>JAZHRO010000025.1:51407500-56407500 GCA_037157565.1 Thalassia testudinum | reverse complement strand
TTCGATTGTACGAATGAATCCAAAACGACAATCACAGTTTGGCAATGTGGAAATCATCTCTATCCAAGCACTATGGCATCCTCTGCAAGCAAGGAAATGTGGACGATCTCGATGGTGCCACGTGGAACCATCTGGATTGCCCAAGGTCACCTAGCGTCCCTCCAAAGGCCTTCCCACATGTGATCTTAGCCATTGGATGAAAATCCAATAGCTGAGAAGCTGCCACCACCTCGCTTTAGTAGCCCCTCTTCTCAACACTCTCGTGGGCATGGCACATTGGTCAAGGCATCCACTCCCAAAGGAGGGGCACGAGTTCGAGACTCGTAAACCCCCTCCATCCTTCAATTGGCTTCAAGGCAGCGGCAGTGCCAGTGCATTGCGACAGTGCAAGCATGCGACAAGGACATGCGAAGCACGCACCATTGCAGAGCACAATGCAGCAGCACGCGTAGTGCGCAGGACATGGCACCAGCACAATGACAATGCATGGTCAGCACATGCGTGAGACATGGGAGCACGAAGCACGTCCCAGTGTAGCATAGTGACTAGCGATGCATGCAGAGCCAGCACATGCACAAGACATGGCAGTAGGTAGCGCACAACAACAATGCTGTGTACGATCTCTAGCGACGTCTGTTGTGGGCTTTTAGCGATGTTTATGGATATCACTAATTGTCCATGCTTGGGAAGCTTTTCCTCCCCCACTATATAAACCCACCTAGACCTCCCCATTTGTCGGCATCTCTACCTATGCTACTCCCACCTACTCCAAAGCTCCAAGAAGCCTACCAAGCTCCCAAGAGCTCTATTCCTAAGCTCCAAAGGCTCCCTATTAGTGTAGAGTCCTATCCCTCCAAATATTCAACCATTCTCTCACTTCCTTCATAGGGAACCCTAGAGTTGTCCCCTCACCCCCGTTCAGGTAGATGATCACCTCGACCTCCTCATCCCCATTCTTAGCTTGGTGAAGCTTTCCTCTACCCAGGTTCGTCCTGTGCCTCAGCCCCGACGTCCAGTATCTCTCCTCCATCCAAGCTGTCGCCAAGCGTCATTATCTCCCCAAACATCCGCTTTTGGTGATTTCCTCTCACCCTCATCTCTTTTAGTTTGTTTAGCTTATTGTTATTGTAATAAACATTATTTCGCTTCAAGCAATCAAATTGGGGTTCATCTCTCTATTCTTTTTATTGAAAGTGATTTTACCATTCTCTTAAAATACCAAAAAACCAACAAAGCCTAAAAACACCAAAAAGAAACAAATTGAAACATGGATTTCAAGAAGCAAATGTCACCTCCGCATGTTCGACCTGGGCTCCCTTTTGAGTTTCGGTAAATTTTATTTGATAGCGAGTTTTGCGACTACGACAATGGGATTTCTCAAAAACCCTGATTTTCCAACACGAAAACCCACTAATCATTTTGGCACCGTTGCTGGGGAGGCAATGGAATTTGCTTTCTTTTTCCTTGTTTCTTTACATTTATTTATTGACTAACACCTCTTACCTCTGATTTGCTGTCATGCAGGTATCCTAGCAAGGAGATTCAAGTGTAGTAGATTGGAGTAAAGTGTGGGTGAAGTGGTTTGTAAGTGTTTTCCCCACTTCCCCACCCATTAGATCATTTTGCCACCTTAATAATCAAGACCTAATCTACTTAGGTGTTTCCACAAACCCTAGGATAGAAGTTGTTTATCTTGTTTGCCACCTCCATTCATCTCAACCCCATTTATATAAAAAGAAAAAGAAAAAAAAAGATACTTCCTCCTATTATGGGATAAGAATTAACATCCACACTACACACACCCACATTTGAGGCACATAACCTCTTTTGATTCTATTTACACAACTGAGACTCCGACCTGTTGAACCAGTACATGCCCAAATCAACACTTAAAAGAGTAGAAATTAGACTAGGTTAATCACCTTTTTTGTGCCTTAATCGGTGGTGCATTAGGGCCAATTAGTTGAATTGTTTGGACCACACCACCTAATTTAAAACTGATTCATCTTGTAGCTGCCCCATAAAATTCAAATAGTTAGGACAAGCCAGGCACTCCAGTTTTTCTTGATCCATAAAGGAACATACTTGAACTCGTACTTTGAAACTTGGTTTGCCTCCTGAAAACTTGGTTGAATATACCTAATATTGGATTCCTAAAAGCTACTAAGTAAGATTAGAATCCTAAAACTCACTTCATCCTCAATAATCTTGCCTGAAAACTCTTAGTTGTGCACATTCACACATTTTCAAATGACGTATTAAGGGCACAACCCATTAACAGGGCCCATAACATTCTGAAAGCACTACTGTCCTAAGCCTAACAAAAATTGAGTAGACGCTGGCCCCAGGATTCACAAAGTCCATTTCGGGGTACTCTCTTGAATGCATTTCGAATTAGTGATGTCTGCTTGCTTCAAACGGTGCTAAGTTGGGTGGCCCGATTGTCAAATGACTTAAGTAGAGGTTTGGCATAGTTAGCCACCTCCGGGACATGCTCCCCCTACTTCGCTGGCATCAGGAGCAAAGACATCACCAAATTCGTGGTGTGGTTGGAGTTTATTTCTGAGGCATAGGTCCTTAGGATACCCAATTTAAGGATAGGCTTGCATTTTTTATGTTGCAAAGTTGCTTTTTCCCGTCCTTCCGACTTCCTTCGACTGCATGCTTGGAAGGAGGTCATTCAATCCTCACTTGGAAGAACCTTTAGACCATTCTCGGAGGCGGTGGTTGAGTTATAGCTAAGCAAATCCTGAACCAACAGGAGATGATTTAGAGATAGTTGGAAAAGCTACAGTAGATGTAGCAATGGTTCCAACGAATGAATGGTTAGGGCACTCGGCACTTGAAGGATTTTTATCATCCTTCAAATTACGAGGATCATCCTAGCATTATGATCCCCACTGGTGATGTTGAGATCAAGCCGCAAGTTTTGAGTTTGATTAAACACTTTCACGGGTTTGGCTCAGAAGATCCATTCCAACATTTGGAGGATCTGATCACCCTGGTCCAGACCACCAAATCAAGGAATGTGGATGAAGTGCAAAATTCTCATGGTCCTTTTCCTACATTCACTCATGGATAAGGGTGCACATTGGTATTGTACCATTGAAAGATTGATTGCTACCTGGACAGCTTTGAAATCGGCCTTCCTAAAGAAATTCTTCCCAATTGGACAAACCAATGCTTTCCGATGGGCAATTGCCACTTTCGCCAGCAGCCGGGGGAACCATTTCATGGGGCCTGGGAGCGATTCCAAGATCTATTGCAGACGTGTCCACACCACGAGGTTCCTAAATGGCAACTTCTGTAGATTTTTTTATTATGGGTTCAGTGATGAACTCTATAATCATGTGGATGCTTCTTGCGGAGGCAATTTCCACAACAAAGATGTAGATAGCACGTACAATTTGTTTGAGGAAATGAGCGAAAACACTATAAACCATGCCTCCATGGAAACCTTCAACCGATCCCAACAAACTAGATCAAATTCCATTGAGGTCCAAGATTCGCATACATTTGATATGGAATTGATCTGCAATAAGTTAGATAAGGTGGATTTGGTTGCTAAACGAATGGAAGAGTGGATGTTCGGAAACTCTAATATTTCTTGATCCACTCAATCCTAGGTCTTGGGATTCCATTCTTCGCAAGCTCCTATGGGATAGGAGTGTGTGAACAAATTTAAGTCGACTCAACCTTCGAGCTAGCTCTTCTCGGAACGTTATGGGTTTCAAATTGGGGCCTTTGATCCCAATCTTTCTGATCTTTCTTACTTTTCATCCTCATCTTACAGTGATGTTCATGCTATACAAGAGAACATTAGGTCCAACCCTTGAATTTCTATAATCTTGGATTGAAAAATCACCTTAACTTCTCTTAGAAAGATCAGGGGCAACAGACCCAATAATGACCCAACAACAATGTATCGCTAAAACTAATGAGTTAGGGTCATGTATATACTCAGCTGCCCCATAATCAGGTTAATTAGCTGATGTAAAATGCCTAACAACCCACTAGGCAAGCTGATTTAAACCTGAGGATGGCAGAAATGCAAGGGTCAATGCTCCAGCTCATGCAACAAATGAAAACTTCGCTGGACATCTTACAATCCGGACACAGTGCAAACAACCGACAGCTCAGATCTCTACCATCAAAACCTGTACCAAACCCAAGGAATCTACAAAACTGAGTCTCTAGGTCTCAAAGGTTTGGTAATGGTGGGGTGTTGCATGCTCAAGCTCATACTATCAATCAGGCTACCCTTGCCCCTCCCAGAGCTAACCAAGTTCCCACCATAATCAACAAAGAGCCTTCTATGTTGCCCAACTCTCCCCAAGGCACTAACCAACAACGCTTTCCCACTGCAAATACCATCACCTTGAGGAGTGGTAATTGACACAAGGGTCCCACCCAACCCCATGTCAAGACCATTAGGACCCATAATAAGAATTCTAGACTCTCAACTAAGAATGTAATCAATAAAACATCAGAGTCTGATCTGGGAGTATGTTGTTGTATGGGCAAACTGAAAAAGCTAGAGGAGAAATTAGAGGAAAGGATGTCCTTACTTCAGGCTTTCAAATTGACAATCATTTTACTCCTCGCGGCTATTGGATCAATCCCCACCTACACCAAAGCTTTATTGAATTCATATAAAGAGAAGCATAGAGCAGAATCTGAAAACACTAGGAGAGTAGTCATGTCTGACAACACAAGCACACTAATCTAAAACAAGCCTCCCCATAAGAAGTAGGACCTGGGAGCCCCACTGATTTCTAGCACAATAGGAAGCATTACTTCTGATCGGGCCCTCCTCGACTTGGGTGCTTCCATTAATGTGATCCCTACCTCACTACATAGGAAACTGGGTCTAGGCCACTTGAAACACACTGACATTACCTTACAGTTGGCTGATAGATCAATTATAAAACCAAGCGGTCTCTTGGAAGATGTTTTAGTCAAGGTTAATGATTTGCATTACCTTGTTGATTTCATTATCCTTGACATGGAAGCACCAAAATAGCTCAACCACACCCCGATTATTTTAGGAAGACCTTTCTTGGCCACCGCCAGGGTAAGGATTGATTGTAAATCGAGAAATATAGAAATTACCTCAGGGAATAAAATAAATCGATTTAATATTTTCTAGCTCTAAAAGAGGGATAAAATTAAGTGTGGTTTGATGGAGGAGCTTGGCAAAATAGAGGAGGCAATGACCAAACACACATTAGACAAACCCTTAATGGCTAACCCAACCCAAGCTCAGGAAGAAAATTGCAAGGTTGCAGGGATAATTAACGACAATGAAGACATGCAACCAATTGTGGCAAACTGGGATGTGGAAACTATCCATGAAATTGCGAATCTATTGGAAGATTCACTTGATCAAGTTAAAACCCAACAATGTCCTCATCCTGAATTTTTAGAGATTAAGGTTCAAATAATGGGTGGAAATCATGAAGATCAGAATGGTTACATCAGGCACCCAGATTTTGAGGATGTAATTGAACTTTGGGGAGAAACTCCTGAAAAGCTTAGTATTCTAGAGTACACATACACATTACAAAACCCCAACCCATCACAAAACCCTCATCGTCCTTTTTCACACAACCATTACATAAATCCTCCTCCCACCCAAACCTCCTCTGTATGGAATCAACAAAACTCCTATTGGAGACCATTTGGGTCTCCCTGCATGATGAGAACCTCATCATGAGCCATAACTAGCTCATTTTGACCTAATACAAAGGATAAAAGCTCCTACATATCTCAAGGAAAGGCTTAACTCAGAGAATTCTGAGTTTGAGAAGAAAACAAGTCATAAGGGGTAAAAATGCAATTTTACCAGTATAATATGCATACAGGGTAATTCAGGGCCGAAACATAGGTCAAAGCAGCTTAATAAGAATAAAAGTGGGATGAGATGATCTAGCAAGGGCTACAGCACTTCCAAGAAACTAAATGATAATCTGTAACCCTAAAACAACCCACTTCAATTCACGAGGTTCGAGGCAAAGTAAAAATATAATAAACCCTCTAAAATTCATAGAAAAATAATATCTAGGGTTTAGAACCTTCAATTTGGCCTTCAGAACCCATTTTGACCTACATTGAGAACCATGCCCAATTAATAACTTAATTTGGGTTTTTGCATAAATTGACCGGTCAAACAAGGTTTAATATAGAAATGAAATTCACCATCAGATTCCTTAGGTCCTAATTAATCATGTATAAAAACTTGAGCCTGAGAAGAAACCTCCTTGACCGACTTTACACTTTGGTCCTCATATATTTACTTTTTGGCCCTCAACTTTTGAACCATCGCATTTTGGCCCCTAACTCTCCTTTGTTCTTCGCATTCAGGTCCCCCCTGTAAAACCTGCCAGCACCATGCTCCGGTGACCTTGCGCGGAGCATGGCGCCGCGCAGGGTGAGGGGGGAAGCCTGGCAAGTAAACCGGGGGTGCCCTGCGTCATCAGCCGTCGCAAGGACACCCCCCTGGTCGCTGTAGCCCACCATACCGGCCGTGCGAACGCACGGACGGTATGGGTTATTGTTTCCGGCCATCCTCCGGCGAGGGAGACACGTCGTCTCCCTCCGCCTTCCTCCCTGTTTTGATCCCTATAAATACCCCCCGTTGCTCCACCGACCGGGGCAGCTCGGGTCTGACGGAGAAAACCCCCAACTTTCCTCTCTTCTCTATCCGGCAGACGCTCACCAGCTCCGGCGATTCCTCCCCCTTCTCCTCTTCGCTCTGCCGCAATACCAGCAGCAGAGACTTCCTCCCCTGCTCTTCCCGCGCCACGTCGCACCCAGCTGGCGCCTCTCCGGCTCTCTGCTCGCCGCCGCCCCTTTCCCTGAGCATCGTCTTCTCCGGCAACAGTCGATACGACTGTCGCCCTGCTGCTCCCCCTTCGTCCCTGCAAGTAAGCTAGAACTACTTCCCTTCTTCTCCTCTTTCTTTCCCCGCTTTCAATTTGTTCAATTAAGCCCTCGACCGACCCTGACCATCGTCACCCCCTTCGTCTCCGGCCACCCTCCGGCGAGATGCTCCCATCGCTCCACAGCCTCACACACCTCGCCGACCCTCACCGAACCTCCGCCTCATCACACTGAGCACCCCCCACCCCTCCACTGCCACTCCACACCTCCGTAACGCTCCCCCGAACAAACCCATACCTCCGGTTGCAGTCCAACCAAGGGCTGCCGCCAGACACCACCTTGCGGCTTGCCGCGCAGCTCCACACCTTCGCCGTGCCACGGCGAAGGTTCCCCAGTGGTTTGATCAGGCCGAGAGGCCATATTCGTGTCCGACAGGTTTTGAGGTTCGACCGCCATTAACGCACATTGAAGCAGCTTCTCCCGCGCTCCAGGCTTGAGGACTCCAGGTCTCCAGCTGCTGCGGATTACGGGGAGTCTTGCGAAGGCAGCCAGCCAGCAACCGACGCAAATCGAAGCCGCAGCTGCAGAAGCTAGGCCGCGGTCTCCCAGCAGGCGCACGCGAGGAGAGGCCTCCGTTTAGTCCCACATCGGTAAGCCTCACAACCTCTTCACCGTTTAAATTGATTTTGTGCATTAGCCTTACTGCCTCAGCACGCGGGGTGAGGTCCCCTTCACCCGCCCGGTTACCCGGTCTCGTCCGCGATCACGCCCCGCGGACCTGACCCGACCCGACTTAAGACTGACCTGCACTCCTAGCCCACCACGCACGCCGGTGGGCCTGGACCCGGACCTGACCCGTACCCGACTACCCGGCAGCTCTGGGAGAGCTTTCCCAAGAGTGGTTTCAGAGAGAGAGAGACGCGGGGGGAGAGGGTAGGGTAGGTTTTGTCCTCTGACGTAAGCTCTGAAGTGTGCAGGCACAGGTGAAGAAGAAGGACCGCGGAAGAAGAAGGAAGCTGAGGGAGACACTGTAGCAACAGGCAGTTTAAGTCGTCTGATTTGGAAATCAGACGACGTCCTGAAGGGAAAAGAAGAAAGAAGGAGGGGCGACGTCCTGACTGGAAAAAGAAAAGAAGAAAGAAGGAGATCTGAAGAACAACAGAAGAAGGCGAGGCAGAGGAGAACACAAAAGAACAAGGGAAGAACTGAAAGAAGAAAAACAAAGAAGAAAGAAGAAGATCTGAAGAAAGACAGAAGAAAAAGGAAGAGCAGGAACAGCTGGAAAAAGAAGAAGAGCATCACCACTGCAGAAGAAGAAGATCACCTCTGCAGACAAAGAAGAAGAAGATCTGAGACGAGGAGAAACAAAGAGAAAACAACAAATCCTTTCTCTCTTTATTTTTTTTGTAAAAGAAACATGTATATCTCTAGAATACAACTTGCTCCCTGAGTTCGACCTCGGGAACTCTTTTCCGAGTAAAAAAATTATATATTTGAAATGATGGCAACAACTGGCTATACTACGATGCTATAACCCTGCTGTCGGAGCCACCATTTTTTTGGCGCCGTTGCCGGGGAGCAACGGCTATTCTAGAGGTAAACATTCCTGTTTCTTTTTAATTTCTGATAATCTCCTCTCTTTTGTGCAGAAAACTACAGGAAATCAAGAAGACAAGCAACCGCACAACAACCACTCCGAGGACAGGTAAATTTTTCCTCTCGCTATTAACCCCTAAACTCTAAAGAGGAAAAAAAAGAAAAGAACAAGCAATATAGGGCTAACCTGTCTTCCATACTTAGTAACCATAAAAGTTACATGTTTTCAACTCATTATTCCTGCACACTATTAAGGGTATTTAAGGGCTAACACATTCTTGCTTGAGCCCTAATTACCCAACAGAGAACTAACTGGACCAAGTAGAGCCAACATAAGATTCAACATTAGGGTTTTAGAGACACACTACTTAAATCAAGAATGGAGAAAATCCAAAAGAAGTGTGCCTAGACCATTGATTGAAAATACCTATTCAAAAGAAAACCTAAAACAATTGGCTCTCTAAACACCTGAACCCTAAAAGACAAGACCTAAAAGCTCTCAAAGAAAACAAGAGGTAAAGTTGACCCCTTGGGTCAACCAACCTTAAATTAGGTCACTCTTTGCACTTAAAAGACTAAAGTTCAAGTGAAACCTTAAGCACCCTGATCTTAAAATTGGTAGACTTAAGAGGTCAAGATCCCCATTCTGGTCTACCTGGAACCGCAGTGACAAGAGAGGTCGGGTGGGGGAAACCCTGTAACCCGTGGGGACGCTCTACCGTGTAGGGGTCTTCGCGGGACTCTCCCTCTCTGGCTGCCCAGGTAATTCTCAGGTGGACGATCTTTCTGATCAAGGGGTCCATCTGCCCCGCACCTCTATAGTCACCCAACACATTTTTGGGTGCCTTGATTGGGTCCAGCACCTTCTAAACTTACCTCTTCCAACAGTGCATGTACGGAAGGAGGTCCCTAAGACCACCCTTAAGACCTCCTTTAGAAATTCGCTCTCGTCAAGGCCAAGCCTCGACGCCCGTGTTTGTGCAGAAACACCCTCACATTATTCTCTCTTCTGATTCAGAACCAAGTTCTTCTTCTTCCCCCATCATGGCTCAGCCAGTTGAGGAAGAAAATAATCTGGAACACCAGCTCCAGCGACTCAATGACCTCTTCCAAAACTTCGTGCACCCACCACAGCGTCCTATGATGCGGGACCACTACAATCCTGCTGCGGTGGCCATTGAGCCTCGAGTCAGAATCCCGACTGGAGGACCTGATTCCGAACTAAAGCCCAACATGATTCATGCTATACCTAAATTCCATGGGCTTAATTCTGAAGATCCCTTCCAGCACATCAAACAGCTAAAGCATCTGGCCCACACTTTTGGATCAGATGCGCAAAATCGGGATATTCTTCTCATGAAGATGTTCTCCTTTTCTCTTATGGACAAGGCCGCCCATTGGTATCAAACTCAGACCCGGCCGATCAACACTTGGGAAGAACTTCAATCCGAGTTTTTGAAAAAGTTTTTTCCCGTTGGTCTGACCAACGCCTTGCGCCATCAGATTACACACTTCACTCAACAATCAGGAGAACCTCTTCATGAGGCATGGGATCGTTTTCAGGATCTCATGAGGAAGTGCCCCCATCACGGAGTTCCTAAATGGGAACAAGTCCAATCTTTTTACCAGGGACTCCGTGAGGACATCCGCCTTTTCGTCAATGCAACTTGCGGAGGAAACATCATGGGTCAACATGAAGACACCGTATGGGAGATTCTTGAAAACATGTGCGAAAACTCCATCAACAATGACTCCATGGGATTATTCGACAGGACGAATACCCGCGCAGCGACGAATCTTAAGGGAGCACATGAGACGCAGGGCCTGTCCGCATCAGTCGACCTGGAATTAATGGCCAGTCGATTGGACAAGGTCTCAATCATTGAAAAGAAGGTGGATGAGCTGACTCAGCACTTGCAGCGAGCCACCTCCGCGCGTAACTCCTTTGCACAACCTCCTTCCACACAGGAGACTGTGCAAAACATCCTCCACCGATCTTCCCCTGGGATGGATCCATATCCATCCCCATCTGATTCTTGGACTGGAGGATCATCCGATCCTTTCTACACCAGCCGGGGGAACTCCATTCCCCCTTTCCCTAATTCTCAGGAGGTTCCTCAGACCTGCGAGGACCTCAGCACCATCCAGAACGACCCATTCTCCAACAGTTACAACCCTGGATGGCGAAACCATCCCAATTTTCAGTGGGCGGGAAATTCCCAAACCCAAAGACCACCTTTTCAGTCCCGCCCACAGCCCTCTCGTCACTACCAGCCGCCTCAGCCTCGGCCCAACCCTACTTATCCATCAGGGCCAAATCAAGATCAAATGTCCTTAATCCTTCAGACTCTGGCTGACATTCAAAAAATGAATGCGGCTATTCAGAAACAGCACAAGGACGAGCTTACAGAAGTTAAAACTCAACTGGCCCAGTTGGCAAATTCTCGCCAACCAGGCACACTCCCTTCCCAACCTCTTCCTAACCCAAATAATGTGCCAACCCAGAAGCGCGTTATGAATCCAAATTTAGGCCACGCCCAATGGATTTATCAGGCTCCTACTGCTCCATCTCCAGACGAGATGGAAGCCTCAACTTCTTATGCGGGATTTCAGCAGCAGCCACCCCTCCTACCAAACCCAAACCAAAATCAGGCCGGATTAAATTCTGTAACAACACGTAGTGGTAAAACAACTCAAGACCCGCATTATCCAAACCACTCCAAGCCTGATAACCATGACCCTAGGATAGTTATCCAAGGTACCGCTGTTCCAGATCCACAACCTGGACCTATCCTAGAAGAACCAACCAAGATCCCATTTCCCGAGGCCCTGACCAAGGGAAAGAAGACCACCAAACCCGTGGCCCCTGAGGAGGACCTGGTCAAGCTCTTTGAGCAGGTCCACATAAACATCCCCTTGATGGATGCAATCCGCCACGTACCAGCTTACGCACGATTTCTAAAGAATATATGTACACCCCAGCGTAAGCCGCGAACCAAGGGAGGGAGCCCAATTGTTATGTCAGAGCAAGCCAGCTCTGTAATCCTTAGTAGACTCCCACCCAAGGCAAAAGATCCTGGAACTCCCCTGATTTCCTGTAAGATAGGTGGTACCCAATTTGATAGAGCATTGTTAGACTTGGGTGCATCCATAAACCTGATACCCACATCCTTACTTGACCATCTAGAAGAATCTGAGCTGAAACCAACCGAGGTGACATTACAATTAGCAGATCGATCTATAAAGTCACCAAAAGGGATTCTCGAGGATGTTATCGTGAGAGTGCGGGATTTCTATTTTCCAGTGGACTTTATAGTGTTATTTATGGATGCACCTGAGAACCCTAAGGATACACCAATCATTCTAGGGAGACCTTTCTTGGCTACTGCTAGAGCCAACATCAGCTGTGAGGAGGGCCAAATAGAGCTTAAGTTTGGAGATCAAACACTAAAAATTGATATATTTAAGGCCCAACAAGGAATTAATTGCGGCATCATCGAACAAATTTGTGACATCAAGACTTTGGTTGATGAATCACACCTCCAGAATGACTCGATTATGCCTCATCAACCACAGAAGGATCTTGACCCGCAAACAGAGGAGTCGAATCCCGATATGAACAACCCAGTAACTCCCACCCTTGAACCTCACATCTATACTGAACCAACCGCTGCTGCTGAAAACCCCATCCTCGAACTGAAACCCCTTCCTGCTCACTTGAAATACGTCTTTTTGGGTTCTAATCAGACCCTTCCTGTGATTATCAATTCCAACCTCAGTCCTGAACAGGAATCCCGTCTGATTGTTGTCCTCCAGCAACATCGCAGAGCCATCGGATGGACTCTCGATGATTTGACTGGAATAAGTCCCTCTTATTGTACTCATCATATCTATTCAGAAGAGGGCACACAACCTTCTCGAGAAATGCAGAGACGCTTAAACCCCAATCTGCAGGAGGTCGTGAAAAAGGAGATCATCAAATGGTTAGATGCCGGAATCATCTACCCGATCTCCGATAGTCGTTGGGTGAGCCCAATTCAGGTCGTGCCCAAGAAGGCAGGACTCACCACTATAATGACTGAGACCGGAGAAATCATTCCTACCTGATTAGCCAACTCGTGGAGAGTCTGTATAGATTACCGTCGACTCAATTCCTCCACGAAGAAGGATCATTTCCCACTACCCTTCATTGATCAAATTCTCGAAAAACTAGCGGGAAATAGGTTCTTCTGCTTTCTTGACGGGTACTCCGGTTATAACCAGGTGGCAATCCATCCTGAGGACCAAGAAAAGACCACGTTCACCTGCCCCTTCGGAACATACGCTTTCCGAAGGATGCCTTTCGGTCTTTGCAATGCACCCGCTACTTTTCAGCGATGCATGCTTGCCATATTCTCAGATATGGTAGGTGATTATCTGGAAGTCTTCATGGATGACTTTTCAGTTTTCGGAGCATCATTCGACGATTGCCTCCAACACTTGGTCCAGATACTCAGGCGGTGCATCGATGTGAATTTGGTTCTTTCCTGGGAAAAGAGCCATTTCATGGTGCCTGAGGGAATTGTCCTGGGACACTCAATTTCGGAGAAAGGTATCCAAGTGGATCGAGCTAAGGTTAATCTGATTTCTCACCTTCTTATGCCTAGCTCGATCAGGGACATCCGATCCTTTTTAGGGCATGTCGGTTTTTATCGACGATTTATCCCTGATTTTTCAAAAATCGCACGCCCCCTGACCACTCTTCTCTCCAAGGATGTTCCCTTCGAAATTTCCAAGGAATGCACTCAAGCATTTGAAATCCTGCGTGACCGAGTCACCCAAGCCCCGATCCTACAGTCCCCTGATTGGTCTCAACCCTTTGAGATCATGTGTGATGCATCCGACTTCGCTGTAGGAGCGGTTTTGGGACAGAAAAATGACAAGAAACCTGTGGTCATTTACTACGCCAGCAAAACACTCGATGAGGCTCAGCGTAACTATACGGTTACTGAGAAAGAGCTGCTAGCAGTAGTATTTGCCCTAGAAAAGTTCAGATCGTACCTTATGGGTTCCCGTGTCATCATATACTCGGATCACACAGCTGTGAGGCATCTCCTTGCAAAGAAGGACGCGAAACCTCGATTAATCCGATGGATCTTGCTGTTGCAAGAATTTGACCTTGAGATTCGCGACAAAGCGGGAAAGCAAAACGTGGTAGCTGATCACTTGTCCCGTCTTCCTTCTGAAATAATTGACCCTTCCGGACCCATCACTGAGCATCTTCCCGATGAGCACCTGCTGACTATTGGTACTAGCCTTCCATGGTTTGCTAATATAGTAAATTACTTGGCATCTCATCAGACCCCGTCCGATTGGCCGAAGGCCAAGAAAGACAAATTACGCTCCGATGCCAAGTATTACATTTGGGAAGACCCGTACCTCTTCCGCATAGGCGCCGATCAGATCATCTGGAGATGTGTCCTGGAAGGGGAATTCAACAGTATCCTCTCTTTCTGCCATGACCAGGCATGCGGTGGCCATTTTGCCAGGCATAAAACCGCATCAAAAGTCCTCCAGTGCGGCTTTTACTGGCCCACACTGTTCAAAGACACATACAATCACTGCAAGGCATGCAGTCGTTGCCAGACTTTGGGCAACATGAGCCATCGCGACATGATGCCTATGCAACCGATTCTAGTATGCGAAATCTTTGATGTTTGGGGGATTGATTTTATGGGCCCCTTTCCTGTTTCAGATGGTTTCGAATACATTCTGTTGGCTATGGACTACGTGTCCAAATGGATCGAAGCCATACCGACCCGAACCTGTGATCACAAAATCGTTCTCAAATTCATTCATCAACACATTTTCTCAAGGTTCGGGATTCCTCGTGCAATAATCTCTGATGGGGGGACCCATTTCACAAATGCTCAGTTTAGGTCACTGATGACCAAATATGGGGTGTCTCACCGAATCTCTACTCCTTACCATCCCCAAACTAATGGTCTAGCTGAGCTGTCCAATCGGGAGATCAAGAAAATCCTGCAAGTCACTGTTTGACCTGACAGGAAGGACTGGTCGTCCCAACTTCCGGAAGCACTGTGGGCCTATAGGACCGCCCACAAAACCCAATTAGGCATGTCTCCCTTTAGACTGGTGTACGGAAAGGCATGCCACCTTCCCGTCGAACTGGAGCATAAAGCCTATTGGGCAGTATGGAACTGTAATCTAGATCTTTCCAAGGCTGGGACCCACAGAAAACTCCAAATCAGCGAGATTGATGAATTACGCATAGACGCGTATGAGAACTCGCAAATCTACAAGGAGCGGGTTAAAGCCTTCCACGACAAACACATCTCGAGAAAGATCTTTCATCCTGGTCAAAAGGTCCTACTCTTTGATACCTGACTCAAACTCTTCCCAGGAAAACTGAGATCTAAGTGGGTCGGACCATATTTGGTCCGACAGGTTTTTGGAAATGGAGCAATCGAAATCAGTCCACTCAGCCACGATTCTGAACCTTTCAACGTGAACGGTCAGAGACTCAAGCCGTTCATCGATGTAACTTCTACTGATTTGGCTGAGGCATCTTATATCCTCCTTTCCCCTTGAGCTTATTGCGCCCAGCCGATGGCGTAAAACTCAGCGCTTAACGGGAGGCAGCCCGTCATTCTCTTTGAAAACCTGAAACTTGTTCTGACACCTTTTAGCACTCGAAGTTCACCCTTGTAGACAGCTGACCCCAACTCAGATGCTTGCATCTGGGATTTGAAATCGTCCGCAAAAATTCAACCTGACCCATCCACTCATCCAAATTTCTGTCTTAAGGAATGAACTAAGACCCCCTAGGTTACAATGAGGACATTGCAAATCTTAGGCATGGGGGGGTATGAAAGTGCAAAACTTGTAAGAAAAGGTTTCAAACAAAAAAATTCACATATGCCGAAAAACACCATAAAAATTAAAAAATTTTCGAAAAAGAATAAGAGGAAAAGAGGAGAAGGAAATTTTGTGAAAGAGAAAAGAAACAAAATGAAAAAGGAGCACAAAATTATGAGAAAAAGTGATAGTCATTAGTAAGGAACTAAGGAATTAACCTAAGTTCGAGACCTCATTCAAGAAAAGTGCACAAAGAGATTAGTAAAGAATGCAAACCTTAGGCATTCTTGAATAGACTCTTAGTACCCATTAAGATCTGGACACTCCTCAAGAGGTTGAGGAAAATGAAAAGCTGAAGTATTAGGTCTAAGGCTTAGGGAGTATTCGGCCTCGTTAACTAATTTTTGGTTTACGGGACTCAGTAACCTAAGCACCCTAACCTCACACACAGCCTGGTTCAGTAAGCGTAAAAATCAGAATCACGCAGAAGCGTCGCAAAATTCTGAAAAGAACACCTAGAATAGGAGCGGCCGATCAACACAAGTTGATTTGGATGAGTTCCCAGCGCGGAGAGGCGGGAAATCCCCTCGAAGATGCGTAACAAAATATCATCTCCTCGGTGCTTGTCTCTTAGGATATTTACATATCCTACTGGGGGCATGTAAGCACTTTGCTGGTTCAGATTCCATGGATGGCATTATCTCGAAGTGTCAATTACCAGGGTCTGGATTCGGCCACGGAACACCATGGATGGGATTATCTCGAAATCTCAATAGCCAGGGTTCCGGGGGTTGCCATGGGCGGTGCTATCTCGAAGCATCGATCGCCAGGAACCCTTGAGGATTGATGATGGGAGCACGGAATCTGATACAGACCGTGTTGAAAAGCCAATCCTAGGCTAGAACTAAAAAGAAAAAGAGAGAGAAAACTCTCCAAACAGAAAAACTTTCTATCTCTCTCTTACAAAACGCACTGCGAACTGAGCCAGGGCTAAAATCATTTCAAGCACGGGTGCTTTAACCACGAAGTCCAATAAACCTTAGGTTAGTTCTTGTGGACCTTAAAACCCTTTGCTAAAAGACTGAGGCTAAGGCTAGACAGATTTGGATCTTGATTGGTACTAGAGTACCTTTTAGGCCTATGGTCATCATTCTAACCTAATCTATGCTCAAATAAAAAAAGGCACTTATCTAAAACTATTAAAAACTTCATGGTCTAGAACAAGGGTTGAAACCTTAAGTTTTTGCTAAGGGACTAGCAAAAGCTAGGCATGGGGGTATGATGAGAACCTCATCATGAGCCATAACTAGCTCATTTTGCACTAATACAAAGGATAAAAGCTCCTACATATCTCAAGGAAAGGCTTAACTCAGAGAATTCTGAGTTTGAGAAGAAAACAAGTCATAAGGGGTAAAAATGCAATTTTACCAGTATAATCTGCATAAAGGGTAATTCAGGGCCCAAACATAGGTCAAAGCAGCTTAATAAGAATAAAAGTGGGATGAGATGATCTAGCAAGGGCTACAGCACTTCCAAGAAACTAAATGATAATCTGTAACCCTAAAACAACCCACTTCAATTCACGAGGTTCGAGGCAAAGTAAAAATAGAATAAACCCTCTAAAAATCATAGAAAAATAATCTCTAGGGTTTAGAACCTTCAATTTGGCCTTCAGAACCCATTTTGACCTACATTGAGAACCATGCCCAATTAATAAATTAATTTGGGTTTTTGCATAAATTGACTGGTCAAACAAGGTTTAATATAGAAATGAAATTCACCATCAGATTCCTTAGGTCCTAATTAATCATGTATAAAAACTTGAGCCTGAGAAGAAACCTCCTTGACCGACTTTACACTTTGGTCCTCATATATTTACTTTTTGGCCCTCAACTTTTGAACCATCGCATTTTGGCCCCTAACTCTCCTTCGTTCTTCGCATTCAGGTCCCCCCTGCAAAACCTGCCAGCACCATGCTCCGGCGACCTTGCGCGGAGCATGGCGCCGCGCAGGGTGAGGGGGGAAGCCTGGCAAGTAAACCGGGGGTGCCCTGCGTCGTCAGCCGTCGCAGGGACACCCCCCTGCTGGTATGGGTTTTTGTTTCCGACCATCCTCCGGCGAGGGAGACACGTCGTCTCCCTCCGCCTTCCTCCCTGTTTTGATCCCTATAAATACCCCCCGTTGCTCCACCGACCGGGGCAGCTCGGGTCTGACGGAGAAAACCCCCAACTTTCCTCTCTTCTCTATCCGGCAGACGCTCACCAGCTCCGGTGGTTCCTCCCCCTTCTCCTCTTCGCTCTGCCGCAATACCAGCAGCAGAGACTTCCTCCCCTGCTCTTCCCGCGCCACGTCGCACCCAGCTGGCGCCTCTCCGGCTCTCTGCTCGCCGCCGCCCCTTTCCCTGAGCATCGTCTTCTCCGGCAACAGTCGATACGACTGTCGCCCTGCTGCTCCCCCTTCGTCCCTGCAAGTAAGCTAGAACTACTTCCCGTCTTCTCCTCTTTCTTTCCCCGCTTTCAATTTGTTCAATTAAGCCCTCGACCGACCCTGACCATCGTCACCCCCTTCGTCTCCGGCCACCCTCCGGCGAGATGCTCCCATCGCTCCACAGCCTCACACACCTCGCCGACCCTCACCGAACCTCCGCCTCATCACACTGAGCACCCCCCACCCCTCCACTGCCACTCCACACCTCCGTAACGCTCCCCCGAACAAACCCATTCCTCCGGTTGCAGTCCAACCAAGGGCTGCCGCCAGACACCACCTTGCGGCTTGCCGCGCAGCTCCACACCTTCGCCGTGCCACGGCGAAGGTTCCCCAGTGGTTTGATCAGGCCGAGAGGCCATATTCGTGTCCGACAGGTTTTGAGGTTCGACCGCCATTAACGCACATTGAAGCAGCTTCTCCCGCGCTCCAGGCTTGAGGACTCCAGGTCTCCAGCTGCTGCGGATTACAGGGAGTCTTGCGAAGGCATCCAGCCAGCAACCGACGCAAATCGAAGCCGCAGCTGCAGAAGCTAGGCCGCGGTCTCCCAGCAGGCGCACGCGAGGAGAGGCCTCCGTTTAGTCCCACATCGGTAAGCCTCACAACCTCTTCACCGTTTAAATTGATTTTGTGCATTAGCCTTACTGCCTCAGCACGCGGGGTGAGGTCCCCTTCACCCGCCCGGTTACCCGGTCTCGTCCGCGATCACGCCCCGCGGACCTGACCCGACCCGACTTAAGACTGACCTGCACTCCTAGCCCACCACGCACGCCGGTGGGCCTGGACCCGGACCTGACCCGTACCCGACTACCCGGCAGCTCTGGGAGAGCTTTCCCAAGAGTGGTTTCAGAGAGAGAGAGACGCGGGGGGAGAGGGTAGGGTAGGTTTTGTCCTCTGACGTAAGCTCTGAAGTGTGCAGGCACAGGTGAAGAAGAAGGACCGCGGAAGAAGAAGGAAGCTGAGGGAGACACTGTAGCAACAGGCAGTTTAAGTCGTCTGATTTGGAAATCAGACGACGTCCTGAAGGGAAAAGAAGAAAGAAGGAGGGGCGACGTCCTGACTGGAAAAAGAAAAGAAGAAAGAAGGAGATCTGAAGAACAACAGAAGAAGGCGAGGCAGAGGAGAACACAAAAGAACAAGGGAAGAACTGAAAGAAGAAAAACAAAGAAGAAAGAAGAAGATCTGAAGAAAGACAGAAGAAAAAGGAAGAGCAGGAACAGCTGGAAAAAGAAGAAGAGCATCACCACTGCAGAAGAAGAAGATCACCTCTGCAGACAAAGAAGAAGAAGATCTGAGACGAGGAGAAACAAAGAGAAAACAACAAATCCTTTCTCTCTTTATTTTTTTTGTAAAAGAAACATGTATATCTCTAGAATACAACTTGCTCCCTGAGTTCGACCTCAGGAACTCTTTTCCGAGTAAAAAATTTATATATTTGAAATGATGGCAATAACTGGCTATACTACGATGCTATAACCCTGCTGTCGGAGCCACCACTGCATCACCAGCTTTCCACTTTTATTGATCATCTCTTTGGAAAGCCCATTTTCACCCTTCAGGACCCATATTTTGGGACCTGAAAAATTTGCTCTTGCAGTCTTAATGTCTATAATTTTTGTTTGAGGACTGTGACTAGCTGAAGGCACTAAACTCAACATGTGTATATGTTGTTTTGGAGCTAACCGGAGTTTCACAGAATTCAGGTGATATTCTTCCTCTTCTACTCTCGTTTATGCTTTCATTTTACAATAAGGACATTGCAATAGCTAGGCATGGGGGGGTGAATACTTTGTCATTTGATCATTTTGTTAGCCCATAATAGTAATTTCCTGTTATTCAAAAATAAAAACTAGAATTAAAAGAAGAAAACTTAGCATTAGGAGTTTGAACTTTAGTAATTGATACTTTAGGACCTCAACATGAAGACTCTTCAGGTCTTTGGGCTTAATCAGCCCGGGTGTCCACTCAAATGTGGACTTGGTATCGAGTCCTCACCAAGTAATTTTATTCTAATTTGGCCAATAAATTGGGGTGATAAGTGCACGACTTATCAACGTACCCTATGATTTGAGGGGACTTTAAGTCTAAGCATCTACACACTATTTTCACTGACTCACTTTCTGACAATTTCTACAGAAATTGGGTAGCTAATGAACCGTCTATGGTCGTATGGCTGGTAAGTTGTCTATGGTAACAACTCATCGGTCGATTGTCTAAATCCCAGCCACACGACCATTCTCTTCCTGCTGCCTTTAGATAAATCTTAGATCAGGGAAGCCACTTATTTAGAAAGAAAAAAGAAAAAGAAATACTTAAAAAGGAGAAAAAAATAAAACAAAATAAGCCACACTACACTGCATGAGTATGGCTGCCAAGTGGTCAGTGGTAATAGCTCATCGGCTGGTTGTCCAGAGCCTACCTCATAAAACAAGCACAAATAATTCCCAAAACACTTAGGGAAGAAGTGGGAAGTAGAATAAATCGGGGAGATATACACTGGGTTCACCCTTATGGTGACCCCATAAAATTAAAAAGTAGGGAGAAAGCTACTGGTCGGATTGATACACCTTTAGGCAGAATGTCTTTTAAGGTCACCTAGGGGCGTAGAAACCTGAGGTCCATTTTAATTGTCGTTGAGTCTATCACAAATATCACGACAAGATGTTTGGCATTTAGAGTCCTTTTTGAGTCTTGGGCGGGTCGGGTAGTCATAAAAGGTTATCCAAAAACTCTCAACTCCAAAAAATTAAAAAAGAGAAAAAAACAAAAAAATGTATCTTCCCTTCTCAAAATAAGCAAGGACTTGGGCGATCTGCATTTTGGCAGATACCCGAGCACTGTTGTGTTTTTGGTAGTTAGGTCCTCAGTGAAATTTTCTAATGTGATCAACAAATCTTGCCTAAGTGATCAAATCTTGGTTCTATTCTTCTACAAAGCATTTAGGTTAATTTTGCTAGGGACTAGCAAAAGATAGGAATGGGGGTATGATAAACATGCATATAGTCATGATAAAATGCCTACTTATGATAGTCCTTAAGCATAGCATTTCATTACATAGTATAAATACTGCATAACATTCATCATATTACATTTAGTGATGTGTGAAAATTCTACAGTAACTCATGCATTACTGTGGCTAGGGAATAGGGTGCGTCATTTCGAAGCTTCAAATGCAAAATTCGGCCATACAGATGATTTTGGAATGATGATCGCAGCTCGGCAAGTTGAAAATCACTCGATCTGAGCACCATGGCATCCTTTGCAAGCTAGGAAAGGTGGACAATCCAGATGATGCCACATGGAACCATCCAGATTGCCCAAGGTTGCCTAGCGTCCCTCCAAAGGCCTTCCAACTTGAGATCTGAACCGTTAGATGAAAATCCAATGGTTAAGAAGCTGCCTCCACCACGCCTTAGTAGCCCCACTTCTCAACACTCTTGTGGGCATGGTGAATTGGTCAAGGCATCGACTCCCAAAGGAGGAGCAAGGGTTCGAGACCCGTAAACCCCCCCAATCCTTCAGTTGGTCGCGAGGCAGCTACAGTGGTAGCGCACCGCTCTAGCACATGTACATGATAAGGACGCGCGAAGCACATTCCAACACAGCGCACAGTGCAGCTGTGCACATGGCACGAAGGGTGCGGTACCAGCATAATGGCAATGCACGGCCAGTGCACACGCGCGACATGGGCACGCGAAGCACGAGCCAACATAGCATAGCACACAACGATGCACATAGAGCTAGCGCATGTGTGAGACACGGTAACTCACAACACGTGCCAGCAATGCCACCCGTGATCCCCAGCGACGTCCATGGCGGGCTTGTAGTGACATTTATGGACGTCGCTAATTGTCCATATGCGGGAAGCCTTTCCTCCACAACTATCTAAACCAACCCACACCTACCCATTTGCCAACATCTCTACCTATGCTACTCCCACCTACTCCAAAGCTCCAAGAAGCCTACCAAGATCCCAAGAGCTCTATTCCCAAGCTCCAAAGGCTCCCTATTAGTGTAGAGTCCTATCCCTCCACCAAATATTCAACCATCCTCCCACCACCTTCATAGCAAACCCTAGAGCCATCCCCTCACCTCCATTCCGGTAGACAATCACCTCTACCTCCTTATCCCCATTCCCAGCTTGGTGAAGCTTTCCTTTACCTGGAGAAGCCTACCAAGCTCCCAAGAGCTCTATTCCCAAGATCCAAAGTCTCCCTATTAGTGTAGAGTCTTGTCCCTCCACCAAATATTCGACCATCCTCCCACCAGCTTCATAGCGAACCCTAGAGCCATCCCCTCACCTTCATTCTGGTAGACAATCACCTCCACCTAATTATCCCCATTCGCAGCTTGGTGAAGCTTTCCTTTACCCGGGTTCGTCCTGTGCCTCAGCCCCGACATGTAGCATCTCTCCACCTCCAAGCTGCCGCCGAGCGCCGTCGTCTCGCCAAACATCCACTTTCGGAGATTTCCTCTCACCCTTATCTCTTTTAGTTTGTTTATCTTATTGTTATTGTAGTAAACATTATTTAGCTTCAAGCAATCAAATTGTGGTTCATCTCTCTATTCCTTTTATTACAAGTGATTTTACCATTCTCCTAAAATACCAAAAAAATAACAAAACCAAAAACACCAAAACAAAACAAATTGAAATGAGGATTTCAAGAAACAAACATCACCTCCCTATGTTTGACCTGGGACTCCCTTTCGAGTTTCGAAAAATTTTATTTGATAGCGAGTTTTGCGACTACGACGACGGGGTTTCTCAAAACCCTAACTTTTCCTCGCGAAAACCCGCTAATCAGAACACTAAATCTTCCTTTCTATTGAAGGCCTTTCTGAGGTGGAACTGCCCACCAAGTATAATATCAGGAACACTTTCCACCCAACTTCATAGTGTTGCTACCACCTGGAGCATTATAGACCCAACTGGAACATTATAGAAACTATCATCTGTCACATGGCACACAGTGTTGCTACCACCTCCATCCATCATATGAGATCATCATGTGACATACCATTGGATTCATCATATTGCTATCTTCATCATCATCTGATGGGTTGTCATTGAAGGCACCAGGATCATTTCCAAAATCATGAACATTATCTTATATGGAGCATGTGCAACTGGCCTAGTCATTGGAGGCCGAACAACTGGCTTGGTTATAGGAGGCAAAACTACTAGCTGAGTCATAGGAGGATGAACAACTTGAGCAATCAATGGAGATTGGACAAATTGAGTACTCACAAGAGGATGTAAATTTGGAATAGTCACTAGAGAATGCACAACATGAGTAGCCACTATAAGAGAAATAACTAGAGTGCTCACTGCAGCTTCCACAGCTAGAGTACTCAATGCAGCCTCCACAACTGGAGTATGTAATGCAACTTCCACAACTGGAGTTCTCTGTGTATCCTACACATTCGTAGCACACACTGGACGATGAACAACTTTGGCATTCACTATAGGAATATGTTTCAACTTAGTTATTTTTACAAAAGTATTTGCGAAGTACTTTGTCCCCATTTTATCCATGGTACCAACAGGGGAGAGATGTCATCATCATCTGTAATCGGTGAAGGTATATATCTTACTAGTTACTTCTTTTAATTATAGGAAATATATGTACTATCTCAATGTCATGTGTTAGAGGATCTATTTGTAGCCTCATCATTATTTTCTCCTTAAATTTCTTGAAGTCTCCCTCATCTTTGAGAATCCTTACATTATTGGAAAACGATCTATCGTATCCAACTCTATCTTTCCTATCAATAATATTCCCATCTACATAAAACAAGCACAAAAAACTACATACCATTTCAACTAACCTGAAACAATATAT
The DNA here is from genome assembly GCA_037157565.1 of Thalassia testudinum. NCBI lineage: Eukaryota > Viridiplantae > Streptophyta > Magnoliopsida > Alismatales > Hydrocharitaceae > Thalassia > Thalassia testudinum. The sequence goes on along the minus strand of JAZHRO010000025.1, from coordinate 56,383,837 downwards.
TAAAGCTCACTTCATGTAAACCAAATCAATTCTCCAAATCAATCATGCATTTTTCTATTGCGATAATATTCACTTCTAAATTATTTTCCAAAGGTATCATTACAAATATTGAACATAATTATAGACCAAATGCTAAGAAAACTTGAGCACTTGAATATTTATATGCTGGGGATTCTAACTATTCCACCCTTGTGAATCTACTGTTATATTGTCAAGTACACAGCAATTATGCATTACACAGAAGTTCGAGAAAAAATTGTCCCCACCCTTTATTCTTCACAAACTATCCTTAAACCCTATCTAACAATAGTGTGATCTGCCAGTAATTTACTTCATAAATTGGTCAAGTACCATAGATTACTCACCATTGTGTACACCATAGCAGTAGTGAGGGAGCGTCGACGAGGGAGCGTTGGGGACCATCAGTGGTAGCGAAGGTGTTGGTCGATAGCAGTAGTCGTGACCCAACAAATGAGTGCTTGTAAGGCAACCAACAAAGCGACCTATGCCGGTAACGAAGGAGTAGCAGCTTCGGCAATGAAAGAGTAGCAACTACCAACGACGAAGGAGCAGAGCAGCAGCTGGTGATGAAGGAGCAGAGCAGCAGTGCAAGTAGGAGCAATACTTTAAGGTCTGCTTGCAAGAGTGAGAAGTGTTGTGCAGCAGGAGTGCTCGTGAAAGATTAAAGGGTTCTAAGAAAATTCGTGTCTTAAAGAGATGACTATAGTGAAAAATGCCAAGTTGTGTTGTGAAGACACAACTTTGGTAGGGATGACCCCCTGAAAAAATGCATGAGTGCTATCCATGTCCAAGTCGTGTCTTTAATATATGACTTCGCATTTTTCATTGAAGTCCTATCCTTAAGACATGACTTCCCCATAAGTGGACAAATCGTGACTTCAAGACATGACATGGCCTTAAATAATGAAAGAATTTTCTTTTACCATAATTAAGGACATAAATACTTGTTTAAATATCCATACAAAATTTTTTTGAGCCAATTGGGTGCACTCTTATTTGATTGGGTGCACCAGAACTTAATGGGATCCACCTGGGATCCAATTGATCCATCTCTACCCACACATGTCTAAGTACACTCAGTAGAAGCTAATTAGACTCAACCTAGACCTACCTAAGTTCACACACACACACCTACTAGGATCACTCTAGCCCAATTAGACACACACACATCTAATTAGACTAGGACATATCCTACTAGACTCAAAACATTAGATCCTAGGCTAACTCAACCCATTAAAACCTAAGCCTACACAACCTAACATTACCAAAAACCCTACTGGAACCCCCTCAACGTTACCCTACACTTAGTCCACAAAACCCTTACCTATTCCCCTCCAAAAGTGGGCACCACCTAAACCGTAACCCTTTGGCTAGCGACAACACCCTCACTTGTCCTATATATACACCTCCTAAGGCCACCTAATCTCCGAACATATTCACACTCCAATAGCCGACCACCACCACCTCTCCAAAGTCGCCCACCACAACCTTGGTTGCCAACCTCCTTCCTTCCTCCACCTCCAAGCCACACGACCACCAAGTGAAGGTTCGGCCCGACCAGGAGGGATGACATAATAATTGCGGAAATAAATAATAAACAATCTTCACAAAATAACAATCACACAAAAGGCACAATGTATTTTTAGGTGGAAACCCAAATCGGGTGAAAACCACCACCTAACCCTCTCGAGTTAGGATTTTTCGATCAACCAAGTTGATCAAAATCCACTAAACCGAATCACTTTAAAACGAGGATGATTCAACCTCAATTACAACCACGCTACTTAGACGAGGGTAGCGTACCTCAAGCCCTTCTCTCCACGGGAAGGATTTTGTCTTGCGAAGGAGATGGGAATTCGCAAAGCGAATACCCAACCAAATAACAAAGATAAAAGAAACAACAAGTCCTATAGAGCCAACAAAGTGATTTTAAACCTAGCTTCTATAGGAATTAGGAAACTCCCTTTGCAAGGAGTGCGTCGAGTTGATGACGCGGTGCGTGAGCCACGCGACGGCACAACTTCGCTCTCGTGAACTACGGCGGGAGAGCGGGTGCATGAAGCTTGGTGCTCTCAAGATGAATGGAACAAGAGCTTGGAGAGCAAGAGAGACACAAAATGGTTTGAAAGTGTATTGCAAGGTGTGTCTTGGTGTTTCTTGGTGTATCTTGGTGTCTCTAAGTGTATTTGTGTTGCAAAGGTTCCCCTCTATTTATAGAGGCCTTAGGAAGGCTTTGGAAGGCTTAGGAAAGGTTCTATAGCCGTTGGGTGCAAAGCCTAAGAGAATCACCCCGAAATCAGGAACAATCATTGTTCTGACAGGCTTATCAGACGTCTAATTCTATCATCAGACGTCTGGAAGTTCACTTTAAGACGTCTGATTTCAAGGTCAGACGTCTGATTTTGGGCGGGTCTCTTCCTGACTTGAAACAGATCTAAACAGGGTTCTTGTGCAAGTGCATCAGACTACATATAGGACGTCTGGCACTATGTCTGGATGTCTGGAAACCTACTTTTACTGTGGGAATGGATTTCCAAACGTTGCAACGGCTAGAAAATCTTTGAGAAGAGATTTTGGGTCAGCCGAGGCAAAATGGTCAATTACCAGACGTCTGATAAGGCTCTAACGTTTATATTCTTGAGTGTTTGCTAAGCCAGCCAACGGTCCACTAATTGGACATCTGGCAAAGTCATCAGACGTCTCCTAAGACGTCTGGTCTAAGGTCTGGACGTCTGATTTCATCAGACAGAACTAACTTTGTCCAGCCTAATAGCTATTAGACGTCTAAATCAATAGTCAGACGTCTTAAAACACTTTATCAGACGTCTGATTTTGGAATTAGACATCTAGAAATGTTGTTTGAACCCTATGTTCATTTTCTAAGTACTCTATAGAAAACCTAAGTATCTTAAGGTTGTGCAGTTTTTCCTAGGACTACTGTTAGGGTACTTTGAGGCTCTTTAACATAATGTTCTAAGGAAATAAAAAGAGCAAGCAAAATAAAGATAAAAGTACATGAAAGGATTAAACAAAATTCTATCCTATTCTTCTTGTCCTTCCATCTTCAATCTAGCGCTCCTTGCGAATCTCTTCTGTTCTCCATCAAGCTCCTCCAATCCATCCTGGATGCAAGCTCGAATTCCGTATAAACACGTCTACATTTGCAATTGACCTGAAATCTAAGACTCCAAGTGCAAATGTTAAATAACACATGTTTTGTTGTCAACAAAACAAATGATCGTGGTGCTCTAGCACCAATAATCTCCCCTTTTTGATGATGACAAAACCATAAATAATAATGCAAAAAAAATCCTCCCCCTTTTTGACATTATCAAAAAGATTTAATAGATTTCCTATAACTCCCCCTTAAGACATTCTCTTTTATAAATTTCTTTTAACAAAGGTAATGTCCTCCCCCTTTTTTATAACAACAAGATAGCTATTATTTTTCTCCCCCTTTCTAAAGGAAATTTCGCTAACTTGCATCTCCCCCTTAAAAATTAGCTCATAAATTTTAACTCCTCCTATCTAAATGCTACTGATAAACAAAGATAGGGTCAAGAATTTTTACCTCACCTACCATGGCCAATAAAATGGCCCGAATGGTGGTGGTGGATGCCACATCGGATGGGGCTCCCATCCGTAGCTTGGAGGCCCGGGCATTGGCGCCGGTCTCCAATCTGGTGGTCGACATGCGGCACGTCCGTCTCTTGTTTGCCATCTCGTCGGTCTTCTTGTTCTCCTCCTTGGTCTACTCCTTGGTTCTCCCAACTTTAGTTGACCAGCTTTGAGTTTGTAGGTCCAGTCCTTTGTGTTGTAATTATCCCTGAACCCTAAAAAACAAGATTCTAATTCTTTTTTTGGTATCCAAGTGGGCTTGGATCCGGATCTGTTAGCGGGTCTCCTTGAAGGAGATCCTTTCTCAATCTTAGGGCTATATAAATCATCTACTTTGTTGATTAGTTTGTTAGAGTTTTCCCTAAGACATGCAATTTCTTTTTCTATAGTATGCATCTTAGTCTGTAAGTCAAAAATTTCTAACTTTAAACTATCATTTTCTTCAATCAATTTATTACTTTTATTGATGAGTTTATGATTTTCTAATAATAGGTTATCATTTTTAGGACAAGCTTCTAGATCCTTAAGTTTTATTTCTAACCTATCATTTTCAGATTTAAGAAAGCTAAGATTCTTTTTCATGCTTTTGTTTTCTATTTTTAGTGATTTACTAAGCTCAAATAGTTCATTAAAAGCTTCTTGTAAATCATAACTTACCTCGTTGTCTGAGTCGCTTCTGCTTTCGCTGTCGCTTCCTCTGGTCATGAAACCAAAGCAAGCGGTTTCTTCTTTTTCTTCTTCTTCCTCCAAGCTTGAATTGTCCCAAGTGGCTTGGAACGCCTTCTTCTTACATTTCTTCTCCTTTTCCTTCTTCTTCTCCTTTTTGAGAAGAGGGCACTCTGGTCGTAGGTGCCCTTTCTCGTTGCAGTGGTAGCAACGTCTCGGGCTTTCCTTCTTCTCCTTTTTCTCTTTCTTTAATTCCCTACAAAACTTGGAAAATTTTTTAAGTAAAATTCTAAAGTCTTCGTCGTCGGAACTTACCTCGCTATCCGACGCGACTCTGAAGGCGAGAGTCTTCTTTGGTTTAGGCTCCGATGTATCCTTCTTCTTCTGCTTCAACTTAGTCTCGTAGGCCATTAGATTGCCTAGGAGATCTTCCATGTTGAGCTCCTCCACTTCGTTCGCCTCCTCTATGGCAGTGACTTTCTGTTCCCACTCTGGTCCAAGGGAACGAAGAAGCTTCCCTTGAAGCTCCCCCTTGATGAAAGTCTTCCCTAATGCTTTCAAATTATTTACGATGAGAGTGAACCTAGTGTTCATCTCACTCAAAGATTCATTAGGCTTCATAGAAAAAGATTCAAATTCTTGAGAAAGTAAATTTATTTTAGAAGTTTTTACTTTAGAGGTACCTTCATGAGTTACCTCGAGTGTGTGCCAAATCTCGTATGCGGTGGCGCATTGCGAGATTACGTTGAACTCCTCTAAGCTGAGCACGCAATACAACGGGTTCATTGTTTTCGCGTTGAGCAAGAGTTCCCGAATCTGCTGCTACGAGTATCCTCCGGCGGGTTTTTTTGGGATGTCGAATGGGGTCTCGCACATGGCCCAGACAGTGAAATCGGTGGCTTGAAGCCACGTCTTCATCCGCAGCTTCCAGTAAGGGTAGTTGCTCCCGTCGAAGAATGGCGGACGAGTCATAGACTGGCCCTCGGAAATCCTACCCACGGAACTGCTCCCCTCCATAGATCTTCTTGCTGGGTTGTTACATCAAAACAGCAAGATCTGCTCTGATACCAACTGAAGGTTCGGCCCTACCAGGAGGGATGACGTAATAATTGCGGAAATAAATAATAAACAATCTTCACAAAATAACAATCACACGAAAGGTACAAAGTATTTTTAGGTGGAAACCCAAACTGGGTGAAAACCACCACCTAACCCTCTCGAGTTAGGATTTTCTGATCAACCAAGTTGATCAAAATCCACTAAACCGAATCACTTTAAAACGAGGGTGATTCAACCTCAATTACAACCACGCTACTTAGATGAGGGTAGCGTACCTCAACCCCTTCTCTCCACGAGAAGGATTTTGTCTCGCGAAAGAGACGGGAATTTCCAAAGCGAATACCCAACCAAATAACAAAGATAAAAGAAACAACAAGTCCTATGGAGCCAACAAAGTGATTTTAAACCTAGCTTCTATAGGAATTAGGAAACTCCCCTTTGCAAGGAGTGCATCGAGTTGATGACGCGGTGCGTGAGCCACGCGACGGCGCAACTTCGCTCTCGTGAACTACAGCGGGAGAGCGGGTGCGCGAAGCTTGATGCTCTCAAGATGAATGGAACAAGAGCTTGGAGAGCAAGAGAGACACAAAATGGTTTGAAAGTGTATTGCAAGGTGTGTCTTGGTGTTTCTTGGTGTATCCTGGTGTCTCTAAGTGTATTTGTGTTGCAAAGGTTCCCCTCTATTTATAGAGGCCTTAGGAAGGCTTTGGAAGGCTTAGGAAAGGTTCTATAGCCGTTGGGTGCAAAGCCTAAGAGAATCACCCCGAAATCAGGAACAATCATTGTTCTGACAGGCTTATCAGACATCTAATTCTGTTATCAGACGTCTGGAAGTTCACTTTAAGACGTCTGATTTCAAGGTCCGACGTCTAATTTTGGGTGGGTCTCTTCCTGACTTGAAACAGATATAAACAGGGTTCTTGTGCAAGTGCATCAGACGACATATAGGACGTCTGGCACTATGTCTGGACGTCTGGAAACCTACTTTTACTGTGGGAATGGATTTCCAAACGTTGCAACGGCTAGAAAATCTCTTAGAAGAGATTTTGGGATAGCCGAGGCAAAACAGTCAATTATCAGACGTCTGGACAGTCCTATGGACGTCTGATAAGGCTCTAACGGTCATATTCTTGAGTGTTTGCTAAGCCAGCCAACGGTCCACTAATTGGACGTCTGTCAAAGTCATCAGACGTCTCCTAGGACGTCTGGTCTAAGGTCTGGACGTCTGATTTCATCAGACAGAACTAACTATGTCTAGACTAATAGTTATCAGACGTCTGAATCAACAGTCAGACATCTTAAAACACTTTATCAGACGTCTGATTTTGGAATTAGACGTCTGGAAATGCTGTTTGAACCCTATATTGGTTTTCTAAGTTCTCTACAGAAAACCTAAGTATCCTAAGGTTGTGCAGGTGTTCCTAGGACTACTGTTAGGGTACTTTGAGGCTCTTTAACATAATGTTCTAAGGAAATAAAAAGAGCAAGCAAAATAAAGATAAAAGTACATGAAAGGATTAAACAAAATTCTATCCTATTCTTCTCTTCCTTCCATCTTCAATCTAGCGCTCCTCGCGAATCTCTTCTGTTCTCCATCAAGCTCCTCCAATCCGTCCTGGATGTGAGCTCAAATTCCGTCTAAACACGTCTACATTTGCAATTGACCTGAAATCTAAGACTCCAAGTGTAAATGTTAAATAACACATGTTTTGTTATTATCGAAACAAATGATCGTGGTGCTCTAGCACCAACACCAAGGACCACCTATGGTGCCCTTACTTTCTCTAGTAGTATTGTTCTTCTTAGATTCTTATTTTCTGCATTCTATTTATGTAGGTAACTAGTTTATTTTCTCTTCTATTAGCTTGCCTAGACTCCTCATGAGTTTTAGGTGTGCACTACTCTCCTGTGGTGCGTAGACGAGCCTCCATACCCACGGTCTAGCCACCACCATCCTCCAATGCTGAGGACTTTTCAAGTAATCCTGGCATGATTGTTTTCTCTTAGATAGATTTTTATTCCTGTTACTTTTTATTCCTATCAAGCATTCCTCTATATTCATCTATGTTTTGTCGATCTACATTTCTGTTATTACAAGCATGAAATAAAAGTCAATCCTTTCAAGTTATGATCTTTGTTATGTCACTTGATTTCATTGTTTTTTCTTTTCATTAGTTAGTTTGCTATTTCTAAAATCCAAAAAAATTCTTAAAAGATAAAAAAGTTAAAAAGAAAGATGGCAACTCCAGTCCATAAAAACAACTCGATGATAGATCAAAATGCCCTCAATGTTATGTGCATTATTCATGAATTCCATGACGAGCACTATTCTTATATGTTCTACATCACTACAACAAGTTTGACTTTTGTCGTCGGTTGAGAACCGACGGCAAAGCCATTATAACCGATGCAACAAGGCAACGACATAGATACCATCGCTGTTCCTTTTTCCCGTCTGTTACAAGAAACATCGGACGTTGAAATATCATTCATCCAGTAGAGCAATTGGGCATTTTTCTGTCTATTTCAAATAGACGATAATTTGATTTACCGCAATAGCATTGATAAGTTACTCTTTCGTGTGCTAACGTGCCTTTTTCAGTTTTGCCATCGTTTAAAGAAAATGCCGTCACTTATAGAAGCGACGATAAAAATACTTTTACCGTCGGTTATCGTAAGAAGTGATGGTATAGAGATCTTCTACTAATGCTTATATAAAATTTTTACCGTCGAATACTTGCCGTCAGTTATTCAAATAACCAATGGTAAATGTATGGGTTTTTTCTTAATTACCAAATGATGGAAAATACCTACTAAATCTACTTAAAATAAAATGAATAGAAATTTATATTTCATAAATATAAAATCTAATACATTAAAAGTTTGAAAATGGAATATTTACATAAAAAAGGTTACATGAAAAACATAAGGAAAGAAAATAAATAGAAATCAAGATATAGCTACCCTAATGCCGCCAGCTCCACCTGCACCACCCATGGAGTCGTCCTCGTCTCATTTGTAAATGCTTGGATTTGTGGAAGATGGATGCTCTGACTGATCCTTCTTATGAAGAAGGCATATAAGCATTTGAAGCTTATCATCCATGGCACTCATCTTATGTTTCATCTCTACTTCTCTCTTCTCCATCTCCTCCTCTCATCTCTGTAATGTGTCAATCTTTTTATACAGCTGATCGAAAATAGTAGCTAAGATGGCACCTTTCTTTCCATACCAGGTAGATAACGTGTATGCCCTCCCCGCACTACAAACAAAACCACCGTGGTCCAGTGGCATCACTGTCCTAAATGCCTCCTCTACATCTAAAGGCTGCTGGACGCTCTTAGAGGTATCATTAGTTAGGGGATGTACTACTTGTACCATTTCATCCTAAATATATTAAAAAATATTATTATAATATATAAATATAAAGTTATCAATTTTCTGAGTTTAGGAAACTTAGGTGTTTTTCCTGGTATAACTGATGAATCCACTTATGAGCACCCTCAACTGCAGCCTTATTGTGGGTGACCTCATAGATATCCATTCTATTCATTTCAATCCCATCGTGTGCAACGAACTGAAAATATAAAAATGATACAATTAGGTTAAAATAACTTAAAAATTAAGTAATATTCAACTTAAAAGTAGTTCCAACACTTATATAATGACTCCTGACCGTCTCGATGCTCCTTCGATCCAAACAATAGGTTTGTGGAGGAGCTTTAGCCCTATTGGCCTTATTTTTTTGCTTGCTCCTGTAGACATATACAATAATGTTTTTTCTAAATTTAAGAGATATGAAATTAATGAAGTAATTTTTAATTACTTACTAACCTCTGTCTTCGGATCCAGCTAATGCTCTCATGCCTTCTTCCAATCGTCAGGCATGACATCATGTAGAGCATCATCCATTGCCTCCTAAGGTGAACTCTTGTTCGAGAAAAACTAAATACCAAATAAAAATGGTTAGAAACAATATAAGAAATTATGTGCACAAAAAATGTAAATGTTTGAAAATTCTTACATTTCTCTTGGTCTCCGTCCTCCAATCCCTATGGATTTTGGCGACGTGCTTAAGGATATATCGGGAGGCATTAGGGTCATCACCCTAATCGTAATTTACCTACATTAATTTAAAAAAATATTAGCCAATCATATTTTATAATAATTTTAATATAAAGTTATAAAAGAAATAACTTTTATAAATAAAATTGCCTCCAACTGACGGATGATTTGCCTCTTCAGCTCTGCGGGCACCTTCCTCCAGTCGAAGTAGCAAATGGGCACAATGGGCTTAACAATTTTTCCCACTCGATTGATAAAGCTCGGGTAATTCTCCGCCTCCCCTATGGTTCTAAGCCTAATTGTTATCTTCATGTCCTAGGGGATACACTGGAGGTCTAGATCTTTTGTCTTCTCCTATCTTCTTGCTACTTTACCTACGTAAACATTAATCATATTCATTATATATTTTTGAAGTAATAATAAACTTTAAAACATATAAGTAATTTACCTCTTAAAGATATATGATTTATTACCTAAACTTGAGCCCACTGTTGAGGGGTCGACATGAACTGGGGACGTACTCCCCACCATGTCATCCTCTGCCTCCTCTCCCTCCTCCTCTCCCTCCTCTCCTGCCTCCTCCCCCTCCTCATTTGATCCTCCATAATCTGGATCATCCTCTACTAGGTCCGGCAAGGTCTGAGCAATCACCTTCCTCTTTCCCTTCCCCCCTATATGTAGTAAACGTGCCATCTCCTTGGGTCGTACGAAATGTGACTATGGGGGTGGCTGAACCTGCTGTCGAAGGGGTGGCTGAGCCTACTGTGGGGGGGTGGCTGAGCTTGAGGAGACGAATCAAGCTGCGTGGAGGTCTGTGTCTCAGGAGGACCTTTTCTATTGGATTTTTTCTTAAACAATTTCATCTGTAACACATAAAAAAATGCAATAAATAATATAATTAAAAATCATTAATATATAAATCAACAGACATGAATTTCAATTTTACTCCAAACCCTCTTTGTAATGACATATATGCCCCTATAAATTTCAATTTTAATATGAATTTCATTTAAACAGAAATTAAACAAAGCAAAGAAATTGTTAATAACCTCAATTAGATGTCAACATCGGTTGCAAATAAATGACTTTCTTCTGTAAATTCTTGGTATGCTTTAGACTGTGCGTCAAAATGGTTGCGCAGTACTATTCTTATGGGTATAACCCATCCCCTTTAGCAATTATTGGGGACATAGAGTACTTGTGCCGCTTGATATGCCAATGTGAATGGTTCATCAGACTGAAAAATTTGACGATTAGGATTTAAACTCAGGAAATTGTGTTTCTTATCAATTTTGAAACTGGTGCTCTTTTTAGAAACATCAAACCAATGACATTTAAATAGGACAACTCGATGATCATATCTGAAACTGATCTCCACGATTTCTCTAATTTCACCATAATATCCATCTGGACCGGTGGGAAGATCTGAATCAACAACTCCAACTTGTTGTGCAGCCTTTCTATCATCAATTTCTTTTATCCTGAATCTAAACCCATTTATTATATACCCAGAGTGGTAATGTGCATAATGTAATGGTGAATTGACAATTACATCAAAATCTAGTACCCATCGTGGGTCATTATCCTCTTTCAATTGATTAACCCGGTCATTAAAACAATCTAAGAAGCCAAATTTAGTTGTCCTTGAAAGAGGTAATCCTTCAAATTCCTCGTAAAATGGATCAATTTCAGGAATTGTTTTAAAATATATAGATGCAAGCAATGTTTGTCATTTTCTGAAATTGCCTTGTACTCTATATGAAGAATCGACCTTCCTATGATATAAAAATGGACAAACATTCCTCATTACTATTATTGTATTCTCCCTCATAGTTTCTTTCAAGTTTATTAAAGTGGTTGTCTATTTCATTCATGTGCATGGAAGTAAAATTTATGCATTCCTTTACGAGATACCCTTCTACAATGGATCCTTCCAGCTTTGGCTTATTCAAAACATAATCTTTAAGTTTTTTCAAAAATCGCTCCACATGATACATCCATTTGAATTGTATAGGTCCACCAATTGTAGGGTGAGATGAAGCATTACATCGAAGAAGGCTGGGGGAAGAATCTGTTCCATCTTACAAAGAATAATGACCATTTGTTTATCCCAGTGATCCAGCGTATCATTTTGTACCATCTTTGAACAAATAGCTTTGAAAAACCTACTCATCTCTGTGAATGAATCAACAACTGGCTCTAGCAGTATCCCTCGTATCACTAGTGGAAATAATACTTGCATATAAATGTGGGAGTCATGACTTTTCAAAGTAGATATCTTTTTTTGCACTTCATTCACACAACGAGAAAGCTACGTTGAAAACCCATCTGGCACCCAAATTCCCTTTAAGTAGGAAAACATTCTACTCTTCTATTCTTGATTCAGTCTATAAATAGTAGGTAGGAAGTAACCATCATCCTCTTGAATATGTAGCTCTAGACATATCCCCAAACTCTTCATGTCTTTCCGTGTTTTAACCATGTCCTTTGGATCATCTGTTAAATTTAATATGTCTAAGATGCTATCCATCACATTTTTCTCGATATGCATAACATCTAAATTATGACGTATGGTAAGATCTTTCCAGTATGGCAGCTCCATAAGGAAAATGCTTCTCTTTCGAAATCCAGAATTCCTTAAGGCTGTTTGGTCTTTTTTAAATGGTCGACCTAACCGTATCTTACTCATTTCTTGTAATCTCCCTATTATAACCTGACCCAGCAACCTAATAGAATCTATAATAAGTTTATTCTTTGGATACCGACATGTCTTACCATCAAATTTACTCCTGAACTGTGATGTTTGCCATCTATGTTCAATAGGTAGAAATTTGCGATGTCTTAAGTAATAGAATTTCTTACTTTTCGATAATCGTAGGTGATGAGTCTCTTCCATACAGACTAGGCAAGTAAGCTTTCCTTTAGTGCTCCAACCTGACAAATTTGCATACCCTAGGAACTCATTTATGGTCCACAGCAATGCTGCAGGCATATTGTAAAATTCTTTCTTTTCTGCAGCATACGTCTTCACACCGGTGTATCCCAACTATTTTAGTTCATCGATTAATGGCTAGAGATAAACATCTATTACATTTCCTGGTTGTTTTGGAGAAGGGATTAGTAGGATCAGCATCATGAATGACGATCTCATACACAGCTAGGAAGGTAAGTTATAAGTGACAATTACCACTGGCCATATAAAGTACGACGGGTACATATTCTTAAATGGATTGAATCAATCGCTTGCGAGACCCAACCGCACATTTCTTGCTTCTAAAGCGAATAAATTATATCTTTCATCAAATCTTTTCCACTCCTCTGAATCAATAGGATGACGTATTCTTCCATCTGGAGATCTACAATCCTTGTTTCATGTCATCAACCGTGAAGTTTTAGTTGATATAAAAAAGCGTTGAAGCCTAGGTGTCAGTGGAAAGTAACGAAGAACTTTCTAAAGTTATTTCCTCTTACTTTCATTTTTACCTTCCTTATATCTCTCATGTCCACATTTGGGACAATTACTCAAATTTGCAAATCCATTTCTGAAAAGAATGCAGTCATTCAGACATGCATCGATTTTCTGACAATCCAATCCAAGCTTACGAATCTATTTCCTTGCCTCATACCATGAAGCCAGAAAACCATCAGGGTTATTTAACAGCTCAATAATAAACTGAAGTATTTCTATCATGAATTTAGCACTAGCTCTATTCATAACCTTCAATTGAAACATCTTTAACAAAACTGACAACTTTGACAATTTCGTAACACCTGGAGCAATAGGATCCTCATCTGCCTTAACAGCATCATAGAACAGATTACAATTGAGCAGATCTTCCTCATTTATATTTATATCCTCTCCTGCTCTCATCTCGCTCAACATTTCTTATATTTCTTCACCTCCACTATCAACTATGTTCTCATCTATCTCTTGGTCAATAGTGTTCTCATTGTGTATGACTTTCTTAGCCAACTCCTCTCCATGAGCTACCCAAATAGTGTAATGCTGCCACCACCCATTAAAAATGCAGTGCTCGAGCACAGTGTTATGATCATGCAAGGAACTATTTAAGCATCTTCTGCATAGGCAAAAGACATTATCTAGTTGACCTCCTCGCCTAAATATCTTCTTATCGTCATGAAAGGCCCAATCCAAGAACGAAATTACTCCATCCTTATATCTGGTGTAATCTAAACCCCTGCAATCCAATCTAAGATTTATCCATTATAACCTAAAATTTAATGTAAACAAATCATTTATTAGGAAGGGAAATGACCAAATGATGTGTATGTTTATTAAGATTTTCACTTTATAGTCCATACTCAAAGATTTGATGATAACTTAGTTTTTCTCGTTACATGTAACCTTAGTGTGATAAAATTCCGGCAGCATCTTCTTGCACTTCTCCAATATACCCCTCAATACTAACCTTAGCTAGATTTCCTTTAATACCCAACTAAGTGCACTACAGGAAAATACATAAGATTAGTTGGTATACTGAAGAAGAGTAGGAATAAGTAACCAAAATTTCACCACACATGGTTACATGTAGCGAACAAACTAAGTTATTATCAAATCTTTAAGGACCTTCTTTAGTTCGGCACTTCACCGAACTAAAGTCGATCGAGTCTTATGGCATGCTATAAAGACAACATATCATGCATGTAAGTGAGGTATACATACACTTTCTGCATTGTCCGTATAACATGATCACAAGTTTTGACAGGCGAGTAATTTGGACATAATTTGACTTGGAGGACTTTTCCCCTAGGGGTTAGAATACCTAATGTTTAACAGACCTTTGCCGTTGGTTATATCAGAAACTGACGAAAAAGGATTAATTAAAAGCACCCCCCATCGCGCCTAAATTTTGGCTGAAAATTTTAACCGCTCGCTTAACCAACATTTACCGTCGGTTATGTAAGAAACCGTTAGTAAATGGTAAATTACGTCTCCCCTCCTTCTGCCCGAACATTCTGTGCAAAATTTAAACCAACATTTCACTGTCGCTTATTCATATAACCAACGGTAAAGAGTAAACTATAAGATGTCTGGAATAAATGTCAGATGTCTAATACAAAGATCCTTTCCTTCCTATTTTTACATGATTGAAACAGGGTTCTAGATAAGTTGCCCAAACAGCAGGTCAGACGTCTGATAATATGTCGGTCATTTGGATAGGGAAGTCACTGTGGAAATAGATTTAGAACAGAAAAATACATTCCTTTGTCGTTGCTTATTATACTAACCATTGGCAAAAATATATTTCTCGTCGATTTCAAGAGCGACGGTGAATATTAGCGATAACCGCGCACCAAGTTGCTTTTCTTAAACCAATGGTTGGTCAAGTACAGGCCTTCGGTGTCGCTTACTTTAATAAGCGACGATAAAAATATATTTGCCGTCGGTTACTAAATCGACGGTGATTAATGGCAACCACATCCCAAATCGCTTTTCTTCAATGGGCGATTGGTCAAGTGCAGGCCTTCGCCGTCTATTAGTTTAAGTGACGACAAAAATATTATTGCCATCGGTTTTATTGACCGACGACAACTAATTGACGGATTATCCCATTTTTCTAGCAGTGCATCTAGTTAAGCTACACTATGGTCGTCCAGTTTGAGAGAGCAACGATGGAGTTTTCCATTCAAGAGATTTGCCATCATCTTTAGGATTTAGGTTAGGTGATTTAGGCTTTCACTTAGGTTTAGATTAGCTTCACAAGCAAAGAAGAATGTGAGAAAAAAAATCTGAGTCATTTTCATAATCGCCAACTCGCAAAGATCGACCAGAACTATCCTAGAGTTTCATTATTTTATTTTTGTTTAGATTCTATTTTGCATTTGTACTACAACATATAAATCTTATTAATCTCACGATTATCAATTCTAACACTATGTGTCCACGTAGGAGTAGGAATATAAAGTGTGTAAAACACAAAGCAAAATGTGCAAGTGCAATGTTAATAGGGAGGTAGAGTTCTAGCTTGAACTAACTCTAGACTCTATAGTCAATATCCATTGCTCTTCCTATATAGGATAGCTTCAAACTAACTCAAAAAGTAAGACTCAGGTTAACGAACTACTTAATAAGCAAAAATTAGCAAAAAGTGAGCAAGCAAAAGACAAGGTCAAATGTTTCTGAATCACCCATAAGATCTGTTAAACAAAGGATGAACATAGATCTAGCACAGTTTGAGGGTAGCCAACAACTTTATATATGAACCTTTCTAGTCATAAGAGCTTGGAGAAGTTGGCAACAAATCTCTTGCCTTTAATTGTTAGAAACAAAAAGAGTTCAAGAATGCTACAAACTACCAATTTCCCTGCCCTCTCATTTTTTAAGTTTATTGGGAAGACAACATGATGAAGTTGGATGACTTTCCTTCAATTCAGATAGCCCAATCACCTCCACTAAACAAGAAAGAAACTCCACCTCTAAGTTTAACATCCTTGCCTACATGTCTTGCATTAGTGCTAGAAGATCCTTGCTACAAGGCAAGAAGATGTCCACTAATATGAAAGAAGAAATCGAGGTGAAAGAAACATGACGACTGATTGCAAATCAATCATTGGTCTTAATTAACCTAAATTATGTTAGAAACCTAGCTATCCTATAAATATTGCATTCATAAGCAGCATATGATGCATTGCATCATTTTATATAGTTCATGGAATAATGCGCGATTATCGTGCTATTTGATGTTTTATTTATTTTGCAGGCAATAAGAAGACTAGATGATAATCCTAGCATGAAATAAAGTGAAGCAGATTGCTGATATATAGAGAATAATAAAGAATGGAATAAAACGGGTAGAAGACAAGAAAGAGAGAGAGAACTTGCATGAAATGAAGAAACAAGAGAGATGGGTAACCCTATCCCTAATCTCCAAATTCTTGGATAGCTTGACCCAAAACCCAGAACCACACCTACTTAGTTGACCTAATTCTATAATTCCAAAACATGGATAACATTATCCATAGTGTTATCCTGTTATCCATGACCTTATCCCTACTATCCACTATCCTAATTTGCCTTCCTACATCCCAATTTTTCTTTTCCCTATCCTAATTCCTTATTAGGTTTCAAATTGGGCTAGGTGTGACTCATATTGACTCTTCCTGAGTCAATTGGGCTAGCTTAAATTTAATTAGGTTCACCTAGAATCAATTAGGCTCACCATTGCTAATTAGGTTCACTCATTACTTGATTAGGTGCACCAAATATTAATTGGGTTCACACCAATCTAATTGGATTCACCTAGAGCTAATTAGGCTTTCACCCACCTAATTTAGGTCAACCCAACCCAAATCCCACCTAATTCTACACAACTTATTCTACAAATTTTAAACACATACACACACCACACCCTTCCTAATTTACCCCCACCACAATAGGCGACTTCCATCTTTTGGAAGAACCTATTGCCGCACAACCTAAATGCCTACAATGGTGGTGACACACAAATCCCCACAAAAGTGGCGCCTCCCATATCATGAGCCAAAATTGTGTTGCTAACTTTAAATCCCCACAAAACTACTGATTGCCATCTTGGTCCCTAGATCAATCACTCCAATTCAATCCCTAAAGAGATGGCGATTACCATCTTTGCTAGGTCACCAGGCAATGTACCCTCAATCCCACCAATATATGTGATTTCCTTCCTATTACACCCAACCAAAATTGCCAACATATTGCCACAAAATGTGGTGATTTCTATCTTGGCAAAACACATTGCCGCACACTTGAAATTCCCACAAGAAAAGAGATGCCAATTTCCATCAATGCAAGGGTCCTCCATTAAAACCCACATCACTTGCTCGCACATTATTCCATCACCAACCAAAAATTGTCCAAGCACTTCTTCTTCCTCTCAACGTCCACCATTGGAGGAGAGCTCCACCACCTCCACCTCCACCCCAAGGCCGACCATCACCATAAGAGGCTAGTGGTGCCATCCTCCTTGGAGCACCATCACCGCCATACTCTCCTCTCCATCATCAAGGAGACATCTTCCTCTCTCTCTGTTTTAATTTTGTTGCAAGCTATCTCTCTCTAAGGGCACGCCTATGCTTCTCCATAGCTTGAGGGTGTGTTCCCCACTTGGTACAATGTGTAGACGACCATTTTTAGGTCTTGGTCTAGTCATCACCACCCTCCACAAGTCAATCACCCTCTTGTGGCACTGCCTACGGGGTGAAGCTTCTATTTGCTAGCTTTATATTGTTGTTTTTTTTTTCAAGCATTCCTTCATTTATGTTTGTTGATAATAATGTTGTCCTAATACAATATTTCTTTTAGTTTGAACTTGTCTTCTTTTAATATATATACATATATATATATAAATGTTTATTGTTTTTCTTTTACTTCAATAATCACCATAACTATGCACTTCACACCCAACCCTTATCCACATCTCGCACACCTCATGCACCAACTATGTCACCAATTGACTTTTCGCATCACCATCATCGTTTTCGCATAGATTAGTTGATCACAATTTATATTAGGTTTCTAGTATTTTGCTAGTTAGGTTATTAGTTTTTATTTTCAAAATTCTATAAAAAAATTGCAAATAAAAAATAAACAAAAAAAAGATGTCGATTCCCTGACAAGTCAACAATGCAACTATATATTTGAACTCCCTTGATAGCATGCTTGCAATCCATGAGATTCAAAATGAGAGTTACACATATATATACATGTTACATCTATCTTTGTTACACAATGATCGTTCGACATAAGCAAGCCACAGGAGAGATTGGTGTGAAGTAAATCAACTACTGCCTTGCTTAAGGTTGTAGTAGGTTGGAATTATAATCACAAACACAGTTGGAAAAAGAAAAAAAAAATCAAATCAACAAAAACATGTTTGCCACCCTGAGTTCTATCCAGACTCAAAAAAATTCGAGTTACATAAATCCTTTCGTAGTTCGGGATTCTTACATGTAACTATACTACAACAATAGAAGAAAAATCCAGTCTTTCGAGTGAAATATTGCTGAACAAGGGCTTACCTCCAAATGGAAGCCACTATCCCACTGTGTCAATTGCATTCCACACTATACCAATATATAGAGATTGTTAGCACAATACCTTCACATCATCACTTAAATGGGGATAAGATGTCTACTACCACCTCATTGATAGTAAAATTGGAAGGGTACAACTACAAAGAAGACAACCCATTTCCTTAAAGTTGCATTCAACTACCCACACTTTCTTGTTAGACTCAAGTAGAAAAGTTATATTTCTATCTGATATGAAAGTCTTTCACTACAGACATGATAAACATGCATGTATTCATGATAAAATGCCTACTTATGACAATCCCTAAGCTTAACATTGCATTACATAGTATAAATACTGCATACCATTCATCATATTGCATTTAGTGTGATGTGTATAAATTGTACAATAATTCATGCATTACTATGGCCAGCAAACAGGATGTGGCATAGCAAAGCTTCAAATGCAAAATCTGATCATACGGATGAATCCAGAATGACAATCACAGTTCAGCAATGTGGAAATCCGATCAATCCTAGCACTGTTGCATCCTCTACAAGCAAGGAAATGTGGATGATCCAGATGGTGCCACATGGCACCATTTGGATCACCCAAGGTCACCCGGCTTCCCTCCAAAGGCCTTTCCACATGCAATCTTAGTGATTGGATGAAAATCTAACAACTAAGAAGCTGCCACCACCGCGCTTTAGTAGCCCTTCTTCTCAACACTCGCATGGGCATGGCCCATTGGTCAAGGCATCCACTCCCAAAGGAGAGGCACGAGTTTGAGACCCATAAATCCCCCTATCCTTCAATTAGGTGTAAGGCAGAGATAGTGCCAGCGAATCACGACAGCTCAAGCATGCGACAAGGACACGTGAAGCACGCACCAACGTAGCGTACAACACAGCAGCGTGCATAGCGCGAAGGGTGTGGCACCAGCACAGCGACAATGCACGGCCAACACACGCAAGAGACATGGGGGCATGAAGCAAGTCCCAGTGCAGCACAATGCCTAGCGACGCACACAGAGCCAGCGCATGCACGAGACATGGCAACAGGTAGTGCACGCCAGCAGCGCTGCGCACAATCTCCAGCGACATCCGTTGTGGGCTTTTAGTGATGTTTATGGACATCACTAATTGTCCATGTGTGGGAAGCTTTTCCTCCCCCACTATATAAGCCTACCTACACCTCCCCATTTGTCAGCATCTCTACCTATGCTTCTCCCACCTACTCCAAAGCTCCAAGAAGCCTACTAAGCTCCCAAGAGCTCTACTCCTAAGCTCCAAAGTCTCCCTATTAGTGTAGAGTCCTATTTGACCTGTTGAACCAGTACATGCACAAATCAACACATGAAAGGGTAGAAATCAGACTAGGTTAATCACCTTTTGTGAGCCTTAATTGGTGGTGCATCGGGGCTAATTGGTTGAATTTTTTGGACCGCACCACATAATTTAAAATTGATTCATCTTGCAGCTGCCTCATAGGATTCAAATAGTTAGGACAAGCCAGGCACTCGATACTTTCTTCATCCATAAAGGAAAATACTTGAACCTGTACTTTCAAAATAGGTTTGCCTCTTGAAAACCTGGTTGAATATACCTAATATTGGAATCCTAAAAGCTACTAAGCAAGATTCGAATCCTAAAACTCACTTCATCCTCAACAAGCTTGCCTGAAAACTCTTAGCTGTGCATATTCACACATTTTCAAATGAACTATTAAGGGTGCAACCCATTAATAGGGCCCATCACATTCCGAAAGCACTACTATCCTGGGCCTAACTAAAATTTAGTGGACGTTGGCCCTAGGATTCACAAAGTCCATTTCAGGGTACTCTCTTGAATGCACTTTGAATTAGTGATGTCTGCTTGCTTCAAAAGTTGCTAAGTTGGGGGGCCTGATTGTCAAATGACTTAAGTAGGGGTTTGGCATAATTAGTGGCCTCTGAGACATGCTCCGCCTACTTCGCTGGCCCAACTTTACCATCTTCGAGAGCAAAGACATCACCAAATTCGTGGTGTGGTTGGAGTTTATTTCTGAGGCATAGATCCTTAGGATACCCAATTTAAGGACAGGCTTGCATTTTTGTGCTGCAAGGTTGCTTTTTCCCATCCTTCCAACTTCCTTCCAGTGCATACTTGGAAGGAGGTCATTGAATCCTCACTTGGAAAGACCTTTAGACCATTCTCGGAGGTAGTGGTTGAGTTATAGCCAAGCAGATCCCATGGCTGATCAACAACGACTGCCCCCACCCCCAAACCAGTAGGAGATGATTTAGAGACAATTGGAAGAGCTGCAGTAGATGCAGCAATGGATCCAATGGATGAATGGTCAGGGCACTCAGCACTTGAAGGATTTTTATCATCCTTCAAATTATGAGGATCGTTCCAGCATTGTGATCCCCACTGGTGATATTGAGATCATGCCCCAAGTTTTGAATTTGATTAAACACTTTCACTGGTTTGGCTCAGAAGACACATTCCAACATTTGGAGGATCTGATCACCCTGGTCCAGACCACCAAATCGAGGAATGTGGATGAAGAACAAAAATGCTCATGAGGCTTTTCCCCCATTCACTTAGGGATAAGGCCGCACATTGGTATTGTACCATTGGAAGAGTGATTGCTACTTGGATAGCTTTGAAATTAGCCTTCCTAAAGAAAGTCTTCCCAATTGGATGAACTAATGCTTTGGGATGGGCAATTACCACTTTTGCCCAGTGGCTGGGGGAACCATTTCATGGGGCTTGAGAGTGATTCCAGGATCTATTGCCGATGTGTCCACAACACGAGGTGCCTAAATGGCAACTTGTATAGATTTTTTATCATGGGTTGAATGATGAACTCCATAATCATGTGGATGCTTCTTACGAAGGTAATTTCTTCAACAAAGATGCAGATACCTCGTACAATTTGTTGGAGGAAATGAACAAAAACTCTATAAACCATGCCTCCATGGATACCTTGAACCGATCACAACAAACTAGATCAAATTCCAATGTGGTCCAAGATTCTTATACATTTGATATGTAATTGATCTGCAATAAATTAGATAAGGTGGATTTGGTTGCTAAACAAATGGAAGAGTGGATGTTTGGAAACTCTGATATTTCTAGATCCAATCAATCCTATGTCTTGAGATTCCATTCTTCGGAAGCTCTTATGGGATGGGAGTTTGTGAACCAATTTAAGTCAGCTCAACCTTCAAGCCAACTCTTCTCGGAACCTTATGGGTTCCAAATTGGGGCCTTTGATCCTAGTCTTTCTGAATCTTCTTACTCTTCATCTTTATCTTACAATGATATTCATGCTATACAAGAGAACGTTAGGCCCAACCCTTGAATTTCTATAATCCTGGATGGAAAAATCACCCAAACTTCTCCTGGAAAGATCAGGGGTAGCAGACCCAATAATGACCCAACAACTATGTATCACTAAAACTAATGGGTCAGGGTCGTGTATACTCAACTGCCCTCGATTCAAGTTAATCAGCTAATGTTGAATGCCTAACAACCTGCCGGGCAGACTGATTTAAATCTCAGGATGGTAGAAATGCAAGGGTCAATGCTCTAGCTCATGTAACAAATGAAATCTTCGCTAGACATCTTGCAATCTAGACTTAGTGCAAACAACCGATAGCCTGGATCTCTGCCATCACAACCTGTACCAAACCCAAGGAATGTACAAAATTGAGTCACTAGGCCTCAGGATTTGGTAATGGTGGGGAGCTGCATGCTCAACCTCATGCTATCTATCAGGCTACCCCAGCCCCTCCCAGAGCTAACCAAGTTCCCACCATAATCAATTGAGAGCCTCCTGTGTTGCTCAACTTTCGCAAGGCACTAACCAGCAGCGCTTTGCCACTGTAAATACCATCACCTTGAGGAGTGGTGGTAGACACAAGGGTCCCACCCAACCCGATGTCAAGACCATTAGGACCTATAATAAGAATTCTAGACTCTCAACTAAGAATGTACTCAACAAAATATCAGAGTCTGATTTGGGAGTATGTTGTTGTTGTATGGACAAATAGAAAAAGTTGGAGGACAAATTGGAGGAAAGGATGTCCTTACTTCAGGCTTTCAAATTGACAATCATTTTTTTCCTCGCATCTATTGGATCAATCCCTACCTACACCAAAGCTTTACTAAATTCATATAAAGAGAAGCATAGAGCAGAATCTGAAGAGACTAGGAGAGTAGTCTTGTCTGACAACACAAGCACACTAATCATAAACAAGCTTCCCCAAAAGAAGTAGGACCTGGGAGCCCCACTGATTTCCTACATAATAGGAAACATTACTTCTGACCGGGCCCTCCTCGACTTGGGTGCTTCCATTAATGAGATCCCAACCTCACTACATAGGAAATTAGGTCTAGGCCACTTGAAACACACTGACATTACCTTGTAGTTGGCCGATTGATCAATTACAAAACCAAGGGATCTCTTGAAAGATGTTTTAGTCAAGGTTAATGATTTGCATTATCTTGTTGATTTCATTGTCCTTGACATGGAAACACCAAAATAGCTCAACCACACCCTGATTATTTTGGGAAGATCTTTCTTGGCCACCGCCAAGGCAAGGGTTCATTGTGAATCAGGAAATATAGAAATTACCTCAGGGAATAAAACAAATCGATTTAATATTTTCAAGGTCTAAACGAAGAATAAAATTAAGTGTGGTTTGATGAAGGAGCTTGGCAGAATAGAGGAGGTAATGGCCATACACACATTAGACAAATCCTTAATGGCTAAGCCAACCCAAGCTCAGGAAGAAAATCACAAGGTTGCAGGGATAATTGAGGACAACGAAGACATGCAACCAACTGTGGCCAACTGGGATGAGAAAAATATTCTTGAAATTGGGAATCTGTTGGAAGATTCATATGATCAACTTAAAACCCAACAACGTCCTCATCCTAAATTTTTAGAGTTTGAGGTTCAAATAATGGGTGGAAATCATGAAGATCAGAATGGTTACATCAGGCACCCAAATTTTGAGGATGTAATAGAACTTTAGGGAGAAACTCTTGAAAAGCTTAGTACTCTAGAGTGCACACAAACATTACAAACCCCCAACACATCACAAAACCCTCATTGTCCTTTTTTCACCCAACCATTGCACAAATCCTCCACCGACTCAAACCTCCTCTATATGGAATCAACAAAACTCCTATTGGAGACCATTTGGGCTCTCCCTACATCACCAGCTTACCACTTTTATTGATCGTCTCTTTGGAAAGCCCATTTTCACCCTCCGGGACACATATCTTATGACCTAGAAAATTTGCTTTTGCAGTCTTAATGTCTACAACTTTTGTCTAGAGTCTGTGCCTAGCTGAAGGCATTAAACTCAGCATGTGTATATGTTGTTTTGGAGCTAACTAGAGTTTCACAGAATTCAAGTGATATTCTTCCTATTCTGCCTTCCTTTATGCTTTTATTTCACAATAAGGACATTGCATTATCTAGGCATAGGGAGGTGGATACTTCGTGATTTGATCATTTTGTTAGCTTGTAACAGTAATTCCTGTTATTCAGAAAAAAAAACTAGAATTAGGAGAGCAAACCTTAGGCATTAGGAGTTCAGACTTTAGGAAATGATACTTTAGGACGTGAATGCGAAGACTCTTCACGTCTTCGGGCTTAATCAGCCCAGGTGTCCACTCGAATGTGGACTTGGTCTCGAGTCCTCGCCAAGTAAATTTATTCTAATTTGGCCAATAAATTAGGGTGATAAGTACACGACATATCAACTCGCCCTCTGATTTCAGGGGACTTTAAGTCTAAGCATCTACACATTATTTGCACTGACTCACTTTTCGATGATTTTTACAGAAATTGGGTAGCTAATGAACCGTCTAGGGTCGTATGGCTGGCAAGTTGTCTGTGGTAACAGCTCATTGGCTAGTTGTCCAGAGCCGAGCCACACAACCATTCTCTTCCTACTACCTCTAGATAAATCTTAGATCAAGCAAGCCACCTACATAGAAAAAAACAAAACGAAAAAGAAATACCTAAGAGAAAGGAGAACAAAATGAAACAAAATAAGCCACACTACATCGCACGGGTATGGATGGCAAGTGGTCAATGGTAATAGCTCATCGATTGGTTGTCCAGAGCCTACCTCACAAAAAAAGCATAAATAATTCCCAAAACACTTATGGAAGAAGCGGGAAGTAGAATAAATCAGGGAGATATACACTGGGTTCACCCTTATGTTGACCCCATAAAAATAAAAAGTAGGGAGAAAGCTACTAGCTGGATAGATACACCTTTAGGTAGAATGTCTTTTAAGGTCACCTAGGGGCATAGAAACTTGAGGTCCATTTTAATTGTCATTAAGTGAGTCTATCACAACTATCATGACAAGATGCTTGGCACTTAGAATCCTTTTTGAGTCTTGGGTGGGTCGGGTAGCCGTGAAAAGTTATCCCAAAACTCACAACCCTAAAAAATCCAAAAAATTAAAAAAGAAGAAAAAAAAACAAAAGAATGTATCTTCCCTTCTCAAAATAACGCAAGGACTTGGGCAGTCTGGATTTTGGCAGATACCCAAGCGCTGTTGAGTTTTTGGTAATTAGGTCCGCAGTGAAATTTTCTAATGTGATCAACAAATCTCACCTAAGTGATCAAATCTTGATTCTATTCTTCTACATAGCATTTAGGTTAATTTTGCTAGGGACTAGAAAAGTAGGCATGGGGGTATGATAAACACGCATATAGTCAAGATAAAATGCCTACCTTTGATAGTCCTTAAGCATAGCATTTCATTACATAGTATAAATACTGCATAGCACTCATCGTATTGCATTTAGTGTGATATGTATAAATTGTACAGTAATTCATGCATTACTGTGGCCAGGGAATAGGGTACGACATTTTGAAGCTTCAAATGCAAAATTCGAACATACGAATGAATCCAGAACGACAATCGCAGTTCGGTAACTCGAAAATCACTCGATCCGAGCACCGTGGCATCCTCTGCAAGCTAGGAAAGTTGGACAGCCTAGATGGTGCCACGTGGCACCATCCAAATTGCCCAAGGTCACCTGGCGTCCCTCCAAAAGCCTTTCAACTTGCGATCTTAACTGTTGGATGAATATCCAATGGCTGAGAAGTCACCTCCACTGTGCTTTAGCAGCCCCACTTCTCAACACTCTCATGGTCGTGGCGCATTGGTCAAGGCATCGTCTCCCAAAGGAGGGGCAATAGTTCGAGACTTGTAGACCCTCGCAATCCTTCAATTGGCCGCAAGGTAGCTACAGCAATAGTGCACCACTCCAACACACGCACACGACAAGGACACGCGAAGACGTACCAACGTAGCAACAGCGTAGCAGTGCACGTGGCGCGAAGGGCACAGTACCAGCATAGTGGCAATGCACAGCCAGTGCACGGGCACGACATGGGCACGCGAAGCATGCGCCAACGAAGCACAGCACACAACACACGCAGAGCCAATGCATGCGTGAGACACAGTAGTGTACAATGCATGCTAGCAACGCCGTGCGCGATCCCCAGCAACATTCATGGTGGGCTTTTAGTGATGTTTATGGACGTCACTAATTGCCCAAATGCGATAAGTTTTTCCTCCACAACTTTATAAGCCAACCTACACATCCCCATTTGCCAACATCTCTACCTATGCTACACCCACCAACTCCAAAGCTCCAAGAAGCCTACCAAGCTCCCAAGAGCTCTACTCCCAATCTCCAAAGGCTCCCTATTTGTGTAGAGTCCTATCCCTCCACCAAATATTCAACCATCCTCACACCATCTTCATAGCGAACCTTAGAGCCATCCCCTCACCTCCATTCAGGTAGACAATCACCTCCACCTCCTTACCCCCATTCCTAGCTTGGTGAAGCTTTCCTTTACTTGGGTTCGTCCTGCACCTCAGTCCTGACATCCAGCATCTCTCCTCCTCTAAGCTGCCGCCAAGCATCATTGTCTAGCCAAACATCCACTTTTGGAGATTTCCTCTCACCCATATCTCTTTTAGTTTGTTTATCTCAATGTTATTGTAGTAAACATTATTTCACTTCAAGCAATCAAATTGTGGTTCATATCTCTATTCCTTTTATTACAAGTGATTTTACCATTCTCCTAAAATATAAAAAAAACAACAAAACCTAAAAACACCAAAAAGAAACAAATTGAATGTGGATTTCAAGAAACAAATGTCACCTCCCCATGTTCGACCCGAGACTCCCTTTTGAGTTTTGGTAAATTTTATTTGATAGCGAGTTTTGAGACTATGACGACGGGGTTTCCCAAAACCCTAACTTTTCCATGCGAAAACCCACTAATCAGAACACTAAATCTTCCTTTCTATTAAAGACCTTTCTGACATGGAACTGCACACCAAGTATAATATCAGGAACACTTTCTTCCCAACTTATATAGCTAGACCCAGCTGGAACATTATAGAAACTATCATCTGTCACATGACGCACAGTGTTGCTACCACCTCCATCCATCATCTGAGATGATCATGTGACATACCGTTGGATTCATCGTATTGCTATCTTCATCATCATCTGATGGGTTTTCATTGAAAGCACTAGGATCATTTCGAAAATCATCAACATTATCTTATATGGACCATGTTCAACTGGCCTAGTCATTGGAGGCCAAACAACTAGCTTGCTTATAGGAGGCTAAACTACTAGCTGGGTCATAGGAGGATGAACAACTTTAGCAATCAATGGAGATTTGACAAATGGAGTACTCACAAGAGGATGTAAATTTGCAATAGTCACTAGAGAATGCACAACATGAGTAGCCACTATAGGTGAAATAGCTAGAGTTATCTCTGCAACTTCCACAATTAGAGTACTCAATGCAGCTTCCACAACTGGAGTACTTAATGCAACTTCCACAACATGAGTTCTCTGAGTATCCTACACATTCATAGTACACACTAGACGATGAACAGCTTTGGCATTCACTATAGGAATATGTTTCAACTTAGTTATTTTTAAAAAAGTATCTGTGAAGTACTTTGTCCCCATGCTATCCATGGCACCAACAAGGGAGAGAAGATCAACATCATCTGTAATTGGTGAAGGTATATATCTTACTAGTTACTTCTTTTAATTATAGGAAATATATGTACTATCTAAATGTCATGTGCTAGAGGATCTATTTGTAGCCTCATTATTTTCTCCTTAAATTTATCGAAGTCTCCCTCATCTTTGAGAATCCTTACATTATTGGAAAATGATCTATCGTATACAACTCTATCTTTTCCATCAATAATATTCCCATGTACATAAAACAAGCACGAAAAACTACGAACCATTTCAACTAACCTGAAATAGTATATTCAAGCTCACATCATGTAAACCAAATCAATTCTCCAAATCAATAAGGCATTTTTCTAATGCGATAATTTTCTCTTCTAAATTATTTTCCAAAGGTATCATTTACAAATATTGAACATAATTATAGACCAAATGCTAAGAAATCTTGAACACTTGAAGATTTAGATGATGGGGATTCTTAACTATTCCTCACTTGTGAATCTACTGTAATATTGTCAAGTACACAAAAATTATGCATTGCACAGAACTTCGGAAAAAAATTGTCCCCACACTTTATTCTTCACAAACTATCCTTAAACCCTATCTAAACATAGTGTGATCTGCCACCAATTTACTTCATAAATTGGTCAAGTACCATACATTACTCACCATTGTGTACACCAAAGCAACAGTGAGGGAGAGTGGGGAACCACTGGTGGTAGCGAAGGTGTTGGTCGATAGCGGTAGTGGCGACCCAACAAATGAGTGCTTGCGAGGCAACCAACAAAGCAACCTATGCCAGTAATGGAGTAGCTATGTCAGCAATGAAGGAGTAGCAACTACCGATGACGAAGGAGCATAGCAACAGTGCAAGTAGGAGCAATACTCTAAGGTCTTCTTGTGAGAGTGAGAAGTGTCATGCAGCAGGAGTGCTCGTGCAGGATGAAAGGGTTCTAAGCAAATTAATGTCTTGAAGACACAAATATAGTGAAAAATGCCAAGTTGTGTTGTGAAGACACGACTTTGGTAGGGATGACCCCTCAAAAAAATGTGCGAGTGCTATCCACGACCAAGTCGTGTCTTTAATACATGACTTGCCATTTTTCACTGAAGTCCTATCTTTAAGAAATGACTTCCCTATAAGTGGACAAATCGTGTCTTCAAGACACGACATGACCTTAAATATTGAAATAATTTTTTTTTTCCATAACTAAGGAAATAAGTACTTCGTTAACCGTCCATATGAAATTTTTTTGACCCAATTGGGTGCACTCATATTTGATTGGGTGTACCTAAACTTAATTGGATCCACCCGGGATCCAATTGATCCATCTCTACCTACACATGTCTAATTACACTCAGTAGAACCTAATTAGACTCAACGTAGACCTACTTAAGTTCACACACACACCTAATATGATCACCCTATCCCAATTAGACACACAGACATCTAATTAGACTTGGACCTATCCTATTAGACTCAAAACATTAGATCCTAGGCTAACTCTTCCCAATAAAACCTAAGCCTACACAACTTAACATTACCAAAAAGCCTACTGGAAACCCCTCAACTTTACCCTACACTTAGTCCACAAAACCCTTACCTATTCCATTTCAAAAGTGGGCACCACCTAAACCGTAACCCTATGGCTAGCCATGACACCCTCACTCGTCCTATATATACACCTCCTAAGGCCACCCAATCTCCCATCAAATTCACACTCCAATAGCCGACCACCACCACCTTCATTCCAACCCTACCACCACCTCTACAAGGTCTCCCACCACAACCTTGGTTGCCGACCTTCTTCCTTCCTCCATATCCAAGCCACACGACCACCCAGAACCACCCCTAGTGCCCTCCACACGACCATCTTTCATTGTTATTTCTTTTCATTAGTTAGTTTTCTATTTCTAAAATCCAAAAAAATTCTTAAAAGATAAAAAAGTTAAAAAGAAAGATGGCAGCTCCTGTCCATATAAACAACTCGATGAGAGATCAAAACACCTTCAACATTGTCCGCATTATTCGTGAATTCCATGACGAGCACTATTCTTATATGTTCTACATCACTGAATAAGTTTGACTTGTGCCGTCGGTTGAGAACCGACAACAAAGCCATTATAACCGACGCAATAAGGCGACAGCATAAATACCATCGCTATTCCATTTTCCCGACGGTTACAAGGATCATCCAACGTCGAGATATTGTTCATCCAGCAAAGCAATTGGGCCTTATTCCGTCAGTTTCTAATCAACGATAATTTGATTTACCGTCGCTTATTTAAATAAGTGACGACGTTGTTAAGTTACTCTTTTGTGCGCTAATGCGCCTTTTTTAGTTTTGTCATCATTTAAAGAAAATGCCGTCACTTATAGAAGCGACGGTAAAAATACTTTTGCTGTCGGTTATCATAAGAAACGACGGTATAGAAATCTTCTACCGATGCTTATATAAAATTTTTACCACTGAATATTTGCCGTCGGTTATTTAAATGTATGGGTTTTTTTTAATTGCCAAATGATGGAAAATACCTACTAAATCTACTTAAAATAAAATTGAACAGAAATTTATACTTCATAAATACAAAATCTAATACATTAAAAGTTTTAAAATGAAATATTTACATAAAAAAGGTTACATGAAAAACATAAGGAAAGAAAATAAATAGAAATCAAGATACAGCAGCCCCAATGCTACTAGCTCCACCTGCACCACCCATGGAGCCGTCATCTTCTCGTCTGTGGATGCTTGGATTTATGGAAGATGGATGATCTGACTGACCCTTCTTTTGAAGAAGGCATATAAGCATTTGAAGGTTATCATCAATGGCACTCATCTTATTATTCATCTTTACCTCTCTCTTCTCCTTCTCCTCCTCTTGTCTCTATAATGTCTCAAATGGATGAACCAATTGATCCAAACTATACATGGTTTGTAGGTTCAATGCACACCTGTAGCTAATTAAAGACAACTAGGAACTCTTCCACCTCAACTTGTACCCAATATGAGAAATCAGAGACTTCCTCCACAAACTACAACTCGGTACCCGCCTGGCTTCCCTGTTAATCAAGGACAAAACCCCCAGCCCAATGGAAATAATGTTATAGTCCACGCTATGACTTTGAGAAGTGGCCCGGACTACCCAGGTCCCAGAACCCTTAACCTCCCAACCCAACACTTAACCTAAACCTGAGATCCTAGAGGATGACCAGGTTGGAACTAAATCTGATTTGACTAACAAGGGTAAGAACCTAATTCCTTACCTTAAGGCCATTAAATAGACTAAGAAGCCCAAGATGAAACCTAGACCTTCATCTGATGAATTATTGGAACTCTTTGGGCAAGTCCACATTAACATCTCTCTCCTTGACATCATGTGACACATTCTCGCATATGCAAAGTTCCTTAAGGTGCTTTACACTCCTAAGCGTTAGGAAAGGAGTCCCAAGAGGGTGGTCTTTTCAGAGCAAGTGAGCTTGATCATTTTGAGCAAGCTACCCCTGAAGAGAAAGGACCTAGGTACACCTTTGATCTCATGTGTCATTGGAGACACATCTTTCGATCATGCCCTCCTTGACTTGGGAGCCTCCATCAACCTGTTTCCTTAGTGCTATATAAAGAATTAGCATTGAGTGACCTGAAGCTAGTTGATGTGACCCTACAACTAGCAAACCAATCTGTGGTTAAACCAAGAGGGATGGTGGATGATGTTATAATTAAAATCATGGACTTTTATTTCCTAGTAGATTTTCTAGTTCTGAACATGGAAGTCCTGGAAGCCCTAAAAAATGCACCTATCATATTGGGAAGACCCTTCATGGCCACCGTGAAGGCAAACATAGACTGTGCATCGAGACTAATGGAGAATGCCTGCGATGATCAGAAAACTAGCCTAAACATTTTTCAAGCTGTGAGATGACCCCAAGACTACAATTTACTTGAAGATGATGAAAAATTTTTTGAAGATGCTGATCCGAAATTCTACGCTGTTTGTAAAATTAGGTTTTTATGTTGTTGCAATGCACAAAATCAATTAGAATTTAAATTTATATTCCTAGAGAGTGGTGGTATCTAAGGTCGTCCAAGGAGGCAATGTGTTTGCAAAATTGAGTCCCTTGATTGGAAATAGAAATCACCTTTCTTTTTTGTATTTTTGGATATATAATTTTTATAGTTTTGAAATAACAGGCTATCACACTTAAAAATTGGTGAAGAAATATCACCTAAAAACTAACCCTAAGGTGACAAGTATGGCCTCTCCCTAAGCTCACTCTAGGCACGTGGAGGCCTAGAGTAATTTGCGAGAGGAAGTGAAGAATGCTAGAACAAGATAACAATTGCGACAGAAATTGAAATGAAGTCAACTTGACTGGAAATAAATTTGTTCTACACAAAACACATAGAGGAATGCTTCTAATCAACATGAAATTACAAGGAAATAAAAGCACAAATCCTCTAGATAAAATGGTGAAGAAGGATGGCTTCTTGCTCCAAGCTCAGTGGCTCCTGGGCTCCAAAAGGAGCTCTCCAACTCCTTCCTTCAACATGGTGTCATCCAAGGCAAGCCCACAAGGGGGTGTGCACTATGCTCCTCTAAGGTGGAAGCTACCACCTTCAAATCTTCTCCAAGAGTGGGTGTGTACCACCCTTCTCTCCTCCAGTGCTTGCCCGTCCTCCAAATTTAAGAGAGTCTCCTCCTTGGCATGGCACAAGAAGAGTGGGAAGAAGGCACCAAGGGGGTGGGTAGGATGCCCGCTTAATCTTCTTCTCTCCTCCATCTTCTTGGGCGTGAGTTGTAGGTGGTTATAGGGTAGAGTTAACACTAATGGAGTATGATGAATTGGTGTTGTTTATAGGTCTTTTTATAGAGTAGGATAGGAGGTATAGGTGGCTCTTGGAAAGGATGGCTCGGATGGGATTTTGGGATGGTGGTTAGTGATCCTAAGGCCAAGGATGGTTGGTGCCACCTAAGGGGTGCTAGGGAGGTGGCTATGGGTGGCCGAAGGGTACCTAAAAGTGGTGCCAACCATGGAAGCGTGCCATGGGTTGGCACCAACTTGAGGGCTTCTAGAAGAGGGGTGAGGTGGATGTGGCTTGGAAGGGGTTGGTGTAGGGTGGATATAGGAGGTGAAGTTGGCACCAAAGAGGGCGGTAGCTAGGGTGGCTTTGGCACCAACTTCTTGGTGCCTTTTGGTGGTGGTTGAGGGGTGAAGAGTGGTGAGGGTTGGCACCAACATGGAGTAGAGGTAGTGCTAGCTTTGGTGGTCTTACGTAGGCATAGTTGGTGGAGCTAGTTAGGTAGGGTTTTAGGTTGGTGGATGGCCAAGGGAGCTGGAGTTTAGCTAAGGTAGCTTAGCTAGTAGTAGGGTAGAGGAGTAGGCATCTGGAGCTAGGGTTTAGAGGAGAGGAGCTGGAGGAAGTTGTCTAGAGCTGGTTGCTATTGAAGAAGGTGGCATCGAACTACTTTTGTTGGATTAGCTTGCTAGTTCTTTTAGAGGAGAGGAGCTGGAGGAAGTTGTCTAGAGCTGGTTGCTATTGAAGAAGGTGGCATGGAACTACTTTTGTTGGATTAGCTTGCTAGTTCTTTTCTAAATACTAAGCCAAGCTAATGCAAGCTAGCTTCTACTAAAATATGCTGAGGTGAGCTAGGTCTGATATTCCCAGGGATGACCTAGCTAGTTGGAGTAGCTAAGGTAGCTTAGCTCAACTAAATTTAGCTAAGCTAAATCCCCGAGAGCTGGACTTGAGCTTCCAGAGCTAAGATGAAGTTATCTTCAGCTGGCTGGAGTTGAGTGGAGCTAGCTGTAGTAGGACCTGAGCTGGGGTGAACTCAAGTCAACTCAACTGGGCTAAGATCCCAGTGAAATAATGGGAGTTGAGATGAGCTAGACTCAGCTAAGTTGAGCTTGATCTGACTGACTTGAGCTAAAGAGAGATAAGATGAGCTCTCTTGAGCTCTCATTCAGCTGTGATGAGCTGAATGGAGCTAGGATGAGCTAACCCCAGTTCAAGTGGGCTGCAATCCAACTTTGGTGAGCTAGATCAAGCTGAGTCCTAGTTGGTTTGAGCTTCTCCTTCACCAGTTGCCTTCTTGAGTGCTAGGCTTCTAGGGATCTAATAATCTGCTTATCCCTAAAACTCACAAAAACATAGAAAGACAACAAAGTAAAAAATGCATGCCTAACCTAATTTATGCCTAATGCAGCCCAAAAACCCATTTGACGTGTTAAATTCCTAAGAGCTAGATTTGTTTTAATGCATCAAAATGATGATAAATTGGCATTTATCACACCCCCATGGTTATATTTTGCTAGTCTCTTGGTAAAACTTCAATTTTTACAAAATAAAATTTTAGGGAAATCTAACCTTTTTTTGACTTTTGAGGAGAAAGAGATTATGGGACCTAGCTTTATCGAAACATGGGAGGTACGAGATTTGTTATAGGAAAACATTAGGATTTATTTTCGGATCCAAAAATTAGATGAATCGGGATTAATATATGCTTCGAAAAATTCATAGATTAACCCCTTGTTAATTTAGATGACTCAAAATTTTTGTTTTTAGTATTTTTCTGGCTCTTGAATCTGATTTGCAACTTGCAATAACCTTTAAAACCTCGTGTCTATGTTTGTGAAAAGCCAGCATTAATAAGGACGTGTTTTCAATTTAAAATTTTTTTTTTTAATTTTTTTTCTCTCCCCCATGCTTACTTTTAGCTTAGTCTTATAACAGATGTGTTGGGATCATCATTCCCATTACCAATCCTCAAGGGGGCTCTAGCACCAGTACTTCAAGATAGCACTGTCCATGACACCACCCAATGGCTCACAACCCCAAAATACAATGCGATGCAAAGGGGCACTCCAAGCAAACTCAAGCTCTTACTCCGACGCTACAGGTAGAGCACCGTCAAAGACACTTGAGCTACAAAAAATGTGCTTTAATGCTCCATCTAGAAATATGAAATATAGATATAGAGCAGTGCCAAGGCAGTAACATGCTGACATCACATCCTCAAAGGTGACATTCTCCTCCTTCTCAGTAGTGGGAACTCAAACCAATGATCTGCTTCAGACTTTTACTAAGGCCAAACAAAGGTGGTTTTTCTCATTTTTAGTTGTTTCTAGGTGTTGGCTAGTGTGTGAAATCTGACACAAGAAGTTTTGCACAAGATGCAAGTTTTTGAATCAGAAAGTAAGCCAGATACTTTCCATGATAAAAAAGAGGATCAAGTCACTTGAACTATCATGAGTTCAGGTGAAATTTTAGAGAAGGATATTTGATCTAGTCTAAAGATAGACCCTGAAATTCTAATAATCATATCTATATCCTTATCCCTAGTTTGTTAAAGATTAACTCCATTGTATCAAAAGTGAGTTTTCAACCTTAATCCTGATTTCAAAATTTGCCTCAAAAAGTTTTCAACATTTTTATTTTTATTTACTTTTATTTTTTTTTTTTTAGTATGCATGTAGGCAAATAAAATAAAATGACTAAAGAAATATGCATGCCTTTAGGTTTTGAAAATCCTAAATCAATCGTCAAAATTCGTAAAAAACACCCCCCCATGCTTATGATAAGCAATGTCCTCATGCATTAGGAGGGAGAAGGGATCACCTTAGTGAAAGGAGGTCGGGTTTAGGATGGTCAAAACCTGGAAAAAGAAAGGAAAATAGAAAGCAGGCAAAATGATGGGTTACCTCCCATCCAATGCTATCTTTTATGCCATTTAGTCGAGTGTGAAGGTATACACAGAAGACGGACAATCATGTAAATAGTTGGACACCTAGATGGCTACATAAAAAGGGTCATCTTATGGATACATAGAAAGTTGAGTGGTTTTGACGTGCTCTCGATCGTGTTTTAACAGTTAATTACGTCGAAGTATAGGTGATCAAGCATCGTCAACAAATAAAAGTTTTATTACTCGAAAACCTAAGTATCCGAGGTCGAACATAGGGAGCAATTGGAATTTATTACTAATCCCAAGAATGTAATTGAACACTTAAATTACTCAAAACTTAATTCAAATATAAATGCATGAGTTTGAAAATTAATTGTGGCAAAAAGAAGAAATTGGACATTTGATCCCATGATCAGACGTCTTAAAAATGTGTTTCCCTTCTCTTATTTTTCTTCTTCTGATTTTCTTCCTTTCTTCTTCTTTGAGCTTCTTTCTTTTCTGCAGTGCCTTGCTTCTTCCTTCTTATTTTCTTCTTCCTTGCTTTCTCTCTACGGGTCTTCTTCTTCCTTGGTTCTGTTTGCCTTCAGTTCCTCTTCTTCTTCTTTTTCTTCTTCAGTTCTTCTCTTTTTCCTTCGCCTCTTCCTTCTTCTTCAGTTCTGTTTCCCTTGGCATTTCTTATCATCTATCTTGCCTTTGTTCCTTGGCAGAGTCTCCTTCCTTCTCTCTTCCTCTGCTTGCAGCGGCTAAGTGTTGCCTTCTTCCTTCTTTCTTCCTTCCCTGCACAAACCACAGCAAAATAAAACCTATCCCTCTACCCACACCCACGCGTCTCTCTCTGTAAACCACTCATCAGCACGCTTTCCCAGAGCTGGGTAAACGGGTCGGATCTCATGCCCGGGTCCAGGCACACCGGCGTGAGGGTGGTGCATGAGGAGTGCTCACGGCAGTGTCGGGTCGGGTCGCCAGATCTGGGGATGAGGCAGTGAGATAGGTGAGGGACCTCACCCCAAGTGCATTCGGAGGCAACGAGCATATATGACAAAAAAATATAAACCACTCCACCTATTCATGAGTTAACGATGTGGGACTAATACCCACTGCCTTCTCTCGCGCGCCCGCAACAGACCATGCCTTCAATTCCCTCAACTGCAGGCTCTGTTGGTGTCGCTTGCTGGACCCCTTGTCTTCGCAAGACCTGCCCAAGTTCGCAGCACCTAGAATCTTGTAGTCCTGAGGCCTAGAGCAAGTGTGGAGCTTCTTCAAGTTGTCGTCAATGGCGGCCGAAGCTTGAGATCTGTCAGACATGAAATGAGCCTCGCGGCCTAATCAGATCACCAGGGGACCTTCGCCGTGTCACGGCGAAAGTGAAACGCTCTTGGTAGGGTGCAGGGTGGCCTAGGCATGCGTGCCTAGGTCGCCCTATGGGCGGATGGATGGGTGTGTTCGGAAGATGTTGGGTAGGTGTGGAGGGACTGTGGATGGGCAGAGGTTCTTCAGTGAGGTGAGGCAGTGGATATGAGATGGTCGGCAAGGCGTGTGGGGCTGCGGAGCGACGGGAGCGTCTCGCTGGAGGGTGGCTAGAGATGAGGAAGGTGATGGTGAACAGCGACGGTCGAGGGATGTTTGATGAAATAAAATGAGGGAGATGAAACAGGGGATAGAGGAGAATAGTTTTGACCTAACTAAAGGGCTGAAGGGGACGAGGATGCGGACGGCAGTACCTGCTATCGCCGGAGAAGAAGACATCAAGTGGGGGAAGACGGCGGCGACGACGAGGCTAGGGCAGTGCACGCGGGTGTTGCGCGACGCGGGGGAGGATGAGGAAGATGGCTCTGCCACTAGTTTTATGACAGAGCAAAGAGGAAGAGGACGGGTGCTTGCCAGAGCTCGCTGGACCTCTTGGCCGGAGAAGGAGATGAATTTGAGGTGGAATCCCGGCCAAGTCGAGCTGAGGAGGTTCAGCTGGAGTTGGGGTTTAATTTCAAGGTGCTAGCCGTGCATCTGGTGTGTGGAGGGCACGTCTTCTGCCACCGTCGTCTCGCCGGAGATGGAAGGTAGTTAGATACCCAAATATCTCATGCATTCGCACGAGAGATTGGGTGCAAATCTGGGATCATGATCGGGCTTAGATGGAAGGGGATTCCTCAGAGAATCTCCCTTCTAATTCTGGGAGGGGATCTCTGAGGGATCAGAGAGTATTCCTTCTCTAATCCTTGCCGGAGCAGGATCTCTCCCCAATAATGGCAGAGGGACCTGATTGTAAGATTGGCGAGGAAGTTAGGGGGGTCTATGTGATGGTTTTCAAAAGATAGGGACCAAAATGTGATTGGGTGTACTAAATTGCAAAGTAGGTCAAGATGACCTCCCCTTAGGTCCAAATTTTGGTACAAACCTAATTTTGACCTAAAGAATCCAATGGTGAAGTTGGATTTTATGTTTGACCACGTTTGACTAGATATTTTGCGTAAAAACCCAAATTAGGTCAATTGATGAGCTAGGACCCTAATCTTGGTCAAACTAGGTTCCAAAGGACAATTTGAATGTTCCAAACCCTAGGGGATATTTTTCCATGAATTTTAGATGATTTACTTGATTTTTATCCTGACCAGAACCTTGTTGAATAAAGATACTTTATTTTAGGGTTACCAAATGTCATTTAATTCCTGGATTGCACATGAACCCATTTCTATTTGATTCAACACACTTTTTATCTCATTTAGACCATTTGACCTATGCTCTATCTCTGAGAAATCCCGTTTATGCACTGTAATGGTAAAATTACAGTTTTAACCTTTATTTCATGTTTTCTTCTCAAAACACTTATTCCTTCAATTAGGCCCTCTTCTAAGTTATATAGGAGCTTTTATTCTCTTTATTAGGTCAAAATGGACTAGTTATGGCTCATGATGAGGCCCTCATCATACCCCATGCCTAGCTTTTGCTAGTCCCTTAACAAAATTTCAAGGTTTTAACTTCCGTTCTAGACCCTAAGTGTCTGACATCAATTATGATAAGTGCTTCTCTTTTTCTTTTGTGATTAGGTCAGAAAACTGATAATAGGTCTAGAGGAACTCAAGTACCAACCAAAATCCTGACCTGACCCGCTTTAGCCTTAGTCCTCCGCAAAGGCTTTTAAGGCCCACAGAAACTAACCTAGGGTTTGTTGGACTCCGCGGTTAAAGCACCCGTGCTTGAGACATTTTTAGCCTAGGTTCAGTTTGCAGTGCTTTTTTTGTAAGAGATAGATAGAAGATTTATTTGTTTGGAGAGTTTTTCTCTCTCTTTTCTTTTTATTTCTAGCTTCGGATTAGCTTCTCAACACGGTCTGTATCGGATTCCTCATCCCCATCATCAATCCTCAAGGGTCCCTGGCTATCGATGCTTCGAGATAGCACTGCCCATGGCAACCCCTAGAACCCTGGCTTCGAGATTTCGAGATAATCCCGCCCATGGCATTCCGTGGCCGAATTCAGACCCTGGCGATCGACATTTCATGATAATGCCGCCCATGGTATTTGAACTAGCAGAGTGCTTACATGCCCCCAGTAGGATATTTAAATATCCTAAGAGACAAGAACCGAGGAGATGATATGTTGTTACGCATCTTCGAGGGGAATTTCCCGCCTCTCCACGCTGGGAACTCATCCAAATCAACTTGTGTTGATTGGCCGCTCCTAATCTAGGTGACTTTTTCAGAACATTAAATGCTTTTGCGTGATTTGGATATTTATGCGCACTGAACCAGACTGTGTGAATTTGGGATGCTTAGGTTACCGAATCCCATAAATCGGAGGTCAGTTAACGAGGCTGAATACTTCCTAAGCCTTAGACCTAATACTTAAGCTTCGCATTTTCCCCAACCTCTTGAGGCTTATCCAGATTTTAGTGGATACGTGAATTTTTAAGCTAAAGAATCTAGCCCAAGAGGCCTAAGATCAGTGTTCCCGCTAATCTCTTGTTATGTCTCCTTAGCACTTTTCTTTTATTTCTTTTCTTGATATGGTCTAGAACTTCAGTTAATTCCTTAATCTTTTACTAATGATTACTTCTTTTTCATTTTCATTTTGTGCTCCTTTTGTCATTTTTGCTCTTTTTCTCCTCCTTATAATTATGTGGCTCACAAAATTTCCTCCCTCCCCCAATTTTGTTGTTCTTTTTCATAATTTTTCAATTTTTTGTGTTTTTGACATATGTGAATTTTTTTGTGTGAGAATCCTTCTAATTTTTTTTTCGTTCTGTATGTTCACCCCCCATGCCTAAGTTTTGCAATGTCCTCATTGTAAAGGGAGGGTGTGAAATAGTGTTGAGGTCAGGGACTTAGAACAAAATACATCGGGTGGGTGAATGGGTCGAAAGTGACTGATGCGGATGATTTCAAGCTCTGATACGTGTACCAGAGGTGGGATCAACTGTCTAAGGCTGAACTCAAGGTGCAATGGACGTGGAGTACAGACGAATAATTAGACGGGTCTCTATTTTTGGAATGACGGGTTGCCTCCTGTTAAGCGCTAAATTTGATGCCTTCAACCGAGCGGAATATGGGGTGGAGAGGGAGTGGTCAAATCAGCAGAATTTTGTAAAATAAGCACCTTGATTAAGAGCCTGGTTAGTCCAACCAGGTGCTTGTTAAGATCAGTGGGCTGATGATGCAGCCCAAACCCAATAAGTCTGATGGGTTGATAGATGTAGATCAACAGATGCGGAACCCACCATATGTAGTGAAGTTCTGGTGGATATGGGAGTGCAAACTTGGGTTTAGGCTGAGT
The DNA here is from genome assembly GCA_037157565.1 of Thalassia testudinum. Classification (NCBI taxonomy): domain Eukaryota; kingdom Viridiplantae; phylum Streptophyta; class Magnoliopsida; order Alismatales; family Hydrocharitaceae; genus Thalassia; species Thalassia testudinum. The sequence continues at coordinate 56,343,908 of JAZHRO010000025.1, read as the reverse complement.
TGAATTAGCCTGGTCAGAGTAGGGTTCCGAAAAATAGTCAATGTATGGTGTGGAACCCTATAGGGGTGATCAAAGAATGATGGCTCCTGATTTTCAGTCTGATCACTACCTGATACCTGCTATAGATATGGAGTTGAATCATCTGCAAATGACTCAGTGAGAGGTGAATCGGAATAGAAATTGAGTTCGGTTGCGGGTCGGGGTAGGGAATGGGTTTTGATTGGTTCTGTATATGTGGAGTAGGAGGCTACAAAGAGAATTGGCTTGTTATAATTAGGAAGTAGATTTTCTCTGATGTTATGGTCAGATTCGAAATCGTCGGAGAGTTTGAGAAAATCAAAATCTGAATGAGATTCAAGATCATGAGTTCTACCATAGAATAAATCATATATTGTAGATTCAGCAGCCTGCCTGGGGTCTAGCCAAAATGTTAATTCTAAGCTTAAAATGGTGTCCCTATCTGGTAGAGGCTTAGGTTCTAAGCTAGAAGGCCAGACCCAATTGAAACCCCACTCATCCAACTCCTCGATTTCTGTATCGTAGATTGCCATGACTTTCGAAAAATCGATTAGTTCCTCTGAGGATGTTGGCGAGGGATATTCATCAAATAGAGGCCCAAAATCATATTCTTCATTAAAAGATAGATCTTCCTCATATGGGGCTTTGAAATCTTCAAAATAGATTTCAGATCTAGGTTCTAGGCTTAGGATGTGGGTTGAATCACTTGAATCTAGGTCTGAATAACCTTCGAGAGTCACCTTATCAAAATTAGGGATGGAATTTACACCCTTGAGAGGTTCAGTTCTACTCTCATTATTGCAGGAGTTCTAGGATTCTAAGCCTGGTGATTCATGGTCTAGAGTGGGCTCAACATGGTATTTTCCTGCATTTGGAGCTTCCCAACCTTCTTCAATGTCAGGCACATTATACTCCATCTGGGTTGGGAATCCACAACCATTTTGTGCCTCAAACCCGAGATCAGATTGATCCTCGATGTTGTCCCAAGATGGTTCATCCTCTATTGGTGGTATATACGGGTATTTCTGGTCAATAATTTATTTTACTAATCTCATTATCTCTTCCCATTTTTCAAGACTATCTTGGTGTTGTTTCCAAATTTGAGGATTTGTCATACATTAAAGATATTCAAGATTGTGCAGTTTTTCTATCTCAATGTATCCAGTAATGAGCAAGTCATGGGTTGATCCTTTTATGGCTTCTGCTAATAATACTTGGGCACAAGTTATGATAAAGGTTGTGGTTGTTGGGACATCAACCTGAATGTTTCCTACTGGTGTTGAGGTTTCTTCTTTTTCATAGAATTTCATGGCATCCTCAATCATTTTATCTCTCATGGATCTTCGATATTTAGGTTTCTTGAATGGTAGTCCTACGTGGTTTGGCTACATATTTGGATCAGGTGGTGGAATCAAGATTTAGAATCAGAGTTTGAATCAAGATGTAGAATCAAGTTATGAAGCAATTAGATCTGAATAATGAGTCCCACTGAAAATGTGTGTGTGTGCTCTAAAAAGAGAAAAATGAGGGACTGGAGATGTTCTTGACCCAATTAAGACACCCAAAGATGTTTGGATGACTATGGAGGTTTGGGACAGATGGTACCCCTGGATCAGAAGATCATCCACATGAGAATTACCTAGGCAGCCAGAGAGGGAGAGTCCCACAAAGACCCCTACACGGTAGAGCGTCCCCACAGGTTACAGGGTTTCCCCCACCCGACCTCTCTTGTCACTGAGATTCCAGGTAGACCAGAATGGGGACCTTGACCTATTTAGTCTACCACTTTTATTTCAAAGGTGCATTAGGGTTCTCACTTGAACTTTAGATAGTTTGATGTTGTGACCTAATTTAGAGGTTGGTTGACCCAAGGGGTCAACTTCACCTGACCTATCCTATAGATGGCAGAATGATTCTAGGCTTAGAGCCTAGTGATCACCCTGATTTGACTCCCTGGTTATTAGGTCCAAGATTTTAAGATTCAAGTGATTTTAGAGCTCAATTTTTAGGGTTTGTCTTATTTAGATCTCTTCAATCAAGGGCTTGGGTAGCACATTGATGCGGGAGGGTTTATTTCCTTTTATGCAGGCATGTGTGAGCTAGCACTTCAAGACCCTACTGTAAAAACCCTAATTTGGTTCTATTTCCAATCCTCTTTTTCTTTTTGAAAAGGTTCTCTTTGGACTTAAAAACAAGAAGTGTGTTGTCTGCAGAGATTAAATGTGATTTCTATTAGGCACATGAATTTGTGGGATAGAATCTAAAAAATTGCTCCAACTTCACGAAGATTTGAAAAAAAATTTCGCAAAATCAGGAAACGTTTGCCTTAAAGATTGTGATTACTATAGAAAGAAGGCAATTGATTCCTAAATTAATTTCCTTCCTTTTGTCTTTCAAAGCTTAGGGGATCGTTTAAGGAAGAAAAGAAATTACCTGCCCTGGAGTGGTTGACTTGCGGGAGGGATTTTCTCGTGCAATACCTGCAAGATCACAACAAAGCAAAGTAGGGCAATTTAGTGTTCAATATGATAAAAAAAGAATGTAGAGACTAGTGATAAATTGCATGTTGCTCCCTGGCAACGGTGCCAGAAAATGTTGACGTGTTCTCGATTGTGTTTTAACAGTTAATTACGTCGTAGTATAGGTGATCAAGCATCGTCAACAAATAAAAGTTTTATTACTCGAATACCTAAGTATCCGAGGTTGAACACAGGGAGCAATTGGAGTTTATTACTAATCTCAAGAATGTAATTGAACACTTAATTTACTCAAAACTTAATTCAAATGTAAATGCATGAGTTTGAAAATTAATTGTGGCAAAAAAAAGAAATTGGTTTCCCTTCTCTTATTTTTCTTCTTCTAATTTTCTTCCTTTCTTCTTCTTTGAGCTTCTTCCTTTTCTGTAGTGCCTTGCTTCTTCCTTCTTATTTTCTTCTGCCTTGCTTTCTCTCTACAGGTCTTCTTCTTCTTCCTTGGTTTTGTTTGCCTTCAGTTCCTCTTCTTCTTCTTTTTCTTCTTCAGTTCTCTTTTTCCTTCGCCTCTTCCTTCTTCTTCAGTTCTGTTTCCCTTGGCACTTCTTCTTTTCTGTCTTGCCTTTCTTCCTTGGCAGAGCCTCCTTCCTTCTCTCTTCCTCCGCTTGCAACGGCTAAGTGTTGGCTTCTTGCTTCTTCCTTCCTTCCCTATACAAACCACAGCAAAGCAAAACCTATCCCTCTACCCACACCCGTGCATCTCTCTCTGTAAACCACTCATCAACATGCTCTCCCAAAGCCGGGTAAACGAGTCGGATCTCGCACCCGGGTCCAGACGCACCGGCGTGAGGGTGGTGCGCGAGGAGTGCTCAGGGCAGTGTCAGGTCAGGTGATGAGTGGCTACTCATCATAGCTAAAAGGCCGAAATTAAGCTAGACACTAAGCAAAACAATATCAAATTAACATATAAAAAGGGTTAAGTGTGGGAATTAAAGAAAAGACCTAAAACTTTTAATGTGTGTTAAAACCTCCTAATTAGGTCACAAAAATGAGATATTCTGAAAACTAAAGAACAAATGATGATCCATGCATCAATTGAACACATAAACAAGTTTGAAAAGACAAATCAGAAGTAAAATCAATGTCTTAAATGTTCAATTAAGCACATGTAAAAATTTGAAAGCAATTGGACATCATTTAGGCTTAGAAATAAATAGATTACAATTAGGTCCTTCATGCATTACATTTCTACCCTTCAAAACTCCTTCTTGGACCTTTTTGCAAGCCGCAGGGACCCTTCTGTATGACTGCAAGGCCCTTCCAGTTATAGTTCTTTTCACTTTTGGACCTGCACGCTATTCTTCTACCCCTTCGTTCAAGGGTCTTCCTGCAAGTTTTCCCTCATTTCAGAGAGAAGCCTGTGTTCTTCACGCGCACTGTAGCACGCGAAGAACACAGCCATTCTCGACCTTCCATCGCACTTTTGATCTCAATCTGCGGCTGGAATCAAATGGAACCTTCACGCGATTCGGTGCGTGCGTTCACCTCTCTTCCCAGATCTCATCTGACGGTCAGATCTCTCTCTTGACTCACCGCGCGCTCTACCCATTTCATCCTCACCACCGGCTTAATTTTGATTAACCTCACCCTTGTGGTGATTCCAATCACTGAGCTGCTACTTAAGCACCTCAGTGGTGTCGCGCGCAAAGGATCGCTCCCTCCTACATCTCTTAGCGATCAGTTCGTCCACTCCAGTCTCTCCTCCTCATCTAGACCCTGATTTCACAGCCACCGGCTGTGGAATCATCGCCTGCTCTCGACCCTCCTCGTCGCTAAGGACCTCGTAGCACCTGAGGATGACCCTAGAGTCTCACTAGCAGACTCTTCCCTCCGCTGGAGTCACCCTCCTCCTTTCTTCCTCCTTAGCCGCCGGCTAAGGACCCATAGGTCCCATTCTTCCTTTTAGTTTAGGTTTTTAATTCTGCACAAGTAGTGTTAGATTTAGTTTGCAGTAGTTTAGAATAGATTTAGTTTTAATTGTTAGTGTTTAATGTTAGCTGTAGTTAGATTAGTCTTAGGAGTAGAATTAGTATTAGATCCCCTCCCTCACCTCCTCTGATCAGTCCAGATCAGAGGGGAAGAATCATCTGTTCATTGTTCAATTTATCTCCCTCTTCATGTTTTGTTTTTCCATCATCCAAATTCTGATTCTTGTTTTTCCTTTTAACGATGAATTTTTCATCAATCACCCACACATCCTGACCCAATTTCAGATCTGATGGTGCACTGCCTCAGATCTGAAAGTGGCGTCACAAGCACCATTTGGGGCTTCTCACTCACTCCATTTGTTTCACAAAAGCCCCTCTGTTTTAAATGGATTGCCTCAGTTTGTCAGAGCACTTTTGATTTGGATTTTAAAGGATTTTTACTCTCTGAAATGTTTTGACAGATCTGACAAATTGAAGGGATTTTTGGTTTTCATTGTGGGCAATGACTCTGAGAAGTTCTCTGGTGACAGAGAACCAATCAGAAGAGCCTTTCATGATTCTGTTTATACTTTGTTTTGAATGCATTCGCCAGCTTCCATTAAATTTCCTTAATGCATTCTTAGTCTCTTTTTGCTATTTCAGAACTGCCATACACTATTTGTGTTGATGATCATTTCTGGATGGTGATTCTCTAACCTAAGGAGTTTTCCATACTCCTTAAGGTTGCAAGAGACTGGGATTGTATGTTGTTGGTTTTAATTGATTGAGCTAAGTCTTCCTTCATGTTGTCTATGGCATTAGGAAGACTAACTCAATGCCATTTGAGTTTTGATCTGAAAGGATGCTTCTGATAGGGTTTTTCCTAATGAGTGTTTGAGCTGAATTTACATGAGATTTTCGTGAGATTTAAACCCTTATCAGATTTTGATTTCAACTCTCAAAATTTTTAGTTTGTTTTGAATTTTCTCTTATTCCCAATTATACAGTAACATGCTGCAACTTGCAGCTACATTTCCCTCCATCTCCAAATTCTCTTCTCCTCTAAATTCCCCTTTCTTCTGTGAATTTTTTTTGTTCCCCTTTCTCTAAGTGGACTAACTGCAGCAGCAGTTAGCCACTTGACAGTGTCTTAAGCCACTGCCATTGTAAACAACACATACTAAATACATTCTTCTTCTCTCCATCTCTTCTGATAGTAGCTGTGGCTGCTGTCTTAATTGAACACTAACACTCAATCAACTCTAATTTCCTAACTTCCTACTAAAACCTAATTATACATACTTATTTTAAAACTGTAAATATACCTATCCATAGTTTTATAACTATAACATATAGCCTAATTATGTAAGTAAGATACATAGTTATACTGTAAATATGTATAAAACTTGTATATATATATATATCTATGTACATATGTAATCTATGTAAATATATGTATATATACTAAACTATTATGTATGTATTTACTTAATTATGTTTATATAAAGATACAGATTTCTATTTACATATTTAGTAGCTACATTATAGATTAACTTAGCTAAATTAATAATTTAGAGCTATAATTAAATTAAATAAATCTATAAACTTAGGATAATATTTATAGTAAGTAATTTAACCTAATTAAAGTGTATTTATACCTAGTATAGCTTACTGATTAGCTTAGTTTTAATTTAACTACACAGAATTGCTATTTTAGCCTAAATAAAACATAAATAAATTCGTAAAAATACAATAAAAATATGTATTAAATACTTAAGTATGTAAATTAAAACTGTTTAAGGTCAATTAGACCATTTACTAATTATTTTATAAGTAATTAACTATTTAATCACCTAAATCAACCTGTATAATCAGCCTAGTTTAGCGAATTTATTTGTATAGTAAAAACATTTAAAATTCAAAATTAATTAATCAATTATGTAGTATTACGTAAATATTTTATTTACCATATTTTATTTTATTTTTTTTATTAATTTATGGCCCCCAAATCGAGGGCCAAAAACTCGCACAGACGCAGCTGCGTCTGATTTCCAGCGCACGATGTGGCGCTGGAATAGCGCCACATCGTGTGCTGCAAACCAAACGCAGCCATATAAATATAATTTATGCTGTAGGCTAAGCAGTCGTCACGGGCGCAGGGCGCCCGAAACTCGGCCGACTTGATCTGATTACCCGATGTGTGCTGTACTCTGATATGTGTATGGGGGCCGGGGGCCCGAGCGTGTGCGAGCTTAGAGGCGTTGGGCTGAGGCCTTGCGCTGATATGAGAACGTACGTAAGCCACCTAATCTGAGATTAGAGCGCGCTTAGTAGAGGTCTGGTCCCACCGTAAAGGTGCTGCGTATCCCTCGAAAAGCGCGCCTGCTAAGTAAGCACGTTTTAAACTAATGACATTAGCCTAATCCCCTCCCCACCGCAGCCTCTGAAGTATCTTAAGACAGAAGAAAAGAGCAGATGAGTTAAGTAAACACAGCGAGAACACAAGAGATAACAAGAAGAGAAAGACTTACTGTACATATAGTAGTAGAATAAGTAATGTACATACGTATAAGTAAATCTATATAATTACTAACAGAATAAAGTGACACTATAAACGTCGCTAAAGACCTCAGTTTTGCCTTTTAGGTTGTATATAGTGTTTTCTGAGATTTAGCGACGCTTATATCTGTCACTAAAACTGATGTATATGTTACTATACATAATAGACTAATAAGTTAAGTTTCTACACCATTGTATTCTAATGTATTATATACTATTATGTTAGTACTAATAGGATAACTTGTAAATACATAGTTTAGAGTATAATAATAGAGTGTTTGATGCTTGTTCATAGTTAGTATTTTTGCAAGCACTTAGTAACTAGGTAAATAAAACATTCATTCATTCTTTAATTGTAAAGTTTCTTTTTGAATAAGAAGACAATTTTGGAGATAATCAAAGAGTGACCGAATTAAATTCAATAAATTGCCTCCCAGAGAATGACCTGGAACAAAACCAGTAAAAATTAGATAAATAAGCAAATGATAATAATGGTTGTAATGACTGGTACTCACCCATACTCACCACTATACGACATCCTTAATGTTATATTATACACCCTATACTACAACGACATGATCATAACAATAATCATTCATCATCATACAACCATTGTGTTATATACACATTGTAGATCATCGGTATCATTGTTATCATTGTCATTCACACATTACACACATTACACCACCAGCCACCATCATCAGGTTGCCAGATCTGTGTGGTGAAATCACGGACGAGGCAGTGAGATAGGTGAGGGACCTCACCCCAAGTGCGTTCGGAGGCAATGAGCATATATGACAAAAACAATATAAACCATTCCACCTCTTTGTGAGTTAACGATGTGGGACTAATACCCACTGCCTTCTCTCGCGCGCCTGCAGCAGACCATGCCTTCAATTCCCTCAACTACAGGCTCTGTTGGCTTCGCTTGCTGGACCCCTTGTCTTCGCAAGACCTACCTAAGTTCGCAGTGCCTGGAATCTTGCAGTCCTGAGGCCTGGAGCAAGTGTGGAGCTTCTTCAAGTTGTCGCCAATGGCGGTCAGAGGTTGAGATCTGTCAGACACGAAAAGAGCCTCGCGGCCTAATCAAATCACCAGGGGACCTTCGCTGTGTCACGACAAAGGTGAAACGCTAGGTGGCAGGATGTAGGGTGGCCTAGGCATCCGTGCCTAGGTCGCCCTGTGGCCGGATGGATGGGTGTGTTCGAGGGATTGTTGGGTAGGTGTGGAGGGACTGTGGATGGGTGGAGGTTATTCAGTGAGGTGAGGCGGAGGTTATGCGATGGTCGGTGAGGCGTGTGGGGTTGTGGAGCGACGGGAGCGTCTCGCCAGAGGGTGGACGGAGATGAGGAAGGTGATGGTGAACAGCGGCGGTCGAGGGATGTTTGATGAAATAAAATGAGGGAGATGAAAGAGGGGATAGAGGAGAATAGTTTTGACCTAACTAAAGGGATGAAGGGGATGAGGATGCGGACGGCAGTACCTGCTATCGCCGGAGAAGAAGACGTCTAGTGGGGGAAGATAGCGGCGACGACGAGGCTAGGGCAGTGCACACGGGTGTTGTACGACGCGGAGGAAGATGAGGAAGATGGCTATGCCACTAGTTTTATGGCAGAGCGAAGAGGAAGAGGATGGGGCTCGCTAGAGCTCGCTGGACCTCTTGGCCTGAGAAGGAGATGAATTTGAGGTGGAATCCCGGCCAAGTCGAGCTGAGGAGGTTCAGCTGGAGTTGGGGTTTAATTTCAAGGTGCTAGCCGTGCGTCTGGTGTGTGGAGGGCACGTCTTCTGCCACCGACGTCTCGCCGGAGATGGAAGGTGGTTAGATACCCAAATATCTCATGCATTCGCATGAGAGATTGGGTGCAAATTTGGGATCATGATCGGGCTTAGATGGAAGGGGATTCCTCAGAGAATCTCCCTTCTAATTCTGGGAGGGGATCTCTGAGGGATCAGAGAGTATTCCTTCTCTAATCCTCGCCGGAGCAGGATCTCTCCCCAATAATGGTAGAGGGACTTGATTGTAAGATTGGCGGGGAAGCTAGGAGGGTCTATGTGATGGTTTTCAAAAGATAGGGACCAAAATGTGATTGGGTGTACTAAATTGCAAAGTAGGTCAAGATGACCTCCCCTTAGGTCCAAATTTTGGTACAAACCTAATTTTGACCTAAAGAATCCAATGGTGAAGTTGGATTTTAGGTTTGACCATGTTTGACTAGACATTTTGCATAAAAACCTAAATTAGGTCAATTGATGAGCTAGGACCCTAATCTAGGTCAAACTAGGTTCCAAAGGCCAATTTGATTGTTCCAAACCCTAGGGGATATTTTTCCATGAATTTTAGAGGATTTAATTGATTTTTATCTTGACCGAAACCTTGTTGAATTAAGCAGGTCAATTTTAGGGTCACCAAATGTCTTTTAATTCCTGGATTGCACATGAACCCATTTCCGATTGATTCAACCAACTTTTTATCTCATTTAGACCATTTGACCTATGCCTTGTCTCTGAGAAATCCCGTTTATGTACTGCAATGGTAAAATTGCAGTTTTAATCTTTATTTCATGTTTTCTTCTCAGAACACTTATTCCTTCAATTAGGCCCTCTTCTAGGTTATGTAGGAGCTTTTATTCTCTTTATTAGGTCAAAATGGGCTAGTTATGGCTCATGATGAGGCTCTCATCAAGTGGTACAAAGATGGGGATCAAAATTTAATGAAAAATGTTAGGTGTAACCTGAGTCTGGCCATGGTTTTAATTCAAGCTGAATGCCAAACTTAGGCGAGTCTAGTGGTAGGTCTAGGTGAAAGGGGCTGGGAGAAAAGAGATGAGAGGTAGGTAGGGTTAGTGTGCAGGAGTGGGATGAGAGAAAAGTGGGTGGGTCAGAGGAATAATCAGGGGGATCATCAGGAATAAATTGTTGTGGAAGACAGGTCTCCAAGTTAAAGATTTCGCCAACCACTAATTCTGAGTTAGATTTCTCAATAAATTCGTGGTCGGGAAGGGTGTCTACCAACATTGTCTCCACCACATTTGAAATTTCTGTATCTGAGTCCTCGAAAAAATTATCATCATGGAATCTCTTGGAGGATTTAAAAATATCAAGAGTGATAGTTTGGTCGGCATAGGTGATATCCATTTTGCCTGTGTGGCAATTGATATTTTCCTTTGCAGTGGCCAGAAAGGGTCATCCAAGAATTATTGGGGCATTCATTAAAGATTCGAGTACCCCAATCTCAAGAACTAGAAAGTTTGTGGGGAAGACACAATTCTGAACATTGACCAAGACATCCTCGACAATCCCATGAGGTTTGATTGTAGATTAGTCGACTAATTGAAGGGTGACCCCAACAAGTTTTAATTCACCGATATGAAATTCTTCAAATAAAATCATGGGAATGATATTAGCTGAGGCACCAAGATTAAGGAGGGCGCGATAAAAGGTAGTATCATCAATAATCACTAAAATTTATGGCGTGCCCAGATCTTTCATCTTAGGAGGTAGCTTGCTCTATATGATAGAGCTTACCATCTCCAAAAGGTGCACCTATCTTAGCTTTTTGGCCTGGCTTTTTGGAGTGCAGATATCCTTTAAAAATTTGGCATAGGCAGGTATATACTTGATTGCATCTAGGAGAGGGATATTGATTTGAACTTACCTAAATAAATCCATGAGTTCTTCTAATTTGTGGTCAGATTTCTTTTTTCGATTAGTGGTGGGGTGGGGAGCTTGTGGAAAAGGGATAGTATGTTCTGAGATTTTTGTGTTTCTTTTTCTTCCTAATGTGGGAGTTCAGAGTCAATTTGCACAAGAATGTGGATTTCACCAGGTTGTTGTGAAGGCTCAGGATCAGTGGTGGTTTTCCCACTCAACGTAACTGCAAGTGCAGTCCGATTATTATTTGGAAGAGGTGGGGGGCCTGCTATTGTGAAAACCTGGGAGGTTGCTGGGGTAATGGATATATTGTTGGAAGATGTCCTGCAGGTCTTTGAGTGGGAGTAACCCCAATCTGATTATTCAGATTTGTGATGGTGCGGGTTACTTTCGTCAACTTATTTTGCATATCCTACAGGGTATTCATCATTTGGGCATTGATGTCTTGTTGAATGGCCCAAGATGAAAGGTCGGATTCTACCCATACCCATTAAATTGATTTGAAGTTTGGGGAGGAACCAAGTTATTCCAGGAGTGGTTTGGATAATTCTTCCAGTTGGAAGAATTTCTAAATTGCTCCTATAGGGCATAAATATTTTGAGTGGGGTTAGGGTTTGGATAGTTATCATTCCTCAGTGAATCATAGAAAGCCTCAAAATATTGGTAATAACCAGTAAGGGTAGTGTTGAGATTGTGCAAATTTTCTCTTCGTGGAATGCTAGCTTGGGTTAGATGTGAACTATGCGGAGCTTGGGTTGGTGTGGCAAGTCTTTCCTCAATTTTCTTTTGATTTATCTACATCTGGTCGAGTTTTTGTACGATCATTTGAAGATAGTCTTGGGTACAAGAATAGATTGAGTGCCTATTTCATGAACACCAAACTGCGGGTTTAAAGTTCTGCAAAATGTGTTCATGGAAGCTTGATTAAATGAGTTTTCACACATTTCTTCAAATAGGTCGTAGGCACTTTCAGCATCCTTATTCAAGAAGTTTCCGCCACGCAAGGCATCGATGAAAAGTCAAATTTGATCTTCTAAACCTTGATGAAGATCTGCACGAGTTGCCATAAAGGAATCTCGTGGTGCGGACAACTTCTTAAGAGATATTGGAATCTTTCCCAAGAATCATGAAAACTCTCGCCAGATTTTTGTTGGAAGGTCATAATAGATCTTTGTAAAGAATTTGTACAACCTATAGGAAAGAATTTCTTAAGGAAGGCACTCTTGAGTTAGGCCTTGTGGTAATAGGTCGACCAATGGTCTTGAACCAGTAAGCAGCCTTATCTTTAATAGATAATGGAAATAGCCTCATCAGCCATAGGTCTTCTTGCACATTTCGGGAATGTGTTGTTTGTGCAAGAAGAGTTAGCTCTTCAAAGTGGCTGAATGGGTCTTCCCTAAGAAGGCCATGGAAATGTTTAACCAGGTTTAGAACCACCAACTTGATCTCAAAGTCCCCCTCAAGTATGACCACCCCTGGTCGTTCCTCATAGTAAGAAGGATCATAAAAATCTTTTAGAAGAACGACCGGCTACTGATAGGGTGGTGGGTTAGGCCTTTGGTTGGTTAGGTTCTCGATATTCCTAGTCAACAATTGTTGATTGGGTTTAAGTTGAGCAATCTGCTAGCCATCAAAGTGTAGAGATCAAGTGGGGGGGTTTACTGTTGAGATTGAGCCGAATTAGCATAAGGTAGCTCCAAGTGCAGGAAGTCAAAAGTAGGGGGGTTGTTTGGGTGGAAGGATCAGAATTTGCAATAGGAGTGGGGTTAGAGGTGGGATTAGAGGTAGAAGTCGGAGAGTTAGTAGACCTATTTTGTTGGTTTTCAATTTTTTCAGGAGAAGATGGGAAAAGTAGTCTTTTGGCATGGGTTCAAAATCAAATGTTCCCTCCAAGTGCATATTTTGGGACCGTCGCCCATACATAAAAGAGAAGAATGGGAGGGGAGGAGAAGAGATGGAGATGAGAGAAAGTATACAATCAATCAATCAAAATTTCTAGACCTAGCTTAAGTGTGAGTCCCTAAAAAATTAACCTAAGACTTGTTTTACCTGGGAAATAAGAATTCAATAGTGAATAGCGGTTCTATCAACAAATCTGGCCATGTTGAATAAGGTGAGGGTTGGTCCCAAGCATATCCCAGGAAAATCGCCAAGGCCTTGTGTAAACCTGCGCCTGGTCATTTGACATAGCCCCTTAGCCCGTAACCAAATATATATGAAAGAATTGGTATTAGCTAGAGAAAACTTAAGACCTAGATAGCAAGCCTAAGTTGATGAAACCTTAGGGGTCAAATTGGTACAAATTTTTGTTAGGTCTAGGAGACTAGAGTGCACACGGAATGTGGAGGGCGTTGATTTGGATATTGCCCTGTTATTTCAACTTTTATAGTGTGTGCAGGAATTGGAAAGTGATTCCAATATCAAACAAGTTGTCACACAATTAAATGTATTTCTGCTTTTAGGATTTGCTTTAGCTTAGTGTGTGTTAGGGTTTGTCTCTTTAAGTATTCAGACAACTTTGAAATTCCACAAACAAAAGGAAATCAGGTTGTGTCAGTGAAGATCAATTTCCTTTAATTTGTTGATCTCTAGAAATGAAAAGAAACCCTAATCAATTTAATCCTAAGTAGAAATTTAATTACCAAAGAGTTTGTTTTTGTCTTTCATTTTAAGTAGTGGTCCAAACAATGCAAACAACACCACTATTATATGTAAAATCAAACAAAGATTCCAAAAAATATTTTTTTAAGATATTAAAATTTTGTTTGATATTTTTAAAGGATTTTTCTTTATGCTGGTTCAAAGTTCAGAAATGATACCCGTGGATATTTTTGACATTTCAGTATAACTACCAGCCTTAGAAAATTATTGTGAATTTATATGATGTGTAAAACTTCACAAGCATTCAAGAAAACTAAATTTCACAAAAATTGGAGTGTGAAAATTCCTAAAATTTGCAAACAGTAGCAAAATAGGAAGATTAGAGGAGATGACCCCTCTGCAGTCCATGAATTTTAAAAACTCTTATACAAACCCAATTGCTCTGAAATTTGAAATAGATATTCCTTACTTGATTTGGAATCACTGGGTGAAATTTCAAGATTTTAAGAGGCCTGTGGTGTTGGGAATTGATTTTTGAAGTTCGGACAGAGGTCCAGACCTAAAAATCAGAACACCAACACTTGAAGTGAAGTGGTGTTAAGTGGTGCAAACAAGCAATAAATGGGGTTTAAATTGCACCACTCCACTTAAATAAGATATTTAGGATCTTGAAAGCCAAGTTTAATATTTTTTTTGGTAGTTTTTAAGGCTATGAGTGACTAGGAAAAAGAGCCAACCTGAAATTCTGCGGGAAGACAAGGCACTGCAATCTTCTCCAAATCCTAGTTTCTTCCTGCAATATTTGCACACACGAGAGAAAAAGAGAGAAGAGGATGAGATCCACTTTAAGCAAGGGAATCAATAAAATGCAAAGCTGTGCCTCCCCGTCAATGACGCCAAAAAGTGATCCAAATTTTTATGTAGTTTGTAAGATTAGGTTTTTATGTCATTGCTATGTGCTTGATCAGCTTTTAAATTTATATTCCTAGATAGTGGTGGTATCTAGGGTTGTCCAAGGAGGCAATGCGTTTGCAAAATCGAGTCTCTTGCATGAAAATAGAAATCGCATTTCTTTTTAGTAGTTTTGTATACATAATTTTTATAGTTTTTAATTAACAAGCTATCGCACTTAAAAATTGGTGAAGAACTAACACCTAAAAGCTAACCCTAAGGTGACAAGTATGGCCTCTCCCTAAGCTCACTCTATGCATGTGGAGGCCTAGAGTAGTTACTGAGAGGGAGTGAAGAGTGCTGGAACAAGATAACAATTGCAACAGAAATTGAAATGAAGGAAACCTGATTGGAAATAAATTTGTTCTACACAAAACACATAGAGGAAGGAAAAGACAGGGAAATAAAAACAAAAATCCACTAGATAAAATGGTGAAGAAGGATGGCTTCATGCTCCAAGCTCAGTGGCTCCTGGGCTTGAAAAGGAGCTCTCCAACTCCTTCCTTCAACATGGTGTCCTCCAAGGCAAGACAACAAGGGGGCGTGCACTATGGTCCTCCAAGGTGGAAGCTACCACCTTCAAATCTTATCTAAAGGTGTGCATGTACCACCCTTCTCTCCTCTAATGTCTCGTCATCCTCCAAATTGAAGAGAGTCTCCTCTTTGGCATGGCACAAGAAAAAGAGTGGGAAGAAGGCACCAAGGGGGTGAGTAGGATGCCCCCTTAATCTTGTTCTCTCCTCCTTCTTCTTAGCTGTGAGTTGTAGGTGGGTATAGGGTAGAGTTAACACTAATGGTGGAAGGTGAAATGGTGGAGGTTATAGGTCTTTTTATAAAGTAGGATGGGGGGTATAGGTGGCTCTTGGAATGGATGGCTAGGATGGGATTTTGGGATGGTGGTTAGTGATCCTAAGGCTAGGGATGGCTGGCGCCACCTAAGAGGTGCTAGGGATGTGCTTATGGGTGGCCAAAGGGTAGCTAAGCGTGGCGCCAACCATGGAAGGGTGCCATGGGTTGGCGCCAACTTGAGGGTTTATAGAAGGGGGGTGACGTGGATGGTGGATGTGGCTTGGAAGGGGTAGGTATAGGGTGGATATGGGAGGTGATGTTGGCACCAAAGAGGGGGGTAGTTAGGGTGGCTTTGGTGCCAACTTCTTGGTCCCTTTTGGTGGTGGTTGAGGGGTGAAGACTGGTGATGGTTGGTGCCAACATGGTGTAGAGGTGGAGCTAGCATAGGTGGTCTTAGGTGGGCTGAGTTGGTGGAGCTAGTTTGTAAGGTTTTAGGGTGGTGGATGGCCAAGGGAGCTAGAGTTTAGCTAAGCTAGCAATAGGGTAGAGGAGTAGGTATCTGGAGCTAGGGTTTAAAGGAGAGGAGCTGGTGGAAGTTGTCTGGAGTTGAACTGGAGTTGGTAGCTGCTGAAGAAGGTGGCATGGAGCTACTTTAGCTGGCTTAACTTGCTAGTTCTTTGCTAGCTGCTAAGCCAAGTTAAAGCAAGATGGCTTCTGCTGAAATATGCTGAGGTGAGCTGGGTCTGATATTCCCAGGGATGACCTAGATAGTTGGAGTAGCTAAGGTTGCTTAGCTCAACTAAGTTGAGCTAACCTGAATCCCCAAGAGCTGGACTTAAGCTTCCTGAGCTAAGATGAAGTCATCTTCAGCTGGCTGGAGTTGAGTGGAGCTGGATGTAGCTAGACCTAAGCTAGGGTGAACTCAAGTCAACTCAGCTGAGATAGCTAGAGCTCCCAGTGAACTAATGCGAACTAAGATGAGCTAGACTCAGCTAAGTTGAGCTGGATCTGAGCTGACTTGAGCTAAGGTGAGCTAAGATGAGCTCTCTTGAGCTGTCATTCAACTGAGATGAGCTAAAAGGAGCTAGGATGAGCTAACCCTAGTTCAAGTGATCTAGAATCCAGCTATGGTGAGCTGGATCAAGCTGAGCCTCAGCTGGTTTGAGCTTCCCCTTCACCAATTGCCTTCCTGAGTGCTCGGGTTCTAGGGATCTTACAATCTGCTTATCCCTAATGATTAGTCCATTAAAATGGACTAATATTAAGCCTAAGTATCTTTAATCGTATAGTTTAGGTGTGTTAATAATGTCAATTAAGTTGTAGAATATTTGTACGCCTCATGATTTAAGTTTATAACATTCTATAACTTAATGATTTTGTTGTTTTTATGTGCAGGTAATAAAATGTAGAAAGAACAAGGGTGGGGGGATAAATTTCCCCAACAGCCGCAACTCTTTCCCACCTCCCCCGCCGCTCATGGGGTTAATCTTCCGCCACCCTCCTTCAACTAACGAGGCTAGAAATAGTTAAGGGATTTGAAAATCCCTTAACTCACGCACGCGGGGAGAGAGAGGAGGTGCACTGGGGATTGATCTTCATCTTCCACCTTGTGAGGAACTACCCAGCGGACACTGTGGATCGAGGAAGAGAAGAAGCGTGCACTATGGCCTTCTTCCCCCTTGGGGGGAAAAATCGCATGCCTCCTGCACACCACATCACCTCCTTTCAACGCCATCTGCAGGCACACCCTCCTTGTGCGCCTCCTCCTTCCTACAATTCAGAGTGCCTTCATCACTGCATCATAGGCACCCGCACCATGCCTGCAGGCCGCTTCCTGCCTTCAGCGCCATCTGCCTTCACCACGTGCCCCACTGCCTGCTAGCGCGCCCCACCGCCCTGCTGCAGATGCCACACCGCTCGTCACCAAGCCTGCAGGCCACCCCCTCACAACAACCTCTCATCCGTTCACACAGTAGCCTCTGCAAGCACCTGCCCGTGCGTCCTCCTGCCTCTCCAGTGCACCAAGCCCTACGCCTCTCCGCCCGCACACCTCTCCCTCCAGCCACTGCAAGTGCAAACCAGGGCACACTACCGCTCGCTCCCTTCAGCACCATCTGCAGGTGCTACCTCCACCCACCTGCAGACCGCATGCCTGCAGCCAACCGCCTGTGCTCCAGCCTCTGCCTCATCGCCTACACGGGCGCGCACCAGCGCACGCACGCTCGCACGCCACCACACCACAGGTAGCATTGCAACAGCACCTCCGCCTTCTTGTTCAATAGGATGGAGCTCCAGCCACCTCCAGCCACCTCCGTCACCGCCGTTGCCACCATCGGAGAGCCCTCGTCCTCGCCATCCTCCTGAGCCTCGCGACAGCCCCGCGGTTCTCTCTCTCCCTCGCGAGGAGGAAAGAGGAAGAAAGCTCTATTTTTCACCAATTAAAATTTACATTCAATGCCATTGCCACCTAATTTGATTTTATTTATTATTATTATATTGTGGTAGAATTGCCTTCGAACACTCATAGTTCTTTACGATTGCATGATATTGATATTAACTATTTTAAAGATTCATTTTGGGACTTAACTTAAGTACTAATTGTCTCTAGTACACATCACATGAAAATTGCATAAATTCATCATAAATTTATTGAGGATTTCTGTGAGGGAAAACTGCACATATACCCTTATCTTTTTAAGTTATTGTGAATCTACTTTCCTTCACATTTTAAGTTAGATTTGAAAAGGGATTTCGCACTATCCGAAATAACATTAAACAATTAAGTATTGATTGCATAATTGCCTCCTTGTGGACACAACCCGCTCTTCTGCAAGTGGTTACTTTCATTATTTTTGATTAGTCGATTTTTCCACTACTTAAATACTATAACACAAAGCAAAAAGTCGTCTATCAAAATTGGCACCGTTGCCGGGGAGGCAACAGACGCAATAGATTTGCTTTATTGTTTTTAAATCTTTTGACTTGCAAAATTATCTAATCACTTTGATTATTGTGCGAGGAATCCACCAAGGTGATGAGGCGCAACAGAGCAGCGATAGCAACCACGAGGAAAAGACGAAGGAGACCAAGATCCTGTTTCGCAGAGAATTCTCCGTCGTCACAATTTAATTCTGTCTTTTCGCCCTTGTAATAATTGGGGCTAAATTTTTGGGGCTTTGTCCCCGCATTCTTTAGCTACTAGGGCTTACAATATTTTTGGTGCATGCGTGATTATTTTTCTGCTTGCTTGCTTTTAAAAACCAATAAAGAAAATATCGAGCTGCCTATTTATAAGTTGCATGCCCTTAGGTGCACGCATTTAGGGGTGATTGAGTAGCATATTAGATCTTATTATTGCATTGCAAGCATATTAGCATGAAGATTGCTGGAGACAGGTATATCTTTCTAACTTTTGCATCCAGCTTCTATTCATGCATTTGCATTCCAATTTAAATTCAAGACCACCAAATTGTTTGAATTTACTAATTCAGTGGTCACATAACTAAAAGCGGAACTAATAATCAGATTCAACCCTAAAAGCAATTCACATTTGATCTGATTCTAAGGGACTTGTCTGCGATTTCAAAAGAAATTACAAAGATTTACGGTGTGTTGCACACTTTTGACACTAAGCACGCACATTAGGCACCACACTAAGGCTCGATCCCTTAAGGCTATAGGCACCGATCTCTTTATCGGTGCAGACCCTCCTATTGTGCTTTGTGGTGGTGGTGATACTATCTTTTGATCAAGTGTTTTGATACTCCACGGAGGGGGACACCCCTTAAAGGAACAAAAGGGTAGTTAAGGGGCACCACATACGCATCGCCTCAAAGGAAGGGTTCGCCCTACTTGCATCCCTTTGTTCATCCTTGGAGTAACTTCTCCCTTGATCACCTGGGAGTATCATCCAAGCAAAGTATAGGTTCTAGGGCACTCGAAGGTTGAATTAAGGCACGTAATTGCAGTGAAAAGCTTGTTTGGCCCTTTATATTAACTAATTCAACATCCACAATAAAGAAGGTTAAGATTTCAAGTCCACACCCTTCTTATACCACTTAAGTGGGAACGGAGGGATAAGTCTTGATCTTTTGACTTATCTTTGGAGTGGAGGTTAGACTTACTCAATAAAAAGAATTCTGAATTATGTTTTTTATGCTTGGTAGATGCTCTCTTAAGGGTAGTCTTGTGTTTGATCCTGAGCCTGAGAGAATTCTTAGGAGAGCTCACTTAGGAGAAGAAAGAGAAGAAATGGCTGAGCAAGGTGCAAATCAATAAAGGACCCTAAGGGACTATTTTATTCCTACTAACCAACCTGCACAAGCACTAAGACAACCGGCAGGGGATAATCCGTATGAGATCAAGAGCAGTACCATATCTTTATTGCCCTCTTTTTATGGTACTACTAGGGAGGACCCCTATCGGCATTTAGAGGAATTCACCGAGGTTTGTTCCACGGTGAAGCTCCAGGGCTTTACTAATGAAGCCCTGATGAGGACTCTATTTCCTTTCTCCCTAAAGGATAAGGCTAAGCACTGGTATCATACGCTCGATGCAAGGGTAGATGATTGAGCTACCCTTAAGGGAGAATTTTTAAAAAAGTATTTTCCTATGAGTAAAACCAACCATTATAGAAGAGAGATTATGGGTTTTACACAACAGGAAGGGGAGCAATTTCATGAGACTTGGGAGAGCTTTAATGACCTTCTTAGGTTATGCCCCCACTATCAAGTGCCAAGATGGCAGTTGGTCGAAAGGTTCTATAACGGATTATCTGAAAGGCATAGGCAAACCATTGATGCAGCCTGTGCAGGAACCTTCATGACCAGAACTGAGGATGAAGCCTGGGCATTATTTGAAACTTTAAGCGACAACTCCATACATTTATCCTCTGCATATCAAGAAAGAAAACCATCAATCTTGCAAAGGAAGATAGAGGCCCATGAAGCTGGGGCTTCTTAGGATTTGGCTTATCAAATTCAACTATTAAATAAAAACTTTGAAAGGCTTTTAGCAAACCCCAGCATGAACTGGCAAGTAGCCTCTATTTTTCAGGCTTCAAGAGAATGCTCCATTTGCCAAAGCACAATGCACACCACTGCGGAGTGCCATCAGGCAACCCAATTCCCTGAGTTGATTCAGGCCGACTTGAACACGACCCAAGGTTTCCGCCCCCCTCGCAATAACCCTTACTCCAACACTTATAATCCAGGGTGGCGGAACCATCCAAACTTCTCTTGGAAGCAAGCTGATGCTTCTAACTCAGGGAATACAAGACCCTTACCTCCCCAGCCCACATACCAACCTTCTAATGAAAACCCTCCTTCGAATAAGCCCTCTGAGGTGGATGAACTGAAGGCCATGATGAAAGCAATGCAAGAGCATCAGAATATGGTTATCCAATCTCAGAATAAGATGATTACTGATATGCAATCCCAAATTGGTCATCATACTGAGGTAGTTAGGAAACATGATCCGGGGAAGCTGCCTAGCTCTTCTGAGGAGAACCTTAAGGGCAAAGGGGTTGTATTCAGGGAGCACGCCCAAGCAGTGACCGTGTTGAGGAGTGGAAAAAAGATTGACAAGCCTGATAACACTCCTACGGTTACATCTCAGAATTCCCCTTCCACACCGGACCCGACTTCCATCTCACCCGAGGAAGAGCCACACCACTCTCCCTCACAAAAAATCACCCACAATGAGAATGTCATCCTTCCACCACCCCTTTCCCACCATGACGACCCCTCTACCCAGAAGCCGAGGGTGCCCTATCCAGAGCACCTATCTGCACCTGGGGAATCTTCTGTTGGCTCATCTGGAGCCAAAGATAGGACTGAAGAGATTATGGATACTTTTAGGCAAGTCCAAATTAACTTGCCTCTGTTGGAAGTGATTAAACAGATTCCGTCCTATGCCAAGTTTCTGAAGGACCTGTGCACCTAGAAACGTCGATCTAGAAAACAGGTCCAAACCAAGGTCATCTTGCCTGACCACGTTAGCTCGGTTCTTCAGCATGGAACACCCCCCAAAATGAAAGACCCAAGGGCCCCGTATATTTCAGTGGTTATAGGTAACCAACACATTAACGAGGCTCTGCTTGATCTAGGTGCGGGGGTAAACATTCTACCGAGCTCTGTCTACGACCTTTTGGGAGGAGGAAAGCTGAAGCCTAGTCCAGTAATCCTCCAGGTTGCAGACAGATCACTTAAGACACCGCAGGGATTGTTGGAAGATGTCCTTGTGAGAGTGGAGGATTTCTTCTTCCCTGTTGACTTTTTGGTACTTGATACTGACCCATCTAATAAGACCACAAAGTTGTCCATTATTCTGGGACACCCCTTTCTGGCCACAGCCAATGCCACTATAAATTGTTGATCCGGGGCACTTAAAATGGGCTTTGGGAACAAGAAGATCCGGTTGAATGTTTTTGATACTTAGCAACCTAGATTTGAAGATTATTCTCAGATTGAGGTCGTTGATGAAATAATTGAAGAGACTACTCTAGCACTCTTATGTAGAGATCCCCATTAGAAGATCATATCTCAAGACCATCCCTTGATTATTAAAGAAACTGAAAGGAAAATGCCCGAACTAGAAGAGTTGTTGGGGATACACACTGAGTCTCTGTCCCCACCCTTGACTGTGAAGGTAGATCCGCTGCCTGAGGTGAGGACATCTCAACTAAAACCCTCAATCCAAAAGGCTCCTGAATTGGAGTTGAAACCCCTCCGGAGCACATTGAAATATGCTTTCCTTGGCCATAATAACACACTCACCGTTATTATCTCGTCTGCATTACCTGAATTGCAGGAGGGAGCTCTGCTTGAGTGTTTACAAAGGCATAAGGAAGTGATAAGAACCTCATCATGAACCCTAACTAGCATAATCTAACCCAGATATGCGAGAAAAAGCTCCTACATAACCCAAAGAAAGGCTTAACTCAGAGAATTCTGAGTTTAAGAAGAAAATAAGTCATAAGGGGGTAAAAATGCAATTTCACCAACACAATCTGCAAACAGGGTAACTCAAGGTCCAAACATAGGTCAAACTAACCTAATAAGAAGGAAAGTGGGATGCTCTGATCCAACAAGTGCTACAGCAACTCCAAGGAATTAAATGACATTCTGTAACCCTAAAACAAACCCACTTCAATTCACGAGGTTCAAGGTAGGGTAAAAATCGACTAAACCCTCCAAAATTCATAGAAAAATAATCTCTAGGGTTTAGAACCTTCAATTTGGCCTTAGAAACCCATTTTGACCTACATTGAGAACCATGCCCAATTAGTGATTTAATTTAGGTTTTTACGTAAATTAGCTGGTCAAACAAGGTCTGACCAAGAAACAAAATTCACCATTAAAATCCTTAGGTCAAATTTAGTCACGCATAAAAACTTGAGCCTAAGAAGAGACCTTCTTGACCGACTTTGCAATTTGGTCCTCATCTATTACTTTTTGACCCTCAACTTTCGAAACCCTTGCATTTTGCCCCTAGTTTCCTCATCGTTCTTTGTATTTAGGTCCCTCTTGAAAGTCTCTGCACAGCGCCATGCTCCGGCGACTTTGCGCGGAGCATGGCGCCGCACAGGGTGAGGGGGATGTCCTACAAATTGAACCTGGTGTTCCCTACGATGTCCGTTGTCGCATGGACACCGCCTTGCCGCCTGACGATGCCCACACCTTCCGTGCGAACGCACGGAAGGTATGGGTCTCACCTCTGCCATTCTCCGACGAGGGAGGCACGTCGCCTCCCTACGTCCACCCCTCCGCCATCGCCTTTATAAAGACCAGCATCGCCAGCCGGTTGGAGGCAGCTTGGTCTTGACGTAGAAAACCCCAACCCTTCCTCTCTCCCCACTCCGACAGGAACCCACCATCTCCGGTGGCTCCTCCTCCTCCGTCTCGTCGCTCTGCTGCAATACCAGCAGCAGAGCCACCTTCGCCTGATCTCCCCGCGTCGTGTCGTACCAAGTGCGCGCCTCCCCTCCCTCTTCCTCGCCGCCGCTCTCTCCCTCTGGGTGTTTCTTCTCCGACGACAATCGATACGACTGCCGCCCTGCTCCGACCCCCTTCGTCCCTGTAGGTAGGTTACTGTTATTTCCCTTCGTCCCCTCTTTCTTTTCCCCACTTCATTTCAGTTGATTACCCCTCGATTGCTCCCGACCACCATCATCTTCCATCCCTCCGGCAACCCTCAGACGAGTTGCCCCTGTCGATCCGCCGCTCCACACAACTCGTCAGCTGTCCCAAAAGCTCCGCCTCACTCCACCCAACACCCCCCACCCCTCCACTGCCACTCCACACCTACACAACACTCCCCAGATCAAACCCATTTTTCCGGTTGCAGTCCGACCTAGGGCAGCCGTCAGACACTACCCCATGACCTGCTGCACCCCGCACTACCTTCGCCGTGCCACGGCGAAGGTTTCCCTGTGGTTTGATTAGGCTGAGAGGCCCTGTTTGTGTTAGGCAGATTTTCAGCCCCCGCCGCCTTTGGCGACGAAGCACGGAGCTTCCAAGCGAGCTCCAGGCATCGAAGCATCAAGACTCCAGCTGAGGTGAATTGGAGAGACCCAGGTGAAGGCAAGCAGCTGGTTTGTAAGGAAAAATGAGGACATAGCTGCTGAGTCATGGTTGTGTCCTTCCTGCGGGCGCGCACGCGAAGAAACAAAGTTTAGTCCCACATCATAAGATTTCGAAGCGCCGCACCCATTTAAATTGATTTTGTGTTTTACTCTTAGCGCCTCAGAACACGAGGTGAGGTCCCCTCTCCCACTCGCCCACCTCGTCCGCGACCCACGCCACTTTGACCTGGCGGATCTGACCTGACACTACACTGCACTCCTCGCACACCACCCACACCGGTGCACCTGGTCCCGGTTACGCAGCCTGACCCGTTAACCCGGCTCTGGGAGAGCTCCCTATGAGTGGTTTACAGAGAGAGAGACGTGCAGGTAGAGGGAAGGGCTAGGTTTTGTTGTGCCTTGTGTAGGAACAGGGTGCGAAGGAAGAAGGCCTCACCACTTAGCCGCAAGAAGAAGAAGAAGAGGAGCGAAAGAAGAAACTCTGAAGAAGCCTTGCAACTGAGCAAGGCAGAAGACCAAGGAAGAAGAAGAGGACCAGAAGAAGAAGAAGAAGCAGCAAAGGAAGAAAAGAGAGGGGAAGCACTGTAGCGGACCACTGTTTAAGTCGTCTGACTGTGATATCAGACGACGGATGAAGCTTCAGAGGAGAGAAAGCAGAGAAGAAGAAAAAGAAAAGAACAGGCTCCGCAGCTAAAGAGAAAGAAAAGAGAAGGAAGAAAGAAGATAACGACAAGAAAAAGAATAAGAATTGAAGAAGAAAAGAACTAGAAGACAAGCAGAAGAAGAAGAGGAACTGAAGGCAATCAGAGCCAAGGAAGAAGACCTGCAAAGATAAAGAAAAGAGAAAGAAGAGAAGAAGACAAGCAAAGAGAGAAAGAAGAGAAGAAGAAAAATCCAAAAGATAGAAATCTATTTCTCCCCCTCTCTCTCTCTTATTTTTGTAATAAAGAAACATTGTACTTCTAGAATTCTAGTAGCTCCCTGAGTTCGACCTCGGGAAACTATTTTCGAGTAAAATTGTAATGGTAACGACAACCGTAGCTTTCTTATTTATACCACAAGGACATTACTGTAATAAGCATTAAAACAAACAAAGACTAGCCGTGGTTGGGAAACGTCACCATTTTCTTGGCGCCATTGTCGGGGAGCAATGGCTAGTCTAGAAGCTTTGAATTTCTTTTGAAAGATTGCTAATCTTTTTCTCTCTCTTGTGTGTAGGTAAAGGAAAAGAAGAGCAGCTGCACGACAAACACTCCAACAAACAGGTAATCTCTATTAGCCCTTTCTTAACTCCCTTAAAATCTGAAAAGGAACAAAAAGAAGAATCAACTTAGGGCTACCTGTGTTATACATAGTAATTCATCAAAATTGCCTATTTCAACACATGCTTAACTGTTCATCCAACTAAGGTAACTAAGGCTAAAACTTTCTTGATTGAGCCCTAGATACTAAAATTTTGAGGCAACTAAAATGGACCAACTAGAGCCAATCCAAGGATTGAAAATTTAGGGTTTCTAGAGACACACCATCTATTAACAAAGAAAAAATCTTCCTAAAAAGAGGTGTGCCTAAACCTTGTTTGAAAAAGATCTATACAAGAGGAACCCTAAGCAAATCAGGCTCTTAAATCCATTTGAACCTTAAAAGAAAGGACCCAAAAGCTCCCAAAAGAACAAGAGGTGAAGTTGACCCCTTGGGTCAACCAACCTTCAAATTAGGTCACTTTTTCACTCAAAATACTTAAAAGTTCAAGTGGAACCTTAAGCACCTTGATCTTAAAGTAAAAGAGGTAGACTTAAGAGGTCAAGATCCCCATTCTGGTCTACCTGGAACCGCAGTGACAGGAGAGGTCGGGTGGGGGAAACCTTGTAACCCGTGGGGACGCTCTACCGTGTAGGGGTCTTCGCGGGACTCACCCTCTCTGGCTACCCAGGTAATTCTCAGGTGGACGATCTTTTTGATCAAGGGGTCCATCTACCCCGCACCTCTATAGTCACCCAATAATTTTTGGGTGTCTCGATTGGGTCCAGCACCTTCTAAACTCATCTATTCCAACAGTGCATGTACGGTAGGAGGTTCTTAAGACCACCCTTAAGACCTCCTTTAGAAATTCACTCTCGTCAACGCCAAGCCTCGATGGCCGTGTTTGTGTAGCAACCCCACCACATTATTCTCTCATCTGATTCAGAACCAAGCTCTTCTTCTTCGCCCATCATGGCTCAGCCAGTTGAGGAAGAAAATAATCTGGAGCACCAGCTCCAGCGACTCAATGACCTCTTCCAAAACGTTGTGCACCCACCACAGCGTCCTATGATGCAGGACCATTATAATCCTGCTGCGGTGGCCATTGAGCCTCGAGTCAGAATCTAGACTGGAGGACCTGATTCTGAATTAAAGCCTAATATGATTCATGCTATACCTAAATTCTATGGGCTTAATTCCGAAGATCCCTTCCAGCACATCAAACAGCTGAAGCATCTGGCCCAAACTTTTGGGTCAGATGCACAAAATCGGGATATTCTTCTCACGAAGATGTTCTCCTTCTCTCTTATGGACAAGGCCACTCATTGGTATCAAACTCAGGCCCGGCCGATCAACACTTGGGAAGAACTTCAGTCCAAATTTTTGAAAAAGTTCTTTCCCATTGGTCGGACCAATGCCTTGCGCCACCAGATTACTCACTTCACTCAGCAAACAGGGGAACCTCTCCATGAGGCATGGGATCGCTTTCAAGATCTCATGAGAAAGTGCCCCCATCACGGAGTTCCTAAATGGGAACAAGTCCAATCTTTTCATTAGGGACTCCGTGAAGACATCCGTCTTTTTGTCAATGCAACCTGCGGAGGGAATATCATGGGTCAACATGAGGACACCGTGTGGGAGATTCTCGAAAACATGTGCGAGAACACCATCAACAATGACTCCATGGGATTATTCGGCAGGACTAATACCCATGCATCGACGAATCTTAGGGGAGCACATGAGACGCAGGGCCTGTCCGCATCAGTCGACCTGGAATTAATGGTCAATCAATTGGACAAGGTCTCAATCATTGAAAAGAAGGTGGATGAGCTGACTCAGCACTTGCAGCGAGCCACCTCTACGCATAGCTCCTTTGCACAGCCTCCTTCCACACGGGAGACTATGCAAAACATTCTCCATTGATCTTCTCCTGGGATGGATCCATATCCATCATCTGATTCTCGAATCGGAGGGCCATCCGATCCTTTCTATGCCAGCCCGGGGAATTCCATTCCCCCTTTCTCTAACTCTCTGGAGGTTCCTCAGACCTGCGAGGACCTCAACGCCATCCAAAATGACCCGTTCTCCAACACCTATAATCCTGGATGGCGAAACCATCCCAACTTTCAATGGGCGGGAAATTCCCAAACCCAAAGACCACCCTTTCAGTCCTGCCCACAACCCCTTCATCCTTACCAGCCGCTTCAGCCTCGGCCCAACCCTACTTATCCATCAGGGTCAAATCAGGATCAAATGTCCCTTATCCTTCAGACTCTGGCTAACATTCAAAGAACGAATGCGGCTATCCAAAAACAACACAAGGACAAACTTATAGAGGTCCGTAATCAACTGGCCCAGTTGGAAAATTCTCGCCAGCCAGGCACTCTTCCTTCCCAACCTCTTCCTAACCCGAATAATGTGCCAACACAGCGGCGCGTTATGAACCCAAACCTGGGCCAAGCCCATATGATTTATCAGGCCCCCTCTGTTCCTTCACCTGATAAGATGGAGGCTTCCGCTTCTTTTGCGGGCTACCAGCAGCAACCCATCTTACCTAATCCCAACCAAAACCAGGCAGGACTTAATTCCGTGACAACCCGTAGTGGTAAGGAAACCCAAGATCCACCTTATCCAAACCACTCCAAGCCTGGTAGTGATCCCAAGCCTAGGACGGTAATCCAGGACGTTCCTATCCTAGAAGAACCAACCAAGGTCCATTTCCCGAGGCCTTGACCAAGGGAAAGAAGACTACCAAGCCTGTGGCACCCGAGGAGGACCTGGTCAAGCTCTTTGAGCAGGTCCACATAAACATCCCCTTGATGGATGCAATCCGCTACGTATCGGCTTACGCATGATTCTTAAAGAATGTGTGTACACCCCAGCGTAAGCCGTGAACCAAGAATGGGAGTCTAATTGTTCTGTCAGAGCAAGCCAGCTCTGTAATCCTAAGCAGATTTCCACCCAAGGCTAAAGATCCTGGTACTGCCCTGATTTCCTACAAGATAGGTGATACCCAATTTGATAGAGCATTGCTAGACTTGGGTGCTTCCATAAATCTGATACCCACATCCTTACTTAACCATCTAGAAGAATCTGAGCTAAAACCAACTGAGGTGACATTACAATTATCAGACCAATCTATAAAGTCACCAAAAGGGATTCTTGAGGATGTTATTGTAAGAGTGCGGGATTTCTACTTTCCTGTAGACTTTATAATCTTAGACATGGACGCACCTGAAAACCCTAGGGATACACCAATCATTCTAGGGAGACCTTTCTTGGCTACTGCTAGAGCCAACATTAGCTGTGAGGAGGGCCAAATAGAGCTCAAATTTGGGAATCAAACCCTGAAAATTGATATATTTAAGGCCCAACAAGGAATCAATTGCGGTGTCATCGAACAGATTTGTGACATTAGGGCTCTGGTTGATGAAACACACTTTCAGAATGACCTGATTATACCTCAACAACCGCAGAAAGATCTTGACTCCCAAATAGAGGAGTCGAATCCAGATTTAGACAACCCAATAGCTCCTACCCTTGAACCTCACATCTATTCTGAACCACCCGCCGCTGCTGATAACCCCATCCTCGAACTAAGGCCCCTTCCTGCTCACTTGAAATACATCTTTCTGGGTTCTAATCAGACCCTTCCTGTGATTATCAATTCCAAGCTCAATCCCGAATAGGAATCCTGTCTGATTGCTGTCCTCCAGCAACATCGCAGAGCCATTGGGTGGACTCTCGATGATCTGACTGGAATAAGTCCCTCTTATTGTACTCATCGTATCTATTCAGAAGAGGGCACACGACCTTCTCGTGAAATGCAGAGACTCTTGAACCCTAATCTGCAGGAGGTCGTGAAAAAGGAGATTATCAAGTGGTTAGATGCTGGGATCATTTACCTGATCTCCGATAGTCGTTGGGTGAGCCCAATTCAGGTCATGCCTAAGAAGGCAGGACTCACCACTATAACGACTGAAATCGGAGAAGTCATTCCTACCCGATTAGCCAACTCGTGGAGAGTCTGTATAGATTACCGCCGACTCAATTCCTCCACGAAAAAGGATCATTTCCCACTGCCTTTCATTGAACAGATTCTCGAGAAATTAACGGGAAATAGATTCTTCTGCTTTCTTGACGGGTACTCCGGTTACAACCAAGTAGCAATCCATCCTGAGGACCAAGAGATGACCACGTTCACCTGCCCCTTTGGAACATACACATTCCGAAGGATGCCTTTCGGTCTTTGCAATGCACCCGCTACTTTTCAACAGTGCATGCTTGCCATATTCTCAGATATGGTAGGTGACTATCTGGAAGTCTTCATGGATGACTTTTCAGTTTTTGGAGCATCATTTGACGATTGCCTCAAACACTTGGTCCAAATACTCAGGCGGTGCATCGATGTGAATTTGGTTCTTTCCTGTTAAAAGAGCCATTTCATGGTGCCTGAGGGAATTGTCCTGGGACATTTAATCTTGGAGAAGGGCATCCAAGTGGATCGAGCTAAGGTTGATCTAATTTCTCGCCTTCCTATGCCTAGCTCGATCAGGGACATCTGTTCTTTTCTGAGGCACGTCGGTTTTTACCGTAGTTTCATTCCTAATTTCTCAAAAATCGCGTGCCCCTTGACTTCTCTTCTCTCTAAGGATGTACCCTTTGAAATCTCCAAGGAATGCACACTAGCCTTTGAAAACCTTCGTGACCAGGCACCTATCCTACAATCCCCTGACTGGTCTCAACCCTTTGAGATCATGTGCGATGCGTCTGATTTCGCGGTAGGAGCGGTCCTGGGGCAGAAAGCTGACGGGAAACCCGAGGTCATCTACTACGCTAGCAAGACACTTGACGAGGCTCAGCGTAACTACACGGTTACAGAGAAAGAGCTGCTAGCCGTAGTATTTGCCCTTGAAAAATTCCGATCATATCTCTTGGGTTCCCACGTCATCATATACTCGGATCACACGGCTGTAAGGCATCTCCTTGCCAAGAAGGACGCGAAGCCCCGACTAATCCGATGGATCTTGCTGTTGCAAGAATTTGATCTCGAGATTCTCGACAAGGCGAGAAGGCAGAATGTGGTAGCCGACCAATTATCTCGTCTTCCTTCTAAGATTATCAACCCTTCCGGACCCATCATGGAACATTTTCCTGATGAACACCTGCTGACTATTGGTACTAGACTTCCATGGTTTGCTGATATAGTAAACTACTTGGCATCTCATCAAATCCCATCTGATTGGCCGAAGGCCAAGAAAGACAAATTGTGCTCTGATACCAAGTATTACATCTGGGAAGACCCGTACCTTTACCACATAGGTCCTGATCAAATCATCCGGAGATGTGTCCCAGAAGAGGAGTTCAACAATATTCTCTCTTTCTGCCATGACCAGGCATGCGGTGGCTATTTCTCTGGGCATAAAACCACATCAAAAGTCCTCCAGTGCGGCTTTTACTGGCCCACACTGTTCAAAGATGCATACAGTCACTGCAAGGCATGCAGTCATTGCCAGACTTTGGGCAACATGAGCCATCGTGACATGATGCCTTTACAGCTGATTCTCATATGCGAAATCTTTGATGTTTGGGGGATTAATTTTATGGGCCCCTTTCCTATTTCGGATGGTTTCGAATACATTCTGCTGGATGTGGACTACGTGTCCAAATGGATCGAAGCCATACCGACCCGAACCTGTGATCACAAAATCGTTCTCAAATTCATTCATCAAAACATTTTCTCAAGGTTCAGGATTCCTCGTGCTATAATCTCTGATGGGGGGACCCATTTCACTAACGCTCAGTTTAGGTCACTGATGACCAAATACGGGGTGTCTCACTGACTCTCTACTCCTTACCACCCCCAAACTAATGGTCTAGCTGAGCTATCAAATCGGGAGATCAAGAAAATCCTACAGGTCACTATTCGGCCTAACAGGAAGGACTGGTCGTCCCGACTTCCGGAAGCCTTGTGGGCCTATAGGACCGCCCACAAAACCCAATTAGGCATGTCTCCCTTTAGACTGGTGTATGGGAAGGCATGTCACCTTCCCATCGAATTGGAGCATAAAGCCTATTGGGCAGTACAGAACTGTAATCTAGATCTTTCGAAGGCTGGAACCCATAGAAAACTTCAAATCAGCGAGATCGATGAATTATGCCTAGATGCGTATGAGAACTCGCGAATCTACAAGGAGCGGGTTAAAGCCTTCCATGACAAGCATATCTCGAGAAAGATCTTTCATCCTGGTCAGAAGGTCCTACTCTTTGTTGCCCGACTCAAACTTTTTCCTGGAAAGTTGCGATCCAAGTGGGTTGAACCATACTTAGTCCGACAGGTTTTTGGAAATGGAGCCATCGAAATTAGTCCGCTCATCCACGATTCCAAACCTTTCATCATGAACGATCAGAGACTCAAGCCGTTCATTGATGTAACTTCTACTGATTTGGCTGAATCATCTTATATCCTCCATTCCCCTTGAGCTTATTGCGCCCAGCCGATGGCGTAAAACTCAGTGCTTAACGAGAGGCAGCCCGTCATTTTCCTTGAAAACCTAAAACCTTTTTGACACCTTTGTGCACTTAAAGTTCACCCTTCTAGACAGCTGACTCCACCTCAGATGCTTGCATCTGGGATTAGAAATCGTTCGCAACAATCATCCCGACCCATTCACTCATCAAAACATCTGTCTTAAGGAATGAACTAAGTAAATAAAATACCCCTAAGTCACAATGAGGACATTGCAAACCTTAGGCATGGGGGGTATAAAAGTGCAAAACTTGTAAGAAAAGGTTTTAAACAAAAATTCACATATGCCAAAAACACCATAAAAATTAAAAAAATTATTTAAAAAAAAAAAAAAGGAGAAAGGAAATTTTGTGGGAGAAGGAAAAGAAACAAAATGAAAAAGGAGCGCAAAATGAAAGAAAAGAGTGATAGTCATTAGTAAGAAACTAAGGAATTGACCTAAGTTCTAGATCTCATTCAAGAAAAGAAATGAAAAGTGCATGGTGAGATTAGTAAGAACACAAACCTTAGGCATTCTTGGATAGACTCTTAGTACCCATTAAGATTTAGACATTCCTCAAGAGGTTGAGGAAAATGAAAAGCTTAAGTATTAGATCCAAGGCTTAGGGAGTATTTGGCCTCATTAACTAACTTTTGGTTTACGGGACTCAGTAACCTAAGCACCCTAACCCCACACAAAGCCTGGTTTAGTAAGCGTAAAAATCAAAATCATGCAGAAGCGTTGCAAAATTCTGAAAAGTACACCTAGAGTAGGAGCGGCCGATCAACACAAGTTGATTTGGACAAGTTCCCAGCGCGGAGAGGTGGGAAATTCCCCTCAAAGATGCGTAACAAAATATCATCTCATCGGTGCTTGTCTCTTAGGATATTTTCATATCCTACTGAGGGCATGTAAGCAGTCTGCTGGTTCAGATTCCATGGATGGCATTATCATGAAGTGTCAATTGCCAGGGTCTGGATTCTGCCACGGAACACCATGGATGGGATTATCTCGAAATCTCAATAGCCAGGGTTCCGGGGGTTGCCATGGGCGGTGCTATCTCGAAGCATCAATTGCCAAGAACCCATGAGGATTGATGATGGGAACAAGGAATCTTATAAAGACCATGTTGAAAAGCCAATCCTAAGCTAGAATTAAAAAGAAAAAGAGAGATAAAACTCTCCAAACAGAAAAATCTTCTATCTCTCTTTCTCTTACAAAACACACTGCGAACTGAGCTAGGACTAAAATCATTTCAAGCACAGGTGCTTTAACCACAAAGTCCAATAGACCTTAGGTTAGTTCTTGTCGGCCTTAAAAACCTTTGCTATGGACTGAGGGTGAGGCTAGACAGATCTGGATCTTCGTTGGTACTAGAGTACCTTTTAGGCCTATGGTCAGCATTCTAACCTAATCTAAGTTCAAATGAAAAAAAAAAAAAAACACTTATCTGAAATTATTAAAAACATCATGGTTTAGAATAAAGGTTAAAACCTTAAGTTTTTGCTAAGGGACTAGCAAAAGCTAGGCATGGGGGCATGATAAGAACCTCATCATGAACCCTAACTAGCATAATCTAACCTAGATATGCGAGAAAAAGCTCCTACATAACTCAAAGAGATGCTTGACTCAGAGAATTCTGAGTTTAAGAAGAAAACAAGTCATAAAGGGTAAAAATGCAATTTCACCAACACAATCTGCAAACAAGGTAACTCAGGGTCCAAACATAGGTCAAACTAACCTAATAAGAAGGAAAGTGGGATGATCTGATCCAACAAGGGCTACAGCAACTCCAAGGAATTAAATGACATTCTATAACCCTAAAACAAATCCACTTCAATTCACGAGGTTCGAGGCAGGGTAAAAATTGACTAAACCCTCTAAAATTCATAGAAAAATAATCTCTAGGATTTATAACCTTCAATTTGGCCTTAGAAATCCATTTTGACCTACATTGAGAACCATGCCCAATTAATGATTTAATTTGGGTTTTTACATAAATTGGCCGATCAAACAAGGTCTGACCAAGAAATAAAATTCACCATTAAAATCCTTAAGTCAAATTTATTCATGCATAAAAGCTTGAGCCTAAGAAGAGACCTTCTTGATAGACTTTGCAATTTGGTCCTCATCTATTACTTTTTGATCCTCAACTTTCGAAACCCTTGCATTTTGGCCCCTAGTTTCCTCGTCATTCTTTGCATTGAGGTCCCTCCTGCAAGTCTCTACGCAGCGCCATGCTCCAGCGACTTTGCGCGGAGCATGGCACTGTGCAGGGTGAGGGGGATGTCCTGCAAATTGAACCTGGTGTTCCTTGCGACATCTGCTATCGCAAGGACACCGCCTTGCCGCTTGACAACGCCCACACCTTCTGTGCGAACGCACGGAAGGTATGGGTCTCACCTTTAGCCATTCTCCGGCGAGGGAGGCACGTCGCCTCCCTGCGTCCACCCCTCCGCCACCGCCTTTATAAAGACCAGCGTCGCCAGCCGGTTGGAGGCGGCTTGGTCTTGATGGAGAAAACCCCAACCCTTCCTCTCTCCCCACTCTGACAGGAACCCACCAGCTTTGATGGCTCCTCCTCCTTCGTCTAGTTGCTCTGCTGCAATACCAGCAGCAGAGCCACTTTCGCCTGATCTCCCCACGTCGCGCCGTACCAAGCTCGTGCCTCCCCGTCCTCTTCCTTGCCGCCGCTCTCTCCCTCTGGGTGTTTCTTCGCCAGTGACAATCGATACGACTGTCGCCCTGCTCCGGCCCCCTTCGTCCGTGTAGGTAGGTTACTGTTATTTCCCTCCGTCCCCTCTTTATTTTCCCCACTTCATTTCAATTGATTACCCCTCGACTGTGCCCGACCACCATCATCTTCCATCCCTCCGGCAACCCTCCGGCGAGTTGCCCCCGTCGATCCGCCGCTCCCCACAACTCGCCAGCTGTCCCAAAAGCTCCGCCTCACTCCACCCAACACCCCCCACCCCTCCACTGCCACTCCACACCTCCACAACACTCCCCCGATCAAACCCATTTTTCGGTGAGGGCCCCTTGCCCACTCGCCCACCTCGTCCGCGACCCACGCCACGCGCCTGGTCGATCCGACCCGACACTACCCTGTACTCCTTACGCACCACCCACGCCGGTGCGCCTGGTCCCGGTTACATAGCCCGACCTGTTAACCCGGCTCTGGGAGAGCTTCCTATGAGCGGTTTACAGAGAGTGAGAGACGTGCAGGTAGAGGAAAGGGCTAGGTTTTGCTATGCCTTGTGCAGGAACAGGGCGCGAAGGAAGAAGGCCTCACCACTTAGCCGTAGGAAGAAGAAGAAGAGGAGCAGAAGAAGAAACTCTGAAGAAGCCTTGCAGCTGAGCAAGGCAGAAGACCAAGGAAGAAGAAGAGGAGCAGAAGAAGAAGAAGAAGCAGCGAAGGAAGAAAAGAGAGGGGAAGCACTGTAGCGGACTGCTGTTTAAGTCGTTTGACTGTGATATCAGACGACGGATGAAGTTTCAGAGGAGATAAAGCAAAGAAGAAGAAAAAGAAAAGAAAAGGCTCCGCAGCTGAAGAGAAAGAAAAGAGAAGAAGGAAGAAAGAAGATAACGACAAGAAAAAGAAGAAGAACTGAAGAAGAAAAGAACTAGAAGACAAGCAGAAGAAGAAGAGGAACTGAAGGCAATCAAAGCCAAGGAAGAAGACCCGCAAAGATAAAGAAACGAGAAAGAAGAGAAGAAGAAGAGAAGCAAAGAGAGAAAGAAGAGAAGAAGAAAAAGCCAAAAGACAGAAATCTATTTCTCCCTCTCTCTCTCTCTCTCTTATTTTTGTAATAAAGAAACATTGTACTTCTAGAATTCCAGTAGCTCCATGAGTTCAACCTCAGGAAACTATTTCCGAGTAAAATTGTAATGGTAACAACAACCGTAGCTGTCTTATTTTATACCACAACGACATTACTGTAAAAAGCATTAAAACAAGCAAAGACTAGCCGCGGTTGGGAAACGTCACTAGGAAGCAATTTCCTGGACAATTGCTAATATTAAGGGTGTTGATCCCTCTCTTTACATGCATCATATATACACGGACAAGTCCGTGAAGCCTTTCCGAGACATGCAGAGAAGGCTCAATCCAAATATGCGGGAGGTTGTTAAAAAGGAGATTCTGAAATGGCTGGATGCAGGGATTATCTATCCCATTTCAGTTAGTAAATGGGTCAATCCTATTCACGTAGTTCCGAAAAAGGTAGGAATCACTGTGGAGGAGAATGACCAAGGAGTACTGGTGACCACTAGACCCTCAACTGGTTCGAGGGTCTACATTGATTATCGCCGCTTAAACACGACTGCCCAGAAAGACCATTTCCCCTTACCGTTTATTGATCAAGTTTTGGAATGATTGGCGAGGAACAAGTACTTTTGTTTTCTTGATGAGTACTCTGGGTACAATCAGATAGCCATTTTTCCTGATGATCAGGAGCGTCCCACCTTCACGAGTTCTTATGGCACTTTTGCATTCCGCCGAATGCCATTCGAGTTATGTTGCCACTTTCCAACATTGTATGGTGGCTATCTTTTCTGATATGATTGACGAGTTCGTTGAAATTTTCATGGATGACTTCTCCATTTATGGCTCGTCGTTTGACCTATGCCTTTCGCACCTTGATAAAGTCTTAATCCATTGCGAAGAGGCAAAACTAGTGCTTAGCTGGGAGAAAAGCCACTTTATAGTCCAGTAGGGCATTGTGTTAGGGCATGTAGTTTCCGAGAGAGGATTAGAGGTGGACACCACAAAAATTGATTCCATCTCTAGGCTTCCAATGCCTGCCAATGTTCGTCAGGTTAGATCTTTCCTTGGCCATGCTGGATTTTATAGGCGCTTCATTAGAGACTTCAGTAAAATCTCTAAGCCACTCTGCGACCTATTAGCGAAGGATGTCTCCTTCGATTTTGATGATAGATGTGACGAGGCTTTCCAAGCTTTGAAGAAATCCCTCATTACCACGTCGATTATCCAAGCACCAGATTGGACCCTCCCGTTTGAGCTTATGTGCGATGCTTCTGATTTTGTAGTGGGAGCAGTCTTAGGTCAAAGGGTTGATGGCAAACCTCATGTGCTGCATTATGCTAGCAAGACCCTTAAGGATCCTTAGCAAAACTACATGGTTACTGAAAAGGAATTACTTGCTGTAGTATTTGCTTTGGAAAAGTTTCGGTCATATCTTTTGGAATCCAAGGTTGTGGTGTTCACTGATCATTCAACCCTTAAGCATCTTCTGGCTAAAAAGGACACCAAACCTCGCCTAATTCGTTAGATTGTGTTACTCCAAGAATTTGACCTGGAAATTAAAGACAAGAAAGGAGTTGAGAATGTGGTAGCATACCATTTGTCTAGGATCCCTATTGAGGCATCAAACCCTGCTGGCAGTATTCAAGAGACTTTCCCTGATGAGTCTCTAATGGCTGTGGAAACTAAAACTCCTTGGTTCGCTGACATAGTGAACTATCTGGTCACGGGCATCACCCCTAGTACTTAGGACAAGTAGAAGCGAGACAGGTTTATCACCAATGCTAAATTTTATCACTGGGGGGAACCCGAGCTTTTTAGAATAGGCCCTGACAAGTTGTTTCGCCGTTGCGTCCCTGATGAGGAACAAAGAAGTGTTCTGAGTTTCTGCCATGACCTCCACTGTGGGGGACATTTTAGTGGGAAGAAGACTGCTTATAAGGTTCTTCAGTCTGGTTTTTGGTGGCCCACATTATTCCGAGATGCACATACGCATGTGGGCGCATGTCGACGTTGCCAGCAGATGAGAACCATTGGAAAAAGGGATGAGATGCCCCAACAACCTATCCTCCCTGTTGAAATCTTTGATATTTGGAGCATTGACTTCATGGGTCCCTTTCCTATGTCCTTCGGATATGAATACATCCTTGTGGCTGTTGATTATGTATCAAAATGTATAGAAGCCATCCCCACGTGAACCAATGACCATTCTATGGTCTTGGGCTTTGTTAAGGCTAATATCATTTCTCGGTATGGATACCCAAGGACGATCATAAGTGATGGAGGACCTCACTTTAAGAATGTACACTTCACTAGACTACTCCAAAATTTGGGAGTCAACCACATAATAGCCACACCTTATCATCCCCAAACGAGTGGGCAAGTTGAAGTGTCTAATAGGGAGATTAAGCGAATTTTAGAAAAAACTGTCAGGCCTGATAGGAAGGATTAGTTTAAAAAACTAAATGACGCTCTTTGGGCCTATAGAACTGTACATAAGACTCCCTTGGGTATGTCTCCTTTCCGTCTTGTCTACAAAAAATCATGCCACCTTCCCATTGAAATCTAACATAAAGCTTATTGGGCTATTAAAAATGTTAACTTAAATCTGGATAAAGCGGGAAAAGCACGTATGTTAGAATTAAGTGAGCTTGAGGAGCTTCGTAATGAAGCTTATGAAACTTCTCAAGCTTACAAGCAACGTACAAAAGTTTTCCATGACAAGCACATCATTAGAAAGACTTTTGAGCCCAACCAGTGGGTCTGGCTTTTCAATTCTAGACTTAAATTATTTCCTGGAAAGCTCAAGTCCCGTTGGGATGGGCCATATGTTGTTATCAATACCTTCCCTTATGGAGCTGTAGAGATCAGGAACCCTATTTCCAGTGCGAACTTTAAAGTAAATGGCCAGCGACTTAAACCGTATATTACTCTTTTAGCTGGCCAGGTTTTGGATGCACTACGACTTGAGGAGCCTTAGCTCCTCCCACTCTCCTCCTCAGGTGATATTCTTCTATGACTATATTTTTCCAATGAGGACATTGTCGGTCTTAGGCATAGGGGGATATAACCTGAGAATGTTTATAGTGCTTATAGCATTTATAAATATTTGCATACATATTTATATATATTATATAAAAAAAAATTCTTTTCTTGAGATGATTGGGTTAGTCCCTAGCAAAATACTTTTGTTATTGGATGTTTTTCTTCCGGAATTATTTCTTAAGTTTAGAATCCGGTACATTCATTTCACGTGCACGTAGACTTGGTAATGGAACCTTCGAGAAAACCAATAAGCATTTGTAGTCTATTGAACCCTTGGACAGTTCATAGAGAGTCAGGCATACTATCTTCTAATAAATCCACCTCATATTTGTGAGAAGAAGTAGAGAGATTACTGGTGCGCTAAGTCTAGTGCAACGACTCTTAAGTTCTGAATAATCAGATGATGATACTTTAGAGTTAGGCATAGTTTTCACTCTCTGTTCCTATGTACGTACTTTGAGTGAATTCCTGAGAGTCACCAAATAAGGCAGATACGCAGAGATTGAGTCTTAATAAAGCTATAACTATGGTGGATGGTTACGCCCATCCTTCATAGAGTCCTCAGCTGAAGGAGAGTAATAGTGTCAAAGGTCAGAAATACACCAGTCTTATCCATCCCTTCCTGGTGCCGAGAATAGGCACTTCCACCAAATAAGCCACACAACTTCCTCTTAACCATCATCATCCCTAATAATGCCTCATAAATAAAAGTCCGATTGTGTTGTGATTGATTGAAAAAAAAAATAAAAAATAAGGAAAAGAGAAAAGAAATAGAAAAAGAAGAAATAGAAAGAAGAAAAAGAATAAATAGTTATATTACAAAAAAAAAAGTCAAAGTTTATGATGTAACACTGTTTCTGAGGCAACAGAACACCTATCGCGTTCCACCAAATATGACCCATACCTACCTTCTAGTATTTTTGATCGCCTGAATACTGTTGAAAACTCAAACTTAGTTATAGAGTTATTAGTAGTTTAATTGAAGTGTGGATGCCATGTGAGGCCACCAAATAGTGAGTATAATT
The DNA here is from genome assembly GCA_037157565.1 of Thalassia testudinum. NCBI lineage: Eukaryota > Viridiplantae > Streptophyta > Magnoliopsida > Alismatales > Hydrocharitaceae > Thalassia > Thalassia testudinum. The sequence continues at coordinate 56,304,733 of JAZHRO010000025.1, read as the reverse complement.
TCTAAATATGGCGAGATTCGTGATCTCAGAAAAAAAAAAAAAGAGAGAGTGCTCAGGAACATCAAGAGAGCATAGTTGTGTAGCCTCTCTCAGAGTTGACTTGTCTAATAGTCTAGAGAGCTAGAGTCTGCAGTACTAGACTATATGTAGCACCAGTTGAGTGTGTGCCACCAAATACAAATCCATTCAACTTGATATCTCCTGCCTAAGCCAAATGTCGGGGTCAAATTACAGATTATCGTCTGCTTTATCCTCGAGGGAAGTAGTTGCCTATCTCGACAGAAATTTTTGCCAAGGGTGATGTACGAACTCCCAATGCAAATCGGCTCTTTCACTTGGATCTATTACCTAGGCTATCAGCACTTCACATTTGTCAGGATTCCTAAAGTTTTGAAGTATGAAAAGAAGAAATCTTCTGATTATTTCTATTATTTTTCATTTTTTCTAGGGACTAGCAAATCTTAGTCATGGGAGTATTTGATTAGTCCATTAAAATGGACTAATATTAAGCCTAAGTATCTTTAATCGTACAGTTTAGGTGTGTTAATAATGGAAATTAAGTTGTAGAATATTTGTACGCCTCATGATTTAAGTTTATAACATTCTATAACGTAATGATTTTGTTGTTTTTATGTGCAGGTAATAAAATGCAGAAAGAACAAGGGCGGGGCAATAAATTTCCCCAATAGCCGCAACTCTTTCCCACCTCCCCCGCCGCACATAGGGTTAATCTTCCGCCGCCCTCCTTCAACTAACGAGGCCAGAAATAGTTAAGGGATTTGAAAATACCTTAACTCACGCACACGTGGAGAGAGAGGAATTAAAAAGAGAGGAGGTGCACTGGGGATTGATCTTCATCTTCCTCCTTGCAGGGAACTACCCAGCAGGCACTGTGGATCGAGGAAAGAAGAAGCATGCACTGTGGCCTTCTTCCCCCTTGCAGGGAAAAACCTCACGCCTCCTGCACACCGCATCACCACCCTTCAGCGCCATCTGCAGGCGCACCCTCCTTGCGCGCCTCCTATTCAGAGCGCCCTCATCACCGCATCGCAGGCACCCGCACCATGCCTACAGGCTGCTTCCTATCCTCAGCGCCATCTGCCTTCACCGCACGCCCTACTGCCTGCTAGCTCACCCCACCGCCCTGCTACAGACGCCGCACTGCTCGCCACCAAGCTTGTAGGCCGCCCCCTCACAACACCCTCTCATCCGCTCACGCACCAGCCTCTGCAAGCGCCTACCCGCGCGCCTTCCTACCTCTCCAGCGCACCAAGCCCTGCGCCTCTCCGCCCCCGCACCTCCCTCCAGCCACTGCAGGCACAAACCAGCGTGCCCTACCGCTCGCTCCCTTCAGCACCATCTGCAGGTGCTACCTCCACCCACCTGCAGACCACACGCCTGCAGCCAACCGCCTGCGCTCCAGCCTCTGCCTCATCGCCTGCACGGGTGCATACCAGCACGCGCACGCTCGCACACCACCACGCCACGGGCAGCATTGCAGCAGCACCTCTACCTTCTTGTTCAACAGGTCAGAGCTCCGGCCACCTCCGCCTGCCACCTCCATCGCCGCCATTGCCACCACCGGAGAGCCCTCATCCTCGCCGTCCTCCTGAGCCTTGCGACAGCCCCACGGTTCTCTCTCTCTCTCGCGAGGAGGAGAGAGGAAGAAAGCTCTATTTTTCCACCAATTAAAGTTTACATTCAATGCCATTGCCACCTAATTTGATTTTATTTATTATTATTATTATATTGTTTCAGAATTGTGTTTGAACACTCATAGTTCTTTACAATTGCATGATATTGATATTAACTAGTTTAAATATTGATTTTGGGACTTAACTTAAGTACTAATTGTCTCTAGTGCACATCACGTGAAAATTGCATAAATTCATCATAAATTTATTGAGGATTTCTGTGAGGGAAAACTGCACATATACCCTTATCTTTCTAAGTTATTGCAAATCTACTTTCCTTCACATTTTAAGTTAGATTTGAATAAGGATTTCGCACTATTCGAAATAACATTAAACAATTAAGTATTGATTGCATAATTGCCTCCCTGTGGACATGACCCGCTCTTCTGCGAGTGGTTATTTTCATTATTTTTTATTAGTCAATTTTTCCACCACTTAAATACTATAACACAAAGCGAAAAGTCGTCTATCACCTAACTCTCACTAGCTGCCTTCCTGAGTGCTAGGGTTCTAAGGATCTGACAATCTGTTTATCGCTAACACTCACAAAAACATAAAAAGACAAAAAAATGAAAAATGCATGCCTAACCTAATTTATGCCTAATGCAACCCATAAGCCCATTTGTGGAGTTAAATTCCTAAGAGCTAGGTTTGTTTTAATGTATACAAATTATGATAAACTAGCGTTTATCAGATGGCTGCATGATTTCCACTATTTTTGGGATAGAGACCATGGAAGAATCTGAGACCAAGACTAAAATCCCCTCGACTGTTGACCGCACTTCACCTATTCTCTTTCTTGAGGTGGATCTATCCCCAGAAAGACCTGTCCCTGCTGATCCCACACCTGACTTAGCCCTACTCCTAGAGCTGAAATCCTTGCCTGAGGCTTTGAAATAAACTTTCTTGGGTCAGACTAAACCTATCCTATGATCATTAGTGCCCATCTGACCAGTGACCAGGAGAGCAAGCTGATTTCTATGTTGAAAAGAAATAAAGATGTAATTTGTTGGACCCATGGAGATCTTAAAGGGATTGACTAACCCGTCATTCTACACTCATCAGATATTCTCTAATGATAGGTCATGACCTTCTCATGAATTTCATAGGAGATTAAACTTGACTACGAAGGAGGTCATAGAGAGGAAGTAATTAAGTGGCTTGACGTCGATATTATCTACCCAATCTCGAATAGCCCTTGGTGTTGGTTGATGAGATCCTCATCATGAGCCATAACTAGCTCATTTTGACCAAATAAAGATAACAAAAGCTCCTACATAACTTAGAAGAGGGCTTAATTGGAGGAATAACTATTCTGAGAAGAAAACATGAAATAAAGGTTAAAACTGTAATTTTACCATTGTAGTACATAAACAGGATTTCTCAGAGACAAAACATAGGTCAAATGGTCTAAATAAGATAAAAAGTGGGTTGATTCAATCAGAAATGGGTTCATGTGCAATCCAGGAATTGAATGACATTTAGTAACCCTAAAATAGACCTGCTTAATTCAACAAGGTTTCGATCAGGATAAAAATCAAGTAAACCCTATAAAAATCATGGAAAAATATCCCCTAGGGTTTAGAACATTCAATTTAGCCTTTGGAAACTAGTTTGACCTAGATTAGGGTCCTAGCTCATCAATTGACCTAATTTGGGTTTTTGAGAAAAATGTCCAGTTAAACATGGTCAAACCTAAAATCCAACTTCACCATTGGATTCCTTAGGTCAAAATTAGGTTTGTACCAAAATTTGGAACTAAGGGGAGGTCATCTTGACCTACTTTGCAAATTAGTACACCGAATTACATTTTTTGTCCCTATCTTTTGAAAGCCATTGCATACACCTCCCTAACTTCCTCGCCACTCTTACAAGCAGGTCCCTCCACCATTATTGGGGAGAGATCCTACTCTGGCGAGGAATAGAGAGGGAATACTCTATGATTCCTCAGAGATCTCCTCCTAGATTTGGAAGGGAGATTCTCTAAGGGATTCCCTTCCATCTGAACTCAATTGTGATTCCTGGTTTGCACCCAATCTCTCGTGCGAACGCACGAGAGATTTGGGTACTTAACTGTTTCCATCTTCGATGAGGATTCCCGTGCTTGGAAGCTTGGCTTCCAAGCACAGGAGTCCCTGCCTGCGCCTATAAATTAATCCTCATCTCCAACTACACCTCCTCAGCTCGACTTGGTCGGAATTCCACCTCAATTTCCTCCACTTTTCCTCTGGCCAAGGGGTCCAGCGAGCTCCGGCGAGCCCCCCTCCTCTTCCTCATCGCTCTGCCACAAAAATATTGGCAGAGCCATCCTCGTCATCCTCCTCTGCGTCGCGCAACACCCGTGCGAGCCACCCTAGCCCTGTCGTCATCGCCGTCTTCCTCCACTGGATGCTTTCTTCTCCGGCGATAGCAGGTACTGCCGGCTGCCTTATCGCCCCCTTCGTCCACTTAGTTAGGTTAGAACTTCTCTTCTCTATCCCCTCTTTCATTTCCCTCATCTTATTTCACCAAACGCTCCCTGACCGCCACTGTCCACCACCATCTTCTTCATCTCCGGCCACCCTCCGGCAAGATGATCCCATCACTCCGCAGCCCCACACATCTCGCCGACCGCCGCATAACCTCTTCCTCATCTCACTGAACATCCTCCATTCATCCACAGACCCTCTACACCACCACAACTGTCCCCCGACCAAACCCATCCTGCCGCCACAGAGCGACCTAGGCATGCATGCCTAGGGCACCCCGCGACCTGCCACCTACTGCCTCACCTTCGCCATGAGACGGAGAAGGTGCTCCTGTGGTCTGATTAAGCCACAAGGCTCTTTTTCTGTCAGGCAGGTTTCGAGCTCCAACTGCCATTAGCGGTGACTCGAGGAGGTCACAAGCTCGTCCCAACCTGCAATGCTCTAGGAGCCCAGGTCTAGCTAACTCGGGGAGGCCTCGCAAAGTCATCTGTTCCAGAGAGTGGTGCCGTGAAGCCTATAGTGCTACAATTGGAGGACGGACTCCTACGGGTGCACGAGAAAGAACGGTGGAACAATAGTCCCACCTCGGTAAGCTATGAGGCACTGGAGGACTTTAAATTGAATTTGTGCTATTAGTTCGTTGCCTCCGATAACACTTGGGGTGAGGTCCCTCACCTATACCCACCACCTCATCCGTGAGCTCATCACACGGATCTGGTGACCCGACCCGACACCATCCTGAGCACTCGTGCACCACACACATGTCAGTGCACCTGGACCCGTTTACCTGGCTCTGGGAGAGTATGCTGAAGAGTGATATACAAGGAGAGAGAGAGACGCAGGTGTGGGTAAAGGGATAGGTTTTGCTCTTCTTTGGTTTGTGCGGGGAAGTCAGAAGGGAGAAGCGAAGCTGACACTTAGCCGCTGCAAGCAAAGGAGAAGAAGAAGAAGGAAGGAAGCTTTGCAGAGGAAAAAGAGAAGGAAAGCCCAGGCAGAAGGAAGAGGCAAAGCCAAAGAGAAGAGGAACTTTAGAAGGAAGAAGAAATAAAGAAAGGGAAAGACAAGCATCAGAAGAAGAGAAGCTGAAGCCAAGGGAAGCAGAGCCAAGGAAGGAAGAAGAAGAAGACCCGTAGAGAGGAGAAAGATACTGCAGGAGAAGAAAGAAGCAAGGCAAGAGAACTGCAGAGAAGAAAGAAGAAGCATAAAGAAGAAGGGAAGAAAGTCAGAGGAAGAATAACAAGAACAAGGGAAACATCTTTTAGGATCAGATGTCCAAATTCCTTCTTTTTGCTACAATTCACTTTTAAACTCATGCATTTATATATTTTGAATTAAGTTTTGAGTAATTAAGTGTTCAATTACATTCTTGAGATTAGTAATAAATTCCAATTGCTCCCTGTGTTTGACCTCGGATACTTAAGTTTTCAAGTAATAAACTTTTTTTTGTTGACAACGCTTGATCACCTATACTATGACGTAACTAACTATTAAAACACGATCAAGACGCGTCAACATTTTGGCGTCGTCGTTGGGGAGCAACATGCAATTTATCACTAGTCTCTACATTCCTTTTATCATATTGAACACTAACTTGTCCTACTTTGCTTTGTTGTGATCTTGCAGGTATTTCACGAGAAGATCCCTCCTGTAAGTCAACCACTCCAGGGCAGGTAATTTCTTTTCTTCCTTAAACTATCCCTTAAGCTTTGAAAGACAAAAGGAAGAAATTAATTTAGGAATCAATTGCCTTCTTTCAATAGTAATCATCTTTAAGGCAAGCGTTTCCTGACTTTGCGAAATTTTTTTCAAATCTTCTTGAAGTTGGAGCGATTTTTTCTTTTTTTTAGATTCTATCCCACAAATTCATGTGCCTAATAGAAATCACGTTTAATCTCTGCAGACAACACACTTCTTGCTTTTAAGTCCAAAGAGAATTTTTTGTGAAAAAGAGGATTGGAAATAGAACCAAATTAGGGTTTCTATAGTAGGGTATTGGAGTGCTAGTTCACAACATGCATGTATAAAAGGAAATGAACCCTCCCGCATCAGTGTGCCACCTAAGCCCTTGATTGAAGAGAGCTAAACAAGACAAACCCTATGAAAAATTGAGCTCTAAAATCACTTGAATCTTAAAATCTTGGACCTAATAAACTGGCAGTCAAATCAGGGTGATCTCTAGGTCCCAAGCCTAGAATCATTCTGCCATCTATAGGATAGGTCAGGTGAAGTTGACCCCTTGGGTCAACCAACCTCCAAATTAGGTCACAACATCAAAACATCTAAAGTTCAAGTGAGAACCCGAAAGCACCTTTGAAATAAAAGTGGTAGACTTAAGAGGTCAATGTCCCCATTCTGGTCTACCTGGAATCTCAGTGACAAGAGAGGTCGGGTGGGGGAAACCCTGTAACCTGTGGGGACACTCTACCGTGTTGGGGTCTTTGTAGGACTCTCCCTCTCTGGCTGCGCAGGTAATTCTCAGGTGGATGACCTTCTGATCCAGGGGTACCATCCGCCCCAAACCTCCATAGTCATCCACACGTCTTTAGGTGTCTTGATTGGGTCAAAAACATCTCTAGTCCCTCATCTTTTCTCTTTAGAGCACACACACATATTTTTAGTGGGACTCTTTATTCAGATCTAATCTCTTCATAACTTGATTCTACACCTTGATTCAAACTTCGATTCTACATCTTGATTCCACCACTTTATCCAAATATGCAGCCAAACCACTTAGGACTACCATTCAAGGAACCTGAATATTGGAGATCCATGAGAGATAGGATGATTGAGGATGCGTTGAAATTCTATGAAAAAGAAGACAAAACCTCAACACCAGTAGAAAATACTCAGGTTGATGTCCCAACAACCACAACCTTTATCATAATTTGTGCCCAAATACTATTGGCAGAAGCCACAAAAGGATCAACCTGTGACTTGCTCATTACTGGGTACATTGAGATAGAAAAATTGCACAATCTTGAATACCTTCAATGTATGACAAATCCTTGACTTTGGAAGCAACATCAAAATAGTCTTAAAAATGGGAAGAGATAATGAGATTAGTAAAACAAATTATCGACTAGAAGTACCCGTATATACCCCTGCTAGAGGCTATCGACCTCTACCTACTGTCGCCCTATTTTTCAAAGACTACACAACACCCAAGCGACAGTCAAAGAAAACTAAGAATCCGGTGGTTCTCTCGCCTCATGCGAGTTGTGCTATACTGTCAAACCTACCACCGAAGCAGAAAGATCCAGGCACACCGCTTATTTCCTGTAGCATCCAAGGCTGCAATTTTAACCGTACCCTGTTTGATCTAGGATCTTCCATCAATCTTATACCAACCATCATGCTCGAAAAATTTTCCTTGGGAAATCTGAAACTCACTCCTGTCACGTTACAGTTGGTAGATCGTTCTGTCAAAATTCCAAAGGGTGTGGTGGAAGATGTGGTGGTTAGGGTCAACAGTCTCTGTTTTCCTATTGACTTTCTTGTTTTAGATATGGAAGTTCCTAGCTCACTTTCTAATTGTCCGATCATCCTTGGTCGACCTTTCTTGGCCATAGCCCGCGCCCATATCGACTGCGAGTCGGGCTGTATCGAGATTGCCGTTGGATCTGAAAAGCTCAAGCTTAACATCTTCAAGGCAGCCAAGAACTTTGATTGCGATTGCATCGAGGATGACACATCTGACGAGGACATGGCTGTCAATGTGTGTATCGGACTAATTGGGACCTATTCTGACTACTGCGGACTGCCTTTAAACACTGACAATTACCTGACCGGCACATATTGTGACGTTCTCCCATCCCTCCCTATTCCCATACCTTCTCCTGACCAGACTTCTGACGAGGTTTTCTCCGCTTCCCATACCTCGTGGTCTGAGTCATATTCGGGCTATCACCACCGGTCCACACTCTTAAAGACTGAATTTCCCTTTCTTTCCCGCCAAATCAGGCAGATTTGCAACTCCACACTGGGACCTTGAGCCCACATACTTCTCACTGGTGCTATTCCTTTTTGGATCCATCTATCCAAGAAGCCCCTCTTCTTGGACAATCTGAGGGCCAACTTCTTCCTCCGGACTTGTTTTCCGATCTGCCTGGGACACTCTCATCTGAAGAAATGCCAGATCTTTCACCATCCACTCCCGAGCTGAAAGTGCTGCCTAGTACACTTAAGTATGTTTTCCTGGGACCAAATGAAACGCTCTCGGTAATCATCAGTTCAAAATTGACCAGGGAGCAAGAGTGGAAACTAACGAAGGTCCGTATGGAACACAAGGCAGCCATTGGATGGTCTTTATCAGACTTAACTGGCATTAGCCCCTCCTACTACACTCACCGTATATATACGGAGGAGGAGGCTCGACCTTCCCGCGAGATGCAGCGACGTCCCAACCCTAACATGCGGGAGGTCATTAAAATGGAAATTATTAAGTGGCTAGATGCGGGTATAATCTACCCGATCAGCGATAGCCCCTGGGTGAGTCTAATTCATGTTGTGCCCTAAAAGGCGGGACTCACCATCCGTGTCAATGACAGGGGCGAATCCATCCCTACACACACTCCTACATCCTGGAGAGTGTGTGTAGATTATAGGAAACTCAATGCTGCAACTAAGAAAGATCACTTTCCACTACCTTTCATTGACCAAATCCTGGAGCAGTTAGCGGGAAATAAATTTTTCTGTTTCCTGGATGGATTCTCAGGATATAACTAGGTGGCAATTTACCCCCGGGACCAAGAGAAAACCACTTTTACTTGCCCCTTCAACACCTTTGCATTTAGAAGGATGCCATTTGGACTTTGTAAAGCACTAGCAACTTTCCAGAGATGTATGCTGGCGATATTCCATGACATGGTGGGTGACTTTCTCGAGGTCTTCATGGATGACTTTTCGGTCTTTGGACCATCTTTCGATGAATGTCTTGTCAACCTGACCCATATCCTTAGGAGATGTATTGATGTAAACCTCGTGCTTTCTTGGGAAAAAAGTCATTTTATGGTACATGATGAGTGGCTACTCATCATAGCTAAAAGGCCGAAATTAAGCTAGATACTAAGCAAAACAATATCAAATTAACATATAAAAAGGGTTAAGTGTGGGAATTAAAGAAAAGACCTAAAACTTTTAACGTGTGTTAAAACTTCATAATTAGGTCACAAAAGTGAGATATTCTGAAAATAAAAGAATAAATGATGATCCATGCATAAATTGAACACATAAACAAGTTTGAAAAGCCAAATCAGAAGTAAAATCAATGTCGTAAATGTTCAATTAAGCACATGTAAAAATTTGAAAGCAATTGGACATCATTTAGGCTTAGAAATAAATAGATTACAATTAGGTCCTTCATGCATTACATTTCTACCTTTCAAAACTCCTTTTTGGACCCTTCTGTATGACTGCAGGGCCCTTCCAGCTATAGTTCTTCTCACTTTTGGACCTGCACGCTATTCTTCTACCCCTTCGTTTAAGGGTCTTCCTGCAAAATTTTCCTTTATTTCAACGAGAAGCTGAGTTCTTCACGCGCACTGTAGCGCGCGAAGAACACAGCCATTCTCGACCGTCCATCGCACTTTTGATCTCGATCTGCGGCTGGATTCAAATGGAACCTTCGCGCGATTCGGTGCGTGCGTTCACCTCTCTTCCCAGATCTCATCTGACGGTCAGATTTCTCTCTTGACTCGCCGCGCGCTCTACCCATCTCATCCTCGCCGCCGGCCTGATTCTGATTAACCTCACCCTTGCGGTGATCTCAGTCACTGAGCTGCTATTTAAGCACCTCAGTGGTGTCGCGCGCAGAGGATCGCTCCCTCCTACATCTCTTAGCGATCAATTCTTCCACTCCAGTCTCTCCTCCTCATCTAGACCCTGATTTCACAGCCACCGGCTGTGGAATCATCGCCTGCTCTCGACCCTCCTCGTCGCTAAGGACCTCGTAGCACCTGAGGACGACCCTGGAGTCTCACTAGCAGACTCTTCCCTCCGCTGGAGTCACCCTCCTCCTTTCTTCCTCCTTAGCCGCCGGCTAAGGACCCATAGGTCCCATTCTTCCTTTTAGTTTAGTTTTTAATTCTGCACAAGTAGTGTTAGATTTAGTTTACAGTAGTTTAGAATAGATTTAGTTTTAATTGTTAGTGTTTAATGTTAGCTGTAGTTAGATTAGTCTTAGGAGTAGAATTAGTATTAGATCCCCTCCCTCACCTCCTCTGATCAGTCCAGATCAGAGGGGAAGAATCATCTGTTCACTATTCAATTTATCTCCCTCTTCATGTTTTGTTTTTCCCATCATCCAGATTCTGATTCTTGTTTTTTTTCCTTTTAACGACGAATTTTTCACCAATCACCCACACATCCGGACCCAATTCCAGATCTGATGGTGTACTGCCTCAGATCTGAAATTGGCGTCACAAGCACCATTTGGGGCTTCTCACTCACCCCATTTGTGTTCACAAAAGCCCCTTTTATTTTAGATTGATTGCCTCAGTTTGTCAGATTCACTTTAACATGGGTTTTGAAGAGATTTTGCTTTCTGAAATGTCTTGACAGATCTGACAAATTGAAGGGATTTTGGTTTTCCTTGAGGGCAAGGATTCTGAGAAGTTCTCTGGTGACAGAGAACAAATCAGAAGAGCCTTTCATGAATTTGCTTCTGCCTTGATCTGAATGCATTCGCTAGCTTTTATAAATTCCTTTAATGCATTCTTTTTCTGATTTGTCATTTCAGAACTGCCATACACCACCTGTTTGATAATTATTTTTGTATGGTGATTCTCTAACCTAAGGAGTTTTCCATACTCCTTAAGGTTGCAAGAAACTGGGATTGTATGTTTTTGGTTTTAATGGATTGAGTTAAGTCTTCCTTCATGCTGTCTATGGCATTAGGAAGACTAACTCAATGCCATTTGTGTTTTGATCTGAAATGATGCTTTTGATAAGGGCTTTTCCTTGTGGGTATTTGAACTGAATTCTTATGTGATTTTCGTGAGATTTATACCCTTATCAGATTTGGATTTCAACTCTTTAATTTTTAGTTTGTTCTGAATTTTCTCTTATTCCCAGTTATACAGTAAAATGCTGCAAACTGCAGCTACATTCCCCTCTTCTCTAAATTCTCCTCTTCTCTAAATTCCCCTCTCATCTGTGAATACTTTCCCCCTCTTCAAATGGACTAACTGCAGCAGCAGTTAGCCCATTTGACAGTGGCTTAAGCCACTGACACTGCTAAAACACCCTGAACAGCACATTCTCTTCCCTCTCCATCTTCTCTGACAGTAGCTTAGCTGCTGTTTAAAATGAAATAAAAACTTAATTAACCCTCATTCCCTAAATTCCTACTAAAACCTAATTATACATACTTAATTTCACACTGTAAATATACATATCCATACTATTATAACTATAATATACAGCCTGATTATGTACGTAGACATACATAGATATACTGTAAATACTGTATAAACTTGTACATAAATCTATATACATATGTAATCTATGTAAATATATGTATAAATACTGAACTATTATGTATGTATTTACTGATATATGTATATGTATATATACAGATTCATATTTACATATTTAGTAGCTATATTATAGAATAAATTAGCTAAATTAATAATTTAGAGCTATAATTAAGTAAATAAATCTATAGACTTAGGTTAACATATATAGTAAGTAATTTAAGTTAGTTAAAGTACAATTATACCTAGTATAGCTTACTGTAACTTAGTTTTATTTAAAACACTCAGAACAGCTAGTTTAACTTCAATAAAATAGAAATAAATTCGTAAATATACAATAAAAATATGTATAAAATACTTAAGTATGTAAATTAAATCTGTATAAGGTCAATTAGACCATTTACTAACTATTTTATAAGTAATTAACTATTTAATCACCTAAATCAACCTGTACAATCAGCCTAGTTTAGCGAATTTATTTGTATAGTAAACATATTTAAAATTCAAAATTAATTAATCATTTATGTAGTATTATGTAAATACTTTATTAACCATATTTTATTTTATTTTATTTAATAATTTATGGCCCCCAAATCAAGGGCCAAAAGCACGAACAGACGCAGCTGCGCCTGATTTCCAGCGCACGATGTGGCGCTGGAATAGCACCACATCGTGTGCTGCAAGTCAAGCGCAGCCACATAAATGTAATTTGTGTTTCTTATACGCCAGTCGTCACGGGCGCCGGGCGCCCGAAACACTGCCTTTGAACATCTGACCCGATTACCCATTGAGCTCTGGTCTGAGTACTCTGTCTGATTTGCGATAAATATGTGACGTGTGTGTGTGGCCGGGGGCCCGAGCGTGTGCGAGCATATGGCGTTGGGCTGAGGCCTGGCGCTGAGATTAAAGACATAATTAAGCCACCTAATCTGAGATTAGGGCGCGCTTAGTAGAGGTCTGGTCCCACCCTTAGGGTGCTGTGTATCCCTCGAAAAGCGTGCCCGCAAACTAAACACGTTTTAAACTAATGATATTAGCCTAATCCCCTCCCCACCGCAGCCTCTGAAATATGCTAAGACAGAAGAGTTAACAAAGAGAAGAACAAAGAGTTAACACGAGAGAAAAAAAAAAGAAAAGAGTACAAGAACAACAGAGAAAAGAACAAGAGTAATAAAAAGAGAAAGAAGAAGATGAATACTTAGAAGAAAACAGAAATATGAACACAAGAAGAACATGAGCTAAGAATACAAAGAACAGAGACTTAATGAAGAAAGAAAGAGAAACAAAGAAAAAGAATAAGTAGTACACATACGTATAAGTAAATCTATATAATTACTAACAGAATAAAGTGACACTATAAACGTCGCTAAAGATCTCAGTTTTGCCTCTTTAGGTTGTATATAGTGTTTTCTGAGATTTAGCGACGCTTATATCTGTCACTGAAACTGCTGTATATGTTACTATACATAACAGACTAATAAGTTAAATTTCTACACCATTGCATTCTAATGTATTATATACTATTATGATAGTACTAATAGGATAACTTGTAAATACATAGTTTAGAGTATAATAATAGATTGTTTGATGCTTATTCATAGTTAGTATTTTTGCACGCATTTCTTAGTAATTAGGTAAATAAAACACACATTCATTCATTCTTTAATAAAATGTAAAGTTTTTTTTGAATAAGAAGACAATTTTGAGATAATCAAAGAGTGACCGAATTAAATTCAATAAATTGCCTCCCAGTGAACGACCTGGAACAAAACCAGTAAAAATTAGATAAATAAGCAAATGATAATAATGGTTGTAATGACTGGAACTCACCCATGCTCACCACTATACGACATCCTTAATGTTATATTATACACCCTATACTACAACGACATAATCAACAATTATTACCAACAAACATTAACAACAACCAACATTTCAACAACAACCACTATCATTATTTTGGCGCCGTTGCCGGGGAGGCAACGCTCTTTGCACCAAAATTTTCTTTTCATTCTTTTGTATATAGAAATTCTTCATTCATTCATTATAATTGCTTTTATTTTCCATTGAATTAATTGTGTATACATTCCTTTATTCTTTTACTAATCATTTGTTTTTTCCACAGCACTTGAGGAGGAGTGTCGTCTTCCTGGTGGAGTTGCTGCGCTCCAGATCCGTCTTCCTGGTGGAGTTTTGCCTCGAAGTCGCTGTAGGATTTTAGTATTAGTTTTAGTATAGATAGTTTTAGGTTTATTGATTAGGAGCAATTGTTAGTCATAAGTTGTGAGAGCTTGTTCTCACACAATTTTTGTAATAATTCTGGACTATCTGGACTTTATTTCTTTATCTTCTTAATATCTTTCCTTACTTTTGAATTGCATATAAAATTTTTCAGAAAAAATCAAAAAGACCTCATACTTATCTAGCAGCAGCATAACCTCAGGCATCCATTTTTAGGATTGCATTTCATTCCTGCTAGATTTTTAATTCAAGTCAAATCTGCATTAGAAGATTGCTGGAGTCAGGTACGCATTTCTTACCTAACTCTAACTCCTGCCATATTTGCATTTGACTTAAAATTAAAGAAGACCACTACTTGTTCTGAATTTAGTAAAAAGTGAAACGAGCAGCATAGAAAACATATTTTAATCACTTCAATTAAATCAAAAAGGAGATAGCAAAATTGGGTGAAACCATGTTTGAGATTTTAATCGCCTTGTGTTGAATGTTATCGTGCACACAGCACGATCACTTAAGGCCACAATACACGGGTTTCTACCTCATCTTTCTGCAACCACAGGATCTGGATTCGCACGCTCAGTCTTATCCAGATTCCCAGTGGATTTTAGAGGTCTGCACGTCGCTAGGTTTATCTTAGGATACGTACAATTGCTTGAAATAATTGTTTGCGTATAACATACTTTGCGTAGCAGCCTCTAGGAAAGATTTTTCTCCGATTCATTTCGTTTGATTGGTCTTCTTGAATTGAGATTTTTTTTGGGATTCTTTTGTTTTATTGTGAACGTTAAAAATTTTTTTTCCATTGAGTTGGATCGAATTAGAGTAAACGGGATTTCAAAAAAAAAATCAACTCAATGGAAGGTAGGAGATCCCAAAACCCAGAACTTGTACTCCCCTTGGGTACTGCTACCCAAGCTACTGCATCATCTTCTTTGCCTTCCACTTCTAATCCCTTACCTCCTGAGTCTCAAAATACTTTCCACAATCCCCCTCGCCAAGAGGATGATCTTGATTCTTCACACTTTGAGGATTTTGAAGAACTTCCTCCAGACTTAGTTGCACATCCTCTACCACAGCAACCACCTATCCCTAGGTTCCAACCTCCACCTTATCCTAATCATCCTAATCCACCCCCGGAGAGAGGACCTATGCCTCATCTTCAGCACCTTTTCGATACACAACTACAAATGAATACCTTAACCCAACAGGTGCAACAGCTTGCTCAAGCTGTAAATCTATTAGCTAACCCCCAACCACAACCACTTCAACCTAGAAATCCTCAGGCACCACCCCAACCCCGTAGACCTCAACTACGAGATTATTATAATCCCGCAGTTGCCCAACCAATGCCTGTGGTACGTTATCCCAATGGGGGTCGTGCTGCTGAACTGAAGCCGAACATTATAGCACTCATTCCTCACTTCCATGGACTTGCTTCTGAGGACCCTTTTCAGCATTTAGAGGAGCTGAAGAATCTTGCCCAAACTTTGGGTCCGCAAGGACATGATCAGCACACGCTTTTGATGAAAATGTTCTCCTTTTCATTAAAAGATAAGGCAGCCTTTTGGTTTAGAACACTTGCACGGACTACACCTATAGATTCCTGGGCTTCTTTAGAACATGAGTTCTTAAAGAAGTACTTTCCTGTAGGCCGCACTAATGCCTTAAGGCGTGCCATCACCACCTTCACCCAGAATTTAGGAGAACCTATGCACGAGGCTTGGGAGAGATTCCATGAGCTTTTGAGAAAATGTCCCCACCATGGTGTCCCACGCTGGCAATAGGTTCAGATCTTCTACCATGGGCTCCATGATGACACACGGAATTTTGTAGATGCCGCTTGTGGAGGCAATTTCCTGTGTCGGGATGAGGACTCAGCCTTTGAGCTCTTTGAAGGCATGGCCGAAAACTCTATTAACAATGCTTCAATGAGCGTGTTTAATAGAAAGTCCTCACATTCCCACTCACACACGGGGGTACATGAAGCCCAATCCAGTAGCAAAGACTTAGAGATAGTGGCTAGTCAACTGGATAAAGTGGGCTTAATCGAGAAGAAAGTAGATGAAGTATGGAAATTTCTCTCAAAACACCCATCTTCTTCTTCTCAGTCACCAGCACAAAACACTTCTTCTCAGTTTTCCACAGGGAGGGAAACTGTGAATAACCTTTCTGTGACACAAACTGCATTACCGGATTTTCCATTTCCATATCCTTCACCGGTTGGAGGAACCTTTGTTCCTCCCTTCACTGACTTCCCTGCACCTTCTGGAGCTTCGGAGGAGCTTCATGCCATTCACAATGATCCTTTCACACAAACCTATAACCCTGGATGGCGTAATCATCCAAATTTCTCGTGGTCGGGAAATTCACAAAGACCTCCTTTTCAACAACCTTCTGCACCACCATTGCACAACTCGATCCGAGCACCACCTCCACAATCACACGGATATCCACCGCGTACCTACCAGCAACCCCAACCCAGGCCCACCCAATACTCTCAATCTGGGCCTACACGAGATGACCAGTTGGGGTCTATCATGAATGCTCTTGCTGATATGCAACAACAGAATATTGCTATGCAGCAGAGACAGGACGCGGCCTTAGCTGAGATGAGAGCCCAGCTATCACACTTGACGGATTCCCGTCAACCACATTCACTCCCATCCCAAGCACAACCCAACCCTAGGAACATACCTGCGCAAAGGTATGTCCAACCTAGACCAGCACTGCAAGACCAAACACATGACATTTCACAACCAGTGCATAACACTGAATCAACAAAATCTTGAGATTATTTGATAATGGAGCCGTTGAGATCACTGAACTTGACAAATCTGAACCCTTTATTGTTAATGGACAAAGACTGAAACCTTTCATTGAGCCGCATAATCTCAGACTTGTCAATTCCACCATTTCGCTCCTACATTTTGAATTACCATGTAAGTTTTCGCCTAGCTGAAGGCGTTAAACTTAGCAACACCTACCCTTGTATATAGCTGTTTTACACTTTTCTTACTCTTACCTTTATTTCCATATAGTGTCTACCCTTGTATTCTGAGCATACATTCATTGCACACATGTCATGCATTTCACTTCCTAGCCCGACTGTTCACTCTGATCCTAGATCAGACTTAAAATCGTCCGCACAGAGATTGTATCTCCTCATTCCGACTTTCTTCCATCACCCAGCCTAGGATAGTGAAAAGCAGAGCATGCATTTGCATCCACCCTTTCATTCAATGAGGACATTGAAACATTTAAGCATGGGGGGGGTGTAAATGGTAAACCATTTAAACCAAAATGCAATTGTAGACACAACTATAGTACATATAGTATTATCAAAAAAATTATATACTTCAAAAAAAAAAAATTGAAAAATTTTGAAAAAAAATTTTTTTTTTGAAAAAAATTTTACAAAGCTAAAAATACAAAAAAATAACAAATCAGAAAAATTCCAAAAATACAATAAGGGACATGTACTTTATTTGTCAAAGGACGATATTCATTTCAAGAGAGGAGGGAGAAAAAGAAAAAAGAAAAGATAAGTGATCTTATAGCTGAAAACAAAAAAAAATAGAATAAGTGTCTATGGACATTCAACCATTACTGGTTTGACCTGCCGGGCCATAGGAGCTTGATACAAGCTTAGGCTTAATACACTTCGAGCCTTGACAAGATAGACCACAGTCTCTCCTAACTTTAGGACAATTCTTGTACCTGAGTCACCAGTACAGGATTCGTTGGTTTGCTTTGACTTAGGAGTCTAGGTAACCTTGGCTTACACTACACAGTGTCAGGAAAGACCACTTGAACCTAAGCCTCAACCCTTGTGTTCATTAGGGAAGGTGGAGTCCTTACCTGTGCATGCAGGAAGACTCTTTGTCCTAATCTTTAGTTTTGTGTCTAGGAGAAGCTCTTTCCACAAAAGAAATCCACCCACCAAATACAGTGCGCTCTACCAAATAAGTTTTGGAGACATACTGTTCAAAAAAAAAAAAAAAAAAAAAAAAAGAAGTTAAGTATGTTCTCCAAAAAGTCTGAAAAACAACTCTTCCACCAAAAATGTTTTCAGGGTTCAAAATAAATACCCTATTTTTCCACCAAAAAAAAAAAAAAATCTTCTCTGAGCCACAAATACAATAAGGGTTGGGTTTGAATACCATCAATTTTTGAGAGTCATCCGAAAACATGAGCTGAAGTTAGGACCAACCTGGACTTAAAAAGAAGTGAAACCCCGGGAATGAGCCTTAGAATTCACCTGGTTAGTCCTGACTTATCACAAAGCACAGCCATAACTTCATAGCATTCTGAGTCTCTGTAAAACCTCCTGAGTCCTGGAATTCGACTTAAGGTTTAAATATCAAGAGTCCTTGTTGGTTGAGAGATGGTCTATGTCATTTAAGCCTCGAGTTCTGGTAGGTTATCCTCAGTAACCAGGTTCTCACAATGTCCAAAAACACAGTTGGTATTGGAAAATGTTTCAGCTTAAAGATCATCATCATAAACACTTAAAAATTTTTGAAAGAAGAAAAAGATATCTCTACACACTTACCTTGTTGATACTTAAATTTCCTTACACTTCAATAGATTGTTTGCTAAGGGACTAGCAAAACGTAAGCATGGGGGTATGATGAGTGGCTACTCATCATAGCTAAAAGGCCGAAATTAAGCTAGATACTAAGCAAAACAATATCAAATTAACATATAAAAAGGGTTAAGTGTGGGAATTAAAGGAAAGACCTAAAACTTTTAACGTGTGTTAAAACTTCATAATTAGGTCACAAAAGTGAGATATTCTGAAAATAAAAGAATAAATGATGATCCATGCATAAATTGAACACATAAACAAGTTTGAAAAGCCAAATCAGAAGTAAAATCAATGTCGTAAATGTTCAATTAAGCACATGTAAAAATTTGAAAGCAATTGGACATCATTTAGGCTTAGAAATAAATAGATTACAATTAGGTCCTTCATGCATTACATTTCTACCTTTCAAAACTCCTTTTTGGACCCTTCTGTATGACTGCAGGGCCCTTCCAGCTATAGTTCTTCTCACTTTTGGACCTGCACGCTATTCTTCTACCCCTTCGTTTAAGGGTCTTCCTGCAAAATTTTCCTTTATTTCAACGAGAAGCTGAGTTCTTCACACGCACTGTAGCGCGCGAAGAACACAGCCATTCTCGACCGTCCATCGCACTTTTGATCTTGATCTGCGGCTGGATTCAAATGGAACCTTCGCGCGATTCGGTGCGTGCGTTCACCTCTCTTCCCAGATCTCATCTGACGGTCAGATTTCTCTCTTGACTCGCCGCGCGCTCTACCCATCTCATCCTCGCCGCCAGCCTGATTCTGATTAACCTCACCCTTGCGGTGATCTCAGTCACTGAGCTGCTATTTAAGCACCTCAGTGGTGTCGCGCGCAGAGGATCGCTCCCTCCTACATCTCTTAGCGATCAATTCTTCCACTCCAGTCTCTCCTCCTCATCTAGACCCTGATTTCACAGCCACCGGCTGTGGAATCATCGCCTGCTCTCGACCCTCCTCGTCGCTAAGGACCTCGTAGCACCTGAGGACGACCCTGGAGGCTCACTAGCAGACTCTTCCCTCCGCTGGAGTCACCCTCCTCCTTTCTTCCTCCTTAGCCGCCGGCTAAGGACCCATAGGTCCCATTCTTCCTTTTAGTTTAGTTTTTAATTCTGCACAAGTAGTGTTAGATTTAGTTTACAGTAGTTTAGAATAGATTTAGTTTTAATTGTTAGTGTTTAATGTTAGCTGTAGTTAGATTAGTCTTAGGAGTAGAATTAGTATTAGATCCCCTCCCTCACCTCCTCTGATCAGTCCAGATCAGAGGGGAAGAATCATCTGTTCACTATTCAATTTATCTCCCTCTTCATGTTTTGTTTTTCCCATCATCCAGATTCTGATTCTTGTTTTTTTTCCTTTTAACGACGAATTTTTCACCAATCACCCACACATATGGACCCAATTCCAGATCTGATGGTGTAATGCCTCAGATCTGAAATTGGCGTCACAAGCACCATTTGGGGCTTCTCACTCACCCCATTTGTGTTCACAAAAGCCCCTTTTATTTTAGATTGATTGCCTCAGTTTGTCAGATTCACTTTAACATGGGTTTTGAAGAGATTTTGCTTTCTGAAATGTCTTGACAGATCTGACAAATTGAAGGGATTTTGGTTTTCCTTGAGGGCAAGGATTCTGAGAAGTTCTCTGGTGACAGAGAACAAATCAGAAGAGCCTTTCATGAATTTGCTTCTGCCTTGATCTGAATGCATTCGCTAGCTTTTATAAATTCCTTTAATGCATTCTTTTTCTGATTTGTCATTTCAGAACTGCCATACACCACCTGTTTGATAATTATTTTTGTATGGTGATTCTCTAACCTAAGGAGTTTTCCATACTCCTTAAGGTTGCAAGAAACTGGGATTGTATGTTTTTGGTTTTAATGGATTGAGTTAAGTCTTCCTTCATGCTGTCTATGGCATTAGGAAGACTAACTCAATGCCATTTGTGTTTTGATCTGAAATGATGCTTTTGATAAGGGCTTTTCCTTGTGGGTATTTGAACTGAATTCTTATGTGATTTTCGTGAGATTTATACCCTTATCAGATTTGGATTTCAACTCTTTAATTTTTAGTTTGTTCTGAATTTTCTCTTATTCCCAGTTATACAGTAAAATGCTGCAAACTGCAGCTACATTCCCCTCTTCTCTAAATTCTCCTCTTCTCTAAATTCCCCTCTCATCTGTGAATACTTTCCCCCTCTTCAAATGGACTAACTGCAGCAGCAGTTAGCCCATTTGACAGTGGCTTAAGCCACTGACACTGCTAAAACACCCTGAACAGCACATTCTCTTCCCTCTCCATCTTCTCTGACAGTAGCTTAGCTGCTGTTTAAAATGAAATAAAAACTTAATTAACCCTCATTCCCTAAATTCCTACTAAAACCTAATTATACATACTTAATTTCACACTGTAAATATACATATCCATACTATTATAACTATAATATACAGCCTGATTATGTACGTAGACATACATAGATATACTGTAAATACTGTATAAACTTGTACATAAATCTATATACATATGTAATCTATGTAAATATATGTATAAATACTGAACTATTATGTATGTATTTACTGATATATGTATATGTATATATACAGATTCATATTTACATATTTAGTAGCTATATTATAGAATAAATTAGCTAAATTAATAATTTAGAGCTATAATTAAGTAAATAAATCTATAGACTTAGGTTAACATATATAGTAAGTAATTTAAGTTAGTTAAAGTACAATTATACCTAGTATAGCTTACTGTAACTTAGTTTTATTTAAAACACTCAGAACAGCTAGTTTAACTTCAATAAAATAGAAATAAATTCGTAAATATACAATAAAAATATGTATAAAATACTTAAGTATGTAAATTAAATCTGTATAAGGTCAATTAGACCATTTACTAACTATTTTATAAGTAATTAACTATTTAATCACCTAAATCAACCTGTACAATCAGCCTAGTTTAGCGAATTTATTTGTATAGTAAACATATTTAAAATTCAAAATTAATTAATCATTTATGTAGTATTATGTAAATACTTTATTAACCATATTTTATTTTATTTTATTTAATAATTTATGGCCCCCAAATCAAGGGCCAAAAGCACGAACAGACGCAGCTGCGCCTGATTTCCAGCGCACGATGTGGCGCTGGAATAGCACCACATCGTGTGCTGCAAGTCAAGCGCAGCCACATAAATGTAATTTGTGTTTCTTATACGCCAGTCGTCACGGGCGCCGGGCGCCCGAAACACTGCCTTTGAACATCTGACCCGATTACCCATTGAGCTCTGGTCTGAGTACTCTGTCTGATTTGCGATAAATATGTGACGTGTGTGTGTGGCCGGGGGCCCGAGCGTGTGCGAGCATATGGCGTTGGGCTGAGGCCTGGCGCTGAGATTAAAGACATAATTAAGCCACCTAATCTGAGATTAGGGCGCGCTTAGTAGAGGTCTGGTCCCACCCTTAGGGTGCTGTGTATCCCTCGAAAAGCGTGCCCGCAAACTAAACACGTTTTAAACTAATGATATTAGCCTAATCCCCTCCCCACCGCAGCCTCTGAAATATGCTAAGACAGAAGAGTTAACAAAGAGAAGAACAAAGAGTTAACACGAGAGAAAAAAAAAAGAAAAGAGTACAAGAACAACAGAGAAAAGAACAAGAGTAATAAAAAGAGAAAGAAGAAGATGAATACTTAGAAGAAAACAGAAATATGAACACAAGAAGAACATGAGCTAAGAATACAAAGAACAGAGACTTAATGAAGAAAGAAAGAGAAACAAAGAAAAAGAATAAGTAGTACACATACGTATAAGTAAATCTATATAATTACTAACAGAATAAAGTGACACTATAAACGTCGCTAAAGATCTCAGTTTTGCCTCTTTAGGTTGTATATAGTGTTTTCTGAGATTTAGCGACGCTTATATCTG
Organism: Thalassia testudinum; assembly: GCA_037157565.1. NCBI lineage: Eukaryota > Viridiplantae > Streptophyta > Magnoliopsida > Alismatales > Hydrocharitaceae > Thalassia > Thalassia testudinum. The sequence goes on along the minus strand of JAZHRO010000025.1, from coordinate 56,282,337 downwards.
TCACTGAAACTGCTGTATATGTTACTATACATAACAGACTAATAAGTTAAATTTCTACACCATTGCATTCTAATGTATTATATACTATTATGATAGTACTAATAGGATAACTTGTAAATACATAGTTTAGAGTATAATAATAGATTGTTTGATGCTTATTCATAGTTAGTATTTTTGCACGCATTTCTTAGTAATTAGGTAAATAAAACACACATTCATTCATTCTTTAATAAAATGTAAAGTTTTTTTTGAATAAGAAGACAATTTTGAGATAATCAAAGAGTGACCGAATTAAATTCAATAAATTGCCTCCCAGTGAACGACCTGGAACAAAACCAGTAAAAATTAGATAAATAAGCAAATGATAATAATGGTTGTAATGACTGGAACTCACCCATGCTCACCACTATACGACATCCTTAATGTTATATTATACACCCTATACTACAACGACATAATCAACAATTATTACCAACAAACATTAACAACAACCAACATTTCAACAACAACCACTATCATTATTTTGGCGCCGTTGCCGGGGAGGCAACGCTCTTTGCACCAAAATTTTCTTTTCATTCTTTTGTATATAGAAATTCTTCATTCATTCATTATAATTGCTTTTATTTTCCATTGAATTAATTGTGTATACATTCCTTTATTCTTTTACTAATCATTTGTTTTTTCCACAGCACTTGAGGAGGAGTGTCGTCTTCCTGGTGGAGTTGCTGCGCTCCAGATCCGTCTTCCTGGTGGAGTTTTGCCTCGAAGTCGCTGTAGGATTTTAGTATTAGTTTTAGTATAGATAGTTTTAGGTTTATTGATTAGGAGCAATTGTTAGTCATAAGTTGTGAGAGCTTGTTCTCACACAATTTTTGTAATAATTCTGGACTATCTGGACTTTATTTCTTTATCTTCTTAATATCTTTCCTTACTTTTGAATTGCATATAAAATTTTTCAGAAAAAATCAAAAAGACCTCATACTTATCTAGCAGCAGCATAACCTCAGGCATCCATTTTTAGGATTGCATTTCATTCCTGCTAGATTTTTAATTCAAGTCAAATCTGCATTAGAAGATTGCTGGAGTCAGGTACGCATTTCTTACCTAACTCTAACTCCTGCCATATTTGCATTTGACTTAAAATTAAAGAAGACCACTACTTGTTCTGAATTTAGTAAAAAGTGAAACGAGCAGCATAGAAAACATATTTTAATCACTTCAATTAAATCAAAAAGGAGATAGCAAAATTGGGTGAAACCATGTTTGAGATTTTAATCGCCTTGTGTTGAATGTTATCGTGCACACAGCACGATCACTTAAGGCCACAATACACGGGTTTCTACCTCATCTTTCTGCAACCACAGGATCTGGATTCGCACGCTCAGTCTTATCCAGATTCCCAGTGGATTTTAGAGGTCTGCACGTCGCTAGGTTTATCTTAGGATACGTACAATTGCTTGAAATAATTGTTTGCGTATAACATACTTTGCGTAGCAGCCTCTAGGAAAGATTTTTCTCCGATTCATTTCGTTTGATTGGTCTTCTTGAATTGAGATTTTTTTTGGGATTCTTTTGTTTTATTGTGAACGTTAAAAATTTTTTTTCCATTGAGTTGGATCGAATTAGAGTAAACGGGATTTCAAAAAAAAAATCAACTCAATGGAAGGTAGGAGATCCCAAAACCCAGAACTTGTACTCCCCTTGGGTACTGCTACCCAAGCTACTGCATCATCTTCTTTGCCTTCCACTTCTAATCCCTTACCTCCTGAGTCTCAAAATACTTTCCACAATCCCCCTCGCCAAGAGGATGATCTTGATTCTTCACACTTTGAGGATTTTGAAGAACTTCCTCCAGACTTAGTTGCACATCCTCTACCACAGCAACCACCTATCCCTAGGTTCCAACCTCCACCTTATCCTAATCATCCTAATCCACCCCCGGAGAGAGGACCTATGCCTCATCTTCAGCACCTTTTCGATACACAACTACAAATGAATACCTTAACCCAACAGGTGCAACAGCTTGCTCAAGCTGTAAATCTATTAGCTAACCCCCAACCACAACCACTTCAACCTAGAAATCCTCAGGCACCACCCCAACCCCGTAGACCTCAACTACGAGATTATTATAATCCCGCAGTTGCCCAACCAATGCCTGTGGTACGTTATCCCAATGGGGGTCGTGCTGCTGAACTGAAGCCGAACATTATAGCACTCATTCCTCACTTCCATGGACTTGCTTCTGAGGACCCTTTTCAGCATTTAGAGGAGCTGAAGAATCTTGCCCAAACTTTGGGTCCGCAAGGACATGATCAGCACACGCTTTTGATGAAAATGTTCTCCTTTTCATTAAAAGATAAGGCAGCCTTTTGGTTTAGAACACTTGCACGGACTACACCTATAGATTCCTGGGCTTCTTTAGAACATGAGTTCTTAAAGAAGTACTTTCCTGTAGGCCGCACTAATGCCTTAAGGCGTGCCATCACCACCTTCACCCAGAATTTAGGAGAACCTATGCACGAGGCTTGGGAGAGATTCCATGAGCTTTTGAGAAAATGTCCCCACCATGGTGTCCCACGCTGGCAATAGGTTCAGATCTTCTACCATGGGCTCCATGATGACACACGGAATTTTGTAGATGCCGCTTGTGGAGGCAATTTCCTGTGTCGGGATGAGGACTCAGCCTTTGAGCTCTTTGAAGGCATGGCCGAAAACTCTATTAACAATGCTTCAATGAGCGTGTTTAATAGAAAGTCCTCACATTCCCACTCACACACGGGGGTACATGAAGCCCAATCCAGTAGCAAAGACTTAGAGATAGTGGCTAGTCAACTGGATAAAGTGGGCTTAATCGAGAAGAAAGTAGATGAAGTATGGAAATTTCTCTCAAAACACCCATCTTCTTCTTCTCAGTCACCAGCACAAAACACTTCTTCTCAGTTTTCCACAGGGAGGGAAACTGTGAATAACCTTTCTGTGACACAAACTGCATTACCGGATTTTCCATTTCCATATCCTTCACCGGTTGGAGGAACCTTTGTTCCTCCCTTCACTGACTTCCCTGCACCTTCTGGAGCTTCGGAGGAGCTTCATGCCATTCACAATGATCCTTTCACACAAACCTATAACCCTGGATGGCGTAATCATCCAAATTTCTCGTGGTCGGGAAATTCACAAAGACCTCCTTTTCAACAACCTTCTGCACCACCATTGCACAACTCGATCCGAGCACCACCTCCACAATCACACGGATATCCACCGCGTACCTACCAGCAACCCCAACCCAGGCCCACCCAATACTCTCAATCTGGGCCTACACGAGATGACCAGTTGGGGTCTATCATGAATGCTCTTGCTGATATGCAACAACAGAATATTGCTATGCAGCAGAGACAGGACGCGGCCTTAGCTGAGATGAGAGCCCAGCTATCACACTTGACGGATTCCCGTCAACCACATTCACTCCCATCCCAAGCACAACCCAACCCTAGGAACATACCTGCGCAAAGGTATGTCCAACCTAGACCAGCACTGCAAGACCAAACACATGACATTTCACAACCAGTGCATAACACTGAATCAACAAAATCTTGAGATTATTTGATAATGGAGCCGTTGAGATCACTGAACTTGACAAATCTGAACCCTTTATTGTTAATGGACAAAGACTGAAACCTTTCATTGAGCCGCATAATCTCAGACTTGTCAATTCCACCATTTCGCTCCTACATTTTGAATTACCATGTAAGTTTTCGCCTAGCTGAAGGCGTTAAACTTAGCAACACCTACCCTTGTATATAGCTGTTTTACACTTTTCTTACTCTTACCTTTATTTCCATATAGTGTCTACCCTTGTATTCTGAGCATACATTCATTGCACACATGTCATGCATTTCACTTCCTAGCCCGACTGTTCACTCTGATCCTAGATCAGACTTAAAATCGTCCGCACAGAGATTGTATCTCCTCATTCCGACTTTCTTCCATCACCCAGCCTAGGATAGTGAAAAGCAGAGCATGCATTTGCATCCACCCTTTCATTCAATGAGGACATTGAAACATTTAAGCATGGGGGGGGTGTAAATGGTAAACCATTTAAACCAAAATGCAATTGTAGACACAACTATAGTACATATAGTATTATCAAAAAAATTATATACTTCAAAAAAAAAAAATTGAAAAATTTTGAAAAAAAATTTTTTTTTTGAAAAAAATTTTACAAAGCTAAAAATACAAAAAAATAACAAATCAGAAAAATTCCAAAAATACAATAAGGGACATGTACTTTATTTGTCAAAGGACGATATTCATTTCAAGAGAGGAGGGAGAAAAAGAAAAAAGAAAAGATAAGTGATCTTATAGCTGAAAACAAAAAAAAATAGAATAAGTGTCTATGGACATTCAACCATTACTGGTTTGACCTGCCGGGCCATAGGAGCTTGATACAAGCTTAGGCTTAATACACTTCGAGCCTTGACAAGATAGACCACAGTCTCTCCTAACTTTAGGACAATTCTTGTACCTGAGTCACCAGTACAGGATTCGTTGGTTTGCTTTGACTTAGGAGTCTAGGTAACCTTGGCTTACACTACACAGTGTCAGGAAAGACCACTTGAACCTAAGCCTCAACCCTTGTGTTCATTAGGGAAGGTGGAGTCCTTACCTGTGCATGCAGGAAGACTCTTTGTCCTAATCTTTAGTTTTGTGTCTAGGAGAAGCTCTTTCCACAAAAGAAATCCACCCACCAAATACAGTGCGCTCTACCAAATAAGTTTTGGAGACATACTGTTCAAAAAAAAAAAAAAAAAAAAAAAAAAGAAGTTAAGTATGTTCTCCAAAAAGTCTGAAAAACAACTCTTCCACCAAAAATGTTTTCAGGGTTCAAAATAAATACCCTATTTTTCCACCAAAAAAAAAAAAAATCTTCTCTGAGCCACAAATACAATAAGGGTTGGGTTTGAATACCATCAATTTTTGAGAGTCATCCGAAAACATGAGCTGAAGTTAGGACCAACCTGGACTTAAAAAGAAGTGAAACCCCGGGAATGAGCCTTAGAATTCACCTGGTTAGTCCTGACTTATCACAAAGCACAGCCATAACTTCATAGCATTCTGAGTCTCTGTAAAACCTCCTGAGTCCTGGAATTCGACTTAAGGTTTAAATATCAAGAGTCCTTGTTGGTTGAGAGATGGTCTATGTCATTTAAGCCTCGAGTTCTGGTAGGTTATCCTCAGTAACCAGGTTCTCACAATGTCCAAAAACACAGTTGGTATTGGAAAATGTTTCAGCTTAAAGATCATCATCATAAACACTTAAAAATTTTTGAAAGAAGAAAAAGATATCTCTACACACTTACCTTGTTGATACTTAAATTTCCTTACACTTCAATAGATTGTTTGCTAAGGGACTAGCAAAACGTAAGCATGGGGGTATGATGAGTGGCTACTCATCATAGCTAAAAGGCCGAAATTAAGCTAGATACTAAGCAAAACAATATCAAATTAACATATAAAAAGGGTTAAGTGTGGGAATTAAAGGAAAGACCTAAAACTTTTAACGTGTGTTAAAACTTCATAATTAGGTCACAAAAGTGAGATATTCTGAAAATAAAAGAATAAATGATGATCCATGCATAAATTGAACACATAAACAAGTTTGAAAAGCCAAATCAGAAGTAAAATCAATGTCGTAAATGTTCAATTAAGCACATGTAAAAATTTGAAAGCAATTGGACATCATTTAGGCTTAGAAATAAATAGATTACAATTAGGTCCTTCATGCATTACATTTCTACCTTTCAAAACTCCTTTTTGGACCCTTCTGTATGACTGCAGGGCCCTTCCAGCTATAGTTCTTCTCACTTTTGGACCTGCACGCTATTCTTCTACCCCTTCGTTTAAGGGTCTTCCTGCAAAATTTTCCTTTATTTCAACGAGAAGCTGAGTTCTTCACACGCACTGTAGCGCGCGAAGAACACAGCCATTCTCGACCGTCCATCGCACTTTTGATCTTGATCTGCGGCTGGATTCAAATGGAACCTTCGCGCGATTCGGTGCGTGCGTTCACCTCTCTTCCCAGATCTCATCTGACGGTCAGATTTCTCTCTTGACTCGCCGCGCGCTCTACCCATCTCATCCTCGCCGCCGGCCTGATTCTGATTAACCTCACCCTTGCGGTGATCTCAGTCACTGAGCTGCTATTTAAGCACCTCAGTGGTGTCGCGCGCAGAGGATCGCTCCCTCCTACATCTCTTAGCGATCAATTCTTCCACTCCAGTCTCTCCTCCTCATCTAGACCCTGATTTCACAGCCACCGGCTGTGGAATCATCGCCTGCTCTCGACCCTCCTCGTCGCTAAGGACCTCGTAGCACCTGAGGACGACCCTGGAGTCTCACTAGCAGACTCTTCCCTCCGCTGGAGTCACCCTCCTCCTTTCTTCCTCCTTAGCCGCCGGCTAAGGACCCATAGGTCCCATTCTTCCTTTTAGTTTAGTTTTTAATTCTGCACAAGTAGTGTTAGATTTAGTTTACAGTAGTTTAGAATAGATTTAGTTTTAATTGTTAGTGTTTAATGTTAGCTGTAGTTAGATTAGTCTTAGGAGTAGAATTAGTATTAGATCCCCTCCCTCACCTCCTCTGATCAGTCCAGATCAGAGGGGAAGAATCATCTGTTCACTATTCAATTTATCTCCCTCTTCATGTTTTGTTTTTCCCATCATCCAGATTCTGATTCTTGTTTTTTTTCCTTTTAACGACGAATTTTTCACCAATCACCCACACATCCGGACCCAATTCCAGATCTGATGGTGTACTGCCTCAGATCTGAAATTGGCGTCACAAGCACCATTTGGGGCTTCTCACTCACCCCATTTGTGTTCACAAAAGCCCCTTTTATTTTAGATTGATTGCCTCAGTTTGTCAGATTCACTTTAACATGGGTTTTGAAGAGATTTTGCTTTCTGAAATGTCTTGACAGATCTGACAAATTGAAGGGATTTTGGTTTTCCTTGAGGGCAAGGATTCTGAGAAGTTCTCTGGTGACAGAGAACAAATCAGAAGAGCCTTTCATGAATTTGCTTCTGCCTTGATCTGAATGCATTCGCTAGCTTTTATAAATTCCTTTAATGCATTCTTTTTCTGATTTGTCATTTCAGAACTGCCATACACCACCTGTTTGATAATTATTTTTGTATGGTGATTCTCTAACCTAAGGAGTTTTCCATACTCCTTAAGGTTGCAAGAAACTGGGATTGTATGTTTTTGGTTTTAATGGATTGAGTTAAGTCTTCCTTCATGCTGTCTATGGCATTAGGAAGACTAACTCAATGCCATTTGTGTTTTGATCTGAAATGATGCTTTTGATAAGGGCTTTTCCTTGTGGGTATTTGAACTGAATTCTTATGTGATTTTCGTGAGATTTATACCCTTATCAGATTTGGATTTCAACTCTTTAATTTTTAGTTTGTTCTGAATTTTCTCTTATTCCCAGTTATACAGTAAAATGCTGCAAACTGCAGCTACATTCCCCTCTTCTCTAAATTCTCCTCTTCTCTAAATTCCCCTCTCATCTGTGAATACTTTCCCCCTCTTCAAATGGACTAACTGCAGCAGCAGTTAGCCCATTTGACAGTGGCTTAAGCCACTGACACTGCTAAAACACCCTGAACAGCACATTCTCTTCCCTCTCCATCTTCTCTGACAGTAGCTTAGCTGCTGTTTAAAATGAAATAAAAACTTAATTAACCCTCATTCCCTAAATTCCTACTAAAACCTAATTATACATACTTAATTTCACACTGTAAATATACATATCCATACTATTATAACTATAATATACAGCCTGATTATGTACGTAGACATACATAGATATACTGTAAATACTGTATAAACTTGTACATAAATCTATATACATATGTAATCTATGTAAATATATGTATAAATACTGAACTATTATGTATGTATTTACTGATATATGTATATGTATATATACAGATTCATATTTACATATTTAGTAGCTATATTATAGAATAAATTAGCTAAATTAATAATTTAGAGCTATAATTAAGTAAATAAATCTATAGACTTAGGTTAACATATATAGTAAGTAATTTAAGTTAGTTAAAGTACAATTATACCTAGTATAGCTTACTGTAACTTAGTTTTATTTAAAACACTCAGAACAGCTAGTTTAACTTAAATAAAATAGAAATAAATTCGTAAATATACAATAAAAATATGTATAAAATACTTAAGTATGTAAATTAAATCTGTATAAGGTCAATTAGACCATTTACTAACTATTTTATAAGTAATTAACTATTTAATCACCTAAATCAACCTGTACAATCAGCCTAGTTTAGCGAATTTATTTGTATAGTAAACATATTTAAAATTCAAAATTAATTAATCATTTATGTAGTATTATGTAAATACTTTATTAACCATATTTTATTTTATTTTATTTAATAATTTATGGCCCCCAAATCAAGGGCCAAAAGCACGAACAGACGCAGCTGTGCCTGATTTCCAGCGCACGATGTGGCGCTGGAATAGCACCACATCGTGTGCTGCAAGTCAAGCGCAGCCACATAAATGTAATTTGTGTTTCTTATACGCCAGTCGTCACGGGCGCCGGGCGCCCGAAACACTGCCTTTGAACATCTGACCCGATTACCCATTGAGCTCTGGTCTGAGTACTCTGTCTGATTTGCGATAAATATGTGACGTGTGTGTGTGGCCGGGGGCCCGAGCGTGTGCGAGCATATGGCGTTGGGCTGAGGCCTGGCGCTGAGATTAAAGACATAATTAAGCCACCTAATCTGAGATTAGGGCGCGCTTAGTAGAGGTCTGGTCCCACCCTTAGGGTGCTGTGTATCCCTCGAAAAGCGTGCCCGCAAACTAAACACGTTTTAAACTAATGATATTAGCCTAATCCCCTCCCCACCGCAGCCTCTGAAATATGCTAAGACAGAAGAGTTAACAAAGAGAAGAACAAAGAGTTAACACGAGAGAAAAAAAAAAGAAAAGAGTACAAGAACAACAGAGAAAAGAACAAGAGTAATAAAAAGAGAAAGAAGAAGATGAATACTTAGAAGAAAACAGAAATATGAACACAAGAAGAACAGGAGTTAAGAATACAAAGAACAGAGACTTAATGAAGAAAGAAAGAGAAACAAAGAAAAAGAATAAGTAGTATACATACGTATAAGTAAATCTATATAATTACTAACAGAATAAAGTGACACTATAAACGTCGCTAAAGATCTCAGTTTTGCCTCTTTAGGTTGTATATAGTGTTTTCTGAGATTTAGCGACGCTTATATCTGTCACTGAAACTGCTGTATATGTTACTATACATAACAGACTAATAAGTTAAATTTCTACACCATTGCATTCTAATGTATTATATACTATTATGATAGTACTAATAGGATAACTTGTAAATACATAGTTTAGAGTATAATAATAGATTGTTTGATGCTTGTTCATAGTTAGTATTTTTGCAAGCATTTCTTAGTAATTAGGTAAATAAAACACACATTCATTCATTCTTTAATAAAATGTAAAGTTTTTTTTGAATAAGAAGACAATTTTGAGATAATCAAAGAGTGACCGAATTAAATTCAATAAATTGCCTCCTAGTGAACGACCTGGAACAAAACCAGTAAAAATTAGATAAATAAGCAAATGATAATAATGGTTGTAATGACTGGAACTCACCCATGCTCACCACTATACGACATCCTTAATGTTATATTATACACCCTATACTACAACGACATAATCAACAATTATTACCAACAAACATTAACAACAACCAACATTTCAACAACAACCACTATCAGTACACAAGGAAATCGTTCTCGGGCATATCATCTCCGATAGGGGTATCAAGGTTGACAGAGCTAAGCTTGATGTAATTGCTGATTTACCTGTGCCTGGCTCTATCAAACAAATCTGTTCCTTCTTGGGTCACGTCGGTTTCTATAGGCGATTCATCAAAGATTTCTCCAAGATTTCTCGACCTTCAACTCATCTCCTATCGACCGACATACCCTTCGATATGGGCCCCAACTGCATACGAGCATTCACGCAGCTGCGTAATGCTGTCACCAAGGCCCCTGTTCTCTTGCCACCTTATTGGTCCCTCGACTTTGAACTCATGTGTGATGCTTCCAACCCTGCAGTCAGAGCCATCCTGGGACAAAGACACGATAGACACCCCTTCGTGGTGCACTACTCTAGTAAGACGTTGGACGAGGCCCAGCGTAATTATACTACCACTGAGAAGGAACTACTGGCAGTCGTCTTTGGGCTTGAGAAATTCCGCTCTTACCTTCTGGGCTCACATGTTATTGTTTTCACTGATCACGCGACCATTCGCCATCTCATGCATAAGAAGAATGCCAACCCTAGACTGATTCATTAGATCCTTCTACTCCAAGAATTTGACATTGAGATCCACGATAAGGACGGAGCCCAGAATGTTGTAGCTGATCATCTTTCTAGACTGGACCCTGACCATATTGGACTTACTCTACCGATCAATGAGATTTTTCCCGATGAGCACCTATTGGCAATTAATGTGGCAAGTGGACCTTCGTATGCCAACATTGCCAATTACCTTGCTTCTGGATCCCTTCCATGTGGCTGGCCTAAAAACCAACGCGAGCGTCTCATGGCAGAAGCAAAGTATTATTTCTGGGATAATCCGCTTCTTTTTCGAATAGGTGCTAATCAAACCATCTGTCGTTGTATTCCTGACAGCGAATTCCACGGTGTGCTATCCTTCTGGCATGATCAGGCCTGCAGAGACCATTTCTCTAGGAGGAAAACTGCAGCCAAGGTGTTGCAGTGCGGTTTCTTTTGGCCCTCCCTTCACCAGGATGCATACAATTATGCCAAACATTGCACTAGGTGCCAGTCGTTGGGATCAATGTCACATCGTGACATGATGCCCTTGCAACCCATCCTAGCTGCGGAAATCTTCGACATTTGGGGAATTGATTTCATGGGTCTATTTCCTCCTTCCAACAGCTTCGAATTTATCCTCGTGGCTATTGATTATGTTTCGAAATGGATCGAGGCTATTCCCACACGCCGTGCTGACCATGTTATATCCACTCGATTTGTCAAAGACCACATCTTTGCGCGCTTTGGGATCCCTCGAGCCATTATCTCGGATGGAGGAAGCCACTTTACCCATGCTTCTTTTTGGGCACTTCTGAGGAAATACGGAGTCCACCATCATATTGCATCCTCGTATCATCCTCAGACAAACGGCCAGGCAGAGGTGTCAAATCGACAAACCAAGCAAATTCTCCAGAAAACGGTTCGGCCTAACCGTAAGGATTGGTCCAACAAGCTGATTGACGCACTTTGGGCGTATCGGACTGCCTTCAAGGCTCCCCTTGGTATGTCTCCTTATAGAATAGTTTATGGGAAGCCTTGTCATTTGCCCGTAGAGTTGGAACACCGTGCTTATTGGGCGGTTCACCAATGTAACCTCAACCCATACCTGTGTGGTCGAGAAAGGAAACTCCAACTCCAAGAGCTAGAAGAGCTCCATCGTGAAGCCTATGATTCTACCTAAACTTTCAAGCAACGCGCTAACTCTTTTCACGACAGCCGTATTCGGTGGAAGGAATTTGAGCCATCTCAGCAAGTTTGGCTCTACAATCCAGGGAAATTGAAGTCCAAATGGACTGGTCCTTTCCTGGTCTCGAGACCATTTCCCAACGGGGCCATTGAGATTGAAGATCCCAAATCTGGGCATAAATTTACGGTCAATAGGTAGCGTTTGAAACCCTATCTTACTCATGAACCTACCCCTGTTGGAGAAACTGTTGCCCTGTTGGAGGGTAACTAGTGTTATGCCTCATTCTGAGTCAAGTTGGGGATGTTAAATTCAGCGCTCGTTGGGAGGCACCCCAACAACACTCCGCCACTGTCACGCTCACTTCACTTTTCACTTCACCACCCACCATCCACCCACCCTACCACCCTGCTGAATACCCTGCACCTCAGCTCTCGTTACCCGATCTTTCATCCTTCCTCTACCGTAACCTGCATGCATATTAGGACATAGCATCATTTGGCATGGGGGGGTGGATAGGCATCCATAGGATCTAGGTATTTTATGGTATCATGCAGTCTCCATTTATCTATAAATATGTAAAAAAAAAAAAATGGTGTTTAGTAATGATCTGAAGGCTGAAACAAAAATACAATAAGTGTTTATGGATATTCAACCACTGTTTTGAAGACTTTCCAGGCCGCAGAAGCTTGATTCGCTCAGGCTCAGCTTAATTCACTTGAGCATTGACAAATAGATCTGAATCTCTCCTAACTTAGGATGTATTCTTGTACTTGAGACACCAGTACAAGATTCGTTGGTTTGCTTCTACTCGAGAGCCTAAGTAATCTTGTTTCACACTACACATATCAAGAAAGACCAGGTGAACATAAGATCCAACTCTAGTGTTCGTTAGGGAAGGTGGAGTCCTTACCTGTGCACTCAGGTAGACTTTTTATCCAAGGCTTTAGTCTTGTGTTTAGGAGAGACTCTTTCCACCAAAAAGGAACTCTCCCACCAAAAGAAAAGTGTGCTCCTCCAAATAATGTTGTAAGAGATATACTGACACGTGTTTCAAAAAAAAAAAAAGAAAACCTGCAAATAAGTCAGTATATCTCGCAAATGTCTGTAAAGTCTTCACCCTACAAAAGTTCTTCAGGGCGAGTTACAAATACCTTGTTTTCTTTGAGCCACAAATGTTATAAAATGGGAGTTGAGTTTTCCGTCATCCTTTTAAGGGTCAATCCGAAGACATGAGCTGAAACTGGGACCAACCTGCACTTAAAAATTCGTGAAACCCTGGGCTTGAGTCTTAATGTTCATCTGGTCAGTCTTGATCCTTCATTAAGCACAAGCCAAAATCTCTTGAGCTCTCGAGTACGGCAAAAACCTCCTGGGTCCTGGAAATCATACTTAAGGTTTAAATATCAAGAGTCCAGGTTAGTTGAGAGATGGTCTAAGTTATGTAAGACCTAAAGTACTAGTAGTCTTCTCTACAATTGGTTCTCACAATATCCAACACATAAACACACCTATGTCGCGTCAGAAGAAAATCTTCAGCTTAAGATCATTTCAAAATACAGTACAAAATGCTTTGCTAGGGACTAGCAAAAGATAGGCATGGGGGTATGATTGCATAGCAAAAATACACCAATGAAAGTGACATCTTGTGTTATTTCCTATCACTTCCATTGTATATTAGGTAGCCATAGTCGCATTTGTAAAAATAAACGCATGCATGCATTTATTTGAGAGGGGAGGAGAGTGAATAAAATGGCCTTGAAATTAACGTATTCCTCAAGTGCTGCCTCGCAAATTCACCATCTTTATTTTTTTTTATTTGGCTTTGAATTTCTCCGCGCAGCTCAGGGCATGGCTTGCTCTTCGCGCCATTCTCTACCACAACTTGCCCTGCCAGCCGCATGCACAGCCATGCACAGCTCAGGGCATGGCTGTGCTTGCCTCCTTCCTCTTTAAAAAGGGCACAGCTATCTTCCTTCCAGAGAGCCTGGTCCACACAACACACACAGCACCCTTCCTTCCTCCAAGCCGTCTCCTCCCCTCTCCCCTCCATACGTAGCCTCTCTTCCTCCTGAGGAGCTACGCTGCGGGCAAGAGCAGCTCACAGTGGTACACGACTACCACTGTGAGTCCCACCACCGCCCAGCTCATCAAAGAGCCGGTGGGTGTGGTGGTTCACCTCTCTATTTTCGTCATTCTAGCCATTTCCTCCATTGCCACAGAGTTGAGCTTTGAAGCTCAACTGCAGCTGCAGTAAGGCACCGGCCACCTCTCGCCTGCGCGCAAGCCACCACGCACGCCAGCAGCCGGCGCAGCTCCTTCTGAGAGCACGCCAACCTACTCCACAGTGCCCACGCACGCTGAACCGGGTGTAGCTGGTCGTCTGCGCCGAGCGTGCACTGTGGCTACTATTCATGCTAGAAAGCCCGACACTGTAGCTACAGTGCAGTGATCGAAAAGTTTCTCACTTATCCGGTCACCGCGCGCTCTCTCTTGCCTGCACGTGGGTTCCAGCAGACGCTCTCTCTCTCTCTCTCTCTCTCTCTCTCTCACTCCTTCCCGCAGACACATACACACACACACACACTCTCGTACACACACCCACTCACTTGTACACGACTATATACTTATATATATATATATATTTACTTACATATATATATACATATATCTATACATATATTATTACCTGTACAACTAGGTATAAGTATATATACATATATATATACATACATATATATACACATATATTTTTACATATATATATATACAAATATACATGCATATATACACATATATATCTATGCACATAGATACTTATACTAATATATATATATATATACACATATATATAACTATATACATATATTACTATATATATTTATATATAAATATAAATATATGTATATATAGTTATATATACATACATATATATCTAATTATAAATATACATATATAACTACATATACACCTATATAATTATAACCATAGCTATATATATACATAAAGATATATATTTATATATATACATATATATATATATATATATTTTCATATCACCTACCACATGTTGTATCGTGGGAATATCTGCACCAGTTGCTGATATTCCCCGATACAAGAGTACAGAAAGCATCTCCACACACATCTTCCACCCATCCATCCAACACTCCACACGGCACTTTGTCCTGTTGGTTGCGTCTTCCTAGATGACGATCTACTCGACACCATGCTACACGCCATTTCCACCTCCACCCCCACCCCTATATACATATATATATATACTATATTTATCTTATTTATATTTCTCTTTCCTACCATTAAAAAGATAAAAAAATATACAAAAGAGAAAAGATAATCCTTGACTTGCAGGTACTCAGTCTTGCGAATAGCAAGACCAGTTTTGGAACCCTAATTTGGCTCAAAGCCAAGAACCTGATTTTGATGGTGTACCTTAAGGACAAAAATTATCAGAAAAAAATCTTAAATAGGAAAACACCAAAAACATAATAAACTAACGGAAGAGATTCATTGTAGGAAGGGCGTAGAAACTTATTCACCTCTAATCCCGCTTCCCTGAGTTTTACCCTGGGCCTAAAAGTTACCAAGATAAAATCAAGTAGGCCAGGTTAAAAAAATTTTGTAAAAAGATGGCTAGGCTCGATTTAGGTTAACCACTATACTCATTTCAACGATTAAATCACCATATTAACACAACCTATCAAAGCTCAACCAAATACACTCTAATTCCTCAGAGATCTCCCCCCAGATTTGGAAGGGAGATTCTCTGAGGGATTCCCTTTCATCTGAACTCAATCGTGATCCCTGGTTTGCACCTAATCTCTCATGCAAACGCACGAGAGATTTGGGTACTTAACTGTTTCCATCTCCGGCGAGGATTCCCGCTCTTGGAAGCTTTGCTTCCAAGCACATGAGTCCCTGCCTATGCTTATAAATTAACCCTCATCTCCTGCCACACCTCCTCAGCTCGACTTAGCCGAAATTCCACCTCAATTTCCTCTTCTTCTCCTCCAGCCAAGGGGTCCAGTGAGCTTGGGCGAGGCCCCCTCCTCTTCCTCGTCGCTCTACCACAAAACCAATGGTAGAGCCGTCCTCCTCATCCTCCATCTCGTCGCGCAACACCCGTGCGAGATACCCTAGCCCTGTCATCACCGCCATCTTCCTCCACTGGATGCTTTCTTCTCCGACGACAGCAGGTACTGCCGGCCGCCTTCTCGCCCCCTTCGTCCACTTAGTTAGGTTAGAACTGCTCTTCTCTGTCCCCTCTTTCATTTCCCTCATCTTATTTCATCAAATGCTCCTCGACCGTCGCTGTCCACCACCATCTTCTTCATCTCTAACCACCCTCCAGCAAGACACTCCCATCACTTCGCAACCCCACACGTCTCGCCGACCACCGCATAACCTCCGCCTCACCTCACTGAACATCCTCCACTCATCCACAGACCCTCTACACCTCCACAACTGTCCCCCAACCAAACCCATCTGGCCGGCCACAGAGCGACCTAGGCATGCACCCCTAGGTCGCCCCGTGGCTTGCTACCTACCGCCTCACCTTCGCAGTGACACGGCGAAGGTGCTCCTGTGATCTGATTAAGCCGCAAGACTCCTTTTGTGTCAGGCAGGTTTCAAGCTCCAACCGCCATTAACGGTCACTCGAGGAGGTCGCAAGCTCGTCCCAGCCTACAATGCTCCAGGAGCCCAGGTCCAGCTAACTAGGGGAGGCCTCGCAAAGTCATCTGTTCCAGAGAGTGGCGTCGCGAAGCCTATAGTGCTGCAATTGGAGGACGAACTCCTGTAGGCATGCAAGAAAGAATGGTGGAACAATAGTCCCACCTCAGTAAGCTCTGAGGTGCTGGTGGACTTTAAATTGAATTCGTGCTATTGGTTCGTTGCCTCCGATAACACTTGGGGTGAGGTCCCTCACCTATACTCACCACCTCATCCATGAGCTCATCACACAAATCTGGTGACCTGACCCGACACCCTCCTGAGCACTCCTCGCGCACCACACTCACGCCGATGCGCCTAGACCCAGGCGCGCGACCCGACTCGTTTACCCAGCTCTGGGAGAGCATGCTGAAGAGTGATATATATAGAGAGAGAGACGTGGGTGTGGGTAGAGGGATAGGTTTTGCTCCTCTTTGGTTTGTGCAGAGAAGGCAGAAGGGAGAAGCGAAGCTGACACTTAGCTGCTGCAAGCAAAGGAGAAGAAGAAGAAGGAAGGAAGCTTTGCAGAGGGAAAAGAGAAGGAAAGGCCAGGCAGAAGGAAGAGGTGAAGCTAAAGAGAAGAGGAACTAAAGAAGGAAGAAGAAATAAAGGAAGGGAAAGACAAGCATCAGAAGAAGAGAAGCTAAAGGCAAGGGAAGCAGAGCCAAGGAAGGAAGAAGAAGAAGACCCGCAGAGAAAAGAAGGAGAAAGATGCTACAGGAGAAGAAAGAAGCAAGGAAAGAGAACTGCAGAGAAGAAAGAAGAAGCACAAAGAAGAAAGGAAGAAAGTCAGAAGGGAAACATCTTTTGAGACGTCTGATCCCATGATCAGACGTTCAAATTCCTTCTTTTTGCTACAATTCACTTTTAAACTCATGCATTTATATATTTTCAATTAAGTCTTGAGTAATTAAGTGTTCAATTACATTCTTGAGATTAGTAATAAATTCCAATTGCTCCCTGTGTTCAGCCTCGGATACTTAGGTTTTCGAGTAATAAACTTTTATTTGTTGACAACGCTTGATCACCTATACTACGACGTAACTAACTGTTAAAACACGATCAAGATGCATCAACATTGGTACTAAAGCACCATGATCATTTATTTGGAGGATAACAAAACATGTGTTATTTAACATTTGGATTTGAAGTCTTAGATTTCAGGTTAATTACAAATGGAGATGTGTTTAGACGAAATTCGAGATCGCATCCATGGTGGATTGGAAGAGCATGATAGAGGAGAAGGAGCTTTGCGAGGAGCAAAAGATTGAAGAAGGAAGGAGATGAAGAATAGGATAGATTTCCTTCATTGTATTTTGTACTTTGTTTTTGCTCTTTATTTCTTATATCTTATGTCAAAGAACCTTAAAGAACCCTTAAAGTATTCTTAGGAAGACTTGCACAACCATAGGATACTTAGGTTTTCTGTAGAGAACTTAGAAAACCAAAATAGGGTTCTGACAGCCAAATTAGACGTCTGATAGTGACTTTTAAGACGTTTGACTATTGACTCAAACATCCACTGACTTAAGCTGGACTTCGTAAATTCTGTCTAATGAAATCAGATGACCAGACCTTAGCCCAGATGTCTAATGGTAGTGCCAAACGTCCAATTAGTGGAAAGTTTGCTACAAAGTAGACGTTGAGCAATATAACCATTAGGCTTCTATCAGATGTTCGTAGAGGACCCCAGAAGTCTGATATGTGACCGTTCTGCCTTGACTGACCCAAAATCACCTTTGTGAGATTTTCTAGCCGTTAATTTATCTTGGGAATCCATTCCTGCAGCACAATAGGTTTCTAGACGTCTAGACCTAGTGCCAGACATTTTATATGTCGTCTGATGGCTTTACACTAGAACCCTGTTTAGGTCTGATCAAAGTTAGGAAGGAAGCCCACCTAGAATTAGACGTCTGACTTAGTTCCCAGACGTCTTAAACTAGTTTTCCAGATGTCTGATGCCTGGACCAGATGTTTGATGACACCGTCAGAATCATAAATGATTCTGATTATGGCCTGTTTTGCCTTAGGTTCAACCCCAATGGCTATGGAATACTTCTGAGGCCTTCCAAAGCCTTCCTAGGCCCTCTATAAATAGAGGACCTGTGCCTTGTGAAGATACACCTGGCAAGAATATTTCCTCTCATATTGTGTCAATTAACTATAGAAGAAGCTTTAGCTCTCAAATCCTAGTTCCACATCAAGAGAGCTTCATCGCCATCGTGCACCTGATCTCCCTCCGCATTATGAGAGAGTTGTTGTGCCGCTGTGTGGTTCACACATCCGCGTCATCACATTGACACACTTCTACCAAAGGGAAGTTTCCTAACTCCTCTAGAAGCTAGGTTTTAATATTTGTGGCTCTATAGGATTGTTATACGCTTTATTGTTCTTTGGGTTGGGTATTCACTTTGAGAATTCCCATCTCCATCGAGGGACAAAATACTCCTAGTGAAGAGGGTTGGTTTTGAGGTACGCTACCCTCGGGTATTAAGTAGCGTGGTTTTACTGAGGTTGAACTACCCTTGTTTTAGGTAGTTCGTTTAGTGGATTTGATCGACTTTGTCGATCGGGAAATCCTAACTCGAAAAGGTTAGGTGGTGGTTTTTACCCGGTTTGGGTTCCACCTAAAAATCTCTTGTTCCTAAGTGTGATTGCTTATTTTTATGAGATTGTTTATTTTAATTCCGCATTTTATACATCACGCATATCTCACCCCCTCCCATAGGGAATTACACTTGGGTCAGCCTCATGCAAGTTGTACCCAAGAAGGTCGGGCTAAACATTATCTCCTCAGAGACAAAGGAGAAAATATTGACTCACATGGCTTCCTCATGGATGATTTGCATAAAATATAGGAGCCTAAATACTACCATGAAGAAAGACCACTTCTTGCTCCCTTTTGTTGACCAGATTCCTGAGCAGTTAGCCGAACTACAGTATTTCTGCTTCTTAGACTGATATTCCGACTATAATCAAGTGGCCATACACCTTGAGGACCAATAAAAGACTAAATTTACATGTCCCTTTGAAACATTTGCATTCCGAAGAATGCCTTTCGGTTTATGCAATGCACCTGCGACTTTTCAAAGGTTCATGCTTGCCATATTCTCAGACATGGTCGGTGACTTTCTTGAGATTTTCATTGGTGATTTTTCTATCTTTGGAGAATCCTTTGATACTTATTTGTCACACCTCGACAAGATTCTCCAAAGATGTAAGGAAGTTGGTCCTTAGCTGAGAGAAGTTGCATTTCATGGTCTAAGAGGGCATCGTCTTGGGCCATATTCTGAAAGTGGAATCTAGGTAGATCGCGCTAAAGTGGATCCTATTTCGAAACTCCCACCACCCAATTGTGTTAAATACATCAAATCATTTTTAGGGCATGTAGGGTTCTACCGTCGATTTATTGATAACTTCTCCCAGATTTTGAAACCCCTGAGTAACCTCCTTAGAAATGACTAGCCCTTTGAGTTTGATGAGGCTTGCATGAATTCTTTCAATACTCTAAAAAGGGCTATCACTCAAGCTCCCATTCTCCAAACCCCCAACTGGAATGAGCCCTTTGAGCCCATGACTGATGCATCCGATCATGCAGTTAGGGCGGTTCTTAGGCAGTGAATTGACCGGAAGCCTCATGTGATATACTATGCCAGCAAAAGCATGGAAGAGGCTCAAAGAAATTATAGTATCACTGAAAAGGAACTGCTGGCAGTCATTTTCGCTCTTGAAAATTTTGAACATTACCATTTGGGTTCTCATGTCACAATCTATACAAACCACTCGACCCTCAAATACTTGTTGGACAAAAAGGATGCCAAACCCTACCTTATTAGATGGATTTTGTTGTTGCAAGAATTTGACTTGGAGATGAAAGATAAGGCGAGTACCCAAAATGTTGTGGCCAACCACCTTTCTCGCATCTCATCCAGTGATTCAACCTTACACTACTACTCTTTTCTGGATGAGACACTTCTAACAATTTCTTGTGATTCCCTCTTGCGGTTTGCTGATCTTGCTAACTACCTAGCTTCTGTGAAATTACCAGAGAATTGGCCGAAGGCCAAGTGTGAAAAATTTCTTGTAGAAGCTAGTCACTATTTCTGAGGAACTTGATTTATTCAACATCTTCCTTGATCAAATCATTCGACAACACATCCTTAAAGAGGAATTCATAGCATATTGACACATTGTCATGCTTCTACTTGTGGGGGACATTTCTCTAGAAAAAAGACTGTAGCCAAGGTTTTACAATGTGGATTCTTCTGGCCAACTTTGCATAAAGATGCCAATACCTACATTTAGACTTGTACTAAACGCCAAACCACCCAAAACATGACCTGGGAAGATATAATGCCCTTTAAACCCATACTTGAAATCGAGATCTTTAATGTTTGGGGAATAGACTTCATGGGACCATTCCTGGTGTCGAATGGGTATTTCTTTATCGTCTTGGCCATAGATTACGTGTCCAAATGGGTAGGGGTAATTCCCACTCGGACCAATGATCAAATAGTGGTCGTAAATCTTGATAAGGAAAACATATTTTCAAGGTATGGGGTCCCAAAAGAAATCATTAGTGATGGGGGCATTCACTTTACTGACACCCAATTCCGTAACCTCTTGGATAAGTACGGGGTCAACAACAAGATCTCCACCCCATACCATTTGCAAACTAATGGCCAGGCATAGGTTTCCAATTGGGAGGTCAAAAATATCGTGCAAAAGGCTGTTAGACCCGATAGAAAGGACAAGTCTGGTAAGCTGGATAATGCTTTATGAGCCTATCAAATCACCTTTAAAACCCCCATTGGCATGTCTCCATTTTAAGTTGATCTATGGAAAAGCATGCCACCTCCTGGTTGAATTAGAACACAGGACCTATTGGGAAACCAAAGAATTGAACTAGAACTTGGATAAAGGTAGCCACCGAAGAAAGCTCCAACTCACGAAGCTCGAAGAGTTACAGAATGAGACATACGAAAGCTTTCATATCTATAAGGATCAAGCAAAGGCTTATCATGATAAGCATATTACAAGGAAGTCTTTCGAGCCCCATCAAAGAGTCTGGCTCTTTGATGCATGTCTAAGCCCTTTCCTCGGTAAACTACGTTCCAAATAGATGAGCCCTTTGACTGTTACACAGATATTTCCTTCTAGAGCCTTTGAAATTCAAGACCCTAGGATGGGAGCGATTTCTAAGGTTAATGGTCAATGGCTCAAACCTTACTTCGACAACACATCTGCACCCACACCTGAGGAGGTAACTCTTATTGACCCATCTTCTTCCTCCTCTTAGTGTTTCTTTGCTTTCCTGAAGGTGTAAAACATACTTCTTGTTGGGAGGCAACCCAATAAAAATGTTGACATATTCATTCTAGCATGTTAGCTTTCAAGATTGTAGCTCTCTTGCGATCTTTCAATGACCATTTTTGCTCAAGTGATTTCTTTCCATCGCATGCATTGAGGACATTGCATACCTTTAGCATGGAGGGGAGGACTTCGCAAATTTGCCACTACAACCTTAATCTTTCTACTTTTTTATTCAAAAAAAAAAAATGTCCTTTTGGTGCCTTAGGTCCTTTTATAAAGAGAGTAATCAAGGGAGCCTAAAGTTCACATTTTCAAATTCCGAGGGAGCCATTTTTGGAGCCAACCTTTGGCTCCCTCTTTGGAAGTAGTGACTGGCTATAAAGGTGGCTTTTAGCTTCCTAAGGAAGCTTCCAAGGGGTGGTGATGTAAACATGTTTATATCACATAAACCGTCTATTTTTGCATGTTCTTAGATATAAAGTTGCATCATACATTATAAATATTGCATAACATGCATCATCATGCATTTAGATCAGGTTGAATAAATTTAGGTTAATTTCTATTTTTTATGGTCATGTGATAGGGTGACATTTCATCAGGGCCTCGGATTGAAGATCCAACTATATAGATTTGATCAAGGCAACGATTGGAGTTCAATGATTCTAACATTGCCCCGATCGGACTTCCATAGCATCAGATGCAGTCTGAGAAAGATCATAGGTCAAGGGGCTAGGTGGTGTAAATCCATACCTCAGATGACAAATCCAACCACACGAATGGATTCGGATCGACGGTTGCAGCCTAAAGCACAAAAATTGGTCCAGTCAGACATCTGTGGCACCACCTATGAGCATATGAAGTTGGATGGTCGGATGGTGCCACGTGGCACCATCCCAACCATCCAAACTCGCCCAAACCTCTCTACTCAACCCTCTCTCCTTAGGCGTGCGGAAAATCTGGGTCATTAGATCTTGATCCAACGGCCATGAAGCACGGGTGCGGAAGATGTCCTTAAGCCAATCCATGTGCATAGCGTAGTGGAGTTGACACTAAAACAAGAAGAAGCGGTGAGGGATCGAACCCTCGTGTGCTTAAAATTAGAGCGAGAAGGAGGCGCGGATGAAATTGGTTCACCTGATGTGCTATGGACGGCCGATAGAGCGACCACGTGGTGCATGCAGAGTGCCCGGTATGTGTACGCGCAATCCTGCTCGCACTAAAGAAGAAGCGGGTGCACGGTTTTAAGCTGTCCGATCTTGTGATCGGACAGCTGAGGATTTGAGATTGTGGGCGTGCATTTTGAATGCTGAATGTGAGGAGGTGGCGGGTGCAAGTGCACTAAGCCCACATTTGGGGTCTTTAGTGATGCTTACATCCATCACTAAAGACCTAGAATCAATGCTTTTAAGCATAAAATGACCAAATTTCTCTCAATCCCTACAACTGTAAAAGGAGACTCCTACCATTCGAATTCTTCATCCCTTATTCTCTTCTCTCACCCCCTCCAAAGCTCTAAGAGTTTGTCCCAAACTCGAGATGCTCCTCTAGAGTTAAAAATATAATATTTCCACCTTCTCATTACATTTGTGAAGCATTCCGTGGTGGTCCTCTCACCACCATTCAGGAAGCAGATCCCACTACGACGTCGCCCTACCCTGTTCTCTGTCATCTGTCATCGTTCTACTTCGTCCAGCATCTCACCATGTTCTTCCACGCACTTCATCAATGTGGCTCGTCCTCCAAGCAGCCATCAAGGAGGATAACTTCTCTCCACCTTCTCTTTACTACTTTCTCGAGTAGATTTATTGCTTTCTAGTGTATATTTCCCTCTTTCTACATTAGTGGTTAGTTGTAATAGACATCATTATGTGGTTATGAGATATTTGTTTATTCTATCTCTATTTTGTCTTTATTTGTATATTCTCTCTCTCTCTCTTCTATTCATTATTCTTTAAGTAGATAGCTAGTTTTGAATAAATTCGACTAGCTAATCTGCTTCGTGACAAATAAACAAATGCAATTTTTAATCAAACGTCCACTTCCTTGTGTTCGACTCAAAATTCCTTTCAAGTTTTGGTTAAAGTTATCTATTGACGAATTTCCTCACAAGTCGCACTACAACGATGGGTTCTCAAAACTCAACTTGGTTTGCAACGATTTTCTACCTAAACATTTTGGCGCCATTGCTGGGGAGGCGACACTCTTTGATCTTTCATGTTTTCTGACTTACTTATCATTTATCTCACTTCCCTCCTTTCTTATTGTGATTGCAGGTGCTCTCTTGAGACGAGCAAAAGCGGTAGTTTGGAGTAAAGTGCTGCTAAAGGGTCTGTATGTTTACCTCCACCTCCCCACCCACTAGATTTCATCCCATCACCTAAAAACACAAACCTTAATTAACATGGGAGATTTCATAAACACTAAGGTTAGTTTTGAGTGTTTGTTTGTCACCTCCACCCGCCTCACCCTTCGCATATAAAGAAATTTAAAAAAAAATCTCACAAAGGTACACAACCTCTTCTGATTCTTCATACTCAACTGGTAACCCGATCTTTGGGATCGATACACTCATGAACACATAATTGAGTAGAAATCAGATTAGGTAATCACTTGTGTGCCTAATTAAGTGGTGCATCAGTTTAATTATTTGAGTTGTTTGGGCCACACCACTTCAATTAAAAATAACTCATCAAGTAGATGCCAAATAGGTTCAACTTTTAGGACTAAACCAGGCACTCCACATCTTTAGTTTGATTTCAAAGGAAAACATCTTCACCTGTGTTTTCAAAACCTGGTGTGCCAACTGAACTTAATTGAATACACCTAACGTTGAATTCTAAAACTACTAAGCAAGATTTAAACCCTAAAATTCACCACATCCAAAAATAATCTTGCTTGAAAATCATTGGTTGTGCACGCACACACATATCAATCAATCATTAAGGGCACAACCCTAATAAAGGGTCCATTACATTGCAAAGCACATTCAAACCTAACCTTAATTAAAATAGAGGAGATGTTGGCCTTAGGGATTGGACTCACTCTTCAGAGCCCAGATCGAGATTATTTTCAATTAGTTTGTTTCTACCATTCAATCTGATGTCTAGCTAGGGGAGCAAAATCAAACAATCGCGGTTGGGGGTACACTAGAAATCGAAGGCGCAAGCCAAAGGAAGAACCTTCTCCCCAGCCCCTCCCTCTAACTGGTTGGATTGATCGAAAAGAAGCAGATCAAATCATTTCTTCATCTCAAGACAAGTTATGGGAGTCTATAGGTCTTTAGGCTAGCCCACTTAAGGACAGGTTTGATTGTTTGTATTGCAGGGCACCTTTCTTCCTCCCATTCTGTCATGGATCCTTCCACATCCTATTCGCACTTCCACTCCTACCCTCCTACCACTAGTTATTCCCAAAATGATTATTATTCCAAACAGAGTTATTCTTATCCATCTTCTAGTTGGGATAATCCTGATTGGGGATACAGTTCCAAACCTCCGTGTTCAGGGTCAAACCCTTGACACCATGATCTTGATTCTTATCCTTCTCTAAACTACATCGATTATAGATCACCGCCCTCTTTTGGACAATCTAATATGATCTACAATCAAGAAGGATATGCTGATCCTTATCCTTCCCCAGATTACACTGCATATAGGTCATCACCTCTTTATGTACAACCTGAAATGACCTATTATCAGGGAGGGTACCAAGAACCTCAATTCGTTGACTCCCCTGCACTGAACCCAAACACGCCTAACCCTGAACCAAACCATTTGGTTCAAGTTAACCAAGTCCAAGATAAGCTGTTGGCTAACTTAAGGAATACCATTCAATTTTTAGAAGCTCAGCCAACACCTTGTCTTGAAGAATTGACGCCTCTGATTGAAATGATTGACGATCTTAACAAGTATTTGTTGGATTGGCTCCAAGATGTTAAGGATAAAGACCTGGGTGAGTTTTTACTTGGGAAGTTATCGAAATTGAGGATGAGATTTGTGATTGCTCTAGTCCAATCTTGGGAGGATTCCTAGGATGAACCCTTGACAGGAGAACCAATGTCAGAATTCGCTCAGGCACCTATAGGGGGGCACATTTTACGAGACCAGGGTTGACCAGGTTGTTCTTGAGCAATCAAATAAGGATGAATTGATTTCTTCACCTAATATCCCTAAGCCAAGGTATGAGGAAACATATGTCTCCATGGAATAGAAAGTGATTGATGATTTTGAGATATACATTAATGCAAATTTAGAATTCTTTCACTCTGAATATGTGAAGTCTCACATGAGTTTACAGCATACGATTTTAGTGAGACAAATGGGTCCACGGAGTATGATAAATCATTTGATGACCCAATAACTGAGGAAATTGATCTTGTTGGAGCTCACATGGCGGATTCAGATCCTCGTTTTCTGAATGATTCAATTCAAAGCCCTAATCCTCAATCACACCTCATTGAACTTATTGACGAGTTTGATTTTGAGATCACTAGACCTAAGTCAATTCTGATTCAGCAATAAATCTTGGACTTGGACATTTTAGATGGGGTGATTAATATGCAAGAGGTCCTGGAATTCGAAATTCTGAATGAGGGGGATAGGAGTTGGGAAATGTCGATTTGGGAAGTCAATTCCAGAGGAATCAAAAGACTGAGTCTAAGGGTTTCGATTTGTTAAAAATTCCCAACCTTCTACAAGGACCCTTACGACATTTGTTCTAAGGATGTGCAATCCAAGACAAATTCATTGATTATCCTTTTCAGATTAATTTCTCTATTATCTGACTTTTTGGTCTTGGTTTGCATCCTCACAAATCGCAGGCCCGACCCCGCTTGCATACTGATTACAAGCTTTGGATAATTTTTATCCAGATCCTTAGATATACTCGACCATGGGGCATGGGTCTGCACCACAATCTAGTTCACATCTGTGGACATCTCTTGGCAGGTCCAAAGCTAAATTTTCTTATTCTGATTCTAACCTGCACCTGTGAATTCTTTATTTCTTCTTCTTTGTCTAGTATGCCTAGCTAGAGGCAATAAATTCAGCACGTATACAATTTCCTTTCATCTCGGAGCTGACCTGTTATTCACGCAATTCAGGTGCTTTCTCCTCTACTCCACTCAATGTCATGTCTTTTTAAAACAATGAGGACATTGCGTTAGATAGGGATGGGGGGTGGATATTCATCTCTGAATTATTTCGTTAGCTTCGTAGATTCTTTTTATTTTCTTTTTATTTATTAAAAATATATATATATATATATGTGGAACTAGGAAATAGAATTTGGGTTTGAGAAAATTTTCAATCTTAGAGAATAAAAATGTATGACTTGAACACTTAGACCCTTCAAGTCTTCGGGCTTAATCATCCTAGATGTCCACTAAAATGTGGATTCGATTCTTGAGTCCTTGTCGGTATAAATATATTTCTAATTTGATTAAATAAGTTGGGGTGATAAGTACACGACTTATCAACCTGCCCTCTGATTTAAGGGAACTTTAAGTCTAAGCATCTACACACTTTTCGCATTGACTCGTTGTTCATCAATTTTTACAGAAATTGGGTAGCTAATGAACCTTCTAAGGTAGTATGGCTAGCAACTTATCATGGGTAACAGCCCATTGGTAGGTTGTCTAGATCCCAGTCACACAACCATTCTTTTCCTGCTACCTTTAGGTAAATCTTATATCAGGGAAGCCACCTACTTAAAGAAAGAAAAGAGAAAAGAAAAATATCCAAAAAGAAAAGAAGAAAAGATAGAAAGGGAGAAAAGAAAAGAAAAGAAAAAAGTCACACTTCACCGCACGAGTATGGCTGGCAAGTTATCGTGGGTAACAACCCATTAGTAGGTTGTCCAGATCCCAGCTCACCAAAATGCATGTTTAATTTCAAACATTTAGGAAGAAGCGAAGAAGTAGAAAAAGCTGGGGAGATATACATTGGGCTCGCCCTTGTGTTGACCCCATAAAAATAAAAGTGAGGAGAAAGCTACCGGTCGAATAGATACACCTTTAGGCAGAAGTTCTTTTTAAGGTCACCTAGGGGTGTAGAAACTTGAAGTCCGTTCTAATCACCGATCAGTGAGTCTATCACATTCATGAAAAGATGCTTAGAACTTAGAGTTCTCATCAAGTCTTAGGTGGGTTGAGTGGCTGTAGAAAGCTGCTCTGAAACCCAAACTCAAAAATACAAAAAAATTAGAAAAAAAAAATCTTTCTTTAAATAAGGCAAGGGCTTGAGGTGGTTTGTATTTTAGCAGACACCCGGGCACTATTGTATCACTGTAGTTCAGGTTTTAGTTGAAATTCTTAAGAGTTGAAAAATAACTTTTGCCCAAGAAATCTAACCTAATTCTCTTATAAATAGCATATAGTTTTGCTAGGTACTAGCAAAAGATAGGCATGGGGGTGTGATGTAAACATGTTTATATCACATAAACCGTCTATTTTCACATGTTCTTAAATATAAAGTTGCATAATACATTATAAAGTTGCATAACATGCATCATCATGGATTTAGATTAGGCTGTATAAATTTTAGGGTAATTTCTTCTTTTTATGGTTAGGTGATAGGGAGACATTTAATTGGGGCCTCGGATTGATGATCCAACTGTGAAAATCTAATCAAGGTGACGATTGGAGTTCAACGACTCTAAGATCACCCCAATCGGACTTCTGTAGCATTAGATGCAGTCCGAGAAAGATCACAGGTCAAGGGGCCAGGTGGTGTAAATCCATACCTCAGATGCCAAATCCAATCGCATGGATGGATTCGAATTGACGATCGCAGCCCAATGATATGAAAATTAGTCTAAATCGACACCTGTGGCACCACCTATGAGCATATGAAGTTGGACGGTCGGATGGTGCCACGTGGCACCATCCCAACCATCCAAACTTGCCCGCACCTCTCTACTTGACCCTCTCTCCTCAGTTGTGTGGCAAATCTGGGCCATTGGTTCTTGATCCAACGGCCATGAAGCACGGGTGCGAAAGATATCCTTGCGCCAATCCATGCGCATAACGTAGTGGAGTTGACACTCAAACAAGAAGTGGTGAGGGATCAAACCCCCGCGTGCCTAAACCCAGAGCGAGGAGGTGCGAATGAAATTGGGTCGTCCGATGCACAATGGACGACTGATGGAGCGACCACATGGTGCACATAGAGTCCCTAGTGCATGTACACGTGATCCCACGAACGCTAAACAAGAAGCAGGCGCACACTTTTAAGCTGTACGATCTCGTGATCGGACGACTGTGGATTTGAGATCGTGGGCATGCATTTCGAACACTGAAGGTGAGGAGGCGGCGGCTGCGAGCGCACTAAGCCCACATTTGGGGTCTTTAGTGACGCTTAAATCCATCACTAAAGACCTTGAATTAATGTTTTTAGGAATAAAATCACCAAATTGACCTCAATCCCTACAACTATAAAAGAAGACCCCTAGCACTCAAATTCTTCATCCCTTATTCTCTTCTCTCACCCCCTCTAAAGCTCTAAGAGCTTGTTCCAAACCTAGGATGCTCCTTTAGAGTTAAAAATATAAATTTTCCACCTTCTCATACCATTCGTGGAGCATTCCATGGTGGTCCTCTCACCGTCATTTGGGAAGCGGGTCTAGCTGTGATGTCGCCTTACCCCGTTCTCCATCATTCGCCATCATTCTCCTTCGTCCCACATCTCACCACATTCTTCTAGGAGCTCCGTCAACGTGGCTCGTCCTCCAAGCAACCGTCAAGGAAGATAACTTCTCTCTACCTTCTCTTTACTACTTTCTAGAGTAGATTTATCGCTTTCTAGTGTAGATTTGCCGCTTTCTAGTTAGTTGTAATAGACATCATTATGTGGTTATGAAATATCTATTTATTCTATCTCTATTTTATCTTTATTTGTAATATCCTCCCTCTCTCTCTCTCTTCTATTCGTTATTCTTTAAGTAGATAGCTAGTTTTGAATAAATTTGACTAGCTAATCTACTTCATGACAAATAAAACAAACATGGTTTTTATTCAAATGTCGGCCTCCCTATGTTCGACTCAGAATTCCTTTCTAGTTTTGATTAAATTTATCTATTAACGGATTTCCTCGCAAATCGCACTACAACAAGGGGTTTTCAAAACTCAACATTGTTTGTGACGATTTTCCACCTAAACAGGTGGCTTAGTTGGGAAGGCAATAGCCTCCCTTGAAAAGGCGCATTGCACTTTAATTACTTGACTTTCCTATGCATCTCTTGGCTTTAATTCCAACAAATGAATTGCTTGGAATAATTTTTATCCCAAGCTCATTTAATTCATCTTCTACATGTAACATGACTTCATTTATGTAGCTCCTCAAGGTGCTCCTTCAGGAATGGGTACCCACGAGTTGCTGCACAAGCTAACAAAAGATGATCAAGGTACTAATTTATATCAAAATTTAAACATGGGTTAGCAATTGAACCGTTTGATTTTAAAATTTATATACGTAGATAGTGGAGCATCTAGGATCATCCAAGTAGGCAGAAAAGTTCCTCCAAGCTCAACCTTAGCCTTGCTATTTTATGTATTTTTTTTGTATACTTTTGTTATGTAATTTTTTTGTTATTTTTGATATAAGAAAGTAAAGCAAGTAAAGATAATGTGAAGTACCTACTTACTTGCACACACAATCAACTAAAGACAAATATGGCATGCCCTTGATCTCCCTTAGACATGGATGTGCTTAAGGAATCAAGGGTGAGGCAAAAACTAAAAAGGAAAGCCAAGGAAGCAAATGAAATAATAAGATTGATACTACGAAATGAGTTCTTACAACAATTCAAGCTAACCAATAACAGTTGGATAGGGCTATTGTGAACCAAGACAACCAAGGGAAAAATCCACCATCTGAGGAGCCTATCATTCCTCTCAGGGATTATTACAATCCTTCTAATTACGAGGAAAAATCTGGGGTGGTGGTTCCTAAAGGGGATTTCGAAATCAAACTAGCAGTTTTGAACCTGATTAAACACTTTCATGGCCTACCCAGAGAGGACCCTTTTAGCCACTTGGAGGAACTAACCGTCCTTGTGTAAACCACGTGTTTCCACAATGTGCAAGAAGATCTGTGGCTAATGAGACTCCTTCCCTTAACTTTAAAAGATAAGGCCGCCTATTGCTTTAGGACTATTGGCAGACCTATTACCACTTGGCATCAACTCAAAAGTGCATTTCTAAGAAAGTTCTTTCCTATAGGTCGTACAAATGCCCTTTGCCGATTGATATAGATTTTATGCATTTTGTAAATACAGGCTTTTATGTCGCTGCAACGCATAAATTCGAAATCAGCTTTTACAATTTATAATTCCAAGATAGTGGAGTATCTAGGGTCATCCAAAAAGGGCAAATTGTTAGTCACAAAGATGGTTCTCTCTCCTTCGCCTCTCAAATCAACACATATATTTTTGTATTTTTTCATTTTGTTGTTTTTAGGGTTTTGGAAATAATCGGACAATTGAAAGTGGACTATGCTAAAGACTACGTCTATCACTAAACCTAAGTGACAAGAAGAAGTCTTCTCTTCTAAGCTCACCCTAGGCAAGTGCACCTAGGGTAATTAGAAGAGAAGAGTGTGCTCTACAACTAGAGGAAAAACACACTACTAGAAAACAAGAAATTGAAGGCAATTGAAAGCTTGTATTACTAGTAGAGTTGATGATAGGTAGCTCAATGCTTCTTACTAGAAAAAGAGAAAACATTGGCTAATACAAGAACATGGAAAGATAAAGAAGAAGAAGGGGGATCCTTTGTAGAAGTTCTGGATAGCCTTTGCTCCAAGTGCAGTTGCCCCACACTTGAAAAGAGTTCTCCTTGGCTTCTCTTTCAAGTAGTCGTCCTCCAAGCTATCCCCCAAGGTGGGCATCAACCACCTTGCTCCTCCTCTTGCCTAGTCATCCCTTCAAGTGTGAAAAACTCCACCTCGTTGGCATGGCACAAGTGAGAGGAAGATGGAGAAAGAAGGCACCAAGGGGGCAGGTGGTTGCCCCCTTGATCTTCTCTTCTTCTCCTTGGTCAAAGGTTTAGGTGGCTATGGTGGAACTAAAACTAATGGAGTAGTTAGGAGGGTATATATAAAAGTGGAGAGGGGGTGCTTGGCATAGCCTTGAATGGAGGGTTAGGATTGGCTTTTGTTGGGTGGTTATAGGATGTATGCATAGGATAGGTTGGCACCATGTGTAGTGTTGCATAGGTGGGTACTTATGGGGGTTAAGGTGCCCCTTGGTGGCAGTCCACCATGGAGAGACACCATGGTTTTGGTGCCACCATGGGAGGGTTCTAGAATAGGCATCAGGTGTAGGGTTGGGATGGCTTTAGCGGGTAGGTGCAGGGTTGGATCTTGAGGGTTTTTAGAGGGAAATTGTTGGTGACAAAAGGGTTAGCTGTAGGTGATGATAACATCATCATCAGCCATAACTAGCTTTAATTAATCAGAATCAATTAACGACTGCTCTTACATAACCACCAGGGAGTCTTAATTCATTGCATATCCTTTCTGAGAAGAATGCAATAAAATAAGGTTAAATATGCAGTTTTAATAGAAGATCATAGATGTCAAACAATTATAGGGTTTCCCAGAAGTTAAATGAGCATTAATGACTTATAAGAGGGTCCATGCAGACAGAAATGAGTTTTCATGCATTTTAAGAATTAATGGACCTCCAAAATCATAATTTCAAACCTGCTTAATAAACTAAGGTTATGGTCAAGGTAAAATTCACCAAAACCTTCTACAAATCATAGAAAAATATTCTATAAGTTTTTGTATCCTTGATTTGACCATTAGAAGCCATCTTGACCTAAAATAGTCTCAGATAAGAAAGTTGCCCAAATTTGGGTTTCTACGTAAATTACCTAGTCAAACTTGGTAAAACTAAAATCCGACTTTGCCATCAAATTTCTTGGGTCCAAATAAGATTTGTACCAAAATTTGGGCCCAATTAGAGATCACCTGACCTAGTTTGTATTTTGGTCCAGTCTGACTCTTTTTCTCTCAAGTAGCCCATCAGCTTTCAAAATCTATTGCAAATACCAGCTAACTTTGTCATCTTCTTCGTGTTTAGGTCCTTTCCACCATGTTCATGTGAATGCACTTGCAGCCAACCTCTAATCAGGAGATCTCCCTGATTTTTCGCCCAATCTCTTCCAAAATTGGGCCTGATTCTTGGTCTCTGATTCTTACCCAAAACCTAATGCGAACCATTTGAAATCCAAGTTTCCTACTTCACGAAGATATCAAGATTCCAAGCTTGGAATGACCCCCTTAGCTCTATAAAAGCACCGCTGATGCAAACCTCACCTCCTTAGCTTGGTTTTGGACAGATTCCCCTCTTCTTCCCTTCTCTCTAGCTAGATACTCCACGAGCTCCAACGACCCTCCTAATCTAACCACTTCACAGTCTGCCATGTACAATAGACAAAGTTACCATTTTCCTTAAACTCCTCTTATCGCAATATCAGTGAGTGTCGCTGACAAGAGGGCGATTCTCGTGCATGTTTTGAAAATAGAGATCTCATCATAGTATAGTGTGCGGAAATGCTAGTCAAAAATAATTTATAAACTAACAAGACTTGAGTCCTGGTCATTCCTCTCAGGGAGGTGTTTAGAAAATGTAGATTTGAATTCGATCTAGCTCGCTCTACTTATTCAAAAATGCATGCTAGCTTACAATAATTCATATTGATGCACGACATGCTTAGTTGCAAAAGAATACAAATTTCACGCATGCAACTTTAATCACAAGGAAATATGGTAATCAGCTCATGGTGATTTTCACACATAAACATAGCGAAATAAAAAAGATGATTTCATTGATTGCATTATGGTGGCTACAGAGTGAAACTTGTGGAAAGCCTGTACAGGAAAGCTTGAAAGAAATAAACTAGCTAACAGAAAATGACTGCATACATGAATCTATGGGGGGATTATTCATGCATCATTAGGGGAGAATATGGAGCTACACTACTAAGCAGTAATAAAGCATTAATCTACGAAGAACTATGCTACTTATCTAGCTAATAGAATGAAGGGTATTCGAAGGTAGCTTCGATGGCCTTTAACTTGGTTGAGAGGAGGAGGGGTGGCCAATGGTGCTTGGGTCGACCCTTGGAGAGAGGTTGGAGGTGATCTAGGCCTAGCATGGAGGTGATGGAGATGCCATGGTGTGCTCGTGGGGATGGAGGTGGAGTAATGGAGGTGGAATGAAGTTAAAACTAGATGCAAGGCTAGATGGGTGCAAAGGGCCACCCAAAGGTCCTTTAAGTAGACCCAAGGGAGCCTCTCTAGAGAAGTGTGGAACTCTATAGAGAGGCCTATGGTGGGAGCTCGTGGGAGAGTGAGAGAGAGGATGGATGGGTGGCTTTTAGATCCACATTTGGTGGATCTAAAAATTGAATGCATCTTGGTTGCTATTTTTAGCAACCAAGGCAACAACACATGGTAGAGTGTTCTAGAGAACTCTAGGTTAGGTATTTTCGTGTAGATGGTGTATGTGGGTGTGTGTGGGTCGAAACCTATGTGGCAAGGTTGATTAGGTTAGGTTCTAGTGGGTTTAGGGCAAGGTAGATCTCAAATTAGGGTTGTAAACCCTAATTCATTAAGGTAAAATGCAATTAAACTTGATACAAGTTTAATTGGATGTGTGAAACCATAGTTGAGAGTAAAAAAACTCATTTAAGTTAGGTCTAGGTCAATTGGTCTCTCATTGAGTCCAATTGGACTATGTGTATTGAGATTAGGGCTCAATTGGACTCAATGAGTCCAATTGAATTGGCTAATGTAATTGACTAAGATCCAAGTCAATTAGGTCTAGTGAGGACTTAATTAGGTCCTTAAGGAGGTCTAGAGGTGATGTACTAGGGTTATGGTACCTTAATTTAGGTTCCTATGGGGATGGAATTGGGTTTAGGTACCTAAGAATTCTAGATCCAAGCTTGAATTCAAAACCAAGAACTGAAGAGCAGTTCCAGACGTCTGACAATAGTGTCAGACATATTAAAATGAAAAGTTAGACATTCAGACTTGTTGTCTCGACGTCCAAACAGTGTTAGGGAAGAATTAAGGTTCTATCTGTAGAAATTCGAGGTCCAGACCAAGTGTCTGGTCGTCTTAAAATGCTATAGAAGTGGGTTTTAGGTGCACGGGTTGTGGCTAAGGGTTCTGGATGTCCTGTAACTCATCTGGTCGTCCAGATAGAGGCAACAAATAGGGTTTTAGGGCTTCCTAGGGTACAATGATCTAATCTAAGGGTGGTTAAGGCTTCGGGAAGCTTCTAGGCTATCCTAGGGCTAGGATGGACCTAAGTTCTTCGTAGTTTACTACTTTATTCCTACTTAACAGAATAGCATACCTCAACCCCTTACATTATTTTCTACTACATCTTATTCTTGGTCTTCTACTCCAGCTCTGCTGCAACTCTGGCTTCAGATCCAACTTCAGATCCAATCTTAGATCCAGCTCCTGAGCTTCCTATTTCCTGCAATTTATATAATGCACCTAATTAGTATATTATAGCATTATTCTATGCATAGCTATAGGAGGAACAGTAAAGATGCAAATAATGCTTATGCATTGCTAACGCTGCGAGATCGATGTTTAAATAATTGCGTTGCAGTATAGTCGAAATTGCTTTGAAAACAAATACAATTTTATTACTCAAAAAAGTCCGAGTTCGAACATAGGGAGCGAATTGGTATTTATAAATCAAGATCATAATTCAGAATTAAAAGAGTATGCAATAATAGCAGTATCAATGTATGGTGTGTACCCAGGACTAGGCCCACTGGTGTGTGGTAGTGGGCGAGGAGTGCAGGTCGGGTCGGGTCACCCAGGTCTGCAGGGGTGTGTCGCAGACGAGACTGGGTCGGGTGAGTGGGACCTCACCCCGTGGTAACTGAGGTGATGAGGTTACAACACTTTTTCAATTTATTCTGGTGCGGGTGCCCCTTCCATTCCGAGGTGGGACTATCCGTCCCTCCTTTCTTCGTGAGCCTGCAGCAGAGGTTGTTCCTTCCAATTGCAGCAATTGTTAAGGCCTTCGACTGGAATTGAGAGCCTGGAACCATGCGCAAGGGAACTCCGAGCAACATAGAACTTCAGCCTAGGCTTGGTAGTACCTGGAGCGGCTTCAAGAGAGCTTCAATCTCGCTCGCCAGTGGCGAAAGGGGCCTGAACCTGAAAACACAAGAACAGCCTCACGGCCACGTCGAATTGTTCAGAGAGGATCATCGGAGCACGGCGGATGTGCTGGGAGTGGTGGCGTGGCATGTAGGTGCCTGTGAGTGCGTACCTAGGTCACACTATGTGTGAGTGAGTGGATGTGTTTGGGGGGTGATTTGGGCAAGTGCTCAATGAGGTGTGGCGGAGGTTGTGGGCTTGTCGGCGAGGGTTTTGGTGGATTGTGGAGGTGGGATGGCCTCGCCGAAGTTGGTTGTCAGAGATGAAGGAGATGGAGGTGCGAAGGGCGGAAGTGGTTGATTTGAAGTGTAGTAAATGAGGAAATAAAGAAGAGGTGAGAGGGAACTTAGCTGGGAGGTCAAGGGACGAAGGGGGTGAGCGAGGGCATCAGGTTTGGTATGGCCGACGTCGAAGACGAAGGCGGCTCTGGTGAGGTGGGATAGACGAGGACGAAGAGGGAGTAGCACCTGCTGGTACGGTGAGACGTGGACGAGTGCAAGGAGGAGGAATCCACCATAGGTATGGTGGTCAGATGAGGAGGAGGAGCAAGGAAGGTCATCGGATGTCAAGGAGCCTACGACCATGAGGAGAAGAGAAGAATTTGAGGTATTCATGGCCGAAATCGAGTGTGGAGGAGTCGGGGTGATCTGGGCTTTTTTAAATACGGTTCTGAAGGTCGATTAGGGCTTGGGAAGCAAGCTTCCCAAGCTTGGAAGGTCACCGAAGATGGAAGTTGTTGAGATACCCACATCTCTCCTGTGTTCGCATGAGACATTGGGAGGGAATCAATGCTCAAAGATGGGTTCATACCGATGGGGATTTCTCGGAGGATCTTCCTTCCAATTTTGGAAGAGATCCTCCAAGAAATCAAGGAGATCTTCTCTGTCAAAGTTTGTCGGAGTAGGTTTCTTCCGCGATAATGGCGGAGGGACCTACTTGTGAAGATGATGAGAAAGCTAGGGAGCTGTTAGCAAGGGTTTTTGAAAGTTAGGTTTAAAAATGTAATCAGACAGAACCTTTTTACAAACTAGGTCAAGGAAAACTCATCTTGGGTCCAAATTTTGGTACAAACCTAATTTGGACCTAAGGAATCCAATGGTGAAGTTGGATTTTGGGTTTGACTACGTTTGACTAGAACATTTATGCAGAAACCCAAATTAGGGTAAAAATCTGTCTGAGACCCCATTCGAGAACAAGATGGGTTCTAATGGCCACATTGAAGGTACTAAACCTTAGAGAATATTTTTCTATGATTTTTAGAGGGTTTAAGTGAATTTTATCCTAACCAGAACCTTGGTTAATTAAGTTGGTTTATTTTTAGGGTTTTAAGAAGTCATTTAAGTCACAGAACACACACAAACCCTTTTCTGTCAAATCCAACCCACTTGTTATCTTATTAAGACCATTTCACTTGTGTTTAGCCCTTGAGAAAACCCATGGTTGTACTGCATTGGTAAAATTGTAGTTTTACCCCTAGTTTCTTATTTTTCTCTCAGAATGGTTATGCAGTGAATTATGACCTTCAATTGGTTATGTAGGAGCATTTATTCTCTTCATTGGGTCAAAATGAGCTAGTTAGGGCTCATGATGGTGTTCCCATCATGCATGCATGAACTACCCTAACTTATGCTAAGTCCTAGCCAAATTCTGGATAATTAAGGCCTATGATTGCTGTGCAATCATACCCCCATGTCTAAATCTTACTAGTCCCTAGCAAATGCAAAACTAAATTATTCACAGAAGGGTCCCTAAGGGATTGATTATTTTATCAAGTGTATTCCTAGAGATTTTTCTCCTTTTTGTTTTCATCTTATGCTCTAGAAATCTAGACAAATGTGAAACTGCAACTACGTAGCTTTTGCAATGGATTTGAGTGAAAGACCTGATTCACCTCTAAAGTCTACACTTGACCCCTAGTAAAATTCTAGCGGGACAGGCAGACTTCTTCCTTTGGGGTATTCAAGATATTCTATGAATTCCACCCAGCTTTAACTTCAATAGAGGATGTCTGAGGGATACGGGTGTTTATTTGGTGGCTCACTCTCAGTTGGTGCTACATAGAGATTAGTACTTCAGAATCTCAATTCCCGAATTATCAAGTAACTCAACTCAACGAAAGACAAGAAAAACTATGCTCTTTTCTGGTTCCTTTGTATTCATTCTCTATTACTCTCTTTTTTTTTTTTTCTTAGAGCTCACAATCTCACCAAATTCTCACGTATGATTCGTATTTGGTGGTCTTACTTGGCATTAGCACTTTAATTGGATTCCATAACCTTAACACTAAGTCAGAATTCCTCAGCCAGTATTCGAGCAGTTAGAAACACAATAAGATAGGTTAAGGCCTTATTTGGTGGATCTCAAATTTATTTGGTGGTATTACCTCAATGCAACTGAAATAAACACTAAATATTCCCACACACTTTTTTCTTTATTTTTTTTTCTTTTTCTAATTTTTTTCTTTTTCAATTTTCCTTTTTTTTCATTTTTTTTCTTCTCATTTTTTCTATGTATAATTTTTTTTTTTAACACAACACAAGCTAGCATACATTCATGAACTTTATTGAGGAGGCATTATTAGGGTTGGTGGTACTCAAGAGACATTAGGTGGGTTATTTGGTGGAAGTGCCTACTCACGGCACCGAGAGAGATGGATAAGAGGGTGTATTTTTGACCTTGACATTAATACCCTCCTTCAGTCGAGGATTCCGTGAAGAATGATGATAACCATCCATCTTAGCCCTAGTTTTATGAAAACTCTCTTTCCTTGTATTTTCTTTATTTGGTGGCTCTTAATATTTCGCACAAAAATGTATATGCAGGAATCAAGAGTGGAAACTATGCCTAATCTCTGAGTTTCATCACCTAATTATTTAGAATTCAAGATTCCTTGCACTAATCTTATAGCACCAGTACACTCTACTCTCATCACACACTATTTGGTGGATTTTTGGAGGAAAATCTACCTAGCTCCCAAAACACTATCCAAGGGTTCAGGAAATGAAGCACCGCTTCTTCTCGACAGACTATTCATGTTTATCAACCCTCACCGTGAATCCATTGGAAATTCTGTGTGTGAAAAATTATACTGGATTCCAGATTACAGGAATCAACTAAAGGATAAAATCTTTAATGCATTCTCTTAATAAGATAATCTTATTCATGTATGCACTATGTATATATGCTATAAACAAGTAACCTCTTATATTCGTACTTCATGAAATTTCCCTTTCGGGTTACATTCAGCTTGACCTTAGATTTAGAACAAAAGGTGAGCGGGTGAGTTGAAAGTGGCTATTGCGGATGATTTTTAGATCCAATGTGAACATTGGAGGTGGAGTCGGTTGTTCTTTTATGTAGGGTCATAAAGTACGTTTGACATGCAACTCCGGGGTTTTCCTAAATGTTGGCATAAAAATTTCAGTTTTGTCGTATCTACCCCCCCATGCCTATGTTCTTGCATGTCCTCATGCATGAATATAAAAGAAGATAAATACAGCAGGGAGTAGATGGGTAGAAATCACCTGGAATTGCTCTTGAAGTTTAACGTTCAACACTGGCCAACCTGATAGTATGCAATATGCGAAAAGGAAATATGCTTAAAAGAAAAAAAATGCTATGTATAAAATGAGTATGTATAAGTGATGGTAGAATGTGGGGTAGATGCTGAGTTTAATGTCTCTCGCTAGGTGAAAACTCAATCAAATGGATCAGTTCTAGCATAGCAGCTGGTCAAGACTAAAAGAAAGATGTGCTCATATGCTCCTAGAATCAGTGGTTCAGAGATGCGAACGAGCTGATTGTGCACCCCTACTCCAAAAAGTCTAGCTATAAGAAAGTGTGGAGTAGTTGTGGAAAATAGAGGATAATCAGAGGGGGGATCATGATGTTGATTTAGCTAATTTATCATGTCCCACAATTCAGCAGGAAGTTGCTAAGGGAGTAGATCAAAATGTATCTCAGAACTAGAATCTGAGTCATAAGGATCTTCATAACCATAATTGACATCAAAGATCATGCCCTCTCCAGGCTCTGGATAATATGGGCGTATCCATGAAAATAGATCAGTGGGGAGGTCACTGAAATCCTCATAAGAAATTACCTTGCCCTCATCAGTAGTCATCTTTGATTCATCAGAGGCTAACTCTTTAGACTCGAAGTCAAGCCATCCATTAGATTAAATAGGATGGTAGGTGCATCCCCAGCTCATTCTTCTCAAAGCTTCACCCTCGTATGCGGTGGGCTCCTCAGTAATTCCTGCCTCAGGTAGCATATTTATTTCTTTGGTCAAGTCATACATAGCTACTTCTGGTTTTTGGATGTCAGGATCAAGGATAGAAAGTGTCATCTTAGAATCTCTAGAATTCGCATTAGGGATGTAGGTAAAAGAAGAAGAGTGCAGATCAGAAGATGTTGGCCCTAGCACAGGTTCACCAACAATGGGAAGTGGCTTAGACTGATCAATAGTGTCACATGTAATGTTTTCCTCAAGATCCATATCCTCAAATGGATCTGCTTACCTTATCATGGTTGGGTTATATAACCCAAGAGGTATCTCCCAGGATTCAGGATAATCCGATTGTGGCTCAATCCTGGAGATATCAATCCTTTCCTCCCCAGTTTCTTGAATGGAGTTCTCAGACAAACCCATTCTGAATATTTCCTTCTCCTGTCTCATATCCAAGCTAGATTCTTCTTCCCCTGAATTATCTTCTGGTATCAGCAACCGAGAATCTCCTATGTGTCCATCCAACATAGTCATTTCAGATTCTTCAAGGTCTTCAAGGCTACTTTCCACTTGATATCTCAAAAGCAGCAGTTCTTGAGTTTCTCGATTTTGTCCAGTTAGCCTTGTTATCGCTGCTGTTCCCTGAAGGAGCTCCATGACAGTTACTTGATACGGAATCCAGCTTCGTCCTTGGTTCGGATCAGTGATAGATTTGATTTTGTAAAGATAGGTTGCGGCCTTTTCCTTAGCACTAGCTATGGCTCTTTGTATTCTGTAATGGGGTCTCATATGCACTAGTAGTTCTTTAGGGGTTCCAGGGGGCGAATCATGTCTACCCATATTCCATGGGTGAGATGCAAGAGTGTGAATCCATATCCTAGGTTATAAGATTCGGTCCTTTAAGGAGCCATACGGGTCATAAGGTCCAAGGTCAAGATATGGGTTAACCATTTCGATAACCCGAGGAGAACGATCAGGCAAAGCAAAAGGTTGTCTTCGCCACCTTGGGTTCTGATCCCAAGGTTGAGCTGATTCAGTGACCCGAGCTCTCAGATAAGCTCGTGGGTCCAGCTCTTCTAGATCCTGATTAGGTCCAGATCCAGGGTTAGCCATTGCGGCTAAGTGAGTGGAAGAAAAAGGTGGGGGAGAAAATGGTCCGGGTGAAGTGATGAATCGCCTCCACCTCCTTGGGATCGACTCCAAAGATCCAACCAGTTGAGGTCTGAGTGACCTTCCTTGCATACACCAACCAACCCTTAGGTTGGTGTAGCCAGCCAGACAAGGCTAAGGCCCTATCAATCAGATGGTCCTTATGATCAGATGACCAGATTTTTCATTTAAAAATCTAATTCTTGAAGAGAAAATTTGTCATTCAACCGACTAAAAGTAATTCCCGCCTCTCAAGCTAACCCAACAAGTCTAGTTACGAGGGGACTAAGGGGAAGGTTCTTCCTTCAGCTCACGCCTCTGGTTCCGTTACCCCTTAGCCACGGTCGTTTGACACTACCCTGCAGACTTAGTCACCAGGTTTGGGAAGAGCGGTTGAAACCACTCAGTAGTACGACAACGAATTCGAGTTTATTTTGTGTTTTACAAATAATTTTAGCCCTTTTTCTTCAGCTAGTGTTTATGGTGAGTGGCCCACAAGGTGACCAAGCTCACTGGCTAAACCTTAGACTTGATTAAGTCTAGTCTAAACCAAATGTATGGTCACTAGA
Organism: Thalassia testudinum; assembly: GCA_037157565.1. Taxonomy (NCBI): domain Eukaryota; kingdom Viridiplantae; phylum Streptophyta; class Magnoliopsida; order Alismatales; family Hydrocharitaceae; genus Thalassia; species Thalassia testudinum. Next base: position 56,240,559 of record JAZHRO010000025.1, on the reverse strand, counting down.
GTGTACCCTAAAGGTGTAACCTAGGGTCCATGCAATTATAGGGTTTTCTTTCTTTTTAGCAGACCACGAAAATAAGAACAATTCTTTGATAAAAATTGGAATCAGAATAAGTTGAAATTTGGTAAGTAGATTAATTTTTCAATTATATTTTTAGAGAATAATTTTTTTGTAATTTTTTATTATTTTAACAGAATTTATAGATATTTTTAAACGTCAAGGGGTCAGATCTAGAATTTTGAACCCTAGTCAATTTTCTACTTTGAAACAATATCAAATAATCTTAAAAAATTCATGGAAATAACTGAAATTAAAGCCAATGAGATCATCTTTGAGGCCCCACCATTTTTAATCAAAACAAGTTAGTAGATTGCTCGAAATTGATTTTTTAATTTTGAAAATTTTCAAATCTGGGTTAGTTTGACCCCCTTGTACTTTACAAAATTTTAAAACTTTTTTGCTTTGAATTTCTTCAAATGAGTGGTGCCGTTTGAAAGATGGTTTGAAAATGAAGGTATAGCCCAAATTTCAGAATTTTTTGCTTATTAATTTTTCAGCAATTGAATTTTTAATTTGGAATTTGAAATCTGGCTGAAAATTAGTGAATGGTGGGAAAGCTTTTAAAAGGTGTTTGAATTCAAAATTCAAACTTTCCACCAAAATGATTTTTTTTTCTTTTAAATTTTTTTTTCAAAATGTTTTCATTTTTTTTTAAGGGAAAAGCTTTTTTTCAAATTTTTTTTCTCTTTTTTTTTTCAAGCAAACTAACCTAAGATTCAAATGAAGACCTAATCTAACTACCGAGACTTTTTTCTTCAAGAAAATAAATAGGCTTTTTTTTTTCAAATGAAATTGCTAGAAGGAAATTTAACCTAGGGCTCAAGAAAGGAAAATCCTATTCTAAGAGGAGATGTACACCTGATGATTTTTCTACACCCGATGTGTGCACAGATCCCGTTTTTCGTACTTTCCTGCACATCAAACAAACAAGCAGAGGAATATTTGTCACTAAAAGCTTAAAATATTAAAATCAATTCCGTTGCCTCCTCGGCAATGGCGCCATTTGACAGGAGGGCAGTTCTTGCACATGTTTTGAAAATAAAGATCTCGTCGTAGTATAGTATGCGAAAACACTGGTCAAAAATAATTTATAAAATAATGAGACTTGAGTCCTGGTCGTTCATCTCAGGGAGGCATTTAGAAAATGTAGATTTGAATTCGATCTAGCTTGATCTACTTATTCTAAAATGCATGCCAGTTTACAATAATTTGTATTGATGCACGACATGCATAGTTGCAAAAGAATACAAATTTCGCGTATGCAATTTTAATCACAAAGAAATATGGCAATCAGCTCATGGTGATTTTCACACATAGATAGAGAGATATAAAAGATGATTTCATTGATTCCATCATGGTGGTCACAGAGTGAAGCTCGCGGAAAGCTTATATAGGAAAGCTTGGAAGCAATAAACTAGCTAACAGAAAACGACTGCATACATGAATCTATGGGGGGGTTTATGCATGCATCATTGGGGAAGAATATGGAGCTACACTACTAAGCAGTAATAAAGCATTAATCTACGAAGAACTATGCTACTTATCTAGCTAACAGAATGAAGGGCATTCGGAGGTAGTTCCGATGGCCTTTAACTTGGTTACGAGGAAAGGAGGGGTGGCCAATGGTGCTTAGGTCGACCCTTGGAGAGAGGTTGGAAGTGATCCGAGCCTGGCGTGGAGGTGATGGAGATTCCATGGTGTGCTCATGGAGATGGAGGTGGAGCAATGGAGGTGGAATGAAGCTAAAACTAGATGGAAGGCTAGATGGGTGCAAATGGCCACCCAAAGGACCATTAAGTAGACCCAAGATAGCGTCTCTAGAGAAGTGTGGAACTCTCTAGGGAGGCCTATGGTGGGAGCTCGTGGGAGTGTGAGAGAGAGGATGGATGGGTGGTATTTAGATGCACAATTGGTTGATCTAAAAATTGAATGCATCTTGGTTGCTATTTTTAGCAACCAAGGAAACAACACATCGTTGAGAGTTTTAGAGAACTCTAGGCTAGGTATTTTCATGTATATGGTGTGTGTGGGTAGAAACCTATGTGGCTAGGTTGATTAGGTTAGGTTCTAGTGGGTTTAGGTCAAGGTAGGTCTCAAATTAGGGTTGTAAACCCTAATTCATTAAGGTAAAATGCAATTAAACTTGATACAAGTTTAATTGGTTGTGTGAAACCCTAATTGAGAGTAAAACAACTCAATTAAGTTATGTCTAGGTCAAATGGACTCTCACTAGTCCAATTGGACTATGTGTATTGAGATTAGGGCTCAATTGGACTCAATGAGTCCAATTGAATTGGCTAATGTAATTGACTAAGATCCAAGTCAATTAGGTTTAGTGAGGACTTAATTAGGTCCTTAGGGTGGTCTAGAGGTGATGTACTAGGGTTAGGGTACCTTAATTTAGGTTTCTATGTGGTTGGAATTGGGTTTAGGGACTTAGGAATTCAAGATCCAAGCTTAAATTCAAAACCAGGAATTAGAGAGCAGTTCTAGACGGTTGACAATAGTGTCAGACGTCTTAAAAGGAAAAGTTGGACATCCAAACTTGTTGTCTAGATGTCCAAACAGTGGCAGGGAAGAATTGAAGTTCTGTCTGCAGAAATTGGACGTCCAGACTAGGTGTCAGGTCATCCTAAAATGCAGTAGAAGTGGGTTTTAGGTGCGTGGGTTGTGGCTAAGGGTTTTGGATGTCCTGTAACTCATCTGGTCATCCAAATAGAGGTGGGAAATAGGGTTTTAGGGCTTCCTAGGGTATAGTGACCTAATCTAAGGGTGGTTCAGGCTTAGGGAAGCTTCTAGGCTATCCTAGGGCAATGAAGGACATAAGTTCTTCATAGTTTACTACTTTATTCCTACTTAACATAATAGCATACCTCAATCCCTTACATTATTTTCTACTACATCTTGTTCTTGGTCTTCTACTCCAGCTCTACTGCAACTTTGGCTTAGGGTTTAGCATCAGATCCAGTCTCAGATCCAGCTCCTAAGCTTCTTATTTCCTGCAATTTATATAATGCACCTAATTAGTATATTATAGCATTATTCTATGCATAGCTATAGGAGGAACAGTAAAGATGCAAATAATGCTTATGCATGCATGAACTACCCTAACTTATGCTAAGTCCTAGCCTAATTCTGGACAATTAATACCTATGATTGCTGCGCAATCAGTCACCTACCTCCCATCGCCATCGTTGCTTCTCCCACCGAAGGCTTCACCTTCCACGGCATCAACCATGCCATAATTGGTGCCTCACTCCCCTTTCATCCAATTAGGTTTCACCATGCTCCACCGCCGCCGCCATCATCTCCGATGACAACCATAGGCCTCTGGCTCTGTTCTTCATCGCAAACACCTCCAGGCCGAGCAGATATGCTCCAAGAAGTCATCCAGGTCGTCAATTGAGGATCCCAGCAGTAGCAGTATACCCAATCAACAAAGCTTCGCCTCAGCTGCACGCAAGTGAAGATGCAGTGGATTTAGTCCCACATCGGGCCTGGAAGATCGCTTCAGTGCGCGTATGTTGTGTTTGTGTTTATTCTCTATCGCCCAAGACACTTGAGGAGTCAAGTCCCTCATGCCCTTTCACATGCTAACTCGCCTAAGCCTCACTCCTCGCCTGTGACCCATGAAAGCAGGCCTAGACACTGTTCATGACTCGATAACCCGAGTATCTGGATCAGACTATGAGCTAGGGTCTGAGAGAGAGAAGGAAAGGGGAAAATTGTGAGAGAGTGGGAGGGGGTTTTGCTCTCTGAGGAGTCTGCCCTTCTACTTTGAAGAGGAAAGGCTAACACTTAGCCTCCATGTGAAGGAGGGAAGGCTTTGAAGAAGAGGCTTAGAAGAGAAGCTGAAGGTCTAAGGAAAGAAGAGATGAGAAGTAGAGCAGAAGAAATAAAGAAGGCTTTGAGAGCCTTGATCAGTTAAGTTGTCAGGTACTTGATTCTGTCGTTTGAATTTGAAACCTTGAGGGATTTAGGCACTGGATTAATTTGACTGCTTATCTGACGTGGCATATCTGATTGATGACATTGTTTAAATATTTGAGTAGTTAATATATGCTTAATTAAGGCTAATAATTGCTGATTTAAATCACCATTATTTTATCTTAGATTTCTTTTTATCATTGTGATATGTCGAAATACTCATGCTTAAAATTGAATATCAATTTGAGTAGATATTATTCATTGAATATCTCTTTTGTGCTTCGATTATGGTGCTCAATTATATGCAATTAAAGATTAGTGCATGAATTCCATTTTTGCTCCCTATGTTTGACCTCGGACTTCAATTTAGATTTCGAGTAAAATCTTTAATATGTTTTCGAGAGATTTTGACTTGCTACAACGAAATGACTTTAAAACATCTATTTTGCTTCGATTAACATTTTGGCACCGTTGTCGGGGACAAAAGCCTAAACAACATTTTGGCTCCGTTACCAAGGAGCAATGCACAATTCACCTCTATTCTTGTTTTATTTGATTATATTTGATCACTAACTTGCCATGTTTGATTTGATTATGATTTTGCGAGGTACATCATGAGTAGATCTTCCACGCAAATCAGCCACTCCCAAGGTAGGTAATCTCTCTTTTTCCTTAATCTCCTAATCCTAGGAAGAGAGAAAAGGAAACAAAATTAATTAGGATTCATCTGCCTTAATTTTCTAGTAAATATCACTTAAAAAGCAAGTTTCCTGATTTGCAAAAAAAATTAATATCTGATTAAAGCTTGAGCCAATTCTGATTAGATATTCCTTACCATGATTTCCTGTACCAACTAGGGATTTATGCCTAATACTAAGCATCTTGGATTACTCATATTCTTGTTTGAAGTCCAAGGTGTACATCTTGAGAATAAATTGGACTAGAAATAGAGCCAACTAGGATTTCTACTCTTGGGATTTGAAGTGTTAGTTCACACTTGCCTGAATTAAAGGAAATTAACCCTCCTGCATTTGTGTGCTACCCAAACCCTTTCTTGAGAAGATATAACTAGAAAAACCCTAAAATCAGGCTCTAAATCTCACTTGAATGCTAAAATTATGGACCTAATAACCTTAGAGTCAATTCAGGGTGATCTTTGGGTCATGACTCACATTTCATTATGCATCTTTTAGGGGAGGTCAGGTGAAATTGACCTGCTTTGTAGGCCAATCAACCTTCAAATTAGGTCACAAATCAAATCAATTTCTAAATCAAGTGAAATCCAAGGCACAAATTAGGCTAAAATTGGTAGACTTATGATCTCAATTCGTACATTCCGGTCTACTTGGAACTACAGTGACAAGGAAGGTCGGGTGGGGGAAACCCTGTGTAACTCATGGGGACGCTCTACTGTGTAGGGGTCTTTACAGGGCTCTCCCTTCCTAGCTGCCCAGGTAATTCTTGGATGGGTGGATTTCTGATTCAGAGGTATTGATGCGCATACATCTAAATATCCAAAAAAGTCTATTAATGCATGTTCTTAGTACCATATTAACATCATGCATATTGCATAACATGCATAATCATGCATTTAGGTCAAATTGTATAAGTTGTATAGTAATTGTCTCCATTTATGGCCAAGGACAGGGCAACTTTTAATCAAGGCTTCGGAGGGAAGATCCAACTGTACGGATTTGATCAGGGCAACGACGGGAGTTCAACAACTCCAAGATCGCCCTAATCGGACATCATAGCACCAGATATAGTCCGAGGAAGCTCAGAGATCAAGGGCCAAGATTGTGTCAATCTACACTTCAGATGACAAATCCGACCACATTGATGGGTTCGGATCGACAATCGCAACCTAACAGTGTGAAAATCTGTCCAATCCAACATCCGTGGCACCATCTACAACACAAAGAAGATGGATGGTCAGGATGGTGCCACATGGCACCATCCTAACCATCTGCACTCGGCCGCTCCCCTCCGCTCAACTCTTGAAGGATCGCGTGATGTGAGATCTTGGCCATTAGATGAAGATCCAATGACCAAGATTAGCCACACACAAAAGCACCGTCGCACCCCAAATCACTATGTAGCGCAGAGCTTAAAGCACTACTCGTGCGAAGCGCACACGTTCGAGCCGTCGTGAAGCGCTTCTTCTCACATGGATGCGGGCGATCTCGACCGCACGATCAGCTGCAAATGGCCCATATCATCCAATCGGGCGCACGCGTAATAGGACACCCCACCTCATGCCTGATCTCAAGCGCAGGTGCACGGAGATAAAGGGGGAAGGAGCGATCTAAGCCATCCGATCTCGCGATCGGATTGCTGAGATTGCTTGGATGTGCACTTGCGTTAGGCGCACGAGAGAGGAGGAGGTGTGCGCAACGCATGCATACGTCGCCCACGACAGGTTTTTAGTGACGAATAAATCTGTCACTAAAGACCTAATTTAATGTTTTTGATTATGGAATGACCAAATTGCCCCCAATCCTGGCAACTATAAAAGGAGACCCCTACCATATGAAATTCTCATCCCTTCCTGTCTTCTCTCACCCCCTCCAAAGCTCTACGAGCTTGTCCCAAACCCAAGATGCTCCTCTAGAGTAAAAATTAGAATTTTTCCACCTTCTCCCCCCTTCGTGGAGCATCCCGCGGTTGTCCTCTCACTTCTTTTCGGGAAACGGATCTCGCAACAAGGACGACATCCTACCTCGCTCTTGGTTCCTCCTACTTCATCCTCCTTCTTCCTACTCCGTCTTCCAGGCTTTGCTCCGTTCGACTCGTCCTCCAAGCAATCGTCGAGGATATTTCTCTCTCCATTCTCTCTACTGCTTTCTAGAGTAGATTTACTGCTTTCTAGCATAGATTTCCTACTTTCTAGTTGTAATGATTAGTGTAATGAATAACATTTCATTATGAGATCCATGTTTATTCTACCTCTCTTTTGTCTTTATTTGTAATATTCTCTTTCTCTCTTCTATTTATTATTTATTAAATAGATAGCTAGTTTTACCAGCTAATGTATTTCATGACAATTAAAAAAATACGATTTTGAATCAAACCTCTACCTCCCTGTGTTCAACCTGGAATTCTTAAAGTTTCAGTATAAATTTATCTGTTGATGGATTTTTTCGTAAATCGAACTGCAACGACGGGTTTTCAAAAATCCAATTCCGATCACATAGTTTTCCGCCCTCAACATTTTGGCACCGTAGCCGGGGAGGTGACACTCTGATTTTTTGCATTTTCCCACCTTACTTATCTTTTACCTCACTTCTCTCCTCTGTTATTGTGATTGTAGGTGCTCCCATGAGGCAAGCAAAAGCGGGAGATTGGAGTAAAGTGTGGTTGAAGGGTCTATAAGTTTACCCCCACCTCCCCACCCACTAGATTTCATTCCATCACTTAATAACACAAACCCTAATTAACCTAGGAGTTCTCTTAAACCCTAAGGTTAGCTTTGATTATTTTGTTGTCACCTCCACCCACCTCACCCTCCACCTATAAAAGAAAATTTTAAAAAAAAATCTCATAAAGGTACACAACCTCTTCTGAATTTCAAAGTCAATCGATAAATCGATCTTTAAAACCAATACACACACCCAAACACATAATTGAGTAGAAATCAGATTAGGTAATCATTTGTATGCCTAACTAAGTGGTGCATCAAGCCAATTGTTTGAGTTGTTTGGGCTGCACCACTTCAACTCAAATCAACTCAAGTAGCTGCAACATAGGTTCAACTTTTAGGGATTTACCATGCACTCCACATTCTTTTAAGCTTTAAGGGAAAACATCTCCACCTGTGCTTTCAAAACCTAGTGTGCCAACTGAACTTGATTGAATACTCCTAAAGTTGAATCCTAAAAGCTACTAAGTAATATTTAAACCCTAAAATTCACCACATCCAAAAATAATCTTGCATGAAAATCATTGGTTGTGCACTCACACACATATCAATCAATCATTAAGGGCACAACCTAGCTAAAGGGCCCATCACATTCCAAAGCACATTCAAACCTAACCCTAATTAAAATAGAGTAGACATTGGCCCTAAGGATTTGACTCACTCTTCGAAGCCAAGACCGAGATTATTTTTGATTAGTTTATTTCTACCATTCAATCTGATGTTTAGCTAGGGGAGTAGAATAAAATGATCGTTGCTAGGGGGTACACTAGGAACCTGAGGTGCAAGCCAAAGGAAGAACCTTCTCCCCAGTCCCTCTCTCTAACTGGTTGGATTGACCGAAAAGAAGTAGATCAAATCGATTCTTTATCTCAAGACAGGTTCTGGGAGTCTGTAGGTCATTAGGCTAGCCTACTTAAGGACAGGTTTGTTTGTTTGTATTGCAGGGCACCTTTCTTCCTCCTGTTCTGTCATGGATCCTTCCACATCCTATTCAAACTTCCACTCCTACCATCCTACCACTACTTATTCCCAAAATGATTATTATTCCAATCAGACTTATTCTCATCCATCTTCTAGTTGGGATAATTCTGATTGGTGATACAGTTCCAGACCTCGGTGTTCAGGGTTTAACCCTAGACACCATGATCTTTATTCTTATCCTTCTCCAAGCTACATTGATTATAGATCATCGCCCTCATTTGGACTGCCTAATATGATCTACAATCAAGAAGGATGCACTGATCCTTACCCTTCCCCAGGGTACACTGCCTTTAGGTCATCACCACCTTATGAACAACCTGAAATGACCTATTATCAAGGAGGGTATCAAGATTCTCAATTCATTGATTCCCCTACACTGAACCCAAACCCACCCAATCCTGAACCAAACCATTTGGTTCAGGTTAACCAGGTCCAAGAGAAGGTGTCGGCTAACTTGAGGAATACTATACAATCTTTAGAAGCTCAACCAACACCTTGTACTGAAGAATTGGAGTCCTTGATTGAAATGATTGATGATCTTAACAAGTATCTATTGGATTAGCTCTAGGATGTTAAGGCTAAGGGCATTGGTGAGTTTTTACTTGGGAAATGATCGAAATTGAGGATGAGATTTGTGGTTGCTTTAGTTCAATCTTGGGATGATTCCTAGGATGAACCCCCTTCAGGAGAGCCAAGGTTAGAATCAGCTCAGGTACTTGTTGGGGGGGACACATGTTATGAGACCGGGATTGACCAGGTTATTCTAGAGCAATCAAATAAGGATGATTTGATTTCTTCACTGGAGATCCCTAAGTCGAGGTATGAGGAAAAATGTCTCCATGGATCAGAAAGTGATTGATGATTTTGAGACATACATTAATGCGGATTCAGATTTCTTTGATTCTGAAGGCGAAGAATAGTTATGCAAATTCTCACATGAGTTTACAGAATACAATTTTAGTGAGACAACTGGGCCTAAGGAATTTGATAAATCATTTGATGGCCTTGAAATTGAGGAACTTGATCCTATTAGGGCTTGCAGGGTGGATTCAGATCTAGATTTCATGAAGGATTTAATTCAAACCATTCCTCAATTACACTCCTTTGAGCTTATTGATGATTCTGATTTTGAGATCACTAGACCCTAGTCAATTCTGATTCAATCTCATATTTTAGACTTGGAAATTTCAGACTAGTGCAGGAGGTCCCAGAATTTGAAATCCTTATTACGGAGGATGGAAAGTGGGAAATGTTGATTTGGGAAGTCGATTTCGGAGGGAGTGAAAGACATAGTCTAAGGGTTCCAATTTGTCTAAAACCACCAACTTTCTACCAGGAACCTTATGACATCTTTTCAGAGGATGTCCAACCCAAGCGCACATTCATTGATTATCGTTTTCAGCTTGATCTCTCTGTTATCTGAATTTTTGGTCTTGGGTTGCATCCTCACAAATTGCAAGCTCGACCCTGCTTGCATACTAATCTCAGGTTCTGGGTAATTTTTATCTAGAACCTTAGATATACTCAACCATGGGGTATGGGTTTGCATCACAATCTAGTCCACATATGTGGACATCTGCTGGCAGGCCCTGAGGTGAACTTTCTTATTCTGATTTTGACCTGCACTTGTGAATTCTTTATTTCTTCTTCTATGAATACTGTGCCTAGCTGAAGGCACTAAATTCAGCACGTATACAGCTCTTTTCATCATGAAGTGGACCCGTTATTCACGCAATTCAGGTGCTTCTACTTTACTCCACTCTATTTCATGTCTTTTTAATACAATGAGGACATTGCATTAGATAGGCATGGGGGAGTGGATATTCATCACTGAATTATTTTGTAAGCTCCGTAGATTCTTTTTGTTTTCTATTTATTTATTTCAAAAAAAATTGAATTAGGAAAGAATACTTGGGCATTATGACTTTTCAATCTTAGGAAATAATACAGTAGGATCTGAACACTAAGACCCTTAAGGTCATTGAGCTTAATCAGCCCGGGTATCCACTAAAATGCGGATTTGTTTATCGAGTCCTCGCCGTCCTGAATTTTATTTCAATTTTATTAAATAAGTTTGGGTGATAAGTACATGACTTATCAACTAGCCCACTGATTTGAGGGAACTTTAAGTCCAAGCATCTGTACACTAGTCGTATAGACTCGTTGTTCAGTAGTTTTAATGGAAATTGGGTAGCTAATGAACCTTCTAGGGTAGTATGGTTGGCAAGTTATCGTGGGTAACATCCCATAGGTAGGTTGTTCAGAGCTCAGCCACAGGACCATTCTTTTTGTGCTGCCTTTAGGTAAATCATAGACTAGGGAAGCCACTTACTTAAAGAAAAAAAAAAAAAAGAAATAACCCACACTACACTGCATGAGTATGGTTGGCAAGTTACCATGGGTAACAGCCCATTGGTAGGTTGTCCAGAACCCAGCTCAAGAAATGCACGTTTAATTCCTTAAACACTTAGGAAGAAGTGGAGAAGTAGAATAAGCCAGGGAGATATACACTAGATTCACCCTTGTGTTGACCCCATAAAAATAAAAGTACGGGGAAAGCTATCGGTCATATAGATACACCTTTAGGTAGAATTCTTTTTAAGGTCACCTAAGGAAGTAGAAACCCAAAGTTCGTTCTGATTGCCGATCAACGAGTCTATCACATTCACAGAAGGATGCTTAGAACATAGGGTTCTCATCAAGTCTTGGGTGGGTTGAGTGACCGTAGAAAGCCGCTCTGTAACCCTAAACTCAAAAATCCAAAAAAAAAATAGAAAAGAAGAAAAAGGAGAAAAAGGGATCCTTCTTTGAATAAGGCGAGGGCTTGAGGCAGTCTGCATTTTGGCAGATACCCGGGTGCTGTTATGTCTTTGAAAGTTCAGGTCCTAAGTAAAAATTTCTCAATGTTGAAAATGACTTTTGCCCAAGTAATCCAATCCTAATTCTTTTATAAATAGCATGTAGTTTTTGCTAGGGACTAGCAAAGGATAAGCATGGGAGTGTGATGTGCACACATCTAAATAGACAAAAATGTTTATTAATGCATGTTCTTAGTACCATATTAGCATTATGCATATTACAAAACACGCATAATATGCATTTTCATCAAATTGTATAAATTGTATAGTAATTATCTCCTTTTATGACCTGAGATAGGGTGACTTTTAATCGGGGCTTCAGATGAAAGATCCAACCGCATGGATCGTATCAGGGCGACAATGGAAGTTCAACAACTCCAAGATCACCCTAATCAAGCATCCGTAGCACCAGATATAGTCTGAGGAAGCTCAAAGATCAATGGCCAAGATGGTGTCAATCCATACTTTAGACAACAAATTCGACTGCACGAATGGGTTCAAATCGACGATCGCAGCCTAATGGCGATAAAATCGATCCAATCTGACATCCGTGGCACCATCTACAACACAAAGAAGATGGGCAATCAGGATGGTGCCACATGGCACCATCCTAACCATTCACACCTGGCTACTCCCCTCTGCTCAACTCTTGAAGGATTGCATGACATAGCCATCCTGATGTAAGATCTTGTGAATTCTTAAAGATCCAACGACTAAGATTAGTCATGCACAAAAGTAGTGACGCACCTCAAACCACTGCATTGCGTAGTGGTTAAGGCACTATGCGTGTGAAGCGCGCGCATTCGAGTTGCCGTGAAGCGCTTCTTCTCACGTGGATGTGCGTGAGCTCGACTGCACCATCAGTTGCCAACGGCCCAGATCGTCCAATCGGGCACACGTGCAATTGGATGCCCCGCCTCATGCCTAATCTCACGCGTGAGTGCACGAAGCTAAAGCGGGCGAGGAGCAATCTGAGCCATTCGATCTCACGATCGGACAGCTGAGATTGCTTGGACGTGTGCTTACATTAGGCACGCAGGAGAGGAGGAGGCGCACGTGATGCATGCACTCCCTACCCACGGCAAGTCTTTAGTGATGAATAAATCCGTTACTAAAGACCTGATTTTTATGTTTTTGAATATGAAATGACCAAATTGCCCCCAATCCTTACAACTATAAAAGGAGACCACTACCGTATGAAATTTTCATCCCTTCCTCTCTTCTCTCACCCCCTCCAAAGCTCTAAGAGCTTGTCCCAAACCCGGTATGCTCCTCTATAGTAAAAATTAGAATTTTTCCACCTTCCCCCCTTCGTGGAGCATCCTGCGGTTATCCTCTCACTCTTTTGGGAAGCGAATCCTACGATGACAATGGCGTCTTGCTTTGCTCCTAGTTCCTATCGCTTTGTCCTCCTTCCCACTTCATCCTCCGTCTTCCAGGCATCGCTCCATCCGACTCGTCCTCCAAGCAATCGTCAAGGAGGATACTTCTCTCTCCATTCTCTTTACCACTTTCTAGAGTAGATTTTCTGCTTTCTAGCATAGATTTCCTACTTTGTAGTTGTAATGATTAGTGTAATGAACAACATTTGGTTATGGGATCCATGCTTATTCTACCTCTCTTTTGTCTTTATTTGTAATATTCTCTCTCTATCTTCTATTTATTATTGGTTAAAAAGATAGCTAGTTTCCAACTAGCTAATATATTTCGTGACAATTAAACAAACATCTACCTCCCTGTGTTCAACCCAGAATTCTTAGAGTTTCGATATAAATTTATCTGTTAACGGATTCTTCCCAAATCAAACTACAACGACGGGTTTTCAAAAATCTAATTCCAATTACGTAGTTTTCCGCCCTCAATATGTACCATTCGCCTCGAAATAGCCTTTATCATCCAAAAATCTTTGGGTGCCTTGATTGGGTCCAATTCATGTCCAGTTCCTTATCCCTTCTATGCAGCACATACACAAAAAAGTCATTAGGTTTTAAACCTAAGAAGCCTCATTAAGATCTTCTACAGGATTTTTGATCTGATCTGATTACTTCAATCTGAACTTGAGTTTGATTCTACATCCTTATCCACCACATGATTTGAAAATGCAACCTGGCAATTTAGGAAGACCAATTAGGAAATCTCGAAGGTCCATGAAGGATAGAATGATTGAGGATGCCCTTAATATTATGAAGAACATGAGAGAACCTCAAATCCAACTAGCAAGATTTCTGTGAATGTTCCAAAAACAACAACCTATATTATGAATCGTGTTCAGAAGATGTTGACACAAATGACACATGGTTCAACCCGAGATGATCTCTTATAAGAATATATTGAATTGAAGGAATTGTTTGGTAATGAATATCTACGATGTGTGTCAAACCCACAACTTTGTGGGATGTACCAAGGTTCATAGAGAAATGTGGGTACATGATAACACATACAGAAAACCATTGATCAAAGATACCCATACATTTCTTCAGGAGATGATGAGACATCTTAGAGTAAGACTGAGAATCAATACGATTTCCCAAATCCCAGGTTTGAGAATCATGGTTGTTGTGGACCCCCAACCTAGATGAAATCTATTTCAAATTATGTGTAGATTGATATGCCTGATCTTGAGATGGGTTAGGAGGATCCGATTGCAGGTGTTCTTGAAGCTAGTCCATCAAGCCCAGATTTCCACGACACCTATGGTGATGAGCTTGAAACAGAACCTCTCGAGTGTAAATCCCAAGCTTTATCTTGTGAAGGTAACTTTCGAGAGTAACTCTGACATCCTAATAGAGCCCAGCCTAGATTCAAGTGATCCAATCCTTACATTTAACCTAGAATCTAGATTCGAGCCTATGTGGGATAATCATGAGGCCCAATGTGATGAGAATCATATTTTGAATCTAGATTATGATTCTAGGCCTATATTTGATGAATATACCTCTCCAGACTCCTTTGAGAGATGAATTGATTTCTTGGAAGTCACGTCGATCTATGATACAGAAATTGAGGGGTTCGAAGAGTTGGAAATCGATTTGATCTACCCTAGGAGCCAAGAACTCGAGTCTATGCCTAATAAGGACACCTTTTTAAGCTCAGAATCTGAAATTAGGTTAGATCCAAGTCATATTGTTGATTCTTCACATCTTGATTCTCTCAATAGTAGAACTCCCAATCCAAAATCAGATTCAAAAACTCATTCTTGCAAATTCTCCGATGATTTCGAATCTTACTCTGATTTCAGAGAACCTTTGTTTCCTGACGACTATGAACCAATTTACAACCTCAACAGCCATGATCCATTCTTTGACTCTAACTCTGAGGTCCCTGATCTCAAGATCATCAATTCAAAACTGTGTTCCATTGAGATGGAATCATTCCTTTATGATCTGCAGGAATTAGAAATAGTAAGTGTCGAGAGTATCTGCAATCCAGAATTAAAATCTTTTATTTACTCAGATTTTCATGATCCTGTAAGCACTCTCTAGGCATTTACCTTTGATTTTGATGTGCTTCATGAAGACTCTCTAGATGAACCTACCATTGAATATTTTCTATAGGAGCCACATCTTCTGATCCACATATAGATCCTTCCCAAACCTGTTCTCAACCCCAACCTGCCACAGTAATCAACTTTTACTCTGATTCACCTCTCTCTAATCCGATTACATACGATTCACCTCCATCTTTCAATCGGGTTTTGGACATCGATTAGACTAGTAATCATGTCCCATCCTTTTTTGATCATTCTTGTAGGGTTCCTACATCCTCGACAGATCCATTTTCTTTTGAAGATCCCTACTCTAACCAGGCTGAATCGACTTAGTCAAACCCCATATTTCCATTTCCACATTGTTTGAGTCTCAAAGTATCTGGTGGGTTCCATATCTTTTGATTCACATCTATCGACCCACCAGATTGATTGGGTTTGGGCTGCATCATCAGCTTATAGATCTGATCAAGCACTTAGTTGGACTAATCAGGCTATTGATCAAGGTGCTTGTTCTACAAAACTCATCCGATTTGATCACTCCCTCTCCATGATCACCTTCTGCTCGACTGAAGGCATTGAATTTAGTGCTTAAGGGGAGGCAACCCGTCATTCCAAAAGTCCTGAGACCCTTCTGATCATTCTTTTCAGCTACACTCCTACTGCACTTAGAGTTCAAAGTTAGAAAAATCGACTCGACCTTTGGAATTCGTATCAAAGCTTGAAATCATCCGCAACAGTCATCCCGACCCATTCACCCACCATTTCAACCAGTTCTAACCCATGAACCAAGCTGATTTCATACCCTCTGGTTTAAAATGGGGACATTACAAAACATAGGCATCGGGTGGTTTTAAAGCGCAAACACATGGGAATTAAAGTTTCTGATGGGTTCACACAAGAAAATACATATTCAAAGAAATAAAAAAATTAAAAAAAATGAAAAAGAACAAAAAATGGAGAAAGGGGCGGAAAATTTTCAGAATTGATTGCATATCATTCATGAGGAGGAAAAGAGGAAAAGAGAATTCAAAATGTCAAAAAGGGCCAAAAATTCAAGAACAAAATTGAGAGTCATTAACACTTGATTATGAAAGTTACTAAGTTCTAGACCTAATCAAAAAGAAAAGAAAAATTACGTCCTGAAAAAATAGAGACAGGGAGATTAGTACGAGTGTTGATCTTAGGCCTCTTGGGCTTGTTTTAGGGCTTAAACATTCATGTATATGTTAAGATCTGGATTAATCCTCAAGTGGTTGAGGAAAAGAGAAGCTGATGTATTAGTTCTAAGGTTTAAGGATTATTTGACCCTGTTGCCTGCCCTTTGATTTGCTGGACTTGGTAACCTAAGCACCCAAAATTACACACTTAGTCTACTTCAGTGTGCTTAACAAAGAAAACTCTACCAAAAGTGTTCTGTTATGAAAAATCATCTCAAGATCTAGCCTAGGAGTAGCTCAACAACAGAAGTTCATTGGACGAGTTCCCAACACAGAGAGGTGGGAAATTCCCCTCGAAGATGCATAATAACATATTGACTCCTCAGTGCTTGTCTCCTAGGATATCTAAATATTCTACCGGGGGCATGTAAGCACCTTGTGCTGGTTCAGGTGCCATGGGCGGGATGTCCTGAAATATCAATCGCCAGGGTATGAATTTAGCTACAGAACACCATGAACAGCACTATCTCGAAGTGTCGACCTTCAATCAGGAAGATCTCCATGATTTCTCGCCCAATCTCATCCAAAATTGGAAGGAGAACTCCTGAAGAGATCCACTTCAATCTGAGCTACATCTTGGGCTCTAATTCTTGCCCAAAACCTAATGCGAACCATTTGAAATCTAGCTTTCCTACTTCGCGAAGGTCTCGAGCTTCGAAGCTTGGAACGACCCCTTGAGCCTTAAAAAACACCCCTGATGCAAACCTTACCTCCTTAGCTTGGTTTTGGCCAGATCCCCCCTTGTTGAACATTTACGAATCGCTACGCTAACGTGTTTGATTTTGGAAAACTTGTCGTTGTAGCTTGAAAGCGAAGAATTCATGTTCAACAAATAAAATTTATACCGAAATTGAAATTCCGGGTCGAACACAGGGAGGTGGACGTTTGATCTATATTCACAATTATATTTTTTTAGGATTTTTGATAAGCAAGGCCATATAATTACAATGGAGCTATAAGACTAAAAGAAAGAGAGAGAGAGAGAGAAAGAGAGAGCGAGAAAGAGAACATGCATTCAATATTTCAACTGTTTATATAATCAAACTAAATAAAAGTTACACTATAAAGCAGGAAAATTCTACACTAGAAAAGCTGTAAATAAGAATGGGAGAGAGAAGTTATCCTCCTCGACGATTGCTTGGAGGACAAGCCGGATGGGACGACTCCTGGACAAAGGAGAACGAAGCAGGACGAAGGAGGACAAAGCAGAAGAATGGGAACAAAGTAGCACGCCGTCGTCGTCGCGGGATCCACTTTCGAAGGGGGACGAAAATTTGGACTTTATCTCGCGAGGAGCATCCCGGGTGTGGGACAAGATTCTCTTGAGCTTTGGAGGGGTAGAGAAGAGAAGGAAGGGATGAGAATTTCGTATGGAGGGGGTCTCCTTCTATAGTTGAAAGGAGTGGGGGCAAAATGGACATTACAACTTCAAAATAATAAATGAGGGGTCTTTAGTGACGGATAAATCCATCACTAAAACCCCCAACATGGGTGTAGCTGCCGTGCCCACGCGCGCCGCTTCAGCTGCCCGCATGCGCAACGGCTTCCCACATCCTTTGAATCTCAACCGTCCGATCGCAAGATCGGACGACTTAAGTCACGCCATCACCCGCTGCGCTGCGCTCCCATCCGCGTGCGATCGCATGTCCATGACGTGCGTGTAATAGCACGTCGGCGCTATCAGGCGCGTGCAGCCGTTGGATCTCCATCTGACGCTCCACACACCTCAATTGCCCGCGCCTTCCAGCCCCTCAACTCGCGAAAGCGCGCTCGATCGCTGCGCTATGGGGTGCGGATGGTCGAGTGGACGCTTTTAGTCACGGCCGACCACAGCTATTGGATCAAGATCCAACGGCGGAGAGAGAGCGGGTGCGGGGCCTTCGTAGAATGCGTGCGGCCGTTTGGGCTGTCAAGATGGCGCCACGTGGCGCCATCTTGGCCGTCCATCTTCTGGAAGTTGTAGATGGTGCCATGGATGTTGGATTGACTCGATTTTTGCGACGTTGGGCTGCGATCGTCGATCTGAATTCATCCGTGCAGTCAGATTTATCATCTGAGGTGTGGATTTTCACCATCTTGGCCCTTGATCTTCTAGGGTTCCCCGGTCACTATCTGATACTACGGATGCCTGATTAGGGTGATCTTGGAGTCGTTGAACTCCAATCGCCGCCCTGATCACATCCATACAGTTGGATCTTTGATCCGAGGTCCCGATAAAATATTTACCCTATCCAAGCACATAAAAGTAGACAATTAACCTCCATTTTATTCAAACTACTCTAAATGCAAGATGATGCATGTTATGCAATATTTATATCATGAAATGCAATCCTATGCTTAAGAACATGCATAAATAGACATTTTAAGTAGTGTAAATGTGTTTACATCGTACCCCCATGCATATCTTTTGCTAGTCCCTAGCGAAAACTATATGCTATTTATAAAAGAATTAGGTTGGATTATTTGGACCTGAGTTATTTTCAATCATTAAAAAATTGTGTACTTAGGAACTGAACTTTCAAAGACACAATAGCGCCCGGGTATCAGCCAAAATGCAGACCGCCTCAAGCCCTCACCTTATTTAAAGAAAAATTTCTTTTTCTTTTTACTCTTTTCTAATTTTTTTTTTTTTGAATTTTCAAATTTTAGGGTTTAAGAGTGGCTTTCTACGGCCATTCAACTCACCCAAGATTTGATGAGAACCCTAGGCTTTAAGCATCTTATTGTGATTGTGATAGACTCGTTGACCAGTAGTTAAAACGGACTTTGGATTTCTACGCCTCTAGGTGACCTCAAAAAGACTTCTGCCTAAAGGTGTATCTTTACAACCGGTAGCTTTCTCCCTACTTTTATTTTTTACGGGGTTAACAAAAGGGTGAATCCAGTGTATATCTCCCCGATTTATTCTACTTCTCCGCTTCTTCCTAAGTGTTTTGGGAATTTTTAGTGCATTTACTGAGCTAGGTTCTGGACAACCGGTCGATGAGCTGTTACCACCGACAACTTGCCAGCCATACTTGTGCGGCGAAGTGTGGCTTATTTCTTTTTGTTCTTTTCTCCTTTTCTTTTTGAATTTTTTTTTTTTTTAAGTAGGTGGCTTCCCTGGTCTAAGATTTACCTAAGGGCAGGAAAAAGAGAAAGGTCCAGTGACTGGGCTCTAGACAACCTACCTATGGGTTGTTACTCACGATAACTTGCCAGCCATATCACCCTAGAAGGTTCATTAGCTAGCTAATTTCCATTAAAACCGCCGAACAACGAGTCAGTGCAAAGAAAGTGTGTAGATGCTTAAGACTCAAAATTCCCTCAAATCAGAGGGCGGGTTTATAAGTCATGTACTTATCACCCAAACTTATTTACTCCAATTATGATAGAATTAAGATGGCGAGGACTCGAAAGAAAAATCCATATTTTAGTGGATACACAGGCTAATTAAGTCCAAAGACCTGAAGGGTCTTTGTGTTCAGATCCTAATGTAGTATTTCCTAAGATTGAAAATTTTCTTAAACCCAAATTCTCTTTCCTAATTTCAAATTTTTTTTTTTAAATATAAAAGAAAATAAAACAAATCTACGGAGGTGGCGAATAAATTCAAAGATAAATATCCACCCCCCCATGCCTATCTAATGCAATGTCCTCATTGTATTAAGAAGACATAAACTAGAGTGGAAAAGCGTAGAAAGCACCTGAATTGCGTGAATGTTAGGTCCGCTCCGAGATGAAAACTAAGAAAAACTGTATATGTGCTGAGTTTAGTGCCTTCAGCTAGGCACACTATACAAAGAAAAGAAATGAAGAATTCACAAGTGCTGGTCAGAATTAGAATAAACAGAAGAATCTTCTGACCTAACAACAGCGGTCCACAGATGTGGACCAGATTGTGGTGCAGACCCATTGTCCATAATTGAGAATATCTTAGGTTCTGGATAAAAATTACCCAAAAACTAAAATCAGAATGCAAGTGGGGTCGGGCCTGCGATTTATGAGGATGCAACCCAAGACCAAAAAGTCGGGTTACAGAGAATTGAAGCTCAAAAGGATAATCATTGAATGTGTGCTTGAGTTTGACATCCTCGAAACAAATGTCGTAAGGGTTCTGATTTGATGGTTTCAGTTTAAAAGGAACCCTTCGACTCAATCTTCCATTTCCTCCAAAATTAACTTCCCAAATCAAAACTTCCCAGCTCCTAGCCTTCTCATTCCAAATGTTAAATTTCGAGACCTCTTGCATGTTAATCACCCTGTCTGAAATCTCCAAGTCTAAATGATGTGGCAAAATCAGAATTGACTTGGGTCTAATTATCTCAGAAACAGAATTATCAATAAGCTCAATGGGGTGTAACTGATAATCAGGGCATTGAATTGATTCCTCCAGAAAATGCAATTCTGGATCCGTAATGTGTACCTTAATAAGATCATTTTCCTTAGTTATTGGGCTATTAAATGATCTACCAGATTCCTTAGGCCCAATCATCTCACTGAAATCATGTTCAGAAAACTCACGTGAGACTTCGCAACTTGAATCTTCACCATCAAAGAAATCAGGATCCGTATCAATGTATGTCCCAAAATCATTTGTGACTTTTTGTTCCAAGGAGACATACATTTCCTCGTAACCCGGCTCAGGGATCTCAGGTGAAGAAATCAGATCTTCCTTAATTGGTCGCTTTAATCCAATCTGGTCATAACACATGTCCCCCTCAACAGGTACCTGAGCGGGTTCTGTCATTGGCTTTCCTGAAGAGGGTTTATCCTGAGAATAATCCCAAGATTGAATCAAAGCAACCACGAATCTCATCCTCAATTTCGCTAATTTCCCAAGTAGAAACTCACTCGGGTTCTTATCCTTAACATCCTAGAGCCAATCCAACAAAGACTTATTCAAATCATTAATAATTTCAATCAGGGTTTCCAATCTCTCAATGCAAGGTATTGGCTAAACTTCTAAAGATTGAATGATATGCCTCAAGTTAGCCAGAACCTTATCTTGAACCTGGTTAACCTGAACCAAATGATTTGGTTCAGGATTGGGCAGGTTTGGTATCAATGTAGGGGAATTAACGAATTGAGATTCGTTATACCCTTCCTGATAATAGGTCATTTCAGATTGTTCAAATGATGGTGATGACCTAAAGGCAGTGAAATCAGAGGTTGGGTAAAGATCAGTGTATCCTTCTTGATTGTAGATCGTATTAGGTTGTGCATGAAAGGAAGATGATCTATAATCGATGTAGCTCTGAGAAGGATAGAAATCAGAATCAAAGTGTTCAGGGTTAGACCTTAAACACGGAGGTCTGGAACTATATCCCCAATCTAACTTATCCCAACTAACTGATGGTTGATTATAGTACGAGTTGGGATAATTGTCATGTTGAGGATAATTCACAACAGGAGGGAAAGAGTAGGAATGCGTGAAATATGTGGAAGGATTCATGAGACACGGGAGGAAGAAAGGCGCCCTGCAATACAAACAATCAAACTTGTTCTTAAATGGGTTAGCCTAAAGACCTACAGACTCTCAAAACTCGTCTTGAGATAAAGGAACGATTTGATCTACTTTCATCTGTTCAATCCAACCAGTTAAAAGGAGGGACTGGGGAGAAGGTTCTTCCTTTGGCTTGCGCCTCCGGTTCCTAGTGTACCCCACAGTCACGATCGTTTGACTCTGCTCCCCTAACTAGACATCAGATTGAACAGTAGAAATAGACTAATCGAAAATAATCTCATTCTGAGTTCTGAAGAGCGAGTTCAATCCTTAAGGCCAACGTCTACTCTGTTTTATTTAGGGCTAGGTTTGAATGTGCTTTGGAATGTGATGGGCCCTTTAAATGGGTTGTGCCCTTAATGATTGATTGATTTGTGTGTGCGTGCACAACCAGTGGTTTTCAAGCAAGATTATTTTTGATGTGGTGAATTTTAAGGTTCAAATCTTGCTTAGTAGCTTTTAGGATTCAACTTTAGGTGTTTTCAAACAGGTTTCGTTGGCACACCAGGTTTTGCAAGCACAGGTGAAGATGTTTTCCTTTAAAGTTTAAAAAGAATGTGGAGTGCCTGGTAAATCCCTAAGAGTTGAACCTAATTGGCAGCTACTTGATGAGTTTATTTTATTTGAAGTGGTGTGGCCCAATCAACTCAAACAATTGGCCTGATGCACCACTTAATTAGGCACACAAATGATTACCTAATCTGATTTCTACTCAATTATGTGTTGCTTTATGTGTACCGGTTCCACAAATTAGAACCCAGTTGAGAAGAAACAAATCAATTCGATTAAGTGCCTTTAAATGTGGGTGTACGTTGTGTGTTTGTTGAAAATTGCCCCACAAAATTATCTTTTTGTTATTATTATTATTATTATTATTATTATTATTATTATTATGAATGAGGGTGGAATGAATGTGAGTGGAAATCCAAACAACCAAACTATTCCTAGGATTTATGCAAACACCTAGGTTAATTGGAATTTGGATTCAATGTGGCGAATGAAATCTATGGAGGGGGAAAGAATGGGAGATAACTTACAAAACCTTCCGCAGCACTTTACTCCAATCTACCGCTTTTGCTCCCCGGTAACGGCCCCAAAATGTTGAACGTTTACGAATCGCTACGCTAACGTGTTTGATTTTGGAAAACCAGTCGTTGTAGCTTGAAAGTGAAGAATTCGTGTTCAACAAATAAAATTTATACCGAAATTGAAATTCCAGGTCGAACACAGGGAGGCGGACGTTTGATCTATATTCGCAATTATATTTTTTTAGGATTTTTGATAAGCAAGGCGATATAATTATAATGGAGCTATCAGACTAAAAGAAAGAGAGAGAGAGAGAGAGAGAGAGAGAGAAAGAGAGAGAGAGAAAGAGAACATGCATTCAATATTTCAACTATTTATATAATCAAACTAAATAAAAGTTACACTAGAAAGCAGAAAATCAATTACACTATAAAGTAGGAAAATTCTGCACTAGAAAAGCTATAAATAAGAATGGGAGAGAAAAGTTATCCTCCTCGACGATTGCTTGGAGGATGAGCCGGACAGGACAACGCCTGGACGAAGGAGAATGAAGTAGGACGAAGGAGGACGAAGCAGAAGAACGGGAACGAAGCAGCATGCCATCGTCGTCGCGGGATCCACTTCCGAAGGGGGACGAAAATTTGGACTTTATCTCGCAATGAGCATCCCGGGTGTGGGACAAGCTTCTCTTGAGCTTTGGAGGGGTAGAGAAGAGAAAGAAGGGATGAGAATTTCGTATGGAGGGGGTCTCCTTTTATAGTTGCAACGAGTGGGGGCAAAATGGACATTACAACTTCAAAATAATAAATGAGGGGTCTTTAGTGACGAATAAATCCATCACTAAAGCCCCCAACGTGGGCGTAGCTACCATGCCCACTCACGCTACTTCAGCTACCCGCGCGTGCAATGGCTTCCCACGTCCTTTGAATCTCAGTCGTCCGATTGCAAGATCGGACGGCTTAAGTCACGCCATCACCTACTACACTGCGTGCCCATCCACGTGCGATCGCGCATCCATGCCGCGCGTGTAATAGCGCGTCGATGCTATCAGGCGTGCGTAGCCGTTGGATCTCCATTTGACTCTCCACGTGCCTCAATTGCCCATGCCTTCCAGCCCCTCACTATGGATCGAACTCGCGCCCGCCGCTCGTGAAATCGAGCTCGACCGCTGCGCTATGGGGCACGGATGGTCGAGCGGACACTTTTAGGCGTGGCCGACCACAGCTGTTGGATCAAGATCCAACGACAGAGAGAAAGCGAGTGCGGGGCCTTCGTAGAATGCGTGCGGCCATTTGGGCGGTCGAGATGGCACCACATGGTGCCATCTTGGCCGTCCATCTTCTGGAAGTTGTAGATGGTGCCATGGATGTCGGATTGACTCGATTTTTGTGTCGTTGGGCAGTGATCGTCGATCCGAATTCATCCGTGCGGTCGGATTTGTCATCTGAAGTGTGGATTTTCACCATCCTGGTCCTTGATCTTCTAGGGTTCCCTGGTCACTATCTGATGCTACGGATGCCTGATTAGGGCGATCTTGGAGTCGTTGAACTCCAATCGCCGCCCTGATCACATCCATATGGTTGGATCTTTGATCCGAGGTCCCGACAAAATATTTACCCTGTCCAAGCACATAAAAGGAGACAATTAACCTCCATTTTATTCAAACTACTCTAAATGCAAGACGATGCATGTTATGCAATATTTATATCATGAAATGCAATCCTATGCTTATGAACATGCATAAATAGACATTTTAAGTAGTGTAAATGTGTTTACATCACCCCTTCTTCCCTTACCTCCTACTAGATTCTCCATGAGCTCCTGCGACCCTTCTAATCTGACCTCTTCTCCATCTGCCACGTTCAATAGGTGATGGTACCATCTTCCTCCAACTACTCCGTACGTCGCAATACCAGCAAACATCGCCTACCTCCCCTCGTCATCACCGCTTCTCCCACCAGAGGCTTCAGCTTTCACAACGTCAACAATACCATAACCGGTGCCTCCCTTCCCTTTCATCCAATTAGGATTCGCAGTGCTCCACCACCGCCGCCATCATCTCCAATGACAACCACAGTCCTCCAGCTCTATTCTTCATCGCAATAACCTCTAGGTCATGCGGATACGCTCCAGGAAGTCATCCATGTCCTCAATTGAGGATCCCAGTAGTCGCAGCATACCCAATCAACGAAGCTTCACCTCAGCTGCACGCAAGCGAAGATGGAGTGGGTTTAGTCACACATCAGGCGTGGAAGAGCGCTTGAGTGTGCATATATTATTTTTGTGCTTGTGCTCTATCACCCAAGACACTTGAGGGGTCAGGTCCCTCATACCCTTTCACCCACTAACCTGCCTAAGCCTCACTCCTCGCCTGCGACCCACGCACGCAGTCCTAGACACTATGCATGGCTCGATAACCCGAGTATCTAGATCCGACTATGATATTGGGTTTGAGAGAGAAGGAAAGGGGAAATTTATGAGAGAGTGGGGGGTTTTTGCTCTTTGAGGAGTCTTCCCTTATGCTTTGAAGAGGAGAGGCGAATACTTAGCCTCTATGTGAAGGAGAGAAGGCTTTGAGGAAGAAAAGGCTTAGAAGCGAAGCTGAAGGTCTAAGGAAAGAAGAAGAGAAGAGAAGCTGAGCAGAAGAAATAAAGAAGAAGGCTTTGAGAGCCTTGATCACTTAAATCGTATGGTGCTTGATTTTGCCGTCTGAATTTTGAAACCTTGAGGGATTAAGATTCTGGATTAATTTGGTTGCTTATCTGACATGGCATATCTAATTGATGATACTGTTCAAATATTTGAGAAGTTAATATATGCTTAATTAAGGCTAATAATTAGTGATCTAAATCACCATTATTTTGTGTTAGATTTCTTTTTATCATTGTGATCTATTGAAATACTCATGCTTATAATCAAATATCAATTTATTATTCATTGAATATCTCTTTTGTGCTTTGATTATGGTGCTCATTTATATGCAAATAAACATTAGCACGTGAATTCCATATTTGCTCCCTGTGTTTGACCTCGGACTTCATTTTAGATTTCAAGTAAAAAATTTAATATGTTTTCAAGTGATTTCGACTTACTACAACAAAATGACTTTAAAACATCGATTTCGCTTCGATTAATAGTAGGACTTGTTGGTGCCAACAATATGGTGCCCTTTGGAGGTGGTGGTGGTGTGAAGGGTTGTCGTTCACATGGCACTAAGATGAGGTCGACGTAGGTAGTCTTATTTGGTGGAGCTAGTTGTGTGTGTTTTAGGGTTAGGTTGTGATGCCATGGAGGTGGACTAGCTAAACTAAGCTAGCTAAGCTAGCTTAGCTAGTAGGCGAATGGGAGAGAGGGAGGTAAAATTAGGGTTTTAGAGGAGAGGAGCTAAAGGGAGCTGTAAAGGACTGCACTGGAGCTGATGTCTACTCAAGGAAGCTGAAGTGGAGCTCAATTGCTAGGTTAGCTTGCTAGTTCATAGCTAGCAGCTAAGCCAAGCTAATCTGAGCTAGCTTTCTTCTAATCTGGGCTGAGGTGAGCTGGGTCTGGTCTTCTCGATGATTACATAGCTTACTGGAGTAGCTAGCTTAGGTCAAGTAGCTCAGCCCAAGTAAGTTTAGCAGAGTTGAGCCTCCAAGAGCTGGACTTGAGCTATTTTGAGCTGGTTGATGACTTCTTCAACTAACTAGGTCTAGCTAGTTGATGACAGTAACTAGTCCAAGTCAAGGTGAGCTTCCAATGAACTATTTTGAGCTAGAGGCGCTGGAATGGAGTTGGGATCAACTGTCTTGAGCTAGTTTGAGCTACCATCCAACTAAGGTGAGAGCTAAGAATGAGTTGATATATCTAGAATAAGTTGGGATCTAGCTAAGATCCATCTGATAGATGATTCTCTGATGTATACACATCCATTTAGGTTAAAATGCCTATTTATCATGTTTCTAAGCTTATAGATGCATTCCATATTATAAATATTACATAGCATGCATCATTTTGCATTTACAATAATTTGTATAAATTATAGGTTAATTCACGTCCTTTTGTGGCCAGGAGAGGAGATTTATTCTAGGGCCTCGTATTGACGATCCAACCATACAGATTTGATCAGGACGACAAGTGGAGTCCAACGCCTCTGAAATTACCTTGATCGGAGTCTCATAGTACCTTATGTAGTCTAAGGAAGATCAAAGCCAAGGGGTAAGGTGTCGCCAATCCAAACCTTAGATGCCAAATCCAACCATACGGATGGATTCGTAACAACGATCGCAGTCCATTAACATGAAAACCACTCCGATTAGAGCTCCGTAGCACCCTTTACAAGGAGAAGAAGTTCAACAAGCATGATGATGCTATGGCGCCATTGCAACTCTCCAGCCCGACTACAGTCACTCCTCCTAAGCAATGATTGTGAAATCTTGGGCGTTGGATTCAAATCCTACAGTCATCGAGAGGCCATGTCGCTCGCTTCAGGCCAAGCAGAGAAGAGCTTCACACAATTTTGACCATTGGATCAAGAACCAACGGTCGTGGGTGCGTAAGCCTTAATTTCAAAATGCGACTCAAACTCGTCCTCAGTGCATCGATTAGCACCTCCACCCGCAACACATGGCCGAGCGTTCAAAGTGCCACATGAAGTGAAATTGGGCTGCCAGATACAATTTGAACAACGATGAAGGTAGAGACGCGGTCCAATCCCTTGCACTGGATGAGAGGAAGCCTCGTATGCACACGACAATGCACAGGCGGACTCGCGCTCATTCGTGAAGCTAGGGAAGAGCACGATCTTAAGGGCACGATCCTCTCGCGATCGTGGTCATTGATCAATCATCCAACGGTTGGCATGCATGAAAGTTACAAATAGAGAGCTAGTGGGAACGTGAGATGGATCTACAACGACGATTGAGCCAGATCTACAGTGACGTCTTGGATATCACTAATTGTCCCATGCTTGTTTTAGCCCCCTTTCCTCCACTATATAAATGCCTATGATCCCCCTTTTCTCTTCATTTCTTCCTTTCTCTCCTTCACCACCTTCAAGGCTCTAGAGAGAGCTTGTCCCAAGCCTGGGATGCTCCTCTAGAGTAGATATTAAATATTTTTTCTTGCTTCTCACCCCCCTTCGTGGAGCATCCCGTGGCCATCCTCTCACAACCTTCCAGAAGAAGATTCTCGCCTCGATGCCATTGATAGCGATTTCACGCGGTTTGTTAATTAGGTCGTTATAACGCGTAAAATCGATCAACTCTTAAATTTATATTCCTAGATAGGGGAGTATCTAGGGTCGTCCAATGAGGCCAAATGTTTGCAAAATTGATTCTCTTGCTTGGAATAAAAATCTCAACTTTCTTTTTTGGTATTTTTCAATATATCATTTTTTTTTGTTTTTGAATTAAGACATGCGAAATGGTGGCGGGAAGGTGATTTACACTTCAAATTTAAAATACTACTTCTAAGTGGCAAGTAGAACCTCTCCCTAAGCTCACTCTAGGCAAGTGGTGGCCTAGAATAATTAGGAAGAAGGAGTGAAGAATGCTATAAGCAAGCAAGTAGAAATGCAAATTAGAAATTGTAAAGAAGGCAACTAGATAAATGAAAAGTGTTTTACAAAAAAAAGGCCTAGTAGAGTAATGCTTCTACTACTAGAAAAATTAAAATAAAGAAAAGCAAACACAAATTCTAGATAGATGGTGAAGAAGAGGGCTTCTTACTCCAAGGTTGGTGGCTCCCAAGCTTGAAAAGAATCCTCCAACTCCTTCCTTGCTGTGCTCTGCCAAGGTGATGTCCTCTAAGGCAAGCCCTAAGGGGGCGTGCCCTAAGCTTCTCTCCAAGGGTGGACGTCCACCATAAGTCCTTCTCCCTTGCCTAGCCGTCCTCCTTGATGTGGAAGAGTCCTCCTCCTTGGCGTGGCCCAAGTTGAAGAGAGTGGGGAGAAGAAGGCACCAAAAGGGCTGGTGATGTGCCCTTTTAATCTCCTTCTCTGCTCCTTCTTCTTGGCCGTAGGTATAGGTGGTTTAGGTAGCAAAATATACTAAGGGAGGATGCCCCCAAATGGTGGTAGGTGGTGGCTTTTTATAGAATAGGAAGGGGGCTAAGGTGACCCTTGAAATGGAGGGCTAGGATGGGGAGATGGAGGTGGTTAAGGATCCAATGGCCAAGGGTGTTTGGCGCCACCTTAAGGGACACCTAAGGGGTGGTTATGGTGGTTGACACCCCTTGATGTTGGCGCCAAAATGGCTTCTAGAAGAGGGTTTAAGTTGGCACCAAGAAGGATTCTAGAAAGAGGGTTAGGTGGATGGCTAGGATGGATTATGTGGGTAGGTGTAGGGTGGATGAAGGGCTGAAAGTTGGTGCCAAAATAGAGGTGGTTGGGGGTAGTTTTTGGCGCCAACTTGTAGTGTCTTTTGGTGGTGATAATGGGGTGAAGGGGTGGCTAGGAGGTGGCACCAACTTGAGTAGGGTAGCTAGCTTAGGTAGGCTTAAGTTGGTGGAGCTAGCTAGGGTTGAATTTGAAGGTGGTGGATGGCCAAGGAGCTGGTTGCTAGCTATGCTAAGCTAGCTTAGCTAAAGGTGGAGTAGAGGAGAAGTTGTTGGAGCTAGGGTTTAGAGGGAGGAGCTGAGGAGGAGAAGTCTGGAGCTGGAGCTGGAGCTGGCTGCTGCTGAAGAGGCTGGGATGGAGCTACTCTAGCTGGCTTAGCTTGCTAATTCTTTGCTAACTGCTAAGCCAAGCTAAAGTAAGCTAGCTTCTACCATAATGAGCTGAGGTGACCTAGGTCTGGTGCTCCTGGGGAGAATCAAGCTGGTTGAGGCAGCTAAGGTAGCTTAGCTCAATTGAGTTGAGCTAAGCTAAGTCCCCGAGAGCTGGACTTGAGCTTCCTAAGCTGAGATGAGTTCTTCTTCAGCTGGCTGGAGTTGAGTGGAGCTAGATGTAGCTGGATCTGAGCTGGGGTGAACTCCTGTCAACTCAGCTGAGCTAGCTAGAGCTCCCTATGGACTAGTGGGAGCTGAGATGAGCTAGACTCAGCTAAGTTGAGCTGGATCTAAGCTGACTTGAGCTAAGGTGAGCTAAGATGAACTCTCTTGAGCTACCATTCAGCTGAGATTAGTTGAATGGAGCTGGGATGAGCTAACCCTAGTTCAAGTAAGCTAGGTTCCAGCTGTGGTGAGCTGGATCAAGCTGAGTTCCAACTAGTGTGGGCTTCTCCTTCACCATTTGCCTTCTTGAGTGCTAGGGTTCTAGGGATCTGTATATCTGTACATCCCTAACACTCACAAAAGCATATTAAAAAGACAATAAAAAATGCAATGCATGCCTAACCTAATTTATGCCTAAATGCAGCCCAAAACCCCATTTGCGGAGTAAAATCCTAAGAGCTAGATTTGTTTTAATGCATAAGAATGATGATAAACTGGCGTTTATCAACCATCTTGCCCCATCCTCCTTCCTTTGATGTTGTTCTCCTTCATCCAGCCTCTCGTCACCTTCATCCTAGGCATCATCAAAGCAAGTCGTCCTCCAAGCGATTGTTGACGAGGATTTCTCTGAACCCTCTATCTTTTATTGCTTTCTAGTAATTAATAGGCATTGCTCCATTCTAGGAAATATTTTCTCTCACTCTCTCTCTCTCTCTTTCTCTCTTACTATTCAAGTAGATTAGCTAGATAAAGTTTTTGTCGATAAGATCTCTTACCTTATAAAAATACCAAAAAAGTCACAAAGGTTAAAAGCACTAAAAATAAATAAAATTGAAATGGGGATTTCTCCAACCAAATATTCACCTCCCCATGTTCAACCTGGGGCTCACCTCGAGCTTTGGCTATAAATTGTATCTAGTAGCAGATTTCTACGTACTAAGATGATGGATTTTCTAACTCAAAAATTTTCGCATACGAAATCCTATCCACCATTCTCATTCATCTTCTCCCTTCTTAAGAGACAAGGTTTGCGAGATCTAACTTTCTTCCTATCCCTGAAACTGGAGTGAATGCATTAAAAATACAATAAAATGCAATGCATTCCTATCTTATGTAAATGCCTAAATGCAGCCTGAAAACCCATTTGCTGAGTTAAAACCCTAAGAGTTAGATCTCTTTTAGGGAATAAGAATGATGATAAACTGGCGTTTATCACACCCCCATACTTATCTTTTGCTAGTCTCATACCAAAACTATTTTCACAAAATGGATTTTTGGGAAAGACTATTTTTTTTACTTTTGAGGAGATCACGGGACTTTGGTTGATTGAAAACATGAAAGGCATGGGATTTGTTAAGGATAAAACATTAGGATTCATCTTTAAATCCAAAAATTAGATGAATCGGGATAAATGTATCCTTCAATAATTCACAAGTTAACTCCTTGTTAATTCAAATGACCCAAAATTATTTTGTAGTTAGGATTTCCATGGCTCTTGAATCCAAATCGCAACATGCATAACCCTTTAAACCTTGTGTCGGTGCTTTGTGGATGCCAACATTTATAAGGTCATGTTTTTAAAACTTTTTTTTTTGTCTCCCCCATGCTTACTCCTAGCTTAATCTACAACAGATGTGTTGGAATCATCATTCCCATTACCAATCCTCAAGGGGGCACTAGCTCCAACACTTCAAGAAAGTACTGTCCAAGACACCACCCAGGAGCTCACAACCTTAAAACACAATGCAGTGTAAAGGGGCTCTCCAAGCAAACTCATGTTCTTGCTCCAATGCTATGGGCAGAGCACCATCCAAGACACTTGAGTCGTAAAATGTGCCTTAATGCTCTGTCTAAAGATATGAAATATAGATATAGAGCAGTACTGAGGTGGTAACATGTTGACATCATGTCCACAAAGGAGGTGTTTTCCCTCCTTCTTAGTGGTGGGAACTCAAACCAATCATCTACCTCAGATTTTACTATGATTAACTAAAGGATTTTTGTAATTTCCCTAAATATATTTTATATATATATTTAGGTGTTGGCTTTGTGTGCATGATTTGATGCAAGAATTTTGCAAGAGACATGAGCTTTTGGGTTGGAAACTGAGCAAAGTAATTTACAAGTCACAAAAAGGGATCAAGTCACCTGAATCACCATGACTTCAGGTGGAATTTACTGAAAGATAGTTGATCTAATCTACGAATCGACCTAGAAATTCTAAAAATTGGATCCACATCCTATTCCCTAGTTTCTTAAAGATTAAATCTCATTGTTCCTTAAAATAAAATTTTCAACCTTAGTCCCAATTTTCAAAATTTTCCTCAAAAGGTTTTATGATTTTTCTATTTTTTTGGGTATGCATGCCAAAAATGAAATGAATATTTGAATGTTTTTAGTTTTGAAATTCCTGAATCAATCATCAAAATGTGAAAACACCCCCTCATGCTTATGATATGCAATGTCCTCATGCATTAAGAGGGAAAAGAGGTCACCTTAATGAAAAGAAGTTGGGTTCAAGATGGGAAAATCTTGGGAAAAGAAAGATAAGAGGAAAGTAGTAAAAATGGTGGATTATCTCCAATCCAGTGCTATCTTTTACGTCATTCAGCCAGGCATGAAGTGATGCATAGAAGACGGACAGTCATGTAGAAAATTGGGCATAGAATGCCCTTATTAAAAAGGTCTTCCTCTGGATCCCCTATAAGATGATTGCTAAAAATATAGGGATCAAAATGAGATGGAAGAATGGAAGAATGCCCAAGTTCGGCCATGGTTTTAATTCATGATAAATGCCATACTCAGGCGGGTTTGGTGGTAAGTCTAATGGAAGGAGAGTGGGAGAGAAGTCGGTGTGATGAAGGGTGGGTGAAGTTAGTGTGGGTGGGTCTGGTGGAAAATCAGGAAGATTTGAAGAGTAAAGGTCAAATCCTAATTGATCTAAAATGTCTTCCACTACATAATCATATTCAGAATCTAAATCAATAAAATCTGGTTCAATGGTGGTCAAAGTAGAGCAGGAACGGATCATCACAGATTCCTCAATTACTACTTCCATTTCATCATCAGAGTCCTCAAAAGATACATGATCAAGGGACCTCTTGGAAGCTTTGAAAATATCTAAAGAGACTGTCTAGTCACCGGAAGTTATATCCATTTTTCTGGAATGATAGTTGATATTAGCTTTTGCTGTAGCCAGAAAAGGTCTTCCAAGGATAATAGGGGCATTTTTAAGTGCCTCAGGTACCTCAATGTCAAGGACTAGAAACTCAACCGAAAATAGACAATTCTGGACCTTGACAATAATATCCTCGACAATTCCCCGTGGTTTAATGGTAGATCTATCTGCTAATTGAAATTGAACCTTAATAGGTTTTAATTCACAAAATTGAAATTCCTCGAATAAGACCATGGGGATAAGATTTATAGAGGCACCTAAGTCGAGAAGGGCGCGATTAAAGGTGGTGTCATTGATGACAACCGAAATGAGTCGTGCGCCCAAGTCCTTCTTCTTGAGAAGCGGCTTACTCTGTACAACCAAGAAAACTATCTCGTAAAGGACCACCCGTCCTAGATTCTTGGCTTGCCACTTTGGAGTACATATTTCTTTCAAAAATTTAGTGTAGGTAGGGATGTACTTGATGGCATCTTGGAGGGGTATGTGTATCTCGACTTGCCCAAATAAGTACATAGGATCTTGGTGAGAGGGCTCATATTGCTTTTTCTTTGAAGGATTGGAGTGTAGTGTTTGAGGGTAAGGAATGGTATTTCAATCTTGTGATTTTTGTGTGTCTTCTTCCTGAGTAGGGGAATGAGAATCAACTTGCATAGGGATGATGTGGGTGTCATTAGGTTGCTGTGAAGGCCCAGGGTCAGTGGTGGTTTTCCCACTCCTCAATGTAACTGCATGTGCAGTTGGATTATTCCTTGGAGGAGGTTGGGGGCTTGTTGGTGTGGAAAACATGATGGCTGCTAAGGTATAGAGCTAATGAGAGGCTGGTTGTGGTGGTTTTGAGTTTGATTTCCACCTTGATAATGGTTCCTTTGATTATTAGGGTTGGGCATGGGTTAGGAAGGTAAATGTCCTGCAGGTCTCTGAGTCAAAGTAATCCCAATCTGATTATGTAGATTTGTAACAACGCATGTTACTTTAGACATTTTGGTTTGTATTCCCTGTAGGGTTTTCATAATTTGGGCATCGATGCCTTCTTGAGATGGCCCAGGTTGATAAAAAGTCTAATTTAACCCATACCCTCCAATCGTGTTTTGTTTCTGATAGGGAACCGAATTGGTCCAGGAGTGAGTTGGGTAATTCCTCCAATTTGAGTTGGAGGAATTTTTAAATTGCTCCTGGAGGGCGGAAATATTTTTAGTGAGACTGAGATTTGGATATGTGTATGTCCCTAGTGAACCATAGAAAGCTTCAAAATATTGATTATACTCAGTAAGGGCAATATTTAGATTATGCAAATTTTTTCCCGTTAGGATGTTAAAAGGGGTTAGAGGCGGAGCCTGTGGGGCCTAGGTGGGTGTGACAAGTCTTTCCTCCATTTTCTTTTGATTCAATTGCATCTGGTCAAGTCTATGAGCAATTAATTGGAGATCATCTCGGATAACAGGGATAGATTGAGTGCCTCTCTCATGAACACCGAACTACTAGTTGGTAGTCTTGCCAAAGGTGTTCATAGATGCATGATTAAATGAGTTTTCACTCATTTCTTTGAATAATTCGTAGGCACTTTTGGAATCCTTATTTAATTGATTACTGCCACATGAGGCATCGATGAAATGTCAAAGTTGATCTTCTAATCCATGGTAGAAGATCTGCACTAGTTGCCATAAAGGAACTTCATGGTGCGGGCAACTTCTTAAAAGATTTTGGAACCGTTCCCAAGCATCATGTAGAGTCTCATCAAATTTTTGTTGGAAGGTCGTAATAAATCTTTGCAAGGAGTTAGTACGACCTATAGGGAAGAATTTTTTTAGGAAAGCACTTTAAAGCTGAGGGTAGGTTGTAATAGGCCTACTGATGGTTCTAAACCAATAAGTGTTCTTATCCTTGAAAGATAATGGGAATAGCCACATCAGCCATAGATCTTCTTGCACATTACGGGAACGGGTTGTTTGTGCGAGGAGGGTGAGCTGTTAAAGGTGGCTAAACGAGTCTTCCCTAAGAAGGCCATGGAAGTGCTAAATCATGTTTAAAAAGACCAATTTGATTTCAGAGTCCACTTCTGGAATTACCACCATTGGTCTGTCGTCATAGTTAGAAGGATCATGAAAAGCCTTAAGAGGAACGACGTGCTGTTGACGGAGTGGCGGATTTTGCTCTTAGTTGGCTAGGTTTGTTACAGTCTCAGTCAACTGCTGTTGATTAGCTTGAAGTTGAGCCAGCTTCTCAACCATCATGGTGAAGGGATTAAGTGGGGGGGCTTGATTGTTGTTGCTGTGGCATCACAACGTTAGGTAGCTCCAGGCTGGGTAAATGAAGGATGGGTGGTGAGCGAGATTTTTGCAAGAAAGATTGAAGTTATGAAAACCCCATCGTTGTAGTCACAAAATATCTTTACCAAATAAATTTATCAACGCTTATGCATCTACTGAAGGCCCCAACTCACGCACCCATTGGCTTCCACTTACATCCGCTACCATGTGCACCCGTCGTCAACATTTAATCTTAATGCCTTGATTACATGCTAGGGCGTGCCTCATATAGCGTGGATGGCCCGTATGATCATGCATCGTGTGATACTCTCCATCTGTCGTGCCGCATGGGGGTACTACTGTCGTTCCTTGTGAATCAAATGATCCATGTCGCTTGAGGATGTTGAGTGAGTGCACCTAAGGTCTACGTGGTCGCTCGTACGTTGTTCATCGTGGATCGAATGGCTGAATTTCAAATTCGCACGCTCACCTCAAGAACTCTCCATGTGATTTGAACGCACGTCCCTCTCATTGTAGGCCACACTTGCAACTACTGTGTTGAGGCGAAGCTTGCTCAGTTGTGGCTGTTGGATCACAAATTAAGCACCCAAATCAGATCATCTACAAGGCTCATCAAGGCTGCATGGTCAAGATCATGCGATTTGATTCCAATTGGATGTGTAGCTTTGAAATAAGGAGTGTGGGGACTCAAACGCTGGTCGCTTGGTTGCCCTCCAAGCCTCCAACCAATGCACTACAATGGGCTTTATGTCTGAAACTTGGAATTTCTCTCCTATGCATGGAGCATGCTTATGGCTGTTAGATCAAGATCTAATGGCACAGATCTGATGACTGGCTAGAGAAAGAGAGCAATGGTGATCCTTGGGTAGTTGTGGGTGGTCCAGATGATGGCTTGTGGCATCATCTGAGCCATCCATCTTCTAATGGTCCTTGAAAGTGCTACGGATATCGGATTGGACCGATTTTCACACATTTGGTTGTGATTGTCAATTCGAATCCATCCGTATGTTTAGATTCTTCATCTGGAGCTCTAAAATATGTCACCCTATTCCCTAGCCTCAGAAATATGTGAATTAATATACAATTTATACAAGTCAACCTAAATGCAATATGGTGAATGTTATGCATTATTCACAATGTTAAATGCAATATTAAGCTTAGGAACTGGCATAAACTGGCATTTTATTATGAATCAATGCATATTTATCATACCCCCATGCCTATCTCTTGCTTATCCCTAGCAAAATTAACCTAAATGCTATGTATAAAGTAGAATCAAGATCCAATCACTTAGGTAAGATTTCCTGATTAACACCAAAAAATTTCAATTAAGGACCTAATTACAAAAACTCAACAGTGCCTGGGTGCCTGCCAAAATGCAAACCGCCCAAGTCCTCTCCATATTTTGGAAAGGAAAGAAACATTTTTTTTCTACTTTTTCTTTTTTACTAATTTTTTTGGATTTTTGAGTTTGGAGTTTTAGGGTAGCTTTCTTCGGCTACCCAACCCACCCAAGACTCAAAAGAACTTTAAATTTAGAGCATCTCGTAAAAAGTGATAGACTCACTAAGTGACAGTTAAAACAGACTTTAGGTTTCCACACCCCTAGGTGACTTAAAGTTTCTACCTAAAGGTATCTCTTTCTGATCGGTAGCATTCTCCCTACTTTTAAATTTTTTATGGAGTTAACATAATGGAAAACCCAGTGTATATCTCCCCAGTTTATTCTACTTTCTCGCTTCTTCCTTAAGTGTTTTGGGAATTATTTGTGCATTTTTGTGAGTTGGGCTCTAGACAACC
Organism: Thalassia testudinum; assembly: GCA_037157565.1. Classification (NCBI taxonomy): domain Eukaryota; kingdom Viridiplantae; phylum Streptophyta; class Magnoliopsida; order Alismatales; family Hydrocharitaceae; genus Thalassia; species Thalassia testudinum. The sequence continues at coordinate 56,203,949 of JAZHRO010000025.1, read as the reverse complement.
CGCCAATGGGGCATCAAACCCACGGCAAGTTGCTAGCCAAACTTATGCGGTGAAGTGTGGCTTACATTATTATTATTATATTATTTTTTTCTTCTTTTCCTTATTTTCTTTTTCAGCATACATATTTTTTTCTTTTTCTTAGTAGGTGGCTTCCTTGATATATGATTTACCTAAAGTCAGTAGAATGAGAATGGTTATGTAGCTGGGCTCTAGACAACCAGCCAATGGGCTGTTATCCATGACAACTTGCCAGTCATACTACCCTAGAAAGTTCATTAGCTACCTAATTTCCAAAAAAACTATCGAAAAGTAAGTTAGTGCAAATAGTGTGTAGATACCTTAGAATTAAAGTCACCTTAAATCAAAGGACGAGTTGATAAGTTGTGTACTTATCACCCAATTTATTAAAATAAAATTAACGTGGCAATGACTTGAGAATAGGTCCACATTTTAGTGGACACTCAAGCTGATTAAGCCCGAAAACCTGAAGAGTCTAAGTGTTCAGGTCCTATCATATAATTTCCTAAGGTTAATAACTCCTAATGCCTAAGTTTTCTTCTCCTAATTTTATTCTTTTTTAAGAGAAATAACAAGCAACTACTGTTACAGATCTGACAAAATAATCATAGAATATCCACACCCCCATGGCTAGCTAATGCAATGTCCTCATTGTAAAATAAAGGCATGAAATAGGGCAGAATAGAAAAAATATCACCTATATTTCGTGAAAATCTGGTCATTTCCAAAGCACACTGTACAGATGCTGAGTTTATTGCCTTCAACTAAGCACAGTCCTCAGACAAAAATTATAGACATTGAGGCTGCAAGGGTATAGTTTTCGAGCCCCAAGATATGGATCCTAAAATGTGAGAGTGGGCTTGCCAAAGAGATGATCTATGAAAGTGGCAAATTGGTGATGTAGGGAGAGCTCGAATGGTCTCTAATAGGATTTTTGCTGACTCAGTATAGATGAGGTTTGGTTGGGTGTAGGATTTGTGTGATGGTTGGGCGAAAAAGGATTATGAGGTTTTTGTGAGGTGTTGGGGGTTTGCAAGTCACACTTCCTAATAGTTTCTCTCTGAATTTCAATTTCATTCTCAATATCTAGGTGCTTGTTCCAACCATTCTTATCTTCATATTTTCCACCCACTAATTGAACCTCAAACTCTAAAAATTTAGGATAATGGTCATGTTGGATTTTTAATTGATCAAGTGAATCTTCCAACAAGCTTCCAATTTCAAGAATGTTTTCCTCATCCCGACTTGCCACAGTTGGTTGCATTTGTTATTGTCCTCAATTATCCCTGGAACCTCGTGATGTCTTCTTCAATTTTGGTTGGGTTGGCCATTAGGGGGTTGTCTAATGTGTGTATGGCCATTACCTCCACTATTCTACCAAGCTTCTCAATCAAGCCACACTTAATTTTATTATTCTTTGAGGCCTCAAAAATATTAAACTGATTTGTTTTATTCCCAGAGGCAATCTCTATATTTCTCGATTCACAGTCAATCCTTGCCTTGGTGGTGGCCAAGAAAGGTCTTCCCAAAATAATTAGGGTGTGGTTGAGTTGTTTTGGTGCTTCCATGTCAAGGATGTTAGTGGCACAAGAAGGGGGGGTTGAATTGTGAAATAGTGTTTAGCAAAAAATAATCGCAACAAAATTATGCAGGTATTTAAAGAGGAAACCCTTGTGGGAAAAACCTCTACCTAGAGAATTTTGTCCCTAATTCAATGGGAATCACTAAATCACACCACTAATTCGAGGGTGGTGTTCCTCAAAAATAATTCCTCTCTCCTGGACAACCCCCAAGGAGAGTTTAGCCCCTCTAGTAAGAGGAATTGAGAAACCTAAAGCTCGGATACCCAAAGAAACTAATAAAATAAAATAAAGTAAATAATCCTAAGAGCCTTGAATAATATGGAATAGAAAGTAAGCTATGATACTCACTTTGCAAACTTATGTGATGTAGCAAATTAGAGTGGGAGTGATGTTGCTCTCAAAAATTTCCAAGAACAAAAGAGCACAAAAGAGCACAATAGCTTTAGAAAGCTTAGAATAAGATAATAGAAAGTATTTGGTACAAGAGTATTTCTTTAGTTGATGTGAAGGCTTAAAGCAACCCTTTGTGGGTATATATAAGTGTAGGAGGTCAAATTTAAGCCTAAGTAGTCATTGGAATTTGGATTGAAATAGAATAAATTGAGGTAGAATGGCTATAATGCATTTACTCAAAGTCTGACTGTATTAGACGTCTAAAAAGTCATGATAGACATTTGAAGGAGTAATTTCAGACGTCTGAGAATAAAGCCGGACATCTAAAAGACTTCAAGTAGAAATTAGTCATTACAGGGTTTCTCAAGATTAAATATAGGGATGTCTGAACAAAAATATAGACATCTGAAAAGATAGTTTCAGACATCTAAGAATAATAATGGACATCTGAAAAAGCCTTAGGATCAAAGTGATTGTTACTGGAATGAAGTTGGATCTAAATAGGAATCTAAAGACATATAATCAGACATCTGACTAGATGTGTGGTAAAGATGTAGAGGTCTTAAAAAGAAGAATTAGACATCTGAATAAATGCAAAGATGTCTAATGGCCTACAACGTTCCGAAATCAAAGAGTAACGAACATTATCAATTGCGGTCAATTTTAATGTTGGATAGAAATTGAACATTGGTCATTTTTTAGATGTCTCAAGAAAATGATAGACATCTGAAAAACAACTAAATTATGACTGTTGTTCTACTGAAGTTAGAGAGATATCACAAGCTCAAAGAGTCATCTAAAATACACTATTAGATGTCCGAAGTAGAGCATGGATGTCTAAAAACTTAGGTAACAGAGGTCTAGACTTCTGGCCATGATTCTAGGTTCTTGACAGGAGCCTAGACATCTGATAAAGTAGATCAAACATCTGACCAGGCAAACTCATATATCTGAAAATCCAATCAGAAACAAAGTCTTGTATGCTGAATTACAAGAGTGTGGATAAGAAGGTTCTAAAGGTAACTTAAGGATAATGCAAGGCTCATTTACATTCTAAAAATGAAATAAAACAAATCTAATTATAACTCCTTCTATCTTCATCTCCTCATTTCCTTGATCTTAAGCTTTCATCAAGCTTCATCCAACCCTAAGCTTGAAATATTCATCTCCAAATACAATGTTAAATATAACATGTTTTGTTATCATCAAAATCAATGATCATGGTGCTTTATCACCAACAATCTCCCCCTTTTTGAAGATGACAAAACCATATAAATGAAAAGGAATTTCTCCCCCTTTTTGTCATTATCAAAAAGATGTAATTACAAACATTCTAATCTCCCCATTAGTCTATGCTTCTTTATTTAAGAGAAATTAACTTCTAAATATTGAACTATGAACACTCTTCTTCTTCTAGTTAAAAATTTAGGTAGTCAATTTCAAATAACTGCCCCTAACAACAAACATCTTTTTTTTAGAAAAAAAATTAATCCCTATAAACTCACCTACCAAAATCAATGAAATTTACCTCCAAACTTACTAAATGAAGGTGTCACCAAGTGTTTGAATTAGTGCTAATGGTATGAATTCCACCCTTCATAGCCATTTGGTTCTCCAAGTATCTTGATCCGTCCTTGATGAAGTCATATAGATAACGACTTGGATCTACACAATCATCTACAAAACAAGAATAAACTAATGATCTAGGTCGATATTTTCTTGGATCCTTTAGGATTGTCTTTTCTCATCCAAGAGTATTTATTTCTTGGATTCCAACTTTTTGGCTTTGGTTCATAAAAATCTTTCTTAGTGTGTGCTAGATTATCATTTATTTTTTGCTTACCCTTAGAAATCTCAACAAGATCATTAACTAGCTTATTTGAATTCTCTTTAAGGCTTGCTAGATCATTTTCAATAAAATCTATTTTATCTTTCAACAATGTAATATCTATTTTCAAAGAGCTATTCTCTTCATGAAGTTGAGGTTTAGTCATAATAAGATTTGTATTTTCTATTACAAGCTCATGCTTTTCATGCTCAAAAGAACTACAATTACTTTTTAACTTTTTGTTTTCTATTGTTAACAACCTACAAAGATCATAAATGTCTTCTAGAGCATCTTGAAATTATTCTATAGTATAAGAATAAGTTGATACCTCATTGTTGCTTTCTTCGTTGCTTTTGTCCTCAAGTGCCACGAATCCAAGATAAGCAGATTCTTCTTTATTTGAATCGTTGTCTTCTTCGGTCAAATCATCCTAAGTTGCTTACATAGCTTTCTTCTTCTTGTACTTGTCAAACAATTTCTTTGTATCTTTCTCTTTTTTTATTTTGCTACTTTCACCATCCTTCTTAAGAAGCTGACAATCCATTGTAATGTGTCCCTTCTTTTCACAATTGTAACAAATGATTGGTTCCCTTTCGGTTTCTTCCTTATCTCTTTTCTTCTTGAAATTCATGTTACTCTTCAAAAATTTTAGAAACTTACTTGTGAGAAACTCAAGATCTTCATTTTCTTCCTGATTACTTTCTTCCAAATCTGAATTTGCTCTAAGGGCTAGTTGCTTTTTCTTTCCTTCATCAATTCCCTTCTTTTGATTTAGCTTTGTCTCATAGGCCATGAAATTCTCGAGAAGTTGATCCATGTTCAAGTTCTCAAATTCATTTGCTACTTCTATAGCTATAACCTTTGGCTCAAAAGTATTTATTAAAGATTGTAAAATCTTACCTTCAAGCTCACCTTTGATGAATGTCATTCCAAGTGCCTTCAAGTTGTTGACAATAAAAGTGAAGCGAGTGTACATGTCCTTTACACCTTCATTCTCCTACATTTGAAATTTCTTGAAATCTTGGGTTAGTAAAACAACTTTGAAATTTTTTACCTTATTCATTCCCTCAAGAGTAACCTCAAGAGTTTTCCAGATTTCATATGCACTTGTGCATTGAGAAATCTGATTAAACTCATCGAGGCTGAGTGCACAATACAAGGCATTCATAGCCTTGGAGTTAAGTGAGAGCTTCTTCTTGATATCCTCCATCAAGGTTACATTTTCCAGTTTCTCTGACTTTACAAATGGTGTTTCCACCATGTCCCAAAGTGAATAATCCATCAATTGGAGGAAGACTTCCATCCTTTGCTTCCAGTACAAATAGTTCTTACCATCGAAGAAAAGAGCTTTATCGTTGAGAATCCACAGTTTTCGTTTGTTGTGAATACCCTTGATGCCATTGGATCTTCTTGTAAAGGCTTTTACACCTATGTACAAGATCAAACAAAGCTCTAATACTAGTTGTTAGTGGCACAAGAAGGGTGGGTTGACTTGTGAAATAATGTTCAGTAAAAAACAATTGCGACAAAAATACGCAGGTATTTATAGAAGAAACCCATGTAGAAAAAACCTCTACTAGATCTCCCAATCTAGGATTTTGCTTCCAATTCAATGGGAATCACTAAATCACACTGCTAATCCGAGGGTGGTGTTCCTAAAAAAGAATTCCCCTCTCCTAGACAAACCCCAAGGAGAGTTTAGTCCCTCTACTAAGAGAAAATGGGAAACCCACAGCTTGGGCACCCAAACAAACAAATAAAACAAAATAAAGTAAACAATCCTAAGAGCCTTGAATGATATGGAATAGAAAGTAAGCTATGATACTCCCTTTCCAAACTTATGTGATGAAGAAAATCAGAGTGGGAATGTTGTTGCTTTAAAGAATTTCCAAGAACAAAACAACACAAAAGGGCACAATAGCTTTAGCAAGGTTAGAATAAGATAATAGAATGTATTTAGTACTAGAGTATTTCTTTGCTTGATGTGTAGGCTCAAAGCAACTCTTGGTGGGTATATATAGGTGTAGGAGGTCAGACTTAAGCCTAGGTAGTCATTGGAATTTGAATTAAAATAGAATAAATTGTGGTAGAATGGCTACAATGCATTTACTCAAAGTTTGACTCTATCAAACATCTGAAAAGTCATGATAGACGTCTGAAGGAGTAATTTCAAATGTCTGAGAATAAAGTTGGGCATCTGAAAGACTTTAGTGAGAAAGAAGTCGTTACTGGATTTCTCAAAATTGAATGCAGGGACATCTAAAAAAAAAGATAGACATCTGAACAGATAGTTTCAGATGTCTGAGAATTACACTGAACATCTGAAAAAGCCATAGGATCAAAGAAATCATTAATGGAATGATGTTGGATCCAAATAGGGATCTAAAGACATGATCAGACGTCTGTCTGGACGTTTGGTAAAAGATGTAGATGTCTTAAAAAGAAGAATTAGACGTCTAATGGCCTACAACATTGCAAAATCAAAGAGTAACGAACATAATCAATTGCGGTCAACATTGGGTATAAAGTGAACATTGGTCATTTTTTAGACGTCTCAAGAAAATGATAGACATCTGAAAGACAACTAAAATTATGACCATTGTTCTAATGAAAGTAGAGAGATATCATAAGCTCGAAGAGGCATTTGAAAGATGATATTAGATATCTAAAGTAGAGAACAGACGTTTGAAAACCTAGGTAATAGAGGTCTAGGATTCTGGACATGATTCTAGGTTTTGGATAGGAGCCTAGATGTCTGATAAAGTAGATCAGACGTCAGACCAGGTAGACTTAGACGTCTGAAGTAATCATAAGATGTCTAAAAATCCAATTAGAAACAAGGTCTTGTACGCTGAATTAGAGGTCTGAAGGTAAGAAGGTTCTAAAAGTATCCTAAGGATAATGCAAGTCTCATTTACATTCTAAAAATGAAATAAAACAAATCTAACTACAACTCCTATCTTCATCTCCTCATTTCCATGATCTTAAGCTTTCATCAAGCTTCATCCAACCTTATGCTTGAAATATTCATCTCCAAATGCAATGTTAATATAACATGTTTTGTTATTATCAAAATCAATGATCATGGTGCTTTATCACCAACAAAGGACCATGAAATCAACACAATAATGCAAATCATTAACCTTGACTAAAACATCTTCCAAAATACCCCTTAGTTTTGTAGTTGATCTATCAGCCAACTGCAAGGTTATGTCAGTGTGTTTCAGCTGGCCTAGACCAAGTTTCCTATGAAGTGTGGTAGGGATCACATTAATGGAAGCACCAAAGTTGGGGAAGGCCCGGTCAGAAGTAATGTTTCCTATTATGCAGGAAATCAGTAGGGCTCCTGAGTCCTACTTCTTAGGAGGTAGATTGTTTAAGATTAGTGTACTTGTGTTATCAGATAAAACTACCCTCCTTTTTCTCTACACTTCTTTTTGTATGAATTCAATAAAAATCTAGCATAGGTTAGAATTGATTTAATAGCCTTGAGGAGTAAAATGATTGTCAATTTGAATGCCTGCAATAAAGATATTCTTTCCTCCAATTTCTCCTCTGGCTTGTTGCATTTGCCCTTACAGCAACATACTCCCGAAACAGATTCTGATTTTCTGTTGATAGCATTCTTAGTTGGGAGTTTAAGATTCTTATTATGGGTCCTAATGGAATTTACTTGGGAATGAATGGGACCCTTATGTCTACTACCACGCCTTAAGGTAATTGTGTTTGCAGTGGCAAAGTGCTCTTGGTTCATTCCCTGGGGAGGGTTGGGCAAAATAAGGGCCTCCTGGTTGGTTATAGTGTGTGTTTGGTTGACTCTAGAAGGGACTGGGGTAGCTTGACAGATAGCATGAGCTTGAGCATGCAGCTCCCCACCATTACCAAACCCTTAAGACCTAATGACTTGGTTCTGCACATTCCTTGGATTTGGTACAGGTTGTGATGGTAGAGAATTGGGCTGTCGGTTATTTGCACTAAGTCCAGATTGCAAGGTGTCAGTGAAGTTTTCATTTGTTGCATGAGCTAGAGCATTGACCCTTTGCATTTCTACCATCATCAGGCTTAAATCAGCCTACCCGATGGGTTGTTGAGCATTCCACATGAGCTGATTAACCTAATTCAGGGTTAGCTGAGTATATACATGACCCTAACCCATTAGTTTTTGTGGTACATAGTTGGGTCGATATTGGGTCTATTGCCCTGATCTTTGCATGAGAAGTTAGGGTGATTTTTCCAGCTAGAATTATAGGAGTTCGAGAAAGGGTTGGACCTAACATTCTCTTATACAGCATAAACATCCTCATAAGATGAGGATAAAGCTTAAGAAGGATCAGAAAAACTGGGATCAAAGGTCTTAGTTTGGAACCAACAAGGTTTCGAGAAGTGATGGCTCGAAGGTCAAGCCATCTCGAGTTGGTTCACAAACTCTTGTCCCGAAGGAGCTTACAAAGAATGGAATCCCAAGCTCTGGGATTGAGTGAATCTAGAAATATTAGAGTTTTCAGACAACCATGCTTCCATTCATTTAGCAACCAGATCCACCTTATCAAATTTATTACAAATCAATTCCATATCAAATGTATAAGAATCTTGGACCTCATTGGCATTTGATCTAGTTTGTTGGGATCGGTTGAAGGTTTCAATGGAGGTAGAGTTTTCACTCATTTCCTCAAACAAATCGTACGCACTATCTGCGTCTTTGTTGAGGAAATTTCCTCCGCAAGAAGCATCCACATGATTACAGAGTTGATCATTCAACCCGTGATAGAAAATCTACACAAGTTGCCATTTAGGCACCTTGTGGTGTGGACACTTTGTAATAGATTCTGTAATCACTCGCAAGCCCTATGAAACTTTTCCCCCAGCCACTGGGCGAAAGTAGTAATTGCCTGTCGCAAAGCATTGGTTCGTCCAATTGGAAAGAATTTCTTTAGGAAGGCCAATTTCAAAGTTGTCTAGGTAGCAATCGATCTTCTAATGGCACGATACCAATGTACAGCCTTATCCCTGAGTGAATGGAGGAAAATCCTCATGAGCATCTATTCTTCATTCACATTCCGTGATTTACTGGTCTGAACTAGAGTGATCAGATCCTCTAATTGTTGGAATGAGTCCTTTGAGCCAAGCTCGTGAAAGTGCTTAATCAAACTCAAAACCTGGGGCTTGATCTCAACATCGCCAGCAAGGATCACAACACCGAGACGATCCCTGTAATTTGAAGGATCATAAAAATCCTTAAAGGGCTGAGTGCCCTGATCATTCATCTATTGGAAGCATTCCTGCATCTGCTATGGCTGGTCCAACTACCTTTGAATTAGCTCCTGCTGATTCGGGGGCAAGGGAGGTGGTTGTTGATCAGCCATGGGATCTGCGTGACTATAACTCAACCTACATCTCTGCGAATGGTCTAAAGGTCCTTCCAAGCGAGGATTCAATGACCTCCTTCCAAGCATGCATTGGAAGGAAGTCAGAAGGACGGGGAAAAAGGAACCCTGCAACACAAAAAATATAAGCTTGTCCTTAAATTGGGTAGATTAAGGACCTATGCTTCAGAAATAAACTCCGACCACACGACAAATTTGATGTTGTCCTTACTCACGAAGGTGATAAAGTTGGGCTGGCAAAATAGGGGAAGCATGTCCTGAGGGTAGCTAATTAAACCAAACCCCTGCTTACTTAAGTTGTTTGACAATTAAGCCCCCCAACTTAGCACCTTTTGAAGTAAGCAAACATCACTAATTCGAAATGTGTTTAAGAGAGTACCCTGAAATGGACTCTATGAATCCTAGGGCCAATGTCTACTAAATTTCAATTAAGGCCTAGGATAATAGTTCTTTTGGATTATGATGGGGCCTATTAATGGGTTGTGCCCTTAATAATTCGTTGAGAATGTGTGTATGTGCACAACCAAAAGTTTTCAAGCAAGATTATTAAGGATGAGGTGGATTTTAGGGTTTAAATCCTACTTATTAGCTTTTAGGGTTTGAGTTTAGGTATGTTCAATTTGGTTTAATGAGACAAACCACACTTTGAAAGCATGGATGTAGATGTATTCCTTTAGAAATCAAAAGCAATGTGGAGTGCTAGGTTAATTCCTAAAAATTGAACCCTATAGAGCAAGGTACAAGATGAATCAGTTTTAAAGTTAGGTGGTGCAGCCCAAGCAACTCAAACAACTAGCCCTGATGCACCACCAATTAAGGCATGCAAAAAGTGATTTACCTAATCCAATTTCTACTCTTTTATATGTGGATTTATGTGTGTACCAGTTCCGCAGGTCAGAATCCCAGTTCAGTAGAAAAATCAAAAGAGGTTATGTGCCTCAAGTGTGGGTTTATGGAGTGTATATGTTTTAAATCAATCCCATAATCGGGTCAGATATATTTTTTTGAATTTTGTTTTTATGCAGGGGTGAGGTAGGTGAAGATGACAAACAAGACAAGCAAATCTCTCCTAGTGTTTATAAGAATAGCTAAGTAGATTTGGGTCTTGATTGTTAAGGTGGATAAATGAACTAGTGGGTGGGGAAGTGGGGGAAAACTTACAAATGTCTCTACCTGCATTTTACTCCAATCTACCACCTTCAGCTCCTCGATTAGGTTCCTGTAAAATAGTGAATCGAAGAAGAAAGATAGGCTAGAAAAATATGTAAGTAATGTAGGAAAATGAGGAAAATTGAATCAAAGTTCATTACCTCCTTGGCAACGATGCAAAAATGGTGAGCAAGATTTTTGCGAGAAAGGTTGGAGTTATGGAAAACCTATCATCGTAGTCGCAATATATCACTACCAAATAAATTTACCGAAGCTCGAGGTGAGCCCCAGGTCGAACACAGGGAGGCGATGTTTGATTCATTCAAAATCACATTTCGCTTTGTTTCCTTTTGGTATTTTGTATTTGCTAATTTTTTGGTATTTTATGAGAGGAAACAAGCAAGAATATTATCTACACTAAGCTATTATAGAAAGCAGGAAAGGGCTACTCTACTTGCAAATAATAGAAAACTACTTCTAGATATATGCGTGACAAATGTTTATTACAAATGATTCTACACTATGAAAGCAGTAAAAGGGAAAGGGGTGAGAAAAATCCTCTTTGTCGACTACTTGGAGGACGAAGATGTTGACGAGTTGAAGGAAGGAGAATGATGTCAAAAGATGAGATGAGGACGGATGGCATCATGGAGTGATCCGCTTCCCAGAATGGGGTTGAGAAGACAGTCGATGAGAGCTCCATAAATGGTGGTGAGATGGTGGAAAAAATATTTTCTTTTCTCTAGTGGAGCATCCCAAGGGCTTGGGACACAAGCTAAAGATGTGTTTTGAGCTTTAGAGTAGGTGAGGAGAGCATAGGAAGGGATGCGGAAGAATGGGAGGGTTGGTGGTCCTTTTATAGTGGAGATATGAAGGCCAAAAACATGTATGGGTCAACAATGACACTTAAATCAATGCTAAAGATCCCCACAAGCATTGCTGAAGACCCCAGCTCATGCATCTGCTGCCGCGTGCGCTCGCCATCGATCTTCAATCGTGAGGCCTTGATCGCACACAGGATCGCACCTTAGATAGCGTGAATGGGTTGTAAAATCGTGCATTGCACAATACTCTCCATCTGTCACGCCACGTTGGGGTATTGCTGCTATTCATCGTGAATCAAATGGTCCCTGTCGTGTAAGGATGTTGAGCATGAGTGCCTAAGGTCTACGTGGCCACTCATACACCATTCACCGTGGATCGAATGGCTAAATTTCCAATTCGTCTGCGCGTGCCTCAAGAACTCTCCATGTGATTCAATCGCACGTTGCTCTTGTTGTGGACCATGTGTGCAACCACTACGCTGAGGTGAGGCAAGCTTGGTTGTGGCCGTTGGATCATGGATTGAGTTCCCAGATTAGATCTTCCGCAAGCCTCATCAAGGTCGAACGATCAAGATTATGCAGTCTTGATTCAAATTGGAAGTGTAGCTCAGAAATAAGGAAGCACATGGGGACTCAAACTCTGGCCACTTGGTTGCACTCTAAGTCTCCAACCAATGCGCTATGGGGGCCTTTATGTCTAGAACTTGGAATTTCTCTCTCGCACATGGAGCAGGCTTATGGCCATTAGATCAAGATCCAACAGCCCAGATTTGATGACCAACTCGAGAAGGGGAGCAATCCTTAGGTGGCTATGGGCGGTCCAGATGATGCCACGTGGCATCATCTGAGCCATCCATCTTCTAATGCTCCTTGAAAGTGCTACGGATATAAGATTGGATCACTTTTCACACGTTGGGCTACGATCATCTATCCTGATCCATTCGTTCGGTTGGATTCTTCATCTGGAGCTCCAAAATATGTCACCATTTTCCCTAGTCATAGAAATATGTGAATTAATATACAATCTATACAAGTCAACCTAAATGCAATATGATGAACATTATGCATTATTGACAATTCTAAATGCAATGTTAAGTTTAAGAGCTGACATAAGTAGGCATTTTATCATGAATCAATGCATATTTATCAAGGGGCAAGTCAAAGATGGAGTGGTTACCTTGTGGATTTTGGGTGGAAGGGTCGAAGGTGGGATTAGATGTTGATGTAGATGGGTTAGTGGACCTATTTTGTTGGTTTTACACTTTTTTATGCAAATGAGAGGAAGATTGAGAAAAAAGAGATTGTTTTGTGCAGGGGGCAAAATCAAGTAGTCCCTCTAAGTGTGGAGTTTGGGACCACCACCTGTGTATACAATGGAAGAAATGGGGAGGAGAATAGGGAGAGATTAGAAGAAGTGTACAATCAAGCAACAAAATTCTAAGCCTAATCTTAAGGTTGACTCCTTATAACCTAAGACTTGGGAACCCGGAAAAGTAAGAAACCACTAACTGAACCCCCTTCCCAAAATCAACTTGGCTAGACTAAAGAGGTGGCTTAGGCCCAAGCATGCCCTCGAAAAATCACCAGGGGCTTGTGTAAACCCGTACCCGTCGTTTGACTTCCGTCCTAGTTTGACACCACGTTTAATTAAGGGGATTAGGACAATTAAAGGTAACTTAAATTTCAGATATCAAGCCTAAGATGAAATGAAGTCCTTAGTGGTCAAATGGCAGCCAATTTTAATTTAGGCTTAGGAAGTTAAGGGCACAAGGAATGCGATGGGCGTTAGTTGGAGTAATGCCCAATTATTTCTTTTTTTTTTGTGTGCAAATTGGGTGGGAAGTGGTGCCCAAGCCAAATCAAAAGGGTTTGCAAACAGGAATCTTTTAAAATTCTCTCTTATTAACTGTTAAAACAAGGTTTTGATGTTCCACAAAATAATAGCAAACAATTTCTTATTGGTGGAAGTCAATTCCTTTAAAATTGATGTAATTAAGAGAGAAAATCAAAAACTCTAAAGTTGGAAATCCTAGTTATACAACTCCTAAATATGAATCTCTTTTTGAAATCTTTTTAGGTGGTGGTCCAAACAAGACAAAAAACACCACCACTAGATAGCGAATCAAACAAGGAATCGAAAAATGATATTTTTATTATTTTAGAAACTTGTTTGATATTCTTTTGGAATTTTTCTTCTTAGTGGTGTTAAGAGTTAGAATTCATAGACTCAAGGAATTGATTCTACAGAGACCTTAAATGGTTGAAACATTTTTGATAATTTTATATGATGTAGATAATTTCTCAAGGTTTCTAGAAATATAAAGTTCTCAGAAATCTAATGAGTAGAAAAATTTATGAAATTCATGGATAATAAGAAAATAGTAAGAAAACAATGTCTGACTCTTGTTTAGTCTGTGAATTTTTTAACTTTTTTTACTCATCAAAACTGCTTGAAAATTGGACCCAAGGTTCCTAACTCAAAGGGACTTCCTTGAATGAAATTTGGTGATTTTTGGAAGCTCCTAAGTGCCTGAACCTGATTTTTGAAAATCAAGGCAGCAGTCTGAATTTTCAAAAATTAGACACCAATGATGCAAAGGTGGTGCAAAAATAAAGCAAACAAGCAACAAAATGAATTTTAGGGTTCCACCACCATTAATTTTTCTTTTTTTCTTATATAATTTAAATATTTTTTAAAAGATTTTGATGATGATGAAAGAGATGGCTAGAGTTACTAACCTAAAGTATACGGGAAGACAAGTTCACTTAAAGTTTTCCGCTCTAAGCAAATCCGAATCCCACTCTCTCTCTTGATTCGCACCATGAATCAAAAGAAACAAAATTTTTGAATACCTAATAAAGCAAGAGAGATATTAAATGCATGACTAAGGCATGCCTCCCCAGCAATAGTGCCAAAAAAGTGATACGGATTTTGCGTATTTTGTAAATGCAGGCTTTTATGTCGTTGCAATGCGTAAATTTGCATCAACTTTTACAATTTATAGTTCCAAGATAGTGCAGTTTCTAGGATCATTCAAGGAGGCCAAATTGTTAGTCACAAAGATGGCTCTCTCTCTCACCTCTCAAATTAACACATATATTTTTGTATTTTTTGGTTTTGTTGTTTTTAGAGTTTAGGAAATAATTGGACAATTGAAAGTGAACTACGCTAAAGACTACATCTATCACTAAACCAAACTAACAAGAAGTCTTCTCTTTTAAGCTCACCCTGGGCAAGTGCACCTAGGGTAATTAGAAGAGAAGAGTGTGCTCTACAACTACAAGAAAAGCACACTACTAGGAAATAAGAAATTGAAGGCAATTGAAAGCTTGTATTACAAGCAGAGTTGATGATAGGTAGGTAAATGCTTATTACAAGAAAAAGAGAAAACACTAGCAAATACAAGAACATGGAAAGATAAACAAGAAGAACTCCTCCTCTTTCCTGGTCGTCTCTTCAAGTGTGAAGAACTCCTCCTCCTTGGCATGACACAAGTGAAAGGAAGATGGAGAAAGAAGGCACCAAGGGGGCGGGTGGTTGCCCCTTTGATCTTCTTCTCCTTGGCCGTAGGTTTAGGTGGCTATGGTCGAACTAAAACTAATGGAGAAGATGATGTTAATGAGGTAGTTAGGAGGGTATATATAGAACTGGAGAGGGGGTGGTTGGCATGGCCTTGAATGGAGGGTTAGGATTGCCTTTTGGTGGGTGGTTGTAGGATGGATGGATAGTATAGGTTGGTGCCATGTGTAGGGTTGCATAGGTGGGTAGTTATGGAGGTTAAGGTGCCCCTTGGTAGCAGTCCACCTTGGGTCTGGTCTTCCTGGAGATTACTTAGCTAGCTGGAATAGCTAGCTTAGCCCAACTAAGTTAAGTTGAGTTGAGCCTCCAGGAGCTAGACTTGAGCTGGCCTGAGATGGTTGATGACTTCTTCAGCTGACTAGGTCTAACTAATTGATGGCAGTAGCTAGTCCTAGTCTGGTTGAGCTTCCAGTGAACTATTTTAAGCTGAAGGAGCTGGGATCAACTGTGTTGAGCTAGTTTGAGCTGCCATCCAGCTAAGGTGAGCTGAATGGAACTGAGGATGAGTTGATCTAGCTAGAATATGCTAGGATCTAGCTGAGATGACCTAGATCCAGCTAAGATCCAGCTGATAAGTGTCTCCTCCATCTTTTGCCTTCTTGAGAGTCAAGGTTTGCGAGTTCTGACTTTCTGCCTATCCCTGACACTCAAGTGAATGCATTAAAAATACAATAAAATGCAATGAATGGCTATCCTAAGTAAATGCCCAAATGCAGCTTGAAAACCCATTTGCAGAGTCAAAACCCTAGGAGCTAGATTTGTTTTAGGGCATAAGAATGATGATAAACTAGCATTTTTCACCAATCTATTGTGACCTTCCAACAAGAAACTGGTAAATCTCTTCATGAAGCCTGGGAAATGTTTCAGGAACTCTTAAGAAGTTGCCCACATTATGAGGTACCATTTTGGCAACTGGTTCAAATCTTCTACCATGGATCAAAAGATCAATTAAGAAGATTTGTTAATGTCTCATGCAGTGGGAATTTCTTGAACAAGGATGTTGACTGTGCCTATGAATTATTTGAGATGAGTGAAAACTCATTCAATCATGCTTCCATGAACACCCTTTGAAGAAACACTAATCCTCAATTTGGCGTTCATTAGATAGGCATTGATAGCCATTCTATTCCTTTTGCTCAGGATGATATTCAAATGATCGCCCAACAACTCGATCAAATGCAAATTCACCAAAATAAAATTGAGGAAAGGATGAATTTTCAAAAATTTACCCTACCTCCGCCCACACCTAACCTAATATAGAGAGAAAACTTGCATCATATCAGTGCTATCCCAGCTAAGCATAATTATTTTCCCAAGGCTACATCTGAGTTGATTGGGACATTTGATTTTATGAATCCTAATTCCTATAGCCCAGCTATAGAAAATATTTTTGCCACTTCAAAAATGCTTTAGAAATCCCCCACTTCTTACAATACAAGTTGGAGGAACTACCCGAATGTCTCCTGGAATATTGCTAATCAGGTTCCTTACTCTAAACAAAATCAACCTTGGGTTCATGGACAAAATCAATAAGATTTTCTCAAGATGATATTAATACACATGTTACGGAAACCTTACAGGGCATGCAGAATCAAATGACTGAAGTAACCCGTGTTGTCACTAATCTACAAAATCATATCAGGGTTATGCTAGATCGAAGACCTGTAGGCAATTTAGCCTCCTAACCCATGCCCAACCCTAATAATCAAAGGAACTAGTATCAAGGCGAAATTCATAATTAGCCTCCTATTCACCCAGCACCGCAACACCCCCTAGGTTTTAACCAAAACCAGGGCCCAAACCTCCTAGAAACAATCACACTGCTAATGTTGTCACCTTGAGGAGTAGGAAAACAACTCGATATCCTAAGCCTTCTTACTCCACACATGAAACCCACCCATCTAAAATGCAAGTCGACTCTTCACCCACCCTAACTTTGGAAGAAAAAGACAAGGAAAATGGTTCAAAAGGTTGAATCCCATTCCCTTCCATCAAGTCTTGAACCCTACCTCCACCAAGAAAAAGAACTTTGAGCCCACACATAAGGAACTCATGGATATATTTTGACAAGTTGAGATTAATATCCCCTTCCTAGATGCAATTAAATATATTCCTGCCTATAACAAATTTCTCAAAGATCTTTGTACTCCCTAGAGGGAGTAGAAAAATATAGGGTGGGTTATCCTTTCTGATATAGTAAGCTCTGTGGTCCAGAGCGAGCTGCCTCCCAAGAAAAAAGATCCAGCCGCTCCCCCCATTTCTGTGATCATCAATGACACAACTTTTGACCACTCCCTACTTGACTTAGGTGCCTCTGTCAATATTATCCCCACTATTCTATTTGAAGAATTTCATTTTGGTGATTTGAAGTGAGTTGAGGTCACTACAATTGGCAGATCGATGTGTAATTAAACCTAAAGGAATTATGGTTGATGTGATCATTCGGGTCCTGAACTATGTATTTCCTATTAATTTCTTGGTCCTAGACATCAATCTGTCTAAGGCCTTGAAAAATGCCCCAATCAGCCTTGGATGACCCTTCATAGCCACCGCAAAAGCAAATATTAATTGTCCTTAAGGAAAAATGGACATTACTTGCGATGGTTAAACACTCACTCTTGATATCTTTCAAGCTTCTAGGAGATTCCATGATCAAGACTTCTTTGAGGACTCAGATTCCGACACAAAAGAATTGGTGGAAGAATAAGTGCTTATTGAATCTTGTTATCCTTTGACCACTTTAGATCATGATTTCTTCGATGATTCGAAGTCTAAAATGATCTAAGTGGTCGAAAACACAATGATCACTTCACAATTGGGAACTTGCCTTAACCCTACTCCTCTTCCTGGCTCACCACATCCCTCCACTCTGATTGCACCTCACCTTCCCACCCTAACCTCATCACCCATTTTAACCTCAGACCACTCTTTCACCCCCTCACTGGACTTAAAATTTTATTCCCCCAAGGCTAGTCTGCACACACCGATAAAACCCTAGCCAGACTCTCATCTTGTTTCCATTAATCCACATTATACACCTCCCCTTAGTCATAATTCTCAACTTTTTGGGCACCAAGAGGAAGAAATGATTGATGTGGTCATTCAAGTGTCTGACTACCTCCATGATATTCCTCCGGTCGTGCTACACACTATGCCCAACTGAAAAGGAGTAAAAGACTACCCTTGTTGGGAGGTAACCCAACATCCTTTTTCTAGATTTCTTTTTCTTCCATTTTTTTCAGGTTCTGACCATGCTTATTTCGACCTCTTCTCACTCAGGTGTTGATGAAGGAATTTTTTGCTTCTTGCAAATAATAATAATGATAATACCAACAATAATACGTCGCAGATATAAATCATGGTGGAAAAATCCTAGATCAATAAATATAATAAAATATGCCCGAATCCAATATGTAATGAACTTAAAACATGCATTAATCAAAATGAACCATGAATTAGAATGTCATCTCCATAGGGAGCAATAATATGTAAATAGGCTCAATATTCAAATGTAAAGATAATAAGTGGTAATCCCAATAACAAGAAAAATAAATGAACTATAGAGGTAAGGAAAACTCAGTAGATCGCAATGATGCAAAGTTATGATGAAGGTGTGTAGTCATGGATGTGGTATGCTGATAGGAATCACAAGGAGGAGCCACAATCTCGGAGAGGTGAACCATGTGCTGTCACCACGTGGATTGGAGGAAGTGTTGTTTGTGGTCGTAGCAGTCGAGGAAGAGACGTGGTGCGATCGTGGTGATGACATCAAGTCGTAGTGTTGCAGTTGTGGCTGCTTGCGGTGTTGGAGGCAAAGTCGTAGCACGATCGAGGGACATGGCCCTGCCCCTACTGCTAGCATAGGCAGAACAAAAGGAAAGGATGCTCGCAGTGAAGGTCAAGGAAGAAGCACAGGAGTTCATGGTCGCAGGGTCGCAATCAGAGGGCGTTGCGTTCGAGGGAGCTGACAATGGCCGGAGCGATGGTCGCGATCGGGGCTATTATTGGGGTGAGTACGGTGGTGGCTTGCATGCATCGTGGAAGATGCGTGGCAAGGAGAAGAGTGGGCATCCTGTACGCTTGCACAATTAGCATTAGAGGCACGAGCCCAGCCTAAGCTTGGTGTGCTTCAAGCGAGAGAGAGGATCGTTAACAAGAGGTTGCGTGTAGAGAGGAGTTGAGGCGCACGTGGTTGGTGATTTTAGAGAGAGGAAGAGAGAGGTAAATGAGCGTGTCTTAACATGCAAAATCGGTGTTTTAAAATCGCTTAATTGTAGTAAAGCCTCAATTGCTCAATAATAGATATAATTTATAACTCAAATATCTAAAATGAAGTCCAAGGTCGAACACAGGGAGCAAGTGTTGCAATTCACGTGCTAATCAAGATGAATATGTAAATGGGTACAAGAAATCAAACCAATAATGATGTTCAATGAATAATATCTACTGAAAACTGATTTTCAATAAGAACATGAGTATTGCAAGAGTTTAATGAGGCAAAAAGATGTCTAAGAAAAAATAATGGTGATTTAAATCACCAATTATTAGTTTAAGCACATATATATCAAATACTCAAATAAAGCTACAGTATTTTTGACCGTGCAATGTACGCACTTAAATGTTCCAATAGTACCAGCATCAAACCCAAATCAGATGTTGCCTATGCAAATTAGATGACTTAACTGAACATATCCTTCTCAAAGGCTTTTCCATCTTTCTTTCTCAAAGCCCTTCCTTCTTCTTTCCTTCTTCAGCTTCAAGCCTTAGCACAAGGCACTTCTTCTTTCACAAGCCTTTACTTAAGGCTTCCTCTTGAGCCTTCACAGCACAAGGCCCTTGTTCTTTCAAGCTCTCATGGCTAATTGTTAGACATGGTTAAGCATCAGAGAACAAAACAACCCCCCCACCTCTCACAATTTCCTCTCTCTCACGAATGCAGGGGTCTAATCGGGTATTCGGATCCAAGTATGGGTTCATGTAGTATCGAGTCTAGGCTCACCAGGGGTGGTGATGAGCGAGGAGTGGAGGTTGTGTGAGGGGACCTCACCTCTGGCATCCGAGGCAATGGAGCTAAGGCATAAAAATAATTTATGCACTGTTTCCTCTCCGTCAGCTTACGATGTGGGATTATTCCCACGAAACTCTTCGTGTGCAGCAACACTCATGGTGCCTTCAATTGAAGTAGGTGCTGCTTCTGTGGTCTTTCATTAAGGACCTGGGAAAGGTCTTGAAGGTGATCCGCGAGGCCTTGTACTAATAGCAACAAAGAACAAGGACGAAGGAGGGTGGACTTGGCTAGAGAAGATGGCGGTGACGGCAAACTGTGACGAACACTTCAAGTCAAAATATGGCCTCTCGACATAATTAAACCAACGCATGATGATCTTCGTGAGGTGAGGAAGTTGGTGACGGTGGTGGCGAGGTGTTTGGAGCTTCGTGATGGCTGGACGGAGTCAACAAGGATGAAGGTTTGATGGGATGTCCGATGGTGATGGGGAATGGCTAGAAACTCCAATAGTGAGAGGGGTTTTGGTGGGCGTAAGCTGGCATAGGTTTTGGGAGTCGTGGCGGAGTGGATGGTGGTCTGTGTCGAGAATGCTACCTCGTCGGACTTTGGCCGAAGTGGGAGAAGACGGAGGGGGAGAGGTGTGAACGGTGGTTCAAACGAAAGGATAATGAGGGGAATTTGAAGTAGAGAGGAAAAGGAAACTATAGGAACTAATTTAAGGAGGAAATGAGGGAGATTCCCATGCCGATGTGATTGCCGGATGTGGGGAAGATGAATTCTCCGTCCAAGGGGATGGCAACGAGGAGAGGGGAAGATGGCGCCCGCTATGACCGGCGAGGCACAGAGGAAGGTGGTGAAGATGATGGATGAGCCAATTTGGCCGTTGGGTGTCCCTAGGAAGACGGGGAAGATGGTCCATCGGAGCTAGGTCAGAGAAGGGCTGGAGGTAGGGATTTGAAGAGGGTTTTGGCCCCAAACCAATCTAAGGTGGTCAACAATGTGACCTGGATCCTTTTAATGGGCTTAGGAAGGCATCCAAGCTTGGAAACCAAGCTTGAAAACATGTGAACCTTGAGCATAAAGGAACCCTAAACTTCAAAGGATTTGCATGATGATTTGGGCACAAATCAGAGCCCAATGAGTGGCACAAATGGAAGGGGATTCTCTCAGGTGTTCACCTTCCAATTTTGGAAGAGATTAATCAAGAAACCAGAGAGAAATCTCTGACTAAAGGTTGTTGAAGTATGAGTCCTCTGAGATAATGGTGGAGGGAGAAATTTGTAAAGAAGAAGACAAGCTTAGGGACCTATTTGCAAATAATTTAAAAAACTATGGGTGTAAGTGTAAGAAAAAGATTCAAACTAGACTGGAATGCAAACTAGGTCAAGATGATCTCTGATTGGGCCCAAATTCTAGTACAAACCTAATTTGGACCCAAGGAATCTATTGGTGAAGTTGGATTTTGGTTTTGACCAAGTTTGAATGGGTAATTTTTGTAGAAACCCAAATTAGGGCAACTGTCTGTTTGAGACTTTATTTTAGGTCAAAATGGGTTCCAATGGTCAAATCAAACGTATCAAACCTTATAGAATATTTTTATATGATTTTTAGAAGGTTTAGGTGAGTTTTATTCTAACCAAAGCCTTAATTAATTAAGCAAGTCTGAAATTAGGGTTTCGAGTGTCCATTAATTCTCGAAACACATGAAAACTCGTTTCTGTCTGCATGAACCCTCTTGTTAGACATTTATGGCCATTTGACCTTCCTTTAACCTCTGAGAAACCCCATGATTGTTCTACATTTATGACCTTCTATTAAAACTATGGATTTAACCCTATTTTAATGCATTCTTCTCAGAAAGGATATGCAATGAATTATGACTCTCTGTGGTTATGTTGGAGCATTTGTCTGTTGATTATGACTAATTAAAGCTAGTTATGGCGGATGATGACGTTATCATCATACCTTGATGCCTAGATTTTGCTAGTCCCTTAGAAAAATCTCATGAAAAGAACTAGAGTTCTAAACCATGCTTTAAAGTTCAGAGTCCTGATTTATTCTTCTCTTTAGAAATTAGGTCAGAATGCAAATAGTAGGCCTAGAGGTACTCAAGTACCAATTCAGATCAAGACCTGCTAGCTTTAGCCTCAGTCTACCGCAAAGGTTTCTAATGCCAGCAAAAACTATCCAAAGGTTCATTGGACCCAGCGATTAAAGCATCCGTGCTTTTAACATGAATAGTCCAGGTTTAGCTTGCAATAGATTTTTGTAAGAGAGAGAGATAGAAGAATTTCTTGGCATTTTTTGAGAGCTTTCTCTCTCTTTTTCTTGATTATTTTTCTAGCCTCGGATTGGCCTTAAACACGGTCTGTATCGGATTCCTTGTTCCCACCATCAATCCTCGTAGGGTCCTTGGCAATCAATGCTTCGAGATAACACCACCCATGGCAACCCCCACAACCCTAGCTTTCAACACTTCGAGATAGTGCCACCCATGGCATTTTGTAGCTAAATTTAGGCCCTGGCAATCGACATTTCGAGATAATCCCGCCTAAGGCATCTGAACCAGCATAAGGTGCTTACATACCCCCAATAGTATATTTCGATATCCTAGGAGACAAGCACTGAGGAGACGATATGTTATTACGCATCTTCGAGGGGAATTTCTCACCTCTCCATGCCAGAAACTCGACCAAATAAACTGGTGTTTTTGAGTCGCTCCTAATCTAGGTAGCTTTTTCATAACAAAAGAAATGCTTTTGTGTGATTTTGATTGATTAAGTGCACTGAACTAGACTTGTGTGTGGATTAGGGTACTTAGGTTACTGAGTGTTGTAAACCAAAGGTTAGGTAATGAGGTCGAATAATCCCTAAGCCTTAGACCTAATACATAAGCTTCATATTTTCCTCAACATCTTGACGATTATCCAAATCATAATGGATACATGAATGTTTATGCCCTAAAACAAGCCCAAGAGGCCTAAGATTAGCACTCATACTAATCTCTTTGTCTCTTTGTCATTTCAGGACTTAATATTTTTTTCTTTTGATTAAGTCTAGATCTTAAGTAATTTCCATGATCAAGTGCTAATGACTATCACTTTTGTTCTTGAATGTTGCTCCTTTTTGACATTTAAACTCTCTCCTCTCTTCCTCCTTATAGATGATATGCAATTAAGCTCACAAAATTTTCCTCCCCTTTCCATTTTTTTGTTTTTCAATTTTTTATTTTTTTGGTTTTTTGGATATGTATAATTTTTTGTGAGAACCCCTCAAAGGCTTTAATTTCCATGTGTTTGCACTTTAACACCCCCCTATGCCTAAGTTTTGCAATTGGAGGGTATGAAATTAGCTTGGTTCATGAGTTAGAATAGGTTCAAAGGGTGTGTGAATGGGTGAGATGACCATTGTGAACAATTTCAAGCTCTGGTACATGTACCAAAGGTGGGATCAGCTGTTCTAACTCTAAACTCTAAGTGCAGTAGATGTGAGACTCAAAATGATAATCAGAAGGATCTCAGGCTTTTGGAATGATGGGTTGCCTCCCGTTAAGTGCTAAATTTAATGCCTTTAGCTGGGCAGAAGGTGATCAAGGAAAAGGGGTGGTCAAATTAGAGGAATTTTGTAGAATAAACACCTTGATCAATAGCCCGGTTGGTTCAACTAGGTGCTTGTTCAGGTCAACAGGCTGATGATGCTGCCCAAACCCAGTCAATCTTGTGGGTTGATGGATGTGATATCGATACCAGATACTTTGAGGCTCAAATGGATGTGGAAGTGAGAATCTGGGGTTTGGCTGAGTCGATTCAGCCTGGTCAAAGTAGGGATCCTCAAAAGGAAATAGATATGTAGAGGATGTAGGAACCCTACTAATAGGATCAGAAAAGGATGGGAAGTGATTATCGATCTGATCAGAGTCCGAAACCCGATCAATAGATGGAGGAGAATCATATGCAACCGGATCAGAGAAAGGTGAATCAGAGTAGAAGTTGATTTCAGCGGTGGGTCGGGGTTGGGAATAGGTTTTGGAAGGCTGTGTATGTGGATCAGATGAGGTGGCTTCAATGAAAACTATGTGTGTTGAGGGTTCCTCTAGAAAGGATTCAAAGGTGGGTTCATCTAGAGAGTCCTCATAATGCCCATCAAAATCAAATGTAAATGCCTAGAGAGTGCTTATATGGTCATGGAAATCTAGGTCAATAAAAGATTCGAATTCTAGATTGCAGATACTCTCGGGACTTACTGTTTCCGATTTTCGAAGATCAAAAAGGAATGATTCCATCTTAATGGAACTTGATTTTGAATCAATGATCTCAGGATCAGCGACCTCAGTGTCAGAGTTGAAGAATGAGTTATGGATGCTGAGGTCATAAATTGATTCATAGATGCCAGGAAACAAAGATTCTCTAAAATCATAGTAGGATTCGAAATCATCAGAGAATTTGCAAAGATCATGTTCTGAACCTGATTCCAGATCGGGATTTCCACCATAGAATGAATCAAGATAAGTAGAATCAACAACCTAACTTGGATCTAACTTAATTTCTGATTATGAGCTCAAAAAGGTATCCTTATTAGGCATGGGCTCATGTTCTTGGTTCCTAGGATAGACCGAATCGAGTCCTAACTCCTCTAACCCCTTGGTTTCTGTATCATAGATCGGCATGACTTTTGAAAAATCAATGTCTCTAAGGAGGTTGGAGAGGTGTATTCATCAAATACAAGCCCAAAATCATAGTCTAGATTCAAAATCTGATTCTCATCACATCAGGCCTCGTAATTATCCGAAGAAGGCTTGAATCCAGAATCTAGGTTAATGGTAAGGGTTGGATCACCAGAATCTAGGCTGGGTTCTATTGTGATGTCAAAGTCACTCTCGAGAGTTACCTTAATAAGATAAGGCTTGGGATTTATACTCTCGAGAGATTTTATTTTAAGCTCATCATCATAGGTGTCGAGGAAATCTAAATTCGATGGACCAGCTTCCTGGTTTCCTAGGGCTGGTTTGAAATCGTGATCACCTATAATCGGGTACTCCCAACCCATCTTAAGATTTGGCGTAGCAATCTGTAGATAATTTGAATCAAATTCCATTTGGGTTGGGAGTCTATAACAACCTTGATCATCAAACTCAGGATTTGGGAAATTATGTAGATCACTAGAATCACTCCAAGATGTCATATTAACTTCTGACAGATATTTTTAATCAATGGTTTTATATAACGTATTCAGCAATTTTCCCTGTCTCTCCAAAAGATTATGGATTTCTTCCGAAAATGAAGAATTTGGCTAATATTGTAGACAATCATTGCTGTGTAATTTCACCAATTTAATGTGTTCTGTTAAGAGATCATCCCGGGTTGAGCCGTGGTGTATTTGTGTCAGTATTATCTCGATACTGTTCAGATTGTGGTTTGCTATTTTTGCAAAAATGATCCTATCTAAGGCTCCACAATATTCTTCATGGTGTCTATAGGCAGCCTTAATCATCTTATCTTTCATTTGGGACATAGGTTTCCTAATCACTTTTCCTAACATGTCAAGTTGCATTTTCAAATTAGGTGGTGGAATCAAGATTTAGAATCAAACTCAGGATCAGATTGGAACTGATTAGATCTGAAAGAAATTCCCAAGAAGATCTAATGTGGCCCCTTAGGTTAAAAAACCTAAGGACCTTCTTGTGCATGTGCTCTAGAGAGAGGATGAGGGACTAGATATTATTTGGACCCAATCAAGGCACCCAAAGATTTTTGGATGACTAAGGCTATTTCGAGAAGGATGATACCTCTGAATCAAAAATCCGCACACCTGAGAATCACCTGGGAAGCTAGGAAGGGAGAGCCCTGCAAAGACCCCTACATGGTAGAGCATCCCCACAGCTTACAGGGTTTCCCCCACCTGACCTTCTTTGTCACTGTGGTTCCAAGTAGACCAGAATGTACAAACTTAAGACCTTAAGCCTACCAATTTTAGCCTAATTAGTGTCTTGAATTTCACTTGATTAGAAGTTGATTTGTCTTGTGACCTAATTTGGAGGTTGGTTGGCCTACAATCTAGAGCAACTTCACCTAACCTACCCTTAAAGATGGAGAATGAAATCTAGGTCAAGACCCAGAAATCACCCTGATTTGACTCTCAAGTTATTAGGTCCAAGAATTTTAGAGTTCAAGTGAAATTAGTGCTTGATATTTGGGTTTTTCTTGCTTAGATCTTTTCAAACAAGGGTATGGGTGGCACACAAATGTAGGAGGGTTTATTCTCTTTAATGTAGGCAAATGTGAACTAGCACTTCAATCCCGAATGTTGAAAAGCCTTAATTGGCTCTATTCCAAGTCCAATTTGATCTCAAAAATGTCCACCTTGGGCTTCAAGCGAGAAGCGTGTTAGCCCAAAGTGATTTAGAAATTAAGCGTAGTCCCTAATAGGTATAGGCATTGAAGGTAGGGATTTCTAAACAAAATGGCCTCAACCTTCAATCAGATATGAAATTTTTTTGCAAATCAGGAAACTTGCCTCTTTAATGATAATTATTATAAAAATAATGGAGGTAGTTCCTAATTGATTTTTTATCTTCCCAAGATTAAAAGGTTGATTAGGGAAGAACAGAAATTACCTGACCTGAGAGTGGCTATTTTGCTTGGAAGATTGCCTCATGATGTATCTTGCAAAATCACAAGAAATCAAATAGGGCAAGTTAGTGCTTAAATATAATCAAATAAAACAAAGAATAGCGATGAATTGCATGTTGTTCCTCAGCAATGGCGCCAAAATGTTAATGCATAAAACTAGTGTTTTAAAATCATTTTTGTTGTAGTAAAGCCTCAATCGCTCGATAACAGATACAATTTAAAACTTGAATATCTAAAATGAAGTCCGAGGTCGAACATAGGGAGCAAGTGTTGCAATTCATGTGCTAATCAAGATGAATATGTAAATGAGCACAAGAAATCAAACCAATAGTGATGTTCAATGAAAAATTTCTATTCAAAATTGATTTTCAATAAAAACATGAGTATTGCAAGAGTTTAATGAGGCAAAAAGATGTCTAAGAAAAAATAATATTGATTTAAATCACTAATTATTAGTTTAAGCACATATATATCAATTACTCAAATAATGCTACAGTATTTTCCATCGTGCAACTTAGGTACTTAAATGTTTTAATAGTACCAGCATCAAACCCAAATCAAATGCGACCTATGCAAATTAGACGACTTAAGTGAACATAACCTTCTCAAAGGCTTTTCCTTCTTTCTTTCTCAAAGTCCTTCCTTCTTCTTCTTTCCTTCTTTAGCTTCAAGCTTTAGCACAAGGCACTTCTTCTTTCACAAGCCTTTTCTTGAGGCTTCCTCTAGAGCCTTCACAACACAAGGCCCTTGTTCTTTCAAGCTCTCATGGCTAAGTGTTGGACATGGTTAAGCATCAAAGAGCAAAATAACCCCTCCACCTCTCACAATTTCCTCTCTCTCACAAACCTAGGGGTCTAATCGGGTATTCGGATCTGAGTATGGGTTCATGCAGTATCGAGTCCAGGCTCACAGGGGGTGGTGATGAGTGACAAGTAGGGCTATGTGAGGGGACCTCATCCCCGGTGTCTAAGGCAATGGAGCTAAGGCGTAAAAACAATTTATGCATTGTTGCCTCTTCGTCAGCTTACGATGTGAGATTATTCCCATGAAACTCTTCGCGTGTAGCAACACTGATGGCACCTTCAATTGAAGCAGCTGTTGCTTCTATGGTCTTTAATTGAGGACCTGGGAAAGGTCCTAAAGGTTGTCCATGAGGCCTAGGAGTAATAGCAATGAAGAACAAGGTCGAAGGAGGGCAAACTTGGCCGAAGAAGATGGTGGTGACGGCAAACTACGACAAACACTTGCAAGTCAAAATATGGACTCTCGATCTGATTAAACCAGTACAAGATGATCGTCGTGAGGCAAGGAAGTTGGTGACGGTGGTGGCGAGGTGTTTGGAGCTTCGTGATGATCGAACGGAGTCAACAAGGATGAAGGTTTGATGGGATGTCTGATGGTGATGTGGAGTGGTTGAAAATGCCAATAATGAGAGGGGTTTTCGTGGGCATGAGCTGACGGAGGGTTTGGGAGTTGTGGTGGAGTGGTGGTGGTCTGTATCGGACTTGCGACCTCGTCGGAGTTCGGCCGAAGCGAGAGAAGACAGAGGGGGAGAGGCATGGACGGTGGTTGAAATGAAAGGATAATGAGGGGAATTTGAAGTAGAGAGGAAAAGAAAACTATAAGACCTAATTTAAGGAAGAAATGAGGGAGATTCCCACGTCAGTGTGATTGCTAGACCTGGGGAAGACAAATTCTCTGTCCAGGGGGACGGCAGCGAGGAGAGGGGAAGATGGCACCCGCTATGACCGGCGAGGCGTAGAGGAAGGTGGTCAAGATGTTGGACGGGCCAATTTGGCTATTGGTTGTCCTTAGGAAGATGGGCCATCGGAGCTAGGTCAGAGAAGGGCCAAAGGTAGGGATTTGAAGAGGGTTTTGGCCCCAAACCAAGCTACGGAGGTCAGCGATGCAACCTGGGTCCTTTTAATGGTCTTAGAAGGGCATTCCAGGCTTGGAAATCAAGCATGGAAACATGTGAACCTTGAGCATAAAGGAACCCTAAACTTCAAAGTATTTGCATGATGATTTGGCCACAAATCAGAGCCCAATGGGTGACTCAAATGGAAGGGGATTCTCTCAGGTGTTCTCCTTCCAATTTTGGAAGAGATTCGTCAAGAAATCAGAGAGAAATCTTTGACTGAAGGTCGCCGGAATAGGAGTTCGTCCGAGATAATGGCAGAGGGACCAATTTTAATAGAAGATGACAAACTTAGGGACCTTTTCGCAAATATTTCAGAAAACTATGGGTGTGTAAGAAAAAGACTCAAACTAGACTAGAATGCAAACTAAGTCAAGATGATCTTTGATTGGGCTCAAATTCTAGTACAAATCGAATTTGGAACCAAGGATTCTATTGGTGAAGTTGGATTTTGGTTTTGACCAAGTTTGGCTAAGTAATTTACGTAGAAACCTAAATTAGGGTAACTATCTGTCTGAGACTCTGTTTTAGGTCAAAATGGGTTCCAATGGTCAAATCAAAGGTACCAAACCTTATAGAATATTTTTCTATGATCTTTTGAAGGTTTAGGTGAATTTTATCCTGGCAAGAACCTCAGTTAATTAAGCAGGTCTAAAATTAGTGTTTCGGAAGTCCGTTAATTCTCAAAACACATGAAAACCCATTTCTATCTGCATGAACCCTCTTGTTAGACATTTATGACCATTTAACCTTCCTTTAACTTCTGGGAAACCCCGTGATTGTTCTACATTTTTTATCTTCTATTAAAACTGCATATTTAGCCCTATTTTAATGGATTCTTCTCAGAAAGTATATGCAATGAATTATGACTCTTTGGCAGTTATGTAGGAGCATTTATCTGTTGATTATGACTAATTAAAGTTAGTTATGGCTGATGATGACATTATCATTAGTGTGGGGTCGGGGGGTGGGTAGTCTCTACATGCACGTCGGGGGTTGGGTGGTCTTTGCATGCACGTCGGGGGGGAGAGGTCTTTGGTCTTCCTCCAACGGTGGTGTTGGGTCTGTGTGTGTGGAAGGAGAATGAAATAGAAAGGAGCGAGGAGTTTTCATGGGTCTCCTAAGCAAGAGGTAGAGAGATATTACATGAGGGGAAAGGGGGGCGTGCATAGAGAGGTGTATGTAGGGGTTATGAATGTGAGTGGAGGAGAGAATCAAAGGGGAGGGGAGATGCTAATCCTTGCAGAGGGATGTGGTTGATTTTTGACGGGCAGAGACTTTTTTAGAGAGAGAAATTAGAGAGAAAAAAATAGGAGAGCTGTCCATCCAAACAAATAAGGAGTGGCTATTTTGTTAGAACAAAGTGGGAATGTTGATGCTTAATTAAGGGAAAATAACGAGGCCTTCCAAAAAAATATAACATAGTTTTGGGAAAGGATCATTAATGATTCTTGATGCTCATTCAAGATGGCCTTCCAAATTGGTGCGTAATGCCTCTCCAAATAAAAATGATCCTGCATCAAAAATTTATAATTACTCGAAGTACGTAAAAAATATAAAGGAAATGCAAGGAATGATAATTTATAGCTTAATTAATTTTATCAACATCATGAATTCTTTAAATTAAACTCCCATCTCTATAATAATGTACTTAGATTCTAATTTAGTCCACTAAAGTGAACTTATCAAATACCCACATGCCTAAGTTTTGCTAGTCCTGAGCAAAATCATATAGAGAAGAACCTGATCTCTAGATTGGAATTTGTCGTCAGGATGGCTTATAATGCCTCACCTCTAGAGACTAGTTTCAAATACCATCCCTAGGCCTTAAAGTACTCAAGTACCTATTAAGATACAGACCTAATCGAATTAAGCTTTAGGTCTTTGACAAAGGTTTCTTAGGCCCCATAGCTTGCCCCTGTGCGTTCATGCATATGGTCCACATTTAGCTTGCCCTTGCATTTTTCAGAGTAGATATGGAGATGTTTTTGAGATTTTTCCCTTTTCGTAATTTTTTTTGTATCCTCTAAATCTAACCTTAGATTAGCTCTCAACACGGCCTGTGTCAAATTCCTTGTCCTCATCATTAATCCTTGAAAGGTCCCTAGCATTCGATGCTTTGAGATAGCACCACCGATGGCAATCGACATTTCGGGATAATGCTGCCCATGGCACCTAAACAGCACTATGCAATTGCATGCCCTCGGTAGGATATTCAAATATCCTAAGAGATAAGCATCGAGGAGATGACATGTTATAATGTATCCTCAAGGGGAGTATTTACTAGTCTTATGTGGCAGGAACTCTTCTAATCAACTTGTGTTTTTGAGCCTTTCCTAAGTCATATTTTCGAGAAAATAATTTTTTCAGATTGAGGAATTTTTTAAGTTATTCTTCATTAAGCGTATTGAACCAAACCAATGTGTGAGATGTGGATGCTTAAGCTACTAAGACCTACAAAGGGCAAACAAAGAGGCTAAGTACTCCCTAAGCCTTAGACTTAATACAATAGCTTCTCAACCTCAATCACTTGAAGAATAATCCATATCTTAGCCCAAATAGGCCCTAGAGGCCTAAAGTCAATATATCTCACTTATCTCCTAAGGTTTGGCACTTCAGGTCTTAATTCATCATTCGTTCCATCCCAACTTAGGTAAACTCTTCCATAATCACATGCTAGGATTAACACAGTTTTGCTCCTTTTCCTCTCTCTCTCTCTCTTTCTCTTTTTATGTGATATATATAACTATCAGTGCATTAACTACATACATGAAAAATATGTATAAATGCTATGTACAACCTCAAGTTATACAACCCCATGCCTAAATTTGACAATGTCCTCATTGGAAGGTAAAAAGCAAGGAAAGATATTACCTGAGGTACAGAGTGATTAGAGCTAAGTTTCCTCCAACCTGTAGGTGTCCAAAACCTGGCAATCAGAAAGGGTAACATACGATTTTAAACATTGGTCATTTACTTTGAAAGTCTCACCAGAGGGATTTTGAATCTCAATATCACCATGAGGAACACTTGTATGACAGTGTATGGCACATCCCAACGGGACTTAAGTTTCCCAGGAAATAGCTTGAGTTTAGAATTGAACAGCCAGACTCATTGGTTGGGCTCAAAGGCTTTTTTGAGGATGTGCTTATCATGAAATATTATAGTGCGCTCTTTGCAGGCTTGAGTAGTCTCATAGGCCTCATTCCTTAACTCTTCAAGCTCAGTCAGTTCTAATAAGCATGCTTTGTTTGCTTACTCAAGATCCATGTTGACATTCTTGATAGCCCAATAAGCCTTATGCTCAATCTCAATAGGCAAATGGCAAGCTTTTTCATACACTATACGAAAGGGAGATATACCCAAGGGGGTCTTATACGTAGTTCTGTAAGCCCATATTGCATCATTCAGTTTCTTTGACCAATCTTTCCTGTCGGGTCTTACAGTTTTCTTAAGGATTCTTTTGATCTCCTTATTGGACACCTCGACCTATCCACTCGTCTACAAATGATACGGGGTTGCCACTTTGTGGGTAACACCATGAATTTTGAGTAGACGGGTGAAGTGAGAATTCCTCAAATGAGGTCCCCCATCACTAATGATCATCCTCGGGTAGCCAAATTGGGAAATGATATTGGCCTTGACAAACTCCAAGACTACAGAGTGATCGTTAGTCCTAGTCGGAATGGCCTCTATCCATTTTGACACATAATCAATTACCACGAGGATATATTCATGGCCATGGGATGATTCAAAGAGGCTCATGAAATCTATGCCCTGGATGTCGAATATCTTAATAGGAAGAATAGGTTGTTGGGGCATCTCATCCCACTTCCTAATCGTTCCAATATGTTGACAATGAAGATATGCTCCCACATAAGTATTAGCATCTTTGAATAGTGAGGGCCACCAGAAACCAGACTAGAGAACCCTATAGGTAGCCTTCTTAGCACTAAAGTGTCCTCCACAATGCAATGTGTGACAGAAATTCAAGACACTTAGTTGTTCCTCCTCCGGGACACACCTACGGAAGACTTGGTCATAGACGATTCTAAAGAGTTTGGTGTCCTCCTTGTGTCGGACCTAGTTAGGTTGTTAATGTGGTGATTTTATCGTTGAAATGTGTATAGTGGTTAACCTAAATCGAGCCTAACCATCTCTTTACAAAAAATTTTTTAACCTGGCCTACTTGATTTTATCTTGGTCACTTTTAGGCCCAGGGTCGAACTCAGAGAAGTGGGGTTACAAGTCAAGTTTCTACGCCTTTCCTACAACGAGTCTCTTCCGTTCGTTTATTGTGTTTTTGGTGTTTTTCTATTTAGATTTTTTTCTGGTAATCTTTGTCCTTGAGGCACACCCTCAAAATTAAGTTCTTGGCTTTGAGCTAAATCAGGGTTCTAAAATAGGTCTTGCTATTCACAAGACGAAGTACCTGCAAGTCAAAGATTATCTTTTCTCTTTTATATATTTTTTATCTTTTTATGGGCATGCAAGAGAAATTGAAATAAAGTAAATATAGTATAGATATATATGTATCTACTATATATGTATAAAGGGGTGGGGGTGGAGGCAGAGTGGAGTGTAGCACTGTGTCGAGTCGGTTGTCATCTAGAAAGACACAACCGACAGGACGAGGTGCCGCGTGGAGTGTAGGATGGATGGTGGAAGATGTATGTGACCATGCTTTTTTTGTACATGTGTATCGGGGAATATCATCAACTGGTGCAAATATTCCCACGATACCACGTATGATAAGTAACGTGAAAATTGATTAGCCCATAGTTGTGGGCTATTTAAGTATTTACGTGCCTAGACATTAGGTTAATTCTAACATTAATTTAGCATAAATTAGGATGTAAATAGATTAATTCATATTTTTAATTTAATTACATAATCCATGCATTGCATTCATATTTTAAGTGCATTTAGAATTAGCTTAGAATGACATTCATCTAATTAGTTAACCAATTAGATACATTGTTTCCATTAACATAAAAGTTGAGGGTCTGTATATAAATGACCATAATATTTTAACATTATTTTCTTTATTCTTCTTCTTGCAGGATCGGCTGGCTGCCGCTCCAACGCCACCAGCTACCGTAGTGAAGAACCCATTCAAGGAGGAGCAGATGTGTTGGATCTGGTCGGGCAGCTGATTTCAAATTTGTGCAGGCCACTACAAAAGGAGGAGGGAGGCAGTCGAGCTCGGGAGGCCTCCACCACCGACCACCACTGTGGAGAGAGATCTCCTCTCTTCCATTCCATACCGCCGACCTCAACCGTGGCGGCGAGTCTCCACCACCGTGGGCGTGTGGTGTGACAGACCACACCGCCATCCGGAGCTCGTTCGCATTACCATGAGCACCTTAGCGTGCATCTCCCTCGCCGTCGTCACCAACAAACACTGCCGCAGCTACTGTGCAATCACCCTTTCAGTCAGTTAAGACGTCCAGGAAATTTCCTGGACGTTTGAAGTCCACCCCCCACTCCAGCAGCAATCTCCGTCCTCCCACTTCACTTCCACCACCCATGCCGCAGCAGCCACCCGCTCATCTCCAGCCGCACGCAAGAACCTGTCACTTCCTCCCGCTCTCACCGCCTGCACACCCACGCCAACAGAGCGCGCAACCGCCCTCCAGCCGCACGCAAGGCGTGCATAGCCTCTAGCCCTCACGCCCGCTCACTCCACCTTCCCCGTGCCTGCGGCCTTCGCCATCTGCACGCGCAACCGCCTGTGCACCCATGCCAGCTACAGCCGCACCTGCAGAATCACTCCCACGCCCGCAGCACCTTCCCCGCGCCTGCCGCACCTGCTCTCACCGTCAACAGAGCACTCACCGGCTGCAGTGCGCGCCCACGCCTCCAGCCAACACGCAGCAGCAGCAGCGCGCGGTAGTCCTCACCGCCAACAGGCCACGCGCGCTCCCGCACCCACCTGCAATGCACGCCAAAGCAGCTGCAGCCACCTCCGCCGGAACTCGTCCGACCGCCACGCGACACGCCGCCACCACCATTTCGAAGCCCTCGGTCCAAGGAACTTCCTCCGAGCTTCCCGCGTCCGGCCGTCCACTCCTCGTCGCGCACACCAAAGGGGAAAAAATCCCCTGTTTTGCTATAGTAACTGGGCCATTAAAAATTAGATTTTCTGTCATTGTCAATTTTTATTAATATTTTATCACACCCTTGATAATATAAATACTTGGGATGCCATGAAGAAGGAGTTTTGGAAGAAGTACTTCCCCATGAGCAAAACAAATCACTTTAGGAGGGAAATTATGAGTTTCGTTTAAAAGGATAGGGAAGCATTCCATGATGCATCGGAGCGCTTTAACGATTTGCTGAGAGTTTGCCCACATCATTAGGTGCCTAAATTGCAACTGGTTGAAAGGTTCTACACCGGACTTAATGATTCGCATAGGCAAACTGTGGATGGTGCCTGTGCAGGAACCTTTCTATCTAAGACTGAGGATGAAGCTTGGAACTTATTTGATACTTTGAGTGAGAATTCTATTCACTTGAATTCTGCCTGCATGGATAGAAAGCCCACTCTCATGCAAAGAAAGTTGGAGGCGAATGAGGCAAGGGACACCCAGAATTTAGCCTATCAAATTCAATTATTGAATCAAAACATGGAAAGGCTTATGTCGAACCGGAGTTCATTCGTACCTAACACCTCCACATCCCAAGATTCCGAATGCTTAATTTGTCAAGGTAATGCACACGCCACTGTTGATTGCCACTTGGCCTCCCAATTCCCTGAGCTTGTACAAGCGGATTTGAATGCCGCTCAAGGGTTCCGTCCAAGACCTCGTAATGATCCTTTCTCCAACACTTATAATGAGGGATGGAGGAACCACCCAAACTTTTCATGGAGACAAGGAAATGTCTCCAATTCAGGGAATTACAAACCACAATCCTTTCAAAACCATCAAATGAACCAACCTCAGACCTTTACCCAACCTAAAACCTCTGAGATGGATGAATTGAAGGCGATGTTGAAAACTATGCAAGAAAGTCAAAGTGCCATCATCCAATCTCATGACAAGGCTATACATGAGATGAAATCACAAATTGGACACCTTGTTGAGGCCGTTAGACAGAGGGAGACTGGGAAGCTCCCCAGTGCTGCTGAGGAAAATCCTAAAGGAAAAGGGATTGTCTTTAGGGAGCATGCTCAGGCGGTGACTATTTTGAGGAGTGGGAAAGAAATTTCCAAACCCGATGCTCTTATAGTCTCACCCCCTAAAAACCCATCCACCCCGACTTTCACCCCCACCGGAGAAGACTTGCCCAAATCTTCTCCGCTTGAAATCACCTCACCAGAAGAAGTTGCCCTCGTTCCACCCCTTACTCGACATGACAACCCTTCAACCCAGAGATCGAGAGTGCCTTTTCCAGAGCGCTTATCCACCTCTGGGCAGACTTCTGCTGGCTCATCTAGAGCCAAAGATAAGACGGATGAGATTATGGAAACTTTCAAGCAAGTGCAGATTAACCTGCCTTTGCTTGAAGCTATCAGGCAGATTCCGTCTTATGCTCGCTTCTTAAAGGACCTGTGCACGAAAAGTGGCAATCTAGAGAACAGTTCCAATCAAAAGTTGTCCTGCCTGATTCTGTTAGCTCAATTGTTCAACATGGCACACCCCCGAAACTTAAGGACCTGGGAGCCCCATACATCTCTGTAGTTATTGGTGACTTACAAATTGATGAGGCTCTACTTGATCTGGGTGCGGGGTTGAACATCCTTCTGAGCTACGTGTATGAACAACTTGGGGGAGGCAATCTGAAGCCTAGCCCTGTAATCCTTCAAGTTGCTGATCGATCACTTAAGACACCACGAGGAATTTTGGAAGATGTCCTCATAAGAGTGGAGGATTTCTTCTTTCCTATTGACTTCTTAGTTTTGGACACTGACCCTACAAACAAGCCAACCAAACCCTCCATCATTTTAGGCCGCCCTTTCCTTGCAACTTTGCATGCTTCAATCAATTGCAATACTAGGGCATTGAAAATGGGCTTTGGGAACAGGAAAATCCGGCTTAATGTGTTTGATGCTTACAAACAAGCCAGACTTGAGGATTGTTCTCAAGTTGAGGTAATAGATGACCTGATTGAAGTGGCAACTCCTGCAATGTTATGTGATGACCCCCTTCAGCATGTCATGCTAAATGAGCATTCCCATCTCTTGGAGGAATGTGAAGGGGATATACTACAACTAGAGGAATTGCTAGGAGTTTCGACTGAGTCTCTTCCCCCATCATTTCCGTCGAAGGTAGATTTGCTACTTGAGATGGGGACATCTATTATGAAACCCTCAACCATACAAGCCCCCGACCTTGAGTTGAAACCCCTCCCTGACACTCTCAAGTATGTTTTCCTAGGTGCCAATGATACGCTCCCCGTTATCATTTCTACTGTGCTATCTGAGGCACAGGAGGGAGCCTTGATTGAATGCCTGTCTAGGCACAAGGAAGCTATTGCTTGGAGCATTGCTGACATTAAGGGTGTAGACTCTACACTTTGCATGCACCACATTTATACTGATGATTCCATCAAGCCTTTTAGGGACATGCAGAGACGTCTGAACCCTAATATGAGGGAGGTTATAAAAAAGGAAATCCTAAAGTGGTTAGACGCTAGGATCATATATCCCATTGCTGATAGTAAATGGGTCAGTCCCATTCATTTGGTGCCAAAGAAGGCAGGCTTTACTGTGGAACTCAACGACCAAGGTGAACAAGTTGTCACTAGACCCTCAACTGGATGGAGGGTCTGTATTGATTACCGCAAGCTGAACGCCGCTACCCAGAAGGATCACTTTCCTTTGCCTTTTATTGATCAAATTCTCAAAAAATTGGCAAGGAATAAGTATTATTGCTTTCTCGATGGATATTCTGGGCACAATCAGGTGGCAGTCTTTCCTGATGACCAGGAAAAGATGACATTCATGAGTCCTTTCGGTACTTTTGCATTCAGGCATATGCCGTTTGGATTATGTAATGCCCTTGTAACTTTCCAGCGGTGTAGGATGTCTATCTTTTCGAACATGATTGACGAGTGTGTTGAAGTATTTATGGATGACTTCTCTATTTATGGCTCGTCTTTCGGCCAGTGTCTCCTGCACCTGGAGAATGTGTTGAAACGATGTAAGGAGACTGGTTTAGTCCTCAGATGGGAGAAAAGTCATGTCATGGTACAGAAAGGAATTGTACTTGGGCATGTTGTATCCGAGCAAGGTTTGGAAGTAGATAAAGCCAAGATTGATTCTATTTCCAAACTTCCATTGCCTACGAATGTCAAACAGATTAGATCCTTTTTGGGCCATGCTGGCTTTTATAGGCGCTTTATTAAAAATTTTAGTAAGATTTCTAGGCCACTTTGTGACTTGTTGGCGAAGGAATCTTCCTTCAGTTTTGATTCAAAGTGTGCCGAGGCCTTTCAAACTCCAAAGGAGGCCTTGAACTCTGCGCCTATTCTCCAAGCTCCTGATTGGACACTCCCATTTGAGCTTATGTGTGATGCTTCGGACTATGCAGTGGGAGCTATCCTTGGACAAAGGGTTGAGGGAAGACCTCATGTGCTGCATTATGCAAGCAAGACTTTAACCGAACCTCAGCAAAACTACACCGTCACTGAAAAAGAATTACTTGCTGTAGTTTTTGCTCTGGAGAAGTTTAGGTCTTCTCTACTTGGGTCTAAGGTGGTTATTTTTACTGATCATGCAACAGTGAAACATCTCATTGATAAGAAAGATTCTAAGCCACGTCTGATTAGGTGGATCCTACTCCTTCAAGAATTTGACTTAGAAATACGTGAAAAGAAAAGAGTATAAAATGTTGTGGCTGACCACCTGTCTCGCCTTCCTCTTAATGACTCTTTCTGGAGACATTCACGAGACATTTCCCGATGAAACTCTGATGGCGGTAACACCAACTTTACCTTGGTATGCAGACACTGTAAATTACTTGGTCACTGGACAAACTCCTGGCTCTTGGGATGAGCAGAAAAGAAAGAGATTCATTTCTCAAGCAAGATATTTTCATTGGGAAGAGCCAGAATTATTTAGAATTGGACAAGACCAAGTATTGAGATGTTGTATGCCTGAAGAGGAACAACAAAGTGTGCTGAGTTTCTGCCATGAACTTCATTGTGGAGGACACTTTGGTGCTAAGAAAATTGCTTTTAAGGTTCTCCAGTCTGATTTTTGGTGGCCTTCCTTATTTAAGAATTCTCATAATTTTGTTAAGGCCTGTATTAGATGTCAACGGACTAGAACTATTGGGAAGAAGAATGAAATGCCTCAACATCCTATTCAATCTAT
This sequence comes from Thalassia testudinum, assembly GCA_037157565.1. Lineage (NCBI taxonomy): Eukaryota > Viridiplantae > Streptophyta > Magnoliopsida > Alismatales > Hydrocharitaceae > Thalassia > Thalassia testudinum. The sequence goes on along the minus strand of JAZHRO010000025.1, from coordinate 56,165,314 downwards.
TGAAATTTTTGATGTGTGGGGAATTGACTTTATGGGCCCCTTCCCGTCGTCCCATGGTTTTGAATATATCTTGGTGGCAGTTGATTATGTCTCTAAATGGATAGATGTCATTCCTACGCGCACAAATGACCACTCTGTGGTTTTGAAATTTGTGAAGGTCAATATCATATCTCATTTCGGCTGCCCCAAGACTATTATAAGTGATGGGGGACCTCATTTCCGAAACCACCACTTCAATCGGTTAATCATGAGTTTGGGAGTGACTCACAAGGTTGCTACCCCTTACCACCCTCAGACAAGTGGCCAGGTTGAAGTATCAAATAGGGTGATAAAAAATATTTTGGAAAATATCGTTAGACCTGATAGGAAAGACTGGTCCCAAAAGCTCGATGATGCTTTGTGGGCTTATCGAACGGCCTATAAGACCCCTTTGGGTACTTCTCCCTTTCGGATGGTGTATGGAAAAGCATGCCATTTACCTGTTGAGTTGGAACATAAAGCACTTTGGGCTATTCGAAGTGTTAACATGGATTTAGAAAAGGCAGGTAAGGAACGACTTCTAGAATTAACTGAGCTTGAGGAGTTGAGGAATGATGCTTATGACACCTCTCAAGCTTATAAAGAAAGAACTAAGGTCTTGCATGATAAGTTTATTCTTCGAAAGACCTTTGAGCCCAACCAACAAGTCTGGCTTTTCAATTCCAGACTTAAGCTTTTTCCTGGGAAGTTAAAATCTCGTTGGGATAGGCCTTACATAATCACCAAAGTATTTCCTCATGGAGCTGTGGAGATCAAAAATCCTTCCTCTTCAGCAACTCCCTTTATCATCAACGGTCAACGGTTTAAACCGTACATAACTTTAGATGGCCATCTGGTTGACGAAGTCACTCTTAAGGAGCCTTAGCTCGTACCATTCTCCGCCTCAGGTAATATCTTCCTTAACTATTTTTGTTTTCAATGAGGACATTGTTTGAACGAGGCATGGGGGAGAGGACCTGAGGCATTTTGTTTATAGCATGCATATACAAAAAAAAAATGACAAAAAAAAAAAAGAGTTTTGAGCTTAACTGGCTAGATATTGCAGTCTTAAGCAAATTAGAACTCTAGGGTAGACTAAGTTAATCCTAGGGTCAAACTTTAGAAGCTAAATGAGCTACTAGCTTTAGACCATTAGGGTCCTTTGTGGACTTAAAAACTTAAGTAGGAGTTAAGTTGCGAACCATTCCTCAAGAGGTTGAGGAAGGGAAGCTAGAGTTTGAGTTAAAAGGTGGGGTAGTACCTGAAGTCTTATTCTACCTTTTGGTTTACAGGTCCTTGTAACCCAAGCATCCAAATTTCACACACTTGGTCTGGTAATTAACTTAATTTCTTTCTTTCTGAAAGGAGATTTGGTTCTCTTAGTTTTGACTTAGGATAGGCTTGAAAACACATTTTGATTGGAAGAGTTCCCGCCGCAGGAGAGGTGGAGTATATACTCACCTTGAGGATGCGATGATAACATATTACCTCCTCGGCGCTTGTCTCTTAGGATATCCATCCTACTGGGGGCATGTAAGAGCATTGTGCGGTTCAGGTACCATGGGCGGCCCTATCTCGAAGTGCCGATTGCCATAGGGCTGAATTCACTTAAGAAATCCATGGGCGATACTATCTCGAAGTGTCGATTGCCAGGAGTTCTTGAGGTCATTATGGGCGGTGCTATCTCGAAGCATCGAAAGCCAGGCACCCTTCGAGGTATGGTAATGGGGACAATGAATCCGACACTGACCGTGTTGATAGCTGATCTGAGGTTAGACTTAGGAGAATCAAACAAACAAAAAATAAATATATATATATAAAAAAGAATTTTCTTTAACTTAAATAACTCATACCATTGCACAAGCACGGATGCTTTAATCTCAGGGATCAATAAACTTTAGGGTAGAGTCAGAAATCAGGGAAACTTGTGCCTGCAACTCGTCTTTAGCCGACCTAGTCTGTAACATAGCAACTACTTAGGAACCTTAGGTCTAGAGTCTGAACTTAATATGCTTCTGAAGGAAGACAAAGTGGGTTGACTAGTCTACTTGGGGTGCTAGGTTTCACTTAATTTTGCTAGGGACTAGCAAAAACTAGGCATGGGGGTATTTGATTAGCCCATAGTTGTGGGCTATTTAAGTATTTAAGTGCCTAGACATTAGGTTAATTCTAACATTTATTTAGCATAAATTAGGATGTAAATAGATTAATTCATATTTTTAATTTAATTACATAATCCATGCATTGCATTCATATTTTAAATGCATATAGAATTAGCTTAGAATGACATTCATCTAATTAGTTAACCAATTAGGTACATCATTTCCATTAACATAAAAGTTGAGGGTCTGTATATAAATGACCATAATATTTTAACATTATTTTCTTTATTCTTCTTCTTGCAGGAATGGCTGGCTACCACTCCAACGCCACCAGCTGTCGCATTGAAGAACCCATTCAAGGAGGAGCGGATGTGTTGGATCTGGTCGGGCAGCTGATTTCAAATTTGTGCAGGCCACTACAAAACGAGGAGGGAGGCAGCCGAGCTCGGGAGGCCTCCACCACCGACCACCATTGTGTAGAGAGATCTCCTCTCTTCCATTCCATACCGCCGGCCTCAACCGTGGCGGCGAGTCCCCACCACCGTGGGCGTGTGGTGTGACAAACCACACCGCCATCCAGTGCTCGTCCGCATTACCGTGAGCACCTTAGCGTGCATCTCCCTCGCCGTCATCACCAACAACCACCGCCGCAGCTACTGTGCAATCACCCTTTCAGTCAGTTAAGACGTCCGGGAAATTTCCTGGACGTCTGAAGTCCACCCCCACTCCGGCAGCAATCCTCGTCCTCCCACTTCACTTCCACCACCCACGCCGCAGCAGCCACCCTCTCATCTCCAGCCGCACGCAAGAACCCACCACTTCCTCCCGCTCTCACTACCTGCACACCCATGCCAACAGAGCGCGCAACCGCCCTCCAGCCGCACGCAAGGCGTGCACAGCCTCCAGCCCTCACGCCCGCTCACTCCACCTTCCCCACGCCTGCAGCCTTCGCCATCTCCATGCGCAACCGCTTGCGCACCCACACCAGCTACAGCTGCACCTGCAGAATCACTCCCACTCCCGTAGCACCTTCCCCGTGCCTGCCGCACCTGCTCTCACCATCAAAAGATCACGCACCAGCTGCAGTGCGCGCCCACGCCTCCAGCCAACACGCAGTAGCAGCGCACGGCAGTCCTCATCGCCAACAGGCCACGTGCGCTCCCGCACCCGCCTACAACGCACGCCAAAGCAACTGCAACACCGGCTGCAGCCACCTCCGCCGGAGCTCTTCCAGCCACCTCCGGCCGCCACGTGACACGCTGCCACCACCGTTTCGAAGCCCTCGGTCTAAGGAACTTCCTCCGAGCTTCCCACGTCCGGCCGTCCACTCCTCGTCGCGCATGCCAAAGGGGAAAAAATCCCCTATTTTGCTACAGTAATATGGCCATTAAAAATTACATTTTCTGCCATTGTCAATTTTTATTAATATTTTATTGATTCTGCATTGTGACAAATATCCTCTAGTTACTCATAATTGCTATTTCAGCATTGTCTCTTGTTTCAACCTTAATCTGAAGGCAAATCTGGCTTGATTCTTGTCCAAACTAACTACGAACAAACATTTTTAACTGGTGCGAATTTAAATACGTCATTGCCTCCCTGTGGATACGGCCCACTGCTCTGCGAGTGGTTATTTCTTTTTAAATATTGATTAGTCGATTTTTCCACCACATAAAATTGCAAACGACTTTGAAGCGAACAATCGACTAGTCAAAAATATATATATATGTATATATGTAAATATATCTATATATATATATGGTTATAAATATATAGGTATATATATGTAGTTATATATGTATATATGTATATGTATATATATATATAAGTAGATAGATATATGTATATATATATATGTATATATATATGTATAAGTATGTATATATAACTATATAGATGTAAATATATATATATCTATATATGGTAATATATGTATATAGATATATGTAGATAGATATGTATATATATATGTATATATAGTTACAGATATATATATGTATGTATATTTATATATATATATATATATATGTATAAATATATGTATATATATGTATGTATAAGTATATGTGTATATATATGTATATATATATATATATATAAGTATATAGATGTATATATATATATGTGTGTGTATGTATATGGACTAATACATATTTATATAAGTACTAATATATGTATAGATGTATGTATAAATATATATATATGTATATAAGTATATGTATATATATATATATAAGTATATAGATATATGAATATATATATATATATGTATACTAATACTTAGTTATATAAATACTATATATATATAGATATAAGTATATATATATATACATATATATATATATATATATGTATATAAATATATGTATATAAATCAATATATATATGTATACGTATATATATATATACATATATATATATGTATATAAATCAATATATATATATGTATACGTATATATATATATGTATATAATAGTGTATAGGTGTGTGTGTGTGTGAAAGTGTGAGTGTATGTGTGTGAGTGTCGGTAAAGAGATAGGAAGAGAGTGCTGTGTGAGAGAGAGAGAGAGAGAGCTACCGCATGCTTCCTGATAGAGTGAAGGCATGCGGGTTAAGATGTCTGTAGCCGTGGAGCGTCGTCTGGTGATTCAAGCTTGCGCGTAGGCGAGTATGCGCGCAGAGAAGCGCACGCTGGAGGGCGATGGGCGTGGAGAGAAGACCGCAGCACACAGCGCTACGCAGAGAGGTGTACACGGGCGAAGGGAGCGGGCAAAGGCAAGCGCTGGGAGAGGCAGGCGCATGCAGACATATGCGGGTGACGCGGGCCAAGACGGTTACCTGGAAGTGAGCTACTGTGTGGGGTTTTGGCGTGGAGGACCAGGCTATTTGAGAAGAAGAAGACGCCCTGTTTTATAGAGGAAGAAGGCATGGCTGCACATGGCTTGCATGCGGCTTGCAAGGAGTGGCTGCTACGGTTGCCAGGGTGAGCTGTGAGCAGGGAATGGCTGAGCTGGAAGAGGTGATGGAGAGCATGGTGCGAGGAGGAAGAAGTCAATCCAAGCAGTGCGGGAAGCATTTCAAAATAAAGTAGAAATAAAAATAAAAAGATGGTGAATTTTGCAAAGATGCACTTGAGGAAAAATGTTAATTGCAAGGCCACTTATTTACTCTCCTCCCCTCTCAATTAAATGCATGCATGCGTGTATTTTTACAATGTGACAATGTCTACCTAATATGCACTAGTAATGCTAGGAAATAGCACAAGACGGCACACTTGCAAGTGCATTTTTGCGGTGCAATCACCTCCCAATGATAATGCTTAGTGTTAGAGGTCTCGCCAGTGACCAAGTAGTTGATGACATCAGCATACCAAGTGGTCGTCGGGTGTACCACCATAATAGTTTCGTCAGGAAAAGTCTCATAAATGTCTCTTGATGGGATTGAAGGCTCAATTGGGATCTTGGATAAATGATCTACTGCTACATTCTCGACCCCTTTGATGTCAGGGATATCAAGGTCGAACTCCTGAAGTAACAAAATCCATCTAATAAGCCTAGGTTTGGTGTCGTTCTTAGCAAGCAAATTCTCCAAGGCAAAATGATCAATATGTACCACAACCGTAGATCTCAAAAGATAAGACCTAAACTTCTCCAAATAAAAAATTATCGCAATAAGTTCTTTCCTATCACAATGTAGTTTTGCTGTGGACTAGTGATAAACTCCAGTTTATCATCATTCCTATGACCTAAAACAGATCCAGCTCTTAGGTTTTTAACTCCGTAAATGGGTTTTTGGGTTGCATTTAGGCATAACCAAGGATTAGGCATGCATTGCATTCTTTTTGTATTTTTAATATCTTTACTTGAGTGTTAAGGTTAAGCAGATGTTCAAACCATTAAACCCTTAGCACTCAAGAAGGAAGAAAGTGAAGAAGAAGTCTAAATCAGCTAAACCCTAGTTGGATCCAGCTCATCTCAACTGGATATTACCTCTCATTGGTTAAGTTTAGCTCCTTCCAGCTCCATTTAGCTCATCCTAGCTGGATGGTAGCTTAAGGTAGCTCATCTTAGCTCAACCCACCTCAGCTTAGCTCAGATCCAGTTCAACTTAGTTGAGTCTAGCTCATCCTAGCTCTAGTCAATTCACTGGGAGCTCTAGCTAGCTCAGCTTAGTTGACTGGAGTTCATTCCATCTCCAGCTCATACCAAGTCCAACTCAACCCAGCTCCACTAAGCTTACAATAGCTGAACTTCCTCTAGTTTAGCTACTACTTGCCTACTTAGTAGCTAAGCTAGCATAGGAGTTCCCATCAGAGGCAATTCCAGCTCAACCTAGCTTCAGATAGGTTGAAACTAGCTCAACTTAGCTAAGCTACTCAAGCCTAGCTATTAGCATAAGAACTAGCTGGCTAAGTTAAGTAGTTGAGCTTCTCATGAAGACCTCCTCAGTAGGTTGAGCTCCAGTGCAGCTCCAATGCAGCACTAGTCAGCTTTCCCTTATCTCCCCTTCTCAAAACCCTAACTCCACTACTATTCTACTAGTTAAGCTAGCTTAGCTAGCTTAGCAAAGCTCAAAACTAGCTCCACCTCCATGGACATCTACCAACTACCTAAACCTAACCTAACTCCACCCTAACCTACTCCAAGTCAACCACCTAAACTAACCACCTACCTAATGATAACATCATCATTAGCCATATCTATCTTTATTTAGTCATAATCAATTGATAAACGCTCCTAAATAACCGCCAGAAGACCGTAATTCACTACAAAGCCATTCTGAGAGATAAACATGAAAATAAGGGTAAAACTGTAATTTTAACATAATATCTTAATTGTATAATAATCACGGGATTTCTCAAGGGTTAATTGAATGTCAAATGGTCATAAATGTCTAACAAGTGGGTTCATACAGACAGAAATAGATTTTCACACGTTTTGAGAATTAAATGACATTTAAAACCCTAAAAATAGACTCGCTTAATTCATTGAGGTTCTGGTTGAGATAAAATTCATCTAAACCTTCTAAAAATCATACAAAAATATTTTCTAAGGTTAGGTACCCTTGATTTGACCATCAGAATCCATTTTGACCTAAAATAGAGTCTTAGACAGATAATTACCCCAATTTGAGTTTCTGTGCAAATTACCCAACCAAACTCAGCCAAATCCTAAATCTGATTTCACCATCAGATTCCTTGGGTCCAAATTTGGTTTGTACCAAAATTTGGGCCCAATCAAAGATCATCTTGACCTAGTTTGCATTTTGATCTAGTCTGAGTCTTTTCTCTCACACACATGCCCCTAACTTTCAAATTCTTTGCAAATAGCCCCCAACATTGCCGTCTTCTTCACCAACAGGTCCCCTCCGCCTTCAACTCCTAAACATAATTCACCGATGACCTTTGATTGGAGAGTTCTCCCTAATTGATTGACGAAACCCTTCCAAATTTGAAAGGAGAGCTGAGACAATCTCCTTCCATTTGGGCCATTCATTGGGCTCTAATTACTACTCAAAACTTCATGCAAACCTTTCAAAGGTTTGGGTTTCCTTCTTTGTAAAGTTGCCGTGCTTCCAACCTTGGATTCCAAGCTTGGAACAACCATCTAACACCTATAAAAGCTCGCCTATTTCAAGGCCGTGCTCTTTAGCAAGGTATGGGGCCAAAAACATCTTCCAAACCCTACCTTCGGCCCCTCTCCGACCAAACTCCGGCGAACCTCTCCGTTCTCCTTAGTCTGCACCTCCAACAATCAAATTGGAGGCACTGATATCATCCCCTCCTTCCTCTGACGGTGGCTGGTCAAAGCCCCATCGTCCCCGACCTTTGTCTTGCCATCGTCCCCTTACGGAGACTTCATTTTCCATGGCGTCAGCCTACCAACGCCTATGCCAATCCTACCCCCTTCAACCTTTAGAGTAGGTTAGCTAGGTTTGTTTTAGTTCTTAGGTTAATCTCCCACATCCAAAACCCAAAAATAACCTTTGATGCCACCAATCACCTTCATCTTCATCCGCTCCAGCCACCTCTTCGGTGAGGCATTTCCGTTACCTTACACCTCCAAAGCCCTCGCCAACATTCCCAAAACATCCGCCGTTCACCTCCGACCAAAACCATTCTTCTATTTCACCCTATCACCCACTCCAAAGCTCCATCGAACAACCCACCTTCGTGTCACCTTCCCCAAGGTCTTCCTGCCACCTCACACCCTCTCACACCACCAAACCACCACCACCGCACTCCTCGTCCATTGGTGAAGATCATGAGCTATTTTAATGTGGCTGAGAGGCTGTGTTTATGACTTGCAGGCCTTCACTGGAGCATTGCCATCGCTGCCGCCATCTCTGCTCGTTCTTTGAGCTCCAGGTTGCGAGAGCTATAGGATTCATCTCCAAGTCGTGCGGAGTCTCTGCAGGACCATGTCCAAGGCCACAATTGAAGACACTATCCTTAGTAGCTACTCCAATTAGCAAAGGATCCACCTGTAGCTGCACACGTCAAGGCTGTGGGATATAGTCTCACATCGTGGGATTTGGAGGCATTGAAGGCTCATAAAGTGATTTTGTAATTGGGGTTATCGCCTCCAAACATGGGGTGAGGTCCCTCATACCCGCACACCCGACCTGACTACCTAGACCTATCACTCCTCGCTCATCACCACCCCCGGTGAGCCTCGACCCAGTTACACAAGCCTGTATGCCTGAATACACAATGTCAGAGAGAAAAAGGAGAGGAGGAACGAAAGAGAGAGAGAGCGGGGGAAGGTAGGTTTTGCCCCTCAAAGACAAAGCTCCCCGACCCTTAATTTCTGTAAGCAGAAGGAAGAAGAAGAATTAAGAAGAAGCTAAAGGTAGAGGTTGAAGAAGAAGACTTAAAGGTTTGAGAAGAAGGAGAAGACCCTTGGTCGTGCCTGAGAAGAAGAAGAGAAGGGCTAAGGAAGAAAGCATAAGAATAAGAAAGAGCGACTGTGCCAGAGAAGAGAAAGGAAGAAGAGCCAGAGAAGAAGAGAGCAGAATTGAAAAAGAAAGAAAAGTACTGTAGTAGGCGATAGTTAAGTCATCTGATACACCTGCTAGACGTCTGATTTGGTTTTAATGCTAGTACTATCGGAACATTTAAATACCTAAGTTGCACGGTTGAAACTACTGTAGCACTATTTAAGTAATTAATATATATGCTTAGACTAATAATTGGTGATCTAAATCACCATTATTTTATCTTAGTTATCATTTTGGTATCTTAAAGTCTTGAAATACTGATGTTATTCATTGAATATCTAATGTGACAGATTAGCATTTATTGAATGTCATTATTCTTGGCTTATTCCTATGCTTTTTTATATTTTAATTTAGATTAATGTGTGAATTCCTATTTGCTCCTTGTGTTCGACGTCGGACTTCATTTCTAGATATCCGAGTTTATAAATTTTATTTATGGAGAGATCGATTGAGGATTTTGCACTACAACAATGATAACTTAATTTTAATCCTCTCTAGACCCCCTCAACATTTTGGCGTCGTTGCCAGAGAGCAACAAGCAATTCACTGCTATTCTTGTTTCTATCTAATTATATCTGAGCACTAACTTGCCCTTATTAGTTTCATGAGATTTTGCGAGGTACTTCACAAGGCGAACTTCCACGGAATTCAACCACTCCAAGGCAGGTAATCTCTCTTCTTCCCTAATCTCCTAATCCTTGGAAGGGAGAAAAGGAAACAAATCAATTAGGAACTACCTACTTTATTTTATTAGTAATCATCATTAAAAAGGCAAGTTTCCTAAGTTGGGAAAAAATCAATATTTAATTGAAGCTTCATGTGATTCTATTTAGAAATCTCGACCTTGATTTCCTGTACCTACTAAGGATTACGCTTAATTTGTAATCTTCTTGGACTACACACTCTTGTTTGATGTCCAAGAAGAACAGCTTGAGATTTAATTGGACTTGAAATAGAGCCAATTAGGGTTTCAACATTAGGGTTTGAAATGTTAGTACACATTTTCCTGCACTAAAGAGAATTAACCATCCCGCATTTGTGTGTTACCTAAACCCCTGTTTGAAAATATCTAATCAAGTAGAACCCTAAAATTAGGTTCTAATTTCACTTGAACCCTAAAATCTTGGACCTAATAACCTGAGAGTCAATTTAGGGTGATTTCTGGGTCTTGACCAAGATTTCATTCTGCCAACTTTAGGGCAGGTCAGGTGAAGTTGGTTTACTTTGTGGACCAACCAACCTCCAAAATTACGTCACAAGTCAAATCAACTTGTAATCAAGTGAAATCCAAGGAACAAATTAGGAATAAAATTGGTAGACTTAAGGTCTTAAGTCCATACATTCCGATCTACCTGGAACCACAGTGACAAGGAAGGTTGGGTGGAGGAAATACCGTAACCCATTGGGATGCTCTACCATGTAGGGGTCTTTGCGGGGCTCTCCCTTCCTAGCTGCCCAGGTATTTCTCGGGTGTGTAGATTTTTGATTTAGAGGTATGATCCACCTCAAAACTGCCTTAGTCATCCAAAAATCTTTGGGTGCTTTGATTGGGTCCAAATAACATCCAGTCCCTCATCCCTTCTATAGAGCACATACACAAGAAGGTCCTTAGGTTTTTAACCTAGGGAACCTCATTAGATCTTTTTGGGAATTTCTTTCAGATCTAATCAGTTCCAATCAACCCTGAGTTTGACTCTACATCTTGATTCCACCACCTGATTTGAAAATGCAACTTGTCAATCTAGGAAGACTATTTAGGAAACCTGAGTCCCAAATGAGCATGAAAGAAAAGATAATTAAGAAAGCCTATAGACACCACGAGGAATATTTTAAAAGGGACAATCAGGATAAATTTTATAAAACAATGGACCACATCGTGAATCGTGTGGAGATAATATGGATACAAATGAACCATGGTTCAACCTGGGATGATCTCTTAGCAGAATACACTGAATTAGTGAAGTTACACAACAACGATTGTCTGCAATGTTGGTCAAATCCTTCATTTCTAGAAGACCTCCAAAAATTCTTGGAAATACAAGGAGAATTGCTGAATAAGTAATATAGATCCATTGATAAAAAATACCTATCAGAAATTAATAAAACATCTTGGAGTGATTCTAGTGATCAACATAATTTCTCAAATCCGAGGTTCGAGAATCAAGGTTATAATGGACCCCCAACCGAAATAAATTCAGATTCAAATTTCATAGCAATTGACATTCTTGATCTTAATGAGGATGGGGAGGATCCAATTGCAGGTGTTCTCGATTTTGAGCCAACCTTAGAAAATCAAGAGCCTAATTCACCAAGCTTAGATTTCCCCGACACCTGTGATGATGAGATTAACATAGACATTCTCAAGAATGTAAATCCCGAGCCTTATCCTATTAAGGTGATTCTTGAGAATGATTTTGACATCCCTGTAAAGCCCAACCTAGATTCTAGTGATCCAATCCTTACCCTTAACCTAGAATCTGGATTCGAGCCTATTTGGGATAATCATGAGGCCCAAAGTGATGAAAGTTAGATTTTGAATTTGAATTACAATTCTAGGCCTATATTTGATGAATGCACCTCTCCAACCTCCTTAGAGACACTAATTGATTTTTCAAGAGTCACTCCAATCTATGATACAGAAACCAAGGAGTTGGATGAGTTGGGAATTGATTAGATCTATCCTAGGAGCCAAGAACCTGAGCTCATGCCTAATAAGGACACCTTTTTAAGCACGGAATCTGAAAATAGGTTAGATCCAAGTTAGGCTATTGCTTCAACACATCTTGATCATTTCTGTGGTGAATCCTCTGATCTGGAATCAAATTCAGAAAATGATCTTCACAAGTTCTCTGATGATTTCGAATCCTACTTTGATTTCGGAGAACCTTTATTTCTTGACGACTATGAACCAATCTACGACCTCAGCACCCATGCCCTATTCTTCGACTCTAACTTTGAGGTCCCTGATCCCGAGATCATTGATTCAAAATCAGGTTCCATTGAGATGGAATCATTCCTTTTTGATCTTTAGGAATCAGAAACAAGTGCCGAGAGTGTCTTCAATCCAGAGTTCGAATCTTTTCTTGACTTAGATTTTTATGATCCTATAAACACTCTTCAAGCATTTACCTTTTATTTTGATGGCCATTATGAGGACTCTCTAGATGAACCTACTTTTGAATCCTTTCTAGAGGAGCCCTCAACTCACATAGTTTTCGTTGAAGCCACTTCTTCTGATCCACATACAGAACCTTCTCAAATCCGAACCCACCCCAACCCACCTCCAAAATCAATTTCTACTCTGATTCTCCTCTCGATGATCCGGTTGCATATGATTCTCCTCCATCTTTTGATCGAGTTTCAGACATCGATCAGACTACTACTCACGTCCCATCTTCCTCTGATCACTCTTGTAGGGTTCTTACAACCTCCATAGATTCTTTTTCATTTGAGGATCCCTACCCTAACCAGGCTGATCCGATTCAACCAATTCCACGTTGCACATTACCACATCCTTCTGAGTCATAGAGTAACTGGTGGGCACCGCATCTATTGGTTCACATCCATCAACCTACCAGACTAATTGGGTTTGGGCTACATCATTAGCCTGTCGATTTGAACAAGCACCTGGTTGGACCAACCAGGCTATTGATCAAGATGCTTGTTCTACAAAACTCTATTGATTTGACCACTCCTCCATGATCACCTTTTGCTCGGTTGAAGGCATTGAATTTAGCGCTTAACAAGAGGCAACCCTTCATTCCAAAAACTCGAGAAGCTTTTGATCATTCTTTTGAGCTTCACGTCTACTGCACATAGAGTTCAGTATTAGAACAACCGACTCCACCTTTGGTACATGTATCAAAGTTTGAAATCGTCCACAATAGCCATCCTGACTCATTCACCCACCCTTTTTATCATGTTCTAATCCTTGAACTCAAGCTGATTTTATACCCTCCGGTTGACAATGAGGACATTGCAAAACTTAGGCATGGGGGGGTGTTAAAGTGCAAACACATAAAAATTCAAGTTTCAAAAGGGTTCTCACACACAAAAAAAAATACTCATTCCAAAAGACCCAAAAAAATAAAAAATTTTGAAAAAGAACAAAAGAAATGGACAAAGGGGAGGAAATTTTGTGATTAATTGCATATCATTCTTGAGGAGGAAATGAGGAGGTAATTAAATTGTCAAAAAGGTGCACAATTTGAAACAAAAAAGGGATAGTTATTAGTACATGATTATGGAATCTACTTAAAATCTAGACCAAATCAAAAGAAAAAAATTAAGTCCTAAAAGAACAGAGACATAGAGATTAGTATGAGTGTTGATCTTAAGCCTCTTGGGCTTGTTTTAGGGCTTAAATATTCAAGCATCCGTTAGGATCTAGATAGTCCTCAAGAGGTTGAGGAAAATGTGATGCTTATGTATTAAGTCTAAGGCTTAGGGATTATTCGGCCTCGTTAACTGACCTCTAGTTTGCAGTACTCGGTAACCTAAGCACTCTAATCCACACACAGTCTAGTTCAGTGCACTTAAAAATCAAAATCATGCAAAAGCGTTTATTCTGTTCTGAGAAAGCTACCTAGATTAGGAGCGGCTTATCAACTTAAGTTGATTTGGATGAGTTCCTGGCACGGAGAGGTAGGAAATTCCCCTCGAAGATGCGCATAACATACCATCTCCTTGGTGCTTGTCTCCAAGGATATCTAAATATCCTACTGATGGCATGTAAGCACCTTGTGCTGGTTTTGGTGCCATGGGTAGGATTATCATGAAATGTCGATTGCCAAGGCCTGAATTTAGCTATAGAACACCATGGGCAGCACTATCTTAAAGTGTCAAAAGCCAAGGTTCTAGGGGTTGCCATGGGCAGTGCTATCTCGAAGCATCGAAAGCTAGGGACCCTACGAGGATTGATGGTAGGAGCTAGGAATCCAATACAGATCATGTTTTTAAGCCAATCCAAAGCTAGAAATAAAGAAAAGAAAAAGAGAGAGAAAGCTCTCCAAAAAATGAAAAAATTCTTCTATCCCTCTCTCTTACAAAAATGCACCACAAACTGAACCTGGACTAACCATGTTACAAGCACGGGTGCTTTAACCGTAGGGTTCAATAAACCTTAGGATAGTTTCTATGAACCTTAGAAACCTTCGCTGTAGACTGAGGCTAAAGCTGGTCAGGTCCAGATCTTTGTTGGTACTTGAGTACCTCTAGGCCTACTATTAGCATTCTGACCAAATTTCTAAAAGAAGAATGAATCAGGACTTTGAACATAAAGGCATTGTCTAGAATTCAAGTTCATTTCATAAGATTTTGCAAAGGGACTAGCAATAGTTAGGCAAGGGAGTATGATGATAACGTCATCATCAGCCATATTTAACTTTACTTAGTCATAATCATTTGATAAATGCTCCTACATAACCGCCAAATGACCGTAATTCACTGCAAAGCCATTCTGAGAGATAAACATTAAAACAGGGGTAAAATTGTAGTTTTAACATAATATCTTAATTGCAGAAAAATCACGGGGTTTCTCAAGAGTTAATTAAAGTTCAAATGGTGATAAATGTCTAATAAGTGAGTTCATACAGATAGAAACGGGTTTTTACGCATTCCAAGAATTAAATGACATCTGAAACCCTAAAAATAGACCAGCTTAATTCATCAAGGTTCTGGTGGGGATAAACTTCATCTAAACCTTCTAAAAATCATAGAAAAATATTTTCTATGGTTGTGTACCCTTGATTTGACCATCAGAACCCATTTTGACCAAAAATAGTCTCAGACGGATAATTAGCTTAATTTGGGTTTTTACGTAAAGTACCCAGTCAAACTTGGTCAAAACCTAAATATGACTTTATCATTAGATTCCTCGGTACTAAATTAGGTTTATACTAAAATTTGGGCTAAATCAGAGATCATCTTGACCTAGTTTGCATTTTGGTCCAGTCTGAGTCTTTTCTCTCACACACATGCCCCTAACTTTCAAATTCCTTGCAAATAACCTCCACCTTGAACTAATAAACCTACTTCACCGATGACCTTTGATTGGAGAGTTCTCCCTGATTGATTGAGGAAACCCTTCCAAAATTGGAAGGAGAACTCCAAAGACAATCTCCTTCCATTTGAGCCATTCAATGGGCTCTAATTCCTACTCAAAACTTCATGCGAACCATTCAAAGGTCCCAATTTCCTTCTTTGCCAACTTGCCATGCTTTCAAGCTTGGAACGACCACCTAACACCTATAAAAGCATGCCTATTGCAAGGTCATGCTCTTTAGCAATGTTTGGGGCCAAAAACATTTTCCAAACCCTACCTCCGGCCCCTCTTTGACCAAGCTCCGGAGGCCCTCTTCATTCTCCTTCATCCAAACCTCCAACCGTCCGATTGGAGGCACAGTTATCCTCCCCTCCTTCCCCTGACAGTGGCCGGTCAAAGCCCCAACGTCCCCGACCTCTGTCTTCACCGCTGTCCCCCTACGAAGACTTCATCTTCCACAGCACTGGCCTGCCAATGCCGATGCCAATCCTACCCGCTTCGACCTTTAGAGTAGGTTAGTTAGGTCCCTTTTAGTTCTTAGGATAATTTCCCATATCCAAAACCCAAAAACACCCCTCAACATTGCCAATCACCTTCATCTTCATCTGCTCCAGCCACCTCTCTGGCGAGGCCTTTCCATCACCTCACACCTCCAAAACCCTTGCTGACATTCCCAAAACTTCCGCCTTTCGCCTCCAACCAAAACCCCTATTCTATTTTGCCCTATCGCCCACTCCAAAGCTCCACCAAACAACCCACCTTTGTGTCACCTTCCCTGAGGCCATCCGGCCACCTTACGCCCTCTCACGCCACCAAACCACCACCACCGCACTCCTCATCCACCGGTAAAGATTGTGAGCTGTTTTAATGTGGCTGAGACGTCATGTTTATGACTTGCAAGTCTTCACCAGAGCACTACCATCACTGCCACCATCTCTGCTGATTCTTCGAGCTCCAGGTCACGAGAGCTATAAGATTCTTCTCTAGGTCATGCAAAATCTCTCTAGGACCATGTCCAAGGCCACAATTGAAGACCCTATACTGATTAGCTGCTCCAATTAGCAAAGGATCCACATGTAGCTGTACACGTTAAGACAGTGGGATATAGTCCCACATCGTGAGATTTGGAGGCATTGAAGGTGCATAAAGTGATTTTGTGATTGGGGCTTATCGCCACCAAACATGGGGTGAGGCCCCTCATACCCACACACCTGACCCGACTGTCTAGACCTATCACTCCTCGCTCATCACCACCCCTGGTGATCCTCGACCTGCTTATACAAGCCCGTATACCCAAATACTCAGCTGTCTGAGAGAAAGAAGAGAGGAGGAATGAAAGAGAGAGAGAGAGTGGGGGAGGGTGGGTTTTGCTCTTCAGAGAGAAGCTCCCTGACCCTTAGTCGCTGTGAGTAGAAGAAAGAAGAAGAAAGAAGAAGAAGCTAAAGGTAGAGGTTGAAGAAGAAGAAGACTTAAAGGTTTGAGAAGAAGGAGAAGGCCCTTAGCCGTGCCTGAGAAGAAGAGAAGGGCTAAGGAAGAAAGCAGAAGAAGAAGAAAGAGAGACTATGCTAGAGAAGAGAAAGGAAGAAGGGCTAGAGAGGAAGAAGAGAGCAGAATTGAAAAAGAAAGAAGAGTACTATAGTAGGCGATAATTAAGTCATCTGATACACCTGCCAGATGTTTGCTTTGGGTTTAATGCTGGTACTATAGGAACATCTAAATGCCTAAGTTGCACAGTTGAAACTACTGTAGCATTATTTGAGTAATTAATATATATGCTTAAGCTAATAATTGGTGATCTAAATCACCATTATTTTGTCTTAGTTATCTTTTTGGTATCTTAAAGTCTTGAAATACTGATGTTATTCATTGAATATCTAATGTAATGGATTATTCTGTGCTCATTTATATTTTAATTGAGATTAGTGTGTGAATTCCTATTTGCTCCCTGTGTTCGACCTCGGACTTCATTGCTAGATATCCGAGTTTATAAATTTTATTCATGGAGAGATCGATTAAGGATTTTGCACTACAATGATGATAACTTAAATTTAATCCTCTCTAGTTCGCTACAACACCACCTCCACCTATAGTTGGCCCCACCATCCCCACATCTCTTCACACCACCACCTCCAAAAGCCACCACAAAAGGTGATGCCAACTTTCCTTCCATAACTCCTTATAACCACCATCCATCTCCCTTAGAACCCATCTCTACCATCCACCTAACCCCCTTCTAGAAGCCCCCCTCTGGTGCCAACTTTAACACTCCCGTCCACTACCTTAATTATCCTTAACCACACCAAACTTCGCGCCAAAACCACCTATCCACACCCCTTCAAATTAGCACCAACTCTACCTCCAATCACCACCATCCAAACACCACCATAACCCGTCTTTTGCATCCACATGTTGGCGCCAAAGACAAACCCATTAACCACACTGAAATTGGCGCCAACTCAACCTAAACCCATCATCCTACACCCTTTCACGTGGCGCCAATTAACTTAAACCCTCCACCATTTAACCACCACCTAAAGACCTAATCCTAATCCTCCATCCATCTCCATGCCTACCCATAACCCTTAATCTACATAGAGTTGGCACCAACTCCATTAACCAAGCCATAACCACCACTCAACACACCCCTACATATGGCGCCAACCTATCCTAACCCTCCATCCATTAACCACCCACCTAAGCATCCATCCAAACCCTACAACACACCATACAACCCTTTAACCCTAGTCTCCACCTAGGGTTGCCACCAACTCCTAAGAAGCCTCTTCATGTTGGTGCCATTAGCCTTAGCACTAGCCTAAGCACCCCCTATAAGCCATCCTAGCCATCCATCCTTTAACCATACCTACACCCCTACCCATCCTATAAAAAGACCACGAACTACCAACTTCAAATCATCCTTGGTTACATTTTTTCTACTCATACTCCACCCATATCCAACATCCAAGGAGACACCCTATCTCCTTGGTGGCTTCAACTTCTTCCTTGTGTCGCTACCAAACCAAGGAGGAAGGCCTGGAAATGAGGACATCCAGAGGAGGAGATCCTGAAGGTGGTCCATGCCACCTTAGGGAGAAGTTCTTAGCATGGAGATCTACCACACCAAGGAGGAGGAGGCATGCCCACCTAGGGCTTGCTAGGAAGAAAAGGAGAGCCAGGCGCCTAGAGCAAGTTTCTTCAACCAAGGGGCAACTTGAGTTGGAGTGGAAACTCTATAGCATCAACACCATATTCTTTATAAGCATTCTTCTACATTTTCTTTGTATTTTGCATGGTAGTTAGTGTTTTATTTTTGGTTGGAGATTACAAGTGGGAATTCCTTTCACTTGTGAGTTCTCCAACCCCATTGTAAAACATTTTTTTTAATTAAGAAGCATTCCTGCACTATCTTTTTAAATAGATTGTGTTGCTCTTTTGTTGTGTATTGCTTTATCCATTATTCCAAGCATCTGTTGTTTAGAGTGAGTTGGACAAAACTAAACACATGTTACTTTGTTTTCTTGTAATTCAAATTCTCGTCTCTCTCCGTATTGTTTTGCCCGCTTTCAAAAACCTTAAAAAATTTAAATATTTCAAAACCCAAAAAAAAAGGTTGATTTCGAAGATTCAAGTGAGAAATTTGGTTTAAAGAATTCGTACCTGCTTTGGGACAACCCGAATACTTTCCCAAGTATTTGGAGTTTACAATTTAAAAGCGATCCAAATTGCATGTTGCTACGACTTTAAAAACTCTTTTTTATAAATCATGCTTTTTAGCGATCACTTTTTGGCACCGTTGCTGAGGAGGCATAGCTTTGCTTTACCATTATTCTCTTTCTTGATATGCGGATCTCATCCCCTTTTCCTTCATTTCTTTCATGTGTGCACTACAGAAAAAAGGCAGGAATTTAGAAGCGAGAGCTTGAAGTTCCTTTTCTTCAAATGGATTCAAATTGGTTCCTTTTTCCTTGTCACATTAACCCTAAAAAACTATAAAGAAAAACATTAAACCAAGCTTTCATGACTATAAACATTTAAATTAAGTGGAGTGGTGCCTTTAAAAATTCATTGGTTGTTTGTTTGCACCTTTAAACAGCACTCTATCTTAAGTGTTGGTGTTCTGATTTTCGGGTCTAGACTTTTGTATGGATTTCCTAACACCAAAGGCCTCCTAAAATCTTACAATTTCACCAAATGATTTCAAATCAAGCTAGGAACATCTGTTCCAAATTTCAGAGAAATTGGAATTGTATAAATTTTTTAAAAATTTGCTGACCACAGGGGGGTCAACTCCTCTGATTTCACTACTTTGTTACAGTCCGTGAATTTTAGAAATTTTTATACTTATCCAATTTTTGCGAAATTTAATTTTCTAGAATACTTATGAAATTCCACACAACACATAAACTTCCAAAAAGTTTTGGTGGCCGGTGGTGGTATTGAAAAGTCCAAAATATCCACAAGTATCATTTCTTGACTTTGACACCAGCAGCAAAGAAAAATCTCAAAAAAATATTCAACAAATTCTTAAAATCCCAAAAAAATATTTTCTGGAATCGTTATTTGATTTTCCTTCCAGTAGTGGTGTTTCTTGTTTTGTTTGGACCACTGCTTATAATGAAAAGTCTGGGTCAATTCACTAGTAGTAACATTTCTGTTTAGGAATGAATTCACTTAGGGTTTCATTTCACTTTTAGAGACCCACATCTTAAAAGGAAATCTACATTCACCCATATAACTTGATTTCATTTTGATTGTGGAACTCACACTTATTTGAAAACATCAAAACAAAACCCTAAAAAACATTAATCTAAATCAAATCCTAAAAGCAGAAAATCTACAAAATGTTTGTGTGACAACTTGTTTGATATTGGAATCACTCTTTCCAATTTTGCACACACCAAAAAAATTGAAATAATACGGCATTACCCTAATAAACGCCCTCCATATTCCCGTGCACATTCAGATTACTAAGCCTAATTAAAAAAATTTAGTCATTTAACCACTTAAGGACTTCAGCAAAGTTTAGGCTTGATATCCAATATCTAAGAGTTATTAAGTGTTCTTAATTCCTCTTGAAAATGTGGCGACAGACTTAGAGAGAAATCAAACAATGAGTGTGGGTTTACACAAGCCACTAGTGATTTTCCCAAGACATGCTTGGGCCCAATCCACCTCTTTAGTCTAGTCAGGTGATCATTAGAAAGCAGGTTCGCTTATTAATATCTTATTTATTGGGTTCCCAAGTCTTAGGTTTTATTAAGGAGTCAACCTTGAGATAAATTAGGCTTGGTTGTTTGAATTACACACCTTCTCTCATCTCTCTCTTCTCCTCCCCTCTCGTCTTCTATTTAGTGTATGCATGCTAGACAGTCCCAAAACCCACACTTGGAGGGACCATCTGATTTTTTGACCCACCGCACCACCCGTACTAGCTTGTTTGATTCATCTTCTTCCTTTGCTAAAAATCAAGAAAAATGGAAAAAACCCAAAATCACAAAAAAAAGCACTAACCCATCATCTTCTAACCATCAAAATAGGAACCCCAATTTTGAACCCGAAGTTGAGGTTCCCGAACCGCAGTTGGAAATGCCACAATTTAAAATCTCGTCTCAGAAAAAGTCAATGGAAAATTTTCAAAATTTTGATCCTTTTCTCATGGTAGTAAGTCAACTCCAACAATGCCAGGCAAATCAAAAACAATTGACTAGGATCGTTACAATCCTAGCCAACAATAGACCACCCAATGCTGAACCAACTATTCCATTGAGGGAATTCTATGATCCCTCAAACTATGAAGAAAGTCTAGGGGTGGTCATCCTTGATGGAGAATTTGAAATTAAACCCGTAGTCCTTCATCTCATTAAACATTTTAATGGCCTTCCTCGAGAAGACCCGTCTAGCCATTTAGAGGAATTCACAATCCTTACCCAAACCACCAAATCCTGAAACATTTCAGAAGATCTATGGCTAATGTGGCTTTTCCCACTTTCTCTAAAAGATAAGGCCGCTTCTTGGTTTAGGACTATAGGAAAACCAATTACTACTTGGACGCAATTAAAGAGTGCATTTCTTAAAAAATATTTCCCGATTGGTCACACTAATGCTTTACATAGCACTATAATAGCCTTTCAACAAAAAACCTGTGAGCCTGTGCATGAAGAATGGGAGAGATTTCAAGACTTACTAAGAAGCTACCCCCACCACAAGGTGCCACTTTGGCAACTCGTGCAAATATTCTACCATGGTCTTGATGACCAATTGAGGTGGTTTGTTGATGCCTCATGTAGGGGCAACTTTTTAAATAAAGATGCCGAAAGCACCTACAAACATTTTGACAAAATGAGCGAAAATTCTTTCAATCACTCGTCCATGGACACCTTTGGCAGAAATGCCAATTCCCGTGTCAGTGTCCATGAAGTTGTTACACAACAACAATCTCTCCTGGTTACACAAGATGATTTGCAACTTTTTGCGCAAAGACTCGACTAGATGCAAATCAATCAAAAGAAAATGGAAGAAAAGTTTAATGTGCAACCGCAAAACCCATTACCAACCCTAACTCTCGCCTTTCTAACTTCGACACTAACTCGACTCTCCTCCACCGGGAAAATTTACAACAAATTGATACCAGAAGATTTCAAAGTCTTGACTTTGCACCTAAAATTGTTGGGACTTCTAATAATTCTTCAATATATGTCCCAATAAATGAAAATATTTCCGTTCTCTAGGATAATTTTAGAAATAATTCTTCTAACTTATATAATCCTACTTGGAGGAATAACCCTAATTTTTCTTGGAAGAATACCAATCGAATTTCGCATTTTCAAAATTAAACGGGGAATTTTGGCCAAAACCAACCCTTGTAGGCTAATATTAATAATCAATTAATGAAAACCTTGCAAGGAATGCAACAACAAGTGAGTGACACTACCGGTGTCATTTCTAATTTACAAAATCAAATCGTGGTAACGTCTGGTCAAAGGCCAATGGGAAATTTACCCTCCCAACCTGTCCCAAACCCCATAAATCAGCAAAATCAATTTCAAAGCAGAAATAATCTAAGTCAACCAGGTCAACAAGTAATAAATCCCGCACCTCAATTCCATCCCGATTTTCAAAAGTTGCAACAAAATCAACATTTTCCACAGCAAAATAACCACACTACCAATGCAGTCACATTAGGAAGTGGAAAAACTCCACATAATGCGGAACCCTCATGGGAAAATAAATTGGATCAAGAGCAAATTTTTCCCACCTCTGTTCACTCTCACGAAAATCAAGCCAGCACAAACACGACACCTTTCCCACAGGTGTTGCATTCTAAGAAGAAGAAACCCAGAAAAACTAAGCCAACTGAAGAACAATTACACGAATTATTTGGCTGTGTGGAAATTAACATCCCTCTCCTAGATGCAATTAAATATCTACCTGCCTACGTAAAGTTTTTGAAAGAAATTTGTACACCAAAAAGGCAGCCTAAAAATCTAGGAAAGGTTGTCCTTTCTAAGACAATTAGCTCTGTTGTTTAGAGCAAGCTACCTCACAAAAGAAAGGACCCGGGTACTCCGCTAATATCTGTTGTCATTAATGACAACTTTTGATCGCACCCTCTTAGACCTAGGTGCATCAATAAATCTCATCCCTGCCATGCTTTTTGATGAATTTCAGTTCAGTGAACTCAAACCAATGAAGGTCACCCTTCAATGTGACGACTGATATGTTATTCACCCAAAAGGGATCATAGAAGATGTCATTGTTCAGGTACGGAATTGTCTCTTCACTGTGGACTTTTTAGTCCTCGACATTGATGTACCCGAAGCATTAAAGAATGCACCTATTATTCTTGGAAGTGAAATTCCCTACTAGGAGGGGGTGACGTAATAATTGCGGAAATAAATATAAACAATCTCACAAAATAGACAATCACACAAGTACACAAGTATTTTTTAGGTGAAAACCCAAACCAAGTGAAAACCACCACCTAACCCTCTCGAGTTAGGATTTTTCGATCAACCAAGTTGATCAAAATCCACTAAACGAATCACTTTAAACGAGGGTGATTCAACCTCAAATACAACCACGCTACAAGTGAGAGGGTAGCGTTCCTCAACCCCTTCTCTTCACGAGAAGGATTTTGTCCCTCGAAGGAGACAAGAATTCGCAAAGCGAATACCCAACCAAATAACAAAGATAAAAGAACAATAATCCTATAGAGCCAACAAAGTAATTTTAAACCTGGCTTCTATAGGAATTAGGAAACTCCCCTTTGAAAGGAGTGCGTCGGCGATGCGGATGCGTGAATAACACGACGGTGCTACGTCGCTCTCGTGAACTACGGCGGGAGAGCGGGTGCGCAAAGCTTGATGCTCTCAAGATGAAGAATTAGAGCTTGGAGAGCAAGAGAGTCTTTTTGGACACAAAAGAGTGTGAAAGTGTGTAGCTAGGTCTGTGTTTGTGTTGCAAAGGTTCCCCTCTATTTATAGAGGCCTTAGGAAGGCTTTGGAAGCCTTAGGAAAGGTTCCATAACCGTTGGGTGCAAAGCCCAAGTGAATCAACCCGAAATCAGGAACAATCATTGGACTGACAGGGTTATCAGACGTTTAATTCTAGCATCAGACGTCTGGAAGACCACTTCAAGATGTCTGATTTCAAGGTCAGACGTCTGATTTTGGGCGGGTTCCTTCCTGACTTGAATCAGATCTAAATAGGGTTCTTGTGCAAGTTCATCAGACGACATACAGGACGTCTGGCACTATGTCTGGACGTCTGGAAACCTACTTTTTCATGGGAATGGATTTACAATGGCTAGAAAAACTCTGAGAAGAGATTTTCGGGTCAGTCGAGGCAAAACGGTCAATTATCAGATGTCTGGAAGGGCTTAAGGACATCTGATAAGGCTCTAACGGTCATATCCTCGAGTGTTTGCTAAGAGAGCCAACGGTCCACTAATTGGACATCTGGCAAAGTCATCAGACGTCTCCTAAGACGTCTGGTCTAAGGTCTGGATGGCTGATTTTATCAGACAGAACTAACTTGTCCAGCCTAACTGTTATCAGATGTCTGAATCAACAGTCAGACGTCTTAAAACACTTTATCAGACGTCTGATTTGGGAATTAGACGTCTGGAAACTCTGTTTGAACCCTACATTGGTTTTCTAAGTTCTCTACAGAAAACCTAAGTATCCTAGGGTTGTGCCGGTGTTCCTAGGACTACTGTTAGGGTACTTTGAGGCTCTTTAACATAATTTTCTAAGGAAATAAAGAGCATGAAAATAAAGACAAAAGTACATGAAAGGAATAAAATGGAATTCTATCCTATTCTCCTTGTCCTTCCATCTTCAATCTATCGCTCCTCGCGAATCCCCTCTGTTCTCCATCAAGCTCCTCCAATCCGTCCTGGATGCGAGCTCGAATTCCGTCTAAACACGTCTACATTTGCAATTGACCTGAAATCTAAGACTCCAAGTGCAAATGTTAAATAACACGTGTTATGTTATCATCAAAACAAATGATTGTGGTGCTCTAACACCAACAGGAAGACCTTTCCTCGCCACTGCCAAGCCAACATAAATTGCAATTCCAGTAAAATGGACATCACTTGTGGTGGCGAGACACTCACCTTAGGTATTTTTAGGGCGTCCAAAACATTCCACAAGCCATGTTTCTTCAATGACTCAGATTCTGAAACCTCAAATCTTGTCGAGGAAATGCTTTCTATGGATACATGTTTTGCAATAAATGCTTCTCTTGAGTAGCAGCAATCATCTTACCCACCCCCACCCACCACATCGGATTTCACGCTAACTTCTAATCCTATTTCGGAACTTGGCCTGGAATTAGATTTGAAACCTTTCCCGGATTCCTTAAAATACATATTTTTGGGCCCCAATGATACAAAACCCCTTATTATTAATGCCAAATTGTCAGGGTTACAAGAAGAAAAACTACTCCAAGTTCTAAAAAGTATCAAAAAGCAATCAGTTGGACTTTAAGTGATTTAAAAGGCATTGACGCATCCTATTGCACTCACTGCATTTACCTTGAGGACAATTCTAGACCTTCCTGCCAACCTCAATGTCATTTAAACCCAAATATGCTGGAGGCCATAAAATGAGAAATAATTAAATGGCTTGATGCGAAAATTATTTACCCTATGTCTGACAGCCAGTGGGTCAGCCCTACACAAGTTGTACCCAAGAAAGCTGGCCTCACTATTATTACTAATGATAAGGGTGAAGAAATTCCCACTAGGACTACTTCTTCATGGTGTATCTGTATTGATTACAGAAAATTAAATACCGCCACCAAGAAAGATCATTTTCCGCTCCCATTTATTGATCAAATTTTAGAGTGGCTAGCCAAACAAGAATATTATTGTTTCCTTGATGGATATTTCAACTATAATCAAGTCGCAGTCCACCCTGAGGACCAGGAAAAGACCACTTTTGCCTGCCCCTTTGAAACCTTTGCTTTCCAAAGAATGCCATTTGGATTGTGTAATGCACTTACGACTTTTCAACGGTGCATGTTAGCAATCTTCTTTGATTTGGTAGGTGATTGCCTGTAGGTCTTTATGGATGATTTTTTCATTTTTGGATATTCTTTTGATCAATTTCTTTGGAATCTGGAAAGAACTCTCCAAAAATGTGTGGAGGTTAACCTACTTCTCAGTTGGGAGAAAAGCCATTTCATGTTTCAGGAAGGCATTGTCCTAGGCCTTGTCATTTTTGGAAAAGGAATCTCGGTAGACAAAGCTAAAGTTGATACAATCTCCAAATTTCTCCCACCCAGTTCGGTGAAACAAATAAGATCTTTTCTAGGGCATGTGGGATTCTACTGAAGATTCATCAAAGATTTTTCTAGAATTTCTTGACCTTTAAGCCACCGTTTAACGAAAGACCATCCTTTTGATTTTGATCATGATTGCTTGGAGAGTTTTAATATTTTAAAATAAGCAAATACTGAGGCACCCATCCTACAAGCACCTGACTGGGCTCATCCTTTTGAGCTTATGACAACTGCCTCAGATTTTGCTGTAGGAGCCGTCCTAAGGCAACAAATCGATAAGAAACCCGTTGTGATTTATTATGCTAGTAAAACACTTGATGAAACACAACGGAATTATACTGTTACCAAAAAAGAACTTGCGATTATTATTGCCCTCAAAAAATTTCGTTCATATCTATTAGGGTCACACATCACCATATGCACTGATCACTCGGCCTTGAAATATTTGCTGAATAAGAAGGATGTGAAACCCCACCTAATTCGATAGATTTTATTATTACAAGAATTTGACTTGGAAATCAAAGATAAATTGGGTTCGCAAAATGTCATGGCCGATCACCTTTCAAGACTTAACACTGGTGATGTTTTGAACCAAACAGCCATTTCTCTGGGCAAAACACTCCTAACATTAAAATCCCTCCCTTGGTATGCAGACTATGCAAATTATCTCACCACTGGACGATTCCCTTTTGATTGTCCTAAACACAAGAGGGATAAGTTCTTTGCTGGGATTAAATATTACTTTTGGGAGGACCCCATTCTGTTTTGTATCTGTGCTAACCAAGTCATTAGGTGGTGCATTCTCGATTCAAAAACACATGATATTCTGAACCGCTGCCACTCAATGGCTTGCAGCAGACATTTTTCAAGGAAGAAAACGGTGGCTGAGGTGTTAAATGCTGGATTTTATTGGCCTAGCATACACAAAGTGCTCATGAATCTTCTCGATCCTGTGTACGTTGCCAAAGCATCGGCAACATTAACTCGAAGGATATGATGCCCCTTAACCCAATTTTGGAAGTTGAAATTTTTCATGTATGGGGCATAGATTTCATGGGACCATTTATCACCTCTTTTGGGTACTAGTATATTTTAGTTGTTGTCGACTATGTTTCGAAATGGATCAAAGCAATACCCACGTGCACTAATGACCATCGAGTCATCGTGGATTTTATAAAGAAAAATATTTTTTTTCGTTTTGGCGTTCCTAAGGCCATTATTAGTGATGGAGGCTCACATTTCACACATTCTCAGTTCTGTCAACTTATTGCTAAATATGGAGTGAACCATAAAATCTCCACCATATCACCCTTAAACTATTGGCCAAGCTGAAGTCTCCAACCGGGAGATTAAAAATATTCTGCAAAAGATGGTTAAGCTCAACTGAAAAGATTGGTCGCTAAAACTTGATGATGCATTATGGGCTTACCATACAACTTTCAAAACCCCCATTGGCATGTCACCTTTTCGCCTTATTTTTGGCAAGGCATGCCACCTCCCACTTGAGTTAGAACATTGGGCTTATTGGGTGATAAAAGAATTCAAATACAATTTGGATGCAGCCAGTAAACACAAGAAATTACAATTAACTGAACTTGAAGAACTTCGCAACTTGGCTTATGAAAATGCATGCATTTACAAAGATCGAACCAAGAAATTTCATGATAAATTCTTTATTCAGAAAACTTTTGAACCTAAACAACTCATGTGGCTTTTGATGCGCGGTTGCGAATATTTCCTCATAAATTAAAATATAAATGGACTGGTCCTTATGTTGGAAGAGCATAGATCGCATTTTTGATAAAAGCGCCGTAGTATAGTTGTGAAATACGATCCAACAAAGATGTTATTTTGAAAATAACAAGACTTTGAGTCCCAATCGTTCGTCTCTGGGAGGCGTTGTTTTTTTTTTGAAATTGATCTTAAAGCCGCTCTACTTTATTTAAACGACATGCTGGTGCGTAATATATACGCGGTTAAAGAACAAGAACTTAAATCACGTAAATATGATAATCATTTAGCTCAAGGTGATTTCAAACACATAAGAGATATATATATATATAAAATGAAATTTCATTCATCGTGGGAGAGTTGTTCCACAAGGAAATCTAGAGGAAAGCTTATACATGAATGCTTAAAATTAAATCTAACTACCAGAAAATGATTGCATACAAGAATCAACGGGGGGATTTCGCATGCATCATTGGGGGAGAAGTAAGACTACTCTACTAAGCAGTAAATGAAAGCAATAAAAATTATAAAGAGCATGATCTAGAGCTAAAAGAATAGAGGGCATTCAGGGGTGGTCCCCAATGGCCTTGGAGTGGTCGAGAAGAGAATGAGGGGCGGCCAATGTAGCTTAGGCCGACCCTTGGAGAGAAGTAGGGTTGATCCAGCATCCTGGCATGGTGTCCTCCATGGTGGTGGTAGTGAGCTCCTGGAGGTGGAGTGAATTGCACCAATGGAGAGCAATTGCCAAGGGAGTGAATGGGTGCAAATGGCCACCCATGGGGTCTTTTTATAGACCCAATGGAAGCTCTCTAGAGAATTATGGAATTCTCTAGAGAGGCCTATGGTGGGAGCTCGTGGGAGAGTGAGAGAGAGAGGGTGGATGGTGGTTTTTAGATCCACCAAATGTGGATCTAAAAATTGAATGGCTCTTGGTTGCTATTTTTGGCAACCAAGGCAACCACACATGGTAGAGAGTTCTAGAGAACTCTAGGCTAGATATTTTCGTGTGGATGGTGTGTGTGGGTGTGTGTGGGTCGAAACTTATGTGGCTAGGTTGATTAGGTTGGGTTCTAGTGGGTTTAGGTCAAGGTAGGTCTCAAATTAGGGTTATAAACCCTAATTCACTAAGGTAAAGTGCAATTAAACTTAATACAAGTTTAATTGGGTGTGTGGAAACTTAATTGAGAGTAAAACAACTCAATTAAGTCAGGTCTAGGTCAATTGGACTCTCACTGAGTCCAATTGGACAGTGTGTGCTGAGATCAGGGCTCAATTGGACTCAATGAGTCCAATTGAATAGGCTGATGGAATTGACTAAGATACAAGTCAATTAGGTTTAGTGAGGACCTAATTAGTTCCTTAGGGAGGTCTAGAGGTGATGTACTAGGGTTAGGGAACCTTACTTTAGGTTCCTATGGGGTTGGAATTGGGTTTAGGGACCTAGAGATCCAAGATCAAGGCTTAAATCTCAAAACAGGAATTGGAGAGCAGTATCAGACGTCTAATTATATAATAAGACGTCTTATACTCAAAAATCAGAAGTCCAGACTTGTTGTCTGGACGTCTAATCAGAGTCAGGAAGGATTTCGGGTTCTGTTTTGGGTATTCTGCAGAAATTGGACGTCTGACAAAGTGTCTAGACGTCCAATAACACTGCAGAAGTGGGTTTGAAGTGTGTAGGAGTTGGCTAAGGGTCCTGGACATCTTAAAACTTATCTGGACGTCCAGAGAAGGGTTGGAACTAGGGTTTTAGGGCTTCCTAGGGTGTTGTGACCTAATCTAAGGGTGGCTAAGGCTTGGGGAAGTCTCTAGGCTATCCTAGGGCTAGGATGGACCTAAGCTCTTCACATTTTACTGCTTTATTTCTACTTAATAGAATAGAAAACCTTTAACCCCCTTACATTATTATTCCTACATCTAAACTAGGCCTTCTGCTCCAGCTCTGCCACAACTCCCATTATTTCAGATCCAGCTTCAGATCTTGCTCCAGATCCAGCTCCAGATTTGCTTATTGCCTGCAATCGACATAATACACTTAATCAGCACATTATAACATTATTTTATGCATAGCTAAAGGAAAGCAGTAAAGATGCAGATAATGCGTATGCATGCATGAATAACCCTAACTTATGCTAAGTCTTAGCTTAATTTAGGTCAATTAAGACCTATGATTGCTGCGCAATCACCTTACATTGTAATTCAAACTTATCCCCACGGTGCCTTTGAAATTTTGGATCCTAAAAACAACAATATCTTCAATGTCAACGGGCAACGACTTCAGCCCTATCTTATCACAACCTAAATGTGCAATCTGATTGTCAAGACCTCCATGACTTACCTGATATTTAGTGACTTCACACTCGACTAAATGGGGTAAAAGATAGCACTGGATGGGAGATAACTCGTTGTTTTTCCCGCTTTTCATTTTTACTTTCTTCAGAGGGTTTGCCTATCCTGATTTTGACTACCTGCACCAGGTAATCCCTTTCCCCTTCCAATTGTATGAGGACATGCCACATCCTAAGCATGGGGGGCGTTTTAAAATTTTGATGATCAAATCAAGATTTTTAAAACCCAAAAACAAGCAATTTTCTTATTTAATTTTCTACTTGCATACCCAAAAAATAAAAATGTTGAAAACTTTTTGAGAAATCTTTGAAATCGTGACTAAGGTTGAGAAATCATTCCAAGGCACAATGGGATTTAATCTTTAACAAACTAGGGATTAAGAAGCAGATCCAAATATTAGAATTTTTGGGTCTACTTTTAGACTAGATCAAGTATCTTTCTCTAAATTCCACCTGACCTCTTGTTAATTAGTGTGACTTAATCTTCTTTTGTGACTTGGAAATTACATGGCTCAGTTTTTAACCAAAAACTTATCTCCCTTGCAAAATTCCTATGTCAAATTTCACACGCAACCAACACTTAAAAACAATTAGAAAAGAATTAGAAAAAGAACCCCTTATTTAGTCTTAGTAAAAATCCGAAGCAGATCATTGGTTTGAGTTCCCACTGCCGAGGAGGAAAATGCCTCCTTTGAGGATCTGATGTCAACATGTTACCACCTCAACGTTGCTCTATATCTATATTTCATATCTTTAGACGAAGCATTAAGGTGCATTTTTGCAACTCAAGTGTCTTGGACGATGCTCTACCCACTATATCGAAGCAGGAGCTTGAGTTTGCTTGGAGCACCCCTTTACACTGCATTGTGTTTTGGGGTTGTGAGCTCCTGGGTGGTGTCATGGACAGTACTATCTCAAAGTATTGGCGCTAGAGCCCCCTCAAGGTTTGGTAATGGGAATGATGATCCCAACACATCTGTTATAAGATTAACCTGAGAATAAGCATTGGAGAGACAAAAAAAATAAATCCAAACAAAAACACGACCCTAAATGTTGGCATTCACAAGCACTGACACAGGATTTTAAAAGATTATGCAAGTTACGAGTCAAATTCAAGAGCCAAAGAAATCCTAACTGCAGAATAATTTTGGGTCATTTGAATTGATAAGGAGTTAATTTGTGAATTTGTAAAGGATACATTGATCCTGATGCTTCTAAATTTTGGATCCAAAGATGAGTCTGGAAGTTTATCTTCAACAAGTCCTGTGCCCTTCACATTTTTTTATCAACCAAAGTCCCACAATCTCCTTTTTCACAAAAGTTAAAAAATTAGTCTTTCCTAAAAATCCGTTTTGTAAAATGAAAGTTTTGCTAAGAGGCTAGCAAAAGATAAGCAAGGGGGTGTGATAAACGGTAGTTTATCATCAATCTTATGACCTAAAATAGATCTAGCTCTTAGGCTTTTAACTCTGCAAATGGGCTTTTGGGTTACATTTAGGCATAACCTAGGATTAGGCATGCATTGCATTCTTTTTGTATTTTTAACATCTTTACTTGAGTGTTAAGGTTAAGCAGATGTTCAAACCATTAAAACCCTAGCACTCAAGAAGGAAGAAAGTGAGGAAGAAGTCCAGGTCAGCTGAACCCTAGCTGGATCCAGCTCATCTCAGCTGGATATTAGCTCACATTAGTTAAGTTTAGCTCCTTCCAGCTCCATTCAGCTCATCTTAGCTAGATGGTAGCTCAAGCTAGCTCATCTTAGCTCAACCCACCTCAACTCAACTCAGATCTTGCTCAACTTAGTTGAGTCTAGTTCATCCTAGCTCTAGTCTGTTCACTGGAGCTCTAGCTAGCTTAGATTACTTGACTAGAGTTCATTTCATCTCCAAATCATTCCAAGTCCAGCTCAACCCAGCTCCACTTAGCTCACAACAGCTAAACTTCCTCCAGCTTAGCTACTACTTGCCTACTTAGTAGCTAAGCTAGCTCAGGAGTTCTCATCAGAGGCAATTCCAGCTCAACCTAGCTTTAGATAGGTTCAAACTAGCTCAACTTAGCTCAACTACTCAAGCCTAGCTACTAGCATAAGGACTAGCTATCTAAGCTAAGTAGTTGAGCTCCTCATTATGACCTCCTCAGTAGGTTCAGCTCTAGTACAACTCCAATGCAGCTCCAGTCAGCTTTCCCTTAGCTCTCCTTCTCAAAACCCTAACTCCTCCACTACTATTATACTAATTAAGCTTGCTTAGCTAGCTTAGCTAAGCTTAAAACCAGCTCCACCTCCATGGCCATCCACCAACTACCTAAACCCTAACCTAACTCCCCCAAACTCTACTCCAAGTCCACCACCTAAACTAACCACCTACCTCCATCTATAGTTGGTGCCACCATCCCCACAACTCTTCACACCACCACCTCCAAAAGCCACCACAAATGGTGGTGCCAACTTTCCCTCCAACACCCCTTCTTATAACCACCATCCTTGTCCCATAGAACCCATCTCTACCATCCACCTAACCCCCTTCTAGAAGCCCCCCTTTGGCGCCAACTTTAACACTCCCTTCCACCACCTTAACTACCCTTAACCACATCTAAGTTAGCACCAAAACCACCTATCCACACCCCTTCAAATTGGTGCCAACTCTACCTCCAATCACCACCATCAAAACACCACCATAACCCATCTCCTCCATCCACATGTTGTCACCAAAGACAAGCCCTTTAAACACACCTAAATTGGCGCCAACTCAACCTAAACCCACCATCCTACACCCTTTCATGTGGCTCCAATTAACCTAAACCCTCCACCATATAACCACCACATAAAGGCCTAACCCTAACCCACCATCCATCTCCACACCAACCCATAACCCTTAACCTACATAGAGTTGGTGCCAACTCTATTAACCCAACCATAACTGCCACTCAACACACCCCTACATATGGAACCAACCTATCCTAACCCTCCATCCATTAACCACCCACATAAGCATCCATCCTAACCCTACAATACACCATACAACCCTTTAACCCTAGTCTCCACCTAGGGTTGGCACCAACTCCTAAAAAGTCTCTTCATGTTGGGGCCATTAACCTTAGCCCTACGATCCCGTAACCACCTCCTATAAGCCATCATAGCCATCCATTCTTTAACCATTCCCACACCCCTACCCATCCTATAAAAAGACCACTAACTACCCACTTCAAATCATCCTTGGTTACATTTTTTCTACTCATACCCCACCCATATCCAATGTCAAGGGAGAGAAGGAGAGAAGGAAGAAGATCAAGGAGACACCCTATCTCCTTGGTGGCATCAACTTCTTCTTCTTTGTGTCACCACCAAACCAAGGAGGAAGGCCAGGCAAGGGCATCCAGAGGAGGAGATCCTGAAGGTGGTCCTTGCCACCTTAAGGAGAAGTTCTTGGAGTTGAGATCTTCCACACCAAGGATGAGGAGGCATACCCACCTAAGGCTTGCCAGGAAGAAAATGAGAGCCAGGTGCCAGGAGCATGTTTCTTCAACCTAGGGGCAACCTATGTTGGAGTGGAAACTCTACACCATCATCACCATCTTCTTCATATATTTTTTTTGTATTTTGCATAGTAGTTAGTGTTTGATTTTTGGATGGAGATTAAAAGTGGGAATTCCTTTCACTTGTTAGTTCTCCAACCCCATTATAAAACATTTTTTTTAATTAAGAAGCATTCCTCTACTATCTTTTTAAATAGCTTGTGTTGCTCTTTTGTTGTTTTTTGCTTTATCCATTATTCCAAGCATCTCTTACTTAGAGTGAGTTGGACAAAACAAAACACCTGTTGCTTTGTTTTCTTGTAATTCAAATTCCCATCTCTCTCCATATTGTTTTGCCCATTTTTGAAAACCCTAAAAAATTTACATATTTCAAAACCCAAGAAAAAAGTTGATTTCTGAGATTCAAGTGAGAATTTTGGTTTAAAGCATTCCTACCTCTCTTGGGACAACCCAAATACTTTCCAAAATACTCAAAGTTTACAAATTTAAAAGCGATCCAAATTGCATGTTGCAACGACTTTAAAAACCCCTTTTTATAAATCACACTTTTTAGCAATCAACCAATCAGGGTCTTGTTAGCATAACAAAGTACATGAGGCTTTTTGTCAACTCTTTGACCAAGGACTGCTCCCATGGAAAAATCCAAGACATCTCACATCAACTCAAATGGGAGGGTACGATCGAGTGTGCTCATAAAAGGCTCAGTCATGAGGGCCTCCTTCAAGACTTGGAAGGCCTTGGTATACTTTTCATCAAAATCGAAGGCAGTGTCCTCTAGTAAGTCACAAAGTGGCCTAGAAATCTTGCTAAAATCCTTAATGAAGCGACTATAAAAGCTTACATGGCCTAGAAATGATCAGATTTGTGATGCATACACATCCATTTAGGTTAAAATTCCTATTTATGTATGTTCCTAAGCTTATAGATGTATTCCATATTATAAATG
This sequence comes from Thalassia testudinum, assembly GCA_037157565.1. Lineage (NCBI taxonomy): Eukaryota > Viridiplantae > Streptophyta > Magnoliopsida > Alismatales > Hydrocharitaceae > Thalassia > Thalassia testudinum. Next base: position 56,130,805 of record JAZHRO010000025.1, on the reverse strand, counting down.
TTGTAAAGCATGCATCATTCTTCATTTAGGATAGATTGTATAAATCATAGGTTAATTTGCTCCTTTTTATGGCCAGGAGAGAAGGAGATTTATTTTAGGGCCTCGGATTAACGATCTGACTGTAGAGATCTAATCAAGATGACGATTGGAGTCCAATGCCTCTGAAATCACCTTGATCAGAGTCCTATAGCACCTTATGCAGGCCAAGGAAGATCAGCAGCCAAGGGGCAAGGTGATGTAAATCCAAACCTAAGATACCAAATCCTACTGCATGGATGGATTCGGATCGACGATCACAATCCAATGGCGTAAAATTGATCCAATCTGACATCCATGACGCTAGATGAATGGTCCAGCTGGTGCCACGTGGCACCATCCAGACCACTCAATATCGCCGGCCCTTTTTCAAAGGTTCCTTCGACATGCAATCTCAGCCATTGGATGAAAATCCAATGGCCACGATCACGTGACCACCACCTGCAAGGAAATCCTCAACTCAACACTTTAGCTCCCATGGTGCAATGGTCAAAGGAGGTGCTCGTAAGCCATGGGCACAGGTTCGATCCCCCCCATGTGATTTATGTGCGTAGCTATGAGCTTCGATCGAATAGAGCCGTGTAATCCTCATCGAACGATGGCAACTTCGACACGTGGCATGAGGAGATGCACACACGATGCAAGTGCAATTCAACATGCTAGTCCATGCGAAATCGTACGTGCGATGAGAAGATCTGAGGCATGCTCTTCGGCATGATCAAGGCACCACGATCGAAGATCAGTGACTAGTGGGCAGCACCTCGCGATGACAGCTGCGTTGCGCATGCGAGCACGCGAGCCAGTGCTGGGGTAGGGTGTGTGGAGGTGTGTCGTGCGCATGCATCCAATGTTGAGTGTGCCCAAATCATTTGCCACATTATCCCATTCACCGTTAAATACCCCATACACCCACCATTTACAAACCATCTCTTCCTCTTCTTCCCACACCTCCTCCAAAGTTCTAAGGAACTGGTCCCAAGCCCGAGATGCTCCTTAAAGTAGAAAAGTAAAATGATTTTCCCACTTCTGACCCCCATTTTGTGGAGCATCCCATGGTCATCCTATCACCCCGATCTGGAAGTAGATCCTCATCGTGATGCTGTCTTGCCCTGCCGTCCATCCTCCAGCTTCATTCTTCTTCATCCAGCCTCTCACCACATTCATCCAGGCATCGTCAAAGCGAGTCATCCTCCAAGTAGCCATCATGGGGGATTCTTCTCACCTATCTCTATCTTTTATTCACTTTCTAGTGTAGTTTACCGCTTCTCTATCTCTATTGAACATATATGTTGATTGTCTCTCTCTCTCTCTTATTCTACTATAGTAGATTAGATTAGATAACAATTATTTCGCTTGATATTCTTTCTTATAAAAATACCAAAACACTCATAAAAGATAAAAACACCAAAAACAAATAAATCGAAATACGATTTTACAATATCAAACGTTCGCCTCCCTATTTTAGACTCAGGGCTTACCTCGAGGTTTAGTTATAAATTTTATCTGGTAGCAAATTTTTACACACTACAACGTGGTTTTTAACTCAAACTTTTTGCATATGAAATCTCGCTCCTCATTTTGGCACCGTTGCCAGGGAGGCAACGCTCTTTGGTTTTTCTCACATTTTTTTTGCCTTACCTAACTTTTATGTCACTTTTTCTCTGATCTTGCTGTGATTACAAGTACTCTTCGGAGATGGGCCAGAGCGATTAGATTAGAGAAAAGTGCTGGTGAAGGTTCTATAAGTGTATCCCCACCACCCACCCTCTAGATTTCATTCTGCCACCTAATAACTCAAACTCAAATCAACCTAGGTGCTTTCATAAACCTTAGGATAGATTTGTTTGTCTTGTTTGCCACTTCACTCCACCTCACCCTCACTTTAAAAAAAAAAAATACTCTTCTCCTTTTGTGGGACTGGATGAAAAGTGACACACTTAACACCCACAAATTTCTCAACCTAAGTTGCACCACTTTTCTTTGATTTAGTCACTAACCAGGATTCTAAGCTGTAGACCTGGTACACTTGAACCAATTACACATTAATGACTATGATTAATTTGTGTACCTTAATCAAGTGGTGCTCCTAGCCAATTATCTGACTTGTTTGGACTGCACCACTAAAATTAAAATTTGATTCATTCAGTAGCATGATTTCTAGGGTTTATTTTTAGGGTTGAACCTAGCACTCCACATTATTTTTTATTTTAAAGGAATATATCATCACCTGTGATTTCAAAACTTAGAGTGTTCTACTGAACCTGATTGAACGAACCTAAAGATTAAACCCTAAAAAATAATAAACAAGGTTAAACCCTAAAAGACACATCATAAAATAATCTTGTTTGAAAACCCTGGTTGTGCATACACACATTTTAACTGATCATTAAGGGCACAACCCATCTAAAGGGCCCATCACATCCTAAGCCTAAGTAAAACTGAGTAGACGTTGGCCTTAAGGATTAACTTGCTGTTTGAGACTCCAACTGAGATTTTTTTCAATTAATCTTCTACCGGTCCATCTAATGTCTAGCTAAGGGAGTTGATGTAAACACATTTACAGCACTTAAGATGTCTATTTATGCATGTTCTTAAGCATAGGATTGCATTCCATGATATAAATATTGCATTACATGCATCATCCTGCATTTAGAATACTTTGAATAAAATGGAGGTTAATTGTCTCCTTTTATGTGCTTGGACAGGGCAAATATTTTATCGAGGCCTCGAATCAAAGATCCAACCGTATGGATGTGATCAGGGTGACGATTGGAGTTCAACGACTCCAAGATCGCCCTAATCAGGCATCCGTAGCATCAGATAGTGACCCGGGAACCCTAGAAGATCAAGGGCCAGGATGGTGTAAATCCACACATCAGATGTCAAATCTGACCACACGGATGAAATCAGATCGACGATCGCAGCCCAACGACACAAAAATCGAGTCAATCCGACATCAATGGCACCATCTACATCTTCCAGAAGATGGACGGCCAAGATGGTGCCACATGGTGCCATCTCAGCCGCCCAAACGGCCGCTTGCATTTTGTGAAGGCCCCCGCTCGATCACTCTCTACTGTCAGATGGAGATCCATCGGCTGTGGTCTCTCGCGCTTAAAAGCATCCGCGCGACCATTTCGTCTGCGTAGCGTAGTGGCGACGCAGCCGTGGGCGAAGTAGAGGTCACGGGTTCGAGCCGCGGTGAGGGGGTGGAAGGTGCAGGCGAGCGGGCATGAACGAGCGTCAGATGGAGATCCAATGGCTGTGCACGCCCGATAGCGTCGACGCGAGATTGGACCCGCGATCGAACGCGCGGGGGGAGCGCTACGCAGTGGGCGCGGACGCGATTTAAGCCGTCCGATCTCGCGATCGGATGGCTGAAAAGCGGCGAACGTGCGTGGCCGTTGAGCGCGTGAGCAGGCGAGGAGGCTCGGGCGAGCCGGCCACTACGCCCACGTTGGGGCTTTAGTGACGGATTTATCCGTCACTAAAGACCCCTTATTTATTGTTTTGAACTTGTAATGTCCATTTTGCCCCCACTCCTTGCAACTATAAAAGGAGACCCCCTCCATACGAAATTCTCATCCCTTCTTTCTCCTCTCTACCCCTCCATAGCTCAAGAGAAGCTTGTCCCACACCCGGGATGCTTCTCGCGAGATAAAGTCCAATTTTCGTTCCCCTTCGGAAGTGGATCCCGTGACGATGACGGCGTGCTGCTTCGTTCCCGTTCTTCTGCTTCGTCCTCCTTCATCCTGCTTCGTTCTCCTTCGTCCAGGCGTCGTCCCGTCCGGCTCATCCTCCAAGCAACCGTCGAGGCGGATTTCTCTCTCCCTATTCTTTTTACCGCTTTCTAGTATAGATTTACTGCTTTCTAGATTAATCTACTCGTCCTCCAAGCGATCGTCGAGGAGGACATTTCTCCCTCCATTCTTTTAATGCTTTCTAGAGTAAATTTATCGCTTTCTAGAGTAATTGTTTTATGCTTTCTAGTTGTAATGAACAATCTCTTCAATGCAAAAATTCCTTGTTTATTCTACATCTCATTTTGATTTCTCTGTGTAATATTCTCTTTCTATCTTACTCTCTCTCTCTCTTCTATTTATTGTAAATAATTAGATAGTTCTAAATTGAATTATTCTGTAACAAATAAAAAGAAACGCGTAGTTTTTAAATCAAACGTCCGCCTCCCTGTGTTCGACCCGAAATTTTAATTTCGGTATAAATTTTATTTGTTGAACACGAATTCTTCGCTTTCGAACTACAACGACAGCTTTTCCAAAACCAAACACGTTAGCGTAGGTTCGTAACCGTTCAACATTTTGGCGCCGTTGCCGGGGAGGCAACGATCTTTGATTTCTCTTCGCATTTTGTAACTTGCAAATCATTTACCTCACTTTTCTCCTTTCTTATTGTAATTGCAGGTACTCTTTCGAGACAGGCAAAAGTGGTAGATTGGAGTAAAGTGCTGTAGAAGGTTTTGTGAGTTACCCCCCACCTCCCACCCATTAGATTTCATTTCATCACTTAATAACTCAAACATCAATCAACTTAGGTGCTTTTATAAACTCTAAGGTTAGATTGTTTGTTGTTTGACACCCATACTCACCCCAACCCCCACATTAAAAAGAAAAAAAAAATTCTCACAGAGGTACACAACCTCATCTGATTTTCAAACTCAACCGGTAAACCAATCTTAGGAGCCGGTACACACATCCAAACACATAATTGAGTAGAAATCAGATTAGGTAATCATTTGTGTGCCTAATTAAGTGGTGCAATAGGCCAATTGTTTGAGTTGATTGGGCCGCACCACTTCAAATAAAATCAACTCATCAAGTAGCTGCCAATTAGGTTCAACTCTTAGGGATTTACCAGGCACTCCACATTCTTTTTAAACTTTTAATGAAAACATCTTCACCTGTGCTTGCAAAACTTGCTGTGCTAATGAAACTTGATTGAAAACACCTAAAGTTGAATCCTAAAAGCTACTAAGCAAGATTTGAACCTTAAAATTCACCACATCAAAAATAATCTTGCTTGAAAACTACTAGTTGTACACTCACACACGAATCAATCAATCATTAAGGGCACAACCCATTTAAAGGGCCCATCACATTCCAAAGCACATTCAAACCTAGCCCTAAATAAAACAGAGTAGACGTTGGCCTTAAGGATTGGACTAGCTCTTCAGAACCCAGAACGAGATTATTTTCGATTAGTCTGTTTCTACTGTTCAATCTGATGTCTAACTAGGGGAGCAGAGTCAAACGATCACGGCTGGGGGGTACACTAGGAACCGGAGGCACAAGCCGAAGGAAGAACCTTCTCCCCAGTCCCTCCTTCTAACTGGTTGGATTGAACAGACGGAAGTAGATCAAATTGTTCCTTTATCTCAAGAAGGGTTTTGAGAGTCTGTAGGTCTTTAGGCTAACCTATTTAAGGACAGGTTTGATTGTTTGTATTGCAGGGCACCTTTCTTCCTCCCGTGTATCATGAATCCTTCCACATATTTCACGCATTCCCGCTCTTTCCCTCCTGTTGTAAATTATCCTCAACATGACGATTATCCCAACTCGTATTGTAATCAACCATCAGTTAGTTGGGATAATTCAGATTGGGGATACAATTCCGGACCCCCGTGTTTAGGGTCTAACCCTGAACACTTTGATTCTGATTTCTATCCTTCTCAGAGCTACATCGATTATCGATCGTCTTCCTTTCATGCACAACCTAATACGATCTACAATCAAGAAGGATACACTGATCCTTACCCATCCTCTGATTTCACTGCCTTTAGGTCATCACCATCTTTTCAACAATCTGAAATGACCTATTATCAGGAAGGGTATAACGAATCTCAATTCGTTAATTCCTCTGCATTGATGTCAAACCCGCCCAACCCTGAACCAACTCATTTGGTTCAGGTTAATCAGGTTCAAGATAAGGTTCTAGCTAACTTGAGGAATATCATTCAATCTTTAGAAGTTCAGCTAATACCTTGCATTGAGAGATTGGAGCCCCTGATTGAAATGATTGATGATTTAAACAAATCTTTGTTAGATTGGTTCCAAGATGTTAAGGATAAGAACCCGGGTGAGTTTCTACTTGGGAAATTAGCGAAATTGAGGATGAGATTCGTGGTTGCTTTGATTCAATCTTGGAATAATTCCCAGGATGAACTCTCTTCAGGAAAGCCAATGACAGAACCCGCTCAGGCACCTGTTGGGGGGGACACGTGTTACGAGGCTGACCAGATTGAATTAAAATAACTAATTAAGGATGATCTGATTTCTTCGCCTGAGATCCCTAAGCCGGGTTACGAGGAAATGTATGTCTCCTTGGAACACAAAGTGACAAATGATTTTGGGACATACATTGATACGGATCCTGATGGTGAAGATTCAAGTTGCGAAGTCTCACGCGAGTTTTCTGAACACAATTTCTATGAGACGATTGGGCCTGAGGAATCTGATAGATCAATTGATAGGCTAATAACTGAGAACACTGATCTTATTAGGGCACACATTACGGATCCAGAATCACATTTTCTGAAGGAATCAATTCAATGCCCTGATTATCAGTTACACCCTGTTGAGCTTATTGATGATTCTAATTCTGAGATAATTAGACCCAAGTCAATTTTGATTCTGCCACATCATTTAGACTTGGAGATTTCAGACGGGGTGATGAATATACAAGAGGTCCTGCAATTTGATATGCTAAATGAGGAGGATAGGAGCTGGGAAGTTTTGATTTGGGAAGTTAATTCTGGAGGAAATGGAAGATTGAGTCAAAGGGTTCCTTTTAAGTTGAAACCATCAAATCAGAACCCTTACGACATTTGTTTCGAGGATGTTCAACCCAAGCACACATTCAACGATTATCCTTTTGAGCTTCAATTCTCTCTAACCCGACTTTTTGGTCTTGGGTTGCATCCTCAGAAATCGCAGGCCCGATCCTGCTTACATTCTGATTTTAGGTTTTGGGTAATTTATATCCAGAACCTAAGATATTCTCGATTATGGGGTGTGGGTCTGCACCACAATCTGGTCCACATCTGTGGACCTCTGCTGACAGGTCAGAGGATTCTTCTGTTCATTCTAATTCTAACCTGCACATGTGAATTCTTCATTTCTTTTCTTTGTATAGTGTGCCTAGCTGAAGGCACTAAACTCAGCACTTATACAGTTCTTTTTAATTTTTCATCTCGGAGCGGACCTGACATTCATGCAATTCAGGTGCTTTCTTCGCTTTTCCACTCTGTTTTATGTCTTTTTAATACAATGAGGACATTGCGTTAAATAGGCATGGGGGGGTGGATATTTATCTCTAAATTCATTCGTCAGCTCCACAGATTTGTTTTATTTTGATTAAAAAAAAAATCAAAATTAGGAAAGAGAATTTGGGTTTAAAAAAATTTTCAATCTTAGGAAAAACTACATTAAGATCTATTGAACTTAATCAGCCCGTGTATCCACTAAAATGTGGATTTGTTTCTCGAGTTCTCGCCAACTTGAATTTTATTTTAATTGGAATAAATAAGTTTGGGTGATAAGTACACGACTTATCAACCTGCCCTCTGATTTGAGGGAATTTTGAGTTTTAAGCATCTACACACTTTCTTTGCACTGACTCGTTGTTCGGCAATTTTTACGAAAATTGGATAGCTAATGAACCTTCTAGGGTGATATGGCTGGCAAGTTATCGTGGGTAACAGCCCATAAGTAGGTTGTCCAGAGCCCAGTCACTGGACCTTTCTCTTTTTCCTGCCCTTAGGTAAATCTTAGACCAGGGAAGCCACCTATTTAAAAAAAAAAATCAAAAAAGAAAAGGAGAAAAGAGTAAAAAGAAATAAGCCACACTTCCCCGCACGAGTATGGCTGGCAAGTTGTCGATGCTAACAGCTCATCGACCGGTTGTCCAGAACCCAGCTCAGAAAATGCACTAAAAATTCCCAAAACACTTAGGAAGAAGCGGAGAAGTAGAATAAACCAGGGAGATATACACTGGATTCACCCTTGTGTTGACCCCGTAAAAAAATAAAAGTAGGGAGAAAGCTACTGGTTGTAAAGATACACCTTTAGGCAGAATTCTTTTTGAGGTCACCTAGAGGCGTAGAAATCCGAAGTCCGTCCTAATTGCCGGTCAACGAGTCTATCACAAATCACAATAAGATGCTTAAAGCTTAGGGTTCTCATCAAATTTTGGGTGAGTTGAATGGCCGTAGAAAGCCACTCTTAAACCCAAAAAAATTTGAAAAAAAAAAAAAAAAATTAGAAAAGAGAAAAAGAGAAAAAGAAATTTTTCTTTTAATAAGGCGAGGGCTTGAAGCGGTCTGCATTTTGGCTGATAACCGGGCACTATTGTGTCTTTGAAGGTTCAGTTCCTAAGTAGACAATTTCTTAATGATTGAAAATTAACTCAAGTCTAAATAATCTAACCTAATTCTTTTATAAATAGCATATAGTTTTCGCTAGGGACTACCAAAAGATAGGCATGGGCGTATGATGTAAACACATTTACACCACTTAAGATGTCTATCTATGCATGTTCTTAAGCATAGGATTGCATTTCATGATATAAATATTGCATTACATGCATCATCTTGCATTTAGAATACTTTGAATAAAATGGAGGTTAATTGTCTCCTTTTATGTGCTTGGATAGGGCAAATATTTTATCGGGGCCTCGGATCAAAGATCCAACCTTATGGATGTGATCAGGGTGACGGTTGGAGTTCAACAACTCCAAGATCGCCCTAATCAGGCATCCGTAGCATCAGATAGTGACCCGGGAACCCTAGAAGATCAAGGGCCAGGATGGTGTAAATTCACACTTCAGATGACAAATCCGACCGCACGGATGACTTCGGATCGACGATCGCAGCCTAACGACACAAAAATCGAGTCAATCCGACATCCGTGGCACCATCTACATCTTCCAGAAGATGGACGGCCAAGATGGCGCCACGTGGTGCCATCTCAGCCGCCCAAACGGCCGCTTGCATTTTGTGAAGGCCCCTGCCCGATCGCTCTCTGCCGTCAGATGGAGATCCAACGGCTGTGATCGCTAGCGCTTAAAAGCGTCCGCGCGACCATTTCGCCCGTGTAGCACAGCGGCGACGCAGCCGCGGGCGAAGCAGAGGTCGCAGGTTCGAGCCGCGGTGAGGGGCTGGAAGGCGCGGGCGAGCGGGCATGGACGAGCGTCAGATGGAGATCCAACGGCTGCGCGCGCCCGATATCGTCGACGCGCGATTGGACGCGCAATCGATCGTGCAATCAGACCCGCGGGGGGTGCGCTACGCAGCGGGCGCGGACGCGATTTAAGCCGTCCGATCTCGCGATCGGACGGCTGAAAAGCGACGAATGTGCGTGGCCGTTGAGCGCGCGAGCAGGTGAGGAGGTGCGCGCGAGCCGGCCACTACGCCCAATGATGAGAACCTCATCATGAGCCATAACTAGCTCATTTTGACCTAATACAAAGGATAAAAGCTCCTACATATCTCAAGGAAAGGCTTAACTCAGAGAATCCTGAGTTTGAGAAGAAAACAAGTCATAAGGGGTAAAAATGCAATTTTACCAGTATAATCTGCATACAGGGTAATTCAGGGCCCAAACATAGGTCAAAGAAGCTTAATAAGAATAAGAGTGGGATGAAATGATCTAGCAAGGGCTACAGCAATTCCAAGAAACTAAATGATAATCTGTAACCCTAAAACAACCCACTTCAATTCACAAGGTTCGAGGCAAAGTAAAAATAGAATAAACCCTCTAAAATTCATAGAAAAATAATCTCCAGGGTTTAGAACCTTCAATTTGGCCTTCAGAACCCTTTTTGACCTACATTGAGAACCATGCCCAATTAATAACTTAATTTGGGTTTTTGCGCAAATTGACCGATCAAACAAGGTTTAATATGGAAATGAAATTCACCATCAGATTCCTTAGGTCCTAATTAGTCATGTATAAAAACTTGAGCCTAAGAAGAAACCTCCTTGACCGACTTTACACTTTGGTCCTCATATATTTACTCTTTGGCCCTCAACTTTTGAACCCTCGCATTTTGGCCCCTAACTCTCCTTCGTTCTTTACAATCAGGTCCCTCCTGCAAAACCTGCCAGCACCATGCTCCGGCGACCTTGCGCGGAGCATGGCGCCGCGCAGGGTGAGGTGGGGGACCTGGCAAGTAAACCGGGGGTGCCCTGCGTCGTCAGCCGTCGCAGGGACACCCCCCTGGTCGTTGTAACCCACCATACCGGCCGTGCGAACGCACGGACGGTATGGGTTCTTGTTTCCGGCCATCCTCCGGCGAGGGAGACACGTCGTCTCCCTCCGCCTTCCTCCCTGTTTGATCCCTATAAATACCCCCCGTTGCTCCACCGACCGGGGCAGCCTGGATCTGACGGAGAAAATCCCCAACTTTCTTCTCTTCTTCCTCCGGCAGACGCTCACCAGCTCCGGCGGTTTCCTCCCCCTCCACCTCTTCGCTCTGCCGCAATACCAGCAGCAGAGACTTCCTCCCCTGCTCTTCCCGCGCCACGCCGCACCCAGCTGGCGCCTCTCCGGCTCTCTGCTCGCCGCCGCCCCTTTCCCTGAGCATCGTCTTCTCCGGCGACAGTCGATACGACTGTCGCCCTGTTCCTCCCCCTTCGTCCCTGCAAGTAAGCTAGAGCTACTCCCCTTCTTCTCCTCCTTCTTTCCCCGCTTTCAATTTATTCAATTAAGCCCTCGACCGACCCTGACCACCTTCATCCCCTTCGTCTCCGACCACCCTCCGGCGAGCCGCTCCCATCACCTCAGCGACCCACACGGCTCGCCGACCACCGCAGGATCTCCGCCTCCTCACCCTGATCAACCTCCGCCCTGCCACTTCCCCCACATCACCCTCTGCAACCCCACCGAACAGACCCATCCTCCGACCCACAGTCCGACCTAGGGCAGCCCTCGCACGCCGCCCCGCGCCTCTCCACCACCCACACGAGCTTCGCCGCACCCTGGCGAAGCTCCTGGCACCTTCTGATTAGGCCGAGAGGCCGTCTTCTTGTGAACAGGCCACCCGACCTCCGCCGCCATTGACGCGCAGGAGGAACTGCTTCCGCCTGCAGCTACAGGCGCGCCACGCTCAGCGCCAAGCCCAGATTCGACTCCCAGGCCTTGCGAGGAGTTTTGGCAAAACACCAGGTTCGCAGCTAAGGAAGAAAGCTTCGCGTGACGCCGCCATCTCCTGCTGATTTCCCTGCTGCGGGCGCGCAATTGAGGTGGGCCATTTAGTCCCACCTCGGAAACGCCTGAAGAGTCGCAGCGACATAAGATGCAAAAGTGCTGAAGGCTTACTGCCTCAGCACACGGGGTGAGGTCCCCTTCACCCGCCCGGTTACCCTGTCTCGTCCGCGCTCACGCCCCGCGGACCTGACCCGAGCCGACCCGACCCGACTTAAGACTGACCTGCACTCCTCGCCCACCACGCACGCCGGTGGGCCTGGACCCGGGCCTGACCCGAACCCGGTTACCCGGTAGCTCTGGGAGAGCTTTCCCAAGAGTGGTTTCAGAGAGAGAGAGAGACGCGGGGGGAGGGGGGTAGAGTAGGTTTTGCCTCTGACGAAAAACTCTGAAGTGTGCAGGCACAGGCGAAAAAGAAGACCCGCGGAAGAAGAAGGAAGCTGACTGTAGCAACAGGTAGTTAAGTCGTCTGATTTGGAAATCAGACGACGGCCTGAAGGGAAAAGAAGAAAGGAGGGGTGACGTCCCTGGCTGAAAAAGAAAAGAAGCTGACACTTAGCCGCAAGGAGGAGAAACAAGAAGAAACCTTCACAGAAGAGACTGCAGAAAAAGAAGAGAGGCCAAAGCAGGAACAGCAGGAAGAAGAAGAAGAGCATCACCATTGCAGAAGAAGAACATCACCTCTGCAGAACAAAGAAGAAGAAGGAGATCTAAAGAAAGAAAGAAAGAAGAGCATCACCTCTGCAGAACAAAGAGAAAAGAAGACAACAAATTCTTTCCCTCTCTCTTTCTTTTTGTAAAAGAAACATGTATATCTCTAGAATACAACTTGCTCCCTGAGTTCGACCTCGGGAACTCTTTTATTTTCCGAGTAAAAAAATTTATATATTTGAAATGTTGGTAGTAACCGGCTATACTACAATGTTATAACAAACTAAAACCCGGTTATCCCAAAGCCAAGCGATTTCATTTTGGCGCCGCTGCCGGGGAGCAACGGCTATTCTAGAGATAAACATTCCTGTTTCTTTTAATTTCTGATAATCTCCTCTCTATTGTGCAGCTACAGGAAATCAAGAAAACAAGCAACCGCACGACAACCACTCCGAGGACAGGTAAAATTTTTTTCCTCTTGCTATTAACCCCTAAACTCTAAAGAGGAAGAAAAGAAAAGAACAAGCAATATAGGGCTAACCTGTCTTCCATACTTAGTAACCATAAAGAGTTGCATGTTTTCAACTCATTACTCCTGCACACTATTAAGGGTATTTAAGGGCTAACACATTCTTGCTTGAGCCCTAATTACCCAACAAAGAATTAACTGGACCAAGTAGAGCCAACCTAGGATCCAACACTAGGGATTTAGAGACACACTCCTTAAGTAAGAATTGAGAAAACCAAATGAAGTGTGCCCAAGCCCTTGTCTGAAAATACCTATTCAAAGAAAACCTAAAACAATTGGCTCTCTAAACACTTGAACCCTAAAAGACAAGACCCAAAAGCTCTCAAAGGAAACAAGAGGTAAAGTTGACCCCTTGGGTCAACCAACCTTAAAATTAGGTCACTTTCTCACTCAAAATACCTAAGAGTTCAAGTGTAACTTTAAGCACCCTGATCTTAAACTAAAATTGGTAGACTTAAGAGGTCAAGATCCCCATCCTGGTCTACCTGGAACCGCAGTGACAAGAGAGGTCGGGTGGGGGAAACCCTGTAACCCGTGGGGACGCTCTACCGTGTAGGGGTCTTCATGGGACTCTCCCTCTCTGGCTGCCCAGGTAATTCTCAGGTGGACGATCTTTCTGATCAAGGGGTCCATCTGCCCCGAACCTCTATAGTCACCCAACATTTTTTGGGTGTCTTGATTGGGTCCAGCACCTGCTTATCTCATCCAGTCCTTCAGCATTTTGCAGGAGGTCCTTGAAACCTCCTATAGAAATTCACTCTCCCCGAGGCTAAGCCTCGGCTCCTTTATTTTTTGCAGAAATCATTCACATAGCCCCTCTTTCCTCTGATTCTGAACAAAATCCCCTTCTTCCATCTTGATTCAAACTTTGATTCTATATCTTGATTCCACCACCTGATCCAATTATGCAGCCTAATTACCTAGCAAGACTACCATTCAAAAAACCTAAATATCTGAGATCCATGAAAGATAAGATGATTGAGGATGCCCTTGAAATCTATGAAATCAAACCCTCAACACCAGTAGAAAACATTCAGGTTGATGTCCCAACAACCACAGCTTTCATCATAAATTGTGCCCAAATTCTATTGACTGAAATTTCAAAAGGATCAACCCGAGATATGCTCATGACAGGATACATTGAGATAGAAAAATTACACCAATCTGAATATCTTCAATGCTTGACAAATCCTGTACTTTGGGAACAACACCAAGATGCCCTTATAAAACGGGTAGAGATGATGAGACTTTTAGAAAAAACTATCAACCAAAAATACCCGTATACACCAGAAATAGATGATAAGTCATCTTGGAACAGTACTAAAAATCAATCCAGTTTCCCAGACCTCGGGACTGAGGCACAAGGTGGTTGTCGACTCCCAACCCAAATAGAAGATAGCATTAAAATAGGTTGGGAAGTTGCAGGAGAACACAATGCTGAGCCAACCCTAGGCCATAAATCACCAAGCTTAGAACTCCAAGACTCCTGCAATAACAAAATTAGAATTGAACCTCTGGAGGGTATAAATTCCGCCCCTTGTTTTGATAAGGTAACCCTCGAAGGTTATTCGGACTTAGGTTCTAATAATTCTACCCACATCCTAAGCCTAGGACCTAGATCTGAAACTTATTGGGAAGATTATGAGGCCCCTTATGAGAAAGATCAAATTTTTACAGAATATGATTCCGGGCCTCTATTTGATGAATACCCCTCTCCAACATCCTCAGGAAATATGATCGATTTTTCAGAAAACATGCCAATTTATGATACAGAAACTGAGGAGTTGGATGAGCAAGGTTTTAATGGGGTCTATCCTACCAGCTTAGAGCTTGAACAGAACATCTTTTTGAGCCCAGAAGTGACATATAGGCTAGAACCCAGTCAGGCTGCTGATTCCACATCTGATGATTTATGCTGTGGTGGAATTCATGATCATTTTCGCCAACTCTCCGACAATTTCAGATCTGACTATAATTGCGGAGAGATTCTCCTTCCTGAACACGCCAGGCCTATCTACAACCTCAGTTCTCACGACTCTGACTCCGACTCTGAGGTCCTGATTCCCGAGATCACTGATAACACAGAATCATTCCTTTTCGATCCTCAGGAACCAAAAACAGAAAATGCCAAGAGTGATTGTAACCCAGAATCCAAATTTTTTCTCGAATCCGATTTCTTTCATCCTACAGACACTCTTCCGGCAGTTGATAGTTACCCAGAGGACTCTACAGAAAACCACCTATCATCTGTTTCTAGAAGAACCCTCGTACACAATGGCCACCTCGTCCGCACACACAGAACGGATCAAAACCTCTCCCAAACCCCGACCCGCAACCGGACTCAATTTCTATTCAGATTCACCTCTCACCGAGCCGATTGCATTTCCACATCGGGTTTCGAACATTGATCAGACTACATACCATACTCTATCATTCTCTGATCACCCCTGTAGGGTTTTCGCGTCATTCATTGATTATTCTACGGGTCCCTACTCTGACCAGGCTGATTCGACTCAGCCAAACCCTGCGTTTACACTTCCACATCCATCTGAGCTTCATAGTTTATGGTGGGTTCCACACCTTTTTATCCACATCTATCAACCCACCAAATTGATTGGGTTTGGGCTGCATCATCAGCCTGTTGATCTGAACAAGCACCTGGTTGGACCAACCAGGCTCTTAATCAAGGTGCTTGTCTTACAAAACTCTGCTGATTTGACCATCCCCTCTCCATCGCATTTCCCGCTTGGCTGAAGGCATCAAATTTAGCGCTCAACGGGAGGCAGCCCGTCATTCTCTTTGAAAACCTGAAACTTGTTCTGACAGCTTTTTGCACTTGAAGTTCACACTTTAGGACAGCCGACTCCACCTCAGGTGCTTGCATCTGAGATTAGAAATCGTCCGCAATAGTCACCCCGACCCATTCACTCATCAAAACAGCTATCCTAATGTATGAACTTAGTTGAATAAAAACCCCTAGGTTACAATGAGGACATTGCAAATCTTAGGCATGGGGGGGGTATGAAAGTGCAAAAACTTGTAAGAAAAGGTTTCAAACAAAAAATTCACATATGCCAAAAATACCATAAAAATTAAAAAATTTTCGAAAAAGAATAAGAGGAAAAGAGGAGAAGGAAAATTTTGTGAAGGAGAAAAGAAACAAAATGAAAAAGGAGCACAAAATTATGAGAAAAGGTGATAGTCATTAGTAAGGAACTAAGGAATTAACCTAAGTTCTAGACCTCATTCAAGAAAATAACTGAAAAGTGCACAATGAGATTAGTAAGAACGCAAACCTTAGGCATTCTTGAATAGACTCTTAGTACTCATTAAGATCTGGACACTCCTCAAGAGGTTGAGGAAAATGAAAAGCTGAAGTATTAGGTCTAAGGCTTAGGGAGTATTCGGCCTCGTTAACTAATTTTTGGTTTACGGGACTCAGTAACCTAAGCACCCTAACCTCACACACAGCCTGGTTCAGTAAGCGTAAAAATCAGAATCACGCAGAAGCGTCGCAAAAATCTGAAAAGATCACCTAGAATAGGAGCGGCCGATCAACACAAGATTGATTTGGACGAGTTCCCAGCGCGGAGAGGCGGGAAATCCCCTCGAAGATGAGTAACAAAATATCATCTCCTCGGTGCTTGTCTCTTAGGATATTTACATATCCTACTGGGGGCATGTAAGCACTCTGCTGGTTCAGATTCCATGGATGGCATTATCTCGAAGTGTCAATTGCCAGGGTCTGGATTCGGCCACGGAATACCATGGATGGGATTATCTCGAAATCTCAATAGCCAGGGTTCCGGGGGTTGCCATGGGCGGTGCTATCTCGAAGCATCGATCGCCAGGAACCCTTGAGGATTGATGATGGGAGCAAGGAATCTGATACAGACCGTGTTGAAAAGCCAATCCTAGGCTAGAACTAAAAAGAAAAAGAGAGAGAAAACTCTCCAAACAGAAAAACTTTCTATCTCTCTCTTACAAAACGCACTGCGAACTGAGCCAGGGCTAAAATCATTTCAAGCACGGGTGCTTTAACCACGAAATCCAATAAACCTTAGGTTAGTTCTTGTGGGCCTTAAAAACCTTTGCTAAAAGACTGAGGCTAAGGCTAGACAGATTTGGATCTTGATTAGTACTAGAGTACCTTTTAGGCCTATGGTCAGCATTCTAACCTAATCTATGCTCAAATAAAAAAGGCACTTATCTAAAACTATTAAAAACTTCATGGTCTAGAACAAGGGTTGAAACCTTAAGTTTTTGCTAAGGGACTAGCAAAAGCTAGGCATGGGGGTATGATGAGAACCTCATCATGAGCCATAACTAGCTCATTTTAACCTAATACAAAGGATAAAAGCTCCTACATATCTCAAGGAAAGGCTTAACTCAGAGAATCCTGAGTTTGAGAAGAAAACAAGTCATAAGGGGTAAAAATGCAATTTTACCAGTATAATCTGCATACAGGGTAATTCAGGGCCCAAACATAGGTCAAAGCAGCTTAATAAGAATAAGAGTGGGATGAAATGATCTAGCAAGGGCTACAGCAATTCCAAGAAACTAAATGATAATCTGTAACCTTAAAACAACCCACTTCAATTCACAAGGTTCGAGGCAAAGTAAAAATAGAATAAACCCTCTAAAATTCATAGAAAAATAATCTCCAGGGTTTAGAACCTTCAATTTGGCCTTCAGAACCCTTTTTGACCTACATTGAGAACCATGCCCAATTAATAACTTAATTTGGGTTTTTGCGCAAATTGACCGGTCAAACAAGGTTTAATATGGAAATGAAATTCACCATCAGATTCCTTAGGTCCTAATTAGTCATGTATAAAAACTTGAGCCTAAGAAGAAACCTCCTTGACCGACTTTACACTTTGGTCCTCATATATTTACTCTTTGGCCCTCAACTTTTGAACCCTCGCATTTTGGCCCCTAACTCTCCTTCGTTCTTTGCAATCAGGTCCCTCCTGCAAAACCTGCCAGCACCATGCTCCGGCGACCTTGCGCGGAGCATGGCGCCGCGCAGGGTGAGGTGGGGGACCTGGCAAGTAAACCGGGGGTGCCCTGCGTCGTCAGCCGTCGCAGGGACACCCCCCTGGTCGTTGTAACCCACCATACCGGCCGTGCGAACGCACGGACGGTATGGGTTCTTGTTTCCGGCCATCCTCCGGCGAGGGAGACACGTCGTCTCCCTCCGCCTTCCTCCCTGTTTGATCCCTATAAATACCCCCCGTTGCTCCACCGACCGGGGCAGCCTGGATCTGACGGAGAAAATCCCCAACTTTCTTCTCTTCTTCCTCCGGCAGACGCTCACCAGCTCCGGTAGTTTCCTCCCCCTCCACCTCTTCGCTCTGCCGCAATACCAGCAGCAGAGACTTCCTCCCCTGCTCTTCCCGCGCCACGCCGCACCCAGCTGGCGCCTCTCCGGCTCTCTGCTCGCCGCCGCCCCTTTCCCTGAGCATCGTCTTCTCCGGCGACAGTCGATACGACTGTCGCCCTGTTCCTCCCCCTTCGTCCCTGCAAGTAAGCTAGAGCTACTCCCCTTCTTCTCCTCCTTCTTTCCCCGCTTTCAATTTATTCAATTAAGCCCTCGACCGACCCTGACCACCTTCATCCCCTTCGTCTCCGACCACCCTCCGGCGAGCCGCTCCCATCACCTCAGCGACCCACACGGCTCGCCGACCACCGCAGGATCTCCGCCTCCTCACCCTGATCAACCTCCGCCCTGCCACTTCCCCCACATCACCCTCTGCAACCCCACCGAACAGACCCATCCTCCGACCCACAGTCCGACCTAGGGCAGCCCTCGCACACCGCCCCGCGCCTCTCCACCACCCACACGAGCTTCGCCGCACTCTGGCGAAGCTCCTGGCACCTTCTGATTAGGCCGAGAGGCCGTCTTCTTGTGAACAGGCCACCCGACCTCCACCGCCATTGACGCGCAGGAGGAACTGCTTCCGCCTGCAGCTACAGGCGCGCCACGCTCAGCGCCAAGCCCAGATTCGACTCCCAGGCCTTGCGAGGAGTTTTGGCAAAACACCAGGTTCGCAGCTAAGGAAGAAAGCTTCGCGTGATGCCGCCATCTCCTGCTGATTTCCCCGCTGCGGGCGCGCAATTGAGGTGGGCCATTTAGTCCCACCTCGGAAACGCCTGAAGAGTCGCAGCGACATAAGATGCAAAAGTGCTGAAGGCTTACTGCCTCAGCACACGGGGTGAGGTCCCCTTCACCCGCCCGGTTACCCTGTCTCGTCCGCGCTCACGCCCCGCGGACCTGACCCGAGCCGACCCGACCCGACTTAAGACTGACCTGCACTCCTCGCCCACCACGCACGCCGGTGGGCCTGGACCCGGGCCTGACCCGAACCTGATTACCCGGTAGCTCTGGGAGAGCTTTCCCAAGAGTGGTTTCAGAGAGAGAGAGAGACGCGGGGGGAGGGGGGTAGAGTAGGTTTTGCCTCTGACGAAAAACTCTGAAGTGTGCAGGCACAGGCGAAAAAGAAGACCCGCGGAAGAAGAAGGAAGCTGACTGTAGCAACAGGTAGTTAAGTCGTCTGATTTGGAAATCAGACGACGGCCTGAAGGGAAAAGAAGAAAGGAGGGGTGACGTCCCTGGCTGAAAAAGAAAAGAAGAAGCTGACACTTAGCCGCAAGGAGGAGAAACAAGAAGAAACCTTCACAGAAGAGACTGCAGAAAAAGAAGAGAGGCCAAAGCAGGAACAGCAGGAAGAAGAAGAAGAGCATCACCATTGCAGAAGAAGAACATCACCTCTGCAGAACAAAGAAGAAGAAGGAGATCTAAAGAAAGAAAGAAAGAAGAGCATCACCTCTGCAGAACAAAGAGAAAAGAAGACAACAAATTCTTTCCCTCTCTCTTTCTTTTTGTAAAAGAAACATGTATATCTCTAGAATACAACTTGCTCCCTGAGTTCGACCTCGGGAACTCTTTTATTTTCCGAGTAAAAAAATTTATATATTTGAAATGTTGGTAGTAACCGGCTATACTACAATGTTATAACAAACTAAAACCCGGTTATCCCAAAGCCAAGCGATTTCACCCAAGTTGGGGCTTTAGTGACGGATTTATCCGTCACTAAAGACCCCTTATTTATTGTTTTGAACTTGTAATGTCCATTTTGCCCCCACTCCTT
Organism: Thalassia testudinum; assembly: GCA_037157565.1. NCBI lineage: Eukaryota > Viridiplantae > Streptophyta > Magnoliopsida > Alismatales > Hydrocharitaceae > Thalassia > Thalassia testudinum. The sequence continues at coordinate 56,111,216 of JAZHRO010000025.1, read as the reverse complement.
GCAACTATAAAAGGAGACCCCCTTCATACGAAATTCTCATCCCTTCTTTCTCCTCTCTACCCCTCCAAAGCTCAAGAGAAGCTTGTCCCACACCTGGGATGCTTCTCGCGAGATAAAGTCCAATTTTCGTTCCCCTTCGGAAGTGGATCCCCCGACGATGATGGTGTACTGCTTCGTTCCCGTTCTTCTGCTTCGTCCTCCTTCGTCCTACTTCGTCCAGGCGTCGTCCCGTCCGGCTCATCCTCCAAGAACCCATCGAGGGGGATTTCTCTCTCTATTCTTTTTACCGCTTTCTAGTATAGATTTACTGCTTTCTAGATTAATTTACTCGTCCTCCAAGCGATTGTCGAGGACATTTCTCCCTCCATTCTTTTAATGCTTTCTAGAGTAAATTTATCGCTTTCTAGAGTAATTGTTTTATGCTTTCTAGCTGTAATGAACAATCTCTTCAATGCAAAAATTCCTTGTTTATTCTACATCTCATTTTGATTTCTCTGTGTAATATTCTCTTTCTATCTTACTCTCTCTCTCTCTTCTATTTATTGTAAATAATTAGATAGTTCTAAATTGAATTATTCTGTAACAAATAAAAAGAAACGCGTAGTTTTTAAATCAAACGTCTGCCTCCCTGTGTTCGACCCAAAATTTTAATTTCGGTATAAATTTTATTTGTTGAACACGAACTCTTCACTTTTGAACTACAACGACAGGTTTTCCAAAGCCAAACACGTTAGCGTAGGTTCGTAACCGTTCAACAGGAGTAGTGTCAAATGACTACGTAGGTTCGTAATCGTTTATTTCATCTCAAGATAGATTCTGAGAGTCTATAGGTCTTTAGGCTACCCACTTAAGGACAAGTTTGCTTTAATTGTACTGCATGGCACCTTTCTCTCTTCTATCTTCCCTCCTACTTCACCATGTATTCTTCCACACCATACTTGCATTTCCAATCCTATCCTCCTACCACCACTTATCCTAAGATGATTACTATCCCAACCCGACTTATGACTGCGCATCACCTAGTCAGGATAACTTTGATTAGGGATATGATTTTGAACCTCAGTGTCTAGGGCCTAACCCTGGATAACAAGACTATGATTATTATCCTTCTCACCCCTATACAAATTATAGATCTCCACCCTTTGATGATCAACCTAACCTGATCTACAATCAAGAGGATATGCTAATTACAACTCTTACCCTCTCTAAGATTACATTGAATATAGGTCACCACTACATTATGAAAAACCCGAAGTGACTTATTATCAAGGAGGGCACCAACAACCTCAATTCCTTGACTCCCCTAGATTGAGCCCAAACCCACCCAACCCTGAACTGAGCCATTTGGTTCAAGTGAACTAGGTCCAAGATATGGTGTTGGCTAACTTGAGGAACAACATACAATCTTTGGAAACTCAACCAACACCATGCACTGAAGCATCGGAGCCTATGATCAAAATGATTGATGATCTTAATAGTTATTTATTTGATTGGCTCCAAGATATTGAGGATAAGGGCCTGGGTGAGTTTTTACTTGGGAAGTTGTCAAGATTGAGGATGAAATCCATGGTTGCCCTAGTCCTATCTTGGGATGATTCTCAGGCTAAACCCCTTTCAGGAGAGCCAATGTCAGAACCTGCTCAAGCACCTATTGGGGGGGACACATTTTATGAGACCGAGGATGACCAAGTTGGTTTAGAGCAATCGATTGAGGATGATGTGATTTTCTCACCCGAGATCCCCGAGCAAAGAAACGAGGAAAAATGTCTCCTTGGACCAAGAAATAACGGATAATTTTGAGACATATATAAATGAGGATCAAGAATTCTTTAATTTTAAGGGTAAGGAATCTCTTAGTGAAGTCTCACTTAAAGTTAAGGAAAATGATTTTAGGGAGACAAGTGGGCCTGAGGAATATAATGAATCATTTGATAGCCCGATAATTAAGGAAATTGATCCAACTAGGGCTAACATGGAGGATTCTGATCTTGAGTTTTTGGATGATTCAATCAATAGCCCCATTCCTGAACCACACCCTATTGAGCATAATGATGATTTTATTCTTGAGATTACTAAACCCAAGTCAATTATGATTCATCCACACTTATTAGACATGGATGGGGTGTATAACAACCTAGAGATCTTGGAAACTTTGATTTTAGAGGAGAGGAGTTTGGAAGTTAAATTATGGGAAGTGAATTTCGAGGGAAATGGAATTCTGGATTTAAGAGTTCCTGTTGACCTGAAACCACCTACTTCTACTAGGACCCTTGTGATATTTTCAACCCTGAGGCTGTAGAACCCAAGCTCAGATTAATTGACTATCTTTTTAAGCTGAACCCTAAGTGGACAACCAAACCTATTCAACCAGATGTACCTATTGTCTGCCATTTTAGACTTGGGTTGCACACCACAAAACCACAGATTCGACCCCACAGGCACAATAATCTCTGATTCTGGGTGATTTTCATCCATAACCTTAGAATCACTCGACCCTGGGGCATGGGCCTTCATCACAATCTGGTCCACATCTGTGAACATCTTCTGCTAGTGGGTTTAAGGATCAATCTTTTAATTCTAATCTTGACCCACATTTGTGAATTCTTAATTTCTTCCTAGTTTGTATATTTTGCCAAATTGAAGGTACTAAATTTAGCGCTTGTGTATATTCTTTGTAGAGTTGACCGGATCTATCATGAAATTCCGATGATATTATGTTTATTCCACCCTTTTCATGTCTTTACTTTTACAATGATGGCATTGCATTAGTTAGGCATGGGGATTGGATACTTAATCTTGAAATTATTTTGTTTGCTTCATAAAAGTTCTTTATTTTCTTTAAAAAAAATTAAAAATTCAAAAAGGCAGAAACATCAGAATTATGAGAAGAGAACTTAGGCATTAGGAGTTATTAACTTTAGGAAATGATATGATATGACCTGACCATTTAGACTCTTTAGATCTTCAGACTTAATCAGCCCAAGTGTCCAATAAATGTGGACCTATATCTAGAGTCCATGCTACATTAATTTTATTTTAATTTAGCTAATAACTTGGGGAGATAAGTACATCACTTATCAACCTACCCTTTGATTTGATGGGACTTTGAGTCTAAAGCATTTACACACTATTTGCACTGACTCACTTTTCAACAGTTTTTACGAAAATTAGGTAGCTTATGAACATTCTAGGGTAGTATGGTTGGCAAGTTGTCATAGGTAATAGCCCATTGGCCGGTTGTCTAGAGTCTAGCTACATGACCATACTCTTTCTACTGGCTTTAAGTAAATCTTAGATCAAGGAAGCCACCTACCTAGAAAAAGAGAAAAATAATAATACTCAAAAAGAAAAATAAAAAAATAGAAAAATAAATAAATAAATAAATAAGCCACACTTCACTGCACGTGTATGGTTGGCAAGTTGCTGTGGGTTTGAGGCCCTATTGGCTAGTGTCCAGAGCCCAGCTCATAAAAAGCATAAATAATTCCCAAATACTTAGGGAAGAAGCACGGAGGTAGAATAAATCGGGGAGATATACATTGGGTTCGCCCTTATGTTGAACCCATAAAAAATTTAAAAGTCGGGAGAAAGCTACCAATCGGAAAGATAAACCTTTAGGCAGAAACTTTTAAGTCATCTATGGTTGTAGAAACCTAAAGTCCATTTTAACTATTGCTTAGTGAGTCTACCACTATTCATGAGATTCCTAGAATTTAAAGTTCTTCCAAGTCTTGGATGGGTTGGGTAGCCGTAAAAAGCTACCCTGAATCTCCAAACTCAAAAAATCCAAAACAATTAGAAAAAAGAAAAGGCTGAAAAAAAATGTATCTTCTCTTTACGAACTAAGGCGAGGGGTTGGGTAGTTTACATTTTGGCAGACACTCAGGCACTGTTGAGTCTTTGTAATGAGATCCTTAGTTGAAATTTTCTATTGTTAATAAACAACTTAGGCCTAACTAATTGAATCCTAATTCTATTTTTATACATAGCATATAGTTTATTTTGTTAGGGACTAACAAAAGATAGGCAAGGGGGTATGATGTATACACATCCATTTAGGTTAAAATGCCTATTCATGCATGTTATTAAGCTTATAGATGCATTCCATATTATAAATATTGCATAGCATGCATCATTCTGCATTTAGGATAGATGGTATAAATCATAGGTTAATTTGCTCCTTTTTGTGTCCAGGAGAAAAGGAGATTTATTTTGGGGCTTCGGATTGACGATCTAACTATATGGATCTAATCAAGATGATGATTGGAGTCCAACACCTCTGAAATCTCCTTGATCAAAGTTCCGTAGCCCCTAATGCAGTCCAAGGAAGATCAATAGCCAAGGGGCAAGGTGATGCAAATATGAACCTTAGATGCCAAATTAGAATGCACGGATGGATCTGGATCAATGATCATAGTCCAACGGCATGGAAATTGATCCAATCTGATGTCTGTGGTGCCACTTACAAGCATTTAAAGATGAACGGTCCAGCTGGTGCCACATGGCGCCATCCAAACTGCTCAACATCACCTACCCTTCTTTAAAGACTCCTTCGACATGTGATCTCAGCCATTGGATGAAAATCCAATGGCCACAATCACGTGACCACCAGTTACAAGAATTCCTCAACTCAACACTTTAGCTCCTTGGAGGTCTGTTTGGGCAGCAGTCCACGACAACTAGTCAAGCTTTACGCCAAAATGTGGAGATGGCCAGTAGTTCTCCTTCTAGCAGGATCATTGGTCTAGTTTAGGACTGCTGAAAATAGATTCCATGCGCAATCAATGCTACAGTGGATAAATTCATCTCGGTAAATGATAGCTAGGACACCCTAAATAGCAATTGGAGGCTTATGGACCATGTGACTAGAGTGGGAGGATGCTTGCAAGAAGAATGCGCTCAGTTGAGGAGGGAATTAGAACCTTTCCAGCCATTGGGTGGACCTGATCAGTATGTCTGGAATCATGGGCCATTCTCCCTAGCCAAAATATCTGATTGCTGGAGATGATACTACTCCTTTGCTAGTGGACAAGGATTGTGCTGGAATTTGGAATTTAAAAATGCCCCTAAAAATAAAAATTTTCCTCTGGCTATGCAGAAGAGATGCTCTCATTACCGATGACATGAGGCACAGAAGATTGGTTGCCCCAGCCTAGAAATGCCTTCTATGTGATTCCCAACTGATAGCAGCATACACATTTTTTCTACATGCCTGGTGACAAATCAAGCCTAGAGAATCATATTCAAAGAAGGCCTACCCTCATGGGATGAACTATGGACGTACTTTAGAAATTCATCCAAACCTCATACATTGATGGTAGGAGTTCTGTGGTGTATCTAGTGTGCTTGTAACAATAAATTATTTGGAGGAACACTAATAAATGTGGGGAATATTGTTAGAACTTGCGGTGAGCTAGTGGGAGCGTGGAGAGATTCTTTGTGAACGTTGTTCTCTGTTATGACTTATTAATAAAATGCTCCTGGTCTGCTATCGTTAACGATAGCACTCCTCGCCTGTTAAATAAAAAAACACTTTAGCTCCCTTGGCACAATGGCCGGAGGAGGTGCTCCTAAGCCATGGGTATGAGTTCAATTCCCACCAAAGGGATTTATGTGCACAACTATGAGCTCCGGTCGATTAGAGCCGCACGATCCTCATTGAATAGCAGTGACTTCGACACGTGGCACACGAAGGTGCACACACGATGCACGTGCAATTCGACATGCTAGTCCATGTGAAATCATAGCACGGTGAGCAGATCTAAGGCGCACTCTTGCCACACCTACATTGTAGTGAGAAGATCAAGGCCCCACGATCTAAGATCAACGGCTAGTGGGTGGCGTCACGCTATGACAACTATGCTGCACATGCAGGCACGCGGACGAGCGCAGGGGAAGGGCACCTAGAGGCGTGTTGTGTGCATGCATTCAATGCTAAACATGGCCAAATCATTTGCTACATGCTCCCATTCACCTATAAATACCCCATACACCCACCACTTACAAACCAACTCTTCCTCTTCTTCCCACACCTCCTCCAAAGCTCTAAGGAGTTGGTCCCAAGCCCAGAATGCTCCTTAGAGTAGAAAAGTAAAAATATTTTCCCACTTCTCACCCCCTTTTGTGAAGCATCCCTTGGTCATCCTCTCACCCTGATCCGGAAGTAGATCCTTGCTATGACATCGTCCTGCCCCGCCCTCCATCTTCAGCTTCATTCTTCTTGTCTAGCCTCTCACCACCTTCATCCAGGTACCGTCAAAGCGAGTCGTCCTCCAAATAGCTGTCGAGGGGGATTCTTCTCACCTCTATCTTTTATTCTCCTTCTAGTGTACTTTATCACTTCTTTATCTGTAACAAACTCTTATTGAACATATATGTTGATTGTTACTCTCTCTCTCTTATTCTACTAGAGTTGATTAGATTAGATAACAATTATTTCACTTGATATTCTGTCTTATAAAAATACCAAAAAAATCATAAAAGATAAAGACACCAAAATAAATAAATCGAAATGCAATTTTACAAAACCAAACATTTGCTTCCCCATGTTTGACTCGAGGCTCACTTTGACCTTCGGTTATAAATTTTATCTAGTAGCGGATATTTATACACTACAACGATGGGTTTTTAGTTGAAACTTTTTTGCATACAAAATCTCGCTTATCAATTTGCTTGACATTGGCGGGTGGTGGAAGCTTGGACATGGACTCAAGCTTGGATTTGTCCACTTCTAAACACCATTTAGACACTACATGCCCAAAAGAATGCCCTGCTGGACCATGAAATGGCTTTTCTCCCAACTGAGCACCAATCCTGTCTCTTCGCAATGGGTGAGAACTTTTCTAAATACAAGAGACAATTGTCAAGAGACATGACATAGATGGAAAAGTCATCCATGAAAACCTCTGCAAACTTCTCAATCATGTCTGAAAAGATGGACATCATACACCACTGGAATGTTCCTAGAGCATTACATAGTCCAAGTGGCATCCGACGCAAAGCAAATGTGCCATACGGACTCGAAAAAATAGTATGCTCCTAGTCATTTGGAAAGAAGGCAATCTGATTGTACCCAAAATATCCATCAAGAAAATAGAAGTATTTATTCCCTACCAATTTCTCCAATATCTGATCATTAAATGGTAAAGGAAATTGGTCTTTCTAGGTTGTGGTGTTTAGACGGCAATCTATGCAAACCCTTCAGCCAGTTGAGGGTTTGGTGGTGACCGTCTCCCCTTTCTTGTTCGTCTCAACAATGAATCCTGCCTTCTTAGGCACCACATGTATAGGACTGACCCATTTACTATCATATATGGCATAAATTATCCCTGCATTTAACCACTTCAAAATCTACTTCTTCACCACTTCCCACATGTTGGTGCTTAACAGTCTCTACATATCTCAAAAGGGTTTCACAAGCTATAAATGTGATGCATACAGAGAGTTGGGTCAACCCCTTTGATATCAGCTATAGTCTAAGCAATGGCTTCCTTGTGTCATTTTAGACAATCAATCAATGCTCCCTCCTACAAATCAGCTCAAGCAGTTGAGATGACGACAGGGAGCGTATCCTTGGGCGCAAGGAATATGTACTTGAGGGACTCTGGGAGTGGCTTAAGCTCCAAGTCAAGTGCTTTCATAAATGAGGGAATTAGGTTTGATGTCCCTACCTTCGATAGCAGATCTACCTTGATTGTTCATGGTGGGAGAGGGACTCAGCTTTGACACCTAGTAACTCTTCTAATTCTGGCATATCTTCCTCACATTCTTCAAGAGTCTATAATGGTCTTTAGAAATGAACATTTGGAGGTGATCATCACACAAAAGAGCTGGTGTCAACTCCTCTACGATCTCATCGATCACCTTGATTTGGGAACAATGTTCCAATCTGGGCTGTACAAAACACATTCAGTCGGATTTTTCGATTCCTGAAGCCCATCTTTAGCGCCCATGATTTGCAATTGATGGAGGCATTAGCAGTAGCCAAAAAAGGATGCCCTAAGATAATCAAAGGTCTGGTGGGCTTGTTAGATGGGTCAGTGTCTAATATCAAAAAATCAACAGGAAAGAAGAGGTCCTCCACTCTTACCAGGACATCTTCTAAAAGCCTGCGTGGTGTCTTGAATGATCTTTCAACTACTTGGAGGATAATACGACTAGGCTTCAACTCGCCTCCTCCTAATAGTTCATAAATCGAGCTTAGCAATATATTAACCCCTGCATGCAAATCGAGGAGAGCCTCATCAATGCGTTGGTCGCCAATGACCACAAAAATATACGGGCCTACTAGGTCATTCAGTTTAGGGGGTGTACCATGTTGTAGGACCGAGAAGACTAGGTCAGGAAAGACGACCTTAGCTTGGACCTGTTTGCATATTTTCTCTTTTGCGTGCACAAGTCCTTTAGAAATCTAGCATAGGATGGAATCTGCTTGATAGCATCCAACAAAGTCAGGTTGATATTAACCTACTTGAATGTCTCCATAATCTCTTCCATCCTATCTTTGGCTCCAGATGAGCCAGTAGAAGACGTCCCAGGGGTAGATAAGCTAGCACTTTGGAAAGGGCACCCTCAACCTCTAGGTGGAGGGGTTGTCATCACAGGAAAGAGTGGAACATGACAATAGCCTCCAAGTGAGTGATTTTAGGCGAGGAGGGGATGAGTGGCTCTTCCTCGATGGAAGTGGCCGTTAGTGTTAGGTTGGTAGGAGGGGTGACTATAGGAGTGACTTCAGGTTTGGAATTTTCTTTTCCACTCCTCAGAACAGTCACAGCCTTACCATGCTCCCTTATTAAGGGTCCCTTACCCTTAAGATTCTCCTAAAACAAGCTAGGTAATTTCCCAAGCTTTATTTCTAACAACCTCAACAAGGTGGCTTATGAGTCGGAAAATTCATGATAAAAGCTAGAGTTTAGAAAACCCATCGTCGTAGTTGTGAAAATCCGACTATTAGATAATATTATAATCAAAACAAAGGTGAGTCTTGGGTCGAACGTAGGGAGGTGACACTTGATTTATGCAAAATCTGTGTGTATTTATTTCTTTTCGGTATTTTTGTGCTTTTTTAATTTTTTTGGTGTTTTATAGCAAGAGATCAGGTCGAGCAATTATATTTAACTACTCTAATCAACTTATAGAAAATTAAAGAGAAAGAGAAAGAGAGATATTATCTAGATAATTCAAATGTTTATTACAACTACATGCTGAAATTAAACTCTATGAAAGCAGTAAAAAAGAAGAGGTAGAAGAATCCACCTCAGTGGCTGTTTCGAGGACAAGTTGCATTGTGGTGACACCCGAAAGAAGGTGATGAGGAGCTGGACGAAGGAGGACAAAGTAGGATTGATTGTGGACGAAGCGGGATGGTGTCACAGCGGGATATGCTTCCCAAAGGGGGTTGAGAAAATGGCCACTAGTGCTCTATGAATGGGGATGAGAGAGAGGGAGAAATTATTTTATAAACTCTAATGGAGCATCCCAGGCTTGGGACAAGCTTGTAGAGCCTTGGAGAGAGTGTGGCGAGAGTAGGAAGAGGTGTTAGGCTAAGGAGGCATGTAGGGCCTTTATATAGTGGTGAGGAGAGGGCAAAAATGGGTTTTCTTCCACCCTTGAGCTTGGCTAGACTGGGCACAGGGCACCCACGCACAGCTGTGAGCATGCTGGTGCATTGCTGGCAAAGCAAGAAGAAAGGACAATCATTCAATCTTCATTAAATGATCGAGGAGATGCTAATTCCACGCTCACGATCGCTCACGTGTGTGTGCTTACTGGCAAGTGAGATCTGCAGTCGTTGGATCGCGAATGAAGGGTCGTGATTGCGTTGAGATCTCGCTCTTCGATCACAAGTAGCACGTGTTCATCTATGCATATTGCACAATTACGCTCTGTGGTGCCATATAGATGCTGTTGTGCCCGTCTGATCCTTGATCAACACCTCAAATTGCATACTGCTCATGTGTAGAGGTAGAGCAGGCCTATGTGGCTTAATCACAACCACTCGATTGCGTTTGAGTGGTCCAATTAAGATGGGACTTTAGCACAAGGAAGGGTGGATGGAATCTTCATGCCTCTTGTTTAAGAGGCGTACGTTAGATCCTTGTACTGAGAGTGTGGATGTATCGAGAAGAATGATCACCTACAGCCAGTGACCACGCCATTGTAGTCATTGGATGGAGATCCAATGACCATGATTTCTTGATGGACTCCCCCTTAGATCATGAGAAGGCGTGTGAGATTTAATGTCAGCCGTTGACTTACGATCCAACGGCTGAGATTGCATGATGAGGCTGCCTTCAAAGCTGAGCAGAGGGTCCTTGGCTGGTTTAGGTGGTTGGGATGGTGCCATGTGGTGCCATCCTGGCCATCCATCTTCTATGGCTTGTAGGTGATGTTACAGATGTCAGATCAAGTCAATCTTCGCATTGACGGACTGCGATCGTCAACTCAAATCCATCTATGTCGTTGGATCTACCATTTAAGGTCTCTAATCATGTCACCATGGCCGTTGGCCTTTGATCTTCTTCGGACTGCATATGATGCTGCGGAAGTTCAATCAGAGCAATTTCAGAGGCATTGGACTTCGGTTGTCACTCTAGTCAGATGTGTACAGTTGGATCTTCAATCCAAGGCCCTAGAATGTATCACCCTATCCCCTAACCATTAAACTAAGGAAATTAATCTACAAATTATACAATCTATTCTAAATGCATGATGATGCATGTTATGTAATATTTATAATGTCGAATGCATTTAGGAGCCTAGGAACATGAATAAATAGGCATTTTATGTGAAATAGATGTGTTACATGTTGGTGCTAGAGCACCATGATCGTTTATTTTGATGATAACAAAACACGTGTTATTTAACATTTGCACTTGAAGTCTTAGATTTCAGGTTAATTGCAAATGGAGATGTGTTTAGACGAAGTTCGAGCTTGCATCCATGACTGATTGGAGGTGCTTGACGGAGAACAGAGGGGCTTCGCGAGGAGTGATAGCCTAAAGAAGCGTGAAGACAAGAATAGGATAGATTTCCTTTTATCTTGTTCTATGTAATTTTGTTTCTTTGTTTTGCTCTTTATTTCTTTCTTAGATCTTATGTTAAAGAGCCTTAAATAACCCTTAAAGTAGTCCTAGGAACATCTGCACAAACCTAGGATACTTAGGTTTTCTGTAAAGAACTTAGAAAAATAAAATAGGGTTCTGACAGCCTAATCAGACCTCTAATATGAAAATCAGACGTCTGATAATGACTTTTAAGCCGTTTGACTATTGACTCAGACGTCCAATAACTTAGGTTGGACTTTGTAGCTTCTGTCTGATGAAATTAGATGTGTAGACCTTAGTTTAGACGTCTTAGAAGACGTCTGATGTTTGTGCTAGATGTAAAATTAGTGGAACGTTGGCCACTTAAGCATACGTTAAGGAAAATGACCATTAGGCTTATATCAGACGTCCGTAGAGGACCCCAGATATCTGATATGGGACTGTTTAGCCTTAGCTGACCCAAAATATCCTTTGTCAGATTTCCTAGCCATTAATCTATCTTGGGAATCCATTTCCGCAGTACAATAGGTTTTCAGAATTCCAGACCTAGTGCCAGACGTCCTGTATGTCATTCGATGGCCATACACTAGAACCCTGTTTAGGTCTGAACCAAGTTAGGAAAGAAACCTGCCTCGAATCAAATGTCTGACTTAGTTCCCAGACATCTTAAACAAGTTTTCTAGACATCTGATAATCGGACCAGACGTCTGATGACTTTGTTAGAATCATGATTGATTCTGATTATGACCTATTTTGCCTTGGGTCCAACCCCAATGGCTATAGAAGCTTTCTAAGGACTTCCAAAGCCTTCCTAGGCCCTCTATAAATAGAGGAGGACCCTTGCCTTGTAGAAACACACCTTGAATACCATTTCCACATCTCTTGTGTCAAAAAGAAGTAGAAGATCATCTAGAAAAAGTTCTAGCTCTACAATCTTTTGTTCCACATCTAGAGAGCTTGAATCCAGTTGTGCACCCACTCCCCCTCCGCGATTACGAGAGCGACAAGGTGCCCCTGCGTGGTTCACGCACCCACGTCGTCACGCCGATGCACTCCCTTCATCAAAAGGAAGTTTCTTTACCTATAGTAGCTAGGTTAATCTTTGTTGGCTCTATAGGTTGTTTTGTAATCTTTCTTTGTTATTGGTTGGGTATTCTCGTTGCAAATTCTCATCTCCTTCATGAGATAAAATCCTCCTTGTGAAGAGGAGGGGTTGAGGAACACTACCTCGTACTTGTAGCGTGGTTGTAATTGAGGTTGAACTACCCTCGTTTAAGTAGTTCATATAGTGGATTTGATCGACTAGATCGATTAGGAAATCCTAGCTTGAGAGGGTTAGGTGGTGGTTTTCACCAAGTTTGGGTTTCCACCTAAAAATACTTGTGTACATTGTGAGATTGCTCTTTTTGTGAGATTGTCTATTTTTATTCCACATTTTATACGTCACGTATATCTCACCCCTCTCGTAGCAATCTACAATTGGTATCAGAGCATATTCTTGATTATTTGGCATAACAACTAGCAAGAGATCTATGTTGGGGAGTAATTTAGCGATCAGGATTTCCGAGGGGCAGTCCACTACCCATCCACCTTTCTTCGACAGGAGCAACTACCCCTACTGGAAGCTACGGATGAAGCCAACAACTTCACGATTTGGGCCAGATGCGAGATGTCGTTTGACATCCCAGAGAAACCCGCGGGAGGCTACTCACAACAACAAATCCATGAGCTCTCTCTCAACACAAAAATAATGAATGCATTGTATTGTGCATTGAGCCCAGAAGAATTCAACCGAATCTCACTGTGCACCACCGCATACGAGATTTGGCACACACTTGAGGTAACTCACAAGGGTATCTCTAAGGTAAAGTCTTCTAAAATTAATTTACTTTCACAAGAATTTGAATCATTTTCTATGAATACTAACGAAACTTTGAGTGAGATAAATACTAGGTTCACTCTCATAGTAAATGATTTGAAAGCTTTAGGGAAGACCTTCATCAAGGGGGAGCTTCAAGGGAAGCTTCTTCGTTCTCTCAGACCAGAGTGGGAACAGAAGGTCACCACCATCGAGGAGGCGAATGAGGTGGAGGAACTCAACATGGAGGATCTCCTAGGTAATCTGATGGCCTACGAGACAAAGCTGAAGCAAAAGAAGAAGGATGCACCAGAACCAAAATCGAAGAAGACCCTCGCATTCAGAGCCGTGTCAGATAGCGAGGTAAGTTTTGATGACGAAGATTTTAAATTCTTACTTAAAAAATTTTCCAAGTTTTGTAGGGAATCAAAGAAAGAAAAGGAGCAAAAGGAAAAGGAAAGCCTGAGACGTTGCTATCACTGCAACGAAAAGGGTCATCTTCGACCCGAGTGCCCTCTTCTCAAGAAGGAGCAAAAGAATGAGAAGGAGAAGAAGTATAAGAAAAAGGCGTTCCAAGCGACTTGGGATGACTCGAGCTTGAAGGAAGAAGAAGAAGAAAATCTTGAGAAGAAGAATGAAACTGCCTGCATAGGCTTCATGGCGACAGCAGGCGACAGCTAAAGCAACTCCGACAATGAGGTAAATTCTGATTTACAAGATGCATTGGATGAATTATTTGAGCTTAGTAAATCACTTAAGGTAGAAAATAAAAATATTAAAAAGAATCGTAGTTTTCTTAAATCTGAAAATGATAGGTTAGAAATAAAACTTAAGGACCTAGAAAGTAGTTCTAGCCCTAAAGATGATGATTTGTCATTGGAAAATCACAATCTAATCATTGAAAATAGCAAATTGATTGAGGAGAATAATAATTTAAAATTAGAAGTCTCTAGTTTGAAAACCAAGATGCATATTATAGAAAATGAAATTGCATGTCTTAAGGAAAAATCAAATAATTTGATCAATAAAGTAGAAACTTTATCTAGCCCCAAGGTTGAGAAAGGATCTCCGTCAAGGAGACCCGCTAATAGATCTGGATCCAAATTGATTTGGATACCGAAGAAAGATTTAGAATCCTATTTTGTAGGTTTCAAGGGAGACTGCAATACAAAAGATTAGACCTAAAAGCTCAAAGATGGTCAACTCAAATTGGGAGGACCAAGGAGTAGACCAAGGAGGAAAGAAAAGAGGAGATCAACGAGACAATAAACAACCGACCGACCCGCCTCATGTTAACCGCCTGATTGGAGATCGGTGCCAATGCCCGGACCTCCAAGCTATGGATGGGAACCCCATCCGATTTGGTATCCACCTTCATTTGGGCCATTCTATTGGCCATGGTAGGTGAGGTAATCTCTAACCCTATCTTTTTTATCATTAGCATATAGATAGGGGGAGTTAAAATTTATGTGCTACTTGTCAATCTTTAAGGGGGAGTTTCAAAAATAAGTTAGCTTTATTTCCTTTAGAAAGGGGGAGAAAAAGATATAGCTATCTTGTTATCACAAAAAGGGGGAGAACATTATTCTTGTTAAAATAAATTCAACCCAAAAACTAGAAGAGCATGCTTTAAGGGGGAGTTTAGGAGAATTAAAATTTATAATACCTTTTTGATAATGTCAAAAAGGGGGAGAATTTTATGGATTATTATTTACGATTTTGTCATCATCAAAAAAGGGGAGATTGTTGGTGCTAGAGCACCACGATCATTTATTTTGATGATAACAAAACACGTGTTATTTAACATTTGCACTTGAAGTCTTAGATTTCAGGTTAATTGCAAATGGAGACGTGTTTAGACGGAGTTCGAGCTCACATCAATGACAGATTGGAGGAGTGATGAGATCCTCATCATGAGCCATAACTAGCTCATTTTGACCTAATAAAGAGAATAAAAGCTCCTACATTACTTAGAAGAGGGCTTAATTGAAGGAATAAGTGTTCTGAGAAGAAAACATGAAATAAAAGTTAAAACTATAATTTTACCATTGTAGTACATAAACGAGATTTCTCAGAGACAAAACATGGGTCAAATAGTCTGAATAAGATAAAAAGTGGGTTGATTCAATCAGAAATGGGTTTACGTGCAATCCAGGAATTAAATGACATCTGGTAACCCTAAAATAGACCCGCTTAATTCAACAAGGTTCTGGTCAGGATAAAAATGAAATAAACCCTCTAAAATCATGGTAAAATATCCCCTAGGGTTTAGAACATTCAATTTGGCCTTTGGAACCTAGTTTGACCTAGATCAGGGTCCTAGCTCATCAATTGACCTAATTTGGGTTTTTATGCAAAATATCCAGTCAAACGTGGTCAAACCTAAAATCCAACTTCACCATTGGATTCCTTAGGTCCAAATTAGGTTTGTACCTAAATTTGGATCTAAGGGGAGGTCATTTTGACCTACTTTGCAATTTAGTACACCTAATCACAATTTGGTCCCTATCTTTTGAAAACATTACATAAACTCCACTAACTTCCTCGCCACTCTTACAAGCAGGTCCCTCCACCATTATTGGGGAGAGATCCTACTCCGGTGAGGAATAGAGAGGGAATACTCTCGGATTCCTCAGAGATCTCCTCCCAGATTTGGAATGGAGATTCTCTGAGGAATTCCCTTCCATCTGAAATCAATCCTGATCCCTGATTTACACCCAATATCTAACTACCTTCCATCTCCTGTGAGACGTCGGTGGCAGAAGGCTTGCCCTCCATGCACCAGAAGCTCGGCCAGCACCTATAACTTAACCCCCAACTCCAACCGCACCTCCTCAGCTCGACTTGGCCGGGATTCCACCTCAAATTCCTCTTCTTCTCCAACCAAGGGGTCCAGCGAGCTCCGACGAGCCGCCTACTCTTCCTCGTCGCTCTGCCAAAAAACCAGTGGCAGAGCCATCCTCCTCATCCTCCTCCGCATCGCGCAACACCCGCGTGAGCCGCCCTAGCCTCGTTGTCACCGTCGTCTTCCTCCACTGGACACTTTCTTCTCTGGCGACAGCAAGTACTGCCGGTGGCCTTCTCGCCCCCTTCGTCCCTTTAGTTAGGTTAGAACTGCTATTCTCTATCCCCTCTTTCATTTCCCTTATCTTATTTCACCAAACGCCCCTCGACCACCGCTGTCCACCGCCATCTTCTTCATCTCCAGCCACCCTCCGACGAGACGCTCCCATCAATCCGCAGCCCCACACGTCTCGCTGACCACCGCATAACCTCCACCTCACCTCACTGAACATCCTCCACCCATCCATAGACCCTCTACACCTCCACAACTACCCCCCGACCAAACCCATTCGGCCTGCCACAGAGCGACCTAGGCACGCACGCCTAGGCCGCCCCGCGGCTTGCCACCTAGCGCCACACCTTCGCCGTGACACGGCGAAGGTGCTCCTGTGGTATGATTAAGCCGCAAGGCTCTTTTTGTGTCAGGCAGGTTTCACACTCCGGTCGCCATTAACGGTGACTCGAGGAAGCTGCTTGCTTGCTCCAGGCTGCAATGCTCCAGGAGCCTAGGTCTAGCTAACTCGAGGAGGCCTCGCAAAGACATCTGTTCCAGAGAGTGGCATCGCGAAGCCTGTAGTGCTATGATTGGAGGACGGACTCTTGCCGGTGCACGTGAAAGAGAGGTGGAACAATAGTCCCACCAAAGTAAGGTGTGAAGCGCTGGAGTGATTTAAATTGATTTTATGCTTTGGGCTGGTTGCCTCCGAAAGCACATGGGGTGAGGTCCCTCACCTATACTCACCGCCTCATCCATGAGCTCACCACACGGATCTGGCGACCCGACCCGACACCATCCTGAGCACTCCTCGCGTGCCACACTCATGCCGATGCGCCTAGACCCTGGCACGCGACCCGACCCGTTTACCCAGCTCTGGGAGAGCATGCTGAAGAGTGATTTACACAACACTTTACTACAATCTACCACTTTTGCTCGTCTCAAAAGAGTACCTACAATCACAATAAGAAATGAGAGAAGTGAGGTAAATGATTTGTAAGTTAGAAAACACGAAAAAAAAAATCAAAGAGCGTCGCCTCCCCAGCAACGACGCCAAAATGTTGAAGTTGCGAGTTGCTACGCTAACGTATTTGATTTTTAAAAAACCTGTCGTTGTAGTTTGAAAGTGAAGAACTCATGTTCAACAAATAAAATTTATACTGGAATAGAAATCCCAAGTCGAACTCAGGGAGGTGGACGTTTGATTTAAAAAATACGCATTTGTTTTATTTGTCACAAAGTAGAATAATTGATTAGAAACTATCTATCTATTTACAATAAATAGAAGAGAGAGAGAGAGAATGAGAGAGAGAGAGAATATTACAAACAAAAACCAAAAAGAGATGTAGAATGAACATGGAATTCATTATCAGAAGGATTGTTCATTACACTAAATATTACGACTAGAAAGCGAGAAAATGATTACACTAGAAAGCAATAAATCTACTCCAGAAAGCAGTAAATCTATTCTAGAAAGTAGTAAAAAGAATGGGGAGAGATCATTAATTTCATCCCTGGATTGACCCTGGAGATGGGAAAAATGAGAGAGAGAGGGCGAGAGAGCGACCGGCGTCAAGCGACAGGCGGTGGTGTGGCAGAGCATCTAGGGCTAAAGAAGGAGGCGAATGGAGGACGTGGAGATCGAGGGCTTGGAGGAGAAGGGAGCGAGTCTGGCAAGAGAGGTTTCGTAGGACGTCTGAAAACGTTCCAAGAAGACCCTGGAGGAGGATGAACAGCGACGTTCTTTGTTTCAAATGCAGACAAAGGGGACATGTGGTGGCGATTTGCAAAAACCCTCTGATCTGCTTGGCATGCACAGGAGAAGGGCACAAATGTGAGTCATGCCCTAGGAGGGTTCCTCTGCAGACAAAGAAGGTATTCTCGCACCCTGTCTAGAGGGTGAAGAAAGAAGCCCAATCGCTGCCGCCACCAGCTTTAGGCAGGCAATCAATCGAAGTTGAGATCCTGACTTCTGAAGAGATCTCGTCTGCATAGATCATGCTGAGGGGTGCTTTGATTGCCGAGATCATGGCAGGAAAACCATCGATAGATAGGCTTCAAAACCTAGTATGTTCCTTAAATCTCTTGTCTGCGGGCTGGAAGGTAGCCATGCTATCCCATTCTCGATTCCTGGTATATGGTTTGGGTATGATGGATGTTGAACGACTGAGATTTCGCTCAAGCTCTTTTGAAGAATTTATTGTGATTTGGAGAATGGTGTCTCCCTTTGATGGGGCTCTCCCTGATCAGCCTCTGCAAAGAGTAGGAGGATTCTTCTTGAGATTTCTTGCCTGCCGTTACATCTGAGATCAAAGGGGGTCGTTTCTAAGATGCTAGCAGGCTTTGCATCCATCTGTGATGGGTCTGAAATTTTGATTGGAGAGGGGGACATCAGATCTCTTATAATTGAGGCTGATGTCTTCAGTGTTGCCTCAATTCCTAATATGGTTACAATCAGATGTGGGGGCACTTCTTGGCTTATTCGGCTAGCAATACTTGGACAGGTGCCTGGGCAGGTTGAACAAGGGCAAGATAAGATGTCTGGAGCCAGCACTGAAGTGAGGAAACAGAATGAAAGGCATGGCTGCACTCCTCCTATTGATGCCCCTGAGTCTAAAAAGAGAAAGGACTGCCACCAGGTCTATGCTGAGGAGGACCAGATGGAAGAGGTTGATATAGTTGGTGATTGCAGACAAGCCATGGTAGTCAAAGAGGATGGTTATCTGGAGGTTGCTGAGAATTTAGTGATAGATTCAAAGATGCTTAGCAGTAAAGAGGAGGGCAGGATAGGAAGGGAATTGGTGCTCAGATATGATAGCAGTGTGCTCAAAGAGGCAAACCAGATGCAGCTCTCAATTCCTACTGATCTGAAATATGGCAGTGGATCCAATCAGAAAAGAGGTGTGGGTAGATCTCCCTACATGCTAAGAAGGAGAAGGAAGGAGAACTTGCCCCCTATTGAGGAGCAGAATATTGCTAATTCTATTATGGTCGAATTTGTGGGTTGTATGGCCCAAGGGAGCCATTCCAATAGGGAATGAGAGTGATGACTTGGAATGTGCGTGGGTTGCACAATAAGATGAGAAGGACTTCCTTGTGTAGATATCTCTCTGAGTGGGACATTGATTGTGCTCTCATTCAAGAGACACATTTGGAGATGGAGAATGGTCAGGAATGGGATTGCTTTAAGCAATCTGGTCGCAGTGATGTTGTGGTTAAGGGTGCCTTTGGAAGGTTTGGTGGAATGGCCTTTTGGTGGAGAAAGTCTTGCCTCTCAGTAATTGAAGTTATCCGTGACAGGTACATGCTTTCTTGCAGATGTCAGTCTCCCCAAGGAGATATGGAATGGTTTATGTCTTGCATTTATGGTCCTTGTGTGGCTACAAATAGGGCTGGCTTGTGGGAGGAGCTCTCTGCAATGCATCAAAGAGTGCACGAGGTCCCATGGCTGCTAGGGGGAGATTTCAGCTGTTATCTCTCAGGTGATGACAACCCATATGGGAGAGTGGACAGCTCAATGGCAGGCTTTCAAATGGCTGTGCAGAACATGGGACTGACTAAATACCCCATCAGTGGTGTGGAGTTTACTTGGAGAAATGCCAGCGGACAGGTTTCCAAATTGGATAGGTTTTTTGGCAGTCCTAGCTTGCTGGAGAGGCATCAATTATCAGCAGTTATGAGCCTTGATAGGCCTTTCTCTGATCACACTCCGCTTGTATGGGACAGTGGGATGAGTTCAGACATTGGATCATATTTCAAACTCAAGAGATCTTGGTTTAGGGAAGAAGGTTTTGTCAAATGGTGTCCTAGTGGTGGCAGAACAAGGCTGTGCAAGGTATTGCTACACAGCAGCTAGCTGCAAAATTGTCAGGCCTACGTGATGTGCTTAAAGAGTATGGGCAGGCCGTGACTCTGATCAGAGAATAGAAGAGGAGTGAGGCTCTGGCAATAATCAGGGACTTGGATCTGAAAGAATGCAGGCAGTCCTTGAACCACCAGGAACAACAGCTAAGGCAGCAGATGCAAGCTACAATGGGGGAAGAGGATCTGAAAATAGAAATGGACTGGCGTGAAAGATCAGGACAGCTATGGCTCAAAGAGGGTGATGCGAACACGAAGTTTTTCCATCTTGCAGCCAGTGCTAGGAGGAGATTCAATCTTATCTCATCAGTTAAAGTGGAAGAGAAAACTGTTACCTCTGTTAGTGAAATCAAAACTGAAGCAGGTAAATATTTTAAAGAAATATTCAAGGCTGCTCCAAGAGGTTCTTGGAGGATGGCATCGATGGATTTCCCTTGTGTTAGTGATGATCAAAGGGACATGCTTGTCACACCTATATCTGAACAAGAAGTACTAAAAGCTACTAAAGATTTAAATAATGAAGGTGCTCCTGGTCCAAATGGATTTCAGGTGTTCTTTTATAGAGAGCTGTGGAGTGTTGTTAAGGTGGATGTTTTAAAGGTTATTCATGAATTTGAACTGGGCAACTCTGGTTTTGAGAGGTTGAACAAATCCTATCTGTTTCTGCTTCTTAAGAAATCAAGTGCGGAGAGATTTTTTGATTACAGACCCATTGAACTATCTAATTCCATCTATCTTATTATTAGCAAGGTTATAGACAACAGATTGCGGGAGGTTTTAAAGGATTTGATAATGCTTGTTCAGTCAGCTTTTATTCCTAGGAGATCATTACAAGAGTCCTTCATTGTTGCGCAGGAGATGGTAATGGGTTGGCACAGGAGAAAGACCAAGGCCTTTTTATGGAAAGTAGATTTTTCCAAGGCCTATGATTCAATCTCCTGGTCATACTTGTGGGAGACTCTTAAAAGAAGAAAGTTTCCACCTTTATTGATACAATGGGTGAAGAGGTGCATTACGACAGCCTCTTTTTCCACATTGATAAATGGGAAACCATGCCGCTCTTGGATTCAGCCCCAATGTGGAGTTAGGCAAGGTTGCCCAATTGCTCCTCTGATTTTCAACCTTGCTGTGGATACTTTGCCAAGATACGCCTGCAAACTGGCAATGGATGATTTTATAAGGGGGTATTCAATGTCTAATCATAGGGCTCTAGCCCCTATACTCCAATATGCAGATGATACTATTTTTTTTATGGAAGGGGGGAAGAGGGAAGTGCAAGCACTTATACATATGGTAAAGATTTTTGGAGAGATTTCTGGTCTCAGATTGAATGGAAATAAATCCTCCCTGGTCTGCTTTGGGATGAATAGTGTGTTACAGAATGACATCTCTACCATTCTGGGTACACTTGTGGTTTCATTGCCTATTAAATATCTGGGTCTGCCTTTAAAATGTTCTAAGATGAAGAAAGCAGATTGGTCTTTCCTTTATGAAAAGGTAGCTACAAAATTGGAGGGCTAGAGCAGTAGATACCTACCAAAAGGAGGGAGGTATATATTACTGAATTATGTCATCACTTCGATTCCAGTATTCTTCTTCTCTATCCTTAAAGCCCCAAACACAATCTGGAAAAAACTAGATGTGATGTGCAAAAGATTCTTCTGGAAAGGGGCCTCTCATCAATGGGCTTTTTTTCAACCTTTGAAGTGGGACTCAATTTGCAAGCCAAAAAAGATGGGAGGTATGGGTGTTAGATCCCTTAAGGAATTCAATGAAGCTTTGCTATTGAAGTGGGCTGTTCGGTTGCTGCAGGGAGAAAAAAAAATCTGGACAGAAATTATTCAGGACAGTTATGGGACTGCCAATGATGAGAATAATCGTCTAAACCCTCGTAAACCTTCCCCCTTTTGGTCTTCAGTGGTGCGTGCCCTGAGGGACAATTGGAATTTTTTCAAATCTGTATTAGGTGATGGGAAAAGCTTCATGTTTTGGCTAGAAAATTGGGTACACGGGGGGGTGTTTAAAGACAGGTTCCCCCTTGCTTATGCAACGACTTCGGATAAAAATGCTATGGTGTCCGATTATTGGGATGCAGAATCTGAGCAATGGTCTTTCAATAATGTTTGGTGGAATAATCATGAAACAAGAACACGAGTAGAGAATGAACATCTCATGCAAGAACTTGCTGCCTTCAAACCCATGCCTCATGAATATGACACATACAAATGGGAGGGTAAATTTTTCTACTGCGGCTGCTTATGACAGGTTGATAATGTCCTCCAGGATGGCGGAATTTGATGAGATGGGGAAGAAGCTATGGAAGTTAAAAATACCATTGAAGATACAAATTTTTTTGTGGCTCTGCAGAAGGGACAGCGTGATTACTGGAGATCTGAGGCACAGGAGGATGGGTACCCCCACCCAATTTTGTCACCTATGTGGGATGCACAATGATTCTAGCAATCATATCTTTTCCTCATGTATGATCACTGATTATGTATGGAGGAGAGTATGTAATGAATCTCTACCCACATGGGAGAATCTGTGGCGTTGTCTTGTGGATGGGAATAAGCCATGTGTACATATGGTGGTTGTGTTATGTGCTGTATGGAGGGCTAGAAATGAGTGTGTTTTTCAGGTGACCCCAGTGTATGTGGATAATATTGTAAATTTTTGCTGGAGTCTCATACAGCATTGGGGTTCGATCATGTAATTATTTCATTTTTATTAATAATATCTCTCCTGGTTTGCTATCGGTGATTTGATAGTATTCCTTTCTTTCTCAAAAAAAAAAAGGAATGGGGAGAGATATATCCTCCTCGACGGTCACTTGGAAGATGAGTCGGACGGGACGACGCCTGGACAACCGGGAATGGAGCAAGACGAAGAAGGACGAAGTGAGAAGAACGAGAACGGGCAGCACGTCGTCATCGTCGTGGGATCCGCTTCCGAAAAGGGACAGAAATTTGACTTTATCTCACGAGAAGCATCCTGGGTGTGGGACAAGCTTCTCTTGAGCTTTGGAGAGAGAGAGAAGAGAATGAAGGGACGAGAATTTCGTGTAGAGGGGGTCTCCTTTTATAGTTGCAAGGAGTGAGGGTAATTTGGTCATTTAAATCTAAAAACATTAAATAAGGGGTCTTTAGTGACGGATAAAATCGTCACTAAAGCCCCATCGTGGGCGACATGCCGCCCGCCCATCTTCCACGCGCTAAACGCCTTCCCACATTCAGCTGATCCTAACCGTCCGATCGTGAGATCGGACAGCTTAACTCACCCCTCCGCCTGCCTCCTCTGCACGCAACACCCACGTGCGATCTCGCGTGAGGTGTGGGCGTGCGATAGCACGTGGGCGCTATTGAGCGCCCACAGCTGCTCGATCGCAATCAAGTGGTCGTGGAGCCCGCCCACCCACGCCCCTTCAGCAGCTCGCGCAGGCTCGAACGCATGCCTTGCCTTCTTGCGAGCGCATTCGAACAACGCGCTACAGTGGCGCTTGTGTTGCAGAGATGAATTCATGTGCATGCAATCAGGATCGTTGGATTGAGATCCAATGGTCAAGGCGGCTCTTCAGGTGCATCTTCAGAGGTTGAGGGTGATCGATTGGGCGACCGAGATGGCACCACGTGGCACCATCTTGGTCGTCCATCTTCTGGATGATGTAGATGGTGCCATGGTTGTCGGATTGAGTCAATTTTCGCGCTGTTAGGCTACGATCGTCGATTCGAATCCACCCGTGTGATTGGATTTGTCATTTGAAGTGCGGATTCACAACATCTTGGCCCTTGATCTTCTAGGGTTCCCCGATCTCTATCTGATGCTACAGATGTCTGATTAGGGCAATCTTGGAGTCGTTGAACTCCAATCGTCGCCCTGATCACATCTGTATGGTTGGATCTTCGATCTAAGGCACCCATAAAAATTTTGCCCTGTCCCTGAACATAAAAGGAGACAACTAACCTCCATTATATTCAAATTAGTCTAAATGCAAGATGATGCATGTTATGCAATATTTATAGTATGCAATGCAATTCTATGCTTAAGAACATGCATAAATAGTCATCTTATGCAATGTAAACATGTTTACATCAAGAAGCATAGAGAAAGGAAGAAGAAGAAGAGAAGAGAAGTGCAGGAGAAGCCCAGAAGCAGAGAGACCCTTGAGTCTCTAAATAGCACAATAGTACAAGGCTATTTAAGACATCTGATACATTTGATTACATCTATTTGAGGCCTTGGTTTAAGCGTTATTTGTGAGGAGTAATTGGTGATTTGAATCACCATTTTACTCCACTCTTTTTGCATATTGATCATGACATTATTCTTATTGCAATCTCTATTCTTGATTTAAATTGTGATCTTGAGTTTTGAATTCCATATTACTCCCTATGTTCCACCTCGGACTTAAAATTCGAGTAATAAATTTATTTATTTTCAAAGAGATTTCGACTATATTACAATGTAGTTTTTAACCTCGATTTCACCGCATAAACATTTTGGCGTCGTTGCCCGGGGGCAACATGCAATTCAGGTCTCTTGGTTGCAATATCCAAGTCAATACTAACTTTTTCTATCTCTTTTGACTTTGATCTATTTCAAGGGATCTATTAAAGAAGATCAACCGCACATCAACCACTCCAGGGACAGGTAAAACTCCATTCAAATTCTTCTAAACCCCTGACTTTGAGAAAGCTAAAAAAGGAAGAAATCAATTAGGACTACTTGCATTATATTCTTAGATTAATCATCAAGTTGCCTGATTTGATACATTGTACAAACATTCAAACCCTGATCTATGCACCAATTTGAAGCTAAGGTATCTAGGGCTATCACATTCTTGTTTGAGCCCTATGTACCACATTTTGACAAACAAAATTGGACCAAGTTAGAGCCAATTAAGGATTCCAGTTTAGTGTTTTAGAGACACGCTTAATCAAGAAATTATCTCTCCAAAATAATGTGTGCCTAGACCTTGATTGAACTGATCTATTCAAGAAAAATCCTAAAAATTAGTCTCTTAAATTCATTTGAACACTAAAAGGACCTAAAATTCTCAAGAGGACAATACAGGTGAAGTCGACCCACCTTGTTGGGTTAACCAATCTTCAAATTAAGTCACTTTTTCACAAAAACATCTTAAAAGTTCAAGTGAAATCCTAAGTACCCTTCCTCTTAATTAAAACTGGTAGACTTAAGAGGCCAAGTCCCCATTCTAGTCTACCTGGAACATCAGTGACAAGAGAGGTCGGGTGGGGGAAACCCTGTAACCCGTGTGGGTGCACTACCGTGTAGGGGTCTTTGTGGGACTCTCCCTCTCTAGCTACCTACGTAATTCTCAGGTGAAGGGCTTTCTAACTAAGGGGTATCATCTGCCCCAAACCTCTATAGTCATCCAAAATTTTTGGGTGTCTTGATTAGTTCCATCACATTCTACCTCTCATCTACTCCATTGGTTCATGTTCGGGTGGAGGTCTCTAAGACCATCCTTGAGGCCTCCTTTAGCTACTCATTCACGTCAAGGCCAAGCCTCGACCTCCTTGTTTGTGCAACAACCCAATCCAATCGATATCTCTTCTGATTCATCTGAACCTGATTCTCCTTCATCCATCATCATGGCACAACCAGCAAAAGAAAATAATCTTGAAAATCAGCTTTAGGCATCAATGATCTATTCCAAGCCTTTGTAAACCCACCGCAGCGTCTAATGATGAGAGATCACTATAATCCCGCTGCAGTGGCAATCGAACCTCAAATACAAATCCTCGCTGGAGGACCTGACACTGAACTCAAGCCCAACATGATTCATGCCATCCCCAAATTCCATGGGCGTAATTCTGATGATCCTTTCTAGCA
The DNA here is from genome assembly GCA_037157565.1 of Thalassia testudinum. Taxonomy (NCBI): domain Eukaryota; kingdom Viridiplantae; phylum Streptophyta; class Magnoliopsida; order Alismatales; family Hydrocharitaceae; genus Thalassia; species Thalassia testudinum. The sequence continues at coordinate 56,085,541 of JAZHRO010000025.1, read as the reverse complement.
TATCAAGCAACTCAAGCATCTGGCCCAGACTCTCAGGTCAGAAGCTCAAAATCAGGATGTTCTACTCATGAAAATGTTCTCTCTCATGGATAAAGCTGCTCACTGGTACCAAAACCAAACGCTTCCAATCAACACCTGGGTAGAACTTCAATCCAAGCTTTCGAGAAAGTTCTTCCCTGTTGGTCGAAAAAATGCTTTACAGCATGAGATCACACATTTCACACAACAAGCAGGAGAAGCACTTCACAAGGCATGGGATCATTTTCTGGATCTCATGCGAAAGTGCCCCCACCACGGAGTTCCTAAATGAGAACAAGTCCAGTCTTTTTTACAGGGACTCTGTGAAGATATTCGATTATTCGTCAATGCGACCTGCAAAGGAAACATCATGGGTCAACATGAAGATATCATGTGGGAGATTCTCGAGAATATGTGCAAGAACTCCATCAATAATAAATCCATGGGTATGTTCGACCGGAAGAATGCCCGTGCATTGACGAATCTAAAGGGAGCACATGAGACGCAAGGCCTGTCCTCTTCTGTCGACTTGGAACTGATGGCCAGTCATCTGGACAAGGTCTCTATTATTGAAAAGAAGGTGGATGAGCTAACTCAACACTTGCAGTGAGCCACCTCTATGCAAAACCCGTTCACGTAACCACCCTCTAGCAAGGAGGTTGTGCACAACATCTATCACCCACCTTCTCAAGGGATGGACCCATATCCACCGCTGTCTGATTCTAGTTTCAGAGGAAACTCTGAACCCACCTACTCTAGTTGGGGGAACTCTGAACCCTCATATTCTAATTTTTTCGAGGTTCTTCAGACCTACGAGGACCTCAACACCATTCAGAATGATCCATTCTCCAACTCTTACAACCCTGGATGGCGTAATCATCCCAATTTCGCGTGGTTAAGTAATAGTCAAAATCAGAGACCTCAATATCAACCCCAACCACAAGCTCCTCGTCCATATCAGCCGCCTCAGCCTCAACCTAACCCAACTTATCAATCTGGGCCTACTCATATAGATCAAATGACTTGTATCCTTCATACTCTGGTTAACATTCAGAAGACGAATGCAGCTATGCAAAAATAGCACAGAGACGAGATCACAGAGGTTCGCAATCAACTTGGCCAGATGGCAAATCCTCACCAACCTGGTGCAGTTCCTTCACAACCTCTACCTAATCTGAATAACGTGCCAAACCAGAGGCACGTTATGAACCCAAATCCGAGCCAAGCTCACTTTGTTTATCAGCCCCTTCTACTCCATCACCCGACATGATGGAGGCTTCAACATCATGTATGGGTTACCAGTAGCAAGCACCTCTTTTACCCACACCAAACCAGAACTAGGTAGGATTGAATTCTGTTACTACCTGCAGTGGCAAAACAACACATGACCCAATTTATCCAAGCCACTCCTAGCTTGGTAATACAAACCCTAACCCTAGGATAGTCATCCAGGACACCTCTATCCCAGATCAAGAACCTGGACCTATTTTAAAGGAACCATCTAAGGTTCCATTTCCCGAGGCCTTGACCAAGGGAAAAAGGATAACCAAAACCCTAGTCAAGCTCTTTGAGCAAGTCCATATAAACATCCCCTTAATGAATGTGATATGCCATGTGCTGGCATACGCACGATTTCTAAAAGACATATGTACACCTAAGCGTAAGTCGCAAACCAAAGATGGGAATCCGATCATATAGTCAGAGCAAGCCAGCTCTGTCATTTTGAGCAAACTCCAGCCTAAGGCTAAAGACCCAGGCATCCCTCTGATCTCCTATGAAATCGGTGATATACAATTCAACCGAGCTTTATTAGACTTAGGAGCCTCCATAAATTTGATACCTACATCCCTACTAGACTACTTCGAGGAATCCGAGCTTAAACCGACTGAAATGACTTTACAACTAGCCGACCGATCATTTAAGTCATGAAAAGGAATTCTCAAGGATGTCATAGTTAGGGCACATGATTTCTATTTTCCAGTAGATTTTATTATCTTAAACATGGATGCTCCTAAGAATGTGAACAATACACCAATCATACTAGGGAGACCCTTTCTGGCTACTGCTAGGGCCAATATCAATTGTGAGGAGGGCCAAATTGAATTAAAATTTGGGAGCAAAACACTAAAGATCGACATCTTTAAGGCCCAACAAGGAATTAACTACGGAGTCATAGAACAGATTTACGATATCGAAGCTGTGGTTGACGACTTTATTAAGGAAAACCCGACTATTTCTGATCAACCACAAGAGGATCAAAATCCGCAATTAGAGGAGCCAGAACTCAACCTAGAGACACCCATAGCTCCTTCCTTTGCTCCCAACACCCATCCTGAACCACCCACTACTGCTGACAACCCGATTATGGAATTAAAGCCTCTTCCCAATCATCTTAAGTACATCTTTTTGGGTTCCAATCAGACATTTCCTATGATTATCAACTCTTGACTCACACTTGATCAGGAAACACACCTAATTTCTATTCTCCAGCAACATCGAAGAGCCAATGCAAGGACTCTCGATGATCTAACTGGTATCAGCCCTTCATACTACACACATCACATCTACACTAAAGAGGGCTCACGACCATCCCGTGAAATGCAGAGGCGCCTAAATCCAAATCTGCAGGATGTTGTGAAAAAGGAGATCATCAAGTGTCTAGATGCAGGGATCACCTACCCGATCTTCGATAGTCGGTGGGTGAGCCCAATCCAAGTTGTGCCTAAGAAGGCAGGGCTCACCATCATCACAACTGAAATCAGGGAAACCATACCGACCCGTATAGCAAACTCATGGAGAGCTGCATTGATTACAGAAGACTCAATTCGTCCACGAAGAAGAATCATTTCCCACTATCGTTCATTAATCAGATTCTCGAGAGACCAGCGGGAAATCGATTCTTTTGCTTTTTGGACAGGTACTTTGGTTACAATCAGGTTGCAATCCATCTCGAGGACCAAGAGAAGACCACCTTCACCTGCCCCTTCGGAACATACGCATTCCGAAGGATGCCATTCGTTCTCTGCAATGCACCTGCTACTTTTCAGCAGTGCATGCTTGCCATATTCTCAGATATGGTAGGTGAATACCTTGAAGTCTTCATGGATGACTTCTCAATATTTGGTGAATCATTTGACGATTGCCTCCTACACTTGGTCCAGATCCTCAGGTGATGCATCGATGTGAACTTGGTTCTTTCCTGGGAAAAGAGACACTTCATGGTACCTGAGGGAATTGTCCTGGGACATCTCATCTCTGAAAAAGGCATCCAGGTTGATTGAGCCAAGGTGAATTTGATGTCCAAACGCCCTATGCCTAGCTCGATGAAAGACATCCAATCCTTCCTAGGGCACGTCGATTTTTACCATTGATTCATTCTTGATTTCTCGAAAATTGTGTGCCCCCTGACTAATCTACTATCTAAGGATGTCCCCTTTGAAATCTCCAAGGAGTGCGCTCAGGCATTTGAGATCCTGCATGATCAAGTTACCTAAGCACCAATCCTGCAGTCCCCTGATTGGTCTCAACCCTTTAAGATCAGGTGCGATGCATCTGATTATGTTGTAGGAGCAGTACGTGGGCCGAAAGTAGATGGGAAACCCGTGGTCATTTACTACGCTAGCAAGACACTTGACGAGGCTCAGCATAACTATACAATTATTGAGAAAGAGTTGCTAGCCATAGTATTTGCCCTGGAAAAATTCAAATCATATCTTTTGGGTTCCCAAATTATCATATACTCAGATCACACTGCAGTGAGGCACCTCCTTGCAAAGAAGGATGTGAAACCTTGACTAATCCGCTAGATATTGCTATTGCAAGAATTCGATCTCGAGATTCATGACAAAGTTGGAAAACAGAATGTGGTAGCTGACCACTTGTCTCGTCTTCCTTCTTCTGTCATCGACCCGTCTGGTCCAATCACCGAACATTTTCTAGATGAGCACCTGTTAGCCATTCACAATCTCCCTTGGTTTGCTGATATTGTGAACTACTTGGTTACGAGGAAAGTTCCACTAGATTGGCCGACTTCCAAGCGAGACAAGTTGATTGCCGAGGCCAAGTACTATATTTAGGAGGAACCATACCTTTTCCACATCGGCAATGATCAGGTGATCCGAAGATGCATTCCTGATGATGAGGTCAATGATGTAATGTCATTCTGTCATGACCAGAATTGCGGTGGCCATTTCTCTGGGCGTAAAACCGCAACGAAAATTCTCCAATGTGGGTTCTTTTGGCCCACTTTGATCAAAGATGCACAGACGTATTGTAGGGTATGCGCTTGGCCAGGCTTGGATAGGTTGTGTTAATATGGTGATTTAATCGTTCAAATGAGTATAGTGGTTAACCTAAATCGAGCCTAACCATCTCTATACAAAATTTTTTTACCTGGCCTATTTGATTTTATCCTGGTCACTTTTATGCCCAGGGTCAAACTCAGGGAAGTGGGATTAGAGGTGAATAAGTTTCTACGCCCTTCCTAAAATGAATCTCTTCCATTCATTTATTATGTTTTTGGTGTTTTTCTATTTAATATTTTTTTCTGATAATTTTTGTCCTTGAGGTACACCCTCAAAATCAAGTTCTTTGTTTTGAGCCAAATTAGGGTTCAAAACTGGTCTTGCTATTTGCAAGACTGAGTACCTGCAAGTTAAGGATTATCTTTTCTCTTTTGTATATTTTTTTATCTTTTTAATGGCAGGAAAGAGAAATAGAAATAAGGTAAATATAGTATATATATATGTATATATATTATATATGTATATAGGGGTGGGGGTGGAGGTCGAGATGGTGTGTAGCACGGTGTCGAGTAGATCGTCGTCTAGGAAGACAACACCAACAGGACGAAGTGCCGCGTGGAGTGTAGGATGGATGGGTGGAAGATGTGTGCGAAAATGCTTTCTATACACGTGTATCGAGGAATATCAGCAACTGGTGCAGATATTCTCGCGGTACAACGTATGGTAGGTGATATGAAAATATATATATATATGTATATATGTAAATATATATCTATATGTATATATATATGGTTATAATTATATAGGTGTATATGTAGTTATATATGTATATATATAGTAATATATGTATATAGTTATATATATGTGTATATGTATATATATATATTAGTATAAGTATCTATGTATATAGATATATGTAAATAGATATACATATATATATATGTGTATTTATAGTTATAGATATATGCATATATGTATGTATATTTGTATATATATATATATATATGTATAAATATATGTGTATATATATGTATATATATATATGTATATATACTTATACTTAGTTATATGGTACTAATATATGTATAGATATGTATATATATATATGTATATAAATATATATATGTAAATATATATATGTATATATATATAAGTATATAGGAGTGTATAAGTGAGTGGGTGTGTGTACGAGAGTGTGTGTGTGTGTATGAATCTGCGGAGAGAGTGAGATAGTGCTGTGAGAGAGAGAGAGAGAGATCGTCTGCTGGAGGAAGAGGCGGGGGCGATTTAAGTCGTCCGGAGGCAGCGAGCGATTTACACGCGAAGAGGCGGGCGCACACAGGAGGGAGTGAGCGTGAGGGGAAGGACTACAGCGCACCGCGCTGTGTGGTGAGGCGGGTGCGGGTGAAGGCGCTATGCGCTGAAGCAGGTGGGTGCAAACGCGAGAGCGGGCGCGGGGAGAGACGCGGACGCAGGCGTGAGAGGATGGGCTGGCGACTGTTGCGGTGCGGAGAGAGAGTGCTTGGTCATCGGATAAGTGAGAAACTTACCGGTCACGGCACTGTAGCAACAGTGTCGCGCTCTCTAGCATGAACAATGGCTATAGTGCGTGCTCGGCTCGCACGACCGGGTGCTGGCGGTTTTGCGTGTGAGGGCGCCACTGAGCGAGCTGGCACGCGTGCGGAAGGTCTGTACCGGCTGCTAGCGTGCGCATTGAGGGGCGAGGGCGAGCTGCTGGCGCACACGGAAAGAGCTGCATCGGCTGCTGGCGTGCACGGTGGCCTACGTGCAGGCGAGAGGTGGCCGGCGCCTTGCTGCAGCGGCGGTTGAGCTTCAATGCTTGACTCTGTGGCAATGGCGGATGTGGATGGAATGACGAAAACAGAGCGGTGAACCACCACGCCGACCGGCTCTTTGATGAGCTGGGCGATGGTGGGACTCACAGTGGTGGTTGTGCACCACTGTGAGCTGCTCCTGCCTGCAGCGTGGCTCTTCAGGAAGAAGAGAGGCTACGTATGGAGGGGAGAGGAGAGGAGACGGCCTAGAAAGGAAGCTGCTGTGTTGGGTGGACCAGGCTCAGCCGCAAGAAAGAAGGCCATGCTCTTTTTAAAGAGGAAAGAACATGCACAGCCTTGCCCTAGGCTGTGCATGGCTCTGCATGCGGCTGGCAGGGAGTGCTTGTGCAGAGCATGGCACGAAGAAGATCAAGCCATGCTTTGCAGCCACGGAGAAGAAATTCAAAGTCGAATAAAAATAAAAATAAAGATGGTGAATTTGCGAGGCAGCACTTGATGAAAACGTTAATTTCAAGGCCATTTTATTCACTCTGCTCCCCTCTCAAATAAATGCATCATGCGTTTATTTTTACAAATGCGACTATGTCTACCTAATATACACTGGCAATGCTTGGAAATAGCACAAGATGGCACAGTTGTTGGTGTATTTTTGCTGTGCAATCATAACCCCATTCCTATCTTTTGCTAGTCCCTAGCAAAACATTTTTGTATTGTATTTAGAAATGACCTTAAGCTGAAGATTTTCTTCTGAGGTGACATAGGTGTGTTTATTTGTTGGATATTGTGAGAACCAATTGTAGAGAAGACTACCAGTACTTTAAATCTTACATGATATCAACCATCTCTCAACTAACCTGGACTCTTGATATTAAACCTTAATTATGATTTCTAGGACCCAGGAGGCTTTTGCTGTACTCGAGAGCTCAAGAGATTATGGCTTGTGCTTAGTGAAGGATCAAGACTAACCAGATGAACTTTAAGACTCAAGCCCAAGGTTTCACAAATTTTTAAGTGTAGGTTGGTCCCAATTTCAACTCATGTCTTTGGATTGACCCTTAAAAAGATGACGGAAAACTCAACTCCCATTTTATGACATTTGTGGCTCAAAGAAAATAAGGTGTTTGCCCTGAAGAACTTTTATAGGGAGAAGACTTTATAGATATTTGCAAGATATACTTACTTATTTGCATTTTTTCTTTTTCTTTTTTTAAACACGTGTCAGTATATCTCTTACAACATTATTTGGAGGAGCACACTTTTCTTTTGGTGGGAGAGTTCCTTTTTTGGTGGAAAGAGTTTCTCCTAAACACAACACTAAAGCCTGGGATAAAAAGTCCACCTGCACGCATAGGTAAGGACTCCACCTTCCCTAATGAATACTAGGGTTGGATCTTATGTTCACCTGGTCTTTCTTGATATGTGTAGTGTTGAACCAAGATTACTTAGGCTCTCGAGTAGAAGCAAACCAACAGATCCTGTACTGGTGTCTCAGGTACAAGAATACGTCCTTAGTTAGGAGAGATTCCCATCTATCTTGTCAATGCTCAAGTGAATTAAGCTGAGCCTGAGCGAATAAAGCTTCTATGGCCTGGAAAGTTTTCAAAACAGTGGTTGAATATCCATAAACACTTATTGTATTTTTGTTTCAGCCTTCAGATCATTACTAAATACCATTTTTTTTTATATATATAGATAGATGGAAACTGCATGATACCATAAAATACCCAGATCCTATGGATGCCTATCCACCCCCCCATGCCAAACGATGCTATGTCCTCATATGCATGCAGGGTAGGGTAAAGGAAGGACGAAAGATCAGGTAACGAGAGCTGAGGTGCAGGGTATACAGCAGGGTGGTAGGGTGGGTGGATGGTGGGTGGTGAAGTGAAAAGTGAAGTGATCGTGACAGAGGCGATGTGATGTTGGGGTGCCTCCCAACGAGCACTGAATTTAACGTCCCCAGCTGGACTCAGAATGAGGAACAAAATTAGTTACCCTCCAGTAGGGCAACAGTTTCTCCAACAGGGGCAGGTTCATGAGTAAGATAGGGTTTCAAATGCTGCCCATTGACCGTAAATTTATGCCCAGAATTGGGATCTTCAATCTCAACGACCTCGTTGGGAAATGGTCTCGAGACCAGGAAAGGACTAGTCCATTTGGACTTCAGTTTTCGAGGAAAGAATTTGAGCCGGGCATTGTAGAGCCAAACTTGTTGAGATGGCTCAAATTCCTTCCGCCGAATATGGCTATCGTGAAAAGCCTTAGTGCATTTCTTGAAAGTTAAGGCAAAATCATAGGCTTCATGACGGAGCTCCTGGAGTTGGAGTTTCCTTTCTCGACCACACAGGTCTGGGTCGAGGTTACATTGACGAACCGCCCAATAAGCGCGGTGCTCCAGCTCTATGGGCAACATGACAAGGCCTCCCGTAAATGATTCTATAAGGAGACATACCAAGGGGAGCCTTGAAGGTGGTCCGATATGCCCAAAGTGCGTCAATCAGCTTGTCGAACCAATCCTTACGGTCAGGCCAAACTATTTTCTGGAGAATTTGCTTGATTTTCCGATTCGACACCTCTGCCTGGCCATTCATCTGAGGATGATATGAGGATGCGATACGATGGTGGACTCCGTATTTCCTCAGAAGTGCTCGAAAAGACACATGGGTAAAGTGGCTTCCTCCAACGGAGATAATGGCTCAAGGGATCCCAAAGCGCGTAAAAATGTGGTCTTTGACAAATCGAGTGGATATAACATGGTCAGCACAGCACATAGGAATAGCCTCAATCCATTTCGAAACATAATCAACAGCCACGAGAATGAATTCGAAGCTATTTGAAGGAGGAAAGGGACCCACGAAATCAATTCCCCAAATGTCGAAGATTTTCGCAGCTAGGATGGGTTGCAAGGGCATCATGTCATGACGTGACATTGACCCTAACGACTGGCACCTAGTGCAATGTTTGGCATAATTGTGTGCATCTTGGTGAATGGAGGGCCAAAAGAAACCGCACTACAACACCTTGGCTGCAGTTTTCCTCCCAGAGAAATGGCCTTCACAGGCTTGATCGTGGCAGAAGGATAGCACACTGGGGAATTCGCTGTCAGGAATATAGCGACGGATGATTTGATCAGCACCTATTCGAAAAAGAAGTAGATTATCCCAGAAATAATACTTTGCTTCTGCCATGAGACGCTCGTGCTGGTTTTTAAGCCAGCCACGTGGAAGGGATCCAGAAGCAAGGTAATTGGTAATGTCGGCATACCAAGGTCCACTTGCCACATTAATTGCCAATAGGTGCTCATCAGGAAAAATCTCATTAATCGGTAGAGTAAGTCCAATATGGTCAGGGTCCAGTCTAGAAAGATGATCAGCCACAACATTCTGGGCTCCGGCCTTATCGCGGATCTCAATGTCAAATTCTTGGAGCAAAAGGATCCAACAAATCAGTCTAGGCTTGGCATCCTTCTTGTGCATGAGATGGCGAATGGTCGCGTGATCAATGAAAACAATAACATGTGAGCCTAGAAGGTAAGAGTGGAATTTCTCCAGCCCAAAGACGACCGCTAGTAGTTCTTTCTCAGTGGTAGTATAATTAAGCTGGGCCTCATCCAACGTCTTACTGGCGTAGTACACCACGAAGGGGTGTCTATCGCGTCTTTGTCCCAGGATGGCTCCGACTGCAAGGTCGGAAGCGTCACACATGAGTTCAAAGTCGAGGGACCAATCAGGTGGATGGAGAACAGGAGCCTTGGTGACAGCATTACGTAGCTACGTGAATGCTCATATGCAATCGCAGCCCATATCGAAGGGTACGTCAGTCGATAGGAGATGAGTTAGAGGTCAAGAAATCTTAGAGAAATCTTTGATGAATCTCCTATAGAAACCGACATATCCCAAGAAGGAGCGGATTTGTTTGACAGAGCCAGGCACAGGTAAATCAGCAATTACATCAAGCTTAGCTCTGTCAACCTCGATACCCCTATCGGAGATGATATACCCGAGAACAATTCCCTCGTGTACCATAAAATGACTTTCTTCCCAAGAAAGCACGAGGTTTACATCAATACATCTCCTAAGGATACGGGTCAGGTTGGCAAGACAATCATCAAAAGATGGTCCAAAGACCGAAAAGTCATCCATGAAGACCTCGAGAAAGTCACCCACCATGTCATGAAATATCACCAGCATACATCTCTGGAAAGTTGCTGGCGTGTTACAAAGTCCGAGCAGCATCCTTCTAAATGCAAAGGTGTGGAAGGGGCTGGTAAAAGTGGTTTTCTCTTGGTCCCGGGGGTCAATTTCCACCTGGTTATATCCTGAGAATCCATCCAGGAAACAGAAAAATTTATTTCCCACTAACCGCTCCAGGATTTGGTCAATGAAAGGTAGCAGAAAGTGATCTTTCTTAGTTGCAGCATCGAGTTTCCTATAATCTACGCACACTCTCCACGATGTAGGAGTGCGTGTAGGGATGGATTTGCCCCTGTCATTGACACGGATGGTGAGTCCTGCCTTTTTGGGCGCAACGTGAATCGGACTACCCAGGGGCTCTCGCTGATCGGGTAAATTATACCCACATCCAGCCACTTAATAATTTCCTTCTTAATGACCTCCCGCATGTTAGGGTTGAGACGTCGCTGCATCTCGCGGGAAGGTCGAGCCTCCTCCTCCGTATATATACGGTGAGTGCAGTAGGAGGGGCTAATGCCAATTAAGTCTGATAAAGATCATCCAATGGTTGCCTTGTGTTCCATAAGGACCTTTGTTAGTTTGCACTCTTGCTCCCTAGTCAATTTTGAACTGATGATTACAAGGAGCATTTCATTTGGTCCCAGGAAAACATACTTAAGTGTACTAGGCAACTCTTTTAGCTTGGGAGTGGATGGTGAAAGATCTGGCATTTCTTGGGTCGAGAGTGTCCCAGGCGGGTCGGAAAACAAATCAGGACGAAGAAGTTGGCCCTTAGATTGGCCAAGAAGAGGGGCGTCTTGGATAGATAGATCCAAAATGGAATAGCCCCAGTGAGTAGTATATGGGCTCAAGGTCCCCGTGTGGAGTTGCAAATCTGCCTTATTTGGCAGGAAAGAAAGGGCAATCCGGTCTTCAGGAGTGTGGACCGGCGATGAGTAGATCGGATATGACTCAGACCATGAGGTATGGGAAGCGGAGAAAACCTCGTCAGAAGTCTGGTCAGGAGATGGTATGAGAATAGGGAGGGATGGGGGAATGTCACAATATGTGTTGGTCAGGCAATCATCAGTGTTTAAAGGTAATTCGTAGCAGTCAGAATAGGTCCCAATTAGTCCGATACACGTGCTGACGGCCATGTCCTCTTCAAATGTGTCATCCTCGATGCAATTGCAATCAAAGTTCTTGGCTACCTTGAAGATGTTAAGCTTGAGCTTCTCAGATCCAATGGCAATCTCAATACAGCCCAACTCGCAGTCGATATGGGCACGGGCTATGGCTAAGAAAGGTCGATCAAGGATGATCGGACAATCAGAAAGTGAGCTAGGAACTTCCATATCTAAAATAAGAAAGTCAACAGGAAAATAGAGGCTGTTGACCCTAACCACCACATCTTCCACCACACCCTTTGGAATTTTGACAGAACGATCTGCCAACTGTAACGTGACAAGGGTGGGTTTCAGATTTTCCAAGGAAAATTTTTCGAGCATGATGGTTGGTATATGATTGACGGAAGATCCTAGATCAAGCAGGGCACGGTTAAAATTGCTGCCTTGGATGCTACAGGAAATAAGCGGTGTGTCCGGATCTTTCTACTTCGGTGGTAGATTTGATAGTATAGCACAACTCGCATGAGGCGAGAGAACCACCAGATTCTTAGTTTTCTTTGACTGTCGCCTGGGTGCTGTGTAGTCTTTGAAAAATCGGGCGATAGTAGGTATGTGGTCGATAGCCTCAAGCAGGGGTACCTTGATTTCAACATCCCTGAACAAATTACGTAGGTTATCAAAGGCCTGCGTATCCTTCTTCTTGACTTTTGGCTCCCTCAGTAGAGCCTCAGGGAATGGGACTGATTCTGGCACCAATTTGGGTGTATCATCCTCTCGCGAATGCGATGCGCATCCCGAATGAGAGGGCGATGAAGAAGACGGGCTAGGATCAGGTCGAGGCAGATCGAAGGTCTACTTACCACTCCTCGTAGTGATTGCATTGGATGATGCGGGTCCAGTGGGATCATAAGGCAGAGGAGGGTTCTCAATAGGGACATAAGAGTGAGGTGCTGCAGTGGGATTAGCCTGAAATTTCAGTGGAATGCTCGGAGCCTGCAGAATTTGATGTACCTACCCCTGAGAAGGTCGTACCTGTGGTTGAGGACCACGGGGTATGAAATTTCACGGGTTAGGAACAGGTTGGGCTGGAAGAGTGCCCTAAGATCGAGTCGCCATGCGTAGTTGACTGATCTCAGCATTCTGCTGCGCCAATTGGTGCTGAAGAGAGGTCATGTTCTCTTCATGGCGCTTTGACATTTCCGTCATCATTCGCATCAATTTATCAAGAGGACTTAATGTGTGTTCTATTTGTGGTACGCAAGGACCCGATGGCAAATTTGCCATAGGATTAGACTGGGCCCTTGGGATGACGGGTGCAGACGGTCGCATTGGTCCACCCGCGGGGTTTTGGTGTGAGGGGTTGTTGGACCATGTGAAGTTCGGATGATTTCGCCACCCTGGGTTATAAGTGGTAGAGAATGGCTTGTTCCCCAGGGCGCAAGCGTCTTCTTTGCCAGAAGACGCGTTTGCATGTAAATATGCTTCTGAGAACACAAAGGCTTGGTCCTTTGTGTCAAAATACTGGCTCGCAAAAGCCAGATCCACATGACTTACCGAATCGCTCGGCGCAACACTTGGTAAGGAAGGTCTTACGGGGTTTCTCGGGATAAGCCTGGTGTTGGAAGAATTGGAATTGTAACGAAGTGGTGAGGTGGGGGTGTTTGCCATAGAACGGGCAGGGTTGGCCAGAAGCTCGTCCAGCTTCTTATGCATGACGGAGACTTCATCCAATTTTTGTGCGATAAGGCTGAGATTAGAGGATGAATGGGAGGGTCCCGTGTCAACTTCGTGGACATTACAGGGCAGGCTGGTATGATTAAAGGCGACAATGGAAGCATTGTTCATTGAGTTTTCACTCATATTTTCAAATAATTCGAATGCTCCATTCTTGTCTTTATTCATGAAATTCCCTCCGCAGGAAGCGTCTACAATCAGCTTCAAAGTCTCATTTAGCTCATAGTAGAAAATCTGGGCTATATGCCACTTAGGCAGACCGTGGTGCAGACACTTCCTGAGGAGGTCATCATATCTCTCCCATGCCTCATGAAACTATTCACCATTTTGTTGCGTAAATGAAGTGATAGCATGGCGAAGCGCATTGGTTTGCCCGATTGGGATGAACTTCTTGAGAAACGTTGTTCGCATCTCTTCCCAAGAGTTGATGGTTCTCCCAAGGGTGCGTAACCACTGCGACACTTTATCCCACAATGAAAATGGGAACATTTTCATGAGGACTATAGGTAACCTGATATTTCTTGGTTTAACTGTTTCAGCCAATCGGGTTAGGTCCTCCAAGTGGAGAAAAGGATCTTCACTTGCAAGACCATGGAAGTGAAAATTTATCAGGCCAATTATTTTATGTTTCAATTCAAAGTCGTCCTCGCCCATGGGGACCCAAATTTGTCCTATGGTCTCTGTAGTAGCGGGATTCTGATAGGAGCTAAGAGACCTAGGCTCCTCCTGTTCGGGAGGGTTTTGCATTTCCTCCAATGTTTCCCTAATGGCCTCAATTTGTTCATTATACATTTCCATTTAGGGTTGGAGGCGGGTTATGGGATCCAAGGCTCCACCACCTAGTGGGTTTTGAGGGTGGTTTCCTCCCTCGGGATTTGGGGGTGGGCATGCAGCCATGTTTGCGGAGGAGGAGGACGATGCGGCTTCTTTTCTAAAATTATCAGGCAATTCACACAGTTCAAGGTTTTGTGACCTCCTCCCAAACATGCACTACCGTAGGAAGAATTGGGGGGATACAAAGGGAAAAGAGATGAGAGAAATGACACCGCAAAGGTACACTTGATGCCAAATCAATGCAATCAAATTCCTAACCTCTACAGTGTACCCTTAAACCTAAAGATCTAAGTTACCTCCTATCACGACCTATGGAATCGAATGCGAGCATCGCGGAACCACCAGGCCAGATTGAAAGGCCGTTTGCCCCAGTCTTAGACACCCGATAGCACGTGAGAACCCTCACCAGCATGTAGGCGCTACATGCAGGTTGTTAGACCTCCAATCCTTAATAAGGGTCAAGTTGCTACCAGTTTTAGTTAGAGGCTTAGGATCAAGTGCTTCTGGAATGTGAAGGGCGTTATTTACGGGTAATGCCCAAGTGATTGATTTTACAAAGTGTGTAAACCAAGCATGCAACGGGGAAATCTCCCCGAATTGAAGTTTTAATTGGTGAATGGTTTTTAGAATTCAGCCTTAAGTATCATGGATTTTAGGATTTCGCTGAATTACCAATTCAACCAATCTCTGGGTTTTGAGAGAATACAAGTTTTCTTCTAAGCCCAACAAACCCTTTTTCAATGTCAGTTGGTTAATGCATGCTAAAATGCAATGGGCTTCCCTAGATGGAGATTTCTATGTGTGGATGCACGAATCAATTTTAGATTAGTGTGAAAGGGAGCCAAAGTACTTCAATTCAAGTGCTCCCAATCACCAGAATGATGTCCACACACAAGGCTCAACCAAAAGATAAAGAAAATCAAATTGTTGGGGTTGAAGTATTCGGGATCGAATCTTAGGCACGTGAAAGGTCGTGGTAGGGTTGGAATTAACTCAATTCCAAATCTCCCCACCAAAAATGTGATCCCGAATTGCAGATAAATGAGGCAAAGAGGAATGGCAATCAATCTTTTTATTTTTGCCTCAAAGAGTACTTCACACAACGAAAGATTCAAGAATCAAGATTCTTGGATCTTTGCTATGCGAAGTTTGGCGGGAAATCCTGGGGCGGTGGAAGTGATGACAAACAATCAAACAAGTGATTTTTAATCCACTTGCCCCAAGAGATCCCAAGAAGTTTTTTTTTTTAGTTTTTTTTTTTATTAAGGTGACAAGTTAACCTAAGTTGCTCAGAAAGAAAGACCTACTTGTTCAGCAACGTCTGCGAAGCTCCAGTGCGGTGCCAGCGTCTTCACGCTCTCGTTCTCACCTTGGATCTGCCTATGTCTCCGACTTCGTCTACCTACCTTCTCCTTGAAACTAGTTCACCTGCACACCAACAAATAGAAACACCCGTGAAGAAAATGGTGTGAGAAAAGAAAAATTAAAGGAATGGAGTAGAAACTTACTTGAATGTGCACTTCCCCGGCAACGGCGCCAGAAAAGAGTTATGGTCGGGCCCAGATAGGTTGTGTTAATATTGTGATTTAATCGTTGAAATGAGTATAGTGGTTAACCTAAATCGAGCCTAACCATCTCTTTACAAATTTTTTTTACCTAGCTTATTTGATTTTATCTTGGTCACTTTTAGGCCCAGGGTTGAACTCAGGGAAGTGGGATTAGAGGTGAATAAGTTTCTACGCCCTTCCTACAACGAATCTCTTCCGTTCGTTTATTATGTTTTTGGTGTTTTTCTATTTAATATTTTTTTCTGATAATTTTTGTCCTTGAGGTACACCCTCAAAATCAGGTTCTTGGCTTTGAGCCAATTTAGGGTTCAAAACTGGTCTTGCTATTCGCAAGACTGAGTTACCTGCAAGTCAAGGATTATCTTTTCTCTTTTGTATATTTTTTTATCTTTTTAATGGCAGGAAAGAGAAATAGAAATAAGGTAAATATAGTATATATATATGTATATAGGGGTGGGGGTGGAGGTGGAGATGGCGTGTAGCACAGTGTCGAGTTGATCGTCGTCTAGGAAGACGACACCAACAGGACGAAGCGCCACGTGGAGTGTAGGATGGATGGGTAGAAGATGTGCGCGAAAATGCTTTCTGTACGCATGTATCGGGGAATATCAGCAACTAATGCAGATATTCTCGCGATACAACGTATGACAGGTGATATGAAAAAATATATATGTATATATGTAAATATATATCTATATGTATATATATATATATAAGGTTATAATTATATAGGTGTATATGTAGTTATATATGTATATATATATGTATATATATGGTAATATTGTATATAGTTATATATATGTTCATATGTATATATATATATATTAGTATAAGTATCTATGTATATAGATATATGTAGATAGATATATGTAGATAGATATACATATATATATATATGTATTTATAGTTATAGATATAAGTATATATGTATGTATATTTGTATATATATATATACGTATAAATATATGCGTATATATATGTATATATACTTCTACTTAGTTATTTAGGTACTAATATATGTATAGATATGTATATATATATGTATATAAATATATATATATATGTAAATATATATATACGTATATATATATAAGTATATAGTAGTGTATAAGTGAGTGGGTGTGTGTACGAGAGTGTGTGTGTGTGTGTATGAGTCTGTGGAGAGAGTGAGACAGTGCTGTGAGAGAGAGTGAGAGAGAGAGAGAGATCGTCTGCTGGAGGAAGAGGCGTGAGCAAGTTAAGTCATCCGGAGGCAGTGAGCGGCATCTGATGGCCATGCGCAGGCGCAGGCGCGTAGGCACGCAAAGAGGCGGGCGCACGCAGGAGGGAGTGAGCATAAGGGGAAGGACCGCAGTGCACCGCACTACGCTGTGAGGCGGGTGCGAGCGAAGGAGCTATGCGCTGAAGCGGGAGGGTGCAGACCCGAGAGTGGGCGCGGGGAGAGATGCGGGCGCGGGCGTGCGTGGACGGGTGATTAGCCCATAGTTGTGGGCTATTTAAGTATTTAAGTGCCTATACATTAGATTAATTCTAACATTTATTTAGTATAAATTAGGATGTAAATAGATTAATTCATAGTTTTAATCTAATTACATAATCCATACATTGCATTCATATCTTAAGTGCATTTAGAATTAGCTTAGAATAGCATTCATCTAATTAGATAACCAATTAGGTACATTATTTTTATTAACATAGAAGTTGAGGGTCTGTACATAAATAACCCTAATATTTTAACAATATTTTCTTTATTCTTCTTCTTTCAGAACGGCTGGCTGCCGCTCCAACGCCCAGCTGATGCAGTGAAGAAGCCATTCAAGGGGGAGCGAATGTGGTGGATCTGGTCGGGCGGCTGATTTCAAACTTGTGCAGGACACTACAAAAGGAGGAGGGAGGCAGCCGAGCTCGGGAGGCAGCCGAGCTCGGGAGGCCTCCGCCACCGACCCACCACTGTGCAGAGAGAACCTCTCTCTTCCACTCCACACTACCGGCCTCTACTGTGGCGACGAGTCTCCAGCACCGTGGGCGTGTGGTGTGACAGGCCACACCGCCATCCGGAGCTCGTCGCATCACCGTGAGCACCCTAGCGTGCATCTTCTGCGTCGTCGTCGCAGACCACCACCACCGAGCTACTGATCAGCCACCCTCTCAGTAACTTAAGACGTCAGGGAAATTTCCCAGACGTCTGAAGTTACCCGCTCACCTCCACTTCCTCCGCCTGCACCCTCCACCGCTCACCGGCTGCAGACCTGCGCACGCCTGCAGATCAGCCCGCGCTCTCCTCCAACGCCTGCAGACCAGCCTGTAGCATCCTCCAACAGCCGCCTGCAGCTTCCACCGCACACGCCAACCGCCTGCAGACCACCGCGCCAGCGCCCTCCTGCAGACCACCGCCCACGCACAACCGCGCGCCCTCCGCAGACCCTCCGCGCGCCCACGCACAACCGCCTGTAGACCGCCCAACCGACCACCGCGCACGCCAGCCGCACACGCCAGCCGCAGCAGTGCCCACGGCAGCGGCAGCAGCCACCACCGTAGCAGAAACAGGCGGCGGACTTCACGCCAACAGGCTGCGCAAGCTGCCGGCTGCAGCACCTCCGCCGGAGCTCGTCCGGCCACCTCCGACCGCCACGCGACTCGCCGCCACCACCGATTCGAAGCCCTTGATCCAAGGACCTCCTCCGAGCTTCCCGTGCCCGGCCATCGGCTCCTCGTCACGCAAGACAACGGGGAAAAATTCCCCTATTTTGCTACAGTAAAACATTAATTAAAATTTACATTTTCTGCCATTGCCACATTTTAATCATATTCTATTGACTCTGCATTGCGGAAAATATCCTGTAGTTTCTCATAATTGCCATTTCAGCATTGTTTCTTGCTTAAACCTTAATCTAAAGGCAATCTTGGCTTGGTTCCTGTCCAAATTGACTACAAACAAACATTTTTAAGTGGCACGAATTTTAATACGTTATTGCCTCCCTGTGGATACGACCCGCTCCTCTGCGAGTGGTTATTTCTTGTTAAAAATTGATTAGTCGATTTTTCCACCACATTAAACTACAAACGACTTAAAAGCGAAAGATCGATTAGTCAAATGGCGCCGTTGCCGGGGAGGCAACAGACGCAATAATTTCGCCTAATTTTATTTTGATTATTTGTCAATTGCATAGAGATTTGACCATTCATTATTTTCTTTTTTGTGCAAGAATCAGCCAGTGTGAGAGGCAACCCTTGACGTCGCCAGACGAGAATTGGGCGAGCCATTTTTAAACGGAGGAGAAGGACGAGGACGCGATGGACACCATTTAGTCATTAGTTTAATTAGAATAGAATTAAGATTGTAGACTTAATTATTCATTACAGTTAGTTTGAAACCCTTGTTCTGGGGCGTATTTTGAGGGGTTTGTTCCCCGATTTTGTTTTGGGCCCGTGTTGGGTAATTTTTGGGAGTCTGTTCCCTTTTCTTTAGATTTAAGTTTATTTTTTTTTATTATTTCTTTTATTTGCTTGTGCATAAGTAGTTCTAAAAAAAAAAATAGACAGAAAAAGAAAAAAACGAGCTGCCTGCCCTAGGACGAACCATTTAGGTCTGTATGAGCAGCCTCTAGATTTACTTTTCTGCATTGCGTGCATTCTTGCATCGTAGATCGCTGGAGGCAAGGTACGCATTCTCTTACTTTGCATCCTATTTTTTATCACGCATTGCATTTGGGATTTAATGCGAAGATGACCTAATCTGTACTGAATAAATCTAACAAGTGGTCACATTTTTTTTAGAAAAAGGACTAATTCAAGGAAGGATATTTTAAAAACCAAGGATTTGATTTTCAAACTTGGCGTGCGATTCAAAGTTCAAAACTTTTATGGTGTATTCACACTTATTTCACTTGCACCACGGCATGCTTCTAGACACTCCTTAGGTTTGGAAATACTAGGACAAGAGCCCTCCTTTCATTGGATTCTGAAGTGTTCAGAATTGGAAATCAAAGGTTTTGTAAATCCAAAGAGGGGGATACCCTGTCATGGATTTTTGGGGGTAGTTGAGGAGCACCGCGAAAGCATAGCTTCAAAGGAAGGCTTAGGCCTACTTGCATCCCTCGATCTTCCATCTTTGGATTTACTTGACCATTTGAAATTTAGGGAAGATCACCTAAGCTCCAACTAGGTCTTCTTAGGCGAACCGTAGGTTGGCAATAGGCGCGTAAATTGACTGAACAAATTGTATTGTCACTTGCAATCTGACTTAAAATCAAAAGCCTAAATTGGGAAAGACCTAAAAGGTCCTTTTTGAATTGTGTCTTGCTTGGGGAATTCTGATTGAAGTGTGAGTTAGAATGGACCACATTGATTTTCATCCTTTCACATCTTGCCCACACCCTCACCCCCACTCTGCATCCTTCGATCCCAGATGCCGAGATGGTCCATTCCTTGATGGACATAATGACAATCATTGGGATCCGTTTTACTCCTATTATAGGAGTATTGGCCTAGTTAAGCCCCAAATTAGTGAGCAGAACTCAGGAGTGGGATTTGCTTTGCCCAATATCCCACATACCAAAGAAATACCCAACCCACCCTCCCTGAAAACTTATAATGGTTGGACAAACACTCCTGGGTACTATAAGCCTGAGCCTGACTTCTCTTATGATAGAAATGACCTCTCCTCTTTGAAGATGGAAATACAGAAAATGCAAAATGAAATGAGTGAATTGTTAGGAGAATCTTTGAGAGCAGGCCAACAAGAAAGAGAAGAAATTAGCCACCCAATCTACCCCATTGAGGACGACGTACACCCCTCTACAATAGATGCATCTCCCGTGGAAGAGCTACACTTTAAGTTGGAGGGAAATTCTAGGGAGAATAGCTACTTTTCAAGGATCGATTTTGAAACCTCCCCATTAGATAACAATTCTTTGAGCGATCTACACTTTAGGTGGGAGGAAAATACACATGACAGTAGCTATGCATTGGATGAAGAAAGGTGGCAACCTGAGGAAGATGATGATAAGGTTGAGTATCCACCTGAATTATATTGGAGTCAAAAGAAGGGAATGATGGTACCATTGGAAGACCTTGACCCAGATGATAGTATTTTCGTGACATTTGATGAAGTGGGTCAAAGTCAAGTTGTTAATCCTACCCTCCCTTCTGATCATGATATGGAACTCAAACCCACCCTTAGGGAACCTAACCCTAAAGAAATTGACCTATCTGAGGAGTCTGATGTTACCAGTGTAAACCATTTACCTCAGATAGTGCACCCTAGGGGATCTGCTGAGATATTAAATGATTCTAGACCTCGGGTACATGATGAATTGTGTGATGAGGAGGAAGACGAATTATATGAGGAACCTACATTCAAGATTTGGAGTGACAGTAAGGGTGATTATGTCTTATTTGAAGAGTTAGCCCCTGAGGATGTCACAAATTTGACCAAATTAGGTTTCCTTAACACACCCATTGATGATATTTCTCCTCATGATAAAATGATGGAAAATTTGGAAGCAATTTCTAAGATTTATGTGGATTCACATATAGACTTCGGGGAAGATTTGAGTAAAGAACAAAAACTCGGGGATGACATTGATAGGATAATCCCTAGATCTGTTGCTTCCAACCTGCCTTCATTCACTTCGAAGTCACCCTCTGCTTCGCTTATATCTGAAAGCGAAATTGTGACTCCTGATGAAGAGCAGGAAGATCCATGTGATGGTACAAGGAATGCTAGGGATGAAATTGAGGATTTAGAAAGAGTGTTTGTGATGGACACCAAGCTGATTAAACCCAACCTAGATCTTATGGCCATCCCACAACCTCGTAACTTGGACACCCTAGACGATCCTTGCCTTAGAGAATTGCTCATTTTTGTTCTGACTAGGGGGCTTAACAGACCAATATTTTCTGTAATGGAGTATCGGGTATGGATTGATGATTTCTTTAGTTAGTCCATGACCCTGGGGGTTTATCTCTATACCATTCCTTCCCCATTCTTTTTGGAGGATCCTTGTCATCCTCCCCCTACCCCTTTGGAGGTTATTTTACCTATTTATCCTTTAGAACCTCTCCTGGTGTCCTGGGAAGATTTCATTCCCATTTTAGTTGGGCGAGCATTTGCTATCGGGATTCATCATCAGCTCGCCAACATCCTAGGTTACCTATTTTCTAGGCCAACTTTGCTTTGCTCATTTTTAGGGCCTATTTCTGCAATTCTTGAACTTGATTTGCAGGTTCTTTGGCTTTTCAGCTCAGCTCTAACCTAGGTAATATCCTTCTATGCAATGAGGACATTGCAGATTTTAGGCATGGGGGGGTGTACTTGGGGATATACATAGCATAATTGCATACATTTGTACATAAAAAAAAAAAAAGGTTTTGAGCTTAACTGGCTAGATCTTGCAGTCTTAAGAAAATCAGAACTCTAGGGTAGACTAAGTTAATTCTAGGGTCAAACTTTAGAAGCTAAATGAGCTACTAGCTTTAGACCTTTAGGGTCCTTTGTGGACTTAAAAACTTAAGTAGGAGTTAAGTTGCAGACTATTCCTCAGGAGGTAGAGGAAGGGAAGCTAGGGTTTGAGTTAAAAGGTGGGGTAGTACCTGGAGTCTTATTCTACCTTTTGGTTTACGAGTCCTTATAACCCAAGCATCCAAATTTCACACACTTGGTCTGGTAATCAACTTAATTTTCGTCTTTCTGAAAAGAGATTTGGTTCTCTTAATTTTGACTTAAGAGAGGCTTGAAAACACATTTTGATTGGAAGAGTTCCCGCTGTAGGAGAGGTCGAGCATATACTCACCTTGAGGATGCGATGATAACATATTACCTCCTCGGCGCTTGTCTCTTAGGATATCCATCCTACTGGGGGCATGTAAGCGCATTGCGCGGTTCAGGTACCATGGGCGGCCCTATCTCGAAGTGCCGATTGCCATAGACCTGAATTCGCTTAAGAAATCCACGGGCGATACTATCTCGAAGTGTCGATTGCCAGGAGTTCTTGGGGTCGTTATGGGCGGTGCTATCTCGAAGCATCGAAAGCCAGGCACCCTTCGAGGTATGGTAATGGGGACAATGAATCCGACACAGACTGTGTTGATAGCTGATCTAAGGTTAGACTTAGAAGAATCAAACAAAAAAAAAAAAAGTATATATATATATATATAAAAACCTTTAACTCAAATAACTCAGACCAATACATAGGCACGGATGCTTTAATCTCAGGGATCAATAAACTTTAGGGTAGAGTCAAAAATCAGGGAAACTTGTGCCTGCAACTTGTCTTTTGCCAACCTAGTCTGTAACCTAGCAACTACTTAGGAACCTTGGGTTTAGAACCTGAACTTAATATGCTTCTGAAGGAAGACTAAGTGAGTTGACTAGTCTACTTAGAGTGCTAGGTTTCGCTTAATTTTGCTAGGGACTAGCAAAAACTAGGCATGGGGGTATTTGATTAGCCCATAGTTGTGGGCTATTTAAGTATTTAAGTGCCTATACATTAGATTAATTCTAACATTTATTTAGTATAAATTAGGATGTAAATAGATTAATTCATAGTTTTAATCTAATTACATAATCCATACATTGCATTCATATCTTAAGTGCATTTAGAATTAGCTTAGAATAGCATTCATCTAATTAGATAACCAATTAGGTACATTATTTTTATTAACATAGAAGTTGAGGGTCTGTACATAAATAACCCTAATATTTTAACAATATTTTCTTTATTCTTCTTCTTTCAGAACGGCTGGTTGCCGCTCCAACGCACGGCTGATGCAGTGAAGAAGCCATTCAAGGGGGAGCGAATGTGGTGGATCTGGTCGGGCGGCTGATTTCAAACTTGTGCAGGACACTACAAAAGGAGGAGGGAGGCAGCCGAGCTCGGGAGGCCTCCGCCACCGACCCACCACTGTGCAGAGAGAACCTCTCTCTTCCACTCCACACTACCGGCCTTTACTGTGGCGACGAGTCTCCAGCACCGTGGGCGTGTGGTGTGACAGGCCACACCGCCATCCGGAGCTCGTCGCATCACCGTGAGCACCCTAGCATGCATCTTCCGCGCCGTCGTCGCAGACCACCACCACCAAGCTACTGATCAGCCACCCTCTCAGTAACTTAAGACGTCTGGGAAATTTCCCAGACGTCTGAAGTTACCCGCTCACCTCCATTTCCTCCGCCTACACCCTCCACCGCTCACCGGCTGCAGACCTGCGCACGCCTGCAGATCAGCCCGCGCTCTCCTCCAACGCCTGCAGACCAGCCTGCAGCATCCTCCAACAGCCGCCTGCAGCTTCCACCGCACATGCCAACCGCCTGCAGACCACCGCGCCAGCGCCCTCCTGCAGACCACCGCCCACGCACAACCGCGCGCCCTCCGCAGACCCTCCACGCGCCCACGCACAACCGCCTGCAGACCGCCCAACCGACCACCGTGCACGCCAGCCGCACACGCCAGCCGCAGCAGTGCCCACGGCAGCAGCAGTAGCCACCCCCGTAGCAGCAACAGGCGGCGGACTTCACGCCAACAGGCTACGCAAGCTGCCGTCTGCAGCACCTCCGCCGGAGCTCGTCCGGCCACCTCCGACCGCCGCGTAACTCGCCGCCACCACCGATTCGAAGCCCTTGATCCAAGGGACCTCCTCCGAGCTTCCCGTGCCCGACCATCGGCTCCTCGTCGCGCAAGACAACGGGGAAAAATTCCCCTGTTTTGCTACAGTAAAACATTAATTAAAATTTACATTTTCTGCCATTGCCACATTTTAATCATATTCTATTGACTCTGCATTGCGGAAAATATCCTGTAGTTTCTCATAATTGCCATTTCAGCATTGTTTCTTGCTTAAACCTTAATCTAAAGGCAATCTTGGCTTGGTTCTTGTCCAAATTGACTACGAACAAACATTTTTAAGTGGCACGAATTTTAATACATTATTGCCTCCCTGTGGATACAACCCGCTCCTCTGCGAGTGGTTATTTCTTGTTAAAAATTGATTAGTCGATTTTTCCACCACATTAAACTACAAACGACTTAAAAGCGAAAGATCGATCAGTCAACGGGCTGGCGATGGTTGCGGCGCAGAGAGAGCACCTGGTGATCGGATAAGTGAGAAACTTACCGGTCACCGCACTGTGGCCACAGTGTTGCGCTCTCAAGCGTGAATAGTGGCTACAGTGTGCGCTCGGCTCGAGTGACCAGGTGCTGGCGGTTCTGCATGTGCAGGCACCGCTGAGCGAGCTGGCGCGCGCGTGGAAGGTTTGCGTCAGCTGCTGGCGTGAACGTTGAGGGGCGAGGGCGAGCTACTGGCACGCGTGGAAAGAGCTGCGTCGGCTGCTGGCGTGCGCGATGGCCTGCATTCGGGCGAGTGGTGGCCGACGCCTTGCTGCAACGGCGGTTGAGCTTCAAAGCTTGACTTTGTGGCAATGGCAAACGTGGATGGAATGACGAAAACAGAGCGGTGAACCACCACGCCCACCGGCTCTTTGATGAGCTAGGTGGTGGTGGGACTCACAGTGGTGGTGTTGCACCACTGTGAGCTGCTTCTGCCCGCAGCGTGGCTCTTCGGAAGAAGAGAGGCTGCGTATGGAGGGGAGAGGGTAGGAGACGGCCTGGAAAGGAAGCTGCTGTGTTGGGTGGACCAGGCTCAGTCGCAAGGAAGAAGGCTGTGCTCTTTTTAGAGAGGAAAGAGGCATGCACAACCATGCCCTGGGCTATGCATGGTTCTGCATGCGTCTGGCAGGGAGTGCTTGTGCAGAGCATGGAGCGAAGAAGATCAAGCCATGCTTTGTAGCTGCGGAGAAGAAATTCAAAGTCAAATAAAAATAAAAATAAAGATGGTGAATTTGCGAGGCAGCACTTGAGGAAAATGTTAATTTCAACGCCATTTTATTCACTCTCCTCCCCTCTCAAATAAATGCATGCATGCGTTTATTTTTACAAATGCGACTATGTCTACCTAATATACACTGGCAATGCTTGAAAATAGCACAAGATGGCACAGTTGTTGGCGTATTTTTGCTATGCAATCAGCGCTCATTGTCAGACCCTCGGCAACATGGGCCCGTGGGATATGGTGCCCTTGAACCTGATTATTGTGTGCAAAATCTTTGACATATGGGGAATTGATTTCATAGGACCCTTTCCCGAATCTAATGGCTTCGAATACATTCTACTCGCTGTTGATTATGTCACTAAATGGGTTGAAGCTATCCCCACGAGAATGAGTGATCATAAAGTTGTCCTCCGATTTATCTAGGAGAACATCTTTACCAGATTTGGGGTTCCTAAGGCCATCATCAGTGATGGCAGGTCTCATTTTACCAATGTGCACTTCCAGTCCTTGATGAAAAAGTACGAGGTGTCGCATCGTATCTCGACTCCTTACCACCCCCAGACTAATGGACTGGCAGAACTGTCAAATCGAGAGATCAAGAAGATCCTTCATGTCACCGTTCGACCTGATCAAAAAGATTGGTCTACTCGCCTTCCAGAAGCCTTGTGGGCCTATAGGACCGCCCACAAGACCCAATTAGGCATGTCTCCCTCCATATTAGTGTACGGTAAGGCATGTCACCTCCCCATCGAAATGGAGCACAAGGCTTATTGGGCAGTACGAAAGTGCAATCTGGATCTAGTGAAGGTTGGAATACACCACCGGTTGCAATTGAGCGAGATCGAGGAACTATGCAATGATGCATATGAGAACTCGTGTATCCATAAAGAGCGGATTAAAGCCTTCCATGACAGGCACATTATGCGAAAATCTTTCCACCCTGGTCAGAAAGTTCTACTTTTTGATGCCAAACTCAAACTTTTCCCAGGAAAACTCAGATCAACATGGATTGGACCATATCTTATCAGACGAATCTTTGCAAATGGAGTCATAGAAATCAGCCAACCCAGCCTTGATTCAGAACCCTTTGTCGTGAACGATTAGCGACTTAAGCCGTTCATTGAACTCACTGATACAAACATGGATGAGGTATCTTTTGATCTCCATTCTCCCTAAGCTCATTGTGCTCGGCTAATGGCGTCAAACTCAGTGCTTAACAGGAGGCAACCCGTCATCTTTTTGAAAAAACCAAAGCCCTTCTTGACATGTCTTATGCTGAATTCATATTGCACTTTAGGGTTCATCCATTAAGAACAGCCGACTCCACCTCTAGTACCTGTGCCAGAGCTTGAAATCATCTGCAACAGTCATCCCGACCCATCCACCCACCCAACACCTATTCTAATGAATGATCTAAGCTAAACTCGAACCCACCTAATTTACAATGAGGGCTTTGCAAAACATAGGCATGGGGGTTATTAAAGTGCAAAATGCTGTGAAAATTACTTCATAAGAAAGGATTTCATTTAAAAAATCACATATTCCAAAAAACCAAAAAAATAAAAAAATTGAAAAGAGCAAAAATAGGAGAAGGGAGAAAATTATAAATTGATTGCATATCATTTTTTAGGAAAAAAAGGGAGAAGATAAAAATGTCAAAAAGGAGCACAATTTGAAAAGAAAAGAGAAAAAGAGATAGTCATTAGTAAAAGATTAAAGAATTGACTCAATTCTAGACCAAATCAAATGAAAGAAAATGAAAGACAAAAAGTGCTAAGAAACAAAAAGAGATTAGTAGGAACGCTGATCTTATGCCTCTTGGGCTGCAATCTTAGGCTTAAAAATTCAAGTATCCACTAAGATCTGGATAGTCCACAAGAGGTTGGGGAAAATGCGAAGCTTACGTATTAGGTCTAAGGCTTAGGGATTATTCGACCTCATTAACTGACCTCTGGTTTATGGGACTCAATAACCTAAGCACCCCAATCCACACACAGTCTGGTTTAGTGCGCTTACGTATCAAAATCACACAAATGCATTAAATCTATTCTAAAAAGGTTACCAAGATTAGGAGCGGCTGATCAGCACAAGTTGATTTGGACAAATTCCCGATGTGGAGAGGCGGGAAATTCCCCTCAAAGATGCGCAATACATATCGTCTCCTCGGTGCTTGTCTCCTAGGATATCTACATATCCTACCAGGGGCATGTAAGCACCTTATGCTGATTCAGATGCCATGGACGGCATTATCTCAAAATGTCTGGATTTAGCTACAAAATGCCATGGGCAAGATTATCTCGAAATCTCGAAAGTCAGGGCTCTAGGGGTTGCCATGGGCGATGCTATCTCGAAGCATCGATTGCTAGGGACCCTGCGAGGATTGAAGGTGGGAACTAGGAATCCAATACAGACAGTGTTATAAAGTTAACCGAGGCTAAGAATAAAAAGAAAAGAGAGAGAAAACTCACCAAAAATAAAGAAAAATTCTTCTGTCTCTCTCTTGCAAAAACGCACTACAAACCAAACCTAGGATAAAACATATTACCATCATGGGTGCTTTAACCGCGGAGTTCAACAAACCTTAGGATAGTTCCTATGGGCCTTAGAAACCTTTGCGGCGGACTAAGGCTAGAGCTGGTCAGGTCCAGATATTGGTTGGTACTTGAGTACCTCTAGGCCTACTATCGACATTCTGACCTAATCTACGAAAGAAAGCACACATCAGAGTTTTTAGCATAGAATGGCATATGGTCTAGAATTAAAGTTAATTCCATTAGATTTTGCTAAGGGACTAGTAAAAGCGAAGCATGGAGGTATGATGGGAACACCATCATGAGCCATAACTAGCTCATTTTGATCCAATCAAGTTAGTAAATGCTCCTACATAACTGCTAGAGATTCATAAGTCACTACATAACCATTATGAGGGAAATACAAGAAAATAGGGTTAAAACTATAATTTTACCATCATATCATGAATGCAGTACACTCATGGGTTTTCCCATGGGGTAATTAAGGGTCAAATGGTCCTTAAAGTCTAACAAGTTGGTTAGAACAAATAGAAAGGGGTTTGCACGTATCTTGAGAATTAAATGACTTTTGAAATCCTAAAAATAGACCCGCTTAATTAACTGAGGTTTTGGTCAAGATAAATTCACCTAAACCCTATAAAATTTATAGAAAAATATTCTCTAGGGTTTGAAACCTTCAATTTGACCATCAGAACCCGTCTTGACCTAAAATAGAGTCCTAGACTGACATTTGCCCTAATTTGGGTTTTTGCATAAATTACCAAGTCAAACTTGGTCAAAACCTAAATCTAACTTCACCATTAGATTCCTTGGATCCAAATTAGGTTTGTACAAAAATTTGGGCCCAATCTGAGATCATCTTGACCAAGTTTGCATTTTGGTACAGTCAGATTCTTTCTATCACATTCAGACCCTTAACTTTTGAATTCTCTTACAAATAGTCCCCCAACTTCTTTACCTTCCTCACAAGCAGGTCCCTGCACCATTTTTGGAAGGTGAAACCTTCATCGTTGAGTTTTGAGCGAGGATTTCTCGCTCGATTCTCAATCAATCCTTCTCAAAATTGATACGGGGATCCCTTGGGAAGTCTCCTTCCATTTGAGCCATTCCTTGGCCTCTAAGTCCTTCCCAAAAGGTCATGCGAACCTTTCAAAGGTTTGGGTATCCATTGTTGCAACCATCTTCCAAGATTGAAAGCTTCTTTCCAAGCTTGGAAGGGCATCCTATGGCCTATAAAAGAGACCCTAGGTCACGGCCGTGCTCTTCAAGTTTTGGCCTCAGAAACCCTCTTCTTCTCCATCTCCGGCCACCTTCAGACTTAGCTTCGGTGACCCCTCTCCTCCCTCCTCCTCTAGCCGTCCAACCATCAAATTGGACAACTAACAATTCTCCCCTCGTCTTCACAAACCTCTCCTGCAACGAGAGGTCGTGCCTCTCCCTCAATCAACATCACTGCCTTGCCGCACCATCCTCCTTCTCTGGCTCCGGTTGACCAACACCGGCACCCTCCGTCTCTCTCTTGCATCCTTAAGTTCCTCTATCTGTCTCTCTCTCGCACTATACTTTCTTTTCCCAATCTCACAACACACTCACAACCACAAATTCACCCTCAACACCATCACCTTCTTCCACTCCAGCGAAGCTCTTGTGACGACTATCCACTGCGCCACTGCACGAATCTCGCCGCTACCACCCCCATCAGCTCCGCCATAACTCCACGAACAAAATCCCTAACTTAATTCCACCTATCACTCACCCAAACTCACCCCCGAACACACCCACTCTCACATGCACAGTCCAACTCCGCCTTGCACGCACGGACCTCACCACACCACACAACCACCACCGTCGCATTCGCTGTGGTCCGATGATCCTTCCTAAGCCTTCTGACATGCCCAAAAGGCCTTCTTACTGATTTGAGGTGCTCGTCTCCTCTGCCATTAAAGTAGCTTCTTCAAGAAAGCTTCAAGGCTGCTCCAGGGTGCCTTCTCTCCAAGCTTCAACTCTAGGTCGCACGGAAGCGTCTCGCAAAAACACCTAGGTCCTCGATTGAGGATGTGAGCTCAGCAGTTGCCTTGATTTGGAAGGTATTCCAGGGTAGATGCATAGGAATAAGAGGCACTATCTTTAGTGCCACATCATCAGTTGAAGAGCACCCCGCGGTGCATAAATTGAAAAAGTGTCCAAGGTTGTTTGCCTCAAACACTAGGGGTGAGGTCCATGCTCACCCACTTTCTCACCTGCGCCTCACCCGTGACCTTGTCCCCCTCGGGCCTGGTGCAGGTCTGACCCACCTAACACATTCCACTCCTCGGCTGCAATCACACCCATAGCCCTGGACCCAGGTGCGCTCTAGGTCCGAAACCCAATTACCCGGTACTATGGAAGTCTCTAGGAGAGCATATCCCAGAGAGAGAAAGAGAGATAACATGCGGGGGTAGGGGGTTTTGGTACAGGAAGTATTGACTAACACTTAGCTGTTTGAAGGATCTTCCCCCTCTACGTGAAGGAGAATTGAGAAGAAAGAGAGAAAGAAAGGAGAAGAGTAGAAGAACAGAAGAAAAAGAACAAGAAGAAAAGGAGAAGCATAGAGAAAGGAAGAAGAAGAAGAGAACAGAAGCGTAGGAGAAGCCCAAAAGCAGAGAGACCCTTGAGTCTCTAAACAGCACTGTAGCATAAGGCTATTTAAGACGTCTGATACATTTGATTACATCTATTTGAGGCTTTGGTTTAAGTGTTATTTATGAGGAGTAATTGGTGATTTAAATCGCCATTTTACTCCACTCTTTTTGCATATTGATCCTAACATTATTCTTATTGCAATCTCTATTCTTAATTTAAATTGTGATCTTAAGTTTTGAATTCCATATTGCTCCCTGTGTTCGACCTCGGACTTAAAATTTGAGTAATAAATTTATTTATTTTCAAAGCAATTTCAGCTATATTACAATGCAGTTTTTAACCTCGATTTCACCGCCCAAACAGCTACTGTGTGCGAAGAAAAGTGAGTGGGATAGTCCCACATCGGATATAGCTGACGCACCAATAGGGCATAAATTGATTTTCTGCCTTAGCCTGATTGCCCAGAAACATGAGGGGTCGGGTCCCCCATGCACGTGCCTCCTCTTGCTCTCACACCTTGCCCGTGATCCACGCACATGAATCTAGCCACTATTCATGACCTAATTACCTGCGTTACCCGAGTATACACCCGATTATCTCAGAGAGAAGAAAGAGGAGATTTGTGAGAGTTGGGGAGAGAGTTTTACTATGTGACCCTTTGCCTTGGGTGCATGCTGAAGAGAGAGAGGCTTTACACTTAGCCTCTGAGAAGAATTAGCCCTGAGCTTGCGAAGGCCTGAAGAAGAGAAGGCTTTTAAGAAAGCTTGGGCACCCTTGTGTGCCTTTTGTGAGGCTATGCTATGTGAAGGTTAAGTTGTCTAGTTCTATGAGGTGACGTCAGATCTTTGGTTCTAGTTACTATTGAATCATTTAAGTACCTAAGTCATCTGATTGAGGTGCTGTTGGATTATTTGAATAAATTGAATACATGAGATATGCTTAATTAGAGCGATCTAAATGGTGATCTAAATTACCACATTTTAGGTTTTCTCTATTCTTTTTGTCTCTACAACTTCTGAGATACATTGGATTACATTGAATATCAATCTGACAAGCTTTATTCATTGAATATCTTTTATCTGATGCTCAATTTACTGTGCTCAACTATTCTGAAAGAAGATTAATGCATGAATTCCATATTTGCTCCTTGCGAACGACCTCAGACTCCAATTAGAATATGAGTTTTATAAATTTAAGTGTTTATGTGATTTTGTCGATTATACTACAATGCATATATTTCTTAACACTTGACGAAATCATACGAACACGCCCCTCTCAAGCCAATCCCACCGCCCAAGCCCTAATAGCTTAATCTTACCATCATGGAGACCTAATCACCTCATGTGCCATATAAGTAGCTACCTGAGCTCGCATGCGAGTGATCGACTCCCTCCCCCACTGAGCCAATCATTTCGTCCACTCTCCAGTTCATTTTCTACCTTCATCAGTCACCGGTGACAAGGGCGGTTCTTCCCTCCAACTTTTGTTGCCACAGCAACCTATTGTGGATCTAGGGACCTCATTCACTCTCTGCAGACCTCCTCATCACCCTTTGTCGCTGCAGTGACTAGCTACAGCCCAGGCATCCCATTCTTCCTTTAGATTAGGATTTCCTTTCTTTCTAGAGTAATTAGAGTAGCAATTAGTGTAATGTAGTTTAGTTAGAGTAGATTAGATGATGAATTTGCTGGTGGATTAGCATAGGTTGGAGGAAATTTTGTTCGGTGACCCCACCCTCTCTGATCAATTCAGATCGGACAGGTATTTTCATCTCATTTGCATTGATCATCCTCCCCCATCATTTCGCATCACTGTCACCTTCTTCCCTCGATGATTTACATCATGTTTCACCCCTCCATGAGAGTTGAATTCAGATTTGGAAGCTTTCTAGCTTTTAGATTTGAATTCACGCTCAAATGCATTTACGGGTCATCTCATTCATTTCATTTGCTCACAATGACCCTAGTTTGGATTTTATTGAGCAGAATCGCATATTGTTTCAGATTTGTTTTGATTTGGCACTAATCAGTGTTTCATATTGAAATGTGAGTACATCTATAGCCAGATTTAATCCCTCTTCTTTATGTTGTCCATAACGTAAGAGGAGCATTGATTAGGATTATTGTGGATTTTGTGAACTCTAATTTCCATTTGGATTTACTGCGATTTATCTTAGGTGATTTGAAAAGTTTAGACGAGTGAGTTTTCATGTATTACAATCTTGAGATGAATCTACATCTTACACTATCCATAGTGTAAGGTGGAGATCAGATCCGATTTTTAATATTCTTAGGAGATGACTTTTGGTTTTCAAGATGTTTGAAATAAATTTGAGGTGATTTCTTATGAGATTTTTATCAGATACATCAGATTTGATCTTTTGAGAGAGGTTTGAGACATTACTTTTGATGAGGATTTAGACGTATGGATTTCAATCTTAAAATGAGTTTGGTGTCCAATCAATTATTATATTGGTGTTTAAATATGTGATTTTTGGTTTAAATCTCCAAAATCAATAGATTAAATGCTGCATAGCAGCTACATTTCTTTGGTTGTGACTCTAATTTCAGTAAGTTTGAGAACTTTCAGAGCTTAAAAGACACCAAGCTCTAGGTGTTAATATTTGTGGAAGTATTCAAGACCATAAATCAAGACCTATTAGGTCTGATTTTTAGAACAGCAACACAACAGCTGCTGAAATAGCAGCCGTAAATGCACCATTATTTTAAGCCATTTAACCCTTGAAGACAGCATTTGAGCAGCATCTACAGCAGCTACTAGCTACTGATTCTGAATCATAGAAACTCATGAGCTAATGTTAAGAGTAGTAGCCTCTCTGTTTTCCATGGATTTGGAATGATTTTGAGGATTCAATGTAGCTGACCTGTGTATTATGGTAGAGTTCATGTGACCAAGCTTACATGTACCTTTGTAGTTTAATTTTAACTTGTAGATTGCTTGGAAATGATTTTTGAAGTTCATTGTCAGCAATTTAGAGTGATAAACTATCCATTATGTAAATTTGAGTGGATATTTAATGAAAATCTGGTTTAAATACTCAAATACCTTCTATATGTTAGGATGAATATCTCTGAATATGTTTAGGACTCTTTCAATCCTTAAAACACATCTTTAGGCCTTAAGTTCATATTCAAATACTCTTTTAGGTCTCTTGTGTGCTTTGTTTGTAAATAAATAAAATTGATTAAAAAATCACAAAAAAATAAATAAAGATGCCTTGAGTAGGATTAGCAATTTTTGTGAGTGTTCACCAAGTTTCAAGGTAATATAAACCCACGACTTAGTAGAACATTCCAGCTGACGGTTTAGTATACCTTAGAATTTAACAAATGACCTAACTTAAAAAATCACAAAAGAATTCTTTCCTCTATCATCTCACCCTTTCTCTCTCATCCCCTACCTCTCCTATACATTAAAAAGCTATAAAAATAAAAAAACCCTAAAAATACCCAAAAATACCTTGTATACTATGTATATACTTGTATAATAGAACTTAAACCTAAGCTATATGTATATATTGTATAATATGTAGATAATGTACATAATGAACTTATATATGTATTCCATATATTAAATAGAATATTTAGAATGATTTATTATATAGATAAGTTTATTGCATTATTATATATTAATTTATATAAACTCAAAGTATCTTAATCTTAATAATTATATAAACCAATCTATATGTACATAACTATGTCTAATACTGTACATAGGTATTTAACTATGTATTATGAATTGTATAGTACCTGTAATTCAATTTAATTAAGTATTTATGGCAGGTAATTAGGTTATTAGGTTAATTAAGTAATTTATTAACTTAAGATAAAATAAGCTAGTAACTTAAGTTAAAACTGAAATAATTTATGATGTACACTTGTATAATATTTTGTTAAGTATTTTTAACCTATGTATACTGTATTTATAAATTATTTATGTACATATCTACCTAAAACATCTATGTAAATGTAAATAAATTAAAATGAAGCCTCTAAAATACAATAAAAATGTATAATAAATAATCTATTATATAAATTAACTCTGAATAAAGTCACTTGTAAAATTAATTAAATAATTTATAGTTTAATTAAGAAATTAAACTCTCATTTAACATGTACAAATAGCAAACTTTAACCATTTTTATTATATATTTATGTAACCTATTTTTGTAAATAAATTATGCAATTAGGTAGCCTTATATAAGGGCTTTGTATTCATAAAATTTATTTTTAATTTAAAATAATTTATGGCCCTCGAATTGGGGGCCAAAATCCACGCATTAGAATGCATTGCAGTGCTGATGCAGTGCTCTTGTCTCCCATGCAAAAGTGTCACATCGTGGTCGAAAGAAGCAACATAGCAGTATATTATGTAAAGCGCTAACGACCTCCTCAGTCCTTAGTGTAGGGTGCATACATGAGCATACAGGCTGGCTATTCTCAGGGCACGTGCTGTGTGCACCTGCAGGCGTGCGTGGGTGCATTCGTGTGTGTGTATGTGCGCGGGTGTGTGGGCGCATGAGCGCATGTGGGCCTGATATTGTGCTTGGAATCGGATAAAATGTACTTAATTTAAACCAAGGTTGACCTGCTAGTAGGAGTTTGGTCCCACCCAAATGGGCATCGCATATCCTCCGAAATTAGGCCGACCAACCAATTTAAAACTCAATTTTTGGGTTGGTGAACAGTAACTGTGTTAAGTGAGAGGAGAGAATGTCTTAATTAGACTGTGTTGTGAAGAGAAAAAAAGAAGAGAGAGTGAGTTAGCCGTTGTGCGACTAAGTGTTGCCTGTGTGTGTGCATGTGTATATGTCTATATGTGTAATATATATAGTATAAGTATAAAATATAGTATATGTATATAAATAATGTAAATAAATAATTATAAATATGTATACATATATAATTAGTACATGTTTATAAGTATAAGAATAGTATAGATATGTTTGACTCTATTATAGATAAATAACCTTAGAGTTTTAGTCACGAATATATCTGTCACTATATATCAATTTATATGTTAGTATAGATAACTATTTTTGCTTTAGGTTATATATAAATGTTACTAAACCTACATTGACGTATATGTATGTTACTCTATATAGAATATATGTTATTATAAATATTAGTATGTTAATACACTACTAAGAAAACTTGTTTTGGTCACGGGTATTTCGTCATGGTTTTAGAAACCGTGACCAAAACTAACATATAGTCACGGTTTGAGACG
Source organism: Thalassia testudinum (assembly GCA_037157565.1). NCBI lineage: Eukaryota > Viridiplantae > Streptophyta > Magnoliopsida > Alismatales > Hydrocharitaceae > Thalassia > Thalassia testudinum. The sequence continues at coordinate 56,049,820 of JAZHRO010000025.1, read as the reverse complement.
GAACCGTCGCTAAAACAGTTAAGAGGGTAGTTTTTTTAAATATTTCGTCGCGGTTTTAAATATCGTGACGGAACGTCTTTGGTCACGGTCTCAGGTCCAACTATCCCGGACTCCCCGTCCCAACTCTCCTTGCCCCCATTCGCATGTCTCCTCCATCGTCGCCTCCTCTTCCTCTCGGTTCCTCCTCCATCACCCACGACCCAAAACCTTTATCCCCAACCATCCCAAAACCCAAAACCGTTACCCCCATGAAACCCCCAACTTAAGCCCTATCCTCTGTACGTCACTGCCCCCTCCAACCATCCCAAAACCCAAAACCTTTACCCCCGTGAAACCCCCAACTTAAGCCCTATCCTCTGTACGTCACTGCCCCCTCCCCATCCTCCTCCGCCTCACCCTCGTCCTCCTCCGCTTTGCCCTCCTCTACCCTGCCTTTGCCGGCCTCCTCACCCTCCTCCACCTTGCCCTCTTCCATCGCTACTACATCGAGTTCCCTCCCCAACCTCCTCCCTTGCTGCAATCAATCAATGGAATTCTCATCAAGTCGGATTGAGATCGTGGTGGCATTGGTGAGATCAGCTCAGATGGAGGCGATGATGGAGTAGGGAAACACACCCCTGGAGGCTCTTCTCCCCATTCCCCCTCCCCTTCCCCTGTGGCTCCAACCCCTCTCGTAGACCCGTTTGGGCCCTCTCCAAGCATCACACGCTCGCAATAGTGGCAGCGCAGCCCCCAGGAGAGCCATCCCTCCTCAGCAATTGCGAGGTATCGACTCCCTCTTTACTTGGTAAAGCATGGATAGTTTTGATAGTTTTGATGGCCACTATAGTCGCCATCAACGCTTTGCCTTCGGACTCCGATCCTGGTGTCTTCTTCTACAATGCATTAATCGCTACCTACAATGACCCCGAGCTCTTCCGCCTCGTCATTCAAGAAGATAGTACCATTGGGGAGGAGAAAGTCAAAGAAGGAGAAGAGGAGGATGAGGGGAGCAGCGCTGATGGAGTGTCCCCCCCCATTTTGTTGACGCTTCTCCTAGCCTCGGGATTATCGCGGGACCTCCAGTGCTGGAGCAGCAGAGCAGTAGCAGCATTATTCAAGAGTTCATGGGGAAGAAGAAGAAGTTCCTCCTCCTCCTCATTTAGACCACGCTGCTGCCACAACAAGAAGAAGAGCAGGAAGATCTCCTCATTCTAGTTTCCATCCTATGCTTTCTCAGAGCATGAAGACAAATTTTTTTATCCAATAGAATATTCCAGATCACCTGTTAATCTGGCTCTGGACATCTCTCTAACCAAACCCTACCACTTCCTTATTTGAATTTACAGCATGCAATAGGACATTTTGAGGCTTTGCACTATATTCATGGTAGAGGAGAAAAGATACAAAGGCAAGCTGGAAGATAGACGTTTTATCATTCTAAAGGGGGTTCAATAGTTTGTTTCAGTGAAATTATATGGCTTTGCTTGAGATGTCATGTTGATTGGATTAGTCTTATATGGCTTTGCTTGAGATGTCATGTTGATTGGATTAGTATTTGTGTTTATAGAATGCTAGTTGGAGATGTAGTTCAGCATAAACTCAGGGTATTTCAAGATAATCATCTGGTACTCATTCTATGATATTTTTTTCTTTTTGGATATTTTCTTGAGCAATGCCTGGACATTTTCAGGTAGGGGAGGATATGGGCATATCCATGTGCAGAAATAGGGCAAGTGAAGACCTTCTCAAGCCCGCTTTAGACTCTTCTTTTTTACTTATGAATGTTGTGTTATCTTGTAGAGGTATCACTTCTACAAAATCATATGAGGGGTTTGATATATCTACCTTCATTATTTACAACTCAGGCTTGTTTTTCTTTAATTTTATTAGTACTACCCTGCAAGTAATGAAATAGGGAAAGGATACAAAGACATGCTACATCTAATGTATATAGCATGACTGTTGTAATTCCCATCTAGTACATGCATGATTGAATCTTATTTAGGGTAATCTATGATCCTAGGTTTAAAGTGACATACTAAGTAAGTTCTCCTTAAAGAAAAATTCATCTCCCACTTATGTTCGATTTATGTATAATTATGTATATTGGACTCGTCTACGTCTTTGTGTTCAATTTTTTTCTTTGATACAACTTGGAATAATTTCAGGTGGGGCTTTCAATATTGAGAACCATGATGCATGTGGCGAGACCAAGCACATATAAGCTTGTAAAGTGTCGGGTATGTTAACATTGGAAATCGATGTTTTAAAATACTTCGTCGTAGTATAGATCAAAATCGCACGAAAACTAATATGATTTATACTCGAATTTAAAGTCCGAGGTCGAACGGAGGAAACAATCAATTGCAATTTAATCTCACCAATCACAATTTAATCAGAAATGTAAGCAAGTATAATCAAAACTTCATTCATAACAACTTAAAATGATAAATAGATAAAATCAAGTAGAAATGTACAAAAAGTTTGGGTTAAAATGATGATTTGAATCACCAATTAATCCTTTTAATGTTAAGCTTCAAATATATCGAATTTATCAACGGTAATTATCAATTAATATTTCACGTCAACCAAATGAAATAATCCAACAAAATCAAAGTACCAGCAGATATCAAACGAATGCACAAGGCTTTCAGATGCCTTAAGTTGCCTCAACAAGCACAACAACTAAGGAGGCAAAGGCACAAAGCCTCCTCTTTCCTTCAAACCTCAAGAGAGGCAAGGTACAATACAACACCAACAGTGGTACGAAGGGCCTCCCAACGATTAAGTGTAGAGAGGGTACAACTGAGGGCAAAAACCCCCTCTCTCTCTTTCTTCACCTCTCTATCAGAAACTCGAATGGATCCAAGTAATTGGACTCACGCCTAGACCCACGTGGCATGAGCGTGGGTGAGGGCATGTGTGTTCGAGCATGCGAGCGGGACCTTACCCCGGTGCTCTTGGAGGCGATAAGCCCAAGTGATAAAATCAATATATGTGTGCGCGTTGGCTTCTCTCCCACTGATGTGGGACAATCGAGTCCATTCTTCGCACGAAGGTAGCAGGATGACCTTCAATTGGAGCAGCAGATGCGATTGCAGTCTTCAATTGTGCACCTGAAACACTAAAGGACCTGGGGTCGCTTCGATCAAAAGTTGTAGCGAGATGATTTGAAGCCTGGTGGTGGAAGAACACACCGGAGAAGACGATGGCGACGGCGACCGTTCGGTGGGGCACTTGAAACACAAGATACAGGCACTAAGCCCCAATTAGAACGCTCAATAGCTTCGCTATGGGAAGGCAAACTCAGTGATGGTAGGTGGAGAGTGTATAGTGTCCAGTCGATGCCTGTCGGTGACGGAGGAGCTGCGGAGGTGGGTTGGTCGGTGGAGTGATGGAGAGGGTGAATGATAGCGAAATACGCGTGATTTGTAAAAGCGGGTTTTTAACGTCGTTGTAACACGCGAATCCGCTTTCGCTCTTAAATTTATATTCCTAGATAGGGGAGTATCTAGGGTCGTCCAAGGAGGCAATATGGTTGCAAAATTGATTCTCTTGCTCGGAATAAATCTCAACTTTCTTTTTGGTATTTTTCAATATATCATTTTTTTTTTTTTAAATCAAGACAACATGCGAAATGGTGGCGGGAAGGTGATTTGCACTTCAATTTTAACTACTACTTCTAAGTGATAAGTAGAGCCTCTCCCTAAGCTCACTCTAGGCAAGTGGAGGCCTAGAATAATTAGGGAGAGGGAGTGAAGAATGCTAAAGACAAGCAAGTAGAAATGCAAAATAAAAAAAAACTTGCAAAGAAGGCAACTTGATAAATGAAAAAGTGTTTTACAAAAAGGCCTAGTAGAGGAAAGCTTCTACTACTAGAAAATTGCAAATAAGAAAAGCAAACACAAATCCTCTAGATAGATGGTGAAGAAGAGGGCTTCTTGCTCCAAGGTTGGTGGCTCCCAATCTTGAAAAGAGTCCTCCAATTCCTTCCTTGTTGTGCTCCGCCAAGGTGATGTCCTCCAAGGCAAACCCTAAGGGGGCGTGCCCTAAGCTTCTCTCCAAGGGTGGACGTCCACCCTAGGTCCTTCTCCCTTGCCTGGCCGTCCTTCTTGAAGTGGAAGAGTCCCCCTCCTTAGCGTGGCCCAAGTTGAAGAGAGTGGGGAGAAGAAGGCACCAAAAGGGCTGGTGATGTGCCCCTTTAATCTCCTTCTCTACTCCTTCTCCTTGGGCGTAGGTATAGGTGGATGTAGGTAGAAAAATACACTAATGGAGGATGTCCCAAAATGGTGGTAGGTGGTGGCTTTTTATAGAATAGGAAGGGGGCTATGGTGACCTTTGAAATGGATGGCCAAGATGAGTTGATGGAGGTGGTTGGAGATCCCATGGCCAAGGAGAGTTGGCGCCACCTTAAGGGACACCAAGGGGGTAGTTATGGGTGTTGACACCCCTTAGTGTTGGCGCAAAAATGGGCTTTCTAGAAGGCTATTAGGTGGCGCCACCTTAAGGTTCTAGAAGGGGGGTATGTGGATGGCTAGGATGTGTTATATGGGTAGGTGTAGGGTGGATGAAGAGGCTGAAAGTTGGCGCCAAAATGGGGGTGGTTAGGGGTGGTTTTTGGCGCCAACTTGAAGTGTCTTTTGGTGGAGATAATCGGGTGAAGGGGTGGCTAGGTGGTGGCGCCAACTTAAGTAGGGTAGCTAGCTTAGGTAGGTTTGAGTTGGTGGAGCTAGCTAGGGTTGATTTTTAAGGTAATGGATGGCCAAGGAGCTGGTTGTTAGCTAAGCTAAGCTAAGCTAAGCTAAGATAAGCTAAGCTAGCTTAGCTAAAGGTGGAGTAGAGGAGAAGGTGTTGGAGCTAGGGTTTGGAGGAAGGAGCTGAGGAGGAGAAGTCTGGAGCTGGAGCTGGAGTTGGCTGCTGCTGAAGAGGCTGGCATGGGGCTACTCTAGCTGGCTTAACTTGCTGGTTCTTTGCTAGTTGCTAAGCCAAGCTAAAGTGAGCTAGCTTCTACCAAAATGAGCTGAGGTGAGCTAGGTCTGGTGCTCCCGGGGAGAATCAAGCTGGTTGAGGCAGCTAAGGTAGCTTAGCTCAACTGAGATGAGCTAAGCTGAGTCCCCGGGAGCTGGACTTGAGCTTCTTGAGCTGAGATGAATTCTTCTTCAGCTGGCTGGAGTTGAGTGGAGCTGAATGTAGCTGGATCTGAGCTGGGGTGAACTCCTGTCAACTCAGCTGAGCTAGCTAGAGCTCCCTGTGAACTAGTGGGAGCTGAGATGAGCTAGACTCAGCTAAGTTGAGCTGGATCTGAGCTGACTTGAGCTAGGGTGAGCTAAGGTGAACTCTCTTGAGCTGCCATCCAGCTGAGACTAGCTGAATGGAGCTGGGATGAGCTAACCCTAGTTCAAGTAAGCTAGGTTCCAGCTGTGGTGAGCTAGATCAAGCTGGGTTCCAGCTAGTCTGGGCTTTTTTTTCACCATTTGCCTTCTTGAGTGCTAGGGTTTTAGGGATCTGTGCGTCTGTACATCCCTAACACTCAAAAAAACACATTAAAACGACAATAAAAAATGCAATGCATGCCTATCCTAATTTATGCCTAAATGCAGCCCAAAAACTCGTTTGCGGAGTAAAATCCTAAGAGCTAGGTTTGTTTTAATGCATAAGAATGATGATAAACTGGCGTTTATCAATGAACACCCTAATTGATAGAGGCCTTTTGTTGTGGTGGTCGAGGTGGAGCTAATGGAGTTGGTGGTGGTGAGCTTTGTGGGGTGGAGTGCGTTGGAGGCATTGCCGGAGCTTCACCGGAGCGGAAGAAGGTGAGGGCGTCGAGGTGTGTTGCGTGGTCGATTGGGAGTGTATGTGAGGGGGAAATGATGTAGAGGGAGAAAGGAAGAGAAAGGGGGTTTTAGGATAGAGAGTTGAGGCCAAGAGGCTCCGATTGCAGTGAACCGGAGTCAGAGAAGATGATGGAGCGAGAGGACGACGACAGCAATGTAGATGGAGGAACGACCTCCGTTTGGTCGGGGAGGATCGTCAGGATGAGGGAAATAGGATCAACCATCCAATTTGATGGTTGAACGATCGACAAAGGGGGATCGTGGTCGGTCGCCGGAGCAGAGGTTTCCGTGGTCGGAGGAGGAGAAATAGGGGTATTTGGCTCATCAAAACTTGCTAAGGAGGTGAGGTTGTACATGGGGGTCCTTTATTGGCCTTCAAGCGAGGTTCCAAGCTTGGAAACAAACTTGAGAAGCTTAGATTTTTAGGAAAAGAAGGCTTGAGGTCCAACGATTCACATGAGCCACAAGGGAGGATTTGAAAATTAGAAATAGGTTTAGTTGATCAAGGATTTCCTCAGGGTCATCCCTTCCAATTTTGGAAGGGATTAGTCAAGTAATCAAGGAGGAATCCTTGATTGAAACCTCAGGTGTGTGGGTTCACACCTGCCATGGCGGCAGGGACCCATCTGCGAAGTAGACAAAGTTGGGGGCATTTTGCAAGGATTTTTGAAAGTTTATGGGCTTTTTGTATGGAAAAGAGTCAAACATGGACCAAAATGAAAACTATGTCAAAATGATCTCAGATTGGGTCTAAATTTTGGTACAAAACTAATTTGGACCCAAGGAATTTGATGGTGAAGTTAGATTTAGATTTTGACCATGTTAACTAGGTAAATTGCGTAGAAACCCAAATTAGGACAACTATCTGTCTGAGACTGTTTTTGGTCAAATTGGGTTCCAATGGTCAGATCAAGCATACCAAACCTTAGAGAATATTTTTCTATAATTTTTAGAAAGTTTATATGAATTTTATTCTGAATAGAACTTCAGTGAATTAAGTGAGTATGTTTTTAGGGTTTTAGATGTCATTTAATTCTCAAAATGCATGAAAATCCGTTTCTATCTACATGAACCCACTTATTAGACATCTATGACCATTTGACCTTCAATAAACCCCTGGGAAACCCCGTAATTGTTCTGTATTTATGATATTCTGTTAGAACTACATTTTTACCCCTATTTTACTGTTTATCTCTCAGAATGGATGTGTAGTGAATTACAGTCTTCTGGCATTTTTGTAGGAGCATTTATCAGTTGATTATGACTAATTAAAGCTAGATATGGCTGATGATGATATTATTATCATACCCTCATGCCTAACTTTTGCTAGTCCCTTAGCAAAACCTTACGGATCAAACCAGTTATCTAGGTCAAATGTAACTATCAGATGTCCTACTAAGCCGCATCTCTAGGAATCAGATCTTAATACCAACAATAGGCAAAGAACTACTCAAGTACCAGCCTAGATCCAAACCTGACTAGCTCTCGCCTCAGTCTACCGCGAAGGTTTCTAAGACCCGCAGGAACTATCCTAAGGTTTGTTAGACCCAGCGGTTAAAGCACCCATGCTTGTAACATGGTTAGCTCAGGTTCAGTTTGCCAGTATATTTTTGTAAAAGAGAGAGGGATAGAAGAAGATTTTCATTTGTGGAGAGCTTTCTCTCACTTTTTCTTTTCAATATATTTTTCCTTAGATCTAACCTCGGATTGGCCCTAAACACGTTATGTATCGGATTCCTTGCTCCCACCATTAATCCTCGCAAGATCCTTGGCAATCGATGCTTCAAGATAGCACCGCCCATGGCAACCCCCAGAACCCTGGCTTTCGACACTTCGAGATAGTACTGCCCATGACGTTTTGTGGCTAAATCCAGACCCTAGCAATCGACATTTCGTGATAATGCCGCCCATGCCATCTAAACCAGCACAAGGTGCTTACATGCCCCTGGTAGGATATTTAGATATCCTAGGAGATAAGCATTGAGGAGATGATTTGTCATTACACATCTTCGAGGGGAATTTCTCGCCTTTCCGTGCTGGAAACTCGTCTAAATCAACTTGTGTTTTTGAGCCTCTCCTAATTTAGATCTTAGGACCATTTTCAGAACGACATAAATGCTTTTTGGCATGATTTCATATTTAAGCGCATTGAACCAGACTTTGTGTGATTTAGGGTGCTTAAATTAGCAAGTCTCGAAAACTAGAGGTCAGTTAACGGGGCTGAATACTACCTAAGCCTTAGATCTAATACATAAGATTTGCATTTTTCTCGACCTCTTGAGGATTAATCTAGATCTTGACAAGTACGTGAGTGTTTAAATCTTAGAACATATCTAAGAGGCCTAAGGTCGATATTTCCCACTAATCTCTTAAGTTTTAGCCTTCCAAGTCTTAATTCATCATTCGATCCAACCTAGATGTTAGGTAAGTTTCATATTATTTTGAAGGGACTCCATTTTTTTCTTTATCTTTTTGCTCCTTTCTTTTCTTTTCAATTTTCCTCCCTTTTTCTTCTCATTTTTCTCTCAAATGGACCTTCTTTTTCCTCAACCTCCTTTTTTTTTACGAAATCCTTTTGTGATTTGATTTTCACAGCATTTTAACCTTAATACCCTCCATGCCTATGATTTGCAATGTCCTCATTGTAAATTAGGTGGGTTCGAGTTCAACATAGATTGTACATTAGAATAGGGTCAAAGGGTGGGTGAGCGGGTCGGGGTGACTGTTGTAGACGTTTTCAAGCTTTGATTCAGTACCAAAGGTGGAGTCAGTTGTTCTATCGGACGATCCCTAAAGTCCAATATGATTTCAACGAAGAGATATGTTAAAAGGGTTTCAGGTTTTTTCAAAAGATGACGGGTTGCCTCCCGTTAAGCGTTAAGTTTAACACCATCAGCTGAAGTAATAAGCTCAGGGAGAATGGTGATCAAAAGAGACAACAGCCAAGTTCGGGTCAGTGAGTTTGATGAACGGTTTGAGTCTTTGATCGCTCACGATAAAAGGTTCAAAATCATGGCTAAGTTCACTAATTTCAACAGCTCCATTTCCAAATACGCGTGTCACCAAGAATGTCCAATCCATTTAAATCTGAGTTTGCCTAAAAAGAGTTTAAGTTTGGCATCAAAGAGTAGGACTTTTTTACTAGGATGAAAAGATTTTCGCATAATGTGCCTGTCATGGAAGGCTTTGACCTGCTCTTTGTACATTCGTGAGTTCTCGTATGCATCGTTGCATAGTTTCTCAATCTCGCTCATTTGCAACTGGCGGTGTAATCCAGCCTTCATAAGATCCAGAATGCACTTCCATACAACCCAATAGGCCTTGTGCTTCATCTCTATGAGAAGGTGACATGCCTTGCCGTACACAAGTCTGAATGGAGACATGCCTTGCCATACACAAGTCTGAATGGAGACATGCCTAATTGGATTTTGTGAGCAGTCCTATAGGCTCACAAAGCTTTCGGAAGGCGAATAGACTAGTCTTTTTTGTTAGGTCAAGCAGTGATCTGAAGGATCTTCTTGATCTCTCGATTTGACAGTTTAGCCAGTCCATTAATCAGGGGGTGGTAAGGAGTCTAGATACGATACGTCACCCCATACTTTTTCATCAGGGACTGGAAGTGCACATTGTTGAAATGGCACCTGCCGTCACTGATGATGGCCTTAGGAATCCCAAATCTGGAAAAGATGTTGTCTTGAATGAATCAGAGAACAACGTTGTGATCACTAGTTCTGGTGGGGATGTCTTTGATCCATTTTGAGACGTAATCAACAGCGAGTAAGATGTATTCGAAGCCATTAGATCCTAGGAAGGGTCCCATGAAATCAATTCCACATATGTCAAAGATTTTGCACACAATGATCGGGTTCAAGGGCATCATATCTCATGGGTCCATGTTGCCAAGGGTCTGATAAGGAGCACATGCCCTGCAATACGCTTATGCATCTCTGAACATCGTGGGCTAGAAGAACCTGCATTGGAGGATTTTCGCTGCGATTTTTCACCCAGAGAAATGGCCACTGCAAGCCTGGTCATAGCAGAGTGAGATCACATCGTTGACCTCGTTGTCAGGAACGCATCTCCAGATTACTTGATCATTGCCAACGTGGAAGAGATACGGTTCCTCCCAAATATAGTACTTGGCCTCGAAAATCAGCTTGTTCTGCCTGGAAGTGGCCCGATCTAGCGGGACTTTCCCCATAACCAAGTAGTTTACCATATCAGCAAACCAAGGGAGACTGTGAATAGCCAATAGATGCTCATACGGAAAATGCTCAGTGATTGGACTAGACGGTTCAATGATAGAAGAAGGAAGGCGAGATAAGTGATCAGCTACCACATTCTATTTCCCCACCTTATCGCAAATCTCAAGGTCGAATTCTTGGAACAACAAGATCCAGCAGATTAGTCGAGGTTTCGCATCCGTTTTCGTGAGTAAGTGCCTCACTACAGTGTGATCCAAGTAGACAATGACATAGGAACCTAGAAGGTATGATTTGAATTTTTCTAGGCCAAATACTATAGCCAACAGCTCTTTCTTAGAAACTGTGTAGTTATGCTGTGCCTCATCAAGTGTCTTGCTGGCATAGTAGATGACCACGGGTTTCCCGTCAATTTTCTGCCTAAGCACTACCCCCACTGCATAGTCAGATGCATCATAGATGATCTCAAAAGGTAGAGACCAGTCAAGGGATTGCAGGATTGATGCTTGGGTAACTCGATCATGCAGGCTTTCAAATGCGTGAATGCACTCATTCATGATTTCAAACGGGACATCTTTTGATAGGAGATTGGTCAGGGGGTGCACAATTTCCAAGAAATCAGGAATGAATCGACAGTAAAAATCGACGTTCCCCAGAAATGATCTGATGTCCTTAACCGAGCTAAGTACAGGTAGTTTGGAAATCAGATTTACCTTAGCCTGGTCAACCTGGATGTCTTTTTTAGAGATGAGGTGTCCCAAGACAATACCCTCAGGAACCATGAAGTAACTTTTTTCCCAAGAAAGAACCAGATTCACGTCGATGCAACACGTGAGGATTTGGACCAAATGTAAGAAGCAATCATCGAAAGATGCACCAAATACTAAGAAGTCATCCATAAAGACTTCAAGGTACTCACCTACCATATCAGAGAATATAGCAAGCATGCACCACTGAAAGGTGGCAGGTGCATTGCAGAGCCCAAATGGCATCCTGCGGAACGCGTACGTCTTGTAGGGGCAGGTGAAGGTGGTTTTCTCTTGGTCCTCAGGTTGGATTGCCACCATATTATAACCGGAGTACCTGTCCAAAAAGCAAAAGAATCGATCTCACTAGTTTCTTGAGAATTTGATCAATGAATGGTAGTAGAAAATGATCCTTCTTCATGGAGGCATTCAATCTTTTGTAATCAATGCAGACTCTCGACGAGTTTGCTACACGGGTCGGTATGGTCTCTCCGATTTTAGTTGTAATTACGATGAGTCTTGCCTTCTTAGGCACAACCTTGATTAGACTCACCTAACGACTGTCGGAGATCGGGTAGATGATCCCAGCATCAAACCACTTAATGATCTCCTTTTTCCCGACATCCTACAGGTTCAGATTTAGACGTCTTTGCATTTAATGGGATGGTCATGAGCCCTCTTTAGTGTAGATGCAGTGCATGCAATATGAAGGGCTAATACCAGTTAGATCATTTAGAGTCCATCCAATGGCTCTCCAATGCTGCTAGAGGACAGAAATCAACTTCATCTCCTAATCAGATGTGAGTCGGGAATTGATAATCACAGGAAATGTCAGATTGGAATCCACAAAGGCATACTTCAGGTGATTGAGAAGTGGTTTTAGTTCCATGACGGGATTATCAGTAGCAGAAGGTGGTTCAGGATGGGCTTAGAAGAAAAGGTGGTAGTTGTGGGTAGGTCTAGATTGGTGCTAGGCTCTATTTGCGGGGTATGATCTACTTGGGGTTGAGGATCAGGGGTATCCAGGTCATCCTTGAGAAATGAGTCCTCAACCACAGCATTAATGTCGCACACTTGTTCTACTGTCCCTCAATTAAGTCCTTTCTGGGCCTTGAAGATATTGATTTTCAAAGTCTTATTCCTGAACTTCAACTCAATTTGGCCCTCTTCGCAATTAATGTTTGCCCTAACTGTTGCTAAGAATGGTCTTCCTACTATAATCAATGTATTCTTCAGATTCTCAGGAGCCCCATATCAAAAATGATGAAGTCCACAGGAAAGTAGAAGTTGTGGATTCGAACAAGAACATCCTCGAGAACTCCTCTAGCTGACTTGATCGATCGGTCAGCTAACTGCAAGGTCACCTCAGTTGGTTTTAGCTCAGTTTCCTCAAAATAATCTAGTAGAGACGTAGGGATCAAATTGATGGAAGCTTCTAAGTCTAAGTGTGCTCTATCGAATTCCAAATCATCGATTCTGCACGAGATTAGAAGGGTACTAGGGTCCTTTTCCTTAGGCGGGAATTTGCTCAAGATGATGGAGCTAGCTTGCTCCAACAGTACGATTAGATTCCTGCCTTTGGTTCCTGGATTACGCTTAGGTGTACATACATCCTTTAGAAATCTCGCATAAGCTGGTACATGGCGAATCGCATCAACAACGAGATGTTTATTTGGACCTTCTCAAAGAGCTTGACTAGGTCTTCCTCGAGAGCCACGGGTTTGGATTTCCTCTTTCCTTTGGTCAAGGCCTCTGGAATGGAACCTCTGTAGGTTCCTTCAGAATTGGTCTAGGTTCTTGATTTGGGACAGGGGCTTCCTAGATGACCAACCTAGGGTTTGGGTTTGAACTAGTAGGCTGAGAGTGGCTCGAATAAGGTAGGTCCTGAGTTGTTTTGCCACTATATGTAGTCATAAAATTCAGTCCTGCTTGGTTCTGGGTCGGGGTTGACAAAAGAGGTGGTTGTAGCTGATACCTCGAATACGATGTCGAAGCCTCCATCCCGTCAGGTGATGGAGCAGAAGGGGCCTGATAGACGTAGTATGCCTGGCCCTAAGTCAGGTTCATAACGTGCCTCTAGTTTGACACGTTATTTGGATTAGGTAGAGATTATGAAGGGAGTGCACCAAGTTGGCGAGAATTCACCATCTGTGCGAGCTGATTACGGACCTCTGTGATTTCGTCCTTGTGCTATTTTTGCATAGTCACATTCGTCTTTTGAATGTCTGCTAGGGCTTGAAGGATTAGAGACATTTGATCCTCTCGTGTTGGCCCGGATTGATAATTTGGTTTGGGCCGAGGCTGAGGTAGCTAATATGTTGTGGTCAAGGCTGATATTGAGGTCTCTGATTTTGATTGTTTCCCGACCACGTGAAGTTAGGATGATTACACCATCTAGGATTATAGGTGTTTGAGAAAGGATCATTTTGGACGGCGTTGAGGTCCTCCTAAGTCTGAGGAACCTCGAAGAAATCAAATGAGTGTTCAGAGTTCCCCCAACTAGAGTAGGCAAATCTGGAGTTTCCTTCGAACCCTAGATCAGACGAGGGTGGATACAGATCCATCCCCTGAGAAGATCAGCGGTAGATGTTATGCATAGCCTCCCACCCAGAGGGTGGTTGCGCAAATGGGTTTTGTGTAGAATTGGCTCGCTGCAGATGTTGAGTCAGCTCGTCCACCTTCTTTTCGATGATCGAGACCTTGTCCAAGCGACTGGCCATTAATTCCAAATCGACGGATGAGGATAGGCCCTGCCTCTCGTGTGCTCCCTCCGTATTCGTCAATGCACAAGCAGTTGTCCGATCAAACATGCCTATGGATTCATTATTGATGGAGTTCTCACACATATTCTCGAGAATCTCCCACACGGTGTCTTTGTGTTGACCCATGATGTTTCCTCCACAGGTCTCATTGACGAACAATTTGATGTCCTCACAGAGTCCCTGGTAAAAAGACTGGACTTGTTCCCATTTAGGAACTCCGTGATGGGGGCACTTTTGCATGAGATCCAGAAAGTGATCCCATGTCTCATGAAGTGGTTCTCCTGCATTTTGTGTGAAATGCATGATCTGGTGCCTCAAAGCTTTTTGTCCGACCGACGGGAAAGAACTCTTTCAAAAACTCGAATTATAGTTCAGCCCATGTGATGATCGGACGAGTTAGGGTTTCGTACCAGTGGGCAACCTTGTCCATGAGAGAGAAGGAGAACATCTTCATGAGCAAGATATCCCAATTTTGAGCTTCTAACCCGAAGGTCTGGGCCAAATGATTGAGTTGCTTGATATGCTGGAAGGGATCTTCAGAATTAAGCCCATGAAATTTAGGGATAGCACGAATCATGTTGGGCTTGAGTTTTGTATCGGGCCCTCCAGCCGAGATTTGAACTCTAGGTTCGATTGCTATCGCAATAGGATTGTAATGATCTAACATCATAGGACGATGCGGTGGATTCATAAAGGCCTGGAATAGATCGTTGAGGTGCTGAAGCTGATTCTGGATATTGTTTCCTTCCTTTGGGTGTTCCATGATTATGGATGAAGGAGATCTAGGCTCAAATGAATCAAAAGAGATATCGATATGGTCGGGTTGTTGCACAAATAGGGAGGTCGAGGCTTGGCCTAGACGAGAGTGAATAGCTAATGGAGGCTTCAAGGGTGGTCTTAAGGACCTCCTCCCAAACATGCACTAATGGAGAAGATGAGGGATAGAAGGTGTGATGGACCTAATCAAGACACCCAAAGATTTTTAGATGACTATAGAGGTTCAAGGCGGAGATACCTCTAGATCACAAAGTCATCCACCTGAGAAATACCTAGGCAGTTAGGAAGGGAGAGTCCCATGAAGACCCCTACATGGTAGAGTGCCCCCACAGGTTACAGGGTTTCCCCCACCCAACCTTCCTTGTCATTGCAGATCTAGGTAGACCAAAATGGATAAGTTGACCTCTTAAGTCTACTAATTTTAACTTTAGAGAGAGCGTGCTTATGATTTCACTTGAACTTTAAGATGTTTTTGTGAGTGGTGACCTAATTTGAAGATTGGTTGACCCCACAAGGTGGGTCAACTTCACCTAATTTGTCCTTGATTATTAGGTCCCAATTTTAGGATTCAAGTGATGTTTAGAGCTTGATTTTAGGGTTTGCTTGATTAGGTAAATTCAATCAAGGCATAAGAAACACACAATTTGGGAGAATATATTATTGTTTAAGAAAGTGTGTCTCTAAAATTCTGAAATGGAAACCCTAATGTGGCCTTACTTGGTCCAATTAATTTCTTCCAAACCTGGCACCTAGGGCTCAATCAAGAAGATGCGTAGCCCTAGTGATGTAAACACATTTACACTACTTAAAATGTCTATTTATGCATGTTCTTAAGCATAGGATTGCATTTCATGATATAAATATTGCATTACATGCATCATCTTGCATTTAGAGTAGTTTGAATAAAATGGAGGTTAATTGTCTCCTTTTATGTGCTTGGACAGGGCAAATATTTTATCGGGGCCTCGGATCAAAGATCCAACCGTATGGATATGATCAGGGAGACGATTGGAGTTCAACGACTCCAAGATCGCCCTAATCAGGCATCCGTAGCATCAGATAGAGACCGGGGAACCCTAGAAGATCAAGGGCCAGGATGGTGTAAATCCGCACTTCAGATGGAAAATCCGACCACACGGATGAATTCGGATCGACGATCGTAGCCGAACGACACAAAAATCGAGTCAATCCGACATCCGTGGCACCATCTACAACTTCCAGAAGATGGACGGCCAAGATAGCGCCACGTGGCGCCATCCCAGCCGCCCAATCGGCCGCAGGAGTCCTGTGAAGACCGCGCACCGTCTCCTCTCCGCCGTTGGATCTCGATCCAACGGCTGCGGTCGCTCGCGTTTAAAAACGTCCGCGTGACCATTTCGCCCGCGTAGCGCAGCGGCGACGCAGCTGCGGGCGAAGCGGAGGTCGTGGGTTCGAGCCGCGGTGAGGGGGTCGAAGGCGCGGGCGAGCGGGCGCGCACGAGCGTCAGATGAAGATCCAACGGCCGCGCGCGCCCGATAGCGCCGACGTGCAATTGGACGCTCTGGTGGGCGCGCGATCACACGCGGGCGGCGCGCTACGCAGCGGGCGCGGACGCGATCTAAGCCGTCCGATCTCGCGATCGGACGGCTGAGACGACGCGGACGTGCGTATGCGTTACGCGCGCAGGCCAGCCGAGCGGGCACGCGTGGGCGCGGCGGCGACGGCGACGGCGAGGCTTTAGCGACGGTTTTATCCGTCACTAAAGACCCCTTATTTACTATTTTGAAGATGTAATGTCCATTTTGCCCCCACTCCTTGCAACTATAAAAGGAGACCCCCTCCATACGAAATTTGCATCCCTTCCTTCTCCTCTCTACCTCTCCAAAGCTCAAGAGAAGCTTGTCCCACACCCGGGATGCTTCTCGCGAGATAAAGTCCAAATTTTCGTCCCCCTTCGGAAGTGGATCCCGCGACGACGACGGCGTGCTGCTTCGTTCCCGTTCTTCTGCTTCGTCCTCCTTCGTCCCGCTTCGTTCTCCTTCGTCCAGGCGTCGTCCCGTCCGGCTCGTCCTCCAAGCGACCGTCGAGGAGGATTTCTCTCTCCCTATTCTTTTTACTGCTTTCTAGTATAGATTTACTGCTTTCTAGAGTAGTCTATTCGTCCTCCGAGCGATCGTCGAGGAGGACACTTCTCCCTCCATTCTTTTAATGCTTTCTAGAGTAATTGTTTTATGTTTTCTAGTTGTAACGAAAGAACTCTTTTATGATAAATTCCTTGTCTATTCTACATCTCATTTTGATTTTCATGTATAGTATTCTTTCTCTCTCTCTTACTCCCTCTGTCTCTTTTATTTGTTGTAGATACTTAGATAGTTTAAATTGAATTTCTTTGTGACAAAATAAAAAGAAACGCGAAGTTTTTAAATCAAACGTTCGCCTCCCTGTGTTCGACCCGGAATTTTAATTTCGGTATAAATTTTATTTGTTGAACACGAATCCTTCGCTTTCGAACTACAACGACGGGTTTTCCAAAACCAAACACGTTAGCGTAGGTGCGTAAAACAAGTTCAACATTTTGGTGCCGTTGCCGGGGAGGCAACGCTCTTTGATTTCTCTTCGCATTTTGTAACTTACAAATCATTTACCTCACTTTTTTTTTTCCTTTCTTATTGTAATTGCAGGTACTCTTTTGAGACAGGTAAAAGCGGTAGATCGGAGTAAAGTGCTGTGGAAGGTTTTGTAAGTTATCCCCCACCTCCCACCCATTAGATTTCATTTCATCACATAATAATTCAAACATCAATCAACCTAGGTGTTCTTATAAACTCTAAGGTTAGATTGTTTGTTGTTTGACATCCATACTCACTCCAACCCCCACATTAAAAAAAAAATAATAATAATAAAAAAAATCTCACAGAGGTACACAACCTCATCTGATTTTCTAACTCAACCGGTAAACCAATCTTAGGAGCCGGTACACACATCCAAACACATAATCGAGTAGAAATCAGATTGGGTAATCATTTGTGTGCCTAATTAGGTGGTGCATCAGGCCAGTTGTTTGAGTTGTTTGGGCCGCACCACTTCAAATAAAATCAACTCATCAAGTAGCTGCCAATTAGGTTCAACTCTTAGGGATCTACCAGGCACTCCACATTCTTTTTAAACTTTAAAGGAAAATATCTTCACCTGTGCTTGCAAAACCTGGTGTGCCAATGAAACTTGATTGAAAACACCTAAAGTTGAATCCTAAAAGCTACTAAGCAAGATTTGAACCTTAAAATTCATCACATCAAAAATAATCTTACTTGAAAACCACTGGTTGTGCACGCACACACAAGGCAATCAATCATTAAGGGCACAACCCATTTAAAGGGCCCATCACATTCCAAAGCACATTCAAACCTAGCCCTAAATAAAACAGAGTAGACGTTGGCCTTAAGGATTGCACTCGCTCTTCAGAACTCAGAACGAGATTATTTTCGATTAGTCTGTTTCTACTGTTCAATCTGATGTCTAGCTAGGGGAGCAGAGTCAAATGATCGCGGCTGGGGGGTACATTAGGAACCGGAGGCGCAAGCCGAAGAAAGAACCTTCTCCCCAGTCCCTCCTTCTAACTGGTTGGATTGAACAGACAGAAGTAGATTAAATCGTTCCTTTATCTCAAGACGGGTTTTGAGAGTCTGTAGGTCTGTAGGCTAACCCATTTAAGGACAGGTTTGATTGTTTGTATTGCAAGGCACCTTTCTTCCTCCCGTGTCTCATGAATCCTTCCACATATTTCACGCATTCCCGCTCTTTCCCTCCTGTTGTAAATTATCCTCAACATGACGATTATCCCAACTCGTATTGTAATCGACCATCAGTTAGTTGGGATAATTCGGATTGGGGATACAATTCCGGACCCCCGTGTTTAGGGTCTAACCCTGAACACTTTGATTCTCAATTCTATCCTTCTCAGAGTTGCATCGATTATAGATCGTCCTCCTTTCATGAACAACCTAATGCGATCTACAATCAAGAAGGATACACTGATCCTTACCCATCCTCTGATTTCACTGCCTTTAGGTCATCTCCATCTTTTGAACAATCTGAAATGACCTATTATCAGGATGGGTATAACGAATCTCAATTCGTTAATTCCTCTACATTGATGTCAAACTCGCCCAACCCTGAACCAACTCATTTGGTTCAGGTTAATCAGGTTCAAGATAAGGTTCTGGCTAACTTGAGGAATATCATTCAATCTTTAGAAGTTCAGCCAATACCTTGCATTGAGAGATTGGAGCCCCTGATTTAAATGATTGATGATTTAAACAAGTCTTTGTTGAATTGGCTCCAGGATGTTAAGGATAAGAACCCGGGTGAGTTTCTACTTGGGAAATTAGCGAAATTGAGGATGAGATTCGTGGTTGCTTTGATTCAATCTTGGAATAATTCCCAGGATGAACTCTCTTCAGGAAAGCCAATGACAGAACCCGCTCAGGCACCTGTTGGGGGGGACACGTGTTACGAAGCTGACTAGATTGAATTAAAACAACCAATTAAGGATGATTTGATTTCTTCACCTGAAATCCCTGAGCCGGGTTACGAGGAAAAGTATGTCTCCTTGGAACGCAAAGTGACAAATGATTTTGGGACATACATTGATACGGATCCTGATGGTGAAGATTCAAGTTGCGAAGTCTCACACGAGTTTTCAGATCACGATTTTTGTGAGACGATTGGGCCTGAGGAATCTGATAGATCATTTGATAGCCCAATAACTGAGGAAACTGATCTTATTAGGGCACACGATACAGATCTAGAATCGCATTTTCTGGAGGAATTAATTCAATGCCCTGATTATCAGTTACACCCTGTTGAGCTTATTGATGATTCTAATTCTGAGATAATTAGACCCAAGTCAATTTTGATTTTGCCACATCATCTAGACTTGGAGATTTCAGACGGAGTGATGAATATACAAGAGGTCATGGAATTTGATATGCCGAATGAGGAGGATAGGAGCTGGGAAATTCTGATTTGGGAAGTCAATTTGGGAGGAAATGGAAGATTGAGTCGAAGGGTTCCTTTTAAACTGAAACCATCAAATCAGAACCCTTACGACATTTGTTTCGAGGATGTCAAACTCAAGCACACATTTAACGATTATCCTTTTGAGCTTCAATTCTCTGTAACCCGACATTTTGGCCTTGGGTTGCATCCTCACAAATCGCAGGCCCGACCCCGCTTGCATTCTGATTTTAGGTTTTGGGTAATTTTTATCCAGAACCTAAGATATTCTCGATTATGGGGTGTGGGTCTGCACCACAATCTGGTCCACATCTGTGGACCTCTGCTGACAGGTCAGAAGATTCTTCTGTTCATTCTAATTCTGACCTGCACATGTGAATTCTTCATTTCTTTTCTTTGTATAGTGTGCCTAGCTGAAGGCACTAAACTCAGCACATATACAGTTCTTTTTCATTTTCATCTCGGAGCGGACCCGATATCCACGCAATTCAGGTGCTTTCTACGCTTTTCCACTCTGTTTTATGTCTTTTTAATACAATGAGGACATTGCATTAGATAGGCATGGGGGGATGGATATTTATCTTTGAATTCATTCGTCAGCTCCGTAGATTTGTTTTATTTTATATATAAAAAAAAAAAATCAAAATTAGGAAAGAGAATTTGGGTTTAAGAAAATTTTCGATCTTAAGAAATACTATATTATGTTCTGAACACAAAGACCCTTCAGGTCTTTGGACTTAATCAGCCTATTTATCCACTAAAGTGTGGATTTGTTTTTCGAGTTCTCGCCAACCTGAATTTTATTATAATTGGAATAAATAAGTTTGGGTGATAAGTACACGACTTGTCAACCCGCCCTCTGATTTAAGGGAATTTTGAGTTTTAAGCATCTACACACTTTCTTTGCACTGACTCATTGCTCGGCAATTTTAATGGAAATTGGGTAGCTAATGAACCTTCTAGGGTGATATGGCTGGCAAGTTATCGTGGGTAACAGCCCATAGGTAGGTTGTCCAGAGCCCAGTCACTGACCTTTCTCTTTTTGCTGCCTTTAGGTAAATCTTAGACCAGGGAAGCCACCTACTTAAAAAAAAAAAAAAAAAAAAAAAATCAAAAACTAGAAAAGAACAAAAAGAAATAAGCCACACTTCGCCACACGAGTATGGCTGGCAAGTTGTCGGTGGTAACAGCTCATCGACCGGTTGTCTAGAACCCAGCTCAGAAAATGCACTAAAAATTCCCAAAACACTTAGGAAGAAGCGGAGAAGTAGAATAAATCGGGGAGATATACACTGGATTCACCCTTGTGTTGACCCCGTTAAAAAAAAATAAAAGTAGGGAGAAAGCTACCGGTTGTAAAGATACACCTTTAGGCAGAATTCTTTTTGAGGTCACCTAGAGGCGTAGAAATCCGAAGTCCGTTTTAATTGCCGGTCAACGAGTCTATCACAATCACAATAAGATGCTTAAAACTTAGGGTTCTCATCAAATCTTGGGTGAGTTGAATGGCCGTAGAAAGCCACTCTTAAACCCTAAAATTTGAAAATCCAAAAAAAAAAAAAAAAAAAAAAAAGAGAGTAAAAACAGAAAAAGAAATTTTTCTTTGAATAAGGCGAGGCTTGAGGCGGTCTGCATTTTGGCTGATACCCGGGCACTGTTGTGTCTTTGAAAGTTCAGTTCTTAAGTAGATAATTTCTTAATGATTGAAAATAACTCAGGTCCAAATAATCTAACCTAATTCTTTTATAAATAGCATATAGTTTTTGCTAGGGACTAGCAAAAGATAGGCATGGGGGTATGATGTAAACACATTTACACTACTTAAAATGTCTATTTATGCATGTTCTTAAGCATAGGATTGCATTTCATGATATAAATATTGCATTACATGCATCATCTTGCATTTAGAGTAGTTTGAATAAAATGGAGGTTAATTGTCTCCTTTTATGTGCTTGGACAAGGCAAATATTTTATCGGGGCCTCGGATCAAAGATCCAACCGTATGGATATGATCAGGGAGACGATTGGAGTTCAACGACTCCAAGATCGCCCTAATCAGGCATCCGTAGCATCAGATAGAGACCGGGGAACCCTAGAAGATCAAGGGCCAGGATGGTGTAAATCCGCACTTCAGATGGAAAATCCGACCACACGGATGAATTCGGATCGACGATCGTAGCCGAACGACACAAAAATCGAGTCAATCCGACATCCGTGGCACCATCTACAACTTCCAGAAGATGGACGGCCAAGATAGCGCCACGTGGCGCCATCCCAGCTGCCCAATCGGCCGCAGGAGTCCTGTGAAGACCGCGCACCGTCTCCTCTCCGCCGTTGGATCTCGATCCAACGGCTGCGGTCGCTCGCGTTTAAAAACGTCCGCGCGACCATTTCCCCCACGTAGCGTAGCGGCGACGCAGCTGCGGGCGAAGCGGAGGTCGTGGGTTCGAGCCGCGGTGAGGGGGTCGAAGGCGCGGGCGAGCGGGCGCGCACGAGCGTCAGATGAAGATCCAACGGCCGCGCGCGCCCGATAGCGCCGACGTGCAATTGGACGCTCTGGTGGGCGCGCGATCACACGCGGGCGGCGCGCTACGCAGCGGGCGCGGACGCGATCTAAGCCGTCCGATCTCGCGATCGGATGGCTGAGACGACGCGGACGTGCGTATGCGTTACGCGCGCAGGCCAGCCGAGCGGGCGTGCGTGGGCGCGGCGGCGACGGCGACGGCGGGGCTTTAGCGACGGTTTTATCCGTCACTAAGGACCCCTTATTTACTATTTTGAAGATGTAATGTCCATTTTGCCCCCACTCCTTGCAACTATAAAAGGAGACCCCCTCCATACGAAATTTGCATCCCTTCCTTCTCCTCTCTACCTCTCCAAAGCTCAAGAGAAGCTTGTCCCACACCCGGGATGCTTCTCGCGAGATAAAGTCCAAATTTTCGTCCCCCTTCGGAAGTGGATCCCGCGACGACGACGGCGTGCTGCTTCGTTCCCGTTCTTCTGCTTCGTCCTCCTTCGTCCCGCTTCGTTCTCCTTCGTCCAGGCGTCGTCCCGTCCGGCTCGTCCTCCAAGCGACCGTCGAGGAGGATTTCTCTCTCCCTATTCTTTTTACTGCTTTCTAGTATAGATTTACTGCTTTCTAGAGTAGTCTATTCGTCCTCCGAGCGATCGTCGAGGAGGACACTTCTCCCTCCATTCTTTTAATGCTTTCTAGAGTAATTGTTTTATGTTTTCTAGTTGTAACGAAAGAACTCTTTTATGATAAATTCCTTGTCTATTCTACATCTCATTTTGATTTCCATGTATAGTATTCTTTCTCTCTCTCTTACTCCCTCTGTCTCTTTTATTTGTTGTAGATACTTAGATAGTTTAAATTGAATTTCTTTGTGACAAAATAAAAAGAAACGCGAAGTTTTTAAATCAAACGTTCGCCTCCCTGTGTTCGACCCGGAATTTTAATTTCGGTATAAATTTTATTTGTTGAACACGAATCCTTCGCTTTCGAACTACAACGACGGGTTTTCCAAAACCAAACACGTTAGCGTAGGTGCGTAAAATAAGTTCAACACCTAGGTGTCTTAAATCCTTAAGTAGGTGCAAAAATCAGGTTTGGGATGTTTCTAGAAATGAACCAAATCAGGCAACTTGTGATGATTGAATCTAAATATAGAATGCAAGTTGATCCTAATTGATTTCTTTCCCTTTTTTAGCTTTTTCAGAATCAGGGGCATAATGAAGATGGAAAATGAGACTACCTACCCTTGGAGTGGCTGTCGTGCGATTGATCTTTATCCTTGACTGAATCCCTACACAAATCACAGCCAAATAGATAGAGCAAGTTAGTATCAAGCCAGGAATTGTAATCAAGACATTAAATTGCCCGTTGCGCCCCGGCAACGACGCCAAAATGTTAATGCGGGAAATCAATGTTTTAAAATACTTCGTCGTAGTATAGGTCGAATCACACAAAAACAAATACAATTTATACTCGAATTTAAAGTCCGAGGTCAAACGCAGGGAGCAATCAATTGCAATTTAATCTCACCAATCACAATTTATTCAGAAAGGTAAGCAATTATAAACAAAACTTCATTCATAACAACTCAAAATGATATATAGATAAAATCAAGTAAAAATATTCAAAAAGATTGGGTTAAAATGCTGATTTGAATCATCAAATAACCCTTTTAATGTTAAGCTTCAAATATATCAAATTTATCAGCAGTAATTATCAACCAATATTCCATGTCAACCAGATGAAATAACACAACATAACCAAGGCACCAGCAGATATTAGACGAACGCACAAGGCCTTCAGAAGCCTTAAGTCACCTCAGCAAGTATAGCACCTAAGGAGGCCAAGGCATGGAGCCTCCTTCACTTTCCTTCAAACCTCAAGAGAGGCAAGGCACAGTACAGCACCAACAAAGGCACGAAGGGCCTCCCAACGATTAAGTGTAGAGAGGGCACAACTGAGGGCAAAAACCCCCTCTCTCTCTTTCTTCTCCTCTCTATCAGAAACCCGAATGGATTTGGGTAATCGAACCCATGCCCAGACCCGCATGGCATGAGCGTGGGTGAGGGCATGTGCTTTGGAGCGTGCAAGAGGGACCTCACCCTAGTGCTCTTGGAGGCGATAAGCCTAAGTGACAAAATCAATATATGCGTGCGTCTTGGTATCTCTCCCACCAATGTGGGACTATCGAGTTCCTTTGTTCTTCGCATGAAGGCAGCAAGATGACCTCCTTCAATTGGAGCAGCAGACATGGTCATGATCTTCAATTGATCACCTGAAATGCTAAAGGACCTGGGGCCGCTTCGATCAAAAGCTGCAATGGGATCATTTGAAGCCTAGAGGTGGAAGAACACGCCAGAGAAGATGGTGGCGACGGCGGCCATCCGGTAAGGCACCTGAAACACAAGATACAGGCACTAAGCCCTAATTAGAATGCTCAATAGCTTTGCTGTGGGAAGGCGAACTCAGCGGTGGTGGGTGGAGGGTGTATGGTGGCCGGTGGATGCCTGTCGGTGACGGAGGAGATATAGAGGTAGGTTGGCTGATGGAGTGATGGAGAAGGTGAATGCCTTAATTGATAGAGGGATTTTGTTGTGGAGGTGGAGGCTGAGCTAATGGAGTTGGTGGCTGTGAGTTTTGTGCAATGGAGCGAGTTGGAGGCATTGCCGAAACTTCACCAGAGCTGAAGAAGGTGAGGGCGTCGAGGTGTGTTGCATGGTCGATTGGGAGTGTATGTGAGGAAATGATGTAGAGGGAGAAAGGAAGAGAAAGGGTGTTTTAGGAGAGAGAGTTGAGGCCGAGAGGCTCCTGTTGCAGCATACTGGAGTCAGAGAAGATGATGGAGCAGGAGGATGGTGACGATGATGTAAACGGAGGAACAACCTCCGTTTGGCCGGGGAGGATCGCAAGGGCAAGGAGAATAGGATCGGCCATCCAATTTGATGGTTGGATGGCCGGAAGAGGGGAATCGAGGGTGGTCACCAGAGTAGAGGTTTCAGTGGCTGGAGGAGGAGAAATAGGGGTATTTGGCTTGCCAAAACTTGCTAAGGAGGTGAGGTTGTGCATGGTGATCCTTTATAGGCCTTCAAGCGAGCTTCCAAGCTTGGAAACAAGCTTGAGAAGCTCAAATTTTTAGGGAAAGAAGGCTTGAGGTCCAAGGATTCACATGAGCCACAAGGGAGGATTTGGAAACTAGAAATAGGTTTAGATGATCAGGAATTTCCTCAGGATCATTCCTTCCAATTTGGAAGGGATTGGTCAAGTAATCAAGGAGGAATCCATTGAAACCTCAAGTGTGTGGGTTCACACCTGCCATGGCGGTAGTGACCCGTCTGCGAAGGAGACAAAGTTGTGGGGCATTTCACAAGGATTTTTGAAAGTTGAGGGACTTTTTGTAAGGAAGAGTCAAACTTGGACTAAAATGAAAACTAGGTCAAAATGATATCAAATTGGACCCAAATTTAGGTACAAACCTAATTTGGATCCAAGAAATCTGATGGCGAAGTCAAGTTTAGGTTTTGACTAAGTTTGACTGGGTAAATTGCGTGGAAATCCAAATTAGGGCAGTTATCTGTTTGAGACTGTTTTAGGTCAAATTGAGTTCCAATGATCAGATCAAGCATACCAAACCTTAAATAATATTTTTATATAATTTTTATAAGGTTTATATGAATTTTATCCTGACTAGAACCTCGTTGTATTGAGTCTATTTTTAGGGTTTTAGATGTCATTTAATTCTCAAAACACTTGAAAATCCGTTTCTGTCTGCATGAACTCACTTATTAGACATTTATGATCATTTGACATTCAATAAATTCCTGGGAAACCCTGTGATTTTTTTGTATTTAGGATATTTTGTTTAAACTACATTTTTACCCCTGTTTTATTGTTTCTCTCAGAATGGATGTGCAGTGAATTAAAGTCTTCTGGCGATTATGAAGGAGCATTTATCTGTTGATTATGACTAATTAAAGCTAGATATGGCTAATGATGATGTCATCGCAATACAAATGCATGCCTTCTTGTGAAAACTTCAAGTGAGATTGAATTGATATTTTACATTGAGATAAATTAGCTAGGATATTCATTGAGATTTTACTAAGAAAAATTGGCTACTAAAATCCATGTGATCAAATTAGTTCTTGTTTAATTAAGTAGGATGAATATGGTTAAATGCTTGGTTTGGTTTCATAATCCTCCTAACATGATGTCTTCTAAGAATAGGCAAAAGAATATGAAAACTAAGGTTATTGGATGCCCGAAAATGATTGGTGGTGACTTGAAATGCAAGGAGGTCCCCACAAGTTTTGGATTTGATACAGTTTGCAAGGTCAGATATCCATCTAAAGGCATTTTTTATGTTGATCTACTTTCAATATTTTAAGCAGATATTTTGTAGTTTGTCAAGATGCTTGTAGGAATCACATTGGAAGTTTTGAATAGCTCATTTAGCATGCTATAATGAAGCAGTTTCTTGAGAATGAGAATGTTGATAAGGTTATCATGCTCTTCAATATTTCATCAAAAATTAGATCTTCTCATCAATGTGGGTGACAACATGCTTGAGTAATTTGGTGGTGTGTGTGTGATTTGTATGGGATCTGATTTATTTGCTTGTCGGGAAGGATAGTCTTGTTGAGGTTTTTCTCCATGTGGAGTTAAGACTTGTTAGGCACTACTTGTTTGTCATGTGGCAACGGTTCTTGGAGAGGGAAAAGGCTCTGTGGCTTAGTTTGTTTATGGGCTTAGGATTGAGTTAATAAACAAGACACTAGTTATCTAATTTAGTATGGTTGCAGGTGTTTGAATCATACTAGAGATTGGTTATTATAGTGTTTTTCAAGATAAAAAGTATATATAATGTCCTGCATGACCAATGCTAGATTTTGAGAACATTGATTTTCTTGGAAGGGCTTCAATTCAGTTTTGTAGTTTTGCTTTTACTTCAATATATTGGGAAACAACACGATATAAACCGCAAATATTGGAATCAAATCTATGCAACACAATAATTATAAACAATATAATATAAGTAGGAATCAATTTATGAATATTGTTTTCAAGGGTATATATGCAAATATAGAATATATATGGGTGTGTATGTCTTTGACAATAATTGTAGGGGTATATATATAATTAACTCATTAATTTAATTATGTGGCCAATCATATGTTCTTTACCAAGTGGATATATTTTATTATTATCATTTACCAGTGCCACTTGATGCTGATGATCTGAGTCTAAAATCGAGCTTAAGAGCTAGTTCAGGAATCAGCTTAGGATGTAAAAAATATGGGTTGGCTTGGTTCGTTGGAGAGGTTAACCTGACCTGACAAAAAGAGGAGGTTAATTTTCAGGTTTCCTTATCCCATGTGGAGGTGGGTTGCATTGACTTAGAGGTTATCCCAACCCACAAAATGATACTTTTGTTTTCTTCTCTGATGGTACCACATGACAGCGTTGGTTAATTCCCCACATAACAAATGAACATGGGGTTAATATTACATGTTAACCACTCTGCATGCCAAACAACAGATGCAAGCTAACCTCCTTGGCATAGAAGTTAGCTCATAAAATTCAATGCCTTTTCCCAAACTAGGATTAATTGATTTTGATTACTTGTTGAAGTTGGATGGAATGGATCCAAGTCTATCATCCAAAACATTTAAGCCGAAGATGCTAAACTAGTAATCTTCATTTCTTGTGACGCACTACTTAATCTGGATGTTAGATTGAATAAGTATTCAGGCTCGCAGTTTTGAATCTGGATATAAATTCCTTCTTATGGCAAATGCTTATAATAAGTGGACATTTGGCCATGTCTCGAAGATCCTCACCTCTTCTACTTGGTGAGCATGTAATAGTGAGATGTTTGTACCCCACTTCACTTGATTGACTATCTTGGGATTCCTAGTTCAAACTACATCTTCAACTTTGTGGGATCCCAAATTGCTGACCTCGTATTTGCCAGTGTTGATTGATAGATGAGTCTCGTTGGTAGAGAGGACTTGTGGATTTTTGGTTCACTTGCAACTTGGGGATTTTGGATTTGTAGAAAGATAACAAAATATGGCCAAAAAAGGCATTTCTTTGCTCAAATAACTGGAAAATTGATTTATTGGAAAATGTGGAATTTGTTAGATCTTGCATACTGAGCACGAGGTTTTAATTTGCATTTATGGGTAGCCTTATCATGCATTTGGATGAGAAAATACTAAGGTTAGGGAAATCTTGAAGCAGCTTTATCAAGTAGGATAAGGATGGTCTTCCCTTCCATTAGGCAGAATTAGCTTGTTCTTCAACTCGGTCCTCTAATTTGGCATATATGGTACTTTAGCATGTAGTGATCATCTCATCTAACATATTCCTTGTATCTTCCTATAGACAACATTTATTTTTGAATAATATAACTTTATTACTATTTTGTTCTTTTTTCCACCAATCATGTAGATTAATTTTTTCTTTAGCAGCTTGATCCAGGTTTTATCTTCTTTAATGCCACATCCAAATGATACTTTGGTATTAGAATATGAATTTGGTGGTGTTTGCTGTGCAGTCCACTTTATAATGCAAAAGTGTTACTTCGGTAGCTTAAGACTATCCAGGCACAGAGGAGGGTGTTGAAGGGATATATCGAGGAGTTTAAGATGCTTCGTTGTAGTAAGATCTCCTAAATAGCTCTCTCAACAAATATAATTTATAACTTGAATATCTAAAAGAAGTCCAAGGTCGAAGACAGGGAGCAAGCATTGCACTTGTGCTAATCTCAAACAAAATATAAATGAGCATAGGAAATAAGCCAAGAATAATATTCAATGAATAATAATTACTCAAATCCGATATTTAATGACAAGCATAAGCATAACAAGAGTTTAATGAAGTAAAATGATGTCTAAGATAAAATAATAGTGATTTTGATCATCAATTATTAGTCTTAATTAAGCACATATCAATTACTCAAATGATTCAAATAAATGAACAGTGATCAAACGTCTACTTTGGTAATCTGATGACTTAAATGTTGCCTGCTACGATGTTTCTTCGAAGCTTTCTTCTGTGCTCCTTCTCTTCTTTTGTGCCTTTCCTTCATTCTCTTTTCTTCTTCAAAGCCCTTCTTCTTCTCAGGGTCTTCTCCTTCTCAATGACTAAGTGTCGCACAAAGCCTGCAAGAGCAAAACCCACCCCTCCCTCGCTCTCTCTCTTTCCTTCCTTCCTCTCCTCTTCTCTCAAACCTTGACTTAATCGAGTAATCAAGCATGAACAGTAACCGAGTCCAAGGCTACGTGCATGGGGTCGCAGCCGAGGAATGTATAGTAGGCAAGTCAGGTCGTGTGCAAGGGTGAAGCGGGGACCTCACCCCCAGTCTCGAGGCAATAAATCCTAAACAGAAAATCAATATATGTGTGCGCGGTTGCTTATCCATGCCTGATGTGGGAATAATCAGTCCCCCTTCTCTTTGCACAAAGCCTGCAGCAGCTGCTAAAAGTATCTTCACTAATTGGCATTGTAGTTTCACCTTTTTCTCCTAATTGAGAACCTGGGAGTCTGGAGATGTTGATTCCACACCACCTGGAGGTGTAGGTGTGCGTAGATGTGTTTGAAACATAGCTTCAAGGTCGCATGAAGCTTCGTTAATGGCAGCCGAAGGTCCTGTACCTGAAACACAAAAGAAGGTCGCATCAAACTTGCTCAAAAGCTTCGCAAGGGTGTAGCAAGAGTGTTGGTGGCGATGGCGTACTACGAGAGAGCATGTGTGGGTGTGGCAGATGAGAAGAAGGTCAGAGAATGTGGGGTTGTTCGATGGGTGGTTTGGGAGGTTGAGAGGCCCAATAAAGTTTGGGATTTTGGTCGTAGGCGCACGACAGAAGTTGTGAGGGTGTTGGCGAGGTGGTTGGACGTGTGTGGTGAGCAGAAAACCTGACTGGAGGTGAGGCTGGAGGTGAAGACAAAGGTGGATAGCAGTTATGTCGAGGGGTTATTTTTGGGTTTTGGATAAAGGGAATGATAAGGGAGGAAGAAAGAAACCTAGCTACATAATCTAATTGGTCAAAGGGGGTAGGATGACGCCGGTTATGGTATGGCCGACGCTGGAGAAGGGAATACCTCCGATGAGGGAGAATGACGAGGAAGAGAGGGGAAGACGACCCTCGTTGGAATTGTGAGCAACGGAGAAGCTTGAGGAGGATAGACCAGATGACTATTATCTGTGACGGCTGGCAAAGAAGGGAGTTGACAAAGCTCGCTGGAGCTTGTGGAGGAATTGGTCGGAGAGAGGAGAAGAAAGTGGGCAACCGATCCAAACCAAGCTAAGTTGAGAAGGTTGTGCTCGTCAGCTCTTTATAGAGCTTCAAGGAGATCTTTGGATAAGGAAAGAAGTATTTCCATGGCTTTGGCTTGAAGGAATAGAACCTATGATTCTCATCTGTCTGCACAAGCATTCTATGGGGACTTGGAACTCCAAAAAGATCCCAGATGATGCATCAATGTGTGAACATCAATCGCACCAATTTTGGTGGGATTTGATTGCCATTTGAGTAGGATTCATGTCGATCAAAGGTTGCTTGGAGGTTGAGTTTGACCTCAATGGTAGAAGGGATCTTTGTGCGAAGAAGATGACAAACCTAGGTGGCCATTTGCAAAGATTTCAAAAGTTTAGGGCATATGTGTAAGAAAAAGAGTCAGAATAGGACTGGAATGCAAACTAGTTTAGGATGATCTATGATTGGGCCCAAATTTTGGTACAAATCTAATTTGAACCCAAGAAATCTGATGGTGAAGTCGGATTTAGGTTTTGTCTAAATTTTGCTAGGTAATTTATACAGAAACCTAAATTTGGGTAATTGTCTGTCTAAGACTATTTTAGGTCAAATTGTGTTCCAATGGTCAAAGTAAGCATACAAAACCTTACAGAATATCTTTCTATGATATTTAGAAGGTTTAGGTGAATTTTATCCTTACTAGAACTTCAGTTAATTAAGTAGATCTGTTTTTAGGGTTTCAGATGTCTATTAATTCTCAAACTGCACGAAAATCCATTTTTGTCTACATGAACCCACTTATTAGACATTTATGACCATTTAACCTTTAATAAACCCCTAGGAAACCACATGATTGTTCTGCATTTTAGGATATTCTATTAAACTGCAGTTTTACCCCTATTTCACTACATTTCTCTCAGAAACAATATGCAATGAATTATGGCTCTTTGGCGGTTATGTAGGAGCATTTATCAATTGATTATGACTAATTAAAGCTAGATATGACTGATGATGACATTATCATCGAGGGGCAAATGAGCTCTGCAGGTGGGACTTTAAAATAAAGATGGTGTTTTCACAGGATAGTGGGTTTGATGGCTCAAATTGAGTTGCTAGGATGTTATTAAGCAAGTGTTGAAAAGACTTGCATGTAGGAGGCTGTTGTATCACTCTTATGCAATACAAGTCCATGTGTATGTCTTTCTTCTTAGCAGTGGAGATCTCAGATCATTTACCTTGGTGCATGGTGTAAGTGACCAATAGAATACATATGATGAAGATTTGCTAGTGTATCTCTATGCTTCTTTTGCTAGTAGAATCATGTCAAAATGTTTGTTCTAAGAAAAAAGAAATTCTAGTTTGAAATAATAGCGGCTTTGTTTTGAATATGTCATTTTGGACCTTGATTTCTTAGGTTGTCCTACAAAAGGCACTACCTGTTTTTAAGTGTTATCTAAATGAGTTCATTGCTACTCTCCAAATCCTCCCCAAAAAGTTAACACAATACTTTGTTTCTTTTGTTCTAGTACCATGGTAGCTATTCTTTAAGACATTGGCTCCAACGCTCAGATTGGCTCCCAACACTTAAAGCTATACTAGCTTTAGATGAAGAATGGGTAAGGAGAATTGGAGATGATACACTCGGAGGACCAGTTATCACTCGACAATTGTGACTTATTAGGATCTTGATGAGAGATCTTTTGATTAGAGTAAGCCTGATGTTATCTTGTCGTCGTATTCTATTCCCTTGTCATGTTGAATTTTTCTTCAACACATATCAATTTATTTAAAAAGGAACAACATATTAATTTATATTTCAACCAATTAGGTAAATTACCTGCATAGCCACGGTCTTGCTCATATAGAGTTAAGGCTTGAAAATGTGCACATATGCCCAGTGGACAGGCATATCAAGGAAAGGAAAATATCTTGATTCCATCTTCTCTGCTTTTTTTTTCAAAATTTTCTATGTAATTATTGTCATGTATAATCTTCTCTTGCATAGATCTGACACAGCGTAAACTAACACAATATAAATAGAGCATAATTCAGTTCTATGCATAGATTTGCATAGAATTTATGAACACAATATAAATTCGAAGGGCCTTGCACATGATGATGCAGTCTCATTATTTTGGGAAACAACACAGAGTTTGAAAGTGTTATTCTTTGGCTTGCCAATAAGCTTTCATTTGATGTTGATGCTTGTGTTAACCTTTTTGAGGTATTAGCAATTTTCACTATTACATGGAATTATATCATAGTGGACTGTAATTTATTATTCTTTTGGCCTTCTCTACGTGTACATCTAAACCTGCCATTTAATTAGTGAGCAGAGTGGATGTAAACTGGTGGTGTATCAAGTTCACAGGAATTGGAACTGGCTCATAATTTACATTCAAGAATGTGGAGAAAGTAGTTTACATTTTTTCATATGTGAGTCTAGTATTTCAGGTAGCATAAGGTAGAATTTAAAACTAGAAGCAAAATTTGAGGGTGCTTTCGAAATGCAATTATTGTTTTTAATCTTAAATCTTATCTTATTTGATTTGTTTCTCTATATACTTATTATGTAAATGGACTTGAAATATACCATTGAGTATGAAGAATCAGAAGAGGTTGTGTACCAATGTGGTTTTTTTTTTTTAGGTTTCTTTTTAAACGGGGTGAGGTGGGTGAATGTGGAAATCAAAGCAACCAAACTAATCTTAGGATTTATGAGAGCACCTATGTTAATTATGGCTTGAATTAGAGTGATGGAATGAAGTCTATGGAGGGGGAAAGAATGGGGGAGCACTTATTGTTGTTTTCAATTGCACTTTACTCCTTTCTACCACTTGAAGATTCCTGGTCGGGGTACCTGCAAGACAATCGAGAAGAAATAAAAGAGAGTTAGAAAGCAATTAGGTGTGTGGAAAGCAGGAAAGGAATCGAGATCTGTTGCCTCCCTAGCAACGGTGCCAAAAAGATGTATGGGAATTCGTAGTGTAAATATTTGAGTTTAGAAAACCCATCATTATAATGCGATTCTCAAGAAAATCTGTCATTCAAATAATTTTTATCGAAACTCACAATGATTCTCGGGTCAAACACGAGGAGGCTACATTGATTCAAAATCCACAGTTATATTTTTTTTGTAATTTTTGTTTATAAATGAGACATTCACAATGATTGCTATTCTATTTGAAATATAAACACTACAACCAAAGAGAGAGAGACAAAGAGAGAAATAACTTTTATACATAAAATAATGTCATTACAACTACAACTAGAAAGTGAGAAATCTAATCTAGAAAGTGATAAAGAGAAGGGGGAGAGAAGTTATCCTCCTCAACGGTTGCTTAGAGTATGAGCCGGACGAACATCTCCTGGAAGGAGAGTGAAGACAGAGGACAGAAGATGGATCGGGAAGAACTGTGGATGAGGTAGGGAGCCGGCGTCACGGGATCCACTTCCAGAATGGGGGCGAGAAGACAACTGGTGAGAGCTCCTCAAAGGGGATGAGAGGTGGAAAATTTTATTTTTAACTCTAGCGGAGCTTCTCGTAGCTTCCAGTAGCTTGGGAGCACTTAGCGAGCTTTAGAACTTGAGTTCTTAGCTCTTAGAGAGGGAGAGAGATGATGGAAGGGATGAAGAAAATGTGGAGGGTATAGGGGGCTTTATATAGTTGAGGTACAAGGGCAAAAAGGGCATTTTATCTTTGAAAAATTAACTCTGCTGCCTTTAGTGACACATGTGCACGTCACTGTAGGTAAGCATTGGTGAAGATGCGTGCCTCATCTTTGCTATGGAGCGCTGATCAGACTCTCCACAACGCACCACATCGACGTTGCCTCGCCTTTAAGCGTTAAAGCCTTCTCCCAAGCAACGATTGATCAAGACTGTTCAATTGAAATCGAACGGTCATCGTTGCTCGCTGATCGCACCTTCAGAATGTGTGCCTGTACGTCTTGGATCGAAATCAGCCATTCGATCATGTAATCAGATGGCTTAAAAGCCACCTTTCATGCGCTCAGCACTGCGTCTGATCGGGCGTGCATATCTACGTTAAATCATGCGTGAAGCGCACGCCTTCATTTGTGCCGCCATGTAGCCTCGTTCTTCGCCGCCTGATCACGATCCAACAAACGTATTTTGCTCTTGTGCAATCCCCTCTCCAATTTGAGGCGAGGCGGGGCTTGAACCCATGCCTCCCTCTTCGCGGACAAAAGCGCAGCCAACGTGCTACGCTTGAGTTTGTGTCGCGCTTTCGTTTTAAGGCACACGTGCCCTCAACTGTTAGATCGGGATCCAATGGTTGAGATCGCATCTTGATAGCGCATTCAGAGTTGGAGCAGGAGACTTGGCTGGTGTTGGGTGGCTGGGATGGCTCCACGTGGCACCATCCTGGCCATCCATCTTCTCTAACTTGTAAGTGGTGTCACAGATGTCGGATTGGATAGATTTTCGCGTCGTTGGGCTGCGATCGTCAATCCGAACCCATTTGTGCAGTTGGATTTGTTGTCTGAAGTGTGGATTTTACACCACCTTTTCCCTTGACCTTTGATCTTCCTCAAATTGTATTTGATGCTATGGAAGTTTGATCGAGGCGATTTTGGAGTTGAACTCTGATCTCCGCCCTGATCAAATCCATATGGTTAGATCTTCAATCTAAGGTCCCAATAAATATTGCCCTATCCCTGGCCACAAAAAGAGGTGAATTACTATACAATTTATACAAGTTAACCTAATGCATGATGATGAATGTTATGCAATATTTACAATGCATAATGCTTCTATGACACTAAGAACATGCATAGGTAGACATTTTAGGCTACTTAGATGTATGCACATCAACCATGTCTGTGTTTTCAATGTATAATGCTTCTATGACACTAAGAACATGCATAGGTGGACATTTTAGGCTACTTAGATGTATGCACATCAACCATGTCTCATCGTTATTCTGTTGATTGCTTATCGTGTACACACTACACGATCACTTAAGTACACAAACACACGTTTCTATTTCATCTTTTTGAGCAACTACGGGGTCTGGATTCACACGCTAGTCTTATCTAGATTATGGGTGGATTTGTAGAGGTCTTCACCTCACTAGGTCTTCTGTAGGATGTGTACAATTGTATTGAAAACATTTGTTTGTGTACTACTACTATTCACGTAGCAAACCCCTAGGAAACATTCATGTTTTTCTCCCTTGACTGATTGATTCATCTTTTGATTTGAGATTGTTGAGATATTGGGATTTCTGATTTTTGACATTGAGTGAGATTGTTTAACTTTCTATGAGTTGTGACTGATTCAAAAAATGTTTTCAAAAATCAACTCAATGGAAGGTAGGAGATCCCAAAACCTTGAGTTAGCACCTCCCTTGGGTGCTGATGCCCAAGCTTCTACTTCCACCTCGATGCCTTCCACATCCAATCCTCCACCTCCTAGGCCTCAAACTCCCATCCATCATTCCGTTCATCTGGAGGATGACATTGATTCTACGCAATTTGAAGATTTCAAAGAACTTTATCCACATCTCTTTACACATCCTCCACCACCACCACCACCAGTCCATAGGTTTCAACCTCCTCCCTACCCTAACTTTCCCAGCCAACCACCCCCGGAGAGAGGTCCACAACCTAGTCTTCAACACTTGTTTGAGACAGCTTCAAATGAACACTCTTACCCAACAAGTACAATAGCTTACACAAGCTGTTAATCTCTTAGCAAACCCCCATCCTCAACCTCGTAGACCTCAACTATGAGATTATTATAATGCCGTAGTTGCACAACCTATGCCTATGGTATGCTATCTCACTGAGGGTCATGCTACTGAATTGAAGACAAACCTTGTAGCACTTATTCCTCACTTCCATGATCTTGCTTCTCAGGACCCATCTTAGCATCTAGAGAAGCTGAAAAACCTTGCTCAGACTTTTGGTCCGCAGGGCCATATCAGTACACACTTTTAATGAAGATGTTCTCCTTCTCACTAAAGGACAAGGCTACCTTTTAGTTTAGAACTCTCACATGGACTACACCAGTAGAGACCTGGGCTTCTTTGGAACATGAGTTCCTCAAGAAGTATTTTCCTGTAGGCCACACAAATGCCTTGAGGCGTGCTATCACCACATTTATCCAAAACTCAGGAGAATAGATCCACGAGGCTTGGGAGCAATTACATGAGCTTCTACGAAAGTGTCCCCACCATGGTGTCCCATGCTAGCAACAGGTCTAGATCTTCTATCATGGGATCCATGATGACACAAGGAATTTTGTTGTTGCCGCATGTGGAGGCAATTTCCTGTGTTGGGAAGAGGACTCAGCCTTTAAGCTCTTCGAACGCGTGGCCGAAAGTTTTATTAATAATGCTTCGATAAGTGTGTTTAATAGAAATTTCTCATATTCCCACTCATACACGGGAGTACCCGAAAACCAATCCAACACACGAGATCTAGAGATAGTGGCTAGTCAGCTCAATAAGGTGGGCTTAATAGAGAAGTAGATGAAGTATGGAAGTTCCTATCTAAATCTTCATCTTCTTCTCAGTCACCTACACCTCGCACTTCTCAGTTTCCCGAGGGAAACTGTAAACAACCTATCTTTGACACAACTTGCACCACCGAACTATTCATTTTCATATCCTTCACCAGTTGGAGGAACCTTTGTTCCTCCTTACACTAAATTCCTTACACCTTCTGGAGCTTCGAAGGATCTCCTCGCCATTCATAATGATCCTTATACACAAACCTACAACCCTGGATGGCATAATCATCCAAATTTCTCATGGTCAGGAAATTCACAGAGACCCAACTTTCAACAACCTTCTACACCACCACTTCACAACCCGATTCGAGCACTACCTCCACAACGACACGAGTATCCACTGTGTGCCTACCAGCAACCCTAACCTAGGCCTGTCCAATACTCTCAACCTGGGCCTACACGTGATGATCAGTTAGGGTCAATAGTGAAAGTACTTGCTGATATGCAACAACAGAACATTGCTATGTAGTAGAGACAAGACGCGACATTAGCTGAGATGAGAGCCCAGCTATCACACTTGACAGAATCCTATCAGCCACATTCACTCCCATCTCAAGTAGAACCCAATCTGAGAAATATACCTACCCAGAGGTATGTTCAACCTAATCCTCCCTATGGCCAAGCACATGTCATATCACAAGCCTTGCAAAATCATGATCCTTCCACACCTTAATCATATCAGAAACCATCTCTTCTTCCCAACCCTAATTCATCTTCGTCATCTTGATACTGCATTCATTGATTGAAGAGGTGGATGCTGTAGATTCCTTCTTGATATTATGTTTCTTTACTTGGACCTTGAGCTAAGTAATTCTAAGATGACTCTAATTTGTGTACTTGGACCTTGAGCAAAGTTTCTCTGATTTGATACCCACTCTCTACTTGGGCCTTGTACCAAGAAACTGATTTTGATGCATATTGATTATGGAGCTATTCTTCACCTTGGAGATTGACAAACTCTCATCCTTTTACTTCATGATCTATATCTTTCATTGAGTTTCATTTGACTTGTCAATTCTCTACTCGTCCTCTTGAGCTCCTACATTTTTTGACATCTCTTCTGGGTTTGTGCCTAGCTGATGGCGTTAAACTTAGCAAACCTATCTCTTGTATATAGTTGCTTTCATCTTTCTTATTTTCCATTTCTTGCATTAGGTGTCTATCCTTGCATTTTTAGCATGCATTCATAGCCACATATGTCATGCATTTCACTACTTAGCCTGACTTTCCACTCTGATCTTATATCAGACTTGAAATCATCCACATAGAGATTTTATCTCCTCATTCTAACTTCCTTCCGTCACCCAGTTTAAGTTAGTGAAAAGCAGAGAATGCATTTGCATCCACCCTATTCATACAATGAGAACATTGCTTCATTTAAACATGGGGGTGTAAATGGTGAAATTACTTATTGAAATGCAATTACAGACACACTTGTAGTGTATATAGTACAGTATTATTAAAAATACCAAAAAAATTGAAAAAATTTGACAAAAATTACAAAGTCAAAAATACAAAAAAATGACAAAAACAAAAACTCCAAAAGTACAACAAGGGACCTACTATACTTTTTGTTGAATGCACGGGTTGCTACACTAACGTGCTTGGTTTTGAAAACCTGTCATTGTAGTTTGAAAGCGAAGAACTCGTGTTCAACAAATAAAATTTATACAAGAATGGAAATCCCGGGTCGAACACAGGGAGGCGGACGTTTGATTTAAAAACATGCATTTGATTTATTTGTCACGAAGTAATTTAATTGTTTAGAACTATCTAACTATTTACAATAAATAGAAAAGAGAGAGAGAGAATATTACAAACAAAAACCAAAAAGAGATGTAGAATGAACATGGAATTCATCATCAAAAAGATTGTTTGTTACACTAAACATTATGACTAGAAAGTGAGAAAATGATTAAACTAGAAAGTAGTAAATCTATTCTAGAAAGTAGTAAAACTACTCTAGAAAGTAGTAAAAGAATTGTGAGAAATATCCTCCTCGACGGTCGCTTGGAGGACGAGCCGGATGGGATGACGCCTGGACGAAGGAGGATGGAGCAGGATGAAGGAGGACGAAGCAGAAGAACAGGAACAGGGCAGCACGTCATCGTCGTCGCAGGATCCGCTTCCGAAAAGGAGACAAAAAATTGACTTTATCTCGCGAGAAGCATCCCGGGTGTGGGACAAGCTTCTCTTGAGCTTTGGAGAGGGAGAGAAGGAAGGGATCAGAATTTCGTGTGGAGGGGGTCTGCTTTTATAGTTGCAAGGAGTGAGGGCAATTTGGTCATTTTAATTTGAAAATCATTAAATCAGAGGTTTATAGTGATGGATAAAACTGTCGCTAAAGCCCTATTGTGGGTGTAGTGGGGCGCCGTCCGCGCGGCTGCTCGCCTCCTCACGCGTAATGTGCGCTCCACGTCCAGCTGATCATGATCGGACGGCTTAAGTCGCGACTCTACCCGCTTCTTAGCGCGCGCCCACCCGCATGCGATCCCGCGTGAAGCACGGGGTGCAATAGCGCGTGGGCACTATCGAGCACCCGCAGCTGCTGGATCGCGATCATGCGGTCAATCGGGCGCGTGCCTCCGCTCCAATTGCAGCACGGCGAGGATCGAATGCGCACCTGCGCTTCACATTAGAGCGCTCGACCAATGCACTGTG
Source organism: Thalassia testudinum (assembly GCA_037157565.1). NCBI lineage: Eukaryota > Viridiplantae > Streptophyta > Magnoliopsida > Alismatales > Hydrocharitaceae > Thalassia > Thalassia testudinum. The sequence continues at coordinate 56,010,551 of JAZHRO010000025.1, read as the reverse complement.
GGCGTGTTTGTGTCAAGCGCTTAACTTAAGCCCGGGCACGTCGCAGCCGTTGGATCTTGATCCAATGGCGGGGAAGGGTTGATATGGAGGTCTTCAGTTGATGTGTGCGGTTGATTGGACGGTCGAGATGGTGCCACGTGGCGCCATCTTGGCCATCCATCTTCTGGATGATGTAGATGGTGCCATGGGTGTCGGATTGACTCGATTTTTGCGTTGTTAGGCTGCGATCGTCGATCCGAATCCATCCGTATGGTCGGATTTTTCATTTAAAGTGTGGATTCACACCATCTTGGTCCTTGCTCTTTTAGGGTTCCCTGGTCTCTATCTGATGCTACAGATGTCTGATTAGGGCGATCATGGAGTCGTTGAACTCCAATCGTCACCTTGATCACATCTGTATGGTTGGATCTTCAATCCAAGGCTCCGATAAAAAGTTTTCCCTATCCATGAATATAAAAGGAGACAATTAACCTCCATTTTATTTAAACTAATCTAAATGCAAGATGATGCATGTTATGCAATGTTTATAGTATACAATGCAATCCTATGCTTAAGAACATGCATAAATAGACATCTTAAGTAGTGTAAACATGTTTACATCATACTCCCATGCCTATCTTTTGCTAGTCCCTAGCAAAAACTATATGTTATTTATAAAAGAATCAGGTTGGATTGTTTGGGCATGAGTTATTTTCAATCATTAAGAAAATGTCTACTTAGGATCTGCACTTTCAAAGACAGAACAGTGCCCGAGTATCTGCCAAAATGCAGACCACCTTAAGCCCTCGCCTTATTCAAAGAAAAATTTCTTTTTCTCTTTTTCTTCTGTTCTAATTTTTTTTCTTTTTGGATTTTCTAATTTTAGGGTTTAAGAGTGACTTTCTACGGCCATTCAACTCACCCAAGATTTCATGAGAACCCTAAGTTCTAAGCATCTTATTGTGAATGTGATAAACTCGTTTACTGGCAATTAAAACAGACTTCGGATTTGTACGCCTCTAGGTGATCTAGAAAAAAAAAGGAATTCTGCCTAAAGGTGTATCTTTACAACCGGTAGCTTTCTCCCTACTTTTATTTTTACGGGGTCAACACAAGGGTGAATCCAGTGTATATCTCCTTGGTTTATTCTACTTATCCTCTTTTTCCTAAGTGTTTTGAGATTTTTCAGTGCATTTATTGAGCTGGGTTTTGGACAACCAGTCGATGAGCTGTTACCACCGACAACTTGCCAGCCATACTCGTGCGGCGAAGTGTGGCTTATTTCTTTTTTTTCCCTTTTTTTTCTTTTTCTCTTTTTAAGTAGGTGGCTTCCCTAGTCTAAGATTTACCTAAAGGCAGCAAAAAGAGAAAGATCCAGTGACTGGGCTCTGGACAACCTACCTATGGGGTGTTACCCATGATAACTTGCCAGCTATATCACCCTAGAAGGTTCATTAGCTACCCAATTTCCGTTAAATCGCCGAACAACGAGTCAGTGCAAAGAAAGTGTGTAGATGCTAAAAACTCAAAGATCCCTCAAATCAAAGGGCAGGTTGATAAGTCGTGTACTCATCACCCAACCTTATTTACTCCAACTAAAATAGAATTCAGGTTGGCGAGGACTCGAAAAATAAATCCACATTTTAATGGATACACTGGTTGATTAAGTCCAAAGACCTGAAGGGTCTTTATGTTCATATCATAATGTAGTATTTCCTAAGATTAAAAATTTTCTTAAAACCAAGTTCTCTTTCCTAATTCCATAAATTTTTTTTTATAAAAGAAAATAAAATAAATCTACGGAGTTGACGAATGAATTCAGAGATGAATATCCACCCCCATGCCTATCTAATGCAATGTCCTCATTGTATTAAAAAGACATAAAACAAAGTGGAATAGAGTAGAAAGCACCTGAATCACGTGAATGTCAGGTCCGCTACGAGATAGAAACTAAAAAGAACTGTATATGTACTGAATTTAGTGCCTTCAGCTAGGCACACTATACAAAGAAGAGAAATAAAGAATTCACAAGTACAGATCAGAATCAGAATAAATAGAAGAAACCTCTGACCTGTCAGCAGATGTCCACAAATGTGGACCAGATTGTGGTGCAGACCCATACCTCATAATCGAGAATATTTCAGGTTCTGGATAAAAATTACCCAAAACCTAAAATCAGTATGTAAGTGGGGTTGGGCCTACGATTTATGAGGATGCAACCCAAGACCAAAAAGTCAGATTACAGAGAAATCAAACTCAAAAGGATAATCATTGAATGTGTGCTTGGGTTCGACATCCTTAGAACAAATGTCGTAAGGGTCCTAGTTTGATGGTTTCAGCTTAATAGGAACCCTTCGATTCAATCTTCTACTTCCTCCGGAACTTACTTCCCAAATCAAAATTTCCTAGCTCTTATCCTCCTCATTCAGCATGTCAAATTCTAGGACCTCTTGCATATTAATCACCCCGCCTGAAATCTCCAAGTCTAAATGATGTGACTGAATCAAAATTGACCTGGGTCTAGTTATCTTAAAAACAGAATAATCGATAAGCTCAATGAGGTGTAAATGACAATCAGGGCATTTAATTGAATCATCCAGAAAATGCGATTCTGGATCCGTAATGTGAGCCCTAATAAGATCAGTTTCCTCAGTTATTGGGCTATCAAATGTTCTATCAGATTCCTCAGGTCCAATCGTCTCACAGAAATCATATTCTGTAAACTCGCGTGAGACTTCGCAACTTGAATCTTCACCATCAGAATCAAAGAAATCAAGATCCATATTAATGTATGTCCCAAAATCATCTATCACTTTCTGTTCAAAGGAGACATACGTTTCCTCGTACCCTTGCTCAGGGATCTCAGGTGAAGAAATTAGATCATCCTTAATTGGTTGCTCTAATTCAATCTGGTCAGCCTCGTAACACGTGTCCCCCCAACAGGTGCCTGAGCAGGTTCTGACACTGGCTCTCCTGAAGGGAGTTCATCCTAGGAATCATCCCACGACTAAACTAAAGCAACCACAAATCTCATCCTCAATTTCGCTAACTTCCCAAGTAGAAACTCACCCCGGTTCTTATCCTTAACATCTTGGAGCCAATCCAACAAATACTTATTCAAATCATCAATCATTTCAATCAGAGGCTCCAATCTTTCAATGCAAGGTATTGGCTGAACTTCTAAAGATTGTATGATATTCCTTAAGTTAGCCAGAGCCTTATCTTGAACCTGGTTACCCTGAACCAAATGAGTTGGTTTAGGGTTGGGTGGGTTTGGGATCAATGCAGGGGAATTAATGAATTGGGATTCGTTATACCCTTCCTGATAATAGGTCATTTGAAATTATTCAAAAGGTGGTGATGACCTAAAGGTAGTGTAATCAGAGGATGGGTAAGAATCAGTGTATCCTTCTTGATTGTAGATCGTATTAGGTTGTTCATGAAAGGGTGACGATTTATAATTGATGTGGTTCTGAGAAGGATAAAAATCACAATCAAAGTGTTCAGGGTTAGACCCTAAACATAGAGGTTCAGAACTGTATTCCCAATCTGAGTTATCCCAACTAACTGATGGTTGATTACAGTATGAGTCGGGATAATCGTCGTGTTGAGGATAACTCAAAACAGGAGGGAAAGAGTGGGAATGTGTGTAATATGTGGAAGGATTCATGAGAGATGGGAGGAAGAAAGGCACCCTGCAATACAAACAATCAAACCTGTCCTTAAGTGGGCTAGCCTAAAGACCAATAGACTCCTAAAACTCGTCTTGAGATAAAGGAACAATTTAATCTACTTCTGTCTGTTCAAACCAACCAGTTAGAAGGAGGGACTAGGGAGAAGGTTCTTCCTTTGGCTTGTGCCTCCGGTTCCTAGTGTGCCCCCCAGCCGCGATAATTTGATTCTACTCCCCTAGCTAGACATCAGATTGAATAGTAGAAATAGACTAATCAAAAATAATCTCGTTCTAGGCTCTGAAGAGCGAGTCGAATCCTTAAGGCCAACGTCTACTCTATTTTATTTAGGGTTAGGTTTGAATGTGCTTTGAAATGTGATGGGCCCTTTATATGGGTTGTGCCCTTAATGATTGATTGATTTGTGTGTGCGTGCACAACTAGTGATTTTCAAGCAAGATTATTTTTGATGCGGTGAATTTTAGGATTCAAATCTTGCTTAGTAGCTTTTAGGATTCAACTTTAGGTATTTTCAAACAAGTTTTGTTGGCACACCAGGTTTTGAAAGCACAGGTGAAGATGTTTTCCTTTAAAACTTAAAAGAATGTGGAGTGCCTGGTAAATCCTAATAGTTGAACCTAAGTGGCAGCTACTTGATGAGTTGATTTTAATTGAAGTGGTACGGCCCAATCAACTCAAACAATTGGCCTATTACACCACTTAATTAGGCGCACAAGTGATTACCTAATCTAATTTCTACTCAATTATGTGTTTGGATGTGTGTACCAACTCCAAAGATCGGTTTACCAGTTGAGTTTGAAAATCAGATGAGGTTGTGTACCTCTGTAAGATTTTTTTTTCTTTTTAAATGTGGATGTCAAACAAACAAACAATCTAACCTTAGAGTTTATATGAACACCTAGGTTGATTGATGTATGTGTAATTATGTTGTGGAATGAAATCTGATGGGTGGGAGGTATGGGATAACTTACAGAACCTTCCACAACACTTTACTCCAATCTACCGCTTTTGCTCATCTCAAAAGAGTACCTGCAATCACAATAAGAAAGGACAGAAGTGAGGTAAATGATTTGTAAGTTAGAAAATGAGCAAAAAAATCAAATAGCGTCGCCTCCACGGCAACGGTGCCAAAATGTTGAACGCACGGGTTGCTACGCTAACGTGCTTGGTTTTGAAAACCTGTCGTTGTAGTTTGAAAGCGAAGAACTCGTATTCAACAAATAAAATTTATACCGGAATGGAAATCCCAGGTCGAACACAGGGAGGCAGACATTTGATTTAAAAACACGCGTTTGATTTATTTGTCATGAAGTAGTTTAATTATTTAGAACTATCTAACTATTTACAATAAATAGAAAAGAGAGAATAAGAGAGAGAGAGAATATTACAAACAAAAACCAAAAAGAGATGTAGAATGAACATGGAATTCATCATCAAAAAGATTGTTGTTACACTAAACATTATGACTAGAAAGCGAGAAAATGATTAAATTAGAAAGCAGTAAATCTATTCTAGAAAGTAGTAAAACTACTCTAGAAAGTAGTAAAAGAATTGGGAGAGAAATATTCTCCTCGACGGTCGCTTGGAGGACGAGTCGAACGGGACGACGCCTGGACGAAGGAGGATGGAGCAGGACAAAGGAGGATGAAGCAGAAGAACGGGATTGGGGCAGCATGTCGTCTTTGTTGCGGGATCCGCTTTCGAACGGGGGACGAAAAATTGACTTTATCTCGTGAGAAGCATCCCGGGTGTGGGACAAGCTTCTCTTGAGCTTTGGAGAGGGAGAGAAGAGAAGGAAGGGATCAGAATTTCGTGTGAAGGGGGTCTCCTTTTATAGTTGCAAGGAGTGAGGGCAATTTGGTCATTTTAATTTGAAAATCATTAAATCAGGGGTCTTTAGTGACGGATAAAACCATCGCTAAAGCCCCATCGTGGGCATAGTGGTGCGCCGCCCGTGCACGGTTGCTCGCCTCCTCGCACGTAACGTGCGCTCCACGTCCAGCTGATCTTAGCCATCTTATCGTGAGATCAGATGGCTTAAGTCGCGACTTTGCCCGCTTCTCAACGCATGCCCGCTCGTGTGCGATCCCGCATGAGGTACGGTGTGCAATAGGGCGTGGGCGCTATCGAGCGCCCGCAGCCGCTGGATCGCGATCGTGCGGTCGATCGGGCGCGCGCCTCTACTCCAATTGCAATGCGGTGAGGTTCGAATGTGTGCCTACGCTTCACATTAGAGCACTCGAATAATGCGCTGTGGGTGCATTTGTGTTAAGCGCTTAACTTAAGCGAGGGTGCATCGCAGCCGTTGGATCTTGATCCAATGGCGGGGAAGGGTTCATGCAGAGGCCTTCAACTGATGCATGCGGTCAATTGGGCGGTCGAGATGGTGCCACGTGGCACCATCTTGGCTGTCCATCTTGATTGGACAGCAAAAATACACCAATAAAAATGTCATCTTGTGTTATTTCCTAGCATTGCCATTATATATTAGGCAGCCATAGGTGCATTTGTAAAAAATTAACACATGCATGCATTTAATTGAGAGGGGAGGAAAGAGAATAATTGACCTTGCAATTAACGTCTTCATCAAGGGTTGCATCGCAAATTCACCATCTTTATTTTTTATTCGATTTTGAACTTCTCCGTGCGGCTCAGGGCTTGGCTTGCTCTTCGCGCCATTCTCTGCCATAGCTTGCTCTACCAGCCGCATGGCCGGTCATGTGCAGCCTAGGGCGTGGCTGTGCATACTTCTCCCTCCTTTAAAAAGACAGGCCATCTTCCTTGCGCTGGCGAGCCTGGTCGATGAACACACACCCGCACACCCTTCTCCAGGCCATCTCCTCCCCTCTCCCCTCCACACGCAACACCTCTTCTACTGAGGAGCTACGCTGCGGGCAAGAGCAGCTCACAGTGGTACACGACTACCACTATGAGTCCCACCACCGCCCAGCTCATCAAAGAGTCGGTGGGTGTGGTGGTTCACCTCTCTGTTTCACCCGTTCAAGCTCTTCCGCCATTACCGCAGAATCGAGCTTTGAAGCTCAAGAGCAGCAGCAGCAAGGCACAGGCAGCTCCACGCAGCGCGCAGGCCTCCGCGCGCACGCTAGCAGCCGGTGCCATCACCTTCCACGCGTGCAGGCTCACCCTGCAGCACCCGCGCAAGCAGAACCTACCATAGCTGGTTGTCCGAGCCGAGCGCGCAATGTAGCTACTGTTCACACGTTTCAGCGGAACACTGTAGCTACAGTACAGTGACCGGAAAGTTTCTCACTTATCCGATCACCGCGCACTCTCCGCACCACAACAGCCTCTAGCCCACACCCGCATCAGCGCCCGCACCCACTCCAGCACCTGTGCTCGCGTCTGCACCCTCCCACTCCTGCATCCGCGTCTTTGCCCGCGTCACTCCAGCCTGCAGTGCGCTACGCTACACTCTCCCCTCACTTCTGCAGCCTCTAGCGCTGATAGCGATTTCACGCGGTTTGTTAATTAGGTCGTTGTAACGCGTAAATCCGCTTTCTCTCTTAAATTTATATTCCTAGATAGGGGAGTATCTAGGGTCGTCCAAGGAGGCAATATGTTTGCAAAATTAATTCTCTTGCTTGGAATATAAATCTCAACTTTCTTTTTGGTATTTTTCAATATATCATTTTTTTGTTTTTTAAACTAAGGCAACATGAGAACTTATGGAGGAAAGGTGTTTACACCTCAAATTCAATAAACTACTTCTAAAGTGGCAAGTAGAGCCTCTCCCTAAGCTCACTCTAGGCAAGTGGAGGCCTAGAATAATTAGGGAGAGGGAGTGAAGAATGCCGAAAATAAGCAAATAGAAATGCAAACAAGATATGCGAAAAAGGCAACTAGATAAGTGATAAAGTGTTTAACAAAAATGCCTAGTAGAGGAATGCTTCTACTACATGATAATTGAAGTAAAAGAAAACACAAATCCTCTAAATAGATGGTGAAGAAGAGGGCTTCTTGCTCCAAGGTTGGTGGCTCCCAAGCTTGAAAAGAATCCTTCAACTCCTTCCTTGCAGTACTCCGCCAAAGTGATGACCTCCAAGGCAAGCCCTAAGGGGGCGTGCCCTAAGTTTCTCTCCAAGGGTGGACGTCCACCCTAAGCTTTTCTCCTTTGCCTGGCCGTCCTCCTTGAAGTGGGAGAGTCCTCCTCCTTGGCGTGGCTCAAGTTGAAGAGAGTGGGGAGAAGAAGGCACCAAAAGGGCTGGTGATGTGCCCCTTTAATCTCCTTCTCTACTCCTTCTTCTTGGCCGTAGGTATAGGTGGTTTAGGTAGAAAATATACTAAGGGAGGATGGGAATTATGTGGTGGTAGGGTAGGGTATTTATAGGATGGGAAGGGGGGGTGGTTATGGTGTTTTTGGAGGGAAATGAAGGGGTGCTTGGTTATTTTTGGAGGGAAAAATGGGAGGGAAATGAAGAGGTGCCTTGGTTTTCCCTCCAAAAATACCTTCTAGAAGGCAATTTTGGAGGGAAAAAATGGAGGGTGGAGATGGGCTTTGATGGTGGATGTAGGGTGGTGATGGAAGGGATAGTTGGCACCAAAATAAAGTAGGAGTAGGTGGTCTTTTTGCTGGAGCTTAGGTAGTAGGGTAATAGGTTTTGGTGCCATGGAGGTGGACTAGCTAAGTTAAGCAGCTTAGCTAGCTTAGCTAGTAGGGAGTAGAGTTGGAGGCATTTGGAGCTAGGGTTTTTAGGGAGAAGAGCTGAGGAGGAGAAGTTTGGAGCTGGAGCTAGAGCTGGCTGCTGCTGAAGAGGCTGGCATGGGGCTACTCTAGCTGGCTTAGCTTGCTAGTTCTTTGCTAGTTGCTAAGCCAAGCTAAAGTGAGCTAGCTTCTACCAAAATGAGCTGAGGTGAGCTAGGTCTGGTGCTCCCGAGGAGAATCAAGCTGGTTGAGGCAGCTAAGGTAGCTTAGCTCAACTGAGTTGAGCTAAGCTGAGTCCCCGGGAGCTGGACTTGAGCTTCCTGAGCTGAGATGAATTATTCTTCAGCTGGCTGGAGTTGAGTGGAGCTGAATGTAGCTGGATCTGAGCTGGGGTGAACTCCTGTCAACTCAGCTGAGCTAGCTAGAGCTCCCTGTGAACTAGTGGGAGATGAGATGAGCTAGACTCAGCTAAGTTGAGCTGGATCTGAGCTGACTTGAGCTAGGGTGAGCTAAGGTGAACTCTCTTGAGCTGCCATCTAGCTGAGATTAGCTGAATGGAGCTGGGATGAGCTAACCCTAGTTCAAGTAAGCTAGGTTTCAGCTATGGTGAGCTGGATCAAGCTGAGGTGAGTTGGATCAAGCTGAGGTGAGCTGGATTAGGCTGAGTTCCAGCTAGTCTGGGCTTCTCCTTCACCATTTGCCTTCTTGAGTGCTAGGGTTTTAGGGATCTGTGCATCTGTACATCCCTAACACTCACAAAAACACATTAAAACGACAATAAAAAATGCAATGCATGCCTATCCTAATTTATGCCTAAATGCAGCCCAAAAACCCATTTGCGGAGTAAAATCCTAAGAGCTAGGTTAGTTTTAAAGCATAAAAATGATGATAAACTGGTGTTTATCAAGCGCGCGTGCGCATCTTTGCGTGCCTACGCCTGCACGTGGGCGTCTAAACGTCGACTGCAAGCTCTAGACGCCTTAACTCGTCGCGCCCTCTCTCACAGTCACCCTCTCACTCTCTACCGCAGACACACACATACACACACCACACTTGTACACACTTACATGTACACACACACACTCACTTGTACACGAGTATATACTTATATATATATATACATATACATATACATATATTATTACCTATACAACTAAGTATAAATATATATATATATACATATATATATACACATATACATATATACATACATATTTATAGATATAAATATATATATCTATCTATCTACATATATCTATATACATAAATACTTATACTAATATATCTATATACATATATACATTTATATATATCTATGTACATATATTACTATATATATATTTCTATATCTATATAGTTATATATACATACCTATACATCTAATTATATATATATATATATGTACATACATCTATCTATATATATATTTATATATCTATACATATACATATATATACATATATATATAACTACATATACACCTATATAATTATAACCCTATCTATATATATACATATAAATACTTACTTACCTTCATATCACCTACCACGCATTATATCGCTGGAATATCTACACCAGTTGCTGATATTCCCCGATACCCGCATACAGAAAGCGTCTTCACACACACCTTCTACCCATCCATCCTACACTCCACGCAGCACTTCGTCCTGTTTGTTGCATCTTCCTAGACGACGATCAACTCGACACCGTGCTACACACCATTTCCACCTCCACCCCCACCCTTATATATATATAATATATATATATAACTATATTTATCTTATTTCTATTTCTCTTTCCTGCTATTAAAAAAATAAAAAATATATATATAAAAGAGAAAAGATAATCCTTGACTTGCAGGTACTCGGTCTTGCGAATAGCAAGATCAGTTTTAGAACCCTAATTTGGCTCAAAGCCAAGAACCTGATTTTGAAGGTGTACCTTAAGGACAAAAATTATTAGAAAAAAATCTCAAATTGAAAAATACCAAAAGCATAATAAACAAACGGAAGAGATTTGTTGTAGGAAAGGCATAGAAACTTATTCACCTCTAATCCTGCTTCCCTGAGTTCGACCCTGGGCCTAAAAGTGACCAAGATAAAATCAAGTAGGCCAGGTTAAAAATTTTGTAAAAATATGGTTAGGCTCGATTTAGGTTAACCACTATACTCATTTCAACGATTAAATCACCATATTAACACAACCTATCCGGGTCTACACGATACTTTTTCTGGCGCCGTTGCTGGGGAAGTGCGCATTCAGGTAAGTTTATACTCCATTCCTTTAATTTTTCTCTTCTCACACCCTTCTCTTCACGGGTGTTTCTGTTTGTTGGTGTGCAGGTGAACCAGTTGCATGGAGAAGGCAGGTAGACGAAGTCGGAGATGTGGGTAGATCCAAGGAGGGAACGAGAGCGTGACGTCGTCGGCACCGCACTGGAGCCGCACTGGAGCTTCGCCATGTTGCTGAACAGGTAGGTCTCTCTTTCTTAGCAACTTAGGTCAACTTGTCACCTTAATAAAAAAAAAACTAAAAAACACTTCTTGGGATCTCATGGGGCAAGTGGATTAAAAATCACTTGTTTGATTGTTTGCCATCACTCCCATCGCCCTGGGATTTCCTGCCAAACTTCGCATAGCGAAGATCCAAGAATCTTGATTCATGAATATTTCGTCGTGTGAAGTATTCTTTAAGGCAAAAATAAATAGATTGATTGCCATCCCTCTTTGCCTCATTTATCTGCAATTCTGGATCACATTTTTGGTGGGGAGACTTGAAATTGAGTTGATTCCAACCCTACCACGACCTTTCACGTGCCTAAGATTTGATCCCAAATACTTCAACCCCAACAATTTGATTTTCTTTATCTTATGGTTGAGCCTTGTGTGTGGAACATCATTATGGTGATTGGGAGCACTTGAATTGAAGTGTTTTGGCTCCCTTTCACACTAATCTAAAATTGACTCGTGCATCCACACATAGAAATCTCGATCTAGGGAAGCCCATTTCATTTTAGCATTCATTAACCAATTGACATTGAAGAAGGGTTTGTTGGGCTTAGAAAAACTTGTATTCTCTCAAAACCCGGAGATTGGTTGAATTGGTAATTTTGAGAAATCGTAAAATCCATACTACTTAAGGCTGAAACTCTAAAATCCATTCACCAATTAAAACTTCAATTCGGGGAGATTTCCCCATAGCATGCTTGGTTTACACACTTTATAAAATCAACCACTTGGGCATTACCCGTAAATAACGCCCTTCACATTCCAGAAGCACTTGATCCTAAGCCTCTAATTAAAACTGGTAGCAACTTGACCCTTATTAAGGATTGGAGGTCTAACTACCTGCGTGTAGCACCTACGTGCTGGTGAGGGTTCCGACGTGCTATCGAGTGTCTATGACTGGGGCAAATGGCCTTTCAATCTGGCCCAGTGGTTCTGCGGTGCTCGCATTCGGTTCCGTAGGTCATGATAGTAGGTAACTTAGATCTTTAGGTCTAAGGGCACACTGTAGAGGTTAAGAATTTGATTGTATTGATTTATCATCAAGTGTACCTTTGCGGCGTCATTTCTCTCATCTCCTTTTCCCTTCGTATCCCCCCAATTCTTCCTGCGGTAGTGCATGTTTGGGAGGAGGCCACAGAACCTTGAACTGTTTGAGTTGTCTGATAATTTTAGGAAAGAAGCTGAATCGTCCTCCTCCACAAACATGGCTGCACGCCCACCCCCAAATCCTAAGGGAGGAAACCACCCTCAAAACCCACCAGGTGGTGGAGCCTTGGATCCCCTAACCCGCCTCTAAGCCCAAATGGAAATGTATAATGAACAAATTGAAGCCATTAGGGAAACATTGGAGGAAATGCAGAACCCTCCCGAACGGGAGGAGCCTAGGTCTCTTAGCTCCTATCAAAATCCCGCTGCTACAGAGACCAGAGGACAAATTCGGGTCCCCATGGGCGGGGACAACTTTGAATTGAAACCTAATTTAATTGGCCTGATAAATTTTCACTTCCATGGTCTTGCAAGTGAAGATCCTTTTCTCCACTTGGAAGACCTAACCCGATTGGCTGAAACAGTTAAACTGAGAAATATCGGGCTACCAATAGTCCTCATGAAAATGTTTCCGTTTTCTTTACGGGATAAAGTGTCACAGTGGTTACTCACCCTTGGGAGAACCATCTACTCTTGGAAAGAGATGCGAACAACGTTTCTCAAGAAGTTCTTCCTAATCGGGTGAACCAATGCACTTCGCCGTGCTATCACCTCCTTTACGCAACCAAATGGCAAACAGTTTCATGAGGCATGGGAGAGATATAATGACCTCCTCAGGAAGTGTCCGCACCACGGTCTGCCTAAGTGGCATATAGCTCAGATTTTCTACTATGGGCTAAATGAGACTTTGAAGCAGATTGCAGATGCTTCCTGCGGAGGGAATTTCATGAATAAAGATGAGAATGGAGCATTCGAATTATTTGAAAATATAACTGAAAACTCAATGAACAATGCCTCCATTGTCTCCTTTAATCGTACCATCCTGCCCCGTAATGTCCAAGAAGTTGACACGGGACCTCCCATTCATCCACAGATCTCAGCCTTATCGTATAGAAATTGGATGAAGTCTTTGTCATGCACAAGAAGATGGACGAGCTTTTGGCCAACCCTGCTCGTTCTATGGCTAACACCCCCACCTCACCACTTCATCACAATTCCAATTCTTCCAACACCAGGCTTATCCCTAGAAACCCCGTAAGACCTTCCTTACCGAGTGTCGTGCTGAGCGATTCGGTAAGTCATGTGGATTTGGCTTCTACAAGCCAGTATTTTGACATGGAGGACTAAGCCTTCGTGTGCTCGGAAGCATATTTACATGCGGACGCGTCTTCTAGCATGGAAGACGCTTGCGCCCTGGGGAACAACTCGTTCTTTGCCACTTGTAACCCAAGGTGGCGAAATCATTCGAACTTCGCATGGTCCAGCAACCCGCAGTGCCAAAACCCCCTGGGTGGACCAATGTGACCGTCCGCACCTGTCATCCCAATGGCCTAGTCTAATCCTATGGCGAATCCGCCATCGGGTCCTTGCATACTGCAAACAGAACATGCATCAAGTCCTCTTGATAAATTGATGTGAATGATGACGGAAATGTCAAAGAGCCATGAAGAGAGCATGACCTCTCTTTAGCACCAATTGGCGCAGCAGAATGCTGAGATCAGTCAACTACGCATGGCAACTCAATCTCAGGGCACTCTTCCAGCCCAACCTATTCCCAATCCACGAAATTTCGTACCCCGTGGTCCTCAACCACAGGTACGACCTTCTCAGGGGCAGGTTCATTAGATTCTACAAGCTCCGAGCATTCCACCGGGATTTCAAGTTAATCCCGCTGCAGCACCTCACTCTTATGTCCCTATTGCGAACCCTCCTCTGCCTTATGATCCCACTGGACCCACATCGTCCAATGCGATCACTACGAGGAGTGGTAAGCAGACTGTCGATCCACCTCGACCTGATCTTGGCCCGTCTTCTTCATCACCCTCTCATTCGGGATGTGCGCCGCATTCGCGAGAGGACGATACACCCAAATTGGTGCCAAAATTAGTCCCATTGCCTGAGGCTCTACTGAGGGAGCCAAAAGGCAAGAAGAAGGATACGCAGGCCTTTGATAACCTGCGTAATTTATTCAGGGATGTTGAAATCAAGGTACCCCTACTAGAGGCTATTGACCACATACCTACTGTTGCCTGATTTTTCAAAGACTACACAACACCCAGGTGACAGCCAAAGAAAACTAAGAATCCGGTGGTTCTCTCGCCTCATGCGAGCTGTGCTATACTGTTAAATCTTCCACCAAAGTAGAAAGATCCAGGCACACCGCTTATTTCCTGTAGCATCCAAGGCTGCAATTTTAACCGTGCCCTACTTGATCTAGGATCTTCTATCAATCAATACCAACCATCATGCTCGAAAAATTTTCCTTGGGAAATCTGAAACCCACCCCTGTCACGTTACAGTTGGCAGATCGTTCTGTCAAAATTCCAAAGGGTGTGGTGGAAGACGTGGTGGTTAGGGTCAACAGTCTCTGTTTTCTTGTTGACATTCTTGTTTTAGATATGGAAGTTCCTAGCTCACTTTCTGATTGTCCAATCATCCTTGGTCAACCTTTCTTGGCCACAGCCCGTGCCCATATCAACTGCTAGTTGGGCTGTATTGAGATTGCCGTTGGATCTGAGAAGCTCAAACTTAACATCTTCAAGGCAGCCAAGAACTTTGATTGCGATTGCATCAAGGATGACACGTCTGACGAGGACATGGCCGTCAACACGTGTATCAGACTAATTGGGACCTATTCTGACTGCTGCGGACTGCCTTTAAACACTGACGATTGCCTGACCGACACATATTGTGACATTCCCCCATCCCTCCCTATTCCCGTACCTTCTCCTGACCAGACTTCTGATGAGGTTTTCTCTGCTTCCCATACCTCGTGGTCTGAGTCATATCCGGGCTACTCACCGCCGGTCCACACTCTTGAAGACCGGATTGCCCTTTCTTTCCCGCCAAATCAGGTGGAGTTGCAACTCCACATTGGGACCTTGAGCCCACATACTTCTCACTGGGGCTATTCCTTTTTGGATCCATCTATCCAAGAAGCCCCTCCTCTTGGCTAATCTGAGGGCCAACTTCTTCCTCCTGACTTGTTTTCCGATCCTCCTGGGACACTCTTGTCCAAGAAGTGCCAGATCTTTCACCATCCACTCCTGAGCTGAAAGAGCTGCCTAGTACACTTAAGTATGTTTTCTTGGGACCAAATGAAATGCTCCCCATAATCATCAGTTCAAAATTGACCAGGGAGCAAGAGTGCAAACTAATGAAGGTCCTTATGGAACACAAGGCAGCCATTGGATGGTCTTTATCAGACTTAACTGGCATTAGCCCCTCCTACTACACTCACCGTATATATACGGAGGAGGAGGCTCGACCTTCCCGCGAGATGCAGTGACGTCTCAACCCTAACATGCGGGAGGTCGTTAGGAAGGAAATTATTAAGTGGCTGGATGCGGGTATAATCTACCCGATCAGCGATAGCCCCTGGGTGAGTCCGATTCATGTCGTGCCCAAAAAGGTGAGACTCACCATCCGTGTCAATGATAGGGGCGAATCCATCCCTACACGCACTCCTACATCTTGGAGAGTGTGTGTAGATTATAGGAAACTCAATGCTGCAACTAAGAAAGATCACTTTCTGCTACCTTTCATTGATCAAATCCTGGAGCAATTAGCGAGAAATAAATTTTTCTGTTTCCTGGATGGATTCTTAGGATATAACCAGGTGGCAATTGACCCCCGAGACCAAGAGAAAACCACCTTTCCCTGCCCCTTCGGCACCTTTGCATTTAGAAGGATGCCGTTCGGACTTTGTCACGCGCCAGCAACTTTCCAGAGATGTATGCTGGCGATATTCCATGACATGGTGGGTGACTTTCTCAAGGTCTTCATGGATGACTTTTCAGTCTTTGGACCCTCTTTTGATGACTGTCTTGCCAACCTGACCCGTATCCTTAGGAGATGTATTGATGTGAACCTTGTACTTTCCTAGGAAAAAAGTCATTTTATGGTACACGAGGGAATTGTTCTCGGACATATCATCTCCGATAGGGGTATCGAGGTTGACAGAGCTAAGCTTGATGTAATTGCTGATTTACTTGTGCCTGGCTCTGTCAAACAAATCCTCTCCTTCCTAGGACACGTCGGTTTCTATAGGAGATTCATTAAAGATTTCTCCAAGATTTCTCGACCTTTAACTCATCTCCTATCGACCGACGTACCCTTCGATATGGGCCCCGACTACATACGACCATTCACGCAGCTGCGTAATGCTGTCACCAAGGCCCCTGTTCTCCAGCCACCTGATTGGTCCCTCAACTTTGAATTCATGTGTGACGCTTCCGACCTTGTAGTCGGAGCCATCCTGGGACAAAGATGTGATAGACACCCCTTCGTGGTGTACTACGCCAGTAAGACGTTGGACAAGGCCCAGCATAATTATACTACCACTGAGAAAGAACTACTAGCGGTCGTCTTTGGGCTGGAGAAATTCCGCTCTTACCTTCTGGGCTCACATGTTATTGTTTTCACTGATCACGCGGCCATTCCCCATCTCATGCACAAGAAGGATGCCAAGCCTAGACTGATTTGTTGGATCCTTCTGCTCCAAGAATTTGACATTGAGATCCGCGATAAGGCCAGAGCCCAAAATGTTGTGGCTGATCATCTTTCTAGACTGGACCCTAACCATATTGGACTTACTCTGCCGATTAATGAGATTTTTCTCGATGAGCACCTATTGGCAATTAATGTGGCAAGTGGACCTTGGTATGCCGACATTGCCAATTACCTTGCTTCTGGATCCCTTCCACGTGGCTGGCCTAAAAACCAGCGCGAGCATCTCATGGCAGAAGCAAAGTATTATTTCTGGGATAATCCACTTCTTTTTCGAATAGGTGCTGATCAAATCATCCGTTGCTGTATTCCTGACAGCGAATTCCCCAGTGTGCTATCCTTCTGCTACGATCAGGCCTGCGGAGGCCATTTCTCTGGGAGGAAAACTGCAGCCAAGGTGTTGCAGTGCAGTTTCTTTTGGCCCTCCCTTCACCAGGATGCACACAATTATGCCAAACATTGCACTAGGTGCCAGTCATTAGGATCAATGTCACGTTGTGACATGATGCCCTTGCAACCCATCCTAGCTGCAGAAATCTTCGACATTTGGGGAATTGATTTCATGGGTCCCTTTCCTCCTTCCAACGGCTTCGAATACATTCTCGTGGCTGTTGATTATGTTTCGAAATGGATCGAGGCTATTCCCATGTGCCGTGCTAACCATGTTATATCCACTCAATTTTTCAAAGACCACATTTTTGTGCGCTTTGGGATCCCTCGAGCCATTATCTCGGATGGAGGAAGCCACTTTACATATGCTTCTTTTCGGGCACTTCTGAGGAAATATGGAGTTCACCATCGTATTGCATCCCCGTATCATCCTCAGACAAACGGCTAGGCAGAGGGGTCGAACCAACAAATCAAGCAAATTCTCCAGAAAACGGTTCGGCCTGACCGTAAGGATTGGTCCAACAAACTGATTGACGCACTTTGGAAATATCGGACCGCCTTCAAGGCTCCCCTTGGTATGTCTCCTTATAGAATCATTTACGGGAAGCCTTGTCATTTGTCCGTGGAGCTGGAGCACCACGCTTATTGGGCGGTTCGCCAATGTAACCTCGACCCAGACCTGTGTGGTCGAGAAAGGAAACTCCAACTCCTAGAGTTGGAAGAGCTCCGTCGTGAAGCCTATGATTCTGCCTTAACTTTCAAGCAACGCACTAAGGCTTTTCACGACAACCGTATTTGGCGGAAGGAATTTGAGCCATCTCAGCAAGTTTGGCTCTACAATGCCCGGCTCAAATTCTTTCCTAGGAAATTGAAGTCCAAATGGACTGGTCGTTTCCTGGTCTCGAGACCATTTCCCAACGAGGCCGTGGAAATTGAAGAACCTAAATCTGGGCATAAATTTACGGTCAATGGGCAGCATTTGAAACTCTATCTTACTCATGAACTTGCCCCCATTGGAGAAACTGTTGCCCTACTAGAGGGTAACTAAGGTTGTGCCTCATTCTGAGTCTAGCTGGGGACGTTAAATTCAGCGCTCGTTGGGAGGCACCCCAACAACACTCTGCCGCTGTCACACTCACTTCACTTTCCACTTCACCACCCTACCACCCTGCTGTATACCCTGCACCTCAACTCTCGTTACCCGATCTTTGGTCCTTCCTCTACCCTACCCTGCATGCATATGAGGACATAGCATCATTTGGCATGGAGGGGTAGATAGGCATCCATAGGATCTGGGTATTTTATGGTATCATGCAGTCTCCATCAATCTATAAATATGTAAAAAAAAAAAAAGAAAAAAAAAGGTGTTTAGTAATGATCTGAAGGCTGGAATAAAAAAATACAATAAGTGTTTATGGATATTCAACCGCTGTTTTGAAGGCTGAAACAAAAAAGTACAAGATCCATTGGTTTGCTTCTACTCAAGAGCCTAAGTAATCTCGGTTCACACTACACATATCAAGAAAGACCAGGTGAACATAAAATCCAACCCTAGTGTTCATTAGGGAAGGTGGAGTCCATACCTGTGCGTGCAGGTAGACTTTTTATCCCAAGCTTTAGTCTTGTGTTTAGGAGAGACTCTTTCCACCAAAAAGGAACTCTCCCACCAAAAGAAAAGTGTGCTCCTCCAAATAAAGTTGTAAGAGATATACTGACACGTGTTTCAAAAAAAAAAAAAGATGCAAATAAGTCAGTATATCTCGTAAATATTTGTAAAGTCTTCCCCTTACAAAAGTTCTTCAGGGCAAGTTACAAATACCCTATTTTCTTTGAGCCACAAATGTAATAAAATGGGAGTTGAGTTTTCCTTCATCCTTTTAAGGGTCAATCCAAAGATATGAGCTGAAATTGGAACCAACTTGTACTTAAAAAATTCGTGAAACCCTAGGCTTGAGTGTTAATGTTCATCTGGTCAGTCTTCATCCTTCACTAAGCACAAGCCATAATCTCTTGAGCTCTCGAGTACGGTAAAAACCTCTTGGGTCCTAGAAATCGTACTTAAGGTTTAAATATCAAGAGTCCAGGTTAGTTGAGAGATGGTCTATGCCATGTAAGACTTAAAGTACTGGCAGTCTTCTCTACAATTGGTTCTAACAATATCCAACAAATAAACACACCTATGCGCCTCAGAAGAAAATCTTTAGCTCAAGATCATTTAAAAATACAGTACAAAATGTTTTGCTAGGGACTAGCAAAAGAGAGGCATGGGGGTATGATTGCATAGCAAAAATACAGCAATAAAAATGCCATCTTGTGTTATACCTTAGCATTGCCATTATATATTAGGCAGCCATAGTTGCATTTGTAAAAAATTAACACATGCATGCATTTAATTGAGAGGGGAAGAAAGTGAATAATTGGCCTTGCAATTAACGTCTTCATCAAGGGTTGCATCGCAAATTCCCCATCTTCAATTTTTATTCGGCTTTGAACTTCCTCTTCTCCACGCGGCTTAAGGCATGGCTTGCTCTTCGCACCATTCTCTACCATAGCTTGCTCTGCCAGTCGCATGGCCGGTCATGTGAAGCCCAGGGCATGGCTGTGCATGCTTCTCCCTCCTTTAAAATGACAGGCCATCTTCCTTGCGCTGGTGAGCCTGGTCGATGAACACACACCCGCACACCTTTCTCCAGGCCGTCTCCACCCCTCTCCCCTCCATACGCAACACCTCTTCTACTGAGGAGCTACGCTGCCGGCAGGAGCAGCTCACAGTGGTACACGACTACCACTGTGAGTCCCACCACCGCCTAGCTCATCAAAGAGTCGATGGGCATGGTGGTTCATCTCTCTGTTTCACCCGTTCAAGCTCTTCCGCCATTACCGTAGACTTGAGCGTTAAAGCTCAAGCATAGCAGCAGCAAGGCACCGGCAGCTCCACGCAGTGCGCAAGCCTCCGCGCGCATGCCAGCAGCCAGCGCCATCACCTTCCCCGCACGCAGGCTCACTCCGCAACGCCCATGCACGCAGAACCGGCCGCAGCCAATTCTCTGAGCCGAGTGTGCACTGTAGCTACTGTTCACGCGTTTCAGCGGAACACTGTTGCTACAGTGCGCTGACTGGAAAGTTTCTCACTTATCCAGTCACCGTGCACTCTCTCTCTGCGCCGCAACCGCCTCCAGCCCACGCCCGTGTCAGCGCCAGCGCCCGGTCCAGCGCTTACGCTCGAGTCTGCACCTGCCCGCTCCCGCATCCCCATCTTCGCCCACGTCACTCCAGCCCACAGCGCGGTGCGCTGCAGTCTACAGCGTGCTGCGCTACACTCTCCCCTCACGCCTACAGCCTCTAGCGTGCGTGCGCATCGTCGCGTGCCTACACTAGTGCGCGCTTGCGCCTGCGCATGGGCGTCCAGACGTCGGCTGTGGGCTCCAGACGCCTTAACTCACCGCGTCCTCTCTCACAGTCACTCTCTCACTCCCTCCCACAGACAAACACATACACACACCACACTTGTACACACTCACATGTACACACACACTCACTTGTACACGACTATATACTTATATATATATATATACATATACATATATTATTACCTATACAACTAAGTATAGATATATATATATATACATACATATATATATACATATATATACACATATATTTATACATATATATATATATATACACATATACATATACACATACATATCTATAGATATAAATACATATATATATATATATATCTACATATATCTATATACATATATACATATATATATATGTACATATATTGCTATATATATATATATCTATATCTATATAGTTATATATACATACCTATACATTTAATTATAGATATATATATATATACATACATCTATCTATATATATATTTACATATCTATACATATACATATATATACAAATATATATATATATATAACTACACACACACCTATATAATTATAACACTATCTATATATATACTTATAAATATATACTTACCTTCATATCACCTACCACGTGTTATATCGCGGGAATATCTGCACCAGTTGCTGATATTCCCCGATACCCGCATACAGAAGGCATCTTCGCACACACCTTCCACCCATCCATCCTACACTATACGCGGCACTTCATCCTGTTGGTTGCATCTTCCTAGATGACGATCAACTAGACATCGTGCTACACGCCATTTCCACCTCCACCCCCACCCCTATATATATATATAATATATATATACTATATTTATCTTATTTCTATTTCTCTTTCCTACTATTAAAAAGATAAATATATATATATATAAAAGAGAAAAGATAATCCTTGACTTGCAGGTACTCAGTCTTAAGAATAGTAAGACTAGTTTTGGAATCCTAATTTGGCTTAAAGCCAAGAACTTGATTTTGAGGGTATACCTCAAGGACAAAAATTATCAGAAAAAAATATCAAATAGAAAAATACCAAAAACATAATAAATGAACAGAAGAGATTTGTTGTAGGAAAGGCATAGAAACTTATTCACCTCTAATCCTGCTTCCCTGAGTTCGACCTTGGGCCTAAAAGTGACCAAGATAAAATCAAGTAGGCCAGGTTAAACATTTGTTAAAAAGATGGTTAGGCTCGATTTAGGTTATCCACTATAGTCATTTCAACGATTAAATCACCGTATTAACACAACCTATCCGGGTCTACACCACATCTTCTCGATGATGTTGATGGTGTCATGGGTGTCGGATTGACTCAATTTTTGCGTCGTTAGGCTGCGATCGTCGATCCAAATTCATTCATGCGGTCGGATTTGTCGTTTAAACTACGAATTTACACCATCTTGGCCCTTGATCTTCTAGGGTTCCCCGGTCATTCTCTGATGCTACAGATGTCTTATTAGGGCGATCTTGGAGTCGTTGAACTCCAATCATTGCCCTGATCACATCTGTATGGTTGGATCTTCGATCCGAGGCCCCAATAAAATATTTTCCCTGTCCATGAACATAAAAGGAGACAATTAACCTCCATTTTCTTTAAACTAATCTAAATGCAAGATGATGCATGTTATGTAATATTTATAGTATGCAATGTAATCCTATGCTTAAGAACATGCATAAATAGACATCTTAAGTAGTGTAAACATGTTTACATCACTTATTATCAAGGGATAACTCCAAAACAGAAATTCTGAGAGGAGAGAAAAAGCATTGAAAAGAATCTTAAGTGTTTAATTATGATCTTCTAGCTAAAAATAAAAATAGAATAAGTGTTTATTGACATTCAATTGTTGCTAGTTAGACTTTTCTAGGCACTGTAGCTTGAATCGCTCAAGCTTTGGCTTAATACACTTTAAGCCTTGACAAGATAGACCATAATCACTCCTAACTTAGGATGTATTCTTGTACCTAAGTCACCAGTACAGGATTCGCTAGTTTGCTTTGGCTTAGGAGTCTAAGTAATCTTGGTTTACACTACACAGTATCAGGAAAGACCTTATGAACTTGAAGTTCAACCCTAGTGTTCATTAAGGAAGGTGCAGTCCTTGCCTGTGCGCATAGGTAGGCTCATTATCCTAGTCTTTAGTCTTGTGTTTAGGAGAAGCTCTTTCCACTAAAGAACTTACCCACCAAATAAGTGTGCTCTACCAAATAAAGTTGTCAGAGACATACTGACATTTATTTGCTCCAGAAAAATAGAAAATCAAAAAATTCAAAGAATTTCAAGAAAAAGACATTCTTTAGAATAAGTCAAGTATGTTCTCCAAGTCCTCTAAATATTTCCATCAAAAATATTTTCAGGGTGCATTACAAATACCTTGTTTCCACCAAATATTCTTTGAGCCACAATGCAATAAGAGTTGATTTTGAGTCTTCATCATTTTTTAGAGTCAATCCGAAGACATGAGCTGAAGCTAGGACCAACCTGGACTTAGAAAGATATGAAACCCTGGGATTGAATTTTGAAGTTCACCTAGTTAGTCCTGACCTTGAAATAAGCACAACCATAAACACTTAGCTTCTGAGCTTTGAAAAACCTTCTATGTCTTGGAAATCTCACTTATGGTTTAAATATCAAGAGTCCTTGTTGGTCAAGAGATGGTCTATGTCATATCAGTCTTAAGTTCTGGTTAGTCTTCCTAAGCAACTGATTCTCACAGTGTCTAGACATAAACACAGTTGGCTTATTAGGAAAACTTAAGCTTAAATATCATCTCTAGACACTTAACAAATTTGGGAGAAAAAAAAATAGATATCTCATCACACTTACCTAGCTGATACTTAAATTACTCTGCACTTTAATGACGTGTTTGCTAAGGGACTAGCAAAACCTAAGCATGGGGCTATGATGAGGTGTGGTTCATCATAGCTAAAAGGCCCAAGTAAGCTATAAAGTATGTTAAACACTTCATAATTAACATAAGAAATTGATTATGTGAGAAATAACAAAAATAAGCTAAAACAACAAATCAGTGTTAAAAATACATAATTAGGTTATAAAATGAGATATTCTAGTCAAAAGTGTAATATGGTGATCCAATTGCGAACTAAACACAAATTTGGGTTCAAAAGATCAAATTGAAAGTGAAATCATATTCTTAAATGTTCAATTATGCTTCAATAAAAACTTGGTAGCATTTTGACATCATTAGGACCTTGCATTGATGACATTACATTTAGGTCCATCATTCACATTTCTATAGGTTAAAAAAGTCTTAGGGAACTTTTTGATAGAAACCAAGGACCCCTTTACAAATGTTTAGGGTCTGCTCTACATTAATTCCTCGCCACTTAAGGGCCTGCATGAAATTTCTCTGTTGTTTCACCTTAAGGGCGTCTTCACAAAAATCCCAAAACACCTGCAGGCGTAGTGGGTCTACTATTCATGCAAGAACACATTGCATAAGAGTCATTGCTCTCCTTCACCCTTGATCAATGGTTGATCCCAATCAAAGCTTCACGCACATTCGCACATGGAACCACCACCCATGCCAAATCCAATCTAATGGCTATGATTTGATACGGACTTTCCCATGCTCCTCTCAAGCCAATCCCACCGCCCAATCCCTAGTAGCGTAATCGTACCATTGCAGTGACCTGATCACCTCGTGTGCCATATAAACAGCTACCTGAGCTCACGCATGAGTGATCAAGTCCCTCCTCCACTAAGCAGATCACTTTGTCCACTCTCCAGTTCTTCTTCCTCCTTCATTAGAGTCACCGGTGACAAAGGTGATTCTTCCCTCCAACTTTCATTGCCACAGCAACTCGCTGTGGATCCAAGGACCTCATTCACTCTCTAGAGACCTCATCACCCTTCATCGCTGCAGTGACCAGCTGCACACTGCAGCCTAGGCATCCATTCTTCCTTTAGATTTAAGATTTCCTTGCTTTCTAAAGTAATTAGAGTAGCAATTAGTGTAATGTAGTTTAGTTCGAGTATATTAGATGATGAATTTGGTGATGGATTAGCATAGGTTAGAAGTAATTTAGTTTAGAGTGACCTCGCTCTCTCTGATCAATTTAGACCAGAGAGGTATTTTCATCTCATTTTCTTTGATCACACACCTCCCCCATCATTTTGTTTCACTGTCACCTTCTTCTCTCGGCCATTTACATCATGTCTCACCCCTCCATGAGAGTTGAATTCAAATATGGAAGCTTCTAACTTTTAGATTTGAATTCACTCTCAAATGCATTTAAGGGTCATCATATTGATTTCATTTGCTCACAATGACCCTAGTTTGGTTTTTATTGAGCTAAATTGCAGATTGTTTCAAATTTGTTTTGATTTGACACTAATCGGAGTTTCAGATTGAAATGTGAATGCATCTATAGCCCCATCTAATCTCTTCTTTATGTTGTCCATGACATAAGAGGAGCATTGCATTAGGATTATTGTGGATTTTGTGAACTCTGATTTCCATTTGGATTTACTAGGATTTATCTTATGCTATTTGAAAAGTTTGGAAGAGTGAGTTTTCATGTATTAAAATCTTGAGATGAATCTACATCTTACACTATCTATAGCGTAAGATGGAGATCATATTAGGTTTTTAATATTCTTGGGAGATGAATTTTGGTTTTCAAGATGTTTGAAATAAATTTGAGGTGATTTCTTATGAGATTTTTATCAGATACATCAGATCTGATATTCTGAGAGAGGTTTGAGATGTTGCATTTGATGAGGACTTTTTGTATGGATTTGAATCTTAAAATGAGTTTGGAGTCCAATCAGTTTTTATATGAGTGTTCAAATATGTGATTGTCTATTTAAATCTCCCAAATCATTAGATTAAATGCTGCATAGCAGCTACATTTCTTCATTTGTGACTCTAATTTGAGTAAGTTTGAGAACTTTTATAGCTTAAAGAACACCTAGATCAAGGTGTTAATTTCTGTGAAAGTACTCAAGATCATAAATCAAGACCTATTAGGTATGATTTTTAGAATAACACAACAGCTACAGAAATAGTAGCAGTAGACGCACCATTCTTTTAAGTCGTCTGACCCTTGAAGACAACATCTGAACAACATCTGCAGCAGCTATTAACTGCTCATTCTGAATTGTAGCAACACATGAGCTGCTGTTAGGAGCAGCAGCCTCTCTATTTTCCATGGATTTTGAATGATCGAGGATTCAATGTAGCTGACCTATGTATTATGATAGAGTTCATGTGACCAAGCTTTCATGTAACTTTGTAGTTCAATTTAACTTGTAGATTGCTTGGAAATTATTTTTGAAGTTCATTGACAGCAATTTAGAGTGATAAACTGTCCATTGTGTAAACTTGAGTGGATATTTAATGAAAATATAGTTTAAGTGCTCAAATACCTTCTATATGTTAGGATGAATATCTGTGAATATGTTGAGGACCCTTTCAATCCTTAAAACACATCTTTAAGCCTTAAGTTCATATTCAAATACTCTTTAAGGCCTCTTGTGTGCTTGGTTTATAAATAAATAAAATTGATAAAAAAAATCACAAAAAAATAAAATATAAATGTTTTGAGTAGGATTAGCAATTTTCCTAAGTGTTCATCAAGTTTCAAGGTAATCTGAACCCTTGACTTGGTGGAACATACCAGCTGATGGTTCAGTATACCTTTGAATTTAATAAAAGACCTAATTTGAAAAATCACAAAAAGAATCCTTTCCTCTTTCATCTCACCCTTTCTCTCTCATGCCCTACCCCTTCTATACATATAAAAGCTATAAAAATCAGAAAAACCCTAAAAGTGCCCAAAAATACCTTGTATGCTATGTACATACTTGTATAATATAACTTAAACCTAAGCTATATGTATATATTATTTAATATGTAGATAATGTACATAATGAACTTATATATGCATTCTATATATTAAATAAAATATTTAGAATGATTTATTACATATATAACTTTATTGTATTATTATATATTAATTTATTTAAACTCAAAGTATATTAATCTGAGTAATTTATAAAACCTATCTATATGTATGAAACTATGCTTAATACTGTACATACATATTTAACTATGTATTATGAACTGTATGGTACCTGTAATTCAATTTAATTAAGTATTTATAGTAGGTAATTAAGTTAATTAAGTAATTTATTAACTTAAGATAAAATAAATTACTAATTTAAGTTAAAACTAAAATAATTTATAATGTACAACTGTATAATATTATGTTAAGTATTTTTAACCTATGTATACTATATTTATAGTGTATTACAATATTTATAAATTATTTATGTACATATCTACCTAAAACATCTATGTAAATGTAAATAAATTAAAATAATGCCTCTAAAATGCAATAAAAATGTATAATAAATAATTTATTATATAAATCAACTCTATATAAAGTCAGTTGTATAATTAATTAACAAATTTATACTTTAATTGAGAAATTAAACTCTAATTTAACATGTACAAACAACAAATTTTAACTAATTTTATAATATATTTAAATAACTTGTTTTTGTAAATAAATTGTTCAATTAGGTAGCCTTATATAAGGGCATTATATTCAAATAATTTATTTTTAATTTAAAATAATTTATGGCCCTCGAATCAAGGGCCAAAATCTACGCAATAGAACTCATTGCATCGCAGATGCAGCGCTCTTGTCGCCTACACAAAAGTGCCATAATTGCGTTACGCGACGAGATCGTGTTTTAAAGAAACATTCATTGCAGTACAATTTGAAATTGTCATATAAACAATTATTGATTTTTGTTTACTCAAAATTCAAAATATTCCGAGGTCGAACTCAGGGAGCAAATTAGTATTTTAGAAACTAAAATCACAACTTTCAACTTTATAAAATGTAATGACCAATCAAAGTTATAAATCAAAAAATGAGATTAATGTATATGGAAGCTTCAAAAATATAACGATGGACGTCTGATGTAAAAATCAGACGTCCTAAACCCTTGATGCTATAGTGCACTCTCTATTCTTCTCCTTTTGATTTCTGACTTTGGCTTCTTCTTTCTCTTTCTCTGTGGCCACTCTTCTTCTGCCTTCTTCTTTCTTCTTTTTCTTCTCCTATCTCCTTAGCTTTCCTCTACCTTTGATTCTTTGCTTGGCCACTTCTTCTCCTTCCTTCTTCTTCAGCCTCTGCTTCTTCTACCTTCAAGTCTTTCTTCTTCTTCAGCAGCTCCTTCTTCTTTCTTCTTCTTTCTTCCTTCTCTCTTTCTGATTTCTGCAGCTAAGTCCTTCCTTCTCCTTCTTCTTTGCCGCTCCTGACTTCAACTCTTCCTCTTTAGCAGTACCTTCTTCTCCCCTAGCTGCTCCTGCCTTCAGCTTCCTTCCGCAGCTCCTTTACAGCTGCCTCTTCCTTCTCCTTCTTTTCCTACACAGAGTGAAGCAAAACCTAGCCCCTACCCTCCCCTGCGTCTCTCTCTCTATTTCTCTCTTCGAAATGCTCTCCCAGAGGCTTGTCCGGTTATCAGGTCAGGTTTGCGCACCTGGGACCAAGCCCACTGACGTGTGTGGTAGGCAAGGAGTGCACGGGTAGTTAGGTCAGGCAGCCAAGTCCGCAGAGCGTGGGTCACGGACGAGGCAGGTATACGGGCGAGTGGGACCTCACCTCGTGTTGGGAGGCGAAAAGCCCCTGACACTTTTTTACTTTATCTCATAGCGCCCGCTTGTCAACTTCCAAGGTGGGACTAAGCGTCCCACCTTTCTTCGCGAGCACTCGTAGCAGAAGTCCTCCTCTTATTGCAGCCACTACTAGGTCTTCAGTGCCAATTGCTTGGCCAGGGCTTTGCGTGAAGGGATTCCGTGCGACCTGGGGTACTTCACCTGGAGCGAAGAGACCTGGAGGAGCGCCCAAGCAAGCTCCTTGCTGCATAAATGGCAGTGGAGACCCTTAACACCTGTCAACAGGAAAACGGCCTTGCAGCCTCATCAGAACACATGGGAAGCTTTGCCGAGGTACGACGAGTGTGCTGTAATGGTTGGGGTGGCGTGGGAATGCCTGTTTGAGCGTGCCTAGGGCTTACTGTGGCCGCGTAAGTGGGTGTCTTCGGGGGTACTTTTGGGGGCGTGTCGCGATGAGTGGGAAGGGGTTTATGGTCAGTGAGGTGTGGCGGAGGTCGTAGGGTGGTTGGTGAGGTAGATGGAGGTGTGGAGCGGTGGGAACACCTCGTCGGTGATCTGGTCGGAGGTGGGAACAATGGTGGTGGTTAGTGGCAGTCGAGGGGTCAAGTGTGAATTAAAAGGGGGGAAATGAAGAGGGGGAGAGAAGGAACATATCTATGGGTCACTGGACGAAGGGGGGAGGCAGAGGGCAAGCGGTGCATGTTTGCCATCATTGGATACGAAAGCCCTGAGATGGAGAGGCGGCGACGACGAAGGGGTCGGAGAGGCTCGCGTGGGTACGATGCGACGTGGAGGAGCATGGTGGAGAGGACTCTACCACTGGTATGGTGGTAGAGTGATGAGAGGAGGGAGGAGAGAGTCACCGGAGCCTGTGGCAGATGGCCGGAGGAGGAGACGAAATTCAGGGAAATTCTTCGACTAAAACAGGCTTACCTCCAGCGGAGGGATCTGGGCTTGCTTAAATAGGCGCGAGCAGAGGGAGAATAGCAAGGAAGTGGCCATAAGTCATCCCTGGAGGTATGGCCGGAGTGAGACCCATACTGCTCGAGCGTTCACACGAGAGGTATGGGGCGATTCAGGGCATGGGGAGCTGCTCATGCGGTAGGGGGCTTCGCAGAGAGCTCCCCTTTCAAATCTAGGAGCGGCTCCTTAGGGAAACGAGGAGAAAACCACCTCGAAACCTCGCCGAAAATATGGGTCCCTGCTGCAATGGCAGAGGGACCAAAAATGAAGAAAGTGATGATAAGTTGAGGGGGTTTTTGTGAGGGTTTTCAAAAGTTAAGGGTCAGAATGTAATTAAGTGGACTATTTTGCAAAGTAGGTCAAGATGACCTTAGGTCCAAATTTTCGTACAAACCTAATTTGGACATAAGGAATCTAATGGTGAATTTTGATTTTAGGTTTGACAACGTTTGTCTGGACATTTTGCATAAAAACCTAAATTAGGTCAAATATTGGGCTTGGACCCTAATCTAGGTCAAAATAAGTTCCAAAGGCCAAATTGAAGGTTCTAAGCCCTAGGGCATATTTTTCCATGAATTGTAAAGGATTTAGTTGATTTTTATACTACCTGGAACCTTGTGAATTCAAGTGGATTTGTTTTAGGGTTAAAGAATGTCATTTAATTCTTAAATTTCACAATAACCCTAATCTGACTGAACCATCCCACTTGTTCTCCTATTAAGTACAATTGACCTATGTTAAGACCCTGGAAAATCTCGTTGATATACTGCAATGCTAAAATTGCAGTTTACCCCTTGTTTCATGTTTTCTTCCCAGATTAGTGATCCCTTGAATTAAGCCTTTCTTTTGGTTATGTAGGAGCTTTTGTTCACCTTATTAGGTCAAAATATGCTAGTTAGGGCTCATGATGAGGTTCTCATCATATCCCCATGCCTAGATTTTGCTAGTCCCTTACAAAATATTTAAGGTTTTAACTTCTATTCTAGACCATGAATTTCTTTCAATAGTTATGATAAGTGTTTTTTCTTCTGTGATTAGGTCAGAATGCCGACAATAGGCTTAGAGGTACTCTAGTACCAACCAAGATCTGGACCTGACCAGCCTTAGCCTCGGTCCTCCGCAAAGGCTTTTAAGGCTCGCAGGAACTACCCTAAGGTTTATTGGACTCCATGGTTAAAGCACCCATGCTTGAGACATATTTATCCTTGGTTCAATTTGCAGTGCATTTTTGTGAGAGAGAGAGATAGAGGATTTATTTGTTTGGAGAGTTTTCTCTCTCTTTTCTTTTTAATTCTAGCTTTGGATTGGCTTCTCAACAAGGTCTGTATTGAATTCCTCATCCCCATCATCAATCCTCAAAGGTCCCTGGCAATCGATGCTTCATGATAGCATCGCCCATGGTAACCCCCAGAACCTTGGCTTTCGAGATTTTGAGATAATCCCACCCATGGTGTTCCGTGGCTGAATCCAGACCCTGGAGATTAACATTTCGTGATAATGCCACCCATGGTATCTGAACCAGTAGAGTGCTTACATGCCCCCGGTAGGATATATAAATATCCTAAGAAACAAGCACCAAGGAGACAATATGTTGTTACGCATCTTCGAGGGAAATTTCCCACCTCTCCGCATCGGGGACTCGTCCAAATCAACTTGTGTTGATCGGCCGCTCCTAATCTAGACAACATTTTCAGAACATTAAAACACTTTTTGCATGATTTTGGTTGTTATGCGCACTGAACTAGACTGTGTGTGGATTGGGGTGCTTAGGTTATCGAGTCCCGTAAACTGAAGGTCAATTAACGAGGTCGAATATTCCCTAAGCCTTAGACCTAATACTTAAGCTTCGCATTTTCCTCAACCTCTTGAAGATTATCCAAATCTTAGCTGGTACTAAGAGTCTAGCGAAAAGGGCCTAAGGTCAGTGTTCCTACTAATTTCTTTGTGTCTCTTTAGCACTTTTTCTTTACTTTTCTTGATGTAGTCTAGAACTTCGGTTAATCCCTTAATTTCTTACTAATGACTATCTCTTTGTTTTTTGCTTTGTGCTCCTATTTTGTCATTTTGCTCCTTTTCTCCTCCTGTTTTGCATAGCCCAAAAAAAAAAAAATTCTCTCCTCTTCTCAGTTTTTTCTTTAAATATGTGATTTTTTTGTTGGAACCATTTCTTGATATGAGTTTTCATACATTCTTGCACTTTTCATACCCCCCCATGCCTAAGATCTGCAATGTCCCCATTGTAAATTAGGTGGGTTCGAGTTTAGCTTAGTTCATTCATTAGGACAGGTGTTTGGTGAGCGAATGGGTTGAGGTGACTGTTGCAGGCGATTTCTATGCTCGGGTATGGGTACCTGAGGTGGAGTCGGCTGTCCTAATGGGTGAACCTTAAAGTACAATATGACTTCAGCATAGAAATGTCAGGAAATGTTTCAGGTTTTTCAAAGAATGATGGGTTGCCTCCCGTTAAGCGCTGAGTTTTACACCATCGGCTGGGTGCAAAGAGCTCAGGGAGAATGGAGGATAAAGGATGACTCAGCCAAATCTGCATTGGTCATGTCAATGAACGGTTTGAGTCTCTGATCATTCAAGACAAAGGGTTCAGAATCGTGGTTGAGTGGACTGATATCAATGGCTCCATTTCTAAAGATTCGTCAGACTAAATAAGGTCTGATCCACTTAGATCGCAGCTTTCTTGGGAACAGTTTTAGTCAGGCATCAAAGAGTAGGACCTTTTAACCAGGGTGAAAGATCTTTCTAGATATGTGCTTGTCATGAAAGGCTTTAACCCACTCTTTGTAGATTTACGAGTTTTCATACGCATTGAGGCGTAATTCATCAATCTTGCTTATCTGAAGCTTTCTGTGGGTTCCAGCCTTAGGAAGATCTAAGTTGCAGTTCCGTACTGCCCAATTGGCTTTAAGTTCCAATTTGACGGGGAGGTGACATGCCTTCCCGTACACCAGTCTGAAAGGAGACATGCCTAATTGGGTCTTGTGGGTGGTCCTATAAGCCCACAAAGCTTCCGGAAGTCGGGACGACCAATCCTTCCTGTCAGGTCGAATAATAACCTGGAGGATTTTCTTGATTTCCCGGTTTGATAGATCAGCTAGACCATTAGTTTGGGGGTGGTAAGGAGTAGAGATTCGGTGTGACACCCCGTATTTGGTCATCAGTGACCTGAACTGAGCGTTTGTGAAATGGGTCCCTCCATCAAAAATGATTGCACGTGGAATCCTGAATCGTGAGAAGATGTTTTGGTGAATGAACTTGATAGCAACTTTGTGATCATTGGTTCGGATCGAAATGGCTTCGATCCATTTGGACACATAGTCAACAACGAGTAAAATGTATTCGAAGCCATTCGAGATAGGGAAGGAGCCCATAAAATCAATTCCCCAAATGTCGAAAATCTCGCATACCAGAATCAGCTGTAAAGGCATCATGTCTCGGTGGCTTATGTTGCCTAAAGTCTGGCAACGGTTGCATGCCTTACAGTGATTGTATGCATCCTTGAAGATTGTAGGCCAGTAAAAGCCACACTGGAGGACTTTTGATGCGGTTTTGTGTCCAGAGAAATGGCCACCGCATGCCTGATCATGGTAGAAAGAGAGTATGCCTTTGATTTTCGCTTCCGTGACACACCGTCGAATAATTTGATCAGCACCAATGCGAAATAGATACGGGTATTCCCAAATGTAGTACTTGGCATTGGAGCGCAATTTGTCCTTCTTGGTCTTCAGCCAATCAGATGGGATCTGATGTGATGCCAAGTAGTTTACTATGCCAGCAAACCATGGAAGCCCTGTATCAATAGTCAGGAGGTGCTCATCAGGAAAATGTTCCATGATGGGTTCGGAAGGGTCAATGATCTCAGAAGGAAGGTGGGACAAGTGGTCAGCTACCATGTTCTGTCTTCCCGCTTTGACGTGAATCTCGAGGTCAAATTCTTGCAACAGCAAGATCCATTGGATTAATCGAGGTTTCGCATCCTTTTTTGTAAGGAGATGCCTCACAGCTGTGTGATCCGAGTAGATAATAACATGGGAACCCAGGAGATAAGATCTGAATTTTTCTAGGGCAAATACTATGGCTAGCAGCTCTTTCTTAGTAACAATGTAGTTACGCTGGGCCTCGTCAAGTGTTTTTCTAGCATAGTAAATAACCATGGGTTTTCCATCGATTTTCTACACTAAAATCGCTCCTACAGCGAAGTCAGATGCATCGCACATGATCTCAAAGGGTTGATAGCAATCAAGGGACTGTAGGATCGGGGCTTGGATAACTCAGTCACGAAGGATCTCAAATGCTTGAGTGCAAAATGAAACGCTGTGGCTTCGAGAGATAACCGGGTTTTATTGTTATAGCGTTGTAGTATAGCCAGTTATTGCCATCATTTCAAATATATAAATTTTTTACTCGGAAAATAAAAGAGTTCCCGAGGTCGAACTCAGGGAGCAAGTTATATTCTAGGGGTACAAGTTTCTTTTACAAAAATAAAGAAAGAGAGAGAAAGAATTTGTTGTCTTTTCTTCTTTTCTCTTTGCTTCTCCTCGTCTCAGATCTTCTGTTATCTTCTTCTTCTTTATCTGCAGTGGTGATGTTCTTCTTCTTCTTTTCCTTTCTTTCTTCTTTTCCTTTCTTCAGATCTTCTTCTCGTGCTCTTCTTCTTTCAGTTCTTCCCTTGGCCTCTCTGTGTTCTCCTCTGCCTCGCCTTCTTCTGTTGTTCTTCCTTGTTCTTTTGTTCTTCAGATCTCCTTCTTTCTTCTTTTCTTTTCCTATCAGGACGTCGTCTCTCCTTCTTTCTTCTTTTCCCTTCAGGACGTCGTCTGATTTTCTAATCAGACGACTTAAACCGCTTGTTGCTACAGTGTCTCCCTCAGCTTCCTTCTTCTTCCGCGGTCCTTCTTCTTCACCTGTGCCTGCACACTTCAGAGTTTACGTCAGAGGGCAAAACCTACTCTACCCCCCGCCCCTCCGTCTCTCTCTCACAGAATCCGCTCATAGGATAGCTCTCCCAGAGCTGCCGGGTAGCCGGGTACGGGTAGCGCCCGGGTCCAGGCCCACCGGCGTGAGTGGTGGGCGAGGAGTGCAGGTCAGTCTAAGTCGGGTCGGGTCAGGTCCGCGGGGCGTGAGTGCGGACGAGACCGGGTAACCGGGCGGGTGAAGGGGACCTCACCCCGTGTGCTGAGGCAATAAGCCTCCAGCACTTTTTCGCTTTATACCGCTGCGCCTCTTCAGACTTTTCCGAGGTGGGACTAAATGTCCCACCCTAATTGAGCGCCCGCAACGGAGAAAGCAGCGGGCGATCGCAGCTACACGCGAGGCCTTCGCCCCAGCTGCGAGCCTGATGCTTTGTCGAAATGCCTCGCAAGGCCTGGGAGTCGAATCTGGGCGTGGCGCGCCTGCAGCTGCAGGCGGAAGCAGCTCCTTCTGCACGGCAATGGCGGCGGAGGTCGGGTGACCTGTTCACAGCAAAACGGCCTCTCGGCCTAATCAGAAGGTGCCGGGAGCATCGCCAGAGTGCGGCGAAGCTCGTGTGGGTGGTGGCGAGGCGTGGGGCGGCGTGCAAGGGCTGCCCTAGGTCGGACTGTGGGTCGGAAGATGGGTTTGTTCGGTGGGGTTGCAGAGGGTGACGTGGGGGAAATGGAAGGGCGGGGGTTGATCAGGGTGAGGAGGTGGAGGTTCTGCGGTGGTCGGCGAGCCGTGTGGGTTGCTGGGGTGATAGGGGGGGTCTCGCCGGAGTTTGGCCGGAGACGAAGGGGGTGACGGTGGACAGGAGCGGTCGAGGGTTTAATCAAATAAAAGACAGTGAGGAAAAGAAAGAGGGGGAGATGGGGAGGAGTTCTGACCTAGCTACGGAGACGAAAGGGGTCGGAGCAGGGCAACAGTCGTATCGACTGTCGCCGGAGAAGAAGATGCCCAGGGGAAGGGGCGGCGGCGAGCAGAGAGCCGGAGAGGCGCCAGCTGGGTGCGGCGTGGCGCGGGAAGAGCAGGGGAAGAAGTCTCTGCTGCTGGTATTGCGGCAAAGCGAAGAGGAGGAGGAGGAGGAACCGCCGGAGCTGGTGGGCGTCTGCCGGAGTGAGAGGAGAGGAAAGTTGGGGGTTTTCTCCATCAGATCCGAGCTGGGAAGAACGGTGGAGCGACGGGGGTATTTATAGGGACCGAATCAGGGAGGAAGGCGGAGGGAGACGACGTGTCTCCCTCGCCGGAGGACGCCAGAGATGGAAACCCATACCGTCCGTGCGTTCGCACGGCCGGTATGGTGGGTTACAGCGACCAGGGGGTGTCCCTGCGACGGCTGACGACGCAGGGCACCCCCGGTTTACTTGCCAGGCTCTCCCCCTCACCCTGCGCGGCGCCATGCTCCGTGCAAGGTCGCCGGAGCATGGTGCTGGTAGGTTTTGCAGGGGGGACCTGAACGCAAAGAACGAAGGAGAGTTAGGGGCCAAAATGCGAGGGTTCAAAAGTTGAGGGCCAAAAAGTAAATATATGAGGACCAAAGTGTAAAGTTGGTCAAGGAGGTTTCTTCTTAGGCTCAAGTTTTTATACATGACTAATTAGGACCCAAGGAATCTGATGGTGAATTTCATTTCTATATTAAACCTTGTTTGACCGGTCAATTTATGCGAAAACCCAAATTAAGTTATTAATTGGGCATGGTTCTCAATGTAGGTCAAAATGGGTTCTGAAGGCCAAATTGAAGGTTCTAAACCCTAGAGATTATTTTTCTATGAATTTTAGAGGGTTTATTCTATTTTTACTTTGCCTCGAACCTCGTGAATTGAAGTGGGTTGTTTTAGGGTTACAGATTATCATTTAGTTCCTTGGAATTGCTGTAGCCCTTGCTAGATCATCTCATCCCACTTTTATTCTTATTAAGTTGCTTTGACCTATGTTTGGGCCCTGAATTACCCTGTATGCAGATTATACTGGTAAAATTACATTTTTACCCCTTATGACTTGTTTTCTCCTTAAACTCAGAATTCTCTGAGTTAAGCCTTTCCTTGAGTTATGTAGGAGCTTTTATCCTTTGTATTAGGTCAAAATGAGCTAGTTATGGCTCATGATGAGGTTCTCATCACATTCCTTGGAGATTTCAAAAAGTACATCCTTGGAGAGAAGAGTGGTCAGGGGGCACGCGATTTTCAAAAAATCAGGGATGAATCGACAGTAAAAACCGATGTACCCCAGAAAAGATTGGATGTCCTTGATCGAGCTAGGCATAGAGAGTTTAGAAATCAAGTTAACCTTAGCTTGATCAACTTGGATGCCTCTCTCTGAAATTAGATGTCCTAGGATGATCCCCTCAAGCACCAGGAAGTGGCTCTTTTCCCAGGAAAGAACCAGATTCATGTCAATACATCGCCTGAGTATTTGAACCAAGTGCTGGAGGCAATCGTCAAATGATGCCCCAAATACTGAAAAGTCATCCATGAAGACTTCTAGATAATCACCTACCATATCAGAGAATATAGCAAGCATGCACCGCTGAAAAGTCACGGGTGCATTGCAGAGACCGAAAGGCATCCTTCAGAACACGTACGTCTCGAAGGGGCAGGTGAACATGGTCTTCTCTTGGTCCTCTAGATGGATTGCCACTTGGTAATAACCGGAGTACCCATCAAGAATGCAGAAGAATCTATTTCCCGCTAGTTTCTCGAGGATCTGATCAATAAACGGTAGTGGAAAATGATCCTTCTTCATGGAGGAATTGAGTCTTCTGTAATCTATGCAGACTCTCCACGAGTTGGCTATACAGGTCGGTATGACCTCTCCGGTTTCAGTCGTGATGGTGGTGAGCCCTGCCTTCTTAGGCACAACTTGGATTGGACTCACCCATCGACTGTTGGAGATCGGGTAGATGATCCCTACATCTAACCACTTAATGATCTCCTTTTTCATGACCTCCTGCAGATTAGGGTTCAGATGTCTCTACATCTCACGTGAAGGTCGTGCGCCCTCTTCGGAATAGATGCGGTGTGTGCAATAAGAGGGGCTTATGATATTCAAATCATTGAGAGTCCATCCAATGGCTCTACGATGTTGCTGGAGAACAATAATCAGACGGGATTCCTAGTCAGGCTTGAGTCTGGAGTTTACAATCACAGGAAACGTCTGATTGGAACCCAAAAAGACGTATTTCAGATGATCGGGAAGGGGCTTCAGTTCCAAGACGGGATTATCAGCAGTAGCAGGTGGTTCAGAGTGTGTGTGAGGAACAAGGGTAGGAGTTATGGGTGTGTCTAGATCAGGTTCAGACTCCTCTAATTGCGAGTTTTGATCTTCTTGTGGTTGATTGGGGATAATCAGGTTATCCTCAATATGCGGTTCATCAACCACGGCTTTGATATCACATAGTTGTTCTACAACACTGCAATTAATCCCTTGTTGGGCCTTAAAGATGTCAATCTTAAGAGTTTGGTTCCCAAATTTTAATTCTATTTGGCCCTCCTCATAGCTTATGTTGGCCCTAGCAGTGGCCAGAAATGGTCTCCCTAGTATGATCGGTGTATCCCTTGGGTTCTCAGGTGCATCTATATCTAGAACTATGAAATCCACTGGGAAGTAAAAATCCCGCACCCTAACAATGACATCCTCGAGTATTCCTTTAGGTGACTTGATGGATTGATCAGCTAACTGCAATGTTACCTCTGTCGGTTTAAGCTCAGACTCTTCAAGGTGGTTATTAGGGATGCGGGTATTAGGTTTATGGAGGCACCTAGGTCTAGCAATGCTCTATTGAATTGGGTTTCACCAATTTTACATGAAATCAGGGGAGTGCATAGGTCTTTTGCCTTGGGTGGGCGTTTACTCAAGATTACAGAGCTGGCTTGCTCTGATAGTATGTTCGGACTCCCACTTTTGGTTCGCAGCTTACGCTTGGGTGTACACATGCCTTTCAAAAATCATGCGTAAGCCAGTACGTGGCGGATTACATCCATCAAGGGGATGTTTATCTGGAACTTAGTTAGGATGAGATAAGATCTTTAAAGCACAAGTAGAGTAGGATAAGAGAATTTTTTTTCGAAATAATGGTAAATGCAATTACTCGTAAGAGTCATGAATCTACCTAAGTCTAAGATGTAGATGGCCAACCTGGAGATCTACACCTACATTTTTTCTTCTCATCGCTTTGCGATTTGTTCTCATGCGAGTACACAATCCAACACACCAAATGACAAAAAAGAGAAGAGCAAGTTAGATCTCACAAAGGAAAATCTAGATGAAGCTATTAAAAGTGAAATAGTCGTGTTGTCCCCTAGCAACAGTGCCAAAAAGTGCTGTTAGTGAGGATGTGATTGAGAAAAATCACTTTTCGTCATAGTAAATGCATATAGAAACTCTTGAATTTGCAAGTGAAAGTGAACTCATAAGATTTTTTGAATAGAAATTTGAGAGTCTGAGTTGTTCGTAGGAAGGCAAATTGATTAAAATCATTTTCATAATTAGAACTAGAATTAAATATCAAGTAGGATAATTATTTAGAACTAATACTAAATCTAATAGCATGCAACTACTAGAACAATAATATACTACTACTAGAAAGCATACAACTTGAAGAAAGTTGTAAAATAACTAGAACTTTACTGCTATAGAAAGTCAGAACAAGTAGAACTCAGATTACAACTAAAAGAATGCTTCTGAAAGCAAATCTAATACAACTAGAAAAATAAAATCTAAAACTATGGGCTTTGCAGAAAAGTCCGGAGCAATGGCATAGATGTTGAATGTGAAGGCAAATCCAAGGACTCTTAGGGGAGACGGAAAAAGTAGAGGAATAGTTGTAGTTGGTGGATCTATTTTTAAGTGGAAAGGAATGATCCTAAGGGGGGTAGCTAGGGTGTTTATATAGAGGTCAAGAAGGCTTGTGATTGGTTGATCCAAGTTACCTTGGATCACTAAAATAAAGGGCTAGGATTAGGAGTCTAGGAATCAAAGGATAGGATGAAGGAATAGGTGGATAGAATAGGTTAGGTGTTGTTGGAATTGATGGAGGGCTAGGATGGCTTTGAGAGGATGATGGAGGGTTGTGGTTCTCTCAAAATTTTTGGCCTCTTTATATTTCTAATTTCAAGTTACACAAAAATGCTAAGTTGTAGCCCTCAACATCAACTTTCCAATGCAACTTGAATCACTCAATTTGGATTTGAAATGAAAATGTTATGGTGTAATCGGGAAATATTTCTTCAAGAATTCTACTTTAAGGGTGTCCCAATCATTCACCCTAGCATCTAAGGTGTAATACCAGTGTTTTGCCTTATCCTTAAAGAAGAAGGGAAATGGGTTCTCATCAGAGCTTCATTAGTAAAGTTCTGAAGTTTCACATGGAATAGGCCTCAGTGAACTCCTCTAAATGCTGGTAGGGGACCTCCCTAGTAGTACCATAAAAGGAGGGGAACAAGGATATGGTATTGCTCTTGATCTCATATGGATTGTCCTTTGCCGATCTCCTTAGTGCTTGAACAGGTTGGTTGGTTGGGATGAAATAGTCTCTCAAAGTTCTCTGTTGATTTGCTCCTTGATCAGTTATCTCTTCTCTCCTTTCTCTTTTTTGGGCTCTCCTAAGGATTCTGTTAGGCTTAAGAGAAAATACTAAACTGCCCTCAAGAGAGCACCTACCAAGCATACAATGGCCACCAAACACAATTCAAGTTCTTACCAATTTGAGTAGGTGCAACCCCTAAACCAACTTCAGAGATCAATCAAATAGAGTTAAGGCGTTGTTTCTCTACTCCTACTTAAGTGGTAGAAGAGGAATGAGGCTACTTGAGATCCTGACCAATTATGTTTTGAAGAAGGTTGAGGTCAAGTTAGTTAATATAGGTGGCCAAACAAGTTATTCAATCCAATTACTTGACCTAAGCTAACTGATATTTCCATATTTATTTATGTTAACTAATGCCTAACTAATGTTAGTCTAAGGGTAATTTGGGTTAAATTGCATTTAGATAGGTCAGACTAGGCATTTTAGGTCATTTTGTAAATAATGCATACTTTTGGATTTTTTGCAATTAACCAAAGTTCTGGTCAAAATAAAATTCACCTAAACCCTCTAAAAATCATAGAAAAATATTCTCTAGGGTTTAGAACCTTCAATTTTGCCATTGGAACCCATCTTAACCTAGAATGGGGTTTTAAATAGATATTTGCCATAAATTAGGTTTTTGCATAAATTTCCTAATCAAACGTGGTCAAACTAACAATCCAACTTCACCATTGGATTCCTTAGGTCCAAATTAGGTTTGTACCAAAATTTGGACCCAAGATGAGTTTGCCTTGACCTAGTTTGCAAAATAGTCCAACCTAATTACATTTCTAGACCTAACTTTCAAAAACCCTTACAACCAGCCCCCTAGCTTATTCACCATTTTCACAAATAGGTCCCTCCACCATTATAGTGGAGGAATCCTACTTTGGCGAGCTTTAGAAGGAGAGTTCTCCCTGATTGCTCAGAGAATCTCTTCCAAAATTGGAAGGGAGATTCTTTGAGAAATTCTCTCTCGTCTGAACCCTCATTTGAGATCTGATTCCCTCCCAATCTCTCATGCGAATGCATGAGAGATATGGGTATCTCAACGACTTCCTTCTCTGGCGAGCTTTTCTTACTTGGGAAGCTTACTTCCCAAGCCCTGACCGACCTTCAGAGCTCTATTTAAAGGAGTCCAAACCTCTCCGATCTCCTCACGCTCGAATTCAACCGTGAACACCCCTAATTTCTCTCTTCCCTTCACGACCGTAGGTTCCTCAACGTCTGGTGACCTCCCTTGCTTCTCCTCGTCGTCTGACCCCCATACCTACGGCGGATTCCTCTTCCTTGACTTCTTCTGTGCCTCGCCGTACCCATAGGTGCTTCCCTCTCTTCGTCCTTGCCGATCTCCACTCACCAGAGCCACTCTTCATCTCCGACGTCAGCCACAACAAACCCGATGCCTCTGCTCGCCCCCTTCATTTCTTCACCTCCTAGATAAGCTTCCTCTCCCCTCTACATTCTTCTCCACCCTTTATTCTTCCAAATCGACCACTGCCGACCTCCATCACCTTCATCCCTTCCATCTCCGACCAACAACTCCGGCGAGGCCGCTCCAAACCCACAGGCCATCCCAACCCTCACCACAAGCCCATAAGCTTCCCCTCACTCCACTCTCCGTGCCACACACTCAAACCACCCCCCGAACACACCCACACCTTCGCATACATTGTGCCCTAGGAACGCACGCACAGACACTACCACACCATGCCAACACCCCTAGCATCTTCACCGTGCTCCGGCAACCCTCTCTGAGCATTCTGACGTGGCTGCAAGGCCGATCTTGTGATTTCAAGTTCACTGTCCCTCCGCCATTGACGAGCTAGCTTGAAGCAAGCTTGCTGCAACTCTAGGTATGCCAGGCCCAGGTGCCATAGTCCCAGGTGCATGGAATACCTTCGCGCACGCACTCAGATCCTCAATTGGAGTCGAAGACCTCTGCAACTGCTAAAATCACAAAGGCCATCTCTGCAGGCATACATGAGGAAAGGATGGGACATTTAGTCCCACCTCGGAAGTGAAGGCGTGCCCGCACCTACATAAGAGGAAAAAGTGACATAGCCTTGTCTCCTCAGATCC
This sequence comes from Thalassia testudinum, assembly GCA_037157565.1. NCBI lineage: Eukaryota > Viridiplantae > Streptophyta > Magnoliopsida > Alismatales > Hydrocharitaceae > Thalassia > Thalassia testudinum. The sequence goes on along the minus strand of JAZHRO010000025.1, from coordinate 55,968,952 downwards.
ACGGGGTGAGGTCCCACTCACCCGACCCGGTCTCGTCTGCGATCATGCCCCACGGACTTGGCCTGACCCGACCTGACTGCACACCTCTCCCACTAACGCACGCCGGTGGGCCTGGTCACGGGTATGCACCCGACTTGATTACTCGACTGACTGTGTGGCTCTAGGAGATCATATCCTAAGAGAGAAAAGAGAGGAGAGTTGCATGCGGGTAGGGGTAGGTTTTGCTACAGGTTCTTCAGGCCAACACTTAGCCGCAGCCAGAAGGAAGAAGAAGAGAAAGCTGAAGAGAAAGAGAAGAAGGCTGAAGGCTGAAGAAGGAGAAGCCAAGGTAGAAGGAAGGCAAAGGCAGAAAGAAGAGAAAGAGAAGAATTGTGAAGGCAAAGGAAGTCAAACAGAAGCCAAAGAAGAAGAAGAAGGAAGGAGAAGATAGTGAAGAGAAAGAAAAGAAGAAATCACTTTAAGTCATCTGATTAAGGAATTAGATGACAGATTCTAGCCTCCATTGCATATTCACAATGAATCATTTGGTGATATTGTAGGAGTATTTGGTGATCTACATCACCATTTTACTCCCATATGTTTGCACTATGATACTGCTACTATTACAATTTCTTTCAAGTTTAAATTGTGATCTTGATTTCTAAATACCAATTTGCTCCCTGTGTATGACCTAAGAAATCTTTTCAAGTAATAAAATTATATCTGTTTTGAATGCTATTTCGGTTGTACTACAACGCAATATTTTAAAACCTAATTCAGCACAACGAACATTTTGGCACCATTGCCGGGGAGTAGCAGGCAATTTAGAATTCTTGATTACAATTCCTAATTTGGTACTAACTTGAAATATCTATTTTTTGTTGTGGTTGTTTTAGGGAGAAGATTCAAAGAAAATATAGCCGCACATCAAAAATGCCAGGGGCAGATAATTTCTGATTACTTTCTCTCTTAAGCTCCTCATTCTGAAAAGGAAAGAAGGATAAAATCAATTAGGCCTACTTACTTTTCATTCTTAGCTAATTCATCAAGTTGCCTGATTTGATTTCAACAACAAAACTGATTGTGCACCCATTTAAGGTAACTAGGGCTAGCACATTCTTGTTTGAGCCCTAGATACCACATTTGGCAAATTAAATTGGACCAAAATTAGAGCCAAATTAAGGATTCTAATTTAGGGTTTTAGATATACACTTTCATAAGCAAGAATCAACTCTCCAAAATGATGTATGCCTAAGCCTTGTTTGAAGTGATTTATTCAAGCAAACCATAAAATTTAGGCTCTTAATCTCACTTGAATCCTAAAAGAGAGACCTAGAAACTTCTCAAAGGACAAATAGGTGAAGTTGACCCACCTTGTTGGGTCAACCAACCTTGAAATTAGGTCACTTTTTGCACTCAATACATCTAAAGTTCAAGTGAAATCTTAAGCACCCTCGCTCTTTAATAAAACTGGTAGACTTAAGAGGTCAAGTCCCCATCTGGTCTACCTAGAACATCAGTGACAAGAGAGGTCTGGTGGGGGAAGCCCTGTAACCTGTGGGGGTGCTCTACCGTGTAGGGGTCTTTGCGGGACTCTCCCTCTCTGGTTGCCCAGGTATTTCTCAGGTGGACGGCTTTCTGACTAAGGGGTATCATCCGCCTAGAACCTATATAGTCATCCAAATTTTTTGGGTGTCTTGATTGGGTCCATCACATTCTACTCTCATCCAGACCATCGGTGCATGTCTGGTAGGAGGTCCTTAAGACCATCCTTGAGGCCTCCTTTATTCACTCCCGTTGAGGCTAGGCCTCGACTTCGGTGTTTGTGCAGCAACCCAATCACATAGACATCTCTGATTCATCTAAACCAAATTCTCTTTCTTCCATCATCATGGCACAACCCGCAGAAGAAGTGAATAACCTTGGGAACCAACTTCAGCGCCTTAATGATTTATTCCAAGCCTTTGTGAATCCACCACAGCATCCTATGAAGCGAGATCATTACAATCCCACTGCGATGGCGATCGAACCTCGAGTCCAAATCCCAGCTGGAGGTCCTGACTCTGAACTCAAGCCCAACATGGTTCATGCTATTCCAAAGTTTCATGAGCTCAATTCTGAGGATCCTTTCTAGCACATCAAACAACTCAAGCATCTGGCCGAGACCTTTGGGTCAAATGTCCAAAATCGGGATATTCTTCTCATGAAGATGTTCTCCTTCTCTCTCATGGACAAAGCAGCTCACTGGTATCAGACTCAAACGTGTCCAATCAACACATGGGTTGAACTACAATCCGAGTTTCTGAAAAGGTTCTTCCCAGTTGGTCAGACAAATACTTTTCGACACCAAATCACACACTTCACACAGCAGCCTGGAGAACCACTTCACAAGGCATGGGATCGTTTCCTAGATCTCATGCAGAAGTGCCCCCATCACAGAGTTCCTAAATGGGAACAAGTCCAGTCTTTTTACCAAGGACTCTGTGAAGATATTCGTTTATTCGTCAATGCAACATGTGGAGGAAATATCATGGGTCAACATGAAGACATTGTGTGGGAGATTCTCGAGAATATGTGCGAGAACTCCATCAATAATGACTCCATGGGCTTATTCGACCGGACGAATGGCTGTGCATCGACGAATCCAAGAGGAGCACATGAGATGCAGGGCCTGTCCACATCAGTAGACTTGGAATTGATGGCCAGTCGTTTGGACAAGGTCTCTATCATTGAGAAGAAGGTGGATAAACTAACTCGATATCTGCAGTGAGCCACCTCTGCACAAAACCCATTCGTATAGCCATCCTCTAAGAGGGAAGCTGTGCATAACATCTATCACCAATCTTCTCAGGGGATGGACCCGTATCCACCCCCGTCTTACTCTAGGACCGAAGGAAACTCCAATCTTGCATAATCTAGTTGGGGGAACTCTAAACCCTCATACTCTGACTTTTCTGAGGTTCCTCAGACCTGCAAGGACCTCAACGCCATCTAGAATGACCCATTCTCTAATACCTATAACCCTAGATGGAGGAATCATCCCAATTTCCAGTGGGCGGGAAATAATTAGAATCAGAGACCACCATATCAACCCCGTCCACAAGCTCGTCGTCCATATCAGCTGCCTTAGCCTCGACCCAACCCTACCTATCAATCTGGGCCAACTCAGACACATTAAATGACTCTTATCCTTCAAACTTTGGCTGACATTCAAAAGACGAATGCGGCTATGCAGAAACAACACAAAGACGAGATCACAGAGGTTCGTAATCAACTCACCCAGATGGCGAATTCCCGCCAACCTAGCACACTCCCTTCGCAACCTCTGCTGAATTCGAATAACGTGCCAAACCAGAGGCACGTTATGAACCCAAATCCGGGCCAAGCCCACATGATTTATTAGGCCTCTTCTACTCCATCGCCCGACGGGATGGAAGCTTCGACATCATACTCAGGATTTTAGCAGCAACCACCTATTTTACGCACACCAAACCAAAACCAGGCAGGACTAAATTTAGTTACAACTCGTAGTGGCAAAGCAACACATGACCCACCTAACCCAAGCCACTTTCAGCCTGATAGTGCTAACCCAAGCCCTTGGATAGTTATCCAGGACACCCCTACCCCAGATCAAGAACCTGGACCTATTCTAGAGGAACCATCAAGGGTTCCATTTCCCGAGGCCTTGACCAAGGGAAGGAGGACAAACAAACCCGTGGCACCTAAGCAGGATCTAGTCAAGCTCTTTGAACAAGTCCATATAAACGTCCCTTTGATGGATGCGATTTGCCATGTACCGGCTTACGCACGATTCCTGAAAGACGTGTGTACACCTAAGCGTAAGCCGCGAACCAAAAGTGGGAGCCCAATCGTACTGTCAGAGCAAGCCAACTTTGTAATTTTAAGCAAACTCCCACCTAAGGCAAAAGACCCAGGTACTCCCCTGATTTCTTGTACAATTGGTGATATCCAATTTGATAGAGCTTTATTAGATCTAGGAGCCTCCATAAACCTAATACCTACATCCCTACTTGACCATCTTGAGGAATCTGAGCTCAAACCGACAAAGGTGACATTGCAGTTGGCAGACTGATCTATTAAGTCACCTAAAGGAGTTCTTGAGGATGTCATTGTAAGGGTTCGAGATTTCTATTTCCTGGAGGACTTTGTACTCTTAGATATGGATGCTCCAGACAATCTGAGGAATACACCAATCATACTAGGGAGACCCATTTTGGCCACTGCTAGGGCCAACATAAATTGTAAGGAGGGCTAAATTGAACTGAAATTTAGGAACCAGACTTTAACAATTGAAATCTTTAAGGCCCAACAAGGGATTAATTGCAGAGTTATAGAACAGATATGTGACATCAAGGCTGTGGTTGATAATCCTTATATTGAGAAAAACCTGACTACTTCTGATCAACCACAAGAGGATCAAACCCACAATTAGAGGAGTCTAAACTTGACCTAGACACACCCATAACTCCTTCCCTTGCTCCTGACACACACCCTGAACCACCCACTACTACTGATAACCTTGTTTTGAAACTCAAGCCTCTTCCCGAGCATCTAAAGTACATCTTTTGGGTTCCAATCAGACGTTTCTTATCATTATAAATTCTAGACTCACACTTGATTAGGAATCCCGTCTGATTACTATTTTCCAGCAACATTGAAGAGCCATTGGATGGACTCTCGATGATTTGACTGGCATCAGCCCCTCTTACTGCACACACCATATCTATACTGAAGAGGGCACACAACCTTCCCGTGAAATGCAGAGACGTCTGAATCCTAATCTATAGGAGATTGTGAAAAAGGAGATCATCAAGTGGTTAGATGCTAGGGTCATCTACCCGATCTCTAACAGTCGGTGGGTGAATCCAATCCAGGTTATGCCTAAGAAGGCGGACTCACCGTAATCGTGACTGAAACTAGAGAAATCATATCGATCGGTATGACGAATTCGTGGAGAGTCTACATTGATTACAGAAGACTCAATACCTCCACAAAGAAGGATCATTTCCCACTACCGTTTACTGATCAGATCCTCAAGAAACTAGCGAGAAATAGGTTCTTCTGCTTTTTGGACGGGTACTCTGGTTATAACCAGGTAGCAATCCATCCTGAAGACCAAGAAAAGACCACTTTCACCTACCCCTTCGGGACGTACACGTTTCGAAGGATGCCTTTCGGTCCCTTCAATGCACCCGCTACTTTTCAGCGGTACATGCTTGCCATATTCTCAGATATGGTAGGTGATTATCTGGAAGTCTTCATGGATGATTTTTCAATGTTTGGCAAATCATTTGACGATTGCCTCCTGCACTTGGTCCAGATCCTCAGATGGTGCAATGATGTGAATCTGGTTCTTTTTTGGGAAAAGAGCCATTTCATGGTGCCTGAAGGAATTGTCTTGGGACATCTCATATCAAAAAAAGTCATCCAGGTCGATTGAGCCAAGGTGAATCTGATTTCCAAACTCTCTAGGCCTAGCTCGATCAAGGACATCCGATCTTTCTTGGGGCACGTCGGTATTTACCATTGATTCATTCCTGATTTCTCAAAGATCGCGTGCCCCCTAACTACTCTACTATCTAAGGATGTTCCCTTTGAAATCTCCAAGGAATGCACTCAAGCATTTGATATCCTACGTGATCAAGTTACTCAAGCTCCAATCCTACAGTCCCTTGATTGGTCTCAGCCCTTTGAGATCATGTGCGATGCATTTGATTCGTTGTAGGAGCAGTACTTGGATAGAAAAGTGACGGGAAACCCGTGGTCATCTACTACGCTAGCAAGACACCTGACGAGGCTCGACGTAACTACACAGTTACTGAGAAAGAGCTTTTAGCCATAGTATTTGCCATAGAAAAGTTCAGCTCATATCTTCTGGGTTCCCGTGTTTTCATTTACTCTGATCACATAGCTGTGAGGCATCTCCTTGTGAAGGACACAAAACCCTGACTGATCCATTGGATCTTGCTGTTACAAGAGTTTAACCTCGAGATTCGTGACAAGGCGGGAAAATAGAATGTGGTAGTTGATCACTTGTCCCGCCTTCCTTTTGATATTATCGACCCTTTCAGACCCATTACGGAACATTTTTTGGATGAGCACCTCCTAACTATTAGTACAGGGCTTCCATGGTTTGCTGATCTAGTAAACTACCTGGCATCACATCAAATCTCGTCCGATTGGCCGAAGGCCAAGAAAGACAAATTGCTTTCCGATGCCAAGTATTACTTCTGGGAAGACCCGTATCTTTTCCACATCGATGCTGATCAAATCATACGACGATGTGTCTCGGAAGCGGAAATTCAGGGCATCTTATCCTTCTGCCATGATTAGGCATGCGGTGGACACTTCTCTGGTCATAGAACCGCAGCAAAAGTCCTCTAGTGTGGCTTCTATTGGCCCACGATTTTCAAAGACGCATACAATCACTGTAGGGCATGCACTCGTTGCCAAACCTTAGGCAACATGAGCCACCGTGATATGATGCCCTTATAGCCGATTCTTGTATGCAAAATCTTCGATGTCTGGGGAATTGATTTTATGGGACCCTTTCCTATTTCGGATGGCTTCGAGTACATTCTACTCATTGTTGACTATGTGTCCAAATGGATTAAAGCCATTCCGACCCAAACCAATGATCATAAGGTGGTTATCAAATTCATTCATCAGAACATCTTTTCTCGGTTTGGGATTCCACGTGCTATAATCTCTGATGGAGGGACCCATTTCACTAATGCTCAGTTCAAGTCACTGATGACCAAATATGGGGTGTCACACTAAATCTCTACTCATCACTCCCAAACTAATGGTCTAGTTGAGCTATCAAATCGGGAGATTAAGAAAATCCTCCAAGTCATTGTTCAACCTAACAGGAAAGACTAGTCATCTGGACTTTCGGAAGCTTTGTGGGCTTATAAGACCACCCATAAAACCCAATTAGGTATGTCACCCTTCATATTAGTGTATGGGAAGGCATGCCACCTCCCTATCGAATTGGAGTACAAAGCCTATTGGGCAATACGGAACTGCAATCTAGATCTTTCTAAGGCTGGAACCCACAGAAAGCTTCAAATGAGTGAGATCGACGAATTATGACACGATGCATATGAGAACTCGTAAATTTACAAAGAGTGGGTTAAGGCCTTTCATGACAAGCACATATCCAGAAAGATCTTTTACCCTGGTCAGAAAGTCCTCTTTGATGCCAAGCTCAAAGCATTCCCAAGAAAACTAAGATCAAAATGGATCGGACCTTACCTTGTCTGACGAATCTTTGGAAATGGAGCCATCGAGATTAGTCAACTCAGTCACGATTCAGAACCTTTCATCGTGAACGATTAGAGGCTCAAATCATTCATTGAACTTATCGATACAAATTTGGCTGAGACATCCTTTACCCTCCATTCTCCCTGAGCTCATTGCACCCAGCTGATGGCGTTAAACTCAGCGAGCGCTTAACAGGAGGCAACCCATCATTTTGAAAAACCCAAAACCTTTCTTGACATTCCTATGATGAATTCATATTGCATTTTAGGGTTCATCCATTAGAACAGCCAACCCCACCTCAGGTACCCGTACCCGAGCTTGAAATCGTCCACAACAATCATCCTGACCCGTTCGCCCACCCAGAACCTATTCTAATGAATGATCTAAGCTGAACTCGAACCCACCTAATTTACAATGGGGATATTGCAAATCATAGGCATGGGGGGGTATGAAATGCAACACACCGTGAAAATCATCTCACAAGAAAAGGTTTCATAAAAAAAAATCACATATCCCAAAAATACCAAAAAAAATTGAAAAAATTCTTGAAAAAGAACAAAAAAATTGAGAGGAGAGAAAAATTTTGAGGCCATATCAATTTTGAGGAGAAAAAGGGGAAAAGTGAAAACTGTCAAAAAGGAGCACAAGTTGAAAAAGAAAAAGAGATAGTCATTAGTAAGAAATTAATGAATTAACTGAGTTCTAGACCACATCAAGAAAAAGAAAATAAAAGGCAAAAAGTGCTAATGAAACACAGAAGAGATTAGTAGGAACGCTGATTTTAGGCCTCTGAACTATACTTCTAGGCTTAAAAATTCAAAGTATCTGCTAAGATCTGGATAGTCCTCAAGAGGTTGGGGAAAATGCGAAACTTAAGTATTAGGCCTAAGGCTTAGGGAGTATTCGACCTTGTTACCTGACCTCTGGTTTGTGGGACTTGATAACCTAAGCACCCCAATCCACACACAGTCTGGTTTAGCGCGCATAAGTATCAAAATCATGCAAATGCATTTAAATAGTTTTGAAAAGGTCGCTTAGATTAGGGGCGGCCGATCAACACAAGTTGATTTGGACGAGTTCCCAGCACAGAGAGGCAAGAAATTCCCCTCGAAGATGTGCAATAACATATCATCTCCTCGGTGCTTGTCTTCTAGGATATTTACATATCCTACCGGGGGCATGTAAGCACCCTGTGCTGGTTCAGATGCCATGGGCGACATTATCCTGAAATGTCGATTGCTAGGGTCTGGATTTAGCTACAGAACACCATGGGCGGGAATATTTCAAAATCTTGAAAGCCAGGGTTCTGGGGGTTGCCATGGGTGGTGCTATCTCGAAGCATCGATTTCCAGGGACCCTTCGAGGATTGATGATGGGGACTAGGAATCCAATACAAACCATGTTGAGAAGCCAATACGAAGCTAGAAATAAAAAGAACAGAGAGAGAAAACTCTCCAAGAAAAGCAAATCCCTCTATCTCTCTCTTACAAAAAACACACTGCAAGCTGAACCAAGGTTAAAATATGTTACAAGCATGGGTGCTTTAACCACGGAGTCCAACGAACCTTAGGATAGTTCTTATGGGCCTTAAAAACCTTCGTGGCAGACTGAGGCTAGAGCTGGTCAGGTCCAGATCTTGGTTGGTACTTGAGTACCTCTAGGCCTACTATCAGCATTCTAACCTAATCTATAAAAGAATGCACACATCACAATTTTGAGCAACAAAAAGATTACATGGTCTAGAATCAAAGTTAAAACCTTAAAATTTTGCTAAGGGACTAGCAAAAGCTAGGCATGGGGGTATCATGGGAACACCATCATGAGCCCTAACTAGCTCATTTTGACCCAATTGAGAGAATAAATGCTCCTACATAACCAACTGAAGGTCCTAATTCACTACATAACCTTTGTAAGAGAAAAATAAGAAACTAGGGGTAAATTTGCAATTTTACCAATGCAGTATAACAACGGATTTTCTCAAGGGTTAAAAAAGGTCAAAGGGTCTTAATAAGATAATAAGTGGGGTGGATCTAGTAGAAAAGGGTTTGTGTGTATCCTGTGAATTAAATGACTTCTTGAAACCCTAAAACAGACCCACTTGATTAACCAAAGTTATGGTCAGAATAAAATTCACCTAAACCCTCTAAAAATCATAGAAAAATATTCTCTAGGGTTTAGAACCTTCAATTTTGCCATTGGAACCCATCTTAACCTAGAATGGGGTTTTAAACAGATATTTGCCATAAATTAGGTTTTTGCATAAATTTCCTAATCAAACATGGTCAAACTAAAAATCCAACTTCACCATTGGATTCCTTAGGTCCAAATTAGGTTTGTACCAAAATTTGGACCCAAGATGAGTTTGCCTTGACCTAGTTTGCAAAATAGTCCAACCTAATTACATTTCTAGACCTAACTTTCAAAAACCCTTACAACCAGCCCCTAGCTTCTTCACCATTTTCACAAGTAGGTCCCCCCACCATTATAGCGGAGGAATCCTACTCCGATGAGCTTTGGAAGGAGAGTTCTCCCTGATTGTTTAGAGAATCTCTTCCAAAATTGGATGAGAGATTCTCTGAGAAATTCTCTCTCATTTGAACCCTCATTTGAGATCTGATTCCCTCCCAATCTCTCATGCGAACGCATGAGAGATATGGGTATCCCAACAAATTCCTTCTCCGGTGAGCTTTCCTTGCTTCCCAAGCCCTAACCAACCTTCAGAGCTCTATTTAAAGGAGCTTAGACCTCTCCGATCTCCTTACGCTCGAATTCAGCTGTGAACAACCTTAATTCCTCTCTTCCCTTCACGGTCGTAGGTTCCTCGACGTCCGACGACCTTGCTTGCTTCTCCTCGTCCCCCGACTGCTATACCTGCGGCAGATTCCTCCTCCTTGACTTCGTCCGCACCTCGTCATACCCACAAGCGCTTCCCTCTCCTCGTCCTCGCTAATCTCCACTCATTGGAGGCACTCTTCATCTCCGGCGTCAGCCACACCAGACCCGACGCCTCCACTCGCCCCATTCATCTCTTCACCTCCCAAATAACCTTCCTCTCCCCTCTACATTCTTCTCCACCCTTTATTCTTCCAAACAGACCACTGCCAACCTCCATCACCTCCATCCCTTCCATCTCTGACCACCAACTCTGGCGAGGTCGCTCGACCCCCACAGACCATCCCAACCCTCGCCGACAATCCCATAAGCTTCCCCTCACTCTACTGAACACTTCCCCTCACTCCACTCATCGCGCCACTCACTCAAACCACCCCCCAAACACACCCACACCTTCGTACACAGTGTGCCCTAGGAACGCACGCACAGACACTTCCACACCATGCCAACACCCCTAGCATCTTCACCGTGCTCCGGCAACCCTCTCTGAGCATTCTGACATGGCTGCAAGGCTGATCTTGCGATTTCAGGTTCACTATCACTCTGCCATTGACGAGCTAGCTTGAAGCAAGCTTGTTGCAACTCCAAGTATGCCAGGCCCAGGTGCTGTAGTCCCAGGTTCACGGAATACCTTCGTGCACACACTTAGATCCTCAATTGGAGTCGAAGACCTCTGCAACTACTAAAATCGCAAAGGCCATCTTTGCAGGCATACATGAGGAAAGGGTGGGACATTTAGTCCCACCTCGGAAGTGAAGGTGCACCCGCACCTGCATAAGAGGAAGAAGTGACATAGCCTTGTCTCCTCAGATCCACGGGGTGAGGTCCCACTCACCTAACCCGGTCTCATCCGCGATCACGCCCCACGGACCTGGCCTGACCCGACCTGACTGCACACCTCGCCCACTAATGCACGCCGGTGGGCCTGGTCACGGGTATTCACCCGACCTGATTACTCGACTAACTATGTGGCTCTGGGAGAGCATATCCTAAGAGAGAAAAGAAAGGTGAGTTGCGCGTGGGTAGGGGTAGGTTTTGCTACAGGTTCTTCAGGCCAACACTTAGCCGCAGCTAGAAGGAAGAAGAAGAGAAAGCTGAAGAGAAAGAGAAGGCTGAAGGCTGAAGAAAGAGAAGCCAAGGAAGAAGGAAGGCAAAGGCAGAAAGAAGAGAAAGAGAAGAATTGTGAAGGCAAAGGAAGTCAAATAGAAGCCAAAGAAGAAGAATGAAGGAGAAGACAGAGAAGTGAAAGAAAAGAAGAAATCACTTTAAGTCGTCTGATTAGGGAATCAGACGATAGATTCTAGCCTCCATTGCATATTCTATTGAATCATTTGGTGATATTGTAGGAGTATTTGGTGATCTACATCACCATTTTACTCCCATATTTTTGCACTCTGATACTGCTACTATTACAATTTCTTTCAAGTTTAAATTGTGATCTTAATTTCTAAATACCAATTTGCTCCTTGTGTTCGACCTCGAAAATCTTTTCGAGTAATAAAATTATATCTATTTTGAATGCTATTTTGGCTGTACTACAACGTAATATTTTAAAACCCATTCAGCGTGACGAACAACAGGAGATGCTTGAGATTTTACAAATCAAACATCCACAAGCTAAACCCTTGAGGGATCATTACAACCCTGCCCAATATCAACATCAACCTTATGTTAGGGTCCCACCTATAGAGGCTAAATTTGAGGTTAAGCACTCCACTGTACAACTCTTACCTCATTTTAAGGGCAACAGTGATGAAGACCCCATTCAATTCTTAGAAGAGTGGAATTCCCAATCTACATGATGATTTGCTAATAAAGAAACTCTTCCCTTTTGTCCTAAAAGAGAAAGCTGGTCATTGGTTGAGATCTATAGGAAGACCCGTTAACACATGGGGGGAGCTAGGAAATGCCATCCTAGAGAAATTTATCCCAATTGGAAAAACCAATGCATTTAGAAAAGCTATCACCACCTTCTCCCAACATCCTAAAGAACTATTGCATAAAGCTTGTGAGAGATTCACGAATTTAATTAGAAAATGCCCGCGTCATGAGGTTCCTAGATGGCAACTAGTATAGATCTTTTATTAGAGGCTTAATGATCATATGGGAAGCCTTGTGGATGCCGCCTGTGAAGGCAACATTGTGAGCAAAGATAAAAATAGTGCTTTTGATTTATTTGAGAATATGAGTGAGAGTTCTATGAATAATGCCTCCATGGAAACTTATGGAAGATCCATGCAACCTAGAGGTGGAATTTATGAGGTCCAGGAGGGCTTCAGTAATGTGCATATGAACTTGATATGTGAAAAACTAGACAAAGTTGAGGTTGTTTCAAAAAAATGGGATGTACTGATGAGCCATAATAGGAATGGAGCAACCCTCCCATCACCCACTATCTAAGCACCCTTAGGAACAGAGTTTGAGAACAAGTTGCACATGGCTCAAGATGCGAGCCAACTGACCCAGGGCCCTTTGCATGGGACCCACGCAAGGACCTTTGATCCCTGCTATCTTGACTCCACACACTTATCCCCATCCTCATTTGGATATGAGGATGTGTTACTTATCCAAGGAAATAGTAAAAATCCTTTCTCCAACACTTATAATCCTAGTTGGAGAATCCACTCGAATTTTTGTTAGGAAAGGCAAGGGCAAGGAAACCAACAAATTGCACAACCTAGACCTTATCAAATGAACGCCAGCTTGCCTAATACCTACAACCAGGGTCGAACCTATCAAGACTTGCCTCCTAACTACCCTAGCCAAACTGAATTGGCTATTCTGAATCAGAACCAGCAACTGATGGACACAAATACTTCCATGTTGCAAGCTATGCAATAATTGACCTAGTCCATCAGGGATCTGAAGAACCAGATAGGGCCTAAGCCTAATGATAGACCTATTAGGGCCCTCCCTTCCCAACTCATTATGAACCCTAGAAACATGCCTAATCAAGGACACAATCCTCAAGGGTTCAACCAAGCATACGTGATTCAACCAACTACCTTGACTCACCTTGGTTTTCATTCACCTCAAGTTCCACATCCTTCTGCACCTGTCATTCATACTCCTTCTCTGGGACATCAGTACCCACCTACCACTGCCAATTCCATCACCCTGAGAAGTGGCAAGACCACTCAAAACCCTACGAACTGAAATTAGACAACCGAGGATCAAGATAAACCAATTATAATTAATACACCTAAGGTTGAGGATGAGATTCAGGCTCATGATTTTGAGGATCCAAAGATTCAAATTCCTTTCCCTGAAGCCCTGAATAGGCCTAGTAAGAAGAAGCCTTAGCCTAAGAATAAGACCTAGTTGGATGTGTTCAAATAAGTATAGATTAATATCCCACTTTTGGAAGCTATTGAACACATCTCGGATTTTGCCAAGTGTTTGAAGGAATTGACCACTACAAAGCGCTAGCCGAAATTAAGTAACCATGAGATGGCAACCCTTTCTAAACATGCCAGCTCTATTCTCTTAAAGGATTTACCTATCAAGAAGAGAGACCCTGGAACACCCGTGATTTCTTGCAAAATTAATGATCTAGACTTTGATAGGGCCTTAATCGATTTGGGGGTTTCCATCAACTTGATGCTTAGTAAGATCTATGAGATGATTGGATCAAAGGACCTTGAACCTACTGCATTACAAGTCCAGTTGGCTGACCAATCCATAAGATCTTCATGTGAGATTTTGACGGATGTAATTGTTCAAATTGATGATTTTTACTACCTTGTGGATTTCACTATCATGGATCTTAACATTCGTAAGGATTTTAGATGAGCCCCGAATATTCTCGGAAGACCTTTTTTAGAAACTACAAAGGCCTTGATTGATTGTAAAAATGAGAATATACAAATAGCCTTTGAGGATGAGAAGATGAAATTATAACTTTTTAAGGCATTTGAGGACTCTAATGAAAGTTGTGGACTCATTAAAGAACTCAAGCAAGTAGAGGGTCTGATTGAAAGTGCCTCTTTGAAAGTCTTAGAATTCGAGGAACATACAGATGAATCTAAATACAAGAAATTTCCTTTTTAGGATCAAGCTTCTAATAACTCTGAAATGGAAAGCTTTAAATTCGATCTTGAAACTGAATCTAAGGAAAATGAGAATAAATCTGAATATGAGACCTTTCTATCTGAGGAGATTTCTGATTAGTCTGAAATAAAAAGATTCACATTTTATCTTGAGGACAATTTGTCGCTTGAAGTAGGTAAGCTCAAAGATTTTAATTTGAACTTGATGGACCTTCAATGACTAGCTTCATCTTTACATCAGATTTGGATCAACTTGAATTTGAATAATTTCCTATGGAGTTTGATTGCATATCTAATGTAACCAAGTTTGATTTTAGCATTGATGATTTTAAAGACTTGGACTTCAAGGAAGAATAGAATGAGGTGGTGGAACTAAGAGAAAAATTTTGGGGAAATAATACCAAGAATCTAAGGATGCCTCTACTATTAAAGCATCCAACTCTATATAAGGACTGCTATGACAATCAAATCTAATTTCTGTAAACCCAAGACTGTTCAAAATCTGCACCCTCACTCCAAATCTCATTTTCATTGGGCTCAACACTTTATGAATTACACATTTTTTATAGTTGGATTACCTACCTTTAGACCCAATGCACCTCATGTCCTTAGCACTAAATGCCATTGGATACATCTTCTTCTAATTTATCCATCTTGTAGCCGACTGTCTGGCATGGGGTTTCATCACCAACTGGTCTGCATTTGTGGACATTTGATTGTGAGCTTCCTTGATCTATTTGTTATTCTACTCTTGACCCCCTCCTCTTTATTAATTGACTCATCCTTTTAAAGGTTTAGGTTTAACTGTGGACGTAAAATTCAGTACTTCTTAGGAGGCAACCAAATGTTTGTAAATAATCATGTTATTTGCATTGATATTTTTATTTAGGTCTGGAGATGATCGAGTATTGATTTCTTTAGAACTCTTAGATTTCCAGGGGACATCTATTCTTCTATTATGTTTATTTCATGCATGGAGGACATTACATAAGATAGGCATGGGTGGGTAAATAATATTTTTCAGTCATTCTTATTTATCTCCAGAATTATAGGTATTAGTGTTTTTCTCGAGGCAGTTGTGTCATAAAAAAATAGTAGCTATTTTCAAGAAAAACACAAAGAAAAAAAGAAAAAAATTCATGATTTTTAGAGCTTGAGCTATAAAAATATCAGAAAATTTGATTTTGAGAATTTACTGACCTTAGGAAAAGTATGAACAAAGTTTTCTTGCTTAAACTCTTTTGGTCATATGTTGACTTAATTATCTCGAGTCTTTACTTAAACCAAGATTTATTTTCCTGAGACTTTGAAAGGAGTCTGAAAAAGCTAGAAGTATTAATTCAAAGGAGTGATGAGTGAATGACTTATCTCTCCACCATTAGGTTTGGATAGTCTTGAAGTTCCAAGCATCCTCACTTGCACAGTGCACTGACTCGTCTTTTAGGCGATTTCGTTGAGTCCTTAGTGGTCAATAAGATTTAGTCTTAGGGATTGCAGATCCAAAGGACCTTGTCGTGTTTCTAGCACTTAGGATTGTTCCTATTTGTGGAGGAATGCATTTAGAATGGATGAAGGAGAGCCACTCACTTATAAAAATAATTTGGTGAAAAAAAATATAGATATTTAGCATTGAAAAAAAATTGAGATGGAGAAAAATATGAAAAAAAAATTTTTCCCACCAAATAAAGCACCTCGCTACAAATGGGTGCAATTACACCAAATAAAAGCATCTCACTACATATGGATGCTACCCTTTCCATTTCCAAAATAAAAACACCTCACTACAAGTGGGTGTTTATCCTATAGAAAGAAGAGAAAAATATGGAAAAAAATAGGAATAAGAGACAAATAAGTCCAACCAGGGAGATATACACCTAGTGTGTTGACCTCAGGGTAAAAAAGTGGTGAGGAGAAAGCTGGCAAATCTTTTTTTTTGAGAAAGAAAGAAATGCTATCGAATCACCGATAACAAACCAAGAGAGCTTTTATTAATAAAAATGAATGAATTACATGATCGAGTCCCAATGCTGTATGAGACTCCAGCAAAAATTTACAATATTATCCACATACACTGGGGTTTCCTGAAAAACACACTCATTCCTAGCCCTCCATATAGTCCATAACACAGCCACCATATGTAAACATGGCTTATTCTCATCCACTAGATAACACCACAAATTCTCCCAGGTGGGGAGAGAATCATTACATACTCTCCTCTAGACATAATCAGTGATCACACATGAAGAAAAAATATGAATGTTAGAGTCGTTATGCATCTCACATAGGCGGCAAAACTGAGTGGGAGTACCCATTCTCCTGTGTGTCAGATCTCCAATAATCAAATTGTCCCTTATGCAGAGCCACAAAAAAATTTGTATCTTTAATGGTATTTTTAAGTTTCATAGCTTCTTCCTCACCTCAACAGATTCCGCCATCCTGGAAGATACTATCAGCTTGTCATAACCAGCCGCAGTAGAAAACTTACCCTCCCATTTATATGTGTCATATACATGAGGCATGGGTTTGAAGGCAGCAAGTTCTTGCATGAGACGTTTATTCTCTGCTCGTGTTCTTGTTTCATGAGTATTCCACATATCATTATTAAAAGACCACTTCTCAGACTCCACATCCCAATAATCAGACACCACAGCATTTTTATCCAAAGCCGCTGCATAAGCAAGGGGGAACCTGTCTTTAAACACCCCCCCAGGTACCCAATTCTCCAATCAGAATTTGAAGCTTTTCCCATCACCTAATACAGATTTGAAAAAATTCCAATATTCCCTCAAGGCACGCACCACAGAAGACCAAAAGGGAGATGGTTTATGGGGGTTTAGACAATTCTTCTCATCATTGGTAGTCCCATAACTATCCTGAATTATTTCTGTCCACATTTTTTTCCCCCTGCAGCAACCGAACAGCCCACTTCAACAACAGAGCATCATTGAATTCCTTAAGAGATCTAACACCCATGCCACCAATCTGTTTTGGCATGCAAATTGAATCCCACTTCAAAGGTTGAAGAAAAGCCCCTTGGTGAGAGGCCCGTTTCCAGAAGAAGCTTTTGCGCATCACATCAAGTTCTTTCTAGATTGACTTCAGGGCTTTGAGAACAGAGAAAAAGAAGACTGGAATCAAAGTGATGACAGAATTCAGTAGTATATACCTCCTCCCTTTTGATAGATATTTACTGCTCCAGCCCTTCAATTTTGTAGCCACCTTTTCATAAAGGAAAGACCAATCTGTTTTCTTCATTTTAGAACATTTCAAAGGCAAACCCAGATATTTGATAGGCAGTGTGACCACAGGTGTACCTAGAATGGTAGAGATGTCATTCTGTAACATTCCATTCATCCCAAAATAGACCAGGGAGGATTTGTTTCCATTAAGTCTAAGACCAGAGATTTCCCCAAAAATCTTTACCATATCTAGAAGCGCTTGCACTTCCCTTTTCCCCCCTTCCACAAAAAAAACAGTGTCATCTGCATATTGAAGTATGGGAGCTAAAGACCTGTTATTAGACATTGAGTACCCCCATATGAATCCATCCACTGCTAGTTTGCATGCGTATCTTGCCAAAGTATCCACTGCAAGATTGAAATCAGAGGGGCAAGTGGGCATCCTTGTCTAACTCCACACTGAGGCTGGATCCAAGAATGACATGGTTTCCCATTTATCAATGGGGAAAAAGAGGCTGTCGTGATGCATCTCTTCACCCATTGTATCAATAAAGGTGGAAATTTCCTCCTTTTAAGGATTTCCCACAGATACGACCAGGAGACTGAGTCATACGCCTTGGAAAATCTACTTTCCATAAAAAATCCTTGGTCTTTCTCCTGTGCCAACCCATTACCATCTCCTGCGCTATAATGAAAGACTCTTGTAATGATCTCCCAGGAAGGAAAGCAGATTGGACTGGCATTATCAAATCCTTCAAAACCTCCCTTGGTCTGTTGGCTATAATTTTACTGATAATAAGGTAAATGGAATTAGACAGTGCAATGGGTCTGTAGTCAAAAAACCTCTCTGCCCCTAATTTTTTAGGGAGTAGAAACAGATAGGATTTGTTCAAAGTTGCCCAGTTCAAATTCATGAATAACTTTCAATACATCCACCTTGACAACATTCCACAGTTCTCTGTAAAAGAAAACCTGAAACCCATCTGGGCCAGGGGCCCCTTCATTATTTAAATCTTTAATTGCTTTTAGTACTTCTTGTTCAGGTATAGGAGTAACTAACATATCTCTCTGATCACAACTGACACAAGGGAAATCCACCGATGCCATCCTCCAAGAGCCTCTTGGAGGATGGCATCGGTGGATTAGCCTTGGATATTTCTTTAAAATATTTACCTGTTTCAGTTCTGATTTCACTAACAGAAGTAACAGTCCTCTCCTCTACTTTAACTGATGAGATAAGATTGAATCTACTTCTAGCACTGGCCACAAGATGAAAAAACTTCATGTTCGCATCACCCTCTTTGAGCCATAGTTGTCTGGATCTTTCACGCCAGTTCAATTCTATTTTCAGATCCTCCTTCCCCACTATAGATTGCATCAGTTGTCTTTGCTGCTGCTCCTGAAGGTTCAAAGGCTGCCTACATTCCTTCAGATCCAAGTCTCTGATAACTGCCAAAGCCTCCCTCCTCTTCTGTTCTCTGATCAAAGCCACAGCCTGTCCATATTCTTTTAACATGTCACGTAGGCTTGACAGTTTAGCAGCCAACTGCTGTGTAGCAGACCCTTGCACAACCTTGTTCTGCCACCACTGAGACACCATTTGCACAAAACCTTCCTCCCTAAACCAAGATCTCTTGAGTTTGAAATATGATCCAATGTATGAATTTGTCCCACTGTCCCATACAAGTGGAGTATGATCAGAGAATGGCCTATCAAGGCTCAAAACTGCTGATAACTAATGCCTCTCCAACAAGCTAGGACTGCCAAAAAGCCTGCCCAATTTAGAAATCTGTCCACTGCCATTTCTCCAAGTAAACTCCACACCACTAGTAGGGTATTCTGTTAGTCCCATACTCTGTATAACCATTTGAAAGCCTGCCATTGAACTGTCCAACTTCCCATCAGGACTGTCGTCACTTGAGAGATAGCAATTAAAGTCACCCCCTAAGAGCTAAGGGACCTCCTGCACTCTTTGGTGCATTGCTGACAGATCCTTCCACAGACCAACCCTGTCTGCAGCCACACAAGGGCCATAAATGCAAGACACAAACCATTCCATATCACCTTGGGGAGATTGGCATCTGCAAGTAAGCATGTACCTATCAAGAATGACTTCAGTTACCACAAGGCAAGACTTTCTCCACCAAAAAGCCATTCCACCAGACCTTCCAGATGCACCCTTTACCACAACATCACTGCGACCAGATTGCTTAAAGCAATCCCATTCCTGACCATTCTTCATCTCCAAATGTGTCTCTTGAATAAGAGCACAGTCAATCTCCCACTCAGAGAGATATCTACACAAGGAAGTCCATCTCATCTTATTGCGCAACCCACACACATTCTAAGTCATCACTCTCATTCCTTGTCAAATTGATCCCCTTGGATCATGCTACCCACAAACTCCACCATAATTGAGTTTACAATATTCTACTCCTCAATAGGGGGCAAATTCTCCTTCCTTCTCCTTCTAAGCATATAAGGAGATCTACCCACACCTCTTTTCTGATTGGATCCACTGCCTTATTTCAGATCATTAGGAATTGAGAGTTGCATCTGGTTTGCCCCTTTGAGAGCTCTGCTACCATTTCTGAGTACTAGCTCCCTTCCTGTCCTGCCTTCCTCTTTGCTACTAAGCACATCTGAATCTATCACTGAATTCTCAGCAACCTCCATATAACCATCCTCTTTAACTATCAGGGCTCGGTTGCAATCTCCAACTGCATCAACCTCTTCCATCAGGTCCTCCTCTGCATAATCTTGGTGGCAGTCCTTCCTCTTTTTGGACTCAGGAGCTTCCTCAGGTGAAGTGTGGCTGGCCCTTTCATCCTGTTTCCTCACCTCAGTGCAGACTCCAGATGTCTTAACCTGCCCTTGCTTAAACTGCCCAGGCACCTATCCAATCACTGTTAGCCGAATTAGCCATGAGGAGCCCCCACACCTAATTGTAACCAAGTCAAGAATCGAGCCTGCATTGAAGACATCAGCCTCAATTCTAAGAGATCGGGTGTCCCCTTCACCAATCAAGACATCAGACCCTTCACTAATGGATGCAAAGCCTGCTAACATCTTAGTAACAACCCCCTTAGATCTCAGATGCAGTGGCAGTCCATTAATTTCAAGAAGAATCCTCCTAGAACCCACTTTTTGAGGAGGTCGATCAGGGAGAGCTCCATCAAAGGGAGACACCATTCTCCAAATCACAATAAATTCTTCAAAAGAGAGAGAGTAGCTTGAATGAAATCTCAGTCGCTCAACATCCATCATACCCAAACCATATACCAGAAATCAACTTTGCGAGAGCATGGCTACCTTCCAGCCCGTAGACAAGAGATTTAGGGAACATACAAAGTCTTGAAGCCTTTCTATCGAAGGTTTGCCTGCCATAATCTCTCCAATCAGAGAGCCCCTCAGCATGATCTCTGCAGACGAGATCTCTTCAGAAATCGGGATCTCAACTTCGATTGAATGCCTGCCCAATGTCAGCGGCAGTGGCGGTCGGGCTTCTTTCTTCACCATCTAGACAAGGCACGAGAATGCCCTCTTTGTCTGCAGCGGAACCCTCCTAGGGCATGACTTGCGTTTGTGCCTTTCTCTCCTACACGCCTAGTAGATCAAAGGGTTTCTACATATCGCCGCCAAATGCCCCCTTTGTCTACATCTGAAGCAAAGAACGTCGCCGTTCAACCTCCTCCAGGGCCTTCTTGGAACATTTTCAGACATCCTACCAAACCTCTCCTGCCAGACCCGCTCCCTTCTCCTCCAAGTCCTCGATCTCCATGTCCTCCACTCGCCTCTTTCTCCAGCCCTAGATGCCTCTGCCACACCACCGCCTACTGCCCGACGCCGATCGCTCTCTTGCCCTCTCTCTCTCATTTCTTCCAGCGAATAGGCTAATTCCAAAAGCTGCCAAATCTTAGTATGGCCTAATTGAAGACAGGATTGTCTCAGAGAGAGTATAGAAATATTTTAAGTTTTATTAAATACTAGGAATCAATTTACTTGCCCATCTAGTGAGTCACTGATTTCATACACAAGTTGCTTATTTCTCACAATCGATTCAAACCTTAGGTGGGTCGACTTAGTCAGACAAAGTTACTCTAATGACCCAAGTCTGATGACTAACAGGATTCTTGATTTGATTTGGGAGGTTTGGATTTGAGTCGATACTTTAGAACTGCCAAGTCTTCGATATTAAGGTTCTGAGTATAATTCATTTGTTTTGGTGAAGAATCAATATCGATGATTTTGATATGGTATAGCTCAAAACTTGCAAATTGGTTTCTCGTGTAAGTATTATTTTCTCGTAGTTTTTCACTTAGTGTTTTGCTCGTGGACTAGCAAAAGATAGGCATGGAGATGTGATATTTCCATATTTATTTATATTAATTATTGCCTAACTAATGTTAGTCTAAGGGTAATTTGGGTTAACTTGCATTTAGTTTGGTCAGATTAGGCATTTTTAGGTCATTTTGTAATAATGCATACTTTTGGTTTTTTTGCAATTTTTCTCATAGTTGTATCTAGTACCTTGATATGTTTATTTTTTATGTACATATATTCAAGTTGATCGGAGTAAAACTAATTGAATTTTTTGATCTAAGCTCACTTGGAAAAGGGCTAGATCTAGTTTGGTGGACCTATTTCCTAGCCTAATTAGCTCTTAGACCTAGCCTAATTAGGAGCCTAATTCTCCACACCTAATTGCCACCCAACCTAGCCTAATTTCTCTATATAATGGCTAGCCACCACACCTCAATTTCTAACCTTATTGGCTAGCTATTATTGACTAAACCAACCCTAATTTTCCACCCAAACTAGCCCTAAACCCTAATCCAACAAACCTTATTTGGCTATCCCTTTTATCATCCAATAAATACTATTTTTGATGGTCAAAATACACCATAATTTATCCACCAGTAGATCTAAATCCAAGGTTCCTAAATTACTTAACTAAATCCGTATCTTAGAAGCCTAAACCAAATCCTATTCCTAATCCTAAACTTAATCTAAAAATTTGAAACAACATGACAAATCTTTAGTATTTTAGCCATAACCTTGTCATTTCAAATCCAAATTGAGGGATTCAAGTTGCGTTGGAAAGCCGATTTTGAGGGCTACAACTTTGCTTTTATGTGCAACTTGAAATTTGAAATATGAAAAGGATAAAAATTTTGAGAGAACTACAACCCTCCATCATCCTCTCAAAGCCATCCTAGCCCTCCATCAATTCCAACAACACCTAACTTATTCTATCCACCTATTCGTTCATCCTATCCCTTGATTTGTAGACTCCTAATCCTAGCCCTTTATTTTGGTGATCCACTGCAACTTGGATCAACCAATCATAAGCCTTCTTGACCTCTATATAAACACCCTAGCCATCCCCCTTAGGATCATTCACTACAAAAAAAATAGCTTTTAGCAGCAAATTAGATAGTGGCATATAATACATTTGCCACTAATTCCTTTGATTTAGAGACAAATTTTTATATATGCCATCATAACATTTTTTTGGATGACAATTAGTTTTTGTGGCAAATATATAT
The DNA here is from genome assembly GCA_037157565.1 of Thalassia testudinum. Taxonomy (NCBI): domain Eukaryota; kingdom Viridiplantae; phylum Streptophyta; class Magnoliopsida; order Alismatales; family Hydrocharitaceae; genus Thalassia; species Thalassia testudinum. Next base: position 55,946,017 of record JAZHRO010000025.1, on the reverse strand, counting down.
GCTGCTATATATATGATTTAGAGGCAAAATAAATTTATGCCACTATTTTTCTTTTTGTCAAACAATAATTAGCATTAGTGGCTACAATATTTGTCTCTACATGTATGATGACTATTATTACACTAATATTTCAAAAATAACTTGATGGTAATAAAATATATACTAATAAAAATCTCTACCAAATCAACAATAAATATATTTACCCAATTGAACTCTTCACCACTTTTGTTCCTCCTTCCTCCCATTGCAAAATCCTCCTACACGAAAATAATACTTTTGGATGGTTAGACATGCTTGTAACATCTATCGTCAAAAAAGCTTTATTGATCCAAACAAAAAGAATCATCACAAAAGTATTACTGATTCCCCAAAAAATTACATTCATGACTTGTACTTTTTGCTTCTCGCTCACCCAAAATCAAAATGCCCTCTCAAAATCGCTCCCTCCCAAATCCCTCACAACATCCTTGATTCCTTACTCGTGTGTCGTCATCCCCAATGTCTTTCGCAGAACCACCATGTTCTCTCCTCAACCCCTTCGTCAACCCTCTACACATCGCCTATGTCATGCCCCACATTTCCCACTACATCGTCGTTGATAAATACACATTTATTCATAGTAAAATGCCAACTTATGTCAATTCCTAAGCTTAACATTGCATTTAGCATTGTAAATAATGCATAACATTCATCATATTGCATTTAGGATGATTTGTGTAATGTGTATATTAATCATTACATTTTGTGTGGCCAGGGGACAATGTGACATCCTTATGAGCTTCGGATGGATCCAGAATGACGATCGTAGTCCGTTAGTGCGAAAATTATCTTGATCTGTCATCTGTAGCACTCCCAACAAAGGAAAGATGGATGGCCTAGATTGTGCCATGTGGCACCTTCCGAGCCGCCCAACATTGGCCACAGTTACTGCCACACCTCAAGAGCACTCTCGCTGAGTGATCCCAGCCATTGGATCTCAATCCAATGGCTGAGATCCATCTTAATGCACCCGCTTATCTCTAAATGGCAAAGCTACGAGAAGATCTTGACCGTTGGATTGAGATCCAATGGTCGAGAGCTTGTGACCATCAGAATGCCTCCTCAACCATCCACAGCTGCAGCGCATTAGTCAACACCCTCACGCATGCACACCGATCGGGCCCTCACGCACGCACACCGATCGCGCGATCGAAGCCCCATGCATGAAATTAATCTGTAGAAGCATGTGCGACTAAAATACGTCTATCGATGAGCAATCGAGTGGCACATGAAGCGGCTACGTGGTGCCACCCGATGCACGTGACTCACACACGCAAGATCCGACGTGTGGGCAGACGCGTGATCATACGCGCACCGGGGGGCACGATGCTTAAGTGTTTACAGGGAGCGAAATTAGGTTTAAAGTAATTGCGTCGTAATATAGTTGAAATCGCTTTGAAAATAAATAAATTTTATTACTCGAAGTTTAAGTCCGAGGTCGAATACAGGGTGCAAATGGAATTCACATACTAATCTCAATAATAGATGCAATTTGAACACATAAAACTGCTAAAAATCTAATTCAGAATGTAAAGCATGAGTATATGGAGCATAAAATGTAGCTAAAACATATAAAAGAGAATTTATGAAGCATAAAATCAAATGCTACAGTGCTTCTTCTTTCTCTAATTTTTCTTGTAATCTTTCCTCGTCTTTCTTTCTTTGGCTTTGATTCTTTCTTCTTTCTCTATTTTTGGCTTCTTCCTTCTTCATTTCTTTCCTTTGCCTTTTCTTTTGTTCTCTATCCTTCTTCTTCTTCTCCTTTCTCTAGCTCCTTTCTCTCTATCTTCTTTCTTTATGATCTGGCCTTTAGCACTTCTTCAATCTCTCTTCTTGTTCTCTATCCATTGCTTTCTCTGGCTTTAGCCTCTCTTCAGCTTTGCCTTCTCTTCAGTCGTGCCTTCTCCTTCCCTAGCTTCTTCTTTAGCTTCCTCCTTCAGCTTCCTATTTCTTCTTCCTTTCCTTGCAAGAGCAAAACCTACCCCTACACTCCACCGCAAACTCTCTTTTCTCTCTTATGCACACTCTCCCAGAGCCTTCTCGGGTAAACGGGTCGAGTAAGCATGCTTGGGACCAGGCTCACCGGCATCAGTGGTGCGCGAGGAGTGCATGGGTAATCGGGTCAGGATACCAGGTTTGCGGAGGAGTGAGCACAGACGAGGCATGAGTGGGCGAGGGGACCTCACCCCGTGTTAAGAGGCGAAGAGCCTATAACACAAAAACAACTTATATCGCTTCGCCGCTTCTAAAGTTACCGAGGTGGGACCGTAGGAGCTCACCCTCAATCGCAGCGACTATAGTGGTCTAGGAAGTCAAGTGCTAGGCGTAAGGGGTTCATGTGACAATTCCACGCCTCCTAGAACTGGATGCCTGATGCTTGGTGCCTGGAGTGGAGGATGCGAGCAAGCTTCATGGCTGCTTCAATGGTGGTTGGGGTTAGAACCTGCTCTCAAGGAAAACAGCCTTGCGACCTCATTAGATCGCACAGAGGGCTTTGCCGTGACACAGCGAAGGTGTCTAGGTGGGTGGCATGGTGCGGGGAAGCCTAAGCATGCATGCCTAGGTCGGTCTATGGCAGTGGTGATGGGTTTGATTGGGGGGATTGTGTGGAGGTTGTGGCGGTTGATGGAGATGGGGGAAATTATCAGTGGAAGGTGGCGGAGCTTTCAAGGTAGTCAATGAGGTGTGTGGGTGATGGAGTGACGGAGACACCTCACTGGTGGTCTGTGGTTGTCGAGGGGTGGAAATAGAAAGAAAGAGAGGGAAAATAAAAAGTAGAGGAAGGGGAAGATATCTAACCTAGTTTAAGGATGAAAGGAGAGAGGATGGCAGTTGGCTCATACCTACCATCGCCAAAGACGAAGATCCAGTTAGAAGGGGGCGACGATGACGAAGAGGATGAAGGCGCGTGCACAGGTATGGCGCGATGCAAACGAAGGAGGCGGAGATGACTCTGCCACTGTTATTGTGGCAGAGCGACGAGAAGAGGGAGGAGGAGTCGCTGGAGCTCGCTGGATGTCTGGCCGGAGGAGAAGAGATGAATTGGAGGGGTTGTCTCCGGCCAAACCAAGCTGGGAATGAACGGCCAGGTCAAGGGAACCTTTTATAGTCTTAGGCAAAGGGCCTTGTGCTTGGAAGGCAAGCTTCCAAGCACGAGCATCCTCGTCGGACACGAAAAGTGAGGGATACCCAAATCTCTTATGCGTTCGCATGAGAGATTGGGTGACAATCAGGGCTTAGGATTTGGTTCACACAATTAGGAATTCCTTAGGGAATCTCCCTTTCAAATTTGAGAGGGAGTCTCTGAGGAATCAAGGCGAAATCCATCTTGAATCCTTGCCAGAGTAGGACTCCTCCGCTGTAATGGTGGAGGGACCTAATTGCAAATAATGGTGAGGAAGCTAGGGGGGTCTTTGCAATGGTTTTCAAAAGTTAGGGGTCTAAATGTAATTAGGTTGGATTGTCTTGCAAAGTAGGTCAACGTGAACTCCCCTTAGGTCCAAATTTTGGTATAAACCTAATTTGGACCTAAGGAATCCAATGGTGAAGTTGGATGTTAGGTTTGATTGTGTTTGACTAGGTATTTTACACAAAAACCTAATTTAGGGCAAATAATTGACTTGGACCCCTATTTAGGTCAAAATTGGTTCCAAAGGCCAAATTGAAGGTTCTAAGCCATAGAGGATATTTTTCCATGAATTTTAGAGGATTTAGGTGAATTTTATCCTGACCAAAACCTTGTTGAATTAAGTGGGCCTATTTTACGGTTACAAGAAGTCATTTAATTCCCATATTTCACATTAACCCTTTTCTGACTGGACCAACCCAGTTTTTATCTTGTTAAGATCAATTAACCTATGTTTAACCCCTGAGAAATCCCGTTGATGCACTGCAATGGTAAAATTATAGTTTTACCCTTTGTTTCTTGCTTTTCTCTCAAAATAGTTATTCCTTGAATTAGGCCCTTCATTTGGTTATGTAGGAGCTTTTGTTCTCTTTTCTAGGTCAAAATGAGCTAGTTAGGGCTCATGATAGTGTTCCCATCATACCCCCATGGCTAGCTTGTGCTAGTCCCTTAGCAAAATTTTAAGGTTTTAACCTCTACTCTAGACCATGAGTTTTTGTCACAATTTATGATAAGTACTTTTTTTCATTTCTTTTTGATTAGGTTAGAATGCCGACAGTAGGCCTAGAGGTACTCAAGTACCAACCAAGATCCAGACCTGACCAACTCTAGCCTTGATCCTCCGCGAAGGATTTTAAGGCTCGCAGGAACTATCCTAAGGTTCGACGGACTCCGCAGTTAAAGCACCCGTGCTTGTGACATATTTTAGCCTTGGTTCAGTTTGCAGTGCATTTTTTTTGTAAGAGAGAGATAGAGGATTTATTTGTTTGGAGAGTTTTCTCTCTCTTTTCTTTTTATTTCTAGCTTTGGATCGACTTCTCAACACGGTCTGTATCGGATTCTTCGTCCCTATCATCAATCCTCAAAGGTCCCTAGTAATCGATGCTTTATGATAGCACCACCCATGGCAACCCCTAGAACCATGGCTTTCGAGATTTCAAGATAATCCCGCCCATGGCGTTCTGTAGCTAAATCCAGACCCTGGCAATCGACATTTCGTGATAATGTCGCCCATGGCATCTGAACCAGCATGGTACTTACGTGCCCTCGGTAGGATATGTAAATATCCTAGGAGACAAGCACCGAGGAGATGATATGTTGTTACGCATCTTCGAGGGGAATTTTCCGCCTCTCCGGGCTGGGAACTCATCAAAATCAACTTGTGTTGATCGACCGCTCCTAATCTAGGCAAATTTTTTCAGAACATTAACACTTTTGCATGATTTTGATAGTTATGCGCACTGAACCAGACTGTGTGTGGATTGGGGTGCTTAGGTTACCAAATCCCGCAAATCGAAGGTCAGTTAACGAGGCTGAATGCTCCCTAAGCCTTAGAGCTAATACTTAAGCTTCGCATTTTCCCCAACCTCTTGAGGATTATCCAGATCTTAGTGGATACTTGAATGTTTAAGCCTAAGAGTCTAGCCCAAAAGGCCTAAGATCAGCGTTCCTACTAATCTCTTTTTGTTTCTCATTAGCACTTTTCTTCATTTTTCTTTTCCTTGATGTGTTCTAGAACTTCGGTTAATCCCATAATTTCTTACTAGTGACTATCTCTCTTTTTTTCTTTTTCATTTTGTGTTCCTTTTGACATTTTGCTGTTTTCCTCCTCATGTTTATATGGCATCAAAGTTTTCTTGCCTCCTCCAATTTTTTTATTCTTTTTCACATTTTCTTCTTTTTTTTGGTATTTTTGGGATATGTGATTTTTTTGTTAGAATTCTTCTGACTTTTCTTGATTTCTGTATGTTTGCACTATACCACCCCCCCATGCCTGAGTTTGCAATGTCCTCATTGTAAATGGAGGGTGTGAACAGTGTTGGGTTTAGGGACCAAGAACAGGATTTATCAGGTGGGTGAATGGGTCAAGAATGACTGTTGCGGACGATTTCAAGCTCTGGCACGTGTACCAGAGGTGGGATCGATTATTCTCAAACCAAACTCAGGGTGCAATAGACGTGAAGTACAGACGAATAATCAGACGGATCTTGAGCTTTTTGGATTGATGGGTTGCCTCCCATTAAGCGCTACATTCAACACCTTCAGTCGGGCAGGAAATGGGATGGAGAGGGAGTGGTCAAATCAGCGGAGTTTTGTAGAACAAGCACCTTGATCAAGAGCCAAGTTGGTCCAACCAAGTGCTTGTTTAGATCAATAGGCTGATGATGTAGCCCAAACCCAATCAATCTGGTGGGTTGATAAATGTAGATCAAGAGATGTGGAACCCACCATATGCTATGGAGCTCGAAAGGATGTGGAAGTGAGAATTTGGGGTTTGGCTAAGTCGAATCAGCCTTGAAATAATCAGTGGATGATGTGGAAACCCCGGTATAGATGTGGAGGCGAATCATCTGCAATTGGCTCAATAAGAGGGGAATCAAAATAGAAATTGAGTCTGGTTACAGGTCGGGGTTGAAAATGGGTTTGGATCGGTTTTGTATATGCGGAAGACGTGGCTTCAATAAGAATTGTGTATGAGGGCTCTTCTAGAAAGGAGTTACAAGTGGTTTCATTTAGAGAGTCCTCATAGTAGCTGTCAAATTCAAAAGTGAATGCCTGAAGAGTGTCTGTAGGATGAGGGAAATCTAAGTCGAGAAAAGATTCGAACTCTGGGTTGCAGTCACTCTCGGCATTTTCTAGTTTTGATTCTTGACGATCGAAAAGAAATGATTCCATCTCACTGGAGCCTGAATTTAAATTAGTGATCTTGGGAATCGGGACCTCAGAGTCGGAGTCGGAGAATGAATCATGTGAGCTGAGGTCGTAGATTGGTTCGTTGAAGTAAGGAGACAGAGTTTCTCTGAAATCATGGTAAGATTCAAAATCATCAGAGAGTTTGCGAAAATCAAGGTCTAAATGAGATTCGAGATCATGGGTTCCACAATAGAATAAATCATACAATGTAGACGTAGCAGCCTGACTTGGGTCTAGCTTATATGTAAATTTTGAGCTCAGAAAGGTGTCCTTATTTGGTCTGGGCTCAAGTTCTAGGCTGGTAGGAAGACCCAATTGTTGAACGTTGGGTTGCTACGTTAGCATGTTTGGTTTCGAAAATCTTGTTGTAGTTTGAAAGAGAAGAACTCGTGTTCAATAAATAAAATTTATATCGGAATAGAAATCCTGGGTCGAACTTAGGGAGGCTACGTTGATCTATATTTGCAATTATATTCTTTTTAGAGTTTTTCTTGAAAAGTGAGGCGATGTAATTACAATAAAGCCAAAATAATAATCAGACTAAACAAAAGGGATAGAGAGAGAGAGAGAAAACATGCATTCAATAATTCAAAATGTTTATACAATAAAATCAAATAAGAATTACACTAGAAAGTGGGAAATCAGCTACACTAGAAAGAAAGAAAATTCTACACTAGAAAGCTGCAAAGAAGAATGGGAGAGAGAAGTTATCCTCCTCGACGATTGCTTAGAGGACGAGCTGGACAGGATGACACCTGGACGAAGGAGGATGGAGCAGGATGAAGGAGGATGAAACAGAAGAACGAGAACGAGGCAGCACGTCGTCGTCGTCGAGGGATCCGCTTCCGAATGGGGGACGAAAAATTGACTTTATCTCGCGAGAAGCATCCCGGGTGTGGGACAAGCTTCTCTTGAGCTTTGGAGAGGGAGAGAAGAGAAGGAAGGGATGAGAATTTCGTGTGGAGGGGGTCTCCTTTTATAGTTGCAAGGAGTGGGGGTAATTTGGTCATTACAACTTTAAAAACATTAATTTAGGACCTTTAGTATGGATAAAACTATTGCTAAAGGTCCGAACGTGGGTGTAGTGGGCAGTGCACGTGCGCCCGCTCGCTTGCCCACGCGTTCAACCCACGCGCACATCCAATTTATCTCAGTCATCCGATCGCAAGATCGGACGGCTTAGATCGCTCCTCCGCTCGCCTTCGTTGTGTGCCCCATCGCGTGCGATGCCGTGTCTTCGCTGCGCGTCTAATAGCGCATGAGCGCTATCTGGCGATCTACGCTGTCCACAGCCAATTGAGCGGTTACCTTTAATCGCGCGTGCCTGCAGATCGCGAGTCGAACTCGCGTCCTGTGAATGCGCAACGACTCGCGACCGTTGCGCTGCGCAGTGGAATGTGTTGCGCGGATGTTTTAAGGCGTGCGCATCCACAGCTGTTGGATCAAGATCCAACAGCCCAGATTGCATGTTGGATCTTATTTTGGAGAGGCGACAGCGGTCTTGAGGGTCAGTTGGACGGCTGAGATGGCGCCGTGTGGTGCAATCTTGGCCGTCCATCTTCTAGATGATGTAGATGGTGCCACGGGTGTCGGATTGAGTCGATTTTCGTGCTGTTAGGCTACGATCGTCAATCCGAATCCATCCGTGCAGTTGGATTTGTCATTTAAAGTGTGGATTTACACCATCTTGGCCCTTGATCTTCTAGGGTTCCCCAGTCACTATCTGATGCTACAGATGTCTGATTAGGGCGATCTTGGAGTCATTGAACTCCAATCATCGCCCTGATCACATCTGTATGGTTGGATCTTCGATCCAAGGCCCCGATAAAAAGTTTGCCCTGTCCATGAACATAAAAGTAGACAATTAACCTCCATTTTATTCAAACTACTCTAAATGCAAGATGATGCATGTTAGGCAATATTTATAGCATGCAATGCAATCCTATGCTTAAGAACATGCATAAATAAACATCTTTAGTGTAAGCATGTTTACATCATACCCCTATGCCTATCTTTTGCTAGTCCCTAGCAAAAACTATATGCTATTTATAAAAGAATCAGGTTGGATTATTTGGGCATGAGTTATTTTCAATCATTAAGAAAATATCTACTTGGGATCTGAACTTTCAAAGACACAATATTGCTCGAGTATCTGCCAAAATGTAGACCGCCTCAAGCCCTCACCTTATTCAAAGAAAAAATTATTTTTCTCTTTCTCCTTCTTTTCTAATTTTTTTGGATTTTGAAGTTTTAGGGTTTAAGAGTGGCTTTCTACGGTCATTCAACTCACCCAAGATTTGATGAGAACCCTAAGTTCTAAGCATCTTATTGTGAATGTAATAGACTCGTTGACCGACAGTTAAAACAGACTTCGAATTTCTACGCCTCTAGATGACCTAAAAAAAAAATTCTGCCTAAAGGTGTATCTTTACAATCGGTAGTTTGCTCCCTACTTTTATTTTTTGTGGGGTCAACACAAGGGTGCATCCAGTGTATATCTCCCCGGTTTATTCTACTTCTCCGCTTCTTCCTAAGTGTTTTGGGAATTTTCAGTGCATTTATTGAGCTGGGTTTTGGACAACCAGTCGATGAGTTGTTACCACCGACAACTTGCCAGCTATACTCGTGTGGCGAAGTGTGGCTTATTTCTTTTTCTTTTCTTTTCTCCTTTTCTTTTTGATTTTTTTTTTTAATTAGGTGGCTTCCCTAGTTAAGATTTAACTAAAGGTAGTAAAAAAAGAAAGGTCCAGTGACTGGGCTCTGGACAACCTACTTATGGGTTGTTACCCATGATAACTTGCCAGCCATATCACCCTAGAAGGTTCATTAGCTACCCAATTTCCATTAAAATCGTCGAACAACGAGTTAGTGACAAGATAGTGTGTAGATGCTTAAAACTCAAAATTCCCTCAAATCAGAGGGTGGGTTGATAAGTCGTGTACTTATCACCCAAACTTATTTACTCAAATTACAATAGAATTAAGGTTGGCGAGGACTCGAAAAATAAATCCACATTTTAGTGGATACACGGGCTGATTATGTCCAAAGACCTAAAGGGTTTTTGTGTTCAAATCCTAATGTAAAATTTCCTAAGATTGAAAAGTCCTAATATCCAACTATTCCTTCCTAATTTTTTTTTTTTATGTATAAATAAGAAGAGAAAAACAATTTACATGAATTTCACAAAGCTGACCAAATGATTCAAAAATGAATCCACCCCCTCATGCCTAGCTGATGCAATGTTCACATTGAAAAAGAGACATGAAAGAAAGGGTAGAATATGAAAGATGTCACCTGAATATGAAGCTCGTATCAGCTTTGTGTCATATGTACAATTGCTGAGTTTAATGCCGTCAGCTTGGCGAAGTCCAGCCAAAGAAGTCACAGAATGGCTAGGGCAACCGTGTTTGAGACGGGTTCTGGAAGAATACGATCAATAACAGGCTTTAGACATTGACTGTTGACTTTAAATGTGTTACCCGTCTTTGGGTCAGAAATCTGAACGGCTCCATTTGGAAAAATCTGGTCAATTATGAATGGGCCATTTCATTTAGATCTAAGTTTGCCAGGAAAGAGCTTAAGTTTAGAATCGAATAACCAGACCTTCTGGTTTGGCTCAAAGCTCTTGTGGGAAATCAGTTGATCATGTAGAGCTTAAATTGCATTGTTTGATCGCCCAGAATGCCCTGTGTTCAATCTCTACGGGTAGATGGCATGCCTTTCCATACACCAAACGGAATGGAGACATGCCGATGGGCATTTCATACGCCGTACGGTAGGCCCAAAGAGCATCCTCAAGCTTTTGAGTCCAGTCTTTGCGATCAGGCCTAACCATTTTTTGCAAAATGTTCTTGATCTCTCGATTGGAGATCTCGGCTTGTCCATTCGTTTAGGGATGGTAAGGTGTGGAAATTCGGTGATTAACCTTGTATTTGGCCAACAAATTTTGGAATTGGGCATTAGTAAAATGAGTGCCACCATCACTGATGATGGCCCTCGAAATCCCGAACCTACTGAAGATATTTTTCTTGACAAAATCGATGACCACCTTGTCATCATTGGTTCGGATGGGAATCGCCTTAATCCATTTGGACACATAATCAACAGCAACAAGAATGTACTGATGTCCAAATGAAGGGATAAAGGGTCCCATGAAATCAATGCCCCAAACATCGAAAATTTCGACAGGAAGAATTGGGTTTAAGGGTATCATATCTCTCTTAGTTATGCTCCCGAGTGCCTGACATCGAGAACATGACCTTGAGAAATCCTGGGCATCCCTGAATAATGACGGCCAATAGAAGCCAGATTGCTAGATTTTTGCAACCGTCTTTTTCCCGGAGAAATGTCCACCATACCTAGATGCATGGCAGAACTCGAGTATACTGTTGAATTCATTCTCCGGTATACATCGACGAATAACTTGATCAGAGCCGATGCGGTACAGCTCAGGGTCCTCCCAAAAGTAGTATTTGGCCTCAGATTTGAGTTTATCCTATTGTTGCTTGGTCCAATTCTAGGGGATTTGACCAACGAACAAATAGTTAACAATGTCAGCAAACCATGGGGTGTGGACACCTAAAACTGTAAGAATAGTTTCGTCCGGAAAAGTGTCAGCAATCGGAATGTCCGGACGAGAGGAATCACCTAGGAGTCTCGACAAATGATCCGCTACCACATTTTGTACCCCGATTTTATCCTTGATTTCAAGATCAAATTCCTGAAGTAGAAGAATCCAATGAATAAGCTGAGGTTTAGCATCCTTTTTAGCCAAGAGATGTCTCAAGGCCGAGTGGTCGGTATAGATGATAACATGAGACCCTAAGAGATAAGCCCTGAATTTTTCCAAAGTGAACACTACAGCTACTAATTCCTTTTCAATAACAGTGTAATTCCTCTGGGCTTCATCCAGAGTTTTATTAGCGTAGTAGATGACAGAGGGCTTTCTATCAATTTTCTGACCTAAGACAGCCCCGACTGCGTAATCAGAAGTGTCGATCATGATCTCAAAAGGGGCTGTCCAAATTGGTGGTTGCAAAACTGGAGTACAGGTGACTACCATTTTCAGGAAATCAAATGCCTTTCAGCATGATTTGTCAAAAACAAACGGTGTTTCTTTGGCAAGAAGATTGCTCAGGGGACGAGCAACCTTCGAGAAATCCTTGATAAATCTTCGATAGAATCCCACATGGCCAAGAAATGATCGGATTTGTTTAACAGATGTGGGAGGAGGAAGTTTAGCGATAGCATGAACCTTAGCTTTATCCACTTCAATTCCCCGTTCAGAGATTACATGACCCAAAATGATGCCTTCTTGGGTCATGAAATGACTCTTTTCCCAGGTAAGGACCAATCGTGTTTTGATACATTGCTTAAGAATCATTTCTAGATTAGCCAAACAAGAGTCAAATGATTCTCCGAAAATAGAGAAATCATCCATGAAGACTTCCATAAACTCCCACCATGTCAGAAAATATGGCTAGCATGCACCTTTGAAAAGTCGCAGGTGCATTGCATAATCCGAAAGGCATCCTACGAAAAGAAAAGGTTCCGTAGGGACAGGTGAAAGTAGTTTTTTCCTGATCCTTAGGATGGATAGGAACTTGGTTGTATCCCGAGTAGCCATCAAGAAAACAGATCTGCCTGGCTAATCTTTCCAAGATTTGATTGATGAAGGGCAGGGGAAAATGATCCTTTTTAGTGGCTGTGTTCAGCTGCCTATAATCAATACAAACCCTCCAAGAGGAAGCTGAACGAGTTGTGACAGATTCTCCTCTCTCGTTAGTCACAACGGTAATCCCGACTTTCTTTGGAACAATCTGTACGGGACTTACCAAGGGACTATCAAAGATTAGATAAATAATTCCTGCATCAAGCCACTTGATGATTTCCTTTTTGACCACTTCTCGCATATTTGGATTCAATCTCCTCTGCATTTGGCGAGAAGGGCGGGATCCATCTTCCAAGAATATTCTATGATTACAGTAAGATGGCTCGATCCCCCTGAGGTCATGAATGGTCCAACCAATTACCTCCTTATGTTCCTTCAGGACCTTGATCAATTTAATTTCTTGCTCCTTTGTCAATTTAGCACTGATAATCATAGGGAGCATCTTCTGAGGTCCTAAAAATTGATATTTTAAATTCTCAGGCAATGGTTTCAGTTCAAGTCAGGGCAGATTGATGATTGATGGTAGGGTAGATGCTGAAGATTCAACAAGAGGAAGAGGTTGTGAGTGAACAAAATCAATAACCCCTTCAGAAGATGGTAGGTCAGCCATAGAGGGTTGCGAGTCAAATTCGTCATCAAACGAGGAACTTTCGATTGAAGAAACCATCAAACAAGTTTCAATGTTTTTATTATCCTCATTAAGTTCCTCAATAAATCCACAATCCTCAAATTTATTGATCGCCTTAAAAATATCTAATTTCATTCGTTGATCCCCAAAGGCAATTTCCATGCTACCGCTTTCACAATTAATGTTGGCCTTAGCGGTAGCCAAGAACGGACGCCCCAGAATGATGGGCATGTTCCTCAGATTATCAGGTACATCCATGTCAAGGACAAGGAAATCTACAGGAAAATAGAAATCCTTGACCTTAACTATAACATCTTCAATAACGCCTCGCGGATTTGTGACCGAGCGGTCCGCTAACTGTAGCGTTGCTGAAGTTGGCCGAAGTTCACCTAATCCAAACTTCTCGTAAAGAGAAGTCGGAATTAGGTTGATGGATGCACCCAGATCCAAAAGTGCTCTATCAAATGTGTAATCTCCGATGACGCAAGAAATCAACAGAGCACCTGGATCTCTCTTTTCCTGAGGGAGGTAGTGCAGGATAACAGAACTAGCCTGCTCGAAGTGTACCACCTTCCTTGGAACAGATTCTCTCAACTTACGCTTTTGTGTACATAAATCTTTTAAAAATCTTGCGTAAGCCGATATGTGCTTGATAGCATTAAGGAGTGGGATATTAATCTCAACATTATTAAATAGATTCAGAAGCTCCTCATTGCTATCAACTGACTTCTTCTTCTTTGATTTGATCAAGGCTTCAGGAAAAGGAACATGAGTCAGATCTTTGGAATCAGATTCCTGAGCCTTAATTTCTCCTCTAGAATTCTCCTCTCTCTCCTCAGGTTCTTCAGGATTCAAAAGAGCAGAATAGTGTGGTTGTGGATCCTGAGTCTGCTTACCACTCCTCAAAGTGATAGAATTTGCAGATGCATAAGAATTTGGGTCTTGGGGAGGGTTAGGAAAGATTGGAGGGGCTTGATTAGCCATGAATTGTTGATTTGTAGAAGAAGAAGAAGAGGACGAGGAACCCTACTCAACTACCTGAGCATGTGCGTATAGGTCCCTCTGATTTCCGTATCCATGGGTTTGGTTGCTCGAATTCATATTATTTCGCAGGTTGGGTACGGGTTGGGATGGTAGAGATCCGGGTTGGCGAGAGTTAGCAATGAGCCCAGACTGCAAGTTGTCCAGCGAGGTTTTCATTTGCTGCATGAGCTGGAGCATGGATCCTTGCATCTCTACCATTTGACGGTTCAAATCAGCATGCCCTGCAGGTTGACGGGCGTTCCAAGCTGGCAGATTGACCTGATTTGGAGGCAACTAAGTATATACATGACCCTGACCCATTGGTCGTTGTGGAGCATAGTTGCCGGGTTTGAATTGGGTCTGTTGCCCCGGGTTTTTCCAAGAGAAGTTAGGGTGGTTTCTCCAACCTGGATTATAGGCATTAGAATAGGGGTTGGATCTAACATTCTCTTGTACAGCATAGACATCCTCATAGGGTGAGGATGGAGAGAAAGAAAGGGAAGGATCAGAAAAACCAGTATCAAAGGCCCCAGTTTGGAACCCGTGGGGTTTCGAAAAATGCTGACTCACAGGTTGAGCTGCATCGAGTTGATTCATGAACTCCCATCTAGAAGGAGCTCATGAAGAATGGAATCCCGAATTTTGGGATTGAGTGGATCGAGAGTTGTTCATAGAATTGCCAGCCATCCACTCTTCCATTCTCTTAGCAACCAAGTTCACCTTATCAAGTTTGTTACAAATCAATTCCATATCAAATGAATGAGAGTCATGGACTTCATTGACATTTGATCTGGGCTACTGGTACCGGTTAATTGTATCCATGGAGGCATGATTGATTGAATTCTCACTCATTTCCTCAAACAAGTCATGTGCACTATCTGCATCTTTATTGAGGAAATTGCCTCTGCAAGAAGCATCCACATGATTTCTGGTTGCTCAGTCAACCCATGATAGAAGATCTACACGAGTTGCCATTTCGGCACCTCGTGGTGTGGACACCTCTGCAATAGCTCCTGGAATCGCTCCTAGGCCACATGAAACTGCTCCCTCGGCCGCTGGGTAAAGGTAGTGATTGCCCATCTCAAAGCATTGGTACGTCCAACTGGGAAGAATTTCTTCAGAAAGGCCGATTTTAACTCATTCCAAGTTGTAATTGGTCTTCCTATTGTCCTATACTATATCTAATTGGTCTACCAGTTAGAAGGAGGGACTGGAGAGAAGGTTCTTCCTTCGGCTTTCGCCTCCGGTTCCTAGTGTACCCACCAGCTGCGGTTGTTTGACGCTACTCCCCTAGCTAGACATTAGATTAATCAGTACAAGTAGGTTAATCAAAGACAATCTCAGACTAGGCCCTGAAGAGCGAATCGGACCTTAAGGCCAACATCTACTCAATTTTATTAAGGCCTGGGATTGTGGTGCTTATGGAATGCGATGGGCCCTTAAAATGGGTTGTGCCCTTAATGATTGATTGAGATTTGTGTAAGTGCATGCACAACCAGGGTTTTCAAGCAAGATTATTTGTGATGTGTGGATTTTAATGTTCAAATCTTGCTTAAGTAGCTTTTAGGGTTTCAAATTAGGTGGATTGCAATCAAGTTTCTTGGCAAACCAAGTTGTCAAACACGGGTGAAGATTATTTTCCTTTAAAACTAGAAAGAAAGTGGAGTTCCTGGAATAGACCTAGATTGAAAACCCTAAGGAGGAGCTACTTGATTAGTTTATTTTAAGTAGAGTGGTGCGGCCCAAACAACTCAAACAACTGGTCACAAATGCACCACTAAATTAGGCACACAAAGATGGTTAACCTAGACTAATTTCTACTCTTTTATGTGTTGCTTTATGTGTACCGGTTTCACAGATCAGAACTCGGTTGAGTAGAAACAAATCAATTCGGTTAAGTGCCTTGAATGTGGGTGTACGTTGTGTGTTTGTTGAAAATTGCCCCACAAGATTATCTTTTTGTTATTTTTTTTTTTTTATAAATGAGGCTGGAATGAATGTGAGTGAAAATCCAAACAACCAAACTATTCCTAGGATTTATGCAGGCACCTAGGTTAATTGGAATTTGGATTTAATGTGGCGAATGAAATCTATGGAGGGGGGAAGAATGGGGAGCACTTACAGTTGTCTTCAACTGCACTTTACTCCAGTCTACCGCTTGATGATTCCCTAATGGAGGTCTCTGGAAAACAATAGATATAAGAGAAAGCAAGTTAAAAAACAATAACGTGCAAGAAATGCGAAAAATAGATCGGAAATCGTTGCCTCCCCTGCAATGGTGCCAAAATGTTGAACGTCAGGTTGCTATGCTAACGTGCTTGGTTTTGAAAACCCGAGATTGTAGTTTGAAAGCGAAGAACTCGTGTTCAACAAATAAAATTTATACTGGAATAGAAATCCTGGGTCGAACTCAGGAAAGCTATGTTGATCTATATTCGCAATTATATTTTTTTTTAGAGTTTTTCTTGAAAAGTGAGGCAATGTAATTACAATGAAGCCATAATAACAATCAGACTAAACAAAAGGGATAGAGAGAGAGAGAGAAAACATACATTCAATAATTCAAAATATTTATACAATAAAATCAAATAAGAATTACACTAAAAAGCGGGAAATTAGCTACACTAGAAAGCAGGAAAATTCTACATTAGAAAGCTGTAAAGAAGAATGAGAGAAGTTATCCTCCTCGACGATTGCTTGGAGGATGAGCCGGACGGGATGACGCCTGGACGAAGGAGGACGGAGCAGGATGAAGCAGGACGAAGCAAAAGAACGAGAACGGGGCAGCACGTTGTCGTCGTCACGGGATCCGCTTCCGAACGGGGGACGAAAAATTGACTTTACCTTGCGAGAAGCATCCCGGGTGTGGGACAAGCTTCTCTTGAGCTTTGGAGAGGGAGAGAAGAGAAGAAAGGGATGAGAATTTCATGTGGAGGGGGTCTCCTTTTATAGTTGCAAGGAGTGGGGGCAATTTGGTCATTATAACTTTAAAAACATTAATTTAGGACCTTTAGTGATGGATAAAATCATCGCTAAAGGTCCGAACGTGGGCGTAGTGGGCGGTCAGCGCATGCCTACTCGCTTGCCTGCACGTTCAATGCACACGCACTTCCAGCCGATCTCAGCCGTCCGATTGTGAGATCGGACGGCTTAGATCGCGCCTTCGCCCGCCTGCGCTGCGTGCCCCATCGCGTGCGATGTTGCATCTTCGCCACACATCTAATAGCGCGTGAGCGCTATCGAGCGATCTGGGCCATCCACAGCCGATCGAGTGGTCGCCTTTAATCGCGCGTGCCCACAGATCACGAGTCAAACTTGCATCCTGTGAATGCGCAACGACTCACGACCGCTACGCTGCGCGGTGGAATGTGTCGCATAGATGTTTTAAGGTGCGCGCATCCACAGCCGCTGGATCAAGATCGAATAGCCCAGATTGCACGTTGGATCTTCTTTTGGATAGGTGGTTGCAGTCTTGAGGGCTGGTTGGACGGCTGAGATGGCACCACGTGGCGCCATCTTGGCCATCCATCTTCTGGATGATGTAGATGGTGCCACGGGTGTCGGATTGAGTCGATTTTCACGTCGTTAGGCTACGATTGTCGATCTGAATCCATCCGTGCGGTCAGATTTTTCGTTTAAAGTGTGGATTTACACCATCTTGGCCCTTGATCTTCTAGGGTTCCCCGGTCACTATCTGATGCTACAGATGTTTGATTAGGGTGATCTTGGAGTCGTTGAACTCCAATCGTCACCCTAATCACATCTGTACGGTTGGATCTTCGATCCGAGGCCCCGATAAAAAGTTTGCCTTGTCCATGAACATAACAGGAGATAATTAACCTCCATTTTATTCAAACTACTCTAAATGCAAGATGATACATGTTATGCAATATTTATAGCATGCAATGCAATCCTATGCTTAAGAACATGCATAAATAGACATCTTAAGTAGTGTAAACATGTTTACATCACCAATCAAAACCTCACTTATCCAACTCCTCGATTTCTGTATCGTAGATTGGTGTGACTTCCAAAAAATCGATTTGTATCTCTAAGGGTGTTGGAGAGGGATATTCATCAAATAGAGGCCCGGAATCATACTCTTCATTGAGAATTTGATCTTCGTCATACGGGGCCTCATAATCTTCCCAATAAGTTTCAGATCCAGATTCTAGGCTGAGGATGTGGGTTGAATTACTAGAATCTAGGTCAAAATTACCTTCGAGGGTCACCTTATCAGAATAAGGGGCGGGTTTTACACCCTCGAGAGGTTCAGTTCTAATCTCATCATTGCAGGAGTCTCAGAATTTTATGCTTGGTGATCCAGTTTCTAAGGCTGGCTCAAAATCGTGTTCTCCTACAATTGGAACTTCTCACCCTAATTCAAGATCAGGCATGTATTTCATCTGGGTTGGGAAGCCACAACAACTTTGTGCCTCAAACCTGGAGTTTAGGAAATCTGATTAATCCTCAATACTATTCCAAGATGGTTTATCATCTGTTTGGGGCGTATATGGGTATTGTTGATCGATGACTTGTTTTAATAATCTCATCATCTCTTCCCATTTTTCAAGATCATCTTGGTGTTGTTCCCATAGTATAGGATTTGTCATGCATTGAAGTTATTCAAAGTTGTGTAATTTTTCTATCTCAATGTATCATGTTATGAGAATGTCTCGGGTTGATCCTTTTGTGGCTTCTATCAATAACACTTGGGCACAGTTTATGATGAAAGTTGTGGTTGTTGGTATATTAACCTGAATGTCTTCTATTGGTGTTGAGGTTTTGTATTCAATTTCATAGAATTCAAGGGCATCCTCAATCATCCTATCTCTCATGGATCTCTGTGATTCAGGTTTCTTGAATGGTAGTCCTAAGTAACTAGGCTGCATATTTGGATCAGATGGTGGAATCATGATGTAGAATCAGAATTTGGATCAAGATGTAGAATCAAGTCGTGAAGTGACTAGATCTGAATAGAGAATCCTACTGAAAATCTATGTGTGTGTTCTAAAGAGAAGGGATGAGGGACTGGATGTGTTTTTGACCCAATTAAGGCACCCAAAGATGTTTAGATGACTATGGAGGTTTGGGGCGGATGATACCCCTGGATCAGAAAGTCGTCCACCTGAGAATTACCTGAGCAACCAGAGAGGGAGAGTCCCGCAAAGACCCCTACATGGTAGAGCGTCCCCATGGGTTACAGGGTTTTCCCCACCCGACCTCTCTTGTCATTGAGATTCTAGGTAGACTAGAATGGGGACCTTGACCTCTTAAGTCTACCACTTTTAATTAAGATCAAAGGTGCTTAGGGTTTCACTTGGACTTTAGATGTTTTGGTTTTGTGACCTAATTTCAAAGTTGGTTGACCCAACAAGGGTTCAACTTCACCTATTTGTCCTTTTAGAGCTTTAGGTCCTTTCTTTTAGGGTTCAAGTGAACTTAAGAGCTTGATTTTTAGGGTTTCTCTTGAATAGGTCTTTTCAATCAAGGCTTAGGCACACCTCTTTTTGGAATAGTTGGTTCTTGCTTAGAAAAGATGTGTCTCTAAAGCCCTAAATTGGAATCCTTAATTTGGCCCTAATTGGTCCAATTTAGTTGCCACAAGATGATATCTAGGGCTCAATCAAGAAGGTGGTAGCCCTAGTTACCTTAAATGGATGCACAATTCAAAATGTGTTGAAATCAAAATCAGGCAACTTTGGTGAATTAGCTAGATATGGAAAGCAGGTAGCCCTAAATTGATTTTTACTTTGTTTTTCCTTTTCAGAATGAGGATATTAAAAGAAAGGGCTAATCAGAGATTACCTGCCCCGGGTGGTTGATTTGCCCGGGAGATCTCTTCGTGGAATACCTCACAAAATCATAATAAAACAAATAGGGCAAGTTAGTGCTGAAATATAATCAAAATAATGCAGAGACTAGTGCTGAATTGCGCGTTGCTCCCCGGCAACGGTGCCAAAATGTTAACAAGGTTCGAAATCAGGTTTAAAGTAATTGCATCACAGTATAGTTGAAATCGCTTTGAAAACAAATAAATTTTATTACTCGAAGTTTAAGTCTGAGGTCAAACACAGGGAGCAAATGGAATTCACGTACTAATCTCAATAATAGATGAAATTTGAACACATAAAACTACTCAAAATATAATTCAGAATGTAAAGCATGAGTATATGGAGCATAAAATGTAGCTAAAACATATAAAAGAGAATTTATGAAGCATAAAATCAAAAGCTACAGTGCTTCTTCTTTCTCTGATTTTTCTTGCAATCTTTCCTTGTCTCTCTTTCTTTGGCTTTGATTCTTTCTTCTTTCTTCTCTATTTTTGGCTTCTTCCTTCTTTGTTTCTTTCCTTTGCCTTTTCTTTTGTTCTCTGTCCTTCTTCTTCTCCTTTCTCTGGTTCCTTTCTCTCTATCTTCTTTATTTATGCTCTAGCCTTTAGCTCTTCTTCAATCTCTCTTCTAGTTCTCTATCCATTGCTTTCTCTGGCTTCAGCCTCTCTTCATCTTTGCCTTCTCTTCAGTTGTGCCTTCTCCTTCCTTAGCTTCTTCTTTAGCTTCCTCCTTTAGCTTCCTCTTTCTTCTTCCTTTCCCGGCAAGAGCAAAACCTACCCCTACACTCCCCTGCGAATTCTCTTTTTTCTCTCTTACGCTCGCTCTCCAAAAGCCTTCTCGGGTAAATGGGTCGAGTTAGCACGCCCGGGACCAGGCGCACCGGTGTCGATGGTGCGCGAGGAGTGCACGGGTAATCAGGTCAGGATACCAGGTCCGCAGAGGAGTGAGCACGGACAAGGTGTGAGTGGGTGAGGGGACCTCATCGCGTGTTAAGAGGCGAAGAGCCTATAACACAAAAACAACTTATACTGCTTCGCCGCTTCTAAAGTTACCGAGGTGCGACTAAAAGTCCCACCCACTTCGCATGCGCACCCGTAGGAGCTCACCGTCAATCGCAGCAACTGCAGTGGTCTAGGAAGTCAAGTGCTAGGCGTGAGGGGTTCATGTGACAATTCCACGCCTCCTGGAACTAGATGCCTGATGCTTGGCTCCTGGAGTAGAGGATGCGAGCAAGCTTCACAGTTGCTTTAATGGCGGCTGGGGTCAGAACCTGCTCTCAAGGAAAACGGCCTCACGGCCTCATTCGATCACATAGGGGGCTTCGTCGTGACATGACGAAGGCATCTAGGTGGGTGGCATGGCACAGGGCACCCTAGGCATGTGTGCCTAGGTCGGTCTGTGGCCATGGTGATGGGTTTGATCGGGGGGATTGTGTGGAGGTTGTGGCGGTCGATGGAAAGGGGGGAAATGATCAGTGGAAGGTGACAGAGCTTTCAAGGTAGTTCGCGAGGCGTGTGGGTGCGTGGAGTGATGGAGACACCTCGTCGGTGGTCTACCGGAGGTGGAGACGATGGTGGTGGTCAGCGGTTGTCGAGGAGTGGAAACAGAAAAAAAGAGAGGGAAAATAAAGAGTAGAGGAAGGGGAAGATATCTAACCTAGTTTAAGGATGAAAGGAGAGAGGAGAGAGGATGGCGGTCGACTCGTACCTATAGCCGTCGGAGATGAAGATCTAGTTAGAAGGGGGTGGCGACGATGAAGAGGATGAAGGTGCATGTGCAGGTATGGTGTGATGCGGATGAAGGAGGCAGAGATGACTCTGCCACTGGTATTGTGGCAGAGCGACGAGAAGAGGGAGGAGGAGTCACCGGAGCTCGCTGGATGTCTGGTCAAAGGAGAAGAGACAAATTGGAGGGGTGTCTCCAGCCAAACCAAGCTGGGAATGAACGATGGGGTCAGGGGAACCTTTTATAGTCTCAGGCAGATGGCCTTGCTTGGAAGCCAAGTTTCCAAGCACGGGCATCCTTGCCAGACATGGAAAGTGAGGGAAACCCAAATCTCTTATGTGTTCGCATGAGAGATTGGGTGACAATTAGGGCATAGGATTTGGTTCACATGATCGAGAATTCCTCAAGGAATCTCCCTTTCAAATTTGAGAGGGAGTCTCTGAGGAATCAAGGAGAAATCCCCCTTGATTCCTCGTCGGAGTAGGACTCCTCCACTGTAATGGTGGAGGGACCTAATTGCAAAGAATGGTGAGGAAGCTAGGGTAGTCTTTGAATGGTTTTCAAAAGCTAGGGGTCTAAATTTAATTGGGTTGGACTGTTTTGCAAAGTAGGTCATGGTGAACTCCCCTTAGCTCCAAATTTTGGTATAAACCTAATTTGGACCTAAGGAATCCAATGGTGAAGTTGGAGTTTAGGTTTGACCACGTTTGATTAGGTATTTTACATAAAAACCCAATTTAGGGTAAATAATTAACTTGGACCCTATTTAGGTCAAAATTGGTTCCAAAGGCCAAATTGAAGGTTCTAAACTCTAGAGGATATTCTTCCATGAATTTTAGAGGATTTAGGTGAATTTTATCCTGACCAGAACCCTTTTGAATTAAGTGGGTCTATTTTAGGGTTACAAGAAGTCATTTAATTCTTATATTTCACATTAACACTTTTCTAACTAGACCAACCCACTTTTTATCTTGTTAAGACCAATTGACCTATGTTTAACCCCTGAGAAATCCCGTTGATGCACTGTAATGGTAAAATTGCAGTTTTACCCTTTGTTTCTTGCTTTTCTCTCAAAATAGTTATTCCTTGAATTAGGCCCTTCATTTGGTTATGTAGGAGCTTTTGTTCTCTTTTCTAGGTCAAAATGAGCTATTTAGGGCTCATGATGGTGTTCCCATCATTAAGTCATCTAATGCAATCTCCATCATCTAGTTGAGTGAGGCACGATCTGAAGCGTCGTCTCCCGTGCCATCAGATCCGTTCATGCTCAATCCTTCGGCTGCAATCCACTCCACCGCGACTCAGCGAGCGCCAACGTTCACCAGCTACACATACCAATGCGTGAGATCGATGGCCAGTGTAGCACCAATTCATGAGATTGACGGCCAGCGCAACATCAGCAATATCAACAAGTGAAATTGACGACCAACGAAGCCCAGCGCAATCCAACACTGCTCACTTTAGTGAGCACTAGCTTGCGCATGAGTTGGTTACAGCAATGAATGAGCGAGATCTATAGTGATGTCCTGGATGTAACTAGTTATCCCATGCCCGTTTTAGCCCACTCTCATCCACTATATAAGGGCCTACACACCCCCCTTGCCTATCCATCTGTTCCTATGCTATTCCAACCTACTCAAGAGCTCTAAAAGCCTACCAAAGCTCCTAAGAGCTCCCTCTCATGCCTTAGGTCACCTATTAGTGTAGAAATCCTTCACCTCCCCCAAATAATCAACCTAACTCTCACCACCTTCATAGGTGACCGAAGGACTATCCTGAAAGTTCTTCCCTACTAGGAGGGGTGACGTAATAATTGCGGAAATAAAATATATAAAGCAATCTCACAAAATAAACAATCACACAATGTACACAGGTATTTTTTAGGTGGAAACCCAAACCGGGTGAAAACCACCACCTAACCCTCTCGAGTTAGGATTTTCCGATCAACCTAGTTGATCAAAATCCACTAAATGAATCACTTTAAACGAGGGTGATTCAACCTCAGTACAACCACGCTACAAGTACGAGGGTAGCGTTCCTCAACCCCTTCTCTCCACGAGAAGGATTTTGTCCCACGAAGGAGACAGGAATTCGCAAAGCGAATACCCAACAAAATAACAAAGGTAAAATAAAACAACAAACCTATAGAGCCAACAAAGTAATTAACCTAAGCTTCTATAGGATTTAGGAAACTCCCCTTTGCAAGGAGTGCGTCGATGATGACGCGGGTGCGTGAGCCACGCAACGGCGTAATGTCGCTCTCGTAGACAACGGCGGGAGAGCGGGTGCGCGAAGGGAATGATGCTCTCAAGATGTAGAACTTGAGCTTAGAGAGCAAGAGCTTCTTGGACACAAGAGAGTGGAAGTATGTTGCTTAAGTGTGTCTTTTGTGTTTCTCTAAGTGTGTATCTTGTGTGTAAAGGCTCCCCTCTATTTATAGAGGCCTTAGGAAGGCTTTGGAAGGCTTGGAAAAGCTTCCATAGCCGTTGGGTGCAAAGCCCAAGTGAATCAGCCCGAAATCAGGACCAATCATTGTTCTGACAGGCTTATCAGACGTCTAATTCTAGCATCAGACGTCTGGAAGTTCACTATAAGACGTCTGATTAAAATGTCAGACGTCTGATTTTGGGCGGGTCTTTCCCTGACTTGGATCAGATCTAAACAGGGTTTTTACGCAAGTCCATCAGACGTCATACAGGACGTCTGGCACTATGTCTGGACGTCTGGAAACCTACTTTTACTGTGGGAATTGATTTCCAAACGTTGCAACGGCTAGAAAATCTCTGAGAAGAGATTTTGGGTCAGCCGAGGCAAAACGGTCATTTATCAGACGTCTGGAAAGGCCTAAGGACGTCTGATAAGGCTCTAACGGTCATATCTGGAGTGTTTGCGAAGCCAGCCAACGGTCCACTAATTGGATGTCTGGCAAAGTCATCAGACGTCTCCTAAGATGTCTGGTCTAAGGTCTGGACGTCTGATTTCATCAGACAGAACTAACTATGTCCAGCCTAACGGTTATCAGACGTCTGAAACAACAGTCAGACGTCTTAAAATACTTTATCAGACGTCTGATTTGGGAATTAGACGTCTGGAAGTGCTGTTTGAACCCTATATTGGTTTTCTAAGTATTCTACAGAAAACCTAAGTATCCTAGGGTTGTGCCGGTGTTCCTAGGACTACTGTTAGGGTTCTTTGAGGCTCTTTAACATAATTTTCTAAGGAAAATAAAGAGCAAGAAAAATAAAGATAAAAGTACATGAAAGGATTAAAAAGAATCTATCCTATTCTTCTTGTCTTCTATCTTCAATCTGTCGCTCCACGCGAACCTCCTCTGTTTTCCGTCAAGCTCCTCCAATCCGTCCTGGATGCGAGCTCGAGTTTCGTCTAAACACGTCCACATTTGCAATTGACCTGAAATCTAGGACTCAAATTGCAAATGATAAATAACACGTGTTTTGTTATCATCAAAACAAATGATCGTGGTGCTCTAGCACCAACAATCTCCCCCTTTTTGATGATGACAAAATCGTAAATAATAATGCATAAAAATCCTCCCCCTTTTTGACATTATCAAAAAGGTTTGATTGATTTTAAATTTCCTATAATTCCCCCTTAAAACATGCTCTTCTATGAGTTTATTTTAACAAAGGTAATATTCTCCCCCTTTTTGTAACAACAAGATAGCTATTATTTTTCTCCCCCTTACTAAAGGAAATTTAGCTACCTTATATCTCCCCCTTAAAAATTGACAATTAGGTCATTAATTTTAACTCCCCCTATCTAAATGCTTATGATAAAAAGATAGGGTAAAGGGTTTTACCTCACCTACCATGGCCAATAAAATGGCCCGAATGGTGGTGGTGGATGCCACATCGGATGGGGCTCCCATCCGTAGCTTGGAGGCCCGGGCATTGGCGCCGGTCTCCAATCTGGTGGTCGACGTGCGGCGGGTCCGTCGTTTGTTCGCCGTCTCGTCGGTCTTCTTGTTCTCCTCCTTGGTCTACTCCTTAGTTCTCCTAACTCGAGTTGACCAGCCTTGAGTTTGTAGGTCCAGTCCTTTGTATTGTAGTTATCCCTGAATCCTACAAAACAAGATTCTAATTCCTTTTTTGGTATCCAAGTGAGCTTGGATCCGGATCTGTTAGTGGGTCTCCTTGATGGAGATCCTTTCTCAACCTTAGGGCTATAAAAATTATCTACTTTATTGATTAATTTGTTGGAGTTTTCCCTAAGACATGCAATTTCTTTTTCTATAATACTCATCTTAGTCTTTAAATCAGAAATTTCTAACTTTAGACTATTATTTTCCTCAATCAATTTATTATTTTCATTGATGAGGTTTTGATTTTCTAATAATAGGTTATCATTTTTAGGACAAGCTTCTAGATCCTTAAGTTTTATTTCTAACCTATCATTTTCAGATTTAAGAAAGCTAAGATTCTTTTTCATGCTTTTATTTTCTATCCTAAGTGATTTACTAATCTCAAAAAGTTCATTAAAAGCTTCTTGTAAATCCAGGTTTACCTCATTGTCGGAGTCGCTTTCGCTGTCGATGTCGCTTTCTCCGATTGCCATGAAACCAAGGCACGTGGTTTCCTTCTCTCCGAGATCTTCTTCCGAACTCGTCTCCTCATGAGTGCCTTCCAACCTCCTCCATATCTCGTGAGCGGTGGTGCACTCTTGGATTCGTTCGAATTCTTTCGGACTCAGCGCGCAATACAAGGCATTCATTGCCTTTACGTTGAGGTTGAGATTTCGAACCTGATCTTCTGAGTAACCTCTTGCGGGTTTCTTGGGAATCACAAATGCGGATTCACATTTTTCCCACACCCGAAAGTCGTTGGCCTGCAACCACATAGTCATACGATTTTTCCAATAAATGAAATCTATACCTGCAAAGTATGGTGGTCGCGAGGTGTCGTGTCCTTCGGTGCACACGAATGCTTTTCCCTCCATATTTAGATCCTCGCCGGTTTGTAACGCCGAAAATGCGAGACCTGCTCTGATACCAAATGAAAGTTCTTCCCTACGAGGAGGGGTGACGTAATAATTGCGGAAATAAAATATATAAAGCAATCTCACAAAATAAACAATCACACAATGTACACAGGTATTTTTTAGGTGGAAACCCAAACCGGGTGAAAACCACCACCTAACCCTCTCGAGTTAGGATTTTCCGATCAACCTAGTTGATCAAAATCCACTAAATGAATCACTTTAAACGAGGGTGATTCAACCTCAGTACAACCACGCTACAAGTACGAGGGTAGCGTTCCTCAACCCCTTCTCTCCATGAGAAGGATTTTGTCCCACGAAGGAGACAGGAATTCGCAAAGCGAATACCCAACAAAATAACAAAGGTAAAATAAAACAACAAACCTATAGAGCCAACAAAGTAATTAACCTAAGCTTCTATAGGATTTAGGAAACTCCCCTTTGCAAGGAGTGCGTCGATGATGACGCGGGTGCGTGAGCCACGCAACGGCGTAATGTCGCTCTCGTAGACAACGGCGGGAGAGCGGGTGCGCGAAGGGAATGATGCTCTCAAGATGTAGAACTTGAGCTTAGAGAGCAAGAGCTTCTTGGACACAAGAGAGTGGAAGTATGTTGCTTAAGTGTGTCTTTTGTGTTTCTCTAAGTGTGTATCTTGTGTGTAAAGGCTCCCCTCTATTTATAGAGGCCTTAGGAAGGCTTTAGAAGGCTTGGAAAAGCTTCCATAGCCGTTGGGTGCAAAGCCCAAGTGAATCAGCCCGAAATCAGGACCAATCATTGTTCTGACAGGCTTATCAGACGTCTAATTCTAGCATCAGACGTCTGGAAGTTCACTATAAGACGTCTGATTAAAATGTCAGACGTCTGATTTTGGGCGGGTCTTTCCCTGACTTGGATCAGATCTAAACAGGGTTTTTACGCAAGTCCATCAGACGTCATACAGGACGTCTGGCACTATGTCTGGACGTCTGGAAACCTACTTTTACTGTGGGAATTGATTTCCAAACGTTGCAACGGCTAGAAAATCTCTGAGAAGAGATTTTGGGTCAGCCGAGGCAAAACGGTCATTTATCAGACGTCTGGAAAGGCCTAAGGACGTCTGATAAGGCTCTAACGGTCATATCTGGAGTGTTTGCGAAGCCAGCCAACGGTCCACTAATTGGACGTCTGGCAAAGTCATCAGACGTCTCCTAAGACGTCTGGTCTAAGGTCTGGACGTCTGATTTCATCAGACAGAACTAACTATGTCCAGCCTAACGGTTATCAGACGTCTGAAACAACAGTCAGACGTCTTAAAATACTTTATCAGACGTCTGATTTGGGAATTAGACGTCTAGAAGTGCTGTTTGAACCCTATATTGGTTTTCTAAGTATTCTACAGAAAACCTAAGTATCCTAGGGTTGTGCCGGTGTTCCTAGGACTACTGTTAGGGTTCTTTGAGGCTCTTTAACATAATTTTCTAAGGAAAATAAAGAGCAAGAAAAATAAAGATAAAAGTACATGAAAGGATTAAAAAGAATCTATCCTATTCTTCTTGTCTTCTATCTTCAATCTGTCGCTCCACGCGAACCTCCTCTGTTTTCCTTCAAGCTCCTCCAATCCGTCCTGGATGCGAGCTCGAGTTCCGTCTAAACACGTCCACATTTGCAATTGACCTGAAATCTAGGACTCAAATTGCAAATGTTAAATAACACGTGTTTTGTTATCATCAAAACAAATGATCGTGGTGCTCTAGCACCAACATATCCTCCCACCGCCATTCAGGAAGCTAATCATCTCCGCCACCTCATCCCCATTTCTACGAGCTTGGCAAAGCTTTCCTTTACATGGATTCTGCTTGCACCTCATCCCCAACGTCTAGCATCTCCCCTCCTCCGTCCAAGCCTCTGTTAAGCACCGTCATCTCACCAAACATCTGCTGAGATTTCCTCTCACCTTATCTCTTTCAGTTTGCTTATCTTAGTGTAATTGTAATAAACATCACTTTATCTCGAGTTATCAAGTTGTGCTTCATCTCTCTACTCTCTTTTTATTCATTTTGCAAGTAGTTAGTTCCTTTTATCATAAAATACAAAAAAAAAAAACAAAGCCCCAAAAATACCAAAAAGAAACAAAACAAAATATGAATTTCATTTGGTTGATATCTTTGGTGAGCTTTCTGGACTGAGGTTAAATAGGGACAAGTCTGGTTTGGTCTGCTTTGGTTTATCTGATGAGGAGCAAGAAGCCTTAGCAGCCATCCTGATGACTCCCCACATCAGTGTTCCTATCAGATATCTTGGGTTGCCTTTGAGGTTTTCCAGGTTGAAGAGAGGTGATTGGAATTGCCTTTTTCACAAGATCTCTATGAAGCTTGATGGTTGGCATAACAAGTTCTTATCCAAAGGTGGAAGGCTTATCTTGCTCAATTCGATGATCACCTCCGTCCCTATCTTCTACTTCTCCATTTTCAAAGCACCAAGATCCATTTGGAAAAGATTGGATGTGATGAGGAAGAGATTCTTTTGGAAGGGAGCTAGACATAAGGGCAGCTTCCTTCAGCCTCTCAAATGGGATCAAATCGGCTATCCTAAGGAGATGGGTGGTCTTGGGATCAAGTCCTTGCAGCATTTTAATGATGCATTGATGCTCAAATGCGCTGTTAAGCTGCTACAAGGTGATCTGAAACCATGGTCTGCTCTGATTGGAGATAGATATGGAGCTTCCAACAGCAAATCATCAAGACTTCAACCCAACTGTCCATCACCTTTTTTGGAAATCTATAACTAAAGCTTTGGCTGATCATTTCCATCTACTGCAACCATCACTTGGAGATGGCAGGTCTTTCAGATTCTGGAAGGAGGAATGGTCTGAAATGGGGGTCTTGAAGGAGCTCTATCCGAGAGCTTTTGCTACAGCAGCTGACAAGGATGGTACGGTCAGCAAGATCTGGTCCTGCAGCAGCAGCAGTTGGAATCTGGATGATGTGGAGTCCAGCAGTAGCAGAAGAGCTACCTGATTATGGGAAGAAAAGAGAAGGCTTCTATTAGACCTTGAAAGTTTCAGACCTATGCCTGGATTGGAGGACAGATATCTGTGGGAGGGGATCTATAGTGTCCAATCTGGATATAACAGAATTTTAAATTTTGAAGAGGGATGGAGACATGATTCCATTGACAAGAAGATATGGTTGCTAAAAATTCCTCTCAAGGTACAAATTTTCCTTTGGCTGTGCAGGAGAGATGGGTTAATCACAAGTGATCTACGCCACAGAAGATTGGGTACTGATCATCATGTGTGTTTTTTATGTGAGATGAGCACTGATAATGTAAATCACCTTTTCTCTTCTTGCCTTGTCACTGATGTCATCTGGAGAAAAATTTGTCAGGAGCCATTACCAGAGTGGGATTCTATTTGGCATGGTTTTAAGGTGAGAGGGAAGCCACATGTCCACATGGCTGCTACTTTTTGGTGTGTATGGAAGGCAAGGAATGAGAGACTTTTTCAGGAGAGGCCGGTATGTTGTGAGAATATTGTAAGAGAGTGTTGGTCCCTCATACATTCTTGGGGATCCTTTTTGTAATCTCCCTTGCTTTGCACATAGTTTACTACTCTGGTCTGCTATCGCAGGACGATAGCTCTCCGTTCTGTTTCAAAAAAAAAAAATATGCGAATTTCAAAGAAACAAATGTCGCCTCCCTGTGTTTGACCCGAGGCTCATCTTGAGTTTCAGTACAAATTTTATTTGGTAAGCTAGATTTTACGACTACGACGATGGGTTCTCCAAAACCCTAATTTTCATTGCGAAAAACACGCTCCTCATTTTGGTGTCGTTGCCAGGGAGGCAATGCTCTTTGATTTTTCTCACATTTTCGACCTAACTTTTAACTCAGTTTTTATCTGATCTTTCTAAGATTACAAGTACCCTTCCAAGGCGAGCCAAAGCAGAATAGATCGGAGTAAAGTATGGATGAAGGTTCTGTAAGTGTACCCCCACCTCCACCCACTAGATTTCATTTCACAACCTAATAACTCAAACCCTAATTAACCGAGGAGCTTGCATAAACCCTAGGTTAGTCCTGGTTGTTTGATTGTCACTTCACTTCACCTCACCCACCCCACATAAATTTAAAAAAGAAAATAGCTCTTTGATTATGGGATTTGCTAAAAGTTACACACATTAACACCCACAACTGTCGACCTAAGGTGAACCACTCTACATTGATTCTACCACTTAACCAGAATCTGACCTGTGGATCCAATACACCTTAACACACAAATAAGTGAGTAAAAAATTTGAATAGGTTAAACATTCCTGTATGACTTAACTAAGTGGTGCAACAGGCCAATTGATTGAGCTGTTTGGGCTGCACCACTTAAGATAAAAGTGATTCATCAATAGCTTGCCCCATAGGGTTGAATTTTTAGGATTGAACTAAACACTTCACATTATTTCTAATTTTCAAAGGAATATATCTACACCTGTGTTTGCAAAACTTGGAGTGTTCTATTCAACCTGATTGAACGAACCTAAAGATTAAACCCTAAAAGCTCTTAAACAAGGTTAAACCCTAAAAGACACATCATAAAATAACCTTGTTTGAAAACCCTAGTTGTGCACACACACACATTTTAATTGATCATTAAGGACACAACCCATTTAAAGGGCCCATCACATTCCAAGAGCACAATCATCCCAAGCCTAATTGAAATTGAGTAGATGTTGGCCTTAAGGATTGATTCGCTCTTCGGGACCCAAATTGAATTTGTTTTTTATTAATCTACTTATAACAGTCCATCTGATGTCTAGCTAGGGGAGTAGTATCAAATGACCGTGGTTGGGGGGTATCAAAGGAGCCTGAGGCAAAAGCTAAGGGAAGTACCTTCTCCCCAATCCCTCCATCTAACTAGTTGGATTAACTGGATAAAAGTAGACTAAATCGTTTATAATCTTAATACGGGTTCTGAGAGTCTGTAGATCTTTATGCTAACCCACCTAAGGACAGGTTTGATTGTTTGTATTGCAAGGCTCCTTTTCTTTCTCTTTTCTCTCCCAGTTCACTATGTATCCTTCCACATCCTACACACATTTCCAATCCTACCCTCCTACCACCACTTAACCTCAAGACAATTACTATCCTGACTCGACTTATGACTACTCATCCAATAGCTGGGATAACTTTTATTGGTGATGTGATTTCAGACCTCAATGTCCAAGACCTAACCCTGGACATCATGATTATGATTATTATCCTTCCCAAAGCTACACTTATTATAGATCACTGCCCTCTTATGAATAAACCAACCTGATCTACAATCAGGAAGGATATGATGATTATAACACCTATCCTCCTTAGGATTATACTGAATATAGGTCACCACCCCTCTTTCAACAACCTAAAATGACCTACTATCAAGGAGGAACCCAAGAATCTCAATTCCTTGACTCCCCTAGACTTAACCCAAACCCACCCAACCCTGAACCGAACCATTCAGTTCAGGTGAACCAAGTCCAAGATAGCGTGTTGGCCAATTTGAGGAACACCATACAATCTTTAGAAACCTAGCCAACACCCTGCAATGAAGAATTGGAGCCCCTGATTCAAATGATTGACGATCTGAATAGTTCGTTATTGGATTGGCTCCAAGATATCAAGGATAAGGGCCCTGGTGAGTTTCTACTTAGGAGATTATCAAGATTGAGGATGAAATTTGTGGTTGCCCAAGTCCAATCTTGGGATGATTCTCAGGATGAACCCCCTTCAGAAGAGCCAATGTCAGAACCCACTCAGGAACCTATCGAAGAGGATAATTTTTATGAGATTGGGGAAGACCAAGTTGGTCTAGAGCAACCCATTAAGGATGAACCAATTTTCTCACTCAAGATCCCCGAGCTAGGGAGCAAAGAAAAATGTCTCTATGGACCAGGAGATGACATACAATTTTGAGACATATATAAATGAGCATCACGAATTCTTTGATTCTAAGGGTGAAGAATCTCTAGGTGAAGTTTCACTTGAGCTCAAAGAAAATGATTTTAGTGAGACAAATGGCCCTGAGGAATCTGATGAACCATTTGATAGCCTGATAATTGAGGATTATGATCCAATTAGGGCTGACATGGAGGATTCCGATCTTGAGTTATTGGATGATTCAATCAATAGTCCCATTCCTCAACCACACCCCAAAGAATTGAATGATGATATTCTTGAGATCACCAGAGCCAAGTCAATTTTGATTTAGCAGCAATTGTTTGTCTTGGGTATTATAAATGGGGTGTACAATGATCTAGAAGTCCTGGAAATCCTAATTTTGGAGGGTAGAAATTTGGAAATGAGAATTTGGGAGGCTACTTCTAAGGGAAATACAAATTTGGATTTAAGGGTTCCTGTTGACCTGAAACCACCTACCTTCTATCAGGATCCTTATGATATCTTTGATGTGCAACCTAAGTACAGAATAATTGACTATCTTTCTGAGTTGAACTCTAAGTGGACACCTGCATCTAGTGAATCAGATTTACCTATTGTTCGCCACTTTAAACTTGGGTTGCACACCACAAAACCACAGGCTCGACCCTGTAAGCACAACAATCTCCGATTTTGGGTGATTTTCATCTAGAACCACTTGACCCTGGGGCATGGGTTTGCACCATAATATGGTCCACATCTGTGGACACCTGCTGGCGGGTCCTGAGATCAACATGTTTAGTTTGATTTTGACCTACACTTGTGGACTCTTAATTTCTTCCTTATTTGTATATTATGCCTAGCTAAAGGCAATAAACTTAGCACGTGTGTATACTCCACTTTCTCTGTGTAGTCGATCGAATTTGCACAAAATTTAGGTGATACTCTACTTATTCTTCCATTTTCATGTCTTTATTTTTAAAATGAGGAAATTGTATCATTTAGGCATGGGGGGTGGATACTTAATCCTAA
This sequence comes from Thalassia testudinum, assembly GCA_037157565.1. Taxonomy (NCBI): domain Eukaryota; kingdom Viridiplantae; phylum Streptophyta; class Magnoliopsida; order Alismatales; family Hydrocharitaceae; genus Thalassia; species Thalassia testudinum. The sequence continues at coordinate 55,912,865 of JAZHRO010000025.1, read as the reverse complement.
AATTATTTTGTTAGCTATGTGGAATTTCTTTTATTTTCTTTAAAAAAAATAATAATAATAAAATAAAATTCAAAAAGCTAAAAAAATTAGAATTAGGAGAAGAAAACTTTGGCATTAGAAATTATTAACTTTTGGAAATGATACGATAGAACCTGAACACTTAGACCCTTCATGTCTTCGGGCTTAATCAGCCCGAGTGCCTACTAAAATGTGGACCTATTTCTTGAGTCCTTGGCACGTTAATTCTACTTTAATTTGGCTAATAAATTCTGGTGATAAGTACATGACTTATCAACCTGTCCTCTAATTTGAGGGGACTTTGAGTCCAAAGCATCTACACACTATTTGGACTGACTCATTTTTTGGCGATTTTTACGGAAATTAGATAGCTAATGAACTTTTTAGGGTAGTATGGCTGACAAGTTGTTATGCATAACAACTTATTGGTCGGTTGTCTAGAGCCCAGCTACAAGATTGCACTCTTTCTACTACCTTTAGGTAAATCTTATATCAGAAAAGCCACCTACTCAGGAAAAGAAAAACATATATATACTCAAAAAGAAAAAAAATAAAAAAAAGAAAATAGAAAAGGAAAGAAATAAATAAGCCACACTTCACCGCACGAGTATGGCTAGTAAGTTACTGTGGGTAACAACCCATTGGTGGTTTATCTAGAGCCCAACTCGCAAAAAAATGCACAAATAATTCCTAAACACTTAGGGAAGAAGCAAGGAAGTAGAGTAAGCTATGGAGATATACATTGGGTTCTCCCTTGTGTTGAGCCCATTTAAATAGAAAAAGAAAGAAAGGGGTAGGGGAAAGCTACCAGTTGAATAGATAAACCTTTAGGCAGAAACTTTTAAGTCACCTAGGGTCGTAGAAACCTGAAGTCCATTTTAACGGTCACCTAATGAGTCTATCACTTTTTCATAAGATGCTTAGAACTTAAAGTTCTATTCGACTCTTGGATGGGTTGGCTAGCTATAGAAAGCTGCCCCGAAACTCTAAATTCAAAAATCCAAAAAAATTAGAAAAGAAGAAAAAAACAGAAAAAAAATGTATCTTCCCTTTTCAAAATAAGGCAAAGACTTGGGCGATCTACATTTTAGTAAGCACTCGGGCACTGTTGAGTCTTCGTAGTTTAGGATCTTGGTTGAAATTTCCTTTTATTAATAAACAACTAATGCCATAAGCGATCGAGTCCTAATTCTATTTTTATACATATCATACAGATAAATTTTGTTAGGGATTAGCAAAAGATAGGCATGGGGGTATGATATATACACATCCATTTATGATAAAATGCCTATTTATGCATGTTTCTAAGATTATAGATACATACCATATTGTAAATATTGCATAGCATATATCATTCTGCATTTATAATAGTTTGTATAAATTTTAGGTTAATGTGCATCTTTTTGTGGCTAGGGAGAAGGAGATTTATTTTGGAGCCTTGAATTGATGATTCAATCGTACAGATCTGATCAGAATGACGATCGGAGTCTAATGCCTCTGAAATTGCCTTAATCGGAGCTTCATGGCATCATATGCAGTCTGAGGAAGATCAATAGCCAAGGGTCAAGGTGATGTAATTCAAAGCTTTAAACGACAAATCCAATGCACGGATGGATCCAGATCGACAATCACAGCCCAACAGCGGGAAAATCGGTCCAATCCAATATCCGTAGCACTTTTAAGGAGCATTTGAAGATGGACGGCCTAGATGATGCCACATGGAATCATCCAAGCTGCCCACAGCCAATCACAGCCCCCCCTCATCCATTGAAGGCCTCCCCAACCCTGCCTCTCCACCATCGGATGGGGGTCCAATGGCGAGGGAGGCACCACGCCTCATCAAGCTTCAACCGTTGGATGAAGATCCAACGACCATGAGTGTGCGACCATCAAGATGTCTGCTCAATAATCCGTAACGTAGCACAGTGGTCGCAGGCAGTGTTCTCAAGTTGCGAGTGCACGGTCGAATCCCTGTGGGTGCATGCGATTAACAACGTAGGTGTGAGCGATCGACGGTTGAGCGATCAGCGATCGACGGTGCAGGAGGTTCCACGTGGATGCACGGATCTTCGTGGATATACTCGGGAGAGAATGTGCGATCGAATGTAGGATCCCATGTGCCATCTGACACACTTTCAAAAGCCCCATAAGATCTGCAGCCCTCTGATGAAGATTTGACGGTTCTCCTTCGACCATGCCTTAGCAGCTGTGCAAGCGGATACCAACAGTGGGTGCGATGGCTACAATGACGATTGAGCTGGAGCTTTAGCGACATCTTTTCTATCACTAATTATCCCATGCCCGATTTAGCCTCCTCTCCTCCACTATAAAAAGGCCTACACTCCCCCATTTCCCATCATCTCTTCCTTTCTCTCCCTCACCACCTCTAAGGCTCTAGTTAGAGCTTATCCCAAGCTCGAGATGCTCCTTTAGAGTAAAAAATCAAATATTTTTCTCGCTTCTCACTCCCCTTCGTGGAGCATCAACTGGCCATCCTCTTACCCCCTTCGGGAAGTAAATCCTCGCCGCGACACCATCCTGCCCCGTCTTCCTTCGTCCAACGTTGTTCTTCTTCATCTAGCTCCTCACCATCGTCATCTAGGCACTATCAGAGCAATTCATCCTCCAAGCGACTATCGAGGGGGATTCTTCTCAACCCATTCTATCTTTTATTGCTTGTTAGTGTAATTTTAATTAGTTGTAATAGGCATGGCTCGATTTTATGAAATATTTCTCTCCCTTTCTAATTAGTTGTAGAGTAGATTAGTTAGATAACTATTTCATCGATTAGTTAGCAATTACCAAAAAAATTACAAAAGATAAAAACAACAAAAATAAATAAAATTGATACGTGGATTTCTCTAAACCAAACGTTCACCTCCCTGTGTTCGACTCGAGAGTCCCTTTGAGTTTCGGTTATAAATTTATTTGGTAGCGATATTTTGCGACTATGACGACAGGCTCTCCAAACCCTTGATTTTACTCGCAAAAAACTTGTTCATTAGTGCCTCACAGAACTTTGGTTGAATACACCTAAATTTATCCTAAAAGCTAATAAACAAGGTTAAACCCTAAATGACACATCTTCTAATAACCTTGTTTGAAAACCCTGGTTGTGCACATACACACACATGAACTAATTTTTAAGGGCACAACTCATATAAACAGCCAATCGCATTCCAGAGTGATGAGAACCTCATCATGAGCCATAACTAGCTCATTTTGACCTAATACAAAGGATAAAAGCTCCTACATAACTCAAGGAAAGGCTTAACTCAGAGAATTTTGAGTTTAAGGAGAAAACAAGTCATAAGGGGTAAAAATGCAATTTTACCAGTATAATCTGCATACAGGGTAATTCAGGGCCCAAACATAGGTCAAAGCAACTTAATAAGAATAAAACTGGGATGAGATGATCTAGCAAGGGCTACAGCAATTCCAAGAAACTAAATGATAATCTGTAACCCTAAAATAACCCACTTCAATTCACGAGGTTCGAGGTAAAGTAAAAATAGAATAAACCCTCTAAAATTCATAGAAAAATAATCTCTAGGGTTTAGAACCTTCAATTTGGCCTTCAGAACCCATTTTGACCTACATTGAGAACCATGCCCAATTAATAACTTAATTTGGGTTTTCGCATAAATTGACCGGTCAAACAAGGTTTAATATAGAAATGAAATTCACCATCAGATTCCTTAGGTCCTAATTAGTCATGTATAAAAATTTGAGCCTAAGAAGAAACCTCCTTGACCAACTTTACACTTTGGTCCTCATACATTTACTTTTTGGCCCTCAACTTTTGAACCCTCGCATTTTGGCCCCTAACTCTCCTTCGTTCTTTGCGTTCAGGTCCCCCCTGCAAAACATGCCAGCACCATGCTCCGGCGACCTTGCGCGGAGCATGGCGCCGCGCAGGGTGAGGGGGAGAGCTTGGCAAGTAAACCGGGGGTGCCCTGCGTCGTCAGCCGTCGCAGGGACACCCCCTGGTCGCTGTAACCCACCATACCGACCGTGCGAACGCACGGACGGTATGGGTCTCCATCTCCGGCGTCCTCCGGCGAGGGAGACACGTCGTCTCCCTCCGCCTTCCTCCCTGTTTTGATCCCTATAAATACCCCCCGTCGCTCCACCGACCTCGGCAGCTCGGATCTGACGGAGAAAACCCCCAACTTTCCTCTCTTCTCACTCCGGCAGATGCCCACCAGCTCCGGCGGTTCTTCCTCCTCCTCTTCGCTCTGCCGCAATACCAGCAGCAGAGACTTCTTCCCCTACTCTTCCCGCGCCACGCCGTACCCAGCTGGCGCATCTCCGGCCCTCTGCTCGCCGCCGCCCCTTCCCCTGGGCATCTTCTTCTCCGGCGACAGTCGATACGACTGTCGCCCTGCCCCGGCCCCTTTCGCCTCCGTAGCTAGGTCAGAACTCCTCCCCATCTCCCCCTCTTTCTTTTCCTCACTGTCTTTTATTTGATTAAACCCTCGACCGCTCCTGTCCACCGTCACCCCCTTCGTCTCCGGCCATCCTCCGGCGAGCCGCTCCCATCACCCCAGCATCCCACACGACTCGCCGACCCTCACCCTCCGTCTCCTCACCCTGATCAACCCCCGCCCTTCCAATTCCCCCACATCACCCTCTGCAACCCCACCGAACAAACCCATCCTCCGACCCACTATCCGACCTAGGGCAGCCCTTGCACGCCGCCCCACGCCTCGCCACCACCCACACGAGCTTCGCCGCACTCTGGCGAAGCTCCCGGCACCTTCTGATTAGGCCGAGAGGCCGTTTTGCTGTGAACAGGCCACCCGACCTCCGCCGCCATTGCCGTGCAGAAGGAGCTGCTTCCGCCTGCAGCTGCAGGCGCGCCACGCCCAGCGCCACGCCCAGATTCGACTCCCAAGCCTTGCGAGGCATTTCGACAGAACATCAGGCTCTCAGCTGGGGCGAAGGCTTCGCGTGAAGCCGCGATCGCCCGCTGCTTTCTCCGCTGCGGGCGCTCAATTGAGGCGGGACATTTAGTCCCACCTCGGAAAAGTCTGAAGAGGCACAGCGGTTTAAAGCGAAAAAAGTGCTGGAGGCTTACTGCCTCAGCACACGGGGTGAGGTCCCCTTCACCCGCCCGGTTACCCGGTCTCGTCCGCGCTCACGCCCCGCGGATCTGACGCGACCCGACTTAGACTGACCTGCACTCCTCGCCCACCACGCACGCCGGTGGGCCTGGACCCGGGCGCGACCCGTACCCGACTACCTGGCAGCTCTGGGAGAGCTATCCCATGAGCGATTTCTGAGAGAGAGAGACGCGGGGGGGGGGGGAGGGTAGAGTAGGTTTTGTCCTCTGATGTAAACTCTGAAGTGTGCAGGCACAGGTGAAGAAGAAGGATCGCGGAAGAAGAAGGAAGCTGAGGGAGACACTGTAGCAACAAGCAGTTTAAGTCGTCTGATTGGAAAATCAGACGACGTCCTGAAGGGAAAAGAAGAAAGAAGGAGGGACGACGTCCTGACTGGAAAAAGAAAAGAAGAAAGAAGGAGATCTGAAGAACAACAGAAGAAGGTGAGGCAGAGGAGAACACAAAAGAACAAGGGAAGAACTGAAAGAAGAAGAAAAAGAGAAGAAGATCTGAAGAAGAAAAAGAGAAGAAGATCTGAAGAAAGGAAAAGAAGAAAAACATCACCACTGCAGATAAAGAAGAAGAAGATAACAGAAGATCTGAGAAGAGGAGAAGCAAAGAGAAAAGAAGAAAATACAACAAATTCTTTCTCTCTCTTTATTTTTTGTAAAAGAAACATGTATATCTCTAGAATACAACTTGCTCCCTGAGTTCGACCTCGGGAACTCTTTTATTTTCCGAGTAAAAAATTTATATATTTGAAATGTTGGTAATAACTGGCTATACTACAACGTTATAACAATAAAGCCCGGTTGCCGCCAACGTCTTCACAGAGCATACTCAATCCGAAGCCTAATTAAAATTGACTAGACATTAGCCTTAAGGGTTGACTCACTCTTCAAGGCTGAAATTGAGATTATTTTCGATTAATTTTCTTCTATCGATCCATCTAATGCCTAGCTATGGGAGTACCGTCAAATGACAGTAGTTAAGGGGCATCAAAGGAATTGAAGGCGCAAGCCAAAGGAAGAACCTTCTCCCCAATTCCTCCTTCTAACTGGTTGGATTGACCAGATAGAAGTAGACCAAATCATTTTTAATCTTAAGGTGGGTTTTGAGAGTTTGTTGGTCTTTAGGCTGTTGGTGCTAGAGCACCATGATCATTTATTTTGATGATAACAAAGCACGTGTCTTTTAACATTTGCTTTTGAGTCCTAATTTTCAGGTCAAATTGCAAATGGAGACAAGTGTTTAGACGAAGGTCAAGCTCGCATCCATGGCAAATGGAGGAGTTGGACAGAGGCGGAGAAATTTCACGAGGAGCAAAAGCTTGAAGAAGGAGATGAAGAATATGATAGATTTCCTTTTATCTTATTCTATGTAATTTTGTTTCTTTGTTTTGCTCTTTATTTTCTTTCTTAGATCTTATGTTAAAGAGCCTCAAAGAATCCTTAAAGTAGTCCTAAGAACACCTGCACTATCCTAGAATACTAAGGTTTTCTGTAAAGAACTTAGAAAACCAAAATAGGGTTCAGACAGCCTTATCAGATGTCCAATCTTGAAATTAGATGTCTGATATTAACTTTTAAGATGTCTGACTGTTTGATCAGACGTCCAAAAACATCTAGGCTGGACTTAGCAGGTTTTGTTTGTTAGAATCAGTCATCCAAGCCTTAGTTTAGACATCTTAGCAAACGTCTAATGCCTTTGTCAGACATCCAATTAGTGAAACGTTGGCTGCCCTAGTAATCATTGAGGAAATGACCATTAGCCTCGTATCAGACGTCTGTAGAGGACCCTAGATGTCTGATATATGACCGTTTTGCCTCGGTTGACCCAAAACCTTCCTTCAGAGATTTTCTAGCTGTTGTACTTCCTTGGGAATCCATTTCCGCAGAACAGTAGGTTTCCAGACGTTCAGACCTAGTGCTAGATGTCTTGTGTGTCATCTGATGGACATACACTAGAACCCTATTTAGTTCTGATTCAAATCAGGAAGGAAACCCGCCTAGAATCAGATGTCTGACTTAGTTCTCAGACGTCTTAAATGGGTTTTCCAGACATTTGATGCCAGGACCAGACGTCTAATGACCCTGTCAGAATCATGATTAATTCTGACTACGGCCTGATTTACCTTGGATTTGCACCCAACGGCTATGGAAGCCTTCCAACGCCTTCCAAAGCCTTCCTGGGCCCTATATAAATAGAGGAGAATGCTTGCCACTCTAACACACACCTTGCAAGTATATTTCCACACATTTTGTGTGAAATTGAAGTAGAAGAAACACTTACTCTCAAAGGCTTGTTTCCACATCCAAGTGCCTCATCAAATTTGCGCACCTGCTCTTCCCCTACGATTATGAGAGTGACAAAGTGCAGCCACGTGGTTCATGCACCTGCATCGTCACATCGACGCACTTCCACCAAAGGGAAGTTTCCTAACTCCTATAGAAGATATTTGAGACTCTATAGGATTGTTGTACATTTTATTTGGTTGGGTATCCGCTTTGCGAATTCCCGTCTCCTTTGCGAGACAAAATCCTTCTTGTGAAGAGAAGGGGTTTTGACGTACACTACCCACGGTCTAAGTAGTGTGGTTGTAATTGAGGTTCAATCACCCTCGTTCAAGTGACTGAGTTTAGTGGATTTAATCGACTAGGTCAATCGGGAAATCCTAACTCAAGAGGGTTAGGTGGTGGTTTTCACCTAGTTTGGGTTTCCACCTTAAAATACTTGTGCCTATTGTGTGATTGCTTATTTTTGTGAGATTGTCTATTTTAATCCTGCACGTTATATTACGTCACGCACATCTCACCCCCTCCAACCAGGGAATCACATAGGCTACCCTACCTAAGGATAGGATTCTTTTCTTGTGTTGTAGGGCTTCTCTTTCTGTCCTTCCAACTTCCTTCTAGTGCATTCTTGGAAGGAGGTCAGGGAACCCATGTTTGGAAGGACCATTAGACCATTTTAAGAGGTAAAGGTTGAGTTACAGCCAAGTTGATCCCATGGCTGACAACTCACCACCACCTCCTCCACCTTCAAACCAGCAGGAGTTGATTCAAAGGCAGCTAGACCAGTTGCAATAGATGCAAGTACGATTCTAGAGTATGAATGGTTAGGATGCTTGTCCCTTGAAGAATTCTTATGATCCTTCTAATTACGAGGATCATCTCGACATAATTATCTCTACTGAAGATGTTGAAACCAAGCCCTAGGTTTTAAGCCTAGTTAACATTTTCATGGGCTTGACTCTGAGGATCCATTCCAGCATTTGGAGGATCTAACCAATTTGGTTCAGACCACCAAAACCAGGAATGTAGATGAGGAGCATATGATCATGAGGTTTTTCCCCCACTCACTCAGGGATAAGGCTACACATTGGTACAACACAATAGGAAGACCGATTGCTACCTAGACAAAACTGAAATCGACCTTCCTAAAGAATATCTTCCATGTTGGGTGGACCATTTCTCTGCAATGGGTGATGGCTCTGCAATTATTAGTGTTAATATTATTAATTAGAGTCAATTTTGAGGGTACTTGTATGATAAAGACATATTATAATGGGCTTGGGAACATTGCATACATATTGCGTGATGTTTACATTTTAATTGCTCAAAATCAATGGTTAATGACCTTGTGTACAAGTCCATATTGAAATAGGTCAAAGATGAGTGATCGAACCATACAAATGGATCCGGATTGACAAACGGAGTCCAATGGACTCAAAATCACCTCAGTCCGACCTCCGTAGCTCCTACATCAAGACCAGAAAGATCAATAGCCAGGGGGCAATGCAACATCCTTACGGGCTTTGGATGAAACATCCAACCGTATTGATGTATCCGGAGTGACGATAGTAGTCCGGAAATGCAGGAATCATCTCGATCCAAGCACCGTGGCATCTTCTACAATAGAAAGAAGATGGATAGCCCAAATGGTGCCATGTGGCACCATCTAGGCCACCCAACACTAGCCATGAGTGCCCAGCACCGACTCCTGTTCATTGTCATCATCAAATTCCAACTGTTGGATCAAGATCCAACGGTTGAGAAGCTGCCTCCACCTCACCACGAAAATTCAAGAACTCCACACAAAGGCCCTCATGGCGCATTGGTGGAGACGCCCACTTTGAAAGAGAGGACACGGGTTCAAATCCTGCCAACCCTCAAAATGTCCAATTGATTGCGCAACACAGCGCAACGTGTGCCAACGCATGAACGCACGACACGCTATGCAGGGTGCGTGCGGGCCAGCAGTGCAAACGTTGAAGGCAGCAGGGGTGAGGGCTTTGGTGACGTACACGGAAGGTCTTTAGCGATGAATTAGATGTCGCTATTTACCCAGATACAAATTTGAGCCTTTTCTTCAACTATAAAAAGGGTCCTTCCCCTCCCATTTACACCAATCTTCTACCCACGAGTTCCTACCACCTTCTAGAGCTAAGAGCAAGCCCCTGGAGTTGTTGAGCCACCGACGAAAGCCCCTCCACTGCTGTGGTTGCCTCACCTCTCCACTTAGCTTGTTTTCAATTGATTATTTTTGTTGATTAAGCTTTCATATATTGTAGTTGTAGAAATGAATGATTCATGCAATATATTCTCTATCTTCTTATCATGCTTTTTGTCTCTTTCATAGTTAGATAGTGTTGCATCATGATAACGAATCTCTATCCCTATTCTCTCTCTCTCTTTCTCTCTTTCTCTCTCTCTTTATCTCTCGCTTCCTTTCTCTCTTTCTTAAATCGATTTGCAAGCGAGCAAGCGACATTTTTGTGACACGAAGCAACTAAGTGGTCTAATTTTATGCCTCCTTGTGTTCGGCACATAGACTCACAACCGATTCTTTTATTTATAATTGACGTCGTAAAACACACCATAAGGAACGATTTTACGCAAACACGTCCATGACAATTAGTTTTTGGCATCGTTGCCGAGGAAGCAACGGATCTCTTATTTGCTTTCATTTTCTTGGTCATTATTCAGATTTATGCTATCTAACTTGCTCTTCTCTCTCTTCTAGTGGTTGTAGGAATCTCATGCATCGGCAATGGGAGGAGAACAAGCCTGGTTGGATCAAAGGAAGCGTAAGAAGAAGACCACCATCAACCCGAAGGTTTGACCTTGTCTTCCCACGATCCAATGGTAACTTCTCATTTTTTGACTAAGAAAAATGGTGGTGTGTTAAAAAAAAACCCTTTCATTTGTTTGTCGAAGAAAAACACCACCATTAAGTCCGCAACCCGTTAATTTCACAATATGATTTTCTATATTCAGGTTGAGGACACAATTTAAGGACCATAGACGCCTCTAAAATTTTTGAGAAAATCTCAGAGGTCCTCCTTTTAGTAGGCGAACTCTCCTTCAAATTTCTGAGCCAAACTCTTCGAGGTTTGGCCGTAAGAAATTCTCTACTGGAAGTGTGCAAGGTTGTCTTAAGTTCTAGAGATCTGTAGATTATTCTTATTGCTACAAACTCCACATAGCTCGGATTTGGAAGAAGTTTATACTTTGGAAAGATCTCAAAATTATCTACACTTCTTCTAGAGATCATTTTTGAATTTGAAATTGATTAGTGCTTATTTTGATCATGAAATTAAACTTGCGCACTGATCTAGAAGTTCTAGATAGATTGATCCCCTCTTGAAAAAATGTGAATTTAGGTGGTTATCATCCTCAAAAAATTTTGAAATTAATTTTTTGAAATGCTCATTCGATTTCGATCAAGATAGGATCATTGCTTGTTTTGATTGGACCCTTCTTGACCGAATCTTAAAAAAGGATTCATTGAGTAGAAGTTACACATCCTAGGATCTTCCACACTACGGAGTTTTTAACTTTATAGTCACACAAAAGGCCTTAAAGAAAATCAATCTTCACCAACCGTGTGACTTTACATTTGTGCCTTGTTTGAATTAGTAAACAAGTGAAATTTTAAAATCCATTGAGCAAGATTCAAATTTTAAAAATCACACATCTTAATCTTGCTTGTTTAAGAACACTTGTTTTGGCATTGGGTCCTTGCACCCAAATATGCACATGGCTTAAACTGAAATTTTCATGGCATTAACCACCCTAATGCCCTTTAGTTAATCCTTGAGCACAAGCACTGACCTAACCCTAAAAATTAGGTAGACATTGGCCCTAGGACTCATTGAGTTCATTTCAAGGTAATTTCCTGAATGCATAGTGAATTAGTGATGTCTGCTTGCTCCAAAAGGTGCTGAGTTGGGAGGCCCGATTGTCAAACGACTTAAGCAAGCTGGGGTTTGGCATAATTAGCAACCTTCAAGACATGCTCCCCCTACTTCACCTTCCCAACTCTACCACCTTAAGGAGTAAGGACAACATCGAATTCACCGTGTGGTCAGAATCTACTTCTGAGACGTAAGTCACCTAGGTGTACACTATAGGGCTTAGTTTTGCTTGCTTGATTGTGCACATAATTCTCTCATCTGTTCTTTCCTGATCCATCCATGGATTTTAATGCTTATCCATCCTACCCAAACTATCCCCAACATGATTTGTATTCTAGCCCAAGTAGATCATATCAACAGTTTACTGGGGATAACCAGCCACCTAGTTGGGGATACAATCCAAGATCTGATTATCTTGAAGACCCTTCCTACCTCAACTGTCCCAATTTCACTCAACTCGCACCAACTTCCTATTAGGATACATCCAACCCAACAACCCTAGGTTACGATCCAAACCTTCGGGATCCTTATCTTGATTCTCCTTATGATAACTCTTCTTTAGGTCCTGCCCACCCACTAATCAATCTGATAGGATGTACACTCTAGCAGAACATCAAGGCCCCTACCCTTCCAAGGACCATAACCAAGATAGGTCATCTGAATTCAAGGATCTCTCCTACTTGACCTATAGATTAGAAGGGATTTTAGAAAAGTGGAAATCGAAGGATGATCATAAACCTGGAAAAATCCATAATGATCAAACCCTACTTTGGACCCCTGATGAAGAATCCGACTGGGAGGAGAACTTAGAACCTCAATTATTCTGGAGTAGGACTAGACAGAAAATGGTTCCTCTTGAAGCATTGGACCCTAAAAATGATAGAATAGAGGACCCACCCAAGAACTTAAACCCTAGTACAAACTCTAACACACATCCTCAACCATACCCTCACAACTCTGATTTAAATACTAAGGAGGAAATCCAAGGGAAACTTAATGACACCCCATCAGTTCTTGATAGCCTTCAGTTGAAGTTACATAAACAAAATCAAGAATTGATTGAAGGGAAACAAGCCATGATTGATATGTTCCAACAACTAGAGGAAGAGGGCCAAAGAAAACTGTTGAAAACAACTCCGTTTATGGAATTCATGAAGCAAGGCTCTGCAGTGATAGATTAGACTACACCTATTTACCCAAAATTGGTTCAGTCCACCATTGATACTCCCCAAGAGTTGGACAACTAAATAGAAAATGACATTAAGGGTTCCTCCGAACATGATTTGGGGAGAGTTGAGGACAAACATCAGGAGGAAACTGAGAATTTGGGGGATGATGTCTTTGAATCCAAATCTAATCTTCCCAAGGAAAGTGATTTGGTGGAAGAGACATCCAAAATTGAAGATGGGGAGTGGGATTACAATTCCGAAATAATCAATTTTGAATCATTTGAAACCCCCATCACAAGTTTAGAGGAGGGCCAAGGGAAAGAATCTGAGCTAGAGGGTAAAATTAGTCCTACCTTTAATGCAACCTCGAAAATTGAGTCTGATAAGAAAGAGGTTGAAGATAATATTGTTGGGGTCACAGAATTGGAGGGAATAAGCAATGAAACTCTTGTCGAAGAAGCGATGGATTTTTCTTTGGAGAGCGACCACATGCTTAGGGCCTATTGTGAAACTCTTGATTTTGTTACATGCCCTATCAGAATTGAAATTTAGCAACCCGAATGCATTGGAATTGATATACCTCTAGGGGATTACAACTTTAAAGGGACACAAGCTAATCACAAAACCTATGTCTTTAGTGTTCAGCATTTTAGATTCGGGTTGCGCTCATCCAAATACACTTCTCTGCATGCCTGCAGACTAAGAGAGGAATAGACACGGGCATGCATGTTACACCACTTGCAGAGTTCCTGTCCCCTAGGGATGGAACTCCACCACAACCTAGTCCGCATCTGCAGACTTCTGATTTTGTTCTTGCTGATTTTGACTGCACCATCTTCACCCAAACCATTCAACTAATTTATCCTTTGCTGTCTTTGCATTATGCCCAGCGGAAGGCACTAAACCCAGAGCTTCCCCGGAGGAAACCCTGAGGTTTCAAGCTAACCGGATACATGATGATGACTCAGATGATTTCTTTCCTTACTCCCTTACATACTTTATTTTCCAATGAGGACATTATCCAACTTAGGCATTGATGTAAACACATTTACACTACTTAAGATGTCTATTTATGCATGTTCTTAAGCATAGGATTGCATTTCATGATATAAATATTGCATAACATGCATCATCTTGCATTTAGAGTAGTTTGAATAAAATGGAGGTTAATTGTCTCCTTTTATGTGCTTGGACAGGGCAAACATTTTATCGGGGCCTTGGATCAAAGATCCAACTGTATGGATGTGATCAGGGCGATGGTTGGAGTTTAACGACTCCAAGATCGCCCTAATCAGGCATCCGTAGCATCAGATAGTGACCGGGGAACCCTAGAAGATCAAGGGCTAGGATGGTGTAAATCCACTCTTCAAATTACAAATCCGACCGCACAGATGAATTCGGATCGACGATTGCAGCCCAACGACATAAAAATCAAGTCAATCTGACATCTGTGGCACCATCTACAACTTCCAGAAGATGGACGGCCAAGATGGCACCACGTGGCGCCATCCCGGCCGCCCAAACGGTCGCACGCAATCTCTGAAAGCCCCGCACCCGCTCACTCTCTGCCATTGGATCTTGATCCAACGGCTGTGATCAGCCGCGCCTAAAAGTGCCTGCTCGACCATCCGTGCCCCATAGTACAGCTGTCGAGCGCGCTTATGCGAGCGACGGGCATGGGTTCGAGCCACAGCGAAGGGCTGGAAGGCGCGGGCGATTGAGCACGGGCGGGCGTTGGATCTTGATCGGATGGCCGCGCGCGCCCGATAGCGTTTACGCACGATTGAACGCGCGGCATAGACGTGCGATTGCACGTGCCAAGAAGGGGCACAACGAGCGGACGGAGATGCGTCTTAAGCCGTCCGATCTCGCGATTGGACGGCTGAGAACTAATGGACGTGCGTATGCTTTATAGAAGCAGGTAGCCGTGGAGGCACGCGTGGGCACGGAAGCTAGCCCACGTTGCGGGCTTTAGTGACAGATTTATCCATCACTAAAGACCCCTCATTTATTATTTTGAAGATGTAATGACGATTTTGCCCCCACTCCTTGCAACTATAAAAGGAGACCCCCTCCATACGAAATTCTCATCCCTTCCATCTCTTCTCTACCCCTCCAAAGCTCAAGAGAAGCTTGTCCCACACCCGGGATGCTTCTCGCGAGATAAAGTCCAAATTTTTGTCCCCCTTCGGAAGTGGATCCCGCGACGACGATGGCGTGCTGCTCAGTTCCCGTTCTTCTGCTTTGTCCTCCTTCGTCCTACTTCATTCTCCTTCGTCCAGGTGTCATCCCGTCCGGCTTGTCCTTCAAGCAATCATTGAGGAGGATAATTTCTCTCTCCCATTCTTATTTACAGCTTTTCTAGTGTAGAATTTTCCTGCTTTATAGTGTAATTGATTTCCCACTTTCTAGTGTAACTTTTATTTAGTTTGATTGTATAAACAGTTGAAATATTGAATGCATGTTCTCTTTCTCTCTCTCTTTCTCTATCTCTCTCTCTTTCTTTTAGTCTGATAGCTCCATTGTAATTATATCGCCTTGCTTATCAAAAATCCTAAAAAAATATAATTGCAAATATAGATCAACATAGCCTCCCTGTGTTCGACCCAGAATTCTTTTCGGTATAAATTTTATTTGTTGAACACGAATTCTTCGCTTTTAAGCTACAACGACAGGTTTTCTAGAACCAAACACGTTAGCGTAGCGATTCGTATGTTCAACATTTTGGCGCTGTTGCCAGGGAGGCAACGATTTCCGATCTTTCCTTCGCATTTCTTGCACTTTATTTATTTTCTAACTAGCTTTCTCTTGTGTCTATTGTTTTGCAGAGACCTCCATCAAGGAATCAACAAGCGGTAAACTGGAGTAAAGTGCAGTTGAAGACAACTGTAAGTGCTTCCCCATTCTTTCCCCCTCCATAGATTTCATTCGCCACATTAAATCCAAATTCCAATTAACCTAGGTGTTTGCATAAATCCTAGGAATAGTTTGGTTATTTGGATTTCCACTCACATTCATTCCACCCTCATTCATAAAAAAAAAATAACAAAAAGATAATTTTGTGGGGTAATTTTCAACAAACACATAACACACACCCACATTCAAGGCACTTGATCAACTTGATTTGTTTTCTACTCAACCGGGATCTGATCTGTGGAATCGATACATACAAAGCAACACATAACAGAGTAGAAATTATTCTAGGTTAACCATTTTTGAGTGCCTAACTTAGCGGTGCATTTGTGGCCAATTGTTTGAGTTGTTTAAGCCGCACCACTTTATTTAAAACCAACTCATCAAGTAGCTCCTCCTTAAGGTTTTCAATCTAGGTATATTCCAGGCACTCCACTTTCTTTCTGATTTTAAAGGAAAACAATCTTCACCCGTGTTTTACAACTTGGTTTGCCTAGAAACTTGATTGAAATTCACCTAATTTGAAACCCTAAAAGCTACTTAAGCAAGATTTGAACATTAAAATTCACGCATTATAAATAATCTTGCTTGAAAGCCCTGGTTGTGCACGCACATACACAAATCTCAATCAATCATTAAGCGCACAACCCATTGTAAGGGCCCATCACATTCCATAAGCACCACAATCTCAGGCCTTAATAAAATTGAGTAGACGTTGGCCTTAAGGTTTGATTCGCTCTTTAGGGTGTAGTCTGAGATTATTTTTGATTAACCTAGTTGTATTGATTAATCTGATGTCTAGCTAGGGGAGTAGCATCAAACAACCGCGGCTGGGGGTACACTAGGAACCGGAGGCGAAAGCCAAAGGAAGAACCTTCTCCCCAATCCCTCCTTCTAACTGGTTGGATTAAACAGACGCAAGTAGAGTAAATCATTTACAGTCTTAAGGTGGGTTTTGAGAGTCAGTAGATCCTTAGGCTACCCCACTTAAGGACAGCCTTGTTTTGTTATACTGCAGGGTCCCTATCCCCAGTCCTTCCGACCTTCTCCTAGTTTATGCTGAGAAGACGGTCATTGAATCCCCGATTGGAAGGATCATTAGAACATTATAGGAGGTGCAAGTTAGATTTTGGTCAATTTGATCCCATGGCCGAACAACAACCTCCTCTGCTTGGAAATCCACAGGAAGAATTTCGAAGGCAACTGGAACAAATGCAGAGAATGCAAGAATGGTTCCAGAGAATGCAGGGCACTCAGCCCTTGAAGGATTTTTATGATCCTTAAAATTACGGGGAACGTCCCGGCGTCCAGATTCCAGCCGGTGACGTAGAAATCAAGCCCCAGGTGTTAAGCCTGATTAAACATTATCATGGGCTTGGCTCCGAAGATCCGTTTCAACACTTGGAAGATTTGACCACTTTGGTCCAGACCACCAAGGCTCGAAACGTAAACAAGGAGCAAATGATCATGAGGCTGTTCCCCCACTCTCTTAGGGATAAGGCCGCGCATTGGTATAGGACAATAGGAAGACCAACTACAACTTGGAATGAGTTGAAATCGGCCTTTCTGAGAAATTCTTCTCAGTCGGTCGTACCAATGCTTTGAGACGGGCAATCACTACCTTTACCCGGCGGCTGGGGGAGTGACGGAAAGCCGTTTTCGCGCATTTGAAAGTCGTTGAAAATCGTAGTATAGTCACACAAAAACGTTCGTCCAAGATTTGATTTTTAAAGATAACGAGACTTGAGTCCCGGTCATTCGTCTCTGGGAGGCGTTGTTTTTGCTTTTGATATCGATCTTAAAGCTGCTCTACTTTATTTAAATGACATGCTTGTGCGTAATATATAGGCGGTTAAAGAGCAGGCACTTAAATCACTCAAATATGATAATCATTCAGCTCAAGTTGATTTTAAACACATAAGAGATATATATATATATATAAAATGAAATTTCATTCATCGTGGGAGAGTTGTTGCACAAGGAAATCTAGAGGAAAGCTTATACATGAATGCTTAAAAGTAAATCTAAAATTAAATCTAACTACCAGAAAACGATTGCATACAAGAATCAGCGGGGGGATTTCACATGCATCATTGGGGGAGAAGTAAGACTACTCTACTAAGTAGTAAATGAAAGCAATAAAAATTATGAAGAGCATGATCTAGAGCTAGAAGAATAGAGGGCATTCAGGGGTGGTCCCCGATGGCCTTGGAGTGGTCGAGAGGAGAATGAGGGGCGGCCAATGTAGCTTAGGCTGACCCTTGGAGAGAGGTAGGGTTGATCTAGCATCCCGGCATGGTGTCCTCCATGGTGGTGGTAGTGAGCTCGTGGAGGTGGCGTGAATGGCACCAATGGAGAGCAATTGCCAAGGGAGTGAATGGGTGACAATGTTCACCCATGGGGTCTTTTTATAGACCCAATGGAAGCTCTCTAGAGAATTATGGAATTCTCTAGAGAGGCCTATGGTGGGAGCTCATGGGAGAGTGAGAGAGAGAGGGTGGATGGTGGTTTTTAGATCCACCAAATGTGGATCTAAAAATTGAATGGCTCTTGGTTGCTATTTTTGGCAACCAAGGCAACCACGCATGGTAGAGAGTTCTGGAGAACTCTAGGCTAGATATCTTCGTGTGGATGGTGTGTGTGGGTGTGTGTGGGTCGAAACTTAGGTGGCTAGGTTGATTAGGTTGGGTTCTAGTGGGTTTAGGTCAAGGTAGGTCTCAAATTAGGAATTGGAGAGCAGTATCAGACACCTAATTATAGAATCAGACATCTTATACTCAAAAATCAGAAGTCCAGACTTGTTGTCTGGACGTCCAATCATAGTCAAGAAGTATTTCGGGTTCTGTTTTGGGTATTTTGCAGAAATTGGACGTCTGACAAAGTGTCTGGACATCCAATAACACTGCAGAAGTAGGTTTGAAGTGTGCGGGAGTTGGCTAAGGGTCCTGGACGTCTTAAAACTTATCTGGATGTCCAGAGAAGGGTTGGAACTAAGGTTTTAGGGCTTCCTAGGGAGTTGTGACCTAATCTAAGGGTGGCTAAGGCTTGGGGAAGTCTCTAGGCTATCCTAGGGCTAGGATGGACCTAAGCTCTTCACATTTTACTGCTTTATTTCCACTTAATAGAATAGAAAACCTTTAACCCACTTACATTATTATTCCTACATCTAAACTAGGCCTTCTGCTCCAGCTCTGCCACAACTCCCGTTATTCCTGATCTAGCTTCAGATCCAGCTCCTGCTCAGCTTATTCCCTGCAATCGACATAATGCACTTAATCAGCACATTATAACATTATTTTATGCATAGCTAAAGGAAAGCAGTAAAGATGCAGATAATGTGTATGCATGCATGAATAACCCTAACTTATGATAAGTCTTAGCTTAATTTAGGTCAATTAAGACCTATGATTGCTGCGCAATCATATCCCCATGCCTAAATCTTGCTAGTCCCTAGCAAATGCAAGACTAAATTATTTACAGCAAGGGTCCCTAAGGGACTGGTTATTTTATCAAGTGTTTGCATAGAGATTTTTCTCCTTTTTGTTTTCATCCTATGCTCTAGAAATCCTGACAATCGTGAAGGTGCAGCTATGTAGCTTTTGCAACGGATTCGAGTGAAGACTAATACACCTCTAAAGCCTGTACTTGACCCCTAGTAAAAATTCTAGCGGGATAGGTGGACTTCTTCCCTCAGGGTATTCAAGATATTCTATGAATTTCACCCTGGCTTTAGGCTTAGGTAGAGAATCTTTGAGGGAAAGGATTGTATATTTGGTGGCTCATTCTCACTTGGTGCTACATAGAGACTAGTACTACAGAATCCAGATTCTCGAATTACTAAGTAACTCAACTCAGAGAAAGACGAGAAAAACTGTGCTCCCTTTTGATTCCTTTGTATTCATTCTCTCTTGCGCTTTTTCTTTCTTTTTCTTAGAGCACACAACCTCACCAGATTCACACATATGTTCTATATTTGGTGGTCTCACTAGGCATTAACACTTTAATTGAGTTCTCATAAACCTAGCACTAAATCGAAATTCCTCAACCATTATTCAAGCGATCAAAAACACAAGAAAAATAGGTTAAGGCCATATTTGGTGGAGCTCAATTTTGTTTGGTGGTATTGCCTCAATGCAAATGAAATAAATAGTAAATATTCACAAACTCTTTTTCTTCTTCTTCCAAAAATTTTTTCTTCTTCTTTTTCTTTTTTTTTCAATTTTTCTTCCTTTTCATCATTTTTTTTTTCAGCATAGCACAACTGGCATATATCCATGAACTTTATTAAGGAGGCATTATTAGGGATTGGTGGTACTCAAGAGACATTGGGTGGCTTATTTGGTGGAAGTGCCTACTCACGGCACCGGGAGAGATGGATAGGACGGTGTATTTCTGACCTTGACATCAATACCCTCCTTCAGCCAAGGATTCCGTAAAGAATGGTCATAACCATCCACCTTAGCCCTAGTTTTATGAAAACTCGCTTTCCGCGTATTCGCCTTATTTGGTAGCTCTCAAAATTTCGCACAAAAATGTATACGCGGGAACCGAGAGCGACAACTATGTCTAAACTCAGAGTATCATTACCTAATTATCTAGGATTCCAGATTCCTTGCACTAATCTTAGAGCACCAATACACTCTACTCTCATCTCACACTATTTGGTGGATTTTTGGAAGAAAATCATCCTGACTCCCAAAACACTGTCCAAGGGTTCAGGAAAAGAAGCACTGCTTCTTCTCGACAAGCTAAAGACGTTTATCAGCCTTCACCGTGAATCCATTGCAAATTCTACGTGTGTGTGAAAAGTTGTACTGGATTTCAGATTACAGGAATCAACTAAAGGATAAAATCCCTAGTGCATTCTCTTAATAAAATAATCTTATTCATGAATGCAATATCTATATATGCTATAAACATGTAACCTCATATAATTTGTACTTCGTGAATTTCCCGTATCGGGTTACAATCATCTTGACCCTAAATTTAGAACAAAAGGTGAGCGGGTGAGTCGGAATTGGTTACTGCGAACGATTTCTAGCTCCAATGCGACCATTGGAGGTGGAGTCAGTTGTTCTTTTATTTAAGGTCCTAAAGTACATTTTACATGCAGCTCCGAGGTTTTCCTAAGTGTTGACACAAAAAAAAAAAAATTTCAGTTTTTGCTTTATCTACCCCCCCATGCCTAAGTTCTTGCATGTCCTCATGCATGAATATAAAAGAAAATAACTCTAACAGAGGATGAGTGGGTAGAAGTCACCTGTAATTGCTCCTGAAGTTATACATTCAGCACCGGCCAACCTGTTAACATGCAATATACAAAAGGGAAATATGCTAAAACAAAAATATGCTATGTATAAAAATGGTTATGTATAGCTGATGGTGGAATGGTATTTATATGTGCTGAGTTTAATGCCTCCAGCTAGGCGAGCACTCAATCAGATGTCCACACTAAGATGAATAGTCTTGTCAGGTGGAGGAGGTTCCTGGGCCAAAAATGGCTTGAGGCGCTGGCCATTTACCGTGAATATATGGACAGATTTAGGATCCTTGATCTGGACTGCCCCATTAGGATATGGTTGCATCACAACATACGGGCCAGTCCATTTGGACTTAAGCTTCCCGGAAAATAGTTTCAGTCTTGAATCAAATAACCAGACTCGCTGGTTGGGCATGAATACTTTCCTCCGGATGTGGCGGTCATGAAAGGCCTTGGTCTTGTCCTTGTATATTAATGCATTCTCATAGGCCTCCCACCGGATTTCTTCTAATTAGCTGAGCTGGAGTTTCCGTGCTCGACCTCCTGCATCGAGGTCGAGATTGCATTTTCGCACTGCCCAAAAGGCGCGGTGTTCCAGCTCTACAGGAAGGTGACAGGCCTTGCCATATACCATGCGATATGGTGACATTCCGAGTGGGGTCTTGTATGCGGTCCGATATGCCCAGAGTGCATCGATTAATTTGTTGGACCAGTCCTTCCTGTCTGGTCTAACCATCTTCTGGAGAATCAGCTTGATTTGACGGTTAGACACTTCAGCCTGCCCAATGGTCTGTGGGTGATACAGGGTGGCTATGCGGTGATGTACCCCATATTTCTTTAATAACGACCTGAAATGGGCGTGGATGAAGTGGCTTCCCCCGTCGCTAATTAGAGCACGGGGTACTCCAAATCTCGCGAAAATATTTTGCCGTACAAAAGAAATGACGGTCTTGTGGTCAGCCCATCTTGCCGGGATGGCCTCCACCCACTTCGAGACATAATCAACGGCTAGCAATATGTACTCGAAGCCATGCGAGTTCGGAAAAGGGCCCATAAAATCTATGCCCCAGACGTCGAACACTTCTACGACCATGATGGATTGGAGTGGCATCATGTCTCTCCTGGTCATAGAACCGATCGATTGACATCGTTTACAGCGTTGGGTGTAATCATGTGTATCTCTGAAGATGGTTGGCCAGAAAAATCTCGACTGTAAAATTTTTGCAGCGGTTTTCCTTCCTGAGAAATGGCCACCACATGCATCATTGTGGCAGAAAGATAACACACTGGGGATCTCAGAGTCTAGGATGCATCTGCGAATAATCTAGTCTGCTCCAATGCGGAAGAGCAGTGGGTCATCCCAGAGATAGTATCTGGCCTCTGCAATGAATTTGAGTTTCTGGTCTTTGGATAGGTTCGCGGGAATTTTGCCTGCAACAAGGTAGTTCGCGAAATCCACATACTAGGGGAACTCAACAGAATGAATTGCCAAAAGTGATTCATCCGGAAATTGTTCATGGATAGGCAGGGAATAAGGAATATGGTCTGGGTCCAATCTGGATAGGTGATCCGCCACAACATTTTGTTTCCCGGCTTTGTCGTGGATCTCGATATCAAATTCCTGTAATAGAAGGATCCATCTAATAAGTCATGGTTTGGCATCCTTCTTTGCCAACAAATGCCGGAGGGCGGAGTGGTCAGTGAAGATTATGACCTTGGACCCTAATAAATATGATCTGAATTTCTCCAACCCGAATACTACTGCTAGCAGTTCTTTCTCGGTGACAGTATAGTTGCGCTGAGCCTCATTCAGCATCTTGCTAGCATAGTATATGACAAAAGGTTGTTTCTCTCGACGCTGGCCTAAAACAGCACCGACGGCAAAATCAGAAGCGTCGCACATCATTTTGAAATCAAGCGACCAGTCGGGTGGTTGGAGAATCGGGGAGTCGGAAACAACGCTTCGTAAAGTCTCGAAGGCGCTTAGACACGAGGTATTAAATTCAAATGGGATATCGGTAACCAGGAGATTCGTCAAAGGCCGCTCAATTTTTGAAAAATCGCGTATAAATCTCCGATAGAAGCCGACATGGCCCAAGAATGATCTAACCTGCTTGACCGAGATACATGGTGGTAAGTGGGAGATAATCTCTGATTTATCCCGGCCGACCTCGAGTCCATTTTTGGAGATCCTGTGCCCTAGTACTATACCATCCCTCACCATGAAATGGCTTTTCTCCCAAGATAGTACTAGGTTCACCTCAATACATCGTTTCAGGATCTTTGTGAGGTTATCAAGAGAAGATGAGAAATCATCTCCGAAAATAGAGAAATCATCCATGAATACCTCCACATAATCCCCAATCATGTCAGAGAAGATAGCCATCATACAACGCTGAAATGTCGCTGGTGCATTGCAGAGGCCAAAGGGCATCCGCCTAAAGGCAAATGTTCCAAAGGGACATGTGAATGTGGTCTTGTCCTGATCTTCCGGGCTAATTGCTACCTGATTATACCCGGAGTATCCATCCAGAAAGCAGACGAAACTGCGTCCGGCTAGCCGTTCCAAGATCTAATCAATGAATAGCAAAGGAAAGTGATCCTTCTGGGTAGCCGTGTTCAGTTTCCTATAGTCAATGCAGACTCGCCAAGATGTCGCAGTGCGGGTCGGGATGGATTCGCCCTTATCATTCTTTATAACGGTGAGTCTTGCTTTCATGGGCACTATCTGAATCGGACTCACCCACTGGCTGTCTGAGATTGGATATACAATGCCTGCATCCAACCATTTGATGATCTCCTTCTTAACAACCTCTAGCATATTCAGGTTTAGCCGTCTTTGAGGTTGTCTCGAAGGTTTCACCCCCTCATCCGTGTAAAAGTGATGAGTGCAATACGAGGGGCGAATACCGCGGAGATCAGCAATACTCCACCCGATAGCAGCCCTATGGTCTTGAAGTGTAAAAATTTATTGATGCTCCTGTTCTTGGGTTAAGTGGGCATTGATAATGACTGGATATGTCTCACTTTCGCCCAAGAACACGTATTTGAGTGAGTCAGGCAAGGGCTTCAATTCAATTACGGGTGGGTAAGAATCAAAATTTAGAGTGGGAGGAGTAGAATCGAGGGTGGGAATCTGCTGATCCGTGTGCATGTGAATTCCTACTGAGTCACTCCTTGTGAAGTCGATTGTGACTGCGTTAATGAGAAACCTGTTAGCTGTAGTCACGTCTTCCTGTGATAACAGGGGTGATTTAGTACTATATGGATCAAGATAGCTGGATTCAGGGGTGCTATGGTCAGAAGCACACCCCAAACAGTCCAATCCTCGAGGAGATATGTGTAATACAGTAGTTTCAATCCCGTGTGGATTGAGGCCCAAGAACCCTGATAGTGAAGACGAATGAGACATTAGGTCGTCACAAAGGAGCCCAATGTTACCACAGTAAGCCGAATCTTCATATTCACCATCCTCCTCTATTCGATCACAGTCGAAGTTCTTTGTTGCCCTGAATATGTCTAGTCGAAGTCGCTCATTGCCTAGGGCAATCTCCATACACCCGTATGCACAATCGATGTTCGCTCGGGCTGTCGCCAGAAATGGGTGACCGAAAATAATTGGTGCAACTCGAAGATTAGGAGGAACTTCCATATCGAGAACGAAAAATCTGCGGGAAAGCAGAACCCGCAGACTTTTACGATCACGTTCTCAACCACCCCCCTTGGTGTTTTGACTGATCTATCAGCCAGCTGAATTGTAACCGAGGTGGGTTTCAACTCCCTAAATCAAAATCGATCAAACACAGCGGTGGGAGTTAAGTTGATGGACAAACCCAAATCTAGAAGGGCCCGATCAAATGGAGAATCCTGCAAAAAGCAAGATATGAGTGGGGTGCTAGGGTCTTTCTTCTTTGGCGGTAGGTCAGCTAGAATCATGACGCTAGCTTCTTTTGACAGTATCACCTGTCGTCCAACTCTCGGCTGTCGCTTCGGGGTACAGTAGTCCTTGAAGAACCTAGCGACAGCGGGAATGTGGTCGATAGCCTCAAGGAGGGGGACCTGAATATGTACTTCTTTAAACATCGCTTTCAGGTCCTCAAAATTTCGCGTGTCCTTTTTCCGTACTATATTTCGTGTCAGAGCCTCAGGAAAAGGGACAGGAACCTCAAGGTTAAGTGGCCTCTTACCCTTATCTACCACAGGTGGCTCCTGAGATGCTGAGGGAGTTGAATCTGCCTACGGTGAAGGGTGGGAAAAATCAGAACCCGCCTGCTTATGTGGTGGGTCGAATGTCTTCCTTCCACTCCGCAATGAGATAGCGTGTGCATCGGCTTGCTATCCATGAGGTGGTGGGGGAGCGGATGGGGCAGAATACGTGGGATTCTGCAAAGGCGGCTAGCCTTGCACGTAACCGGGTGGTGCAGGAGGCGCTTGTAGTATGGCGTGTGCCTGTCCCTGCGTGCGCCCTGGTTCTGCACATATCGAGGATTTGGGACGGGTTGGGAGGGCAAGGCTCCCTGAGTCCTATGCTCCTGCAACAGTTGGTTCTGCGTATTTTGTTTGGTCTGAATCTGATCTGCCATCACCTTCATTATCTGCAAGCTATCTTGTGTAGACTTCCTCATTGATTCTTGCAGCTCCTCTTTCAGCGCCTCCAAAGGGTCGGCCCGCTTTGGAGGGTGGTTGGCAGCTTGGTGCAGCGGCTGGCATAACGAGCGGGGTTGCTGCTGCTGAGGCAGGAATGGCTGCTGCCTAGGATACGTGTTTTGCGCATTCCCGTATTGCCTGGTCTGGTAGCGTGGATCTTGATGTGGTCTCCGTGAATTACCAGACCAAGAGAAATTCGGATGCTGGCGCCAACCAGGGTTATACGTCTCCGAGTACGGGTTATTACGCCCGTATCCTTGGATAGCGTTGACGTCCTCGGGCCGAAGATGTCTGAGACGTATATCCATCAAGGGGATACGCATTATAATCTGCGGGTGGTGCGTAACCCTGGTCGTAGGGTGCCAGATCTAGATTATTCACGGGATCCTGATATGCGGGATCTCGTAAATATGGAGAAGGTGCATCCCGAGTGAGTAGATTAACTCGAGTAGGTGGGGCTCGGGATGCATAAGAGGATCTTGCGGCAACAGAGCTCAAGTCGGATTGACCTTGACTGATCTGGTCAATCTTCTTCTCAATCAGGTTCATTCTATCCAGCTGCTTGACTATGATATCCATGTTGGCTCGAATAGAATCGGTGTGAGCCTCGTGGACACCAACCCGCTGCTAACCAGGCCACTGGAACTGGTTCATAGATGCGGCATTCATTGAGTTCTCCGCTAATGATTCGAACAGCTCAAATGCGTTGTTCTCGTCTTTTGCGAGAAAATTCCCGCCGCTAGATGCATCAGCCAGATACCGATGTGTGTCATCTAGCCCATGGTAAAAAATCTGAGCCAAGTGCCATCTGGGTATACCATGATGCGGGCATTTTCGGAGAAGGTCATGAAATCTATCCCATGCCTCATGTAATTTCTCCCCAGCTCCCTGGGAGAAAGTCGTGATTGCACGTCGCATTGCATTTGTTCGACCGATTGGGAAGAACTTTTGCAAGAATTCACGTCGTAATTCCGGCCAGGTTCCAATTTTCTTCCCAATAGTCTTGAACCAGTATGAAGCTTTGTCCCTTAGAGAGAACGGCAAAAGCTTCATCAGAACGATCCCGAGATCAATATTCCTGGGTTGGATCGTTTCAGCAAGTCGACTCAGGTCCTCAAGGTGCTGGAACGGATCTTCGCTTGAGTTCCCGTAGAAATGAGTGCTGATCAACCCAATTACATTGGGCTTGAGCTCAAACGCGTCTTCGCCTGCGGGAATTCTGACTAGCAGTGCAACATAAGTGCGGCTGGGTCGTAAAAATCCCGCAGTTGTTCTCCTCACGGCGAGTGCTGCATCCTGTCAAGCACCGTCAGAACACGATCCATGCTTTCCTGATGCTGCTCCTCAGATTCAGCGACCCGGGCTTCCAGACGAGCCATCGGGTCCAGATTCTCAATATCCTGACCCGGTCTAGGTCCAGGTCCAGGATTTGCCATGGTGGCTCTTGGAGTAGAAGAAATGGGGGGAGAAGATGGTCCGGGCGAGGTGACTCGCCTCCTTGGGAGTGGCTCCCAAGGTCCAACCAAGTGAGGTCGAAGTGACCTCCTTCCGTGCATACACCGCCCAACCCCTGGGTTGGTGTAGCCACGCAGGACAAGGATAAGACCCTGCCAATCAAATGGTCCTTATAAATCAGGTGACCAGATTTTTTCGTTAGGGATTTGAATTCCTGAAGGTAAGTTCGTCGTACAACCGACTGAACGTGAATCCCGCCTCTCAAGCTAACCCAGCCAGTCTGGTTACGAGGGGACTAAGGGGAAGGTTCTTCCTTTGGCTTATGCCTCCGGTTCCGTTGACCCCCGAGCCGCGGTCGTTTGACAGTACCCCACAGACTTAGTCACCAGGTTTGACAAGAGAGATTAAATTCATTCAGTAGTACGACAACGAACTCGGGTCGAATTCGTGTTTTAAAATTATTTTTAACCCGTTTTCTTCAATGGGGTTTGTGGTGAGTGGCCCACAAGGTGACCAAGCTCACCGGCTAACTAGACTTGATTAAGTCTAGGTTAGCCAAAAGTGTGGTCTCTAGTTGTGACCCTAAAGGTTCAACCTAAGTTGCATGCACTTCTAGGGTTTTTTTTTTTATTTCAATAGACCACAAAACTAATGTAGATTCTCTGATAATAATTGGAATCCACTTAATTTGAAATTTTTCGAGTAGATTCCTTTTTCAATTTTTTTTTTAGAGAATATTTTTTTGGAATTTTTACTATTTCAAGCAAATTTATAGGGAATTTTAAATATCAGGGGGTCAGATTTGGAACTTTGACCCCTAGATGATTTTTCGCCTTGCAACAGTATCAAATGATCTTCAAAAATTTAGGAAAAATATGGAAAATAAATCCAATTAGGTCAGCTTTCAAACCCCACCATTTTTAGTCAAAACAGACTCGTGGATTTCTAAGAATCTCTTTTTGAAATTTGAAAATTTTTGAATCTGGGTCAATCTGACCCTAGTTCACTTCGAGAATTTTTAAAAATTTTATTTTTGGAGCTTTTTCAAAGTAACGGTGGAATTTGAAAGATGGTTTGAAATTGAAGGTTTTGCCCGAATTTCAGAATTTTTCGCTAACGGATTTTTCGGCAATCGAATTTTTAGGTGAGATTTGAAATCTGGCCGAAAATCAGAAGGTGGTGGAAAAGCTTTTAAAGAGATTTGAATTTGAAATTCAAGCCTTCCACCAAAGAAGCTTTTTTTTTTCTTTTTAATCTTTTGCACTTTTTTTTATTTTTTTATTTTTAAAAAAAGAATTTTTCAAAAGATTCAAACGGAAATATCTCTTTTTTTTTCTAATCTAGATTCAAAAGGAAACCTAATCTAGTTTTTTTTTCAAATTTTTTTTTTCTTTTTGATTTTTTTTTCTTTTCCTTGAAAATGAGAAAAATCTTTTTTTTTTTTTACAAAACAAATTGCAAGAAGTAGATCTAGTCCTAGGGTTCAGAAAATAAACCTACTCTAAGAGAATGTGATGTGCACCTGACTTTCTTCGCCGCGCACGATGTGTGCGCAGATCCCATTTTTCTTCCGTGTTCCTGCACATCAACAACGAAGTAGAGGCAGATTTTTCAATGATAAGTAAAAGATCGAAATCAATAAAAATGACGATGCCTCCCCTGCAACGGTGCCATTTGAATGAAAGCTGTTTTCGCGCATTTGAAAGTCGTCGAAAATCGTAGTACAGTCGCGCGAAAACGTTCGTCAAAGATTTGATTTTTAAAAATAACGAGACTTGAGTCCCGGTCGTTCGTCTCTGGGAGGCGTTGTTTTTGTTTTTGAAATCGATCTTAAAGCCGCTCTACTTTATTTAAACGACATGCTTGTGCGTAATATATAGGCGGTTAAAGAGTAGGCAGTTAAATCACTCAAATATGATAATCATTCAGCTCAAGTTGATTTCAAACACATAAGAGATATATATATATAAAATGAAATTTCATTCATCGTGGGAGAGTTGTTGCACAAGGAAATCTAGAGGAAAGCTTATACATGAATGCTTAAAATTAAATCTAAAATTAAATCTAACTACCAAAAATCTATTGCATACAAGAATCAGTGGGGGGATTTCGCATGCATCATTGGGGGAGAAGTAAGACTACTCTACTAAGCAGTAAATGAAAGCAATAAAAATTATGAAGAGCATGATCTAGAGCTAGAAGAATAGAGGGCATTCAGGGGTGGTCCCTGATGGCCTTGGAGTGGTCGAGAGGAGAATGAGGGGCAGCCAATGTAGCTTAGGCCGACCCTTGGAGAGAGGTAGGGTTGATCCAGCATCCCGGCATGGTGTCCTCCATGGTGGTGGTAGTGAGCTCGTGGAGGTGGCGTGAATGGCACCAATGGAGAGCAATTGCCAAGGGAGTGAATGGGTGCCAATGGCCACCCATGGGGTCTTTTTATAGACCCAATGGAAGCTCTCTAGAGAATTATGGAATTCTCTAGAGAGGCCTATGGTGGGAGCTCGTGGGAGAGTGAGAGAGAGAGGGTGGATGGTGGTTTTTAGATCCACCAAATGTGGATCTAAAAATTGAATGGCTCTTGGTTGCTATTTTTTGCAACCAAGGCAACCACACATGGTAGAGAGTTCTAGAGAACTCTAGGCTAGATATTTTCGTGTGGATGGTGTGTGTGGGTGTGTGTGGGTGTGTGTGGGTCAAAACTTAGGTGGCTAGGTTGATTAGGTTGGGTTCTAGTGGGTTTAGGTCAAGGTAGGTCTCAAATTAGGAATTGGAGAGCAGTATTAGACGTCTAATTATAGAATCAGACGTCTTATACTCAATAATCAGAAGTCCAGACTTGTTGTCTGGATGTCCAATCAGAGTCAGGAAGGATTTCGGGTTCTATTTTGGGTATTCTGCAGAAATTGGACGTCTAACAAAGTGTCTGGACGTCAAATAACACTGCAGAAGTGGGTTTGAAGTGTGCGGGAGTTGGCTAAGGGTCCTGGACATCTTAAAACTTATCTGGATGTCCAAAGAAGGGTTGGAACTAGGGTTTTAGGGCTTCCTAGGGAGTTGTGACCTAATCTAAGGGTGGCTAAGGCTTGGGGAAGTCTCTAGGCTATCCTAGGGCTAGGATGGACCTAAGCTCTTCACATTTTACTGCTTTATTTCTTCTTAATAGAATAGAAAACCTTTAACCCCCTTACATTATTATTCCTACATCTAAACTAGGCCTTCTACTCCAGCTCTGCTACAACTCCCGTTATTCCTGATCTAGCTTCAGATCCAGCTCCTGATCAGCTTATTCCCTGCAATCGACATAATGCACTTAATCGACACATTATAACATTATTTTATGCATAGATAAAGGAAAGCAGTAAAGATGCAGATAATGTGTATGCATGCATGAATAACCCTAACTTATGCTAAGTCTTAGCTTAACTTAGGTCAATTAAGACCTATGATTGCTGCACAATCAGGGAGCAGTTTCATGTGGCCTGGGAGCAATTCCAGGACTTATTGTGGAGGTGTCCACATCACGAGGTGCCAAAATGGCAACTCGTGCAGATTTTCTACCATGGGTTGACTGAGCAACTCAGAAACCATGTGGATGCTTCTTGCGGAGGCAATTTCCTCAATAAAGATGTAGATAGTGCACATGATTTATTTGAGGAAATGAGTGAGAATTCAATTAATCATGCCTCCATGGATACTTTTAACCGGTCCCAGCAACCCAGATCAAATGTCAATGAAGTCCATGACTCTCATTCATTTGATATGGAATTGATTTGTAATAAACTTGATAAGGTGGACTTGGTTGCTAAAAGAATGGAAGAGTGGATGGCTGGCAATTCTATGAACAACTCTTAATCCACTCAATCCTAAAATTTGGGATTCCATTCCTCACGAGCTCCTTCTGGACGGGAGTTCGTGAATCAACTTGATGCGACTCAACTTATGAGTCAACATTTTTCGGAACCCCATGGGTTCCCAACTGGGGCCTTTGATCCTAGTTTTTCTGATCCTTCCCTTTCTTTCTCTCCATCCTCACCCTATGAGGATGTCTGTGCTGTACAAGGGAATGTTAGATCCAACCCCTACTCGAATGCCTATAATCCAGGTTGGAGAAACCACCCTAACTTCTCTTGGAAAAATCCGGGGCAACAGACCCAATTCCGACCTGGATTATAGGCATTCTCTACCGGGCAACCACCCAATCTGGGCTCATTGCTAACTCTCGTCAACCCGAAACTCTACCATCCCAATCCGTACCCAACCCACGAAACATTATGAATTTGGGCAATCAAGCCCAAGGGTACGGAAATCAGATGGACCCGCATGCACATGGTCAGGTGGTTGAGCAGGGTTCCTCGTCTTCTTCTGCAAATCGACAATTCATGGTCAATCAAGCCCCTCCAATCTTTCCTAACCCTCCCCAAGGCCCAAATTCTTACGCATCTGCAAATTCTATCACTTTGAGGAGTGGTAAGAAGACTTAGGATCCGCAACCACACTATTCTGATCTTTTGAATCCTGAAGAACCTGAGGAGAGAGAGGAGAATCCTAGAGGAGAAATCAAGGCTCAGGAACCTAATTCCAAAGATCTGACTCATGTTCCTTTTCCTGAAGCCTTAACCAAAGCAAAGAAGAAGTCTGTTGATAGTAATGAGGAGCTTCTGAATTTATTTAAGAATGTTGAGATCAATATCCCGCTCCTTGATGCTATCAAGCACATACCGGCTTACGCAAGATTTTTAAAGGAATTATGTACACAAAAGCGTAAGTCGAGAGAATCTGTTCCAAGGAAGGTGGTACTCTTCGAGCAGGCTAGTTCTGTTATCCTGCACTACCTCCCTCAGAAAAAGAGAGATCCTGGTGCTCCTTTGATTTCTTGCGTTATCGGAGATTACACATTTGATAGAGCACTTTTGGTTCTCGGTGCATCCATCAACCTAATTCCTACTTCTCTTTATGAGAAGTTTGGGTTAGGTGAACTTCGGCCAACTTCAGTAACCTGTGAGGCATTATTGAAGATGTTATAGTTAAGGTCAAGGATTTCTATTTTCCTGTAGATTTCCTTGTCGTTGACATGGATGTACCGGATAATCTGAGGAACACGCCCATCATTCTGGGGCATCCGTTCCTGGCTACCATAAAGGCCAACATTAATTGTGAAAGCGGTAGCATGGAAATCGCCTTTGGGGACCAACGAATGAAATTGGATATTTTTAAGGCGATCAACAAATTTGAGGATTGTGGATTTATTGAGGAACTTGATGAGGATAATGTTAATATTGAAACTTGTTTGACAGTTTCTTCAATTGAAAGTTCCTCTTTGGTTGATGAATTTGACCCGTACCCTTTGACCTAACATCTTCGGAAGAGGTTATTGATTTTGTTCACTCACAACCTCTCCCTCTTGTTGAATCTTCAGCATCTACCCTATCATCAATCATCACCCCACCCTAGCTTGAATTGAAACCATTGCCCGAGAATTTGAAATATCAATTTTTAGGACCTCAGAATATGCTCCCTGTGATTATCAGTGCTAAATTGACAAAGGAGCAAGAGATTAAATTGATTAAGGTCCTAAAGGAACATGAGGAGGCAATTGGTTGGACCATTCATGACCTCAGGGGGATCGAGCCATCTTACTGTAATCATAGAATATTTTTGGAAGATGGATCCTGCCCTTCTCGCCAGATGTAGAGGAGATTGAATCCAAATATGCGAGAAGTGGTCAAAAAGGAAATCATCAAGTGGCTCGATGCAGGAATTATTTATCCAATCTCTAACAGTCCCTGGGTAAGTCCCGTTCAGATTGTTCCAAAGAAAGCCGGGATTACTGTTGTGACTAATGAGAGAGGAGAATCTGTCACAACTCGTTCAGCTTCCTCTTGGAGAGTTTGTATTGATTACAGGAAGCTGAACACAGCCACTAAAAAGGATCATTTTCCTCTGCCCTTCATCGATCAAATCTTGGAAAAATTAGCCAGGCAGAAGTACTTCTGTTTTCTTGATGGCTACTCGGGATACAACCAAGTTCCTATCCATCCCGAGGATCAGGAAAAAACTACTTTCACCTGTCCCTACGGAACCTTTGCTTCTTGTAGGATGCCTTTCGGGTTATGCAATGCACCTGCGACTTTTCAAAAGTGTATGCTAGACATATTTTATGACATGGTGGGAGAGTTTATGGAAGTCTTCATGGATGATTTCTTTATTTTCGGAGAATCATTTGACTCTTGTTTGGCTAATTTGGAAATGATTCTTAAGCGATGTATCAAGACACGACTTGTCCTTAGCTGGGAAAAGAGTCATTTCATGACCCAAGAGGGCGTCGTTTTAGGTCATGTAATCTCTAAACGGGGAATTGAAGTAGACAAAGCTAAGGTTGATGCTATCGGTAAACTTCCTCCTCCCACATTTGTTAAACAGTTCAGATCATTTCTTGGCCAAGTGGGATTTTATCGAAGATTCATAAAGGATTTTTAGAAGGTTGCTCGTCCTTTGAGCAATCTTCTTGCCAAAGAAACTCCATTTGTTTTTGACGAATCATGCCAAAAGGCATTTGATTTCCTGAAAACGGCAGTCACCTGTGCTCCAATTTTGCAACCACCATTTTGGACAACCTTTTTTTAGATCATGACCGGCGCTTCTGATTACGCGGTTGGGGCTGTCCTGGGTCAGAAAATTGACCGAAAGCCCTCTGTCATTTACTACACTAGTAAAACTCTGGATGAAGCCCAAAGCAATTATACTGTTACTGAAAAGGAATTACTAGCTGTAGTATTTGCTTTGGAAAAATTCAGGGCTTATCTCTTAGGGTCTCATGTTATCGTTTATACCGACCACTCGGCCTTGAGACATCTCTTGGCTAAAAAGGATGCTAAACCCCAGCTTATTCGTTGGATTCTTCTTCTTCAAGAATTTGATCTTGAAATTAAGGATAAAACTGGGATACAAAATGTGGTGGCAGATCATTTGTCAAGACTCCTAGGTGATTCTTCTTATCCAGACATTCCAATTGCTGACACTTTTCCAGACGAAACCATTCTTACAGTTTTAGGTGTCCACACCCCATGGTTTGCTGACATTGTTAACTATTTGGCCGTTGGTCAAATCCCCCAGGATTGGACCAAGCAACAACGGGATAGACTCAAATCTGAGGCCAAATACTACTTTTGGGAGGACCCTGAACTGCATCGCATCGGCTCTGATCAGATTATTCGCCGATGCATACCGGAGAATGAATTCAACAGTATACTCGAGTTCTGCCATGCATCTGGGTGTGGTGGACATTTCTTCGGGAGAAAGACGGCTGCAAAAATCTTGCAATCTGTCTTCTATTGGCCATCTTTATTTCGATGCCCAGGACTTCTCAAGGTCATGTTCTCGATGTCAGTCACTCGGGAACATAACTAAGAGAGACATGATTCCCCTAAACCCTATTCTTCCTGTAGAAATTTTCGATGTTTGGGGCATTGATTTCATGGGACCCTTTATCCCTTCATTTGGACATCAATACATTCTTGTTGCTGTTGATTATGTGTCCAAATGGATTGAGGCGATTTCCACCCGAACCAATGACCACAAGGTGGCCATCAATTTTCTCAAGAAAAATATCTTCAGTAGGTTCGAGATTCCGAGGGCTATCATCAGTGATGGTGGCACTCATTTTACTAATGCCCAATTCTAGAATTTATTGGCCAAATACGGGGTTAATCATGGAATTTCCACACCTTACCATCCCCAGACAAATGGACAAGTCGAGATCTCCAATCAAGAGATCAAGAAGATTCTGCAAAAAATGGTTAGGCCTGATTGCAAGGATTGGACTCAAAAGCTTGAGGACGCTCTTTGGGCCTACCATACGACGTATAAAACACCCATCGACATGTCTCCATTCTGTTTGGTGTATGGAAAGGCATGCCATCTACCCGTAGAGATTGAACACAGGGCATTCTGGGCAATCAAACAATGCAATTTAGATCTGAATCTAGCTGGGAAGACCAGGAAACACCAACTATCTGAGTTGGAGGAGCTTAGAAATGATGCTTATGAGAATGCCAAGATCTACAAGGCTCGGACCAAAGCTCTACATGATCAATTGATTTCCCGCAAGAGCTTTGAGCCAAACCAAAAGGTCTGGTTATTCGATTCTAAAGTTAAGCTCTTTCCTGGCAAACTTAGATCTAAATGGAATGGCCCATTCATAATTGATCAGATTTTTTCAAATGGTGCCATTCAGATTTTTGACCCAAAGATGGGTAACACCTTTAAAGTCAACGGTCAACGTTTGAAGCCTGTTGTTGACCGTAATCTTCCAGAACCCGTCTCAAACTCTGTTGCTTTAGCCATTCTGTGACTTCTTTGGCTGGACTTTGCCTAGCTGACGGCATTAAACTCAGCAGTTGTACATATGACACAAGGCTGATACGAGATTCATATCCAGGTGACATCTTTCATATTCTACCCTTTCTTTCATGTCTCTTTTTCAATGAGGACATTGCATAAGTAAGGCATGGTGGGGTGGATTCATTTTTTAATTATTTGGTCAGCTTTGTAAAATCCATATAAATTATTTTTCTCTTCTTATTTATATTAAAAAAAAATTAGGAAGGATTAGTTGGACATTAGGACTTTTCAATCCTAAGAAATTTTACATTAGATCTGAACACAATGACCATTCAGGTCTTTGGACTTAATTATCCTGTGTATCCACTAAAATGTGGATTTGTCTTAGAGTCCTCGCCATCTTAATTCTATTATAATTGGAATAAATAAGTTTGGGTGATAAGTACATGACTTATCAACCCACCCTTTGATTTGAGGGAATTTTGAGTCTTAAGCATCTACACACTTTTTTTGCACTGACTCGTTGTTCGACAATTTTAACAGAAATTGGGTAGCTAATGAACCTTCTAGGGTGATATGGCTGGCAAGTTATCGTGGGTAACAACCAATAGGTAGGTTGTCCAGAGCCCAGTCACTGGACCTTTCTCTTTTTGCTGCCATTAGGTAAATCTTAGATCAGGGAAGCCACCTACTTAAAAAAAATCAGAAAGAAAAGGAGAAAAGAATAAAAAGAAATAAGCCACACTTCCCCGCACAAGTATGGCTGGCAAGTTTTCGGTGGTAACAACTCATGGACCGGTTGTCCAAAATCCAGCTCAGTAAATGCACTAAAAATTCCCAAAACACTTAGGAAGAAGCGGAGAAGTAGAATAAACCAGGGAGATATACACTGGATTCACCCTTGTGTTGACCCTGTAAAAAAAATAAAAGTAGGGAGAAAGTTACTAGTTGTAAAGATACACCTTTAGGTAGAATTCTTTTTGAGGTCACCTAGAGGCATAGAAATCCGAAGTCCGTTCTAACTGCCGGTCAACGAGTCTATCACAATCACAATAAGATGCTTAAAACTTAGGGTTCTCATCAAATCTTGGGTGAGTTGAATGGTCATAGAAAGCCACTCTTAAACACTAAAATTTGAAAATCCAAAAAAATTAGAAAAGAAAAAAAGAGAAAAAGAAATTTTTCTTTTAATAAGGCGAGGGCTTGAGGTGGTCTGCATTTTGGCTGATACCCGGGCACTGTTGTGTCTTTGAAAGTTCAGTTCCTAAGTAGACAATTTCTTAATGATTGAAAATAACTCAGGTCTAAATAATCCAACCTAATTCTTTTATAAATAGCATATAGTTTTTGCTAGGGACTAGCAAAAGATAGGCATGGGGGTATGATGTAAACACATTTACACTACTTAAGATGTCTATTTATGCATGTTCTTAAGCATAGGATTGCATTTCATGATATAAATATTGCATAACACGCATCATCTTGCATTTAGAGTAGTTTGAAAAAAATGGAGGTTAATTGTCTCCTTTTATGTGCTTGGATAGGGCAAATATTTTATCGGGGCTTCGGAACAAAGATCCAACGGTATGGATGTGATCAGGGCGACGATTGAAGTTCAACGACTCCAAGATCGCCCTAATCAGGCATCCGTAGCGTCAGATAGTGACCGGGGAATCCTAGAAGATCAAGGGCCAGAATGGTGTAAATCCACTCTTCAAATGACAAATCTGACCGCACGGATGAATTCGGATCGACGATTGCAGCCCAACGACGTAAAAATCAAGTCAATCTGACATCCATGGCACCATCTACAACTTCCAGAAGATGGACAGCCAAGATGGCGCCACGTGGCACCATCCCGGTTGCCCAAATGGCCGCACACAATCTCTGAAGGCCCCGCACCCGCTCGCTCTCCGCCGTTGGATCTTGATCCAACGGCTATGATCAGTCGCGCCTAAAAGTGCCCGCTCGACCATCCGTGCCCCGTAGCGTAGCGGTCGAGCGCGCTTACTCGAGCGCCGGGCGCGGGTTCGAGCCGTAGAAAAGGGCTGGAAGGCGCGGGTGGGCGTTGGATCTTGATCCGACAGCCGTGCACGCCCGATAGAGTTTACGTGCGATTGAACACACGGCATGGACGCGCGATCGCACGCACCAGGCGGGTGCACAACGAGCGGGCGGAGATGCGTCTTAAGCCATCCGATCTCGCGATCAGATGGCTGAGAACTGATGGACGTGCATATGCGTTGTAGAAGCGGGTAGTAGTGGAGGCACACGTGGGCGCGGAAGCTACGCCCACGTTGGGGGCTTTAGTGACGGATTTATCCGTCAGTAAAGACCCCTCATTTATTATTTTTAAGATGTAATGACCATTTTGCCCCCACTCCTGGCAACTATAAAAGGAGACCCCCTCCATACGAAATTTTCATCCCTTCCTTCTCTTCTCTACCCCTCCAAAGCTCAAGAGAAGCTTGTCCCACACCCAGGATGCTTCTGGAAAGATAAAGTCCAAATTTTCGTCCCCCTTTGGAAGTGGATCCCGCAACGACGACGGCGTGCTGCACCATTCCAGTTCTTCTGCTTCGTCCTCCTTCGTCCTGCTTCATTCTCCTTCGTCCAGGTGTCGTCCCGTCCGACTCGTCCTTCAAGCAATCCTCGAGGAGGATAACTTCTCTCTCCCATTCTTATTTATAGCTTTTCTAGTGTAGAATTTTCTTGCTTTATAATGTAATTGATTTCCCGCTTTCTAGTTTGATTATATAAACAGTTGAAATATTGAATGCATGTTCTCTTTCTCTCTCTCTTTCTTTTAGCATGATAGCTCCATTGTAATTGTTACGAACCGTGCTTTCAGATGTCTTTTAAGACGTCTGGGAGGTGGCCCAGACGTCGTACCAGACATCTGGTATCACTTCCAGACGTCTGGGATTCATTTTCTGCAGCACGCACCGTTGCGTCTACGCGCCTGCGCGCGTAGACCTGCTCCGCCTCTTCTTCTTCCCTCTCCTCCAGCGGGCGCAGACTGCGCCCCTCTCTCTCGCTCTCTCTCCCCACGCGGCTTTAAAAAGCCACTCCCTCTCCCTCACTCTCATCACCTTCGCTCCTCCTTCCTCTTCTTCCAGCGAGTGCGAGCGCGAGCGAGCGGGGCGGCGACAGCCACGGTGAGTGCGGGAGGAGGTGTTGTGCGAGAAGAGGAGGTGCTCGGCCGTGAGGGCGAGCTTGCCGGGGCTGCTAGGGCCGGCCGGCAGGGGGAGCAGCAGACGCGGGGTGGCGCGGAAGGCCTGCTGCAGCTCGAGCAGCAGGCGGACCACTCGCGGCGCGGCGAGACTTTTGAGCCAGGGGTGTGAGGCCTTCCTAGCTTGTGTAGTGGTAGAGCGCAGCCCTGTGGCAGACTTCCAGAGCATCCCAGTGGTCAGAGAGTACCCTGACGTGTTTCCAGACGAGTTACCAGGACTACCGCCTGAGCGTGAGATCGAGTTTGAGATCTCACTAGTACCAGGGACCAGCCCCATCTCCACTGCGCCAAACAGGATGGCACCGCTTGAGCTACGAGAGCTCAAGTCTCAGTTGCAGGACCTTTTGGAGAAAGGTTTCGTGAGGCCCAGTGCGTCTCCCTGGGGAGCCCCGGTACTGTTTGTGAAGAAGAAGGATGGGACCTTACGCCTTTGTGTGGACTACCAACAACTGAATAGGGTCACCATCAAGAACAGATATCCGCTGCCGAGGATCGACGACTTGTTTAACCAATTGCGGGGTGCCACGGTGTTCTCCAAGATCGACTTGAGGTCGGGATACCACCAGTTGAGGATCAGGGAGACCGACGCCTCCAAGATAGCTTTCCGCACCTGGTACAAACACTACGAGTTTTTGGTCATGCCGTTTGGGCTGACCAATGCCCCCGCTGCTTTCATGGATCTGATGAACCGGGTGTTTAGACCGTACTTGGACTAGTTCGTGGTGGTTTTCATAGATGATGTACTCATCTATTCTCGAGATCAGACACAGCACGGACAGCACTTGCGGATGGTTCTGGACACACTGAGACGACGTAGGATGTACGCCAAATATAGCAAGTGCGAGTTTTGGTTGAGGGAGGTGACCTTCTTTGGTCATGTGATCTATGGAGATGGCTTGGTGGTGGACCCAGCCAAGGTTGAGGCAGTACTCAGGTGGGAGAGACCGCGTTTAGTCACTGAGATTCGCAGTTTCCTGGGACTGGCAGGCTACTACAGACGATTTATCAGAGGTTTTTCACAGATTGCGCGTCCTATGACACAGTTGACCCAGAAGGACGTGCCCTTCACTTGGACAGATGCCTGTGAGGCGTGTTTTCAGGAGCTGAAGGAGAGGTTGACCTCGGCTCCCGTGCTCACCATCCCTGACAGTAGTGGCGGGTTCGTTGTGTACACGGACGCCTCCTTGCAGGGGTTAGGAGGTGTGCTCATGCAGAGGGGTCACGTTGTCGCTTATGCTTCGTGGCAACTGAAGCCCCATGAGCACACCTACCCTACCCACGACCTGGAGTTGGTAGCTGTCGTCTTCGCGCTGAAGACCTGGAGGCATTACTTGTACGGTGAGACCTTCGAGATTTTCACAGATCACAAGAGCCTCAGATACCTTTTTGATCAGAAGGAGCTCAACATGAGACAGAGACGTTGGTTGGAGCTCCTGAAGGACTACGACTGCAGCATCTCCTACCACCCGGGAAAGGCCAATGTGGTGGCTGACGCCTTGAGCCGTAAGACGCCCGCACACTTGGCCAGTTTATAGTTATATAGTTGGAGCCTTTTGGAGGAGGTGGGCAGTTGGCGACCCCTGGAGTTACGGGGGCACTGTGGGGCAGTGACGGTGACACGACAGACCAGGCCAGAGCTGATAGACCGCATCATCACAGGACAGATGGCCGATCCGTACTTGCAGTCCTTGCACGACAAAGTACTGTCAGGAGACCCAGGGGACTTCTCTTTCACAGACCAGGTGCTGCGCCTGAGGGGACGGTTGTGCGTTCCCAGAGACGAGGAGCTGTTGAGAGAGCTCCTGACTGAGGCACACGGTTCCAGATTCACCATACATCCCGGAAACACGAACATGTACCATGACTTGAGACGCGAGTTTTGGTGGAGGGGGATGAAGCGGGATGTGGGTGAATTCGTACAGCAGTGCTTAGTGTGCCAGCGGGTGAAAGCCGAGCATCAGAGGCCTGCAGGGCCGCTACAGCCGCTTCCAGTGCCAGAGTGGAAGTGGGAGAGCATCACCATGGACTTGGTGGTGGGCTTACCTGTTACCCAGCGAGGACACGACGCTGTCTGGGTAATTGTGGATAGACTGATGAAGACGGCACGATTCTTGCCGATCCGAGTCACTTTGGGACCAGCACAGTTGGCAGAGAGGTATATCCGCAACGTGGTGCGACTACACGGAGTTCCGTGGGAGATCGTATCTGACTGGGGTACCCGCTTTACGTCCCAGTTTTGGGCTGAGTTTCAGCAGGCCCTAGGGACGCGGTTGAGGTTTAGTATAGCTTACCACCCCCAGACGGACGGATAGTCTGAGCGCACGATACAGACACTTGAGGACCTTTTGCGTGCCTGTGTACTGGACTGGAGGGGCTTTTGGGAGGAGCACCTGCCCCTAGCGGAGTTTGCATACAACAATAGTTATCACTCGAGTATCGGCATGGCTCCCTACGAGGCTTTGTACGGACGGAGGTGTACGGCACCCTTGAGTTGGGTTGAGGTGGGGACCAAGTGGGAGGTTGGCCCCAGGTTGATTTGGTAGAGTCAGGAGGTAGTTGAGCAGATCCATAGGCGACTCCGCACTGTCAGGAGTAGACAGAAGAGCTACGCAAATCGAAGACGCAGAGAGGTGCAGTTTGAGGTTGGGGACCACGTCTTTCTTCGTGTTTCGCCCATGAAGGGCCTGCAGTGGTTTGGGGTGAGAGGGAAGCTCACGCCGAGGTTTGTGGGACCCTTTGAGGTCCTGGAGCGGGTTGGACCTGTTGCTTACAGGCTTGCCCTCCCTCCCCAGCTTTCTAGTGTGCACGACGTGTTCCACGTGTCCAACCTCAGGAAGTACGTAGCCGATCCCAGTCACGTACTGAGTCACGAGAGCATCGAGGTGGGTGACGACCTGACCTACCCCAAGTGGCCAGTGCAGATTCTAGACCAAGCCGTCCACAGTTTGAGGCGAAAGCAAGTACCCCTGTTAAAGGTTTTGTGGAGGAGCCAGCGGTACGAGGAGGCTACCTAGGAGCCTGAGGCGGCAATGCAGGAGCGGTACCCGGAACTCTTCGCGGGTACGTCTTTTCGGACCGGCTTCGGTCCGCTTTGAGTTTGTTATGGTATTTATGACGTTTTCCCGCACCCTAGTTAGCGCAAGTTTCGGGGATGAAACTTCCTTTGAGTTTGTTATATTGTTACGAACTGTGCTTTCAGACGTCTTTTAAGACGTCTGGGAGGTGGCCCAGACGTCGTACCAGACGTCTGGTATCACTTCCAGAAGTCTGGGATTCATTTTCTGCGGCACGCACCATTGCTTCTGCGCACCTGCGTGCACAGACCTGCTCTGCCTCTTCTTTTTCCCTCTCCTCCTGCAGGCGCAGACTGCGCCCCTCTCTCTCTCTCTCTCTCCCCGCGCAGCTTTAAAAAGCCATGCCCTCTCCCTCACTCTCATCACCACCGCTCCTCCTTCCTCTTCTTCCAGCGAGTGTGAGCGTGAGCGAGTGGGGCGGCGACAGCCGCGGTGAGTGCGGGAGTAGGTGCTGCACGAGAAGAGGAGGCGCTCGGCCGTGAGGGCGAGCTTGCCGGGGTTGCTAGGGCCGGCCGGCGGGGGGAGCAGCAGACGCGG
The DNA here is from genome assembly GCA_037157565.1 of Thalassia testudinum. Taxonomy (NCBI): domain Eukaryota; kingdom Viridiplantae; phylum Streptophyta; class Magnoliopsida; order Alismatales; family Hydrocharitaceae; genus Thalassia; species Thalassia testudinum. Next base: position 55,870,916 of record JAZHRO010000025.1, on the reverse strand, counting down.
GGTGGCACGGGAGGCCTGCTGCAGCTCAAGCAGCAGGCGGAGCACTCGCGGCGCGGCCGTGCGTCGCGAGCGGAGGGCGAGTGGCACCCTGACTCTGGAAATTTTTCCAGAATCAGACGTCTGGGATTCCAACCAGACGACGGGGAAGACGTCTGGAGGACTGTCCAGATGTCTGAAAGGTGAGTTATTTTCGTACCTTCTTCCTTTCCTACGACCGTCCGTACTGAGAGAGAGAAATGGGTATGTGCAGGTTCGGGGATTCGCATCCAACGTGAATCAGACGTCTAGCTGCAGTGCCAGACGACGAGAACGACTTCCAGACGTCTGGGGTGATCATCGGACGTCTAGGAACTAGGCCAGATGCCCCCGCAGGCTTCTGGGGGTCTGAGAGACCACGCAGAGCAAGGTAACCTCTGATCCACTTTTTAAGACGTCTGGAATAAGTTCCAAACGTCTGATTTTGCACTGTTTCGTCATTTTCGACCCGTTTAGGGCTCGTTCGGAGTCCGTTTTCCGCATTTCGAGTTGCGTGCTTTTCGGAATTTAATCCTCTACCCGTCTACAGTAGTTGTATACTGTTTTGAGAAACTCCTTGTGTTTGATCCTTGTGATAGGACCCCGTTCCGTTTCAGTCTCAGGGTTACGGAGGTATGCGAGATTCCCGACCATGCCCCCAGTACGCCTGTTGTAACCGGTAGGGTGGCATTTAAGTTTATTAGCAAAATCTATTAAATTATGGAACCATAAATAGAACCTAGGACATTGCATGAATCCTAGGAATGAGAAACTAGATTGAATGATAGATCCTAGGGTGTTGCATAAATCCTAGGGCTGGAAAACTAGATTGTATGATAGATCCTAGGGTATGATATGAATCCTAGGATGGGAAAACTAGTGGAATATGTGAACACTGCAGTCTTGAAAATGTGGAAAGGAAATAATAGCTGCCTATAAATTTGTTTAAACAGCTGCCTGTTATGAATAAATGAACATGATTAAGAATATGGGATGTATGAACGTGAAACTGGAAAGGTGAAACTGGAATGTGCTGAGTTAAAGAGCTGGAACCCTACGGGGAATTAGGAGTAGAACTCCTAGAAAGTGAATGGAATAGAATTGGGGAAGTGAGCTGGCCCTTGAGTACGGAGTACCAAGGAGAGCGACTGTCCCCCTGTTTAGTGCAGAGCGGAGCCTGCCGCCCCAGGGACCCGGGGTTAGGACTGGCCACTCTGTACCGACTTGCTGGCCCTCGTGTACGTAGTACCGAGGAGAGCTACTAGTGTAGGGAGGTACTAGCTACCCCACGAGCCCCGGGGTTCTGATAGCCTCCTGCACCGACTTGTTAGGCCCACTGGGGCAAACCAGGGTAGTCAGGCGAGGGTGCGTGGACTGTGGAGGGGCAAGGCCCCTGTTTGGTTACTGTGGAGGGGTTGGACCCCTATTACTGAGAGGGCTCTGCCCTGTACTGGTTCCGTGCTGTGCTTTGGGCGCATCCGTTAACGGAAACGACTGACCGCGTGCCAGTGCGGGTTAGCTACCTGTGCATTTATCGCCCGTGCCGTAGTCACCGTTACGTCTGTCCGTGACCTTGGGGTGGTTGACTGAGAGTAGGATCACCACGGGGGACTCTCCCGGCCAGGAGAGCACCACGTGCTACTTCTACTGTTCGGAAAAGACTACAATCAAGATCGTTCCCACGAGGAACATTCGAGATCAAGTGAAGGATCTGAGAAATAGATAAATTTGGAAACAATAGAAAGATGTAAATAAAGGAAGAAAGAAAATTAAAATAGCTACTGTACACTTCACTGTTTCTTTAGTTTAGCTGCCACTCTACTCAGCGTTTTGCTGACGTGTTACACTCATTATCTTTCAGGACCAGGTGTTGAGCAGCCAGGGTCAGCGACTGCAGAAGATGCTGGGCCGAGTAGGGTCCAGTAGAGTAACCACTGTTCTCTTGTACCTCTTTGGTTCCACTGTAGTGAGCAGTTCTTGTTTCCGCTGTACTTTTCTTTTCCTGCATTTCATATTATGTTATGAATGTTGTTCTACTGTTGTGGTGGTACATACTGTAGTGGTTTCTTTCCTTACTGCTGTATTTTCTTACTATTAGTTATATTCATGTTGAATGTGGTTTATTTTACTGCTCTTTTGGTTACTTCCTCGTTGGACGACCAGGTCTTGGGTTTAGTCGAGTCGGTCCGGTTCTCGTGTCTCGTAGGGACTCGGGAATCGGGTCGTTACAGTAATTATATCGCATTGCTTATCAAAAATCCTAAAAAAATATAATTACGAATATAGATCAACGTAGCCTCCCTATGTTCGACCCGGAATTCTTTTCGGTATAAATTTTATTTGTTGAACACGAATTCTTCTCTTTCAAGCTACAACGACAGGTTTTCTAAAACCAAACACGTTAGCGTAGCGATTCGTACGTTCAACAGGCATGGGTGGGTGGTAATTTGTATGTTCTAACTACATTTTGCCAGCTTGAATTATTTAAGAAAAAATAAACAAAACAAAAAAGAAAAAATAGGAAGATAAAATTTAGGCATTAGGAGTTTGTCAACTTTAGGAATGATACGTTAGGGACCTAAACACTTAGACTCTTCAGGCCTTCGGACTTAACCAGTCCGGGTGTTCACTAAAATGTAGACTTGGTCTCAAGTCCTTGCCAAGTAATTTTATTTTTATTTGGTCAATAAAGTAGGGTGATAAGTATATGACTTATCAACCCGCCCTTTCATTTAGGGAGATTTTTAGTCTAAGCATCTACACACGTTCTGCACTGACTCACTCATCAGTGATTCTAATGGAAATTGGGTAGCTAATGAACCTTCTAGGGTGGTATGGTTGGCAAGTTGTCGTGGGTAACAGCCCATTAGCTAGTTGTGCAAAGCCCAACCACAAGACCATTCTCTTTTATTACTTCCTTTAGGTAAATCTTAGATCAGGAAAGCCACCTACTTAAAAAAAAGAAAATATATATATATAAGAGAAATAGAAAAATAGAAAAAGGAGAAAAGAAAGAAAAGAAATAAGCCATAATTCACCGCAAAAGTATGGCTAGCAAGTTGTCCTGGGTAACAGCCCATTGGTCAGTTATCCAAAGCCCAGCTCATAAAATGCACAAATAATTCCCAAAACACTTAGGGAAGGAGAGGGGAAGTAGAATAAATCGGGGAGATATACATCAGGTTCACCGTTGTGTTGACCCTATAAAAATAAAAAGTAGGCAGAAAGCTACCGATTGGAAAGATAAACCTTAAGGTAGAACTTTTAGGCCACCTAGAGGTGCAGAAACCCGAAGTCCATTTTAATTGTTGTTGAGTGAGTCTATCACTTTCACAACAAGATCTTAGTACTAAAAGTCCTTTTCGAGTATTGGGTGGATTGGGTAACCGTAAAAAGTTATCCCGAAATCCTCAACACCAAAAATCCAAAAAAAATAGAAAAGATGAAAAAGAAAAAATATTTGTATTTGCTTCTATATAGAAAAAGGTGAGGACTCAGGTGGTCTATATTTTGGCAATCACCCAGGTACTGTTGAGTCATTATGGGTTAGGTTCTTAGTAGAAATTTCCTCCTATTGACAAGCAACTTTTACTAAGTAATCAATTCCTAATTTTAGTTGTGAATAGCATTTAGGATAAACCTTATTAGGGACTAGAAAGGGGTGGGCATGGGGTATGATGACTGTACAATGACTGTACAATTATTAGTGTTAATATTATCAATTAGAGTCAATTTCAAGGGTACTTGTGTGATAATGACATATTATAATGAGCTTGGGAACATTGCATGCATATTACGTGATCTTTACATTTTAATTGCTCAGAATCAATGGTTAATGACCTTGCATACAAGTCCATATTGAAACAAGTCTCAAATGAGCAATCGGACCATACAGATGGATCCGGATCGACGAACGGAGTCCAACGGACTCAAAATCACCTCGATCCGACCTCTGTAGCTCCTACATCAAGCCTAAGAAAGATTAATGGTCAGGGGGCAATGCAACATCCTTACTAGCTTTGGATGAAAAATCCAACTGTATGGATGGATCCGATGCAACGATCGTAGTCCGACAATGCAGGAATCATCTCGATCCAAGCACCATGGCATCCTCTACAACAGAAAGAAGATGGACGTCCCAGATGGCGCCACGTGGGGCCATCTAGGCTACCCAACACTGGTCATGAGCACCCAACACCGGCTCCTCTTCATCCTCATCATCAAATCTCCTCCGTTGGATCAAGACCCAATGGCCGAGAAGACACCTCCACCTCGCCGCGGAAATTCAAGAACTCCACACAAATGACCTCGTGGCGCATTGGTGGAGATGCCCACTCTCAAAGAGAGGGCGTGGGTTCAAATCCCGCCACCCACTCAAAATGTCCAATTGAGTGCGCAACATAGCGCAGCGTGCATGCTTGAGTGCACGCACGTGGAAAGAGTAGCAGAGCAGCACACACCAATGCATGCGTGCACAACACGCCGAGCAGGTTGCGTGCGGGCCAGCAATGCATGCATCGAAGGCAGCGAGTGTGGGTGCGGGGGTGGGGGCTTTGGCGACGTACACGACAGGTCTTTAACAATGAATTAAATGTCGCTATTGACCTAAATACAAATTTGAGCCCTTTCTTCAACTATAAAAAGGGTCCTACCCCTCCTATTTGCACCAATCTTCTACCCACAAGTTCCTACCACCTTCTAGAGCTGAGAGCAAGTCCCTAAAGTTGTCGAGCCGGCAACGGAAGCCCCTCAACCACCATAGCTGCCTCACCTCTCCACTTAGCTAATTTTCAATTGATTAGTTATGTTGATTAAGCTTTCATATACTGTAGTTGTAGAAATGAATGATTCATGCAATATATTCTCTATCTTCTTATCATGCTTTTTGCCTCTTTCGTAGTTAGATAATGTTGCATCATCATAATGATTCTCTAACCCTATCTCTCTCTCTATCTCTCGCTCCCTCTCTCTCTTTCTCAAATCAGTTTGCAAGCAAGCAAGTGACATTTTTGTGACATAAAGTGACTAAGTGATCCGATTTTACACCTCCTTGTGTTCGACACTCGGACTCACATCCGATTCTTTTATTTAAAATTGGAGTGGTAAAATGCACTACAGTAAATGATTTTTATGCAAATGCATTCGCGATGATTAATGGGTGATTACTACTTTCACCGAGCGGATGGAGGAACCGCTTCATGGTGCCTAGGAGCAATTCCAGGATTTATTGTGAAAGTGTCCATACCACGAGGTGCCCAAGTGGCAGATCATGTAGATTTTCTATCATGGGTTGACTGATCAACTCTGGAACCATGTGGACACTTCTTGCGAAGGAAATTTCCTCAACAAAGATGCAGATAGCACATACGAATTGTTTGACGAAATGAGCAAAAGTTCTATCAATCACGCCTTCATGAACACTTTTAACCAATCCCAACAACAACCTAGATCAAATGCCTCTGAGGTTCAAACGAATTCTTATAAATTTGATATAGAATTGATCTATAATAAATTAGATAAAGTGGATCTGGTTGCTAAGAGAATGGAGGAGTGGATGGCTAGAAATTATAAAAGCACTTCTGGATCCACTCAATCCCAGGGTTTAGGATTCCATTCGCCACAAACTCCTACGGAATGGGAGTTTGTGAACAAACTCGAGTCGGCTCAATCTTTGGGCCAACACTTCTCGAAACCTTATGGATTCCAAATTGGGACCTTCGATCCCAGTTTTTTTGATTCTTCTTTTTTCCCATCCTCACCTTATAAGGATGTTCATGCTATACAGGAGAATGTTAATTCCAACCTGTACTTGAATGCCTATAATCTTGGTTGGAGAAATCACCCTAACTTCTCCTGGAAAAACCAAGGGCGGTGGACCCAATCTCGACCTGACAACTATGTACCACATAAACCTATGGGTCAGGGTCATGTATATACTCAACTGCCACCAAATCAAGTCAATCAGCCCACATGGAATTCCCCACAACCAACAGGGCAGGCTGATATGAACTTGAAGACAGTAGAAATGCAAGGTTCAATGCTCCATCTCAAGGAGCAATTGAAAACTTTGTTGGATAGCTTACAATCCAAGCTTATTGCAAACAACCGGTAGCCCAGATCTCTACCATCCCAACCAGTACCTTACCTATGGAATGTGCAAAATTGAGGCATTGGGCCTCAAGGGTTTGGTAATGGTAGGGAGCTGCAAGCTTAGGCTCATGCAATCTATTAGGCTACCCCAACCCCTCCTGGAGTTAACCAAATGCCTACCATGATTAACTGGGAGTCACCTATTTTGCCCAACTTTCCTCAATGAACAAACCAACAACACTATGCTTCAACAAACACCATCACCTTAACGAGTGGTAGTAAACTTAAGGGTCCCACCCAACCCTAAGTTAATAACCCTAAGACCAATAATAAACAATCCAAACTCCTGACCAAGAATGTGATCGATAGAAAACCTGAGTTTGAATCTAATTTAAGAGTAAGATGTTGCTCCATGGGCAAACAGAAAAAGTTGGAGAAAAGAATATCTTTAATACAAGGATTTAAATTAATAATTACCCTACTCATTGTGGTTGTTGGATCCATTCCCTTCTATGTTAGACCTTTACTGAGTTCATATAAGGAATAGCATAAGGTACAATCTGAAAACATTAGGAAGGTAGTTTTGTTAGACAAAACAAGTTCAATGATCTTAAACTACCTCCTAAGAAGCAAGACCCAAGAGCCCTACTTTTTTCCTGCACAATATGTAACTTTACTTCTGACCGAGCCCTCCTTGACTTAGGTGGTTCCATTAACGTGATCCCTACTACACTTTATATGAAACTTGTCTAGGCCACCTAAAACCCATTAACATAACCATACGGTAGGCTGACTGATCTATTACAACACCTAGGGGTCTTCTGGAGGATGTTTTGGTCAAGGTCAATAATTTTCATTACCTTGTGGGTTTTATGGTCCTTGACATAAAAGCATCGAGACAACTCAACTACACCCTGATCATTTTAGGAAGACCTTTCCTAGCCACCACCAAGGCAAAGATTAATTGTGAATCAGGAGATATAGAGATTGCCTTTGGGAATCAGACAGATCATTTTAATATTTTTGAAGCATCAAAGAAAAATAAAATTAAGTACGACTTAATTGAGGAGTTAGGCAGAATAGAGGTTATGGCATACACACCATAGAAAACCCTCTAATGGTCAGTTCAACCCAAACTCTGGGAGACAATCTGAGCTTGCGAGCATGATTAAGGATCGCAACGATTTGCAAAATTGGGATGAAGACTCTACTGATGAGAATGATATTTATAAACCCAAAAGCTGGTTGGAGGATTTACTTGACACTCCAAAAACCCAACAAATCCCTTATCACAAAGTATTCGAGTTTGATGTTAAATTAATGGGTGAACAGGAACATGTTAAAGATCAAAATGATCGGATCCAAAACCCTAATATTGAGAATGAAATTGAGACTTGGGGAGAAACTCTAAGGAAGCGTGGTCTAATTATGGATATCAACCTAAGCATCCTAGAACATACACACACAACACTATTAATAACCCCCAATACCTTACAGAAGCTTCACAATCCTTGCCCTCCAAACCATCCCTCAATTTCTACACCCACCGAAACTTTTATTTGTACATTCAAGAAAACACCTATTGAAGACTATTTGGGTTCTCCCTGCGTCACCAGCTTGTCACTTTCCTTGATTATCTCTTTGGAAAGCCCACTCTCATCCTTTGGGACCCATAACTTCAGTCCCAGAAACTCAAGTTTAGTACCACGATTTATATAATTCATATCTATGGATTGTGCCTAACTAACGTCATTAAACTCAGCAACTTTGTATAGTTTGCTTTTACTTGGAACTAATTGAAATCATCATGGAATTCAGATGCTATCTTGCTCACTCTACTCTCTCATGCCTTTATTTTAGAATGAGGACATTGCATTAGATAGGCATGGGAGTTGGATATAGTTATTTTAAATTATTTTGTCAACTCTATAGAATCTTTCTATTTATTTTGTCCATATTTTTATTTCTAAAAAAATTTTAGAAAGACCAAAAAATTAGAGAGTTAGGAAATGAGAACTTAGGCATTAGAAGTTGTGAATCTTAGGAAATAATATAGTAGGATCTAAACACTTAAACTCTTCAGGTCTATGGGCTTAATCGACTTATGTGTCCATTAAAATGTCGACCTGTTTCTCGAGTCCTTGTCAACTTAGAATATACTTTAAATAAATTGAGGTGATAAGTATACAACTTATCAACTTGCCCTCTGATTTGAGGGGACTTAAAGTCTAAGCATCTACACATCATTTGCACTGACTCAATTTATGGGTGACCTAATGGAAATTAGGTAGCTAATAAACGTACTAAGGTGGTATGGCTAGCACCTTGCTATGAGTAACCACTCATAACCGAGTGCCCAAAGCCCAGCCACATAACCTAGTCTCTTTGCCTATTTCATTTAAGTAAATCATAGACTAGGGAAGCCACCTACTTAGAAAAGAAGAAAAAAGAATAGAAAAAAACCCAAAAAGAAAAGAAAAAAATGAAAAATAGGAAAAGAGAAAAAATAATAAGCCACACTTCACCACATGAGCTGGCAAGTTGTCGTGGGTAACCCCCAATTGTTGTTTGTCTAGAGCCCAAACTTAAGGAGAAACAGGGAAGTATGATAAACTCAAGGAGATATACTCTGGGTTCGCCCTTGTGTTGACGCCATCTAAAAATAAGAGTAGGGAGAAAGCTACCAATCTAAAAGATAGACCTTTAGGTAGAAACCTTTCATGTATGGTTACCTAGGGTTTGTAAACACCTAAGGTCTATTTTAATTGCTGTTTAGTAAGTCAATTACTTCCGCACAACAAGATATTGAGCACTTATGGTCCTCTTGAGTTTTGGGTGGGTTAGGTAACCATAGAAAGATACCCCAAAACCTTAAACACAAAAAGTCCAAAAATAAAATTAGAAAAGAAGAAAAAGAAAAAAAAAATCTTCTCTTTTATGTACATAATAAGGTGACGACTTAGGTGATTTGCATTTTGGCTAACACCTTGGGTGCTATTAACTCTTTAGAATTTAGATCAGAAGTATGAATTTCCTTTGCTTGGTTAACAACTAGCATCTTAGTAATCAGATTCTAATTCTATCCTTATAAATAGCTTTGTGTTTAGTTTTGCTAGGGACTAGCAAAGGATGGGCATGGGCTATGATAGATACACATTTGTATAGCATAACATGCCTGTTTATGCATGTTCTTTGGTTAATAGATGCATCTAGCATTGTAAATAATGCATAATGATGTGTAGACATCTAATTGGCCTAAAATGTCTATTTTTGTATGTTCTTAGGGTCATAGAAGTATCATGTACTACAAATATTGCATAACATGCATCCTCATGTATTTAGATTAGTTGTACAGACTGTATATTAGTTCGACTGTTGTGGCTAGGGGACAAGGCGACATCATTTTGGGGCCTCAAACTAGAGATCCAACCGTACAGATCTGATCAGGGCGATGATCAGAGTCCAACACCTCCAACATTGCCCCAATCGAACCTCTGTAGCATCAGATGCAGTCCGAGGAAGATCAGAGACCAAGGGGCAAGGTGGTGAAAAATGCAGACTTCAAACAACAAATCCAATCACACGGATGGGTTCAAATTGACAATCGAATCCAAAGGGCATGAAAATCGATCCAATCCAACATCTGCGGCACCATCTACATGCATTGGAAAATGGATAGCCTAGATGGTGCCACGTGGTCCCATCAAAGCCACCTACAGCCACCAGCCTCCTTCATCCGCGCCATTAGATCTCGACCGTTAGATTGAGATCCAACAGTCGAGATACATTCTCTCCACACCCTTACATCTTCAAAAGATCTCCCATTACGCTATCTAAACCATCGATCCATGGTCCAATGGCCACAAACTCTCACCCGTCCAATCATATTCTCGCCAATCTACTCACGTAATGCAGTGGATGAGAACCTCCATTGCAAGTAGGTCGCCCATTCGAGCCACCTCTTTGCACTTCCTCCTCGTGCGTGAGAGCAAAATCTGACCATTCAATCAGATGCCAATGGCTTAGATCAGCAAATTGGATGGATGCATGATCAGATTCTCGATCTCACATGCGGGAGGCACAATTTGTAAAAGTGCATGGGCATGCATTCTGAGCTGATGATTGCTCATCGAATGGGGATCAAAGGGCCTACGTCGCCCTCTAATGGGGGAAGGTGAAGCGACACTGGGCTAATCTGGGCCACACGATCTTGATCGGAGGGCGAAGATCAGCCCATGCCTTAAATGCATGAAGGAGAAGAGGCGTTGACATGGCTCAATGGGAGCGCTTTGATCTCCATTTCACGGGGGAGATCAAGCATATGCCTTCAGCGATGTGCATCTTCAGTGACACTCATAAACGTCACTAAAGACCATGATATTTATGTTGAAGCCTTAAAAAGACTTTTATGCCCCCATTCCTACACCTACAAAAGGCCTACCTCTCCCACATGTCTCTCATCCCTTCTCTTCTTCTCTCATCCTCTCCAAAGCTCTAAGGAGCTAGTCCCAAACCTGGGATTCTCCTCTAGAGTAAAAAATATCAAAATGTCCATCTTCTCACCCCCTTCTTCGAGCATCCCATGGTTCTCTTCTCGCCACCATTCAAGAAGCAGATCCCGCTATGATGCCGCTCTACCTCGTCCTCCATCCTCAAATCTCATTCTCCCTCATCCAACATCTCCCCACCCTCTTCCAGGTGCTTTGTCAATGCGGTTCATCCTCCAAGCAACCATCAAGGAGGATTTTCTTACCCATATCTTTTCACTGCATTCTAGTGTAGTTTTGTTTTCTTTGAGTAGTTGTAATAGACTCTAAAATATTTAAATGCAATATTTGTTCATCCTCTCTCTATTTTTCTCCTTTATATTATTCTCTCTTTCTATATTTATTCTTTAAGTAGTTTAGCTTCTGTAGATTAAATTCAACCAGCTAATCTACTTTATGAAAATAATTCCAAATGTGATTTTTAATCCAACATTCACCTCCCTGTGTTCAACCCAGGACTCACCAGAGTTTCAGTTATAAATTTTTTTGGTAGTGGATTTTTTTGCAAATTTTACAAAGACTCATGTTTTTCCAAACTCAACTTTTCACAACAAAATCTCACTTATCACATAGCATCCAACATCATGTATGCAGCATAATTTGTATAAATTGTATATTAATTTATATATTTTAATGTCTAGGGCACAAGGCAATGAAAATTCGAGTATCAAACGACAAATCCAACTGCAATAACAACTGTAGTCCAACAACGTGAAAATTGACCCAATCAAACATTCGTAGTGTCACCTACAACCATTAGAAGATGGACGACTCAAATGGTGCCACGTGGCACCATCAGAGCTACCCACAGTAACCCAAGGCCCTCTACTTAACCTAAAGGCACGCCCCAGGTGAGATTTAGGTCGTTGAATCCTCATCCAATGACCTTCAGCGACCCACGTCGCTCGCTTCACCATCGCCTTAACATCTCCAAGGGTGCATTCTCAACTGTTGGATCTTCATCCAATGGTCCATATTTTGCCAAGTCACCCTCCCACACCATGCCTCTACTTCTTTGTGGCAAGATTAAGGGGTGATCTAAACTATTGGATCGAGATCCAATGACAAAGATCGCACCTCTCTAGCTCGTAGCGTAGTGGCAATGTGCACATCTGTCAAACGAGAGATGCACGATCGATCCTTAATTTGCAACGGTAAAGTGGATTTAATTATGCCACTCGATCACAAGTGGATGGATCTAATTATGCCACGTCACCACTAGCATGTGAAGAAGCATGCATGCACGTGATCTGAGATGTGTGATCATCATCACACGATTGTGGATCTTCTACGTGGTGCCATGGATGGTGAGCGTATCATATGCACGACCATATGAGCCGCTAAGGCACGATGTGAAGCTCATGTGAGGCACGATTAGGACCCTCCATCACCGATCCAACGACCCTCATTCCACCTTGCTCGCAATAGCTGCTACTGCGCTGCGTTGCCAGTGCATCTATACGAGCTGCGAGAGCACACGCATGGGCTTACCGTGCGAAGCATGCCTTGCACGCGCGATGGCTGGGTAGTACGCTGTCCATGTATGCTAAATGGTCTAGCAAGACCCCTTTCCGACAATATAAATAGCGTACATCATCCCTCCTTACTCCTCATCCCTTCCTACATCATCATCTCCTCAGAGCTAAGAACATTGTTTCAAGCTCAATTCTAATGTTCCCAAGCCCTTGGGATGCTCTACTAGAAATTAAAAATAATTTTTGTCCCACTTCTCATTAACATTCGGCTGTCTTCTTACCCCATTTAATGAAGCAGATCAACTCGATGTCACCCTACCTCCCGTCTTCTTCCTTCAGCTTCGTCCTCCTTCTTCCACCTTCATCCTCCTTCATTTGGGCATTGTTTGTCCCCCAAGCAACTGTCGAGGGGGATTCTCTCTCTATCTATTTTTATCCCTTCTAGTGTAGATTTATTTATTCGCACTATTTATCTTGTAACAAACATTGTTTTGATTTTATACATATTGGTTATTCTCTTTCTTTCTCTCTCTCTAATTATTCTATCACCTAGATTAGTTCTGCCTTACATTCTTGCTTGTATTAAATACTAATAAAATAGATATAGCAAAAAATACCAAAAATAAATAAACGAAACATGATTTTCAAATGTTTGCCTCCATGTGTTCTACCAAAGACTCACATCCCAATTATAAAATTTATTTGATCTTAGATTTTCGTGATAACGACAATGAGTTTGGAAAGCCCTAAGTCATCTTGCAAATTTTATGATGATCACCGATATTTTTCAGAGTCATTCTTATTTATCTTCATATTTTTAGGTGTTAGTTATTTTCTTGAATTAGGATTCTTCTTGGAAAGTGTGTTTTTCAAAAAAAATAAAAAAATATCATGATTTTTAGAGTTTAAGCTATGAAAAAATTAGAAAATTCGATTTTGAGGATTTACTGATCCTATGAAAGTACAAATAAAGTCTTTTCACTTAGACTCTTTAGATCATATGTTGACTTAATTATCTGGAGTATTTACTAATATGGACTTGTTTCTCGAGTTGTTGACAAGATTTGAAAAAGCCAAAGTATTAAGTCAATGGGGTGATAAATAAGGAACTTTTCTTCCAACCCTTTGGTTTAAAAAGTGCAAGAAAATTAAGCCCTCTACACTTGCACGTACGCACTGACTTGTCTTTTGGTCAACCTACCATTGAAATTCAAATAGTCAATAGGACCTAGATTGAGATATGGCTAGCATGTTGTAGTGGGAGAGCCTCCCCATTGTTGGATGTCTAGAGCCCAACCTTGCGTTTTTAGCCTTTCATGCCATTGTTTAGGAGATGCTTTTTTACGAGACTAGGGAAGCCGCCTACCTACAAAAATGAGTGTAACAAAGAAGAAAAGCCCAGAAAAATTAGTTGGAGGAAGTTTATAAAAAAAAAAGAAAAAAACAGAGAAAAACATTCCTTTTATCTTATATATAAACGAGTGCATCCCACCAAACCCAAAAATAATGAGACAACCAGCAAAAAGCCTTTTTTAGTTCAAGCAGGGAGAGATACTGTAGAGGTTGACCTCAGGATAGAAAAGTGTAGGGAGAAAGCTGCCAGTTCTTAGTAAGGCAAATCTGAAGACCTATGCCAATAGGATGAAGAGATGATCATAGTCGAGTTGAAAACTTGGAGTTCAATAAGGTTTACCACCTAATGAGTCAATTATTTGATTGCACACATTGAGGCTTAAAATTTGAGTTCAATTCGAACTTTTAGGTGGGTTGACAAAGCTATAAAACATTATTCTTGAAACCCAGGTCCCAGGCTAATATTGCCTTTGATTTGACTTAGGCGGTTTGTATTTGAGTCAGTACTTTAGAACTACTAAGTCTTCGATGCTAAGATTTTTTGTATAATTCCTTCTCTTTGGTAAAGAATCGATATTGAGGATTTTGGTTTGACCTAGCTCAAAACTTGTAGTCTGGTTTCCTATGTCAAAATTATTTTCTCAGTAGTTTTTTGCTTAGAGTTTTGCTCGAGGGCTAGCAAAGATAAGCATGGGGGTGTGATATTTCCTATTTGTTTATGTTATTAATGCCTAACTAATGTTAGTTTAAGGGAAATTTAAGTTAGATTGCATTCAATTAGGTTAAATTAATCATTTTAGGGCATTTTGTAAATAATGCATACTTTTGGGTTTTTATGCAATTTTTCCTATAACTATATCTGGTACCTTGATGTGTTTGTTCTTGTATATGCAGGTACCAAATTTCAAGTTGATTAGAGAACGGCTCAAATGACTTTTTGATCTGAGCTCACATGGAAAAGGGCTAGACCTAATTTGGTGGACCCATTTCCTAACCCAATTAGCCCTTAGACCTAGCCTAATTAGGAGCCTAATTCCCCACACCTAATCGCTACCCATCCTAGCCTAATTTTCCTATATATGGCCAACCACCACACCTCAATTTCTAACCTTATTGGATAACTAGTATTAACTAAACTAATCCTAATTTTCTACCCAGCCTACTCCTAAATCCTAACCCAACAAACCTTATTTGGCCATCCGTTTATCCTCTAATAAATATTATTTTGGGTGGTCAAAATACACCATAATTTATCCTCCACTAGATCTAAATCCTACGGTCCTAAATTTCCTACCAAAATCACTATCTTAAAACCCTAAACCAAATCCTATTCTTATTTTTTTGAAAAGCAAATCCTATTCTTATTCCTAAACTTAATCTCGAAATTTGTAATAGCATGACACATCTTTAGTATTTTGCCATAACCATTCCATTTCAAATACAAATTGAGTGATTAAAGTTGCGTTGGAAAGTTGATTTCGAGGGCTACAACTTTGCTTTTATGTGCAACTTACAATTCGAAATATAAAGAGGCTACAAATTTGAGAGAATCATAGCCATCCATCATCCTCTCGAAGCCATCCTATCCCTCCATCAATTCCAACAACACCTAACCTATTCTATCCACCTATTCCTTCATCCTACCCCTTGATTTCTAGACTCCTAATCCTAACCCTTTATTTTGGCGATCCAAAGCAACTTGGATCAACCAATTACAAGCCTTCTTGACCTCTATATAAATACCCTAGCCACTCCCCCTTAGGATCAACTTTTTCCTACTTAGTTTCCTACCTCCAAAGAGATCCACCAACTACAACTAGTCCTCTTCCTCCTTCCCTTGGAGATTGTGGGTGCACCTTTGCATCTACATCTATGCTGTCGCTTTGGACTTCACCTTCGAAGCCCTTAGCTCTTAGTCTTTAGTTTCTAGTTCTAGTTGTAATTAGATTTGATTTCAAGCATTTTTCTAGTTGTAATCATGTCTTGACATTTGATTTCACAATAAAATTTTAGTAGTTCTTCTTCAACTTGCCTTTAAGTAATATGCATTCTTCTAGTACTTTATTAGTTCTAGTAATTGCATTATATTTGTTTTGGTTATTTCTAATTGCATTCTAGTAGTAATATTCTCGTATTCAAATCTTCCATTTACTTCTTAACATTTAGGAGAGAGAAGTTATTCTAATTGTCTCCTTATGAACAACTCAAACTCTATATTTTGAACTTCATTTCATATTTTATGAGTTTGACTAAAAATAACTTTAAGAGTTTCTACATTGGTTATACTACGATGAAAAATGTATTTTTACGTACTTATCTCATGCTTAGAATAATAGGCAACCCTACCCCAGCTCATCATAGCTCCAAGTGTAAGCTATCTCCATTACCTAAGCTACCACTCCACTCCTCCACCAAAGTTGGCATCCACCTAGCTCTAAAAATCGCCACACAACCACCTCCTCCCTCCTTTTTGGCACCAACCTTCCATAACCACCTCCATCCTTCTCACCTCTTCGTAATCATCGCCAAAATGATGCCATAACCACCCTCCCTTTTGGCACCAACCCTCCAACTTCCACCTTAAATCACCACCATCCATCCATCTACAACCCACATCCTGGCCCTCCAATTTCCCTCCAAAAACCTAAGCTTCTAGAACCATAGAGTTGGAGCAAAAATATAGGCATCCTTTCATGGTGGCGTGAACTCTATATGTCCCTTCACCACCATAACTACACCCCCTTCATTCTATGTAAACACCCTGTAACCACCACCTTAATTCCCATCCTTGGCTACATTTTCTTCTACCAAAAATCTACACCAAATGCCTTGCAAGAAGAAAGGGGGCGTGCACACTAGGAGGGCTTCACACCACCTCCTTCTAGTCTCTACATATCCTCTTCTTCTTCCTTGGAGCCAAGCCAAAGGGTACCATTGGAGGATGGCTAGATAGGAGGAGAAGTGTGGGAACCCACAACCATTGGGAGCACCCTGGAGCACTTCATCATCTAAGGAGAAGAGCTAGGGAGAATCTTCTTCAAGTGCGAGAACAACCAAATTTGGAGTGAAGATTTTTCCGAGCTTGATTTTCAGGATTCTTTTCTCTTTACCTTTCTGTATTTGCAATTTTTGTAGTACGATTTCCTCTACATGGGGATTACTTGTGTGGAATTCCTCCATACAAGTGAGTTCTCCAAGTATTTGTGTGGATACTACTTCATTTTTATAAAAAGAGTAAATTTTCCTTTCAATTCATGCTTCCAATTTCTATGTCATTAAATTGGTAGTTGCACACACTTTCTTCCTAATTACTCTAGGCCACACATGTCTAGAGTAAGCTTAGGAAGATTGAGTGCTTACCTCTTTTGCTTTATAGCAATACTTAGGTGCATTTCTACTCTTGTTGCCCTGATATTTGAAAACCCTAAAAAATTAGAAAACTACAAAATCCCTAAAACGAAGATTTAAGAGAGTAAGAGAGAGATCATTGCTTTTATAACTAAAATTTGCCTCCTTGGATGACCCTAGATACTCCCATTACCTAGGTTTATAAATTTCAAAGTTGATTGAATTTGCATGTTAGAACAATATTCAAAACCCTTCTTAACAAATGATGTATTTTCCTCATTAGGGGGTGACACATAAACAAGCGTCAGATGAATCCAACCCTACAGATGAGATCAGGGTGAAAATCAAAGACAAGCACCTTTGAAATTTCCCTAATCGAACCTCTGTAGCATCCTTTACAAATAAAAGTAGATCAACAGCTAAGATGGTGCCACATGGCACCAGTAGAGCTCATCCCAGTCTCCCATTGATATCTAATCACCACATGATCAATCGCAGCCAATGGATTACCATCCAATGGCTGTGAATGTGCCACATCGTCCCTCCATCGTGCGTACACATCCTCAAGGTGTACCCCATTGCATGATCTCGATCGTTGGATCTCCATCCAACGACTTTGATGTGCAGCTCCACCGCCTTCACAAGTTTAATGTGCAACCTCACATACGCTCTCCATCATCTAATCTCGCATGAGCAGTTGAGATTGTGCCCCTACCCCCATAGCACAGCAATCGCGAAAGCCCCTCGCAAGCATAAGGCACAGGTTCGAACCACGATGCGTTGCGATCTAAAGCACACCCTCGAATTTAATTTAGTCACCTGATCACGGCCTGATGCATGAGATTTTACCTTGTCACGCCACATCAGGATAGAGTGTGCCCTGTGCAATTTCAAAGCAGGATTTTCGTGTAATTAGAGACATGCAATCTTCATCCAATGGCTCTCTCCTGACTTCAATGACGATAGCTTGGTGGTTGAGAGGCCTCTTGCAAATTCATGACGTGCAATCAAAGCGCGACCCTCCTCATTGCTATGATGTATTCGCATCTCATTTTGACTGCACTATCTTGACAAGTGACTGATCTTGTGCCATGTCCCCACGAGGATTGATGAAGGTGCACGATGCTCGCAATCTGAAGGGCGATGAGCATGAGATTCTTAGTCGTTGATTGCTCAATAGCCCTTGTGATGCCTCTTCAGCACACGCACATGATGCCTGTTGGTGCTAGAGCACCACGATCATTTGTTTTGATGATAACAAAACACGTGTTATTTAACATTTGCACTTGGAGTCTTAGATTTCAGGTCAATTGCAAATGTAGACGTGATTAGACGGAATTCGAGCTCGCATCCAGGACGGATTGGAGGAGCTTGATGGAGAACAGAGGGGATTCGTGAGGAGCGATAGATTGAAGATGGAAGGACAAGAAGAATAGGATAGAATTCCATTTTATTCCTTTCATGTACTTTTGTCATTATTTTCTTGCTCTTTATTTCCTTAGAACATTATGTTAAAGAGCCTCAAAGTACCCTAACAGTAGTCCTAGGAACACCGGCACAACCCTAGGATACTTAGGTTTTCTGTAGAGAACTTAGAAAACCAATATAGGGTTAAAACAACATTTCCAGATGTCTAATTACAAAAGCAGACGCCTGATAATGTGTTTTAAGACGTCTGACTGTTGATTCAGACGTCTGATAACATTTAGGCTGGACATAACCAGTTCTGTCTGATGAAATCAGACGTCCAGACCTTAGACCAGACGTCTTAGGAGACGTCTGATAACTTTTCCAGACGTCCAATTAGTGGACCGTTGGCTCTCTTACCACACACTCAAGGATATGACCGTTAGAGCCTTATTAGACGTCCTTAAGCCCTTCCAGACGTCTGATAATTGACCGTTTTGCCTCGACTGACCCGAAAATCTCTTCTCAGAGATTTTCTAGTCGTTGCAAATCCATTACCACGAAAAAGTAGGTTTCCAGACATCCAGGCATAGTGCTAGACGTCCTGTCTGTCGTCTGATGGACTTGCGCTAGAACCCTGTTTAGATCTGATTCAAGTCAGGAAGGAACCCGCACGAAATCAGACGTCTGACCTTGAAATCAGACATCTTAAAGTGGTCTTCCAGACGTCTGATGCCAGAATTAGACATCTGATTACCCTGTCATTGCAATGATTGTTCCTGATTTCGGGTTGATTCACTTGGGCTTTGCACCCAACGGCTATGGAGCCTTTCCTAAGCCATCCAAAGCCTTCCTAAGGCCTTTATAAATAGAGGGGAACCTCTTGCACACCAACATACACCAAGAAACACAAGACACACCTAGCTACACACTTTCACACTCTTTTGTGTCCAAAAAGACTCTCTTGCTCTCCAAGCTCTAATTCTTCATCTTGAGAGCATCAAGCTTTGCGCACCAGCTCTCCCGCCGTAGTTCACAAGAGCGACATAGCGCCGTCGTGTTGTTCACGCATCCGCGTCACCGACACACTCTTTTCAAAGTGGAGTTTCCTAATTCCTATAGAAGCTAGGTTTAAAATTACTTTGTTGGCTCTATAGGATTATTGTTCTTTTATCTTTGTTATTTGGTTGGGTATTCACTTTGCGAATTCACGTCTCCTTAGAGGGAAAAAATCCTTCTCGTGAAGAGAAGGGGTTGAGGAACGCTACCCTCGCACTTGTAGCGTGGTTGTATTTGAGGTTGAATCACCCTCGTTTAAAGTGATTCATTTAGTGGATTTTGATCAACTTAGTTGATCGGAAAATCCTAACTTGAGAGGGTTAGGTGGTGGTTTCCACCCGATTTGGGTTTCCACCTAAAAATACTTGTGTACTTGTGTGATTATCTATTTTGTGAGATTGTTTATATTTATTTCCGCAATTATTACGTCACCCCCTCCTAGTAGGGAATTTCAGTTGGTATCAAAGCAGGTCTTGCTGTTTCGACGTAACAACCAAGCAAGAAGATCTATGGAGGGGAGCAGTTTCGCAGGCAGGATTTCCGAGGGGTAGTCCACCGTCCGACCACCCTATTTCGACGGAAGCAACTACCCCTACTGGAAGTTGCGAATGAGGACGTGGCTTCAAGCCACCGATTTCACAATATGGGCCAGGTGCGAGACCCCCTTCGACATCCCAGAAAAACTCGCCGGAGGATACTCGCAGCAGCAGATTCAAGAGCTCTCTTTAAACGCAAAGACCATGAATGCCCTTTACTGCGCACTTAGCTCGGAGGAGTTCAATAGAATCTCGCAATGCGCCACCGCATACGAGATCTGGCACACACTCGAGGTAACTCATGAAGGTACCTCTAAGGTAAAAACTTCTAAACTAAATTTACTTTCATAAGAGTTTGAGGCTTTTTCCATGAAATCTAACGAATCCTTAAGTGAGATGAACACTAGGTTCACTCTCATTGTAAATAACTTGAAAGCATTAGGGAAGACTTTCATCAAGGGGGAGCTTCAAGGGAAGCTTCTTCGTTCCCTCGGACCGAAGTGGGAACAGAAAGTCACCGCCATCGAGGAGGCGAATGAAGTGGAGGAGCTCGACATGGAAGATCTCCTAGGCAATCTAATGGCCTACGAGACTAAGTTGAAGCAGAAGAAGGATACACCGGAGCCTAAACCGAAGAAGATTCTCGCCTTCAAAGCCGCGTCGGATAGCGAGGTAAGTTCCGACGACGAAGACTTTAAAATTTTACTTAAAAAGTTTTCCAAGTTGTGTAGGGAATCAAAGAAGAAGGAGAAGGAGAGCCCGAGACGTTGCTACCATTGCAACGAGAAAGGGCATTTGCGACCAGAATGCCCTCTTCTCAAAAAGGAGAAGAAAAAGGAAAAGGAGAAGAAATCTAAGAAGAAGGCATTCCAAGCCACTTGGGACGATTTGAGCTTGGAGGAAGGAGAAGAAGAAAAAGAAGAAGAAACCGCTTGCTTTGGTTTCATGGACAGAGAAAGCGACAGCGAAAGCGGAAGCGACTCAGACAACGAGGTAAGTTACGACTTACAAGAAGCTTTTAATAAACTTTTTGAAGTTAGTAAAGCACTTAAGATAGAAAATAAAAGCATGAAAAAGAATCTTAGTTTTCTTAAAAGTGAAAATGATAGGTTAGAAATAAAACTTAAGGATCTAGAAGCTAGTCCTAAAAATGATAACCTATTAATAGAAAATCATAACCTCATCAATGAAAATAATAAATTGATTGAGGAAAATGTTAGTCTAAAAATAGAAATTTCTGATTTAAAGACTAAGATGAGTATTATAGAAAAAGAAATTGCATGTCTTAGGGAAAACTCTAACAAATTAATATACAAAGTAGATGATTTATATAGCCCTAAGATTGAGAAAGGATCTCCATCAAGGAGACCCGCTAACAGATCCGGATCCAAACCAACTTGGATACCAAAAAAAGAATTGGAATCTTGTTTTGTAGGTTTCAGAGATAACTACAATACAAAGGACTGGACCTACAAACTCAAGGCTGGTCAACTCGAGTTGGGAGAACTAAGGAGTAGACCAAGGAGGAGAACAAGAAAATCGACGAGATGACGAACAAACAACGGACCCGCTGCACGTCGACCGCCAGACTGGAGACCGGCGCCAATGCCCGGGCCTCCAAGCTACGAATGGGAGCCCCATCCGATGTGGCATCCATCACCACCATTTGGGCCATTTTATTTGCCATGATAGGTGAGGTAAAAACCATTTACCCTATCTTTTTATCATAAGCATTTAGATAGGGGGAGCAAAAAATTATAAGCTAATTGTCAATTTTTAAGGGGGAGATATAAGGTAGCTAAATTTCCTTTAGAAAGGGAGAGAAAAATAATAGCTACCTTGTTGTTATAAAAAAAGGGGGAGGACATTACCTTTGTTAAAAGAAATTTATACAAGAGCATGTTTTAAGGGGGAGTTATAGAAAATTTAAAATCAATCAAACCTTTTTGATAATGTCAAAAAGGGGGAGGATTTTTTGCATTATTATTTATGATTTTGTCATCATCAAAAGGGGGAGGTTGTTGGTGCTAGAGCACCATGATCATTTGTTTTGATGATAACAAAACACGTGTTATTTAACATTTGCACTTGGAGTCTTACATTTCAAGTCAATTGCAAATGTAGACGTGATTAGACGGAATTCGAGCTCGCATCCAAGACGGATTGGAGGAGCTTGATGGAGAACAGAGGGGATTCGCGAGGAGAGATAGATTGAAGATGGAAGGACAAGAAGAATAGGATAGAATTCCATTTTATTCCTTTCATGTACTTTTGTCGTTATTTTCTTGCTCTTTATTTCCTTAGAACATTACGTTAAAGAGCCTCAAAGTACCCTAATAGTAGTCCTAGGAACACCGGCACAACCCTAGGATACTTAGGTTTTCTATAGAGAACTTAGAAAACCAATATAGGGTTAAAACAGCATTTCCAGACGTCTAATTACAAAAGCAGACGTCTGATAATGTGTTTTAAGATGTCTGACTGTTGATTCAGACGTCTGATAACATTTAGGCTGGACATAACCAGTTCTGTCTGATGAAATCAGACGTCCAGACCTTAGACCAGACGTCTTAGGAGACGTCTGATAACTTTTCCAGATGTCCAATTAGTGGACCGTTGGCTCTCTTACCACACACTCAAGGATATGACCGTTAGAGCCTTATTAGACGTCCTTAAGCCCTTCCAGACGTCTGATAATTGACCGTTTTACCTCGACTGACCCGAAACACTTCTCAGAGATTTTCTAGTCGTTGCAAATCCATTCCCACGAAAAAGTAGGTTTCCAGACGTCCAAACATAGTGTCAGACATCCTGTCTGTCGTCTGATGGACTTGCGCTAGAACCCTGTTTAGATTTGATTCAAGTCAGGAAGGAACCCTCACGAAATCAGACGTCTGACCTTGAAATCAAACATCTGACCTTGAAATCAGACGTCTTAAATTGGTCTTCCAGACGTCTGATGCCAGAATTAGACGTCTGATTGCCCTATCAGTGCAATGATTGTTCCTAATTTCAGGTTGATTCACTTAGGCTTTGCACCCAACGGCTATGGAGCCTTTCCTAAGCCATCCAAAGCCTTCCTAAGGCCTCTATAAATAGAGGGGAACCTCTTGCACACCAACATACACCAAGAAACACAAGACACACCTAGCTACACACTTTCACACTCTTTTGTGTCCAAAAAGACTCTCTTGCTCTCCAAGCTCTATTTCTTCATCTTGAGAGCATCAAGCTTTGCGCACCTGCTCTCCCGCCGTAGTTCACGAGAGCGACGTGGCGCCGTCGTGTTGTTCATGCATCCACGTCGCCGATGCACTCCTTTCAAAGGGGAGTTTCTTAATTTCTATAGAAGCTAGGTTTAAAATTACTTTGTTGGCTCTATAGGATTATTGTTCTTTTATCTTTGTTATTTGGTTGGGTATTCGCTTTGCGAATTCCCGTCTCCTTCGAGGGACAAAATCCTTCTCGTGAAGAGAAGGGGTTGAGGAACGCTACCCTCGCACTTGTAGCGTGGTTGTATTTGAGGTTGAATCACCCTCGTTTAAAGTGATTCATTTAGTGGATTTTGATCAACTTGGTTGATCGGAAAATCCTAACTCGAGAGGGTTAGGTGGTGGTTTTCACCCGATTTGGGTTTCCACCTAAAAATACTTGTGTACTTGTGTGATTGTCTATTTTGTGAGATTGTTTATATTTATTTCCGCAATTATTACGTCACCCCCTCCTAGTAGGGAATTTCAGTCTACCTGTCCCAATAGAATTTTACTAAGGGTCAAGTACGAGCTTTAGATGTGGATTGGCTTTTCACTTGGATTCGTTGCATAGGCTACAACAAAACACGTTCACAATTGTCTGGATTACTAAAATTTTGGATGAAAATACAAGAAATCAATCTCTAGTCAAACTCTTGATAGAAATTAATCATGTAGGGCCAATGTGCATTTAGTCATGAATTTGCTAGGAACTAGAAAGATTTAGGTATGGGGGTGAGATTGCTCAGTAATCATGTAAAATAAATCACCTTAATTAAGTTAGATTCTAGTATAACTTAAGAACAATGCATGCATAAGTGTCATAATTCGCATAATTGTTAGTTTGTTAGTCGCACAGAAAATATTGTCATTTTATGCACTAAATGAGAGATGAAATTAATTGCAAATGAATCGAAGCCGCAGATGACAGATCAAACTGTATAGATTTGATCAGGATGGCGACGGGAGTCCAATGGTCCTGAAATTGTCTCGATCAGACAACTATAGCATCTTGTCAAGTCCATAGAAGAATAAAGCCACGAAGCCAGATGACAAAGATCCAAGCCTCAGATGAAAAATCCAATCGCACAGATGGATCCGAATTAACGATCGTAGTCCAATGGCGCAAAAATAATCTCGATCTGAGGTCTACATCACCATTTATATAGAAGAGGAGATGGACAGCCACGATGGCACCACGTGGTGCTATCACAGCTGCCCAACGTCACCGCCCCACCCATGAAGAAGACTTCCCTGTGCGCTATGGGTCGTTGGATCGCCATCCAATGGCCACGAGCATGCCACGTCACCATCACGCCCGCACTCTATCGAGGAGGAATAAAGAATAGCCGTTGGATCTCATCCAATGGCTAATAGTGGTTGCGCAAGATTTCGAGATGCGGCACAAAAGGAGTAGTGCAACAGTTAGCACCCATGATGTAAGCGAGGAGCGCACGTTCCATCCGCACTTCGCAGAAATTGAAGCGATGGGGGTGCGGGCTCTATTGACCATCAGATGATGATCGCATGGCAAGAGAGCGTCCACATGGCGCGATTAGAGGCATTCACAGAGAACATGCGAACGAACGTGCGGTTGGAATGCATAATCACACACTCCTTCAACAAAGGCGCTGCGAGCGTGCATTTAAGCCGTTCGATCATAAGATCGGACGGCTGAGGAGAATGAGCATGAAATTTGAACGTGAAGTACACGCGAGTAGAGAGAGAGGCGGCGTAGGCACAAATCTGAGCTGCCCGATCGTAAGATCGAACGGTTGAGGATAAGGCGCTCGATTAAGGCATGCGGGCATGCGCGGAAATTGAAGAAGCATTAGGTGCACACAAAGAGGAAGTGGAGTTGTGAGATCGTGATCCGAAGGCTCTAGGAGTGCCTCGTGTCAACATCTCGTGCACTTAGAGCATAGAAGGCACGTGGAAGGTGATTTTGAGGCCAAATTTGATTCGTTGGTCTCCCGATCGACGGATCTGATCACCAGAAGGTTGTTGCATGATTTTAAATGCTCAAATGCCCATCATGGCCCTCATAAAAGCTATAAAAGATGGCCCAGGGCCCCCCGAGAAGGATATCTCTTCCATCTCAGACAACTCCTGCTATCTCTCTTCCACCTTCCTCCAGACCAGTCTCTCTGCAACTCTGCTCCGCCCTTCATCTCAGCGCTCTGGATCTGAAGCGCTGTCGCGCTTCACACAAGAATTCCACAAGCGACGTCGTCATCTATCTACCTTTTCTGTCTCTCTCTATTTAGCATAGCAAATTCTATTTTGAGAAACTATTTCTGAATACAATAAAATTCTGATCTTCTGCATATCTGCTCTATACATACATATATATATATTTAAAGTGAGTTTTCTGAAAAGCTTCTGTACAAAAATCCTGATTGCCTCCCTACGAACAACCTGGTACTCCCGGCTTTTATAAATTTATTTGTTCCATTGCAATTCACACTACGACGATAATATTTGATCTTTCTAAACATGTCTCGCGAGTGACGAACACCCTGGTCATGTAGGTCAAACACCCCTCCTCAATGGAGCTAGTCACCTCAGAGGCGTAGGAGATGAGGCACCTTATTCAATGGGACAAGTGTTGTTTGGGGCTACACTGTTGGAGCCACATGAGGTCGGTGCCTCAGTTGTACCCGACCGCATCGTCATGGTCATGTAAGAGGATCCCCCGTAGT
This sequence comes from Thalassia testudinum, assembly GCA_037157565.1. NCBI lineage: Eukaryota > Viridiplantae > Streptophyta > Magnoliopsida > Alismatales > Hydrocharitaceae > Thalassia > Thalassia testudinum. The sequence continues at coordinate 55,845,133 of JAZHRO010000025.1, read as the reverse complement.
GGGTGGAGCACCCGAAGGAGCTCCACGTACTCGGCCTTGTAGAGCTTTGCCTCCCTGCTGTGTAGCTCCGCTCCCTCGCAAAGTCTCTTATACAACGAGGGGTCCACTTTAATCAATGCTTCTTTTTAGCTAGGGAGTGGATGTGAGTCGGTGATGGCAAAAATGTGTGATTTGATAAAATTAGGGTTTTAAGTCGTTGCAACACACAATTTCATAATCGCTTTTAAATTTGTAATACCTAGATAGTGGAGTATCTAGGGTCGTTCAATGAGACCAATTTGTTAATCACATGAGTGGTTCTCTCTCTTGTCTCTCAAATCAACACATATCTTTTTGTATTTTTTATTTTGTTATTTTTAGGGTTTTTAGAAATAGTCGAGCAATGGATGCGAAGATGAAAGTATGCTAACGACTACAACTATCACTAAACCTAAGTGATAATAATGGAATCCTCTCTTCTAAGCTCACCCTAGGCAAGTGCGCCTAGGGTAATTAGAAGAGGAGGATGTGGTGCACTAAAGAAATAACAAGAAAAACACACTAACTAGAGCATGCAAATTGGAAGGCAAAATAAAACTTGTATTACTAGCAACTAGAAGAAATATAGCGGAATGCTTATTACATGAAAACAAACAAAAATACTAGCTAATACAAGATAAAATAAGATAAAGAAGAAGGAGAATCCATTGTAGAAGTTTTGGAGAGCCCTTACTCCAAGTGCAGTTGCCCTACACTTGAAAAGAATTCTCCTTAGCTTCTTCTTGTAGTTGTCCTCCTTTAGGCAGTCACTCCTCAAGGTGGGCGTCAACGACCTCAAGTCTCCTCCTCTTGCCTGGCCGTCCCCTCTAAGTGTGAAGATGACCTCCACTTTGGCATGGCTAAGGGAGAAGAACGAGAGGAAGAGGGCACCAAGAGTGCAGGTAGGTTGCCCCCTTGATCTTCTCTCCTTTCTTGGCATGGAGAATGGGTGGATTAATGGTGGACCTAACTAAAGGAGAAGATGAGATTATGGTGGTGGTTAATGGGGTAGATATAGGAATCGAGGAGGGGGTTGGCGTGACCTTTGGATGTAGGGCTAGGATTGAATGGTGGAGGCAATTAGGTGATCCTATGGCCACCAAGAGTTGGTGCCATCTCAAGGGATGTGGGAGGTGGTGGTTATGGGTGGAATCCACCCTTTGGTGGACGTTCATCGGTGTAAGGGTGCTTCCATTTTGGCGCCAAAAGTAGGGTTTCTAGAAGGGTAGGTTTTGAAGGGAAATTTAGATGGTGGAGATTGGTTTGAAGGGTATGTGTACGGTTGAGATGGAGGGGTTTTTGGAGGGAAATTGTGGGGTGGTTATAGGTGATTTTTGGCACCAAAAAATGGTGTCTTTTGGTGGTGGTCGAGGCGTCTATTATTGGCGACCAAAATAGGTTAGGAGTAGGGAAGCTTAGGTGGACTAGTTGGTGGAGATTAGTAGGCTTATGAGGTGGAGTTATGTTGGGTGAGTTATGGTTAGGTTTTTGGTACCATGGAGGTGGTCTTAGAGAAGCTAAGCTTGCTTAGCTATCAGGGAGTGGGGTTAGAGGCAGAGCGAGCTAGGATTTTAAGGGAGAAGAGCTAGAGGAAGTAGTCTTGAGTTGCACTAGAGCTGATGGCTGCTGAAGAGAACTGCAAGGAGCTACCTTAGTTGCCTTAGCTTGCTAATTCTTTGCTAGTTGCTAAACCAAGCTAAGATGAGCTGGCTTCTACTAAAATGAGCTGAGGTGAGCTTGGTTTGGTCTTCTAGGAGTATACCTAACTAGTTGGAGTAGCTAGTTTAGGTCAAGTTTAGCTCAACTAAGTTGAGCTGAGTTAAGCCTACGAGAGTTGGACTTGAGTTAGCCTAAGCTGGTTGATGACTTCTTCAGTTGAATAGGTCTAGCTAGTTGATGGCAGTAGCTATTCCTAGTCAGGTTGATGTCCCAGTGAACTCTTTTGAGCTGGAGGAGTTGGAATAGAGCTGGGATCAACTGATTTAAGCTAGTTTAAGCTGTTATCCAGCTAAGGTGAGTTGAATATAGCTAAAGTGAACTAGCTAGAGCTATCATTCAATTGAGATGAGCTGAATGGAGCTAGGGATGACTTGATCCAACTAGAATGAGCTAGAAACCAGCTGAGATGAGTTGGATCTAGCGAGATCCAGCTGATATGAGCTTCTTCTTCATCTTCTGCCTTCGTGAGTGCCAAGGTATGCAGGATTTGACTTTTTGTCTATCCTTGACACTCAAGTAAACACATCAAAAAAATACAACTAAAATACAATGCATGCCTATCTTAGGTAAATGACTAAATGCAGCCTGAAAATCCATTTGCGGAGTTAATACCCTAAGAGTTAGATCTATTTTAGGGCATAAGAATGATGATAAACTGGCGTTTATTATCCAGCTAATCAGTGAGGTAGTTGGCGCCTAGTGGTAGGTGTCTAGTAGACCATGGGAGTCCTTAGGTGACACCCAACTCATGGTTGCTAGAAACTTGATGCAAGTGGGGTGGTCATGGCTGTTTTGCTGGGATGAAGCTTGAGTTTACCCAGAGACAGACTTCGGGTCTCTTGATAAGTACAACTGAATAGGCAGGAGGCTAAGGGAAACTCTACCAGGAGGAGATCGATCAAGTGCAATGGGCATAGGTAGACATAGAGGGAAGAAAGGAAGGGTAGCCGCTAGGACCTTAATGGCAATCGATGAGCGATCAATCTAGGAGCAATGAGCAACGGCAACATGATGGTCTTCCTCATGGAGATCTCTGCCTTTATGCTGCCCATAATTAGAAGGAAACCCGTGATGTAACAGCCTTCAGTTACCCCGACTGTCGAAGCCATTATAACAAGTCAACCTCAAGAGGGGAGGAGGGTTGCTGTCGTATCGTAATTCCCTATGGGAGGGGGTGAGATATGCGTGACGTATAAAATGAGGAATTAAAATAAACAACAATCTCACAAAAATAAGCAATCACACAAAGGGCACAAGTATTTTTAGGTGGAAACCCAAACAAGGTAAAAACCACCACCTAAGTCTCTCGACTTAAGATTTCCCGATCGACAAAGTCGATCAAATCCACTAAATGAACTACTTAAAATGAGGGTAGTTCAACCTCAATACAACCACACTACTTTATACCCGAGAGTAGCGTACCTCAAAACCACCCCTCTTCACGATGAGTATTTTGTCCCTCGATGGAGACAGGAATTCGCAAAGCGAATACCCAACACGAGCAAAGATAAAATACAATACAACCTATAAAGCCACAAAGTATATGGTTAAATCTAGCTACTATAGGTAAGGGAACTTCCCTTTGCTGGAAGTGTGTCGACTTGACGTGGATACGTGAACCACACAATGGCGCTTCGTCGCTCTCGTAATCTCAGAGGGAGAGCTGGTGCGCAACTAGAAGATAGCTCTCAAGATGTGGAATGGTGAAATGGAGAGTAAGATCTTCTCAAGATCAATTTGACACAAATGATGTGCAAATGCTAATGCTTGGTGTGTCTTTGTAAGGTAAGGGTCCTCCTCTATTTATAGAGGGCCTAGGAAGGCTTTGGAAGGCACTAGAAGGCCTTAGAAGGCTTCCATAAACATTGGGGTTGAACCCAAGCCAAAAATGACCGTAATCAGAATCATTTATGATTTTGACAGGGTCATTAGATGTCTGTTCCAAGTATCAAACGTCTGGAAAACTTGCTTAAGATGTCTGGGAACTAAGTCAGACATCTGATTCTAGGTGGGTTTCCTTCTCGACTTGGTTCAGACCTAAACAGGGTTCTAGTGTAAGGCCATCAGACAACGTACAGGACGTCTGGCACTAGGTCTGGACGTCTGGAAACCTATCGTACTGTGGGAATGGATACCCAAGATAGGTTAACGGCTAGAAAAATCTAACAAAGGTGATTTTGGCTCACAACGAGATTCAACAGTCACATATCAGACATATGGGGTCCTCTACGGACGTCTGATAGAAGCCTAACGGTTATTTTCCTCAACGTTTACATTGCTAGCCAATGTTCTACTAGTTGGACGTCTGGCACAACCATCAGACGTCTTCTAAGACATCTAGACTAAGGTCTGGTCGTCTGATTTCATCAAATAGAACCTACTAAGTCCAGCCTAAGTTATTGGATGTCTGAGTCAACAGTCAGATGTCTTAAAAGTCACTATCAGATGTCTGATTTCCAAATTAGACGTCAGATTAGGCTGTCAAAATCCTATTTTGATTTTCTAAGTTCTCTACAGAAAATCTAAGTATCCTAGGGTTGTGCAAGTGCTCCTGGGACTACTTTAAGGGTACTTTGAGGCTCTTTAAGAAGTAATCTAAGAAAGATAAAGAACAACAAAAGAAATGAAGACAAATTAAAATGAACAAGAATGGAAATCTATCATATTCTTCATCTCCTTCCTTCTTCAAGCTTTCACTTATCGCGAAGCTCCTCCTCCTCCGTCAAGCTCCTCCAATCCGCCATGGATGTGAGCTTGAATTTTGTCTAAATACGTCTCCATTTACAATTAACCTGAAATCTAAGACTTCAAATGCAAATGTTAAATAACACGTATTTTGTTATCATTAAAATAAATAATCTTGGTGCTCTAGCACCAACAGTTGGTAGGCAATGGTTGAGGTGGAGGTCATGGTAGGAGGGAATATTTGCCTAAATGGAGCACCTTCAGTTGGGGAGCCATGGCCAAGTAAGGCACCTCTACATCCTTAGGTCATTCTCTTGGTTACTTTTTGTAGCCGCAGGCCACTCTTTGATCTTCTGGATCTTTCCCTACATGGGATGGATAAAGAGCAGGTACTGCTTTTGATGTGGGATGAAAATAGCCCTTGCAGAATAAAACAGAAAATAGCCCTTGGATCCGGATCCACCTGGCCTGACTCTCCAGAGGATCCGATTTAACTAAAGCCAGAGAGACGGTGGAAAGAGTCCATGACGACCACCTCAGCGGTAACCATGGAGTTATTGATGGCCATGCCCTAACTATAGACGTTTTGAAGAGTCCGATAGGACCGCTGAAGAAGATCTTACCACACTAAGATACTTCCTTGTATTATAAATAGAGGAGGGAGACCCTTCGGGGCTCTCCCTAGGGCGATCCATGAGAGGCAATCCATGAGATGCAATCCCAGAGTGACTAAGAGAGATTGTAAGCTCAGTACTTCTAGTGGACTTACGGGAGCCTTGCCCTCCCCTCAGACATGCACCCTTTGTAGTAGAACTAAGTCATCAATCTCCTTGTTTTCCTAGTGATGGATTGCTTGTTTATGGCTACGTTACGTTTCCTACATCAACAAATTCTTTGATGGCCATCGGTGGCCTTGACGATGTCTCCTGGGACCCATCAGCTTTATATTACATTGCTCTGCTTTGTTTACAAAGGCCTCCAGCATGGTGCCCAACAATTCAAAAAGTGGTAGAAATGCACTCAGGTGATTTGGAGTTACTATAGTTGCTGAGACGATGGTTGTTTGCCACCAAATTCTCCTTTTTTCATTGTTTTCCTTTTTGTTCCAATCATGCACACATGCATACGGGCTTGGAGATTCAATTCAGCCTACATACTGTGTTGTTGTTAAAAGAAATATTTTTTTTTGTAAATCGTAAGGCAACAATAATGAGATGTTTAAAGTATTGTCTTTGTTAGTGAGATTGTTGGCATGGTTGCCTTCATAGGAAATGGATGATCCTTAAGCTTATGAGCAATCATGAAGGGAAAATTACAGCTTGCCTATGAAGCTTGGCTTTTTGTCAAAGAATTTTCCATAGACGACACCATTTGATGGGTCTCGTCAGCCGCCGTCGAGGCCGACGAGGGCAATCAAAGAATTTGTATACGTAGGAAATGCAACGTAATCATGAGAAAATAAAAATAAGTAAGCAATCATATGAACACGGGTGATTGTTGACTTAGTTCCTCCTCAAGGGGTGTACGTCTGAGGAGGGGATCTAACTCTCAATATCCACTACATATGAGTAATGGCTCTTTTGGTTGGAGTGATATAAGAGATAGTGAGCCGTAAGCTCTTTAGATTGCCCCCCTTTGGTGTGTGTTCTCTTCCATGTGGAGGTAAGAACTAAGTTATCGAATACATGATGGTGGAGGTTATACATTTTGAGCTGTAATCACCACAATGATGGAAAATTATTGATAGGTAATGAGAAATAATATTGAGTGATAGCATTGACTTATAATTGCCTGGTGGATCGAACCTCTTTACAATCTCACGTGAACCAAATTCAAGCCGATTTCGTTAATCTAGTCAAGAGTCAATTGAACCTATTTTGCGATGATAATTTTCTTGCATCATTAGTGTATAAACAAGACTCTAACTTATTACAAAATTCTTTTGAATTGTTACAAATACAAAAAAAAAATTGCAAAGAAATGCTCGCACGTTACAAAATCGAATGTCTACCAATGCAAAATCACACATAAATGCAACGTACGGAAAAGATGAAAAGGACTTAAAATAAAGAATTGTATCCTTTCCTTGATGGTTAAAAATATTATCACACTATAAAAATGTCATATAAAATGCAAACCGTGTGTAATTCACAAACATAATATCTATAAATTGGAGAAAAATTGTAAATTACAATTACGTAAATTGTAAAATGGTTTTGTAAAAATGAAAACATAAATAATTTACAATTACAAGGTAATAATATGCACTATTTTGTTGTGAAAATTATCATAAATTTGAAAAAGTGTAAATTAATAATATATGTAAATTACAAAAACAATTACAAATTACAAAGTTGTCACAACATTTACAAAGATACCTTATGATAAATTGCAAAACATCTTTGTAAAATGCAAACATACCTAATTTGCAATTTAAAAGGTGATCATACGTTTTATTTCAATGTGAAAACTACCTTAGTGTACCTTATAATAATAATCTTCGTAAATTACATAAACAATTATAAATTACAAAGTCGCTACAACATTTACAAACATGACTTACGACAAATTGCAAAACATCTTTGTAAAATGCAAATATAACTACTTTTCAATCTACAAGGTGATTATATGCATTATTCCAATGTGAAAATTACCGTAACTTAAAAAAAGTGTAGCTTACAAAATTAATATTCGTAAATTGCAGAAACAATTGTGAAGTACAAAGTGCTACAACATTTACAAACATGCCTTATGATAAATTGTAAAATATCTTTGTAAAATGCAAACATAATTAATTTTCAATCTACAAGGTGATCATGTGCATTATTCCAATGTGAAAATTGCTTTAACTTGAAAAGTGTAACTTACAAATATAATATTCGCAAATTACTGAAATGATTGTAAAGTACAAAGTCACTACAACATTTACAACGATAACTTATGTAAATTCTGAAACATGTTTCTAAAATGCAAATATAACTAATTTGCACTTTATAAGGTTATTATATGCACTATTCTAATGTTATAAACTACTATAAATTAAGAGGACATCTTTGAAATACATATGAGTTGCTGTAATACAATGTGAAACAATGTTGTTTCTCAAGAGTTCTACAATCAATTTTTTTTGTGATGGCGGTTGATAACGTTACAAAGAAAAAAAAAGATTATTTCAAAGTAGGCAACACAATAAATTAGTTGAGATAATTGAGATAATATATAAGTATAAAAACACAAACACTCAGCAATTGTAGTTTAACTCGATGGGAAATCTATTGACCAGTAATTATGATATGCATGCGTACGTAAATTATAATATTATTGCATAGAAATAGATTGTGCAAGATACATGAAAGCAAGGCCGGTGCGGTTTACCTTAAAATTCAATTAATTTTCTGACATAATTTCTGGAAACGCCGCGCATTAATTTACTTTGGAAATCACAAATTGACCGTTAATTCCTTACGTGCGTGAGTTTTAATCACCACTCCAATATGAACACATTTAAGAGAAGGATCAAGATTGTCACCACGAAACGAGTCTCCATCCATTATTATTCCATACACGATATTTGAAGAAGAATGCACCAGAGAGAACCTTCAATTAGGTCAATCGCAAACTCCCATGCCATGGACGTACAAGAATTTCACCGCTTTTTTTTTCTGTTGTATCCCCCCTTTTATTATTTATATAAACATAGCGAAACGATTCATGGAAATACATATACCTTCGAATCTGTTAATTTGCTCTCTTGGCTGCTGACCTTCCAATCAGGCTATTTCTCTGAGGAGTCCGTCAATTAAAACTCGCTGTTGTAAAATGGAGAACGAAGATCTCACCCATTTGGTTTACACAACTACCACGCCACCATCAGAAGAGACGACACAAGGGAACTATGATCATAGGTATCGCCCTCTCACCCGTTGGTACTTCATTTCCATTTTCCTTTTCTTCATTAGAAAAACGAAAATCGAGGATTTCTCTCTAAAGAGAGTCATGGGAGATAGAAAGAATTCATATTGGAGGCAGAACCTTTTTTTTTTTTTTTAAGTCTTTAATTTGATTTGATGTCTACAAAAACCAAAATAAAATAACAGTACCAAGTGATATTTCGCAATTCAATCCTCCTCCTCATCCTTCTGGTCTTATATATAATTTATAGGATTTCAGTTCAGGTCATATTTGCTTTGGCCAGAAATAGAACAGCTGCAAAAAGATGTAAATTATAAATTGTGACCGCTAAAGAAGGTAATGGGCAGTTATACAATTGGAAAAAGTCTCACCATTTGCTGTGCTACCTGTATATATATATCGTTTTATTGTACATCTGAATTTAAGTAGTACTTGTAAACGTTGCAGTATAATTAGCATACATAGGCTTATATAAATATATATAGGCAGTCGAAATATATATAAGAAGAAGTTCGTTGCCCTTCTTTATATGCAGCATCAACACAAGCATGATTCTGTTATCGAACGTGATCGACCCTTTGAGCAGCGGATCACCCAACAACCATCTGCAGCTTTACAATCCACTGAGAAGTAGCCTACTCATCTCACAAGGTTACTGCAATGGCGGCAGCATTAAGCCAACGAAGGAGTACTCTAATCCGTACTTGGAAGAGGACTTCAATTTTGATATCCTGAATTGGGATATTCATATGGCCAATATTAAAATTGCTCCCTGCAGGGAGAGCTTTAATACTTTTTGTGCTGCTCTAATCGATGACTACGATAAGAAGGGTAAGAAGGAGAGCAGCAGTGGTGGTAGTGTAGCACCATCTGTGGCGGGAGGATCGAGTGGCGGTGGCGGACGTGTAGAGATGGGAAATTGGAACGGGAAATTTAGGTCGAGGACATTGGGGTTTGATGAGATCTCAAAGTACTTCTACATGACCATAAATGATGCAGCCAAGGAGTTGAATGTTGGGTTGACTCTTTTGAAGAAAAGGTGCAGAGAACTCGGAATTCCGAGGTGGCCACACAGGAAAATGAAGAGCCTCAACTCACTCATTCACAATATTCAGGTGTGTCGATCCATCCCTATATGCATGCATGCATGCATCTTGTCTGCCTGTCAAATAACAAAGTAAAAGAAATGGATATCTACTGCAAATTACCTTATTTTAATTCGTTACTCTTACTCATTACTATTCTTTATATATATATATATATATATATATATATATATATATATATATATATATATATATATATATATATATATATATATATATATATATATATTGGATTAATTATATGTGTGTTTTTCATGGATGACCTTGCTACTGCAATTAAAAAATTAAAACTAATGAATCCATATACACCATTAAGATAGTGATCATTATTGTGTATATGATTACAAAAACTGATTAGGGGGATTTTTATATGGAAATAGTACTGATTGCGATGGAGTAATAATCTTAAAGATGCCAAAACTAACGAGATATGCATATTTTAACATCAATATATTTATATAAAACGTACGTTAAGTCAATCGCCAGAACGTGGTAATGCTTAACCAACAATCTGTAATCATCTTTGAGTTTTCTACATTACAGCTTATTTTGTGGTGATTACATATTTGATATCTATTCCAATTTTTAGTGGTTTATTAATTGTCCATTTGTGTCATCTGTGAAGCAGTGCATCTTAGATATCTTGCTCAAACATGCGATCAGTACTGTTTGTACAGGATGGGCACGATTCGTTCATTATAACGGAAATGTAGTAGTAAAGTACTTAAATTTCGATTAGTTTAAAGGCTTAATGTCAACTTAACATCAAAGAAATTTGAAAGGTGCTTACATAAATTTCGTTGTTGTCTATTGGGGGGATTGACAACTTCATCCATTAAAAATGTGCGGTTTCGAATTAATTGGCAAAAGGTTAGGAAGAGGAAGTGATTCGGAGAGAAATAAGGCTCGTAGGATCATGGTTGTATCTAGTCCGTTTATCGCTTTGGACCTTTCATTATGTATTTTGTAAGGTAGTTTAAAAAATATAAGTTTGTAGACATTTTGTAAGCTAATTTTATTTGTAACAATGTAATACAAACACTTTTATATACGTTGTATTTGAACAACGGAAAAAAGAAGATTCATATATATGTTGGACAGGCGCTTGAAAATGAAAGGAAAGGCGAATGTATGCCAAAGGAGATCATGACATTGAAGGAGCATAAGAAATTGATGGAAAAGATGCCACAACTGGAGCTATCCGAAAGGGCCAAGAGATTAAGGCAGGCATGCTTTAAGGCCAACTACAAGAAGAGGAGGGCTATGTTGTCTACTTCATAGAATGGAGGAAGATGGATGAGAGAAAACATATATACCTTAGGTAGAGAAACGTCTAAGGTCATTTTGAATTTATCATATTTGAGTATTGAAATCTTAAATGGAAAGGGCTTCATTTTTGTGGCCGGTTCCTACGTGGCACTTCTCCTTAGCCTTCACTGTTGCTTTATCATATATACCAAATACTTTTAACTTTCTTGGTTGTTATCTGCTCATAATTAGTAGCCGGTTGAAAAATCACCACCAGCAATTCTATTCTTTTGAGATTTTCAGGTGCGATGCAATATAGATGGGGGCATATATATGTATACGTATACGTAGCAGCTTGGGCGGTGAACAACATGGGTTCAACATGAAAAATCATTTAGAATAGTAGTAACAGATTGCAAGGCATACACGGACGGATGACTTTACCGACCTTACAAAGCCGTTATCGTTGGATAAGTCGGGGACGTAAGATTTACAACAATGATAATGAGGATATATATTAAACATCTCTCTTTTATGATCAATCAGACCAGTCTACCTATGTAGTGACCCCAACAACCAGTGACCATGCCGTCAATGATCCCCGACCTCTCCCTCCTCGGCAACCAAGTAAGTCATGGAATTGAGCCTTCCCCATACTTGATAGTATCTTTGCACTCCAAAAGCCAATTTTCCTCATCATCTTGTCCACAAGAACAATGGTAGGATCCACATTTTCCCACACCTTCATGCAAGGGTGTCCCAAGGTATTTAATATGAAGTCTCCCTTCGATCATCCCTAGGATCAAACAAAATGTCATCCTGGTCCTCATGTCCCAAGTGTGATCAAACTCTCCTCTTTGATGAGACAATGCATCTACTTTGACAGTTTACATAATCACAATGAGAAAAGTGGGAACTCTTTCCGCCTCACAAGTTGAACTTGCGTATTCGTATGATTCAGTCCTTTGGTCTACCGTACACCATGCACATCAACCGTTGTTGAGCCTACATGCGACTACATACAAGATACCCATAAATCCACCTAACCTTTGACCTAGGAACTACATCTAGGCGAATAAATATACGACTCATCCCTTTCGGGAAACAAGTGGGTAGAGACAATGCATCTACTTTGGTAGTTTACATATTCACAATGAGAAAAGTGGGAACTCTTTCCACCTCAGAAGTCGAACTTGCGTGCTCGTATGATTCAGTCCTTTGGTCTATCATACACTTTGCACATCAACTGTTGTTGAGCCTGCATGCGACTACATACAAGATACCCATAAATGCACCTAACCTTTGAGCTAGGAACTACATCCAGGCGAACAAATATACGACCCATCCCTTTCGGGAAATAACTGGGCACACTCCACATGCATGCCATTCTAATGCCCTGCCTTTGGGGAGTGTTCTCACTCGCGTAGCCCCATGGTTAGAGTTCCCTAGCCTTGGTGGGGATCACAAATCATCATCTCCATGATCAATTCATTAATGCAATTGAAATAAGGGAATCAATTCTATTGGTAATTAGACTAGGTCCTGTTTTCAAGAAAAAGTTCAATTTAATCATATTAAATTAACTAATTCTCAACCTTATCTAAAATTAGATTTGCATTCATGTCCTATGTTTACATGTTTGAGATCAAATCCCAAGAATCACAATTACAATCACATAGTACATTGCATACATAAAATTACATCAAATGTAAAGGCTCCCAAATTATAGGGATTATATAAAAATAATGCAATCCGCACACAATCGCTCCACTCTGATAATTATATCATCACATTCAGTACACAATCAAAACCATCTAAATCGTAAAAGAAGACATGACATATAGAAGAAACACCTATAACATCACATGTCGAGGAAGCGATTGCATTTTCTTGTATGATTACTAATTATAACCTTAATTTGAGATTGTGTGGAATGTAATGACATTCAACTATTTTGAAATCTCTGAACCCAGAAAGTAATCCAATTAATTTTGAAATTAATTTTCCAAAACAATTTCTAATTTATTTGATTTTGAAAAACTACATGCCTATTCTATATGGATCGCATCCACAAGATTAAGTAAGCATTAAAAAATCACAAACAAAATGATAAAAATACTCGAAAAACAAATGAATATTCCCAATAACCATATTGGGTTTTCCCTGGATAGTCAAATTAAATCAACTTTGATTTCGAGTCATAAACATACCTAAAATAAAGGTTGCAATACTATCCGGTTGTTCGATAACCGTTACTTGATGTCTAGAACATCATGCTAAGGTTTCAAAAAATATATTCTAGTAATTAGACATTTGACATTTATGTTAATCAACCATTTCAGAATAGGGTGAAAGCAGGAACGCTTCCGGTTAAAATATTGGATGTTTAATAAAAAATTAGATGCCTTAGTTTTCATGACGTCTAAAAAATTAGATGCCTTATTTTTTATAATTAGATGTTTAATACTACCATTAAACTTTTAATACCTTGGTTTCGCAACTCCAAACATATGGCACCTAATGTCAAGCACTCGGGGTTGCACATTGGCCATCTAATTTGATGATCAGACGTTCGACCATAGCCCATCAGATGTCCAATCCTAAAATCAGATGTCTCTTGGGCAACCAAAACATGCTATACATTCTGATTATCAAATCTAAGTGCGATGAAAACCAAAATTTGTGATTTTCTTGCAAAACCCAAATCGACCAAAAGCTAATACCACTGGAGGGATCAATCCAATCAACCTGTGGCATTACAGAAGCATAAAAAATAACTTTTAAAACTTTTTGAAAAATAAGATCAAATTGAAGCCAAAACTCAATCAAGGAATGAAAATAAAATGCCCTAAACTGGTACCACATGAGAGAAACTAGTTTTCTCCCATTCAAGGTTCCCACAAGATAATGGATTATACCATATGGGAAGTGTAGAACAATACCTCATGTGTAGTGCCTTTTGCAATAAGTCCCAGCATGTGTAGAACTCCTCCTTGACAAGTGGATGAAACCGTTCATGTTGAGGATTTCCAATCGAGAATGATTCCCACAAATTAATTCACAAGGATTAAGGATTATGATCACCCTTCTCCTTAGCACAATCTCCAAACATTAAGGAGTTATTAGGAGAAAATATGCAGAATTAACATTTAGAATAGATTTCAAACGTCTAATCCCTTCCCTATCGAACGTCCAGGACGCTTTCTGAATGTTTGGAATGGCCTCTGGACTTCTGATGAAATGATCAGAAGTCTAATGCTAAGGCTTTTGAGAGTGTCACCATCGCTCTCGCTTCTCTCTCTCTTCTGGTGGTTATGCACGAAATTGGGATTGATTGATCTCGATTGATTGAAGGAAGAATTTAAGGTTGCCTCAGGAGATATTTATAGGTATCCAAGATTAATCTTAATTTGATGGCAACCCTTAGATCTCCTTCCTAAGGGTGGGAATTAAATCCTACTCAATTTTTATGAGATTAACTCATAACAAATTATGGGATATTTGGTTTTAGTATCTAAACATAATTTAATTGCAATGCAACCCTTGGATCTTTTACCTAATCAAATTAGGTATAATTAATCACCAGATCAAGTGAAACTTAACTCTTTGAGTCACAATTGATTTTTCTACAAGTAGGAACCCATCAAAATCATTATTGGTTTCATCACACCATTAACGAAATGTGAGGATTCATGGATTTATGGCGCTACACCTCCTTAACTATTCCAAGAATTTGTGAATTCTTAACACATTGAGGACACTTTTATCCTTTGGTCGAATCCCATTAGATTGTCATCCCTCCTTAGATAATATTATTTCCAATATCTCTTTGTATCATTGGGATGGGAATGAAGACCATAGACTTCTCCAAAGGGCTGGCTTCTTCTCTTTGTTGCATTGAGTTTGATCAGGGCTCTACAACCACATGTGAAATTGTCATTTCCTAACATGCTCAAAGTGAGCTCATACCTCCAGTCTATCATATACACCTGCATACCAGATTCATGTGATTCCTTCAAGAGATCATGTACCTGTTGTCCCTTCCTACAAACGTCAACTTTCAATATCAACACCAAGGTAGGTGTATATACTAATTGTCCACCAAACACATGTGATTGCGAATAGAGGCGCATATCTATCTAAGGTCAAAGGATAAGCCTTCTCCATGATAGCACTAGAGAAGGAATTTACCGATCTTCTATTTCATCAGGTTAACTCCTTAACTCGACCTGCATAACAATTCTAAATCTCCATTCTAGGTCATTAATAAGGCATCAACCTCTACAGAAGGTTGCCATCCTAAGTCAAATTAAAAACAACCGAGCAAATTAGATGGTTTTTTGATGTCCTATTAGATCCTCTAAATCATTTAGATATCTAAATCAATACACATTGGATTTACTCCATCTGGCTAAGCACATCACCCTTTTCATACTAAGGGACCTAATTCATTTACTCAAAAATAATCTAACCCCTTTAATTAAATGCAAATGTAATCATATTAAATTATTTGAATGGATCTCTCAAGGCATACTAAAATTCCGACAGTCTTCTCCTTCCTTGACATCCCAATTATATTGTCAATCTCCTCTTGCCCTTACAAGGGTCTAATGATGATAAGAATGGGCTAGAGGAGAAGAAAGAACTAGCAGTGGCAAGAAATTAAGGGGAAAGGAAATGGAAAGGAGTTGTACGTAGAGTTTCCTTCCTCTCCAAGCCATCCAATGGCACTTATAACAGATGGGATTTTTGCATTAAAGCTCCTCCACCAAATAACTTGTGTTGTAAAGAGCTCCTGCAATTCCTTTACCATGTTAAATGTTCCCTCATCTTAATTTTGTTAATGACATTCATGCCTTACTTAACCATTTAAGCCACAATTGAAATAATTAATCCTTAAGAACCCTTAGAACCACCAATTAACAATCCAAGGAGGATTAAATTGGCTTAATTGATGTTATTTAAATTCTATCCCTTACATTCGGCTTGGTCGAGGCCTTCTTGTCCACCTTTTTTTTGTCTTCATCCTTCTTCAATATGGGAAATCTTTCCTTAGATGCCCCTTCTTGCAATTATAGCATATGAGTTGTGATAATAGCTTAATTTATTACCCTAATTTGCTTAATCCAAAGCTAGCTTCTTAGTAAAATCATGCATTAGGTTTATAAATATTGCATTTAGAGCATGCATGCATATTTAAGCTTTATATTTATTTTATAAATATCTCCTAATTTTACTCTATTGTGAATAATGTAGGCGATAGGACCAAGAGAATAAGATAAGGAACTTCAAAATAAAATTTGGGAGAAAATGCAGCAACTTAGGAGCTTGAATAATGAAGATACGAGGGAGATGAAGGCATGAGCTCTCTGGAACACGGTAGTGCTAATGGGTGTTGTGGCGAGGTGGATGGTGGTCTGTCGAGTGCGGACGAACTTACCGGAGTTCTGTCGGAGGTGGAGAAGACGGATGGGGAGATAAGTGATTGGCGGTCGTGCGTGTGTTGTGAGTGTAGGAAAGAGAAGTAGAGGGAAAGAAGAAGGAATAGAGAGACTTAGAAGGGAATGAGATGGGTAGAGGGCTCTGGTAGTGGCTAACCGGAGCCGGAGAAGACAGTAGAGACGGTGAAGCGACGATGGCGAATGAGGCAAAGGAACACCTTCCCTTTGACTGGAGAGGTGCACGAGGAAGAGTGGAAGACGGTGGCACCTCCAATTTGATGGTTGGAGGTGCGAAGGAGTAGGACGGAGAGAGGTCACCGGAGCAGAGGTGTTTAGTGGTCGGAGAGGGTAGATTAGGGTATTTTGACTCACTAAAACCTACTAAGGAGATCGGCCTTGCGACCTGGGTCCTTAAATAGGGCTTAGAATGGCATTACAATCTTTAAAACCAAGCTTGGAAGCACATGGTGCTTGCGCCAAAAGGAGACCCGCATCTCCCATGCCTTCGCATGGGAGATTGAGAAAGAAGTGGAGTCTAAGGACGAACTTGATTGAAAGAGAATTCCTCAAGGAATCTCTGGTTCAAATCTGGGACTAAATGATTGAGAAACGAGTAAGAAAATCTCGCTCAAAATAATAGGAGATGCTACAGCTGTTCCTAATGGCGGCAGAGACTTGGATGTGAATAATATGAAGAAGTTAGGGGGGTCCTTGCAAGGTTTTCAAAAGCTGAGGGGTTCTTTGTAAGAAAAAGAGTTAGAACAGGATTAAAATGCAAACTAGGTCAAGATGATCTTTGATTAGGCCCAAATTTTGGTACAAACCTAATTTGGATCTGAGGAATCTGATGGTGAAGTCAGATTTAGGTTTTGACCAAGTTTGATTACGTAAATTATATACAAACCCAAATTAGGGCAATTGTCTGGCTGAGACTCTATTTTAGATCAAAATGGGTTCAGATGGTCAAATCAAGGATGCCAAACCCTAGAGAATATTTTTCTATAATTTTTAGAGGGTTTAGATAAATTTTATACTGACCAGAACCCCAGTTAATTAAGCATGTCGATTTTTAGAGTTTCAGATGTCAATTAATCCTTGAAATGTATGAAAACCTGTTTCTATCTATATGGACCTACTTATTAGACATTAATGACAATATGACCTTTAATAAACCCCTGGCATACCCCATGGTTATTTTGTATTTGTGATAAGATGGTAAAATTGCATAAATAACTCTATTTTCATCTTTTCTTCTCAAAATAGAATGTTAAGCACTTAGGACCCTCTGAAGGTTATGTAGGAGCTTTTATTGACTTTATCAGACCAAATTAGGCTACTTATGGCTCATGATGGTGTTCCCATCAAGGGCCCTAATGAGTGGGATTTTGCACGAGAAAAATCAAGTTGGGAAAAATTGGTCCTCATAGTCGCAAAATTCTACTTATCAAATTAAAAAAAGCTGACACTTGGTAAGTACTAGGTCGAATATGAGGAGGCGAATGTTTGATTAAGAAAAACTACATTTTCTTTATTTATTTTTGGTATTTTACATAATAGGAAATTAGGTTGGAGAAATATCTAACTATTCTATTCTACTTGCAATTATAAGAGAGAGATAGAAAGAGAGGGAGAAGGGAAACAATTAATTACATAATATAAATCTATGCTAGGAAAGATGTAAAAAGATAGGGAAAAGAGAAATCCTCCTTGACAATTGCTTGGAGGACGAGCCAATCCAACGATGCTCTAGACGAAGGTAGTTAGAGACGAGTGGAAGAAGAATGGAGCCAGATGAAGGGGAACAGGGTAGGACAGCATCGCAATGGGATTCGCTTCTAGAACAAAGGTGAGAGGATGGCCATAGGTGCTCCACGAATTAGGGTCAAAAGTGGGAAGTAAAAATTATTTTCTAGCTTTAGTGGAGCATCCTGGGCTTAGGACAAGCTCTAGAGAGCCTTGGAGAGGGGTAAGAAGAGCAAGGAAGGGGTGAAAATGAAGAGAGGAGAGTAGGGGGATATATATAGGTGTTGGGCACATCATTTAGCACGCAGTGCACCAAATGCTATGCAATACAAGTGTCGCCCATGCCTCGATCGCGCACAGCTGCGAGTAGCGCAACGCATGTGTGTGCTAATTGCGCAGCAATCATAGAACCTAATTTACCTAAATTAAGTTAGATTTTATCTTAACTTAGGAATAATGCATGCATGAGCATCATAACTTGCATCATAGTTGATTTGTTAGGATTATAGATAATAATACTATTTTATGCCCTTAGAGAGAGGCAATATTAATTGTAGATAATTTGGGACAGTAGATGATATATCCGAAACAATGATCGCATTCCAACGATGCAAAAATCAATTCCATTAGTGCCCTGTAGCACAAACTACAAAGGTGGGAAGATGGATGGTCAGGATGGTGCCACGTGGTGTCATCTTAATGGCTTACCTATGCGCCCTAAACACTGAAGAGCGAAGCAGGGCTGTTGGGTTGTCATCTAACGACCACAGTTGAGCCACGTTGCCACCTCTTTGCTCTTCTTCAAGTGGGGATCCACCCCAGCCGTTGGATCTTCATCGAACGGCTAATGGCGACCGTGCTTGAAATCAGATTGAGACACAAACGAGCGCATAGCGCATTGGTCACTGACCTCTCGCACATGCGCGACATGTGAGGTCAAGGTGCATAGAGTGCAAATTGAAGAGGCAGTGGAGTGCAGGCGAAATTGAGCCACACGATGGCAATCGACCAATGTGGAGGCTGCCGCGAGGCGTGACAAGGCTCGTCAGATGAGGCGGTGCGATGCACATGAAAATGGATGCGCAACCAGACATCGCAATATACGCAAATTACAAAGGCGGTGTGGTGCTCATCTTAGGTTGTTCGATCCTAAGATCAGACAACTGAAATGAAAGGCGCGTGCTCACGTGCTGAAGGGTGAGAGACGGTGACTGAGGACGATCGTGCATGCGCCACATGGCGCAATCACATGAATCCATGCGAAGAAGATGCATTCAAGGTTATTTTGAGGTGCAATATATTCCGTTGATCTCCCGATTGACAGATATGATGGCACTTAAGGTGTTACATGGTTTTAGGGGACAAAATACCTGCTTTGCCCCTCATTTTAAATATGAAAAAAGCCTCAGAGCCTCTAGTTGAGAGGAACTTGATCATCGACCAAGCATCAACTAACATAAGAAAGCACTATTGTCGGATTTTTGTCCCCAGCAATAGCGCCAAAAATTTGGAGCGATCGCTTACGGTTTGTATAAAAAATGTTGTTGTTGTAGTATATGTTACAAATACAAACCGTTGTTGTATCAATTTTATATATTTACTTAATTTTTACTGGTTTATTCCAGGTCGTTCACTGGGAGGCAGCTATTATATACATCACTCTCTAAGTCTAATATTATTCTTTAATTCCAAAAGGATTGATTTTATGTACAATTATGAATGAATTAATTAATAAAAGAATGAATTATAAATAGATACAATGCTTGAAAACAGCTATGTACAAATAAGCATCAAAAACTATAAATGAATACTCTATACTATCTATTTATGTCTTATATTAATAA
This sequence comes from Thalassia testudinum, assembly GCA_037157565.1. Classification (NCBI taxonomy): domain Eukaryota; kingdom Viridiplantae; phylum Streptophyta; class Magnoliopsida; order Alismatales; family Hydrocharitaceae; genus Thalassia; species Thalassia testudinum. The sequence continues at coordinate 55,825,417 of JAZHRO010000025.1, read as the reverse complement.
TCCTTAGATGCATGTACAATAATATGTACTAATATATACTATACTAGCCTAAGTTAATATACTAACATTTACAATAACATACAATGTATGTACAGCGACATATATAAGTGTCGCTAAACCTTAGAAAAACTATATACAAAAACTAAGGTAGAAATAGGATCTATACTAACGTTTATCCTATCTACAGTGATGGATATATATGTCACTAAAGCTCATAGGTTATTTATACACATATATGAGCTCAAACACTCTATATATACTATGTATTCTATACATATTATTTTCAATATTTATTTACTTATAGATATATACACGTATAACAGTATACATATACACATATATACTACCTATACATATACAAATATATTATACTTATGTTCATACGCACACACAACTCACGTAGAAGCACAAAGCCTCTCCAACACTTGGTAGAGTTTTAGATTCTTTCTTCCTTTCACGTAGGTGATTAAGGCTCGATTATTGTTCATCTTTAACAAAAATTTAGGTTTTAATTGGTGGGTAGCCATTTCGAAATATACACTAAGGTCACCCTGATGATTAATTAACCCATTTAATCAGATTTTATGCTTCATACTGGGCCCACACAGGCCCACTCACAGTGTCAGGCTCCCAGCCTGCACCGCACACACATCTCATTCAATGCCAAGTCTCATTCATATGCTCGAATTAGAAGGAAGGGTTTAGGTTTTCGGGAGCCCGACACCTAAGACGACTAGGTAGTGAGGGAAGAAAAACAATTTATAATGCAGTGGGAGCTCCAAAACTCCCAATGTGGCGCTATGTTAAGCGTCCTTCAATGTTGAAATCTCAACGCACAGGTGCTAATTTGGTAATTTTGGCCCTCGATTTGAGGGCCATAAATTAATATAATTTAAAATTAAATTATATGGTATTAAATTATTTACATAAGGCTACATAATGGTACAATTTATTTACACAATTAATTACATTTATCATATAAATAAATTAGTCAATGTTTACAATTTATTCATACTATTTATTAAGTTTATTTCTTAATTACAGGTTAAATTAGTTAATTAATGGTCTAATTGCCCTATTATAATAGTAATACACATATTAAAATATTTATGACATATTTTTATTTTATTTTACATGTTTTATTTTAACTTATTTACATTTAAATAGGTGAATTCAGGGTGTATAAATATAATTTGAGTTATAAATAGCATAATATATTATAAATATTATTAAATTAGCTTAATTTACTTAAAATACCATAATATAAATGTACAATATAAGTTAGTCAAGTTATAACTTAAATTACTAATTTATTTTAATTTAATTTAACAACTTAGTTAGTAAATTAATAAATTCATTATTTATTATATATACGTAATTAAATTATGTTACAGGGTACATTATACACATAATATATATATAAACATATATACATAGTATAATTAGTAATTATATTTATGTATAGGGTTTTATATATTTACTTAAGTTATAATGCTTATAAGTTAATATAGATAGTAGATAATTATATAATCAAGATATTTACAGGTTAAATAATCTTAAATATTTAATTTATAATATATAATATATATATAAGTTACTTACACCTATTATACATTTATTTTACAATATATACATGCATAACTTACTATATAGCTTATATTTACAACTTTATACATAGTATACATAGTGTTTTTAGGTACTTTTGTGATTTTTCTGGTTTTTATAGCTTTTGTGGGTTTTATAGAGGTAAGGGGTGAGAGAGAAAGAAAGATATGAGAGAGAGTGCATTTTTTGTTATTTTTAGTTTAGGGGTTTTTATTAATTTAAGAGGTATACTAAATCATCGGCTGGTATATTCTACAAGGATGAGGGTTCAGATGACCTCAAAACTTTGCATGTGTGTAGAGAAATAGTTAATCCTACTCATTACACATTTGTTTTATTTTTTTGAATTTTTTAAAGGAATTTTATTTATGAACAAAGTTCACTCCAATTTAGGCTTATAAAGGCATTTCCAATGGAACCTAAGGCCTAAAATTCTAAACTATGGCTGAGCAAATGGTTTATATAGTTAGAAACATTCAGCAAAAATGATATAAAGTGTTTAAGCAATTAAACAAGATTTTCAGTTAATTTTTGACATTGATTTCTCGTTCTGGATAGTTAGGCACTAAAATAACTGACAAAGAGGGTTTAAAACAAGATACAAGCATTCAAATACAATTTAGAATCAATATCAGTACATGGATGCTTGTCTAAATTATGTACAACATTGAAAACATGTCAGCTAATTACAACAACTAAAATCCTAGCCTCTATTGCCCATTAATTTCAGTCTAAACAACAATAGCAGCTGCAGCAGCAACTGAATCAATAGCAGCAGCTAAGCACAACAGCAGCAACACAGTAGCAACTGTTGCTGGTCTATACAGCAAACTAAGAAGGTGGTCCAGATGTCTTATGTGAATTCAAGGTGGTTTCCAAGGCTGCTGCAGCTCTTGAATTGAAATTCCAAAGCCTCAACAGATCTGATTAGGTTTGAAAATCCACCACAATATCAAATCCACTCTTTGATCACATACTTGAGTGTTTAGAATCCCTATAAGAGTTTCACCTTCCACTATAGACAGTGTGAAGGTAAAAATCAAAATAAGGATTCTGTCCACTAAATTTCTTTTCGAAGACATCACAATCTTTTTCAAAAGGATTTATCACTTGAAAATAAATGGAGACTAAGATCCAACAATACAAAACTCTGATAGAATCATCCTACCTTACTATAGATAGTAGAATAAAATATAATCCAATCTGATCATGAACTCCATTTGGAAATCATATTAAAACATTCCAATGCTTGGAATAGAGGTGAATCCACTAAACTGTTGCTGCCATAGCAGCTATTCAATGTACTGAAATGGGGAATTAGACTCTAAAATCTCAAGTTCAATCGATAAAAACCTCTCTAAAAACATGTTCACATGATACAGCCACCATCAAGACCTCAAAAACTGATGAATTAAGTTTGAAAACTCATCTACTTAACGAGAAAATCAATCAGAAATTCATATCAAAGATCCCCAAAAATATCTTGAAGTCCTAATGTGCATCTCACCTTACATTATAGACAACGTAAGGTGAGGTTGAAAATTATGATTTCAATGTGAGAAAACCACATCACAAGCATCTCAAATAAACTCTGAAAAATTTGGGATTCATTCCCTCTTGAGGGAAGCTTGAAAAGCACATAAAAATTTAATTTATCCTCTCTCTTGTCCCATAGATAGCAAGAAGATAGAGTCTAAATCTCACGATGGAAACCACTGAAAATAAACCCAAATCATCAGATTTCACAATCACAATCAATGGAGGGACTTTGTGAATTTGATGAGATGGGTAGGGAGTCCCTCAAGTGGATTATGAGTGCCTAAATCAGATCTGAATACTCAAGAGAATCAGGTTTGATTCGGTGCTTTGATGGATGGGTGATCGATGGGAAAACAAGTGGAGGTCAGTGAAAATGAATTGGAGGTGTGAAGGGGGAGTTCAATGATCAATGGAATGTAATGAATTGTTCTCCTCTGATCTGAATTGATTAGAGGAGGTAAGGGTGATTTCTACTCTAATTCTACTCCTAAACTACACTAACAATCATCACATAGATCTCTAATTACTTCTACTCCTAGAAAGCAATAAATATAATCTATCAAAGCAATCAAAATCTACTCTAAGGGAGGAAGATGTCTAAGGTCACCTGCCAGTCGGCTGATGACGATGAACGGGGAGAGGAGACCAGCAGCTGACGAAGATGTCTCATGTCTGCCACCCGATCGGCTGGTGGCAATTGAAAGGAGGAAGCAGTGCCTGTGTTGTCACCGTAGGCAGACGAACTTGGGATGAGAAGAGCTGTAGGTGTGGACGAAGGGACCGCTCTAGGTGGAGGGAGAGATGTCATGTACGCAATCAGGGGAAGTGTTTAAGTAGAGTGATGAGTGAATCCTCTCACCGCAAAGGTGAGGATAGACAATTAGGTCTTGGGTAGAGGAGATTTGTGGAGAGGAGTGCGTGTAATCCTAGACCAAAAGTGGACAGTAGGATCAGATCTAGGTGAGGTGGTGATTGCACGTGCCAAGTCGCACAAACGTTCGAATCAAAGAGAGGCACATATTGAACAAATCAGCGAATGAACGGCTACGATTGGCTGAGTCCTTCGCGGTGAACAGTTATTTGCGAGGAGCTCAGGTGCAGCCGGAGTTCTATTGGTGAAATTGCAGGGTGGGCCGTTAGGTGAAGGGGTAGAGAAATAGCGTGGAACCCCATAAGTGATATGGAAAGCTATCAAAGTAGCCCTTAAGGGTTGCAAAAAGGTCCCTATGATTTTCAAAATGGTCCTTGGAGGGTTTTCTAAGGATTAAATGTTATGACCTAAGAACCTAAATGGGAATCTCTATTTGCAAGGCCCTAATGATGTCCAATTACACCTAAGTTTTTAATGAAGCTTAATTGAACATATTAGAAGTTAATTTTACTTTTGATTTGAACTTTTAAACTCATTATGTGTTAAATTTGCAATTGGATCACCATTTAACCTTATTTAATAGAATATCTCAATAATTGACTTAATTTTGCATTTTTAGCACAAAATTTATGTTTTAGGTCTTTTTCTCTATTTCCCACACTTAACTCTTTTTATGTGTTAATTTGATAGTGTTTAACCTAGTTTCTAGCTTAACTTAGATGATGTAGCTATGATAAGTTGCAACTCATCATACCCCCATGCTTAGGGGTTGCTGGTCCCTTAGCAAATAACTCATTAAAGTGCAAAGCATTTTAAGCATCAGCAAGGTAAGTGTGTTGAGATATCTCTTTTTCTTTTCCTTTTCTTAATAAATTAAGTGTTTAAAGATGATCTTTAAGCTGAAAGATTTTTCGATAAACCGACTGTGTTTTTGCCTGGACATTGTGAGAACCTGTTGCTTAGGAAGACTGACCAGAACTTAAGATTGATATGACATAGACCATCTCTCGACTAACAAGCACTCTTGATATTTAAACCTTACAGTCGAATTCCAGCACTCAGGGGGTTTTATAGAGACTCAGAATGCTAAGGGGTTATGGTTGTGCTTAGTGATGGGTCAGGACAAACCAGGTGAATTTTAAAATTCAATCCCAGGGTTTCACTTCTTTTTAAGTCCAGGTTGGTCCTAGCTTCAGCTCATGTTTTCGGATTGACTCTCAAGAAATGAGAAATACTCAAACCCAACTCTTATTGCGTTTGTGACTCAAAGAATTTTTGGTGGAACAGGGTATTTGTATTGAACCTAGAGAACATTTTTGATATACTTTTGTATATACAGGACTTGGAGAACATACTTGACTTATTCTAAAGAACTTCTTTTTGACTTTTTTCTCTTTTTTTTTTTCAATATGTCTCTGACAACTTTATTTGGTAGAGCACATTTAGTTGGTGGGTGAGTTCTTTAGTGGAAAGAGCTTCTCCTAGATACAAGACTAAAGACTAGGACAAAGAGTCTACCTGCACACACAGGTAAGGACTCCACCTTCCCTAATGAACAGTATGGTTGAATTTCAAATTCACATGGTCTTTCCTGACACTGTGTAGTGTAAACCAAGGTTACTTAGACTCCTAAGTCAAAGCAAACCAGTGAGTCCTATACTGGTGACTCAGGTACAAGAATACGTCCTAAAGTTAGGAGAGATTCTGGTCTATCTTGTCAAAGCTTGAAGTGTATTAAGCCAAAGCCTGAGTGAATCAAGCTACAGTGGCTTGGAAAGTCTAACCAACAAAGGTTGAATGTCCGAAAACACTTATTCTATTTTTATTTTTAGCTAGAAAATCATAGTTAAACACTTGTATTTCCTTTCATGTCTTTACTCTCAGAATTTTGTTATGGAGTTCTCCCTCAACAATAAAGTTCATGTCCTTTATTGTATTTTTGGAATTTTTGCATTTTTTTTTCATATTTTTGTATTTTTGGCTTTGTAAAAATCTTTTTTCTAAAAATTTTTCAATTTTTTTGGGTATTTTTGATAATATTATACTATATACAAAAGGTGTGTGTGTCTACAATTGTATTTTAATAAATGATTCACCATTTACACCCCTCCATGCTTAAATGATGTAATGTCCTCATTGAATGAATAGGGTGGATGCAAATGTATGCTATGCTTTCACTATTCTAGACTGGGTGATGGAAGGAAGTTAGAATAAGGAGATAAAAATCTCTGTGTAGACGATTTCAAGTCTGATACAAGATCAGAGTGGAAAGTCGAGCTAAGAAGTGAAATGCATAACATATGTGACAATGAAATGTATGCTTAAAATGCAAGGGTAGACACCAATACAAGAAAGGTGAAAACAAGAAAGATGAAACAGCTATATACAAGGATAGGTTTGCTAAGTTTAACACCTTCAGCTAGGCGTAAACCCAGTAGATGTGTCGATAAAAGCAGGTTGAAGAAGTTGGAGCGAAATGGTAGAATTGACAAGTCTAAGATCATGTGGCTCGATAAAAGGTTTGAATCTTTGTCCATTAATAGTGAAAGGTTCAGATTTGTCAATCTCAGTGATCTCAACGACTCCATTGTCAAAGATTCTCAAGATTTGAAAAGGTCCAGTCCACTTCGATCTTAGTTTCCCTGGGAAAAGTTTAAGTCTAGAATCAAATAGGACTTTTTGACCAGGGTGAAAGGTTTTCCTACGGATGTGACGATCATGGAAGGTCATTAATTTATCCTTATAAATCCTTGAGCTTTCATAAGATTCATTCCTTAATTCATCTAGCTTAGAAATTTGCAATCTTCTATGATTGTCAGCCTTCCCTAAGTCTAGGTTACACTTTCTAATGGCCAAATAGGCTTTGTGCTCAAGTTCTACGGGAAGATGATAGTGTTTCCCGTACACAAGTCTAAAAGGAGACATGCCTAATGGGGTTTTGTGAGCTATCCTATATCCTCACAACACATCAGAAAGGCGAGAAGACAAATCCTTTCTATCAGGTTGGATGGTAGTCTGTAAAATCTTCTTGATCTCTTGATTAGACAATTCATCTAGTCCATTGGTTTGAGGGTGATATGGTGTAGCAATCCTATGTGACACCCCATACTTCTGAAGTAGGGACTGAAAGTGGATGTTCCTAAAATGAGACCCTCCATCATTAATGATGGCTTTTGGTGCCCCAAATCTAGAGAAGATGTAATCCTGAACAAACTGGTTTACAGTCTTGTGATCATTTGTCCTTGTGGGAATGGGTTCAATCCATTTAGAAACATAATCAACTGCCAATAAGATATACTCGAAGCCATGAGAATTAGGAAAAGGTCCCATGAAGTCAATGCCCCAGATATCAAAGAGTTCGCATACTAAGATCAGATTCAATGGCATCATGTCTCGGCGGCCAATACTGCTGAGAGACTGACAGTGTGAACATGCCCTAGTATATTTGTATGCATCTTTGAAAAGTGTGGGCCAGTAAAGTCCAGCCTGCAAAACTTTTGCAGCAATCTTTTTGCTAGAGAAATGATCACCACAAGCTTTGTCATGACAGAACGACAGTATGCTTTCTATATCCTTATTAGGGACACACTTCCTAAGGATCTGGTCAGGGCAAAGTTTGAATAACCAAGTGTCTTCCCAGAAGTAATGACTAGCTTTGGTTCTAAGTTTGATGATTTGGGGTTTAGTCCAGCCATTGGGGAAAACACCAGAAGCTAGGTAGTTGACAATGTCAGCATACCAGGGAAGATTAGAATGGATGACTAGCAATTGCTCGTCGGGGAAGTTTTCAAAAATGGGAAGTGAAGGAGATATCGCTTCAGAAGGAAGGCGGGATAAGTGGTCAGCTACCACATTCTGCTTCCCAGCCTTATCACAAATCTCTAAATCAAACTCCTGCAATAGTAGGATCCATCTAATCAGATGAGATTTCACATCCTTCTTGGCGAGAAGATGTCAAACTGTAGTGTGGTCAGTGTAGACTATAATGTGGGAACCTAAAAGGTAGGGTTTGAATTTTTCCAGTGCAAATACTATAGCTAGCAATTCCTTTTCAGTGACAATGTAATTCCTCTATGCTTCATCTAAGGTCTTGCTAGCGTAATAGATGACTGTAGGTTTCCCATCCAGTTTTTGGCTAAGGACAACCCCTACTGTATAATTAGAGGCATCACACATGATATCAAAAGGGTGAGACCAATCCGAGGGTTGCAGTATTGGTGCCTTGGTAACCAGATCATGAAGTGTCGTATAGGCACGAACACAATCGTCAGAGATCTGGAAGTCTACGTCCTTAAAGAGGAGATTTGTGAGAGGTCAGGGTATCTTCGAGAAATCCGCTATAAAGCAACGATAAAAACCAACATGCCCGAGGAAAGATATAATTTGCTTAACCTACGAAGGTAGTGGTAGTTCGAAAATCAATTTTACCTTTGCACAGTCAACCTCTATTCCTCTCTCGAAAATAAGGTGACCTAAGACTAGTCCTTCTGGTACTATGAAATGTGATTTCTCCTAGGAAAGTACCAGATTCACATTAATGCATCATTGTAGAACCTTAGTCAGGTGGTCTAAGCATGCATCAAATGTGCTCCCAAAGACTGAGAAGTCATCCATGAAGACTTCTAAACAATCACCTACTAAATCGGAAAAGATTGCAAACATACACCGCTAAAATGTAGCAGGTGCATTGCACAATCCAAATGGCATCCTATGGAATGCAAAGGTTCCATACTGGCAGCTGAAGGTTGTTTTCTCCTGGTCATTGGGGTGAATTGCCACCTAATTATAACCTAAATAGCCATCCAAAAAGTAGAAAAATCTATTCCCTGCTAATCTTTCCAATATTTGATCAATGAAGGGCAATGAGAAGTGATCTTTCTTCGTGGCTTGGTTGAGTTTGAGGTAATCAATACATACTTTCCATGAACTTGCAATTCGTGTAGGAATGACTTCTCTATATTCAGTGGTTATGATGGTAAGTCTAGCCTTCTTAAGCACAACTTGAACAGGACTTATCCATTGACTGTCATATATGGGGAAAATGATTCCATTGTTTAACCACTTGATCATCTCATTTTTAACCACCACTTGAAGTGTAGGGTTCAATCTACGCTGCAGCTGTCTAGTCGGTCTAGATCCTTCTTTAGTGAAAATCCTATGTGTAAAGTAAGAAGGACTAATGCTAGTCAAGTCAGAGGGCTCCATCCTATGGCCCATTTATGTGCTCTCAGGATAGATAAGAGTCGTGATTCTTGATCAGAGGAAAGATGTGAGTTGACAATCACAGGATAAGTCTGATCAGGTCATAAGAGGACATACTTTAGAGAGTCAGTAAGAGGTTTGAGTTCAAGTATAGGATCAGGTGAAGGAGCAGGTGTGGAGATCTCAGAAGATCCTAAAGACACTAAGGGAATTGGAGGTAAGTCCTCAGTTTCTATTGCTAGTGTCACAGAGAGAGTCAAGTCAGAGTCCAAAGGGTGTTGAGGTTCTAAATTTATTGAATTAATCAATGTATCCTCAACCAACTTATCCAAAGAATCCAAGGAATAGATTTCCTCAATTAAACTACAAGATGGTCCCCTTTGGGCCTAAAAAATATCAATCTTCATCCTTTGATCTCCAAATTTCAACTCTATTAGGCCCTCCTCACAAATGATGTTCGCCTTGGCCGTAGCCAAGAATGGTCTTCCTATTATGATAGGTGTATTCTGTATATCCTTAGGTACTTCCATGTCAAGGACTATAAAGTCTACAAGAAAATAGAAATCCCTAACCCGCACTATAACATCTTCCAATACTCCCTTAGGTGTCTTAATTGATTTGTTAGCTAATTGTAGGGACACCTTTGTTGGGTTCAGACTGCCAACCTCGAAATGTGTGAGTAGAGAGGTTGGGATAAGATTGATGGAAGCACCTAGATTAAGTAGTGCTCTATTGAATGTGGTGTTACCTATCATGCAGGAGAGAAAAGTGATGCTTGGGTCTTTCTTCTTAGTAGGGAGGTTTGAAATGAGGGAACTTACTCGTCCCGAGAGAATGACAAGTCCACTCACTTTCTGAATTCTAACCTTACGCTTAGGTGTACATAGGTCTTTTAAAAACTTAGCGTAAGGGGGAATGTGGCGGATCGCATCAAACAAGGGGATGTTTATATGGACTTGCTCAAAGAGCTTGAGCAGATCCTCCTCAGGTGCCACACTAGCTTTCTTCTTTTTTTTTGTCTTCACTTTTCTTTTCTAAAGCCTCCGGAAAAGGTATAGAAGTAGAAGTGGGAGGGTTAATCATAGGCTCAAAAGAGTCAAGAGCAGGTGGATCAGCAGGAGGAGTGGAAGGTCCAGGTAAAGATGTAGAAGTTGGAAAAGGTGGATCAGATGTGGCTCTACCACTCCTAGTAGTGACGGCATTTAAGTCAGATTCTTGAGTAGACAAATCATCAAGATCAGGGAGGATAGGTGGTTGTGAATCATAGGTAGGATCATGATAGAAAGAATTAGGATCAGAATAAGGCTCAAGTCCGTGCAAGGTTTTTGTTATAAGGTGTGCTTGACCTTGGAAAGGAGGTTGTGTTTGTGCTTGAGATGGGAGTGTGTGTGATTGATGGGATTCTGTCAAGTGCATTAGCTGGGCTCTCATCTCAGCTAGTGTCGCATCCTGTCTCTACTGCATAGCAAGGTTTTTTTGTTGCATATCAGCAAGAACTTTCATGATTGAGCCCAACTGATCATCTCGTGTAGTCCCAGATTGAGAGTATTGGGCAGGCCTGGGTTGGGGTTGCTAGTAGGCATACGGTGGATACTCGTGTGATTGTGGAGGTGGTGCTCGAATCGAGTTGTGAAGTAGTGGTGCAAAAGGATGTTGATAGGTAAGTCTTTGTGAATTTCCCGACCATGAGAAATTTGGATGATTTCACCATCTAGGGTTATAGTTTTGTGTGAAAGGGTCATTGTGAATGGCGTGGAGCTCCTCCGAAGCTCCAGAAGGTGCAGGGAAGTCAGTGTAAGGAGGAACAAAGGTTCCTCCAACCGGTGAAGGATATTGAAATGAATAGTCTGGTACTGCAGGTTGTGTGACAGCAAGGTTGTTCACAGTTTCCCTCCCTGTGGAAAACTGAGAAGAAGTGTGTGGTGCAGGTGACTGAGAAGAGGGAGATGATGAAGGTTTAGATAGGAATGTCCATACTTCATCTACTTTCATCTCTATTAAGCCCACCTTATCTAGCTGACTAGCCACTATCTCTAAGTCTCTGCTACTAGATTAGGCTTCGTGTACCCCCAAGTGTGAGTGGGAAGGTGAGGACTTTTTATTAAACATGCTCATCAAAGCATTATTAATAGAGTTTTCAGCCATGCCTTCGAAGAGCTCAAAGGCTGAGTCCTCGTCCTGACATAGGAAGTTGCCTCCACAAGTGGCATCTACATAGTTCCTTATGTCATCATGGAGCCCATGATAGAAGATCTAGACCTGTTACCAGCGTGGGACACCATGGTGGGGGCACTTTCTCTGAAGCTCGTGGAATCTTTCCCAGGCCTCATGCATTTGTTCACCTGAGTTTTGGGTAAAAGTGGTGATAGCATGCCTTAGAGCATTCGTGTGGCCAACAGGAAAGTACTTCTTTAGGAACTCATGTTCCAAAGAAGCCCAAGTGTTTATAGGTGTAGTCCATGCTAAGGTTCTAAACTAGAAGGCGGCTTTGTCTTTTAATGAAAAGGAGAACATTTTCATCAAAAGCATGTGCTGATCATGGCCTTGCGGACCCAGAGTTTGAGCAAGGTTTTTCAGCTCCTCTAAATGCTGAAAAGGGTCCTCAGAAGCAATTTCATGGAAGTGAGGAATAAGTGCAATGATGTTCGGCTTCAGTTTAGCAACACGACCCCCATCGGGATAACATACCACAGGCATAGATTGAGCAACTGCGGGATTATAGTAATCCCGTAGTTGAGGTCTACGAGGTTGAGGTGGTGCCTGAGGGTTTCTAGGTTGAGGTTGAGGTTGGGGGTTTTCTAGAAGATTAACAGCCTATGCAAGCTATTGCACTTGTTGTGTAAGGGTATTCATTTGTAGTTGTGTCTCAAACAGGTGTTGAAGATGAGGCATATGTCCTCTTTCCGGTGGTGGGTTAGGAAAGTTAGGATATGGGAGAGGTTGGAACCTATGGTTTGGTGGTGGTGGTGGTGGAGGATGTGTAAGAAGATGTGGAGGAAGTTCTTCAAAATCCTCAAACTGTGTAGAATCATGATCATTGTCATGATGTGTGGAGTAGTGAATGGGAGTTTGAGGCCTTAGAGGTATAGGATCAGATGTGGAAGGCATAGAAGTGGAAGTAGTAACTTGTGCATCAGCACCCAACGGAGGTACAAGTTCAGGGTTTTGGGATCTCCTACCTTCCATTGAGTCGGTTTTTGAGAACGATGTTAAAAACAGTCACAACTCAAGAAAGAATGTAATCTCAATCTCAATCTAACAAAAATCAGAAATCGCAATCAATCTCAATCACAGAAAAACCAATCTACAAGCAAGCGAGATGAAATTGAATTTTCCTAGAGGTTGCTACGCAAAATAGTACTATGCAAACAAATGTTTCAAACAATTGTACGCATCCTAGAGATAAACCTAGCGGGGTGCAGACCCCTATAATCCACCGAGAGTTTGGATAAGACTGGCGTGCGAATCCAAATCTTGTGGTTGCTCAAGGAGATGAGGTAGAAACCCATGTATGTGATTCTTATGTGATCGTGCTGTGTGCACGATAGCAATCAACACAATATCGTTGAAAAACTCAGACAGGGTTTCAAACAAATTTTTGTCTCCTTTTGAATTTGATTCAAGTGTTTAGAATTATGTTTTCTATGCTACTTGTCTTGCCTTTTAATCTTTTCAAAACAAGAGATGGTCTTGTTAATTAAGTCAAATGCAAGGATTCTAGGAGTTGAGGAAGGATAGGGAATGCATACCTGACTCTAGCAATTCTACAGTATGCAATTGACTTGGAATTAAAATCTACCAGATAATGATGCAACCTAGAAATGGACGCCTAATACATGTTGCTGCTAAATAAGGGATGAGATCTTTTTGAATTTTTTATTTTATAATTTTTTTGGATTTTTGTATAATGCAACAAACAAAAAACAAAAGAAATCGATATGGAAAACGCAAATGGAAAAATCACGTTGATGAGAAATAAATAGAGAGAGATAATAAGAGTCAAGAGAGTCCAAATTATTACAAAATGTGTGAGAACAAGCTCTCACAACTTATGCCTAACAAATATATCCTAAGTAATATACCTAAATCTAAACTACAGTATACTAGAAAAAATGAAAATGCAGCTCCATGGAAAAACTCCATCGGGAAGTTGGGTCAGAATCGTAGCGAGCCCCACCAGGAAGAAGATCTTTGCCTAGAAGAAGACGCCACTCCTACTCCTCAAGTGCTGCAAAAATAACAAATGATTAGTAAAAGTTAAAGAATTTATATCCAAAAGAATTAATGAATGAAATGTATACACAAAGAATTTGAATAAAAGAATGTTTATATACAAATAATGAATATGAATGAATGAATTTTTATATATGAAAGCCAAAAATGATTTACAAATTAAGAACTAAAAAATAATTTTGGCGTTTAGAGAGTTGCCTTCCCGGTAACGGCGCCAAAAATATGGTCAGCGACCAGGCATCAACTATCATAAGAAAGTACTATTGTCAGGTTTTTGTCCCTAACAATGGTGCCAAAAATTTGGAGCGATAGCCCACAATTCGTATAAAAAAAACGTCGTTGTTGTAATATATGTCACAAATACAAACCGTTGACGTGTCAATTTTATTTATTTACTTAATTTTTACTTATTTATTCCAGGTCGTTCACTGGGAGGCAGATATTATATACATCACTCTCTAAGTCCAATATTATTCTTTAATTCCAAAAAAGATTGATTTTTTGTACAATTATGAATGAATTAATTAATAAAAGAATGAAATAATTTATGTACAGAAGAATGAATTATAAATAAATACAATGCTTGAAAACAACTACATACAAACAAGCATCAAAACCTATAAATGAATACTCTATACTATCTATTTATATCTTATATTAATAATCCTTATATGTATGTACAATAATAAGTACTAATATATACTATACTATCTTAAGCTAACATACTAACATTCACACTAACATATAATGTATGTACAACGACATATATAAGCATTGCTAAACCTTAGAAAAACTATATACAAAAACTAAGGTAAAAATAGGATCTATGTTGACGTCTATCCTATCTACAGTGACGGATATATATGTCACTAAAGCTCACAAGTTATTTATACACATATATGAGCTCAAACACTATATATTTTATGTATTCTATAAATATTATTTATAATATTTATTTACTTACAAATATATACACATATAATAGTATGCGTATACACATATATACTACCTATACTTATACATATATATTATACTTAAATAAGTTCATACGCACACACAACTCACATAGAGGCACAAAGCCTCTCCAACATTAGTAGAGTTTTAGATTCTTTCTTCCATCCCCGTAGGTGATTAAGGCTCGATTACTGTTCATCTTTAAGAAAAATTAGGGTTTTAATTGGCGAGCAGCCTTTTCGAGGGATACATAGCATCCTTAAGGGGTGGGACCAGAGCTCTACTAAGGTCACTCTGAAGATTAATTAGCCCATTTAATTTGATTTTATGCTTCATACTGGGCCCACATAGGCCCACGCATAGTGCTAGGCTCCCAGCTCGCATTGCACGCAAATCTCATTCAATGCCAAGTCTCATTCATATGCTTGGATCAGAAGGAAGGTGTAACGACCCGGGTCCCGAGTCCCTACGAGACACGAGAACCGGACCGACTCGACTAATCCCAAGACCCAGTCGTCCAACGAGCAAGTAACCAAAAGACAGTAAAATAAACCACATTCAGCATGAATATAACTAACAGTAAGAAAGTACAGCAGTAAGGAAAGAAACTACTACAGTAGGTAGCACCACAACAGTAAAACAACATTTATCATATAACAAAAACTGCAGGTAAAGATGGTACAGTGGAAACAAAACTACTCACTAGAACAGAAACAAAAGGGGTACAAAAGCTATGGTAACTCTACTGGACCCTACTCGGCCCAGCGTCCTCTGCAGCCGCCGACCCTGGCTGCAGAGGACGCTGGGCCGAGTAGGGTCCAGTAGAGTTACCACAGCTTTTGTACCCCTTTTGTTTCTGTTCTAGTGAGTAGTTTTGTTTCCGCTGTACCTTCTTTACCTGCAGTTTTTGTTATATGATAAATGTTGTTTTACTGTTGTGGTGGTACCTACTGTAGTAGTTTCTTTCCTTACTGCTGTACTTTCTTACTGTTAGTTATATTCATGCTGAATGTGGTTTATTTTACTGTCTTTTGGTTACTTCCTCGTTGGACGACTGGGTCTTGGGATTAGTCGAGTCGGTCCGGTTCTCGTGTCTCGTAGGGACTCGGGACCCGGGTCGTTACAAGATGGTATCAGAGCAAGGTCGTCCCGAGAAGTGAATCAACTGACTGGAAAATAACCAATTCACATGTTTATAGCTAGAGTAGCCACCACAACATATCTCTTGACATGAGCTCTTAGAAGTTTTGTTAGGTACCGTTTGTTTTGACATTTCCGTTTTGTTTCGCGTCTCCTTGCAGGAGATGCCTCATCGTGGGACTGGCGAGACTGGCCGCGGGCGCGGCCGAGGGCGAGGTCGGCGAGGTGGACGTGCTGTCGTTGACGTCTCGGTGGACCAGCCACCACTCCCTGGCATCCAGGCCCAGGACCTCGCCAGACTGATACGGGATATTGTACGAGAGGAGCTCCGCCCACTGCCCCGAGTACCTCCTCCTGGGGTTGCAGAGGGGGAGTCCTCTGTGGGACCACGCGACGGACGCGGCGCTGGACACGAGGGAGGGGATAGGCCCCTGCCGCCCCCACCTTCCTCCGACACTTCTGTACACGAGGCACCTTCGCCTGGAGGTGCACCAGCACCTCCCCTACAGCGCCACTTCGAGCTTTTCGGACAGTTCCGGAAGCTGAAGCCCCCCTCCTTCAAGGGGGATGAGGACCCGACCGAGGCAAAGGACTGGCTTGAGCAGCTGGAGAAGATCTTCGACACCCTTCGCCCCCCGGTGGAGTGCCGCGTGGCCTTTGCCACGTACCAGCTGGAGAGTGCGGCACACCGGTGGTGGAGGGCGGTCCGGGGACAGGAGAGGGACGAGCCGACGTGGGACCAGTTCGTCACCCTCTTCTGCGAGCAGTACTTTCCCCAGACGTGACAGGACCAGAGGAGGCGGGAGTTCCACACTCTCCGCCAAGGGACGATGACCGTGAGCGCGTACCGCACGCGTTTCTTGGAGCTGTCCCGCTTTGCAGCGACAGCGGTAGCCACTGAGGAGGAGCGCCTTTGGAGGTTCACCGAGGGGCTCCGGCCTGCGATCCGGGGGTATGTCAAACCCCTGAAGCTGCCGACGTTTTCGAGGGTGGTAGAGGCAGCTATGACTTACGAGGAGACCAACCCGTCCGCGCGAGAGACCGACGGCGGGCGGAAGAGGCCCTTTCAGCCAGACTTCTCACAGGGCCGGCGAGAACGGAGACACGTGGCATCCGCAGGAGAGCCGTCACGCTGTGCAGGGCCACCAGTGGCCTTTGGGGGCCCTCGACAGGGGCCAGTCGCCAGCACCGGACCCCCGCCTAGCCGACAGCAGGGACTCACTGAGGGCGGGAGTCAGGTTCCCCTCTGCTACCAGTGTGGCCATCCGGGCCACGTCAGGAGGGACTGCCCATCTAGGGCAGGAGGTCAGCAGATACTTCCCGCGCAGAGCACTGGAGGGCGCGCAGGAGGCCGCTGTTCCCAGGCGCGAGGAGGAGGACCGCAGTCGCGAGGAGGGTACCGGCCAGCACCTACCCGTCCGACGCAGAGTGTGGCTGCTTCGTCCGCACCTAGAGCTGAGGGGCGTATCAACGCCCTAACACACAGGGACGCCAGAGCATCGGGATCCGTGGTAGCAGGTATGGTTTCAGTTTCTGGCAGACTCGTTTACACGCTTTTCGATTCCGGCGCTACGCACTCGTTTGTTGCAGCCAGTTTCGCAGTTAGTTTGGACCAGGATTATACACTGTTAGAGAATCTGTTCGTAATCAGTGGTCAGCTGTTTGTAGCTGAGGAGGTGTACACGGGTTGCGGGGTCAGCATCGGGGGACATAGCCTGCCAGCTGACCTGATTATGATACAGATGGAGGACTTTGGAGTGATTCTGGGGATGGATTGGCTGTCCGCTTACCACGCCTTGGTAGACTGTTTTGAGAGGAAGATTGTCTTCTCCATTCCGGAGTTGCCTTCCTTCGAGTTTCACGGGCAGCCAGTGGATGGAGGTTTCAGGTGCATTTCGGCACTTCGGGCGGCGAGACTTTTGAGCCAGGGGTGTGAGGGCTTCCTAGCTTGTGTGGTGGCAGAGCACAGCCCCGTGGCAGACTTCCAGAGCATCCCGGTGGTCAGAGAGTACCCCGACGTGTTTCCAGACGAGTTACCAGGACTACCGCCCGAGCGTGAGATCGAATTTGAGATCTCACTAGTACCAGGGACCAGCCCCATCTCCACCGCGCCATACAGGATGGCACCGCTTGAGCTGCGAGAGCTCAAGTCTCAGTTGCAGGACCTTTTGGAGAAAGGTTTCGTGAGGCCCAGTGCGTCTCCCTGGGGAGCCCCGGTACTGTTTGTGAAGAAGAAGGATGGGACCCTACGCCTTTGTGTGGACTACCGACAGCTGAATAGGGTCACCATCAAGAACAGATATCTGCTGCCGAGGATTGACGATTTGTTTGACCAGTTGTGGGGTGCCACGGTGTTTTCCAAGATCGACTTGAGGTCTGGATACCACCAGTTGAGGATCAGGGAGACCGACGTCTCCAAGACAGCTTTCCGCACCCGGTACGGACACTACGAGTTTTTGGTCATGCCGTTTGGGCTGACCAATGCCCCCACTGCTTTCATGGACCTGATGAACCGGGTGTTCAGACCGTACTTGGACCAGTTTGTGGTGGTTTTCATAGATGATGTACTCATCTATTCTAGAGATCGGACGCAGCACGGACAGCACTTGCGGATGGTTCTGGACACTCTGAGACGACGCAGGCTATACGCCAAATACAGCAAGTGCGAGTTCTGGTTGAGGGAGGTAACCTTTTTGGGTCATGTGATCTCTGGAGACGGCCTGGCGGTGGACCCCGCCAAGGTCGAGGCAGTGCTCAGGTGGGAGAGATCGCGTTCAGTCACTGAGATTTGCAGTTTCCTGGGACTGGCAGGTTACTACAGACGGTTCATCAAAGGATTTTCACAGATTGCGCGTCCTATGACACAGTTGACCCGGAAGGATGTGCCTTTCGCTTGGACAGACGCCTGTGAGGCGTGTTTTCTAGAGCTAAAGGAGAGGTTGACCTCGGCTCCCGTGATCACCATCCCTGACAGTAGTGGCGGGTTCGTTGTGTACACGGATGCTTCCTTGCAGGGGTTAGGAGGTGTGCTCATGCAGAGGGGTCATGTGGTCGCTTACGCTTCGCGGCAACTGGAGCCCCATGAGCATACCTACCCTACCCACGATCTAGAGTTGGCAGTTGTTGTCTTCGCACAGAAGACATGGAGGCACTACTTGTACGGTGAGACCTTCGAGATTTTTACAGATCACAAGAGCCTCAGATATCTTTTTGACCAGAAGGAGCTCAACATGAGACAGAGACGTTGGTTGGAGCTCCTGAAGGACTACGACTGCAGCATCTCCTACCACCCGGGAAAGGCCAATGTGGTGGCTGACGCCTTGAGCCGTAAGGCGCCCGCACGCTTGGCCAGTCTACAGTTACAGAGTTGGAGCCTTTTGGAGGAGGTGGGCAGTTGGCGACCTCTAGAGTTACGAGGGTACAGTGGGGCAGTGACGGTGGCACGGCAGACCAGGCCAGAGTTGATAGACCGCATCATCACGGGACAGATGGCCGATCCGTACTTGCAGTCTTTGCGCGACAGAGTACTATCAGGGGACCCAGGGGACTTCTCTTTCACAGACCAGGTGTTACGCTTGAAGGGACGGTTGTGCGTCCCCAGAGACGAGGAGCTGTTGAGAGAGCTCCTGACAGAGGCACACGGTTCCAGATTCACCATACATCCCGGAAACACGAAAATGTACCATGACTTGAGACGCGAGTTCTGGTGGAGAGGGATGAAGCGGGATGTGGGTGAGTTCGTGCTGCAGTGCTTAGTGTGCCAGCAGGTGAAAGCCGAGCATCAGAGGCCTGCAGGGCCGCTTCAGCCGCTTCCAGTGCCAGAGTGGAAGTGGGAGACCATCACCATGGACTTGGTGGTGGGCTTACCTGTTACCCAGCGAGGACACGACGTAGTCTTGGTAATAGTGGATAGATTGACGAAGACGGCACGATTCTTGCCGATCCGAGTCACTTTGGGACCAGCACAGTTGGCAGAGAGGTATATCCGTGATGTGGTGCGACTACACGGAGTTCCGCGGGAGATCGTATCCGACCGGGATACCCGCTTTACGTCCCAGTTTTGGGCTGAGTTTCAGCAGGCTTTGGGGACGAGGTTGAGGTTTAGCACGGCTTACCACCCCCAGACGGACGGACAGTCGGAACGCACGATACAGACACTTGAGGACCTTTTGCGTGCCTGTGTACTAGACTGGAGGGGCTCTTGGGAGGAGCACCTGCCCCTGGCGGAGTTTGCATACAACAACAGTTATCACTCGAGCATCGGCATGGCTCCCTACGAGGCTCTGTACGGACGGAAATGCACGGCACCCTTGAGTTGGGTTGAGGTGGGGACCAAGTGGGAGGTTGGCCCCAGGTTGATCCGGCAGAGTCAGGAGGTAGTTGAGCAGATCCACAGACGACTCCGCACTGTCAGGAGCAGACAAAAGAGCTACGCAGATCGCAGACGCAGAGAGGTGCAGTTCGAGGTTGGGGACCACGTCTTCCTTCGTGTTTCGCCCATGAAGGTCTTACAGCGGTTTAGGGTGAGAGGGAAGCTCACGCCGAGGTTCGTGGGGCCCTTTAAGGTCCTGGAGCGGGTTGGACCCGTTGCTTACAGACTTGCCCTTCCCCCGCAGCTTTCTGGTGTGCACGACGTGTTCCACGTGTCCAACCTCAGGAAGTACGTAGCCGATCCCAGCCACGTACTGAGTCACGAGAGCGTCGAGGTGAGCGACGACCTGACCTACCCCGAGCGGCCAGTGCAGATCCTAGATCGAGCCGTCCGCAGGTTGAGACGAAAGCAAGTACCCCTAGTAAAGGTTTTGTGGAGGAGCCAGCGGTACGAGGAGGCTACCTGGGAGCCTGAGGCGGCAATGCGGGAGCGGTACCCGGAGCTTTTCGCGGGTACGTCTTTTCAGACCGGCTTCGGTCCTCTTTGAGTTTGTTATGGTTTTTTTTTGGACATCTTTTTCCCGCACCCTAGTTGGCGCAAGTTTCGGGGACGAAACTTCCTTTGAGTTTGTTATATTGTAGCGAATGCGTGCCCCAGACGCCTTTTAAGACGTCTGGGAGGTAGCCCAGACGTCTGACAAGACGTCTGGGATCACATCCAGACGTCTGACCAGACGTCCGGGATCTTTTACAGACGTCTGGAGAACAGTTATGTTCGCACGGGAGATTCGCCTGCGCGCCTGTGCGCGCAGACCTGCGATTTCTCTCTCTCTCTCTGCGGCTGCAGGCACGCTGCGACCGCTC
Source organism: Thalassia testudinum (assembly GCA_037157565.1). NCBI lineage: Eukaryota > Viridiplantae > Streptophyta > Magnoliopsida > Alismatales > Hydrocharitaceae > Thalassia > Thalassia testudinum. Next base: position 55,804,638 of record JAZHRO010000025.1, on the reverse strand, counting down.
TCTCTCTCTCCTCTCCGTGTGGCGTTAAAAGGGGGCACGCCTCCCCTCCCGTCTCCACCGTCTCCTCCTCCTTCTCCTTCCTGTGCGCGAGAGCGAGCGGACGCGAGGGCGGCAGCGGCAGCCGCAGTGAGCGCGGAGGAGCTGCGACGTGCGAGGGCGGAGCTCTGCCGTGAGGGCGAGCTCGCCGGAGCGGCTTGGCCGGCCGACGGAGGGCGCAGGGGGCGCGGAGCGTCGCGGAGAGGGACCTGCTGCGGGCTGAGCAGCAGACGCGCGAGGTGCGACGCGGGCGGCGTCGCGAGCGGAGGCCGAGCAGGGTTCTGATTCTGGAAAAATTTCCAGAATCAGACGTCTGGGTTGATATCCAGACGGCAAGATCGACGTCTGTAAGATCATACAGACGTCTGAAAGGTGAGTTTCCGCTTTCTTCTTCCTTCTTGTCGACTGACCGTACTGAGGGAGGGGGGGTTGGCTGTGCGCAGGTTCGCTGATTCGTCATCCTTTGCGAATCAGACGTCCGGAAGTTGTACCAGACGGCGGGAGTGACCTCCAGACGTCCTGAGGGACCATCGGACGTCTGGGATCTAGGGCAGACGTCCCCGCAGACTTCTGGACGTCCGGGGAACCAAGCTGAACAGGTAATTCTCTGATCCACTGTTTAAGACGTCTGGAGGGAGTTCCAGACGTCTGATTTTGCACAGTATCGTCTTTTTCGACCCGTTTAGGGCCCATTTGGGCTCCGTTTTCCGCGATTCGAGTTGCGTTCTTTTCAGAATTAATTCCTCTACTCATCTACAGTAGCTATACACTGTTTTGAGACACTCCTTGTGTTTGATCCTTGTGATAGGACCTCATTCGGTTGCAGTCTTGAGAGTCGCGGAGGCGCGCGGGATTCCCGATCACGCCCCCATTACTCCCGTTGTACCTGGTAGAGTGGCTTTGAGTATTAATAAAATCTGTTAAAGTATGGAACCATAACTAGAACCTAGGGCATTGCATGAATCCTAGGAATGAGAAATATATGGAATGATAGCTCCTAGGTGTTGCATGAATCCTAGGGCCGGAAAACTAGATTGTATGATAGATCCTAAGATATGGCATGAATCCTAGGATGGAAAAACTAGTGGAATGTATATTACTGCAGTCTTGGAAAAATGGAAAGGAATATATAAAGCTGCCTGTAAATTTAATTAACAGCTGCCTGTTATGAATAAAGAAACATGTTTGAGATCATGGAATTTGAGAACGTGAATCTGGAAAGTGAAACATATGATGTTCTGAGATAAAGAGCTGGAACCCTACGGGGAATTAGGAGTGGAACTCCTGGAAAGAAAAAGGAATGGAACTGAGATGTAGTTTGTACTGTCTCTTGGGTACGCAGTACCAAGGGAAGTACCTGTACCTGTTTAGTGCAGAGTGGGGCCAGCCACCCCAGGGACCCGGGGTTAGGATTGGCCGCTCTGTACCGACTTGTTGGCCCTCGTGTACGTAGTACCGAGGAGAGCTAGTAGTGTTAGGAGAGTACTAGCTACCCCACGGGCCCCGGGGTTCTGCTAGCCTCCTTCACCAACTTGTTAGGCCCACTAGGGCAAACCAGGGTAGTCAGGCGAGGGTGCGCGGACTGTGGAGGGGCAAGGCCCCGGTTTGGTTACTGTGGAGGGGTTGGACCCCTGTTACTGAGAGGGCTCTGCCCTGGTTCCGTGCTGTGCTTTGGGCGCACCCGTTAACGGAAACGACTGACCGCGTGCCAGTGCGGGCTAGCTACCTGTGCGTTTATCGTGCGTGCCGTAGTCACCGTTACGTCTGTCAGTGACCTTGGGGTGGTTGACTGAGGGTAGGATCACCACGGGGGACTCTCCCGGCCAGGAGAGCACCACGTTCTACTTCTACTTTTGGAAAAGACTGCAATCAAGATCGTTCCCACGAGGACATTCGAGATCAAGTAAAGGATCTGAGAAAAATAAATGAAATAGTGAGAAAAATTGAAAGATGTGAATAAAGGAAGTAATAGAACATAACAGCTACTGTACACTCTACCGTTTTCCTTTAGTTGGTTTGCCACTCTACTCAGCGTTTTGCTGACGTGTTACACTCGTTACCTTTTCAGGACCAGGTGTTGAGCAGCCAGGGTCGGCGGCTGCAGAGGACGCTGGGCCGAGTAGGGTCCAGTAGAGTTACCACAGCTTTTGTACCCCTTTTGTTTCTGTTCTAGTGAGTAGTTTTGTTTCCGCTGTACCTTCTTTACCTGCAGTTTTTGTTATATGATAAATGTTGTTTTACTGTTGTGGTGGTACCTACTGTAGTAGTTTCTTTCCTTACTGCTGTACTTTCTTACTGTTAGTTATATTCATGCTGAATGTGGTTTATTTTACTGTCTTTTGGTTACTTCCTCGTTGGACGACTCGGTCTTGGGATTAGTCGAGTCGGTCCGGTTCTCGTGTCTCGTAAGGACTCGGGACCCGGGTCGTTACAGAAGGGTTTAGGTTTTCGGGGGCCTGGCACCTATGACAACTAGGTAATGAGGAAAGAAAAATAATTTATAGCGTAGTGGGATCTCCAAAACTCCCAATGTGACGCTATGTTAAGCACCCATTAGCGCTGAAATCTCAGCGCACATGTGCTAATTTGGTGACTTTGGCCCTCGATTTGAGGGCCATAAATTAATATAATTTAAAATTAAATTATATGGTATTGAAGTATTTATATAAGGCTACGCAATAGTATAATTTATTTACACAATTAATTACATTTATCATATAAATAAATTAGTCAAAGTTTATAGTTTATTCTTACTATTTATTAGGTTTATTCCTTAATTAGAGGTTAAATTAGCTAATTAATGGTCTAATTGACCTATTACAGTAGAAATACACATATTAAAGTATTTATGACATATTTTTATTTTAGTTTACAAGTTTTATTTTAATTTATTTAAATTTAAATAGGTGAATTTAGGGTGTATAGATATAATTTGAGTTATAAATAGCATAATATATTATAAATATTGTTAAATTAGCTTAATTTACTTAAAATACCATGATATAAATGTACAATATAAGTTAGTTCAATTATAACTTAAATTACTAATTTCTTTTAATTTAATTTAATAACTTAGTTAGTAAATTAATAAATTCATTATTTATTATATATACATAAATAAGTTATGTTACAGGGTTCATTATACACATAATATATATATAAACATATATACATAGTATAATTAGTAATTACATTTATGTATAGGGTTTTATATATTTACTTATGTTATAATGCTTATAAGTTAATATAGACAGTAGATAATTATATAATTAAGATATTTACAGTTTAAATAATCTTAAATATTTAATTTATAATATGTAATATATATATATATAAGTTACTTACACCTATTATACATTTATTTTACAATATATACATGTATAACTTACTATATAGCTTATATTTACAAGTTTATACATAGTATACATAGTGTTTTTAGGTACTTTTGTGATTTTTCTGATTTTTATAGCTTTTGTGGGCTTTATATAGATAAGGGGTGAGAGAGAAAGAAAGAGATGAGAGAGAGTGTGTCTTTTTTTGTCATTTTTAGTTTAGGGGTTTTTATTAATTTAAGAGGTATACTGAATCATCGACTGGTATATTCTACAAGGCTGAGGGTTCAGATGACCTCAAAACTTTGCATGTGTGTAGAGAAATAGTTAATCCTACTCATTACACCTTTATTTTATTTTTTTTCAATTTTTTAAAGGAATTTTATTTATGAACAAAGTTCACTCCAATTTAGGCTTATAAAGGGATTTCCAATGGAACCTAAGGCCTAAAATTCTAAACTATGGCTGAACAAATGGTTTATACAGTTAGAAACATTCAGCAAAAATGATATAAAGTGTTTAAGCAATTAAACAAGATTTTCAGTTAATTTTTGACATTGATTTCTCGTTCTGGACAGTTAGGCACTAAAATAACTGACAAAGAGGGTTTAAAACAAGATGCAAGCATTCAAATACAATTTAGAATCAATATTAGTACATGGATGCTTGTCTAAATTATGTACAACATTGAAAACATGTCAGCTAATTACAACAGCTAAAATCCTAGCCTCTATTGCCCATTAATTTCAGTCTAAACAACAATAGCAGCTGCAGCAGCAACTGAATCAATAGCAGCAGCTAAGCACAACAACAGCAACACAGTAGCAACTGTTGCTGGTCTATACAGCAAACCAAGAAGGTGCTCCAGATGTCTTATGTGAATTCAAGGTGGTTTCCAAGGCTGCTGCAGCTCTTGAATTGAAATTCCAAAGCCTCAACAGATCTGATTAGGTTCGAAAATCCACCACAATATCAAATCCACCCTTTGATCACATACTTGAGTGTTTAGAATCCCTATAAGAGTTTCACCTTCCACCATAGACAGTGTGAAGGTAAAAATCAAAATAAGGATTCTGTCCACTAAATTTCTTTTCGGAGACATCACAATCTTTTTCAAAAGGATTTATCACTTGAAAATAAAAGGAGACTAAGATCCAACAATACAAAACTCTGATAGAATCATCCTACCTTACTATAGATAGTAGAATAAAATATAATCCAATCTGATCATGAACTCCATTTGGAAATCATATTAAAACATTCCAATGCTTGGAATAGAGGTGAATCCACTAAACTGTTGCTGCTATAGCAGCTGTTCAATGTACTGAAATGGGGAATTAGACTCTAAAATCTCAAGTTCAATCGATAAAAACCTCTCTAAAAACATGTTCACATGATACAGCCACCATCAAGACCTCAAAAACTGATGAATTAAGTTTGAAAACTCATCTACTTAACGAGAAAATCAATCAGAAATTCATATCAAAGATCCCCAAAAATATCTTGAAGTCCTAATGTGCATCTCACCTTACATTATAGACAACGTAAGGTGAGGTTGCAAATTATGATTTCAATGTGAGAAAACCACATCACAAGCATCTCAAATAAACTCTGAAAAATTTGGGATTCATTCCCTCTTGAGGGAAGCTTGAAAAGCACATAAAAATTTAATTTATCCTCTCTCTTGTCCCATAGATAGCAAGAAGATAGAGTCTAAATCTCACGATGGAAACCACCGAAAATAAACCCAAATCATCAGATTTCACATTCACAATCAATGGAGGGACTTTGTGAATTTGATGAGATGGGTAGGGAGTCCCTCAAGTTGATTATGAGCGCCTAAATCAGATCTGAATACTCAAGAGAATCAGGTTTGATTCGGTGCTTTGATGGATGGGTGATCGATGGGAAAACAAGTGGAGGTCAGTGAAAATGAATTGGAGGTGTGAAGGGGGAGTTCAATGATCAATGGAATGTAATGAATTGTTCTCCTCTGATCTGAATTGATTAGAGGAGGTAAGGGTGATTTCTACTCTAATTCTACTCCTAAACTACACTAACAATCATCACATAGATCTCTAATTACTTCTACTCCTAGAAAGCAATAAATATAATCTATCAAAGCAATCAAAATCTACTCTAAGGGAGGAAGATGTCTAAGGTCACCTGTCAGTCGGCTGATGACGATGAACGGGGAGAGGAGACCAGTAGCTGACGAAGATGTCTTAGGTCTGCCACCCGATCGGCTGGTGGCAATTGAAAGGAGGAAGCAGTGCCTGTGTTGTCACCATAGGCAGACGAACTTGGGATGAGAAGAGCTGTAGGTGTGGACGAAGGGACCGCTCTAGGTGGAGGGAGAGATGGCATGTACGCAATCAGGGGAAGTGTTTAAGTAGAGTGATGAGTGAATCCTCTCACTGCAAAGGTGAGGATAGGCGATTAGGTCTTGGGCGGAGAGATTTGAGGAGAGGAGTGTGTGCAATCCTATGCCAAAAGTGGACCGTAGGATCAGATCTGGGTGAGGTGGTGATTGCACGTGCCAAGTCACATAAACGTTCGAATCAAAGAGAGCCACAAATTGAATAGATCAGCAAATGAATGGCTGTGATTGGCTAAGTTCTTCACGATGAACAGTTATTTACGAGGAGGTCAGGTGAAGTTGGAGTTCTATTGGTGAAATTGCAAGGAGGGCCCTTAGGTGAAGGGGTAGAGAAATAGCATGGAGGCCCATAAGTGATAAGGAAAGCTATCAGAGCAGTCCTTAATGGCTGCAAAAAGGTCCCTATGATTTTCAAAAGGTCCTTGGAGGGTTTTCTACAGATGAAATGTTATGACCTAAGGACCTAAATGGGAATCTCTACTTACAAGTCCCTAATAATGTCCAATTGCACCTAAGTTTTTAGTGAAGCTTAATTGAACATATCAAAAGTTAATTTTACTTTTGATTTGAACTTTTGAAGTCATTATGTGTTCAAGTTTCAATTGGATCACCATTTAACCTTATTTAATAGAATATATCAATCATTGACCTAATTTTACATTTTAGCACAAAATTGATGTTTTAGGTATTTTCTCTATTTCCCACACTTAACCATTTTTATGTGTTAATTTGAGAGTGATTAACTTAGGTGATTTAGCTATGATGAGTCACAACTCATCAGAACTCTAACTAGACATATCTCTAGCTTCTCTCTCCCTATAGCATCTCTCTCTAGTCTTCTTCCCAACGCTTTAGATCTGAAGTGTTGCTGCACTTTACACAAGCATCCCTCAAGCAGCATCGTTCTTCATCTATTTTTCTCTCTCTTTACTCTTTAGTTTATTTGTTTTGATTTCTAGTTTAGAACTCTTTGCAAGTAAGAATAAAAAGTTGATTTTATGAATATCTTGTCTCTCCTTCTATTCTTTCATTAGGTTAGATTAGCTAGTATGAAACACTTTGAGAATCTCATTTTTCCTCCTTGCGAGTGACTTAGGACTTACTACTTTTGATTTATAAATTTATTTGTCTCAGTGTGATTAGCAACTACAACGAAATAAAAATCTTCTTACGTGAAAGGCGATGAACACGTGTGCATTGCTCTGATGCATTTCTGGCATAGTGAGGGACACTGATGGCCTTAGGATCTCTAATGTGTGGCCTTGATCACGTGTAGGAGCGTACCTTAGATCGCGTGGATCACACGTACGATCATGCATCGTGCAATACTCTTCATTTGTTGCACTACGTGGGAGTATTGTTGAAGTTCATTGTGGATCGAATGGCCCATGTCGTGTGAGGATACGCCGCTAAGATTGAGTGCATGCACCTAAGGTCTATGTCATCACTCAAACGTCGTTCATCGCAAATCCAACATCTGAATTTCCAATTTGCATGCGAGCCTCAGGAGCTCTCTACATGATTTGAACACGTGTCCCTCTAGTTGTGAAACGTGTGTGCAACTGCTATGTTGAGGTGAGGCTTGGCAGATTGTGGCCATTGGATGGAAATCCAACAGTCATAGTTTAATCTTTGCTTATGAAGGCTTATGGGTGGGTGACGTGGAAACGGATCAGCCATTGATCCTATGATGAATGGTCCAAGTTGCACTAGAATGGTGCCTTGTAGCTTGTGCGGGTGGCCTTAGGCGACTCTGATAGTGCCACATGGCACCATTTGAGACGTCCATCTTCTTTTCTTTGTACGTGATGCTACGGATGTCGGATCGAGTTGATTTTCATGTCCTTGGGTAGCGATCGTCAACTTGAACCCATCCATGTGATCAGATTTGTCATTTAAGGTCTAGATGTGCATCACCCTACCCCTTGGCCTTTGATCTTCCTCGAATTGTATATGATGCTACGGAGATCTGATCAGGGTGATTTTAGAGGCGTTGTCTCCGATCGTCACCCTAATCAAATCCATACAGTCGGATCTTCAATCCGAGGACCAAAAATGTATCACCTTCTCCCTTAGCCATTAAAATAGGGAAATTAATATACAGTTTATACAAATTAATCTAAATGCACGGTAATGCATGTTATGCCATATCTACAATGCTAAATGCATCTACTATCCTAAGAACATGCATAAATAGAAAATTCTAGGCTAAATAGACGTGTCTACATCATACCCCATGCCTATCTTTTGCTAGTCTCTAGAAAAACTAAATTGCATGCTATTTATAAAACAGAATTAAGATTCAATTACTTAGGCACTTGTTATTTATCAACAATGAGAAATTTCTACTAAAGACCTAAGCTACGGAGACTCAACAACACCTAGATGTCTGGAAAAATGTATATCACCCAAGTCCTTGTCTTATTATAAATAAGAAAGAGAGATTTTTTTTGTCTTTTTCTTCTTTTCTGTTTTGTTTAGTTTAAGGTTTCAGGGCAGCTTTTTACAGCTACTTAACCCACCCAAGATTCAGAAAGAATTCTAAGTGATAAGAATCTTATTGTGAAAATGTGATTGACTCACTAAATGACAATCAGGATGAACCTCAGGTTTCTACAAACCTTAGTGACCCTTAACAAAATATTTTGCCTTAAGGTGTATCTATTTGACTGGTGGCTTTCACTCTACTTTTATTTTTATGGGGTTGACACAAGGGCGAACCCAGTGTATATCTCCTAGGGTTATTCTACTCCCCTGCTTCTTCCTAAGTGTTAGGAATTATTTGTGCATTTTGTGAGTTAGGCTCTAGACAAATGACAATGGGGGGTTACTTACGGCAATTTGCCAGCCATACTCGTGCGGTGAAGTGTGGCTTATTCTTTTTTTTCTTCTTTTCTATTTTTTCATTTTTTTTCTTTTCTTTTTTTTTTAAGCAGGTGGCTTCCTCGATCTAAGATTTACCTAAAAGCAATGGTTAAAGGGGTTACGTTGTGTGACTAGGCTCTAGACACCCAACCATGAGGTGTTACTCCTAGCAACGTAATAGCCATACCACCCTAGTATGTTTATTAGCTACCTAATTTCCATTAAAATCACCTGAGTACTGAGTTAGTGCGAGATGTGTGTAGATGCTTTAGGCTATAAGTCCCCTCAAATTAAAGGGCGGGTTGATAAGTCGTATACTTATCACCCCAACTTATTTAATCAAATTAAAATAAACTTAAAGTGGTAAGGAATCAAGAAACAAAGTCCAAACTTTAGTGGACATCCAAAATAGTTAAGCCCGAAGACCTGAAGAGTCCAAGTGTTTAGGTACTATTATATTGTTTCTTAAAGTTGAAAAACTCCTATTGCCTAAGTTCTCTTTTCCTAGTTATCAATTCTTTTGTATTTTTTATTAATAAAGGGAAAAGAAATAAATTTTACAAAATACAAAGCTGACAAAATAATTCAGAGATAAATATATCCACCCTCCATGCCTAGCTAATGCAATGTCCTCATTGTATTAAAAAGACATGAAACAGAGTGAAGTAGAGAAGAAAGCACATGAATTCTGTGATTAACCAGTCAGCTCTAAATCTGAACAGGCTATACAAGTGTTGAGTTGAGTGCTTTCAGTTGGGCATAACATATAAACATAGGGGAGGACTAAAAGAATCAGAATGTCAGGTTGAGATTCGAAGAAAAAGATTGATCGTCAGACCCTCTAGTAGAAGATGTCCACAGCTGTGGATGAGAGTGAGATGCAAGCCCATCCCCCAAGGTCGGGTGGTTGTAAGCTAGGCTCTGATTGATAAATACCAAGAATCAAAGATTTTTCTACTTCTGGGGCTGGGCCTGCGATTTATGAGAATGCAACCCAAATCCAAAATGTCAGACAATAGGGAAGTCTATATCAATAGAAGTGTTTGTCATCTTAGAGTTCAGATAAAAAAGATAATCAATTAGTCTACACTTGGGTTTCACATCCTCAAAGTCAAAGATATCATAAAGGCCCTGGTAAAAGGTTGGTGGTTTGAGGCAAATAGAAACCCTTAGATCCACAATTCCATTTCCTCTAAAATTCACTTCCCATAATTTCACTTCCAAACTCCTGTCCTCCAAAATTAGAGTTTCTGGGGCCTCCATAGTGTCACTAACCCCATCTATAATTCCTAAGTACAAAAATTGTGGCTGAATCAGATTTGACTTAGGTGTGGTGAAAACAAAATCATCATTAAGTTCTTTAGGGTGTGGTTGAGGACTGGGGCTATTGATTAAATCTTCCATAAAATCAAGATTTGAATCCTCCAAGTTAGCACCAATTGAATCATAATCCTCAATTATAGGGCCCTAAAATAATTCATTAGGTTCCTCTGGCCCATTCATCTCACTAAATTCATTCTCCTCAACCTCAAGTGAGACTTCACCTAAAGATTCTTCTCCCTCAAAATCAAGAAATTCTAGATCCAAATTAACATATGTCTTGAGATTATATGTTGTTCCTTGGTCCACCAAGCCATATTTTTCCTTGTACCCTGGATTGGGGATCTCAGGTGAGACAATGGGTACATCCTCAATTGGTTACTCTAAATCAACCTCGTCATCCCAGGTCTCATAAAATGTGTCGCCCCTATAGGTGCCTGAGTGGTTTCTGACATTGGCTCTCCTAAAAGGGGTTCATCCTGGGAATAATTCCAAGATTAGACTAGAGCAACTACGAATTTCATCCTCAATCTTGACAATTTCCCAAATAATAACTCACCCAGGTTCTTATCCTCAGCATCTTGGAGCCAGTCCAATAAAGACTTATTAAGCTCATCAATCATTGTGATTAGAGGCTCCAATGCTTCAGTATAAGGTGCTAGCTGAGCTTCTAAAGATCGTATGGTATTTCTCAAGTTAGCCAGCACCCTATCTTGGACCTAGTTTACCTAAACTGAATGGTTCGGTTTAGGGTTGGTTGGGTTTGGCTTCAGTCCATAAGGGTTAAGAAATTAAGGTTTGGTTGTGCAAAAATTCACTCCATTAAATAATTAATCTTATGCAATCTTCTAGCTTTACACATTTATTATTAGATACCTATACTTTCATTTTGTAAATATCTACATTCATGCATTTTAGGAGAGGAAGAGAGAGAGAGAGATAGAGCCTTCATTTCTAAAACCTAACACCACCTATTCACCTACATTAATTTCCTAATAACCCAAGTGCCTACCCACAAAACCCCTAAAATATTCCTGACATCAGAAAACATGTTTAAATAATTCGTTCATTGTAGCAAGTGTTCACGACAATAATTTTAATAAGAAAAATGAACGGTGAGTTCGAATGTTGATCTAAGGGAGGCAAGAAATTGGATCAGATTATCGCTTTAATGTCACAAGATATTCATTTTGTTTGCTCGCGAAAAGAGAGAGAGAGAGAGTGAGAGAGAGTGGTAGGGCTAGAGATTCGTAGGAGAGCAGCGATAGCTAATTATGCATGAAAAGTAGACATGATCAATCATAATAAAATCTAGCTAAGAATGAGCATGAGACAATAATTATGATGTCAAAATCTACTTTATTGAATATCAAGCATGGTCCGGAAGTTGTGATCAACAAAACTTAAATGAATGCTTAAAGGAAAATAAACTACAAGCTATCAAAGATTAGAAACTAAATGCAAGGAGGTGGATGGCTTCGAGGAAGCCACGGCAGTGGAGGGGCTTCCGTCGGTGGCTCGGCATCTTCGGGAACACTCATTGAAGCTCTATAGAGGTGGGGACGTGCTTGGTAGAAGCTAGAGATAGATCTCTTTGCAATGGAGGTCTATAAGACTCTTTATAGTGGAAGAAAGAGAGCTAAAAGAGGCATCGCATCAATAGCGACAGCAAGGACAACGTTGCAAGCGTTGTTGTAGGCAGCTTACTTGCATGCTGTCACTGTGCATGCATAGTTGGTGCTCGCGAGGAGAATCGTAGGTCATTGGATCAACATCATGGATTGCCATCGGACGATTGAGGATGCGTCCAAATGGCTTATCATCGTGCCCATTGCGCTCATCGCACGAGAGGAAATCACGGTCATCGGATTACATGCAAAGGGTTGAGATTGCACGTGAGATCGCGCTTCAGATCATGCCTTGGGCACGCGTACGATCGAGCGTCAGACCATGCGTGGATGAATCATGCGCTTCTAGAGGGGCCACGTAGCTGCTATCATTACCATCCGCTTCCTCATCAACAGCTGAATTTTAGCTGTGCTTGAGAGAGTGGATCAAATTTGAGTGCGGGGCTTCGACCTTACATCTAGCGTGAATGAGTTGGAGCACTAACCGCTACGCCATCCACGCGGATTATTCTATGGATGACTTTGGGCCCTGCGACATCAAACGTTGGATGGAGATCTAATGGTCAGGATCTCACGTGGGCAACTCTTCAGATCCTATGGCACGCGATGAGGGGGCTACGTGTCCGCTTTCCAGTCGTTAGACCGACATCCAACTATCGCGATAGATGTTGGGTGTAATGGAGGCTTGGGCAGCTGCCACGTGTCACCTTTTGGGCCGTTGCTTTGTAGATCAACAGTCAAAACTTCCCGAACTTGTTGTGGGAGCTACGGAGGTCGGATGGAGGTGATTTTGAGTCCATTGGACTCCGTTAGTCGATCTGAATTCATCCGTTTGGTCTGATTGCTCATTAGAGACCTGTTTCAATAGGAACTTGTACAGTAGGCCATAATTCTAAGCAATCTTAACCTAACGTAATGTAGAATGCATGCAATGCTCCCAATCCCACTATAGCGTGATATAAATGCCCATGTGCCCTCGAGATTGACTCTAATTGAGGTAATTAACGTTATTATTTGTAGAGTCATCATACTCCCATGCCTACCCCTTGCTAGTTCCTAGCAAGGTTAACCTAAATGTTATTTACAACTAGAATTAAGAATCGATCGCTCAAACATAAGTTGCTTGTCAACAGGAGGAAATTTCTACAAAGAACCTAACCTATAGAGACTCAACAATGCCCAGGTGCTTGCCAAAATTCAGACCACCCAAGTGCTCACCTTATTTTACATAGAAGAATTTTTTTTTCATCTTTTCTAATTAATTTTTTTCCTCAAGTTGGTCTAGAGGAAAGAATAAAGAATAATTTTTGGGGGGAGCTTGATATGATAATTCAAGGAATCCCATAGAGAGAAATGATTTTCTTGGGTGTAGATTTAAATGGACATGTGGGAAAAGATGCTTTAGAGTATGCAGCAGTGCATGAAAATCATGATTTTGGTGTTAGGAATGAAGGAGGGAAGACTTTCCTTGATTTTGCAATGGCTTATGATCTTTTCATAGCAAATACCTTCTTCAAAAAATAAGAAGTGCATTTGATCACCTATAAAAGTGGCCTAATAAGAACACAGATTGATTACTTTACTTTGAGAAGAAGAGATCATTTATCTTGTAAAGATTGCAAGATTTTTCCAGGGGAGAGTTTAACTGCTCAACATCATCTTTTGGTGTTGGATGTTCATTTAAAGAAGGCAAAGAAGTGAAAATTAGTTTTTAAGAATTTGAGAATTAAATGGTAAAATCTTATGAAAGAGCAAGTGAGATTTAAAGAGAAGATGATGCAACAAAAGACTTGAGATCTTGATGGTAGTGCTGATGAAATGTGGTTAAATATGACAAACTGTATTAGGAAGGTGGCAAAGGAGGTGTTAGGTGTGTCTAAAGGAGGTGTTCTATGATAAAAGGAGGCTTGGTGGTGGAGTGAGGAAGTGCAGGAGAAGCTTAAAATTAAAAGATCCTGCCTTAAAGCCTTATATCGAGATATGACCGATGAAAATATTGAAAACTACAAAAGAGCAAAGAAAGAAGTAAAGAAAATAGTTAGTGAAGCAAAAGCAAAAGCTTGAGAGCATTTTTGTAAGAAATTTGATTCTAAAGAAGGTGAAAAAGATATCTTCAAGTTAGCTAAAGCAAGAGAGTGGAAAGCAAAGGACCTTACACATGTAAGATGTATCAAGGATGAAGAAGGGAGGATGCTTATAGCTAGTGAGGATATAAAGATAAGATGGAAAAGATTTTTTCATAAGCTTTTTAATGAAAAATAAAAGAATGATATCATCTTAGGGGAGTTAATCAACTCAGAAGATTATGTGAATCGGGTAAGTTATCGAAGGATACAAAAGAAAGAAGTAGAGGAGGCTTTGAAGATGATAAAAAGTGGGAGGGTTGTTGGGCCTGATGATACTCTTATAGACGTTTGGAGAATGATGGCAGAACGGGGTATAACTTGGCTCACAAATTTATTTAATGTTGTTTGCAGAGGCAAGAAGATGCCAGAGGAATGGAGGAAAAGTTTTGTGGTACCTTTATACAAGAACAAGGGTGACGTACAAGATTGTTCCAACTATAGAGGTATTAAGTTGATGAGTCATACGATGAAACTTTGGGAGACAATAATTGAAAGAAAGGTGAGGCAAGTCTCTGTGGTAACTAAAAATTAGTTTGGCTTTATGACAGGCCAGTCTACTATTGAGGCAATACATCTCTTGAGACGTATGATGGAGACATACAAAGTCAAGAGGAAGGATTTACATATGGTTTTTATCGATTTGGAGAAGGCCTGTGATTCTGTCCCAAGAGATATCTTGTGAAGAATTTTGGAGAAGAGACAAGTGTCAATTTTATATATCAACCTCTTAAAGGATATGTACTATGGAGCAACAGCTTGTGTAAAGATTAAGAATGATTTGACGGACTACTTTGATATCACCATTGGTCTGCATCAAGGATCAACTTTAAGCCCTTATCTTTCTGCCTTGGTCATGGATGAGTTGACGAAGCATATCCAAGCTGAGGTGCCATGATGTATGTCTTTTGCTGATGACATTGTGTTGGTTGATGAGACAAGAGATGGAGGGAATAGAAAACTTGATTCTTGGAGAGAAGCCCTGGAAGATAAAGGATTACACATAAGTAGGATAAAGACTGAGTATATGGAATGCAAGTTTAGTAGTAGAGGGAACAATGAAAGGATTGATGTAAAAATTGGAGAAGAGTGCATTCCAATGAAAGATGTTTTTAAGTACTTGGGATCCATTTTCCAACAAGATGGTGGAATTGATGGAGATGTTACACATAGAATTAATGCAGGGTGGTTGAAATGGAGGAGTGCCTCTGGTGTTCTCTGTGATAAGAGGGTTCCTTTAAAAGTTAAAGAAAAGTACTATCAAGCTGTGGTAAGACCAACCATGTTTTACGATTCTGAATGCTAGGCTATCAACTATAGGCATGTACAGAAGATATCTTTGGCAGAAATGAAGATGTTAAGATGGCTGTGTGGTCATACAAGAAAGGACTATATTTCAATTGAGATTATTAGAAAAAAGGTTTGGGTGTCACCTATAGAGGATAAAATGAGAGAGGCATATCTAAGGTGGTTTGGACATTTACAAAGAAGGCCACTAGATGCTCTAGTTAGGAGATGCGAGAAGTTGGATGCTGAATCCGCTAAGAGGGGGTAGGGAAGACAAAACAAGTATTGGAAGGAAACTATTAAGCATGACCTCAATTACTTCAATTTAAGTTCTGAAATGGCTGAAAATTGATCTGTGTGGAAGCAAAGAATCCATATAGCCGACCCCACTTAGTGTGGGAAAAGTCTTGGCTATTGTTGTTGTTGTTGTTTTCAAGTTAACAATTTCGGGGTAACTTTTTACGGCTGCCGAATCCACCCAAGACTTGAAAAGGACTCTAAGTGCTAAGCATCTTGTCATGAAAATTGTGATAGACTCACTCAGCGGCAATTAAAATGGACTTCGAGCTTCTACGCCCCTATGCAACTCAGAAAAGAAAATGTTGCCTAAAGGTGTATCTATCTAACCAGTAGCTTTCTCACTAATTTTATTTTTGTGGGGTCAACATAAAGGCAAACCTAGTGTATATCTCCCCGGATTATGCTACTTCCTCGCTTCCTCCTTAAGTGTTTCAGAATTCTTGTGCATTCTATGAGTTGGGATCTGGACAACCGGCCAATGGGTTATTACCTACAACAACTTGCCAGCCATACTCATGCGATGAACTGTGCCTTTTTTTTCCCTCTTTTTCTACTTTTCTATTTCTTTTTATTTTCTTTTTTTAAAGTAGGTGGCTTCCCTGATCTAAGATTTTCTTAAAGGCAGTAATAAAAGGGAATGGTCATGTGGCTGAGCTCTAGACAACTGGCCAATGAACTGTTACCCACGACAACTTGCCAACCGTACCATCCTAGAAGGTTCATTAGCTACCCAATTCTATTAGAACCACTAGGGAGTGAGTCAATGCAAAATGTGTGAAGATGCTTAGACTAAAAGTCTCCCAAATCATAAGGCAGGTTGATAAGTCATATACTTATCACCCTACTTTATTGACCAGATTAATATAAATTAAGGTGGTGAGGACTCGAGAATAAGCCCACATTTTAATGGACACCTGGACTGATTAAGCCTGAAGACCTTAAGACCTGAAGAGTCTATGCGTTTAGGTCCTTAATGTATCATTTCCTAAAGTTGACAAGCTCCTAATGCTTAAGTTTTCTTTTCCTAATTCTTATTTTTTTGTTTTTTTTAATTCAAGTTGACAGTATGTAGTCAGAACATACGAATTACCACCCCCCATGCCTAAGTTGGACAATTTCTTCATTGGAAGATAAATATATGCAAGGGAGTAAGGAAAGAAATCATCTAAGTTTCAACTGTGTATCCGGCCAACCTGAATCCTTTAGGTTGCCTCCTAGGAAGCGTTGAGTTTATTGCCTCTAGCTGAGCGAAGCTCCAAATTAACCCTCAATGAGGGTTACAACTTTCTTTGGGGGAACTTGGACAAGAAAGTGTTTTAATCTTTGACCATTAATTGTAAAGGTTTGCCCAGTCTTGGGATTAAAAATTTCTACCACCCCATTTGAAAATGGTTTGATCACTCAGTAAGCTCCAATCCACTTGGATCTCAACTTCCCGGGAAAGAGTTTAAGTCTCACATCAAAAAGCCAGACTTGCTGATTTGGATCGAAGGTCTTTTTGTTGATATGTTGATCATGGACAGCTTCCATTTTCTCCTTATAAAATCTACTATTCTCATAAGCATCCTAACGAATTTCTTCAAGCTCGAAGAGTCGGAGCTTCCTTTGAGTTTCGGCCAAATGGGAATCCATATTACATTGCTTGATGGCACAGTATGCCCAATGCTCCAACTCAATCGAAAGGTGGCAACCATTTCCAAAGGCCAATTAATATGGTGACATGCGTATCGAGGTCTTATAAGCGGTCCTGTATGCCCACAGGGCATCATCCAATCTTGTGGACCAATCATTCTTGTCAGGTCGCATAGTCTTTTGCAGAATATTCTTAATCTACCTATTTGAGACCTTAGTTTGCCCATTCATTTGCGGGTGATACGGGGTAGCAATGTAGTGAGTAACCCCGTATTTCTTAAGTAAAGCACGAAACTGGGCATTGATGAAGTGACTCCCACCATTGCTGATCATGGCCTTAGGTATCCTAAATCGGGAAAAGATGTTCTTTACAAAGTCCATGATGGCCTTATGATCACATTTTTAGGTAGGCATAGCTTCAATCCATTTCGAGATGTAATCCACTGAGACTAGTATATATTCGAAGCCATTTGATGGTGGGAAGGGATCCATGAAATCGATGCCCCAAACATCGAATATTTCAATGATGAGAAAGGGTTGTAGAGGCGTCATATCTTTCTTGGTCATGGTCCCCAGGGTCTGGCATCTAGTGCAGGTTTTAGCACAATTGTGTGTGTCCTTGAATAGTGATGGCCTGTAAAAACCAGACTGCAAAACTTTTGCAGCCGACTGCTTCCCAGAGAAGTGGCCACCACATGCTTGATCATGACAAAAGGACAACACACTTTGAACCTCCTCTTCAAGGATACACCTCCTAATGATTTGATCAGCACAAAGTCTAAACAGCATAGGATCATCCCTGAAATAATGTTTGGCCTTAGCCAAGAAATTGTCTTGCTGTTGTCTAGACCAACCATGTAGAATCTACCCTACCACTAAATAATTAAGTCTGCATACCAGGGGAGACTCTTTCCATGCACAAATAGAATTTGTTCATTAGGAAATGTATCAGTTAAGGGTAGTGAAGACCCAATGTGTTTTGGGTGAAGTTTCGATAGGTGGTCAACTACAACATTCTTGGATCTGGCTTTGTCGCGTATTTCCAAGTCAAATTCCTTCAGGAGCAAGATCCATCTGATCATCCTAGGTTTAGTGCCCCTTTTGGCTAACTGATAACTCTACATCTAATGATGATAATTCCATCAATTGGGGTTAGTTTTGAGGATATATGTGTGTTAATGATATACCATAATGGGCTTGGGAGCATTGCATGCATGACAAATTAAAATTGCTTATAATCAATGTTTAATGGCCGTATGTACAAGTGCATATTGAAACAAGCCTTAGATGAGTAATCGAACCGCACGGATGGATTCAGATCGATGAATTGAGTCCACTAGACTCAAAATCACTCAAATCCGACATTCGGAGCTCCCTTAACCAGCCCAAGACGTTCTGGCCATTGATCTGATGATCAACAACCCATAAGTTACCACGTGGCAGCTTCCAACACACCCTCACCCACATCACGCCCTCAGCTTCATCGCGCAAAGCATTTTAAGTCGTCTGATCTGTGGATCGGACAGCTAAAAACACATAAGCATCGCCTGCGTCTCCAACGCTTCAAATCTGGGCCGTTGGATCTCCATCCAACGGTCAGCAGCAGCCGCACACGATTTCACCTCCGCGACCAAATGTAGAGACAGCGCAGTGGTCAAGCACCCTATCCCCACATGCTAGGCGCGGGTTCGAGCTATGGTGGGACTCCATTTGGTAGCAGAATCACGCACGGACAAAATTGAGCCGCTGATGCAGATGCCGATGGCAGGGATCGCACCACGCTATGCAGCGGATGTGCGCGGATACGCCTAGGTGAGATAATGCTCGATCCTCAGTGCGTGCCCATGCACACTCTCGACCGTTCGATCTTAGATCGGATGGCTCACAGAGCGATGATGCGGATCGTGGGAGATGAAGCACATGTGCCTACGATGGACTGGCGGGCGGAAGGCCTTCACCGATGTTTCTGGCATGGGCTTAGCGATGTCCTGGTCGTCGCTAAAACCCTTAGTTTGGAAACCTCTTTTCCCTATATAGACCCCTTCAACTACCCTATTGGGAGGCATTGAATACATACACACCCTCCAAGCTACTCTAGCCTTCTCCTAGCTCCACGAAATACTCCATACCCACCCCAGAGTTGTCAAGCTGCCGACGGAGCTTCCCTCCATCGCCGTGGCCGCCTTGACTCTTCCTTGCACTCTCTCTCTTTACTTTAGTTTATGTTGCACTTGTTTAAGCTTTCATCCATTGTTGTAGTTGTAAACAAACTTTCACCGCATGTTATATGTTGATGATATTTCATATGTTGTAGCTCACATCCTTCTAAATGATTGTCATGCTTTAAGCACGATCTCTAACCCAACTCTCTCTCTCTCGCATTTTCTCGCGAGCAAGCAAATCAACCATTCTTATGACACTTAAAATGACAAAATAATCCGATTTCACGCCTCCTCATGTTTGACACTTGGACTCACCATATCCATACTCTAAATTAAAATTGACATCGTGAACGCATGCTATAATGACACAATTAAACCAACTCGTCCCACACCCGTCAGTTTTTGGCGCCGTTGCCGGGGGGCAATGAATTTCTTTTGTTGCCTTCATCCCACATTCGTATTCACATCATTTAACTCATTTTTCTCCCTCTACTTGATTGATTGTAGGAACTCAATGCGTGGGTGGTGAAGGAGTGCGATTCGCGACGGTAGAGATGGAGTAATGTGCGATGAAGACCAATTGTGAGTATCACTCCACCCTTTGGTTGTTTGAATGCTTAAAAAAAGAAAAATGCAAAAAAATATAAATAAAAAAATTGGTGTGGTGAATGACTACTTGATCCACATTCCAAACTCATCACCCAACAAAAAAATACACCCTAACATTTTTAAGGAGATAATGTTTTTGAGTGTTTTTCTTCTTTTTTCTGAGTGGTGTTTACGAAGCCGTCATGATTTGACTTGGGCTGCACAACTCACCTAGTAGAACTGCATGAAGGCTAGGATGAACTCATTAGGGTTGCTTTTTTAGGGCCACATCACTCTAAAGGAAATCAACCTTCACCCGTTGTGTGCAAAACTGTGTGTGCCCAATTGAACCTTGCTTGAAAACATTAAGGCACTTCAACCCTAAAAAGCACTAAAGCAAGGACAAATCATTAAAAGACACCACATCTTAAAATCCTTGCTC
This sequence comes from Thalassia testudinum, assembly GCA_037157565.1. NCBI lineage: Eukaryota > Viridiplantae > Streptophyta > Magnoliopsida > Alismatales > Hydrocharitaceae > Thalassia > Thalassia testudinum. The sequence goes on along the minus strand of JAZHRO010000025.1, from coordinate 55,784,543 downwards.
GAGAACCATGTCTTGTTAAGTGCACTTACACTCAAATCGGTTAACTAAGAGGCACAACCCCAATCAATGCCTCATCACATATCTTGAGCACAAGCACTAGCCTAGCCCCTTGTTAAAATGGAGTAGACGTGCCCTAGGCAGGACTGGTTTAAGTCTTGGAGGTGTGATTTAGTTTGCTAGGAACTTGGCCTTCATTCCCTTTGTAGATTCTGGTGTCTAGGCCGTGGGGAAGTGTCAAACGACTGTGGTTGTGGGGTCTACGGAACTGGCAGCGAAAGCCAAAGGAAGAACCTTCCCCTTAATCTCCTTGTAATCAACTTGGCCAGATTAATATTGGGAAGGGCGGTTAAGTGCTTACAGGCTTGATTATTCCCTTTGAGTCTTCTAGGTCACCTAACGTGCACACTGTAAGGACTAGACTTGTCTGCTTGTTTTTGCACACACTTATCGCATCTGTTTCTCTCCGCATCCCTCCCCGCCCTTCTCTAGTGTATGTGACGAGTCAATTGTTCGCTTTAAAGTTGTTTGTAGTTTTATGTGGTGGAAAAATCGACTAATCAATATTTAAAAAGAAATAACCACTCGCAGAAGAGCGAGTCGTATCCACAGGGAGGCAATGACGTATTTAAATTCGCACCAGTTAAAAACATTTGTTCGTAGTTAGTCTGGACAAGAATCAAGCCAAAATTGCCTTCAGATTAAGGTTGAATCAAGAATCATGCTGAAATAGCAATTCTGAGTAACTAGAGGATATTTGTCACAATGCAGAATCAATAAAATATTATTAAAAGTTGACAATGGCAAAAAATGTAATTTTTAATGGCCATGTTACTGTAGCAAAACAGGGGATTTTTTCCCCTTTGCCGTGTGCGATGAGGAGTAGACGGCCGGATGCGGAAAGCTCGGAGGAAGTTCCTTGGACAGAGGGCTTCGAAGCGGTGGTGGCGGCGTGTCGTGCGGTGGCCGGAGCCGGTCGGACAGAGCTCCAGCGGAGGTGGCTGCAACCGGTGCTATAGCTGCTATTAGCAGTGAGGACTGCTGTGCGCTGGCTGGAGGCATGGGCACGCTCGCGGCCTGTTGGGGGTGAGGTGCGCACGGGGCTGCTGTCGGGGGGGCACTGCAGGCGCGGGAGAAGGGCGGCTCTGCCGGCTCTACTGCTGCGTGCTAGTTGGTGGCGTGGGCGCGTGCGCGGCCTGTTGGCGGTGAGCGTGGGTGCGGTTGCAGGCGGAAGGTGAGCGGGCGTGAGCGGTGAGGCGCTGCAGGCTGTGCACGCCTTGCGTGCAGCTGGAGGCGTGCGGGCGACTTGGAGTGAGCGGGAGAGTGTGGTTGTGCGGGTGCGGCTGAAGGCGGGGGTGCGTAGGCGGGTGGTCGAGATGAGGTTGCAGGCGGAAGGTGAGCGGGTGAGGGCTGGAGGCTGTGCACACCTTGCGTGCGTTTGGAGGGCGTGCGCGGCCTAGAGTGGATGCGGGAGTGAGCAGGTGAGGTTGCGGTTGGAGTGGGGGGTGGCTTCAGATGTCCGGGAAATTTCTCGGACGTCTTAACTGACTGAGAAGGTGATTGCACAGTGGCTGCGGCAGTGGTTGTTGGTGACGACGGCGAGGGAGATGCACGCTAAGGTGCTCACGGTAATGTGGACGAGCTCCAGATGGCGGTGTGGCCTGTCACACCACACGCCTACAGTGGTGGAGACTCGTCGTCACGGTTGAGGCCGGCGGTTTAGAATGGAAGAGAGAAGATCTCTCTGCACAGTGGTGGGTCGGTGGTGGAGGCCTCCCGAGCTCGGTTGCCTCCCTCCTCCTTTTGTAGCCGCTTGCATAGATTTGAACGGAGAGGCGAGAGTAGATCCACATTCTCCGCTCGTCCTTGAATGCAGGCTTCATTGCGGCAGCTGGTGGCATTGGAGCGGCAGCCAATGGAAATGCAGTCGTTCCTGCAAGAAGAAGAATAAAGAAAATAATGTTAAAATATTATGGTTATTTATATACAGACCCTTAACTTTTATGTTAACGAAAACAATGTACCTAATTGGTTACCTAATTAGATGAATGCCATTCTAAGCTAATTCTAAATGCAGTTAAAATATGAATGCAATGCATGCATTATGTAATTAAATTAAAAATATGAATTAATCTATTTACATCCTAATTTATGCTAAATAAATGTTAGAATTAACCTAATGTCTAGGCACTTAAATACTTAAATAACCCACAACTATGGGCTAATCAAATACCCCCATGCCTAGTTTTTGCTAGTCCTTAGCAAAATTGAATGAAACCTAGCACTCCAAGTAGACTAGTCAACTCACTTAGTCTTAATTCAGAAGCATATTAAGTTCAGACTCTAGACCCATGGTTCCTAAGTAGTTGCTAAGTTACAGACTAGGTCAGCTAAAGACGAGTTGCAGGCACAAGTTTCCTTGATTTCTGACTCTACCCTAAAGTTTATTGATCCCTGAGATTAAAGCATCCGTGCCTGTGCATTGGTCTGAGATATTTGAGTTAAAGGAAATTTATTTATATATATATATTTTTTGTTTGTTTGATTCTTTTAAGTCTAACCTCAGATCAGCTATCAACATGGTCTGTGTCAGATTCATTATCCCCATTACCATACCTTGAAGGGTGCCTGGCTTTCGATGCTTCAAGATAGCACCACCCATAACAACCCCAAGAACTCCTGGCAATCGACACTTTGAGATAGTATCGCCCATGGATTTCTTAAGCAAATTCAGGCCTATGGCAATCGGTACTTCGAGATAGGGTCGCCCATGGTACCTGAACTGCACAATGAGCTTACATGCCCCCAGTAGGATGGATATCCTAAGAGACAAGCACCGAGGAGGTAATATGTTATCATCGCATCCTCAAGGTGAGTATATACTCCACCTCTCCTGTGGCGGGAACTCTTCCAATCAAAATGTGTTTTCAAGCCTCTCCTAAGTCAAAACTAAGAGAACCAAATCTCTTTACAAAAAGAGAGAATTTAAGTTAATTACCAAACCATGTGTGTGAAATTTGGATGCTTGGGTTACAAGGACCCGAAAATCAAAAGGTAGAATAAGACTCCAGGTACTACCCCACCTTTTAACTCAAACCTTATCTTCCCTTCCTCAACCTCTTGAGGAATGGTCCGCAACTTAACTCCTACTTAAGTTTTTAAGTCCACAAAGGACACTAAAGATCTAAAGCTAGCAGCTCATTTAGCTTCTAAAGTTTGACCCTAGAATTAATTTAGTCTGCCGTAGAGTTCTGATTTGCTTAAGAATGCAGGACTTAGCCAGTTAAGTTCAAAACTTTCTTTTTTTTGTCATTTTTATTTATTTTTAATGCAAATGTATGTAATGAATGCACTATGCTATGTATATCCCCAAGTACACCCCCCCATGCCTAAAATCTGCAATGTCCTCATTGCATAGAAGGATATTACCTAGGTCAGAGCTGGGTTGAATAGCCAAAGAACCTGCAAATCAGGTTCAAGAATTACAGAAATAGGCCCTAAAAATGAGCAAAGCACTGTTGGCCTAGAAAATAGGTAACCTAGGATGTTGGCGAGCTGATGATGAATCTCGATAGAAAATGCTCACCAACTAAAATGGGAATGAAATCTTCCCAGGTCACCAAAAGAGGTTCTAAAGGATAAACAGGTAAAACAACCACCAAAGGGGTAGGGGGAGGATGACAAGGATCCTCCAAAAGGTATGGGGAAGGAATGGTGCAAAGATAAACCCCCAGGGTAATGGACTGACTAAAGAAATCATCAATCCATACCCGATACTCCATTACAGGAAATATTGGTCTGTTAAGCCCCCTGGTCAGAACAAAAGTGAGCAATTCTCTAAGGCAAGGATCGTCTAGGGTGTCCAAGTTATGAGGTTGCGGGATGGCCAAAAGATCTAGGTTGGGTTTAATTAGCTCGGTGTCCATCCCAAACACTCTTTCTAAATCCTTAATTTCATCCCTAGCATTCCTTGCACCATCACATGTATCTTCCTACTCTTCATCAAGAGTCACAATTTCGCTTTCAGATATAAGCGAATCAGAGGGTGCCTTCGAAATGAATGAAGGTAGGTTGGAAGCAACAGATCTAGGGATTATTCTATCAATGTCATCCCCGGGTTTTTGTTCTTTACTCAAATCTTCCCCGGAGTCTATATGTGAATCCACATAAATCTTAGAAATTACTTCCAAATTTTCCATCATTTCATCATGAGGAGAAATATCATCAATGGGTGTGCTAAGGAAACCTAATTTGGTCAAATTTGTGACATCCTCAGGGGCTAACTCTTCAAATAAGACATAATCACCCTTAGTGTCACTCCAAATCTTGAATGTAGGTTCCTCATATAATTCGTCTTTCTCCTCATCACATAATTCATCATGTACCTGAGGTCTAGAATCATTTAATATCTCAGCAGATCCCCTAGGGTGCTCTATCTGAGGTAAATGGTTTACTCTGGTAACATCAGACTCCTCAGATAGGTCAATTTCTTTAGGGTTAGGTTCCCTAAGGGTGGGTTTCAGTTCCATATCGTGATCAGAAGGGAGGGTAGGATTAACAACATGACTTTGACCCACTTCATCAAATGTCACGAAAATACTATCATCTGGGTCGAGGTCTTCCAATTATACCATCATTCCCTTCTTTTGACTCCAATATAATTCAGGTGGATACTCAACCTTATCATCATCTTCCTCGGGTTGCCACCTTTCTTCATCCAATGCATAGCTACTTTCATGTGTATCTTCCTCCCACCTAAGGTTTGGATCTCTCAAGGAAGTGTCATCTAATGGGGAGGTTTCAAAATTGATACTCGAAAAGTAGCTATTCTCCCCAGAATTTCCCTCCAACTTAAAGTGTAGCTCTCCCACGGGAGATGCATCTATTGTAGAGGGGTATACGTCATCCTCAATGGGGTAGATTGGGTGGCTAATTTCATCTCTTTCTTGTTGGCCTACTCTCAAAGATTCTCCTAACAATTCAATCATTTCGTTTTGCATTTTCTGTATTTCCATCTTCAAAGAGGAGAGGTCATTGCTATAATAAGAGAAGTCAGGCTCAGGCTTGTAGTACCCAGGAGTGTCTGTCCAACCATAATAATTTTTCAGGGAGGTTGGGTTGGGTATTTCTATGGTGTGTTGGATATTGGGCAAAGCAAATCCTGCTCCTAGGTTCTGCTCACTGATTTGGGGCTTAACCAGGCCAATACTCCTATAATAGGAGTAAAACGGATCCCAATGATTGTCATTATGTCCATCAAGGGATGGACCATCTCGACGTCTGGGATCGAAGGATGTAGAGTGGGGGTGAGGGTGTGGGCAAGATGTGAAAGGATGAAAATCAATGTGGTCCATTCTAACTCACACCTCAATCAAAATTCCCCAAGCAAAACACAATTCAAAAAGGACCTTTTAGGTCTTTCCCAATTTAGGCTTTTGATTTTAAGTCAGATTGTAGGTGACAATACAATTTGTTCAATCAATTTACGCACCTATTGTCGACCTACGGCTCGCCTAAGAAGACCTAGTTGGAGCTTAGGTGTTCTTCCCTAAATCTCAAATGGTCAAGTAAATCCAAAGACGGAAGATCGAGGGATGCAAGTAAGCCTAAGCCTTCCTTTGAAGCTGTGCTTTCGCGGTGCTTCTCAACTACCCCCAAAAATCCTTGACAGGGTATCCCCCTCTTTGGATTTACAAAACATTTGATTTCAAGTTCCGAACACTTCAGAATCCAACGATAGGAGGGCTCTTGTCCTAGTATTTCCAAACCTGAGTGTCTAGAAGCATGCCGTGGTGCAAGTGAAATAAGTGTGCATACACCGCAAAAGATTTTGAATTTTGAATCACACGCCAAGTTTGAAAATCAAATCCTTGGTTTTTAAAATGTCCCTCCTTTAATTAGTCCTTTTTCTAGAAAATATGTGACCACTTGTTAGATTTATTCAGTACAGATTAGGTGGTCTTCGCATTAAGTCCTAATGCAATGCGTGATCGAGAATAGGATGCAAAGTAAGAAACTGTGTACCTTGCTTCCAGCAATCAATAATGCAAGAATGCACGCAATGCAGAGAAATAAATCTAGAGGCTACTTATATAGACCTAAATGATTCGTCCTAAGGCAGGCAGCTTCTAGCAGATAGCTCGTTTTCTTTTATTTTATTTTATTTTTAAACTACTTATGCACAAGCAAATAAAAGTAATCAATAAACTAAAAACCTAAATATAAAGAAAAGGGAACAGGCTCCAAAAAATTACCCAATATGGGCACAAAATAAAATCGGGGAACAAACCCCTCAAAATATACCCTAGAACAAGGGTTTCAAACCAAATACAATGAAAAATTAAATCTAAAGTCTTAATTCTATTCTAATCAAACTAGCGAATAAATATACAATGATGTCTGTCACATCCTCGTCCTTCTCCTCCTTTCCAAAATAGCTCATCCAATTCTCCTCTGGCGACGTCAAGGGTCGCCTCTCACACTAGCTGATTCTTGCACAAATTTTCTCGCACAGAAAAGAAAATAATAAATGGTCAAATCACTGTGCAATTGACAAATAATCAAAATAAATCAAGTGAAATTATTGCATCTGTTGCCTCCCCGGCAACGACACCATTTGTCGAGTCGATTGTTCGCTTTAAAGTCGTTTGTAGTTTTATGTGGTGGAAAAATCGACTAATCAATATTTAAAAAGAAATAACCACTCGCAGAAGAGCGAGTCGTATCCACAGGGAGGCAATGACGTATTTAAATTCGCACCAGTTAAAAACGTTTGTTCGTAGTTAGTCTGGACAAGAATTAAGCCAAAATTGCCTTCAGATTAAGGTTGAATCAAGAAATCATGCTGAAATAGCAATTCTGAATAACTAGAGGATATTTGTCGCAATGCAGAATCAATAAAATATTATTAAAAGTTGACAATGGAAAAAAATGTAATTTTTAATGGCAATGTTACTGTAGCAAAACAGGGGATTTTTTCCCCTTTGCCGTGCGCGACGAGGAGTGGACAGATGGACGCGGGAAGCTCGGAGGAAGTTCCTTGGACTGAGGGCTTCGAAGCGGTGGTGGTGGCGTGTCGCGCGGCGGTCGGAGCCGGCCGGACGGAGCTCCGGCGGAGGTGGTTGCAGCCAGTGTTGCAGCTGCTATTGGTGGCGAGGACTACTGTGTGCTGGCTGGAGGTGTGGGCGCGTGCGCGGCCTGTTGGCGGTGAGATGCACGCAGGACTACTGGCAGGGGGCATTGCAGGCGCGGGAGAAGGGCGGCTCTGCCGGCTCTACTGCTGTGTGTTGGCTGGAGGCGTGGGCGCGGGTGTGCCTGCAGGTGGAAGGTGAGCGGGCGTGAGCGGTGAGGCGCTGCAGGCTGTGCACGCCTTGCGTGCAGCTGGAGGCATGCAGGCGGCGTGGAGTGAGCGGGCGAGTATGGTTGTGCAGGTGCGGCTGCAGGCGGGGGTGCGCAGGCGGGTGGTTGGGATGAGGTTGCAGGCGGAAGGTGAGCGGGTGAGGGCTGGAGGCTGTGCACGCCTTGTGTGCGGCTGGAGGGCATCGCGGCCTGGAGTGGATGCGGGAGTGAGCGGGTGAGGTTGCGGTTGGAGTGGGGGGTGGCTTCAGACGTCCGGGAAATTTCTCGGACATCTTAACTGACTGAGAAGGTGATTGCACAGTGGCTGCGGCGGTGGTTGTTGGTGACGACGTTAAGCGAGATGCACGCTAAGGTGCTCACGGTAATGCGGACGAGCTCCGGATGGCGGTGTGGCCTGTCACACCACACGCCTACGGTGGTGGAGACTCGTCGTCACGGTTGAGGCCGGCGGTGTAGAATGGAAGAGAGAAGATCTCTCTGCACAGTGGTGGGTCGGTGGTGGAGGCCTCCCGAGCTCGGCTGCCTCCCTTCTCCTTTTGTAGCCGCTTGCATAGATTTGAACGGAGAGGCGAGAGTAGATCCACATTCTCCGCTCGTCCTTGAATGCAGGCTTCATTGCGGCAGCTGGTGGCGTTGGAGCGGCAGCCAATGGAAATGCAATCGTTCCTGTAAGAAGAAGAATAAAGAAAATAATGTTAAAATATTATGATTATTTATATATAGACCCTTAACTTTTATGTTAACGAAAATAATGTACCTAATTGGTTACCTAATTAGATGAATGCCATTCTAAGCTAATTCTAAATGCACTTAAAATATGAATGCAATGCATGAATTATGTAATTAAATTAAAAATATGAATTAATCTATTTACATCCTAATTTATGCTAAATAAATGTTAGAATTAACCTAATGTCTAGGCACTTAAATACTTAAATAACCCACAACTATGGGCTAATCAGTATGCACGGGAGACGATCACTTCATCCTGAGCTATTTGTTTTGGAAAGAGAAATCAGAAGAAGACTTGATCTTGCAAGAGACATGGTTGAACCTAGATTAGATGAGGTTGAGGACCAACCTTAGCCCGACGCTGTGGCCATCATTCAGGCCTAGATCTCTACCAACCACCAACTCCAACAACAACAGATCCAAACCATCATGCAAGCCATACACCGACTGCAAAACCAGCAGGGGCAACAACCACCTAACCCACCACAACCTCTAGAGGGCCAACCTAGGCCCCTCCGCTACTTTTACGATCTGTCTGCTATTCAGATCGAACCCCATATTAGGGTCCCCGAAGGGGGAGATGATTTTGAGCTGAAACCTAATGTCCTGAGTCTGATTCATAGTCACTTTCATGGGAGCTCAAATGAGGACCCCTTCCAACACCTTGAGGACCTTGACCAGATCGCCTGAACTGTGAAACCCAGGAACATCAGCTTGGACATTGTTATGATTAAGATGTTCCCCTTCTCCCTAAAAGGCAAGGCATCTCATTGGCTTAGAACCTTAGGGAGACTCATCTCCACCTGGGAGGAATTCAGGCATGCATTTTTGAAGAAATTCTTCCCCATAGGTAAAACCAATGCCCTCAGGAGAGCCATTACCACATTTACACTCCAAGGTGGGGAACAATTCCATGAGGTGTGGGAAATATTTAATGAGTTATTGAGGAAATGCCCACACCATGAGGTTCCAAGGTGGCAATTGGCCCAGATCTTCTACCATGGTCTAGATAGCAACCGTAGGGACTATGTTGATGCCTCATGTGGAGGTAACTTTTTGAACAAAGATGAGGAGAGTGCATTCGAACTCTTTGAGTCCATGAGTGAGAATTTGCTCAACAATGCCTCCATGACCCAGCTTAATTGATCCAGTCAACCTCGTGGTGGGATCTATGAGGTGCAAGCAAATTCTGGAATGGTTGACATGGACATTATAGCCGAAAAGTTGGATCGAGTTGAATTGGTGGACAAAAAGATTGATGAAATGCTAAACCAGACCAGGAACCCGTTACAGACCCTTTCCCTAGCAAAGGGAGCTCACAATGTAGACTTGGTGCAGCCAATAAGCCAAATGCACCTAGAACAACCCCTAACCATGTTCCAAGGAGGGACCTTTGCTCCCTCAACCCCTAATTACTCACTTCCCTCCCCCTCGGCACCTTCTATCTTTGAAGATGTCCAAGCTATCCAAGGTTACTCCAAACCTGACCCCTTCTCCAACACCTACAATGCCGGATGGTGTAATCACCCGAATTTCGCCTGGACGAACCAGAAACCAAACCAATTCCAAAACCAACCCAGGCCAAATCCCCCCTCCGATCATCAAGGTCCACCGGTTAGACCACCCTATAATCAGAATAGGGCAACCCCATCCCCTCAAAACCAAATGGACACATTGATAAAAATGATGGCTGACATGAATCAAAAACATTAGGAAGAAAAGGCCTTAGTGAAGGGACAGTTGAGCCAGCTGTTGGATTGTAAACAACAGGGATCCCTTCCTTCTAAGCCACGACCGAACCCGCGAAATGTGATTAACAGAGGACCCACTTCGCAAGGGTTCCAAGGCAATCCCGGACATGCCCACATGGTCCAGCAAGTCCCACAAACACCCCCTGGGTTTGGTTCTTCTTCTTCCTCTTCTTCTCAAGGATCTACCCATGGTCCCAACACCTCTGCCAACGTGGTTACCTTGAGAAGCTGCACTAAAACCTAGGATCCCAAATGGCCGACCCCTCCCGTGACCTCGCTCCCTGAGATACCCGATTCTGAGGATGAGTAGGAAAAACCCAAGGAACTAGAGACTGACCCAATTCAAATCCAAACACCATACCTCGAGGCCTTGAAGAAGATGAAGAAAAAGAAAGCTGTAGCTGAGAGTGAGGAGCTATTGGAGATTTTCAAACAAGTCTAAATTAATATTCTGCTCCTCGAAGTAATCAAGCATATCCTGGCTTACGCTAAGTTCTTAAAGGATGTCAGTACGCCGAAGCGTAAGCCGAGAACCCAAGCACCTAGGAAGGTTGTGCTCTCAGAATAAGCCAGTTCAATGATATTGAGCAGCCTTCCTCCCAAACAAACTGACCTAGAAGCACCCCTGATATCTTGTAATATCGAGGACATAACATTTGATCTAGCACTCTTGGACATAGGTGCTTCGATCAACCTAATCCTGACGACCCTATATCACCAGTTTGGAATTGGGGAGTTGAAACCCACACCTGTGATCATCCAATTGGCTAATAGATCTGTGAAAACCCCGAAGGGGATAGTTGAGGACATAATTGTTTAGGTCAAGGACTTTTACTTCCCGATCGACTTTTTTGTTCTCGACATGGAAGTCCCCGAACAACTACAAAACACACCCATCATCCTGGGTAGACCCTTCTTAGCTACAACTAAAGCAAACATTGATTGCAACACAGGATGTTTGGAAATCACCTTTGGAGACAAGAAGATGCAATTGGATATCTTCAGGGTGGCCAAGTCTTTTGATTGTGACTGGATTGAGAAGTACGATCCTATGGAACCTCTGTTTGAAGAATGCCTCACACTCAGTTCTTTAGCAGACCATATAACTCAACCAGCCAATTACTATCCTGACCCATCCCAGCCTATGAAGATTGACATTTGCAAAGCTGATTACCTTCCACAGCCACCATTTGAGGAGATTGATGCTGATCAACTTCCACCTTTCCCTTACTTGTCAAATGTTGTCCCACCTACACCCGAACTGAAGCCTTTGCCCGATACTCTCAAGCATGCCCATTTAACTAGGGAACATGAGCTTAGGTTGACTGCAACCCTCTCTGAACATCGGGCAACCATTGGATGGACAATTTCTGACTTGAGGGGAATTAGCCCTACCTATTGCACTCACAAGATCTATTTGGAAGTTGGGGCTTGACTTTCTCGCCAAATGCAAAGATGATTGAACCCAAATATGCGAGAGGTCGTTAAAAAGGAAATAATCAAGTGGCTTGACGCTAATATCATTTACCCAATCTCTAATAGCTCTTGGGTGAGCCCCACTCAAGTGGTACCCAAGAAAGTCGAGCTCACCATTGTCACCATTGATTAGGACGAATCCATCCCCACCCACACTACTATTGCATGGTGGGTGTGCATCGACTATAGGAAGCTTAATGAGGCCACCAAGAAAGATCATTTTCCTCTACCATTCGTTGACCAGATTCTTGAGTGATTGGCAGGGCAGAAATACTTTTGCTTCCTGGATGGATATCCAGGATACAACCAAGTTGCTATTGCACCGGAAGATCAAGAAAAGACCACATTCACTTGTCTGTATAGAACGTTTGCATTCCGTCGTATGCCATTCAAATTATGCAACGCACCCGCTGCCTTTCAGCATTACATGCTAGCCATCTCTTCAGAGATGGTGGGTGAATACCTGGAGATCTTTATGGATGATTTCTTGTGTTCGGGAATTCATTCGACCATTGTCTTAGCAATTGGGAGAAGATCCTAAAGTGTTGTATCGAGGTCAACCTGGTTTTAAGCTGGGAAAAGATCCATTTCATGGTTCACAAAGGGATTGTCCTTGGTCACATCGCCTCGCATAGGGGCATCGAAGTGGATCGAGCTAAGGTTGATCTAATTTCCAAACTTCCACCTCCTAGCTCGGTCAAGCAAATCTGATCTTTCCTAGGGCATTTTGGCTTCTATAGAAGATTTATTAAAGATTTTTCCAAACTCTCTAAACCCTTGACTGGCCTTCTAGCCAACGACACCCTTTTTCACATGACACCTGATTGCATCAAGGCTTACAACACTCTCAGGGAAACAGTCTCCACTGTGCCTGTATTACAACCCTCAGACTGGTCCTAGGACTTTGAGATTATGTGCGATGCATCAGATTTTTCCATCAGCGCAGTCCTAGGACAAAGAAGAGAAAAGAAACCCGTGGTGATCTACTACACGAGCAAGACGTTGGATGAGGCTCAACAGAATTATACTGTCACAGAAAAAGAACTACTCGCCGTAATCTTTGGATTAGAAAAGTTCCAATCATATCTTCTGGAATCCCACGTGACGATTTACATAGACCACTCGGCTATCAGGCATTTGTTGGCCAAAAAGGATGCTAAACCCAAGCTCATCAGATGGATCATGCTCTTGTAGGAATTTGACCTAGAAATATGTGACAAAGTTGTGTCCAAGAATGTCGTAGTCAATCACCTGTCTAGACTCCACCCAGACCACATCAGACCATCATTACCCTTGATTGATACCTTTCCTGATGAGCAACTTCTAGCTATGCAAGGAAGAAAGCTACCCTGGTATGCAGACTTCGTCAACAATTTGGTGGTAGGACAGATTCCACACGGTTGGTTCAGACAGCAACAGGATAAGTTCTTGGTTGAAGGCAAGCACTATTTCTGGGATGATCCCATGCTTATTAGACTCTGTGCTGACCAGATCATTAGGAGGTGTATTCCTAAGAAAGAAGTCCAAAGTGTGCTATCCTTTTGTCATGACCAAGCCTGTGGTGGTCACTTTTCGGGGAAGAAAATGGCTGCAAAGGTTTTATAGTCTGAATTTTACTAGCCCTCCCTATTCAAGGATGCACATAGCTTCGCTAAGACTTGCTCTCACTACCAGACATTAGGGACTATGACCAGAAAGGATATGATGCCCCTCCAGCCCATTCTGATTATCGAAATCTTTGATGTTTGGGACATCGATTTTATGGGTCCCTTCCCACCATCCAACGGCTTTGAGTACATACTAGTCTCAGTAGACTTTGTCTTGAAATGGATCGAAGCCGTCGCCACCCGAAGATGTGATCATAAGGCTGTCATGGACTTTGTTAAGCAAAACATCTCTCGATTTGGGATACCGAAGGCCATGATCAGTGATGGTGGGAGTCACTTTATTCATGCCCAATTTCGTGCCTTGCTTAGAAAATACAGGTTACTCACCGCATTGCCACCCCATTTCACCCACAAACAAATGGGCAAACTGAGGTCCCCAATAGGCAGATCAAGAATATTCTGCAAAAGACTGTAAGACCTGACCGGAAGGATTGGTCCACATGACTGGATGATGCCCTTTGGGCATACAGGACCACTTTTAAGACCCTGATAGGCATGTCGCCTTATTGCATGGTCTTTAGCAAAGCTTGCCACCTTTCGGTCGAGTTGGAACACCGGGCTTACTAGGCTGTTAAGTAGTGCAACATGGATTCTCAATTAGTCAGAGCACAGAGGACACTCCAACTCTCTGAGCTCGAGGAAATCTATCGGGATGCGCATGAGAATAGTCAACTTTGCAAAGAAAAGATGAAAGTCATCCACGACTGACACATTCATAGGAAAACCTTTGAGCCCAACCAACAAGTCTGGCTTTTTGATGCCCGACTCAAACTTTTCCCTGGGAAGTTGAGATCAAAGTGGATAGGGCCATATTAGGTGGTCAAACCTTATCCCAATGGGGTGGTTGATATTGCAGATCCTAACACTGGGCACACCTTCACAGTAAACGGTCAGAGATTAAAACATTTTCTTGCCTAAGTTCCCCCAGAGGAAGTCATCACCCTCATTGAGGGTTGACACGGAGCTTCGCCCAGCTGGAGGCAATAAACTCAATGCTTCCTGGGAGGCAATCCAGAAGATTCAAACTAATCAGTAACATGGCAACACTTAGGTGATTTCTTTCTGTACCCCCCTTTGCATGCATTTATTTGCCAATGAGGACATTGTCCAACTTAAGCATGGGGGGGTGATAATTCACATTCTATGAGTTTATATTATCAGCTAGAATTATATAATAAATAAATAAATAAATTAGGAAGCAGAACTTAGGCATTAGGAGCTTGTCAACTGTGGGAAATAATACGAGAAGAGCCTGGACACTTAGACTTTTCAAGCCTTCAGGCTTAATCAGCCCTAGTGTCCATTAAAATGTGGACATAGCCTCAAATCCTCACAACCTTAATTTACAGTAATTCGCCAATAAAGTAGGGTGATAAGTATACGACTTATCAACCCACCCTCTAACTTGGAGGGACTTTCAGTCTAAGCATCTACACACATTTTTGCACTAACTCACTACTCGGTCATTCTGATAGAAATTGGGTAGCTAATGAACCTCCTAGGGTGATATGGTTGGCAAGTTGTTGTGGATAATAGCCCATTGGCCAGTTGTTCAGAACCCAGCCATAGGACCACTTTCCTTTTATTGCCTCTAAGTAAATCTTAAATCAGGGAAGCCACCTACTAAACAACAAAAGAAAAAGAAAAGAAAAAAAAAAGAGAAAAAGAGAGAAATAGAAAAATAGAAAAAGAAGAAAAAGAAAAAAATAAATAAGACACACTTCACCACATGAGTATGGCTGGCAAGTGGTCGTGGGTAATAGCTCATTGGTCGGTTGTCCAGAACCTAGCTCACTAAATGCACAAAAAGTCCAAAATACTTAAGGAAGAAGCAGGGAAGTAGAGCAATCCAGGGAGATATACACTGGAAACACCCTTATGTTGACCCCAAATAAAAATAAAAGTAGGAAGAAAGCTATCAATTGAACAAATACACTGATAAACGCCAGTTTATCATCATTCTTATGCATTAAAACAAACCTATCTCTTAGGATTTTACTCCGCAAATGGGTTTTTAGGCTATATTTAGGCATAAATTAGGTTAGGCATGCATTGCATTTTTTATTGTCTTTTTGATATGTTTTTGTGAGTGTTAAGGATGAACAGATATACAGATCCCTAAAACCCTAGCACTCAAGAAGGCAAATGGTGAAGGAGAAGCTCAGACTAGCTGGAACTCAGCTTGATCCAGCTCACCACAGTTGGAACCTAGCTCACTTGAACTAGGGTTAGCTCATCCCAGCTCCATTCAGCTAATCTCTGCTAAATGGCATCTTAAGAGAGTTCATCTTAGCTCACCCTAGCTCAAGTCAGCTCAGATCCAGCTCAACTTAGCTGAGTCTAGCTCATCTCAGCTCCCACTAGTCCACAGGGAGCTCTAGCTAGCTCAACTGAGTTGACAGGAGTTCACCCCAGCTCAGAACCAGCTACATCCAGCTCCACTCAACTCCAGGCAGCTGAAGAAGAACTCATCTCAGCTCAGGAAGCTCAAGTCCAGCTCCTGGGGATTCAGCTTAGCTCAATTCAATTGAGCTAAGCTACCTTAATTGCCTCAACCAGCTTGATCCTCCCCGGGAGCACCAGACCCAACTCACCTCAGCTCATTATGGTAGAAGCCAGTTACTTTAGCTTGACTTAGCAACTAGCAAAGAACTAACAAGCTAAACCAGCTAGAGTAGCTCCATGCCTACCTCTTCAGCAGTTGCTAGCTCCAGTTCGAGCTCTAGACTTCTCCTCAGCTCCTCTCTTCAAACCATAGCTCCAATACCTCCTCCTCTACTCCATAGCTAGCTAAGCTAGCTAAGCTTAGCTAGCAACCAGCTCCTTGGCCATCCACCACCTTCAATTCAACCCTAGCTAGCTCCACCAACTTAAGCCCTACCTAAGCTAGCTATCCTACTCATTTTGGCGCCACCTCTTCACCACCTTTCACCCCTCAAATAACCATCAAAAGACAGCAAAAGTTGGCACCAAAACTAACCCTAACCACCTCCCTTTTGGCTCCAACTTTCAGCCCCTTCATCCACCCTACACCTACCCACATAACCCATCCTAGCCATCCACATACCCCCCTTTTAGAACCCTAAGGTGGTGCCACCTAATGGCCTTCTAGAAGGCCCACTTTGGTGCCAATTCTAAAGGGCACCAAAGCCTTAACTACCCCCCCTTATCACCCCTTAGGTGGTGCCACTTATTCTTAGCCCTAGGATCCCTAACTACCCCCATATCCTATCCTAGCCATCCATTCCAAGAGACACCTATGCCCCCCTTCCTACACTATATATACCCACCAAACTTCCCACATTTTCTTCATCCTCCATTAGTGTATTTTGCTACCTATACCACCTACACCTATGGCTAAGAAGAAGGAGTAGAGAAGGAGATTAAAGGGGCACATCACCAGCACTTTTGGTGCCTTCTTCTCCCCACTCTCTTCAACTTGGGCCACGCCAAGGAGGAGGGCTTTTCTACTTCAAGGAGGATGGCTAGGCAAAGGAGAAGGACCTAGGGTGGACATCCTCCCTTGGAAAGAAGCTTAGGGCACGCCCCCTTAGGGCTTACCTTGGAGGACATCACCTTGGCGGAGCATAGCAAGGAAGGAGTTGGATGACTCTTTTCAAGCTTGGGAGCTACCAAGTTTGGAGCAAGAAACCCTCTTCTTCACCATCTATCTAGAGGATTTGTGTTTGCTTTTATTTATTGCAATTTTTCTAGTAGTAGAAGCATTCATCTACTAGGCTTTTTGTAAAACACTTTTTCATTAATCTAGTTGCCTTCTTTGCAATTTCTTTAGTTGCATTTCTAATTGCTTTGTTTTTAGCATTCTTCACTCCCTCTCCCTAATTATTCTAGGCCTCCACTTGCCTAGAGTGAGCTTAGGGAGAGGCTCTACTTGCCACTTTAGAAGTAGTCTATTGAATTGACGTGTAAGTCACTTTCCCGCCACAATTTCGCATGTTGCCTTAATTTCAAAAACAAAAGAATGATATATTGAAAAATACCAAAAAGAAAGTTGAGATTTATATTCCAAGCAAGAGAATCAATTTTGCAAACATTTGGCCTCCTTGGACGACCATAGATACTCCCCTATCTAGGAATATAAATTTAAAAGCGAAAGTGGATTTATGCGTTGCAACGACACTAAATTACCTAATTAACAAGCCGCGTATTTTCGCTATCACTTTTTTGTGCCATTGCCGGGGAGGCACGGCTTTGCATTAGTCAATTTTCGCTTGCTTGAAGTGGATCTAATTCCCTTCTCTTTCTTTTCTTTTGTGTGTGCAGGAACTATTGTAGGAAGAAAGCGGGAATCTGGAAGTGAGAGCTCAAAGATCCTTTTCTTCCCGTGAAATTCAGGTTGGTTCCCCTTTCTTGTCACATTTAGGCTAAAAGACTACCAAAAAAATATTAAACTTGGCTTTTAGGACTATAAACAACTTAACTAATTGGAGTGGTGCATTTTAAAATCCATTGTTTACTTGAATGCTTCTTTAACACCACTCCTTTGCAAGTATTGGTGTTTTATTTTTCGAGTCCAGATTTCTGTCCGGACTTGAAAAATTGATTCCTAACACCACAAGCCTTCTAAAATCATAAAATTTCATACAATGATTCCCAATTAAGTTAGGAACATATGTACCAAATTTCAGATCAATTGGATATGTATTTAATTTTAAAAAATTTGTGGACGGCAGAGGGGTCACACCCTCTAATCTTCTTATTTTGCTACTATCCGTGAATTTTTAGAATTTTTATTCTCATCTAATTTTTGTGAAATTTAGTTTTCTGGAATCCTTGTGAAATTTTACACATCATATAAAATCAAAAAAATTTTCTGAGGTTGGTGGGAATGCTAAAAAGTCCAAAATATTAACAGGTATAATTTCTGGACTTTAACACCAGTACAATTTAAAATTCAAAATAATTATCAAATAAATTCCTAAAATCTTACAAAAATCCTTTTTGGAATTCTTGTTTGATTTTATTCAATGTAGTGATGTTTTTTAACTTGTTTGGACCACTACTTAATACAGAAAGCCTAAAATTAATTCATTGGTAGTAATTTTATGTCTTAGGGATAATTGGCTTAGGGTTTCTTTCTTTCTTTTTAGAGACTCACATTAAAGGAAATTAACCATCACCAATACAACTTGTCTTTCCTTTGATTGTGGAGTTTCAAACTTGTTTGAAAATTTAAAAAGAAAAACCCTAAAACACATTTAATTAAATCAAATCCTAAAAAACAAAAATACAAAAAAATTGTATGACAACTTGATTTTCATTGGAGCCACTCTCCAATTCCTGCACACACACAAAAAAATTGAAAAAACAGGGCAACAACCCAATAAACACCCTTCACATTCCATGTGCACTATAGCATCCTAGACCTAGTTAAAATTTGTAGCAACTTGACCCCTAAAGCTTTATCAACTTAGGCTTGCTATTTAGGTCTTAAGTTTTCTTTAGTTAGTACCAATTCTGTCATATATATCTGGTGTTCAGGCTAAGGGGCCGTGTCAAACGACCAGGCGCGGGTTTGTACAAGCACCTGGGGTTTTCCCTGGGAAACGTTTGGGCCCAAACCTCCCCTTAAGCAACTTGGCTAGATTTGTTGACAGAACAGGTATTCACTATTGATTACTTATTTCCTACGTAGACCAAGTCTTAGGTTTATTTTTAGGGAGTCACACTTAAGTTAGGTCTAGCTTTGTTTGTTTGATTTGTACACTTTCTCTCATCTCTTTCTCTTCTCCTCCCCTCCCGTTCTTCCATTTTATGCACGGGCGACGGTCTCAAAATCCGCACTTGGAAGGACCATTTGATTTCGCCCCCCACACAAAAAGATCACTTTTTCTGTCTTCTCCTTCTAAAAAAATGGAAACTCAACAAAATAGGTCCACTGACCCTTCTACTTCCACCTCTAACCTTACCTCTAACCCCACCACTAACCCTAATTCTAACCTTTCCACCCAAAACCCACCCACATTTAACTTCCCACACTTGGAGCTCCCTAATCTTAAGTTGCCCCAAACACAACATCAAGACCCCCTACCTGATCTTTTAAAATTGATGGCTGAGCAGATTAATAAATTAAATTCCAATCAACAAACATTGACTAGAACATTCAAAACCTAGCCAATCCAAGGCCACACCCACCACCCCGTCAGAAATCTGTTATTCCTCTAAAAGATTTCTATGATCCGTCTTATTATGAGGAACAACCAGGGGTGGTCATACCAGAGGGGGAATTTAAGATCAAGCCTGCTGTCCTGAACCTAATTAAACACTTCCATGGCCTTCTTAGGAAAGACCCTTTTAGCCACCTTGAAGAGCTAACTCTTCTTGCACAGACAACCCATTCCCGAAATGTGCAAGAAGACATATGGCTGATGCGGCTTTTTCCATTATCTCTTAAAGATAAGGCCGCTTATTGGTTCAGGACCATTGGCCGACCCATCACAACTTGGCCTCAGCTCAAGAGCGCCTTCCTCAAGAAATTCTTTCCCATAGGTTGTACCAATTCCCTGCGAAGATCTATTACGACCTTTCACCAAAAATCTGGTGAAACCTTCCATGATTCTTGGGAAAGATTTCAAGATCTCTTAAGAAGTTGCCCACACCACGAGATTCCTTTATGTAAGCTCGTGCAAATCTTCTATCATGGATTAGAAGATCAAATCCGACATTTTGTCGACGCCTCGTGTGGCGGCAACTTCTTAAATAAAGATGCTAAAAGTGCGTACGACCTGTTTGAAGAAATGAGTGAAAACTCATTTAATCAAGCTTCCATGAACACATTTTGCAGAACCCAAAACCTGCAGTTCGATGTTCATGAAATAGGCACTCAATCTATCCCTGTCACCCAAGACGATCTTCAATTGATTGCTCAAAAACTCGACCAGATGCATATTAATCAAAAGAAAATTGAGGAAAGACTGGCCACATCAACCCAAGCTCCACACCCACATCTAACCCAACCTAACTTTCCACAAAGAGAAAATTTGCACAATCTCAACACTACTCCTGCTAATTATTCTGAGGTTGCCCATGATTCACTAGGGAATTACAACTATCCAGATCTTAACCCCACTCAAAATATTTCTGCCATCCAGGAGCCCTTTAAAAATTCTTCCAATTGGAAAAATTACTCGAACTACTCCTACAATAATCAGGTTTCTCCCCAACCATATCATTTTAATGGGTATGGGTCGAATCCAATCTTCCATCCTGGGCCATCTCAACAAGACATCAATGCCCAAATGATGCGAAGCCTACAGGAAATGCAAACAAAAATGACAGAAGTAACCCACACCATCACAAATCTAAACAATCAGATTGGGGTTACTCCCACGCAAAGACTTGCAGGACATCTTCCGTCCCAACCCATGCCCAACCCTAATCACCAAGGGAACCATTATATGGGTAGAACTCCACACTATCCAAATCAACCTCCTCGTAATCCACCACCTCAACAGCCTCCCAGGTTTCCACAATCACAGGCCCCCCCACCTCCTCCAAATAATAATCCGACTGCACATGCAGTTACTTTCAGGAGTGGGAAAACCACCACTGATCCTGGGCCTTCACACAAACCTGGTGAAATGCCAGTGCAAATTGACTCCCCACCTCCCCATCAGGAAGAAAAAGAAATACAAAAATCTCAAGACAAGATTCCTATCCCTTTCCCACAAACTCTCCACCCCACCACCAACAAAAAAAAGAAATCTGAGCCCACTACAGAAGAACTCATAGATCTATTTGGGCAAGTTCATATCAATATTTCTCTCCTAGATGCCATCAAATATATACCTACCTATGACAAATTTTTGAAGGAGATTTGTACTCCTAAAAGGTAGGCCAAAAATCTAGGACAAGTGCATCTTTCGGAGACAGTAAGCTCTGTCATACGGAGTAAGCTGCCTCCTAAGATGAAAGATCCGGGGGCGCCTTTAATTTCTATAATTATTGATGACACTATCTTTAATCGCGTCCTCCTTGATCTTGGTGCCTCAGTTAATATTATTCCCACGAGTTTATTTGAAAAATTTCAGATCGGTGAATTAAAACCCGTCGAGGTTACCCTGCAATTAGCCGACCAATCTACAATCAAACCTCATGGGATTGTTGAGGATGTTTTGGTTAAGGTCCAGAATTGCGTCTTCCCTGCAGACTTTCTGGTTCTTGACATTGAGGTACCTGAATCATTACTGGACTCCCCAATAATCCTTGGACACCCTTTTTTGGCTACTGCAAAGGCAAATATCAATTGCCACACAGGCAAAATGGATATCACTTGTGTAGGCCAGACTATCACTTTAGATATTTTCAAATCCTCCAGGAGATTCCATGATGATAACTTTTTTGAGGACTCAAATACAAAAATTTCTAATATGGTGGAGGAGACAATGTTAATAGATACCCTTACCAAGCACAATTTTTTTGAGGACTCTGATTCAGAATCAGTGGTCGCCAAAATCTGTGATCTGGAGACTTGTCTTGACCCCAAATTTATTCCTGATGCACCCCCTAAGCACCCTAACCCACCCACTATTCACGCACCTAATTTTTCCACACTAACTTCACCCAATCCTCACCATCCCTTCCCCAACTCCTTTCTTACGGACTTGCCACCAACCCCGCCCGAGTTTGGCATCCAACCTGATTTAAAACCATGGCCAGACTCGAGCTACACTTATCATTTTCCATCCAACTTTGATCCCAATATTGCTTCTAATCAATTTTCTAGGGATCTAGAAGAAGACACCATTTTTGCGGGCATCCAAGTGTCCAACTATTTACATGATTTTCCGTCTTCCGTGCATACCTTCACGCCTAGCTGAATGGCGTAAAAGATAGCACTGGATGGGAGGTAACCCATCATTTTTTCTTGCTTTCCTTTTTTCTTCTTTTTCCAGGTTTTGTTCATCCTAAACCCGACCATTCTTCACTAAGGTGATCCCTTTTCCCTCCTAATGCATGAGGACATGGCATATCTTAAGCATGGGGGGGTGTTTTTAAATTTGACGATCGATTTAGGATTTTCAAAACCTAAAAACATGCATTTTTCTTTAATTTATTTCCGACTTGCTTACCCAAAAAAATAAAAATGTTGAAAACTTTTTGAGGAAAAATTTTGAAATCAGGACTAAGGTCGAAAAATTTACTTTTGGTACAATGGGATTTAATCTTTAACAAACTAAGGATGAGGATATGGATCTGATCATTAGAATTCCAGGGTCTATTTTTAGACTATATCAGATATCCTTCTCTAAAATTCCACCTGAACTCATGATAGTTCAGGTGACTTGATCCTATTTTGTAATTCGGAAAGTATTTGACTTAGTTTCTGATTCAAAAACTTGCATGTCTTGAGAAACTTCTTGTGTCAATTTTCACACACAAGCCAACACTTAAAAACAACTAAAAATTTGAAAAACTCCCTTGTTTGGACTTAGTAAAAGTCTGAAGCAGATCATTGGTTTGAGTTCCCACCGCTGAGAAGGAGGAAAATGCCTCCTTTGAGGATGCAATGTCAACATGTTACCACCTCGATGCTGCTCCATATCTATATTTCATATCTTTAGACGGAGCATTAAAGCGCATTTTAGCAGCTCAAGTGTCTTGGACGGTGCTCTACCTATAGTGTCGGAGCAAGAGCTTGAGTTTGCTTGGAGTGCCCCTTTACACCGCATCGTGTTTTGGGGTTGTGAGCTCCTGGGTGGTGTCATGGACAGTGCTATCCCGAAGTACTGGCGCCAGAGCCCCCTCGAGGAATGGTAACGGGAATGATGATCCCGACACATCTGTTGTAAGACTAAGCTAAAAATAAGCATGGAAAAAAAAGTAATAATAAATAAATTAACACGCCCTTATAAATGTTGGATTTTCACAAGCACAGACACAAGGTTTTAAAGGATTTTGCAAGTTGTGAATCAGATTGATGAGCCAGAAAAATCCTAAAAATAAAAATTTCAAGTCATCTGAATTAACAAGGGGTTAATTTGTGAATTTTTTGGAGGATATATTGATCCCGTTCTGTCTAATGGTTGGATCCAAAAATAAATCCTGATGTTTATCTTTAACAAATTTCGTACCTCCTATGTTTTAATCTACCAAGGTCCCTTAATCTCTTTTTCTCAAAAGTCGAAAAAAATTAGACTTCCCAAAAATTCCATTTTCCAAAAAATTGAAGTTTTGCTAAAAGACTAGCAAAAGATAAGCATGGGGGTGTGATAAACGCTAGTTTATCATCATTCTTATGTATTAAAACAAACCTAGCTCTTAGGATTTTACTCCGCAAACGGGTTTTTGGGCTGCATTTAAGCATAAATTAGGTTAGGCATGCATTGCATTTTTTATTTTCTTTTTGATATGTTTTTGTGAGTGTTAGGGATGAACAGATATACAGATCCCTAAAACCCTAGCACTCAAGAAGGCAAATGGTGAAGGAGAAGCTCAGGCTAGTTGGAACTCAGCTTGATCTAGCTCACCACAGTTGGAACCTAGCTCACTTGAACTAGGGTTAGCTCATCCCAGCTCCATTCAGCTAATCTCAGCTAAATGGTAGCTCAAGAGAGTTCATCTTAGCTCACCCTACTCAAGTCAGCTCAGATCTAGCGCAACTTAGCTGAGTCTAGCTCATCTCAGCTCCCACTAGTCCACAGGGAGATCTAGCTAGCTTAGCTGAGTTGACAGGAGTTCACCACAGCTCAGACCCAGCTACATCCAGCTCCACACAACTCCAGCCAGCTGAAGAAGAACTCATCTCAGCTCAGGAAGCTCAAGTCCAGCTCCCAGGGATTCAGCTTAGCTCAACTCAGTTGAGCTAAGCTACCTTAACTGCCTCAACCAGCTTGATCCTCCCCAGGAGCACCAGACCCAACTCACCTCAGCTCATCATGGTAGAAGCTAGTTCACTTTAGCTTGGTTTAGCAGCTAGCAAAGAACTAGCAAGCTAAACCAGCTAGAGTAGCCCCATGCCTGCCTCTTCAGCAGCTAGCAGCTCCAGTTCCAGCTCCAGACTTCTTCTCCTCAGCTCCTCTCTTCAAACCCTAGCTCCAATACCTCCTCCTCTACTCCATAGCTAGCTAAGCTAGCTTAGCTTAGCTAGCAACCAGCTCCTTGGCCATCCACCACCTTCAATTCAACCCTAGCTAGCTCCACCAACTTAAGCCCTACCTAAGCTAGCTATCCTACTCATTTTGGCGCCACCTCTTCACCACCTTTCACCCCTCAAATAACCATCAAAAGACACCAAAAGTTGGCACCAAAACTAACCCTAACCACCTCCCTTTTGGTGCCAACTTTCATCCCCTTCATCCACCCTACACCTACCCACATAACCCATCCTAGCCTTCCACATACCCCCCTTTTAGAACCCTAAGGTGGCGCCACCTAATGGCCTTCTAGAAGGCCCACTTTGGCGCCAATTCTAAAGGGCACCAAAGCCTTAACTACCCCCCCTTAGCACCCTTTAGGTGGTGCCACTTATTCTTAGCCCTAGGATCCCCAACTACCCCCATATCCTATCCTAGCCATCCATTCCAAGAGACACCTATGCCCCCCTTCCTACACTATATATACCCACCAAACTTCCCACATTTTCTTCATCCTCCATTAGTGTATTTTGCTACCTATACCACCTACACCTATGGCTAAGAAGAAGGAGTAGAGAAGGAGATTAAAGGGGCACATCACCAGCCCTTTTGGTGCATTCTTCTCCCAACTCTCTTCAACTTGGGCCACGCCAAGGAGGAGGACTTTTCTACTTCAAGGAGGATGGCCAAGCAAAGGAGAAGGACCTAGGGTGGACATCCACCCTTGGAAAGAAGCTTAGGGGATGCCCCCTTAGGGCTTACCTTGGAGGACATCACCTTGGCGGATCATAGCAAGGAAGGAGTTGGAGGACTCTTTTCAAGCTTGGGAGCTACCAAGCTTGGAGCAAGAAGCCCTCTTCTTCACCATCTATTTAGAGGATTTGTGTTTTCTTTTATTTATTGCAATTTTTCTAGTAGTAGAAGCATTCATCTACTAGGTTTTTTGTAAAACACTTTTTTATTAATCTAGTTGCCTTCTTTGCAATTTCTTTAGTTGCATTTCTAATTGCTTTATTTTTAGCATTCTTCACTCCCTCTCCCTAATTATTCTAGGCCTCCACTTGCCTAGAGTGAGCTTAGGGAGAGGCTCTACTTGCCACTTTAGAAGTAGTCTATTGAATTGAAGTGTAAGTCACTTTCCCACCACAATTTCACATATTGCCTTAATTTCAAAAATAAAAAAATGATATATTGAAAAATACCAAAAAGAAAGTTGAGATTTATATTCCAAGCAAGAGAATCAATTTTGCAAACATTTGGCCTCCTTGGACGACCCTAGATACTCCCCTATCTAGGTATATAAATTTAAAAGCGAAAGTGGATTTATGCGTTGCAACGACACTAAATTACCTAATTAACAAACCGCGTATTTTCGCTTTCATACACCTTCAGGCAAGCACTTCCTTTTCCGGTCACCTAGGGACGTAGAAACCCGAAGTTTGTTTTAATTACCATTGAATGAGTCTATTACAACATTCACACCAAGATGCTTAACACTTAGAGTCTTTTTCGAGTTATGGGTGGGTTGGGTAGCCGTAAAAAGTTACCGACACACTCTCAACTCCAAAAATCCAAAAAAATGAGAAAAGATGAAAAGAAAAAATATATATATGCTTTAAAGCGAGGATTTGGGCGGTTCACCTTTTGGAAAACACACGGGTGCTGTTTAGTCTCTGTAGATCAGGCTCTTAGTATATTTCCTCCCGATGACAAGCAATAAATGTCTAAGTAATCAATTCCTTATTCTGACTGAAATGGCTAGGATAAACCTTGCTAGGGACTAGCAAGGGATGAGCATGGGGGTATGATAACTCTACATCTAATGATGATAATCCCATCAACTGGGGCTAGTTTTGAGGATATATGTGTGTTAATGATATACCATAATGGGCTTGGAAGCATTGCATGCATGATAAATTAAAATTGCTTATAATCAATGTTTAATGGCCATATGTACAAGTGCATATTGAAACTAGTCTTAGATGAAAAATTGGATCGCACGGATGGATTTAGATCAACGAATCGAGTCCAATGGACTCGAAATCACTCAAATCTGACATCCGGAGCTCCCCCGACCAACCCAAGAAGTTATGGTCGTTGATTTGATGATCAACGACCCACAGGCAACCACGTGGCAACATCCAACACACCCTCACCCATAGCACGCCCTTGGCTTCATTGCACAAAGCATTTTAAGCCATCCGATCTGCGGATCAGACGATTGAAAACACACGAGCATCGCCCTCCTCTCCAACGCTTCAAATCCAGACCGTTGGATCTCCATCCAACGGTCGGCAGCAGCCACACACGATTTCACCTCCGCAACCAGATGCAGAGACTGTGTATCGATCAAGCACCCTATCCACACATGCCAGGCGTGGGTTCGAGCCTCGGTGGGACTCCATTTAGCAGCAGAATCATGCACAGACAAAATTGAGCCACTGATGCAGAAGCCGACGGTATGGATCGCGCCACGTGACGCAGTAGATGTGGGCGGATATGCTCGAGCAAGATGATGCGTGATCCTCAAAGCACGCCCATGCAAACTCTCGACCGTTCGATCTTAGATCGGACAGCTCACTGAGCGATCATGCGAATCGTGGGAGAAGAAGCATGCGCGCCTATGATGGATTGGTAGGAGGAGGGGCTTCACCGACATTTCTGGCATGGGTTTAGCAACGTCTCGGAGTCGCTAAAACCCTTACTTAGTTTGGAAACCTCTTTTGCCTATATAAACCCCTTCAACTACCCCATTGGGAGGCATTGAATACATACACACCCTCCAAGCTACTCTAGCCTTCTCCTAGCTCCACCATATACTACATACCTGCCCTAGAGTTGTCAAGCCGCCAACGGAGCTTCCCTCCACCGCCGTGGCTGCCATGACTCTTCCTCACACTCTCTCTCTTTACTTTAGTTTATGTTGCACTTGTTTAGGCTTTCATTCATTGTTGTAGCTGTAAACAAACTTTCACCGCATGTTATATGTTGATGATATTTCATATGTTATAGCTCACATCCTTCTAAATGATTATCATGCTTTAAACACGATCTCTAACCCTACTCTCTCTCTCTCTCTCTCATTTTCTTGCAGCAAGCAAATCAACCATTCCTGTGACACTTAAAACGACAAAATAATCCGATTTCATGCCTCCTCGTGTTTGACACTTGGACTCACCATATCCATACTCTAAATTAAAATCAATGTCACAAATGCATGCTATAACGACACAATTAAACCAATGCATCCCGTGCCCATCACTAACAAATGTCGGATAGCCGAGTGGCCAGTGTAAATGATCACGTGGGATCCTAGAAGGTATGATCTGATTTTCTAATTTGAAAACTACAATGAGTAGCTCCTTTTTTGTGACAATGTAATTCTGTTGAGCCTCATCCAAGGTTTTGCTCGGGTAGTAGATCACCATGGGTTTCTTCTCTCGTCTTTGTCCTAGGACTGCCCCAATAGCAAACTTTGATCCCTTACACATTATTTCAAAGGCTTGGGACCAGTTTGGGGGTTTTAAAATAGGTGTAGTCGAGACGATGTCCCTTAGAATGGTGTAGGCTTTGATGCACTCTGGTGTCATGTCAAAATGTGTGTCATTGGCTAGAAGGTCGGACAATAGCTTGGATATCTTAGAGAAGTCTTTTATGAACCTTCTATAGAAGCCAACATGTCCTAAGAAAGACATGATTTGTTTGACCGAGGTAGGAGGTGGAAGATTGGAGATTAAGTCAACTTTAGCTCGGTCAACTTCTATGCCCCTATGCAAGACGATGTGACCAAGGACAATCCCTTCTTAAACCATAAAATGGTCTTTTCCCAGCTCAAAACAAGGTTGACCTCGATACATCATTTTAGGATTTTCTTCAGGTTTCTAAGGCAATGGTCAAATGAGTCTCCAAAAATGGAGAAATCATCCATAAAGATCTCTAAGTATTCACCTACCATCTCTGAGAAGATGGCTAACATGCAACGCTGAAAGGTAGCGAGTGCGTTGCATAACCCGAATGGCATATGGCGGAATGCAAACGTGACATACGAGCAAGTGAATGTGGTCTTTTCTTGGCCCTCAGGTGCAATAGCAACCTGGCTATATCCTGAATATCCATCCAGGAAGCAAAAATATTTTCGCCTTGCCAATTGTTCGAGAATCTAGTCAATGATTGGCAAGGAAAAATGATCCTTCTTAGTAGCTTCATTAAGCTTCCTATAGTCAATACACACTCGCCATGCGATGGTGGTGTGGGTGGCGATGGATTCTCTTTGGTCATTTGTGACCATGGTGAGCCCAGCCTTCTTTGGTACTACTTGAGTTGGGCTCACCTAGGGGCCGTCGAAAATAGGATAGATGACTTTCGCAATGAGCCATTTAATTATTTCTTTTTTAATAACCTCTCACATGTTCGGGTTTAGTCACCTTTGCATCTGGCAAGAAGGTCGAGCCCCATCTTTGAAGTAGATCTTGTGTGTACAATAGGTAGGGTTAATTCCCCTTAAATCAAAAATTATCCTCCCAATTGCTGCCCGATGTTTAGAAAGAGTTGTGGTCAACCTAAGTTGTTGGTCCCTGGTCAGGTGTGCATTGATAATCACAGGGAAAGTATGATCAGGTCCTAAGAAGACATACTTGAGGTTATTGCGCAGAGGTTTCAGTTCAAGTGCAGGTGGTACAATGTTTGACGAGTAAGGGAAGGGAGGGAGTTGAGTGACATCAATCTCCTCAAATGGAGGTTGCCGATGGTAATCAATTTTGCAAAGTTCTGCAACCTCTAGAGATTGGGATGGGTCAGGGTAGTCTATAACTGGTTGAATCAGATGGTCCTCCAAAGAGCTTACTATCAAGCATTCTTCAACTAGGGTTTCCACAGGATCGCATTCCTTGACCCAACTGCAATCGAAAGACTTAGTTTCCTTGAAGATATCCAATTGCATCTTCTTATCTCCAAAGTCAATTTTCATACATCCCATGTCACAGTCAATGTTAGCCTTGGCCGTAGCCAAAAAGGGTCTACCTAGGATGATAGGCGTGTCATGTAATTATTCGGGGACTTCCATGTCAAGGACTAAGAAGTCAGCTGGGAAGTAGAAGTCTTTAACCCAAACAATTACATCCTCAACTACCCCTTTCAAGGTTTTCACAGATTTTTGAAAGACGTATGTACACCAAAGCATAAGCCGCGAACCAAAGACGAGAATCCAATTGTACTGTCAGAGCAAGCCAGCTCTGTCATTTTGAGCAAACTCCCACCTAAGGCAAAAGACCCAAGCACCCCTTTGATCTCCTTTGAAATCGGTGATATACGATTTGATCGAGCTTTATTAGACTTAGGAGCCTCCATAAATTTGATACCCACATCCCTACTATACTACTTCGAAGAATCTAAGCTTAAACCGACTGAAATTACCTTACAACTAGTAGATCGATTAATTAAGTCACCAAAAGGATTTCTCGAGGATGTCATAGTTAGGGTACATGATTTCTATTTCCCAGTGGATTTCATCATTTTATACATGGATGCTCCTGAGAATGTGAAGAATAAACCGATCATATTAGGGAAACCCTTTCTGGCCACTGCTAGGGCCAATATCAATTGTGAGGAGGGCCAAATTGAATTGAAATTTGGGAGCAAGACACTAAAGATAGACATCTTTAAGGCCCAACAAGGAATTAATTGCGGAGTCATAGAACAAATTTGCAATATTGAAGTAGTGGTTGATGACTTCATAGAGAACCCGACTATTTCTGATCAACCACATGAGGATCGAAACCTACAATTAGAGGAGCCCAAACTTAACCTAGACACACCCATAGCTCCTTCGTTTGCTCCTGACACCCATCCGGAATTACCCGCTGCTGCTGAAAACCTAATCTTGGAATTAAAGCATCTTCCCGATCATCTCAAATACGTCTTTTTGGGTTCCAATCAGACATTTCCAATGATTATCAACTCCTGACTCACACCTTATCAGGAAACATGCCTGATTTCTGTTCTCCAGCAACATCGACGAGCCATTGGATGGACTCTCGATGATCTCGCTGGTATCAGCCCCTCATACTGCACACACCACATCTACACTGAAGAGGGCTCACGACCATCCAGTGAAATGAGAGATGCCTGAATCCCAATCTGCTGGATGTCGTGAAAAAGGAGATTATTAAGTGGTTAGATGCAGGGATCATCTACCCAATCTCCGACAGTCGGTGGGTGAGTCCAATCCAGGTTGTGCCTAAAAAGGCGGGGCTCACCGTCATCATGACTGAAATCGAAGAAGCCATACTGACCCGTATAGCGAACTCGTGGAGAGTCTGCATTGATTATAGAAGACTCAATTCCTCCACGAAGAAGGATCATTTCCCACTACTATTCATTGATCAAATTCTCGAGAAACTAGTAGGAAATTGATTCTTCTGCTTTCTAGATGGGTACTCCGGTTATAACCAGGTCGCAATCCATCCCGAGGTCCAAGAAAAGACCACCTTCACCTGCCCCTTCGGAACTTACGCATTCCGAAGGATGCTGTTCGGTCTCTACAATGCACCCACTACTTTTCAGCGGTGCATGCTTGCCATATTCTCATATATGGTAGGTGAGTACCTTGAGGTCTTAATGGATGACTTCTTGGCATTTGGTGAATCATTTAATGAATGCCTCCTGCACTTGGTCCAGATCCTCAGGTGGTGCATCGACATAAACTTGGCTCTTCCTAAGAAAAGAGCCACTTCATGGTACCTGAGGGAATAGTCCTGGGACATCTTATCTCTCAAAAGAGCATCCAGGTTGATTGAGCCAAGGTGAATTTGATTTCCAAACTCCCTATGCCTAGCTCAGTCAAAGATATCCGATCCTTCCTGGGGCACGTCAGTTTTTACCATTGATTCATTCACGATTTCTTGAAAATTTCATGCCTCCTGACTAATCTCCTATCTAAGGATGCCCCTTTTGAAATCACCAAGGAATGTACTCAAGCATTTGAAGTCCTACGTGATCAAGTTACCTAAGCACCTATCCTTTAAATTGGTCTCAACGCTTTGAGATCATGTGCGATGCATCTGATTACGCTGTAGGTGCGGTACTTGGGTAGAAAATAGATGGGAAACCCATGGTCATTTACTACGCTAGCAAGACACTTTACGAGGCTCAGTGTAACTATACAGTTACCGAGAAAGAGCTACTAGCCGTAGTATTTGCCCTGGAAAAATTTAGATCGTATATTTTGGGGTCCAGTATTATCATTTACTCCAATCACACTACTATGAGGCATCTCCTTGCGAAGAAGGATGCGAAACCTCGACTAATTTGCTGGATCTTGTTGTTGTAAGAATTTGATCTCAAGATTCGTGACAAGGTGGGGAAATAAAATGTAACAGTTAATCACTTATCCCACCTTTCTTCTAATATTATCAACCCTTCCGGACCCATTACTGAACATTTTCCCGATGAGCACATCTTGACTATCAATACAGGACTTCAAGGTTTACTGATCTAGTAAACTACTTGGCATCACATTGGATACCGTCCGATTGGCCAAAAGCCAGGAAGGATAAATTACTTTCCGATACCAAGTACTCCTTTTAGGAAGACTTGTATCTCTTCCGCATTGGTGTTGATCAAATCATCTGACGATGTGTTCCAGAAGTGAAAATTTAGGACATTTTGTCCTTCTGCCATGGCCAGGCATGCGGTGGACACTTCTCTGATCATAAAACCGCAACCAAAGTCCTCTAGTGCAGCTTCTATTGGCCAACGATTTTTGAAGACGCATACAATCACTGTAAGGCATGCACTCGTTGCCAGACCTTAGGCAACATGAGCCACCATGATATGATGCCCTTACAGTTGATTCTCATATGTGAACTCTTTGATGTCTGGTGGATTGATTTTGTGGGACACTTCCTTGTTTCAAATGGCTTCAAATACATTCTTCTCGCTGTTGACTGCATGTCCTAATGGATCGAAGCCATTCTGACCTGAACCAACGATCATAAGGTAGTTATCAAATTCATTCATCAGAACATCTTTTCTCGGTTCGGGATTCCACGTGCCATAATCTCTGATGGAGGGACCCATTTCATGAATGCTCAGTTTAGATCACTGATGATCAAATATGGGGTGTCACACTGAATCTCTGCTCCTTATCACCCCCAAATCAATAGTATAGCTGAGCTATCAAATCGGGAGATCAAGAAAATCATCCAGGTCACTGTTCAACCTGATAAGAAAGCCTGGTCATCCCGACTTTCGGAAGCTTTGTGGGCTTATAAGACTGCCCACAAAACCCAATTGGCATGTCTCCCTTCATATTAGTGTACGGAAAGGCATGTCACCTCCCCTCTGAACTAGAGCACAAGGCCTATTGAGCAGTACAGAAGTGCAATCTCGATCCTTCTAAGGCAGGAACCCATAGAAAGCTTCAAATGAGTGAGATTGATGAATTATGCCACGACGTGTATGAGAACTCGTGAATTTACAAAGAGCGGGTTAAGGCCTTTCACGACAAGTACATATCTAGAAAGATCCTTTTCCCCGGTTAGAAAGTTCTACTCTTTGATGCTAAACTCAAATTGTTCCAAGGAAAACTCAGATCAAAATGGATTGGACCATACCTTGTCCTACAAATCTTTGGAAATGGAACTGTCGAAATCAGTCAACTTAGCCACGATTTAGAACCTTTTGTCGTAAACGGTCAGAGACTCAAACCATTCATTGAACTCACTGATACATATTTGGCTGAGATATCTTTTACCCTCCATTCTCCCTGAGCTCATTGTGCCCGGCTGATGGCATTAAACTCAGCGCTTAACGAGAGGCAACCTGTCATTTTTGAAAAACCTGAAACCCTTCCAGACATATCCTATGCTGAACTCATATAGCACTTTAAGGTTCATCCACTAGAACCGACTCCACCTCTGGTACCCGTACCTGATGGGAACACCATCATGAGCCCTAACTAGCTCATTTTGACCCATAAAAGAGAATAAAAGCTCCTACATAACCAACTGGAGGTCCTAATTCTATGCATAACCTTTCTGAGAGAAGAGTAAGAAACAAGGGTTAAAACTGTAATTTTAACATTGCAGAACAACACCGAGTTTTCTCAAGGACTAAACATAGGTCAAAGGGTCTTAACAAGATAAAAAGTGGGTTGGATTAGATAGAAAAGGGTTTGTGTGAGTTCTGGGAATTAAATGACTTCTTGTAACCCTAAAATAAACTCACTTGATTAAACAAGGTTCTGGTCAGAATAAAATTCACCTAAACCCTCTAAAAATCATATAAAAATATTCTCTAGGGTTTAGAACTTTCAATTTGGCCACTGGAACCCATTTTGACCTAGAATGGGGTCTTAGACAAATATTTTCCCAAAATTGGGTTTTTACGTAAATTGCCCAGTCAAACGTAATCAAACCCAAACTCCAACTTCACCATTGGATTCCTTAGGTATAAATTAGGTTTTTACCAAAATTTGGACCTAAGGGGAACTCATCTTGACCTACTTTGCAAATAGGTCCAACCTGATTACATTTCTACCCCTATCTTTCAAAAATGCTTGCATTTGACCCCCTAGATTCTTCATTGTTCTTTGCAATTAGGTCCCTCCACCATTATAGTGGAGGAATCCTACTCCGAAGAGATTTAGAAGGTGATTTCTCAGAGAATCCCCTTCAAAATTGAAAGGGAGATTCTCTGAGAAATTCCCTCCAATGTGAACCTAATTTGAGGCCCTACTTGGTACCCAATCTCTCATGCGAATGCATGAGAGATTTGGGTCTCTTTCAAGTTGCCATCACTGGGGAACCTACCTTGCTTGGACGCTTGCCTTCCAAGCACAAAACCGACTTCCAAAGTGCTATTTAAGGAGCCTCAGTACAACCACATCTCCTAAGCTTGAAATTAGCCAGAGAACCCCCTCAAATTCATCTCTCCTCCTCCGACCGACTAGCTCATCAAGCTCCAACAACCTATCCTACTCTCCCTCATCGCCTAGCCATAATACTGGTGGCAGGTTCCTCTTCCTCACATTCGTCTGTGTCGTGCAGCACCCACCGATGCCCCTACCTCCCCTTCATCCTCACCGACCATCCTCTCTAAGCACCTTCGTCTCCAACGTTGGCAATATGAGCCAGACGCCATCTCCATCTCCCCCTTCGTCTCTTCACTGCTTAGATAAGTTCTTCTCACCCTCTACATTCCTTCCCCCTCTTTATTTCCCTCAACCAACTACTGCTGCACTCCACCACCATCATCCGCTTTACCTCTAGCCACCAACTCTGGCGAGTTCGCTCCACCACCATAGTTCACCTCCCTCCTCGTCGACCAGTCCATAAGCACTGCCTCGACCCCCTGATCATAACCCCCTACTCATATCACCCAAACACTCACCCAAACACACCCCTGAACACACCCACACACATGCACATAGTGTGCCCTAGGCACACTCACTCAGGCGTTCCTACACCATGCCGACCACCCCTGCACACTCGCCATTCCTTGGCAAAGCTCTCTGAGTATTTTAATCTGGCCGCAAGGCCATTGTGGTGATTTCAGGTCCAGGAGCCCTCCACCATTGATGCAGGGCTTGAAGCTTGCTTGCAGCGAGCTCCAGGCCATGACAGCTACAAACTCGTGTCTAAGGTTGAGCGGGGCAGTCTCGCGAACAACTCCAAGCATTCAATTGAAGCCAAGAGCCGTAGCAGCTGCTGCAATCGAAGAGAGCTTCTCTGTCGTGGCGCGTGCGAGGTAGGTCGGAGGATAGTCCCACCTCAAAACTTGATGGAGCACCGCACCCGCATAAATTACTTTCTTGCCATAGGCTCTTCACCTCCAACTCATGGGGTGAGGCCCTTCTCACCCGACCCAACCGCCTCGTCCGCGACCATGCCTCGTGGACCTGGTAGACCCGACCCGACTAGCACACCTCACCCACCATCGCACACTGATGGTCCTGGTCCCAAGCCCGTACCTGACACGATTACCTAAGAAGCATGGCTCTGGGAGAGTAGAACCTAAGAGAGAAAAGTGAGAAGAGAGTTCACGCGACTAGGGGGTAGGTTTTGCTTTGTAGGCTGAAGAGGAGGAGAAGCGAAGCTGAAGAAGAGGAAGGAAGCTGATAGAAAGAAAAGGGCACAGAGAAGCTAAGGTAGAAGAAGAAGCTAAAGGAAGAGAAGGAAACAAGGCAAAGCCAAAGAAGAAGGTGGCTGGTAGAGAGAGAAAGAAGAGAAAAGCCAAAGGAAGAGAAGAAGGCAGAGGAAGCTCAAGGAAAGGCTAAGGCAGGAGAAGCCAAAATAAGAAGAAGAAGAAGAAGGAAGGAAGAACTTGCAAACGAAAAATCAGAAAGAAGAATCAGAAGAAAAAAAGACCCAGCACTATAGCATCAGCATTTTAAGACATCTGATTCACAAATCAAACGTCCAATTTTGAGTTCAATTTACATACATTGAGTTCTTTAGCATTTTGTGCTCTACATTTGCTCCTATCTTTTTGCACTATGACATTGATATTATTGCATATTCTTTTAAATTCTAAGTTGTGATCTTGATTTCTAAACCCCAATTTGCTCCCTGTGTTCAACCTCGGACTTTAAAATTTGAGTAATAAAATCATATTTGTTTTGAACACTTTTTCAGCTATATTACAATGCGACATTCTTAAAACCCATTTTAGCGCGATAAACATTTTGGCGCCGTTTCCGAGGAGCAACAGGCAATTTAGAAATCTTGATTGCAATAGCTGATTTGGTACTAACTTGATATATCTCTTTTTGTTGTGGTTGTTTTAGGGGAGAAGATTCACCAAAAGATAGCCGCACATTAAACACGCTTGGGGCAGGTAATTTCTGATTAATCTCTTTCTCTTAAGCCCCTCATTCTAAAAAGAAGAAAAAGATAAAATCAATTAGGGCTACTTGCTTTACATTCCTAGCTAATTCACCAAGTTTCCTGATTTGATTTCAACAAAAATGCTGATTTATGCACCCATTTAAGGTAACTAGGGCTACCACCTTCTTGATTGAGCCCTAGATACCATATTTTGGCAAACTAAATTGGACCAAGATTAGAGCCAAATTAAGGATTTCAATCTAGGGTTTTAGAGACACACCTTCATAAGAATCAACTTTCCAAACAAAGGTGTGCCTAAGCCTTGGTTGAAGAGATTTATTCAAGAAAACCCTAAAATTCAGGCTCTTAATCTCACTCGAATCCTCAAAGAAAGGACCTAAAACTTCTCAAAGGAAAAATAGGTGAAGTTGACCCAGTTTGTTGGGTCAACCGACCTTGAAATTAGGTCACTTTTTGCACTCAATACATCTAAAGTTCAAGTGAAATCTTAAGCACCCTTGCCCTTAATTAAAACTGGTAGACTTAAGAGGTCAAAGTCCCCATTCTGGTCTACCTGGAACATCAGTGACAAGAGAGGTCGGGTGGGGGAAACCCTGTAACTTGTGGGGGCGCTCTACCGTGTAGGGGTGTTCGCGGGACTCTCCCTCTTTGGCTGCCCAGGTATTTCTCAGGTGGATGGTTTTCTGACTAAAGGGTATCATTCGCCCTAAACCTCTATAGTCATCCAAATTTTTGGGTGTCTTGATTAGGTCCATCACATTCTACTCCAATCCAGACCATCGATGCATGTTCGGTAGGAGGTCCTTAAGACCATCCTTGAGGCCTCCTTTAGTGATTCACTCTCATCAAGGCTAGGCCTCGACTTTCGTGTTTGTGCAGCAACCCCATCACATAGACATCTCCTCTGATTCATCTGAACCCAATTCTCCTTCTTCAATCATCATGGCACAACTCGTAGAAGAAGAGAATAACCTTGAGAACCAACTCCAGCACCTTAATGATTTATTTCAAGCCTTTGTAAACCCACCACAGCGTCCTATGATGCGAGATCACTATAATCCCGCTGCGGTGACAATCGAACCTCGAGTCCAAATCCCAGCTGGAGGTCCTGATTCTGAACTCAAGCCCAACATGATTCATGCTATTCCAAAGTTTCATGGGTTTAATTCTGAGGATCCCTTCCAGCGCATCAAACAACTCAAGCATCTGGCCCAGACCTTTGGGTCAGATGTCCAAAATCGGGATATTCTTCTCATGAAGATGTTCTCCTTCTCTCTCATGGACAAAGCAGCTTACTGGTATTAGACTCAAACGCGTCCAATCAACACATGGGTTGAACTACAATCCGAGTTTTTGAAAAAGTTCTTCCCAGTTGGCTGGAAGAATGCCCTACGAAACCAGATCACTCACTTCACCCAGCAGTCTGGAGAACCCCTTCATGAAGCATGGGACCGTTTCCTGGATCTCATGTGAAAGTGCCCCCATCACGGAGTTCCTAAATGGGAACAAGTCCAATCTTTTTATCAGGGACTCCGTGAAGATATCCACTTATTCGTCAATGCAACCTGTGGAAGAAATATCATGGGTCAACACGAAGACACTGTGTGGGAGATTCTCAAGAATATGTGTGAGAACTCCATCAATAATGACTCCATGGGCTTATTCGAACAGACAAATGCTCGCGCATCAACAAATCTAAGTGGAGCACATGAGACATAGGGCCTGTCCGCATCCGTTGACTTGGAATTGATGGCCAGTCGGTTGGACAAGGTCTCTATCATTACGAAGAATGTGGACGAGCTAACTCAACATCTGCAACGAGCCACCTCTACGTAAAACCCGTTTGCATAGCCACCTTCTGGGAGGGAAGCTGTGCATAACATTTATCACCGATCTTCTCAAGGGATGGACCCGTATCCACCCCCATCTGACTCTAGGATTGGAGGAAACTCCGATCCTGCCTACTCTAGTTGGGGGAACTCTGAACCCTCGTGCTTTGACTTTTCTGAGGTTCCTCAAACCTGCGAGGACCTCAATGCCATCTAGAAAGACCCATTCTCTAATACCTATAACCCTGGATGGCAGAATCATCCCAATTTTTTGTGGGCAGGAAATAATTAGAATCATAGATCACCATATCAACCCCATCCACAAGCTCCTCGTTCATATCAGCTGCCTCAGCCTCGACCCAACCCCACCTATCAATCTGGGTCAACTCAGATAAATCAAATGACTCTTATCCTTCAAACTCTAGCTGACATTCAGAAGACGAATGCGGCTATGCAAAAACAGCATAAGTACGAGATCACAGAGGTACGAAATCAACTTGCCCAGATGGCGAATTCCCACTAACTTGGCACACTCCCTTCACAACCTCTACCGAATTCGAATAACGTGCCAAACCAGAGGCGCGTTATGAACCCAAATCCGGGCCAAGTCCACGTGATTTATCAGGCCCCTTCTATTCCATCACCCGACGGGATGGAAGCTTCGACATCATATGCAGGATTTCAGCAGCAGCCACCTATCTTACCGACACCAAACCAAAACCAGGCAGGACAGAATTCTGTTACAACCTGTAGTGGCAAAGCAACACAAGACCCACCTTACCCAAGCCACTTTCAGCCTGGTAGTGCTAACCCAAACCCTAGGATAGTTATCTAGGACACCCCTATCCCAGATCAAGAACCTGGACCTATTTTAGAGGAACCATCCAAGGTTCCATTTCCCGAGGCCTTTACCAAGGGAAAGAGGACAAACAAACTCGTGGCACTTGAGGAGGACCTAGTCAAGCTCTTTGAACAGGTCCATATAAACATCCCCTTGATGGATGCGATCCACCACGTACCAGTTTACACATGATTTCTGAAAGACATGTGTACACCTAAGCATAAACCATGAACCAAAAGTGGGAGTCCAATCGTACTATCAGAGCAAGCCAGCTCTGTAATTTTAAGCAAACTCCCACCTAAGCCAAAAGACCCAGGTACTCCCTTGATTTCCTGCACCATTGGTGATACCCAATTTAATAAAGCTTTATTAGATCTAGGAGCCTTCATAAACCTAATACCTACATCCCTACTTGACCACCTTGAGGAATCTGAGCTTAAACTGACAAAAGTGACATTACAGTTGGCTGACCGATCTATTAAGTCACCTAAAGGAGTTCTTGAGAATGTCATTGTTAGGGTCCGGTGGACTTTGTAGTCTTGGATATGGATGCTCCAGAAAACCTGAGGGATACACCAATTATACTAGGGAGACCCTTTCTAGCCACTTCTAGGGCCAACATAAATTGTGAGGAGGGCCAAATTGAACTGAAATTCAGGAACCAAACATTAAAGATTGACATCTTTAAAGCCCAACAAGGGATTAATTGTGGTGTTATAGAATAGATATGTGATATCAAAGTTGTGGTTGATGATCCATATATTGAGGAAAACCTACCTAATTTTGATCAACCACAAGTGGATCAAAACCTGCAATTAGAGGAGTCCGAACTTGACCTAGACACACCCATAACTCCTTCCCTTGCTCTTGACACACACCCTGAACTCCCTGCTGCTGCTGATAACCCTATCCTGGAACTCAAGCCTCTTCCCGACCATCTTAAGTACGTCTTTTTGGGTTCCAATCAGATATTTCCTGTGATTATCAACTCTAGACTCACGCCTAATCAGGAATCCCATCTGATTACTATTCTCCAGCAACATCGAAGAGCCATTGGATGGACTCTCGATGATTTGACTGGCATCAGCCCCTCTTACTGCACACACTGTATCTATATTGAAGAGGGTACACGACCTTCCTGTGAAATGCAGAGACGTCTGAATCCTAATTTGTAGGAGGTCGTGAAAAAGGAGATCATCAAGTGGTTAGATGTAGGGATCATCTACCCGATCTCCGACAGTTGGTGGGTGAGTCCAATCCAAGTTGTGCCTAAGAAGGCAGGACTCACTGTGATCACGACTGAAATCGGAGAAATCATACTGACTCGGGTGGTGAATTCGTGGAGAGTCTGCATTGATTACAGAAGACTAAATACCTCCACAAAGAAGGATCATTTCCCACTACCGTTTATTGATGAGATCCTTGAGAAACTAGCGGGAAATAGGTTCTTCTGCTTTTTGGATGGGTACTCCGGTTATAATCAGGTTGCAATCCATCTTGAGGACCAAGAAAAGACCACTTTCACCTACCCCTTTGGGATGTACGTGTTCCGAAGGATGACGTTCGGTCTCTGTAATGCACCCGCTACTTTTCAGCAGTGCATGCTTGCCATATTCTCAGATATGGTAGGTGATTATCTGGAAGTCTTCATGGATGACTTTTCAGTATTCGGAGAATCATTTGACGATTGCTGACTCGTCGATCGTTCTCTTTAAACTCGTTTGCAGTTTAATGTGGTGGAAAAATCGACTAATCAATATTTAAGAAAAAATAACCACTCGCAGAGGAGCGGGTCGAATCCACAGGGAGGCAATGACATATTAAAATTCGCACTAGTTAAAAACATTTGTTCGTAGTTAGTTTGGACAAAAATCAAGTCAAAATTGCCTTCAGATTAAGGTTTAAGTAAGAAACAATGCTGAAATAACAATTCTGAGAAACTAGAGGATATTTTCCGCAATACAGAATCAATAAAATATGATTAAAAATTGACAATGGCAGAAAATGTAATTTCTAATTGACAGTTTACTGTAGCAAAACAGGGGAATTTTTCCCCTTTGTCTTGCGCGACAAGGAGTGGATGGTCGGGCGCGGGAAGCTCGGAGGAAGCCCCTTGGATCGAAGGCTTCGAAGCGGTGGAGGCGGCGTGTTGCGCGGCGACCGGAGGTGGCCGGACGAGCTCCGGCAGAGGTGCTGCAGCCGGTGAGCGCACGCGGCCTGTTGGCTGAAGAGTACCGCGCGTTGCTGCTGCGTGGGTGGCTGCTGCAGCTAGTGTAGGCGCGCTGCCTGTTGGCAGAGGGCACGGGAGCGGTTGGAGGTGCGTGGGTGGCTGCTGCTGCTGGTGGGTGCGGGCTAATGCATGTGGAGAGCGGGTCTGCAGGTACGACTGCAGGTCTCGCAAAGGCTGGAGGGGGCGTGCAGGCGAAGGCAGCAGGTGCGAGGAAGGTGCTGCAGGCATGGTAGCACGTGCGTGGACTGTTGGGCGTGGAGATGGCGTGGGTGGCTGCTGCTGCTGGCGGGCGCGGGCTGATGCGCGTGGAGAGCGGGTGCGGTTGGAGAGTGCTGCAGGGTGAGGAGGGCGCTGCGTGGAGAGCGGGTGCGGGTGGACTTCAGATGGGTACGCAGGCGAGTGGGTGTAGGTGAGCGGGTAGCTTCAGACGTCCGGGAAATTTCCCGGATGTCTTAAGTTACTGAAAGGGTGGTTGAACAGTAGCTGCGGTGGTGGTGGTTGGCGATGATGGCGAAGGAGATGCACTCTAAGGTGCTCACGGTGATGCGGACGAGCTCCGAATGGCGATGTGGCCTGTCACACCACACGCCCACGGTGGTGGAGACTCGCCGCCACGGTAGAGGCCGGCAGTATGGAATGGAAGAGAGA
The DNA here is from genome assembly GCA_037157565.1 of Thalassia testudinum. Classification (NCBI taxonomy): domain Eukaryota; kingdom Viridiplantae; phylum Streptophyta; class Magnoliopsida; order Alismatales; family Hydrocharitaceae; genus Thalassia; species Thalassia testudinum. Next base: position 55,743,071 of record JAZHRO010000025.1, on the reverse strand, counting down.
AGGTCTCTCTGCACAGTGGTGGGTCGGTGGTGGAGGCCTCCCGAGCTTGGCTACCTCCCTCCTCCTTTTGTAGTGGCCTGCACAAATTTGAATTCAGCTGCCCGACCAGATCCACCACATCCGCATCCCCTTGAATGGGTTCTTCACTGCGGCAGCTGGGCGTTGGAGCGACAGCCAGCCGTTCCTGCAAGAAGAAGAATAAAGAAAATAATGTTAAAATATTAGGGCCATTTATATACAGACCCTCAACTTTTATGTTAATAAAAATAATGTACCTAATTGGTTATCTAATTAGATGAATGCCATTCTAAGCTAATTCTAAATGCACTTAAAATATGAATGCAATGCATGGATTATGTAATTAAATTAAAACTATGAATTAATCTATTTACATCCTAATTTATACTAAATAAATGTTAGAATTAACCTAATGTGTAGGCACTTAAATACTTAAATAGCCCACAACTATGGGCTAATCAATTGCCTCCTGCACTTGGTCCAGATCCTCAGATGGTGCATTGACGTGAATCTGGTTCTTTCCTGGGAAAAGAGCCATTTCATGGTGCCTGAAAGAATTGTCTTGGGGCATCTCATATCAGAAAAAGGCATCTAGGTCGATCGAGCCAAGGTGAATTTGATTTCCAAACTCCCTATGTCTAGCTCAATCAAGGACATCCGATCTTTTCTGGGGCATGTCAATTTTTACCGTCGATTCATTCCTGATTTCTCAAAGATTGTGTGCCCCCTGACCACTCTACTATCTAAGGATGTTCCTTTCGAAATCTCCAAGGAATGCACTCAAGCATTTGAAATCCTTCGTGATCGAGTTACCCAAGCTCCGATCCTATAATCCCCTGATTGGTCTCAACCCTTTGAGATCATGTGCGATGCATCTGATTTCACTGTAGGAGCGGTACTTGGGCAAAAAATTGATGGGAAACCCGTGGTCATCTACTACACTAGCAAGACCCTTGATGAGGCTCAGCGTAACTACACAGTTACTGAGAAAGAGTTGCTAGTCGTAATATTTGCCCTGGAAAAGTTCAGATCATATCTCCTGGGTTCTTGCATTATCATTTACTCTGATCACATAGTTGTGAGGCATCTCCTTGCAAAGAAGGACGCGAAACCTCGATTAATCCGCTGGATATTGCTGTTGCAAGAGTTTGACCTTGAGATTCGTGACAAAGCGGGAAAACAGAATGTGGTAGCTAATCACTTGTCCCGCCTTCCTTCTAATATTATTGACCCTTTCGGACCCATCACGGAACATTTTCCTAATGAGCACCTCCTGACTATCAGTACAGGGCTTCCATGATTTGCTGATCTATTTAACTACCAGGCATCACAACAGATTCCATCCGATTGGTCGAAGGCCAAGAAGGACAAATTACTTTCCGATGCCAAGTATTACTTCTGGGAAGACCCATATCTGTTCCGCATTGGTGCTGATCAAATCATTTGACGATGTGTCACGAGAGCGAAAATTCAGGACAACTTGTCCTTCTGCCATGCCCAGGCATGCGGTGGACACTTATCAGGTCATAAAACCACAGTGAAAGTCCTCCAGTGTGGCTTCTATTGGCCCACAATTTTCAAAGACGCATACAATCACTGTAGGGCATGCACTCATTGCCAGACCTTAGGCAACATGAGCCATCGTGATATGATGCCCTTACAGCCGATTCTCGTATGCGAGATCTTCGACGTGTGGGGGATTGATTTTACGGGACCCTTTCCTATTTCAGACGACTTTGAGTACATTCTACTTGCTATTGACTATGTGAAAAAAATGGATTGAAGCCATTCTAACCCGAACCAATGATCATAAGGTGGTTATCAAATTCATTCATCAAAACATCTTTTCACGGTTCGAGATTCCACGTGCTATAATCTCTGATGGAGAAACCCATTTCACTAACGCTCAGTTCAGGTCACTGATGACCAAATATGGGGTTTCACACCGAATCTCTACTCCATACCACCCCCAAACTAATGGTCTAGCTGAGCTATCAACTCGGGAGATCAAGAAAATCCTCCAGGTTACTGTTCGACCTGATAGGAAAGACTGGTCATCCCGACTTCCGGAAGCTTTGTGAGCTTATAGGACTGCCCACAAAACCCAATTAGGTATGTCTCCCTTCGGATTGGTGTACGGGAAGGCATGTCACCTCCCTGTTGAATTGGAGCACAAAGCCTATTGGGCAGTATAGAATTGCAATCTAGATCTTCCTAAGGTAGGAACCCACAGAAAGCTTCAAATGAGTGAGATTGATGAATTATGCCATGACACATATAAGAACTCACGAATTTACAAAGAGCGGGTTAAGGCCCTTCATACAAGCACATATCCAGAAAGATCTTTCATCATGGTCAAAAAAGTCCTACTCTTTGATGCTAAGCTCAAACTATTCCCAGGAAAATTAAGATCAAAATGGATCAGACATTACCTCATCCGAAGAATCTTTGGAAATGGAGCCATCAAGATCAGTCCACTCAGTCACGATTCAGAACCTTTTGTCATGAATGGTTAGAGACTCAAACCATTCATTAACCCTACCAATACAAATTTGGCTGAGACATCCTTTACCCTCCATTCTCCCTGAGCTCATTGCGCCCAGCCGATGGCGTAAAACTCAGTGCTTAACAGCAGGCAACCTGTCATTTTTGAAAAACCTGAAACCTTTCTTGACATTCCTATGCTGAATTCATATTGCACTTTAGGTTTCATCCATTAGAACAATTGACCCCACCTCAAGTACCCATACCCGAGTTTTGAAATCATCCGCAACAGTCACCTCGACGTTTGCCCACCCAGAACCTGTTCTAATGAATGATCTAAGCTGAACTCAAACCCACCTAATTTACAATGGGGACATTGCAAATCCTAGGCATGGGGGGGTTTGAAAGTGCAAAGCACCATGAAAATCATCTCATAAGAAAATGTTTCATCAAAAAAATCACATATCCCAAAAATACCAAAAAAATGAAAAAATTCTTGAAAAAGAAAAAAAATCTTAAGGAGAAAAAGGGGAAGAGTGAAAAATGTCAAAAAGGAGCACAAGTTGAAAAAGAGAAGAGATAGTCATTAGTAAGAAATTAAGGGATTAACTAAGTTCTAGGCCATATCAAGAAAAAGAAAATGGAAGGAAAATAGTGATAAGGAAACGCAAAAGAGATTAGTAGGAATGCTGATCTTAGGCCTCTTGGGCTAGACTCCTAGGCTTAAAAATTCAAGTATCCGCTAAGATCTGGATAGTCCTCAAAAGGTTGGAAAAAATACAAAGCTTAAGTATTAGGTCTAAGGCTTAGGGAGTATTCGGCCTCGTTAACTGACATTTGGTTTGCGGGACTCGGTAACCTAAGCACCCCAATCCACAGTCTGGTTCAATGCGCATAAGTATCAAAATCACACAAATGCGTTTAAACTATTCTGAAAAATGTCACCTAGATTAGGAGCAACCGATCAACACAAGTTGATTTGGATGAGTTTCCAGTACGGAGAGGCAGGAAATTTCCCTCGAAGATGCGCAATAACATATTGTCTCCCCGGTGCTTGTCTCCTAGGATATCTACATATCCTATCGGGGGCATGTAAGCACCCTGTGCTGGTTCAGATGCCATGGACGGCATTATCATGAAATGTCGATTGCCAGGTTCTAGATTTAGCTACAGAATGCCATGGGCAGGATTATCTCAAAATCTCGAAAGCCAAGGTTCTGGGGGTTGCAATGGGCGGTGCTATCACAAAGTATCAATTGCTAGGGACCCTTCAGGGATTGATGATGGGGACTAGGAATCCGATACAGATCGTGTTGAGAAGCCAATCCAAAGATAGAAATAGAAAGAGAGAGAAAACTCTCCAAAAGAAAATTCCGCTATCTCTCTCTTACAAAGACTCACTGCAAACTGAACCGAGGATAAAATATGTTACAACCACGGGTGCTTTAACCGCAGAGTTCAACGAACCTTAGGATAGTTCCTGTGGGCCTTACCTTTATGACAAACTGAGGCTAGAGCTGGTCAAGCCCAGATCTTGGTTGGTACATGAGTACCTCTAGGCCAACTATTGCCATTCTAACCTAATCTACAGAAAGAAGCACACATCACAATTTTGAACATCAAGGAACTTATGGTCCAGAATCAAAGTTAAAACCTTAAAATTTTGCTAAGGGACTAGTAAAAGCTAGGCATGGGGGTATGATGGGAACACCATCATGAGCCCTAACTAGCTCATTTTGACCCATAAAAGAGAACAAAAGCTCCTACATAATCAATTGGAGGTCATAATTCACTGCATAACCATTTTGAGAGAAGAGTAAGAAACAAGAGGTAAAACTGCAATTTTGCCATTGTAGTACAACAACGGGTTTTCTCAAGGACTAAACATAGGTCAAAAGGTCTTAACAAGATAAAAAGTGGGTTGAATCAGACAGAAAAGGGTTCGTGTGAGTTCTGGGAATTAAATGACTTCTTGTAACCCTAAAACAAACCCACTAGATTAAACAAAGTTCTGGTCAGGATCAAATTCACCTAAATCCTCTAAAAATCATATTAAAATATTCTCTAGGGTTTAGAACTTTCAATTTGGCCATTGAAACCCATTTTGACCTAGAGTGGGGTCTCAGACAAATATTTACCCTAAATTGAGTTTTTGCGTAAATTGCCTAGTCAAACGTGGTCAAACCCAAAATCCAACTTCACCATTGGATTCCATAAATCCAAATTAGGTTTGTACCAAAATTTGGAACTAAGGGAAACTCATCTTGACCTACTTTGCTAATAGGTCCAACCTGATTACATTTATACCCCTATCTTTCAAAAACCCTTGCATTTAACCCCTAACTTCTTCATTGTTCTTTGCAATTAGGTCCCTCCACCATTATAGTGGAGGAATCCAATTCCTATGAGCTTTAGAAGGCGATTTCTCCCTGATTTCTCAGAGAATCCCCTTCAAAATTGAAAGGGAGATTCTCTGAGAAATTCCCTCCAATGTGAACCTAATTTGAGGCCCTACTTGGTACCCAATCCCTCATGCAAACGCAAGAGAGATTTGGGTCTCTTTCGAGTTGCCATCGTCGGCGAACCTACCTTGCTTGGAAGCTTGCCTTCCAAGCACAAAATCGACTTCCAAAGAGCTATTTAAGGAGCCCTAGTACAACCACATCTCCTAAGCTTGAAATCAGCCAGAGAACCCCTCAAATTCGTCTCCCCTACTCCGGCTGACTCACTCATCAGGCTCCGACGACCTCTCCTACTCTCCCTCATCACTGGTGTCGAGCCCGGATAGGTTGTTAATATGATGATTTTATCGTTGAAGTGTATATAGTGGTTAACCTAAATCGGACCTAACCATCTCTTTACAGAAATTTTTTTAACTTGTCCTACTTGATTTTATCTTGGTCACTTTTAGGCCCAGGGTCGAACTCAGGGAAGTGGAGTTACAAGTTGAGTTTCTATGCCTTTCCTACAACGAGTCTCTTCCGTTCGTTTATTGTGTTTTTGGTATTTTTTCTATTTAGATTTTTTTTCTGGTAATCTTTGTCCTTGAGGCACACCCTCAAAATTAGGTTCTTGGCTTTGAGCCAAAATAGGGTTCCAAAATGGTCTTGGCTATTCGCAAGACGGATTACCTACAAGTCAAGGATTATCTTTTCTCTTTTATATTTTTTTTATCTTTTTATTGGCATGAAAGAGAAGCAGAAATATAGTAAATATAGTATATATATAGGTATTTATTATATATGTATAAAGGGGTGGGGGTGGAGGCGGAGATGGAGTGTAGCACGGTGTCGAGTCGGTTGTCGTCAAGAGAGACGCAACTAACAGGACGAAGTGCCGCATGTAAGGTAAGGTGGATGGCGGAAGATGTGTGCGACCACACTTTTTGTACACGTGTATCGGGGAATATCAACAACTGGTGCAGATATTCCCGCGATACCACGTATGGTAAGTAATGTGAAAATATATATATGTATGTATATATGTAAATATATCTATATGTATATATGGTTATAAATATACAGGTATAAATACATGTATATATATATAGGTACATATATATATATATATATATATATATATATATGTATATATATATATATAAGTATATGTATATTTGTATGTAGCTATATATGTATATATGTATATGTATATATATACAGGTATGTAAGTATATATATATATATGTATATGTATAGATAGATATATGTATATGTATATGTATATGTATGTATATATAACTATATAGATGTATATATATATATGTGTATGTATATAGTAATATATGTATATATAGATATATGTAGATAAGTAAATATATATATGTATGTATATATAGTTATAGATATATATATGTATATATATGTATGTATATTTGTGTGTGTATATATATATATATATGTATACTAAAACTTAGTTATATAAATACTCTATATATATAGATATAAGTATATATATATATGCGTATAAGTATATGTATATATATATTAATATATATGTATACGTATATATATATATATATATATATATGTATGTAATAGTGTATAAGTGTGTGTGTGTGTATGAAAGTGTGAGTGAATGTGTGTGAGCGTCGGTAAAGAGAGAGTGAGAGAGTGTTGTGAGAGAGAGTGAGAGAGAGAGAGAGGGAGAGGCTGCGCTGCTGGAGTGAAGGCCAAAGGTTTTAAGGCGTCTGCAGCTTCAGAGCACCATCTGGAGGCTTCCACGCGTGCGAGCGCAGGCACGTGTTCGTGCAGAGAGGAGCGCGCATGCAAGAGAGTTGGTGAGGAGAGTGTTGGTGCTAGAGCACCACGATCATTTGTTTTGATGATAACAAAACACGTGTTATTTAACATTTGCACTTGGAGTCTTAGATTTCAGGTCAATTGCAAATGTAGATATGCTGAGACGGAATTCGAGCTCGCATCCAGGACGGATTGGAGGAGCTTGATGGAGAACAGAGGGGATTCACGAGAAGCGATAGATTGAAGATGGAAGGACAAGAAGAATAGGATAGAATTCCATTTTATTCCTTTCATGTACTTTTATCTTTATTTTTCTTGCTCTTTATTTCCTTAGAAAATTATGTTAAAGAGCCTCAAAGTACCCTAACAGTAGTCGTAGGAACACCGGCACAACCCTAGGATACTTAGGTTTTCTGTAGAGAACTTAGAAAACCAATATAGGGTTCAAATAGAGTTTCCAGACGTCTAATTCCCAAATCAAACATCTGATAAAGTGTTTTAAGACGTCTGACTGTTGATTCAGACGTCTGATAACATTTAGGCTGGACAGTTAGTTCTGTCTGATGAAATCAGACGTCCAGACCTTAGACCAGACGTCTTAGGAGATGTCTGATGACTTTGCCAGACGTCCAATTAGTGGACCGTTGGCTCTCTTAGCATACACTCAAGGATATGACCGTTAGAGCCTTATCAAACGTCCTTAAGCCCTTCCAGACGTCTGATAATTGACCGTTTTGCCTCGACTGACCCAAAAATCTCTTCTCAGAGATTTTCTAGCCGTTGAAAATCCATTCCCACGAAAAAGTAGGTTTCCAGATGTCCAGACACACTACCAGACATCCTGTATGTCGTCTGATGGACTTGCACAAGAACCCTGTTTAGATCTGATTCAAGTCAGGAAGGAACCCGCACGAAATCAGACGTCTGACCTTGAAATCAGATGTCTTAAAGTGGTCTTCCAGACGTCTGATGCAAGAATTAGACGTCTGATAACCTTGTCAGTGCAATGATTGTTCCTGATTTCGAGTTGATTCACTTGGGCTTTGCACCCAACGGCTATGGAACCTTTCCTAAGCCTTCCAAAGCCTTCCTAAGGCCTCTATAAATAGAGGAAAACCTCTTGCACACCAAAAACATACCAAGAAACACAAGATACACCTAGTTACACACTTTCACACTCTTTTGTGTCCAAAAAGACTCTCTTGCTCTCCAAGCTCTAATTCTTCATCTTGAGAGCATCAAGCTTTGCGCACCCGCTCTCCCGCCGTAGTTCACGAGAGCGACGTAGCACCGTCATGTTGTTCACGCATCCGCGTCGCCGACACACTCCTTTCAAAGGAGAGTTTCCTAATTCCTATAGAAGATAGGTTTAAAATTACTTTGTTGGCTCTATAGGATTATTGTTCTTTTATCTTTGTTATTTGGTTGGATATTTGCTTTGCGAATTCCTGTCTCCTTCGAGGGACAAAATCCTTCTCGTGAAGAGAAGGGGTTGAGGAACGCTACCCTCGCACTTGTAGCGTGGTTGTATTTGAGGTTGAATCACCCTCGTTTAAAGTGATTCATTTAGTGGATTTTGATCAACTTGGTTGATCGGAAAATCCTAACTCGAGAGGGTTAGGTGGTGGTTTTCACCCGGTTTGGGTTTCCACCTAAAAATACTTGTGTACTTGTGTGATTGTCTATTTTGTGAGATTGTTTATATTTATTTCCGCAATTATTACGTCACCCCCTCCTAGTAGGGAATTTCAGAGAGGACCGCAGTGCCCAGCGCTGAGCGGAGTGGTTGGAACGGGTGCTCGCAGGTGCGGACGAAGGGAGCGGGTGACGCAGACGGGTCCAGGCGATGCAGAGTTGGCATGTGCGGGCGACACAGGGTGAGATGCGCACGTGGGCGATCGGCAGTAGCGGCACGCCAGGTGACCGGTTAAGTGAGAAGCTCACTGGTCACCCCACTGTAGCCACAGTGTCGCGCAGACTTGCGAGAAAAGTGGCTACAGTGTAAGGCCGCACCGCTCAACTGGGAGATGCAGGTGCTGTGAGTGAGGATGGCTCCACACATGTGGTAGAGTGGCTTCGGCTGGTGGCTTGCGGGCGGAAGGTTGCTACAGATTACGCGAAGGGGGGTTGGGTCGCGAGCGAAGGGGCGCGTCAGGGAGCGCGGTGGCCTGGTCGTGTTGGTTGGGGTGCGTGGGGGTGCTTGGCCGACCGCTGCAGAGGCGCGCGGTGGCCGATTATGGAAGAGAGAGAGTGACAGGGTGCGTGGAGAAGCTAGATGCGATGGTGCCTGCAGGCGCGAGGGAAGGGCGAGGGCGACCTGCAGGCTTGCGTGGAATGGTCTGGGTGGCTGCTGCTGCCACCTTGCTGCTACTACTGGAGCTTTGAGCTTCAAGCTTGAAGCCTGCACTCCAATGGCTGAAGGTGTTGGAACGGAAAAAACTAGAAAAGAGCCACCACGCCCACCGGCTCTTTGAAGAGCTGGAGGGTGGTGGTCTCACTGTGGTGGGTGTGCACCACAGTGAGGGCTCTTGTCCACCGGGTGTCTCCGAGGAGGGCCGGCGTGTGGAGGGAAAGGGAGGAGAGGATGGTGGCCTGGAAGGAGAAGTGTTGTGGGTTCTTTTGGCGTGGAGGACCAGGCTGTTTGAAGAAGAAGAAGATGCTCACGGCTCATGGCAGGGAGATGTGCCTACGGCTGCAAGGAGAGGTGAAGCAGGACATGGCGTGAAGAGAAGAAGTTGTTCCATGCAATGAAGCCGCGGAAAGGAAGTCAAAATCAAAAAGAAATAAAAAATGGAGATGGAAATATTGCGAAGCAGCACTTGAGGAAAACGTGAATTGCGAGGCCATTTTATTCACTCTCCTCCCCTCTCAATTAAATGCATGCATGCATGTATTTTTACAAATGCGACTATGGAAACCTAATATGCATTGGTAATGCTAGGAAATAGCACAAGACAACACAATTGCAGGCGTATTTTTGCGGTGCAATCATACCCCCATGCCTATCTTTTGCTAGTCCCTAGCAACACATTTTTTGTAGTATTTAGAAATGATCTTAAGCTGAAGATTTTCTTCCGAGGCAACATAGGTGTGTTTATTGTTGGATATTGTGAGAACCAATTGTAGAGAAGACTACCAGTACTTTAAGTCTCAAATGACATAGATCATCTCTCGACTAACCAGGACTCTTGATATTTAAACCTTAAGTACGATTTCCAGGATCCAAGAGGTTTTTTCCGTACTCGAGAGCTCAAGAGATTATGGCTTGTGCATAGTGAAGGATCAAGACTGACCAGATGAACATTAAGACTCAAGCCCAAGGTTTCATGAATTTTTAAGTACAGGTTGGTCCCAGTTTCATCTCGAGTTTTCGGATTGACCCTTAAGAAGATGACGGAAAACTCAACTCCCATTTTCTGACATTTGTGGCTCACAGGAAAACAGGGCATTTGTGACTTGCCCTGAAGAACTTTTAATGGTAGATATTTGCAGACATTTGCAAGATATACTAACTTATTTGCAACTTTTTTTTTGAAATACGTGTCAGTATATCTCTTACAACATTATTTGGAGGAGCACACTTTTCTTTTTGGTGGGAGAGTTCTTTCTTGGTAGAAAGAGTCACTCCTAAACACAAGACTAAAGCCTGGGATAAAAAGTCTACCTGCGTGGGTTTTCTACCTCCGGCCATCACACTGGCGTGGGTTTTCTACCTCCTTCGATCGTTAGATTAGGTTCTCTAAGTTTCCTCTCCTTCCCTACATTTGCCTATTCTTCTTTTTCCAAAATTTGACCACCAACGTCGTGAATCACCCTCATCTTCTCCACCTCCAGCGACACCACCGGCGAGGGCTTTCATCCACTACACACAACCACCCCCTCGCCAACTATCCCTACACCTCCGCCTCGACCCAAGGGCCAAAAGCACTCTATCTATTTCACCGATTCATCACCCAAACTCGCCCCCAAACAACCCATCACTACACCTCCGGTCCCAACTTCGTCCGACCACCACAGCCACTTCCACTCCACGTTGAACCCCTTACCACATTCGTTGTCCCAAGGTGATCCTGCTAAACCATTTGACGTGGCCATAAGGACTTGTTCTTGCTTTTCAGGCCACAGGTGAAGCAGCCATTAGGGGAGCTTCTTCAAGGAGTTCCAGATGGTGTTCTTGCACCTTTGCTTTGGGGCATCTGCTCTAGGTGATGTGGCATAACTCTAGGGAGGTCTCCAGGTCCTTAACTGGACACCCCGAACGTAGCAGCTGCCCCTATTCGGCGAAGGAAGTTCATTGCAGCAGTTGTAGCTCCACGTAGAAAAAGGCGGTGGGATTTAGTCCCACATCGTGGACTGAGGAGTAGTAGAAGTTGCATAAATTATTTTTGTCAGATAAGCTTATCACCTCAAGTAACACATTGGGGGTGAGGTCCACGCACGTGCCTCCTTACACGTGGGTCTAGCTGAACCGATAACCCACCTAACTTAAGCACTCCTCGCTTACCACCCACACCGGTGAGCCTGGTCCCAGGTGCGTGCCTACCCGATAATCTGACTACCCTGACTGTGGCCCTGGGAGGGCAGAACCTAAGAGGAAGAGAGAAAGAAAGAGAGCGTGAGGTAGGGGAGGGTTTTGCCCTATGCGACATAATTAGCCCATATTTGTGGGCTATTTAAGTATCTAAATGTCTAGACATTAAGTTAATTTTAACATTTACATAGCATACATTAGGATGTAAATAAATTAATTCATATTTTTAGCTTAAGTGCATAATTCATACATTTAGAATTAACCTAGGGTTGCATACATTTAATTAGTTAATTAATTAGGTGCACTATTTTAATTAACATAGAAGTTAAGGAGTTATGTATAAATAACCCTAATTATTTTATTATTTTATTCATCTCCTTTGCAGGTAACTCCTCCGACTCCACCTCCTCCTCCTGCACATCACATTGATTCCACGGTGTTTTGAATTTCAAATCTTGGTAGCCATGGCTACAAAAGAGAAGGAAGAGCTACCGTTGAGGAAGAGGCCACCACCCATTCCACCACCGTGGGCCTCCACGGCCAAGCTTCGTCATACTATGGGTCAGCGGGGTGACAGACTGCCATGCCAAGAGGATGGACTTGACCACCACCATGCACGAGCTCCTTCAAGCTCACCTACTGTAAGTGCATCTACTGATGCATGACTTGTTACCACCGTCATCAACCACCACCAGCATCCACCTCCATCTTCTTCCCCATTCTCTATTTTTCCTCCACTCCACCAAAAAGAACCCAAAAGCCTCGCCACACCCGCTATAGCACAAAGAGCTGCAACTCCTCCTGCCCGCACCTCAACCCTGCCAAGCATGCCAACCCTCCGCGCGCCCTCACCTCAGCCAGCAGCCCACGCCAGCGCCATCTGCCATCGCGCGTCCTCACCTCAGCCAGCAACCCACGCCAGCCTCTGTGTGCTCCACCTCCAGTGAATCCACCTCCAGCGCACACGCCAACACCGCGCGCCATCTACCCACCATGCTCCTTCACCAATAGCACCAACGCACCCACCAGCACTTGCACGCCACCGTGTGCCATCTGCCCACTGTGCCTTCACCTTCACCACGCCCACGTGCCTTCTTGTAGCACGCACCCGCATGCACTACACCCTTCACTACAGCGCACCTTCTTTCCCCCCTGCACTTCCACCACCTCCGCTGATGCATAGCGCACATTCCTCAGTGCCTTCCGCCCGTGCCAGCTTGCATGCGCGTGCCTTCACCAGACTAGCACCCCTGCACACCCTTCTCCTGTAGAGCGTCCTCTAGCAGTGCCTTCCCTCCACACGCCCACGTCCCTTCGCCTTCACCACGCCTCAACACCCCCTCTTCAGAACACTCCAGCGCCTCCTTGCCAACCTCCAACCGGTGCCACCAGCACGCTCGCACGCACCTGTGCACCCTCCAGAGCCCACGCCTCCATGCTCCCACGCTCCGCGCGCGTCTACAACACCTACAGTGCTCGTGTGCTGCCCTCCTTGCACCTGCAGCACGCGTGGCCAACAGCAGCCTCCTCCACTGCCACCACTTCTTTCCTCTGACAGGCCGGTTCCAGCCATCTTGCAACTTGCCGCCGTCACCATTGCAGAGCCCTCGCTCCAGCTAATCTATGTCCAGAAGAGTTCTTCGAACAATCCTCTCTCCCATGTGCAAGGAGAGAGCTAGAATCCTCTGTTTCATCCTCAATTAATAATTACATTTCATGCCATTGCCACAAAAAATGAAATTTGATTTATGATTATTTTATTATGGTGAAATTGCGACTTCATACTCATGCTTTCTTATAATTGCGTGGCTTTTGTTATTCACATCTTTTAACATTAGTTTTGGATTAAGATGTGCACAAATTTTCTCTAATGCATGTCAATTGGAAATTACATAGATTCATCACATATTTATTGAATATTTTAGTGAGGAAAAATTGCACATATACCCTTACATTTTTGAGTTATTATGTATCTTCTTTTTGTCGCATTTCATGTCAGATTTGACTATGGATTTCGCACTTGATTGAACAAATATGAGAAAAAAATATTCGTGATTTTTTTGCATCATTACCTCCCTGTGGACATGATCCACTCTTCTGTGAGGTTTAATTTTTATTTTAATTATTTTGTTAAGCGATTTTCCACCATTTTTATCCTACAACGAAAAATCATCTTAATACATTATTCGAAAGTGAAAATCAACTTATCATGACACTTAGCCAAATCTGAGATGGCCACCCTCTATGCGTGAGAAGAAAGGAGAAGGCACAGAAGGAGAAGAAGGAAAGAAGAATAGAAGAAGGCTCGTGCGTAAAGAGAAGAAGAAAGGAAAAAAGTAGAGAAGGAAAGAAGAGAAGAGGAAGAAGAACAAGAATAGTGCTAAGGAAGCACTGTAGCATATGATGGTTAAGTTGTCTGGTCATCAGACTCGATGACTGATTTGAGGCTTGTTACTTTAAAATTACTGTTGAGAAATTTACATTGGTTGAATGCTTGATATATATGCTTAGAGAATAATAGGTGATTTAAATCACCATTATTTTAGCTTCTCTACCTTTTATTGCCTCAAAATACATGAGAATTCATTGAATATCTAAAGTGACAGATTAGTATTTATTGAATATCATTTTGTGGTTTAAATTCTTATGCTCATTTGCGTTATTGAGATTAGTGTGTGAATTCCTATTTGCTCCCTATGTTCAACCTTGGACTTTCATTTGAGAATAAATATTATTTATTTTCAAAGCGATTTTGACCTGTACTATAATGCAGCATTTAAAACATCGATTTCTCTCTGTAAATAGGGAGCCCCGCGAAGACCCCTACACGGTAGAGCATCCCCACGAGTTACAGGGTTTCCCCCTCCCAACTTTCCTTGTCACTGTTGTTCCAAGTAGGCTAGTATGTGCAAATTGAGACCTTAAGTCTACCAATTTTGTTCCTAGTCTGTGCCTTGGATTTCATTTGATTAGAAATTGATTCAATTTGTGACCTAATTTGGAGGTTGATTAGCCTACAAAGTAGACCAACTTTACCTGACCTGTCCTAAAAGATGCAGAATGAAATCTGAGTCAAGACCCAAAGATCACCCTGAATTGACTCTCAGTTCATTAGGTCCATAATTTTATGGTTCAAGTTAGATTTAGAGCCTGGTTTTAAGGTTCTTTTGATTAGATCTTTCAAGCAAGGGTTTGGGTAGCACACAAATGCAGAAGGGTAAATTTCCTTTGATTCAAGCAAGTGTGTACTAATACTTCAAAACCCTAGAGTAGAAACCCTAATTGGCTCTATTTCAAGTCCAATTTGATCTTTAGGTGTACACCTTGGACTTCAAACAAGAAGGTGAGTAGTCCAAGGTGATTAGAAATTAAGCGTAAATCCCTAGAAGGTATAGCAAATCAGGGTAGGGATCTCTAAGCAGAATTGTCTCAACTACAATCAGATATTATTTTGAAATCGCAAATAAGAAAACTTGCCTTTTAAGTGATATTTACAAGGCAAGTAAGGCAGATGAATCCTAATTAGTTTTGTTTCCTTTTCTCTCTTCAAAAGATTAGGAGATTGATTAGGGAAGAAGAGAGGTTACTTGCCCCTTGAGTGGTTGACTTGCGCGGAAGATTTCTTCATGATGTACCTTGCAAAGTCACAATCAAACAAACAGGGCAAGTTAGTCCTTAGATAACAATAAAGACAGATAAGACGATTGTATGAATTGCGCGTTGCTCCACGATTTGGAGTCAAAATGTTAAAGCGAGTGCGAGAGGAGATTTAAGAGATGTATGATCATGGTAGCAAAGCCTCAATCGCTAAAAAATAGATAAAATTTATAAACTTAGAATCTACAATGAGTCCAAGGTCGAACACAAGGAAAAAATGTGGAATTCACAACATTAATTGCATTCAGAAATAATGAGCATAAGTAATTGAGCATTCAAATAGATATTCAATGAATAATAATCTACTCAAATTGATATTCAATCATAAGCATGAGTATTTCAATAGTTCACAATGAGAAAAAGAAGTCAAGATAAAATAATGGCGATTTGAATCACCAATTATTAGCTCTAATCAAACATGCATATTAGATCTCAATTATATCAAATAAATGAACAGTAGCTTCAACGCTACAGTACCTCAGACAACCATTTCCCAAATCAGACGGCTTAAAGAGTAATCCACAACACAAGCACAAGGCTCTTAAAAGCCTTTCTCTTCTTCTTCTTCTTATCGATCCTTCTCTTTCACAGCATAGGGGAGCCAAGGCCCTCAACGACAAAGTGTTGCACAGAGCATAAGAGAGCAAAACCCTCCCCCGCTCTCTCATAAATACTCTACTTTCTTCTCTCTTAGACCCCAGACTTAACGTAACTGGATCCAAATACTCGGGTATTCGGGTCTTAAATAGTGTCTAGGGTCACCAGCATGGGTGGTGACCGAGTGGAGATAGGAAGGTTAGTGGGTGAAAGGGTAGTGAGGGACCCGACCCCTCAGTGTCTTGGGTGGTAAGATCAAGTCACAAAATCAATTTATGCATGCTCACGTACCCTTCACTCCACGAGGTAGGATTATCTTAGTCCTGCTCCTTCACGTGCAACTATTGCGGAGTCTTATCCAATTGATGTTTCTGCTGAGGAGGTGGTCTTCAAATGAGGACCTGGGAAGGGTCCTAGAGGAGTTCCTTGAGGCTTGGGATTTTTGCCTAGAGGTCTTGTGGCTAGAGGCGGGCGAATAATGTTGGACGTGATGGTGGCGACGGAGGAGCATGGAGAAGACCTGAACAATGAATAAGGCCTCACGGCCACATCAAAATACCTTAGGAGCTTCACCTAGGCTTGGAGAAGGTGGTGGTGGCAGTTTTCGTGGCATTTAGTGGAGTGTGAGGGTTTGCGAAGGTCGGAGGAGGAGCGTGGAGATGAGTGAGTTTGGTGGGTTGTGTGAGTGAGTGAAAGGCATAATAAGGATGGGGGTTTGGTTCACAGAGGTGAGGCGAAGGTTATGGAGGTGTTAGTGAGGCGTTTGGTAGCTTATGGTATTGGGGAAGCCTCGCCGGAGGTGCGGTCAAACATGGAGGTGACGGTGGCATGGAGGGCATATCGACGGTCAAATTGAGTGATAAAGGAGAGGGAAAGGAAGTAGAGGGAGAGGGGAACCTAACTAACCTAACCTAACCAAATGAAAGGGGAGGAAGGTGCCAGTTATGGTATGACCGATGTCGGAGAAGGTGAAACCTCTGGTGGGAGAAGCAGCGACGATGAAGGGGTATGGGTAGCTCTCGCTGGTATTGCGATGCGCGAAAGAACTTGAGGAAGTTGATCCTATCGACTATTGTCTGTGGTTGCGGGCGAAGAGGGTGGACAGTGAAACTCGTCGAAGCTTGTGGATAGTTCGGTCGGTGAGAGGAGAAGAAGGTGGAATCTAGTCCAAAGCCAAGCTAAGGATGTGAGGTAGTCCCTAAGGGTTTTTTATAGGACATTAGATGAGCTTCCAAGCTTGGAAACAATCTTGAATGCTTGAGAATTCAAGGATTGGGATTTGGAACTTCCAAGAGTTTGCATGAGCTTTAGAGCACAAATTGGAAGGTGAGATCAGGTTCAGATTGATAGGGATTTCTTCAGGAGTTTCCCTTCCAATTTTGGAAGGGTTTCGCCGTGAAATCAATGAGAAATCCCTGATTGAAGGTCGGTGCATGGTGGATTTTAGGACTCTGCATACGCGAAGGTGGAAGGGACCAGTTAGTGAAGAAGATGACAAAGTTGGGGACCTATTTGCAAGGATTTTCAGAAGTTGAGGGGTTGATTGAATGGAAAAGAGTTAGACTGGACTAAAATGCAAACTAGGCCAAGATGATCTTTGATTGTGCGTAAATTTTGGTACAAACCTAATTTGCACCCAAAGAATCTGATAGTGAAGTTGGATTTTGGTTTTGACCAAGTTTGATTGGGCAATTTATACAGAAACTCAAATTAGGGCAACTTCCTATCTTAGACTCTGTTTTAGGTCAAAATGGGTTCCAATGGTCAATTCTAGGATACCAAACCTTATAGAATATTTTTATATGAATTTTATAAGGTTTAGGTGTTATTTATTTTGAACAAAACCTCTATTAATTAAGCAGGTCTGAAATTAGGATTTCGGGTGTGATTTAATCTCTCGAAGTGCGTAAAAACCTGTTTCTATCTGTATGGACCCACTTATTAGACTTTAATGCTCATTTAACCTTTAATTCACCCCTAGGAAACTCGGTGATTATTTTGCATTCATAGTATGCTTTTAAAACTGCAAATTTAACCATGTTTTAATGCACTCTTCTCAGAATGGATGTTCAATGAATTATGACTCTCCGACGATTATATAGGAGCATTTATCTCTTGATTGTGACTAACTAAAGCTAGTTATGGCACATGATGATATTATCATCATCTACCTTGTCGCCACTACATACCCTCCTCACCTATATAACATCCCGTGCCCTCCATGCATAGGCATCAGGCACTACTCCACCTTCACCAGTGGCAACTCCATTTCCCTTCCCCTCCACAGTCGCACATACACACAACCACCCAACCAGCCACACTTCCCCTCTCCTCCCTCCCTCCCTCTCCATACACATCTCCTCTTCTCACCAGTTGAGAAGGGGCATGCTGTGTGCAGGAGTAAGCTCTTCATGGTCACATACACCGCGTTGAGCTCCACCACCGCCCAGCTCCTTCGTGAGCAGGTGGTTGTGGTGGTTGCCTTGTTTTCCCTTTTAATTTTACTTTTGTTTTATAGAGTGTTTTCTGCCACTAACGTAGCTATAGAACCTCTGTTTCGTATTCCCTTGTTTCACACTGTAGCGACTGTTCATCTGCTATCGCAACTCATTTTTGAGCTCAATTCACCGACAGCTTCTCACTTAGCCGGTGACAAAAGCTCACACATGCTCCTACCAACCAGTTTTGTCTCTTTGCAAGCCACACCGCATGCCCATCCACGTGCCACTCAGCTGGTTCCACCACTCATGCGCGTACTTTTCTCTCTAGACCACCGGTTAACTGAGAAATACAGTCGGTGGTTTCATGAGTTAGCAAGTTCACTTTGCCCCTAGGCTTTGTTCATGCGCTCCCCCATGCTCTCTGACTTCGCACACGTTGCAACCGGCCATTCCTCACTTAGCCGGTTGTAGTGCCCCTCTCTCCTCATGGAATCCGCTCCAACTAGTTGCAGCGCAGCACTAGCCTACTCCCTCACGCACTCAATCACATACTCCACATACACACATATAGACACATAGACATATACATATACATATCCTCTCACACAAGACACACACATATACGTGCAGGCACACTCGCACATACAGATACATATATATATACTCCGCACATGCACATACATTAGCATATATATATATACATACTTATATATACATACATATAGTTACATACATATATATATCTATATATTTATATACACTTATACATATATATAGGTATTCCCACACACATTCCCTCACACCTACACTTATACATATCCCATTCACAATACCACTCACATTTCCATTTCTGTGCATTTCATCGTGAGTGGGTACGCACTAGTTGCGTACACACTTACAACTTACATGCACATTAAGTCATTCTACACACACCCACACGTCCGCTACACACCTGCACATGGCACATAGCTAAGTTAATCGTGCCTCTTTAGACGATGGTTAACCTAGCATGGTGCTGCATTTCCATTGATCCTTTGAATCAATATTTCCCCCCTTATTATATATTATATAGCTATATATATATACTATATATCTATGTCTTAGATATATACATATCTATAAATAAGCTAAGTATTTCCATTCATTTCCTTTTTGCATTTAAATTCCATATTTTCTTTCCTTTATTTTATTACTTTGTTTCTTTTGTTGATTAAGACAAAAAAGTATAAAATAGAAAAGATAACTCTTGACCTGTAGGTAATGGTCTTGCATGTGGCGAGACCATTTCGAACTTGATTTTTGGCATGTAGCCAAGGATTATTTTTAAGGGTGTACCTTAAGGACAAGACTATCCAAAAAAATCTTAAATTAAGAAAAACCAAAAATATAATACATGAAAGGAATTGATGCATTTTTACGAATTGCATAGAAATCAATTAATCCAAAATCGTCTTCCTGTGTTCAACCCTGGGCCCTAAATTTGACAATCTTAAAATTTGATTTAGTCTAGGTTAATAAATTTTGATAAACTGATGTAGCATTGCCTGTAGGTAATCACTCCTACTATACACTTTTCGACGCTAATATCACTTACTTAAATAACCCTACTCATGTTCCAAAACTGACACATATACACTAGATCCCTGTCATGATCCGCCTCATTCCAAGAACCAAGTCCTACATAATTAGATGTCCAAAAATAATCCTAGATGTCTTAAACATCTCCCTTAGATGTCTAACTAGATCCCTTTTAGATCTGATTAATTCCAGGAACACACCCTACAGAATTAGTCGATCAGACTTTACATTAGACGTCTGACCCGATGTCTGACTCTAATATTATATGTCTGATTTTGCTGTTAGAGTCATTATGACCTTGATTTCAGCTTGATTTGCCTTGGTTTTGTTTCCAATGGTTAGGAGCCTTATCCCAAGCTTTCTTGAAGGTTCCTAAAGCCATTATAAATAGAGGAGGACCCTTCCTTGCTTAGATACACCTTGAGAAAATTCTTTCCACCATTTAGGCTTATCTTATGAAGAAATCAAAAGAGGAAAACTCTGCCATTGCTCTCCAAGCCTTATTCAACACATTTGAGAGCATCAAAACTCTGTAGCAATCCACGCCTACTCTCTTCCATTTAAGGGAAGTTTGTTAGCCTATAGTAGCATAGTTGAATCTATAGTTTGTGGCTCTATAGGTTATTTGTATTTTTCCTTTCATTTTGTGGTTGGGTATTCGGGTAGTGAATTACCACCTCCTTTGTGAGATAAAATACTCTTCGTGGAGAGATGGGTTTTAAGGTATGTTAGCCTCGTTGTAAAGTAGCGTGGTTCTACTGGAGGTTGTGTCACTCTTGTTCGAGTGACACATAGTTGATTTGGTCCACTTGATCGACCGGGAAATCCTAAATCAAGAGGTTTAGGTGGTGGTTTTTACTCAGGTTGGATTTCCACCTAAAAATCTTGTCTCATTTGGGGTGAATGCTATTTTTGTGATTGGATTGATTTTTATTGCCACATAATTTTTTATATCATACTATTCACCCCCCTTTAGTTTGGAATTTCAATTAAGTTGCATGGCTTGGCTCGGCCACTTGACTATTGAGGGTCACTGATAGCAACGTGTCAGCCATACCACCCTAGAAAGTTTATTAGCTACCTAATTACTATTAAAACGACCTGAGAAGTGAGTTAATGGAAAATGTGTGTAGATGCTTAGACTATAACTCCCCTCAAATCAGAGGGTGGGTTGATAAGTTGTGTACTTATCACCCCAATTAATTAATCAAATTAAAATAAAGTTAAAGTTGGCGAGGACTCGAGAAACAAGTCCACATTTTAGTAGAAACCTAGGCTAATTAAGCACAAAGACTTAAATAGTCTAAGTGTTCAGGTCCTATTGTATTGTTTCCTAAAGTTGAAAAACTCCTACTACCTAAGTTCTCTTTTCCTAATTCTCATTTTTTTTTGCATTTTTTAATATTTTATAAAGAAATAAATCCTATAGAATACGGAGCTGACAAAAAAATTTAGGGATGAATATATCCACCCCCATGCCTAGCTAATGCAATGTTCTCATTGTATTAAAAAGGCATGAAATAGAGGTGGAATAAAGGGATAGTAGCTGAATTCTACGATGATTCCAATCAGCTCTGAATAGAATATAAACAAGTAATAAATTTAGTGCCTTTAGCTAGGCATAGTATACAAACAAAGAGAAGAAATTAAGAAATGAGAAGTGTAGGTTAAGATCAAAATAAAAAGATTGATCTTTAGACCCGTTAGTAGAAGATGTCCATAGACGTGGACGAGATTGTGATGCAAACCCATGCCTTAGGGTCAAGTAGTTCTAAGGTTCTGAATAATAAAAATCCAAAATTGAAGACTTCTTAGCTTGTGGGGTCAAGCTTGCGATTTATGAGAATGCAACCCAAATCCAAAATGTCGGGCAATGGGATCGATAGAAGTGTTTGTCCTCATAGAGTTCAAATCAAAAAGATATTCAATTACTCTACACTTGGGTTGCACATCCTCAAAATCAAAGATATCATAAGGGTCCTAGTAAAAGGTTGGTGATTTTAGGCAAATAGGTACCCTTAGATTAACAATTTTGTTTCCCCCAAAATTAACTTCCCAAATTTTCACTTCCATATTCCTATCCTCCAAAATCAGGGTTCCTGAGACCTCCAGATTGTTATGCACCCCATTTAAAATATCCAAGTCCAAAAATTGTGGCTGAATAAGAATTGACTTGGGTACAATGATTTCAACAACAAAATCGTCATTAATCCCTTCGAGGTGTGGTTGAGGAATGGGGTTACTAATTAGATCATACATTAAATCAAGATTTTAATCCTCCAAGTAAGTCCCAACTAAATCACAATCCTCAATTATAGGGCCCTCAAATGATTCATCATATTCCTCTGGCCTATTCATCTCACTAAATTCATTCTCCTTAACCTCAAGTGAGACTTCACCTAAAGATTCTTCTCCCTTAGAACCAAAGAATTCTAGTTCTTTCTTAATATATGTCTCGTAATCATTTGTTATTCCTCGATTAGTAGAGACATATTTTTCACTTCTTGATTCAGGGATCTTGGGTGAAGAAATCAGTTCATCCTTAATTTGTTGCTCTAAATCAACCTCGTCAACCTAGGTCTCATAAACTGTGTCCCCCCTACAGGTGCCTGAGCGAATTCTGACATTGGCTCTCCTGAAAGGGGTTCATCCTAGGAATCATCCCAAGATTGGACTAAAGCAACTATGAATTTCATCCCCAATCTTCACAATTTCCTAAGTAATAACTCACCCAGGTCCTTATCCTCAACCTCTTGGAGCCAATCAAATAAAGACTTGTTAAGCTCATCAATCATTTTGATCAGAGGCTCCAATGCTTTAGTACATGTTGGCTGAGCTTCTAAAGATCGAATAGTGTTCCTTAAGTTAGCCAGCACCTTGTCTTAGACCTGGTCTACCTATGCCAAATAGTTTGGTTCAGGGTTGGGTGGGTTTAGGTTTAGCTTATAAGGGTCAAGAAATTGAGGTTCATGGAGCCTTCCCTGATAATAGGTCATCTCAGATTGTTCATTAAGGGGTGGTAACCTATATGCAGTGTAATCCTGGGGAGGGCAGGTGTTATAATCATCATATCTTTCTTGATTGTAGATTAGATTAGGTTGTTCATAGGAAGATAAAGATCTATAATCCATGTAGTTGTGCGAAGGATAATAATCATAGTCTTGGTGTCCTGGGTTTGTTCCTGAACACTGAGTCCTGGAATCATATCCCTAATTAGAGTTATCCCAACTAGTGGATGGATGGTCATAGGTACAGTCGAGATAATAATCATCTTGGGCATAAGTGTTGGTAGGAGGGTAGGGGTGGAAGTGTGTATAAGAGGTGGAAGAATACATGTCAAAGTGGGAGGGAAAATAGGAAAGAGGAAGGTGCCCTGCAATATAAGTAATTCAAATCTATCCTTAGGTAGGTAGCCTAAAGACCTACAAACTCCTAGAACCCATCTTAAGATTATAAACGATTTAATCTTCTTCTACCTAGTCAATCCAACCAGTTAGAGGGAGGAATTGGGGAGAAGGTTCTTCCTTTGGCATACACCTTGGGTTCCTTTGATACCACCCAACTACTGTTGTTTGACGGTACTCCCCTAGCTAGCATCAGATATACTGATAGAAGAAGATTAATAAAAAATAATCTCAATGTGAGCCCCGAAGAGTGAGCTAATCCTTAAGGCCAACGTCTACTCAATTTTAATTAGGCTTAGGTTTGAATGTGCTCGGGAATGTGATGGACCTTTTATCTAGGTTGTACGCTTAAAGATCAATTAATTCGTGTGTGTCTTGATGTCAAAAAACACATTTAGATAATTCATTCATTGTAGCAAGCATTTACAACATCAATTTTAATAAGAAAACTGAACGGTGCGTCCAAGTGTCGAATACAAGGAGGCGTGGAATTGGATCAATTAATCACTTAATATCACAAGATATTTTATTCCATTTGCTTGCGAAAAGAAAGAGAGAGAGTAAGAAATCCGAGGTAAAATAGAGGTTGCTAACTACACATGACAATAATGCAACATAATGTAATAAGAACATTGATTAGAATGGATAGAGCTGAATATCAAGACAATAATTATGATAATGAGACCTACTATATTGCATAAGAAGAATGTCTTGAAACTATAAGCGAGTACACTAGAGGATTGCTTAAAGAAATGCAACACTAAGCTAAAGAAAAAATAGGAAAATGAATGCGAGAAGTAGAAGGGTGTCGAGGCAGCCACGGTGGTGGAGGAAGCTTCCGTCAGTGGCTCAGCGACTCCATGAACCTGCTCTGTGCTCTAGAAGGTGGTGGAATTGTGGTTGCTAGTTGATGAGAATAGATTATGATGAATGGAGGGGTGTATGGCATTTTATAGTGGAGGAGAGAGCTAAAATAGGTATGGACCAATTAGCAACAGTAACGATGTCGCTATAGCTCCACTGTAAGCATCGCTGTAGCCTAGCTCATGTGCCCACTGGTGCCCGTGGGTGCACTGTTGTTGTCGTACGCCCGTCGTTGGATGCGTGCTGCGGATCGCCATCGAAGGGTTAAGATTATGTGCTCGCCATCACTCAAATTGTGCCGTATCTATGTGGGATCTCGTGTGAAATCACATGTCTCACGATTCGCCCATCCAGGTTGGCCACGTGGCACGGTATGCACGCGAGGATCGTGCATGGACGGCTAGATTTCACTTGAAGGTGGATAGCTAGATTGTGCTCATCCTACATATAGATGTGGTCGCTTCTTAACTGTTCGATCTTGATCGAACAATTGATTTTCAATTGGAGCATACGAGGGGAGGCGCCTCTTGTGTTTCGAACTCATGCCCGCTGGAGTGGATAAGGCATCCAACCACTGTGCTATTGATGTAGACACATCTATTTAGGTTAAAATGCCTATTCATGCATGTTCCTAGGCTTAGATTTGCATTTCATATTATAAATATTGCATAGCATACATCATTCTGCATTTAGAGTAGTTGTGTATATTTTAGGTTAATTGCATCCTCTTTATGGCCAGGAAGGAAAAGATTTATTTTGGGGCCTCGGATTGACAATCTAAATGTATGAATCTGATCAGGATGATGATTGGAGTTTGACAGATTATGGTCGAGCCCGGATAGGTTGTGTTAATATGGTGATTTTATCGTTGAAATGTGTATAGCAGTTAACCTAAATTGAGCCTAACCATCTCTTTACAAAATTTTTAACCTGGCCTACTTGATTTTATCTTGGTCACTTTTAGGCCCAAGGTCGAACTCAGGGAAGTGGGATTAGAAGTGAAGTTTCTATGCCTTTCCTACAGCGAATCTCTTCCGTTCGTTTATTATGTTTTTGATGTTTTTCTATTTAGATTTTTTTCTGATAATTCTTGTCCTTGAGGCACACCCTCAAAATTAGGTTCTTGGCTTTGAGCCAAATTAGGGTTCCAAAATTGGTCTTGCTATTCGCAAGACTAAGTACCTGCAAGTCAAGGATTATCTTTTCTCTTTTATATATATTTTTTTATCTTTTTACTGGCATGAAAGAGAAACAGAAATAAAGTAAATATAGTATAGATATATATGTATATACTATATATGTATAAAGGGGTGGGGGTGGAGGTGGAGATGGCGTGTAGCATGGTGTTGAGTCGGTCGTCATCTAGAAAGACGCAACCAACAGGACGAGGTGCTGCATGGAATGTAATGTGGATGGGTGGAAGATGAGTGTGAGCACGCTTTCTGTACGCATGTATCGGGGAATATTATCAACTGGTGCAGATATTCCTACGATACCACGTTTGGTAAGTGATATGAAAATATATATGTATATATATAAATATATATATCTATATGTATATATATATGTGGTTATAACTATATAGGTATATGTGTAGTTATATGTATATATATATAGATATGTAAATATATGTATAGATAGATAGATGTATAGATATATATATATGTATATGTATGTATTTATAACTATATTGACATATATATATGTATATATATATAGTAATATATGTATATAGATATATGTAGATAGATATGTATATATATATATACGTATATATAGCTATAGATATATATGTATATATGTATGTATATTTATATATATATATATATATATATATGTATAAGTATATGTGTATATATATGTATATATGTAAATATATATGTGTGTATATATATATATAAGTATATAGATGTATATATATATATGTATGTATATAGACTAATACATAGTTATATAAGTACTAGTATATGTATAGATATATGTATATATATATATATATGTATATACATGTATATAAATATATGTATATATATCAATATATATATGTATATGTATATATATATATAAGTATATAATAATGTATAAGTGAGAGTGTGTGTGTGCGAGAGTGTGAGTGTGTGTATGTGTATCTGCAGAGAGAGAGGGAGAGAGTGCTGTGAGAGAGAGAGAGAGAGGGCGCTCGGTTCTGCTGGAGTAAAGAAGGCTGTAGTTAAGTCATCCGCGCGCAGCAGGGCATCATCTGATGGCACACACGCACGTGCAAGCGTGTAGGCGTGCGAAGAGGCACGCGCTAGCAGGAGGGAGTGGCGTGGAGGAAGGAACCGCAGTGCACAGCACTGCACGGAGAGGCGAGTACGAGCAGACGCAGGCACTGGGAGCGGGTGAACACGCGGACGGGTGCGGGCGCTGGTAGAGGCGAGCGCACGCAGACGTGTAGGAGGGCGCTGGAGCAGGCTCGGGGCAGGACGTGGGCACGGGCTAGCGGTGGTTGTGGTGCGTCGGGTGACCAGTTAAGTGAGAAACTTACCGGTCACTGCACTGTAGCCACAATGTTCCGCTGAAATGTGGCTACAGTGCTGGGGCGAGCCGCGCGATCGGGCGAATCTGGTGCCGTGAGTGCGGGAGGCGTGGATGGATTGGCGCATGTGCGGAAGAGGCTGTGCCAGCTGGGCTGCGGGCGGGACCTCGCGACAAAGCGGGCGGAAGCGGGAGGCGAGGGCGAAGGAGCACGACAGGGCACGCAGAGAGGGGTGCGAGTGTCCTGCTGGCGTGCTGGTTTCAGACCCGAATAGTTTGTTAATATGGTGATCTTATCGTTGAAGTGTGTATAGTGGTTAACCTAAATCGGACCTAACCATCTCTTTACAAAAAAAAATTAACCTGGCCTACTTGATTTTATCTTGGTCACTTTTAGGCCCAAGGTTGAACTCAGGTAAGTGGGGTTACAAGTCAAGTTTCTACGCCTTTCCTACAACGAGTCTCTTCCATTCGTTTATTGTGTTTTTGGTGTTTTTCTATTTAGATTTTTTTCTAGTAATCTTTGTCCTTGAGGCACACCCTCAAAATTAGGTTCTTGGCTTTGAGCCAAATCAGGGTTCCAAAATGGGTCTTGCTTTTCGCAAGATGAAGTACCTGCAAGTCGAAGATTATCTTTTCTTTTTTTATATATTTTTTTATCTTTTTATGGGCATGCAAGAGAAATAGAAATAAAGTAAATATAGTATAGATTTATATGAATATACTATATATGTATAAAGGGGTGGGGGTGGAGGCAGAGATGGAGTGTAGTACGGTGTCGAGTCAGTTGTCATCTAGAAAGACGCAACCAACAGGACGAGGTGCCGTGTGTAAGGTGTAGGATGGATGGTGGAAGATGAATGCGAACACGCTTTTTGTACGCGTGTATCGGGGAATATCAGCAACTGGTGCAGATATTCCTGCGATACCACGTATGGTAAATAATGTGAAAATATATCTATATATGTATATATATAAATATATCTAGATGTATATATGGTTATATATAGGTATATATATGTATATATATATATATGTGTATATATATATGTATATATATATATAATAATATATGTATATATATGTACGTATAAGTATATGTATATATGTATGTATATATATATATATATAAGTATATAGATGTATATATATATGTATATATATAAGTATATATATATATATATATATATATATGTATGTATGTATACTAATACATAAGTATATAGGTACTACTATATGTATAAATATAAGTATATATATATGTATATAAATATATGTATATATATATCAATATATATATGCATCCGTATATATATATGTATATAATAGTGTATAGGTGTGTGTGTGTGTGTGTGTGGAAGTGTGAGTGTATGTGTGTGTGAGCATCGGTAAAGAGAGTGTTGTGAGAGAGAGTGAGAGAGAAAGAGAGAGCGGGGGAGAGAGAGCGCTGCTGGAGGGTTAAGTCGTCAGCGAGCCCAATTCATCATCTGATGATTCAAGCTCGCGCACAGGCGTGCATGCACGCAGAGAAGCGCCCGTTAGAGGGCGATGGGCACGGAGAAAAGACCACAGCGCATAGCGCTGCGTGAAGAGCTGGAGCGGGCACTAGCAGGCATGCGTGGGCGAAGAAAGTGGGCTACGCAGGCGGGTGAGGGGGCTGGCAGACGTGCGGGCGAGCGCTGGCAGAACGCTAGGCGAGACACGTGCACGGGCGAACGGCGGTAGCGGCACGTCGGGTGACTGGTAAAGTGAGAAACTCACCGATCACCCCACTGTAGCCACAGTGTTCCGCAGAAACGCGTGAACAGTGGCTACTGTGGCCGAGCGAGCTGCGCGACCGGGAGCTGCTGGTGCTGTGAGTGCGGCCGGCTTGCGGCTGGCGCGCGTGGGCTGGCGCGCGAGGAAGAAGGTCTGCGCTGGCCGGTTGCGAGTGTGGAAAAGTTTGCGACAGAGTGTGCGGAGAGGGAGTTGGCATGCGCGGTGGAGGGCGAGGGCGACCTGCTACTTGCGCGGAGGCTTGCGGGTGCTGTAGGGGTGCGTTGGGGTGCTTGGCCGGCCGTTGCAGAGGCGCACTGTGGCTGGTTGCGGGCGAAAGAGAGAGTGCGACAGAGTGAAGAAGCGGGCGGCGGTGGTGCCTGCAGGCGTGCACTAGAGGCGAGGGCGCCTATAGGTGCACGCGGAAAGGTGAGGGCGGCCTGCTGTCGCCTTGCTGCTGCTGCTGTGGGGCTTGGCCGGTTGCTACAGGGTGTGCGGTGGCCGGTTGAGCTTCACAGCTTGAAGCTTGCGGTAATGGTTGAAATGGCGTGGAAGGTGAAAACAGGGAGGAAGGCCACCACGCCCATCGGCTCTTTGATGAGCTGGGCGGTGATGGTCTCACGGTGGTGGTTGTGCACCACCGTGTGGTGCTCCTATTCATTGGGTGTCTCCGTGGAGGGCCGACGCATGGAGGGAGAGGGAGGAGAGGACGGTGGCCTGGAAGGAGAAGTGCTGCGTTTTTTGGCATTGGACCAGGCTCCTCCAAGAAGAAGAAACCGTGGTCTTTTTAAAGAAGAGGAAGAGCATGCACATCCATGCCCTGGCTATGCATGGCTCACATGCGGCTGCAGGGAGAGGCTGGTATGGCTTGGCAGGGAGAGCATGAGCAGGGAATGGCGCGAGGAGAAGTTGTTCCCTGCAGCCGCGGGGAAGATTTAAAAATCAAGTGAAATAAAAAATAAAAAGATGGTGAATTAGCAAAGATGCACTTGAGGAAAAATGTTAAATGCAAGGCCACTTATTTACTCTCCTCTCCTCTTAATTAAATGCATGCATGCATGTATTTTTACAAATGCGATTATGGAACCCTAATATGCATTGTAATGCTAGGAAATAGCACAAGAAGGCACTATTGCAGGTGTATTTTTGCGGTGCAATCATACCCCCATGCCAATCTTTTGCTAGTCCCTAGCAAAACATTTTTTTTTGTAGTATTTAGAAATGATCTTTAAGCTGAAGATTTTCTTCTGAGGTGACATAGGTTTGTTTTGTTGGATATTGTGAGAACCAATTGTAGAGAAGACTACCAGTACTTTAAGTCTCACATGACATTAATCATTTCTCGACTAACCAGGACTCTTGATATTTAAACCTTAAGTATGATTTCCAGGACCCAGGAGGTTTTTGCCATACTCGAGAGCTCAAGAGGTTATGGTTTGTGCTTAGTGAAGGATCAAGACTGACCAGATGAACATTAAAACTCAAGCCTAGGGTTTCATGAATTTTTAAGTAAAGGTTGGTCTCAGTTTTAGCTTGTGTCTTTCGATTTACTCTTAAAAAGATGATGGAAAATCAACTCCCATTTTCTGACATTTGTGGCTCAAAGAAGACAAGATATTTGTAACCTGCCCTGAAGAACTTTTTGAAGGGCGAAGACTTTACAGATATTTGTGAGATATACTGACTTATTTGCATTTTTTTTTTTGAAACACGTGTCAGTATATCTCTTACAACATTATTTGGAGGAGCACACTTTTTTTTCTTTTTGGTGGGAGAGTTCCTTTTTGGTGGAAAGAGTCGCTCCTAAACACAAGACTAAAGCCTGGGATAAAAAGTCTACCTGTGTGCACAGGTAAGGACTCCACCTTCCCTAATGAACACTAGGGTTGGATCTTATGTTCACCTGGTCTTTCCTGATATGTGTAGTGTGAACCAAGTTTACTTAAGCTCTCAAGTAAAAGCAAACCAACGGATCCTGTACTGGTGTCTCAGGTACAAGAATACGTCCTTAGTTAGGAGAGATTATGATCTATTTTGTCAATGCTCAAGTGAATTAAGCCCGAGCCTGAGCAAATCAAGCTTCTGTGGCCTGGAAAGTCTTCAAAGTAGAGGTTGAATATCCATAAACACTTATTGTATTTTTGTTTTAGCCTTTAGATCATTACTAAACACCATTTTCATTTTTTTTTTTTATATAGAAACTGCATGATACCCTAAAATACCCAGATCCTAAGGATGCCTATCCACCCCCCCATGCCAAATGATGCTATGTCCTCATATGCATGCAGGGAAGGGCAGAGAAAGGACGAAAGATCGGGTAACGAGAGCTGAAGTGCAGGGTATACAGCAGGGTGGTAGGGTGGGTGGATGGTGGGTGGTGAAGTGAAAAGTGAAGTGATCGTGACAGTGAAGTGGAAAGTGATGGTGGATGGTGAGTGTTGTTGGGGTGCCTCCCAACGAACACTGAATTTAACGTCCCCAGCTGGACTCAGAATGCGGCAAAGAATTAATTACCCTCCAGTAGGGCAACGGTTTCTCCAACGGGGGCAGGTTCATGAGTCAAATAAGGTTTCAAATGCTGCCTGTTGACCGTAAATTTATGCCCAGATTTGGGATCTTCGATCTCGACGGCCCCGTTGGGGAATGGTCTTGAGACCAGGAAAGGACCAGTCCATTTGGACTTCAATTTCCCAGGAAAGAATTTGAGTCGGGCATTATAGAGCCAAACTTGCTGAGATGGCTCAAATTCTTTCCGCCGAATACGGCTATCGTGAAAAGCCTTAGTGAATTGTTTGAAAGTTAAAGTAGAGCCATAGGCTTCACGACGGAGCTCTTCCAGCTCCTGGAGTTGGAGTTTCCTTTCTCGACCACACAGGTCTAGGTTGAGGTTAAATTGGCGAACCGCCCAATAAGCACGGTGCTCCAACTCCATGGGAAAATGACAAGGCTTCCCGTAAATGATTCTATACAGAGACATACCAAGGGGAGCTTGAAGGCAGTCCGATATGCCCAAAGTGCGTCAATAAGCTTGTCAGACCAATCTTACGGTAAGGCCGAACCATTTTCTGGAGAATCTGCTTGATTTGCCGGTTCAACACTTCTGCCTGGCCGTTCGTCTGAGGATGATACGGGGATGCAATACGATGGTGGACTCTGTATTTCCTCAGAAGTGCCTGAAAAGAAGCATGGGTAAAGTAGCTTCCTCCATCTGAGATAATGTCTCGAGGGATCCCAAAGCGCGCAAAGATGTGGTCTTTGACAAATCGGGTGGATATAACATGGTCAGTACGACGCACGGGAATAGCCTCGATCCATTTCGAAACATAGTCAACGGCCACGAGAATGAATTCAAAACCGTTGGACGGAGGAAAGGGACCCATGAAGTCAATTCCCCAGACGTCGAAGATTTCTGTAGCTAGGATGGGTTGTAAGGGCATCATGTCACAACGTGACATTGACCCTAACGACTGGCACCTAGTGCAATGCTTGGCATAATTGTGTGCATCCAGGTGAAGGGAGGGCCAAAAGAAATCACATTGCAACACCTTGGCTGCAGTTTTCCTCCCAGAGAAATGGCCTCCGCAGGCCTGATCATGGTAGAAGGATAGCACACTGGGGAACTCACTGTCAGGAATACAACGATGGATGATTTGATCAACACCTATCCGAAAAAGAAGTGGATTATCCCAAAAATAATACTTTGCTTCTGCCATGAGACGCTCGCGCTGGTTTTTAGGCCAGCCACGTGGAAGGGATCCAGAAGCAAGGTAATTGGCAAGATCGGCATACCACGGTCCACTTGCCACATTTATTGCCAATAGGTGCTCATTAGGAAAAATTTCATTGATCTACAGAGTAAGACCAATATGGTCAAGGTCCAGTCTAGAAAGGTGATCAGCTACAACATTCTGGGCTCCGGCCTTATCGCAGATCTCAATGTCAAATTCTTGGTGCAGAAGGATCCGACGAATCAGTCTAGGCTTGGCATCCTTCTTGTGCATGAGATGGCGAATGGCCGCGTGATCAATGAAAGCAATAACGTGAGAGCCTAGAAGGTAAGAGCGGAATTTCTCCAGCCCAAAGACGATCGTCAGTAGTTCTTTTTCAGTGGTAGTATAATTACGCTGGGCCTCGTCCAACGTTTTACTAGAGTAGTACACCACGAAAGGGTGTCTATCACGTCTTTGTCCCAGGATGGCTCTGACTGTAAGGTCGGAAGCATCACACATGAGTTCAAAGTCGAGGGACCAGTCAGGCAGCTGGAGAATAGGGGCCTTGGTGACAGCAGTACGCAGCTGCGTGAATGCTTGTATGCAGTCGGGGCCCATGTCGAAGGGTACGTCGGTCGATAGGAGGTGAGTTAAGGGTCGAGAAATCTTTGAGAAGTCTTTGATGAATCTCCTATAGAAATCGACGTGTCCCAAGAAGGAGCTGATTTGTTTGACAGAGCGAGGCACAGGTAAATCAGCAATGACATCAAGCTTAGCTCTGTCAACCTCGATACCCCTATCGGAGATGATATGTCCGAGAACAATTCCCTCGTGCACCATAAAATGACTTTTTCCCAGGAAAGCACGAGGTTTACATCAAGACATCTCCTAAGGATACGAGTTAGGTTAGCAAGACATTCATCGAAAGATGGTCCAAAGATCGAAAAGTCATCCATGAAGACCTCGAGAAAGTCACCCACCATGTCATGGAATATTGCCAGCATACATCTCTGGAAAGTTGCTGGCGCATTGCAAAGTCCGAACGTCATCCTTCTAAATGCAAAGGTGCCGAAGGGGTAGGTAAAAGTGGTTTTCTCTTGGTCTCGGGGGTCAATTGCCACCTGGTTATATCCTGAGAATCCATCCAGGGAACAGAAAAATTTATTTCCCGCTAACTGCTCCAAGATTTGGTCAATGAAAGATAGCGGAAAGTGATCTTTCTTGGTTGCAGCATTGAGTTTCCTATAATCTACACACACTCTCCAAGATGTAGGAGTGCGTGTAGGGATAGATTCGCCCCTGTCATTGACACGGATGGTGAGTCCTGCCTTCTTGGGCACAACGTGAATCGGACTCACCCAGGGGCTATCGCCGATCGGGTAGATTATACCCGCATCCAGCCACTTAATGATTTCTTTCTTAATGACCTCCCGCATGTTAGGGTTGAGACATCGCTGCATCTCGCGGGAAGGTCGATCCTCCTCCTCCGTATATATACGGTGAGTGCAGTAGGAGGAGCTAATGCTAGATAAGTCTGATAAAGAGCATCCAATAGCTGCCTTGTGTTCTATGAGGACCTTAGTTAGTTTGCACTCTTGCTCCCTGGTCAATTTTGAATTGATGATTACAGGGAGCGTTTCATTTGGCCCTAGGAAAACATACTTAAGTGTACTAGGTAGCTCTTTCAACTCGGGAGTGGATGGTGAAAGATCTGGCATTTCATGGGATGAGAGTGTCCCAGGCGGGTTGGAGAACAAGTCAGGAGGAAGGAATTGGCCTTCAGATTGGCCAAGAAGTGGGGCTTCTTGGATAGATGGATCCAAAAAGGAATAGCCCCAGTGAGAAGTATATGGGCTCAAGGTCCTAGTGTGGATTTGCAAATCTGCCTGATTTGGCAAGGAAGAAAGGGCAATCCGATCTTCAAGAGTGTAGATCGGCGATGAGTAGCCCAGATATGACTCAGGCCACGAGGTATGGGAAGCGGAGAAAACCTCGTCAGAAGTCTGGCCAGGAGAGGGTACGGGACAAGGGAGGGATGGGGGAACGTCACAATATGTGTTGGTCAGGCAGTCATCAA
Source organism: Thalassia testudinum (assembly GCA_037157565.1). NCBI lineage: Eukaryota > Viridiplantae > Streptophyta > Magnoliopsida > Alismatales > Hydrocharitaceae > Thalassia > Thalassia testudinum. The sequence goes on along the minus strand of JAZHRO010000025.1, from coordinate 55,709,197 downwards.
TGTTTATAGGTAATCTGTAGCAGTCCGAATAGGTCCCAATTAGTCTGATACATGCGCTGACGGCCATGTCCTCGTCAGACGTGTCATCCTCGATACAATCGCAATCAATGTTCTTGGCTGCCTTGAAGATGTTAAGCTTGATCTTTTTAGATCCAACGGCAATCTCGATACAGCCCGACTCGCAGTCGATATGGGCGTGGGCTGTGGCCAAGGAAGGTCGACCAAGGATGATCGGACAATCAGAAAGTGAACTAGGAACTTCCATATCTTAAACAAGTCAATAGGAAAACAGAGACTGTTGACCCTAACCACCACGTCTTCCACAACACCCTTCGGGATTTTGACAGAACGATCTGCCAACTGTAACGTGACAGGGGTGGGTTTCAGATCTCCTAAGAAAAATTTTTCAAGCATGATGGTCGGTATAAGATTTATGGAAGATCCTAGATCAAGCAGGGCACGGTTAAAATTGCATCCTTGGATGCTACGGGAAATCAGCGGTGTGCCCAGATCTTTATGCTTCGGTGGAAGGTTTGATAGTATAGCACAACTCGCATGAGGGGAGAGAACCACCGGATTTTAGTTTTCATTGACTGTCGCCTGGGTGTTGTGTAGTCTTTGAAAAATCGGGCGACAATAGGTATGTGGTCGATAGCCTCGAGCAAGGGTACCTTGATTTCTACATCCCTGAACAAATTACGCAGGTTATCAAAGGCCTGCATATCTTTCTTTTTTCCTTTTGGCTCCCTCAGTAGAGCCTTAAGGAATGGGACTGATTCTGGCACAAATTTGGGTGCATCATCCTCTCGCGAGTGCGGTGCGCATCCCGAATGAGAGGGCGATGAAGAAGAAGACGGGCCAGGATCAGGTCAAGGCGGATCGACGATCTGCTTACCACTCCTCGTAGTGATAGCATTGGACAATGCAGGTCCAGTGGGATCATACGGTGGAGGAGGGTTCGCAATAGGGACATAAGAGTGCGGTGCTGCAACGGGATTAGCCTGAAATCCCGGTGGAATGCTCGGAGCTTGCAAAATTTGATTAACCTGTCCTCGAGAAAGTTGTACTTGTGGCTGAGGACCACGGGGTATGAAGTTTCGTGGGTTTGGAACAGGTTGGGTGAGAAGAGTGCCATGAGATCGAGTCGCCATGCGTAGTTGACTGATCTCAGCATTCTGCTGCGCCAATTGGTGCTAAAGAGAGGTCATGTTCTCTTCATGGCGCTTTGACATTTCCGTCATCATTCGCATCAATTTGTCAAGAGGACTTGATGCGTGTTCTGCTTGTGGTATGCAAGGGCCTGATGGCAGATTCGCCATAGGATTAGACTAAGCCCTTGGGATGATGGGTGCGGATGGTCGCATTGGTCCACCCGTGGGGTTTTGGCGCTGCGGGTTGTTGGACAATGCGAAGTTTGAATGATTATGCCACCTTGGGTTATAAGTGGCAGAGAACGGGTTGTTCCCCAGGGCGCAAGCATCTTCTAAGCCAGAAGACGCGTCTGCATGTAAATATGCATCCGAGCACATGGAGGCTTGGTCCTCCATGTCGAAATACTATCTCACAGAAGCCAATTCCACATGACTGACCGAGTCGCTCGGCGCGACACTCGATAAGGAAGGTCTTACGGGGTTTCTTGGGATAAGCTTGGTGTTGGAAGAATTTGGATTGTGACGAAGTGGTGAAGAGGTGGTGTTTGCCAGAGATCGGGCAGGGTTGGCTAGAAGCTCATCCAGCTTCTTGTGCACGACGGAGACTTCATCTAGTTTTTGAGCAATAAGGCTTAGATCAGTGGATGAATGGGAGGGTCCCATGTCAACTTCGTGGACATTTCGGGGCTGGCTGGTACGATTAAAGGCGACAATGGAAGCATTGTTCATTGAGTTTTCACTCATATTTTCAAACAATTCAAATGCTCCATTCTCATCTTTATTCATAAAATTCCCTCAGCAGGAAACGTCTGCAATCTACTTCAAAGTCTCATTTAGCCTGTAGTAGAAGATCTGGGCTATATGCCACTTAGGTAGACCGTGGTGCGAACACTTCCTAAGGAGGTCATTATACCTCTCCCATGCCTCATGAAATTGTTCGCCGTTTTGTTGCGTAAATGAAGTGATGGCACGGCGAAGCGCATTGGTTCGCCCAATTGGGAAGAACTTCTTGAGAAACGCTATTCGCATCTCTTCCCAAGAGTGGATGGTTCTCCCAAGTGTGCGTAGCCACTACGATGCTTTATCCCGCAATGAAAATGGGAACATTTTCATGAGGACTATAGGTAACCCGACATTTCTTGGTTTAACCATTTCAGCCAGTCGGATTAGGTCTTCCAAGTGGAGAAACGGATCTTCACTTGCAAGACCATGAAAGTGAAAATTTATTAGGCCAATTTTGTTCGGTTTCAGTTCAAAGTCGTCCCCGCCCATGGGGACCCAAATTTGTCCTATGGTCTCTGTAATAGCGGGATTCTGATAGGAGCTAAGAGACCTAGGCTCCTCCCGTTTGAGAGGGTTCTACATTTCCTCCAATGTTTCCCGAATGGCTTCAATTTGCTCATTATACATCTCCATTTGGGCTTGGAGGTGGGTTATGGGATCTAAGGCTTCACCACCTGGTGGGTTTTGAGGGCGGTTTCCTCCCTCGGGATTTGGGGGTGGGCGTACAGCCATGTTTGTGGAGGAGGAGGATGATTCGGCTCCTTTTCTAAAATTATCAGGCAATTCAAACAGTTCAGGGTTTTGTGACCTCCTCCCAAACATGCACTATCGCAGGAAGAATTGGGGGGATGAGAAGGGAGAAGAGATGAGAGAAATGACGCTGCAAAGGTACACTTGATGACAAATCAATGCAATCAAATTTCTAACCTCTACAGTGCGCCCTTAGACCTAAAGATCTAAGTTACCTACTATCACGAACTACAGAACTGAATGCGAGCATCGCGGAACCACCGGGCCAGATTGAAAGCCCATTTTCTCCAATCTTAGACACCCGATAGCACGCGGGAACTCTCACCAGCACGTAGGCACTACACACAGGTAGTTAGACCTCCAATCCTTAAGAAGGGTCAAGTTACTACCAATTGTAGTTAGAGGCTTAGGGTCAAGTGCTTTTGGAATGTGTAGGGCATTGTTTACGGGTAATGCCCAAGTGATTGATTTTTCAAAGTGTGTAATCCAAGCATGCAACGGGGAAATCTCCCTGAATTGAAGTTCTTAATTGGTGAATGGTTTTTAGAGTTCAGCCTTAAGTAGTATGGATTTTAGGATTTCGCTGAAATACCAATTCAACCAATCTCCGGGTTTTGCAAGAATACAAGTTTTCTTCTAAGCCCAACAAACCCTTCTTCAATTTCAGTTGGTTAATGCATGCTAAAATGCAATGGGCTACCCTAAATGGAGATTTCTATTTGTGGATGCATGAATCAGTTTTAGATTAGTGTGAAAGGGAGCCAAAGCACTTCAATTCAAGTGCTCCCAATCACCAAAAAGATTTCCACACAAGGCCCAACCAAAAGATAAAGAAAATCAATTTGTTGGGGTTGAAATATTCAGGATTGAATCGTAGGCAAGTTGAAAAGTCGTGAACAGTGGCTACAGTGTAAGGCCACGCCGCGCAACCGGGAGCTACAAGTGCTGTGAGTGCAGACGGCTCGACACGCGCGGTGGAGTGGCTTCGGCTGGTGGCTTGCGGGTGGAAGGTTGCCACAGAGCGCGCGGAGGGGGGTTGGGTCGCGAGCGAAGGGGTGCGTCAAGGCACACGGTGGCCTGGCCGTGTTGGCTGGGGTGCGTGGGGGTGCTTGGACGGCTGCTGCAGAGGCACGCGGTGGTCGGTTGCGGAAGAGAGAGAGCAACAGGGCATGCAAAGAGGCTGGAGGCGATGGTGCCTGCAGGCGCACGCGGAGGGCGAGGGTGGCCTGCAGGCTTGCGCGGAATGGGCTGGGCGGCTGCTGCTGCTGCTGTTGGAGCTTTGAGCTTCAAGCTTGAAGCCTGCGCTCCCATGGCTGAAGGTGCTGGAACGGAAAAAACTAGAAAACAGCTACCACACCCATCGGCTCTTTGAAGAGCTGGGCGGTGGTGGTCTCACTGTGGTGGGTGTGCACCACAGTGAGGGCTCCTGTCCGCCGGGTGTCTTCGAGGAGGGCCGACGTGTCGAGGGAAAGGGAGGAGAGGACGGTGGCCTGGAAGGAGAAGTGCTGTGGGTTCTTTTGGCGTGGAAGACCAGGCTGTTTGAAGAAGAAGAAGACGCCTTGTATTTATAGAAGAAGAAAGCCATGCACAGCCACGCCCTGGCTGTGCAAGGCTCATACACGGCTCATGGCAGGGAGAGGTGCCTGCGGCTACAGGGAGAGGTGAAGCAGGACATGGCATGAAGAGAAGAAGTTGTTCCATGCAATGCAGCCACGGGAAGGAAGTCAAAATCAAAAAGAAATAAAAAATGGAGATGGAAATATTGCGAAGCAGCACTTGAGGAAAACGTGAATTGCGAGGCCATTTTATTCACTCTCCTCCCCTATCAATTAAATGCATGCATGCATGTATTTTTACAAATGCGACTATGGAAACCTAATATGCATTGGAAATGCTAGGAAATAGCACAAGACAGCACAATTGCAGGCATATTTTTATGGTGCAATCAGTCACCTAGCCACAATACTGGTGGCGGGTTCTTCTTCCTCAAATTCATCTGCATCGTGTAGCACCTGTCGATGCCCCTACCTCCCCTTCGTCCTCGCCAACCATCCTCTCTGAGCACCTTCATCTCCGTCATCTGCAATGCGAGCCAGACACCATCTCTGTCTCCCCCTTCGTCTCTTCACCGCTTAGATAAGTTCCTCTCACCCTCTACATTCCTTCCCCCTTTTTATTTCCCTCAACTGACTATGGCTACACTCCACCAACATCATCCCCTTCACCTCCGGCCACCAACTCCGACGAGTTCGCTCCACCACCACAGACCACCTCCCTCCTCGCCGACCAATCCATAAGCACCACCTTGATCCCCTGATCATAACACCCCACTCATATTACCCAAACACTCACCCAAACACCCCCCCGAACACACCCACACACGCGCACATAGTGTGCCTTAGGCATGCTCGGTCAGGCATTCCCACTCCACGCCGACCACCACTGCACACTCGCCGTGCCTTGGCGAAGCTCCCTGAGCATTTTAACATGGCCGCAAGGCCATTGTGGTGATTTCAAGTCCAAGAGCCCTTCACCATTGACACAGAGCTTGAAGCTTGCTTGCAGTGAGCTCCAGGCCGTGACAGCCCCAGACTCATGTGCCAGGTTGCGTGGAGCACTCTTGCGAACAACTCCAGGCATTCAATTGAAGCCAAGAGCCATAGTAGCTGCTGCAATCAAAGAGAGCTTCTCTGTCGCAGGCATGCACAAGGTAGGTGGGAAGATAGTCCCACCTCGAAACTTGAAGGAGCGACACACCTGCATAAATTATTTTCTTGCCATAGAATCTTCGTCGCCAATTAACGGGGTGAGGTCCCTCTCACCTGACCCGACCGCCTCGTCCACGACTACACCCTGCAGACCTGGTATAGCCAACCCGACTAACACACCTCGCCCACCACTACATGCCGGTGGGCCTGGTTTCGGGCGCCTACTCGACCTGATTACCTGAGAAGCGTGGCTCTGGGAGAGTAGAACCTAAGAGAGAAAAGAGAGAAGAGAGTTCGCGCGGGTAGGGGGTAGGTTTTGCTCTGCAGGCTGAAGAGGAGGAGAAGCAAAGCTGAAGAAGAGGAAGGAAGCTAAAGGAAAGAAAAGGGCATAGAGAAGCTAAGGTAGAAGAAGAAGCTGAAGGAAGAGAAGGTAGCAAGGCAAAGCCAAAGAAGAAGGCAGCCGACAGAGTGAGAGAAAGAAGAAGAGAAAAGCCAAAGGAAGAGAAGAAGGTAGAGGAAGCTCAAGGAAAGGCTAAGGCAGGAGAAGCCAAAATCAGAAGAAGAAGAAGAAGGAAGGAAGAAGAACTCACAAAGGAAAAATCAAAAAGAAGAATCAGAAGAAAAAAAAAGCCAGCACTGTAGCATCAGCATTTTAAGATGTCTGATTTACAAATCAGACGTCCAATTTTGAGTTCAATTTACATAGATTGAGTTCTTTAGCATTTTGTGCTCTACATTTACTCTTCTCTTTTTGTACTGTGACATTGATATTATTGCATATTCTTTTAAATTCTAAGTTGTGATCTTGATTTCTAAACCCTAATTTGCCCCCTGTGTTCGACCTCAGACTTTAAAATTCGAGTAATAAAATCAAATTTGTTTTGAACGCTTTTTCAGCTATATTACAACGTGATATTCTTAAAACCCGATTCAATGCAATAAACAGTACCCGAGCTTGAAATTGTTCGCAACAGTCACCTCGACCCATTCACCCGCCCACCACCTGTTCTAATGAATGATCTAAGCTAAACTAGAACCCACCTAATTTACAATGAGGACATTGCAAATCGTAGGCATGGAGGGGTATTAAAGTGCAAAAATGCTGTGAAAATCATTTCACAAGAAAGGGTTTCATCAAAAATATCACATATTCCAAAAATACTAAAAAAATAAAAAATTCTTGAAAAGGAACAAAAATATGAGAGGAGTGGAAATTTTGATGGCATATCAAATTGTGAGGAGAAAAAGGAAGAAAAGAAATGGTCAAAAAGGAGCACAATTTGAAAATAAAAGAAAAAGTGGTAGTCATTAGTAAAATATTAAGGAATTGACTTAATTCTAGATCATATCAAAAGAAAGAAAATGAAAGGCAAAAAGTGTTGATAAAACAAAAAAAGAGATAAGTAGGAATGCTGATTTTAGGCCTCTTGGGCTATAATCCTAGGCTTAAAAATTCAAGTACCTGCTAAGATCTGGATAATCCTCAACAGGTTGGGGAAAATGCGAAGCTTAAGTATTAGGTCTAAGGCTTGCAGATTATTCAACCTCATTAACTGACCTCTGGTTTGCGGGACTCGGTAACCTAAGCACCCTAATCCACACACAGTCCAGTTCAGTGCGCCAAGTATCAAAATCACGCAAATGCATTTAACTTGTTCTGAAAAAGTCACTAGATTAGGAGCGGCTGATCAACACAAGTTGATTTCGATGAGTTCCTGGCGCGAAGAGGAAGGAAATTCCCCTCGAAGAAGCGTAACATATCGTCTCCTCAGTGCTTGTCTCCTAGGATATCTACATATCCTACTGAGGGCATGTAAGCACCCTGTGCTAGTTCAGATGCCATGGGTGGCATTATCTCGAAGAGTCGATTGCCAGGATCTGGATTTAGCTACTGAACACCATGGGCGGGATTATCTCAAAATCTTGAAAGCTAAGGTTCTGGGGGCTATCATGGGCGGTGCTATCTCGAAGCATCGATTGCTAGGGACCCTACAAGGATTGATGATGGGGACTAGGAATCTGATATAGACTATGTTGTAAAGCCAATCCAAAGCTAGAAATAAAAAGAAAAGAGAGAGAAAACTCTCCAAAAGTAAAGAAAAATCCCTCTGTCTCTCTCTGTCAAAAACGCACTGCAAACTGAACCTAGGCTAAAACATGTTACAAGCACAGGTGCTTTAACCGTGGAGTTCAATGAACCTTACGTTAGTTCCTGTGGGCCTTAGAAACCTTCGCGATAAACTGAGGCTAAGCTGGTCAGGTCCAGATCTTGGTTGGTACTTGAGTACCTCTAGGCCTACTATCGGCATTCTAACCTAATCTACAAAAGGAAGCACACAACAAAGTTTTTAAGCATCAAAAGATTTTATGGTCTAGAATCAAAGTTAATGCCTTAAAATTTTGCTAAGGGACTAGCAAAAGCTAGGCATTGGGGTATGATGGGAACACCATCATGAGCCATAACTAGCTTATTTTGACCCAATTAAGTCAATAAATGCTCCTACATAACCGTCAAAGAGTCACAAGTCATTACATAATCATTCTGAAGGAAAAATAAGAAACTAGGGTTAAAATTGTAATTTTACGAACTCATCATGAATGCAGTACAACCACGAGTTTTCTCAGGGGTTAAATAAAGGTCAATTGGTCTTAAAAAGATAACAAGTGGGATAAGACAGACAAAAAAGGGTTTGCACATGTTCTGAGAATTAAATGACTTTTGAAATAATAAAAATAGACCTGCTTAATTAACTGAGGTTCTGATCAGGATAAAATTCACCTAAACCCTCTATAATTCATTGAAAAATATTCTCCAAGGTTTAGAACTTTCAATTTGACCATCAGAACCCGTTTTGACCCAAAATAGAACCATAGACAGACATTTGCCCTAATTTGAATTTTTACAAAAATTACCCAGTCAAGCATGGTCAAAATCAAAATCCAACTTCACAATTAGATTCCTTAAGTTCAAATTAAGTTTGTATCAAAATTTGGACCGAAGATGAATTTGTCTTAACCTAGTTTGCAAATTGGTCTTGTCTAATTTCATTTCTACCCTTAACTTTCAAAATCCTTTCAAAGAGGCCCCTAACTTTATCTTCATTCTCACAAACAAGTCCCTACCGCCATTAAACCTATTCCTACTTGCTCCAGCGACCTTAAAAAGGAAAGAACTCCATAATTTCTTGATGAAAAGGGAATTTCTTAATGAACTTTCCTTTCAAATTTGAAAGGAAAGTTCATTAAGAAATTCCCTTCCTTTTGGACCTAATCCTAAGCCCTGAAACCTACCCAATCTCACATGTGAACGCATGAGATATTTGGGAATCAAGAAACTTCCAACTTTGGTGAGCTTTCCAAGCTTGGGATGCTTGCTTCCCAAGCTCTAACCAACTTCCGATGACCTATAAAAGACTAGCCAGATCACAACGAATTTCCCAAGCTTGAATTCGGCCAGAGATTCCCTCTAATTCCTCTCCCCTCCTTCGGCCAATTTGCTCTTCAATCTCCAACGACCTTCCCTACTTTCCCCCGTCGTCTAACCACAATACGAGTGGCAGACTCTTCCTCCTTGTCTTCTTCCGCATCGCGCAGCACCCGCCGGCACGCCTGCCCCCCTTCGTCCTCGCCGATCACCCCTCTCTGAGCATCTTCGTCTCCAACGCCAACTGCACCTCACCTGGTGCCAACTCCACTCCCCTTCGTCTGCCTCCTGTCCTAAATAACTCCTCGACTTCACCTCTTTGTTTTTAGAGCCTCGTCGCCTCGTTTTGACCACTAACTTGCCTCGTTGCCCTCTGTCTTCTTCCTCACCAGCGTACCTCCGGCGAGATCACACGGCCACTACACTCCACCAATCCGGCCGCCATTCATCTCCACACCTCTGTCGTGTTCTAGAGAGCAAAAGCCCTCTAGTCTTCGAGGCTATTGGCCTCCCCACTGCTCCACCGAACACCACACTATCGCACCTAACATTCCATCACCGTCTGGCCACCTCACGCACTCTCACACGTCACGAACACCGCCGTTCAATTCCCCACCTCACGGTGAAGCTTATGAATTATTTTAACTGGGGTTCTTAGCCCGTTTTCTTACTTTTACGTTCCCAGGTCTTGACTGCCATTGACAAAGCTTCGACCAAAGCTTGAAGATTTCATCACGTTTGTAGGTTGCAGACGTCGACTCCAGGAAGAGCGGATTACCTCAAGGTGTATCCTCGCACGGTCAATTGGAGCTTTTAACCAAGTCCTCTACGCCAATTTGATGAAGCTGCTACTGCTGCTGCGCGAAGGACGGAGGGTGGGATAGTCCCACCTCGGAAGTGGCAAAGGACCTGAGCATGCATAAATTGAATTTGTGCTTTGGGCTTATCGCCTCAGTACGCACAGCGGTGAGGTCCTCGCACGCTTCCCTCACATGCCTCATCCGCGACATCTCCCCCGCGGACCTGGTGCGCCAAATAACCCGCCTAAGCCCTGCACTCCTCTATTGCGACTCACGCCCGTAGCCCTGGTCCCAGGTACACTCTAGGTCCAATTACCCGTATACCCGATACTGTTGAAGGCTTTGGGAGAGTGTGACCCAGAGAGAGAGACAGATTGCGTGGGGTAGGGGGAGGGTTTTGCTGCTGAAGACATTAGCTAACAGTTAGCCAATTTGAGAAGTTCCCCTCCCCTGTGAGAAGAAGGAGAAGGAAGTAGAAGAAGAAGAAGAAGAAGAGAAGGAGAAGCAGCAGCGAAAGAAGAAGAAGAGGTTGAGAGAAGAGAAAGAAGGCTGTGCACTGTAGCATTAAACATTTAAGCTATCTAATTAACCATTCAGCCATCTGATAATTGATTTCTAAGCTTTATTTGATTGATACTATTGAGAAATTTACTGTTATTGTGAAGGGGTATTTGGTGATTCAAATCACCATTTTACCTCATTCTTTTTGCACTATTGACATCTGTTTTCACGTCTATATCATTATTATTTGGAGTATTATTATAAATTTCTCATATTACGTTTAAATTACAATTCTTGAGATTTAAATTCCATATTGCTCTCTGTGTTCGACCTTGGAACTTTTTAGAGTAATAAAATTTATTTATTTAAACGCTATTTTGGCTATATTGCAATGCGACATTCTTAAAACACCGATCTAACATTCGAGTAGTAGGTGTCCATTTCTCTTAGCAACCTAGGTTCTCTTGTCACCATAAAGCTAAAAGAAGAAAAAAGAAAAAACCCTAAAAAATGAGTTTCTTCTTAGGATTTCTCAGGGCAAGTCGATTAAAATCCACTAATTGATTGTTTTCATCACATCCGCTGCCCTCAATTTCCCACACATTCAAGTATGTAAAATCCAAGAATTTCTATTCTTTGATTTTTTGTGACGCGTGATCTTATTGAGGTGAATTACAATCAATTGCTTGTTACATCTATTCACCTTACTATTTACATTTGGGATGACACTATTTTGGCTGGGGAGTGCTGTTCGCTCTAAAACGAGGTTTAAAATCATCGTGTTGTAGTATAGATCAAATCGGCATGAAAAACAAATAGAATTTATTACTCGAATGAAAGTCTGAGGTCGAACACAGGGAGAAAATAGGAATTCACACATTAATCTCAAATAATATGTAACTGAGCACAAGAATTTAAACCAAATGATATTCAATAAATACTAATTTGTCACATTAGATATTTAATGAATTCTCATGTATCTTGAGGCAATAAAAAAGTAGAAAAGCTAAAACCATGGTGATTTAAATCACCAATTACTCTCTAAGAATATATATCAAGCATTCAATCAATTTAAATATCTCAACAGTAATTCTAAAGTATCAAGCCTCAAATCAGTTGTTGGGTCTGATGACCAGATGACTTAACCATCAGATGCTATAGTGCTTCCCTAGCACTGTTCTTCTTCTTCTTCTCTTCTCTTCTCTTCTTTTTCTTTTATCATTTCTTCTTCTTTAGCTTTCCTTCTTCAACTACTCTCTTCTTCCTCTTTCCATCTTCTATGGCTGTGCCTTCTCTCTTCTTCTTCTCTTTTGGCTTCCTCACCTGCTTTCTCTTCACGCATAAGGGGTGGCCATCTCAGAATTGGCTAAGTGTCGCACAGGGAAATACCCTCCCCTGCCCCGCATTCTCTTTCTCTCTTACTTCCTCCTAGGTTTTGCCCTCCCAAGGCCACAGTCAGGGTAGTCGAGTATACGGGTAGAGCGTACCCAAGACTAGGCTCACCGACGTGGGTGGTGAGCGAAGAGTGCTTAGGCTAGGTGGGTTATCGGATTGGCCAGACCTGCATGTAAGGTGATGAGAGCCTCATCATTAGTCATAACTAGCTCATTTTGACCTAATAAAGAGAATAAAAGCTCCTACATAACCTAGAAGAGGGCCTAATTGAAGGAATAAGTGTTCTGAGAAGAAAACGTGAAATAAAGGTTAAAACTGTAATTTTACCATTACAGTTCATAAATGGTATTTCTTAAAGACAGAGCATAGGTCAAATGGTCTAAATGAGATAAAAAGTGGGTTGATTCAATTAGAAATGGGTTCATGTGCAATCCAGGAATTAAATGACATCTTGTAACCCTAAAATAGACCTGCTTAATTCAACAAGGTTTTGATCAGGATAAAAATCAATTAAACCCTCTAAAAATCATGGAAAAATATCCCTTAGGGTTTAGAACACTCAATTTGACCTTTGGAACCAAGTTTGACCTAGAATAGGGTCCTAGCTCATCAATTAACCTAATTTGTGTTTTTACGCAAAATGTCCAGTCAAACGTGGTCAAATATAAAATCCAACTTCACCATTGGATTCCTTAGTTCAAAATTAGGTTTGTACCAAAATTTGGACCTAAGGAGAGGTCATCTTGACCTACTTTGCAATTTAGTACACCCAATCATATTTTGGTCCCTATCTTTTGAGAACCATCACATAAATCCCCCTAGCTTTCTCGCCAATCTTACAATCAGGTCCTTCCACCATTATTGGGGAAGAATCCTTCTCTGGCGAGGATTAGAGAAGGAATACTCTCAGATCCCTCAGAGATCTCCCAGAATTGGATGGGAGATTCTCTGAGGAATCCCTTTCCATCTGAGCCCGATCAAAACCACTGATTTGCACCCAATCTCTCGTGCGAACACATGAGAGATTTGGGTATCTAATTACCTTCCATCTCTGGTGAGACGTTAGTGACAGAAGGCGTTCCCTCCTATAAATTAAACCCCAACTCCAACCGAACCTCCTCAGCTCGACTTGGCTGGGATTCCACCTCAAATTCATCTCCTTCTCCGGCCAAGGGGTCCAGCGAGCTCCGGTGAGCCCTCCTCCTCTTCCTCTTCGCTCTGCCACAAAACCAGTGGCAGAGACATCTTCCTCATCCTCCTCTACGTCACGCAACACCCGCACGAGCTACCCTAGCCCCGTCGTCGCCGCTGTCTTCCTCCACTGGACGTCTTTCTTCTCCGGCGACAGCAGGTACTGTCGGCCGCCTCCTTGTCCCCTTCGTCCCTTTAGTTAGGTTAAAACTATTCTCCTCTATCCCCTCTTTCATTTCCCTCACTCTATTTCACACAATCGACCCTCGACCGTCCCTATTCACCATCACCTTCCTCATCTCCGGCCACCCTCCAAAGAGACGCTCCCGTCGCTCCGCAACTCCACACGTCTCGCCGACCATCGCTTAACCTCCGCCTCACCTCATTGAGTAACCTCCACCCGTCCATAGTCCCTCTACACCTACCCAACGGTCCCCCAAACACACCCATCCATCCGGCCACAGGACGACCTAGGCACACACGCCTAGGCCACCCCGCAGCCTGCCACCTAGTGCTTCACCTTCACCATGACAAGACGAAGGTCCCCCGGTGATCTGATTAGGACGGAAGGCTCTTTTCGTGTCTGATAGATCTCAAGTGCCGGCCGCCATTGATGGCAACTTGAAGAAGCTCCATGCTTGCTCCAGGCCTCAGGACTGTAAGACTCCAGGTGCTGTGAACTTGGGCAGGTCATGCGAAGATAGTTGACCCAGCAAGCAATGCCAACAAAGCCTGCAGTTGAGGGAATTGAAGGCATGGTCTGCTGCGGGCGCGCGAGAGAAGGCAGTGGGTATTAGTCCCACATCGTTAACTCACAAAGAGGTGGAGTGGTTTATATTGTTTTTGTCATGTATGCTCGTTGCCTCCGAACACACTTGGGGTGAGGTCCCTCACCCATCCCACTGCCTCGTCCGTGATTTCACCACACGGATCTGGCAACCCGACACTTCCCTGACCACTCCTCGCGCACCACCCTCACACCGGTGTGCCTGGTCCCAGGCGTGAGATCTGACCCGTTTACCTGGCTCTGGGAGAGCGTGCTGAAGAGTGTGTGGTTTACACAGAGAAAGAGAGATGCGCGAGTGTGGGTAGAGGGGTAGGTTTTGCTTTGCTGTGGTTTGTGCAGGGAGGGAAGTAAGAAGCCAACACTTAGTCGCTGCAAGCAAAGGAAGAGAGAAGGAAGGAGGCTCTTTGCCAAGGAAGAAAGGCAAGACAGAAAAGAAGAAGAAATGCCAAGGGAAACAGAACTGAAGAAGAAGAGGAACTGAGGGCAAACAGAACTGAAGTAAAGGAAGCAGAGCCAAGGAAGAAGAAGAAGACCCGTAAGGAGAAAGATACTGCTGGAGAAGAAAGAAGCAAGGCAGAAGAAAATAAGAAGAAAAGAAGAACTGCAGAAAAGAAAGAAGAAGCTCAAAGAAGAAGAAAGGAAGACAATCAGAAGAAGAAAAATAAGAGAAGGGAAACACATTTTTAAGATGTCTGATCTTTCTTCTTTTTGCCACTACTTTTCAAACTCATTCATTTATCTTTGAATTACATTTTGAGTAATTAAGTGTTCAATTACATTCTTGAGATTAGTAGTAAATTCCAATTGCTCCCTGTGTTCAACCTCGGATACTTAGGTTTTCGAGTAATAAAACTTTTATTTGTTGGCGATGCTTGATCACCTATACTATGACGTAATTAACTGTTAAAATACGATCGAGTTTCGCGTCAACATTTTGGCACCGTTGCCCGGGAGCAATGCGTAATTTATCACTAGTCTCTACATTCTTTTTATCATATTGAACACTAACTTGCCCTACTTTGCTTTGTTTTGATCTTGCAGGTATTTCACAAAGATCCCTCCCACAAGTCAACCTCTCCAGGGCAAGTAATTTCTTTTCTTCCTTAAACTATCCCCTAAGCTTTGAAAGACAAAAGGAAGAAAATTAATTTAGGAAGCAATTGCCTTTTTTCTATAGTAATCACCATCTTTAAGGCAAACGTTTCCTGATTTTGCGAAAATTTTTCAAATCTTCTTGAAGTTGGAGTGATTTTTTAGATTCTATCCCACAAATTCATGTGCCTAATAGAAATCACGCTTAATCTCGGCGGACAACACACTTCTTGTTATTAAGTCCAAAGAGAACCTTTTCAAAAAGAAAAAGATGATTGGAAATAGAACCAAATTAGGGTTTCTACAGTAGGGTCTTGAAGTGCTAGTCACACATGCCTGCATAAAAGGAAATAAACCCTCCCGCATCAGTGTGCTACCTAAGCCCTTGATTGAAGAGATCTAAACAAGACAAACCCTAAGAAAAATTGAGCTCTAAAATCACTTGAATCTTAAAATCTTGGACCTAATAACCTGGGAGTCAAATCAGGGTGATCACTAGGCTTCAAACCTAGAATCATTCTGCCATCTATAGGATAGGTCAGGGGAAGTTGACCCCTTGGGTTAACCAACCTCTAAATTAGGTCACAACATCAAAACATCTAAAGTTCAAGTGAGAACCCTAAAGCACCTTTGAAATAAAAGTGGTAGACTTAAGAGGTCAAGGTCCCCATTCTGGTCTACCTGGAATCTCAATGACAAGAGAGGTCGAGTGGGGGAAACCCTATAACCCGTGGGGACGCTCTACCGTGTAGGGGTCTTTGCGGGACTCTCCCTCTCTGGCTGCCCAGGTAATTCTCAGGTGGACGATCTTCTGATCCAGGGGTACCATCCGCCCCGAACCTCTATAGTCATCCAAACATCTTTGGGTGTCTTGATTGGGTCAAAAACATCTCCAGTCCCTCATCTTTTCTCTTTAGAGCACACACACACATTTTCAGTGGGACTCATTATTTAGATCTAATCGCTTCATAACTTGATTCTACATCTTGATTCAAACTCTGATTCTACATCTTGATTCCACCACCTAATCCAAATATGCAACCAAACCACCTAGGACTACCATTCGAGAAACCTAAATATCGGAGATCCATGAGAGATAGGATGATTGAGGATGCCATGAAATTCTATGAAAAAGAAGAAACCTCAACACCAGTAGGAAACATTCAGGTTGATGTCCCAACAACCACAACCTTTATCATAACTTGTGCCCAAGTACTATTAGCAGAAGCCACAAAAGGATCAACCCATGACTTGCTCATTACTGGATACATTGAGATAGAAAAACTGCACAATCTTGAATACCTTCAATGTATGACAAATCCTCGACTTTGGAAGCAACACCAAGATAGTCTTGAAAAATGGGAAGAGATAATGAGATTAGTAAAACAAATTATTGACCAGAAGTACCCGTATATACCACAAATAGAAGATGAACCATCTTGGGACAACATCGAGGATCAATCTGATCTCGGGTTTGAGGCACAAAATGGTTGTGGATTCCCAAACCAGATGGAGTATAATGTGCCTGATATCAAAGAAGGTTGGAAAGCTCCAAATGCAAGAAAATACCATGTTGAGTCCATTCTAGAATCGCAAACCCCTACAATAATGAGAGTAGAACTGAACCTCTCGAGGGTGTAAATTGTGTCCCTTATTCTGATAAGGTGACCCTCGAAGGTTATTCAGGCCTAGATTCTAGTGATTCAACCCACATCCTAAGCCTAGAACAAAGATCTGAAACCTATTTTGAAGATTTCAAGGCCCCATATGAGGAAGATCAATCTTTTAATGAAGAATATGATTTTGGGCCTTTATTTGATGAATATCCCTCGCCAACATCCTCAGAGGAACTAATCGATTTTTCAGAAGTCATGCCAAGTTACGATACAGAAACTGAGGAATTGGACAAGTGGGGATTCAATTGGGTCTGCCCTACTAGCTTTGAACCTGAGCTTCTACCAAATAGGGACACCTTTTTAAGCTCAGAATTCACATTTAGGCTAGACCCCAGTCAGGCTGCTGAATGTACAACATATGATTTATTCTATGGTGGAACTCATGATCTTGAATCTCATTCAGATTTTGACTTTTGCAAACTCTCCGACGACTTCGAATCTGATCATAACATCAAAGAAAATCTGCTTCCTGATTATAACAAACCAATTCTCTTTGAAGCCACCTACTCCACATATACAGAACCAATCAAAACCCGTTCCCTACCCCGACCCGCAACCGGACTCAATTTCTATTCCGATTCACCTCTCACTGAGCCGTTTGCAGAAGATTCAACTCCATATCTATACCAGGTATCAGGTATTGATCAAACCGAAAATCAGGAGCCATCATTCCTTGATCACCCCTGTAGGGATTCCACACCATACACTGATTATTTTTCGGAACCCTACTCTGACCAGGCTGATTCGACTCAGCCTAAACCCAAGTTTTCACTTCCATATCCATCTAAATCAAATTGCATATGGTGGGTTCCGCATCTGTTGATCTACATCTATCAACCCACCAGACTTATTGGGTTTGGGCTGCATCATCAGCCGACTGATCTTAACAAGCACCTGGTTGGACCAACCAGGCTCTTAATCAAGGTGCTTGTTTTACAAAAATCCACCGATTTGACCACTCCCTCTCCACCCCATTTTCCACTCGGCTGAAGGCATTGAATTTAGCACTTAACGGGAGGCAACCCATCATCCCAAAAATAGAGACCCGTCTGATTATCTGTCTGTACTCCATGTCCATTGCACCTTGAGTTCAGCCTTAGACAGTTGATCCCACCTCTGGTACACATACCAGAGCTTGAAATCGTTCGCATCAGTCATTTTTGACTCGTTCACCCACCTGATGTATCCTGTTCTAAGTCCCTGACCTCAACACTATTTCACATCCTCCGTTTACAATGAGGACATTGCAAAACTTAGGCATGGGGGGGTGATAAAGTGTATACATATAGAACTAAGAAAAAATCAGAAGGAATCTCACAAAAAAAAGTCACATATGTCAAAAACACAAAAAATTGAAAAATTATGAAAAATAACAAAAAAATGGGGGAGGGAGGAAATTTTGTGAGCCACATAATTATAAGGAGGAGAAAAAGAGCAAAAATAACAAAAAGGAGCACAAGATGAAAAAGAAAAAAAGGTAGTCATTAGTAAAAGATTAAGGAATTAACTGAAGTTCTAGACCAGATCAAGAAAAGAAATAAAAGAAAAGTGCTAAGGAGACATAACAAGAGATTAGCGGGAACGCTGGTCTTAGGCCTCTTGGGCTAGATTCTTTAGCTTAAAAATTCACGTATCCGCTAAAATCTAGATAATCCTCAAGAGGTTGGGGAAAATGCGAAGCTTAAGTATTAGGTCTAAAGCTTAGGAAGTATTCAACCTCGTTAACTGACCTCCGGTTTGCGGGATTCGGTAACCTAAGCATCCCAAATTCACACACAGTCTGGTTCAGTGCGCATAAATATCCAAATCACGCAAAAGCATTTAATGTTCTGCAAAAGTCACCTAAATAAGGAGTGGCCGATCAACACAAGTTGATTTGGACGAGTTCCTGGTGCGGAGAGGCAGGAAATTCCCCTCGAAGATGTGTAACAACATATCATCTCCTCGGTGCTTGTCTCTTAGGATATTTAAATATCCTACTGGGGGCATGTAAGCACTCTGCTGGTTCAGATACCATGGCCGGCATTATCATGAAATGTTGATCGCCAGGGTCTGAATTCGGCCACGAAACGCCATGGGTGGGATTATCTCGAAATCTCGAAAGCTAGGGTTCTGGGGGTTGCCATGGGCGGGATTATCTTGAAATCTCGATAGCCAGGGACCCTTGACGATTGATGATGGGGACGAGGAATCCGATACAGATCGTGTTGAGAAGCTAATTCGAAGCTAGAAATAAAAAGAAAAAGAGAGAGAAAGCTCTCCAAACAAATAAATCTTCTGTCTCTCTCTTACAAAAACGCACTGCAAAACTGAACCTAGGCTAAAAATGTCTCAAGCACGGGTGCTTTAACCACGGAGTCCAACAAACCCTAGGTTAGTTTCTGTGGGCCTTAAAAACCTTTGCGGAGGACTGAGGCTAAAGCGGGTCAGGTCCGGATTTTGGTTGGTACTTGAGTACCTCTAGGCCTATTGTCGGCATTCTGACCTAATCACAAAAGAAAAAGAGAAGCACTTATCATAATTGATGACAAACACTCAGGGTCTAGAATAGAAGTTAAAACCTTGAAATTTTGCTAAGGGACTAGCAAAAGCTAGGCATGGGGGTATGATGAGAGCCTCATCATGAGCCATAACTAGCTCATTTTGACCTAATAAAGAGAATAAAAGCTCCTACATAACCTAGAAGAGGGCCTAATTGAAGGAATAAGTGTTCTGAGAAGAAAATGTGAAATAAAGGTTAAAACTGTAATTTTCCCATTGCAGTTCATAAATGGTATTTCTCAGAGATAGAGCATAGGTCAAATGATCTAAATGAGATAAAAAGTAGGTTCATTCAATCAGAAATGGGTTCATGTGCAATCCAGGAATTAAATGACATCTTGTAACCTTAAAACAAACCTGCTTAATTCAACAAGGTTTCGATCAAGATAAAAATCAATTAAACCCTCTAAAAATCATGGAAAAATATCCCCTACGGTTTAGAACACTTAATTTGGCCTTTGGAACCAAGTTTGACCTAGAATAGGGTCCTGGCTCATCAATTGACCTAATTTGGGTTTTTATGCAAAATGTCCAGTCAAACGTGGTCAAACCTAAAATCCAACTTCACCATTGGATTTCTTAGGTCAAAATTAGGTTTGAACCAAAATTTGGACCTAAAGAGAGGTCATCTTGACCTACTTTTCAATTTAGTACACCCAATCACATTTTGGTCCCTATCTTTTGAAAACCATCACATAAACCCCCATAGCTTTCTCACCAATCTTACAATCAGGTCCTTCCACCAATATTGGGGAAGAATCCTTCTCCGACGTGGATTAGAGAGGGAACTCTCAGATCCCTCAGAGATCTCCCAGAATTGGATAGGAGATTCTCTGAGGAATCCCCTTCCATCTGAGCCCGATCACAACCACTGATTTGCACCCAATCTCTCGTGCGAACGCACGAGAGATTTGGGTATCTAATTACCTTCCATCTCCTACGAGACGTCGGTGATAGAAGGCGTGCCCTCCATGCACCAAACGCACGACCAGCACCTATAAATTAAACCCCAACTCCGGCCGAACCTCCTCAGCTCTACTTGGTCGGGATTCCAACTCAAATTCATCTCCTTCTTCTCCGGCCAAGGGGTCCAGCGAGCTCTGGCGAGCCCTCCTCCTCTTCCTCTTCGCTCTGCCATAAAACCAGTGGCAGAGTCGTCTTCCTCATCCTCCTCCGCGTCGCGCAACACCCGCGCGAGCTACCCTAGCCCCGTCGTCGCCGCCATCTTCCTCCACTGGACGTCTTTCTTCTCCAGCGACAGCAGGTACTGCCGGCTGCCTCCTCGTCCCCTTCATCCCTTTAGTTAGGTTAAAACTATTCTCCTCTATCCCCTCTTTCATTTCTCTCACTCTATTTCACACAATCGACCCTCGACTGTCCCTATTCACCATCACCTTCCTCATCTCCGGCCACCCTCGGCCGAGACGCTCCCGTCGCTCCGCATCTCCACACATCTCGCTGACCATCGCATAACCTATGCCCGTCCATAGTCCCTCTACACCTACCCAACAGTCCCCCGAACACACCCATCCATTCGACCACAGGACGACCTAGGCACGCACACCTAGGCCACCCCGTGGCCTGCCACCTAGTGCTTCACCTTCGCCATGACACGGCGAAGGTCCCCCGGTGATCTGATTAGGCCACGAGGCTCTTTTCATGTCTGACTTATCTCAAGCGCCGGCCGCCATTGACTGCAACTTGAAGAAGCTCCACGCTTGCTCCAGGCCTCAGGACTGCAAGACTCCAGGTGCTGTGAACTTGGGCAGGTCTTGCGAAGATAGTTGACCCAGCAAGCGATGCCAACAGAGCCTGCAGTTGAGGGAATTGAAGGCATGGTCTACTGCGGGCGTGCGAGAGAAGGCAGTGGGTATTAGTTCCACATCGTTAACTCACAAAGAGGTGGAGTGGTTTATATTATTTTTGTCATGTATGCTCGTTGTCTCTGAACGCACTTGGGGTGAGGTCCCTCACCCATCTCACTGCCTCGTCCATGATTTCACCACACGGATCTGGTGACCCAACCCGACACTGCCCTGAGCACTCCTCGCGCACCACCCTCATGCCGGTGCACCTGGTCCCGAGCGCGAGATCCGACCCGTTTACTCGACTCTGGGAGAGCATGCTGAAGAGTGTGGTTTAGACAGAGAAATAAAGACGCGTGGGTGTGGGTAGAGGGGTAGGTTTTGCTTTGCTGTGGTTTGTGCAGGGAGGGAAGGAAGAAGCCAACACTTACCTGCTGCAAGCAGAGGAAGAGAGAAGGAAGGAGGCTCTCTGCCAAGGAAGAAAGGCAAGACAGAAAAGAAGAAGAAATGCCAAGGGAAACAGAACTGAAGAAGAAGAGGAACTGAAGGCAAACAGAACTGAAGCAAAGGAAGAAGAGCCAAGGAAGAAGAAGAAGACCTGTAAGGAGAAAGATACTGTAGGAGAAGAAAGAAGCAAGGCAGAAGAAAATAAGAAGAAAAGAAGCACTGCAGAAAAGAAAGAGGAAGCTCAAAGAAGAAGAAAGGAAGACAATCAGAAGAAGAAAAATATGAGAAGGGAAACACATTTTTAAGACGTCTGATCTTTCTTCTTTTTGCCACAATTACTTTTCAAACTCATGCATTTATCTTTGAATTACATTTTGAGTAATTAAGTATTCAATTACATTCTTGAGATTAGTAGTAAATTCCAATTGCTCCCTGTGTTCGACCTTAGATACTTAGGTTTTCGAGTAATAAAACTTTTATTTGTTGACGATGCTTGATCACCTATACTACGACGTAATTAACTGTTAAAACATTATCGAGTTTTACGTCAACATAAGGTGTCGCGGGTGAGGTGCGAGAGGGGTGCGAGGACCTCACCCCTTATGCTTGCTGCGACGATAAGCCTATGCGACAAAATCGCTTTACGTGGTGTGGCTTGGTCATCAACTTCCAAGGTGGGACTAAAGTCCCACCCTTCCTTCGCATAGCGCAGCAGCAGGTCCTTCGTCAAATTCACATTCTTTGCTAGCCAAAGGGTCCAATTGAAGGTCAAAAAGGGAACCTGGAGTGGTTTCCCGTCGCCTGGGCGTGATGCCTGGTGCTATCAAGCATGAAGCAAGCTTCAAGCTTGCTTGAAGCTTACTTTTAATGGCGGGCAAGACCTGTAACCTAAAAAACAAGAATAGGGCCTCTCGATAGTGTTAAAGCACTCAGTAAGTGTTGCCAGACGACGACAAACGTAACCGTGGTGGTGCGGATGTGATTGGAGGAGTGAGGAGTTCTGACAACCTCAGACTGTTGGTGCGGAGGGCGTGGTGTTTGGCATAGGGTTTGGGTGGATGGGAAGGCAAATAGGAATAGGGGTTTGGTAGGGTGTGATGCAGCGAAGGTTGCGAGGTGGTTGGCGAGTTGATTGGTGGTTTGTGGAGGTGAGATGGACTCGCCGGAGTAGTGGTCGGAGACGGGGAAGACAGAGGTGAGCATGTCAGGTCAAGGGTTATTTTTGGGATTTTTGAGTAGGAATCTAAACTAGGAATCTAACCTAACTAATATAGCCTAATCTAAATGGATGAAAGGGGGGAGAACGGCACCGACGTTGGTAGGCCGGCACCGAGGAAGAAGACACTCTAGTGATGGGGACGGCGACGACGATGGAGATAGTGGAGCTCCTGCTAGTACGGCCAAGAGCGAATGAGAGAGAGGAAGGGAATCTGACAACTGGTATTGTGGATGGACGATGAAGGATGTCAGGAGGAGTTGCCAGAGCTTGTGGAGCTTCATAGTCGGAAGAGGAAGGAGGAATATAGGGATTTCACGGCCGAAATCAAGTCTTAGAGTTCAGCCGAGCACTAAGAATGCTTATATAAGGCTTAGGAGGTCGATTTATGCTTGGAAGCTAAGCTTTCAAGCTAGGAATATTCACTGGAGTAGGAGACCCATTTCTTTGAAGGATTCACATGAGAGATTGGGCGAGATCTAGAGCTTGGGAATTGGCACAAAAGGAAGGGAATTCCTTGACAAACTCTCCTTTCAAATTTGATAAGGATTCATCAAAGAATCAAGGAGAACTTACCAAATTTAGGTCATCGGAGCTTGTAGGAATAGGATTCATGGCGATAGGGACCTTTTTGTGAAAATGATGACAAAGTTAGGGGGCCATTTGCAAGGAATTGAGAAAGCTAAGGATCTGCATGAGATAAAAAGATCTAACAAGACCAAAATGCAAACTTGGTCAAGATGATCTTAGATTGGGCCCGAATTTTTGTACAAACCTAATTTGGACTCAAGGAATCCAATGGTGAAGTTAGATTTTGGTTTTGACCTAGTTTGACTAGGTAATTCATGCAAAAACCTAAATTAGGGCTAATGTCTGTCTAGGACTCTATTTTGGGTCAAGACGGGTTCTAATGGTCAAATTGAAGGTATCAAACCCTAGAGAATATTTTTATATGAATTTTAAAGGGTTTAGATGAATTTTATCCTGACCAAAACCTCGGTTAATTAAGTGGGTCTATTTTTAGAGTTTTAGAAGTCGTTTAATTCTTAAAACATGCAAAAACCCTTTTCTGTCTGTATTAACCCACTTGTTGGACATTTAAGGCCATTTCACCCTTAACTAGTCCTTGAGAAGACCCGTGGTTGTACTACATTCAAGATATGATGGTAAAATTACAGTTTAAACCCTATTTTCTTATCTTTCTCTCAGAATGATTATGCAATGAATTATGGCTCTATTGCAGTTATGTAGGAGCATTTATTCCTTAATAATGACTAAATTAAGCTAGTTATGACACATGATGATGTTCCCATCAAGGAGTCTTGGAATCAAATTGACTCCAACCCTACCACAACTTTACAATTTTGCCTCTAATTTGATCTCGAATCTCAACCACAAAACATTTGCATTTTCATTTTCTTTTGGTGGTTGAGCCTTTGTGTGGATTTTACATCTTGGTGTTTGGGAGCACTTGAATTGCATTATTTGTCTCCCATTCACATTAAATTAAAAGAGACACGTGCATCCACACTTAGAAATATCCATTTAGGTGTCCATTGCATTGTAGCATGCATTAACCAATCAAGTTGAAGGAGGGTTGTTCGGGCATATGAACTTGTTTTTTTGAAACTCGAAGATTTGTTGAATTGGTAATTCATTTGAATCCTAAAATTCACACAACTAAAGAACATAATTCTGAAAGCCATTCACCAATCTAAACTTCAATTTAGAGAGATTTCCCCATTCCATGCTTGATTTACACACTTCAATCAATGCACTTGGGCTTACCCCTTAAACAACGCCCTTCACATTCCCAAGCCTCTTAATTAAAACTAGTAGTAACTTGACCCCATTAAGGTTTGGAGGTCTAACTACCTACGCGTAGTGCTTACTTGCTGATACGGGTTCCTACGTGCAATCGGGTGTCTAAGGTTGGGGCAAACGAGCTTTCAATCTAACCTAGTGGTTCCGTGGTGCTAGTATTTGGTTTCGTAGGTGGCGATTGTAAGTAAATTAGATATTTAGGTCTTAGGTCACATTTAGAGGTTAGGACCCTGATTGATTGATTTGTCATCAAGTGCACCTATTCGACGTCTCTTCTCTCATCCCCTTCTCTTCTCATCTCCCCAATTCTTTGTTTGGTAGTGCATGTTTGGGAGGTCACAAAACCCTGAATTTGCTGAATTGTCTAATAATTCTAGAAGGGTAGAAGCTGGTGAATCATCCTCCTCCTCCTCTGTAAACATGGCTACTTACTCACCCCCAAATCCTGAGGGGGGGATTTTCCCCCTCCCCCTCCACTAGGTGGTGGAGTCGACCCGTTAACTTGCGTCCAAGCCTAAATGGCATTATAAATTGAACAGATTCAAGCCATTAGGGAAACCTTGGCAGAAATGGAAAACCCTCCCCAACACGAGGAGCCTAGGTCTTTAAGCTCTTATCAGAATCTTGCTATAACAAAGACCCATAGGTAGGTTTGCATCCCCAAGGGTGGGGAAGATTTTGAGTTAAAATCGAATGTAATTGGCCTAATCAATTTCCATTACAATGGACTTGCTAGTGAAGACCCTTTTGTTCACTTGGAGGACTTAACCCACTTAGCTGAAACTATTAAACCAAGAAACATGGGGTTACACATTATCCTCATGAAAATGTTCCCGTTTTTGTTGCGGGACAAAGCTGTGCAATGGTTACACATGATTAGAAGACCCATTCATTCTTGGGAAGAGATGCATACAGTGTTTCTCAAGAAATTCTTCCCAATCGGGTGCACCAATACACTTTGCCATACTATAACTTCCTTTACACAAAAAAATGGTGAACAATTTCATGAGTCCTGGGAGAGGTATAATGACCTTCTCAGGAAATGTCCACACCATGATTTGCCTTGGTGGCATGTAGCCCAGATCTTCTACTATGTGATAAATGAAACCATGAGGCAGATTGCGGATGCTTCCTGCGGAGGTAATTTCATGAATCAAGATGAAGATGGAGCATTTGAACTATTTGAGAACATGAGTGAAAATTCTATGAACAGCGCTTCCATCGACACCTTTAATCGGACCTACGCACCTCGTATTGGAGCACATGAGGCTGACACGGGACCCTCCCATTTGAAAGAGCGATCTTCGTTTTCGTTGAAAACATTGACATAAAATGTTGCATCGTTGTAGTATGTCACGTGGTCGAAAATCGCTTTTCAAAAATATTTAATAATTCAAAGCTAACCACGAAGAGTTAGGATGTATCCACAGGGAGGAATAAGCCTATCAAAAATGATTAATGATGCCTCAATTATTTGGGATATCACATCCCTAATGCTCTTGTTTCCAACACAAATTCTTGATCTAGATAATTAATCAAGAATATAGGTGCGTAAATACAAAATCACCACCATGGAAATACTTGAATTGCGATCTTAATACTGAGAAGCACTGTCAAATTTAATTAAAATAGAATTTGTTCTCGATAACAAATATCCATGCTTGGTTATTCATGAGATGAATTTAACTATACGCAATTCAAGTAGAATGGAGGGACATGCATGCAAATCTAATTGAATATAATAATAAGATAAATAACTAAATAGTATTTTGCAATGGCATTTATCATAAATTTTAATGGCATGTTTACTATTACAAAATAAAGCATTTGCTCTTCTTTGTGCGCACGAGGAGGAGTGCCCACGGCTGAAGGAGAGAAGCCAAGGAGAGGTTGGCCACGATGAGAGGATCACGATGACGATGGTGGCATCGGCAATGGTGGTCTAAGGTCACCGGTCAACGAGGAGGAACCCACTGATGATGGGTTACTCCAAGTGTGCATGCGGGTCTTGGTGGGCATGTTTGAGGGTGTGGTCGCACTCGTGAGGTCGAGGCGAGCTTAATGGAGGCGACAGCATGGAGAACGGCGATCTGTGGTGGTGGCTGCACGTGGAGATGGACGGTCGACAATGGGTTCTTTTAGGGAAGAAAGATGAGCAGTGCGGTTGTCCCCGTGCGTTGAGTTGAAGGAGAAGGAGCCAACTGGCCTCTATGGTGGTTGTGCGCACACGCAAGCTGGATGTGCGCGCACAAGGGGGCACAACTTCTGGCCGTAAGGGGTGTGCAAGTGCTGCTGTGGGGTGGCTGCGCGTTGTTGCCAGCCTGCGGCTAAGGGGGTAGGTCTATGGAGGTGGGGGCGATGGGTGAAGGGACGGTGGTGGTGTTGGGTTGCTTTGTTGAGGTTGGAGAAGAGGAAGAAGAAGAAGGATATGGTTCTGTGTGTTGCTATGGAGGGCTTGTGGTGGGGATGAGCACGCTGTCACCATGCGCAGGAGGTCAAGGGCTGGCGGAGGTAGGTGCATGGAGAAGGTGATGAAGAAGCTTGCCAAGGTCCCACTGTGCACGATCCTGATCACGGTGCATGCTGCATCCACGGTGGTGGCCCAAGAGAAGAGCCTCGCCAGGGGGGAAAGGATGATATCTCATATGGGTTGTTCTGTGGTTGGAGAAAGGAGCGGAGTGGAGTGGGCAGTGCATTAGGATAAGGGATGGGAGTTGTTGCGAGGGGGAAGGCAGTGCATGAGGAGGGGGCACGCTACTAGCCTATGTGTGTGTAGCCACACGCGTGTGCGAGAGGAGGTTTGCTTTATTCAAAATATAAAATAATTATTTATATACAATAAGTTATAAAATGCATTAGATATATGCAAACCTAAGTAATGATGCATGCAATTATTTTATGACCTAATGTAGTTATTAACGAATATAAAATACAAGAATAAAGTTAACTTAGGCGTAACAATAATCCAATAAAATGGACTCTTCACCATTCATCCACTAACATGAACTTAATTGTACAAAAATTAGACAAAGTCTCATTCACAAAATGCTAGATGAACTCTTGGCCAACCCTACCCATTCTTTGGCAAACACTTCGGCTCCCCTATCATGTCACAAACCTAATCCTTCCCAAGTTAGGCTTATTCATAAGAATCCTATATGACCTACACCATCCTTGCCAGGTATCACGCCAAGTGACTCAGTAAGTAATGTGGACCTAGCTTTTGCTAGCCAGTATTTTGACATGGAGTAAGACTCCATGTACTCGAATGCATTATCTTTTGTGGACTCGTCTTCAAAATTAGAAGACGTGTGTGCCATGGGAAACAATCCATATTATGCTACTTATAACCCAGGTTAGTGCAACCATCCAATTACTTCGCATGGTCCAACAACCCTCAGCGCCAAAACCTTGCTGGTGGACCAGTGCGATCATCCGCTTCTCTCATCCCAAGGGCCCAATATTGTCCGCCGACAAATACACTGCTGGGCCTTTACGCACCTCAAATGGACCATGCATCAAACCCTCTTGATAAGTTGATGCGAATGATGATGGAAATGTTTAAGCACCATGAAGATAACATGACTTCTCTTTAGCACCAATTGGCACAGCAGAATGCTAAGATCAGTCAACTATGCATGATGACTCGATCTCAGGGTACTCTTCCTGCCCAACCTATCCTAAACCTACGAAATTTCCTACCCTGTGGTCCATGATGGTAGCACCATCATTAGTGTTAATAACCCTAATTTAGTCTAATTGCAGTAATAAATGCTCCTAATTATTCATCAGAAGATCATAACTTTGTGTTATGAATTGCATATGAGAAGAAGACAAGAAAATGGGTTAATTATGCCATTTTAACATATAATCATTAATGTATATTAACTAAGGGTCTAATCAATGGTTAATCTAAGGTCAAATGAGCTTAATTTACCAAAAAGTGAGCCTAAGTTGAATGAATCAGGTTTTCTACATTATGAGGATTAATTTATTATAGAAAAATCCTAATTTCAGCCTTACTTCAATTAAAAAGGTTTTGGTAAAAATAAATGTAATCAAAACCTCTTAAAAAATCATTGAAAAATATTCTGAGAGGTTTGGAACCTTCACTTTGATCATCGGAACCCGTTTTGACCAAATATAGACTTAGGCGGGAATTTACTTTATTTTCTGATTCTATGTAAAATTCAAAGTCAAACTTTGTAAAAACCTAAATTTAAGGTCACCATTAGATTCCTTGGATCCAAATTAGATCAAATCCAAAATTTGAGCCAAATCAAAGTCTATCTTGACCTATTTTACATTTTAGCCCATAAGTTTCTATTTATCACAAAACTACCCCTAGCTTTCAATTTTTATTGCAACCATGCCTCTAACTCTTTGTCAGCTTTGCGAAAGGTCCCTTATCACCATCATCTTCTTCCTTGATGATACAAGGCAATTGTAGTGCCTTGAAACCCAAACTACCAAACTTTGATCTAAGATTTAAAGGATCAAGTTATGATCAAATCCCACTAAATTTGGTGGGATTGATCTTGATGATCTTTCGCATCTTTTGAGCATTGTTCCAAGCCCAATCACCACCTGATTCATCGCCGACCACCTCGTGGAGCTCAAGCTCAAGAGGCGGCAAAAGCACATGCCATATGAGCATAAGTTAGCTTAATTGATCCTGGCTTTGGTTCTATTTAAAGGGCAGCACAATCCCAAGTGCTTCTTCGTGCTCAATTTGACAGGAAACCTTCGTTTCTTCTTCTTCCTTTCTAACGAGTTGTAGTGCCTCGGAGTTCCATTGTCTCGCTACCTCACCCTCTGCCACATACAATAGGTAGAGGACTCTCCTTCCCCTTCATCCTGCAGAGCTTCATGCAAAGCTTCACGATATGATTCCATCTCCTCTACTCCAACGACTTCCTCTTGTTCCCCATCGGCAGTGCACCTCCAACAACACTCTCCCATCCACCACTCTCCAAATTAGCATAGGGTTTTCCTCTCTCTCTCTCTCCTTTAATTCCCTCTTTGGAGCTCCTGAGCTCCATTTTTCCTTTCCCTCTCCTCTGACTCCGTTCATTGCCGCTTCGACCACCTTCATCAACTTGCCTTCTATGGCTTCCTATGCCCTAATTAAGTTAGGCAAAATGCTCCCCACACCTCCACAAGCATTTCACCCAACTTAATTTCACTTCATCACGCCTCCACCATCTTCTCCGACTCTATTCATCGAAGCTTCTTGAAGCTCCCTCATTCGGCTGCCACACCCACTCTTCCATCAAATCACCACCACCACTAGGTTTGTCGTGCTCTAGCGATGCTCCAAAACTTTTTAACTGGGGCCAAAGGCCAATGTTATTGCTTGTAGGTGCCCGCTGTCGCCAACCTTCTATGACTCCATCAGCCACCATCCAATGAACTACCATCATGCCACCACCTCCAATCAGTGCAAAACAGCACGAGGGTCACCTCTGGTCCCTCAACTGAATGAAGCACAGTAGCAGCAGCTCCAATTGCACATAGCATCAACCTACGTGCAAGCAAAGAAAAGGGGAAGAAAATCCCACATCGTGGGATGTTGATTTTGAAATGGCTTCTTAATGTTTTATGTGTATAGCCCCTTTGCCCAAGCACATGGGGGATCGGGTCCCCTACGTACGCCTTACACACGTACCCTCACTTGCGCTCACGCCACACGAGTCTAGGTTGAACTAGGTTTGGTAAGAACTGGATCCAATTAATGTTCGATTAGTGAGAGAGGAAGGTTTGGGCTGAGAGAAAAAAGGGGGATTTTGCTCTAAGTTAAGGATCAAACGACCAGACTTTGGTCCAATCTTGCATCTTAAGTCGCCTGTGGTTCTCAACAGATGTCTGATTTGGGCTTGATTTGAGAAACAACCTAAGTGTTGAGGCATGTATTGTGTTGAAAAGCATAATTTTTCTTCTCTTGACATTTGCTTCACATGCATATTTTTGAGCTTGATATATATTGCATATCTTTTTATCATGTCGATCTTTTGAGCTCTACTTGAATAGTTGATTATTGGTTACATTGTGATTATTTTTCTCCCTGCGAACGACCTTGGAAACTTACATTTTTCGAGCATATAAATTTAAGTGTTGACTCATTTTTTGTCGCTATACTATGACTTTTATTTTAAACCTGACGAAAGTGTGTTATCTGTCCACAACCACAAGTGAGACCTTCTTAGGGGTAGGTTCACCAGATTTTGCATGCTCTGAGTACTCCACCTAGATTTCAGGTAATCTCGCAACAGCAGATCAACCCTACATCCTTGTTGTGAACCCTCCTTTGCCTTATGATCCCACTGGACTTATGATGACCAATACGATTACTATAAGGAGCGATAAACAAACCGTCGATCCGCCTCGACCTAATGCTAGTCCATTTATTTCATCACCTTCTCAGTCGGATTGTGCACCGCATTCTCGTGCAGACGACATACCTAAACTGGTGCCAGAATCGGTCCCATTTCCTGAGGCTCTACTAAGGGAGCCAAAAGGCAAGAAAAAGAATACACAAACCTTTGATAATCTATGTGATTTATTCAAGGATGTTGAAATTAAGGTTCCCTTGCTGAAGGCGATTGACCACATCCCTTTTGTTGCTCGTTTCTTTAAGGACTACACTACACCTAGGCGACAGCAAACGAAAACCAAAAACCCAGTGGTTCTCTCACCTCATGCGAGTTGTGCTATACTTTCAAAATTACCACTGAAGTAGAAAGACCCAGACACCCCCTTTCATTTCATGCAGCATCAAAGGCTACAATTTTGATCATGACTTGCTGGATTTAGAATCTTCCATTAACCTTGTTCCAACCATCATGTTTCAAAAATTTGCATTGGGAAATCTAAAACCCACCCTTATTACATTATTACTGGTAGATCGCTCTATCAAAATCCCACAAGGTGTGGTGTAAGATGTGGTGGTTAGGGTCAACAGTCTATGTTTTCCTGTTGACTTTCTCGTATTAGATATGGAAGTTCCTAATTTGCTTTTTGATTACCCGATCATCCTTGGTAGACCTTTCTTGGCCACAGTTTGCACCCATATTGATTGTGAATCGGGCTGTATTGAGATTGCCGAGGGCCTTGAAAAGCTGATACATAAAATTTTAAGGCCTCCAATAATTTTGATTGCGATCTTATTGAGGATGACACGTCTGATTATGAAATAGTCGACAGTGCGTGTATCAAGTTGGTAGGGACCTATTTGAATTGTTGTGGCGTACCCTTAGAGAATCCCCAAGGCCTAACTGACTTATGCTATGACATTTCCCCACCCTTTCCCTCATCTCTATCCCTTCTTGACCAGACCCCTGTCAAGGCCCACTCTGCTTCTTACACCTCATGGTCTGAGTCATTTCCAGGTTACTCACCTTCGGTCTAACCCCTTGAAGACTGGAGTGCCCATTCTATTATGCTAAATCAGGCGGAAGTGATATTACACACTAGGATCTTGTTCCCAAATACTGATCCCTAGGGCTCTCCATTTGTGGAACCATCAATCCAAGATGCCCCTATTCTTAGCCAACCTGGGGGCCAATTTCCTTCACCCCTTATTCTTCCTTCTGATCCTTTTGGGACACTCTCATCCCAAGATTTGCCAAATTTTTCCTCATCCACTCCCGAACTTAAAGCATTGCCTGACTAGCTAAAATATGCTTTCCTAGGACCAAACAAGACACTCCCTATAATCATTAGTTTGAAATTATCCAGGGAGTAAGAGTGCAAACTAATGAAGGTCCTAATTGAACATCACTACAAGAAAACTATGATTTTGTGATAGTTGATTGCAACGGTAAATTTTTCCATCACAAAAGAATCCATTTTTTATGACAGTAATAATATATCCTATACAAAATTAAGTTGCAATATTTTTAAAGACCTAAAATTACCATTGTAAAAGTAAAACAAAATATTAGGCGAGCACTCTCCTACCGATCCAAAGAAAATACCCCCTTTCCCTTTTCCCTTCCCCCCCAAGTCCATAGAAACCCTCATTCATCCCTTTCGTAATCCCCTCACCCACTAATCTCTGATGCCATCAATCAGATGCCTCAGCTCCATCAGGCTCCTCCTTTAGAACTACCCCAAGTTCACCTTTGGCTCCATGCCTAGCACTGCCCAAATGCTACCTTGGTTTTGAGATGCTACTGGCTAATGTGGATGAGGCAACTGTGTCAGAGGTGGAGATCGATCCATGGGGATCCTATTCTCGTTGGCAATGATGGGGTTGCCTACAGGATGCACAAGAGCCTTGATGAGCATGGCACAACAGGCCGATGGAAAGAACCTAACCTGGACATGGAAGAAGGGGGATGTGGTGTTGTGCATGTTCCTCATAGTTTTGATCCTTGCTTATGAGGCTAAGGTATTTGATTTTGTTTGTTGTTTGTTGTTTGTTGTAGGTCACGGTTTCCGCTCACGCACTCGTAACCTCTTCGCACGGACCTTCCGGAAGAAGGGTTACATACCCCTGATGACGTACCTGAGGACCTACAGGATCGAGGACTACATGGACGTCAAGGTGAACAACACCGTCCATAAGGGGATGCTTCACAAGTTCTACCACGGCAGCACCAACAAGGTTTGGAACATCACCAAGCGTGCCATCGACATTGAGATCAACAAGCAGGTAACAATCTGTCCCTCTCTTCCTTCCCTCTCGATGCCTTTGCCCCCAAGTGGATCGCTTATTAGATGCTCCCTTGCTTGTGATCTCATGCCTTTCTAGGTTCCAATGGCCCTTAAAAGTAGTAAAGTTGGAAGCTTTGTTGCAGGTGCTTGAACTAGATGTTTGTTTTATTTCTAGGTGTACATGTGTTGCGTTTGTGAGAATCTTGCATGGATCCCTACAATGCGTTGTTAGTTTCTAGTCGATCATAAAAATTTACTTCTTTTTTAGTCAAAAAATGGTCAGAATGGAAATAGGGTTCGTTGGTCTTCCTGGAGCTACTGTAGGATCTTTAATTAATGTTGTTGGTTTGTATGCGGAAAAGGACCCCCGTTTGGTGTAGTGAATAGGAGGTGTGTCATGTGGGTGATTAAGTTTGAACGTATTGTTGCAGTTATGGCTTGTCATTGTTATCGTTCTTACTGATGTTATATTTGTTGGCCTTGTGATGCTAAGTTGGTGATAGATATCTGTTGCTAAAGACTGTCTACTTAGCTTCTTCGTGTCTTTGATGATGGATGTTGCTTCTGGATTTGACATTTGGATTTGGGAAAAAGATGGATTGAAATGATTTGGAGGGAGATGGATTCTTATGATTTGAAGGGAGAGGGATGTTGATGAAGGACAATGGGAAGGGAATGGAGTGGGAAATTTATCAGGGTTAGAAGAACTGATCTGCCTATCTACTAGTATTATCGCTTTTTGAGTTACTTTGTTACTTTCAAATTGATAGTGTTCCTTACAGTGTTGAGATCTGTGGATGGTTGGGCTATTTGGAATTGCTTTTTAATTGTTACTCAACGTGCTTAGGTTCTTCCTTTTACATTTGTAGACAAAGACTCTTTTGTCAGATGTGAATTAAGTTGTCCTCATGTCTAAGTGATGCCTAATATAACAAGTTGTTCTTGAAGAATTTCATTGGTGATATACAAATCATTATTTTCGATCTCCTATCAAAATGTGTATTTGATTAGGAAAATCACCCAACTTTTGTGTTATGTTTCATATCTTCTCTATTGTTGACTCAGTATATTGCTTCCTAAATGCATAGGTACATTTCTGATGGCCAATGCCATTTTGTTTGTTTACCTCTATACAAGCAAGAGTAACCAACCATTCTTTCACTTTGACTTCCAAGAAGATTGATAATTTATTTATGTTTCTCCTCGTGCAGAGTAAATACCTATCTTGTTTCTATTTTAATGTCACAGCTTCCCCTTGCATCAAAACAAATATCCAGTAAGAACTTAGTTCTTAACTGTTCACATCTTTACTTAGTAGCATTATTTGCATTGAGGTATCCATAGCTGTTACAAGTGTCATCACAAAAAGTAGGGTTGTTATGGAACACTATTTATTTTGTAGAAAAGAAGGTGAAGAACAGAAAAGCATTTTCCATTCACAAGATTGTAGTTATTGACCAATTTGGTGGGAAGAAAAGCTCAATTCATTTTTTAAATCTCACAATTTTCAAAGTTTTTTTTTCATTCATGCAATTATTGCTTATGGATTTGCTAATGAGAGTGTTATTTTCTTCATCATGTATTTACACCTATCAGGCTATTTCACATCCACGTCTATGCATGTAGAAGAACTTTTCCTTTTCTAGATGTGCTTTAGAAACTTTTTGGTAGGTGCTATGGAAATTGGTATGGAATTTGAATCACACGCTTTCCTTTTTGTCATCTATAGTTTGAAAAGAAGAGCTTGAAAAATGTTGTTAATTGCAATCTGAAATTTTTCTTAGAGATCAAAATGTTATCAAATACTTTCCTTTAATTGTATGTTTTGCTCACATGTTTCTATTATTTGTGGATCTTTGTTGTGGTATCCTTAGTTTTGTTGGATTTCTTTAGTTAAGGCTTTTCGCCAAATGTTTTGATTCATGCTTATGTTTTTCAATTTTAGCTGTCAGTCACATACCATAGCTTTAGCCTTGAGTAATGGAGACTTGTTTTGATTCAAAAGAAAAAAAAACTTTCTATTTCTTCTGATTACTTAGGTAAACTCAGGTGTTGATCCAACTTTGATACGCACAAAACTAAAAGAGGCCCTTCTACATGCACCAGAAAAGCAATGAGTAAAGTGTCTATCTTGTTTTCTTGGGCCTTTTTTTTTACTTTTGATTAGAAGTTCACTTTCTTTTTTGGTATATGAGTCATAGACTTTGATTTTGTTGTGCTATAGAATATGTGGCCTACCATTGTTGACCATATACTCAATATGTTCATGACAGTATGACCCTGTTATTCTTCACACTTCATTTGCAGGACTTTCAGGGACTCTTAATACACCAATTAAGGTAATCTTAATTAGTTTTAGTTCTTAGGTTTTACAAGAGACTGTATGGAATCATAGCTGAGATTATACCATCTAAAGTGCATACATGTCAAGAATATGGCATAAAAAATTAAATCACTAGAACAGCTGGAGAATGGCAGCCTAATTGGGATTAATTACTTGGATTGCTCAAAATAGGGATAACTGGTTTAAGAAATCATAGCCATGAGTTTCTGGTGAAAAACATGAATATATTACTAACATTCAAAACCAGCATGCCCATTAGTTCTTTCAGCCTATAACTTTGTAATTAACCTCATATCATTTTTTGACTATAGATTATAGCTATTTCTGCATTCTCTCTAGCTTGCACTAATGAATCATTACTCATCCTTTTTAATTTGGTCAAAATCTTAATTTTTCCTTGACACTTTTGATTTCAGTTACTTCTATCGCATTCTCACTGGACCAGAGCCTTTATCTATGTTTGATAAAGGAAGAACCTAACAAGTTCTCGAGGAACTAGACATCAATGCTATACAGGTATACCTTTTGATTTTTTGCTTGCTTACTTGGAGGGTGATTGATGTTTGTTAATGGCTTGCTTTATTCAAGGATGATTAACATTTGTTATTGACATGGACCCAAAAAAGATAGGAATACGAATCCTACACACATGGATGTGTATACATCCCTTTTAGATTGCTTTCCTCTACTCCTGCTTGCCCAAACACGACAGCGATGGATTACTATCTTTTTAATGTCATTCCATAGGCACCACCAGCATGGGAGATGGCAATCTCACTTTAGGAGGGTTGCTGGCAACAAGGACCACCAACATGAATGAGTTCGAGGATGAAGATGAAGATTAGTTTTTAGATTAGTTTATATTATGGATGAGATGTATTTATCTATTGTATGATGTGTGTACCTTTTTCTTGTGAGAACTTGAATATTTTGAATTAAGAATTAATGAAGTGTATTTTTTGATCACTTATGTGTGTGAATATATTCTTTTGTTATGTGTGTGAATATTGCTATAACGAGTATTGTTAACATTATAAGTATAATAATGACAAAAGAAGATCAAATTATAACAGGAATTATGATTGTTGTAATGTTATATTACTGTAATTAAAAATAGGTAAATAAAAATCGTTTGTGACAGTTAATGATGGATTTTGTGATGGTATACATATTTGTGATGGTTTTTATATGTTACAAATTTAAGCATTAAATTAATTGTGTGAAATGGAGTCAAAAAAATTTGAGACATGAAATTACTGTTGCAAATTTGCAATGGTTTTTAATCATCACGTAAGATCTTTCATGATGGTTGTTAATCGTCACAAATGTTCCAACATTTGTGACAGTAAAATTTTTTAGGATGCCACTTTTTGTGACAGCTAATGTTAACGTCTTAAAAAAGCTTTTGCGATGGTAGTAGATGTTTTTGTGATAGTAATTTCCTATCACAATTGATATATTTTCCTATAGTGCATAAGGTAGCCATTGGATGGTCTCTCTCTGATCTAACTGGCATTAGCCCCTCCTACTGCACCCACTGCATATATACGAAGGAGGAGGCTCGACCTTCCCTTGAGATGCAGCGACGTCTCAATCCTAATATGCGAGAGGTCATTAAAGCAAAAATTATTAAGTGGCTTGATGCAGGCATCATTTACCAGATTAGCAACAACCCCTTGGTGAGCCAGATTCATGTTGCACCCAAAAAGGCGGGTCTCACCATCTGTGTTAATGATAGGGGTGAATCCATCCCTACATGCACTCCTATGTCTTGAGAGTGTGTGTAGATTATAGGAAACTCAATGTTGCTACTAAGAAAGACTATTTCCCACTACCTTTTATCGACCAAATCCTGGACTGGTTAGCGAGAAATCAGTTCTTTTGTTTCCTAAATGGATTCTTAGGATATAATCAGGTGGCTATTAACCCCCATGACCAAGAGAAGACCACCTTCACCTGCCCCTTTGGCACCTTCGCCTTCCAAAGGATGCCATTCGGACTTTGTAACGTGCCAGCTACCTTCCAACGATGGATGCTGGTGATATTCCATGATAGGGTAGGTGATTTTCTTGAGGTCTTTATGGATGACTTTTCAATCTTCGGATCTACCTTTGATGATTGTTTGGCCAACCTGACTCGCATCCTTTGGAGATGTATTGATGTAAACCTCATGCTTTCCTGGGAGAAAAGTCATTTATGGTGCACGAAGGTATTGTTCTGGGACATATCATCTCTAAAAGGGGTCTTGAGGTGGATATAGTTAAGCTTGATGTGATAGTTGATTTACCTATACTTAGCTCTGTCAGTCAAATCTGCTCTGTTCTAGGTCATGTCGGTTTCTATAAGAGGTTTATTAAAGACTTCTCCAAGATTTCTAGACCTTTGACGCATCTCTTATTGATCGATGTGCCCTTCAACATGGGCCTTGACTATATTCGAGCATTTACGTAGCTACATGATGTTGTCACTAAGGCCCCTGTTCTCCAGCCACCTGATTGGTGCCTCGACTTTGAGCTGATGTGTGATGCTTCCAACCAAGCTATCAAAGCCATCTTGGGATAAAGACACAATAAACACCCATTTGTGGTGTATTGCTCCAGTAAGATGCTGGATGAGACCCAACGTAATTACATGACCACTGAAAAAAGCTGCTGGTGGTCATCATTGGACTGAAGAAATTTTGATTGTATCTTCTGGGCTCTCATGTTAAAAAGAGTTTATTACAACTGATGAATAATACTACAAATAGGAAAGTAGAGAAAAGCTTAAAATAAAGAAAAATAATAAATGAAATGCCAGAGTACTTGGCCATGAAGGCGTAGCCCGAAAGACAAAGATGCTGGCGACAAAGCAGGGCAGAGGGACACCCAATAGAGGCTCCACACCAAAGGTGGCGTGGAGTCACCTTGATCTAGAGGAAGGCCTCAAGATCAAGGTGGACGAGGGAGGAAAGGTGGACGGCTAGGGCTAAATGTTGGTGGCCTAAGTAGACTATGGTAAGGTAGTGAGCTGAATGAATGGAAATGGTGGAAGGCTAGGTGTATTTATTGAAATGGAGAATAAATGTGATTGGTCCATAGGTTTGGCTATGGATTAAGGTGAATGAAGAGGAAAGATTAGGTGATTTAAATAGGAAGGCTAGGATAATTTGGTTCAGTTGGAATTGAGTGAATGGTTGAGATGGGCATGGAGGCAACATGGAGGGCTAGGATTAATTATATTATGGCTGGCCATTTATATTAAAAAATTCACTTAAGTGGCTAGCCATTTGAAGAGGATTAAAGGCCCTTGGATTTGGTGTTGAGGGTTAGGATATAGCCTAGTGAAGTGGTCAGCCATATGATAGAGTTGCATGGTGGCTTTAGATGTGTCCCTGATGACCATTGGATGATCAATCAAATGTGTAATTTAAATTTAATTTGGTCAGCTATTAGAGGGATTTTAGGAGGGGGTTAGGGTTAGGTCTTTGGTGAAGAATCTTGGTTATCTATTGGCACATCAAGGGAGGAGAAGTAGGCTAGGTTGGCCGGCCATGATGGCTTCTAGAGGAAGCTTCATGTGGCTGACCATATGAAGTGTATATTGCCTTTCTTCCTATTTTTGGCAATTAGGTTTAGGCCTTAGGCTTAAAGATCTTTGGCTGAGGTGTGTAGGTAGGTTTCTAAAAATAGGTTTTAGGACCTAAACTTAAGGAAAATAGGTTGTCTTAAAGTGGGTTTGTATAGGGAATATGGTGGAGCCAAGTGTCCTCTCTGTCCTTTGTCCTTGAGCCTCCTGTTGTTATTCTTTACTAAGTGCTTCAAACTTTATTCTATCTACAACCTGCATATATACAAAATACAATAATTAGTCTCAAATTATACTTGTGCTAAATGCATGCTCTAAACCTAATATGGAACTATTTATAATCAAGCTGGCTAGTAAACTAACATAATCTAGGCATTTTAATATTAATGATCATGTATTTATTATATGCCCATGCCTATCTTTTAAGAAATTGTGAATCATGTGCGAAATTGAGAGACGAGTTTGAGCTAACTTAGATTAACAATATGGACACGATTTTCTTCACTTTGAAGCAAATCGTATACAAAACCTTAACGGTGAAGCCTCAACAGTTCTAGAATATCGACTCAAATACAAACCGACTGAGTCTAATTAAAGATTTTTATTAGCCTAAGACTTGGGTCTCAAGATTAACTTGTTATGGCTCTATCAACCTACCCAAGTGAAAATACACTAGAGGGAGGTGAATAGTGTAATTGAAATAATAATATGCAAATAAAAATATACCACACAATAATGACAAGATTTTTAGGTGGAAACCCAAATTGGGAGAAAACCACCACATAAGTCAAGCCAACTTAGGATTTGTCGATCACAAAGTGATTAAACCACTGTCCACACCACTTGAAAATGAGGGTGGGGTACCTTAATTACAAAACACTCCTCCGACCCTTAAACGAAGTTTCTCCCTTCAAAAGGAAGAGACAGAGATCCGACAAGCCAGACACCCAAACACAATAATATCAAAATAAAGCAGAATTTAAGCACAACCTATAAAGCACCCCAACAATATATTCTAGCTATAATAGGTAATGGAAAGACTTCTTGAGATGGTTGCTAGTAGCTGAGGAGTGAGGGAGATAGAGTTTTGCCCCGAAGAGTGTAATAGCACAATAGTAAGGCAAAGTGTAAATGGAGCAATTATGTGAAGTGTGTAGCTTGAAATATATCTCCAATGGATGTTTTTGCCTAATGGGGGTTGAGGGCTATTTATAGGCCTCATGGGAAGCTTCAAGAAGGCTTTAGAGCCTTCTCCTAGCTGTTGGAGACAAATCCCCAAAGATTTGGTCGAAAGCCAAATCAAATCAGGTAATGATTAATTCTAATAGTAGTATCAGATGTCTAAAAAATAGGACAGATGTCTAATATGGGGTTTCTGGACATCTAACAAAAGATTTGGACGTTTAAAAATGAAGGTCAGTGTTACTAGAATTTATTTGATCTAAATAGCGTACTTGATACTAAGTGTTGGATGTCTGATTCCTCATTATAAGACATTTGATATAATTTTTGGATGTCTGAAAATAAGCGAGTTTGTTCTTGCATTTGATTAGATCCAAACAGGGATCAAGTGAGTAAGGGTCATACATCCACTAGATGTCTGACATACTTATCGGACATCAGATGGTCATGATGACCTAGGATTTAGGATTTCTTGAGAATCTCTAATTTGAGATTTACTCTGACAAAACTCTTTTACGTTAAATTAGTCCTAATGTTCCAATTTTGGACATCTGGAACAATGTCAGGATGTCTGAAAATAATACTAAAATATTTCTAAGTTGGTTCATGAGATTTTGTTCTAACTAAAAGAGATTTAGGCTTATTAGTTCTAACGGTCAGTTATTTGGATGTCTAAAAATATTCTTAGACATCCCGAGTGGACTATGGACGTTTGGATATAGATCTATTTGTTTGAAGCCTAAGTGTTTGATTTGTTAATGTAGTATGGCATTTAGAGATATGATCTAAGTATCAAACGACTTAATATTTGACATCAAATGTCTGGCAACAATATTAGATGTTCGATTCTAAGGTTTTTGTTAGGTTTGAAAATGCATTTTGTTCTAAGTATTTGCCGAAGTGTTGATTGACTAGGTTAGGGATTCCGATATTTAGTTGAGGGCTTTTTACAACTCTTCTAGACTCAATAAAGAGAAAATTACAACTCCAATTAAAAAGATATACAATCATTCTTAGGACCAAGATAGAGACTTCATCTTTGAGTCTTCTTTTTAAGATGAAATGAGTTGAGACCTGCAACTTAGATATAATAAAGTCAAGAAATAATGATTCTAACATATTTATTTCCTTTGTGTTATTTTGTGAAATCATCAAAACATTTATTGAGAGAGGTTGAACTAACACCAAGGCTTGAATCAAAATTGAAATATTGATCATCTAGTGTGTGTGTGTGTAAAGAAGTGACTCCTCAATTAGGTAAGCAAGTTGAACCCCTTTTTCCTAAGCCAAAGTGCCTCTTCGCTTTGATGGACCCCATTTTCAGATCTGCCTTACTAAGGACTGGTAGCTTTTTCCTTATCCTTTTCTATCCTGAGGTTAATACAAGGGTGAACCTAGTGTATATCTCATTGGTTAAACCATTTTGTCTGTTATTGCTATAATTCACTCTTTCTGGATTTTCTAGGTTATTTGGTCATACACATTTTTTATTTTAATTTTGGACTTTCTTTTTTTTCTTTTTCTTTTCTTTTCTTTCTTCTACTACTTTATTTTACTCCTTTTTCCTCTTTTTTCACTCATTTTTCTAAGAAGGTGTCTTCTTCCAAATCCTATTCACGAACATTTCCTAAACGAGGGCTTGAAAAGCTAAAGACATGAGGCTAGGATCTAGACATCCTACAACTGGGGGTGACCCTAGTGCAACATGCCAGTCACACCTGTAAGGGTCAATTGACCCTCAATCTAAGCCCTATTGAACACTTAGGTTTCAATAGTAGGGCACCCAAAAGATGAGTCAGTGCATAAGTGTAAGTGTAGATTGCTTAATTTTCACAGGACTCTTCAAATAGAGGGTGGGAAAAATAAGTCATATATCACTCTCTTGACTTAATACTTTTGGCCTTTTCAAATCTCATCAAAAGCTCAAGAAACATATTCGTATTTTAGTAAATACTCAAGATAATTAAGTCAGAAAAATGACCTAAAGAGTCTATGCGAAAAGACTTTGATTACACATTTCCTAAGATTGGTGAATCGTCAAATCAAAAATTTTCAATTTTTCCTAGCTCAAAACTCTAAAAGCAATGATTTTTTTTCTTTTTGCAATTTTTAAATATATATTTTTTGGAAAAATAAAATATATACAAAAATCTGGAGACAAATGGTGACTCAATCATAATTATCTACTTTGCATGCTTATTTCATGTAGTGTCCTTAATGCTTGCAATAAACATAAGCATAGAGTAAATATCACCCAACAGTTCATCGATTCTGAATAATTTTGGCTCAATTAGCTCCAGATCTAAATCAAATTACAAAGTATATACAGGCTAACCTAATATGTTGCGTTGCCTCCCAACAAGTGTTGAATTTTATGTTTACAACTAGATGCAGACCAGCTTAATGTGATTCAAGAAGTGTAGTGCTTTCAATTAGAGGCATTAGGGCTAGATTGTTAATATAATGCTTTAGTCTTTGGCCATTAACCCAAAATTATTGCCCAATAATGGGATCACAGATTTTACTAGCTCCATTTTGGAAAGGTCTAACCACAGTGTAAGGGCCAATCCATTTCGATTGTAGCTTGCCAAGAAAGAGTCTAAGTTTAGCATGAAAAAGCCATACTTTTTTATTGGGCTCAAAGTTTCTTCTAATGTTATGTTTATCATGGAAGGCCTTGGTTTTCTCATTATGGATCTTCACAATTTCATGGGCCTCTCATTTGATCTTTTCTACTTTGTTGAGCTAGAGTTTCTGTTGTCCTGCCCTATCAAGATCCAAGTTACATCTCCTTATAACCCAATAGGCTTTATGTTTCAATTCAATGGGAAGATGACAAGGTTTTCCGTAAACCAATTTATACAAAGACTTGCCTATCGAGCTCTGATTGCACAACAATCATGGGACTTAATTAACCTAAATTGTGTTAGAACCTACCATAACTTGTGATTAGTGCATTCATAAATTGCATATCATACATTGCATCCTTTTATTTAACTACATAGTTAATAATGTTATTTTTCTGTACGAATTAGGGTTTATTCTTCTTTATAGGAAATAAGGGCTTAAAAGCTATTTTGATAGAAGAAAGTTGGATAGGAGTAGAAGTTGCAGCAAATCTAGAGTTGAATCTTGAAATAAAGATGGAATAAAGAAAGCTTGAGAACACAAGAACAAAGAAAGAAGAAAGATGTTGACTACTTGTTAGAATAAATGCAGAAAAAGAAAGAGAAGAACTAGGATATATCTTTCCTATCCCTAAAACCCAAGGATGACCTTATCCCAGTACCTATCCCTTAACCTGCTCAACACTAGGATATCTGAGCTCAGAAGCCAAAAACATGTATAACCTTATCCATGTACTTATCCACCCTATCCTACTATCCATATCCTTGATCCACCTATCCAATACCTAAGCCCTAACCTAGAAACCTATTTAGGTCCATATCACACCTAATTGACTCAATTTGAGTCAATTGGGTCAACCTCGTGTCAATTGGGTCCATGAGACCTAATTAGACTAACCCTAAGTTGATTAGACTTATGCGAGTCTAATCAAACCCAGCCCAAAGCTAATAGACCTAGCCACATCTAATCAGGTGCATCACAACCTGATTGGGTGGATCCAACTCCAACTGGGTTCAGTTGGAACTTAATTAGGATCAACCCAACCAAAACAAGTCTAATTAGACTCAGTGACTTTAATCAGATATGATGCTAACCTAAATAGGTGCACACCTATTTAATTGGATGCATCTAATGTTAACCAAGTTCTCCTAGAACTTGCTTGATTATTATTAACCCACACAAGTTTAATTGTGTTTAGTTGGAATCCAATTAAACTCACCTATGACCCAATTAGACTTAGCCTTTACTTATTTAGGATAACCCTATCCCAATTAGACATCCATACACCTAATTGGAC
The DNA here is from genome assembly GCA_037157565.1 of Thalassia testudinum. Classification (NCBI taxonomy): domain Eukaryota; kingdom Viridiplantae; phylum Streptophyta; class Magnoliopsida; order Alismatales; family Hydrocharitaceae; genus Thalassia; species Thalassia testudinum. The sequence continues at coordinate 55,665,430 of JAZHRO010000025.1, read as the reverse complement.
GAGAGCCTACTTAATTAGACTTAGCCCATCTACCTTTTCGTTAACTTAGCCTAATTAGGAACCTATTTCTTCAACCTACACCTACAAAGCCTATTCTTAAAACTACACCTAAACAAGCCCTACCAACCTAATCCCACCAAAGCTGGTGTCACCAACAACTTCTATCCTTCTTTTGGTGACCACCTATAGCCATCCTCCTCCTTAGAAAGCCACCAAGGGTGGCTGACCATGCCCCCCTTTTTGTGAGCCCCTCTTTTAGTCCCCATCCTTCCTACCATCTTAAGCCAGCACCTTCCAAGCCCTCCTCCCTACACCTTCAAGGTCATCCACCACCATTTGTGGTTGACCATCATCTCCTTCCTCCAAGGCCCTCTAAGGCCACCAAAAGCTTCCATGCTTCCTTTAGCAAGCACCTCTGGTGCCCTCCCTTCTAGTTTCCCTTAGAAGAATTCTTCTAGGTAATTTTCTGCATTAATTCTAGTAGTATTTCTAATTCTTTTCTAGTTTTCTCTTTCTAGTTGTCAATCTATTTCGAGTTGTTCTAGTAGTTCTAGTTCTAGTTGTTCTAGTAGAAATTCTATTCTAGTTCAAGTTGTTTTAGTTGTTCTATCTCTAGTTCCTCTGTTCATATCTTTCTTTGTGATTAGAACTATATGCTATCATGATGAATATGATGATCTACCTTTTTTGATATCTATATTGTACAGTGTGCCTAATCTAGATCTCTTGTCATGCTTTGCTTCTAGTAGTTTTGATCATCTTTCCATCTTCAAAATAAAATCAAAAATAAAAAAATTTCAAAAATCAAAAATCATTTTTAAAACTCATGTTATTACGCTTGCTAGAGTTCAACCGGACTCATATGGACTTTCGTTATGTAGTTTTGTTGGGAACAATTTCACGCACTATACTACAATGTTAAAAAATTCAATTTCGCACGATTTCAACCAACCAACAAATTGGCACTGTTTCTGGGGAGGCAAGGCAATTTTTGAATTGATGTTCGACTTATTTTTATTTGGTTGTGATTTGTGTGTAGGCGAATGGATCGGATGTAGCGGATCTACGCATGCAACGACCCGTGGATGAAGATAAGATTAGGTGCACACATTCTTAGGTTAAGGTTTGCTTTGAACTCTGGTTAGGAGTTATTTGAGAAAAAAATAAAAAAGGTATTTAGTTAGGATCTTATCATCTAGATAGTTAGGATTGTTTTAGCTTGTTTTAGATTTAGATTTATTTAAAAAAAGAGAGAGTTCAAAAATATAATGATAAATCCAATTTTTTGAATTTGGGTATGTTGGGAAGATATTTTTGAAATATCTTTTCAAGGTGTGTTGTTTTGACTTGAATCTTATCCTAAACACACCTAAATCAATTTCTGAAATTCTGCCAGAAATAATTTTTGACTTTTGAAAATTAATAGCCAACAATCCAGACATCAAAATATTATGTACTTTGTCTGGACTTGGATAATCAAATTAGCTTTGAAATGCACCCTTTTAGTGGAAAACATTCGTAGTGTTCGAATTCTAAAACTTCAGAGAGTACACAGGGATCAGTACTGCCTAGAATCGATTCTTATCTGACTTTGAGAAGTTATTCAAATCTCTATAGAAGTCCAAATTAAATTAAATTTGTAGGGTTTAAAAGCCACTGAAACTGAGATTATTTAGTAATGTTTGAAGAACTTTTGGAATATCTTTGATACTATTTCAATTTGATATTGTCGCAGGGGGTCTATTTGTCCTGATTGACCCCCTGTCACTTAAAAAATCATAGAAAACTGTCTGCATCAATAAAAATCTTAGAAAAATATTCTCTTGAAAGCTATTTGAAAAATAAAGTTGCATGTCAATTTTCATTCTGATCTGATACTGTTTCTGTTATAGTCATTTAAACCAAGATCAGGGTCTGCTGACCTGATTTGAATAGCATAGCAAAAACCCTAGGATTACACCTTAGGGTTTACATCTTTGATAGAGCCATACATATGACCTAATCAAACTTAAATAGAATTGCCTAGTAGGTGGGGTTGTTTGCTTACTTGACTCCTCACCTACCTAATTAAGAATTGAATTATAATTAACGTAGGCAACAATTTTAGGTTCAACCTTAAGGTTGAGTCATCAGCCCTTATAGCTGGTGCATGCATGGTAGAAGGTCACTTAGCCCTAAATTAGTTGGTCCTTGGGAACCTACCCCAAGGCAACTATCTACCGCTCATAGGCGACTCTTTCCACCTACCCGTTCCTCCCCTAGCTCTCCTTCTCTTCCTTTATCCTCAGCCCCAATGGCTAGTTAAGAACCTCCTCTTCCTCCCCTTAAGGGGAACGATGATGATACTATGGCAAGGGTTGAGGCTAGAATGGCTACTTCAGATTGACAGAATCGTGTATGTTTTGAAGCCATCCTCAACACCTTGTATAGAATGTAGCACCCCCCACGCAGAGAACAACTGTGGGATTTCTATGATTCGGCTGCACGTATGTGCAACCTCAACTCTAGATGCCCGTAGGTGGAGATGCATTCGAGTTGAAACCAAATGTGATAAGTCTGATTCAGACTTACTTTCATGGGAACTCGAATAAGGTTTCATTCCAACACTTGGAGACCTAAGTCGGATTGCAGAAATAGTTTGACCTAGGAATGTTGATATTGTAATTGTTCTCATGAATATTTTCCCTTTGTCACTAAAGGATAAAGCTCCATGTTGGTTCAAGACCATTGGAAGGCCTGTAGCGACATGGGAGGAATTACGCAGAGAATTCCTTCAAAAGTTCTTTCCAAATGGTCGAATGAATGCATGAGGCAAGTGATACGAAAAATACATGGTTTGTTAAAAGCAGGTTTTTGTTGTTGAGATGCGTAAAATCGATCAAGTTTTAAATTTATATCCCTAGATAGTGGTGGTATCTAAGGTCATCCAAGGAGCTCAATTTCTTAGTCAAATAAGTGATTCTCTCTCTCATCTCTCAAATCAACACTTCTCTTTTTGTATTTTGATTTTTGTAAATTTTTTTGTTTGGAAATAAGCGAGATACAAATGAGAAGATAGAACTACGCTAAAGAAACTTTCCTAACAACTAAAGCCTAAGTGAGAAGGGAATTCTTCTCTTCTAAGCTCACTTTAGGCAAGTGTGCCTATGGTAATTAGAAGAGAGATGTGATGCACTAAAATAAATAAAGTTGCTACATAAAATTGAAAATTCAAGAATGAAGAAAGACACTTTGCTATTAATAAGAAATGTTTACAAAGTACCTAGGGAGCTCAACTAAGAAGAGTTTCCACTTAGTTAATCCCTAGGTAGATGAATGCTTGACAGGAATTAAAATGCAACAAAATAAAAGATAGAAAGTTTTCCCGAGTAGCTGAGGCAGCCTTTGCTCCAAGAATGGTGGCTCCCAGACTTGAAGAAGAATTCCTTCTAGCTCCTTGAGTTGCTCCTCTCAAATGTGGACATCCTCCACCCTTCTTTCCTCCTGCCTGGCTGTCCTCCCTAAATGGAAGCTTGCTCCTTGGCATGGCACAAGGAAGGAGAGAGAAGAAGAAGAAGGCACCAAGGGAGTAGGTAGGTTACTCCCTTAATCTTCTTCTCTCCTTCTCCTTTCTTGGGAGTGGGATGTATGGTGGCTATAGGTGTTTGATAGGAGAAAGAATTGTTGCTTGCCAAGGATCATTTGAATGGTAGGATGGGGGGTCTTTTTATAGGCTAGTATGGATGGTGGTTAGGAATATTCCTTGGCACCATGTGAAAGGGTGCCAAGGAGGGTGGTTATGAAGTTTCCTTGGTGCCATGTGAAAGGGTGCCAATGAGGATTGTTAGGAAACTTCCTTGGTGCCAAGTGAAAGGGTGACAAGGAGGGTGGTTAGGAAGTTTCCTTGGAGCCATGTGAAAGGGTGCTAAGGAGGATGGTTAGGAAGATTCCTTGGTGCCATGTGAAAGGGTGCCAAGGAGTGTATTTTAGGCACCAATGGTTGGTGGTTTTAATGTGGGTGGATGGCCATTAAGGTGGAGAGGGAGTAGGGTAGGAGTTGGATTTGAGTTGGATCCAGCTGAGTTGAGCATAACAACTCCTACTCAGAGACATATAACCCTGGCTGGCGCTATAATCCAAACTTCTGTTAGGTTGAAAACACCTAAAGACTTGTTCTTGCTCCACAGCACCAACCCAGACAATACGAGAATGTGGCACCCGCATACCCCAGGCAATAGACAGCCCAGTCTCAACAACGACTCTCTCAACCAGTTTATGAACCTATGTATAAGGCTACCTCTAACCCTCCACCGTGGGCCAACTAGGTGAAGGAGTTGAAAAAAATTACGCAACAGATGCAGGAACAACATTGGGGCCTCATACAGGCACTTGCCAACCAGGTGCTGAGCTTATAGGAGAACATATTGGAGGGAGCTTTGCTGAGCTTTGCCCTCCCACCCTTCCCAAACTCGAGACATGTGTAGAACCAGGTTCCCACCTACGTTCCATTTACCATTGGGATAGGCACATGCTATATACTAGGTGATGACCATGCATAGATTAATATTAATCATGCCTAATTTACATTGGTTCCATAGCATTGCAAGCATTATCACAATAGATTAATGCATTAATTAGATCATTGCATCTAGAGTAGGCTTGTATAAACTTCATGAACTTTTGTCCATATTGCATTGCATAGCATATTCGTTACATAATTATTAATTGTGTTCATTCTTATTTAGCTGGAACAAACAGGCACGGAGGGTGCACATACATTTTCCTGCAAGGGGCAGATAGCAAAAAGGGACCCAATTAAGAAGCTAGGAGGACAATTTCCATAATATTTCCCAAGCTTCTCCCCGTCAACTTAGGTCCACTTTTTATCCTAAATTTAATTCCATATGATCCGGGACTCCATTGCAAATTTGCCATGAGGGGACCACCTCAAAACACACACTCTTTCCTCTCCTCTCCATTCCTTTCTATGCATCGACACATAAGACACAACGCACCCACACTCCTATTTAATCCCCAATAAATTCCCATGCAATATTTCCCACACCCATGTCCACCAACGAAACGTAAGTCACATAATTGTCCCCCATCCATGCAACATGTTCATGACAATGCTTCCCCATCGAGCGACGACTTCGAAGCTCAAGCCTTGAGATTGGAGGCAAGATCTGACAGTCGCGAGTTCACCATCTCCGGTCATCCTAAGTCCCTTCCTTCGACCATGTGCACATGCCTCCATCTCTGGGGTACCTCCGCCCTCACGCACGCTGTGTGAGGCAACCTCAGGAGCCTCACCGATTGCCGATCTCGCTGCCTTCGTCACCAACTCCTTCCCATGCTGGACCATCACTGGACGTTACTGGGCCGACTCCAGTAAGCAGGTTGGAATAGCGCAGCGTCACCCCAACTTCGTACGCGTAGTACAAAGTGACCCCCGGGGCAACGTTCGTCCACTTCATAGTGCTTTGCGCACTGTGCAAACCGACACAGATCCTGGGCACATGCGAGACCCATCTTCTCGAGCTTGGTGCATTACAAATTCGATGTGACTCGTGGTACACATGCAGGGCATACTGTGGTGACAACACGGGTGTAGGCTTGTGTACCACAGCGAGAAGACCTGCCACCTTTGAGAGCGACATCGACCCGTCCATTCTCCACTGGTCATTTTCTCTTTTTTTTTTCATTTATTTTTCATCTTATGTTTATTTATGATTATAAAAAAAATTTGTTTTTTCATCTTGTAAATTCCTCCTGGTGATAATAAAATAAATATATATTTATGTGTTTCCCTGAGGATCAACTCGACATACCATTTTACATGGTTCACTGGTTAATTTTACTTTATTGATTGTATGTATTCATGAGCTCGAACAACAACATTTCCATTTAGTTTTATATTTGTGTTATGTGGATCAATTTGGGTGAGTCTGAGGTCCTAAGGAACTTAAACTAATGGTCTAAGACGGAGGTGAGTTGGAAACCTTAAGGTTGAGCAACCATTAGCTCGATCGGTACTTTGGAACTTTGAGTTCTAGTTAAAGATCTCCAAAGTTTTGATAGACAGGGTAATTGTATTTTCTGGCAGGAAAATCTTGCTCTTAAAGTTTATAATTTTGCTTGTGACTAGTAAAATTTAGGCATGGGTCATTAGCCCCCTTTTCTTTTAACATATATTGCTCAACTTTTCTCTCATCTCCAAATCATTTTTCTTATTTCTTTACCCCAACTTCTTATTTCCCACTCTTTCACATGCCTCCAACCCCCTATGGTGCCTGTTTTATTTTCTTCTTATAACACCCATATGTAATGAGGTGTTGTATTTGACTTTTTCTTAGTACCCATATGTAACGAGGTACCTTTTATTCCTCACATCACCCATATGTAGTGAGCATAACAACCCATACTCAGAGAGATATAACCTCGGCTGGTGCTTGGTGTAGATTCGGATAGATTGTGTTAATATGGTGATTTAATCGTTGAAATAAGTATAGTGGTTAACCTAAATTTAGCCTAACCATCTTTCTTACAAAATTTTTTTAACTTGGCCTACTTGATTTTATTTTGGTCACTTTTAGGCCCAGGGTCGAACTCAGGGAGGCGGGATTAGAGGTGAATAAGTTTCTACGCCCTTCCTACAACGAATCTCTTCCGTTTGTTTATGATGTTTTTGGTGTTTTTCTATTTAAGATTTTTTTCTGATAATTTTTTCCTTGAGGTACACCCTCAAAATCAGATCATTGGCTTAGAGCCAAATTGTTCTTAGCATTGAACCAAATTAGGATTCCAAAACTGGTCTTGCTATCTGCAAGACCGAGTACCTGCAAGACAAGAATTATCTTTTCTCTTTTACTATTTTTTTTTATCTTTTTAATAGCAGGAAAGAGAAATAAAAATAAGATAAATATAGTATATATATATATAGGGGTGGGGGTGGAGGTGGAAATGGCGTGTAGCACGGTGTCGAGTTGATCGTCGTCTAGGAAGACGCAACCAACAGACGAAGTGCCGCATGGAGTGTTGGATGGATGGGTGGAAGGTATGTGCTGAGACGCTTTCTGTACTCATGTATCGGGGAATATCAGCAACTGGTGCAGATATTCTCGCGATATAATGTGTGCTAGGTGATATGAAAAAATATATATATGTATATATATAAATATATATTTATATGTATATATATATAGGGTGGTAATTATATAGGTGTATATGTGGATTTATATATATATAGTAATATATGTATATAGATATATAGATATGTATATATATATGTATTTATGTATATAGATATATTAGTATAAGTATCTATGTATATAGATATATGTAGATATATATATATATATATATATATATATATGTGTGTGTGTGTGTGTGTGTGCGTGTATATGTATTTATATCTATATGTATATATGTATATAGGTATGTATATATGTATATATATGTGTATAAATATATATATATAAATATATATATATTTATGTATGTATGTATATCTACCTATATATAGTGTATAGGTATGAGTATATATATATGTATATGTACGTATATATATATATACACTTATATAAATATACATAGGTGTGTACAAGCGTGTGTACATGTGTGTACAAGTGTGGTGTGTGTGTGTGAGTGAGGTGTGTGTCTGTGAGAGAGAGAGAAAGAGAGCGTCTGCTGGAGGAAGAGGGCGCGGGCGTTTAAGCCGTCTGGAGGCTACGGTCGTCGTCTGATGGTGCGGGCTCGCACAAGCGCAGGCTCGCACAAGGATGCGCACGCGCGCTAGAGGGAGCGGGCATGAGGGAGACTGCAGCGCAAGCAATGCGTGACGCAACGCACTGCGCTGCGCCCTGGAGAAGGTGCGGGCGCGAGTGGATGCTGGAGCGGGTGCAGGCATGGAGCAGGGACGGGCTGGAGGCGGTTGCGGGCATGGAGAGAGAGCGCGCGATGACCGGATAAGTGAGAAACTTTCCAGTCACTGCATTGTAGCTACAGTGTCGCACTCTCTAGCGTGAACAGTAGCTACAGTGTCGCGTGCTCTGGGAAGCCGGTTGCAGTCGATGCTGCATGCGCGCGGGCTACTACTGCTGCGAGCTTCAAAGCTCGAGTCTGCGGTAATGGCGGAAGATCTTTGAGCGGGTGAAACAGCGAAATGAACCACCACGCCTGATAACACCACACAAGGGGGTAATAATTAGGTTGAATAAGGCCCATCTTTAGAATAAAAAGCACAACATAAGTAGAATAGGAGCATTACATGCATCAAGTACCAAGATTTCTTATAAACTGTATTAATGGCCATTTGTGTAAAGCATTTGTCAAAGCAGGCCTTAGATGAGCAATCGGACCTCACGGATGGATTCAGAACGACGAACGGAGTCCAACGAACTCAAGATCGGCCAAATCCGACATCCGGAGCTCCCACAATGGGCCCAAGAAATTCTAACTGTTGATCTGGAGATCAACGGCCCAGAGAGCGCCACGTCAGCCCGTCCCCACCGCACGCACACCCTTAGCCGGCCAAGGACAAATCTCGGCCGTCGATCTTCGATCGAACGGCCGAGATCCGCGAGCTCGCCCGCGCTCGCCGCTACAAAGTGCGGGCATGGCACAACGGTTAGCGCGCACGCTCTCATCGTCGTGACGCGCGTTCGAGCCGCGCGGAGCGGATTTTGAAGGCGAGCGGGGGGGCACGGAAAAATTGGGCCGCCCGATCAGCAGCAGGCGGCCAGGATCTCACCACGCGGCGCGACGACAGCTCGCGAGCGCCCACGCATGCACACATGCCAGGCGGAAACGCGCGCGCACACGCGCGCCCAAGGCGCGATCTCAGCACGGGCGCAGAAGGCTCTCAGATCGGACGGCTCTTGTTCAGCGGCCACGGATCGCGCGAAGAGGAAGACCGGGGCGGGCAGCTGACCAGTGGTAGGAGGGCTTCACCGACGTTTGTGGAAGCAGTTTTAGCGACGCTCTGGATGTCGCTAAAGCCCATTCTTCTTTTAGGAAGCCCTTAACTCTATTTAAACCCCCTTCTACCACCATTCAAGGATACTCTCCCACTTGCAACTACTCCACTCCTCTTTTAGCTAGCTTTAGGCACTCTTGTAATCGCCGGAGACGACGAGCCGCCGACGGAGCCTCCTCCACCGCCGTGGCTGCCTCGTCGCTCTCCACTCTCTCTCCATCTCTCTCTCTTTCTTTTAAGCTTTCATTTACTTTTGTTAAAGCATGTATTTAATGTTGTAAGCTATGAACTATGAATGCATGTTTAATGAAATTATTTTCCGTTCAATCGCCATTTTAATTTCTGTTCAAAGTGCATGAGCAAAACCAAGAGCTTTCTAACCCTAAACTCTCTCTCTATCTCTCGCTCTCACTTTTAAAAATCGTCTCTTTCGCAAGCAAAACTCCGCCTTTTTCGTAACAACAAGTGGTAAACAAAATCCGATTTCCACGCCTCCCTGAGACTGACACTCGGACTCACCCCTGTTTACTTCTTTTAAAACCGACGTATCAAGTGCGACTATAACGACACCTCTTAACACACACGCACAAGAAACGTCAGTTTTTGGCGCCGTTGCCGGGGAGGCAGCGGATTTGTTTTATCACCTCCATTCCACACTCATTCTCACATCGTATAATGCCCTATTTTCCTTTTTACTTGACGATTGCAGGAATTCGGTGCATGGATAGCGAAGCAACGCATTCCACGACGGTAGCAAGGGAGTAGGCGCCTCGAGGACCGATAGTGAGTAACCTGTCTCTCATTGTTTGCTTGCATGAAAAAGCTAAAAAAATTGTAAAAACTGAAAAAATTGGCGTGGTGTATGATTACTTGACCCACATCCTTAACACATCACCACACGAAAAAAAATGTACACTCTAACATTCTGAATAAATTCTTGGAGTGTTCTTTTCTTTTTCTTGAGTGGTGTTTGTGAAGCCACCGTGAATTGACCTGGGCCACACCACTCAACCCTAAAACTGACTCATCTAATAGAAGCTGCATGATCATTAGGATGAGTACACTAGGGTTTTAGAGCCTCTGCAAAAGAAAAGGAAATCTACTTTCACCAAGTTGTGTGCAGAACTTGACGTGCCCAATGAAACTTGTTTGAAAACGTTAAGACACGTCAACCCTAAAAAATACTAAAGTAAGGATGAAACACTAAAAGACACCACATCTTAACAAATCCTTGCTTGAAAACCATGTTTTGCTAGAAGCACACACTTTGAAAGTGAAAAATTAAGAGGCACCACCCCAATCAACACCTCATCACATCACCCTAAGCACAAGCACTATCCTAACCCTTTAAAACTGAGTAGACGTGCCCTAGGCAAGACTGAGTTAAGTCTCAAAAGGTGAGGTTTTGTTTGCTAGGCACTTGGCTTTCATTCCCTTGGTAGAATCTGGTGACTAGGCTGCGGGGCAGTGTCAAACGACCGCGGTTGTGGGGTCTATGGAACCGGAGGCGCAAGCCAAAGGAAGAACCATCCCTGCAATCCCCTCGTAATCAACCTGGCTAGATTAGCCTTGGGAAGGGGAGTATAGTGCTTACGGACTTAATCACCCTTTGTGAGATTTCTAGGTCTCCTAAGGAATACACCATAAGGATTAGGCTTGCATGCTTGATTGAAACACATTTCTCGCATCTGTCGCCCTCCACATCCCCTCTTGTTCTTCTCTAGTGTATGCACGGGAGGCGCTCACTGCATCCCGAATTGTGTGTTTTGGGGCAGGAATCTAGGCGACGTAATTCTGTTGAAAACATGGCTGAACCTAAGGTAGATGAGGCTGAAGATCAACCCCCACCAGACGCTATGGCCATCATCCAAGCTCAAATCAATGCTAACCATCTGCTTCAGCAACAACAAATCCACACCATCATGCAAGGCATACAACGGTTACAGAACACGCAAGAACAACCACCACCTTTCCACGACATACCAGGGCAACCATCACTTGATTTACCGCCATTTCAAGACCAGCCAAGACCCCTCCATGATTTCTATAATCCCTCTGCTATTAGAGTCGAGCCACACCTTAGGATCCCCGAGGGGGGAGATGATTTTGAGCTAAAACCGAATGTCTTAAGTCTGATCCAGAGCCACTTTCATGGAAGCTCAAATGAGGACCCCTTTCAGCACCTAGAGGATCTCGACCGCATAGCACGAACGGTGAAACCTAGGAACATTAGCCTTGACATTGTTCTAATCATGATGTTCCCTTTCTCATTAAGAGACAAGGCTTCTCATTGGCTTAGAACCCTAGGTAGACCCATCACCACTTGGGAAGAACTGAGGCATGCATTTTTAAAGAAATTCTTCCCCATAGGAAAAACCAATGTCCTCAGAAGAGCTATCACTACCTTCACACTCCAGGGTAGGGAACAATTTCATGAGGCGTGGGAAAGATTTAATGAACTTTTGAGGAAATGCCCACACCATGAAGTTCCAAGGTGGCAATTGGCCCAGATCTTTTACCACGGTCTGGACAGCAACCTACGGAACTTCGTTGATGCCTCATGCGGGGGAAACTTCCTAAACAAAGATGAGGAGAGCGCGTTTGAGCTCTTTGAATCTATGAGCGAGAATTCGCTCAATAATGCCTCCATGAACCAGTTTAACAGGTCCAGTCAACCCCATGGCGGGATTTATGAGGTGCAAGCAAATTCTGGAATGGTTGACATGGACATCATTGCCAAAAAGTTGGATCGAGTGGAATTGGTAGACAAAAAGATTGATGAGCTACTGAATCAGACCAGGAACCCCTTGCAGACTTTCTCCCTAGCAAAGGGAGCACATAATGTTGACCAGGCCCAGCCCTTCACCCAACTGAACCTGGAACAACCCCTGACCACGTTCCAAGGGGAGACCTTTGCTCCCTCGACCCTTGATTACACCCTTCCCTCTTCATCAACATCGGCTATCCTAGAAGATGTGCAAGCCGTCCAAGGTTATGCGAATCCTAACCCTTTCTCCAACACTTACAACACCGGCTAGCTTAATCACCCCAACTTTGGTTGGACAAACCAGAAACCACTGCAATTCCAAAACCAGCCCAGGCCAAACCAGCAGCCACACTTGCCCCCCTATCAGCAAGGACCACCAGTTAGACCCCAATATAACCAGAATAGGGTGGCCCCTCCCCCACAAAACCAAATGGATACCTTAATAAAGATGATGACTGACATGAACCAGAAACATCAGGAGGAAATGGGCTTGGTAAAGGGACAGTTAAGCCAACTCTTGGACTGTAAATAACAAGGATCCCCAGTTAGCCGGTGCGCAAAGGACGCTTCAATTATCTGAGCTCGAAGAAATTCGTCGGGACGCCTTTGACAATAGTCAGCTTTATAAGGAGAAAATGAAAGTTGTCCACGACCGACTCATTCATAGAAAAACCTTTGAGCCGAACCAACAAGTCTGGCTGTTTGATGCACGCCTGAAACTCTTCCTAGGGAAACTTAGGTCCAAATGGACAGGACCATTTCGGGTGGTCAAGCCCTATTCTAATGGGGCGGTTGAAATCGCGGATCTTAACACCGGGCACACCTTTATAGTCAATGGTCAAAGATTGAAGCATTTCCTGGCCCAGGTATCCCCCAAGGAAAGTGTCACCCTCGTTGAGGGCTGACACCAAGCACCGCCCAACTGGAGGCGTTAAACTCAGCGCTTCCTGGGAGGCTACCCAGCGGATTCAGACTGATCTGGTAGTTTACGCCACTCAGGTACTATCTTTTTGAGCCCTTCTGCATCCATGAATCTGCCAATGAGGACATTGTCGAACTTAAGCATGGGGGGGTGATAAATTGCATAATCCTGAGTTCAATTAATCAGTCTGAGTAAATAATTAAAAAAAAAAATTGAATTTAGGAAGAAAACTTAGGCATTAGAAACTTGTCAATAGTGGGAAATAATACAAAAAGAACTTAAACACTTAGACTTTTCAGGCCTTCAGGCTTAATCAGCCCTGGTGTCCGTTAAAATATGGATTTAGCGGCGAATCCTTGCAACTTTAAGCTATTCTAATCTACCTACTAAATAAGGTAATAAGTATACGACTTATCAACTCACCCTCTAACTCAGGAAAACTTTGAGTCTAAGCATCTGCACACATTTTTGCACAGACTCACTTCTCGGAGATTTTGATAGAAATTGGGTAGCTAATGAACTCTCTAGGGTGGTATGGCTGGCAAGTTGTTGTGGGTAACAGCCCATTGGCAGGTTGTCCAGAACCCAGCCACAGGCCATTTCTTTTTCACTGCCTATATGTACATTTGAGATCAGGGAAGCCACCTATGAAAAAAAAGAAAAAAAGAAACCACACTTCACCGCACAAGTATGGCTGGCAAGTGATCGTGGGTAACAGCCCATTGGTCGGTTGTCTAGAGCCCAGCTTAATAATTGCACAAAAAAGACCAAAACACCTAAGGAAGAAGTGGGGAAGTAGTACAAGCCGGGGAGATATACACTGGAAAATCCTTGTGTTGACCCCAAGTAAAACGAACGTAGGGAGAAAGCTACCAATTGAACAAATACACCTTCAGGAAAAAAATTATTTTTTTTCCGGTCACCTAAAGGCGTAGAAACTCGAAGTCTGTCTCAATTACTGTTAAGTGAGTCTATCACAACATTCACACCAAGATGCTTAGCACTTAGGGTTTTGACCGAGTTTTGGGTGGGTTGGGTAGCCGTAAAAAGTTACCAACCCACACTGAATTCCGGAAAAAATTCTAAGAAAATATACATATATATACGTATACATATGTATAGTTATATATACATTAAAGCAAGGATTCAGGCGATTCATATTTTGGTAGACACTCGGGCACTGCTTAGTCTTTGTAGATTAAGATCTTCGTATATTTCCTCTTATTGACAAGTAACGAAGTGCCTAAGCAATTACTTCTTGAATTCTCCAAGGAAATAAAGGCTAGAATAAACCTTGCTAAGGACTAGCAAGGAGTAAGCATGGGGGTATGATAACACCACACAAGGGGGTAATAATTAGGTTAAATATGGCCCATCTTTAGAATAAAAAGCACAACATAAGTAGAATAGGAGCATTACATGCATCAAGTACCAAGATTGCTTATAAACTATATTAATGGCCATTTGTGTAAAGCATTTGTCAAAGCATGCCTCAGATGAGCAATCGGACCGCACGGATGGATTCAGAACGACGAACGGAGTCCAACGGACTCAAGATCGGCCAAATCCGACATCCGGAGCTCCCACAATGGGCCCAAGAAATTCTGACCGTTGATCTGGAGATCAACGGCCCAGAGAGCGCCACATCAGCCCGCCCCCACCGCACGCACACCCTCAGCCGGCCAAGGACAAATCTCGGCCGTCAATCTTAGATCGAACGGTCAAGATCCGTACGCTCACCCGTGCTCGCTGCGACAAAGCGCGGGCGTGGCGCAACGGTTAGCGCGCATGCTCGCATCACCGCGACGCACGTTTGAGCCGCGTGGAGCGGATTTTGAAGGCGAGTGAGGGGGCGTGGAAAAATTGGGCCGCCCGATCAGTAGTGGGCGGCTAGGATCTCGCCACGCGGCGCGACGACAGCTCGCGAGCGCCCACGCGCGTGCACACGCATGCCCAAGGCGCGATCTCAGTGTGGGCGCAGAAGGCTCTCAGATCGGACGGCTCTCGTTCAATGGCCACGGATCGTGCGAAGAGGAAGACCGAGGCGGGCAGCTGACCGGTGGTAGGAGGGCTTCACCGACGTTTGTGGAAGCGGTTTTAGCGACGCTCTGGATGTCGCTAAAGCCCATTCTTCTTTTAGGAAGCCCTTAACTCTATTTAAACCCCCTTCTACCACCATTCAAGGATACTCTCCCACTTGCAACTACTCCACTCCTCTCTTAGCTAGCTTTAGGCACTCTTGTAATCGCCGGAGACGACGAGCCGCCGACGGAGCCTCCTCCACCGCCGTGGCTGCCTCGTCGCTCTCCACTCTCTCTCCATCTCTCTCTCTCTCTTTTAAGCTTTCATTTACTTTTGTTAAAGCATGTATTTAATGTTGTAAGCTATGAACTATGAATGCATGTTTAATGAAATTATTTTCCGTTCAATCGCCATTTTAATTTCTGTTCGAAGTGCATGATCAAAATCAAGAGCTTTCTAACCCTAAACTCTCTCTCTCTATTTCTCTCTCTCGCTTTTCAAAACCGTCTCTTTCGCAAGCAAAACTCCACCTTTTTCGTGACAACAAGTCGTAAACAAAATCCGATTTCCATGCCTCCCTGAGACCGACACTCGGACTCACCTCCGTTTACTTCTTTTAAAATTGACGTATCAAGTGCGACTATAATGACACCTCTTAACACACACGCACAAGAAACATCAATGCCCACCAGCTCTTTGATGAGCTGGGCGGTGGTGGGACTCATAGTGGTGGTTGTCGACCACTGTGAGCTGCTCCTGCCTGCAGCGTATCTCTTTAGGAGGAAGAGATGCTGCGTATGGAGGGGAGAGGGGAGGAGACAGCCTGGAGAAGGGTGTGCGGGTGTGTGTTGCATGGACCAGGCTCCCCTGCACAAGGAAGCGAGGAGGGCTTTTTAAAGAAGATGGAGGCAAGCCCAGCCATGCCCTGGCCTGCGCATGACTAAGCAAGCGGCTGGCAGGGTATGCTGTGGCAGAGAGTGGAGCGAAGAAGAAGCAGCCATGCCCTGTAGCCGCATGGAGAAGAAGAAATTCAAAGCCAAATAAAAAAATGAAGATGGTGATTTTGCGAGGCAGCACTTGAAGAATACGTTAATTACAAGGCCAATTTATTCACTTTCCTCCCCTCTTAATTAAATGCATGTATGCGTTTATTTTTACAAATGCACTATGGCTACCTAATATGCAATGGCAATGCTAGGACATAGCACAAGATGGCACAGTTGTTGGTGTATTTTTGTTGTACAATCATACTCCCATGCCTATCTTTTGCTAGTCCCTAGCAAAACATTTTTGTATTGTATTTAGAAATGATCTTAAGCTGAAGATTTTCTTCTGAGGCGACATAGGTGTGTTTATTTGTTGGATATTGTGAGAACCAATTGTAGAGGAGCCTACTGGTACTTTAAGTCTTACATGACATAGACCATCTCTCAACTAACCTGGACTCTTGATATTTAAACCTCAATTACGTTTTCCAGGACCTAGGAGGTTTTTGCCGTACTCGAGGGCTCAAGAGATTGTGGCTTGTGCATAGTGAAGGATCAAGACTGACCAGATGAACATTAAGACTCAAGCCCAGGGTTTCATGAATTTTTAAGTGCAGGTTGGTCCCAGTTTCAGCTCGTGTCTTTGGATTGACCCTTAAAAAGATGATGAAAAACTCAACTCCCATTTTATTACATTTGTGGCTCAAAGAAAATAGGGTATTTGTAACTTTACCTGAAGAACTTTTGTAGGGGGAAGACTTTACAGATATTTGCAAGATATACTAACTTATTTGCATCTTTTTTTTTTTTGAAACACGTGTCAGTATATCCCTTACAGCTTTATTTGAAGGAGAACACTTTTCTTTTGGTGAGAGAGTTCCTTTTTGGTGGAAAGAGTCTCTCCTAAACACAAGACTAAAGCCTGGGATAAAAAGTCTACCTGCGTACACAAGTAAGGACTCCACCTTCCCTAATGAGCACTAGGGTTGGATCTTATGTTCACCTGGTCTTTCTTGATATGTGTAGTGTGAACCAAGATTACTTAGGCTCTCGACTAGAAGCAAACAAACGGATCCTATACTAGTGTCTTAGGTACAAGAATATGTCCTTAGTTAGGAGAGATTCTGATCATTCTCGTCAATGCTCAAGTGAATTAAGTCAAGCCTGAGCGAATCAAGCTTCTGTGGCCAGGAAAGTCTTCAAAATAATGGTTGAATATCCATAAACACTTATTGTATTTTTTTTGTTTCAGCCTTTAGATCATTACTAAACACCTTTTTTTTTTTTTTACATATTTATAGATAGATGTAGACTGTATGATACCATAAAATACCCAGATCCTATGGATGAATATCCACCCCCCCATGCCAAACGATGCTATGTCCTCATATGCATACAGGGTAGGGTAGAGGAAGGACCAAAGATCAGGTAACGAGAGCTGAGGTGCAGGGTATACAGCAGGGTGGTAGGGTAGGTGGATGGTGGACGGTGAAGTGAAAAGTGAAGTGAGCATGACAGTGGTGGAGTGTTGTTGGGGTGCCTCCCAACGAGCACTGAATTTAACATCCCCAACTGGACTCAGAATGAGGCACAACCTTAGTTACCCTCCAGCAGGGCAACAGTTTCTCCAACGGAGGTAGGTTCATGAGTAAGATAGGGTTTCAAACGCTGCCCATTGACCGTAAATTTATGCCCAGATTTGAGATCTTCAATCTCAACGGCCCCGTTGGGAAATGGTCTCGAGACCAGGAAAGGACCAGTCCATTTTGACTTCAATTTCCCAGGAAAGAATTTGAGCCGGGCATTGTAGAACCAAAATTGCTGAGATGGCTCAAATTCCTTCCACCAAATACGACTATCATGAAAAGCCTTAGTGTGTTGCTTGAAAGTTAAGGCAGAATCATAGGCTTCACGACGGAGCTCTTCCAGCTCTAGGAGTTGGAGTTTCCTTTCTCGACCACACAGGTCTAGGTCGAGGTTACATTGGCGAACCATCCAATAAGCGCGGTGCTCTAGCTCCATGGGCAAATGACAAGGCTTCCCGTAAACGATTCTATAAGGAGACATACCAAGGGGAGCCTTGAAGGCGGTCCGATACGCCTAAAGTGCATCAATCAGCTTGTCGGACCAATCCTTACGGTTAGGCTGAACCATTTTCTGGAGAATTTGCTTGATTTGCCTGTTCAACACCTCTGCCTAGCCATTCGTCTGAGGATGATATGGGGATGCGATACGATGGTGGACTCCGTATTTCCTCAGAAGTGCCCGAAAAGAAGCATGGGTAAAGTGGCTTCCTCCATTCGAGATAATGGCTTGAGGGATCCCAATGCGTGCAAAAATGTGGTCTTTGACAAATCGAGTGGATATAACATGGTCAGCACGGCGCGTGGGAATAGCCTCGATCCATTTCGAAACATAATCAACAGCCACGAGGATAAATTCGAAGCCATTGGAAGGAGGAAAGGGACCCATGAAATCAATTCCCCAAATGTCAAAGATTTCTGTAGCTAGGATGGGTTGCAAGGACATCATGTCATGACGTGACATTGATCCTAACGACTGGCACCTAGTGCAATGTTTGGCATAATTGTGTGCATCCTGGTGAAGGGAGGGCCAAAAGAAATCGCACTGCAACACCTTTGCTGCAGTTTTCCTCCTAGAGAAATGGCCTCCGTAGGCTTGATCATGGCAAAAGGATAGCACACTGGGGAATTCGCTGTCAGGAATACAGCGACGGAAGATTTGATTAGCACCTATTTGAAAAAGTGGATTATCCCAGAAATAATACTTTGCTTCTACCATGAGACGCTCGCGCTGGTTTTTAGGCCAGCCACGTGGAAGGGATCCAGAAGCAAGGTAATTGGCAATGTCAGCATACCAAGGTCCACTTGCCACATTAATTGCCAATAGGTGCTCATCGGGAAAAATCTCATTAATCGGCAAAGTAAGTCCAATATGGTCAGGGTCCAGTCTCGAAAGAGATCAGCCACAACATTCTGGGCTCCAGCCTTATCACGGATTTCAATGTCAAATTCTTGGAGCAGAAGGATCCAATGAATCAGTCTAGGCTTGGCATCCTTCTTGTGCATGAGATGGCGAATGGGCGCATGATCAGTGAAAACAATAACATGTGAGCCCAAAAGGTAAGAGCGGAATTTCTCCAGCCCAAAGACGACTGCCAGTAGTTCATTCTCAGTGGTAGTATAATTACACTGGGTCTCATCCAACGTCTTACTGGCGTAGTACACCACGAAGGGGTGTCTCTCGCATCTTTGTCCCAGGATGGCTCCGACTGCAAGGTCGGAAGCATCACACATGAGTTCAAAGTCGAGGGACCAATCAGGTGGCTGGAGAACAAGGGCCTTGGTGACAGCATTACGCAGCTACGTGAATGCTCATATGCAATCGGGGCCCATATCGAAGGGTGCGTCGGTCGATAGGAGATGAGTTAAAGGTCGAGAAATCTTGGAGAAATCTTTGATGAATCTCCTATAGAAACCGACGTGTCCCAGGAAGGAGCAGATTTGTTTGATAGAGCCAGGCACAGGTAAATTAGCAATTACATCAAGCTTATCTCTGTCAACCTCGATACCCCTATCGGAGATGATATGTCCGAGAACAATTCCCTCGTGTACCATAAAATGACTTTTCCCAGGAAAGTACGAGGTTTACATCAATACATCTCCTAAGGATACGGGTCAGGTTGGCAAGACAGTCGTCAAAAGATGGTCCAAAGACTGAAAAGTCATCCATGAAGACCTCGAGAAAGTCACCCACCATGTCATGGAGTATCACCAGCATACATCTCTGGAAAGTTGCTGGCGCATTACAAAGTCCGAATGGCATCCTTCTAAATGCAAAGGTGCCGAAGGGGCAGGTAAAGGTGGTTTTCTCTTGGTCTCGGGGGTCAATTGCCACCTGGTTATATCCTGAGAATCCATCCAGGAAACAAAAAAATTTATTTCCCGCTAACCGCTCCAGGATTTGGTCAATGAAAGGTAGCGGAAAGTGATCTTTCTTAGTTGCAGCATTGAGTTTCCTATAATCTACACACACTCTCCAAGATGTAGGAGTGCGTGTAGGGATGGATTCGCCCCTGTCATTGACACAGATGGTGAGTCCCACCTTTTTGGGCACGACATGAATCGGACTCACCCAGGGGCTATCGCTAATCAGGTAGATTATACCCGCATCTAGCCACTTAATAATTTCCTTTTTAACAACCTCCCGCATGTTAGGGTTGAGACGTCGCTGCATCTCGTGGGAAGGTCAAGCCTCCTCCTTTGTATATATACGGTGAGTGTAGTATGAGGGGCTAATGCTAGTTAAGTCTAATAAAGACCATCCAATGGATGCCTTGTGTTCCATAAGTACCTTCGTTAGTTTGCACTCTTGCTCCCTGGTCAATTTTGAACTGATGATTATGGGGAGCGTTTCATTTGGTCCCAAGAAAACATACTTAAGTGTACTAGGTAGCTCTTTCAGCTCGGGAGTGGATGGTGAAAGATCTGGCATTTCTTGGGACGAGAGTGTCCCAGGCGGATCGGAAAACAAGTCAGGAGGAAGAAGTTGGCCCTCAGATTGGCCAAGAGGAGGGGCTTCTTGGATAGATGGATCCAAAAAGGAATAGTCCCAATGAGTAGTATATGGGCTCAAGGTTCTAGTGTGGAGTTGCAACTCCACCTTATTTGGCTAGAAAGAAGGGCAATCCGATCTTCAAGAGTATGGATCGGCGGTGAGTAGCCCAGATATGACTCAGACCACGAGGTATGAGAAGTGGAGAAAACCTCATCAGAAGTTTGGTCAGGAGAAGGTACGGGAATAGGGAAGGATGGGGGAATGTCACAATATGTGTCAGTCAGGCAATCGTAAGTGTTTGAAGGCAGTCCGCAGTAGTCAGAATAAGTCCCAATTATTCTGATACATGCACTGACGGCCATGTCCTCGTCAGATGTGTCATCCTCGATGCAATCGCAATCAAAGTTCTTGGCTGCCTTGAAGATGTTAAGTTTGAGCTTCTCAGATCCAATGGCAATCTCAATACAGCCCGACTCGCAGTCGATATGGACACAGGCTGTGGCCAAGAAAGGTCGACCAAGGATGATCGGACAATCAGAAAGTGAGCTAGGAACTTCCATATCTAAAACAAGGAAGTCAGCAGGCAAACAGAGACTGTTGACCCTAACCACCACGTCTTCCACCACACCCTTTGGAATTTTGACAGAACGATCTGCCAACTGTAACGTGACAGGGTTGGGTTTCAGATTTCCCAAGGAAAATTTTTCAAGCATGATGGTTGGTATATGATTGATGGAAGCTCCTAGATCAAGCAGGGCACGGTTAAAATTGCAGCCTTGGATGCTACAGGAAATAAGCGGTGTGCTAGGATCTTTCTGCTTTGGTGGTAGATTTGACAGTATAGCACAACTTGCATGAGGCGAGAGAACCACCAGATTCTTAGTTTTCTTTGACTGTCGCCTGGGTGTTGTGTAGTCGTTGAAAAATCAGGCGACAGTAGGTATGTGGTCGATAGCCTCTAGCAGGGGTACCCTGATTTCAACATCCCTGAATAAATTACATAGGTTATCAAAGGCCTGCGTATCCTTCTTCTTGCCTTTTGTCTCCCTTAGTAGAGCCTCAGGGAATGGGACTGATTCTGGCACCAATTTGGGTGTATCATCCCCTCGCAAATGCGGTGCACATCCCGAATGAGAGGGCGATGAAGAAGACGGGCCAAGATCAAGTCGAGGCAGATCGTTTGCTTACCGCTCCTCGTAGTGATCGCATTGGACGATGAGAGTCCAGTGGGATCATAAGGCGAAGGAGGGTTCGCAATAGGGACATAAGAGTGAGGTGCTGCAGTGGGATTAGCTTGAAATCCCGGTGGAATGCTCGGAGCTTGCAGAATCTGATGAACCTACCCCTGAGAAGGTCGTACCTGTGGTTGAGGACCACGGGGTACGAAATTTCATGGGTTGGGAACAGGTTGGGCTGGGAGAGTGCCCTGAGATCGAGTCGCCATGCGTAGTTGACTGATCTCAGCATTCTACTACGCTAATTGGTGCTGAAGAGAGGTCATGTTCTCTTCATGGCGCTTTGACATTGCCGTCATCATTAGCATCAATTTATCAAGAGGACTTGATGCGTGTTCTGTTTGCGGTACGGAAGGACCCGATGGCGGATTTGCCATAGGATTAGACTGGGCCCTTGGGATGATGGGTGTGGACGGTCGCATTGGTCCACCGGCAGGGTTTTGGCGCTGCGGGTTGCTAGACCATGCGAAGTTCGAATGATTTCGCCACCCTGGGTTATAAGTGGCAGAGAACGGGTTGTTCCCCAGGGCGCAAGCATCTTCTAAGCCAAAAGATGCGTCCGCATGTAAATATGCTTCCGAGTACACGGAGGATTGGTCCTCCGTGTCAAAATACTGGCTTGCAGAAGCCAGATCCATATGACTTACCGAATCACTCGGCACGACACTCGGTAAGGAAGGTCTTACGGGATTTCTAGGGATAAGCCTGGTGTTGGAATAATTGGGATTGTGACGAAGTGGTGAGGTGGGGGTGTTTGCCATAGAACGGACAGGGTTGGCCAGAAGCTCATCCAGCTTCTTGTGCACGATGGAGACTTCATCCAATTTCTGTGCAATAAGGCTAAGATCGGTGGATGAATGGGAGGGTCCCGTGTCAACTTCGTGGACATTACGGGGTAGGCTGGTACGATTAAAGGCGACAATGGAAGCATTGTTCATTGAGTTTTCGCTCATATTTTCAAATAATTCGAATGCTCCATTCTCGTCTTTATTCATGAAATTCCCTCCGCAGGAAGCGTCTGTAATCTGCTTCAAAGTCTCATTTAGCCCATAATAGAAAATCTGAGCTATACGCCACTTAGGCAGACCGTGATGTGGACACTTCCTGAGGAGGTCATTATATCTCTCCCATGCCTCATGAAACCATTTGCTGTTTTGTTGCGTAAAGGAAGTGATAGCACGGCGAAGCGCATTGGTTCACCCGATTGGGAAGAACTTCTTGAGAAATGTTGTTCGCATCTCTTCCCAAGAGTGGATGGTTCTCCCAAGGGTGCGTAACCACTGCGATGTTTTATCCCGCAATGAAAACGGGAATATTTTCATGAGGACAATAGATAACCTGATGTTTCTCGGTTTAACTATTTCAGCCAATTGGGTTAGGTTTTCCAAGTGGAGAAAAGGATCTTCACTTGCAAGACCATGGAAGTGAAAATTTATCAGGCCAATTACAGTAGGTTTCAATTCAAAGTCGTCCCCACCCATGGGGACCCGAATTTGTCCTATGGTCTATGTAGCAGCAGGGTTCTGATAGGAGCTAAGAGACCTAGGCTCCTCCTGTTCGGGAGGGTTTTACATTTCCTCCAATGTTTCCCTAATGGCTTCAATTTGTTCATTATACATTTCCATTTGGGCTTGGAGGCAGGTTATGGGATCCAAGGCTCCACCACCTGGTGGGTTTTGAGGGCGGTTTCCTCCCTCGGGATTTAGGGGTGGGCGTGCAGCCATGTTTGTGGAGGAGGAGGATGATTCGGCTTCTTTCCTAAAATTATCAGACAATTCAAACAATTTAGGGTTTTGTGACCTCCTCCCAAACATGCACTACCGCAGGAAGAATTGGGGGGATACGAAGGGAAAAGGAGATGAGAGAAATGACGCCGCAAAGGTACACATGATGACAAATCAATACAATCAAATTCCTAACCTCTACAGTGTGCCCTTAGACCTAAAGATCTAATTTACCTACTATCACGACCTACGGAACCGAATGCGAGCACCGCGGAACCACCGGGCCAGATTGAAAGGCCGTTTGCCCCAGTCTTAGACATCCGATAGCACGCGGGAACCCTCACCAGCACGTAGGCACTACACGTAGGTAGTTAGACCTCCAATCCTTAATAAGGGTCAAGTTGGTACCAGTTTTAATTAGAGGCTTAGGATCAAGTGCTTCTGGAATGTGAAGGGCGTTATTTACGGGTAATGCCCAAGTGGTTGATTTTGTAAAGTGTGTAAACCAAGCATGCAAAGGGGAAATCTCCCCGAATTGAAGTTTTAATTAGTGAATGGTTTTTAGAGTTTCAGCCTTAAGTAGTATGGATTTTAGGATTTCACTGAATTACCAATTCAACCAATCTCCAGGTTTTGAGAGAATACAAGTTCTTTTTTTCTTTTTTTCCTAAGCTCAACAAACCCTTCTTCAATGTCAGTTGGTTAATGCATGCTAAAATGCAATGGGCTTCCCTAGATGGAGATTTCTATGTGTGGATGCACGATTCAATTTTAGATTAGTGTGAAAGGGAGCCAAAGTACTCCAATTCAAGTGCTCCAAATCACCTGAATGATGTTCCACACACAAGGTTCAACCATAAGATAAAGAAAATCAAATTGTTGGGGTTGAAGTATTCGAGATCAAATCTTAGGCACGTGAAAGGTCGTGGTGGGGTTGGAATCAACTCAATTCCAAGTCTCCCCACCAAAAATATGATCCCGAATTGCAGATAAATGAGGCAAAGAGGGATGGCAATCAATCTATTTATTTTTTGCTCAAAGAATACTTCACACGACAAAAGATTCAAGAATCAAGAATCTTGGATCTTCGCTATGCGAAGTTTGGCAGGAAATCCCGGGGCGATGGGAGTGATGGCAAACAATCAAACAAGTGATTTTTAATCCACTTGCCCCAAGAGATCCCAAGAAGTGTTTTTTAGTTTTTTTTTTTTATTAAGGTGACAAGTTGACCTAAGTTGCTAAGGAAGAGAGACCTACCTGTTCAGTAACGTGGGCGAAGCTCCAGTGCGATGCTTGCGACTTCACGCTCTTGTTCCCGCCTTGGATCAGCCCATGTCTCCGACTTCGTCTGCCTGCCTTCTCCTTGCAGCTGGTTCACCTGCACACCAACAAACAAAAACACCCATGAAGAGAAGGGTGTGAGAAGAGAAAAATTAAAGGAATGGAGTAGAAACTTACTTGAATGCACACCTCCCCGGCAACGGCGCCAGAAAAAGTATGGTGTAGACCCAAATAGGTTGTGTTAACATGGTGATTTAATCGTTGAAATGAGTATAGTGGTCAACCTAAATCGAGCCTAACCATCTTTTTTACAAAATTTTTTTAACCTGGCCTACTTGATTTTATTTTGGTCACTTTTAGGCCCAGGGTCGAACTCAGGGAGGCGGGATTAGAGGTGAATAAGTTTCTACGCCCTTCCTACAACGAATCTCTTCCGTTCGTTTATTATGTTTTTGGTGTTTTTCTATTTAAGATTTTTTTCTGATAATTTTTTCCTTGAGGTACACCGTCAAAATCAGGTCCTTGGCTTAGAGCCAAATTGTTCTTGGCGTTGAACCAAATTAGGGTTCCAAAACTGGTCTTGCTATCTGCAAGACCAAGTACCCGCAAGACAAGGATTATCTTCTCTCTTTTACTATTTTTTTTATCTTCTTAATAGCAGGAAAGAGAAATAGAAATAAGATAAATATAGTATGTATATATATGTATAGATATATATATATTATATACATATATAGGGTGGGGGTGGAGGTGGAAATGGCGTGTAGCACGGTGTCGAGTTGATCGTCGTCTAGGAAGACGCAACCAACAGGACGAAGTGTCGCGTGGAGTGTTGATGGATGGGTGGAAGGTGTGTGCGGAGACACTTTCTATACTCGTGTATCGGGGAATATCAGCAACTGGTACATATATTCTCACGATATAACGTGTGGTAGGTGATATGAAAAAAAATATATATATGTATATAGATAAATATATATTTATATGTATATATATATAGGGTGGTAATTATATAGGTGTATATGTGGATTTATATATATAGTAATATATGTATATAGATATATAGATATGTATATATATATGTATTTATGTATATAGATATATTAGTATAAGTATCTATGTATATAGATATATGTAGATAGATATATATATATCTATGTATATATATATATGTGTGTGTGTATCTGTATTTATATCTATAGGTATATATGTATATAGGTATGTATATATGTATATATATATGTATAAATATATATATATACATATATATACACTCATACCTATACACTATATATAGGTATGAGTATATATATATGTATATGTACGTGTATATATATATATACATATATATATATTTATATAAATATATATAGGTGTGTACAAGTGTGTGTGTGTACATGTGAGTGTGTACAAGTGTGGTGTGTGTGTGTGAGTGAGGTGTGTGTCTGTCAGAGAGAGAGAGAGAGAGAGAGCGTCTGCTGGACGAAGAGGGCGCGGGCGTTTAAGCCGTCTGGAGGCTGTGCCCGTTGACTGATGGCACGGGCTCGCACAAGCGCAGGCTTGCACAAGGATGCGCGCGCGCTGGAGGGAGCAGGCATGAGGGAGACTGCAGTGCACGCAATGCGTGACACAGCGCACTGCGATGCGCGCTGGAGCGAGTGTGGGCGAAGGTGCGAGCACGAGCGGACGCTGGAGCGGGTGCGGGCGTGGAGCGGGGTTGGGCTGGAGGTGGTTGTAGGCGTGGAGAGAGAGCGAGCGGTGACCGGATAAG
This sequence comes from Thalassia testudinum, assembly GCA_037157565.1. Taxonomy (NCBI): domain Eukaryota; kingdom Viridiplantae; phylum Streptophyta; class Magnoliopsida; order Alismatales; family Hydrocharitaceae; genus Thalassia; species Thalassia testudinum. Next base: position 55,639,188 of record JAZHRO010000025.1, on the reverse strand, counting down.
TGAGAAACTTTCCGGTCACCGCACTGTAGCTACAATGTTGCGCTGTCTAGCGTGAACAATAGCTATAGTGCCGCGCTCTGGGCAGCCGGTTGCAGGCGATGCTGCGTGTGCGGACGCGCTGGAAGGCGCCTGCGCGCGTGGAAAGGGGTTGCGGTCGGTGCCTGCGTGCATGCGGGCTACTGCTCTGCTTCTACGAGCTTTAAAGCTCGAGTCTGCGGTAATGGCGGAAGATCTTTGAGCGGGTGAAACAGCGAAATGAACCACCATGCCCCCCGGCTCTTTGATGAGCTGGGCGGTGGTGGGACTCACAGTGGTGGTTGTCGACCACTATGAGCTGCTCCTACCCGCAGCGTATCTCTTCAGGAGGAAGAGATGTTGCGTATGGAGGGGAGAGGGGAGGAGAAGGCCTGGAGAAGGGTGTGCGGGTGTGTGTTGCATGGACCAGGCTCCCTTGCACAAGGAAGAGAGGAGGGCTTTTTAAAGAAGATGGAGGCAAGCCCAACCATGCCCTGGGCTGCGCATGACTAAGCAAGCGGCTGGCAGGGCATGCTGTGGCAGAGAGTGGCGTGAAGAAGAAGTAGCCATGACCTATAGCCGAGCGCAGAAGAAGAAATTCAAAGCCAAATAAAAAAATGAAGATGGTGATTTTAGGAGGCAGCACTTAAAGAGTACATTAATTACAAGGCCAATTTATTCACTTTCCTCCCCTCTCAATTAAATGCATGTATGCGTTTATTTTTACAAATGCACTATGGCTACCTAATATGCAATGGCAATGCTAGGAAATAGGACAAGATGACACAATTGTTAGTGTATTTTTGTTGTGCAATCAGTGCTGATGGTAACACCATCATTCATCTTAACTAACTTGAATTAGTTAGAATTAAACGATAAACGCTCCTAAATGATCATCTAAGGATCATAAATCTGGGCTGGATTGATTTGAAAAGAAGACAAGAAAATAAGGTTAATTATGTTATTTTAACATTCAATCGCAAATGTAGATTAACCAAGGGGTTGATCAAGGGTTAATTAATGGTTAAATGAACTTAGATGACCTAAAAGTGGGCTTAGAATAACTGAATTATGGTTTCACACATTTTGAGGATTAAAAATAGTACTGAAAACCCTAATTATCAGCCACACTCAAAGTAAAAGGGTTCCGGTAGAGATAAATTCAATATACACCTTCTAAAAATCATGGAAAAATATTCTAAGAGGTTTAGCACCTTTATTTTGACCATCTGAATCAATTTTGACCAAAAAAAAGATTTAGACAGGAATTTACCCTGACTTGGGCTTTTGTGCAATTTACCCATTCAAACGAGGTTAAAACCTAAATCTAAGTTCATTAGATTCCTTAGTGTAGTATAGTTGTGAGTATTCCCGCTTGTCACGCGAACGACCCAGGTTCGATCCCTAATAATGGTGCCAAAATGTTGATCGGAATCCATCGCGATTTTAGGAAAATGTGTCGTAGTATAGCAACGAAAATTGAATCGACATTTAAATTTATAAAGCTCAAGAAATGTGAGTTTCCAAGGTCATTCACAGGGAACAAATAGAATCACAATCCAATCACTAATCAAGTATATAAGCACAATGAACAATATGCAATATTCAAAACTCAATTTACTCAATGAATAATCAAATTGTAGATAAGAGACAAAATATAGAGAAAGAGAGTAAAAGAATGGTGGTTGAAGCCACCAAATTAACACTTAAGCTTGTTCGTATCGCTTTTTCATGTTTTAAATTAACCTTGTTGTAGTATAGTTGAAAAAGCGTATGAACAAATAACAATTTTTATTACTCGAAATTTAAAAATATTCCAAGGTCGAACTTAGGGAGTAATTCAGTATTTTAGATGCAAAATCACAACTCTCAAAATTTACTTCGAAGATAATGTTCAATAATGCATTGTATATAGAGAGTAAAAAGAAATAGATCTTCTCTTTTGTTTCTTCTTCTCTTCTCTCTTTCTTTTTCTTTGCTTTATCTCTTCCTTCTCTTCTTTCTTTGTCTTTTCCTCTTTCAGACGTCTAATTCTTTGAATCAGACACCATAACTACCTTCCGCTACAGTGCCGAGCCTTCTTCTTTCTTCCTTCTCTTTGGCTTCTACTGCTCTGTCTTTGGCTGCTTCTCTCTTTCTTCTGCTTTCTTCTTTCTTCTCTTTCTCTGTGGCTGCCTCCTTGGCTTCTTCTTCTTCTCTTCTTGAGCTGCTGTGCCTACTTCTTCTTCTTCTTCTTCAAGTCCTTCTTCTTATCTTCTTCGGCTCCTTGTTCCTTGTCTTTCTACGGCTAAGTCTCCAGCTCCTTCTTCCTTAGCCTCTGCGGTCTCCTTCCTCTTTCTCTTCAAGTCCTTCCTTCTCCTTCAGCTACCCTTCTCCTTCTTCTCTTCCTCCTCTTCCCCGCAGCTGCTTCCTCTTCCTCCTTCCTTGCACAGCATAGAGAAGCAAAACCTACCCCCTACCCTCCCTGCATCTCTCTCTCTCTCTATTTCGCTCTTAGGACACAGCTCTCCCAGAGCCTTCCTCGAGTAAACGGGTCGGGTATGTGTGCCCGGGACCAGGCTCACCGACGTGCAATGGTGGGCGAGGAGTGCGCAGGTAGTCGGGTCAGGCCAGGTCCACGGAGGCGTGGGTCGCAAATGAGACTGGGTCGGGTGAGTGGGACCTCACCCCGTGGATTTGAGGTGATAAGGCAATGGCACTTTTTCAATTTAAGTGGCGCCTCCCGTTCGTCAGCTTCCGAGGTGGGACTAAATGTCCCACCTTCTTTTCGAGAACGTCTGCAGTAGGAGTTGCATTCAATTGCCAAAGCTGCAAGGGTCCTCAAAGCCAACCACTTTCCTAGGGTTGTGCGCAGAGGGTTTCCGCGCGACCTGGGACTATGTCCTGGAGTAGGCAAAGACTGGAGAAGCTTGCAAGGAAGCTTCGAGTTGCGCATCAATGGCGATGAGCCCCTGGACCTGAAATCACAACAATAGCCTTGTAGCCACGTTGAAAAGCTCAGGGAGCTTCGCCAAGGTGCGGAGAATGTGCAAAGGTGGTCGGCGAGGCATGGGAACGCCTGTGAGAGCATGCCTAGGACACACTGTGGCCGTGTGTGTGGGTGTGTTCGGGGGTGCATTTGTGTGAGTGGCGGAGTGTTGTGAATGGAGGGTTATGATTAGTGAGTCGGGGTCGTGCTTAGGGACCGGTCGGTGAGGAGGGAGGTGGTCTGTGATGGTGGAAGCGAACTCGCCAGAATGGTGGCCGGAGGTGAAGGGGATTATGGTGTTGGAGTGCGGCAGTGGTCGTTTGAAGGAAATAAAGAGGGGAAAAGAATGTAGAGAGTGAGAGAGACTTATTTAGGGTGTTTAGAGCGAAGGGAGGAGGCGGAGGGTGAGCGGCGGGTGTCTGCCGTCACCGGAGATGAAGACCTTCTGGTGAAGAATCGGCGACGAGGAAGAGGGGTGGAGGGCGCACGCTGGTACGGCTTGGCGCGAAGGAGCACGGCGGAGATGGCTCTGCCACTGGTACGGTGGTAGAGTGACGAGAAGAGGGAGGGAGAGTCGCTGGAAGCTGTGGGTAGTTGGCCGGAGTGAGGAGGCGACGAATTTGGGGGACTTTCTCTGGCCAAATCAAGCTTGAAGGAAGTGGAGGGGTCTGGACTTCCTTAAATAGGCAAGGGCAGAGAGAAATTCGCAAGGAGGCGGTGAGAAGACCATGCCAGAGGCAAGGCCGGAGTGAGACCCATACCTCTCAAGCATTCGCATGAGAGGTATGGGGCGTTTCAGGGCATGGGGAGCTACTCGTGGGTAGGGGGCTTCGTAGGGAGCTCCCTTTTCAAATCTACAAGCAGCTCTCCATGAAATCGAGGAGAAAACTTCCGCACAAAGTCACCGGAGGTATGGGTCCCTGCTGTGATGGTAGAGGAACCAAAATGAAGAAAGTGACGATAAAGTTGAGGGGGTCTTTGAAAAGATTTTCAAAAGTTAAGGGACAGAATATAATTTGGTGGACCAAATTGCAAAGTAGGTCAAGATGACCTTCCCCTAGGTCCAAATTTTGGTATAAACCTAATTTGGAACTAAGAAATCCAATGGTGAAGTTGGATTTTAGGTTTTACCACTTTTGACTGGATATTTTTCATAAAAACCCAAATTAGGTCAAATATTGGGCTTGGTCCCCAATCTTGGTCAAAATAGGTTCCAAAGGCCAAATTGAAGGTTCTAAACCCTAGGGGATATTTTTCCATGAATTTTAGAGGGTTTAGTTTATTTTCATATTTCCTGGAACCTTGTGAATTTAAGTGTGTTTATTTTAGGGTTACAGAATGTCATTTAATTCCTAAATTTCACCATAACCCTTTTCTGACTGAACCATCTCACTTTTTCTCTTATTAAGTCCAATTAACTTATGTTTAGACCCTTAGAAATCCTGTTGATGCACTGCAATGGTAAAATTACAGTTTTACCTCTTATTTTATGTTTTCTTCCCTGATTAGTAATCCCCTGAATTAGGCCTTCCTTTAGGTTATGTAAGAGCTTTTGTTCACTTTATTAGGTCAAAATATGCTAGTTATGGCTCATGATGAGGTTCTCATCATACCCCCATTCCTAGCATTTGCTAGTCCCTTAGAAAAATTTTAAGGTTTTAACTTCTGTTCTAGACCATGCGTTCTTTTCATGAATTATGATAAGTGCTTTTTCTTGTTTTTCCTCTGTGACTAGGTCAGAATGCCGACAATGGGGGTAAAGGTACTCTAGTACCAACTAAGATCCAGACCTGTCCACCTTTAGCCTCGATCCTCCACGAAGGTTTTTAATGCCACAGGAACTACCCTAAGGTTTATTAGACTCCGTGGTTAAAGCACCCGTGCTTGAGACATTTTTAGCCTTGGTTCAGTTTGCAGTACGTTTTGTAAGAGAGAGACAGAGGATTTATTTGTTTGGAGAGTTTTCTCTCTCTTTTCCTTTTATTTCTAGCTTCGGATTGGCTTCACAACATGGTCTGTATTGGATTCCTCGTCCCCATCATCAATCCTCAAAGGTCCCTGGCAATCGATGCTTCGTGATAGCACCACCCATGGTAACCCCTAGAACCCTAGTTTTCAAGATTTCGAGATAATCCCGCCCATGGCGTTCCATGGCTGAATCCAGACCCTGGCGATTGACATTTTTTGATAATGCCATCCATGGTATCTGAACCAGCAGAGTGCTTACATGCCCCCGGTAGGATATGTAAATATCCTAAGAGACAAGCACCGAGGAGACGAAATGTTATGCATCTTCGAGGGGAATTTCCCACCTCTCTACGTCGGGAACTCATCCAAATCAACTTGTGTTGATCGGCTGCTCCTAATCTAGGCAACCATTTTAGAATATTAAAATGCTTTTGCTTGATTTTGATTATTATGCGCACTGAACCAGACTGTGTGTGAATTGGGGTGCTTAGGTTATCGAGTCCCGCAAACCGAAGGTCAGTTAACGAGGCCGAATACTTTCTAAGCCTTAGACCTAATACTTAAGCTTTGCATTTTCCTCAACCTCTTGAGGAATATCCAGATCTTAACGGGTACTAAGAGTCTAGCCAAAATGGCCTAAGGTCAGCATTCCTACTAATCTTCTTGTGTCTCTTTAACACTTTTCTTTACTTTTCTTAATGTGATCTAGAACTTCGGTTAATCCCTTAATCTTTTACTACTGACTATCTTTTTTTTTTCTTTTTATTTTGTGATCTTATTTTGTCATTTTGCTCTTTTTCCTCCTTTTGATTATGTAAAGCCCACAAAAATTTTCTCTCCTCTTCTCAGTTTTTTTTTTCTAAGATATGTGATTCTTTTGTTGAAAACTTTTCTTGTTATGAGTTTTCATACATTTTTCACTTTCATACCCCCCCATGCCTAAGATTTGCAATGTCCCCATTGTAAATTAGTTGGGTTTGTATTCAGCTTAGTTCATTCATTAGGACAGGTGTTGAATGAGTGGACGAGTCAAGGTGACTGTTGCGAACGATTTCTAATCTCAGGTACGGGTACCTGAGGTGGAGTCGGTTGTCCTAAAGGATGAACCCTAAAGTGTAAAGAAATGTTAGGAAAGGTTTCAGGTTTTTGAAAGAATGACGGGTTGCCTCCCATTAAGCGATGAGTTTTACGCCATCGGCTGGGCGCAATGAGCTCAGGGAGAATGGAGGATAAAGGATGACTCATCCAAATCTGTATTGGTCACGTCAATGAACGGTTTGAGTTTCTGACTGTTCACGACAAAGGGTTCGAAATCATGGCTGAGTGGATTGATCTCAATGGCTCCATTTCCAAAGATCTGTTGGACTAGATATGGTCCGATCCACTTGGATCGCAGCTTTCCTGGGAACAATTTTAGTCGGGCATCAAAGAGTAGGACCTTTTGACCAGGGTGAAAGATCTTCCTAGATATGTGCTTGTCATTAAAGGCCTCAACCTGCTCTTTGTAGATTCGCGAGTTTTCATATGCATCGAGGCGTAATTCATCAATCTCTCTTATTTGAAGCTTTCTGTGGGTTCCAACCTTAGAAAGATCTAAGTTGCAATTCTGTACTGTCCAATAGGCATTATGCTCCAATTCGACGGGGAGGTGACATGCCTTCCCATACACCAGTCTAAAAGGATACATGCCTAGTTGGGTCTTGTGGGCGGTCCTATAAGCCCACAAAGCTTCCAGAAGCTGTCAATGCAACGCTTGAGTATTTGAACCAAGTGCTGGAGGCAATCATCAAATGATGCCCCAAATACTGAGAAGTCATCCATGAAGACTTCCAGATAATCACCTACCATATCAGAGAATATGGCAAGCATGCACCGCTGAAAAGTCGCAGGTACATTGCAGAGACCGAAAGGCATCCTTCGGAACACGTACATCCTGAAGGGACAGGTGAACGTGGTCTTCTCTTGGTCCTCTGGATGGATCGCCACTTGGTTATAACCGGAGTTCCCGTCAAGACAGCAAAAGAATCTATGTCCAGCTAGTTTTTGAGGATCTGAACAATAAACGGTAGTGGGAAATGATCCTTCTTCGTGGAGGAATTGAGTCTTCTGTAATCTATGCAGACTCTCTACGAGTTGGCTATATGGGTCAGTATGACCTCTCCGATTTTAGTCATGATGGTGGTGAGCCCTGCCTTCTTAGGCACAACCTGGATTGGGCTCACCCATCAACTGTCGGAGATCGGGTAGATGATCCCTACATCTAACCACTTAATGATCTCCTTTTTCACGACCTCCTGGAGATTTTCGTTCAAACGTCTCTACATCTCATGCGAAGGTCGTGCGCCCTCTTTGGAATAGATGTGGTGTGTGCAATAAGAGGGGCTTATACCAATCAAATCATCGCGAGTCCATCCAATGGCTCTACGATGTTGCTGGAGAACAGTAATCAGATAGGATTCCTGATCAGGTGTGAGTCTGGAGTTTATAATCACAGGAAATGTCTAATTGGAACCCAAAAAGACGTATTTCAGATGATCAAGAAGGGGCTTGAGTTCCAAGACGGGATTATCAGTAGCAGCAGGTGGTTCAGAGTGTGTGTGAGGAACAAGGGTAGGAGTTATGTGTGTATCTAGATCAGGTTCAAACTCCTCTAATTGCAGGTTTTGATCTTCTTGTGGTTGATTGGGGATAATCAGGATGTCCTCAATATGCGGTTCATCAATCATGGCCTTGATGTCACATATTTGTTCTACAACACTGCAATTAATCCCTTGTTTGGCCTTAAAGATGTCAATCTTAAGAGTTTGGTTCCCAAATTTTAACTCTATTTGGCCCTCCTCACAGCTTATGTTGGCCCTAGCAGTGGCCAGAAAAGGTCTCCCTAGTATGATCGGTGTATCCCTTGGGTTCTCAAGTGCATCCATATCTAGAACTATGAAATCCACTGGGAAATAAAAATCCCGTACCCTAACAATAACATCCTCGAGAACTCCCTTAGGTGACTTAATGGATCGATCAGCTAACTACAATGTCACCTCAGTCAGTTTAAACTCGGATTCTTCAAGATGGTTAAGCAGAGATGTGGGTATTAGGTTTATGGAAGCACCTAGGTCTAGTAATGCTCTATCGAATTGGGTTTCACCAATTTTATATGAGATCAGGGGAGTGCCTGGGTCTTTTGCCTTGGGTGGGAGTTTACTCAAGATTACAGAGCTGGCTTGCTCTGACAGTACGATCGGACTCCCACTCTTGGTTCGCGGCTTACGCTGCGGTGTACACACATTCTTCAAGAATCGTGTGTAAGCTGGTATGTGGCGGATTGCATCCATTAAGGAGATGTTTATTTGGACCTATTCAAAGAGCTTGATCAGGTCATCCTTAGGAGCCATGGGTTTGGTTGTCCTTTTTCCCTTGGTCAAGGCCTCGGGAAATGGAACCTTGGTTGGTTCCTCTAGAATAGGTCCAAGTTTTTGATCTGGGACAGGGACATCCTAGGTAACTATCCTAGGGCTTGGATCACTACTAGGCTTGGAGTGGTATGGATAAGGTGGGTCTTGGGTTGCTTTACCACTATAAGTTGTTACAGAGTTTAATCCTGCCTGGTTCTGGTTTGGGGTTTGTAAGATGGGTGGCTGCTGTTGATAACCTGCATAAGATGTTGAAGCTTCCATCCCGTCAAGTGATGGAACAAAAGGGGCCTGATAAATCATGTGTGTGTGGCCTAGATTTGGGTTCATAACGCGCATCTGGGTTGACACGTTATTTGGGTTCGGCAGAGGTTGTGAAGGAAGTGTGCCCAGTTGGCGAGAATTCGCCATCTGTGCGAGTTGGTTGTGGACCTCTGTGATTTCATCCTTGTGCTATTTTTGGATTGCCGCATTCATTCTTTGAATGTCAGCTAGTGTTTGGAGGATGAGAGACATTTAGTCATGGTTTAGCCCAGATTGATAGGTGGGGTTGGGCTGAGGCTGAGGCGGCTGATAAGTACGAGGGGCTTGTGGATGGGATTGATAAGGTGGTCTTTGGGTCTGAGAATTTCCCGCCCACTGGAAATTGGGATGATTTCACCATCCAGGGTTGTAAGTGTTGGAAAATGGGTCATTCTAGATGGCATTGAGGTCCTCGCAGGTCTGAGGAGCCTCAGGAAAGTCAGAGTATGGGGGTTCAGAGTTCCCCCGGCAAGAATAGAGTGGATTGGAGGTCCCTCCGATCCTAGAGTCAGATGGGGGTGGATACATGTCCATCCCTGGAGAAGATCGGTGGAAGACGTTTTGCACAATTTCCTTTGCGGGAGGTGGCTGTGAGGAAGAGTTCTGCGTAGGGTGGCTCACTGCAACTGCCGAGTCAACTCGTCCACCTTCTTCTTGATGATAGAGACCTTGTCCAATCAACTGGCCATTAGTTCCAAGTCGACAGATGCGGATAGGCCCTGCGTCTCATGTGCTCCCCTAAGATTCGTCGATGCACGGGCATTCGTCCAGTCGAATAAGCTCGTGGAGTCATTATTGATGGAGTTCTTACACATGTTTTCGAGAATCTCCCACACCATGTCTCATGCTGTCTGTTTGCACCTCAAAACACGCCTATAATAACGCCTTCTTATGCTATTTTCTAGCATTAACTATGTATATTATAATCCTATAGTCGCATTTGTAAAAACGGTTGCATGCATGCATTTAATCATGAGAGGAGGAGAAATGAATAAATGGCTGGCATAATTTTTTTTTTTTTCTCAAGTGTCTCTTTGCAAAAGTCCCCTCTCCATATTTTATTTTCATCTTTCTTTCCTCTTCCCACGGTTTTTCTTCTTCCCGCGGCTGAATTTCGTCCACGCCATGCGCCTCTCCCTGCTGTCCTTCCCGCGCCTCTCCCTGCAGCTGCCACTCTCCACGCCTCTCCCTGCTGCTGCCATGCCTCCCCGCCATGCTCTCCTCCTCTATAAAGCCGCAGCTCTTCCTCGCGACGGAAAGAAGAGACGGAGCTGCTGCAAAACGCCACCCTGCAGTCCACCACCTTCCTCTCCACCGTTCTCCCCTCCCATACGCCGGCCCTCCGTCGAGGAGGCACCCGGCGAGCAGGAGAACCCACTGTGGTGCTCACCACCACAGTGGGAACACCACCGCCCAGCTCTTCAACGAGCAGGTGGGCGTGGTGTCTTCTTTTCTTTTCGGTTTCATCTCCACGCCATTGCTGCCGCTTCAAGGTCCGAAGCTTGAAGCAGCAGCAGCAGCAGCTAAACCGCGGCAACAGCAGCAGCAGCAGCACCCCCCGCCTCCTCCGCGACCTTCCCCGCAGGCGCGCAAGCCTCCGCGCGCGCCTGCAGGCCCGTTCCCCGCCTCCGTCTGCGTTCTGTCCACCCCGCAGTTGCACCCGCAGCCGGCCGCCGCGCGCACTGCAGCGGCCGGCTACGGCCTCGCGTCGCCGCCTGCCCTTCTCCGCGACCCTACGCGACCACTGCAGAAACTCCCCTCGCTCCTCCGCGACCTTCCCCGCAGGCGCTCAGCTCTCCGCGCGCGCCTGCAGGGCACTTCTCCGCTCAGCCCTCTGCTCTGTCGCCTCTGCCATTCCACCCGCGACCGGCCGCTGCGCGCACTGCAGCGGCCGTCCAGGCCCTCTCGCCCCCCTCTCCGAGCACGCCATCACCAGCTCTCTCGCCCGCTCTCTCTCTGCTGATCTCTCCCGCGCGCGTCCGCTCTCTCTCCGTTCTCCCTCTCTCTCTCTCTCTCTTTACTTACAGCAACACACACGCACACATTCACCGACATACATACACACACACACTCATAGTAACATATATATATATATATATATATATATTTATTTATTTATATATATATATATATATACTTATATACATAGTATATCTATATAGTTATGTATACATACATATAATATAATATATATATACATATACATATATAATATATATATATCTATACACATACTCATATACATATATATATATACATATTTATATACTTATACATATACACATATATATATATATATATATATATATCTAGATACATATATACATATATACATATATATATATCTATATAGTAACATATATATATACTTATATACATATATATATATATATCTATACACCTGTATATATAAACACATATATATCTATATATATATCTATACATATATAACTATACATTTATATATATATATAGATATATTTACTTATATACATACATATGTACATATATTTTTACGTTATTTACTATACGCTGTATCGTGGGAATATCTGCACCAGTTGCTGATATTCCCTGATACACGCGTACAAAAAAGCATGGTCCCATACATCATCCATCCTCCATCCACACTCCACGCGGCACCTAGTCGTGTTGGTTGCGTCTCTCTAGACGTCGACTGACTCGACATAGTGCTACACTCCATCGTCACCTCCACCCCCACCCCTTTATATATATACTACATATAAATATATATCTATAGCTACTATATTTACTTTCTATCTGTTAGCTTCCTTCTTAGTAAAAAGATAAAAAAAAGGGTATAAAAGTGAAAAGATAATCTTTGATTTGCAGGTACCCCGTCTTGCAAGTAGCAAGGCGTGTTTTGAAACTCTGTTTTGGCTAAAAGCCAAGGACACAATTTTGAGGGTGTGCCTCAAGAACAAGGATTACCAGAAAAAAACCTAAATAAGAAAAATACCAAAAACACAATAAACGAACGGAAGAGACGCGTTTTAAGGAAAACGTAGAAATTCGACTTGAACCCCACTTCCCTGAGTTCGACCCTGGGCCTAAAAGTGACAAGATAAAATCAATTAGGCTAGGTTTAAAATTTTGTAAAGAGATGGTTAGGTCTGAATTAGGTTAACCACTATACATATTTCAACGATAAAAAGATCATATTAACAACCTATTTGAGCCGACCATCATAACTTTTCTGGCGCCGTTGCCGGGGAGGTGCGCTTTCGAGTAAGTTTCTATCCAATTCCTTTAAATTTGTCTCTTCTCTCTTCACGGGTATTGTTGTTTTTGGTGTGCAGGTGAACCTGGTGGAAGGAGAAGAAGGCTGACGAAGTCGAGGACGTGAGCAGATCCAAGGCGGGAACGAGAGCGTGAAGATGCCGACATCGCATTTGAGCTTCGCACACGTTGCCGAACAAGTAGGTTTTCTTTTCTCATCAAATTAGGGTTAACTTGCCACCACAAAAAAAAAAAAAAAAAAATTTAAAACTAAAAACTAGAAAAACTTCTTGGGATTTCTTGAGGGCAAGTGGATTAAAATTCACTGATTGATTGGTTGTCTTCACTCCCACTGCCCCGGGATTTCCCGCCTTACTTCGCATAGCGAAAATCCTAGAATCTTGATTCTTAGATTTTTCGCCATGGGAAGTATTCTTTCAGGCAAAGAAAAAGATTGCTTGTATCCCTCTTTTGCCTCACTTATCTTTAATTCAGGATCACATTTTTGGTGGGGAGACTTGGAATTGAGTTGATTCCAACCCCACCACGACTTTTCAAACTTGCCTGTGATTCGATCCTGAATACTTCAACCCCAACAATTTTAGTTTCTTTATCTGTTGGTTGAAGCCTTGTGTGTGGATATCTTTCTGGTGATTGGGAGCACTTGAATTGAAGTGCTTTGGCTCCCTTTCACATTGGTATAAAATTGATTCACGCATCCACACATAGAAATCTCCATTTAGGGTAGCCCATTGCATTTTAGCATGCATTAACTAACTGATAATTGAAGAAGGGTTTCTTGGGATTTAGAAAGAAAACCTGTATTCTTGCAAAACCCGGAGATTGGTTGAATTGGTAATTCAGCAAAATCCTAAAATTCATACTACTTATGGTTGAACTCTAAAAACCATTCACCAATTAAAACTTCAATTCGGGGAGATTTCCCCATTGCATGCTTGTTCTTACACACTCTTAAAATCAATCACTTGGGCATTACCCGTAAACAACGCCCTTCACATTCCAAAAGCACTTGACCCTAAGCCTCTAATTAAAACTGGTAGTAACTTGACCCTTACTAAGGATTGGAGGTCTAACTGCCTGTGTGTAGCGACTACGTGCTGGTGAGAGTTCCCGCGTGCTATCGGGTGTCTAAGACTAGGGCAAACGGCCTTTCAATCTGGCCCGGTGGTTCCGCGGTGCTCGCATTCGGTTCCGTAGTTCGTGATAGTAGGTAACTTAGATCTTTAAGTCTAAGGGAACACTGTCGAGGTTAGGAACTTGATTGTATTGATTTGTAATCAAGTGTACCTTTGCGGCGTCATTTCTCTCATCTCTTTTCCCTACTCATCTCCTCAACTCTTCCTCCGGTAGTGCATGTTTGGGCGGAGGTCACAAAACCCTGAATTGCTTGTATTGACTGATAAATCTAGAAAAAGAGCCTAATCATCCTCCTCCTCCACAAACATGGCACACACCCCCGCCTCACCACTTCGTCACAATTTCAATTCTTTCAACACCAGGCTTATCCCGAGAAACCCTGCAAGACCTTCCTTATCGAGTGTCGCGCCAAGCGACTCGGTAAGTCATGTGGAACTGGCTTCTGCGAGCCAGTATTTCAACACGGAGGACCAAGCCTCCGTGTACTCGGACACATATGCGGACACGTCTTCTGGCATAGAAGATGCCTGCACCCTAGGGAATAACCCATTTTCTGCCACGTATGACCCAGGGTGGCACAATCATCCCAATTTTGCATGGTCCAACAACCCGCAGCGTCGAAACCCCGCTGGTGGACCAATGCGATCGTCCGCACCCGTCATCCCAAGGGCCCAGTCTAATCCTATGGCAAATCTGCCATCAGGCCCTTGTGTACAGAAAACCAAACACGCATCAAAACCTCTTGATAAATTGATGCGAATGATGACGGAAATGTCAAAGCGCCATAAAGAAAACATGACCTCTCTTCATCATTTGGCGCAACAGAATGCTGAGATCAGTCAACTAAGCATGGCGACTCGATCTCAGGGCACTTTTCCCGCCCAACCTGCTCCAAACCCGCAAAACTTTGTACCCTGTGGTCCGCAACCACAGGTACAACCTTCTCAGGAACAGGTTCATCAAATTCTGCAAGCTCCGAGTATTCCTCCGGGATTTCAGGTTAATCCCGCTGCAGCACCGCACTCTTATGATGATAGTGATCACATCAAGGATGACACGTCTGACGAGGACGTGACTGTCAGTACGTGTATCGAACTAATTGGAGTTGATTCTGACTGCTGCGAATTACCTGACGACTGCCTGACCAACACAAACTGTGACGTTCCCCAATCCCTCCCTATTCCTGTACCTTCTCCTGACCAGACTTCTGACGAGGTTTTCTCCGCTTCCCATACCTCGTGGTCTGAGTCATTGCCGGGCTGCTCACCGTCGGTCCACACTATGGAAGACCGGATTGCCCTTTCTTTCCTGCTAAATCAGGCGGATTTGCAAATCCACACTGGGACCTTGAGCCCACATCTTACTCACCGGGGCTATTCCCTTTTGGATCCATCTATCCAAAAAGCCCCCCTTCTTGGCCAATCTAAGGGCCAACTTCCTCTTCTTGATCTGTTTTCTGATCCGCCTGGGACACTCTCGTCCCAGAAAACGCCAAATCTCTCACCATCCACCATTACTTTTCACGCCTCTATCACGATTACTTCGCTTTTCTCTTCACCACCCACCATCCACCCACCCTTCCACCCTGATCTATACCCTGAACCTCAGCTCCTGTTACCCGATCTATCGTCCGTTCTCTGCCTTTCCCTGCATGCATATGAGGACATAGCATTGTTTGGTATGGGGGGGTGGATAGGCATCCATAGGATCCGGGTATTTTATGGTATCATACAATTACCACCTATTTATAAATATGCAAGAAAAAGAAAAAAGAAAAGAAAAAATATATATATATATATATTAGTAATAAATGGTGTTTAGTAATGATCTAAAAGCTGAAACAAAAATACAATAAGTGTTTATGGATATTCAACCTCTATTTTTGAAGATTTTCCAGGCCACAGAAGCTTGATTCGCTCAGGCTCGGCTTAATTCACTTAAAGCATTGACGAAATAGATCAAAATCTCTCTTAACTAAGGACGTATTCTTGTACCTGAGACACCAGTACAGGATCCGTTGGTTTACTTTTTCTTGAGAGCTTAAGTAAACTTGGTTCACACTACACATATCAGGAAAGACCAGGTGAACATACGATCCAACCCTAGTGTTCATTAGGGAAGGTGGAGTCCTTACCTGTGCGCGCAGGTAGACTTTTTATCCCAGGCTTTAGTCTTGTGTTTAGGAGTGACTCTTTCCACCAAAAAGAAACTCTCCCACCAAAAAGAAAAAAAAAAAAAGTGTGCTCTGTCAAAATGTGTTGTAAGAGATATACTGACACGTGTTTCAAAAAAAAAAAAAAAAAAAAAGAGTTGAAAAAAAAAAGAAAAAAAGAAGAAAAAAAAAGAAAAAAAATATATATATTTTAAAAGAGTCAGTATATCTCATAAATGTCTGTATACTTTGTTTTTCGGTGAGCCACAAAAAAAATCAAAAATGGGAGTTGAGTTTTCCGTAATCATCTTAAGGGTCAATCCGAAAACACGAGCTGAAACTGAGACCAACCTGTACTTAAAAATTCGTGAAACCTTGGGAGTGAGTCTTAAGGTTCATCTGGTCAGTCTTGATCCTTCACTATGCACAAACCATAACCTCTTGAGCTCTCAAGTACTGCAAAACCTCCTGGGTTTTGGAAATCGTATTTAGGGTTTAAATATCAAGAGTCCTGGTTAGTTGAGAGATGATCTTTGTCATTTAAGACTTAAAGTACTGGTAATCTTCTCTACAATTAGTTCTCACAATATCCGATAATAAACACACCTATATCACCTCAGAAGAAAATCTTTAGCTTAAGATCATTTCTAAATACGATTTTGCTAGGGACTAGCAAAAGATAGGCATGGGGGTATATGTTTGCACCTCAAAACACGCCTATAATAACGCCTTCTTATGCTATTTTCTAGCATTAACTATGTATATTATAATCCTATAGTCGCATTTGTAAAAACGGTTGCATGCATGCATTTAATCATGAGAGGAGGAGAAATGAATAAATGGCTGGCATAATTTTTTTTTTTTTTCTCAAGTGTCTCTTTGCAAAAGTCCCCTCTCCATATTTTATTTTCATCTTTCTTTCCTCTTCCCACGGTTTTTCTTCTTCCCGCGGCTGAATTTCGTCCACGCCATGCGCCTCTCCCTGCTGTCCTTCCCGCGCCTCTCCCTGCAGCTGCCACTCTCCACGCCTCTCCCTGCTGCTGCCATGCCTCCCCGCCATGCTCTCCTCCTCTATAAAGCCGCAGCTCTTCCTCGCGACGGAAAGAAGAGACGGAGCTGCTGCAAAACGCCACCCTGCAGTCCACCACCTTCCTCTCCACCGTTCTCCCCTCCCATACGCCGGCCCTCCGTCGAGGAGGCACCCGGCGAGCAGGAGAACCCACTGTGGTGCTCACCACCACAGTGGGAACACCACCGCCCAGCTCTTCAACGAGCAGGTGGGCGTGGTGTCTTCTTTTCTTTTCGGTTTCATCTCCACGCCATTGCTGCCGCTTCAAGGTCCGAAGCTTGAAGCAGCAGCAGCAGCAGCTAAACCGCGGCAACAGCAGCAGCAGCAGCACCCCCCGCCTCCTCCGCGACCTTCCCCGCAGGCGCGCAAGCCTCCACGCGCGCCTGCAGGCCCGTTCCCCGCCTCCGTCTCCGTTCTGTCCACCCCGCAGTTGCACCCGCAGCCGGCCGCCGCGTGCACTGCAGCGGCCGGCTACGGCCTCGCGTCGCCGCCTGCCCTTCTCCGCGACCCTACGCGACCACTGCAGAAACTCCCCTCGCTCCTCCGCGACCTTCCCCGCAGGCGCTCAGCTCTCCGTGCGCGCCTGCAGGGCACTTCTCCGCTCAGCCCTCTGCTCTGTCGCCTCTGCCATTCCACCCGCGACCGGCCGCTGCGCGCACTGCAGCGGCCGGCCAGGCCCTCTCGCCCCCCTCTCCGAGCACGCCATCACCAGCTCTCTCGCCCGCTCTCTCTCTGCTGATCTCTCCCGCGCGCGTCCGCTCTCTCTCCGTTCTCCCTCTCTCTCTCTCTCTCTCTCTTTACTTACAGCAACACACACGCACACATTCACCGACATACATACACACACACACTCATAGTAACATACATATATATATATATATACTTATATACATAGTATATCTATATAGTTATGTATACATACATATAATATAATATATATATACATATACATATATAATATATATATATATCTATACACATACTCATATACATATTTATATACTTATACATATACACATATATATATATATATATATATATATCTAGATACATATATACATATATACATATATATATATCTATATAGTAACATATATATATACTTATATACATATATATATATATATATATCTATACACCTGTATATATAAACACATATATATCTATATATATATGTATACATATATAACTATACATTTATATATATATATAGATATATTTACTTATATACATACATATGTACATATATTTTTACGTTATTTACTATACGCTGTATCGTGGGAATATCTGCACCAGTTGCTGATATTCCCTGATACACACGTACAAAAAAGCGTGGTCCCATACATCATCCATCCACCATCCACACTCCACGCGGCACCTAGTCGTGTTGGTTGCGTCTCTCTAGACGTCGACTGACTCGACATAGTGCTACACTCCATCGTCACCTCCACCCCCACCCCTTTATATATATACTACATATAAATATATATCTATAGCTACTATATTTACTTTCTATCTGTTAGCTTCCTTCTTAGTAAAAAGATAAAAAAAAAGGGTATAAAAGTGAAAAGATAATCTTTGATTTGCAGGTACCCCGTCTTGCAAGTAGCAAGGCGTGTTTTGAAACTCTGTTTTGGCTAAAAGCCAAGGACACAATTTTGAGGGTGTGCCTCAAGAACAAGGATTACCAGAAAAAAACCTAAATAAGAAAAATACCAAAAACACAATAAACGAACGGAAGAGACGCGTTTTAAGGAAAACGTAGAAATTCGACTTGAACCCCACTTCCCTGAGTTCGACCCTGGGCCTAAAAGTGACAAGATAAAATCAATTAGGCCAGGTTAAAAATTTTGTAAAGAGATGGTTAGGTCTGAATTAGGTTAACCACTATACATATTTCAACGATAAAAATATCATATTAACAACCTATTTGGGCCGACCATCACTAACCCATGATGTTTCCTCTGTAGGTTGCATTGACGAATAATCAAATGTCCTCACGGAGTCACTAGTAAAAAGACTGGACTTGTTCCCATTTAGGAACTCCGTGATGGGGGCACTTTCTCATGAGATCCAAAAATCAGTCCCATGCTTCATGAAGAGGTTCTCCCGTTTGCTGGGTGAAATGAGTAATCTGATGGCGCAAGGCATTTGTCCGACCAATGGGAAAGAACTTCTTCAAAAACTTGGATTGAAGTTCATCCCATGTGTTGATTGGACGGGTCTGAGTTTGGTGCCAATGAGCCACCTTGTCCATTAGGGAGAAAGAGAACATCTTCATGAGTAAGATATCCCGATTTTGCGCATTTGACCTGAAGGACTGGGCCAGATGCTTGAGCTATTTAATATGCTAGAATGGATCCTTGGAGTTAAGCCCATAAAATTTTGGTATGGCATGAATCATATTGGGCTTCAGTTCAGAATCAAGACCTCCAACAGGGATTTGCACTCGAGGCTCGATTGCCACCGCAGCAGGATTATAGTGATCTCTCATCATGGGACGCTGCGGTGGTTTCATGAAGTTCTGGAAGAGGTCATTTAGACGCTGAAGCTGGTGCTCAAGATTATTTTCTTCTTCAACAGGCTGTTTCATGATGGAAGAAGAAGGAGAACTAGGTTCTGAGTCTGAGGAAAGGTCTATGTGGATGGGTTGCTGCACAAACAAAGGTACCGAGGCTTGGCCTCAAGGAGAGTGGATTTCTAAAGGAGGTTTCAAGGACCTCCTACCAAACATACAATGATGGATTGGATGAGATTAGAATGTGCTGGACCCAATCAAGACACCCAAAATATGCTGGGTGACTATAGAGGTTCGGGGCAGATGATAGCCCTGGATCAGAAAGGTCGTCCACCTGAGAATTACCTGGGCAGCTAGAGAGGGAGAGTCCCGCAAAGACCCCTACACAGTAGAGCACCCCCACGGGTTACAGGGTTTCCCCCACCCGACCTCTCTTGTCACTGAGATTCCAGGTAGACCAGAATGGGGACCTTGACCTCTTAAGTCTACCTCTTTTAGTTATGATCAAGGTGCTTAGGGTTCCACTTGAACTTTAAGCCTTTTGAGTGAAAGTGACCTAATTTAAAGGTTGGTTGACCCAAAGGATCAACTTCACCTCCCTGTTCCTTTGAGAGCTTTTTAGGTCCTTTCTTTTAGGGTTCAAGTAGATTAAGAGCCTAATTTGCTTAGGGTTTCTCTTGAGTAAGTCTCTTCAAACAAGGCTTAGGCACACCTCTTTCTGGAATTTTTAATTCTTTTTTAGAAGAAGATGTGTCTCTAAAACCCTAGCTTGTAATCCTTAGGTTGGCTCTAGTTGGTCCAGTTTAGTTGCCTCAAAAATGGGTATCTAGGGCTCAATCAAGAAGGTTTTAGCCCTATTTACCTTAAGTAGATGTGCAATTAGAAATGTGTTGAAATTAAAAATCAAGCAACTCTTGTGGATTACTAAATATAGAAAATAGGTAGCCCTAGATTGATTTTTCTTTTTGTTCCTCCTTTTCAGATTTTAAGGGGATTAGGAGAGAGGGTTAATAAAAGGTTACCTATTCCCTGGTGTGGCTGTTGTGTGGCTGCTTTTCTCTTCCAGATTTTCCTAAAACAAACACAATAAAAGAGAGAAATTAAGTCATTAATGAAACAGAAATTGTGATTAATGCTTCTAAAATGCCCGTTGCTCCCCAGCAATGGCACCAAAAATGTTCGTATCGCTTTTTCGTATTTTAAATTAACCTTGTTGTAGTATAGTTGAAAAAGTGTATGAACAAATAATTTTTATTACTCAAAATTTAAAAATATTCCAAGGTCAAACTCAGGGAGCAATTCAGTATTTTAGAAGCAAAATCACAACTCTCAAAATTTACTTGAAAGATAATGTTCAATAATGCATTGTATATAGAGAGTAAAAAGAAATAGATCTTCTCTTTCCTTTCTTCTTCTCTTCTCTCTTTCTTTTTCTTTGCTTTATCTCTTCCTTCTCTTCTTTCTCTATCTTTTCCTCTTTCAGACGTCTGATTCTTTGAATCAGACGCGTTAACCGCCTTCTGCTACAATGCCAAGCCTTCTTCTTCTTTCTTCCTTCTCTTTGGCTTCTGCTGCTCTATCTTTGGCTACTTCTCTCTTTCTTCTACTTTCTTCTTTCTTCTCTTTCTCTATGGCTGCCTCCTTGGCTTCTTCTTGTTCTCTTCTTGAGCTGCTGTGCCTACTTCTTCTTCTTCTTCTTCAAGTCCTTCTTCTTCTCTTCTTCGGCTCCTTGTTCCTTGTCTTTCTACGGCTAAGTCTCCAGCTCCTTCTTCCTTAGCCTTTGCGGTCTCCTTCCTCTTTCTCTTCAAGTCCTTCCTTCTCCTTCAGCTACCTTGCTTCTTCTTCTCTTCCTCCTCTTCCACGCAGTTGCTTCCTCTTCCTCCTTCTTCCCTGCACAGCACGGAGAAGCAAAACCTACCCCCTACCCTCCCTACGTCTCTCTCTCTCTATTTCTCTCTTGGGACACAGCTCTCCCAGAGCCTTCCTCGGGTAAACGGGTCAGGTATGCGTGCCCCGAACTAGGCCCACCGACGTGCAGTGGTGGGCGAGGAGTGCGCGAGTAGTCAGGTCAGGCCAGGTCTGCGGAGGCGTGGGTCGCGGACGAGACTGGGTCGGGTGAGTGGGACCTCACCCCGTGGATCTGAGGCAATAAGGCAATGGCACTTTTTCAATTTAAGTGGCGCCTCTCGCTCCTCAGCTTCCGAGGTGGGACTAAATGTCCCACCTTCTTTTCGTGAACGCCTACAACAAGAGTTGCATTTAATTACCGAAGCTACAAGGGTCCTCAAAGCCCATCACTTGGCTGGGGTTGTGCGCGAAGGGCTTCCGCGTGACTTGGGACTGTGTCCTGGAGTAGGCACGGCTTGGAGAAGCTTGCAAGGAAGCTTCAAGCTACACGTCAATGGCGGCGAGCCCCTGGACCTAAAATCACAACAACAGCCTCGCAGCCACGTTAAAAAGATTAGGGAGCTTTTTCAAGGTGCGGCGAATGTGCAAAGGTGGTCGACGAGGCATGGGAATGCCTGTGAGAGAGTGCCTATGGCACACTGTGGTTGTGTGTGTGGGTGTGTTCGGGGGTGCGTTTGTGTGAGTGGTGGAGTGTTGTGAATGGGGGGTTATGATCAATGAGTCAGGGTGGTGCTTAGGGACCAATCGGCGAGGAGGGAGGTGGTCTGTGATGGTGGAGCGAACTCGCCAGAGTGGTGGCTGGAGATGAAGGGGATGATGGTGGTGGAGTGTGGCAGTGGTTGTTTGAAGGAAATAAAGAGGGGAAAAGAATG
This sequence comes from Thalassia testudinum, assembly GCA_037157565.1. NCBI lineage: Eukaryota > Viridiplantae > Streptophyta > Magnoliopsida > Alismatales > Hydrocharitaceae > Thalassia > Thalassia testudinum. The sequence goes on along the minus strand of JAZHRO010000025.1, from coordinate 55,617,613 downwards.
TAGAGAGTGAGAGAGACTTATCTAGGGTGTTTAGAGCAAAGGGGGGAGGTAGAGGGTGAGCGGCAGGTGTCTATCATCACCGAAGACGAAGACCCTGCGGTGAAGAAGCGGCGACGAGGAAGCAAGGCAGAGGGCACGCGCTGGTACGATGCGGCGCGGAGGAGCACGGCGAATATGGCTCTGCCATTAGTATAGTGGCAGAGCGATGAGAAGAGGGAGGGAGAGTCGCTGGAAGCTATAGGCAATTGGCCGGAGTGAGGAGGAGATGAATTTGGGGGGCTTTCTCTGGTCAAATCAAGCTTGAAGGAAGCGGAGGGGTTTGGGCTTCCTTATATAGGCAAGGGCAGAGGGAAATTCGCAAGGAGGTGGCAAGAAGACCACGTCGAAGGTAAGGCCGGAGTGAGACCCATACCTCTCGAGCGTTCGCACGAGATTCGCACAAGAGGTATGGGGCATTTCAGGGCATGGGGAGCTACCCATGCGGTAGGGGGCTTCGCAGGGAGCTGCCCTTTCAAATCTGGGAGTAGCTCCCCATGAAATCGAGGAGAAAACCTCCACGCAAAGTCGCCGGAGGTATGGGTCCCTGCTACAATGGAGAGGGACCAAAATGAAGAAAGTGATGATAAAGTTGAGGGGGTCTTTGCAAAGATTTTCAAAAGTTAAGGGCCAGAATGTAATTTGATGGACCAAATTGCAAAGTAGGTCAAGATGACCTTTCCTTAGGTCCAAATTTTGGTATAAACCTAATTTGGACCTAAGGAATCAATGGTAAAGTTGGATTTTAGGTTTGACCACGTTTGACTGGACATTTTGTATAAAAACTAAAATTAGGTTAAATATTAGGCTTGGTCCCCAATCTAGGTCAAAACAGGTTTCAAAGGCCAAATTGAAGGTTCTAAACCCTAGGGGATATCTTTCCATGAATTTTAGAGAGTTTAGTTGATTTTTATCTTTCCTAGAACTTTGTGAATTTAAGTGAGGTTTGTTTTAGGGTTATAGAATGTCATTTAATTCCTAAATTTCACCATAACCCTTTTCTGACTGAACCATCCCACTTTTTCTCTTATTAAGTCCAATTGACCTATGTCTAGACCCTTAGAAATCCCGTTGATGCACGGCAATGGTAAAATTGCAGTTTTACCCCTTGTTTTATGTTTTCTTCCCAGATTAGTAATCCCCTGAATTAGGCCTTCCTTTAGGTTATGTAGGAGCTTTTGTTCACTTTATTAGGTCAAAATATTCTAGTTAGGGCTCATGATGAGGTTCTCATCAAAGCTTAATAACAAGTATCATCCCTTTCTTTTCTCTTCTCTGTTTCTCAACACTTAGCCAAATCTCGAGTTCAACTCTCTACTCTTAACTCAGAGCCTCAAATTCAACAATATCAGGCGTCGGTAACAATCATCAGATGGCTTAATTATCCAAATCAGACCTAAGTATTGCCGTCTAGTTGCAACATAGAGCAAAACCCCCTCTTTCCTTTCAGCAAAGTCTCCTCTCTCTCTCCTCAAACACAGACTAGACCAGCTAAAACCTGGTTCAGTGCAAAGTAGGAGGTCCAGTTCAGCTTGAATGACGTAGGCCAACTGAACTGGAGTGCATATGCTCATGAGGAGGGACTCGACCCCTCGTGGCTAGGGTGAAAAGCCAATGAGTGCAATTCAATAAGCATAAGAATTTTTTTTAAAAGTCCTCGATGTGAGACTCTGCCTTGGTCCTTCTTTGCATGTGTAAAGTCATGAATCTTCATCTAATTTGAGATATTGCTGCTATTGTGTTGCTCAATTGAGTGTCGCAAAAGCTTCGTGAGGTTGATCCGTAGCTACTAAGTGTTGTGATGAGGTCGGCTATTAGCGGTCATTAGTGGTTGTGGTCGGAGAAGACAGGCACAACGGTGCACACCTGCAAGCATGAAAATGGGTCGAAAGCCCCAATTAAAGGGTTAAGAAACTTTGTCGAAGTATGTCGAGTGTGGTGGTGGTGGTCATGTGGTGTTTCGAGGTGTATGGAGGTGTGGCATTGCCAAAGGTGACGGAGTTTTGGTGGGTTGGTCGGGGGTGTGAATGGGTGGCCAATGCACCTAATTAGATTAGGGATTTTGGTCTGTGAAGGGCAAGGAAGGTAGTGGTGGTGGCAATTTTGTGATTGGTGGCGTGTGGTGACCAAACGAACTCATCGGAGCTTCGCCAGATGCGAAGAAGAAAGGGTGCATACAGGGAAATGAATGCATTTAGCGTAAGTCTAAGGACCTAAGAGGATTCTAGGAGGGAAGAGGAAGAAGATGGGAAGCTTATCAGGGAGGGAGAGAGAGCGAGACCACGTCCGACGTTGACTGGCTGGACATAGGGAAGACGAGATCGATGACGAGGTATGTAGCGATGAGGAAGAAGGAGATAAAGGAACTCATGCTATGGCCGGCGAGGAGTGGAAGGACTTAAGGAAGATGTTGGACCACTCAATTAGTCCATTGAGTGGCCGAGGAAGGGGATTGAAGGGCTTCGTAGGACTACATGATAGGTTGGCTGAAGGTAAGGGAGAAGAGGATTACTGGGCCAATTCATGACTCAAATTGATTGTGGAACCTCGAGGAGTTTTTATAAAGCTCATTCAGGCCTTCAAATGCTAATAATTCATGATTTTTCTTCACAAATTTGGAAGGCTCAATTCTGGAAATTCATGAGCTTGCCTAAGCTCTCTTGTTTGCTAGGACTCGAGATCTGGTTTATTGGATTCCCCATGGTCTCAACACCAATCCCTCTAATTTTGGAGGGATTTGGTGAAGATCCGACGAAGATCTTTCCCCTTGAAATTGCCATAATTTGGCTTTTAGATTTTTGATTAGGAAACCTATTAGAATCAGGTGGTAGGGACTTGATCGTGAAGAAGACGAGGAAGTTAGGGGGTGTGTGTAATAAAATGTGAAACCTAGGGGTTTAGATGTGAAAAATAAGGATTTTAAGGATAGAAATGCAAACTAGGTCAAGATGGACTTTGATTGGGCACAAATTTTGGTGTTAACCTAATTTAGATAGAAGGAATCTAATGGTGAACTTAGATTTGGGTTTTAACCATGTTTCAAAGGGTAAATTCCTATCTAAATCTCTATTTTTGGTCAAAATGAGTTTAAATGGTCAAAGTGAATGTACCAAATCCCTTAGAATATTTTTCAATGATTCGGTGGAGGTTTAGATTGAATTTATCCCTACTATAACCCTTTTACTTTGATTATGGTTGATAATTAGGTTTTCAATACTGTTTTAATCCTCGAAATGCGTGAAACCCTAATTCAATTATTCTAAGCCCACTTATAGGTTGTTTAAGTTCATTTGACCTTTAATGAACTCCTAATCAACTCTTTAGTTAATCTGCATTTGTGATTGAATGTTAAAACAATAGAATTAACTTTGTTTTCCTATCTTCTTCTCAAATCAATCCAGCCCGGATTTACGATCCTTAGATAATCATTTAAGAGCATTTATTATTTAATTTGACTAATTCAATTTAGTTATGATGAATGATGGTGTTACCATCATACCCCCATGCCTAACTTTTGCGAGACCCTAGCAAAATCCTATGGACCAAACCAGATCTCTAAGCTGGATTTTAACCGTCAAGATGCCTTACTGGGCCGCACCTCTAAAAATTAGATCAAAATATCATTAATAGGCCTAGAGGTACTTAAGTATCAGCCAACATCTAAACCTGACTAGCTGAAAGAGTGATCCTCATTTTCAATGTATTTTTGAACATAAAATGTAGCGTCATTATAGTTTGTTGCATGGTAGAAAATCGCTTTTCAAAATATCTAATACTCAAATTCTAACCATGAAAATAGTTAGGTCATTTCCACAGGGGGAACTAGCCTATTAAACTAGCAAATATTTCCCTGCTAAATCTTATTTCAAGAGGGATCTTCTTTTTGCGTTAAAAGTGATTTTCTCAAAGAAGAGAATTGCTAACGGATATTTCATGAAATTATAAGTATCACAGCAAATATTTTCCCATGCTTTCTCCAATTTATCAAATGTGATAGTCAGGTATTTGCCTACAATTGTAGTATATCATGCAATGTATGGGAGGCCAATAGATTGGAGGGAAATGCAATTATAGATAATTAGACAATATTACAAGAACTCAAGGGGGTTGGCTGCAAATTCATTCAATATATATTCACTATAAAAATCCATCCAAAAATTCTTAACACTGGCATTGAAATGTAAATTTTAATGTCACCATTAATAGAGGATTCTTCCTTTCTCTTCTGTGTGCACGGGAAGAAGGATCGCCAGCCGGATGGAGCTCGGTGGAGATCGGTCAAGACAAGGTCTATGCGATGGCGTAGGAGGAACAGTCGGAGGTGGCTGACGACGACGACCAGAGCACCTGAGGCTAGCGGCTGTGGAACGTGCATGTTGACGATGGAGCTGTCGGCTGGGGGTATGCATCGGCGGGGATGCTCGGTGGAGCATAGAGGCAGTGTTGGTGAGGTCAGTGTCAAGGATGGCGCCAGGGAGTGACATCTGTGGGCAGGTGCTGCGTAGTGGTGATGGTTCTTTCATTGCGTGGAAGGGTGAAGATGAAGGAGAAAAGGAAGAAGGAGAAGGAAAAAAAAAGAGGAGTCTTTGGCGATGGGCAGTGGCTAAGGTAGTGGTGGCTATGGTAAGGGGGATTGGCGGTGATGGTGGTCGTGGTGTTGGATGAGAGCTGCTGAGGTGGTGGCGGCTTTGGGCTCGTTTGCAGAAGGGAGGAACAGAGGAGAAGAGGAAAATGAAGAAGAAGAAGAGGAGGAGGCTTAGGCATGGTTGGCTATAGTGTGTGGATGGCTGCGAGGGGGGGGAAGTGGTGATGTTGGGTTTGGGTTGAAGTTACAGGTGGTGGTGGAGGTGGGATAGGGGTGGCGGCAAGAGGTTGAAGAAGGAGAGGAAGGGGAAGGGGTGTGGGCTCTGTGATGCGGTGTTGGTTGTGATGAAGGGTGGTGATGTTGTGGTTGCACGATGTCACCGTGAAATCGGCTAGAGGGAGGATGAGCGGAGATGGAGCATGCTTAGGTCACCGTGTACATTGGGTCCGTGGTGAAAGCCTTGGCTCTGGTGGAGAGGATGATGAAGATGATGTGGATGGCTGACCCTCCCTTTTTAAAAGCTCCTTCGTCTGTTTTCCTTCGACCGAAAGCTTCTCTAAACACTCGGCGAAGATCGCAAGTGGTTGGAACGACGAGATAAGCCTGGCGGTAATGTCATCAGGCATCCAGGCTAAGTTCTGGACATCTTAAAAAGTGGAGGTTCTCAGACATCTGATCTAAGCTCAGGATGTCTTATAGAAGAAGAATGGACGTTTGAATGATGCCTTCATGTTTCTTGCACCTAGTCAGCATCCACCAAATAGATTATCATAACCATATGTTGTAAAATTGGTGCATAAAATTATATGCAGACTTGGATGAATTACCATTCAACTCCTAGTCAATTGGAAGCTAAGAACAGATAATTAAAAAGTACTTAGGTTAAATAATGGTCCACTAAAGTGAACTTATCAAATGCCCCCATGCCTAAGTTTTGCTAGTCCCGAGCAAAAATGAAAAATGAATGCAATGTGTCTGACGCTATCATGGGAGTAACAAAAGATTTTTTCTTTTCTTATTACAAAGATTTAGAGATCCAGATAAATGTAAAGTGATAGTAGCCTAGGTAATGGATCCAAGTGAAAAGCCAATCTACATTTAAAGTTTGTACTTAACCCTTGGTAAATATTCTATTAGGATAGGAAACTTCTTCCCTCGGGGATAAAGAAGAAAATAATCTGTGATTTGACCTTGGCTTTTTGGCTTAGGTAGGAGATACCGAGTCAAATGGATTCATATCTGGTGGCTCATACTCATTTGGTGCTACATGTAGTCTAGTATTGCAGACTCTAGATCTCTAAATTATCAAATAAGTCAACCCAGAGAGAAGCTAAAAACTGTGCTCCCTTAGCGTTCCTTTGCACTCACTCTTTCTTTCTTCTTTCCTTTCTGAGATCACAAATTTCACCAAATTATGTAAATGTACTCAAGGTTAGGTGGCCTCAAATGGCATTCACACTTCAATTAGAGTTCTAATAACCTTATAACTAAGTTAGAATTCCTCAGCCAGTATTCAGGCGATCAGAAATACTGAAAAAGTGGGTATGGGTCATATTTGGTGGATCACAATGGGTGTTTTTATTGCCTCAATGATATCGACATATGATGAAATCAACACGAAGACATAGCTACAAACTCGAATATTTTTTTTTCTTTTCTCTCTTTTTTTCTTTTATTTTTAGATATATATCTTGTTCTTTTTCTTTATTTTTTTTTCTTTCTTTCTTTTTCTTTTTTTCTTTCATAACTGCCAACACAACACAACACGACGCAAAACTTTTATTCATGAGGCATTATTGGGGATGATGATAATCAAGAGGATATTGTGTGACTTATTTGGTGAAAGTGCCTACTCTCGACACCGGGAAGGAATGGATAGGACAAGCATATTTCTAACGTTTGGCACTAATACCCTCCTTCAGCCGAGGACTCTATGAAGGAGGGTCGTAATCATCCACCATAGTCATAGTTTTATTAGAACTCAATCTCTATGTATTTGCCTTATTTGATCATTCTCAGGAATTCACATAATGTTTGTACATAGGAACAGAGAGCGAAAACTATGCCTAACTCTGAGGTATCATCATCTAATTATCTAGAACTTAAGTGTCCTTGCACTATACTTAGCATACTAGTAGTCTCTCTACTTTCTCCTAACAAATATTAGGTGGATCTAATAGAAGATAGTTTTCCTGACTCCCTACTAATTGTCCAAGGGTTCAGCAGACTAAAAATGCTTAATGGTTTTCTTAAAAGATCCATTACCCAGTATACGTGTAAGTGAAGTAAATGTACTGGATTCTAAACTAAGAAATAATTTAAGAAGAAAATGTTCAATGACACCTCATTGATAAATATATTTTGCTAGGGGCTAACCAAATCAGCTCAAGAAAATAAAAAAGATTTTTCTTTTCGGCTAATGCACCTATCCTAAATGCATGAAATATTTATAAAAGCTATAAACAACCTCAGGTTATACCCCCCCATGCCTAAGATTGACAATGTCATTGAAAAGATAAAGACATAGAAGAATATCACCTAAAGAGGAGAGTGAGAGGAGCAAAGGCTCCTCAAGTCAAAGTGCATCCAAAACTAGGCCATCTGAAAGAGTAACATACAATTTAAGTCGTTGGCCATTTAACTTAAAGCTCTCACCAGAATTAGGGTTTCAAATTTCAATTGATCCATGAATGCATTAATAATAGCATATTGCCCATCCTAGTGAGACTTGAGCTTCCAGGAAATAATTTAAGTATGGAATTGAAAAGCCAGACCCACTGGTTGTGCTCAAAGGTCTTTCTAATGATGTGCTTATTATGGAAGACCTTTGTACGTTACTTGTAAGCTTGGGAGGTTTCGTATGCTTCATTACGAAGTTCCTCAAGCTCACTTAACTCCAGCATACCTGCCTTTCCCACTTTATCTAGATTTAAGTTAACATTTTTAATAGCCCAATAAGCTTTGTGTTGGATTTCAGCAGGAAGGTGACACGCTTTTCCGTAGATAAGATGGAAAGGAGACATGCCCAAGGGAGTTTTATACGCTGTTATGTAGGCCTACAAAGCATCATTCAATTTTTTCGACCAATCCTTACGGTCGGGTTTAACAGCTTTTTCCAGAATCTATTTAATCACGATATTAGACACTTCAACTTGCCCACTCGTTTGGGGATGGTAAGGTGTGGCTATCATGTGGTTGACTCCCAAATTTCAGAGTAGTCTTGTGAACTGCACATTCTTAAAGTGAGGTCCTCCATCACTTATAATAGTCCTTGGGTACCCGTACTGAGAAATGATATTAGCCCTAGCAAAATCCAAGACCACGGAATGGTCATTTGTCCACGTGGGTATGGCTTCTATCCATTTTGAGACATAGTCCACGGCCACAAGGATGTACTCATCCGAAGGACACAGGAAAGGGGCCCATGAAGGCAATGGCCCAAATCTCAATGATCTCAACAAGGAGAATAGGTTGCTAGGGCATCTCATCCCTTTTTTCGATGGTTCCCATCTACTGGCAATGTAGACATGTGCCCACATACATACGTGCATCTCTAAATAATGTGGGCCACCAAAAGCCAAACTGAAGAACCTTATGAGCAATCTTTTTCCCACTAAAATGCCCTCCACATTGGAGGTCATGGCAGAAACTCAGAACACTCATTTGTTCCTCATCAGGGATGCAATGGTAGAATAACTGGTCAGGGCCTATTCTAAATAGCTTGGGTTCCTCCCAGTGATAAAGTTTAGCTTCGAAAAGAAACCTATCTCCCTTTTGCTTGTCCCAAGTGTGGGGGGTTATGCCCGTGACCAGATAGTTCACTGTATCAGCAAACCAAGGGATTTTGGCCTCCACAGCCATCAGAGACTCATTAGGAAAAGTTTCCTGGATACCACCTGGAGGGGTTGATGCCTCAATAGGGATCCTCGATAGATGATCTACTACCATATTTTCAACTCTTTTCTTATCTTTAATTTCCAGGTTAAACTCCTGGAGTAGTAGAATCCAAAGAATCAAATGAGGTTCGGTGTCCTTCTTAGTAAGAAGGTGCTTTAAAGCAAAGTGATCAATGAACACCACAACCTCGGTGATGGGAACACCATCATGAGCCATAACTAGCACATTTTGATCCAATTAAGTCAGTAAATGCTCCTACTTAACTGCTAGAGAGCCATAAGTCACTGCATAACCATTCTGAGGGAAATACAAGAAAATAGGTTAAAACTGTAATTTTACCATCATATCATGAATGCAGTATAATCATGTGTTTTCCCAGGGGGTAATTAAGGGTCAAATAGTCCTAAAATCCTAACAAGTCGATTAGAATATACAGAAAAGGGTTTGCATGTGTTTTGAGAATTAAATGACTTCTAAAACTCTAAAAATAGACCCGCTTAATTAACTAAGGTTCTAGTCAGGATAAAATTCATCTAAACCCTCTAAAATTCATAGAAAAATATTCTCTAAGATTTGAACCTTCAATTTGACCATTAGAACCTGTCTTGACTCAAAATAAAGTCTCAGACTAACATTTACCCTAATTTGGGTTTTTGCATAAATTAAGCAGTCAAACTTAGTCAAAACCTAAATATAACTTCACCATTGGATTCCTTGGGTCAAAATTAGGTTTGTACCAAAATTTGGACCCAATCTAAGATCATCTTGACCAAGTTCGCATTTTGGTCCAGTCAGACTCTTTCTATCTCATTTAGATCCTTAACTTTCGAATTCCTTATAAAAAGGCCCCTATCTTTGTCATCACTCTTTGCAAATAGGTCCCTCCACCATTATCACGGAGGAATCCTACTTTGGCGACCTTCGACTAGGATATCTCCCTGATTAATTGGCGAATCCCTTCCAAAATTAGAAGGGAGATTCTTGACAGATTTCCGTACAAATTGAGCCACATCTTGGGCTCCAATTCTCGCCCAAATCCTAATACAAACTCATGGAACAAATGGGTTTCTTAATCTGATGACAATTCCTAGCTTGGAAGCTTGGTTAAGCTTCCAAGCTCAAAACCCCCTCCTGAGCCCTATAAAGAGATCCCCAGGGCATGACCAAATCTCCCAAGCTTGAATTCCAGTCGAAAACCCTCCCCTTCATCCATCCTCTTCAGCCATGAAGCTCCTCAAGCTTTGGCGACCCCTCCTGACCTCCTTCGTCATCCGGTCACAAAACCAGTGGCCAGATTCTCTTTCTCTCTCTTGTCCGCTCTTGGCCGTACCAGCAGGAGCCCTTCTACCTCCGTCATCGTCGTCGTTCCCTTCATCGGAGCACCTTCTTCCCCAGGTCTGGCCTACCAACGCTGGTGTTGTCCTCTCCCTTTCATCCACTTAGCATAGGTAATTAAGTTCCCTTAAAGCCCCTAGATTAGTTCCTTGTACCAAAAACCAAAAATAAACCCCTCGATACCGCCACTCACCTCCATCTTCCCCATCTCCGGTGAGGTCCTCCGCACGTTACACTCATCCACACACCTCGCCACAACTCCCAAAAGCACCGTCGTCCCTCCACGCATAAAACCCCTATCTCTATTCATCTTCCCATCCACCTAAAACACTCGCCGAACAAACCCACTTCCTCCGGCCATCTCCGCCTCCACCAGGCCACCACACACCTTGACTCACAACGAAATCGCCTCCACCACCTTCGCTATCATCCAGCGAAGCCTTTGATCTCATTTAACATGGTCGAAAGGCCATTTTGTGGATTTCAGGTTCCACGGCTTCTCCGCCATTGACGGAGCTTCATGCATCCTTGAAGGTGTTCTTGCACCTTTCGCTCCAGGCATCACCTCCAGGTGGTGCAGACCTACGTGCCCCAGGTCTCCAGGCTCTCAATTAGCATCAACACGCCTCGTTGCTGCTTCAATTTGGTGAGGGAAGTTATCCTACAGCTACACGAAGAAGAGGTGTAGGATTAGTCTCACATCGGAAAAAGATGAAGTCGCAGAGGCACATAAATTGAATTTCTCTCTAGGCCTTAGTGCCTCAAGTCACAGGGGGGTGAGGTCCCTCATGCCCTCACGTGCCTTTTCTGCGACCTATCCTCTGTGGACTTGGTGCACCCGACCAGCCTAAGCCTTCGCTTCTCTCTCACCCCCACTGTTGGTGAGCCTGGACCCAGGTGCGCGGATCCTCCAATCACCTGATAATCAGATATGCATGGCTCTAGGAGAGTGGAACCTAAGAGAGAGAAAGGAAGAAAGTGTGCGGGTAATAACGATTGTGGTTGGTTATTGAGATAATGATGTATTGTAGTATGTAACACCATGAGTGTCATTGTGGTGAGTTGTATGGAATACCAGTCATTACAACCATTATTATTTACTTATCTAATTTTTACTGGTTTTATTCCAGGTCGTTCACTGGGAGGCAATTTATTGAATTACATCGCTCTGTGATCTCAAAATTATCCTCTAATTCCAAAAAGAAGCTTTACATCTTATTAAAGAACAAATGAATGTGGACATGGCTTGCCTACTTACTAAGAATTAATTGTAATGCTTGCAAAAACTAACTATAAACAAGCACCAAACAATTTATCACTATACTTTAAACTATGCCTTTACAAGTTATAGTATTAATACTTACATGAAAGTACACAATAGACTAAGATTACATAGTATATTAACTTAACTTACTAGTCTGTTATTTACAGTAACACATACAACAGTTTTAGTGACAGACGTAAGCATCGCTAGATCCCAGAAAACACTATATACAAACCTAAGGAGGGAAACTGAGGTCTGTAGCGACACTTATGGTGGCATTTTATTCTGTTAGTAAATATATGGGTTTATTTATAAAAATAATTGGCTATACTACGTATACATATATATATTTTTTTATTTTTATTGTATATGTATTTACTTACGTATATACATCGTCTCTCTCTTCTCCTTCACACAAATCTTCATTAGTTGTTCTTCTGTGTTTTCATTCAGCCTTAATGACTTTAACATGCTGCGGCGAAGAGGCGCTTAACAGTCATCATTAACTCTCTTTAATTAATTAAAAATGTGTTTAATTTGCGAGTGTGCTTTTCGAGGGATACACAGCACCCAGAGGGTGGGATCAAACCTCTACTAAGCGCGCCCTAATTCTCATTAGGCCGCTTAATCATGTTTTTCTTAACTCAGCACAGGGCCTACTTAGCCCCACGCACACGCCTCTCCGGGCCCCCGGCCCCACACAAATCATGTTCAGAATATGCTCAAAGGTACCTATGATAGTATCGTTGTTTCGGGTGCCCGGCACCCGTGATGACTGAAAGGCATATAACACAAATTCATTATAAACCGCTGCGTGCGGTTTGCAGCGCACGATGTGGCGCTATTCGAGTGCCACATCTACGCTGGAAACCGCATGCAGCTGTGGGCTGGAAGCGATTTTGGCCCTCAATTCGAGGGCCATAATTTATTTAAAAATAAAAATAAATTATGAAAAATAAATTATTTACATAATACTATATAATTGTTCAATTAATTTTAAATTTTAATTAGATTTACTATATAAATAAATTTACTAAAGTGGACTATTTTTATACACTGATTTTGGTGTTTTCTTGGTTAATTACTTATAGATTAGTTACTAGATGGTCTAATCGACCTCATACAGAGTTATAATATATATATAAGTATTTTATAGATATTTTTATTATATTTTTCCAAATTAATATATGTGTTATTTATATTTAAATAGCAGTTTCAGTTGTTCTACTTATAAATTAAGTTAAACTTAATGTAATCAGATATGAATATACGTAAATTAGCTTAAATTACTTAAAGTATTTTAGTCTTAGTATACAGATTCAATTTAACTTAATTATAATTCTAAATTACTAATTAACTAATTTAATTTAACAACTTAACTATAAACTTAATAAATTCATTATTTATTATCTATAAAGATTAAATTAAGATAAAAGATTTTATTTACTTATAATCTACATATACATAGATATATATACAGTTTTATAGTTTAAACTACTTACTGATCTATTTAGTTTAATATTACATATAACTTAGTTCAATTTATATATAGTTATAAAATTATTGTATTTATTGTCTAAACTAGATCTAAAACCTAAATTACAGAATTATATTTACATAGTTAAGTATACAGTATATATATATTTACACTATCTATTTACATATGTAGCCTAATATATAGCTTAAGTCTATATAAGTATACTTAATATAGAAAGTAATATATATATGTACATATATAGATATATAAATATTTTTATTTCTCTTTTGGGTGTTTCATTCTAATTAGTTTACTGTTGTTATAGGTTTAACAGAAGTAGGAGAGAAGAAGGGAAGAGTTAACTGAGGAGAGAGTCCTCAGTTCAGTTTTCTCTTTTAAAACATGTTTAAGATGGTGATTTCTGACTAAACTAGCTGACAGAGTTGAGAAAGAGTAGACATGTATGTACCGAAATTAGAGCTTAAGTATTGAACAAGAAAATTTGCTTACATATGAGATGAAATACAATCTACTGTCAGCTAAGATCAAATTAGAGTCTACAAGGTTTTACACTAGAACCTAGCTGTTACAACCTATAATAACTAGACAGTAGCAGCACAAGACCTTCCAGACCCTGCAGCAGCTCAAGTCACTGTCCAAATGGGCTAACTGCTGCTGCAGTTAGTCCATTTGAGAAGAAATGTGAGTTTGGAGAGAAAAAACATGTAGCTGCAAGATGCAGCACTTTGCTTTGTTTACTGGGATCAAAGTCAAACAAATCCAAACTGAAAAGAAAATCAGTCAATCCCAAATCTGACAAGGGTTTAATTTCTCATTAAATCACTAAATACCCCAATTCAAATGCCAAAAACCCTCATCAAAAACTTCATTTCAGATTAAATCCACGAATATCACTGAATTAACTCTTCCTAATGCTATAGACAGCATGAAGGAAGAATCAATTCAATCAATTAAAGCCCTTAATTCAGATCCCAGTTTCATGAAACCTTAAGGAGTATTGAGAACTCCTTAGGTTAGGAAATCACCAAACAGCCATTAACAAAGCTTACGAATGCGAGATCAGACTTCAAATTACCACAGTAATTATCCTTAGATCTAACTTGCATTCAATGCATTCAAGACATTATCAAATCAGATTTATGTATGGCTCTTCTGAGATGATTTCTATCACCAGAAATCCTCTCAGATTCCTTGCCAACAAGGAATTCAAATCAACTTCATTCAATTCGTCAGATCAGGCAGTAAAACCAAAAAGAAAAATCCTTAAAATCCACATTGAGGAGAAATCTGACAAACTGAAAATTTTGACCCAAAATCAGGGGCTTTTGTGACCAAGAGTGAGGTGAGTGGGAAGCCCCTTAAGTGCTTGTTGACGCCAATCTCAGATTTGAGGTTGAAAACCAACTTGATCTGAAATTGGGTCAGAGTGTATGGGTGGAAGATGAGAAAACATATCGTGGAAAATCAGAACTGGACATGAAAATATGGAGAGGGAGATAATTTGAAAACATGGTCTTATGAAGTCTTCCCCTCTGATCTGGAATGATTAGAGGAGGTGAGGGGGGGGGATTTAAGCCTAAGTCTACTACTACAGCTACTTTATCCTACAGTGAAATTAAACATTAACAATTATACTAATTCTACTCTAAACTACTTAACTACAGCTAAAACTAATATGCAGAATTATAAACCTAATCTAACAGGAAGAATGGGACCTATGGGTCCTTAGTCGGTGGCTAAGGAGGAAGAAAGGAAGAAGATGACTCCAGCGGAGGGAAGAGTCTGCTAGTAAGGCTCCAGGGTCGTCCTCAGGTGCTACGTAGTCTTTAGCGACGAGGAGGTCGAGAGAAGGTGATGATTTCACAGCCGGTGGCTATGAAATCAGAGGCTTGATGGGGAGGAGGGATTGGAGTGGACGAATGATCGCTAAGAGGTGTAGGAGGGAGCGATCCCTTGCGCGCGACACCACTGAGGTGCTTAAGTAGCATGCTCAGTGGCTGAGATCACCGCACAAGTGAGGATAATCAAGATGCAACCGGCGGCGAGGATGAGAGGGGTGGAGCATGTGGTGAGCTAAGCACAAAATCTGACTGTCAGATGAGATATGGGGAGAGGGGTGATCGCACGCATCGAATCACGTGAAACTTCCATTCGAATCTAACCGCAGATCAAGATCATGAAGAGCGACGAACGGCTGAGCTTGGCCGTGTTCTTCGCACGCTACAGTGCGTGCAAAGAGCAGCAGGCCTCTCTCTGAAATAAAGGAAAAATTACAGACAGACCCTTGAATGAAGGGGTAGAAGAATTGCATTCAGGCCCATAAGTGAAAAGAACTACAATCGGAAGGGCCCTGCAGCCTTTCAAAAGGGTCCCTGAGGCTTACAAATAGGTCCAAAGGGGAGTTTTTAAGGACGAGAGTGTAATGCATGAAGGACCTAAGTGTAAACTACCTATTTCATAACCTAAATGATGTCCAATTGCCTTCAAATTTTTATATGTGCTTAATTGAACATTTAAGACATTGATTATACTTCTGATTTGGCCTTTCAAACTTATTTATGTGTTCAATTGACGCATGGATCATCATTTGTACTTTGCTTTCAGAATATCTCATTTTGTGACCTAATTATGAAATTTTAACACAGATTAAAGGTTTTAGGTCTTTTTCTTTAATTCCTACACTTAACCCTTTTTATCTGTTAATCTAATGTTGTTTTACTTAGTGTCTAGCTTAACTTCAGCTTTTTAGCCATGATGAGTAGCCACTTATCAGCGGGGCAGGGGAGGGTTTTGTTCTTCTGTACATTGGCTAACACTTAGCCAAAATTCGAGTCCTTTCCCCTATGATTAAAGAAGAGGAAAGAGAAAGCAGAGAAGGAAAGAAGAGAAGAAGAAAAGGCACAACCGCAGAAGAGAAAAGAAGAGGGCTTGAGAAAGAAAGAAGGAAAGCTAAAGAAGAAAAAGGCAGAAAGGCAGAGAGGAAAGAAGAAGGAGAGCCGCACAGGAAGAAATCAGAAAAGAAGAAGGAAAGAATTAGAAAGTAGAAGAAAAGAGAAAGAAGGAGAAACAAAGAAGGCCATTTTGGCGTCTGATCTCCAATGGAGAAGTCTAATTACTATAGCATTCAAGCTACTGTGCAGATATTTGGTCCTGATTACTATAGCATTATTGATTACTTTAGTTTACATATAACTATACTTAATAATTGGTGATCTAAATCACCATTATTTTGTTATAGATTTCTTTCTATCATGTTGAATTCTTGTTATACTCGTGTTCCACATTGATTATCATTTTTGAGTAGTTTATTTGGTTTAAATTCTTGTGCTCATTTGCATTATTTAAGATTTGTGTGTGAATTCATATTGCTCCCTATGTTCGATCTCGGACTTTCAAATTCAAGTAATAAATATTATTTGTTTTCAAAGCAATTTCGACTATACTACAACTTAATGATTTAAAACCTTGATTTTGCTATGTAAACACTTTGATCCCAATAAATAAGACTGAAACTTTTCCAAAGTAAGCACTACAGCAAGAAGTTCCTTTTTAATGACCATGTAGTTTTGCTGTGGATCCATAAGGATATTACTAGCATAATGCAAAACATGAGGTATTGCCATCAACCCTTTGACCTAAGACAGCTCCCACTACAAAATCAGAAGTATTGCACATCAGCTTAAACGGGAGGGCCCAATCTGGTGTGTTGAAGCGGAGATTCTATGCAAAAAGATTCAGTTTGGAAAACTAGTCATTGTAGTGTGATTTGAGAAAAACCATCAACAGATAAATTTTACCGAAACTCAAGGCATTTCGGGTTGAACATAGGGAGGCGGACGTTTGATTAAAAATCGTGTCTATTTTATTGTCACGAAGCAGATTAACTGGTCAAATTGAATCTAAACTAGCTATCTATTTAAATATTAATGAATAGAAGAGAGAGAGAGAATATTACTAACAATGACAAAATAGAGATAGAATAAACATGAATTTCATAATCACAGAATGATGTCTATTACAACTAACCACTACAATAGAAAGTGGGAAATCTTACAACTAGAAAGTGGTAAATCTTCTATAGAAAGCAGTAAAAAGAAGGTGGAGAGAAGTTATCCTCCTCGACAGCTGCTTGGAGGATGAGTCGCGTTGACGGAGTGCCCAGATGAAGGTGGTGAGATGTGGGACGAAGGAGAATGATGACGGATGATGAAGAATGGGGCAGGCAACATTGTAGTGGGATCCGCTTCCCGAATGGCTGTGAGAGGACCACCGCAGAATGCTCCACGAATGGGATGAGATGGTGGAAAAATTATATTTTTAACTCTAGAGGAGCATCTCGGGTTTGGGAGAAGCTCTTAGAGCTTTAGAGAAGGTGAGAGAAGAGAGGAAGGGATAAAGAATTTGAGTGGTAGGGGTCTCCTTTTATAGTTGTAGGGATTGAGGGAAATTTGGTTATTTTATGCTTAAAAACATTAACTCAAGGTCATTAGTGATGTATTTAAGCGTCACTAAAGCCCCTGAATGCGAGCATAGGTCGTGCACATGCTGCGCTTCCTCCTCTCCCCACGCTTCAACACCTACACATGATCATGCACTCTCAGCTGTCCAATCGCAAGATCAGATGGCTTAAAAGTCATGAGAGCCTTCATCTGTTGGGTGCGCACGCATGCGATTGCGCGTCCAATCACGCGTCATCGCACGTGTGCCCGATCCACGCTCATCTTGCACGCTATGCAGCTGCACCTCCCGCTTCAAGATCAAGATTTAATGGCCCAATTCGAGTTGTGCCTGCTCTCCCACGTGATTTAAGGCGGGCGGCTTGACCTCGCATACTCCTCTCACTTATGAAGCACCCAGCCGCTACACTACAGCTGCCATTTGGTCGCATTTATGAATTAAGGCACGAGAGTCCATGGCCATTGGATCAAGATCCAACAGCCCAGATCTGATCACAGGGTTGAGGAGAGAGAGGGAGCGGGTGCCTTTGACTGGTGTGGGTAGTTAAGATGGCACCACGTGGCACCATCTTGGCCGTCCATCTTTTATGTCTTGTAAATGGTGCCACAGATGTCAGATTGGATCGATTTTTGCACCGTTGGGCTGCGATCATCGATCTAAACCCATCCATGCAGTCAAATTTGTCATTTGATGTTCGTATTTACACCATCTTGGCCCCTTGACCTCTAATCTTTCTCAGACTGCATCTGATTCTATGGAAGTCCGATAGGAGCGAACTTGAAGTTGTTGAACTCCAATCATCACCTTGATCGGATCCATAAGGTTGAATCTTCAATCCAAGGCCCCGATTAAATGTCGCCCTATCACCTGACCATAAAAAGGAGAAATTAACCTAAAATTTATACAACCTATCCTAAATGCATGATGATGCATGTTATGCAATATTTATAATGTATGACGCAACTATTATTGGTGCTAGAGCACCACGATCATTTATTTTGATGATAACAAAGCATTTGTTATTTAATATTTGCTTTTGAGTCCTAGTTTTCAAGGCAAATTATAAATGGAGACAAGTGTAGAGATGGAGTTCAAGCTCACATCCATGGTAGATTGGAGGAGCTTGATGGAAAAGGAGCTTTGCGAGGAGCGAAAGCATGAAGTCAGAAGAATAGGATAGATGTCTTTTCTATCTTGTACTTTGGATCTCTTTGTTATTTACTCTTTTATTTCTTAGATTACTTATTAAAGAGCCCAAAGTAACAATACAGTAGTCCTAGGTACACTAGCACAACCCTAGGATACTTAGGCTTTTCATAGAGAGCATAGAAATCCAAGATAGGTATCAGACAACCTGATCAGACGTCCAATCTAGAAATCAGACATCTGATCTTGACTTTCAAGACGTCTGACTATAGACTCAGATGTTCAATAACTTAGGCTGGATTTAGTAGGTTCTGTCTGTTGAAATCAAACACCCAGACCTTAGTCTAGATGTCTTAGAAAACGTCTAATGGTTGTGTCAGATGTCCAATTAGTGGAACATTGGCTAACAAACTAAACGTTGAGGAAAATGACCTTTAAGCTTCTATCAGACGTCGGGTAGAGGACACCAGACATCTAATATGTGACCGTTGAGCCTCGATTGGGCCGAAAGCACTTGTCTTAAGGATTACAGCTGTTTAATCTCTTGGGAATCCATTCCTACATTTAATTAGGTTTCTAGATGTCCAGACTTAGTGCCAGACGTCTTGTATGCCATCTGATGGTTTTACACTAGAACCCTGTTTAGGTCTGAACAAAGTCAGGAAGGAAACCCGCCTGGAATTAAACATTTGACTTAGTTCCCAGACGTCGTATGAGTGACTTCCAAATGTCTGATCTTTTTCCTAGACATCTGATGACCCTATCAGAATCATTAATGAATCTGATTGTGGATTTTCCTTGCTTTGGGATGAACCCCAACAACTACCTAATTCTTCTAAAGCCTTCCAAAGCCTTCTTAGGCCACCTATAAATAGAGGAGTATCCCTCCCTTGTTTAGACACACCAAGCAATACAATTTCCACATACATTGTGTCCTAGAGAAGAAGAAGATCATCTAGAAGTGTTGTTGCTCTCCAAGATCATCTCACACACTTTGCGAGCTCCACATTCGCTGTGCACGTGCTCTCGCACCATCGGTTTCGAGAGCATTGTCGTGTCATTGCGTGATTCACACACCTGCGTCAAGTCGATGCACTTCCGCCAAATGTTTCCTAACTCCTATAGTAGCTAGGTTTTATTCTTTGCAACTCTATAGGTTGTATTTTATTGTCTTTGGTTGGGTATTTGCTTTGCGAATTCCCATCTCCATCGAGGGACAAAATCCTTCTTGTGAAGAGAAGGGGTTTGAGGAATGCTACCCTTGTACTTGTAATGTGGTTGTAATTGAGGTTGTACTACCCTTGTTAAAGTAGTACATTAGTGGATTTGATCGACTAGGTCGATCGAAAAATCCTAACTTGAGAGGGTTAGGTGGTGGTTTTTACCTGGTTTGGGTTTCCACCTAAAAATACTTGTGTAAATTGTGCGATTGTTCTTTTTGTGAGATTGTGACATTTTATTTCGCATTTTAGATATATTCTGCAAATCTCACCCCCTCCCGTAGGGATTTACAATTGGTATTAGAGCAGGTTTCTGCTTTTTAGGAGTTACATCCGCGGAAGATCCGATGGAGGGAAGCTGTTCCACTATTCGGATTTCTAAGGGGCAATCTACAAATCGTCTACCATTCTTCGATGGGAGCAACTACCTGTACTAGAAGCTAAGGATGAAGACATGGCTTCAAGCCAACAAGTTCATCATCTGGGCCTGATGCGAGACCCCCTTCGACATCCCGGAGAGACCCGCCGCAGGATACTCGCAGCAGTAGATCCGGGAGCTCTCTCTAAACACAAAAAATAATGGATGCATTGTATTATGCTTTGAGCCTGGAAGAGTTCAGCGGAATCTCTCAATGCGCCACCACATACGAGATTTGGCACACACTTGAGGTAACCCACGAGGGTACCTCTAAGGTAAACTCTTCTAAACTCAACTTACTTTCTCAAGAATTTGAATCCTTTTCTATGAACTCTAACAAAACTTTGAGTGAGATGAACACTAGGTTCACTCTAATAGTAAATAATTTGAAAGCTTTAGGGAAGACCTTCATTAAGGGGGAGCTTCAAGGAAAGCTACTTCGTTCCCTTGGACCGAAATGGGAGCAGAAGGTTATCGCCATCGAGGAGGCGAACGACGTGGAGGAGCTCAACATGGAGGATCTCCTAGGCAATCTAATGGCCTATGAGACAAAGTTGAAGCAGAAGAAGAAGGATACATCGAAGACGAAGCCAAAGATGACCCTCACTTTCAGAATCACATCGGATAGTGAGGTATGTTCCGATGATGAAGACTTTAAGTTTTTACTTAAAAAGTTTTTCAAGTTTTGTAGGGAATCAGAGAAAGAAAAGGAGAAGAAGGATAAGGAAAGCTTGAGAAGCTGCTACCACTGCAACGAAAAGGGGCATCTACGACCCGAGTGCCCTCTTCTCAAGAAAGAGAAGAAGAAGGAGAAGGAGAAGAAATACAAGAAGAAGGCATTCCAAGCAACTTGGGATGACTCAATCTCAGAGGAAGAAGAGGAAAATCTTGAGGAAGAAATTGCTTGCATGGGTTTCATGGCTATGGCAGTTGATAGCCAAAGTGACTCTGATAATGAGGTAAATTCTGAACTTCAAGATGTTTTTGATGAGTTGTTTGAAATTAGTAAATCACTTAAGGTAGAAAATAAAAACAATAAAAAGAATCTTAGTTTTCTTAAAAATGAAAATGAAAGGTTAGAAATAAAACTCAAGGATCTAGAAGTTAGTCCTAAGGATAATAATTTGTTATTAGAAAATAAAGACTTAATCAATGAAAATAGTAAATTGATTGAGGAAAACACAAGTTTAAGAATTGAAATTTCTAGCTTAAAAACCAAGATGCAAGCTATTGAAGATGAACTTGCATGTCTTAGGGAGAAATCAAATAATTTGATCAATAAGATAGAAAATTTGTCTAGCCCTAAGGTTCAAAAACGATCTCCTTCAAGGTGACCAACTGACAAATTCGGATCCAAGCTCACTTGGATACAGAAAAGTCAACTAGAATCTTGTTTTGTAGTTTATAAAGATTTCAACATCCAAGATTGGACCTACAAGATGAAGAACTGTCAACTCGAGTTGGGAGGACCAAGGAGTAGACTAAGGAGGATGAGAAGACTGATGAGATGACGAACAAATGATCGAACCGCCGCACGTTGACCGCCCGATTGGAGACCGGCGCTGATGCCCAGACATCCAAGCTATGGATGGGAACCCCATCTAGTTTGGCATCCATCGCCATTTGGGCCATTCTATTGGCCATGGTAGGTGATCTAAAACCTCTTAACCTTATCTTTTATCTATAACTTGTAGATAGGGGGAGATTATTAAAATTAATAAGCTTTCTGTCAATCATTAAGGGGGAGAACTTGTTAAGTTAGGTATATTTCTTTTAGAAAGGGGGAGAAAAATATATAGCTATCTTGTTATTACAAAATGGGGTGAACATTATTCTTGTTAAAAAAAATTTAATGCAAAACTAGAAGAGCATGTTTTAAGGGGGAGTTTAGGAGAATTAAAATTAATAAAAACCTTTTTGATAATGTCAAAAAGGGGGAGAATTTTATGTATTATTATTTATGGTTTTGTCATCATCAAAAAAGGGGAGATTGTTGGTTCTAGATCACCACGATCGTTTATTTTGATGATAACAAAACACTTGTTGTTTAACATTTGCTTTTGAGTCCTAGTTTTCAGGTCAAATTGCAAATGGAGACAAGTGTAGAGACGGAGTTCAAGCTCGCATTCCTGGCAGATTAGAGGAGCTTGACGGAAAAGAAGGAGCTTCGTGAGGAGCGAAAATGTGAAGTTAGAAGAATATGATAGATGTCTTTTCTATCTTGTACTTTGCATCTCTTTGTTATATACTCTTTTATTTCTTAGATTACTTGTTAAAGAGCCCAAAGTAACAATATAGTAGCCCTAGGTACACTTGCACAACCCTAGGATACTTAGGATTTTCATAGAGAACTTAGAAATCCAAGATAGGCATCAAACAGCCTGATCAGTTGTCCAAACTGGAAATCAGACGTCAGATCTTGACTTTTAAGATGTCTGACTATTGACTCAGACGTCCAATAACTTAGGCTCGACTTAGTAGGTTTTGTCTACTGAAATCAGACGTCCAGACCTTAGTCCAAATGTCTTAGAAGACATCTGATGGTTATGTCAGACGTCTAATTAGTGGAATGTTGGCTAACAAAAGGAAAATGACCTTTAGGCTTCTATTAGATGTCCGTAGAGGACACCAGATGTCTAATATGTGACCGTTGAGCCTCGATTGGGTCAAAATCACTTGTCTTGAGGATTATAGCTGTTTAGGCTCTTGGGAATCCATTCCTACACTTAATTAGGTTTCCAGGCATCCAGACCTAGTTTCAGATGTCCTGCATGTCATCTGATGGTTTTACACGAGAACCCTATTAGGTCTAAAAAAATTCAGGAAGGAAACCCGCTTGGAATTAGATGTCTGATTTAGTTCCCAGATGTCATATGAGTGACTTCCAGACGTCTGATCTTTTTCCCAGACGTCTGATAACCCTATCAGAATCATTAATGATTCTGATTGCAGATTTACCTTCCCTTGGGATGAACCCCAACAGCTACTTAAGGCTTCTAAGGCCTTCCAAAGCCTTCTTAGGCCACCATAAATAGAGGAGTAGCCCTCCCTTGTTTAGACACACGAAGAAATATAATTTTCACATACATTGTGTCCTAGAGAAGAAGAAGATCATCTAGAAGTGTTGTTGCTCTCCGAGATCATCTCACACACTTTGAGAGCTCCACATTCGCTGTGCACGTGCTCTCCCACCGTCGGTTTCGAGAGAATTGTCGTGTTGTTGCGTGGTTCATGCACTCTCATCAAGTCGACACATTTTTGCTAAAGGGAAGTTTCTTAACTATTATAGTAGCTAGGTTTATTCTTTGCAGCTCTATAGGTTGTTGCATTTTATTATCTTTGGTTGGGTATTCGCTTTACAAATTCCCGTCTCCATTGAGGGAAAAAATCTTTCTTGTGAAGAGAAGGGGTTTGAGGAATGCTACCCTCGTACTTGTAGAGTGGTTGTAATTGAGGTTGTACTACCCTTGTTAAAGTAGTCTGTTAGTGGATTTGATCGACTAGGTCGATCGGAAAATCCTAACTCGAGAGGGTTAGGTGGTGGTTTTTACCTGGTTTGGGCTTTCACCTAAAAATACTTGTGTAAATTGTGCGATTATTCTTCTTGTGAGATTGTGATATTTTATTCTGCATTTTAGATATTTCTACAAATCTCACCCTCTCCAATAGGGATTTACAACTATATGTCTAAGAACATGCAAAAAGAGATGGTTCATGTGATATAAATGTGTTTACATCACACCCCCATGCCTATCTTTTGCTAGTCTCTAGAAAAACTACATACTATTTATAAGAGAATTAGGTCAGATTTCTTAGGCAATAGTTACTTTTCAACACTTACGAATTTCAACTATGACCTGAACTATAGACACACAACAGTACCCGTGTGTCTGCCAAACTGCAAACCGCCTCAAGCCCTCACCTTATTCAAAGAAGAAACTTTTTCTTCTTTTTCTTCTTTCCTAATTTTTTTGGATTTTTTAGTTTTCGGAGCAGCTTTCTACAGCCACTCAACTTACCCAAGACTTGAAGAGAACCCTAAGTTCTAACCATCTTTATGTGTGAAATGTGATAGACTCACTAATCGATGATTAGAATGGACTTCAGGTTTCTACACCCCTAGGTGACCTTGAAAAGAAATTCTGCCTAAAGGTGTATCTATTCGACCCGTAGCTTTCTCTCTACTTTTACTTTTATAGGGTCAACACAAGGGCGAACCAGTGTATATCTCCCCGGCTTATTCTACTTCTCTGCTTCTTCCTAAGTGCTTTCGAATTATACGTACATCTCTTGAGCTAGGTTCTGGACAACCTACCAATGGGTTATTACCCATGATAACTTGCTAGCCATATTCGTGCGGTGATGTGTGGCTTATTTCTTTTTTTTTGATATTTTTCTATTTTTTTCCTTTTTTCTAAGTAGGTGGCTTCCATGATCTAAGATTTACCTAAAGGCAGTAAGTAAAGAATGGTCATGTGACTGGGCTCTGGACAACTTACCAATGGGCTGTTACCCACGATAACTTGCCAGCCATACCACCCTAGAAGGTTCATTAGCTACCCAATTTATATTAAAACTACTGAAAAGTAAGTCAGTGTAAATAGTGTGTAGATGCTTAGACTTAAAATCCCCTCAAATCAGAGGGAGGGTTGATAAGTCGTTAGAATGGCGAGGACTCGATAAACAAGTCCACATTTTAGTTGACACCCAGGCTAATTAAGCTTGAAGACCTAAAAGGTCTAAGTGTTCCAAGTCATACAGTTTTATTCTCTAAGATTGAAAATTTTCTAAAGCCCAAGTTCTCTTTCCAAATTCCACAATTTTTTTTAATAAATAAAAAGAAAACAAAAAGAATCTACGGAGTTGACGAAATAATTCAGAGACAAAAATCCACCTCCCCATGCCTATCTAATGCAATGTTCTCACTGTATTAAAAAGACATGAAACTGAGTGGAGTAGAGTAGAAAGCACCTGAATTGCATGAATAACATGTCAGCTCTATGATGAAAAGAAACTGTATACATATTGAATTTAGTGCCTTCAGCTAGGCACATTATACAAAGAAGAAACAAAGAATTCATAAGTGCAGGTCAAAGTCAGAATAAGAAAATTTAGCTTTGGACCTTCCAGGAGATGTCCACGATGTGAACCAGAATATGATGCAGACCCATTCCCCATGGTCAAGTATATCTATGATTCTGGATAAAAATTACCCAAAACTTGAGATCAGCATGCAAGCAGGGTTGGGCCTACGATTTGTGAGGATGCAACCCAAGTAACAAAAGTCGAATAACAGAGAGATTAAGCTCAAAAGGATAATCAATGAATTTGTGATTGGGTTGCACATCCTCAGAACAAATGTCATAAGGGTCCTGGTAGAAGGTTGGTAGTTTCAGACAAATAGGCACCCTTAGACTCGATCTTCTGCTTCCTCCGGAATTAGCTTCCTAAATCTTCATTTTCCAACTCCTATCTTCCATAATTAGAATTTTGAATTCCGGGACCTCCTACATATTAATCACCCCATCTAAAATGTCCAAGTCCAAGATTTGTTGCTGAATTAGAATTGACTTGGATCTAGTGATCTCAAAATCAAAATCATCAAAATGCTCAAAGGGGTGTAATTGAGGAATGGGGCTTTGAATTGAATCCTTCATGAAATTAGGATCTAAATCCACCATGAGACCCCAATAGGATCAAGTTCCTCAATTTTAGGGCCATCAAATGATTTATTGAATTCCTCAGGCCCAGTCATCTCACTAAAATTTTGTGTTGTAAACTCAGGTGAGACTTCGCATAATGATTCTTCACCTTTAGAATCAAAGAATTCTAAATCTGCATTAATGTATGCCTCAAAATCATCAATCACTTTTTGTTTCATGGAGACATACGTTTCCTCGTACCCCAGCTCAGGGATCTCAGGTGAAGTAATCAATTCATCCTTATTTGATTGCTCTAGAATAACTTGGTCAACCCTTGTCTCGTAAAATGTGTCCCCCCTATCGGTGCCTGAGTGGATTCTAACATCAGCTCTTCTGTCAAGGGTTCATCTTGGGAATCCTCCCAAGATTGGACTAGAGCAATCACAAATATCATCCTCAATTTCAATAACTTCCTAAGTAAAAACTCACCCGAGCCTTTATCCTTAACATCCCGGAGTGAATCCAACAAATACTTGTTAAGATCATCAATCATTTTAACCAGGGGCTCTAATTCTTCAGTGCAAGGTGTTGTTGAGCTTCTAAATATTGTATGGTATTCCTTAAGTTAGCCAACACCTTATCTTGGACCTGGTTAACCTGAACCAAATGGTTTGGTTCAGGGTTAGGCAGGTTTAGGTTCAGTGCAGGGGAGTCAACGAATTGAGGTTCTTGATACCCTCCATGATAATAGCTCATTTTCGGTTGTCCATAAGGAGGTGATGACCTATAAGCAGTGTAATCGGAGGAAGGGTGTTCGTTTTAAATTCTCAACATAGTTAATTAAGTTATTTAATCTTAATTAAATGCAAGAGAAAGTAACTTAGGTTAACTTGATTTAATATCGGTTGTGTAGTATAGGGTTAAGCTAACCTAACATTTTAGATTTTAATTCTTTTTTAACTGGTTGAGTCCAGGCCGTTCACTAGGAGGCATAACTTAACTTAATTCACCATTAAATCCTAAGCATAAATTACTAATTACTTAATCAATTAGAATTAGAATTAGATTATTTTAAGAATATGAATCTTGCATAAAGGATATTCAATTAAAAGCATGCAAAATTCCATAAGGAAAAACATATTTACACATATGATTTGTTATTAAAAAGCAAGTAAACACGTTTATTACACTAATTTCACTTTATTGGCAAAAGATTAAGGCAAGAAAAAGAAATTCAACTGAATACAAGTGCCTTATTACATCAATTAAACTCAAAAGACATATTATTGGAGTAAAATACAAAATTAGATGTCTTAAAAAAATAAACATTACATTGTCAAAACTCCTTAATTTCCATTTTTTCCTTTCTTCTTCTTTCTTTAACCTAAATTCTTCTTCTCTTTTCTTCTGCTATCTCTCTCTCTCTCCTTTACTCTTTCTTTGCCTCTTTATTTACCTCTCTGTCGAGCTCTTCTTAATTTCATCTTTTCTTTAATCTCTTTCCTTTAAGCTCTTCTTCACCTCTCTCTTAATTCTCTTAACCCTCCTCTCTTCTCTTTACTTTCAACTCTTTAACTATGCAGGTTAACCACACTTGAACCAAAAATTGGTTTTCTGATTGGCGGCTCGGACCGGTCATGGATACACAGCACCCCTCTCAGAGTGGGACCAGACCCTATTGGGTCCGAGCCAGTTTGTATTAGGTGGTTTATTTATGGTTCACATTTTATCATGCACAGTCTCTGGCCTCCTAGGCCCACACACAAGCCTGCTCACGGGCCCACGCTTGCACCCACAGGCACACACACACCTGGGCACGTGCACTACATGCACCTACAAACACACACATGCTCATTGTGAGCCCAACGCTGACGACCGATAAAGCCTCTTCACTTTTTCCGTTTATTCTAAGGCACGCGCTCCTATTCTACTGATGTGGGACTATGTCAGTCCCCTCCAAGCCAAACTTTGGTTGGAGATTTCGGCTGACTCAAAGCTCCAAATCAAGAAATCAAGGGCTCCTTGGAAAGCTCTAAAGGTGCACTACAGAGATTTAGCATCAATTTGATGCTCAGAACAAATCTTACCCTTCGATTTGAAGGGTGAGAGTAGATAATTTACACGGCTAATCTGGCCTGCAATGAAGCAACTCAGGTCTTATGACTTGCAAATGAGGTCCTGAATCATCTAAGTAGATGATTCCACACCTAATGGTAAAAGGTAGGAGTGCTAAGAGGTTTCTGGAAGAAGAAGCTCAGAAGCTTCTTACAGGAGCTTCAGAGCTCCAATTTGAGCTCTGATTAGCTTGACAGACAGCTAAAGGACAATTACACCCAGTTAAACAACCTCTGAAGGTTGTAAAGAATCCAGCTGGGTAACATTTGCATCTAAATCTCATCA
The DNA here is from genome assembly GCA_037157565.1 of Thalassia testudinum. Classification (NCBI taxonomy): domain Eukaryota; kingdom Viridiplantae; phylum Streptophyta; class Magnoliopsida; order Alismatales; family Hydrocharitaceae; genus Thalassia; species Thalassia testudinum. Next base: position 55,589,714 of record JAZHRO010000025.1, on the reverse strand, counting down.
GAAATGCACTAAAGTCAGTTTCAGGTTCAAATGAAACCAAACTGAACAAAAATTAAATTTACATGAAATCCTAACTTAAACTTATCCAAATCAAATTTAAATCATTTAAAATCATCCCAGGAATCATTTTTAACCATCAATTAACCTAATTGATGTCTCAAACATCCAATCAAACCTAAGGTTGACCATTATGCCTCAAAAATTGACTTTCTTCATTAGGCTATCTCAGGTGAAATTAATACCTCAAATCAACTCTATTTCACCTCAGGAACAAATTTAGGATCTCAAGAGAAGTTTCAACCAGGAATTCTAGGGTTTCAGGTCTGTCGCCTAAGATCTTAAATGAGTTTGTTCGACAGAACAAACTATAGCTTTTATAAGTGATTGATCCACAGGACTGACCTCAGAGCATTTTCCTGATGCTTCTAGACCTCCTAAACTAAGTTAAACCCTAACAAACAGTCTTCTCTAACTCTGCCAAAGTTGGAGAAGTCAGAGGCCTATATGGAGCTCCAGACTTCAAAACATCAAAATAAACACTAAATCAGAATCCTTAGACCTCAATTAAACAATCTAGAACTTCTCAGGAAGTTCTATGGGCTGAAGACTACTTTTTGACTCGCCGAAGCTCACCGCAGCTCTGGTGAGTCCAGACAATGGCTGTAAATGTGTAAAAATCATTAAAATAGGCCATTAAAGATCTGAAAAGTCTCCTAAGGTTACAAGGAACCTCAGGAACTCAATAATCCACTCAATTGTTGATTAAAAATAAAAGATGTGCAGTGAATTCAAAGAGAGTGTGTTCTGAGTTCGCTGGAACTTAGGTCAAGTTCTCTCACTCAATTGAGTAAAGAGAACAAGTTAGTGGGGTGTGGCGATGGTGTACAAGTGATTAATTAGATGGAGAAACTCCTCCTGAGCCACCATTGATAGCAAACTCAGGAGGTTGAGTGAAATTTAGGCATTTTATATGTATGTGATTTTTAGTCAAATTAAAATGAAGATCGGGGCCTTAGATGATGACTAGGTGATGGAGGGCCCTAGTGCATGTGAATTTCCCTCGGTGACCTACGCCATGGACAGTGCAAGCAACTGGTGAAGGTGGAGGTGGATTAGGTATATAAGTGTTAAAATCATGAAATTAATGTGCCAGAAATGATCGTGAAGGATTGTAGAAGGTGATCAATGATTCAAAAAGACAAAAAGATGCTCCAGTCAAGCTCAAAGAGCTCGCTGGAGCTGAGGAAGATGACGGAAAGATCTAGCATTAATCCTAACTAAACTACCTAATTAACTGCTCTAATTACTCTAACTTACCTATCCTACTATTACCTAGACGAAAGGGGCAAGGAGTCTCTGTCGAAGGTCAGACGAGGAAATCAGAGGGGTGGAGTAAGAAGTTCGGTGAGTGTTGGCGAGAAGTAGAGATGAAGTCCGTCGTCGGCACTTCATCAAAAGGCTCAGCAGACGACGGCGGAGATCAAAGACGAGTGGAGATGATCAGAGGAAGACGGTGGAAGCAAGAGAAGGTCGCTGAATTTGGAGTGAATAGCTTATTTTTTAGCTTAGTAGGGGGAAGAGGGAAGGGAGCTAACTTCGCGAAATTGGAGAAGTGGAGTGGTATTTATAGGTTGCGGCGGCTAAGAAGGAGGATGAATCTAGACAGTGTAGAGTCTAGGTGCGAGGTAACCACCAACATTTTCTCTGACGCTAGTGAGGTTATCTTCAAACCCTAATTAGGATTGCAGCTTCATCCAGACCGATGGATGAAAAGGTGGCGATGAGCGCAAGCTCCAGGAGCTTGGCAAAGGTGGACGAGCGTCAGATGAACGGTGATCAGCTGGTGAAAGTACCTCCTGTCGTCAGCTGTCAAAATGGCTGAAGAAGAAACGAAGAAGAAGAAGATGTATATAGGGACCTGAATGTAAGGAAAGATAAGGACCTAAGTGAAGAATAAGGACTCAAATGAAATAAAACCTAAGGACTAAAACGTAAACTAAGGTTTTCAAGGCTTATTTTAATTTAAATCTTTTTCAACTTTTTATATATGATTATAAATTAGACAAATATTATATATAGACCTTGGATTTACATTTTTTTACCTTTTTAGCTTAATTTATTTAATTAAGTAAAGTTACTTAAGTTATTACATACTTAGGTATAAATTATGATTAAGTTAATTAACACATTAATTAGGTAAATAATTAATGATATTTCGAGTCTATTTATTAATTAAATTATTAATAATATTAACTGGCTAATAATTTAGCATTTTTAACTTATTTTAATGTCCTTTAACGATTTATCCCTTATTCTATAATTAACCCTTATATATACATATTCCTAGCTAATTAACTAGGAAGACTAGTTAATTAGGGATAATTAGAAGCCATGCTAAACCTCTCATCATACCCCCAAGCCAAATTTTTGCTAGTCCCTAGCAAAATTAACTAGAAATATGATGATTTAAACACTTGGGTTTAAATTAATATAAATAAAAACTAAGTAGAGGAAAGCTTAGGTCAGAATTTTGAATATTCATTTTTTAGATTTTAGGTATATATAATAATAGGTATCCATAAATATACAGAGCATTCTATGGAAATCTCCTTACTTAGACTTATAACTCAGAAACCCTTCTCAAAACACACTCTATTAAAAATAGAGTTTTTGACTGGAATTTTATCAAAAATCAGAATCCCAAAAATCCACTTATTCTCTATAATCATTCTAAACCCTAGAAACTCAGAATTCAAAGCATTTTAAAGAAACAAAACTTAAGAGTTGGAAATTAAATTTTAACTCAAAAACTCAATAGACTTAAGTTAATCCTTAAGTTTATGAAATCTAATTTTTATCAATCTAAGTTTTAGCAAATTAGCCAGATACTCATCATTAATCAAACTTAAAGTAGTAAAACCCTAATCTGCCAGCCTACAGCACCAAGGACAGACTTCTAGACTTAGGGTTTTGTCAATCTTTCTCCTTTAGGCCTCAACTGCAAGTCTTCAAAACCCGATTTCTTAGGCTTCACTGCCCAATACAAAGGTTCAGTAGCTATGATTTTAAAGCATCCATGCTTGTGAAGAGAATTGTCCTAAAGGCATCCAAATTTGCAAAAATCCAGATCTTAAGACATTAATTTCCAATCCAGGTTATTCCAATTCAAGCCTTTGGCTTGGCCTTACTCAAGTTTGGTTGCTTTCTCCTCACCAATTTTCTATCCCGAGGTCAACACTTTTTGTGTATATCTCTCCGGTGGACCATTGGGTCTCTTATTCCTAATTTTTATCTCCATAGTTTTTTTTCAACTCTTTTCTATAGGATAGAACACCCATATGTAGTGAGGTGTTCTTTTATTTGATGGAAGGAAGGGTAGCATCCATTTGTACGGAGATGCTTTATTTGGTGGATAAACTGCATAAGTAACCATCTGTAACGAGGTACTTAACTACAGGGTGTTTTATTCTTTTTATTTATTTTATTTATTTTTTTTTATTTTTTTTATTTTTCTCCCCATTCTCATTTTTCTTACTAACATATACTCCATATCCTTTTTCTAGGTGAGTGGCACATCCTTCACCCTTTCAAGAGCCTCCCCACAGAAATCCTTGGACTAAAGAGGATTTAGAATCGATCTCTTAACCTCTGTGTTTTTGCAGTCTTAGATGCCAACAAGACAACTCTATGTGTGTGAATTTTGGATGCTTAGGTTACTTAACTCTCAAACCAGAGCTTGGATAGCAAAGCCATTCACTCTCAGGTCCTTCAAACTTTTAGTTTCCTCCTACAGGATCTGTCAAGACATAACTTGCAAATCTAGTCGAATGTCCTTAGTTGATTAAGCTAACTATAGCCTGATAGACCTTAAGACTAAGATTCTACTAACGCTTTACTTAATTAACTCAAAAAATCTAACCTTTTTACTTAACTTGATGATAGAAACAAATATTCAAAAAGCAAAAGGATTACTTAGTCTAATTGACTAAAAAGTTACAATTTAATTCCAAAACTCAAGTTTTGAACTTAATACACCTTAGTTACTTAATTTCAGAGTAAAGAATAGAAAAACAAATCCTTAGGGTTTTAGATTCTAACTTAAATAAAATCCCGTTTAAAATTTCGCAAACAAATGTGTGTTCTAAAAAATGTTATGAGTAAAAATCTAAATAAGGATTTAATACTCTTATGAATAATATTTACAATATATATTTTTATTTTTATTTTTTGACCTAAAAGAAAAATTAAACTTTAATTACTAATATAAATAAGTATAAATATATTTTTGATATCTTCTTTTTCTTCCTTTCTTTATTGTAAATGTAAAACCCCTTTATTATTTTTATGATTTTCAAATTTTTAAATTTTTATATTTGTATATTTTTATTTTTATGTTATAAAATTTTTTAATTTTAATGAATTTTTCAAAAATTTTCAAATTTTTATGGTATTTCTTATTTTTTTAATTTTTAAAATTTTTGGTATTTCCATTTTTTAAAATTTCATGGGTATTTAATTTTTATGTGTTTTTTTATATTTTCTCTACAAATACACTTGAAGTGAAATTTTCACTTCACACCCCCCCAAGCTAAGATTTTACATTTTTCACACTTTTTACAATGTCCTCATTGTAAAAAGTGTGAAAAAGATATTATACTTCACTTAGTGTAGGGTGATGGAAGAAGTCGGATGGAGGAGATCAAAGATCTCTACGCGGACGACTTCTATTCTGACAAAAGGTCAGAGTGGTCAGTTGGACTAAGTGAAGGTAATCAGTGTAGAATGAAGTGATAAATCAGATACAGACTCAAGTGTATAGGAAGAGAAAAATGTAGAAAACAGGAAACAGCTATATACAAAATGTGGATGGATAGATGAAAAACCCTAATGGAGCATGTAATAGTCTCCAACAAGGCCCAAAACATGTGGTTCCAAGAAAGGTTTTAAACGTTGACCATTAACTTTGAAGGGTTGATCCTTGTTGGATTCGATGATTTCGACAACTCCATTGTCGAAGACTCTAACAACAATAAATGTTCCTTGCCATTTAGACCTAAGTTTCCCAAGGAAGAGCTTCAGACGGGCATCAAAAAGCAACACCTTCTGACCAGGTGTAAAAGATTTGCGGGAAATGTGTTTATCGTGGAAGGCTTTAAGTTTTTCCTTATACAGCTTTAAACTCTCATAGTAATCATGATGTAATTCCTCAAGTTCACTAAGCTGCAACCTACGATGATCACCAGCCTTCGCGAGGTCCAAATTACAAGCTTTAATTGCCCAATAGGCCTTGTGTTCAATTTCTACGGGAAGATGACAGGATTTCCTGTAAACAAGTCTGTATGGTGACATGCCTATTGGTGTTTTGTGGGTAGTCCTATAGGCCCACAAAGCCTCATCTAAATGAGAAGACCAATCCTTCCTATCGGGTCAGATTGTCATTTGAAGGATCTTTTTGATCTCCCGATTAGAGACCTCGATTTTCCCATTGGTTTGGGGGTGATAAGGTGTAGAAATACGATGTGTAACCCCATATTTTCTAAGTTCCTAAACTGGGAACTGCCATCAAAAATGATAGTGCGAGGTACCCCAAAATGAGCGATAATATGACTCTGTATAAAAGGAATGACAACTCGATGATCATTTGTGCGTATGGGTATGGCTTTAATCCAATGAGAAACATAATCAACAAGTAAAATATACTCAAAGCCAAAATTGGACGGGAATGGACCCATAAAAGCTATGCCCCAAATATCAAAGATTTCACAGACAACAATTGGATTCAGAGGCATCATGTCTTTCCGGGACATGCTACCAAGAGTTTGGCAGCGACTACATGCCTTACAATACGTCTGTGAATCTGCAAATAAAGTGGGTCAATAAAACCTGCATTGTAGAGCTTTTGCAGCGGTCTTACGACTAGAAAAATGACCACCATAGGCCTGGTCATGACAAAAAGAAAGGATAGAATCAATCTCAGAAGAAGTAACACAACGCCTGATGATTTGATCATTGCAGAGTTGGAAAGGATACAAATCTTCCCAGAAGTAGTATTTAGCTTCTAATCTGAGTCATGATTTGTGATTCCCATCACAGTCTGGTGGGAATTGATGTGTAACCAAATAGTTAACAATATCTGCGTACCAAGGAAGATCTGAGGATATAGTCAAAAGATGTTCATCAGGAAAGTGCTCAGTGATTGGAGGAGATGATTCAATAGTATCAGAAGGAAGGCAGGAGAGATGGTCGGCAACAACATTCTGCCGTCCTGCCTTATCATGAATTTCTAGGTCAAACTCTTGCAAAAGCAAGATCCATTTGATCAACCTAGGTTTCGTGTCCTTTTCAAATGGAAGGTGTCGAATAGCTGAGTGATCAAAGTACACAATGATTCAAGATCCAAGTATATAAGATCTGAACTTTTCTAATCCAAATACTATCGCTAGTAATTCCTTTTCCGTAACTGTGTAATTCCTTTGTGCCTCATTCAAAGTCTTACTAGCATAGTAAATCACTACCGGATTCTTCTCAATTTTCTGTCCCAAAACAGCTCCAATTATGTAATCTGATGCATCACACATGATTTCAAATGGTAAATCCCAATTAGGTGGTTGCAAGCTCAGAGCCTGTGTAACTCTATCTCTCAATGTCTTAAATGCAGATATACACTCCTCACTCATCTCAAAAGTCGTATCCTTTGTGAGGAGGTTTGTAAGTGGCCTGGTAATCTTTGAAAAGTCGAGTATAAATCTTCTATAGAATCCCACATGCCCGAGAAAAGATCTGATGCCTTTGATCGAGTCAGGAATTGGAAGATTTCAAATTTGATTGATCTTGGCTCGATCTACTTGGATACCTCACTCAGACACAAGGTGACCAAGTACAATGCCCTCTGGAATCATAAAATGACTCTTCTCCCAACTGAGGACAAGATTCACTTCTATACATCTCTTGAGAATCTTCGACAAATTATCTAGACAAATATCAAATGTTTCCCTGAAGACTGAAAAATCATCCATAAAAACCTCCATATATTCACCCACCATCTCGATAAAAATGGCTAACATGCAACGCTGAAAAGTCACTGGTGCATTGGAAAGCTCAAATGGCATTCTTCGGAAAGCAAAGGTTCCGAAGGGGTAGGTGAAAGTTGTTTTCTCTTGATCTTCAGGATAAATTGCTACCTGATTATATCCAGAGTAACCATCCAAAAAGTAGAAGAATATATTACCAACTAATCTCTTAAGGATCTGATCAGTGAATGGCAAAGGAAAGTGGTCCTTCTTTGTAACCGTGTTGAGCTTGTGATAGTTGATGCAAACCTGCCATGAATTCGCAATTCATGTGGGAATGGTTTCTCCATATTCAGTCTTGATTATGGTGAGTCCTGCCTTTTTAGGTACCACTTGAATTGGACTCACCCAAGGGCTATCGGATATAGGATAAATAATGTTAGCATCTAGCCACTTGATTATTTCTTTCTTTACGACCTCCTTTAAATTTGGATTCAGGCATCTTTGAGCTTCTCTTGAAGGTCGTGCCCCATCTTCAATATAGATGCGATGAGTATAAAAATTAGGGCTAATCCCGGTGAGATTGTGTAAAGTCCACCCAATTGCCTTCTTATGATCTCGTAAAACCTTGATCAATTTCGATTCTTGTGATTCAGAAAGATGAGAATTAATGATTACAGGATATGTTTGATCAGGTTCTAGATAAACATATTTAAGATTATCAGGCAATGGCTTCAATTCTAATGTAGGAGTAGGATCAACAGCAGGATCTGGGGTGGGATTTTCGATTACAAAAAGTGAATTAAATGAGTCATGAGATCAGATTCAGGATAGAGTGTGGATTCTGATAGTGGGTTTTTGTTTTGAGGGTATAAGATATCAAAAGATGTGTTCTCTAGTTCTAAGGAACTAAGGTCATCCTCAAAAACTGAAATAGATCTAATTTCCTCAATCCAATTGCAATCCAATCCTCTAGAAGCTCTAAATATATTCAATTTAATTATCATCTCCCCAAATTTCAATTCAATCTTTCTAAAGTCACAATCTATATTGGCCTTTGCAGTGGCCAAAAATTGTCTCCCTAAAATAATTGTGGTATCTCTAATCTGTTTGGGTACTTCCATATCAAGTACAATAAAATCCACCGAAAAATAAAAGTCCCGAACTCTTACAATTATATCCTCCAACATTCCTTTAGGTGACTTAATAGATCTATCAACTAATTGTAAAGTCACATTGGTGGACTTATGGTTTTCTATTTGGAAATGATCTACTAAAGATGAAGGAATGAGATTAATAGATGCTCCTAAATCTAGGAGGTCTCTATCAAAACACTGGTCCCTAATTATACAGGAAATAAATGGAGAACCTGGATCTTTCTTTTTCGAAGGAAGCATACTCGAGATGATAGAGCTCACATGCTCTGAGAGTACCACAATGCTTCCTTTCTTTGGCTTAAGCTTAGGAGTACACAACTCCATGAGAAACCTCGCGTAAGTCGACATGTGTTTGATAGCATCTAGGAGTGGGATATTAATGTGTACCTGTTCAAAAATTTTAACTAAATCCTCATCTATTGTAACATGTTGTTTTTGTTTCCTAGTCTTCTTTAAGTCTTCTGGAAATGGGACTTGGATTCCCTGTTCTACTGAGGTATTTCCCGGATCTCGTGAATTAGTGGGAATTGTGGGATCGGGTTCTGCACCTCTTACAGGTGTAGAAATAGGGGTAATTCTAGATGTACTAGGGTCATGGGATAGGTTCGTTGGATAAACTAGATCCCTAGTGGAAGTTCCATGGCAGGTTGTAACAAAGTTAATACCCGCATGCGAAGAAGAAGCTGATGAAGAAGAAGATGCTTACTGGTGCTGGAAATATGGGTTAGAGAGTAAAGGCTGGTTGCCTTGATTTAGAAAAGATTGCTACTGATTTAGATACTCGTAATCATGAGTAGCAGAGGATGGATTTTGATTTGGATTTTGATTCAGGGGTATTTGATTAAGGAAATGGGCATGTCCCTGATTCGGATTTTGAACTTCCGGGTATGGCTCTGTTAGATATTCCTAGGGTTTGGAACTGGTTGGGATGGAAGGGCCCCTAGCTGACGATATTTAGCTAAGTGCATGATTTGGCCCCTAAGATCAGCCAGTTCTGCCGAACATTGCTGTTGTACTTGAGCAAAAGCCTCAGCACTCTATCGCTGGCTCTCAATCACAGCTCGCAAAATCTGGTCTAGCTGTGAATCTCTATTTGGCCCTACAAGGTTCTGTGAACTTGCGTAAAATGGCCTCACATTTGGTTGTTGAAACGGCAACGTAGGCGGGTTTTGTCTGGTCTAAGTCGAATATGATGGTCTTTGTGAATGGTCAGACCAAGAGAGATTCAGGTGATTATGCCATCCAGGATATAGGAACTAGAATATCGGTTCGATCTTGGTGCATATCCTTGAATGGTGTTTAAATCTAAAGGATAAGGCGTGTTTTCTGTAAAAACAGGAAGTAGGGACAGAGGTGGGAAAGATTGTGGGACAAAGGTCCCCCCTTGGGTTGGTGTAGGAGTAGATAGAAAACCCAAGGAAGATGGATCTCTGGAATCCAGATTATTCACAAATTCCCTCCCCGTGGGAATTTGCGAAATAGGTAAATGCGTGGGATTTTGCGTAGCGAGAAAAGGCGTTAGAGATTTCATCATGTTTCGGACCTCATCGAGATGCTTCGCTACGATGTCGACTTTGTCCAGTTTTTCTGTAATAATCTCTAAATCCTTGGAACTGGACGGATTACTATTGGGAGAAATCGTAGGTCGCATTTTTGATAAAAGCATCGTAGTATAGTTGCGAAATACGATCCAACAAAGATATTGTTTTGTAAAAATAATGAGACATTGAGTCCCAGTCGTTCGTCTCTGGGAGGCATTGTTTTTGCTTTTGAAATCGATCTTAAAGCCGCTCTACTTTATTTAAACGACATGCTGGTGCGTAATATATAGGCGGTTAAAGAACAGGCACTTAAATCACGCAAATATGATAATCATTTAGCTCAAGGTGATTTCAAACACATAAGAGATATATATATATAAAATGAAATTTCATTCATTGTGCGAGAGTTGTTGCACAAGGAAATCTAGAGGAAAGCTTATACATGAATGCTTAAAATTAAATCTAAAATTAAATCTAACTACCAGAAAATGATTGCATACAAGAATCAGCGGGGGGATTTCGCATGCATCATTGGGGGAGAAGTAAGACTACTCTACTATGCAGTAAATGAAAGCAATAAAAATTATGAAGAGCATGATCTAGAGCTAGAAGAATAGAGGGCATTCAGGGGTGGTCCCCGATGGCCTTGGAGTGGTCGAGAGGAGAATAAGGGGCGGCCAATGGAACTTAGGTCGGCCCTTGGAGAGAAGTAGGGTTGATCCAGCATCCCAGCATGGTGTCCTCCATGGTGGTGGTAGTGAGCTCGTGGAGGTGGAGTGAGTGGCTAAGTGGAGGTGGCGTGAATGGCACCAATGGAGAGCAATTGCCAAGGGAGTGAATGGGTGCAAATGGCCACCCAAGGGGTCTTTTTATAGACCTAAGGGAAGCTCTCTAGAGAATTATGGAATTCTCTAGAAGGCCTATGGTGGGAGCTCGTGGGAGAGTGAGAGAGAGAGGGTGGATGGTGGTTTTTAGATCCACCAAGTGTGGATCTAAAAATTGAATGGCTCTTGGTTGCTATTTTTGGCAACCAAGGCAACCACACATGGTAGGGAGTTATAGAGAACTCTAGGCTAGATATTTTCGTGTGGATGGTGTGTGTGGGTGTGTGTGGGTCGAAACTTAGGTGGCTAGATTGATTAGGTTGGGTTCTAGTGGGTTTAGGTCAAGGTAGGCCTCAAATTAGGGTTATAAACCCTAATTCACTAAGGTAAAGTGCAATTATACTTAATACAAGTTTAATTAGGTGTGTGGAAACTTAATTGAGAGTAAAAAAACTCAATTAAGTCAGGTCTTGGTCAATTGGACTCTCACTGAGTCCAATTGGACAGTGTGTGCTGAGATCAGGGCTCAATTGGACTCAATGAGTCCAATTGAATAGGCTGATGGAATTGACTAAGATCCAAGTCAATTAGGTTTAATGAGGACCTAATTAAGTCCTTAGGGAGGTCTAGAGGTGGTGTACTAGGGTTAGGGCACCTTAATTTAGGTTCCTATGGGGTTGGAATTGGGTTTAGGGACCTAGAGATCCAAGATCAAGGCTTAAATCTCAAAACAGGAATTGAAGAGCAGTATCAGACGTCTAATTATATAGTCAGACGCCTTATACTTAAAAATCAGAAGTCCAGACTTGTTGTCTGGACGTCCAATCAGAGTCAGGAAGGATTTCGGGTTCTATTTTGGGTATTCTGCAGAAATTGGACATCTAACAAAGTGTCTGGACGTCCAATAACACTGCAGAAGTGGGTTTGAAGTGTGTGGGAGTTGGCTAAGGGTCCTGGACATCTTAAAACTTATTTGGACGTCCAAAGAAGGGTTGGAACTAGGGTTTTAGGGCTTCCTAGGGTGTTGTGACCTAATCTAAGGGTGGCTAATGCTTGGGGAAGTCTCTAGGCTATCCTAGGGCTAGGATGGACCTATGCTCTTCACATTTTACTGCTTTATTCCTACTTAATAGAATAGCAAACTTTTAAACCCCTTACATTATTATTCCTACATCTAAACTAGGCCTTCTGCTCCAGCTCTGCTACAACTCCCGTTATTCCTGATCCAGCTCCTGATCAGCTTATTCCCTGCAATCGACATAATGTACTTAATCAGCGCATTATAACATTATTTTATGCATAGCTAAAGGAAAGCAGTAAAGATGCAGATAATGCGTATGCATGCATGAATAACCCTAACTTATGCTAGGTCCTAGCTTAATCTAGGCCAATTAAGACCTATGATTGCTGCGCAATCAATTACCGATCTCGTGAATGCCCTTATGCGGGTTTTGATGCGTTGTATTGGTGCTCGCGTGAATTGCGACATTGATGCGTTGTTGATCGAGTTTTCTTCCATCGCTTCAAATAATTCTGAGGCAAATTCTGCATCGCGATTCAAGAAATTCCCTCCACAAGAGGCATCGACAAGATTGCGAATGCCCTCTTTCAATCCATAATAAAAGATATCAATTAGTTGTCAACAAGGGATGTCGTGATGTGGGCATTTCCTTTGTAATTCAAGAAAGCACTCCCACTCTTCATGAATTGGTTCTCCTTGATTTTGAGTAAAAGTCGTGATAGCTCACCTTAAAGCATTGGTGCGACCAATAGGGAAGAATTTCTTCAAAAATGCATATTCGAGTTCAGCCCAAGTCAAGATTGGTCTTGCAATTGTCTTATACCAATAGGCAGCCTTATCCTTAAGGCTAAAGGAGAACATCTTCATGAGTAGGATTTCCTAGCTTTGATTTCGAGGTCCAAGAGTTTGAGATAGATTCTTAAGATCTTCAATGTGTTGAAATAGATCCTCGGATGCAAATCCATGAAAGTGTAAGATTAGACCTATAATATTTGGCTTTAACTCTGGGTCATTTTCTCCAATGGGAATCATAACATTAGGCTCTACTTGTGCATTGGATGGATTATAATAGTCTCGGAGTAGAGGCCTAGGATGAGGGATCGGTAAATCAGGGATATCAAAACCCTCCTCAGGTCGAGGTGGAGAGCGGGTTTGCAAATTTTGCAATTTTTGAAGAGCAGCAGTCAACATATTAATTTGACGGTTCTGCTCGAGCATTTGACGATTCTGGTTCAGGAGCGCCTCATGAACATCAAAAGTTGGCATCTCCCCCTGACCAGAAGAAGAAGGGATCTCAGGATTTTGGTTCTGCAATTGGTCCATAGGATCAAATGTAGAAAAACAGATATATCAAATGGGAAATTTGGTGGTTGCCTAGGTGCAACCAGTCTAGGTATACCTGTCAACGGAGATACGAGAGGTGATTTTAAGGATCGCCTCCCATGCATAAACCAAAAAAAAAGTGCAAAGGCACACTCATGCCACTAAAACAGCAGCAAACAAGACCCGCAAAACAACGCGAAAAAGAGGGTTTTTCTCTTCTTTCAAAGGAAAGAAGAGAGTCCTAGAATACACAAAATAATTTGGACGCAAACAAGTATAATATCAGTATCAAAATACGTGTCCTAAACCCATGTCTACGCAAGTGCGTATCCTTAAAGCTCAAAGGTCTAAGGTCTAGGATCGAGACTGCTCACTACTGGCTCCCCAGGGCTCTAGTAGTGAGGCAGACTTGTTGATCTTCGACCAAAGCCCTAAGAGGTGCAAAGAGGAGAGGTAGAAAAATCAAACTTGTGTGACTCTAGTGATCACCCTGTGTGCGCGATGACATGCAACAGACGATAGCGTAAAAACCCACATGCATTCTGCAAATAGATTGAGTCACAAATTTTATTATCTTCTTTTTACTTAATCTTTTTACAAAAATATGATAGAAAGAAGTAAAATGACCTCTTTTCAAGTATTTTCAACAAAAATGTGGTCTTGTTTATTATCTCCAAGATAGGAATCTACGCGGGTTTTGGGTGTTTTCCCGTTGATGTAAGAAAAATAATAGAAAAATTTCCTGAGTCAGATCGCAATAGAACTAGTAGGTATATGCACTCCTAGGAGTGTATGCCTAAAACATGCTGCTGCTAGTCAAGAATAATGAGTATTTTTGTATTTTTTTAATTTTTAACTAGCTAAATGCAAAAATACAACTACACTAAAGACTAAGAAAGAAATACTCACAATGGTATGTATAATGGTCAAAAAAAACACAGAAAATAGAAAAACCCACCTCCTTTTCTGAGAATACCTGCAGAGGTAACCCTACAAAGAAGACAGAAAACAAAACAAAATAAAACTAATTAGTAAAAAGGAATAAACAAAACAAAAATAGTAATGGCGAATATAATTACAGTTACCTCCCCGGCAACGGCACCATTAAAATATTCATTGTTAACTGGTTGAGTCTAGGTTGTTCACTGGGAGGCATAACTTAACTTAATTCACCATTAAATCCTAAGTATAAATTACTAATTACTTAATTAATTAGAATTATAATTAGATTATTTTAAGAATATGAATCTTGCATAAAGGATATTCAATTAAAAGCATGCAAAATTCCATAAGGAAAAACATATTTACACATGATTTGTTATTAAAAAGCAAGTAAACATGTTTATTACACTAATTTCACTTTATTTACAAAAGATTGAGGCAAGAAAAAGAAATTCAAATGAATACAAGTGCCTTATTACATCAATTAAACTCAAAAGACAAATTATTGGAGTAAAATACAAAATCAGACGTCATAAAAAAGCAAACATTACATTGTCAAACATCTGATACTCCTTAGTTTCCATTTTTTCCTTTCTTCTTCCTTTAGCCTCAATTCTTCTCTTTTCTTCTGCCATCTCTCTCTCTCTCCTTTACTCTTTCTTTACCGCACTATCGAGCTCTTCTTTAATTTCATCTTTTCTTTAATCTCTTTCCTTTAAGCTCTTCTTCACCTCTCTCTTAATTCTCTTAACCCTCCTCTCTTCTCTTTACTTTCAACTCTTTAACTGTGTAGGTTAACCACACTTGAACAAAAAATTGGTTTTCTGATTGGCGGCTCGGATCGGTCGGGGATACACAGCACCCCTCTCAGGGTGGGACCAGAACCTACTAGGTCCAAGCCTAGTTTGTATTAGGTGGTTTATTTTCGGTTCACATTTTACCATGCATAGTCTCCAGCCTCCCAGGCCCACACACACGCTCGCTCATGGACCCACGCTCGCGCCCACAGGCACACACACACCCGGGCACGTGCACCACATGCACCCACACACACACATATGCTCATTGTGCACCCAGCACTGACAATCGATAAAGCCTCTTCACTTTTTCCTTTTATTCTAAGTCACGCACTCCTATTCTACCAATGTGGGACCATGTTAGTCCTCTCCAGGCCAAACTTTGGCTGGAGATTTCAACTGACTCAAAGCTCCAAATCGAGCAAGCAAGGGCTCCTTGGAAAGCTCTAAAGGTGCACTACAGAGATTTAGCATCAATTTGATGCTCAGAACAAATCTTACCCTTTGATTTGAAGGGTGACAGTAGACAATTTACACAGCCAATCTGGCCTACAGTGAAGCAACTCAGGTCTTATGACTTGCAAATGAGGTTCTAAATCATCTAAGTAGATGATTCCACACCTAATGATAAAAGGTAGGAGTGCTAGAAGGTTCTGGAAGAAGAAGAAGCTCAGAAGCTTCTTACAGAAGCTTCAGAGCTCCAATTTGAGCTCTGATTAGCTCAACAGATAGCTAAAGGACAGTACACCCAATTAAACAACCTCTGAAGGTTGTAAAGAATCCAGCTGGGTAACATTTGCATCTAAATATCATCAAAAATGCACTAAAGTCAGTTTTGGGTTTAAATGAACCCAAACTGAATAGAATTTAAATTTACATGAAATCCAAACTTAAACTTATCCAAATCAAATTTAAATCATTTAAAATCATCCCAGGAATCATTTTTAACCATCAATTAACCTAATTGATGTCTCAATCATCTAATCAGACCTGAGCTTGACCATTAAGCCTCAAAATTTGACTTTCTTCATTAGGCTATCTAAGATGAAATTAATACCTCAAATTAACTCTATTTCACCTCAGGAACAGATTCAGAGTCTCAAGAAGAAGTTTCAACCAGGAATTCTAGGGTTTCAGGTCTGTCGCCTGAGATCCTAAATGAGTTTGTTTGACAGAACAAACTATGGCTTTTATAAGTGATTGATCCACAGGACTGACCTCAGAGCATCTTCCTGATGCTTCTAGACCTCCTAAACTAAGTTAAACCCTAATAAATAGTCTTCTCCAACTCTGCCAGAGTTGGAGAAGACAGAGGCCTATATGGAGCTCCAGACTTCAAAACATCAAAATAAACATTAAATCAGAATCCTTAGACCTCAATTAAACAATCTAGAGCTTCTCAGGAAGTTCTATGGGCTGAAGACTACTTTTTGACTCGTCAGAGCTCCGATGAGTCTAGATAATGGCTGTAAATGTGTACAAATCATTAAGTAGGCCATTAAAGATCTAAAAAGTCTCCTGAGGTTACAAGGAACCTCAGGAACTCAATAATTCACTCAATTGATTAAAAATAAAAGATGTGCAGTGAATTGAAAGAGAGTGTGTTCTAAGTTCGCTGGAACTCAGGTCAAGTTCTCTCACTCAATTGAGTAGAGAGAAGTTAGTGGGGTGTGGCGATGGTGTACAGGTGATTAATTAGATGGAGAAACTCCTCCTGAGCCGCCATTGACAGCAAGCTCAGGAGGTTGAGTGAAATTTAGGCATTTTATATGTAAGTGATTTTTAGTCAAATTAAAATGAAGATCGGGGCCCTTAGATGATGACTAGGTGATGGAGGGCCCCAATGCATGTGAATTGCCCTCGGTGACCTCCGCCATGGATAGCGGAAGCAACTGATGAAGGTAGAGGTGGATTAGGCGTATAAGTGTTAAAATCATAAAATTAATGTGCCAGAAATGATTGTGAAGGATTGTAGAAGGTGATCAGTGATTCAAAAAGACAAAAAGATGCTCCAGTCAAGCTCAAAGAGCTCGCTGGAACTGAGAAAGATGACGGAAAGATCTAGCATTAATCCTAACTAAACTACCTAATTAACTACTCTAATTACTCTAACTTACCTATCCTACTATTACCTGGATGAAAGAGGAAAGGACTCTCCGTTGAAGATCGTAACAGAGGAGGAAATCAAAGGGGTGGAGGAAGAAGTCCAGCTGGTGTTGGCAAGAAGCAAAGATGAAGTCCGTCATCGGCACTTTGTCAAAAGACTCAGCGGACGACGGCGGAGATCAGAGATGAGTGGAGATGATCGGAGGAAGACGGTGCAAGCAAGAGAAGGTCACCGAATTTGGAGTGAATATCCCATTTGTTAGCTCAGTAGGGGGAAGAGGGAAGAGAGCTAACTTCTCAAAATCGGAGAACTAGAGGGGTATTTATAGGTTACGGCGACTGAGGAGGATGAATATGGACAGTGTAGAGTCTAGGTGTGAGGTAACCACCGGCGTCTTCTCCGACACCGATGAGGTTATGTTCGAACTCTAATTAGGATTGCAGCTTCATCCAAACCAATGGATGAAAAGGTGGTGGTGAGCACAAGCTCCAGGAGCTTGGCAGAGGTGGACGAGCGTCAGATGAACGGTGATCAGCTGGTGAAAGTACCTCCTGTCGTCAGCCGTCAAAATGGCTGAAGAAGAAATGAAGAAGAAGAAGATGTATATAGGGACCTGAATGCAAGGAAAGATAAGGACCTAAGTGAATAATAAGGACTCAATTGAAATAAAACCTAAGGACTAAAACGTAAACCAAGATTTTCAAGGCTTATTTTAATTTAAATCTTCTTCAACTTTTTATATATGATTATAAATTAGACAAATATTATATATAAACCTTGGATTTACGTTTGTGACCTTTTTAGCTTAATTTATTTAATTAAGTAAAATTACTTAAGTTATTACATACTTAGGTATAAATTATGCTTGAGTTAATTAACACATTAATTGGGTAAATAATTAATGATATTTTGAGTCTATTTATTAATTAAATTATTAATAATATTAATTGGCTAATAATTTAGCATTTTTAACTTATTTTAAGGTCCTTTAATGATTTATCCATTATTTTATAATTAACCCTTATATATACATATTCCTAGCTAATTAACTAAGAAGACTAGTTAATTAGGGGTAATTAGAAGCCATGATGAGCCTCTCATCAAAGGGTAAGGATCAACATATCCTTCCTGATTGTAAATCATATTAGGTTGTCCAAATGTGGGCGGTGATCTATAATCGATGTAGCTTGGATAAGGATAAGAATCAAGATTATGGTGTCCAGGGTTAGACCCTAAACACGGAGGTCTAAAACTGTATCCCAAATCTGGATTATCCCAAATAGAAGATGGATGAGAATAAGTCTGGTTGGAATAATAATCATTGTGGGAATAAGTACTGGCAGGAGGGTAGGAGTGGAAGTGCGAATAGGATGTGGAAGGATCCATGACAAATGGGAGGAAGAAAGGTGCCCTGCAATACAAACAAACAAATATGTCCTTAAGTGGGCTAGCCAAAAGACCTACAGACTCTCAGAACCCATCTTTAGATAAAGAAATGATTTGATCTACTTCTTTCAAGTTAATCCAACCAGTTAGAGGGAGGGGCTGAGTAGAAGGTTCTTCCTTTGGCTTGCGCCTCTGGTTCCTAGTATACCCCCCAGGAGCAATCATTTGATTCTGCTCCCTTAGCTAGACATCAGATTTAACAGTAGAAATAGACTAATTGAAAATAATCTCGATCTGGGCTCTGATGAGCGAGTCCAATCTTTAAGGCCAATGTATAGTCTATTTTAATTAGGGTTAGGTTTGAATGTGCTTTGGAATGTGATGGACCCTTTATCTGGGTTGTGCCCTTAATATTTGATTGATGCGTGTGCATGCACAACCAATGGTTTTCAAGCAAGATTATTTTTTTGTATGTGGTGAATTTTAGGGTTTAAATCTTACTTAGTAGCTTTTAAGATTCAACTTTAGGTGCATTCAATCAAGTTCAGCTGGCACACCAGGTTTTGAAAGCACAGGTGAAGTTGTTTTCCTTTAAAGCTTAAAAGAATGTGGAGTGCCTGATAAATCCCTAAAAGTTGAACCTATGTGGCAACTACTTGATGAGTTGTTTTTAGTTGAAATTATGCAGCCTAAACAACTCAAATAATTGGCCTGATGCACCACTTAATTAGGCACACAAGTCATTACCTAATCTGATTTCTACTCAATTATGTGTTGATGAGTGTACCGGTCCCAAAGATCGGGTTATTGGTTGAGTATGAAGAATAAGAAGAGGTTGTGTACCTTTGTGAGATTTTTTTTTTTTAATATGCAGAGGGTGAGGCGGGTGGTGGTGTCAACCAAATAATCAAAACTAACCTTAGGGTTTATGAGAACTCCTAGGTTAATTAGGGTTTGTGTTATTAGGTGATGGAATGAAATCTAGTGGGTGGGGAGGTAGGGGTAAACTTATAGACCCTTCAACAGTACTTTACTCCAATCTACCGCTTTTGCTCGCCTTGTGAGAGTACTTGCAATCACAATAAGAAAGGAGAGAAGTGAGGTAAAAGATAAGTAAGGCAGGAAAACATGAAAAATCAAAGAGCGTCGCCTCCTTGGCAACGGCGCTAAAATGTTGAAGCGGAGATTCTACGCAAAAAGGTTGAGTTTGGAAAACTCATCGTTGTAGTGCGATTTGAGAGGAGAAACCATCAACAGATAAATTTTATCGAAACTCAAAAGGAATTCTAAGTCGAACACAAGGAGATGGACATTTGATTGAAAATTGCATTTGTTTTGTTGTCAAGAAGTAGATTAACTAGTCGAATTGAATCTAAACTAGCTATCTACTTAAATATTAATGAATAGAAGAGAGAGAGTATTACAAATAAAGACAAAATAGAAATAGAATAAGTCTGGATTTCATAATCACAGAATGATGTCAATTACAACTAACCACTACAGTAGAAAGCGGTAAATCTACTCTAGAAAGTAGTAAAAAGGTGGAGAAAAGTTATCCTCCTCGATGGCTACTTGGAGGACGAGCTACATTGACGAAGCGCCTAGGCGAAGGTGGTAAGATGTGGGATGAAGGAGAACGACAACAGACAATAGAGAATGAGGTAGGGCTACGTCGCAGCAGGATCCGCTTCTCGAATGGTGGTAAGAGGACAACCACAGAATGCTCCATTAACGGGCTGATAAGGTGGAAAAATTATATTTTTAACTCTAGAGGAGCATCCTGGGTTTGGGACAAGCTCTTAGAGCTTTGGAGGGGGTGAGAGAAGAGAGGAAGGGATGAAGAATTCGAGTGGTAGGGGTCTCCTTTTATAGTTGTAGGGATTGAGGGCAATTTAGTTATTTTATGCTTAAAAACATTAACTTAGGGTCTTTAGTTATGTATTTAAGAGTCACTAAAGCCCCTGAACATGGGCATAAGTTGCGCGAACGCCGCGCCTCCTCCTCTCCCTATGCTTCAATGCTTATGCACGATCGTGTGCTCTCAGCTGTCCGATCGCAAGATCAGATGGCCTAAAACCCATGAGAGCCTTCATCTATTGGGCACGCACATGCGATTGCACATTCAATTACGCGTCATTGCGCACGTGCGTGATCCACACTCATCTCGCATGCCACATAGCCACATCTCCCGCCGCAAGATCAAGATCTAATAGTCCAATTTGAGCTACACCCGCTCACCCACACGATTTGAGGTGGGGCAGGGCTCGATCTTGCGTCCTCCTCTCGCTTGTGAAGCGCATAGCCGCTGCACTATGGCTGCCATTTGGTCGTGTTTATGAATTAAGGCATGTGCGTCCATGGCTGTTGGATGAAGATCCAATGGCCCAGATCTGATCTCACGGTTGAGGAGAGAGAGGGAGTGGGCACCTTTGGCCGTTGTGGGTGGCTGAGATGGCACCACATGGCACCATCTTGGTCGTCCATCTTTTGTGTCTTGTAGATGGTGCCACAATGTCGGATTGGACTGATTTTCATGCCAATGGGCTATGATCGTCGATCAGAACCTATCTGTGTGGTTGGATTTGTCATCTGATGTACGAATTTACACCATCTTGCCCCTTGACCTCTAATATTTCTCGGACTGCATCTGATGTTATGGAAGTCCGATCGGGGCGATCTTGGAGTCGTTGAACTCCAATCATCGCCCTGATCAGATCCGTATGGTTGGACTTCAATCCGACGCCCCGATTAAATGTCGCCCTATCATTTGACCATAAAAAGTAGAAATTAACCTAAAATTTATACAACCTTTCCTAAATGCATGATGATGCATGTTATGCAATATTTATAATGTATAATGCAACTATATGTCTAAGAACATGGAAAAATATATGGTTTATGTAATATAAACGTGCTTACATTATGGTGCTTGGAGAATCGGTGCGATAACAAGGCCTTTCTTCAAGACTTGGAAAGCCTCACCACATCTATCATCAAAATCGAAGGAAACATCCTTTGCTAACAGGCCATAGAGTTGCTTAGAGATTTTACTAAAATCTCTAATGAAGCACCTATAGAATCCAACATGGCCAAGAAATGATCTAACTTGACGAACATTGGTAGGCGAAGGAAGTTTAGAGATGGAATCGATTTTGCCTGTATCCACTTCTAATCCTCTCTTGGAGACTACATGCCCCAAAATAATGCCCTGCTGGACCATAAAGTGTCTCTTCTCCCAGCTAAGCACCAGCTTTGCCTCTTCACAATGGGTTAAGACTTTATCAATGTGTGAAAGGCATAGGTCAAACGATGAGTCCTAAATGGAGAAATCATCCATGAAGATCTCTAAAAACTCATCGATCATATCAGAAAAGATAGCCATCATATATCGTTGGAATGTGGTAGGAGCATTACATAACCCGAATGGCATTTGATGAAATGCAAATGTGACATACGGACTCATGAAGGTGGTACGCTCTTGATCGTCAGGGAAGACAGCTATCTGATTATACCCAGAGTACCCATCAAGGAAATAGAAGTACTTGTTCCCTACAAGTCTTTCCAAAATCTGATCAATAAATGGCATAAGGGAAATGGTCTTTCTGGGTAGCCATGTTCAAATGACGGTAATCGATGCAAACCCTCCAGCCAGTTGAGGGTCTAGTGGTCACCAACCCTCCATGGTCATTTTCTTCCACAGTGATTCCTACCTTTTTGGGCACCACATGTATTGGACTGACCCATTTATTATCCGAAATGGGATAGATAATGCTTGCATCCAGCCATTTCAGAATTTCCTTTTTATCAACCTCCTGCATATTAGGGTTGAGCCTTCTTTGCATGTCTCGAAAGGGTTTCACAGACTCACCTATGTATATATGATGCATACAAAGGGACGGGTCAACACCCTTAATATCAACTATCGACCATGCAATAGCTTCCTTGTGCCTTTGTAAACACTCGAGCAAAGCTTCCTCCTACAATTTGGATAACATAGCTGAGATAATGACAGGGTGTGTGTCATTAAGGCCAAGCAAAGCATACTTCAATGTGCTTGAGAGGGGTTTAAGCTCCAACTCAAGAGCCTTTTGGATTGAGGGTATAAGTTGAGATGTCCCCACCTCAGGTAGTGGATCTACCTTCAGGGTCCAGGGTAGGGACAGAGACTCTGTGCGTACTCCCAGCAACTCTTCCAATTCAAGCATATCCCCTTCATTTTCTTCAATAATCAGAGGATAGTCCTTAGATATGACTATTTGAAGGGGAACTCTACATAAGAGTGCTAGAGTAGTCTCTTCAATGATTTCATCAACCACTATAATCTAAGAACATTCTTCAAATCTGGATTGCTTGTAGGTATCAAAAACATTCAATCAGATTTTCTTGTTCCTAAGCCCATTTTAAGTGCCCTTGATCTACAATTGATAGAGGCGTTGGCTGTGGCCAAGAAGGGGCGTCCTAGAATAATGGACAGCTTGGTGGGCCTATTAGATGGGTGAGTATCTAGTATGAGAAAGTCAACAAGGAAGAAGTCCTCCACTCTCACCAGGACATCTTCCAGCAATCCCCGTGGTGTCCTAAGTAATCTATCTACGACTTGGAGGATGACCAGACTAGGCTTCAAATTGCCTCCTCCTAAAAGGTCATAGACAGAGCTCGGTAAAATGTTCACCCTCGCGCCTAGATCGAGCAGAGCTTCGTCAATGTGTTGGTTACCTATAACCACTGAAATATACGGGGCCCCTAGGTCTTTCATCTTGGGAGATGTTCCATGTTGGAGCACCAAGCTAACATGGCAAGGCAGGATGACCTTAGCTTGGACCTGTCTCTTAGATCGACGCTTCTGGGTACACAGGTCCTTTAGAAACTTGGCATAGGATTGGATCTGTTTAATAGCATCCAATAAAGGCAAGTTGATATGGACTTGCCTAATGTGTCCATAATCTCATCCATCCTATCCTTGGCTCCAAACAAGCCAATAGAAGATTCCCTAGGAGCAGATAGGTGCTCTGGATAGGGCACCCTCGGCTTCTGGGTAGAGGGGTCATCGTGTCGAGAAAGGGGTGGCAGAATGACGACATCCTCTAGGTGGGTGATTTCAAGCGAGGGAGGGCAGTGTGGCTCTTCCTCGGTGAGGGTGGAGGTCAAGTTTGGTGTAGGAGGGGAATCCTAGGAGGAAACCGTAGGAGTGCTACCAAGTTTATCGATTTTCTTTCCACTCCTCAGCACAGTAACAGCTTGAGCATGCTCCCTAAATATGACCCCTTTACCCTTTAGGTTCTCCTCAGAAGAGCTAAGCAGCTTCCTCGGATCCCGCTCCCTAATTGCCTCAGTAATATGACCAATTTGGGATTGCATATTAGTGATCATCTTATTCTGAGATTAGATGACCATATTCTGGTGTTCTTGCATTGCTTTCATCGTGGCTTTTAGTTCATCCATCTTAGAAAGCTTATTTTGAGGAGGGTTTGTATAGGATAGCTAGTATACGAGTTGAGGAGGTTGGGGTCTTGCATTCCCTGAGTTGGAAGCATCACCTTGCTTCCATGAAAAGTTCTGCCACCCCAAATTATAGGTATTGGAATAAGGGTTATTACAAGGGGGTGGTCGAAAACCTTAAGCTGCATTCAGGTCAGCTTAAATCAACTCAGGGAATTGATTTGCCAAGTAGCACTCCACAGTGGCGTGTGTAGTGCTTTGGCAAATGGAGCATTCACTTGAAGACTAAAAGATAGAGGCTGCTTGCATGTTCATGCCGGGGTTTGCTAAAAGCCTATCAAAATTTTTGTTTAACAATTGAATTTGATAAGCCAAATCCTGAATAGCCCCAACTTCATGGACCTCTATCTTCCTCTATAGGATTGATGGTTTTTTTCTTGATAGGAAGAGGACATATGTACGGAATTATCACTTAATGTTTCAAAAAATGGTTGTTTACTCGAAAGCAAAATCAGGTTTGTAAATGTTGCGTTGTAGTATAGTTGAAATCGCTTCAGAAAACAAATGAGAATTTATTACTAGAAAAACTAAGAATCCGAGGTCGAACACGGGGAGCAAATTGGTATTTAAAAACTAAGAACACAACCTCAATTTGATAAAATGTGATGTTCAATCAAGTTATGAAGAAATAAAACTAATTTCAATGTATATAGATGCTTCAAACATATGAATAGAGATGTAAAAAGAAATCAAATGCTTTTGGGCTTTCTCTTTCTCTTTCTTTACTCGTCTTTCCCTTTCTCTAACTTCAGACTTTGGCTTCTTCTTTCTCCTTCTTTGGCTTTGCTTGAGCTCACTTTTTCCTTCCTTCTTTCTCTGACTTCAGCTGAGCCTTCTTCTTTCTCTGATTTCTCCTTCCTTCCTTTGCCTTGGCCTCTTTCTCCTTTCTTCCCTCTCTGCAATAGTGCCTTCTTCTTCCTTGGTTCTTCTTTGCCTTGGCTTCCCCTGTGGCTCTTTCTCCTTCATCTTCCTTTCCTTAGCCTCTTCCTTCTTTGGCTTCCTCTTCCTTCTTCCTTTCCCTACACAAAAGTGCAAAACCTAACCCTACCCTCCCCCACTAACACTCTCTCTCTTTCTCTCTTTGACTCGCTCTCCTAGAGCCAGTCGAGTAAACAGGTCGGGTAAGCACTCTCGGGTCCAGGCACACCGACGTGGGTGATGCGCGAGGAGAGCTGGGTAATCAGGTTAGGCAGCTAGGTCCGCGAAGGAGTGAGTAGGGACGAGGCTTGAGTGGGCGAGGGGACCTCACCCCATGTTAGGAGGTGAAGAGCCTATAACACAAAAATAACTTATATCACATAGGCAGCTCGAAACTTACTGAGGTAGGACTAAAAGTCCCACTCGTTTCTTTGCGTGTGCCCGCAAGGAGTGTTGCTCAATTTCTGCAGCTGCGGAGTGCTTTGGCCCTCAATAGATGGTTGATGCTGTTCGTAAAGGGATTCTGCACACCTAGGACTCAGTCTCCTGGAGCAGGGCCACTTGGTGCAAGCTTGCAAGCAAGCTTCGCGGCTACTCCAATGGCGAATGGAGGTCCGACCTGTCAACACGAATACGGCCTCATGGCCCTATCAAAATGCTCAGGAAGCTTCACCGTGACACGGCGAAGGTGGCTCAGTGGGTGGCATGGTGCGGGACGGCCTAGGCGTGCATGCCTAGATCGGTCTATGGCCGTGAAGGTGGGGTTGCTCGGGAGCAATGCGTGGCGCGTGTGGCGGTCGATGGAGAGGTGGAAGATGATCAGTGGATGGTGGCGGAGCTTCTGTGGTAGTTGGCGAGGCATGTGGGTGTGTGGAGTGGTGGATGTGCCTTCATCGGTGGTCTACCGGAGGTGAAGAAGGTGAGGGTGGTCTGTGGTTGTCGAGGGTGGTTTTGTGAAATAAAGAGGGTGAAAATGAAGAGTAGAGAGAGGGGAACTTATCTGAGAGTGATTGGATGAAGGGGGAGGTAGAGGGCGGACGGCGTGTATCTGCCGTCGTCGGAGACAAAGGCCCTAAGATGAAGAGGCGGTGACGACGAGAGGGAAGTAGACGCGGGCGCAAGTATGGTGCAATGCAGAAGAATGAGGTGAAGAAGACTCTGCCACTGGTATGGTGGTAGAGCGACGAGAAGAGGGAGGAAGAGTAGTCGAAGCTTGCGGGCTTCTTGGTCGGAGATGGAAAAGGAGGAATTCTGGGGGACTCTTCGACCAAATCAAGCTTGGCATGGTCGGGAGGACTTGGGGCATCTTTTATAGTCGCGGGCAGAGGGCCTTGTGCTTAGAAGGCAAGCTTCCAAGCACGGTAACCTCGCTGGACTTCTAAGGTCAAGAGATATCCATATCTCTCATGTGTTTGCATGAGAGATTGGGTGGGAATCAAATCGCCTAATTGGGTTCACACGATAGGGAATTCCTCAAAGAATCTCCCATTCAAATTTGAGAGGGATTCTCTGAGGAATCAAGGAGATATTCTCTCCTGAATCCTCGCCGGAGTAGGATTCCTCCACTTCAATGGTGGAGGGACCTAATTGCAAAGAATGACAAGGAAGCTAGGGGGTCTATGCAAGGTTTTCAAAAGTTAGGGGCATAAAAGTAATTGGGTTGGACTGTTTTGCAAAGGAGGTCAAGGTGAACTCCCCTTAAGTCCAAATTTTGGTATAAACCTAATTTGGACCCAAGGAATCCAATGGTGAAGTTGAATTTTAGGTTTGACCACATTTTACTAGGTATTTTACACAAAAACCCAATTTAGGTTAAATGTTTGACTAGGACCCCTATTTAGGTCAAAATAGGTTCTAAAGGCCAAATTAAAGATTCTAAATCATAGAGGATATTTTTACATGAATTTTAAAGTGTTTAGTTGAATTTTATTCTAACCAAAACCTTGTTAAATTAAGTGGGTCTGTTTTAGAGTTATAGGATGTCATTTAATTCCCAAATCTCACATTAACCCTTTTCTGATTGAACCAACCCACTTTTTATCTTGTTAGGACTAATTCACCCATGTTTAACCCCTGAGAAATCCCATTTTTGTACTGCAATGGTAAAATTACAGTTTTAGCCTTTATTTCTTGCTTTTCTTTCAACCCAGTTATTCTCTGAGTTAGGCCCTTCACTTGGTTATGTAGGAGCTTTTATTCTCTTTTCTAGGTCAAAATGAGCTAGTTAGGGCTTATGATGGTGTTCCCATCAATGGCCAGGCTTCATCCTCAATTTTGGTCATGAAGGTTCCAACATAGGCTGCATCGATGGTTTGCATGTGCCTTTCAGATAATCCGTTATAGAACCTCTCGACCAATTGCCATCTTGGCACCTGATGGTGGGGGCATAACCTAAGGAGGTCATTAAAGCACTCCCATATTTTGTGAAATTGCTCCCCTTCCTATTTAGTAAAACCCATAATCTCTCTTTTGTAATGATTGGTCGTACTCATAGGAAAGTACATTTTCAAGAATTCTCCCTTAAGGGTGGCCCAATCATTTACCCCTGCATTAAGGGTATAATACCAGTGCTTGGCCTTATCCTTTAGGGAGAAAAGAAATAAAGCTCTCATCAGGGCTTCATCAATAAAGCCCTGGAGCTTCATTGTGGAACAGACCTCGGTGAATTTCTCAAGATGCCTGTAGGGATCCTCCCTAGTAGTACCATAGAAAGAGGGGAGCAAAGATATGGTGCTGCTCTTGATCTCATAATGATTATCCACTCCAAGTCTTTGGATAGTCTCTCAAAGGTCTTTGATTTTCACCAACCCTAATCCCTTCTTCAAGTCTTTCTTCTACCATTTTTCTTCTTTCTTAGTTGGCTTTCCTAATAATTCTCTTAGGTTCTAGGTTGAAAATAAGACTCCTTCTAAGAGAGCACCTACCAAGCATACACTAAGTAAACACAAGGCAACTGGTCTTTTGTTGATATAGAGTACTTTAAGCCCTCTTCCAACTTTCCAGCTTGGCCAAATATAGTCAAGGCAGTGTTTCTCTGTTCCCACATAAGTGGTATAAGAGAAATGAGGCACTTGAGATTCCTGTTCAATGTCTGTTAAGGAGGTTGAGGTTACTTTAGTTTTTTTAGGTGACCAAATAAGTTGTCAATCCAATTACGCACCGTAAATTAACCTTCAAGTGCCCTAAAGATGTACACCTTGTTGCAATGATATTCTTAAATGTTCATGTAAAAAGGTACTCCAAGGATGGAACCAAGGGATGCAAGTAGGGTAAACCCTTCCTTTGAGGCGATGCATTAGCGATGCCTCTTAACTACCCTTGATTCCTTTAAGGGGTGTCCCCCTCCTTAAAATATCAAGTCACTCAGGAAAAAGTTAATACCATTGTCACAAGGTGAAATAGGAGGGTTTGTACTGATAAAGTGGTCAATGCCTATAGGCTTAAGGGTCCAAGTCCTAGTGTAGTGCCCACAGTGTGTGCTCGGTGTGAGAAGTGTGCATCACACCGTGAAAAATGAATTTTCTTTTGAAAATCGCAATCAAGTTATTCAAACACTTCCTGCATATTTTACTCTTCTTTCAAAAAGTAATGTAACCACTTGAGTAATCTTTTCAAATCATCTTAAGTGGCCTTCTTTAATTATGTCCAAATGCAATGCGTATGCAGATAATTGATGTAGAAAGATAGGAAGTACGTACCTTGCTCCAGCACTCTATGATGCAAAAATGCACGCAATGCAGGAAGAAAAATCTAAATGCTGCTCAAGCATTCCTAGATGATCAACCTATGGTATGCAACTTCTATTAGGCAGCACAGATTTTTTTTTTAAATAAATGCACAATCAAAAGAAACAAACTATCCAAGATAGAATAAACCTAGTTTCTAAAGAGCTGGGGACACACCCTGAAAAACAAGCCCCAGAATACAAGGGTGAGAAAACATATATCTAAACTAAACCTCTAAGCCTAAATCTAAATTAAGATCTAACAATGAAATCAGGGAAGGTTCCTCCATTCACCTTCGCATGCGTGGGATGAAGACCCATAGGCACCTGTTGCTATTCTCTAGGTGGCATCAAGGTCCACCAAAAGTATCATCTCCGTCATGTGCGCCCGTCACGTTCATTCATTCTTTTTTGCACACAAAAAGAACCAAAGTCAATAATTCAGGAAAGCTTCAGAAATAGCAAAAAAATAATATACATTCCCCAAAAAAATAATAGGCATGTTTCCTCCCCAGCAACAGCGCCATTTGAAAGAGTGATCCTCGTTTTCGATGTAGTTTTGCACATAAAATGTAGTGTCATTATAGTTCATTACATGGTAGAAAATCGCTTTTCAAAATATTTATTACTCAAAATCTAACAACGAAAATAGTTAGGTCATTTCCACAGGGAGGAACTAGCCTATTAAACTAGCAAATATTTCCATGCTAAATCTTATTTCAAGAGGGATCTTTTTGAGTTAAAAGTGATTTTCTCAAAGAAGAGAAAGCTGGTGAATATTTCATGCAATTATAAGTATCATGGCAAATATTTTCCCATGTTTTCGCCAATTTATCAAAATGTGACAGTCAGGTATTTGCCTACAATTGTAGTATATCATGCAATGTATAGGAGGCCAATAGATTTGAGGGAAATGCAATTATAGATAATCAGACAATATTACGAGAACTCAAGGGGGCTGGCTGCAAATTCATTCAATATATATTCACTATAAAAATCCCTCCAAAATTTCTTAACAATGGCATTGAAATGCAAATTTTAATGTCACCATTAATAAAGGATTCTTCCTCTCTCTTCTATGCACACAGGAAGAAGGATCGCCGATCTGATGGAGCTCGGAGGAGATCGATCAGGATGAGGGCTACACGGTGGCATAGGAGGCGTAGCTAGAGGCGGCCGGCGACGGCGACCGGAGCACCAGAGGCCGGCGGAGGTGGAACGTGCAGGTTGATGATGGAGCCACTAGCTAGGGGTATGTGACAGCGTGGAAGGTCGGCGGAGCTGGAGGCGATGTTGGCAAAGTCGACGTTGAGGATGGCGACAGGGAGTGACTTCTGTGGGTAGGTGCTACGCGGTGGTGATGGGTTCTTTCGTTGAGTGGAAGGGTCGAGAAGAGGAAGGAGAAAAGGAAGAAGAAGGAAAAAAAAAGAGAAGGCTTAGGCGGTGGGCTGTGGCTGAGGTAGTGGTGGCTACAGTGAGGGGCATTGGTGGTGATGGTGGTCGTGGTGTTGGATGAGAGCTGCTGAGGTGGTTGTGGATTTGGGTTCTTTTGTGGAAGGGAGGAATAGAGGAGAAGAGGAAAATGAAGAAGTGGAGGAGGCATAGGCGTGCTTGGCTGTGGTGTGTGGACGGCTGCAACGGGGGGAAAGTGCTGATGTTGGGTTTGGGTTGAAGTTGCAAGTGGTGGTGGAGGTGGGATAGGGGCGACAGCAGGAGGTTGAAGAAGGGGAGGAAGGGGAAGGGGTGTGGGTTCGGTGATGTGGTGTTAGTTGTGGTGAAGGGTGGTGATGTTGTGGCCACACACTGTCGTCGTGCGACTGACGAGAGGGAGAATGAGTGGAGATGGAGCACTCTTAGGTCTACGTGTTCGTTGGGTCCATGGTGCAGGCCTTGGCCTTGGTGTAGAGGATGATGAAGATGAAGTAGATGGCCGACTGATGAGACACTCATCATGATCTCTAATTACCCCTAATTAACTAGTCTTCCTAGTTAGTTAGCTAAGATTATGAACATATAAGGGTTAATTATAGAATAAGGGATATTTAGTAAAGGACCTTAAAATAAGTTTAAAATGACATTTTATCATTCAATTAACATTTTTAATAATTTAGATAATAATTGGACTCGAAATCCTATTAATCATTCCCTTAATTAATAAGTAACTTAAATATAATGTATACCTAAGTATGTAATAACTTAAGTGATTTTACTTAATTTAATAAATTAATCTAAAAAGGTCAAAAATGTAAATTCACGGTGTAAACATAATATTTACCTTATTTACTAACATATATAAAAGGTTGAAAAAGATCTAAGTTAAAATAAACCTTCAAAACCTGGGTTTACATTTTAGTCCTTAAAATTCATTACAGTCGGGTCCTTAATTCTCACACAGGTCCTTAAGTTTTATTTCATTTAAGTCCCTCTTCGTCTTCTTCTTCTTCTCCAGCCGAATGAACGGCTGGCGGCAGAGAGTCACCCCACCGCGTGATCACCGCCTTACCGACATCATCCTTCTTTGTCCAAGCTCTTGCAGCTTGCGCTCACCACCTCCACTTCATCCACCGGTCTGGATTAACTGGGAATCCTATTTTTCAGTGGGAGATAACCTCACCGTCGTCGGAGACGATGACAGAGGTTAAGCTCCTTGAGCTCCTTCTTCGACCAGACCCAGCCACTCTCTTCTCCGCAAATTGCTATAAATACCCTCTCAAACCTCTGATTTTATTCAAGTTGGCTCCCTTCCCTCTTCTAACATTGCAGCTGACCCAATAGGCTATTTGTCCAAAACTCCGGTGACTTCCCATTCCATTTTCCAACTTCCTCCTCCATCTTAATCAGCCGAGGAGATCCGTCGTGGTCTTCCGCACCTCTGACACAGGCGTCAACCCTAGGAATCCTCCGCTCCACCTCAAATTCGCCCGCTGGAGATCTTTCTTCCACCCTCTGATTTCGTCGTCTGCCATGAGACTTCGGCAAAACCCTATTGACCCCTTCGTCCAGGTAACAGTAGATTAGGAGTGGGAGTAGCAGTAGGCTAGCTTAGTTAGTTAGTTTAGGTAGTTAGATTAGAGTAATTTTAGAATTTAGTTTCATCTTCTTCGACTCCAGCGAGTTTCTTGAGCTCGCCAGTGACTTAATCTTGTCTTTTTAATCATTGTACACCTTTCTATATCTTCCATGACCATTTCTAAATCACTTAATCGCTAATTAAATCACCTAATCGCCTAATTCACATATCACCTTCTTCGACTATTGACACTGTCTATGGTGATAGTAATCGACATAATTTCACCTCCATTGGGTTCTTTCATCATCTATCACCACTTATGAACCCTAATCGACCCTATACTACACAACTGACACAACTTCGAGTTAACCTAAGTGATTTCTTCTACTCTTAATTAAGTGAAATTAACTTAATTACTGGGTTGACTGGAATTGCACGATCACCGACCCTCCCTTTTTAAAAACTCCTATTTTCCTCCGGTCGAAAGCTTCTCCAACCACTCGGTGAAGATCGCGAGTGGTTGGAACAGTGAGATAAGCCTAGTAGTAACGTCATCAAATGCTCAGCTATGTTCTAGACGTCTTAAGAAGTGGAGGTTCTTAGATGTCTGATCTGAGCTCAGGACAACTTATAGAAGAAAAATGAACATCAGAATTATGCCTTCTTGTTTCTTGCACCTAGTTTGTAGCCACCTAATAGATTATCATAACCATATGTTGTAAACTTGGTGCATAAAATTATACTCATACTAAGATAAATTAGCATTCAATTCCTTGTTAATTAGAAACTAAGAATAGATAATTAAAGAGTACTTAGGCCAAATAATGGTCCACTAAAGTGGACTTATCAGCAGCCTCAGCCTTGGGTTTGGAGGATCACTAAAACTATCATTCCTTGTCATAAAGGTTTCTAAAGGCTGCAAAAACTAGCTAGAGGTTCCTTGACCCCAACAGTTAAAGCACCCGTGCGTATACGTAGCAAGTCTAGGTTCAGTTTGCCAGTGCATTTTTTATAAGAGAGATAGAGAGGGATATTTATTTTGAGAATTTTTTATGGGGGCACGCTTCGCGAATTCAAATCGAGGTTTGGAGGACCCATCGTTGTGCAGATCCACATTTTTTTTCAAATAAACTCCTATCCTAATATGAAATCAAATCTTAATCTAAATTTCTACTGATGTGCACCTGATTTTCTTCACCTGCACTTGATGCAAGTGTAGATCCACGTTTCATACTTGCACATAAAAAATAAAATACACTAAATCAGATATTAAAATGCAATTTTACATCCAAACAAATTGTGCATTTCTCCCCAGCAATGATGCCAAATTGTTGAATCAAACTAAATAGGGAGTTTCTAAATCATTTCGTTGTAGCAAAGCCTCCTAAATAGCTTAATTAACAGATAAAATTTATTACTCGAAATCTAAATTGATGTCGAAGGTTGCACACAGGGAGCAAATGTAAAATTCACATGCTAATCTTAATCAAAATATAAATGAGAACAGGAAATTAAGTACAATAATGATATTCAATGCATAATAACTACTCAAATCTGATATTCAATGGCAAACATGAGTACTGCAAGAGTTTAACCTAACAAAAAGAAACCTAGGACAAAATAATGGTGATTTTAATCACCAATTATTAGTCTAAGAATATATAAATCAATTACTCAAATAATGCTACAATATCCTTAATTGGAAATGCCATGCAAGCCTAAGTGGCCAAAGTTTCAAATGCTAAATCAGACGTTGGGTCTTTCCACCAGACGACTTAAACATCATGTTGCTACAGTGCTTCATTCTCTTCTTCAGGCTTTCCTTTTGCTTTCCTTCTTATGCTTTTCTTCCTTTCCCTCTTCTTCTTCTTTCATGAGCCTTCCTTTCTTCTTCTTTCTGCCCTTC
Organism: Thalassia testudinum; assembly: GCA_037157565.1. NCBI lineage: Eukaryota > Viridiplantae > Streptophyta > Magnoliopsida > Alismatales > Hydrocharitaceae > Thalassia > Thalassia testudinum. The sequence continues at coordinate 55,556,549 of JAZHRO010000025.1, read as the reverse complement.
TATTCTTCTTTTCTACACAGCATAAGGGACAGTAACTCACTCAATGACTAAGTGTTGAGCATGTACACAAAGGAGAAAAACCCTCCCTCCCCCCCCCTCTCTCTCTCTCTTTCCTTCCTCTTCTCTCTCAGACAATCGGGCAGCTAATCGGGTAATCGAGGATCCGGGTTAAGCAGTATCAGGTCTAGGCCTGCGTGTGTGGTGTCACAGGCGAGGAGTGGGGCATAGACGGGTAGCGGGTGTGCAGGGTATGGGGACCTGACGCTCATGTTCTTGGGAGAAAGGGATAGAACACAAAAACTTAATAAGCGCACTCAAGCGCTCTTCCATGCCCGATATGGGACTAAACCCCACAAACCTCTCCTCACGTACAACTACTGTGGCTGCTTCATTCAAGTGGCACACGCCTGCAACTAGAATCCTCAATTGATGATTTGGGCATGAACCTGGAGTCAAACCGTGCGACCTACAGGTGGAGCTTTGGTTGAAGACGACCAGAGTACTGCGTTTGTGGCTGGAGATGGAGGCGACGGTGGTGGAGACAATGGCCTATACCTCAAACATGAAAGGCGGCCTCACAGCCACATTAAATTAACTCAGGATGGTCACCGGAGGACGGTGAAGGTGATGACGGTGTCCTCGTGGTGTCTCATGCGCAGATGAGGGCAGATACTGACGGAGAAGGTGGTCAATGATTGGTGTGTTCAAGGGGTCGTGTGTGTGGATGGAATGGCAAATAAAGATGGGGGTTTGGTTCATGGAGGTGAGGCGATGCTTGTGACGGAGTTGTGAGGCTTGTGTTGTGGTGGAGTGATAGGGAGACCTCGCCGGAGGTGCGGCCGGAGATGGAGACAAAGGTGGCATATGGTGGAGTCGAGGGGTTGAAATAAGGGTTTAGAAGTCCTAAGCTAACCTATGGAGAGAGAGGAACCTAACTAATGTAAATCTAATGGACGAAAGGGCAGAAAGGTCCTTGTCGGTGGTATGCTAGACTTGGAGGAGATGAAGCCTCCGGTAGGGGAGATGCGGCGAGGAAGACAAGGAAGACGACCCTCGTTAGTATTGCAAGTGGTGGAGGAATATGAGGAAGTAGAACTGACTGCCTATTGTACGTGGCAACCGACGAAGAATGTGGATGGAAGAGCTTGCTAGAGTTGGTGGAGACGGAAGTCGTGGAGAAGGGAAGAGGGGGAATCCAACCTCCAAACCAAAGTAAGGATGTATGGTTTGTCTCATGGGATTTTTTATGAGCCTCAGGGGGTGCTCCCAAGCAAGGAAAGAAGCTTTTCAAGCTTCAACTACTTTGTGCACAAGGGATACCCACATCTCCCATGCATTCACAAGGAAGATTGGGAAGGAAATAAGATTTATGGCCAGTCTCAATCGGAAGAGAATTCCTCAAGGAATCTCTCTTTCAATTTTGGGACTGATTAATTGAGAATTGAGTGAGAAAATCTCGCTCAAATATCAACGGTGAGCCGCAGCTTACTCCTAATGGTGGTAGGGGCCTCTTTGTGAAGGTGATGACAAAGTTAGGGGGTTTTTACAATACATTTCAAAAGCTAGGGTTTTAAGTGAGAGAGAAAGAGTCATACTGGACCAAAATGCAAACTAGGTCAATATGATCTCTGATTGGGCACAAATTTTGGTACAAACCTAATTTGGACCAAGGAATCTGATGGTGAAGTTGGATTTTGGTTTTGATCAAGTTTGACTAGGTAATTTATGTAGAAACCCAAATTATGGCAACTTCCTATCTGAGACTCTATTTTAAGTAAAAATGGGTTCCAATGGTCAAATCAAAGATACCAAACCTTAAGGAATATTTTTCTATAATTTTTAGAAGGTTTTGGTAAATTTTATCTTGAGCATAACCTCAGTTAATTTAAGCGAATCTAAAATTAGGGTTTCGGATGTCCATTAATTCTTGAAATGTGCGAAAACCCATTTATGTGTACTTAAACCCTCTTGTTACTCATTAATGACCATTTGACCTTTAATTAACCCCTGGGAAAACCTGTGGTTACTCTACATTTAGGATATGATGTTAACACTACAAATTTACACCTGATTTAATGTATTTCTCTCAGAAAGAATATGCAATGAATTATGACTCTCCGGTGGTTATGTAGGAGCATTTTTCTTTTGATTCGAACTAATTAAAGCCAGTTATGGCTGATAATGACGTTATCATCATACCCCCATGCCTAACTTTTGCTAGTCCCTTAGCAAAATCTTATGGAATGAACTCAAATTCTAGACCATGCCTTTTTATGCTTAGATCTCTGATGTGTGATTTTTCTAGAGATTAGGAAAGAATGCTAACAATAGGCCTAAAGGTACTCATGTACTAACCAAGATCCAAACCTGACCAGCTTTAGCCTCAATCTTCTGCGAAGGATTTTAAGGCCCACAAAAACTATCCAAAGGTTCGTTGGACCTAGCAGTTAAAGCACCCGTGCTTTTAACATTGTTAGTACAGGTTCAGTTTGTAGTGCATTTTTATAAGAGAGAGGGATAGAAGAATTTCTTTGCATTTTTGGAGAGCTTTCTCTCTCTTTTTCTTGATTATTTTTCTAGCCTCGGATTGGCCTTAAACACGGTCAGTATTGGATTCCTTGTTCCTACAATCAGTCTTTGCAAGGTCCTTGGCAATCAATGCTTTGGGATAGCACCACTCATGGCAACCCCCAGAACCCTGGCTTTTGACACTTCGAGATAGTGTCTCCCATGGCATTTTGTAGCTAAATTCATGCCCTAGCTATCGACATTTCAAGATAATCCCCCCCGTGGCACCTGAATCAGCACAAGGTGCTTACATGCCCCCGATAGGATATTTAGATATCCTAGGAGACAAGCATCGAGGAGACGATATCTTATTGCGCATCTTCAAGAGAAATTTCCCACCTCTCTACGCCAGGAACTCGTCCAAATGAACTTGTGTTTTTAAGCCACTCCTAGTCTAGGTAGCTTTTTCAGAATAGAATAAATGCTTTTGCGTGATTTTTATTATTAAGCACACTGAACCAAACTGGTGTGTGGATTAGGGTGCTTAGGTTACCAAGTCCTGCAAACCAGAGGTTAGGTAACGAGGTCAAATAATCCCTAAGCCTTAGACATAATACATAAGCTTCGCATTTTCCTTAACCTCTTGAGGATTATCCGGATCTTAACGGATACATGAGTGTTTAAACCCTAAAATAGATCCAAGCGGCCTAAGATCAACTCTCATACTAATCTCCGTGTCTCTTAGCACTTTTGACTTTATTTTCTTTCTTTTGATTTGGTCTAGAACTTAAGTAGATTCCATAATCATGTACTATGACTATCATTTTTGTTTCAAATTGTTGCTCCTTTTTAACATTTTGAATCACCTCCTCATTTCCTCCTCAAGAATGATATGCAATGATCTCTCAAAATTTCCTCCCCTTTCTCCATTGTTTGTTTTTTTAATTTTTTTATTTTTCTGGTTTTTTGGATATGTATTTTTTTGTGAGAGCTCCTTAGAAACTTGAATTTTTATGTGTTTCTACTTTAACACCCACCCATGCCTAAGTTTTGCAATGTCCTCATTGTAAACTGGAGGGTATGAAATCAGCTTGGTTCATGGGTTAGAACAGGTTGAAAGGGTGGGTGAACGGGTCGGGAAGACTGTTGTGGATGATTTCAAGCTTTGATACAAATACCAAGTAGGAGTGTAGCTCAAAAGGATAATCAAAAGGGTCTCGATTTTTTTTTGGAATGATGGGTTGACTCCCGTTAAGTGTTAAATTTAATGCCTTCATCCAAGAAGAAGGTGATCAAGGAGAAGGGGTGATCAAATCATTTGAGTTTTGTAAAACAAGCACCTTGATCAGTAGCCTGGTTGATCCAACTAGGTGCTTGTTCAGATCTACAAGGTGATGATGCAACCCAAACTCAATCAATCTGGTGAGTTGATGGATGCGAATCAGTAGATGCAGAGCCCACCAGATACCTTGAGGCTCAAAGAGATATGGAAACGAAAATCTAGGGTTTGGCTGAGTCGGATCAGCTTGGTCGGAGTTGGGACCCTCAAAAGAAAATGGATCTGTGGAGGATGTATGAACCCTACTAGTAGGATCAGAAAAGGATGGGAAGTGATTATCGATCTGATCCATGTCTGAAACCTGATCAAAAGATGGCGTAGAATCATATGCAACCGGATCAGAGAGAGGTGAATAAGAGAAGAAGTTGATTCCAGTGGCGGGTCGGGGTTAAGAATGGATTTTGGAAGGCTCTGTATGTATTGCAGAAGAGGTGGCTTTAATAAGAACTGTGTGTGTTGAGGACTCCTCTAGAAAGGATTCAAAGGTGGGTTCAACTAGAGGGTCCAAAATGTTTAGAGCGCTGAATCGGTATTTAAAAGTATTATGTTGTAATACAGCCAAAAAAGCGATCAAAACAAATACAATTTTATTACTCGAAAAGGTTTCCGAGGTCGAACACAGGGAGCAAATGGAATTCACACGCTAATCTCAACAATAAATGTAATTTAAACACATAATACTACTCAAAATCTAATTAGGAATGTAAAGCATGAGTATATGAAGAGCAAAAATAATTGTAGACAAAATAATGGAGAGCATATAAAAATCCGACGTCTGATTTTGCAATCAGATGTCTAAAAAATCTTGTGCTATAGTGCCCTACTTTGATTTCTCTTTCTTGATTCTTGTTCTTATACCTTTGGCTTCTTCTGCCTTCTCTTCTTCTTTCTCTATCTTTGGTTCCTTCTTCTCTGGCCCTTCTCTTCCTTTGCCTTTGCAATCCCTCTCTTCTTAGCTTTCTCTGCCTTTGCCTTTTCTCTAACTTCTCATTTGCCTTAAGCTTTTGCGATCCTTCTTCAGCTTCTTCCTTCTTCTCTGTCCTCTCCTTCTTTCTTTTCTGCCTGACCTCCTCTTCTTCTTCTTCTTCTCTACCTTCAGCCCTGAGCTTTCTCTTTTCCTTTGCCTTTCTTCTGCCTTGGCCATTCACTTCTTCTTCTTCAGCTTCTGACTTAGCTTCTCCTTCTCTTCAGCCTGCAGCAAAACCTACCCCTACCCACACGCAACTCTCCTCTGTTTCTCTCTTAGGTTCTGCTCTCCCAAAGCCACACTGACAATCAGGTTATCAAGTTGGGTGTGTACCCGGGACTAGGCCCACTGATGTGCGATGGTGTGTGAGGAGTGCAGGTCAGGTAATCGGGTCAGCCAAGTCCGTGTGGGCAGTGCCGCGGACGAGACTGGGTCAGGTGAGAGGGACCTCACCCTATGGATCTAAGGAGAATAGATACAAGCACAAAATCAACTTATGCTGGTGTGTGGCCTCAGGACTTTCCAGGGTGGGACTATCCATGCACCCTTCTCCTCGTGCGCCTGCAGCAGAGGTGGTTTTCCAATTGCAGCAGCTACTATGGCCTTCGACTGGAATTGAGAGCCTGGTTTCGTGCATGAGAGTCTTCTGCGCAGCCTGGGACAGGAGCCTAGAACTGGCCAAGACTGGAGCAACCTCAAGTGAGCTTCAAGCTCGCTTGCCAATGGCGGATGATGCCTGAACTTGAAATCACAAGAACAGCCTCACGACCACGTCAAATCACTCAAGGAGCGTCACCAAAGCACAATGAATGTGCTAGGGTGGTTGGCGTGGTGTGGGGACGTCTGTGTGAGCGTGTCTAGGGCACACTGTGTGCGAAGGTGTTGGTGTGTTTGAGGGTGCATTTGTGCGGTCGATGGAGAGATTGGAGTGAGGGGATATAATCAGGAAGTCAGGGCAGAAGTCGTAGGGTAGTCGACGAGGTGTATGGAGGTGCGGAGCGATGGGAGCACCTCGTCGAAGGTATCGCCAGAGGGGAAGGTGATGGTGGTCAGCAGCATCGGTGGGTCATTTTGGGAAATAAAGAGAGGGAAAGAAAGTGGGATAGAGAGAGAGTCGAAAAACCTACTTTTAAAGGATGAAAGGGACAGGGGATCCACGCCGGTATGGTTGCCAGCTGTGGGGAAGATGAAGCTCCGTAGATGAGGCGGCGGCGAAGATGGGGCAGAGGCGACGTCGGCCGATGTTGCGCGACGTGGAGGACTGAGAGGAAGACAACTCAACCACTGGTATTGTGGTTGGGCAACGAGAGAGCGAGGGAGAAGTTGCTGGAGCTTGTGGAGGGTTGTGGCCAGTGAGGGAGAGAGGAATGTAGGGAGAACCAACCCAATTTCAAGCTGAGGAGACTCGATTGGATCTGGGGAGTCTTTAAATAGGTTTCTAAGGAGGTTTTGTGCTTGGAAGCCAAGCTTCCAAGCAAGACAGGGTCGCCGAAGTTAGAAGCTTTAAAAGACCCAAATCTCTCATGCATTTGCATGAGAGATTAGGAAACAATCATTGCTCATCAATGGGTTCAGATTGGAGGGGATTACTCAGAGAATCTCCCTTCCAATTTTGGAAGGGGTTCTTTGAGCAATCAAGGAGAAACCTCCTTTCAAAGCTCGTCGGAGTAGGATTCCTCCGCTATAATGGTGGAGGGACCTATTTGCAAAGACGATGAAGAAGCTGCAAGGGTTTTGAAAGTTAGGGGTAGAAATGTAATCAGACAAAACCTTTTTGCAAACTAGGTCAAGATGAGTCCCCCTTAGGTCCAAATTTTGGTACAAAACTAATTTGGACCTAAGGAATCAAATGGTGAACTTGGATTTCGGGTTTGACCATGTTTGACTAGGAAATTTATGCAAAAATCTAATTTAGGGCAAATATTTATCTGAGACCCCATTCTAGGTCAAGATGGGTTCCAATGGCCAAATTGAAAGTACCAAACCCTAGAGGATATTTTTCTTTCATTTTTAGAGGGTTTAAGTGAATTTTATCCTGACCAGATCCTTGGTTAATCAAGTGGGTCTGTTTTAGGATTTTAAGAAGTCATTTAATTCACAAGACACACATAAACCCTTTTCTATCAAATCTAACCCACTTTTTATCTTGTTAAGACCCATTGACCTTTGTTTAGCCCCTTGAGAAAACCTGTTGTACTGCATTGGTAAAATTACAGTTTTACCCCTTATTTCTTATTTTTCTCTCAGAAAGGTTATGCAGTGAATTAGGACCTTCAGTTGGTTATGTAGGAGCTTTTATTCTCTTCATTGGGTCAAAATGAGCTAGTTAGGGATCATGATGGTGTTCCCACTGGCGTGCGATGTGTTGGGCTCACTGTGTGCATATGTGTGGGTGTGTTCGGTGGAGTGTTTTGGTAGTCGTTGGAGAGATTGGAGTGAGGGGATATAATCAGGGAGTCGAGGCGGAGGTTGTAGGGTGGTCGGTGAGGTGTATGGAGGTGTGGAGAGACGGGAGCACCTCACCGGAGGTATCGCCGGAGGTGGAGAAGGTGACAGTGGTCAGTGGCATCGATGGGTCGTTTTGGGAAATAAAGAGAGGGAAAGAAAGTAGGAGAGAGAAAGAGTCGAAAAACCTACTTTTAAAGGACAAAAGGGACAGAAGATCCATGCCGGTATGGTTGCCGGCCGTGGGGAAGACGAAGCTCCATAGATGAGGCAGCGGCGAAGATAGGGCAGAGGCAACGTCTACCGGTGTTGCGCGATGCGGAGGACTGAGAGGAAGACAACCCGACTACTAGTATTGTGTTGGGTGACGAGAGAGAGAGGGAGAAGCCGCCGGAGCTTGCGGAGGGTTGTGGCTGGCGAGGGAGAGAGGAATGTAGGGAGAACCGGCCCAATTTCAAGCTGAGGAGACTCGATTAGATCTGGGGAGTCTTTAAATAGGTCTCTGAGGAGGTTTTGTGCTTGGACGCCAAGCTTCCAAGCAAGGCAAGGTAGCCGAAGTTGGAAGCTTCAAATGACCCAAATCTCTCATGTGTTCGCATGAGAGATTGGGAAACAATCAGGGCTCATCAATGGGTTCAAATTGGAGGGGATTACTTAGAGAATCTCCCTTCCAATTTTGGAAGGGGTTCTCTGAGCAATAAGGAGAAACCTCCTTTCAAAGCTCGCCGGAGTAGGATTCCTCTGCTATAATGGCAAAGGACTTATTTGCAAAGATGATGAAGAAGCAAGGGGGCTAAATGCAAGATTTTTTGAAAGTTAGGGGTAGAAATGTAATTAGACAGGACCTTTTTGCAAACTAGGGCAAGATGAGTTCCCCTTAGGTCCAAATTTTGGTACAAACCTAATTTGAACCTAAGAAATCAAATGGTGAAGTTGGATTTTGGGTTTGACCACGTTTGACTGGGAAATTTATGCAAAAATCTAATTTAGGGCAAATATTTGTCTGAGACCCCATTCTAGGTCAAGATGGATTCCAATGGCCAAATTGAAGGTACCAAACTCTAGAGGATATTTTTTTATGATTTTTAGAGGGTTTAAGTGAATTTTATCCTTACCAGATCCTTAGTTAATCAAGTGGGTCAGTTTTAAGGTTTCAAGAAGTCATTTAATTCACAGGACACACACAAACCCTTTTCTGTCAAATCCAACCCACTTTTTATCCTTTTAAGACCCTTTGACCTTTGTTTAGCCCCTTAAGAAAACCCGTTGTTGTACTGCATTGGTAAACTTGTAGTTTTACCCCTTATTTCTTATTTTTCTCTTAGAAAGGTTATGTAGTGAATTAGGACCTTCAGTTGGTTATGTAGGAGCTTTTATTCTCTTCATTGGGTCAAAATGAGCTAGTTAGGACTCATGATGGTGTTCCCATCATACAATCCCACACCACACATTCGACCGCCCAAACGCACACTCATGAGAATACACCCAATCTCTCCATTGACCACCCAAATGCACCCCTGAACACACCCACACCTTCACACACAGTGTTCCCTAGGCACCCTCGCACAGATGCCCCCACGCCACACCAACCACCCCAGCACATTCACCATGCTTCGGCGACACTGCCTGAGCGATTTAATGTGGCCACAAGGCTATGTTGTTGATTTAAGGTTCAGGCCATGGTCCTCCATTACTGACGAGCTTGAAGCAAGCTTCAAGCGGTCCCAGGCCTTGCATTGCACTAGGTGAGACCACCAGGATGTGCGGACTTAAGTCGTGTACGCGTCCAAGCCCTCGCGCAAAGACTCTAGCAGCTACAACCCTTCAATTTGGTCAAGCACTCTCTGATGCGGTGTGCGAACGAAGGTGGGACGCTTAGTCTCACCTTAGAAGTGGAAGGACACCCTTGTGTGCATAAAAGGAAAAAGTGTTAGAGGCTTATCACCTCCAACACTGAGAGTGAGGTCCCCCTCCCCCCTCTCACAGACTCGTCCACGGCACTACCCACGTGGACCTGGCCATGACCCGATTACTTGACCTGTTCACTCCTCGCCCACCACCGCACACCGGTGGGCTTGGACGGGCGCGTTGAATCAGGTTTTAAAAGTATTGCGTTGTAATATGGCCGAAAAAGCGTTCAAAACAGATATAATTTTATTATTCGAATTTGAAGTTCGAGGTCGAACATAGGGAGCAAATTGGTATTTAGAAATCAAGATCACAATTCAGAATTTAAAAGAATATGCAATAATATCAGTATCAAAGTGCAAAAATATGGGAGTAAATGGTGATGTAGATCACCAAATACTCCTACAATATCACCAAATGATTCAATATATAAATATGCAATAAGGTTAAAATATGTTGTCTGATCTGCTTTGCTTCTACCCCTCTTCTTTCTCTGTTGTCTGCCTTCAATCTTCCTTTGCCTTTCTTTTGCCTTGGCCCTTAACTCCTTTTTGTCCTCTTCAGGCCTTCACTTCTTCTTCTTCAGCTTCTGACTTAGCTTCTCTTTCGCTTCAACCTACAGCAAAACCTACCCCTACCAGCGCGCAGCTCTCCTCTCTTTCTCTCTTAGGTTCCGCTCTCCCAGAGCCACACAGACAATTGGGTTATCGGGTCGGGTGCATACCCAGAACCAAGCCCACCGACGTGCGGTGGTGGGCAAGGAGTGCAGGTCGAGTTGGGTCAACCAGGTCCGCATGGGCAGTGCTGCAGACGAGACCGGGTCGGTGAGAGGGACCTCACCCCATGGATCTGAGGTGAACAGATACAAGCACAAAATCAAATTATGCAGGTGCAAAGCCTCAGGACTTTCCGAGGTGGGACTATCCGCGTACCCTTCTTCTCGCGTGCCTGTAGTAGAGGTGGTCTTCCAATTGCAGCAGTTGCTACGACCTTCAACTGGAATTGAGAGCCTAGATTCGTGCGCGAGAGTCCTCCACGTAGCCTGGGATAGGAGCCTGGAACTGGCAAGGCTTGGAGTGACCTCAAGCGAGCTTCAAGCTGGCTCGCCAATGGCAGATGATGCCTGAACCTAAAATCACAAGAATGGCCTCGCGGCCACATCAAATCACTCAGGGAGCGTCGCCAAAACACGACGAATGTGCTGGGGTGGTTGGCGTGGCGTGGGAACATCTGTGCGAGCATGCCTAGGGCACACTGTGTGCGAAGGTGTGTGTGTGTTTGGGGGTGCGTTTGGGTGAGTGGCGCGGTGATATAAGTGAGGAGAAGTGTTCAGTGGAGTAAGGGGAAGCTTATGGGCTTGTTAGCGAGGGATGGGATGGCCTATGGAGGTGGAGCAGCCTCACCAAAGGTGGTGGTCGGAGATGAAGGAGATGAGGGTGATGGAGGTCGACAGTGGTCAATTTTGGGAAATAGAGAGTGGAAAAGAAAGTAGAGGAGGGAAGGGAGCTTATCTGGGAGGTAAAGAGATGACAGGGGCGAGCGGAGGCATCGGGTCTGGTATGGCCGACGCCGGAGACGAAGAGTGGCTCCAGTGAGTGGAGATTGGCGAGGACGAAGAGAGGGAGATGCCTGTGGGTATGGCAAGGAGCTGACGAAGTTAAGGAGGAATCCACCGCAAGTATGGTGGTTGGATGACGAGGAGGATTACGAGAGGTCGTTGGATGTCGAGGAACCTACGGTCGTGAGGAGAAGAGAGGAATTAGGGGTGTTCATGGCCAAATTCGAGCGTCCGGAGTTGGGGTGATATGGGCTTCTTTAAATAGAACCCTGGAGGTTGGCTAGGGCCTGGGAAGCAAGCTTCCCAAGCAAGGAAAGATCGCCAGAGAAGGAATCCATTAGGACACCCATGTCTCTCATGCGTTCGCATGAGAGATTGGTAAAGAATATGGGATCAAAGATGGGTTCAGATTGGAGGGATTTTCTCAGAGAATCTCCCTTCCAATTTTGGGAGGGATTCTTTGAGCAATCAAGGAGAAACCTTCTTCCAAAGCTCATCGGAGTAGGATTCCTCTGATATAATGGTGGAGGGACCTAATTGCAAAGATGCTGAAGAAGTTAGGGGGCCATTTGTAAGGGTTTTTGAAAGATAGGGGTACAAATGTAATCAGGCTGGACCTTTTTGCAAACTAGGTCAAGGTAAATTTATCTTGGGTCCAAATTTTGGTACAAACCTAATTTGGACTTAAGGAATCCAATGGTGAAGTTGGATTTTGGGTTTGATCATGTTTGACTAGGAAATTTATGCAAAAACCCAATTTAGGGTAAATATCTGTCTGAGACCCCATTTTTGGTCAAGATGGGTTCCAATGGACAAATTAAAGGTTCTAAACCCTAGAGAATATTTTTCTATGATTTTTAAAGGGTTTAGATGAATTTTATCTTGACCAGAACCTTGGTTAATCAAGTGGATCTATTTTAGGGTTTTAAGAAGTCACTTAATTCACAGGACACACACAAACCCTTTTCTGTCTGATCCAACCAACTTATTATCTTATTAAGACCTTTTGACCTTTGTTTAGCCCTTGAGAAAACCCATTGTTGTACTGCATTGATAAAATTACAGTTTTACCCCTAGTTTCTTATTTTTCTCTCAGAAAGGTTATTAGTGAATTATGACCTTCAGTTGGTTATGTAGGAGCATTTATTTTCTTCATTGGGTCAAAATGAGCTAGTTAGGGCTCATGATAGTGTTCCCATCACTCATGATGCTCATCAAAATCAAAGGTAAATGCTTGAAGAATGCTTATAGGATCATGAAAATCTGAGTAAAGAAAAGATTTGTACTCTAGGTTGCAGATACTCTCGGCACTTGTTTCTGATTCCTAAAGATAAAAAAGGAATAATTCCATCTCAATGGAACCAGATTTTGAATTAATGATCTCAGGATCAAGGACCTCAAAGTCAGAGTCGAAGAACATATTATGGATACTGAGGTCGTAATTTGGTTCATAGCCGTTAGGAAACAAAGGTTCTCCGAACTCAAAGTAAGATTTGAAATCGTCGAAGAATTTCCAAGAATGAGTTTCTGAATCTAATTCTGGATCGAGAATTCCACCATAGAGGGAATCAAGGTGCGAAGAATCAATAACCTAACTTGGATCTAACCTAGTTTCAAATTCCAAACTTAAAAAGGTGTCCTTATTAGGCATAGGCTTGAGTTCTTGCCTCCTAGGGTAGACCCAATCAAATCCCAGCCCTTCCAACTCCTCGATTTCTGTATCATAGATTGGTGTGACTTTCGAAAAATCAATTTGTATCTCTGAGGTGATTAAAGAGGTGTAATCATCAAATATAGGCCCAAAATCATAGTCCAGATTCAAAATCCAATTCTCATTATATTGGGCCTCATGATAGTCCCAAATAGGCTTAAATCCAGATTCTAGGTTAAGGGTAAGGATTGGATTACTAGAATCTCGACTGGGCTCTATTGGGATGTCAGAATCATTCTGGAGAATCACCTTATCAGAATAAAGAGCGAAATTTACATTCTCGAGAAGTTCTGACTCAATCTCATCATCACAGGTGTTGGGGAAATCTAGGCTTGATGGACCAGCTTCAAGGCTTTCTAAGGCTGGTTCGAAATCATGAACACCTGCAATCGGATCCTCCCAACCCATCTCGAGATCGGGTGTGTCATTCTGTATATGATTTGTGTCTAATTCCATTTGGGTTGGGGGGCCATAACAATTCTAAGTGTCTAACCCAGGCTCTGGAGAAGCTTTAGAATCACTCCAAGATGTCTTATAAATGGCTTCTCACAATAGATTTAGAATATATGCATGTTGCTCAATGATATTTTGGTGTATCTCCTAGAGTGATGGATTTGCAAAGCAATGTAAAGCCTTCATTTTATGAAATTCGCAAACTTCATTGAATTCTGGTATGAGGGTTGTTGGAACCTTGTTCCACATCTTGTTTTGTTGTTAACAAAATTATTGTGAATTAATAATTGTAATTGAGTGCATTTCAGATTTAGGTGAGGATCAAGGCAAACAGGAAATGATGGAGGCATAATGATGAGAAGGAGAAGATCATGACATGATGGAGGCAAGATGACAAGGAAGAATCGAGGAGGAGACGATCATCTTCGTCATTTAGATTTTAGATTAGGTTTTTATTTCATAGAATGTATGCCTCTTAACAAAGAATCAACTTAGATCATAAAATTATTTAGAGATAAACTAGGATTTATACTACGATCATTTTCAAAGAATGTAATTGATTAATTTACTTTAAAAAGGCACTTGTTATCCCACAAGTATCAGTACTAAAGTTTAGTTCCGGTACATGTGAGTTACAGGTTTAGGTTTTTTCAAAGAAACAAACCTGTACCCCGCGAGTATTGGTACTCATGATCAGTACCGATACTGAAGGTAATGAGTACCGGTACTCATGTACAAATGGGTTACAGATTTGTGTTAAGTGTTTGAAACCCAAATCTGGAAGCAACGAGTATTGATACCCATACTTTAGTACCGGTACCAGGTAGCCATTGGCTCAAAACTGAACGGCTAGAAAATTAATTTTGGCTATATGAACATTGGGATTTAAACCCCAACGTCTAGTAGATGTCCCAACTAGGTCCTAACTCTATAAATAAACCCTTAGACTATTAGTTTACACATAATAAAAGAGAAGAAAAATTCCTAGAGCTATATTTCAAATTTCCACCATATTTTCAAGAGAGAAAGAAGAAGCTTGCCATTCACTCTCTCTACATTCCTGCAAGCTCAACGACATGTTTTTGTCATGCATCTAGGAAGCAACTCACATCCATCCTAGGCTCTCAATTGCTATTCATTTTAATTCTTGTTGGGAGGCATAAGAAATTTTCTGTAAGATTTTATTTTTCTTACACCTATGCTTTATTTGTTTTTGAGCTTGTTCCTCGTTAGGTTGTAACAAACCTACCTCTTGTACTTGGGTTGAGGTAACCCGTTAATTACCTCATTTAGTAAATTGATTTCCTTGGGGTTGAGGGAATCGGGTTAAAAACCCTAAGCTAGGAGGCTTAGGTAGTGGAGTACCTAAGTGAGGGGAACCACTATACATCTTATGCCAATTTCTGTGATTGTATTTTATGCAAATATTTCTTATTATTACTAATACTTTGCTTGAGTGATTGTGGGAATAGCCATCTATTTTTTAGATCCTACAAGTAGTATCAGAGTAGGTTTCAAGAAGACGTAACAACTGTTGGTGCTAGAGCACCACGATCAATTATTTTGATGATAACAAAACATGTGTCTTTTAACATTTGCTTTTTAGTCCTAGTTTTTAGGTCAAATTGCAAATGGATACAAGTGTTTTCGAGCTCTCATCCATGGCGGATTGGAGGAGCTGGATAGAGGCGGAGGAGCTTCGCGAGGAGCGAAAGCTTGAAGAAGGAAGGAGACAAAGAATATGATAGATTTCCTTTTATCTTGTTCTATGTAATTTTGTTTCTTTATTTTGCTCTTTATTTCTATCTTAGATCTTATGTTAAAGAGCCTTAAAGAACCCTTAAAGTAGTCCTAGGAACACTTGCACTACCTTAGAATACTTAGGTTTTCTATAAAGAACCTAGAAAACCAAAATAGGGTTCAGAAAGCCTTATCAAATGTCCAATTTGGAAATCAGACGTCTGATATTGACTTTTAGGATGTCTGACTATTTGATTAGATGTCCAAAACATCTAGGCTGGACTTAATAGGCTCTGTCTGTTGAATTCAGTCATCCAGACCTTAGTCCAAACATCTTAGGAGACGTCTGATGCCTTTGCCAGACGTCCAATTAGTGGAACATTGGCTACCTTCGTAAACATTGAGGAAATGACCGTTAGCCTTATATCAGACGTCCGTAGAGGACCCCAGGCGTTTAATATATTACCATTTTGCCTCGGCTGACCCAAAATCTCCTTTCAGAGATTTTTTAGCCGTTGTACTTGGGAATCCATTTCTCTAGAATAATAGGTTTCCAGACGTCCAGACTTAGTGCCAGACGTCCTGTATGTCGTTTGATGGCCATACACTAGAACCCTGTTTAGGTTTGATTCAAGTCAGGAAAGAAACTCGCCTAGAATCAGACGCCTGACTTAGTTCCCAGACATCTGATGCTAGGACCAGATGTCTGATGACTCTGTCAAAATCATGATTAATTCTGACTACGGCCTGATTTTCCTTAGATTTGCACCCAACGGCTATGGAAGCCTTCCAAGGCCATCCAAAGCCTTCCTAGGCCTTCTATAAATAGAGGAGAACCCTTGCCTTATAGAAATACACCTTGCAAGCATATTTTCACTCATTTTGCGTCAAATTGAAGTAGAAGAAGCACTTTCTCTCAAAGGCTAGTTCCACATCCAAGTGCCTCATCCAATTTGCGCACCCGCTCTCCCTCTACGATTACGAGAGCGACGAAGCGCTACCGCGTAGTTCACGCACCCTCGTCGTCACATCGACGCATTTCCACCAAAGGGAAGTTTCCTAACTCCTATAGAAGCTAGGTGTTAATATTTGTGGCTCTATAGGATTGTTGTACTTTTGTTGTTCTTTGGTTTAAGTATTGACTTTGTGAATTCTCGTCTCCATTAAGGGGCAAAATCCTCCTTGTGAAGAGGAGGGGTTGAGGAATGCTACCATCGCACTTGTAGTGTGGTTGTACTTGAGGTTGAACTACCCTCGTTGAAGTAGTTCGTATAGTGGATTTGATTGATTGGATCGATCAGGAAATCCTAACTTGAGAGGGTTAAGTGGTGATTTTCACCTGGTTTGGGTTTCCACCTAAAAATACTTGTGCCTATTATGTGATTGCTTATTTTTTAGTTTATTTATTTTAATTCCGTACTTTATATTACGTCACGCATGTCTCATCCCCTCCAAGTAGGGAATTACAATTGGTATCAAAGCAAGTTCTTGCTGTTTCGGCGTAACAACCTAGCAAGAAGATCATGGACGGAAGCAGTTCAGCAACCAGGATTTCTGAGGCACAATCTACGACCCGTCCACTGTTCTTTGACAGGAGCAATTACCCGTACTGGAAGCTGCGGATGAAGACATGGCTTCAAGCCAATGACTTCATAATATGGAACCATTGCGAGACCCCCTTCAACATCCTAGAAAGACTCACCGCAGGATACTCGCAGCAGCAGATCCGGGAACTCTCACTCAACACAAAAACGATGAACGTGTTGTATTGCACACTCAACCTGGAGGAGTTCAACAGAATCTCGCAATGCACCACCACATACGAGATTTGGCACACACTTGAGGCAACTCACGAAGGTACCTCTAAGGTAAAGACTTCTAAAATAAATTTACTTTCTCAGGAATTTGAGTCTTTTTCAATCAAGTCTAACGAATCTCTAAGTGAGATGAACACTAGGTTCACTCTCACTGTAAATAATTTAAAAGCTTTAGGCAAGGCCTTCATCAAAGGGGAGCTTCAAGGAAAACTACTCCATTCCCTTAGATCGGAATGGAGGCAGAAGGTCACCACGATCGAGGAGGCAAACGAAGTGGAGGAGCTCAATATGGAGGATCTCCTAGGCAACCCAATGGCCTATGAGATGAAACTGAAGCAAAAGAAGGACACACCAGAACCAAAGCTTAAGAAGACTCTCACCTTCAAAGCTGCGTCGGATAGCAAGGTAAGTTCCGACGACGAAGACTTTAAAGTTTTACTTAAGAAATTTTTAAGGTTTTGTAGATACTCAAAGAAAGAAAAGGAGAAGAAAAATAGCCCGAGACATTGCTACCACTACAACGAAAAATGTCATTTACGACCAGAATGCCCTCTTCTCAAGAAGTCTAAGAAGAAGGAAAAGGAGAAGTCTAAGAAGAAGGCATTCCAAGCAACTTGGGATGACACGAGCTCAGAGGAAGAAGAAGAGGTGAATCCCGAGGAAGAAATCGCCTACATGGGCTTCATGGCGACAGCGAAAGCGACTCTGACAATGAGGGACATTCCGATTTACAAGAAGCTTTTAATGAACTATTTGATGTCAGTAAATCATTAAAAGTAGAAAACAAAAGCATGAAAAAGAAACTTAGCATGTTAAAATCTGAAAATAATAGGTTAGAAAAGTTACGTAAAGATCTAGAAACTAGTCCTAAAAATGATAACCTATTGTTAGAAAATCATAACCTAATCTTCGAAAATAATAAGTTAATTGAGGAAAATACTAGCTTAAAAATAGAAATTTCTTATTTGAAAACTAAGATGCAAGTTATAAGAAAGGAAATTGCATGTCTTAGGGAAAATTCTAACTTAATCAACAAGGTAGATAAGTTATATAGCCCTAAGATTGAGAAAGGATCTCCATCAAGGAGACCTACTAACAGATCCAGATCCAAGCTCATTTGGATACCAAATAAAGAATTGGAATCTTGTTTTGTAGGTTTCAAAGAGGATATCAACGTAACGGAATGGACCTACAAGCTCAAGAATGGTCAACTCGAGTTGGGAGAAACAAGGAGTAGACCAAGGAGGAGAATGAGAAGACCGACGAGACGACGAACAATCAAACAACCCGTCACACATCGTCTGCCAGATTGGGGACCGGTACCGATGCCAGGACCTCTAAGTTACGAATGGGAGCCCCATTCAATGTGGCATCCACCACCTCCATTTGGGCCATTCTATTGGCCATGGTAGGTGAGGTAACCCTTAACCCTATCTTTTTATCATTAGCATATAGATAAGGGGAGTTAAAATTATGAGCTATTTGTTAATCATTAAGGGGGAGATCTTGTTAGCTATATTTCCTTTAGAAAGGGGGATAAAAATAATAGCTATCCTGTTGTTACAAAAAGGGGGAGGACATTACTCTTGTTAAAAGAAATTCAACCCAATTATAGAAGAGCATGTTTTAAGGGAGAGCTATAGGAAATTTAAAATTGATAAAAACCTTTTTGATAATGTCAAAAAGGGGGAGGATTTTATGCATTATTATTTTTAGTGTTGTCATCATCAAAAAGGGGGAGATTGTTGGTGCTAGAGCACCACGATCATTTATTTTGATGATAACAAAACACATGTCTTTTAACATTTGCTTTTGAGTCCTACTTTTCAGGTCAAATTGCAAATGTAGATAAGTGTTTTCGAGCTCGCATTCATGGCGAATTGGAGGAGCTAGACAGAAGCAGAGGAGCTCCACAAGGAGCGAAAGCTTGAAGAAGGAAGGAGATGAAGAATAAGATAGATTTCCTTTTATCTTGTTCTATGTAATTTTGTTTCTTTGTTTTGGTCTTTATTTCTATCTTAGATCTTATGTTAAAGAGCCTCAAAGAACCCTTAAAATAGTCGTAGGAACAACTGCACTACCCTAGAATACTTAGGTTTTCTGTAAAGAACCTAGAAAACCAAAATAGGGTTCAGACAACCTTATCAGACATCTAATCTGGAAATCTGACGTCTGATATTGACTTTTAGGACATCTGACTGTTTGATCAGACATCCAAAACATCTAGGCTAGACTTAATAGGTTCTGTCTGTTGAATTCAGTCATCCAGACCTTAGTCCAGACATCTTAGGAGACGTCTGATGCCTTTGCCAGACGTCCAATTAGAGGAACGTTGGCTGCCTTCGTAAACATTGAGGAAATGATCGTTAGCCTTATATCAGACGTCCGTAGAGGACCCCAGATGTTTGATATATGACCATTTTGTCTCGGTAGGCCCAAAATCTCCTTTTAGAGATTTTCTAGCCGTTGTACTTCCTTGGGAATCCATTTTCGTAGAACAATAGGTTTCCAGACATCCAGATCTAGTGCCAGACATCCTGTATGTCGTCTGATGGCCATACACTAGAATCCTGTTTAGGTCTGATTCAAGTCAAGAAGGAAACTCACCTAGAATTAGATGTCCGACTTAGTTCCCAGATGTCTTAAATAAGTTTCCCAGGCATCTGATGCCAGGACCAGACATCTGATGACCCTGTCAGAATCATGATTAATTCTGACTACGGCCTGATTTGCCTTAGATTTGCACCCAATGGCTAAGGAAGCCTTCCAAGGCCTTCCAAAGCCTTCATGGCCTTCCATATCAAGGGAGGAGTTCAATCTTATCTCCGCGTGTGAGTCCACGTACGAGATATGGAATATTCTTCAAGTCACATATGAAGGTACAAATAAGGTAAAAGAAACACAAATCTCAATTCTAACCAAGAGTTATGAGTGTTTCAGGATGGAAAAAGGAGAAAAAATCAATGCAATGTACACAAGATTTGGGGATATCATCAACCCCATGAAGAATTTGGGAGTGAAGTTTTCAGAAGAACTTGTAAGAAAGATCTTGATATCTCTTACAAGTGATTGGTCTCCAAAGTCCACAGTGATCCAAGAGGCTAAGGATTTATCCATTCTCCCCTTGGATGACTTGATTGGAAGCCTCATAGCCTCATGGCGTATGAAGTCCAACTAGAGAACATGAAGAAGAACGAGGAGAAGGGGTCAAGCAAGAAGAGTATTGCCTTTAGAGCAATTAAGGAGGACTCAGATTCAAACACCTCAGAATCCGAAGATGAAGAAATGGAGATGCTCGCAAGAAAGTTCTAGAAATTTCTTCGAAAGCAAGGTAAGTGAATAAAATTTCATCTGATATTGTTTACTATGAATGCAAGAGAAAGGGTCACGTGCGGAAGGATTGCCCTGTAAGTAAGAAGAAGGAAGACACAAAAGAAGCCATCAAGAAGAAGAAGAAGAAGAAAGCTTTTATAGTGACATGGGATGATAGCGACTTCGACATGGACAATGACTCCAGTAAATCAGATGACGACAAGATCACACACCTTTGTTTGGTTACAACTTCAGAAGACACGGAAGATGAGGTAAATTCTGATTTTTCTCTTGAAGAATTACTTGAAGCTTATGAAGAATTATATTATAAAGCTAGGTTATTTAAAAAGGAAACTAAGGTGTTAAAGAATAATTACCAAACATTAGAAATAGATAAATCATGTTTAGTAATGGAATTAGAAATATCAAAAGAGACTAATAATCATTTGCATGCAAAGATAGTAGAGCTAGAAGATATTTATGAACATTTTGAGGAGACTTTCAATAATCTCAAAACAACAACTAAATTAAATACTGAATTTTGTGATGCTCTAAAATCAAAATTTCAAAATAAAAAGAATACACATACTAAATCACATGCACCTAGGCATGCATGGATGTACCAAAAGGCCAAAGTCCCAAGAATTATAGATCTAACACAAGAGAGGTCTATAAATATCAGGATTTGAAAGGTGCTAACCTGAAAAAACCCACAAGAAAATGGGTACCTAGAAAAGACATTTTACATTATTTTGCAGGAGTAGAGCAATGGGATCAAAGTGATCAGTGGGTGTTCAAGGCACACAACGGAACACTTCAACCTTTCTATAGGTTGAGTGAAGACCAAGAACGATGGCCTAACAGAGCTTGGTACCCACATTCATCATTCTCTTATTGGTAAATTTTATGGTATAATATTCTTTACCCCTTCATTTTTTTGTGATTGACAAAAAGGGGGAGATGAATAAAGAGCAAATAGTAATACTTTTAGGGGGTGCATATATTGAGGGGGGAGGATTAAATTAAATATTTTTTCCTTCAAATAACGTTGCTAAAAAATATTTATTATCTATTTGCAAGATAGTTTTGTCAACACCAAAAAGGGGGAGATTGTTGGAACCTTGTTGCACATCTTGTTTTGCTGTTAACAAAATTATTGTGAATTAATATTTGTAATTGAGTGCATTTCAGATTTAGGTGAGGATTAAGGCAAACAGGAAAGGATAGAGGCATAATGATGAGAAGGAGAAGATCATGACATGAAGGAGGTAAGATGACAAGGAAGAATCGAGGAGGAGACGATCATCTTCGTCCTTTAGTTTTTAGATTAGGTTTTTATTTCATAGAATGTATGCCTCTTAATAAAGAATCAACTTAGATCATAAAATTAATTAGAGATAAACTACAATTTATACTATGATCATTTTCAAAGAACGTAATTGATTAATTTACTTAAAAAAGGTACTTGTTAACCCACAAATACCGATACTAAAGTTTAGTATCGGTACTTGTGAGTTACAGGTTTGGGTTTTCTCAAAGAAACAAATCTGTACCCCGCGAGTATAGGTACTCATGATCAGAACCAGTACTGGAGGTAACGAGTACTAGTACTCATGATCAGTATCAGTACAAGTGGGTTACAAATTTGTGTTAAGTGTTTGAAACCCAAATCTGGAAGCAAAGAGAATCAGTGCTTATACTTTAGTACCGATACCAAGTAGCCATTGGCTCAAAATTGAATGGCTAGAAAATTAATTTTGGCTATATGAACATTAGGATTTAAACCCCAATGTCTAGTAGACGTCCCAACTAGATCCTAACTCTATAAATAAACCCTTGGACCTTTAGTTTGCACATAAAAAAAGAGAAGAAAAATTCTGAGAGCTATATTTCAAATTTCCACCATATTTTCAAGACAGAAAGAAGAAGCTTGTCATTCACTCTCTCTACATTCCTGCAAGCTCAACGACGTGTTTTTGTCACTCATCTAAGAAGCGATTCACGTCCATCCTAGGCTCTCAATTGGTATTCATTTTAATTATTGTTGGAAGGCATATGAACTTTGTTGTAAAATTTTATTTTTCTTACACCTGTGCCTTATTTGTTTTTGAGCTTTATTGCTCGTTGGGTTGTAACAAATCCGTCTCTTGTACTTGGGTTGAGGTAACCCTCTAATTACCTCGTTTAGTAAATTAATTTCCTCAGGGTTGAGGGAATCGAGTTAAAAACCCTAAGCTGGGAGGCTTAAGTAGTGGAGTACCCAAGTGAGGGGAACCACTATACATCTTGTGCCAATTTCTATGGTTGTATTTTGTGCAAATCTTTCTTGTTATTACTAATACTTTGCTTGAGTGATTGTGTGTGTAGCCATCTATCTTTTTAGATCCTATCAAGGGTCTCTTAGGTTGAACCATTTCTTAGTTGAGTAAGCAGTAGACTAACACAGTTCATAATGAATTTTGTTGTTTTTGGGACATTAACCTGAATCATGCTTGCTGGATAATCTTCAAAATATTTAAGGGCAGCCTCAATCACTTTATCTTTTATTTGGGGTTTAGGTTTCCTAATTGATCTTTCTAAATTGCCAGGTTTCATTTTCAAATCAGGTGGTGGATTAGGATGTAGAATTAAACTCAAGTTCAGATTGAAGTAATCAGATCAGAAATTCCCAAGAAGAACTAATGAGGTCTCTTAGGTTAACAACCTAATGACCTTTCCTGTGTATGTGCTCTATAGAAGGGACGAGGGACTGGATGTGACTTGGACCCAATCAAGGCACCCAAAGATTTTTAGATGACTAAGGTCGTTTCGAGGTGGAAGATACCTCTAAATCAGAAATCCACACACCGGAGAATTACCTGGGCAGCCAGGAAGGGAGAGCCCCGCAAAGACCCTTACACGATAGAGCATCTCCATGGGTTACAGGGTTTCCCCCACCCGACCTTCCTTATCATTGCAGTTCCAAGTAGATTGGAATGTGTGAATTGAGACCTTAAGTCTACCAATTTTAGCCTAATTTGTGCCTTGGATTTCACTTGATTTAGAAATTGATTTGATTTGTGACCTAATTTGGAAGTTGGTTGGCCTACGAAGTAGACCGACTTCACTTGACCTATCCTAAAAGATGAAAAATGAAATCTAGGTCAAGACCTAGAAATCACCCTGAATTGACTCTTAGGTTATTAGGTCCACAACTTTTAAAGTTCGAGTGAAATTAGAGCCTGATTTTAGGGTTTAAGTGATTAGTTCTTTCCAAGCACGAGTTTGGGTAGCACACAAATGTGAGAGGGTAAATTTCCTTTTATGTAGGAAAAATGTGAGCTAACACTTCAAAACCCTATAGTAGGAACCCTAGATGGCTGTATTTTAAGCCCAATTAAATCTCAAGATGTACACCTTGGACTCAAACAAGAAGTACGTAGTCCAAGATGATTGGAAATTAAGCATAATTCCCTAGTAGGTACAGGAAATCAGGGTAGGGATCTTTAAGCAGAATCGTCTCAAGCTTCAATCAGTTATGAATTTTTTTTTGCAAATCAGGAAACTTGCCTTTTTAAGTGATATTTACTAGAAAAGTAAGCCAAATGAATCCTAATTAGCCTGTTTCTTTTTTCTCTCTTCCAAAGATTAAGGGAAAGATTATGGAAGAAGAGAAATTACCTGCCCTAGGAGTGGTTGATTTGCACGGAAGATCTCCTCGTGATGTACCTCGTAAAATCACAAAAAAACAAATAGGGCAAGTTAATGCCCAAGTAGAATCAAGTAAACAAGAATAGCAGTGAATTGCGCATTGCTCCCTGGCAACGGTGCCAAAATGTTGAATCGAACTAGAAAGGGAGTTTTTAAATCTCTTTGTTGTAGCAAAGCATCCGAAATAGCTTAATCAACAGATAAAATTTATTACTTAAAATCTAAATTGAAGTCTGAGATTGAACACATGGAGCAAATGTGGAATTCATGCGCTAATCTTAATCAAAATATAGGTGAGCATAGGAAATTAAGTACAATAATGATATTCAATGCATAATAACTACTCAAATCTGATATTCAATGGCAAACATGAGTACTTCAAGAGTTTAACATGACAAAAAGAAACCTAGGACAAAATAATGGTGATTTAAATCACCAATTATTAGTCTAAGCACATATATATCAATTACTCAAATAATGCTACAATATCCTCAATTGGAAATGCCACGCAAGCCTAAGTGGCCAAAGTTTCAAATGCCAAATCAGACGTTGGGTCTTTCCACCAAACGACTTAAACGTCACCTTGCTACAGTGCTTCTTTCTCTTCTTCATGCTTTCGTTCTCCTTTTCTTCTGCTTTCCTTCTTATGCTTTTCTTCCTTTCCCTCTTCTTCTTCTTTCACAAGCCTTCCTTTCTTCTTCTTTTAGCCCTTCTCTTCTTCTTTTCTTCACAGCACAAGGGACACCAACTCGCTCAATGACTAAGTGTTGAGCATGTACACAAAGGAGCAAAACCCTCCCTCCCCCACTCTCTCTTTCTCTCTTTCCTTCCTCTTCTCTCTCAAACAACTGGGCAACCAATCGGGTAAACGGGGATCCGGGTTAAGCAGTATCGGGTCCAGCCCTACGTGTGTGGTGTCGCAGGAGAGGAGTGGGGCATAGGCAAGTAGCCGTTGTGCAGGGTATGGGGACCGGATCATCATGTTCTTGGGCGAAAAGGATAGAACACAAAAGCGTAATAAGCGCACTCAAGCGCTCTTCCATGCTCGATGTGGGGCTAAACCCCACAGGCCTCTCCTTGTATGCAACTGCTGTGGATGCTTCGTTCAAGTGGCACACGCCCGTAGCTGGAATCCTTAATTGACAATCTGAGCGTGAACCTGGAGTCAAATCGCATGACCTAGAGGTGGAGATTTGGTCGAAGACGGCTAGAATACTAAGTTTGTGGCTAGAGACAGAGGTGGCAGCAGTGACGAACAGCGTATACCTGAAACATGAAAGACGGCCTCATAGACACATTAAATTTTCTCAGGATGGTTGCTGGAGGATGGCGAAGGTGATGGCAGTGTCCTTGTGGTGTCTCGTGCGTGGATGAGGGCGGACGGTGATGGAGAAGGTGGTCGGTGATGGGCGTGTTTAGGGGGTTACGTGAGTGGATGGAATGGCAAATAAATATGGGGTTTTGGATTATGGAGGTGAGGTGATGCTTGTGAGAAAGTTCGCAAGGCTTGTGGTGTGGTGGAGCGATAGGGAGACCTCACCGGAAGTGCGGCCGGAGATGGAGACGAAGGTGATGTACGGTGGAGTTGAGGGGTCGAAACAAGGGTTTAGAAGTCCTAAGCTAACCTTTGGAGCGAGAGGAACCTAACTAAACAAAATATAATGGACAAAAGGGGAGAAAGGTCCTTGCCAGTGGTATGTCGGACTTGGAGGAGCTGAAGCCTCCAGTAGGAGAGATGCGGCAAGGAAGACGAGGAAGAAGACCCTCACTGGTATTGTGAGCAGCGAAGGAAGATGAGGAAGAAGAATCGACCGCCTATTATATGTGGTGCTCGGCGAGGAATGTTGATGGAAGAGGTTTCCGAAGTTGGTGGAGACGGAGGTCGGGGAGAAGGGAAGAGGGGGAATCCAACCTCCAAACCAAACTAAGGATGTAACGTTTGTCTCATGGGATCTTTTATAGGCCTTAGAGGGTGCTCCCAAGTAAGGAAAGAAGCTTTTCAAGCTTCGGCTACTTTGTGCACAAGGGATACCCACATCTCCCATGTGTTCGCATGGGAGATTGGGAAGGAAATAGGATTTATGGCCGGTCTAAATTGGAAGAGAAATTCCTCAAGGAATCTCTCTTTCAATTTTGGGACTAATTGATTGAGAATTAAGTGAGAGAATCTCGCTCAAATCTCAATGGTGAGTTTTAGCTTACTCCTAATGCCAGTAGGGGCCTCTTTGCGATGGTGATGATAATGTTAGGGGGGTCTTTGCAATAGATTTCAAAAGCTAGGGGTTTAAGTGAGAGAGAAAGACTCAAACTGGACCAAAATGCAAACTAGGTCAAGATGATCCCTGATTGGACCCAAATTTTGGTACAAACCTAATATGGACCCAAGGAAACTGATGGTGAAGTTAGATTTTGGTTTTGACTAAGTTTAACTGGGTAATTTGTTTAGAAACCCAAATTAGGGCAAGTTCCTATCTGAGAATTTATTTTAGGTCAAAATGGGTTCCAATGGTCAAATCAAAGATACCAAATCTTAAGGAATATTTTTATATGATTTTAAGAAGGTTTAGGTTAATTTTATCCTCACCATAGCCTTATTTAATTAAGCAAGTCTAAAATTAAGGTTTCGGATGTTCATTAATTCTTGAAATACGCGAACACCAGTTTCTATCTGCATAAATCCTCTTGTTAGTCATTAATGACCATTTGACCTTTAATTAACCCCTGGGAAAACCCATGGTTACTCTACATTTAGGATATGATGTTAAAACTTCATATTTACCCCTGATTTAATGTATTTCTCTCAGAAAGAATATGTAATGAATTACGACTCTCCGTTGGTTATTGATAGGTCGATTTTTGCTTTCATTATTTCACATGTAAAATGTCATGTTGTAGTATGCAAGTGGTGGAAAACCGCAAATCAAAACAATAAAAATTAACCACTCACAGGAGAGGGGGTCGTATCCTGACAGAGGGTGGTTCTCGCCCATGTTTGGAAAACAGAAATCTCATCATAGTATAGCATACGAAAATGCTCATAAAAAATGATTTGTAAAGATAATGAGACTTGAGTCACGGTCGTTCGTCTTTGGAAGGTGTTTAAGCAAATTTGAAATCGATCTCTTTCGCTCTACTTGCTTAAAATCACACGTTGGTTTCTAAGTGTCGGATCAATGTTTGGCCGCTTTCATTATGAACCCTAATTACGTGTGCATGTGTTAGATAGATGACGAATGTGAAAGTGTGAGTTTCAGTATGTACGATTCTAGTTATGTGGTGGCTGTTTACGAAAAATGCGTTAATAGTTAGATCCTCAATATTTTCAGGTACCGACATGTTGGTTGCAACAGATAATAATTAAAAATAGGAAACTTTAATCACAAAAAATATATTGCAATGAGCTCATGGTGGTTCTCAACACAGAGATATATCTATATAAAAAAAATCTTTTATTGATTCATCAGGGTGTTTGCAACATGGAACTGGTGGAAAGCTTATAGAGGAAAGCTTGAAAACATAAATCTAGCTAACAGAAAATGATCGCATACATGAATCTAAAGGGGGATTATGCATGCATCATTGGGGGAGAAGCAAGGAACTACACTACTAAGCAGTAACTAAAGCATGTAAACTATGAAGAACCAAGATACTAATCTAGCAAAAATAAGAGCATTCGAAGGTGGGCTCCGATGGCCTTTGAGTTGGTTGAGAGGAGAAGGAGGGGCGGCCAATGGTGCTTAGGCCGGCCCTTGGAGAGAGGTTGAGGAGGTGATCCAACATCTTGTCATGGAGATGGTGGTGGCCATGGTGATGCTACTCGTGGAGATGGAGTGGAGGTGGATGTAGCTAAACGAAATGGAAGCCAAGAGTGAATGGGTGAAAATGGCCACCCCTTAGGTCTTTTTATAGACCTAAGGGAAGCTCTCTAGAGAAGTGTGGAACTCTCTAGAGAGAGCTCCAAGAGTGGCAGGCCAAAGAGAGAGAGAGGTGGTTTTTAGATCCACCATTTGTGGACCTCCAATTTGAATGGCTCTTGGTTGCTAATTTTGGCAACCAAGAGTGGCGCCACCTTTGGGAGAACCTAGAACACTCTAGGTGGTGTGGGAGTGCATGAATGTGTGTGTGTGTGTGTGTGTGTGTGTGGCCGTACCCTATGTGTCTAAGTGATCTAGTTTAGGTCCTAAGGGGGTTTAGGTTGGTGTAAGTCTTAAATTAGGGTTGCAAACCCTAATTGCTAAGGGGGAAATGCAATTAAACTTAACACAAGTTTAATTGAATGAGTGTGAACCTAATTGAGAGTGAAATAACTCAATTAGGTTGGGCTCAGGTCAATTGGACTTTCATTGAGTCCAATTGGACTTGTATGGGTTGAGATCTGAGCTCAATTGGACCCTATGAGTCCAATTGACTAGGCAATGGTAATTGATTATGATCTAAGTCAATTAGGTTTAGTAAGGACCTAATTAGGTCCTCAAGGAGGTCTAGAGGTGATGTACTAGGGTTAGGGTACCTTAATTTAGGTTCCTAGGGGGTTAGAATTGGGTTTAGGGAGCTAGAGATCCATGATCAAGGCTTGAATCTCAAGGCAAGAACTGGAAAGCAGTTCCAGACATCCAATAATAGTATCAGATGACTTATACTCAAAAATCAGAAGTCCATACTTCAATTCTAGATGTCTAATCAGAGTCAGGAAGGATTCTAGGTTCTGTCTTGGGTATTCTGCAAAAATTGGACGTCTGACCAGGTGTCTGGACGTCCAATAATACTGCAGAAGTGGGTTTGAGGTGTGCGGGAGTTGGCTAAGGGTTCTGAACATCCTATAACTCATATGGACGTCCAGATAGAGGTTGGAATTAGGGTTTTAAGGTTTCCTAGGGTGTGGTGACCTAATCTAAGGGTGGCTAAGGCTTGGGGAAGCTTCTAGGTTATCCTAGGGCTAGGATGGTCCTAAGTTCTTCATATTTTACTACTTTATTCCTACTTAAATAGAATAACATACCTCAACCCCTTACATTATTGTCTACTACATCTTATTCTAGGTCTTCTACTCCAGCTCTGCTGCAACACCAATTATTCTTTATTCTTCAGATCCAGCTTTAGATCCAGCTTCAGATCTAGCTTCTGATCAGTTTATTACTTGCAATTAACATAATGCACCTAATCAGCATATTATAGCATTATTTTATGCATAGCTAAAAGGAAGCAGTAAAGATGCAAATAATGCTTGTGCATGCATGAATTACCCTAACTTATGCTAAGTCCTAGCCTAATTTAGGTCAATTAAGACCTATGATTGCTGCGTAATCATACCCCCATGCATAAATCTTGCTAGTTCCTAGCAAATGCGACTGAATTATTTACAGAAGGATCCCTAAGGGATAGATTATTTTATCAAGTGTATGCCTAGATATTTTTCTCTTGTGGTGAAGTGTGGTTTTATTTTATTTTATTATTATTATTTTCTCTTTTTCTATTTTTTTATTTTTATTCTAAGTATTTCTTTTTTTTCTCTAAGTAGGTAGCTTCCCTGATCTAGGATTTACTTAAAGGCAGCAGATATAGAATGGTCATGTGGCAGGGCTTTGGACAAGCGGCCGATGAGCTATTACCACCACCAACTTGCCAGCCATACCATCCTAGACAGTTCATTAGCTACCCAATTTTCAAAGAAATCGTCGAAAAGTGAGTCAGTGCAAATAGTGTATAGATGCTTAGGCTTAAAGTCCCCTTAAATCAGAGGGCAGGTTGATAAGTCATATATTTATCACCCCAATTTATTGATCAAATTAAAATAGAATTACTTGGCGAGGACTCGAGACTAAGTCCACATTCGAGTGGATACCCGGGCTAATTAAGCTTGAAGACCTGAAGAGTCTAAGTGTTCAGGTCTTAAAGTATTATTTCCTAAAGTTAATAACTTCCAAATGCCTAAGTTTTCTTCTCTTAATTTCCTTCCTTTTGTCTTTTTTTTTAATTTTCATTTTTTTAATAATATTTTTTTTAAAAGAAAATGAAAGAAATTTTATAGAGCTAATGAAGTAATTTCAGGATTATTAAGTACCAACCCACCCATGCCTAAATGATGCAATGTCCTCATTGTAGAAATAAAGACATGAAACGGGTGGAATAATAGAGTATCACCTGAGTTTCGTGACAATCCAGTCAGCTCTGCAGAGAGAAGAGAGTTTACACATGTGCTATGTTTATTGCCTTTAACTAGGCGTGATTCACAAGTAAAGAAGACATTAAAAGTTCAGAAGTGCAGGTCAAAATTAGAATAAGAAGATTGATTTTGGAACCTGCAAAAAGATGTCCACAGATGTGGACCAGATGATGTAGACCCATACCCTAGGGTTGAGTGGTTCTAAGGTTCTAGATGAAAATCACCCAAAACCAAAGATTATTATGCTTGCGGGCTCGGGCCTGTGGTTTGTAGTATGCAACCCAAGACCAAAGTGTCAGACAATGGGTAGAGATGGTTCACTAGGTTCAGATGTCCTTTTAGAATTCAACTCAGAAAGATAATCAATGATTCTGAGCTTGGGTTGCACATGAAAGATATCATAAGAGTCCTAGTAACAAGTAGGTGGTTTCAGGTCAATAGGATCCCTTAAATCCAAAATTGTAGTTCCCTCAGAAGTAGCTTCCCAGATTTTTATCTCCAACTTCCTATCCTCCAAGATCAAGGTTTTTGGGACCTCTAGATCATTGTACACCCCATCTAAAATACCCAAGTCCAACATTTGTGGCTCAATCAGGATTGACTTGGGTCTAGTGATCTCAAAATATCATAATTCAGCTCTTCAGGGTGTGGTTGAGCAATGGGGCTACTGATTGAATCATTAGGATTCAGATCATCGAAGTTAGCCTCAACATGATCATAATTTTCAATAATCAGGCTATCAAAAGGTTTGTCATGCTCCTCAAGCTCGTTCATCTTACTAAAATCCTCTTCCTTAAGCTCAAGTGAGACTTCACCTAAAGATTCTTCACCCTCAGAGTCAAAGAATTCTTGATCCTCATTTATATATGTCTCAAAATCATATGTCATTTCATGGTTCATGGAGCATATTTTTCGTCGTTCCCTAGCTTGGGGATCTCAAGTGAAGCAATCGGTTCATCCTCAATGGGTTGCTCTAGCCGAACCTGGTCATCCCCGGTCTCAGAACATGTATCCCCCCCGACAGGCACCTGAGCAGGTTCAGACATTGGCTCTCCTGAAGGGGGTTCATCTTGAGAATCATCCCAAGATTGGACAAGGGCAACCACAAATTTCATCCTCAACCTCGATAATTTCCTAAGTAGAAACTCACCCTGGTCCCTATCCCTAACATGTTGGAGCAAATCCAATAAAGAGCTATTTAGCTCATCAATCATTTTTATCATAGACTCCAATGCTTCAGTGCATGGTGTTGGCTGAGCTTCTAAACATTGGATGGTGTTCCTCAAGTTAGCCAACACCCTGTCTTAGACCTGGTTCACCTAAATCGAATGGTTCGATTCAGGGTTGGGTGGGTTTGTGATGTAAACATGTTTACACTACTTAAGACATCTATTTATGCATGTTCTTAAGCATAGGATTGCATTGCATACTATAAATATTGCATAACATGCATCATCTTGCATTTAGATTAGTTTGAATAAAATGGAGGTTAATTGTCTCCTTTTATGTTCATGGACAGGTAAAACTTTTTATCGGGGCTTTGGATCGAAGATCCAACCGTACGATGTGATCAGGGTGACGATTGGAGTTCAACGACTCCAAGATCGCCCTAATCAGACATCTGTAGCATCAGATAGAGATCGGGGAACCCTAAAAGATCAAGGGAAAAGATGGTGTGAATCCACACTTCAAATAAAAAATCTGACCGCATGGATGGATTCGGATCGACGATCGTAGCCTAACGGCGCAAAAATCGACTCAATCCGATAACTGTGGCACCATCTACATCATCCAGAAGATGGACGACCAAGATGGCGCCACGTGGTGCCATCTCGGCTGCCCAAACCGGCCCAGCTGATCTTGAAGACCACCGCACATTAGATTTGGACCGCACGATTATGATCCAATGGCTGTGGGCAGCTGCACCTCAAAACATCTGTGCGACCATCTCTCCTCCACAGCACAGTGGGTAAACGCACTTACGCGAGCGAGTGGCACGCGTTCGAATCGCGTCGAGCGGCTGCTAGGGTGAGGGAGAGCGGGCTCCACAACCTCTTGATCGCGATCGAGCTGCTACGGGTGCTCAATCCATTTCACGCCGTATCGCACGCCCGTGCGTGATGCGGGATCACACGCGGGCAAGCGCGTAGAGGAGGCGGGCAGAGGCGCGAGATCGGACGGCCTCCACACGAAATTCTCATCCCTTCCTTCTCTTCTCTCCCTCTCCAAAGCTCAAGAGAAGCTTGTCCCACACCCGAGATGCTTCTCGCAAGATAAAGTCAATTTTTCGTCCCCCTTTTCTAAAGCGGATCTCGCGACGACGACGACGTGTTGCCCCGTTCCCATTCTTCCCACTTCGTTCTCCTTTGTCCTCCTCTATCCTCCTTCGTCCAGGCGTCGTCCCGTCTGGCTCGTCCTCCAAGCGACCGTCTAGGAGGATATCTCTCTCCCAATTCTTTTTACTGCTTTCTAGAATATTTACTGCTTTCTAGTGTAATCATTTTCCTGCTTTCTAGTCGTAATGTTTAGTGTAATGAACAATCCTTCTGATAATGAATTCTATGTTCATTCTACATCTCTTTTTGGTTTTTGTTTGTAATATTCTCTCTCTCTCTCTCTTCTATTTATTGTAAATAGATAGATAGTTTCCAATCAATTATTTTACTTCGTGATAAATAAAACAAACGCATATTTTTAAATCAAACGTCCGCTTTCCTGAGTTCGACTCGGGATTTCTATTCCGGTATAAATTTTATTTGTTGAACACGAGTTCTTCGCTTTCAAACTACAACGACAGGTTCTCAAAAACCAAACACGTTAGTGTAGCAACTCATAGCATTCATCATTTTGGCACCGTTGCCGATGAGGCAACGCTATTTGATTTTTTTTCGCATTTTCCAACTTACAAATCATTTACCTCACTTTTCTCCTTTCTTATTGTGATTGCAGGTACTCTTTTGAGATGAGCAAACGCGGTAGATCGGAGAAAAGTGCTGTTAAAGGTTCTGTAAGTTATCCCCCACTTCCCCACCCATTAGTTTTCATTTCACCACATAATAACACAAACATCAATCAACCTAGGTGTTCTTATAAATTCTAAGGTTAGATTGTTTGTTGTTTGACACCTACACCCACCCCAACCTCCACATTTAAAAAGAAAAATAAAAAAAAAATCTCACAGAGGTACACAACCTCTTTTGATTTTCACACTCAACCGGTAAGCCAATCTTTGGAGCCGATACACACATCCAAACAAATAATTGAGTAGAAATCAGATTAGGTAATCACTTGCGTGCATAATTAAGTGGTGCAACAGGCCAATTGTTTAAGTTGATTGGGCCACACCACTTCAATTAAAATCAACTCATCAAGTAGCTGCCACTTAGGTTCAACTCTTAGCAATTTATCAGGCACTCCACATTCTTTTAAGTTTTAAAGGAAAACATCTTCACCCATGCTTTCAAAACCTGGTGTACCAACAAAACTTGTTTGAAAACACCTAAAGTTGAATCCTAAAAGCTACTAAGCAATATTTGAACCCTAAAATTCACCACATCAAAAAATAATCTTGCTTGAAAATCACTAGTTGTGCACGCACACACAAATCAATTAATCATTAAGGGCACAACCCAGATAAAGGGTCCATCACATTCCAAAGCACATTCAAACCTAGCCCTAAATAAAATAGAGTAGACGTTGGCCTTAAGGATTTGACTCACTCTTCAGAGCCCAGAACGAGATTATTTTTGATTAGTCTGTTTCTACTATTCAATCTGATGTCTAGTTAAGGGAGCAGAATCAAACGATCGCAGCTGGGGGGTACACTAGGAACCGGGGGTGCAAGCCGAAGGAAGAACCTTCTCCCCAGTCCCTCCTTCTAACTGGTTGGATTGAACAGACAGAAGTAGATCAAATCGTTCCTTTATCTCAAGATGGGTTTTGGGAGTCTGTAGGTCTTTAGGCTAGCCCACTTAAGGATAGGTTTGATTGTTTGTATTGCAGGACGCCTTTCTTCCTCCCATCTCTCATGAATCCTTCCACATATTACACGCATTCCCTCTCTTTCCCTCCTATTTTGAATTATCCTCAACATGACGATTATCCCGACTCATACTGTAATCAACCATCAGTTAGTTGGGATAACTCAGATTGGGGATACAGTTCCAGACCTCCGTGTTTAGGATCTAACCCTGAAACTATGATTGTGATTTCTATCCTTCTCAGAGCCACATCGATTATAGATCATCAACCTTTTATGAACAACCTAATACGATCTACAATCAAGAAGGATATATTGATTCTTACCCATCCTCTGATTACACTGCCTTTAGGTCATCACCACCTTTTGAACAATCCGAAATGACCTATTATCAGGAAGGGTATAACGAATCTCAATTCGTTAATCCCCTGCACTGATCCCAAACCCGCCCAACCCTGAACCAACTCATTTGGTTCAGGGTAACCAGGTTCAAGATAAGATTCTGGCTAACTTGAGGAATACTATACAATCTTTAGAAGTTCAGCCAATACCTTGCATTGAAAGATTGGAGCCCCTAATTGAAATGATTAATGATTTGAATAAGTATTTGTTGTATTCGTTCCAAGATGTTAAGGATAAGAACCCAGGTGAGTTTCTACTTGGGAAGTTAGTGAAATTGAGGATGAGATTTGTGGTTACTTTGATTCAATCGTGGGATGATTCCCAGGATGAACTCCCTTCAGGAGAGCCAATGTCAGAACCTGCTCAGGCACCTGTTGGGGGGGACACGTGTTACGAGGCTGACCAGATTGAATTAGAGCAACCAATTAAGGAAGATCTGATTTCTTCACCTGAGATCCCTGAGCCAAGGTACGAGGAAACGTATGTTTCCATGGATCAGAAAGTGACAGATGATTTTGGGACATACATTAATACGGATCTTGATTTCTTTGATGGTGAAGATTCAAGTTGCGAAGTCTCACACGAGTTTACAGAACACAATTTCTGTGAGATGATTGGGCCTGAGGAATCTGATAGATCATTTGATAGCCCAATAATTGAGGAAACTGATCTTATTGGGGCTCACATTACGGATCCAGAATCGCATTTTCTGGAGGATTCAATTCAATGCCCTAATTGTCAGTTACACCCCATTGAGCTTATCGATGATTCTATTTTTGAGATAATTAGACCCAAGTCAATTCTGATTCAGCCACATCATTTAGACTTGGAGATTTCAGACGGGGTGATTAATATGCAAGAGGTCCTGAAATTTGACATGCTGAATGAGGATAGGAGCTGGGAAATTTTGATTTGGGAAGCAAGTTCTGAAGGAAGTAGAAGATTGAATCGAAGGGTTCCTATTAAGCTGAAACCATCAAACCAGGACCCTTACGACATTTGTTCTGAGGGTGTCAAACCCAAGCACACATTCAATGATTATCCTTTTAAGCTTGATTTCTCTGTAACCCGACTTTTTGGTCTTGGGTTGCATCCTCATAAATCACAGGCTCGACCCCGCTTGCATACTGATTTTAGGTTTTGGGTAATTTTTATCCAGAACCTGAGATATTCTCGATTATGGGGTATGGGTCTACACCACAATCTGGTCCACATTTGTGGACATCTGCGAATAGGTCAGAGGTTTCTTCTGTTTATTCTGATTCTATATATAACTGTGAATTCTTTATTTCTCTTCTTTGTATAGTGTGCCTAGCTGAAGGCACTAAATTCAGCACGTATACAGTTCTTTTTAGTTTTCATCTCGGAGCAGACCTGACATTCATGCAATTCAGGTGCTTTCTATGCTATTCCAATCTATTTTATGTCTTTTTAATACAATGATGACATTGCATTAGATAGGCATGGGGGGTCGATATTCATCTCTAAATTAATTCGTCAGCTCCGTAGATTTGTTTTATTTTTTTTCTTTTATTTATATTTAAAAAAAAATGGAATTAGGAAAGAGAACTTGGGTTTAAGAAAATTTTCAATCTTAGGAAATACTACATTATGATCTGAACACAAAGACCCTTCAGGTCTTTGGACTTAATCAGCTCGTGTATCCATTAAAATGTGGATTTGTTTTTCGAGTCCTCTCCAACTTGAATTCTATTTTAATTGGAGTAAATAAGCTTGGGTGATAAGTACATGACTTATCAACCTGCCCTCTGATTTGAAGGAATTTTGAGTTTTAAGCATCTACACACTATCTTGTCATTGACTCATTGTCTGGCAATTCTAATGGAAATTGGGTAGCTAATGAACCTTCTAGGGTGATATGGCTGGCAAGTTATAGTGGGTAATAGCCCATAGGTAGGTTATCCAGAGCCCAGTCACAGGACCTTTCACTTTTTGCTGCCTTCAGGTAAATCTTAGACCAGGGAAGCCACCTACTTAAGAAAAAGAAAATCAAAAGGGAAAGAAAAAAAAGGAGAAAAGAAAAAAAGAAATAAGCCACACTTCGCCGCACAAGTATAGCTGGCAAATTATCGGTGGTAACAGCTCATCGACCGGTTGTCCAGAGCCCAACTCAATAAATGTACTGCAAATTCCCAAAACACTTAGGAAGAAGCGGAGAAGTAGAATAAACAGGGGAGATATACATTGGATTCACCCTTGTGTTGACCCCGTAAAAATAAAAGTAGGGAGAAAGATATCGGTTGTAAAGATACACTTTTAGACAAAATTCTCTTTTTAAGGTCACCTAGAGGCGTAGAAATCTAAAGTTCGTTTTTACTGCCGGTCAACGAGTTTATCACATTCATAATAAGATGCTTAGAACTTAGGGTTCTCATCAAATCTTGGGTGAGTTGAATGGCCATAGAAAGCCACTCTTAAACCTTAAAATTCAAAAATCCAAAAAAAATTAGAAAAGAAGAAAAAGACAAAAAGAAAATTCTTTTTTGAATAAGACGAGGGCTTGAGACAGTCTGTATTTTGGCAGATACCCGGGCACTGTTGTGTCTTTGAAAGTTCAAATCTTAAGTAAATATTTTCTTAATGATTGAAAATAACTCAAGCCTAAATAATCCAACCTGACTCTTTTATAAATAACATATAGTTTTTGCTATGGACTAGCAAAAGATAAGCATGGGGATATGATGTAAACATGTTTACACTACTTAAGATGTCTATTTATGCATGTTCTTAAGCATAGGATTGCATTGCATACTATAAATATTGCAAAACATGCATCATCTTGCATTTAGATTAGTTTGAATAAAATGGAGGTTAATTGTCTCCTTTTATGTTCATGGATAGGGCAAACTTTTTATCGAGGCCTCGGATCGAAGATCCAACCATACAGATGTGATCAGGGCGACGATTGGAGTTCAATGACTCCAAGATCACCCTAATTAGACATCTGCAGCATCAGATAGAGATTAAGGGCCAATATGGTGTGAATTCGCACTTCAAACAATAAATCCAACTGCACAGATGGATTCAGATCGACGATCGCAGCCTAACAGCGTGAAAATCGACTCAATCCGACAACCGTGGCACCATCTACATCATCTAGAAGATGGACGGTTAAGATGGTGCCACGTGGCGCCATCTCGGTCGCCCAAACCGGCCCAGCTGATCTTGAAGACTACCGCACGTTAGATCTGGACCGCATGATTGTGATCCAATGGCTTTGGGCAGCCGCACCTCAAAACATCTGCGCGACCATCTCTCCTCTACAACGTAGCGGGTGAACGCGCTTACGTGAGCGAGCGGCGTGCATTTGAATCTCGGCGACCGGCTGCTGGGGCGCAGGAGAGTGGGCTCTGCGATCGCTCGATCATGATCGAGCAGCTGCAGGCGCTCAATCCATTTCACGCCGTCTCGCACGCCCGCGCGTGACGCAGGATCACACGCGGGCGAGCGCGTAGAGGAGGCGGGCGGAGGAGCGAGATAAGCCGTCCGATCTCATGATCGGACGACTGAGATCGGCAATACGTGAATGTGCGTTACACGCATGAGAAGGTAAGTGGGTGCACCCGCTCCACCACACGTTGCCCACGATGGGGCTTTAGCGACGGTTTTATCCATCACTAAAGACCCCTTATTTAATGTTTTGAGATTTAAATGACCAAATTGCCCTCACTCCTTGCAACTATAAAAGGAGACCCCCTTCACATGAAATTCTCATCTCTTCCTTCTCTTCTCTCCCTCTCCAAAGCTCAAGAGAAGCTTGTCCCACACCCGGGATGCTTCTCGTGAGATAAAGTCAATTTTTCGTCCCCTTTTCAGAAGGTGATCCCGCGACGACGACGTGCCGCCCCGTTCCCATTCTTCCTACTTTGTTCTCCTTCGTCACTCCGTCCTCCTTTGTCCAGGCGTCGTCCCATCCGGCTCGTCCTCCAAGCGACCGTCTAGGAGGATATCTCTCTCTCCATTCTTTTTACTGCTTTCTAATGTAATCATTTTCCTGCTTTCTAGTCATAATGTTTAGTGTAATGAACAATCCTTCTGATAATGAATTCCATGTTCATTCTACATCTCTTTTTGGTTTTTGTTTGTAATATTCTCTCTCTCTCTTCTATTTATTGTAAATAGATAGATAGATAGTTTCCAATCAATTATTTTACTTCATGACAAATAAAAAAAATGCGTATTTTTAAATCAAACATCCGCCTCCCTAAGTTCGACTCGAGATTTCTATTTCGGTATAAATTTTATTTGTTGAACATGAGTTCTTCGCTTTCAAACTACAACGATAGGTTCTCAAAAACTAAACACGTTAGTGTAGCAACTTGTAGAGTTCAACAATTTGGGTTCATTCTAGGGGAGTCAAGATATTGAGGTTCTCGAGTCCCTCTCTAATAGTAGGTCATTTCGGGTTGCTTAAAGAATGGTGGTGACCTATATTCTGTGGAATACTAGGGAAGGTAGGTGTTATAATCATCATATCATTCCTGATTGTAGATCGAGTTGGTTTGGTCATTAAAGGATGGAGATCTATAATCATTGTAGCTCTGGGAAGGATAGTAATCATAGTCTTGTTGTCCAAGGTTAGGCCCTGGACACAGAGGTCCGGATTCATATCCCCAATCTTCAGGTTGGATGATCCAAGATGTTGCCATCCCAAGGTTGTAGGAATTCGAGTAAGGGTTGGACCTAAAATTTTTCTACACAACACGAACATCCTCATAAGATGAGGGTGAAGGATCAAAAAAATTGGGATCAAAGGCCCCAGTTTGGAACCCATAAGGTTCTGAGAAGAGCTGGCCTGAAGGTTGAGCCGACTCCAGCTGGTTCACAAACTCCCGTCCAGTAGGATCTTGTGAAGAATGGAATCTCGATCCCTAGGATTGAGTGGATCTCGAAAAATTAGAGTTTCCGGAAATCCACTTCCATTCGTTTAGCAACCAGATCCACCTTATCTAATTTATTGCAGATCAATTCCATATCAAATGTATGAGAATCTTGGACCTCATTGGCATTTGATCTAATTTGTTGGGATCGGTTGAAGGTTTCCATGGAGGTGTGGTTTAAAGAGTTTTCTCTCATTTCCTCAAACAAATCATATGCGCTATCTGCATCTTTGTTGAGGAAATTGCCTCCTCAAGAAGCATCCACATGATTATGGAGTTGATAATTCAACCCGTGATAAAAAATCTGCACAAGTTGCCATTTAGGCACCTTGTAGTGTGGACACTTCTGCAACAGATCCTAGAATCGCTCCCAAGCCCCATGACACGGTTCCCCTTGCCACTGGGCAAAAGTGGTAATTGCCTGTCGCAACACATTAGTTCGCCCAATTGGGAAGAATTTCTTCAAGAAGGCAGATTTCAAAGCTATCCAGGTAGCAATCGATCTTCCAATGGTATGATACCAATGTGCGGCCTTATCTTTGGGTGAATGGGGGAAAAGCCTCATGAGCATTTGCTCTTCATCCACATTCCGCTATTTGGTAGTCAAAACTAGAGTGATCAGGTCCTCCAAATGTTGGAATGGCTCCTATGACCTAAGCCCAGGGAAGTGTTTAATTAGACTCAAAACATGGGGCTTGATCTCAACATCACCGGCAAGGATCACAACGTCGGGACGATCCTCATAATTCGAAGGATCATAAAAATCCTTCAAGGGCCGAGTGCCCTAACCATTCATTCATTGGAACCATTGCTGCATCTGTTCTAATTCTTCCAACTACCTCAGAATCAGCTCCTGCTGGTTCGGGGGTGGGGGAGGTGGTTGTTGATCAGCCATGGGATCTACTTGGCTATAACTCAACCTCCGCCTCCAAGAATAGTCTATAAATCCTTCCAAACGAGGGTTCAATGACCTCCTTCCAAGCATACACTGGAAGGAAGTTAGAAGAATGGGGAAGAGAAGGGACCCTGCAGCACAAAAAATACAAGCCTATCCTTAGGTTAAGTAGCCTAAAGGTCTACAGACTCTAAGAATCCATCTTAAGATTATAAATGATTTACTCTACTTGTATCCAGTCAATCCAACCAGTTAGAAGGAGGGGCTGGGGAGAAGGTTCTTCCTTTGGCTTGCACCTCCAATTCCTAGTGTAACCTCCAACTGTTGTCGTTTGACGTTACTCCCCTAGCTAAACATCAGATTGACTAGCATAAGCAAGTTAATCGTGAACAATCTCAATCTGGGCCCCGAAGAGCGAATTAGTCCTTAAGGCCAACGTCTAATCAATTTTAGTTAGGCTTGGGATATTTAGTGCTTTCGAAATGTGATGGGCCCTTAATGGGTTGTGCCCTTAATGATTCATTGAAAAATGTGTGTATGTGCACAACTAGAAAGTTTTCAAGCAAGATTATTGATAATAAAGTGAGTTTTAGGGCTCGAATCTTGCTTAGTAGCTTTTAGGATTCAAATATTAGGTATATTCAACCAAGTTTCCAGGAGGCAAACCAAGCTTGAAATCACGAGTTCAAGTGTTTTCCTTTACAAATCAAGAAAAATATGGAGTGCCTGGTTTGATGGTTGGTTAGAATCTCAACACAATTAATTAAGTTATTTAGGCTTAATTAATTGCATGAGAAAGTAACATAGGTTAACTCGAATTATTGTCGTGAGTGTAGTATAGGATTAAGTGAACCTAACATTTTAGATTTTTATTTCTTTTTAAATAGTTGAGTCCAGATCGTTCTCTAGGAGGCATAATAGTAAGCTTAATTCACCATTAATTCCTAAGCATAAATTACTAACTACTTAATCAATCAGATTATAATTAAAATACTTTAAGCACATGAATAATTTCACAAGAGATAGATCAAATTAGCCCATGCCATTATTCTAAATAAGAAGGAACACATTTACACATGATTTAGCATTAAAAACTAAGTAATATGTTTATTACATCAATTGTAGCTTTTTTTTAAAAAGATACAGGCAAGAAATTTCTTAATAGTTGACTACAATGCCATTATTTCATCACTTAAAGCATAAAGCAATAAAAGAGAACAAGATATATCAATGAATTTCAAATCATACATCTAAAATTAACAACAAACGTCTTAAAAATGAAGATTGGAAGTCTGATAGAAGACTCAGACATCTGATTCTTCCTCTTTCTATTTCTTTCCTTCATTCTTTCTTCAGCCCTTTCTTCTTTGCTATTTCCTTTCTTCTTTGTCGTTGCTCTCTCTCTCATTCCCTCTCTTCTTCTTCTTTTAATTCTCCCTAAGCATTCCTTGTTTTCCTTTATCTTTTCCTCCTTAGCTCTTGTCTTTGTTCTCTTCCTTTCTTTCTTTATCTTCTTTACTATGCCTTATGTTCACACTTAGCCAAATTCTCAAGCACTTAACCCATTTAATCTTCAATTATAAAAATTAATTTTTTTAATGAGCGGCCTAAGCTCATTCGGGGATACACAGTGCCCAACTAGGCGGGGCCATATCCTACTTAAGCTTGGGCCTAGTTCTTAATTGGTGGATTTTAATTAGTTCAAATCCATGCACAGTCTCCGGCCTCCCAAGCCCACACGCCCACTCACGGGCCCACACTCACGCCCATAGGCGCACGCACACACCCATGCACAAGCATGTGCATCGCATGCACCCACACCCATGCCAGTTTCATTTCGCACCCTACGCTGACAACCAAAGCGTCATATGTAGGAAATCATATTATACCAAGGCAATGCCTCAATAGTTTTCGAGGTGGGACTATCTATGTCCACTCCATGACGAACTTCTGGTGAAGATTCCCAGCGATTGGCTAGGTCAAATCAGGCATTCCAAAGCTCGATTGAAAGCTCTTGAGAAGCTCAACACGATTATAGCACCAATTTAGTGCTCAAGTGAGGTTGAGCCCTTCGATTCAAAGGACAAAGATGGAAGTTTCACCACAACCATTAAGGCTTGGAGAAGATAAGTTCAGGTCTAAGGACCTACAACAGAGAATCTGACCTCCAGATGAGGTCTGAATCACCTTCAGCTGATGATTCCACAGCAAATGAGCCAAGAAGAGAGCCCTCAACAGCTCCAGGAAGAGTGTTTGGCTTCAGAGTTTCATTCTGGAGCTCTGAAGCTCTGAATTGAGTTCCAGTTTATCCATCAGAGAGAAAACAACCTCAACAAGTGATCTGAACTAATTCGTGAGGCTAAAAATAATCGATCTGGGCAGGATTCAGGTTTGAATCTCAACAGAAACATTGTGAACAGTACGAAGGCTGTAAAATGACCAAAAGCACACAGTAGATCAAGCCTCCTTTAAATCTCAATTAAACATATTCAGATCAACTCAAGCACACTATATATCATCCCAGATCTCCATTGCACCTCTAAAAATACAGAATCAATCTTTAAATCCTCAAATTGAACCTAGAGTCGACCAAAATAGGCTCGGAGTTGACTTTTTGTGTCAGACTCTTTCAGACCCAATTAAAACCTTGAATCAGCTTAATTCTTCTTCAGGAATCGATCTAAGACTTCAAAACCAAGTTTTGATCAGGTCTAATGCGATTTCAGTCATCGTCACCTGAAGTCGAGATGAGGTTTGTTCGATGGAACAATCCAGAGACTCTCAGAGCAATTAAAGATCAAGAGCTTCTTCTACAAGTTCCTCTTAAGCTTTTGGATCAAATTTCAAGACGAAAACCTCATCAGAACTACTTCTCCAACTCTACCAAAGTTGGAGAAGATAGAGCTTAAATGGGAACTCCAGACAATAAAACCTAAATTAAATCATTGATTTATGATCCTTACAATCCAATAAGACAATCTGGAGTTCTGTAGAGCTTACCTAGGACTGAAGCTCTGATTTAACTTACTGGAGCTCACTGGAGCTCCGATGAGTCCAAGAAATATCTAGCAGTGTACAAAACTCCATCAAATTGACCATTAAAGGTCTTAAGAGCTTCCTGAGGTCACAAGTAACCTTAGGAGCTGATCAATTGACTCAGATGGAAATTAAATTGGAAGTTATGCATTGAATTCAGAAAAGATGTAATCTGAGTTTGCTAGAACTCAGATCACATTCTCTCACTCAATTGAGTGAGAAGTGTTCCGTAGTGTTCAGAAATGGTCTATAGGTGATCAATTAGGTGTTTTAACTCTCTTGAGCTCGCCATTGACAGTGAGCTCAAGAGTTGAGATGAAATTAGGCATTTACAGTATAGGTGATCATTAGTTAAATTGGAGTGAAAATCAAGGCCCTTAGAGTGTGTGTAAATGACGAAGGGCCCCAATCAGTGTTTTCTAAGCTCGGAGGCCTCCACCATGGACAGCAGAGGTCACTGGTGAATGTGAAGATGGACTAGGCAATTCAGCTGCTAAAAGTGAGAGAAAGAAGTGTAGGTGAATCGTAAGGAAGAGAGGAAAAAGATCAGCTACGTAAGATAGTGGATTGAAGTCCTATGAGGCCGGAATTGGACTCGCCGGAGCTAGAGACGAAGCTGCTGAAGCTAACTACACTAAGCTAATTCAATCTAATTACCTAACTAAACCTACTCCTAAAAGTTAGGACTACTTACCTGACAAAGGAGGTGAGTGATCTCGCCATTGGCAGGGCGAGAATGAGATCAAAATCTAGACTGGGTGAGAAGAGAAGCTCCGACCGATCAAAGCAAAGATCAGAGGGAAGATGGCATGCTCAATCTCCGTTGGCAGGGTGAAAGAGAGGAAAAGGTGGTGAGAGAGGCAACGCATCCTCGACGACTACGCTCGAGAAGGAGAATGAAGAAGCCGAAGTTGCAAAAGAACCTACTAACCAGCTATGGTGAGGTGGAGAGGGTAAGGGAGCTAATCAAGCTCAAATCGTAGGGGTTGATGGGTATTTATAGGTTGCAGCGGCTGTGAAGGGGGCTGTATCTGGGCGGGAATGCGTTTAGGTGCAAGGTAACCACCAGCGTCTTCTCTGACACCGGTGAGGTTATCGTTGAGACTTAAATAGGATTCAAGGGTCATCCAGTCCATGGGATGAAATGAAGAGGATGATGAGCACAAGCTTCAGTAGCTTGGCGAGGAAGTACGCTGGATGTGAGGTGATCAAGTTGTGTCTTCACAGCCGCTTGTTTGCTGTTCAAGCGTGTGAAGAAGAAAAGAAGAGGAAGAAGAAGAATTCTCACAGGACCGGTATGCAATAAAAGCTAAGGACCTAATAAAAGGAAAGGACTCAAATGCAATGAATTCTAAGGACTAAAATGTAAGCAAAGGCCATTTAAGTTAATTTTAATTTAATTCTTTTCCAACTTTTTATATATAATTATAAATTAGCTAGATATTATATTAAAGCCATGTATTCACATTTTTGACCCATTTATTTATATTTATTTACTTATTAACTTACTTAAGTTATTAAAGACTTAGCTCTTAAGTTATACTTAAGTTAAATAAGATATTAATTAGGTAACTAATTAATGGTATTTCGAGTCCATTTATTAATTAAATTATTAATAATATTAATTGACTTATAATTTATCAATTTTAACTTATTTTAAGGTCCTTTAATGATTTGTCCCTTATTACATAATTAACCATTATATATGCATATTCCTAGCTAATTAACTAGGGAAACTAGTTAATTAGGGGTAATTAGAAGCCATGATGAGCCTCTCATCATACCTCCAAGCCAAAGTTTTCCTAGTCCCTAGCAAAATTAACCAAAAATATGATGATTTAAACATCAGGGTTTAAATTATTATAAATAAAAACTGAGGAATGCTTAGGTCAGAATTTTGAATATTCAATTTTTTAAAAATTTTATGTATATATAAGTATGTATCCATTAATATGCAGAGCATTCTACGGAAATCTCTTTACTTAGACTTAAAACTTAAATACCCTTCTCAAAACACACTATT
Source organism: Thalassia testudinum (assembly GCA_037157565.1). Taxonomy (NCBI): domain Eukaryota; kingdom Viridiplantae; phylum Streptophyta; class Magnoliopsida; order Alismatales; family Hydrocharitaceae; genus Thalassia; species Thalassia testudinum. Next base: position 55,511,702 of record JAZHRO010000025.1, on the reverse strand, counting down.
AAAAACAGAGTTTTTGATAGGAATTTTATCAAAAATCAGAATACCAAAAACCCGCTTATTCTTTGTAATCACTCTAAACCCTAGAAACTCAAAATTCAAAGTGTTTTAGGAAAACAAAACTCAAGAGTTGGAAATTAAATTTTAACTCAAAAACTCAATAGACTTAAGTTTATTAAATTTAATTTTTATCAACCTAAGTTTTAGCAAATTAGCCAAATACTCTTTATTAACTAACTAAGAGTGGTAGAACCCTAATCTTCTAGCCCATGGCACCAAGGACAAACTTCTGGACCTAGGGTTTTGTCAATCTTTCTCTTTTAGGCCTCAACATCAAGTCCTCAAAACCCGATTTCTTAGGCTTCACTACCCAATACAAAGGTTCAGTAGCTATGATTTTAAAGCATCTGTGTTTGTGAAGAGAATTATCCTAAAGGCATCCAAAGTTGCAAAAATCCAGATCTTAAGGCATCAATTTCCAATCCAGGTTATTCCAATTCAAACCTTTGGCTTGGTCTTAATTAGATTTGGTTGCTTTCTCCTCACCAGTTTTCTATCCCGAGGTCAACACTTTTGTGTATATCTCCCCAGTGGACCACTGGGTCTCTTATTCCTAATTTTTATCTCCATATTTTTTTTAACTCTTTTTTTATAGGATAGAACACACATATGTAGCGAGATGTTCTTTTATTTGATGGAAGGAAGGGTAGCATCCATTTGTCCTGAGATGCTTTATTTGGTGGATAAACTGCATAAGCACCCATTTGTAGCGAGGTACTTAACTGTAGGGTGTTTTATTTATTATTTTTCTTTTTTCTCATTTTTCTCCTCCCTCTCATTTTTCTTACTAACATAATACTCTAATTCCTTTTTCTAGGTGAGTGGCACATCCTTCACCCTTTGAGGAGCCATCCTGCAAAAATCCTTGGACTAAAGAGGATTTAGAATCGATCTCTTAACCTCTGTGTTTTCGCAATCTCAGATGCCAACAAGACAACTCTATGTGTGTGAATTTTGGATGCTTAGGTTACTTAGCTCTCAAACCAGAGCTTGGATAGCAAATCCATTCACTCTCAGGTCCTTTAAACTCTTAGTTTCCTCCCACAGGATCTGTCAAGACATAACTCTCTAAGTCTAGACGAATGTCCTTAGTTGATTAAGCTAACTGTAGCCCGATAGACCTTAAGATTAAGATTCTACCAACTCTTTACTTAATTAACTCTGAATATTTGGCCTTTTCACTTAATTTGGTGGTAAAAATAGATGTTCAAAAAGAGAAAGGACTTAGTCTAATTGACCAAGAAAGTTACAATTTAATTCCAAAACTCAAGTTTTAAATTTAATATACCCTAGTTACTTTATTTCAAGGTAAAGAGCAGAAAAACAGGTCCTTAGGGTTTCAGATTCTAACTTGAACAAAATCCCGTTCAAAATTTTCGCAAACAGATGCGTGTTTTGAAAATATTATTTAAGTAAAAATCTAAATAAGAATTCAATGCTCTTATAAAATACTATTTACAAAATATATATTATTTTTTGTTTCTGACCTAAAAGCAAAATTAAGCTTTTAAATACTAATATAAATAAGTATAAATATATTTTTGGTATCTTCATCTACTTCTTTACTATAAATGTAAAACCCCTTTATTATTTTTATGATTTTTGTAATTTTTCAATTTTTATATTTGTATATTTTTATTTTTATGATTTATAAAATTTTTAAATTTTTATGAATTTTTCAAAATTTTTAAAATTTTTAGGGTATTTTTTACTTTTCTAAAATATTTTTATTTTTAGGTATTTCTATTTTTTTAAGTTCGTGGATATTTAATTTTTTTATGTTTTTTTTTATATTTTTACTTTTATCTACCAATACACTTAAAGTAAAAATGTCACTTCACACCCCCAAGCCAAAATATTACAATGACCTCATTGTAAGAAGGGTGGAAAAGATATTACACTTCACTTAGTGTAGGATGACGGAAGGAGTCGGATAGAGGAGATCAAAAATCTCTGTGTGGACGATTTCTATTCTAACCAAAGGTCAAAGTGGTCAGTCGGACTAAGTGAAGGTAATCAATGTAAAATAAGTGACAATTCAGGTACAGATTCGAGTGTATGTGTAGAGAAAAGTTTGAAAAATAAGAAACAACTATATACAATGTGATAACTTTTATGCCTTCTGTTAGGCGTAAACCCTAGTAAAGAACTCCTATAAAGAATATGTATGGTAAAATCAAAGGAGTTATGGAAGAATTGGTTCAAGAAAATAGGAAAATAGATAAAACCACCCAGGTAAAACTTACCCTGAGATTGCCTAAACAGATCCTGTTGAACCAAAATCAGATTCCCACGTAAACTCTAAGAAAGATTAGAGTGGATCTCATGAAGATTAGATCTGATTTAGGTTGAGATGTAGTTGAAGATTGAGACAATCTAAGAAATGATTCCAACCAAGTTTAGAAGATCAGCAGAGTCAATTCTGATTCTCAATAATAGGTGGGTCATTTTGATACAACAAAGGCTGCTGATGCAGGTTTGGTGGATCATTTTCAGGAAGTAGAGGATGGGTTTTGATTCGAATCAAAGGCCTGATTGATGAAGTGTACTTGGCCCTGATGTTGCCTAGGGTTTTGCAGATTCCTAGGATTCGGAATTGGCTGAGATGGAAGAGTACCTAGCTGACGAGACTCAGCTAAAAGCGTGATCTGATTTCGTAAATCAGCCAATTCTACCTTACATTGCCTTTGGATCTCAGCGAGAGCTTCAGCATTCTGTCGCTAACTCTTCATAACAACTCGCAAAATCTGATCGAGCTGCATATCTCTTTTCGGTCTAGAGTAATTCTGAATACTCGCAGGATTGGGCCTTGATAAGCCGATTTTCACTTTCGAATAATATGATTAAGATGATTTGCCATTTTAGTATCAAAGTGGTGGAAAATCGCTTGACAAAATAATTAAAATAAAAATTAAACCACTCACAGAAGAGGAGGTCATGTCACAAGGAGGCAATGATGCAATAAATTCATGAATATTTTTCCCTTGTATTCGTTCAATCGAGTGCAAAATCCATCGTCAAATCTGAAATGAAATGCGACAAAAAGAAGACACACAATAACTTGAGAATGTAAGGTTATATGCGTAACTTTTCCTCAATGAAATATTCAATAAATATGTGATCAATCTCTATAATTTCTAATTGCACATGTATTAGAGAGAAATTGTGTACATCTTAATCCAAAACCAATGTCAAAAGATGTGAATAACAAAAGTCAAGTTATTATGAGAAAGCATGAGCATGAAGTTGCAATTTCACTCAATATATCAAATATTAAAATATAAAATGAGAGTTTGGAAATGGCACTCAAATGTAAATATTAATTAACCTAAAAATAGAGGATTTGCTTCCTTTGTGCGTGCACGAAGAGGAGGCGATGGCGGTCCACGGGAAGCTCGGAGGAGGATAAGCACGACGACAGCTTTCCGATGGTGGTGGTGGCGCTCCGAACAGCCGTCAGTGGTCGCCAGTCGGAGTGGAAGAAGCCACCTGCGGTAAGGCCCTCCAACCAGCCGTTAGGTGGTCGATTGGTATGGCCGAAAGCATGGTTGTGCTCAGGGAGTCGAGGCGAGTCCGATGGAGTTCCCGATGCGAAGTTTCGTGGTCGGATTTAATGGCTACATTTTTTGTGATTTTGGATAGCTTCGGTTGGTAGAGGAGAAGAAGAAGAAGAAGCCAACCATGCACACGGGTGACGTAAACACATTTGTTGAGGGTAAAATGCCTATTCATGCATGTTCCTAGGCTTAGATTTGCATTTCATGTTATAAATATTACATAGCATGCATCATTCTGCATTTAGAGTAGTTGTATATAATTTAGGTTAATTGTGTCTTTTTTGTGGTTAGGAGAGAAGCATATTTATTTCGGAGCCTCGGATTGACGATCCAACTACATGGATTTGATCAAGACGACGATCGAAGTCCAACGCCTCTGAAATCGCCTCGATCGAAGTCCCGTAGCACCATATGCAATCCGAGGAAGATCAATGGCCAAGGGACTAGGAGACATAATTCAGAGCTTCAAATGATAAATCCGACCAAGCGGATGGATTCAGATCGACGATCGCAGCCTAACGGCGCATAAATCGACTCAATTTGACCTCTGTAGCAGCCCCTACAACAAGAAGAAGATGGACAGCCCAGACTGCACCACGTTGCGCAGCCTAGGCCGCCAGCACATGCACGTAGCACTGCACGTGCGCAATAGCGCAGGAGCGCGCACGGGCACATAGGTGCACATGGGGGCAGCGCAGCACCAGCTCATGGGCGCGCTCGCGCGGCAAGGCAGGAGCGCGGCGCCAACGTAGCATGAGGTAGACTACAACAACACATGAGTTGGACTTACAGCGATGCTTACAGCCATCGGTAATTCATTGCATGCCAGCAAAGCTAGCTGTGGGTGCCAGTGGGCATGAGCTGCCTACAGCAACGTTTCCAACGATGGCCTGGATGTCACTAATAGTCCCATACCTATTTTTGCCTCTTCTCCTCCACTATAAAAGGACCTACACCCCCTCCCTTCCAAGCCATCTCTACCTACTCTACTCCCACCTACTCCCAAACTCTAGCAAGCCTACCAACGCTCCATTAGAGCTTGTTCTCAAGCTCCTAAGGTTCCTATTAGTGTAGCGAACCTCTACCCCACCAAATACTTCTCCAACTTCCCATCTCCCTTCATAGGTCACCTTGGAGCCATCCTCCCACCTCCATTCCAGTAGCAGATCAACTCCATCTTCTCACCTCCATTTTGGAGCTACGCCAAAGCTTCCCTCAACCCGACGTCCTCCAGCATCACACCTCCATCATCCCGCTCCTCACCTCCTTCATCCAAGCTTCTGCCAGGCGCCATCATCTCACCGAACAGCCAATTCGGGAGATTTCCTCTCACCTCCCTCTCTTTATATGCTTTCATAGCTTCTTGTAATTGACATTGGAAGTAATATATATCATATTTGTTCCACATCTCTATCTTGTGATACATTTGCTTGTTTTCTTTTATTTCAAAAATACAAAAAAATAACAAAATCAGGACTACCTTGGAGATGGGAAAAATGAGAGAGAGAGGGCGAGAGAGCGATTGGCGTCGGGTGGCAGGTGGTGGTGTGGTGGAGCCATCTAGGGCTGGAGAAGGAGGCGAGTGGAGGACGTGGAGACCGAGGGCTTGGAGGAGAAGGGAGCGAGTCTGGCAGGAGTGGTTTCGTAGGACGTCTGAAAACGTTCCAAGAAGACCCTGGAGGAGGATGAACGGCGACGTTCTTTGTTTCAGATGTAGACAAAGGGGACATGTGGCGGCGATTTGCAAAAACCCTCTGATCTGCTTGGCGTGCAGGGGAGAAGGGTACAAACGCGAGTCATGCCCTAGGAGGGTTCCTCTGCAGACAAAGAGGGTTTTCTCACACCCTGTCTAGAGGGTGAAGAAAGAAGCCCGACCGTCGCCGCCGCCAGCTTTGGGCAGGCACTCAATCGAAGTTGAGATCCTGACTTATGAAGAGATCTCGTCTGTAGAGATCATGCTGAGGGGTGCTTTGATTGGCGAGATCATGGCAGGCAAACCATAGATAGATAGGCTTCAAAACTTAGTATGTTCCTTAAATCTCTTGTCTACGGGCTGGAAGGTAGCCATGCTATCCCATTCTCGATTCCTGGTATATGGTTTGGGTATGATGGATGTTGAACGACTGAGATTTCATTCGAGCTCTTTTGAAGAATTTATTGCGATTTGGAGAATGGTGTCTCCCTTTGATGGGGCTCTCCCTGATCGGCCTCCGCAAAGAGTGGGCTCTAGGAGGATTCTTCTTGAGATTTCTGGCCTGCCGTTACATCTGAGATCAAAGGGGGTCGTTTCTAAGATGCTAGCAGGATTTGCATCCATCTGTGATGGGTCTGAAATTTTGATTGGAGAGGGGGACATCAGATCTCTTAGAATTGAGGCTGATGTCTTCAATGCTGGCTCAATTCCTGATATGGTTACAATCAGATGTGGGGGCACTTCTTAGCTTATTCGGCTAGCAATACTTGGACAGGTGCCTAGGCAGGTTGAACAAGGGCAGGATAAGATGTTTGGAGCCATCATTGAAGTGAGGAAATAGAATGAAAGGCATGGTCGCATTCCTCCTATTGATGCCCCTGAGTCTAAAAAGAGAAAGGACCTCCACCAAGTCTATGCTAAGGAGGACCAGATGGAAGAGGTTGATACAACTGGTGATTGCAGACAAGCCATGGTAGTCAAAGAGGATGGTTATCTGGAGGTTGCTGAGAATTCAGTGACAGATTCAGAGATGCTTAGCAGTAAAGAGCAGGGTAGGATAGGAAGGGAATTGGTGCTTAGAAATGATAGCAGTGTGCTCAAAGGGGTAAACCAGATGCAGCTCTCAATTCCTACTGATCTGAAATATGGCAGTGGATCCAATCAAAAAAGAGGTGTGGGTAGATCTCCCTACATGTTGAGAAGGAGAAGGAAGGAGAACTTGCCCCCTATTGAGGAGCAGAATATTGCTAATTCTATTATGGTCGAATTTGTGGGTTGTATGGCCCAAGGGAGACATTCTAATAAGGAATGAGAGTGATGACTTGGAATGTGAGTGGGTTGTGCAATAAGATGAGAAGGACTTCCTTGTGTAGATATCTCTCTGAGGGGGAGATTGATTGTGCTCTAATTCAAGGGACACATTTGGAGATGGAGAATGGTCAGGAATGGGATTGCTTTAAGCAATCTGGTCGCAGTGATGTTGTGGTTAAGGGTGCCTCTGGAAGGACTGGTGGAATGGCCTTTTGGTGGAGAAAGTCTTGCCTCTCAGTAACTAAAGTTATTCGTGACAGGTACATGCTTTCTTGCAGATGTCAATCTCCCTAAGGAGATATGGAATGGTTTATGTCTTGCATTTATGGTCCTTGTGTGGCTGGAGACAAGGCTGGCTTGTGGGAGGAGCTCTCTACAATGCATCAAAGAGTGCAAGAGGTCCCATGGCTGCTAGGGGGCGATTTCAACTGTTATCTCTCAGGTGATGACAACCCAGATGAGAGAGTGGGCAGCTCAATGGCAAGCTTTCAAATGGCTGTGCAGAACATGGGACTGACTGAATACCCCATCAGTGGTGTGGAGTTTACTTGGAGAAATGGCAGTGGATAGGTTTCCAAATTGGATAGGTTTTTTGGCAGTCCTAGCTTGCTAGAGAGGCATCAATTATCAGCAGTTATGAGCCTTGATAGGCCTTTCTCTGATCACACTCCGCTTGTATGGGACAGTGGGATGAGTTCAGACATTGGATCATACTTCAAACTCAAGAGATCTTGGTTTAGGGAAGAAGGTTTTGTGCAAATGGTGTCCCAATGGTGGCAGAACAAGGCTATGCAAGGTACTGCTACACAGCAGCTGGCGACAAAATTGTCAGGCCTGCGTGACGTGCTTAAAGAGTATGGGCAGGCCATGACTTTGATTAGAGAACAGAAGAGGAGGGAGGCTCTGGCAATAATTAGGGACTTGGATCTGAAAGAATGCAGGCAGTCCTTGAACCACCAGGAACAGCAGCTGAGGCAGGAGATGCAAGCTACAGTGGGGGAAGAGGATCTGAAAATAGAAATGGACTGGCATGAAAGATCAAGACAGCTATGGCTCAAAGAGGGTGATGCGAACATGAAGTTTTTCCATCTTGCAGCCAGTGCTAGGAGGAGATTCAATCTTATCTCATCAGTTAAAGTGGAAGAGAAAACTGTTACCTCTGTTAGTGAAATCAGAACTGAAGCAAGTAAATATTTTAAAGAAATATCCAAGGCTGCTCCAAGAGGTTCTTAGAGGATGGCATTGGTGGATTTTCCTTGTGTTAGTGATGATAGGAGAGACATGCTTGTCACACCTATATCTGAACAAGAAGTACTAAAAGCTATTAAAGATTTAAATAATGAAGGTGCTCTTGGTATGGATGGATTTCAGGTGTTCTTTTACAGAGAGCTGTGGAGTGTTGTTAAGGTGGATGTTTTAAAGGTTATTCATGAATTTGAACTGGGCAACTCTGGTTTTGAGAGGTTGAACAAATCCTATCTGTTTCTGCTTCCTAAGAAATCAGGTGCGGAGAGATTTTCTGATTATAGACCCATTGCACTATCTAATTCCATCTATCTTATTATTAGTAAGATTATAGCCAGTAGATTGCGAAAGGTTTTAAAGGATTTGATAATGCCTGTTCAGTCAGCTTTTCTTCCTGGGAGATCATTAGAAGAGTCCTTCATTGTTGCGCAGGAGATGGTAATGGGTTGGCACAGGAGAAAGACCAAGGCCTATGATTCAATTTCCTGGTCATACTTGTGGGAGATTCTTAAAAGAATGAAGTTTTCCACCTTTATTGATACAATGGGTGAAGAGGTGCATTACGACAGCCTCTTTTTCCCCATTGATAAATGGGAAACCATGCCGCTCTTGGATTCAACCCCAGTGTGGAGTTAGGCAAGGTTGCCCAATTGCTCCTCTGATTTTCAACCTTGTTGTGGATACTTTGGCAAGATACGCCTACAAACTGGCAATGGATGGTTTTATAAGGGGGTATTCAATGTCTAATCATAGGGCTCTAGCCCCTATACTCCAATATGCAGATGATACTATTTTTTTGTGGAAGGGGGGAAGAGGGAAGCGCAAGCACTTATACATATGGTAAAGATTTTTGGAGAGATTTATGGTCTCAGACTGAATGGAAATAAATCCTCCCTAGTCTGCTTTGGGATGAATAGTGTGTTACAGAATGACATCTCTACCATTCTGGGTACACCTGTGGTTTCATTGCCTATTAAATATCTGGGTCTGCCTTTAAAATGTTCTAAGATGAAGAAAGCAGATTGGTCTTTCCTTTATGAAAAGGTAGCTACGAAATTGGAGGGCTGGAGCAGTAGATACCTATCAAAAGGAGGGAGGTATATATTACTAAATTCTATCATCACTTCGATTCTAGTATTCTTCTTCTCTGTCCTTAAAGCCCCGAACTCAATCTGGAAAAAACTAGATGTGATGCGCAAAAGATTCTTCTGGAAAGGGGCCTCTCATCAAGGGGTTTTTTTTCAACCTTTGAAGTGGGACTCAATTTGCAAGCCAGAAAAGATGGGAGGTATGGGTGTTAGATCCCTTAAGGAATTCAATGAAGCTTTGCTATTGAAGTGGGATGTTCGGTTGCTGCAGGGAGAAAAAAAAATCTGGACAGAAATTATTCAGGACAGTTATGGGACTGCCAATGATGAGAATAATCGTCTAAACCCTCGTAAACCTTCCCCCTTTTGGTCTTTAGTAGTGCGCGTCCTGAGGGACAATTGGAATTTTTTCAAATCTGTATTAAGTGATGGGAAAAGCTTCAAGTTTTGGCTAAAAAATTGGGTACATGGGGGGGTGTTTAAAGACAGGTTCCCCCTTGCTTATGCAGTGGCTTCAGATAAAAATGTTGTGGTTTCCAATTATTGGGATGCAGAATCTGAGTAATGGTCTTTCAATAATATTGGGTGGAATAATCATGAAACAAGAACACAAGTAGAGAATGAACGTCTCATGCAAGAACTTGCTGCTTTTAAACCCATGCCTCATGAATATGACACATACAAATGGAAGGGTAAATTTTCTACTACAGCTGCTTATGACAGATTGATAATGTCCTCCAGGATGGCAGAATTTGATGAGATGGGGAAGAAGCTATGGAAGTTAAAAATACCATTGAAGATACAAATTTTTTGTGGCTCTGCAGAAGGGACGGCTTGATTACTGGAGATCTGAGGCACAGGAGGATGGGTACCCCCATCAAGTTTTTTCACCTATGTGGGATGCATAATGATTCTAGCATTCATATCTTTTCCTCATGTACAATCATTGATTATGTATGGAGGAGAGTATGTAATGAATCTCTACCCACATGGGAGAATCTGTGGCGTTGTCTTGTGGATGGGAATAAGCCATGTTTACATATGGTGGCTATGTTATGGGCTGTATGGAGGGCTAGAAATGAGTGTGTTTTTCAGGAGACCCCAGTGTATGTGGATAATATTGTAAATTTTTGCTAGAGTCTCATATAGCATTGGGGTTCGATCATGTAATTATTTCATTTTTATTAATAATAGCTCTCCTGGTTTGCTATCGGTGATTTGATAGCATTCCTTTCTTTCTCAAAAAAAAAAATAACAAAGCCCCAAAATACCAAAAAAAAACAAAACGAAGCACGGTTTTCAAGTAAAGTAAACATCGCCTCCTTGTGTTCGACCCGGGACTCCCTTGGAGTTTCGGTATAAATTTTATCTGATCAACGTATTTTGCAACTACGATGACGGGTTACTTGTAACCTCGATTTCTAACACGCGAAACACGTTCGACCATTTTGGCACCATTGCCGGGGACAATACGACCATTTTGGCGCCGTTGCCGAGGAGGCAACGGAATTTACTTTATTGTTTATTGTGTTTCTTTGCATTTACATAGCACTAACCCTACTTGTCTTTGATCTACTGTCTTGCAGGTACCCTAGCATGGAGATCCAAGTGCGGTAGATCGAAGTAAAGTGCGGGTGGAGTGCTTTGTAAGTGTCCCCCACACCACCCCTACCTTAGTTTTCATTTCATAACCTAATAACTCAAACCCAAATCAACTTAGGTGCTCTTTATAAACCCTAGGATAGATTTAGCTGTTTGTTTGCCACCTCCACTCACCTCGCCATCCACATAAATAAAATTAAAAAATAAAAAAAAAAGTGTTATCTGATTGTGAGAATTTCTGAAATCTACACACTTAACACCCACAACTTCTTACCCTAAGGCGCACAATCATTTTGATTCTACCACTTAACCAGGATCTGACCTGTGGACCCGATACACTTCAACTAAATACACATAAGTGAGTAGAAATCTGAATAGGTTAAACATTCTTGCGTGCCTTAACTAAGTGGTGCAACAGGCCAATTGATTGAGCTATTTGGGCCGCACCACTCAATCTAAAATTGATCCATCAAGTAGCTTGCCACATAGGGTTGATTCTTAGGGCTGAACCAGGCACTCCACATTATTTTTTATTTTTAAAGGAACATATCATCACCCGTGCTTGCAAAACTTGGAGTGTTCTCCTAAACTTGATTGAATATACCTAAGATTAAACCCTAAAAGCTACTAAACAAGGTTGAACCCTAAAAGACACATCATCAAATAACCTTGTTTGCAAACCCTGGTTGTGCACACACACACATTTTAACTGATCATTAAGGGCACAACCCATCTAAAGGGCCCATCATATTCTTGAAGCACCATTGTCCCAAGCCTAACTAAAATTGATTAGACGTTGGCCCTAAGGACTGATTCGCTCAATGGCATCCACATTGAGATTGTTCACGATTAACCTGCTTATACTAGTCAATCTGATGTCTAGCTAGGGGAGTAGCATCAAACGACCGCGGCTGGGGGGTACACTAGGAACAGAAGGCGCAAGCCAAAGGAAGAACCTTCTCCCCAGTCCCTCCTTCTAACTGGTTGGATTGCCTGGACATAAGTAGAGTAAATCATCCATAATCTTAGGATAGATTCTGAGAGTCTGTAGACCTTTAGGCTACCCAACCTAAGGATAGGCTTGTATTTTTGTATTGCAGGGCTCCTTTCTCTTCTGATTTCCCTCCTTACTTCACCATGTACCCTTCCACATCCTACACACATTTCACATCCTATCCTCCTACCACCACTTATCCCGAAGATGATTACTATCCCGACTTGACTTGTAATTACCCATCCACTAGCCAGGATGATTTTGATTGGGGATATGAATCCGGACCTCAGTGTCCAAGGCCTAACCCTGGACAACAAGACTATGATTATTATCCTTCCCAGAGTTATAATGATTATGGATCTCCATCCTTTGATCACCAAACCAACCCGATCTACAATTAGGAAGGATATCATGATTATAACACCTACCCTCCCCAGTATTCCACTGAATATAGGTCGCCACCATCCTTTGAACAACCTAGAATGATCTACTTTCAGGGAGGGATCCGAGAACCTCGACATCTTGACTCCCCTAGATTCAACCCAAACCTGAATCGAACCAGTCAGTTCAGGTGAACCAGATCCAAGATAAGGTGTTGGCTAATTTGAGGAACACTATTCAATCTTTAGAAGCTCAGCCAACACCATGCACTGAAGCACTGGAGCCTATTGTCAAAATGATTGACGAACTTAATAGTTCTCTATTGGATTTGCTCCAAAGTGTTAGGGATAGGGACTTGGGTGAGTTTCTTCATAGGAAATTGTTGAGGTTGAGGATGAAATTTGTGGTTGCACTAGTCAAATCTTGGGTTGATTCTCAAGATGAGCCCTGTTCAGGAGAGCCAATGTCTGAACTCGCTCAAGCGCCTGTCGGGGGGGACACATATTCGGAGATTGGAGATGACCAGATTGGTCTAGAGCAACCCTTTGAGGATGAACCGATTGATTCACTCGAGATCCCCAAGTCAGAAAACAAGGAAAATTATGTCTCCTTGGATCAAGAAATGATTTATGATTTTGAAACATATATAAATGAGGATCATCAATTCTTTGACTTTGAGGGTGAAGAATCTTTAGGTGAAGTCTCACTTGAACATAAGGAAAATGATTTTAGTGAGACAAACGGGCATGAGGAATCTAATGAACCATTTGATAGCCCATTCATTGAAGATTTGGATTCGGTTGGGGTTAACTTGGAGGATCCGAATCTTGATGATTCAATTAGTGACCCCAGTCCTCATCTGCATCCCGAAGAGTTGACTTCTAAGATCTTTGTGCGCAAGCCAATCTTGATTCAGCCACGATTTCTGGACTTGGGAGAACCATATGGGGTGAATAATATGCTAGAGGTCCCGAAGCCTGAGCCCTTGATGTTGGAGGATAGAATTGTTGAAATAAAGATTTGGGAGGCTAATTCTGAGGGAAGTTTGATTTTGGATCTAAGGGTACCTATTGACCTAAAACCACCTACTTTCTACCGGGACCCTTACGATATCTTTCACATGCAACCCAAGCTTGAAATAACTGATTATTTTTCTGAGCTAGATGTTAAGTGGACAACCGCACCTATTGAACCATCTTTACCCGTTGTCCGACACTTTGGTCTTGGGTTGCACACCACTAAACCACAGGCCCGGCCCCGCAAACGCAACAACCTTCAGTTCTGGGTGATTTTCATCCAGAACCTAAGAACCACTCGACCCTGGGGCATGGGTCTACACCATAATCTGGTCCACGTCTGTGGACATATTCTGTTTGTAGGCTTCAGGATCAATATTTTTATTTTAATTCTGACCCTCACTTGTGAATTCTCAATTTCTTCTTTGTATGTATGTTATGCCTAGCTGAAGGCATTAAACTTAACACGTGTGTATACACTCTTCTCTCTGCAGTGCTGACAGGATTTTCACGACACTCAAGTGATGTTCTGTGAACTCTGCCCTTTTCATGTCTTTATTTTTACAATGAAGACATTGCATCATTTAGGGATGGGGGGGTGGATAATCAATTCCTGAAATCATTATGTTAACTTCGTAGAATTTCTTTTAACTTCTTATAAAATTAAAAAAAAAATTAAAAATTTGAAAAAAAATAAAAAGAAGAAATTAGGAAAAGAGAACTTAGGCATTTGGAAGTTTTTAACTTTAGGAAATGATACGAGAGGACCTAAACACCAAGACTCTTTAGGTCTTCGGGCTTAATTAGCTCGGGTGTCCACTCAAATGTGGACTTAGTCTCGAGTCCTCGCCAATTAAAATTCATTTTAATTTGGAAAATAATTTGGGATGATAAGCATGCGACTTATCAACCCGCCTTCTGATTTAGGGGGACTTTAAGCCTAAGCATCTGCACACATTTTTTTTTGCACTGACTCACTTTCCGATGATTTTTACGAAAATTGGGTAGCTAATGGACCAACTTGGGTGGTATGGCTAGCAAGTTGTCGGTGGTAACAGCTCATCACTTGGTTGTCCAGAGCTCAGCCACAAGACCATTTCGTTGTACTGCCTTTAGGTAAATCTTAGATTAGGGAAGCCACCTACTTAGAAAAAAAAAATAAAGAAGCACTCAAAAAGAAAAGAAAAAGAAAGAAAGAAAGAAAAAGGAGAAAATAAAAAACAAAGAAAATCACACTTGACCGCTCGAGTATGGCTGGCAAGTTGTCGGTGGTAACAGCTTATTGGCCGGTTGTCTAGAACCCAGCTCACAAAAAAAATGCACAATAATTCCCAAAACACTTAGGGAAGCAGCGGTGAAGTAGAATAAACCGAGGAGATATACGCTGGGTTTGCCCTTATGTTGATCCCATAAATAAAAGTAGGGAGAAAGCTACCGATCGTAAGGATAAACCTTTAGGCAAGGTCACCTAGGGTCGTAGAAAACTGAAGTTCATCTTAACGGCCGCTTTATGAGTCTATCACTTTTTCACAAAGATGCTTAGTACTTAGAGTCCTTTTCAAGTCTTGGGCAGGTCAGGTAGCCGTAAAAAGTTATCCCGAAACTCTCAAACTCCAAAAGTACAAAAAAATTAGAAAAGAAGAAAATTAAATATATATATATCTTCCCTTCGCAAATAAGGCGAGAACTTGGGCGGTCTGCATTCTGGTAGACACCCGAGTACTGTTGAGTTTTCGTAGTTTAGGACCTTAGTTGAAATTTTCTATTGTTAATAAATGACTTAGGCCTAAGTGATCTAATCCTAATTCTACTTTTATACAAAGCATATAGTTTAATTTTGCTAGGGACTAGAAAAAGATAGGCATGGGGGTATGATGTAAACACATTTTTTGAGGGTAAAATGTCTATTCATGCAAGTTCCTAAGCTTAGATTTGCATTTCATGTTATAAATATTGCATAGCATCCATCATTCTGCATTTAGAGTAGTTGTATATAATTTAGGTTAATTGTATCTTTTTTGTGGTTAGGAGAGAAGCATATTTATTTTGGAGCCTCGGATTGACGATCCAACCGTACGGATCTGATCAAGATAACGATCGGAGTCCAACGCCTCTGAAATCGCCTCGATCTGAGTCCCGTAGCACCATATGCAGTCCGACGAAGATCAACGGCCAAGGGACTAGGAGACATAATTTAGAGCTTCAAATGATAAATTCGACCGTGCGGATGGATTCGGGTCGATGATTGCAGCCTAATGGCGCAAAAATCGACTCAATCCGACCTCTGTAGCAGCCCTTACAACAAGAAGAAATGGACGGCCCAGACTGTGCCACGTAGCGCAGCCCAGGTTGCCAGCACACGCACGCAGCACCGCATGTGTGCAGCAGTGCCGTAGCACGCACGGGCGCGCATGCGCGCAAAGCAGCGCCAGTGCGTGGGCACGCGTGCGCGGCAAGGCAGGAGCGCAGCGCCAGCGCAGCGTGAGGTAAACTACAGCGATGCATGAGCTGGACTTACAGCAACGCTTACAGTTGTCAGTAATTCATTGCATGCCAGCAAAGCCAGCTGTGGGCGCTAGCGGGCATGAGCTACCTACAACAATGGCCTGGATGTCACTAATGGTCTCATACCTATTTTTGCCTCTTCTCCACTATAAAAGGACCTATACCCCCTCCTTTCCAAGCCATCTCTACCTACTCTACTCCCACCTACTCCCAAGCTCTAGCAAGCCTACCAACGCTCCATTAGAGCTTATTATTATGCTCCCAAGGTGCCTATTAGTGTAGCGAACCTCTGCCCCACCAAATACTCCTCCAACTTCCCATCTCCCCTCATAGGCCACCTTGGAGCCATCCTCCCACCTCCATTCCGGTAGCAAATCAACTCCATCTTCTCACCTCCATTTCGGAGCTACGCCGAAGCTTCCCTCAACTCGACATCCTCCAGCATCTCACCTCCGTCGTCTCGCTCCTCACCTCCTTCATCCGAGCTTCCGCCAGGCGTCGTCGTCTTGCCGAATAGCCAATTCGGGAGATTTCCTCTCACCTCCATCTCTTTATATGCTTTCATAGCTTCTTGTAATTGACATTGGAAGTAATATATATCATATTTGTTCCACATCTCTATCTTGTGATACATTTGCTTGTTTTCTTTTATTTCAAAAATACAAAAAAATAACAAAACCCCAAAATACCAAAAAGAAACAAAACGAAGCGCGGTTTTCAAGTAAAGTAAACATCGCCTCCCTGTGTTCGACCTGGGACTCCCTTGGAGTTTTGGTATAAATTTTATCTGATCGACGTGTTTTGCAACTACAACGACAGGTTACTTGTAACCTCGATTTCTAACATGCAAAACACGCATGACCAATGGGCTGGCAATGCTGGCTAGAGTAGCGCACGCTCTACGCGCTGCTGGTGGGCGAGGGCCAGTTGCTGCTGCTGGGTGCATGGCTGTGGCTACGAGGAGCACATGGTGCATGTGGCAAGGGCTGAGGCACGAGGGAGGTCATGCACTAAGCTGCTGGTGGGCGTGCGCCTGCTGCGGTGGAGGTGCAGCGTGCGCGGGTGGGCTACTACAGAAGTTGAAGCATGGACCGAGGGTGCTAGAGGGAGGTGCTTGCGCTTGTGATGGACGTGCACAAGGATGGTGCTGGGGGGTGTGATGGTGATGAAGAAGAAGCATAGTGATGCAGGGACTTTGATTGGCGGTGTGGACTGTCACACCACACACCCATGGTGGTGGAGTCGCGCTGTCGCAGTTAAGGCCGGTGGTGAGGAGCGGATGAGAAACGAGATTCTCTGCACAGTGAGGAAAGGGGTGGTGGCTTCCTTTGAACAGTAGCCATTCTTCCACCTTTGTAGCCGTATGCATGGATTTGAATGGAGAGGTGGGAGCAGATCCACATTCTCTGCTCATCCTTGAATGCAGGTTTCAGTGCGGCAGCTGGTGGCATTGCAACGACGAATTCTTGCAGAGAAGAGAAAATGAATAATAATAACAAGATTGGTTAATTATGTTCAAACCCTCAATAAAATGTTAATGCATATAATGTACCCTAAAGACTAATGCATGCTATTCTAATGCATGCTAAATAATTTATATATGTAATTCATACAAGCAAATATATGTAAACTAACTTATTTATATCTTAATACATGCTATGTATACAGTAATATCAATCTAATTCCTAGGCACTTAAGTAACTAAATAGCCCACAAATATGAGCTCATCAAATGCCCCTATGCCTAGTTTTTGCTAGTCTCTAGCAAATCTAAGCAATAACCTAGCACTCCAAGTAGGCTAGCCAACCTAATCGGTCTTCCTTTAGAAACATGTTAAGTTCAGACTTTAGACCTAAGGTTCCCAAGTAGTTGCTAAGTTACATACTAGGTCGGCTAAAGATGAGTTGCAGGCACAGGTTTCCCTGATTTCTAGCTCTACCCTAGGGTTTATTGATCCCTAGGATTAAAGCATCCGTGCATGTGCATTGGTTTGAGTTATTTGAGGTTGGTATGATTTCCAACATAGAGAGGAAAAAGGATTTTTTTTTAATATATATATATATATTTTGTTTGATTCCTCTAAGTCTAACCTTGGATCAGCTATCAACACGGTCTATGTCGGATTCATTGTCCCCATCACCGTACCTCAAAGGGTCCTAGCTTTTGATGCTTCGAGATAGCATCGCCCATAGCGACCACAAGAACTCTTGGCAATTGACACTTAGAGATAGTATCGCCCATGGATTTCTTAAGCGAATTCAAGCCTGTGGCAATTGGCACTTCGAGATAGGGCTGCCCATGGTACCTAAATCGCACAATGCGCCTACATGCCCCCAGTAGGATGGATATCCTAAGAGACAAGCACCGAGGAGGTAACATGTTTTCATCGCATCCTCAAGTTGAGTATATACTCCACCTCTCCTGCGGCAGGAACTCTTCCAATCAAATTGTGTTTTCAAGCTTCTCCTCAGTCAAAACTAAAAGAACCAACTTTTCTTTAAGAAATGAATTAGGGTGATCACTATTTACACAAGACCAAGTGTGTGTGAAATGTGGATGCTTAGGTTACGAGGACTCGTAAACCAAAGGGTAAAACAAGACTCTAGGTACTACCCAGCCTTTAACTCAATCCCTAGCTTTCCTTCCTCAACCTCTTGAGGAATGGTCCGCAACTTAACTCCTACTTAAGTTTTTAAGTCCACAAAGGACCCTAAAGGTCTAAAGCTAGTAGCTCAACTTAGTTTCCAAAGTCAGACACTTAGAGTCAACTTAGTCTAACCTAAAGCTCTGGTCTGCCTAAGAATGCAGGCCCAGCCAGTTAAGCTCAATGCAAAATGTTTTTCTTTTTTTTCTTTTTTCTTTTTTTTGAATGTGATATGCATGAATGAATGCAAAATGTAGACATGCTATAAACAGATACCTCAGGTCCTCTCCCCCATGCCTAGTTCAAACAATGTCCTCATTGGAAACAAAACAGTTAAAGGAAGATATTACCTGAGGCGGAGAATGGTAGGATCTAAGGCTCCTCAGGAGTGACCTCGTCAACCAAATGTCCATCCAAAGTAATGTATGGTTTTAACTGTTGACGATAAAGGGAGTTGCTGAAGAAAAAGGGCTTTTAATCTCCACAGCTCCATGTGAAAACATGTTAGTGATTATGTAAGGCCCATCACAATGAGATTTTAATTTCCCTAGAAAAAGCTTAAGTCTGGAATTGAAAAGCCAGACTTGTTGTTTGGGCTCAAAGGTCTTTCTAAGGATATACTTATCATGCAAGACCTTAGTTCTCTCTTTATAAGCTTGAGAGGTGTTATAAGCATCATTCCTCAGCTCCTCAAGCTTACTTAATTCCAGAAGTTATGCCTTACCCACCTTTTCTAAATCCATGTTAACACTTCAAATAGCCTAAAGTGCCATATGTTCCAGCTCAATGGGTAAATGGCATGTTTTCCCATACACAATTTGAAAGGGAGATGTACCCAAAGGGGTCTTATAGGTCGTTTGATACGCCCACAAAGCATCATCGAGCTTTTGGGACCAGTCTTTCTTATCAGGTCTAACGGTCTTTTCTAAAATATTTTTTATCTCCTTATTTGACACTTCAACCTGGCCACTCATCTAAGGATGGTAAGGGGTAGCGACTTTGTGAGTCACTCCCAAACTCCTCCTGAGTAGCCGATTGAAGTGGTGGTTTTGGAAATGAAGTTCCCCATCACTTATAATGGTCTTAGGGCAGCCAAAATGAGATATGATATTGGCCTTCACAAATTTCAAAACCATAGAGTGGTCATTTGTGCATGTAGGAATGGCCTCTATCCATTTAGAGACATAATCAGCTGCCACCAAGATATATTCATAACCATGGGACAAAGGGAGGGGGCCTATAAAGTCAATTCCCCACACATCAAAAATTTCAATAGATTGAATAGGGTGTTGAGGCATCTCATTCCTCTTCCCAATCGTTCCAGTCCATTAAGATCTAATACAGGCCTTAACAAAATTATGAGAATCTTTAAATAACGAAGGCCACCAAAAACTGGACTGGAGAACCTTAAAAGCAATTTTTTTAGCACCAAAGTGTCCTCCACAATGAAGTTCACGGCAAAAACTCGGCACACTTTGTTGTTCCTCTTCAGGTACATATCATCTCAATACTTGATCTTGTCTAATTCTAAATAATTCAGGCTCTTCCCAATGAAAGTATCTAGCTTGGGAAATGAATCTCTTTCTTTTCGACTCATCCCAAGAGCTAGGAGTTTCTCCAGTGACCAAGTAATTTACGGTATCAGCATACCAAGGTGAAGTTGGTGTTACTGCCATAAGGGTTTCATCAGAAAATGTCTCGTGGATGTCTCCAGATAAAGAGTCATTAAGTGGAAGGCGAGACAGGTGGTCAGCCACAACATTTTCTACTTCTTTCTTTTCACGTATCTCCAAGTCAAATTCTTGAAGGAGTAGGATCCACCTAATCAGACATGGCTTAAAATCTTTCTTAGCAATGAGATGTTTCACTGCTGCATTATCAATGAAAATAACCACCTTAGACCCAAGAAGATAAGACCTAACTTCTCCAAAGCAAAAACTACAAGTAATTCCTTTTCAGTGATGGTGTAGTTTTGTTGTGGTTCGGTTAAAGTCTTGCTAGCATAATGCAGCACATGAGGTCTTCCCTCAACGCTTTGTCCAAGGATTGCTCCCACTGCATTATCCGAAGCATCACACATCAGCTCAAATGGGAGTGTCCAATCAGGAGCTCGGAGAATAGGCACAGAGATCAAGGCCTCCTTCAGAGTTTGAAAGGCCTCGACACACTTTGAATCAAAATTGAAGGAAGATTCCTTCACCAACTGGTCACAAAGTAGCCTAGAAATTTTACTAAAATTTTTAATAAAGCGCTTATAGAAGTCGGCATAGCACAGAAAGGATCTAATCTGTTTGACATTTGTGGGAAATGGGAGTTTGAAAATAGAATCAATCTTGGCTTTATCTACTTCCAAGCCTTGCTCAGACACAACATGCCCAAGTACAATTCCTTTCTGCACCATGAAGTGGCTTTTCTCCTAGCTGAGAACTAAATCAGTCTCCTTACATTGCTTCAACACATTTTCCAGGTGCAGGAGACACTGGTCGAAAGATGAGCCATAAATGGATAAATAATCTATAAACACTTCAACATAGTCGTCAATCATGTTTGAAAAAATGGACATCATACACCGCTGGAAGGTTGCAGGGGCATTACATAATCCAAACGACATACACCTGAATGCAAAGGTACCGTAAGGACTCGTGAACGTCATCTTCTCATGGTCATCAAGGAAGACTGCAACCTGGTTGTACCTAAAATATCCATCGAGAAAGTAGTAGTACTTATTCCCTACCAATTTCTTGAGAATTTGATCAATAAAAGGCAAGGGAAAGTGATCCTTTTGGGTAGCGGTGTTCAGCTTGCGGTAATCAATACAAACGCTCCATCCAGTTGAGGGTCTAGTCACAACTTGTTCACCTTGGTCATTAAATTCCACAGTAAAGCCTGCCTTCTTTGGCACCACATGAATAGGACTTACCCATTTACTATTTGAATGAGATATATGATCCCAGCATCCAACCACTTCAGGATTTCCTTTTTAACCACCTCCCTCATATTAGGGTTCAGACGTCTCTGCATGTCCCTAAATGGCTTGATGGAATCATCAGTATAAATGTAGTGCATGCAGAGTGTAGAGTCTATACCCTTAATGTCAGCAATGCTCCAAGCAATAGCTTCCTTGTGCCTAGACGAGCATTCAATCAAGGTCCCTCCTATGCCTCAGATAGCACAGCCAAAATGATAACGGGGAGCGTATCATTGGCACCTAGGAAGACGTACTTGAAAGTGTCAGGGAGAGGTTTCAACTCAAGGTCGAGGTCATGTATGGTTGAGGGTTTCATAATAGATGTCCCCATCTCAGGTAGCAGATCTACCTTGGGCAGAGATGATGGGGAAAGAGACTCAGCAGAAACACCTAGCAACTCCTCAAGTTCTAGTATATCCCCTTCACATTCCTCCAAGAGATTGGAATGCTCATTTAGCATGACATGCTGAAGGGGGTCATCACATAACATTGCAGGGGTTGTCTCTTCAATCAGGTCATCTATCACCTCAACTTGAGAACAATCCTCAAGCCCAGCTTGTTTGTAAGCGTCAAACACATTAAGCTGGATTTTCCTGTTCCCAAAGCCCATTTTCAATGCGCCAGTATTGCAATTGATTAAAGAATGCGAAGTTGCAAGGAAGGGGCAGCCCAAAATGATGGACGGTTTGGTTGGCTTGTTGGTAGGGTTAGTGTCCAAAACTAAGAAGTCGACGAGGAAGAAGAAATCCTCCACTCTTACGAGGACATCTTCCAAAATTCCCCGCTGTGTCTTAAGTGATTGATCAGCAACTTGGAGGATTACCGGGCTGGGCTTCAGATTGCCTCCCCCAAGTTGTTCATACACGTAGCTTGGAAGGATGTTCACCCCTGCACCTAGATCAAGTAGAGCCTCCTCAATCTGTAAGTCACTAATAACCACTGAGATGTACGGGGCTCCTGGGTCCTTAAGTTTTGGGGGTGTGCCATGTTGAACAATTGAGCTAATAGAATCAAGCAGGATAACTTTTTATTGGACCTGTTTCCTAGATTACCACTTTTTCGTGCATAGGTCCTTTAAGAAGCGGGCATAAGACAGAATCTGCCTAATAGCTCCAAGCAAAGGCAGGTTAATCTGCAGTTTGAAAGTTTCCATGATCTCATCCATCTTATCTTTAGCTCCAAATGAGCCAGCAGAAGTCTGCCTAGAGGTGGATAAGCGCTCTAGAAAGGGCACTCTCGATCTCTGGGTGGAAGGGTTGTCATGTTGAGTGAGGGGTGGAATGAGGGGCAACTTCTTCCGGTAAGGTGATTTCAAACGAAGTAGATTTGGGTAAGTCTTCTCTAGTGGGGGTGAAAGTCGGGGTGGATGGTTTTTCAGAGGGTGAGACTATGGGAGCATCGGGTTTGGAAATTTCTTTCCCACTCCTCAGAACAGTCACCGCCTGAGCATGCTCCCTAAAGACAATCCCTTTTCCTTTAGGATTCTCCTCAGTAGCATTGGGAAGCTTCCTAGTTTCCCTCTATCTAACGGCCTCAACAAGGTGTCCTATCTTCTATTTCATCTCATGTATAGCCTTGTCATGAGATTGGATGATGGCACGTTGACTTTCTTGCATAGTTCTTAACATTGTCTTCAATTCATCCATCTCAAAGGTCTTAGGTTGGGCAAAGGTTTGAGGTTGGTTCATTTGTTGATTTTGAAAGGGTTGTGGTTTATAATTCCCTGAATTTGAGACATTTCCTTATCTCCATGAAAAGTTTGGGTGGTTCCTCCATCCCTCATTATAAGTGTTGGAAAAAGGGTCATTACGAGGTCTAGGACAGAACCCTTGAGTGGCATTCAGATCCGCCTGTACAAGCTCAAGGAATTGAGAGGCTAAGTGGCAATCCACAGTGGCATGTGTATTGCCTTGGCAAATGGAGCATTCAGAAGCTTGGGATGTGGAGGTGTTAGATATGAATTGGTCTGGGCTCGACATAAGCCTTTCCATGTTTTGATTCAACAATTGAATCTGATAGGCTAAATTCTGGGTGTCCCTTGCCTCATTCGCCTCCAACTTTCTTTGCATAAGAGTGGGTTTTCTATCAATGTAGGTAGAATTCAAGTGAATAGAATTCTCACTCAAAGTATCAAAAAGGTTCCAAGCTTCATCCTCAGTCTTAGATAGAAAGGTTCCTGCACAGGCACCATCCACGGTCTGCCTGTGTGAATCATTAAGTCCGGTGTAGAACCTTTCAACAAGTTTCCACTTAGGCACCTAGTGATGTGGGCAAAGTCTCAACAAGTCATTAAAGCACTCCCATGCATCATGGAAAGCTTCCCCATCCTTTTGAACAAAACTCATAATTTCCCTCCTAAAGTGATTTGTTTTTGTCATGGGGAAGTACTTCACAAACTCCTTCAGGGCATCCCAAGTGTTAATATTATCAAGGGTATGATACCAATACTTAGCCTTGTCCTTGAGGGAGAAAGGAAAGAGGGTCCGCATTTGAGTGTCATCAGTAACGCCCTACAGCTTCACTGTGGAACAGACCTCGGTGAATTCCTCTATATGCCTGTAAGGGTCTTCCCTAGCAGTACCATAAAAGGAGGGCAGCAAGGATATGGTACCGCTTTTGATCTCATAAGAATTGTCCCCTCCAGGTCCACGTAGTGCAGGGCCAGCTTGATTGGTTGGAATGAAATATTCCTTAAGGCTCCTTTAACTAGCCATTTCTTCCCTTGGGAGGTTCCTTCTTAAGATTCTTTTAGGTTCAGGATCAAACACAAGTTGTCTCCTAAGAGATTGCCTACCAAGCATGCACTACAAACACAATTCAAAAGGACTTGTTCGGTCTTTACAAATTTAGGCTTTTGACTTTAGTTCAAATTGTAGGTGACAAAGCAAGTTGCCCAATCAATTACATGCCTATTGTCAACCTTTAAAATGCCTAAAAAGACCTAGTTGGAGCTTAGGTGTTCTTCCCTAAATCTCAAATGGTATAGCAACTCCAAAGATAGAAGATCGAGGGATGCAAGTAGGCCTAAGCCTTCCTTTGAAGCTGTGCTTTCCCGGTGCTTCTTAACTACCCCCAAAAATCTGTAACAAAGTATCCTCCTCTTTGGATTTACAAAACCTTTGATCTCAAGTTCCGAACACTTCAGAATCCAACGGTAGGAGGGCTCTTGTCCTAGTAGTTCCAAGACCTAGGAGTGTCTAAATGTCTGACGTGGTGCAAAAGATATAAGTGTGCATACACCATAAAAGTTTTGAGTTTTGAATTTTTGAACTGTAGCACAATGTCTCAATTCAAGTTCTTGGTTTTTTAGTGTTCCTCCTTAACTTAAAGTCCTTTTTCAAGAAAATATGTGACCACTTGTTAGATCTTTTCAACTCAATTAGGTGGTCTTGCAATTAAATCCAAATGCACATGCGTGAATAATATAGAATGCAAAGAAACAAGACGTACCTTTCCTCCAGTAATTAGCAATGCAAGATGCATGCAACTGCAAACAAAATAAATCTAGAGGCTGCTCATTCACACCTAAATGGTCGTCCTAAGGTAGGCAGCTTCTAACAGGCAGCTCATTTCTTTTTTTTAATTTTTGTTTAGCTACTTATGCATAAGCAAAGAAAATGATAAACAACAACAAAATAAAATAAAAACCTAGATCTAAAGAAAAGGGAACAAGCTCTTGAAAATTAGCCCCAATTACTACAAGGGCGAAAAAATAGGAATAAAACTTGTGACAAAGGAGAATCCTCTATGGAAGCGGGACCAGGTCTCCTGCGTCTTCCCTGCATGTGGGCGTTGCTCAAGGTCGACGTCGTCTCCCAAATGTGCTTTGTCACCTCCACAGATTCCTTGCACAGAAAAGATAACAAATGGTTAGATCACTGTGCAACGAGAAATAATCAAAAATAAAAATTAGGTGAAATTATTGCATCTGTTGCCTCCCCGGCAATGGCGCCATTTGATAAATCTATTTTCGCTTTCAAATAATATGATTAAGATGATTTGTCATTTTAGTATCAAAGTGGTGGAAAACTACTTAACAAAATAATTAAAATAAAAATTAAACCACTCACAGAAGAGCAGGTCGTGTCCACAAGGAGGCAATGATGCAATAAATTCATGAATATTTTTTCCTTGTATTCGTTCAATCGAGTGCAAAATCCATAGTCAAATCTGACATGAAATGCGATGAAAAGAAGACACACAATAACTTGAGAATGTAAGGTTATATGTGCAATTTTTCCTTAATGAAATATTCAATAAATATATGATCAATCTCTGTAATTTCCAATTGCACATGTATTAGAGAGAAATTGTGTACATCTTCATCCAAAACCAATGTCAAAAGATGTGAATAACAAAAGCCAAGTAATTATGAGAAAGCATGAGCATGAAGTTGCAATTTCACTCAATATATCAAATATTAAAATAAAAAATGAGAGTTTGGCAATGGCACTCAAATGTAAATATTAATTAACCTAAAAACAGAGGATTTTCTTCCTTTGTGCATGCGCGAAGAGGAGGCGATGGCGGGCTGTGGGAAGCTCGGAGGAGGATAAGTGCGACGAGTGCTTTCCGATGGTGGTGGTGGTGCTCCAAACGGCCATCGTTGATCGCCGATCAGAGTGGAAGATGCTGTCGGTGGTGAGGCCCTCCAACCGACCATCAGGTGGTCGATTGGTGCGGTCGGAAGCGTGGTTGTGCTCGGGGAGTCGAGGCAAGTCCGATGGAGTTCCTGATGTGAAGATTCGTGCCAGGATTTGATGGCTGCATTTTTGGTGGCTTTGGGTACCTTCGGTTGGAAGTGAAGAAGAAGAAGAAGCCGGGCGTGCGCATGGGCTGGCAACACCGGCTGGAGTAGCGCATGCTCTACTTGCACTGCTGGTGGGAGAGGGCCGGTTGTTGCTACTGGGTGCGTTGCTATGGTTGCGAGGAGAGTGCGGCGGTTGCTGTAGACAGAGGTGCACACGCAGAGGGGCAGGCACGAGAATGGTGCTGGAGAGCGTGCGACGGCGCGTGGTGCATGCGGCAGGGGCTGAGGAGCGGGGGAGGTCATGCACTGAGCTGCTGGTGGGCGCGCGCCTGCTACGATGGAGGTGCAGCGTGCGTGGGTGGGCTGGTGCAGAAGTTGAAGCGCGGACTGAGGGTGCTAGAGGGAGGTGCTTGCGCTTGTGATGGACGTGTGCAGGGATGGTGCTAGTGGGTGTGGTGGTGATGAAGAAGAAGCATGGTGATGCAAGGACTCTAATTGGTGGTGTGAGCTGTCACACCACACGCCCACGGTGGTGGAGTCGCGCTGTCGCAGTTGAGGCCAGTGGTGAGGAGCGGATGAGAAACGAGGTTCTCTGCACAGTGAGGAAAGGGGTGGTGGCCTCCTTTGAACGGTAGCCATTCTTCCTCCTTTGTAGCCGTATGCATGG
The DNA here is from genome assembly GCA_037157565.1 of Thalassia testudinum. Taxonomy (NCBI): domain Eukaryota; kingdom Viridiplantae; phylum Streptophyta; class Magnoliopsida; order Alismatales; family Hydrocharitaceae; genus Thalassia; species Thalassia testudinum. Next base: position 55,485,224 of record JAZHRO010000025.1, on the reverse strand, counting down.
ATTTGAATGGAGAGGCGGGAGCAGATCCACATTCTCTGCTCGTCCTTGAATGCAGGTTTTAGTGCGGCAGTTAGTGGTGTTGGAGCAGCGAATTCCTACAGAGAAGAGAAAATGAATAATAATAAAAAGATTGGTTAATTATGTTCAAACCCTCAATAAAATGTTAATGCATATAATGTAACCTACAGACTAATGCATGTTATACTAATGAATGCTAAATAATTTATATATGTAATGCATACAAGCAAATATATATAAACTAACTTATTTATATCTTAATACATTCTATGTATATAGTAATATCAATCTAATTCCTAGGCACTTAAGTAACTAAATAGCCCACAAATATGGGCTCATCAAGCCTCACATTTGGTTGCTGAGAACGCAATGAAGGCAGGTTTTGATGGGTCTGATTTTGATATGATGGTCTTTGATTTTGATCAGCCCAAGAGAAATTTAGGTGGCTTCTCCATCCAGGACTATAGGCATTAGAATAACAATTTGATCTTGGAATGTTTTCCTAGATGGTGTGTAAATCAAAAAGTATGGTGTGTTTTTTGTAGCAGGAAAGGGTGGGGAAAAGGGTGGGAAAGATGTGGGAACAAAGGTCCCTCCTTGGGTTGGTGTAGGAGTAGATAGAAAACCCAAGGAAGATGGATCTCTCGAATCCAGATAATTCACAAATTCCCTCCCCACAGGAATTTATGAAATAGGTAAACGCGTGGGATTCTGCGTAGCGAGAAGAGGCGTAAGAGATTTCATCGTGTTTCTAACCTCATCGAGATACCTCGCTACGATATCAACTTTGTCCAGTTTCTCTGCAATGATCTCTAAATCCTTGGAACTGGACAGATTCCCGATCTCGTGAATGCCCTTTTGTGGGTTTTGATGCGCTGTATTGGTGCCCCGCGTGAATTGCAACATGGATGCATTATTGATCGAGTTCTCTGCCATCCCTTCAAACAGTTCTGAGGCAGATTCTGCGTCACGATTCAAGAAATTCCCTCCATAAGAGGCATCAACCAGATTGCGAATGCCCTCTTGCAATCCATAATAAAAGATGCACATTAGTTGCCAATGAGAGATGTCGTGATGTCGGCATTTCCTTTGCAATTCATGAAAACATTCCCACGTTTCATGAATTGGTTCTCCTTGATTTTGAGTAAAGGTGGTGATCGCTCGTCTAAGTGCGTTGGTGCGACCAATAGGGAAAATTTTCTTTCGAAATGCGATTTCGAGTTCAACCCAAGTCGAGATTGGTCATGCTATAGTTCTATACCAGTAGGCAGCCTTGTCCTTAAGGCTAAAGGAGAACATTTTCATCAATAGGATTTTCCAGCTTTGATTTCGAGGACCAAGAGTTTGAAATAGATTTTTTAGATCTTCAATATGTTGGAATGGATCCTCAGATGTAAATCCATGAAAGTGTGGGATTAGACCTATAATATTTGGCTTTAATTCTGGGTCATTTTCCCCAACGGGAATCCTAACATTAGGCTCTACTTGTGCATTGGATGGATTATAATAGTCACGGAGTAGAGGCCTAGGACGAGGGATCGGTAAATCAGGGATTTCAAAACCCGCCTCAGGTCGAGGTGGAGGATGGGTTTACAGGTTCTGCAAATTCTGAAGAGCAACCATAATAGATTGATTTGACGGTTCTACTCGAGCATTTGTAAATTCTTGTTCAGGAGCGCCTCATGGACATCAAAAGGTGGCATCTCCCCCTGACCAGAAGAGGAAGGGATCTTAGGATTCTTATTTTGCATTTGGTCCATAGGATCAAATGAAGAAAAAGCAGATGAATTAGATGGGAAAATTATTGGTTGCTTTAGTGCAACCGGCTTGGGAATACCCGTCAACAAAGATACGAAAGGCAGTTTCAAGAATCGCCTCCCGTGCAGAAACCAAAAGAATGTGCAAAGGCACACTCACACCACTGAAAACAGCGGCAAACAAGACCCGAAAACAGTGCAAAAAGCGAGTTTTTTTCTCTTCTTTCAAAGGAAAGAAGAGAGTCCTAGAGTACGCAAAAATAATTTGGACGCAAACAAGTATAATATCAGTATCAAAATACGCATCCTAAACCCGTGTCTACATATGTACGTATCCTTAAGGCTTAAAAGGTCTAAGGTCTAGGATTGAGACGGCTCACTACAAGCTCCCCAGGGCTTTAGTAGTGAGACAGACTTGTTGATCTTCGACCAAAGCCCTAAGAGGTGCAAAGAGGAGAGGTAGAAAAATTAGACTCGTGTGACTCTAGTGATCACGCTGTGTGCGCGATAGCATGCAACAAATGAGAGCATAAAAACCCGCATGTATTTTGCAAACAGATTGAGTCACGAATTTTAATTGTCCTCTTTTTACTTAATCTTTTTCACAAAAATGATAGAAAGAAGTAAGGTGACCGCTTTTTAAATCTTTTCAAACAAAAATATGGTCTTGTTTATTCTCCAACGACAGGGATCGATGTGGGTTTTGCGCGTGTTTTCTCGTTGATGCGAGAAAAATAGTAGAAACATCCCGAGTCAAATTTTGCAGATACTAGCAGATGATGCACTCCTAAGAGTGTATGCCTAAGTATATGCTACTGCTAGTCAGAAAGGTATGCGTATTTTTGTATTTTTTAATTTTCTCTAACCTAAATGCAACAACCAAACTATACTAAAGACTAAGAAAAGAATATACTCACAATGGTATGTATAATGGCCTACAGAAAACATAGCGAAAAATTCCCACCTCCTTTCTTGAGCATACCTATAAAGGTAACCCTGAAAAGAAGATAGAAAACATACAAAACAAAACTAATTAGTAAAAAAAAATATTTGCAAACTAAAAATAATGGCGAATATAAATTACAGTTACCTCCCTGGCAACGACGCCATTAAAATGTTTGGTTAGAATCACAACACAGTTAATTAAGTTATTCAAACTTAATTAATTGCATGAGAAAGTAACTTAGGTTAACTTGAATTATTATCGTGAGTATAGTATAGGGACAAGTTAACCTAATATTTTAGATTTTTATTTCTTTTTAACTGATTGAGTCCAGGTCGTTCACTGGGAGGCATAACAGTAACTTAATTTACCATTAATTCCTAAGATAAATTACTAACTACTTAATCAATTAGATTATAATTAAAATACTTTAAGAACATGAATAATTGCACAAGAGATAGATCAAATTAGCACATACCATTGTTCCAAATAAGAAGGAACACATTTACAATAATGATTTAGCATTAAAAACTAAGTAATGTGTTTATTACATCAATTGCAGCTTTTTTTTAAAAGATAAAGGCAAGAAATTTCTTAACAATTGAGTGCAATGCCATTATTTCATCACTTAAAGCATAAAGCAATAAAAGAGAATAAGATATATCAATGAATTATAAATCAAACGTCTAAAATTAACAACAAACGTCTTAAAAATGATGATCGGAAGTCTAATAGAAGGCTCTGACATCTGATTCTTCCTCTTCAGCCCTTTTCTTCTTTGTTATTTCCTTTCTTCTTTGTCGTTGCTCTCTCTCTCTCATTCCCTCTCTTCTTCTTTTAACTCTCCCTAAGCATTCGTTGTTTTCCTTTATCTTTTCCTCCTTAGTTCTTGTCTTTGTTCTCTTCCATTCTTTCTTTATCTTCTTTATTGTGCCTCATGTTCACACTTAGCCAAATTCTCAAGCACTTAACCCGTTTAATCTTCAATTATAAAAATTAATTTTTTAAATGGGCGGCCTAAGCTTGTTTGGGGATACACAACGCCCAACTGGGTGGGATCAGACCCTACCTGAGCTTGGGCCTAGTTCTTAATTGGTGGATTTTAATTAGTTCAAGTCCATGCACAGTCACTGGCCTCCTAGGCCCACACGCCCACTCACGGGCCCACGCTCACGCCCACAGGCGCATGCACACACACACCCATGCACAGGCACATGCATTGCATGCACTTAAGCCCATGCCAGTTTCATTTCACACCCTACACTGATGACCGAAGCGTCATATGCAGGAAATCATGTTATACTAAGGCAGCACCTCAATAGTTTTTGAGGTGGGACTATCTATGTCCACTCCAGGCCGAACTTCTGATGAAGATTCCTAGCGATTGGCTGGTCAAATCAGGCATTCCAAAGCTCAATTGACAACACTTGAGAAGCTCTACATGATTATAGCACCAATTTGGTGCTCAAGTGAGGTTAAGCCCTTCGATTCGAAGGACGAAGATGGAAGGTTCACCACGGCCATTAAGGCTTGTAGAAGATAAGTTCAGGTGTAAGGACCTGCAGCAAAGAATTTAACCTCCAGATGAGGTCTGAATCACCTTCAGCTGATGATTCTGCAACAAATGAGCCAAGAAGAGAGCCCTAAATAGCTCCAGGAAGAGGGTTTGGCTTCAGAGTTTCGTTCTGGAGCTCTGAAGCTCTGAATTGAGTTCCAGTTCATCCATCAGAGGGAACAACCTTAACAGGTGATCTGAACTAATTTATGAGGCTAAAAACAATCGATCTGGGTAGGATTCAGGTTTGAATCTCAACAAAAACATTATGAACAATACTTAGGCTCTAAAATGACCTAAAACACACAGTAGATCAAACCTCCTTTACATCTCAATTAAACATATTTAGATCAACTCGAGCACACTATATCAACCCAGATCTTCATTGCACCTCTTAAAATACAAAATCAATCTTTAAATCCTTAAATTGAACTTGGAGTTGACCAAAATAGGTTTGGAGTTGACTTTTTGTTTCAAACTCTTTTAGACCTAATTAAAACCTTGAATTAGTTTAATTCTTCTTTAGGTCTCGATCTGAGACTTCAAAACACTACTAGAAAAATGGGAAATGGTCATGGTTATTTAGTCACTATGTTAGGAACTGTGACCAAACATAACTTATAGTCACGGTTTCACACAAAACCGTAAACAAAAAGGGGGAGTGGGATTTATTTTGTATTTGTACTTTTCATCACGGTTTTAAAACCATTACCGAAGTTTTTGGTGACGGTTCCACTCAAAACCGTGACTGAAGCCTTTAGTGGCGGTTTTAAAAACCGTGACAAAAGGCGAGAAATTTTAATTCCGAAGGCCGCGCCTGCCCTTCCCCCCGTCCAAAAGGTTTTCTTTTTCTTTTGGTCAAACGGTTGCCTTTCCCCTTCGCATACCCTCCCTCAACACGAAACCCTCTCTGCCCTCTCCTCCGATCAACCCCCTCTCCTCCTCCTCCTCACATCCAATTTTCTCTCTCTCTGTCTCCCCCCCTTCCCTTCTCTCTTCTCCTATACCTTCGGCGACGATGCCCCATCTCGCTCCCTTCTCTCTCATTTCGCCAAACGCTAGATCGGATCCCCATCATCGGGCACCATGACACGTCGTCCCTGAGGTGCGTGGAGCTTCTCGAGGCCTAGAGGATGCGCGTCAACAAGTACAGGATGGTCCACATCTTCACGCACGCCGCCGTGGTGCTGAACCATCCGACCGGGAAGTATAGCGGCGGCATGGTTGCGAGGAGCTTCGACAGTTTCGCGCGTATGATCTTTTCGCGAAACTTGGATGACATGCACAAGGAGTTGAACTGCAAGGAGTTCAGGCGGCAGAATGCCGCTCTTAAGCTGCTCGTGGCCGTGGTTCGGCGAGGGATCAGTCTGGTGACGGAGGTCACGAGGAGCTTCGACTTCAAGCACTCCGTGCTGGCTGTGCTCTCGGGGATGCAGAAGAGAAAGGGTAGGAAGGATGGGAAGGGGCGGCAGGGGAGGTGCTTAACGAGGAAGGTACTTTTCGAGTTCACAATCTCATTTCTGGAATTCATCATAGTGTTTGCCGATGGAGAACAGCAACCCTGGCACGGCGGGGAACGAGCACCCCCCGACGTCGGGTGTGGCGGCGTCCCCCAGCGAGGTGGAGGAGTCGAAGCAGTGGTTGAACCAGGTGATCGAGTCGATCCAGAAGACCCTGGGGACCCTCCACCAGCTCCACCTCACCGTCTCATCCTTCAGCGTCCAGCTGCAGCTCCTCCTCCTCCAACGCCTCAACGCCCTCGTCTCCGAGATCGACAACCTCCAGAGGCTCGCCGACCACTGCAACATCCAGGTCCCCATGGAGGTCGTCAAGTTAGTTGTGCCTTCCCTTCCCCCACTTAAACACCTATACATGCCCTAATTGAACAAAAGCAACAACAAGTAGTTTGGATCTTGATGCTTTCGTTTTGTGTGGATGGATTTGCAACCTGATCGATGATGGGAAGAACCTGGACGAGTTCACGAGGGACGTGCTGAACCGGTGCATCGCCAAGAATCAGGTCACCAAGGGGAAGATTGATTCCAACAACTCTATTTTCTATACTTAAATCTGAAGGATTTCTCCTACAGGTATTTTTCATGAATGCTATTTTGAATTTTATTTGTTGAGAAGGTATGTGATATCTATTTCGTTGAACACTAAAGCCTTATAAGGATGAATTGTGCCTGGATTGAGGGATGGTGTGGTGTTCACAGTTTGAAATGGCTATCACTTCTAATGTTATTCACACTTGCTTGGAGAATACATCCGATTGTAAAATTGAAAAACAGAGATGTTATACATGTTATTTTTCTATGTCTCATTGTTACTACTAAAGGGTTGGCCCCATGGTAGATCACCCCATTGGCATCCTAAAGGTCATGGGATGAAATCCCATGCCTAACACATTTACCTTCTCAAATAATGTTGTTCCATTATTCTCTGAAATATGGATATATATATTTTCTGAGGAGAGTGTTGATGTATATGTCTGTCAGATGTAGAAGTGGTTGATTTGAATCTTAACCGAGTATTAACATATGCTATCTTGGACCTATTTGTATATGAACCCAATGTAAAGAATTGGAATTGGTCTATTCTATCTTTTCATGAGACCTTGTATGCTGAAAAACGAATTAGAGCTCCAATAGTCAACCTCTCACCATCAAAAACCAAAACAGGTAACCTTGGAAACAAATCAACTGAGACAGCTTAAGAAGCCTAGTTATCATCCCAGAACTGGAAATCAGAACCATTCTCCAGTCTAGCAAAAAAGATGGGCATCACATTTGCTTCAATCCCTATTAGACCCTTCCTAAAAGTAGATGCCTTTTGGTTAGGCTACAGATTTGTTGCACAATTTTTGTTTTGGAAGAGTCACACAAGTTAACTGTTAGCCATAACAAGCATCAAGCACATGTTGCACCAATGGCTCCCCTATCTTGTAAACTATCTTATCCACTTGGCCAATCGAGCATTATCCTTCATCCACAAATCTGGTACTCCAAGCTCTCTTTTGCAATAGGACAAGACACCACAGCTCAAGCCACCAACATGGAGCCTTGCTCTCCATCTCCAGCCAGGTACATACACTGATGCAAGCACATTTACCAATAAGATAGGCTGGGATAACTAGGCCTAAAGTAATAGTGACAAGTTACTAAAATTATATTTGTGGGTTCTTAGTGGTTAGTATCATGTAAGTCATGTAGGATAACAAATAGTTGTCATATCATTATGGTGATCAATTATTTGCCAAGTACCTGCTGTAAAATGATTAGAGATACCATGGGTATCAATCCTATTTTTGTTCCTTCTTCTCGAGGGGTGTGTGCATGTGTTTAAATTCCTACATCCAATATGATTCCAAGTGGTACCTTAAAATAATGTTAGATAATGTATAATCTTGGTCTGAAATTATTCCCTGATTTTGACTTCCAATAAGGAACTTTTAAATTCTAGCATATTTAACCCTTTTAAATTTGCATCCAACATACAGTTGTATGCTGTTATGGAAATTGGTTAAACCTAGGGTCATTTTTCCTATATCATAATAGCTTCAAATTGTATATTTTTCTAATTATATTTTGTTACTTTCTAATAAACATTTTTTCTTCGTAGGGTGTTGGTAATAATGATCAAAAGGTTCTTATTCTCGCTGCTACAAATACTCCATATGCTCTTGATCAGGTAATACAGACTTTCCTTGCAGTTCTTAGGCCTATTTTTTGTGGGGTTTATCATTCCTAGACAACTTATTGCAAGTAGGGTAATCCTATTTCTTGTTTAGTTGTATGCTAGGTTTCTATGGACCGTAAGTGGTGGGAGGGAGAAACAAGGTAAGAGTACGTGACTTGCTCATTTTTTCCACTTAATATTGAAATTTTAATTCTAGGATAAGTAGAGTCATGACTCATAACATACTATACTCCCAACCAAAATAACAGAGGCAATCATTTAAGAGTCCAAAGATCTCTTTAGGACTCTTAAATAGGCCTAAACTTTCCTACTTAATAGGCCATTTTTTGGGCTTATTGTTGGGCTTTGAGTCCTAAAGATCTCTTTTAAGAGTTGAACTTGGATAAGAATTTTGCTTCCCTCATTAAAACCATTACTATAGTTGAGAGAATTAATGTGATGATAGCAATAAACAATCCACAGGGATAAGGAAGTTGCATCTCACTGGCAACTGGTGAATGGCAAGTGGAATAACAACTAGTTCAATAATGCCAGTATTGTAATTCTAGAAAGCATAAACTTTCTAATACCAAAAGTTTAAGATAAATTTGGAATCATTTCAAAAGCTAAGGTATTTTCAAGCTTTTCTGTAGATATTTTTTCATTCTTAAAGTTTATGATGATATCTTGATAGAAATAAACAACCAAAAGGGAATGAGAAAGTAGTATATGATTGGCTAGTGGAGTTATGATAAGCACTGGTTCAGACATACTTATAATCTGATTCCTAAAAGAACAAATTTCTAAAATCAAAGTATTCAATATTGTCTATAGACGGTTCATGAAGGGTGGTTGGATGTACTAATTTTTAGGACAATAAGCAAGTCCTTGCTTTAAAAGAGAGCGGTGCACTAGATGGGCTACATGAGACTTATGGACAGATGTGTTCACCTGTTATGGGTATTACCTAAACTAGGATGGCAGGTGCTTTGAGTTTTTGGAAAAGTATGACTAGCCTAATCAGAAGGTGGCACCAATCATTATGCTATTGCTGAGGTTGGGAGACATCCTTTCTAGAGGGATAATTGCTTTAGTTGTTTGTTATTGCAGTAGACTTTACGATGTTGCTTTGGAAGTTGGACTAAAAACATTCAAGGTTGGTGGCCCATTTATCAGATCAAGGGATGGCAAAATTGTGGAGGTGTTGGAACTAATTCATAATTTATTGCCTTCTGGAGTATGAAGATGCAATGTTTTTGGGAGCATGGTTCCCTCTCAAAACAAAAGAAAATTGGAAGCATGGAGTTCTTCTATTCACAAAGCTTATTAGAGGGTGAGGGTGAATTTGACCATCCAGTATGTGGTCTTGCTTCATGAATATAGGTTGTTTCACTCTTTGAGGTGCCCCTTGAAGTTGCATATTTTGCAAGGTGCAGTATGGGAAGATTGCCGCTAGGGATTACAAATCACAACGGGCAACTTGCGTAGATGCTTCTTGCACTTTATATGGATTGGATTGTAAGAAAACACTACATCTTTTCTTTGAGATTTATAGGTTAGATGGTGGAGCAGTTGTAGCATTTATAGATTGATCATAAAATAGCCGATAATTTTTGGGTCCTCCTTAGTTGTGGTAGGGCTAAGGGTGGGACTGCCATATGTAGATGTATGCTTGAAATGAAAGGGTGAGGGTGCTAGCTGTGTCGTGGTAATTTAGTTTTGAGAGGAATGCTCTTTTGTTACTAGGTTTGAAGCCATTTACCGAAATTGTAGTTTGTTGTGATTTGTACTTGACTTGTTTTGGGGGATTTTCTTAACATTGTTGATGTAATCCTTTTTTTTTTCGAAAAGGAGTCAATGTAATCCTTTTGTTGGCTCTCTAATAAAACTTGGGGCTATTGATCTTGAGTAGCCGCTCTTTTACCTCTTTAGAAAAAAAAAAAAATTCTTCCCTAGATTGCTAATGCTTGTCAAGGAAAGATCTTCATGCTGTCAATTTTTTCCCCATCTATTCCTATGTCATGCTCATCATGCATGAAGGACAAATAGCACCCTCCCCTCCCTCCCTTGAAATTTAATTGACGTTTTGGTCTTAAGAGCATTCATAGATTTGACTTTTTTCAACTTTATGTTTTTTTCCTTTTTGTACGGATTCCCTGGTGAAATTGTTCCATCAATCGAGAGTTGACAATCACGTAGTGCTTCCATCCAGTACAAACGCTTATATTGTTCACCAATTCCCTCTTTGCTTGGAAGGATCTTCGTCAACCAACTAAAGGAGGTGGCTTTGGGGTACAATGGGTGTGAGCCATGAATGATACCAGAGATGCTCAGGTTTTGTGGCAAGTTCCTTGATTTGGATGAACAGTTCATCACAACTGACAGAGTGTTTAATTTTTAGAAAGATTTACCAACGATTTTCCACAGTTGGAGAAGCATTTGTATGATCATAGTACATGTCTTTCCATAGTTGGAGTAGCACTTTGTACCAAGAGTTGGCCTTGGCATTGGCTTTTAGTTTTGAAGGGATACTTGGTGGCCTATTGGACCTCTGTCTGCTTTCCCTTGACTCTTCACTTTGACTTAGGATCAAGATGCTACTCTCAGGTTGTTGGAGTGGCTCTTTGATGGATGGAGTAGGAAATTGGCCAGCTCATCCAGCGTCGGTCTGCTGTCTCTCAAAGGCTTCCATAGGTGAATTATTGTGCGTGAGTCTATTGGTTGCTTGGCTTTATGCTAAGATGTGGTTGATGATTGGGAGTGGGAAGGTGGGGAGCTCGCTGCTGGAAAGGCATATAATTCTTTTAGACTTATTTTGGACCAATGTGATGAAATCCTTTAGGATTGTAGGCTATTGTGAATAATAAAGACCCCTGTGGAGGTCCCCTTTTCCAATTCAAATGCTACGGGAGTGGATTATAATGAAAATGGGGTGGAAAAAATGGGATCCAGACATGGATTTTGCTTGCTCTTTCTGAGTCAAGGGGGAGGAAGATGCTGACCATCTTTTTTTCTCTGACACTTTGTCATAAGGGTGTAGAGTAGGATGGGACTTTCTTGGATAAGCCATTATTCTTTTGACGAGTTTTAGAAATCTTTCCGGAGTGGAAGGCAATCTTCGGGACCAGTTCGATACAGCACCAATAAGGAAAGGGCTGCACTGCTAGTGATTTCTTGGGCTATCTGGTTGGAGACGAATAGGGTGATTTTTGAGTTTAACAGACCTTATGTATAGCATGGTCTGCCATGAATCTTTGTGGTTTCATCATACTTCCTTTCAGGAATTTGATCAGTAGCATTCAATGTTATGCATAGGTTGCCATGATGTATGAAGTTCATGAAAATGCTTGTACTGTAAGCCCAATGGAGGAACCACGTCGGTAGTGGTTTGTCTACCTGAACTTTTAAACTTATGGTGCATAATTAAACCACTCCAAAGAGTGTTACTTTCTCAATTTTGTGTTCAATTCATGATATAGAGACTCATTAAATATATGCCTTTGTCCTTTACAATATTTAATATTATCTTTTTCCTTTTCTTTTCTTCTAATTCTATTGTATGTCAGGTTCAAAGTTTCCATCTACATTTTAGAGATATTTCATATCAGTTGTTGATCATTGTCAGTTCAATTTCAGGTTTTTGGGTGATGTTGCAGAGCTTGGTATCATTCATGATGGTCAATTCATGAAAGTGCAGAGCACCTTGCATCCACGAGTCCATCTTGTATGCTCTCTGAGGCTACTAACATCAATCAAGAGTACAAGTGTAATGAGCGTGCTGAACTAAGGCTTCATTTGTAATATTCAATTCTCACTTCAATTCCATACTCTTTGTAAGTTTCATATCATATTGAAGGGGGCCAGCCTTCATACTTGATCATTGCTGGTATGGTGTTTTCTCCTCTGTCAGAACCCTTAATTGAGTAAGTTATTTTAAGCTACAAAAAAGTCAAAATTTGATTCTATATAGTCTGCTAATAATTTGCATGTTAGGTTTTATTATATTATGACCAATGTTGATATTCTCGGGTATCTCATTTTTTTTGTTAGTATTCTTCAGATGGTAAATACTAAATAACTTTGTGTTCCATCGTGAGAATGGGGGTAAGTAGAAGCGTAAAGGGAGCTTATCTTGATTTGTTGATGCAAAATCTTTTTATATTCAAAACATTTTAAGCTAATAAAGCTATTGGCCCCATCAAACATATTCGCAGTGGGTTGTATTTTTATTTTAAGAGACCTTTGGTCACGGTTTATAAATCGTGACCAAAGAGAATCTTTGGTGCCGGTTAGTTAGTTGTGACCAAACGTACCCTTTGGTGACAATTAAGGAACCGTGACCAAAAGAACTCTTTGCTTTTCCAACCAAAGTTTTTTAGTCACGGTTGTAAAACTGTGACTAAATGCCTTTGGTCATAGTTTATATCCATGAGCAAACGTGTTGGAGCTCGATAACGGTGGTATGAGCAAAAGCTAGGCATGGGGGTATGATGAGAACCTCATCATGAGCCATAACTAGCTCATTTTGATCTAATACAAAGGATAAAAGCTCCTACATATCTCAAAGAAAGGCTTAACTCAGAGAATTCTGAGTTTGAGAAGAAAACAAGTCATAAGGGGTAAAAATGCAATTTTACCAGTATAATCTGCATACAGGGTAATTCAGGGCCCAAACATAGGTCAAAGCAGCTTAATAAGAATAAAAGTGGGATGAAATGATCTAGCAAGGGCTACAGCAATTCCAAGAAACTAAATGATAATCTGTAACCCTAAAACAACCCACTTCAATTCACGAGGTTCGAGGCAAAGTAAAAATAGAATAAACCTTCTAAAATTCATATAAAAATAATCTCTAGGGTTTAGAACCTTCAATTTGGCCTTCAGAACCCATTTTGACCTACATTGAGAACCATGCCCAATTAATAACTTAATTTGGGTTTTCGCATAAATTGACCGGTCAAACAAGGTTTAATATAGAAATGAAATTCACCATCAGATTCCTTAGGTCCTAATCAGTCATGTATAAAAACTTGAGCCTAAGAAGAAACCTCCTTGACCAACTTTACACTTTGGTCCTCATATATTTACTTTTTGGCCCTCAACTTTTGAACCCTCGCATTTTGGCCCCTAACTCTCCTTCGTTCTTTGCGATCAGGTCCCCCCTGCAAAACCTGCCACCACCATGCTCCGGCGACCTTGCGCGGAGCATGGCGCCGCGCAGGGTGAGGGGGGGGACCTGGCAAGTAAACCGGGGGTGCCCTGCGTCGTCAGCCGTCGCAGGGACACCCCCTTGGTCGTTGTAACCCACCATACCGGCCGTGCGAACGCACGGACGGTATGGGTTTTTGTTTCCGGCCATCCTCCGGCGAGGGAGACACGTCGTCTCCCTCCGCCTTCCTCCCTGTTTGATCCCTATAAATACCCCCCGTTGCTCCACCGACCGAGGCAGCTTGGATCTGACGGAGAAAATCCCCAACTTTCCTCTCTTCTCTCTCCGGCAGACGCTCACCAGCTCCGGCGGTTCCTCCCCCTCCTCCTCTTCGCTCTGCCGCAATACCAGCAGCAGAGACTTCCTCCCCTGCTCTTCCCGCGCCACGCCGCACCCAGCTGGCGCCTCTTCGGCTCTCTGCTCGCCGCCGCCCCTTTCCCTGAGCATCGTCTTCTCCGGCGACAGTCGATACGACTGTCGCCCTGTTCCTCCCCCTTCGTCCCTGCAAGTAAGCTAGAACTACTCCCCTTCTTCTCCTCTTTCTTCCCCCGCTTTCAATTTATTCAATTAAGCCCTCGACCGACCCTGACCATCGTCACCCCCTTCGTCTCCGGCCACCCTCCGGCGAGATGCTCCCATCGCTCCACAGCCTCACACACCTCGCCGACCCTCACCAAACCTCCACCTCATCACACTGAGCACCCCCCACCCCTTCACTGCCACTCCACACCTCCGTAACGCTCCCCCGAACAAACCCATTCCTCCGGTTGCAGTCCAACCTAGGGCTGCCGCCAGACACCACCTTGCGGCCTGCCGTGCAGCTCCTCACCTTCGCCGTGCCACGGCGAAGGTTCCCCAGTGGTTTGATCAGGCCGAGAGGCCATATTCGTGTCCGACGGGTTTTAAGGTTCGACCGCCATTAACGCACATTGAAGCAGCTTCTCCCGCGCTCCAGGCTTGAGGACTCCAGGTCTCCAGCTGCTGCGGAGTACGGGGAGTCTTGCGAAGGCAGCCAGCCAGCAACCTACGCAAGTCGAAGCCGCAGCTGCAGAAGCCAGGCCGCGGTCTCCCAGCAGGCGCACGCGAAGAAAGGTCTGCGTTTAGTCCCACATCGGTAAGCCTCACAACCTTTCCACTGTTTAAATTGATTTTGTGCACTAGCCTTACTGCCTCAGCACACGGGGTGAGGTCCCCTTTCACCCGCCCGGTTACCCGGTCTCGTCCGCGCTCACGCCCCGCGGACCTGACCCGACCCGACTTAGACTGACCTGCACTCCTCGCCCACCACGCACGCCGGTGGGCCTGGATCCGGGCACGACCCGTACCCGATTACCCGGCAGCTCTGGGAGAGCTTTCCCAAGAGTGGTTTCAGAGAGAGAGAGACGCGGGGGAGAGGGTAGAGTAGGTTTTGTCCTCTGACGTAAGCTCTGAAGTGTGCAGGAACAGGGAAGAAGAAGGAAGCTGAGGAAGACACTGTAGCAACAGGCAGTTTAAGTCGTCTGATTTGGAAATCAGACGACGGCCTGAAGGGAAAAGAAGAAAGAAGGAGGGGTGACGTCCCTGGCTGGAAAAAGAAAAGAAGGAAGAAGGAGATCTGAAGAAAGAAAGAAGATCACCTCTGCAGAACAAAGAAAAAGAAGATCACCTCTGCAGAACAAAGAAGAAGAAGGAGATCTGAAGAAAGAAAGAAGAGCATCACCTCTGCAGAACTAAGAAGAAGAAGATCTGAGACGAGGAGAAACAAAGAGAAAAAAAAAGACACCAAATTCTTTCTCTCTGTTTGTTTATTTTTGTAAAAGAAACATGTGTATCTCTAGAATACAACTTGCTCCCTGAGTTCGACCTCGGGAACTCTTTTCCGAGTAAAAAAATTTATATATTTGAAATGATGGCAACAACTGGCTATATTACAACGACATAACAATAAAACCCGGTTATCTCTCGAAGCCATCGAGCCATCACTAGCTACGGTGAGGTGAAGAGGGTAAGGGAGCTGATCAAGCTCAAATCGTAGGGGTCGATGGGTATTTATAGGTTGCGGCGGCTGCATCTGGATGGGAATGCATCTAGGTGCAGGGTAACCACCAGCGTCTTCTTCGACGCCAGTGAGGTTATCACCGAGCCCTAAATAGGACTCAAGGGTCATCCAGTCCGTGAGATGAAATGAAGAGGGTGAGCGTAAGCTTCAAAAGCTTGGCGAGGAAGGAAGGATGCTGGATGTGAGGTGATCAGGTTGTGTCTTCATCGCCGCTTGTCAACCGTTCAAGCGCGTGAAGAAGAAAAGAAGAGGAAGAAGAAGAATTCTCACAGGGATCGGTATGCAATAAAAGATAAGGACCTAAATAAAAGGAAAGGACTCAAATGCAATGAATTCTAGGGACTAAAATGTAAATAGAGGCCATTTAAGTTAATTTTAATTTAAATCTTTTCCAACTTTTTATATATAATTATAAATTAGCTAAATATTATATTAAAGCCATGTATTCACATTTTTGACCCATTTATTTATATTTATTTACTTATTAACTTAAGTTATTAAAGACTTAGGTCTTAAGTTATACTTAAGTTAAATAAGATATTAATTAGGTTAACTAATGGTATTTCGAGTCCATTTATTAATTAAATTATTAATAATATTAATTGACTTATAATTTAGCATTTTTAACTTATTCTAAGGTCCTTTAATGATTTGTCCCTTATTACATAATTCACCCTTATATATGCATATTCTTAGCTAATTAACTAGGGAAACTAGTTAATTAGGGGTAATTAGAAGCCATGATGAGCCTCTCATCACTTGACCTAATTATTGAATCCTATGGGGTAGCTACAAAATAACTTCCTTTTAGATTAGGTGGGGCGGCCCAAACAATTCAATCAACTAGCCCAAATGCACCACCGGTTAAGGAACACAAAGAGGTGATTAACCTAGTATGATTTCTAGTCCTTTATATATTGAATTGGTGTACTAGTTCCACAAGTCGAAATCCCAGTTGAGTAGATAAAAATCAAGTTAGGTTATGTGCCACAAATGTGGGTGTATGTAGTATGTATGTTAATTTGTCCCACAAGAAGTATCTTTTTGCTTTTTTTTATAATATGCAAGGGTGAGATGAGTGGAGGTGACCAACATGACAACAAATTCTATCCTAGGGCTTATGCAAACACCTAAGTAGATTAGGTCATGGTTATTGATGTGGTGAAATGAAACTAGTGGGGGGGAATGCGGAGGGCACTTACAGATTACTCTACCCGCACTTACTCCAGTCTACCACACTTGGATCTCCTTGCTAGGGTACCTGCAAGACAGTAAATCAGAGACAAGTAGGGTTAATAATAAGTAAATGCAAAGCAACACGAAAGACAAGAAAGCAAATTCCGTTGCCTCCCTGGCAACAGCACCAAAATGATGGGTCGTGTTTTGCGAATTAAAATTGGGATTTGGAGAACCTGTCGTCGTAACTCGCAAAATGCATCTATCAAATACAATTTATAATCGAAACTCCAAGGGAGTCTCAGGTCAAACATAGGGAGGTGGTTGGGTCGTGTTTCGTGTGTTAAAAATCGAGGTTACAAGTAACCTGTCGTCGTAGTTGCAAAACACGTCGATCAAATAAAATTTATACCGAAACTCCAAGGGAGTCCCGGGTCGAACACAGGGAGGTGATGTTTACTTTACCTGAAAATAGCGCTTCGATTCATTTTTTTTGGTATTTTGGGGTTTTGTTATTTTTTTGTGTTTTTGAAATAAAAGATAAGCAAATGATTCACAAGATAGAGATGTGGAACAAATATGATATATGTATCAATTCAATGTCGATTACAATGAACTATAAAAGCATAAAAAGAAAAGGAGGTGAGAGAAAATCTCCCGAATTGACTGTTCAGCGAGACGACGGTGCCTAGCAGAAGTTCGGACGAAGGAGGTGAGGAGCGGGACGACGGGGTTGAGATGCTGGAGGACGTCAGGTTGAGGAAAGCTTCGGCGTAGCTTTAGAATGGAGGTAAGAAGACGGAGTTGATCTGCTACCGGAATGGAGGTGAGAGGATGGCTCCAAGGTGACCTATGAAGGGAGATGGGAAGTTGGAGGAGTATTTGGTGGGGCAGAGGTTCGCTACACTAATAGGCACCTTGGGAGCTTGAGAACAAGCTCTAATGGAGTGTTGGTAGGCTTGCTAGAGCTTGGGAGTAGGTGGGAGTAGAGTAGGTAGAGATGGCTTGGAAGAGAGGGGGTGTAGGTCCTTTTATAATGGTGGAGAAGAGACAAAAATTGATATGGGACCATTAGTGACATCTAGGCCGTCGTTGGAAAAGTCGCTGTAGGCAGCTCATGGCCGCTGGCGCCCACAGCTGGCTCTGCTGGCATGCGATGAATTATCGACGGCTGTAAGCATCACTGTAAGTCCAGCTCATGCGTCGCTGTAGTCCACCTCACACTACGTTGGCGCCGCTCCAGCCTTGCCGTGCGTGTGCTCCCACGCGCTGGCACTACGCGCATGCGCGCCTGTACGTGCACCCATGCTGCTGTGCACGTGCGGTGCTGCGTGCGTGCACTGGTGGCCTAGGCTACGCCATGTGGCGCAGTCTGGGCTGTCCATTTTCTTCTTGTTGTGGGGGCTTCTACAGAGGTCGGATTGAGTTGATTTTCGCGCCGTTAGGCTGCGATCGTCGACCCGAATCCATTTGCGTGGTCAGATTTATCATTTGAAGCTCTAAATTATGTCTCTTAGTCCCTTGGCCATTATCTTCCTCGGACTGCATATGGTGCTATGGAACTTCGATCGAGGCGATTTCAGAGGCGTTGGACTCCGATCGTCGTCTTGATTAGATCAGTACGATCGGATCGTCAATCTGAGGCTCCAAAATAAATATCCTTCTCTCCTAACCACAAAAAAGGATGTAATTGATCCAAATTATATACAACTACTCTAAATGTAGAATGATGCATGCTATGCAATATTTATAACATGAAATGCAAATCTAAGCCTAGGAACATGCATGAATAGGTATTTTACCCTTACTAATGTGTTTACATCATACCCCCATGCCTATCTTTTGCTAGTCCTTAGCAAAATTAAACTATATGCTATGTATAATGGCAGAATTAGGATTAGATCGCTTAAGTCTAAGTCATTTATTAACAGTAGAAAATTTCAATTAAGGTCCTAAACTACGAAAACTCAACAATACCCTGGTGTCTGCCAGAATGCAGACCGCCCAAGTTCTCGCCTTATTTGAGAAGGGAAGATATATATATATATATTTCTTCTTTTCTAATTTTTTTTTTGTACTTTTGGAGTTTGAGAGTTCCGGGATAACTTTTTACGGCTACCCGACCCGCCCAAGACTCGAAAAAGACTCTAAGTACTAAGCATCTTTGTGAAAAAGTGATAGACTCACAAAATGGCCGTTAAGACGGACTTCAAGTTTCTACGACCCTAGGTGACCTTGCCTAAAGGTTTATCTTTATGATCGGTAGCTTTCTCCCTACTTCTTTTATTTATGGGGTCAACGCAAGGGCAAACCCAGTGTATATCTCCCCGGTTTATTCTACTTCCCCACTTCCTCCCTAAGTGTTTTGGGAATTATTATGCATTTTTTTTTGTGAGTTGGGTTCTGGACAACCGGCCAATGAGTTGTTACCACTGACAACTTGCCAGCCATACTCATGCGGTGAAGTGTGGTTTTATTTGTTTTTCTATTTTCTCCTTTTCTTTTTCTTTTTTTTTTTTGAGTGTTTCTTTTTTTTTTTATAAGTAGGTGGCTTCCCTGATCTAAGACTTACTTAAAGGCAATACAACGAAAATGGTTTTGTGGCTGGGCTCTGGACAACCGGCCGATGAGCTGTTACCACCGACAACTTGCTAGCCATACCACCCAAGTTGGTCCCTTAGCTACCCAATTTCCGTAAAAACCACCGGAAAGTGAGTCAGTGCAAAAAAATGTGTGTAGATGCTTAGGCTTACAGTCCCCCTAAATTAGAGGGCAGGTTGATAATTTGCATATTTATCATCCCAAATTATTTACCAAATTAAAATAAATTTTAATTGGCGAGGACTAGAGACTAAATCCACATTCGATTGGACACCCGGGCTAATTAAGCCTGAAGTCCTAAAGAGTCTAAGTGTTTAGGTCCTCTCGTATCATTTCTTAAAGTTAATAACTTCCAAATGCCTAAGTTCTCTTTTCCTAATTTCTTTCTTTTTTTATCTTTTTTCAAATTTTCAATTTTTTTTAAAATTTTATAAGAAACTAAAAGAAATTCTACGGAGTTAACATAATGATTTCAGGAATTGATTATCTGCCCCCCCATGCCTAAATGATGCAATGTCCTCATTGTAAAAATAAAGACATGAAAAGGGCGAAGTAAACAGAATATCACCTGAGTGTCATAAAAATCCGGTCAGCTCCGCAGAGAGGAGTGTATACACACGCGCTAAGTTTAATGCCTTCAGCTAGGCATAACATACATACAAAGAAGAAATTGAGAATTCACAAGTGCGGGTCAGAATCAAAATCAAAAGGTTGATCCTGAAACCCGTCTGTAGAAGATGTCCACAGACGTGGACGAGATTATGGTGCAGACCCATGCCCCAGGGTCGAGTGGTTCTCAGGTTCTGGATGAAAATCACCTAGAATCGAAGGTTGTGTTTGCGGGGTCAGGCCTACGGTTTAGTGGTGTGCAACCCAAGACCAAAGTGTCGGACAATGGGTAAAGATGGTTCAATAGGTGCGGTTGTCCACTTAACATCTAGCTTAGAAAAAAAATCAGTTATTTCGAGCTTGGGTTGCACGTGAAAGATATCGTAAGGGTCCTGGTAGAAAGTAGGCGGTTTTAGGTCAATAGGTACCCTTAGATCCAAAATCAAACTTCCCTCAGAATTAGCCTCCCAAATCTTTATTTCAACAATTCTATCCTCCAACATCAAGGGCTCAGGCTTCGGGACCTCTAGCATATTATTCACCCCATATGATTCTCCCAAGTCCAGAAATCGTGGCTGAATCAAGATTGACTTGGGCACAAAGATCTTAGAAGTCAGCTCATCGGGGTGTAGATGAGGACTGGGGTCACTGATTGAATCATCAAGATTCAGATCCTCCAAGTTAACCCCAACTGAATCCAAATCTTCAATAATTGGGCTATCAACTGGTTTGTCAGATTCCTCAAGCCCATTTGTCTTACTAAAATCCTCTTCCTTAAGTTCAAGTGAGACTTCACCAAAAGATTCTTCACCCTCAGAGTCAAAGAATCCATGATCCTCATTTATATATGTCTCAAAATCATATGTCATTTCATGGTCCGTGGAGACATATTTTTCCTCGCTCCCTGCTCGGAGATCTCGAGTGAATCAATCGGTTCATCCTCAAATGGTTGCTCTAGCCCATCTTGGTCATCCCCAGTCTCAGAAAATGTATCCCCCCCGATAGGCGCCTGAGCGGGTTCAGACATTGGCTCTCATGAAGGGGATTCATCTTGAGAATCATCCCAAGATTTGACTAGTGCAACCACAAATTTCATCCTCAACCTCAACAATTTCCCAAGAAGAAACTCACACAAGTCCCTATCCCTAACACTTTGGAGCAAATCCAATAGAGAACTATTAAGTTCATCAATCATTTTGATTATAGGCTCTAGTGCTTCAGTGCATGGTGTTGGCTGAGCCTCTAAAGATTGTATAATGTTCCTCAAATTAGTCAACACCCTATCCTGGATCTGGTTCACCTAAATTGACTAGTTCGGTTCAAGTTTGGGTGGGTTCAGGTTAAATCTAGGGGAGTGAAGATGTCGAGGTTCTCGGGTCCCTCCCTGAAAGTAGGTCATTCTATGTTGTTCAAAGGATGGTGGCGACCTATATTCAGTGGAATACTGGGGAGGGTAGGTGTTATAATCATGATATCCTTCTTGATTGTAGATCGGGTTGGTTTGGTCATCAAAGGATGGAGATCCATAATTATTATAGCTCTGGGAAGGATAATAATCATAGTCTTGTTGTCCAAGGTTAGGCCCTGGACATTGAGGTCTAGATTCATATCCCCAATCAAAGTCATCCTGGCTAGTGGATGGGTAATTACAAGTCAAGTTGGGATAGTAATCATCTTGGGGATAAGTGGTGGTAGGAGGATAGGATGTGAAATGTGTGTAGGATGTGGAAGGGTACATGGTGAAGTGAGGAGGGAAATAAGAAGAGAAAGGAGCCCTACAATACAAAAATACAAGCCTGTCCTTAGTTTGGGTAGCCTAAAGGTCTACAGACTCTCAGAATCCGTCCTAAGATTATAGACGATTTACTCTACTTATGTCCAGGTAATCCAACCAGTTAGAAGGAGGGACTGGGGAGAAGGTTCTTCCTTTGGCTTGCACCTCCGGTTCCTAGTGTACCCCCCAGCTGCGGTCGTTTGACGCTACTCCCCTAGCTAGACATCAGATTGACTAGTATAAGTAGGTTAATCATGAACAATCTCAATCTGGATTCCGATGAGCAAACCAGTCCTTAGGGCCAATGTCTAATCAATTTTAGTTAGGCATGGGACAATGGTGCTTCAGGAATGTGATGGGCCCTTTAGATGGGTTGTGCCCTTAATGATCAGTTAAAATGTGTGTGCGTGCACAACCAGGGTTCTCAACCAAGGTTATTTGATGATGTGTCTTTTAGGGTTAAACCTTGTTTAGTAGCTTTTATGGTTTAATTCTTAGGTTGGTTCAATCAAGGTTTAGTAGAACACTCCAAGTTTTGAAAGCACGGGTGATGATATGTTCCTTTAAAAATAAAAAATAATGTGGAGTGCTCGGTTTAGCCCTTAGAATCAACCCTAAGTGGCAAGCTACTTGATGGATTAGTTTTAGATTGAGTGGTGCGACCCAAATAGCTCAATCAATTGGCCTACTGCACCACTTAGTTTAGGCACACAAGAATGCTTAACCTATTCAGATTTCTACTCACTTATGTGTATTTAGTTGAAGTGTACCGGGTCCACAGGTCAGATCCGGGTTAAGTGGTAGAATCAAAGTGATTGTGCGCCTTAGGATAAGAAGTTGTGGGTGTTAAGTGTGTAGCTTTCAAAAAATCCCACAATCAGATAACACTTTCTTTTTTATTTTTATTTTTTATTTATGTGGATGGAGAGGTGAGTGGAAGTGGCAAACAAACAACCAAATCTATCCCAGGGTTCATAAAAAGCACCTAAGTTTATTTGGGTTTGAGTTATTCGATTATGGAATGACAACTAAGGTGGGGGTGGTGTGGGGGACACTTACAAAACACTCTACCCGCACTTTACTCCGGTCTACCGCACTTGGATCTCTATGCTAGGGTACCTACAGGACAGTAGATCAAAGACAAATAGGGTTAATGCTATGTAAATGCAAAGAAACGCAATAAACAATAAAGTAAATTCCGTTGCCTCCTCGGCAACGGCGCCAAAATGGTCGGGTCGTGTTTCATGTGTTAGAAATCGAGGTTACAAGTAATATGTCGTCGTAGTTGCAAAACACGTCGATCAAATAAAATTTATACCGAAACTCCAAGGGAGTCCCGGGTGGAACACAGGGAGGTGACGTTTACTTTACTTGAAAACCGCGCTTCGATTCGTTTCTTTTTGGTATTTTGGGGTTTTGTTATTTTTTTGTATTTTTGAAATAAAAGACAAGCAAATGATTCACAAGATAGAGATGTGGAACAAATATGATATATGTATCAATTCAATGTCGATTACAATGAACTATAAAAGCATAAAAAGAAAAGGAGGTGAGAGAAAATCTCTTGAATTGACTGTTCAGCGAGACGACGGTGCCTAGCAGAAGTTCGGACGAAGGAGGTGAGGAGCGGGACGACGGGGTTGAGATGCTGGAGGACGTCGGGTTGAGGAAAGCTTTGGCGTAGCTTCGGAATGGAGTTGAGAAGATGGAGTTGATCTGCTACCGGAATGGAGGTGAGAGGATGGCTCCAAGGTGACCTATGAAGGGAGATGGGAAGTTGGAGGAGTATTTGGTGGGGCAGAGGTTCGCTACACTAATAGGCACCTTGGGAGCTTGAGAACAAGCTCTAATGGAGCATTGGTAGGCTTGCTAGAGCTTGGGAGTAGGTGGGAGTAGAGTAGGTAGAGATGGCTTGGAAGGGAGGGGGTGTAGGTCCTTTTATAGTGGTGGAGAAGAGACAAAAATTGATATGGGACCATTAGTGACATCTAGGCCGTCGCTGGAAAAGTCGCTGTAGGCAGCTCATGGCCGCTGGTGCCCACAGCTAGCTCTGTTGGCATGCGATGAATTATCGATGGCTGTAAGCATCACTGTAAGTCCAGCTCATGCATCGCTGTAGTCCACCTCACGCTGCGCTGGCGCCACTACAGCCTTGCCTCGCGCGTGCGCCCATGTGCTGGCACTACGCACACTCGCACTGCTGCGCACTTGCGGTGCTACGTGTGTGCGCTGGCGGCCTGGGTTGCGCCACGTGTCGCAGTCTGGGCCGTCCATCTTCTTCATGTTGTAGGGGCTGCTACAGAGGTCGGATTGAGTCAATTTTTGCGCCGTTAGGCTACGATCGTCGACTCGAATCCATCCGCACAATCAGATTTATCATTTGAAGCTCCGAATTATGTCTCCTTGTCCCTTGGCTGTTGATCTTCCTCGGACTGCATATGGTGCTACGAAACTCCGATCGAGGTGATTTCAGAGGCGTTGGACTCCGATCGTCGTCTTGATCAGATCTGTATGGTCGGATCGTCAATCCGAGGCTTTGAAATAAATATCCTTCTCTCCTAACCACAAAAAAGGACGTAATTAACCTAAATTATATACAACTACTCTAAATGCAGAATGGTGCATGCTATGCAATATTTATAACATGAAATGCAAATCTAAGCCTAGGAACATGCATGAATAGGCATTTTACCCTTAGTAAATGTGTCTACATTAGGAGGCGACATTTACTTTGTTTGAAAACCGCACTTCATTTTGTTTCTTTTTGGTTTTTTGAGGTTTTGTTATTTTTGTGTTTTTGAAATAAAATGACAAGCAAGATAAGTTCACAAAATGAGATGGAATAAATATGATATATCACTCCAATGCTTATTACAATAATCTACGAAAGCATAAAAGAGATAGGGGTAAGAAGAAATCTCCCGAATCGGCTGTTTGGCAAGACGATGGTGCCTAGCGGAAGCTTGGATGGAGGTGAGATGCTGGACGATGGAGGTGAGATGCATGAGGATGCCAGGTAGAGGAATACTTCACCGAGGATCTAGAATGGAGGAGAGAAGACGGAGGTGATCTTCTACCGGAATGGAGGTCAGAGGATGGCTCCAAGGCAACCTATAAAGGTGGTGGGATGAAGGATGAATATTTGGTGGGAAATAGGAATATTACACTAATAGGAGGCCTTTGGAGCTTGAGAGTAAGCTCTAATGGAGCTTTGGTTGGCTGCTAGAGCTTAAGAGTAGGTGGGAGTAGAGTAGGTAGAGATGGTGAAGAATGGAGGTGTAGGGAAGAGGAAGAAATTCGTGTAGAGGGCTGTAGTGACAGCTGCAAGCGTCACTAAAGACCCCTGCAACTGTCACTGAAGATCGCGCCCCCACCGCTCACGTCCATAGCTATCCTCGTGCCTACAGGCAATTAGTGATGGTTGCAAGCGTCACTAAAGGCCCACCCAGGCTGTTACTGAAGGTCGGCACCAGCCATGCACACTTCCGCCCACAGTTGTTGGCGCAAGCATCACGCGGTCATGTTGCACACGTGCGCTGGCATGCGTTGGCTGCTGCTACGTGCGTTCATGCTATGGGTGTGCGCGACTATGAGCTGTGCCTTTGTGCGCACGCGGCCATCTTTAATTGGAGAATTGGGGAGCCTGCGGGATTTGAACCTGCACCCCCCGTTGGAGGCCAACATCCCAACCAATGTGCCACGACTGGGGATTGTCACAAGGAGTTCTTGAGGCCACGGCGTGGAGGCTTCCTAACCGTTGGATGATGATCCAACAGTTAGGATTCGAAGATGAAGATGATGAGGGGGCACCAGTAGCCATTGATGGCCGATGTTGGGCGACCTAGATGGCGTCATGTGGTGCCATTTGGGCCATCCATCTTCTTTTTGTTGCAGAGGGTTCCATGGTGCTTGGATCGAGGTGATTTTTGCGTTGTCGGACTGCGATTGTCACTTCGGATCTATCGTATGGTCGGATTTTTCATCCGAAGTCCGTAGGGATGTCGCATTGACCTCCTAGCTATTGATCTTCCTCGGATCACATAAGGTGATACAGGATTTCGATTAGGATGATCTCAGAGGCGTTGGACTTCAATCATTATCCTAATCAGATGTGGACATTCGGATCATCAATCTGAGACCCCGAAATAAATCTCCTTCCCTCCTGGCCATAAAAAGGATGTAATTAACCTAAAATATACACAGCTACTCTAAATGTAGGATGATGCATGCTATGCAATATTTATAACATGAGATGCAAATCTAAGCCTAGGAACATGCATGAATAGGCATTTTATCCTCAATAGTTGTCTCTACACCCTAAAATTGGCTTCCCATATCTTCATTTCCAGATTCCTATGCTCCACAATCAAGATTTTCGATACCTTACAAATGTCATCATCCCTGTATAAAATATCCAAGTCCAAAATTTGCGGTTCAAAAAAAATTGACTTTGGCTTGATAATATCAAGAAGATAATCATGATTATACTCAACGGGGTGTGATTGAGGAATGGACCTATGAATTGAATCATCCATGAAAACAAGATTTGTATCTTCCAAGCTAGCCCCAACAGGATCAATTTCCTCAATTACTGGGCTATTAAATGATTCATTAAATTCTTCAAGCCCAGTTGTCTCACTGAAATCATATCCTTCAAACTTGAGCGAGACTTCACATAATGATTCTTCACATTCAAGATTAAAGAATTTTGGATCCACATTTATATATATCTCAAAATCAATGATCATTTCCTAGTGCATGGAGACATACTTTTCCTCGTACCCTGGCTCAAGGATTTTGGGTGAAGTAATCAAATCATCCTCAACTAATTGCTCTAGAACAATCTGGTCATCCCTTCTCTCGTAAGACGTGTCCCCCTAATAGGTGCCTGAGCAAGTTCTGATAATGGCTTTCTTGAAGGGGTTTCATCCTGGGAATCATCCCAAGAATGGACTAGAGCAATCACAAATTTCATCCTCAATTTCAACAACTTCTCAAGTAAAATCTCACCCAGGTCCTTATCCTTAACATCTTGGTGCCAATCCAACAAATACTTGTTAAGATTGTCAATCATTTCAACCAAAGGCTCCAATTCTTCAGTGCAAGGTGTTGGCTGAGTTTCTAAAGATTGAATGGTATTCCTTATGTTAGCCAACATCTTATCTTGGACCTGGTTTAACTGAACCAAAAGGTTTGGTTCAGGGTTGGGTGGGTTTGGGTTTAATTTAGGGGAGTCAAGAAATTGATGTTCTTGGTACCCTCCCTGATAATAGGTCACTTTGAGTTGTTCAAAGAGGGGTGGTGACCTATATGCAGTGTAATCTGGGGGAGAGTAAGGATCAGCATATCCTTCTTGATTGTAGATCGTATTAGGTTGTCCATAGGTGGGCGGTGATCTATAATTGATG
Organism: Thalassia testudinum; assembly: GCA_037157565.1. Lineage (NCBI taxonomy): Eukaryota > Viridiplantae > Streptophyta > Magnoliopsida > Alismatales > Hydrocharitaceae > Thalassia > Thalassia testudinum. The sequence goes on along the minus strand of JAZHRO010000025.1, from coordinate 55,458,458 downwards.
TAGCTCGGAGAAGGATAAAAATCAATATCATGATGTCTAGGGTTAAACCTTGAACACGGAGGTCTAGAATTGTACCCCTAATTCGAGTTACCCAACTAGTAGATGGTTGATTACAGCACAGGTTGGGATAATAATCATCATATTGGGGATAAGATGTGTCAAGAGGGTAGGAGTGGAAATGTGTGTATGATGTGGAAGGATCCATGACAAAACCAGAGGAAGAAAGGTGCCCTGCACTACAAACAATCAAACCTGTCCTTAGGTAGGGTAGCCTAAAGACCTACAGACTCTCATAAACTGTCTTGAGATGAGAGTAACGATTTCATCTACTTCTTTCTGGTCAATCCAACCAGTTAGAAAGAGGGATTGGGGAGAAGGTTCTTCCCTTGGTTTTTGCCTCAGGTTCCTTTGATACCTCCCAACTGTGGTTGTTTGACATTGCTCCCCTAGCTAGACATTAGATTGAATAGTAGAAGTAGATTAATCGAAAATAATCTTGATTTGGGCCCCAAAGAGCAAGTCAAATCCTTAAGGCCAATGTCTACTTGATTTTAGATTAGGCTTAGGTTTGAATGTGCTTTAAAATGTGATGGGCCCTTTATCTGGGTTGTGCCCTTAAAGGTCAATTTCAATGGTTGTGCATGCACAACCAATGATTTTCAAGCAAGATTTTTTTTGGATACAGTGAATTTTAGGGTTTAAACCTTGCTTAGTAGCTTTTAGGGTTCAACTTTAGGTGTATTCAATCAAGTTCAATTGGCAAATTAGGTTTTGAAAGCACAGGTGAAGATGTCTTCCTTTAAAACTTAAGAAAAATGTGGAGTGCTTGGTTAATCCCTAAAAGTTGAATCCTATGTGGCAAGCTATCGATGAGTTGTTTTTAGATGAAGTGGTGCGGCCCAAACAACTCAAGTAATTGGCCTTAATGCACTACTAAGTTAGACATAAATGATTACCTAGTCTGATTTCTACTTGATTATGTGTTTGTTTGTGTGTATCGGTTCCAAAGATTGGGTTACTGGTTGAGTATGACAAATTAGAAGATGTTGCGTACCTCTGTGGAATTTCCTTTTAGATTTTTTTTTTTATAAGTGGATGGTGAGGTGGGTGAAAATGAAAGCAACCAAACTAACCCTAAGGTTTACGAGAGCACCTAAATTAATTAGGGTGATGGAATGAAATCTATGAAGGGGGAAAGAATGGGGGAGCACTTATAGTTGTCTTCAACTATACTTTACTCCTTTCTACCGCTTGAAGATTCTTGGTTGAAGTACTTGCAAGACAATAGAAAACGAATGCAAGAGAGTTAGAAAGCAAATAAGTGCAACGAATGAGGAAAATCAATTGAGATCTGTTGCCTCCCCACAATGGTGACAAAATGTTGAACGCAATTTCTATGCTAAAAGTTTGAGTTTGTAAACCTTGTTGTTGCGGTCGCGTAAAAATCAATCAAACTGATAATTTAACCGAAACTCTGGTTAGTCCCAGGTCAAAAATGGGGAGGCAAACGTTTGATCAAAAATCACGTTAGATTTATTGTCACAAAGTAGATTAGTTGGTCGAATTAAATCTATGCTAGCTATCTACTAAAAGAATAATTAATAGAGGAGAGGAAAAGAATAATACAAATAAAGAGAAATAGGGAGACAATAAACAAATATTTCATAACCATGGAATCAAGTTCATTACATCTAATCGCTACATTAGAAAGCAGGAAATCTATACTAGGAAGTGATAAAAGAGAAGGTGATGAGAAGTTATCCTCCTCGATGGCTGCTTGGAGGAGGACCCACGTTGATGAGATGCCTGGATGAGGGTGGTGAGATACTAGACGAAAGAAGATGAAGATGAAGGATGGAGCAGGAAGACATCGCAACAGGATTCGCTTCCCAAACGACGGTGAGAGGACAATCACGGGTGCTCCACGAATGGAGGTGAGAAGGTGGAAAAATTATATTTAAGACTCTAATGGAGCATCCTAGGTTTGGGACAAGCTCGTAGAGCTTTGGAGGGGTTGAGAGTAGAGAGGAAGCGATGAAAAATGAGGTGGTAAGGATGGCCTTTTATAGTTGTAGGAATGGGGCATAGATGTCTTTCTACAAAGCTTAAAAAATAAATGATGTGGTCTTTAGTGACGGATATAAACATCACAAAAGGCTAAGCATTGGTGAAACTCACGTACGCCTTCGCCTCTTTGTCTTCAGTCGTTGAGGCATGTGCCCACATTAAATTCATCTCTCGATCGGATGGCTTAAAAGCCTTCAGTGCCTCTTCTTCATTATGTGCGTGGTGCCCGCATCAGATTGTGCATGCATCGACGCGTCATCACACAGTTCACCCTACACTCCCATCCAGTGCGCCACGTTGCCACATCATCACCGTTCGCACTGCATCCAATGTCGTGATTTTATCCTCACCCACTCTCTCGCTCAATTTGAGGCGAGGCGGCCCTTGAACCCATGCCTCCCTCTTCGCGAGTGACCTCTGGACTAATGCTTTGCACCTCGCCTTATGTCGCGTTTATGATTTAAGGTGGAAGCGCTCTTAGCCATTGGATCTCGATCCAACGGCTAAGATTGAGTCTTGCTCTCTCCTTCAGAGGTTGAGCGGAGGGGTGCAGGTGGGTTTGTATGGTTGGGTTGGTGCCACGTGGCACCATCTTAGCTGTCCATCTTCATATGCTCATAGGTGGTGCCACGGATGTCGGATTGAATTGATTTTCATGTCGTTGGGTTGCAATCATCGATCCAAACCAACCCATGCAGTTGGATTTTTCATCTGAGGTATGGATTTACACCACCTTGATCCTTATCCTCATTCTTTCTCAGACTGTATCTGATGCTATGGAAATCTGATGGTGGCGATCTCGGAGTCGTTGAACTCCAATCATCGCCCTGATCCTATCCATACAGTTGGATCTTCAATTTGAGGCCCCGATAAATATTACCCTATTCCCTAACCACAGAAAAGGAGAATTAACCTAAAATTTATACAATCTAACCTAAATGCAAGATGATGCATGTTACGTAATATTTATAATGCATGATGCAATTATACACCTAAGAACACACATAAAGAGACAGTTAATGTGACATAGATGTCTCTACATCATAACACAATCTATGATCTTTACCCTTTACTCACTAAGTTGTCCTACAGAGACACACAAATCACTTTAGGTAAAACATGTCATTGGAGTACAATAAGAACGTCAAGCTTAAAATTTACATTGAACCATTAATAATTTGGTTAGTCCGAGTCCTTTCACTGGGAGTCTTCAAAGTAATTCCTAATTAAGTTTTTAAGCTAATTAATGCACTTTAAAGACAAAAATAAAACTTAACTTGGAACTTAACTACATTCTAATACTACCCTAAATAACAACTACCACCAAATAAGGGAAGGAGGTTTGGAAATTTACAAGCATGCAAACATTTTTTTTCTAGTTTTCTAACCTATACGAAATGCCAAGATGATAGATTTAGCCACTACGAAACATTAACACAAAACTGTAATTTGAAAAATGCATCATTGTAATTAAAAAGATTTATAATTTTTACAAGAATTTTGACTAAATTAAACTAGAGAGAATAGAAACATAACTAGGTATGTACAATGCCATACATCACACATCAACTAAAAATGCACTGTTAATTACATGTCTAAAGCATTGAAATTAAAAGGTGGCATAGGGAGCTCATGCAGTAGCTGAAGGAGATGAGGAAGAACTAGAAGGGATGGTGGCATTGCTGTTGGCAGTTGTAGCGAACAGGAGAAAGGACGGGAGCAGTCACTGAAGGTGGTGACTGTCGAGGTGGTTGGTGCAGCAAGGGAAGTGGTGTGACATGAAGAAGAGAGGAGGGAAGAGTGGAGGTGCCTGTAGGCGTGGGATGTTGCTGCATCTGTTGTGGGAGTTGACATAGAGGGCAGAGAGAGTGGCTAAACGAGGAAGAAGAAGATGAAGAGAGGGGGCAGATGTGGTGGCTGATGATGGTGGTGTAGCCAGCTGTGGTGTTGGTCTGTTGTGGAGTTGGAGGAGGGTTAACACAGGGAAAGGAAAAAGGAGGAGGAAAGGGAGTTGAGGAAGGAGAGGTGGCTAAGGAGAAGAGAGGAGGGGAGGTTGTGCGATGGTACTGGTGGAGCTACGCTGTGGAGGAGGGCAGCGGTGGGTGGTAGAGCGGTGTAGCTTGACGGTTAGGGCAGAGGGCATCAACGAGGTTGAAGAGAAGGAGAAGAGGGGATCGACGCTGGCGATTTTGAAGGTGGTGATGTTGCTGTTGCTGCATTTGGGGAAGGCGAAGGTGGGCGGTGCAGGTGGCTAGTGGTGGGTGTGTTGATGCAGGGGAGAGATGGGGCAGTGGAGGGAGGTGTGAAGGAGAAGTGGAAGAATGAGAGGAGGAAGGAGTTTAAGAGGGAGAGAAAGAGATCAGTTGAGAGTGGGAGGGTGTTGGTTTCTACCTCCCTCTCCTTCGGTGTGCTTGTGAGAGGGAAAAAGAGAGGGAAGGGGGTGCAGTTATGAAGTACGTGAAGGGGAGGGAAGTTGAGGATATGTGGTTATGTAAGGGGGTGTTGACGTGGGATTTTTATTTTTATTTTTTTTTTCTTTGAACAAAAAGAGGGGATTGGCGGGAACAAGGGAAGGAAAAAAAATGAGGTTAAGGATTTGATTTCTTCTCTCCATGCAATTATATTAATAGTATTTCTTTAAACCTGCATTACCTGCATACATAGAATAAATATGTAAAAATATATAAACATTCTTAATTTAATGTTATTTAGATTCATTGTATGCGGAAATGTTAAGCTATTAAACCTATTATTACATTAATCACTTCTCTTAAGCTCTAAAACTATATTAAAATTAACTAATTATACCATGTGAATGTAGTTTCATCACACCCCCCAACTTACATTTTGCTAGTCCTTAGCAAAATATCAGAAGTAAAAACAAAAGAAAATAGCAAAAATGTGATGCCAGGACCCACCTTAACCAATCATAGCCATTAACATAAGTTGTACAACCTTAGGTTTCAATATTGGTTCAACAACTCCTCAGTAATGAATCAAGATAAAGGACTCTCATTATTCCTGACTTCAAGTGTCACAAGTGAATTTCTAAAGAACTTACAATCAACCAAACTTTAGAAAAGAGTTGGAAATAAATCAAGTATTCGTGCATGTGGATTGAAGTTTACAAGCCAAAATGGAAGAAATCAAGTCTCCAGAGTCTGAATTTATTAGTCCAATTAATCTCCACAATCACCTTGGATTCTTTCCTAGTACAACCTGGATTACTACTTATCAGTTCCCAGCATATCTTAGGTTCATTGGGCTTTCTACGTGACCCATGTAGCGAGCCTTACATCTCCAACTCCTAAACCAGTTGGTCTTAGGGTACTGAGTGATAAAACACTCCAAAGGACTTGTTGGCTCAAGTCATGAAGGCTTACAAATCCAAAGAAAAGTATTAAGTTTATTTAATGGTGTTGAGTGTTTGGACTAAGATTAGAATTAGGTTCTTTTTTCTTTTTTTTGCAAGATATATACAATGCCTCCCACTAAAAATGGCATAAAGGAGAGGGCTTTATGAAAATTTTCTAATTTTTTTTCTTCTTATTTTTCTTCTTTTTTTTCTTTATATATTTTTCTAAAGAACCTAATTCTTCTCCTAAATCACACTCAACAAGTTAGGTGCATTTATTCAATTTTCCTAGGAGGCTAGTAAGAGCTTCCCAAAAGTGGTTCAAAAATCCTCCTAAGTGGAGAATAGTAACTAAGATTTGTGACTAAAAACTAAACTCCTAAAAACATTTGTGCCTAACTTATCAATGTGAATAGTGAATATAAGGGAATACTTAAATTTCAAACTCTTCTAATCAGATAGTTGAAAATAAATCCTATTTATTCTTACTCTTCAACTCATTACCAGGAAATAACAAGACTAAAATGACTGACATATGCCAAAATCCTAAATCTTAATTGATCACCTTAGTAATTAAGTCTAAGACCTACAGAGCCACTGAGTTAAACCTAAGTATACTTCCTAAGGTAACAACTCCTGGTTAAAGGGGCATTTTCATCATCCTTCAAAAACAAAAAGAAAAACAAACAGAAAAACACAACTTAATGCATGCAAACTTTACAAACTTTTCTTTTTAATGCAAAATAAAAGATAAAGCATGCAAGTTTTGATGATGATTTTTTTTTTGAAATAAAATAATTCAACTAAAACTTAAAAATTGCAGCTTACACAACACATCAAAAAATAAAAACAGGTCAAATAATAACAGGAAAGAAAATAGGTTTTCCCCACCCCCCAACTTAAATGACATTGTCCACAATGGCATAGAAATAAAAGAGAGGGAGTAGTTTAGATAGATACAACCTGATGTAGTGAAGCACTTGTGATGGTGAGCCATCCAACTTACCTAACCTACAAAACTAAAAATAGATTAAAAGCAAAAAAAAATTTATTTATTTACAAAATCTAAAGGATGGTTAAATAACCTTGTTTATATACAAAATTGAACCTAAGAAAAGTAGGGCTTTTGGTTATTTACAGATCGAGAAAAAGAAAGCCTCTATAAGAAAACTTGGCCTATGGATTCACCATGATTGAGTCATTTTACGTCAGATCCTCAAGATGTAACAAAACCATGAGAAGTCTCGCAAAGCTACTCTTCTCTCATGATGAAATCTTGGTATAGTGACATAGATTAGCACCCTGATATAACCCTATTAGGTCTCGCAAAGCTACACACCTTAGAGCTAACTTAGGTAATGCTAACTCTAGTCTGTTTACGAGTAATAGCCAACATCTTAAGGAATAGGGCTTCGCTGGGCTACACTCTATCCTCAAGAGGTAACTAATCCCCGTATCAGGCTCGAAGTCACTATCCTACTAAAGTACAAATAGGTTAACTCAAAAGAAAAGAGGCTAGCTAAATAACCCGAATGTGGAGCATCGCAGTGCTACACCTCCCACATCTATCTGAAATGCTAACAACCGTACGGTCCTGATAAAACCAAAAACTTCTAGTAAACTCAGAGTAGAGTCTCACAGTGCTACTCTTCCCACATGAGTCCAAGGTCACTAATGTCTCGTAATGCTATCTTTCAATCCTCGCCAAGCTGGTCTCAGATCTTGAGAATCAACCTAACTACCTAAAAGAAACAACTTTTTTTTAATTATTTTTCAAATTTTTATTATGTACAAATTTTCTGATGACTTTTTTAAAATTTTTGTTTTTGCAAATTTTTTTTATACATAAAGTTTCATTTTTCATTTTTTTTCTTTTTTTTTGAATTATTTATTTATTGTGTTGCATTGCTCCCAACCAACGCTAAGTTTTATGCCTTTAGCCGGGCGGTATGAAGGCGATGACATATCTATCAAAGCATTGGTTCACTAATTCCACTATGGCTCTCTTAAATGGACGAGTAGGAGGATAAGAGAAATTGGCTCTCAGTCCATACTTAAGGAAGTGTAGGTGATTAGTGTACCAATCCTAATGGGATTTCTTATACCAAGCATATGCCATCATTGGCATGGTCGTACATGCCACACTTGATGCACAATCCCATATGCTGCACCCTACGCCATTTAGCTATATTACTTCTCCCACAAAAGGGAGATTCCTGAAGTGCATGAATCTCTTCATAGTGCACTTCCATCGCTTTTAGCATGATCAACAATCGTACATCTACAGGGAGATTCGTGTCGTGGTGAAGTGAACAAGCGAAGGTCAAGAAGATGGGCTCATGGAAAGTCATTGTGCAAGTCACTATTGTGCTTAGGTGCTCTAGTGCTCCAGAAAGCAAGAAGGGGGATGAGAAGGTATTAGAATGCCTCCAATGTGCGCAAAGTTTTACGCCTTCAGCCAGGCAAAAAGAACAAAATCAACTAGGGATAGGATTTAGAAAAGCAAGCTTATCAACACCTTTGATAAACTCCTGATGCTTAAGATAGGGTTTAAGCCTTTTCCCATTAACCATGAAAGTGTGCCCAGTATTGGTATCTACTATTTCTATAGCTCCACTTGGTAAGGTGCACACAACAATACAAGGTCCTATCCATTTAGAGCAAAGCTTTCGTAGAAAGAACCGAAGTCTGGCATCATAAAGCCAAACACATTGGTTTAGTTTAAAAGACTTCCGAAAAATATGACGATCTTGGAAAGCTTTCATTCGCTCTTTATAAACCTGAGAATTCTCATATGCATCATTTCTTAATTCCTCCAATTCACTCATTTGTAATTTTTTGTGATCCCTAGCTTATTCAAGATTCATATTACATTTTTTTATTTTTTTATTGCCTAAAAGGATGTATGCTCAAGTTTTACTAGCAAATGGCATGCATTTCTGTACACCAACCGATAGGGGGACATTCCAATAGGGGTCTTGTAAGCTGTACTGTAAGCCCATAATGCATCATCTAATATTTCATCCCAATCTTTTTTGTCAGCTCTTACCGTCTTTTGAAGGATTGCCTTCATCTCCCTATTAGATGATTTAGCTTGACCATTTTCTTGAGGATGGTATGGAGTTGCAATTCTATGATTGACTCCATACTTCTTAAGAAGACTTCTCAATTGAAATTATTAAAATGGGAACCTCCATCATTGATGATTACTCGCGGCATCCCAAATCTTGCAAAAATATTCTTCTGAATAAAGCATGTGACTACACTATGGTCATTATTCTTTGTTGGGATTGCCTCTATCCATTTTGATACATAATCTACCGCTACTAAAATATAAAGATATCCAAATGAAGGGGTAAACGGTCCCATAAAATCGATGTCCCAAACATCGAAAACCTCGGCCATTAAAATCGAATTTAAAGGCATCATATCTCTTTTAGTAATATTTCCTAAAGCTTGGCATCTTGTATAAGACTTAGTAAACAAATGTGAATCCTTGAACAAAGTCAGCCAATAAAAATCGCTTTGGAGGACCTTAGCAGTTGTTTTCTTTCCAAAAAAATGACATCCACATGCATTACTATGACACAAGGATAATATGCTGTGGAACTCACTTTCCGGAACACACCTTCTTATTATCTAATCATTACAGAGCCTAAAGAGTTCTGGATCTTCCCAAAAATAATAGTTAATCTCAGAGAAAAATTATCTCTGTTATGTTTTGTCCAATTGGAAGGGGTCTGACCTACAGCTAAGTAATTGACTATATCTACAAACCAAGGAGACTTAATTCCCTTTATAACCAATAGATGTTCATCAGGGAATAAATCACAAATTGGTGGAGAATGATCGTTACTTATTAAGATCCGAGATAGATGATCAACCACTACATTTTCTGATCCAGTATTATCCTTCATTTCTAAATCAAATTCTTGCAATAAAAGTATCCATCAAAATAATCTTGGTTTAGCATCATTTTTGGATAGAAGATGTCTAAGGGCTAAATGATCACTATAAATTACCACATGGGAACCTAACAAGTATGATCGAAACTTTTCAAGAGCAAAAACAACTACAAGCAATTCCTTTTTAGCTGTAGTGTAATTCTTTTGAGCTTCATCTAAAGTTCTACTTGCATAAAAGATTACAACAAGTTTCTATCAATTCTCTGTCCTAAAACTACTCCTATTGCAAAATCTAAAGCATCACACATAATCTCAAATGGGAGTGTCCAATCTAGAGGTTGTAGGATAGGCGCTCTAGTCAAAGACCCTTTAAGAGTGTTAAAGGATGTTAAACAGGAATAATCAAATTTAAAGCTAACTTCTTTAGACAAAAGAGCACTCAAAGGTCTACCTATCTTAGAGAAGTCTTTAATGAAATGCCTATAAAATCCTACGTGTCCTAGGAAAGATCGAACATCTTAAACTGAAGTAGAAGGTGGAAGGTTATTGATCAGATCAACCGTAGCCTTGTCTACTTCCATTCCTTTCTTTGAGACAATATGGCCTAAAACAATTCCTTCCTAAATCATAAAGTGGCTTTTTTCCCAACTTAAGACAAAGGTGACCTCAATACATTTTTGAAGAATTTTCTCAAGATTAAGGAGACAAGAATTAAATGAATCCCCAAATACAGAGAAGTCATCCATAAAAATCTCTAAACAATCACTAACCATGTCCAAGAAGATAGCCATCATGCACCTCTAAAATGTGACTGGTGCATTACACAATCCGAACGGCATTCTTCGGAATGCAAAAGTTCTAAAGGGACATGTGAAGGTTGTCTTTTTATTGATCTTCAGGGTGAATTACCACTTGATGATATCCATAATATCCATTAAGAAAACAAAAGAATTCCCTTCCCACTAACCTTTCAAGAATTTGATCTATAAAGGGTAAAGGGAAATGATCTTTCTTAGTGTCATTATTAAGCTTCCTATAATCTATACAAACTCTCGAAGAGGAAGCTATTCTAGTGGGTACTTTTTCACCCTTGTCATTGGTTATAATGGTTAAGGAGACAAGAATTAAATGAATCCCCAAATACAGAGAAGTCATCCATAAAAATCTCTAAACAATCACCAACCATGTCCAAGAAGATAGCTATCATGCACCTCTAAAATGTGACTGGTGCATTACACAATCCGAACGGCATTTTTCGGAATGCAAAAGTTCCAAAGGGACATGTGAAGGTTGTCTTTTTATTGATCTTCAGGGTGAATTGCCACTTGATGATATCCAGAATATCCATTAAGAAAACAAAAGAATTCCCTTCCCACTAACCTTTCAAGAATTTGATCTATAAAGGGTAAAGGGAAATGATCTTTCTTAGTGTCATTATTAAGCTTCCTATAATCTATACAAACTCTCGAAGAGGAAGCTATTCTAGTGGGTACTTTTTCACCCTTGTCATTGGTTATAATGGTTAAGCCAGCTTTCTTGGGTACAACTTGTGTCAGACTGACCCAAGGACTATTAGAAATCGGATATATGATACCAGCATCTAACCACTTAATTATTTCTTTCTTTAAAACTTCTCTCATATTAGGATTTAGTCTCCTTTCAAATTCTCTATAAGGTTTAACAGTTTCATCAGCGAATATTCTATGGGTGCAATAGGACGGACTTATCCCTCTTAGATTAGCTATGCTCCACCCAAATGCCATTTTATGTCTTCCTAGGACCTCAACCAATTGACCTTCTTGGGTGGTTGTGAGTTTTGAACTAATGATAACTAGTAATGTTTGGTTTGATCCTAGAAACACATACTTTAAAGTGTCAGGTAGAGGTTTAAGCTCTAATTCAGGAGGGGATTCGATTGAGGGTTTTAAGGGCTCCTTAGAAAGTTCAGGTAATTTCTTTGTCTTAATAGTCCAAGGAGGTCCTAAAGAAGAAGAAGAATTCAAAAGATTATTCACCTTTTGGGGATCAGTGCTCTCCTTAGCATCTAAAGATTTCTCAAGAGTTAAACAAGTGATCAAAGGATCTTCTTCAAGATGATAAGGTGTGGTGTGATCAATGGCTTCTTCAAGTAAGCCTACTTCTATTAAATTACAACCATCATCAAAATTCAAGCTTTTTGATGCCTTGAAAATATCTAATTGCATCTTCTTATCACCAAAGGCTATCTCCATTATCCCTGATTCACAATCTATGTTAGCTTTAGCAGTAGCTAAAAATGGTCTTCCTAGAATAATAGGCGCACTCTCAATAATCTCAGGGATTTCCATATCCAAAACTAAGAAATCAACTGGAAAATTGAAATCTTTAACCCTGACAATTACATCCTCAAGAACTCCTTTGGGTTTCTTAATTCATCTATCAGCTAGTTGAAGAGAAATGGAAGTGGGTTGGAGTTCCTTTACTCTAAATTTTCAAAAATTAGAGTAGGCAAAAGATTGATTGAAGCTCCTAAGTCTAATAAAGCTCTATTAAAAGTAAGATTATCAATAATACAAGTAATCCAAGGATTACTTGGGTCGTTCTTTTTAATGGGTAGGTTTTTTTGAATAACTAAATTTATTTGCTCAGATAAAACTATCTTTTCAGGAGTCTTAACTTTAGCTTTACGTTTTTGTGTGCACAATTCGTTTAAAAATTTTGCATATAAAGGTATATGTTGAATAGCATCAATTAAAGGAATTTTTATTTGAACTTACTTGAAGAGTTCAAGTAATTCTTCATTATTAGCTAAGGTTTTCTTTCTTGAAGTCTTATCTTTTAGAGCATCAAAAAAGGGAATGTGAGATAGTGTGAGATTATTTTTATTTCTGAGTTCAGATTCTTTAGAAGTTTCTTTTACACCTTATTCATCTTCTGAATCACTCTCAACCACTAAGGGTTACTTTTCAGTTGTTTCTTTGTTAGTTGAAGTTTGGGGATAAGCTACCTCCTTAGTAATCCTACCACTCCTAAGTGTAAGAACATTTGCATTAACTTGAGGATTATTATCTCTATTTTGAGGTTGCTGTTGTCTAGGAATGTTTGGAATAGGGTTGAGTGGAGGGATTTGGGCTTGGTTCCAATTGAATCTAGGTGGACGGTTCAGGTTAGGTAAATTCTTGGGTTAGGCTCTGGTTGAGTAGGTAAAACTCCAAGTGGTCGGTTATCTTTTCTTTGATTTCTCTCATCGCTAATTTCATTCATCAATTGTTGTTGACTGTTGACAAGTTGTAACATTAATTGTTGCATATCTCCTATTTTCTTGTCAAACTCACTTCTAAATGATTAGGAATCTTGGGTAACTCTATTTTGGTAGTTGTTATTTGGAAATGGAACTGGGTTGAGTTTAGGTTGGGACATTTGGGTAGGTTCATACCTTAGGTTCCACCAAGAAAGATTAGGGTGATTCCGCAAACCTGGGTTATAGGTGTTGGAATATGGGTTATTTTCTTGCATAAAGTTACCTTGAAGAGCTTGAGCATCTTCTAATTGAGTGTAGGAAGATGAAGGAGAATCTAAGATTGAAATTTGGACATTAGAATTATACATGGGCATTGGTTCTTGGTAAAGAGGGGCAAAAGAGGGTTGAACTTCACATGCGTGGGATCTAAGGTTAGATCTTTGACTCTCAAGTTCTGCTACTAAAATATCAACCTTGTCTAACCTTTTGTTGATCATCTCCCATTCTCTAGTATTCCATATCTTATGAATTCCTCCTCTAGAATTTGTCCTATAAAAAGCATCCATTGAAGCATGATTAAAGGAGTTCTCACTCATGCTTTCAAACAACTCATAAGCTTCATCTTCTTCCTTACTTAGGAAATTCCCACCACAGACAGCATCGATATTATACCTAAGTTGTTCATTAAGGCCATGGTAGAATATTTGAACTATCTGCCAACGTGGAATTCCATGATGTGGGCACTTCCTAAGAAGCTCCTTAAGTCTCTCCCAAGCTTCGTGGAGATGTTCACTAGGTTGTTGAGTGAAAGTAGTAATGTCTCTCCTCATAGCATTGGTTTTACCTATAGGAAAATATTCTTAAGGAATTCAGATTGAAGTTCGACCCAAGTGTTTATTGGTTTTCCTATATTTTGATACCAGAATTTAGCCTATCTTTTAATGAGAATGGAAACAATCTCATCATTAGGGTATCCTCACTTAGATTTCTGTTTCTCATAGTTTTGCTAATAATCTCTAATTCATCTAAGTGTAGAAAAGGGTTCTCATTGCTATGCCCATAAAATTGAGGTAATAAGGCTATGAAGGAGGGTTTTATTTCAAAATCATCATCAACTTCTGAAATATGGACAAAAGGTTCAGGGATTTGACGTGAGGGATCATAAAATTCCCTTAAGGGTCTTTGTTGATTAAGAGGTTGAAACCTATAATACAATTATTGTTGTTCTTGTTGCTTTTCCAAAAATTGTTGTTGTAGTTACTGCAACAATTGGTTTTTGATTTCTTGGTTATCCATTTGCTTATTACTAATCCTATGTGGTTCTTTAATTAAAGGTTCTACTAAATTAGGAAATAAAGATCTACAACCAAGCATACAAAAGAAAAACGCAATACAAAAACACAATACAAACAACTAACGTGATAAATTAAGATGGTTAATTGATTAATCTAGATTAAGTAAGGTGACAAAACAAAATGAACAAATTATGTTATTTTCCTTATTGACCTACGATATGCGTAAAAAAAATAACCTAAATGAGAGGTTCTAGTGCCTTATTTGCGTGCTTGTGCCATTCACACACAAGTGTGCAAACCACAGAAATAAAAGAAAGCACAAGGCAAATAAGTTCTTTAAATCAAAGGTGAGGTGATTTTTAGGGTTTGAATCTTTATTTAGTTTTTATTTTATTTTTTGAATTTTCACTTTTTATTGATTTTTAACAAACAAAGTTACAACTTAATTCCTTTATTAAATTCTATGCATGCGAAGTATGTACTCCCTAACGTGATTGCCCTAAATAAGCAACTTTTGGGGTTAAAATGCAATTTTTTATGTGTAAATTTTTTTTTAAAGCACAAACAAAATAAAATCCAACTATCCTTTTAATTAACGTAATTAATTACTAATCCACTACTAACTAAATGAAAAGGAGAAAGATAATAAAGGCCATGTACAAAACCAAAATAATCTCGCACTCACAAAAAGCCTAGTACATCAATTCTGAAATAAAAATAAAATCCTAAAATCTAAAATGCTCTAGTCAGGTCTTGGATTCCTTTGCCTTGGGGCCACCAAGAAGAGCGCAGTGAATCCAACGAGTACACCAAGTACCTCGTACCAAAGAAAATAAACTAAGTTAGCGACAAATCAAACTAAAAAGAAATGCAAGGACACAACGAAAACACTAGCATGGATAATAAACATTTTTTTTTAATTTTTGATTTTTAAAATAAAACTAGCAACCTAATTATGTTTTAACGCCTCCCTAGCAATGGTGCCATAAACGTGACTTGCTCAAATTGCTTTAGTTAAAACACGTCATTATAACATGATAAGAACGTCAAGTTTAAAATTTATATCGAACTATTAATAATTTGGTGAGTCCGAGTCGTTTTGTTGGGTGGCTCTAAAGTAATTCCTAATTAAGTTGAAAGGCTAATTAATGCACTTTAACGACAAAAATAAAAGTTAACTTGGAACTTAATTACGTTCTAATACTACCTGAAATAACTACTACCACCAAACAAGGGAAGGAGGTTTGGTAATTTACAAGCATGTAAACTTTTTTCACTATTAGGAAAGGGAGAATTGGTGACAGATATTTGGTGATGGTTTTGGGAACTGTCACCAAAAGTAACCTATTGTGATAGTTCCACTCAAAATCGTGACCATAGAGGGAGAGTGAAATTTGCTTTCTGCTTTGGTGACGGTTCCAAGTGGGACCGTGACCATAGGATACCTTTGGTGACGGTTCCAAGTGGAATCGTTACCATATCCTTTCCTTTGGTGACGGTTTCAAATTTTTCACATCCCTCCCGTGCACCCTCCTCCGAAATTCCTTGCCACCGACTTCCCTAAAAACCCAGTCCTGCCCCCATCACCTTCTCCCTCCCTCGACTCCTCGGCCCCCTCCTCGACGACGTCAGCCCCCCTGACCATCGCCTACCCCCTTCCCTCTCCCGACGACGCTGCTTGTCCTAACTCCCCCTCAAGGTCGCCAGCAACACCTTGCCTACCCCTCAAGATCACCACCGAAAATCAACTCCCGCTGCCATTACCTTTCCCCTCCCTTGACTGTCCGACTTAATCCCCGACGACGTCACCTCCCCAGACCATCCCCAACCCCCTTCCCTCTCCTGATGAAGGTGCCTCCCCTGACCATCTCCTCCCCAGCAGCACGTCTCCTCCCCCTCAAGACCGCTACCTCTCTCCCTCCCTCATCTTCCCTAGCAACACCTCCATTACCACTATTGCTGCTACAGGTAGGGTTAATCTGCCACTCTTCCTTCATTTTATTTATTTGCTTATTTCATACCTCCTCCTCCAACTCCACTTCTCTTGATCTCTTGTTATTATTGTTGTTGCAGTACTTGGTGGATTTATTAGCTACAGGGTGGCTCAACGAGATCTGTTGATCTTGGATTGGCTCAAGGGTTTACACGCATGCCAGGTGTTTGATGGTATGTGAACAAGTTTTGAAACTAGGAAGCTTTTTTTGGTCATAAACAACATGCATCTAGGAAGCTTCTTAGATCATCTTATCTACATCATGGTAGTTTTACCATAGACCAGACCATTATTAGATGGTTAATCCCTCTACCCATGATGTGTTTTGTTAGTGTGGAGATGAAGAAGAAGAGGGTGTTTGTTTCTCATGACCACAAGGAAATCCTCTTGTTGCCTTCTTTTTTTTTTCTCTTCTAGCTTTCTTAAGGGCACATGATGAGTTTCCAATCTTAGGTCTTTACAAGGCTCTGTGTGTTTGATTCTTTTATTGCTGCTATTTGGCGGTGTGTGTGTGTGCTTTGAAATATCTCCAAGGGGGGGTGTTGATTGGTGGACATGGTGGATGGATGTATCATGTAATTAATGAGGTGTAAAGTATAAGGGAATAAAGTTCCAGATCAACTGCAATGCGCGGGTGGTGGAGGGTTGTGGGGGGGCGAAAGGCTAAGGGAGATTGTGATGGGAGGAGGGGAGATCTCCATTGGTTGGAGCTGATCCTAGAGGGGAGGAATCTGGATGGTACCTCCAAAGTTGTTAATGGAAGAGTCAAACATGTGGTCTACTTAAAATGTTATGCCATTGATCCAGGGAGAGATAGGAATCGAAGCTTATAGCCTACAAAAAAAAAGTGTTAGCTATGAGAAATGGAACATTCTGCAAAGAAGTAATTAAAATTGTCAGTGGCCTTTTTGACCATCTCTCGTGAGTTGATAATCATATGCATGGTTACTGTGTGCTAAGAGGTTGGTGTCACGGTGTGTTGTCTCTATGAATGGCTGTTCAGTTGGGTGGCAGCGAGGAGGTGTATGTAAGGAATATTATTTCAAGCTTGGATACTTATTCTATTCATTTAACTTGGGGACTGAAGGAAGATGCAGGCGTTGTTGGTTTGCTCCTACGGGTCCATTTGTCATAGAATTAAAAATGAGGCATTATCTTTCACCTCAAGGGTAGTTACTGCATAAATGAATAACATATGGTATTAAGGGACATCATATAATTCTTTTTTATTCTTACTTTCATCATCTCAAAGTATACTTTACATTTACCTTGACAAATTTTTATTACAAATGAAAACAAAAATTACTTGCATCATATCCACGTATATATTGTATCTATTTTCGTTAATCTAGTCGTAATACAAATGAAAACAAAAAGAAAGAATAATATAAGAATTTAATCATCACTTCTATTGTTTACTAATCCATCACATACTTCATCACTTTTAAACCCTACATCTTTCTAAAGTTTGTCTAGTTTTGAACTTTAAACCTTTATTAAGTGAGGCTTTAAGTTTTTTCACTACTGCATTCAGTAAGAGTTGAGTTTACATAAATGTGACCCAATTGGAGAGGTTTATAATTATTTTCAAGCTTAGATCCTTTAAAGTGTGGCCCTTCATGTAATTTGAAGCTTGGATCTAGGCAACGTCCCTTGGCCGCATCGATAAGGCTATGGAAGAGCATCTGGGCAACAGAAGAAAAAAGACAAATTGACTTGGATCTTTTATATCCATTAGGGTGGACCACGCATCTAATATTCAGTGGGTAAAGGGTATCTGTCTTGCAATCATGTATTGGATGCAAATGAGAAATTGGTCTTGCTTATAAGGTCTGAATACAATTTGCCCTGAAGTTCACATAATATGATCCAAGTGTCCACTATTCTAAAAAACTTATCCTATCATTTGATACAATTCAAATAGTTCTTGATTTGGTTGGGTTTTTTTGGTCAATTAAAACAAAACAACTTGTTTCCTTTGTTTTCTTTCCCTAATGTACATAATGAACTTTTAAAAGTTTATGAATGTTATTGCTACATTTATATTATCCCGATAGAATCGTAAACGTTGGGAAGAGAGGGTGGAAGAGAGGAGCATCATTATTTAGGTTGAGTAGGATAGGTTGAGTTAGGTAAACTAGTGGCTCAACTTGGATGGGCAAACTGGCATGGGTGGTGTTACACTTGAGAGGGTTAAGCAATCTTGGATGTTTTAATTTAGGTCCAGCTGCCATATTATTCTAAATAAGAATCCATATAATCATCCTTTTAACTAGTAGATTTGGACCGAATCTACTTCAAATTGACTAAGAAGATATTCCATTCTTGGTAGTAGTACGTTTATGATGCTGACTTATGTTATTACTATTCTTTTCTTTGTTAGTATTTATTTATGCAATTTGTAGATATCCACACTTGCATAACCTTAGATGCACTCAATGACAAACAATAAGAAATATAACCCTTAGGGACAAGTTGAAAGAGTAGGCAAAATTGTATTAATATACCTGGTCATTCAAGACTTATAATCATGTCATATGAACAATGCATTAATGTATGTGTATCTCACATATATACATGATGTGTTGTCTTTATAATATGTCATAAGTTTTGATTGTCCTTAGTTCAGTAAAGTTCCAAACTACGGAGGGTTCTTGAAGATTTGATCACAACTTAGGTGTTACTTGTTACATGTGCTCTGTGTTTGGAGAAATCTCGGTGACATCCTTATGCTCTTCTCTGGTATACTAACTAAACTTACCTAGGTTTCTTAAGCACCTTAAATTGGGTGTTAAAGGAATCTAGTTGAGGTTAGTCTTGGGGATATATTGGAGAAGCACCTTAAATTTTATTACAACTTAGGTGTTAAATATCTGATGTTTCTTTATGTAACTTACTTTCATTTTTGTGGGTTTATTTGATTATAGGTTTCCATGGATAAGTCTTGGATTGGTTTGAGGATTTCTGATTATTTTCGATATAAGAGCAGAGTGATTTCATTCTTAGACTGGGCATTCCATGAAGATAGGAAGCAATATAGAAGAGGAGACTTCTACGAGAGAATTTGTTATCCATGCAAAAGTTGTTTGGATGGATTCATGTATGATTGTAACACAGTACTCGAGCATCTAATTTGTACTGGTTGGTGGCCTTACTACACAGTCTGGACCTCGCATGGAGAAGAAATCACTTATCCTTCTATTGATAATGATGTTGATAATCGCATTGAAGATATTGGAGGTGATAATGTTGCAGAGATGTTGCAAGAGATGAGAGCTGCAAATGCTGATAGTCATGAAAATGATAATATGTTTGGAGATTGTAATAATTTTTATGATGCACTGAAGGCAGCAGAGGAACCCATTGCTCCTAGAATTAATTCCATGTCAAGGTTGTCATTTCTTTCGAGAATGTTTCAAATTAAAGTGATGAGTAAGGCAACATCTAAGTTAATGTCTGATGTCCTTAAGTTCATAGAAGAGTTGTTAAATAATCCCAAAGATTTTCCTCAGTCATGGTATGATGAGAAGAAATAGTTTCGCGTACTTGGCTTGAAGTGTGAAAAGATTGATGCTTGTAAGAATGACTGTATGTTGTACGCTAAAGAAAATGCATGCTTGAATAGTTGCCTGTAATGTGGAGAAGGAAGATATGAAGAAAATACCAGTTCAAATGCACGAGGGAAGAAATGATCAAGGAAGGCACTGCGTTACTTTCCTTTGATTCCTAGGCTACGACTTTTTATGTCGAGTAAGACTGCAAAGTGGATGACATGGAATCATAATAATAAATCACTAGATGGACTTATACGTCATCCGACAGATTCTGACGAGTGGGTTGCATTTGATAACAAACATGCTCTATTTGCAGAGGAAACACGTAATGTTAGGCTTGGTCTTGCAAGTGATGGATTCAATCCTTTCAAAAATATGCATCCATCATATTCAATATGGCCAGTGGTGATATTTACATATAATTTGCCGCCATGGATGTGTATGAGATTTTCGTTTATGATGCGACACTTCTCATCCCTAGGAAGAAGGCACCAGGAAATGCAATCGATGTTTACATGCAACCACTCATCGATGAGTTGAAATTGCTATGGTATAACGGGGTTGAAACATATGATGTAGCTAGAGAATAATTTTTTAAGATGCATGCAGCACTGTTGTGGACTATTAATGATTTCCCAACTTATGAAAATTTATCTGGTTGGAGTACTAAAGGCAAGTTGGCATGTCCTGTATGTATGGATGATACTCATTACTTACGTTTACCTGAAAGTAAAAAATTGTGTTATTTAGGGCATCGTAGATTCCTACCAATTGAACATAGATGGTGACAATCCAGGTTTAAGGACAAATTTGATGTAAACAATGCCACTATTCATTTAAAAATCCAAAAGATTTTCGAAGAACAGATATAATCAAGTTGTCAGGATACAAGATAATGGAGAAGTTACAACAGATTGGTAATATCTAATTGGGTCGTCTATTTCAGAAAGATCTTAAAGACTTTCGTAATTCTTGATTTAAAAAGAAAAGCATATTCTTCATGGGCCCCCCTTATTGGCAAGATCTCACAGTTCGTCACAATCTTGATGTGATGCATATCGAGAAGAATGTTATGGATAATATTTTAGATCTGCTAAACTTAACGGATAGTCCAAAAGACACGTTGAAGACCCGTACTGATTTGAAGATGTTGGTCATTCATTCTGAGTTGCACGTAAATCATAAAGATGATGGCAGTTATGACTTTCCTCAAGTATTATATACTTTGAAGGATGAGCAACGACTGAAGATATTATCTTTTCTTAAATATATCAAGGTTCCAAATGGATTCTCGTCACAACTTTATACATGTGTAAATGAAGCATTGAAGAAGGTAAGTGGGTTAAAGAGTCATGATTGCCATGTTTACATGCAGATCTTATTTCCATTAGCAATCTGTGAAGTGCTTCCTCAACTAGTGGTTGACTTTATGACGGAGATAAGCCTATTCTTCAAGGTTATATGTTCAAAGACATTGGATTCTCAAATGTTAGACTATTAGGACAAGCAAATTGTGATCACACTATGCAAGATGGAGCAGCTTTTCCCTCCTACATTTTTCGATGTCATGATACATCTTATACTCCACCTAGTGAATGAGGCAAGGATTGATGGACCAGTTCAGTATAAGTGGATGTATCCAGTTGAGCGCTTCTTGAAAAAATTGAAAGACTATGTCTTCAATAAGGCTAAGCTAGAAGGTTCAATTGTCGAAGGGTATCTTGTAGAAGAATGCATCAACTTTTGTGCGATGTATATGGATGGTCCAGATAATCGATTCAATAGATTGGAAAGGAATGATGATAGAAAAAATGGTGAAAATGTGGAAGATTATTTTTCTGTATTTGATATCCGAGGAAGGCCAATCATACGAACGGAATTTAAACCAATGTTTGAACATGATCGACGATTAGCTCATATATATATTAAAGCAGATTTTAGATTTTTACGATGAATTTCGACAATCTTTGCACATTTCTAGATGTGAAGAAGACTTCATTGACTGGTTCAGAACTCGTGTGCAAGAAATGAACCAAAACAATGATCCGCAATGGATAGAAGATTTTGATGTAATGATGAACATACCTTTAAGTCATGCACATTATCACTCTGGATATATAATAAATGAGTTTAGATTTAGAGTGCAATCAGTTGATGATGTGAATGCTACATAATATTCAGACGTTATTGTGAAATGTGATGGCATACAAACTGGTTGTGATGGTTACTATGGGAAAATCAAAGAGATTGTGGAAGTCAGCTATAGTCATGATTGCCGAGTCGTGTTATTTAAGTGTGACTGGTTTGATATTTTTAATAGCAGATATGGTGTTAAAGTTGACAAAGATACTGGTTTCATAAGTTTGAACAAGGATCGTATAATTCTTCAAGCATATGAATCATTTACATTAGCTTGTCAAGTTGAACAAGTTTCTTACATGCCTGATAATAGTAGAAATGGCTGGATAGTACCAATAAGAACAATGCCGCGTGATTATTATGATATAGAACATGATAAGGATCCTGACTTTGATTTTGAAGCCTACCAAAATGTGCTACAAGATGGAGGAATAGGTTATGGTGCAATGGATATTGATATTTGAGGTAAACGTTTTCAATTAAGCTATTTTGTAGAGTTTAATTATTTCTTTCTTAAAATTTTTTTTAATATATTTTCTCCCTTGCAGGTAAAATATATTGGCATACTTCTTTCGTTATAGTTGGGTTGATCTTTGACTTACTTTGGCATACTTCTTTCGTTATAGTTGATTATATAAAAAGTATGACAACATCCTTTTATAATTTGTAGCTCCTCTCTTATTTCATGTAACCAAAGTTATGATTTTTTTTTTGAATGAATCATATAAGAGCAAGCTTTCCATTTTCAAGTTTGTGCTTTCTATACATAGTGGCATGAAGTATAATCAAATTGAAATTATACTATTGGAATAATCAAAGTGAAATTTAATACAAAGTGGCATCAAGTTGGAGTAAATAAGTTGGTCACATTCAGTAGTAAATTTTCTATTATATTTTCTTTAATTAACAATTTCTTTTTCATCTGTAGATGGCACCTAACAAGTTGATGGCATATAAAAAGCATCGTCTTGATTCTAGATGTGCTGACTTTTCATTTGAGCCAGATGACCAGGTCCAAGGACATGAGGGTGGCATCGACACCCAGCCTGAGCCCCAACATGAACCTCAACGCCATTCACAGCATGACAATCAACTCCAATTGCCTTCCCCTATGCCATTACCTCATACTCGACTTCGATCTCATACTCGACATGCTATGATCCCACCTCATACTCTTACAAAATCTAGGCCTCAGTATAAACC
Organism: Thalassia testudinum; assembly: GCA_037157565.1. Classification (NCBI taxonomy): domain Eukaryota; kingdom Viridiplantae; phylum Streptophyta; class Magnoliopsida; order Alismatales; family Hydrocharitaceae; genus Thalassia; species Thalassia testudinum. The sequence goes on along the minus strand of JAZHRO010000025.1, from coordinate 55,435,727 downwards.
TCAACAAAATACACAGCCTCACTCTCAGCTTCCACTTAGGCACACACACCCTCAGCCCTTAGACCCTCCCTAGAGCCAGTCCTAGCAATGGACACCAGCTCAACCCCTACAACCTCCCCAGAGCCAATCCCAGCAGCGGACACCAGCTCAGCCCCTACACCCTCCCCAGACCCAGTCCCAGCAGTGGACACCAGCTCATCCCCTACACCCTCCTCGGAGCCAATCCCAGCTACGGACACCAGCTCAGCCCCGACACCCTCCCCAGAGCCAGTCCTAGCAGCTGACACCAGCTCAGCCCCTACACCCTCCTCGGAGCCAGTCCCAGCTACGGACACCAGCTCAGCCTCTACACCCTCCCTTGAGCCAGTACCAGTAGCTGACACCAGCTCAGCCCCTACACCCTCCTGGGAGCCAATCTCAGCTGCAGACGCCAGCTTAGCCCCTACACCCTCCCCAGAGCCAATCCCAGCTATGGACACCAGCTTAGCCCCTACACTCTCCCCAGAGCTAGTCCCAGCAGCCGACACCAGCTCAGCCCCTATACCCTCCCCGGAGCCAATCCCAGCTCAGCCCCTACACCCTCCCTAGAGCCAGTCCCAACAGCGGACACTAGCTCAACCCGTACACCCTCCCCAGAGTCGATCCCAGCAGCAAGCACTATCTCAGTCCCTACACCCTCCCTAGAGTCGATCCCAACAGCAGGCACCATCTTAGTTTGTAGACCCTCCTCAGATCCAGTTATATGGCCAATCTCAACAGAATAGTCAGCCACAGAGTCAGTCTCGGAGCCAATCTCAGGAGAAGATTCAAGTAGGGTCTAATGGTATATAAATTCTCACATTAATTTTCTTTGATATTAATTCTTTATAACAATTTTATTCTGACTATTTCTTTACTGAAGGTTTAAAATCAAAGCCAAGGGGAAAGACAAGGAATTTGGAATTGAGAAAATTAACTGAAGGGACTCGAATAACGGTTGATGTAAATTGTAGCGTAAGATGTTCACGTTACGCACCCTTTAATAGCAGGATCCCTATACTTGTGAGACTGTTGATACCCCCATGTTCTTTTGATTGGAGGCAGGTCCCTCAGCAACATAAGGATGAGTTCATTCGTGAGCTAGGGGTATTAATATGATATTATTGTTATGTCATTAATTTGTTTTAATTAGAATCCTTGATCTATTTATTCATTATAATATAAAATGTAGTTGACGTATGATTGGGGAACAAATTCGATGATGACTGCATATATTCTCCAAGTAGTAGGGAGGGCACTTCGTAGCTGGAGAGAAGAGCTTAAAAGCCAAGTAAGACATAAGCATATATTTATAATTCATAATAACACAATTTACTTTTAGGTGTTGCTAACTTTTCTGTATATATAAATAGTTCTTTATTGGTAAGAATTATGAGGATGCACTGAGAGACGTGCCATCAGGAATACAAGCTGGTCATTGGCTGGAGTGCTGTGAATATTGGGTTCAGGAAAACACGAAGGTAACTAATATTTTATATTAATAACTTCTATTCTAATAGAAAAATGATTAAGTACCAATTTCCATAATTTGCTGTTATAGTAGCAAGTTAAGAAAAATAAAGTTAATAGGGCGAAAGCTTCGACTGCAATCCACTGCTTGGGATGGATGAGCAAAGATACCTTGAGGGATACTTATGTAAGTACATTTTGATTGGCTTAATTGATGATAGAAAGCTTATTGATTATAATATCTATTATAAAACTTACAAGTTATGAGATTTAAATAAGAGAAGCTTAAATTTAGGATAACTTAATTTATAACCACATTTCAAATATACAGTCAGATACCAACACGGTGTACAACTTGATCGTGTTTCGATCTATGAGAGTAGTCATAGCAAGTCTAATGTGTTGGTGCTAGAGCACCACGATCATTTGTTTTGATGATAACAAAACACGTGTCATTTAACATTTGCACTTTGAGTCCTAGATTTCAGGTCAATCGCAAATGGATACGTGATTAGATGGAGTTCGAGCTCGCATCCAGGACGGATTGGAGGAGCTCGATGGAAAACAGAGGAGATTCGCGAGGAGTGATAGATTGAAGAAGGAAGGAGATGAAGAATAGGCTAGATTTCCTTCTCTTGTACTCCTTGTATTTTTCTTTTCTTCTATTGCTCTTTATTTTTGTTACTTAGATTCATGTTAAAGAGCCTCAAAGTACCTAATAGTAGTCCTAGGAACACTCGCACAACCCTAGGATATTAGGTTTTCTGTAGAATACTTAGAAAACCAATATAGGGTTCAATCAAAGTTTCCAGACGTCTAATTCCAAAACCAGACGTCTGATAAAGTATTTTGAGACGTCTGACTGTTATTTCAGACGTCTGATAACTATTAGGCTAGACTTAGTACTCTGTCTGATGAAATCAGATGTCCAGGCCTTAGACCAGACATCTTAGGAGACATCTGATGGCTTTGCCAGACGTCCAATTAGTGGACCGTTGGCTGGCTTAGCAAACACTCAAGAATATGACCGTTAGAGCCTTATCAGACGTCTATAGGACTGTCCAGACGTCTGATAAATGACCGTTTTGCCTCGGCTGACCCAAAATATCTTCTCAGAGATTTTCTAGCCGTTGCAACGTTTGGAAATCCATTCCCACAGAAAAAGTAGGTTTCCAGACGTCCAGACATAGTGCCAGACGTCCTATATGTCGTCTGATGGACTTGCACTAGAACCCTGTTTAGATCTGATCCAAGTCAGGAAGTGACCCGCCCAAAATCAGACGTCTGACCTTGAAATCAGACGTCTTAAAGTGAACTTCTAGACGTCTGATGCCAGAATTAGACGCCTGATAAGCCTGTCAGAACAATGATTGTTCCTGATTTCGGGGTGATTCTCTTGGGCTTTGCACCCAACGGCTATAGAACCTTTCCTAAGCCTTCCAAAGCCTTCCTAAGGCCTCTATAAATAGAGGGAAACCTTTGCAACACAAAAATACACCTAGAGAGACCAAGATACACAAGAAACACTTTGTAATACACTTTCCACTCTCTTGTGTCCTAGCTAGCTCTTGCTCTCCAAGCTCAAGTTCCATTCTCTTGAGAGCATCATGCTGTTGCGCACCCGCTCTCCCGCCGTAGTTCACGAGAGCGAAGTTGCGCCGTCGCGTGGCTCACGCACCGCGTCATCAACTCGACGCACTCCTTGCAAAGGGGAGTTTCCTAATTCCTATAGAAGCTAGGTTTAAAATTACTTTGTTGGCTCTATAGGATTACTTGTTTATTTTATCTTTGTTATTTGGTTGGGTATTCGCTTTGCGAATTCCCGTCTCCTTCGCGAGACAAAATCCTTCTCGTGAAGAGAAGGGGTTGAGGTACGCTACCCTCGTTTAAGTAGCGTGGTTGTATTGAGGTTGAATCACCCTCGTTTAAAGTGATTCGATTTAGTGGATTTTGATCAACTTGGTTGATCGGAAAATCCTAACTCGAGAGGGTTAGGTGGTGGTTTTCACCCAGTTTGGGTTTCCACCTAAAAATTCTTGTGTACTTGTGTGATTGCTTATTTATGAGATTATATTTCAATTCCGCAATTATTACGTCAATCCCTCCTGGTAGGGCCGAACCTTCAGTTGGTATCAGAGCAGGTCTTGCTGTTTCGACGTAACAACCAAGCAAGAAGATCGATGGAGGGAAGCAGTTCCACAGGTAGGATTTCCGAGGGCCAGTCTACGACTTGTCCGCCGTTCTTCGACGGGAGCAACTACCCTTACTGGAAGCTGCGGATGAAGACGTGGCTTCAAGCCACCGATTTCACGGCCTGGGCCAGGTGTGAGACCCCCTTCCACATCCCAGAGAAACCCGCCGGAGGATACTCGCAGCAGCAGATCCGGGAGCTCTCTCTCAACGCGAAAACAATGAACGTGTTGTATTGCGCGCTCAGCTCAGAGGAGTTCAACAGAATCTTGCAATGCGCCACCGCATACGAGATTTGGCACACACTTGAGGTAACTCACGAAGGTACCTCTAAGGTAAAAACTTCTAAAATTAATTTACTTTCTTAAGAATTTGAATCTTTTTCTATGAAACCTAACGAGTCTTTAAGTGAGATGAACACTAGGTTCACTCTCATTGTAAATAACTTGAAAGATTTAGGGAAAACTTTCATCAAGGGGGAGCTTCAAGGGAAGCTTCTTTGTTCCCTCGGACCGGAGTGGGAACAGAAAGTCACCGCCATCGAGGAGGCGAACGAAGTGGAGGAGCTTAACATGGAAGATCTCCTAGGCAATCTAATGGCCTACGAGACTAAGTTAAAGCAGAAGAAGAAGGATACATCGGAGCCTAAATCGAAGAAGATTTTCGCCTTCAAAGCGGCGTCGGATAGCGAGGTAAGTTCCGACGACGAAGACTTTAAAATTTTACTTAAAAAGTTTTCCAAGTTGTGTAGGGAATCAAAGAAGGAGAAGAAGGAGAGCTCGAGACGTTGCTACCATTGCAACGAGAAAGGGCATCTGCGACTAGAATGCCCTCTTCTCAAAAAGGAGAAGAAAAAGGAAAAGGAGAAGAAATCTAAGAAGAAGGCGTTCCAAGCCACTTGGGATGATTCGAGCTCGGAGGAAGAAGAAGAAGAAGAAGAAGAAGAAACCGCTTGCTTTGGTTTCATGGCCAGAGGAAGCAATAGCGACAGCGACAGCGGAAGCGACTCCGACAACGAGGTAAATCTCGATTTACAAGAAGCTTTTAATGAACTATTTGAAGCTAGTAAAGCACTTAAGATAGAAAATAAAAACATTAAAAAGAATCTTAGTTTTCTTTGAAGTGAAAATGAAAGATTAGAAAATAAACTTAAGGATTTAGAAGCTAGTCCTAAAAATGATAACCTATTATTAGAAAATCATAACCTTATAAATGAAAATAATAAATTGATTGAGGAAAATGTTAGTCTAAAAATAGAAATTTCTGATTTAAAGACTAAGATGAGTATTATAGAAAAAGAAATTGCATGTCTTAGGGAAAACTCTAACAAATTAATCAACAAAGTAGATGATTTATATAGCCCTAAGATTGAGAAAGGATCTCCATCAAGGAGACTCGCTAACAGATCCGGATCCAAGCCCACTTGGATACCGAAAAAAGAATTGGAATCTTGTTTTGTAGGTTTCAGGGATAACTACAACACAAAGGACTGGACCTACAAACTCAAGGCTGGTCAACTTGAGTTGGGAGAACCAAGGAGTAGACCAGGAAGGAGAACAAGAAGATCGACGAGACGGCGAACAAGCGACGGATTCGCCGCACGTCGACCACCAGACTGGAGACCGGCGCCGATACCCAGGCCTCCAAGCTACGGATGGGAGCCCCATCCGATGTGGCATCCACCACCATTCGGGCCATTTTATTGGCCATGGTAGGTGAGGTAAAAATTCTTGACCCTATCTTTGTTTATCAGTAGCATTTAGATAGGGGGAGTTAAAATTTATGAGCTAATTTTTAAGGGGGAGATGCAAGTTAGCTAAATTTCCTTTAGAAAGGGGGAGAAAAATAATAGCTATCTTGTTGTTATAAAAAAGGGGGAGGACATCACCTTTGTTAAAAGAAATTTATAAAAGAGCATGTTTTAAGGGGGAGTTATAGGAAATGTAAAATCAATTAAACCTTTTTGATAATGTCAAAAAGGGGGAGGATTTTTTGCATTATTATTTATGACTTTGTCATCATCAAAAAGGGGGAGATTGTTGGTGCTAGAGCACCACGATCATTTGTTTTGATGATAACAAAACATGTGTCATTTAACATTTGCACTTTGAGTCCTAGATTTCAGGTCAATCGCAAATGGATACGTGATTAGACGGAGTTCGAGCTCTCATCTAGGACGGATTGGAGGAGCTCGATGGAAAACAGAGGAGATTCGCGAGGAGCGATAGATTGAAGAAGGAAGGAGATGAAGAATATGATAGATTTCCTTCTCTTGTACTCCTTGTATTTTTCGTTTCTTCTGTTGCTCTTTATTTTTGTTACTTAGATTCATGTTAAAGAGTTTCAAAGTACCCTAATAGTAGTCCTAGGAACACCCGCACGACCCTAGGATACTTAGGTTTTCTGTAGAATACTTAGAAAACCAATATAGGGTTCAATCAGAGTTTCCAGACGTCTAATTCCAAAATCAGACGTCTGACTGTTGTTTTAGATGTCTGATAACTATTAGGCTAGACTTAGTACTCTGTCTGATGAAATCTGACGTCCAGACCTTAGACCAGACGTCTTAGGAGACGTCTGATGGCTTTGCCAGACGTCCAATTAGTGGACCGTTGGCTGGCTTAGCAAACACTCAAGAATATGACCGTTAGAGCCTTATCAGACGTCCATAGGACTGTCCAGACGTCTGATAAATGACCGTTTTGCCTCGGCTGACCCAAAATCTCTTCTCAGAGATTTTCTAGCCGTTGCAATGTTTGGATATCCATTCCCACAGAAAAAGTAGGTTTCCAGACGTCCAGACATAGTGCCAGACGTCCTATATGTCGTCTGATGGACTTGCACTAGAACCCTGTTTAGATCTGATCCAAGTCAGGAAGTGACCCGCCCAAAATCAGACGTCTGACCTTGAAATCAGACGTCTTAAGGTGAACTTCCAGACGTCTGATGCCAGAATTAGACGTCTGATAAGCCTGTCAGAACAATGGTTGTTCCTGATTTCGGGGTGATTCTCTTGGGCTTTGCACCCAACGGCTATAGAACCTTTCCTAAGCCTTCCAAAGCCTTCCTAAGGCCTCTATAAATAGAGGGAACCTTTGCAACACAAAAATACACCTAGAGAGACCAAGATACACAAGAAACACTTTGTAATACACTTTCCACTCTCTTGTGTCCTAGCTAGCTCTTGCTCTCCAAGCTCAAGTTCCATTCTCTTGAGAGCATCAAGCTGTTGCGCACCCGCTCTCCTGCCGTAGTTCACGAGAGCGAAGTTGCGCCGTCGCGTGGCTCACGCACCACGTCATCAACTCGACACACTCCTTGCAAAGGGGAGTTTCCTAATTCCTATAGAAGCTAGGTTTAAAATTACTTTGTTGGCTCTATAGGATTATTTGTTTATTTTATCTTTGTTATTTGGTTGGGTATTCACTTTGCGAATTCCCGTCTCCTTCGCGAGACAAAATCCTTCTCGTGAAGAGAAGGGGTTGAGGTACGCTACCCTCGTTTAAGTAGCGTGGTTGTATTGAGGTTGAATCACCCTCGTTTAAAGTGATTCGGTTTAGTGGATTTTGATCAACTTGGTTGATCGGAAAATCCTAACTCGAGAGGGTTAGGTGGTGGTTTTCACCCGGTTTGGGTTTCCACCTAAAAATTCTTGTGTACTTGTGTGATTGCTTATTTGTGAGATTATATTTCAATTCCGCAATTATTACGTCAATCCCTCCTGGTAGGGTCGAACCTTCATAATGTTGATGGCCCCGATGTTTGGATTGATCAATTATATCAAGAGAGACATGTAAGCTCGTTCAAACAAGTAATGAATAACTTAGTGATAAACATTTAGGAGAACTTACCATAAGCTCAACTATGTGTAGGGTTGCATGATGGAGTTGATGCATCCTTCTAGTGATGATATGGATGAGCAATCAGAGACTGGCCCATCATAGCCTATGACAGCAGAGCAAGCATTTAGGACAATTATGCCCCTCGAGCGTGGTGGTTTTGTTCGTAGTGCTGGTGCGAGTGAGACTATTACTAGTTGGTATGGAAGAAAGGGATGCGGGGGTTCAGAGAGGTTGCAACAGTTACAGACACAGGTGGAGACATTTCAAGAGAAACTAAATGATGTTACATCGAAATTGGACAAGACAAATGATACACTAGAACGACAGAGACATGAAGCACAATAGGAACGAGAGAAGATGCAGGCACAGATGTAGGCACAGTTTCAGGCAATCTTAAGTGCATTGGGACGAGGTGGTGCAGATCATGCTTCTTTTCACTTCCCACCTCATCCACCTGATGATGACTGCGGAGGTTCTGGAACTGGCGGCATAGAAGCCACTACATAGTTGCTTGGATTTTTGTTTTATTTTCATGTCTAGTTTTATGTATACATTTCAAAACTTGTGATATATACATGTGTTTTATTTATGAATGAATATCATGTATGTGGTGAATGATGGAATATATATATGAATGGTAGAATATATATTTGCACTTGTGGCATATGAATGTGGAAAATAATGATATGAGTATGTTTGCATTTGTAGTATATGAATTTGGGAGATAATGATATCAGTATGTTTGCATTTGTGGTGAATGTATGAGATAGGTACCATAATAATGATATAAAGAGCTCAGGTATCAGATCTACCTACCATTTGTTCCTTCGTTCACCCTTTTTTGTTTAACTCTGATTTGTGGTGTTGTTCTTTTTGTAGCGGTTATTTAATAGGTGAACAACATGGATCCCTAACTGGAAACAAAGATTCAACATAATTCTTGGGATGGGTCGAGGGCTTGCTTATCTGCATGACGAGGGAGCCAACTCCCTGGGCTCGGTACTTTCCATTGCCTTTGTGATCATGTGTTCCAGTAGTTGTGTATGTTGATTAGTCATATTGTGCATTAGTTCACTCTCAAGTAGTGCTAAAGTAATATTCATGCTCGATCTGTTTGATAAAGAAATGCTTAACTATAAACCTACTCATGTGGTTATTTGACATTTTTCTTTATGCATTTAGGTACCTGCTTGGGTTGCCTTGGCTGGAGATCTAACACGTTACCAGGAATGAAAAGGTCAAGACTCGCATTGCATTGATTATATACCTTAACCTTTGTTAAAAGAATTAAAAAATTATGCATCTCATTCCAATACCACTAAAATGTATAGCTTCTTTGACACAGTGCAAATGCATGTTGGGTCTCTGTCACAGTGCAAATCATTTTTGCACTAACTAGCTTTTTTCATTTTACCATGAAGGTTTATGATTCAAGTCTATATAGATTCTATTTATATCACCATTGTTTTCATTTCTCCTTTACTGCTTGTTTGTATGATCCAATATTTGGAGACATTGATGGGCAACATAAAGTTTAATCTTGACCTTAGATTGTTGTGGCCCCCATGCCATGCAAGAGCATCCAACTCTAACCAGTTGGCTTTAGTGGAGAAACCCTATCTATTAATATTAACCACATCTTAATGTCTATGACTCTACATGTAACACTATCTTGTCTCTACATGAACTCTAACCAGTTGGCATGTTCTTGAATTTACGTGAGCACACAGGCTTGTCCATCACTCCAAGAAGAGCAAGATTTCTGATGCAAGGTTTAATTTGATTAGAGTTCTCTCTGTTGGTCTCAAATAATTCATGTGTCACTGCAACTTGTAAAACTTAGGTTAGTTTTACAGTTAACCAAGAACCATAACATTATTCTTTTTATTACTTCGAAAAAGGATAGCTCATTAATCGTGAATAGAAGTTAAATATGTATGTTGTTTTAATTTTTCATGACAAAAAGTTGGATGGGTCTTTCAACTAGTGTGGGGGATCTTCCTATGAATTTCAAGGGGGTAAGTCTAGGAATGCTTTGATATGGTTAAAGACTTTAAAGTTGGGTGGATCATTTCTAAGAAAACTTTGCAATAAATTCTCTGACATTTCCTCCCCTGCCCCCTAAACATGCAACACACACAAGAGAGAGGGAGGGAAGCAGAAACTGTGACATTGATGACACAAAATAGATCTGAATGGAGGGAAAAAATTCCATGTAGTTGCTTGTTACCTCTCTTTGCTTTGTAATTTCACTAGAAAATGTACCCTCCTGTATGTGGTCCTTCTAAGCATATATTTCTCTGAGAAGTTATCAGTTCATTGAAGTGTAAGGGTTAAAGATGAAGAAAGGGATAAGTAGCAGTGGTTGAGACTTTTCTCAAGTTGAGAATCCCATCATTAGTGTATGCCACTTGTAAATTTCTCTGCTTTAGGTAATTGTTGACTCAATAACTATCTTTCCTCGTTAATTTAAGTTGGAATGGCAATGGAACAGAAGAGTTCGAAGTAGGAAAGCACATTGTTTAGTTGAAGTTCCAATTCCTAACCCAAAGTTACACTTAACATGGAAGTTGCTTCATTGAAGTGTAAGGGCTAGAGTTAGAACTTCAGTTGTGGAGAAGCATGATGCATTACAAGAAGCTTTTAAGAGTTAGACTACACCTTTTTCTGGGGAAGCTGAATGTAGCATAAAAAGTCTCTTCTGCGCATTCTTCTGTCATCTTATTATTTTTCTATATGTTGATTGTTGCAGCATAAGGTGTCACTTCAAGGTATGGTTCTTTGTCTAATGAAGTTGTTTATGATCTCTTGCTTGTTTTTTCTAGAGATTTTTCGTTAGGTTGTTAATGTCCAACTATTTGATGTGATTTTGCTCCATGCATTTAATCGACATAACCAAGCTTGCCTATTTTTTGTCAGATATGAAAATTTTAATCCCTAATAATTCTCAGCTTCTCTTTGTGTAGGTTTAATTGCTAACATAGTTTGGCTAATTGTGATATTTTTCAAGTCTTTCTATTCCTGTGAGTATCACTTCATTATTTGTTGGGTTGGCAAGTGAGGCAAATCATTCTAGAGACTGCAAGTTCACTATCACTTGTTTTCAATCCCTCAGCTTGTCCTTTATATTCTCTTTTTATTGGATCACTTTCTCTGAAGGTTAAATTCATGAAATGGCTTTCTAAAGGGAAACTAAATCATTAAAAGGCGAATCCACTACTCCTCATGCCTATTTGATTAAGGGGTTCTAATCAGACAATGCAAATCATCACTGGTCAATGGTTCTTTGTGGCTCATCTTTTCAACTTTAGGGGCCCTACAATTTTTGCTAGGGCATGTTGCTTGTCCTTTATCTTTCCCTACTTGTTGGAAATAGATTGTTTCTACAAGATTTCAAAAAGTAGATCACTTTCTCATTGATGTGGAAGTGAAGGTACAGCTGAAGCCTTTTAAGTTGGGTATTTTGAATAATTTGGGTGTGCTTATGCTTTGTATGAGATCCTACCTTCAAGCATTATACTTGTTATATCACTGGTGGGGTTAGATTTGTTGAGCACTATTTGTTTGTGATGTGGCAGCAAACCATGGAGAGAGAAGACTTCGTGGCTTAGTTTGTTGAGTTACAAAATAGGGCACTAGTTATCTAATTCAGTAAGGTACTGGGTGTTTAAATCATTATGGAGGCTGTCTACTGATTATAGAAAAAGGCTTTCAAGATAAAAGCATTCTGAGCTATATACCATGTTCTGTGTAACTAATGTTAGACTTTGAGAATTATTGACTTGATTGGGGTGAACTCAATTCAGTCCTGGACTTTTGCTTTGAATTTATGTAATTCCAAATTTTAAACTCACAGTTCTATTTATTTGAAGGGTAAAGGCAAAAACAAGTTCTATCTATATACCATCTTCCAACTATTCTGCTCCTTCCACCTGTTGCTGGGGAAAAAGTTGCATGAAAGAGTGTGTTGAAGGCTGATCATCTTAACAGGCAATAGTCCTCCTTTGGAGATTTTTAAGGGAGAATTTTAAAAATTTCATCGAACTTGTTTTCCTAAAACATATAATTTTCAGGAATAAGTAGCTATCAAGTTTTGTTTTTGGAGTCCTGTTGGTTACTTTTAGGTTTTGAAACATATAATTTTCATGTTCTTTTATTGTATTCTTCTTGTTTCCCTTTTTAGGTAAAATATCTATTTATCCATCAGGAATTTGACTTGTCTGCTACCATCTTCATCTATCCAGGTTTCATTATTCTGATTCGTGAGTCTGACTTATGTAAAGGAAGAGAAAGAAGGTTGCCAAGAATGATTCTGGGGAATCAAAAAACTTGCATTCCAAAATAAATTTGGTAAATACACTCAACTCTGTAGCAAAAGTAACTAAAGTTCAGTTGCGGTGAAGAGTGCAAAAGAAGAACAGCTTGTAGAAAATCCTGATGTTGAGGGGATACCCAAGGAACAAAATTTAGGGAAACAACCCACAGATGAAAGTGAAGAGGTGAAGAAAAGCATCGACAACCAATTTAAAGAAAATAGCAATGGAATCATTAGCAATCAACAGCAGCTTGGTCAACAAAGCAGAGGGCAGTATACTATGGAAAACAATAGCCAGACAAATCATTAGAAAATCGGGGAGCTTGGTGGCGTGATTTTCCTGTGTAATGCAAAGACAAATCCAGATTGCTTCTGTTACATGGTTTTGGGCTTTCTAGATAGTAGGATAGAGCTTGTGATGTCAATAAAGCCTAATTTAAAACTCTTCCTTTATGACTATCATTTAAAGGTTCTGCATTGAATTTACAATGCAGTATCAGCAGGGGGCATGAGACTTGAACTTGCAGCTTTCAATGGGGGTTTTCCAGCATAGGTGTTATTATATAGAACTCTTATTAGTTTGTTAATTGCATCTACACATTGCAAAGCAAGCCATATTCTACCTTAGAAAGTATGCATACATGAGAATTGTAATGCACATTCCAACTTGTGTTCTGTCCAATTTTGGATTTGGAGATTTCAGTTCATCCCAATTTCTCCTATCACAAGCACTGAACACTATCAAACTACTTGTTAATCTATCCAACTTATATTTTATATCTTCTTGAATTTTTTGTTGGAAAACAACTGAAATTGCTATATGGCCATAGCTTGGTATATCAGCTTTTTATCTTGGTATTTACTGATTCCCACATTTGGCATGTATGAATATAAATGGGGTTAGTTCCTTGAGAAAATGACTGATTCTGTGGTAGAATGATTTTCCAATGCATGCGGGAAAGGCACTTAATCTGACATTTTCTCATGTACTAGTTGTAACATTTGTTGTTTGATCATAATTTATGGTAATAACCTGTAAACTCATGTAGCTTTATTATTGTCAGGTATGGTTCAAAGTTGACCAAGAGTGTGCACCTCTGCCAATCAGTACCTTGTGTGGTTTATTGTAGAATTCAACTCAATAATGCATTCAATTATCTCTTTACCATAGCTTATATCTCTTTACCATGCTTATAAGTTGACCAAGAGGTACTGCATGCCAATCAGTACCTCTTCCCAATTATGTTTATCCTTAAAATTGCTTATATCTATGTTTGCTATTTTATGATATCACCTTTAAGTGAACCTACTGGGTAAACTGGTTTTTCCAACTTTTTGGCTTTTTAATACAACTCGTTATGCCTAAACATCGAAGAAATTGATAGCTGAAGAACAAAGTTTATCCTTGGTGGAAATAATGCTGCAGGTAACCTAGTTGCTGGTGAGAGTTCTGCAACTTTCTGAATCACTCTCGTTAAGGTGTAAGCAAGTTGGTTATAAGTAGAAGTTGCACAAAAAAGGATTTCAGCTTCCCTTTGAGGAGCTGTGACTTTGGTCGTCAAATTCTCAGCTCAAATAGAAATTAATTGAATGGAATTATGGAGGGTCTAGATGGAGAAGGTGACTGCAAAAATCTGATGAATGACTTGGTGCGACACTATTTTACCAATTTTTAGAGCTTAATCTCTGGTATTTGAAAATTATTCTGGTGGCATCGATTCCTTATCACACTTTTGATTTGTTGTGTCGCCTGCTAGGTACTAGACTATCTTGTGGTTTCAGGATTTTATATGTAGTCTTATCATATGTGGTACAGGATTGAGAGCATTCAAAACATCTTTCAAGAATATGCTAACTCTTACAGTAGTGGCTGCAACTACAACCTTTTCCATAAGTTCCTGGTGGAAATAATTTGCACTGCCACTGGTAGACTTCTATATGTTGGTAATTATATATGTGTTTGATGATTGAGTTTTGTTTACAGCTACAAGCAATGATTGTAACCATGATGGTGTGGTCTTTATTTTCCTGGGTGAGTTGTCATTGCATTTGTGGGCTTATCGGCTTTAGCTGTTTATTTCTCAACTTGGAGCTTTCACAGTACAAGATGCACTTTCACAGTAAAGTCTCTCTTTGAAAGCTTTAAAATTCTTTTAAGTAAAGGTGAAAAGATCAAAACAAAGCCCAAGACTTAGTTAAATGTATAAAATTTTGAAGATTGCTATCGAACTAAGTATTTCATCTCTAACCTATTTTATTGATCCTTGTCCTTTGTATGGATTTGTTATATACTTCCATATGCCATCTACATTCCATTTTCTTCTCCAGTCAATAACCTTGCTTCCAAGTTGATGTGACAGACTAATTTTGGATTTAGTTATCCTACTGTTAAGGTATACTTCCATATACCATCTACATTCCCTTTCTTTTATTCCTAATTTCTGAGTTTTTTGCTATTTCAAGATCTAATCTAAAGTATCATACATCTGTATTCTTTTCTAGGTTTTGCAAAGCATAATTAAAATCTATTAAGCATATATAGGGAATTTAATATATTTTTTATTGGTAAAATCGCAGATTAGGTGCAACACCCTTAATGGGGTTGATGATTGTTGTTCGGGAGGCAGTTGCACAGCTTCAACTAGAACATAGAGTTGCAGTTGACAAGAGTGTACACAGGATCTTTTATGACTACTCTTGACATGGCAGGTTGATAACAGGTTAAATTATTGATTTAATATTTCAATTATTGATCAGTCTTTGGGAAAAGAAATCTTAATTGAAATCCTCTTTTCATTCAAGATAACAATCCAAAGAAATATGCAAGATTTTGGTGGAATCCTATCAAGTTCAGAGTATGGTGAATCAATCTAATGTTTGTTGTGCCGACTCGATCATTGTTGAGTTGCTACAGTTCCTCTTACTACTATTGAACTTAGTATGTTCTTCTTCAGAGCTATTGGTAGGTATTCTAGTCAGAGTTGTTGCATAGAGTAGGGATTTTAGATAAGAAGCATGGGAAAGTAATTATTAACCATCTATATCATGTCAAGCATGCTGTAATTACTTTTGACCGATTAATTATTTTGCAACATGCTTAACACAAACTATCTTCTTATGCTTGTATAAGCACTTTTTTTTTTTTTGACGAGGTATAAGCACATATTTGTAGACTTGCAATTTACTCTTTGGGATTATTAATTGAATGCTATGGGAGCATATGCATGTAAGAAAAGCAATCACAGCTGGTTACCATCAAATTCTAG
This sequence comes from Thalassia testudinum, assembly GCA_037157565.1. Classification (NCBI taxonomy): domain Eukaryota; kingdom Viridiplantae; phylum Streptophyta; class Magnoliopsida; order Alismatales; family Hydrocharitaceae; genus Thalassia; species Thalassia testudinum. Next base: position 55,420,626 of record JAZHRO010000025.1, on the reverse strand, counting down.
CCATGTGTCCATAAAATACATAGATTCTTAAGTGCACAACTAGTAGCCATATGGTATTCTTTGTCAATCCTGTTTCCTGGCAGCTCAACCAATCAAAACTCTTTAATAATACATTTTTTTCCTATCTGCTTTGATCTTAGCCCATTGGCCATATGACCAACTTCTAGTTGTGAGATCGCATGGTTTGTGGAAAAGGAATCATGGTTGCTAGATGTCTTGTGAAGTTGTGATTTCTAATTGCTGAAAATGTTAGGAGAAAAGGAAAAATTGTGACTATGGCTGAAGTCACAACCAAAATGTTGGCCAAGTTACAAAATGTGCCATGATAAGAGCATGTCTGGACTAAAAAGGAGCACATAAAAAGTTTAAACATGTGCAAGCCTTGGACATGTAGCTAAATTAAAACAGTCTCATGCATTTGACATTTGGGACAATTTCTGAGCAACTTCTCATTCTTACATTAACAAAATCTTTACAATAGATTCTCAACCATGAGCATATTCAAGGATTGAGGTTGGATGTGTCCATGTCTATCCTATAATTTTCACCAGTCTTCAAACTGGTTCTTGGTCCATAACTAACAATATTTTCCAAGATCTATATAGGTGTTTGTGTCTATACCACTATTTAAGGTAATTGTGACGCCACCATTATCATTGAAGCATGATTACTTCAGAATTCTATACATATTGGATTTCTGTCGAAGACAAGTTTAAGTGATCATACAAAATCATATAATTCTCAGATGTGTACCTCATGCCACAAATTTAGTAATTGGAACCTTTTTAAAGTGAGACATTTGAAGTTGAAGTTGTACAACTGTATCTGCATACTTCTTACATTATAACAGTATTTGAATACTTCCATGCATATCCTCTCAAAAAAAATAAGAAAAATGCTTCAATGAAAAATATTAAATTAAATCGAACCAGTTTGGGTATAAGATTTTCTCTCTCCACACAGTCATTATGAAGAATTCAATAAGTTCAGTGTTGATGACTTAGATACTAGTTATGTACGAACTAGTGGTCAATACCTTCTTGGCAAGTAGTTTTCTGACGATCCTACTACCTTTTCTTACATGAAAAGGATCTCAATCGTGGACAATGATTATTTCAGCACCCTCCCGTATCCTTCTCTCCCTACTCCACCATCCAATCAACACTAGTGGACAGAAGCGTCTTTTTTTTTTCTGAGGGGGTTGGTGTGTTTGGTAGTGCATATTTATTGTTGCCCCAAGAGTTTATAATGCAGTTATTCAATTTAAAAGTTTAATTAATCAACTTATAAAAGTTTATTTTCAATAGTAAATTTAGATGTGCCTATCTTCCATTGGTTTCAGTTTGATGCCATTATATTCTCCTAGATTTCCTTATTAGAAAGAATGGTCTTCTCATTTGTGAGCATTTTGTGATAGTACTACCACGAACAAAATCTTATACTTGAGCTCCACATCCAAGGTAGAAAGCTTGATATATGCCTACTAGTTTGGCTAGAAAGGAACATGTTGGTAAAGAGATAATTGGTCTCATGTTGAGAATGAATTCTCAGTGCTAATGCTCTCCGGACTCTTCCCATTTTTATCTCCAGAATCTGCTAATCAGTACCTTGTGTGGTGACCCTCCTTCATAGCATTCAACTCAGCAATGCAGTAGTAGAGATGCAGCAGAGATGCTCCTCCTTTTCAGTGGTCTATTTCCTAGGTAGATGATTAGCCCATAGTTGTGGGCTATTTAAGTATTTAAGTGCCTAGACATTAGGTTAATTCTAACATTTATTTAGCATAAATTAGAATGTAAATATATTAATTCATATTGTTAATTTAATTACATAATCCATGCATTGCATTCATATTTTAAGTGCATTTAGAATTAGCTTAGAATGGCATTCATCTAATTAGTTAACCAATTAGGTACATTGTTTTAGTTAACATAAAAGTTGAGGGTTTGTAAATAAATAACCATAATATTTTAATAATATCCTTTATTCTTCTTCTTCTCAGCAACGGCTCGGCTGTCGCTGCAACGCCTTCGGCCGCACTAAAAGCACATTCATGGATCAGTGGAGAAGGTGGATCTGCTCCCACCTCTCCATTCAAATTTGTGTAGGCAGCTACAAAAGGGGGAGAGAGGCTGCTGAGCGTGGGAGGCCTCCACCACAAACCCACCACTGTGCAGATAGTTCTTCTCTCTTCCATTCCACACCGCCGGCCTCAACCGTGGCGATGACCCTCCACCACCGTGGGCGTGTGGTGTGACAGGCCACATCGCCATCCGGAGGTCGTTCGCATTACCGTGAGCACCTCGCCGTGCATCTCCCTCGCCGTCGTCATCAACAACCACCGTCGCTGCAATCATCTTCTTAGTCAGTTAAGACGTCCGGGAAATTTCCCGGACGTCTGAAGCCACCCCCCACTCCAGCAGCAACCACCCTCGCCCACTTCACCTCCAGCACTTGAATCGTAGCCCTCGCCCGTTCACTCCACGTCCGCCAGCACGCCCTCCAGCCGCACGCAAGGCGGGCACAGCCTACAGCCGCACCTGCACAACCACACTCGCCCGCTCACCTTCCGCCTGCAACCTCACTCACTCACTCCCGCATCCACTCCAGGCAGCGCATCACACCACCCGCGCCTGCAGCCTTCATCCGCACGCCCTCCAGCCTCTGAAGCCCATGCGCGCACTGCCCGCCAACAGTGCCCGCAACCACGCCAGCGTGCAGCACCAGCTACAGCGCTCAACCACACGTAGCAGCAGAGCTGACAGAGTAGCCCGCCTCCCGCGCCTGCAGCGCCTCACGCCACCCGCACGCCTGCAGTAGTCCTCCCGCGTCCTCCAGCGCGTGCACGCCTGCAGCGCCTCCCGCCAATAGGCCGCGCGCACCGCCCGCCAACAGCAGCTGCAGCACAGCTTGTAGCCACCTCCGTCGGAGCTCCATTCGGCCGGCTCTGGCCACCGTGCGACACGCCGCCACCACCGCTTCGAAGCCCTCGGTCCAAGGAACTTCCTCCGAGCTTCCCGCATCCGGCCGTCCACTCCTCGTCGTGCACGGCCAAGGGGAATAAATCCCCTGTTTTGCTATAGTAACATGGCCATTAATAATTACATTTTATGCCATTGTCAATTTTTAATGATATTTTATTGATTCTGCATTGCGACAAATATCCTCTAGTTATTCAGAATTGCTATTTCAGCATGATTTCTTGATTCAACCTTAATCTGAAGGCAATTTTGGCTTGATTCTTGTTTAAGCTAACTACGAACAAACATTTTTAACCGGTGCGAATTTAAATACGTCATTGCCTCCCTGTGGATATGACCCACTCTTCTACGAGTGGTTATTTCTTTTTAAATATTGATTAGTCAATTTTTCCACCACATAAAACTGCAAACGACTTTAAAGCGAAAAATCGACTCATCAAATGGTGCCGTTGCCGGGGAGGCAATAGACTCAATAATTTCACCTGATTTTATTTTGATTATTTGTCAATTGCACAGTGATTTTACCATTTATTATTTTCTTTTCTGTGCGAGAAAATTTGTGCAAGAATCAGCCATTGTGAGAGGCGACCCTTGATGTCGCCAGAGGAGAATTGGACGAGCTATTTTGGAAAGGAGGAGAAGGATGAGGATGCGACGGACATCGTTGTATATTTAGTCGCTAGTTTGATTAGAATAGAATTAAGACTTTAGATTTAATTTTTCATTGCATTTTGTTTGAAACCCTTGTTCTGGGGTATATTTTGAGGGGTTTGTTCCCTGATTTTGTTTTGGGCCCATGTTGGGTAATTTTTGGGAGCTTGTTCCCTTTTATTTAGATTTAGGTTTTTAGTTTATTGATTACTTTTATTTGCTTGTGCATAAGTAGTTTAAAAATAAAAAAAAATAAAAAAATGAGCTGCCTGCTAGAAGCTACCTGCCCTAGGACGAACCATTTAGGTCAGTATGAGCAACCTCTAGATTTACTTCTCTGCATTGTGTGCATTCTTGCCTCGTAGATCGCTGGAAGCAAGGTACGCATTCTCTTACTTTGCATCCTATTCTTGATCACGCATTGCATTTGGATTTAATTCAAAGACCACAAAATTTGTCTTGAAGCGATCTAACAAGTGGTCACATATATTCGAGAAAAAGGACTAATTAAAGGAGGGACATCTAAAAATCAAGGACTTGATTGTAAAACGTGGTGTGCGATTCAAAATTCAAAACCTTTTGCAATGAATGCACACTTATATCTGTTGCACCACAATACTCATTTAGACACTCCTAAGTCTTGAAACGACTAGGACAAGAGCCCTCCTACTGTTGGATTATGAAGTGTTCGGAACTTGAGATCAAAGGTTTTGTAAATCCAAAGAGGGGGATACCCTGTCATGGATTTTTGGGGGTAGTTAAGAAGCACCGCGAAAGCACAGCTTCAAAGGAAGGCTTAGGCCTACTTGCATCCGTCGATCTTCCATCTTTGGATTTACTTGACCATTTGAGATTTAGGGAAGAATACCTAAGCTCCAACTAGGTCTTTTTAGGCATTTTGAAGGTTGACAATAGGCGCGTAATTGATTGGGCAACTTGTTTTGTCACCTACAATTTGAACTAAAGTCAAAAGCCTAAATCTGTAAAGACCAAACAAGTCCTTTTGAATTGTGTTTGTAGTGCATGCTTGGTAGGCGTTCTCTTAGGAGACAACTTGTATTTGATCCTGAACCTGAAAGAATACTAAGAAGAGATCTTCCAAGGGTAGAAATGGCCGGTCAAAGGAACCTTAAGGAATATTTCATCCCAACCAATCAAGCTGGCCCTACACTACGTAGACCTGGAGGGGACAATCTGTATGAGATCAAAGGTAGTACCATATCCTTGCTACCCTCCTTTTATGGTACTACTAGGGAAGACCCTTATAGGCATATTGAGGAATTCATCGAGGTCTGTTCCATGGTGAAGCTACAGGGCGTTACTGATGATGCTCAAATGCGGAACCTCTTTCCCTTCTCCCTAAAGGACAAAGCCAAGATTGGTATCACACCCTTGATAATATAAATACTTGGAATGCCCTGAAGGAGTTTTTGAAGAAGTACTTCCCCATGAGCAAAACAAATCACTTTAGGAGGGAAATTATGAGTTTTTTTCAAAAGGATGGGGAAGCATTCCATGATGCGTGGGAGCGCTTTAACAACTTGCTGAGACTTTGCACACATCACCAGGTGCCTAAATGGCAACTGGTTGAAAGGTTCTACACCGGACTTAATGATTCGCATAGGCAAACTGTGGATGGTGCCTGTGCAGGAACCTTTCTATCTAAGACTGAGGATGAAGCTTGGAACTTATTTGATACTTTGAGTGAGAATTCTATTCACTTGAATTCTACCTACATGGATAGAAAGCCCACTCTCATGCAAAGAAAGTTGGAGGCGAATGAGGCAAGGGACACCCAGAATTTAGCCTATCAAATTCAATTATTGAATCAAAACATGGAAAGGCTTATGTCGAACCCGAGTTCATTCGTACCTAACACCTCCACATCCCAAGCTTCCGAATGCTTAATTTGTCAGGGCAATACACACGCCACTGTGGATTGCCACTTGGCCTACCAATTCCCTGAGCTTGTACAAGCGGATTTGAATGCCGCTCAAGGGTTTCGTCCAAGACCTCGTAATGACCCTTTCTCCAACACTTATAATGAGGGATGGAGGAACCACCCAAACTTTTCATGGAGACAAGTAAATGTCTCAAATTCAGGGAATTACAAACCACAATCCTTTCAAAACCATCAAATGAACCAACCTCAGACCTTTGCCCAACCTAAAACCTCTGAGATGGATGAATTGAAGGCGATGTTGAAAACTATGCAAGAAAGTCAAAGCGCCATCATCCAATCTCATGACAAGGCTATACATGAGATGAAATCACAAATTGTACACCTTGTTGAGGCCGTTAGACAGAGGGAGACTGGGAAGTTCCCTAGTGCTGCTGAGGAAAATCCTAAAGGAAAAGGGATTGTCTTTAGGGAGCATGCTCAGGCGGTGACTATTCTGAGGAGTGAGAAAGAAATTTCCAAACCCGATGCTCTTATAGTCTCACCTCCTAAAAAACCATCCACCCCGACTTTCACCCCCACCGGAGAAGACTTGCCTAAATCTTCTCCGCTTGAAATCACCTCACCGAAAGAAGTTTCCCCCATTCCACCCCTTACTCAACATGACAACCCTTCCACCCAGAGATCGAGTGCCTTTTCCAGAGCGCTTATCCACCTATGGGCAGACTTCTGCTGGCTCATCTGGAGCCAAAGATAAGACGGATGAGATTATGGAAACTTTCAAGCAAGTGCAGATTAACCTGCCTTTGCTTGAAGCTATCAGGCAGATTCCATCTTATGCCCACTTCTTAAAGGACCTGTGCACGAAAAAGCAGCAATCTAGAAAATAGGTCCAAGCAAAAGTTGTCCTGCCTGATTCTGTTAGCTCAATTGTTCAACATGGCACACCCCTGAAACTTAAGGACCCTGGAGCCCCATACATCTCTGCAGTTATTGGTGAGTTACAAATTGATGAGGCTCTACTTGATCTGGGTGTGGGGGTGAACATCCTTCCGAGCTACGTGTATGAACAACTTGGGGGAGGTAATCTGAACCCTAGCCCTGTAATCCTTCAAGTTGCTGATCGATCACTTAAGACACCACGAGGAATTTTGGAAGATGTCCTCATAAGAGTGGAGGATTTCTTCTTTCCCGTTGACTTCTTAGTTTTGGACACTGACCCTACCAACAAGCCAACCAAACCCTCCATCATTTTGGGCCGCCCCTTCCTTGCAACTTCGCATGCTTCAATCAATTGCAATACTGGGGCATTGAAAATGGGCTTTGGGAACAGGAAAATTTGCCTTAATGTGTTTGATGCTTACAAACAAGCCGGACTTGAGGATTGTTCTCAAGTTGAGGTGATAGATGACCTGATTGAAGAGGCAACTCCTGCAATGTTATGTGATGCCCCCTTCAGCATGTCATGCTAAATGAGCATTCCCATCTCTTGGAGGAATGTGAAGGGGATATACTAGAACTAGAGGAGTTGCTAGGAGTTTCTACTGAGTCTCTTCCCCCATCATTTCCGCCGAAGGTAGATTTGCTACCTGAGATGGGGACATCTATTATGAAACCCTCAACCATACAAGCCCTCGACCTTGAGTTGAAACCCCTCCCTGACACTCTCAAGTATGTTTTCCTAGGTGCCAATGATAGGCTCCCCATTATCATTTCGGCTGTGCTATTGATAAACGCCAGCTTATCATCATTCTTATGCATTAAAACAAACCTAGCTCTTAGGATTTTACTCCGCAAACGGGTTTTTGGGCTGCATTTAGGCATAAAATAGGTTAAGCATGCATTGCATTTTTTATTATATTTTTAATATGTTTTTGTGAGTGTTAGGGATGTACAGATATATAGATCCCTAAAACCCTAGCACTCAAGAAGGCAAATGGTGAAGGAGAAGCCCAGACTAGCTGGAACTCAGCCTAATCCAGCTCACCTCAGCTTGATCCTGCTCACTGCAGCTGGAACCTAGCTTACTTGAACTAGGGTTAGCTCATCCCAGCTCCATTCAGCTAATCTCAGCTGGATGACAGATCAAGAGAGTTCACCTTAGCTCACCCTAGCTCAAGTCAGCTCAGATCCAGCTCAACTTAGCTGAGTCTAGCTCATCTCAGCTCCCACTAGTCCACAGGGAGCTCTAGCTAGCTCAGCTAAGTTGACAGGAGTTCACCCCAGCTCAGATCCAGCTACATCCAGCTCCACTCAGCTCCAACCAGCTGAAGAAGAATTCATCCCAGCTCAGGAAGCTCAAGTCCAGCTCCTGGGGACTCAGCTTAGCTCAACTCAGTTGAGCTAAGCTACCTTAGCTGCCTCAACCAGCTTGATTCTCCCCGGGAGCACCTGACCTAGCTCACCTCAGCTTACTTTGGTAGAAGCTAGCTCACTTTAGCTTGGCTTAGCAACTAGCAAAGAACTAGCAAGCTAAGCCAGCTAGAGTAGCCCCATGCCAGCCTCTTCAGCAGCTGCCAGCTCCAGCTCCAGCTCCAGACTTCTCCTCAGCTCCTCCCTCCAAACCCTAGCTCCAACACCTTCTCCTTTACTCCTCCATTAGCTAAGCTAGCTTAGCTTAGCTTATCTTAGCTTAGCTAACAACCAGCTCCTTGGCCATCCACCACCTTCAAAGTCAACCCTAGCTAGCTTCACCAACTTAAGCCTATTTAAGCTAGCTACTCTACTCAAGTTGGCTCCACCTCCTAGCCATCCCTTCACCCCATTATCTCCACCAAAAGTCACCTTAAGTTGGCGCCAAAAACTACCCCTAACCGCCTCTATATTGGTGCCAACTTTCAGCCCTTAATCCACCCTACACCTACCCACATAAGCCATCCTAGCCATCCATCTAACCCCCCTTCTAGAATCCTTCTTGGCGCCAACTTAGACCCTCTTCTAGAAGCCATTTTGGCACCAATATCAAGGGGTGTCAACCCCCATAACTACCCCCTTGGTGCCTCTTAAGGTGGCGCCAAACACCCTTGGCCATTGGATCCTTAACCACCTCCATCATTCCATCTTGGCCCTCCATTTCAAGGGACACCTTAGCCCCCTTGCTATTCTATAAAAACCCACCACCTACCACCATTTGGGGGCATCCTCCCTTACTGTATTTTTCTACCTACATCCACCTATACCTACGCCCAAGGAGAAGGAGTAGAGAAGGAGATTAAAGGGGCACACCACCAGCCCTTTTGGTGCCTTCTTCTCCCCACTCTCTTCAACTTGGGCCACGCCAAGGAGGAGGACGGCCAGGCAAGGGAGAAGGACCTAGGGTGGACGTACACCCTTGGAGAGAAGCTTAGGGCACGCCCCCTTAGGGCTTGCCTTGGAGGACATCACCTTGGCGGAGCACTGCAAGGAAGGAGTTGAAGGACTCTTTTCAAGATTGGGAGCCACCAACCTTGGAGCAAGAAGCCCTCTTCTTCACCATCTATCTAGAGGATTTGTGTTTTCTTTTCTTATTTGCATTTTTCTAGTAGTACAAGCTTTCCTCTACTAGGCCTTTTGTAAAACACTTTATCAATTATCTAGTTGCCTTCTTTGCATTTCTTGTTTGCATTTCTATTAGCTTATTTTTAGCATTCCTCACTCCCTCTCCCAAATTATTCTAGGCCTCCACTTGCCTAGAGTGAGCTTAGGGAGAGGCTCTACTTGCCACTTAGAAGTAGTATTTTAAATTGAAGTGTAAATCACCTTCCCGTCACCATTCCGCATGTTGTCTTAATTTAAAACAAAAAAAATGATATATTGAAAAATACCAAAAAGAAAGTTGAGATTGTATTCCAAGCAAGAGAATCACTATTGCAAACATTTGGCCTCCTTGGACGACCCTAGATACTCCCCTATCTAGGAATATAAATTTAAGAGTGAAAGCGGATTTACGCGTTACAACGACTAATTAACAAACCGCGTATTTTCGCTATCAGCTACCTGAGGCACAGGAGGGAGCCTTGATTGAATGCTTGTCTAGGCACAAGGAAGCTATTGCTTGGAGCATTGCTGACATTAAGGGTATAGACTCTACACTCTGCATGCACCACATTTATGTTGATGATTCCATCAAGCCTTTTAGGGACATGCGGAGACGTCTGAACCCTAATATGAGGGAGGTTGTAAAAAAGGAAATCCTGAAGTGGTTGGACGCCGGGATCATATATCCCATTGCTGACAATAAATGGGTCAGTCCCATTCATGTGGTGCCAAAGAAGGTAGGCTTTACTGTGGAACTCAACGACCAAGTGAACAAGTTGTCACTAGACCCTCAACTGGATGGAGGGTCTGTATTGATTACCGCAAGCTAAACACCGCTACCCAGAAGGATCACTTTCCTTTGCCTTTTATTGATCAAATTCTCAAAAAATTGGCAGGGAATAAGTACTATTGCTTTCTCGATGGATATTCTGGGTACAATCAGGTGGTAGTCTTTCCTGATGACCAGGAAAAGACGACATTCACGAGTCCTTACGGTACTTTTGCATTCAGGCGTATGCCGTTTGGATTATGTAATGCCCCTGCAACTTTCCCGCGGTGTATGATGTCTATCTTTTTGGACATGATTGACGAGTGTGTTGAAGTGTTTATGGATGACTTCTCCATTTATGGCTCGTCTTTCGACCAGTGTCTCCTGCACCTGGAGAATGTGTTGAAACGATGTAAGGAGACTGGTTTAGTCCTCAGCTGGGAGAAAAGTCACTTCATGGTACAGAAAGGAATTATACTTGGGCATGTTGTATTCGAGCAAGGTTTGGAAGTAGATAAAGCCAAGATTGATTCTATTTCCAAACATCCATTGCCTACGAATGTCAAACAGATTAGATCCTTTCTGGGCCATGCTGGCTTTTATAGGCGCTTTATTAAAAATTTTAGTAAGATTTCTAGGTCACTTTGTGGCTTGTTGGCGAAGGAATCTTCCTTCAGTTTTGATTCAAAGTGTGCCGAGGCCTTTCAAACTCTAAAGGAGGCCTTGATCTCTGCGCCTATTCTCCAAGCTCCTGATTGGACACTCCCATTTGAGCTTATGTGTGATGCTTCGGATTATGCAGTGGGAGCAGTCCTTGGACAAAGGGTTGAGGGAAGACCTCATGTGCTGCATTATGCAAGCAAGACTTTAACCGAACCTCAGCAAAACTACACCGTCACTGAAAAAGAATTACTTGCTGTAGTTTTTGCTTTGGAGAAGTTTAGGTCTTATCTACTTGGGTCTAAGGTGGTTATTTTTACTGATCATGCAGCAGTGAAACATCTCATTACTAAGAAAGATTGTAAGCAACGTTTGATTAGGTGGATCCTACTCCTTCAAGAATTTGACTTGGAAATACATGAAAAGAAAGGAGTAGAAAATGTTGTGGCTGACCACCTGTCTCGCCTTCCTCCTAATGACTCTCTTTCTGGAGACATTCGCGAGACATTTCCTGGTGGCGGTAACACCAACTTTACCTTGGTATGCAGACACTATAAATTACTTGGTCACTGGACAAACTCCTGGCTCTTGGGGTGAGCAGGAAAGAAAGAGATTCATTTCTCAAGCAAGATATTTTCATTGGGAAGAGCCAGAATTATTTAGAATTGGACAAGACCAAGTATTGAGACATTGTGTGCCTGAAGAGGAACAACAAAGTGTGTTGAGTTTCTGCCATGAACTTCATTGTGGAGGACACTTTGGTGCTAAGAAAACTGCTTTTAAGGTTCTCCAGTCCGGTTTTTGGTGGCCTTCCTTATTTAAGGATTCTCATAATTTTGTTAAGGCCTGTATTAGATGTCAACGGACTGGAACGATTGGGAAGAAGAATGAAATGCCTCAACATCCTATTCAATCCATTGAAATTTTTGATGTGTGGGGAATTGACTTTATGGGCCCCTTCCCGTTGTCGCATGGTTTTGAATATATCTTGGTGGCAGTTGATTATGTCTCTAAATGGATAGAGGCCATTCCTACGTGCACAAATGACCACTCTGTGGTTTTGAAATTTTTGAAGGCCAATATCATATCCCGTTTTGGCTGCCCCAAGACTATTATAAGTGATGGGGGACCTCATTTCCGAAACCACCACTTCAATTGGTTAATCAAGAGTTTGGGAGTGACTCACAAGGTTGCTACCCCTTACCACCCTCAGACAAGTGGCTAGGTTGAAGTATCAAATAGGGAGATAAAAAATATTTTGGAAAAGACCGTTAGACCTGATAGGAAAGACTGATCCCAAAAGCTCGATGATGCTTTGTGGGCTTATCGAACGGCATATAAGACCCCTTTGGCTACTTCTTCCTTTCGGATTGTGTATGGAAAAGCATGCCATTTACCTATTGAGTTGGAACATAAAGCACTTTGGGCTATTCGAAGAGTTAACATGGATTTAGAGAAGGCAGGTAGGGCATAACTTCTAGAATTAAGTGAGCTTGAGGAGCTGAGGAATGATGCTTATGACACCTCTCAAGCTTATAAAGAAAAAACTAAGGTCTTGCATGATAAGTTTATTCTTCGAAAGACCTTTGAGCCCAACCAACAAGTCTGGCTTTTCAATTCCAGACTTAAGCTTTTTCCTGGGAAGTTAAAATCTCGTTGGGATGGGCCTTACATAATCACCAAAGTATTTCCGCATGGAGCTGTTGAGATAAAAAATCCTTCCTCTTCAGCAACTCCCTTTATCGTCAAGGGTCAACGGTTAAAATCGTACATAACTTTAGATGGCCATCTGGTTGCCGAAGTCACTCTTGAGGAGCCTTAGCTCCTACCATTCTCCGCCTCAGGTAATATCTTCCTTTAGCTATTTTTGTTTTCAATGAGGACATTGTTTGAACCTGGCATGGGGGAGAGGACTTGAGGCATTTTGTTTATAGCATGCATATATATAAAAAAAAAGAGAAAATGACAAAAAAAAAAGAAGTTTTGAGCTTAACTGGCTAAGTCCTGCATTCTTAAGCAAATTAGAACTCTAGGGTAGACTAAATTAATTCTAGGGTCAAACTTTAGAAGCTAAATGAGCTACTAGCTTTAGACCTTTAGGGTCCTTTGTGGACTTAAAAACTTAAGTAGGAGTTAAGTTGCGAACCATTCCTCAAGAGGTTGAGGAAGGGAAGCTACTGTTTGAGTTAAAAGGTGGGGTAGTACCTGGAGTCTTATTCTACCTTTTGATTTATGGGTCCTTGTAACCCAAGCATCCAAATTTCACACACTTGGTCTGGTAATTAACTTAATTTCTTTCTTTTTGAAAAGAGATTTGGTTCTCTTAGTTTTGACTTAGGAGAGGCTTGAAAACACATTTTGATTGGAAGAGTTCCCGTCGCAGGAGAGGTGGAGTATATACTCACCTTGAGGATGCGATGATAACATATTACCTCCTCGGCGCTTGCCTCTTAGGATATCCATCCTACTGGGGGCATGTAAGCGCATTGTGCGATTCAGGTACCATGGGCGACCCTATCTTGATGTGACGATTGCCATTGGCCTGAATTCACTTAAGAAATCCATGGGCGATACTATCTCGAAGTGTCGATTGCCAGGAGTTCTTGAGGTCGTTATGGGCGGTGCTATCTCGAAGCATCGAAAGCCAGGCACCCTTCGAGGTATGGTATGGGGACAATGAATCCGACACAGACCGTGTTGATAGCTGATCTGAGGTTAGACTTAGAAGAATCAAGCAAAAAAAAAAAAAAAAAAAAAAATATATATATATATATAAAATAAAAATTCCTTTAACTCAAATAACTCAGACTAATGCATAGCCATGGATGCTTTAATCTAAGGGATTAATAAACTTTAGGGTAGAGTCAGAAATCAGGGAAACTTGTGCCTGCAACTCGTCTTTAGCTGATCTAGTCTGTAACTTAGCAACTACTTAGGAACCTTGGGTCTAGAGTATGAACTTAATATGCTTCTGAAGGAAGACTAAGTGAGTTGACTAGTCTACTTGGAGTAATAGGTTTCGCTTAATTTTGCTAGGGACTAGCAAAAATTAGGCACGGGGGTATTTGATTAGCCCATAGTTGTGGGCTATTTAAGTATTTAAGTGCCTACACATTAGGTTAATTCTAACATTTATTTAGCATAAATTAGGATGTAAATAGATTAATTCATATTTTTAATTTAATTACATAATCCATGCATTGCATTCATATTTTAAGTGCATTTAGAATTAGCTTAGAATGGCATTTATCTAATTAGTTAACTAATTAGGTACATTATTTTAGTTAACATAAAAGTTGAGGGTTTGTAAATAAATAGCCATAATATTTTAATAATATCCTTTATTCTTCTTCTCAGCAATGGCTCGGCTGTCGCTGTAACGCCTCCGGTCGCACTAAAAGCACATTCATGGATCAGCGGAGAAGGTGGATCTGCTCCCGCCTCTCCATTCAAATTTGTGTAGGCAGCTACAAAAGGAGGAGAGAGGCTGCTGAGCGGGGGAGGCCTCCACCACCGACCCACCACTGTGCAGATAGTTCTCTCTTCCATTCCACACCGCCGACCTCAACCGCGGCGACGACCCTCCACCACCGTAGGCATGTGGTGTGACAGGCCACATCGCCATCCGGAGGTCGTTCACATTACCGTGAGCACCTCGCCGTGCATTGATGAGAGCCTCATCATGAGCCATAACTAGCTCATTTTGACCCAATAAAGAAGATAAAAGCTCCTACATAACCTAGAAGAAGGCCTAAATGAAGGAATAAGTGCTCTGAGAAGAAAACATGAATTAAAGGTTAAAACTGCAATTTTACCATTGCAGTACATAAACGGGATTTCTCAGAGGGAAAACATAGGTCAAATGGTTTAAATAAGATAAAAAGTGGGCTAAGTCAATCATAAATGGGTTTATGTGCAATCCAGGAATTAAATGACATTTGGTAACCCTAAAACAGATCCGCTCAAATTAACAAGGTTTCAGTCAGGATAAAAATCAAGTAAATCCTCTAAAAATCATGGAAAAATATCTTCTAGGGTTTAGAACACTTAATTTGGCCTTTGGAATCCAGTTTGACCTAGATTAGGGTCCTAGCTCTTCAAGTAACCTAATTTAGGTTTTTACGCAAAATGACCAGTCAAACGAGGTCAAACCTAAAATCCGACTTCACCATTGGATTCCTTAGGTCCAAATTAGGTTTTTACCAAAATTTGGACCTAAGGGGAGGTCATCTTGACCTACTTTGCAATTTAGTACACCCAAATCACAATTTGGTCCCTATCTTTTGAAAATCCTTGCAGAGAGCCCCCTAATTTCATCGCCACCTTTGCAATCAGGTCCTGCTGCCATTTTTAGGGCAGAACCAACCTCCGACGAGGTTTAGAGAGGGATTACTCTCTGATTCCTCAGAGATCCCCTCCCAGAAATGGAAGGGAGATTCTCTGAGGAATTTCCTTCCATCAAAGGCCAATCACAATCTCTGGTGTGAACCCAATCTCTCGTGCGAACGCACGAGGGATTTGGGTATCTAACCTCTTTCCTTCTCCGGAGAGCCATCAGAGACACAGGCGTGCCCTCCACGCTCCGAAAGCACGGCCCAGTGCCTATAAAAGAACCCACACCTCCGGCCGCTCATTTTTAGCTTGACTTGGTCGGACGTCCACCTCCAATTTGTTTCTTCTTCTCCGGCGAAGAACCCAGCGAGCTCCGGCGAGCCCCCCTCCCCTCCCTCTTTGCTCTGCCACAAAACCAGTGGCAGTGACATCTTCCTGATTCTCCTCCGCGTCGTGCAATACCCGCGCACGCCGCCTCAGCCCCGTCGTCGCCGCCGCCTTCCTCCACTGGGCAGCTTCTCCGGCGACAGCAGGTACAACTATCCACCTCTCCGCCCCCTTCGTCCTTGTAAGTAGGTTAGAATTGTTCTCCATCTTCCCCTCTCTCTTTTCCCCCTTTTATTTCATTTAATTGACCCTCGACCATCCCTGACCACCTCCATCTTCCTCGCCTCCGACCGACCTCCGGCGAGCCGCATCCACCATTTCGCCCCTCCACATGGCTCGCCAATCATCTCATACACTCTGCCTCACCACAAGGAACAATCTCCGCCCCTCCATTGCCACTCCACACCTCCACAGTAGCCCCCCGAACTCACCCACACCTCTGGTCGCAGGACGACCTAGGGACGCACTCCTAGGCCGTCCCACGACCTGCAGCACCGTTCACCACCTTCGCCGTGCCACGGTGAAGGTGCCCAGCTGGTCTGATTAGGCCAATAGGTTGTGCTTGTGTTTGACAGGATTTCAGTCCTGCCTCCATTGATGGTTGAAGCAGCTTCACAACAGCTCCAGGTGTCAGGTCTTCCAGGCTTCAGGTGCTGCAGATTCGCGCGGGCAGTGCGAAGCCCTCGGGTCCAGCAAGGAGTGCTGCGAAGCCCGCAGCTCTGGCAATTGCACGAAGAAAGCTCTGCGGGCGTGCGCGAGATTGGGGCAGGCCTGATAGTCCCACATCGGCGAAACGCAACGCGCAGGTATGCTTTAAATTGAATTTGTGCTATCTGCTATTCGCCTCCGGACGTACAGGGGTGAGGTCCCTCACTTGACCCACTCGCCTCATCCGCGGTTTCAACTCGCGGATCTGGCGGGATCCGACCCGACCCATCCTGAGCACTCCTCGGGCATCACCCACCTGCTGGTGCGCCTGGTCCCGGGTGCGAGATCTGACCCGAATACCCGTGGCTCTGGGAGAGCGTCCTTGAGCAAATTGCAGGGAGGGAGAGACGTTCGGGTAGAGGGAAAAGGGTAGGTTTTGCTCTCTGTATATGCAGGCTGAACGTTGAGGAAGAAAAACTTAGCCGCGACGGAGAAGAGAAGAAATAGAAGAAGAGGCTGAGCAAGGCAGAGAAGAAGAAGAAAGAAGAGACCAAGGCAGAAAAAGCCTTCGTAGAAAGCCAACATAGAATCATAAGAAGATAGAAGGAAGAACAGAAGACCAAGGAAGAGGAAGAAGCATTCGCAGAAGAGAAAAGAAGAAGGAAGAAGGAGAGGCTGCTGAGAAGAAGAGAAAGAAGCAAGGCAAAAGAGAGGCTGCAGAGAAAGAAATATCAGAAGAGAAGAATAACACTTTTAAGACGTCTGATCACAAGATCAGACGTCCAATTTCATTTCTTTTGTCATAATTACTTTTAACCGCATACATTCATATTTGAAGTAAAGTTTTGAGTAAATTAGAGTGTTCAATTACATTTGAGATTAGTAGTAAATTCCAATTGCTCCCTGTGTTCGACCTCGGATACTCCGATTTTCGAGTAATAAAAACTCTTTATTTGTTGACGACGCTTGATCACCTATACTACGACGTAATTAACTGTTAAAACACGATCGAGAAAGTCGCTTCAACATGCATCTCCCTCGCCGTCGTCATCAACAACCACCGTCGCTGCAATCATCTTCTCAGTCAGTTAAGAAGTCCGGGAAATTTCCCGGACGTCTGAAGCCACCCCCCACTCCAGCAGCAACCACCCTCGCCCACTTCACCTCCAGCACTTGAACCGCAGGCCTCGCACGCTCACTCCACGTCCGCCCGCATGCCCTCCAGCCGCACGCAAGGCGGGCACGGCCTACAGCCGCACCTGCACAACCACACTCGCCTACTCACCTTCCGCCTGCAACCTCACCCGCTCACTCCTGCATCCACTCCAGGCCGCACATCACACCACCCGCTCCTGCAGCCTTCATCTGCACGCCCTCCAGCCTTTGAAGCCCACGCGTGCACTGCCCGCCAACAGCGCGCGCAACCACGCCAGCGTGCAGCACTGGCTGCAACGCTCAACCACATGCAGCAACAGAGCCGGCAGAGCAGCTCGCCTCCCACGCCTGCAACGCCTTACGCCACCCGCACGCCTGCTGCAGTCCTCCCGCGTCCTCCAGCACGCGCACGCCTGCAGCGCCTCCCGCCAACAGGCCGCGCGCACCGCCCGCCAACAGCAGCTGCAGCACCGCTTGCGACCACCTCCGCTGGAGCTCCGTCCGGCCGGCTTCGGCCACCGCGAGACACGCCGCCACCACCGCTTCGAAGCCCTCAGTCCAAGGAACTTCCTCCGACTTTCCCGTGTCCGGCAGTCCACTCCTTGTCGTGCTCGGCCAAGGGGAATAAATCCCATGTTTTGCTATAGTAACATGGCCATTAATAATTACATTTTATGCCATTGTCAATTTTTAATGATATTTTATTAATTCTGCATTGCGACAAATATCCTCTAGTTATTCAGAATTGCTATTTCAGCATGATTTCTTGATTCAACCTTAATCTGAAGGCAATTTTGGCTTGATTCTTGTCTAAACTAACTACGAACAAACGTTTTTAACTGGTGCGAATTTAAATACGTCATTGCCTCCCTGTGGATACGACCCGCTCTTCTATGAGTGGTTATTTCTTTTTAAATATTGATTTATCAATTTTTCCACCACATAAAACTGCAAACGACTTTAAAGCGAAAAATCGACTCGTCAGTAGATAGATAGATTTTGGAGCTTAATAGGTATTATATATATTTTCTTATTTTCCATCCTTATTCCATAAAGAGTCGCCTTTCCAGATGCAACAGTAGTAGCAGCAAATGCAGATGCAGCAGCAGTAGTAGCAAATGCAGCAATAGCAGTAGCAGATGTAGATGCAGCAGCAGTAGTAGCAGATGCAGCAATAGCAGTAGTGGATGCAGCTGGAAGTGGAAGCTCTAGTAGTAATTCACCTAAATCTTAAGTTCTATTTTTTTGGATGGAGCTCGTTCTTGGCATGATATCTCTAATTGCAGGTAGTTCAGTCCAGTGTCCTGCCAGACATGTTCAGAAGCACCTATGAGGTCATCACAAAGGGCAACCCAACGTGGAATCAGGTACAAGTTCCAAAGTTGAAGCTATACTCATGGGATCCCAAGTCAACTTACATTTGCCAATATTCGCCTTGTTAACAAGCTGCTAATGGGTGAAGTAGGACCAAAGACAATTCACATTCCTTCAGGGGAGAAGCTTTATGTATTTGATGCTGTAATGGTTAGCATGAAATTTTATTCTTAATTCGATGTTGATTTTTAGTTCAAGATAGAAAAGGATATATTTCCCTGATGTATTTTTGGATTTCTGAATTTTATTTGAAGTGCCCTATTCAGGAAAAAAAACATTTCATTTGAAATGCCCTTTGCATTATGTTGATTGTTTACGTGACATCTTGCATTGATTTAGGGACATGATAAAATACCCCACACACTAAGAATTATACTGCCATTAATGAAAGTCTCCCCTTCTCTCACAACTTTGCATCTATGTATCCATAAGGGGTGTAACAAATATACTATCAGTTCTTTTTTGAGCCCTGCCAATTGGAATAGCTTAGTCAATTTTTCCATCTCATCCATCCAGCCATCTTGCTCAGGTAATGCTGTTATACCCTAATAAAACCAAATTGCCTTTGCAAAGGGGCGATTTTTAATCATATGCACCCAATCCTCTTTATCAATTCGATAAAAGGGGCACAATGAGTCTTCAATCTGAAATTTTTTCAATAATGTTCCCTTTAAATGCAGAGCATCGGCCACTGCACTCCAAGAGGAATAACTTTGTTTTCAGAGCTATATCCTTCATATTCTAAACCTTTTTACAATAGGCTATTTGTTTCTTTGTAGGACTAGAGTTGACTCCCTCTTCATTTAGCAAGGTCATATATGCAGACTTAACTAAGAACTTCCCATTAGGATGTGGTTTCCATATTAGTAAGTCTTGTCCCATATCTATTGGAGTACTTAAAATTTTTCCTACAGTTTTACAGTCAAAGCTACTGGAAAATTTTTCCTCATTCTAGTTCTACTTTTGTTCATTTATCAAATCTACTACCTTTAATTCCTGGAGTATACTCTATCTAATCGACTTTTACTCTTCAGCCTTCAACCATGGATCACTCCAAATATTTATATTCTCCCCATCTCCAACTAACCATAACACATTACTGAAAAGCATACTTTTTATAGCTGGAAGCGCCTTCATGAAGGAAGAATCTGGTGACTTGGGCATATATTCCCAAAAATTACCATATGGGAAATACTTGCTTCTTATCTGATTTTGTTAAAGGTCCTCCTTGGTGCACAATAACCAACCCATTTTTAGTAAGAAAGCTAAAATTACTAGCCTTACCAAAGAGAATCTTTCTTGATGGTTGGTCAGCTATCACCAAAGGTAATTCCTTTGGTCACAATGACCCTTTGGTGATGGTTAGGGAACCATGACCAAAGGAACCTTCTTACTTCCACGCCAACCTCTGGTCATGGTTATTAACCATGACCAAAGCTCTCTCTTCGGTCACGGTTCTATATCTATGACTAAAAGCCTTTGGTCACAATTTATAACCATGACTAAAGCTGCAGAATGTAGCTAACGGTGGGCTTCGGTGACGGTTTCGGGTGGAACCGTCACCAAAGCCCTATGCTTCAGTGATGGTTCCACCAAAATCGTCACTAAAGGCTTGTGAACGAAGCTGCTGAGCCTATCTAACAGTGCACTTCGGTGACGGTTTTGGGTGGAACCGTCACCAAAGCCCTATGCTTTGGTGGCGGTTCCACTAAAACCATCACCAAAGGCTCGTGAACAAAGCTGCTGAACTTATCTAACAGTGCGCTTTGGTGACTGTTTTGGGTGGAACCTGCACCGAAGCATAGGGCTTTGGTGACGGTTCCACCTAAAATCGTCACCAAAGCCCCGTGACAGAAGTAATAGAACGTAGCTAACAATGGGCTTTGATGATGGTTTTGGGTGGAACCGTCACCGAAGCTTAGGTATTTTGTGCCGGTTCCACCCAAAACCGTCACCAAAACCCTGTGGCTTTGGTGATGGTTTTGGGCGGAATCGTTACCAAAGCATTTGGTAATGGTTTTGCGTGGAACCGTCACCAAAGACCCTTCCGCAACGCAACTTTTGCTGTCGCTAATTGGTGACGGTTATGAGTCATTTGGTCACAGTTTTTAACCGTGACCAAAACCCTAATTTCTTGTAGTGTTTTCTAGTTTTCTAAGCTATACGAAATGCCAAGGTGATAGATTTGTTGGAACCTTGTTCCACATCTTATTTTGGTGTTAACAAAATTATTATGGATTAATGTTTGTATTAAGTGTTTTTCAGATTTAGGTGAAGGAGCAAGGCAAACAAGAAATGATGGAGGCATGATCATGTCATGGAGGATGACAAGGATGAGTTGAGGAGAAGATCATCTTCGACCTTAGTTTCTGTAGTTTAGATTTTATTTTCATAGATTGTATGCCTCTTAACAAGAGAATGTAACTTAGATCGTAAAAATAATTAGAGATAAATTAGGATTAATATTGCGATCATTTTCATAGAATGTAATTGATTAAATCACTTAAAAAAGGTACTTGTTAATCCACAAGTACCGGTACTAAAGTTTAGTACCGGTACATGTGATTTACAAGTTTGGGTTTTGTCAAGAAACAAACCTGTACCCTGCAAGTACCGGTACTCATGATCAGTATCGGTACTGGAGGTAACGAGTACCGGTACTAATGATCAGTACCGGTACAAGTGGGTTACAGATTTGTGTTAAGAGTTTGAAACCCAAACCTGGAAGCAACGAGTACTGGTACCCATGATGAGTACCGGTACCAGGACTCTTGTACTGGTGGCAGTGAGCTTCTAGTACTGGTATAGGTACTTTAGTACCGGTACCAGGTAGTCGTTGGCTCAAAATTGAATGGCTAGAAAATTAATTCCAACAATATGAACGTTGGGAACTAATTCTCAACGTCTAGTAGACGAGTATCCTAGGTCCTAAACTCTATAAAATGACCTAAGGACTCTTTGTTTGCATACAAGAAATAGAGAAGAAAAATTCTAGAGCTATATTACATTTTTCCACCACATATTCAAGAGAAGGAATAGTTTGCTGCTCTCTATGCTTTTGCAAACACTTCAACGGTGTGTTTTTCTCATGCATCTATAAAGCGATTCACGCTCATTCTAGGCTATCAAATTAGTATCATCTTTTAATTATTGTTGAGAGGCTTAGGTTCTAGGCCTAAGATTCTTTTTGTCTTACACCTGTATTTCATTTGTATTTGAGCTTGTTGCTCGTTGGGTTGTAACAAACCCATTATTGTACTTGGGTTGAGGTAACCCGTTAATTATCTCGGTTAGTAAATTGATTCTCTCCGGGTTGAGAGAATCGGGTTAAAAACCCTAAGTTGGGAGGCTTAGGTAGTGGAGTACCCAAGGGAGGGGAACCACTATACATATTGTGCCAATTTCTGTGATTGTATTTTGTGCAAATCTTTTTGTTATCACTAATATTGTGCATGCGCGTAGATAGCCATATTACATATCTTTAGATCCTATATCAAGATTTAGCCACTACAAAACATTAACGCATGCAAACTGTAATTGGAAAAATGTAGTATTGTAATTAAAAAGATTATAATTTTCACATGAAAATTTTGACTAAATTAAACTAGAGAGAATAGAAACATAACTGGGTACGTATAATGCTATACATCACACATCAACTAAAATGCATTGTTAATTACATGTTTAACACATTGAAATTAAAAGGAGTGATAGGGAGCTCTTGCAGTAGCCGAAGGAGATGAGGAAGAACTGGAAGGGCTGGTGGTGTTGCTGTTGGCAGTTGTAGCGGATAGGGGAAGAGGACGGGAGTAGCTGCTAAAGGTGGTGACTATCGAGGTGGTTGGCATAGCGGGGGAACTGGTGCAACGTGGAGAGGAGAGGAGGTGGCTGTAGGTGTGGGATGTTGCTACATCTGTTGTGGGAGTTGACGGAGAGGGTGGAGAGAGTGGCTCGATGATGAAGAAGATGAGGAGAGGGGGCAGATGTGATGGTTGATGATGGTGGTGTAGCCGACAGTGGTGTTGGGTTGCTGTTGAGGTGGAGGGTTAACGTAGGGGAAAGGAAAAAGGAGGAAAGGGAGTTGAGGAAGGAGAGGGGGCTAAGGAGAAGAAAGGAGGGGAGGTTGTGTGGTGGTGATGGTGGAGTTGCACTGTGGAGGAGGAAGATGGAGCGACGCGGCTTGACAGTTAGGGTAGAGGGCATCGACAAGGCCAAAGAGGAGGAGAAGAGGGGGTCCGCACTGGAGGTTTCGAAAGTGGGGATGTTGCTGCTGCTGCATTTGGGGAAGGAGAGGGTGGGTGATGTAGGTGGCTGGTGGTGGGTGTGTTGACGCTGGGGAGAGATGGGGTGGTGGAGGGAGGTGTGAAGGAGAAAAGGAAAAATGAAAGGAGGAAGGAGTTTAAGAGGGAGAGAGAGAGATAGGTTGAGAGTGGGAGGGGGTTGGTTTTCGCCTCCTGCCCCTTCGGTGTGCCTGTGACAGGGGAGAAAGAGAGGGAAGGGGGTGCAGTTGCGAAGTACATTAAGGAGAGGGAAGTTGAGGATAGGTGGGTATGTTTACGTGGTTATGTAAGGGGATGTTGACGTGGGATTTTTATATTTTATATTTTTTTTTCTTTGAACAATAAGAGAAGGGATTGGCGGGAACAAGGGAAGGAAAAAAAACAAGGATAAGGATTTGATTTCTCCTCTCCATGCAATTATAGTAATAGGATTCCTTTAAACTTGCATTACCTGCATACATAGAATAAATATGTAAAAATATGTAAACATGCATAATTTAATGTTATTTAGATTCATTGTATGCAAAAATGTTAATTAAGCTATTAACCCTATTATCACATTCATTACTTCTATTAAGCTCTGAAACTACATTAAAATTAACTAATCATACCATGTGAATGTAGTTTCATCACACCCCCCAACTTACATTTTGCTAGTCCCTAGCAAAATTTCAGAAGTAAAAACAAAAGAAAATAACAAAAATGCGAAGTCAAGACCCACCTTAACCAATCATCGGCATTAACTTAAGTTGTACAACCTTAGGTTTAAATAATGGCTCAATAGCTCCTCAGTGACAAATCAAGATAAAGGACTCTAATTATTCCTGACTTCAAGTCATGAAGGTTTACAAATCCCAAGACATGCATTAACTTTATTTAATGGTGTCGAGTATTGGACTAAGATTAGAATTAGATTCTTTTTTTTTATTGCAAGATATATAAAATGCCTCCCACTAAAAATGGTGTAAAGGATAGGACTTTATGAAATTTTTCTGTTTAAATGTTGTATCGATTTCATTGCTTTACTACAATGCGATATTTTCCCACTAAATTACAACTACTTTCAATGACCCAACATTTTCGCATTGTTGTTGGGGAGCAATGCGCAATTCACCACTAGTCATACTTTTATTGAGCTGATTTCTAAGTTGCCCTATCTACTTTGTTTGGTTTTGCGAGATACATCACAAGAAGATCTTCCGTGCAATCAGCCACTCCAAGGGCAGGAAAAATTTCTCTTCTTCCCTAATCACCTCCTAATCTTGGGAATAGTAAAGGGAAACAAAATCAATTAGGATCCACTTGCCTTAGTTTCTTAATAAATATCATTTAAAGGCAAAGAATTTCCTGATTCACGAAATTGATATTTGATTGAAGTTGAGATGATTTGATTAGAGATTCCCCATCCTGATCACCTATACCTATTAGGTATTTGCGCTAAAATTTCTCAACATCTTGGACTACTCACTTTCTTGTTTGACTCCAAGGTGTTATATTTGAATTAAATTGAACTTGGAAATAGAACCAATTAGGGTTTCCACGTTAGGGTTCTGATGTGTTAGTACATATTTTTCCTGCAATTAAGGAAATTGATCCTCTCGTATTTGTGTGCCACCTAAGCCCTTGTCTGAACTGATCTATCAAGTGAACCCTAAAATCAAGGTTCTAAATTCACTTGAATCTTAAAATTTGGGACTGAATAA
The DNA here is from genome assembly GCA_037157565.1 of Thalassia testudinum. Taxonomy (NCBI): domain Eukaryota; kingdom Viridiplantae; phylum Streptophyta; class Magnoliopsida; order Alismatales; family Hydrocharitaceae; genus Thalassia; species Thalassia testudinum. The sequence continues at coordinate 55,396,270 of JAZHRO010000025.1, read as the reverse complement.
CTTGAGAATCAATCTAGGGGGTCTTGACCCAAATTTCACCCTCAACCTTACGGTAGGTTAGGTGATGTTTGTCCACTTTGTTGGTCAACCAACCAACAAATTAGGTCACAAATTGAAATAACTTTTCAATGAAGTGAAATTCAAGGCACAAAATAGGGCTAAAATTAGTAGACTTAGGTCTCAATTCATACATCCTGGTCAACTTGGAATCTTAGTGACAAGGAAGGTAGAGCAGGGGAAACCCTGTAATAATCTATAGGGGCACTCTACCATGTAGGGGCCTTTGCGGGATGCTTCCATCCTTGCTACCAAGTAATTCTCGAGTTTGTGGATTTCTGATCCAAAGGTATCATCTGCCTCGAAATACCCTTAGTCATCGAAAATTTTTAGGTGCCTTGATTGGGTCCAATACATATTTACTCCCTCATCCATTCTTTAGCACACATACACAGGAGAGGTCCCTAGGTCTGACCTAGACACCTCCATTAGAGTTGATCTTTTGGGGAAAAATCTAATCTAATCAATTCCATTTGGACCAGAATTTGATTCTACATCCCAATCCACCACTTGATTTGGAAATGCAACTGACAACATAGGAAAAATATTCAAGAAACCTGAATCCAACATGAGCATCAAAGAGAAAATGATCGAGGCTGCTCTTAGACATCATGATGAGTATTACAAAACCTCATATCTATTTAGAAGCATTTAGGTTAATGTATCAGAAATAGCAACGCTCATTGTGAACCGTGCCCATTTGATGTTAACACAAATGATAAGTGGTTCAACCTGGGATGCCCTCATATCAGAATTCAGTGAATTGTGGAGATTGCATAGCACAAAGGGCTTGCATTGTTTAACAAATCCACCACTTTGGGAGATTCACCAAGATGCCATTGAAAAATGGGCAAATATGTTAAATTTGTTGCAACAAGCCATTGATCAGAAATACCCATATCACCACTTAGAAGTTGATGAGACATCTTGGAGCAACATTAAGGATCAATGTGATTTTCTAGAGCCCATGTTCGAAAATGAAGGTCATTGTTATGGACCACTGACCCAAATGGATCCAATTGTGATTTTATGTAGAATGACATACCTGATGAAAATATTGGTTGGGTGGATCCACCTACTGGTGTTCCCGATTTTAATCTAACCATGGGTAGTTGTGAAGCTGGTCAATCATGCTTAGATTGTCTAAACACCTGTGATGAGCTTGACCTAGAACTTCTTGAGGAGTAACTCCTGCACCATATTCTATTAAGGTATTCCTCGAGAATGATTCTGATATCCCACTAGAACCAAGTCCAGATTCTAGTAACCCAATTCATACCCCTGACCTAGAATCTAGATTTGAGACTATTTGGGATGATCATGAGGCCCAATGTGATGAGAACTAGATTTTAGATCTGAATTATGATTTTGGGCCTATATTTGATGATTATACCTCTAGACTCATCAAAAGAATGAATTGATTTTTCGGAAGTCACAAAGATTTACAATATAGAATCAGAGGAGTTGGAAGAGTTGGGATTTGATTGGATCTACCCTAGGTGCCCAGAACCCGAGCCTATGCCTAATAAGGACACCTCTTTGAGCGTAGAATTAGAGACTAGGTTAGACCAAAGTTAGATTGATAACTTCATGCATCATGATTTATTCAGTGGTGGAAATTTCGATCTTGAATCAGGTTCAGAAGCTGATTGTCACAAATTCTCTGATGATTTCGAATCACACTTTGATTTCGGAGAACCATTATTTTCGGATAATTACGAGCCAGCTTACAACCTTAGTGCCCATGACCCATTCTTTGATTCTGACTCTAAGGTCCCTGATCCTAAGATTATTGATTCAAAATTATATTCCATTGATTTGGAAGCATTCTGCTATGACCCACAAGAATCAAACACAATATGTGCCACGAGTATCTACAATGTAGAGTTTGAATTTTTCACTGACTTAGATTTCCATGATACTATAAGCACTCTCCAGGCATTTACATTTGATTGCGATGAACATAATGAAAAAGACTGTGGATGAATCGATCTTCGAATCATTTCTTGACGAGTCCATACCGCACATAGATATCAAAGTAGCCACTTGATGAGCGTGATTTCATACGTGAAAAGATTTAAGTTAGAAAACCCGTCATCATAGTGTGTAGAAATCCCTACTAGATAAAATTTATACCGAAACTCAAAAGGGAGTCCCAGGTTGAACACAAGGAAGCGAATGTTTGATTTTGTGAAATTCGCATTTTAGTTTTATTTATTTTTGTTGTTTTTATCTTTTATGATTTTTTTTTTGGTAATTTTAGAAAGCAAGATATCAAACCGATAAATGTTTATCTAACTCATGTACTTTCAAAATAAGAGAGAGAGAGAACACTAATATATTTATCTAAACAAATGTTTGCTACAAATAGAAAGCAGAAAACTACACTACAAAAGTGATAAAGATAGAGAGAGGTGAGAAGAGTCCCCCTCGATGGTTGCTTGGAGGATGACTTACTCTAATGTCGCCTGGATGAAGGTGGTGGGAAGCTGGAGGAAAGAGAAAGGCAGCGGAGAAAGGAGGACAGGATAGGACGACGTTGCTGCGAGGATCTTTTTTCGAAAGGTGGTGAGAGGATGGCCACGGGATGCTCCACGAATGGGGATGAGAGGCAGAAAAAATATTTAGTTTTCTATTCGAGAGGAGCATCCCTGGCTTGGGACAAGCTCTCTCTAGGGCCTTGGAGGTGGTGAGAAAGAGAAAGGAAGAGATGAAGAAGAATGGGAGGGGTAGGGGTCCTTTTATAGTGGAGGAAAGGGTCCATTTCGTACATAGGACATTTAGTGACAACCATAAACATCGCTGAAGATCCATTGCAAGCATCGTTAAAGCTCCAACTCACGCACCCCACGCACGACACTCTTGTGCGAGCTCCGTGCGCCCATGTCACGCACGCTCGTTGCTACTTGCTGCCGCGGCACACGACCGCTGCTGCACACCTCCACGCGCTACGCGCTCCATGCTGTTGCACGACCGCACTACTCCGTATGCCCATGCGCTGCTGCACACTGATGCACTGCACATGCGCGGTGGTGCGTGCGCACCTATGGACGGCCTGGATAGTGCCACGTGGTGCGATCTGGATCCGCTATCTTCTTTCATTTGTAGGGGTTGCTACAAAAGTCAAATTGAGTCAATTTTTGTGCCGTTGGGCTACGATTGTCAACCCAAATCCATCTGTGCGGTCAGATTTGTCATTTGAAGCTTCGATTTGCATCACCTAGTCCCTTGGCCATTGATCTTCCTCGAACTGCATAAGGTGCTACAGGACTCTGATCAAGATGATTTCAGAGGTGTTGGACTCCAATCGTCAACCTGATCAGATCCATATGGTCGTATTTTCAATCCAAGGCTCCGAATTAAATCTCCTTCTCTCATGGCTATAAAAGGATGCAATTAACCTAAAATTTATATAGACTACTCTAAATGCATAATGATGCAAGCTATGAAATATTTATAACATGGAATGCATATCTAAGCTTAGGAATATGCATAAATAGTCAGTTTATCCTAATTAAATGTGTCTTCATTACCACTCCTACAATAGAGCCTTTCAAAAATCGATCCAATCCCCAACCTGCCACCGGAATCAATCTCTATTTTGACTTACTTCTTTCTGACCTGGTTGAATATGATTCACCACCACAATTCTACTAGGAATTGGACATTGATCAAACCGATATCCACATCTTACCCACCTCTGATCCCACAAGGAGGGTTCCTACAATTTTCACAGAAGCATTATCTTTTGAGGACCCCTACTCTGAATAGGCTGAGCCGATTCAGCCAAACCCTAAACTTGTATTTCCATATCTATTCGAGCCACAAAGCATCTGGTGGGCTTCACACCTATTGATTCACATCCATCAACCCACCAGACTGATTGGGTTTGGTCTGCATCATTAGCCTATTGACTTGAACAAGCACCTGGTTGAACCAACTAGACTACTCATCAAGGTGCTTGTTCTACAAAATTCCTCCAAACTAACGACCCCTTCTCCTTGATCACCTTTTGCTCGACTGAAGGCATTGAATTTAGCACGTAACGAGAGGTAGCCCATCATTTCAAAAATTCGAGACCCTTCTGATCATCTTTTTGAGCTAAACTCCTACTGCACTTTAGGGTTTAATGCCAGAACAACTGACTCCACCTTTGATACTTGTACCAAAGCCTGAAATCATCTGCAAGAGTCATCCTGACCCATTCACCCACCCTTTGACCCTGTTCTAAACCTTGTACGAAGCTGAATTCATACTCACCTAGTTTACAATGAGGACATTGCAAAGCTTAGGCATGGGGGGGTGTTAAAGTGCAAAAGAAATAGAAATTCAATTCTCTGAGGGGTTCTCCTAAAAAAAAACATATTAAAAAAAGATGGAGAAAGTGGAGAAAAATTTTGAAAATTGATTGAAAAATCTTTCTTGAGGAGGAAATACAAAGAAGGTCAAAGGAGCAAAATCAAGAAAAAAATTGATACTCTTAGCAATTGATTATGGGATCTACTTAAGTTCTAGACAAAATCAAAACCAAGATTAAGTTCTGAAGTGCTAGAGACAAGGAAATAAGTAAGAGTATCGACCGTAGTCCTCTTGGGCCTGTTCTAGGGCTTAAACACTCACGTATTTGTTAAGATCCGGATTAATCCTCAAGTGGTTGAGGAAAGTGCGAGGTTAATGTATTAAGTCTAAGGCTTAGGGATTATTCAGCCCTATTGCCTGTCCATTGGTTTGCGGGACTTGGTAACCTAAGCACCGAAAATTCACACACTAGTCTACCTCAGTGCGCATAATGAAGAAATAATGACAAAAGTGTTCCGTTCTGAGAAAGGCTTTTGCAAAGATCTACCTTCGGAGCAACTCGAAGACACAAGTTGATTGGATGAGTTCTCAGCACAGAGAGGTGGAATGAAAAATACTCCCCTCGAAGATGCGTAATAATATATTGTCTCCTCGGTGCTTGTCTCCTAGGATATCTAAATATTCTATTGGGGGCATGTAAGCACCTTGTACTGGTTCAGGTGCCATGGGTGGGATTATCTCAAAATGTCGATTGCCAGGGCCTAGATTTAGCTATAGAATGCTATGAGCAGCACCATCCCAAAGGGTCGAAAGCAAGGGTTCTAGGGGTTGCCATGAGCGGTGCTATCCCAAGGCATCGAAAGGCAGGGACCCTTCAAGGATTGATGGTGGGGACAATGAATCTGATACAGATCGTGTTTAGGGCTAATCCGATGTTGAATTTAAGGGAATATAAAAAGGAAAAGAGAAAAACTCTCAAAATGAGAAAAATTCTTCTTTATCTCTCTCTTATCAAAAATGCACTGGCAAACAGAACCTATACTTGGTACGTATATGTATGGGTGCTTTAACCGCTAAGGTCAACGAACCTCTAGGCAGTTTTTGCGGGCCTTAGAAACCTTGACGGTAGACCCAAGGTTGAAGCTGGTCAGGTCTAGATCTTGGCTAGTAGTTAAGTACCTCTAGGCCTATTGTTGATATTCTAATCAGATTTCCAGAGAAGAGGCACAAACGGGCATCTGAACATCGAAAACATAGTCTACAGATCTAGCTCTTTCCATAAGATTTTACTAGGGACTAGCAAAATTTAGGCATGGGGGTATGATGGTAACGCCATCATTTGTCAAACTAACTTAAATTAGTTAAAATCAAGAGACAATAATTCCTCTCTAATCTATTCTGAGAAGAAGACAATCAAATAGGGTTAATTATGCTAATTTAAGATCACACCAAGAATGCAGATTATTCGCAGAGTTTCCCAAGGGCTAATTATAGTTAATTGAGCATTAAAAACCAAGAAGTGGGTCTACATTGACAGAAATAGGGTTTCACATAGTTCGACGGTGAAAATGGTACACAAAACCCTAATTATCAGCTCTGCTTAAATTGAAGAGGTTATGGTTAGGATAAAATCAATCTAAATCTACTAAAATTTATATAAAAATATTATAAGAGGTTTCATACCCTTGGTTTGACCATGTGAACCCATTTTGACCTAGAATAAAGTTTTAAATGGGAATTTGACCTGATTTGGGCTTCTATGTAATTTACCTAGTCAAACATGGTCAAAAATTAAATCCATGTTTACCATTAGATTCCTTAGGTACAAATTAGGTTAACAACAAAATTATGGCCCAATCAGAGTCCATATTGACCTAGTTTGCAATTTAGTCCCTAAGATCTCTATTTCTCACAATTAACCCCTTAACTTTCAAGTAATTTACAAAAGCCCCCCTAGCTTTCTCTTCACCTTGACATTTATTCCCCTACTGCCATTGGAGGTGTAGCCTACCTTCAGCGAGATTTGAGGGAGGATTCCTCCCTCAAATCAAGATCAAATCTCTTCAAACTTGGAGGGATTGATCTTGAAAGGTTTCCTAATCCAATGAACTAGATCTTGGGTCATAATTTGGAGCCAAGAGATCAGGCGAGCTCAAGAATTCAAGGGAACTTTTTCCCCTGAAATCACAATGCAATCAGGCTCTTTCCCTTGCTTAGAGCTCGTTCTTGAGCTCTATAAAAACTTCCCCATCTCCCAGCTTTCTCGTCAGCCCAATTTCGACCAAGAAACTTCTTCCTTTCTTCCTTCGGCCTCCTCCGACCGTGGCTTTGACAACCCTTCTCGATCTCCGTCCTTCGGCTGGCCAACAACCAAATTGGCTAGCCCACGATCTTCCCCGAAGTCTTCCGTGCCTAGTACACATTGGCTAGTGCCACCCCCCCTTCGTCATCGCCGCTTCTCACCACTAGAGTCTTCATCATCCATAACGTCGGCGAAGCAAGCCACCATAGATTTCCTCCCCCATTTATCTACTAAAGTAGTTCTCTCTCTCTCCCTCTATTTCCCTAGTTTAGCTCTAGCCACTTTAGACCTCAATTCAACCACCGATTTGCCACTCTCCCCCATCATCTTCCCCATGGCTGGCAACGCTCCAGTGAGATTGGTTGGCCACATCATGCCACCAAACATTCCACTACCACTTTTAAAACACTCCTCACCACCTTGCGATCAAAAGCCCTAACATAATTAGGGCTTTCGATCACTCATTCACCTGTCCAGACAAACCCATCACCGTCATTCCTCTCCAACATCGTCCGATTGCCATAATGCTCCAAACTTCACACCACCATCGCCAGCATAGTCACCGTGCTCCGATGACACTTTTGAGAGTTTTAACTGGGGCGTTTAGTTCGTGCTTCCCGTCTCAAGTCTTCACCATCGTTGACGAAACCACCACCGTTGCTTGCAGTTGTCAGTGCGCCGAACTCCTCACCACCACCCTCTTAGAGCGTGGAACCATCTCACAAACTCAGTTGCAGCGGCAACTGAAGAACAAGTAGCAGTAGCTACTTCAATTGGCTGTGAACATCGCCTGCTGCAGAACATCTCACCACCTTTTGGATCCTGGAAGGATGGCGGGCGATCCTAGGGCGAATGGAGGGAGAAATCGTGATGGTGAAGGCTGGATGACCTAGAGGTCCAGGGCTTGGAGATAGAAGGAAAGAAGAGGAGCCAGGGATGCTGGAAGATGGGGAGCGAGTATGGGGAGTGCAAATAGGGGGAGGCATTGGGGCAACAAGGAAGTTTTGCGTTTCAGATGTCGATGTAGAGGGCACATGGCAGCGGTTTGTCATCATCCATTCGTTTGCCTTGCGTGTGGAGGACATGGCCGCAAGCGAGATTATTGTGTGACCAATAGAGGGCAGGAGAGGGACGGGTTCAACCTGCATCCAGGGGCAGCAAACTTTAGGATGCCACCACCGCCGCCTCCTCCTACCTATGGGGGTCATACGGTGGATGTTGAGGTGCCCATGATTGAAGAAATCAAAACCGCTAAACTGGTGCTGTGAGGGCTCTGGTAGGAGAGGTGATGATTGGCACTCCCTCCTTGGACAATATTCATCAGTTAGTAAGGTCTCTATCTCTATCGACTAATGATTCAAAGGTTGCATTTCTCTCTCCTACACAGTTTGTGCTTTTTGATTTGGGGATGATGGATGTTGAACGTCTGCATTTTCGATCAAGTTCTGCTGATGGATTAATGGTGATTTGGAGATTGGTCTCTCCCTTTGATGGATCCTTGCCCGAACGACCGCGCCAAAGGACAGGTTCTAGATCAGGAAGGCTAGGGATCAGGGGTCTGCCTTTACATATGAGATCGAAAGAGGTGGTGGCGACCATGATTACAGGCTTTGCTACTCTAGCTGAAGATGCGGAGGCTGGTTTAATGGAAGGAGATGGTCGGGTTATGAGTGTCTTGGTGGATTTCTTCAAAGCAGGTTCTGTCCCAGAGAGGATAATTCTCCGATGTTGGGGGAGCTCCTGGCTTCTGGTAGTAAGCTTCACAATGGGTGATAGTGATAGGGAGAACTATCAAGATAAGCCATCCTATGCGGAGGTGACTGGTGTGGAGGATGTAGTGCATCAGACGGGTAGGATGACCCTTGATGAGGAACCTATGCCCAAGAAGCGTAAGGGTCATCACCAACTTGGGGAGAAGGAGGAAGTAATGGAGTTGGCACTAATGGAACCCACTATGGTGGAGGTTGGGGCAGCAACTCAACCTTTGTTAGATGTAGTGGAAGAGAGGATCCCGCAAGAGATTTCAAATACTTCCAGGCAACCCCAACCCAAGTCAAATGCAATGGAATGTCTAAAATTTGGAGCTGGGACAAATACCAAAGGAGGTTTGGGTAGATCTCCTTATAAACTTAAACAGAGAAGACCGACCACGGCTATGAAAATTGATGAAAACTCGGTGGCTGCTATTATGAAGGTGGGCAGGGCCCAAGATGCAAATAGGGGGTATTCCCTTGGAGGATGATGAGAGTCCTCACATTGAACATGCGTGGGTTGCACGACAAGAGCCAGAGGGCTTCCCTCTCAAGGTATCTGAGAGAGGGAGATTGATTGTGCCATAATTCAAGAAACACACATTGGGAACGAATAGGACAGGGCCTGGATTGACTTAAAGAATGCGGGAATGACTGAATGTGTGTCTCTCAATGCTCAAGGCAGATCAAGTGGGATCGCTCTATGGTGGAGAAAGGCTTCTCTTGAGTTGCTAGAGGTGCATAAAGCCTGGCATTTTGTGACATGTAAGTTCAAAAGATGTCAGGGGGAAGATGTGTATTTCATCACTAGTGAATATGGGCCATGTCTTGCATCGATGAGGCAGGAATTATGGGATAATTGGGTTGCAACTGTAGAACTTATACAAGGGGCTACTTGGTTGGTGGGGGGGGATTTTAACTATGTGTTAACAGAAAGAGAGGCCAAATGGTGTAGTGGATAGTGCATCCCTTGGATTTCAATTATTGGTCCAAAATTAGGGTTTAAGTGAATACCCATCTTCTCGTGCTGAGTTTACTTGGAGAAATTGTAGTGGCCTTATGTCAAAGATTGACAGATTCTTCGGAAATGCCAATCTCCTTGAAATGTACCATCTATCAATAGTTTATGGGCTGGAATGCCCTTTTTCAAACCACACCCCACTCGTTTGGGATAGTGGGGAACAAATTCAGGCTCGCTCTTATTTCAAATTTGAAAGGTCATGGATTCATGAACTGGGTTTTGTTGAGATGATTGAGATGTGGTGGAGGGCCAAACGAGTGGAAGGATTAGCTACTGTCAAGTTTGCTTCTAAACTGGCTGATTTGCACAAAATGCTTAAAGAATATGGGGCCGTGATATCTATGTTGAGACAAAATAGACGTCTAGAGGCTTTGAAGAAGATCAAGGGCTTGGATATAAAAGAGGCAGCAGGATCTCTATCTGACCAAGAACTTGCTGAAAGAAGGATGTGGCAAGGAGTGGTGGCAGAGGAAGATTTGAAGTAGGAGATGGATTGGAGGGAGAGATCAAGACAACTTTGGCTGAAGGAGGGTGATGCCAACACCAAATATTTTCATCTTGTAGCCAGTTCTTGTAGAAGGATGAACATAATCTCTTTCATAGTCAAGAATGGACAAAGAATCTCTTCTATGCAAGATATTAGATTAGAAGCCATCAGATACTACAAGGATGCTTCGCAGGCTGCAGCTAGAGGCATGTGGAGGGTGACAGTGAGTGATGCACCTAAACTTTCTTAGGAGTAGGCTTCCAGATTGACGGATGCCATAACTGAGAAAGAAACTGTGGATGCCATAAAAGAGCCAAACAGTGAGGGCTCCCCTGGACCTGATGGGATCCAAGTTTTCTTTTATAAGGAATTGTGGAGCTTGGTCGGCAGTTAGGTGATGGAGGTCATCAAGGAATTTGAGAGAGGGAATTCAGGCTTTGATAAGATCAACCGGTCCTTTCTGTTTTTGCTATCGAAGGTCCAAGGAGCAGAGAGTTTCTATGATTTCAGGCCTATTTCACTCTCAAACTCAATTTATTTGGTGGTGAGCAAAATATTGGCAAATAGGTTAAGGTCGGTCTTGCAGAATCTGATTCATCCTATCCAATCAGCATTCCTCCCTAATAGATCCTTGTAGGAATTGTTTATTATGGCTCAAGAGATGGTGTGTGGATGGCACAGAAGGAAATGTAAAGCTTTTATGTAGAAAGTTGATTTCCGGAAGGCCTATGACTATTTCATGGCCGTATCTTTGGGAGGTCATTAAGAGAAGAGGGTTCCCATCATTATGGATCTAATGGATGAAGCGTTGTGTCAAAACCTCTTCTTTCTCTCCTTTGATCAATGGCAAACCATGTGGGGCATGGATTCAGCCACAATGTGGTGTTAGGCAAGGATGCCAATTAGCCCCACTAGTCTTCAACCTTGCTGTGGATGGACTAGCCAGGTATGCTTGTAAACTAGTTGAGGCTGATGTCATCAGAGGATACTCACTGTCTAACAGAAGAGCTATGGCCCCTGTAATCCAATACGCAGACGACACAATATTCTTTGTTGAGGGGACAACTGCTGCGACCCAAGCATTAGGACATGGTGAGCATCTTTGGGAATCTATCTAGCCTGAGATTAAACAGGGAGAAATTCCACCCTGATATGTTTTGGCATGAATGAGTAGGAGTAATATGCACTGTCAGCCACGTTGGGAACTCCTCTATCCAACCTGCCAATCAGATATTTGGGACTGCCATTGAGGTATTCAAAGCTACGGAAGAGTGATTGGAATGCCCTCTTTGATAAGATTTCTGTTAAGCTGGAAGGATGGAACAGTAAGTTCCAATCTAAGGGCGGAAGGTTAACCTTGTTAAATTCTGTTGTCACTTCCATTCTAGTTTTCTACTTTTCCATTTTCAAAGCTTCGAAATCCATTTGGAAACTGTTGGATTTGATGCGAAAGAAATTCTTTTGGAGAGATGCGTGACATGAGGGTAAGTTCATGCAACCACTGAAATGGGTGCATCTGTGTCACCCCAAGGAAGAAGGTGGACTGGGGATTAAAGCACGTAAAGAGTTTAGTGAAGCCTTATTGATTAAATGGGCTATCAAAATTCTAAATGGGGAGGAAAGGATATGGACTGAACTTATTAATGATGGCTATGGCTGCTCCAATAGTGCTCTGAACATATTATACCCCTCCAAACCCTCCCCATTTTGGCATTCTATCACTCAAGCTAATAGAGATAATTGGCACTTATTGCAGCTGGTTCTTGGAGATGGCAGGGAATTTAGTTTTTGGAAATAGCAGTGGACATCATTGGGTGCCCTACAGGAGGCTTATCCAAGGGTCTACTTGGCTTCTACTAATAACGATGGGGTGGTAAATAACTTTTGGTCTGAATCTGGCAGATGTTGGCAACTGGCTGAATCAGAGGCATGCAGGGAGGGGACCAGATTGTGGGAAGAAAAGCAGCGCCTGATTTCAGACTTGCAAACCAGCTATGCAAGACCCAGTGTGGAGGATACCTATGCATGGGATGGCATCTATATGACTCAACGCACCTATGGAAAAATTAGGAGTTCCAACAATGGTATGGGAGGTGATTATATTGATAAGAAACTATGGTTGTTGAAGGTCCCTCTCAAGGTACATATATTTCACTAGTTATGTAGAAGGGATGGTCTGATAAAAGGAGACATTAGGCATAGGAGGATGGGGATAGCTCTGCATGAGTGCCATCTTTGTGGGACGCACACTGATAATTTCAATCATTTGTTTTCCTCTTGTTTGGTCACTGACACGATTTGGAGAAAAACGTGCAATGAGCCTCTTCCATCATAGGAATCTTTATGGCATGGTTTTGGGATAATTGGGAAGCCACATTTACGCATGGCGGTGACTCTCTGGTACGTGTGGAGAGCGAGGAATGAGAGACTATTTTAGGAAAGACCAGTTTGTTGTGTACAAATTGTAAATGAGTGCTGGTCCCTCATACATAGATGGGGATCTAATTTGTAGGTCTCTTTATAGTTCTTATTATTAATAAATTGCCCTCCCAGATTGCTACCGTAGTACGATAGCTTTCCTTTCAGTTTCAAAAAAAAAAAGCATCGCCTGCTGCAGCGCGAAGGAGACAGTGGGGATTAAAGTCCCACATCGTATATGGAGAAATTGGGAAACCATATAAATTGAATTTTGTCATTGCGATTATCGCCTCAAAATGCATGGGGTGAGGTCCCCTTGCACATGCTCGTACGCTCTCACTCATGATCACACCTGCAAGTCTGAGTCAAACCTGATTACCCTGTTTAGAAAGAGAAATCAGAGGAGGGTGGGAGGTGGTTTTTCATCGGATTTCATGTACACATATGCCTCGTGATGCATGCAAATACGCCTAATACTTAGGCATTTTTTAGGTTTTGTGCTCTATGATTTATACTGTGCTTGGGTGTTTAAGGCGTCTGGCTCCCTGTGCTGACGTTTGATGTGGGTATTGTAGAATATATAGGGATCTGACATGGATATTGAGAATTAGTGGTTCAAAACCACTGTAGAGCAATTGAATTGGTTGATTACATTGGGATATGTGCTTAAATGTGGGAATTAATTGGTGATTCAAATCACCATTTTTAGAGTTTTCTTAATTCTTTTTATCCCATTGTTTCTTGAGATACAATTGCTACTATTGAATATCATTTTGAGTAGATTTTATTCATTGAATATCTTTATTGTGATTAATCTTTGTGCTCATTTATTCCTTATATTTTGACTAGTGATTGGATTCGATATTTGCTCACTGTGAATGACCTCAGACTCATATTTTATTTTCGAGCACTTATAAATTTAAATGTTGTATCGATTTTCGTTGCTATACTACAACGGATGTTTTTCCACTAAATTACGATGACTTTCGATGACCCAACAACTTAGGATTTCACAATTAACCTAGTCGATCAACAGCACTAACATACCACTTCAAACGGAGGATGATAGAACCTCAATACAAAATGCATCAGACAAGACCGATGTAAGTTTTTCCTCCAAGAGAGGCGGGAATCTGCAAATCACATACCCAACTACAATAAAATGGAACAAAAAAGATCTTGGAGAGGCTCTAAAATATAATGAAGTAAAATGGGGAGTATAAGGATCACCAGGATTCCCTAGGGCAGAAGGGAGTTATAACACTCAGAAGCTTGGCTCTTGGAGAGGAAGTAGCAATGTGTTTGTGAGTAATTGAGAGAAATAAAAGCAATTGAGAGAAAAAGAGTATTCTTAGGTGGTACTAAGCTCTTATGTGTTGTCCTTAGTGTGTGAGTGCCCTAGAATATTTATAGAGGACTTAGGAACACTCTAAATAGGCTTTAGGGCCTAAAATAGTCATTTGTAATCTTAATTAGGTGAAAAGGTTCATTTAGAAATTAGAACAAAAGATAAACTGATCAGTATATATATTCACCAGTCAACACCCAATCGACGTACTAAAGCATTACGAGTTGACCAAATATTTTTTTTGATCTACACCTTACAACGGTCCATAGCATAGGCTATGGTCTTCAATGGTGAGATGGTTGTACATCAAGTTGGTAGGTAGTGGCGAGTTGACTCCCTACAAAAGTACTCTTAGGATCAAAATCCCTAGACTTCAGATTTGGGATGGTAGGTCAGTTCCTATCAGTTGATGCCTCAAAGAAGGCCCGATCGACCAACAATTAGGTTTTTTTAGGGTAATTAGGAAAGTAATTTGGGTAATTAATGGATTAAGTTCCCATGAAAAAAATGAATGTTGGAGGGCCAACGTTTGCAAAGTAGGTTGACCATTGGTCAGTTGTCTATTAAGAAGCTAGTCACCTGGGAGAAGGGCAGGCCAACTTGATAATGAAGGGAAAGTTGGTGGGTTAAACAACCGATTGGCACCTATGAATGGGTGAAGCTTCTTTAGAAGGCTTTTAAGGAGGGATTTTATTCCTTAGGTGTGTTAATGGCTATGAGCCTACTTACACTATATTTTAGGGATCTTTTACACTTTAACTATGTAACAAAAAGTTATTAAAAATATTACAAGGATTTGCAACTAAGGACTAGGGAAAAGGGTCTTCCCTAAGCTCTCTTAAAGGACTTCCTTAAGCTAATGTTCAAATCCTCTTTAAGGCTTCTTCAAGCAACATCAAGCAATAATGTAGAGTCTCTTAGCTTTGTTCTGTTGATGTATAATAATGCAAGAAACTCAATGATATCTTAAAGAAGGAAACTCACAAATCGTTCACGCTATCTGCATCTTTGTTGAGGAAATTTTCTCTGCAAGAAGCATCCACATGATTACGGAGTTGATCATTCAACCTGTGATAGAAAATCTACATAAGTTGCCATTTAGGCACCTCATGGTGTTGACACTTCTGCAACAGATCCTGGAATCACTCCTAGGCCCCATGAAATGGTTCCCCCGGCCATTGGGTGAAAGTGGTAATTGCTCGTCACAAAGCAATTGGTTCGTCCAATTGGAAATAGTATTTCTTTATGAAGGCCAATTTCAAAGCTGTCCAGGTAGCAATCGGTCTTCCAATGGTTTGGCACCAATGTACGGCCTTATCCCAAAGTAAATGGGGGAAAAGCCTCATGTGCATCTGTTCTTCGTCCACATTTCGGGATTTGGTGGTCTAAACTAGAATGATTAGATCCTCAAAATGTTGGAATGGGTCTCTGAAACAAGCTCGTGAAAGTGTTTAATCAAACTCCAAACCTAGGGCTTGATCTCAACATTGTCAACAAGGATCACAACGCTGGGACAATCCCCGTAATTTGAAGGATCATAAAAATCCTTCAAGTGCCAAGTGCCCTAACCATTCATCTGTTGGAACCATTCTTGCATTTGCTGCAGCTGATCCAACTACCTCTAAATTAGTTTCTGCTGGTTCAGGGGTGGGGGAGGTGGTTGTGGGTTAGCCATGGGATCTAATTGGCTAAAACTCAACCTTCGCATCCGAGAATGGTCTAAAGGTCCTTCCAGTCTAGGATTCAGTGACTTCCTTCGAAGCATGCACTGGAAGGAAGTCAAAAGGATGGGAAAAGAAGCACTGAAGTACAAGCAAACAACCTTGTCCTTAGGTAGTGTAGCCTGAAAACCTACGAACTCTCAGAGCCCATCTTAAGATTAAAGATGATTTGTTCTACTCTAATTCAGTCAATTCAACCAGTTAGAGGGAGGGATTACGGAGAAGGTACTTCCCTTGGCTTTTGCCTCAGGTTCCTTTGATGTCCCCCGACCGCAGTCATTTGACACTACTCCCCTAGCTAGACATCAAATTGACCAGTAGAAGCAGATTAATCGACAATAATCTCAATATGACTCCCAAAGAGCGAGTCAAATCCTTAAAGCCAATGTGTACTTGATTTTAATTAGGCTTAGGATTGTGCTGTGCTCTAGGGTATGGTGGCCCCTGTTAATGAGTTGTGCCCTTAATAATTCATTGAGAATGTGTGTATGTGCACAACCAAAAGTTTTCAAGCAAGATTATTAAGGATAAGGTGAATTTTAAGGTTTGAATCTTACTTAGTAGCTTTTAGGATTCAAATTTAGGTATGTTCAATCAGGTTTAATGAGACAAACCACATTTTGCAAGCATAGGTGTAGACATATTCCTTTAAATATTGAAAACAATGTGGAGTGCTTGGTTAATTCCTAAAAATTGAACCCTACAGAGTAAGCTAAAAGATGAATTAGCTTTAAAGTTAGGTGATGCGACCTAAGCAACTCAAACAATTGGCCCTGATGCACCACTAATAAAGGCACGCAAAAAGTGATTAACCTAATTTGATTTCTACTCTTTTATATGTGGATTTGTGTGTGTATTGATTCCACAAGTCAGAATCCCAGTTGAGTAGAAAAAATCAAAAGAGGTTATGTGCCTCAAGTGTGGGTGTTTGTAGTGTGTAAGTTACTTTCATCCCATAATCAGATCAAATATATATATATTTTTAATTTTAATTTTATGCAGGGGTAAGGTGGGTGAAGATGAAAAACAAGATAAGAAAATCTCTCCTAGGGTTTATGAGAACACCTAAGTAGATTCGGGTCTTGATTATTGGGGTGGAAAAAAATGAACTAGTGGGTGGGGAAGTGGGGGGAAACTTACAAATGTCTCTACTTGCACTTTACTTCAATCTACCATCTTCGGCTCCTTGATTGAGTTCCTACAAGATAGTGAATCAAGGAAGAAAGATAGGTTAGAAAAATATGTAAGTAATGCGGGAAAACATGGAAAATCAAATCAAAGTCCATTGCATCCTCGACAATAGCACCAAAATTGTAAGTGTCAAATTCGCGAGAAAAATTAAGGTTTTGGAATCTCGTCGTCGTAGTCGCAAAATATCGCTAGCAAATAAATTTTATAACCGAAACTCAAGGTGAGTCTCGGGTTGAACATGGGGAGGCTACGTTTGATTTTGTAAGAGACCATGCTTTGATTTGTTCCTTTTTGGTATTTTGATATTTGTTATTCTTTTGGTATTTTATGATAGTGAGCAAATAGGAAGAAATATTATCTAAAATAGACTAGAAAGAGCTATTCTACTTGCAAATAATAAAGATAGAGATAGAAAACTACTTCTAGATATATGCTTGACAAATGCTTATTACAAATGATTCGACACTATGAAAGTGATAAAGGGAAAGGGGTGAGCGGAATCCTTTTTGTCAACTGCTTGGAGGATGAAGCTGCATTGACAAGGCCTGAATGAAGATGTTGAGGAGTTAGAGGAAGGCGAATGGCATCAGAAGATGAGGTGAGGACAGACAGCGTCATGGTGTGATTTGCTTCCTAGAATAGTGTTGAGAAGATGGCCGATGGGAGCTCCATGAATGGTGGTGAGATGGTGGAAAAATATTTTTACACTTCTCTAATGGAGCATTGATGTGCATAAATCTAAATAGCCAAAAATGTCTATAAATGCATGTTCTCAGTGTATATATTAGCATCATGCATTGTAAATATTGCATAACATGCATAATCATGCATTTAGGCCAAATTGTATAAATTGTATAGTAATTGTCTCCTTTTATGGTCAGGGACAGGGTGATTTTTAATCAGGGCTTTGGACGGAAGATCCAATTGTACAGATCTGATCAGGGCGACGACGGGAGTTCAACGACTCCAAGATCATCCTGATCAGACATCTGTAGCATCAGATATAGTCCGAGGAAGCCCAGAGATCAAGGGCTAAGATGGTGACAATCCACACTTCAGATCACAAATCAGACCACAAGGATGGGTTTGGATTGATGATCGTAGTTTAACGGCGAGAAAATTGGCTCAATCCGACATCCATGGAACCTTCTACATGTCACAAAAGATGGACGGCCATGATGGCACCACGTGGCATCATCACAGCTGCCCAAATCGACCGCAGCACCACTTCTCATCCTCTGAAGGCATGGGCGAGGAGAGATCTGGGCCATTGGATCTTGATCCAATGGCCATGGGTGCACGTGCTTAAAACATAAGCGCGACGAAGAACTGCCCGTAGCGCAACAGTCAAGCGCCGTTGCACAAGCGCGAGGCGCGAGTTTGACTCGCGATCAAAGGTGCACGCATGCTTTATCTTGACTGCATGATCAGCTACGGATGGCCTAGATTGCCCAATCAGGCGTACATGCGATCAAACGCATTACCTCACTCCTGATCGACGTAAGCGGGTGAGGAGCGATTTGAGCCATCCGATCTTGCAATCGGACGACTGAGATTTCTTGGACGTGGGCAGGCGTTGAGCATGTAGCAGGCGAGGAGGCAGGCATGCGCATGAGGTTGCGACGATGTAAGCTCTTTAGTGACGCTTAAATCTGTCACTAATGACCCCCTCATTTAATGTTTTAACTATGTAATGACCAAATTGCCCCCTATCCTTGCAACTATAAAAGGAGACCCCTAACCTATGAAATTCTCATCCCTTCCTTCACCTCTCTCCCTCTCCAAAGCTCAAGAGAAGCTTGTTCCACACCTGGGATGCTACTCTAGAGCCAAATCCAAGTTTTCTCGCCCCCATTCCGGAAGTGGATCCCGCGACGACGATGACATGCTGCCTCATTCTCGCTTCTTCCTGCTTCGTCCTCCTTCTTCCCACTCCTTCCTCTGTCTTCCAGGCATCGCTTCGTCTAGCTCATCCTCCAAGCATTCATCGAGGAGGATAACATCTCTCTCCCTTCTTTTTAATCACTTTCTAGAATAGAGTTTCCCGTTTTCTAGTTGTAATCATTTCTCGCTTTCTAATTGTAAAAACATTATTATTATATTAAGTGATTGTTCTCTCTCTCTTATTGTTTATATCAATTCCATTGTAATTATCTTATTTTCAAACAAAAAAAAAATACAAAAAAAAATCACGGATTTAAGATAGATGTAGCTTCCATGTGTTGGACCTGGAATTTCTTTACGAATTTTAGTAAAATTTTATCTGTTGACAGATTACTTCGTAAATCGCACTACAACGATGGTTTTTTCAAATCCAACTTCGATTGCATAGTTTTCTGCTATCAACGTTTTAGCACCGTTGCCAGGGAGGCAACTATTTTTTATTTTCTTTTCTCATTTTGCACACTTTATTGTTTTCTAACTTGCTTTATTTCTTGTCTATTGTTTTGCAGGTACCTTAACAAGGAATCCTCAAGTGGTAGATTAGAGTAAAGTGCAGTTGAAGACAACTGTAAGTGCTCCCCATTCTTCCCCCTCCATAAATTTCATTTCACAACATTAATTCAAGCCCTAATTAACCTAGGTGTTTGCATAGATCCTAGGATTAGTTTGGTTGCTTGAATTTCCACTCACATTCATCTCGCCCTCATATAAAGAAAAATCAACAAAAAGATATTTCTTGTGGGGTAAATCAATATACACACTACATACACCTACATTCAGGCACATAACCTAATTGATTTTTATCTGCTCAATTGGATTCTGATCTGTGAAACCAGTACATGCAAATCAATATATAAAAGAGTAGAAATCAGTCTAGGTTAATCATTTTGTGTGCCTAACATAGTGGTGCAATTTTGGCCAATTGTTTGAGTTGTTTGGGCCGCACCACTTAATCTAAAATCAACTCACCAAGTAGCTTCCTCTTAGGATTTTCAATTTAAGTCAATACCAGGCACTCCACTTTACTTTTGATTTCAAAAGGAAAAAGATCTTCACCCATGCTTGAAAATCTAGTTTGCCTTGAAACTTGATTGAATTAACCTAATTCCAAACCCTAAAAGCTACTTAAGCAAGATTTGAACCTTAAAACTACTCATAAAAAATAATCTTGTTGAAAACCCCAGTTGTGCACACACTCACACATACTCAATTGATCATTAAGGGCACAACCCATCTTAAGGGCCCACCACATTCCATAAGCACTACAATCCTAGGCCTAAATAAAATCAAGTAGACATTGGCCTTAAGGACTGATTCGCTCTTCGGGGCCCAGTTTGAGATTGTGTATGATTAATCTACTTGTACTAATCAATCTGATGTTTAGCTAGGGGAGTAGCATCAAATGACCATGGTTGGGGGGTACATTAGGAAATGGAGGTGCAAGTAGAAGGAAGGACCTTCTCCCTAGTCCCTCATTCTAACTAGTTGGATTGATTAAACACAAGTAGAGTAAATCATTTATAATCTTAAGATGGATTCTGAGAGTCTGTAGATCCTTAGGCTACCCCACTTAAGGACAGGCTTGTTTTATTGTGCTGTAGAGTTCTTATCCACAGTCCTTTCGACCTCTTAGTTTATGTTGGGAAGGAGGTCATTGAATCCCTAATTGAAAGGACCACTAGAGTATTCTAGGAGGCATAGATTGGATTTTGGCCAAATTGATCCCATGGTTGATCAACAGCCTCCTTTGCCTCAGAATCCATAGGAGGTATTTCAAAGGCAGCTGGAACAAATGCAGAGAATGCAAGAATGGTTCCAGAGAATGCAGGGCACTCAACCCTTGAAGGATTTTTATGATCCTTCAAATTACGGGGAACGTCCTAGCATCCAGATTCCTGCTAGAGACGTAGAAATCAAGCCCCAGGTATTAATCTTGATCAAACACTTTCATGGGCTTGGCTCTGAAGACCCGTTCTAGCACTTGGAGGACTTGACCACTTTGGTCTAGATCACTAAGGCGAGAAATGTGAATGAATCGTAGATGATCATGATGCTCTGTCCCCACTCTCTTAGGGATAAAGCTGCTCATTGGTACAGGACCATAGGAAGGTCGATTGCAACATGGAATGATCTGAAATTAGCTTTCCTGAAGAAATTCTTCCCTGTCAGACGTACCAATGCTCTGAGACGGGCGATTACTGCCTTCACCTAGTGGACAGGGGAGCAGTTTCATGTTTCCTGGGAATGATTTCAGGACTTATTGCAGAGGTGTCCACACCACGAGGTGCCGAAATGGTAGTTCGTGTAGATCTTCTACCAGGGGTTGACTGAGCAACTCAGAAATCACGTGGACGCTTCTTGCGGAGGTAATTTCCTCAACAAAGATGCAGATAGCACGCACGATTTGTTTGAGGAGATGAGTGAAAATTCAATCAATCATGCCTCCATGGATACTTTTAACCGATTCCAGCAACCCAGATCTAATGTTAATGAAGTCCAGAACTCTCATTCATTCGATATGGAATTGATTTGCAATAAACTATATAAGGTGGACTTGGTTACTAAAAGGATGGAGGAGTGGATGGCTGGAAATTCAATGAACAATTCTCGATCCACTCAATCCCAGAACTGGGAATTCCATTCGTCGTGAGCTCCTTTTGGATGAGAGTTCATGAATCAACTTGATGCGGTTCAACTTGTGAGCCAGCATTATTCGGAACTCATGGGTTCCAAATTGGGGCCTTTGATCCCAGTTTCTCTGATCCCTCCCTTTCTTTCTCTCCATCATCATCCTATGAGGATGTCTATGCTGTACAGGAGAATGTTAGGTCCAACCCTTACTCCAATGCTTATAATCCGGGTTGGAGGAACCACCCTAACTTCTCCTGGAAAAAACTGGGCAGCAAACCCAATTCTGACCCAGCAACTATGCTCCACAAAGACCAATGGGTCAGGGTCATGTTTACACTCAACTGCCCCCGAATCAAATCAATTAGCCAGCTTGGAATGCTTGTCAACCTGTAGGGCAGGCTGATTTGAACCGACAAATGGTAGAAATGCAAGGATCTATGCTCCAGCTCATGCAACAAATGAAAACCTTGCTGGACAACATGCAAACCAGCTTTATTGCTAATTCTCGTCAACTCGGATCTTTACCATCTCAACCCGTACCCAACCCACATAATATCCAGAATCTGGGCAATCAAGCCCAAGGGTACAAGAATCAGAGGGACCCACACACACATGCTCAGGTGGTTGAGCAGGGTCCTTCCTCTTCTGCTTCTTCTTCAAATCAAAGGTTTCTAGCTAATGAAGCCCCTCCAATCTTTCCTAACCCTCCCTAAGACCCAAACCCATATGCATCTGCTAATTCAGTTACCTTGAGGGGTGGAAAACATACTCAGGATCCACAATCGTACTATTTTGATCTACCAAATCCTCGAAAGCCTGAGGAGAGAAAGGAGAACTCTGAAGAAGAAATCAAGGCTCAGGAACCTAATTCCAAAGATCTAACTCATGTTCCTTTTCCTGAGGCCTTGATTAAACCTAGGAAGAAGAAGCTTGTTGATAGTAACGAGGAGCTCTTGAATATATTCAAGAATGTCAAGATCAATATCCCGCTCCTCGACGCTATCAAACACATACCGACTTACGCTAAATTTTTAAAGGATTTATACACACGGAAGCATAAGTCGAGGGAATCTATTCCGAGGAAGGTGGTACTCTCCGAGTAGGCTAGTTTTGTTATCTTGCATCACCTTCCTTAGAAAAAGAGAGATCCATGTGCTCCTTTCATTTCTTGTGTCATCGAAGATTACAGCTTTGATAGAGCACTTCTAGATCTTGGTGCATCTATTAACCTAATATCAACTTCTCTTTACGAGAAGTTCGGATTAGGTGAACTTCGGCCGACTTCAGTAACACTGTAGTTAGCGGACCGTTCGGTCACAAATCCGCGAGGCGTTATTGAAGATGTTATTGTTAAGGTTAAGGATTTCTATTTTCCTATAGATTTCCTTATCCTTGATATGGATGTACCTGAAAATTTAAGGAACACGGCCATCATTTTGGGGCATCCGTTCCTGGCTACCGCTAAGGCCAATATCAACTGTAAGAGTGGTAGTAAGGAAATTGCCTTGGGGATCAGAAATTGAAATTGCATATTTTTAAGGTGATTAACAAATTTGAGGATTGTGGATTTATAGAGGAACATGAGGATGACAACCTGACTATTGAAACTTATATGGCGGTTTCTGCAATTGAAAGTTCCTCCTATTGTGATGGATCTAACCTGCAACCCTCTATGGAAAACCCACCACATTCTGAAGAGGTTATTGATTTTATTCACTTTCAACCTCTTCCTCTTGATGAATCTTCTTCAGCATCATCTTTACCCTCAATCCAAAACCTACCCCAGCTCGAACTGAAACCATTGCCTGAGAATTTGAAATATCAGTTTTTGGGACCTCAAAAGACACTCCCAGTGATTAATTATTAGCGCTAGATTAACTACGGAGCAGGAGATTAAACTGATCAAGGTCTTAAAGGAACATAAGGAGGCAATTGGTTGGACCATTCATGACCTTAGGGGGATCGAGTCATCTTACTATAATCATAGAATATTCTTGGAAGATGGATCTCTCCCTTCTCACCAAATGCAGAGGAGATTAAACCCTAATATGCGAGAAGTGGTCAAGAAGGAAATTATCAAGTGGCTCGATGTAGGAATCATTTATCCAATCTCTGATAGTCCTTCGGTAAGTCTTGTGCAAATTGTTCCCAAGAAAGCCGAGATTATCGTTGTGACTAACGAGAAAGGAGAATCTATCACAACTCGTTCAGCTTCCTCTTGGAGGATTTGTATTGATTATAGGAAGCTGAACACAGCCACGAAAAAGGATCATTTCCCTTTGTCCTTTATTGATCAAATCCTGGAAAGACTAGCCGGATAGAAGTACTTCTGTTTCCTAGACGGTTACTTGGGATACAATCAAGTCCCTATCCATCCCGAGGATCAGGAAAAATGACTTTCATCTGTCCCTACGGAACCTTTGCTTTCTGTAGGATGCCATTCGGCTTATGTAATGCACCCACGACTTTTCAAAGGTGTATGCTAGCCATATTCTCTGACATGGTGGGAGAGTTTATGGAAGTCTTCATGGTTGATTTCTCTATTTTTGGAGAATCATTTGATTCTTGCCTGGCAAATCTTGAAATGATCCTTAAAAGATGCATCAAAACAAGACTGGTCCTTAGCTGGGAAAAGAGTCTTTTCATGACACAAGAAGGCATCATCTTGGGTCATGTAATCTCTGAACGGGGAATCGAAGTTGACAAAGCTAAGGTTGATGCTATCTCTAAACTTCCTCCTCTTACATCTGTCAAACAAATTTGATCATTTCTTGGTCACGTGGGGTTCTATAGGAGGTTCATCAAGGACTTCTCTAAGGTTGCTCACCCTCTGAGCAACCTTCTCGCCAAAGATATGCCGTTTGATTTCAACGAATCATGCCATAGGGCATTTGATTTTCTTAAAATGGCAGTCACTTGTCCTCCGGTGTTGCAACCGCCAGTTTGGATAGCCCCATTTGAGATCATGACCGATGCTTCTGATTACGTGATCAAGGCTGTTTTGGGTTAGAAGATTAACAGGAAGCCCTCTATCATTTACTACGCTAGCAAAAGTTTGGACAAGGCCCAGAGGAATTACACTATTACTGAGAAGGAATTGCTAGTTGTAGTAGTTGCTTTGGAGAAATTCAGGGCTTATCTCTTAGGATCTCATGTCATAATATATACTGACCACTCAGCCTTGAGACATCTCTTGGACAAAAAGGATGCCAAATTCTGACTTATTCGATGGATTCTTCTACTTCAAGAATTCGATCTTGAAATCAAAGATAAATCTGGGGCACAGAATGTAGTGGAGGATCATCTTTAGAGACTTCTGAGTGATTCTTCTCATCCAGATATTCCAATTGTTGATACTTTTCCAGATGAGACTATCCTTGTAGTTTCAGGTGTCCAAACCCCGTGGTTTGCTGACATTGTAAATTATTTAGCCGTTAGTGAAATCCCTTAGGATTAGACCAAGAAATAACAAGATAGACTCAAATTTGAGGCCAAATATTACTTCTGGGAGGACCCTGAACTGTACCACATCAGCTCTGATTAGATTATTCGTCGATGTGTTCCGGAGAATGAATTCAAAAGTGTACTCGAGTTCTACCATGCATTTGCATGTGGTGGACATTTCTCCAGGAAAAAGTTGGCCACAAAGATTTTGCAATCTGAATTTCTTTTGGCCATCTTTATTCAAGGATGCCCAGGAATTCTCGAGGTCATGTTCCTGATGCTAGGCACTTGGGAGCATAACCAAGAGAGACATGATGCCCCAAAACCTGATTTGTCCCGTCGAAATCTTCGACGTTTGGGGCATCGACTTCATGGGACCCTTCCTCCCTTCATTTGGACACCAATATATTCTCGTCGCTATTGATTACGTGTCCAAGTGGATCGAGGCTATTCCCACCTGAACCAATGACTACAAGGTGGTCATTGATTTCTTCAAGAAGAACATCTTTAGCTAGTTTAGGATTCTGAGGGCCATCGTCAGCGATGGTGGTACTCACTTTACTAATGCCCAGTTCCGTAATTTACTGGCAAAATACGGGGTAAATCACAGAATCTCCACACCTTACCATCCCCAGACGAATGGACAGGCTGAGATCTCCAATCGGGAGATCAAGAATATTCTTTAGAAAATGGTTAGGCTTGATCATAAAGACTAGACTCAAAAGCTTGAGGATGCTCTTTGGGCCTATTGTACAGCGTACAAAATTCCTATCGACATGTCACCGTTTCTTCTGGTGTATGGAAAGGCATGCCATTTACTCGTAGAAATTGAACATAAGGCATTCTGGGCAATCAAGCAGTGTAATTTGGATTTGAGTTTAGCTGAAAAGACCAGGAAACTCCAACTATCTAAGTTGGAGGAGCTTAGAAATGATGCATACTAGAATGCCAAGATCTATAAGGCTCAGACCAAAGCTCTTCATGACCAATTGATATCCTGCAAGAGCTTTGAGCTGAACCAGAAGGTTTGGCTCTTTAATTCTTGACTTAAGCGCTTTCCTGGCAAACTTAGGTTAAAATGGAACGACCTATTCATCATCAAACAGATTTTTCCGAATGGGGCCATTCAGATCTCTGACCCAAAGACGGGTAATTCATTTAAAGTCAACGGTTAATGTTTGAAGCCTTTTATTGACCGTATTGTTCCAGAACCCGTCTTAGACATGGTTGCTCTCTTCATGTTGTGATTTCTTTGGCTGGACTTCACCTAGCTAATGGCATTAAACTCAGCAGTTGTATAGTTTGACTCAGAGCTGACCCGAGCATCATACTTAGGTGATATCTTCTACATTCTACCCTTCTTTTCATGTCTTTTATTTTCAATGCGGACATTGCATCAGCTAGGCATGGGGGGTGGATTCATTTCTGAATCATTTTGTCAGCTCTGTGGAATTCTTATAAATTATACTTGTTTTTTTTCTTAAAAAAAAAATTGAATTAGGAAAGAATACTTAGGCATTAAGACTTTTCAATCTTAGGAAATATTACAGTAGGATCTGAATACTAAGACCCTTCAGGTCTTTGGGCGTAACCAGCTTGGGTATCCGCTAAAATGTGGATTTGTTTATCGAGTTCTCGCCATCTTGAATTCTATTTCAATTTTATTAAATAAGTTTGAGTGATAAGTACACGAATTATCAACCCACCCTTTGACTTGAGGGAACTTTAAGTCTAAGCATCTACACAATATTTGCACTGACTCGTTGTTCAGCAGTTTTAACAGAAATTGGGTAGCTAATGAACCTTCTAGGGTGGTATGGCTGGCAAGTTATCATGGGTAATAGCCCATAGGTAGGTTGTCTAGAGCCCAGCCACTAGACCATTCTTTTCTTGCTTCCTTTAGGTAAATCTTAGACCAGGGAAGCCACCTACTTAAAAAAAAAGAAAAAGAAAGTCCAAAAAGGAAAAAAAAAGAGAAGAAAAAGAAAAAGAAAAGGAGAAAAATAAAAGAAATAAGCCACACTTCACCGCACGAGTATAGCTGGCAAGTTATCGTGGGTAACAGCCCATTGGTATGTTTTCCAGATCCCAGCTCAAGAAATGC
Organism: Thalassia testudinum; assembly: GCA_037157565.1. Taxonomy (NCBI): domain Eukaryota; kingdom Viridiplantae; phylum Streptophyta; class Magnoliopsida; order Alismatales; family Hydrocharitaceae; genus Thalassia; species Thalassia testudinum. Next base: position 55,369,552 of record JAZHRO010000025.1, on the reverse strand, counting down.
ATGTTAAATTCCTAAAACACTTAGGAAGAAGTAGAGAAGTAGAATAAGCCGGGGAGATACACTGGATTCACCCTTGTGTTGACCTCATAGAAATAAAAGTAGGGAGAAAGCTACTAGTCATATAGATACACCTTTAGGTAGAATTCTTTTTAAGGTCACCTAGGGGCATAGAAACCTGAACTCTGTTCTGATTGCCGATCAACGAGTCTATCACATTCACAAAAAGATGCTTAGAACTTAGGGTTCTCATCAAATCTTGAGTGGGTTGTGTGGCCATAGAAAATCTCACTATAACCCTAAACTCAAAAATCCAAAATAAAAATAGAAAAGAAGAAAAAGGAGAAAAAGAGATCCTTCTTTGAATAAGGAAGGGGCTTGAGGCAGTTTGCATTTTGGTAGATACCTGGGCGCTGTTGTGTCTTTGAAAGTTCAAGTCCTAAGTAAAAAATTTCTTAATGTTGAAAATGACTGTTGCTTGAGTAATCCAATCCTAACCTTTTTTTATAAATAGCATGTAGTTTTTGCTAGGGACTAACAAAAGATAGGCAAGGGGGTGTAATGTGAATACATCTAAATAACCAAAAATGTCTATTAATGCATGTTCTTAGTGTCATATTAGCATCATGCATTATAACTATTGCATAACATGCACAATCATGCATTTAGGTCAAATTGTATAAATTGTATAGTAATTGTCTCCTTTTATGGTTAGGGACAGGGTGATTTTTAATCAGGGCTTCGGACGGAAGATACAACCATATTGATCTGATAAGGGTGACAACGGGAGTTCAACGACTTCAAGATCGCCCTAATCGGACATCCGTAGCATCAGATATAGTTCGAGGAAGCCCAGAGATCAAGGGCGAAGATAGTGTCAATCTACACTTCAGATGACAAATTCGACCACACAGATGGGTTCGGATTGATGATCGCAGCCTAACGACACAAAAATCGGCTCAATCCGACATCCGTGGCACCTTCTACATGTCACAGAAGATGGACGGCCATGATGGCGCCACGTGGCGCCATTACAGCCACCCAAATCGGTCGTAGCTCTGCTTTTCATCCTATGAAGGCATGGGCAAGGTGAGATCTGGGCCATTGGATCTTGATCCAATGGCTATGGGCGCGCCCGCTTAAAATGTAAGCGTGACAAAGAACAACCCGTAGTGCAGCTGTAGAGCGCCCTTGCGCAAGCGCGAGGCGCGGGTTTGACTCGCGATCAGAGGCATGCGCGCGTTTTATCTTGACCATGCGATTACCTGCGGACGACCCAGATCACCCAATCTGGCGTATGCGAGATCAAAATTCACCGTCTCACACCCGATCGCATGCGTAGGCGGGCACAACTGAAGCGGACGAGGACGATCTGAGCCATTCGATCTTGCAATCGGACGGCTGAGATTTCTTGGACGTGGGTAGGTGTTGAGTGTGTAGCAGGCGAGGTGGGTGTACGCGTGAGGCTGCTGGGATGTGGGGTCTTTAGTGACGCTTAAATCCGCCACTAAAGATCCCCTTATTTAATGTTTTAACTATGTAATGACCAAATTGCCCCCTATCATTTCAACTATAAAAGGAGAACCCTACCCTATGAAATTCTCATCCCTTCCTTCACTTCTCTCCCTTTCCAAAGCTCAAGGGAAGCTTGTCCCACACTCGAGATGCTACATTAGAGCCAAATCCAAGTTTTCTCGCCCCTGTTTCGAAAGTGGATCCCATGACGACGATGACGTGCTGCCTCATTCCTGCTTCTTCCTCTTCGTCCTCCTTCTTCCCACTCCATCCTCCATCTTCCAGGCGTCGCTCTGTCCGGCTCGCTGTCCAAGCATTCATCGAGGAGGATAACATCTCTCTCCCTTCTTTTCAATCGCTTTCTAGAATAGAGTTTCCCGCTTTCTAGTTGTGAAAACATTATTATTATATCAAGTGATTGTTCTTTCTCTCTCGCTTATTGTTTATATCAATTCCATTGTAATTATTTCATTTTCAAAGAAAAAAATACAAAAAAATATAATCATAGATTTAAGATCGATGTAGCCTCCCTATGTTTGACCCAAAATTTTTTTACGAATTTCTGTAAAATTTTATCTGTTGACATATTACTTCGCAAATCACACTACAACGACGGGTTTTTCAAATCTAACTTCGATTGCGTAGTTTTCCACTATCAACAAGCATCACAAAAGACTGGGACATAAGCTCAAGAAGCTTTGGGGGTCTAGAGAAGGTGAGGAAAGTATAGGAAGGGGTGGTTTGGAAGGGGGAGGGGTGTAGAGGTTTATATAGGTCGTGCCAAATCAAAGCACGCGCAAGAGAGACACCGTGCACCATAGTTGGAAAGGCAAGGTCGAAGGAGAGCCGTTGGATCGCGATCATATGGTTGAGGATGCACAAAGATTGCGCTTTATGTTTTGAACAGATGCAGTGAGGAAAAATGAAAATCGTTTGATCTTGACCGTGCACTCTAGATCACGCCATCTACGCTCCTCAAATCATGTTGAGCATGCATTCAATCGTGCGTTATCACGCATGTTTCCAATGCAACTCATCCGTTGTGCCACATGGCATCCCTATTGCTATTGGATCAAGATCGGGTGGTCCAAGTTGAGCGCTTTGCATGCATTCAGGATTGGGGGGCACGTGGGGCTCGAAACCACACCCTCTTCTCCACATAGCGCCTTAACCACTGCGCTACCTAATGAGCCCATATTTGTGGGTTATTTTTTTATTTTAATGCCTAGGCATTAAGTTAATTCTAACACTTATTCAGCATGCAATAAGACATAAATACATTAATTATAGATTTTCTTTATGCATCGCATTCATATGTAAATTAGATTTTAATTAGGATAGCATGCATTAGCTTAGTCTTTAATTTAGTTTGCATTTTAATTTAGTGTGCATTATACACATTATATGCATTTAGACATTCTATAAGGTGTTGTACATAAATAAACCAACCTTTTAATTTTTTGTTTCTTCCTCCTCCGACCCACTTCGCAACAGCTATGCGGCCACTGAAGCCCAGCAATCAAGGAGCAATCCACTCGTCCCAACAAGGAAGGGATGGGAAAAGTGGATCTGGTCTCCGATGATCCTCATGGCTAAATTCGAAACCTCCATCTACTATAAGAAGAAGGGGAAGCTACACGCATAGGGGAGGCCACCACCCCCATTCACCACTGTGCAGAGAGTCAACCTCTCCTCCGCTCCACCACCACCGGCCTCAACCATGGCAACAAGGCCCCTCCACCGCTGGTGTGCGATGTGACAGGCTGTATCGCCAACCAGAGTCCCTGCATCATTGTGCTTCTTCACCACCCTCCCATCACTCGAAGTAGCCAACAGCCGTTGAAGCCCATAGCCAGTTACCCCACACACAACCTATCCACGCTCATCCTCAACACCACCACCATCTTCTCCACCTTCATCTTCTTCCCCTCTTTTATCTTCATCCTTCAATGAACCCAAACAACCACCACCCACGGCCTTCACAAACCCAACATCACCATCACCTCTAGCAGAACCATCGGCACTGCCCTTCACCACTCGCCGACCATCCCATCACTCCAAGTGACCAATGGCTACTGAAGCCACTAGCACCCATGCACTCCACCATCACCGCATGTAGTTGACGCCGGCATCACCCACGCCCACCGGCGTTGCTCCAACCGAGCACGACCTCCACGTGTGAGCCCCTCGCTGCAAACCACTCCAGGGTGTATTGCCCTCCTCTAGCTCCACCGAGCTAGGTGCACCTCACGCCTAGCAAACCTCGCCGTGTCTCTCTAGTGCAATCGCCAGCTGTAGCACCGTCATCTCCATGCCCAAACAAGGGCGTGTGGAGCAGTAGGGGGGAACGACACCCAGCACCGCTAGCTCCCCTCTCCTCGACGTCCGGCCACCACTGACCACCTCGGTCTGCACCGACAACTCCATCACGATGCCCTCGTCCTACTCATCCTTCGTCGTGAACCTCGCCTTCAGCCATGACTGGCCGTGCACGTAGCGAAAGCATGAAGGGAGTCCCTATTTCCCTCTCTATTTGTTTTTACATTTTCATGCCATTGTGGAGAATACATTTTTGGATTTATTAAATAAATACTATGGACACATTGCAATGAACTCCCTCTTCTTTTATATAAATACTATTTTGACATGATCTCTTATTGTTTTCTTAATATGAAAGTGGATTTTAGCTTAGTTTCTTCGGTAGATAACTTGTGAACACTGGTTTCTCAATTTTTGTTGATTTTAACAGCCATGTGCCTCCCTGTGGATACAACCCACTCCCTCGTGAGTGGTTTATTTCTTTATTCATTTTGATGCGTACTAATCGCCACTCGACATTTGAACTACAAATCAATCTTAAATCTATTTTTAAAAACTGAATCAGCATAGCCAAAAATGGCATCGTTGCCGAGGAGGCAATGGGCTTGTTAGATACTCTCATTTATTTATCAGTTCTCATTTTATTTAGGGCATATTTCACTTTGAATATCTATTTTGTGTGAGGTACCTCTCACAGAATCACCGCACCCTCTACACCATTGTATAGAGTAATCGAGCTCCATGCTGTGAGAAGGAGCTTGGCACCTTGGTGGACCATTCGGAGGAGAACATTCTCAAGGAAAGCACTTCAGCTTTTATCTTCTCCATTTCTTGCACTTAGATAGACTTAGACTCTTAGGATTTATTTCTTGCTTTCATTCATTATTTGGGACCCTTATTCTGGGGTCATATTTTTAGGGGTTTGTTCCCCAACTTTATTTTAGACCCGTGTTGGATAATTTTTTATGGAGCTTGTTCCCATTTATTTAGGAATAGGTTTTTCTTTTTGTTTCGTGGAGTTTATCCTTTCTTCTTTGCGCTTAAGTAGTGTAGATTAAAAAAAATTAAAAACATAAAAAAATTCGAGTTGCCTGCTAGAAGTTGCATAACCCTAGGCGATCATTTAAGGTTGTATGGTTAACTCCAAGATTTGCTTCCTTACATTGTGAGCATTGCATTGTCGATTACTGGAGAGCCAGGTATGACCTCTTTCTTAGCAAATATATTTGGTTATGCATTGCATTTGGACCTTAATTTCAAAAACCCCCAAGTCTGATTTGAATTAATTTAACTAGTGGTCACTGTAAATTTTTTGAAAAGGACTAGGTAAAGGAGGAACACATTAAAACCCAAGGAGTTGATTTGAGACATTGTGCTACTATTTAAAATTCAAAAGAAATTTCGATGAATGCACACGTGTATGACATTATTGCACTGAAGCATGCATTCTAGACACTCCTAGGTCAGATACTCTAGGAAGGAGCCTCCTACTACTGGACACTGAGGTGACCCAAACTATAGTCCAAAAGTGAGGTTGCCTCCAAACCTTCCGGATTGAGAGTAGTTAAGAAGTGCCGCCAAAGTAATGCTTCAAAGGAAGGGCTTGACCCTACTTGCATCCCTCTTTGTCGTGTTTGGTGGTGACTAAATGTTTTGGTCTTTAGGAAGGATCTCTAAAGTTCTAGTTAGGTCTATATTAAGGCATTCCATAGGTTGACAATAGGCACGTAATTGATTGGGCAATCTGTGTTGTCACCTACAATTGGACTTAAATCTCAAGGGCCTTAACTGATTAAAGACCTAAAAAGTCCTTATGACTTGTGTTTGTTTGTGTTTGGTAGTGCATGTTAGGGCGACGTTCCCTTAGGAGATGGTTAGAGTATTCATTTGAGCCTGAAAGAATCCTAAGAAGAAACCACCGTAGGGAAGAAATGGTTGGTCAAAGGAGCCTTAAGGACTATTTCATTCCGACCAATCAACTTGGACAGGAACTGCGTAGACCTGGAGGGGACAATCCTTATGAGATCAAGAGCAATACCATATCCTTGCTACCCTCCTTTTATGGTACTGCTAGGGATGGCCCATACAGGCATATAGAGGAATTCACCAAGGTCTATTCCATGGTGAAGCTATAAAGCATTACTGATGACACCCAAATGCAAACCCTCTTTCATTTTTCCCTTAAGGACAAGGCCAAGTATTGGTATCATACCCTTAACGGTATGAACACATGGGATGCCTTGAAGAGAGAATTCCTGAAAAAGTACTTCCCCATAATCAAAACCAATCACTTTAGGAGGAAAATTATGAGTTTTGCTCAAAAGGATGGGGAGGCCTTCCATGATGCATGGAAGTGCTTTAATGACCTTTTGAGACTTTGCTCACTTCACCAGGTGCCCAAGTGGTAGTTGGTTGAAAGGTTCTACAACAAACTTAGTGATTCGCACAGGCACACTGTGGATGCTGCCTGTGTAGGAACCTTTCTATCTAAGACTAAGGATGAAGCTTGGAACCTTTTCGATACATTGAGTGAGAATTCTATTCGCTTGACTTGTGCCCACTCGGATAGAAAACTCACTCTCATGCAATGAAAGTTGGAGGCAAATGAGGCTAGGGACACCCAGAATTTAGCCTACCAGATCCAATTGTTGAATCAAAATATGGAAAGGCTTATGTCGAGCCCTGGCCAATTCACACCTAGTACCTCCACATCCTAAGCTTCCTTATGTTCCATTTGCCAAGGAAATACACACACCACTGTGGATTGCCATTTGGCTCCTCAATTCCCTAAACTCGTACAAGCGGACTTGAATGCCACCCAAGGGTTCCATTCCAGACCTCGTAATGACCCTTTCTCCAACACATATAACAAGGGATGGTGCAACCACCCTAACTTCTCATGGAGATAAGGGAATGTCTCCAATTCAAGGAATTACAAGCCCTAATCTTTTTAGAATCGACCTGTGAATCAACCTCAGACCTTTGACCAGCCCAAGACCTCCGAGATGGATGAATTGAGGATAATGTTGAGATCAATGCAAGAAAACCAAAGTGCCATCATCCAATATCATGACAAGACTATTAATGAAATGAAATCTCAAATAGGACACCTTGTTGAGGTAGTTAGACAAAGGAAGACTGGGAAGCTTCCCAATGTTGTTGAGGAAAACCCTAAAGGGAAAGGGATTGTCTTCCAGGAGCAGGCCCTGGCGATGACTATTCTGAAGGGTGGGAAATAAATTCCATAGCCCGATGCTCCTATAGTCTCCCCTATTGAAAACCCATCCACCCTAACTATCATCTCCATTGGAGAAGAGTCGCCCAACTCTCCTCCACTTGAAATCACCCTACTGGAGGAGGTTGAACCCGTTCCACCTCTTACTCGACATGACAACCCCTCCACCTAGAGACCGAGAGTGCCCTTTCCAAAGTGCTTATCCACCTCTAGGAAAACTTTTGCTGGCTCATCTGGAGCCAAAGATAGAACAAATGAAATCATGGAGACTTTCAAGCAAGTATAGATAAACCCGCCTTTGCTTGAAGCTATCAAGCAGATTCCATTCTATGCCTGCTTTTTGAAGGACCTGTGTACGCAAAAGCGACAATCTATTAAATAGGTCCAATCAAAAGTTATCCTACCTGATTCCGTTAGCTCAATAGTTCAACATGGCACACCCCCGAAATTTAAGGACCCACCAGCCCCGTACATCTCGATCGTCATCGGTGACCTACATATAGATGAGGTTCTTCTTGATCTAGGTGCAGGGGTAAACAACCTTCTGAGCTACATGTATGAACAACTTGGAGGAGGCAATCTAAAGCCTAGCCCGGTAATCCTCCAAGTTGCAGATCGATCACGCAAGACACCCCAGGGAATTCTTGAAAATGTCCTTGTGATAGTGGAGGACTTCTTCTTCCCTATAGACTTTTTGGTTTTGGGCACCGACCCTACTAACAAGCCAACCAAGCTCTCCATCATTTTGGGCCACCCCTTCCTTGCGACTTCACATGCTTCAATTAATTGTCACATCGGGGCATTAAAAATGGGCTTTGGGAACAAGAAAATCTAGCTTAATGTGTTTTATGCTTATAAACAAGCTAGACTTGAGGATTATTCCCAAGTTGAGGTGGTAGAAGACCTGATTGAAGAGACAACCCCTGTAATTTTATGTGATGACCCCCTTCAGCATGTCATGCTAAATGAGCATTCCCATCTCCTGGAGGTATGTGAAGGGGATATACTAGAACTTGAGGAGTTGCTTGGTGTTTCTCCTGAGTCACTTTCATCATCATCTTTGCCCAAAGTAGATTTGCTACCTGAGATGGGGACATCTATTATGAGGCCTTCAACCATACAAGCCCCCGACCTTGAACTGAAACCCCTCCCAGACGCTCTCAAGTACGTCTTCCCTGGTACAAATGATATGCTCCCCATTATCATTTCTACTGTGCTATCTAAAGCATAGGAGGGAGCCCTGATTGAATGTTGTCTAGGTACAACGAAGCCATTTCTTGGAGCGTTGTTGATATTCAGGGTATAGGCTCTATGCTCTGCATGCAACACATTTACACTAACGATACCATTGAGCCATTTAGGGACATGCAGAGAAGTCTTAACCCCAACATGAGGGAGGTAGTTAGAAAGGAAATTCTGAAGTGGTTGGATGCTAGGATCATATACCCCATCGTGGATAGTAAGTGGGTGAGTCCTATCCATGTGGTGCCAAAGAAGGTAGGCTTTACCGTGGAATTTAATGACCAAGGAGAACAAGTGGTGACCAAACCCTCAATTGGATGGAGGGTTTGTAATGATTACTGCAAGCTGAACACTACTACCCAGAAAGATCACTTTCCCTTGCCTTTTATTGACCAAATTCTTGAAAAATTGGGGAATAAGTACTATTGCATTCTCGATGGACATTCTAGGTACAACTAGATTGTAGTCTTCCCTGATGACGAGGAGAAGATGACTTTCATAAGTCCTTACGGTACCTTTACATTCAGGCGTATTCCATTTGGACTATGTAATGCACCAGCAACCTTCCAGCGGTGCATAATGTCCATTTTCTTGGACATTATTGATGAGTGTGTCAAAGTGTTTATGCATGACTTCATTTACGACTCGTCTTTTGATCCGTGTCTCCTGCACTTAGAGAATGTGTTGAAGTAATGTAAGGAGACTGGTTTAGTCCTTAGTTGGGAGCAAAGCCACTTCATGGTACAAAAAGGCATTGTACTTGGGCATGTTGTGTTTGAGAGGGGCTTGAAAGTAAATAAGGCTAAGGTTGATTCTATTTCCAAACTCCCATTGCCCACGAATGTCAAATAGATTAGAACCTTTCTGGGTTATGAGGGCTTTTATAGGCGCTTTATTAAGAATTTCAATAAAATTTCTAGGCCACTTTGAGACCTATTGGTGAAGGAATCTTCCTTCGATTTTGATGCAAAGTGTGCCAAGGCCTTTCACACCTTGAAGGAGGCCTTGATCTCTGTGCCTATTCTCTGAGCTCCATATTGGACACTCCCATTCAAGTTGATGTGTGATGCTTCGAATTATGCCATGGGAGCTGTCCTTTGACAAAGAGTTGAGGGAAGACCTCATATGCTACATTATGCTAACAAGACCTTAACTGACCCACAACAAACTGCACTGTGACAGAAAAGGAATTACTCGCCGTAGTATTTGCTTTGGAGAAGTTTAGGCCTTATCTTCTTGGGTCTAAGGTGGTCATTTTTAGTGATCATGAGGCAGTGAGCACCTCATTGCCAAGAAAGATTCTAAGCCATGACTTATTAGGTGGATTCTATTCCTTCAAGAGTTTGACTTGGAGATTTGTGAGAAGAAAGGTGTGGAAAATGTAGCGGCTAAGCACCTGTCTTGCCTCCCACTTGATGACTCTCCATCTGGAGACATCTGCGGGACATTTCCCGATGAAGCCCTTATGGTGGTAACACTAACTTCACCCTTGTATACTAATATTGTCAATTACTTGGTCACTGGAGAGACTCCCAACTCTTGGAATGAGCAGAAAAGGAAGAGATTCATTTCCCAAGCTAGATACTTTCACTAGGAAGAGCTAGAATTATTTAGAATTGGATATGACCAGGTTCTGAGGGATGCGTGCCTGAAAAGGAGCAACAAAGTGTTTTGAGATTTTGCCATGAGCTTTAATGTGGAGGACACTTTGGTGCTAAGAAAATGACTTTTAAGGTTCTCCAGTCCAAGTTTTGGTGGCTTACTTTATTTAAGAATTCTCATAACTTCGTTAAGGCCTGTATTAGATGTCAACGGACTGGAATGATTGGGAAGCAGAATGAGATGCCTCAACACCCCATCCAACCTGCGAAAATTTTTGATGTATGGGAGATAGACTTCATGGGTTTGTTCCCTTCATCCCATGGATATGAGTATATCTTAGTGGCAATTGATTGTCTTTAAATGGATAGAAGCCATTCCTACATGACCAAATGAACACTTCGTGGTCTTGAAATTTGTGAAGGCCAATATCATATCTCGCTTTGGCTGCCCCATGACAATTATTAGTGATAGGGGACCTCACTTCCGGAACCACCACTTCAATTTATTACTCAAGAGTCTGTGAGTAACTCATAAGATCGCTACCCCTTATCATCCTCAGACGAGTAGCTAAGTTGAAGTGTCAAATAGGGAGATTAAGAATATTTTAGGAAAGATTGTTATGCCAGATAGGAAGGACTTGTCCCAAAAGCTCGATGATTCTTTATGGGCTTATTGAATGGCCTACATGACCCCTTTGGGTGCATCTCCCTTCTAGATAGTGTACGGGAAAGCGTGCCACCTACCTATTGAGCTTGAACATAGGGCACTCTAGGCTATTTAGAGTGTCAACATGGATTTAGAGAAAGTAGGTAAGGCATGATTACTGAAGTTAACTGAGCTTGAGTAGTTGAGGAATGATGCCTATGACACTTCCCAAGATTATAAGAAGAAAACCAGGGTCTTGCATGATAGATATATCATTAAGAAGACCTTTGAGCCCAACTAACAAGTCTAACTCTTCAATTCCTGACTTAAGTTATTCCCTAGAAAATTAAAATCCTATTGGGATGTGCCATATGTAGTTACCAAAGGGTTTCCACATGGGGCTGTGGAGATCAAGATCCCCTCCATTTCAGCAACACCCTTTACTGTCAACGGCCAGCGTTTGAAACCTTATGTTACTTTGGATGGCCACCTACTTGATGAGGTCAATCTTGAGGAGCCTTAGCTCCTCTCACTCTCTGCCTCAGGTATTTTCAACCCTTGGCATTTCTTTTTCAATGAGAACATTATAATAGGTAGGCATGGAGGGATAGGACCTAAGGCATCTGTTTATAGCATGTCTACATTTTGCATTCATGCATTCATATTGCATTAAAAAGAAAAAAGAAAATTGCATTTAGGCCATGTTGTTATGCTTAACCAACTGGCTCTGCATCTTTAGGCATGAGACCAAGACTCTAGGTTTGTTGAGCTGACTCTTAAGTGCCTAGTTGTAGGAGCTATGGTTGAACTACTGACTTTAGAACCCTAGGGTCCGTTTGGACTTAAAAACTCAAGTAGGAGTTAAGTTGCAGACCATTCCTCAAAAGGTTAGGAAGGAAAGCTAGGGATTGAGTTAAAGGCTAGGTAGTACTTGGTGTCTTTTTCTACCTTTTGGTTTACAAGTCCTTGTAATCGAAGGATCCACATTTCAGACACACTTGGTCTTGTGTAAATAGTGATCACCTTAATTCCTTTCTTGAAGAAAATTTGGTTCTCTTAGCTCTGACTTAGGAGAAGCTTGAAAATACAACGTGATTGGATGAGTTCCTTCCACATGAGAGGTGGAGTATATACTTACCTTGATAACGTGATGATAACATGTTACCTCCTCAGCGCTTGTCTCTTAGGATATCCATCCTACTGGGGGCATGTAAGTGCATTGTGCAGTTTAAGTAACATGGGTGGCCCTATCTCAAAGTGTCGATTGCCACAGGCCTGAATTCACTTAAGAAATCTATGGGCGATACTATCCCAAAGCATCAAAAGCTAGGCATCCTTCAAGTGGTGGTAGGGATAATGAATCCAACACAAATCATGTTGATAGTTGATCCAAGGTTAAGCTTAAAGAAATCAAGAAAAAAAATGTTCTTGCTCTCTTTATAGGTTGGCAATCATAGCAATCTTAAATAAATGAGACCAATGCACATGCTCGGATGCTTTAAACTTTGGGACCAATAAACCCTAGGGTAGAGCTTGAAATAAAGGAAACCTATGCCTGCAACTTGTCCTTAGCCAACCTAATCTGTAACTTAGCAACTACTTAGGTACCTTATGATCTAGGGTTAGATAGTTCAACCTGATTTCTACGAAAAGGTCAATTGAGTAAGCTTGGATTACTTGGAGTGCTAGGTTGTTGTTTAAATTTGCTAGGAACTAGCAACAACTAGGCATGGGGGCATTTAATCAGCCCATATTTGTGGGCTATTTTTGTATTTTAATGCCTAGACATTAAGTTAATTCTAACACCTATTCAGCATGCATTAAGATGTAAATACATTAATTATAGATTTTCTTCATGAATCACATTCATATGTAAATTAGATTTTAATTAGGATAGCATGCATTAGCTTAGTCTTTAATTTAGTTTGCATTTTAATTTAGTGTGCATTATACACATTATATGCATTTAGACATTCTATAAGGTGTTGCATAAAAATAAGCCAACCTTTTATTTTTTTTTCTTCCCCTTCTGCAGGAAATCCGCGACCCGCTTCGCAACAGCTATGCAGCCACTGAAGCTCGACAATCAAGGAGCAATCCACTTGTCCCAACAAGGAAGGGACAGGAAAAGTAGATCTGGTCTTCGATGATCCTCGTGGCTAAATTCAAAACCTCCATCTTCTATAAGAAGAAAGGGAAGCTACATGCACAGGGGAGGCCACCACCCCCATTCACCACTGTGTAGAAAGTCAACCTCTCCTCTGTTCCACCACCACCGACCTCAACCATGGCAGCAAGCCTCCTTCACTGTGGGTGTACAACGTGACAGGCTATATTGCCAACTAGAGTCCCTGCATCACCATGCTTCTTCACCACCATCACCACCCTCCCATCACTCGAAACAGCTAATGGCCACTGAAGCCCACAGCCGCTCACCCCACGCACAATCCCCCTGTCCACGCTCATCTTGAACACCACCACCATCTTCTCTACCTTCATCTCCTTCCCCTCTTTTATCTTCATTCTTCAGTGAACCCAAACAACCACCACCCACGTCCTTCACAATCCCAACATCACCATCACCTCCAGTAGAACCACCGGCTCCACCCTTCACCACCCACCGACCCTTGCATCACTCCAAGTGGCCAATGGCTACTAAAGACACCAACACTCATGCACTCCACCACTACCGCATGTAGTTGGCGCCATCGTCTCCCGTGCCCACTGGCGTTGCTCCAACCGCATGTGAGTCCCTCGCCGCGCCGCTCGTGCGTAGCCCCCAGCTACAACACTGTCATCTCCACACCCAAACAAGGGCGTGCATAGCAGCAAGGGAGAATGACACCCAGTACCGCCACACCCCACACCTCAACGTCTAGCCACTACCAACCACATCAGTCCCCATAGACGACTCCATCGCGAAGCCCTCGTCCCACTCATCCGCCGTCATCAACCTCACTTCCTGTTGTAGCCAGCCATGCACACAATGAATTCATGAAGGGAATCTCCTATTACCCTCTCTATTTGTTTTTACATTTGCATGCCATTGTGGAGAATACATTTTTGGATTTATTGATTAAATATTGTGGACACATTGCATTGAACTCCCTCTTATGTTATATAAATACTATTTCGGCATGATCTCTTATTGTTTTCTTAATTTGAAAGTAGATCTCGAGTCAGTTTCTTTGATTGATAACTTGTGAACCTTGGTTTCTCGATTTTTGTGGATTTTAATAGGCACGTGCCTCTCTGTGGATACGAACCACTTCCTCGTGAGTGGTTTATTTCTTTACTCATTTTGATGTGTGCTAATCACCACTCGACATTTGAACTACAACACAATTTTAGATCTATTTTTAAAAACTGAATTAGTGCAGCCACTACCTACTTGAGTTTGTCTTGTTTGTGAATTGAGGCTCACGCGATCTCAGCCATTGATGAAGATTCGACGATTGAGATTAAAGGTAGCTAATGAGAGACGAGGGTCAACAGTAGCGATAGGCAATCTTGGGCATCCTGGATGGTGCCACGTGGCACCATCAGAACCGTCGACCTTCTTTTGCTTGTAGATGATGCCACGGATGTTGGATTGGGTCAATTTTTGCGTCATTTGGCTACGAATCCAACTGTGGGGTTGGATTTATTGCTTGAAGCTCTGAATTATGTCACCTTGCCCTTTGGCCATTGATCATTCTTGGACTACATATGGTGGTACAGGACTCTAGTTAAGGCAATTTCGGAGGCATTGAACTCCGATCATCATTCTGATCAGATCCGTACGGTTGGATCATCAATTCGAGGTCCCGTAATAAATCTCCTCTCCTAGCCACAATAAGAAGTAAATTAACCTTTAATTTACACAAACTATTTTAAATGCAGAATGATGCATGCTATGCAATATTTATAATATGGAATGCCTATATAAGCTTAAGAACATGCATAAATAGGCATTTTATCCTAAATAAATATGTCTACATCATGTATAAATATGAAGAAACAAATAAATATAATATAAAGCAAGAAAAAATGTGGTAGAGTTTCCCTTAGATTATGAATATTTTCCAAAATCCCGTATAAAGAAAACCACACATTCCACATCTTATGAAACATAAATACTTAAAAGTAAATAGTAGGCACATGAATAATGAATCAAAAGTAAGCAGTAAATATAAATAATCACACATATGGATGGTCTTTCCTATGTATCCTAGCATTTTGGATGGTTTTGATTTGGAAATTATTTGTATGAATCCATTCAAGTCCAGAATAGTTGCTTATTTTGTTCTAGACATGACATTACCACACATTTGGATGGTCTTATTTTGTTCTTGAAGCTTAATAGTAGTGTTCCTTCCTCTTTTGTTTTCATGAGTTTTTCCTTGGTCATGAACATCCCATAGAGGATTGAGTCAACCCCTGAACCATGATACTAATTTATCTGGTCACCATAAAAAACTAGAAAAGACTTGTTAGAAAGTCTAATGATTTTAACTTTTAATAATAACCTATTTTTGGCCTTATATCTTGGGTATAGTCATGCCTATCTGATTGCATAGCAATCATAGGACCTAATCTACTTGAATTAAGTTAGATCCTAGCTTAACTTAGGAATAATGCATGCATGAGCAGCATATTTTGCGTCATAGTTGATTTGCTACCTTTGTAAATAATAATGCTATTTTATGCTTTAAGTGAGAGGAGATATTAATTGCAGATGATTTGGGGCCGTAGATGATAAATCTGACCATACGGGTCTGACTAGGGCGACGATTGGAGTCCGATGCTTCCGAAATCATCTTGATCGGACTTCCGTAACATCACATTCAATCCATGGAAGATGAAAGGCCAAGGGATAAGATAGCGCAAATCCAAACCTCAAATACCAAATCCAACTGTATGGATGGATCTGGATCAACAACCATAGTCCAACGATGCAAAAATCAACTTAATCGGAGCCCTGTAGCACCAACTACAAAGGCAGGAAGATGGATGGATAGGATGGCACCATGTGGTGCCATCCCAATGGTCCCCTACCACTCCCTTAGCCACTGAAGAGTGAAGCAGGGCCATTGGATTGTTATCCAATGGCCACCATTGATCCATGTCGCCCGCCTCTCCACACTTCATAAAGGGACAATTAATCTCAACCGTTGACGGCTGAGAGAGGTCACGTGAGCAAACAAGACTGCGACACAAACACAACCATAGTGGTCACTACCTTCACACAAAAGCGAAGCGTGTGTGTTCGAATCACGCAGAGTGCAAAATTGGTGAGACTGTGCACACGCGTGAAATTGCATCGTGTGATGGCGAATGAGCGATGAGCGACGAGCTGCATGGCATGCGATGGGTCATCAGAGTAGTTGGCACGGATGGATGTGTGATTGAACGTGCTAATGTATGTGAGGCAGTGTGACATGCATTTTACAATCGGACAACTAAAATCAAACGCGCACGCGTGCGAAGAGAGGCAAAGCAGCAGATCGAGCGATCGTGGAGGCTCTACGTGTCATGTTCTAGTGCAAGCAACGCGATGAAGGTGTGTTAGAGGGTCTATGGAGGTGTGATCTGAGCTATTGATCTCCCGATCAACGGATCTAATTGATTTAAAGGTGTTGAACGATTTTAGGGCCCAAAATACCAGCTTTGCCCCTCATTTTTGCTATAAAAAGAACCCAGAGCCCCCATTTGAGAGGTAATTCCACCTGCACACATCTCTGCCTCCTCTCACTGTACAGTATCTCTGTGGCCTTCTCCCTGGCAACGGCACCAAATTTACATTTTTGGGCTGCAACAAACTTTTATTTTAAAAATTCAACTCCCAAAATTTTACACATCCAAAAAACTTTTAAATTTCTATTGGATGTGGGTACCGAAGTCAAGAACAACATACCCAAATTTTTGTATCATTTTGATTTATACAAAAATTGTAAAAATTCATGAACTAAACTACTATCAAGTTTGTGGTTGCTCCTAATTTTTCAGACTTTAAAACATCACGGACATTTTATTCAACTTTGATTTATCTAAAATTTGTTGCGTTCGATTCCTGTGGTGATATAGAATCATGAAAAAATCTAAAAAAATATTTCGTGGACGTTTGATTACACGGAATATTCGATCATTAACTAGGGGTCAAAATATACTACAGAACCCCCAATACACTTTAAATCTGAAAAAAATAGAAAACATGTATTAAAATTCTTGAAAAGAATATTTGCTGAGTGTTTGGTTGATGGTGCAATAGGACCAATTGATTGCATTGATTGGGTCACACTACCTTACTTATTTTGGACTTAAATTCCATCATTTAGTGCTATCTGCTCTTAGGCAGCATTTGGTTGTGGGATTAGAATAGGAATAGGCACTATTTGGTGGGTTAGGAGAGGAATAAGGGTGGAGGTGCACGGGTTCCAAGAAATTCTTTTTTCCACATATATTATCTCTTTCCATCACATCAAAATCCACTAATACTCTCTTTTCCTATATATAACTCAAAAAATACTATCTAATAATTACAATCCATCACATCAAAACCCATTAACTCTCTCTCCTCTCTCACAAAACCAACATACCAATCATTAACAATCTCACTAACAAGTCAAATTTTCGCTTTCGAAAGTAATGATTAAGAAGATTTATTGTTGTATTTATAAGTGGTGGAAGATCATCTAATCAAAATAATTAGAATTAAAATTAAACCACTCACAGGAGAGCAGGTTATGTCCACAGGGAGACAATGACCTATTTAAACTTACACAGGTTAAAAACATATGTTCACGAATAATTTCATAGAGAAATCAAGCCAAATCCGCCTTCAGATTAAGAAAACATCAAGAGATCATGCTGAAATGGCATTTATGAGAAAGAGGGAGGTCAGTTGCATAAATTAGCCATAATATTTAATTAATAAATTCAAAATAATAAGAGTGGCAATGGCATGTGAATGTAAATATTAATATAGTAAGAAATAGAGCATTTTCTTTGAGCTTGGTGTGCATGCATGGCAGACCACGATTGGAGGTGAAACTTGGTGTAGGAGATGAGTGAGGTGAGGGCTTCGTGATGGTGGTCACGGCAAAGTGTGGGGTGGCTCGAGGTGGCCAAACAGAACAGAAAGGGGCGGCGATGATGGGTTGGTTGCTGCTACTGTGAAGCAGCTCAATGCATGGCTGGAGACGAGGAGCACAGGGGGATGCATGCGTGTGGGTGGAGTAGCTGGAGGGCACGCAAGCGGAGGTGGGGTGCACTCTGCGCGTGGGTAGAGTGGCTGGAGGGCATGCGGGTGGAGGTGCAGCACGCTTTGCATCCGGGTGGAGCGGCTGGAGGGCGCTGTACGCAGTAAGGGCTTGCGATCGCTGCTGTGGTGGAGCTGGAGGGTAGTGCCTACGCTTGGTGCGTGCTACAGGAGGTGCCTGGGCATGGAGAGGGACGTGCACGGGGATGGTACTGGTGCTTGTTGCGTGCTGTAGGAGGTGCTTGCACGTGGAAAGGGACTTGCATGAGGATGGTGCTGGTGGTTGAGGAGCTGATGAAGAAGAAGCACAGTGATGCAGGGACTCTGATTGGCACTGTGGACTGTCACACCACACACTCACGGTGGTGGAGTCACGCTGCCACAGTTGAGGCTGATGGTGAGGAGCGGATGAGAAACTAGGTTCTCTGCACAGTGGGGAAAGGGGTGGTGGCCTCCTCTGAACGACAACCACTCCTCCTTTGTAGCAACGTCTACAAAGATTTTGAAATTCAAACAGGCCATGGTCTAGTTAATGTGCAAGAGGAGGCGGAGATGGAGTGGTTACCTGCAGAAAGGAGAAGAAGAATAATAATAAAATAATTAGGATGCTGCACATGAATTATGTTAATTAAAATAATGTATGTAATGCACCTAATTAATTAACTAATCAAATGTATGCAATCCTAGGTTAATTCTAAATGCATTTAGATATGGATGCTGCACATGAATTATGCACTTAAGCTAAAAATATGAATTAATTTAATTACATCCTAATGTATGCTATCTAAATGTTAAAATTAACTTAATGTTGAGGCACTTAAATACTTAAATAGCCCACAAATATGGGCTAATTAAATACCCTCATGCCTAGTTTTTGCTAGTCCATAGTAAATCTAAGCAATAACCTAGCACTCCAAGTAGACTAGCCAACCCAATCGATCTTCCTTTAGAAACATGTTAAGTTCAAACTTTAGACCTAAAGTTTCCAAGTAGTTGCTAAGTTATAGACTAGGTCGGGTAAAGACAAGTTGCAGCCACAGGTTTCCCTGATTTCTAACTCTACCCTAGGGTTTATTGATCCCCGAAATTAAAGCATCCGTGAATGTGCATTGGTCTGAGTTATTTGAGGTTGGTATGATTGCCAACCTAGAGAGGAAAAAGGATTTTTTTTTAATATATATATTTTTGTTTGATTCCTCTAAGTCTAACCTTGGATCAACTATCAACATGGTATGTGTCGGATTCATTGTCCCCATCACCGTACCTCGAAGGGTGCCTGGATTTCGATGCTTCGAGATAGCACCACCCATAGTGACCACAAGAAATCCTGGCAATCAACACTTTGAGATAGTATCGCCCATGGATTTCTTAAGCGAATTCAAGCCTGTAGCAATCGGCACTTCGAGATAAGACTGCCCATGGTACCTAAACTGCACAATGCGCTTACATGCCCTCAGTAGGATGGATATCCTAAGAGACAAGCGCTAAGGAGGTAACATGTTATCATTGCATCATCAAGGTGAGTATATACTCCACCTCTCCTGCGGTAGGAACTCTTCCAATCAAATTGTGTTTTCAAGCTTCTCCTAAGTCAAAACTAAGAGAACCAACTTTTCATAAAGAAATGAATTAGGGTGATCACTTACACAAAACCAAGTGTGTGTGAAATGTGGATGCTTAGGTTACAAGGACCCATAAACCAAAAGGTAGAACATGACTCCAGGTACTACCCAGCCTTTAACTCAATCCCTAGCTTTCCTTCCTCAACCTCTTGAGGAATGGTCTGCAACTTAACTCCTACTTAAGTTTTTAAGTCTGCAAAGGACCCTAAAGGTCAAAAGCTAGTAGCTCACTTAGCTTCTAAAGTTAGACACATAGAATCAACATAGTCTAACCTAAAGTTCTGGTCTGCTTAAGAATGCAGGGCCCAGCTAGTTAAGCTCAATAATACAATTTTTTTTTTTTGAATGCAATATGCATGAATGAATGCAAAATGTCGACATTCTATAAATAGATGCCTCAGGTCGTCTCCCCCATGCTTGGTTCAAACAATGTCCTCATTGGAAACAAAACAGTTAAAGGAAGATATTACCTGAGGCGGAGAATGGTAGGAGCTAAGGCTCCTCAAGAGTGACCTCGTCAACCAGATGGCCATCCAAAGTAATGTATGGTTTTAACCATTGACCATTGACGATAAAGGGAGTTACTGAAGAGGAAGGGCTTTTAATCTCCACAGCTCCATGTGGAAACACTTTAGTGATTATGTAAGGCCCATCCCAACGAGATTTTAATTTCCCTGGAAAAAGCTTAAGTATGGAATTGAAAAGCCAGACTTGTTGGTTGGGCTCAAAGGTCTTTCTAAGGATATACTTATCATGCAAGACCTTAGTTCTCTCCTTATAAGCTTGAGAGGTGTCACAAGCATCATTCCTCAGCTCCCTAAGCTCACTTAACTCCAAAAGTCATGCTTTACCCGCCTTTTCTAAATCCATGTTAACACTTCGAATAGCCCAAAGTGCCCTATGTTCCAGCTCAACGGGTAAATAGCATTCTTTCCCATACACAATCCGAAAGGGAGATGTACCCAAAGGGGTCTTATAGTCCGTTCGATATGCCCATAAAGCATCATCGAGCTTTTGGGACCAGTCTTTCCTACCAGGTCTAACGGTCTTTTCTAAAATATTCTTTATCTCCTCGTTCGACACTTCAACCTGGCCACTCATCTGAGGATGGCAAGGGGTAGCGACCTTGTGAGTCACTCCCAGACTCCTGAGTAGCCGATTGAAGTGGTGGTTTCGAAAATGAGGCCCCCCATCACTTATAATGGTCTTAGGGTAGCCAAAATGAGATATGATATTGGCCTTCACAAATTTCAAAACCACAGAGTGGTCATTTGTGCGCGTAGGAATGGCCTCTATCCATTTAGAGACATAATCAACTGCCACCAAGATATATTCATAACCGTGGGATGAAGGGAAGGGGCCAATAAAGTCAATTCCCCACACATCAAAAATTTCAACAGATTGAATAGGGTGTTGAGGCATCTCATTCCTCTTCCCAATCGTTCCAGTCCGTTGACATCTAATATAGGCCTTAACAAAATTATGAGAATCCTTAAATAACGAAGGCCACCAAAAATCAGACTGCAGAACCTTAAAAGTAGTTTTCTTAGCACCAAAGTGTCCTCCACAATGAAGTTCATGGCAAAAACTCAGCACACTTTGTTGTTCCTCTTCAGGTACACATCGTCTCAATACTTGATCTTGTCCAATTCTAAATAATTCAGGAACTTCCCAATGAAAGTATCGAGCTTGGGAAATGAATCTCTTTCTTTTCTGCTCATCCCAAGAGCCAGGAGTTTCTCCAGTGACCAAGTAATTTACGGTATCAACAGACCAAGGTGAAGTTGGTGTTACCACCATAAGGGTTTCATCAGGAAACGTCTTGCAGATGTCTCCAGATATTGAGTCATTAAGTGGAAGGTGAGACAGGTGGTCAGCCACAACATTTTCTACTCCTTTCTTTTCACGTATCTCCAAGTCAAATTCTTGAAGGAGTAGGATCCACCTAATCAGACGTGGCTTAGAATCTTTCTTAGCAATGAGATGTTTCATTGCCGCATGATCAGTGAAAGTAACCACCTTAGACCCAAGAAGATAAGTCCTAAACATTTCCAGAGCAAAAACAACAACAAGTAATTCCTTTTCAGTGACGGTGTAGTTTTGTTGTGGTTCGGTTAAAGTCTTGCTGGCATAATGCAACACATGACGTCTTCCCTCAACCCTTTGTCCAAGGATTGCTCCCATTGCATAATCCAAAGCATCACACATCAACTCAAATGGGAGTGTCCAATCAGGAGTTTGGAGAATAGGCGTAGAGATCAAGGCCTCCTTCAGAGTTTGGAAGGCCTCAACACACTTTGAATCAAAATTGAAGGAAGATTCCTTAGCCAACAGGTCACAAAGTGGCCTAGAAATTTTATTGAAATTTTTAATAAAGCGGCTATAAAAGCCAGCATGGCCTAGAAAGGATCTAATCTATTTGACATTCATGGGCAATGGGAGTTTGGAAATAGAATCAATCTTAGATTTATCTACTTCCAAGCCTCGCTCAGACACAACATGCCCAAGTAAAATTCCTTTCTGTACCATGAAGTGGCTTTTCTCCTAGCTGAGGACTAAACTAGTCTCCTTACATTGCTTCAACACATTCTCCAGGTGTAGGAGACACTGGTCGAAAGATGAGCCATAAATGGAGAAGTCATCTATAAACACTTCAACACACTCGTCAATCATGTCCGAAAAAATGGACATCATACACCGCGGATGGTTGCAGGGGTATTACATAATCCAAACAGCATACGCCTAAATGCGAAGATATCGTAAGGACTTGTGAACGTCATCTTCTCCTGGTCATCAAGGAAGACTACAACCTGGTTGTACCCAAAATATCTCGAGAATTTGATCAATAAAAGGCAAGGGAAAGTGATCCTTCTGGGTAGTGGTGTTCAGCTTGTGGTAATCAATACAGACCCTCCATCTAGTTGAGGGTTTGGTCACAACTTGTTCACCTTGGTCATTAAATTCCATAGTAAAGCCTACTATTTTTGTCGCTGAATCGGGTTTTAAAAGTATTGCCTTGTAGTGTAGCCGAAATAGCGTTCAAAACAGATATAATTTTATTACTCGAAAGGATTTCCGAGGTCGAACACAGGGAGAACATTGGTATTTAGAAATCAAGATCACAATTTAAACTGAAAGAAATTGCAATAATAGCAGTATCAGAGTGCAAAAATATGGGAGTAAAATGGTGATGTAGATCACCAAATACTCCTACAATATCACCAAATGATTCAATATATAAATATGCAATGGAGACTAGAATCTGTCGTTTGATTCCTTAATCAGATGACTTAAAATGTCTGAGTTCTTCTCTGTCTCTTCTCTATCTTCTCCTACCTTCTTCTTCTTTGGCTTTTGTCTGACTTCCTTTGTCTTTGCCTTCATGATTCTTCTGTTTCTCTCCTTCCTTCTTTTCTTCTGCGATCCTTCTCTTTTCTCTTTAGCTTTCTCTATCTTCTGCCTTTCTCTTTTCCTTCTTCTTCCTCTTTTCTTCCTTCAACTTATTCCTTCAACCCTGCTGTGTCCTTTAAATTTGACTAAGTGTCGAAGGAAAACTACTTAGAGCAAAACCCCCCTTCCCCTGCATAGCTCTCCTATCTCTTTCTCTCTTTCTATTTCATAACCACTCTCCCAAAGCCTTAACCGATCGGGAAATCAGACCTAACACAGACCCGGGTCCAGGCTCACTGGCGTGTGTGGTGAGCGAGGAGTGTAAGGGTAGTCGGGTTCAGCCAGGTCTGTGGGGTATGTCGCGGACAAGTCCGGTGAGAGGGGGGAGGACCTTACCCTTAATGTTGGAGAAGCACCTCTGACACAAAATCAATTTATTTTGGTGCGGGCGTCTTTCCACTTCCGAGGTAGGACTAAATGTCTCACCTTCTTCCGCGTGTCTGCCGTAGAGAGTGCTTGGCCAAATTGAAGGGTTGCAGCTACTAGAGTCTTCGCTTGAGGGCCTGGATGCCTGTGCACCTTAAGTCCGCACAGCCTGAGGGTCTCACCTGGAGTAGCGCAAGGCTTGGGACTGCTTGAAGCTTGCTTCAAGCTCAGCAACAATGGCGGATAGGTGGTGATGAGTCGATTCTTCACTTTTAAAGTTGTTTGTCACAAAAAATGACACGTCGTTTGTAGTTCTATGTGGTAGAAAAATTGACTAATTAATAATTAAAATAACCACTCACAGAAGAGCAGGTCGTGTCCACAGGAAGGCAATGACATATTTAAACTCGCACCGGTTAAAAATGTATGTTCACAATTAGTTTCGACGAGAATCGAGCCAAATTTGCCTTCAGATTAAGAAAGCATCAAGAGAACATGCTGAAATGGCAATTTTGAACAACTACAGGATATTTTTTGCAATACAGCTTAATAAAATAATAATAAAAGTTAACAATGGCATAGAATGTAAATATTAATAGGGTTTTTACTGTAGCAAAACAGGGGAACTTCTTCCCCTTGTCCGTGCGGGAGGAGGAGGCCGTGGTTGGGTGTGCGGAGCTCGGAGGTAGTTGGCCACGACAAAGACTACGTGTTAGTGGTGACAACGCGTCGAACGGCCGCTGGAGGTCTCGCCGGTGATGAGGAAGGCCGGTAATGGTGGCGGCGGCTCGCTAGCATGGGCGGCTGCTGTCGGCCTTCAGATGGTGTGGCTGAGTTTCTGAGGTCGAGGCAAGTTCATTGATGTTGGTGGCGCGAAGCTCCGAGGATAGATGAGGCAGCTGCGTTGTGGGTGCCTTGGGTACCTTCGTCAATAGAGAAGAAGAAGAAGAGGAAGAAGCCGGATGGAGTGAAGCACGCTGTGCGTGCGCTGCTGGTGGCGAAGCAAAGCACTGCTGCTGGGCCCCCGAGTGCTGGTAGGCTGCTTGGGTGCGGGGTGCTTTACTGCGGGCGGTGTGTGCGCACCACAGCAGTGGGCGCGGGAGGTGCTGGAGGTGCTACTGCAGGAGGTGAGGCACACGGGTGAGGAGCTGGTGGCCGTGTGCTAGGGGCTGGAGGAGGTGAGGCACAGCAAGAGCATGCGCAGGCTTGGTAGTGGGTGCGCGGAAGTGGACGTGCTGGAGGAGATTGCTGCTGCAGGTGTGCGGCAGAGGTGCGTGTGGGCTGGAGTGGCACTGCTGCAGGAAGTGAGGCGCTCCGAGGGGTGCTGCTGCAGGAGGTGCATACGCACGTGGGTGAGGAGCTGGTGGCCGGTGCTGCACGCTGGTGGGCGCAAAGGAGAGGCCGGTTGTTGTTGTGCGTTGGGATGAAGCTTCAGACATTCGGGAAACTCCCTAGACGTCTTAACTGATGGAGGAGATGAAAATGCAGGACATGGAGTTGCGGCGGCTGTGGTGGTGATTGCTGGTGATGGCGGTGAAGGTGGTGCTGTTGATTCCGATGAGGCACAGTGATGGAAGCGTGGCCAGGGACACGCCCACGGTGTTGGCACGAGTCCACCGGCTTGGCGTGGTGAGCTGTCACGTCGCCGACCCATGGTGTGGTGGATCTCAGCCTTGGAGACCACGGTGGTGCAATGGAGTATACGATGGTGGAGTGGGGCGGTGTCTCGATGAGCTCAGCTGCCTCCTCCTCTCCATTGAAGTCAGCTGCCCCGACCAGATCCAACACATGCGCTCCTCCATGAATGGGGCCTTGACTGCGGCAGCTGAAGGAAATGCAGCAGTTGCTGAAAGAAGAAGAATAAAAATAATGATAAAATATTATGGTTATTTATATACAAACCCTCAACTTTTATGTTAACTTAAATTAATGCATGCAATGCACCTAATTGGTTAACTAATTAAATGAATGCAATTCTAAGTTAATTCTAAATGCATTTAAATATGAATGCAATGCATGAATTATGTAATTAAATTAGAAATATGAATTAATCTATTTACATCCTAATTTATGCTAAATAAATGTTAGAATTAACTTAATGTCTTGGCACTTAAATACTTAAATAGCCCACAAATATGGGCTAATCAAATACCCCCATGCCTAGTTTTTGCTAGTCCCTAGCAAAATTAAGCGAAACCTAGCACTCCAAGTGGACTAGCCAACCCAATCGATCTTCCTTTAGAAACATGTTAAGTTCAGACTCTAGACCTAAGGTTCTCAAGTAGTTGCTAAGTTACAGACTAGGTCGGCCAAAGACAAGTTGCAGGCACAAGTTTCTGTGATTTCTGACTCTACCCTAAGGTTTATTGACCCCTGAGATTAAAGCATCCGTGCATGTGCGTTGGTCTGAGTTATTTGAGTTAAAGGAAAAAGGATTTTTTTTTTTATTCCTCTAAGTCTAACCTCAGATTAGCTGTCAACATGGTCTGTGTCGGATTCATTGTCCCCATTACCATATCTCGAAGGGTGCCTGGCTTTCGATGCTTCGAGGTAGCACCACCCATAACGACCCCAAGAACTCCTGGCAATCAACACTTTGAGATAGTATCGCCCATGGATTTCTTAAGCGAATTCAGGCCTATGGCAATCGGCACTTCGAGATAGGGCCGTCCATGGTACCTGAACCGCACAATGTGCTTACATGCCTCCAATAAGATGGATATCCTAAGAGACAAGCGTCGAGGAGGTAATATGTTATTATCGCATCCTCAAGGTGAGTATATACTCCACCTCTCCTGCGGCGGGAACTCTTCCATTCAAATTGTGTTTTCAAGCCTCTCCTAAGTCAAAACTAAGAGAACCAAATTTCTTTTAAGAAAGAAAGAAATTAAGTTGATTGCCAGACCAAGTGTGTGAAATTTGGATGCTTGGGTTACAAGGACCCGTAAACCAAAAGGTAGAACAAGACTCCAGGTACTACCCCACCTTTTAACTCAAACCCTAGCTTTCCTTCCTCAACCTCTTGAGGAATGGTCCGCAACTTAACTCCTACTTAAGTTTTTAAGTCCACAAAGGACCCTAAAGGTCTAAGGCTAGTAGCTCTCTTAGCTTCTAAAGTTTGACCCTAGAATTAACTTAGTTTAACCTAAAGTTCTGATTTGCTTAAGAATGTCGGACCTAGCCAATTAAGCTCAAAACTTTTTTTTTTTTATTTATTTAGATTTTTTTTTAATGCAAATGTATGCAATGAATGCACTATGATATGTATATCCCCAAGTACACCCCCCATGCCTAAAATCTGCAATGTCCTAATTGCATAGAAGGATATTACCTGGGTAGAGCTGGGCTGCCATTCTTTTGTTAGCAGCCGAGTAGCCAACGAACCTGCAAATCAGGTTCAAGGATTGCAGAAATAGGCCCTAAAAATGAGCAAAATAGTGCTGGCCTAGAAAATAGGTATCCTAGGATGTTGGCGAGCTGATGATGAATCCCGATGGCAAATGCTCATCCAACCAGGATGGGAATAAAATCTTCCCAGGTCACCAGAGGAGGTTCTAAAGGAAAAAATGGTATAACAACCTCCAAAGGAGTAGGGGGAGGATGACAAGGATCCTCCAAAAGAAATGGGGAAGGAATGGTGCAGAGATAAACCCCCAGGGCAATGGACTGACTAAAGAAATCATCAATCCATACCCAATACTCCATTACAGGAAATATTGGTTTGTTAAGCCCCCTGGTCAGAACAAAAATGAGAAATTCTCTAAGGCAAGGATCATCTAGGGTGTCCAAGTTTCAAGGTTGCAGGATGTCCATAAGATCTAGGTTGGGTTTAATCAGCTCGGTGTCCATCCTTAACATTCTTTCCAAATCCTCAATTGCATCCCTAGCATTCCTTGCACCATCACATGTATCTTCCTGCCCTTCATCAGGAGTCACAATTTCGCCTTTAAACATAAGCGAATCAAAGGGTGACTTCAAAATAAATGAAGGCAGGTTGGAAGCAACAGATCTAGGGATTATCCTATCAATGTCATCCCTAGGTTTTTGTTCTTTACTCAAATCTTCCTTGGAGTTTATATGTGAATCCACATAAATCTTAGAAGTTGCTTCCAAATTTTCCATCATTTCATCATGAGGAGAAATATCATCAATGGGTGTGCTAAGGAAACCTAGTTTGGTCAAATTTGTGACATCCTCAGGGGCTAACTCTTCAAATATGACATAATCACCCTTAATGTCACTCCAAATCTTGAATGTAGGTTCCTTATATAATTCTTCTTTCTCCTCATCATATGATTCATCATATACCCGAGGTCTAGAATCATTTAATATCTAAGCAAATCCCCTAGGGTGCTCTATTTGAGGTAAATAGTTTACACTGGTAACATCAGACTCCTTAGATAGGTCAATTTCTTCAGGGTTAGGTTCCCTAAGGGTGGGCTTGAGTTCCATCTCGTGATCAGAAGGGAGGGTAGGATTAACAACTTGACTTCGACCCACTTCATCAAAAGTCACGAAAATACTATCATCTGGGTCGAGGTCTTCCAATGGTACCATCATTCCCTTCTTTTGACTCCAATATAATTCAGGTGGATACTCTGCCTTATCATCATCTTCCTCGGGTTGCCACCTTTCTTCATCCAATGCATAGCTACTTTCATATGTATCTTCCTCCCACTTAAGGCGTGGATCTCTCAAGGAAGTATCATCTAATGCAGAGGTTTCAAAATCGATCCTCGAAAAGTAGCTATTCTCCCCAAAATTTCCCTCCAACTTAAAGTGTAGCTCTCCCATGGGAGATGCATCTATTGTAAAGGGGTGTACGTCATCCTCAATGGGGTAGATTGGGTGGCTAATTTCATCTCTTTCTTGTTGACCTGCTCTCAAAGATTCTCCAAACAATTCAATCATTTCGTTTTGGATTTTCTGTATTTCCATCTTCAAGGAAGAGAGGTCATTTCTATCATGAGAGAAGTTAGGCTTAGGCTTATAGTACCTAGGAGTGTCTGTCCAACCATTATAAATTTTCAAGGAGGGTGGGTTGGGTATTTCTATGGTGTATGGGATATTGGGCAAAGAAAATCCCGCTCCTAGGTTCTGCTCACTGATTTGGGGCTTAACCATGCCAATACTCCTATAATAGGAGTAAAACAGATCCCAATGATTGTCATTATGTCCATCAAGGGATGGACCATCTCGGCGTATGGGATCAAAGAGTGCAGAGTGGGGGTGAGGGTGTGGGCAAGATGTGAAAGGATGAAAATCAATGTGGTCCATTCTAACTCACACCTCAATCAGAATTCCCCAAGCAAAACACAATTCAAAAAGGACTTTTTAGGTCTTTCCCAATTTAGGCTTTTGATTTAAGTCATATTGTAGGTGACAATACAATTTATT
Organism: Thalassia testudinum; assembly: GCA_037157565.1. Taxonomy (NCBI): domain Eukaryota; kingdom Viridiplantae; phylum Streptophyta; class Magnoliopsida; order Alismatales; family Hydrocharitaceae; genus Thalassia; species Thalassia testudinum. The sequence goes on along the minus strand of JAZHRO010000025.1, from coordinate 55,340,922 downwards.
CAATCAATTTACGCGCTTACTGTCGACCTACGGCTCGCCTAAGAAGACCTAGTTGGAGCTTAGGTGTTCTTCCCTAAATCTCAAATGGTACAGCAACTCCAAAGATGGAAGATCAAGGGATGCAAGTAGGCGCCTAAGCCTTCCTTTGAAGCTGTGCTTTTGCGGTGCTTCTCAACTACCCCCAAAAATCCGTGACAGGGTATCCCCCTCTTTGGATTTACAAAACCTTTGATCTCAAGTTCCGAACACTTTAGAATCCAATGATAGGAGGGCTCTTGTCCTAGTATTTCCAAACCTAAGGAGTGTCTAAAAGCGTGCCGTGGTGCAAGTGAGATAAGTGTGCATACACCGCAAAAGATTTTGGATTTTGAATCGCACGCCAAGTTTGAGAATCAAATCCTTGGTTTTTAGATGTCCCTCCTTTAATTAGTCCTTTTTCAAGAATATATGTGACCACTTGTTAGATTGCTTCAAGACAAATTTTGTGGTCTTCGAATTAAGTTCAAATGCAATGCGTGATCAAGAATAGGATGCAAAGTAAGAGAATGCGTACCTTGCTTCCAGCAATCAACGATGCGAGAATGCACGCAATGCAGAGAAGTAAATCTAGAGGCTGCTCATACAGACCTAAATGGTTCGTCCTAGGGGCAGGCAGCTCATTTTCTTTTATTATTTTTTTTAACTACTTATGCACAAGCAAATAAAAGTAAACAATCCACAAAATGAATTAAAAACCTAAATCTAAAGAAAAGGGAACAGGCTCTCAAAAATTACCCAACACGGGCCTAAAACAAAATTGGAGAACAAACCCCTTAAAATATGCCCCAAAACAAGGGTTTCAAACCAAATGTGCAATGAAAAATTAAGTCTAAAGTCTTAATCCTACTCTAATTAAATTAGTGACTAAATGATCATCTCATCCTCGTCCTTCTCCTCCTTTGTAAGGTAGCTTGACCAATTTCTCCTCTAGCGACGTCAAGGGTCGCTGCTCACGATGGCTGATTCCTCGCACAAATTTCTCACACAGAAAAAAAATAATAAATGGTCAGATCACTGTGCAATGAGAAATAATCAAAAATAAAATCAAGTGAAATTATTGCGACTATTGCCTCCCCGGCAACGGCATCATTTGACAAGTCGATTCTTCACTTTTAAAGTTGTTTGTCACATAAAATGACGCGTCGTTTGTAGTTCTATGTGGTGGAAAAACAGACTAATTAATAATTAAAATAACCACTCGTAGAAGAGAAGGTCGTGTCGATAGGGAGGCAATGACATATTTAAAGTAGCACCAGTTAAAAATGTATGTTCACAGTTAGTTTCGACGAGAATCAAGCCAAATCAGCCTTCAGATTAAGAAAGCATCAAGAGAACATGCTGAAATGGCAATTTTGAACAACTAAAGGATTTTTTTTGCAATGTAGCTTAACAAAATAATAATAAAAGTTGACAATGGCATAGAATGTAAATATTAATAGGGCTTTTACTGTTGCAAAATAGGGGAACTTCTTCCCCTTGTCTATGCGCAAGGAGGAGGCCACGGTCAGGTGTGCGGAGCTCGGAGGTAGTTGGCCATGACGAGGACTACGCGTTAGTGGTGACGACGCGTCGAACGGCCGCCGGAGGTCTCGCCAGCGACGGGGAAGGCCGGCAATGGTGGCGGCAGCTCGCTAGCGTGGGTGGCTACTGTCGGCCTTTAGAGGGTGTGGCCGAGTTTCTAAGGTCGAGGCGAGTTCATTGATGTTGGTGGCGCGAAGCTCCGAGGCTAGATGAGGCAGTTGCGTTGTGGGTGCTTTGGGTACCTTCGTCAATAGAGAAGAAGAAGAAGAAGCCGGCTGGAGTGAAGCACGCCGTGCGTGTGCTGCTGGTGGCGAGGCGAAGCGCTGCTGCTGGGCCCGCGGGTGCGTGAGTGCTGGCAGGTTGCTTGAGTGCACGGGTGCTTTACTGTGGGCGGTGTGCGCGCACCACAGCAGCGGGAGTGGGAGGTGCTGGAGGTGCTGCTGCAGGAGGTGAGGCACGTGGGTGAGGAGCTGGTGGCTGCGTGCTAGGGGCTGGAGGAGGTGAGGTGTAGTAAGGGCATGCGTGGGCGTGGTAGTGGGAGCGTGAAAGTAGACGCGCTGGAGGAGATTGCTGCTGTAGGTGTGCGGCAGAGGTGCGTGTGGGCTAGAGTGGCGTTGCTGCAGGAGGTGAGGCGCACCGAGGGGTGCTGCTGCATGAGGTGTGTACGCGTGTGGGTGAGGAGCTGGTGGCCGGTGCTGCACGCTGGTGGGCGCAAAGGAGAGGCCGGTTGCTGTTGTGCGTTGGGATGAAGCTTCAGACATCCGGGAAACTTCCTGGATGTCTTAACTGATGGAGGAGATGAAAATGCAGGACATGGAGTTGCGGCGGCTGCGGTGGTGATTGCTGGTGATGGCGGTGAAGGTGGTGATGTTGATTCTGGTGAGGCACAGTGATGGAAGCGTGGCCTGGGACACACGCTCATGGTGTTGGCACGAGTCCACCGGCTTGGCGCGGTGAGTTGTCACCTCGCCAGCCCACGGTGTGGTGGATCTCGGCCTTGGAGACCATGGTGGTGGAATGGTGTACACGGTGGTGGAGTTGGGCGATGTCTCGATGAGCTCGGCTGCCTCCTCCTCTCCTTTGAAGTTAGCTGCCCCGACCAGATCCAACACATGCGCTCCTCCATGAATGGGGCCTTGACTGCGGCAGCTGAAGGAAATGCAGCAGTTGCTAAAAGAAGAAGAATAAAAATAATGATAAAATATTATTATTATTTATATACAAACCCTCAACTTTTATGTTAACTTAAATTAATGCATGCAATGCACCTAATTGGCTAACTAATTAAATGAATGCAATTCTAAGTTAGTTCTAAATGCATTTAAATATGAATGCAATGCATGAATTATGTAATTAAATTAGAAATATGAATTAATCTATTTACATCCTAATTTATGCTAAATAAATGTTAGAATTAACTTAATGTCTAGGCACTTAAATACTTAAATAGCCCACAAATATGGGCTAATTAGGCGACGAACCTGAAAACATAAGAACGGCCTCGCGGCCACGTCAAATCGCTCAGGGAGCATCGCTGGAGCACGACGGATGTGATGGGGATGTCGGCGTGGCTCGGGGGTGCCTGTGCATTCGTGCCTAGGGCACACTGTGCGTGAATGTGTGGCTGTGTTTGGTGAGGTGCTTGGGTGAGTGGCGTGGTGCATGGAGTGAGGGGAAAGGATCAGTGAAGTGAGGGGAAGCTTATGGGCTTGTCGGCGAGGGTTGGGGTCGCCTGTGGAGGTGGAGGGAGAGGAGCGCCTGTTGGTACGGCGAGACACGGATGAAGTCAGGGAAGGTGGATCCGTCACAGGTAGGGCGGTCGGACGAAGAGGAGCAGGGAATGTCGCTGGGCGTCAAGGAGCCTACGGTCGTGAAGGGAAGGGAGGAAGTAGGGGTGTTTGTGGCCGAATTCGACCGTAGGAACATCGGTTGGATGTGGGGCTTCTTTTATAGGGCATTGGAGAGGGATTTATGCTTGGAAGCCAAGCTTCCAAGCAAGGCAGGGTCACCGGGGTTGGAAGCTTGAAGAGGCTCAAATCTCTCATGCGTTTGCATGAGAGATTGGGAAACAATTAGGGCTCATCAATAGGTTCAGATTGGAGGGAATTTCTCAGAGAATCTCCCTTCCAATTTTGGGAGAGATCCTCTGAGCAATCAGGGAGGACTCTCCTTTCAAAGCTCGTCGGAGTAGGATTCCTTTGCTATAATGGTGGAGGGATCTGTTTGCAAAAATGATGAAGAAGCTAGGGATCTATTTATAAGGGTTTTTAAAAGTTAGGGGTAGAAATGTAATCAGGCTGGACCTTTTTGCAAACTAGGTCAAGGAAAACTCATCTTGGGTCCAAATTTTTGGTACAAACCTAATTTGGACCTAAGGAATCCAATGGTGAAGTTAGATTTTGGGTTTGACCAAGTTTGGTTGGAAAATTTATGCAAAAACCCAATTTAGGGTAAATATCTGTTTAGGACCTCATTCTAGGTCAAGATAGGTTCTAATGGCCAAATTGAAGATTCTAAACCCTAGAGAATATTTTTATATAATTTTTAGAGGGTTTAAGTAAATTTTATCCTAACTAGAACCTTGTTTAATCAAGTGGGTCTGTTTTAGGGTTTCAAGAAGTCATTTAATTCACAGAACTCACACAGACCCTTTTCTATCAAATCCCACCCAATTATTATCTTATTAAGACCATTTGACCTTTGTTTAGCCCTTGAGAAGTCCCACGGTTGTACTGCATTTGTAAAATTACAGTTTTACCCCTAGTTTCTTGTGTTTCTCTCAGAAAGGTTATGCGATGAATTATGACCTTCAGTTGGTTATGTGGGAGCATTTATTCTCTTCATTGGGTCAAAATGAGCTAGTTAGGGTTCATGATGGTGTTCCCATCACCTACCTTCTTTGGCACCACATGAATAGGACTTACCCATTTACTATCTTCAATGGGATATATGATCCCAGCATCTAACCACTTCAGGATTTCCTTTTTAACCACATCCCTCATATTAAGGTTCAGACATCTCTACATGTCCCTAAATGGCTTGATGGAATCATCAGTATAAATGTGGTGCATGCAAAGTGTAGAGTCAATACCCTTAATGTCAGCAATTCTCCAAGCAATAGCTTCCTTGTGCTTAGATAAGCATTCAATTAGGGCTCCCTCCTATGCCTCAGATAGCACAGCCGAAATGATAACATGGAGCATATCATTAGCACCCAGGAAGATGTACTTGAGAGTGTCAAGGAGAGGTTTCAACTCAAGGTCGGGGGCTTCAATGGTTCAGGGTTTCATAATAGATGTCCCCATCTTAGGTAGCAGATCTACCTTGGGCAGAGATGATGGGGAAAGAGACTTAGCAGAAACACCCAGAACTCCTCAAGTTCTAGTATATCCCCTTCACATTCCTCCAAGAGATGGAAATGCTCATTTAGCATGACATGCTGAAGGGGGTCATCACATAACATTGCAGGGGTTGTCTCTTCAATCAAGTCATCTATCACCTCAACTTGAGAACAATCCTCAAGCCTGGCTTGTTTATAAGCATCAAACACATTAAGCTGGATTTTCCTATTCCCAAAGCCCATTTTCACTGCCCCAATATTGCAATTGATTGAAGCATGCGAAGTTGCAAGTAAGGGGCAACCCAAAATGATGGAGGGCTTGGTTGGCTTGTTGGTAGGGTCAGTGTCAAAAACTAAGAAGTTGACGGGGAAGAAGAAATCCTCCACACTCATGAGGACATCTTCCAAAATTCCCCGCGGTGTCTTAAGTGATCAATCAGCAACTTGGAGGATTACCGAGCTAGGCTTCAGATTGCCTCCCTCAAGTTGTTCATACATGTAGCTCGGAAGAATGTTCACCCTTGCACCCAGATCAAGTAGAGCCTCATCAATCTGTAAGTCACCAATAACCACTGAGATGTACGGGGCTCCTGGGTCCTAAAGTTTTGGGGGTGTGCCATGTTGAATAATTGAGCTAACAGAATCAGATAGGACAACTTTTGATTGGACCTGTTTCCTAGATTGCTGCCTTTTCATGCACAAGTCCTTTAAGAAGCGGGCATAGGACGGAATCTACCTGATATCTTCAGGAAAAGGTAGGTTAATCTTCACTTGCTTGAAAGTTTCCATGATCTCATTCGTCTTATCTTTGGCTCTAGATTAGCCAGCAGAAGTCTGCCCAGAGGTGGATAAGTGCTCTGGAAAGGGCACTCTCGATCTCTGGGTGGAAAGACTGTCATGTTGAGTAAGGGGTGGAATGAGGGCAACTTCTTCCGATGAGGTGATTTCAAGCAAAGGAAATTTGGGCAAGTCTTCTCTGGTGGGGGTGAAAGTTGGGGTGGATGGTTTTTCAGAGGGTGAGACTATAGGAGCATCGATTTTGGAAATTTCTTTCCCACTCCTCAAAATAGTCACCACTTGAGCATGCTCCCTAAAGATAATCCCTTTTCCTTTAGGATTCTCTTCAGCAGCACTGGGAAGCTTCCCTATTTCCCTTTGTCTAACGGCCTCAACGAGGTGTCCTATCTACAATTTCATTTCATGTATAGTCTTTTCATGAGATTGGATGATGGCGCTTTGACTTTCTTGCATAGTTCTCAACATTTCCTTCAATTCATCCATCTCAGAGGTCTTAGGTTGGGCAAAGGCTTGAGGTTGGTTCATTTGTTGATTTTGAAAGGGTTGTGGTATATAATTCCCTAAATTTGAAACATTCCCTTGTCTCGAGGAAAAGTTTGGGTGATTCCTCCATCCCTCATTATAAGTGTTGGAAAAATAGTCATTACGAGGTCTAGGACGGAACCCTTGAGCGGCATTCAGATCCGCCTGTACAAGCTCAAGGAATTGGGAGGCCAAGTGGCAATCCACAGTGGCTTCTGTATTGCCTTGGCAAATGGAGCATTCAGAAGCTTGGGATGTGGAGGTGTTAGATACAAATTGGCCCGGGCTAGACATAAGCCTTCCATGTTTTGATTCAACAATTGAATCTGATAGGCTAAATTCTTGGTGTCCCTTGCCTCATTCGCCTCCAACTTTCTTTGCATGAGAGTGAGTTTTCTATCCATGTAGGTGGAATTCTAGTGAATAGAATTCTCACTCAAAGTATCAAAAAGGTTCCAAGTTTCATCCTCAGTCTTAGATAGAAAGGTTCCTGCACAAGCACCATCCACAGTCTACCTGTGCAAATCATTAAGTCTGATGTAGAACCTTTCAACTAGTTGCCACTTAGGCACCTGGTGATGTGGGCAAAGTCTCAACAGGTTATTAAAGTGCTCCCACTCATCATAGAAAGCTTCCCTATCCTTTTGAACAAAACTCATAATTTCCCCCCTAAAGTGATTTGTTTTGCTCATGGGGAAGTACTTCTTCAAAAACTCCTTCAAGGCATCCCAAGTGTTAATATCATCAAGGGTATGATACCAATACTTGGCTTTGTCCTTGAGGGAGAAAGGAAAGAGGGTCTGCATTTGGGCGTCATCAGTAACGCCCCACAGCTTCACCGTGGAATAGGCCTCGGTGAATTCCTCTATATGCCTATAAGGGTCTTCCCTAGCAGTACCATAAAAGGAGGGCAGCAAGGATATGGTACTGCTTTTGATCTCATAAGGATTGTCCCCTCCAAATCTACGTAGTGCAGGGCCAACTTGATTGGTTGGATTGAAATATTCCTTAAGGCTCCTTTGACCAACCATTTCTTCCCTTGGGAGGTTCCTTCTTAAGATTCTTTCAGGTTCAAGATTAAACACAAGTTGTCTCCTAAGAGGTCGCCTACCAAGCATGCACTACAAACACAATTCAAAAGGACTTGTTCGGTCTTTACAAATTTAGGCTTTTGACTTTAGTTCAAATTGTAGGTGACAAAGCAAGTTGCCCAATCAATTACGCGCCTATTGTCAACCTTCGAAATGTGTAAAAAGACCTAGTTGGAGCTTAGGTGTTCTTTCCTAAATCTCAAATGGTAGAGCAACTCCAAAGACAAAAGATTGAGGGATGCAAGTAGTCCTAAGCCTTCGTTTGAAGCTGTGCTTTTGCGGTGCTTCTTAATGATGAGAGACTCATCATGATCTCTAGTTACCCCTAATTAACTATTCTTCCTAGTTAATTGGCTAAGGTTATGAATATATAAGGGTTAATTATAAACTAAGGGATATTGAGAAAAGGACCTTAAAATAAGCTAGAAATGACATTTTATCATTCAATTAACATTATTAACAACTTAATTAATAATTGGACTCGAAATCTTATTAATCATTTCCTTAATTAATAAGTTAAGTAATTTAAACATAATGTATACCTAAGTATATAATAACTTAAGTAATTTTACTTAATCTAATAAATTAAACTACAAAGGTCAAAAATGTAAATTCAAGGTGAAAACATAATAATTACCTTATTTACTAACATATATGAAAAGTTGAAAAAAATCTAAGTTAAAATAAACCTTTAAAACCTGGGTTTACATTTTGGTCCTTAAAATTCATTGCAATAAGGTCCTTCATTTTCATAAAGGCCCTTAACTTTCATTGCACTTTGGTCCCTATCCCTATCTTCTTCTCTAGCCGAGTGGACGGCTGACGACGGAGAGTAACTCCATCGCGCGATCACCGCCCTGCCGACATCATCCTTCTTTCTCCAAGCTCTTGGAGCTTAGGCTCACCACTCCATCTTCATCCATCGGTCTGGATTACTCGAAAATCCTAATTTTTGGTGGGAGTTAACCTCACCGTCGTCAGAGACGATGTCGAAGGTTAAGCTCCCCAAGCTTCTTTTTTGTCCAGATCTCGTCACCTTCTTCATCGCCATCCACTATAAATACCCCCTCACCCCTCCGATTTCTCTCAAGTTGGCTTCCTTCCCTCTTCTTCACTGCAGCCGACTTCGATAGGCTATTCTCTCCGCAACTCCGGCGAATCCCCATCTCAATTTCCGACTTCTTCCATTCATCTTGATTAGCCGAGGAGATCCGCCGAGGTCAGTCGTGTCTCTGGACACAGGCAATGACCAAGGAGATCCTCTGCTCCATCCATCTTCGCCCGCCAGAGATCTTCTTATTTAAACCCTCTGATTTCATCATCCGCTATGAACCTTCGGCAGAACCCTATTGACCCCTTTGTCCAGGTAATGGTAGATTAGGAGTAGGATAGCTTAGCTACTTAGATAGTTAGTTAGATAAGAGTTCATTGCAGATTTTAATCTTCATCTTCTTCGACTATGGTGAGCTCCTTAAGCTCGCCAGAGCCTTAATTTCGTCTTTTAAACTTGCTGATCACCTTCTTCTTTCATTCACGTTCATTTCTACCACACTTAACCACTAATTTGATCATTGAATCGCCTAATTCACCTTCACCTCCACCGATTACTATCGCTGTCCATGGCGACAGTAGCTAAGTTTAGCTTCACATCCACAGGGTCTTCCATCGTCTTTTCATCACTAAGGACCCTAATTCTCACTATAATTCAAGTAATTATCACCTATAACCTAAATGCCCAATTTTAATTAAGCTTTTGAGCTCGCTGTCAATGGCAGCTCAGGAGTAGTTAGAACCTTTAATTAACTATATATTTATGATCGCAATTACTTGTTGACTTGTTTTGACCACTTAATTGAGTGGTAAAACTGGTCCTGAGCATTAACTAACTCAGATTCTTTAAAAAAATGAATTCACTGTTAAATCTTTCTTTTAATGATTAATTGAGGAAATTAACTTGATCCTGAGGTTCCTTGCAACCTCAGGAACCTTTTTAAATAAAAAATGGTACGTTTTACCATTTTGTACACACTTTACAACTTTTTCTGGACTCATTGAAGCTCCAGCGAGCTTCGACGAGTCAAAACAAGTTCTTCAGCCTGTAGAACAGAGTGACAAGCTCCAGATCAATGGTTTGAGCATCACTGATTTTGTTGAGGTTATTTTTTTGAGGTTTAAGTGTCTGGAGCTTGAGATAGGTCTTTGTCTTCTCCAACTCTGGCAGAGTTGGAGAAGTCTGACAGTTAGGTTTCATCACACTTAAGAGGTCTGAAAGCTTTAGCATTGTGTCCTGACTTCATTTCTATAAGTTAACCACTGTAACAACCCTTGGTTTGTCCTGACGAACAAACACCTTTAGAAGCTCAAGAGACAAGCTGAAACCCTAGAATCCTAAGTTCAAACACCTATCTGAGGATCTGAGCAAGTTCCTGGGGTTGAGAAGATTCTATTTTAGGCTTTAATTTCTTGAGAAGAGGCTTAGATCAGAAAGTCAAATTTTAAGCCTCACAGTCAAACCTGAGTTTGACATTCTGATTCTGAGCTCGAATTGAAGAATTTAGGAGATAGAATTGATTTTGAGAATCTGTTGGATGGTTTTAGAATGATTTTACTGAGCTCAGACTTGTAATTTTGGTTGGAATTTAAACCTGCTAGTTGGGGTTATTTTTAAACCCAAAATGACGACAGAAGCTTTTTGATGAGATTTGATCATAAATCCTACCTAGTTGAGTTTGTTGAAATCCTTAGAATCTATTTTAATCGATTAAGAATGTTATTCTGTGTCTGTACACCAATTTTAAGTTAGAAATGTGTTCTTTGAGACTTTCAGAGAAGCTTGAAGCTTCTCTGTGTTACCTGAAGCCTTTGAGAGTTCAAAAATTATACCTGTAGCTGTGGAATCTTCTGCAGAACCTATTTAGACCACTACTGAGAGAGGAAAATCCAAGCTGAGGACTCTGTGAGCATTAATTTCATTTCCAGGCATATTAAACTCTTTCCAGGAATCCCCTATATTCACTCTTCAAATCGAAGAGGAAAACATCCTCTTAACTTGAAATTGACCCTGCAATCTTTTAGAGCCACCTTAGAGCTTTCCATCAAGCTTTGAATTGCTTGATTTGGAGCTCTGAGTAGGGAGAAATCCTCTGTTGAAGTTGGGTCTGGAGGGGGAAACATAGTCCTGTTGGTGCTAGAGCACCACGATCATTTGTTTTGATGATAACAAAACACGTGTTATTTAACATTTGCAATTTGAGTCCTAGATTTCAGGTCAATTGCAAATGTGGACGTGTTTAGACGGAGTTCGAGCTCGCATCCAGGACGGATTGGAGGAGCTTGACGGAAAACAGAGGAGGTTCGCGTGGAGCGAAAGATTGAAGATGGAAGGAAATGAAGAATAGGATAGATTTCCTTCTTTTGTACTTGTTGTATTTTTCGTTTCTTTTGTTGCTCTTTATTTCCTTAGATATTTCATGTTAAAGAGCCTCAAAGAACCCTAACAGTAGTCCTAGGAACACCGGCACAACCCTAGGATACTTAGGTTTTCTGTAGAATACTTAGAAAATCAATATAGGGTTCAAACAGCACTTCCAGATGTCTAATTCCCAAATCAGACGTCTGATAATGTATTTTAAGACGTCTGACTGTTGTTTCAGACGTCTGATAACTGTTAGGCTGGACATAGTTAGTTCTGTCTGATGAAATCAGACGTCCAGACCTTAGACCAGACGTCTTAGAAGACGTCTGATGGATTTGCCAGACGTCCAATTAGTGGACCGTTGGCTGGCTTAGCAGACACTCAAGAATATGACCGTTAGAGCCTTATCAGACGTCCTTAGGCCTTTCCAGACATCTGATAATTGACCGTTTTGCCTCGGCTGACCCAAAATCTCTTCTCAGAGATTTTCTAGCTGTTGCAACGTTTGGAAATCAATTCCCACAGTAAAAGTAGGTTTCCAGACGTCCAGACATAGTGCCAGACGTCCTGTATGTCGTCTGATGGACTTGCGCAAAAACCCTGTTTAGATCTGATTCAATTCAGGGAGAAACCCGCATAGAATCAGACGTCTGACCTTGGAATCAGACGTCTTAAAGTGGCCTTCCAGACGTCTGATGCCAGAGTTAGACGTTTGATAACCCTGTCAAATGTAATCATTGTCCTGATTTCAGCCTGATTCTTTTGGACTTTGTTCCCAACGGCTATGGAAGCTTTTCTAAGCCTTCCAAAGCCTTCCTAAGGCCTCTATAAATAGAGGGGAGCCTTTACACACCTACACACCAAGAGAAACACAAAACATACACAAGACATACACCTAGAGAGACCAAGATACACTAAGATCAAGTATTTCCACTCTCTTGTGTCCAAGAAGCTCTTGCTCTCTAAGCTCAAGCTCCATCATCTTGAGAGCATCATTCCCTTCGCGCACCTGCTCTCCCGCCGTTGTCTACGAGAGCGACATTGCGCCGTTGCGTGGCTCACGCACCCGCGTCATCGTCGACGCACTCCTTGCAAAGGGGAGTTTCCTAAATCCTATAGAAGCTTAGGTTTATTACTTTGTTGGCTCTATAGGTTTGTTGTTTATTTTACCTTTGTCTTTTGGTTGGGTATTCGCTTTGCGAATTCCCGTCTCCTTCGTGGGACAAAATCCTTCTCGTGGAGAGAAGGGGTTGAGGAACGCTACCCTCGTACTTGTAGCGTGGTTGTACTGAGGTTGAATCACCCTCGTTTTAAAGTGATTCGGTTAGTGGATTTGATCAACTAGGTTGATCGAAAAATCCTAACTCGAGAGGGTTAGGTGGTGGTTTTCACCCGGTTTGGGTTTCCACCTAAAAACTTTTTGTGTACATTGTGTGATTGTCTTTTTGAGATTGCTTTATATTTCATTTACGCATTTTTTACGTCACACTGATCTCACCCCTCCAAGTAGGGAAACTACAAGTCCCACATCGGAAAAACACGAGCACGCACGTTAGTATAAAATTGATTTGTGTTATAGGCATGCCAGTTGTCAAGCGCTCAGCCCAGATTTGAACCCTGATCATTCTAAGCATGTGTGTGTGTGTGCGGGCATGTGTGTGCCTGTGGGTGTGCGCCCAAGTGGGCGTGTGCGATGTGGCCTTGGGAGGGCGAGGCCTGGGAGACGTTGAGCCGGTTAGCTTGAATCTGTGAGTCGAGAAATAAACCAAAATTGAACCCTAATGAAATCAGGCGAGGACCGAGTAGGGTCTGGTCCCACCCTGATCTCAGGGTGCTGTGTATCCTCGAAAGGACCTTGTGGCAAAGAAAAAAAAAATTTAGTTAAAGAGCAAATAAACCCAGTTCAACTGAAGGTTTAAAGGGAAAGCTAATGAGCAGAGAAGCAGAAGGGCTCAGAAGACTAAGTGATGAAAGAAACCTGAATGCTAACGTTAAAGGAAAGAAAGGAGAAGAACAGGCATGAATACTAGGAAGAAGAGTAAGGGAAAAGAAGAAGGCAGGAGCAAAAGAAGAGAGGAAAGAAAAGAGTTCGAGAGAATAAGAGACCAATAAAATGAAAGAGAAAGGATAAATAAAAGGAAAGAAAGAAAGAAAGAAAGAAAGAAGAATAAGAGAGAGAGGCTGAAGAATAAAAGGAAAAGAATTTGTTTTCCTTGCTATATGTTAAATTTCTTTTTACTATCAATTGTTGTAATAAGGCACATTGTAATTAGAAAATCTCTTATTTTCCCTAATTCTTTTGAAATAAAATAGAAATTAACTTGTTTACTTGTTAATAAAGTAGATCATTTGAGTAAATGTGTTTTCATTTGGGATTTTGTATATTCCTTAAAGTTTAAATCATTTGGCAAAATCCATGTTTATATAATTAACTTAAATATACCTCCTATTTTCATAAAGAAAAAAATAAAAGATAACTAGTGAATTTAGAATGAATTATACCTCCCAGCGAATGACCTGGACTCAACCAGTAAAAATTTATAAAATGTTAATTTAATTTGACCTTATACTACACAACCGACACAATTTCGAGTTAACCTAAGTGATTTTTCTCTACTCTTAATTAAGTAAAATTAACTTAATTAATTGAGTTGAGTAAGAAACGCATCATTTGAATGGCGCCGTTGCCGGGGAGGTAATATTTTGCTTCATTTCATTCATCAAAACATTCCCTGGCATTGCTTCGTTTATGCATCATTTTAATGGCACTGTTGTCGGGGAGGCAATACCTTAATTCACTAGAATTTAGTTGGTTTAATTGTTTAATTAGGAGGTATTTTGTAAATATATTTTTATTTTTAATAACTTTTGTTCTAATTAATTGTATTTTGTTTTGTTTTGTTTTTATTTTCTATCTTCTTTTCAGGTTCACCTTTGTGGGTAATCTCAGGAGAAGGCGGGATTCTATTTCTGTTTTCTATTTTTGTTGTAAGTATTTCTAGTCTTAGTCTTTATAGTAGTTTTTTTTTGTTGAATTAAAAAATCAAAAAATACAAAATACATCTTTTTTTGACTAGCAGTAGCATATCATAGGCATACACTCTTAGGAGTGCATTTTACCTGCAAGTAGTTAGTGCGAATCTGACTCGGGAAAATTTTTTACTGTTTTTCTCACATCAGCGAGAAAACAAGAGAAAGCCTGCTAGATCCCTATCCTTGGAGATTTAAAAAGACCATATTTTTTTGTTTGAAAAGATCTAAAAGGAGGCCATTGTATTTTACTTGATATATTTTTGTAAAAGATTAACTAAAAAAAGGAAGTTAAAAATTGTGACTAAATCTGATTGCAGAATGCATGCAGGTTTTATCGCTATTGTCTGTTGCATGCTATCGTGCACACAACGCGATCACTAGAGTCACACGAGTCTATTTTTCTATCTCTCCTCTTTGCACCTCTTAGAGCTTTGGTCGAAGATCAACAAGTCTGTCTCACTATCAGAGCCCCAGGGAGCCAGTAGTGAGCGGTCTCAATCCTAGACCTTAGACCTTTGAGCTTTAAGGTACGCACTGCGTAGACACAGATTAGGATGCATATTTTGATACTGTTACTCTATTTACTTGCGTCAAATTACTTTTGCGTACCCTAGGAATCTCTTCTTTCCTTTGAAAGAAGAGAAAAACCCATGTCTTTGCGCTGTTTTGTAGGTTTTTGTGCCGCTATTTTCTTATCGGTGGTGTGAGTGTGCATTTGCACATTATTTTCCATGTTATGGATGGGAGGCGATCCTTGCATCTGCCTCTTGCACCATCGTTGACTGGTGATCCTAGGTCGGTTGCAGATAAGCAACCAATGATTTTCCCATCTGATTCATCTATGGATCAATTGCAGAATCTAAATCTCGAGATCGCTTCTTCTTCTGGTCAGGGCGAGATGCCACCTTTTGATGTTCATGAGGTGCTCCTGAGCTAGAACCTTAGGATGCTTGAGCAAACAAGACAAATTAATCTATTAACAGTAGCCATGAATAATTTGCAAACTCTTCAAACCCATCCTCCACCTCAACCTGAGGCAGGCTTTGAAATCCCTGATTTACCAATCCATCATCCAAGGCCTCTACTTAGAGATTATTATAATCCATCTAGTGCACAAGTAGAGCCTAATGTTAGGATACCTATTGGGGAAAATGATCCTGAATTGAAGCCAAACATCATAGGTCTAATCCCTTACTTTCATGGATTTGCATCCGAGGATCCATTTCAACATATAGAAGATCTAAAGAATTTATCTCAAACTCTTGGACCTTGAAATCAAAATAGGGAAATCCTACTTATGAAAATGTTTTCTTTTAGCCTTAAAGATAAAGCAGCTTATTGGTATAGAACTATAGCAAGACCAATCTCAACTTGGGCTGAACTCGAATCTGCATTTTTGAAGAAATTCTTTCCAATTGGTCAAACTAATGCTTTAAGGCGAGCTATTACTACTTTCAATCAAAACCAAGGAGAACTAATTCATGGAGTGTGGGAACGTTTTCATGAATTGCAAAGGAAATGCCCACATCATGACATCCCTCGTTGGCAACTCATGCACATCTTCTATTATGGTTTACAAGAGGGCATTCACAATCTAGTCGATGCCTCTTGTGGAGGGAATTTTCTAAATCGCGACGCAGAATCTGCCTCAGAATTATTTGAAGGGATGGCGGAAAACTCGATCAACAACTCATCTATGTCACAATTTACACGGGTCGCAAACACGAATCATCAAAATCCGCATAAGGGCATTCATGAGATTAGTAACCCGTCTAGTTCAAAGGATTTGAGATAATTGCAGAAAAGCTGGACAAAGTCGATATTGTAGCAAAGCATCTCGACGAGGTCAGAAACACAATGAAAACTCTTACGCCTCTACTTGCTATGAATCCCACGTATTCACCTATTTTGCAAATTCCCCTGGGGAGGGAATTTGTGAATAATCTGGATTCTAGAGATCCATCTTCCTTGGGTTCTATCTACTCCTTCACTAACCCAAGGAGGGACCTTTGTCCTACAATCTTACCCACCCTTTTCCCCACCCTTTCCTATTGCAAAAAACATACCATATCTTTTAGGATTACATGCCATCCAGGAAAACACACCAAGATCAAACCCATATTCAAATTCCTATAATCCTGGATGGAGAAGCCACCCAAATTTCTCTTGGGTTGATCAAAATCAAAATCAAAGACCAAGTTATCCAAATCAGACCCATTTTAACCCACCTCCATTGCCTCCTCAGCAATCAAATTTAAGGCCTAATCCTATGAGTATGCAGAATTACTCTAGGCCTATTAGAGATACACAGCTAGACCAAATTTTAAGAGTTGTGTTAGAGAGTCAGTGAAAAAATGCTGAAGCACTCGCTAAGATTCATAGGCAATGTACGGTAGAGTTGTCTGATTTATGAAATCAGATCACGCTTTTGGCTGAGTCTCGTCAGCCAGGTACTCTTCCATCTTAGCCAATTCCGAATCCTAGGAATCTGCCAAATCCTAGGCAAAATCAAGGCCAAGTCCATTTCTTAATCAGGCCTTTGATTCTAATCATAACCCATCCTCCGTACTACCTGAAAATAATCCACCAAACCCACATCAGCAACCTATTTGTGTCAAAGTGACCCATCTATTGCTGAAAATTAAAGCTGACTCTACTGATTTTCTGAACTTCATGGAAACATTTTTAAATTACCTTAATCTTTAACATTCTACATCTCAACCTAAATCAGATCTACTTTTCACAAGATTCACTCTAATCTTTGTAAGATTTTTCACGAGAATCTGATTTTGGTTCTGCGAGATCTATTCTAGGCAATTTCTGGATGAGTTTTGACTGGGTGGTTTAATCTATTTTTTTGTTTTGATCCAATTCTTTCATAACTCTATTTTTTATCATATACCTATTCCTTTTAGGAGTTCTTTACTAGGGTTTACGCCTATCTGAAGGTGTAAAACTTAGCACTTGTACATAGCTGTTTCCTATTTTTACTTTTTGATTTTCTTCTACACTTACTTTGAAATTTCACTACATATTTTACTGATTACCTTTATTTAGTCCAATTGACTACTCTGATCTTTGGTCAGACTTGAAATCGTCTGCACAGAGATCTTTGATATCTTCTATTCGACGCCTTTAAAAACACCCTATACTAAATGAAGTGTAATATCTTTTTACCCTTCTTACAATGAGGACATTGTAAAATTTTGGCTTGGGGGGTGTTGAAGTGAAATTTTCACTTTAACTATGGGTTAAAATAAAAAAACACATAAAAATTAAATATCCACGAAATTTAAAAAATAATAAATTTCCAAAAATGATAAAAATTTAAAAAAATCAAACTTTTCATAAAAAATTGAAAAATCTTATATACATAAAAAAATAAAAATATATAAATACAAAAATTTGAAAATGAAAATTGATAAAAATAATAAGAGGGGTATATTCATTTTTAAAGAAGAAAAGAAGAAAAAAAATATATATATTATACTTAAGAGTTTAATTTTCTTTTAGGTTAGAAAATAAAATGTATATAGAATATTTAAGAGCATTCAATTCTCAATTAGATTTTACTTTAAACATTTTGTAAAAATACACTTTTATTTTTAAAAACAAGATTTTATTTGAATTAGGAATCTTTAAATCTTTTAAAGATTTGTTTTTCTATTCTTATCTTGAATTAAGAAAATAAGTGTATTAAGATTTAAACTTAAGTTTTGGAATTAAATTATAACTTTCTAATCAATTAGATTAAGTAATCCTTTTGCTTTTTGAAAATTTGATTTTATCATAAAGTTAAGTAAAATGGCCAGATACTCGGAGTTAATTAGATAGAGAGTTAGTAGAAGTTTAGTTTACAAGACTTACAGGCTAAAGATAAATAACTAGACTTTGTAAATTTTATCTTGACGGATCCTATAGGAGGAAACTAAGAATTTGAAGAACCTAAGAGTGAAGGGCTTTGTTGTCCAAGCTCTAGTTTGAGAGCTAAGTAACCTAAACATCTAAATTCACACACATAGAATTGTCTTGTTGGCATCTGAGACTGCAAAAACACAGAGGTTAAGAGATCAGTTCTGAATCTTCTTTAGTCTAAGGATTTCCGTGGGGCGGTTCTTGAAAGGTGAAGGATGTGCCACTCACCTAGAAAAAGGATTTGGAGAATAAAGTTAGTAAGAAAAATGAGAAGTGGGGAAAAGAAAAATAAATAAATAAAACAACCTGCAATTGAGTGCCTCATTACAAAAGGGTGCTTATGTAGTTTTTCCATAATAAATAAAGCATCTCGTTACAAATGGATGCTGCCCTTCCTTCCATCAAATAAAAAGAACACCTTGCTACAAATGGGTGTTCTAACCTATAGAAAAAGTGGAAAAAAAATATGGAGATAAAAATATTAGGAATAAGAGACCCAGTGGTCCACCGGGGAGATATACACAAAAAGTGTTGACCTCGGGATAGAAAACTGATGAGGAGAAAGCAACCAAACCTGAGTAAGGCCAAGCCAAAGGCTTGAATTGGAATAATTGGGATTGGAAATTGATGATTTAAGATATGGATTTTTGCAACTTTGGATGCCTTTAGGACAATTCTCTTCACTAAGCATAGATGTTTTAAAATCATGGCTACTGAACCTTGGTATTGGGCAGTGAAGCCTAAGAAATCAAGTTTTGAAGATTTTAAGTTGAGACCTAAAGGAGAAGAATTGATAGAATCCTAGGTCTAGAAGTTATTCTTTAGTGTTGTAGCCTAGTAAATTAGAGTTTTACTACTCTAAGTTTAATTAATAATGAGTATCTAGTTAATTTGCTTAAACTTATATTGATAAAAGTCAAATATCATAAACAAAGGATTAACTTAATTCTATTGAGTTTTTTGAGTTAAAATTTAATTCTCAATCCTTAAGTTTTGTTTCCTTAAAACACTTTGTATTCTAATTTGAGTTAAGCATAGTTACAAGGATTAAGAGATTTTTAAAGAATTTTAATTTTGAATAAAATTCTTGTTAACAAATTATTTTAAGTGTATTTTAAAAATGTTATAAGTACAAGTCTAAGTAAGAAAATTTCAAATATGCTATGTAGATTAATAATTTATATTAATCATTAAAAATTTCTGACCTAAGCTTTCCTCTACATAGTTACTATTTATAATAATTTAAACCCAAGTGCTTTAAATCATCATAGTCTTAGTTAATTTTGCTAGCAAAACTTTGGCTTGGGGGTATCATGAGAAACTCATCATGATCTCTAATTACCCCTAACTAACTAGTCTTCCTAGTTAATTAGCTAAGGTTATGAATATATAAGGGTTAATTATAAAATAAGGGATATTGAGAAAAGGACCTTAAAATAAGCTAAAAATTATATTTTATCATTCAATTAACATTATTAACAATTTAATTAATAATTGAACTTGAAATCTTATTAATCATTTCCTTAATTAATAAGTTAAGTAATTTAAACATAATGTATACCTAAGTATATAATAACTTAAGTAATTTTACTTAATCTAATAAATTAACCTAAAAAGATAAAAAATGTAAATTCAAGGTGAAAACATAATAATTACCTTATTTACTAACATATATGAAAAGTTGAAAAAAATCTAAGTTAAAATAAACCTTTAAAACCTGAGTTTACATTTTGGTCCTTAAAATTCATTGCAATCGGGTCCTTCATTTTCATAAAGGTCCTTAAGTTTCATTTCACCTTGGTCCTATCCTTTTCTTCTTCTTCTTCTCCAGCCGAGTGGACGGCTGACGATGGAGAGTAACTCCACTACGCGATCACCGCCCTGCCGACATCATCCTTCTTTCTCCAAGCTCTTGGAGCTTGGGCTCACCATTCCATCTTCATCCATCGGTCTGCATTACTCGAAAATCCTAATTTTTGGTGGGAGTTAACCTCACCGTCATCGGAGATGATGCCGAAGGTTAAGCTCCCCATGCTTCTTCTTTGTCCAAACCTCGCCACCTTAGTCGTTGCCATCCACTATAAATACCCCCTCACCCCTCCGATTTCTCTTAAGTTGGCTCCCTTCCCTCTTCTTCATTGCAGCCGACTTCGATAGGCTATTCTCTCTGCAACTCCGGCGAATCCCCATCTCAACTTCCAACTTCCTCCATTCATCTTGATTAGCCGAGGAGATCCACTGAGGTCAGTCGTGTCTCTGGACACAGGCAATGACCAAGGAGATCCTTTGCTCCATCCATCTTCGCCCATTGGAGATCTTCTTCTTTAAACCCACTGATTTTGTCATCCGCTATGAACCTTCGGTGGAACCCTATTGACCCCTTTGTCCAGGTAATTGTAGATTAGGAGTAGGAGTAGGAGTAGGATAGCTTAGCTAGTTAGATAGTTAGTTAGATTAGAGTTAATTGCAGATTTTAAACTTCATCTTCTTCGACTCCAACGAGCTCCTTGACCTCGCCAGAGCCTTAATTTCATTCTTTAAACTCGCTAATCACCTTCTTTCATTCACGATCATTTCTATCACACTTAAGCACTAATTTGATCATTGAATCGCCTAATTCACCTTCACCTCCATCGATTACTGTTGCTGTCCATGGCAACAGTAACTGAGTTTAGCTTCACATCCACAGGGTCTTCCATCGTCTTTTCATCACTAAGGACCCTAATTCTCACTATAATTCAAGTAATTATCACCTATAACCTAAATGCCCAATTTTAATTAAGCTCCTGAACTCACTGTCAATGGCAGCTCAGGAGTAGTTAAAACCTTTAATTAACTATATATTTATGATCGTAATTACTTGTTGACTTGTTTTGACCACTTAATTGAGTGGTAAAATAGGCCCTAAGCATTAACTAACTCAGATTCTTTAAAAAATGAATTCATTGTTAAATCTTTCTTTTAATGATTAATTGAAGAAATTAACTTAATCTTGAGGTTCCTTGTAACCTCAGGAACCTTTTTAAATAAAAAATGACACGTTTTACCATTCTGTACACACTTTACAACTTTTTCTGGACTCACCGGAGCTCCGGTGAGTCAAAACAAGTTCTTCAGCCTGTAGAACAGAGTGACAAGATCTAGATCAATGGTTTGAGCATCACTGATTATGTTGAGGTTGTTTCTTTGAGGTTTAAGTGTCTGGAGCTTGAGATAGGTGATTGCACCACAAAAATACACCTGCAATTTTGCCATCTTGTGCTATTTCCTAGCATTACCAGTGCATATTAGGGTTCCATAGTTGCATTTGTAAAAATACATGCATGCATGCATTTAATTGAGAAGGGAGGAGAATGAAATATATGGCCTCGCAATTCGCATTTTCTTCAAGTGTTGCTTCGCAATATTCCCATCTTTAATTTTATTTCCATTTGATTTGGAAATCTCTTCCCGCGGCTGCATGGGACAACACCTTTCTTCCTCATGAGCCATTCCTTGCTCCTACCCTTCCCTGCGGCTACCTCTCCCTACCAGGGGCATGCATGAGCCATGCACAGCTAGTGCATGGCCGTGCATGGCTTCTTCCTCTATAAAAAAGCCATGGCTCATTTGCAAAACCAGCCTGGTCCAACGCCAAAAACCCATCCCTTCTCCTTCCAGGCCACCATCCTCTCCTCCTTCTCCCTCCACACGCCGGCCCTCCTCGGAGACACCCGGCAGACAGGAGTCTTCACTGTGGTGAGCACCCACCACTGTGAAACCACCACCACCTAGCTCTTCAAAGAGCCGGTGGGCGTGGTGGCCTTCTTCACTATTTTCACCTTCCATGCCACTTCAGCCATTGCCGCAGGCTTCAAGCTTGAAGCTCAAAGCTCCAGCAAGGCAGCAGCAGCAGCCGCACGCAGCAGCTACACCACCTCTTTCTACGCAAGCCTACAGGCAGCCCTCGCCTTTCGCGCGTGCCTGCAGGCGCCACTGCCTCCAGCTTCTCCACGCGCCCTGTCGCTCTCTCTCTTCCGCAACCGGCCACCGCACGCCACTGCAGCGGCCAGCCACGCTTCACTGCACCCCTGCCAGCACCCGCAGGCCATCGCGCGTGCTTGTAGGCACCCTTGCTTCCCTCTTCGTGTGCTCTGTCGCGAGCTTCTCAGCGCCTGCAACAACCCGGCGCAAACCTTCTTCCTCGCATGCCAGCCCGCAAGCACCAGCCGCGAACCGGCCGCACTCACAGCACCTGCAGCTCCTGGTCGCTCGGCTCGCCCGACCACTGTTCATGCGTTTCTGTGTGACACTGTGGCTACAGTGGGGTGACCAGTGAGTTTATCACTTTTCTGGTCACCCGGCGCGCTGCAATCGGCCACGGCCCATGCGCACCTCTCCGCCTGTGTTGCCCGCACCCGCTCGCACGTTTGCGTCTACCGCTCTCTTCGCCCACGTGTGCCTGCGAGCACCCGCTCCAACCTTCGTGCAACACGATGCACTACGTCTCCTCTCCATGCCCCTCACCCTCCAGCACACACATCCTCGCGCGCATACGCGCCTGGGCGTGTGCTTGAGGACCTCCAGACGACACCATTGGCCTTCAGACGCCTTAACCTCCAGCAATCTCTCTCCCACTCTCTCTCTCTCTCTCTCACTCTCTCTCACAACACTCTCTTTACCGACGCTCACACACACATACACTCACACTTCCACACACACACACACACACCTATACACTATTATATACATATATATATATTGATATATATACATATATTTTTATACATATATATATATATATTTATACATATAGTAGTACTTATATACTTATGTATTAGTATACATACATATATACATATACATATATCTATATACCTATATATATATATATATATATATACACATATATTTACATATATACATATACTTATATACATATATATATATATATATTTATACATATATCTATACATATATTAGTACTTATATAAATATGTATTAGTCTATATACATACACACATATATATATATATATATACATCTATATACTTATATATATATGCATATATATACACATATACTTATGCATACATATATATACATATATATACATCTATATAGTACTATATACATACATATACATATATATATATATATATATATATATATATATATATATATATATATATATATATATATATATATATATATATGTGTGTGTGTGTGTGTGTGTGTGTGTGTGTGTATCTATATATATATCATTACCTATATAGCTAAATATAGATACATATATATATATGTATCTATATTTAGCTATATAGGTAATAATATATATATAGATATATACACACACACACACATATATATATATATATATACATATATACATACCTACTTATATATATGTATATATACATATATACATATATATATATATCTAGCTACATATATCTATATATACATATATTACTATATACATATACATACTTACATCTATATAGTTATATACACATACTCATACCTATATATATATATCTATACATATATCTATCTATACATATATATATATATATATACATATGTATATATACATATATAACTACATATATATATATATACCTATATATTTATAACTATATATATATATATATAAACATATAGATATATTTACATATATACACATATATATATATATTTTCACATTATTTACCATACGTGTTATCGCGGGAATATCTGCACCAGTTGCTGATATTCCCCGATACACGCGTACAAAAGGCGTGTTCGCATTCATCTTCCACCATCCATCCTACACCTTACATGTGGCACTTCGTCCTGTTGGTTGCGTCTTTCTAGATGATGACCGACTCGACACCGTGCTACACTCCATCTCCACCTCCACCCCCACCCCTTTATACATATATAGTATATATATACATATCTATACTATATTTACTTTATTTCTATTTCTCTTGCATGCCAATAAGAAGATAAAAAAATATATAAAAGAGAAAAGATAATCCTTCACTTGCAGGTACTCCATTTTGTGAGTAGCAAGACCCGTTTTGGAACCCTATTTTGGCTCAAAGCCAAGAACCCAATTTTGAGGGTGTGCCTCAAGGACAAAGATTACCAGAAAAAAATCTAAATAGAAAAACACCAAAAGCACAATAAATGAACGGAAGAGACTTGTTGTAGGAAAGGTGTAGAAACTCGACTTGTAACCCTACTTCCCTGAGTTCGACCCTGGGCCTAAAAGTGACCAAGAAAAAATCAAGTAGGCCAGGTTAAAAAATTTTGTAAAGAAATGGTTAGGTCCGATTTAGGTTAACCACTATACACAGTGCAACAATAAAATCACCATATTAACAACCTATTCGGGTCGGACACCACATCTTTTCTGGTGCCGTTGCCGGGGAAGTACGCCATCAAGTAAGTTTTTACTCCATTCCTGTAATTTTTTTCTCTTCTTTCCTCTCTTCACGGGTATCTCTATTTTTGGTGTTCATGTGAACCTGGTGCAAGGAGAAGGCAGGCAGACGAAGTTGAAGACGTGAGCAGATCCAAGGTGGGAACGAGAGCATGAAGATGCTGACACCGCATTGGAGCTTCGCACACGTTGCTGAACAAGTAGGTCTTCTTTGCTTAGCAACTAGGGTTAACTTGTCACCTTAATAAAAAAAAAAAAAAACTAAAAACTAAAAGCTAGAAAAACTTCTTGGGATCTCTTGGGGCAAGTGGATTAAAATTCACTTGTTTGATTGATTGTCTTCACTCCCACTGCCTCGGGATTTCCCGCCTTACTTCGCATAGTGAAAATCCAAGAATCTTGATTCTTGAATTTCTCGCCGTGGGAAGTATTCCTTGAGGCAAACACAAAAGGATTGATTGCACTCCTCTTTGCCTCACTTATCTGCAAATTCGGGATCACATTTTTGGTGGGGAGACTTGGAATTGAGTTGATTCCAACCCCACCACGACTTTTCAACTTGCCTAAGATTCGATCCCGAACATTTCAACCCCAACAATTTGATTTTCTTTATCTTTTGGTTGAGCCTTGTGTGTGGACATTTTTTTGGTGATTGGGAGCACTTGAATTGAAGTGCTTTGGCTCCCTTTCACACTAATCTAAAACTGATTCGTGCATCCACACATAGAAATCTCCATTTACGGTAACCCATTGCATTGTAGCATGCATTAACCAATTAATATTGAAGAAGGGTTTGTTGGGCTTAGAAGAAAACTTGTATTCTCTCAAAACCCGGAGATTGGTTGAATTGGTAATTCAGAGAAATCCTAAAATTAATACTACTTAAGGCTGAACTCTAAAAACCATTCACCAATTAAAAACTTCAATTCGGGGAGATTTCCTCATTGCATGCTTGTTTTACACACTCTGAAAATCAATCACTTGGGCATTACCTGTAAACAACGCCCTTCACATTCCAAAAGCACTTGACCCTAAGCCTCTAACTAAAATTGGTAGTAACTTGACCCTTACTAAGGATTGGAGGTCTAACTACCTGCGTGTAGCGTCTACGTGCTAGTGAGGGTTCCCGCGTGCTATCGGGTGTCTAAGACTGGGGAAAACGGCCTTTCAATCTGGCCCGGTGGTTCCGCGGTGCTCGCATTCGGTTCCATAGTTTGTGATAGCTGGTAACTTAGATCTTTAGGTCTAAGGGCACACTGTAGAGGTGAGGAATTTGATTGTATTGATTTGTTATCAAGTGTACCTTTGCAGCGTCATTTCTCTCATCTCTTTTCCCTTCTCATCTCCCCAATTCTTCCTGTGGTAGTGCATGTTTGGGAGGAGGTCACAAAACCCTGAACTGTTTGAATTGCCTGATAATTTTAGAAAAGGAGCCGAATCATCCTCCTCCTCCACAAACATGGCTGCACGCCCACCCCCAAATCCTGAGGGTGGAAACCGCCCTCAGAACCCACCTGGTGTTGGAGCCTTAGATCCCATAACCCGCCTCCAAGCCTAAATGGAAATGTATAATGAACGAATTGAAGCCATTCGAGAAACATTGGAGGAAATGCAGAACCCTCCCGAACGGGAGGAGCCTAGGTCTCTTAGCTCCTATCAGAATCCCGTTGCTACAGAGACCATAGGACAAATTCGGGTCCCCATGGGCGGGGACGACTTTGAACTGAAATCAAACATAATTGGGCTAATAAATTTTCACTTTCATGGTCTTGCAAGTGAAGATCCTTTTCTCCACTTGGAAGACTTAACCCGATTGGCTGAAACTGTTAAACCTAGAAATATCAGGTTACCTATAGTCCTCATGAAAATGTTCCCGTTTTCATTGCGGGATAAAGTGTCGCAGTGGTTACGCACCCTTGGGAGAACCATCCACTCTTGGGAAGAGATGCGAACAGCGTATCTCAAGAAGTTCTTCCCAATCGGGCGAACCAATGCGCTTCGCCGTGCTATCACTTCATTTATGCAACAAAACGGATAACAATTTCATGAGGCATGGGAGAGGTATAATGACCTCCTCAGGAAGTGTCCGCACCACGGTCTGCCTAAGTGGCATATAGCTCAGATTTTCTACTATGGGCTAAATGAGACTTTGAAGCAGATTACAGATGCTTCCTGCGGAGGGAACTTTATGAATAAAGACAAGAATGCAGCATTCGAATTATTTGAAAATATGAGTGAAAACTCAATGAACAATGCCTCCATTGTCGCCTTTAATCGTACCAGCCTACCTCGAAATGTCCACGAAGTTGACACGAGACCCTCCCATTCATCCACAGATCTAAGCCTTATTGCACAAAAACTGGATGAAGTCTCCGTCGTGCACAAGAAGCTGGACGAGCTTCTGGCCAACCCCGCCCGATCTCTGGCAAACACCACCTCTTCACCACTTCATCACAATTCCAATTCTTCCAACACCAGGCTTATTCCAAGAAACCCCGTAAGACCTTCCTTACCTAGTGTCGCGCCGAGCAACTCGGTAAGTCATGTGGAACTGGCTTCTGCGAGCCAGTATTTTGACATGGAGGACCAAGCCTCCGTGTGCTCGGACACATATTTACATGCGGATGCATCTTCTGGCATAGAAGACGCTTGCGCCCTGGGGAACAACCCGTTCTCTGCCACTTATAACCCAGGGTGGTGTAATCATCCAAATTTCGCATGGTCCAACAACCCGCAGCGATAAAACCTCGCAGGTGGACCAATGCGACCGTCCGCAACCGTCATCCCAAGGGCCCAGTCTAATCCTCTGGAGAATCTGCCATCAGGCCCTTGCGTACGGCAAACCAAACACGCATCAATTCCTCTTGACAAATTGATGCAAATGATGACGGATATGTCAAAGTGCCATGAAGAGAACATGACCTCTCTTCAGCACCAATTGGCACAGCAGAATGCTAAGATCAGTCAACTACGCATGACGACTCGATCTCAGGGCACTCTTCCCGCCCAACCTGTCCCAAACCCACGAAATTTTGTACCTTGTGGTCCTCAACCATAGGTACGACCTTCTCAAGGGCGGTTCATCAAATTCTGCAAGCTCCAAGCATTCCATCAGGATTTCAGGCTAATCCCGCTGCAGCACAGCACTCTTATGTCCCTATTGCAAACCCTCCTCTGCCGTATGATCCCACTGGACCCACATCGTCCAATGCTATCACTACGAGGAGCGGTAAGCATACCGTCGATCTGCCTTGACCTGATCCTGGCCCGTCTTCTTCTTCATCGCCCTCTCATTTGGGATGCGCATCGCATTTGTGAGAGGACGATGCACCCAAATTCATGCCAGAATCAGTCCCATTCCTTGAGGCTCTACTGAGGGAGCCAAAAGGCAAAAAGAAAGATACGTAGGCCTTTGATAACCTCCGTAATTTGTTCAGGGATGTAGAAGTCAAGGTACCCCTGCTCAAGGCTATCAACCACATACCTACTGTCGCCCGATTTTCAAAGGCTACACAACACCCAGGTGACAGTCAAAGAAAACTAAAAATTCGGTGGTTCTCTTGCCTCATGCGAGTTGTGCTATACTGTCAAATCTACCACCGAAGCAGAAAGATCCAGGCACACCGCTTATTTCTTGTAGCATCCAAGGCTGCAGTTTTAACCATGCCCTGCTTGATCTAGGATCTTCCATAAATCTTATACCGACCATCATGCTCAAAAAATTTTCCTTGGGATGAAACCCACCCCTATCACGTTATAGTTGGCAGATCGTTCTGTCAAAATCCCGAAGGGTGTGGTGGAAGACGTGGTGGTTAGGGTCAACAGTCTCTGTTTTCCTATTGACTTTCTTGTTTTAGATATGGAAGTTCCTAGCTCACTTTCTGATTGTCCGATCATCCTTGGTCGACCTTTCTTGGCCACAACCCGTGCCCTTATCGACTGCGAGTCAGGTTGTATTGAGATTGCTGTTGGATTTGAAAAGCTCAAGCTTAACATCTTCAAGGCAGCCAAGAACTTTGATTGCGATTGTATCGAGGATGACACTTCTGATGAGGACATGGCCGACAGCACGTGTATCGGACCAATTGGGACCTACTCTGACTGTTGCGGATTACCTGAAAACATTGACGATTGCCTGACTGACACAAATTGTGACGTTCCCCCATCTTTCCCTTGTCCTGTACCTTCTCCTGACTAGACTTCTGACGAGGTTTTCTCCGCTTCCCATACCGCATGGTTTGAGTCATATCCAGGCTACTCACCGCTGGTCCACACTCCTGAAGATCGGATTGCCCTTTCTTTCTCACCAAATTAGACAGATTTGCAATTCCACACTGGGACCTTAAGCCCACATCTTCCTCACTGGGGCTGTTCCTTTTTGGATCCATCTATCCAAGAAGCCCCTCTTCTTGGCTAATCTGAGGGCCAACTTCTTCCTCCTGACTTGTTTTCTGTTCTGCCTGGGACACTCTCATCCCATGAAATGCCAGACCTTTCGCCATCCACCATCACTTTTCATACCACTATAACGATCACTTCACTTTTCACTTCACCACCCACCATCCACCCACCCTACCACGCTACTGTATACCCTGCACCTCAGCTCTCGTTACCAGATCTTTCATCCATTCTCTTCCTTTCCCTGCATGCATATGAGGACATAGCATTGTTTGGCATGGGGGGGTGGATAGGCATCCATAGGATCTGGGTATTTTATGGTATCATGCAGTTTCCACCTATTTATAAATATGTAAGAAAAGAAAAAAAAATATATATATATATTATAATAATAATAAATGGTGTTTAGTAATGATCTGAAAGCTGAAACAAAAATACAATAAGTGTTTATGGATATTCAACCTCTGTTTTGAAGACTTTCCAGGCCACAGAAGCTTGATTCGCTCAGGCTCGGCTTAATTCACTTAAGCATTGACAAAATAGATTAGAATCTCTCCTAACTAAGGATGTATTCTTGTACCTGAGACACCAGTACAGGATCCATTGGTTTGCTTTTACTTGAGAGCTTAAGTAAACTTGGTTCACATGACACATATCAGGAAAGACCAGGTGAACATAAGATCCAACCCTAGTGTTCATTAGGGAAGGTGGAGTCCTTACCTGTGCGTGCAGGTAGACTTTTTATCCCAGGATTTAGTCTTGTGTTTAGGAGCGACTCTTTCCACCAAGAAAAGACTCTCCCACCAAAAAGAAAAGTGTGCTCCTCCAAATAAAGTTGTAAGAGATATACTAACACGTGTTTCAAAAAAAAAAAAATACAAATAAGTCAGTATATCTTACAAATGTTTGTAAAGTCTCTACCCTAAAAGAGTTCTTCAGGGCAAGTCACAAATACCCTGTTTTCCTTTGAGCCACAAAAATCAGAAAATGGGAGTTGAGTTTTCCGTCATCTTCTTAAGGGTCAATCCGAAAACACGAGCTGAAACTGGGACCAACCTATACTTAAAGATTCGTGAAACCCTGGGCTTGAGTCTTAATGTTCATCTAGTTAGTCTTGATCTTTCACTAAGCACAAGCCATAACCTCTTGAGCTCTCAAGTACAGCAAAAACCTCCTGGGTCCTGGAAATCGTACTTAAGGTTTAAATATCAAGAGTCCTGGCTAGTCGAGAGATGATCTATGTCATGTGAGACTTAAAGAATTGGTAGTCTTCTCTGCAATTAGTTCTCATAATATCCAACAATAAACACACCTTTGTCGCCTCAGAAGAAAATCTTCAGCTTACTGTTTTGCTAGGGACTAGCAAAAGATAGGCATGGGGGTATGATTGCACCGCAAAAATACACCTGCAATTGTGCCATCTTGTGCTATTTCCTAGCATTACCAGTGCATATTAGGGTTCCATAGTTGCATTTGTAAAAATACATGCATGCATGCATTTAATTGAGACGGGAGAAGAATGAAATAAATGGCCTCGTAATTCACATTTTCTTCAAGTGCTGCTTCGCAATATTCCCATCTTTATTTTCATTTCCATTTGATTTGGAAATCATTTCCTACGGCTGCATGGGACAACACCTTTCTTCCTCACGCGCCATTCCCTACTCCTGCCCTTCCCTGTGGCTGCCTCTCCTAGCCAAGGCCATGCATGAGCCATGCACAGCCAAGGCATGGCCGTGCATGGCTTCTTCCTCTATAAAAAAGCCATGGCTCCTTTGCAAAAGCAGCCTGGTCCAACGCCAAAAACCCAGCAGTTCTTCTTCCAGGCCACCATCCTCTCCTCCCTCTCCCTCCACACGCCGGCACTCCTCGAAGACACCCGGCGGACAAGAGTCTTCACTGTGGTGAGCACCCACCACTGTGAAACCACCACCGCCCAGCTCTTCAAAGAGCCGGTGGGCTTGGTGGCCTTCTTCACTGTTTTCACCTTCCACACCACATCAGCCATTGTCGCAAGCTTCAAGCTTGAAGCTCAAAGCTCCAGCAAGGTGGCAGTAGTAGCTACACGCAGCAGCGGCACCACCTCTTTCCGCATAAGCCTGCAGGCCGCCCTCGCCTTCCGCGTGCGCCTGCAGGTGCCTCCACCTTTAGCTCCTCCGCGCGCCCTGTCGCTCTCTCTCTTCTGCAACCAGCCACCGCGTGCCACTGCAGCGGTCGGCCACGCTTCACCGCACCCCTGCCAGCACCCGCAGGCCACCCCGCGTGCCTGCAGGCGCCCTTGCTTCCCTCTCCGCACGCTCTGTTGCAAGCTTCTCCGCGCCTGCAACCGGCCGGTGTAGACCTTCTTCCTCGCGCGCTAGTCGCGAGCCAGCCGCACTCACAGCACCTGCAACTCCTGGTCGCGCGGCTCGCCCGACCACTGTAGCCACTGTTCACGCATTTCTACGTGACACTGTGGCTACAGTGGGGTGACCGGTGAGTTTCTCACTTTACCGGTCACCCGACGCACCACAACCGGTCGCAGCCCGTGTGCGCGTCTCCACCCGCGTCGTCCACACCTACCCGCACATCTGCGTCACCCGCTCTCTTTGCCCACACGCGCCTGCGAGCGCCCGCTCTAGCCTTCGCATAGCACGGTGCACTGTATCTCCTCTCCGCACCCCTCGCCCTCTAGCGCGCACGTCCTCGCGTGCATACTCGCCTGCGCATGCGCTTGAGGACCTCCAGACGACGCCACTGGCCTTCAGATGCCTTAACCTCCAGCAGTCTCTCTCCTCTTCTCTCTCTCTCTTACTCTCTCACAACACTCACACTTCCATACACACACACACACACCTACACACTATTATATACATATATATATACGTATACATATATATATTGATATATATACATATATATATATACATATATATATATCTAGCTACATATATCTATATATACATATATTACCATATACATATTTATACTTACATCTATATAGTTATATACACATACTCATACCTATATATATATCTATACATATATCTATCTATACATATACTTATATATATATATACCTATATATTTATAACTATATATATATATATATACATATAGATATATTTACATATATACACATATATATATTTTCACATTATTTACCATACGTGGTATCGCGGGAATATCTACACCAGTTGCTGATATTCCCCGATACACGCGTACAAAAAGCGTGTTCGCATTCATCTTCCACCATCCATCCTACACCTTACATGCGGCACTTGTCCTGTTGGTTGCGTCTTTCTAGACGACAACCGACTCGACACCATGCTACACTCCATCTTCGCCTCCACCCCCACCCCTTTATACATATATAGTATATATATACATATCTATACTATATTTACTTTATTTCTATTTCTCTTGCATGCCAATAAGAAGATAAAAAAATATATAAAAGAGAAAAGATAATCCTTGACTCGTAGGTACTCCGTCTTGCGAGTAGCAAGACCCATTTTGGAACCCTGTTTTGGCTCAAAGCCAAGAACCCAATTTTGAGGGTGTGCCTCAAGGACAAAGATTACTAGAGAAAAATCTAAATAGAAAAACACCAAAAACATAATAAACGAATGGAAGGAACTCATTGTAGGAAAGGCGTAGAAACTCGACTTGTAACCCCACTTCCCTGAGTTCGACCCTGGGCTTAAAAGTGACCAAGATAAAATCAAGTAGGCCAGGTTAAAAAATTTTGTAAAGAGATGGTTAGGTACAATTTAGGTTAACCACTATACACACTTCAACGATAAAATCACCATATTAACAACCTATTCAGGTCGGACACCAATAGGTCATTGTCTTCTCCAACTCTGGCAGAGTTGGAGAAGTCTGACAATTAGGTTTCAGTCGCACATAAGAGGTCTGAAAGCTTTAGCATTGTGTCCTAAGTTCATTTCTATAAGTTAACCACTGTAACAACCCTTGGTTTGTCCTGACGAACAAACACCTTTAGAAGCTCAGGAGACAAGCTAAAACTCTAGAATCCTAAGTTCAAACACCTATCTGAGGATCTGAGCAAGTTCCTGGGCTTGAGAAGATTCTATTTTAGGCTTTAATTTCTTGAGAAGAGGCTTAGATTAGAAAGTCAAAATTTAAGCCTTACAGTCAAACCCGAGTTTGATATTCTGATTCTGAGCTCGAATTGAAGAATTTAGGAGATAGAATTGATTTTGAGAATCTATTGGATGATTTTAGAATGATTTTACTAAGCTCAGACTTGTAATTTTGGTTGGAATTTAAACCTGCTAGTTGGGGTTATTTTTAAACCCAAAATGACGACAGAAGCTTTTTGATGAGATTTGATCGTAAATCCTACCCAATTCAGTTTGTTGAAATCCTTAGAATCTATTTTAATCGATTAAGAATGTTATTCTGTACACCAATTTTAAGTTAGAAATGTGTTCTTTGAGACTTTCAGAGAAGCTTGAAGCTTCTCTGTGTTACCTGAAGCCTTTGAGAGTTCAAAACTTATACCTGTAGCTGTGGAATCTTCTGCAGAACCTATTTAGACCACTACTGAGAGAGGGAAATCCAAGCTGAGGACTCTGTGAGCATTAATTTCATTTCCAGGCATATTAAACCCGTAGGAATCCCCTATATTCACTCTTCAAATCGAAGGGGAAAACATCCTCTTAACTTAAAATTGACCTAGCAATCTTGTAGAGCCACGTTAGAGCTTTCCATCAATCTTTGAATCGCTTGATTTGGAGCTCTGAGTAGGGAGAAATCCTTTGTTGAAGTTGGGTCTAGAGGGGGAAACATAGTCATACATCGGAAAAACACGAGCGTGCACCTTAGTATAAAACTGATTTGAGTTATAGGCGTGCCAGTCGTCAAGCGCTTAGTGTGAATATGAACCCTGATCATTCTGAGCATATGTGTGTGTGTGTGTGGGCATGTGTGTGCCTGTAAGTGTGCACCCGAGTGGGCATGTGCAATGTGGCCCTGGGAGGGTGAGGCGTGGGAGGCATTGAGCTGGTTGGCTCGAATCTGTGAGTCGAGAAATAAACCAAAATTGAACCCTAATAAAATCAGGCAATGACTGAGTAGGGTTTGGTCCCACCCTGATCTCAGAGTGCTATGTATCCTCGAAAGGACCTCACCGCAAATAAAAAAATAATTTTTGGTTAAAGAGCAAATAAACCTGGTTCAACTGAAGGTTTAAAGGGAAAGTTAATGAGCAGAGAAGCAGAAGGGCTCAGAAGACTAAGTGTTAAAGAAAGTTGAAGGCTAAGGTTAAAGCAAAGAAAGGAGAAGAACAGGCACAAATATTAAGAAGAAGACTAAGGGAAAAGAAGAAGGCAGGAGCAAAAGAAGAGAGGAAAGAAAAGAGTTCAAGAGAATAAGAGAGCAATAAAAGAAAAGAGAAAGGATAGATAAAAGGAAAGAAAGAAAGAAAGAAGAAGAATAAGAGAGAGAGAGGCTGAAGAATAAAAAGAAAAGAATTTGTTTTCGTTGCTATATGTTAAATTTCTTTTTACTATCAATTGTTGTAATAAGGCATGTTGTAATTAGAAAAACTCTTATTTGTCTTAAATCTTTTGAAATAAAATAGAAATTAACTTGTTTACTTGTTAATAAAGTAGATCATTTGAGAAATGTGTTTTCATTTGGGATTTTGTATATTCCTTAAAGTTTAAATCATTTGGCAAAATCCATGTTTATATAATTAACTTAAATATACCTCCTATACTCGTAAAGAAAAAAATAAAAGATAACTAGTGAATTTAGAATGAATTATACCTCCCAGCGAATGACCTGGACTCAACCAGTAAAAATTTCTCAAATGTTAGGTTAATTCGACCTTATACTACACAACCGACACAATTTTGAGTTAACCTAAGTGACTTTTCTCTACTCTTAATTAAGTAAAATTAACTTGATTAACTGAGTTGAGTAAGAAACACATCACTTAACTACCCCCAAAAATCCGTGACAGGGTATCCCCCTCTTTGGATTTACAAAACCTTTGATCTCAAGTTCTGAACACTTCAGAATCCAACAGTAGGAGGGCTCTTGTCTTAGTAGTTCCATGACCTAGGAGTGTCTAAATGTGTGCCGTGGTGCAAGAGATATAAGTGTGCATACACTGTAAAATTTTGAGTTTTGAATTTTGAACCGCAACACAATGTCTCAATTAAAGTCCCTGGTTTTTAGTGTTCCTCAACTTAAAGTCCTTTTTCAAGAAAATATGTGACCACTTGTTAGATCTTTTCAATTCAATTAGGTGGTCATGCAATTAAATCCAAATGCACATGTGTGAATAATATAGAATGCAAAGAAAGAGGATGTACCTTTCCTCCAGCAATCAGCAATGCAAGATGCACTCAAATGCAAATAAAATAAATCTAGAGGCTGCTCATTCACACCTAAATGGTCATCTTAAGGCAGGTAGCTCATTTCTTTTTTTTTATTTTTTTATTTTTGTTTAGCTACTTATGCACAAGCAAAGAAAATGATAAACAACCACAAAATAAAACAAAAACCTAGATCTAAAGAAAAGGGAACAAGCTCCTGAAAATTATCCACCCAACACGGGCCTAAAACAAAATCGAGGAACAAACCCCTAAAAATGTACCCTAGAACAAGGGCCTCAAACCAAAATGTGCAAGAAAAATTAAGTCTAAAGTCTTAATCCTACTCTAATCAAATCAGCGACTAAATGTGCGGAGACGATCGTCACGTCCTCGTCGTTCCCCTCTTGGCAATCTGGTTCCTTGCAAGGTGGCTCGAACAATTTCTCCTCTAGCAACATCAAGGGTCGCCTCTCATGATGGTTGGTGTGATGGCAAGTCGTAGAATGTGTCTCGTAGATTGTTGTACTCGCACTAGAATAAAAAAAATCCAGAGTTAATATGATTCAAAACTTAAATCAATGTGAACGAATGAATGAATGAATGCGATTTAATTAAGCCTATTGCCTCCCTGGAAACGGCGCCATTTGATGAGTCGAATTTTCACTTTCAAAAATAATGATTAAGATTTATCATTGTATTTCTAAGTGGTGGAAAATCGACTACTCAAAATAATTAGAATTAAAATTAAACAACTCACAGGAGAGCGGGTCATGTCCACAAGGAGGCAATGACCTATTGAAAGTTACACAAGTTAAAAATAGATGTTCACGATTAATTTCGTCGAGAAATCGAGACAAATCCGCCTTCAAATTAAGAAAACATCAAGAGATCATGCTGAAATGGCATTTATGAGAAAGAGGGAGGTCACTTACATAAATTAGCCACAATATTTAATTAATAAATTCAAAATAAAAAGAGTGGCAATGGCATATGAATGTAAATATTAATACGATAAGAAATAGAGCATTTGCTTCGAGCTTAGCGTGCGTGCACGGCAGGCCACGATAGGAGGTGAGATTTGGCGTAGGAGATGAGTAAGGCGAGGGCTTCAGGGTGGTGGTCACGGTGAAGTGCGAGGTGGCCCGAGGTGGCCAGATGGAACAAAGAAGGGCGACGGCAATGGCTTGGTTGCTGCTACTGTGAAGCAGCTCAACACACGGCTGGAGGCGAGGAGGAGTGCAAGGGGATGCGTGCGCGCGGGCAAAGCAGCTGGAGGGTGTGTGGGCGGAGGTGTGATGCGCTCTGCACGTGAGCGGAGTGACTAGAGGGTGTGCAGGTGGAGGTGCAGCATGCTTTGTGTGCGGGTGGAGCGGCTGGAGGGTGCTACATGCCGCAAGGGCATGCGGTTGCTGCTGCGATGGAGCTGGTGGGTACTGCTAGTGCTTAGTGCGTGCTGCAGGAGATGCCTGCATGTCGAGAGGGACGTGCGTGGGGATGGTGCTGGTGGTTGAGGAGCTGATGAAGAAGAAGCACAGTGATGTAGGAACTCTGATTGGCAGTGTGGGCTGTTACACCACACGCCCACGGTGGTGGAGTCGTGCTACCGCAGTTGTGGCCAGTGGTGAGGAGCAAATGAGAAACTAGGTTCTTTGCACAGTGAGGAAAGGGGTGGTGGCCTCCTCTGAATGGCAGCCATTCCTCCTCCTTTGTAGCCACAGCTACAAAGATTTTGAAATTCAAACAGGCCACCATTAAGTGAATGCGCAGGAGGAGGAGGTGGAGATGGAGCGGTTACCTGCAAAAAGGAGAAGAAGAATAATAATAAAATAATTAGGATTATTTATACATAACTTCTTAACTTCTATGTTAATTAAAACAATGTATGTAATGCACCTAATTAATTAACTAGTCAAATGTATGCAATCCTAGGTTAATTCTAAATGCATTTAGATATGGATGCCACACATGAATTATGCACTTAAGCTAAAAATATGAATTAATTTAATTACATCCTAATGTATGCTATCTAAATGCTACAATTAACTTAATGTTAAGGCACTTAAATACTTAAATAGCTCATAAATATGGGCTAATACTCACCAATCATTACAATCACACCAATCATTATAATCCCACCAGCCAAACACCTTCTATACTTATCCCACTCCTATTCTATTATGGTATAGCACTATCCCCCTACCAAACGCAGCCTTAGGGTTTCACATTAAGGTACAACACACTTGCATCTCCATACTTAAAGGAAATTTATCAAACAATTAGGACTTACAAAACCTCTTGTGTGCCTCATCGGAACCATTGTTTGAATATATTAACCCAAGTGAACCCTAAAATTCACTAAAACAAGCACTTGAACCTTAAAAGCAACCAAATCAACTAAGCTTGTATTGTGAACCCCTTGATTGTGCACTTCACTTTTGAAATCAATTTTAAGGACAACACCCCCCTAACGCCCATCATATTCCAAAAGCACTTCAAGCCTAAGCCTAAAATTAAGTAGACGTGCCCTAGGTAGGGCTAATATGCTTTGTAACTTGAAATTAGATTGGGCTAAGGTAAAGGCCTTGTCTACTTGAACCCACTAGTGACAAGAAAGGTCAGTGCGGTAACCGTGTTAACCCATAGTGGTGTCCCACTGTGCTGAGTGTCTTAGGGGGTCCCACCCTTTTGGCCAGATAAGTAATTCAAGGGTTAATTTAACCTAGTCGTATTTTGGGGAGCCAGAATTAGGTCAAATTAGGGTTTATAGTCTAGGGATTAGCTTGATTAGTTGTATTGTGAGGGTGGGTATTCTTGCATCTATCTTCTATCTCTCAACTATAGACATTCTTCTGGTGCATGCAAGGTAGAAGATCTCCAAACCCTGATTTGCTACCACCTTTAGAGAGAAATCCTAGGAGAAGACCTGATTTTCCAATATCTGAATCTAAATCTTCTTCAATGGCTAGTTACCATGAGGAAGATGATGTTGAGGAGGTAGAAAATCTAGGTCCAATGGAACTTTTACAGAGGCAGATTGATAGGCAGGGTCAGCATCATGACAGAGAGATGTAGGTCATAGACAGACCATTACCTGAATCCAAAATGGGAGAGCAGACTACCCTCTTAGTGACTTTTAGAATCCTCCTTATGCACAACCTGAACTTTTGTTAGGGTACCTCAGGATGGGGATGATTTTGAGCTTATACCACAAATCATCAATCTGATTCCCCACTTCCATGACCATAACTCTGATGACCCCTTCTACCACCTTGAAGAACTTCTACACATAGGAAGGACCTTTGTCCTAAGGAACATGA
Source organism: Thalassia testudinum (assembly GCA_037157565.1). Classification (NCBI taxonomy): domain Eukaryota; kingdom Viridiplantae; phylum Streptophyta; class Magnoliopsida; order Alismatales; family Hydrocharitaceae; genus Thalassia; species Thalassia testudinum. The sequence goes on along the minus strand of JAZHRO010000025.1, from coordinate 55,302,792 downwards.
ATTAGGATACCTTAATGATGAAATTGTTCCCATTTTCCTTAAAAAATAAAGTTGCTCAATGGTTGAGGACTATTGGTAGACCAATCCTAACTTGGGAAGATTTGAGAAGCACTTTTCTAAAGAAATTCTTTCCCATAGGAAAAACGAATGCCCTTAGATGTGCCATTACAACCTTCAAGAAGAGCCCTGGGGAGCAATTGCATGAGGCTTGGGAGAGATTTAGTGACTTAGCTAGGAAATGCTCTCAGCATGGGATTCCCAAGTGGCACATGGTCCATATTTCCTATCATGGGTTAAGTGACAACTTGAACAATTTTGTTGATGTAGGATGCGGGGGCAATTTCCTAAGCAAAGTTGCTAAAGGAGCCTTTGAGTTATTTGAGAATATGAGTGAAAATTTCCTCAACAATGCCTCAATGTCCACCTTCAATAGATCAAATCAACCAAGGATCGGAGTCTATGAAATTAAGGATGATTCAAATTCAATTGATTTAGAACTGCTTGCACGACGATTGGATAAGGTGGAACTTGTTGGAAAGAATGTAGAGAATTTGGATAAGAAATTGGATAACCTTTTGAAGGGTGGGAATTCCCTAGGTACACATTCCAAAATAACCCTATGCCTACCCAAGGAATTTCTATTCTAACCTACACTCAACTCCTAAATCCTCTAAATCAAAAAGTTGTGCACAATATTAATGGCCTAACCATGACTCCACCCATGAGCCAACTTTACTTGGACCCATCTCTTTCTAGGTACCAAGGAGGGACCTTGATGCCCTCAAATTCTAAGTTAGGCATCTCGATGCCTAATTATTCTAAGGATGCTAATGCAATCCGGGCACCCCAAATCATCCCCAACCCTAGAAACTCTAATAGGGTTAACCAAAACAACATACAGGAGCAACAGGCACATATAGTTCAACTTACTCCCCAGCAACCACCTGGCTTTATTAGCCCTAGCCCAACCCATTTTGTAAAACCCACCTCACCTTTCTAATCCTAATGCTTATATCAGTCCTGTTACTTTAAGTGGGAAACAAATCCAAGATCCTTACCCCTCCAAATTTAAATCTAATCAAGAGCTTGAGGAGGAAAAATCTAACCTGGGAAACCAACCTAATCTAGAAGAGAAGGCTCAGGACTTGAACACTCATGATTTCTCTCAAGCACCCTTTCTTAAAGCCTTGAACAAATCCAGGAAAAAGAAAACCAATCAATCTAAGGAGTGGCTTAATATTTTAAAGTAAGTCCATGTGAATATACCACTCTTTGCAGCCATTGAGAACATCCTGGCCTATGCAAAATATCTTAAGGAAATGTGCACACCGAAACACCAAGCCAAATTAACAAAAAGGGTCGTAATTTTTGAGCAAGCCAGTGCCATCATCTTAAATAAGCTCCCTCCTAAAAAGAAAGATGTGGGGACCGCCTTAATTTCATGTGAGATAAATGGCTTTATCTTGGATCATGCCTTACTGGACCTTGGTGCCTCCATCAATTTAAACCCCACAGAATTATATGAAGAGTTAGATTTATGTCCCTTGCAACACACTGATGTTACCCTTCAGCTTGGTGATAGGTCAACCAAGATTCCAAAGGGATTCTTAGAAAACGTGATTATAAATGTGAGGGATTTTGAGTACCCTATGGACCTTTTACTTTTAGATATGGAGGCATCAGAAAACTTGAACCACACCCCAATAATCTTAGGAAGACCTTTCTTGGCCATAGCCAAGGCTTTGATCAACTGTGAGATGGGGAATATGCAAATCACTTCTGGAAGAAAAACTTGTCAACTTAATATCTTTAAGGCTTCCTAAAAGAATAAATTGAATTGTGGTTCTCTTGAGGTTGCAGGAACAATTGAGGAGGTTTTGGCAATTCACACTAATGATAATCTGAATTCTACCAAGTCCCAAGATCAATACGAGAGGCAAGGATGTGATGTGGAGAACAAATTAATTGAGGATGATTCTAATTTGCCACCTCCCATAGATAATCAAATTGAGATATTGATGATAATGTCATCATCAGCCATATCTAGCTTTAATTAGTCATAATCCATTAATAAATGCTCCTCAAAAATCGCTAAAAAACCATAACTCACTGCATAGTCATTCTGAGAGATGCATTAAAATAGGGGTAAAACTGCAGTTTTAATAGAATATTCTAAAAGCAGAGCAATCACAGGGTTTCCCAAGGGTTAATTAAAAGTAAAATGTTCATAAATATCTAATAAGAGGGTCCATGCAGACAGAAATAGGTTTTCACGCATTTCAAGAATCAACGGACATCTGAAACCCGCTTAATTAACTGAGGTTCCAGTCAATATAAAATTCACCTAAACCTTCTAAGAATCATAGGAAATATTTCCTAAGGTTTGATATCTTTGATTTGATCATTGGAACCCAATTTGACCTAAAATAGAGTTTTAAACAGATAATTGCCCTAATTTAAGTTTCCATGCAAATTACCCTGGCAAACTTGGTCAAAACCTAAATCCAACTTCACCATTAGATTTCTTGAGTCAAAATTAGGTTTGTACCAAAATTTGGAACCAATCAGAGATCACCTTAACCTAGTTTACACTTTGGTCCAATCTGATTCTTGTTCTCTCACTTATATGCCCCTAACTTTTGAAATCCTTGCAAAGAGCCTCCTAACTTCTTCATCTTCTTCATGAATAGGTTCCTACCAACATTATAACCTTCCGTCCATACATGGAAGGAATACATCAAGGTTTTCTCCCTAAATCTACAGTGGATCTCTCCCAAAAATGGAAGGACTCCTGACAAGATCCTCTTCCATCTAAGCTTGTTCATGACCTTCCAAACCCGTCCAAAAGCTCGTGCGAACTCTTGAAAACTCCTAAACCTATACCGCGAAATTTGAGCTCTCCAAGCTTGTCTCCAAGCTTGGAGACTCGCCCAAATGCCTATAAAAACACGCCCATGGCATTCCTTACCTCCTTAGCTTGGTTTGGAGGTCGGTTCCCCCTTCTTCCCTTCTCCCTGACCTCCTTCTCTACCAACTCTGGTGAGTCCTCCGACCATCTTCCTTGTCCACCCTCACAGATAATAGCGGGTCGATCCTTCTTCCCCACATTCATCCACATCTCGCAATACCGGCAGACACCATCTACCTCATCTTCCTCGCCACCCCATCACTGGAGATTTCATCTTCTCCATCGCTGGCCTACTAAAACTAGCGTGGATCCTCACTTTCATCCAATTAGAATAGGTTAGTTAGGTTCCCTTAGGTTATTAGGTTAATTCCCTCTATCCAAAACCCTTAAACAACCCCTTGACCTAACCGCACCCCACCTTCGTCTCCACCTCCGGTCGCACATCCGGCGAGGTCCTCCGCACACTACACACCTCCAAACACCTCGTCAACACTTCCTACACCTTTGTCATTCCACCACGACCACAACCCCTCGCCTATTTTGCCATTCCATCTACCCAAACCACCCACCGAACAACCCATCATCCACACCTCATCTCCGCCTTCGTCCGACCACCTCACACCCTAACTCTTCACGTAGACACCGCCACCACACTTGCCAGCACTTACCGAAGCTCATGGACTCTTTTAATGCGGCTGTGAGGCTGTATTGATTGTTTCAGGTACCACGTCGGAGCTCTACCACCGTGTTGTCTTCTTCGGCTGCATTCGTGGTGTTCTAACCATGGTAGCTCCAGGTCTTGGTCCCAGGATGTGCAGTTTGGCTCTAGGAACTCTCCTAGGTCCTAAATTAGAGGCCTCACCCATGACTTCAGCATCAATTGGATGAGGTTTCATCTGCAGCTGACAAGCGAAGGGGCTGTGGGATTTAGTCCCACATAATGGGAATTGGAAGCAATGCAGCTGCATAAGTTGATTTTTTGCTAATGCTTTATGGCCACAAGACACATCAAAGGTAAGGTCCCACTTAACCTGACACACCCGACCTGCCAAAGTTATACATTCCTCAACTATGACCCTACGCACGTAGCCCTGGACCCAATTACTATGCATGATCCAAATACTTGATTACTTGGTTATTTGAGGAAGAGGAAAGGAAGAAAGGAAAGAGAGAGAGTAGGGGAGGGGAGGGTTTTGCTCCTCTATGCATTGTGCAACACTTAGCCATGAGAGAGAACCCTTGTGCTCTCTGAAGGAAAGAGGAGAAGGAAGAAGAAGAAAAGGGGAAGGTACTGGCTGAAGGAGAAAAGAAGAGATGAGAAGAGGAAAGGCAGAAGAAGAAGAAGAAAGGGGCCATGCCTGAGAACGAAGAAGCTGAGGCTAGAGAAGAAGAAGAGGCTTTGTGAAAGAAAAGAAGAAGAGAGTAGAAGAGGATAGGCCAATGGAAGAAGAGAGAAAAAAGAAGGATCTGTAAAGAAGAGAAAGGCTATTGAGAGAGCCTTGTGTTCTGCTGAGGTGCTGTGAAGTTAAGTCATCTGACTTGTAAAGGCAACGTCCCATTTGTGTTTGATACTGGTATTGTTGAAATATTTAAGAACCTAAGTAGCATGGTTGAAAACACTGTAGCATGGAATATTTGAATAACTTGATATATATGCTTAGACTAATAATTGGTGATCTAAATCACCATTATTTTGTTCTGGGTTTCTTTTTGTCACATTTAACTCTTGAAATACTCATGTTCTTATTGAATATTAATTTTGAGTAGTTGTTATTCATTGAAATATCTTTATTGTTCTCATTTATATTTTAATTGAAGATTAACACGTGAATTCCAATTTGCTCCCTATGTTCGACCTCGGATACTGATTAGCCCATATTTGTGAGCTATTTAAGTATTTAAGTGCTTAGACATTAAGTTAATTCTAACATTTATCTAGCATGCATTAGGATGTAAATAGACTAATTCATATTTCTGATTTAATTACATAATTCATGCATTGCATTCATAACTAAAGGCATTTGAAATTGACTTAGAAAGGCATTAGGTGCATTACATGCATTGTTTTAATTAACATAAAACTTAAGGATTTATGTATAAATAATCCAAATATTTCATTTTATTAATTATTCTTCTTCATCTCACAGGAAATTGTTCCACTTCCTTCACCTGCATTTAATCTTTGCCAGCTGCTTGCACTCAAGACCCCATTCATGGAGGAGCAAGTGTGTTGGATCTGGTTGGGGCAGCTGAGACTACAAGGGAGAGGAGGAGGCAGCCGAGCTCGGGGAGGCAATCAACCCATTCCACCACCGTGCAACATTCCACCACCGTGGGCCTCCACGGCCAAGCTCCTTCATACTGTGCGCCAGTGGGGTGACAGACCACCGCGCCAAGAGGATGGACTTGGTTGCCACCGTGTACGAGCTCCTTGAAGCTCGCCTACCATGAGTGCATCTACAGATGCACGACTTGCCACCGTTCCATCATCGTGCTTCTTCTTCACCTGCTCCATCACAGTACCCCACTCTCTAGTTTTCCTCCACTCCATCCCAAAAACCTCGCCACACCCACTGCAGCACAAAGAGCTGCAACTCTTCCTGCTAGCAACTCACGCTAACCTCTGCACATTCCACCTCCAGTGCCTTCACCATCACCACTCCCGTGCGCCTTTCTGCAGTAGACCATCCGCACGCACTGCACCTCCACCGCAGTAGGCGTGCGCACCCACCTCAACCACCGCCCACACCTCCAGCCAACGCACCACCCGCGCGCACGCTGCATCCAATCCCCGCGCCTCCTGCTCGTGCGCATAGTAGCTAGCACGCACCCACTTCCAGCAGCTCAGCGCACCTTCTCCTCTCGCGCCTTAGCCCTTGCAGCGCACCCATAGGCATGCATGCTCATTTCCAGCCCACGCGCACGTTCGTGCGTGCGCCTGCACCTCACTGCGCCGCTACCTGCAGCACTTGTCGCGTGCCCTCTAGCTACCGCGCAGGCAAGAGCAGCAACCACAGCCACCATCGCTGATCCCTCCTCGCGTGTAGCATGCAGTGCGCAGCAGTAGCAGCTGCGACTGAGCTCAGAAGCACCCGTGCACGCCTGCACAGCCTGTGCGTCCACCGCCTCCATCCGCGTGAAGCCCTTCAACTCACACGCCTCCTCTCCGTCTCCAGCAGCAACAGAGAACTGCAACCACCGCCAACCGTCGTCGCTACTCTCCTCACCGCCGCCGCCTCCGACCACCGTTGGTCACGAGACCACCACCATTGAATAGCCCTCGACTCACTCAACCTCCGGTAAGCTTCTCGCCTTCAATCGCTGCCTCTTCCTCGTGCACGGACAAGGTAAAGAATTTCCCCTATTTTGCTACAGTAAAGCTACTATTAATATTTACATTCAGTGCCATTGTGAACTTTTATTATTATTTTATTAAGCTGCATTGCAAAATATATCCTTTAGTTATGCAGAATTGCTATTTCAGCATTAGCACTTATAGTGAACATCAGTTTTTGACCCTTGCGAGTTTAGATAGGTCATTGCCTCCCTGTGGACATGACCCAATCCTAATTGAGTGTTATATTAATTGTTGATTGGTTGATTTTTCCACCACATAGAGCTACAAACGACGCATCATTTTATGTGACAAACGACTTTAAAAGCAAAGAATCGACTCGTCAAGTGGTGCCATTGCCGGGGAGGCAACAGGCTTAATTAATCCGCAATTATTCATTTGTTCAAATTGATTTTTAATTGAGGCATATTTAACCTGTTTTATCTGATTTGGTGTGAGGTACACGTATTTGCACGAATTGTCGCATCGGCCTTAGAAATGCCATGGTGGACCTTGTTTCCGTCACTTTGGAGGAGGAATTGAGTTTCACATGTATGAGGAAGAGCTTGAACATTGGTGAACTTTGTTGTCACCAACTAGGAGGACATCTGGAGTGATCATCTTCATCTTCGTCGATTTGTCAAGTAGATAGAATTTAGGTTTTAGAACTTTACTTTTCTTTATTTTCTTACACTTACATTTGGTTTGAGACCCTTGTTTTGGGGTATAGTTTTAGGGTTTGTTCCCCGATTTTGTTTTAGGCCCATGTTGGGTAATTTTTGGGAGCGTGTTCCCTTTTCTTTAGATTTAGGTTTTAAATTTATTTTGTGGATTGTTTACCTTTAATTTGCTTGTGCATAAGTAGCTAAAAAAAAAAGCACGAGCTACCTGCTAGAAGCTGCTTGCCCTTAGGTCGAATCATTTAGGACTGAATGAGCAGCATCTAGATTTAATTTTTGTCTTGCATATTGCATGAAGAATGCTGGAATCAGGTATGCACTTCTAACTTTGCATTTCTACTTGTCATGCAAATGCATTTGGACTAATTTCAAGACCACCTAATCTGTATTGAATAAATCTAACAAGTGGTCACATATTTTCTAGAAAAAGGGCTAATTAAAGGAGGGACATTTTAAAAACCAAGGATTTGATTTTCAAACTTGGCGTGCGATTCAAAATTCAAAATCTTTTGCAGTGTATGCACACTTATATCTCTTGCTCCACGACATGCTTTTAGACACTCCTTCGGTTTGGAAATACTAGGACAAGAGCCCTCCTATCGTTGGATTCTGAAGTGTTTAGAAGTTGAGATCAAAGGTTTTGTAACTCCAAAGAGGGGGATACCCTGTCACGGATTTTTGGGGGTAGTTGAGAAGCATCGCGAAAGCACAGCTTCAAAGGAAGGCTTAGGCCTACTTGCATCACTCGATCTTCCGTCTTTGGAGTTGCTCTACCATTTGAGATTTAGGGAAGAACACCTAAGCTCCAACTAGGTCTTCTTAGGCGAGCCATAGGTCGACAATAAGCACGTAAATTGATTGAACAAATGTATTGTCACCTACAATCGACTTAAAATCAAAAGCCTAAATTGGGAAAGACCTAAAAAGTCCTTTTTGAATTGTGTTTTGCTTGGGGAATTTTGATTGAGTTGTGAGTTAGAATGGACCACATTGATTTTCATCCTTTCACATCTTGCCTACACCCTTACCCCCACTCTGCACTCTTCGATCCCATACACCGGGATGGTCCTTCCTTTAATGGACATAATGACAATCATTGGGATTCATTTTACTCCTATTATAGGAGTATTGGCCTGGTTAAGCCCCAAATCAGTGAGCAGAACCTAGGAGCTTGATTTGCTTTGCCTAATATCCCACACACCATAGAAATACCCAACCCACCCTCCTTGAATAATTATAATGGTTGGACAGACACTCCTGGATACTATAAGCCTGAGCCTGACTTCTCTCATGATAGAAATGACTGCTCCTCCTTGAAGATGGAAATACAGAAAATGCAAAATGAAATGATTGAATTGTTAGGAGAATCTTTGAGAGCAGGCCAACAAGAAAGAGATGAAATTAGCCACCCAATCTACCCCATTGAGGATGACGTACACCCATCTACAATTGATGCATCTCCCATGGGAGAGCTACACTTTAAGTTGGAAGGAAATTTTCAGGATTATGTAAGGGAGAATAGCTACTTTTCAAGGATTGATTTTGAAACCTCCCCATTAGATGACACTTCCTTGAGAGATCCATGCCTTAAGTGGGAGGAAGATACATATGAAAGTAGCTATGCATTGGATGAAGAAAGGTGGCAACCTGAGGAAGATGATGATAAGGTTAAGTATCCACCTGAATTATATTGGAGTCAAAAGAAGGGAATGATGGTACCATTGGATGACCTCGACCCAAATGATAGTATTTTCGTGACATTTGAAGTGGGATGAACTCAAGTTGTTAATCCTACCCTCCCTTCTGATCATGAGATGGAACTCAAGACCACCCTTAGGGAACCTAACCCTCAAGAAATTGACCTATCTGAGGAGTTTGATGTTACTAGTGTAAACCATTTACCTCAGATAGAGTACCCTAGGGGATCTACTGAGATATTAAATGATTCTAGACCTTGGGTATATGATGAATCATATGATGAGGAGAAAGACGAATTATATGAGGAACCTACATTCAAGATTTGGAGTGACACTAAGGGTGATTATGTCATATTTGAAGAGTTAGCCCCTGAGGATGTCACAAATTTGACCAAATTAGGTTTCCTTAGAACACCCATCGATGATATTTCTCCTTATGATGAAATGATGGAAAATTTGGAAGCAACTTCTAAGATTTATGTGGATTCACATATAGACTCCAGGGAAGATTTGTGTAAAGAACAAGAACCCAGGGATGACATTGATAGGATAATCCCTAGATCTGTTACTTACAACCTACCTTCATTTGTTTCGAAGTCACCCTCTTATTCACTTATGTCTGAAGACAAAATTTTGACTCCTGATGAAGTGTAGGAAGATACTGGTGATAGTGCAAGGAATGCTTGGGATGCAATTGAGGATTTGGAAAGAGTGTTAGGGATGGACACTGAGCTGATTAAACCCAACCTAGATCTTATGGCCATCCTGCAACCTCGAAACTTGGACACCCTAGACGATCCTTGCCTTAGAGATTTGCTCACTTTTGTTCTGACCGGGGGGCTTAACAAACCAATATTTCCTGTAATGGAGTATCGGGTATGGATTGATGATTTCTTGAGTCAGTCCATTGCCCTGGGGGTTTATCTCTGCACCATTCCTTCCCCATTCCTTTTGGAGGATCCTTATCATCCTCCTCCTACCCCTTTGGAGGTTGTTATGCCAGTTTATCCTTTAGAACCTCTTCTGGTGACCTGGGACGATTTTATTCCCATCCTGGTTGGGCGAGCATTTGCTATCAGGATTCATCATCAGCTCGCCAACATCCTAGGTTACCTATTTTCTAGGCCGACATTACTTTTCTCATTTTTAGGGCCTATTTCTATGATCCTTGAACCTGATTTGTAGGTTCTTTGGCTACTCGGCTGCTAACAAAAGAATGGCAGCCCATCTCTGAGCCAGGTAATATCCTTCTATGCAATGAGGACATTGTAGATTTTAGGCATGGGGGGTTGTACTTGGGGATATACATAGCATAGTGCATTCATGCATTTACTTAAAGCATTCTACATTGCATACATTTGCATTAAAAAAAAAATTGTAATTATTGAGCTTAACTGGCTAGGCCCTGCATTCTTATGCAAATCAGAACTCTAGGTTAGACTAAGATAATTCTAGGGTCAAACTTAGCAACTACTTGGGAACCATAGGTCTAAAGTTTGAACTTAATATGCTTCTAAAGGAAGACTGTTTGGGTTGGCTAGTTTACTTGGAGTGCTAGGTTTTGTTTGGATTTGCTAGGGAATAGCAAAAACTAGGCATGGGGGTATTTGATTAGCCCATATTTGTGGGCTATTTAAGTATTTAAGTGCTTAGACATTAAGTTAATTCTAACATTTATGTAGCATGCATTAGGATGTAAATAGATTAATTCATATTTCTGATTTAATTACATAATTCATGCATTGCATTCATAACTAAAGGCATTTGAAATTGACTTAGAATGGCATTAGGTGCATTACATGCATTATTTTAATTAACATAAAACTTAAGGATTTGTGTATAAATAATCCAAATATTTCATTTTATTAATTATTCTTCCTCTTCCTGCAGGCAACCATTCCACTTCCTTTGCCTACATTCAATCTTCACCAGCTGCCTACACTCAAGACCCCATTCATGGAGGAGCGGGTATGTTGGATCTAGTCGGGGCAGCTGAGACTACAAGGGAGAGGAAGAGGCAGCCGAGCTCGGTGAGGCCATCAACCCATTCCACCATCGTATAGCATTCCACCACCGTAGGCCTCCATGGCCAAGCTTCGTCATACTGTGGGTCGGCGGGGTGACAGACCGCCGCACCAAGAGGATGGACTTGGTCGCCACCGTGTACGAGCTCCTTGAAGCTCGCCTACCATGAGTGCATCTACTGATGCACGACTTGCCACCGTTCCATCACCATGCTTCTTCTTCACATGCTCCATTACAGCACCCCACTCTCTGGTTTTCCTCCACTCCACCCTAAAAACCTCGCCACACCCACTACAGCACAAAGGGCTGCAACTCTTCCTGCCAGCAACTCATGCTAGCCTCTGCACATTCCACCTCCAGCGCCTTCACCTTCACCACGCCCACGAGCCTTTCTGCAGCAGACCACCCACATGCACTGCACCTCCACCGCAGCAGGCATGCGTGCCCACCTCAACCGCTGCCTACACCTCTAGTCAACGCACCACTCGCGCGCACGTTGCATCCAATCCCATGCCTCCTTCTGCTCGCGCGCACAGCAGCTAGCATGCGCCCACTTCCAGCAGCTCAGCGCACCTTCTCCTCCCGTGCCTCAGCCCCTACCGCGCACCTGTAGGCGCGCGCGCTCACTTCCAGCCCACGTGCACCTCCGTGCATGCTCCTGCACCTCGCTGCACCGCTGCTTGCAACACCTGCCGCGTGCCCTCTAGCTACAGCTCACGCAAGAGCAGCAACCATAGCCACCACTGCTGCCCCCTCCCTAAGTGCGGCCTGTAGCATGCAACAGCAGCAGTTGCGGCCGAGCTCTACAGCGCTCGCGCACGCCCACACGGCCTGCGCATCCACCACTTCCATCAGCATGAAGCCCTTCAGCGCACACGCCTCCTCTCCGTCTCCTGCAGCAACAGAGAGTTGCAACGACTGCCGACTGCCGCCACTCCTCTCCTCGCCGCCGCTACCTCCGACCACCGTTGGCCACGAGACCACCACCATCGAATAGCCCTCAGCTCACTTAACCTCCAGTGAGCTTCTCGCCTTCAATCGCGACCTCTTCCTCATGCACGGACAAGGGGAAGAATTTCCCCTATTTTGCTACAGTAAAGCTACTATTAATATTTACATCCAGTGACATTGTGAACTTTTATTATTATTTTATTAAGCTGCATTGCAAAGTATATCCTTTAGTTATGCAAAATTGCTATTTCATCATTAGCACTTATTGTTTACCGAATCTGAAAGTGATTTTGATTCGGTTTCTTGACTAAATTAATAGTGAACATCGATTTTTGACCCTTGCAAGTTTAGATAGGTCATTGCCTCCCTGTGGACACAACCCGCTCCTAATTGAGTGGTTATATTAATTGTTGATTAGTCGATTTTTCCACCACATAGAACTACAAACGACGCATCATTTTATGTGACAAATGACTTTAAAAGCAAAGAATCGACTCGTCAGATACTCTTTTGAATTTGAGATATAAATTATATTTGTTCATGTGCTATTTCGACTATATTGCAATGAAGTGATTTTAAAACTCTAATTTAGCACGTCAACATTTTGTCAAAATGTTGAAGCGATCTATCGAGGGTTTATATTATTGTCGTCGTAGTTTAAATGGATGGCTTGATTCTGAGGAAGAAATGATTTCTAATAAGGAAGAGGTAATTTCTGATGAGGATTTTGAGAAATTCAACACAACTCTACCTTTATACTCATATGAACCGGACCTTAGAGAATTCATGATTCGTGACATCAATCACCATTACAAGGATCCTTATGATTCTAATTCAAAACCATATTTAAATTTTAATAATGATTTTAATCCAGATCCTCCACCACCTCCTCTTGAACTTTGGAATTGGATCAGTAAGTAAGTCCAACGCCATGAACCCTATTTTTTCCATCTCCATCTTTCTCTATCTAATTTGTATCTTGAAGCAAAAAAACCCTTTGGAGTGGGGCTACATCATTAGTTGGTCAGCATTTGTGGATCACTAATTAGTGGACCGCATGATCATATCTTCATAATCCTAAATCTCTCAGCAACAATTATCACTCCTCTTAACCCACAATATTGAAGTGCATATTTCTTTTGGGTTTAGGTCTGGCAAATGACGTTAAACTTAACACTAGCTAGGAGGCAACCTAGTATTCCATACAGGTATTTTTCTATCCAAGCTGACCTGGGTTAACAAGCTCAGTCAGGTGATATCCCCTCCTCTCGCCTATCACATTTTGATTTTCCTACATACATTTCAAAGAGGACATTGTAATGAATATGCATGGGGGGGTGGACATTGCTTGTCTTATTTTTATGTCAAAACTTATTTAATAAAAAAAAATTATGCATATTGCATTCATGCATAAAGTATTTTTATCAAGAAGGTTTTATTAGGGATTTATTCTTGAGTTGATTCCTGAATTTAGAATCCAGTACAATTTCACACTTACATGTAGAATTTGCAACAGATCCATTGTGAAGACCAATAAACATCTTTAGTTTGTCAAGAAAAAGCACTACTTTTCTTGAACCCTTAGACAATAATTAGGCGGTTAGGCAAACCATCTTCTAGTAGATCCACCAAACAATTACAAGGTGAGAATAGAAGTCTACTGGTGCTCTAAGTTTAGTACAAGGAATCTTAAACTCTGGGTAATTGGATAATGATACTCAGAGTTAGGCATAGTTTTCACTCTTCGTTCCCGCGTACAAATTCTTTGTGTGAATTTTTTAGAGCCACCAAATAAGGCAAATACGTAGAGAGCCGATTCTAATAAAACTAGGACTAAGGTGGATGGTTACGATCGTCCTTTATGGAATCCTCAGCTAAAGGAGAGTATTAATATCAAGGTCAAAAAGACTCTTTCTGATCCATTCCTTTCCTGGTGCCAAGAATAGGTACTTCCACCAAATAAGTCACTTGATATCCTCTTGAACATCCCCAATCTTGGATAATGCCTCATGAATAAAAATGTGCATGTGTGCTGCATTGGGTTGTTTTGGTAGATATAAATAAAAAAAAAGAAAAAAAATTCTTGTGAAATAAAAAAAAGTGTTGAGTTGTGTTTATTTTATTTTACGTCAAGCTCATTGAGGCAACAATGCCTACTACCATTACAATCCACAAAATAGAGCCTTAACCTACTTTTCAATATTTCTAACTGCCCGAACATTGGCTGAGGATTGTTGACTTAGTTATAGTGTTACCAAAACATAATTAAAGTGTTAATGCCATGAGAGACCACCAAATATATTTACAAATCTGGTGAGATTGTGAGCTCGAAAAGAAAAAGAAAAGAAATGAGAAGAAAAGATAAAGGAAAGAGAGAGAGAGAGAGAGAGAGAGAGCGAGAATGAGTACAAAGCAACTAAAGAGAGCACATTTTCTCCGCCTCTCCCTAAGTTGATTTATTTGGTCGGCTTGAAATCTAGGTTTTGTTGTACTAGTCTATATGTAGCACCAGAGGAGTGTGAACCATGAAATACAAACCCACTTGACTCAGACATCTTCTACCTAAACCAAAAGTCAGGGCTAAAATTATAGATTATTTTATAAACCCACGGGAAGAAGTTTGCCTATCTCGGTAGAATTTTACTAAGAGTCAAGTACGAGCTTTAGATGTGAATTGACTTTTCACTTGGATCCGTTGCATAAGCTACAACACTACACTCTCACGATTATCTAGATTTCGAAATTTTTTGATGAAAACAAAAGAATTAGATCTCTAGTCAAACTCTTGATAGAAATTAGTCATGTAGGACCACTTTGCATTTAGTCTTGCATTTGCTAGGGAGTAGCAAGATTCAAGCATGAGAGTGTGTGATGTAAACACATTTACACTACTTAAGATGTCTATTTATGCATGTTCTTAAGCATAGGATTGCATTTCATGACATAAATATTGCATAACATGCATCATCTTGCATTTAGAGTAGTTTGAATAAAATGGAGGTTAATTGTCTCCTTTTATGTGCTTGGACAAGGCAAACATTTTATCGGGGCCTCGGATCAAAGATCCAACCATATGGATGTGATCAGGGCGACGATTGGAGTTTAATGACTCCAAGATTGCCCTAATTAGACATCCGTAGCATCAGATAGTGACCAGGGAACCCTAGAAGATCAAGGGCCAGGATGGTGTAAATCCACTCTTCAAATGACAAATCTGACCACACGGATGAATTCGGATCGACGATTGCAGCCCAACGACGCAAAAATCAAGTCAATCCGACATCCGTGGCACCGTCTACAACTTCCAGAAGATGGACGGCCAAGATGGTGCCACGTGGCGCCATCCCAGCCGCCCAAACGACAACATGAATCCATGAAGGCCCCGCACCCGCTTGCTCTCCGCCGTTGGATCTTGATCCAACGGCTATGGTCAGCCGTGCCAAAAAGCGTCCGCTCGACCATCTACGCCCCGTAGCGCAGCGGTCGAGCGTGCTTACGCAAGCGGTGGGCGCGGGTTCGAGCCGTAGCGAGGGGCTGGAAGGCACGGGCGATTGGGCGCGGGCGGGCATTGGATCTTGATCGGACGGCCGCGCGCGCCTGATAGCGTTCACACGTGATTGAATGCACTGCATGGACGCGTGATCGCATGCGGGCGAGCACACAGCACAGCGAGTGAAGGCGTGACTTAAGCCGTCCGATCTCGCGATCGAACGGCTGAGGATCGCTGAACGTGCGCATGCGTTGCGCGCGCGAGCAGCTGAGTAGCCGCGCGTGGGCACGGAAATTACACCCACGGTGGGGCTTTAGTGACGGATTTATCCGTCACTAAAGACCCCTCATTTATTATTTTAAAGTTGTAATGTCCATTTTGCCCCCACTCCTTGCAACTATAAAAGGAGACCCCCTCCATACGAAATTATCATCCCTTCCTTCTCTTCTCTACCCCTCCAAAGCTCAAGAGAAGCTTGTCCCACATCCGGGATGCTTCTCGCGAGATAAAGTCCAAATTTTCGTTCCCCTTCGGAAGTGGATCCCGCGACGACGATGGCGTGCTGCTCCGTTCCCATTCTTCTACTTTGTCCTCCTTCGTCCTGCTTCGTCCTCCTTCGTCCAGGCGTTGTCCCGTCCGGCTTGTCCCCCAAGCAACCGTTGAGGAGGATTTCTCTCTCCTTATTCTTTTTACTGCTTTCTAGTATAGATTTACTTCTTTCTAGTGTAGTTTTGCTCGTCCTCCAAGTAATCATCGAGGAGGACATTTCTCCCTCTATTCTTTTAATGCTTTCTAGAGTAAATTTATCGCTTTCTAGAGTAATTGTTTTATGCTTTGTAGTTGTAGAGTGAAATGAACAATCTCCTTAATGATAAATTCCTTGTTTATTCTACATCTCATTTTGATTTCTCTGTGTAATATTCTCTTTCTCTCTTACTCTCTCTCTCTCTTCTATTTATTGTAAATAATTAGATAGTTTTAAATTGAATTATTCTGTGACAAATAAAAAGAAACGCGTAGTTTTTAAATGAAACGTCCGTCTCCCTGTGTTCGACCTGGAATTTTAATTTCGGTATAAATTTTATTTGTTGAACACGAATTCTTCGCTTTCAAGCTACAACGACAGGTTTTCTAAAACCAAACACGTTAGCGTAGCTATTCGTATACGTTCAACATTTTGGCGCCGTTGCCGGGGAGGTGACGATCTTTGATTTCTCTTCGAGTTTTGTAACTTACAAATCATTTACCTCACTTTTCTCCTTTCTTATTGTAATTGCAGGTACTCTTTTGAGGCGAGCAAAAGCAGTAGATTGGAGTAAAGTGCGGTGGAAGGTTTTGTAAGTTATCCCCCATTCTTTCCCCCTCCATAGATTTCATTCGCCACATTGAATCCAAATTCCAATTAACCTAGGTGTTTGCATAAATCCTAGAAATAGTTTGGTTGTTTGGATTTCCACTCACATTCATTCCACCCTCATTCATAAAAAAAAAATAACAAAAAGATAATTTTGTGGGGCAATTTTCAACAAACACAACGTACACCCACATTTAAAGGCATTAACCGAATTGATTTGTTTCTACTCAACCAGGTTCTAATCTGTGGAACCGGTACACATAAAGCAACACATAATTGAGTATAAATCAGATTAGGTAATCATTTGTGTGCCTAATTAAGTGGTGCATCAGGCCAATTGTTTGAGTTGATTGGGCCGCACCACTTCAAATAAAATAAACTCATCAAGTAGCTGCCAATTAGGTTCAACTCTTAGGGATTTACTAGGCACTCCACATTCTTTTTAAACTTTAAAGGAAAACATCTTCACCTGTGCTTTCAAAACCTGGTGTGCCAATGAAACCTGTTTGAAAACACCTAAAGTTGAATCCTAAACGCTACTAAGCAAGATTTGAACCTTAAAATTCACCACATCAAAAATAATCTTGCTTGAAAATCACTGGTTGTGCACGCACACACAAATCAATCAATCATTAAGGGCACAACCCATTTAAAGGGCCCATCACATTCCAAAGCACATTCAAACCTAGCCCTAAATAAAATAGAGTAGATGTTGGCCTTAAGGATTGAACTCGCTCTTCAGAACTCAGAACGAGATTATTTTCGATTAGTCTGTTTCTACTGTTCAATCTGATGTCTAGCTAGGGGAGTAGAGTCAAACGATCATGGCTGGGGGGTACACTAGGAACTGGAGGCGCAAGCTGAAGGAAGAACCTTCCCTTCTTCCCAGTCCCTCCTTCTAACTGGTTGGATTGAACAGACGGAAGTAGATCAAATCGTTCCTTTATCTCAAGATGGGTTTTGAGAGTTTGTAGGCCTTTAGGCTAACCCATTTAAGGACAGGTTTGATTGTTTGTATTGTAGGGCACCTTTCTTCCTCCTGTGTCTCATGAATCCTTCCACATATTTCACGCATTCCCGCTCTTTCCCTCCTGTTGTGAATTATCCTCAACATGACGATTATCCCGACTCGTATTGTAATCGACCATCAGTTAGTTGGGATAATTCGGATTGGGGATACAATTCCGGACCCCGTGTTTAGGGTCTAACCCTGAACACTTTGATTTTGATTTCTATCCTTCTCAGAGCTACATCGATTATAGATCGTCTTCCTTTCATGAACAACCTAATACGATCTACAATCAAGAAGGATACACCGATCCTTACCCATCCTCTGATTTCATTGCCTTTAGGTCATCACCATCTTTTGAACAATCTGAAATGACCTATTTTCAGGAAGGGTATAACGAATCTCAATTCGTTAATTCCCCTGCGTTGAGCCCAAACCCGCCCAACCCTGAACCAAATCATTTGGTTCAGGTTAACCAGGTTTAAGATAAGGTTCTGGCTAACTTGTGGAATATCATACAATCTTTAGAAGTTCAGCCAATACCTTGCATTGAGAGATTGGAGCCCCTGATTAAAATGATTGATGATTTGAATAAGTCTTCGTTGGATTGGCTCTAGGACGTTAAGGATAAGAACCCGGGTGAGTTTCTACTTGGGAAATTAGCAAAATTGAAGATGAGATTCGTGGTTGCTTTGATTCAATCTTGGGATGATTCCCAGGATGAACCCTCTTCAGGAAAGCCAATGACAGAGCCTGCTCAGGCACCTGTTGAGGGGGACACGTGTTATGACCAGATTGAATTAAAGCAACCAATTAAGGATGATCTGATTTCTTCACCTGAGATCCCTGAGCTGGGTTACGAGGAAACGTATGTCTCCTTGGAACAAAAAGTGACAAATGATTTTGGGACATACATTGATACGGATCCTGATTTCTTTGATGGTGAAGATTCAAGTTGCGAAGTCTCACGCAAGTTTTCTTAACATGATTTCAGTGAGATGATTGGGCTTGAGGAATCTGATAGATCATTTAATAGCCCAATAACTGACGAACCTGATCTTATTAGGGCACACATTACGGATCCAGAATCGCATTTTCTAGAGGAATCAATTCAATGCCCTGATTATCAGTTACACCCTGTTGAGCTTATTGATGATTCTAATTCGGAGATAATTAAACCCAAGTCAATTCTGATTCTGCCACATCATTTAGACTTGGAGATTTCAGACAGAGTGATTAACATGCAAGAGGTCTCAAAATTTAACATTCGGAATGAGGAGGCTAGGAGCTGGGAAGTTCTGATTTGGGAAGTTAATTTTGGAGGAAATGGAAGATTGAGTCGAAGGGTTCCTTTTAAGCTGAAACCATCAAATCAGAACCCTTATGACATTTGTTTCGAGAATGTCAAACCCAAGCACACATTCAACGATTATCCTTTTGAGCTTCAATTCTCTGTAACTCGACTTTTTGGTCTTGGGTTGCATCCTCATAAATCGCAGGCCCAACCCTGCTTGCATTCTGATTTTAGGTTTTGGGTAATTTTTATCTAGAACCTAAGATATTCTCAATTATGGGATGTGGGTCTGCACCACAATCTGGTCCACATCTATGGACCTCTGCTGACAGGTCAAAGGATTCTTCTATTTATTCTAATTCTGACCTGCACTTGTGAATTCTTCATTTCTTTTCTTTGTATGGTGTGCCTAGCTGAAGGCACTAAACTCAGCAAATATACAGTTTTTCTTAGCTTTTCATCTCGGAGCGGACCTGACATTCATGCAATTCAGGTGCTTTCTTCGCTTTTCCACTCTGTTTTGTCTTTTTAATACAATGAGGACATTGCATTAGATAGGCATGGGGGGGTGGATATTTATCTCTGAATTCATTCGTCAGCTCTGTATATTTATTTTATTTTCTTTTATAAAAAAAGAAAATTTGGAATTAGGAAGACAATTTGGGTTTAAGAAAATTTTCAATCTTAGGAAATACTACATTATGATTTGAACACAAAGACCCTTCAGGTCTTTGGACTTAATTAGCCCATGTATCCACTGAAATGTGGATTTGTCTTTGAGTCCTCGCCATCTTAATTCTATCGTAATTGGAATAAATAAGTTTCGGTGATAAGTACACGACTTATCAACCCGCCCTCTGATTTGAGGGAATTTTGAGTCTTAAGCATCTACACACTATCTTTGCACTGACTCGTTGTTCGGCAATTTTAATGGAAATTGGGTAGCTAATGAACCTTCTAGGGTGGTATGGTTGGCAAGTTATCGTGGGTAATAGCCCATTGGTAGGTTGTCCAGAGCGCAGTCACTGGACCTTTCTCTTTTTCTTGCCATTAGGTAAATCTTAGACTAGGGAAGCCACCTACTTTAAAAAAAAAAAAAAATCAAAAAGAAAAGGAGAAAAGAACAAAAAGAAATAAGCCACACTTCGCCGCACGAGTATGGCTGGCAAGTTGTCGGTGGTAACAGCTCATCAACCGGTTGTCCAGAACCCAGCTCAGTAAATGCACTAAAAATTTCCAAAACACTTAGGAAGAAGCGGAGAAGTAGAATAAACCAGGGAGATATACACTGGATTCACCCTTGTGTTGACCCCGTAAAAAAATAAAAGTAGGGAGAAAGCTACCGGTTGTAAAGATACACTTTTAGGCAGAAGTCTTTTTGAGGTCACCTAGAGGTGTAGAAATCCGAAGTCTGTTTTAATTACCGGTCAACGAGTCTATCATAATCACAATAAGATGCTTAAAACTTAGGGTTCTCATCAAATCCTAGGTGGGTTGAATGTCCGTAGAAAGCCACTCTTAAACCCTAAAATTTGAAAATTCAAAAAAATTAGAAAAGAGTAAAAATAGAAAAAGAAAATTTTCTTTGAATAATGCGAGGCTTGAGGTGGTCTGCATTTTGGCTAATATCCGGGCACTGTTGTGTCTTTGAAAGTTCAGTTCCTAAGTAGACAATTTCTTAATGATTGAAAATAACTCAGGTCCAAATAATCCAACCTAATAATTTTATAAATAGCATATGATTTTTGCTAGGGACTTGCAAAAGATAAGCATGGGGGTATGATGTAAACACATTTACACTACTTAAGATGTCTATTTATGCATGTTCTTAAGCATAGGATTGCATTTCATGACATAAATATTACATAACATGCATCATCTTGCATTTAGAGTAGTTTGAATAAAATGGAGGTTAATTGTCTCCTTTTATGTGCTTGGACAGGGCAAACATTTTATCGAGGCCTCGGATCAAAGATCCAACCATATGGATGTGATCAGGGCGATGATTGGAGTTTAACGACTCCAAGATCGCCCTAATCAGACATCCGTAGCATCAGATAGTGACCAGCGAACCCTAGAAGATCAAGGGCCAGGATGGTGTAAATCCACTCTTCAAATGACAAATCCGATCACACGGATGAATTCGGATCGACGATTGCAGCCCAATGACGTAAAAATCAAGTCAATCCGATATCTGTGGCACCGTCTGCAACTTCCAGAAGATGGACGGCCAAGATGGTGCCACGTGGCACCATGCCGGCCGCCCAAACGGCTGCATGAATCTCTGAAGGCCCCTCACTCGCTCGGTCTCCGCCGTTGGATCTTCATCCAACTGCTCTGGTCAACCACGCCTAAAAGCATTCGCTCGACCATCCACGCCCTGTAGCGCAGCGGTCGAGCGCGCTTACGCAAGCGGCGGGTGTGGGTTCGAGCCGCAGCGAGGGGCTGGAAGTTGCGGGCGATTGGGCGCGGGCGGGCGTTGGATCTTGATCGGACGGCCGCGCACGCCCGATAGCGTCACACGCGATTGAACGTACGACATGGACGCGCGATCTCACGCAGGCGGGTGCTCAGCGCAGCGGGTGAAGGCGCGACTTAAGCCGTCCGATCTCGCGATCGGACGGCTGAGGATCGCTAAACGTGCGCATGCATTGCGCGCGTGAGCAGCTGAGCAGCCATGCATGGGCGCGAAAGCTACGCCCACGTTGGGGGCTTTAGTGAAGGATTTATCCATCACTAAAGACCCCTCATTTATTATTTTAAAGTTGTAATGTCCATTTTGCCCCCACTCCTTGCAACTATAAAAGGAGACCCCCTCCATAGGAAATTCTCATCCCTTCCTTCTCTTCTCTACCCCTCCAAAGATCAAGAGAAGCTTGTCCCACACCCAAGATGCTTCTCGCGAGATAAAGTCCAAATTTTCGTTCCCCTTTGGAAGTGGATCCCGCGACGACGACAGCGTGCTGCTCCGTTCCCGTTCTTCTGCTTCGTCCTCCTTCGTCCAGGCGTCGTCCTGTCCGGCTCGTCCTCCAAGCAACCATCGAGGAGGATTTCTCTCTCCCTATTCTTTTTACTGCTTTCTAGTGTAGTTTTGCTTGTCCTCCAAGCAATCGTCGAGGAGGACATTCCTCCCTCCATTCTTTTAATGCTTTCTAGAGTAAATTTATCGCTTTCTAGAGTAATTGTTTTATGCTTTGTAGTTGTAAGAGTGAAATGAACAATCTCCTTAATGATAAATTCCTTGTTTATTCTACATCTCATTTTGATTTCTCTGTGTAATATTCTCTTTCTCTCTTACTCTCTCTCTCTCTTCTATTTATTGTAAATAATTAGATAGTTTTAAATTGAATTATTCCGTGACAAATAAAAAGAAACGTGTAGTTTTTAAATCAAACGTCCGCCTCCCTGTGTTCGACCCAGAATTTTAATTTCGGTATAAATTTTATTTGTTGAACACGAATTCTTCGCTTTCAAGCTACAACGACAGGTTTTCTAAAACCAAACACGTTAGCGTAGCGATTCGTATACGTTCAACAGTGTGATTGCGCAGCAATCATAAAACCCAATCTACCTAAATTAAGTTAGATCCTAGCTTAACTTAGGAATATGCATGCGTGAGTAGTATATTTTGCATCATAGTTGATTTGTTATCTTTGTAAATAATAATGTTATTTTATGCTCTAAGTGAGAGGCGATATTAATTTCAGATGATTCGAGGTCGCAGATGATAAATTCGATCGTACAAATCTGATGAAGTCACCACATGTCGCATTCTGGTGTGAACTACATGATGAAGGTGCGATGGAGGGTCTATTGAGGTGTGATCTGAGCCATTGATTTCACGGTCGATGGATCTAATTGATCTAAAGGTGTTGCATAATTTTGGGGCCCAAAATACTTGCATTGTGCCTCATTTTTGCTATAAAAGGAACCTCATAGCCCCCATTTGGGAGGTAATTCCACCTGCACACATCTCTGGCTCCTCTCTCTCTGCAGCATCTCTCCGGCCTTCTTCCCAACACCCTAGATCTAAGGTGCTACCGCACTTTGCATAAGCATCCTTCAAGTGACTTCGCTCTTCATCTATCTCTATCTCTCCCCCTGCTCTCTCTCTACTCTTTAGTATATTTGCTTTGATTCATAGCTTAGAACTTTTTGCAAGTACCAATAAAAAGTTGATTTAATGAATATCTTGTCTCTCTTTATATGCTTTCATTAGGGTAGATTAGTTAGTATGAAAGGCTTTAAGAATCTCGTGTTGCCTCCCTATGAATGACTCAGGACTTACTGTTTCTAATTTATAAATTTGTTTTACTTTGACACAATTAACAACTACAATGATATAAAAATATTTTTACACAAATAGTGATGAATACTATCTCTAAGTTGTCATATGATTTACACATGAAAATGAAATTTTCTTCAACAAGCCAATATATTTCATAGCATAGAATCCAATGAAATTAGAAAAGTGAAAACAAAGAGGTGTTGAAGAGGGGTGATGGTAACACCATCATTCGCCATAACTAACTTGAATTAGTTGAAATCGAAAAACAAATGCTCCTGAATGACTGCCTGAGAACCATAATTCTACTATGATATGCTTTGAGAAGAAATAATAAATATGGTTAATTCTGCAATTTTAACATCACATCACAAGTGTAGGATAACCACAGGTGATGAGCCCATATTTGTGGACTAATTAGTTACTTAAATGCCTAGTAATTAGATTAATATTGGCATATAAATAGCATACAATAAGATGTAAATAGATTAGTCTAATTATTCATTTATTTACATATTTCATGCATTGCATTCATACTTAGAATTCATTTAGAATAGCATGCATTAGAATAGTTAATCTTTTAGGATGCATTACATGCATTTTCTTATTTCACATTTCTTTTAAGGGCTTATAAATAAATAACCCTCATTAATTTCTTTATTTTATCTCCAACGGATGCATGTAGGCGAGTTGCACCGGCTAAATGTACAAGCGACAATCATGGATCTTTGTTCCCATGATCTGCATCGCTTCACCTCTTCTTCAACCAACGTCTGCCTACGCCCGCACTCCTCTTGCAACATAAAAGAAGGGTTCTTGCATCCTTAGCGTACAGGCCACCATCCTTGACCCACCACTGTGCAAAAGCCTTTGAGCTTTCTCCATTTCACCACCACTGGCCTCAATTGCAACAGTTGCTCCATCATCATAGGCATGCGTCATGGCAAGATGCTCCGCCAAATCAGAGCAGCTGCATTACTGTAAGCACCTCAGTGTGCACCCCTCCACGCTGCATCACCGCCATCACCTGCAACCATCTTCAGTTCCTTGCCCCCGTGCCAGTTAAGATATCTGGGAATGATCCTAGATGTCTGACCTCCACCTTCCTCTTCATTTTTCCTTCCTTTATTTTTCCTCCACCAAAAACAAGCCAAACACCCTCTCGACGTAGCTTCGCTACCCGCACGCAATCACCCTCGACACACCATCTACACGATCTCCATGAGTGTGTGCTCTTGCCTGCGCGTAGGCACCACCTGTAGTTGCTCCATTCCCACGCGCCCATCGCCTCCGCTCCGCTCACACAGCGCACGTCTTCTCACCTTCAGCTTCCGTGCGTACCTGCCAGCTTGCAGCAACAGCACCTGTGGCCGCACACTCCTCCAGTAGTCGTGCCCTTCCCGCATGGCCAACGTGCCTCCAGTAGCTGCGCTCCTCGAGCAGCCCCCCCGACGCACCCACGCGCCTCCAGCAGCCCGAGTGCATCCATGCACCTTCAGCAGGAACAGTCAGCAGCCACCACCAGAACCCACCTTCGCCAGAGATCCGTCCGACCGACTTCGACCACCTCTCAACTCGCCGCTGCCACCACTACGAAGCCCTCGCTCCGGCCGACCTATTCCCAGAAAAGCTCCCCCAATGAACCTTTTTGCCATACGCGAGGTGGAGAGAGGAAGAATCCTCTGTTTTGGTTGGTATTTGTATTTACATTTACATGCCATTGCCACAAAAAGATTTGCTTAGTTTATCATTATTTTATTGTGGTGATTTTATGCAAAGAACCTCCCTCTTCCTCGTAAATACAATATCAGCATGTTAAAGTCTTATTATCTCAATTTAAAGGTGATTTTGATTCGATTTCTTAGGGAAATGAATCATGGACATTTTCTTTTAACCCTTGTGAGTTTAAATAGGCCATTTCCTCCCTGTGGATATGACCCAATCCTAATTGAGTGGTTATTTTAATTATTGATTAGTCAATTTTTCCACCACATAGAATTACAAACAACGCATCATTTTATGTGACAAATGACTTTAAAAGTGAAATTGACACATCAACAGGGTCACCCAGGGGTTAATTAGAGGTCAATTGAGCATAAAAGATCAAAAAGTAGGTCAACACTGACTGAAATAGGGTTTCACGCATTTCGAGAACCAAAATAGTCTAAAAAATCCTAACTATCAACCCCACTTAAATTGAAGAGGTTTTGGTTAGGATAAAATTAATATAAACCTCCTAAAATTCATAGAAAAATACTCTAAGAGGTTTGGTACCCTTGGTTTGACCATCTAAAACTATTTTAACCTAGAGTAGAGTTTCAGATGGGATTTTGCTTTAATTTAGGCTTCGGTGCAAATTGCCCATTCAAATGTGGTCAAAACTCAAATCCAAGTTTTCCATTAGATTTCTTGGGCTAAAATTAGGTTAAAACCAAACTTTGGGCCCAAGCAGAGTCCATCTTGACCTATTTTGCATTTTAGTCCCTAAAATCTCTATTTCTCAAATCAACCCCTCAACTTTCTAGTTTATTGCATTTAAGCCCCAAACATTGTTGTCATAATTGCATTTTGTCCCTTTCCGCCATTAAAATGTGAGCACACGGCAGGTCGAGATTCAAGGGAGAATATCTCTCTAAAATCAGCACCAAATCCCTCCAAATGTGGAGGGATTGATGTTTAGATCATGGGAAATCCATTGGACTCAATTCCAAGTCCTGAGTTGAATCTTAGAACCCTAGTGAGCTCACGAAAATCATGGTTCTTGTTTCGTAAAAGCTCGACACGAATTTGTGAAATCCTGACATTTGAGGCCCAAGTCATGCTCTATATAAGTTCCCCAAGTTCCCACCGTGCTCCTCAGTCGATTCTTAGCCGGTTCCCACCCTCTTCCCTCCTCTCCGGCCAAGAGCTCCGTCGGCTCCGATGATCTCCACACTCAACCTCTTTTGACCACCCAACCATCAAATTGGGTGGTACATCTCCTTCCTCGAAGTTGTCTGCTTCTAGGGCACATAGCTAAGAGCTCTTATCTTCCTCATCGTTGCCATTCATCAACAGAGCAATTCGTCTCCTTCGTGTCCGATGAGGCAAGCCAGCGAAAAAACTCTTCCCTTTCATCCGTTAGTTAGGCCTACTCTCTTCCTCTATCTCCCTAGGTTAGCTCTATCCCTATAGCTCCTCGATTTGACCGTCGACCGCCACTCTCCCCCATCGTCTTCTCCACCGCCAGCCATAGCTCCGACTAGGTCGTACAACCACTACACTTAAGCAAACAACAAACCACCACCACCACCACCTTCGCCATGACCTACAAAGCAAAAGCCCCAACAAAATTGGGAGCTTTGCCCATGTACTTGCCCCACTGAACAATCCACCTCCCGCAGCTCATCCTCATCATCCTCCACCCTACACACACCACAATACACTTTAAGAACGGCACCAACATAGCCACTACACTTCACCAAACAACAAACCGCCACCACCACCACCTTCACCATGACCTACAAAGCAAAAGCCCCAAAAAAATTGGGAGCTTTTCCTATGTACTCGCCCCACCAAATGACCCACCTCCCGTAACTCATCTTCATCATCCTCCACCCTCCACACACCACAATACACCTCGAGAATGGTACCGACATACTTGCCTTCCTCCGATGACCCTATTGAGCAGTTTAATTTGGGTTATTAGCCTATATTCTTATTTTTAGGTTGTCGTCGGACCTTCGCCATCACCGTTGAATCACTGCCATAGTACGCCACCATCCGACCATCTCTGCCCTTGCTCTAACCACCAACGACTACAGAACATCCTCGCAAAGGCATCTGGACTTGTGATCAAGAAACAGAGTAGTAGCATGCCCAATTGACGCATGCTTCTCACTCAGCTACATAAAGGAGGGAGTGGGAGCATTAGTACCACAACGTGAACGAACAAGTCCAGCGCAGCGTATAAAATGGAAATGTGCTGAAGGCTGTTTGCCTCGAACACGGGGGTGAGGTCCCCTCGTCCACATGCTTAGTTACCCCGTCTCTCACACCTCGCTCACTATCCACGTCGATGAGCCTGGTCCCATGTACTTGACCTGATTACCCAATTAGAGATCTAATTAGGAAGAGAATATAAGAAGGGTGGGGGGTGATTTTGCACTGTTCATGCCTCAAAATTCATGCCTATATGCTCAACACTTAGTGAGATTTTGAGAGGCTTACTGGGTTGGCTCTGATTCTTTGTGCTTGTTCTCTTGTGCCTTGTGTTGCTTGGAGACACTTAAGGCATCTAACCTTTCGGTCTGACGTCTAATTTGGGCATTATTGATTCATTTGAGGCATGATGTTTGATGTGGATTAATGGTTGAAGACCACTATGGAGAAATTGAATTGGTTAATTACATTGGGATATGTGCTTAAATGTGTGAATTAAGTGGTGATTCAAATCACCATTTTTAGCATTTTGATCATCTTTTTATCCCATTGTTTCTTGAGATACAATTTGGTCTATTGCTAAATATATTTTGATTATTGATATTTATTGCATATCTTTCAAGAATTATCATGCTCATTATTTCTAATTGCGATTAGTGTATGAATTTCAAATTTACTCCCTACGACGACCTCAGATTCACTTTTGTCTTCGAACACTTATAAATTTAAATGTTGTTGCAATTTTTGTTGCTATACTACGATGCAATCATTTCCCAAACACGACGATTTTTCCTGTCAACATTTTGGCGTCGTTGCCGAGGAGCAACGCGGAATTCATCACTAGTAATATTCCTTTTGAGTTGATTATTAACTTGCCCTATTGCTTTGCTGTGTTTTGCGAGCTACATCACGAGAAGTTCTTCTGCACAATCAACCACTCCAAGGGTAGGTAAAATCTCTCTTCTTCCCTAATCACCCTAATCCTAGGAAGAGAAAAGGAAACAAAATTAATTAGGATCCACTTGCCTTATTTTCCTAGTAAATATCATCTAAAGGCAAAAGTTTCCTGATTTGTGAGATTTATTGAAATATGATTGAAGATGAGACAATTTGATTAGAGATTCCCCATCGTGATTTCTTGTACCTATTAGGGATTTGTGCTAAAACTTCTCAACATCTTAGACTGCTCACTTTCTTGTTTGAGTCCAAGGTGTTACATTTGGAATCAAAGTGGACTTGAAATAGAGCCAATTAGGGTTTCCACATTAAGGTTTTGAAGCATTAGTACACATCTACCTACGATTAAGGAAATTGACCCTCCCTCATTTGTGTGCCACTAAGCCCTTGTCTGAACTGATCTATTCAAGTGAACCCTAAAATCAAGGCTCCAAATTCACTTGAACTCTAAAAGTAAGGACCTAATAACCTGAGAATCAATTT
Organism: Thalassia testudinum; assembly: GCA_037157565.1. Classification (NCBI taxonomy): domain Eukaryota; kingdom Viridiplantae; phylum Streptophyta; class Magnoliopsida; order Alismatales; family Hydrocharitaceae; genus Thalassia; species Thalassia testudinum. The sequence goes on along the minus strand of JAZHRO010000025.1, from coordinate 55,274,404 downwards.
AGGGTGATTTGGGCCTTAGCCCAAACTTCATCCTCAACCTTAGGGTAGGTCAGGTAAAGTTGGTTCACCTTGTGGACCAACCAACCTACAAATTAGGTCACAATTGAAATAACTTCTAAATCAAGTGAAATCCAAGGCATAAATTAGGGCTAAAATTGGTAGACTTAGGTCTCAATTCATACATCCTAGTCTACTTGGAATCTTAGTGATAAGGAAGGTCGGGTAGGGGAAACCCTATAACTTGTGGGGACGCTCTACTGTGTATGGGTCTTTACCGGACTCTCCCTTCCTAGCTACCCAAGTAATTCTTGGGTGTGTGAATTTCTGATCCAGAGGTATCATTTGCCTCGAAACAGCCTTAGTCATCCAAATTTTTTGGGTGCCTTGATTGGGTCCAATACATATCTAGTCCCTCATCTATTCTATAGTGCACATACACAAGAGAGGCCTCCATTAGAGTTGATCTTTTAGGGAAAATCTGATATTATCTGATCAATTCAATCTAGACCTGAATTTGATTCTATATCCTGATCCACCACTTGATTTGGAAGTGCAACATGACAACATAAGAATAATTTTCAAAAAACCTAAATCCTGAATGAGCATTGTTAATGGGGAAAAATCGGTTTTAAAAAGATGTGCGTTGTAGTATAGATGAAATTGCCTCGAAAACGAATAAAAAGTTATTACTCGAAAACCTATGTATCCGAGGTCAAACGCAAGGAGCAATTTGGTATTTAAAAACTAAGATCACAACTCACAATTTAATAAAATGTAATGACCAATCCAATCAAAGTTATAAAGTAAAAGTGAGGTCAATGTATAGAGAAACTCAAAAAATTGGACGTCTGATTTTAGACGTCTTAAATCTTTGCTGCTACAGTGCTTTCTCTATTCTTTTTCTTCTTTCTTCCTTCACTGATTTCTGACCTTGCCCTTTAATTTTCTCTCTTCTTTCTCTTTCTCTACGGCCATTCTTCTTCTGCCTTCTTCTTCCTTCTGCTATTCTTTGGCTTTCTTCCTTAACACTTCTTTCTATCTTCTTCTCTTCTGCTTCTGTTCTTTGGCTTTCTTCCTTAACTCTTCTTTCTATCTTCCTCTCTTCTTCTTCCTTCTTTGGCTTGCCTTTCCTCTGCTACAGTGTCGTATCTTTCCTTTGGCTTCTACCTCTTCTCCTCCCTTTGCTTAGCAGCAAGTATGCTTCCTTCTCCTTCTTTCTTTCTTTAGCCTCTGCCTTTGCAGCTAAGTCCTTCCTTAACTTTGGCCTCCTTATCTTCTGCCTTTTCCTTCAAGTCCATGGCCTTCAACTTCTTCTTTCCTTCAGTAGCTGCCTCCTTCTCCTTCTTCTTTCCCTGCACAGCACAGAGCAAAACCTACCCCTACCCTCCCCCACGTGTCTCTCTCTCTTTTTCACTCTTAGGTTCGCTCTCCCAGAGCTGGGTAATCAGGTCGGGCTTCTCATGCCCAGGTCCAGGGGCACCAGCGTGGTGTAGTGCACGAGGAGTGCAGGGAATACGAGTCAGGTACCAGGTCCGCATGGGTGTGTGTCGCGGATGAGGCGGGGGCATGCGTGGGCGACGGACCTCACCCCGTGTACTGGAGGTGATAAGAGAGAAGCACAAAAACAATATAAATGACTTACCTGTGTTGAGAACTTATGAGGTGGGACTAAAGTGTCCCACCCGCTTCTTCATGCCCGCATGGAAGACACTCGCCCAATTGAAGTAGCTACAATCGTGGATGCTTTTGATTGCTAGGTGTGAACAACTTATAGAGGGATTCCGCGCACCTGGAGCGTCTCAGCCTAGAGTGGAGTGACCTGGAGCTCACGAGCAAGCTCCTTCATGCCTTCGCTAATGGCAGCAGAGGCTCACACCTGAAACACACGAACATGGCCTCGCGGCCCTATCAAATAACTTGGGAAGCTTTGCCATGTCACGACGATGGTGAGACGAGGGTTGGTTGGCCATAGGACAACCTAGGGATGCATGCCTAGGTCGCTCTGTGGCCGTGAATATGGGTTTATTCGGTGGGCAAGTGTGGTGGTGTTGGCGGTCGATGGAAGGGCGAAGGACGATCAGAGAGTGATGGTGAAGGTGATGAGGTAGGTGGTAAGGCGTGTGGAGCGGAGGAGTGACGGATTCGCCTTGCCAGTGGTCGGCTGGAGATGAGGGGGACGAAGGTGGACAGTGGCAGTCGAGGGGTATTTTATGAGATTGAATGAGGGAAAATGAAGAATAGAGGGAGAGGAACTTATTTGCATGTAGCTAGACGAAGGGGAAGTAGAGCCTGAGGTGAGGATGATGGCGACGAGGAAGAGGTCAGAGAGGTGCACGCTGGTACAGCGCAATGCGTAAGAGTGAGACGAAGATGACTCTACCACTGGTATGGTGGCAGAGGATGAGAGGAGGGAGAAGGGATCGTCGGAGCTTGCAGGTGGTTGGCTGGAGACGAGGAAGGAGGAAATTTGGGGGAATTCTCAGGCCAATTCAAGCTTAAAAGATGTGCCAAGGATCGGGGGTCCTTTTATAGCTGCTAGCCGAGACCTTTGTGCTTGGAAGGAAAGCCTCCAAGCGCAAAGATCTCACCGGAGATGGAAGGTGCGCAAGACACCCAAATCTCTCGAGCGTTCACATGAGAGATTTGGTGTAAATTCGATCTGGGGATCCTGTTCAGACGATGGAGAAATCCTCAGAGAATCTCCCTTCCAAATCTGGGAAGAGATCTCTGAGTATTCGGGGAGATATCCTCCTCAAATCCTTGCCAGAGTGGGATTCCTCCATTGTAATGGTGAGGAATTTAGGGGGGTATGTGCAAGGATTTTCAAAAGATAGGGGCTATAATGTAATTAGGTGGACTATTTTGCAAAGTAGATCAAGGTGACCTTTGCTTAGGCCCAAATTTTGGTACAAACCTAATTTGGACCTAAGGAATCCAATGGTGAAGTTGGATTTTAGGTTTGACCATGTTTGACTAGATATTTTGTACAAAAACTTAAATTAGATCAAGAACTGAGCTAGGACCCTATCTAAGTCAAAATAGGTTCTAAAGGCCAAATTAATGGTTCTAAACCCTAGGGGATAATTTTCCATGACTGTTAGAGGGTTTAGTTGATTTTTATCCTGACCAGAACCTTGTGAAATTAAGTGGGTTTTTTTAGGGTTACAGAATGTCATTTAATTCTTAGATCTCACAATGACCCTTTTCTGACTGAACTATCCCACTTTTCCTCTTATTAAGTCCAATTGACCTATGTTTAGCCCTTGAAAAATCCCGTTGATGTACTATAACGGTAAATTTTATCCTTTAGTTCATGTTTTCTTCCCAGAACAGTAATCCCTTGAATGAGGCCTTCCTTTAGGTTATGTAGGAGCTTTTGTTTACTTTCTCAGGTCAAAATGAGCTAACTAGGGCTATGATGAGGTTCTCATCATACCTGCATGCCTAGCTTTTGCTAGTCCCTTAGCAAAATTTCAAGGTTTTAACATCTGTTCTAGACCATGGGTTTCTTTCACTAGTTATGATAAGTGTTTTTTTTCTTTCTTTTTGGTGATCAGGTCAGAATGTCGAAAATAGGCCTAGAGGTACTCAAGTACCAACCAAAATCCGTACTTGACCTGCTTTAGCCTCAGTCCTCCGCAAAGGTTTTTAAGGCCCGTAGAAACTATCCTAGGGTTTGTTGGACTCCACGGTTAAAGCACCCGTGCTTGAGACATTTTTAGCCTAGGTTCAGTTTGCAGTGCATTTTTTTAAGAGCGAGACAGAAGATTTATTTATTTGGAGAGTCTTCTCTCTCTTTTCTTTTATTTCTAGCTTCGGATTGGCTTCTCAACATGGTCTGTATCGGATTCCTCGTCCCCATCATCAATCCTCAAAGGTCCCTGTCAATCGATGCTTCATGATAGCACTGCCCATGGCAACCCCAGAACTGGCACTTTCGAGACTTTGAGATAATCCCACCCATGGCGTTCCGTGGCTAAATCCAGACCCTGGTAGTCGACATTTCGTGCTAATGCTGCCCATGGTATCTGAACCAGCAGAGTGCTTACATGCCCCTGGTAGGATATGTAAATATCCTAAGAGACAAGCACCGAGAAGACAATATGTTACACATCTTCGAGGGGGGTTTCTCGCCTCTCCGCATCGGGAACTCATCTAAATCAACTTGCGTTGATCGGCCGCTCCTAATCTAGGCAACTTTTTCAGAACATTAAAATGCTTTTGCATGATTTTGAAAGTTAAGCGCACTGAACCAAACTGTGTGAGGATTGGGGTGCTTAGGTTATCGAGTCCTGCAAACTGAAGGTCAGTTAATGAGGTCGAATACTCCCTAAGCCTTAGACCTAATACTTAAGTTTCGCATTTTCCCCAACCTCTTGAGGAATATCCAGATTTTAGCGAGTACTTGAATTTTTAAGCCTAAGAGTCTAGCCCAAAAGTCCTAAAGTCAGCGTTCCTGCTAATATCTTTCTGTGTCTCCTTAGCAGTTTTTTCTCTTTTTTCTTGATGTGGTCTAGAACTTCAATTAATCCCTTAATCTTTTACTAATGACTATTTCAATTTTTCCATTTTGTGCTCCTTTTTGGCATTTTTCTCTTTTCCTCATATTTTATATAGCCCAAAAATTATCTCCCCCCTCAGTTTTTCTTGTTCTTTTTTCAAGATTTTTTAATTTTTTGTGTTTTTTATGATATGTGATTTTTTTGTTGAAACCTTTTCTTGATATGAGTTTTCATGACATTTTGCACTTTCATACCCCCCCACACCTACAATTTGCAATGTCCCCATTGTAAATTAGGTGGGTTCGAATTCAGCTTAGTTCATTCATTAGGACAGGTGTTCGGTGGGCGAACGGGTCGAGGTGACTGTTGTGAATGATTTCTAGAGTCGTGTACGAGTACCTAAGGTGGAGTCGACTGTTCTAATGGATGGACCCTAAAGTGCAATATGAATTCAGCATAGAAATGTCAGGAAAGGTTTCAGGTTTTTCAAAGAATGATTGGTTGCCTCATGTTAAGCGTTGAGTTTTACACCATCGGCTGGGTGCAATGAGCTCAGGGAGAATGGAGGATAAAGGATGACTCAGCCAAATCTGTATTGGTCATGTCAATGAACGGTTTGAGTCTCTGACCGTTCACGACAAAGGGTTCGGAATCGTGGCTAAGTGGACTAATCTCAACGGCTTCATTTCCAAAGATTTGTCGAATGCCTCTTCTCATCGCTCTGCCAAATTGGGTTTCACCAATTTTACATGAAATCAAGGGAGTACCTGGTGATGTGTGTGTTGGTTGTATTGTGGTTGTTGTGTTTGAAATTGGTGATAATTGTTGATTATGTCGTTGTAGTACAGGGTGTACAATATAACATTAAGGATGTCGTATAGTGGTGAGTATGGGTGAGTTCCAGTCATTACAACCATTATTATCAGTTGCTTATTTATCTAATTTTTACTGGTTTTGTTCCAGGTCGTTCACTGGGAGGCAATTTATTGAATTTAATTCGGTCACTCTTTGATTATCTCAAAATTGTCTTCTTATTCAAAAAAAAAAAAAAAACTTTACATTTTATTAAAGAATGAATGAATGTGTGTTTTATTTACCTAATTACTAAGAAATGCTTGCAAAAATACTAACTATGAACAAGCATCAAACAATCTATTATTATACTCTAAACTATGTATTTACAAGTTATACTATTAACACTAATATGTTAGTTCATACTCCATTAGGATACCATGGTGTAAAAACTTAACTTACTAGTCATTTATTTATAGTGACATATATATCAGTTTTAGTGACAGATATAAACGTCGCTAAATCTCAGGAAACACTATATACAACCTAAAGAAGCAACCTGAGGTCTTTAGCGACATTTATAGTGTCGTTTTATTCTGTTAGTAATTATGTGGGTTTAATTTTACATATGTACAGAGTCTTTTATGTTGTTATCTCGTGTTATCTCTTTTTTTTTAAGTCGTCTGTCCTTTCATTTTGTTCTGTGTAGTCTTTCAGAGGCTGCGGTGGAGTCCTTAGTGTAAAATGTGTTTAATTAGCAGGCGCGCTTTTCGAGGGATACACAGCACCCTTTGGGTGGGACCAGACCTCTACTAAGCGCGCCCTAATCTCAGATTAGGTGCTTAATTACGTTTTCGTATCAGCGCAGGGCCTCAGCCCAACGCCTTCAACAAGTTCGCACACGCTCGGGCTCCCAGCCCCACACAGGAATCACGCATTCAGTATTCAGCACATATCAGAATCGGGTTATCGGATCAGACGGAGCAGGTGAAGTTTCGGGCGCCCGGCGCCATGACGACTAGGTTATAACATAAATTATATTTATATGCTGCGTTTCGTTTGCAGCCCACGATGTGGCGCTATTCCAGCGCCACATCGTGCGCTGGAAACCAAACGCAGCTGCGTCTGTGCGCGTTTTTGGCCCTCGATTTGGGGGCCATAAATTATTAAAAAAAATAAAATAAAATATGGTAAATAAAGTATTTACATAATACTACATAATTGATTAATTAATTTTGAATTTTAAATATGTTTACTATACAAATAAATTCGCTAAACTAGGCTGATTATACAGGTTGATTTAGGTGATTAAATAGTTAATTACTTATAAAATAATTAGTAAATGGTCTAATTGACCTTAAAGAGTTTTAACTTACATACTTAAGTATTTAATACATATTTTTATTGTATTTTTACGAATTTATTTATGTTTTATTTAGGCTAAAATAGCAATTCTGTGTAGTTTATAATTAAAACTAAGTTACAGTAAGTTATACTAGGTATAATTGTACTTTAACTAACTTAAATTACTTACTATATATGTTAACCTAAGTCTATAGATTTATTTACTTAATTATAGCTCTAAATTATTAATTTAACTAATTTATTCTACAATATAGCTACTGAATATGTACATATGAATCTGTATATATACATATACATATATCAGTAAATACATACATAATAGTTCAGTATTTATACATATATTTACATAGATTACATATGTATATAGATTTATGTACAAGTTTATACAGTATTTACAGTATATCTATGTATGTCTACGTACATAATCAGGCTGTATATTATAGTTATAATAGTATGGATATGTATATTTACAGTGTGAAATTAAGTATGTATAATTAGGTTTTAGTAGGAACTTAGGGAATGAGGGTTAATTAAGTTTTTATTTCATTTTAAACAGCAGCTAAGCTACTGTCAGAGAAGATGGAGAGGGAAGAGAATGTACTGTTCAGGGTGTTTTAACAGTGTCAGTGGCTTCAGCCACTGTCAAATGGGCTAACTGCTGCTGCAGTTAGTCCATTTGAAGAGGGGGAAAGCATTCACAAAGAAGAGGAGAATTTAGAGAAGAGGGGAATGTTGCTGCAGTTTGCAGCATTTTACTGTATAACTGGGAATAAGAGAAAATTCAGAACAAACTAAAAATTAAAGAGTTGAAATCCAAATCTGATAAGGGTATAGATCTCACGAAAATCACATAAGAATTCAGTTCAAATACCCACAAGGAAAAGCCCTTATCAAAAGCATCATTTCAGATCAAAACACAAATGGCATTGAGTTAGTCTTCCTAATGCCATAGACAGCATGAAGGAAGACTTAACTCAATCAATTAAAACCAAAAACATACAATCCCAGTTTCTTGCAACCTTAAGGAGTATGGAAAACTCCTTAGGTTAGAGAATCACCATACAAAAATAATTATCAAACAGGTGGTGTATGGCAGTTCTGAAATGACAAATCAGAAAAAGAATGCATTAAAGGAATTTATAAAAGCTAGCAAATGCATTTAGATCAAGGCAGAAGCAAATTCATGAAAGGCTCTTCTGATTTGTTCTCTGTCACCAGAGAACTTCTCAGAATCCTTGCCCTCAAGGAAAACCAAAATCCCTTCAATTTGTCAGATCTGTCAAGACATTTCAGAAAGCAAAATCTCTTCAAAACCCATGTTAAAGTGAATCTGACAAACTGAGGCAATCAATCTAAAATAAAAGGGGCTTTTGTGAACACAAATGGGGTGAGTGAGAAGCCCCAAATGGTGCTTGTGACGCCAATTTCAGATCTGAGGCAGTACACCATCAGATCTGGAATTGGGTCCAGATGTGTGGGTGACAGATGAAAGATTCGTCGTTAAAAGGAACATAAATCAGAATTGGATGGTGGAAAAACAAAACATGAAGAGGGAGATAAATTGATTAATGAACAGATGATTCTTCCCCTCTGATCTGGACTGATCAGAGGAGGTGAGGGAGGGGATCTAATACTAATTCTACTCCTAAGACTAATCTAACTACAGCTAACATTAAACACTAACAATTAAAACTAAATCTATTCTAAACTACTGTAAACTAAATCTAACACTACTTGTGCAGAATTAAAAACTAAACTAACAGGAAGAATGGGACCTATGGGTCCTTAGCCGGCGGCTAAGGAGGAAGAAAGGAGGAGGGTGACTCCAGCGGAGGGAAGAGTCTGCTAGTGAGACTCCAGGGTCGTCCTCAGGTGCTACGAGGTCCTTAGCGACGAGGAGGGTCGAGAGCAGGCGATGATTCCACAGCCGGTGGCTGTGAAATCAGGGTCCAGATGAGGAGGAGAGACTGGAGTGGAAGAATTGATCGCTAAGAGATGTAGGAGGGAGCGATCCCTCGCGCGCGACACCACTGAGGTGCTTAAATAGCAGCTCAGTGACTGAGATCACCGCAAGGGTGAGGTTAATCAGAATCAGGCCGGCGGTGAGGATGAGATGGGTAGAGCGCGTGGCGAGTCAAGAGAGAGATCTGACCGTCAGATGAGATCTGGGAAGAGAGGTGAACGCACGCACCGAATCGCGCGAAGGTTCCATTTGAATCCAGCCGCAGATCGAGATCAAAAGTGCGATGGACGGTCGAGAATGGCTGTGTTCTTCGCGCGCTACAGTGCGCGTGAAGAACACAGGCTTCTCTTTGAAATAAAGGGGAAATTTGCAGACGGACCCTTAGAAGAAGGGGTAGAACATTTGCATGCAGGCCCATAAGAGAGAAGAATAGCAGCTGGAAGGGCCCTGCAGTCTTATAAAAGGGTCCCTGCGGCTTGCAAATAGGTCCAAGAAGGAGTTTTGAAGGGTAGAAATGTAATGCATGAAGGACCTAATTGTAATCTATTTATTTCTAAGCCTAAATGATGTCCAATTGCTTTCAAATTTTTACATGTGCTTAATTGAACATTTACGACATTGATTTTACTTCTGATTTGGCTTTTCAAACTTGTTTATGTGTTCAATTTATGCATGGATCATCATTTATTCTTTAATTTTCATAATATCTTATTTTTGTGACCTAATTAGGAGATTTTAACACACATTAAAAGTTTTAGGTCTTTTCTTTAATTCCCACACTTAACCCTTTTTATGTGTTAATTTGATATTGTTTTGCTTAGTATCTAGCTTAATTTCGGCCTTTTAGCTATGATGAGTAGCCACTCATCACCTGGGTCTTTAGCCTTGGGTGGGAGTTTACTCAAGATTACAGAGCTGGCTTGCTCTGACAGTATGATCGGACTCCCACTTTTGGTTCGTGGCTTACGCTTGGGTGTACACACGTCTTTTACAAATCGTGCGTAAGGTGGTACATGGAGGATTGCATCCATCAAGGGAATGTTTATCTGGACCTATTCAAAGAGCTTGACCAGATCCTCCTCAGGAGCCACGGGTTTGGTTATCCTCTTTCCCTTGGTCAAGACCTCGGGAAATGGAACCTTAGTTGGTTCCTCTAGAATAGGTCTAGGTTCTTGATCTGGGATAGGGGTATCCTGGATAACTATCCTAGGGCTTGGGTTACTACCAGGCTTTGAGTGGTTTGGATAATGTGGGTCTTGGGTTGCTTTACAACTACGAGTTGTTACGGAGTTTAATCTTGCCTGGTTTTGGTTTGGGTTTGGTAAGATGGGTGGCTGCTACTGAAATCCTACATAAGATGTCGAAGCTTCCATCCTGTCGGGTGATGGAACAGAGGGGGCCCGATAAATCATATGTGTGGCTTAGATTTGGGTTCATAATGTGCCTCTAGGTCGGCACGTTATTTGGGTTTGGCAGAGGTTACGAAGGAAGGGTGCCAGGTTGGCAGGAATTTGCCATCTGGGCAAGTTGATTGCGAACCTCTGTGATCTTGTCCTTGTGCTGTTTCTGCATTGCTACATTCGTCTTCTGAATGTCAGCCAGTGCTTGAAGGATAAGAGTCATTTGATCTTGGTTTGGCCTAGATTGATAGGTAGGGTTGGGTCGAGGCTGAGGCAGCTGATATGGATGAGGAGCTTGTGGACGGGGTTGATAAGGTGGTCTTTGAGTTTGAGAATTTCCCGTCCACTGGAAGTTGGGATGATTTCGCCATCCAGGGTTATAGGTATTTATAGAAGGGGTCATCTAGATGGCATTGAGGTCCTCGCAAATCTGAGGAGCCTAAGAAAAGTCAGAATACGAGGGTTCAAAGTTCCCCCAAGTAGAATAGAGTGGATCGGAGGTTCCTCCAATCCGAGAGTCAGACGGGGGTGGATACGGGTCCATCCCCTGAGAAGATTGGTGATAGATGTTTTGCGCAGTTTCCCTCACAAGAGGTGGCCAATCAAAAGAGTTCTGCATAGAGGTGGCTCACTGCAGATGCCGAGTTAGCTCGTCCACCTTCTTCTCTATGATAGAGACCTTGTCCAACCAACTGGCCATCAGATCCAAATCAACGGATGTGGACAGGTCCTACGTCTCATGTGCTCCCCTAAGACTCGTCGATGCGCGGGCATTCGTCCGATCGAATAAGCCCATGGAGTCATTATTAACGGAGTTCTTGCACATATTTTCGAGAATCTCCCACACCGTGTCCTCATGTTGACCCATGATGTTTCCTCCGCATGTTGCATTGACGAATAATCGAATGTCTTCATGGAGTCCCTGGTAAAAGGACTAGACTTGTTCCCATTTAGGAACTCCATGATGGGGGCACTTTTGCATGAGATCTAAGAATCGATCCCATGCCTCATGAAGAGGTTCTCCCGATTGTTGAGTAAAATGAGTGATCTGCTGGCGCAAGGCATTTGTCCGGCCAACGGAGAAGAACTTCTTCAAAAATTCGAACTGAAGTTCATCCCAGGTGTTGATCGGATGAGTCTGAGTTTGATACCAATGAGTAGCCTTGTCCATGAGGGAGAAAGAAAACATCTTCATGAGTAGAATATCCTGATTTTGTGCATCTGGCCTGAAGGTCTGGGCCAGATGTTTCAGCTGCTTAATGTGCTGGAATGGATCCTCAAAGTTAAGCCCATGGAATTTTGGAATGGCATGAATCATATTGGGCTTGAGTTCAGAATCAGAACCTCCAGTCGGGATTCAGACTTGAGGCTCGATTGCCACCACAGTGGGATTATAGTGATCTCGTATCATAGGACGCTGCGGTGGGTTTATAAAGTTTTGGAAGAGATCATTTAGGCACTGAAGTTGGTGCTCAAGGTTGTTCTCTTCTTCATTGGGTTGTGCCATGATGGAAGAAGAAGGAGAACTTGGTTTTGAATCAGAGGAAAGATCTATGTGGTGGGGTTGTTGCACAAACAAGGGTGTCGAGGCTTGGCCTCGACGAGAGTGAATTTCTAAAGGAGGTCTTAAGGATGGTCTTAAGGACCTCCTACCAAACATGCACCGAAGGATTTGATGAGATTAGAATGTGCTGGATCCAATTGAGACACCCAAAAAAAATGTTGGGTGACTATAGAGGTTTAGGACAGATGATACCCCTTAGTCAGAAAGGTCGTCCACTTGAGAAATACTTGGGCAGCCAGAGAGGGAGAATCCCACAAAGACCCCTACACGGTAGAGCGTCCCCACGAGTTACAGGGTTTCCCCCACCCGACCTCTCTTGTCACTGAGATTCTAGGTAGATCAGAATGGGGACCTTGACATCTTAAGTATACCTTTTTTAATTAAGATCAAGGTGCTTAGGGTTCCACTAGAACTTTAGGTCTTTTGAGTGCAAAAGGTGACCTAATTTTAAGGTTGGTTGACCCAAAGGATCAACTTCACCTCTTTGTTCCTTTAAGAGCTTTTAGGTCCTTTCTTTTAGTCTTCAAATGGATTAAGAGCCTGATTTGCTTAGGGTTTCTCTTAGATAAATCTTTTCAAACAAGGTTTAGGCACACCTCTTTTTGAAATTTTTGCTTCTTTGCTTAAGAGAATATGTGTCTCTAAAAACCCTAGCTTTGCAATCCTTAGGTTGGCTCTAGTTAGTCCAATTTAGTTGCCTCAAAAATTGGTATCTAGGGCTCAATCAAGAAGGTTTTAGCCCTAGTTACCTTAATTAGATGTGCAATTCAAAATGTGTTGACATGAAAATCAGGTAACTTTGGTGAATTACTAGATATGGAAGCAGGTAGTCCTAGGTTGATTTTTCTTTATTTTTTTTTCCTTTTTAGACTTTGAGGGGATTAAGAGAGAGGGCTATTGAAAGTTTACCTGTTCCTTGGTGTGATTGTTGTGTGGCTGCTTTTCTTTCCTTTTCTTCCCTTGAGACAAAACACAACAAAAGAGAAGGATTAGGTCAGTACTGAATCAGAGGTTGTGATCAAAGTTTCTAAAATGCCTGTTGCTCCCCGGCAATAGCGCTAAAATGTTAACGAGGTAAAATTGGTTTTAAAAAGATGTCCATTGTAGTATAGATGAAATTGCCTCAAAAATAAATAAAAATTTATTACTCGAAAACCTAGGTATCCAAGGTCGAACACAGGGAGCAATTTGGTATTTAAAAACTAAGATCACAACTCACAATTTAATAAAATGTAATGACCAATCCAATCAAAGCTATAAAGTAAAAGTGAGGTCAATGTATAGAGAAACTCAAAAATTGGACGTCTGATGCAAAATCAGATGTCTTAAATCTTTGCTACTACAGTGCTTCTCTATGCTTTTTCTTCTTCCTGCATTGATTTCTGACTTTGCCCTCTGATTTTCTCTCTTCTTTCTCTTTCTCTGTGGCCACTCTTCTTCCGCCTTCTTGTTTCTTCTGCTGTTCTTTGGCTTTCTTCCTTAACTCTTCCTTCTGTCTTCTTCACTTCTTCCTTCTTTGGCTTGCCTTTCCTCTACTACAGTGTTGTCTCTTTTCTTTGGCTTCTGCCTCTTCTCCTCCCTCTGCTTAGCCGCAAGTTTGCTTCCTTCTCCTTCTTTCTTTCTTCAGCCTCTACTTCTACGGCTAAGTTCTTCCTCAACTTTAGCCTCCTTGTCTTCTGCCTTTGCCTTCCAGTCCTACCTTCAGCTTCTTCTTTCCTTCAGCAGCTACCTCCTTCTCCTTCTTTCCCTGCACAGCACAAAGCAAAACCTACCCCTACCCTCCCCCATGTCTCTCTCTCTCTATTTCTCTCTTAGGTTTGCTCTCCCAAAGCTGGGTAATCGGGTTGGGTTTCGCGTGCCCGAGTCCAGGCGCACCTGCATGGTGTAGTGCACGAGGAGTGCAGGGTATACGGGTCGGGTACCAGGTCCACGTGGGTGTGTGTCGCTAACGAGGCGGGGCCGTACGTGGGCGAGGGACCTCACCCTGTGTACTGAAGGCGATAAGAGGGAAGCACAAAAATAATATAAATGACTTACCTGTGTTGAGAACTTACGAGGTGGGACCAAAGTGTCCCACCCGCTTCTTCATGCCCGAAGGGAAGACACCTGCCCAATTGAAGTAGCTGCAGTCACGGATGCTTTTGATTGCCAGGTGCGAATGACTTGTAGAGGGATTCCGTGCACCTAGAGCATCTTAGCCTAGAGTGGAACGACATGGAGCTCGCTAGCAAGCTCCTTCACGCCTTCGCTAATGGCGGCAGAGGCTCACACCTGAAACACACAAACATGACCTCGCGGCCCTATCAAATAACCTGGGAAGCTTCGCCGTGTCATGGCGAAGGTGAGACGAGGGTTGGTTGGATGCTGGACAGCCTAGGCGTGCATGCCTAGGTCACTCTGTGGCCGTGAATATGGGTTTGTTCAGTGGGCAAGTGTGGCGGTGTTGGCGGTCGATGGAAGGGCGGAGGATGATCAGTGAGTGATGTTGAAGGTGATGAGGTAGGTGGCGAGGCGTGTGGAGCAGGGGAGTGATGGATTCGCCTTGCCGGTGGTCGGCCGAAGATGAGGGAGACGAAGGTGGACAGTGGTTGTCGAGGGGTATTTTATGAAATTGAATGAGGGAAAATGAAGAATAGAGGGAGAGGAACTTATCTGCGTGTAGCTGGACGAAGGGGAGATAGAGGAGACGAGCGGCGTGTATGTGTCGTTGTTGGGGAAGAAGACCCTGAGGTGAGGATGACGACAACGAGGAAGAGGTCGGAGAGGCACATGCTGGTACGGTGATTAGCCCATGTTTGTGAGCTATTTAAGTATTTAAGTGCATAGACATTAAGTTAATTCTAACATTTATTTAGCATGCATTAGGATGTAAATAGATTAATTCATATTTTTGATTTAATTACATAATTCATGCATTGCATTCATAACTAAATGCATTTAGAATTAACTTAGAATTGCATTCATTTAATTAGTTAACCAATTAGGTGCATTGCATGCATTGTTTTAATTTAAATATTTTATTCTTTTATTTTTTTTCTCCTTTGCACAGGTAACTCCTCCGACTTCGGCTCTGCCTCCTCCTCTTACACATCACATTTACGCTACGCCATTTTGAATTTGAAACGAAGGCTGTGGCTACAAAAGGAGGAGGGAGAGCTGTCATGTGGAGGAGGCCACCACCATTCTGACCCACCACTGCACAGAGCCTAGAGCCTATTCATTCCACACCACCAGCCTCCTTCCACGAGCACAAGACCACTCCACCGCGAGCAGGTGGGGTGACAAACCGCCGCGCCATCTGTGGCTTGTGCATCACTGCGAGCGTACGCCTGAGGACCACGCAACTACTGCCCGAGGTGACAGACCATAATCAGGATGCCTGAGGACCCGTCATCTCTTTTCTTCTTGCCTTGTCACTGATGCTATTTGGAGAAGGACATGTCAGGAGCCACTACCATAGTGGGATTCTATCTGGCATGGGTTTGGTGTGAGAGGGAAGCCACATGTATGCATGGCTGCCACTATTTGGTGTGTGTGGAAGTTAAGAAATGAGAGACTTTTCCAGGAGAGGCCGGTGTGCTATGAAAGTATTGTAAGAGAGTGCTAGTCCCTCATACATTTTTGGGGATCTCTTCTATAATTTCTCTTACTTGTTTGTATAATATACTGCTCCAGATTGATATCGTAAGACAATAGCTTTCCTTTCTGTTTCAAAAAAAAGGTCGCTACCCCTTACCATCCTCAGACGAGTGGCCAGGTTGAAGTGTCGAATAGGGAGATAAAAAATATTTTGGAAAAGACCATTAGACCTGATAGGAAAGACTGGTCCCAAAAGCTCGATGATGCTTTGTGGGCATATCGAACGGCCTATAAGACCCCTTTGGGTACTTCTCCCTTTTTGATTGTGTATGGGAAAGCATGCCATTTACCTATTGAGTTGGAACATAAGGCACTTTGGGCTATTTGAAGTGTTAACATGGATTTAGAGAAGGCAGGTAAGGCACGACTTCTGGAATTAAGTGAGCCTGAGGAGCTGAGGAATAATGCTTATGACACCTCTCAAGCTTATAAAGAAAGAACTAAGGTCTTGCATGATACGTATATACTTCGAAAGACCTTTGAGCCCAACCAACAAGTCTAGCTTTTCAATTCCAGACTTAAGCTTTTTCCTGGGAAGTTAAAATCTCGTTGGGATGGGCCTTACATAATCACTAAAGTGTTTCCGCATGGAGCTGTGGAGATTAAAAGCCCTTCCTCTTTAGCAACTCCCTTTATCGTCAACGGTCAATGGTTAAAACCATACATTACTTTGGAAGGCCATCTGATTGACGAGGTCACTCTTGAGGAGCCTTAGCTCCTACCATTATCCGCCCCAGGTAATATCTTCCTTTAACTATTTTTGTTTTCAATGAGGACATTGTTTGAACCAGGCATGGGGGAGAGGACCTGAGGCATTTTGTTTATAGCATGTCTACATTTTGCATTCATAACTAAAAAAAAATAATTAAAAAAAAAAGGTTTTGAGCTTAACTGGCTAGATCCTACATTCTTAAGCAAATCAGAACTCTAGGTTAGACTAAGTTGGTTCTAGGGTCAAACTTTAGAAGCTAAATGAGCTACTAGCTTTAGACCTTTAGGGTCCTTTGTGGACTTAAAAACTTAAGTAGGAGTTAAGTTGCGGACCATTCCTCAAGAGGTTGAGGAAGGAAAGCTAGGGTTTGAGTTAAAAGGTGGGGTAGTACCTGGAGTCTTTTTCTACCTTTTGGTTTACAGGTCCTTGTAACCCAAGCATCCAAATTTCACACACTTGGTCTGGTGTAAGTAATCAACTTAATTCCTTTCTTAAAAGAGATTTGGTTCTCTTAGTTTTGACTTGGGAGAGGCTTGAAAACACAATTTGATTGGAAGAGTTCCCGCCATAGGAGAGGTGGAGTATATACTGACCTTGAGGATGCGATGATAACATATTACCTCCTCGGTGCTTATCTCTTAGGATATCCATCCTACTGGGGGCATGTAAGCGCATTGTGCGGTTCAGGTACCATGGGTGGCCCTATCTCGAAGTGTCGATTGCCATAGGCCTGAATTCGCTTAAGAAATCCATGGGAGATACTATCTCGAAGTGTCGATTGCTAGGAGTTCTTGGGGTCGTTATAAGCGGTGCTATCTCGAAGCATCGAAAGCCAGGCACCCTTCGAGGTACGGTGATGGGGACAATGAATCTGACATAGAACGTGTTGATAGCTAATCTGAGGTTAGACTTAGAGGAATCAAAAAAAAAATCCTTTTTCCTTTATCTCAAATAAATCAGACCAATTCACATGCACGGATGCTTTAATCTTAGGGATCAATAAACTTTAGGGTAGAGTCAGAAATCAGGGAAACTTGTTCCAGTAACTCGTCTTTAGCCGACCTAGTCTATAACTTAACAACTACTTGGGAACCTTAGGTCTAAAGTCTGAACTTAATATGTTTCCAAAGGAAGACCGATTGGGTTGGCTTGTCTACTTGGAGTGCTAGGTTTTGCTTGGATTTGCTAGGGACTAGCAAAAACTAGGCATGGGGGTATTTGATTAGCCCATGTTTGTGAGCTATTTAAGTTTTTAAGTGCGTAGACATTAAGTTAATTCTAACATTTATTTAGCATGCATTAGGATGTAAATAGATTAATTAATATTTCTGATCTAATTACATAATTCATGCATTGCATTCATAAATAAATGCATTTAGAATTAACTTAGAATTGAATTCATTTAATTAGTTAACCAATTAGGTGCATTTCATGCATTATTTTAATTTAACATAGAAGTTAAGGGCTTATGCATAAATAACCATAATATTTTATTCTTTTATTTTTTTTCTCTTTTGCACAGGTAACTCCTTCGGCTTTGGCTCCGCCTCCTCCTCCTGCACATCACATTTACGCTACGCCATTTTGAATTTGAAACAAAGGCTGTGGCTACAAAAGGAGGAGGGAGAGCTATCATGTGGGGGAGGCCACCACCATTCCGACCCACCACTGCATAGAGCCTAGAGCCTCTTCATTCCACACCACCGGCCTCCTTCTGCGAGCACAAGACCACTCCACCGCGGGCAGGCAGGGTGACAGACCACCGCGCCATCTGTGGCTTGTGCATCACTGCGAGTGTACGCTTGAGGACCACGCAACTACTGCTCGGGGTGACAGACCGCCGCGCCATCTGTGGCTTGTGCATCACTGCAAGTGTGCACCTGAGGACTACGCAACTACTGCCAGCAACCCCTCCACTTCAACAAAACCCCTCACCAGCATACCTCCAGCAGCAGCTGCCACTTGCGGCCGAGCCCACCACATACCCGCGTGACCAGCACGCCTCCAGCAGCTGCAACCACCACCCGCACACCACAGTTTCCAGCACCTCCCCGCGTGCACCTACGTGCCTTCCGCAGCAGCAGTAGCTGCTCAGCACAGCACGCCCACCCCCAGTGCCACTGCAGAGCCCCACGCTCGCACCTACCTCTGCGTGCCCACCTCCCTGTCGGCCTGCAGCGCCCACCACGTGTTCTCCATCCTGCAGAATGTGCTCCCGCTTTTTCAGCGCCCTCGCCGACCTCCTCCAGCGCACCTCTAGCACGCAGTAGCCCCCTTGCCTCCTACGCTTCCACGCTACACTCCAGCACGCAGTAGCTCTGCCCACGCGTGTTCTCGCCACATGGCCCGCGCGCCTCAGCAACTGCACTCCTGTAGCATGCACGGCAGCAGCAACCTCTTCACCGCCGCCACTCCTCTCCTCTGGCAGGCCGGCTCCGACCATCTCGCGACGCACCGCTGCCACCACCGCGACGGCCTCGCTTCAGCCAACCTCCTGTGGGAGTCTTTCCTCGATTGAACCTCTCTCCCATATGCAAGGAGGAGAGAGGTAAAATCCCCTATTTTTGTTTTAATTAAAAATTACATTTGAATGCCATTGACACCAAAATCAATTTTAATTTATGATTATTTTATTGTGGTGAAATTGTGACTACATACTCATGCTTTCTGATAATTGCATGGTTATTGATATTCACATGTTTTAACAAAGGTTTTGGGATTAGAATGTGCATAAATTTTCTCTAATACATATCAATTGAAAATTACATAAAATCATCACATATTTATTGAATATTTCAATGAGGAAAAATTGCACATATACCATTCTATTTTTGAGTTATTGTGCATCTTATTTCGATCGCATTTCATGTCGGATTTGATTATGGATTTAGCACTTGATTGAAAGAATATGAAAGAATTGAGATTTTATTGCATCATTGCCTCCCTGTGGACACGACCCGCCCTTAATTGAGTGGTTATTTTAGTTGTTGATTAGTCGATTTTTCCACCACTTACATACTACAACAACGTGTTATTTCATTTGCAAAACTTAATCGAAAGTGGAAAATTGGCTCGTCATACGGTGCAACACGGAAGAGCGAGACGAAGATGACTCTGCCACTGGTATGGTGGCAAAGCAACAAGAGGAGGGAGGAGGGATCGCCGAAGCTTGCAGACGTTTGGCCGAAGATGAGCAAGGAGGAAATTTGGTGGAATTCTCAGGCCAATTCAAGCTTAAAAGATGCGCTAAGGACCAGGGGTCCTTTTATAGCTGCTAGCCGAGAACTTTGTGCTTGGAAGCCAAGCCTCCAAGCGTAAAGATCTCGCCGGAGATGGAAGGTGTGCAAGGCACCCAAATCTCTTGAGCATTTGGATGAGAAATTTGGTGTAAATCTGATCTGGGGATCCTATTCAGACGATGGAGAAATCCTCAGAGAATCTCCCTTCCAAATCTGGGAGGAGATCTCTAAGGATTCGGGGAGATATCCTCCTCAAATCCTCACCGGAGTGGGATTCCTCCATTGTAATGGTGAAGGGACCTGAATGTAAGGGTGACAAGGAGGTTAGGGGGGTCTGTGAAAGGATTTTCAAAAGATAGGGGCCAAAATGTAATTGGGTGGACTATTTTGCAAAGTAGGTCAAGGTAACCTTTCCTTAGGCCCAAATTTTGGTACAAACCTAATTTGGACATAAGGAATCCAATGGTGATGTTGGATTTTAGGTTTGACCACGTTTGACTGGTTATTTTGCACAAAAACCCAAATTAGGTCAAATACTGAGCTAAGTCCCCTATCTAGGTCAAAATAGGTTACAAAGGCCAAATTGAAGGTTCTAAACCCTAGGGGATAATTTTCCATGACTTTTAGAGGGTTTAGGTGATTTTTATCATGACTAGAACCTTGTGAAATTAAGTGGGTTTGTTTTAGGATTATAGAATGTCATTTAATTCTTAGATCTCACAATAACCCTTTTCTGACTGAACTATCTCACTTTTCCTCTTATTATGTCTAATTGACCTATGTTTAGCCTTGAAATATCCTATTGATGTATTGCAATGGTAAAATTGTAGTTTTATCCTTTAGTTCATGTTTTCTTCCTAGAACAGTAATCCCTTGAATTAGGCCTTCCTTTAGGTTATGTAGGAGCTTTTGTTTAGTTTCTCAAGTCAAAATGAGCTAGTTAGGACTCATGATGAGGTTCTCATCAAGCATTAAGGAAAAAATGATCGAGGCTGCTCTTAAACATCATGATGAGTATTACAAAACCTTAGATCTCTTTAGAAGCGTGCAAGTTAGTGTATTAGAAGCAACAATCATCATTTTGAGTTGATACTTGTCCAAAGGAGGATGGCTTATCCTTATAAACTCAATCATCACTTTTATTTTGGCCTTCTTCTTCTCAATTTTCAAAGCTCCAAAATCCATTTGGAAAAGACTTGACAAGCTGCGCAAGCGATTCTCTTCGAAAGGGGCAAAATCTGAGGGCAGATTTCTCCACCCCCTGAAATGGTAGTAGTTGTGTGTTCCCAAAAAATGTGGTGGTCTTGGCATTCGTTCGCTGAAGGAGTTCAACGACTCCCTGCTATTGAAGTGGGCTATTAAGCTCCTTGAAGACGTTGACAGGACTTGGTCTATGATCATTAAAGATGTACATGGTCGGTCTCATGTAAACAGATGCACTACTACCCCCTGCAGACCATCCCCATTCTGGAAATCAGTATGGGCTACCATGCGTTAGAATTGGCAACACTTTGCATCGATACTTGGTGATGGCCAACACTTCTCTTTTTGGCACGATGAGTGGTCTAGCCTGGGACCCCTAAATTGCATATTTCCTCTCGTTTACAATGCTGCAGTAGATAAATCAGTAGTGGTGAAGGACTGCTAGGATTCACTGCACAACAGATGGGACTTGCTGAATCATGCAGTAAGACAACGAGGTAGACTGGAAGAGGAATTGGAGCAGCTAAGGATACAGCTGGAAACCTTTGAACCAATGGGAGGCTCTAACAAATTTGCATGGACTCATGGACCATTTACTCTTTCTAAGGCCTACAATTGGCTGATTGGTAGAGAATCTTCCAACCCATCATTGATAGACAAAGATTGCACAATGGTGTGGCATCTAAAAATACCTCTGAAAATAAAAATATTTCTTTGGTTGAGCAGAAGAAATGGACTCATCACAGTGATCTAAGGCACACAAGATTGGGTGTACCATCCCAAAATTGCCCTCTTTGCAACTTCCCCACCAATAGTGCATTACACACTTTTTCTACTTGCTAATAGATCAAATATGGAGGGCCATCTTCGATGAAGCCTTACTCTCTTGGGAAGACTTATGGACATGTTTAAGAAATTCTTCCATGCCACATCCATTGATGGCTGGAGCCTTATGGTGCATTTGGTGTGCTCGTAACAAGAAGTTATTTCATGGGACATCAATAAATGTGAGGAGCATTGTCAATGAATGTTGGGAGTTAGTGGGAGCGTGAAGAGTCTCCTTGTAAATATTATAGTGGGGTGTGGGAATATTTCCTTGTAATTTTTTCCTGATTGATTTTTTATCTGAATAAATTACTTCCGATCTGCCATCATTAATGATGGCACTCCTCACTCTTTCAAAAAAAAAAAAAAACAATCGTCACTATGAACCGTGTCCATCTGATGTTAACACGAATGATAGGTGGTACAACATGGGATGCTCTCATGTCAGAATACATTGAATTAGAGCGACAACATAATACTGAGCATATACAATGTCTGACAAATCCACCACTTTAGGAAAGACACCAAGATGACATTGAGAAACACGAGAATATGCTAAATCTGTTCAAACAAGCCATTGATAAAAAATGCCCATATCTCCACTCAGAACCTAACAATGAATCTTGGGACAATGTTGAGGATCAATATGATTTCCCAGAGCCCAGGTTCGAAAATAGAGGTTGTTATGAACCCCCAACCCAGATGGAAACAGATTCAGATTTTGTACCTGATAAAATATGGGTTGGATGGATCCAGTTGCAGGTGTTCCAGATTACAAACCAACCATAGAAAGACATGAAGTTGGTCCACCATGCCTAGATTTTCCAAACATCTGTGATAAATTAGACTCATAACTTCTCAAGAATGTTACTCCCACACCTTATCCTGTTCAGGTAGTCCTCGAAAGTGATTCTGACATCCCAATAGAACTAGGTCAAGATTCTAGTGACCCAATTCCTACCCCTGACCTAGAATCTAGATCTGAGCCTATTTAGGATAATCATGAGGCCCAATGTGATGAGAATCAGATTTTAGATCTAAATTATGATTCTGGGCCTATATTCGATGATTATATCTCTCTGGACTCCCAAGAAGAATGAATTGATTTTTCAGAGG
Source organism: Thalassia testudinum (assembly GCA_037157565.1). Lineage (NCBI taxonomy): Eukaryota > Viridiplantae > Streptophyta > Magnoliopsida > Alismatales > Hydrocharitaceae > Thalassia > Thalassia testudinum. The sequence continues at coordinate 55,252,084 of JAZHRO010000025.1, read as the reverse complement.
TCACACCGATTTACAATACAAAAACAAAGGAGTTGAAAGAGTTGGAATTTGATTGGATCTACCTTAGGTTCCCATAACCTGAGCCTGTGCTTAATAAGGACACCTCTTTAAGCTTGGGAGCTGAGACCAGGTTAGACCAAAGTCAGGTGGATAACTCCTTGCATCATGATTTGTTCAGTGATGGAAATCTCGATCTTGAATCAGGTTCAGAAGCTGATTGTCACAAATTCTCCGATGATTTTGAATCCTACCCTGATTTTGGAGAACCATTGTTTCCAGATGATTACGAGCCAGTTTATGACCTCAGTATCCATGATCCATTCTTTGATTCTAATTCTTAGTTCCTTGATCCCGAGATCATTGATTCAAATTCATATTCATTGAACTAGAAACATTCTGCTATTATCTACAAGAATCAAACATAGTAAGTGCCGAAAGTGTCTATAATACAGAGTTTGAATCTTTCACCAACTTAGCTATCCATGATCCTATAAGCACTCTCCGGGCATTTACATTTGATTGGGATGAACATCATGAAAAAGACTCTATGGATGAACCAATCTTGGAATCTTTTCTTGAGGAGTCCATACCACACTTAGATATCAAAGTAGCCACACCACCTAAAGAGGCTTTCAAAATCCAAATCCAACCCTGACCCGCCACCAGAATCAATTTCTATTCTGACTCACCTCTTTTTGATCCGCTCGCATATGATTCACCTCCATCTTTTGATTGGGAATTGGACATTGATCCAATTAACAACCACATTTTATCCTTCTCTGATCCTACCAGTTGGGTTCCTACATCTTCTATAGATCCATTTTCTTTCAAGGACCCCTACTTTGATCAAGCTGAGCCGAATCAGCCAATCCCTAGATTCATATTTCCACATCTTTTCAAGCCACAAAGCATCTGGTGGGCTCCACATCTATTAATTCACATCCATCAACCCACCAAACTGATTGAGTTTGCTCTGCAATGTCAGCCCATCAATTTGAACAAGCACTTGGTTGGACCAACCAGACTACTCATCAAGGTGCTTGTCCTACAAAATTTCACTAATCTGACCACCCCTTTTCCTTGACCACCTTCTGCTCAGTTGAACGCATTGAATTTAGCACTTAACGAGAGGCAACTCGTCATTCCAAAAAAAAAAAATAGTGACCCTTCTGATCATCCTTTTGAGCTACACTCCTATTGCACTTTAGGGTTAAACTTTAGAACAACAGACTCCACCTATCATATGTGTATCAGAGCTTGAAATCGTCTGCAACTGTCATCCCAACCCGTTCATTCACCCTTTGACCCTATTCTAAACCTTGAACCAAGATGAATTCGTACCTACCTGGTTTACAATGAGGGCATTACAAAACCTAGGCATAGGAGGGTGTTAAAGTGCAAAACAAATGGAAAGTCAATTCTCTGAGGGGCTCTCACATAAAAAAAACACATATTAGGTTAAAAAAAATGGAGAAAGGGGAGAAAATTTTGAGAATTGATTGAAAATCTTTCTTGAGGAGGAAAAGAGGAGGAAAGACAAAGAATGCTAAAAGGAGAAAAATAAGAAAAAATTGATAGATCGAGCAAATGCTTATGGTATCTACTTAATTTCTAGACCAAATCAAAACAAGGATTAAGTCTTGAAGTGCTAGAAACATGGAGATAATAGTACTAATCTTAGGCCTCTTGGGCCTATTTTAGGGCTTAAACACTCACATATTTGTTAAGATCTGGATTAATCCTCAAGAGGTTGAGGAAAGTGCAAGGCTAATGTATTAAGTCTAAGGTTTAGGGAGTATTCGACCTTGTTTCCTGCCCTTTGGTTTGTGGGACTTGGTATCCTAGGCACCCAAAATTCACACACCAATCTACCTTAGTGAATTTAATGAAGAAATAATGCTAAAAGTGTTCCATTCTGAAAAAGTCATCCCAAAGATCTAACTTAGGAGTGACTCGGAAACACAAGTAGATTGGAAGAGTTCCCAGTGCAGAGAGGTGGAATGAAAAATACTCCCCTCGAAGATGCATAAAAACATACTGTCTCCTAGATGCTTGTCTCTTAGGATATCAAAATATCCTACCGAGAGCATGTAAGCACTTTGTGCTAGTTCAAGTGCCATGGGTAGGATTATCCCGAAATGTCGACTACCAGAGCTTGAATTTAACTATAGAATGCCATGGGTGGCACTATCCCAAATTGTCAAAAGCTAGGGTTCTAGAGGTTGCTATGAGCAGTGCTGTCCCGAAGCATTGAAAGTCAGGGACCTTTCAAGGATTGATGGTAGGGACAAGGAATCCGTTACAGACCGTGTTTAGGGCCAATCCAATGCTAGATTTAGAGGAATATAAAAGGAAAAGAGAGAAAACTCTCAAAATGAAAGATCCCTCTCTGTCTCTCTTATCAAAATGCATTGGCAAATTGAATCGAGACTTGGTACGTCTATGCACGGGTGCTTTAACCATTGGGGTCAATGAACTTTTGGGCAATTTTTGCGTGCCTTAGAAGCCTTCGCGACAGACCTAAGGCTGAAGCTAGTCAGGTCTGGATCTTAGCTGGTACTTGAGTACCTCTAGGTCTATTACTAGAATTCTAATCTAATTTCTAGAGAAGTGGCATAAATATGGCATCTAAACATCAGAAAGGTGGTCTAGAGATCTAGTTCTTTCCATATGATTTTGCTAAGGACTAGCAAAAGTTAAGCATGGGGATATGATGGTAATGCCATCATTCGCCGTAACTAACTTGAATTAGTTGAAATCAAGAAACAAATGCTCTTGAATGATCACCTGAGAACCGAAATTCTACTCTGATCCATTTTGAGAAGAAAATCATAAATAGGGTTAATTCTGCAGTTTTAACATCACATCACAAGTGCAGAGTAACCACGGGGTCACCCAAGGGTTAATTAGTGGTCAATTGAGCATAAAAGACCAAAAAGTAGGTCAACACTAACTGAAACAGGGTTTAATGCATTTCGAGAACCAAAATACCATTTGAGAGGTAATTACTACTTTGCTCCTCATTTTTGCTATAAAAAAACCCAAGAGCCCCCATTTAGAGGTAATTCCACCTGTACACATCTCTGGCTCCTCTCTCTTTGTAGCATCTCCCTGGCCTTCTTCTCGACATCATGGATCTGAAGTGTTGCCTCACTTCGCACAAGCATCCCTCAAGCGACTCCGCTTTTCATCTATTTCTATCTCTATCTCTTTCTTTCTACTCCTTACTATATTTAATTTGCTTTGATTCATAATTTAGAACATTTTGCAAGTAGCAATAAAAAGTTGATTCAATGAATATCTTGTCTCTCTCTATAAGCTTTCATTAGGGTAGATTAGTCAGTATGGAAGGCTTTAAGAATCTCATTTTGCCCCCTGCGAATGACTTAGGACTTACCATTACTGACTTATAAATTTATTTTGCTTCGATGCGATTCGCAACTACAATGATATAAAAATCTTTTTACACGAATAGCGACGAACACTATCTCTAAGTGGTCATATGATTTACACATGAAAATGATTTTTTCTTCATTAAGCAAATATATTTCATAGCATAGGATCCAACGAAATTAGTAAAGTGAAAATAAAGAGGTGTCAAAGAGGGGTGATGGTAACACCATCATTCACCATAACTAACTTGAATTATTTGAAATCAAGAAACAAATGCTCCTGAATGATCATCTGAGAACCATAATTCTACTCTGATCTGTTTTGAGAAGAAAATAATAAATAGGGTTAATTCTGTAGTTTTAACATCACATCACAAGTGCAGAGTAACCATGGGGTCACCTAGGGGTTAATTAGAGGTAAATTAAGCAAAATAGACCAAAAAGTGGGTTAACACTGACTGAAAAGGGCTCTTATCTTCCTTGCCGTCACCGTCCATCATCAGAGTAGTTCGTGTTCTTCGCATCTGACAAGGAAAACCGATGCAAAACCTCTTCCCTTTCATTTGTTAGTTATGCCTACTCTCTTCCTCTATCTCTCGAGGTTAGCTCTAGCCCTATAGCACCTCAATTCAACCACCGACTGCCACTCTCTCCCATCATCTTCTACAATGCTGGCCATAGTTTTGATGAAGCTGTACAACCACTACACTTCTCCAAACAACAAACATCCACCACCACCACCTTCGCCATGACCTACAAAACAAAAGCCCCAACAAAATTGGGAGCTTTGCCCTCATACTTGCCCCATCAAACGACCCACCTCCCACAGCTCATCTCCATCATCGTCCACCCTCCACACACCACAATACACCTCAAGAATGCCACCAACACACTCGTCGTCCTCCAGCAACCCTATTGAGTGCTTTAATTTGGGCTATTAACCTGTATTCTTATTTTTAGGTTGTTGCTGGACCTCCACCGTCATCGTCAAATCATCGCCACTATACGCCATCTTCCAACCATCTCTGACCTTAGTCCAACTACCAACGGTTGCAAAACATCCTCGCGAAGGCATCTGGACTTGTAATCGAGAAACAGAGTAGCAACATGCCCAATTGACGTGTGCTTCTCACACAGCTACACAAAGGAGGGAATGGGAGCATTAGTCTCACATTGTAAACGAACAAGTTCAGCGCAGCGTATAAATGGAAATGTGCTGAAGGTTGCCTGCCTTGAACACAGGGGTGAGGTCCCCTCGCCCACTTGCTTACTCACACCCTCTCTCACACCTCACTCACCATCCACGTCGACAAGCCTGGTTCCCTATACTCGACCCGATTAGAGATCCGATTAGGAAGAGAATGTGAGGAGGGTGGGGGATGATGTTGCACTGTTCATGCCTCAAAATTTGTGCCCATGTGCTCAACACTTAGAGAGTGTTGAAACGTCAAAGTACTATGCTATCAGATTCAATTTTGAAAACCTATCATAGTTTGAATAGCGAAGAACTCGAGTTCAACAAATAAAATTTATATCGAAAAATCCATAAGAAGTTCCGGATTGAGCATAGGGAGGTGGACGTTTGATAAAAATATGCGTTTGTTTTATTTGTCATGAAACAGAATAGCTGGTTGAAAACTATTTAATAAATAATAAATAGAAGAGAGAGAGAGAATATTACAAATAAAAGCAAAAGGAATGTAGAACAAACATGGATTTCATTATCAGAAATTATTCATTACACTATTCATTACGACTAGAAAGCGGGAAATGATTACACTAGAAAGCAATAAATCTACTCTAGAAAGCAGTAAAAAGAATGGAGAGAGAGATATCCTCCTCGATGATCGCTTGGAGGACGAGCCAAACGGGACGACGCCTGGAAGACGGGGAATAGAGCAGGAAGAAAGAGGGCAAAGTAGGAAGAATGGGAACGAAGTAGCACGTCCTCATCATTGCAAGATCCACTTCTCGAATGCAGAGAGAGGACAACTACAGGATGCTCTCCGAAAGGGGACAAAGGTGGAAAAATTAAGATTTTTACTCTAGAGGAGCATCCTAGGTTTGGGACAAGCTCTTAGAGCTTTGGAAGGGGTGAGAGTAGAGAAGAAGGGATGAGAAACTCATATGGAGGGGGTCTCCTTTTATAGTTGCAAGGAGTGAGGGCATTTTGGTCATTACATTTTGAAAAACATTAATTCAGGACCTTTAATGATGAATAAATCAGTCACTAAAGGCTGAACGTGGCCTTCGTGGGCGACGCTCGCGTGCCCGCTCACCTTCTACGCCTTAAACGCACACTCCACGTCCCTCAAATCTTGGTCGTCCGATCGTGAGATTGGATGGCTAAGATCTCTCCTTGCCGTACCTCATCTGCACACGCCTTGCGTGTGTGATCCCGCGTCACGTGGGGGCGTTAGATAGTGCGTGGGCACTATCGGCCGCGCGATCCCATTGGATCTTGATTGCATAGTTGATCGCGCCCGCGTGCCTGCCCCAATTTGAGGCATGCGGGGGCTCGAACTCGTGCCTCCACGTCTTGACAGGGCACCCGACCAATGTGCTACGGGCGCGTTTGTGTCGAGCGCTCAACTCAAGCGCGCGCCCCCCATAGCCGTAGGATCTTGATCCAACAGCAGAGAAGCACTGGCCAGATGAGCTTAGGCAGGTGAGTGCGGTTGGTTGGGCGGCTGAGATGGCGCCACGTGGCGTCGTCTTGGCCGTCCATCTTCTCAGTGATGTAAATGGTGCCACGGGTATCGGATTGAATCGATTTTTACGTCGTTAGGCTGCGATCGTTGATCCGAACCCATCCGTGCAGTCAGATTTGTCGTTTGAAGTGTGGATTAACACCATCTTTGCCCTTGATCTTCTAAGGTTCCTCGATCTCTATCTGATGCTACAGATATCCGATTAGGGCGATCTTGGAGTCATTGAACTCCAATAGTCGCCTTGATCAGATCCGTATGGTTGGATCTTCAATCTGAGGTTCCGATAAAAGGTCGCCCTATCCCTGACCATAAAACGGAGATAATTAACCTACATTTTATTCAGACTAATCTAAATGTAAGATGATGCATGTTATGCAATATTTATAGTATGTAATGCAATTCTATGCTTAAGAACACTCATAAATAGACATTTTATGTAATATAAACATGTTTACATCACACCCCCATGGCTATCTTTTGCTAGTCCCCAGAAAAGACTGCATGCTATTTATAAAAGAATTAGGTTGGATTATTTGGGCATAAGTTATTTTCAACATTAAGAAAATTTTTACTTAGGATCTGAACTTTCAAAGACATAGCAACGTCAGGGTATCTGCCAAAATGCAGACCGCCTCAAGCCCTCGCCTTATTCAAAGAAAATTTTCTTTTTCTCTTTTTCTTCTTTTCTTTGTTTTTGTTTTTTTGATTTTTGAGTTTAGGGTTAAAGAGTGGCTTTCTACAACCATTCAACCCACCCAAGATTTGATGAGAACCCTAAGTTCTAAGCATCTTATTGTGAATGTGATAGACTCATTGATCGGTAATTAGAACAGACTTCGGGTTTCTACGCCTCTAGGTGACCTTAAAAAAAGAGTTCTACTTAAACGTGTATCTTTACGACCAGTAAGTTTCTCCCTACTTTTATTTTTATAGGGTCAACACAAGGGTGAATCCAGTGTATATCTCCTCGGATTATTCTACTTCTCCGCTTCTTCCTAAGTGTTTTGGAAATTTTTAGTGCATTTCTTGAGGTGGGTTTTGGACAACCGGTCGATGAGCTGTTACCACTGACAACTTGCCAGCCATACTCATGCGGCGAAGTGTGGTTTATTTCTTTTATTTTCTTTTTTTCTTTTCTCCTTTTCTTTTTCTTTTTGACTTTCTTTTTTTTTTTTAAGTAGGTGGCTTCCCTGGTTTAAGATTTACCTAAAGGCAGTAAAAAGAGAATGGTCCAGTGACTGGGCTCTGGACAACCTACCCATGGGCTGTTACCCATGATAACTTGTCGGCCATATCACCCTAGAAGGTTCATTAGCTACCCAATTTTTGTTAAAACTGTCGATTAACAAGTTAGTGAAAAGATAGTGTGTAGATACTTTAGACTTAAAGTTCCCTCAAATTAGAGGATGGGTTGATAAGTCGTGTACTTATCACCCAAACTTATTTAATTGAATTAAAATAGAATTCAGGTTGGCGAGGACTCAAAAAACAAATCCACATTTTAGTGGATACCCAGGCTGATTAAGCCCAAAGACCTGAAGGGTCTTTGTGTTCAGATCCTAATGTAATATTTCCTAAGATTGAAAACCCCTAATGTCCAAGTATTTCTTCCTAATTCCAATTTTTTTATATATAAATAAAATAAAATAAAATGAATCTATGGAGCTGACGAATTAATTCAGAGATGAATATCCACCCCCCATGCCTATCTAATGCAATGTCCTCATTGTATTAAAAAGACATAAAACAGAGTGGAATAGAGTAGAAAGCACCTGAATTGCGTGAATGACGGGTCTGCTCCGAGATAAACAAAAACTGTATACAAGTTGAATTTAGTGCCTTCAGCTAGCCACACTATACAAAGAAGAGAAGTAAAGAATTCAGAAATGTAGGTCAGAATCATAATAAAAAGATTCACTTTAGGACCTGCCAGCAAATGTCCACAGATGTGACAGGATTGTGGTGCAGACCCATACCCCATGATCAAGAATATCTAAGGTTCTGGATAAAAATTACCCAAAACCTAAAATCAGTATGTAAGAAGGGTCGGGCCTACGATTTATGAGGATGCAACCCAAAACCAAAAAGTAGGGTTACAGAGGAATCAAGCTCCAAAGGATAATCAATGAATGTGTGCTTGGGTTGAATATCCTCAGAACAAATGTCATAAGGGTCCTGGTTTGATGGTTTCAGCTTAATTGGAACCCTTAGACTCGGTCTTCTACTTCCTCTGAAGTTTGCTTCCCAAATCAAAATTCCCTAGCTCTTATCCTCCTTCAGAATGTCAAATTCCAAAATCTCTAGCATATTAATCACCCCGTCTGAAATTTCCAAGTCTAAAAGATGTGACTGAATCAAAATTGACTTGAGTCTAGTTATCTCAAAAATAGAATCGTTAGTAAGCTCAATGGAGTGTAACTGACAATTGGGGCATTGAATTGAATCCTCTAGAAAATGCGATTCTAGATCCGTCATGTGAGCCCCAATAAGATCAGTTTCCTCAGTTATTGGGCCATCATACGATCTATCAGATTCCTCAGGCCCAATTGCCTCACAGAAATCATATTTTGTAAACTCACGTGAGACTTCGCAACTTGATTCTTCACCCTCAGACTCAAAAAAATCTAAATCTATATTGATGTATGTCCCAAAATCATCCATCACTTTCTGGTCCATGGAGACATACGTTTCCTCGTACCCCAGCTCAGGGATCTCAGGTGAAGAAATCAGATCATCCTTAATTGGTTGCTCTAGATCAATCTTGTCAGCCTTGTAACACGTGTTCCCCAAAACAGGTGCCTGAGCGGGTTCTAACATTGGCTCTCCTGAAGGGGGTTCATCTTAGGAATCATCCCACGATTGAACTAAAGCAACCACAAATCTTATTCTCAATTTCGCTAACTTCCCAAGTAGAAACTCACCTGGGTTCTTATCCTTAACATCTTGGAGCCAATCTAGCAAATACTTGTTCAAATCATCAATCATCTCAATCAGGGGTTCCAATTTCTCAATGCAAGGTATTGGCTGAACTTCTAAAGATTGTATGGTGTTCCTCAAGTTAGCCAAAACCTTATCTTGAACCTGGTTACCCTGAACCAAATGACTTGTTTCAGAGTTGGCGGGTTTGGGATCAGTGTAGAGTAGTTAACGAATTGAGATTCGTGATACCCTTCCTGATAATAGGTCATTTCGGATTGTTCAAAAGGTGGTGATGACCTAAAGGCAGTGTATTTAGAGGTTGGGTAAGGATCAGTGTATCCTCCTTGATTATAGATCGTATTAGGTTGTCCATGAAAGAGTGGCAATCTATAATCAATGTGGCTCCGAGAAGGATAGAAATAACAATTATGGTGTTCAGGGTTAGACCCTAGACACGGAGGTCCGGAACTGTATCCCCAATCCAAGTTATCCCAACTAACTAATGGTTGATTATAGTACGAGTCGGGATAATTGTCATGTTGAGGATAACTCATAACAAGAGGGAAAGAGTGGGAATGCATATAAAAAGTGGAAGGATTCATGATAGATGGGAGGAAGAAAGGCACCCTGCAATTCAAACAATCAAACCTATCCTTAAGTAGGCTAGCCTAAAGACCTACAGACTCCTAGAACTTGTCTTGAGATAAAGAAATGACTTGATCTACTTCTATCTATTCAATCCAACCAGTTAGAAGGAGGGACGGGGGAGAAGGTTCTTCCTTCGGCTTGTGCCTCCAGTTCCTAGTGTACCCCCCAGTAGCGATCGTTTGATTCTGCTCCCCTAGCTAGACATCAGATTGAACAGTAGAAACAGACTAATCGAAAATAATCTCATTCTGGGCTTCGAAGAGCGAGTCGAATCCTTAAGGCCAATGTCTACTCTATTTTATTTAGGGCTAGGTTTGAATGTGCTTTGGAATGTGAAGGGCCCTTTATCTGGGTTGTGCCCTTAATGATTGATTGATGTGTGTGTGTGTGCACAATCAGTGGTTTTCAAGCAAGATTATTTTTGATACGGTGAATTTTGGGCTTCAAATCTTGCTTAGTAGCTTTTAGGATTCAACTTTAGGTATTTCCAAACAAGTTTTGTTGGCACACCAGGTTTTGAAAGCACAAGTGAAGATGTTTTTCCTTTGAAACTTAAAAGAATGTGGAGTGACTGGTAAATCCCTAAGAGTTGAACTTATGCGGCAGCTAATTGATGAGTTGATTTTAATTGAAGTGGTGCAGCCCAATCAACTCAAACAATTGGCCTGTTGCACCACTTAATTAGGCACATAAGTGATTACGTAATATGATTTCTACTCAATTATGTGTTTAGATGTGTGTACCGGTTCCAAAGATCGGTTTACCAGTTGAGTTTGAAAATCAGATGAGGTTGTGTACCTTTGTAAGATTTTTTTAATTTTTCTTTTTAAATGTGGAGGTTGAGGCGGGTGTAGATGTCAAACAAACAAACAAAAATAACCTTAGAGTTTATAAGAACATCTAGGTTGATTTATGTTTGTGTTATTACGTGGTGGAATGAAAACTAGTGGGTGGGAGGTGGGGGAAAACTTACAGAACCTTCAATAGCACTTTGCTCCAATCTACTGCTTTTGCTCATCTCAAAAGAGTACCTGCAATCACAATAAGAAAGGAGAGAAGTAAGGTAAATGATTCGTAAGTTGGAAAATGTGAAAAAAAAATAAGGAGCGTCGCCTCCCCGACAACGGCACCAAATTGTTGAAACGTTGAAGTACTATGCTATCGGATTCAGTTTTGAAAACCTATCGTTGTAGTTTGAATAGTGAAGAACTCAGGTTCAACAAATAAAATTTATACCAAAAAATCCATAAGAAGTTCCGGATCGAACACAAGGAGGCGGACGTTTGATTAAAAATACGAGTTTGTTTTATTTGTCACAAAACAGAATGGCTAGTTGAAAATTATTTAACAAATAATAAATAAAAGAGAGAGAGAGAGAGAATATTACAAATAAAAGCAAAAGGGATGTAGAATAAACATGGATTTCATTATCAGAAATTGTTCATTACACTATTCATTACTACTAGAAAGCAGGAAATGATTACACTAGAAAGCAGTAAAAAGAATGGAGAGAGAGATATCCTCCTCGACGATCGCTTGGAGGACGAGCCGGATGGGACGACGCCTGGAAGACGAGGAATGGAGCAGGAAGAAAAAGGGTGAATCAGGAAGAACGGGAATGAAGTAGCACGTCCTCGTCATTGCAGGATCCGCTTCTCAAATGTAGAGAGAGGACAACCGCAGGATGCTCCACGAAGGGGGACGAAGGTGGAAAAATTAAGATTTTTACTCTAAAGGAGCATCCCGGGTTTGGGACAAGCCCTTATAGCTTTGGAAGGGGTAAGAGAAGAGAAGAAGGGATGAGAAATTCGTATGGAGGGGGTCTCTTTTTATAGTTGCAAGGAGTGAGGTCATTTTGGTCATTACATTTTGAAAAACATTAATTCAGGACCTTTAGTGACGGATAAATCTGTCACTAAAGTCCTGAACGTGGCCTTCGTGGGTGGTGCTCGCGCGCCCACTCACCTTCCTTGCCTAAAATGCACGCTCCACGTCCTTCAAATCTTGGCCGTCCGATCTTAAGATCGGACGACTAAGATCTCTCCTCGCCGCGCCTCATATGCACGCGCCTTGCACGTGTGATCTTGCGTCACGCGGGGGCGTCAGATAGCGCGTGGGTGCTATCAGCCGTGCGGTGCTGTTGGATCTTGATTGCGCTTGCTCCAATTTGAGGCGTGCGGGGGCTCGAACCCGTGCCTCCACGTCTTGTTGGGGCACCCGACCAATGCCCTATGGGCGCATTTGTGTCGAGCACTTAACTCAAGTGCGTGCAATCCGTAACCATTGGATCTTGATCCAACGGCGGAGAAGTGCTGGCCAGATGAGCTTAGGCGGGTGTGTGTGACCAGTTGGGCGGTTGAGATGGCGCCATGTGGCGCCATCTTGGCCGTCCATCTTCTGAGTGATGCAGATGGTGCCACAAGTATCAGATTGGATCGATTTTCACGTCGTTAGGTTGTGATCGTCGATCCGAACCCATCCTGAAGTTGGATTTGTCGTCTGAAGTGCAAATTAACATCATCCTGGCCATTGATCTTCTAGGGTTCCTCGATCTCTATCTAATGCTACGGATATTCGATTAGGGCGATCTTGGAGTAGTTGAACTCCAATTATCGCCCTGATCAGATCCGTACAGTTGGATCTTCGATCCGAGGCCTCGATGAAAGGTCACCCTGTCCCTGACCATAAAAAGGAGACAATTAACCTACATTTTATTCAGACTAATCTAAATGCAAGATGATGCATGTTATGCAATATTTATAGTATGTAATGCAATTATATGCTTAAGAATATGCATAAATAGACATTTTATGTAATATAAACATGTTTACATTAGAGATATTTCAAGAGGCTTACTGGGTTGGCTTTGATTCTCTGTGCTTGTGATCTTGTGCCTTGTGCTGCTTGGAGACACTTAAGGCCTCTGATCTTAGGGTCCAACGTCTGATTTGGGCACTGTTGATTCATTTGAGGCATGACATCTGACGTGGATTAGTGGTTCAAGACCACTGTGAAGAAACTGAATTGGTTAATTACATTTAGACATGTGCTTAAATGTGGGAATTAAGTGGAGATTCAAATCACCATTTTTAGGGTTTTGATCTTCTTTTTATCCTATTATTTCTTGAGATACAATTTGGTCTATTGCTAAATATATTTGGATTATTGATATTCATTGCATATCTTTCATGAATTATCATGCTCATTATTTCTAATTGCGATTTGTGTGTGCTTTCCAAATTTACTCCCTGTGAAAGACCTCAAACTCACTTTTGTTTTCGAGTACTTATAAATTTAAATGTTATTGCAATTTTCATCATGATACTACGAAGCAATCATTTCCTAAACATGATGAATTTTGCTGTCAACAAGGGGTTGTGGGGGTGATAATGTGTGATCCATAGGGGTACTTTTGGTATTTGGAGTAAAGTGTATTTATATGCATTTCCAATGCTCTTCCAACAAAATTTTAAAAACCATGTTTGGTTGTAGATTGTAGTTTTTTGTTTTTCTCGAAAGTTGATTGATGGGCAGGTCAAAAAGGTTAATTACTTCAAGATCCATTTCACCTAAATAGCATGCTGCTTTGGTACATAATAATAAAAAAAGAAATGGTATAAAAGATAATTATACCTTATATATAAATATCCATTGCACCTGGACCAACTTCTCGTCAGTGTTCTACATCTTTCTGCTCGTCATAATATTCACATGGAATTATCCGAACGGGTATAATCCATCCATTTCTGTTGTTGCCAGGGATGTACAAGACTTGAGATATTTAACATGCTAATGTAAACAATTCTAAAGAATAAAGAATTCGACAATTCTTATTCAATCTTATAAAACTATGCTTCTTGTCAAATTTGAAGGTAATGCCTTCTTTGAAAATGTAGAACCAATTGCACTTGAAAATTACAACTTTACAATCGTATCTGAAGCTCATCTCAACAATTTCATCAATTTGTCCTTAGCAATCATCACAACCAGTGCTTAAATCTCAACTAACAACAACAGCAGCATGTTGCGTAGCCTTTGTATAATCTGTGGATTTTTCTCTAAACTTGAATCCATTTATAATGTAACTTGAATGATAATGTCCATAATTCAACGGTTGATTGGATATTATGACAAAGTCCTCCATCCATCGTGGGTCATTCTCTTCTTTCATTTGAATAACACATTGTTTAAACCACTCGAGGAAGTCAACCTCGCATGTTTCTAGTTGGGAACACTCCTTAAATTCATTATAAAATACATCAACTTTCGGAATCTGCTTAAGAATGTACAAGTGAGCTAGATGCCGATCGATTTCAAAGATTGATTTGAATTCTATGTGAAGGATAGAACTTCTTAGAGTATAAAGTATGGAAAGACAATCTTCATCATTATCATTATACCCTCTATTATAATTTCTCTGTAATCGATTAAATCGATTGTCTGCCTCATCCATATACATGGCACAGAAGTTAATGGACTCTTCTACAAGATATCCTTCAACAATAGATCCTTCGGGCATAGCCTTATTTAACACATAATCTTTTAGTTTCTTCAAAAATTATTCAACTGGATACATCCATCTATATTGTACACGCCCAACAATTTTCACTTCATTTGTAAAATGCAGAGTTAAATGAACCATGACATCAAAGAAGGTCAAAGGAAATATCTTCTCCATTTTACATAATGTGACGACTATTTCTTTATCCCAGAACTCTAATATATCAGAGTATAATGTCTTCGAACAAATAACTTTGAAATATCAACTCATCTTTCTAAATGAATCCACAACTTGATCAGGTAGCACTCAACAAATAGCTAGTGGGAACAAGACTTGCATGTAACCATGAGAGTCATGACTCTTTAACCCACTAATTTTCTTTTGAGCCTCATTTAAACATTGAGAAAGTTCTGAACAATAGCCATCTGGCACCCGTATTTCTTTCAAGAATGTAAAAATTTTTTCTCGTTGATCATTATTTAAGCTATAAATGGCTTCGGAAAGTCACAATTGCCATCTTTTTCAATAACATGTAACTGTAGATGAATGCCTAAGGTTATCATGTCTTTCCTCATCTTCACTATATCCTTTGGACTATCAGTTAAGTTGAATACATCCAAAATATTGTCCATAACATTTTTCTCAATATCCATCACATCAAGATTATGTCAGATTGTCAACTCTTTCCAATACAGGAGTTCCATTAAGACAATGCTCTTATTCTTCAAACCCATATGTTTCAAAGCTATTTGATCTTTCTTAAACAAACGACCTAATCGTATGTTGCTAAATTACTACAATTTCTCCATTACTTGAACACCTAACAACCTTATTGAATTTATATTAAGCATATTCCTCAGATTGTTTGAAGAATACCGAAAAGCTTTTCCATCGAACTTTTCCTTAAACACTGCAATTCTCCATCTATGCTTAACAAGTAGGAATCTACGGTGTCCCAAATAATAGAACTTGTTACTTTTAGGTAGTCAAAGATGATGAGTGTCATTCATACATACCGGACAAGCAGACTTCCCTTTTGTAGTCCATCCCGACAAATTTGCATATGCAAGGAAGTCATTAATCGTCCACAATAATTGATGGGAACACCATCATGAGCCCTAACTAGTTCATTTTAATCCAATGAAGTCAATAAATGCTCCTACATAACCAACTGAAGGTCATAATTCATTGCATAACCTTTCTGAGAGAAAAATAAGAAATTAGGGGTAAAATTACAATTTTACCAATGCAGTACAACCATGGGTTTTCTCAAGGGCTGAACAAAAGTCAAATGATCTCAATAAGATAACAAGTGGGTTGGATTAGATAGAAAAGGGTTTTGTGTGTTCTAAGAATTAAATGACTTTTGAAACCCTACAAACAGACCCACTTAATTAACCAAGGTTCTGGTCAGGATGAAATTCACTTAAATCCTCTAAAAATCATAGAAAAATATTCTCTAGGGTTTAGTACCTTCAATTTGGCCATCAGAACCCACCTTGACCTAAAATGGAGTCTCAAATAGATATTTACCCTAATTTAAGGCATAAATTATCCAGTCAAACATGGTCAAAACCAAAATCCAACTTCACCATTGGATTCCTTAGGTCTAAATTAGGTTTCTACCAAAACTTGGACTCAAAATGAGTTTGCCTTTACCTAGTTTGCAAAAAGGTCCTGTCGGATTACATTTCTACCCCTAACTTTCAAAAACCTTGCATGTAGCCCCCTAGCTTCTTCGTCATCTTCACAAGTAGGTCCCTCCACCATTATTGCGGAGGAAACCTACTCTGGCGGCCTTTGACAGGGAAAATCTCTTTGATTTCTCAGAAAATCTCCTCCAAAATTGGAATGGAGATCCTCTAAGAAATTCTCTCCCGTCTGAACCCATCTTTGAGATCTGATTCCCTCCCAATCTCTCATGCGAATGCATGAGAGATTTGGGTAGCCTAACAAGTTCCCATCTCCGGTGACCTTCCAAGCTTGGGAAGCTTGCTTCCCAAAGCCCTAACCACCCTTCAGAGCCCTATTTAAAGAAGCCCAGATCCCCCTGACTTCTCCACGCTCGAATTCGGCCACGCATACCCTCAATTCTTCTCTTCCCCTCACGATCCCTCAACATATGGTGACCTTTCCTGCCCTTTCTCATCGTCCGACCGCCATACCTACAACGAATTCCTCCTCCCCGCCTTCGTTCGCATCTCGCCGTACCAGTAGATGCCACTCCCTCTTCCTCCTCGTTGTTCCCACCTCACCAGAGCTACCTTCATCTCCAGTGTCAGCCATACCAGACCTGACGCCTTCACTGTCCCCCTTCATCCATTGACTTCCTAGCTAAGTTCCCTCTCACCTCTACTTTATTTTCGCATTTACTCCACTTCAAACCAACCGCTGCCACCCCTCGCACCTCCATCTCCATCTCTAGCCACTACCTTCAGGGAGGCCATCCCACCTCCATAGGCCACCAAAACCTTCACCGACCCTCGCAAAACCTCCGCCACACTTCACTGATCACTTCCCCTCACTTTACTCACCTCGCCACTCACCAAACCACCCCTCGAACACACCCACTCACTCGCACACAGTCTGCCCTAGGTACGCACTCACAAGCACCCACATGCCACGCCACCACCCCCAGCACATCCGGCCCGCTCCGGTGAACCTCCCTGAGCGATTTGATGTGGCCGAGAAGCATTCTATTGATTTCAGGTGCACTTCCCTGTCCGCCATTGGAAAGCAAGCTTGAAGCTTGCTCGATGCTATCCCAGGTTGACGCTCCCAGGACGCGTGGAATTACCTCACGCATGCACCCAGGTCCTCAATTCAAGTCGAAAGCCTCTGCAGCTGCTGTAATTGGAAGCACCATCCCTGCTGTAGGTGCACAAGAAAGGGGGGACGCAGATAGTCCCACCTCAGAAATGAAGAGGCGCCCGCACCCACATAAATTGAAAAGTTGTCACCATCTGTTCACCTCAGTTACCACGGGGTGAGGTCCCTCTCACCTTCACTAGCTCGTCTGTGACATTGCCTCCGCAGACCTAGCCTGACCCAACCTGACCTGCACTCCTCACCCACTACCGCACGTCAGTGGGTCTGGACCCAGGAATGCGCCCGACCCGATAACCCAAATACCTGTGTAGTCCTAGGAGAACGGATCCTAAGAGAGAAATAAAGAGGAGTGTTGCACGAGTAGGGGGAGGGTTTTGCTATAGGGATCTTTGGCCGACACTTAGCAGATTCTGAAGAAGAAGAGGAGTTCAGGGTTGAACAAGAAGAAGAGAAGGCTCTCGCAAGGTTGAAGATAGAGAAAGAAGAAGAAGAGGAAGCCAGAGCAAAAGAAAGACAACGCAAACGAAGAAGAAGAAAGGAGAAGATAGAGAAAGCAAAAGGTCAGAGCAGAAGCTGAAGAAGAAGTGAAGGCTTGAAGAGAAACAAGAAAAGAAGACAAGGAAGAATCAGACACTTTAAGTTGTATGATTTGCAAATCAGACAACAGATCATAACTTTCATTTCATTGCAAATACATTGAGTTCTTTGGTGATATTGTAGGAGTATTTGGTGAACTAAATCACCATTTTACTCCCATATTTTTGCACATTGCTACTGTTATTATTGCAAATTCTTTTAATTCTGAATTGTGATCTTGATTTCTAAATACCAATTTGCTGCCTGTGTTCGACCTCGAAAACCTATTCGAGTAATAAAAATTATATCTGTTTTCAAAGCGATTTCGACTATACTGCAACGCGATTATTTTAAACCTTACAATCTCACTTTTCACAAAAACAACAACGCAGCATGCATATTAAAGAATTATTTTCTGTGTGCATCATATGTATGAATGCCGTTACACCACAATAGTTTTTGTTCATTTATCAATGGTTGTAGATAAACGTTTATTGCATTCCCTAGCTACTTTGGATCTAGGATGAGGAGAGTCAACATTATAAATGATGATCGCATATAAAGCCATGGAGGTAAGTTGCAGGTTACTATTACGAATGGCCAAATTGAATAGGATAGGTACATGTTCTTAAAAGGATTAAGCCCATTGCTTGCAAAACCCAATCTAACATTTCTTGCATCCTTTACAAATGCTAAATGAGTGTTGTCAAACATTATTCACTCTTCTGAATCTACGGGATGACAAATGCGACCATCCTATGACTTGTTATCCTAATGCCATGTCATCAAATTCCTAGTTCTACTTGAAATAAAAAGGCATTGAAGCCTAGGAATCAATAGAAAGTAACATAGAACCTTCTCAAGCTAATTTTTGGCCCTAGCATTTAGTGAATTTCCCACTTTATATCTCTCCACACCACACTGTAGATAACTACTCAACTTTACATATTCATTTTTGTATAACACGCAATCATTTGGACATGCATAAATTTTCTTGCAATTTAAGCCAAGTACACGAATCAGTTTCTTTGCTTCATACCATGTCTTTGGATAACCTTTCGGATTTTTTAAAAGCTCTCCAATGAATTCAAGCACCTTAGACATCAATTTAGAGATCACTCTATTCATAACTTTCATCCAAAAAACCTTCAAAAGAAATGACAATCTCGAAATGGACGTAATATCGGGAGCAATAAGTTCATCCATCACCCTAAAAGCATCATAGAACTGATTAGAAATTTCCCCACTAGTCGGATCTTCAACTCCTGCTCTTATTTCATCAAGCATTTCATCGATGTCATTGATTTCAATATCCATAGCAGACTCATCGAAATCTATTGGAGATCATCTAACTTCCTCTGTAAGATCCTCTCCATGAACAATCCACTTAGTATAATGCTGCCACCAACTGTTGCAAATCGTGTGGTCGAATACAGTGTTCCTATCATGTAAATATCTATTCAAGCACCTCCTACATGGGCAAAAAATCCTGTGGAACTTGTCTCCTTATTTGAATGACTTCTTATTATCATGAAATGCCCAATCAAGGAACTCTCTCACTCCATTCTTGTATTGGAAGTAATCTGAGTTCCTCAAACTAATCCAACACTTATTCAAGATAATCTACAAAAATAAAATAAAACCACCCAATAATTATAATCTGATTTTAGCAGTGTTTGTATTTTGATTAGGATTTTCACTTGATATCCAATCCTTAAAGATTTGATAACAACATACTTGTTACATGTAACCGATGTATGGAGAAATTTCAGCAGCATCTCCTTACACTTCTTCAGTATACCCCCAAGACTAATCTTAACTACATTCTCAATAACTCCCATTTAAGGGTTCTTTAGGAGCATAGATAAAATCAGCTGGTATACCGGAGAAGAGCGAAAATATGCTACCAAAATTCCTCTAGACATCGATTCCATGTAACAAGTAACCCTAAGTTGTGATCAAATCTTCAAGGAACCCCCTTAGTTCAAAACTTTTCTGAACTAAGGACAACACTTATGGCATGATATAAAGACAAAACATCGTGCATGTAAGTGAGGTATACACATACTCTACATTGTCTGTACAACATGATTATAAGTCTTGATGGGCAAGTATTTTGACATGATTATCCCCTCCCAAAACCAGTAACCTAGGAGTTAAAATACCTACATTTTGGCCTTAAGTGCATCTAGATTTGTGCAAGTGTGTATATCTATAAATTCATTAAAATTTTCAGCAGAGCATAAGAATTCACAAATTAAGTAGGTACACCCTGATGTAGACATATCTATTTAGGTTAAAATGCCTATTCATGCATTTCCTCGGCTTAGATTTGCATTTCATGTTATAAATATTGCATAGCATACATCATTCTACATTTAGAGTAGTTGTATATATTTTAAGTTAATTAGGTCCCTTTTATAGTCAGGAGAGAGGAAGACTTATTTCAGGGCCTCGAATGGACAATTGGACTGTACGGATCTAATCAGGACGACGATCGAAGTCTAATGAAATTTCTAGATCAAAGTCCCGTAGCAACATATGAAGTCCGAGGAAGATCACTAGCTAGGGGACAATGCGACATCCATACAAGTTTCAGATGGAAAATCCGACTGTACAGATGGATCTGAAGCGACGATCGCAGTCCGGCAATGCGAGAATCATCTCGATCTGAGCACCGTGGCACCCTTTGCAGTAGAAAGAAGAATGGATGGCCTAGATGGCACCACGTGGCGTCATCCAGGCCGCCCAACATCAGCCAGCAACGCTTGCTCCCACCTCTCCATCATCCGCAACCTTCATTACCAGCCATTGGATCTTGATCCAATGGCTGAGAAGCTCTCCCCCACCGTAAGCGTTAAATCATTCGCTCGACATAGCAGATGTCTTGGTGCATTGGTTGGGGCGCTGGACTCCAGGGGGCGCAGGTTTGAATCCCTACAGCCCCCCAATTAGCAATTGAATGCCCAGTAGAAGCGTAGCACACGTGCAGCACAGCCGCAGCCATGCGCAGCAGCAATGTAGCGCATGCCAGTGCACACGTGCGACATTGCATGAAGAGCACGGGTGCATAGAGCACGCAGTGCCAACAAAGTAGGTGACAGCAGGGATATACGCGGGTCTTCAGCGACAGTTGCGCGAGCCTTTAGTGACGCTTGTAGCTATCACTAATGGCCCGTGCATGCCAGCAAAGGAATTGAAGGCACAGATCTTCAGCGACAGAAAGAGTGAATCTGTAGCGATGTTTACGGATGTCAGTAATGATCTAGATGCGAATTTGTTCTTCCTCCACTATAAAAGGACCTACCCACCAACATTCCAAACCATCTCTTCCTTTCTTCCTCTCACCACCTCCAAGGCTCTAGAGAGAGCTTGTCCCAAGCCCAGGATGCTCCTCTAGAGTAGAAAACCAAATAGTTTTCCCTCCCCTCATCCCCATTCGTGGAGCATCCCATGGCCATCCTGTCACCTCCCTTCGGGAAGAAGATCCTTGCCGCGATGCCATCCTGCCTCGTCCTCCGTCCTCCAGCTCCATCCCCGTTCGTCCCACTCACCACCTTCCTCCAAACGATGTCAAAGAGACTTGTCCTCTGAGCAACCGTCGAGGGGGATTTTCTCATCTCCATCTATCTTTACTGCTTTCTACTGTAGTTTTTCCCTCTTTCTTAGTTGTAGAAAACATTGGATTCAGAAATATATGTGATTCTCTCTCTCTGTTATATTTTTTTGCAAGTAGATAAAGTTTTCATCAACCTAATCTCTTGCTTGATAAGTATACCAAAAATAAATAAAAAATTTAAAAATGACAAAAATAAATAAAAGAGAAATGCGAATTTTACTAAACCAAATGTTCACCTCCCCATGTTCGTCCCGGGACTCACTTTTTGAGTTTTGATTATAAATTTTATCTGATAGATGTGTTTTGCGAGATATGAAAATGCATCCTCCAAACCCCTAATTTTATTTCGCGAAACACACCCCCATCATTTTGATGCCGTTGCTGGGGAGGCAACGCTCTTTGGTGTTTTTTCGTGTTTTTCTACCTTACCTAACTTTTACCTCACTTTTTCTCTGATCTTACTATGATTGTAGGTACTCATCCAAGGCGACCTAGAGTGGTTAGATCAAAGAAATGTGCGGATGAAGGTTTTGTAAGTGTACCCCCACCACCACCACCCTAGTTTTCATTCTATAACCTAATAACTCAAATCCAAATCAACTTATGTGCTTGCATAAACCCTAGGGTAGATTTTGGTTGTTTGATTGTCACTCCACTCACCTCACCCACCCGCATATATAAAAAATAAAAAAAGTATTCTTCTCTTGTGGGATTTAACTGAAAGCTACACACTTAACACCCACAACTTCTTATCATAAGGCGCACAATCACTTTGATTCTACCACTTAACTGGGATCTGACCTGTTGACCCGGTACACTTCAACTCAATACACATAAGTGAGTAGAAATCTGAATAGGTTAAACATTCTTGTGTGCCTTAACTAAGTGGTGCAACAGGCCAATTGATTGAGTTGTTTGGGCCACACCACTTAAGATTAAAATTGATTCATCAAGTAGCTTTCCACTTAGGGTTGATTTTTAGGACTGAACTAGGCACTCCACATTTTATTTGATTTTTAAAGGAATATATCATCACCAGTGCTTTCAAAACTTGGAGTGTTCTACTGAACCTTGATTGAATACACCTAAAGATTAAACCCTAAAAGATAATAAACAAGGTTGAACCCTAAAAGACACATCATCAAATAACCGTGTTTGTAAACCCTAGTTGTGCACGCACACACATTTGAATTAATCATTAAGGGCACAACCCATCTAAAAGGCCCGTCACATTCCAAGAGCACAATCATCCCAAGCCTAATTAAAACTGAGTAGACGTTGGCCTTAAGGATTGATTAGCTTTTCGAGGCTCAGACTGAGATTTTTTTTATTAATCTACTTCTGCTGGTCCATCTTATGTCTAGCTAGGGGAGTACTGTCAAACGACCGCAGCTGGGGGTACACTAGGAACTGGAGGCGTAAGCCAAAGGAAGAACCTTCTCCCCAGTGCCTCCTTCTAACTGGTTGGATTGACCAGATAAAAGTAGACCAAATAGTTTATGATCTCAAGATGGGTTCGGGAGTCTGTAGGTCTTTAGGCTAACCCACCTAAGGACAGGGTTGATTGCTTGTATTGCAGGGCTCCTTTCTCTCTTCTGATTTCCCTCTTACTCCATAATGTATCCTTCCACATCTTTCACACATTTCCAATCCTACCCTCCTACCACCACTTATCCCCAAGATGATTACTATCCCGACTTGACTTGTAATTACCCATCCACTAGTCGGGATAACTTTGATTGGGGTTATGAATCCGAACCTCAGTGTCCAGGGTCTAACCCTGGACAATACGACTATGATTATTATCCTTCCCAGAGCTACAATGATTATAGATCTCCATCCTTTGATGACCAAACCAACCCGATCTACAATCAGGAAGGATATGATGATTATAACACCTATGATAAGCACCAGTTCATCATCATTCTTATGCATTAAAATAAACCTAGCTCTTAAGATTTTGCTCCACAAATGGTTTTTTGGGCTACATTTTGGCATAAATTAGGATAGGCATGCATTTTAC
The DNA here is from genome assembly GCA_037157565.1 of Thalassia testudinum. NCBI lineage: Eukaryota > Viridiplantae > Streptophyta > Magnoliopsida > Alismatales > Hydrocharitaceae > Thalassia > Thalassia testudinum. Next base: position 55,228,866 of record JAZHRO010000025.1, on the reverse strand, counting down.
CTTTTATTGTCTTTTTGATATGTTTTTGTGAGTGTTAGGGATAAGCAAATTGCCAGATCCCTAGAACCCTAGCACTCAGGAAGGCACCTGGTGAAGGAGAAGCCCAAACTAGCTAAAACTCAGTCAGATCTAGCTCACCATAGCTGGATTTCAGCTCACTTGGACTAGGGTTAGCTCATCCTAGCTCCATTCAGCTCATCTCATCTAAATGGCAGCTCAAGAGAGCTCATCTTAGCTCACCCTAGCTCAGGTCAGCTCAGATCCAGCTCAACTTAGCTGAGTCTAGCTCATCTCAGCTCCCATTAGTTCACAGGGAGCTCTAACTAGCTCAGCTGAGTTGATTGGAGTTCACCCCAGCTCAGGTTCAGCTACATCCAGCTCCACTCAACTCCATTCAGTTGCATATGACTTCATTTCAGCTCAGGAAGCTCAAGTCCAGCTCCTGGGGACTCAGCTTAGCTCAACTCAATTGAGCTAAGCTACCTTAGCTACCTCAACCAACTTGATCCTCCTTGGGAGCACCAGACCCAACTCACGTCAGCTCATTATGGTAGAAGCCAGCTTACTTTAGATTGGCTTAGTAGCTAGCAAAGAACTAGCAAGCTAAGTCAGCTAGACTAGCTCCATCCACCCTCTTCAGCAGCTGCCAGCTCTAGTTCAAGCTCCAGACTTCTCCTCAACTCCTCTCTTTAAACCCTAGCTTGCATTGCCTACTCCTCTACTCTATTACTAGCTAAGCTAGCTTAGCTTAGCTTAGCTTAGCTATGATCCATCTCCCTTGGCATTTACCACCCTAAAACCCCACCTAACTAGCTCCACCAACTAAGCCCACCTAAGACCTCCTAAGCTACCTAAACCTCTACTCTATTTTGGCACCAAGATAGACACCTCTTAGCCCCTCAACTACATCCAAAAGGCACCTCGTTTTGGTGCCAAATTAGCCTTCTAGAAGCCCTCCCTTTTGGCGCTAAAACACCCCTACTTCATGGCCCTACAACCTATCCTAGCCATCCACATACCCCCTTCTAGAACCCTAAGATGGCACCGCCTAATAGCCTTCTAGAAGGCCCATTTTGGCTCCAACTCTAAGGGGCACCACCACCCATAACTACCACCTAGATGACCCTTGGGTTGGCGCCATTTATTCCTAGCCCTAGATCTCTAACCACCACCCAAAAGCCTATCCTAGCCCTCCATTAAAGGTCACGCCAACCACCCCCATCCCACTCTATAAATACCCATCACCTACCAGCATTTTAATCATCCTCCATTTTAGTTTAGTCTACCATATACCCACCATAATTCAAGACCAAGGAAGAAGAAAAAGAAAAGAAGATTAAGGGGGCATCCTACCCGCCCCCTTGGTGCCTTCTTCCCCTTCTTTTTTCTCCCTTGTGCCATGCCGAGGAGGAGGAGCACTCCACCACTAGGAGGATGAGCAGGCAAGGAGGAGCAAGGGTGGTACACACCCATCCTTGGAGGAGATCATTGAAGGTGGTAGCTTCCACCTTGGAGGAGCATGGTGCACGCCCCCTTATGGGCTTGCATTGGAGGACACCAATTTCAAGGAAGGAGAAGGAGGAGCCCTTTTCAAGCCTAGGAGCCACTAGGCTTGGAGCAAGGAGCTTCCCCTCTTCACCATCATTTCAAGAGGATTTGTGTTTCTTTTGTTATTTGTTACATTTATTTTAGTAGTAGAAGCATTCCTCTACTAGGGTTTTTTGTAAAACACTCTTTCTCAATTAAAAGTTGCCTTCTTTTTAATATAGCTTTTGTCGCAATTCCGTTTGTTGTTTTTGTCTCATTATTCCTGGTGCACAAATACTCTTTCTTTCTAATTACCCAAGGATTCCACATGCCTAAGGTGAGCTTAGAAAGAATCAACTTTTGTCACATAGATATTAGCTATTAGGGTTAGTCTTTTTCAACAAAACTCTAGTGTTCCTGTAATTTCAGAATCTAAAAAAATTCATATATATAAAACACCAAAAAGAAAGGTGAGTCCCCTTTAAAGTAAGAGATTTGATTTAGCAAACAATTTTGCCTGCTTGGATGACCCTAGATACCCCACTATCTAGGCTATAAATTTTACAAACCACGCAAATTCCTTATCAACCTACCCTCCCCAGTATTCCATTGAATATAGGTCACCACCATTCTTTAAACAACCCGAGATGACCTACTATCAGGGAGGAACCTGAGAACCTCAATATCTTGACTCCCCCAGATTTGACCCGAACCCACCCAACCCTGAACCAAACCAGTCAATTCTAGTGAACCAGATCCAAGACAGGGTGTTGGCTACTTGAGCAACACCATACAATCTTTAGAAGCCCAGCCAACACCATGCACTGAAGCATTGGAGCCTACGATAAAAATGATTGATGAGCTAAATAGCTCTTTATTGGATTTGCTCCAAAATGTTAGGGATAGGGGCCTAGGTGAGTTTCTACTTGGGAAGTTGTCAAGGTTGAGGATGAAATTTGTGGTTGCACTAGTCAAATCTTGGGATGATTCTCAAGATGAACCTCCTTCAGGAGAGCCAATGTCTGAACCTGCTTAGGTGCCTGTCGGGGGGGATACATTTTTTGAGAGCAGGGATGACCAGGTTGGGCTAGAGCAACCCATTGAGGATGAACTGATTGATTCACTCGAGATCCCTGAGCCAGGGATCGAGGAAAAATATGTCTCTTTGAACCTGGAAATGACAATCGATTTTGAAACATATATAAATGAGGATCATGAATTCTTTGACTCTGAGGGTGAAGAATCTTTTGGTGAAGTCTCACTTAAACTTAAGAGGATTTTAGTGAGACAAATGGGCTTGAGGAATCTGACGAACCATTTGATAGCCCAATTATTGAAGATTGGGATTCGGTTGGGGCTAACTTGGAGGATTCAAATCCTCATGTATTAGAAGATTCTATTAATAGCCCCATTCCTTAACCACACCCCAAAGGGATTGATTTTGATTTGGAAATCATTGTACCCAAGTCAATTCTGAGTCAACCACGATTTCTGGACTTGGGTAAATCTTATGGGGTGAACAGTATGCTAGAGTTCCCAGAGCTTGAGCACTTGATGTTGGAGGATAGAAATGTTGAAATGAAAATTTGGGAGGTTAATTCTGAGGGAAAAACAAGTTTGGATTTACGGGTTCCTCTTGACCTAAAACCACCTACTTTCTACCAGGACCCTTACGATATCTTTCACGTGCAACCCAAGCTCGAAATAACTAATTATTTTTCTGAGCTGAATGTTAAGTGGACATCCACACCTACTGAACCATCTCAACCCGTTGTCCAACACTTTGGTCTTGGGTTGCACACCACAAAACTACAGGCCCGACCCCACAAACACAATAATATTAGGTTCTAGGTGATTTTCATCCAGAACCTTAGAACCACTCGACTCTGGGGCATGGGTCTACGTCATAACTTGGTCCACATATATGGACATCTTCTGTTAGCGGGTTGGAGAATCAATATTTTTATTTTGACTTTGACCCGCACTTGTGAATTCTGAATTTCTTCCTTGTATGTATGTTATGCCTAGCTGAAGGCATTAAATTTAACACATGTTTATATTCCATGTTCTTCGCAAAGCTGATCAGATTTTCACGTTATTCAGGTGATATTCTGTTTACTCCACCTTTTCATGTCTTTATTTTTACAATGAGGACATTGCATCATTTAGGCATGGGGGGTGAATAATTAATTTCTGAAATCATTTTGTTAACTCCATAGAATTTCTTTAGTTTCTTTAAAAAGAATGAAAAATCAAAAAGATAAAAAAAAAGAAAATAGAATTAGGAGAAGAGAACTTAGGCTTTTAGGCATTATTAACTTTAGGAAATGATACGAGAGGACCTAAACACTTAGACTCTTAAGGTCTTCGGGCTTAATTAGCCCGAGTGTCCACTCGAATGTGGACTTAGTCTCAAGTCCTCACCAAGTAACTCTACCTTAAATTGGTCAATAAATTGGGGTGATAAGTATACGACTTATCAACCCACCCTCTGATTTGAGGGGACTTTAAGCTAAGCATCTACACACTTTTTGGCACTGACTCACTTTTTGATGGTTTCTTCGGAAATTGGGTAGCTAATGAACTATCTAGGTAGTATGGCTGGCAAGTTGTAGGTGGTAACAACTCATCGGTCGATTATCCAGAGCCTAGCCACAAGACCATTTTCTTCGTACTACCTTTAGGTAAATCTTAGATCAGGGAAGCCACGTACTTAGAAAAAAAAAATAAAAGAAAAAGAAAAGAAAAGGAAAAAAATAAAAATAAACAAATAAAACCACACTTCACCGCATGAGTATGGTTGGCAAGTTACCGTGGGTAACAACCCATTAGCCAGTTGTTCAAAGCCCTACTCACAAAAATACACAATAATTCCCAAAACACTTAGGGAAGAAGCAGAGAAGTAGAAAAATTCAGGGAGATATACACTGGGTTCACCCTTATGTTGACCCCATAAATAAAAGAAGTAGAGAGAAAGCTACCGTTCAGAAAGATAAACCTCTCAGCAAGGTCACCTAGGGTCGTAGAAATCCAAAGTCCATTTTAATGGCTGCCAAGTGAGTCTTTCACTCTTTCCACTAGATGCTTAGCACTTAGAATCCTTTTCGAGTCTTAGGCGGGTCGGGTAGCCGTAAAAAGTTATCCCGGAACTCTCAAACTCCAAAAGTACAAAAAAAAATAGAAAAGAAGAAAAACAAAAAAATTGTATCTTCACTTTTCAAATTAGGCGAGGACTTGGGCGGTCTGCATTGTGGCAGACACCCAGGTAGTATTGAGTTTTCGTTGTTTAGGACCTTAATTGAAATTTTCTATTGTTAATAAATGACTTACGCCTAAGCGATCTAATCCTAATTTTGATTTTATACATAGCATGTAGTTTAATTTTCTTAGCGACTAGCAAAAGATAGTCATGGGCGTATGATGTAGACACATCTATTTAGGTTAAAATGTCTTTTCATGCATGTTCCTAGGGTTAGATTTGCATTTCATGTTATAAATATTACGTAGCATACATAATTCTGCATTTAGAGTAGTTGTATATATTTTAGGTTAATTAGGTCCTTTTTATGGTCAGGAGAGAAGAAGACTTATTTCAGGGCCTCAGATGGATGATCAGATCGTACAAATCTGATCAGGACAACGATCGAAGTCTAACACTTCCGAAATCATCTAGATTGGAGTCCCGTAGCATGATATGAAGTCTGAGGAAGTTCAATGACCAAGGGGTAATGCGACATCCATATGAGTTCAGATGGAAAATCCGATCATAAGGATGGATCCGAAGCGACGATCATAGTTCGGTAGTGTGGGAATCATCTCGATCTGAGCACCGTGGCACCCTCTGCAACAAAAAGAAGAATGGACGGCCTAGATGGCGCCACGTGGTGCCATCCAGGCCACCCAACTTTGGCCAGCAACACCTGCTTCCAACTCTCCATCATCTGCAACCATCATTCCCAGCCGTTGGATGTTGATCCAACGGCTGAGAAGCTCTCCCCCACTGCAAGTGTTAAATCGTCCGCTCGACATAGCAGACGTCTTGGCGCATTGGTTGGGGCACTGGAGTCCAAGGGAGAGGCATGGGTTCAAATCCCCGCAGCCCCCCTAATCAGCAATTGAGTGCGCAGCAGTAGTGCAGCTCATGCGCAGCACAGCCGCAGTCACGTGCGACATCAGCGTAAGCCAGCGCACACGTGCGACACAGCACAAGGAGCACAGGCACGTGGAGTGTGTAGCGCCAGTGGAGCAGGTGCTCGCAGAGATATGCGTGGGTCTTCAACGGCAGTTGTGCGGGCCTTTAGTGACGCTTGGAACTGTCACTAATGGCTCGTGCATGCCAGTAAAGGAATTAAAGATGTAGATCTTCAGTAACAGAAAGGGCAGATTTGTAGCGATGTTTACGGACGTCAGTAATGACCTAGATGTGAATTTGTTCTTCCTCTACTTTAAAAGGACCTACCCACCACCATTCCAAACCATCTCTTCCTTTCTTCCTCTCACCACCTCCAAGGCTCTAGAGAAAGCTTGTCCCAAGCTTAGGATGCTCTAGAGTAGAAAACCAAATAGTTTTCCCTCCCCTCATCCCCATTCGTGGAGCATCCCATGGCCATCCTGTCACCTCCCTTCGGGAAGAAGATCCTTGCCGCGATGCCATCCTGCCTCGTCCTCCGTCCTCCAGCTCCATCCCCGTTCGTCCCACTCCTCACCACCTTCCTCCAGGCGATGTCAAAGCAACTTGTCCTCTGAGCAACCGTCGAGGGGGATTTTCTCATCTCCATCTATCTTTACTGCTTTCTAGTGTAGTTTTCCCCTCTTTCTTAGTTGTAGAAAACATTGGATTCAGAAATATATGTGATTCTCTCTCTTTATTATATTATTTTGCAAGTAGATTAAGTTTTCATCGACCTAATCTCTTGCTTGATAAAAATACCAAAAAAAATTAGAAAAGTGAAAAATGACAAAAATAAATAAAGCGAAACGTGAATTTTTCAAAACCAAACATTCGCCTCCCTGTGTTCCCCCCGAGATTCACTTTTTAAGTTTCGATTATAAATTTTATCTGATAGATGCATTTTGCGGCTACGACGACGGATCCTCCAAACCCCTAATTTTACTTCGTGAAACATGCCCCCATCACACCCCACATTATAAACATGCATACAAATTGAAATTAATGTTGGTGCACCCCACATTCTAAACATGCATACAAATTGAAATTAAATTGGGTACACCACACATTCTAGTCATGCAAGCAAATTGAAATTAAAGTAGGTACACCCGACAGTCTCATCATGCATACAAAGTAAAATTAATGTGGTACACTCCACATTTTAATCATGCATATAAACTAAAATTAGAGTGGATACACCCCACATTCTAAACATGAATATAAAATGAAATTAAAAGTGGGTACACCCCACATTCTAGCCATACATAAATAGTGAAATTAAAGTAGGTACACCCCACATTCGTGCATACATATATAACAATATAATTAATCTAAAAATGCACACATTCATACCTTGTAAAACACATGAGTCGACGAGCACGTGTCCAACGATGAGAGTAACCTAAATCAAATATCACGAATCAAATACGATAAGTATTAATTTGTAATAAAAAAAATTTTAAAAAGGTAAAGGATGAGGGATGTGGGTGGCTGGATGGGGAGGAGGATAGGAGGAGGTGGATGGGCTAATGGGGGAGGAGGGGGGTCAGATGGGGGAGACAGAGGGAGGAGGAGGAACGGATGGGGGAGGAGGAGGGTCGGTAGATGGGGGAGGAGGAAGTGGGAGGAAGAGGGGTCTATTGGGGAGTATATGGGTGGATGGGGAAAGAGGTCAATGAGAGGAGGGGGCAGATGTTGGAGGCAAGGGGAGGAGGAGGGACTAGCAGATGTGGAGGAGGATGGGATGACACAGCAATGGGGGAGGGGGAGAGGAGGGGCTAGCGGAGGAGGAGGGGGCGACGACTGCATGTGGAGGAGGGGGAGGAGGGGGTGCCCTGGGGAAGAACAGGACAAAAAGAGGGGGCCGGAGGAGGAGCTGCATGTGGATTGACGAGGAAGAGGGTGAAGGAGCAGCAACCATGGAAGGAGGAGGAGCACGAGGAGGAGGGGGATGGCCATGGAAGGAGTAGGAGTAGGAGGGAGGCTTACTGAGGATGAGGGGCCGGAGCAACCGAAGGAGCAGCACCGGGCTCGAAGACGAAGAGACTAAAGGGAAAGAAAGGGGAGGGTTCGGGGGATCGGGCGCTCACATGACTCATATTGCACGTTTAACAACGATTTTGTAAAAAATCATTGTTTAATGTCGAGTGAGGGTGCCAAATTTCGTTCCCTTGGAAATTTGGCAAAATATATATACAACGATTTATGAACAAATCATCGTGTACGTAAATAAGGGCCCCCTCATATTGTAACACAGAGTTTTAAGGGTTATTATACATGACGATTTTAAGTATATGATACGATGATTTTAAAATCATCGTGTATATCATTGAAAATATTCTACTTATCTTGGGGGATATTTGATATAGAAGACGGTTTTAACAATAACCATCTCTAAAAAAGTATTGGAAAAGCCCATTTTTCTAATAGTGAATTTCTTCTATGGTAAAGGAATTTGCCTTTGTCTTTGTCTTCCTTTTGCTCTTTCTCGCTCTCATCCACAATTGGCATGAAATCGGGGCATGCGGTTTCATTCTTCATCTCCTTGGGTTCCTCCACTTCCTCCAAACTCGTATCATCTCATGTGGCTTGAAAGCCTTTTTCTTATACTTTTTCTCCTTCTTCTTCTCCTTCTTTAAGAGAGGGCACTCTAATCTGTGATGCCCCTTCTTTTCACAATGGTGACATTTAATCGGCTCCTCCTTTTTCTTCCTTTTCTCCTTTGATTCCCTGTTCTTAAGAAAACTGATAAATTTATTAGTTAAAAATTCAAGTTCCTCGTCACCGGAACTTACCTCACTATTGGAGTGAGCTTAGAATGCAAGGCTCTTCTTCTTTGGCTATGGTGTCTCCTTTGCTCCATCTTATTTTCATAGATCATAAGATTTCCATGTAAATCCTCCATATTTAACTCCTCGATTTGATGAGCTTCTTCTATTATAGTAGCTTTTGCTCCCTTTCTAGGAATGTAACAACTTGGATTAGAGTTCACCTCTTATGAAGGTTTTCCCCAAGGATTTCAAGTTGTTCACGATTAATGTGAATCGGGTGCACATGTCACTCAACTTCTCATTTCCTTCATAGAAAACGATTTGAACTCCTACAATAACAAGTTAACTTCCAAGGATTTAACTTTAGAAGTTCTTTCATGGGTTAGGTCAAGTGTGTGCCATACTTCTTGTGCAGTTTTGCATTATGAAATCCAGTTGAACTCCTTCAGGCTGAGTGTCTAGTACAAGGCATTCATAGCTTTGGCATTTAGTTGAACGTCTTTTGCTCAATCTCCAATGTATCTGGTAGTGGGTTTATTTAGGATGTTCAATGGCATCTCACACCTTTCCTAAACTGAATAGTAGTGTGCCAACAATCATATTCTTATCCATAACTTCTAATAAGCATAATTTTTACCTTCAAAGTATGGAGGTCAGACAATGGATTTTCGCTCTCTCTTTACGATAGCAAAAACCTTCCCCTCCTTGTTATTATCAGTTGTGACTCCATATGCGTAAAAATGAGGCTTTGATATGAAATGAAATTGAATAGTAAACAAGGCATGAATAGTGTGGTATGAAATATAATGCAAAAATAAAAGTCTAATCACCACAAAATAAATCACACAAATAGCATTCACCACAATGAGACAACTACTTTTAAGTGGAAACCCAACCTAGGTGAAAATCACCACCTAAGTCTCCCAACCTAGAATTTTTCAATCTACCAAGTAAATCAAATCCACTATACGTACCACTTTAAACCAACAGTGGCACAACCTCAATTACAACAACATTACTTTAGATTGAGGGTAATGTACCTCAAACATGATTTCTTCACAAAGAGAATTTTGTCTCACAAGGAGATGGGAATTCTTCATACGAATACCTAAACAAAAATGCAAAGAAAAAAACCTATAGAGCGCAAAATAAAATATGGAACGAAGCCCTTATAGATAAGGAACTTCCCTAATGTGGAAGTAGATGAGCATGATTGCACAGCACAGTGGTGCTCTTTAATGAGGAGTGTAGGATGGGTAGGGATTGATTGTCTTTCTTTGATCTTCCATCAATGAGTCTAATGGTGGAAAGAATTGTTTCTTAGGTATCACTTACAAAGAGAGACTCTAGTCTATTTATAGATATGTTAGGAAGGCTTTAAAGTGCTTGAGAGATGCCTTCTAGTCATTAAGAACAAATCTGAGGAGATTTGTCAAAATCTAATGTGTATGTAGAATAATCAATGTCTGACAACACAATATCAGACTTATGGTAATTTGATCAAACGTTTGACTAGGTTTATTGGACATTTAATGGAAAGATTGGACATTTGGTCCATAAAGGTGGAGCTTCCTGGAAAGTTTTTGTCCTAAAGCTAAGATGCTTGGACATTCTATCAAACATCTTACATGAAAGAAGGTGTTGATAATCAAATCTCTCATAAGGTGTGAAAATTGGATTTATTCTGACAAGAAAATATTTGGAAATCCAAACTTAAACGGTCGAATATCAAACATCATGGATCAAAATCAAACGTCTAAATTGGTTGCCTATGTAAGGTGTCATTCAGGTGGTTTAATTTATCCAATCAGTCATCTAGTAATAGGTTGGACATCTGAAATTTATAAGATGGCCCATTTAGGCAGTTTGAGCTCTGATTTTGGTCACATAGCCAAGTGGTCGAACTTCTGATAAGTATGTCAGACATCTGACAAGCTAGACTATTTGCTATTTTGGCTTTTTGACTTGATTCTAAGTTTTGGCTAAAAGTCCCAAAATTAAGTGGGTGTGTCTAGGACTTAGGTTACCATATATTTAGGCTCCTTGACAATTATCTAAAGAAAGAAAAGAGCCAAAGCAAAAACACTAATTACAACACAAAAAATCTATCCTATTCTTGAAGTTTCGATCTTTATATCAATTCCATGCTCCTTGATGCTTTTGTCCATCATCAAGCCCTACCATCTCCATGGATCAAGAGCTTGAGGTCCTCCAACACTTTTAACTTAACTGCTTTTAGCCTAAATCCTACAACTCAAATGGAATTGTCAAATATAAATTGTTTTGTTATCATCAAAATCAAGGATCATGGTGTACTTACACCAACATATATAAGTACCCAAACATGCACTACAAATACTCGACATGACTCAGTACTCAGCAAAAGAGGTGAAATAAGTGCACATAACACAATATGCATTTTATGAATACTAATACTATGATTCACATAAGAGGGTAGGGCTACTCTATCTAAGATCACCGAGGGATCCTGGTGACTCTAAGAAAATAGGTCGAAGCCTCCTCGAACTCTATGCATGCTCTAGGAATCTAACTCTAAAGAAAAGGGGAGAGAGAGAGAGAGCACTATTAACTATCATTATTAGAGACTTTGGGCTTAAAAAAATAATTTACCACTTTTGATATGCATTTTAGAATTACTAGATGAAAGTTCGCATCAAGATGATTCCAACGGCGGGTGGCATGTTGGAATTGGAGTGTGATAGAACTAGAACAGGAATGACAAATTAGGGGTTAGAAAGTCACTAACTAATTTGGATTTATCACATCAAAAACATAGTCAAACTATAGTTTAGTGGGTATAAGAATGTAGATTTTGAAAATACAAATCTAAGGACATATTATTTGTCAAATCTTAGAGAAGGCCTTAAATCAACCAAAAGAGTGCAATGGGTTGCTAAACTGGCCCTAGACTGGTCCTGGACCTTCGGTTCACTTGAGCCAGCCCCCTAATGTGCTTGCCACATGTCGAGCACCCATTAGGCCATCGACACACTCGCAATTCGTCGTACACGTGATCTTAGCCATTAGATAGCGTGCATGTGCATGATAGCACGCGTTCGCACATGTGATCCATTGCATTTGCACCTTCACGCACATGCTATGCGCACTCTGCCTACGTGATACCCAAACGACATTTGTAGACCAGTTGCTGAGGTGTCCTCTCTCTCTTCTGTTCTTCTTCTCTCTTGTCCTCGAGGTGTGTGTGGCTTGAGGAAGGGATTAATGATTCAAAACCTTAATTAGGACTTTATGTAGGCTACTAATTAGGGCTTGGGTGAAGTGGGGCACCCAAATGATGAAAGTATCCCTACTACATTAGTTTAGTCTCGCCTCAATCCTATTCATCCTATTTTTTATGTAACTTGAGCTACGCATATCAAATTCATGCAAAAAAAGTACTATTGGGAAGCTTTCTATGAGAGGAATCCAACTATAGCACATGTGAGCCCCTTTTGAGAAGGCATGACCAATGGTTGACAGAAAATACACATTTGACAAGGCACTTTGACCCATCAGTGCCCCAATGGGTACCGATAGGTTAGAAATGACGTAATCACCTCTAAAGAGACATGGAACATGTATTTTGACAAAGATGACCCCCAAAACTCCCAGTTTGAATTTACATGCACCTATTTCCTTGTCAAACATTTTTTCTGTGTAATTTTTGCTACACAACTCAAATTTTCATGAAATAGGAAATGTTGGAAAACTTACGATGAAAGGAATCCAACAATACCTTACATGACACCTTCCGAGCAAATTTTACTTGAGAGTTGACCGCAATTCACCAAAACCCATGTTTCCTCATTTTTTAGCTACGCTAACCCAGTTCGCATTCAACAAGCATCAATGGGTTCCTTTTGGCATGCTTAGTCTAGATTGGGGCTCAAATTCATATTTTGGATAATAATAAGGTCTAATCGGAGATTGGCTCTAAGCATAGACATCACCCATGATGAAGTTGAGAGTGACTTCATCGCATAACTGACCTCTAATACCAAATGACATGACCTAAGGATCAGGTAACTACACTATAGGGTGGTGAATAATGTAGTTTCAAGAAAAATATGGCCAGATAAAAATTATCACTTGTAATATCAACTTGACATAAGAAATTATAGTGGAAACCATCTTGGGAAAAGACCACTACATAGGTTTGAAATTGTACTAGAGGGGGGTGGATAGTGTGGCATAGAAAATATACGGAAATAAAATCACACACAATAATCACCAAAAGAGAACAAATTTTAGGTGGAAACCCCAAGGGTTAAAACCACCACCTAAGCCTCTCTACTAAAGATTTTTCGGTCGATCGAGTTGACCAAATCCACTAACCAAACTATTTAAATGAGGGTAGTTCAACCTCAATACACCTATGCTACTTTAACTTGAGGGTAGCGTACCTCAAACCCCTCTTCTTCATGAAGAGTATTTCATCTCACGAAGGAGACAGGAATTTACCACATGAATTCCCAACCAAAGGAAATGAAAAATACAAAAGCCTATAGAGCCCAATAAGTATGAAATTAACCTAACCTTCAATAGGCAAGGGACTTCCCTGATGCGAAAGAAAGTATGCGTGAATGCACAATGAGTTGGTGCTCTCATATGTGGAACATAGAACACAGAGAGCAAATGGCAGAGTCTCTTCTTCGTAAATCTCTTTCTACACTCAAGAATGATGAAAGTATTGTCTCTATGGTGTATATTACCAAGTAGAGGTCCACTAATATTTATAGAGGCCTTAGGAATGTTCAAGAAGGCTTAAAAATGGTTTTATAGAAGCTAGGGCTGATTGAACAAATGAATGGGATGAAAATAGAATCATAAATGAGTCTAGCACCAGAATCAGACATTTAATTTTAATGTCAGATGTCTGGTCAGACATCTAATAAAATGTCTGATCATCTAATTCTGTAGGGAGTGTTTCTTGGAATTGATCAGATCTAAACAAGGATCTTGTCAGATGTCTAAGGAAGACTTTTAAGGCGTCTGGGATTATTTTTGGATGTCTAATTGTAAGCGGGTTTGTTCCTAGATATATTTAGATACAAATAAAGTTCTAGTGTAACAAGGTCAGACAATAGACTGGACGTCTGACAGATTGTTTAGATGTTTGATAGTAAGGTGTTCTGCGGGAATTGATTTCCTTAGAAGCCAATGGCCATATGGGTCTAACAAATCTTGATTTAGGTCAAATTTGGTCTAACGTCTCCTTATCAGACGTCTAGGGATCTCTATGGATGTCTGGGAATAATAATAAAATAATCCTAAGGTGATCCTCGAAGATTTTGCTCTGATAAGTTAACAATCCTATTATTAGACGTCTGCCCATACTATTAGACGTCTGTAAGGTAAACTAGAATTTGGTTAGGACGTTTGCATGGAAAGGCATAGGCTATGATATTTTGGCCTAATTAATTGGACGTCTGGTTATAGTATCAGATGACTTAAAATGAGTTATCAGATGTCTTGTAATAGTGTTGGATGTCTGATATGTCTGTCTGATTCCTATTTTGGTTTTCTGATTATATTCTAAGGTTTTCCTAAGTGTCTTAGCGATGTGTAAGTGTTCCTAATACTATCGTGTTATACTTTGGGCTCTTTAACATAAATCTAAAGACAAAGAAATAACATGTAAAGAAAATCCAAAATACATTTTTGATTTCTATCCTATTCTTCTTCTCCATGCTTCTTTAAGCTCTCACTTCAAGTGAAGCTCCATCATCTTCATGCTCCTTGATGCTTTTGTCCAAAAGTCAAGGTCCTCCATTCCGCCATGGACATGAACTTGAAGTCTTTCACACTTGATTGAACTTGCATTTTATCTGAAACTAGAAACTCAATGCAATTGTTAACTAACAAGTGTTTTATTATCATCAAAATTAACGATCATGGTTCTCTTGCACCAACAATCTCTCCCTTTTTGATGATGACAAAATCATAAATAATACTTCAAAAAATTCTCCTCCTTTTTTACATTATCAAGATGGTTTAATATTATTCATTTCATCCTATGTTCCCCCTTAAAAGCATTCTCTTCTAAAATTGGATTGACTCCCCCTTTTTGACATAATAAAACAAGAATTGCATTCTCCCCCTTTTTGACATAATAAGATAATTATTCTTTTTATCCATTTACACCCCTTTTCTAACAGAAATATAGCTCAATTTATCTTTTAAAATGTCCGCCTAAATAAATGCATTTCTACATAGATTGGAAATAGCTAATGTTAAAGGTAATTTTCTCCCCCTTTTTGTTAAAGTGATAGCATATAACAAATTTAATTACTCTCCCTATCTTGATGCTAATATGTCATCAAAATCAAAAGGCTTTTACCTCCAATGGTATGGGTTCCAGCCTACGTACTCGTTTGGTTCACCAACAATCCTCATTTCTCCTTGATGTACTTCGTAAAGGTACTATCTTGGATCAATTGGAGAGTCATGGTAACCTGCAAAACATGAATCCACCAAGTGTTTTGGTACCCACATCTTTTTAGGTCAACCATGGTCAGCTCTTCTCGACCTAGGTTGGGGTCCCTTTGGATTCTAGCCATTTGGCCTTTGTGCAAAATAATTTCTAGTGTGTTTCTTTTTAGAACCCACATTCATCTTAGTCTTTCCTTTAATGAATCTATCTAATTTACTTAACAATTTTTCAGAATTTTTCTTAAGGCAAGCAAGGTCATTTTCAATAAAAACTCATCTTTCTTTTTAAAATGGAAGTTTCCAAATTCAATAAGCTATTTTCTTCAATCAAATTTGTGTTGCTTAAAATTAGGTCATGATTTTCTCTTACAAGAGTATGTTATGACCTTCATTTTGATGAAACAAAATTATATTTTATTGTGCATTAATCTTTCAAGATCACGTTCGCACAAACCAAGTCAATTATCCTCTACGTGGATCAAAGTGAAGATTATCTTTAGTCAAGTCAATTCTTTTATATTTCTTGAGTCTAGAATTACTGTAAAGATCCTCAGAATTAAAGACAAACCTTTCTAAATCATAAAATAAACATCACTTCAAGAATATTCACTATTATCGACCATTAAAAATGATCGGCAATGTGAAAGAAATGGCAGAGAAAAAGGGTTGAGGAATGTATTGTCGCTATTGTGTTTTCTCGATCGTTCAAGAACATTATCGTCGAGAAGAAGGCGAACCCTCATTCAAGGTGCTAATAAAAGCTTTTCTCGGCTATTCTAAATGCACCATCGATGTAAACATCTATGTCGACCACTATTTAGATGGTCGAGTAAGGCTACATTCTTGACCATTCTAAAAAAATGATCGAGAATATTAATATTGTCGACCGTTCTAAAAAGGACAAAAATATGGATTAGGGTTTGCACCATCGATGTAAACATCTATGTCGACCACTATTTAGATGGTCGAGTAAGGCTACATTCTTGACCATTCTAAAAAAATGATCGAGAATATTAATATTGTCGACCGTTCTAAAAAGGACAAAAATATGGATACTCTAAACCATTTGTTTTTAACGATTAAGAATTCTCACATTATCGTCAGTTGTTAAATGGTGAGAATGCATTACAATTTCAATTGTAGACTGTTGACAGTGGAAAACTACACATTCAGAGTTGGGTTCGAAAATCTGTTGTTGTAGTTCGAGTCATGAAGAAATCCATTCAACAGATAAAATTTATACCGAAAATCCATAAAGAAGTTCCGGGTGGAACACAGGGAGGCTACATCGACCTCAAAATCCACCCTTATATTTTTTTGTATCCTTTTTTTTGTTTAAAAGGCAAAATAATCACAATGGAATAGCTATAGACAATAAGAGAGAGAGAGAATAATTACTTGGTATTTGAATAATGTTTGTACAACTAAGAAAGCGGAAATGATTACACTAGAAAGTGGGAAATTGTTACAACTAGAAAGCAAGAAATTCTACTCTAGAAAGCAATAAAAGAAAGGAGAGAGATGTTATCCTCCTCGACGAATGCTTGGAGGATGAGCCGGACGGAGGTGAAGCCTGGAAGACGGAGGACGAGGCAGGAAGAAGGAGGACGAAGTCGGAGGAATGGGAACGAGGCAGCACGTCATCGTCATCGTGGGATCCACATCCAGAATGGGGGTGAAAACATGGATTTAGCTCTTGAGGAGCATCCCAGGTGTGGGACAAGCTTCTCTTAAGATTTGGAGAGGAAGAGAGGAAAAGAAAGGGATGAGAAATTCGTAGGGTAGGGTCTCCTTTTATAGTTGCAAGGATTGGGGGCATTTTGGACATTTTAACTTCAAAAGCATTAAAGAGGGGCCTTTAACGACAGACATAAACGTCGCTAAAGGTCAATCGTGGATGACGTGTGCGTGTGTTGCGCGCACACGCTTCTTTTTCATGCCTAAATGTATGCCCACATTTGGGCGATATCAACCGTCCGATCTCAAGATCAGACGGCTTAAAGTCATCCTCACAGCGGCAGTTCAAACGACCTTGCCGTGTGCCCATGCATGTGATGAGGCGTGCAAACGCACATCATCACGCGCGTACGCGATCAGCGCTCCTATTTGCATCACATCTTTGCTTCTCATGTGCATGATCTTTATCTGATAGCCGAATTGAAAGTGCCCCACACCCCGGCTGGATTGAGGCGCTCAGCAAGGCTCAAACTCGCGACCCCTACGTCACCCACAGGGGCATGACCGCTTCTCTGAGCCCTCGACTTAGTCGTGCGGAGGGATTAGGCGTGCATGATCGTGGCCGTTGGATCATGATCCAACGGCCTAGATCGCTTGTGCCTTTGCCTTCAGAAGTGCAGCTGTGGGTCCATAGGGTTGATTGGGTAGCTGAGATGGCACCACATGGTGCCATCTTGGCTGTCCATCTTCTGTGTGTTGTAGATGGTGCTACGGATGTCAGATTGAATTGATTTTTGCGTCGTTAGGCTACGATCATCAATCTGAACCCATCTGTGCAGTCGGATTTGTCGTCTAATGTGCGGATTGGCACCATCTTGGCCCTTGATCTTTAGGGTTCCTTGGTCTCTATCTGGAGCTACGGTTGTCCGATCAAGGCGATCTTGGAGTCGTTGAACTCCAATCGTCTCCCTGATCAGATTCGTACGGTTGGATCTTCAATCCGAGGCCCTGATTAAGAATCACATTTTCCCTGACCATAAAAGGAGACAATTACTATACAATTTATACAACTTGACCTAAATGCATGATTATGCATGTTTTGCAATATTTACAATGTATGATGCTAATATGACACTAAGAACATGCATTAATAGACATTTTTGGCTATTTAGATGTATGAACTTCACACCCCCGTGCCTATCTTTTGCTAGTCCCTAGCAAAAACTATATGCTATTTATGAAAGAATCAGTGTTGGATTACTTAGGCACAAGTCATTTTCAACATTAAGAAATTTTTACTTAGCACTTGAACTTTCAAAGACACAACGCCCAGGTATCTGCCAAAATGCAAACCGCCTCAAGCCCTTGCCTTATTCAAAGAAAGATCTCTTTTTCTCCTTTTTCTTCTTTTCTATTTTTTTTGAATTTTTGAGTTTAGGGTTACAAAGCGACTTTCTATGGCCACTCAACCCACCTAAGAGTTGATGAGAACCCTAAGTTCTAAGCATCTTTTTGTGAAAGAGATAGACTCATTGATCGACAGTCAGAATGGACTTTGGATTTCTACTCCCCTAGGTGACCTTAAAAAGAGTTCTGCCTAAAGGGGTATCTATATGACCGGTAGCTTTCTCCCTACTTTTATTTTTTATGAGGTCAACACAAGGGTGAATCTAGTGTATATCTCCCCAGCTTATTCTACTTCTCCGCTTCTTCTTAAGTGTTTTATGAATTTTTATGTGCATTTCTTAAGCTGGGATCTGGAAAACCAGTCGATGAGCTGTTACCACTGTTGGTGCTAGAGCACCACGATCATTTGTTTTGATGATAACAAAACACGTGTCATTTAACATTTGCACTTGGAGTCTTAGATTTCAGGACAATTGCAAATGGAGACATGGTTAGACGGAGTTCGAGCTCACATCCAGGATGGATTGGAGGAGCTTGATGGAAAATAGAGGAGATTTGCAAGGAGCAATAGATTGAAGAAGGAAGGAGATGAAGAATAGGATAGATTTCCTTCCCTTGTACTCCTTGTATTTTTCATTTCTTTTGTTGCTCTTTATTTTTGTTACTTAGATTCATGTTAAAGAGTCTCAAAGTACCCTAACAGTAGTCCTAGGAACACCGGCACAACCCTAGGATACTTAGGTTTTCTGTAAAGAACTTAGAAAATCAATATAGGGTTCAAACAGCATTTCCAGACGTCTAATTCCAAAATCAGATGTCAGATAATATGTTTTAAGATGTGTAACTGTTGATTCAGACGTCTGATAACATTTAGGCTGGACTTGTTGTTCTGTCTGATGAAATCAGACGTCCAGACCTTAGTCCAGACATCTTAGAAGACGTCTGATGGCTTTGCTAGACGTCCAATTAGTGGACCGTTGGATGGCTTACAAACACTGTAGGATATGACCGTTAGAGCCTTATCAGATGTCCTTAAGCCTTTCCAGACGTCTGATAGATGACCATTTTGCCTCGGCTGACCCAAAATCTCTTCTCAGAGATTTTCTAGTTGTTGCACTCTCTTGGAAATCCATTCCCACAAAAAAGTAGGTTTCCAGACGTCCAGACATAGTGCTAGACGTCCTGTATGTCATCTGATGGACTTGCGCTAGAACCTTGTTTAGATCTGATTCAAGTTAGGAAGAGACCCGCCCAAAATCAGACATCTGACCTTATTTTCAGACGTCTGAAAGTGATCTTCCAGACGTCTGATGCCAGGATCAGATGTCTGATAACCCTGTCAGTGCAATCATTGTTCCTGATTTCGACCTGATTCTCTTGGGCTTTGCTCCCAACAGTTATGGAAGCTTTCCAAAGCCTTCCAAAGCTTTCCAAAGGCCTCTATAAATAGAGAGGAACCTCTTGCACACCAAGATACACCAAGAGACACCTAGACACACCAAGCAACATACTTTCCACTCTTTTGTGTCCAAAAAGAAGCTCTTGCTCTCCAAGCACAAGTTCTACATCTTGAGAGCATCAAGCCTTCGCGCACCCGCTCTCCCACCGTAGTTCACGAGAGCGACGTTGCGCCATCGCGTGGTTCATGCACCCGCGTCATCGATTCGACGCACTCCTTGCAAAGGGGAGTTTCCTAATTCCTATAAAAGCTAGGTTTAAATCTTTGTTGGCTCTATAGGACTATATTTGTTATTTTTCTTTGTTATTTGGTTGGGTATTCGCTTTGCGAATTCCCGTCTCCTTCGTGGGACAAAATCCTTCTCGTGGAGAGAAGGGGTTGAGGAACTCTACCCTCGCACTTGTAGTGTGGTTGTAATTGAGGTTGAATCACCCTCGTTTAAGTGATTCGTTTAGTGGATTTAATCAACTTGGTTAATTGGAAAATCCTAACTCGAGAGGGTTAGGTGGTGGTTTTCACCCGGTTTGGGTTTCCACCTAAAAATTATTGTATACATTGTGCGATTAATTTTTTGTGAGATTGTTTATATTTTATTTCCGCATTTTATTATGTCACCCCCTCCTGGTAGGGCCTCCATTTCCTACAACCACCGACAACTTGCCAGCCATACTTTTGTGGCAAAGCATGGCTTATTTCTTTTTGTTTCTTTTTCTTTCTTTTCTCCTTTTCTTTTTTCCTTTTTCTTTTTTTTAAGTAGGTGGCTTCCCTGATCTAAGATTTACCTATAGGCAACAAGAAGAGAGTGGTCCTATGACTAGGCTTTAGACAACCTACCTATGGGCTGTTACCCACGATAACTTGCCATCCATATCACCTTAGAAGGTTCATTAGCTACATAATTTCCATTAAAACTGTCGAACAACGAGTTAGTGACGAATAGTGTGTAGATGCTTAGACTTAAAGTTCCCTCAAATCAGAGGGTGAGTTGATAAGTCATGTACTTATCACCCAAACTTATTTAATCAAATTCAAATAGAATTTAGGATGGTGAGGACTCGATAAACAAATCCACATTTTAGTGGATACCCGGGCTGATTAAGCCCAAAGACCTGAAGGGTCTTAGTGTTCAGATCCTATTGTAATATTTCCTAAGATTGAAAGGTCCTAATGTCCAAGTATTCCTTCCTAATTCAATTTTTTTTTTATGTATATATAAGAAAATAAGTAGGATTTACAAGAATTCCACAAAGCTGACAAAATGATTCAGAAATGACTCCACCCTCCCATGCCTAGCTGATGCAATGTTCGCATTGAGAATAAAAGACATGAAAGGAAGGGTAGAATGTTGAAGATATCACCTGAATATGAATCTCAAGTCAGCTCTGAGTCAGAACTACTGAGTTTAATGCCGTCAGCTAGGCGTAGTCCAGCCAAAGAAGTCACAACATAGCTAAAGCAATCGTGTCTAAGATGGGTTCTAGAATAGTACTGTCAATAACAGGCTTTAGACATTGACTATTGACTTTGAATGAATTACCCATCTTCGAGTCAGAGATCAGGACAGCCCCGTTTGGAAATATCTGATCGATAATGAATGGGTCATTCCATTTTGACCTAAGTTTATCGGGAAAGAGCTTAAGTCGAGAATCAAAGAGTTAGACTTTCTGGTTCAGTTCATGAAGAGCTTTGGTCCGAGCCTTATAAATCTTGGCATTCTCATACGCATCATTTCTAAGCTCCTCCAACTCAGATAGTTAGAGTTTCCTGGTCTTCCCGGCTAAACTCAGATCTAGATTACATTGCTTGATTGCCTGGAATGCCTTATGTTCAATTTCTATGGGTAAATGGCATGCCTTTCCATACACCAGACGAAATGGAGACATGCCGATGGGCGTTTCATATGCCGTATGGTAGGCCCAAAGAGCATCCTCAAGCTTTTGAGTCCAGTCTTTGCGATCAAGCCTAACCATTTTCTGCAGAATATTCTTGATCTCCCAATTGGAGATCTCAGCCTGTCCATTCATCTGGAGATGGTAAGGTGTGGAGATTCTGTGATTAACCCCATATTTTGCCAGCAAATTATGGAACTGGGTATTAGTGAAATGAGTGCCACCATCGCTGATGATGGACCTCGGAATCCTGAACTGGCTGAAGATGTTCTTCTTGACAAAATCAATGACCACCTTGTGGTCATTGGTTCAGGTGGGAATAGCCTTGATCCACTTGGACACATAATCAACAGCGACGAGAATGTACTAGTGTCCAAATGAAGGGAGGAATGGTCCCATGAAATCGATGCCCCAAACATCGAAGATTTCGACAGGAAGAATCAGGTTTAAAGGCATCATATCTCTCTTAGATATGCTCTCAACTGCCTGGCATTGGGAACACGACCTCGAGAAATCTTGAGCATCCTTAAATAAAGACGGCCAATAGAATCTAGATTGCAAAATTTTTGCAACTGTCTTTTTCCCATAGAAGTGTCCACCACACGCAGATGCGTGGCAGAACTTGAGTATACTCTTGAATTCGTTCTCCGAAACTCATCGGTGAATAATCTGATCAGAGCCGATGTAGTACAGTTCAGGGAACCTCCCAGAAGTAATATTTTGCCTCAGATTTGAGTCTATCCCGTTGTTGCTTGGTCCAATCTTGGGGGATTTGACCAACGGCCAGATAATTAATGATGTCAGCAAACCACAGAGTTTGGACACCTGAAACTGTAAGGATAGTCTCGTCCAAAAAAGTATCAGCAATCGGAATGTCTAGATGAGAAGAATCACTCAGAAGTCTTGACAAATGATCTGCCACCACATTCTGTGCCCTGGATTTATCCTTGATTTCAAGATCAAATTCTTGAAGCAGAAGAATCCATCGAATAAGCTAAGGTTTGGCATCCTTTTTGGCCAAGTGATGTCTCAAGGCTAAGTGGTCGATATAAATTATGACATGAGACCCTAAGAGATAAGCCCTGAATTTCTCCAAAGCAAATACTACAGCTAATAATTCCTTCTCAATAACAATGTAATTCCTCTGGGTCTTGTCCAGATTTTACTAGCGTAGTAGATGACAGAGGGCTTCCTATCAATATTCTGACCCAAAATAACCCCGACCGCATAATCAGAAGCGTCGGTCATGATCTCAAATGGGGCTATCCAAATCGGTGGTTGCAACACCGAAGCACAAGTGACTGCCATTTTAAGAAAATCAAATGCCTTATGGCATGATTCATTGAAATCAAATGGCGTATCTTTGGCAAGAAGGTTTCAGAGGACAAGAAACCTTAGAAAAGTCCTTGATGAACCTCCACTAGAATCCCACATGACCAAAAAATGATCGAATTTGTTTGATAGATGTGGGAGGAGGAAGTTTAGCGATAGCATCAACCTTAGCTTTGTCCACCTCAATTCCCCATCCAGAGATTACATGACCCAAGACAATGCCTTCTTGTGTGATGAAATGACTCTTCTCCCAGCTAAGGACTAGTCTTGTTTTGATGCATCATTTAAGGATCATTTCAAGATTAGCTAGACAAGAGTCAAACGATTCTCCAAAAATAGAGAAATCGTCCATGAAGACTTCCATAAACTCTCCCACCATGTTAGAAAATATGGCCAGCATACACCTTTGAAAAGTTGCAGGTACATTTCATAAGCCGAATGGCATTCTATGGAAAGCAAAGGTTCCATAGGGATAGGTGAAAGTCATTTTCTCCTGATCCTCGAGATAGATAGGTACTTGATTGTATCTCGAGTAACTGTCAAGGAAACAGAAGTACTTCTGCCCGGCTAGTCTTTCAAGGATTTGATCAATAAAAGGCAAAGGAAAATTATCCTTTTACGTGGCTGTGTTCAGCTTCTTGTAATCAATACAAACTCTCCAAGAGAAAGCTGAATGAGTTGTGATAGATTCTCCTTTCTCGTTAGTCACAGTAATCCTAACTTTCTCAGGAACAATTTGCACGGGACTTACCCAAGGACTATCAGAGATCAGATAAATGATTCCTTCATCGAGCCACTTGATAATCTCCTTCTTGACCACTTCTCGCATATTCGGGTTTAATCTCCTTTGCATCTAGCGAGAAGGGAGGGATCCATCTTCCAAAAATATTCTGTGATTGCAGTAAGATGGCTCGATCCCCCTAATGTCATGAATGGTCCAACCAATTGCCTCCTTGTGTTCCTTTAGGACCTTAATCAATTTAATCTCCTACTCCTTTGTTAATTTAGCATTGATAATTATAGGGAGCATCTTATGTGGTCCTAAAAACTAATATTTCATATTCTCAGGTAATGGTTTCAGTTCAAGCTGGGGCAGGTTGATAATTGAAGGTAAGGAAGATGTTGATGAAGACTCATCAAGAGGAAGAGGTTGAGAGTGAACAAAATCAATAACCTCTTCAAAAGGTGGTGGGTCTGCCATAGAGGGTTGCGGGTCCAAACAATCATCAGAGGAGGAACTTTCAAATGCAGAAACTGCCATACAAGTTTCAATATTCACATTATCGTTCTCAAGTTCCTCAATAAATCCACAATCCTCGAATTTATTAATCGCCTTAAAATATCCAATTTCATTCTTCGATCCCCAAAGGAGATTTCCATGCTACCACTCTCACAGTTAATGTTGGCCTTGGCGGTAGCTAGGAACGGACGCCCCTGAATGATGGTCGTGTTCCTTAAATTCACAGGTACATCTATATCAAGGACAAGGAAATCTATAGGAAAATAGAAATCCTTAACCTTGATAATAACATCTTCAATAATGCCTCGTGGATTTGTGATCGAACGGTCTGCTAACTGCAGCATTACTGAAGTTGGCCGAAGTTCACCTAATCTAAACTTCTCATAAAGAGAAGTCGGAATTAGGTTAATGGATGCACCCAAATATAGTAGTACTCTATCAAAGGTGTAATCTTCAATGACACAAGAAATCAAAGGAGCACTTCAATCTCTCTTTTTCTGAGGAAGGTGGTGCAGGATAACAGAACTAGCCTGCTCGGAGAGTACTGGCAGACGACTTTTCGCTTTGCGTTATAGTATTTAAGTGGTGGGAAAATCGACTAATCAAAAATAATGAAAATAACCACTCGCAGAAGAGAGGGTCATGTCCACAGGGAGGCAATTATGCAATCAATACTTAATTATTTAATGTTATTTCGGATAGTGCGAAATCCCTATTCAAATCTAACTTAAAATGTGAAGGAAAGTAGATTTGCAATAACTTAAAAAGATAAAGGTATATGTGCAGTTTTCCCTCATAGAAATCCTTAATAAATTTATGATGAATTTATGCAATTTTCATGTGATGTGTACTAGAGACAATTAGTACTTAAGTTAAGCCCCAAAATCAATCTTTAAACTGGTTAATATCAATATCATGCAATTGTAAAGAACTATGAGTGTTCAAATGCAATTCTTCCATAATATAATAATAATAAATAAAATCAAATTAGGTGGCAATGGCATTGAATGTAAATTTTAATTGGTGGGAAAACAGGCCTTTTTTCCTCTCTCCTCCTTGCGAGAGAGAGAAAGAGAGCACCGCGGGGTCGTCACAAGGCTCAGGAGGACGGCGAGGATGAAGCCTCTCCGGTGGTGGCAGCGGCGGCGACGGAGGTGGCCGGAGCTCCGGCCTGTTGAACAAGAACGAGGAGATGCTGCTCCAGTGCCACCTGTGGCGTGGTGGCATGCTCGCGCTGGTGCGTGCCCGTGCAGGCGATGAGGCAGAGGCTGGAGCGTGCGGGCGCGCCTGCAAGGTGGCACGAGTGTGCTGGTGGCGCAGATGCAGGGTGGAGAGGCAGGCGCGCAAGCGGAAGGTGATGCGGTGCGACGTCTGCAACAGGGCAATGGGGCATGCTGGCATTGCTGTAGAGTGGAGAGGCGCGGCTTGGTGCACGCGGGCAGGCACTTACAGATGGCACTGAAGGGAGCAAGCGGTAGGGCGTGCAGGCGCGGTGAGCAGGGGGCGGCCTACAGGCGGTGCGGGCACCTGCCGTGCTGTGCGGGCAGTTGGTGAGCGCCTGCAGCAGGGGAGAGGCATGCGGTTGGGTGGATGCACCTGCTGTGGCATGGGCGCGGTGAAGGCAGATGGCGCTGAAGGCAGATGAGCGGTAGGGCGCACTGGTGTGCGCCTACGGTGGCTGGAGGGAGATGCTGTGAGTAGGAGGCATGAGGTTTTTCCCCGCAAGGGGGAAGAAGGCCACAGTGCATGCTTCTTCTCCTCTGGATGGCCTTCCTCTCTCCCCGCCTCTTCTTTTTAACTTCTCTCCTTTGGGCGTGAGTTAAGGGATTTTCCCAAATCCCTTAACTATTCCTAGTCATAGTTATTGAGAAAGGTGGCGGAAGAGGAAGATTACCCCAATGTCCGATGGGGGAAGGGGCAAAGAGTCGCAGCTGTTATGTGTTGGGGAATTTATCCCCCCACCCTTGTTCTTTCCGAATATTATTACCTGCACATAAAAACAACAAAATCATTAAGTTATAGAATGTTATAAACTTAAATCATGATGTGTACAAATATTCTACAACTTAATTGCAATTATTAACACACCTAAACTGTACGATTAAAGATACTTAGGCTTAATATTCACCCATTTTAATGGACTCATCAAATACCCCCATGCCTAAGATTTTCTAGTCCCTAGCAAAAATGAAAAATAATAGAAATAATCAGAAGATTTCTTCTTTTCTTACTTCAAAACTTTAGGAATCCAGACAAATGTGAAGTACTGATAGCCTAGGTAACAGATCCAAGTGAAAGAGTCGATTTACATTGGGAGTTCGTACATCACCCTTGGCAAAAATTTCTGTCGAGATAGGCAACAACTTCCCTCGAGGATAAAGCAGACGATAATCTGTAATTTGACCCCGGCGTTTGGCTTAGGTAGGAGATATCAAGTTGAATGGATTTGTATTTGGTGGCACACACTCAACTGGTGCTACATATAATCTAGTACTGTATACTCTAACTCTCTAGACTATTAGACAAGTCAACTCTGAGAGAGGCTACACAACTATACTCTCTTGATGTTCCTAGGCACTCTCTCTTTTCTTTCTTTCTGAGATCACGAATCTCGCTAGATTTAGAAATTACACTCACTATTTTGTGGCCTCACATGGCATCCACACTTCAATTAAAGTCCTAATAACTCTAACTAAGTTAGAGTTCTCAACCAGTATTCAGGCGATCAGAAATACTAGAAGGTAGGTATGGGTCATATTTGGTGGAACACAATAGGTGTTCTGTTGCCTCAGAAACAGTGTTACATCAGAAACTTCAACCTATTTTTTTTTTGTAATATAACTATTTCTTCTTTTTCTTCTTTCTATTTCTTCTTTTTCTACTTCTTTTCTCTTTTCCTTTTTTTTTTCTTGTTTTTGTTTCTTTTTCAATCAATCACAACACAATACGGACTTTTATTTACGAGGCATTATTAGGGATGATGATGGTCAAGAGGAAGTTGTGTGGCTTATTTGGTGGAAGTGCCTATTCTTGGCACCGGAAGGAATGGATAGGACAGGCGTATTTCTAACCTTTGACACTATTACCCTCCTTCAACTGAGGACTCTATGAAGGACAGTCATAACCATCCACCATAGTTATAGCTTTATTAAGACTCAATCTCTGTGTATCTGCCTTATTTGGTGACTCTCAGGAATTCACTCAAAGTACGCGCACAGGAACAGAGAGTGAAAACTACGCCTAACTCTGAAGTATCATCATCTAATTATCCAGAACTTAAGAGTCCTTGCACTAGACTTAGCGCACCAGTAATCTCTCTACTTCTTCTCATAAATATGAGGTGGATTTATTAGAAGATTGTATGCCTGACTCTCTATGAACTGTACAAGGGTTCAGTAGACTACAAATGCTTATTGGTTTTCCCCAAGGATCCATTACCAAGTCTACGTGCACGTGAAATAAATGTACTGGATTCTAAACTTAAGAAATAATTCTGGAAGAAAAACCTCCAATAACAAAGGTATTTTGCTAGGGACTAACCCAATCAGCTCAAGAAAAGAATTTTTTTTTTTAATACATATAAATATGTATGCAAATATTTATAAATGATATAAACACTATAAAAATTCTCAGGTTATGCCCCCCATGCCTAAGACTGACAATGTCCTCATTTGAAAAATACAGACATAGAAGAATATCACCTGAGGAGGAGAGTGGGAGGACTAAGGCATCTCAAGCCGAAGTGCATCCAAAACCTGGCCATTTGAAAGAGTAATATATGGTTTAAGTCGCTGGCCATTTACTTTAAAGCTCGCACCTGAAATAGGGTTCCTAATCTTTACAACTCCATGAGGGAAAGTATTAATAACAACGTATGGCCCATCCCAGTAGGACTTGAGCTTTCCAAGAAATAATTTAAGCCTAGAATTGAAAAGCCAGACCCACTGGTTGGGCTCAAAAGTTTTTCTAATGATGTGCTTGTTATGGAAGACTTTTGTACGTTGCTTGTAAGCTTGAGAAGTTTCATAAGCTTCATTACGAAGCTCCTCAAGCTCACTTAATTCTAACATATGTGCTTTTCCCGCTTTATCCAGATTTAAGTTAACGTTTTTAATAGCCCAATAAGCTTTATGTTGGATTTCAACGGGAAGGTGACACGCTTTTCCGTAGACAAGACGGAAAGGAGACATGCCCAAGGGAGTCTTATACACAGTTCTGTAGGCCCAAAGAGCATCATTTAGTTTTTTAGACCAATCCTTCCGATCTGTCCTGGCAGTTTTTTCTAAAATTTGCTTAATCTCCCTATTGGACACTTCAACTTGTCCACTCGTTTGAGGATGATAAGGTGTGGCTATCATGTGGTTGACTCCCAAATTTTGGAGTAGTCTTGTGAAGTATACATTCTTAAAGTGAGGTCCTCCATCACTTATGATCATCCTTGGGCACCCATACCGAGAAATGATATTAGCCTTAACAAAGCCCAAGACCACGGAATGGTCATTAGTTCGCGTGGGTATGGCTTCTATCCATTTTGATACATAGTCAATAGCCACAAGGATGTATTCATATCCGAAGGGAACAGGAAAGGGACCCATGAAGTCAATGCCCCAAATATCAAAGATTTCAACATGGAGGATAGGTTGTTGGGGCATCTCATCCCTTTTTCCAATGGTTCCTGTCTGCTGGCAACGTAGACATGCGCCCACATACATATGTCCATCTCGGAATAATGTGGGCCACCAAAAACCAGACTGAAGAACCTTATGAGCAGTCTTCTTCCCACTAAAATGTCCCCTACAGTGGAGGTCATGGCAGAAACTCAGAACACTTCTTTGTTCCTCATCAGGGACACAACGGCAAAACAGCTGGTCAGGGCCTATTCTAAAAAGCTCGGGTTCCTCCCAGTGATAAAATTTAGCATTAGCGATAAACCTGTCTCGCTTCTGCTTGTCCCAAGTACTAGGGGTGATGCCCGTGACCAAATAGTTCACTATGTTAGTGAACCAAGGAGTTTTAGTTTCCACAGCCATTAGAGACTCATCAGGGAAAGTCTCTTGAATACCGCCAGCAGGGTTTGATGCCTCAATAGGGATCCTAGACAAATGGTCTGCTACCACATTCTCAACTCCTTTCTTGTCTTTAATTTCCAGGTCAAATTCTTGGAGTAGTAGAATCCAACGAATTAGACGAGGTTTGGTGTTCTTTTTAGCCAGAAGATGCTTAAGGGCTGAATGATCAGTGAACACCACAACCTTGGATCCCAAAAGATAAGACCGAAACTTTTCCAAAGTAAATACTACAGCAAGTAATTCCTTTTCAGTGACCGTGTAGTTTTGCTGAGGATTTGTAAGGGTCTTGCTGGCATAATGCAGCACATGAGGTTTGCCATCAACCCTTTGACCTACGACCGCTCCCACTGCAAAATCAGAAGCATCGCACATAAGCTCAAATGGGAGGGTCCAATTTGGTGCTTGGAGAATCGACGCGGTAATGAGGGCTTTCTTCCAAGCTTGGAAAGCCTCGCCACATCTATCATCAAAATCGAAGGAGACATCCTTTGCTAACAGGTCGTAGAGTGGCTTAGAGATTTTACTAAAGTCTCTAATGAAGCGCCTATAAAATCCAGCATGGCCAAGGAAAGATCTAACCTGACGAACATTGGCGGGCAATGGAAGCTTAGAGATGAAATCAATTTTTGTGGTGTCCACTTCTAATCCTCTCTCGGAAACTACATGCCCTAACACAATGCCCTGTTGGACCATAAAGTGGCTTTTCTCCCAGCTAAGCACCAGTTTTGCCTCTTCGCAACGGGTTAAGACTTTATCAAGGTGCGCAAGGCATAGGTCAAACGACGAGCCATAAATGGAGAAGTCATCCATGAAAATTTCAACGAACTCATCAATCATATCAGAAATGATAGCCATCATACAACGTTGGAAAGTGGCAGGAGCGTTACATAACCCGAATGGCATTTTGCGGAATGCAAAAGTGCCATAAGGACTCGTGAAGGTGGTACGCTCCTGATCATCAGGAAAAATGGCTATCTGATTGTACCCAGAGTACCCGTCAAGAAAACAAAAGTACTTGTTCCCCGCTAATCATTCCAAAATTTGATCAATAAACCGTAAGGGGAAATGGTCTTTCTGGGTAGCCGTGTTTAAACGACGGTAATCAATGCAAACCCTCCAACCAGTTGAGGGTCTAGTGGTCACCAGTTCTCCTTGGTCATTCTCCTCCACAGTGATTCCTGCCTTTTTCGGAACTACATGAATCGGACTGACCCATTTACTATCTGAAATGGGATAGATAATCCCTGCATCCAACCATTTCAGAATCTCCTTTTTAACAACCTCCCGCATATTTGGATTGAGCCTTCTCTGCATGTCTCGAAAAGGCTTCACGGACTCGTCTGTGTATATATGATGCATGCAAAGAGAGGGATCAACACCCTTAATATCAGCAATTGTCCAGGCAATTGCTTCCTTATGCCTTTGTAAACACTCAAGCAGAGCTCCCTTCTGCAATTCAGATAATGCAGACGAGATAATAATGAGGAGCGTGTTATTAGGGCCAAGGAAAGCATATTTCAATGTGCTCGGGAGGGGTTTCAACTCCAATTTAGGAGCCTTTTGGATTGAGGGTTTTAGTTGAGATGTCCCCACCTCAGCCAACAGATCTACCTTCACAGTCCAGGGTGGGGACAGAGACTCAATGTGTATCCCCAGCAACTCTTCTAGTTCAGGCATTTTCCTTTAATAATCGAGGGATGGTCCTGAGATATGACCTTCTGAAGGGGATCTCTACATAAGAGTGCTGGAGTAGTCTCTTCAATTATTTCATCAACGACCTCAATCTGAGAACAATCTTCAAATTTGGGTTGCTTGTAAGTATCAAAAACATTCAACCGGATCTTCTTGTTCCTAAAGCCCATTTTAAGTGCCCTGGATCTACAATTTATAGAGGCATTGGCTGTGGCCAAAAAGGGGTGTCCCAGAATAATGGACGACTTTGTGGGCTTATTAGATGGGTCAGTATCAAGTACCAGAGAGTCAACGGGGAAGAAAAAATCCTCCACTCTCACAAGGACATCTTCCAACAATCCCCGCGGTATCTTAAGTGATCTGTCTGCAACCTGGAGGATTACTAGACTAGGCTTCAGCTTTCCTCCTCCCAAAAGGTCATAGATAGAGCTCGGTAGAATGTTTACCCCCGCACCCAGATCGAGAAGAGCCTCGTCAATGTGTTGGTTACCTATAACCACTAAAATATACGGGGCCCCTGGGTCTTTCATTTTGGGGGGTGTTCCATGCCGAAGAACCGAGCTAATGTGGTCAGGCAAGATGACCTTCGTTTGGACCTGTTTCCGAGATCGGCACTTCTGGGTGCACAGGTCCTTCAAAAACTTGGCATAGGATGGAATTTGTTTAATCGCTTCCAACAGAGGCAAGTTAATCTGGACTTTCCTAAAAGTATCCATAATCTCTTCCATCCTATCCTTGGCACCAGACGAGCCAACAGAAGATTCCCCAGGAGCAAATAGGTGCTCTGGATAAGGCACCCTCAGCTTCTGGGTAGAGGGGTCGTCATGGCGGGAAAGGGGTGGTGGAAGGACGACATCCTCATTGTGGGTGATTTTTTGTGAGGGAGAGTAGTGTGGCTCTTCCTCGGGTGAGATGGAAGTTGGGTCAAGTGTGGAAGGGGAATTCTAGGATGTAACCGTAGGAGTGTTATCAGGCTTGTCAATCTTTTTTCCACTCCTCAACACGGTCACTGCTTGGGCGTGCTACCTGAATACAACCCCCTTGCCCTTAGGGTTCTCCTCGGAAGAGCTAGGCAGCTTCCCTAGATCACGTTGCCTAACTACCTCAGTAAGATGACCAATTTGGGATTGCATATCAGTAATCATCTTATTCTGAGATTAGATAACCATATTCTGATGCTCTTGCATTGCTTTCATCATGGCCTTCAGTTCATCCATCTCAAGGGGCTTATTTGGAGGAGGGTTTTCATAAGAAGGTTGGTATGCGGGCTGGGGAGGTAAGGGTCTTGTATTCCCTGAGTTAGAAGCATCAGCTTTCTTCCAAGAGAAGTTTGGATGGTTCCGCCACCCTGGATTATAAGTGTTGGAGTAAGGGTTATTGCAAGGGGTGAGGAAACCTTGGGCCGCGTTCAAGTCGGCCTGAATCAACTCAGGGAATTGGGTTACCGAATGGCACTCCGCAGTGGCGTGCGTTGTGCTTTGGCAAATGGAGCATTCTCTTGAAGCCTGAAAAATAGAGGCTGCTTGCGGGTTCATGCTGGGGTTTGCTAAAAGCCTATCAAAGTTTTTATTCAATAGTTGAATCTGATAAGCCAAATCTTGAGAAGCCCCAGCTTCATGGGCCTCTATCTTCCTCTGCAAGATTGATGGTTTTCTTTCTTGATAGGCAGAGGACAGATGTATGGAGTTTTCACTTAAAGTTTCAAATAATGCCCAGGCTTCATCCTCTGTTCTGGTCATGAAGGTTCCTGCATAGGTTGCATCAATGGTTTGCCTATGTCTTTCAGATAAGCCGTTATAGAACCTTTCGACCAACTACCATCTTGGCACTTGATGGTGGGGGCATAACCTAAGAAGGTCATTAAAGTGCTCCCAAGTCTCATGAAATTGCTCCCCTTCCTGTTGAGTAAAACCCATAATCTCTCTTCTGTAATGGTTGGTTTTACTCATAGGAAAATACTTTTTTAAAAATTCTCCCTTAAGGGTGGCCTAATCATTTACCGTTGCATCGAGGGTATGATACCAGTGCTTGGCCTTATCCTTTAGGGAGAAAGGAAATAGAGCCCTCATCAGGGCTTCATCAGTAAAGCCCTGGAGCTTCACCGTGGAACAGACCTCGATGAATTCCTCCAAATGGCGGTAGGGGTCCTCCCTAGTAGTACCATCAAAAGAGGGCAATAAAGATATGGTACTACTCTTGATCTCATACGGATTATCCCCTGCCGGCCATCTTAGTGCTTGTGCAGGTTGGTTGGTAGGAATAAAATAGTCCCTTAGGGTCCTTTGTTGATTTGCACCTTGCTCAGCCATTTCTTCTCTTTCTTCTCCTAGGTGAGCTCTCCTAAGAATTCTCTCAGGCTAAGGGTCAAACACTAGACTACCCTCAAGAGAGCATCTACCAAGCATATAAAACACAATTCAGATTTTTTTTTTTTGAGTAAGTCAAACCTCCACTGCAAAGATAAGTCAAAAGATCAAGATTTATCCCTCCGTTCCCATGTAAGTGGTATAAGAGGGGTGTGGACTTGAAATCTGGACCTTCTTTATTGTGGATGTTGAATTAGTTAAAATAAATGGCCAAACAAGTTTTCCACTGCAATTACGTGCCTTAATTCAACCTTCGAGTGCCCTAGGACCTATACTTTTCTTGGATGATACTCCCAGGTGATCAAGGGAGAAGTTACTCCAAGGACAAACAAAGGGATGCAAGTAGGGCGAACCCTTCCTTTGAGGCGATGCGTATGCAATGCCCCTTAACTACCCTTTTGTTCCTTTAAGGGGTGTCCCCCTCCGTGGAGTATCAAAACACTTGATCAAAAGATAGTATCACCACCACCACAAAGCACAATAGGAGGGTATGCACCGATAAAGAGATCAATGCCTATAGCCTTAAGGGATCGAGCCTTAGTGCGATGCCTAATGTGCGTGCTCAGTGTCAAAAGTGTGCAACACACTGCAAATCTTTGTAATTTCTTTTGAAATCGCAGACAAGTCCATTAGAATCAGATCAAATGTGAATTGCTTTTAGGGTTGAATCTGATTATTAGTTCTGCTTTTAGTTATGTGACCACTGAATTAGTAAATTCAAACAATTTGGTGGTCTTGAATTTAAATTGGAATGTAAATGCGTGAACAGAAGCTGGATGCAAAAGTTAGAAAGATATACCTGTCTCCAGCAATCTTCTTGCTAATATGCTTGCAATGCAATAATAAGATCTAATATGCTACTCAATCACCCCTAAATGTGCGCACCTAAGGGCATGCAACTTATAAATAGGCAACTCGATATTTTCTTAATTGGTTTTTAAAAGCAAGCAAGCAAAAAATATAATCACGCATGCACCAAAAATATTGTAAGCTCTAGTAGCTAAAGAATGCGGGGACAAACCCCCAAAAATTTAGCCCCAATTACTACAAGGGTGAAAAGATAGAATTAAATTGTGACTACGGAGAATCCTCTGCGAAACAGGATCTTGGTCTCCTTCGTCTTTTCCTCGTGTGGCTTAACTCGTGGTTGCTATCACTGCTCTGTTGCGCCTCGTTGCCTCAGTGGATTCCTCGCACAATAATCAAAATGATTAGATAATTTCGTAACTCAAAAGATTTAAAAACAATAAAGTAAATCTATTGCGTATGTTGCCTCCCCGGCAACGGCGCCAATTTGCCAGATGACTTTTCGCTTTGCATTATAGTATTTAAGTGGTGGAAAAATCAACTAATCAAAAACAATGAAAATAACCACTCGCAGAAG
Organism: Thalassia testudinum; assembly: GCA_037157565.1. Classification (NCBI taxonomy): domain Eukaryota; kingdom Viridiplantae; phylum Streptophyta; class Magnoliopsida; order Alismatales; family Hydrocharitaceae; genus Thalassia; species Thalassia testudinum. Next base: position 55,194,432 of record JAZHRO010000025.1, on the reverse strand, counting down.
AGCGAGTCATGTCCACAGGGAGGCAATTATGCAATCAATACTTAATTGTTTAATGTTATTTCAGACAGTGCGAAATCCCTATTCAAATCTAACTTAAAATGTGAAGGAAAGTAGATTTGCAATAACTTTAAAAGATAAGGGTATATGTACAGTTTTCCCTCACAGAAATCATCAATAAATTTATGATGAATTTATGCAATTTTCACGTGATGTGTACTAGAGACAATTAGTACTTAAGTTAAGTCCCAAAATCAATCTTTAAACTAGTTAATATCAATATCATGCAATTGTAAAGAACAATGAGTGTTCAAATGCAATTCTGCCATAATATAATAATAAATAAAATCAAATTAGGTGGCAATGGCATTGAATGTAAATTTTAATTGGTGGGAAAATAGGCCTTTTTTCCTCTCTCCTCCTTGCGAGAGAGAGAGAGCACCGCGGGGTCGTCGCAAGGCTCAGGAGGACGGCGAGGACGAAGGCTCTCCAGTGGTGGCAGCGGCGGCGACGGAGGTGGCCGGATGTGGCCGGAGCTCCAGCCTGTTGAACAAGAAGGCGGAGGTGCTGCTGCAGTGCCACCTGTGGCGTGGTGGCATGCGTGCGCTGGTGCTCACCCGTGCAGGTGATGAGGCAGAGGCTGGAGCGTGCGGGCGCGTCTGCAGGGTGGTGCGAGTGTGCTGGTGGCACGGATGCAGGGTGGAGAGGTAGGTACGCGGGCGGAAGGTGATGCGGTGCAGCGTCTGCAGCAGGGCGATGGGGCGCGCTGGCATTGCTACAGAGTGGAGAGGCTCGGCTTGGTGCCCGCGAGCAGGTGCTTGCAGATGGCGCTGAAGGGAGCAAGCGGTAGGGCGTGCAGGCGTGGTGAACAGGGGGCGGCCTGCAGGCGGTGCGAGTGCCTGCTGTGCGGTGCGGGCAGTTGGTGAGTGCCTGCAGCAGGGGAGAGGCACGCGGTTGGGTGGATGCGCCTGCTATGGCATGGGCGCAGTGATGGCAGATGAGCAGTAGGGCACACTGGTGTGCCCCTACGGTGGCTAGAGGGAGATGCTGTGAGCAGGAGGCGTGAGGTTTTTCCCCGCAAGGGGGAAGAAGGCCACAGTGCATGCTTCTTCTCCTCTGGAAGGCCTTCCTCTCTCCCCGCCTCTTCTTTTTAACTTCTCTCCTTTGGGTGTGAGTTAAGGGATTTTCCCAAATCCCTTAACTATTCCTGGTCATAGTTGTTGAGAAAGGTGACGGAAGAGGAAGATTACCCCAATGTCCGACGGGGGAGGGGGGAAAGAGTCGCGGCTGTTATGTGTTGGGGAATTTATCCCCCCACCCTTATTCTTTCCGAATATTATTACCTGCACATAAAAACAGCAAAATCATTAAGTTATAGAATGTTATAAACTTTAATCATGATGCGTACAAATATTCTACAACTTAATTGCAATTATTAACACACCTAAGCTGTATGATTAAAGATACTTAGGCTTAATATTAGTCCATTTTAATGGACTCATCAAGTACCACCTTCCTTGGAACAAATTCTCTCGACTTACGCTTCTGTGTGCATAAATCCTTTAAAAATTTCACGTAAGCCGGTGTATGTTTGATAGCGTCGAGGAAAGGGATATTGATCTCAACATTCTTGAAAATATTCTGAAGCTCCTTATTACTATCAACAAACTTCTTCTTCCATGATCTAATCAAGGCCTCAGGAAAAGGAACTTGAGTCGGATCTTCGAAATCAGGTTCCTGAGCCTTGATTTCTTCTCCAGAGTTCTCCTTTCTCTCCTCAGGCTCTTCAAGATTCGGTAAATCAGAACAGTGTGGTTGTGGATCCTGAGTTTGTTTACCACTCCTCAAGGTAACAGAATTAGCAAATGCATACAAGTTTGGGTCTTGGGGAGGGTTAGGAAAGATTGGAGGGGCTTCATTAGCCAAAAACCTTTGATTTGAGGAAGAAGTAAAAGAGGAAGGACCCTGCTCAACCACCTAAGCATGTGTGTGCAGGTCCCTCTGATTCTCGTACCCATGGGCTTGATTGCCTGAATTCTGGATATTACGCGGGTTGGGTACAGGTTGAGATGGTAGAGATCCGGGTTGACGAGAATTAGCAATGAACCCGTTTTGCATGTTGTCCAGTGAGGTTTTCATTTGTTGCATGAGTTGGAGCATAGATCCTTGCATCTCTACCATTTGTCAATTCAAATCAGCCTGCCCTACGGGTTGACTAGCATTCCAAGCTGGTTGATTGACCTGATTTAGGGGCAACTGAGTGTAAATGTGACCCTGACCCATTGGTCATTGCGGAGCATAGTTGCTGGGTCGAAATTGGGTCTGCTGCCCCGGGTTTTTCCAGGAGAAGTTAGGGTGGTTACTCCAACCCAGATTATAAGCATTGGAGTAAGGGTTGGACCTAACATTCTCTTGTATAGCATAAACATCCTCATAGGGTGAGGATGGAGAGAAAAAAAGGGAGGGGTTAGAGAAACTGGGATCAAAGGCCCCAGCCTAGAACCCATGGGGTTCCGAATAATGCTGACTCACAAGTTGAGCCGCATCAAGTTGATTCACGAACTCTCGTCTAGAAGGAGCTCGCGATGAATGGAATCCCGAATTCTGGGATTGAGTGGATCGAGAGTTGTTCATTGAGTTTCCAGCCATCCACTCCTCCATTCTCTTAGTAACCAAGTCCACCTTATTAAGTTTATTACAAATCAATTCCATATCGAATGAATAAGAGTCATGGACTTCATTAACATTCGATCTAGGCTGTTGGGACTAATTAAAAGTATCCATTGAGGCATGATTGATCAAATTCTCGCTCATCTCCTCAATTAAATCGTGCGTGCTATCTACGTCTTTGTTGAGGAAATTGCCTCTGCAAGAAGCGTCCACGTGATTTCTGAGTTGCTCAGTCAACCTGTGGTAGAAGATCTGCACGAGTTGCCATTTCAGCACCTCGTGGTGTTGACACCTCCACAATAAGTCCTGGAATCGCTCCCAGGCAACATGAAACTACTCCCTCGGCCGCTAGATGAAGGTAGTAATTGCCCGTCTCAAAGCATTGGTATGTCCGACAGGGAAGAATTTCTTTAGGAAGGCTGATTTCAAATCATTCCAAGTTGCAATTGGCCTTCCTATAGTCTTGTACCAATGAGCAGCTTTATCCCTAAGAGAGTGGGGGAAGAGTCACATGATCATCTGCTCCTCATTCACGTTTCGTGCCTTGGTGGTCTAGACCAAAGTAGTCAAATCCTCCAAGTGCTGAAATGGGTCTTCAGAGCTAAGCCTATGGAAATGTTTGATCAGGCTTAACACCTGGGGCTTGATTTCTACTTCTCCAGCAGGAATCCAGCCACCGGGACGTTCCCCGTAATTTGAAGGATCATAAAAATCCTTCAAGTGTTGAGTGCCCTACATTCTCTAGAACCATTTTTGCATTCTTTGCATTTGTTCCAGCTGCCTTTGAAATACCTCCTGTGGATCCTGAGGCAGAGAAGGTTGTTGATCAGCCATAGGATCAATTTGGCCAAATCTAATCTATTCCTCCTAGAATACTCTTGTGGTCCTTCCAATCAGAGATTCAATGACCTCCTTCCCAGCATAAACTAGGAAAGGGTCGAAAGGATTGGGGATAAGAACCCTACAGCACAACAAAACAAGCATGTCCTTAAGTGGGGTAGCCCAAGGATCCACAGATTCTTAGAATCCACTGTAAGATTATAAATGATTTACTCTACTTGTGTCTGCTCAATCCAACCAGTTAGAAGGAGGGACTGGGGAGAAGGTTCTTCCTTCAACTTGCACCTCCGATTCCTAGTGTACCCCCCAGCCATGGTCGTTTGACGCTGCTCCCCTAGCTAGACATCAAATTGATCAGTACAAGCAGGTTAATCGTAAACAATCTCAGACTGGACCCCAAAGAGCGAATTAGTCCTTAAGGTCAATGTCTACTTGATTTTATTTAGGCCTGGGATTGTAGTGCTTATGGAATGTGATGGGCCCTTAAAATGGGTTGTGCCCTTAATGATCAATTAAGTATGTGTGAGTGCATGCACAACTAGGGTTTTCAAGCAAGATTATTTGTGATGAGTAGATTTTAAGGTTCAAATCTTGCTTAAGTAGCTTTTAGGGTTTAGAATTAGGTTTAATTCAATCAAGTTTGAAGCAAACCAGGTTTTCAAGCACGGATGAAGATTACTTTCCTTTTGAAATAAAAAATAAAGTGAAGTGCTTGGTATTGACCTAAATTGAAAATCCTAAGGGGAAGCTACTTGGTGAGTTGATCTTAGGTTGAGTGGTGCGGCCCAAACAACTCAAATAATTGGCCACAATTGCACCACTGAGTTAGGCACACAAAGTGATTGACCTAGACTGATTTCTACTCTTTTGTATGTTGATTTTTGTGTACCGGTTCCACAAATCAGAATCTGGTTGAGTAGATAAGAATCAATTAGGTTATGTGCCTTGAATGTGGGTATATGTCGTGTGTATGTTTGCTTTATCCCACAAAAGTATCTTTTTGTTGATTTTTTTTTATGCAAGGGTGAAATGAACGTGGGTGGAAATCCAAGCAACCAAACTAACCCTAGTATTTATGCAAACACCTAAGTTAATTGAAGTTTGAATTAATGTTGTGAAATGAAATCTATGGAGGGGATAAAATGGGGAGCACTTACAATCGTCCTCAACTGCACTTTACTCCGATCTACCGCTTGACGATTCCCTGACCGAGGTATCTGCAAAACAATAGACAAGAGATAAAGCAAGTTAGAAAACAGTAAAGTGCACGAAATGTAGAAAGAAGATCGAAAAATTGTTGCCTCCCCAGCAACGGCTCCAAAATGTTGACAGCGGAAAACTACACATTCGAAGTTGGATTCGAAAACCCATCATTGTAGTTCGAGTCGTGAAGAAATCCGTTCAGCAAAAAAATTTATATCGAAAATCTGTAAAGAAGTTCCGAGTCGAATACAGGGAGGCTACGTCGACCTCAAAATTCGCAATTATACCTTTTTTGTATTCTTTTTCTTTTGTTTAAAAGGCGAAATAATCACAATGGAATCGCTATAGACAATAAGAGAGAGAACAATCACTTAGTATTTGAATAATGTTTTTACAACTAAGAAAGTGAGAAATCGTTACAACTAGAAAGTGGGAAATTCTACTCTAGAAAGCGATAAAAGAAATGAGAGAGATGTTATCCTCCTCGACGAATGCTTGCAAGATGAGCCAGATAGAGGTGATGACTGGAAGATGAAGGATGAGGCGAGAAGAAGGAGGATGAAGTCGGAAGAACGGGAACGAGGCAACACGTCATCGTCGTCGCAGGATCCACTTCCAAAATGGGGGCAAAAACTTGGATTTAGCTCTTGAGAAGCATCTCGAGTGTGGGACAAGCTTCTCTTAAGCTTTCGAGAGGAAGAGAGGAGAAGGAAGGGATGAGAAATTCATAGGGTAGGGGTCTCATTTTATAGTTGTAAGGATTGGGGGCATTTTGGACATTTTAACTTCAAAAACATTTACGAGGGGCCTTTAATGACAGACATAAACATCGCTAAAGGCCAGTTGTGGACAATGTGTGCACACGCTGCACTCGTTCTCTCCTTTTCCATGCCTAAACGCACACCCACGTTTGGGTGATATTAGCCTTCCGATATCAAGATCGGACGGCTTAAAGTTGTCCTCACAACACTCGTTCAAATGCCCCTGCCACGTGCTCGTGCATGCGATGAGGCATGCAGACGTGCGTCATCGTGCGAGTACGCAATCAGTGCTCCTCTTTGCGCCACGTCTTCGCTTCTCGTGCGCACGATCTTCATCTGACAGTCAAATTAAATGCGCCCCACACCTCGACTGGATTGAGGAGCTCAGTGAGGCTCGAACTCGTGACCCCTGTATCGCCCATAGGGGTGCGATCGTTGCGCTAAGGCCTCAACTTAGTCGCATGGAGGGATTAAGCACGTGTGATCGTGTCCGTTGGATCATGATCCAACGGCCTAGATCACCCATGCCTTTGCCTGCAGAAGTACAGCTGCGGGTCCATAGGGTTGATTGGGCGGTTGAGATGGCACCACGTGGCGCCATCTTGGCCGTCCATCTTCTATGTGTTGTAGATGGTGCCACGGAAGTCAAATTGGATCGATTTTTGCCCCGTAAGGCTACGATCATCGATCCGAACCCATCCGTGCAGTAGTATTTGTCATCTAAAGTGTAGATTGGCACCATCTTGGATATTGATCTTTAGGGTTCCTCGATCTCTATCTGGTGTTATGATTGTCCGATCAAGGCGATCTTGGAGTCGTTGAACTCCAATCGTCGCCCTGGTCAGATCCGTATAGTTTGATCTTCGATCCTAGGCCCTGATAAAGAGTCGCCCTTTCCCTGACCATGAAAGGAAATAATTACTATACAATTTATACTTGACCTAAATGTATGATTATGCATGTTATACAATATTTATAATGTATAATGCTAATATGACACTAAGAACATGCATTAATAGACATTTTTGGCTATTTAGATGTATGCACATCATAGACTATTCTCGATCATTGTAAAATGCCAAGAATAGTAGCAATTTTTTTCCTAAAGGTTTTAACTTTGTGGATGACCTGTAGAGAACTAAAAATCCAACAAAAATATAATCACATAACTTAAAACATTTGCATTCATTTAAAACACTAGAAATGAGAATAAAAATTTTGTATATATAATAATGTATGTAAAGTACATGTACAAATGGTAGTACATATAAAAATATAAAAATCTGGCTACGGCACCAATGCCTCCAACACCACCACCTAAATCGTCATCGTCACGACGATATCCATACTGATGAAAGGCTGGGTGATCGATACCTCCCTGCTGAAATACCTTTAGGAGCTCCTTGATGGTCTGAGTTAACTACTGCAACTGCTCTATTGACTCCTTGAATTACGTCACATTGTCCTTGACCTGTATGGTCAGCTCATTGATTTGCTACTTCTCCTCGTGGAGGCAACGTAATGTTTCAATCTCCTTCCTCATCCCCTGTACCTCAGCTGAAGAGGATGATGCCCTCCTTTCCCATACCAGGTGGAGACAATCTCGCTCCTCCCTACGCTATGGACGTACCCGCCATGCTCAGGTGGCATGACGGTCCAGAATGCCTGCTCTGCTGTTAGTGGTTGCAAACTGTACCAGAGTTGGCATCTTCAGGAGGACACATTAAGTCGACCATATTATCCTGAAAGAGATTGAATTACATTAAGTAATTTCAATTGATTATAATTACGAAATGAAGTAAAAGTATTGTGTATTTTAACTTATGTGTCTCTGCTAGTATGTATCATGAAGCCACTCTCTATTTCCCTCACTACTCAGCTTGCTATGAGTGGCCTCATATACTTCCACCCGATCAAGTTGGGCACCTTCATGCTTGGCGGACTTCAATATTTTGAAAGAGTTAATTGAAACAAATTAAAAATATTGTAAGGTTTAAAAGAAAAAAATAATTAAAAATACTTACATATAGGGATTTCAACCCGCCTATGCTCCTCCTACCCAAGACATGGGTCTTCGGTGGAGCTTTAGCCCTATTTTCCTTATTCTTCTTGGCCTGCTCTTGAAATAAAGGTACAATTTATTAACTTAAACATTAGTTAAATGATAATATATGCAATACTTTTACCTGCATCATTGGATCATGCTAATGCTCGCACGCTTCCTTCCAAATGTGTGGTTGTATCAGAAGAGGCCCATTACGCAATGCCTCATCATGATTCTCGTTCTTATAATGCTAAAAGATATATATGTAATGTTAGAAATAATATTAAATTATGGTAAAAGAAATAAACAAATACAGTTAAAATTTATCTTTTACCTTATTCTTCACCTCCAATCTCCAGTCTTTATGAATCTTTGCTGCGTGTTTGAGGATATATTTAGGGACGTTTAGATCGTCGCCTAAATTGAAGATGTCTTGCATTAGTAGGAGAACAGAAATTGTTACATAGTTTAAAGTTATATAAAGCAATGTAAATAAGTTATTAATTTTTACCAATTACCTCTAATTCTCGAATGAGCTGCCTCTTCAGCTCATTTGGCACCTTCCTCCAATCGAAGTAGGAGAGTGGAATGATTGCATTCATCAACATACCCAGTCTATTGACGAATGGAGGATACTCCACTACTTCCCCTACTGGTGTGATCCACAATGTAATGCAAACCCCATGTGAAACTCTCTAGGTCCCTATTCTGGGTGGGATCTCTTCCCCTTCGTGCACCTAGAAGACAGAATTATAACATAAAATTAAATGACAAAGAAATAAATAAATCATAACATTTACCAAACTTTAATTTCATATGAGTACTGCGAGAAGGTGGTGCAGAACATCCCAAATGAGAAGGATCTGGGTCAGCTGACTGCTCTGGCTAATCATCCAACCCAACGTCCTCCTCATCAAATGAAGTACTATCCTCCTCATTCTCATCGGCAGGTGCATCCTCCTCGTAGTCAGGATCCTCTGCATGGAAAACCGTCAGAGGAGGCATCAAACTCTTCCCCTTCCCCCTACCCCCTCCCCTGACTCTGGAGATATCATGCCACATCTCCAAGCCTCAGAAACTGTAGGCGAGGCTCCTGGCCTTCTTCTTGACTTGAACCTACATAGAAACAAAACAAATAATCAGTATTTTAAAAAAATTTGGTAGCATTTCCCCTATATATTGTGATTTTTCAAAAATCCTGTATGAAACAAATATAGAAATAAATCAAAATAAAAGAAGAGTGGAACATCAACTTTGAAAATAAAGAAGGCATTGATATGAAAATCAAGTGTGCTTGGCTTGATGTTTTCAAAGAAGGCGATGATATGAAAATAAAGAAGCATGGAATAAAATGAATTCACAATCCATTTCTCTCTTCTTCACATTCCTTTCCCCCTTCCTCCTCCCTCTTCTTAACATTCCTTTCCCCCTCCATTTCCTTTTCCCCTTCCTCAGATTCCTCTTCCCCCCTCCATTCCCCTTCCCCTCCCTCTTCTTGTTTTCCTTCGGATACCTCCTAGAAACCTTCCTAAAATTCAATTCTTCAAAATCCCCCTTTAGTATTGAAATTTAGAGTTTTTTAGATGTTTGGAAGACCATACCAGATGTCTACTTTTCTAAATCTTTCTCAAAATCATTCTCTTAACCTTCTCATGAGCATGTATTCATTAAACTGAGTCTTTTTTCATTTATTAAATTTACTTCTTTTTTAGATGTTTAATTTCTTCCTCTGACATCTAAATTTGATTAAATTTCCCCAACATTCATCCTTTTAATCACAAGTGTTTATCTTTTAAATGCCAACATTCAAACAAAATTACATTTTAATAACACTTGATTTCAACAATGTTCACCTCTTGAAATAAAAAAGAGATGCCTAACCTTTTTTCTCGACATATGGAAGATCAACTTCAGAAATTATCTTTATTTTCGAGAGCGATCCCTAGATCTGTATTGGTGTTTAACAAGACAAACACTCTTTACTGGACTTTGCCCAATAAATATCTAATTTTCAGTTTATACATTTGAACTAACCTATTTAGATATTTGATTTTCTTTCTAGACTTCCCTGGACCCCTCTTTAGATTTTAGGAACTTGGCTTAGTTGTTGTTAACCTAACAGATGCCTAACCTATTTTTTACATATCTATTTTGAGAATTTTAGATATCTAAATTTCTCCTTAGATCTCCCTATTTGAAGTGAACGTTGGGATCGTTACTCAACTCATTTTTGAAACATTGTGCCCCTATTTTGAACATCTATTTCATAATCTAAGATGTCTATTTAGAGACAACCAGACATCTATCACTTTTTTTAGACATTTGATTTGACCTAATCAAACTTCCAAATTCAATTTCAAACATCTGATTTTGCCTATCTTGCTTTATTATGATTCTTGTCCTTCTAGTTTGATTAATTAAGGCCTAATTCAAATTCCAATGATTATGTTCACTAGGATAACTACCCTATACACTTTTTAAGTACCTATTCAAGTTCTCCTAATCCTACACACAACATTTCTAAGCAATCCTCAAGCTATACATATAATTTCATCTATTTCTAATTGATCGCTTGTGCAAATTGTGCCCATTCTAATTCTTCTTTGAAAACTCTTCCTTTATGTTATGACTACATATAGAATTACAAAAGGAGCACTCTAAGCCTTAATTTTCATTCCCCTTCCCCTCCCTTATCTTCACATTCCTTCCCCCCCTCCATTTCCTTTTCCCCTTCCTCCTCAAATTCCTCTTCCCCCTCCATTCCCCTTCCCCTCCCTCTTCTTGTTTTCCTCTTCACATTCACTTCTCCACATTCAAAAACATATAAAATATTAAACATCCAATCAAGAAAAGTGGGCACACCCCACATAATAACAAAAAAAAGGAATTTAGTAAGAATCAAAAAAACTGGGCACACCCCACATGCAAAAGAAAAAGAGCTTTTAAAAGATTTAAATGAAGTGGTAGAAGATTCTCACCATAGTGGAGAACACAGGGAATAATAAACAAACATAAGTTTGGAAAAAAATGATAAATATAAGCTTTGAACAATTAAATGCAAGCTTTAAAACTCAGTTTCTTTAACAATTTCATTTCTGGAATACGAATTAATATGAATACCAAGTTACCTTATATATCAATGTCCATTGCACCAGGGCCAACTTCTTCATTTTGTTGGTTTTCCTAATATACTTCAAATTCAACATCTAGGTTGAGATCTTTTCTCGCATCGTATTGTTCACACGATAGACCTCTAACGAGTATTATCCATCCATTTCTACTATTATCAGACACGTAAAATACTTGTGCTACCTAACAAGCTAAGGTGAATGGTTCTGATTACTGAAGAATGTGACAGTTCTTACATAATCTCAAAAAAACATGTTTCTTATCAACTTTGAATCCAACGCCTTCTTTGAAATCATCAAACCAGCCACACTTGTGCAAAACCACCCTACGATCAAACCTGAAACTCATTTCCGCAATCTCTTCAATTTGACCGTAACACCCATCACAACCAGTGCTTATGTCATAACTGACGACGACTCCCGCCTATTGTGTGCCCTTCACATCATCAATGGACCGTACTCTAAATCTAATCCGTTAATTATGTAACCCGAATGGTAAAGTCCATATGTCAAAGGTGTATCAGCAATTACATCAAAATCCTGTACCCACCATGGATCCCCCTGTTCTTTCAATTTGTTTACACGATCCTTGAACCAATCAATGAACTGCAAGTTGTGTGTAGATGGCATAGAGGATTCTTTGAATTCATTGTAAAATTCATCAACTTCTAGAATTTTCTTCAGAATATACAAGTGTGCCAATTGTTGATCTATTTTCGAGATGGGCTTGAACTTTGTTCGGATGATCAACCTTCTTCCAATGTCAAATATAGAAAGGCAATCTTCATCATTACCATTAAATCCTCCATCATAATTCCATTCAAGATGATTAAATTGATTACTTGTCTCATTCATGTACATGGCACAAAAATTAATACATTCATCTACAAGATATCCTTCCACAATTGACCCTTCTGGCTTTGCCTTATTCAAGACATATTCTTTCGGCTTCTTCAAATATCGTTCAATTGGATACATCCATATGTATTACACGGGTCCAGCAATTCTTGCTTCATTCACAAGATGAAGTGTGACATGAACCATCACATCGAAGAATGCAGGTGGGAAAATCTGCTCCATTTTACAAAGTGTGATCACAATTTGTTTATCCCAGTACTTTAGCAATTTGGGATCTAATGTCTTTGAATAGATTACTTTAAAATATCTACTCATCTCCGTAAAAGAATCGACTACCAGATCAAGCATCACTCCATGTATCACCAGTGGGAATAAGATTTGCATGTACACATGAGAATCATGACTTTTTAACCCAGTAATCTTCTTCTGTGCTTCATTTACGCAACGTGAAAAATGCGATGAATACCCATCTGAAACCTGAATGTCTTTAAGGAATGAGAAAATCCTTTGTCTCTTCTCTCCGGTAAGACTGCATATAGCTTCTAGAAAGTGAGACCCTCCTTCTTCAACATGCAACTCAGGACGAATACCCAAAATTTTCATATCATTCCTTATTTTAATTGTATCCTTTGAGTTGTTTATTAGGTTTAATACATCAAGAATGCTATCCATTACATTCTTCTCGATGTGCATAACATGTAAATTGTGCTGTACAGTCAAATCCTTCCAATATGGAAGCTCCATAAAAAATATGCTTTTCTTCCTAAACCTTGAATGTCACAAGGAAGTCAAGTCATTCTTGAAGAGATGACCCAAACATATTTCACTAAGCTGTTGCCATGCCTCCATGATTTTAATCCCTGATAACCTAACAAAACTTGTACTAAGTTTATTTTTTGGATTCCTCGACGAATACCGACATGCTTTACCATCAAATCTACCCTTGGATTATTACTTTCACCATCTATGTTCAATTGGAAAAATCTTGTGGTGCCCTAAGTAATAGAACTTCTTGCTTTTAGGCAATCTCAGGTGATGAGTATCATCCGTACAGATTGCACAAGCGAAGTTCTGCTTCGTACTCCATCCTGACAAATTCACATATGCTGAAAAGTCATTAATTGTCTACAGTAACACTGTGTGCAACTGAAAGACTTGTTTCTTCTGTGCGTCATATGTTTGAACACCACTATACCACAAGACTTTCAGTTCATCAATCACTGGTTGGAGATAAATATCTATTGCATTTTCTGGTTGCTTGGGTCCTGGGATAAGGAGGGTAAACATCATGAATGCAGATTGTATGCATAGTCATGGCAGAAAGTTGTAAGTTAACATGACCACTAGGCATATGGAATATGTCGGATACATGTTCTTGAATGAGTTGAATCCATCACTTGCAAGCCCTAGTCTCACATTCTGTGCCTCCTCTGCGAATAATGCATGATTCTCGTTAAATCTATTCCACTCATCAAAATCTACTGGATGACGAATGAGTGCATCTTTTGATTTATTCTCCTGATGCCACGTCATCAGTTTTGCTATTTTACTGAAAATGAATAGGCATTGTAACCTATGGATCAATGGAAAATAACGAAGAATTTTCGGTGGTTGTTTCTTCCCTCCTGTGTTTGTTGACTTACCTACCTTATACCTCTCCTCACCACATTCAGAATAGTTAGTCAACCCTGAGTACTCATTTGTGTACTAGACATAGTCATTATGATAGGCATCAATCTTCTCGCATTTCAATCTGAACCCACGTATCTGCTTCTTCACATCATACCATGACTTTTGGTACCCAATAGGATTATTCAGCAGCTCTCCAATGAATTCAAGAACCTCAGACATTAATTTCTCTATGACTCTATTCATCACTTTCATCTAAAACAATTTGAGAAGTAATGACAACTTTGAATTGACATAATTCCAGGAGCAATAAGATCCTCTGCTGCCTTGGCTACATCGTAAAACTCATTACAATCTTGTAATATCTCATCGTCATTTGCATAGTCAGGGTCTGCTACTCTCATATCATGTAACATTTCATCCAATTCATCTCCTTGATTATCATCACTTTCTTCAAAAGCTTCAAATCTCTCATTTCTGACTTCTCCTATGATGTTCTCACCATGAGCTGTCCAATTTATGTAATGTTGCCACCAACTGTTACATATCACATTCTCGAAAACTATATCTCAATCATGGGAAAACCCATTCAAACAATGTCTACATGGGTAGAAAATCAGATGAAGGAATTCTCCTCGTCTAAATGTCTTCCTTTCATCATTAAATGCCCACTCCAGAAATGAAATCACTCCACTCTTGCATTCATGGTAATTCAAATTCCTCATACTAATTAATGACTTATCCATGATAATTAACCTAAATGTCAATGACAACCACTCATAAGTTAGACTCAAATAAGGAAAAAATATGTATTTTAAGAAGATTTTCACTTGATAACACATCCTTGAAGATTTGATCACAACATTACTTCTTACATGCAACTAGAGTTTGGAGAAATTTCGACAGCATTTCCCCACACTTCTCCAGTATACCCCCCAAGACTAACCTTAACTACATCCCCAATAGCCCCCACTAAAGGGCACTTCAGAAATGGGGCTAAGATTAGTTGGTATACTAGAGAAGAGTAAGAAAATACGACTGAAATTTCTCCAAACACTAGTTATATGCATGAAATAACATCAAGTTGTGATTAAATCTCCAAGGACACCCCTTAGTTCAGAACTTCTCTAAACTAAAGACAACGACACTTGTGGCATGTTCTAAAGACAAAGCATCATACATGTAAGTGAGGTATACACACATTCTGCATTATTCATATAACATGATCATAAGTATCGACAGTCTACTATTTTGACACAATTATATCCCTCCCACAACCTATTACCAATGGGTTAGAATTCCTATTGTTTGTCATGAAGTGCTTCTAAATTTGTGCAAGTGTGTGTATGTGAAAATTTTATTCATATCATTCCCTAGATATAAACACGAAAAATATATCCCGTAACCCATAACCATAAATTCAATAACAAAAAATAGCAACCCTTAACATAAAACCCTAAATCCTAAATCTAAATTCAAAATCCTAAATCCTAAGCTGAAACCAAAAATCAAAACCCAATACCCTAAATCGTAAACATAAACATAAGCCCAAAAATCGTAAATCTAAACTCAAAGCCAAAAATTTGTACATCTAAACTCAATACCCTAAATCCAAGATACAAAACCTAAACCTAAAAACTCATAACCCTAAGCACAAAACCCTAAACCACAAATCATAAACCCTAAACCTAAACCTTAAATAGAAAATAACAATCCTACACCGAAAATCAAAACCCTAATTCCTAAGTCTAGAACTCAAAACCTAAACACAAAACCCAAAACCCAGAACCCTAAACCTAGCACACTAACCCAAAACCCTAAACACTAAACCTTAAACAATAAACCTAAACCATATGCACAAAGCCAAAAACACAAAACATAAACCCTAAACCTACACCTACATGTAAACACTCTTCCAAAAAATTTCGACAGAGTTTCCCTATAAAATGAAATATTTCTCAAATCCTGCAGACAAATATTGCAACAAATATTTGCACACCACATATTTCAATCCTAACAATAACATGACACACTTCCATTAAATTTCAACTCAAATTAAACTAGATATTCTACTCAAACTACCTGTGGGCACACCCCACATTTAACCCCTATATATGTGGGTATAGCACACAGACATCAATTACAAAAGGTAAATAAACTACATATTTTGATTAAAAATAAATTAGGCAATAAACAATAATAAATTACAAAAAAAACCTAATTAACTAACTAGATTTGGATGGGGAGGTAGTGGTGTTGTTGTTGGAGGAAGGAGGGGTCAAGAGGTGTGGGAGGAGGAGGAGGTGGTGGTCTGCAATACTAGTGGGATGAGGAGGACGAGGTGAAGGAGGTGGTCGAAGGTTGGTGGTGGGATGAGGAGGAGGTGGTGGTGGTTGTTGGCTGGTAGTGGGATGAGGAGAAGGTGGTACTAGTGGTGGTCTATGATTGGTGGTGGGAGGAGGAGGAGGTGGTCGGCGATTGGTGGTTTCGAAAGGAGGTAGTGGTGGTGGTCTGTGGTTGGTCATGGGAGGAGGAAGTGGTAGTGGTCGTTGGCTAGTGGTGGGATGAGGAGGAGGAGGTGGTGGTGGTGGTCTACATCGCTGGTGGTGGGAGGATGAGGAGGAGGTGGGAGGAGGTGGCGTGAGGATGGGGAGGAGCCGGTGATGCTGGGATGAGGAGGAGGTCATGGTGGTGGTGCCTGAGGTGGTGTTCATCAAGGGGAGGGGGAGGGTGGCGGAGGAGCCACCGACAAGATCGAAGATGAGGTAGCCGGCACGGAGCCCTTACCAAGGGTTGGGCACCAGAGGGTGGTCACGCAGTCGTTGGCGGGAGGAGGTGGACTGGAGTCAATGAAGGAGAGGATCTACGCGGTCATCGAGGAAGGGATGGGTTAGACAATCGACGAAGGAAGGAAGAAGGAAGGAAGGAGTCAGGTGCATGCAGCAATTTTGGGTGGATTTTCTCAACCAGATTAGATAAAGCAATTGAGGAATGCATTTAAAAAATATCTTTTTGCCTCCACGCTTTTTGAGGAGAATATCCTTGATTGTTTATCTAATAATGGTCGAGTATATTGTTATTCTGAACCATTATAAACAGTCGAGAATGATCTCAACCCTAAACCCGTTAATAAACCAAACTTTTCTCGACCGTTTTAAATTGAACGGTCGATGATTTCATTTGAAAATATAACTTTTAACATCGATGATTTTCAAGGTGAATATCCTCGACCGTTAATCTAATAATGGGTGAGTATATTGTAATTCTCAACTGTTATTAACAATCGAGAATGGTCTCAACCACTCTGCCTCCTCGGTGGGCGATAAAGTTAACGACTAGACTTTTGGCAACCGTTACATCGTATAACGGTCGAGAATATTACATTGTCAACCATTATAAAATGGTCGAAAATTCACCATTAGAACAATGCATTTTCTACTAGTGCATCTAGATAGCATTAATTGACAAAAATATTAGAATTGATTGATCAAAATAAGAATAATGATCGACCAAATTAGCCTAACAATCAAATTTGATTTTCCCGCAATTGATTGACCAATTAAATATTTGAAAGATCAGCACTTAATCAACCAATTAAGTAAATTAATTGACCAACTTGCTTTGAATGATTTTTTCTAACATTCCAAAAATGCTCCATTTTCACCTATAAATAGGGCTCCATGCCCCTCATTTCAAAACACACCTTGAAAAACATATCAAAGAGAAAAAGCGCTTCCACTCTAATTCTTCTTCATGCTTTCATTCTCATTCTTCTATGCTCTTCAAACGCACGACGCTCTGCTCTTCTGAAAAGAAAAATCAATTCGCATATTTTAATTCCTTGAGGTTCCATAGGTTTATATTGTTTTATATTACTTGTTGCTTTGATTATGGATCCTAAGCTGTTGGGAAAGATCCATTGTTGTTGTTGTGCTTCTCTTCAGGTTATAAAGAGAAGTGGTTTGCAAGAGGTTGTGCCACCCATGTTCAAGTGGCACATTAGTGGATTGACTAATGTTGCCTAGTCGAGAAAATCCTAAGCTGGGAGGCTTAGGTAGTGGTTTTTATCCGTAGGAGTTTCCACTATAAATCTTTGTGTATATTTGTGTATATTTGTGGGATATTTTTTGTGCCATATGTTTATTACAATCGATATCACACTTGATCTTATGTTTGTGCCCAAGTAAAATTCATCCAAGTATGTTGCACAACACCACTCTCCTACATTTGGTATTAGAGGCTGACCATGAAGGAGACGTCACACCTCACCTTCACATGGCCGCAACAACAAGTTTTATGGAGAGGCAATTACTTTTCCAACCACCACTATTTGACAAACCAAATTATGATTATTGGAAAAGAAGAATCCAAATTTTTCTTGAAGCAATGGACTTTGAGATTTAGCATATCATTGAGTCCAAATATATGCCAAAGAAGAAAGAAGAAAAAGAGTTAATGAATGAAGAGGAGAAAGCAACAAATAATGCTAAAGCCATGAATGTACTATTTTGTACATTAACAAGAGAGAAATTTAACAAAGTTTCTTCATGCAAAAGTGCATATGAGATATGGAACCAACTCTCTATCATGCATGAAGAAGCCACTAATGAAGAAGTAACATGCAATGATTCCAATCCAAGTTCAAAATTAGCTATCGAGGAAGAAAGCTACGAAGATGGAGTTACCCATCTGTCTCATGGTGCCAGCAGGATCAAGTGAAGAAGAGGTAAATTCTGACCTTACTTTAGACAAATTATTAGACACATATCGTGATTTACCCAAATTGGCTAAAATATTAAAGAAGGAAAATAAGGAACTTAAAGATAAGTGCTCAAGTTTAGAAAATGAAAATAATCGTTTATCTCAAGATTTAGAAAATAAAAAAGGAGAATTACATGAAATAAGAGTTGTGATGTAGAGTTCCATGAGAAAATACAAGATCTTGAGAAACAATATATTCACCTTGAAGACACACTTAATGACCTTAAATATTCTATTAGAACATATGTGGAAATATATAAGGACATTAAAAAGAAAAATCAAAAGAAGATTAGGCATGCATTTCTATATCAAAAGGCCAAGAGAAGAGAGTCTAGTGGACCCTCTAACATGAAAGGAATTAATGACCACGAACCCAAAAGAATATGCATACCGAAAATTTTTTTGGAAAATTGTGTTGCAGGTTATGGGAAAGATAGACATGGAAATCACAATTGGAGAGGCAACCTTCAACAAGCCAGTAATCATCAATTTGGATATGAAAGATGGTGGAGCCAACAATGTCATTGGATGCCAGATTTTTGGTGGAGACTTCCACCACCTAGCTACTGCTATTAGGTATAACTCCTTATATCTTAGCATGTATGATTCCTAAAATTAAATCTTTATTACCTGCTTAGTTATAAATAAGCTTTTAATACAAAATTAAATGAGCATTGAATTAGTTAAATAGGGCGAACAACCTAACAGGAGAAATCAAAATTAATTTATCCTATAGCTTTGTGTTATTCGACAAAAAGGGGAGAAAAATAATCAACACCAAACCTTGATATGAGATCGTTATTTGAGGGGGAGAATCAAGATCACAATCTAAGTGACATTCAGATAACATCTTTAATATATATATATTTTCTATATACATTTATTTTTAAGTAGCATTCATCTTGCATTTCATAAATATTGCTCTTACTTAGCACTTGCTTTTATAGACATCCTTCTAGACTATCATGAATTTCGCCATCTCCTTATCATGAACTTGATAATTTTTCATATGTAAAACATAATTAATTTGACATCGTGCTTGTTAGAATATTACTTGAGAAAGGAAGAGAAAAATATCACTTTCAATCTTAGAATTTCACTTGTTTAAGTATGATTGATAGCAAGTCACTTGAGAGATATCTTTCTGTTGATAACAAAAAAGGGGAGTAAAATATGCATGTTGATAGGGAGAGTAATTCTAAAGTAATTATTTATTATTCTTGCATGCATAATTGTAATTTTGTTATCATCAGAAAAGGAGAGAATGTTAAGACCTTTGTTTTGATGAAACAAAATTATGTTTTATTGTGAACTAATCTTTCAGGATCACACTCGTACAAATCAAATCAATTATCCTCTACGTGGATCAATGTGATGATTATCTTTAGTCAATATAATTCTTCTATATTTCTTGAGTATAGAATTACTAGAAGGAGCCTGAGGATTAAAGACAAACCTTTCTAAATCGTAAAATAAACATCTAGAGAGTATTGATCGACTAAAATATTAGAATTAATTGAGCAAAATAAGAATATTAATCGACCAAATTAGCCTAACGGTCAAATCTGATTTCCCATAATTGATCGATCAATTAAATATTTGATCGATCAGCAATTGATTGACTACTTAAGTAAATTTATCGATCAAAATGAAAATTGGTTGAACAATTTGGTTCAAATGATTTTTTCTAATATTCCAAAAATGCTACATTTTCACGTATAAATATGGCTCCACAGCCCTCTTTTCAAAACACACCTTGAGAAACATATCAAAGAGAGAAAGTACTTCCACTCTAATTCTTCCTCGTGCTTTCATGCTCATTCTTCTACGCTATTCAAAAGCATGACGCTCTGCGCTTCTGAAAAGAAAACTCAATTTGCATATTTTAATTCCTTGAGGTTCCATAGATTTATATTATTTTATAATGTTGCTTTGATTATGGATCCCAAGCTATTGGGAAAGGTCCATTGTTGTTGTTGTTGAGCTTCTCTTTAGGTTGTAAAGAGAAGTGGTTTGTAAGAGCTTGTGCCACCCTCGTTCAAGTGGTACGTTAATGGATTGACAAGTGTTGCCTAGTTGGGAAAATCCTAAGCTGTAATGACTTGTTACGTTTTTAGCTATTTAAGACGTCTGGAGTTTCAGTTAGACATCTGTCCAGATGTCTGGATGATGAGAACCTCATCATGAGCCATAACTACCTCATTTTGACCTAATACAAAGGATAAAAGCTCCTACATAACTCAAGGAAAGGCTTAACTCAGAGAATTCTGAGTTTAAGGAGAAAACAAGTCATAAGGGGTAAAAATGCAATTTTACCAGTATAATCTGCATACAGGGTAATTCAGGGCCCAAACATAGGTCAAAGCAACTTAATAAGAATAAAAGTGGGATGAGATGATCTAGCAAGGGCTACAGCAATTCCAAGAAACTAAATGATAATCTGTAACCCTAAAACAACCCACTTCAATTCACGAGGTTCGAGGCAAAGTAAAAATAGAATAAACCCTCTAAAATTCATAGAAAAATAATTTCTAGGGTTTAGAACCTTCAATTTGGCCTTCAGAACCCCTTTTGACCTACATTGAGAACCATGCCCAATTAATAACTTAATTTGGGTTTTCGCATAAATTGACCGGTCAAACAAGGTTTAATATAGAAATGAAATTCACCATCAGATTCCTTAGGTCCTAATTAGTCATGTATAAAAACTTGAGCCTAAGAAGAAACCTCCTTGACCAACTTTACACTTTGGTCCTCATATATTTACTTTTTGGCCCTCAACTTTTGAACCCTCGCATTTTGGCCCCTAACCCTCCTTCATTCTTTGCGTTCAGGTCCCCCCTGCAAAACCTGCCACCACCATGCTCCGGCGACCTTGCGCGGAGCATGGCGCCGCGCAGGGTGAGGGGGAGATCCTGGCAAGTAAACCGGGGGTGCCCTGCGTCGTCAGGCGTCGCAGGGACACCCCCCTGGTCGCTGTAGCCCACCATACCGGCCGTGCGAACGCACGGACGGTATGGGTTTCCATCTCCGGCGTCCTCCGGCGAGGGAGACACGTCGTCTCCCTCCGCCTTCCTCCCTGTTTTGATCCCTATAAATACCCCCCGTCGCTCCACCGACCTCGGCAGCTGGGATCTGACGGAGAAAACCCCCAACTTTCCTCTCCTCTCACTTCGGCAGACGCCCACCAGCTCCGGCGGTTCCTCCCCCTCCTCCTCTTCGCTCTGCCGCAATACCAGCAGCAGAGACTTCCTCCCCTGCTCTTCCCGCGCCACACCACACCCAGCCGGCGCCTCTCCGGCTCTCTGCTCGCCGCCGCCCCTTCCCCTGGGCATCTTCTTCTCCGGCGACAGTCGATACGACTGTCGCCCTGCTGCTCCCCCTTCGTCCCTGCAAGTAAGTTAGAACTACTTCCCTTCCTCTCCTCTTTCTTTCCCCGGTTTCAATTTGTTCAATTAAGCCCTCGACCGACCCTGACCATCGTCACCCCCTTCGTCTCCGGCCACCCTCCGGCGAGATGCCCCCATCGCTCCACAGCCTTACACGCCTCGCCGACCCTCACCGAACCTCCGCCTCATCACACTGAGCACCCCCCACCCCTCCACTGCCACTCCACACCGCCGTAACGCTCCCCCAAACAAACCCATTTCTCCGGTTGCAGTCCAACCTAGGGCCACCGCCAGACACCACCTTGCGGCTTGCCGCACAGCTCCACACCTTCGCCGTGCCACGGCGAAGGTTCCCCAGTAGTTTGATCAGGCCGAGAGGCCATATTCGTGTCCGACAGGTTCTGAGGCTCGACCGCCATTAACGCCACATTGAAGCAGCTTCTCCCGCGCTCCAGGCTTGAGGACTCCAGGTCTCCAGCTGCTGCGGATTATGGGGATTCCTGCGAAGGCAGCCAGCCAGCATCCGACGCAAATCGAAGCTGCAGCTGCAGAAGCAAAGCCGCGATCTTCCAGCAGGCGCACGCGAGGAGAGGCCTCCGTTTAGTCCCACATCGGCACAGGTGAAGAAGAAGGACCGCGGAAGAAGAAGGAAGCTGAGGGAGACACTGTAGCAACAAGCAGTTTAAGTCGTCTGATTGGAAAATCAGACGACGTCCTGACAGGAAAAAGAAAAGAAGAAAGAAGGAGATCTGAAGAACAACAGAAGAAGGCGAGGCAGAGGAGAACACAGGGAAGAACTCAAAGAAGAAGAGCAGGAACAGCTGAAGGAAGAAGAAGAACATCACCACTGCAGAAGAAGGACATCAACATCACCACTGCAGAAGAAGAACATCACCACTGCAGATAAAGAAGAAGAGGATAACAGAAGATCTGAGACGAGGAGAAGCAAAGAGAAAAGAAGAAAAGACAACAAATTCTTTCTCTCTCTTTCTTTATTTTTTGTAAAAGAAACATGTATATCTCTAGAATACAACTTGCTCCCTGAGTTCGACCTCGGGAACTCTTATATTTTCCGAGTAAAAAATTTATATATTTGAAATGTTGGTAATAACTGGCTATCCTACAACGCTATAACAATAAAACCCAGTTATCTCTCGAGCACAACGTTTCATTTTGGCGCCGTTGCCGGGGAGTCGGGTATTCTAGAGGTAAACATTCCTGTTCCTTTTTAATTTCTGATAATCTCCTCTCTTTTGTGCAGAAAACTACAGGAAATCAAGAAGACAAGCAACCGCACGACAACCACTCCGAGGACAGGTAAATTTTTCCTCTCGCTAGTAACCCCTAAACTCTAAAGAGGAAGAAAAGAAAAGAACAAGCAATATAGGTGATGCAAACACATTTACACTACTTAAAATGTCTATTTATGCATGTTCTTAAGCATAGGATTGCATTTCATGATATAAATATTGCATTACATGCATCATCTTGCATTTAGAGTAGTTTGAATAAAATGGAGGTTAATTGTCTCCTTTTATGTGCTTGGACAGGGCAAATATTTTATCGGGGCCTCGGATCAAAGATCCAACCGTATGGATATGATCAGGGCGACGATTGGAGTCCAACGACTCCAAGATCGCCCTAATCAGGCATCCGTAGCATCAGATAGAGACCGGGGAACCCTAGAAGATCAAGGGCCAGGATGGTGTAAATCCGCACTTCAGATGGAAAATTCGACCACACGGATGAATTCGGATCGACGATCGCAGCCCAACGACACAAAAATCGAGTCAATCCGACATCCGTGGCACCATCTACAACTTCCAGAAGATGGAAGGCTAAGATGGCGCCACGTGGCGCCATCTCAGCCGCCCAATCGGCCGCATGCGTCTGGTGAAGACCGTGCACCGTCTCCTCTCCGCCGTTGGATCTCGATCCAACGGCTGCGGTCGCTCGCGTTTAAAAACGTCCGCGCGACCATTTCGCCCGCGTAGCGCAGCGGCGACGCAGCTGCGGGCGAAGCAGAGGTCGCGGGTTCGAGCTGCGGTGAGGGGGTGGAAGGCGCGGGCGAGCGAGCGCGCACGAGCGTCAGATGAAGATCCAACGGCCGCGCGCAACCGATAGCGCCGACGCGCAATTGGACGCTCTGTTGAGCGCGCGATCGCACCCGGGCGGGCGGGCTACGCAGCGGGCGCGGACGCGATCTAAGCCGTCCGATCTCGCGATCGGACGGCTGAGACGACGCGGACGTGCGTATGCGTTACGCGCGCAGGCCAGCCGAGCGGGCGCGCGTGGGCGCGGCGGTGACGGCGACGGCGACGGCGGGGCTTTAGCGACGATTTTATCCGTCACTAAAGACCCGTTATTTATTATTTTGAAGATGTAATGTCCATTTTGCCCCCATTCCTTGCAACTATAAAAGGAGACCCCCTCCATACGAAATTTTCATCCCTTCCTTCTCCTCTCTACCTCTCCAAAGCTCAAGAGAAGCTTGTCCCACACCCGGGATGCTTCTCGCGAGATAAAGTCCAAATTTTCGTCCCCCTTCGGAAGTGGATCCCGCGACGACGACGGCGTGCTGCTTCGTTCCCGTTCTTCTGCTTCGTCCTCCTTCGTCCCGCTTCGTTCTCCTTCGTCCAGGCGTCGTCCCGTCCGGCTCGTCCTCCAAGCGACCGTCGAGGAGGATTCTCTCTCCCTATTCTTTTTACTGCTTTCTAGTATAGATTTACTGCTTTCTAGAGTAGTCTATTCGTCCTCCGAGCGATCGTCGAGGAGGACATTTCTCCCTCCATTCTTTTAATGCTTTCTAGAGTAATTGTTTTATGTTTTCCAGTTGTAACGAAAGAACTCTTTTATGATAAATTCCTTGTCTATTCTACATCTCATTTTGATTTCCATGTATAGTATTCCTTCTCTCTCTCTTACTCCCTCTCTCTCTTCTATTTGTTGTAGATACTTAGTTTAAATTGAATTTCTTCGTGACAAAATAAAAAGAAACGTGAAGTTTTTAAATCAAACGTTCGCCTCCTTGTGTTCGACCTGGAATTTTAATTTCGGTATAAATTTTATTTGTTGAACACGAATCCTTCGCTTTCGAACTACAACGACGGGTTTTGCAAAACCAAACACGTTAGCGTAGCTTCGTAAAAAAATCGTTCAACATTTTGGCGCCGTTGCCGGGGAGGCAACGCTCTTTGATTTCTCTTCGCATTTTGTAACTTACAAATCATTTACCTCACTTTTTTTTTCCTTTCTTATTGTAATTGCAGGTACTCTTTTGAGACAGGCAAAAGCGGTAGATCGGAGTAAAGTGCTGTGGAAGGTTTTGTAAGTTATCCCCCACCTCCCACCCATTAGATTTCATTTCATCACATAATAATTCAAACATCAATCAACCTAGGTGTTCTTATAAACTCTAAGGTTAGATTGTTTGTTGTTTGACATCCATACTCACTCCAACCCCCACATTAAAAAAAAATAATAATAAAAAAAATCTCACAGAGGTACACAACCTCATCTGATTTTCTAACTCAACCGGTAAACCAATCTTAGGAGCCGATACACACATCCAAACACATAAACGAGTAGAAATCAGATTGGGTAATCATTTGTGTGCCTAATTAGGTGGTGCATCAGGCCAGTTGTTTGAGTTGTTTGGGCCGCACCACTTCAAATAAAATCAACTCATCAAGTAGCTGCCAATTAGGTTCAACTCTTAGGGATCTACCAAGCACTCCACATTCTTTTTAAACTTTAAAGGAAAATATCTTCACCTGTGCTTGCAAAACCTGGTGTGCCAATGAAACTTGATTGAAAACACCTAAAGTTGAATCCTAAAAGCTACTAAGCAAGATTTGAACCTTAAAATTCATCACATCAAAAATAATCTTGCTTGAAAACCACTGGTTGTGCACGCACACACAAAGCAATCAATCATTAAGGGCACAACCCATTTAAAGGGCCCATCACATTCCAAAGCACATTCAAACCTAGCCCTAAATAAAACAGAGTAGACGTTGGCCTTAAGGATTGGACTCGCTCTTCAGAACTCAGAACGAGATTATTTTCGATTAGTCTGTTTCTACTGTTCAATCTGATGTCTAGCTAGGGGAGCAGAGTCAAACGATCGCGGCTGGGGGGTACACTAGGAACCGGAGGCGCAAGCCGAAGGAAGAACCTTCTCCCCAGTCCCTCCTTCTAACTGGTTGGATTGAACAGACAGAAGTAGATCAAATCGTTCCTTTATCTCAAGACGGGTTTTGAGAGTCTGTAGGTCTATAGGCTAACCCATTTAAGGACAGGTTTGATTGTTTGTATTGCAGGGCACCTTTCTTCCTCCCGTGTCTCATGAATCCTTCCACATATTTCACGCATTCCCACTCTTTCCCTCCTGTTGTAAATTATCCTCAACATGACGATTATCCCAACTCGTATTGTAATCGACCATCAGTTAGTTGGGATAGTTCGGATTGGGGATACAATTCCGGACCCCCGTGTTTAGGGTCTAACCCTGAACACTTTGATTCTCAATTCTATCCTTCTCAGAGTTGCATCGATTATAGATCGTCCTCCTTTCATGAACAACCTAATGCGATCTACAATCAAGAAGGATACACTGATCCTTACCCATCCTATGATTTCACTGCCTTTAGGTCATCTCCATCTTTTGAACAATCTGAAATGACCTATTATCAGGATGGGTATAACGAATCTCAATTCGTTAATTCCTCTACATTGATGTCAAACCTGCCCAACCCTGAACCAACTCATTTGGTTCAGGTTAATCAGGTTCAAGATAAGGTTCTGGCTAACTTGAGGAATATCATTCAATCTTTAGAAGTTCAGCCAATACCTTGCATTGAGAGATTGGAGCCCCTGATTGAAATGATTGATGATTTAAACAAGTCTTTGTTGGATTGGCTCCAGGATGTTAAGGATAAGAACCCGGGTGAGTTTCTACTTGGGAAATTAGCGAAATTGAGGATGAGATTCGTGGTTGCTTTGATTCAATCTTGGAATAATTCCCAGGATGAACTCTCTTCAGGAAAGCCAATGACAGAACCCGCTCAGGCACCTGTTGGGGGGGACACGTGTTATGAAGCTGACCAGATTGAATTAAAACAACCAATTAAGGATGATTTGATTTCTTCACCTGAAATCCCTGAGCCGGGTTACGAGGAAACGTATGTCTCCTTGGAACGCAAAGTGACAAATGATTTTGGGACATACATTGATACGGATCCTGATGGTGAAGATTCAAGTTGCGAAGTCTCACACGAGTTTTCAGATCACGATTTTTGTGAGACGATTGGGCCTGAGGAATCTGATAGATCATTTGATAGCCCAATAACTGAGGAAACTGATCTTATTAGGGCACACGATACAGATCCAGAATCGCATTTTCTGGAGGAATTAATTCAATGCCCTGATTATCAGTTACACCCTGTTGAGCTTATTGATGATTCTAATTCTGAGATAATTAGACCCAAGTCAATTTTGATTTTGCCACATCATCTAGACTTGGAGATTTCAGACGGGGTGATGAATATACAAGAGGTCATGGAATTTGATATGCCGAATGAGGAGGATAGGAGCTGGGAAATTCTGATTTGGGAAGTCAATTTTGGAGGAAATGGAAGATTGAGTCGAAGGGTTCCTTTTAAACTGAAACCATCAAATCAGAACCCTTACGATATTTGTTTCGAGGATGTCAAACTCAAGCACACATTTAACGATTATCCTTTTGAGCTTCAATTCTCTGTAACCCGACATTTTGGCCTTGGGTTGCATCCTCACAAATCGCAGGCCCGACCCCGCTTGCATTCTGATTTTAGGTTTTGGGTAATTTTTATCCAGAACCTAAGATATTCTCGATTATGGGGTGTGGGTCTGCACCACAATCTGGTCCACATCTGTGGACCTCTGCTGACAGGTCAGAGGATTCTTCTGTTTATTCTAATTCTGACCTGCACATGTGAATTCTTCATTTCTTTTCTTTGTATAGTGTGCCTAGCTGAAGGCACTAAACTCAGCACATATACAGTTCTTTTTCAGTTTCATCTCGGAGCAGACCCGATATCCACGCAATTCAGGTGCTTTCTACGCTTTTCCACTCTGTTTTATGTCTTTTTAATACAATGAGGACATTGCATTAGATAGGCATGGGGGGATGGATATTTATCTTTGAATTCATTCGTCAGCTCCGTAGATTTATTTTATTTAAAAAAAAAAAATTGAAATTAGGAAAGAGAATTTGGGTTTAAGAAAATTTTCGATCTTAAGAAATACTATATTATGTTCTGAACACAAAGACCCTTCAGGTCTTTGGACTTAATCAGCCCGTATATCCACTAAAATGTGGATTTGTTTTTCGAGTTCTCGCCAACTTGAATTTTATTTTAATTGGAGTAAATAAGTTTGGGTGATAAGTACACGACTTATCAACCCACCCTCTGATGTGAGGGAATTTTGAGTCTTAAGCATCTACACACTTTCTTTGCACTGACTCGTTGTTTGGCGATTTTAACGGAAATTGGGTAGCTAATGAACCTTCTAGGGTGATATGGCTGGCAAGTTATCGTGGGTAACAGCCCATAGGTAGGTTGTCCAGAGCCCAGTCACTGACCTTTCTCTTTTTGCTGCCTTTAGGTAAATCTTAGACCAGGGAAGCCACCTACTTAAAAAAAAAAAAAAAAAAAAAAAAAAAAAAAATCAAAAAAAGAGAAAAGAACAAAAAGAAATAAGCCACACTTCGCCGCACGAGTATGGCTGGCAAGTTGTCGGTGGTAACAGCTCATCGACCGGTTGTCTAGAACCCAGCTCAGAAAATGCACTAAAAATTCCCAAAACACTTAGGAAGAAGCGGAGAAGTAGAATAAACCGGGGAGATATACACTGGATTCACCCTTGTGTTGACCCCGTTAAAAAAAATAAATAAATAAATAAAATAAAAGTAGGGAGAAAGCTACCGGTTGTAAAGATACACCTTTAGGCAGAATTCTTTTTGAGGTCACCTAGAGGCGTAGAAATCCAAAGTCCGTTTTAATTGCCGGTCAACGAGTCTATCACAATCACAATAAGATGCTTAAAACTTAGGGTTCTCATCAAATCTTGGGTGAGTTGAATGGCCGTAGAAAGCCACTCTTAAACCCTAAAATTTGAAAATCCAAAAAAAAAAAAAAAAAAAAAAAAAAAGAAAGTAAAAACAGAAAAAGAAATTTTTCTTTGAATAAGGCGAGGCTTGAGGCGGTCTGCATTTTGGCTGATACCCGAGCACTGTTGTGTCTTTGAAAGTTCAGTTCTTAAGTAGACAATTTCTTAATGATTGAAAATAACTCAGGTCCAAATAATCTAACCTAATTCTTTTATAAATAGCATATAGTTTTTGCTAGGGACTAGCAAAAGATAGGCATGGGGGTATGATGTAAACACATTTACACTACTTAAAATGTCTATTTATGCATGTTCTTAAGCATAGGATTGCATTTCATGATATAAATATTGCATTACATGCATCATCTTGCATTTAGAGTAGTTTGAATAAAATGGAGGTTAATTGTCTCCTTTTATGTGCTTGGACAGGGCAAATATTTTATCGGGGCCTCGGATCAAAGATCCAACCGTATGGATATGATCAGGGCGACGATTGGAGTCCAACGACTCCAAGATCGCCCTAATCAGGCATCCGTAGCATCAGATAGAGACCGGGGAACCCTAGAAGATCAAGGGCCAGGATGGTGTAAATTCGCACTTCAGATAGAAAATCCGACCACACGGATGAATTCGGATCGACGATCACAGCCCAACGACACAAAAATCGAGTCAATCCGACATCCGTGGCACCATCTACAACTTCCAGAAGATGGACGGCTAAGATGGCGCCACGTGGTGCCATCTCAGCCGCCCAATCGGCCGCATGCGTCTGGTGAAGACCGCGCACCGTCTCCTCTCCGCCGTTGGATCTCGATCCAACGGCTGCGGTCGCTCACGTTTAAAAACGTCCGCGCGACCATTTCGCCCGCGTAGCGCAGCGGCGACGCAGCTGCGGGCGAAGCGGAGGTCGCGGGTTCGAGCCGCGGTGAGGGGGTGGAAGGCGCGGGCGAGCGGGCGCGCACGAGCGTCAGATGAAGATCCAACGGCCGCGCGCGCCCAATAGCGCCGACGCGCAATTGGACGCTCTGTTGAGCGCGCAATCGCACGCAGGCGGGCGCGCTACGCAGCGGGCGCGGACGCGATCTAAGCCGTCCGATCTCGCGATCGGACGGCTGAGACGACGCGGACGTGCGTATGCGTTACACGCGCAGGCCAGCCGAGCGGGCGCGCGTGGGCGCGGCGGCGACGGCGACGGCGACGGCGGGGCTTTAGCGACGGTTTTATCCGTCACTAAAGACCCCTTATTTATTATTTTGAAGATGTAATGTCCATTTTGCCCCCACTCCTTGCAACTATAAAAGGAGACCCCCTCCATACGAAATTTTCATCCCTTCCTTCTCCTCTCTACCTCTCCAAAGCTCAAGAGAAGCTTGTCCCACACCCGGGATGCTTCTCGCGAGATAAAGTCCAAATTTTCGTCCCCCTTCGGAAGTGGATCCCGCGACGACGACGGCGTGCTGCTTCGTTCCCGTTCTTCTGCTTCGTCCTCCTTCGTCCCGCTTCGTTCTCCTTCGTCCAGGCGTCGTCCCGTCCGGCTCGTCCTCCAAGCGACCGTCGAGGAGGATTCTCTCTCCCTATTCTTTTTACTGCTTTCTAGTATAGATTTACTGCTTTCTAGAGTAGTCTATTCGTCCTCCGAGCGATCGTCGAGGAGGACATTTCTCCCTCCATTCTTTTAATGCTTTCTAGAGTAATTGTTTTATGTTTTCCAGTTGTAACGAAAGAACTCTTTTATGATAAATTCCTTGTCTATTCTACATCTCATTTTGATTTCCATGTATAGTATTCCTTCTCTCTCTCTTACTCCCTCTCTCTCTTCTATTTGTTGTAGATACTTAGTTTAAATTGAATTTCTTCGTGACAAAATAAAAAGAAACGCGAAGTTTTTAAATCAAACGTTCGCCTCCCTGTGTTCGACCCGGAATTTTAATTTCGGTATAAATTTTATTTGTTGAACACGAATCCTTCGCTTTCGAACTACAACGACGGGTTTTCCAAAACCAAACACGTTAGCGTAGCTTCGTAAACCGTTCAACAATAGGGCTAACCTGTCTTCCATACTTAGTAACCATAAAAGTTGCATGTTTTCAACTCATTAGTCCTGCACACTATTAAGGGTATTTAAGGGCTAACACATTCTTGCTTGAGCCCTAATTACCCAACAAAGAACTAACTGGACCAAGTAGAGCCAACATAAGATTCAACATTAGGGTTTTAGAGACACACTACTTAAATCAAGAATGGAGAAAATCCAAAAGAAGTGTGCCTAAACCATTGATTGAAAATACCTATTCAAAAGAAAACCTAAAACAATTGGCTCTCTAAACACTTGAACCCTAAAAGACAAGACCTAAAAGCTCTCAAAGAAAACAAGAGGTAAAGTTGACCCCTTGGGTCAACCAACCTTAAATTAGGTCACTCTCTGCACTTAAAAGACTAAAGTTCAAGTGAAACCTTAAGCACCCTGATCTTTAAATTGGTAGACTTAAGAGGTCAAGATCCCCATTCTGGTCTACCTGGAACCGCAGTGACAAGAGAGGTCGGGTGGGGGAAACCCCGTAACCCGTGGGGACGCTCTACCGTGTAGGGGTCTTCGCGGGACTCTCCCTCTCTGGCTGCCCAGGTAATTCTCAGGTGGACGATCTTTCTGATCAAGGGGTCCATCTGCCCCGAACCTCTATAGTCACCCAACAATTTTTGGGTGTCTTGATTGGGTCCAGCACCTGCTTATCTCATCCAGTCCTTCAGTATTTTGCAGGAGGTCCTTGAAACCTCCTATAGAAATTCACTCTCCCCGAGGCTAAGCCTCGGCTCCCTTGTTTTTGCAGAAATCATTCACATAGCCCCTCTTTCCTCTGATTCTGAACAAAATCCCCTTCTTCCATCTCGATTCAAACTTCTGATTCTATATCTTGATTCCACCACCTGATTCGAAAATGCAGCCTAATTACCTAGCAAGACTACCATGTAAAAAACCTGAATATCTGAGATCCATGAAAGATAAAATGATTGAGGATGCCCTTGAAATCTATGAAATCAAATATAAACCCTCAACACCAATAGGAAACATTCAGGTTGATGTTCCAACAACCACAACTTTCATCATAAACTGTGCCCAAATTCTATTGACTGAAATTTCAAAAGGATCAACCCGAGATATGCTCATGACAGGATACATTGAGATAGAAAAATTACACCAATCTGAATACCTTCAATGCTTGACAAATCCTGTACTTTGGGAACAACACCAAGATGCCCTTATAAAACGGGTAGAAATGATGAAATCAGTAGAACAAATTATCAACCAGAAATACCCGTATATACCAAAAATAGAGGATGAACCATCTTGGAACAGTATTAAGAAACAATCCAGTTTCCCAGATCTCGGGATTGAGGCACAAAGTGGTTGTAAAATCCCAACCCAGATAGAAGACAATGTTGAATTAGGTTGGGATATTGCAGGAGAACACAATGATAAGCCAAACTTAGACCATGAATTGCCAAGCCTAGAATTCCAAAACTCCTGCAATAATGAGATCACTACTGAACCTTTCGAGGGTATAAATTCCGCCCCTTATTTTGATAAGATAGCCCTCGAAGGTTATTCGGACTTAGGTTCTAATAATTCTACCCACATCCTAAGCCTAGAACCTAGATCCAAAACTTATTGGGAAGATTATGAGGCCCCTTTTGAGAAAGATCAAATTTTTGCAGAATATGATTCCGGGCCTCTATTTGATGAATATCCCTCTCCAACATCTTCAGAAAATCTGATCGATTTTCCAGAAGACATGCCAATTTATGATACAGAAACTGAGGAGTTGGACGAGTTGGATTTTAATTGGGTCTATCCTACCAGCTTGGAGCTTGAGCCTAGACAGAATACCTTTTCGAGCCCAGAATTGACATATAGGCTAGACCCCAATCAGGCTGCTGATTCCACATCTGACGATTTTTGCTGTGGTGGAATTCATGATCATGAATCTCATTTTCGCCAACTCTCCGACAATTTCAAATCTGACTATAATTGCGGAGAGATTCCCCTTCCTGAACACGCCAGGCCTATCTACGACCTCAGTTCTCATGACTCTGACTCCGACTCTGAGGTCCTGATTCCTGAGATCACTGATAACACAGAATCATTCCTTTTCGATCCTCAGGAACCAAAAATAGAAAATGCCAAGAGTGATTGTAACCCAGAATCCAAATTTTTTCTCGAATCTGATTCCTTTCATCCTACAGACACTCTTCCGGCATTTGATAGTTACCCAGAGGACTCTCTACAGAAAACCACCTATCATCTGTTTCTAGAAGAGCCCTCGTACACAATGGCCACCTCGTCCGCACACACAGAACAGATCAAAACCTCTCCCAAACCCCGACCCGCAACCGGACTCAATTTCTATTCAGATTCACCTCTCACCGAGCCGATTGCATTTCCACATCGGGTTTCGAACATTGATCAGACTACAAACCATGCTCTATCATTCTCTGATCACCCCTGTAGGGTTCCTGCATCAACCACTGATTATTCTACGAGTCCCTACTTTGACCAGGCTGATTCGACTCAGCCAAACCCTGCGTTTACACTTCCACATCTATCTGAGCTTCATAGTATATGGTGGGTTCCACACCTTTTTATCCACATCTATCAACCCACCGATTGATTGGGTTTGGGCTGCATCATCAGCCTGTTGATCTGAACAAGCACCTGGTTGGACCAACCAGGCTCTTAATCAAGGTGCTTGTCTTACAAAACTCCGCTAATTTGACCATCCCCTCTCCATCGCATTTCCCGCTTGGCTGAAGGCATCAAATTTAGCGCTCAACGGGAGGCAGCCCGTCATTCTCTTTGAAAACCTGAAACTTGTTCTGACACCTTTTTGCACTTGAAGTTCACACTTTAAGACAGCCGACTCCACCTCAGGTGCTTGCATCTGAGATTAGAAATCGTCCGCAACAGTCACCCCGACCCATTCACTCATCAAAACAGCTATCCTAATGTATGAACTTAGTTGAATAAAAACCCCTAGGTTACAATGAGGACATTGCAAATCTTAGGCATGGGGGGGTATGAAAGTGCAAAAACTTGTAAGAAAAGGTTTCAAACAAAAAATTCACATATGCCAAAAATACCATAAAAATTAAAAAAATTTTTCGAAAAAGAATAAGAGGAAAAGAGGAGAAGGAAATTTTGTGAAGGAGAAGGAGAAAAGAAACAAAATGAAAAAGGAGCACAAAATTATGAGAAAAAGTGATAGTCATTAGTAAGGAACTAAGGAATTAACCTAAGTTCTAGACCTCATTCAAGAAAATAACTGAAAAGTGCACAATGAGATTAGTAAGAATGCAAACCTTAGGCATTCTTGAATAGACTCTTAGTACCCATTAAGATCTGGACACTCCTCAAGAGGTTGAGGAAAATGAAAAGCTGAAGTATTAGGTCTAAGGCTTAGGGAGTATTTGGCCTCGTTAACTAATTTTTGGTTTACGGGACTCAGTAACCTAAGCACCCTAACCTCACACACAGCTTGGTTCAGTAAGCGTAAAAATCAGAATCACGCAGAAGCGTCGCAAAATTCTGAAAAGAACACCTAGAATAGGAGCGGCCGATCAACACAAGTTGATTTGGACGAGTTCCCAGCGCGGAGAGGCGGGAAATCCCCTCGAAGATGCGTAAAAAAATATCATCTCCTCGGTGCTTGTCTCTTAGGATATTTACATATCCTACTGGGGGCATGTAAGCACTCTGCTGGTTCAGATTCCATGGATGGCATTATCTCGAAGTGTCAATTGCCAGGGTCTGGATTCGGCCAAGGAACACCATGGATAGGATTATCTCGAAATCTCAATAGCCAGGGTTCCGGGGGTTGCCATGGGCGGTGCTATCTCGAAGCATCGATCGCCAGGAACCCTTGAGGATTGATGATGGGAGCAAGGAATCTGATACAGACCGTGTTGAAAAGCCAATCCTAGGCTAGAACTAAAAAGAAAAAGAGAGAGAAAACTCTCCAAACTGAAAAACTTTCTATCTCTCTTTTACAAAACGCACTGCGAACTGAGCCAGGGCTAAAATCATTTCAAGCACGGGTGCTTTAACCACAAAGTCCAATAAACCTTAGGTTAGTTCTTGTGGACCTTAAAAACCTTTGCTAAAGACTGAGGCTAAGGCTAGACAGATTTGGATCTTGATTGGTACTAGAGTACCTTTTAGGCCTATGGTCAGCATTCTAACCTAATCTATGCTCAAATAAAAAAAGGCACTTATCTAAAACTATTAAAAACTTCATGGTCTAGAACAAGGGTTGAAACCTTAAGTTTTTGCTAAGGGACTAGCAAAGGCTAGGCATGGGGGTATGATGAGAACCTCATCATGAGCCATAACTAGCTCATTTTGACCTAATACAAAGGATAAAAGCTCCTACATAACTCAAGGAAAGGCTTAACTCAGAGAATTCTGAGTTTAAGGAGAAAACAAGTCATAAGGGGTAAAAATGCAATTTTACCAGTATAATCTGCATACAGGGTAATTCAGGGTCCAAACATAGGTCAAAGCAACTTAATAAGAATAAAAGTGGGATGAGATGATCTAGCAAGGGCTACAACAATTCCAAGAAACTAAATGATAATCTGTAACCCTAAAACAACCCACTTCAATTCACGAGGTTCGAGGCAAAGTAAAAATAGAATAAACCCTCTAAAATTCATAGAAAAATAATTTCTAGGGTTTAGAACCTTCAATTTGGCCTTCAGAACCCCTTTTGACCTACATTGAGAACCATGCCCAATTAATAACTTAATTTGGGTTTTCGCATAAATTGACCGGTCAAACAAGGTTTAATATAGAAATGAAATTCACCATCAGATTCCTTAGGTCCTAATTAGTCATGTATAAAAACTTGAGCCTAAGAAGAAACCTCCTTGACCAACTTTACACTTTGGTCCTCATATATTTACTTTTTGGCCCTCAACTTTTGAACCCTCGCATTTTGGCCCCTAACTCTCCTTCGTTCTTTGCGTTCAGGTCCCCCCTGCAAAACCTGCCACCACCATGCTCCGGCGACCTTGCGCGGAGCATGGCGCCGCGCAGGGTGAGGGGGAGATCCTGGCAAGTAAACCGGGGGTGCCTTGCGTCGTCAGCCGTCGCAGGGACACCCCCCTGGTCGCTGTAGCCCACCATACCGGCCGTGCGAACGCACGGACGGTATGGGTTTCCATCTCCGGCATCCTCCGGCGAGGGAGACACGTCGTCTCCCTCCGCCTTCCTCCCTGTTTTGATCCCTATAAATACCCCCCGTCGCTCCACCTACCTCGACAACTGGGATCTGATGGAGAAAACCCCCAACTTTCCTCTCCTATCACTCCGGCAGACGCCCACCAGCTCCGGCGGTTCCTCCCTCTCCTCCTCTTCGCTCTGCCGCAATACCAGCAGCAGAGACTTCCTCCCCTGCTCTTCCCGCGCCACGCCGCACCCAGCTGGCGCCTCTCCGGCTCTCTGCTCGCCGCCGCCCCTTTCCCTGGGCATCTTCTTCTCCGGCGACAGTCGATACGACTGTCGCCCTGCTGCTCCCCCTTCGTCCCTGCAAGTAAGTTAGAACTACTTCCCTTCCTCTCCTCTTTCTTTCCCCGGTTTCAATTTGTTCAATTAAGCCCTCGACCGACCCTGACCATCGTCACCCCCTTCGTCTCCGGCCACCCTCCGGCGAGATGCCCCCATCGCTCCACAGCCTCACACGCCTCGCCGACCCTCACCGAACCTCCGCCTCATCACACTGAGCACCCCCCACCCCTCCACTGCCACTCCACACCGCCGTAACGCTCCCCCAAACAAACCCATTTCTCCGGTTGCAGTCCAACCTAGGGCCACCGCCAGACACCACCTTGCGGCTTGCCGCACAGCTCCACACCTTCGCCGTGCCACGGCGAAGGTTCCCCAGTAGTTTGATCAGGCCGAGAGGCCATATTCGTGTCCGACAGGTTCTGAGGCTCGACCGCCATTAACGCCACATTGAAGCAGCTTCTCCCGCGCTCCAGGCTTGAGGACTCCAGGTCTCCAGCTGCTGCGGATTATGGGGATTCCTGCGAAGGCAGCCAGCCAGCATCCGACGCAAATCGAAGCTGCAGCTGCAGAAGCAAAGCCGCGATCTTCCAGCAGGCGCACGCGAGGAGAGGCCTCCGTTTAGTCCCACATCGGCACAGGTGAAGAAGAAGGACCGCGGAAGAAGAAGGAAGCTGAGGGAGACACTGTAGCAACAAGCAGTTTAAGTCGTCTGATTGGAAAATCAGACGACGTCCTGACAGGAAAAAGAAAAGAAGAAAGAAGGAGATCTGAAGAACAACAGAAGAAGGCGAGGCAGAGGAGAACACAGGGAAGAACTCAAAGAAGAAGAGCAGGAACAGCTGAAGGAAGAAGAAGAACATCACCACTGCAGAAGAAGGACATCAACATCACCACTGCAGAAGAAGAACATCACCACTGCAGATAAAGAAGAAGAGGATAACAGAAGATCTGAGACGAGGAGAAGCAAAGAGAAAAGAAGAAAAGACAACAAATTCTTTCTCTCTCTTTCTTTATTTTTTGTAAAAGAAACATGTATATCTCTAGAATACAACTTGCTCCCTGAGTTCGACCTCGGGAACTCTTATATTTTCCGAGTAAAAAATTTATATATTTGAAATGTTGGTAATAACTGGCTATCCTACAACGCTATAACAATAAAACCCAGTTATCTCTCGAGCACAACTTTCACTGGACATGTTCCCGGATGTCTGAAAGTGAGTCTTTCGTACTACGCGGTGCGCTCTGCACGAGGGCGACACGTAGAGACCCTCTCTCTCCTTCACCCCATACCCAAACCCTAACACCCCTCTGCTATATATACCCCCTCCTCCTCTCCTCTCCTCCACACACCACAACCACTGCCACCTCCACCTTCTCCGCGATAGCCACATTCCCCTCCCAACCCTACTGCTACAGCCGCGGCAAAGAAGAAAGGAGCCGGCAAAGGGAGAGCGGGGAGGAGCGAGAGCGAGAGAGTGCGAGGAAGTGAGAGCGAGGGAGGAGGAAGACCACCATGGGAGCTCGTGGAGCTCAAGGAGGAGCTCGTAGGAGAGGAAAGGACATCGGTGAGGAGCTACTAAAGCTCCTGCAACGGCTGGAGCTACCGCCGCGGGCGGAGGTGCGAGCGGAGCGAGCTGCGAGGAGGTTATGATACTAGAACTTTTCCAGTATCAGACGTCTGGAGTGAAGTCCAGACAACTGGCGAGGCACCCGGACGTTCGGAGCTAAGGCCGAACATCTGAAAGCACATATATCGCCAGGTACGTATCTTCCTGCACCATGCATATCATAGCGTAGGGGATGTCGGCTGATCGTTGTGCCTGCGGGCGGCCGTACATAGGTGCAGGCTTTGGAAAGGTGTGCGGTACGTTTTCCCACACACTTTTGGATGTCTGATCACATCACCAGACGTCCGGAGGTGCTTCCAAACGATCGGAGACCTTGTCCAACGTCTGGAACTATCCCAGACGGTCGCAGAGGAAGTCTGGACGTCTAATCAGCCGTAGGAAACACAAGGTGAGTTTTTGACGTCTTGTAAGACGTCTGGGATTAGTCCCAGACATTTGATTTTGATCAGTAACCGCGTTTTTGGCCTGTTTAAGCCCCAAACGGAATCGGATTTCCGCAAACAAAGTACCATTGCTTTTCACTCGAGTTCCTCTACGTGTTCATGTTAGTATCTACTATTTTGAGCTCGTCTAATGTATATTGGTCGCTGGTACAAGTTACTAGCCAATGGTGTGTTCGGGGCTCGCGGAGACGACATGATCTGTGGCATATGCCCCCATTCCTCCCGTGATACCCGGTAGGGTGGTTTAACATAGTTGTTAATATTTAATAAGAATGTACTTGGTTGGAATAGTCAGATTGAACTCTAGGATATGGAATAAACCCAAGGATAGAAATGAATGAGTCTGTTTGAGCTGTACTGTTTACTTGAATGCATGGTTAGGATAAATTGCTAACAAATGCCTTTAATATAATTACGAGATGCATGTTAAAATACGAGCTGCTTGTATGTAATTGAAAAATTGCCTGTGAAACCACAAATTGCATGTTATTGAGAATTGAATTATGAAAACACGAGTTGCCTGTATATGGATGAGGAACGAATTATGAGACATGAGATCTGGACCTGGATAAATGAGATGAATATGAGCATGAACCCAACGGGGAATTAGGAGTAGAACTCCTGTGGATGAAAGGAAATCTGGAATATAGTCGGGAAGTGTATTAGCCCTTGTGTATGTGGTACCAAGGAGAGCAACTATCCCCTTTTAGTGTAGAGCGGAGCTAGCCTCCCTTGGGTTGAGACCCGGGGTTAGGATTGGCCACTCTACACCGACTCCTGTTAGCCCTCGCATACGTGGTATCGAGGTGAGCTACAAGAGTAGGGAGGGAGCTAGCCACCCCACGAGGCCTAGGGTTCAGCTAACCACCCTACATCGATTTTGTTAGGCCCTCTAGGCAAACCGGGGTAGTCAGACGAGAGTGCATGGACTGTGGAGGGGTGAGACCCCTGTTTGATTCTGAGAGGGCAAGGTCCTATATTGTTTCGTGCTATACTTTGGGCGTACCTGCTAGCGGAAACAACTGACCACGTGTTAGTGTGGGGTAGCTACCCGTGCGCTTATCACGCATGCCGTAGTCACCGCTATGCCTCGACAGTGACCTCGAGGTGGTTGACTGGGTGTAGGACTATCATGGGGGACTCTCCTGACCAGGAGAGCACCACGTGTACCTTCTACTCTATGGAAATGACTGCAATCAAGATCGTTCTCACGAGGAACATGCAAGATCAAGAAATACCTGGATACTTTGAGAAATAGATGAAACAAAAACACAAAAATGAGATAAATAGAAATGAGAATTAAATCTGTTGTTGTTTTTACTGTACTTGTACTTAAATAATATAAACACCACTCTACTCAGCATTCGCTGACTTTGTCTTTTGATAACACTGTTCAGGACCAGGAGTTGAGCAGCCCAAGTTTCCGGCTGCAGAAGGTGCTGGGCCCAGTCGTAGTCGTTCTTTCAGCACTTTTGTTTACCCTTCTGCTATAGTGAGTAATGGACACTTAGTTTACTGTTTCTGCTACTTCTGTTTCCTTTCCGCTTTCTATTGTTGTTGTGGTGGCATGTACTGAGACAGTTGTTCTACTTTCTTTACTACTTTGTACTTTTCTTCTGCTTAGTTATATTGCATGAGTGTATGTAGTTTATTTTTCCTTCTTTTGGTTATTTATTATTGGATGATTAGGTCTTGGGATTAGTCAAGGTGAGCCGGTCTCTGGTCCTGTAGGGATCCGAGAATCAGGTCGTAACAAGATGGTATTAGAGCAAGGTCGTCCCAACAAATGAACCAATTGGCTTGAGAATAACCACTCACGTGCATATAACTAGGATAGCCACCACAACATATCGCTTTGATATTCATTTCCGAGTCTTTTGCTCGATGTAATCCGGTATCGTTGACACTCTTGTTCTATCTTTCGCATCTCCTTGCAGGAGATGCCTCGTCGGGGAGTTCCTGAGGCATGTCGTGGTCGCGGCTGTGGATGAGGTCGGAGGGACGGACATGCCGGACCTGAGTACCAGTTGACTCACCTCTTCTCCCGGGAGTTCAGGCCCAGGATCTCACCCAGCTGATCATAGACATCATGTGAGAGGAGCTCCACCAGCCTCCACAGGCACCTCTCCCTGAGGATGTGGAGGGGGAGTC
Source organism: Thalassia testudinum (assembly GCA_037157565.1). Classification (NCBI taxonomy): domain Eukaryota; kingdom Viridiplantae; phylum Streptophyta; class Magnoliopsida; order Alismatales; family Hydrocharitaceae; genus Thalassia; species Thalassia testudinum. Next base: position 55,154,217 of record JAZHRO010000025.1, on the reverse strand, counting down.
CTCGGTTGGACAGAGAGACCATCGCAGCACCGGATGAGCAGGAGGGGGAGGGGGAGGGGGTGGTCCTCCACCACCCCCACCGCACTCTGACACTTCTGAGCATGAGCCCTCCTTGCCTGGGGGCTTGCCCGTTACTCCACTGCAGGTGCACCACGAGCTTTTCAGACAGTTCTGGAAGCTGAAGCCCCCTCCTTTAAGGGGGATGAGGACCCCTCTGAGGCAGAGGACTGGCTGGAGCAGATAGAGAAGGTGTTCAACACCCTTCGCCCTCCCGCGGAGTGCCGCATGGCCTTTGCCACATACCAGCTAGAGAGCGTAGCACACAGGTAGTGGAGGGCAATAAGAGGCCAGGAGGGGAGAGAGCCAACGTCAGACCAGTTCGTGGCTCTCTTCTGCGAGCAATACTTTCCAGAGACCTGGCAGGACTAGAGGAGGTGGGAGTTTCACACTCTTTGCCAGGGGACTATGATGGTTAGCACGTACCGCACGTGTTTTCTGGAGCTATCATGTTTTGCCCCGACGGCTATGTCTACAGAGGAGGAGCGCCTATGGAGGTTTACTGAGGGGCTCCGACCTGTTATTCGGGGGTATGTCAAAAACCTAAAGCTGCCAACTTTCCCTCGTGTGGTTGAGGCAACCATGACTTACGAGGAGACCAACTTTGCTGCGCAAGACACTGACAACGAACAAAAGAGGCCCTACCAGCCAGAGTACTCTAAGGGTCGTCAGGAGAGTAGGCACACGGTGCCTGCAGGAGAGCCATCTCATTTTGCGGGGCCATCAGTGGGTTTTGGGGTCCCTAGACAGGGGCCAGTTGCTAGAACCGGACCCCTGCCCAGCTGCCAGTAGGGACCTACGGAGGGAGGAGGACGTGTACCACTCTGCTACCAGTGTGGCCAGCTGGGCCACACCAGAAGGGACTACCCATTTAGGGTCGGAACACAGCAGATGCTCCCCGCACCGAGCACTGGAGGCCAAGGTAGTGGTCGTGGTCACCAGGCACGTAGGCGAGGGCAGCAGTCACGAGGAGGGTATCGGCCAGCTACTGCTCGCCCGACCTAGAGTGTAGCTGCTTCATCCACGTCGAGGACTGAGGGGCGTATCAACGCCCTGACACATAGAGACACCAGGGCTTCGGGTTCAGTGGTGGCAGGTATGGTTACTGTTTCTGGCAGATTAGTGTATGTACTTTTTGATTCAGGAGCCACACACTCCGTCGCTACGAGTTTTGCCGTCAGTTTAAGGCAAGGCAGTGTACTGTTAGAGGATTCGTTTGTGATCAGAGGCCCAGGTGGCTAGTTGTTTGTAGCCGAGGAGGTCTACACAGACTACGAGGTCAGTATCGGGGGACATAGCCTCCCTGCTGACCTGATTGTGATATAGATGGAGAATTTTGGCATGATCCTAGGGATGGACTAGTTGTCGGCCTATCATGCCCTGGTGAACTGTTTCGGGAGGAAGATCGTCTTCTCCATACCGAAGTTACCTCCCTTTGAGTTTCACGGGCAACCGATGGACAGAGGTTTCAGATGCATCTCAGTGCTTCGGGCAGCGAGGCTTTTGAGCCAGGGGTGTGAGGGCTTCTTGGCCTGTGTAGTGGCAGAGCCTGGCCCCATGGTTGACTTTCAAAGTATTCCGATGGTTTGCGAGTACCCCGACGTTTTTCCAGAGGAGCTACCTGGACTACCGCCTGAGCGTGAGATCGAGTTTGAGATCTCACTGGTACCAGGGACCAACCCCATTTCTACTGCACCGAACCAGATGGAACCGCTTGAGCTACGAGAGCTCAAGTCACAGCTACAAGACCTGTTGGAGAAGGGCTTTGTGAGGCCCAGTACGTCCCCGTGAGGAGCCCCTATGATATTTGTGAACAAGGATGGTACTCTGTGACTTTGTGTCGACTACCGACAGCTAAATAGGGCCACCATTAAGAACAAGTATCCGCTGCCGAGGATTGACGACCTCTTCAATCAGTTGTGAGATGCCACAGTGTTCTCCAAGATAGATCTGAGGTCGGGCTATGACCAGTTGAGGATCAGGGAGACCGACATCTCCTTTCCATACCCAGTACAAGCACTACGAGTTCTTGGTCATGCCGTTTGGGTTAACTAATGCCCCCACTGCCTTTATGGATTTGATGAACCAGGATTTTAGGCCGTACTTAGACCAGTTCATGGTGGTGTTCATCGACGACGTACTCGTTTACTTGTGAGATCAGGTGCAACATGGACAGCATTTACATATGATCCTTGATACCTTGAGGCAACACAGGCTGTATGCCAAGTACAGGAAGTGCGAGTTTTGGTTGAGGTAGGTGACTTTCTTGGGCCATGTGATTTCAGGGGATGGTTTGCCTGTGGATCCAGCCAAGGTTGAGGTCGTACTCAGGTGGGAGAGGCCACGCACAGTGACAGAGATACACAGCTTTTTGGGATTAGCAAGTTACTATCGGAGGTTTATCAAAGGTTTCTCTCAGATTGTGCATCCTATGACCCAGCTGACTTGGAAGGACGTGCCCTTTGCCTGGACAGATGAGTGCGAGGAGTGTTTTCAAGAGTTGAAGAGGCTAACTTCAGCTCCTGTACTTACCATCCCAGACAGCAGTGGCAGTTTTGTAGTTTACACCGACGCTTCGTTACAGGGGTTAGGGGGTGTGCTCATGCAATGGGGTTACGTTGTCACTTATGCTTCGCAGCAACTGAAGCCCCATGAGCATAGCTACCCTACCCATGACTTAGAGCTGGCAGTTGCTGTCTTCGCACTGAAGACATGGAGGCACTACCTTTACGGTGAGACTTTCGAGATTTTCACGAATCGTAAAAGCCTCTGGTACTTATATGACCAGAAGGAGCTTAACATGACATAGAGACTTTGGTTAGAGCTCCTGAAGGACTACGAATGCAGCATCTCCCACCACCCAGTGAAGGCCAATGTGGTGGCTGATGCCTTGAGCCGGAAGGTGCCTGCCCACTTGGCCAGTTTATAGGCACAAAGTTGGAAACTCATGGAGTTGGGCAGTTGGCGACCCTAGGAGTCACAGGGGTATTGTGGGACAGTGACAGTGATGCAGCAGATGTGACCAAAGCTGATAGACTGCATCATCATGGGGCAGATGGCTGACCCGTACTTAAAGATGCTGCAAGACAGGGTATTGACAGGGGACCCAGGAGACTTTTCCTTTGCAGACAAGATACTGCGCATGAAGGGATGCTTATGTGTTCCTAGGGACGAGGAGTTGTTGAGAGAGCTCCTGGCTGAGGAACACAGGTCCAGGTTCACCATACATCTCGGAAACACAAAGATGTACCATGACTTGCGACGTGACTTTTGGTGGAGAGGGATGAAGTGGTATGTTGGTGAGTTTGTGTAACAGTGTTTGGTATGCCAGCAGGTGAAGGTCGAGCATCAGAGGCCTGCAGGGTCATTGTAGCCACTTCCTGTGCCAAAGTGGAAGTGGGAGAACATCACCATGGACTTGGTGGTGGGTCTACCAGTTACCTAGCAGGGACACGACGCAGTCTGGGTGATAGTAGACAGGTTGACGAAGACTACGCATTTCTTGCCGATCCAAGTCACCTTTGGACCAGCACAGTTAGAGAGACATACATCCGAGATGTGGTGTGCCTGCATGGAGTCCCACGTGAGATTGTATCCGACAGGGATACTCATTTTACTTCCCAGTTCTAGGATGAGTTTCAGCAGGCTTTGGGGACACATTTGAGGTTCAGTACCGCTTACCACCCCCAGACAGATGGACAGTCAGAGCGCACCATACTGACACTTGAGGACCTTTTGCACACCTGTGTACTAGACTGGAGAGGCTTCTAGGAGGAGCATTTTCCCTTAGCAAAGTTTGCATACAATAATAGTTACCACTCAAGCATCGGCATGGCACCTTACGAGGCTCTATACGGATGGAGGTGTACTTCACCATTGAGTTGGGTAGAGGTGGGGACCAAATGGGAGGTTGGTCCCAGGCTGAGCCGGCAGAGTCAGGAGGTCATAGAGTAGATTCACAGACGACTCCACACTGTCAGGAGTAGGTAGAAGAGCTACGTTGATCGAAAATGCAGAGAGGTACAGTTCGAGGTTGGAGACCACGTCTTCCTCCGTGTTTCGTCCATGAAGGGCCTGCAATATTTTGGGATGAAAGGGAAGCTTGCACCGAGGTTTGTGGGGCCCTTTAAGGTCCTGGAGCAGGTAGGACCCATTACTTACCAGCTTGCCTTTCCTCCCTACCTTTCTGGAGTGCACGACATGTTCTACATGTCCAACCTTAGGAAGTACGTTGCCGATCCAAGTCACGTTCTGAGCCATGAGAGCGTCGAGGTGGGTGATGACCTAACCTACCCTGAGAGACCAGTACAAATACTAGGCAGAGCCATCTAGAGTCAAAGACGGAAGCAGGTACCACTGGTGAAGGTCCTATGGAGAAGCTAGCAGTACAAGGAGGAGACTTGGGAGCCTGAGGCGGTGATGCGAGAGTGGTACTCAGAGCTTTTTGAGGGTACATCTTTCCGGAACTACTTCGATCCTCTTTAAGTTTGTTATGCATTTTTACGTTCCTTTTCCCGCACCCTAGCTAGCTCAAGTTTCGAGGACAAAACTTCCTTTAAGTTTGTTTTGATGTAATGACCCGTTACCTTTTTAGCCATTTAAGACGTCTGGAGTTTCAGTCAGACATCTGACCAGATGTCTGCACACGTTCCCGGACGTCTAAAAGTGAGTTTTTTGTACTGTGCGGTGTGCTCTGCATGCGAACAACACGTAAAGACTCTCTCTCTCCTTCGCCCCTTACCTAAACCCTAACACCCGTCTCCTATACATACTCCCCTCCCTTCTCCTCTCCTCTCCTCCTCACACCACAGGCACTGCCACCTCCACCTTCTTCGCAATAGCCATGTTCCCCTCCCATCCCTACTACTGTAACCGCAACGAGAAAGAAAGGAGCCGGTGAAGGGAGAGCGGAGTGGAGTGAGAGTGAGAGAGTGTGAGGGAGTGAGAGCAAGGGAGGAGGAAGACCACCACGGGAACTCGTGGAGCTCAAGGAGGAGCTCATAGGAGAGGAAACGACGTCGGCAAATAGCTGCTCAAGCTCCTGCAATGGCTGGAGCTACCACCGCAGGTGGATGTGCGAGTGAGAGAGCTGCGAGGAGGTTCTGATACTGGAAGTTTTCCAGTATCAGATGTCTGGAGTGAAGTCCAGACGATTAGCGAGGCATCTGGACGTCTGGAGCTGAGGCCAGACGTTTGAAAGCACATATATCGCTAGGTACGTATCTTCCTATGCCATGCATATCATAGCGCAGGGGATGTCGCTGACCGTTGTGCCTGCGGGTGACCATACGCAGGTGCAGGCTTTAGGAAGGCACGTGGTATGCTTTCCTACGCACTTTTGGACGTCTGATCATAACACCAGACGTCCAGAGGTGCTTCCAGACAACCGGAGACCTTGTCCGACGTCTGAAACCGTCCTCAGATGGTCGTAGAGGAAGTCTGGACGTCTGATCAGCCACAAGAAACACAAGGTGAGTTTTTGACGTCTGTTAAGATGTCTGGGATTAGTCCCAGATGTCTGATTTTGATCAGTAATCGCATTTTTGGCCTGTTTAAAGCCCAAATGGATTCGAATTTCCGCAAAAGAAGTACCGTTGTTTTTCACTCAAGTTCCTCTATACGTTCGTGTTGAGTATCTACTATTTTGAGCTCGTCTAATGTACATTGGTTGCTGGTACAGGTTACTAGCCAATGGTGTGTTCGGGGCTCGCGGAGACGACATGATCTGTGGCATATGCCCCCATTCCTCCCATGATACCCGGTAGAGTGGTTTAACACAGTTGTTAATATTTAATAAGAATGTACTTCATTGGAATAGTTGGATTGAACTCTAGGATATGGAATGAACCCTAGGGTAAAAATGAATGAGCCTATTTTAGTTGTACTATTTACTTGAATGCATGGTTAGGATAAATTGCTAGCAAATGCCTTTAATATAATTATGAGATGCATGTTAAAATATGAGCTGCTTGTATGTAATTGAGAAATTGCCTGTGAAACCACAAATTGCATGTTATTGAGAATTGAATTATGAAAACACGAGTTGCCTGTATATGGATGAGGAATGAATTATGAGACATGAGATCTGGACCTAGATAAATGAGATGAATATGAGCATGAACCCTATGAGGAATTAGGAGTAGAACTCCTGTGGATGAAAGGAAATCTGGAATGTAGACAGGAAGTGTGCTGGCCCTTGTGTACGTGGTACTAAGGAGAGCAACCGTCCCCTTTTAGCGTAGAGCGGAGCTAGCCTCCCTTGGGTTGAGACCCGGGGTTAGGATTGGCCACTCTACACCGACTCCCGTTGGCCCTCGCGTACGTGGTACTGAGGCGAGCTACTAGTGTAGGGAGGGAGCTAGCCACCCCACGGGACCCGAGGTTCAGCTAGCCACCCTACACTGACTTTGTTAGGCCCTCTAGGCAAACAGAGGTAGTCAGACGAGGGTGTGCAGACTGTGGAAGGGCAAGACCCCTGTTCTGAGAGGGCAAGGCCCTATGCTATTCTGTACTGTACTTTGGACGTACCCGCTAGCGGAAACGACTGACCGCATGCCAGTGCGAGGTAGCTACCTGTGCGCTTATCACGCGTGTCGTAGTCACCGCTACGTCTCGATAGTGACCTCGGGGTGGTTGACTGGGTGTATGACTACCACAAGGGACTCTCTCGGCCAGGAGACCACCACATGTACCTTCTACTCTACGGAAAAGATTACAATCAAGATCATTCCCACGAGGAACATGCAAGATCAAGAAATACCTGGATACTTTGAGAAATAGATGAAACAAAAATACATAAATGAGATAAATAGAAATGAGAATTAAATCTATTGTTGTTTTTACTGTACTTGTACTTAAATAATATAAACACCACTCTACTCAACGTTTGCTGACTCTGTCTTTTCATAACACTGTTCAGAATCAGGAGTTAAGCAGCCCGAGTTTCCGGCTGCAGAGGGTGCTGGGCCCAACCAAGCCAAGCCATAGTTGTTCTTTCAGCACTTTTGTTTACCCTACTATTGTAGTGAGTAATGGACACTTAGTTTACTATTTCTACTACTTCTGTTTCCTTTCTGCTTTCTATTGTTGCTGTGGTGGCATTTACTGAGACAATTGTTCTACTTTCTTTACTACTTCGTACTTTTCTTCTACTTAATTATATTGCATGAGTGAATGTGGTTTATTTTTCCTGCTTTTGGTTATTTTTTGTTGGACGATTAGGTCTTGGAATTAGTCGAGGTGAGCCGATCTCGGGTCCTGTAGGGATCCAGGAACCGAGTCATAACATAAGCTAGGAGGCTTAGGTAGCGGTTTTTATCCGTAGGGGTTTCCATTGTAAATCTTTGTGTATATTGTGAGATTTTATTTTTATGCCATGCTTTTATTATAATTGATATCACACTTGATCTAATATTTGTGCCCAAGTAAAAATTGTGTAGGTAGGTTGCACAACACCTTGCTCCATTTGGTATTAGAGGCTGACCATGAAGGTGACATCACACCTCACCTTCACATGGCCACAACAACAAGTTTTATATAAGGGCAATTATTTTTTCAACCACCACTATTTGACGGATCATATTATGATTATTGGAAAAGAAGAATGCAAATTTTTCTTGAAGTAATGGACTTTGAGATTTAGCATATCATTGAGTCCAAATATATGCCAAAGAAGAAAGAAGAAATAGAGTTAATGAATGAAGAGGAGAAAGTGACAAATCATGCTAAAGCCATGAATACACTATTTTGTGCATTAACAAGAGAGGAATTTGACAAAGTTGATCAAGCAAAAGTGCATATGAGATATGGAACCAGCTCTCCATCATGCATGAAGAAACTACTAACGAAGAAGTAACATGTGATGATTCAAACCCAAGTTCAAAATCAGCTATCAAGGAAGAAAGCCACGAAGATGGAGTTACTCATCTATGTCTCCTGGCTCCAGCAGGGTTAAATGAAGAAGAGGTAAATTCTGACCTTACTTTAGATGAATTACTAGGTGCATATCCTAATTTATACAAATTGGCTAAAAAATTAAAGAAGGAAAATAAGGAACTTAAGGATAAGTGTTAAAGTTTAGAAAGTGAAAACAATGGTTTATCTCAAGATTTAGAAAATAAAAAAGGAGAATTAGATGAAATAAGAGTTGTGAATGTAGAGTTCCATGAGAATATATACGATCTCAAGGAACAATATATTCACCTTGAAGACACACTTAATGATCATAAATATTCTACTAGAACATATGTAGAAATATTTGAGGACATTAAAAAGAAAAATCAAAAGTAGATTAGGCATGCATTTTTATATCAAAATGCCAAGTGAAGAGAGTCTAGTGGACCCTCTAACTTGAAACGAATTAGCAACCACAGACCCAAAAGAATATGGTTACCAAAAAAATTTATGGAAAATTGTGTTGCAGATTATGGGAATGATCGACATGGAAATTACAATTGGAGAGTCAACCTTCAACAAGCCAATAATCATCAATTTATATATGAAAGATTGTAGAACCAACAATGTCAATGCATGCCAGGTTTTTGGTGGAGACCTCCTCCACCTGGCTACTGCTATTAGGTATAACTCTTTATACTTTAGCAGGTATGATTCACAAAATTAAATCTTTATTACATACTTAGTTATAAATAAGATTTTAATATAAAATTAAATGAGCATTGCATTAGTTAAATAGGGCAAGCAACCTAATTGGGGAAATCAAAATTGATTTATTCTATAGCTTTGTGTTATTCGATAAAAAGGGGAGAAAAATAATCAACACCAAATCTTTATATGGGATCATTATTTGAGGGAGAGAATCATGATCACAACCTCAGTGACATTTATATAACATCTTTAATATATATATATATTCTATGTGCATTTATTTTTAAGTAGCATGCGTCATGCATTTCATAAATATAACTCTTACTTAGCACTTGCTTTTATAGACATCCTGTTAGACTATCATGAATTTCATCATCTCCTTATAATGAACTTGATAATTTTTCATATGTTGAACATGATTAATTTGACATCATGATTGTTAGAATATTACTTGAAAAAGGAAGCAAAAATGTTAATTTCATTCTTAGAATTTTACTTGTTTAAGTATGATTGATAACAAGTCACTTGAGATATATGCTTGTTGAAAGGGGGAGTAATTATAAAGTAATTATTTATTATTCTTGCATGTTGTAATTTTGTTATCATCAAAAAGGGGGAGAATATTAAGACCTATGTTTTGATGAAGCAAAATTATATTTTATTGTGAACTAATCTTTCAGGATCGCGCTCGCACAAATCAAGTCAATTATCCTCTGCATGGATCAAAGTGAAGATTATCCTTAGTCAATGCAATTCTTTTATATTTCTTGAGTCTAGAATTACTGTAAAGAACCTCATGATTAAAGACAAACCTTTCTAAATCATAAAATAAACATCTAGATAGTATTGATCAACCAAAATATTAGAATTGATCGATTAAATCAATTAATCAATCAAAATAAGAATATTAATCGACCAAATTAGCCTAAGAGACAAGTCTGATTTTCCCGTAATTGATTGACCGATTAAATATTTGATCGATCAACAATTGATCAACCAATTAAGTAAATTGATCGATCAAAATGAAAATTGATCGACCAATTAAGTAAATTGATCGACCAATTTGGTTCGAATGATTTTTTCTAACATTCCAAAAACGCTCCATTTTCACCTATAAATAAGGCTCCACGTCCCTCATTTCAAAACACACCTTGAAAAACATATCAAAGATAAAAAGCGCTTCCACTCTGATTCTTCCTCGTGCTTTCATGCTCATTCTTCTATGCACTTCAAAAGCACGACACTCTATACTTCTGAAAAGAAAACTTAGTTTTTATATTTTAATTACTTGAGGTTCCATAGCTTTATATTGTTTTATATTACTTGTTGCTTTGATTATGGATCCCATGCTGTTGGGAAAGATCTATTGTTGTTGTTGTTGTGCTTCTCTTCAGGTTGTAAAAGAAAGTGATTTGCAAGAGGTTGTGCCACCCATGTTTAAGTGGTACGTTAGTGAATTGACTTGCCTAGTCGGGAAAATCCTAAGCTGGAAGGGTTAGGTAGTGGTTTTTATCCATAAGGGTTTCCACTATAAATCTTTGTGTATATTGTGAGATTTTTTTCTGTGCCATATTTTTATTACAATCGATATCACACTTAATCTTGTGTTTGTGCCAAAGTAAAATTCGTGTAGGTTGCACAACACCACTATCCTTCATTTGGTATAAGTGGCTGACCATGAAGGAAACGTCACACCTCACCTTCACATGGCCACAACAACAAGTTTTATATAAGGGCAATTATTTTTCCAACCACCACTATCTGATGGATCAGATTATGATTATTAGAAAAGAAGAATGCAAATTTTTCTTGAAGCAATGGACTTTGAGATTTAGCATTTCATTGTGTCCAAATATATGCCAAAGAAGAAAGAGGAAATAGAGTTAATAAATGAAGAAGAGAAAGCGACAAATAAAGCTAAAGCCATGATGCACTACTTTGTGCATTAACAAGAGAGGAATTTGACAAAGTTGCTTCATGCAAAAGTGCATATGAGATATGGAACAAGCTCTTTATAATGCATGAAGAAACCACTAACAAAGAAGTAATATGTGATAATTCTAACCCAAGTTCGAAATCAGCTATCGAGGAAGAAAGCCACGAAGATGGAGTTACTTTTCTATGTCTCCTTGCACCAGCAAGGTCAAGTGAAGAAGAGGTAAATTATGACCTTATGTTAGATGAATTACTAGATGCATATCTTGATTTATGCAAATTGGCTAAAAAATGAAAGAAGGAAAATAAGGAACTTAAGAATAAGTGCTAAAGTTTAGAAAGTGCAAACAATGGTTTATCTCAAGATTTAGAAAATAGAAAAGGAGAATTAAATGAAATAAGAGTTGTGAATGTAGAGTTCCATGAGAAAATATAAGATCTCAAGGAACAATATATTCACCTTGAAGACACACTTAATGACCTTAAATATTCTACTAAAACATATGTAGAAATATATGAGGACATTAAAAAGAAAAATCAAAAGAAGATTAGGCATGCATTTTTATATCAAAAGGCCAAGTGAAGAGAGTCTAGTGGACCCTCTAACTTGAAAGGAATTAACAACCACGGACCTGAAAGAATACGGATATCGAAAAAATTTGTGAAAATTTGTGTTGCAGGTTATGGGAAAAATCGACATGGAAATCACAATTGGAGAGGCAACCTTCAACAAGCCAATAATCATCAATTTGCATATGAAAGATGGTGGAACCAACAATGTCAATGGATGCCAGATTTTTGGTGGAGACCTCCATGATTAGCCCATATTTATGGGCTATTTAAGTATTTAAGTGCCTAGATGATGAGTCCATTTTAATGGACTATTATTATGCCTAAGTTAACTTTAATCTTACCTTTTAGATTTGTTAATAACAAAATTAAGTTATAGAATGTTTGCATGCATCATTATTTAAGTTTACATTTATTTTACAGCATTCTATAACTTAATATGTAATAATTTTATGTTTTTATGTGCAGGAAGAAGATTTGGCAAAAGAATAAGGAGGGGAGAGTAAATTACCCTTTCAACCGGCGGCATTTCTTTTCCCCATTCTCCGGGCACCCTCAACAGCTGCCGGTCAAAAATAGAAAAGGGATTTGAAAATCCCTTAATTGGAGCACGCGGGGAGAGAGGAGTTAAAAAGAGGAGGCGGAGAAAGGAGAGGGGCATCTGCATCTTCCCCTTATGGGGAACTAGTTCCCCACATGCACTGTGCACCAAGCCTGCCCCTGCAGGCACCACACCTTCATCACCTCCACGCACCCATCTCCACCCTGTTCCAGTGCTCCTGCAGGCACGTCCCCTCCCGCAGGCACCAACTCACTCACCCGCACCACCAGAGCTTCCCTCCAACGCTGCAGGCACTCACGCCACCTCTGCCCGCACCCGCCATCACCAGATCTTCCACCACTCATGCACTGCCCCACCTGCGCCCCTGACAGACCCACAAGCGCTACACCCTCTCTCCCGCACAGTGCCTCCCTTCAGCTCCTCCTCCTTGCACGCCCCTACTGCAGGCATGCCTCCATCGCCCCTGCAGGCACTCTCTCTGCAGCCTACAAGCACCGCCCTCGCCTAACCCGCGCCCCTAAAGGCGCCCGTAGGTGCTACACCGCACCGCCCTCGCCACCAGGCACCTGCTTCAGCACAGGCGCTTCCTCCTTCCAGCTCCTAGCGCTCCAGGTAGGCACCGCACGCCAAACACCACCAGCGCCCGCAGGCGCGTGCTCTTCTACAGTGCCCGCAGGGTTTTGCCTGTCACCACCGCCCACACCTGGCATCACCGTGCCCCTCTCCAGCGCCAGCAGCCACTCCGCCCTCACCACCCTCGCCCGTAGGCACTCCCCCTGCACTTGCCAGACCTGCACCAGCACAGCGCAACCACCTTGCGCGCCCGCCATCACCGCAGGCCTGTTCAGGCGCGTCACCTCCGCTTCACCCAATGCCTGTAGCGTCGAACCTCCACGCGCGCCTACGCACTCTGCAGAGCACCCGCGTGCCAACACCTTCGCATCTCCGCACATCTGCAGCACACGTAGTAGCAGCAGCTTCTCCACCTCCGCCGTTCATCTCCGCTGGTTGGCCACCACCGACATCCTCGCAACGTGCCGCTGCCGCCAATGTGAAGCACTCGTCGAGATGCATCTCTACGTGCAACCTCACCATCAGCCATCGACCCACTCTCGCGCACGGAATAGAGGCAAAAACCTCTGTTTTTCACTCAGTTAGTAATTACGGAAAATACCATTGTCAAAGCTACTATTCATTTATTTTCTAAATTAATATATTGCGGCAAATTTTCATGGACACCCCTTGCTTAATTTGGAATTACATATAATTGATTTCTCCTTATGAATGGCATACAACATGAGATATTGATTATAGTACATTGGTGTCATTAGTTAGGAGATTAATATTAACATTGTTTGCTATTACCAAGGTCACTATTTAGAATATTATATTGTGGTAATTTTTCATGTGCACCCTCATCTTCTTGATTAATTATCTATATTGAGAATTTGTGCTGGAAATGAGAGCACTAGTTAGCATGCACCTCTATTAATATTCCCGATTCCTTGATGCATAATTACTCATTTTTAATAGGTTAATTCCTCCCTATGGAGACGACCTAACTCTTCGTGGTTAGTTTTGAGAATTTAAATATTTTGAAAAGTGATTTTCTACCATGAGATTAAATACAATGACACATCATTTTATATTAAAGTTTTCAATGAAAATGAAGATCGCTCTTTCAAATGGCACCGTTGCCGGAGAGGAAAAATGCCTATTAATTTTTCAAGAATTTTACGTTATTTTTATGCTATTTTCAAAGCTTTTCTGAGTTACTAACTGTGGATTGTCTTCTGTACAAAAACACTCGACGAACGCGATGGGCGCGCATGGTGGAGACGATCTTTTTGGTGGACCTTGACGCCACCTGGAGGCCAGAAACATGAACACGTGGGCCTTGATCCCACGCACATAGGCTTACGGAGAAGCCTATTTCTGATTTAGTTAGTTTTAGTTTAGATAGACATTAGAATTAAATTACTGTCTTTTGGACCCTTGTTGGGTATTTTTGGGAACATGTCCCTAGGGCCTCTTTATTTCTTATCGCTCTTGTATGCAGGAGCGTATTTTTGGGAGCGGGTTCCCATTTATTTAGATTATAGGATTATTTGAACTGCATTTCGGTTAGTTAGTTAGATTAGGTCTGTTTGTTATTATTATTAAAATATAAATATATATTTGAACTGCCTGGTAGAAGCTGCATATCTATAGGACGACCATCTAGGACTGAATGAGCAGCATCTAGTTTATTTTTATTGCATTACATTCATACATTGCATGAAGAAAGCTGGAGTAAGGTACGTCTTCTCTTAGGCATCAATTACCTGTCATGCATATGCATTGAACCTAAATCTAAGACCACTAAAGTGCTTGAATCAAATTAATTCAGTGGTCACTTTAAAAATTGGGACTGTTAAGAGGTTGGACTTTAAAATCTGTGACTAAATTTTGTGTGCAAAAGGATCCTGTTTGAGGAATTTCAAAAAATCAAAACATGATCGTATGCTTGCACACTTGAGACACTGTGCACCTCACATATAAGGTCACTAGATAAATTTCTACCTCTCCTCTTTTTCACCACAAGGGAAGTTAGTCGAAAATCAACAAGCCTATCCACCGAGTTACTTCGATTCCTCGTGTGTGGGCTCGATTCGAGACTTCCATCCCTTGGGAGTAGGTTATAGGCACCAGCGAAGGTTGGCCTAGGAAGTGTAATTTTTTGCAAAACTTATTTGGCCACCAATCTACTAAAAATAGATCCCATTGAATTTGCATTTGCTTTGACAGTAGAACTCTCTAGGAAGTTTCTGCTTGTATTCTGAATTCTTCTAAATCCTAAGAGAGTTAAAATTATTTTGCTTAAAGAAATGGATTACCCTTACTCCTATCAGTTAGATTATCAGAGTCAATACTTCCCATCTTTTAATCAGGATCCCATGCCCCGAGAGTACCCATCCTTTGATGGGTACATTGAAAATTCATGGGATCATTCTTATTCTTATCCTAGGAGTACAGGCTTGATAACTCCCACTTTTGAGCAGAGCCTAGGAGCAGGATTTCCCAACCCTGAAATCCCTACTTCCATGCAAACACCCAACCCTAACACCCTTCATGATTTTCTGTATCGAGGTTGGACCAATACCCCTAGGCAACCAGAGCCTGAATTTGACTATCCTCCCCAACCTAATAATAGTAGCCTCTCCTCTTTTATGATAGAAATGCAAAAACAGCAAAAGGAAATGATGGAATCAATGGGAGAGATGTTGAGGAATAGTTAACAGTTAAATGAAGAAATAAGACAACTTAGCTACATGCTTCCCAATAATCCTGATCCCTACCCATACGATCATGATCATGAAAATAATTCTGAGGAACCTAATGACAATAGGGATCCAATTTTATGTAGCTATCACTTAGACTTTCCCAATGAGACACGACCACTAGAGGATAACGATCATAGTGATTATCCACCTGAACTATATTGGAGTCAAAAGCAAGGGAAGATGGTACCTCTTGAGGACCTTGACCCCAATGACAGTATTCTCCTTACCCGTACCAACCCGGGTCAAGGTTGTATTATTCCTATCACTTCCCCTATTGATTATTTGGTGGAATCTCATTTTACCCTTAGTGAGCCTACTCCTGACCCTCCACTTAGGGAATCAGCACCTACCATTCAGTATCCTAAGGATTTAAATGCACCCAATGAAGGTGACCCTAATGGAATGGAGGATGAATTAGATCAATTTTCGTCTTAGGGATATGAAGAGTCTATTTCAGAGGATAGGGATGCCCCAATAGAGGAACCTGAACTGAAAATCTGGAGTGAACCACAGGGGAATTATTTATCATTTAAGAATTTACCTCCAGAGGATAGAAATAATATGATTAAATCCAGATTGCTCCCTTCTTTTGAGAGTCATCCTCCATCAAATCAGGAGTTGCTATTAAAGGATCACAAACAAAATAGTGAGAAGTCTATAGGAGACTCTCGAGGACAAAACATGTCAATCGAGGATTTATACCTCGAGAAGAATAACCAATTCAGTAATATAGGCTTGCTTCAAAACATTAAGACTGATCCTCCTTTGGGAATAATTGAGGATACTGATCCAACTCCTGTCCTCATTAATGAATCACATATACACCCCGATGAAAATTTGATTGAACCAAACGAATCTGGGGATGAGCTGAATGATAATGATTCTGACATTTTGACCCTGCTATCAAAGAGTTGTAATTTGGAGTCTACCCTTGATTCAAATATGACTCCAATCATTAACGATAGGCAGGGTAATATGCAGTTGTCTACAACTATTAGGGAGTATACACAATCTAAATCATTGTTGGAATTACACCTAACACCGACTAAACCCTCATTGGACTTAACCATTACCTTCCAACACTACAAACAACCCTTATACTCCCTAACCGATCCTTGGCTCAGATCTCTGCTCATGTACATTCTTTCTGGAGATTATATCAGGCCAGTACATCCTCGGGTAGAATGGCGAGTGTGGATTGATGCTTGTACTTTTACTCTCGCCATTCAAGGGTTTGAACTAATAATGTGTATATCTTTTAAAACCCGTCCTACTCTGGAGGATCCTTGTTATCCTCCACTTATTCCATTTCGGGAGGTCCCTTTTCATATTCCGTTTATTATTCCTAGACCTCCCAAGGTAGCCAACAAGGTTCTTCATTTTCATATCTTTTGGTGAGCATTTGGTATTACGTTACATCATCAGCTCACCAACATCCGTGGCTACCTGTTTTCTAGGCCCGCACTGTTACGTATATTTTTAGGGCCTAACTTTTTCTGTTTGGAACCAGACTTACAGGTTCCTTCTAAGTCTGGCTGCTGACAGAAAATGCAGCGCTTATTGGGAGGCAACCCAGCGGTCTGAATAACACGATCATCAGGTGATTTCTTTCCTTTCTCCTGTTTTAATTTTACAATGGGAACATTGTAGGATTTAGGCATTGGGGAGTGCATTTGCATTTTAGGAAGTATTCATGCATTTAGGTTAGCATAAAAAAAAAATTCTTGAGCTGAATGGGATAGTCCCTAGCAAAATACCTTTGTCATTGGAGGTTTTTCTTCCAGAATTATTTCTTAAGTTTAGAATCCATTACATTTATTTCATGTACACGTAGACTTGGTAATGGATCCTTGAGGAAAACCTATGAGCATTTGTAGTCTACAGAACCCTTGGACAGTTAATAGGGAGTCAGGCATACTATCTTCTAGTAGATCCACCTCTTATTTGTGAGAAGAAAGTAGAGAGATTACTGATGCGCTAAGTCTAGTGCAAGGACTCTTAAGTTTTGGATAATTAGATGATGATACTTCAAAGTTAGGCATAGTTTTCACTCTCTGTTCCTGTGTGCGTACTTTGTGTGAATTCCTGAGAGTCACCAAATAAGGTAAATACACAGAGATGGAGTCATAATAAAGCTATGACTATGGTGGATGGTTACGACCATCCTTCATAGAGTCCTCAGCTGAAGGAGGGTAATAGTGTTAAAGGTCAGAAATACACCTGTCCTATCCATTCCTTCCTGGTGCCGAGAATAAACACTTCCACCAAATAAGCCACACAATATCCTCTTGACCATCATCATCCCTAATAATGCCTCATAAATAAAAGTCTGTGTCGTATGATGTTGATTTATAAAAAAAAGGAGAAAAGAAAAGAAGAAAAAGAAGAAACAGAAAGAAGAAAAATAAGAAATAGTTATATTACAAAAAGAAAAAGGTCTAAGTTTATAATATAACATTGTTTCTGAGGTAACAAAACACCTATCACGTTCCACCAAATATGACCCATACCTACCTTTTAGTATTTCTGATCGCCCGAATACTGGTTGAGGACTCTAACCTAGTTGTAGAATTATTAGGACTTTAATTGAAGTGTGGATGCCATGTGAGGCCACCAAATAGTGAGTACAATTTCTAAATCTAGTGAGATTTGTGATCTCAGAAAGAAACAAAAGAGGGAGTGCCCAGGAACCTCAAGAGAGCACAATTGTGTAGCCTCTCTCAGAGTTGACTTGTCTAATAGTCTAGAGATCTAGAGTCTATACTACTAGACTATATGTAGCACCAGATGAGTGTGTGCCACCAAATACAAATCCATTCAACTCGATATCTCCTACCTAAGTCAAACGTCGGGGTTAAATTACAGATTATCCTCTGCTTTATCCCCGAGGGAAGTAGTTGCCTATCCCGACAGTAATATTTACCAAGGGTGTAGTACAAACTCTCAATGCGAATTGGCTTTTTCACTTGGATCTGTTACTTAGGCTATCATCACTTCACATTTGTCTGGATCTCTAAAGTTTTGAAATGAGAAAAGAAGAAATCTTTTGATTACTTCTATTATTTTTCATTTTTGCTAGGGACTAGCAAATCTTAGGCATGGGGGTATTTGATGAGTCCATTTTAATGGACTATTATTATGCCTAAGTTAACTTTAATCTTACCTTTTAGATTTGTTAATAACTAAATTAAGTTATAGAATGTTTGCATGCATCATTATTTAAGTTTACATTTATTTTGTAGCATTCTATAACTTAATATGTAATAATTTTATGTTTTTATGTGCAGGAAGAAGATTTAGCAAAAGAATAAGGAGGGGAGAGTAAATTACCCTTTCAACTGGTGGCATTTCTTTTCCCCATTCTTCGGGCACCCTCAACAGCCGCCGATCAAAAATAGAAAAGGGATTTGAAAATCCCTTAATTGGCGCACGCAACGAGAGAGGAATTAAAAAGAGGAGGCGGAGAAAGGAGAGGGGCGTCTACATCTTCCCCCTACGGGGAACTACTTCCCCACGTGCACTGTGCACCGAGCCTGCCCCTACAGGCACCGCACCTTCATCACCTCCATGTGCCCATCTCCACCTTGTTCCAGCGCTCCTGTAGGTGCGTCCCCTCCCGTAGGCGCCTGCTCACGCACCACACCACCAGCGCTTCCCTCCAACGCTACAGGCACTCACGCCACCTCTGCCCGCACCTGCCATCACCAGATCTTCCACCGCTCACGCACCACCCCACCCGCGCCCCTGCCAGACCCGTAGGCTCCGCACCCTCTCTCCCGCACAGTGCCTCCCTTCAGCGCCTCCTCCTTGCACGCCCCTACTGTAGGCGCGCCTCCATCGCCCCCGCAGGCACTCTCTCCACAGCCTGCAAGCACCGCCCCCGCGCCCCTGCAGGCGCCCGCAGGCACTGCATCGCACCGCCCTCGCCACCAGGCACCCGTTTCAGTGCAGGTGCTTCCTCCTTCCAGCTCCTAGCGCTCCCTACAGGCACCGCATGCCAAGCACCACCAGCACCCGTAGGCGCACGCTCTTCTGCAGCGCCCACAGGGCTCTACCTGTCACCACCGCCCGCACCTGGCATCACCGTGCCCCTCTCCAGCACTAGCAGCCACTCTGCCCTCGCCTCTCACGCCCGTAGGCGCTCCCCCTACACATCCCAGACCCACATCAGCACAGCGCAACCACCTTGCATGCCCGCCATCACCGCAGGCCTGTTCAGGCGCCTTACCTCCATTTCACACAGCGCCTGCAGCGTCGCACCTCCATGCGCACCTACGCGCTCTACAGAGCGCCCGCGTGCCAACACCTTCGCATCTCTACAAATCTGCAGCACGCGCGGCAGCAGTAGCTTCACCGCCGCCATTCATCTCGGTCGACTGGCCGCCACCAACCTCCTCGCAACGTGCCGCTGCCGCCATTGTGAAGCACTCGTCGAGACGCATCTCTACGTGCAACCTCGCCATCAGCCATCGATCCACGCTCGTGCACGGAAGAGAGGCAAAAACCTCTATTTTTCACTCAATTAGTAATTACGTAAAATGCCATTGTCAAAGGTACTATTCATTTATTTTCTAAATTAATATACTGTAGCAAATTTGCATGGACACCCCTTGCTTAATTTGGAATTACATATAATTGATTTCTCCTTATGAATGACATACAACATGAGATATTGATTACAGTACATTGGTGTCATTAGTTAGGAGATTAATATTAACATTGTTTGCTATTACCAAGGTCATTATTTAGAATATTATATTGTGGTAATTTTGCATGTGCACCCTCATCTTCTTGATTAATTATCTATATTGAGAATTTATGTTGGAAATGAGAGCACTAGTTAGCATGCACCTCTATTAATATTCCCGATTCCTTGATGCATTATTACTCATTTTTAATAGGCTAATTCCTCCCTGTGGAGATGACCTAACTCTTCGTGGTTAGTTTTGAGAATTTAAATGTTTTGAAAAGCGACTTTCTACCATGCGATTAAATACAACGACACATCATTTTATATTAAAGTTTTCAACAAAAACAAAGATCGCTCTTTCACTAGACATTAAGTTAATTTTAACATTTAGATAGCATACATTAGGATGTAAAGAATTTAATTCATATTTTTAGCATAATTGCATAACTCATGTGTAGCATTCATATCTAAATGCAATTAGAATTAACCTAGAATTGCATGCATTTGATTAGTTAGCTAATTAGGTGCATTACATACATTATTTTAATTAACATAGAAGTTAAGGAGTTATGTATAAATAATCCTAATTATTTTATTATTATTATTCTCTTTGGCAGGTAACCGCTCTGTCTCTGCCTCCTCCTACGCTCATTCATTTTTAACAGCTGTCAGCATTCACGAGGATCTTCTCCCACTTCTTGTGATTTCAAATGAATTGGCTCCAGCTACAAGAGGGGGGAGGAGACGACGGTGCTCTAGAGGCCTTCATTCCCTTTCCTCACTGTGTAGAGAACTTAGTTTCTCATCCACTCAGTTACCATCAGCCTCAACTGCAGCAGAGCTTCGCCACCGTGGGTGTGCAAGGTGACAACCCACTTCGCCATCGCAAAGCTCCGCATTACAACCTCACCATGTAACCAACAGATCACCTCCCCCGACTACCGCCACTGCGCTCCATCTCCACCACTGTCCACCATTCCGCTCATTTAGGACGTCCGGGAACTTTCCCGGATGTCCAAAGCCCCTACACCTCTTCTCCTTTGTGAAACTGTAGCAAGGAACTCATCTCCCACCTCAACGAAACCATCCACCACCATCACCAACAACTACCACCTGCAGCCCCAGTTGTTGCGCGCCACAAGCCCTACCGCATACACCGCCTAGCACCTCCGCCATGCCTGTCCACTCCATGTGCTCATAGCAACTCAATGCACTTCATGCCCTGTAGAACGTCGCATGCAGCAAGTTCTTCACCGGCTCCCTGTGCAACTGCACACACATACCCACGTACCTGCCACATGCACTACCAGAAGTAGCTCCGCCGGTGCACTACAGAGCACTACGCCTCCGCCTGCGCCTCCCGTGTTGTGCGCAGCAAAGCCACCCACTGCACATCTGCACGGCCTCCGTGCCCCCCTCGCCTTCAGCAGCATTGCACGTCGAGCTACTTCACAGCAACAGCAACCAACCCACAGCCACCACCCCTCTCTACTTCGTCCGGCAGACTCTGACCATACCACACCTCGCCACTACCACCGTCGGGTGAGAGTCGACCTCGCCCACCTCTGGTGAGCTTCCAGCAGTCAGCACCCGCTTCTCCTTGCGCGCACGTGCTCGAGCACAAGATGCTCTATTCTTGTGGCGTTAATATTTACATTTCGTTGCCATTGGAAGAGTGGAATTTTTATTTAATAATATTTTAATTTATTGATTTTTTGACAATGTCGTCCATCTTTCACGAAAACACAGTATCAGCTTATTCATGTCTTGTTTCTTAATTGAAAGGCGATACTGATTCGATTTCATTTCGAAATTAATCATGAACATCACTTTTTGACTTGTGCAAATTTGTAATAGGACATTGCCTCCCTATGGACACGACTAGCTCCTCATTGAGTGGTTAATTTTAATTGTTGATGATTGATTTTCCGCCGCTCAATTTCTACTTCGACAACTTATTTCTTTGTGCGAGAATCATTCCTAAGGAAAATGATTCGTCACTCCACCTGGCCACTGCTATTAGGTATAACTCCTTATACCTTAGCAGGCATGATTCCCAAAATTAAATCTTTATTACCTACTTTGTTATAAATAAGCTTTTAATATAAAATAAAATGAGCATTGAATTAGTTAAATAGGGCAATCAACCTAACAGGGGAAATCAAAATTGATTTATTCTATAGCTTTGTGCTATACGATGAAAAGGGGAGAAAAATAATCAACACCAAACATTTATATGGGATCGTTATTTGAGGGGGAGAATTAGGATCACAATATAAATGACATTTAGATAACATCTTTAAAATATATATATTCTATATGCATTTATTTTTAAGCAGCATGTGTCATACATTTCATAAATATAACTCTTAGCACTTGCTTTTATAGACATCCTTCTAGACTATCATGAATTTCATTATCTTCTTATCATGAATTTGATAATTTTTCATATGTTGAACATTATTAATTTGACATCATGCCTATTAGAATATTACTTGAAAAGGGAAGAGAAAAATGTCAATTTTGTTCTTAGATTTCACTTGTTTAAGTATGATTGATAACAAGTCACTTGAGAGATATCTTTTTTGTTGATAACAAAAAAGGGAAGTAAAATATGCATATTGATAGGTGGAGTAATTCTAAAGTAATTACTTAGTATTCTTGCATGCATAATTGTAATTTTGTTATCATTAGAAATGGGGAGAATGTTAAGACCTCTGTTTTGATGAAACAAAATTATGTTTTATTGTGAACTAATCATTTAGGATCATGTTCGCACAAATCAGGTCAATTATCTTCTGCGTGGATCAAAGTGAGGATTATCTTTAGTTAATGCAATTCTTTTATATTTCTTGAGTCTAGAGTTACTGAAAGGAACCTCAGGATTAAAGACAAACCTTTCTAAATCGTAAAATAAACATCTAGATAGTACTGATTGACCAAAATATTAGAATTAATCGATTAAATCAATTGATCAATCAAAATAAGAACATTAATCGACCAAATTAACCTATCGGTCAAATTTAATTTTCTCGTAATTGATCGACCAATTAAATAATTGATCGATCAGCAATTGATCGACCAATTAAGTAAATTTATCAATCAAAATAAAAATTGATCGACCAATTTTGTTCGAATGATTTTTTCTAACATTCCAAAAATGCTCCATTTTCACCTATAAATAAGGCTCCTCACCCCTTATTTTAAAACACACCTTAAAAAACATATCAAAGAGAAAAAGCTCTTCCACTCTAATTCTTCCTCATTCTTCGTGCTCATTTTTCTATGCTCTTCAAAAGCACAACACTCTGCACTTCTGAAAAGAAAACTCAGTTTGCACATTTTAATTCCTTGAGGTTCCACAGGTTTATACTATTTTATATTACTTGTTGCTTTGACTATGGATCCCAAGCTGTTGGGAAAGATTTATTGTTGTTGCTGTGCTTCTCTTCATGTTGTAAAGGGAAGTGGTTTGTGAGAGGTTGTCTCACCCTCATTCAAGTAGTACGTTAGTGGATTGACTAGTGTTGTCTAGTCGGGAAAATCCTAAGCTTAGAGGTTTAGGTAGTGATTTCTATCAGTAGGGGTTTCCACTATATATCTTTGTGGATATTGTGAGATTTTTTTTTTAAGTCATATTTTTATTACAAACGATATCACACTTGATCTTGTGTTTATGCCCAAGTAAAATTCACACCTCACCTTCACATAGCCACAACAAGTTTTATATAGGGGCAATTATTTTTCCAACCACCACTATTTCACGAATCAGATTATGATTATTGGAAAAGAAGAATGCAAATTTTTCTTGAAGCAATGGACTTTGAGATTTAGCATACCATTGAGTCTAAATATATGCCAAAAAAGAAAGAAGAAATAGAGTTAATGATTGAAGAGGAGAAAGAGACAAATAATGCTAAAGCCATTAATGCACTATTTTGTGCATTAACAAGAGAGGAATTTGACAAAGTTCCTTCATGCAAAAGTGCATATGAGATATGGAACCAACTCTCTGTCATGCATGAAGAAATCACTAACAAAGAGGTAACATGCGATAATTCCAACCCAAGTTCGAAATCAACTATCAAGGAAGAAAGCCACGAAGATGGAGTTACTCATCTATGTCTCATGGCTCCAATAGGATCAAATGAAGAAGAGGTAAATTCTGACCTTACTTTAGATGAATTATTAGATGCATATCCTGATTTGTACAAATTGGCTAAAAAATTAAAGAAGGAAAGTAAGGAACTTAAGGATAAGTGCTAAAGTTTAGAAAGTGAAAACAATGTTTTATCTAAAGTTTTAGAAAGTAAAAAAGGAGAATTAGGTGAATTAAAAGTTGTGAATGTAGAGTTCCATGAGAAAATATAAGATCTCAAGGAACAATATATTCACCTTAATAATGACCTTAAATATTCTACTAGAACATATGTAGAAATATATAAGGACATTAAAAAGAAAAATCAAAAGAAGATTAGGCGTGCATATTTATAACAAATGGCCAAGTGAAGAGAGTCTAGTGGACCCTCTAACTTGAAAAGAATTAAAAACCACGGACCCAAAAGAATATGGACATCGAAAAAAATTGTGAAAAATTGTGTTGAAGATTATGAGAAAGATTGACATGGAAATAACAATTGGAGAGGAAATCTTCAACAAGCCAATAATCATCAATTTAGATATGAAAGATGGTGGAATCAACAACGTCACTTGATGCCAGATTTTTTGGGGAGACCTCCTCCACCTGGCTACTGCTATTAGGTATAACTCTTTATACTTTAGCAGGTATGATTCACAAAATTAAATCTTTATTACATACTTAGTTATAAATAAGCTTTTAATATAAAATTAAATGAGCATTGCATTAGTAAAATAGGGCAAGCAACCTAATTGGGGAAATCAAAATTGATTTATTCTATAGCTTTGTGTTATTCGACAAAAAGGGGAGAAAAATAATCAACACCAAATCTTTATATGGGATCATTATTTGAGGGAGAGAATCAGGATCACAACCTAAGTGACATTTATATAACATCTTTAATATATATATATATATATATATATATATTCTATGTGCATTTATTTTTAAGCAACATGCGTCAAGCATTTCATAAATATAACTCTTACTTAGCACTTGCTTTTATAGACATCCTTCTAGACTATCATGAACTTGATATTTTTTCATATGTTGAACATGATTAATTTGACATCATGCTTGTTAGAATATTACTTGAAAAAGGAAGAGAAAAATGTCAATTTCATTCTTAGAATTTTACTTGTTTAAGTATGATTGATAACAAGTCACTTGAGATATATCTTGTTGTTGATAACAGAAAAGGGGAGTAAAATATGCTTGTTGATAGGGAGAGTAATTCTAAAGTAATTGTTTATCATTCTTGCATGCATAATTGTAAATTTGTTGTCATCAAAAAGGGGGAGAATGTTAAGACCTCTGTTTTGATAAAAAAAATTATGTTTTATTGTGAACTAATCTTTCGGGATCATGCTCACACAAATCAAGTAAATTATCCTCTACGTGTATCAAAGTGAAGATTATCTATACTCAATGTAAATTTTTTATATTTCTTGAGTCTAGAATTACTGTAAGGAACCTTAGGATTAAAGCCAAACCTTTCTAAATCCTAAAATAAACATCTAGGTAGCATTGATTGACCAAAATATTAGAATTTATCAATCAAAATAAGAATTTTAATCGACCAAATTAACCTAACGATCAAATCTGATTTTCCCATAATTAATCGATGGTCGGTCGTGTTTCACATGTTAGAAATCGATGTTACAAGTAACCCATCGTTGTAGTTGCAAATCACATCGATCAGATAAAATTTATACCGAAACTCCATGGGAGTCCTGGGTCGAACACAGGGAGGCGACGTTTACTTTACGTGAAAACCATGCTTTGATTTATTTCTTTTTGTATTTTAGGGTTTTGCTATTTTCTATGTTTTTGAAATAAAAGACAAGCAAATGAATCACAAGATAGAGATGTGGAAGAAAAATGATATATATTACTTCCAATGTCAATTACAAGAAACTATGAAAGCAAATAACAAGAGGGAGGTGAGAGGAAATCTCCCAAATTGGTTGTTCGGAGAGACGACGGCACCTGGCGGAAGCTCGGACGAAGGAGGTGAGGAGCGAGACGACGGAGGTGAGATGCTGGAGGACGTCGAGTTGAGGAAAGCTTCGGCGTAGCTCCGAAATGGAGGTGAGAAGATGGAGTTGATCTGCTACCAGAATGGAGGTGGGAGGACAGCTCCAAGGTGACCTATGAAGGGAGATGGGAAGTTGGAGGAGTATTTGGTGGGGCAGAGGTTCGCTACACTAATAGGCACCTTGGGAGCTTGAGAATAAGCTCTAATGGAGCGTTGGTAGGCTTGCTAGAGCTTGGGAGTAGATGGGAGTAGAGTAGATAGAGATGGCTTGGAAGGGAGGGGGTGTAGTTCCTTTTATAGTGGAGGAGAAGAGGCAGAAATAAGTATGGGACCATTAGTGACATCCAGGCCATCGCTGGAAACATTGCTATAGGCAACTCATGCTTGCTGGCGCCCACAGCTGGCTTTGCTGGCATGCCATGAATTACCAACGGCTGTAAGCGTCGCTGTAAGTCTAGCTCATGCGTCGATGTAGGTCCAACTCACACTGCGCTGGCACCGTGCTCCTACCTTGCCGTGCACGTGCACCCACGCGCTAGCGCTGCACTGCACGCACGCACACCTACGCGCCCGCACATGCACCCACGCTACTACACACGTACGATGCTGCATGAGTGTGCTAGCGGCCTAGACTGCGCCATGTGGCGCAGTCTAGGCCATCCATCTTCTTCTTATTGTAGGGGCTACTACAGAGGTCAGATTGAGTCAATTTTTACGCTATTAGGGTGCATTCGTCAACCTGAATCCATCCGCACAATTGGATTTATCATTTGAAGCTCCAAATTATGTCTCCTAGTCCGTTGGCCGTTGATCTTCCTCGGACTGCATATGGTGCTACAGGACTGCGATTGAGGCGATTTCAGAGGCGTTGGACTCTAATCGTCGTCTTGATCAGATCCGTATGGTCGAATCGTCAATCTGAGGCTCCAAAATAAATATCCTTCTCTCCTAACCACAAAAAGGACACAATTAACCTAAATTATATACTACTCTAAATGTAGAATAATGCATGCTATGTAATATTTATAACATGAAATGCAAATCTAAGCCTAGGAACATGCATGAATAGGCATTTTACCCTCAATAAATGTGTTTACATCATACCCCCATGCATATCTTTTGCTAATCCCTAGAAAAATTAAATTATATGCTATGTATAAAAGCAGAATTAGGATTAGATCACTTAAGCCTATTTTGTTTATTAATAATAGAAAATTTCAACTAAGGTCCTAAACTACGAAAACTCAACAGTACCCGGATGTCTGCCAGAATGTAGACCGCCCAAGTTCTTGCCTTATTTGAGAAAGGAATATATATATATTTTTTTAATTTTTCTTCTTTTCTAATTTTTTTATACTTTTGGAGTTTGAGGGTTCTGGGATAACTTTTTACAGCTAGCCGACCCGCCCACAACTCGAAAAGGACTCTAAGTACTAAGCATCTTTGTGAAAAAGTGATAGACTCACAAAATGGCCATTAAGACGAACTTCGGGTTTCTATGACCCTAGGTGACCTTGCCTAAAGGTTTATCTTTACGATCGGTAGCTTCCTCCCTACTTCTTTTATTTATGAGGTCAACACAAGGGCGAACCTAGCATATATCTCACCAGTTTATTCTACTTCCCCGCTTCTTCCCTAAGTGTTTTGGGAATTATTGTGCTTTTTTTCTTGTGAGCTGGGTTCTGGACAATCAACCGATGAGGTGTTACCACCGACAACTTGCCAGCCATACTCGTGCGGTGAAGTGTGGTTTTATTTATTTTTTTATTTTCTCCTTTTTCTTTTTGAGTGTTTCTTTTTTTTTCTAAGTAGGTGGCTTCCCTGATCTAAGATTTACCTAAAGGCAGTACAACGAAAATGGTCTTGTGGCTAGGCTCTGGACAACCGACCAATGAGTTGTTTCCACCAACAACTTGCTAGCCATACAACCCAAGTTGGTCCATTAGCTACCCAATTTCCGTAAAAACCACCGAAAAGTGAGTCAGTGGAAAAAAATGTGTGTAGATACTTAGGCCTAAAGTCTCCCCAAATCAGAGGGCAGGTTGATAAGTCGCATACTTATCATTCTAAATTATTTACTAAATTAAAATAAATTTTAATTGGCGAGGACTCGAGACTAAGTCCATATTCAAGTGGACACTCGGGCTAATTAAGTCTGAAAACCTAAAGAGTCTAAGTATTTAGGTCCTCTCGTATCATTTCCTAAAATTAATAACTTCCAAATGCCTAAGTTCTCTTTTCCTAATTTCTTTCTTTTTTTATCTTTTTTCAAATTTTCAATTTTTTTTATTTTATAAGAAACTAAAAGAAATTCTACGGAGTTAACATAATGATTTCAGAAATCGATTATCCATCCCCCCATGCCTAAATGATGCAATGTCCTCATTGTAAAAATAAAGACATGAAAAGGGCGGAGTAAACAGAATATCACCTGAGTGTCATGAAAATCCGGTCAGCTCCACAAAGAGAAGAGTGTATACACACGCGCTAAGTTTAATGCCTTCAGCTAGGCATAACATACATACAAAGAAGAAATTGAGAATTCACAACTGCGGTATAGAATCAAAATCAAAATATTGATCTTGAAACCCTTCCACACACGAGATTATGGTGCAGACCCATGACCTAGGGTTGAGTGGTTCTCAGGTTCTGGATGAAAAACACCCAAAACCGAAGGTTGTTGAGCTTGCGGGGCTGGGCCTGCGATTTTTGGGTGTGCAACCCAAGACCAAAATGTCGGACAACGGGTAAAGAAGGTTCAATAGGTGCAATTGTCCACTTAACATCTAGCTCAGAAAAATAATCAGTTATTTCAAGCTTGTGTTGCACGTGAATGATATCATAAGGGTCCGTATAGAAGATAGGTGGTTTCAGGTCAATAGGTACCCTTATATCCAAACTTGTTTTTCCCTCAAAATTAACCTCCCAAATTTTCATTTCCAACTTCCTATCCTCTGAAATCAAGGTTTCCAGGACCTCCAGATCATTGTACACCCCATCTAAAGTACCCAAGTCCAACAATTGTGGCTAAATTAGGATTGACTTGGGCACAATGATCTCAAAAGTATGTTCATTCAACTCTTCGGGGTGTGGTTGAGGAATGGGGCTACTAATTGAGTTGTCAGGTATCAGATCGTCCAAGTTAGCCCCAACCGAATCAGAATCTTCAGTAGTTAGGTTACCAAATTGGTCGTCATACTCCTTAAGCCTGTATGTCTCACTAAAATCATTCTCCTCAAGCTTAAGTGACACTTCACTAAGAGATTCCTCACCCTCAAAATCAAAGAATTCATGATCCTCATTTGTATATGTCCCAACATCACAAGTCATTTCATCAACCAAGGAGATATAATTTTCTCTGTTTCCTGACTTGGGGATCTTGGGTGAATCAATCGGTTCATCCTCAAAGGGTTGCTCTAGACCAATCTGGTCATCTCCAATCTCCGAATATGTATCTCCCCCGACAGGCGCCTGAGCGTGTTCAGACATTGGCACTCCTGAAGAGGATTCATCTTGAGAATCATCCCAAGATTTGACTAGTGCAACCACAAATTTCATCCTCAACCTCGACAATTTCCCAAGAAAAAACTCACCCAGGTCCCTATCCTTAACACTTTGGAGCAAATCCAATAGAGAACTATTAAGTTCATCAATCATTTTGATCATAGGCTCTAGTGCTTTAGTGCATGATGTTAGCTGGGCTTCTAAAGATTGTATGGTGTTCCTCAAATTAGCTAACACTCTATCTTGGATCTAGTTCACCTGAATCGACTGGTTCGATTCAAGTTCGGGTGGGTTTGGGTTGAATCTAGGGGAGTCAAGATGTTGAGGTTCTCGAATCCTTCCCTGAAAGTAGGTCATTCTAGGTTGTTCAAAGGATGGTGGCAACCTATATTTAGTGGAATACTGCGGAGGGTAGGTGTTATAATCATGATATCCTTCCTTATTATAGATCAGGTTGGTTTGGTCATCAAGGATGGAGATCCATAATCATTATAGCTCTGGGAAGGATAATAGTCATAGTCTTGTTGTCCAGGGTTAGGCCCTGAACACTAAGATCCGGATTTATATCCCCAATCAAAGTCATCCCGGCTAGTGGATGGGTAATTACAAGTCAAGTCGGGATAGTAATAATCTTGGGGATAAGTGGTGGTAGGAGGATAGGATGTGAAATGTGTGTAGGATGTGGAAGGGTACATGGTGAAGTAAGGAGGGAAATCAGAAGAGAAAGGAGCCCTACAATGCAAAAATACAAGCCTGTCCTTAGTTTGGGTAGCCTAAAGGTCTACAGACTCTCAGAATCCATTCTAAGATTATAGACGATTTACTTTACTTATGTCCAGGCAATCCAACCAGTTAGAAGGAGGGACTAGGGAGAAGGTTCTTGATAAGATGGTTTTCTCTTTCGAATAATGTATTAAGATGATTTATCATTGTAGGATCAAAGTGGTGGAAAATCGCTTAACAAAATAATTAAAATTAAAATTAAACCACTCGCAGAAGAGCAGGTCATGTCCACAAGGAGGCAATGATGCAATAAAATCTCGATTATTTCATATTCGTTCAATCAAGTGTGCAATCCATAGTCAAATCTAGCATGAAATGCGACAGAAAGAAGATACACAATAACTCAAAAATGTAAGGGTATATGTGCAATTTTTCCTCACTAAAATATTCAATAAATATGTGATGATTCTATGTAATTTCCAATTGACATGCTTTGGAGAAAATTTATGCACATTTTAATCCAAAACCAATGTTAAAACATGTGAATAACAATAGCCACAAAATTATCAGAAAGCATGAGTATGAAGTTGCATTTTCACTACAATAAAATAATCATAAATCAAAATTCCTTTTCCTGGCAATGGCATGAAATGTAATTACTAATTAGAGGAAAATCAGAGGATTTTACCTCTCTCCTCCTTGCGCATGGGAGAGAGGTTCAATCGAGGAGCTACCCCTACAAGAGGTCAGCTGAAGCGAGGCCTTCGCGGTGGTGGCAACGGTGCGTCATGAGATGGCCGGAGCAGCCTGCCGGAGGAGAGGAGTGGCAGCGGTGGAGGAGACAGCTGCTGGCAGCGCTTGCTGGTGAAGGCGCACACGGGTGCTGGAGGCGCTGCAGGCGTGCGGAGGCGGGGGCGCGAGGGCGCACGAGCGCTCTGTAGAGCACTTGGGCATGTGGGCACTTGTGACCGAGCAGTTGCAGGCACTGCTAGTGAAGGCGTGCAGGTGCTGCAGCGGGGGCGGGTGGAGGTGCGAATTCTATAGAGCACACAGGCACGCGCGGTGGTCCTGTTGGTGCCGCTGCAAGTGCTGTAGAGGGCGCTGCAGATGATGGCGTGGGTGCGTGCAGGCACTAAGGCGAGGAGACACGAGCGTGCGGTGGCTAGGCTGGAGGCAGGGTGCACTGGAGAAGGAAGTGAGGGCGCGCGGTGGGTTGCTGGGCTGGAGGCGCATGGTGGGTCTGATGGATCGGGGGGGGGGGGAGCTACTGGCGTGTGCGCTGGCTGAGGTGAGGGCGCGCTTGCATAGGTGGCTGGTGCTGCAGTGATGAAGTGAGGGCGTGCGTTGGCTGAGTTGAGGGTGCGGTGGGCTGGATGAAGGTGAAGGCACAGTGGGCAGATGGCTAATGGCTGGAACTGAAGTGAGAGCGCACACGATGGTGTCTGATGGAACGGTGAGAGTGGTGCGCACTAAGGTGCTCACAGTAATGCAAACGAGCTCCAGATGGCGATGTGGCCTGTCACGCCACACGCCCACAGTGGTGGAGGCTCGTCGCCATGGTTGAGGCCGGTGGTTGTGGAGCAGACGAGAGGTCAACTCTCTGCACAGTGATGAATCGGGGTGGAGACCTACCTCAACGGCAGCTCTCCCTCCTCTTTTTGTAGCCACGGCCATGATTTCAAATTCAAAATGCAATAGCATAAATGTGATGCATAGGAGGAGGAGGCAAAGCCAAAGCCGGAGGAGTTACCTGTGCAAAGGAAAAAAAATAATAAAAGAATAAAATATTATGATTATTTATGCATAAGCCCTTAACTTTTATGTTAAATTAAAATAATGCAAGTAATTCACCTACTTGATTAACTAATCAAATGCATGCAAATCTAAGTTAATTCTAAATGCATGCAATGAATGAATTATGCAATTAGGCTAAAAATATGAATTAATTTATTTACATCCTAATGTATGCTATCTAAATGTTTAAATTAATTTAATGTCTAGACATTTAGATACTTGCATAGCCCACAAATATGGGCTAATCAGTTCTCCTTTTGGCTTGCGCCTCCGGTTCCTAGTATACCCCCCAACCGTGGTCGTTTGATGCTACTCCCCTAGCTAGACATCAGATTGACTAGTATAAGCAGGTTAATCGTGAACAATCTCAATCTGGATCCCGACGAGCGAACTAGTCCTTAGGTCCAATGTCTAATCAATTTTAGTTAGGCTTGGGACAATGGTGCTTCAGGAATGTGATGGGCCTTTTAGATGGGTTGTGCCTTTAATGATCAGTAAAAATGAGTGTGTGTGCACAACCAGGGTTTGCAAACAAGGTTATTTGATGATGTATCTTTTAGAGTTCAACCCTGTTTAGTAGCTTTTAGGGTTTAATCTTAGGTATATTCAATCAAGGTTTAGTAGAACACTCCAAGTTTTGAAAGCACGAGTGATGATATGTTCCTTTAAAAAGCAAAAATAATGTGGAGTGTCTAGTTCAGTCCTAAGAATCAACCCTAAGTGGCAAGCTACTTGATGGATCAGTTTTAGATTGAGTGGTACGGCCCAAACAACTCAATCAATTGGCATATTGCACCACTTAGTTAAGGCACACAAGAATGATTAACCTATTCAGATTTCTACTCACTTATGTGTATTTAGTTGAAGTGTACCGGGTCCACAGGTTAGATCCGAGTTAAATGGTAGAATCAAAGTGATTGTGTGCCTTAGGATAAGAAGTTGTGGGTGTTAAGTGTGTAGCTTTCAAAAAATCCCACAATCAGATAACACTTTTTTTAATTTTTTATTTTTATTTATGTGGATGGTGAGGTGAGTGGAGGTGGCAAACAAACAACCAAATCTATCCTAGGGTTTATAAAAAGCACCTAAGTTGATTTGGGTTTGAGTTATTAGGTTATGAAATGAAAACTAAGGTGGGGGTGGTGTGGGGGACACTTACGAAACACTCTACCCGTACTTTACTCCAATCTACCACACTTGGATCTCCATGCTAGGGTACCTGCAAGACAGTAGATCAAAGACAAGTAGGGTTAATGCTATGTAAATGCAAAGAAACGCAGAAACAATAAAGTAAATACTGTTGCCTCCCCGACAACGGCGCCAAAATGGTCAGTCGTGTTTCGCGTGTTAGAAATCGACGTTACAAGTAACCCATCATTATAGTTGCAAAACACATCGATTAGATAAAATTTATACCGAAACTCCAAGGGAGTCC
This sequence comes from Thalassia testudinum, assembly GCA_037157565.1. NCBI lineage: Eukaryota > Viridiplantae > Streptophyta > Magnoliopsida > Alismatales > Hydrocharitaceae > Thalassia > Thalassia testudinum. Next base: position 55,120,844 of record JAZHRO010000025.1, on the reverse strand, counting down.
TGGGTCGAACACAAGGAGGCGACATTTACTTTACGTGAAAATCGCGCTTCGATTCATTTCTTTTTGGTATTTTAGGGTTTTGTTATTTTTTTGTGTTTTTGAAATAAAAGACAAACAAATGAATCATAAGATAGAGATGTGGAACAAATATGATATATATTACTTCCAATGTCAATTACAAGAAACTATGAAAGCATATAAAGGGAGGGAGGTAAGAGGAAATCTCCCGAATCAGCTGTTCGGCGAGATGACGCGCCTGACGGAGGAGATGCTGGAGGATGGAGATGACGGAGATGATGGAGATGAGATGCTGGAGGACGTCGGGTTGAGGAAAGCTTCGGCGTAGCTCCGGAATGGAGGTGAGAAGACAGAGTTGATATGCTACCAGAATGGAGGTGGGAGGACGGCTCCAAGGTGACCTATGAAGGGAGATGGGAAGTTGGAGTATTTGGTGGGGCAGAGGTTCGCTACACTAATAGACACCTTGGGAGCTTGAGAACAAGCTCTAATGGAGCGTTGGTAGTCTTGCTAAAGCTTGGGAGTAGGTGGGAGTAGAGTAGGTAGAGATGGCTTGGAAGGGAGGGGGTGTAGGTCCTTTTATAGTGGAGGAGAAGAGGCAAAAATAGGTATGGAACCATTAGTGACATCCAGGCCGTCATTGGAAACGTTGCTGTAGGCAGCTCATGCCCACTGGTGCCTATAGCTAGCTTTGCTGGCATGCGATGAATTACCGACAGCTGTAAGCATCGCTATAAGTCCAGCTCATGCGTCGCTGTAGGTCCAGCTCACGTTGCGCTGGCGCCACGCTCCTGCCTTGCCGCACGCTAACACTGCGCAGGCAATGTGCTATGCACATGTGCGCCTGCGTGCCCACGCGTGCACCCGCGCTGCTGCATGCGTGCGGTGCTGCGTGCATGTGCTAGCAGCCTGGGCTACACCATGTGGCACAGTTTGGGCCATCCATCTTTTTCTTGTTGTAGGGGCTACTACAGAGGACGAATTGAGTCGATTTTCGCGCCGTTAGGCTACGATCGTCAACCCAAATCCATCCGCGTGGTCGGATTTATCATTTAAAGCTTCGAATTATGTCTCCTAGTCCCTTGGCCGTTGAACTTCCTTGGACTGCATATGGTGCTACGGGACTCTGATCGAGGCGATTTCAGAGGCATTAGACTTCGATCGAGGTGATTTCAGAGGCGTTGGACTTCGATCGTTGTCTTGATCAGATCCGTACAGTCGGATCGTCAATCCGAGACTCTGAAATAAATATCCTTCTCTCTTAACCACAAAAAGGATGCAATTAATCTAAATTATATACAATTATTCTAAATGCATAATGATGCATGCTATGCAATATTTATAACATGAAATGCAAATCTAAGCCTAAGAACATGCATGAATAGGTATTTTACCCTCAATAAATGTGTTTACATCAATCGACCAATTAAATATTTGATCGATCAGCAATTAATCGATCAATTAAGTAAATTGATCGATCAAAATGAAAATTAATCGACCAATTAAGTAAATTGATCGACAAATTTGGTTCGAATGATTTTTTCTAGCATTCCAAAAATGCCCCATTTTCACCTATAAATAGGGTTCCACGCCCCTCATTTCAAAACACACCTTGAAAAACATATCAAAGAGAAAAAATGCTTCCACTCTAATTCTTCCTCATGCTTTCGTGCTCATTCTTCTACACTCTTCATGAGCACGACGCTCTGCACTTTTGAAAAGAAAACTTAGTTTGCATATTTTAAATCCTTGAGGTTCCATAGGTTTATATTGTTTTATATTACTTGTTGCTTTGATTATTGATCCCAAGCTATTGGGAAAGATCCGTTGTTGTTGTTGTTGTGCTTTTCTTCAAGTTGTAAAGAGAAGTGGTTTATAAAAGGTTTTGCCACCCTTGTTAAAGTGGTACGTTAGTGGATTGACTAGTGTTGCCTAGTCAAGAAAATCCTAAGCTAGGAGGCTTAGGTAGTGATTTTTATCCATAGGGGTTTCAACTATAAATCTTTGTGTATATTGTGGGATTTTTTTTTGTGTCATATTTTTATTACAATCAATATCACACTTGATCTTGTGGTTGTGCCCAAGTAAAATTCATGCAGGTAGATTGCACAACACCACTCTCCTTTAGAGTATTCTTTTCATTTTTAATAGAACTAAAAGAGGCATTCAAATCTTGTTTTTCAACAAAAAGATTATCTAATTCAAATTTTAAGGCAATATAGTTCTTTTTAAAAATTTTTTATTCTACTTTTAATGACTTACTCAAATCATATAGTTCTTCTAATGATTCTTGCAACTCTTTAATAGTAAAATGGTTTACCTCTTTTTGGTTAGAGTTGTCTTCATCGTCGCTACTATCTGCGATTGCCATGAAGCCAAGGCACGCAGTTTTGTTGTTCTTTTCGGAATCTTCTTCTTCCTCCTCCGAAGTTGTATCATCCCATGTGGCTTGAAACACCTTCTTTTTGTGCTTCTTCTCCTTCATCTTTTCCTTCCTTAGGAAAAGGCATTCAGATTGAAGGTGTCATTTCTTGTTGCAATGATAGAAATGTATTGGGTTATCCTTCTCCTTCTTTTCCTTCTGTGTTGACCTAAAAAACTTGGAGAACTTCTTAGCCAAAAATTTAATTTATTCATCATCAAAGCTTACCTTACTATTTGATGTGGCTTTGAAGGCTAAGCTCTTTTTCTTTGGCTCTAGTGTCTCCTTCTTCCTTTGCTTCAATTTGGTCTCATAGGCCATGAGATTTCCTAAGAGATTCTCCATATCGAGCTCCTCTATTTGGTTGGCCTCCTCAATGGTGGTGACTTTCTACTCCCACTCCAGTCCAAGGGAACATAGGAGTTTGGATTGAAGCTCTCCCTGAATGAAAGTCTTTCCTAGTGACTTGACATTGTTCACTATAAGAGTGAACCTAGTATACATCTCACTCAAGGTATTGTTATTTCTCATAATAAACAATTCAAATTCTTGAGAGAAGATTGATTTTAGAGGCTTTTACCCTGGAGGTACTGTTACAAACGCGTGCCCCAGACGTCTTGAGGTGGCCCAGACGTCTGGGATCACATCCAGACGTCTGACCAGACGTCTGGGATCGTTTCCAGACGTCTGGAAAATAGTTATTTTTCGCCCGAGAGATTTGTCTGCACGCCTGTGCGCGTAGACCCGCGATTCCTCTCTCTCTCTTTTTCCCTCTCTCTCTGCGGCTGCAGACCTGCCGCACACTCTCTCCCTCCTCCTCGCGCGGCCTTAAAAGGCCACGCCTCCCCTCCCGTCGTCTCCACCGTCCCCTTCCTCTTCTCCTTCCTGTGCGCGAGAGCGAGCGAGCGTGAGGGCGGCAGCGGCGGCCGCAGTTAGCGCGGAGGAGGTGCAGCGTGCGAGGGCGGAGCTCTGCCGTGAGGGCGAGCTCGCCGGAGCGGCTTGGCCGACCGACGGAGGGTGCAGGGGGAGTGGAACGACGTAGAGAGGGACCTGCTGCGGTCTGAGCAGCAGACGCGCGAGGTGCGACGCGGGCGGCGTCGCGAGCGGAGGCCGAGTGGCGCAGTGATTCTGGAAAAATTTCCAGAATCGGACGTCTGGGTTGATAGCCAGACGGCAAGGGAGACTTCTGGAAGATCATAAAGATGTCTGAAAGGTGAGTATTCTGCTTTCTTCTTCCTTCCTGTTGACTGACCGTACTGAGGGAGGGAGTTGGCTGTGCGCAGGCTCGCTGATTCGCCATCCTTTGCAAATCAGACGTCTGGAAGTTGTACCAGACGGCGGGAGTGACTTCCAGACGTCCGAGGTGACCATCGGACGTCTGGGAGCTAGGCCAGACATCCCCGAAGACTTCTGGACGTCTGGGAAACCACGCTGAACAGGTAATTCTCTGATTCACTTTTTAAGACGCCTGATTTTGCACAGTATTGTCTTTTTCGACCCGTTTAGGGCCCGTTCGAGCTCCGTTTTCTGCGATTCGAGTTGCGTTCTTTTCAGAATTAATTCCTCTACCCGTCTACAGTAGCTATACACTATTTTGAGACACTCCTTGTGTTTGATCCTTGTGATAGGACCTCGTTCAGTTGCAGTCTTGGGAGTCGCGAAGGCACGCGGGATTCCCGATCATGCCCCCATTACTCCCATTGTACCTGGTAGAGTGGCTTTAAGTTATTAAAATCTGTTAAATTATGAAACCATAAATAGAACCTAGGACATTGCATGAACCCTAGGAATGAGAAATAGATGGAATGATAGCTCCTAGGTGTTGCATGAATCCTAGGACTGGAAAACTAGATTGTATGATAGATCCTAGGATATGGCATGAATCCTAGGATGGGAAAACTACTGGAATGTATAATACTGCAGTCTTGGAAAATGGAAAGAGATATAAAGCTGCCTGTAATTTGAATTAACCGCTGCCTGTTGTGAATAGATAACGTGGTTGAGAACATGGATTGTAAGAATGTGAAACTGGAAAGTGAAACCTGGATGTTTGAGTAAAAAGGATGGAACCCTACGGGGAAGTAGGAGTAGAACTCCTGGAAAGTGAATGGAATAGTTTTGGGGAAGTGAGCTGGCCCTTGAGTACGGAATACCAAGGAGAGCGACTGTCCCCCTGTTTAGTGCAGAGCGGAGCCAACCGCCCCAGGGACCCGGGGTTAGGACTGGCCACTCTGTACCGACTTGCTGGCCCTCGCGTACGTAGTACCAAGGAGAGCTACTAGTGTAGGGAGGTACTAGCTACCCCACGGGCCCAGGGGTTCTGCTAGCCTCCCACACCGACTTGTTAGGCTCGCTGGGGCAAACCAGGGTAGTCAGGCGAGGGTGCGCGGACTGTGGAGGGGCAAGGCCCCGGTTTGGTTACTGTGGAGGGGTTGGACCCCTATTACTGAGAGGGCTCTGCCTTGGACTGGTTCCGTGCTGTGCTTTGGGCGCACCCGTTAACGGAAATGACTGACCGCGTGCCAGTACGTGTTAGCTACCTGTGCGTTTATCGCGCGTGCCGTAGTCACCGTTACGTCTGTCAGTGACCTTGGGGTGGTTGACTGAGGGTAGGATCACCACGGGGGACTCTCCTGGCCAAGAGAGCACCACGTGCTACTTCTACCTTTTGGAAAAGACTGCAATCAAGATCGTTCCCACGAGGAACATTCGAGATCAAGTAAAAGATCTGAGAAATAAATGAAATAGTGAGACAATTGAAAGATGTAAATAAAGAAAGTAATAGAACATAACAGCTACTGTACACTCTGCTGTTGTCTTTAGTTTAGATGCCACTCTACTCAGCTTTTTGCTGATGTGTTACACTCGTTACCTTTTTCAGGACCAGGTGTTGAGCAGCCAGGGTTAACGGCTGCAGAGGACGCTGGGCCGAGTAGGGTCCAGTAGAGTTTACCACAGTCTTTTGTACCTCTTTTGTTTCTGTTATAGTGAATAGTTCTTGTTTCTGCTGTACTTTCTTTACCTGCAGTTCATGTTATATGATAAATGTTGTTCTACTGTTGTGGTGGTATCTACTGTAGTAGTTTCTTTCCTTACTGCTGTATTGTCTTACTGTTAGTTATATTCATGCAGAATGTGGTTTATTTTACTGCTCTTTTGGTTACTTCCTCGTTGGACGACTAGGTCTTGGGATTAGTCGAGTCAGTCCGGTTCTCGTGTCTCGTAGGGACTCGGGAGTCGGGTCGTTACAAGATGGTATCAGAGCAAGGTCGTCCCAAGAAGTGAATCAACTGACTGGAAAATAACCAATTCGCATGTTTATAGCTAGAGTAGCCACCACAACATATCTCCTGACTTGAGCTCTTAGAAGTTTCGTTAGGTACCGTCTGTTTTGACGTTTCGTTTTGTTTCGCGTCTCCTTGCAGGAGTGCCTCGTCGCGGGACTGGCGAGACGGACCGCGAGCGCGGCCGAGGACGAGGTAGGCGAGGTGGATGTGCTGTCGTTGACGTCTCGGTGGACCAGCCACCACTCCCTGGCATCCAGGCCCAGGACCTCGCCAGACTGATACGAGATATTGTACGAGAGGAGCTCCACCCACCGCCCCGAGCACCTCCCCCTGGGGCTGCAGAGGGGGAGTCCTCTGTGGGACCACGCGACGGACACGGCGCTGGACACGAGGGAGGGGATGGGCCCCTGCCGCCCCCACCTTCCTCCGACACTTCTGTACACGAGGCACCTTCGCCTGGAGGTGCACCAGCACCTCCCCTACAGCGCCACTTCGAGCTTTTCGGACAGTTCCGGAAGGTGAAGCCCCCCTCCTTCAAGGGGGATGAGGACCCGACCAAGGCAGAGGACTGGCTTGAGCAGCTGGAGAAGATCTTCGACACCCTTCGCCCCCCGGTGGAGTGCCGCGTGGCCTTTGCCAGGTACCAGCTGGAGAGTGCGGCACACCGGTGGTAGAGGGAGGTCCGGGGACAGGAGAGGGACGAGCCGACGTGGGACCAGTTCGTCACCCTCTTCTACGAGCAGTACTTTCCCCAGACGTGGCAGGACCAGAGGAGGCGGGAGTTCCACACTCTCCGCCAAGGGACGATGACTGTGAGCGCGTACCGTACGCGTTTCTTGGAGCTGTCCCGCTTTGCAGCGACAATGGTAGCCACTGAGGAGGAGCGCCTTTGGAGGTTCACCGAGGGGCTCCGACCTGCGATCCGAGGGTATGTCAAACCCCTGAAGCTGCCTACGTTTTCGAGGGTGGTAGAGGCAGCTATGACTTACGAGGAGACCAACCCGTCCGCACGAGAGACCGACGGTGGGCGGAAGAGGGCCTTTCAGCCAGACTTCTCACAGGGCCGGCGATAACGGAGACACGTGGCGTCCGCAGGAGAGCCGTCACGTTGTGCAGGGCCATCAGTGGCCTTTGGGGGCCCTCGACAGGGGCCAGTCGCCAGCACCGGACCCCCGCCTAGTCGACAGCAGGGACTCACTGAGGGCGGGAGTCGGGTTCCCCTCTGCTACCAGTGTGGCCAGCCGGGCCATGTCAGGAGGGACTGCCCATCTAGGGCAGGAGGTCAGCAGATACTTCCCGTGCAGAGCACTAGAGGGCGCGCAGGAGGCCGCGGTTCCCAGGCACGAGGAGGAGGACAGCAGTCGCGAGGAGGGTACCGACTAGCACCTACCCGTCCGACGCAGAGTGTGGCTGCTTCGTCTGCACCTAGAGCTGAGGGGCGTATCAACGCCCTAACATACAGGGACGCCAGAGCTTCGGGATCCGTGGTAGCAGGTATGGTTTCAGTTTCTGGCAGACTCATTTACACCCTTTTCGATTCCGGTGCTACGCACTCGTTTGTCGCAGCCAGTTTCGCAGTTAGTTTGGACCAGGATTATACACTATTAGAGAATCCGTTCGTAATCAGAGGTCCGAGTGGTCAGCTGTTTGTAGCTGAGGAGGTGTACACGGATTGCGAGGTCAGCGTCGGGGGACATAGCCTGCCAGCTGACCTGATTATGATCCAGATGGAGGACTTTGGTGTGATTCTGGGGATGGATTGGCTGTCTGCTTACCACGCCTTGGTGGACTGTTTTGAGAGGAAGATTGTCTTCTCCATTCCGGAGTTGCCTTCTTTCGAGTTTCACGGACAGCCAGTGGACGGAGGTTTCAGGTGCATTTCGGCACTTTGGGCGGCGAGACTTTTGAGCCAGGGGTGTGAGGGCTTCCTAGCCTGTGTGGTGGCAGAGCCCAGCCCTGTGGCAGACTTCCAGAGCATCCCGGTAGTCAGAGAGTACCCCGACGTGTTTCCAGACGAGTTACCAGGACTACCGCCCGAGCGAGAGATCGAGTTTGAGATCTCACTAGTACCAGGGACCAGCCCCATCTCCACCGCGCCATACAGGATGGCACCGCTTGAGCTGCGAGAGCTCAAGTCCCAGTTGCAGGACCTTTTGGAGAAAGGTTTCGTGAGGCCCAGTGCGTCTCCCTGGGGAGCCCCGGTACTGTTTGTGAAGAAGAAGGATGGGACCCTACGCCTTTGTGTGGACTACCGACAGCTGAATAGGTTCACCATCAAGAACAGATATCCGCTGCCGAGGATCGACGATTTGTTTGACCAGTTGCGGGGTGCCACGGTGTTTTCCAAGATAGACTTGAGGTCTGGATACCACCAGTTGAGGATCAGGGAGACCGACGTCTCCAAGACAGCTTTCCGCACCCGGTACGGACATTATGAGTTTTTGGTCATGCCGTTTGGGCTGACCAATGCCCCCGCTGCTTTCATGGACCTGATGAACCAGGTGTTTAGACCGTACTTGGACCAGTTTGTGGTGGTTTTTATAGATGATGTACTCATCTATTCTAGAGATCGGACGCAGCACGGACAGCACTTGCGGATGGTTCTGGACACTCTGAGATGAAGCAGGCTGTACGCCAAATACAGCAAGTGCGAGTTCTGGTTGAGGGAGGTGACCTTCTTGGGTCATGTGATCTCTGGTGACGGCCTGGCGGTGGACCCCGCCAAGGTCGAGGCAGTGCTCAGGTGGGAGAGACCGCGTTCAGTCACTGAGATTCGCAGTTTCCTGGGACTGGCAGGTTACTACAGACGGTTCATCAGAGGATTTTCACAGATTGCGCGTCCTATGACACAGTTGACCCGGAAGGACGTGCCTTTCGCTTGGACAGACGCCAGTGAGGCGTGTTTTCTGGAGCTGAAGGAGAGGTTGACCTCGGCTCCCGTGCTCACCATCCCTGACAGTAGTGGCGGGTTCGTTGTGTACTCGGACGCTTCCTTGCAGGGGTTAGGAGGTGTGCTCATGCAGAGGGGTCACGTGGTCGCTTACGCCTCGCGGCCACTGAAGCCCCATGAGCATACCTACCCTACCCACGACCTAGAGTTGGCAGCTGTTGTCTTCGCGCTGAAGACATGGAGGCACTACTTGTACGGTGAGACCTTCGAGATTTTTACAGATCACAAGAGCCTCAGATATCTTTTTGACCAGAAGGAGCTCAACATGAGACAGAGACGTTGGTTGGAGCTCCTGAAGGACTACGATTGCAGCATCTCCTACCACCCGGGAAAGGCCAATGTGGTGGCTGACGCCTTGAGCTGTAAGGCACCCGCACGCTTGGCCAGTCTACAGTTACAGAGTTGGAGCCTTTCGGAGGAGGTGGGCAGTTGGCGACCTCTAGAGTTACGAGGATACTGTGGGGTAGTGACGATGACACGGCAGACCAGGCCAGAGCTGATAGACCGCATCATCACAGGACAGATGGCCAATCCGTACTTGCAGTCTTTGCGCGACAGAGTACTATCAGGAGACCCAGGGGACTTCTCTTTCACAGATCAGGTGCTACGCTTGAGGGGACGGTTGTGTGTTCACAGAGACGAGGAGCTGTTGAGAGAGCTCCTGACTGAGGCACACAGTTCCAGATTCACCATACATCCCGGAAACACGAAAATGTACCACGACTTGAGACGCGAGTTTTGGTGGAGAGGGATGAAGCGGGATGTGGGTGAGTTCGTGCAGCAGTGCTTAGTGTGCCAGCAGGTGAAAGCCGAGCATCTGAGGCCTGCAGGGCCGCTTCAGCCGCTTCCAGTGCCAGAGTGGAAGTGGGAGAGCATCACCATGGACTTGGTGGTGGACTTACCAGTTACCCAGCGGGGACACGACGCAGTCTGGGTAATAGTGGATAGATTGACGAAGACGGCGCGATTCTTGCCGATTCGAGTCACTTTGGGACCAGCACGGTTGGCAGAGAGGTATATCCGTGATGTGGTACGACTACACGGAGTTCCGTGGGAGATCGTGTCCAACCGGGATGCCCGCTTTACGTCCCAGTTTTGGGCTGAGTTTCAGCAGGCTTTGGGGACGAGGTTGAGGTTTAGCACGGCTTACCACCCCCAGACGGACGGACAGTCTGAGCGCACGATACAGACACTTGAGGACCTTTTGCGTGCCTGTGTACTGGACTGGAGGGGCTCTTGGGAGGAACACCTGCCCCTGGCGGAGTTTGCATACAACAACAGTTATCACTCGAGCATCGGCATGGCTCCCTACGAGGCTCTTTACGGACGGAAGTGTACGGCACCCTTGAGTTGGGTTGAGGTGGGGACCAAGTGGGAGGTTGGCCCCAGGTTGATCCGGCAGAGTCAGGAGGTAGTTGAGCAGATCCACAGACGACTCCGCACTGTCAGGAGCAGACAAAAGAGCTACGTGGATCGGAGACGCAGAGAGGTGCAGTTTGAGGTTGGGGACCACGTCTTCCTTCGTGTTTTGCCCATGAAGGGCCTACAGCGGTTTGGGGTGAGAGGGAAGCTCGCGCTGAGGTTCGTAGGGCCCTTTGAGGTCCTGGAGCGGGTTGGACCCGTTGCTTACAGACTTGCCCTTCCCCCGCAGCTTTCTAGTGTGCACGACGTGTTCCACGTGTCTAACCTCAGGAAGTACGTAGCCGATTCCAGTCACGTACAGAGTCACGAGAGCGTCGAGGTGAGCGACGACCTGACCTACCCCGAGCGGCCAGTGCAGATCCTAGATCGAGCCGTCTGTAGTTTGAGACGAAAGCAAGTACCCCTGGTAAAGGTTTTGTGGAGGAGCCAGCGGTACGAGGAGGCTACCTGGGAGCCTGAGGCGGCAATGCGGGAGCGGTACCCGGAGCTTTTCGCGGGTACGTCTTTTCGGACCGGTTTCGGTCCTCTTTGAGTTTGTTATGGTTATTTGGACATCTTTTCCCCGCACCCTAGTTGGCGCAAGTTTCGGGGACGAAACTTCCTTTGAGTTTGTTATATTGTTACAAACGCGTGCCCCAGACGTCTTTTAAGACGTCTGGGATCTTTTCCAGACGTCTGGAAAACAGTTATTTTTCGCCCGAGAGATTCGTCTGCGCGCCTGTGCGCGCAGACCCGCGATTCCTCTCTCTCTCTTTCCCTCTCTCTCTGCGGCTGCAGACCTGCCGCGCACTCTCTCCCTCCTCCTCGCGTGGCCTTAAAAGGCCACGCCTCCCCTCCCATCGTCTCCACCGTCCCCTTCCTCTTCTCCTTCCTGTGCTCGAGAGCGAGCGAGCGCGAGGGCGGCAGCAGCGGCCGCAGTGAGCGTGGAGGAGGTGCGGCGTGCGAGGGCGGAGCTCTGCGGTGAGGGCGAGCTCGCCGGAGCGGCTTGGCCGGCCGGCGGAGGGCGCAGGGGGAGCGGAACAACGCGGAGAGGGACCTGCTACGGTCTGAGCAGCAGACGCGCGAGGTGCGACGCGGGCGGCGTCGCGAGCGGAGGCCGAGTGGCACAGTGATTCTGGAAAAATTTCCAGAATCGGACGTCTGGGTTGATAGCCAGACGGCGAGGGAGACGTCCGGAAGATCATAAAGACGTCTGAAAGGTGAGTATTCCACTTTCTTCTTCCTTCCTGTCGACTGACCGTACTGAGGGAGGGAGTTGGCTGTGCGCAGGTTCGCTGATTCGCCATCCTTTGCGAATCAGACGTCTGGAAGTTGTACCAGACGGTGGGAGTGACTTCCAGACGTCCGGGGTGACCATCGGACGTCTGGGAGCTAGGCCAGACATCCCCAAAGACTTCTGGACGTCTGGGAAACCACGCTGCACAGGTAATTGTCTGATCCACTTTTTAAGACGTCTGGAAGAAGTTCCAGACGTCTGATTTTGCACAGTATTGTCTTTTTCGACCCGTTTAGGTCCCGTTCGAGCTCCGTTTTCCGCGATTCGAGTTGCGTTCTTTTCAAAATTAATTCCTCTACCCGTCTACAGTAGCTATACACTGTTTTGAGACACTCCTTGTGTTTGATCCTTGTGATAGGACCTCGTTCAGTTGCAGTCTTGGGAGTCGCGGAGGCACGCGGGATTCCCGATCACGCCCCCATTACTCCCGTTGTACCTGGTAGAGTGGCTTTAAGTTATTAAAATCTGTTAAATTATGAAACCATAAATAGAACCTAGGACATTGCATGAACCCTAGGAATGAGAAATAGATGGAATGATAGCTCCTAGGTGTTGCATGAATCCTAGGACTGGAAAACTAGATTGTATGATAGATCCTAGGATATGGCATGAATCCTAGGATGGGAAAACTAGTGGAATGTATAATACTGCAGTCTTGGAAAATGGAAAGAGATATAAAGCTTCCTGTAATTTGAATTAACAGCTGCCTGCTGTGAATAGATAACGTGGTTGAGAACATGGATTGTAAGAATGTGAAACTGGAAAGTGAAACCTGGATGTTTGAGTAAAAAGGATGGAACCCTGCGGGGAAGTAGGAGTAGAACTCCTGGAAAGTGAATGGAATAGTTTTGGGGAAGTGAGCTGGCCCTTGAGTACGGAATACCAAGGAGAGCAACTGTCCCCCTATTAAGTGCAGAGCGGAGCCAGCCGCCCCAGGGACCCGGGGTTAGGACTGGCCACTCTGTACCGACTTGCTGGCCCTCGCGTACGTAGTACCGAGGAGAGCTACTAGTGTAGGGAGGTACTAGCTACCCCACAGGCCCCGAGGTTCTGCTAGCCTCCCACACCAACTTGTTAGGCCCGCTGGGGCAAACCAGGGTGTCAGGCGAGGGTGCGCGGACTGTGGAGGGGCAAGGCCCCGGTTTGGTTACTGTGGAGGGGTTGGACCCCTGTTACTGAGAGGGCTCTGCCCTGGACTGGTTCCGTGCTGTGCTTTGGGTGCACCCGTTAACGGAAATGACTGACCGCGTGCCAGTACGGGTTAGCTACCTGTGCGTTTATCGCATGTGCCGTAGTCACCGTTACGTCTGTCAGTGACCTTGGGGTGGTTGACTGAGGGTAGGATCACCACGGGGGACTCTCCCGGCCAGGAGAGCACCACGTGCTACTTCTACTTTTTGGAAAAGACTGCAATCAAGATCGTTCCCACGAGGAACATTCGAGATCAAGTAAAAGATCTGAGAAATAAATGAAATAGTGAGACAATTGAAAGATGTAAATAAAGAAAGTTATAGAACATAACAGCTACTGTACACTCTACTGTTGTCTTTAGTTTAGATGCCACTCTACTCAGCGTTTTGCTGACGTGTTACACTCGTTACCTTTTTCAGGACCAGGTGTTGAGCAGCCAGGGTCAGCGGCTGCAGAGGACGCTGGGCCGAGTAGGGTCCAGTAGAGTTTACCACAGTCTTTTGTACCTCTTTTGTTTCTGTTATAGTGAGTAGTTCTTGTTTCCGCTGTACTTTCTTTACCTGCAGTTCATGTTATATGATAAATGTTGTTCTACTGTTGTGGTGGTATCTACTGCAGTAGTTTCTTTCCTTACTGCTGTACTGTCTTACTGTTAGTTATATTCATGCTGAATGTGGTTTATTTTACTGCTCTTTTTGTTACTTCCTCGTTGGACGACTAGGTCTTGGGATTAGTCGAGTCGGTCCGGTTCTCGTGTCTCGTAGGGACTCGGGAGTCGGGTTGTTACAGGTACCTTCGTATGTTATCTCTAAAGTGTGCCATATTTCATAGGCAGTGGCACATTGTGAAATCCGATTGAACTCTTTCGGACTCAAGGTGTAATATAATGTATTCATTGTCTTTGCATTGAGTGATAGCTCACGGACTTGTTGAGAATATCCTCCCATGGGCCTCTCTAGAACATCTAATGGGACTTCGCATCGCTCGCATATGGTGTAGTCATTCGTTTGAAGCCACATCGTCTCGAAGATGCTCCCCTACATGATCTCGCCAGTTTGTTACACCGAATTTGTGAGTCCTACCTCTGATACCAAATGAAATTACACTAGAGGGGGGTAAATAATGCGGGATAAAAAATATGCAGAAATAAAATCAATTACACACAATAGTCACCACAAGAGACAATAAATTTTTAGGTGGAAACCCCAAGGGTAAAAACTACCACCTAAGCCTCTCGACTTAGGATTTCCCGATCGACCGTCGACTAAATCTACTAACCGAACTACTTAAGCCGATACACCCACTCTACTTTAACCCGAGGGTAGCGTACCTCGAACCTCTCTTTTTCATGAAGAGTATTTTTTCTCATGAAAGAAATGATAATTCACCATGTGAATACCCAACCAAAGAAAATGAAAAATACAAAAGCCTATAGAGCCTAATAAGTATGGAATTAACTTAAGCTTCAATAGGCAAGGGACTTCCCTGATACGGAAGAGAGTATGTGTGAATGCACAGTAGGTTGGTGCTCTCATATGGGGAATGTAGAACTTGGAGAGCAAATGACAGTCTCTTCTTAAATCTCTTTTTACACTCAAAAAAGGTGGAAATATTGTCGTTATGGTGTATATTGCCAAGTAGAGGTCCTTTAATATTTATAGAGTCCTTAAGAATGTTCAAGAAAGAATAGAAATGGTCTTATAGCCGTTAAGGGTGATTGCACAAAAGAATGGGCCGAAAACAAAATCATAAATGGGTCTGACACCAGATTCCGACGTCTAATTTTAATGTCAAATGTCTGGTCATACGTCTAATGAAATGTCTAATCATCTAATTCTGTAGGGAGTGTTTCCTAGAATTGATCTAATCTAAATAGGGATCTAGTTAGACATCTAAGGAAGATTTTTAAAATGTTTGAGATTATTTTCAGACATCTAATTGTAAGCAGGTTTGTTCCAAGAAATGTCCAGATCCAAACAAGATTTTAGTGTAACAAGTTCAGACAATGGACTGGACGTCTGACAGATGATTTAGACATCTGATAGTAAGGGTGTTTTGCGAGAATTGATTTCCCGAGAAGCCAACAGCCATATGGGTCTGACAAATCTTGATTTTGGTTAGATTTGATCTAACGTCTCTTTATCAAACATCTAAGGATCTTTAAGGACATCTGGGTATAATAGTAAAATAATCCTAAGGTGGTCCTCGAATATTTTCCTCTAACAGGTTAACGATCCTATTGTTGGATGTTTAACATGTCTGTCTGATTCCTATTTTGTTTTTCTGATTTCATTTTAAGGTTTGGCTAAGTGTCCGAGGGATGTGTAAGTATTACAAGGACTAAGGTGTTACACTTTAGGCTCTTTAACATAAATCTAAAGAAGAAGAAATAACATGCAAAGAAATACAAAATATAATTTTTATTTCTATCATATTCTTCTTCTCCATGCTTCTTCAAGCTTTCACTCCAAGCGAAGCTCTATCATCTCCATGCTCCTTGATGCTTTTGTCCAAAAGTTAAGCTCCTCCATTCTTCCATAGACATGAGCTTGAACTCCTCCACACTTGATTCCTCTTGCATTTTATCTGAAACTATAAACTCAATGCAATTTTTAACTAATAAGTGTTTTGTTATCATCAAAATTAACAATTGTGGTGCCCTTGCACCAACAAGGTTTCCTCAACCTAAGATTTTCTCGATCAGGCCTGGCTGATCAATTCATTAACATACCACTTAAATGAGGGTAGTATAACCTCTTACAACACTGTTAAGACCCATGCTGTTTGAGCCTTTTAAGACATCTAGATTGTGGGTCAGACGTCTGGTCAGACATCTAGACACATTCCCAGACGTCTGGAAATCAAAAATTTTGAGTACGAACTCGCATTTGCGTGCAGGCTGTGTGCAGATAGTACTCTCATTTTTCCTCCCCTTCTCTCTCTCCCCGCCACCAGCAAAACCCTAACCCACAGATCTTATAAAACCCCCCTTCCCCTCTCTCATTCTCCTCACACCAGCCCCTTCCCCTCTTCTTCTCCACTCCAGCGAGAGATAGCGTGAGCAAGAAAGCGCGTGAGCAGCGTCGAGGAGGAGCGGCATGAGGAGAGGAGGAGAGTGAGCTCGCAGGCTCGTGTGGGAGCTCACCAGTGAGCGCACGGTCGGAGCAATGCATGCACAAGGAGTGCATCGAGGAGGTCCTCCCCGACACTGCTGCAGCTAGAGCTGCAGGCGAGGGGGCGCAGCGAGAGAGCAACGGAAGCAGGTTCTGGTTCTGGGTTTTTTCCCAGAATCAGACGTTTGGAGTGACCTCCAGACGACGGTGCGGACGTCTAGAGGTGGTTCCAGATGTCTGAGGAGAGGGCTTCACGAAGGTACGTCCTCTTTGTGGATATGGCCATGCAAGCTGCTCCGCTGATACCCTGTTGCATGCCGTTCTGAGAAGATTGCGTGGTTTCATGCAGGATTCGCTTCAGAAGGCGCGGGACACACCCTCCCACGCATTTCAGACGTTTGGGTGACGTACCAGACGACGAGAAGCACTTCCAGACATCCAGAGAGGTGGTCGGATGTCTGGAGCGGGTCCAAACGGTCCAAAAGAGTTCTTGGACATCTGAGGATTGGCGCAGAGACGTAGGTATGATACTGGACACTTTTAAGACGTCTGGAAGTTGTTCTAGACGTTTGATTTGAGACAGAAACCCTATTTTTTACTCGTTTAGGGTCCGTTTGAGTTCTGTTTTACGCAATTAAGATACCGTTGTAATCCTTGTGAGTTTCTCTACTTACTAGAAGGCTTTCCATCCTATTCTAATAATTCCCTTGTGTTTATTCCTATTATAGGACTCCGTTCTATTGCAGGTTCAGGGCTTGCTGATGCACGTGAGCCTACTGTTCACACCCCCAATACTCCTGGCTACCCCTAATTTAATTATAACCTAAATGCATGTGTGGAATGAATGATTAGAACCTAAGATATGGCATAAATCCTAGGATGAGAAACACTTGAAATGTTTGTATTGGATGATTAAATTGCAGTCTTGAATGAGTAGATAGAATGGTAACAATTGCCTGTAAATGAATAATAGCTGCCTGTGAAATATGAAGTAGTTGTGCTAGCTAACTGTTGCATGTAAATTTTCTGTTGTATACGTTAAATGACATAATATGAGCTGCATGCATATAAATTGAGAATGGTTATGTGAATGATGGAAATACGAGCTACCTGTGTCTAACCTGTGTATGGAAATGTGAGTGATAGCAATACAAGCTGCTTATGTATAACCTGAGAATGGTAATAGAATGAAGCCTGGTATGGCATGGCATGAGGAATATGAGCATGAACCTTATGGGAAATTAGGAGTAGAACTCCTGGAAATAAATGGAATGGATCTGGAAATGTGAGTGGGGAAGTGAGTTGGCCCTTGAGTATGGAGTACCAAGGAGAGCAACTGTCTCCCTGTTTAGTGCAGAGCGGAGCTAGCCACCCTTGGGTTGGGATGCAGGGTTAGGGTTGGCCACTCTGTACCGACTTCTTGGCCCTCGCGTACACGGTACCGGGGACAGCTACTAGTATAGGGAGAGAGCTAGCCATCCCACGAGACTCGGCGTTCAGCTAGTTGTCCTACACCGACTTATTAGGCCCACTGGGCAAACCAGGGTAGTTAGGCGAGGGTGCACAAACTGTGGAGGGGCGAGACCTCTATTTGGTTCTTAGGGGCTAGACCCCTGTTACTGAGAGGGCTAGGCCCTATACTGGTTCCGTGCTGTGCTTTGGGTGCACCCACTAACGGAAACGACTGACCGCGTGCCAGTGTGGGGTAACTACCCATGTGCTTATCGCACATGTCATAGTCACCGTTACGTCTGTCCGTGACCTTGGGGTGGTTGACTAGGTGTAGGATCACCACGGGGGACTCTCTCGGCCAGGAGAGCACCACGTGTGCCTTCTACTCCTCGGAAAAGACTGCAATCAAGATTGTTCCCATGAGGAACATTCGAGATCAAGAAAGAGACCTGATAAATAAACCAAGTGGTGAAAAGAATAATTAGTTAAAGAAGGTAATTGAAAAACAACAGCAACCTATCCACTTTTACTGCTTTAGTTAGTTGGTTGTCACTCTACTCAACGTTCGTTGACTTCGTGTACTCATAACACTTTTCAGGTCCAGGTGTTGAGCAGCCAGAGCCTATAGCTACAGAAAGTGTTGGGCCCAATAGAACCCAGTAGTTGTAGCTCTTTTGTTGTACTCATTTATAGTAGTGAGTAGCCTCTTGTACCTTTATGTTCTATACTTTATGTTTCCTATACTTGTTACTTTCTGCTGTTGTGGTGGTGATATATACTGTAGCAGTTTTTACTTCTTTACTGCTGTACCTTTTTACTATTAGTTGCTTAGCATAGTGAATGTGGTTTACTTTCCTGCTTTTTGGTTACGTTCTCGTTGGACGACTGGATCTTGGGATCAGTCGAGTCGGTTCGGTCTCGTGTCTTGTAGAGATTCGGGAATCGGGTCATAACAAGATGGCATCAGAGCAAGGTCGTCCCAAGAAGTGAACCAACTAGCTTGAGAATAACCAATTCACATGCTGGCAACTAGAGTAACCACCACAACGTATCTTTTGACATCCGTTTTGAGGTTCTTCTGCTAAATGTCCGTTAGAATTGACGTTTTTTTGTTCTATTGTTCTCGTCTCCTTGCGGGAGATTGCTTGATGTGGAGTCATTGAGGCGGGCCGCAGACGCGGCCGTGGACGAGGTCGGAGGGGCGGACGTGCTGAGCCTGACGTTTCTGTGGACCAACCACTTCTTCCAGGCGTTCAAGTCCAAGACCTCGCCCAGCTGATATGCGAGATAGTATGAGAGGAGCTCCACTCACCTCCACGAGCACCTCTCCCTGGGGATGTGGAGGGGGAGTCCTCTGTGGGACCATGAGACAGACGCAGTGCTAGACGTGGGGGAGGGGGTGGTCCTCCACCACCCCCACCGCACTCTGACACTTCCGAGCATGAGCCCTCCCTGCCTGGAGGCGTGCCCGTTTCCCCACTTCAGCGACATTACGAGCTTTTCAGACAGTTTCGAAAGCTGAAGCCCCCCTCCTTCAAAGGGGATGAGGACCCGACTGAGGTAGAGGACTGGCTAGAGCAGATCGAGAAGGTGTTCGACACCCTTCGCCCCCCTGCGAAGTGCCGTGTGGCCTTTTCCATGTATCAGCTGGAGAGCGCAACACACAGGTAGTGGAGGGCGATCAGAGGTCAGGAGGGGGCAGAGCCGACGTGGGACCGATTTGTGACCCTCTTCTACGAGAAGTACTTCCCACAGATGTGGTAGGTTCAGAGGAGGCAGGAGTTCCACACTCTCCGCCAGGGGACGATGACTGTGAGCGCGTATCGTATGCGTTTTCTGGAGCTGTCCTGTTTCGCTGCGACAGTTGTGGCTACTGAGGAGGAGCACCTGTGGAGGTTCACTGAGGGGCTCTAGGCTGCCATTCGGGGGTATGTCAAACCCCTGAAGCTGCCCACGTTCTCGAGAGTGGTGGAGGTAGCCATGACCTATGAGGAGACCAACCCGGCCGCACATGACACTGACAGTGGACGAAAGAGGCCCTACCAGTCAGACTACTCACAGGGTCGGCAAGAGAGAAGGCATGCGATGCCCGCAGGAGAGCCATCACACTTTGCAGGGCGTCAGTGACCTTTAGGGGCCCCCGACAGGGGCCAGCTGCCAGCACTGGACCCCTGTCCAGCAGTCAGCAGGGACCTACCAAGGGTGGGAGTCGAGTTCCCTTTTGCTACCAGTGTGGCTAGCTGGGCCACATTAGGAGGGACTGCCCATCTAGGGTTGGAGGTCAGTAGATGCTCACCGCACCAAGCATCAGAGGACGAGCAGGAGGCCGTGGTTCCTAAGCATGTGGGGGAGGTCAGCAGTTGCGGGGAGGGTACCGGCCAGCGGTTACCCGTCCGACACATTGTGTGGCTGCTTCTTCCACACCGAGAGCTGAGGAGCATATCAACGCCCTGATACACAGAAACGCTAGAGCTTCAGGTTCAGTGGGAGCAAGTATGGTTACAGTTTCCGGTAGACTAGTTTACACACTTTTTGATTCTGGCGCCACGCACTCGTTTGTTGCTGCTAGTTTTGCTGTCAGTTTGGGATAGGATTGTTGTTGTTAGAGGATCCTTTTGTGATCAGAGGTCCGGGTGGTCAGTTGTTTGTAGTTGAGGAGGTTTACATAGACTGTGGGTCAATGTTGGAGGATACAACCTCCCCGCTGACCTGACTGTGATACCGATGGAGGACTTTCGCGTGATTCTGGGGATGGATTGGCTGTCCGCTTACCACGCTTTGGTGGACTGTTTTGAGAGGAAGATTGTCTTCTCCATACCGGAGATACCTTCTTTTGAGTTTCACGAACAGCCGGTGGATGGAGGCTTCAGGTGCATTTCTGTACTTCAGGCGGCAAGACTTTTGGGCCAGGGGCGTGAGGGCTTTCTGGCTTGTGTAGTGGCAGAGTCCAACCCCGTGGCAGACTTTCATAGCATCCCGGTGGTCAGAGAATACCCCGACGTATTTCCAGAGGAGCTGCCAGGACTACCGCCTAAGCGTGAGATCGAGTTTGAGATCTCACTCGTACCGGGGACCAGCCCCATTTCTATAGCACCTTACAGGATGGCACCACTTGAGCTGCGAGAGCTCAAGTCTCAGTTGCAGGAACTATTGGAGAAGGGCTTTGTGAGGCCCAGTGCGTCTCCGTGGGGAGCCCCGGTGTTATTTGTGAAGAAGAAGGATGGTACCCTACGCCTTTGTGTGGACTACAGACAGCTGAATAGGGTCACCATCAAGAATAGGAATCCGCTGCCGAGGATTGATGCTTTTTTTGACTAGTTGCGAGGTGCCACGATTTTCTCCAAGATAGACTTGAGGTCTGGCTACCACCAGTTAAGGGTCAAGGAGACCGACGTCTCCAAGACAGCTTTCCGCACCAGGTACGGACACTACAAGTTTTTGGTCATTCCGTTTGGGCTGACTAATGCCCCCGTTGCTTTCATGGATTTGATGAACCGAGTGTTCAGACCGTATCTGGATCAGTTTGTGGTGGTGTTTATCGATGATGTGCTCATCTACTCACGAGATCAGGCGCAGCACAGACAGCACTTGTGGATGGTTCTGGACACGTTGAGACGACGTAGGCTGTATGCCAAATACAGCAAGTGTGAGTTCTGGTTGAGGCAGGTGACCTTCTTAGGTCATATGATTTCAGGGGATGGCTTGGCTGTGGATCCAGCCAAGGTAGAGGCAATGCTCAGGTGAGAGAGACCGCGTATAGTGACAGAGATCCACAGTTTCTTGAGACTGGAAGGTTACTACCGGCGGTTTATTAGGGGTTTCTCGTAGATTGCACGTCCTATGACACAGTTGACCAGGAAGGACGTGCCCTTTTCTTGGACAGACGCTTGTGAGGCATGTTTTCAGGAGTTGAAGGGGAGGCTGACTTCAGCTCCTGTGCTTACCATCCCAAATAGCAGTGGCGATTTCGTTGTGTACACAGATGCTTCATTGCAGGGGTTAGGGGGTGTGCTCATGCAGCAGGGTCACGTTGTCGCTTACGCTTCGCGGCAACTGAAGCCACATGAGCATAGCTACCCTACCCATGACTTAAAGTTGACAACTGTCGTCTTCGCGCTGAAGACATGGAGGCACTACCTATATAGTGAGACTTTTGAGATATTCACGGATCATAAGAGCCTCAGGTATTTGTTTGATCAGAAGGAGCTTAACATGAGACAGAGACGTTGATTAGAGCTCCTGAAGGACTATGACTGTAGCATCTCCTACCATCCGGGGAAGGCCAATGTGGTGGTTGACGCCTTGAGCCAGAAGGCGCCCGCCCACTTAGCCAGTTTACAGGCACAGAGTTGGAGACTCATGGCAGAGTTGGGTAGTTGGCGACCCCTAGAGTTACAGGGGCACTGTAGGGCAGGAACTGTGACACGACAGACAAGACCAGAGCTGATAGACCGCAATATTACAGGATAAATGACAGATCCATACCGGCAATCGTTGCGAGATAAGGTACTGTTAGGGGATCCAGAAGATTTCTCCTTTACCAACGAGGTGCTGCGGATGAGGGGACGTTTGTGTGTTCCCAGAGACGAGGAGTTGTTGAGAGAGCTCCTGACTGAGGCACACGATTCCAGGTTCACCATACATCCCAGGAACATGAAGATGTATCATGATCTGAGACATGATTTTTGGTGGAGAATGATGAAGTGGGATGTAGGTGAGTTCGTACAGCAGTGTTTGTTGTGCCAGCAGGTGAAGGCGAGCATCAAAGGCCTGCAAGACCATTGCAGCCACTTCCAGTGCCAGAGTGGAAGTGGGAGAGCATCACCATGGACTTGGTGGTAGGTTTGCCTATTACCCAGAGAGGACACGACACAGTCTGGGTGATTGTAGACAGATTGACGAAGATGGCACGTTTCTTGCCAATCCGAGTTACCTTGAGACCAGCACAGTTAGCAAAGAGATATATTCGTGATGTGGTACGTCTACACAGAGTTTCGCGTGAGATTGTATCTGACTAGGATACTCGCTTTACGTCCCAGTTTTGGGCTAAGTTTCAGCAGGCTTTGGGGACACGGTTGAGGTTCAGCAAGGCGTACCACCCCCAGACGTACGGACAGTCAGAGCGCACGATACAGACACTTGAGGACCTTTTGCATGCTTGTGTACTGAACTAGAGGGGCTCTTGGGAGGAGCACTTTCCCCTGGCAGAGTTTGCATATAATAACAGTTATCACTCAAGCATCGGCATGGCACCCTACGAGGCTCTGTACGGATGGGGGTGTACTGCACCCTTGAGTTGGGTTGAGGTGGGGACCAAGTGGGAGGTTGGCCCCAAGCTAATCCGGTAGAGTCAGGAGGTGGTTGAACAGATTCACAGACGACTTCGCACTGTCAGGAGCAGACAGAAGAGTTATGCCGATCGGAAGCCTAGAGAGGTGCAGTTCGAGGTTGGGGATCACGTCTTTCTACGTGTTTCACCCATGAAGGGCCTGCAGCGTTTTGGGGTGAAAGGGAAGCTCGCACCGAGGTTTGTGGGGCCCTTTGAGGTCCTGGAGCAGGTGGGACCTGTTGCTTATAGGCTTGCCCTTCCTCCCCAGCTTTCTGGTGTGTACGACGAGTTTCACGTGTCCAACCTCAGGAAGTACGTCGCCGATCCCAGTCACGTTCTGAGCCACAAGAGTGTCGAGGTGGGTGACGAACTAACCTACCCCGAGCGACCAGTGCAGATACTAGATAGAGCCGTCCGGAGTTTGAGACAGAAGCAGGTACAGGTACCCCTGGTGAAGGTCTTGTGGAGGAGCCAGAGGTACGAGGAGGCTACCTGGGAGCCTGAGGAGGCAAAGCGAGAGCGGTACCCGGAGCTTTTTGAGGGTACGTCTTTTTGGACCGGTTTCGATCCTCTTTAAGTTTGTTATGCGTATATTGTTCTTTTTCCACACCCTAGCTAGCTCAAGTTTCGGGGATGAAACTTCCTTTAAGTTTGTTATGATGTTAAGACCCATGCTGCTTGAGCCTTTTAAGACATCTGGATTGTGGATCAGGCGTCTGGTCAGACATCTGGACACCTTCCCAGATGTTTGGAAATCAAAAATTTTGAGTACGAGCTCATATCTGCGCGCGGGCTGCGTGCAGACAGTACTCTCATTTTTCCTCCCCTTCTTCTCTCTCTCCCCGCCTCCAGTAAAACCCTAACCCACCGATCTTATAAAACCCCCTTCCCCTCTCTCGTTCTCCTCACACCGGCCTCTTCCCCTCTTCTTCTCCACTCCAGCGAGAGAGGCAGCACGAGCAAGAGAGCGCGCGGGTAGCGTCGAGGAGGAGTGACGTGAGGAGAGGAGGAGAGTGAGCTCGCGAGCTCGTGTGGGAGCTCACCGGTGAGCGCATACGCGAGGAGGAGTGCGTCGGGAAGGTCCTCCCCGACACTGCTGCAGCCGGAGCTGCAGGCGAGGGGACGCAACACGGCTACGCGCGGCGTGAGAGCAGCAGAAGCAGGTTCTGATTCTGGGTTTTTTCCCAGAATCAGATGTCCGAAGCGACCTCCAGACAACGGTGCGGACGTCTGGAGGCGGTTCTAGATGTCTGAGGAGAGGACTTCACGAAGGTACATCCTCTTTGCGGATACGGCCATGCAGGCCGCTCCGCTGATACCCTGTTGCATGCTATTTTGAGAAGATTGTGTGGTTTTGTGCAGGATTCGCTTCGAGAAGGGGCAGGACACGCCCTCCCACACATTTCAGATTTCTAGGCGACGTACCAGACGACGGGAAGCACTTCCAGATGTCCGAAGAGGTGGTCAGACGTCTGGAGTGGGGTCCAGATGATCCAAAAGAGTTCTTGGATGTCTGAGGATTAACGTAGAGACGTAGGTATAATACTGGACACTTTTAAGACATCTGAAAGTTGTTCTAGACATCTGATTTGAGACAAAAACCCTATTTTTGACCCACTTAGGGTCCGTTTGAGTTCCGTTTTACGCAATTAAGATATCGTTATATTTCTTGTGAGTTCCTCTACTTGCTAAAAGGCTTTCCATCCTATTCTAATAATTCCCTTTTGTTTGTTCCTATTATAGGACTCCATTATGTTGTGGGTTCAGGGCTTGCTGAGGCACGTGAGCCTGCTGTTCAAGCCCCCAATACTCCTAGGCTTACTGGTAGAGTGGTTACCCCTAATTTAATTATAACCTAAATGCATGTATGGAATGAATGATTAGAACCTAGGATATGGCATAAATCCTAGGATGAGAAACACTTGAAATGTCTGTATTGGATGATTGAATTGCCGTCTTGAATGAGTAAATAGAATGGTAACAATTGCCTGTAAATGAATAACAGCTGCCTATGAAATATGAAGTAGTTGTGCTAGCTAACTGTTGCATGTAAATTTCCTGTTGTATACGTTAAATGACATAATACGAGCTGCATGCATATAAATTGAGAATGGTAATGTGAATGATGGAAATACGAGCTACCTGTGTCTAACCTATGTATGGAAATGTGAACGATAGCAATACAAGCTGCTTATGTATAACCTGAGAATGGAAATAGAAATGATGAAACCTGGTATGGCATGGCATGAGGAATATGAGCATGAACCCTACGGGGAATTAGGAGTAGAGCTCCTAGAAATAAATGGAATGGGTCTGGAAATGTGAGTGGGGAAGTGAGCTGGCCCTTGAGTGCGGAATACCAAGGAGAGTGACTGTCCCCCTATTTAGTGCAGAGCGGAGCTAGCCACCCTTGGGTTGGGACCTAGGGTTAGGATTGGCTACTCTGTACCAACTTCTTAGCCCTCGCATACACGGTACCGGGGAGAGCTACTAGTGTAGGGAGAGAGCTAGCCACCCCATGGGATCCAGGGTTCAACTAGCCGCTCTACACCAACTTGTTAGGACCACTCGATAAACCAGGGTAGTCAGGCAAGGGTGCGTGGACTGTGGAGGGGCGAGACCCTTGTTATTAAGAGGGTTAGGCCCTATACTGGTTTCGTGTTGTGCTTTGGGCGCACCCGCCAACAGAAACGGCTGACCGCGTGCCAGTGCAGGGTAGCTACCCGTGCGCTTATCGCGCGTGCCGTAGTCACCGTTACATCTGTCCGTGACCTTGGGGTGGTTGACTGGGTGTAGGATCACCACGGGGGACTCTCCCGGCCAGGAGAGCACCACGTGTGCCTTCTACTCCTCAGAAAAGACTGTAATCAAGATCGTTTCCATGAGGAACATTAGAGATCAAGAAAGAGACCTGATAAATAAACCAAGTGGTGAAAAAGAATAATTAGTTAAAGAAAGTAATTGAAAAACAACAGTTACTTATCCACTTTTACTGCGCCACTCTACTCAGCATTCCTTGACTTCATATACTCATAATCCTTTTCAGGTCCAGGTGTTGAGTAGCCAAAGCCTACAGCTACAGAGGGTGCTGGGCCCAGTAGAGCCCAGTAGTTGTAGCTCTTTTGTTGCACTCGTTTGTAGTAGTGAGTAGCCTTTTATACCTTTATGTTCTGTACTTTTACGTTCTGTATTTTATGTTTCCTGTACTTGTTACTTTCTACTATTGCGATGGTGATATATACTGTAGCAGTTTTTACTTCTTTACTACTATACCTTTTTACTGTTAGTTGCTTAACATAGTTAATGTGATTTACTTTCCTACTTTTTTGTTACTTTCTCGTTGGACGACTGGGTCTTGGGATCAGTCGAGTCGGTCCGGTCTCGTGTCCTGTAGGGATTTGAGAGCCGAGTCGTAACAAACACCCTCTCCAATGCTAATGGAGAGACCTTAAATTTAGCAAAGGGAATCCCAACATCTTAGATCCCATACAATAACTAGAAGAACAAAGAACAAATCATAAGAATAAAAAATCTTATGGAACCTCAAAAATAATTAATTAAATTGATTTTTCAAGTGATAGAAAAGGAATGTGGGTGTGCACCTGATCAGAAGCTTTGAGAGTGATTGGGGCACATAAGAAAATACTCTCTCCTTTTTTTAATCAGTAGAAGCTTTTTGAATTGTGAGAATTTTTTTGAAGGATTTAGGTCAGAGATAATTAAAGAGCAATGGCACAAGTTATCTTAGGAAAGACTAATTTGACATGCAAAAATCTCATTATATTTAGTCTCCTAATTAATTGATCAAAATGTTCATTAGTTGATCAAAATGTCTAAATCAAGACCGATCAAATATGCTATTGGTTGATCAAACTGCATGGGTAAAATAGATTTTGGTCACGCATTTAGATCAATCAAGTTTTGTAATTGGTCAATCAATTTGTTGATTGGTTGACCAAACATAAAACTAATTGATTAACTAAGGTGCATGTAATTTCAAGCATAGTCATCAATCAATACTTAAGTTGGTCAACCAATTTTCCATTTTGGTTTTGAGTTCAATTTTTGATGGTGATTGGTAAATTAATGTTCCTTTTTTATTGATAAATTTGCATCAAAAGACAGGACCAAACCACATACAAATTGGCCAATTAAGATCAAGTTTTATTCGATTAAGAGGTTATTTTGATTTATCAATTATAAAAACTATCAATTAATTTAGCATAATAATTGGAGACTTCCAAATGCAAATTGGTAAATTACCATGAATTATTGGTCGATCAAAGCATTAAAAAGATATCAATTTTTATCAAATTTAAAGTATGGTTCCATACAATATGTTTAGACTCAATATTAAGACTTACAATTCATTATCCACACAATGGGCACTTTGATCTTCACAGTTTATCATGCTCTTCTAAAATTCTTCATCATTGAAGTCCTTCAATTCTTTTGCAGTTTCCTTAATTGTCAATTCAAATGTAAAATAATTTTGTTTCATTAAAACAAAGGGACTTAACACTAATGAAGGATGCTAAGCTCACCTTCACCCCTCATGCTGAAGTCGAGCCTCTTTACCTTGAGGGTCATCCTCGTGGCTACTGCTTAACTTTTCAATTGGTAGAGTGATTACTCTTTCCTGCAAATAGTGCCAACTAATCGAGTTCCACAGAACCTGACAGGAAAATGGGGAGAAGGGAGTAATGATGAAGCAAGAATGTAAAAGGAGCAAGAAATAGAGAGAACATGGGAAATTGGTAACATAATTCCACCGGATTGGTATATATTTGAGGAGATCTAACCCTCAAGTATTCACTAGTGATCTTTTAGAGAATATTACAAGTGCGGTCCCCTTCTTGGGTACATGCCTCTCTTTTTACAGGGGATTATCGATCACGATTACTATCGATGATCATTTTCCCTTCGTGCAAGGCAATCGACTTTACAGTTGCCTCTGCCTCCATTCCTATATCGTTGCTTCAATTCCCAAGCCACCGCTTTGATTCTCATGCCGCCACCTTATCTCCTGCATTGTTAGTGCCTTTCCCACCCGATGTCGTCAGAATCAGCATAGCAGCAAACTACAATGTCCTGGCCTTTTGGTTTTTGTTCCATCACTTGAGGACTGGGTGATCAAGTCAATTGGATGCTCTCGAATAATCTAGGCAAGCTAAATTAGCTAGTCACTTTGGGTGGTCCGCCCAAAGCAGTGGCACCGCAATCCGCCTGATGGAAGGCTTATCTTGCCTATAAGTTAGGCTACCTCTCTTCCTTAACCTGACTTAGGCCTGCTTGCTTCAGGAGTCATCTTCTGACGGGTTTGACTTTCTCTCTCCCATCACCTTGCCTCTACGACATACCATTTTGCCTTTTTTCATACCTACAGATCCTTGGAGTTCCCCTGTAAGGTCAGGCATTGGAAGAGGTCAAATATGAAGTCCATCCTCCAAGGCGCTGTCCAATTTATTGATTCTCTTACCAACTTTACTTGAGTTTGTCAGTATTGACGGTTGTTGTGCTTTATTGCCTTTTATGCTTGGCCTGTGATGTGTTTTTGCTAAAATTTTCCATTTAACATATTGCATTAGGATCTGGGAAAATCTGTCGTGGTCAAGAGATTAGCTTCATGGGTGGATACGCACGTCAATAATCCACGGGCTTCATAAATAATGCTAGGTTTTTGACTGAAACCTAGACCAACCCAGTGATGAATAGGTTCAGTTGCACTTGGGCCATGTAGTTGATGAACCAAAAGGAACTTTAATGGTAGCAAAACGGTTTTCCTATAGGTTGAACCTTTGCCAAGGTCCTATTTTGTTTTCTTTTTCTCCATTGGTCAACACGCATAAGCATTACGCCCAATACCACACGGGTGTCATTTTAATCCGTTCCGTCATAATCTAGATCTTTCAGTAATCCACCATATATACTATCAAATCCAACAATTACCAAGAGTAACCGGAACACTGCAGAGAATTTCACATACACATTCCTGCAGGTGATTTAAACTACAAGACTAGATACAAGTCATATCAATCCTCACACGAAAACTAGCTTTTAGGTTTCTATACTTTAAGATCGCACGTATGTACCTAATTGCAACATGGGCACTTCATCAGACCATTCTCATTGCACTCCCTACACCGGACGACACCTTTGTCATCATCAACCACCACCTTGCAGCTTCCATTGCACACCAAGCATGGCACGAACCTCACACCACCGCACCCTCTACACCCTTTCCTTCCACTCTGGGAAGGCACCACCTCTGCGGCTCCACCACCGCCACCCGTCCTCCTCCTCCTCCCGACCATCCCCATAATTGCCCCCAACCTCCCAATCTCGTTAAGTTCATCTATCTCTTTGACTCCCCCAACATATCTTCCCAGAATGAACAGCCTCGGCACGCTTGCCTCCTCCCCTATGAGCACCTTTAGCTCCTTAAGGTACTCTCCATGCAGCGAGACGTCCCTGTCGTCGATGTCGAGCTCTCCTAAGAGGTTCCCTTCCACTATCTGCCTCACCGCTTCACAATCCTCGAAGGTTCGCCGAACTGCACGGACTGTTGTGGTGTATAGGACGATATCCCCTGCGCCTCCTGGTGGACATATTTCGGGGAAGCCACGTAAAGGGTCTCGGCTCCAAATCCTTGTTGGGTCCTCGCTGGTGCTGTTCCACTTCTCTCGCTCCTCCCTATCAGCATCATTATTGTTTATATTTTAATCATTTAAAATAAAAAGGAAAAGCTCGATTAAGTGATCACCAAATGTTGCATCAAGCAACTTAACTTGTTTTTTTTAAAACCAGGTTTAAAGTTTTTCAACCAAATAGGAGAGGAGTAAATAGAAGTAAATTAAAAAGACGAACTTTTTAAGGCGCCGATCTACTGGTGGATTGGAGACGGACAAGATTTCATGGTTTGTTTTGCATGAGTCAATAATAACAAAGTGATTCAACATAACAACCATAAAACAATTAATACTCGATTAAAAATCTAACTTGCGAGGTTACTAAAAAGGGAAAACGGGTAATTGTTGTTGCAATTTGCAAGTGTGTTTGGCGGTAACTTGCCAACCGCGAGCGATAATTTCGAGTTGTTAAATCCCGGAAGCACAAAAATAAAAATCTCGACCATTAGAAAAATTAATCGCAGAGACCTGCTTTTATTTTATTTTGATGCAACAAAAACATATATGAAGATATAAAATCCTCCAAAAATCAGCTTTTAAGAGCTGCAGAATTGTAGCTACTATCTTTCGAAAAAATAATAAACACAAATGTATACAGAAAACAAGCCCGAAGTTCATTTTGAAGATTTACTGTACTGAATTCGCAGTGTTGAAGGAATACTGAAGGAAAAAAATAAAGTGAGATCAAATATCAATTAGTGAAGAAGAAGAAATAAAGGAAGAAGGGAAACTTGAAAAGCCACGAAGTTAATGAAAGAATAAATGAGCTCCGTTGAAAACAAGTGCAAAAATCACCAGCTCACCATATATGCACGAGAGGGTAAGAACACGAAGCCTCTTCTTATTTAAGCAAAAATTGGTGTAAGTAGTACTACATATAATTTTCTTATGGTGCCCCATATATTTATCAACCAACATCGTAATATATACCTGTCTCTGAGAATAAAGGTGTTCTGGCTCACAGGCCTCAGCCCCTCCGGCATGGTCGCCAGCAGCGACAAAGCCCTGAAAGGTGGGGACGGGGACACCGCTCCCGTCCTATCCTTCTTCAGCGTGTTCGCACGATCGATTTCGTGATGCATGTCGAACGTCTGGTTCTTCTTCGCCACCGGCGACTTGACGACCGTGCTACTACCATTGACAGCCGCAGCAGGAGGGGAAGGCCGTGCGTTGCTAGCCGCGACGGTGTTCTGCAACGTGGGCTTCAGATCCTCCAACGCCTTGCTCACCTCCGACCACGGCTTGGGTGCGGCGTCGTTACCGTCGACCTTCTCGAGCACCGGTAGCGGGAGGTGGCTGCTGACTGGCTTCTCCTCCTTCGCCTTCGCGACGAGCCACGGCTCTCCGATCTTATCTACGTCGAAGTAGGCGATGCTGGCGGGCGGGGGGCGGTAGACGTCGGCTGACTCAGCTACCTGCTTGGAGGTTATGCACCCCATGATGGTCTTCTCCGGAGTTCTACGAGCTGGACTAATTTTCGGTGGAAGGAGAGGGAGATGTGTGGTGCGGGGAAGGACAGTGGAGGTGTAATAAGAAGGGAACTTGTGGCTTAGAATTGGTGCGGACACATTACTCCGTTCCACTTGCGTGTGAGATCATTACTCCGCTCCACTTGCAAGAGACAATTTATTGTATGGTGTGAGATAGGCTCAGCGTATTTTTCAGCACGCTGCCACGGACAAAAGTTTGACCATGAAGCAAAGGTATTGTATACCTCTCTGGAAGCATAGGGGCACAGCACGATTTTCTACCTGATCTGCGGATCCCGACCATGCAGGTCATTGGCGGTACAGCTGGTAGCTTTGCTGTAATCCGTGTAACTCAGGTGTATATATATATATATATATATATATTTTTTGACACACACACTTCAAAACTTTTGATAAGACACGTAAATCTTTGTACATTTGATATTTATATATATATTTTTATAAAACTATTCTCTTAAAGTTGTATGTCCTTTTACGTTCAATTCAATGAAAGATATTATATAAATTTTTTTAAAAAAAATTTACATTCATCTCCTTATATTTATCTTTCTATTTATTCTAATTCTTCTTCTCCCTTTCTTCCTCCTCCTTGGCCTCATCTTCCTCCACATCGACCACCAACATTGACCAACATCACTAACCTCTTCTTTCTCAAATCCTTAAGTGCTCATCTCCTCCATGACAATAACTTCTCCGACACCCTCTACGTCGGCCTTAACCACCACCCCCTCTCTCTTCCTCCTCCCTAACCTTTCCCTTCAGCCTCATTGCTGAGCTCGAGGGCACTGCTGCCCTCATCAGCATCAAGCTCCTCCATTGTCATGTCGTTGCCCATGCCTGCCTTAATTAACGGTGGCCTCCCATTCCACTCCGTCGTCCACTTCTCAAAGTTCCTCAACTCCCACTGCAGTGCCCTAATCCACACCTTCATCGTCGCTTCGGTTGCGCTGCAACCCATAGTGCCTCCAACCACTTAGTCAACGCCATCGCCGACTATATCCATGCCCTCACTGTCGACCGTTCCTCCATCCCTCCCCTCCACACCCATATCGACCTCGAGTCCGTCAACTCTCTCCAAGGCAGGTGGATCCATACTGCACTGGTAATGGGCCTTCCATCCAAAATGATCACCTGAGGAGATGAGGAGAAGGTCGATGATGGTGGCTGGTGATGGTAGCCAATGATGGAGGAAGAGGAGGGAAATGTGGAGGAGGAAGGAAGGGGGAAGAGGAGTTGAAATAAATAAGGAGATAAATATACATTTCCGTTGGATTTAACGAAGCATGAGTATATGACCTTAAAAGAGCAACTTTATAGGGGTACATATGTAAATACCAAATACATAAGGGTCTATACGTCTTATAGAAAGTTATAGGGATGTATGTATAAAAACCCCTTTGGAAAGGTATGTATAAGTTGAGGAAATATGTCATGGAATACCTCTAAACTATTAGTAAATATACAACCTATCCTACACCCACCCACCCCTTTGAAAGGCCTCCTTCCCTCGTGCCCAACCCCTGCCCCCCCCCCCCCCCCCCCTCTCCCCACCACCACAGCCCACACACACATGCAAGCTCACACCTGCCTACCCATGTATCCATCGAAGCATCGACCACCACATCAGAGCATCAACCACCTCACCGAAGCATCAACTACCGTGCACAAGCACAACATAGCTACAACATTATCGAAGCATTGACCACCACACACCTCCCACCTCACTGTATCTCACCTCCACCTCCGACCACACACCACTGCCACTTAGTGTAACACACACCAACCCTCCTCCTCCACTCACCGCACCTTACCTCCATTTCCTCACCACTACACTTCACCACCTCACGCATAGCACATGCCAACCCTCCCCTTAATTTCCACACATCACCATCAATGCCTACACACCCACCAGAGCATTGATTATTGCATAAGAGTACCGACCACCACACGTGAGAAGAGCACACCTCTCACCTCGTCGAAGCACTGACCATTGCACACTAATGAGCAAAAATTTGCAACTAATAAGTTTTGAAATCGTGTGGTCATAGTTTGCAAAGATTCACAATCAAATAAAATAACTGGAGGTGAGTCCAGTTCGAACACAGGAAGGTAAACACGCTTAAAATCATGCTTATTTATTTATTTTTGGTATTTTAAATCTTTTATAATTTTTATAAACTTTTACCTAAAGAGAATGGAAGTGAGAAGATGACAGGTTATAGCAAGCACACCAACAAAATAGCATGAGAGGGAGAGAAAAAGAAAACTTGCATTATAACATTTCGATGTATTGTAGCTACAGAAATTACAATAACAATAAAGAAAGTGAAATCTGCGCTTTGATTTTATTTATTTTTGTTATTTTTGTCTTTGATGATTTTTTTGGTATTTTTAGGAAGCAAGAGATCAGATCGACAAATGTTTACCTAACTAATCTACTTGCAAAATAAGAGAGAGAGAGAGAACACGAATATATTTATCTAAACAAATGTTTGCTATAGATAAAAGCAGAAAACTACACTACAAAAGCAAGATGATAGAGAGTGGTGAAAAGAATCCCCCTTGATGGTCGCTTGGAAGACAACTCACTTTGACGGTGCCCGGATGAAGGTGGTAAGGAGCGAGACGAAGGAGAATGGCGTCAGAGGATGGAGGGCAGGATGGGACGACGTCACGACGAGGATCTACTTCCTGAAGTGATGAGAGGACGGCCAGGGGATGCTCCACGAATGGGGATGAGAGGCGAGAAAAATATTTCGTTTTCTACTCTAGAGGAGCACTTGGGCTTGGGACAAGTTCTCTTTAGAGCCTTGGAGGTGGTAATGGAAAGAAAGGAAGAGATGAAGGTGGATTGAGGGGTGTAGGCCCTTTTATAGTGGAGGAGGAGAGGAAGAAATATGTCCATGGGCTATAGCGACATCAAATGCATCGTTGAAGATCCTCCCCCAAATGTCGCTGAAGATCCACGCACACCCCCACTAGTCTCTTGCCGCTGCGTGCATCTCGATCTCGTGCCCCGCACGTCATGTCGCGTGCGTATGTGCTGGCATGCATTGCTGGTGCGTTGCTGGTGTGCGCGCTGTGTGCACTGGTACGTGCCTATATGCGGGTCCAATTGAGAATTAGGGGGTCATGCAGGTCTCAAACCCACATCCCTCCTTTGAGAGCTCCTCATGAGACCACCTGCTACACCTATGGGATTGTCATGAGGAGGAGCTTCTGAAGCTCGGTGCAGAGGCTTCCTAGTCGTTGGATAATGATCCAACAACTAGGATTCGAGGGTGCAGATGATGAAGGGCGTGGGCGGTTGCTGCTAGCTGATGTTGGGCGCCCTAGATGGCACCATGTGGCACCATCTAGGCCATCCATCTTGGCACCAACTGGGTCGTCCATCTTCTTTTGCTTGCAAAGGATATCACGGTGCTCGAATCAAGATGATCTTTACGTTGGTGGACTGCGATCATCGCTCCAAATCCATCGTATGATCATATTTTTCATTTGAAGCCTATAAGGATGTCGCATTGCTCCCTGGTCATTGATCTTCCTCAGACTGCATACGGTGCTACGGGATTCCAATCTAGACGATTTCGGAGGCGTTGGGCTCTAATCGTCATCCTAATCAGATCCGTATGGTCGGATCGTCAATCTGAGGCCCCGAAATAAATCTCCTTCTCTCCTGACTACAAAAGAACATGAATTAACCTAAAATATACATAAACTACTCTAAATGTAGAATGATGAATGTTATGCAATATTTATAGTATGGAATGCATAATTAAGCCTAGGAGCATGCATAAATAAGCATTTTATCCTAAATAAATGTATTTACATCATACCCCCTTTCCTATCCTTTTCTAGTCCCTAGTAAAATCAAACTAAATGCTATGCATAAAACCAGTATTAAAACTTGATTACTTTGGCCTAACTTGTTTATTAACAATAGAAAAATTTAACTAAGGTCCTAAACTACGAAGACTTTAATAGTGCTCGGGTGCCTACCAAAATGCAGACCGCCCAAGTCCTCGCCTTATTTGAAAAATGAAGATACACATTTTTTCTTATTTTTCTTCTTTTCTAATTTTTTCAAAATTTTGGAGTTGAGAGTTTTGAGATAAGTTTTTACGGCTACCCGACCCATCCAAGACTCGAAAAGTACTCTAAGTGCTAAGTGACCTGTGAAAGAGTGATAAACTCACTGAGCGACTGTTAAAATGGACTTTAGGTTTTTACGACCCTAGGCGACTTTAGGAGTTTTTGCTTAAAGATTTATCTTTCTAATCGGTAGTTTTCTCCCTACCTTTTTTATTTTTTTATGGGGTCAACACAATGGTGAACCCAGTGTATATCTCCCCGATTTATTCTACTTCTTTGCTTCTTCCCTAAGTGTTTTAGGAATTATTTATGTATTTTTGTGAGTTAGGCTCTAGACAACCGGCTAATGGGCTATTATCCACAGCAACTTGCCAACCATACTTGTGCGGTGAAGTATGGCTTTTTTTTTTCTCCTTTTTCTATACTTTTTTTCCTTTTATTTTTGAGTATCATTTTTTTCTTTTTCAAAGTAGGTGGCTTCCCTGATTTAAGATTTACCTAAAATCAGTAGAATGAGTATGGTTATGTAGCTGGGCTCTGGATAATCGGTTAATAGGTTGTTACCCATGACAACTTGCCAGTCATACTACCCTAAAAAGTTCATTAGCTACCTAATTTTCATAAAAACTACCGAAAAGTGAGTTAGTGCAAATAGTGTGTAGATGCTTAGACTTAAAGTCCCCTCAAATCAAAGAGTGGGTTGATAAGTCGTGTACTTATCATCCCAATTTATTAACCAAATTCGAATAAAATTACTTGGCGAGGACTCGAGACCAAGTCCACATTCGAGTGGACACTCGAGCTGATTAAGCCCAAATACCTGAAGAGTCTAAGTGTTTAGGTCCTAAAGTATCATTTCCTAAAGTTAACAACTCCTAATGCCTAAGTTCTCTTCTACTAATTCTATTTTTTCTATTTTTTAGAAAATAAAAGAAATTTCACTGAGTTAACAAAATATTTTCAGGACTAAGTATCCACCCCCAACCCTAAATGATGCAATGTCCTTATTGTAGAAATAAAGACATGAAAAGGGCGGCATAAACAGAATATCACCTGAATTTCATGAAACTCCGATCAACTCCGCAGAGAAAATGGAATATCCACATGTACTAAGTTAATTGTCTTTAGTTAGGCATATTATACAAACAAAGAAGAGGTTAAGAGTTCACAGGTGTAGGTCAAAATCAAAATAAAAATATTAATCTCATGACCTACCAGCAAGTGTTCACAAATGTGGACCAGATTATGGTACAGACCCATGCCCCAGGGTCGAGTAGTTCTAAGGTTCTGGATGAAAATCACCCAGAAACTAAGATTGTTGTGTTTGTAGGGCCGGACTTGTGGTTTTGTGATGTGCAACCCAAGTCTGAAATGCCAGATAATGGGTAGATCTGATTCAATAGATTCATGTGTCCACTTAGAGTTTAGCTCAAAAAGATAATCAATTATTTTGTACTTGGGTTGCATGACAAATATATCATAAGGGTCCTAATAGAAGGTTGGTGGTTTTAAGTCAACAGGAACCCTTAAATCCAAAATCCTACCTTCCCCAAAATTAACTTCCCAAATCTTCATTTCCAAATTCCTATCCTCCAAGATCAAGTGCTTAATTTCCGGGGCCTCATGATCTTTGTACACCTCATCAAAGATATCCAAGTCAAACAATTGTCGCTGAATCAGAATTGACTTGGATTTAATCATTTCAAAATCATTCATGTCTTTGGGGTGTGTTTGAAGATTAGGGCTACCAATTAGATCATCCATTATAATAGGATCAAAATCCTCCATGTCAGCCCTAATTGGATCATAATCCTTAGTTATCGGGCTATCAAATGGTTCATCATGCTCCTCAAGCCCATTTGTCTCACTAAAATCATTTTCCTTAACTTCAAGTGAGACTTCACCTAAAGATTCTTCACCATCAGAGTCAAAGAATTCTTGATCCTTATTTTCATATGTCTCAAAATCATATGTCATTTCCTGGTCTATAGAGACATATTTTTCCTCGTTCCCTGGCTCGAGGATCTCAGGTGAGAAAATTTCCTGGTCCATAGAGACTAGCCTGGTCATCCCTGGTCTCAGAAAATGTGTCCCCCCCGAAAGGTTTCTAAGCGGGTTCTAATAGTGGCTCTCCTAAAGGGGGTTCATCCTGAGAATCATCCCAAGATTGGACTAAGGCAACCACAAATTTCATCATCAATCTTGACAACTTCCCTAGTAAAAACTCACCCGGGCCCCTATCCTTAACATCTTGGAGTCAATCCAATAAGGAACTATTGAGCTCATCATTCATTTTGATCATAAGCTCCAATGCTTCAATGCATGGTGTTGGCTGGGCTTCTAAATATTATATAGTGTTCCTCAAGTTAGTCAACACTCTATCTTGGACCTGGTTTACCTGAACCAAATGGTTCGATTCAGGGTTGGGTGGGTTTAGGTTAAAACTAAGGGAGTCAAGAAATTGAGGTTCTTAGGGTCCTTCCTGGTAGTAGGTCATTTCAGGTTGTTCAAAGAATGGTGGTGACCTATGTTCAGCATAATCCTGGGGAGGGTAAGAGTTATAATCATCATATACTTCTTGATTGCAGATCAAGTTAGGTTGATCATCAAAGGGTAGAGATCTATAATCATTATAGGCGTGAGAAGGATAATAATCATAGTCTTGTTGTCTAGGGTTAGGCCCTGGACACTGAGGTCCAAATTCATATCCCTAATCAAGGTTATCCCGGCTAGTGGATGGGTAATCATAAGTCGAGTCGGAATAGTAATCATCTTGTGGATAAGTAGTGGTAGGAGGGTAGGATTGGAAATGTGTGTAGGATGTGGAAGCACACATGGTGAAGTAGGAGGGTAAATAGAACAGAGAAGGGTGCCTTGCAATACAATCAACCAAACATGTCCTTAGGTGGGTTAGCCTATAGATCTACAGACTCTTAAAACCCATCCTGAGATGACAAAAATCATTTGGTCTACTTCTATCTTGCCAATCCAACCAGTTAGAGGGAGGGGTTAAGGAGAAGGTTCTTCCCTTAGCTTTCGCTTCAAGTTCCTTTAATACCCCCCAACCGCGATCATTTGACACTACTCCCCTAGTTAAACATCAAATGGACTGGTAGAAGCAGATTAATTGAAAAAAAATCTCAGTTGGAGTCCCGAAGAGCGAATCAATCATTAAGGCCAACTTTTACTCAGTTTTAATTAGGCTTGGGATGATTATGCTTCTGGAATGTAATGGGCCCTCTAGATGGGTTGTGCCCTTAATGATTAATTAAAATGTGTGCATGTGCACAACCGGGGTTTGCAAACAAGGTTATTTGATGATGTATCTTTTAGGGTTTAACCTTGTTTAGTAGCTTTTAGGGTTTAATCTTAAGTGTATTCAATCAAGTTCAAGAGAACACTCCAAGTTTTGTAAGCATCGGTGATGATATATTCCATTAATAAAAAATAATGTGGAGTGCCTGGTTCAGCCCTAAAAATCAATCATAAGTGGCAAGCTACTTGATGGATCAGTTTTATTTTGAGTGGTGCAACCCAAACAAATCAATCAATTGGCTTATTAGCACCATAGATTAAGGTACACAATGTCTCAGCCTAATCAGATTTCTATTCACTTATTTGTATTGAAGTGTACCGAGTCCACAAGTCAAATCCCGGTTAAGTGGTAGAATCAAAGTGATTGTGCACCTTAGGATGAGAATTTGTGGGTGTTAAGTGTGTCTCTTTTAATTAAATCCCACAAGAGAAGAGCATTTTTTTGTTTTTTTGAATTTATGCGGGTAGGTGAGGTGAAATGAAGTGACAATCAAACAATCAAATCTATCCTAGGCTTTATAAAAGCACCTAAGTTGATTTGAGTTTGAGTTATTAGGTGATGAAATGAAAATCTAGTGGGTGGGTGGGGGGATACACTTACAGAACCTTCTAACCACACTTTACTCTGATCTATCCACTTTGGCTCGCCTTGGAAGGGTACCTGTAATCACAGAAAGAAAGAAGCAAAGTAAGCTAAAAAGTTAAGTAAGGTGGAAAAATGCAGAAAAAAATCAAAGAGTGTTGCCTTCCTGGCAACGATGCCAAAATGATGAGCGGGATTTCGTGAAGAAAAGTTAAGGTTTTGGAAAAACCCATCGTCGTAGTCGCAAAACTTGCTATCAAATAAAATTTTACCGAAACTCGAGATGAGTCCTAGGTCGAACACGGTGAAGCGAACGTTTAGTTTTGAAATCTACGCTTCGATTTTATTTGTTTTTGTTATTTTTGTCTTTTATGATTTTTTTGGTATTTTTAGAAAGTAATAGATCAGATCGACAAATGTTTATCTAACTAATCTACTTGCAAAATAAGAGAGAGAGAGAGAACATCAATATATTTATCTAAGCAAATGTTTGCTACAGATAAAAAGCAAAAACTACACTACAAAAGCAAAAAGATAGAAAGTGGTGAGAAGAATCCCCCTTGACGGTCGCTTGGAGGACGACTCACTTTGACGGTGCCTGGACGAAGGTGGTGAGAAGCAGGATGAAGGAGAACGACATTAGAGGATAGAGGGTGGGACGGGATGATGTCGCGGCGAGGATCTACTTCCTGAAGTGATGAGAGGACGGCCATAGGATGCTCCACGAATGGGGATGAGAGGCGGGAAAAATATTTGATTTTCTACTCTAGAGGAGCATCCCGAGCTTAACACAAGCTCTCTCTAGAGCCTTGGAGGTGGTGAGGGAAAGAAAGGAAGAGATGAAGGTGGATTTACGGGTGGTCTTTTTATAGTGGAGGAGGAGAGGAAGAAATCCGTCCATGGGCTATAGCGACATCAAATGAATAGCTGAAGATCCACCCCTAAATGTCACTGAACATTCGCATACACCCCCGCTAGCGCTCCTACAACTGTGCGCACCTCGCGCTAATGCCCTACGCTCCGTGTCGCACACGCGTGCGCTGGCATGTGATGTTAGTACGCTGCTGGTACCCGCACTATGGGTGCACTGTTGTGTGCCTGTGCACGCTTCCAATTGATAATTGGGGGGTCTTGTGAGTCTTGAACCCGCGTCCCTCCTTTGAGAGCTCCTCAGGAGGCCACCGTGCTACACTTATGGGATTGTTGCAAGGAGGAGCTTTTGAAGCTCTGTGCAGAGGCCTCCTAGCCATTGGATGATGATCCAACAGCTAGGATTCAAGGGTGCAGATGATGAAGGGCTTGGGCGATTGCTGCTGGCCTGTGTTGGGCAGCCTAGATGGCGACATCTGGGCTATCCATCTTCTTTTGCTTGTTGAGGATGCCACGATGCTTAGATCAAGATGATCTTTACGTTGGCGGACTGTGATCGTCGCTCCGGATCCATCCATATGGTCGGAATTTTCATTTGAAGCTCGTAAGGATGTCACATTGGCCCCTAGCCATTTATCTTCCTTTGATAGCATATGGTTCTATGGGATTCCAATCTAGACGATTTCGGAGGCGTTGGGCTCCAATTGTCATCTTGATCAGATCTGTATGGTCGGATCATCAATCCAAGGTTCCAAAATAAATTTCCTTCTCTCTTGACCACAAAAGGACATGAGTTAACCTAAAATATACACAAACTACACTAAATGCAGAATGATACATGCTATGTAATATTTATAGTATAGAATGCATATCTAAGCCTTGGAACATGCATAAATAGGCATTTTCTCCTAAATAAATGTGTCTACATCAGGAACACTAGATTTGACCTCAAAAGGAGTTGTTGAGCTCTACAGGGGAAGAGAAGAGCATAGAAAGGGATGAGGGACAAGGGAAGGGGGTGTAGGCCTTTTTATAAGTCTTTGAAAAGTCTTGCTCTGCTAAAGGAGGTGCCAAGACATCAATGCCATGCGTGCAGCATGACCTCCACGTGCATCACCCATGCGCTCACTCAACCATCGCGTGCATCACGCACCAATGCACTGACTTCGTGAGGTAAGCATCACAACCGTCAAACCTTGGATGAATGGGCTAGATCACGCGAATCAGCATGCTCAAAATCACGCCCATCGCACGTGTATCCATGCGTATCGTGACTAGTTTCATCCACTGTGCCACGTGGTGCATTTACCGTCGTTTGATCACCATCAGTCAGCTCTACTTGTGTCTCGACTGCAAGCTTATCTTATGAGAGATGCATTGGCACTGGGGTGGCGAGATCTTCACACCATCTGCCAGCAATTGAATGTCCCATTTGATCTTATGCTTGTGCTGAGGGGGTGGGCGAATTAGGATTCAAACATGCACCCCTTGGTTGGGAAGCACCTCCACGAACCGCTACGCTATCACTCTCCAGCATGATCATGGTAGTTGGATCATGGATACAACAACTAAGATCATTTAAGGGATGCTCCCTTGAATATATGAACGGCAGGCGCAAGAGACGTGGCCCAATCATGACCATTGGATCGTGCATCGATGGCCGAGAGCATAAGGTGATGGGCGTGGAGGAATGAGAGACATGGCTTAATGTCGATCATTAGATGAGCATCCAACGACCAAGATTGCATGCTGGGGCACTTTAGAACTTGTGCAGGCGTCCTTGGGAAGCTAAGATGGTGCCACATGGCACCATTTGGCCTATCCATCTTCCTTTCCTCATAACGGATGCTATAGAGGTCCAATCAAGGCAATTTTCATGATGTTGGACTGCAATTGTCGCTCTGAATCCATCCGTACAGTCAGATTTTTCAGTTGAAGTTCATATATGTGTTGCCCAGTCCCTT
This sequence comes from Thalassia testudinum, assembly GCA_037157565.1. Lineage (NCBI taxonomy): Eukaryota > Viridiplantae > Streptophyta > Magnoliopsida > Alismatales > Hydrocharitaceae > Thalassia > Thalassia testudinum. The sequence goes on along the minus strand of JAZHRO010000025.1, from coordinate 55,079,381 downwards.
GGCCATCAGAAAAGGGATATTAGTGTACAATTTACATAAATTAATTTAAATGCAAGATGATGGATGTTATGCTTTATTTACAATGCTAGATATAGTTAAATTGCTACAGAACCTGCATAATAGGCATTTTATCGTGAAATAATCTGTACTTATCACAACCTCCATGCTTATCTTTTGCTAGTCTTAGCAAAACTAAACTAAATGCTATTTATGAAGAGAATAAGAACTAATTACTTAGGCCTAAGTTATTTATCAACAATAAGAAATTTATACCTAGGATCTAAACTCCGAAAACTCACCAGCACCCTGGGTGTCTGCCAAAATGTAGACCACCCAAGTCCTTGCCTTATTATGTACATAAAAAAGAAGATATATTTTTTTCTTTTTCCTCTTTTCTTATTTTTTTTGAACTTTTCATGTTTAAGGTTTCGAGGCAGCGTTTTACGGCTACCCAACCCACCCAAGACTCGAGGAGATGATATGTACTAAGCATCTTATTACGTGGAGGTGATTGACTCACTAACCAGTAATCAAAATGGATCTTAAGCATCTATAAACCCTAAGTGACCCTAAATGAAACATTTTTGCCTAAAGGTCTATCTTCTCGATTGGTAGCTTTCTCCCTACTCTTATTTTTACGGGGTCAACACAAGGGCGAACCAATGTATAACTTCCCGAGTTTATTCTACTTCCCCACTTCTCCTAATTTTAGGGCTTTATTTATGCATTTTTGTAGGCTAGGCTCTAGACAAACAACAATGGTGGGTTACCTAGGGCAACTTGTCAACCATTCCCGTGTGGTAAAGTGTGGCTTATTATTTTTTTCTCTTTTTTCTATTTTTCATTTTTTCTCTTTTCTTTTTGGATGTTTTTATATATTTTTCTTCTTTTCTATGCAGGTGGCTTCCCTGATCTAAGAAGTACCTAAAGGTAATAGCCAAAGACATTAGGTCGCATGGCTGGGCTCTGGACACCCAACTATGAGAGGTTACTCACAGCAACATGCTAGCCATATCACCCTAGTACGTTTATTAGCTACCGAATTTCATAAATTCTAAGTTGGTAAGGACTCGAGAAACAGGTCTACATTTTAGTGGACACCCGGGCCAATTAAGCTTGTAGACCTGAAGAGTCTAAGTGTTCAGATCATACTGTATTATCTCCTAAAGTTGAAAAACTTATAATGCCCAAGTTCTCTTTTCCTTATTCTCTCATTTTTTTTAAGTAAATGGAAAATTTCTATGAAGCTAATGAAATAATTCAGAAATGAATATATCCACCCCCCCATGACTAGCTAATGCAGTGTCATCATTGTAAATAAAAGCTTGAAAAGGAGCAGAATAGAGAAGATAACACCTAAATTCATTATAAATTTGGTCAACTCCGAATATATATTTAACCACCTGCAACAAGCAAAATTTCTTTACCCTTTTAAATTTAATGTTCTATTTTTTTCATGTTCCTATTAGAGGCTTTCTCACCATGGATTTGATATCTAATTAATTACATTGGTTACCGGTGTTTGCCTATGACTATTGATGTTCGAACAAACAATGAGAAGTTACTCCAAGATGAATTCTACATTAGACTTAGACAGAAGAGGGTTAGAGGGCATGTAGTAAGATTTGTAATCCTAATAAATATGTTTAGTTTGGAGGTACTAACTTAGTGGATGCATATTAGTGAATGCTAAACTTTTGGGTGCATGAGTATGATGAACCTTTAGAAGAGTTTGTTTGCAGTTAAGCAAAAGTATGGAGAGTGAGTCCTTATCTAGGCTTGTCATCAAATCTTTTTCTGTTGCTGTAGATGATTCCTCCTATTAATAGGACTTTTTGAAAATTTTTTTATGCTTGAAATTTGCACTTTGCTCCAATTTGAATACTTTGCAAACCACAATGCATTTGAATTGCAGGAAAAATATGGGAAATCACATTTGGTGTTCAATAATGATATTTAGGTCAATTGACAATATATATTTTCTTACAAGGTTTCAAACATTATTCCATGGTAGTGGAGTGTTGTTTTACCCAGAACAATTCTATTTTTTCATAGTACAGCCTCAGTTGTGCTTGGAAGGCTGATTGCAATGTTGAAAGTAGTGGGTGGCACTTTGGCTAAGCATACATTCTTGTTTCTTGGTGTTGGTAAGGTTAGTTTTAGCTTAGATGATTTCCATCCCCTTTACCATTTATCTTTGTAATAATAACCCCCCACTAAAATCCAAAAAATGGAAAGTATTTTAAGATAGGAATAGTAGCCCCCCACTAAAATCCAAAAAATGGAAAGTATGCTAAGATAGGAATAGTAACCCCCCACTAAAATCCAAAAAATGGAAAGTACACTAAGATAGGTAAAGATGATCGTACAATCCTTTGCCAAACTTTTGTTTATTTGTGAAAAATCTTTTGATGATTTTAGAAGTTCCTTGAGATCTTATTTAAGTCTAGATTGATATCTAAACATATCAATTAGAACTTCAGCATTGATGCTTCCAGGCTGGTACTGCTATTGCGAAACTCATAGCTCTTCAAATGTCAAAGGAGGTGAATAAGTTAATTCTTTGTCATGGTAGGTGGAGTTATAAATGTTTACATTGAGACTAATAGTTAAATATGATGTAGACTGGCCCTGTGGAAAAAATGCATAAAAGGACTTGGCTTGTCGATTCAAAGGTGATGATCAACCATGAAATTATCCTATCTAAAAGTATTGTAATGGTTCTTTTGTCGTTGTAGTTAAAAAATTATCATGTCCCATTGTCCTACCGTCGGATAGTTTCCTTATTATCTATAGCATTATATATATTATTGAACATCATCCAAAAGATTTTTTGTGTTATTGGACATCCACTACTTACTTCCTAAAATTGAGCCTTTGCACATTCTAAGGTCCACCTACTTCTATAGCATATATATCTAATATATAATTATAAAATCTACTCAAACATTTTTAATCCAACCTATACATATTAAGGTTTGCTTTACCTAACTTAGGTACGAGGTTCAAGTGCTATTTGTCTTAATTGAAGTAGCACATAGTGAACTTTCATTAAATCAAATATAATTAAACTAGAATAGATTTCATTGATATGAAATCCTAGATGTGTCCCTATTAGTTGGTGGCAGTTACATTAAACAATTTGTAGGTTCAAAATGCCTCAAGCATTATGGTATTAGAAATTAGCTTAAGGCATAAATTTGTAAGTAGTTAGTATTTCTATCATACCGGTGGTTTGACATGCTCTTCCTAGTGAACACATAAATATTTGTGTCTATCATACTAGTTCTATCAAAGGTTTTTTGGGTTTCCAATGTGAAAATTTAATTTAGAAGTTGATTTTATTTAACATACCTTACTTATGTTAAATAAACAAATTTAAGTTAGTTTCACTTTTTGAAAATTTATATAACTAACTAGTCATGTGATTAATCACTTTTACTATCATAAAATGCAAAGAGGATTAGTTTTGGCTTTAGCATTCACCTGTCAACCTTAAGATTATTGTTGGTTGGAACTTAGAAAATTCAAGTGGCTCCCAAGATTGCCAAAAATGGTGTTGCAGATGCCATTTTTGGATTTTGTACTTACTAAACTTTTCTTTGTTTATAAAAAGTTATGACTTACATGAGTTATCTATAGAAATTTTCTAAGATGGAAATGACATATTCTATTGCCAATATGCATGACTTAAAACCTACTTTCACTTTTTGATAGCTTGGATTTGCCTTCATGATATCTTCATTTGTTAGCATGTCATCATCTACTACGACTATTGGGTTTTCCCTATTTATAATTGGCTTCTTGATCCATGTATATGTTTTTTGTTCTTTTTTATTTAAATAAAAAAAAGCTTGCATATTGTATGTGCATATCTTAATGTAGATGTTTCTTTTTGTAGCTTGTTATTGCATTTGCTTTCCATTATGATATGATATATGCTAAAATTTATCAATATATTTGGTAGATGTTTCCACCCAAGCTTTTTGCTGAAGCAGTTGACATCCTTAGGGAAGCACTTGCCACTTTAGAAGATAGTGAGATTAACCGGAGCCAACATAGGGAATGTTAAAGGATCTTGGTTGTGTCATGACCATAGTAAGTCAATATTACATGCATTTAGTTTGATTTGTATGAATGCATGAGTTAAGGGATACATGCAACATACCCAAATTGCTACTAATCACCATGAAGCATACAATTCATTCACTTTTGGTGCACATGTTTACTACCTGTCAAATTTGTCAAATAAATACTACATATTACCAGAAATTTAAATTTAACTTTAACCATAGATCGCTTAAGTTTTAGGGATATGCCTTTTAGGGTTGATTTTAGGGATATGTGGAGCCATACCTGTACTTACCAAATACACAAAGGTCATGATTTTGCTATATTGATTGGGCTTCTATCAAGCAGTGCTGCAAACTTCTATTATTGTGTACCTAGTTGTGGGTACCAAATTGAATTGAGAAATAATTCTAGAATAGTGTTACATGGTGTAATTTTGTTTTGTCACAGCAATTTTCTAACTAGCATTACCCTTTTACCAATCAGGATTGGGAAATGCTATTTGACGTACAACCTCACTAAAACTTTACTAGATTTCTCTTTTCGATATATGCCCTCCTAAAATAGTCTTTATTTTATTAGTGGTTAATAATCTTTTAAGAAAAAATCTTGAATCCATGTTTTTCATGTGATGAACTATATTTCCATTGAACCCATCCACATCTTGCATCTGTATTGTATTTTTTAGTATTCCTTGGGCTATCTTTAAGGAATGAGTTCAAACTCAAGAAAATGTCAATATTTAATTTTGATTTTCATATTCTCCATTTAAATGAGCATTCCTTTGTAAAAATTATTTGGTTTGTTTAGTGTAGATTAACTTGTTGCATTATTCTTACTAAATTTTTTAAATAAGATATAAGCAATTCTATGATGCATGATATGAGGTAGTCTTCATCATGGGTTGCTTTAGTTTAAAAATGGAATAGCTAATATGTCCTAGATGTGCTTATGCAACAATGTTATTATATCTTTAACATTGATTGGTTTATGCTATTCTGTAATTGACTTATGTGTTGATATATTTTCGATTTATTTTGTTGTAATTTCTTTTTCTGAATTGTTGTAGGGTAGATTAACTCCTGTAGTTCTTAAAGCTAAAGTACCATTGTAGGAAATAGAGCAAACAAGGGTGGCATTCATGAGAATGTGTCTAAGGATGTAGATGAAGATTATTTTTTAGATCAGTTTACAATATGGAGGAGATGTATTTACCTATTATTTGATGTGTACCTTTCTGTAAGAATTTGAATATTTTGAATTGAAAATGAATGAAGTTTGTTTTTTGACTTATATGATTTAAGAAGAGCATCTTTTAAAGCAAGCTAAAGTAACGTTTAAACGTTATAGTAGGATGCATATAGGGACGTTTAAGTGACATTTAAAACAATCTAACTTAATGTTTAAATGTCATAGTTCATTACATAAGGCGATATTTAAATGTTGTCGAAATAAAGTTTAAGATGACATTTAAGTGTCTTTGAAAATAATCTGAAGTAATGCTTAAATGTCACTATATGATATATAAGGAGACATTTAAACATCGTTAAAAGAAGTATAAGATAACATGTAAGTGTCTTTGAAAACTATCTAAAGTAACATTTAAACATCACAGTAGAATACATAAGAGAATGTTTAAACGTCGTCAAAAGTTGTATAAGATGACATTTAAGCGTTGGTGAAAATTGCTTAAAGTAATTTTTAAATGTCATAATAAGATGAATAAGGAGATGTTTATATGTTGTTTAAAGACGTATAAGATAACATTTAAACATCTTTAAAAGCTACCTAAAGTAACACTTAAACATCATAATACGATACATAAGGAGACCTTTAAGCATTGCTAAAGATTTCGTAGATACTTCAGGAAAGGTTAAAGCAATGTTTAAACATCTTTGAAATAACTTAATGTGATGTTTAAACATCGTTATAGGTAAGATATGGTGACGTTTAAATGTCTCCTTAGGTATTCTTTGAAAGATGTCTAAGACAACATTTTCATAGGTTTGGATAGGTGGTAGAACTTTTAGGAGACATTTAAACATCACCCTAGATATTATAGGCGACATTTATTTAATGTCAGCTAAAATATTTTAGGTGATGTTTGATTATCAACATTGATATAGACCTAAGATGATGTGCCTAAGGAGACGTTTATGCTGACATTTTCTTAACGTCTACAAAAACTAACGACGAGATTTATTTCACTTGTGGTGACGTAAATAAACATCACCTTAGGTCATTTTTGTTGAAGTGTCAAACCAACAGTCATCCAAAAATCAAATTGCTTCCCACTTCCTATAAAAAAGACCACATGGCTAGCCATTTAGGGTTGTCCCTTCCTCCATGGATGTCCCCCTTGTTTTTGTCGAGTTTAGAATATGCATCATGGTATAGTCAACAAAAGCGGATTGACATTTAAATTTATAATCTCAAAAAATGTGAGCTTGAGGTCATTCGCAAGGAGCAAATATAGAATTCACACACTAGTCATAATGATAAAAAATTGAACTAAATAATTAATCAGAAGAAGATATTCAATGAATGATCTACTAAAAAATATATTCAATGCTAGTAATTTGTGTTTCAGAAATTAGTGGGATCAAAAGAAGAATAAAACCCTAAAAATGGTGATTTAAATCACCAATTAATCTCCTTAATCAAGCATATATCCCAAAGTCTCAAATCAAATCAATTTCTCTACAGTGGTCTTGAACCACTTATTCATAAATAGCCATGTCAGATAAGTATCAAATATGTCCACAGTGCTCAGAGCCAACAACAAGAACAAGGCCAGATGTCTTAAGTAACTAAGCAGCACAAAGCATAAGCATAAGGCATAACCCTTAACCTTAGCCAACTCAGAAATGGTTAAGTGTTGGGCGTATGGGCACAAATCTTGAGGCATGTGTGCATGCACCACGAGGCAAAACCACCCCCTACCTTCTTCAGAATCCTCTCCTCTCTCCTCAATCCAGAACTAGGTTACGAGTATCGGGTGATCAGGTTATGAACAAGGACCAGGCCCACCGGCGTGGTGGTGGGCGAGGAGTGGAGAGTAGTGAGTGATGGGAACTCACCCCCAATGAAGAGATGACAAGGCAATGAGGAGAATTCCTTTTATGCAACATTCAGGTTTTTGGATATATGATGTGGGGCTTTGTTTCCTCCTTCACATGCTATAGGCAGATGTCTTCATTGATTTCAACTACTGATGTCACTGCTACACCAAATTGATAGCCTAAGTAGCTCCATCAAGTGGTTCTGCACTCTACTGCAGATGGAATCGAAGTCGATGGTGACCAGATGGCGACGGAGCATGGTGGCGATAGGAGGAGGTCCGGTGAAGCCTGCAAGTCAAGAAAATGGGCTCTAGGACCCAATTAAGATGTTCATAAGCATCGTCGGAGCACGGTGAAGGTGGTGGTGGTGTTCTCATGGCGTTTAGGAGGGTATGGACATGTGACAGTGCTGGAGACAAAGGTGTTGTGGTGGGTTGGTTGTCGAGGCGAAGGAGAGGTCAAAGTCATAAATAGGTTTAGGGATTTTCACCAGAGGTGTGAGTGGAAGCTCGTGGAGGTGATGGTGTGGAGGTTTGATGTGTGTGTTGGTCGGGAGAGCTCGCCGGAGCTTCGTCGGCCTTGGAGAAGATGGTAGGGGAGAGGGACGGTCATCGGTCGAATTGAGGTGAGAATAGGTTGAATCAAATCTAGGGAGAGAGAGGAGTGAGAGATCCTATCTATTGGATGAAGGGGAGAAGTTTCCATGTCGGCGTGCCTTGCTAGATGTGGGAGAGATGAATTCTCCAGTGAGAGGAGCGACGGCAGAGAATAGGTAGAAGCTAGCAAAGCTTTGGTTGGCTGCTGTCGAAAGAAGATGAAGAAGATGGTGCTTCCAATTTGACCATTGGATGCATAGACAAGGGAGAGTGAGAGAGCCGTCAGAGGTGGTGGAGTTCGCGACCAAAGAGGAGGAAGAAGAGTAGATTCCAGTGTAGACTTGGCTCCCAATGATCGTGGAACTTTGGGTAACTTACATAGGCCATGATTTAGACCTTGAACGTGTGTAATTCCATGTTCTCTTCACAAAATTGGCAAGCTCAGATTAGGGATTTTCAAGTTTTGCCAGCTAGAGAGTTGGCCTTGCTGGGTTTCAAAAAGGTGCCCAATCGATCGGGAATCGTTTGATCATCAATCCCTCCAAATTTGGAGGGATTTGATGGTCAAATGAGAGAGAAATCCGAATTTGAAAGTCGGTGGATAGTTAATGTAATGAGCGTGTGGCGCAGACGTCTTTTAAGACGTCTGGAGGGTTGTCCAGACGTCTGACCAGACGTCTGGGATAGTTTCCAGACGTCTGGAAATCCGTTATTTTTGACACGTGCGAGTCGTCTGCGTGCCTGAGCGCGCAGACCGCATATTCGCCTTCTTCCCTCCTGCGGCTGCAGGATTCCCCTGCCGCGTCTCTCCCTCCTCGCGTGGCCTTAAAAGGGCACGCCTCCCCTCACTCCGTCACCACCGTCTCCTTTCCCTTCTCCTTCAGCCAGAGCGTGAGCGCGAGCGTGAGGGTGGCAGCGGCGGCCGCAGTGAGCGCGGAGGAGGTGCGGCGTGCGAGAGCGGAGCTTTGCCGTGAGGGCGAGCTCACCGGAGCAGCTTGGCTGGCCGGCAGAGGGCGCAGGGGGCGCGGAACGACGTGGAGAGGGACCTGCTGTAGTCTGAGCAGCAGGCGCGCGAGGTGCGACGCGGGCGGTGTCGCGAGCGGAGGCCGAGTAGCGCGCTGATTCTGGAAAAATTTCCAGAATCAGACGTCTGGGTTGATAGGCAGACGGCGAGGACGACGTCTGGTAGCTCATACAGACGTCTAAAAGGTGTGTATTCCACTTTCTTCCTCGTTCCTGTCGACCGACCGTACTAAGGGAGGGAGTTGGCTGTGCGCAGGTTCGCTGATTCGCCATCCTGTGCGAATCAGACGTCTGGAAGTTGTACCAGACGGCGGGAGTGACCTCCAGACGTCCGGGGTGACCATCGGACGTCTGGGAGCTAGGACAGACGTCCCCGCAGACTTCTGGACGTCTGGGAAACCACACTGAACAGGTAATTCTCTGATCCACTGCTTAAGACGTCTGGAAGAAGTTCCAGACGTCTGATTTTGCACAGTATCGTCTTTTTCGACCCGTTTAGGGCCCGTTCGGGCTCCGTTTTCCACGATTCGAGTTGCGTTCTTTTCAGAATTAATTCCTCTACCCGTCTACAGTAGCTATACACAGTTTTGAGACACTCCTTGTATTTGATCCTTGTGATAGGACCTCGTTCAGTTGCAGTCTTGAGAGTCGCGGAGGCACGCGGGATTCCCGATCACGCCCCCATTACTCCCGTTGTACCTGGTAGAGTGGCTTAAGTTTATTATTAAAATCTGTTAAAGTATGGAACCATAACTAGAATCTAGGACATTGCATGAATCCTAGGAATGAGAAATGTATGGAATGATAGCTCCTAGGTGATGCATGAATCCTAGGGCTGGAAAACTAGTTGTATGATAGATCCTAGGATGTGGCATGAACCCTAGGATGGAAAAACTAGTGGAATGTATAATACTGCAGTCTTGGAAAAATGGAAAGGAATATAAAGCTACCTGTAAATTGAATTAACAGCTGCCTGTTGTGAATAAAGAAACATGATTGAGATCATGGATTGTGAGAACGTGAAACTGGAAAGTGAAACATATGATGTTCTGAGATAAAGAGCTGGAACCCTACGGGGAATTAGGAGTGGAACTCCTGGAAAGAAAAAGGAATGGAACTGAGACGTAGTTTGTACTGTCTCTTGGGTACGCAGTACCAAGGGAAGTACCTGTACCTGTTTAGTGCAGAGTGGGGCCAGCCACCCCAGGGACCCGAGGTTAGGATTGGCCGCTCTGTACCGACTTGTTGGCCCTCGTGTACGTAGTACCGAGGAGAGCTACTAGTGTTAGGAGAGTACTAGCTACCCCACGGGCCCCGGGGTTCTGCTAGCCTCCTTCACCGACTTGTTAGGCCCACTAGGGCAAACCAGGGTAGTCAGGCGAGGGTGCGCGGACTGTGGAGGGCAAGGCCCCGGTTTGGTTACTATGGAGGGGTTGGACCCCTGTTACTGAGAGGGCTCTACCCTGGTTCCGTGCTGTGCTTTGGGCGCACCCGTTAACGGAAACGACTGACCGCGTGCCAGTGCAGGCAGCTACCTGTGCGTTTATCGCGCGTGCCGTAGTCACCGTTACGTCTGTCAGTGACCTTAGGGTGGTTGACTGAGGGTAGGATCACCACGGGGGACTCTCCTGGCCAGGAGAGCACCACGTGCTACTTCTACTTTTGGAAAAGACTGCAATCAAGATCGTTCCCACGAGGACATTCGAGATCAAGTAAAGGATCTGAGAAATAAATGAAATAGTGAGAAAATTGAAAGATGTAAATAAAGGAAGTAATAGAACATAACAGCTACTGTACACTCTCCTGTTGCCTTTAGTTTGTTTGCCACTCTACTCAGCGTTTTGCTGACGTGTTACACTCGTTACCTTTTTCAGGACAAGGTGTTGAGCAGCCAGGGTCGGCGGCTGCAGAGGACGCTGGGCCGAGTAGGGTCCAGTAGAGTTTACCATAGTCTTTTGTACCTCTTTTGTTTCTGTTCTAGTGAGTAGTTTTTGTTTCCGCTGTACCTTCTTTACCTGCAGTTCTTGTTATATGATAAATGTTGTTCTACTGTTGTGGTGGTACCTACTGTAGTAGTTTCTTTCCTTACTGCTGTACTTTCTTACTGTTAGTTATATTCATGCTGAATGTGGGTTATTTTACTGTCTTTTGGTTACTTCCTCGTTGGATGACTAGGTCTTGGGATTAGTCGAGTCGGTCCAGTTCTCGTGTCTCGTAGGGACTCGGGAACCGGGTCGTTACAGTTAAGGAAGATGTTGTTCCCATTTCATTGTAGAAAGGACCCATTTGTAAAGATTACGAGAAAGTTAGGGACCTTTTTGTGAGAATCTCAAAACTTTAGGGGCTTGAGTGTAAGAAATTGAGATTTTAGGGACTAAAGTGCAAACTAAGTCAAGATAAACTTTGATTGAGACCAAATTTGGGTCTTAACCTAATTTAGACCCAAGGAATATAATGGTAAACTTGGATTTCAATTTTGACCACGTTTGATTAGGAAAATTGTAGAGAAGCCTAAATTAGGGAAAATTCCCGTCTGAAACTCTATTTTAGGTCAAAATGGGTTTAGATGGTCAAACCAAAGGTATCAAACCTCCTAGAATATTTTTATATAAATTTTAGAAGATTTATATTCATTTTACCTTAACCATAACCTCTTCAATTTAAGTGGGGTTGATAATTAGTGTTTTGTGTTCTATTTTTTGTTCTCGAAATACTTAAAATCCTATTTTAGTCAGTGTGGACCCACTTCTTGGTCTTTAATGCTCAATTGACCTCTAATTAACCCTTGAGTAACCCTGTGGTTAATCTATATTTGTGATGTTATGTTAAAACTGCAGAATTAACCCTATTCTCTTGTCTTCTTCTCAAAACTTATCAAAGAGGAATTATGGTCATTAGGCTATCATTTAAAAGCATTTATCTATTGATTCCAAATAATTCAAGTTAGTTATGACGAATAATGGAATTGCCATCATACCCCCATGCCTAACTTTTGCTAGTCCTTAGCAAAATCTCATGGAAAGAAGAGATCTCTAAACCATGTTTTTGATGTTCAGATGCTTGATTCTACCTCTTCTCTAGAAATCAGATAGAATACCAACAATAGGCCTAGAGGGACTCAAGTACCAGCCAAGATCCAGACCTGACCAGCCTCAGCCTTGGGTCTGTCGTGAAGGTTTCTAAGGCTCACAAAAACTACCTAGAGGTTCGTCGACCCCAGCGGTTAAAGCATACATGCGCATTTGTAGCAAGTCTCGATTCAATTTGCCATTGCATTTTTTATAAGAGAGATAGAGATGGATTTTTATTCTGAGAATTTTCTCTCTTTTCTTTTATATTCCCCTAAATTCAACATCGGATTAGCATTAAACACGGTCTGTATCGGATTCCTTGTGCCCACCATCAATCCTCGAAGGGTCCCTGGCTTTTGATGCTTCATGATAGCATCACCCATGGCAACCCCAGAACCCTGGTTTTTGACACTTTGGGATAGAGCTGCCCATGGCATTCTATAGCTAAATTCAGGCCTTGGTAATCGACATTTCACTATAATCCTCCTCATGGCACTTGAACGAGCATAAGGTACTTACATGCCCCCAGTAGGATATTTAGATATCCTAGGAGACATGCACTGAGGAGATGATATGTTATTACGTATCTTCGAGGGGAGTATTTTTCATTCCACCTCTCCGCACTGGGAACTCGCCCAATCAACTTGTGTCTTCGAGCCACTCCTAAGCCAGATCTTCGGGAAAACCTTTTTTAGAGTGAAACACTTTTGGCATTATTTCTTCGTTAAGTGCACTAAACTAGACTAGTGTGCGAATTTTGGATGCTTAGGTTACCAAGTCTCGCAAACCAAAGGGTAGAAAAGGGAGCCGAATAAACCCTAAGCTTAGACTTAATACATCAGCTTTGCACTTTCTTCAATCTCTTGAGGACTAATCTGGATCTTAACAAATATGTGAGTGTTTAAGCCCTAGAATTGGCCCAAGAGGCATAAGGTTAGTACTCTTACTTATCTCTTTGTCTCTAGCACTTCAGGACTTAATCCTTATTTTGACTTGATCTAGAACTTAAGTAAATCCCATAATCAATTGCTAAGACTAACAATTTTTTCTTTGATTTTGCTCCTTTGACATTCTTTGTATTTCCTCCTTAAGAAAGATCTTTCAATCATTTGACAAAATTCTCCTCCCCTTTCACCATTTTTTTTTTGTGAAAGCCCCCCAGAGAATTGAATTTTCTATTTGTTTTGGACTTTAATACCCCCATGCCTAAGTTTTGCAATGTCCTCATTATAAACTAGGTGGATACGAATTTAGTTTAGTTCACAGGTTAGAACAAGGTAAAAGGGTGGGTGAACGGGTCGGGATGACTATTGCAGATGATTTCAAGCATTGATAAGAGTACCAAAGGTTGATTTGGTTGTTCTAAAGTTGAACCCTAAAGTGCAATAGGAATGTAGTTCAAAGAAATGGTTAGAAGGGTCTCAGGTTTTTAGAATGAGGGGTTTCCTCCCGTTAAGTACTAAATTCAATGCCTTTAGCTTAGTAGAAGGTGGTCAATGAGAAGGAGTGGTGAAATTGGAAGAATTTTGTAGAACAAACACCTTGATGAATTGATGGGAACACCATCATGAGCCCTAACTAGCTCATCTTGACCCAATAAAAAACAATAAATGCTCCTACATAACCAACTGAAGGTCATAATTCATTACATAACCTTTTTGAGAGAAACACAAGAAACTAGGGGTAAAACTGTAATTTTACCAATGCAGTACAACCGCGGGATTTCTCAAGGGCTAAACAAAGGTTAAATGATTTTAATAAGATAACAAGTAGGTTGGATTTGACAAAAAAGGGTCTATGTGAGTTCTGTGAATTAAATGACTTCTTGAAACCTTAAAATATACCCACTTGATTAAATACGATTTTGGTCAGGATAAAATTCACTTAAACCCTCTAAAAATCATAGAAAAATATTCTCTAGGGTTTAGAATCTTCAATTTGGCCATTAGAACCCATCTTGACCTAGAATGAGGTCCCAGACAGATATTTGCCCTGTTACGACACGATTCCTGGATCCCTACGAGACCTAAGATCGGCTCACCTTGACTAATCCCAAGACCTAGTCGTCTAACAAGAAATAACCAAAAAGCAGGAAAGTAAACCACATTCACATATGCAATATAACTAAGCAGAAGAAACGTACAAGCAATATAGGAAAAATAAATCTAGTGTTTTAGTACATACCATCACAAAGCAATAACAACGGAAAGTGGAAGTAAATAGTAGAGACAAAATGGTAACTAACAGTCCAGTACTTACTACAATAGTAAAGGAACGAAAAGGAAGTGGTGGAAAATCGACTGGGCTTGATTGGGCCCAGCACCCTCCGCAGCTGAAAGCTCGGGCTGCCCAACTCCTAGTCCTGAACAGTATTTTGAAAAGACAGAGTCAGCGAGCGCTGAGTAGAGTAGTATCTATATTATCTAAAAATAGTAAAAGCAACAGGTTTAACTCTTATTTCTATTAATCTGTTTTATATGTATTTCCGTTTCACCCATTTCTCTCAAGCATCCATATATTCTTGATCTTGCATGTTCCTCGTGGGAACGATCTTGATTGCAGCCTTTTCCGTAGAGTAGAAGGTACAAGTGGTGCTCTCCTGGCTGGGAGAGTCCCCCGTTGTAGTCCTACACCCAGTCAACCACCCCGAGGTCACTGTCAAGACGTAGCGGTGACTACGGCACGCGTAATAAGCGCACGGGTAGCTACCCCGCACTGACATGCGATAAGTCGTTTCCGCTAGCGGGTATGCCCAAAGTACATCACGGAACAGCATAGGGCCTTGCCCTCTCAAAACAGGGGTCTCGCCCCTCCACAGTCCGCGCACCCTCGTCTGACTACCCCGATTTGCCCAGAGGGTCTAACAAGTCGGTGTAGGGTGGCTAGCTGAACCTCGGGCCCCATGGGGTGGCTAGCTCTCTCCCTACACTAGTAGCTCGCCTCGGTACTGTGTACACGAGGGCCAACAGGAGTCGGTGAAGAGTGGCCAATCCTAACCCCGGGTCTCAACCCAAGGGAGGCTAGTTCCGCTCTATAGAAAAAGGAACAGTTGGTCTCCTTAGTACCACGTACTCAAGGGCCAACATACTTCCCGTCTACATTCCAGGTTTTCGTTTATCCACAGGAGTTCTACTCCTAATTCCCCGTAGGGTTCATGCTCATGTTCACCTCATTTATTCCGATCCAAATTTCACCATTCACAATTTCTCTCATCCATATACAGGCAGCTCATGTTTCCATAATTCAATACATGCAACTGGTGAATTCACAGGTAATTGTTCATTAATTATAGGTAGCTCATATTCTAACAGGCAACTTGACGTGCCTTCGTGCGTGTGTGTTAAGAGGTGTCGTTATAGTTGCACTTGATACGTCGGTTTTAAAAGAAGTAAACGGAGGTGAGTCCGAGTGTCGATCTCTGGGAGGCGTGGAAATCGGATTTTGTTTACCACTTGTTGTCACGAAAAAGGCGGAGTTTTGCTTGCGAAAGAAACGGTTTTGAAAAGCGAGAGATAGAGAGAGTTTAGGGTTAGAAAGCTCTTGGTTTTGATCATGCACTTTAAACAGAAATTAAAAAGGCAACTAAATGAAAAACAATTTCATTAAACATGCATTCATAGTTCATGGTTTACAATATTAAATACATGCTTCAACAAAAGTAAATGAAAGCTTAAAAGAGAGAGAGAGAGGTAGAGAGAGAGTGGAGAGCGACGAGGCAGCCACGGCGGTGGAGGAGGCTCCGTCGGCGGCTCGTCGTCTCCGGCGATTACAAGAGTGCCTAAGACTAGCTAGGAGAGGAGTGGAGTAGTTGCAAGTGGGAGAGGATGCCTTGAATGGTGGTAGAAGGGGGTTTAAATAGAGTTAAGGGCTTCCTAAAAGAAGAATGTGCTTTAGCGACATCCAGAACGTCGCTAAAACCGCTTCCATATACGTCGGTGAAGGCCTTCTGCCGCCGGTCAGCCGCCCGCCCCTCTCTCTCTTCAGGCGCGATCCGTGGACGTCGAACGAGAGCCGTCCGATTGATGATCGGACGGCTGAGATCCTCCCGCGCCTGCGCTAGGATCGCGCTTCGGGCGTGCGTGCGCGCGCGCGTTTCCGCCCGGCGTGCACGCGCGCGTGGGAGGTGGGGAGCTGTCGTCGCGCCGCGTGGCGCGATCCTAGCCGCTCTCTTCTGATCGCGCGGCTCAATTTTGCCGCGCCCTTCGCCCGCAAGTGATTTCTGCTCCGCGCGATTCGAACGCGCGTCACCGCGACGCGGGCGTGCGCGCTAACCGTTGCGCCACGCCCGCGCTTTGTCGCGGCGACCGCGGGCGAGCGCGCGGATCTTGACCGTTCGATCGAAGATCA
The DNA here is from genome assembly GCA_037157565.1 of Thalassia testudinum. Lineage (NCBI taxonomy): Eukaryota > Viridiplantae > Streptophyta > Magnoliopsida > Alismatales > Hydrocharitaceae > Thalassia > Thalassia testudinum. Next base: position 55,063,211 of record JAZHRO010000025.1, on the reverse strand, counting down.
ACGGCCGAGATGCGTCCTTGGCTGGCTTGGGGGCATGCGGGCGGCGGGGGCGGGGCGACGTGGCGCGTTCTAGGCCGTTGATCTCCAGATCAACGGTCAGGATTTCTTGGGCCTATTGTGGGAGCTCCGGATGTCGGATTTGGCCGATCTTGAGTCCGTTAGACTCCGTTCGTCGTCCTGAATCCATCCGTGCGGTCCGATTGCTCATCTGAGGCCTGCTTTGACAAATGCTTTACACAAATGGCCATTAATACAGTTTATAAGCAATCTTGGTACTTGATGCATGCAATGCTCCTATTCTACTTTATGTTGTGCCTTTTATTCTAAAGATGGGCCATATTCAACCTAATTACTACCCCCTTGCGTGGCGTTATCATACCCCCATGCTTACTCCTTGCTAGTCCCTAGCAAGGTTTATTCTAGCCTTTATTTCTTTGGCGAATTTAAGAAGTAATTGCTTAGGCGCTTCGTTACTTGTCAATAAGAGGAACTATACAAAGATCTTAATCTACAAAGACTAAGCAGCGCCCGGGTGTCTGCCAAAATACGAATCGCCCGAATCCTTGCTTTGTATATATAACTATACTTATGTATACGTATATATCTATATATGTCTTTTTAGAATTTTTAGAATTCAGTGTGGGTTGGTAACTTTTTACGGCTACCCAACCCACCCAAAACTCGGTCAAAACCCTAAGTGCTAAGCATCTTGGTGTGAATGTTGTGATAGACTTACTTAACGGTAATTGAGACAGACTTCGAGTTTCTACGCCTCTAGGTGACCGGAAAAGAAAATAAATTTTTGCCTGAAGGTGTATTTGTTCGATTGGTAGCTTTCTCCCTGCGTTCATTTTACTTGGGGTCAACACAAGGATTTTCCAGTGTATATCTCCCCGGCTTGTACTACTTCCCCGCTTCTTCCTTAGGTGTTTTTGGTCTTCTTTTTTTGTGCAATTATTGAGCTGGGCTCTGGACAACCGACCAATGGGCTGTTACCCACGATCACTTGCCAGCCATACTTGTGCGGTGAAGTGTGGTTTATTTTCTTTTCTTCTTTTCCTTTTTTTTTTTTTTTACGTAGGTGGCTTCCCTAATCTCAAATGTACCTAGAGGCAGTGAAAAAGAAATGGCCTGTGGCTGGGTTCTGGACAACCTGCCAATGGGTTGTTACCCACGACAACTTGCCAGCCATACCACCCTAGAAAGTTCATTAGCTACCCAATTTCTGTCAAAATCTCCGAGAAGTGAGTCTGTGCAAAAATGTGTGTAGATGCTTAGACTCAAAGTTTTCCTGAGTTAGAGGGTGAGTTGATAAGTCGTATACTTATTACCTTATTTATTAGGTGGATTAGAATAGCTTAAAGTTGCAAGGGTTCGCCGCTAAATCCATATTTTAATGGACACCAGGGCTAATTAAGCCTGAAGGCCTGAAAAGTCTAAGTGTTTAAGTTCTTTTTGTATTATTTCCCACTATTGACAAGTTTCTAATGCCTAAGTTTTTCTTCCTAAATTCTCTTTTTTTTTTTTTCAATTAATTTATTCATTCAGACTGATTAATTAAGCTCAGGATTATGCAATTTACCATCTCCTCCCATGCTTAAGTTGGACAATGGCCTCATTGGCAGATGCATGGATGCAAAAGGGTTCAAAAAGATAGTACCTGAGTGACGTAAACTACCAGATCAGTCTGAATCCACTGGGTTGCCTCCCAGGAAGCGCTGAGTTTAACGCCTCCAGCTGGGCGGTGCCTGGTGTCAGCCCTCAACAAGGGTGACACTTTCCTTGGGGGGTACCTGGGCCAGGAAGTGCTTCAATCTTTGACCATTGACTGTAAAGGTGTGCCCGGTATTAAGATCGGCGATTTCGACTGCCCCATTGGAAAAGGGCTTGACCACCCGAAATGGTCCTGTCCATTTGGACCTAAGTTTCCCTGGAAAGAGTTTCAGGCGTGCATCAAATAGGCAGACTTGTTGGTTTGGCTCAAAGGTTTTCCTATGAATGAGTCGGTCGTGGACGGCTTTCATTTTCTCCTTATATAGCCGACTATTGTCAAAGGCGTCCCGACGAATTTCTTCAAGCTCAGATAATTGAAGAGTCCTTTGCGTACCAGCTAACTGAGGATCCATGTTACATTGCTTAACAGCCCAGTAAGCCCGGTGTTCCAATTCGACAGGGAGATGGCAAGCTTTGCCAAAGACCAAGCGGTAAGGTGACATGCCTATCGGGGTCTTAAAAGCGGTCCTGTATGCCCACAGGGCATCATCAAGTCGTGTGGACCAGTCTTTCCTGTCAGGTCTCACAGTCTTCTGTAAAATGTTCTTGATTTGTCTGTTTGAGACCTCAGTCTGCCCATTTGTTTGTGGATGATACGGGGTGGCAATGCGGTGGTTTACCCCGTATTTTCTAAGTAAGGCACGGAACTGGGAATGGATAAAATGGCTTCCACCATCACTGATCATGGCCTTGGGTATTCCAAAATGGGAAAAGATGTTCTTCTTGACAAAGTCCATGACCGTCTTGTGATCGCATCGTCGGGTGGCGACGGCTTCAATCCATTTGGAAACATAGTCTACCGAGACCAAGATATACTCGAAGCCGTTGGATGGTGGAAAGGGGCCCATAAAATCGATACCCCAAACGTCGAAAATTTCGACAATCAAAATGGGCTGAAGGGGCATCATATCTTTTTTGGTCATTGTCCCTAGTGTTTGGCATCGTGAGCAAGTCTTGGCAAAGATGTGTGCATCCTTGAATAGGGATGGCCAATAAAACCCAGACTGCAAAACTTTTGCAGCTGTTTTCTTGCCAGAGAAATGGCCGCCACATGCTTGGTCATGACAAAAGGAAAGCACACTCTGAACCTCGTCTTCGGGGAGGCACCTCCTGATGATCTGATCAGCACAGAGGCGAAACAGCATGGGATCATCCCAGAAATAGTGCTTGGCCTCAGCCAAGAACCTGTCCCGTTGCTGTCTGGACCAGCTGTGTGGGGTTTGTCCTATAACCAGGTAGTTGACATAGTCAGCATACCATGGCATTTTCTTGTCTTGCACGGCTAGGATGTGTTCATCAGGGAAGGTATCAGATAGAGGTAGGGAGGGTCCAATGTGGTCTGGATGAAGTCTTGACAGGTGGTCAGCCACCACATTTTTCGATCCGGCCTTGTCTTGGATTTCCAGGTCAAATTCCTGCAAAAGCAGGATCCATCTGATGAGCCTGGGTTTTGCGTCCTTTTTGGCCAACAGGTGCCGGATGGCTGAATGGTCGGTGTAGATAGTCACGTGGGATCCCAGCAAGTATGATCGGAATTTTTCCAGTCCAAAGACTACAGCAAGCAACTCTTTTTCTGTGACCGTATAATTACGCTGGGCCTCGTCCAACGTTTTGCTCGCGTAGTAGATCACCACGGGCTTCTTGTTTTGCCTTTGTCCCAGGACAGCGCCTATGGCAAAATCTGATGCGTCACACATAATCTCAAAATCCTGGGACCAGTCTGGGGGTTGAAGTACAGGTGCGGTGGAGACTAAGTCCCGGAGGGTATGATAAGCCTGGGTGCAATCAGGAGACATGTGGAAAGTTGCGTCGTTGGCTAGAAGGTCGGTCAAGGGTTTGGAAAGTTTGGAAAAGTCTTTGATGAACCTTCGGTAGAAGCCAACATGTCCTAGGAAAGAACGAATCTGTCGGACCGAACTAGGTGGAGGAAGTTTGGAAATTAAATCAACCTTAGCTCAATCTACCTCGATGCCCTTATGCGAAACGATGTGTCCGAGGACAATTCCTTCTTGAACCATAAAATGGCTCTTTTCCCAACTTAACACCAAGTTAACCTCGATACATCGTTTCAGGATTTTCTCCAAGTTGCTCAAACAATGGTCGAATGAATTCCCGAATACAGAGAAATCATCCATAAAGACCTCCAAGTATTCACCCACCATTTCTGAAAAAATGGCTAGCATGCAACGCTGGAAGGTTGCGGGTGCGTTGCATAACCCGAACGGCATTCGACGGAATGCAAATGTGCCATACGGGCAAGTGAATGTGGTCTTTTCCTGATCTTCCGGAGCAATTGCGACTTGGTTATATCCTGAATATCCATCCAGGAAGCAAAAATACTTCTGCCCTGCCAATCTTTCAAGGATTTGGTCAATGAATGGCAAGGGGAAGTGGTCCTTCTTAGTGGCTTCGTTAAGCTTCCTATAATCAATACACACCCGCCATGCGGTGGTGGTGCGGGTGGGAATGGATTCGCCATGATCATTAGTGACAACGGTGAGCCCAGCCTTCTTTGGAACCACTTGAGTGGGGCTCACCCAGGGGCTATCAGAGATAGGGTAGATGATGTCGGCGTCGAGCCACTTGATAATTTCTTTTTTAACGACCTCCCGCATGTTAGGGTTTAACCGTCTCTGCATCTGGCGGGAAGGTCGGGCCCCGTCTTCCAGGTAAATCTTGTGGGTGCAATAGGTGGGGCTAATTCCTCTTAGATCTGAGATGGTCCAACCAATGGCGGCCCGATGTTCTGAAAGAGTTGCAGTCAACCTTAGTTCCTGATCCTTGGTTAGATGGGAATTAATAATCACTGGGAAGGTCTGGCCAGGTCCCAAGAAGACGTACTTGAGATTCTCGGGCAATGGTTTAAGTTCAGGTGCGGGTGGGACCACAGTCGATGGGAATGGAAAGGGCGGTAGTTGATCAACATTGATTTCTTCAAATGGTGTCATGTGATGATACTCAGCCTTACAGAGGTCCACAGGTAATGATGGTGGCGAGTCAGAACTACGAGTTTGGTGGTCTGAGACAGAATTGAGGGTAAGGCATTCCTCGATTAAAGTTTCCACGGGATCATGTTCCTCAATGTAATCACAATCAAAAGACTTTGTTGCCCGGAAGATATCTAATTGCATTTTCCTGTCTCCGAAGGCGATTTCCATACATCCCGTGACGCAATCGATGTTTGCTTTAGCCGTGGCTAAGAAAGGTCTGCCTAAGATTATGGGTGCGTTCTGTAATTTTTCAGGGACTTCCATGTCGAGCACCAAAAAGTCGACTGGGAAATAGAAGTCCTTGACCCGTACAATCACGTCCTCGACAACCCCCTTCGGGGTTTTCACTGATCTATCCGCCAGCTGGATGGTGACAGGGGTTGGTGCCAGCTCCCCAAAACCAAATTGGTGGTACAAGGTTGTGGGAATTAGGTTGATAGAAGCACCTAGGTCCATGAGCGCTCTATCAAATGTCATGTCCCCGATGTTGCAGGAAATCAGGGGTGCTCCTGGGTCAGTTCGTTTGAGTGGAAGGTTGCTTGATATCACGGAACTGGCTTGCTCAGAGAGTATAACCTTCCTAGGTGCTTGAGGTCTCGGCTTACGCTTGGGTGTACAGGCATCCTTTAAGAACTTGGCGTAAGCGGGGATGTGTTTGACAGCTTCTAGAAGCGGAATATTAATCTGTACTTGTTTAAAAATTTCCATCAGCTCCTCAGTTTCCACAGTATTCTTTTTTCTCTTGATTGTTTCCAAGGCCTCAGGATAGGGTGTCTGGATTGGTTCCATGTTTGGGTCCTTGGTTGGTGCTTCTTCTAAGTCGGGTAAAGTCTCGGGGAGAGTCGGCCATTTGGGATCCTGGGTTTTGGTGCCGCTTCTCAAGGTCACCGCATTCGCAGAGGCATTGGGGCCATGGGGTGATCCTTGAGAAGATGAGGATGAAGAGGCGCCAAACCCAGGAGGTGTTTGTGGAGCCGGTTGGACCATATGAGCCTGCCCGGGGTTGCCTTGGAACCCTTGCGAATTGGGGCCTCTGTTAATTATGTTTCGCGGGTTTGGTTGTGGTTGGGAAGGTAGAGATCCTTGCTGTTTACAGTCCAAGAGTTGGCTTAACTGTCCCTTTACCAAGGCCATTTCTTCCTGATGTTTTTGGTTCATGTCAGCCATCATCTTTATTAGGGTGTCCATTTGGTTTTGTGGGGGAGGGGCCGCCCTATTTTGGTTATATTGGGGTCTAACTGGTGGTCCTTGCTGATAGGGGGGCAAGTGTGGCTGTTGGTTTGGCCTGGGCTGGTTTTGGAATTGTGGTAGTTTCTGGTTTGTCCAACCAAAGTTGGGGTGATTACGCCAGCCGGTGTTGTAAGTGTTGGAGAAAGGGTCAGGTTTTGCATATCCTTGGACGGCTTGCACATCTTCTAGAATAGCCGATGTTGATGAAGAAGGAAGGGAGTAATCAAGGGTCGAGGGAGCAAAGGTCCCTCCTTGGAACATGGTTGGGGGTTGTTCCAGGTTTAGTTGGGTGAAGGGTTGGACCAGGTCAACATTATGTGCTCCTTTTGCTAGGGTGAAAGTCTGCAAGGGGTTCCTGGTCTGGTTTAGAAGCTCATCAATCTTCTTGTCCACCAATTCCACTCGATCCAACTTTTTGGCAATGATGTCCATGTCAACCATTCCAGAATTTGCTTGCACCTCATAAATCCCACCACGGGGTTGACTGAATCTGTTAAACTGGTTCATGGAGGCATTGTTGAGCGAATTCTCGCTCATAGACTCAAAGAGCTCAAACGCGCTCTCCTCATCTTTGTTTAGGAAGTTTCCCCCGCATGAGGCATCGACGAAGTTCCGTAGGTTGCTATCCAGACCGTGGTAGAAGATCTGGGCCAATTGCCACCTTGGAACTTCGTGGTGTGGGCATTTCCTCAAAAGTTCATTGAATCTTTCCCACGCCTCATGAAATTGTTCCCCACCCTGGAGTGTGAAGGTAGTGATAGCTCTTCTGAGGGCATTGGTCTTTCCTATGGGGAAGAATTTCTTTAAAAATGCATGCCTCAGTTCCTCCCAGGTGGTGATGGGTCTACCTAGGGTTCTAAGCCAATGAGAAGCCTTGTCTCTTAATGAGAAAGGGAACATCTTGATTAGAACAATATCAAGGCTAATGTTCCTAGGTTTTACTGTTCTTGCTATGCGGTCGAGATCTTCTAGGTGCTGAAAGGGGTCTTCATTTGAGCTTCCATGAAAGTGGCTCTGGATTAGACTTAATACATTAGGTTTTAGCTCAAAATCGTCTCCCCCTTCAGGGATCCTAAGGTGTGGCTCGACTCTAATGGCAGAAGGGTTATAGAAATCACGGAGGGGTCTTGGCTGGTTCTGAAATGGTGGTAAATCAAGTGGTGGTTGTCCTGGAATGTCATTGAAAGGTGGTGGTTGTTCTTGCGGGTTCTGTAACCGTTGTATGGCTTGCATGATGGTGTGGATTTGTCGTTGCTGAAGCCGATGGTTAGCATTGATTTGAGCCTGGACGACAGCCATAGCATCTGGTGGGGGTTGATCTTCAGCCTCATCTACCCTAGGTTCAGCCATGTTTTCAACAGAATTACGTCGCCTAGATTCCTGCCCCAAAACACACAATTCAGGATGCAGTGAGCGCCTCCCGTGCATGCACTAGAGAAGAACTGGAGGGGATGCGGAGGGCGACAGATGCGAGAAATGTGTTTCAATCAAGCACGCAAGCCTAATCCTTATGGTGTATTCCTTAGGAGACCTAGAAATCTCACAAAGGGTGATTAAGTCCGTAAGCACTGGACTTCCCTTCTCAAGGCTAATCTGGCCAGGTTGATTACGAGGGGATTGCAGGGAAGGTTCTTCCTTTGGCTTGCGCCTTCGGTTCCATAGACCCCACAACCACGGTCGTTTGACACTGCCCCGCACCTAGTCACCAGATTCTACCAAGGGAATGAAAGCCAAGTGCCTAGCAGACAAAACCTCACCTTTTGAGACTTAACTCAGTCCTTCCTAGGGCACGTCTACTCAGTTTTAAAGGGCTAGGATAGTGCTTGTGCTTAGGGTGATGTGATGAGGCGTTGATTGGGGTGGTGCCTCTTAATGTTCTACTTTCAAAGTGTGTGCTTCTAGCAAAACATGATTTTCAAGCAAGGATTTGTTAAGATATAGTGTCTTTTTAGTGTTCATCCTTACTTAAGTACTTTTTAGGGTTGACGTGTCTTAATTTTTTCAAACAAGTTTCAGTGGGCACGTCAAGGTCTGCACACAACTTAGTGAAAGTAGATTTCCTTTTTGTAGAGGCTCTAAAACCCTAGTGTACTCATCCTGATAATCATGCAGCTTCTATTAGATGAGTCAGTTTTAGGGTTGAGTGGTGCGGCCCAGGTCAACTCACGGTGGCTTCGCAAACACCACTCAAGAGAAAGAGAAAAGAGCACTCCAAGAATTTATCCAGCATATTAGAGTGTACATTTTTTGTAGGGTGATGTGTTAAGAATGTGGGTCAAGCAATCATTCACCACGCCAATTTTTTTAGTTTTTATGATTTTTTTTAGATTTTTCACGCAAGCAAACAATGAGAGAGAGAGTACTTACTATCGGTCCTCGAGGCGCCTACTTCCTTGCTACCATAGTGGAATGCGTCGCTTCGCCGTCCATGCGCCGAATTCCTGCAACCGTCAAGTAAAAAGGAAAATAGGGCATTAGAAGATATGAGAATGAAGGTGGAATGGAGGTGATAAAACAAATCCGTTGCCTCCCCGGCAGCGGCGCCAAAAACTGACGTGCCTTCGTGCGTGTGTGTTAAGAGGTGTCGTTATAGTTGCACTTGATACGTCGATTTTAAAAGAAGTAAACGGAGGTGAGTCCGAGTGTCGATCTCAGGGAGGCGTGGAAATCGGATTTTGTTTACCACTTGTTGTCACGAAAAAGGCGGAGTTTTGCTTGCGAAAGAAACGGTTTTGAAAAGCGAGAGATAGAGAGAGTTTAGGGTTAGAAAGCTCTTGGTTTTGATCATGCACTTTAAACAGAAATTAAAAAGGCAACTAAATGAAAAACAATTTCATTAAACATGCATTCATAGTTCATGGTTTACAATATTAAATACATGCTTCAACAAAAGTAAATGAAAGCTTAAAAGAGAGAGAGAGAGGTAGAGAGAGAGTGGAGAGCGACGAGGCAGCCACGGCGGTGGAGGAGGCTCCGTCGGCGGCTCGTCGTCTCCGGCGATTACAAGAGTGCCTAAGACTAGCTAGGAGAGGAGTGGAGTAGTTGCAAGTGGGAGAGGATGCCTTGAATGGTGGTAGAAGGGGGTTTAAATAGAGTTAAGGGCTTCCTAAAAGAAGAATGTGCTTTAGCGACATCCAGAACGTCGCTAAAACCGCTTCCATATACGTCGGTGAAGGCCTTCTGTCGCCGGTCAGCCGCCCGCCCCTCTCTCTCTTCAGGCGCGATCCGTGGACGTCGAACGAGAGCCGTCCGATTGATGATCGGACGGCTGAGATCCTCCCGCGCCTGCGCTAGGATCGCGCTTCGGGCGTGCGTGCGCGCGCGCGTTTCCGCCCGGCGTGCGCGTGCGCGTGGGAGGTGGGGCGCTGTCGTCGCGCCGCGTGGCGCGATCCTAGCCGCTCGCTTCTGATCGCGCGGCTCAATTTTGCCGCGCCCTTCGCCCGCAAGTGATTTCTGCTCCGCGCGATTCGAACGCGCGTCGCCGCGACGCGGGCGTGCGCGCTAACCGTTGCGCCACGCCTGCGCTTTGTCGCGGCGACCGCGGGCGAGCGCGCGGATCTCGGCCGTTCGATCGAAGATCAACGGCCGAGATGCGTCCTTGGCTGGCTTGGGGGCGTGCGGGCGGCGGGGGCGGGGCGACGTGGCGCGTTCTAGGCCGTTGATCTCCAGATCAACGGTCAGGATTTCTTGGGCCTATTGTGGGAGCTCCGGATGTCGGATTTGGCCGATCTTGAGTCCGTTAGACTCCGTTCGTCGTCCTGAATCCATCCGTGCGGTCCGATTGCTCATCTGAGGCCTGCTTTGACAAATGCTTTACACAAATGGCCATTAATACAGTTTATAAGCAATCTTGGTACTTGATGCATGCAATGCTCCTATTCTACTTTATGTTGTGCCTTTTATTCTAAAGATGGGCCATATTCAACCTAATTACTACCCCCTTGCGTGGCGTTATCACAACTCACAATTATAATACAAGCAATTACTAGCAGTTTATCTCAATCATGAATGCAAGTACATTACACAGCACAAATGGTTCATTCATTTCTCTATCCTAGGGTTCATGCCACATCTTAGGGTTCCATTCGGCTAATTCCAGAAGCACATTCTTATTTAAATATTATTAACAGAATTAACCACTCTACCAGGCAACACGGGAGTAATGGGGGCTCGAACCGTAGACCCAGGCGTCTCTGCGAGCCCCAAACATGCAACATGCTAAAACCCTATACCAGGGAATACATCACAAAAGGAGAGTTCAGAATAGTGTACAAAGGACTCTAGTACGTAGAGGAACTCGCGAGGAAAATACAGGTATTTCATTTGCGTAAAACGGACCCCGATCGAACCCCAAACAGGTCAAAAACATGGCTACTATTCAAAATCAAATGTCTGGGAATAAGCCCAGACATCTTAAAAGGTGCCAGATCTTTACCTTAAGTCCCTGCGGTATCCTCAGACATCCAGACCTTCTCTACAATCGTCTGAAGGCAGTTCTAGACATCAGATAATGCCTCTGATCATCTGGACGCTCCTCTAGACGTCTGGTGATGTGATCAGATGTCCAAAAGTGCGTGGGAAAGCGTTCCATGCTCCTTCCCAAGGCTGCACCTGCGTACGACACTGCAGGTGCGGTCAATTGACATATACCCCTGTGCTGTGATATGCATGGCACAGGGAGATACGTACCTTTCGATAAATGAGCTTTCAGACGTCTGGCCTTAGCTACAGACATCCAGGTACGCCGTCAACCGTCTGGACTCCACTCAGACATCTGATACTAGAAAACTTCCAGTACCAGGAACTCCTCGCAGCGCTCTCTGCAAGCTCTGCCTCGCGCCACCGCAGCTCCAGCCACTACAGAGGGCTGGGAGGCCACCTCTCTGAGCTCTCTCCTCCTCCCGCATGCGCTCGCAGTGGCCGTGTGAGCTATGCTGAGCTTCCACCGAAGCTCCTCCGACCTCGGCCTCCTTCTCTCGGGCTCTCCTCCTTCCTCCCACTCACTCTCCCTCGCTCGCCCCCTTTCATCACTCCCGCACAGCACTGAAGGTGGTGGTGGCTGGTGTGTGGAGTGGAGAGGAGATAGGAGGGGGGTTTATATAGAAGGCATGGGGTTTAGGGTTTGGGGAAGAAGAGGAAGGGAGAGAGAGAAGAGGAGGGTTCTACACGCTGCCCACACGCAGAGCGTAGTGTGCAGTACAAAAATTTCATTTTTAGACATCCGGGAATGGGTCCAGATGTCTGGACAGACGTCTGACTGAGACTCCAGACGTCTTAAAGGCTAAAATTGTGAAGGGTCATTACATCATAAGAAACTTAAAGGAAGTTTCGTCCCCGAGACTTGAGCTAGCTAGGGTGCAGAAAAAGGAACATAAAACGCAAAACAAACTTAAAAAGGACCGAAGTAGGTCCAAAAAGACGTACCCTCAAAAAGCTCCGGGTACCGCTCTCGCATCGTCGCCTTAGGCTCCCAGGTAGCCTCCTCGTACCGCTGGCATCTCCATAGGACCTTCACCAGTGGTACCTGCTTCCGTCTCAGACTCCGGACGACTCTGTCTAGTATCTGCACTTGTCTCTCGGGGTAGGTCAGGTTGTTACCTACCTTGACACTCTCGTAGCTCAGAACGTGACTAGGATCAGCAACATACCTCCTGAGGTTGGACACGTGGAACACGTCGTGCACTCCAGAAAGCTGGGGAGGAAGGGCAAGCTGGTAAGCAATAGGTCCCACCCACTCCAGGACCTCAAAGGGCCCTACAAACCTTGGCGTAAGCTTCCCTTTCACCCCAAAACACTGCAGGCCCTTCATGGGTGAAACACGAAGGCATGATCCCCAACCTCAAACTGCACCTCTCTGTATTTCAGGTCAGTGTAACTCTTCGCTTGCTCCTAACAGTGCGGAGTCGTCTCTGAATATGCTCTATCACCTCCTGACTCTATTGGATCAGCCTGGGGCCAACCTCCCACTTGGTCCCCACCTCGACCTAACTCAAGGGTGTACTCGTCTGTACAGAGCCTCGTAAGGTGCCATGCAGATGCTCAAGTGGTAACTGTTATTATATGCAATCTCTGCCAGGGGTAAATGCTCCTCCCAAGAGCCTCTCTAGTCTAGTACACAGGCGCATAAAAGGTCCTCAAGTGTCTGTATGGTTCGCTCTGACTGTCCGTCCATCTGGGGGTGGTATGTGGTACTGAACCTCAAACGTGTCCCTAAAGCCTGCTGAAACTTAGCCCAGAACTGGGAAGTAAAACGGGTATCCTTGTCAGATACAATCTCATGCGGAACTTCATGCAGGTGTACCACATCGCGAATGTACCTCTCTACCAACTATGCCGATCCCAAGGTGACTAGAATCAGCAGGAAATGCGTCGTCTTTGTCAACCTTTCTACTATCACCCAAACTACGTCGTGTCCTCACTGGGTAACCAGTAGACCCACCACCAAGTCCATGGTGATGCTCTCCCACTTCCACTCTGGCACAGGAAGTGGCTGCAACGGCCCTACAGGCCTCTGGTGCTCGGCCTTCACCTGCTGGCATGCCAAATGCATAACAAACTTAAAATGAACCGAAGTAGGTCCAAAAAGACGTACCCTCAAAAAGCTCCGGGTACCTCTCTTGCATCGCCGCCTTAGGCTCCCAGGTTGCCTCCTCGTACCATTGGCATCTCCATAGGACCTTCACCAGTGGTACCTGCTTCCGTCTCAGACTCCGGACGACTCTGTCTAGTATCTGCATTTGTCTCTCGGGGTAGGTTAGGTTGTCACCTACCTCGACACTCTCGTAGCTCAGAACGTGACTAGGATCAGCAACATACCTCCTGAGGTTGGACACGTGGAACACGTTGTGCACTCCAGAAAGCTGGGGAGGAAGGGCAAGCCAGTAAGCAACAGGTCCCACCCACTCTAGGACCTCAAAGGGCCCTACAAACCTTGGCGCAAGCTTCCCTTTCACCCCAAAACACTGTAGGCCCTTCATGGGCGAAACATGAAGGCATGATCCCCAACCTCAAACTGCACCTCTCTGCATTTCAGGTCAGCATAACTCTTCTGCTTGCTCCTAACAGTGCGGAGTCGTCTGTGAATATGCTCTATTACCTCTTGACTATGCTGGATCAGCCTGGGGCCAACCTCCCACTTGGTCCCCACCTCGACCTAACTCAAGGGTGTACTCCATCTGTACAGAGCCTCGTAAGGTGCAATGCAGATGCTCGAGTGGTAACTGTTATTATATGCAATCTCTGCCAGGGGTAAATGCTCCTCCCAGGAGCCTCTCCAGTTTAGTACACAGGCGCATAAAAGGTCCTCAAGTGTCTGTTTGGTCCGCTCTGACTGTCCGTCCGTCTGGGGGTGGTATGTGGTACTAAACCTCAAACATGTCCCCAAAGCCTACTGAAACTCAGCCCAGAACTGGGAAGTAAAACGGGTATCCCTGTCGGATACAATCTCATGCAAAACTCCGTGCAGGTGTACCACATCGCGAATGTACCTCTCTACCAACTATGCTGGTCCCAAGGTGACTAGAATCAGCAGGAAATGCGTCGTCTTTATCAACCTACCTACTATCACCCAAACTACGTCGTGTCCTCACTGGGTAACCGGTAGACCCACCACCAAGTCCATGGTGATGCTCTCCCACTTCCACTCTGGCACAGGAAGTGGCTACAACGGCCCTGCAGGCCTCTGGTGCTCGGCCTTCACCTGCTGGCACACCAAACACTGCTACACAAACTCACCAACGTCCCATTTCATCCCTCTCCACCAAAATTCGCGTCTCAGATCATGATACATCTTTGTGTCCCTAGGATGTATGGTGAACCTGGACCCGCACACCTCAGCCAGGAGCTCTCTCAATAACTCCTCGTCCCTAGGAATGCATAAGCGTCCCCTCATGCGCAGTATCTCGTTTGTAAAGGAAAAGTCTCCTGGGTCTCCTGTCAACACCCTGTCCCACAGTGTCTGTAAGTACGGATCTGTCAACTGTCCTGCGATGATGCGATCTATCAACTCTGGTCGCGTCTACTGCGTCACTGTCACTGTCCCACAATACCCCTGTGACTCACAGGGTCGCCAACTGCCCAACTCCTACATAAGTCTCCAACTCTATGCCTGTAGATTGGCCAAGTGGGCAGGCACCTTCCGACTCAAGGCGTCAGCCACCACATTGGCCTTCCCTAGATGGTAGGAGATGCTGCAGTCGTAGTCCTTCAGGAGCTCTAACCAACGTCTCTGTCTCATGTTGAGCTCCTTCAGGTCAAACAAGTACCTGAGGCTCTTATGATCCGTGAAAATCTCAAAAGTCTCACCGTAAAGGTAGTGCTTCCATGTCTTCAGCACGAAGACAACAGCTGCCAGCTCTAAGTCATGGGTAGAGTAGCTATGCTCATTGGGCTTCAGTTGCCACGAAGAGTAAGCGACAACATGACCCTGCTGCATGAGCACACCCCCTGACCCCTACAACGAAGCGTCTGTGTAGACCACAAAACTGCCATTGTTGTCCAGGATGGTAAGCACAGGAGCTGAAGTCAGTCTCTCCTTCAACTCCTGAAAACATGCCTCGCACTCATCTGTCCAGGCAAAGGGCACGTCCTTCCAAGTCAGCTGGGTCATAGGACGTGCAATTTGAGAGAATCCTCTGATAAACCGCCAATAGTAACCTGCCAGTCCCAAAAAGCTGCATATCTCTGTCACTGTACGTGGCCTCTCCCACCTGAGTACGGCCTCAACCTTGGCTGGGTCCACAACCAAACCATCCCCTGAGATCACGTGGCCCAAGAAAGTCACCTGTCCCAACCAAAACTCGCACTTGCTGTACTTGCCATACAGCCTGCGTCGCCTGAAAGTGTCTAGGATCATCCGTAAATGCTGCCCGTGCTGCGCCTGGTCCCACGAGTAAACGATTATGTTGTCGATGAACACCACCACAAACTGGTCCAAGTACGGTTTGAAAACCCAGTTTATCAAATCCATAAAAGCAGCGGGGGCATTGGTCAACCCGAACGGCATGACGAAGAACTCGTAGTGCTCGTACCGGGTACGAAAAGCTATCTTGGAGACGTCGATCTCCCTGATTCTCAACTGGTGGTAGCTCGACCTTAGATCTATCTTGGAGAACACTGTGGCGTCTCGTCAATCCTCGGCAGTGGATACTTGTTCTTGATGGTGACCCTATTCAGCTGTCAGTAGTCGACACAAAGTCGCAGGGTACCATCCTTCTTCTTCACAAAAAGCACAGGGGCTCCCTACGGGAACGCACTGGGCCTCAAAAAGCCCTTCTCCAACAGGTCCTGTAGTTGTGACTTGGGCTCTCACAGCTCAAATGGTGCCATCCGGTACGATGTAGTAGAAATGGGGCTGGTCCCCAGTACCAGTGAGATCTCAAACTCTATCTCGTGCTCAGGTGGTAGTCCTGGCAGCTCCTCTGGAAAAACATCAGGGTACACGCAAACCACCGGAATACTCTGGAAGTCAGCCATGGTGCTAGGCTCTACCACTACACAAGCCAAAAAGCCCTCACACCCCTGGCTCAAAAGCCTCGCTGCCCGAAGCGCGGACATGCATCTGGAACCTTCGTCCACCGGCTGTCCGTAAAACTCAAAGGGAGGCAACTCCGGTATGGAGAAGACAATCTTCCTCCCGAAACAGTCCACCAGGGCATGATAGGTGGACAACCAGTCCATCCCTAGGATCATGCCAAAATCCTCCATCAGTATCACAATCAGGTCAATGGGAAGGTTGTTTCCTCCTATACTGACCTCGCAATCCGTGTAGACGTCCTCAGCTACAAACAACAGGCCACCTAGGCCTCTTATTACAAATGGATCCTCTAACAGTACACTGCCTTGCCCCAAACTGATGGCAAAACTCGCAGCAATAAAAGAGTGTGTGGCGTCGGAATCAAAAAGTACATACACTAATTTGCTAGAAACAGTAACCATACCTACCACCACTGAACCGGAAGCCCTGGCATCTTTGTGTGTTAGGGCGTTGATACGCCCCTCAGTCCTCGGTGCAGATGAAGCAGCTACACTCTAGGTCGGGCGAGCAACCGCTGGTCAGTACCCTCCTCGTGACTGCTGCCCTCCCCTACGTGCCTGGGGACCACGACCACCAGCTCAGCCTCCAATACTCGGTTCGGGGAGCATCTGCTGTGCTCCGACCCTAGACGGGTAGTCCCTCTTGATGTGGCCCGGCTGGCCACACTGGTAGCAGAGGGTAACACGACCTCCTCCCTCAGTAGGTCCCTGCTGGTGGCTGGGTGTGGGTCTGGTGCTAGCAGCTGGCTCCTATCTGGGGCCCCACAAGCCACTAATGGCATTGCAAAATGAGACGGCTCTCCTACGGGTGCCGTGTGCCTCCTCTCCCGACGGCCCTGAGAGTACTCTGGCTGATAGGGCATCTTCCATCCGCTGTCAGTGTCTCGTGCAGCTGGGTTGGTCTCCTCGTAGGTCATGGCTGCCTCAACCACTCGTGAGAAGGTGGGCAGCTTCAGGGGTTTGACATCCCCTCGAATAGCAGGTTGGAGCCCCTCAGTAAACCTCCACAAGCACTCCTCCTCCGTAGACACGGCTGTCGAGACAAAACGTAACAGCTCCAAAAAACATGTGCGGTACGCACTAACAGTCATCATCCCCTGGCAGAGAGTATGGAACTCCCACCTCCTCTAGTCCTGCCGGGTCTACGGAAAGTACTGCTTGCAAAAGAGAGTCATGAACTGGTCCCACGTCGGCTCTCTCCTCTCTTGGCCTCTGACTGCCCTCCACCACCTGTGTGCCACGCTCTCTAGCTGGTACGTGGCAAAGGCCACGCGACATCCCATGGGAAAGCAAAGGGTATCGAACACCTTCTCTATCTACTCCAGATAGTCCTCTGCCTCAGACGGGTCCTCATCCCCCTTGAAGGAGGGGGGCTTCAGCTTCCGGAACTGTCTGAAAAGCTCGTAGTGTAGCTGCAGTGGGGGAACGGGCATGCCTCCAAGTAAGGAAGGCTTGTGCTTGGAAGTGTCAGAGTGCGATGGGGGTGGTGGAGGACCACCCCCTCCCCCTCCTGCTCGTCCGTTGCTACGGCGGTCTCTCTGTCCCATCGAGGACTCCCCCTCCACGTCCTCAAGGAAAGGTGCCCACGGAGGTTGGTGGAGCTCCTCTCGCATAATGTCCCTGATCAGCTGGGCGAGATCCTGGTTCTGAATGCCTGGGAGAAGAGGTGGGTCAACTGATACCTTAGGCCTGGCACGTTCGCCCCACTGACCTCGTCCACGGCCGTGACCACGGCTGGCCTCGAGAACTCCCCGACGAGGCATCTCCTGCAAGGAGATGCGAATGATAGAACAAGAGGGTCAACGATACCGAATTTCTTCGAGAAAAGACTCGAAACGAATATCAAGGTGATACGTTGTGGTGGCTATCCTAGTTATATGTATATGAATGGTTATTCTCAAGCCAATTAGTTTATTTCTCAGGACGACCTTGCTCTGATACCATCTTGTTATGACCCGATTCCCAGATCCCTACAGGACCTGAGACCGGCTCGCCTCGACTAATCCCAAGACCCAGTTGTCCAATAAGAAATAACCAAAATGCAGGAAAGTAAACCACATTCACATATGCAATACAACTAAGTAGAAGAAACGTACAAGTAGTATAGGAAAAATAAATCTATTATTTCAGTACATACCACCACAAAGCAATAACAACGGAAAGCGGAAGTAAAAAATAGAGACAAAATGGTAACTAACAGTCCAATACTTACTACAACAGTAAAGGAACGAAGAGGAAGTGCTGAAAAACTATGACTGGGCTCGATTGGGCCCAGCACCCTCCGCAGCCGGAAGGTCGGGCTACTCAACTCCTAGTCTTGAATAGAATTATGAAAAGACAGAGTCAGGGAATGCTGAGTAGAGTGGCATCTATATTATCTAAAAATAATAAAAGCAACAGGTTTAACTCTCATTTCTATTTATCTGTTTTATATGTATTTCCGTTTCACCCATTTCTCTCAAGCATCCAGATATTCTTGATCTTGCATATTCCTCGTGGGAACGATCTTGATTGCAGCCTTTTCCATAGAGTAGAAGGTACACGTGGTACTCTCCTAGCCGGGAGAGTCCCCCGTGGTAGTCCTACACCCAGTCAACCACCTCAAGGTCACTGTCAAGACGTAGTGGTGACTACGGCACGCATGATAAGTGCACGGGTAGCTACCCTGCACTGACATGCGGTCAGTCATTTCCGCTAGCAGGTATGCCCAAAGTACAGCACGGAATAGTATAGAGCCTTACCCTCTCAAAACATGCATCTCGCCCCTCAGAACCAAACAGGGTTCTCGCCCGTCCACAGTTCGCGCACCCTCGTCTGACTACCCCAGTTTGCTCAGAGGGTCTAACAAGTCATTGTAGGGTGGCTAGCTGAACCCAGGGCCCCGTGGGGTGGCTAGCTCTCTCCCTACACTAGTAGCTCGCCTCGATACCAGGTACACGAGGGCTAATAGGTGTCGGTGTAGAGTGGCCAACCCTAACCTCGGGTCTCAACCCAAGGGAGGCTAGTTCCGCTCTACACAAAAAGGGAACAATTGCTCTCGTTGGTACCACGTACTCAAGGGCCAGCACACTTCCTATCTACATTCCAGGTTTTCGTCTATCCACAGGAGTTCTACTCCTAATTCCTTGTAGGGTTCATGCTCATGTTCACCTCATTTATTCCAATCCAGATTTCACCATTCACAATTTATCTCTCATCCATATACAGGCAGCTCGTGCTTCCATAATTCGATACATGCAACTGGTGAATTCACATGTAATTGTTCATATATTACAGAAAGCTCATATTCTAACAGGCAACTCATAATTATAATACAGGTAATTACTAGCAGTTTATCTCAATCATGCATGTAAGTATATTATACAGCACAAACGGTTCATTCATTTCTCTATCCTAGGGTTCATGCCACATCCTAGGGTTCCATTCGGCTATTTCCACAAGTACATTCTTATTTAAACATTTTTAACAGAATTAACCACTCTATCAGGCAACATGGGAGTAATGGGGGCTCGAACTGCAGACCCAAGCGTCTCTGCAAGCCCCAAATATGCAGCAGGCTGAAACCCTATACCAGGAAATACATCACAAAAGGAGATTCAGAACAGTGTAAAAATGACTCTAGTACGTAGAGGAACTCGCGAGGAAAATATAGGTATTTCATTTGAGTAAAACGGACCCTGATCGGACCCCAAACGGGTCAAAACGTGCCTACTATTCAAAATCAGACATCTGGGAATAAACCCAAACGTCTTAAAAGGTGCCAGATCTTTACCTTAAGTCCCTACGGTATCCTCAGACATCCTGACCTTCTCTGTGATCGTCTAAAGGCAGTTCCAGATGTCGGACAATGCCTCTGGTCGTCTGGACGCACCTCCGGACGTGTGGTGATGTGATCGGACATCCAAAAGTGCGTGGGAAAGCGTTCTGCGCTCCTTCCCAAGGCTGCACCTGCGTACGACATCGCAAGCACGGTTAGCTGACATATACCCTTGCGCTGCGATATGCTCGGCGCAGGGAGATACGTACCTTGCAATAAATGAGCTTTTAGACGTCTGGCCTTAGCTACAGACGTCCAAGTACCCCATTAGCCATCTGGACTCCATTCCAAATGTCTGATACCGGTAAACTTCCAGTACCAGGAACTTCTCGCAGCGCTCTCCGCTCGCTCTGCCTCATGTCGCCGCAGCTCCAACCACTGTAGAGGGTTGGGAGGCTGCCTCCCCAAGCTCTCTCCTCCTCCCGCACGCACCCGCAATGGCCGTGAGAGCTCCACTGAGCTTCCACCAAAGCTCCTCTGACCTCGGCCTCCTCCTCCCTCGCTCTCCGCCTTCCTCCCTCTCGCTCTCCCTCGCTCTCCCCCTCTCGTCACTCCTGCACAACACTGAAGATGGTGGTGGCTGGTGTGTGGAGTGGAGAGGAGATAGGAGGGGGGTTTATATAGAAGGCATGGGGTTTAGGGTTTAGGGAAGAAGAGGAAGGGAGAGAGAGAAGAGGAGGGTTCTACGCATCACCCGTGCGCAGAGCGCAGTGTGTAGTACAAAAATTTCATTTTCAAACGTCCAGGAATAGGCCTAGACGTCTAGATAGACGTCTGACTGAGACTCCAGACGTCTTAAAAGGCTAAAAGTGTGATAGGTCATTACATGCCCTAAATTGGGGTTTTTCATAAATTTCCCAATCAAACATGGTAAAACCCAAAATCCAACTTCACCATTGGATTCCTTAGGTCCAAATTAGGTTTGTACCAAAATTTGGACCCAAGATGAGTTTGCCTTGACCTAGTTTGCAAAAAGGTCCAGCCTGATTACATTTCTACCCCTAACTTTCAAAAACCCTTACAAATAGCCCCCTACCTTCTTTATCATTTTTACAAATAGGTCCCTCCAGCATTATAGCGGAGGAATCCTACTTCAGTGAGCTTTGAAAGGAGAGTTCTCCCTGATTGCTCAGAGAATCTCCTCCAAAATTGGAAGGGAGATTCTCTGAGAAATTCCCTCCAATCTGAACCCATCTTTGATCCCTGATTCTTTCCCAATCTCTCATGCGAACGCATGAGAGATGTGGGTATCCTAACAAGCTTCCATCGTCGGTGAATTTCCTTACTTGGGAAGCTTGCTTCCCGAGCCCTAATCGACTTCCAGAGCTCTATTTAAAGGAGCCCAGACCTCCCCAATCTCTTCAAGCTTGAATTCGGGCAGGATTCCCTCCATTCTTCTCTCCCCTCCAGCCACAACAACTCCGGAAGTTCTGGCAGCTTCTCCCCTGCTCTCTCATCGCCCAACCACAATACCAGTGGTCGGGTTAACTCCACCTCAGTCCTCTGCATTGCGCAATACCGGCCGACGTCGCCTCTGCCCCATCTTCGTCACCACCCACCTACAAAGCTTCGTCTTCCCCATGTCTGGCAACCATACCGAGGTGGGATTCCGTCCCCTTTCGCCCCTTAGAAGTAGGTTTTTAGACTCTCTCTCCCTCTCAATTTCTTTCCCTCTCTCTATTTCCCTAAATCATCCACCGACGCCACAGACCACCGTCACCTTCTCCATCTCCAGCGATACATCCGATGAGGTGTTCCCGTCGCTCCACACCTCCATCCACCTCGCCGACCACCCTACGACCTCCGCCTCATCTCCCTGATCACTTCCCCTCACTCCACTCACCACGCCACTCATCCAAACCCCTCCCCGAATAGACCCACCTTCACCATCTATTCTCTTCACCGTCCGGCCACCATAGCCACCCACACACCATGAAACCTCTCCCATTACATTCGCCATGCTCCAATGACGCTCCCTGAGCAATTTGACGTGGTTGCGAGGCTGTTCTTATGTTTTCAGGTTCGTCGCCCATCCGTAATTAGCGAGAGAGCTTGAAGCTCGCTTATTGCGCTCTAGGCCTTGCTCTACTCCAGGGGATAGCCCCAGGCTGTGCGCAATCGAAGCCCACACGTATCCACGCCATCAAGCAAGGGCTTCAGCCTCGGCAGCCTCGCTAATTGGAAGCCTCATATGCTGCTGCAACGCGCAAAGGAAGGTGGGACATTTAGTCCCACCTCGGAAGTGGAAAGACACCCTCGTGGGCATAAAGGGAAAAAGTGTTGTAGGCTCTTCGCCTCCGACACTGAGGGTGAGGTCCTCCTCCCCCCTCTCACCGGACTCGTCTGCGACATAACCCGCAGACCTGGCCACGACTTGACTACCCGACTATCCTCCACTCCTTGCTAACCACACACACCAGTGAGCCTGGACCCGGGTCTGCGTTAGGTCCGATTACCTGATCGACTAAAGGCTCTGGGAGAGCAGTTTTGAAATAGAAAAGAGAGAAAGAGAGAGGAGAGCTACTCGGGGTTAGGGGGTTTTGCTTTGAGGAGTTTGCCTTTGACACTTAGTCGAATTCAGAAGGCACAGTAGGACTGAAGGAAGAAGGGAAGAAGAAGAGAAGGCAGATGGTAGAGAAAGAGAAGGTCGGGCAGAAAAAGAGGAAGAGAAGGCCAAAGACAAAGAAAGAAGAAGGAAGCTAAGGTAGAAAGAGAAGAAAGGCAGAGAAAGCTAAGGAAGTCAGACAGAAGCCGAAGAAGGAGAAGAAGGAGATGCCAAAGAAGGTAAAAGAAAGAAGGCCAAAGCTAAAGGCAAAAGGAAAAAGAAGAAGAAGAAGAAGAAGAGCAGAAGCCAAAGAGAAAGACAAAGAAGAATCGTGAAGGCAAAGGGAAGGATCGCAGAAGAAAAGAGAAATCAGAGAAAGAGATCAGAAGAAGAAAAGAAGGAAAAGTACTGTAGCACAAATCATTTAAGACGTCTGATTTTGCAATCAGACGCCTGAATTCATATTTTCTTCTTTAAATACATTTGAGTAATTCTTATTTTGCTTAAAAGTGTTCATCTACTCATGCTCTATATTCCTAATTAGATTTTGAGTAGTATTATGTGTTCAATTTGCATTTATTGTTAAGATTAGTGTGTGAATTCCATTTGCTCCCTATGTTCAACCTCAGAAATCTTTTCGAGTAATAAAATTATATCTATTTTGAATGCTATTTCGGCTGTACTACAACGCATTACTCTTAAACATCGATCAGCGCTCATAAACATATGTAGTCTAGTTGGTCCAACCAAGTGCTTCTTCAGATCAATAGGCTGATGATATAGACCAAACCAATCAGTTTGCTGGGTTGAAGAATGTGCATCAGTAGGTGTGGAAACGTGAATCTAGGGTTTAGCTGAATTGGCTCAACCTAATCAAAGTAGGGGTCCTCAAAAGATAATGGATCTATGAAGAATGTAGGAACCCTACTGGTGGGGTCAGAGGTGGACAAAATGTCGTTGTGAGTTTGATCAATGTTTGATTCCTTGTCAAAAGATTGTGGTGAATCATATGTGACCAAATTACAAAGAGGTAAGTTAGAATAGAAATTGATTCTGGTGGCAGATGAAGGTTGGGATCAATTTCTGAATGGCTCTGGCTCTAGACTAGGAAGTGTGGCTACTTGGAGCTCCAAATCATTGGCCTTAGAATTAGAATCAAATAATGGATCATGGATGCACTATTGTCGAGTTTAAAATACATGTTATGGTATAGTCAACAAAAGCGAATCGACATTTAAATTTATATGCTCGAAAAATAGGCATGAGTCTGAAGTCATTTGTAGGGAGCAAATATGGTAAATCAATTCGCTAATCACAATATTCAATAATGGAAGTGAACTAATAAAAAATATATTCAATATAGGGCAAAAAAAAAAAGTATCTCAAATGTCAGGGATACAAGTGTAAAAAGAAAGAGCTAAAAATGGTGGTTGAAACCACTAAATTAACCCTAGAAATTAAGCATTAATCCCACAATACTCAGCATAGAACCACTAATCCATGTCAAAACCAAGCAGATATCTCCAAAGTATAAGCCAATCAAACATGAGTAAAAGGCTTAGACGCCTTATTCTTCACAAAGCCTCAAAAGCACAAGACACAAGCCTTACCTTCAGCACAAAAGATAAGCAGCAGCGGTTAAGTGTTGAGTGAAGGGGGGGCACGGATCCCAATGCACCATAGTGCAAAACCCTCCTCCCTCCTCAGATCTCTCTCTATTTCAAACCTGGGTGAATAGTACCGAGTAAATAAATCAGAGCCTAGACTTGTGAGGCGTGAGTGTGGGCGAGGGCATGTGCATGAGGGACCTCACCCCTGTGCTCTCGGAGGTAGCTTTCTTATGAAGCAAAAGCATTATAAATGCTTTTTAAAATTAGATTCCCATGATGTGGGACTAAGTTCAGCTTCTTCCCGTGCACAGCTGTAGGTAGAGATTGGAGTTGCAATTGTTGCTTCTACTGCAGTCGTTTGCTCAATTGGAAGTGCAGCTCTACTCTTGAGGGTAGCTTTCTTCATTCAAGAGTGGCAGTAAAGTGTATGGTAGCCAAAGAGAGGCGGACAACATCAGAGAAGACGGTGGTGGCAACGGAGGTCCGGTAAGGTGCCTGAAATAAGAAAACAACCTTGCGGCCCTATCAAATAAGCTCACAAGCATCGCTGGTCTTCGACGAGTGCAGTGGTGGTGATTGCATGGATTTTGGTGCATGGAGGTGGTCTGTGGAGGTCAGAGAGGGTGAGCGGATGGTGTGGTGTTCGATGGAGAGGTTGGGTGGTGGTGAGGTGAAATTAGATTAGGGCTTTCGAAGGTGGAGGTGTGGCTACTTCAAGCTCCAAATCATTGGCCTCAGAATCAGAATTAAAGAATGGATCATGGATACTGAGGTCGTGAACTGGCTTGTAATCATCTGGAAACAATGGTTCTTCGAAATTAGAGTATGATTCGAAATCATCGGAGAATTTGCGACAATTAGTTTCTGAACTTGATTCAAGATCGAGATTCTCACCATAGAACAAATGACAATGCAAGGAGTGATCAACCTGACTTTGGTCTAACCTAGTCTCAAATTCCCACCTTAAAGGGATATCCATATTAGGCATAGGCTTGAGTTCAGGGCATCTAAGGTAGATCCAATCAAATCCCAACTCTTTCAACTCCTCTGGTTCTATATCATAAATCAGTGTGATTTTCGAAAAATCAATTTGTTCTTTTGAGGAAGTCTGGAGAGGTATGCTCATCAAATATAGGCCTAAAATCAAAACTCAGATTGAAAATCTGGTCCTCATCATATTAGTCCTTGTGATCATCCCAAATAGGTTCAGATCTAGATTCTAGGTCAAGGGTAGGAATTGGGTCACTAGAATCTGGACTTGGTTCTATTGGGATGTTAGAATCATTCTCGAAGAATATCTTAATAGGATAAGGTACAGGAATTACATTCTCGAGAGATTTTGATTCAGGCTCATTACAGGTGTTTGGTAAATCAAGGCATGATGGACCAACTTCATAGCTACCAATGGCTGGCTCCAATTCGGGAACACCTGTAATTGGATACACCCAACCCATATTTTGATCAGGTATGTCATTATGCACAAAATCACAATTTGGTTCCATTTAGGTTGGGGGTCCATAACAATGACCTCCATTCTCGTACCCAAGCTCCTAGAAATTACCTTGATCCTCAAATTTGTTCCAAGATGTCTCATTAGTTTTTGGGTGGGAATATGAGTATTTATGATCAATTGCTTGTTGCAACATATTTAGCACATTCGCACGTTTTTCAATGACATCCTAGTGTATTTCTCAAAGTGGTGGATTTGTCGAACATTGTAAGCCTTCTGTGCTATGCTATCTCCATAATTCATTGTATTCCAATAAAAGAGCACCCTGAGTCAAACCACGTATCATTTGTGTTACCGTCATCACGACGTGGTTCATAAGGAGGGCTATTGTTTCTGGTACATTAACTTGAATGTTCCTAAATGGATCTGAGGTCCTATCAAATTCTTCCTTATGTCTAAGGGTAGCCTCAATCATTTTCTCTTTGATGCTCATGTGGGATTCAGGTTTCTTGAACATTTTTCCTATGTTGTCAGGCTGCATTTCCAAATCAAGTGGTGGATCAGGATGTAGAATCAAATTTAGCTCCAGATTGAATTGATTAGATCTGATTAGATTTTCCCTAAAAGATCAACTGTAATGGGTGCCTCTAGCTTAAACCTAAGGGCCTCTCCTATGTATGTGCACTACAGAATAGATGAAGGACTGGATGTGTATTGGACCCAATCAAGGCACCCAAAATTTTGGATGACTAAGGCTTTTGAGGCAAAAAAAATCCACACACCCAAGAATTACTTGGGCAACTAGGAAGGGAGAGTCCCACAAAGACCCCTACATGGTAAAGTGTCCCCCGGGTTACAGGTTTCCCCCACCCAACCTTTCTTGTCACTGAGGTTCCAAGTAGACCGAAATGTATGAATTGTGACCTAAGTCTATCAATTTTAGCCCAAATTGTGCCTTGAATTTCACTTGATTTAGAAGTTATTTTAATTTGTGACCTAATTTGTAGGTTGGTTGATCCACATGGTAAACCAACTTCACCTGTCCTATCCTAAGGTTGAGGATGAAATTTGGGTTACGACCTAAATCACCCTGAATTGGTTCTCAGGTTATTAGGTCCCAAATTTTAAGATTCAAGTGAATTAAGAGCCTTGATTTTAGGGTTCACTTGGATAAATCAGTTTAGACAAGGGCTTGGGTGGCACACAAATGTGGGAAGGTAAATTTCCTTAATTGCAGGAACATGTGTACTAACACTTCAAAATCCTAATGTGGTAACCCTAGTTAGCTTTATTTCAAGTCCAATTTGATTCCAAATATGACACCTTGGACTTAAACAAGAAAGTGAGTAGTCCAAGATGTTGAGAAATTTAACGAAAATCCTTAATAGGCACAGGAAATCAGGATGGGGAATCTCTAATCAAATCATCTCAATTTCAATCAGTTGTCAATAAATCTCGCAAATCAGGAAATTCTTTGCCTTTAAATGATAATTACTAGGAAAATAAGGCAAGTGGATCCTAATTGATTTGTCTCCTTTTTCTCTTCCCAAGATTAGGAGGAGATTAGGGAAGAAGAGAAATTCACCTGCCCCTAGAGAGGTTGATTGCACAAATGATCTTCTCATGATGTACCTCGCAATAATGCAACAAAGCACAGAGTGCAAATTAGTAATCAGCTCAGGAAAAATATTGCTAGTGGTGAATTGCACGTTGCTCCCCGGCAACGGAGCCAAAATGTTGAAGTGCTTTCGTCAAGTTTAGAATATGCATCTTAGTATAGTCAATAAAAGCAAATCAACATTTAAATTTATAATCTCGCAGAACATGAGTCCAAGGTTGTTCATGGGGAGCAAGTATGGAATTCGTACAATAGTCGTAATGATAAAAAAATGAACACAATAATTAATCACAACAAGATGTTCAATGAATGATCTACTAAAAAATATATTCAATACTAGCAATTTGTGTCTCAAAATTAGTAGGATAAAATAAAGAATAAAACCCTAAAAATGGTGATTTGAATCACCAATTAATCTCCTAAATCAAGCATATATCTTAAAGCCTCAAATCAAATCAATTTCTCTACAGTGATCCTGAACCACTTATTCACAAATAGCCATCTCAAATAAGTATCACATATGTCCACAGTGCTCAGAGCCAACAGCAAGCACAAGGCCAAATGTCTTAAGTAGCTAATCATCACAAAGCACAAGCACAAGACATAACCCCCAACCTTAGCCAACTCAAAAATGCTTAAGTGATGGGTGTGTGGTCACGAATCTCGAGGCACATATGCACGCACCATGAGGCAAAACCACCCCTACCCTCCTCAAAATCCTCTCCTCTCTCCTCAATATAGAATTGGGTATATGGGTATCATGTAATTGGGTTATGAACAAGGACTACTCCCACCGGCATGATGGTGGGCGAGCAATGGAGAGTAGGGAGTGAGGGGACCTCACCTCCAGTGAAGAGGTGACAAGGCAACGAGGAGAATTCCTTTTATGCAATGTTCAGGTTTTTGGATATACGATGTGGGGCTTTGTTTCCTCCTTTGCATGATGCAGGTAGATGTCTTATTGATTTCAGCTGTTGATGTTGCTGCTTCACCAAATTGACAACCTGGGTAGCGTCATCAAGTGGTTCTGTGCTCCACTGGAGATGAAATCAAAGTTAATGGTGATTGGATGGCGGTGGAGCATAGTAGCGACAGGAGGAAGTCCACTGAAGCCTGCAAATCAAGAAAATGGGCTCTAGGCCCCAATTAAGATGTTCATAAGCATCATCAGAGCATGGTGAAGGAGGTGGCGGTGTTCTCATGGCGTTTGGGAGGGTATGGAAGTGTGACGGTGCTAGAGACGAAGGTGTCGTGGTGGGTTGGTTGTCGAGGAGAAGGAGAGGTCAAAGTCATAAATACGTTTAGGGCTTTTGACCAGAGGTGTGATTGGAAGCTCGTGGAGGTGATGGTGTGGAGTTTTGATGTGTGTGTTGGTCGGGCGAGCTTGCTAGAGCTTCGTCGGTCATGGAGAAGACGGAGGGGGAGAGGGGCGATCGTTGGTGGAATTGAGGTGAGAATAGGTTGAATCGAATCTAGGGAGAGAGAGGGAGTGAGAGATCTTATCTATTGGACAAAGGGGAGAAGTTTACACGCTGACGTGCCTTGCCGAACTTAAGAGAGACAAATTCTCTGGTGGGAGGAATGGCAGCGAAGAATAGGTCGAAGCTGGTGGAGCTTTGGTTGGCTGTCCTCGGAAGAAGATGAAGAATAAGATGGTGCTTCCAATTTGACCGTTGGATGCACGGATGAGGTAGGGCAAGAGGGCCGCTAGAGATGGTGGAGTTCACGATCAAAGAGGAGGAAGAAGAGGAGATTCAAGCATAGACCTGGCTCCCAATGATCGTGGAACTTCGGGCAACTTATATAGGCCATGATTTGGACCTCGAATGTGCGTAATTCACACATTTTCTTCTCAAATTTGGAAAGCTTAGATAAGGAATTTTTAAGCTTCGCCAGCTAGAGAACCGACTCTACTAGGTCTTAAAAAGGCACCCAATCGATCAGGAATTGTTTGATCATCAATCCCTCCAAATTTGAAGGGATTTGATGGTCAAATCAGAGAGAAATCCGAATTCGAAAGTCGATGGGTAGTTAGAGAAGATGTTGTTCCCATTTCATGGTGGCAAGGGCCCATTTGCAATGATGACAAGAAAGTTAGGGACCTTTCTGTGAGAATCTCGAAACTTAGGGGCTTGAGTGTAAGAAATAGAGATTTTAGGGACTAAATTGCAAACTAAGTCAAGATGGACTCTAATTAGGCCCAAATTTTGGTCTTAACCTAATTTTAACCCAAGGAATCTAATGGTGAACTTGGATTTGAGCTTTGAACACATTTGACTAGGTAAATTGCAGAGAAACCTAAATCAAGGTTAATTCCCGTCTGAAACTCTATTCTAAGTCAAAATGGGTTCAAATGGTCAAGCAAAAGGTACCAAATCTCTTAAGATATTTTTCTATGAATTTTAGGAGGTTTATATTAATTTTATCCTAACCATAACCTCTTCAATTTAAGTGGGGTTGATAATTAGGGTTTTGTGTCCTGTTTTTGGTCCTCAAAATGTGTAAAACCCTGCTTCAGTTAGTGTAGACCCACTACTTGGTCTTTAATGCTCAATTAACCTCTAATTAACCCTTGAGTAACCCCATGCTTAATCTATATTTTTGATGTGATGTTAAAACTATAGAATTAACCCTATTCTCTTGTCTTCTTCTCAAAACAGATCAGAGTGGAATTATGGTCCTCAGGCGATCATCTAGGAGCATTTATCTCTTAATTCCAACTAATTCAAGTTAGTTATGATGGATGATGGCATTACCATCACCCCTTGAGGGCTTCCTCTCCTCCACTTCTTCTAATAGCTCTCTATAACCTTAGCCAACCCCCTACCCTCCCCTCTACTTTGGCCAAGGGTCTTTCCTTGGTTGAAGATCCACTGGTAGCATCGTCGCTTCCAACTTCTCTCTGAGCTACATCTTCGTGACCATCTCTACTCCATCTTAGGCTCAAGAAATTTGTCTTTATTTCACCTTAGTTTTATATCTTTATTGTTCTAGTTTTGTTAATTTTGAGTACACATTAGATTTTGTCTCAATTATTAATGAAATCTTGTTTGAATATCTCTTTCTTTATTTCTTGCATTTGCTCACTTATAGTAGGTAGATTAGATCACCTTCATTTTACATTTCATAAAAAATTTTTAAAAATAAATAGAAAATAAAAAAAGACCAAAAAGAAATACTCTTAGAAATCGAAAATACCAATTGTCTCCCTAAGACAACCTAGACTCCATTTTCAAAGTATTTGTTTTTCAAGTTCAGTTTAAAATTTTCAAAAGTATCTTCACGGTTTTTAATATAATGAATGTAATTTTTTATGTAATCAATTTCTCAATGGTCAAAGGAGCTCTCAAATTATAAGGATTGCATCAAAAATAACTCAACTAAATATGCCACTGTGATTAGATCATTCACCCACAATATAAAACCATCAAAACATCGTGGAAAAATGGCACACAAACATCCATCACATCACATGTCGAGGGGATGCAAGTGTCCAATTCTCCTATGATTACTAACTAATCATATTATGATGAGCCTGGTCAATTATTACTAGTAAATGTTAATTTGAGATCCAAGTTTGTAATGAATGAGGGAATCCTATTATTTTGAAATCCTTTAATTATAGAAAAATAATCCTATTATAAATCTGGAATTTAATTTCAAAAATAATTTCTAATCTGTTTGAGGTTTTGAAGTCTCTATGCACCTAGATCTACAAGGATCACATCCACATATCAATCAAAGGCATGAAAAACAAAACTAAAATGAAATGAAATTCACTAAAAAACAAAGACGGATATTTCATCACTACTAGAAAAATGGGTTATGCCATCTGTTACTTGCCGTCGGTTATTTAAATCGATGGAAAAGATCTTTTTGCCATCATTTATTCAAACAAGCGACGGCAAAGGTCAGTTCTTGACCTACCATCAACCGAAGAAAAGCCATTACACATGCGTGGTCATTAATATTTACCGTCAGTTTATTAAGCGATGACAAATATATTTTTACTGTCGATTATTAGAAGAATCGATGGTGAAAAGCTACTTAAAATTTGTTTGTTAAGAGCAGGAGGTATTTGTAACTTTGGCCATCGGTTATTGGAATAAACGACAGCAAAAGTAGGTAAAAATTACAAGCCAAAATTTTAAGCATGATGATGTGTATCCTTGGTCCTTGGTTGGGGGAATAAGAACCATAAAAAAAAGTATAAAACTTGCATATGAAATTTGGGCGGGATTAATGACTTATACAGTCGGTTATTGGATTAAACGATGGTAAAAGTCAGGTTAAATTTAGCAGTGAAATTTTGGGCGTGATGGAAAGGAAACTGACAATATCATTTGCCATTGATTTTTGAGAGAACCGATGGCATAGCTTCCTAAATCTATTTAGGCGCCGCAGCCTACTGTTCATCTTCCTCCTCCAAACCTTCACGCCACCCCCTCGTGTCGAGCACCTCCACGTGGTCCTCGCGTTGCCTCCTCCTGCTCAGGTGAATCCCCATCCTTGTCGTCATCGTCCCCCCTCCTTCTCCTTCTCCTCCTCCTCCACACGCCACTCCCCTCCTCCGTGGCAGCTCTCCCTACTCCTCCTCGACCTCTGCTGGTCCTCGCCCTCCTAGTCCTCCGCTGGTCCTTACCTCCTCCTCCTCCGCCAACACCCTCTCACTCCTCCACCGCCAGCACCGTCGTCCTCCTCCTCCCCAGCCTGGTGATGCCCTCCTCCTCCTCTTCCTCGATTTTGACGCATCCTCCTCCTCCCCCTGCTCCCCCCTCCTCCTCCTCCACCTACACCCCCTTCCTGCCTGGTTCCTCCCCCTCCTCCTCCTCCGCAGCTATTCACCTTCCTCCTCCTCCACCAGCAGCCTCCTCCTCCCCGTCCCACCAACGTCGCCCTCCTCCTCCTCAACTCCCCCCTTCTCTCCACTTCCTTAGCAGGCCCCCTCCTCCTTCTCCTCCTTGGTTCCTCCCATCCTCCTCCTCCAACTTGTCCTACCGCCCTCCTCCTCCTCCTCCTGACCTCATCCTCCTACTCCTCCCCATCCTATTGCCTTGCTCCTCCTCCTTCTCCTACTACTGGCCTCCTCCTCTTCCTCCTCATCCTACTGCCCCCTCCTCATCCTCCTTCTCCTATCTCTAACACTGCCCGATGACCTCCTCTTCCCACACTGCCCCATTCCTCCTCTTCCTCCTATTGCTACCTATGTGGCTTCCCTTTCTCCCCCTCTTCCTCTTATCCTCCTCCTCATCCCCCTCCTGTCGCCCTCCTCCTCCTATTGTTGCCACTGCCGTCGCCTCTATTTTATAAGTTATAAATTTTTGAATAATATGATAATATGTTATTTAATTAATTGTGTTTATGAAATTACAGGTTATTGGGGATGATCATTCTCGGAAGCTATAGTCATTGGAGGTACAATTTTAATATTTTTTATTTATTGTAATAAGATTTTAGGCTTTTGTTAGATGGTATGGCTTGTATGATTTATTGTGAATGTGAGGTGTACCCACTTATTTGAATGAATGAAATTTAATGTGGGGTGTGCCCACTTTTATTATGAGTATTATTTTGCTATGTAGGTTTATAGAAAACTGAAAATATAAGGGGAAACTCTGTCAAATTTTTTTAAAAATTGTTTCAATGTTTAATAGGATTAATATATGCTATTTAGGTTTGGTATTAGGTTGTGTATATGGTGCTTGGCCTAGGGTTTTAGGATTTGAGTTGGGAGAGGGTTATGGCGGTTGGGTTGGGATAGGGTTTAGACATTTGGTTTCGATCAGGGTTAGGGTTTTATGATTTGATAAGGGTCTAGGTTAGCGTTAGGGTTTTCACTTGCTCTCGCCCTTGGTTTGCATGTTTAGTTTGGGTTAGGGTTTAGGATTATAATTATAATATCTTATTTAATTAATTTTACTTTTAAAATTATAGGTTATCAGTGTCGGGTACACTCAGAGGCTTCAGTAGTTTGAGATATATATATATATATACATTCAATCTTTTTGATTTAATTGAATGATATTTTATTTTTTTGGTAAAATTTTTTAATGTTTAAATTAGTTATTGTTTAGATACACACACTTGCTAAAAAAGATATATGCACACGAGGCTAAACATTAGGTATTCTAACCCCTAAGATAAAAGTCCTCTGAGTCAGATTGTGTCCAAATTACTCGTCTGTCGAGACTTATGATCATGTTATATGGACAATGCAGGAAGTGTATGTATACCTCACTTACATGCATGATGTGTTGTCTTTATAGTATTCCATACGACTCAATCAACTTTAATTCTGTGAAGTACCGAACTAAAGAAGGTCCTTAAAGATTTGACGATAACTTAGTTTTGCTTGTTACATGTAACTTTGTGCGGTGAAATTTCTGTTGCTTATTCCTACTCTTCTCTGGTATACTAACTAATCTTATCTAGTTTCCTGTAGTGCCCTAGTGCCCTTAATTGGGTGTTAAAGGAAATCTAACTAAGGTTAGTATTGAGGGGTATACTGGAGAAATGTAGGGAGATGCTGCTGAAATTTCACCGCACTAAGGTTACATGTAACAAGCAAAACTAAGTTGTCATTAAATCTTTGAAGATGGGCTATAAAGAGAAAATCTTAATCAACATACACATCATTCGATCATTTCCTTTCCTAATAAGTGATTTGTTTACATTAAATTTTATGTTATAATGGATAAATCTTGGATTGGATTGCATGGTTCATATTACACTAGATATAAGGATGGAGTAATTTCATTCCTGGATTAGCCCTTTCATGACGATAGGAAGATATTTAGGCAAGAAGGTCAACTTGATAATATCTCCTGCCCATGCAAAAGATGTTTAAATAGTTCCTTGTATGATCGTAATACTGTGCTCGAGCACTGCATTTGTAATGGGTGGTGGCAGCATTACACTACTTGGGTAGCTCATGGAGAGGAGTTGACTGAGAAAGTCATAAATAATGAGAACACTGTTGACCAAGAGATCGATGAGGAAATTATTGATCACAGAAGTGAAAAAATAGAAGAAATGTTGAATGAGATGAGAGCAAGAGAGAATATAAATACAGACGAGGAAGATCTATTCAGATGTGATCCATTCTATGATGCTGTTAAGGAGGCTGAGGATCCTATTGCTCCCGATGTTATGAAAATGTTAAAGTTGTCATTTTTGTTGAAGATGTTTCAACTGAAGGTTATGAATAGAGCTAGTACTAAATTCATGTCAGAAATACTTCAGTTTATTGCTGGGCTGTTGAATAAGCCTAATGGTTCTCCGGCTTCATGATATGAGGTAATGAAACAAATTCATAAGCTTGGTTTGGATTGTCAGAAAATCGATGCATGTTCGAATGACTACATTCTTTTCATAAATGAATTCGCAAATTTGAGTAATTATACCGAATGTGGACATGAGAGATATAAGGAAGGTAAAGATGAAAGTAAGATGAAACAACCACAGAAAGTTCTTCGTTACTTTCCACTGACACCTAGACTTCAACGCTTTTTTATATCAACTAAAATTGTATGGTGGATGACATGGCACCAGGATTGTAAATCTCAAGATGGAAGAATATGCCATTCTACTGATTCAAAGGAGTGGAAGAGATTTGACAAAAGAAATAATTTATTCACTTTTGAAGCAAGGAACGTACGGTTGGGTCTTGCAAGCGATGGATTCAATCTATTTAAGAGTATGTACCTATCGTATTCTATATGGCTAGTGGTAATGGTCACTAATAACTTACCTCCCTGGTTGTGTATGAGATTGTCATTCATGATACTGAGCCTATTAATCCCCGATCCAAAACAACCAAGAAATGTAATAGATGTTTATCTCCAGCCATTAATCGATGAACTAAAAAGTTCTGGTACACCAGCGTGAAGACATATGATGCAGAAAAGAAAGAATTTTACAATATGCATGCAGCATTATTATGGACCATAAACGACTTCCTAGCGTACGCAAATTTGTCAGGTTGAAGCACTAAAGGAAAGCTTACTTGCCCAGTCTGTATGGAAGACACTCATCACCTACGATTACTGGAAAGTAAGAAATTCTGTTACTTAGGACATTACAGATTTCTACCTATTGAACATAGATGGTAAATGTCCTAGTTCAGGAGTAAATTTGATGGTAGGACATGCCGGTATTCAAAGAAAAATCGAAAGAATAAACTTAGTATAGATTCTATCAGGTTGTTGGGTCAGGTTATAATGGAGAGATTATAAGAAATGGGTGAGATACAGTTGAGTCGACCATTCAAACAAGACTAGATGGCCTCAATGAATTCTGGATTTCAAAAGAAAAGCATTTTCTTTATGGAGCTGCCATATTGGAAAGATCTTATAATACGTCATAATTTAGATGTTATGCACATCAAAAAGAATGTGATGGATAACATCTTAGATGTATTGAATCTAACAGATGATCTAAAGGATACGGTAAAATAAGCAACGACATGAAGAGTTTAGGGATATGTCTGGAGCTGCATATTCATGAGGATGATGACTACTTCCCACCTGCTATTTACAGCTTAAATCAAGATTAGAAGAGTAGACTGTTCTCCATCTTAAAGGAAATTTGGGTGCCAGATGGGTTTTCATCACAGCTTTCTCGTTGTGTGAATAAAGCGCAGAAAAAGATATTTGACTTGAAAAGTTATGACTCCCACATTTATATGCAAGTATTGTTTATACTAGCGATACGGGGGATACTGCCAGAGCCAGTTGATTCATTCATAGAGATGAGCAGGTTTTTCAAAAGTGTTTGTTCAAAGATGCTACAAAATGATACGCTGGATCATTGGTATAAACAAATAGTCATTACTCTTTGTAAGATGGAATAGATTTTTCCCCCAGCCTTCTTCGATGTAATAGTTCATCTCACCTTGCATCTTGCACATGAAGCGAGAATCGATGGACCTATACAATTTAGATGGATGTATCTTGTGGAGCGATTTTTGAAAAGGCTTAAAGATTATGTTTTGAACAAGGCAAAGCCGGAAGGATCCATTGTAAAAGGGTATCTCGTGGAGGAATGTATAAATTTTACTTCCATGTACATGAATGAAATAGAAAATCGCTTTAATAAACTTCAAAGGAACTATGAGGGGGGATACAATAACAGTGATGAAGAATGCTTGTCAATTTTTGATATCAGAGGAAGGTTAATTCTTCATACAGAGTATAAGGCAATTTCAAAAAATGACAAACATTGCACACATTTATATATTTTAAAACAAATTCCTGAAATTGATTCATTTTACGAGAAATTCGAACAATTACCTCTTTCAAGGACAACTAAATTTGGCTTCTTAAATTGGTTTAAAGACCAGGTCAATCAATTGAAAGAGGATAAGGACCCACGATGGGTGATAACACCACGCAAGGGGGTAGTAATTAGGTTGAATATGGCCCATCTTTAGAATAAAAGGCACAACATAAAGTAGAATAGGAGCATTGCATGCATCAAGTACCAAGATTGCTTATAAACTGTATTAATGGCCATTTGTGTAAAGCATTTGTCAAAGCAGGCCTCAGATGAGCAATCGGACCGCACGGATGGATTCAGGACGACGAACGGAGTCTAACGGACTCAAGATCGGCCAAATCCGACATCCGGAGCTCCCACAATGGGCCCAAGAAATCCTGACCGTTGATATGGAGATCAACGGCCTAGAACGCGCCACGTCTCCCCGCCCCCGCCGCTCGCACGCCCCCAAGCCAGCCAAGGACGCATCTCGGCCGTTGATCTTCGATCGAACGACCGAGATCCGCGTGCTCGCCCGCGGTCGCCGCGACAAAGCGCGGGCGTGGCGCAACGGTTAGCGCGCACGCCCGCGTCGCGGCGATGTGCGTTCGAATCGCGCGGAGCGGAAATCAATTGCGAGCGAAGGGCGCGGCAAAATTGAGCCGCGCGATCAGAAGCGAGCAGCTAGGATTGCGCCACGCGGCGCGACGACAGTGCGCCACCTCCCACGAGCGCGCGCACGCCGGGCGGAAACGCGCGCGCGCACGCGCGCCCGAAGAGCGATCCTAGCGCAGGCGCGGGAGGATCTCAGCCGTCCGATCTTCAATCGGACGGCCCTCGTTCGACATCCACGGATCGCGCCTGAAGAGAGAGAGGGGCGGGTGGCTGACCGGCGGCAGAAGGCCTTCACCGACGTATCTGGAAGTGGTTTTAGCGACGTTCTGGATGTCGCTAAAGCACATTCTTCTTTTAGGAAGCCCTTAACTCTATTTAAACCCCCTTCTACCACCATTCAAGGCATCCTCTCCCACTTGCAACTACTCCACTCCTCTCCTAGCTAGTCTTAGGCACTCTTGTAATCGCCGGAGACGACGAGCCGCCGACGGAGCCTCCTCCACCGTCGTGGCTGCCTCGTCGCTCTCCACTCTCTCTCTACCTCTCTCTCTCTCTCTTTTAAGCTTTCATTTACTTTTGTTGAAGCATGTATTTAATGTTGTAAACCATGAACTATGAATGCATGTTTAATGAAATTATTTTCCATTTAGTTGCCATTTTAATTTCTGTTTAAAGTGCATGATCAAAACCAAGTGCTTTCTAACCCTGAACTCTCTCTATCTCTCGCTTTTCAAAACCGTCTCTTTCGCAAGCAAAACTCCACCTTTTTCGTGACAACAAGTGGTAAACAAAATCTGATTTCCACGCCTCCCTGAGATCGACACTCGGACTCACCTCCGTTTACTTCTTTTAAAACCGACGTATCAAGTGCAACTATAACGACACCTCTTAACACACACGCACGAAGGCACGTCAGTTTTTGGCGCCGTTGCCGGGGAGGCAACGGATTTGTTTTATCACCTCCATTCCACCTTCATTCTCATATCGTCTAATGCCCTATTTTCCTTTTTACTTGACGGTTGCAGGAATTCGGCGCATGGACGGCGAAGCGACACATTCCATGACGGTAGCAAGGGAGTAGGCGCCTCGAGGACCGATAGTGAGTAACCTGTCTCTCATTGTTTTCTTGCGTGAAAAAGCTAAAAAAAAAAATTGTAAAAAACTAAAAAAATTGGCGTGGTGAATGATTGCTTGACCCACATTCTTAACACATCACCCTACAAAAAAATGTACACTCTAATATGCTGAATAAATTCTTGGAGTGTTCTTTTCTTTCTTGAGTGGTGTTTGTGAAGCCACCATGAGTTGACCTGGGCCGCACCACTCAACCCTAAAACTGACTCATCTAATAGAAGCTGCATAATCATTAGGATGAGTACACTAGGGTTTTAGAGCCTCCACAAAATAAAAGGAAATCTACTTTCACTAAGTTGTGTGCAGAACTTGACGTGCCCACTGAAACTTGTTTGAAAATATTAAGACACGTCAACCCTAAAAAGTACTTAAGTAAGGATGAAACACTAAAAGACACTATATCTTAACAAATCCTTGCTTGAAAATCATGTTTTGCTAGAAGCACACACTCTGAAAGTGGAACATTAAGAGGCACCACCCCAATCAACGCCTCATCACATCACCCTAAGCACAAGCACTATCCTAGCCCTTTAAAACTGAGTAGACGTGCCTTAGGCAGGACTGAGTTAAGTCTCAAAAGGTGAGGTTTTGTCTGCTAGGCACTTGGCTTTCATTCCCTTGGTAGAATCTGGTGACTAGGCTGCGGGGCAGTGTCAAACGACCGTGGTTGTGGGGTCTATGGAACCGGAGGCGCAAGCCAAAGGAAGAACCTTCCCTGCAATCCCCTCGTAATCAACCTGGCCAGATTAGCCTTGAGAAGGGGAGTCCAGTGCTTACGGACTTAATCACCCTTTGTGAGATTTCTAGGTCTCCTAAGGAATACACCATAAGGATTAGGCTTGCGTGCTTGATTGAAACACATTTCTCGCATCTGTCGCCCTCCGCATCCCCTCCTGTTCTTCTCTAGTGTATGCACGGGAGGCGCTCACTGCATCCCGAATTGTGTGTTTTGGGGCAGGAATCTAGGCAACGTAATTCTGTTGAAAACATGGCTGAACCTAGGGTAGATGAGGCTGAAGATCAACCCCCACCAGATGCTATGGCTGTCGTCCAGGCTCAAATCAATGCTAACCATCGGCTTCAGCAACAACAAATCCACACCATCATGCAAGCCATACAACGGTTACAGAACCCGCAAGAACAACCACCACCTTTCAATGACATACCAGGACAACCACCACTTGATTTACCACCATTTCAGGACCAGCCAAGACCCCTCCGTGATTTCTATAACCGTTCTGCCATTAGAGTCGAGCCACACCTTAGGATCCCCGAAGGGGGAGACGATTTTGAGCTAAAACCTAATGTATTAAGTCTAATCCAGAGCCACTTTCATGGAAGCTCAAATGAAGACCCCTTTCAGCACCTAGAAGATCTCGACCGCATAGCAAGAACAGTAAAACCTAGGAACATTAGCCTTGACATTGTTCTAATCAAGATGTTCCCTTTCTCATTAAGAGACAAGGCTTCTCATTGGCTTAGAACCCTAGGTAGACCCATCACCACCTGGGAGGAACTGAGGCATGCATTTTTAAAGAAATTCTTCCCCATAGGAAAGACCAATGCCCTCAGAAGAGCTATCACTACCTTCACACTCCAGGGTGGGGAACAATTTCATGAGGCGTGGGAAAGATTCAATGAACTTTTGAGGAAATGCCCACACCACGAAGTTCCAAGGTGGTAATTGGCCCAGATCTTCTACCACGGTCTGGATAGCAACCTACGGAACTTCGTCGATGCCTCATGCGGGGGAAACTTCCTAAACAAAGACGAGGAGAGCGCGTTTGAGCTCTTTGAGTCTATGAGCGAGAATTCGCTCAACAATGCCTCCATGAACCAGTTTAACAGATCCAGTCAACCCTGTGGTGGGATTTATGAGGTGCAAGCAAATTCTGGAATGGTTGACATGGATATCATTGCCAAAAAGTTGGATTGAGTGGAATTGGTGGACAAGAAGATTGATGAGCTTCTAAACCAGACCAGGAACCCCTTGCAGACTTTCACCCTAGCAAAGGGAGCACATAATGTTGACCTGGTCCAACCCTTCACCCAACTAAACCTGGAACAACCCCCAACCATGTTCCAAGGAGGGACCATTGCTCCCTCGACCCTTGATTACTCCCTTCCTTCTTCATCAACATCGGCTATTCTAGAAGATGTGCAAGCCGTCCAAGGATATGCAAAACCTGACCCTTTCTCCAACACTTACAACACCGGCTGGCGTAATCACCCCAACTTTGGTTGGACAAACCAGAAACTACCGCAATTCCAAAACCAGCCCAGGCCAAACCAACAGCCACACTTGCCCCCTATCAGCAAGGACCACCAGTTAGACCCCAATATAACCAAAATAGGGCGGCCCCTCCCCCACAAAACCAAATGGACACCCTAATAAAGATGATGGCTGACATGACCCAAAAACATCAGGAAGAAATGGCCTTGGTAAAGGGACAGTTAAGCCAACTCTTGGACTGTAAACAGCAAGGATCTCTACCTTCCCAACCACAACCAAACCCGCGAAACATAATTAACAGAGGCCCCAATTCGCAAGGGTTCCAAGGCAACCCCGGGCAGGCTCATATGGTCCAACCGGCTCCACAAACACCTCCTGGGTTTGGCGCCTCTTCATCCTCATCTTCTCAAGGATCACCCCATGGCCCCAATGCCTCTGCGAATGCGGTGACCTTGAGAAGCGGCACCAAAACCCAGGATCCCAAATGGCCGACTCTCCCCGAGACTTTACCCGACTTAGAAGAAACACCAACCAAGGACCCAAACATGGAACCAATTCAGACACCCTATCCTGAGGCCTTGGAAACAATCAAGAGAAAAAAGAATACTGTGGAAACTGAGGAGCTGATGGAAATTTTTAGACAAGTACAGATTAATATTCCTCTTCTAGAAGCTGTCAAACACATCCCCGCTTACGCCAAGTTCTTAAAGGATGCCTGTACACCCAAGCGTAAGCCGAGACCTCAAGCACCTAGGAAGGTTGTACTCTCTGAGCAAGCCAGTTCCGTGATATCAAGCAACCTTCCACTCAAACGAACTGACCCAGGAGCACCCCTGATTTCCTGCAACATCGGGGACATGACATTTGATAGAGCGCTCCTGGACCTAGGTGCTTCTATCAACCTAATTCCCACAACCTTGTACCACCAATTTGGTTTTGGGGAGCTGGCACCAACCCCTGTCACCATCCAGCTGGCGGATAGATCAGTGAAAACCCCGAAGGGGGTTGTCGAGGACGTGATTGTACGGGTCAAGGACTTCTATTTCCCAGTCGACTTTTTGGTGCTCGACATGGAAGTCCCTGAAAAATTACAGAACGCACCCATAATCTTAGGCAGACCTTTCTTAGCCACGGCTAAAGCAAACATCGATTGCGACACGGGATGTATGGAAATCTCCTTCGGAGACAGGAAAATGCAATTGGATATCTTCCGGGCAACAAAGTCTTTTGATTGTGATTACATTGAGGAACATGATCCCGTGGAAACTTTAATCGAGGAATGCCTTACCCTCAATTCTGTCTCAGACCACCAAACCCGTAGTTCTGACTCGTCACCATCATTACCTGTGGACCTCTGTAAGGCTGAGTATCATCACATGACACCATTTGAAGAAATCGATGTTGATCAACTACCGCCCTTTCCATTCCCATCGACTGTGGTCCCACCCGCACCTGAACTTAAACCATTGCCCGAGAATCTCAAGTACGTCTTCTTGGGACCTGGCCAGACCTTCCCAGTGATTATTAATTCCCATCTAACCAAGGATCAGGAACTAAGGTTGACTGCAACTCTTTCAGAACATCGGGCCGCCATTGGTTGGACCATCTCAGATCTAAGAGGAATTAGCCCCACCTATTGCACCCACAAGATTTACCTGGAAGACAGGGCCCGACCTTCCCGCCAGATGCAGAGACGGTTAAACCCTAACATGCGGGAGGTTGCTAAAAAAGAAATTATCAAGTGGCTCGACGCCGACACCATCTACCCTATCTCTGATAGCCCCTGGGTGAGCCCCACTCAAGTGGTTCCAAAGAAGGCTGGGCTCACCGTTGTCACTAATGATCATGGCGAATCCATTCCCACCCGCACCACCACCGCATGGCGGGTGTGTATTGATTATAGGAAGCTTAACGAAGCCACTAAGAAGGACCACTTCCCCTTGCCATTCATTGACCAAATCCTTGAAAGATTGGCAGGGCAGAAGTATTTTTGCTTCTTGGATGGATATTCAGGATATAACCAAGTCGCAATTGCTCCGGAAGATCAGGAAAAGACCACATTCACTTGCCCGTATGGCACGTTTGCATTCCGTCGAATGCCGTTCGGGTTATGCAATGCACCCGCGACCTTCCAGCGTTGCATGCTAGCCATTTTTTCAGAAATGGTGGGTGAATACTTGGATTTCTTTATGGATGATTTCTCTGTATTCGGGAATTCATTCGACCATTGTTTGAGCAACTTGGAGAAAATCCTGAAACGATGTATCGAGGTTAACTTGGTGTTAAGTTGGGAAAAGAGCCATTTTATGGTTCAAGAAGGAATTGTCCTCGGACACATCGTTTCGCATAAGGGCATCGAGGTAGATCGAGCTAAGGTTGATTTAATTTCCAAACTTCCTCCACCTAGTTCGGTCCGACAGATTCGCTCTTTCCTAGGACATGTTGGCTTCTACCGAAGGTTCATCAAAGACTTTTCCAAACTTTCCAATCCCTTGACCAACCTTCTAGCCAACGACGCCACTTTCCACATGTCTCCTGATTGCACCCAGGCTTATCATACCCTCCGGGACTTAGTCTCCACCACACCTGTACTTCAACCCCCAGACTGGTCCCAGGATTTTGAGATTATGTGTGATGCATCAGATTTTGCCATAGGCGCTGTCCTGGGACAAAGGCAAGACAAGAAGCCCGTGGTGATCTACTACGCGAGCAAAACGTTGGACAAGGCCCAACGTAATTATACGGTCACAGAAAAAGAGTTGCTTGCTGTAGTCTTTGGACTGGAAAAATTCCGATCATACTTGCTGGGATCCCACGTGACTATCTACACCGACCATTCAGCCATCCGGCACCTGTTGGCCAAAAAGGACGCAAAACCCAGGCTCATCAGATGGAT
This sequence comes from Thalassia testudinum, assembly GCA_037157565.1. Classification (NCBI taxonomy): domain Eukaryota; kingdom Viridiplantae; phylum Streptophyta; class Magnoliopsida; order Alismatales; family Hydrocharitaceae; genus Thalassia; species Thalassia testudinum. The sequence goes on along the minus strand of JAZHRO010000025.1, from coordinate 55,020,511 downwards.
CCTGCTTTTGCAGGAATTTGACCTGGAAATCCAAGACAAGGCCGGATCGAAAAATGTGGTGGCTGACCACCTGTCAAGACTTCATCCAGACCACATTGGACCCTCCCTACCTCTATCTGATACCTTCCCTGATGAACACATCCTAGCTGTGCAAGACAAGAAAATGCCATGGTATGCTGACTATGTCAACTACCTGGTTATAGGACAAACCCCGCATAGCTGGTCCAGACAGCAACGGGACAGGTTCTTGGCTGAGGCCAAGCACTATTTCTGGGATGATCCCATGCTGTTTCGCCTCTGTGCTGATCAGATCATCAGGAGGTGCCTCCCCGAAGACGAAGTTCAGAGTGTGCTTTCCTTTTGTCATGACCAAGCATGTGGCGGCCATTTCTCTGGCAAGAAAACAGCTGCAAAAGTTTTGCAGTCTGGATTTTATTGGCCGTCCCTATTCAAGGATGCACACATCTTTGCCAAGACTTGCTCACGATGCCAAACACTAGGGACAATGACCAAAAAAGATATGATGCCCCTTCAGCCCATTTTGATTGTCGAAATTTTCGACATTTGGGGTATCGATTTTATGGGCCCCTTTCCACCATCCAACGGCTTCGAGTATATCCTGGTCTCGGTAGACTATGTTTCCAAATGGATTGAAGCCGTCGCCACCCGACGATGCAATCACAAGACGGTCATGGACTTTGTAAAGAAGAACATCTTTTCCCGGTTTGGAATACCCAAGGCCATGATCAGTGTGGTGGAAGCCATTTTATCCATTCCTAGTTCCGTGCCCTACTTAGAAAATACGGGGTAAACCACCGCATTGCCACCCCGTATCATCCACAAACAAATGGGCAGACTGAGGTCTCAAACAGACAAATCAAGAATATTTTACAGAAGACTGTGAGACCTGACAGGAAAGACTGGTCCACACGACTTGATGATGCCCTGTGGGCATACAGGACTGCTTTTAAGACCCCGATAGGCATGTCACCTTACCGCTTGGTCTTTGGCAAAGCTTGCCATCTCCCTGTCGAATTAGAACACCGGGCTTACTGGGCTGTTAAGCAATGTAACATGGATCCCCAGTTAGCTGGTGCGCAAAGGACTCTTCAATTATCTGAGCTTGAAGAAATTCATCGGGACGCCTTTGACAATAGTCGGCTATATAAGGAGAAAATGAAAGCCGTCCACGACCGACTCATTCATAGGAAAACCTTTGAGCCAAACCAACAAGTCTGGCTATTTGATGCACGCCTGAAACTCTTTCCAGGGAAACTTAGGTCCAAATGGACAGGACCATTTCGGGTGGTCAAGCCCTATTCCAATGGGGCAGTCGAAATCGCCGATCTTAATACCGGGCACACCTTTACAGTCAATGGTCAAAGATTGAAGCATTTCCTGGCCCAGGTACCCCCCAAGGAAAGTGTCACCCTTGTTGAGGGCTGACACCAAGCACCGCCCAGCTGGAGGCGTTAAACTCAGCGCTTCCTGGGAGGCAACCCAGCGGATTCAGACTGATCTTGTAGTTTACGTCACTCAGGTACTATCTTTTTGAACCCTTTTGCATCCATGCATCTGCCAATGAGGACATTGTCCAACTTAAGCATGGGGGGATGGTAAACTGCATAATCCTGAGCTTAATTAATCAGTCTGAATGAATAAATTAATTGATTAAAAAAAAAAATGAATTTAGGAAGAAAAATTAGGCATTAGAAACTTGTCAATAGTGGGAAATAATACAAAAAGAACTTAAACACTTAGACTTTTCAGGCCTTCAGGCTTAATTAGCCCTGGTGTCCATTAAAATATGGATTTAGCGGCGAATCCTTGCAACTTTAAGCTATTCTAATCCACCTAATAAATAAGGTAATAAGTATACGACTTATCAACTCACCCTCTAACTCAGGAAAACTTTGAGTCTAAGCATCTACACACATTTTTGCACAGACTCACTTCTCGGAGATTTTGACAGAAATTGGGTAGCTAATGAACTCTCTAGGGTGGTATGGCTGGCAAGTTGTCGTGGGTAACAGCCCATTGGCAGGTTGTCCAGAACCCAGCCACAGGCCATTTCTTTTTCGTTGCCTCTGGGTACATTTGAGATTAGGGAAGCCACCTACGAAAAAAAAAAAAAAAGAGAAGAAAAGAAAATAAACCACACTTCACCGCACAAGTATGGCTGGCAAGTGATCGTGGGTAACAGCCCATTGGTCGGTTGTCCAGAGCCCAGCTCAATAATTGCACAAAAAAGACCAAAACACCTAAGGACGAAGCGGGGAAGTAGTACAAGCCAGGGAGATATACACTGGAAAATCCTTGTGTTGACCCCAAGTAAAATGAACGTAGGGAGAAAGCTACTAGTCGAACAAATACACCTTCAGGCAAAAATTTATTTTCTTTTCCGGACACCTAGAGGCGTAGAAACTCGAAGTCTGTCTCAATTACCGTTAAGTGAGTCTATCACAACATTCACACCAAGATGCTTAGCACTTAGGGTTTTGATCGAGTTTTGGGTGGGTTGGGTAGCCGTAAAAAGTTACCAACCCACACTGAATTCCGAAAATTCTAAAAAGACATATATAGACATATACGTATACATATGTATAGTTATATATACAAAGCAAGGATTCGGGCGATTTGTATTTTGGAAGACACCCGGGCGCTGGTTAGTCTTTGTAGATTAAGATCTTCGTATATTTCCTCTTATTGACGAGTAACGAAGTGCCGAAGCAATTACTTCTTGAATTCTCCAAAGAAATAAAGGCTAGAATAAACCTTGCTAGGGACTATCAAGGAGTAAGCATGGGGGTATGATAACACCACGCAAGGGGGTAGTAATTAGGTTGAATATGGCCCATCTTTAGAATAAAAGGCACAACATAAAGTAGAATAGGAGCATTGCATGCATCAAGTACCAAGATTGCTTATAAACTGTATTAATGGCCATTTGTGTAAAGCATTTGTCAAAGCAGGCCTCAGATGAGCAATCAGACCGCACGGATGGATTCAGGACGACGAACGGAGTCTAACGGACTCAAGATCGGCCAATTCCGACATCCGGAGCTCCCACAATGGGCCCAAGAAATCCTGACCGTTGATCTGGAGATCAACGGCCTAGAACGCGCCACGCCGCCCCGCCCTCGCCGCTCGCACGCCCCCAAGCCAGCCAAGGACGCATCTCGGCCGTTGATCTTCGATCGAACGGCCGAGATCCGCGCGCTCGCCAGCGGTCGCCGCGACAAAGCGCGGGCGTGGCGCAACGGTTAGCGCGCACGCCCGGGTCGCGGCGACGCGCGTTCGAATTGCGCGGAGCGGAAATCAATTGCGAGCGAAGGGCGCGGCAAAATTGAGCCGCGCGATCAGAAGCGAGCGGCTAGGATTGTGCCACGCGGCGCGACGACAGCGCCCCACCTCCCACGCGCGCGCGCACGTCGAGCGGAAACGCGCGCGCGCACGCGCGCCCGAAGTGCGATCCTAGTGCAGGCGCGGGAGGATCTCAGCCGTCCGATCTTCAATCGGACGGCTCTCGTTCGACATCCACGGATTGCGCCTGAAGAGAGAGAGGGGCGGGCGGCTGACCGGAGGCAGAAGGCCTTCACCGACGTATCTGGAAGCGGTTTTAGCGACGTTCTGGATGTCGCTAAAGCACATTCTTCTTTTAGGAAGCCCTTAACTCTATTTAAACCCCCTTCTACCACCATTCAAGGCATCCTCTCCCACTTGCAACTACTCCACTCCTCTCCTAGCTAGTCTTAGGCACTCTTGTAATCGCCGGAGACGACGAGCCGCCGACGGAGCCTCCTCCACCGCCGTGGCTGCCTCGTCGCTCTCCACTCTCTCTCTACCTCTCTCTCTCTCTGTTTTAAGCTTTCATTTACTTTTGTTGAAGCATGTATTTAATGTTGTAAACCATGAACTATGAATGCATGTTTAATGAAATTATTTTCCATTTAGTTGCCATTTTAATTTCTGTTTAAAGTGCATGATAAAAACCAAGAGCTTTCTAACCCTAAACTCTCTCTCTATCTCTCGCTTTTCAAAATCGTCTCTTTCGCAAGCAAAACTCCGCCTTTTTCGTGACAACAAGTGGTAAACAAAATCCGATTTCCATGCCTCCCTGAGATCGACACTCGGACTCACCTCCATTTACTTCTTTTAAAACCGACGTATCAAGTGCAACTATAACGACACCTCTTAACACACACGCACGAAGGCACGTCAATGGGTACTAGATTTTGATGTAATTACTGATTCACCATTACATTATGCACATTACCACTCTGGGTATATAATAAATGGGTTCAGATTCAAAATAAAAGAAACTGATGATAGAAAGGTTACACAACAAGTCGGAGTTGTTGATTCAGATCTTTCCACCAATCTAGATGGATATTATGGTAAAACTAGAGAAATTATGGAGATCAGATTCAAATTTGATCGCAGAGTTGTCCTATTTAAATGTCATTGGTTTGATGCTTTTAAAGAGGGCACCGATTTCAAAATTGACAAGAAACACAATTTCTTTAGTTTAAATCATAATCGTTAAATTCTTCAATTTGATGAACCATTCACATTGGCATGTCAAGCGACACAAGTTTTCTATATCCCCGATAATTGCCAAAGGGGATATGTTATACCCATAAGAATAGTACTGTGCAACCATTTTGACGCACAATTTGAAGCATACTAAAAATTAACAGAAGAAGGTCATTTATTTGCAACCGATATGTTGACATCTAAGGTTAGTAACAATTTCTTTGCTTTGTTTCATTTCTGTTTAAATGAAATTCATATTAAAATTGAAATTTATAGGGGCATATATGTCATTACAAAGGGGGTTTGGAGTAAAAATTCTTTAACAATATTTTTTATGTTTAGCAAACTTTTTTCATTAATGATTTATATATTAATGATGTTTAATTATATTAATTATTGCATTTTTTACTTGTTATAGATGAAGTTGTTCAAGAAAAAACCCAAAAAAAAGGGTCCTCCTGAGACATAGCCCTCCAAGCAGCCCAATTCGTCTTCAGGCTCAGCCACCCCCCATACAGCAAGCTCAGCTACCCCTTCGACAACAGGTTCAGCCACCCCCCCAGTCACGTTTCGTACGACCCAGGGAGATGGCACGTTTACTACATACGGGGGGGGGAGGGAAAGAGGAAGGAGATTGCTTAGACCTTGCCAGACTGAGTAGAGGATGATCCAGATTATGGAGGATTAGATGAGGAGGGGGAGGAGGTGGGAGAGGAGGGAGAGGAGGAGGGCGAGGAGGCGGAGGATAAGATGGTGGGGAGTACGTCCCTAGTTCATGTCGACCACTTAGCGGTGGACTCAAGTTTTGGTAAGAAATCTTATACCTCTAAGAAGTAAATTACTTATATGTTTTAAAGTTTATTATAATTTCAAAAATATATAATGAATATTATTAATGTTTATGCAGGTAGAGAAGCAAGAGGATGGGGGAAGAGAAAAAATCTAGACCTCCAATGTATCCTCGAGGGCATGAGAATAATAATTAGGCTTAGAACCATAGGGGAGGCGGAGAATTACCTGAGCTTTATCAGTTGAGTGGGCACAATTGTTAAGTCCATTATGCCCATTTGCTACTTTGACTGGAGGAAGGTACCCGCAAAGCTGAAGAGGCAATTCCTTCGTCAGTTGGAGGTAATTTCATTTATAAAAGTTATTTCTTTTACAACTTTATCTTAAAATTATTATAAAGAAAGATTGATATATATTTTTTAAAATTAATGTAGGCAGATTACGATTGGGGTGACGACCCCAATGTCTCCTGATATATCCTTAAGCACACTGCCAAAATCCACAATGATTGGAGGACGGAGACCAAGAGAAATGTAGGAATTTTTAAACATTTACATTTTTATTATATACATAATTTCTTATCTTATTTCTAACAATTTATATTTGGTATTTAGTTTTTCTCGGACAACAGTTCACCCGATGAGGCAATGGGTGATGCTTCTCCTGATGTCATGCCTGACGATTGGAAGAAGGCATGAGAGCATTGGTTTAATCCAAAGACAAAGGTTGGTAAACGATTACAAATTATTCTATTAATTTCATATATCTTAAATTCATAAAAAATATTATTATGTATATGAACAGGAGCAAGTAAGAAAAAATAAGGCCAATAGGGCTAAAGTTCACCACAGGCCCATTGTTTGGGTCAAAGGAGTATCGAGACGGTCATGAGCCATTACATAAGTGTTGGAACTACTTTTTAGTTGAATATTATTTAGTTTTTATGTTATCTTAATATAATTATATCATTTTTATATTTTCAGTCTGCTACTCATGATGGGATGGAAATGAGTAGGATGGATATATACAAGGTCACCCATAGTAAGGCAACAGCTGAGGGTGCACGTAAGTGGATTCATGAGTCATACCAGGAGAAACATGTAAGTTTCTTAAACTAAAAAATATTTATAACTTTCTATACATATATTATAATAAGGTTTTTTAATACACGTAGGAGCAAATGGTACAGTTAGCACATCCCCCCACTAACGAGATGTTCGACAGCATCCACCAGCCTTTGCAGCCAGAGGATGCATTTAGGAGACTGATGCCACCAAACCACGATGGTTTTGTTTGTAGTACGGGGAGGGCACATACGTTACCTACCTAGTAAGGGAGGAAAGGTGTTGTCTCATCTAGTATCGTCGATCAGTTGCATCAAAAAATCGACACACTACAGAAATGAAAGGAAGAGAGGAAGAGAGAGACATATATGAAAAGTCAGATGGATGCCATGCAATCACAGATGAATAAGACAGATAGTAAGATTGAGAAGTTTCTAAGCCTTCTTCTGAAGAAGGGTCAGTCAGAGCATCCATCTTCATCATATCTCAACATCCATAGACGAGACAGCGTCGACGACATGGGTGAAGCTGGTGGCATCAGGGAAGTTGCATAGTGATATTTATACATTTTCTTTTCTTATGTTTTTCATGTAAATATTTTATTTTCATTTTATGTAAATTTTTCATTTTCAAACTTTTTATGTACTAGACTTTTTATATTTATGCAATATAAACTTCTCTTCATTAGCAAGTCTCTTAAGTATATTTAGTATGTAGTCCCATCATTTTGTAATTTCTTTTTAAAAAAAATTCATCCATTTGCCGTCAGTTATTTAATTAACCGATAGCTTATAAATGACAGGAAAAGTATTTTTCCCGTCGCTTCCCGGACTAACCAACGATGAAAATGTTCTTCCCGTCACATATTTTTCATCGCTTATAAGAAAACTGACGATAAAAATATTTTTTCCATCACATATATGCCGTCAGTTATAATGAAAAGTGACGGCACAAATATTTTTGCCATCACTTATATAACCGACGAGGAAAGCTCAGAAAAGGACGTGTAAAGGCAGGAAAAAGTGACGGATAAATGCCGTCACTTGACAAATAAGCAACGACAAATACACTTATTGTCGGTTTTGAAACGATGGTTAAACATCCAAATCGACCTTGGGTGAACACTTTTTTTGCCATCGGTTATAAATAAATCGACGGCAATTGTATTTTCTATCGATTTTTAAACGACGTCAAAATGGCCAATCCATTATGTGGTCAAACACTATTTTGATGTCGGATGTGCCCACAAACCTATGGGAAAATGAAACAGCAACGATCATAATGGCATCACTTAATGGCATCAATTAATATGATTTTGCCATCGGTTTCTAACCGACGGCAAAAGTGGAATATGTTGTAGTGCATAATACCAATATCAAGTTTTTCATTAAAGGTCGGATCAAATCCAATTCGATTTTGGATCAAAATCATACCAAAAATTGAGTTCTACATATTGCCCTATTGACCAACGTTCGACTAGCTACAACAAGAACAACCTCTAACTCCAATTCCATAGTAGTCAAATGTCTAACCAACTCATTAGTTGATTGGTTAATTAGCAACCAGTCAACTTATTTTTATTTTGGTTGCTTGACTACAACATCTCACCCTATCGCTCATCAAATACTAATTCCCTTTGTAGTCAATCATCTAATCTCATGACCAGTCGAATGCCTATAGCAGTACTAGTCGTCGGGTTCATCAACTCGTTGACTTATTTCTTGATTTTTGTTCATACATCTAGCATCCAATGTCAGGCATATGGCTTCAGCAGTAGGTTGTTTGATCTAACGATCAGACATCCAACTACAACCTAATTAGTTGACTAGCCATAAAGTCAACAACTAGTTTGAGTGCAAAATCAAGGTACATTCAAAAACCCTAATTTCGTGACTTTTTGAAAAAATGGACCAACCTAGTCTTTGATATCATTGTTGGGAAATTTGGGTCTCGAGGGTTCAAAACCCCACTCGACAATCGAGGGGTACGGAATTGAATAATCCAATCCCTAGTTTCTCGTGGCATTGCAAAAGCATGAAACATAGACGTTTAAAAATTTCCTCATAATCACAACTTGGGCAAATGCTCGTAAAAACCTGAGTAATAGAAATGAGAAACATAAACAACCTATGTAGCCAGAAATAGATGGAAAGATCCCCACAAGTAAGAGATTATAACTATGGGTGGTGTAGTACAACACCCCACATGTTGTGCCTCTTAAATAAGTCCCACCTAAGGGACTGAATTTGTCTCGGTAGATGGATGAGACCCTTTGCACTGGGGACGATTGATTTTGTTGTGTCCAGCACAAAAAATTCACATCCCATGAACTCTTTCGTGATCAGGGAGCCAACCCTCACCTCAAAATCCACCAGAAAGAGCCAAGAAGGTTAAATACTCTTGGCCATGTAGAAGAAAGTCAACCTATAGCCTCTCTTGGTCGACTTGCTAATGCATGGAGGAGGGGTTCTTGAAGAACCCATGGCCGTTAGGACTCAAACATTCATTTCATGTCGAGCAAGTTGGCTTGGAGACTTGCAAAAAGACTTGATACTTTATAGTAGGTTCACTCCCTCCCATCCAAGAAGACTCACTAGTTCTTCTTCCTAATGTATCTCCTTACCACAGCAAGAAGAAGAAGGAGGAGCCTGGCTAGTGGCCTCCTTCGCCGTCTCCCTTCTTCTCTCAAGGGAAAGGTGTAACGACCCGATTCCCGAGTCCCTACGAGACACGAGAACCGGACCGACTCGACTAATCCCAAGACCCAGTCGTCCAACGAGGAAGTAACCAAAAGACAGTAAAATAAACCACATTCAGCATGAATATAACTAACAGTAAGAAAGTACAGCAGTAAGGAAAGAAACTACTACAGTAGGCACCACCACAACAGTAAAACAACATTTATCATATAACAAAAACTGCAGGTAAAGAAGGTACAGCAGAAACAGAAACTACTCACTAGAACAGAAACAAAAAGGGGTACAAAGCTGGGGTAACTCTACTGGACCCAACTCGGCCCAGCGTCCTCTGCAGCCGCCGACCCTGGCTGCTCAACACCTGGTCCTGAAAAAGGTAACGAGTGTAACACGTCAGCAAAACGCTGAGTAGAGTGGAAAACTAACTAAAGGCGACAGTAGAGTGTACAGTAGCTATTATGTTCTATTACTTCCTTTATTTACATCTTTCAATTTTTCTCACTATTTCATTTATTTCTCAGATCCTTTACTTGATCTCGAATGTCCTCGTGGGACGATCCTGATTGCAGTCTTTTCCAAAAGTAGAAGTAGCACGTGGTGCTCTCCTGGCCAGGAGAGTCCCCCGTGGTGATCCTACCCTCAGTCAACCACCCCAAGGTCACTGACAGACGTAACGGTGACTACGGCACGCGCGATAAACGCACAGGTAGCTAGCCCGCACTGGCACGCGGTCAGTCGTTTCCGTTAACGGGTGCGCCCAAAGCACAGCACGGAACCAGGGCAGAGCCCTCTCAGTAACAGGGGTCCAACCCCTCCACAGTAACCAAACCGGGGCCTTGCCCCTCCACAGTCCGCGCACCCTCGCCTGACTACCCTGGTTTGCCCTAGTGGGCCTAACAAGTCGGTGAAGGAGGCTAGCAGAACCCCGGGGCCCGTGGGGTAGCTAGTACTCTCCTAACACTACTAGCTCTCCTCGGTACTACGTACACGAGGGCCAACAAGTCGGTACAGAGCGGCCAATCCTAACCCCGGGTCCCTGGGGCGGCTGGCCCCACTCTGCACTAAACAGGTACAGGTACTTCCCTTGGTACTACGTACCCAAGAGACAGTACAAACTACATCTCAGTTCCATTCCTTTTCCTTTCCAGGAGTTCCACTCCTAATTTCCCGTAGGGTTCCAGCTCTTTATTTCAGAACATCATATGTTTCACTTTCCAGATTCACGTTCTCAAATTCCATGATCTCAAACATGTTTCTTTGTTCATAACAGGCAGCTGTTAATTAAATTTACAGGCAGCTTTATATATTCCTTTCCATTTTTCCAAGACTGCAGTGATATACATTCCACTAGTTTTTCCATCCTAGGATTCATGCCATATCCTAGGATCTATCACACAATCTAGTTTCCGGCCCTAGGATTCATGCAACACCTAGGAGCTATCATTCCATATATTTCTCATTCCTAGGATTCATGCAATGCCCTAGGTTCTAGTTATGGTTCCATACTTTAACAGATTTTATTAATACTTAAAGCCACTCTACCAGGTACAACGGGAGTAATGGGGGCGTGATCGGGAATCCCGCGTGCCTCCGCGACTCTCAAGACTGCAACCGAACGAGGTCCTATCACAAGGATCAAACACAAGGAGTGTCTCAAAACAGTGTATAGCTACTGTAGGCGGGTAGAGGAATTAATTCTGAAACGAACGCAACTCGAATCGCGGAAAACAGAGCCCAAACGGGCCCTAAACGGGTCGAGAAAGACAATACTGTGCAAAATCAGACGTCTGGAACTCCTTCCAGACGTCTTAAACGGTGGATCAGAGAATTACCTGTTCGGCTTGGTTCCCCGGACGTCCAGAAGTCTGTGGGGACGTCTGCCTAGATCCAAGACGCCCGATGGTCACTCCGGACGTCTGGAGGTCACTCCCGCCGTCTGGTACAAATTCCAGACGTCTGATTCGCAAAGATGACGAATCAGAGGACCTGCGCACAGCCAACCCCCCTCCCTCAGTACGGTCAGTCGACAAAAGAAGAAGAAAGCGGAAACTCACCTTTCAGACGTCTGTATGATCTCACAGACGTCGACCTTGCCGTCTGGATATCAATCCAGACGTCTGATTCTGGAAATTTTTCCAGAATCAGAACCTTGCTCGGCCTCCGCTCGCGACGCCGCCCGCGTCGCACCTCGCGCGTCCGCTGCTCCGCCCGCAGCAGGTCCCTCTCCGCGACGCTCTGCGCCCCCCTGCGCCCTCCGCCAGCCGGCCAAGCCGCTCCCGGCGAGCTCGCCCTCACGGCAGAGCCCCGCCCTCGCACGCCGCAGCTCCTCCCCGCCTACTGCGGCTGCCGCTGCGCCCTCGCGTCCGCTCGCTCTCGCGCACAGGCAGGAGAAGAAGGAGGAAGATGGTGGAGACGGGAGGGGAGGCGCGCCCCCCTTCCTTTTAACGCCGCGCGGAGAGGAGAGAGAAGGCGGTCGCAGCCGCCTGCAGCCGCAGAGAAAGAGGCAGGATCGCAGGTCTGCGTGCACAGGCGCGCAGACGAATATCCCTTGCGAGCATAACTGTTCGCCAGACGTCTATAAACTATCCCGGACGTCTGGTCAGACGTCTGGATGTGATCCCAGACGTCTTGACAGACGTCTGGGCCACCTCCCAGACGTCTTAAAAGGCGTCTGGGCACGCGCTCGTTACAATATAACAAACTCAAAGGAAGTTTCGTCCCCGAAACTTGCGCCAACTAGGGTGCGGGAAAAGGATGTCCAAATAACCATAACAAACTCAAAGAGGACCGAGGCCGGTCCGAAAAGACGTACCCGCGAAAAGCTCTGGGTACCGCTCCCGCATTGCCGCCTCAGGCTCCCAGGTAGCCTCCTCGTACCGCTGGCTCCTCCACAAAACCTTTACCAGGGGTACTTGCTTTCGTCTCAACCTGCGGACGGCTCGGTCTAGGATCTGCACTGGCCGCTCGGGGTAGGTCAGGTCGTCGCTCACCTCGACGCTCTCGTGACTCAGTACGTGGCTGGGATCGGCTACGTACTTCGTGAGGTTGGACACGTGGAACACGTCGTGCACACCAGAAAGCTGCGGGGGAAGGGCAAGTCTGTAAGCAACGGGTCCAACCCGCTCCAGGACCTCGAAGGGCCCCACAAACCTCGGCGCGAGCTTCCCTCTCACCCCAAACCGCTGTAAGCCCTTCATGGGCGAAACACGAAGAAAGACGTGGTCCCCGACCTCGAACTGCACCTCTCTGCGTCTGCGATCTGCGTAGCTCTTCTGTCTGCTCCTGACAGTGCGGAGTCGTCTATGGATCTACTCAACTACCTCCTGACTCTGCCGGATCAACCTGGGGCCAACCTCCCACTTGGTCCCCACCTCAACCCAACTCAAGGGTGCCGTGCATTTCCGTCCGTATAGAGCCTCGTAGGGAGCCATGCCGATGCTCGAGTGATAACTGTTGTTGTATGCAAACTCTGCCAGGGGCAGGTGCTCCTCCCAAGAGCCCCTCCAGTCTAGTACACAGGCACGCAAAAGATCCTCAAGTGTCTGTATCGTGCATTCCGACTGTCCGTCCGTCTGGGGATGGTAAGCCGTGCTAAACCTCAACCTCGCCCCCAAAGCCTGCTGAAACTCAGCCCAAAACTGGGACGTAAAGCGGGTATCCCGGTCGGATACGATCTCCTGCGGAACTCCGTGTAGTCGCACCACATCACGGATATACCTCTCTGCCAACTGTGCTGGTCCCAAAGTGACTCAGATCGGCAAGAATCGTGCCGTCTTCGTCAATCTATCCACTATTACCCAGACTGCGTCGTGTCCTCGCTGGGTAACAGGTAATCCCACCACCAAGTCCATGGTGATGCTCTCCCACTTCCACTCTGGCACTGGAAGCGGCTGAAGCGGCCCTGCAGGCCTCTGATGCTCGGCTTTCACCTGCTGGCACACTAAGCACTGCTGCACGAACTCACCCACATCCCGCTTCATCCCTCTCCACCAGAACTCGCGTCTCAAGTCATGGTACATTTTCGTGTTTCCGGGATGTATGGTGAATCTGGAACCGTGTGCCTCAGTCAGGAGCTCTCTCAACAGCTCCTCGTCTCTGGGGACGCACAACCGTCCCCTCAAGCGTAACACCTGGTCTGTGAAAGAGAAGTCCCCTGGGTCCCCTGACAGTACTCTGTCACGCAAAGACTGCAAGTACGGATCGGCCATCTGTCCCGTGATGATGCGGTCTATCAACTCTGGCCTGGTCTGCCGTGTCACCGTCACTGCCCCACAGTACCCTCGTAACTCTAGAGGTCACCAACTGCCCACCTCCTCCAAAAGGCTCCAACTCTGTAACTGTAGACTGGCCAAGCGTGCGGGCGCCTTACGGCTCAAGGCGTCAGCCACCACATTGGCCTTTCCCGGGTGGTAGGAGATGCTGCAGTCGTAGTCCTTCAGGAGCTCCAACCAACGTCTCTGTCTCATGTTGAGCTCCTTCTGGTCAAAAAGATATCTGAGGCTCTTGTGATCTGTAAAAATCTCGAAGGTCTCACCGTACAAGTAGTGCCTCCATGTCTTCAGCGCGAAGACAACAGCTGCCAACTCTAGGTCGTGGGTAGGGTAGGTATGCTCATGGGGCTTCAGTTGCCGGGAAGCGTAAGCGACCACGTGACCCCTCTGCATGAGCACACCTCCTAACCCCTGCAAGGAAGCGTCCGTGTACACGACGAACCCGCCACTACTGTCAGGGATGGTGAGCACGGGAGCCGAGGTCAACCTCTCCTTCAGCTCCAGAAAACATGCCTCACAGGCGTCTGTCCAAGCGAAAGGCACATCCTTCCGAGTCAACTGTGTCATAGGACGTGCAATCTGCGAAAACCCTCTGATGAACCGTCTGTAGTAACCTGCCAGTCCCAGGAAACTGCGAATCTCAGTGACTGAACGCGGTCTCTCCCACCTGAGCACTGCCTCGACCTTGGCGGGATCCACCGCCAGGCCGTCTCCAGAGATCACATGACCCAAAAAGGTCACCTCCCTCAACCAGAACTCGCACTTGCTGTATTTGGCGTACAGCCTGCGTCGTCTCAGAGTGTCCAGAACCATCCGCAAGTGCTGTCCGTGTTGCGTCCGATCTCTAGAATAGATGAGTACATCATCTATGAAAACCACCACAAACTGGTCCAAGTACGGTCTGAACACCCGGTTCATCAGGTCCATGAAAGCAGCGGGGGCATTGGTCAGCCCAAACGGCATGACCAAAAACTCGTAGTGTCCGTAGCGGGTGCGGAAAGCTGTCTTGGAGACGTCGGTCTCCCTGATCCTCAACTGGTGGTATCCAGACCTCAAGTCGATCTTGGAAAACACCGTGGCACCCCGCAACTGGTCAAACAAATCGTCAATCCTCGGCAGCGGATATCTGTTCTTGATGGTGACCCTATTCAGCTGTCGGTAGTCCACACAAAGGCGTAGGGTCCCATCCTTCTTCTTCACAAACAGTACCGGGGCTCCCCAGGGAGACGCACTGGGCCTCACGAAACCTTTCTCCAAAAGGTCCTGCAACTGAGACTTGAGCTCTCGCAGCTCAAGCGGTGCCATCCTGTATGGCGCGGTGGAGATGGGGCTGGTCCCTGGTACTAGTGAGATCTCAAACTCGATCTCACGCTCGGGCGGTAGTCCTGGTAACTCGTCTGGAAACACGTCGGGGTACTCTCTGACCACCGGGATGCTCTGGAAGTCTGCCACGGGGCTGTGCTCTGCCACCACACAAGCTAAGAAGCCCTCACACCCCTGGCTCAAAAGTCTCGCCGCCCGAAGTGCCGAAACGCACCTGAAACCTCCGTCCACTGGCTGCCCGTGAAACTCGAAGGAAGGCAACTCCGGAATGGAGAAGACAATCTTCCTCTCAAAATAGTCCACCAAGGCGTGGTAAGCGGACAGCCAATCCATCCCCAGAATCACCCCAAAGTCCTCCATCTGTATCATAATCAGGTCACCTGGCAGGCTGTGTCCCCCGATGCTGACCCCGCAACCCGTGTACACCTCCTCAGCTACAAATAGCTGACCACTCGGACCTCTGATTACGAACGGATTCTCTAACAGTGTATAATCCTGGTCCAAACTAACTGCGAAACTGGCTGCGACAAACGAGTGCGTAGCGCCGGAATCGAAAAGCGTGTAAACGAGTCTGCCAGAAACTGAAACCATACCTGCTACCACGGATCCCGAAGCTCTGGCGTCCCTGTGTGTTAGGGCGTTGATACGCCCCTCAGCTCTAGGTGCGGACGAAGCAGCCACACTCTGCGTCGGACGGGTAGGTGCTGGCTGGTACCCTCCTCGCGACTGCGGTCCTCCTCCTCGCGCCTGGAAACCGCGGCCTCCTGCGCGCCCTCCAGTGCTCTGCGCGGAAAGTATCTGCTGACCTCCTGCCCTAGATGGGCAGTCCCTCCTGACGTGGCCCGGCTAGCCACACTGGTAGCAGAGGGGAACCCGACTCCCGCCCTCAGTGAGTCCCTGCTGTCGGCTAGGCGGGGGTCCGGTGCTGGCGACTGGCCCCTGTCGAGGGCCCCCAAAGGCCACTGATGGCCCTGCACAACGTGACGGCTCTCCTGCGGACGCCACGTGTCTCCGTTCTCGCCGGCCCTGTGAGAAGTCTGGCTGAAAGGGCCTCTTCCGCCCGCCGTCGGTCTCTCGCGCGGACGGGTTGGTCTCCTCGTAAGTCATGGCTGCCTCTACCACCCTCGAAAACGTCGGCAGCTTCAGGGGTTTGACATACCCCCGGATCGCAGGCCGGAGCCCCTCGGTGAACCTCCAAAGGCGCTCCTCCTCAGTGGCCACCGCTGTCGCTGCAAAGCGGGACAGCTCCAAGAAACGCGTGCGGTACGCGCTCACGGTCATCGTCCCTTGGCGGAGAGTGTGGAACTCCCGCCTCCTCTGGTCCTGCCACGTCTGGGGAAAGTACTGCTCGCAGAAGAGGGTGACGAACTGGTCCCACGTCGGCTCGTCCCTCTCCTGTCCCCGGACCGCCCTCCACCACCGGTGTGCCGCACTCTCCAGCTGGTACGTGGCAAAGGCCACGCGGCACTCCACCGGGGGGCGAAGGGTGTCGAAGATCTTCTCCAGCTGCTCAAGCCAGTCCTCTGCCTCGGTCGGGTCCTCATCCCCCTTGAAGGAGGGGGGCTTCAGCTTCCGGAACTGTCCGAAAAGCTCGAAGTGGTGCTGTAGGGGAGGTGCTGGCGCACCTCCAGGCGAAGGTGCCTCGTGTACAGAAGTGTCGGAGGAAGGTGGGGGCGGCAGGGGCCCATCCCCTCTCTCGTGTCCAGCGCCGCGTCCGTCGCGTGGTCCCACAGAGGACTCCCCCTCTGCAACCCCAGGAGGAGGTGCTCGGGGCGGTGGGTGGAGCTCCTCTCGTACAATATCCCGTATCAGTCTGGCGAGGTCCTGGGCCTGGATGCCAGGGAGTGGTGGCTGGTCCACCGAGACGTCAACGACAGCACGTCCACCTCGCCGACCTCGCCCTCGGCCGCGCCCGCGGCCAGTCTCGCCAGTCCCACGACGAGGCATCTCCTGCAAGGAGACGCGAAACAAAACGGAAACGTCAAAACAGGCGGTACCTAACAACACTTCTAAGAGCTCATGTCAAGAGATATGTTGTGGTGGCTACTCTAGCTATAAACATGTGAATTGGTTATTTTCCAGTCAGTTGATTCACTTCTCGGGACGACCTTGCTCTGATACCATCTTGTAACGACCCGATTCCCGAGTCCCTACGAGACACGAGAACCGGACCGACTCGACTAATCCCAAGACCCAGTCGTCCAACGAGGAAGTAACCAAAAGACAGTAAAATAAACCACATTCAGCATGAATATAACTAACAGTAAGAAAGTACAGCAGTAAGGAAAGAAACTACTACAGTAGGCACCACCACAACAGTAAAACAACATTTATCATATAACAAAAACTGTAGGTAAAGAAGGTACAGCGGAAACAGAAACTACTCACTAGAACAGAAACAAAAAGGGGTACAAAGCTGGGGTAACTCTACTGGACCCAACTCGGCCCAGCGTCCTCTGCAGCCGCCGACCCTGGCTGCTCAACACCTGGTCCTGAAAAAGGTAACGAGTGTAACACGTCAGCAAAACGCTGAGTAGAGTGGCAAACTAACTAAAGGCGACAGTAGAGTGTACAGTAGCTATTATGTTCTATTACTTCCTTTATTTACATCTTTCAATTTTTCTCACTATTTCATTTATTTCTCAGATCCTTTACTTGATCTCGAATGTCCTCGTGGGACGATCTTGATTGCAGTCTTTTCCAAAAGTAGAAGTAGCACGTGGTGCTCTCCTGGCCGGGAGAGTCCCCCGTGGTGATCCTACCCTCAGTCAACCACCCCAAGGTCACTGACAGACGTAACGGTGACTACGGCACGCGCGATAAACGCACAGGTAGCTAGCCCGCACTGGCACGCGGTCAGTCGTTTCCGTTAACGGGTGCGCCCAAAGCACAGCACGGAACCAGGGCAGAGCCCTCTCAGTAACAGGGGTCCAACCCCTCCACAGTAACCAAACCGGGGCCTTGCCCCTCCACAGTCCGCGCACCCTCGCCTGACTACCCTGGTTTGCCCTAGTGGGCCTAACAAGTCGGTGAAGGAGGCTAGCAGAACCCCGGGGCCCGTGGGGTAGCTAGTACTCTCCTAACACTACTAGCTCTCCTCGGTACTACGTACACGAGGGCCAACAAGTCGGTACAGAGCGGCCAATCCTAACCCCGGGTCCCTGGGGCGGCTGGCCCCACTCTGCACTAAACAGGTACAGGTACTTCCCTTGGTACTACGTACCCAAGAGACAGTACAAACTACATCTCAGTTCCATTCCTTTTCCTTTCCAGGAGTTCCACTCCTAATTTCCCGTAGGGTTCCAGCTCTTTATTTCAGAACATCATATGTTTCACTTTCCAGATTCACGTTCTCAAATTCCATGATCTCAAACATGTTTCTTTGTTCATAACAGGCAGCTGTTAATTAAATTTACAGGCAGCTTTATATATTCCTTTCCATTTTTCCAAGACTGCAGTGATATACATTCCACTAGTTTTTCCATCCTAGGATTCATGCCATATCCTAGGATCTATCACACAATCTAGTTTCCGGCCCTAGGATTCATGCAACACCTAGGAGCTATCATTCCATATATTTCTCATTCCTAGGATTCATGCAATGCCCTAGGTTCTAGTTATGGTTCCATACTTTAACAGATTTTATTAATACTTAAAGCCACTCTACCAGGTACAACGGGAGTAATGGGGGCGTGATCGGGAATCCCGCGCGCCTCCGCGACTCTCAAGACTGCAACCGAACGAGGTCCTATCACAAGGATCAAACACAAGGAGTGTCTCAAAACAGTGTATAGCTACTGTAGGCGGGTAGAGGAATTAATTCTGAAACGAACGCAACTCGAATCGCGGAAAACGGAGCCCAAACGAGCCCTAAACGGGTCGAGAAAGACAATACTGTGCAAAATCAGACGTCTGGAACTCCTTCCAGACGTCTTAAACGGTGGATCAGAGAATTACCTGTTCGGCTTGGTTCCCCGGACGTCCAGAAGTCTGTGGGGACGTCTGCCTAGATCCAAGACGTCCGATGGTCACTCCGGACGTCTGGAGGTCACTCCCGCCGTCTGGTACAAATTCCAGACGTCTGATTCGCAAAGATGACGAATCAGAGGACCTGCGCACAGCCGACCCCCCTCCCTCAGTACGGTCAGTCGACAAAAGAAGAAGAAAGCGGAAACTCACCTTTCAGACGTCTGTATGATCTCACAGACGTCGACCTTGCCGTCTGGATATCAATCCAGACGTCTGATTCTGGAAATTTTTCCAGAATCAGAACCTTGCTCGGCCTCCGCTCGCGACGTCGCCCGCGTCGCACCTCGCGCGTCCGCTGCTCCGCCCGCAGCAGGTCCCTCTCCGCGACGCTCTGCGCCCCCCTGTGCCCTCCACCGGCCGGCCAAGCCGCTCCCGGCGAGCTCGCCCTCACGGCAGAGCCCCGCCCTCGCACGCCGCAGCTCCTCCCCGCCTACTGCGGCTGCCGCTGCCGCTGCGCCCTCGCGTCCGCTCGCTCTCGCGCACAGGCAAGAGAAGAAGGAGGAAGATGGTGGAGACGGGAGGGGAGGCGCGCCCCCCTTCCTTTTAACGCCGCGCGGAGAGGAGAGAGAAGGCGGTCGCAGTCGCCTGCAGCCGCAGAGAAAGAGGCAGGATCGCAGGTCTGCGCGCACAGGCGCGCAGACGAATATCCCGTGCGAGCATAACTGTTCGCCAAACGTCTGTAAACTATCCCGGACGTCTGGTCAGACGTCTGGATGTGATCCCAGACGTCTTGACAGACGTCTGGGCCACCTCCCAGACGTCTTAAAAGGCGTCTGGGCACGCGCTCGTTACAAAAGGTGTGGAGGCTGGTGGAGTTGCTGGTCGTTTCCTCTTTTCTCTTCTCTTTTTCTGGACTAATGAAGGAGATTAGGGAGATGAAGAAGGCTAGCAGCTGCATTCTTTTTTGGTGAAAAAATGTACACAATTGATGGGAATCAAAATTAGGGAATTCCCAATTTAGTTTTAGGAGATATAGGGTTCCTAATCAAATGCCAATATGGTGTGAATCCTTGGATTGCCACCAAAGTGTTAGGATTTAATCCCACTTAATTTTTCATGATTTACCCACAATAATTTATGAGTCGTTTAGTTCTAGCATCTAAATATTAACTAATTGCAATCAAACCCTTGGATTTTGTACCTAGTCAAATTAGGTACAATTAATTACTAAATCAAATGCGATTTAACTCCTTAAATTGATTCAATCAATCCAATCAAATAGGAACACACTAAAATGATTAGTGGTTTCATTACGCTAATAACCAAGGGTTTAGGATAAGAGGAATTATGACTCTATGTCTCCCTTAAGTATTTGAAATACTTATGAATCCTTTACATTGGAAAACATATGTAACCTTTTGGATTGAATCCTAGATTCACTATTCATCCAATCATGGGTTACACACTTTTCACATTCTCTTTGTATTATTATGATGGGAGCGAAGACCAGATCCCTTACTAAAGGACTTTCTTCTCTTCATTTATAAGCATGATCAAGACCCACATGACCATACATTGAATTTCGTACCTCCCAATATACGTGAAGTGAGCTCGTATCTCCTGATCTGCTACATACACCTACAATAGTGAATCTATGTGATCCCTTCAAGAGATCATGTGTCTCATGTGCCTTTGTATGCACACCAGCTATCCAATTTCAATACCTAGGTGGGTGTATCCTTTATTGGTATACCAAATGTACATACTTAGACATAGAGGCACATATTTATCTCAAGTTAAACGATATGCCTTCTCCATGACGGTAATAAGAGGACTTCGCATCTCTATCTTATTGGGTTAACTCCTTGACTCAGCTTGTGTGATAGCTTCGAATCTTTAATCTTATGCAAAGAATGTGCATTAAGGGCATTAGTCAGGGAATAACCTCTGGAGAAGATTGTTACTCTTCTCATATTAAAAACTATAGTTGGATATCATGATGGTTTTTGATGGCTTATCAAAATTCTTGATCCAAACTGTTTAGATTCCTCGATACATGTAATCGGTATATCCTGAAAGCTCCTACGAGAGGGGCTGAGATTTGCGTGATAAAAGAATAAAGTGTGGAAGCAAAACAAAACAATCTCACAAATAGACAATCACGCAAATTGCATAAGTGATTTTTAGGTGGAAACCCAAACCGGGTGAAAACTACCACCTAACTCTCTCGAGTTAAGATTTTTCGATCAACTAAGTCGATCAAATCCACTAATCGAGTCACATAAAATGATGGTGACTCAACCTCAATATAACCACGCTACAAGTACGAGGGTAGTGTTCCTCAAACCCCTCTTCTCGAGGAGTATTTTGCCCCTTGAAGGAGACAAGAATTTGCAAGGTGAATACTCAACATAATAACAAAAATAAAATTACAACAGAAATCTATAAAGCCACAAAGTATATAAATGAAACTAGCTACTATAGGTGAAGGATCTTCCCTTAGGTGGAAGTGCGTCGACATGACGATGCGGGTACATGAACCACGCAAATGCATGATGATGCTCTCGAAACGACGGTGGGAGAGCAGGTGTGCTGCGAGAAGAAAGCTCTCAAGATGTGGAACTAAAGCTTGTGAGAGCTAGATCTCTTCTAAGGATCAAAATGACACTATATGATTTGGAAATGTGTTGCTTGGTGTGTTTTTACAATGCAAGGGGCCTCTCCTATTTATAGATGGCTTAGGAAGGCTTTGGAAGCCTTAGGTAGCCATTGGGGATCATCCCAAGGCAAATCAAGCCACAATCAGAATCATTAATGATTCGATAGGGTCATCAGATGTCTGGGAAAAAGATCAGACATCTGGAAGTCATTCTTAAGATGTCTGGAAACTAAATCAGACGTCTGATTCCAGGTAGGTTTCCTTCCTGACTTGGTTCAGACCTAACCAAGGTTCTAGTGTAATTCAGTCAGACGACATATCAGACGTCTAGCACTAGATCTGGATGTCTGGAAACTAATAACTCTGTGGGAACTGATTCCCAAGAGTGCTTAACGGCTATAACTCTTAACAAAAGTGATTTGGAGTCAAACGAGACTCAACATCTATTTATCAGACGTTTGATGTCCTCTACGGACGTCTGATAGAAGCCTAAAGGTCATTCCTAACGATCATATTGTAAAGGTCAACGTTCCACTAATTGGATGTTTGGCCAAGTCATCAGACATCTGATAAGACGTCTGGACTAAGGGTCGATCATTTGAAATTAGTAGACAAAAAGTTCTAAGACCAGCCTTAAAAGTTTAGATGTCTAATTCAACATCCAGACGTCTTAAAGTTCACTATCAGACGTCTGATTATCAGATTAGACGTCTGATAAGGCTGTCAGAAGCCTATTTAGGTTTTCTAAGTCTCTACAAAAAACCTAAGTGTCCTAAGGTCTAGTAAGTGTTCCTAGGACTACAATGTTGATACTTGAAGGCTCTTTAACATGCATCTAAGAAAGAAAAACACAAGGAACAATAAAATAGAGAATACATGAATAGAATATCTATCATATTTTTCATCTCCTTCAAGCTTTTGCTCCTCGCGAAGCTCCTCCTCCAACGAGCTCCTCCAATCGAACATGGACGCAAGCTCTGAGGTCCTTCACACTTGTATCGATCTGTATTTTCCTGAAATCTAAAGCTCAAATATAAATGTTAAAACACAAATGTTTTGTTATCATCAAAATTGACGATCGTGGTGCCCTTGCACCAACATATCCAACATAGTATAGTACATTATCCCGATTGTACTGAGAGACCAATCTAACTGTGTCCACATGATCTAACACTTAGATCTAAATCACTAATCGAGTGATTCGACTCAAGTGTCTCGCCTAGGGCCAAAACTCCAACAGGGTGTCTCTCTAGGTGGGACTTATTTGAGGAGGCAAAACACATGGGATGTTATGCTATGCCACCTAAAGGTATAATCTCTTACTTGTAGGGATCCCAGATGGGAAAATATGGTAACGTCATAAATCCATGTTTTGAGTCATTTCAATGTGGTTCGGGTCACTTCGAACCCGTAGACGCGGTCGCGGTTCGGTGCAAGTACAAGCACCTCTTAAAAAATGTCAAAAATGTGTATTTTGGTTTAAAACCTAGTCAAACCTCATTAAAAGGGTGCCATGTATGGTACTGTTGGATTCTTCTCGTCACAATCTTTCCAATGACTCTTATTTTACACAAATCCGAGGTGTATAGCTCAAGTTATGACCAAAATAATTCAAAAGAGGCCTAAAAGTAAGGTGAACCAAACCTAGGGGTAAAGTCGATATTTCAACAAACTAAACCTGACCCTAGACAAAATTTGAGTCTATAAATATACCTCTAAGGACCTGGGTTCATCATTAATCTCTAAGGCCTCCAAAACGTACGAGAAACAGAGAAGGAAAGATTACGATTTCATTTAGAAATGTTAATTCAAAATTCTCTGAGACTTGTTTGTGATTTCAAAAATCGTAGTCTTCCCATTGCAAAACTTGCGGAGTTATCGGCGGTGGTGGACAAAAGCCTCTCGAACTGGCAATGGGTGACGGACTGTTGACATGTGTCGAAAGTAGAAGTGTTGAGGATGTGCGCTGGCAGGTGCGCTAGCGTTGAGCAGAGAGGCATAGACACACCAGATTGCGATGTGTGGCACTATTGATGGGTGCAGGCGTACTTAGCGTAATCCAGCGTGCACGGTGAGTGCCAATCAGTCGTTGACACATGGCGAGGAGGTAGGCCGACGACCGGTCTAATTAGACCGACTGGTCTAAGTTGAGTCATGCTCCTCGTGTCGTTTTGAGTGGTTTAAGGCCTTCCTAACCTCGGATTTTGATAAATAAAGTATCATTGGAATCATCTCAACACGTACTATGTGCTAGTACTGTTCATTTTTGTTTTTGATCACTTTTTCGTTAGTGAAATATCAGAAAAGTTCCTAAGTGATTCCAACCCTATTTTTAGTCAGTGTAAATCAAGATTTGTCCCTAGTGGGTATGTAGATTACGAGGTGGGCGTGGCGACTGTCCCCAAGTCTTGTGCGCATGGTTCAAAGTTACCATGACCCTTTGGTAACGTTAGGTAGAGTAGTCTCCTATTCTCTTATTTCCGTGTTGTTTCCGAGTAACTGCGGACCCATTTTCTGTAGTTCTTTATGCATACCATGTTGGTTGGTGTGTGTTTCCTCTTTTGCTAAGTCGGAAACTTTTTTGAAGATTTAACTCTAATTTTTGTGCACTTTATTGTGAAATAATTGAATGTTATGCGAATGATTAAGAATTAATGACTTAATGTACATCATCGCATGCGTGAAACAAACTTTGATTTACGTTAAACCAATTCCGTTGTGTTTGTTAATTGATAAATAATATGGAGCCACTGTCATAACCTAGAAAATAATGGTGAACGGATGATTTGGGGAATAACATGGATATCCAGAAATCCTGGAATTAATAAACATAACTGTTAGTATGCTTTGGTTTGATGAAAGATACAATTACCTGACAATGACTAATATGACTGTTTAGTCGGGACTTAGAGGATGGATAACTGATTTTAGTCTCGCTACTTTCCGAAATTGATTATAGCTTTGGTCTTTTAGATCAATTCTGGGTTGATTTAGGGAGTTGCTGGCCTCCCTATGACTCTTTGGCTATGATTAGCGGCCAATTGGGATAGCGGGATGCGTGGCTCGAGGTTGGGAGTGGTTTCTTCTCGACTGGTGGGTAGATCATTGGCTGTCTGTGATTCAGCGTACATAGCACTTGTACGTGTTCACGTTGCATGACGTAACTGCCACCCCTTTCCGCAATAACCCCAGGGTGATAGAGCATGGTAACTCGATGGGTATAAGCCATCTTCTCGGCCAAGAGGGTGGCTTATACTAGTCTTGAATCTCATGAAGTTACACGAGATCATTCCGTGCCCCATGACGTGATTATCAGATTGTGGATTGTAATAACTTACGCTTAAGTACATAAATGAAATTGGATAAGTAATAGTTAATAAATGAAATAATTGTTAATATAGTGTCGTCTTTCTTTACTCTTGTCGTTGTTGCTATTTTGTTGAAGTTGTTCTACTCTACTCAATTTTTACTGATGTACGTGTTCCTCGGGTTCCGTACTCAGGTGTTGCTAAGCAGTTAGGTGCAGCGGCTGCTATTAGTCTGTCTACTGTGGGACCAGGTCCTACTTTAGGAGACGATCCATTCTAAGCACTGAGGCTCTTTAGTTCTATTTTTTTATTCTTTTCTGTTGTTAGACTTTTCTTTCCTATCTTTTCATGATTGCACGCAAGCACTTATTATTCCCTATTTTCTGTGGTGGATACTTCTTTATATTTTGTCAGCAATTTATTCCTTTTATTTAATGCATTATGAATGAATGTTTGGCTATTGATGATCTATGATTATGTGCTGGGTGACTGCAATCTTGTGGTTGGTTGTGCTTGTGGTTAGCACACAGCAACTTGGGTTTCATCGGTTGGTGGGACTCGGGTCATCACAGATACTCTCCCCATGTGGTTCTAGTTAGATAGGTCATTCCTATTTCTCAATCTTTGTTGTTCAGGTTTCCACTCATAGACCCAAGTATTTAATTGTTTGAAAATTTTAAACACCTATGTTTTAAGGCTTCCATGATGCCATGGGAATTAAGGATCAAATTATTCAAGCCCCACTCCCCTCGATTGTCGAGCAAGTCTGAGGTTGTTTTTCCAACATATCTAGATGCTAATGATGTAGATCATGAAAAGAGATCACTATTTTCAACACACATAGAGATTCAACTAATCTACCTAATGTCGTTAGGGGGCCATGGCGACACTAAATCACAAGCCAAAGGATCCTCATACACTGTACACACTTCGAGGATCAGGCACTTGATCAGCATAATGAGAAACAAGTTCATAAGCGCATTGAAAGGGTTTTCCACAAATTAACAGTTGAAATAGTATTAAAAAAGGGCTTTGGGACTCACCAATGTATCGTGTACGAAAATAAAATTCCAATAAGTCTTGCAACACGAAAAATGAGTGCAGAATGACCCCTAAACCAGTTGAACAAAATGGAATCAGATTTGGGCCAACCGACTCAAGCAAACCAATCTGCTAGATCGTGCTCCCTCGCATTGCCACTTGTTGTATAACTATTGGGCATTGACTCACGTTCCAGATTGTCGCTTGGCATAATCAGGGCACCTCATACGACACATGTCAAGCACTGTTCTTATTGTTGCACTTAGGCGGGTCACACCCCCGCTCCCACTTGCACCACACATTGTATGATAACCAATTAATCACCACTTAGTCAATGCCACATTGACACCTCCCTGCCGCCATAGCACATAGGCGCAAGAGAGACCCTCCCTCGCACTCTTTCTCCTCTCCCTTTATCTCTCCTTTAGATCTCTCTCTCCTTCTTGAGATGTGCATTGCTAGAGGGAACTAAATGGCAAGGTTTAACCCTAAATGCCCCTTTATATTTCTAAGACCCTGTTTAGGAGTAGGATTAGTTGGATCCTAGTAAAAATACTTTCGTAATTAGTTTATTTGTAATTCTCATCTACTTATCTTATTTCTCACATATTGTGAGATATAGATCTTAAATTTTAGTAAAACAAGATCCATTAAAAAATTTATAATAAGAGAAATCCAATGATATAAAATATCATTATTAATTTTGGATAAATTCGACGACAATTTGATTGAAAATGTAACTTTTCATATTTCATAAATGACTTATGACTTGGAACTTTACATAAATAATTTCTAATTCAACCAAAACGTAGCCTCTTGCTCTTCGCCTAACTCTTCCGCAGTGTTACCATCCACAATTAAATGCATTATTGGGTCATAGGTTAGACCTTGGATAAGGTTCAGAAAAAGATCACCATCAAATCTCCGGCAAGATAGAAAAGGCATTTCCAGTTGGGTGGCCATCACGAAGATGGTCTTCTATCCATAAGCCAACTTGGAAATTGCATATCCTCCAAGATCCGGTCACCCACGAAGGGAATGTCTTTTCACTCAGTTCGTGGGAGATGATCTCTGGATCCTCAGCAAATCAAATCTATGTGACTGAGGGACTGAGGTTAAAAAAAAAAATCATTTTGTTCAAGTATTTTTTCACTAGGTTTTTCACGTTAAGAGGGATCCACTGCGGTAAATTAATGCCTCGCATGGAAAGTACGTCAAGAAACCAACGCTACAAGAAGGAATGGATGGTACTGGCAGTCTAATCGTGGCCACAAAGGAACACAGGTTGTGGATTTTCCCGCGCACCACCTATCCACGCGTCCCTCCCTTAGCCACTTAAACCTTGTCAGTTTCTTCATATGCCGGTTAGTCCAATCTCCCTCCCTCTCATTCATTCTCGTCTTCAATGAAATTCTCGACACTTCTTTAAGACTTAATTAAATTTAAAAAAAAGATAAATAAATAAATGAAAAGAAGATATAGGTTTTAAAGTATATCTTTCCAATTATCACTATCTAAAAATAGTAACTAAAGTAATGGAACTTGGAAGTTCTACGGTTACCAGCTTTTCATTAATTATTTTATAAAAGTGCCATTTAATTATAGTAAGCAATGAAGGGTTATCCTATGTTTTGCTCTCCCTCTCTTCACTATTCTCAATGGCATCCCGATGATCTCCATATGTTTTCCCAGTTTTCATCTCAAGCCACTCACCATTCGTTTCCATCCTAAGCCACATAAAAAAAAGCCCATTGTGGACCTGAAAATTCTCGTTTCTCCAATTTTTATTCCATGCCTCTTGTTGACAACTTCAACAAAATATCCAAGGCAGGTGGAGCAGTGGAATCAAAGGGGTCCTACCATTATCAATGGGCATTTTTAATGTGGATTAGGATGGAAAAGAACGATGGATGGCTCGAGTTAAAAAAATAAAAAATAAAAAATAAAAAGAAAAATCTGGAGATCATCCGTGATGCCATTGGAATAGCCGAGAGGGGAGCAAAATACGGGATAACCATTTATTGCTTAAGTAGTATAATTTGATGGCATTTTGCAAGTAAATCAACAAAAAACCTGCTAATTGCAGAAGGCCCACTACTTTTAGATAATAACGGAATTGCAAAGGTGGCCTCTGAAACCTATATCTTTTTATTTTTTAGATATGCATAAAAATAGGAAAAGAGGGAGTAGTTTGGCGTTGAAGCTAAGCTATGCAACCTGGCCGATGTTTTGCAAAGGAAACCTTGTGGCATGGCATTCAAGGTGAACACTATGATTACTTTGAGGAAAGGTGAACTCTATGAATAGGAGCAGCTTACATTGAAAAAGTTTCGTTTCAAAGGTAACTTTATTCAAGGTGGACACTCAAAACCCACCCCGTCCCTTCAGTCTCTCAAACTCTCGCCATCGCTTGGTTCCCAAACCCTAGTCACCTGTTTGGGTCTCTAGCTGGCCATGGCGCTCGTTGGAGCCTCCTTCCCTTGCATTTTCACATTATCCCACCTCCCTTCTTCTCCTCCTTCCATTGTAGGTTCCTCTTGCGTCGTTGTCGTTTATAGCTTGTTGTTTTCTGGCTCATCCTATCTCTATCAGTGTGGCGACAGAAGCAGTGGCCCTTCATGAGCGCGGCAACAGCGTCGGCAATAGCAACATTGGCCACATCCTGTGGACAGTGGGTTGCTGCGGCAATGGCAAAGGCGGTGACGGTGTCGTTCGGTGGTCTACTACGACTACTGCACGGTTGTCAGGAACTCGCTTGGAGGGTGGTCGGTTAATAGCGTTCCTTGGTCGAGAATCTCTCCACTGCCATCTCGCCTTCGATTTTGCTGCTCTCGACCTCCATTAATGGGATCACGTGAGATATCGAGCTTATCATGACTGAGTGGGTAGTTGATTATTTCGAACTGTTTGTCACTCATGAACGCGGTCGCTGATGTCTTCATCAATGATGCTTTCGTTGTATCTATGATATGTGGAGCATCGTTGCTACGGAATTTGTACTTTGGATTCTTTCTTTTTCCATTTCTTAGTTTTTCTTTTATTTTCCTATCTTGTGTTTTGAGGTTTCCCCCATGGAGGAGACGTAGGTTGTTCCCTCTCTTTGAAGGATAGAGGCTATCTATTTTCCTTTCTTATCTTATAGGCTGCATCAAGCTTCTATTCTCTAAATGAAAGTTCTCACTTGAAAAAAAAAAAAAATATTTCAAAGGTAAAAGTACTGATCCCTCAATTGTGTCGCAGGCAAATTTTATGGAACTTTTATTCTGTTGTTTTACTTGGAATTTGCTCCTTCGATGTAAAGGTTAAGTTTCGAATTGAAAGAACGCAGTTAGCAGGTCCTACCAGCTTACCATCTGCGTTGGGATAAAATCTCCTGTGACGGGAAGCAATGCTTTTTTATGGTTATTTCCAAGAATTGTTCCCCTTGTTCTCTAAAGGCATGTCTAGTTGGTGGAATTAAAAAAAAGAAATTATACAAGAAATTATAAATTTGTGGAATAGATGAGAAGATTAAGTGCTTTTTGTATTTGGATGGAAAATTAAAATTGAAATGACTGTTTGAAAGAAAAGACCGTCACAACGTGAAATTACGAGAGACAAAAATGAGGAATTAGATAATTCCACCACTAAGGAGGAATCGTTTAACAAGAGGTCCACTTTTCATATCCAAATAAGGAGTAAGATAAACAATTCATGTAACGAAAAGGCTCCCAAGTAGCTGACGTGCAATGCTTGTAATGATTCAATGTTGGCAACTTCATGTTCATAATTTTTCACTACTTCAATCAAATGAGAACAACTAACGTTCTAAATATTTTTGTGATATAAGAAAAGGCCTTACAAGAATGGAAGGTGGCCACATTATCTTAAGCTAGTAGATTATGTTGGATTTTTAATTTAATGTATAGACTAATATATGCGTAATGTATATATATAGTCAATCAACATATAAAGGATTGTCATATAATGCCTATCATCAAAGTGATCAATTTAAGTTCTGATGAGGGTATAGGCATAAAATGCAAAGGGATAGTGTGTTTTGGATTATATATGTGTGGAGATTGATTTTGCAATTATAATTCCTTGATGGATGGATTTGTAATTTGCTAATAATAATTAGTTTTGCCAATTAATAATATGGAGAGGTACGGTCACCAAGGGTTTCACACCTCAATTACTCCATCTTCCCCATCGAGTGCAGAAAGAGAAAGAGTGAAAAGGGTGGTTGGGTGGCTGCTATCATAGGAGAAGGTTATCTCTTGATTACTCTAGATCTAAGATGAGAACACTCTTGGAAGAGCCTAACTCGTAGCTTCTTCTTCTGTAATCAATATGAACCCAGGCATGTTTTCTATACATTGTGTAGAATCTGAATAAATTAGAGATGCATGTTTGTATTTTGTTTATATGAGTCATGCTTGAACATGTATATGTTTACTTGCCTGTTTTGTCATAGAAACATTAAATCATGAATATGTTTAGATCTAGCTTTTGGCATTCTCAGAAATACACAAAATCATTCTGTAACCATCGTAAGTACCAATACTCATGATAAGTATCGGTACATATGCAATACTGTTTTGGACCCTTAAGTGTATTGTAGGTTGCTAGTACCTATACTCTTTATGAGTACTGGTACATGCAAGATACAGATCAGCTCTATGTTGTCTTAAGTCCAAAATTGGGACTTACATATACCGATAGTCATCATGAGTATTGGTACACATGAGTCCCAAGTTTGGTTCTGGACAAGTCAGGTTTTGGACTTGAAGTTACCAGAACCTATAGCTTACAAGTACCAGTATTGGTCACAAGTATCGGTACTAGTAGGCTACAAGTGGTGTATCAAGTACTCAACAAGCACCGGTACTCTTCATGAGTACTGGTACTAGTTGAGAATAGTTCCTTCCTGGAGTAGCACCAGTACTCACTGAGTATATAGTGAGTATTAGACGAGTACTCATCTGGACATGAGTTCTAAACTGTAACCTATGAGTATCGGTACTTGGCATCAGTACTAATACTCATTGGGATACAGAGCTTATACCTGTGACTTAAAGATACCAGTACCGATCCATCAGTACCGATACTCAACATATGTGATATCGGTACTTGTATACCAGTACCGGTACCCAATAAGTATTAAGTCCAGTTGAGATAACTTATTGTACAGGTTCATCTTATGTCAGAGGTGAGTCAATTTCAATAAATCCCCTAGGGTTCAAAAAACCCCAACAAGTGGTATCAAAGTCAACCCACTCTCTGCTTAGTTTAATTAAAGTCTAGTCAAATTAATAAGGTACCTCATTCTAGGGTAACCTAGTTGAAGCAGCATCTCATCAAAGTAAGCTCTCCTGTGAATACTGGGCTTATCCATAAATGATGAAAGGTTGAATGGGTGTAAGTAGGTGGGTGTTCAGTGGCCCAAAGGAAAGTACACACTTATTGTACTTTCACTCATTTGCATGTGAAATGACCCGCTCCCCTTTCGGGTTGTTTAAGATGTCTGTATTAGTTATCAGACGTTTGGATAGAGGGTCGGACGTCTGAAAGTAAAAGAACCGTACCTTGTATTCTTTTTTCGTACTCGCACACATGCACACACCTCTCCCTCTCCTCACCCCAAACCCTAACCCTCACCTATTTAATCCCCACTCCACCCCATGCCACTCTCTCCATCTCCACCGACCACCACCTTCATCCTTCCCTCCTGTCAACTGCCACCTTCCTTCCAGCCACCAACACGACGTGTGGCAAGGAAGAAGAGAGAGAGAGACGAGATGCGGAGGAGGAGGAGGAGAGGGGAGCTCGCGAGGGAGCTGCGAGAGCGTGGGAGGAGCTCGAGGGGAGGAGTTCGGAGGAGCTCATGCGCGAGGAGGGGGAGCTCGGGAATGTGGGCTTTGTAGCCTCCTGAAGCTGCCAGTGTAGTAGTTGCCGGCGGTGCGGAGGGGCCGCGCGGAGGAGAAGGCTCGCGAGAGTTCTGCGTACTGGACATTTTCCAGTATCGGACGTCTGGAGAACATCCCAGACGTCCGGAATAGCAGAAGGACGTTCAGAGCTGAAGCTAGACGTCTGAAAGCACGCTCAGTGCCAAGGTACGTGCTTCTGTGCGATTTATGGCCATGCAGGCCTCACCATAGATATTTGTCCAGCCATTTTTAGGTCTGCACGTACGTACACAGGGGGCAGGGCATTAGAAAGGTGAGGGGTACACCCTTCGAGGTGCTTTTGGACGTCTGGATACG
This sequence comes from Thalassia testudinum, assembly GCA_037157565.1. Classification (NCBI taxonomy): domain Eukaryota; kingdom Viridiplantae; phylum Streptophyta; class Magnoliopsida; order Alismatales; family Hydrocharitaceae; genus Thalassia; species Thalassia testudinum. The sequence goes on along the minus strand of JAZHRO010000025.1, from coordinate 54,988,610 downwards.
TCGCCAGGCATTTGACCTTACCTCCAGACGATCGGAAGGAGAGTCTGATGTCTGGAACTCACCTCAGACGATTGTAGAAAGGTCCGAACGTCTGAGGTAGCCGCAGGAAACCCTGGGTGAGTATTGATGTCTGTTGGTAAAAATTGTAGCTCACATTTTTGATAAAAGCATCGTAGTATAGTTGCAAAATAAGATCCAACAAAGATATTATTTTGTAAAAATAACGAGACTTTGAGTCCCAGTCGTTCATCTCTGGGAGGCGTTGCTTTTACTTTTGAAATCAATCTTATCCAGCTCTACTTTATTTAGAATCGCATATCGGTTCGTGATTATTACATATTTAAGCACGACATGCTTAGTTGCATAATGGATAGACAATTAAGACAGGCAACTTGAATCACGCAAATATGATAGCAATCAATAAGCTCATTGTGATTTCATAACATGGAGACAGATATATATATAAAACATTTTTTTTTATTCATTCAGTGAGAGAGTTGTTTGCAACAGAATTATAGATGAAAGCTTATACATAAATGCTTGAAAATCAAACCTAACTACCAGAAAATGATTGCATACAAGAATCGATGGGGGGATTTCGCATGCATCATTGGGGGAGAAGTAAGACTATACTACTAAGCAATAAATAAAAGCAGTAAATATACAAAAAGCTAAGCTACTAATCTAGTAGAAGGAATGGCATTCAGAGGTGGTCTCCGATGGCCTTTGAGTGGCTGAGAGAAGAAGGAGGGGCGGCCAATGGAGCTTAGGTCGGCCCTTGGAGAGAGGTTGGGGAGCTGATCCAGCTTCCTAGCGTGGAGATGGTGGTCTCCATGGAGGTGCTCAACTCGTGGAGGTGGAGTGGAGATGGGAGTGGCTAGCCTAAGTGGAATGAATGGCAAGGAAGTGAATGGGTAGAAATGGCTACCCATTAGGTCTTTTTATAGACCTAAGGGAAGCTCTCTAGAGAATTATGGAATTCTCTAGAGAGGCCTATGGTGGGAGCTCATGGGAGAGTGAGAGAGAGAGGGTGGATGGTGGTTTTTAGATCCACCAAATGTGGATCTAAAAATTGAATGGCTCTTGGTTGCTATTTTTGACAACCAAGGCAACCACACATGGTAGAGAGTTCTAGAGAACACTAGGCTAGATATTTTCATGTGGATGGTGTGAGTGGGTGTGTGTGGGTAGAAACTTAGGTGGCTAGGTTGATTAGGTTAGGTTCTAGTGGGTTTAGGTCAAGGTATGTCTCAAATTGGGGTTATAAACCCTAATTCACTAAGGTAAGGTGCAATTAAAATTAATACAAGTTTAATTGGGTGTGTGGAAACTTAATTGAGAGTAAAACAACTCAATTAATTTAGGTATAGGTCAATTGGACTCTCACTGAGTCCAATTGGACAGTGTGTGCTGAGATCAGGGCTCAATTGGACTCAATGAGTCCAATTGAATAGGCTGATGGAATTGACTAAGATCCAAGTCAATTAGGTTTAGTGAAGACCTAATTAGGTCCTTAGGGAGGTCTAGAGGTGATGTACTAGGGTTAGGGCACCTTAATTTAGGTTCCTATGTGGTTGGAATTGGGTTCAGGGACCTAGAGAACCAAGATCAAGGCTTAAATCTCAAAGCAGGAATTGGAGAGCAATATCAGATGTCTTATACTAAAAAATCAGAAGTCCAGACTTGTTGTCTGGATGTCCAATCAGAGTCAGGAAGGATTTCGGGTTCTATTTTGGATATTCTGTAGAAATTGGACATCTGACAAAGTGTCTGGACGTCCAATAACACTGTAGAAGTGGGTTTGAAGTGTGCGGGAGATGACTAAGGGTCTTGGACGTCCTATAACTTATCTGGACGTCCAGATAACGGTTGGAACTAGGGTTTTAAGGCTTCCTAGGGTGTTGTGACCTAATCTAAGGGTGGCTAAGGCTTGGGGAGGTCTCTAGGCTATCCTAGGACTAGGATGGACCAAAGCTCTTCACATTTTACTACTTTATTTCTACTTAATAGAGTAGAAAACCTTTAACCCCCTTACATTATTATTCCTACATCTAATCTAGGCCTTCTGCTCCAGCTCTGCTGCAACTCTCGTTATTCTAGATCTTGCTCCAGATCTAGCTCCAGATCTGCTTGTTTCCTGCAATCAACATAATGCACTTAATCAGCACATTATAACATTATTTCATGCATAACTAAAGAAGGGCAATAAAGATGCAGATAATGCATATATATGCATGAATAGCCCTAACTTTTGCTAAGTCCTAGCTTAATCTTGGTCAATTAAGACCTATGATTGCTGCGAATCATACCCCCATGCGTAAATCTTGCTAGTCCCTAGCAAATGCAAGACTAAATTATTTACAGCAAGGGTCCCTAAGGGACTAATTATTTTATTAAGTGTATACGTAGAGATTTTTCTCCTTTTTATTTTCATCTTATGCTCTAGAAATCCAGACAATCGTGAAAGTGCAGCTATGTAGCTTTTGCAACGGATTTGAGTGAAAAACTAATACACCTCTAAAGCCTGTACTTGACCCCTCGTAAAAATTCTTGTGGGATAGGCGGACTTCTTCCCTCGGGGTATTCAAAATATTCTATGAATTTCACCCCGACTTTGGGCTTAGGTGGAGAATCTCTGAGAGAAAGGATTATATATTTGGTGGCTCATTCTCACTTGGTACTACATAGAGACTGGTACTACAGGGTCCAGATTCCCAGATTACTAAGTAACTCAACTTAGAGAAAGATGAGAAAAACTATGCTCTCTTTAATTCCTTTGTATTCATTCTCTCTTACTCTTTTTCTTTCTTTTTCTTAGAGCTCACAACCTCACCAGATTCATACGTATGTTCTGTATTTGGTGGTCTCACTAGGCATTAATACTTTAATTGAGTTCTCATAACCCTAACACTAAGTCGAAATTCCTCAGCCAGTATTTGGGTAGTCAAAAACACAAGAAAGGTGGGTTAAAGCCATATTTGGTGGATCTCAAATTTATTTGATGGTATTGCCTTAATGCAACTGAACGAAATATTCACTCTTTTTTTTTCTTTGCTTTTTCTTCTTTTTCTAATTTTTTTTTCAATTTTTCTTTATTTTCATCATTTTTTTTTCTTTTTCTTTTTCTTTTTTCTTCTTCTTCTTTTTTTTTCTTTTTTTTTTTAACATAACACATCCATGACTTTATTGAGGAGGCATTATTAGGGATTGGTGGTACTCAAGAGACATTGGGTGACTTATTTGGTGGATGTTCCTACTCACGGCACTGGGAAAGATGGATAGGACGGTGCATTTCTGACCTTGACATCAATACCCTCCTTCAGCTGAGGATTCCGTAGAAAATGGTCGTAACCATTAACTTTAGCCCTAGTTTTATGAAAACTCGATCTCCGCGTATTTGCCTTATTTGGTGGCTCTCAAAATTTACTCAAAATGCATACGCAGGAATCGAGAGCGAAAACTATGTCTCATCTCAGAGCATCATCACCTAATTATCTAGGATTCCAGATTCCCGGCACTAATCTTAGAACACCAGTACACTCTACTCTCATCTCACATTATTTGGTGGATTTTTGGAGGAAAATCTGCCTGACTCCTAAAACACTGTCCAAGGGTTCAGGAAAAGAAGCACTGCTTCTCGACAGACTGAAGACGCTTATCAGCCTTCATCGTGAATCCATTGTAAATTCTACGTGTGTGTGAAAAGTTGTACTGGATTCCAGATTACAAGAATCGACTAGAGGATAAAATCCCTAATGCATTCTCAATAAAATAATCTTATTCATGAGTGCAATATGTATATATATGCTATGAACAATTAACCTCATATAATTTGTACTTCGTGAATTTCCCGTATCGGGTTACAATCAGCTAGACCCTAAATTTAGAACAAAAGGTGAGCGGGTGAGTCAGAAGTGGTTGTTGCGAACGATTTCTAGCTCCAATGCGAGCATTGGAGGTGGGGTTGGTTGTTCTTTTTATTTAAGGTCCTAAAGTACGTTTTACATACAGCTCCGAGGTTTTCCTAAGGGTTGGCATAAAATTTTTTTTTTAGTTTTTCTGTAGCTACCCCCCCATGCCTAAGTTCTTGCATGTCCTCATGCATGAATGTAAAAGAAAATAAATACTGCAGGGAGAGAATGGGTGGAAATCACCTGGAATTGATCCTAAAACTATACATTCAGCACCAGCCAACCTGTCAGCATGCACTATGCAATGGAAATATACTAAAGGAAAAAATATGCTATGTATAAAAATGGTTATATATAAATGATGGTGGAATGTGGGGCGAATGGTATCTATATGTGCTGAGTTTAACACCTCCAGCTGGGTGAGCACTCAATCACATGTATCAGTTTTAGCATAGGAGCCGGCCAAGATTAGGAGAAAGGTGTGCTCATATGCTCCTAAGATCAGTGTTTTGAAGATGCGAACCAGCTGATTGTGCACCCCTACCCCAAAAAGTCTAGCTATAAGAAAGTGTGGAGTGGGTACAGGCTTCAATTTGATCACGGGTGGGTCTGAGTCAAAAATGAAAGTGGGAGGAGCAAACTCGAAGGTGGGAATCTGCTGATCCGTGTGCACGTGAATTCCTGCTGAGTCACTCCCTGTGAAATTGGTTGTGACTGCGTTAACGGGAAACCCGTTAGCTATAGTCACGTCTTCTTGCAATAACAGGGGCGATTCAGTAATATATGGATCAAGATAGTTGGATTCAGGGGTGCTGTGGTTAGAAGCGCACCCCAAATAGTCAGATCCTTGGGGAGATATGTGTAATGCAGTGGTCTTGGTCCCGTGTGGATCGAGGTATGAGAACCCTGATAGTGTAGATGAATGGGACATTGGGTCGTCACAAAGGAGGCCAATGTTACCATAGTAAGTCGAATCTTCGTCTTCACCATCCTCCTCTATTCGATCACAGTCGAAGTTCTTTGCTGCCCTGAATGTGTCTAGTCGAAGTCGCTCATTGCCTAGGGCAATCTCCATACACCCGGATGCACAATCGATGTTCGCTCGGGCTGTCGCCAGAAATGGGCGACCCAAAATAATTGGTGCATCTCGGACTTTTACGATCACGTTCTCAACCACCCCCTTGGTGTTTTGACTGATCTGTCAGCCAGCTGAATCATAACCGAGGTGGGTTTCAACTCCCCAAATCGAAATTGATCAAATACGGCGGTAGGAGTTAAGTTGATGGATGAACCCAAATCTAGAAGGGCCCAATCAAATGGAGAATCCGGCAAGAAGCAAGATATGAGTGGGGTGCCAGAATCACGATGCTAGCTTCTTTCGACAGTACCTCCTGTCGTCCAATTCTCGGCTGTCGCTTCGGGGTACAATAGTCCTTGAAGAACCTAGCGACAACGGGAATGTGATCGATAGCCTCGAGGAGGGGGACCTGAATATGTACTTCCTTAAACATCGATTTCAAGTCCTCAAAATTCTACGTGTTCTTTCTCCATACTGCATTTCATGTCAGAGCCTCAGGAAAAGGAACGGGAATCTCAGGGTTGAGTGGCCTCTTACCCTTATCTACTGCAGGTGGCTCCTGAGATGATGGAGTCGAATCTGCCTGCAGCGAAGGGTGGGAAAAATCAGAACCCGCCTACCTAGGTGGTGGGTCAAATGTCCTCCTTCAGCTCTGCAAAGGAACAGCGTGTGCGTCGGCTTGCTGTCCATGAGGTGGTGGGGGAGCGGAAGGGGTAGAATATGTGTGATTCTGGAAAAGCGGCTGGCCTTGCGCGTAACCAGGTGGTGCAGGAGGTGCCTGTAGTATGGTGTCTGCCTGTCCTTGCGGTGCCTGAAACGTAGGCGGGGTGCCTTGGTTCTGCACTTATCAAGGATTCGAGACGGGTTGGGAGGGCAAGGCTCCATGAGTCCTATGCTCCTGCAACAGTTGGTTCTGCATATTCTATATGGTCTGAATCTGATCAGCCATCGCCTTCATAATCTGCAAGATATCTTGTGTAGATTTCCTCATTGATTCTTGCAGCTCCTCTTTCAGTGCCTCCAAAGGGTTGGCTTGCTTTGGAGGGTGGTTGGCAGCTTGGTGCAGCGGCTCGTATAATGAGTGGGGTTGCTGCTGCTAAGGAGGGAATGGCTGCTGCCTAGGATACATGTTTTGCGCATTCCTGTATTGCCTGGTCTGGTAGTGAGGATCTTGATGTGGTCTCTATGAATCACCAGACCAGAAGTTTGGATGCTGGTGCCAACCAGGGTTATACATCTCTGAGTATAGGCTATTACGTCTGTATCCTTGGATAGCGCTGACGTCCTCGTAGGCCGAAGGTATCAGAGACGTATATCCGTCAAGGGGATATGCATTATAATCTGCGAGTGGTGCGTAGCCCTGGTCGTAGGGTGCCAGATCTGGATTATTCACGGGATCTTGATATGCGGGATCTCGTAAATATGGAGAAGGTGCATCCCGAATGAGTAGATTAACTCGAGCAGGTGGGGCTCGGGGTGCATAGGAGGATCTTGTGGCGGCAGAGCTCGAGTCGGATTGACCATGACTGATTTGGTCAATCTTCTTCTCAATTAGGTTTATTCTATCTAGCTGCTTGATGATGATATCCGTGTTGGCTCGAATAGAATCGGTGAGAGCCTCGTGGACACCAACCTGTTGCTGACCAGGCCACTGGAACTGGTTCATAGATGCGGCATTCATCGAGTTCTCCGCTAATGATTCGAACAGCTCAAATGCACTATTATCGTCTTTTGCGAGAAAATTCCCGCCGCTATATGCATCGGCCAGATACCAATGTGTCATCCAGCCCATGGTAAAAAATTTGGGCTAAGTGCCATTTGGGTATACCATGATGCGAGCATTTCCAGAGAAGGTCGTGAAATCTATCCCATGCATCATGTAATTTCTCCCCAGCTCCCTGGGAGAAAGTGGTGATTGCACGCTGCAGTGCATTTGTTAGACCGATTAGGAAGAACATTTATAGGAATTCACGTCGTAATTCCGGCCAGGTTCCAATTGGCTTCCCAATAGTCTTGAACCAGTATGAAGCTTTGTCCCTCAACGAGAACGGGAAAAGCTTCATCAGAACGATCCTGAGATCAATATTCCTGGGTCGGATCATTTCAGCGAGTCGACTCAGGTCCTCAAGGTGCTAGAACGGATCTTCTCTTGAGTTCCCGTAGAAATGAGTGCTGATCAACCCAATTACATTGGGCTTGAGCTCAAGTGCATCTCTGCCTGTGGGAATTCTGACTAGTGGTGCGACGATAGGTGCCGCTGGGTCGCAGAAATCCCGCAGTTGTTCTCCTCACGGCGGGTGCTGCATCCTGTCAAGCGCCGTCAGAATACGATCCATGCTCTGTTGATGACGCTCCTCAGATTCAGCGACCCGGGCTTCCAGACGAGCCATCGGGTCCAGATTCTCAAGGTCCTGACTCAGTCTAGGTCCAGGTCCAGGATTTGCCATAGTGGCTCTTGGAGTAGAAGAAATGGGGGGAGAAGATGGTCCGGGAGAGGTGACTCGCCTCCTTGGGAGTGGCTCCCAAGGTCCAACCAAGTGAGGTTGAAGTGACCTCCTTCCGTGCATACACCGCCCAACCCCTGGGTTGGTGTAGCCACGCAAGACAAGGCTAAGGCCCTGTCAATCAATTGGTCCTTATAGATCAGGTTACCAGATTTTTCATTATGGATTTAAATTCCTGAAGATAAGTTTGTTGTACAACCGACTGAAAGTGAATCCCGCCTCTCAAGCTAACCCAGCCAGTCTGGTTACGAGGGGACTATGGGGAAGGTTCTTCCTTTGGCTTACGTCTCCGGTTCTGTTGACCCTCGAGCCGCGGTCGTTTGACACTACCCCACAGACTTAGTCACCAGGTTTGGCAAGAGAGATTAAACTCACCTAGTAGTATGATAGTGAACTCGGGTTGATTTTGTATTTTAAAGTTAATTTTAAAATGTTTTCTTCAGTGGGGTTTGAGGTGAGTGGCCCACAAGGTGACTAAGCTCACCGGTTAACTAGACTTGATTAAGTCTAAGTTAGCCCAATGTGTGGTCTCTAGTTGTAACCCTAATGATTTAACCTAAGTTGCATGCACTTCTAGGGTTTTTCTCTGTTTCAGCAGACCACAAAAATAATTTTGATTTTATGATAATAATTGAAATCAAATTAATTTTAAATTTTGCGAGTAGATTCCTTTCTCAATTAGTTTTTCATAGAATATTTTTTTTGGAATTTTTACTGTTTCAACATAATTTTTAAAGGATTTTGAATGTCAGGGGGTCAGATCTGGAATTTTGACCCCTGATTGGTTTCCCGCTTTGAAATAGTATCAAATGACCTTCAAAAATTTGGGAAAAATAATGAAAATAAATCCAATTAAGTCAGGTTTCAAACCCCACCATTTCTAGTCAAAATAGATTTTCAGATTGCTCGAAATGTCTTTTTGAAATTTTAAAAATTTTGAATCTAGGTCAGTCTGACCCCCGTACACTTCGCGAATTTCTAAAAATTTTATACTTGGAATTTCTTCAAAGTAATGGTGCCATTTGAAAGATGGTTTGAAAATGAAGGTGCAACCCGAATTTCAGAATTGTTTGCTAATGAATTTTTCGGTAATCGAATTTTTAAGTTAGATTTGAAATGTGGCCGAAAATCAGAAGATGGTGGAAAAGCTTTTAAAGAGGTTTGAGCTTGAAATTCAAGCCTTCCACCAAAAAGTGTTTTTTTTTTTTGAAAATTTTTGCACTTTTTTTTTCAAAAAGAATTCTTCAAAAGATTCATAAAAAATTTCTTTGTTTTTCTTTTTTTTCAAAATAACCTAGATTCGAAAGGAAACGTAATCTAGATTTTTTTTTCAAAATTTTTATTTTTGCTTTTTTTTTTCTTTTTCATGAAAAGGAGAAAATCTCTTCTTTTTTTTTCACAAAAGAGATTGTAGAAAGTAGATCTAATCCTAGGGTTTAGAAAATAAACCTAATCTAAGAGAGATGATGTGCACCTAAGTTTTCTTCGCTGCGCTCGGTGTGTGCACAGATCTCGTTTTTGTTCGTTGTTGTCGTGCACATCAAAAACAAAGTAGAGGCAGATTTGTCAGTGATAGTTTCAAGATCAAAATTGTAGAAAATGACGTTGCCTCCCTGGCAACGACGCCATTTTGTTGGTAAAAATCGTAGCTCGCGTTTTTGATAAAAGCATCGTAGTATAGTTGCGAAATATGATCCAACAAAGATATTATTTTGTAAAAATAACGAGACTTTGAGTCCCGGTCGTTCATCTCTGGGAGGCGTTGCTTTTACTTTTGAAATTGATCTTATCCAGCTCTACTTTATTTAGAATCTCATATTGGTTCGTAATTATTACGTATTTAATTATGACATGCTTAGTTGCAGAATGGATAGACAATTAAGATAGGCAACTTGAATCATGCAAATATGATAGTAATCAATAAGCTCATTGTGATTTCATAACATGGAGACAGATATATATATATATATATGTAACATTTTCTTTTATTCATTCTGTGAGAGAGTTGTTTGCAACAGAACTATAGATGAAAGCTTATACATCAATGCTTGAAAATCAAACCTAACTACAAGAAAATGATTGCATACAAGAATCGATGGGGGGATTTCGCATGCATCATTGGGGGAGAAGTAAGACTATACTACTAAGCAGTAAATAAAAGCAGTAAATATATGAAAAGCTAAGCTATTAATCTAGTAGAAGGAAGGGCATTCGGAGGTGGTCTCCGATGGCCTTTGAGTGGTGAGAGAAGAAGGAGAGGCGGCCAATGGAGCTTAGGTTGGCCCTTGGAGAGAGGTTTTGGAGCTAATCCAGCTTCCTGGTGTGGAGATGGTGGTCTCCATGGTGGTGCTCAACTCGTGGAGGTGGAGTGGAGATGGGAGTGGCTAGCCTTAGTGGAATGAATGCCAAGGAAGTGAATGGGTGCAAATGTCTACCCATTGGGTCTTTTTATAGACCTAAGGGAAGCTCTCTATAGAATTATGGAATTCTCTAGAGAGGCCTTTGGTGGGAGCTTGTGGGAGAGTGAGAGAGGGTGGATGGTGGTTTTTAGATTCACCAAATGTGGATCTAAAAATTGAATGGCTCTTGGTTGCTATTTTTGACAACCAAGGCAACCACAAATGGTAGAGAGTTCTAGAAAACTCTAGGCTAGGTATTTTCATGTGGATGGTGTGTGTGGGTGTGCGTGGGTCAAAGCTTAGTTCGCTAGGTTGATTAGGTTAGGTTCTAGTGGGTTTAGGTCAAGGTATGTCTCAAATTAGGGTTATAAACCCTAATTCACTAAGGTAAGGTGCAATTAAACTTAATACAAGTTTAATTGGGTGTGTGGAAACTTAATTGAGAGTAAAAAAACTCAATTAATTTAGGTATAGGTCAATTGAACTCTCACTGAGTCCAAGTGGACAGTGTGTGCTGAGATCAGGGCTCAATTGGACTCAATGAGTCCAATTGAATAGGCTGATGGAATTGACTAAGATCCAAGTCAATTAGGTTTAGTGAGGACCTAATTAGGTCCTTAGGGAGGTCTAGAGGTGATGTACTGGGGTTAGGGCACCTTAATTTAGGTTCCTATGGGGTTGGAATTGGGTTTAGGGACCTAGAGATCCAAGATCAAGGCTTAAATCTCAAAACAGGAATTGGAGAGCAGTATCAGATGTCTAATAATAGAATCAGATGTCTTATACTCAAAAATCAGAAGTCCAGACTTGTTGTCTGGACGTCCAATCAGAGTTAGGAAGGATTTCGGGTTCTGTTTTGGGTATTCTGCAGAAATTGGACATCTGACAAAGTGTCTGGACGTCCAATAACACTGTAGAAGTGGGTTTGAAGTATGCGGGAGATGGCTAAGGGTCCTGGATGTCCTATAACTTATCTGGACGTCCATATAAGGGTTGGAACTAGGGTTTTAGTGCTTCCTAGGGTGTTGTGACCTAATCTAAGGGTGGCTAAGGCTTGGGGAGGTCTCTAGGCTATCCTAGGGCTAGGATGGACCTAAGCTCTTCACATTTTACTGCTTTATTTCTACTTAATAGAATAGAAAACCTTTAATCCCCTTACATTATTATTCCTACATCTAATCTAGGCCTTCTGCTCCAGCTCTGCTGCAACTCTCGTTATTCTAGATCCTGCTCCAGATCCAGCTCCAGATCTACTTATTGCCTGCAATCAACATAATGCACTTAATCAGCACATTATAGCATTATTTCATGCATAACTAAAGAAAGGCAATAAAGATGCAGATAATGCGCATGTATGCATGAATAGCCCTAACTTATGCTGAGTCGTAGCTTAATCTAGGTCAATTAAGGCCTATGATTGCTGCGCAATCAACGTCTTTTAATATGTCTGGGACTAGACCCAGACGTCTGATTTTGGACAGTGTGAGTATTTTTGGCCCATTTAGGGCCCAAACAGAATTGGATTTCCGCAAACAATCTACCGTTGTTTTTCGCTTAAGTTTCTCTATGAGTTAGTGTCACTTGTATATGGTTTTGGACTCATTTGATGAGGTTGGTTAATTGTATATGTCTCCAGTTAGTCGAGTACGTAGGAGCCGTGGAGGCGATGGGATCTGCAATCCGAGCCCCCATTCCTCCTGTGTTTGTCGATAGAGTGGTTTACATTAACATTAAGATTTAAATAAATGAACTGTATGTTTAGAATAACTTGAATGAACCCTAGGATGAGAATGAACCCTAGGGTAGGAACATATGAGTATGGTTTGAGCTATACCGTATACTTGAGATACATGTAGAACCCTAGGATGAGAATGAACCCTAGGGTAGGAACAAATGAGTATGGTTGAGCTACACTGTTTACTTGAGATGCATGTACAACTTTAAATGCTAGCAAATGTATTGGTTATTTTAATGTGATGCCTTGTCAGTTACAAAATCACGAGTTGCCTATTTTAAGAATGGAATCGATAATGTAAATAGAGAAATCTGAAAGTCTGAAATATGAAATGAAAGGAATACCAGCATGAACCCTACGGGGAATTAGGAGGAGAACTCCTGTAGATGGGAAGTGAGCTGGCTCTTATGTACGTGGTACCAAGGAGAGCCACTGTCCCTTTAGTGTAGAGGGGTACTAGCCACCCGTTGGGTTGAGATCCGGGGTTAGGCCTAGACACTTTACACCGACTCTGTTTGGCCCTTGTGTACGTGGTACCGAGGTGAGCTACTTAGTGTAGGGAGGGAGCTAACCGCCCCAGGGGACCCGAGGTTAGGACTAGTCGACTTACACCGACTCTTGTTAGGCCTACTGGGTAAACTGGGATAGTCTGATGAGGGTACGCGGACTGTGGAGGGGTGAGACCCCTGTTTTGTTCTATTCTGAGAGGGCAAGTCCCTATACTGTTCCGTGATGTGTCTTTAGGTGTACCCACTAGAGGAAACGACTAACTGCGTGCCGGTGTGGGATAGCTACCCGTGAGTTTATCATGTGTGCCGTAGTCACCGCTACGTCATAACTGTGACCTCGGGGTGGTTGACTGGGTGTAGGATTACCACGGGAGACTCTCTTGGCTAAGAGAGCACCACGTGTACCTCCTACATCGTGGAAAAGACTGCAATCAAGATTGTTCCTGTGAGGAACAGGCCAGATCAAGAAATGATTTAAGTGAATAAAGGAACAACAAATTAGAAGTACTTGGTTGAACTAAATGAAAATAGATAGTTACTTAATTGCATTAATTAATAGCTTGTCTTAATTATATGTAAATGGCTAAATTACCACTCTACTCATCATTCACTGACTTCGAAAATTTTTATAACCTTGTTCAGGTCAGGGAGTTGAGCAACCAGCACCACCGGCTGTAGAGGGAGCTGGGCCCAGTCGAGCCCAGCCTTATATGCATTTCTTACTATTTCCCTAGCTTCTGTTGTGGTAGTGAGTATTTTTGTTCTATGAAATACTGTTTCTATTACTTTTCCGTTGTACTTCCCTCTATCATAGTTGTGATGGCCTGTAATATTGATAGACTTTTCACTTTATTTCTTTTACTATCTCTTGTTGTCTTTCTGTTTAGTTACATTGCATGTGTGGATGTGAATTATTTCTTGCTTTTGATTATTTCTCGTTGGACGACTAGGTCTTGAGATTAGTTGAGGCGGGCCGATCTCAGTTCCTGTAAGGATCTGGGATCGGGTCGTAACAGCATGGAAGTAATAATGTGTTGGTTATTAAGTTTTCTGGGTAGTCGTTGAATCAGCCTAAAGGAAGGTTCATGACTGAATTGGAGTTGAATCAACAATTATTACATACCATACCATGTCTCTAATTACAAGTTAACCTCTTGTCCAAAGTTGAGACCCTTAATGGAGTTAACTAAGACATGTGATGGGTTAATAAATTAATCAGACACCTTATGTTTTAAAGGAGTTAATCTTATGTCTATCTGCATTTTATTTTTAAAAATGTCTTCTTCCAACATTACTGCCACCCTCAATTCAATTCCCATGTTGAGTGGCTCAAACTTTAAGTTCTGGAAGGAAAACTTACTGATAGTCTTTGGTGTAATGGACTTTGATCTAGCGATTAGGGAAGACTCTCCTATCCTTACAAACACTAATACTCTCGATTAAAAAAGAGAAAAGAAAAGGTGGGAGAGGTCTAACCAAATCTCAATGATGATCATAAAGAGGGCCATACCTGAGGCTTTTAGGGGCATTATGTCTAGTGATATAGCCATTGCCAAAGAATTTTAAGCTGAAATTGAAAAGAGATTTGCCAAGAATGAAAATGTAGAAATTGATACACTCTTGCCTAATCTAATTTCAATGAAGTATAAAGGAAAGTGCAACATTAGAGAATATATTATGGAGATGTCCCATGTTGCTTCAAAGTTGAAAGCACTTAAACTAGATCTTTCTGAAGATCTGTTAGTGCATTTGGTCATAATATCTCTCCCTCCTGCCTTTAACCAGTTCAAGGTGAGCTATAATTGCCTGAAAGAGACTTGATCTCTGAATGAGCTCATCTCACACTGTGCTCAAGAGGAGGAGAGAATGAAGTAAGATAGGATAAAAAGTGCTAATGTTGCCTCTTCCTCTAAAGGAAAAGACAAGGACAAAAGAGGGCTACAGACGCTGTAGATACAGCTTCCCAAAAGAAGCAAAAGGGGAAGACTACAGAATCTTCCAAATCAGGATGCTTCTTTTGTAGGATTGAGGGGCACTACAAGAAGCACTACACCAATTATCACGCATGGCGTGCTAAGAAAGGTACAGCTTTAAGTTTGGTTTGTTCGGAAATAAATTTGGCTTCAGTACCTAGGAACACTTGGTGGATGGATTCGGGTGCTACCACTCACATAAGTGTGTCTATGCTGGGTTGCCTGAGTTGCTGAAGACCAACTGAAGCTGAGAAGTTTATCTATGTTGGAGATGGGAAGGTAGTAGAAGTTCATGCTATAGGGCATTTTAAATTATTGATGAAAACTGGAATGTATTTAGAATTGAATGAAACTTTTATTGTACCATCTTTTAGACATAATCTAGTTTCTGTTTACGTGTTGGATAAGTGTGAATTCACTTGTAGTTTTGGTGAAGAAAAAATATCTTTGTTTCATAATTCCAAAATTATTGGTACTAGTTTTCTTTCATATTTTGATAATTTATATTGCCTGGATAATGTAACTTCTTATAATGAGTCTTCTCTTTTGGATACATGGGGAGTGAAAAGAAAACTAGATAATGAATCCTTAGCTATATTATGGCACAAGAGATTAGGTCATATCTTCAGAATGAGAATAGAGAGACTTGTGTCAAATGGAATTTTTGACCCCTTAGACTTTTCTGATTTTGATTAGTGTATTGAATGTATTAAGGGAACAAGCCAATAATAGGAATTTTGAAGCCAATAGGTCAAATGGTGTCTTGGATGTGATTCATACGAACATCTGTGGGCCATTTCCTACACCTACATGGAATGGCCAACAGTATTTTATCACATTCATAGATGACCACTCAAGATATGGATTCATCTACCTAACTCATGAAAAGGCACAATCACTGGATGACAAAGTGATTTTAGCGCATGTTTTGAAATACATTGTCGAATTTGTAATATAGTTGTGGTGAACCCTCGATCAAAAATAGTTATTTTAATGAAACCCACGTAGAGATTTTTTTTCTTGTATAACTTGAGTCTTGGTAGTTCGTCTCTGGGAGGCATGAGAAATGAGTTTTAGATTCGAATTCATTTTTCTAACCTAAATCTAACCTAACCTAATCTTTTTGGTCTTTTTTGTATTTTACAATTTTTTCTTGTTTTTTGTTTTTGTTTTGAAAAACAAAACCTAATATGACACAACCTAAATCTAACTACGTACCAGTAACACTAAATGACTAAATGCATCTAAGCGAGGCCATGGTGGTCGTGCATGGTGTGACTAACCCTAAAGGGGATGTTCCTAAAAAGACTAAGAGGCATGCATCAAAATCATAAGTGAAAATAGGAGCATGCACATAAAACCACTAGATAAAAGAATATCATGCATCAAATATTAAGTAGCTATAAAATCCAGATACATGAAAAGAGAGCTAAACAACTAAAGAATGGGATCAACCAAGTGAGGCTATGGAGAAGCCTTCTTGGTCGTCCACTAAGATGAAGAAGAGGGGCGTGTGCACCCAAGTAGAGAGGGGGGTGTTGCACCCTTTCTCTACTAATGGCTTTCCATGAGAAGACCTTGAAGATGGTCTCCTCTATTGCCATCTAAGAGGAAAAGAAGATGGGGCGTGGACCCTCTATGGAGGAAGAAGAAGGCACACCCACAAGAAGAAGAAAGAGGAGGAGAATGTTGATGAGGCCTTCTTCTTCTCCTTGCTTAGCCATCCATGATGATGCTTGGAGGAGGAGGAGGAGCACCATGAAGCTTCTTCTAGCCATCCATGGAGGAGGAGAGTGGACGGCCTCTGGACGGTGGAAGGGAGGGTGTTGGTGGTTGTAAGTTTAGGTGGAGAGAAGAGAATGTGCGACTGATTAGCCCATATTTGTGAGCTATTTAAGTATTTAAGTGCCTCGACATTAAGTTAATTTTAACATTTAGATAGCATAAATTAGGTTGTAATCAAATTAATTCATATTTTTAGCTTAAGTGCCTAATTGTTGTGTGACATCCATATCAAATGCATTTAGAATTAACCTAGGATTGCATACATTTGATTAGTTAATTAATTAGGTACATTACATACATTGTTTTAATTAACATAGAAGTTAAGGAGTTATGTATAAATAATCCTAATTATTTTATTATTCTTCTTCCCCTTTTTGCAGGTAACCGCTCCATCTCCGCCTCCTCCTACGATTCACTCGTCTAGCATTCACTTGACGGTGGCCTGTTTGAATTTCAAACTCCTTGTAGCCATAGCTACAAAGGAGGAGGAATGGCTACCATTCAGAGTAGGCCTCCATCCTGACCCAATATTGTGCTTCACCTCCTCACCACCAGCCTCAACTGCGGCAGCACAACTCCACCACCGTGGGCTGTGGTGTGTAGCCTACACTGCTAGCCAGAGTCCCTGCACCACTGACAAGCGTGGAAATCATGAATTTTGAAATCATCAAAAATCGTAGTATAGTCATGAAATCCCCTTGAAAAAAATATTTATAATAACAAAACTCGCATATATTTCTTTTCTTTTTAGAACATGAGTCCCGGTCATTCGTCTCTGGGAGGCGTGAAAACAAGTTGAGATTTGGATCGACTTAATCTAACCTAAATCTAATCTAACCAAATATTTTTATCTTTTTGTGTTTTTGATCTTTATTTTGAAACACGAAATGAAAGCATGCATCAAAGTTGTAAGCCGTGAAGATAATAGCATGCATATAAAACCATTAGACAAGAGTATCATGCATCAAAAATTAAGTCACTATAAAATCTGGATACATGGAAGTAAAGCTAAACTAAAGAAAGGGATCAACCAAGAGAGGCTAAGGAGAAGCCTTCTTGGCTGTCCACCAAAGAGAGGAGGATGCGTGTGTGCACCCAAGTGGAGAGAGGAGGGTGTTGCACCCTTTCTCTACCAATGGCCGTCCTTGAGAAGACCTTGAAGATGGTCTCCTCTATGGCCGTTTAAGAGGAAAACAAATGGGGCATGAACCCTATATGGTGGAGGAAGAAGGCACTCCCAAATGGTGTTGCATCCTCATGCTCTTCTTCTTGCCACCCTTGAAGAGGCTTGGAGGAGAGCTTCTTCTAGCCATCCATGGAGGGAGCCTTGGAGGAGGAGGACGACCTTGAGAGGGAGAGGAGGAGGAGTGGTCGCAAGTTGAGAGGTGGAGAGAATGGATGGAGATGGTGCAATTTCGTGGCTCTCCCTTTGCCCTTATGGGAGGCTCCATTTGGTTGCCACTTTTGGTGCCTCCAAAATTAGCTAATGCCACATTTTTAGGATCTAGGTTCGACACAAGTTTTAGGGTTTCCAAGAGAGTGTGCTTGTGTTTGGTAGGGGTAAAATAGGAAGGTGTGTGTGGGTGTGTGTTTTTCGTAGGGCTAGGTTGTGGGTTTTGGTAGGATTAGGTGCTAAATAGGTTGGGTCAATCTAGATTAAGTGGGTGTGGACTTAATTAGGCTTAGGAAAGTCTAATTGGATAGGAGTGATCCTAATTATGTCTAGGTCAAGTCTAATTAGATGTGTGCATGTGATTAGGCTAGGGTAACTCTAATAGGTATGAGTCAATTAGATATTGGGTGGATCTAATTGGGCTCAGGTGCACCCAATCAACTGTAGATGCACCCAATTAGGTATGGGATGGTTCAATTGGGTTAAGGATAGGATAAGTAGGCTATGGATAGTGGACTAGGCTTAGGAGGTCTCTAATTAGGTTTCCTAGGGTGTCTGGTGGGGTTCCTAGGTTAAAATAGGCAAGTTAGGGCTTCTAGCACCAAAATCAGGAACTAGAGAGCAGTATCAGATGTCCAGGATAGTGGTCAGGCATCTTATACTACAAAATTGGACATCTAGACACTAAATTAGATGTCCAATTCTGTGTTAGTATGAGTTTTGGCTTCCTGGATTGTTATTATGCAAAAATCAGATGTCTAGCCATATGTCTAGATATTCTCAAAGGTGCTGGAGAGTGGGTTTTAGGTTTTCGAAGGTAGGTTTTGGTTCCTAAGTGTTTGGGAGAGGGATAGGGTGGATAAGAACATGGATAGTGCTATCCATGTTTGGGTTTTGAGGCTAAGGTGTCCTAATGGAGGTTGTTTTGGGTTTGGGAAGGCTGTCCTAGGGTTTCTAAGGGTAGGGATAAGGCTATCCTCCTCACTCCTCTTATCTGGATTAGTCTTCTTCTTCCTTTATTGCTTTATTCCACTATCTCCTTCATGGATCACTTTATTACCTGCAAATAGTAATAAAAACCATTAAATAGCGGGATATCTCATCTTATTCTAAATAGACTGATGCAATGCATGATATGCAAGATATGAGTGCAATATCCACAAATTAAGCTAGGTTCAAACATTATTTTGGTTAATTAGGAGCCATGATTGCTATGCAATCATACCCCCATGCCTAAACTTTGCTAGTCCCTAACAAATGCAAGACTAAGTGCGTGGCTAAGTTATTTACAAAATTGATCCCTAAAGGATCACTTATTCTTTTTGTCAAAGAGATTGACTAAAGATTTCTCTCCTTTTGTTTCATCCAGAAATCTTGAAATCCAGATACGTGAAAGTGTAGCTATGTAGCATTCGCAACTGCTTCGAGTGAAAGACTTGATTCACGTATAAATTCAGTGCTTGACCCTTAGTAAAATTCTAGCGGGATAGGCGGACTTCTTCTCTCGGGGTATCCAAGACATTTTTTTGGATTCCACCCCGGCTTTAAGCTTAGGTAGAGAATTTTAGAGGGAAATGGTTGTTTATTTGGTGGCTCACTCTCACTTAGTGCTACATAGAAATTAGTAGTATAGAATCTAGATTCCCAAATTATTAAGTAACTAAACTCAGAGAAAGACGAGAAAAAGTATGCTCTCTTTTGGTTCCCTTGTATTCATTCTCTCTTTTTCTCTCTCTTTTTTTTCTTTGTTTTCTTTTTTTTCTTTCTTTTTCTTAGAGCTCACAATCTCACCAGATTCTCATGTATGATCCGTATTTGGTGGTCTCACTTGGCATTAACACTTTAATTGAGTTCCACAACCCTAACACTAAGTCGGAATTCCTCGGCCGGTATTCGAGTGGTCAGAAACACAGAAAAATAGGTTAAGGCCTTATTTGGTGGTATTGCCTCAATGCAATTGAAATAAACACTAAATATTTGCACACTCTTTTTCTTTGCTTTTTCTTCTTTTTCTATGTTTTTTTTCTTTTTCAATTTTTCTCTTTTTTTTCATTCATTTTTCTTCTTCCCTTTTTTTCTGTGTATAATTTTTTCTTTTCAACATAACACAAGCTAGCATACATTCATGAACTTTATTGAGGAGTTGTTATTATGGATTGGTGAAACTAAAGAGACATTGGGTGGCTTATTTGGTGGAAGTGCCTACACACAGCACCGGGAGAGACGGATAAGACGATATATTTCTGACTTTGACATTAATACCCTCCTTCAGCCGAGGATTCCGTAAATAATGGCCGTAACCATTCACCTTAGCCCTAGTTTTATGAAAACTCACTCTCCGCGTATTTGCCTTATTTGGTGGCTCTCAAAATTTCACACAAAATGTATACGCAAGGTCCAACAGCGAAAACTATGCCTAATCTCTGAGTATCATTACTTAATTATCTAGGATTCCAGATTCCTTGCACTAATCTTAGAGCACCAGTACTCTCTATTCTCATCTCACACTATTTGGTGGATTTATTTGGAAGAAAATCTACCTGACTCCCAAAACACTATCCAAGGGTTTAGGAAAAGAAGCACTGCTTCTTCTCGACAAACTGAATACATTCATCAGTCTTCACCATGAATCCATTGCAAATTCTACGTGTGTGTGAAAATTATACTGGATTCCAGATTACATGAATCAACTAGAGGATAAAATCCCTAATACATTCTTTTGATTAAAATCTTATTCATGAATGAAATATATATACATGCTATGTATAATCTTTTCAAAAGTTGCACTTCAAAAATTTCCCTAATTCAGGTTATATTTAGCTTGGCCCTAAATTTAGAACAAAAAGGTGAATGGATGAGTCGAAAGTGGCTGTTGCAAATGATTTTTAGCTCTAATTCGAACATTGGAGGTGGAGTCGATTGTTCTTAATTTAAGGACCCTAAAGTGCAATTAGCATGATGTATGAAAGGTTTTTCCTAGGTATTGGCAGAAAAATTTTCAGTTTACAATTACTACCCCCCCATGCCTACTTTCTTGCATGTCCTCATGCATGAATATAATGAAAAATAAATTAAGATAGGGAGTAAATGGGTAGAATTCACCTGGAATAGCTCTTGCATTTTGACGTTCCGCTTATTCCAACACCTAAAATTGAATATGCAGGGAAAATGTGATAAATAAAATATGCTATATATAAGTGCTGAGATTAACGCCTCCAGCTGGGCGTACACTCAAAAAGGATATGTCAATACACTATTGAGAATGGTGAGTAAAATGATAAGAATTTTAATCTCGTTCGCCAACAATAGGCCGCAAATGCAGACCAGCTGTCCATGAATTCCAAGTCCAAATAATCAGGAAAATATGTAGATGGGGCTTGGGATTATCTACAACCAGATGCTATAGAAGAAAGACGGATAATTACAGGTGGTTGGAAGAAAGGAAGGTGAAGGCATCCTGAAGAGGTGATGGAGAATGTGGGTGGTTGGGGTATGGGTGGAGTCGTGTGGAGTGAAATCATATGGGTCCTGATAATGGTGATGAATGGAAGGCATGACCCAAGTGATGTGGTCATATCTGGAAATCAAGGTCCACTAATTAGTCTCTATCTCTACCAAAGATGTTTGGGTATCATCTTCTTTATCTCTTCCAAATTCCAATGCCAATTCCCAATTATCACATGATTCCCCAAAATTTTTAGCTTCCTTTGATAACTCATCATATGTTATCCCCAACAGTCTTTCAATCTCTTGAATATCCTTTCCATAAGGGGATATTTCCTTCTCACTAAGATGAAATTGGTCATTAGATTTAGTAGTGAGTCCCTCCTTGAAAGTGGAATGAGCTGAATCATTGATTGAGGAGTTGTTATAGTCCATTTGATTTTGTTGCTCCTTGTATGAGATCATTTGAATTAATTCATCAATGTCTCCATGGGTGTTCTCAAATACAACAAAATTATATTCAGGTCCCCTAATACTTGGTTCCTTAAAATGAAATGATTGGTACTCAGGCCCTAAATCAAGATCAAGATTCTCGAATAAATCTCCATTCTCAACTTCAATAGGATTATCAATATCATCCACCTCGGGTGTTTGATCAATAGAATCTTGCATTTCCACCACCGAATCACAAATCTATTATGACACACTTGACCCAAATTCAAACATTTCTGAATTTTGTTGCTCGTCCCGGATTCTATGAAGCTCTTTCCTTATATCATCATATTCTCTTGCACTAGCTTCTTTTATTTCATGAATCATTTTGATCAATTGAGTAATCTGGGATTCATTGTAAGGGGTAGGAGTTTGAATTGGGCTAGGTCAATCAAGATAGTCAACCATACTATCAATGATTTGATTTGGTATTGAGGGTGACTTATGTGATCTAGTGGATTGTTGATTTGGGTCATGTGGTTCTACCCAGGTGTCAATTGCCATGGTTTCTTCCGAATTGCCCCCCGAATCACTTTCCGTATCATCCAAAAAATACCTTGACTTTGTTTTCGTAGCGGCTGCATAAATATCAAAGTGAATCATCTCGTTGCCACTAGTCATTTCCTTACATCTTGAGTAACGGTCAATTTGTGCATTGGTTGTAGCCAAGAAAGGTCGACCTAGAATGATGGGTGAATTACTTAGCTTCTTCGGTATATTCATGTCTAAGAAAATAAAATCAACTGGAAAGCTAAGACCTTGCACTTTAATAATCACATCCTGAACTACCCCCTTAGGTGTTTTGATGGAGCCATCTGCCATTCTAATGGTGATAGGTGTGTGATGTAGATCTCCAAGTCTGGTGCGGTCAAAAAGGGCGGTAGGAATCAAGCTAATGGAAGACCCTAGATCCACAAGGGCTTTATTGAAGGTGAATCCCTTGATGGCACAAGATATGAAAGGTTTTCCAGGGTCGATCTTTTTGGGTGGTAGAGTGCCAGAAACAAATGCACTTATGTTAGCTGATAAAACCACCTCTTTAGGTGTGCAAGTCTTTTTCTTCTTTTGTGACTCTTTCTTTAAGGCCTCAGGAAAGGGTAAATAGGTCAAATCAACTTTAGAAGCCTTTTTCTTCATTTTGTCCCTAGAGTCTGAGTCAGAGCTGGATGTGGGTTTGGTCTTATGATTTTTGGTTGAGCCCGAATTAGATCGTTTGGGTGGGCTCTTAGGTTTTCTCTTCCTTTTAGAGGTCAAAGAGTTGGCCATCGCACAATGGCATGTATGATAGATTGGAGAAGGGGTCGGAAGAATAGGTGGAGAATATGAGTGAAAAGGCATTTGCATCCAGGGATAAAGTGATTCTTGAAGTCTCTTGATTTGATCCCCTTGAGATTTCACTTGATTTTCCAACTTAGTCAGCCTTTCTTCATTTTTCTTGTCAAAGTCCAACAAAATGTTCATTATATCTTCAAGGGTGGTTGTGGGTTGGGCTGGACTAGATGGTTTCCCTAAAGTGGATTGAGTGGAGTATTGGGTTGGCCTAGATTGATGTTCAGTCTGAGTCAGTCTTTGTGGTGGTCATGAAAGATCAGGATTGTTTCTCCACTCAGGGCTATACAAATCTGGATATGAATCAATAGGTGTATCACCCTGGGAGGGGCTGACTATAGAGGGAGTTGATTAAGAACCTATTATGTGGTCCTGTACTTGTGATCCATTATTCCAATTCCTTAGTGATATATCATCAAGTACAGGTGTATTAGAAACGGTGCATTCCTCAAATGATCTACCCAAATCACATATTAGGTCCACAGGTGCCTTTTGGGTTGGCTAAGTCCAGGATACCTCCCCATGGTAGCAAGAATCAGTAGAGTAGCTAGTGGATTCAAAATATGGGTCACTAGACCCACTAGGCTGGTTGTTCCAGGTCTCTTATTCCTGGGAGGAGTGATAAGATTGAGATTGTGCTTGAGATCGTCTAATTTGCTCTAGAAGCTTGGCACATTGATCTATATAGTCCTTGTTATATTCTCGGAATTCAGCAACTATGGCTTTCAATTGGTTCTGATCTAGATAAGGGTCGGATCCATGAGGTTCAGATTCTAAATAAGTTGGGGGATAAGGATGATCATATCCCAGCTAGTTAGGATGAGTCTCCCAACCAAAAGTAGTCAAAATCATGGTTGGGTTGGGAGATGGAGGACCCTGAGGGTCAAAAGAATGATATGGGTTCATGGATATTTGAGAAAAGATGCAGATAGAGATAAGAGATAGTCTCCCTTAGGAAGACACAACCAGCTACAAGGGATTGGTGAAATTAAGGCAAAGGCCTAGGAAGAAAGATGAGAGAGCCCCAAATCAAGCAAACAAGTTAGCCTTAAATTGTATACCCTAATTGGATCTAAGCCTGGTATCCTGAGATGGGACTGGGTTAAACCAACCCTTGAATTACTTAGCTGGCTAGATTGGTGGGACCCCCTAGGACACCCCGCATGGTGGGACACCACTAAAGGTTAACGCGGTTACCACACTGACCTTTTTTGTCACCAATTGGTCCAAATAGACAAGGCCTTGATTTTTACCCAATTAAATTTCAGTTACAAAGTAATTTAGTCCTGCCTAGGTCACGCCTACTTAGTTTTAGGCTTGGGCTTAGAGTGCTCTTTGGAATGTGATTGGGCGTTTGGGGGTGTTGCCCTTAAAATTAGATTTGTGAGTGTGAAGTGTACAGACAAAGGATTTTCAATAAAAGATTTAGTTGGTGTGGTGGATTTTATTGTTCAAGAACTTGCATTAATTTTTTTTTTCTTTTAGGGTTTCCTTGTTTAAGTCAATTCAAACAAGGTTGTGGTGGAGCACGCAATAGTTTTTTTTTGCAAGTCCCAATTTGTTATATGAATTTCCTTTAAGTATGGAATGCAAATGTGCTCTACCTTAGTGTGGAAACCCTAATATCAAATAGGTCTATATGATGCTTTTAAGTCCAACAACGTAGAAGTGGTGCGACCCAATCAAGGAAAACAATGGTCATAATGCACCACCACTAAGTGAAATAGACCTAATTGGTTGCCTAGGTTGAAATGTAAATTAAATTCAATTTAAGTGGGTGAGGGGGTAGACAACCAATTAAAGCAAATCCCCTCACATGCAATCACACACAAATCAAGCTCAGACGGGTTTGTTTTGGGACTTTGAATTTAAACCCTAATGTGAAACATCTAGGGTTTATGCTTCTAATAATTAGCAGTCAGACCTTAGTCTGAATTGAAATCACTCCTCAAATTAGTAACTAAAGAAAAATAATATGAAAATTTGTAGAGATCTTCCTTTTTCAATAAGTTTTTCAGGGAATATTTTTTTTAAGATTTTTACTATTTTATGCAATTTTTTACGAATTTTTATGTTCCAGGGGATCAAACAGACCAGATGGACCCCTTGCGAAAAATGCAGTTTGAAACAGTATCAAAAGAAATCCAAAAATTCTTGAAAATTTACAGAAACAACTATGTTTTAGTGGCTTTCCAACCCCACAAATTTCAAAGAGATCTAATCTATGTAGAGGTTAGAACTAACATTTGAAGTTATATAAAATTAGAGTGTAGACTATTCTGACCTCCTTCAACTGTACGAATTTTTAAAATTCGTACAGTGCGAATTTTTCAAATAAAAGGTGGAGCTGGAAAGCTGGTTTGAAAACCTAATATCAGATTAAATCCCAAGATTTTTGGACTCCTAATTTGATGGAAATGAATTTTTGAATATCATCAATATTTGCCGGTCGAATTTCCAAATCTGACTTTGGTGTGTTTAAATAGTTTAGAAGTTAAAACACACACCAAAAAAAGAATTTTTTTTTAATTCGAATCCGAAAATTTGAATTTGAATATATATATGTATTTATTTTTTCTAATCTAAGAAAGCAACAAACTAGAGGATGAAGAAAATACCTACAGTCTTCACCATGGGTCGATGTGTGCACGGATCCTCATCTTGACACCCTACAATCAAAATAATAAAAAGTTAAGCAAATCCAAATCTAAACTCGCTCATTGCCTCCTCGGCAACGGTGCCATTTGACAAGCGTGGAAATCGTGAATTTTGAAATCGTTGGAAATCATAATATAGTCGCGAAATCCCCTTGACAAAATTATTTATAATAGCGAAACTTGCATATATTTCTTTTCTTTTTAGAATGTGAGTCCCGGTCGTTTGTCTCTGGGAGGCATGAAAACAAGTCAAGATTTGGATCGGCTTAATCTAACCTAACATTTTTGTCATTTTGTGTTTTTGATCTTTATTTTGAAACACGAAATGAAAGCATGCATCAAAGTTGTAAGCCGTGAAGATAATAGCATGCATATAAAACCATTAGACAAGAGTATCATGCATCAAAAATTAAGTCACTATAAAATCCACATACATGGAAATAAAGCTAAACTAAAGAAAGGGATCAACCAAGAGAGGCTAAGGAGAAACCTTCTTGGCCGTCCGCTAAAGAGAGGAGGATGGGTGTGTGCACCCAAGTGGAGAGAGGAGGGTGTTGCACCCTTTCTCTACCAATGGCCGTCCTTGAGAAGACCTTGAAGATGGTCTCCTCTATGGCCATTTAAGAGGAAAACAAATGGGGCGTGAACCCTCTATGATGGAGGAAGAAGGCACGCCCACATGGTGTTGCATCCTCATGCTCTTCTTCTTGCCACCCTTGAAGAGGCTTGGAGGAGAGCTTCTTCTAGCCGTCCATGGAGGGAGCCTTGGAGGAGGAGGATGGCCTTGAGAGGGAGATGAGGAGGTGTGGTCGAAAGTTAAGAGGTGGAGAGAATGGATGGAGATGGTGCAATTTCGTGGCTCTCCCTTTGCCCTTGTGGGAGGCTCCATTTGGTTGCCACTTTTGGTGGCTCCAAAATTATCTAATGCCACATTTTTAGGATCTAGGTTCGACACAAGTTTTAGGGTTTCCAAGAGAGTGTACTTGGGTTTGGTAGGGATAAAATAGGAAGGTGTGTGTAGGTGTGTGTGGGTGTGTGTTTTCCGTAGGGCTAGGTTGTTGGTTTTGGTAGGATTAGGTGCTAGATAGGTTGGGTCAATCTAGATTAAGTGGGTGTGGGCCTAATTAGGCTTAGGAAAGTCTAATTGGATAGGAGTGATCCTAATTAGGTCTAGGTCAAGTCTAATTGGATGTGTGCATGTGATTAGGCTAGGGTAACCCTAATAGGAATGAGGCAATTAGATCCTGGGTGGATCTAATTGGGCTCAGGTGCACCCAATCAACTGTAGATGCCCCCAATTAGGTATGGGATGGTTCAATTGGGTTAAGGATAGGATAAGTAGGGCTATGGATAGTGGACTAGGCTTAGGAGGTCGCTAATTAGGTTTCCTAGGGTGTCTGGTGGGGTTCCTAGGTTAAAATAGGCAAGTTAGGGCTTCTAGCACCAAAATCAGGAACTAGAGAGCAGTATCAGACATCCAGGATAGTGGTCAGGCATCTTATACTACAAAATTGGACATCTAGACACTAAATTAGACGTCCAATTTTGTGTCAGTATGAGTTTTGGCTTCCTAGATTGTTATTCTGCAGAAATCAAATGTCCAGCCAGATGTTTGGATGTCCTAAAAGGTGCTGGAGAGTGGGTTTTAGGTTTTCTAAGGTGGGTTTTGGTTCCTAAGTGTTTCGGAGAGGGATAGGGTGGATAAGAACATGGATAGTGCTATCCATGTTCGGGTTTTGAGGCTAAGGTGTCCTAATGGAGGTTGTTTTGGGTTTGGGAAGGCTGTCCTAGGGTTTCTAAGGGTAGGGATAAGGCTATCCTCCTCACTCCTCTTATCTGGATCAGTCTTCTTCTTCCTTTATTGCTTTATTCCACTATCTCCTTTGTGGATTACTTTATTACCTGCAAATAGTAATAAAAACCATTAAGTAGCAGGATATCTCATCTTATTCTAAATAGACTAATGCAATGCATGATATGCAAGATATGAGTGCGATATCCACAAATTAAGCTAGGTTCAAACATTATTTAAGTTAATTAGGAGCCATGATTGTTGTGCATTCAAGCACCGTCTCTGCCTTCTTTTTGTAGGTAACCTCTCTATCTCTGCCTCCTCCTCCTGCGCATTCACTCATCCACCATTCACTCGATGGTGGCCTATTTGAATTTTAAAATCCTTGTAGCCACAGCCACAAAGGAGGAGGATTGGCTGCATGTAGGCCTCCATCTCGACCCAATACTGTGCTTCACCTTCTCACCATCGGCCTCAACTACGGTAGCGCGACTCCACCACCGTGGGCGTGTGGTGTAACAGCCCAAATTGCCAGCCAGAGTCCCTGCACCACCGTAACTCACTTGAAACATCGTTACCTTGCATCTTCTTCCTCATGCTTCACCTGCAACATCAAGAACAAACCCAACATTTTCCAACCTTTCAGCTGCATACAGTGCCATCACGCACAGCCACCAGCCATGCCACCGTCAGTGCCCGTGCCTTGCTCCTCTTTCGCGTGTAGCAGGGTACCCTTGTGCACACCTCTGTTCCTCTAGCCCACGCGACCGTCCTCGAACACCACCGTTGCAGGCGCACGCCCACCAGCGCCCTTTAGCACACCCACTCGCCTCCTACGGGCACTCGCACTCCCTACAGCGGCCGCCGACACTTGCAGCAGTAGCGGCCACACGTCCTCCTGCCCATCGATCATCGCCTCCAGCCGTGTGCGTAGATCGAGTGCTTCTCCAGCCGCTTCGCCCGCACGCAGCGCGCGTGCTCCAGCACCCTTCAGTAGCTCTGCCCAAGCGCAAAGCAGTAGCGACAGCCACCGCCGCCACCACCGCGAAGGCCTCGCTCTGGTCGACATTTTCCAAGAGTAGCTCCTCGAACGAGCCTCTCTCCTGTGCGCGAGGAGAGAGGTAGGATCCTCTGTTTTAGTGTGTATTTCTATTTATAGAAATTTCCATTGTCAAGAATTATTTTCTTAATTTATTAGATTAATTAAATTATGGTAAATTTATAGCTTTATGCTTATTCTTCTAGATAATTGTGAGGCCTTATTGATTCATCTCTATATGCATTACATTTAATTTTGAATTACATTTTAGTATGCATGTAAGTGAAAAGTACGTGGCATACCCTTGCACATGGATAATTTTCTTATGTGAAAATTACATCAGCAACCCTTGACTTCTCCATAAATTTAAGGTTTACATTCAAAGCGACATATGCATTGTTTGATTTGATGAATATTTCAGCGAACTCGATCTCTACCTAATTGTGAGTTTAAATAGGTCATTGCCTCCTTGTGGACAAGACCCGCTCTCTTGTGAGTGGTTTAATTTTAATTCTAATTGTTTTGATTAGTCGATTTTCTACCACTTATAAATACAATGATAAATCTTCTTAATCATAATTTTCGAAAGCAAAAATTCGACTCGTCAAATGGCACCGTTGCCAGGGAGATGACGAGCCTATTAAACTCGCATTCATTAATTTATTGATTCACACATTTTATTTGAGTCACATTTCAATTTAATTATTTATTTGGTGCGAGGTATGCATATTTGGAGACATCTTATTACACCAGCCTCAGAGATCAGGTGATCCTTGACATCGCCATAAGAGTTGCAACACTGGGAGGAGCATCACATCTGCCTCTACAACACCTTGGTGGACCTTGTTTCCACCGCTAGAGGAGATATTCAGAGGACCACATCTTCATCTCACCCATTTAGTTGTAGATAGTTTTTACTTTTCTTTCTTCTCTTTACTTTAGTACATTCATTTGGAAAACCCTTGTTTTGGGGTATATTTAAGGGGTTTGTTCCCTGACTTTCTTTTAGGCCCATGTTGGGTAACTTTTCGGGAGCCTGTTCCCTTTTCTTCTGATCTAGGTTTTCTTTTGTGAATTGATTTTATTTTTCTTGATTGTGCATAACTAAAAAAAAAAAAAGAAAAACATAAAAAGGCACGAGATACCTGCTAGAAGCTGCCTACCTTAGGACGATCATTTAGGTGTGAATGAGCAGCATCTAGACTTAATTTTTTGCATTGCATGCATTCTTGCATTGATGATTGTTGGAGGAAAGGTACGTCCTCTTTCTTTGCATTCTATATTGTTCATGCATGTGCATTTGGATTTAATTGCAAGGCCACCTAATTTAATTTAAATGATCTAACAAGTGGTCAGATATTTTTTTGAAAAAGGACTTTAAGTTAAGGAGGAACACTAAAACCAAGGACTTGAATTGAGACATTGTGCTACGGTTCAAAATTCAAAATTCAAAATTTTTACAGTGTATGCACACTTGTAACTCTTGCACCACGGCACGCATTTAGACACTCCTAGGTCTTGGAACTACTAGGACAAGAGCCCTCCTACCATTGGATTCTGAAGTGTTCGGAACTTGAGATCAAAGGTTTTGTAAATCCAAAGAGGAGGATACCCTGTCACGGATTTTTGGGGGTAGTTAAGAAGCACCGCAAAAGCACAGCTTCAAAGGAAGGCTTAGGCCTACTTGCATCCCTTGATCTTCCATCTTTTGAGTTGCTCTACCATTTGAGATTTAGGGAAGAACACCTAAGCTCCAACTAGGTCTTTTTAGGCATTTCGAAGGTCGACAATAGGCGTGTAATTGATTGGGCAACTTGCTTTGTCATCTACAATTTGAATTAAAGTCAAAAGCCTAAAATGAAAAGACCTAACAAGTCCTTTTGAATTGTGTTTGTAGTGCATGCTTGGTAGGCGATCTCTTAGGAGACAACTTGCGTTTGATCCTGAACCTGAAAGAATCTTAAGAAGGAACCTCCCAAGGGAAGAAATGGCTGGTCAAAGGAGCCTTAAGGAATTTCCATTCCAACTAATCAAGCTGGCCCTACACTACGTAGACCTGGAGGGGACAATCCTTATGAGATCAAAAGCAGTACCATATCCTTGTTGCCCTCCTTTTATGGTACTGCTAGGGAAGACCCTTATAGACATATAGAGGAATTCACCGAGGTCTGTTCCACGGTGAAGCTGCAAGGCGTTACTGATGACGCTCAAATGCGGACCCTCTTTCCTTTCTCCCTCAAGGACAAAGCCAAGTATTGGTATCATACCTTGGATGATATTAACACTTGGGATGCCTTGAAGAAGGAGTTTTTGAAGAAGTACTTCCCCATGAGCAAAACAAATCACTTTAGGAGGGAAATTATGAGTTTTGTTGAAAAGGATCGGGAAGCTTTCCATGATGCATGGGAGCGCTTTAATGACCTGTTGAAACTTTGCCCACATCACCAGGTGCCTAAGTGGCAACTGGTTGAAAGGTTCTACACCGGACTTAATGATTTGCACAGGCAGACTGTGGATGGTGCCTGTGCAGGAACCTTTCTATCTAAGACTGAGGATGAAGCTTGGAACCTTTTTGATACTTTGAGTGAGAATTCTATTCACTTGAATTCTTCCTACATGGATAGAAAACCCACTCTCATGCAAAGAAAGTTGGAGGCGAATGAGGCAAGGGACACCCAAAATTTAGCCTATCAGATTTAATTGTTGAATCAAAACATGGAAAGGCTTATGTCGAGCCTGGGCCAATTCGTATCTAACACCTCCACATCCCAAGCTTCTGAATGCTCCAAGGCAAAACACACGCCACTGTGGATTGCCACTTGGCCTCCCAATTCCCTGAGCTTGTACAGGCGAATCTGAATGCCACTCAAGGGTTTCGTCCTAGACCTCGTAATGACCCTTTTTCTAACACTTATAATCAGGGATGGAGGAATCACCCAAACTTTTCCTAGAGAAAAGGGAATGTTTCAAATTTAGGGAATTATAAACCACAACCCTTTCAAAATCAATAAACGAACCAACCTCAAACCTTTGCCCAACCTAAGACCTCAGAGATGGATGAATTGAAGGCAATGTTGAGAACTATACAAGAAAGTCAAAGTGCTATCATCCAATCTCATGACAAGGCTATACATGAAATGAAATTGCAGATAGGACACCTTATTGAGGCCATTAGATAGAGAGAAATTGGGAGGCTTCCCAGTGCTACTGAGGAGAATCCTAAAGGAAAAGGGATTGTCTTTAGGGAGCATGCTCAGGCGATGACTATTCTGAGGAGTGGGTAAGAAATTTCCAAACCTGATGCTCCTATAGTCGTACCCTTTGATAAACCATCCACCCCGACTTTCACCCCCACCGGAGAAGACTTGCCCAAATCTCCTTCGCTTGAAATCACCTCACCGAAAGAAGTTGCCCCTGTTCCACCCCTTACACGACATGACAACCCTTGCACCCAGAGATCAAGAGTGCCCTTTCCAGAGTGCTTATCACCCTCTGGGTAGACTTATGCTGGCTCATCTAGAGCCAAAGATAAGACGGATGAGATCATGGAAACTTTCAAGCAAGTGCATATTAACCTGCCTTTGCTTGAGGCTATCAGGCAGATTCCATCTTATGCCTGCTTCTTAAAGGACTTGTGCACGAAAAAGTGGCAATCTAGGAAATAGGTCCAATCGAAAGTTGTCCTGCCTGATTCTGTTAGCTCAATTGTTCAACATGGCACACCCCCAAAACTTAAGGACCTAGGAGCCTCATACATCTCGGTTGTTATTGGTGACTTACAGATTGATGAGGCTCTACTTGATCTAGGTGCGGGGGTGAACATCCTTCCGAGCTACGTGTATGAACAACTTGGGGGAGGCAATCTGAAGCCTAGCCTGGTAATCCTCCAAGTTGATGATTGATCACTTAAGACACCACGAGAAATTTTAGAAGATGTCCTCGTGAGAGTGGAGGATTTCTTCTTCCCCGTTGACTTCTTAGTTTTGGACACTGGCCCTACTAACAAGCCAACCAAGCCCTCCATCATTTTGGGTTATCCCTTCCTTGCAACTTTGCATGCTTCAATCAATTGCAATACTAGGGCATTGAAAATGGGCTTTGGGAACAGGAAAATCTGGCCTAATGTGTTTGATGCTTATAAACAAGCTGAGCTTGAGGATTGTTCTCAAGTTGAGGTGATAGATGACCTGATTGAAGAGACAACCCCTGCAATGTTATGTGATGACCCCCTTCAGCATGTCATGATAAATGAGCATTCCCATTTCTTGGAGGAATGTGAAGGGGATATACTAGAACTTGAGGAGTTGCTGGGTGTTTCTGCTGAGTCTCTTTCCCCATCATCTCTACCCAAGGTATATCTGCTACCTGAGATGAGGACATCTATTATGAAACCCTCAACCATACAAGCCCTGACCTTGAGTTGAAACCCCTCCCAGACACTCTCAAGTGCATTTTCCTGGGTGCCAATGATACACTCCCTGTTATCATTTCAGTTGTGCTATTTGAGGCATAGGAGGGAGCCCTAATTGAATTCTTGTCTAGGCACAAGGAAGCTATTGCTTGGAGCATTGCTGACATTAAGGGTATAGACTCTACACTCTACATGCACCACATTTATACTGATGATTCCATCAAGCCATTTATGGGCATGTAGAGACGTCTGATCCCTAATGTGAGGGACGTGGTTAAAAAAAAAATCCTGAAGTGGTTGGACATTGGGATCATATATCCCATTGTAGATAGTAAATGGGTAAGTCCTATTCATGTGGTGCCAAAGAAGGCAGGCTTTACTGTGGAATTTAATGACCAAGGTGAACAAGTTGTGACTAGACCCTCAACTGGATGGAGGGTCTGTATTGATTACCGCAAGCTGAACACCGTTACCTAGAAGGATCACTTTACCTTGCCTTTTATTGATCAAATTCTTGAGAAATTGGCGGAGAATAAGTATTATTGCTTTCTCGATGGATATTCTGGGTACAACCAGGTTGCAGTCTTCCTTGATGACCTAGAGAAGATGACGTTCATGAGTCCTTACGGTACCTTTGCATTTAGGCGTATGCCGTTTGGATTATGTAATGCCCCTGCAACCTTCCAGCGGTGTATGATGTCCATTTTTTCAGACATGATTGACGAATGTGTTGAAGTGTTTATGGATGACTTCTCCATTCATGGCTCGTCTTTCGACCAGTGTCTCTTGCACCTAGAGAATGTGTTGAAGCTATGTAAGGAGACTGGTTTAGTCCTCAGCTAGGAGAAAAGCCACTTCATGGTACAGAAAGGAATTGTACTTGGGCATGTTGTGTCTGAGCGAGGCTTGGAAGTAGATAAAGCCAAGATTGATTCTATTTTCAAACTCCCATTGCCCACGAATGTCAAACAGATTAGATCTTTTCTGGGCCATGCTGGCTTTTATAGGTGCTTTACTAAAAATTTTAGTAAAATTTCTAGGCCACTTTGTGACCTGTTGGCGATGGAATCTTCCTTCAATTTTGATTCAAAGTGTGCCGAGGCCTTTCAAACTCTAAAGGAGGCCTTGATCTCTGTGCCTATTCTCCGAGCTCCTGATTGGACACTCCCATTTAAGCAGATGTGTGATGCTTTGGATTATGCAGTGGGAGCAGTCCTTAGACAAAGGGTTGAGGGAAGACCTCATGTGCTGCATTATGCCAGCAAGACTTTAATCGAACCACAAAAAAACTATACCGTCACTGAAAAAGAATTACTTACTATAGTTTTTGCTCCGGAGAAGTTTAGATCTTATCTTCTTGGGTTTAAGGTGGTTATTTTCACTGATCATGCAGCAGTGAAATATCTCATTGCTAAGAAAGATTCTAAGCCGTGTCTGATTAGGTGGGTCCTACTCCTTCAAGAATTTGACTTGGAGATACGTGAAAAGAAAGGAGTAGAAAATGTTGTGGCTGACCACCTGTCTCGCCTTCCACTTAATGACTCTCTATCTAGAGACATCCGCGAGACATTTCCTGATGAAACCCTTATGGTGGTAACACCAACTTCACCTTGGTATGCTGATACCGTAAATTACTTGGTCACTGGAGAAACTCCTGGCTCTTGGGATGAGCAGAAAAGAAAGTGATTCATTTCCCAAGCTAGATACTTTCATTGGGAAGAGCCTGAATTATTTAGAATTGGTCAAGACCAAGTATTGAGATGATGCGTACTTGAAGAGGAGTAACAAAGTTTGCTGAGTTTTTGCCATGAACTTCATTATGGAAGACACTTTGGTGCCAATAAAATTGCTTTTAAGGTTCTCCAGTCTGATTTTTGGTGGCCTTCGTTATTTAAGGATTCTCATAATTTTGTTAAGGCCTGTATTAGATGTCAATGGACTGGAACAATTGGGAAGAGGAATGAGGTGCCTCAACACCCTATTCAATCTATTGAAATTTTTGATATGCGGGGAATTGACTTTATGAGCCCCTTCCCTTCGTCCCATGGTTATGAATATATTTTGGTGGCAGTTGATTATGTCACTAAATGGATAGAGGCCATTCTTACGCGCACAAATGACCACTCTGTTGTTTTGAAATTTGTGAAGACCAATATCATATCTCGTTTTGGCTACCCCAAGACCATTATAAGTGATGGGGGACCTCATTTCCGAAACCACCACTTCAATCGGCTACTCAGGAGTCTGGGAGTGACTCACAAGGTCGCTACCCCTTACCATCCTTAGACAAGTGGCCAGGTTGAAGTGTCGAAAAGGGAGATAAAGAACATTTTAGAAAAGACCGTTAGCCTGATAGGAAAGACTTATCCCAAAAGCTCGATAATGCTTTGTGGGCATATCGAACAGCCTATAAGACCCCTTTGGGTACATCTTCCTTACAGATTGTGTATGGGAAAGCATGTCATTTACCCGTTGAGCTGGAACATAGGGCACTTTGGGCTATTCGAAGTGTTAACATGGATTTAGAAAAGGTAGGTAAGGCACGACTTTTGGAATTAAGTGAGCTTGAGGAGCTGAGGAATATGCTTATGACATCTCTCAAGTTAATAAGAAGAGAACTAAGGTCTTGCATGATAAGTATATCCTTAGAAAGACCTTTGAGTCCAACCAACAAGTCTAGCTTTTCAATTCCAGACTTAAGCTTTTTCCACAGAAATTAAAATCTCATTGGGATGGCCCTTACATAATCACTAAAGTGTTTCTGCATGGAGCTATGGAGATTAAGAGCCCTTCCTCTTCAACAACTCCCTTTATCGTCAACGGCTAATGGTTAAAACCATACATTACATTGGATGGCCATCTGGTTGATGAGGTCACTCTTGAGGAGCGTTAGCTCCTGTCATTCTCCGCCTCAGGTAATATCTTCCTTTAACTATTTTGTTTGCAATGAGGACATTGTTTGAACCAGGCATGAGGGAGAGGACCTGAGGCATCTATTTATAGCATGTCTACATTTTGCATTCATTCATGCATATTGCATTAAAAGAAGAAGAAGAAGAAGAAGAAGAAGAAGAAAAAGAAGAAAAGTATTTTGTATCATTGAGCTTAACTGGCTGGGCCCTGCATTCTTAAGTAGACCAGAACTTTAGGTTAGAATAAGTTGATTCTAGGTGTCGAACTTTAGAAGTTAAGTGAGCTACTAGCTTTAGACCTTTAGGGTCCTTTGTGGACTTGAAAACTTAAGTAGAAGTTAAGTTGCAGACCATTCCTCAAGAGGTTGAGGAAGGAAAGCTAGGGATTGAGTTAAAGGCTGGGTAGTACCTGGAGTCTTGTTCTACCTTTTGGTTTATGGGTCCTTGTAACCTAAGAATCCACATTTCACACACACTTGGTCTTGTGTAAGTAAGTGATCACCCTAATTCATTTCTTTAAGAAAAGTTGGTTCTCTTAGTTTTGACTTAGGAGAAGCTTGAAAACACAATTTGATTGGAAGAGTTCCTGCCGTAGGAGAGGTGGAGTATATACTCACCTTGAGGATGCGGTGATAACATGTTACCTCCTCGACGCTTGTCTCTTAGGATATCCATCCTACTGGGGGCATGTAAGTGCATTGTGCGGTTTAGGTATCATGGGTGGTCCTATCTCGAAGTGCCGATTGCCACAAGCCTGAATTCGCTTAAGAAATCCATGGGTGATACTATCTCGAAGTGTTGATTGCCAGGAGTTCTTAGGGTCACTATGGGCGGTGCTATCTAGAAGCATCGACAGCCAAGCACCCTTTGAGGTACAGTGATGGGGACAATGAATCCGACACAGACCATGTTGATAGCTCATCTAAGGTTAGACTTAGAGGAATCAAACAAAAATATATATATTAAAAAAAAAATCCTTTTTCCTCTCTAGGATGGCAATCATACCAACATCAAATAACTCAGACCAATGCACATGCACGGATACTTTAATCTCGAGGATCAATAAACCTTAGGGTAGAGTTAGAAATTAGGGAAACCTGTGCCTGCAACTCATCTTTAGCCAACCTAGTCTATAACTTAGCAACTACTTGGGAACCTTACGTCTAAAGTCTGAACTTAACATGTTTCTAAAGGAAGACCGATTGGGTTGGCTAGTCTACTTGGAGTGCTAGGTTATTGCTTAGATTTGCTAGGGACTAGCAAAAACTAGGCATGAGGGTATTTGATTAGCCCATATTTGTAGGCTATTTAAGTATTTAAGTGCCTCAACATTAAGTTAATTTTAACATTTAGATAGCATACATTAGGATATAATTAAATTAATTCATATTTTTAGCTTAAGTGCATAATTCATGTGTGGCATCCATATCTAAATGCATTTAGAATTAACCTAGGATTGCATACATTTGATTAGTTAATTAATTAGGTGCATTACATACATTGTTTTAATTAACATAGAAGTTAAGGAGTTATGTATAAATAATCCTAATTATTTTATTATTCTTCTTCTCCTTTTTGCAGGTAACCGCTCCGTCTCTGCCTCCTCCTCTTGCACATTCACTCGATGGTGGCCTATTTGAATTTCAAAATCCTTGTAGCCACAACTACAAAGGAGGACGATTGGCTGCTATTCAGTGTAGGCCTCCATCCTGACCCAATACTGTGCTTCACCTCCTCACCACTGGCCTTAATTGTGGTAGTGCGACTCCACCATCGTGGGCGTGTGGTGTGAAAACCCACACCGCCAGCAAGAGTCCCTGCACCACCGTGCCTCACTTGAAACATCATTCCCCTGCATCTTCTTCCTCGTGCTTCACCTGCAACATCAAGAACAAACCCAACATTTCCCAACCTTTCAACTGCACATAGTGCCATCACGCACAGCCACCAGCCATGCCATCGTCAGTGCCCGCGCCTTACTCCTCCTTCGCGCGTAGCAGGGTACCCTCGAGCGCACCCGCACTCCTTCAGCCCATGTGACCATCCTCCAACTCCACCACGGCAGGCGCGCACCCACCAGTGCCCCTCAGTGCACCCACTTGCCTCCTGCTCGTGCCTGCACTCCCTGTAGCAACCGTTGACACTTGCAGCAGCAGTGGCCGCATGTCCTCCAGCCCACCGACCCTCGCCCGCATGCAGAGCATGCGCTACAGCTGCACCTTTGCCTAGCGCAGAGCGTGCTGCATCTCTAGCTCACCAGCCCTTGCCTCTAGCCGTGCGCGCAGAGCATGTGCTACTCCAGCCGCTTCGCCTGCACGCCGCGTGCATCCTCCAACGCCCTTTAGCAACTCCACCAGTGCACAGAGTAGCAGCGACAGCCACCACCGTTGCTTCTCTCCTCCATCCGCCGTTGCACCTCGCGATGCGCCACCGCCACCACTGTGAAGGCCTCTCTCTGGCCGACCTTTTCCTAGAGTAGTTCCTCGAATGAGCCTCTCTCCTGTGCACGAGGAGGAGAGAGGTAAGATCTGCTGTTTTAGTGTGTATTTCTATTTACAGAAATTTCCATTGTCAAGAATTATTTTCTTGATTTCTTAGATTAATTAAATTATGGTGAATTTACAGCTTTATGCTTATTCTTCTAGATAATTGTTAAGCCTTATTGATTCATCTCTATATGCATTACATTTAGTTTTGAATTACATTTTAGTATGCATGTAAGTGAAAAGTACGTGGCATACCCTTGCACATGGATAATTTTCTTACGTGAAAATTACGTCAACAACCCTTGACTTCTCCATAAATTTAAGGTTTACATTCAGAGCGACATATGCATTGTTTGATTTGACGAATACTTTAGCGAACTCGATCTCTACCTAATTGTGAGTTTAAATAGGTCATTGCCTCTATGTGGACATGACCTGCTCTCCTGTGAGTGGTTTAATTTTAATTCTAATTATTTTGATTAGTCGATTTTCCACCACTTAGAAATACAACGATAAATCTTCTTAATCATAATTTTCGAAAGCGAAAATTCGACTCGTCAAATGGCGCCATTGCCGAGAAGGCAAGAAGCTTTTTAAACTCGCATTCATTAATTTATTGATTCACACATTTTATTTGAGGTACATTTCAATTTAATTATTTGTTTAGTGTGAGGTATGCTTATTTGGAGACATCTTGTTGCACCAGCGTCAGAGATCAGGCGATCCTTGACATCACCATAAGAGTTGCAACACTGGGAGAAGGAGCATCACATCTGCCTCTGCAACACCTTGGTGGACCTTGTTTCCACCGCTGGAGGAGATATTCGGAGGATCGCATCTTCATCACACCCATTTAGTTGTAGATAGTTTTTACTTTTCTTTCTTCTCTTTACTTTAGTACATTCATTTGGAAAACCCTTGTTCTGGGGTATATTTAAGGGGTTTGTTCCCTGACTTTCTTTTAGGCCCGTGTTGGGTAACTTTTTGGGAGCTTATTCCCTTTTCTTTAGATTTAGGTTTTCTTTTATTTTTGGTTGGCTTTTATGGGAAGTGCTTCTTTTTGGTTGCAAGTTGGCACTCTCCCAAAATAGAAATTGCCATGTTTGGTGGCCCTTAGGGTTGACGACCAAAAATTGGGAGGGTAGATTAGGAAGGTTGATTTTGGAAGGTGTATGTGTGGTTTGAATTTCGTAGAGCAATGTTGTGGGTGTTGGTAGGATTAGGTGTTAAATAGGTTGGGTAAATCTAGATTAGGTGGGTATGGACCTAATTAGGCTTAGGTCAGTCTAATTGGGGAGGAGTGAACCAAATTGGATCTAGGTCAAGTCAAATTGGATGTGTGTGTGTGGTTTTACTAAGGTAATCCTAATAGGTATGAGTGAGTTAGATCCTAGGGGGATCCAATTGGGTTTAGGTGCACCCAATCAACTGTAGATGCATCCAATTAGGTATGGGCTTACTCAATTGGGTTAGGGATAGGATAAGTGAGGGTATGGATAGTGGGATAGGCTTTGGAGATCTCTAATTAGGTTTCTTAAGGTGTTTGGTGGGGTTTCTAGGTGAAAAGAGGCAAGCTTGGGCTTCTAGCACCAAAAATAGGAATCAAAGAAGACCTCTAGATGTCCAGACAAGTGATCAGATGTCTTGTACTCCAAATTTGGACATCTAATTCTATGTCAGTGTGAGTTTTGGCTTCCTGGATTGAATTTCTGTAGAAATCAGACCCAGCCTAATATCTGGACATCCAAAAAGGTGCTGGAGAGTGTGTTTTGGGTTTTCTAGGGTAGGTTTTTGTTCCTAAGTGTTTGGGAGAGGGATAAGGTAGATAAGAACCATGTTTTGGGTTCTAAGGCTAAGATGTCCTAATGGAAGTGGTTTTAGGTTTAGAAAGGCTATACTAGGGTTTCTAAGGGTAGCGATAAGGCTATCCTCCTCACTCCTCTTGTCTTGATCAGTCTTCTTCTCTCTTTATTTCCTTATTCCACTCTATCACTTTAGTACCTACAAATAACAACAAAACATTAAATAGCAAGATATCTCATCTTATTCTATATAAAATGATGCAATGCATGATATGCATGATATGAATGCAATATTTGCAAATTAAGCTAGGTTCTAACATTATTTAGGTTGATTAGGACCTATGATTGCTACGTAATCATACCCCCATGCTTAAACTTTGCTAGTCCCTAGCAAATGCAAGACTAAGTTATTTATAAGTTCGATCCCTAAAGGACTGCTTATTCTTTTTATCAAAGAGTTTGACTAAAGATTTTTCTCCTTTTGTTTCAT
Source organism: Thalassia testudinum (assembly GCA_037157565.1). Taxonomy (NCBI): domain Eukaryota; kingdom Viridiplantae; phylum Streptophyta; class Magnoliopsida; order Alismatales; family Hydrocharitaceae; genus Thalassia; species Thalassia testudinum. The sequence continues at coordinate 54,948,469 of JAZHRO010000025.1, read as the reverse complement.
CTAGAAATCTAGAAATCCAGATAATCATGAGAGTGTATGATGGTTGGATCCAAGTGAAAAGGCAATTCACACTTAAAGTTCATACTTGACCATTAGTAAAAATTCTATCGAGATAGGCAAACTTTTCTGTCAGGGATATGTAACAAATAATATGTATTTTTTTTTTAACCCCAGCTTTTTAGCTTAGGTAGAAAATGTCTGAGTTAAATGATTTTTTATTTGGTGGCTCACATTCATCTAGTGCTACATATTATCTAATACTACAGATTCTAGATTTTCAGACTATCAAACAAATCAACCTAGAGAGAGACTAAAAACTGTGCTCTCTTTAGTTCCTTCATACTCTCTTTTTCTTCTCTTTTTCTCTTTGAGCTCACAATCTCACCATATTTTGTCAATGTACTCAATATTTGGTGGCCTCACATGGCATTAACACCTTGATTAAAATTCTAATAACCCTACAACTAAGTCAGAATTCCTCAGCCTGTATTTAGGCGGTCAGAAATACAGAAAAGTAGGTATGGGCCATATTTGATGGATTGCAATGGTAGTGGGTTTTATTGCCTCAATGTAATTGAAATAAACAGTCATAAACTCTTTTTTTTTTTGCTTTTCCTTTTTCTAATTTTTTTTTCATCTCTCTTTTTTTCTATATATATATTTTTCCTCTTTTTTTTTCTTTTCTTTCTCTTTGTTTCTATGTTTTTTTCTCTGTTTTTTTTTTCTATCAACACGGCACAATGCAGCACATGACATACGCGAATTTTATTCAGGACGCATTATTGGGGATTGGTGGTGTTCAAGAGATATCGGGTGGCTTATTTGGTGGAAGTGCCTACTCTCGGCACTGGAAAGGGAACAAATAGGACAGCGTATTTTCTAACCTTTAATACTAATACCCTCCTTCAGCCAAGGATTTCTTAGAGGATGGTTATGACCATCCACCTTAGTCGTAGTTTTATTAGAACTCAATCTCTACATTTCTACTTTATTTAGTGGATCTTAAGAATTCTCTCAATATTCGTACATAGGAACTTGAGAGTGAAAACTATGCTTAACTCGATGTATCACTATCTAATTATCCAGAGACTAAGAATCCTTGCACTAGACTTAGAGCACCAGTAGACATTCTACTGCCACCTTACAACTGTTTGATGGATTTACTAGAAGATGGTTTGCCTGACTTCCTAACCACTATCTAAGGGTTTCAGAAATGAAGCAATGCTTCTTCTCAACAAACTAAAGATGTTTATAAGTTTTCATAATGGATTCACCGCAATATCTACATGCAAGTGTAAACATTGTACTAGATTCTAGATTTAAAATCAACTCAAGAATAAAATCACTAGTAAAACCTCCTTGATAAAAATTAATGCATGGATGCAATATATATAAATGCTATGTATAACCTTTCAAAGTTGCACTTCGAATAATTTCCTAATTCAGGTTACATTTAGCTCAGCCCTAAATTTAGAACAAAAAGGTGAGTGGATGAGTCGGAAGTGGTTGTTGCGAACGATTTCTAGCTCCAATGCGAACATTGGAGGTGGAGTCGGTTGTTCTTAATTTAAGGACCCTAAAGTGTAATTAGCGTGATGTACAAAAGGTTTTTCCTAGGTGTTGGCAGAAAAAATTTTCAATTTACATGTACTACCCCCCCATGCCTACTTTCTTGCATGTCCTCATGCGTGAATATAATGAAAAATAAATTAAGACAGGGAGTAAATGGGCAGAAATCACCTAGAATAACTCCTGAATTTTTTGTTCCACTTATTCCAACACCTAAGAAGTAAAATAAATATGCAGGAAAATATGCCAAATGAAATATGATATATAAGTGTTGAGTTTAACGCCTCTAGCTAGGCGTAAACTCAACAAGGATATGTGAATACTGCATTAAGAATGACAAGTAAAATGACAAGAATTTTAATCTTGTTTGCCAATAGCGGGCCGCAAATGCAGACCAGCTGTCCATGAATTTCGAGCCCAAAAAATTAGAAAAATATGTAGATGGGTTTTAGGATTATCTGCAGCCAGGTGCTACCACAAAAAGATAGATAAATATGGGTGCCTAGAAGAAATGAAGATGAAGGCATCCTGAAGAGGTGATGGAGAAGATGGGTGGTTAGGGTATGAGCAGAGTCGTGTGGGTTAAAATCATATGGGTCTTGATAATGGTGATGAATAGGAGGCATGACGCAAGTGGTGTCATCAGATTTGGAAATCAAGGTCCAGTAATCAATCTCTGTGTCTCCCAAAGATGTTTCTTCCTGAGTATCATCATCTTCTTTTTCCAAATAATTCAATTCCAATTCCCAATTATCATTTGATTCAGCAAAATTTTTAGCTCCCTCAGATAACTCATCATATGTAATCCCCAATAATTTTTCAATCTCTTGAATATCTTTCATAGGGGGATATTTCCTCCTCACTTAGATGGAATTGGGCATTAGATTCGATAGTGAGTTCTTCCATGAGAGTGGAATGGGCTGAATCATTGATTGAGGAGCTGTTAAAGTCTTTTTGATTTTGTTGCTCCGTGTATGTGATCATTTGAATCAATTCATCAACATCTACATAGGTACTCTTAAATACAATAAAATCATATTCAGGCCCATTAATGCTTGGCTCCTGAAAATGAAATGATTGATATTCAGGACCTAAATCAAGATAAAGATTGTCAAATGAATCTCCCTCCTCAACTTCAATAGGAACATCAATATCATCCACCTTGGGTGCCTGATCTACATAATCCTCAATGACCACATCAGAATCACAATTCTGTTGTGGCACACCTGGCCCAAACTCAAACATTTCTGATTTTTGTTGCTTGTCCCTGATTCTATGAAGCTCTTTTCTTATATCATCATATTCTCTCGCACTAGCTTCTTTTATTTCATGAACCATTTTGATCAATTGAGTAATCTGGAATTTATTGCAAGGGGCAGGGGTTTGAATTGGGCTAGGTCGATCATGATAGTCAACCATGCTATCAAAGATTTGATCTTGTATTGAGGGTGACTCTTGTGATTTAGTAGATTCTTGATTCGGGTCATATGTCCTACCCAAGTGTCAATTGCCATGGTTTCTTCTGAATTACCCTCCGAATCTCTTTTCGTATCATCCAAAAAATGCCCTGACTTCGTTTTCTTAGCGGCTTCATAAATATCAAAGTGAATCTTCTCATTGCCGCTACTCATTTCCATACATCCTAAGTAACAGTCAATCCATGCATTGGCCGTAGCCAAGAAAGGCGATCCAGAATAGTGGGTGAATCACTTAGTTTCTCTGGTATATCCATGTCCAAAACAGTAAAATCAACCAGAAAGCTAAGACCTTGCATTTTAATGATCACATCATGAACTACCCCCTTAAGTGTGTTGATGGAGCCATCTGCCATTTTAATGGTGATAGGTGGGTGTTGTAGATCTCCAAGTCTAGTGTGGTCAAAAAGGGAGGTAGGGATTAAGCTAATGGAAGACCCTAGATCCACAAGGGCTCTATTAAAGGTGAAGCCCTTGATGGCAGAAGATATGAACGGTTTGCCAGCGTCGGTCTTTTTGGGTGGTAGAGTGCCAAAAACAAATGCACTTATATTAGCAGATAAAATCACTTCTTTAGGTGTGCAAGTATTTTTCTTTTCTTGTGACTCTTTCTTTAAGGCTCCAAGAAAGGGTAAATAAGTCAAAGCAACTTCAGGATCGTTTTTCTTCTTTTTGTCCCTAGAGTCTGAGTCAGAGCTGGATGCAGGTTTGGTCCTAAGATTTTTGGTTAAGCCCAAATCAAATTGGCACCGGCATAATGGCACATATGATAAATTGGAGGAGGGGTCGGAAGATTAGGTGGAGAATAGGAGTGAAGAGGAGTGTGCATTTGGGGATAGAATGATTCTTGAAGTCTCTTGATTTGATCCCCTTGAGATTTCACTTGATTTTCTAAATTAGTCAGCCTTTCTTCATTTTTCTTATCAAAGTCCTTTTTCATGATATCCTCAAGGATGGTTGTGGGTTGGGTTGGACTAGATGGTTGTCCTAAAGTGCATTGAGTGGAGTATAGGCCTGGCCTAGATTGATCTTGAGTTTGATTTTTTCTCTATGGAGGCCATGAGATCAGGATTGTCTCTCCACTTTGGGTCATATGAATTAGGATATGAATCAAAGTGTGTACCACCTTGAGTGGGGTTGACTATATAAGGAGTTGATTGAGAACCTGATGTGTGGTCCCGTACTTGTGATCCATTGTTCTAATTCTTTAGTGATATATCATCAAGTACAGGTGTATTAGAAATGGTGCATTCCCCAAATGATCTACCCAAATCATGAAGTAGGTATAAAGGTGCCTTCTGGGTTGGCTGAGTCCAGGATGCCTCCCCAGGGTAGCAAGAGTCAGTAGAGTAGCTAGTGGATCCAAAATATGGGTCACCTGATCCACTAGGCAAGTTATTCTAGGTCTCTTGTTCCTGGGAGGAGTGATAAGATTGAGATTGTGCCTGGCATTATCTAAATTACTCCAGTAGTGATGAGAGCCTCACCATGAGTCATAACTAGCTCATTTTGATCCAAGAGAGAGAATAAAAGCTCCTACATAACCTAGAGAAGGGCTTAATTGAAGGAATAAGTGTTTTGAGAAGAAACCATGAAATAAAGGTTAAAACTGTAATTTTACCATTGTAGTACATAAAGGAAATTTCTCAGAGACAAAACATAGGTCAAATGATCTGAATAAGATAAAAAGTGGGTTGATTCAATCAGAAATGGGTTTATGTGCAAACCAGGAATTAAATGACATCTTGTAACCCTAAAATAGACCTGCTTAATTCAACAAGGTTTTGGTCAGGATAGAAATCAAGTAAACCCTCTAAAATTCATGGAAAAATATCCCCTATGGTTTAGAATCGTCAGATTGGCCTTTGGAACCTATTTTGACCTAAATTAGGGTCCTAGCTCATCAATTGACCTAATTTGGGTTTTTACGCAAAATGTCTAGTCAAACATGGTCAAACCTAAAATCTAACTTCACCATTGGATTCCTTAGGTCCAAATTAGGTTTGTACCAAAATTTCGACCTAAGGGGAGGTCATCTTGACCTACTTTGCAAATTAGTACACCCAATTACATTTTGGCCCCTATATTTTGAAAACCATTACACAAACCCCCCTAGCTTCCTCGCCACTCTTACAAACAGGTCCCTCCACCATTAATGGGGAGGAATCCTTCTCCGGCGAGGAAGGGAGGGGGAATACTCCCTGATCCCTCAGAGATCTCCCAATTTTGGAAGGGAGATTCCCTGAGGAATCCCCTTCCATCTGAGCCCAATCACAATCTTTGATTTCTGTCCAATCTCTCGTGCGAACGCACGAGAGATTTGGAATCCCAATTACCTTCCTTCTCCTGTGAGACGTTGGTGGCAGAAGGCTTGCCCTCCATGCACCAGAAGCTCGGCCAGCACTTATAAAAGGACCCCCGACCCTCTGCGAATCTCTTAGACTTGTTTTGGCTGTAGAATCCTCCAAATTTCATCTCTCCTCTCTCCGGCCAAGTAGCCCGCAAGCTCCGGCGATTCTTCCTCCTCCCTCTCGTCGCTCTGCTGCCATACCAGCAGCAGGGTTCACTCCGCCTCATCCTCCCGCGTCGCGCCGCACCAAGAGCACACCTTCCTGTCCTCCTCCTCATCACCGTTATCTCCCTCAAGGTTGTCTTCTCCGACGACGATGATGAGAACCTCATCATGAGCCATAACTAGCTCATTTTGACCCAATACAAAGGATAAAAGCTCCTACATAACTCAAGGAAAGGCTTAACTCAGAGAATTCTGAGTTTAAGGAGAAAACAAGTCATAAGGGGTAAAAATGCAATTTCACCAGTATAATCTGCATACAGGGTAATTCAGGGCCCAAACATAGGTCAAAGCAGCTTAATAAGAATAAAAGTGGGATGAAATGATCTAGCAAGGGCTACAGCAATTCCAAGAAACTAAATGATAAATCTGTAACCCTAAAACAACCCACTTCAATTCACAAGGTTCGAGGCAAATTAAAAATAGAATAAACCCTCTAAAATTCATAGAAAAATAATCTCTAGGGTTTAGAACCTTCAATTTGGCCTTTAGAACCCATTTTGACCTACATTGAGAACCACGCCCAATTAATAACTTAATTTGGGTTTTTGTGCAAATTGATCGGTCAAACAAGGTTTAATATGAAAATGAAATTCACCATCAGATTCCTTAGGTCCTAATTAGTCATGTATAAAAACTTGAGCCTAAGAAGAAACCTCCTTGACCGACTTTACACTTTGGTCCTCATATATTTACTCTTTGGTCCTCAACTTTTGAACCCTCGCATTGTGGCCCCTAACTCTCCTTCGTTCTTTGCAATCAGGTCCCTCCTGCAAAAACCTGCCAGCACCATGCTCCGGCGACCTTGCGCGGAGCATGGCGCCGCGCAGGGTGAGGTGGGGGACCTAGCAAGTAAACCGGGGGTGCCCTGCGTCGTCAGCCGTCGCAGGGGCACCCCCCTGGTCATTGTAGCCCACCATACCGGCCGTGCGAACGCACGGACGGTATGGGTTCGTGTTTCCGACCATTCTCCGGCGAGGGAGACACGTCGTCTCCCTCCGCCTTCCTCCCTGTTTCATCCCTATAAATACCCCCCGCTGCTCCACCGACCAGAGCAGCCTGGATCTGACGGAGAAAATCCCCAACTTTCTTCTCTTCTTCCTCCGGCAGACGCTCACCAGCTCCGGCGGTTTCCTCCCCCTCCACCTCTTCGCTCTGCCGCAATACCAGCAGCCACCCCCCTTGAGCTTATTGCGCCCAGCCGATGGCGTAAAACTCAGCGCTTAACGGGAGGCAGCCCGTCATTCTCTTTGAAAACCTGAAACTTGTTCTGACACCTTTCAGCACTCGAAGTTCACCCTTGTAGACAGCCGACCCCAACTCAGATGTTTGCATCTGGGATTTGAAATCGTCCGCAAAAAAAAAATTCAACCCGACCCATTCACTCACCCAAATTTCTGTCTTAAGGAATGAACTAAGACCCCCTAGGTTACAATGAGGACATTGCAAATCTTAGGCATGGGGGGGTATGAAAGTACAAAAACTTGTAAGAAAAGGTTTCAAACAAAAAAATTCACATATGCCAAAAACACCATAAAAATTAAAAAAAATTTTTCGAAAAAGAATAAGAGGAAAAGAGGAGAAGAAAATTTTGTGAAGGAGAAAAGAAACAAAATGAAAAAGGAGCACAAAATTATGAGAAAAAGTGATAGTCATTAGTAAGGAACTAAGGAATTAACCTAAGCTCTAGACCTCATTCAAGAAAAGTGCACAATAAGATTAGTAAAGAATGCAAACCTTAGGCATTCTTGAATAGACTCTTAGTACCCATTAAGATCTGGACACTCCTCAAGAGGTTGAGGAAAATGAAAAGCTGAAGTATTAGGTCTAAGGCTTAGGGAGTATTCGGCCTCGTTAACTAATTTTTGGTTTACGGGACTCAGTGACCTAAGCACCCTAATCTCACACACAGCCTGGTTCAGTAAGCGTAAAAATCAGAATCACGCAGAAGCGTCGCAAAAATCTGAAAAGAACACCTAGAATAGGAGCGGCCGATCAACACAAGTTGATTTGGACGAGTTCCCAGCGCAGAGAGGCGGGAAATCCCCTCGAAGATGCGTAACAAAATATCATCTCCTCGGTGCTTGTCTCTTAGGATATTTACATATCCTACTGGGGGCATGTAAGCACTCTGCTAGTTCAGATTCCATGGATGGCATTATCTCGAAGTGTCAATTGCCAGGGTCTGGATTCGGCCACGGAATACCATGGATGGGATTATCCCGAAATCTCAATAGCCAGGGTTCCGGGGGTTGCCATGGGCGGTGCTATCTCGAAGCATCGATCGCCAGGAACCCTTGAGGATTGATGATGGGAGCAAGGAATCTGATACAGACCGTGTTGAAAAGCCAATCCTAGGCTAGAACTAAAAAGAAAAAGAGAGAGAAAACTCTCCAAACAGAAAAACTTTCTATCTCTCTCTTACAAAACGCACTGCGAACTGAGCCAGGGCTAAAATCATTTCAAGCACGGGTGCTTTAACCACGAAGTCCAATAAACCTTAGGTTAGTTCTTGTGGGCCTTAAAAACCTTTGCTAAAAGACTGAGGCTAAGGCTAGACAGATTTGGATCTTGATTGGTACTAGAGTACCTTTTAGGCCTATGGTCAGCATTCTAACCTAATCTATGCTCAAATAAAAAAGGCACTTATCTAAAACTATTAAAAACTTCATGGTCTAGAACAAGGGTTGAAACCTTAAGTTTTTGCTAAGGGACTAGCAAAAGCTAGGCATGGGGGTATGATGAGAACCTCATCATGAGCCATAACTAGCTCATTTTGACCCAATACAAAGGATAAAAGCTCCTACATAACTCAAGGAAAGGCTTAACTCAGAGAATTCTGAGTTTAAGGAGAAAACAAGTCATAAGGGGTAAAAATGCAATTTCACCAGTATAATCTGCATACAGGGTAATTCAGGGCCCAAACATAGGTCAAAGCAGCTTAATAAGAATAAAAGTGGGATGAAATGATCTAGCAAGGGCTACAGCAATTCCAAGAAACTAAATGATAAATCTGTAACCCTAAAACAACCCACTTCAATTCACAAGGTTCGAGGTAAAGTAAAAATAGAATAAACCCTCTAAAATTCATAGAAAAATAATCTCTAGGGTTTAGAACCTTCAATTTGGCCTTTAGAACCCATTTTGACCTACATTGAGAACCACGCCCAATTAATAACTTAATTTGGGTTTTTGTGCAAATTGACCGGTCAAACAAGGTTTAATATGAAAATGAAATTCACCATCAGATTCCTTAGGTCCTAATTAGTCATGTATAAAAACTTGAGCCTAAGAAGAAACCTCCTTGACCGACTTTACACTTTGGTCCTCATATATTTACTCTTTGGTCCTCAACTTTTGAACCCTCGCATTGTGGCCCCCAACTCTCCTTCGTTCTTTGCAATCAGGTCCCTCCTGCAAAAACCTGCCAGCACCATGCTCCGGCGACCTTGCGCGGAGCATGGCGCCGCCAGGGTGAGGTGGGGGACCTAGCAAGTAAACCGGGGGTGCCCTGCGTCGTCAGCCGTCGCAGGGGCACCCCCTGGTCATTGTAGCCCACCATACCGGCCGTGCGAACGCACGGACGGTATGGGTTCGTGTTTCCGACCATTCTCCGGCGAGGGAGACACGTCGTCTCCCTCCGCCTTCCTCCCTGTTTCATCCCTATAAATACCCCCCGCTGCTCCACCGACCAGAGCAGCCTGGATCTGACGGAGAAAATCCCCAACTTTCTTCTCTTCTTCCTCCGGCAGACGCTCACCAGCTCCGGCGGTTTCCTCCCCCTCCACCTCTTCGCTCTGCCGCAATACCAGCAGCAGAGACTTCCTCCCCTGCTCTTCCCGCGCCACGCCGCACCCAGCTGGCGTCTCTCCGGCTCTCTGCTCGCCGCCGCCCCTTTCCCTGAGCATCGTCTTCTCCGGCGACAGTCGATACGACTGTCGCCCTGTTCCTCCCCTTTCGTCCCTGCAAGTAAGCTAGAGCTACTCCCCTTCTTCTCCTCTTTCTTTCCCCGCTTTCAATTTAGTCAATTAAGCCCTCGACCGACCCTGACCACCTTCACCCCCTTCGTCTCCGACCACCCTCCGGCGAGCCGCTCCCATCACCTCAGCGACCCACACGGCTCGCCAACCACCGCAGGACCTCCGCCTCCTCACCCTGATCAATCTCCGCCCTACCACTTCCCCCACCTCACCCTCTGCAACTCCACCGAACAGACCCATCCTCCGACCCACAGTCCGACCTAGGGCAGCCCTCGCACGCCGCCCCGCGCCTCGCCACCACCCACACGAGCTTCGCCGCACCCTGGCGAAGCTCCTGGCACTCTCTGATTAGGCCGAGAGGCCGTTTTCTTGTGGACAGGCCACCCGACCTCCGCCGCCATTGACGCGCAGGAGGACCTGCTTCCGCCTGCAGCTACAGGCGCGCCACGCTCAGCGCCAAGCCCAGATTCACTCCCAGGCCTTGCGAGGAGTTTTGGCAAAACACCAGGCTCGCAGCTGAGGAAGAAAACTCCGCGTGACGCTACCATCTCCTGCTGAATTCCCCGCTGCGGGCGCGCAATTGAGGTGGGCCGTTTAGTCCCACCTCGGAAACGCTTGAAGAGCCGCAGCGACATAAGATGCAAAAGTGCAGTAGCCTTACTGCCTCAGTACACGGGGTGAGGTCCCCTTCACCCGCCCGGTTACCCGGTCTCGTCCGCACTCACGCCCTGCGGACCTGACCCGAACCGACCCGACCCGACTCGACTGACCTGCACTCCTCGCCCACCACGCACGCCGGTGGGCCTGGACCCGGGCCTGATCCGAACCCGGTTACCCGGTAGCTCTGGGAGAGCTTTCCTAAGAGTGGTTTCAGAGAGAAAGAGAGACGCGGGGGGGGGGAGGGTAGAGTAGGTTTTGCTTCTGACGAGAAATTCTGAAGTGTGCAGGCGAAGAAGAAGTGCAGGCGAAGAAGAAGGAGCTGCACTGTAGCAAATGCATAGTTAAGTCGTCGAAGCACCGGGTCAGACGACGGAAGGTCAGCAGCCAGAGCAGGAAAGAAGGCAGGCTGAAGAAAGAAAGAAAAGAAGAGCAACGGCCAAAGCAGAAGAAGAAGAAAGGAAGACTTAGTAGCTGAAGGTAGAAGCTCTGCAGCCATAAGGAAGAAGAAGAAGGAGATCTAAAGAAAGAAAAGAAGAGCAACGGCAAAAGCAGAAGAAGAAGAAAGGAAGACTTAGTAGCTGAAGGTAGAAGCTCTGCAGCCATAAGGAAGAAGAAGAAGGAGATCTGAAGAAAGAAAGGAAGAAGAAACATTCACAGAAGAGACTGCAGAAAAAGAAGAAGAGAGGCCAAGACAGAAACCAAGGAAGGAGATCTGAAGAGGAACATCACCTCTGCAGAACAAAGAAGAAGAAGGAGATCTGAAGAAAAGAAAGAAAGAAGAACATCACGAGGAGAAAACGAAAAGAACAACAAATTCTTTCCCTCTCTCTTTCTTTATTTTGTAAAAGAAACATGTATATCTCTAGAATACGACTTGCTCCCTGAGTTCGACCTCGGGAACTCTTTCATTTTCCGAGTAAAAAAATTTATATTTGAAATGTTGGTAATAACCGGCTTTACTACAACGTTATAACAAAACCAAAACCCTCAAACCCGGTTGCCGCGACGTTTCAGACGACACAAACGAGCCGTCTGTCTCCGCTGCCCCCCTTCACTCCCAACAATCCAGATAAGCTCCGCGTCTTCCACTCTTTCATTTTCCTCACTTTATTTCACACAACACCCCTTTACTGTCACTATCCACTGCCATCTTCCTCATCTCTGGCCACCCTCCAATGAGACGGTCCCATCACTCCACAGCCCCACATGTCTCGCCAACCACGGTACAACCTCCGCCACACTCAACTGAACATCCTCCACTCGTCCACAGACCGCCTACACCACCACAACTGTCCCCCGACCTAACCCATCCACCCGGCCACAGAGCGACCTAGGCACGCAAGCCTAGGCCACCCCGTGGCCTGCCACCTACCGCCTCACCTTCACCATGACACGGCGAAGGTCCCCCTGTGGTCTGATAGAGCTGCAAGCTTCGTTTTATGTTGAGCAAGGTTTGAGCTTCAGCCGCCATTAGCGGTGACTCGAGGAGGTTGCACGCTTGCTCCAGGTTGAAGGACTTCAGGATTCCAGGTGCAGTAGATTCAGGGAGATCTCGCAAAGTCATATGTTCCAAAAAGTGGCATTGTGAAACCTGCAGTTGTTGCAATTGGAGGAATAGTCTGTTGCGGGTGTGCGAGAAAGAGTGGTGGAGCATTAGTCCCACCTCGGTAAGTCATAAGGCGCTTGAGCACTTTAAATTGATTTTTTGCTATAATTGGGTTTCCTCTAATACACTAGGGTGAGGTCCCTCCTCAACTATACATGCACTTCGTCCGCAACTTCATCCTGCGGATCCGGTGACCCGACCCAGCTACCCTCCTGAGCACTCCTCGCGTACCACGCCCACGCCGGTGCGCCTGGACCCGGGTGCGTGACTCGACCCGATAACCCAGCTTTGGGAGAGCGTACCAAAGAGAGATTCAGAGAGAGAGAGAGAGATGCGTGGGAAGGGTAGGGGAGTAGGTTTTGTTGCGTGGTGCTTGTGTGCAGGAAGAGAATGCTAAGGAGGAAGCAGATAAAGAAGGAAGCAGGGACTTAGCCACTATGAGTGAGGAAGAAGAAGAAGAAGACCACCCTGAAGCAGAGGTGCGGCAAACCAAGAAAGAAGAAGAGAGAGATCAAGGGGCAGACAAAGAAGCAAGACAGCAAAGGAAGAAGAGGAAGAAAAAGAAGAAGGCAACCTAAGAAGAGGCAAAGCTAGGACTTAGCTGCAAGAAGAAAATCAAGAAGAGAAGGAAAAAGAAGAAGAGCAGAAGAGGCTAAGGAAGAAAAAGAAAAGGAGACCAGCAGAAGAGAAGAATCTGAGAAATAACTTTAAGACATCTGATGCAATATCAGACGTCCATTCTTTTTGAGCAATTTCTTTCCATATCATTATCATGTCACTTCTATTGAACTAGTAATTTCTTTAAAAGTTGTGTTCTCAAGTTTTGGAATACTCAGATTGCTCCCTGTGTTTGACCTCAGATACTTAGGTTTTCGAGTAATAAATTTTTATTTGTTGACAATGCTTGATCACCTATACTACGACGCAACTGACTGTTAAAACACGATCAAGACGCGTTAACATTTTGGTGTCGTTGCCGAGGATAGAAGTCATTCCGACCCGAACTAATAATCATAAGGTTGTTATCAAATTCATTCATCAAAACATCTTCTCAAGGTTCTGGATTCCACGAGCAATAATTTCCGACGGAGGGACCCATTTTATAAACGCTCAGTCTAGGTCACTGATGACCAAATACGGGGTATCGCATCAAATCTCTACTCCCTACCACCCCCAAACTAATGGTTTAGCTGAGCTATCAAACCGAGAGATCAAGAAAATCCTTCAGGTTATTGTTTGACCTGACAGAGAAGATTGGTCTTCTCAGCTTTCGGAAGCATTATGGACCTATAGGACCGCCCACAAGACCCAATTAGGAATGTCTCCCTTCAAACTGGTGTACGGGAAGGCATGTCACCTCCCCGTCTAATTGGAGCATAAAGCCTATTGGGCAGTACGGAATTGCAATTTAGATCTTTTTAAGGTTGGTACCCATAGAAGGCTTCAAATAAGAGAGATCGATGAATTACGCCACGATGCGTATGAGAACTTGCAAATTTACAAAGAATGGGTTAAAGCTTTTCATGATAAACACATTTCTAGAAAGATCTTTCATCTTGGTCAAAAGGTTTTACTCTTTGATGCCCGACTCAAATTATTCCTAGGAAAGCTACGATCTAAGTGGGTCGGACCCTACTTAGTTTGACAAATCTTTGGAAATGGAGCCATTGAAATCAGCCCACTCAGCCACGATTCTGAACCCTTTGTTTTGAACGATTAGAGACTCAAATCGTTCATTGACATGACCGATACAAATTTGGCTGAGTCATCCTTTACCCTCCATTCTCCTTAAGCTCATTGCGCCTAGCCGATGGCGTAAAACTCAGTGCTTAACGGGAGGCAACCCGTCATTCTTTGAAAAACCAAAAACCTTTTCTAACATTTCTACGCGGAATTCATATTGCACTTTAGGGTTCATCCATTAGAACAACCGGCTTCACCTCAGGTACCCCTACCCGAGATTAGAAATCGTTTGCAACAGTCACTTCGACCCGTTCTCTCACCCAACACCTGTCCTAATGCGTGAACTAAGCTGAAATCGAACCCACCTAATTTACAATGGGGATATTGCAAATCTTAGGCATGGGGGGGTATGAAAGTGCAAAATGTAAGGAAATTTCATATCAAGAAAAGGTTTCAACTCAAAAAAAAAAAATTTCTTGGAAAAGAAAAAAAAAGAAATAAGGAGGGGGGAGAAACAAGTAGGGCCATACAAAATGAGAGGAGGAAAAGAGCAAAATGCTGAGAAAGGAGCACAAAATGAAAAAGAAAAAGCGATAGTCATTGGTAAAAGATTAAGGGATTAACTGAAGTTCTAGACCAGATCAAGAAAAGAGAAAAATAAAAGAAAAAGTGCTAAGGAGACATAACAAGTGATTAGTAGGAACACTGGTCTTAGGCCTCTTGGGCTAGATTCTTTAGCTTAAAAATTCACGTATCTGCTAAAATCTGGATAATCCTTAAGAGGTTGGGGAAAATGCAAAGCCTAAGCATTAGGTCTAAGGCTTAGGAAGTATTCAGCCTCGTTAACTGGCCTTTGGTTTGCGGGATTCGGTAACCTAAGCATCCCAATTCACACACAGTCTGGTTCAGTGCGCATAAATATCAAAATCACGCAAAAAGCATTTTAATATTCTGAAAAAAGTCACCTAGATTAGGAGCGACCGATCAACACAAGTTGATTTGGACGAGTTCCCGGCGTGGAGAGGCTGGAAATTCACCTCGAAGATGTGTAACAACATATCATCTCCTCGGTGCTTGACTCTTAGGATATTTAAATATCCTATCGGGGCATGTAAGCACTCTGCTGGTTCAGATATCATGGGCGGCATTATCACGAAATGTCGACCGCCAGGGTCTGAATTCGGCCACGGAACACCATGGGCGAGATTATCTCGAAATCTCGAAAGCCAGAGTTCTGGGGGTTGCCATGGGCGGTGCTATCTCGAAGCATCGATAGCTAGGGACCCTTGAGGATTGATGATGGGGACGAGGAATCTGATACAGACTGTGTTGAGAAGTCAATCCGAAGCTAGAAAAAAAAAGAAAAGAGAGAGAAAACTCTCCAAACAAATAAATCTTCTGTCTCACTCTTACAAAAAATGCACTGCAAACTAAACCTAGGCTAAAAATGTCTCGAGCACGGGTGCTTTAACCGCGGAATCCAACAAACCTAGGTTAGTTTATGTGGGCCTTAAAAACCTTTGCAAAAGACTAAGGATAAAGTAGGTCAGGTCTGGATTTTGGTTGGTACTTGAGTACATCTAGGCCTATTGTCGGCATTCTGACCTAATTACAAAAGAAAAAGAAATGCACTTATCATAACTGATGACAGACACTCAGGGTCTAGAATAGAATTTAAAACCTTGAAATTTTGCTAAGGGACTAGCAAAAGATAGGCATGGGGGTATGATGAGAGCCTCATCATGAGCCATAACTAGCTCATTTTGATCCAAGAAAGAGAATAAAAGCTCCTACATAACCTAGAGAAGGGCCTAATTGAAGGAATAAGTGTTCTGAGAAGAAAACATGAAATAAAGGTTAAAACTGTAATTTTACCATTGCAGTACATAAACGGGATTTCTCAGAGACAAAACATAGGTCAAATGGTCTGAATAAGATAAAAAGTGGGTTGATTCAATCAGAAATGGATTTATGTGCAAACCAGGAATTAATTGACAACATGTAACCCTAAAATAGACCTGCTTAATTCAACAAGGTTATGGTCAGGATAAAAATCAAGTAAATCCTCTAAAATTCATGGAAAAATATCCCTGAGGGTTTAGAACTGTCAGATTGGCCTTTGGAACCTATTTTGACCTAGATTAGGGTCTTAGCTCATCAATTGACCTAATTTAGGTTTTTACGCAAAATGTCTAGTCAAACGTGGTCAAACCTAAAATCCAACTTCACCATTGTATTTTTTAGGTCCAAATTAGGTTTGTACCAAAATTTAGACCTAAGGGGAGGTCATCTTGACCTACTTTGCAAATTAGTACACCCAATTACATTGTGGCCCCTATATTTTGAAAACCATTACGCAAACCCCCTAGCTTCCTCACCACTCTTACAGACGGGTCCTTCCGCCATTAACGGGGAGGAATCCTTCTCCGGCGAGGAAGGGAGGGGGAATACTCCCTGATCCCTCAGAGATCTCCCAGTTTTGGAAGGGAGATTCTCTGAGGAATCCCCTTCCATCTGAGCCCAATCATAATCTTTGATTTCTGTCTAATCTCTCGTGTGAACGCAAGAGAGATTTGGAATCCCAACTACCTTCCTTCTTCGGCGAGACGTCGGTGGTAGAAGGCTTGCCCTCCACGCACCAGAAGCTCGGACAACACTTATAAAAGGACCCCCGACCCTCTGCGAATCTCTTAGACTTGTTTTGGCCGTAGAATCCTCCAAATTTCATCTCTCCTCTCTTCGGCCAAGTAGCCCGCAAGCTCCGGCGATTCTTCCTCCTCCCTCTCATTGCTCTGCTACCATATCAGCAGCAGGGTTCACTTTGCCTCATCCTCCCGCGTCGCACTGCACCAAGCGCACGCCTTCCTGTCCTCCTCCTCGTCGCTGTTATCTCCCTCAAGGTCGTCTTCTCCGATGACGGCACAAACGAGCCGTCCATCTCTGCTGCCCCCCTTCACTCCCAACAATCCAGATAAGCTCCCCGTCTTCCACTCTTTCATTTTCCTCACTTTATTTCACACAACACCCCTTGACCATCACTGTCCACCACCATCTTCCTCATCTCCGGCCACCCTCCGGCGAGATGCTCCTGTCACTCCGCAGCCCCACATGTCTCGCAAACCACCGCACAACCTCTGCCACACTCCACTGAACATCCTCCACTCGTCCACAGACCGCCTACACCGTCACAACTATCCCCCGACCTAACCCATCCGTCTAGCCACAGATCGACCTAGCCACGCACGCTTAGGCCGCCCCACGGCCTGCCACCTACCACCTCACCTTCCCGTGACACGGCGAAGGTCCCCTTGTGGTCTGATAGAGCTGCAAGCTTCGTTTTGTGTTGAGCAGGGTTTGAGCTTCAGCCGCCATTAGTGGTGACTCGAGGAGGTTGCACGCTCGCTCCAGGTTGAAGGACTTCAGGATTCCAGGTGCAGTAGATTCAGGGAGATCTCGCAAAGTCATATGTTCCAAAAAGTGGCACTGTGAAACCTGCAGTTGCTGCAATTGGAGGAACAGTCTGTTGCGGGTGCCCGAGAAAGAGTGGTGGAGCATTAGTCCCACCTCGGTAGGTCATAAGGCGCTTGAGTACTTTAAATTGATTTTGTGCTATTGTTGGGATGCCTCTAATACACTGGGGTGAGGTCCCTCCTCACCTATACACGCACCTCATCTGCGACTTCATCACGCGGATCTGGTGACCCGACCTGACTACCCTCCTGAGCACTCCTCGCGCACCACACCCACGTCGGTGCGCTTGGACCCGGGCGCGCGACCCGACCTGATAACTCGACTCTAGGAGAGCTTACTGAAGAGAGATTCAGAGAGAGAGAGATGCGCGGGAAGGGTAGGGGAGTAGGTTTTGTTGCGTGGTGCTTGTGTGCAGGAAGAGGACGCTAAGGAGGAAGCAGCTAAGGAAGAGGACTTAGTCGCTGCGAGCGAGGAAGAAGAAGAAGAAGACTACCCTGAAGCAGAGGTGCGACAGACTAAGAAAGAAGAGAGAGATCAAGGGGCAGACACAGAAGCAAGACAGCAAAGGAAGAAGAGGAAGAAAAAGAAGAAGGCAACCTAAGAAGAGGCAAAGCTAAGACTTAGCCGCAAGAAGAAAATCAAGAAGAGAAGGAAAAAGAAGTAGAGCAAAAGCGGCTAAGGAAGAAAAAGAAAAGGAGACCAGCAGAAGAGAAGAATCTAAGAAATAACTTTAAGACGTTTGGTGCAATATCAGACGTCCATTCTTTTTGGGCAAATTCTTTCCATATCGTTATCATGTCACTTCTATTGAACTAGTCATTTCTTTTAAAAGTTGTGTTCTCAAGTTTTGGAATACTCAGATTGCTCCCTATGTTCGACCTTGGATACTTAGGTTTTAGAGTAATAATTTTTTATTTGTTGACAACGCTTGATCACCTATACTACGATGCAACTGACTTTTAAAACACGATCAAGACGCGTTAACAAGTAGCTTGGCACATTGATCCTTATAATCCTTATTATACTCCTGGAATTCAGCAACTATGGCTTTCAATCGGTTCTGATCTAGATAAGGGTCGGATCCATGAGGTTCAGGTTCTAAATAAGTTGGGGGATAAGGAGTATGAGAATAATCATATCCCAGCTACTGAGAATGAGTCTCCCAACCAAGAGAAGTCGAAATCATCGTTGGATTGGTAGATGGAGGACCTTGAGGGTCAAAAGGATGATATGGGTTCATGGATATTCGAGAAAAGAAGATAATAGAGAGGTGAGAAGGTCTTTCTTAGGAAGACACAACTAGCTACAAGGGGCTGGTGAAAATAAGGCAAAGGCCTAGAATGAGAGAAAGGCCCAAATCAAGCAAACAAGCTAGCCCTAAATTGTATACCCTAAATGGACCTAAACCTGGCACCATGAAATGGACTTGGGTTAAACCAACCCTTAAATTACTTGGCTAGCCAGAAGGGTGGGACCCCCTAGGACACCCCGCACAGCGGGACACTACTAGAGGTTAACATAGTTACTACACCGACCTTTCTTGTCACCAGTTGGTCCAAATAGACAAGGCCTTGATTTTTACCCAATTAAACTTTGGTTACCAAGTAAGTTAGTCCTGCTAAGGGCACGTCTACCCAGTTTTAGGCTTGGGCTTGAAGTGTTCTTGGAATGTGATTGGGCGTTATGGTGGTGTTGCCCTTAAAATTAGATTTAGTAGTGTGAAGTGCACAAACAAATGATTTGCAATACAAGCTTTAATTGGTGTAGTGGCTTTTATGTTTCAAGTGCTTGTATTAATTTCTTTCAGGGTTTCTTTTTTAAGTCAATTCAAACAAGATTGTAGTGAAGCACACAATAGGTTTTGCAAGTCCCAATATGTTTTATGAATTTCCTTTAAGTATGGAATGCAAATGTACTCTACCTTAATGTGCAAACCCTAATGTCAGATAGGTCTAGGTGATGATTTTAAGTCCAACAAGGTAGAAGTGGTGCGACCTAATCAGAGAAAACAATGGTCCTAATGCACCACTACTAAGTGAAATAGACCTAAATGGTTGCCTCAATTGAAATGTAAATCAGTTTAATTCAGGTAGCTGAGGGGGTCAATCAAGAAATCAACCTCATCTACTAGGCAACTAGGTTGAGTCAAGTCAGTTTAGGTTTCTAGAAAAAACTTAAACCCTAGAGTTTTATGTCCTAGGGTTTATGCTCTTTTAGAAACCTGCAGTCAGACCTTGTTCTGGAATAAATCACTCCCCATATCATTAGAGGAAACCAAATAAAATGAAATTTGACAGAGATCATAAGGCATTCAGTGAGTATTTTTTGAAGATTTTTACTATTTCATACAATTTTTTACAATTTTTTTTGTGTTAGCGGTTCAAACAGGCTAGATGGACCCCCTGTGAGTAATTCATTTTGAAACAGTATCAAGGGAAATCCAAAAATTCTTAAAAACGTACATAAAAAACTAGGTTTCAGTGGATTTCCAACCCCACAAATTTCAAATCAATCTAATTTATATAGAGGTCAAACATAATGTTTAAAGTTAGATAAAATCAATGTATAGACTGTTCTGACCCCCTTCCACTGTATGAATTTTTAAAATTTGTACAGTACAAATTTTTCCAAATAAAATATGGTGTTAGAAAGCCGATTTGAAACCCTAATAATAGATCGAATGTCAAGATTTTTGAATTTCTAGTTTGGCGGAAATTAATTTTTGAATATCACAATTAATTTCAGGCTAAGTTTCTAAATATAGAGTTGGTGTATTTTAGGTAGTTTCCAAGTCAAATATACACCAAACAAAGATTGTATATATATTTTTATTTTTTCTTTTTCAAACCTATGAAAGCAACAAAATAGAGGATGAAGAATTATACCTATGATCTTCACCACGGGTTGATGCGTGCGCAGATCCTCATCTTCACCTACAATCCAAACACAAAGATGTTAAGCAAATCCAAATCTAAAAACTCACCTGTTTCCTCCTCGGCAACGGCGCCATTTGACAAAGCAATTTTGGCACGTGTTTTGAAATATGTTGTCAAATTTGTAGTATAGTTGCGCTAAACCCTCGATCAAAAATACTTATTTTAACGAAACTCGAGTAGTTATTTTTTTTCTTTTATAACTTGAGTCTCGGTCGTTCATCTTTGGGAGGCGTGAGAATCAAGCTTTAGATTTGAATCCACTTTTCAAACCTAAATCTAACCTAACCTAATCTTTTTGGTTTTTTTTGTATTTTGCGATTTTTTCATGTTTTTTATTTTTATTTTGAAAAGCAAAACCTAATATGACACAACCTAAATCTAACTACGTACCAGTAACCCTAAATGACTAAGTGCATGTAAATGAGGCCATGGTGGCCGTGCATGGTGTGACTAACCCTAAAGGGGACGTTCTTAAGGAGACTAAGAGGCATGCATCAAAATCATAAGAATTGAAAATAAGAGCATGCACATAAACCACTTGAAAAAAGAATGGGAGGCTATGGAGAAGCCTTCTTGGCCGTTCACTAAGAAGAAGAATAGGGGCGTGCTCACCCATGTAGAGAGGGGGGTGTTGCACCCTTTCTCTACCAATGGTCTTCCTTGAGAAGACCTTGAAGATGGTCTCCTTTATGGCCATCTAAGAGTAAAAGAAGATGGGGCGTGGACCCTCTATGGAGGAAGAAGAAGGCTCGCCCACAAGAAGAAAAAAGGAGGTGAATGTTGATGAGGCCTTCTTCTTCTCCTTGCTTAGCCATCCATGATGATGCTTGGAGGATGAGGAGGAGCACCATGAAGCTTCTTCTAGCAGTCCATGGAGGAGGAGAGTGGATGGCCTTTGGAGGGTGGAAGGGAGGGTGTTTGTCGTTGCAGGTTTAGGTGGAGAGAAGAGAATGTGTGACCCCTTTTCTATTGGCATTTATGGGAGGTGCTTCTTTTTGGTTGCAAGTTGTCTCTCTCCCAAAATAGACATTGCCACCTTTGATGGCCCTTAGAGTTGACAACCAAAAATAGAGAGGGTAGATTAGGAAGGTTGATTTTGGAAGATGTGTGTTTGTGGTTTGAATTTCGTAGAGCTATGTTGTGGGTATTGGTAGGATTAGGTGCTAAATAGGTTGATGATGATAACGTCATCATCAGCCATATCTAGCTTTATTTAGTCTTATTCCATCATTAACTGCTCCTACATAACCGCAGAAGACAGTAATTCATTGCACATCCTTTCTAAGAGAATAATAAGAAACAAGGGTTAAAACTATAATTTTTACCATCCTATCATGAATGTAGAATAATCACAAGGTTTCTCAGGGGTTAATTAAAGGTAAAATAGTCATAAATGTCTAATAAATGGGTTCATGCAGACAGAAATGAGTTTTCACGCATTTCAAGAATTAAATGACATTTGAAATCCTAGAAATATACTTGCTTAATTAACTGAGGTTCTGGGCGGGTTTGACATCCTTAATTTGACCATTTGAACCCATTCTAACCTAAAATAGAGTCTCAGACAAACAATTGCCTTAATTTAGGTTTGTATGCAATTTAACCAGCCAAACTTGGTCAAAACCTAAATCTGACTTCACCATAAAATTCCTTAGGTCCAAATTAGATTTGTACCAAAATTTAGGCCCAATCAAAAATCATGTTGACCTAGTTTACATTTCAATCCTATCTGACTCTTTTCTCTCACACATATGCTCTTAACTTTCAAAATAATTACAAATAGGTCCCTAACTTTATCATCATTCTTTGCAAAAGGGTCCTCATGCCATTTTTGGAAGGTCAGACCTTCACTGTTGAGTTTCGAGCGAGGATTTCTCGCACGATTCTCAATCAATCTATCTTAGATTTGAACCAGAGATTCTTTGAGGAATTCTCTTTCAATCAAACCTGGCCTTGGACTCCAATTCTTTCCCAATCTCTCATGCGAATGCATGAGAGATGTGGGTATCCCACTTGCGCAAGAAACTCAAAGTTTCCAAGCTTGGAACTCCATCCAAAACCCTATAAAAGCACGCCCAATGCAAGGACGTGCTCCTGAGCTAGGTTTTGTACCAAAACCCTCTTCAAATCTCTACCTTCATCCCTTCTCGACCTAGCTTCGATGTCCCTTCTTCCTTGTCTTCCTAGGGACGGCCACCAACCAAATTGGTTTGTCCATCATATTCACCAACTTCCTCCGCGACTCATCGATCACAGTTGGCATCATCTTCCCCTCTCCTCGCCGCCGTCCTCCTCGACGGAGAATTCATCTTCCTCGCATCTGGCAAGGCACACCGGCATGAGTCCCTTACCTTTTCTTCCTTAAATTAGGTCCTATTGCTTTCTTTTCTTTTCTCTTTTCCTTTCCTATCCTTAACTCCTCAATTTGACCACCATATCACTGTCGCCCTCGTCATCTTCCTCCGCTCTAGCAAGGGCTCCAGCGAGCCGCGGCACCACCACAGACCACCAAATCACTCCATTCCACTTCCAAAAGCTCCGCCATTCCACCATGACCAAAATCCCTCTCCTACTTCACCTTTTCGCCTACCCAAGCCACCCACCGAACACACCCACTTCCACACACCTACCCCAACCTCGTCTGACTAATTCATGACCTCTCACACCATCAAAACACCACCACCGTACTCCACAATCTCTAGTGATGCTTAGGAACTTGTTTAATGTGGTCAAGAGGTCGTGTTGATGCATTTCAGGGTTCATCGATGCTCCGCCGCCGTCGCCATCAACATAGTCGCGTTCTTCTAGCTCCAGGTGTCGCACGTCCCAGATAACACCTCCAGGTTTTGCGGAAGGCTTCCAGGCACACACCCAGTTGGTTAATTAGGCACCACACCACCCACTACTTTTCCAATTTTAAGCCACTCCACCTATAGCCGCATGCGTGAAGAAGCCGTAGGATTTAGTCCCTCATTGTTAATGATGGAGCATGAAATAGCACATATATTGTATTTGTGTTCTGGGCTTACTACCTCAGAACACGAGGGTGAGGTCCTCCTTACCCACACTCACGACTTGACCCAACCTATTGCCTTCACTCCTTGATTGCGACCATGCCTGTAGCCCTAGACCTGAGTACGCTCTTGACCCAAATACCTGATCTGATTGCCTGGTTTTAGTGAAAGAGAAGAGGAGGAAGAGAGAAAGAGAGAGAGAGCAGGGAAAAGGGGGGTTTTGCTCTTGAAACCTTCCAACACTTTGACAAAATTTGAGAGCTCCTCCCTTGTACGTGAAGAAGAAAGAGAGAAGGCTAGAGAAGGAAGGCTTTGTGTAGAAGAGAGAAGAAAAGAGCTAAGGTTGAAGAAACAGACCTGAAAGAAGAAGAAGAGAAGGAAGGAAGAAGAAGAGAAGAAGCCTCTTTGAGGCACTGTAGCAAGGTTGGACTTAAGTCGTCTGGTCATTTGACCTGACATCTGACTTGGTTGAAAAGACTGTGGCATTATTTGAGGCACTGTGCATTTATTTAGATCATTAAGTAATTATTATATATGTATTTAAGCTAATAATTGGTGATTCAAATCATCATTATTTTGTCTTGGATCTCTTTTTGCCTCATTAAACTCATAATATACTATTTCTTAGTATTAAATATCATTTGAGTAGATTGTTATGCATTGAATATCATAATTCTTGGCTTAATTATTGTGCTCATTTCTATATTGATCGAGATTAGCACATGAATGTAACACTTGTTCCCTGTGTTCGACCTTGGACTTAAATTCGAGTAATAATTTGCATTTGTTGACAAACGATTTTGGTTTGTACTACAATGTATCAATCTTAAACACCGATCTCGTACGTTGAACATTTTGGCACCGTTGCCGAGGAGCAATGTGCAATTCACCGTTATTCTTGTATTATTTGATTATGTTTGAGCACTAACTTGCCTTGTTTGCTTTGTTGTGATTTTGTGAGGTACTTCACGAGGAGATCTTCCATGCAAATCAACCACTCAAGGGTAGGTAACTTTTCTATTCTTCCTAAATCAACCTCCTAATCTTGGGAAGATAAAAACAAGAAATAATAAATTAGGAAAACCTACCTTATTTTTATAGTAAATTGTCATGTCAAAAGGCAAGTTTTCTGATTTGTGAAAAATTTTCACATTTGATTGAAGCTTGAAGGCGATTCTATTTAGAATTTGCTATCTAAATTTCCTGTACACATTAGGGATTACGCTTAATTTTTAACCTTCTTGGACTATGCACTTCTTGTTTAAAGTCCAAGGAGAACAGTTTGAGATCAATTGGACTTGGATTAGAGCTAAGTAGGGTTTCAATTCTAGGTTTTCTGGAGTATTAGTTCACACTTGCCTACATAAAAGGAAGCTAACCCGCCTTCATTTATGTGCTACCTAAGCCCTATTTGGAAAGATCTAATCAACAAAAGCCCTAAAATCAGGCTCTAAGATTCACTTGAACCCTAAAATTGTGGACCTAACAACCTAAGAGTCAAATCAGAATGATTTCTAGGTCTTGACTTAGTTTTCATTCTGTCATCTTTAGGGTAGGTCAGGTTAAGTTGGTCTACATTGTGGGCCAACCAACCTCCAAATTAGGTCACAAGTTAAATCAACTTCTAAATCAAGTGAAATCCAGGGCACAAATTAGGTTAAAATTTGTAGACTTAAGGTCTTAAGTCTATACATTTCGGTCCACTTGGAACCACTGTGACAAGGAAGGTCGGGTGGGGGAAACCCTATAACCTGTGGGGATGCTCTACCGTGTAGGGGTCTTTGCGGAGCTCTCCCTTCCTGGCCACCCATGTAATTCTCAGGTGTACGAATTTCTGATTTAGAGGTATCATCCACCTCGAAACTGCCTTAGTCATCCAAAAATTTTTGGGTGCCCTGATTGGGTCTAATAACATCTAGTTCCTCATCTTTTCTGTAAAGCACACACAGGAAGGTCATTAGGTTTCTAACTTAAGAGACCTCATTAGATCGTCTTAGGAAGTTCTAATCTGATCTGATCAACTTCAAATTTGAACCTGAGTGTGATTCTAAAATCTTGATTTCACCACCTGATTTTGAAAATGTAACCTGGCAATCTAATAAGACCATTTAAGAAACTTGAATCTCGAATGTCTATGAGAGATAGAATGATTGAGGATGCCCTGAGATTTTATGAGATTGATGATAAAACCTCAAATCCAGTCAGCATGATTCAGGTTAATATCCCAGAAATTACAAATTGTGCTCAGTTAATATTGACACAAGTAACAAATGGATCACCTCGGGATACTCTCATGACAGGATATATTGAGTTGGAAAAATTGCATAACTTTGAATACCTCCAATGTCTAACAAATCATGTACTTTAGGAGAGACACCAAGATGACCTTGAAAAATGGGAAGAGATGATAAAATTGTTCAAATAGATTATTGATAAAAAATACCCATATATTCCCAAAGAGAGGAAAGAAACATCTTGGAACAATACTGAGGGTCAATCTGATTTCCTAAATCCTAGGTTCGAGAATCAAGGTTGTTGTGGATCCCCAACCCAGATGGAATATGATCTAACTTATGTGCAGATTGATACGCCTGATCTTGAGTTGGGTTGGGAAGATCCAATTGCAGGTGTTCCCAATTTCAAACCAGCTGTAGAGATACGAGAACCTAGTTCGCCTAACTTTGAATTCCCAGACACCTGTAATGATGAGCTTAAAACAGAACTCCTTGAGAATGTAAATCCTGAGCCTTATCCTGTTAAGGAAATTCTTAAGGATGATTATGACATCCCAATAGAGCCTAGCCTAGATTTTAGTGATCCAATCCCTACCCTTAAGCTAGAATCTGGATTCAAGCCTATTTGGGATAATTATGAGGCCCCATGTAATGAGAATCAGATCTTCAATCAGAACTACGATTTTGGCCTTATGTGTGATGACTACACCTCTTCAGACTCCTACGAGATGCAGATCGATTTTTCGGAAATCATGCCAATTTACGACACAAAAATCGAGGAGCTAGAAGGGTTGGGAGTTGATTGGGTCTCTCCTAGAAGCCAAGAACCCTAGCCCATGCCTAATAGGGACACCTTTTTGAGTTCGGATTCTGAGTTTAGGTTAGATCCAAGTCAGGTTGCTGCTTCTCCACATCTTGATTCACTCTATGGTGGAATGTCCGATCTAGAATCAAATTCAGAACACGATCTTCACAAGTTCTTCGACGATTTCGAATCTTACTCTAATTTCGGAGAACCTTTGTTTCCTGATGACTATGAGCCAATCTACGACCTCAGCGTCCACGACCCATTCTTTGACTTTGACTCTAAGGCCCCTGATCCCGAGGTCATCGATTCAAAATCAAGTTCCATTGACTTGGAATCATTCCTTTATGATCTACAGGATTCGAAAACAACAAGTGCTGAGAGTTATGCAATCCAGAGTTTGAATCTTTTCTTGACTCCAATTTTCATGATCCTATAAGCACTCTCCAGGCCTTTACATTTGATTTTGATTGGCTCTATGAGGACTCTCTAGATACAACAACCTTTGAACCATTCCTAGAGGAGCCCTCATGTTTGACAAGGCGAAATCAAGTTTAGAAAAGTCACGTTGTAATATAGTCAAAATCGCTTTGAAAACAAATAGATTTTATTACTCGAATTTAAAGTCCGAGGTTGAACACAGGGAGCAAATGGAATTCATGTACTAAGCTCAATGAATGCAATTTGAACACATAATATTACTCAAAGATCTAATGAAAAATATAGAGCATGAGTATATGGATAATAACAATAAATGTAGCAAAAATATAGTTGAGGACTTGAATCAGACGTCTTAAAAGTGATGTGCCACAGTGTCTCTGATTTTTCCTTCTTCTGCCTTCTGCTTCTTCTTCTTTCTTCTCTGGCTTCTCCTTCCTTTCTTTCTCTGTCGTTGGCTTCTTCCTTCTTCTCTGGCTTTGATTCTTTTCTTTGCCCTTTTCAATCTTTCTCTTCTTTTGATTCCTGCCTTAGCCTTTCTCTTCCTCTGCTTTCTTCTTCAGCCTTTTCCTTCCTTCAGTTCCTTCTTTCTCTTTCTTTGGTGGCTCCTTCTTATGCCTTCAGTCCTTCCTTCTCTTTCTTTCTCTTCATCTCTTTCCTCTTCAGCCTTGTCCTCTCCTTCCTTAGCTTCCTCTTCAACCTCCTCCTTCTTCCTTGGCTTCAACCCTTGGCTTCTTCTTCCTCTTTCTTTCCCTTCAAAGCAAAACCTACCCCTACCCGAGCGTGCTCTCTTCTTCTCTTTCTCTCTTAGGTTCGCTCTCCTAGAGCCATCATCCCGGGTAATCGGATCAGGTATGGGCCTGGGACTAGGCCCACTGGCGTGTGGTGGTGAACGAGGAGTGCAGGGTCGGGTAAATGGGTCAAGCTAGGCCCGCAGAGGCAAGGTCATGGATGAGGCGGGTGAAGGGTGAGTGGGACCTCACCCTGTGGTAACTGAGGTGATAAGGCCTATGCAAATTTTCAATTTATGCAGCTGCACCCGTTCGCCCACTTCTGAGGTGGGACTAACGTCCTACCTTCCTTTTGCATGCACAACAGCAGATGGCAGGCTTAATTGATGAGGCTGCACGGACTATCGACTCCAATTGGTGGCCTGGACACACTCACGCCTCAAATCCGCGTCGCTTGGGACTTACGCCTAGAATGGACGGACCTGGGAAGCTCGCAAGCAAGCTCCTTACTGTTCATCAATGGCGGTGATCCTCCTGTAATTGCAGTCACGCAAACGGCCTTGCGGCCATGTCAGAATGCTCAGGAGGCTTCGCTGAGGCACGACGAATAGATGGCGGTGGTCGGCGTGGCATGGGAGCAGTTGTAACGGCGGATCTTGGGCATACTGTGGTTGTGTGAGTGGGTGTGTTCAGGGGCCTTTTAGGGTAAGTGGCGGAGTGATTGGAGTAGTGGGAGATGATCAGTGGAGTGTTGCAGAGGTTGTAGGGTGGTTGGCGAGGCGGATGGAGGTGCGGAGCGATGGGGATGCCTCATTGGAGGTCTGGATGGAGGTGGAGAAGGTGAGGGTGATCGGTGGTGTTGAGGGGTATTTCCGAGAAATAAAGAGGGGAAAAAGGAGTAGAAGAGAGGGAGAAGTTATCTAACCTAACCTAAGGATGTAGGAGACAGGGGAGGCATCTGAGCTAGTGCGGCCGACGCCGGAGACGAAGAACTTCATAGGTGAGGCGACGGCGAAGACGAGGGTAGAGGCGACATTAGGGCTGGTATGGTTGATGCGGATGATTGAGAGGAAGACAACCCAACCACTGGTATTGTGGTTGGGCGAAGAATGAGTGAGGGAAGAACCGTCGGAGCTTGCGGAGGTGTTGTGGCCGGCGAGGAGAGAAGAATGTCGGGGAATCAGCCCAATTCCAAGCTGAGGAGATGCGGAATGAGTTGGGGTTTCTTAAATAGGTCCTGGAGGTTGGGTTTGTGCTTGGAAGCTAAGCTTCCAAGCACAGAAAGCTCACCAGAAATGGTAACTTGAAGGAGACCTGAATCTCTCATGCGTTCGCATGAGAGATTGGGTACCAAACAGAGCCTCAAATTATGTTCATACTGGAGGAGATTTCTCAAAGAATCTCCCTTTTAATTTTGAAGGGGATTCTTTGAGAGATCTGGGAGTTCTTGCCTTTACAATCTCATCGGAGTAGGATTCCTTCCGCTGTAATGGTGGAGGGACCTAATTGCAATGAATGAAGAAGCTAGGGGGGTTTCTACAGAGGTTTTTGAAAGATACGGGTACAAATGTAATTGAGCTGGACCTATTTGCAAAGTGGGTCAAGATGAATTCCCTTAGGTCCAAATGTTGGTACAAACCTAATTTGGACCTAAGGAATCCAATGGTGAAGTTGGATTTTGGGTTTGAGCACATTTCACTAGGCAATTTATGCAAAAACCCAATTTAGGGCAAATATTTATCTGAGACCCCAATTTAGGTCAAAATAGGTTCCAAGGGCAAATTGAAGGTTCTAAACCCTAGAGAATATTTCTCCATGATTTTTAGAGGGTTTAGGTGAATTTTAGTCTGACCAGAACCTTGTTAAATCAATTAGGTTTGTTTTAGGGTTATAAGAAGTCATTTAATTCCCAGAATTCACATGAACCCTTTTCTGTCTGATTCAACTCACTTTTTATCTTATTAAGTCCAGACCTATGTTTAGCTCATGAGAAAACCTGTTGTTGTACTGCAATGGTAAAATTACAGTTTTACCTCTTGTTTCTTACTTTTAGCTCAGAATGGTTATTTAGTGAATTAGGACCTCCAGTTGGTTATGTAGGAGCTTTTGTTCTCTTTTATGGGTCAAAATGAGCTAGTTAGGGCTCATGATGGTGTTCCTATCACCTCACATACAATTATTCCTGAAAACACCTCTTCTGCTCCATATACAAAACCTTCCAAAACCCACTTTCAACCTCGACCTGCAACCGAAATCAACTTCTACTCTGATTCTCCTCTCGATGATTTGGCAGCACATGATTCTCCTCCACATTTCAATTGGGTTTTGGATATTGATCTGACTACAAATCATGCCTCATCCTTCTCTGATCACCCTCGTAGGGATCTCACATCCTCCATAGATCCATTATCTTTTGAAGATCCCTACTCTGACCAGGCTGATTACACTCAGCCAAACCCTGGATTTACAGTTCCACATCTTGTCAAGTTTCAAAGTATCTGGTGGGCACCACATCTATTGATTCACATCCATCAACCCACTAGACTGATTGGGTTTGGGCTACATCATTAGCCTATCAATCTGAACAAGCACCTAGTTGGACCAACTAGGCTTTTGATAAAGGTGCTTATTCTACAAAATTCATTTGATTTGACCACTCCTCCATGATTATTTTCTAATCGGCTGAAGGCATTGAATTTAGTGCTTAATAAGAGGTAACCTATCATTTCAAAAACCAGAGACCCTTCCTATTATCCTTTTGAGCTTCATGTCTATTGTACTCTAAGTTCAGTTTTAGAATAGTCGACTCCACCTCTGGTACTCATACCGGAGCTTGAAATCGTCCGCAATAGTCATCCCGACCCATTCGCCCACCCGTTTATCCTATTCTAATCCCTGAACCACACTGATTTCATACCCTCTAGTTTACAATGAGGACATTGCAAAACTTAGGCATGGGGGGTGTTAAAGTGCAAACACATAAAAATTTGAATTTCTGAAGGGTTCTCGCAAAAAATTACATATTCCAAAAAACCAAAAAACTAAAACAATTGAAAAAGAACAAAAAGTGGAAATGGGAGGAAATTTTGTGATATTAATTACATATCATTTTGAGGAAGAAAGGAGGTGATTTTAAAAGTTAAAAAGGAGCTACAATTTGAAACAAAAAAATGAGTCACTAGTAAATGATTATGGAATTTACTTATGTTCTGGACCAAATCAAAAGAAAAAAAAGTAAGTCCTAAGAAAAACAGAGAGACAAAGAGATTAGTGTTAGTGCTGATCTTAGGCCTCTTGGACTTGTTTTAGGGCTTAAAAATTCACATATCTGTTAAGATCTAGATAATCCTTAGGAGGTTGAGGAAAATGCGAAGCTTAAGTATTAGGTCTAAGGCTTGGGGATTATTCAGCCTCGTTAACTGACCTTTGATTTACGGGATTCAGACACAGTCTGGTTCAGTGCGCTTAATATCAAAATCACGCAAATGCGCTAATTCTGTTATGAAAAAGCTACCTAGATTAGGAGCAATTTATCAACACAAGTTGATTTGGATGAGTTCTCGATGCGAAGAGGTGGGAAATTCCCCCCAAAGATGTGTAATAACATACCGTCTCCTTGGTGGTTGTCTCCTAGGATATCTAAATATCCTAATGGGAGCACGTAATCACCTTGTGCTGATTTAGGTACCATGGGTAGGATTATCATGAAATCTCGATCGCCACGGTCTGAATTTGCTACAGAACACCATGGGCGTCATTTTCACGAAATGTCGAAAGCCAAGATTCTGGGGGTTGCCATAGGTGGTGCAATCTCAAAGCATCGATTGCTAGGGACCCAGCGAGGATTGATGGTGGGAATAAGGAATCTGATACAGAGCATGTTTTTGAGCCAATCAGAAGCTAGAAATAAAGAAAAAGAGAGAAAACTCTCAAAAAATATAGGAATTCTTCAATCCCTCTCTCTTACAAAAATGAACTGCAAACTGAACCTGGACTAACCATGTTACAAGACAGGTGCTTTAATCGTTGGATCCAACAAACCTTAAGTTAGTTCCTGTGGGCCTTAGAAACCTTCGCGGTAGACTGAGGCTAAAGCTGGTGAGGTTTGGATCTTGATTGGTACTTGAATACCTCTAGGCCTACTATTAGCATTTTGATCTAATTTCTAAAAAGAAGAAAGAATCAGGACTTTGAACATCAAGGCATGGTCTAGAATTTGAGTTAATTCTGTGAGATTTTGCTAAGGGACTAGCAAAAGTTTGGCATATGGGTATGATGATAACATCATCATCAGCCATATCTAGCTTTATTTAGTCATATTCCATTATTAACTACTCCTACATAATCGCTGGAAGATAATAATTCATTGCACATCCTTTCTAAGAGAATAACAAGAAACCATGGTTAGAATTGCAATTTTACCATCCTATTATGAATGTAGAACAATCACGGGGTTTCTCAAGGGTTAATTAAAGGTAAAAGGGTCATAAATGTCTAATAAATGGGTTCATGCAGACAGAAACGAGTTTTCATGCATTTCAAGAATTAAATAATATCTGGAACCCTAAAAACAGACCTGCTTAATTAACTGAGTTTCTGATCAGAATGAATTCACCTAAACCCTCTAAAAATCATAGAAAAATATTCTCTAGGAGTTGACATCCTTAATTTGACCATCTGAACCCATTCTGACCTAAAATAGAGTCTCAAATAGATAATTGCCATAATTTAGGTTTCTATGTAATTTAACCAGTCAAACTTGGTCAAAACCTAAATCTAACTTCACCATCAAATTCCTTGAGTCTAGATTAGGTTTGTACCAAAATATAAGCCCAATCAAAAATCATCTTGACCTAGTTTACATTTCAATCCTGTTTGACTCTTTTCTCTCACACATATACCCCTAACTTTCAAAATAATTGCAAATAGGTCCATAAATTTATCATCATTCTTTGTATAAAGGTCCTCATGCCATTTTTGGAAGGTCAAACCTTCACCATTGAGTTTCGAGCGAGGATTTCTCGCTCGATTCTTAATCAATCTATCTCAGATTTGAACAAGAGATTCCTTGAGCAATTCTCTTTCAATCAAACCCGGCCTTGAACTCCAATTCTTTATCAATCTCTCATACTAATGCATGAGAGATGTGGGTATCCCACTTGCGCAGGAAACTCAAAGTTTCCAAGCATGTTTCCAAGCTTGGGACTCCATCCTAAACCCCATAAAAGCACGCCCAATGCAAGGCCATGCTCCTGAGCTAGGTTTTGGGCCAAAACCCTCTTCAAATCTCTACCTCTAGCCCTTCTCCAACCTAGCTCCGGCGGTCCTTCTTCCCCGTCTTCCCAGGGATGGCTAATGACCAAATTGGCCCATCCATCATCTTCACCAACTTCCTTCGCGCCTCACCGGTCATAGTTGGTGTCATCCTCCCCTCTCCTCGTCGCCATCCTCCTCGATGGAGAATTCATCTTCCTCGCATCCGGCAAGGCATGTCGGCATGAGTCCCTTCCCTTTTCTTCCTTAAATTAGGTCCTATAGCTTCCTTTTCTTTTCTCCTTTCTTTCCCTCCCCTTAACTCCTCAATTTGACCACCATATCACCGCCACCCTCGTCATCTTCCTCCGCTCCAGCAAGGGCTCCAGCGAGCCTGCACCACCACCACAGACCACCAAACCACTCCATTCCACTTCCAAAAGCTCCGCCATTCCACCACGATCAAAAGCCTTCTCGTACTTCACCTTTTCGCCTACCCAAGCCACCCATTGAACTCACCCACTTCCACACACCTACCCCAACCTCATCTGACTAATTCACACCCTCTCACGCCATTAAAACACCATTGCTATACTCCACAATCTCCAGCGATGCTTAGGAACTTGTTTAGTGTGGTTAAGAGGCTGTGTTGATGTATTTCAGGGTTCGACGATGCTCCGCCACAGCCGCCATCAACACAATCGTGTTCTTCTAGCTCTAGGCGTCGCACGTCCCAGATAACACCTCCAAGTTGTGCGAAAGGCTTCCAGGCACACATCCAGTTGGTCAATTGGGAACCACACCACCCGCTGCTATTCCAATTTGAAGCCACTCCACCTGCAGCCGCACGCACGAAGAAGCCGAGGGATTTAGTCCCACATCATTAATGAAGGAGCACATGATAGCACATATATTATATTTGTGTTTTGGGCTTACTACCTCAGAACACGAGGGTGAGGTCCTCCTCACCCGCACTTACAACACAACCTGACCTACTTACTGCCTTTACTCCTCGACTGCGACCATGACCGCAACCCTAGACCCAGGTACACGCTTGACCCGAATACCCGATCCGATTGCCTGGTTTCAGTGAAAGAAAAGAGGAGGAAGAGAGAAAGAGAGAGAGAGAGCAGGGAAAAGGGGGGTTTTACTTCTGAAACCTTCCAACACTTAGACAAAATCTGAGAGCTCCTCCCTTGTACGTGAAGAAGAAAGAGAGAAGGCTAGAGAAGGAAGGCTCTGTGTAGAAGAAGAGAGAAGAAAAGAGCTTGAGAGAAGAAGAAGCTAAGGCTGAAGATGCAGACCTGAAAGAAGAAGAGAAGAAGGAAGGAAGAAAAAGAAGAGAAGAAGCCTCTTTGACGCACTGTAGCAAGGTTGAAGTTAAGTCGTCTGGTCATCTAACCCGATGTCTGACTTGGTTGAAAATACTGTGGCATTATTTGAGGCACTGTGCATTTATTTAGATCATTAAGTAATTACTATATATGTATCTAAGCTAATAATTGGTGATTCAAATCACCATTATTTTGTCTTGAATCTCTTTTTGCCTCATTAAACTCTTAATATACTCTTGCTCAGTATTAGATATCATTTAAGTAGATTGTTATACATTGAATATCATAATTCTTGGCTTAATTATTATGCTCATTTCTATATTGATCGAGATTAGTGCGTGAATGCAATATTTGCTCTCTGTGTTCGACCTCGGACTTAAATTAGAGTAATTCTTAAACATCGATCTCGCTCCTTGAATAGTTGGGTCAATCTAGATTAGGTGGGTATGGATGACGTCGTCGAAACGCGTTAAGTTAAATCGGTCGTTATAGCATGTGTTTGTGACATCAATTTTAAATGAAGATATGGATTAGGTGAGTCCAAGTGTCGAACACGAGGAGGCGTGAAATTGGATTAGTTTGTCACTTTAGGGTGTCAGAAAAATGTTCATTTTGTTTGCTTACGAAAACACAAGAGAGAGAGAGAGAGAGAGAGAAAGTAGGGTTAGAGACTTGAGATTATAGTATGGTGATTACTTAGCTAGACATGAAACTTGGCATGATGAAATATATTGTGCAAAAAGAGTTGTTTTTTTTTTAAAACAAAAAGGAAAGCTATCGTCTTACGATAGAAATCAGGAGAGGTATATTATATAAACAAGTAAGAGGAATTACAAAACTGATCCCCACGTATGTATGAGGGACCAGCACTCTCTTACAATTTTTTCACAACACACTGGTCTCTCCTGAAAAAGCCTCACATTTCTTGCCTTCCACACACACCAAAGAGTGACAGCCATACGCACATGTGGCTTCTCTCTCACACCAAACCCATGCCAGATGGAATCCCATGTTGGTAGTGGCTCCTAGCAAGTCCTCCAAATAGTATCAGTGACCAGGCAAGATGAGAAGATGTGGTTCACATTGTCAGTGTGCATACCACATAAGTAACATTCATGACGAGCAGCTCCCATCCTCCTGTGTCACAGATCACCTGTAATCAAACCATCTCTCCTACATAGCCAAAGAAATATTTGTACCTTAAGGGGGATTTTCAGGAGCCAAATTTTCTTATCAATGAAATCGCATCTCCACCCACTTCCATTTTCCATGATTCTATTGTGACCACATTGCACAGTGTAGAGCCCCTCCCAGATGTATTTATCCTCCACTCCAAGCCTCGGCCTAAAGCTTTCAAGATCTGAGAGCAGATTCTTCCTTTCATCCCACAGCTGGGTGCCCCTTCTGGTGGATTCTTCTTCATTCAAATTCCAGCTGCAACTATTGATAGACCAGAATTTGCTAATAGTTCCCTCCTTATCAGATGCTGCAGCAAAGGCCCTTGGATAGACCTCCTTCAGAACACCCGGCATGGACCAACCTTCCTTCCAGAAGCTGAAGGTCCTACCATCCCCAAGAGCCGGCTGCAGCAGATGCAGGTTATCAGCTAAAACTCTGATCACTGAATTCCAGAAGGGAGAGGGTCTGCTGGGCTGCAGCCTAGAGAGCATACTGTTTGAAGCTCCATAACTGTCCCTGATCAAGGCAGTCCAAGGTTTCAACTCTCCTTGCAAGAGCTTAATTGCCCACTTAAGCAATAAAGCATCATTGAACTGTTTCAGAGATTTAATCCCAAGTCCTCCCCTATCCTTAGGTTGGCAAATCTGCTCCCACTTTAGTGGCTGCAAAAATCTACCCTCATGCTTGGCTCCCCTCCAAAAGAACCTTTTTCTCAATACATCCAACCATTTCCATATGGGCTTAGGGGCTTTAAAGATGGAAAAGTAGAAAACAGGGATAGAGGTGATCACTGAGTTGAGTAAAATGAGTCTTCCACCCTTTGAAAGAAAGCTACTATGCCATCCATCCAGCTTCACTGAAATTTTATCAAAGAGACAAATCCAATCTTTTTTCTTCATTCTAGAACATCTCAGTGGTAGCCCCAAATATTTGATAGGAAGGTTGATGCTGGGGGTCCCCAAAACAGCAGCAATATCACCTTGCTCAGCCTCAGGTAAGCCAAAACAGACCAAACTTGGCTTTTCTCTATTCAGCCTAAGACCTAAAAGCTGTCCAAAGATGTTTACCATATGACACAAAGCTAGTACTTCATCCATAGATCCTTCCACAAAAAAAATCGTATCATCCGCGTACTAAAATATAGGAGCCAAAGTACTCCTGCAAGATAAGGAATATCCTCTAATAAGACCTGCTTCAGCAAGTTTACAAGAATACCAGGCCAAGTTGTCAACTGCCTGGTTGAAAACCAAAGGTGCCAGAAAACATCCTTGTCTGATCCCACATTGGGGCTGAATCCAAGCACCACAAGGTTTCCCATTTATCAAAGGAGTGAAAGAGATAGTTGTGATACACCTTTTCACCCATTGAATCCAAATAGGGGGAAAACCTCTTCTTTTAAGTACTTCCCAAAGATAGGGCCAACTGATGGAGTCATAAGCTTTGTGGAAGTCAACCTTCCATAAAAAAGCCTTACACTTCCTCTTGTGCCAACCACAAACCATCTCCTGGGCCATGATAAAAGACTCATGTAGAGATCTGTTAGGAAGGAAGGCTGATTGAACAGGGTGGATCAGCTCTTGCAAAATAGGCCTCAATCTATTGGCCAAGACCTTGCTAATCACCAAATAAATAGAGTTAGAGAGGGAAATTGGTCTGAATTCCTGAAAAGATTCAGCTCCCAGAGTCTTTGGCAAAAGAAATAGAAAGGATCTATTGATTCTTTCAAAGCTAAAGTTGCCAATCTCAAATTCTCTGATCACCTCCATCACCTCAGTGCCCACAATATCCCACAACTCTTTGTAGAAGAAAACTTGAATTCCATCAGGACCAGGTGAACCTTCACAGTTGAGATCCTTGATGGCTTTCAAGACTTCAGCTTCAGATACACTAGCAGTCAGGCTGGACCCTTGATTCTCAGTGATTCTAGGAATGTCACTTGCTGTCATCCTCCAACTGCCCCTACCAGCAGATCTTGAAGACTACTTGAAGTACCTGACAACCTCAACTCTGATATCAGATATGGAGGCAATTCTCTGCCCATCTTTAACAATAGAGGAAATCAGATTGATTCTTCTCTGAGAGCTAGCAGCCAAATGGAAGAAACTAGAGTTTGCATCCCCCTCTTTTAACCACAGTTGTCTTGATCGTTCCCTCCAATCCATCTCCAACTTCAGGTCTTCTTCAGCCACCACCCCCTGCCATTTCTTCTGTCAAGGATATCCAGCTCAGACAGCCGATCATTGTCTTCCTTGGAATCCAATTCCTGAACCTTCATCAAGGTATCTCTACATCTCTGATGCCTTAAGACAGAAACAACATCACCATATTCCTTTAACATCACTCTCATAGCCAAAATTTTGGAAGCCAACTTGAAGGTAGCCATGCCCTCATCCTGCTGAGCCCTCCACCAACCTGCAAGCATTTCTCTAAAGCCCGGTTCCCTTAGCCATGACTTCCTGAATTTGAAGTAAGATCCAGCCAACACCTGTTCCCCATTGTCCTAGACCAGGGGAGTGTGATCAGAGAAGGGACATTCAAGGCCACAGAAAAAGGATAATTAGAAAAGGTCCAGCAGCCCAGCATTGCCAAAGAGCCTATCAATCTTGGACATGAGCCCATTACCATTCCTCGAAGTGAATTCAGAGCCCGAGGAGGGGAATTCACTCAAGCCTAAAGCTTGGACCATCAGCTGGAAGCCAGTGGTAGCACTATCCACCACCCCACTAGGTCTGTCACTTCCTACCAACACACAATTGAAATCCCCTCCCACAAGCCAGACAACCCCATTCACAAAATCTGCAGCCAAATTCCAGTCCTCCCAAAGCTCATGTCTTCTGCTAGAATCACTAGGACCATACACACCTGTCACAAAGAAGTCATTGCCCCCATGGTCTCTTTTGAACCTACAAGTCAGTAAGTGTCTAGCCAAAGATGCCTCCTCCAATTGCACCAGATGGCAATACCCCCAGATCTGCCACTTGAGTTGATCATCATAATGTCATTAGTAAGACCTGCTTTCATCTCTACCCAAGCCCTGTCAGACTCACTATCAATATGTGTCTCTTAGAGGATGGCACAATCAATCTCCCATTCTCGCAAATATCTAAGCAAAGAAGCCCTTAGACTTCTATCGCGCAGCCCACGCATATTCCAAGTAAGAATCCTCATTTGGCCGTTTGATCAGTCCCCTTCTTCGCAGCAGAGACTTTGTTAACCTTCATCATAGCTGCAATGGCACACTCATCAACTTTTTGTGTAGAATTATGCCTTCTCAGCCTCAGCTTGTAGGGAGGTCTCCCTAGACCAGAGGTGGAAGGAGTCTTAGACTCCAATTGTAGACCACCAACTGCAGAAGGACTACATTGCATATCTAAGGAAATCACAGGGGGATTTTCCAGATCAGAAACAACTGGAGCATTGGCGAGGGGAGTCACACCTTTCAAGTCCTCAGCCACAGCCTCATTCAGCAATGTCATCTCCTCCCCTTCCTTCACCACCACTGCAGAGTCAGCTTGGCTCAGAGGTGCCCCATCCCCATCCTCCAGAGTTTCAGGCATCACCTCCTCTACCCTCAAGCCCCCCACCCCATCTTCCAGATCCACAATTTTATTGGGCTTGGCCAACATCTCCTGACTTGTACACTTTCTCAATATAGAGCCTACTTTGGCTTGCAACACCTCGGCATACAAAGGGGGGTGATGGCTTGACTCCACACCCCTGTTAGCCACATGAAAATTCAAGAGTAACATCCAAGAGCTTCCCCCACATCGGAGAACTAGTTTATTTGGAACAGATCCTGCCCTGAAGACATCTACCCTCACCTTCAGAACACTAGCATCTCCTTCAGTCAGACCAATTTCAGCATCCTTTGCCACAGATGCAAACCCAGCAATCATATCTTCCACCACCACCCTAGACCTCAAGTGTAGAGGCAGACCTTTGATTTCAAGAAAACCTGATCTAGGGGCAGCTCTTTGAGGTGGTCGCTCAGACAAGGATCCATCAAAAGGGGATACCAGATGCCACAACACTGTCAATCCACATAGATTATTGGATCGAAAACATAGCTGTTTAACATCCGCCACCCCCAAATTAAAGAGCACAAACCGCGAAGGGGAAAGAACCATAATTTTCCAAACATCAGTTGAGAGGGAAAGAGAATTTACCAGTTGATGAGCTTTCTCCAGAGATAGAGTGCCCAACATCACTTCCCCAATCAAGGCCCCTCGCAAAACCAGTTCTGCCACCTTAACATCCTCACTCAGAGGAATCTCCACATCCATGGTGTGCCCCCCGAAAGCTGGCGGGGGAGGTGGAAGAGGATACTATGCCTCACCCTTAGGTTTCCATGGTTCAGTGTGCATCCTGCCCCCAGATCCACCATGAGCTGCCAAGCAGGAGTCACGCTTGTGGCCATAGCCCTTGTAGGCCAAGCACAGCATTGGCCGGCAGCACATCGTTGCCAAGTGCCCACGGTGCCGACATCTAAAGCAGACCACCTCCCTACGGTTCCGTGACCACCCAACGTGAGACCCCCTCTTGTCCACCGCCCCAACGCCATCAGACACCTAGGTGCCTTGATCTTTTCTTCTCCAAGACCATGAGTGACATATCGACCATCCATCAAAGCCGACGACATGCCCACCGGGCCACCTCGGGTGGCCAACCATCATCGTTGGAGCTTCCCGCCCAAAGGAGAATTCAAAATTGCCGGGAAAGACCCGTTCTCAAATAGAGTTGTTTTACAATTACAATGATAGAGGAAAGCTTGAAACAATGTAAATATTAAACTAGGGTAGAGAAATGTAAAAGGGAGAGGCGAGGCAGCCATGGCGGTAGATGGGGCTTTCGTCGACAGCTCGACAACTCCAGGAGAGTGTGAAGTGTGCTTGGTAGAGCTAGGAAGAAGATAGGAGTGAATGCTCATAAATGGAGTGGGAGTGGGGGTTTTTATAGTAGAGAAGAGGTTTCCAAACTAGGTAAGGGTTTTAGTGATGTCCAAGACGTCACTAAACCCATTCCAAAAGTGTCAGTGAAGGCCTCCTCCCATCGGTCCATCATGCATGCGCGTGCTTCTTCCCTCACGCGATCCGTGTGCGTGCAACATAGGCCGTTCGATCAAAGATGGGATGGCTAAGTTCGAGCTTTGCGCGTAGCTTTAGATTGCACCTTACGCGCTTGTGATGGCACACTGCCCTGCACGTGATAGCACGTGTTCCCACTTGGGTGCATCTGATGCTTAAGATGGTGCCACTTGGGTGTTTCGCGTGGCAGATCTGCTCCTATATCAATGGCTGAATTTTGATCGCGCGCACTTTTGCTGCTGATTTGAGCCTCGCCTAGGCTCGAATGCGTGCTCGCTGATCGAGAGTGAAGGCGTGGACCAGCCACGTGTTGCTTTGTTGTGGTGAGGGATCTCTGGCCGTGTCTCCTTAACCGTTGGATGAGAGATGTGTGGCTGAGATCGTGAAATGAAGGTGTGCTAAAGAGAGAGAGAGACGATTGTGGGCACACAGATGTGCGACACGTGGCTGGCTTTGGGTCGTTGATCATTAGATCAATGGCCAGGACTTCTTGGGCTTGTTGTGGGAGCTACGGAGGTTGAATTGAGGTTATTTGAGTCTGTTGGACTCCGTTCATCGATCTGGATCCATTCATATGGTCTGATTACTCATCTGAGGCCTATTTCAACATGCACTTATACACATGGCCATTAAACATTGATTATAAGCAATCTCAACTCATTATGCATGCAATGCTCCCATGCCTATTATGATATGTCATTATTGCACATATACCCTTGAGATTGACTCTAGTTGATAGAATTATCACCGTTAGATGTAGAGTTATCATACCCCTATGCTCCTCCCTTGCTAGTCCCTAGCAAGGTTATCCTAGATGTTATTTTCAGCTAGAATTAAGAATCGATTGCTCAGGCATATGTTACTTATCAACAGGAGGAAATTTATACTAAGAACCTAATCCAAAGAGACTAAACAGCGCCTGGGCGTCTGCCAAAATGCAGTCTGCCCAAGTCCTCGCTTTAAATTAAGCACACACACATATATATATGCATATATATACATTTTTTCCTTTTTCATCTTTTCTAAATTTTTGGATTTTTGGAGTTGAGAGTGTCTGGGTAACTTTTTATGGCTACCCAACCAACCCATAACTTGAAAAACACTCTAAGTGCTAAGCATGTTGGTGTAAAAATTGTGATAGACTCACTTAACGGTAATTAAAATAGACTTCGAGTTTCTACGCCCCTAGGTGACTTGAAAAGAAGATGTTGCCCAAAGGTGTATCCATCCGACCGATAGCTTTCTCCCTATTTTTATTTTGTGTGGGGTCAACACAAGGGTGTTTCCAGTGTATATCTCCCCGGATTGTTCTACTTCCCTGCTTCTTCCTTAAGTGTTTTGAAATTTTTGTGCACTTTAGGAGCTGGGATTTGGACAAACGGCCATTGGCCTGTTACCCATGACAATTTGCCAGCCATACTCGTGAGGTGAAGTGTGGCTTGTTTCTTTTTTTTCTCTTTTCTCTATTTTTTTCTATTTCTCTCTCTCTATTTTTTTTTTAAGTAGGCGGTTTCCCAGATCTAAGATTTACCTAAAGGCAATAGTAAAAGAGAATGGTCCTATGGTTGGGTTCTGGACAACCGGCCAATGGGCTGTTACCCATGACAACTTGCCAGCCATACCACCCTAGAAAGTTCATTAGCTACCCAATTTTTGTTAGAATCACCTAGTGAGTCAGTGCAAAATGTGTGCAGATGCATAGACTGAGAGTCCCTCTGAATCAGAGGGCAGGTTGATAAGTGGTATACTTATCACCCTACTTTATTGATCATATTAATATAAATTAAGGTGGTGAGGACTTGAGATCAAATCCATATTTTAGTGGACACCTAGGCTGATTAAGCCTGCCAACCTGAAAGGTCCAGGTGTTTAGGTTTTTAACGTGTTATTTCCTACAGTTGACAACCTCCTGATGCATAAGTTTTCTTTTCCTAATTCTTTTTTTTTTTCATAATATAATTGAAGCTGATACTATAAGCTCAGAGAATATGAATTACCACCCCCCCATGCTTAAGTTGGACAATGTCCTCATTGGAAGATAAATGTATGCAGGGAAGTAAAGAAAGAAATCACTTGAGTTT
The DNA here is from genome assembly GCA_037157565.1 of Thalassia testudinum. Classification (NCBI taxonomy): domain Eukaryota; kingdom Viridiplantae; phylum Streptophyta; class Magnoliopsida; order Alismatales; family Hydrocharitaceae; genus Thalassia; species Thalassia testudinum. Next base: position 54,906,364 of record JAZHRO010000025.1, on the reverse strand, counting down.
GGTTGTGCATCCAGTCAGCCTGAATCCTCTAGGTTGCCTCCTAGGAAGCGTTGAGTTTATTGCCTTCAGCTGGGTGCAGCTCTGGTTTAACCCTCAATGAGGGTTACAACTTCCTTTAGGGGGACCTAGGCAAGAAAGTGTTTTAATCTTTGGCCATTTACCTTAAAGGTTTGCCCAATATTAATATTAGCAATTTCTACCGCCCCGTTTGAGAATGGTTTGACCACCTGGTAAGGTCCTGTCCACTTAGATCTTACCTTCCCTGGGAAGAGTTCGAGTCATGCATTGAAGAGCCAGACTTGTTGATTTGGCTCGAAGGTTCTCCTTGTAAAGTCTACTATTCTCATAAGCGTCCTGATGAATTTCTTCAAGCTCGAAGAGTTGGAGCCTCCTTTGAGTTTTGGCCAAATGGGAATCCATATTGCATTTGTAAAGTCTACTATTCTCATAAGCGTCCTGACGAATTTCTTCAAGCTCGGAGAGATGGAGCTTCATTTGAGTTCTGGCCAAATGGGAATCCATATTGCATTGTTTGACAGCCCAGTATGCCTAGTGCTCTAACTCAATCGGAAGGTGGAAAGCTTTGCCAAAGACCAATCGGTATGGTGACATGACAATCGAGATCTTAAAAGCTGCCTTATATGCCCATAGGGCATCATCTAATCATGTGGACCAATTCTCCTGGTCAGGTCTCACGGTCTTTTGCAAAATATTCTAGATTTTTCTATTTGAGACCTCAGTTTGCCGATTCATTTGTGAGTGATATGGGGTAGCAATGCGGTGAGTAACTCGTATTTCTTAAGCAAAGCACGAAATTGGGCATTGATGAAGTGGCTCCCACCATTTCTGATCATGGCCTTGGGTATCCCAAATTGGGAAAAGATGTTCTTCTTCACAAAGTCCATGACGATCTTATGATCACATTTCTAGGTAGGTATGACTTTGATCCATTTCGAGACGTAGTCTACTGAGACCAATGTATATTCAAAGTCGTTTGATGGTGGGAAGGGACCCATGAAATCAATGCCCTAAACATCGAATATTTTGATGACAAGAATGTGTTGTAAAGGAATCATATCCTTTCTGGTCATGGTCCCTAAAGTTTTGCATCTATCACAGGTTTTAGCAAAGCTATGTGCATCCTTGAATAGTGATGGCCAGTAAAAACCAGATTGCAAAACCTTTGTAGCTATCTGTTTCCTAGAGAAGTGGCCATCACAAGCTTGGTCATGACAGAAGGACAACATAACTTGGACCTCCTCCTCAAGTATGCATCTCCTAATGATCTGATCAGAATAGAGTCTAAACAGCAAGGGGTCATCCCAAAGATAGTGTTTGGCCTCAGCGAAGAACTTGTCTTGTTTCTGTCTGGACCAACCGTGCAGAATATACCCTACCACTAGGTAATTAACCAAGTTGACATACCAAGGGAGACTTTTGGCTTGCACAGCCAGGAGTTTCTCATCGGGAAATATATCAGTCAAAGGTAGTGAAGGTCCAATGTGTTCCAGGTGAAGTCGGGATAAGTGGTCGGCTACAACATTCCTGGATCTGGCATTGTCACGTATTTCCAAGTTAAATTCTTACAGGAGTAGGATCCATCTGATTAGCCTGGGTTTAGCATCCCTTTCGACTAACAAGTGCCGGATAGCTGAGTGGTCAGTATAAATGATGACATGGGATCCCAATAGGTATGATATGAACATTTCTAGTCCAAAAACTACGGCGAGCAGCTCCTTCTCTGTTACAGTGTAGTTCCATTGAGCGTCATCCAAGGTTTTGCTCTCATAGTAAATCACCACAGGTTTCTTTTCCTGCCTCTGTCTTAGGATGGCCCCAATGGCAAAGTTTGATGCATCATACATTATCTTAAAATCCTAGGACCAGTCTGGGGTTGTAAGATAGGTGCAGTCGAGATTGTGTCCCTTACAGTGGTGTAGGCTTTGATGCACTCAGGTGTCATGTCAAAGTGCACATTGTTGGCCAGAAGGTCAGTTAAGGGCTTGGATATCTTGGAGAAGTCTTTTATGAACCTTATGTAGAAGCCAACATGTCCTAGGAAAGATCTGATTTGTTTAACTGAGCTCGAAAGTGAAAGTTTGGAGATTAATTCAACTTTATCTCGGTCGACTTCTATGCCCTGATGCAAGACGATGTGACTGAGGACAATCCCTTCTTGAACCATAAAATGGCTCCTTTCTCAGCTTAAAACAAGGTTGACCTCGATACATCGCTACAGGATCTTCTCCAGGTTGCTAAGGCAATGGTCGAATGAGTCTCCAAAGATGGAGAAATTATCCATAAAGACCTCTAAATATTCACCCACCATCCCTGAAAAGATGGCCAACATGCAATAATGAAAGGAGCAAATTGACCTAAGATTTATACAATCTATCCTAAATGTAGAATGATGCATGCTATGCAATATTTATAATATGGAATGCATCTATAAGCTTAGTAACATGCATAAATAGGCATTTTAACCTAAATGGATGTGTATACATCAATCGTCCATATGTTATACGTCCCCTACCTCTGGCGACTTCTTCCTCTTCCCTCTGGTCTTCTCCAAGGACCTACACCTCCTTTCGATCTTTGCCATTCTTTGCCATGTCTCTGGACGAGGCCACGACCCCAGCACTCCTTCCTACACTGCACATTTCTTCATCACCAGAGCTTTTCTTGATCCCTCTGATTTCCTCCTCCATCACAATCCTTTGACAGAGATTCTTGATCCCCTTCGTCTTGGTAACAGTAGAAATAGGATCTTAGAGTAATGTAGATTAGATTGATGTAGTTAGATAGCTAGTTTAGTGTAGTTGTAATGTTGTGTTTCATTCCATCTTCTTTGACTCCAATGAGCTTCTTGAGCTCATCGAAGCTTTGTTTGGTCTTTTAAAAACATCAGTCACTGATATTGACACATATATTTAGGTTAAAATGCCTAATCATGCATGTTCCTAGGCTTAGATTTGCATTTCATGTTATAAATATTACATAGCATGCATAATTCTACATTTAGAGTAGTTGTATATATTTTAGGTTAATTAGGTCCTTTTTATGGTCAGGAGAGAAGATGATTTATTTCAGGGCCTCAGATGGCCGATTAGACTGTACGAATCTGATCAGGACGACAATCGGGGTCTAACGTCTCCGAAATCGTCTAGATCAGAGTCCTGTAGCATCATATGAAGTCCAAGGAAGATCAACAGCCAAGGGGAAATGCGACATCCATACGGGTTTCGGATGGAAAATTCGACCGTATAGATGGATCTGGAGCAACGATTGCTGTCCGGCAATGTGGGAATCATCTCGATCTGAGCACCGTGTCACCCTCTATAATAGAAAGAAGATGGACGACCCAGATGGTGCCATGTGGCGCCATCCAAGCCGCCCAACACCGGCCAGCACCCACTCTTCATCAAGGCATCACCCATTCTCAACCGTTGGAACTTGATCCAACAGTTGAGGATCCATCTCCGCGCATGCCCTTAAGTCATCTTTACAACACCTCTTGGCTGTAGCACGTCGGTTATGAAGGCTCCTCTCAAAGAGAGGGCGTGGGTCCGAAACCCACTGCACCCTTAATTGAACCTTGATGCACGTCATAGCAGCAAGGCACGCGCGTGCACGTAGGACTGCAACAAAGCGGTAGCACATGATAAATGCTAGTTTATCATCATTTTTATGCATTAAAACAAAACTAGCTCTTAGGATTTTGCTCTGCAAATGGGTTTTTGGGCAGCATTTAGGCATCAATTAGGTTAAGCATGCATTGCACTTTTTATTGTCTTTTTAATGTATTTTTGTGAGTGTTAGGGATATACAGATTGTCATAACTCCAAAACCCTAGCACTCAGGAAGGCAACTGGGGAAGAAGAAGCTCAGACTAGTTGAAACTCAGTTTGATCCAGCACACCATAGCTGCATTCCAGCTCACTTAAACTAGGGTTAGCTTATCTTAGCTACATTCATCTCACTCAGCTGAATGGCAGCTCAAGAGAGCTCATCTTAGCTCACCCTATATCAGGTCAACTCAGATCCAGCTCAACTTAGCTAAATCTACCTCATCTAAGCTCCCATTAGTTCACAGGGAGCTCTAGCTAGCTCAGCTGAGTTGATTGGAGTTCACCTCAGCTCAAGACCAGCTACATCTAGCACCACTCAACTCCAGCCAGCTGAAGATGACTTCATCTTAGCTCAGGAAGCTCAAGTCCAGCTACCGGGGACTCAGCTTAGCTCAACTTAGTTGACTTAAGCTATCTTAGCTACCTCAACTAGCTAGGTCCTCCCCGGGAGCATCAGACCCAGCTCACCTCAACTCCTTTCAGCAGAAGCTAGCTTGCTTTAGCTTAGCTTAGCAGCTAGCAAAGAACTAGCAAGCTAAGCCAGCTAAGGTAGCTCCTTCTAGCTCCCTTTAGCAGCCACCAGCTCCAGTGTAGCTCAAGATGACTACCTCCAGCTCTTCTCCCTGAAAACCCTAGCTCCAAAGGCCTTCAAACATACTCCCTACTAGCCATGCTAGATAAGCTAGCTTAGCTTAGGTAGTCCACCTCCATGGCACCAAAACCTACTGCCCTACTACCATACTACCTAAGCTCCAGCAAAAAGACCACCTACTCCTACTTTATTTTGGTGCCAACTATCCCTTCCATCACCACCCTACATCCACCATAAAAACCCATCTCCACCCTCCATTTTTTCCCTCCAAAATCAATACCTTCTAGAAGGTCTTTTTGGAGGGAAAACCAAGGCACCACTTCATTTCCCTCCCATTTTTCCCTCCAAAAATATCCAAGCATCCCTTCATTTCCCTCCAAAAAAAAACCATAACAACCCCATTCCCATCCTATAAATACCCTACCCTACCACCACATAATTCCCATCCTCCATTAGTTTAGTCTACCATATACCCACCATAATTCAAGGCCAAGGAAGAAGAAGAAAAGAATATTAAGGGGGAATCCTACCCACCCCCTTGGTGCCTTCTTCCCCTTCTTCTTCTCCCTTGTGCTACGCCAAAGAGGAGGAGCACTCCCCGACAAAGAGGACGGCCAGGCAAGGAGGAGTAAGGGTGGTGCACGCCCACCCTTGGAGGCTTCCACCTTGGAGGACACCATCTTGGAGGAGCATAGCAAGGAAGGAGTTGGAGGACTCTTTTAAAGCTCGAGAGCTACCAGGCTTGGAGCAAAAAGCCATCATCTTCTTCACCATTTCATCTAGAGGATTTGTGTTTTTATCTTCTTGCATTTCTAGTGGATTAGAAGCTTTCCTCTTTGTGTTTTGTGTAGAACAAGTTCAATTCAATTCAAGTTGCCTTCTTTTAAATTCTTATCGCATTTTTTTTTTAATCTTGATCTAGCAGTTTTTCACTCCCTCTCCCTAATTACTCTAGTCCCCCACGTGCCTAAAGTGAGCTTAGGGAGAGGCCTTTCTTATCACTCTAGCAATAGTTTAGTGGATTAGGTTTAGATCACCTTTTTCTTTGTCAACTTTGCGAATGCTTGTTATTTTAAAACCCTAAAAAAAAATGATATAGTTGAAAAGATCAAAAAGAAAGGTGATTTCTATGTTCAAGCAGGAGACCTGAATTTTGCAAACATATTGCCTCCTTGGACGACCCTGGATACCTCACTATCTAGGTTATAAATTTTAAAAGTGTTTGCGATTTGGCTTATTACAATGACTTAAAAACTTGCTGTTACAATCACGCCAAATTTTGCATCACTTTTTGGCACCGTTATCGGGGAGGCACGGCTTTGCTTAATCGTTTTTTCTCTTGCTTGAAGTGGATCTCATCCCCTTCTCTTTCTTTTCTCTAGTGTGTGTAGGAACTACAGCGGGAAAGTGGGAATTTGGAAGCGAAAGCTCAAAGTTCCTTGTTGTCCTGCAAACATTCAGGTTGGTTCTTCTTAGTTGTCACACCTAACGTAAAAAATTACCAAAATACAGTAAACTTGGCTTTCAGGACCCTAAACAACTTAATTAAGTGGAGTGGTGCATTTTAAAACCCAGTGATTGCTTGTTTGCATTGTTAACACCACTTCATTTCTAGCATTGGTGTTATGCTTTTTTGGATCCAGACTTCTGTCTGGAATTGAAAAATCAATTCCGCTTACCACAAGCCTCCTAAAATTTTGGAATTTTACACAGAGATTCCAAATCAAGTTGGAAACATCTGTTACAAATTTCAAAATAATTGGATTTGTATTTAATTTTTGAAAATTCGTGGACCGCAGAGAGGTCACACCCTCTAGTCTTCCTATTTTGCTACTGTCAGTGAATTTTTAGATTTTTTATACTCATCCAATTTTTGCGAAATTTTACACATCATATAAAATCACCAAAATTTTCTGATGTTGATGGTAATACTGAAAAGTCCAAAATACCCACAGGTATCATTTTTGGACTTTGACACTAGTACAAATAAAAATTGAAAACAATTATCAAAAAAATTCATAAAATCTTAAAAAAATCTTTTCTGGAATCCTTGCTTGATTTTGTTTAAAGTAGTGGTATTTTTTGACTTGTTTGGACTACTACTTAATATAGAAATCCTAAAATCAATTCATTGGTAGTAATTTTCTGTCTTAGGGACAATTGACTTAGGATTTCTTTCTTTCTTTTTTAGAGACTCACATTAAAGGAAATTAACCATCACCAATACAATTTATTTTTCCTTTGATTGTGGAGTTTCAGAACTTGTTTGAAAATTTAAAAAGAGAAACCTTAAAACACATTGAATTAAATCAAATCCTAAAAGATAAACATATAAGAAATTGTGTGGTAACTTGCTTTTTAATTGGAACCACTTTCCAATTCTTGCACACACTATAAAATTTGAAATAATAGGGCAATAACCCAATCAACGCCCTCCATATTCCATGTGCACTTTAGTATCCTAGACTAATTAAAATCTATAGCAACTTGATCCCTAAGGTTTCATCAACTTAGGCTTGCTATCTAGGTCTTAAGTTTTCTTTAGTTAATATCAATTTTGTCATCTATATCTGGTGTTCAGGCTGAGGGGTTGTGTCAAACGACCAGGCGCGGGTTTGTATAAGCACCTAGGGATTTCCTGGGAAATGCTTGGGCCCAAACCTCCCCTTAAACAGCTTGGCTAGACTTGTTGACAGAACGAGTATTCATTAGTGATTACTTATTTCCTAGGTAGATCAAGTCTTAGGTTAATTTTTAGGGAGTCACATTTAAGTTAGGTCTAGAATTTTGATTGACTGATTGCACACTTTCTCTCATCTCCATCTCTTCTCCTCCCCTACCATTTCTTCCATTTTGCACGGGTGGCGGTCCAAAACTCCACAATTGGAGGGACCACTTGATTTTGCCTCCCTAAAAAGACTTTTCCTGCATTCTTCCTCTTCTTTAAAAATGGAAAATAAAAAGTGGTCCTCTAACTTGCATGCTAATTATTCTTTCCCCAATCTTTCCACCCAGGAGCTTCTTAATCAGGCCCCTCCACCTAATTTCTACTCCATAATGGCTCAGCTACAAGTTAAGCAACAATAGTTGCATAAGGATTTAACAAACCTAGCCAACCAAGGGAGTCCTGCCACACCTGCCCAAGCTCCACACATTCCACATCTCACCCCTTCTCACATCCCAAAGAGAAAAAATTTGCATACGACCTGTGCTGAGTATAATCACTATTGTGAGGCTTTCTATGGTTCATCGGGGAATTATACTTATCCAAATCATTACCCCACTCAAAATGTCTCCATCTTCCAGGAGCAATTGCAAAATTCCTCTAATTTGAGGAATTATCAGACTCACACCTGGACCAATCCAGTTCCTTACCAACAATAAAACCCATTTGGAGGGTATGGTTCAAATCAAACTTATCAATCTAGGCCATCTCAAGAGGACATCAATGCCCAAATGATGAAAACCCTGCAAGAGATGCAAAGAAAAACTATGGAAATCACCAGTGTTATTAACAATCTCAATGATCAAATTGGGGTTATTTTGACTCAAGGACTTGCAGAACATTCACCATCCCAGCCCACACCAAACTTTGTCAATCAAAGGAACCAACACCCGGGTGGACACCAACATCAGAACCACATTGTTCATCCTCCTATTAACCCAATATCTCAGCACCAACCTGGTTTCTATCAACATCAGGCCCCCCCACCTCCTCCAAGTGATAACCAAACTGCATATGCAGATATGTTGAGGAGTGGGAACACCTCCATAGATTTAGGGCCTTCAAATCAAATTGATGAAACCCACTCTTAGCCTATGCAAATCAACTCTCCTAACCTCACTTAGGAAGAAAAAGAAATCCCAAAAACACTTGATTGAAATCCTACTTCTCACTCTCAAATACTGCAATCCAATCTTTTTGATAAAAAATTAGAGCCCTCTCACCAAGATCTTTTGGACTTATTTGAGCAAGTCTAGAGGAATATCCCCCTCCTAGATGCCACCCCTACCTTTGCTAAATTTTTGAAAGAAAAGTTTACTCCAACAAGGGAGGCTCAGAATCTAGGAAGGGTGGTCCTTTCTAAGATAGCAAGATCAGTTATTCAAAGTAAGCTGCCTCTCACAAGAAAGGACCCGAGCGCATCTCTCATCTCGGTTGTCATAATGACAACACCTTTTTTCGTGCCCCTCTTGGCTTAGGTACCTCCATTAATATCATTCCCCAGGTCATATTTGAGGAATCTCAATTTGGTGATTTTAAACATGCTAAGATTCAATTTCAATTGGGAGATTGATCTACCATTCAACCGTGGGGAATCATTGAGGATCATATTGTCAAGGTCTGGAATTGTCTAGATCCGGTAAATTTTATGGTCCTTGTCATAGAGGTACTTGCAGCTCTCACTAATACCATTCTTGGAAGACCCCTTCTGATTACCGCAACAGCTAATATCAACTCTCATTCTGGGAAAATGAATATAAGTTGCTATATGCAGATTTTCTCATTAGATTTATTTCAAGCTTCCAAGAGCTCCATTATCATAAAATTTTTGAGGACACTAATAATACAATGGAAGCAATTTGTGAGAAATCTTTGTTGATCAAATCCTACTTAGCTTTGACCACCATGGATCTAGATTTTATTGATTCCTATTCTAAAGATGATTTTGTGATCCGAGACTTTTCAATTCAACTAGGGTTTGACTTTTACTCTTTCAATCTTCTTGATTTTTCACCAAAAACATCCACACTAACTTCACCCACCCTACATCTCATTGACTCCTTTCCCCCTCCCTTTCCATTGGACCTTTCACCTGACCCACCAGAGTCTGGCATTTTACATGCACTTAAACCATGACCAGATCCAGGTCATTCTTCCATTTTTCCATTTCATTTTGATCCCGATTTCTTTACCATTCATCTTTTCAGGAATCTTGAGGAAAACACATTTCTTGAGGACATCCAAGTGTCCAATTATTTACATGATTGTTCATTTTTCGTGCATACCTTCACATCCGGCTGAATGGCGTAAACGATAGCACTGGATGGGAGGTAACCCATCATTTTTCCTGCTTTCCTTTTTCCTTTCTTTTTCTAGGTTTTAACCATCCTAAACCCGACCACCCTTCACTAAGGTGATCCCTTTTCCCTCCTAATGCATGAGGACATTGCATATCATAAGCATGGGAGGGTGTTTTTAAAATTTTGACGATTGATTTAGGATTTTCAAAACCTAAAGACATGCATTTTTCTTTAGTCATTTTTATTTTCCTGCATGCATACCTAAATAAAATAAAAATACTGAAAAAAACTTTTTGAGGAAAATTTTGAAATCGAGACTAAGGTTGACAACTCACTTTTGGTACAATGGGGTTTTACCTTTAACAAACTAGGGATGAGGATACAAATCTAATCATTAGAATTTCAGGGTCTATTTTTAGACAAGATCAGATATCATTTTCTAAAATTTCACTTGAACTCATGATAGTTCAGGTAACTTGATCCTCTTTTGTAATATGGAAAGTATCTAGCTTAGTTTTTGATTCAAAAACTTTCTTTTCTTATGGAACTTCTTGTGTCAAATTTCACACACAAGACAACACCTAAAAAACTACTAAAACTCAGAAAAACCCTTGTTTGGCCTTAGTAAAAGTCTGAAGTAGATCATTGGTTTGAGTTCCCATCGCTGAGAAGGAGGAAAATGCCTCCTTTGAGGACACGATGTCAACATGTTACCGCCTCAGCGCTACTCCATATCTATATTTCATATCTTTAGACGGAGCATTAAAGTGCATTTTAGTAGCTCAAGTATCTTGGATGGTGCTCTACCTATAGTGTTGGAGCAAGAACTTGAGTTTGCTTGGAGCACCCCTTTACACCGCATTGTGTTTTGGGGTTGTGAGCTCCTGGGTGGTGTCATGGACAGTGCTATCTCGAAGTACTGGTGCTAGAGCCCCCTCGAGGATTGGTAATGGGAATAATGATCTCGACACATCTGTTGTAAGACTAAGCTAGAAATAAGAATGGGGGACAAAAAAAGAAAAGGGTTTTAAACCAAAAGCACGCCCTTATAAATGTTGGCTTTTCACAAGCATGGATACAAGGTTTTAAAGGTTATTGCAAGTTGCGAATCAGATTCAAGAGACAAAAAAATCCTAAAAATAGAAATTTCAAGTCATCTGAATTAAAATGGGTTAATTTGGGAATTTTCTGGAGGATATATTGATCCCATTTTGTCTAATTTTTGGATCCAAAAATAAATCCCGATGTTTATCTTTAACAAATCTCATACCTCCTGTGTTTAAACCAACCAAGGTTCCTTGGTCTTTTTCTCCTCAAAAGTTGAAAAAATTAGGTTTCACAAAAATTCTGTTTTGTAAAAATTTAAGTTTTGCTAAGAGGCTAGCAAAAGACAAGCATGGAGGTGTGATAAACACTAGTTTATCATCATTTTTATGCATTAAAACAAACCTAGCTCTTAGGATTTTGCTCCGCAAACAGTTTTTGGGGCTGCATTTAGGCATCAATTAGGTTAAGCATGCATTGCACTTTTTATTGCCTTTTTAATGTGTTTTTGTGAGTGTTTAGGGATATACAGATTGTCATAACTCCAAAACCCTAGCACTCAGGAAGGTAGCTGGTGAAGAAGCTTAGACTAGCTAGAACTCAGCTTGATCCAGCTCACCATAGCTGGATTCCAGCTCACTTAAACTAGGGTTAGCTTATCTTAGCTTCATTCATCTCATCTCAGCTGAATGGCAGCTCAAGAGAGCTCATCTTAGCTCATCCTATCTCAGGTTAGCTCAGATCCAGCTCAACTTAGCTGAATCTAGCTCATCTCAGCTCACATTAGTTCACAGGGAGCTCTAGCTAGCTCAGCTGAGTTTACTGGAGTTCACCTCAGCTCAGGACCAACTACAACCAGCTCCACTCAACTCCAGCCAATTGAAGATGACTTCATCTTAGCGTCGGAAGCTCAAGTCCAGCTCCCAGGGAATCAACTTAGCTCAACTTAATTGACTTAAGCTATCTTAGCTACCTCAACTAGCTAGGTCCTCCCCGGGAGCATCAGACACAGCTTAACTCAGCTCCTTTCAGAAGAAGCCAGCCTGCTTTAGCTTAGCATAGCAGCTAGCAAAGAACTAGCAAGCTAAGCCAGCTAAGGTACCTCCTTCTAGCTCTCTTCAGCAGCCACCAGCTCCAGTGCAGCTCAAGATGACTACCTCCAACTCTTCTCCCTGAAAACCCTAGCTCCAAATGCCTTCAAACCTACTCCCTACAAGCCAAGCTAGCTAAGCTAGCTTAGCTTAGCTAGTCCACCTCCATGGCACCAAAACCTACTACCCTACTACCTAAGCTCCAGCAAAAAGACCACCTACTCCTACTTTATTTTGGTGCCAACTATCCCTTCCATCACCACCCTACATCCACCATAAAAACCCATCTCCACCCTCCATTTTCTCCCTCCAAAATCAATACCTTCTAGAAGGTCTTTTTGGAGGGAAAACCATGGCACCTCTTCATTTCCCTCCCATTTTTCTCTCCAAAAATATCCAAGCACCCCTTCATTTCCCTCCAGAAAAACACCATAACCACCCCATTCCCATCCTATAAATACCCTACCCTACCACCACATAATTCCCATCCTCCATTAGTTTAGTCTACCATATACCCACCATAATTCAAGGCCAAGGAAGAAGAAGAAAAGAATATTAAGGGGGAATCCTACCCACCCCCTTGGTGCCTTCTTCCCCTTCTTCTTCTCCCTTGTGCTACGCCAAAGAGGAGGAGCACTCCCCGACAAAGAGGACGGCCAGGCAAGGAGGAGTAAGGGTGGTGCACGCCCACCCTTGGAGGAGGACAGTTAAGGTGAAAGCTTCCACCTTGGAGGACACCATCTTGGAGGAGCATAGCAAGGAAGGAGTTGGATGACTCTTTTCAAGCTCGGGAGCTACCAAGCTTGGAGCAAGAAGCCATCATCTTCTTCACCATTTCATTTAGCGGATTTATGTTTTTATCTTCTTGCATTTTGAGTAGATTAGAATCTTTCCCCTTTGTGTTTTGTGTAGAACAAGTTCAATTCAATTCAAGTTGCCTTCTTTTAAATTCTTATCGCATTTTTTTTTTTTTTTATCTTGATCTAGCAGTTTTTCACTCCCTCTCCCTAATTACTCTAGGCCTCCACGTGCCTAAGGTGAGCTTAGGGAGAGGCCTTTCTTGTCACTCTAGCAACAGTTTAGTGGATTAGGTTTAGATCGCCTTTTTCTTTGTCAGCAACTTTGTGAATGCTCGTTATTTCAAAACCCTAAAAAAAATGATATAGTTGAAAAGATCGAAAAGAAAGGTGATTTCTATTTCCAAGCAAAAGACCTAAATTTTGAAAACATATTGCCTCCTTGGACAACCCTGGGTACCCCACTATCTAGGTTATAAATTTTAAAGGCATTTGCGATTTGGCTTGTTAGAACGACCTAAAAACCTGCTTTTACAAATCACGCCAAATTTTGCATCAGTGCACCGCAGTGCAACTGTGTGCAGCAGTAGCCAACGTACACCAATGCACGCATGCTCGACAAGGTGCGTTATGCGTGCAGCACCAGTGGAGCGCATGCCAACAGGGGAGGGAGGATCTTCAGCAACACATACGCGGACCTTGAGTGATGCTTGCAGCTGTCACTAACGGCTCGTGTGCTCCAGCAAAGGAATTGAAGGCGTGAATCTTCAGCTACAGAAAGGGCGAATCTGTAGCGACATTTACGGACGTCAATAATGACCCAAATGAGAATTTGTTCTTCCTCCACTATAAACGGACCTACCCACCAACATTCCAAACCATCTCTTCCTTTCTTCCTCTCACCACCTTTAAGGCTCTAGAGAGAGCTTGTCCCAAGCCTGGGATGCTCCTCTATAGTAGAAAAGAAAATAGTTTTTCCACCTCTCTTCCCCATTCATGGAGCATCCCGTGGCCATCCTCTCATCGCCCTTCGGGAAGAAGATCCTTGCCGTGATGCCGTCTTGCCCCATCCTCTATCCTCTGTCTCGGTCCTCGTTCGTCCTGCTCCTCACCACCTTCCTCTAGGCGATGTCAGAGCAAGTCATCCTCCAAGCAACCGTCGAGAGGGATTTTCTCATCTCCATCTATCTTTTCTGCTTTCTAGTGTTGTTTTTCCCACTTTCTTAGTTGTAGAAAACATTGGATTCAAAAATATATGTGATTCACTCTTTTTCACTCTGTTATATTTTTTGCAAGTAGATAAAGTTTTCATCAACCTAATCTCTTGCTTGATAAAAATACCAAAAAATTAGAAAAGATAAAAATGATAAAAATAAATAAAAGCGAAATGTAGATTTTTCAAAATCAAACGTTCGCCTCCCTGTGTTCTACCCGAGACTCCTTTTGAGTTTCGGTTATAAATTTTATCTAATAGATGCGTTTTGCGAGCTATGACGACAGGTCCTCCAAACCTGGATTTCTACCACGTGAACCCCATTCATCAGTCACCTTCTTAATCTTATCATGATCACTTCTGTCATATGAATTACATGATTCTACATCTATATGCCTAATCCATTCCACACTCACTAGAGCACCCTCGCTGTCCATGGCAGAGGTCTCTAACCTAATTCACACTCAATTGGGGCCCTCCGTCACTTAATCATCACTACAGGGCCCTGATCTTGCTATTAATTTGACTATTAACACCTATACACTAAACACCCCGATTCCACTCAACTTCTGAGCTCATTGTCAATGGTGAGTTCAGAAGTGTCTATTCACCTAATCGACCTTCAAATCACCATCGCCTCACCTTCTTAGCCACTTCCTCTCACTCAATTGAGTGAGAAGGGGCTCTAGAGTTCAGGCAAACTCGAAAAACAATCTTTTGAATTTCTTGATTTATTCTTGTGCTTCAATTGTAGAGTTCTTGAGGTTCTAAACAATCTCAGGAATCATTTGAGACCTTCTTTGGTCTAATTCATGGAGACTTGGTCTCCAGCATACTCAAACAGCGTTCACTGGAGTTCTGACAAGCTCCAGCGAACCAAACTTAAGCCTCAGCCTTCCAATCTATTGTTGAAGCCCTAAATCATCTTTATTGGATTAGAGGAACTAAATCCACCTGTTGGATGTGTTTAAGTGAACTTTGGTGGAGTTGGACAGTCACACCTGTTGAGAGTAAGGGTTCAAAATTAGGTTATTAAGCATGTAAAAACATCATAGAACCTATTCTAACTTTCACAGAGGCCCTAGAATGCCTGATTTGGTTTGCCGAACAACCTATCATCTTAGTCTAGGTGGCGGAGCTTGAGAGCAATGTAGAGGCTCTTAAAACACTAATTTGTGGTGCGCAAACAATTCCTGAGGATGATTTCAGTCTTTCTAAGAAATGAACTTGATCTGAGGAGCACTAAATCTAAAAGTCAACCTTCAAGTTCTTTTGGTCAAACCTGACTCCAATTCGAGTCTTAAAGAATTGAATCACTGATTGAATGGAATATTTGAGTTCCTGATGTGATTGTGAATTATTTTAAAACAATTTTGAGTTATTTTTATTAAGATTTAAGGTGGGTTTCATCTTCTGACTATGTTGGGTCTTTTTTGAACCCAACACTGTTATGGGTGTTTTTGTTGAGATTTAATCTCAAATCCTGAACAGACTAGTCCTTCTTGACCTCTTTATTTGATCCAGATCCTTTTCAACTGATCTAATCTCTCTACTAAGCTGATCCAAGCTTTAATCAGAGCTTTGATCATGTTTTTGCGCAGTTTGTTAATTTAGGGTTTTAAGTCGTTGCAATGCACAAAAATGGATTCACTTTTAAATTTATATTCCTAGATAGGGGAGTATCTAGGGTCGTCCAAGGAGGCCAAATGCTTGCAAAATTAAAATCCCTTGCTTAAAGATGGAACTCAACTTTCTTTTTGGTGTTTTATATATATGATTTTTTTTTTGGTTTTAAAATAATGAGAACAAGGCGGGTTTGTTGATAGCAAGAAAATTCTCTATACTAATCCACTACACTACTATTATAGTGACAAGTAGAACCTCTCCCTAAGCTCACTCTAGGCACGAGGAGGCCTAGAGTAATTAGGGAGAGGGAGTGAAAAAGGTTAAACAAAAATTCTACAAGACTATCCAACAAAAAGATTAAAGAAGGCAACTTTGATTAAAGGAGAGAGTGTTTTACAAAATATCCTAGTAGATGAATGCTTCTACTACTAGATAATTGCAACAAAGAAAATAAAACACAAATCTTCCTAAATTGTTGGTGAAGAGGGGAAGCTCCTTGCTCCAAGCTTAGTGGCTCCTAGGCTTGAAAAGGGCTCCTCCTTCTCCTTCCTTGAAAATGGTGTCCTCCAAGGTGGAAGCTACCACCTCCAATGATCTCCTCTAAGGGCAGGCGTGTACCACCCTTGCTCCTCCTTGCCTGGCTATCCTCCTAGTGGTGGAGTGCTCCTCCTCCTTGGTGTGGCACAAGTTGAAGAGAGTGGGGAGAAGAAGGCACCAAGGGGGCAGGTGATGTGTCCCCTTAATCTCCTTCTCTACTCCTTCTTCTTGGTCGTAGGGTGTAGATGGGTTTAGGTGGAATTAAACACTAATGGAGGATGCTTTGAATGGTGGTGGGTAGTGGTCTTTTTATAGGGTAGGATGAGGGGTTAATGTGACTCTTGAAATGGAGGGCTAAGATGGGACGATGGAGGTGGTTAGGTGATCCTAGGGTTAAGGATGGTTGGCGCCACCTAAGGGGTGTAAGCGGGGTAGTTATGGGTGGCCAAGGGACACCTAAAAGTGGCGCCAACCATGGAGAGGTGCCATGGGTTGGCGCCAACTTCTAGGCTTCTAGAAGGGGGTTTAGGTGGATGGTGGATGTAACGACCCGGTTCCCGAGCCCCTACGAGACACGAGAACTGGACCGACTCAACTAATCCCAAGACCTAGTCGTCCAACGAGGAAGTAACCAAAAGAGCAGTAAAATAAACCACATTCAGCATGAATATAACTAACAGTAAGAAAGTACAGCAGTAAGGAAAGAAACTACCACAGTATGTACCACCACAACAGTAGAACAACATTTATAATATAATTTGAACTGCAGGTAAAGAAAGTACAACGGAAACAAGAACTACTCACTACAACGTAACAAAAAGAGATACAAGAGACAGTGGTAACTCTACTGGACCCTACTCGGCCCAGTGTCCTCTGCAGCCGCTGACCCTGGCTGCTCAACACCTGGTCCTAAAAAAGGTAACAAGTGTAACACGTCAGCAAAACGCTGAGTAGAGTGGCAACTAAACTAAAGACAACAGTAGAGTGTACAGTAGCTGTTATGTTCGATTACTTTCTTTATTCACATCTTTCAATTGTCTCACTATTTCATTTATTCCTCTGATCTTTTTCTTGATCTCGAATGTTCCTCGTGAGAACGATCTTGATTGCAGTCTTTTCCAAAAAGTAGAAGTAGCACGTGGTGCTCTCCTGGCCGGGAGAGTCCCCTGTGGTGATCCTACCCTCAGTCAACCACCCCAAGGTCACTGACAGACGTAACGGTGACTACGGCACGCGCGATAAACGCACAGGTAGCTAATCCGTACTGGCACGCGGTCAGTCGTTTCCGTTAACGGGTGTGCCCAAAGCACAGCACGGAACCAGTCCAGGGCAGAGCCCTCTCAGTAACAGGGGTCCAACCCCTCCACAGTAACCAAACCAGGGCCTTGCCCCTCCACAGTCCGCGCACCCTCGCCTGACTACCCTGGTTTGCCCCAGCGGGCCTAACAAGTCGGTGTGGGAGGCTAGCAGAACCCCAGGGCCCGTGGGGTAGCTAGTACCTCCCTACACTAGTAGCTCTCCTCGGTACTACGTACGCTAGGGCCAACAAGTCGGTACAGAGTGGCCAGTCCTAACCCCGGGTCCTTGGGGCGGCTGGCTCCGCTCTGCACTAAACAGGGGGACAGTCGCTCTCCTTGGTACTCCGTACTCAATGGCCAGCTCACTTCCCCAATACTATTCCATTCACTTTCCAGGAGTTCTACTCCTAATTCCCCGTAGGGTTCCATCCTTTTTACTCAAACATCTAGGTTTCACTTTCCAGTTTCACATTCTTACAATCCATGTTCTCAACCACGTTATTTATTCACAACAGGCAGCTGTTAATTCAAATTACAGGCAGCTTTATATCTCTTTCCATTTTCCAAGACTGTAGTATTATACATTCCACTAGTTTTCCCATCCTAGGATTCATGCCATATCCTAGGATCTATCATACAATCTAGTTTTCCAGCCCTAGGATTCATGTAACACCTAGGAGCTATCATTCCATCTATTTCTCATTCTTAGGATTCATGCAATGTCCTAGGTTCTATTTATGGTTCCATAATTTAACAGATTTTATTAATAACTTAAAGACACTCTACCAGGTACAACGGGAGAAATGGGGGCATGGTCGGGAATCCCGCGTGCCTCCGCGACCCCCGAGACTGCAACAGAACGGGGTCCTATCACAAGGATCAAACACAAGGAGTGTCTCAAAACAGTGTATAGCTACTGTAGACGGGTAGAGGAATTAATTCTGAAAAGAACGCAACTCGAATCGTGGAAAACGGAACCCGAACGGGCCCTAAACGGGTCAAAAATGACGACACTGTGCAAAATCAGACGTCTGGAACTTCTTCCAGACATCTTAAAAAGTGGATCAGAGAATTACCTTGTTCTGCGTGGTTTCTCAGACGTCCAGAAGCCTGCGGGGACGTCTGGCCTAGTTCCCAGACGTCCGATGGTCACCCCGGACATCTGGAGGTCGCTCCTGACGTCTGGTACTACAGCCAGACGTTTGATCTGCGTTGGATGGCGAATCACCGAGCCTGCACACACCCATCTCTCTCCCTCAGTACGGTCAGTTGACAGGAAGGAAGAAGAAGACGGAAAACTCACCTTTCAGACGTCTGGACAGTCTTCCAGACGTCGACCCCGCCATCTGGCTATCAGCACAGACGTCTGATTCTGGAAATTTTTCTAGAATCAGGGCGCCACTCAGCCTCCGCTCGCGACGTCGCCCGCGTCGCACCTCGCGTGCCTGCTGCTCAGACCGCAGCAGTCCCCCCTCCGCGTTGCTCCGCGCCCCCTGCGCCCTCCGCCGGTCGGCCCTAGCAGCCCCGGCAAGCTCGCCCTCACGGCAGAGCTCTGCTCTCACTGCGGCCGCCGCTGCCGCCCTCGCGCTCACGCTCACTGGCTGAAGGAGAAGAGGGAGGAGACGGTGGTGACGAAAGTGAGGGGAGGCGTGGCCTTTTAAGGCCGTGCGAGGAGGAGAGAGGACGTGGCAGGGCATCTGCAGCCACATGGAATAAACGAATATGCGGGTCTGCGCGCTCAGGCGCGCAGACGACCTGCGCATGTGGAAGATAACGGATTTCCAGACGTCTGGAAACGATCCCAGAGGTCTGGTTCGACGTCTGGATGTGATCCCAGACATCTAGTCCAACATCTGGGCCACCTCCCAGTCGTCTTAAAAGACGTCTGGGGCATGCGTTCATTACAGTGGATATGGCTTAAAGGGGTTATGTGTAGGGTGGATATGGGGGTTGATGTTGGCGCCAAAAGGGAGGTAGTTAGGGTTGGTTTTGGTTCCAACTTTAGGTGTCTTTTGAGGGGTGAATGATGGTGAAGAGGTGGCACCAACTTTTAGTAGAGGTGGAGCTAGCTTAAGTAGACTTAGGTGGACTTGGAGTGGTAGGTTATGAAGGTGGAGTTAGGGTTAGGTTTTTTGTGCCATGGAGGTGGATGCTAGCTAAGATAAGCTAAGCTAAGCTAGCTTAGCTAGCTATAGAGTAGAGGAATATGCATGTGGAGCTTAGGGTTTGAGGAGAGGAGTTGAGGACGAGAAGCATGGAGCTGAACTGGAGCTGGCAACTGCTGAAGAAGGTGGCATGGAGCTACTCTAGCTGGCTTAGCTTGCTAGTTCTTTGCTAGCTACTAAGCCAAGCTAAAGTAAGCTAGCTTCTACCATAATGAACTGAGGTGAGCTGGGTCCGGTGCTCCCTGGGGTGGATCAAGCTGGTTGAGGCAGCTAAGGTAGCTTAGCTCAACTAAGTTGACCTAAGCTGAGTCCCCGGGAGTTGGACTTGAGCTTCCTGAGCTGGGATGAATTCATCTTTAGCTGGATGGAGTTGAGTGGAGTTGGATGCAGCTGGATCTGAGCTGGGGTGAACTCTAGTCAACTCAGCTGAGCTAGCTAGAGCTCCTTATGGACTAGTGGGAGCTGAGATGAGCTAGACTCAACTAAGTTGAGCTGGATCTAAGCTGACCTAAGCTACTAGGGTGAGCTAAGATGAGCTCTCTTGAGCTGCCATTCAGCTGAGATTAGCTGAATGGAGCTGGGATGAGCTAATCCTAGTCCAAGTGAGCTAGGTTCCAGCTGTGGTGAGCTGGATCAAGTTGAGTTCCAATTAGTTTGAGTTCCTCCTTCACCATTTTCCTTCTTGAGTGCTAGGGTTTTAAGGATCTGGTAACCTGTATATCCCTAACACTCAGAAAACACATAAAAAAGACAATAAAAATTGCAATGCATGCCTAACCTAATTAATGCCTAAATGTAGCCCAAAAACCCACTTGCGGAGTAAAATCCTAAGAGCTAGGTTTGTTTTAATGCATAAGAATGACGATAAACTGGCGTTTATCAAGCTCTGAACCTTGAGAACGTAGCTCTGAAGCTTCTGGAGCTAATGTAGCCTTCCTCTACTTCACCTCTCTCTTAATCCCTATGGAATACCTCTCTGAAGCTTTTTAAATCCATAATTGAAGGTATTAACTCATCTGCAAGTCATTTGACCTTAAAAATCTCTCTTCTGAGCTCATTTCAGCCATGGCGAAATAGGCATGTTTATCCTTCAAATTTCCAGATCAGATGAGATCAAAACACCAAATTGGTGTTAAAATCAAGTTGTTGAGTTCAATAGCTTTTGATGTAGTTAAGTGAGTCTCTTGGAATCATCATCTGAAGTAGTTGGTTATAATGCAGCTGTGCGAAGGAAGGACTAGCTCTATTAGTCCCACATTAGGAACTCTTGTGTACAAGCATTGGTATAATACAAAAATGTGAACCTAGCGCTTCAGTCGTCAGCGCTGGGCGTACATATGCCCTATATCCTCTGAATATCCTTGAGTGCATGCGTATGGACGTGAATGTGCATATGTAGGCGTGTGTGCACCACTTGTGTGTGAGTGGGCCCAGGTGGGAGTGAGCGTGTGGGACGGATGGGCTGGTATTGTGCATTGCTTGAAACAGCTGAAAGTCCACCTAAATAAAACTAGGGTGGGTTGAATAGGGTCTGGTCCCAACCATTCTGGGTGCTACGTATCCCAGAAAGGCCCAACTGCACGCCTATTAACCAAAATTTTGGTTAAGTACAAACCATGTGGATTAAGATTGAAAACTGACTAAGTATGGAACATAAGGGTGCACAGTGAAAAGAAGGAAGTGAAATAAAAGGAGAGGAGAGTTAAGGAAAATAAAAGAGATAGGCAGAAATAAAAGAAGAGAAGAGAGTAAAGGAATTAAGAGAGAACAGAGAGAGTGAAGAAAAAAATCTTAAGAATAAGAGAAATATAAAGAAGTAAGAATCTGATGGTTGATTCATTAATCAGAAGTCCAACTGTAATTTTTAAGTCGTCTAAATTCTCAAGGAGACGTCTGATGGTGAAGAGAATACTAAAGGTTGAGAGAAGAATGTATAAGTGTTTAAGCTATTTTGTTAAAAGGCATTTATATTCTTTGTAAATTACTTTATGCCTTATCTTGTGTAACAAATGTTGTAATTGACATTCCTTTGAATCATTCTTCTACTCTTGTTATTCATTGAAAATATTTCATGTACACTTCTTTTATTAATGGAATAATTGTAAGTTTTAATTGTTGAATTTCTTGTGCAAATATTCATGTGCTTAGCACATTATGTATTTAATGAAGTAATTAATTATTTATTAACTTAAAAATAAAAATGGTGAATTAAAATTACAATTATGCCTCCTAGTAAATAACCTGGACTCAACCAGTTAAATGAATTAAATCTAAAATATTAGGTTAGCTTGACCCTGTACTACAATTAACGACAATGTCTTAACAATTCAAGTTAACCTAAGTACAATCTTTATACGATTAATTAATCCTAATAACCTTAATTAACTGTGCTAAAAATTTAACGATCAGTAGCACTAGTGCTTCTCCTGTGCTTGATTTGGGCCGTGAGGCCATATTCATGCTTGTAAGTACACACCGAATTCTCCATCTTCTCTGATGATGTCAAGCAACCTCCAATGAGCCATTCACAATAAGTACCCCTTCTCCTAATGTGGATTTACCAAAGGAACAAAGTTGAGCCATTGGATTAGCCATCCACAACCAATTGGCGACCAATTGAAGACAACATCCTCACGACTGCACAAACAAAGGAGACAAAGGAGAGTTGGGACTAATAGTCCCACCTCGTGAAGTGAAGGGACTAGAATTGAGCATTTAAGCAAACCTGCTCCCTTAAGGCTTGCTCAACAAACAAGGGGTGAGGTCCCCATAACACTTACGTGCATGCATGCTTGCACACACTCGGGTGCACTTGGGTTGAATTGGGCCAGGTTTTGGACCAGATGCTTTGGCTTTATTGCGAGTTTCTCTTTGGGATTGAAAAGTGGCTTAAGTGTTGAGGCTGATTTTCCTTGGTTAAAAAACGCATTTTTTTCCTTACATTAGTCATTTCTTTTTGAGTTTGATGGTGCAATTATTTGAGTAATATATTTCTTTTTATATCAAACTCTTGTGCTTCAATTTTATTCATTTGAGTAGTGTTTAATTGTGATTAATTTGCTCCCTGAGATGACCTCGGGCTCACAAATTTGAGATTATAAATTTAAATATTTTCATCGCTTTAGTCGCTATATGATAGCGATTTCACGCGGTTTGTTAAATACGTCGTTGTAATGTGCAAATCCGATCAACTCTTAAATTTATATTCCTAGATAGGGGAGTATCTAGGGTCGTCCAAGGAGGCCAAATGTTTGCAAAAGTGATTCTCATGCTTGGAATACAAATCTCAACTTTCTTTTTGGTATTTTTCAATATATCATTTTTTTTTTATTTTTGGATTAAGACAACATGAGAAATGGTGGCGGGAAGGTGATTTGCACTTCAAATTTAACTATTACTTCTAAGTGGCAAGTAGAGCCTCTCCCTAAGCTCACTCTAGGCAAGTGGAGGCCTAGAATAATTAGGAAGAGGGAGTGAATCAACGCTAAAAAAAACAAAGCAAGTAGAAATGCAAAATAGAAAATTGCAAAGAAGGCAACTTAGATTGACGAAAAGTGTTTTACAAAAAAAACCTAGTAGAGGAATGCTTCTACTACTAGAAAAATTAAAATAAAGAAAAGCAAACACAAATCCTCTAGATAGATGGTGAAGAAGAGGGCTTCTTGCTCCAAGGTTGGTGGCTCCCAATCTTGAAAAGACTCCTTCAACTCCTTCCTTGCAATGCTCCGCCAAGGTGATGTCCTCCAAGGCAAGCCCTAAGGGGGTGTGCCCTAAGCTTCTCTCCAAGGGTGGACGTCCACACTAGGTCCTTCTCCCTTGCCTGGCCATCCTCCTTGAAGTGGAAGAGTCCTCCTCCTTGGCGTGGCCCAAATTGAAGAGAGTGGGGAGAAGGCACCAAAAGGGCTGGTGATGTGCCCCTTTAATCTCCTTCTCTACTCCTTCTTCTTGGACGTAGGTTTAGGTGGTTTAGATAGCAAATTACACTAATGGAGGATGCTCTAAAATGGTGGTAGGTAGTGGGTTTTTATAGAATAGGAAGGGGGCTAAGGTGTCCCTTGAAATGAAGGGCCAAGATGAAGAGATGGAGGTGGTTAAAGATCCTATGGCCAAGGTGAGTTGGCGCCACCTTAAGGGACACCAAGGGGGTAGTTATGGGTGTTGACACCCCTTGATGTTGGCACCAAAAAGGGTTCTAGAAGGTGGTCTAAGTTGGCGCCAAGAGGGATTCTAGAAGGAGGGGTAGGTGGATGGCTAGGATGGGTTATGTGGGTAGGTGTAGGGTGGATTAAGGGCTGAAAGTTGGCGCCAATATAGAGGTCGTTAGGGGTAGTTTTTGGTGCCAACTTAAGGTGTCTTTTGGTGGTGATAATGGGGTGAAGGGATGGCTAGGAGGTGGTGCCAAATTGAGTAGGGTAGCTAGCTTAGGTAAGCTTAAGTTGGTGGAGCTAGCTAGGGTTGACTTTGAAGGTGGTGGATGGCCAAGGAGCTGGTTGCTAGCTAAGATAAGCTAAGTTAAGCTAGCTTAGCTAATGGAGGAGTAGAGGAGAAGGTGTTGGAGCTAGGGTTTGGAGGGAGGAGCTGAGGAGGAGAAGTTAGGAGCTGAAACTGGAGCTGGCTGCTGCTGAAGAGGCTGGCATGGAGCTACTCTAGCTGGCTTAGCTTGCTAGTTCTTTGCTAGCTGCTAAGCCAAGCTAAAGTGAGCTGGCTTCTACCACAATGAGCTAAGGTGAGCTGGGTCTGGTGCTCCCGAGGAGGGTCAAGCTGGTTGAGGCAGCTAAGGTAGCTTAGCTCAACTGAGTTGAGCTAAGCTGAGTCCCCGGGAGCTGGACTTGAGCTTCCTGAGCTGGGATGAGTTCTTCTTCAGCTGGCTGGAGTTGAGTAGAGCTGGATGTAGCTGGATCTGAGATGGGGTGAATTCCTGTCAACTCAGCTGAGTTAGCTAGAGCTCCCTGTGGACTAGTGGGAGCTGAGATGAGCTAGACTCAGCTAAGTTGAGCTGGATCTGAGCTAACTTGAGCTAGGGTGAGCTAAGATGAACTCTCTTGAGCTGCCATTCAGCTGAGATTAGCTAAATGGAGCTGGGATGAGCTAACCCTAGTTCTAGTGAGCTAGGTTCCAGCTGCGGTGAGCTGGATCAAGCTGAGGTGAGCTGGATCAGGCTGAGTTCCAGCTAGTCTGGGCTTCTCCTTCACCATTTGCCTTCTTGAGTGCTAGGGTTTTAGGGATCTATATATCTATACATCCCTAACACTCACAAAAACATATTAAAAAGACAATAAAAAATGCAATGCATGCCTAACCTATTTTATGCTAAATGCAGCCCAAAAACCCATTTGCAGAGTAAAATCCTAAGAGCTAGGTTTGTTTTAATGCATAAGAATGATGATAAACTGGCGTTTATCACTATACTTTGACGTGTATCTTAAAACTGGACTTTAGTGTGTTAAGAATTGTTAAAATATTTATTAATCTATAATTAATTAGATTAATTGGGTGATTAAATCCTAATTAATCAATATTAGAGCCTAATAAGCACGAGGACTCAATTCCAATTTTTGCACAAATCTTGTGCCTCTTTTTAGTCCCACCTTATGGGCATATGAGCTCTTGCAGTGCAATAAAAGGAATCCCGCCCCTTAGCTATTTAGCCTAATAGGGATGGGTTCCCTGACGCATATATAAGCGTGCTGGAGCCCATTACTATATAAATATATATAGCACACTGGGGTGGCCCATTAGAGTGAGAGAAAGAGGTGATGCCCATTTGGGCCCATTCTGACCTGGGTTAGACTGTTGTTTCCCTCAAGAAAGACCCTTTTTACAGTAAGGAAAGAAGTAAAGAAGAAAGAATCAAGGGATACTTATTGAGAATTGGGGTTGTGCTCGGTAAGAGAGAAAGAAAGAAAAGAAGAGTGAAGAGAATATGCAAAAGGGAATCAAATCTTAACTCTTAAAAAACCAATAGGGCGAGTTTAGCCCCACATCATGGTATTATGAGTGTTCTGAGTGCCTTATAAGGAATCCTCTCCTAAGGCTATTCAACCTGCATAGGAATGCTCCGCATAGGGAATATATAAGCCCAATCTGCCTATATATATACCGAGAGAGAGAGAGAAGAGGCCCACAAAAGGGAGGCCTAATAGGGTGTGTTGGACCTGAAGAAGGCTAGGTTTTGCACTAAGAATAAACAATGAAAAAAAGGGTCTTCTAAGTGTTAATAATGGACTCAAATCCTTTTCCTTCATGTGCATAGCCCCAATGATGTAGACACATTTATTTAGGATAAAATACCTATTTATGCATGTTCCTAGGCTTAGATATGAATTCCATACTATAAATATTGCATAGCATGCATTATTCTGCATTTAGAATAGTGTGTATAAATTTTAGGTTAATTGCATCCTTTTTTGGTCAGGAGAGGAGATTTAATTTAAGGACTCGGATTGACGATCCGACCATACAGATTTGATTAAGATGACGATCCGAGACCAACGCCTTTGAAATCGCCGGAGTCCCATAACACCATACACAGTCCAAAGAAAATTAACGGCCAAGGGACTAGGTGATGCAATTTGGAGCTTCAGAAGACAAATCCGATTGCATGAATGGATTCAGGTCAACGATCATAGCCCATTGAAGCAAAAATTGACTCAATCCGGCTTCTGTAGCAGCTCCTACAAAAAAAGATGATAGACGACCTAGATTGCGCCAAGTGGCACTCTCCAGGTCACCTATGGGAGCGCATGAAGCACCGCACGTGTGCAACACCACGAGTGCACGCAGCAGCGTGGGAGCAGCAGCAGCACACAGTGTGTGCGCGAAGGTACGTAGCAGCGAGCTCCAGTGGGCACGTGAGACATGGTTGTGCAGCGCACACGTGAGCACCGTGCGTGGGGCACATGAGCTGGACCTTCAGCGATGCTTGCGGTGAATCTTCAACGACGTTTATGGACATCAGTAATTGTCAATGCACGAAATTCCTCCTTTCCTCCACTATAAAAGGACCCCTACCCCTCCCATTCTTCTTCATTTCTTCCTTTCTCCCCCTCACCACCTCCAAGGCTCTAGAGAGAGCTTGTCCTAAGCCCAAGATGCTCCTCTAGAGTAGAAATTAGATATTTTTCCTGCCTCTCATCCCCTTCATGGAGCATCCCA
Source organism: Thalassia testudinum (assembly GCA_037157565.1). NCBI lineage: Eukaryota > Viridiplantae > Streptophyta > Magnoliopsida > Alismatales > Hydrocharitaceae > Thalassia > Thalassia testudinum. The sequence goes on along the minus strand of JAZHRO010000025.1, from coordinate 54,879,973 downwards.
TGGTCGTCCTCTCACCACCTTCAAGAAGAAGATCCTCACCACGACGTCATCCCATCCTACCTTCTGTCCTCTGACATTGTTCTCCTTTATTATGCTCCGCACCACCTTCGTCTGGGCACCGTCAAAGCGAGTCATCCTCCAAGCGACCGTTGAGGGGGATTCTTCTCACCACTCTCAATCTTTTTGCTTTCTAGTGTAGTTTTTCGCTTTCTTATCTGTAGCGAACTCTATATTGACAATATATGTGATTGTTTCTCTCTCTCTCTCTCTTTCTCCCTCTGATTTTGCAAGTAGATTAGTTAGATAAAATTTTCTCGATCTGATCTATTGATTTATAAAAAAATAACAAAAAAATCATAAAAGACAAAACAACGAAATGAAATAAAATCAAAAGTGTGAATTTCAAAACCAAACGTTTGCCTCCCTGTGTTCGACCTAGGATTCACTTCAAGTTTTGATATAAATTTTATTTGGTAGCGATTTTTGCAACAACGACAACGGGTTCTCTGAAACCCTATCTTTTCCTTGTGAAAACCCCCTCATCATTCTGGCACCATTGCCAGGGAGGCAACACTCTTTGGTTTTTCCATGTTTTTCTGCCTTAACTTTTTAGCTCACTTTGTTCCTTTCTTTTTGTGATTACAGGTACCCGTTCCAAGGCAAGCCAAAGCAGAATAGATCAGAGTAAAGTACAATTAGAAGGTTATGTAAGTGTATCCCCATCACCCCCACCCTAGATTTCATTTCTCCACACTATTAACTCAAACCCAAATAAACTTAGGTGCTTGCATAAACCCTAAGTTAGATCTTGGTTGTTTGATTGTCACTCCACTCACCTCACCCACGTGCATAAATTAAAAAATTAAAAAAAATTATCTGATCGTGGGATTTACTGAAAATTACACACATTAAACACCCACAACTCTTGACCTAAGGTGCACCACTCTACATTGATTCTACCACTTAATCGGAATCTAACCTGTGGATCCGGTAGACCTTAACTCGACACATAAATAAGTGAGTAGAAATTTGATTAGGTTAAACATTTTTGTGTGCCTTAATCAAGTGGTGCAATAGGCCAATTGCTTGAACAGTTTGGGCCGCACCACTCAATTTAAAACTGATCCATCAAGTAGCTTGCCACTTGGGGTTGATTTTTAGGGTTGAACCAGGCACTCCACATTATTTCTGATTTTTAAAGGAATACATCATCACTGGGGCTTGTAAAACTTGGAGTGTTCTCCTAAACTTGATTGAATACACCTATGGTTAAACCCTAAAAGCTACTAAACAAGGTTAAACCCTGAAAGACATATCATCAAATAACCTTGTTTGAAAGCCCTGGTTGTATACACACACACATTTTAATTGATCATTAAGGGCGCAACCTATCTAAAGGGCCCATCACATTCCAAGAGCACAATCATCCCAAGCCTAATTAAAACAGAGTAGATGTTGGCCTTAAGGATTAACTCACTCTTTGGGTCTCCAATTGAGATTTTTTCTGATTAATCTGCTTCTACTGGTCCATCTAATGTCTAGCTAGGGGAGTAGCGTCAAACGACTACCGTTGGGGGTTATCAAAGGAACCAGAGGTGCAAGCCAAAGGAAGAACCTTCTCCCCAATCCCTCCCTCTAACTGGTTGGATTGACTTGATAGAAGTAGATCAAATCATTTTTGTCGTCTCAAGATGGGTCCTAGGAGTTTGTAGGTCTTTAGGCTACCCAGCTAAGGACATGTTTGGTTGATTGTACCGTAGAACAGCTTTCTCTATTATGTTTTCCCACTTACTTCACCATGTATGCTTCCACATCCTACACACAATTCCAATCCTACCCTCCTACCACTACTTATCCTTAAGATGATTACTATCCTGACTTGACTTATGATTACCCATCTCCTAGTCGGGAAAACATTGATTGGGGATATGATTCTAGACCTCAATGTCCAGGACCTAACCCTGGGCATCAAGACTATGACTATTATCCTTCTAATGGCTACATTGATTATAAATCACCACCTTCTTATGAACAAACCAACCTGATCTACAATTAAGAAGGATATAACACCTACCATTCCCTGGATTATGCTGAACATAGGTCACCACATCTCTTTCAACAACCTGAAACGACCTATTATCAGAGAGGACCTCAATTTCTTGACTCCCTAGATTAAACCCAAACCCACCCAACCCTGAATCGAACCATCCGATTCAGGTGAACCAGGTCCAGGTTAGGGTGTTGGCTAACTTGAGGAACACTATACAATCTTTAGAAGCTTAGCCAACACCATTGATCGGAATACCATCATGAGCCATAACTAACTCATTTTGACAAAATGAAGAGAATAAATGCTCCTATATAACCAACTGGAGGTCATAGTTCACTACATAACCATTCTGAGAGAAAAATAAGAAACTAGGGGTAAAACTACAATTTTACCAATGCAGTACAATCACAGGTTTTCTCAAGGGCTAAACAAAGGTTAAATGGTCTTAATAAGATAACAAGTGGGTTGGATTTGACAGAAAAGGGTTTGTGTGAGATCTGAGAATTAAATGACTTTTGAAACCCTAAAAATAGACCCACTTAATTAACCAAGGTTCTCGCCTAAAAATCATAGAAAAATATTCTCTAGGGTTTAGTACCTTCAATTTGGCCATTAGAACCCATCTTGACCTAGAATGGGGTCTCTGATGTAAACACATTTACACTACTTAAAATGTCTATTTATGCATGTTCTTAAGCATAGGATTGCATTTCATGATATAAATATTGCATAACATGCATCATCTTGCATTTAGAGTAGTTTGAATAAAATGGAGGTTAATTATCTCCTTTTATGTGCTTGGACAGGGCAAACATTTTATCGAGGCCTCGGATCAAAGATCCAACCGTATGGATGTGATTAGGGCAACGATTGGAGTTCAATGACTCCAAGATCGCCCTAATCAGGCATCCGTAGCATCAGATAGTGACTAGGGAACCCTAGAAGATCAAGGGCCAGGATGGTGTAAATCCACACTTTAAATGACAAGTCCGACCGCACGGATGAATTCGGATCGACGATCGCAGCCCAATGACACAAAAATCGAGTCAATCCGACATCCGTGGCACCATCTACAACTTCCAAAAGATGGACGGCCAAGATGGCACCATGTGGCGCCATCTCGACCGCCCAAACGGCCGCATGCAACCTCTGAAGATCCCGCACCCGCTCGCTCTCAGCCGTTGGATCTTGATCCAACGGCTGTGATCAGCCGCACCTAAAAGTGCCCGCTCGACCATCCGCGCCTTGTAGCGCAGCGGTCGAGCGTGCTTACGTGAGCGGCGGGCGCGGGTTCGAGCCGCAGCGAAGGGTTGCAAGGCACAGGCGATTGAGCCCGGGTGGGCGTTGGATCGCGATCGGACGACCGTCTGCGCTCAATCGGGATCACGCGCAATTGAACGCGCAGCATGGACGTGCGATCTCACATGCCAAGCAGGTGCACAGCGAGCGGGCGTAGACGCATCTTAAGCCGTCCGATCTCACGATCGGACAGCTGAGAATCAAAGAACATGCGTATGCATTGAGGAAGCGGGCAGCTGAGGAGGGGCGCATGGGCGCGGGAGCTACGCCCACGTTGGGGGCTTTAGTGACGGATTTATCCGTCACTAAAGACCCCTCATTTATTATTTTAAAGTTGTAACATCCATTTTGCCCCCACTCCTTGCAACTATAAAAGGAGACCCCCTCCATATGAAATTCTCATCCCTTCCTTCTCTTCTCTACCCCTCCAAAGCTCAAGAGAAACTTGTCCCACACCCGGGATGCTTCTCGCAAGATAAACTCCAAATTTTCGTCCCCCTTCGGAAGTGGATCCCTCAACAACGACGGCGTGCTGCTCCGTTCTCGTTCTTCTGCTTCGTCCTCCTTCGTCCTACTTGATCCTCCTTCGTCCAGGCGTCGTCCCGTCCGGCTCGTCCTCTAAGCGACCGTCGAGGAGGATTTCTCTCTCCCTATTCTTTTTACTACTTTCTAGTATAGATTTACTGCTTTCTAGTGTAGTTCTGCTCGTCCTCCAAGCGACCATCGAGGAGGACATTTCTCCCTCCATTCTTTCAATGCTTTCTAGAGTAAATTTATCGCTTTCTAGTGCAATTGTTTCATGCTTTCTAGTTGTAATGAACAAATCCCCCTAATGATGAATTCTCTGCTTATTCTACATCTCATTTTGATTTCTATGTGTAATATTCTCTCTCTCTCTCTTACCCTCTCCCTCTCTTCTATTTATTGTAACTAATTAGATAGTTTTAAATTGAATTACTTCGTGACAAATAAAAAGAAACGTGTAGTTTTTAAATCAAACGTCTGCCTCCCTGTGTTCGACCCAGAATTTTCATTTTGGAATAAATTTTATTTGTTGAACACGAATTCTTCGCTTTCAAGCTACAACGACAGGTTTTCCAAAACCGAACACGTTAGCGTAGCAATTCGTGCGCTCAACAGTCTCAGATAGATATTTGCCCTAATTGGGGTTTTTGCATAAATTTTTTAGTCAAACATGGTCAAACCCAAAATCCAACTTCACCATTGGATTCCTTAGGTCCAAATTAGGTTTGTATCAAAATTTAGACCTAAGGGGAATTCATCTTGACCTAATTTGCAAAAAGGTCTTGTTTGATTACATTTCTACCCCTAACTTTCAGAAATTCTTACAATAGCCCCTAGTTTTCTTGTCATCTTCACAAGTAGGTCCCTCCGCCATTATTGTGGAGAAATCCTACTCCGACGAGCTTTGAAAGGAGATTTCTCCATGATTACTTGGAGAATCCCTTCCAAAATTGGAAGGGAGACCCCCTGAGAAATTTCCACTAATCTGAACCCATCTTTGATCCCTGATTCTTTCCCAATCTCTCATGCAAACGCATGAGAGATTTGGGTATCTTGAGAGCTTCCATCTCCAGCGAGTTTTCCTTGCTTGGAAGCTTGCCTTCCAAGCACAAAACCCTCTCTGAAGATCTATTTAAAAAGATCCAGATCCAACCGCATTCTCCCAACTTGAAATTGGGTTGATTCCCCCTTTATTCCTCTCTCCTCGTCGACGACAAGACTCCGCAAGCTCCGACGGTCTTTTCCTCACTCTCTCATCTCCCAACCACAATACCAGTGGCCAGGTTATCTCCCCCACAGTATTCTGCGTCACGCAATATTGGCCGGCATCGTCCCTACCCCATCTTCGCTGCCGCCTCACCTACGGAGGTATTCATCTTCCTCACGTCCGGCAACCATTCCGGTGTGGGATTCTTGTCCTTTTCCTCCCTTAGTATAGCTTTTTAGATTCCCTATCTTCCCTCCTTTCTTCCTCTCTCTTTATTTCTCAAAATCGACCACTGACGCCACTAACCACTGTCACCTCCTCCATCTCCGGTGATACCTCTAGCGAGGTGCTCTCGTTGCGACACACCTCCATGCACCTCGCCGACCACCCTACAACCTCCACTGTACCTCCCTGACCATTTCCCCTCACTCTAAGCACTCCATCGACCACCCGAACACCTCCCCGAATAGACCTACTCTCACCGTCCATTCCCTTCACCATCTGGCCACCACAGCCACCCTCGTTCCACGCCACAGCCACCGTCACATTTGCCGTGCTACGGTAACCCTACTAAGCATTCTAATGTGGCCATTAGGCCCCTGTTCTTGATTTCAGGTAGCAGGACGACGGCCGCCATTGTTGTCAAAGCTTCGAGCTTGCTGCTATTGCTCCAGGTCCTGCTTTGCTCCAGGGGATAGCTCCAGGCTGTGTAGACTTAAGGAGCGCAAGTGTCCAATCCATCAAGCGTAGGCTCCAGTAGTCATAGACTTGCCAATTTGGCCACACAACTTGCTGTTGTGGTGTGCGAAAGGAAGGTGGGACATTTAGTCCCACCTCGGAAGTGAAGAAGCGCTTTCATGCACATAAATTGTAAAAGTGAAGTTGGCTCTTCGCCTCCAACACTAAGGGTGAGGTCCTCCTCCCCCCTTCACCGGACTCGTCCGGGACACATAATATGCAGACCTGGCCAACTCGACTATCTGACCCAACTTCACTCCTCGCTTACCACACACGCCGGTGAGCCTAGACTCAGGTATGCATTAGGTCCAATTACCCTACCGATAAAGGCTCTGGGAGAGTGAGACTGAAATAGAAAGAGAGAAAGAGAGAGGAGAGCTATGCAGGGGTAGGGGGGTTTTGCTCTAAGAAGATTACTCCAATACTTAGCTAATTTAGATAGGAAGAAGTAAGGAGAAGACAGAGAAAGCCAAGGAAAGAAAGAAGAGAAAGAAGCAGAGAGGGCTCGCAAAGGCAAAGGAAAAAGCAGAAGAAGAAGAAGAAGAAGAAGAAGAAGAAGAAGAAGAAGAAAGCCATAGGCAGAAGGCTCGCAAAGGCAAAGGAAGAAGAAGGAAAAAGAAGAAGAAGAGAAGGCCATAGGCAGAAGACTCGCAAAGGAAAAGGAAGAAAAAGGAAAAAGAAGAAGAAGCCAAAGACAGAACAGAAGAAAGATAGAGAAGAAGAAGAAGAAGAAGAAGTGAAGAAGAAGAATTAGAGAAAGAGAAATTAAAAGAAGAAAAGGAGAAAGGGACTGTAGCACAAGACATTTAAGACATCTGATTGTAAAATCAGACATCTGATTTTCGTATGCTCTCCATTATGTTATCTAAATTTCTTTTTACTCTTCTTATATTCATGCTCTACATTCCTAATTAGTTTTTTAGTAATATTATGTATTCAATTTGCATTTATTATTGGAATTAGTGTTTGAATTCCATTTGCTCCCTATGTTTGACCTTGGAAAATATTTTTGAGTAATAAACTTGTATTTGCTTTGAACACTATTTTGGTTGTACTACAACGCAACACTTTTTAAACCCTGACTTAACGCGACTAACAACCATGCACTGAAGCATTAGAGCCTATGATCAAAATGATTGATGAGCTCAATATTTCTTTATTGGATTGGCTCCAAGATGTTAACGATAGGGGGCCAGGTGAGTTTCTACTTGTGAAATTGTCGAGATTGAGGATGAAATTCATGGTTGCCATAGTCCAATATTGGGATGATTCCCAAGATGAACCCCCTTTAGGAGAGCCAATATCAGTACCTGCTCAGGTGCCTGTCGGGGGGGACACATTTTCTGATACCAGGGTTGACCAGGTTGGTCTACAGCACCCAATCAAGGATGATGTGATTTTCTCACCCGAGATCCCTAAGCTAAGGAACGAGGAAAAATATGTCTCTATGGACCAAGAAATGATAGATAACTTTGAAACATATAAATGAGGATCAAGAATTCTTTAATTCTGAGAGTGAGGAATGTCTGGGTGAAGTCTCACTTGAAGTTAAGGAAAACAATTTTAGTGAGAGAAACGAGCTTGGGGAGCATGATGAACCATTTGATAGCCCAATCATTGAAGAATGTGATCCTTTTGGGGCTAACTTGGAGGATTCGAATCCTAATTTACTAGAAGATTCAATCAGTAGCCCCATTCCTCTACAACACCCCAAAGAGCTGAATGATGATACTTTTGAGATCATTGTACCCAAGTCAATCCTGATTTAGGCACAATTGTGTGACTTGGATATTTAAATTGGGTGTACAATGATCTAGAGGTCTCGGAAACCCTGATTTTGGAGGGTAGAAATTTGGAAATGAAAATTTGGGAGGTTACTTTTGATGGACATACAAGTTTGGATTTAAGGGTTCCTGTTGACCTGAAACCACCTACCTTCTATCAGGACCCCTATGATATCTTTGACTTGCAACCCAAGTACAAAATAATGGACTATCTTTCTGAGCTAAACTCTAAGTGGACACACGAATCTATTGAACCAGATCTACCTATTGCCTGCCACTTTAGACTTGGGTTGCATACCCCAAAGCTGTAGGCCCGACCCTGCAAGCACAATGATCATTGGTTCTGAGTGATTTTCATCCAGAACCTTAGAACCACTCGATCTTGGGGCATGGGTCTGCACCACAACTTGGTCCACATCTGTGGACATCTTCTATTGACGGGTTTAAGGATCAATCTTTTAAATCTGATCCTAACCTGCACTTGTGAATTCCTAACTTCTTCTTTATTTTTCTATTTGCCTAGCTAAAGGCAATAAACTTAGCACATGTGTATACTCCTTTCTCTTTGCGGAGTTAACCGGATTGTCACAAAATTCAGGTGATATCCTGTTTATTCCATCCTTTTCATGTCTTTATTTTTACAATGAGGACATTGCATCATTTAGGCATGGGGGTTGGATACATAATCCTGAAATTATTTTGTTAGCTCAATGGAATTTCTTTTATTTAAAAAAAGGGTGAAAAAAAATAGAAACCCAAAGAAGAAAAAAAAAATAGAATTAGAATTAGGAGAAGGGAACTTGGACATTAAGAGTTGTTAACTTTAGGAGACAATACTTAAGGACTTGAACAGTTAGACTTTTCAGGTCTTCGGGCTTAATCAGCTTGGGTGTCGACTGAAATGTGGATTTGGTTTCGAGTCCTCGCCAAGTAATTTTATTCTAACTTGGTCAATAAGTTGGGGTGATAAGTACAAAACTTATTAACCCACCCTCTGATTTGAGGGAACTTTAAATCTAAAGCATCTACACACTATTTGCACTAACTCACTTTTCGACAGTTTTTACGAAAATTAGATAGCTAATAAACCTTCTAGGGTGATATGGCTGGCAAATTATCGGTAGTAACAGCTCATTAGCCGGTTGTCTAGAGCCCAGCCACATGACCATTCTTTTCCTGCTGCCTAGAGGTAAATTTTAGATTAAGGAAGTCACCTACTTAGAAAAAGAAGGAAAAAATATAGAAATACCCTAGAAAAAGAAAAGGAGAAAAGAAAAAGAAATAGAAAAGACTAAAAAGTATATATATATATATAAATAAATAAGCCACACTTCACCACTTAAGTATGATTAGCAAGTTGTCGGTGGTAACCGTTCATCGGCCGGTTGTCTAGAACCCAGCTCAAGAAATGCACAAAAATTCCAAAATAGTTACGGAAGAAGAAGGGAAGTAGAATAAATCGGGGAGATATATACTGAGTTTGCCCTTATGTTGACCCCATAAAAAAATCAGTATGGAGAAAGCTACCGATCAAAAAGATAAACCTTGAGGCATAATTTTTAGGTCACCCAAGGTCGTAAAAACCTGAAGTCCATTTTAATGGCTGCCTAGTGAGTCTATCACCTTTCACAAGGTGCTTAGAGCTTAAAGTTCTTTTCGAGTCTTGGGTGGGTTGGGTAGCCGTAGAAAGCTGACCTGAAACCCTAAACTTAAAAATCCAAAAAAATTAGAAAAGAAGAAAAATAGAAAAAAAATATATCTTCCCTTTTCAAATAAGGCAAGGACTTGGGCGATTTGTATTTTGGTAGGCACCCGACACTGTTGAGTCTCCATAGGTTAGGTCTTTAGTTGAAAATTTCTAATGTAATCAACAAATCTTGCTGAAGTGATTCGACCCTAATTATGTTTCTATACATAGCATTTAGTTTGATTTTACTAGGGACTAGCAAAAGATAGGCATGGGGGTATGATGTAGACACATTTATTTAGGATAAAGTGCCAATTTATGAATGTTCCTAGGATTAGATATGCATTCCATACTATAAATATTACATAGCATGCATTATTTTGCAGTTAGAATAGTGTGTATAAATTTTAGGTTAATTGCATCCTTTTATGGCTAGGAAAGGAGGTTTAATTCAAGCCCTCGAATTGATGATCCGATCGTACGAATATGATCAGGATGATGATCGGAGACCAACGCCTCCGAAATTGCCTTGTTCGGAGTCCCGTAACACCAAACATAGTTCAAGGAAGAACAAAAGCCAAGGGACTCGGTGATGCAATTCAAAGCTTCAGATGACAAATCCGATCACACGGATGAATTCAGGTCGATGATTGCAACCCAACAGTGCAAAAATCAGTACAATCCGACTTCTGCAGCAACCCCTACAATGGAAAGATGATAGATGGCCCAGATTTCACCACGTGGCACTATCCAAGTCGCCCATGGGCATGCACGCAGCACCACACGCATGTAGCATCAGTGCAGCGGTAGCACACAACGTGCACGTGAAGGCATGTTGCAACTAGTGTGGGTAGGTGTGTGCAACATGAATGTGCGGTGTGTGTTCGATCGTTGCGTGTGGGGTGAGTGAGCTGGACCTTCAGTGACGCTTGCGATGGATCTTCAGCGACGCTTGTGATGGATCTTCAGCGATGTTTATGGACGTCACTAATTGTCCATGCATGAAATGCCTCCTTTCCTCCACTATAAAAGGACCCCTACCCCTCCCATTCTTCTTCATCTCTTCCTTTTTCTCCCTTACCACCTCCAAGGCTCTAGAGAGAGCTTATCCCAAGCTCGAGATGCTCATCTAGAGTGGAAATCAAATATTTTTCCCACCTCTCATCCCCCTTCATGGAGCATTCCGTGGTTGACCTCTCACCACCTTCGGGAAGAAGATCCTCCGTGGTCGTCCTGTCCCACCCTCTGTCCAACGCATTCTTTGTCCCACTCCTCACCACCTTCGTCTGGGCGACGTCAAAGCGAGTCATCCTCCAAGTGACCATTGGGGTTCTTCTCACCACTCTCTATCTTTTCACTTTCAAGTGTAGTTTTTCGTTTTCTTATTTGTAGCAGACTCTATATTGAAATATATGTGATTGTTTCTCTCTCTCTCTCTCTCCCTCTCATTTTGCAAGTAGATTAGCTAGATAAAGTTTTGTTGATCTGATCTCTTGTTTTATGAAAAAATACCAAAAGAACCATAAAAGATAAAAATAACAAAAAGAAATAAAACTGAAAGCATGGATTTCAAAACCAAACGTTCGCCTCCCTGTGTTTGACTCGAGACTCACTTCGAGTTTTGGTATAAATTTTATTTGGTAGCAATTTTTGCGACTATGACGACGCATTCTCCGAAACCCTAACTTTTCCTCGCAAAAACTCGCTCATCACCCAACACTTTTCTTTTTGCACTTTTTGAATTAGAAGCCTAGGATTAAAAGAACAACATTTCCTTTCTAGTTCTTGAGATATAAGTTTTTGATAGTGATAAGTCATGCTTTATTCTTGCTCTTAGAGAACGACCTTCGAATGCTTTTATTTTGAGTAATATGAATTTAAGTGTTGATTTCCCTATTGTCAACTATACTACGACACATTCTTAAACTTCGATCTAGCATAATTAACATTTTAGCACCGTTATGGGGGAGCAATGCACGCTTACCACTGTCATTGTATATATTTTTCATTTTATTTTGTATGTATTTTGCATTTATTCTCTTTTATTTTATTTATTTTTCTAACTCAGTTCCCTCTGCTTTGGTTGTTGGTTTTCTTATACCAAATTTTCTGAGCTACAGAATTACTCCAATAGGGCCAACCATTTCATCAACAGAACAACGACTCCAAGGGTAGGTAGTTCTTTCTCCCTTTTAACCCTCTTTCTTCAAAAAGATTAAAAAAGAAGTGTCAGGATTGAAGCCTTGCCTTACTTTCCTTAGATCATATCACTTGTGGCAAGTATTTCTTAATTATTCTTGTGCTTACCTTGTGAAGGAGGTTGTTTGATTTTAGAATCGTACAACTTTGAATTCCTATCCCCAGTAGGGACTTATGCTTAAGTTGCTTAGCACATTTGGACTATCACATTCTTGTTTGAGTCCAACTGTGCAACTTAATTTGAATCAAATTGGACTTTATCTAGAGCCAATTAGGTTTGAACCATTAAGGGTTTTGGAGTGTTAGCATGCAATGTCAAGCTTGAAGAAAATTGTCTTCCCACATTATGTGCAACCCAAACCCTTGATTAAACTATTTTAAAAACTTAAACCCTAAAATCAAGGCTCTAAGATCACTTGAACCTTAAAATCTGAGACTTAATACTTGTTTGTTGGATAAATTAGGGTTAATCGGGTGAGTTAACCCGAATTTCATCCTTGAATCCATAGCACAAGTCAAGTAAAGTTGGTTCACATTGTGAGCCAACCAACCTAAAATTATGTCACAACTACAACTTATCTCTAAACCAAGTGATAACCAAAGGCACAAGCACATCTAAGCCTAAAATTGGTAGACTTTAGGGCTTAACTTACATGTTTAAGGCCTACTTGGATCTGTAGTGACATGGAATGTCAGGTGGGAAAACCCTGTAACCCCTAGGGATTCTCTAATGTTGATGAGAGCCTCATCATGAGCCATAACTAGCTCATTTTGACCTAGGAAAGAGAATAAGAGCTCCTACATAACCTAGAGAAGGGCTTAATTGAAGGAATAAGTGTTCTGAGAAGAAAACATGAAATAAAGGTTAAAACTGTAATTTTACCATTGCAGTACATAAATGGGATTTCTCAGAGGCAAAACATAGGTCAAATGATCTGAATAAGATGAAAAGCGGGTTGATTCAATCAGAAATGGGTTAATGTGCAATCTAGGAATTAAATAACATTCTGTAACCCTAAAACATACCTGCTTCATTCAACAAGGTTTTGGTCAAGATAAAAATCAATTAAACCCTCTAAAATTCATGGAAAAATATCCTCTAGGGTTTAGAACCTTCAAATTGGCCTTTGGAACCTATTTTGACCTAGATTGGGGTCTTAGCTCATTAATTAACCTAATTTTGGTTTTTGTGCAAAATGTCCAGTCAAACGTGGTCAAACCTAAAAACCAACTTCACCATTGGATTCCTTATGTCCAAATTAGGTCTGTACCAAAATTTGATCCTAAGGGGAGGTCATCTTGACTTACTTTGCAAATTAGTACACCCAATTACATTTTGGTCCCTATCTTTTGAAAACCAATGCACAGACCCCCCTAACTTCCTTTGCACTCCTACAAACAGGTCCCTCCACCATTAATGGGGAGAAATCCTACTCCGACGAGGAATGGAGGGGGAATACTCCCTGATTCCTCAAAGATCTCCTCCTAGATTTAGAAGGGAGATTCTCTAAGGAATTCCCTTCCAACTGAGCTCGATCCTAATCCCTGATTTGCACCCAATCTCTCATGCGAATGCACGAGAGATTTGGGTACCCCACAGACTTCCTACTCTGGTGAGGACTTGCGTTGGGAAGCTTGTCTTCCAAGCATAAGAGCCCCTACCAGTGCCTATAAATTGATCCTCAACCCTGGCCGCACCTCCGAAGCTCGACTTGGCCAGAGATCGACCTCGATTTCCTCTTCTCCTCCGGCCAAGTGGTCCAACGAGCTCCGGCGAGCCTCCCTCCTCTTTCTCATCGCTCTTCCACAATACCAGTGGCAGAGCTGTCCTTACCATCCTCCGCATCGCGTAACACCCGTGCGAGCATCCCTAGCCCCGTCGTTGCCGCCATCTCCCTCCACTGGATGCCTTCTTCCTTGGCGACAGCAGGCACTGCTAGCCGCCCTCTCTCCCCCTTCATCCACTTAATTAGGTAAGAACCACTTGTCACTATCCCCTCTTCAATTCCCCTCAACCTATTTCACAAAACACCCCTTGATAGCCACTGTCCACCGCCATCTTCCCCATCTCCGGCCAACCTCCTCCAAGACGCACCCGTCATTCCACAACTCCACACGTCTCGCCACCAACCTCACAACCTCCACCACACTCCATTGAACATCTTCCACCCATCCACAGGTCGCCACACTCACTCCACGCTTCTCCCGACCTAACCCATAAATCCATCCACAGAGCGACTTAGGCACGCATGCCTAGGCCACCCCGTGGCCTGCCACCGATCGCCTCACTTTCGCCGTGACACAGCAAAGGTCTCTTGTGGTCTGATAGAGCCGCAAGGCCCCTTTTGTGTCATAGAGGATCTGAGCACCAGATGCCATTAGCGACGGCTCGAGAAGGTCGCAAGATTGCTCTAGGCTAAAGCACTTCAGGGTCCCAGGTCTAGAAGGCTTGGGGTAGTCTCGCGCATTCAGCTATCCAGGCCTGCAGCTGCAGCAATTGGAAGAAAGAACTCCTGCGAGCGTGCGAGCAAAAGCGGGTGGGACATTAGTCCCACCTCATAAACATCTGAGTGAGACGCGTGTAATAAATTGAATTTGTGTTCTACTCTCTTCGCCTCGAGACACACATGGGGTGAGGTCCCTCACCTATACATGCCTCGTCTGTGAATTGATCCTACGGACCTGGCAACCCGACCCAACTATCCTACCGAGCTCTCCTCGCGCACCACACCCACGCCGGTGCGCCTGGACCCGGGCACGCGACCCGGCCCGATTACCCAGCTCTGAGAGAGCGTATTGAAGAGTGATATGCAGAGAGAGAGAAGCGGGTGTGGGTAGAGGGGTAGGTTTTGCTCTTCAATTTGTGCAGGGAAGAAGGATAAGGAAGGCTGAAGAAAGAAGAAGACTTGCAGAGCAAAAAGAGAAGGAAAGACATGGCAGAAGGAAGAGGCTAAGCTAAAGAGAAGAGGAAGTCAGAGAGCTAAGGCTAAAGGAAGAAGAAGAAAGAAAGAAGAAGAGGAAGACCCATAGAGGAAGAAGGTACAGCTGACACTTAGCTGCAGAAGGAAGAAGAGAGGAAAGCCAGAAGACAGAGGAAAATAAGAAGGAAGAAGAAAGGCAAGAGAGCTGTAGAGAAGAATCAAGGAAGAAGAAATAGATGACCAAAGAAGAATAGAAGAAAAAGAGGAAAATCGGAGAAAGAAAGTAAAAAGAAGAAGAGAAAGCAGACAGGAGAAGAAATAAGAGAAAGTTAAAAGAGAAAATATCTTTTTAAGACGTTTGATCCAATGATCAAACGTCCAATTTCTTTATTTTTGTCACATTTGACTCAAATTCTTACATTATATTCTGACTTACGTTTTGAGTAATTCTAAGTGTTCAATTACATTCTTGAGATTAGTGAATAAAATTCCATTTGCTCCCTGTGTTCGACCTCGGATACTTAGGTTTTCGAGTAATAAATTTTTATTTGTTGACAACGCTTGGTCACCTATGTGGATTTCCCTACTAGGAGGGGGTGACTGAATAAATCGCGGAAATAATATAAAGCAATCTCACAAAAAATCAATCACACATTGGACATAATTACTTTTAGGTGGAAACCCAAACCGGGTGAAAACCATCACCTAACCCTCTCGAGTTAGGATTTTCCGATCAACCAAGTTGATCAAATCCACTAAACGAATCACTTTAAACGAGGGTGATTCAACGTCAATTACAACCATGCTACAAGTGCGAGGGTAGCATTCCTCAACCCCTTCTCTTCATGAGAAGGATTTTGTCCCACGAAGGAGATGGGAATTCGCAAAACGAATACCCAACCAAATAATAAAATAACAAATATAGTCCTATAGAGCCAACAAAGATTTAAACCTAGCTTCCATAGGAATTAAGAAACTCCCCTTTGCAAGGAGTGCGTCGAATCGATGACACGGGTGCGTGAGCCACGCGACGGCGCAACGTCGCTCTCGTGAACTACGGCGGGAGAGCATGTGCGCAAAGGCTTGATGCTCTCAAGATGTAGGACTTGAGGTTGGAGAGCAAGAGCTTTCTTCTTAGGATCAAGAGACACAAAATAGTAGAAAGTATGTTGCTTGGGTGTGTCTTGGTGTATCTAGGTGTGTTTTAGGGTGCAAGAGGTTCCTCTCTATTTATAGAGGCCTTAGGAAAGCTTTGGAAAGCTTCCATAGCCGTTGGGTGCAAAGTCCAAGAGAATCAGGCTGAAATCAGGAACAATGATTGCACTAACAGGGTTATCAGACGTCTGATCCTGGCATCAGACGTCTGGAAGATCACTTTAAGATGTCTGGGAACAACATCAGACGTCTGATTTTAGGCAGGTTTCTTCCTGACTTGAATCAGATCTAAATAGGGTTCTAGTGCAAATCCATCAAACGACATACAGGACGTCTGGAAACCTACTTTTTCTGCGGGAATGGATTGCAATTGCTAGAAAATCTCTGAGAAGAGATTTTCGGGTCAGTCGAGGCAAAACAATCATTTATCAGACGTCTGGAAAGGCTTAAGGATGTCTGATAAGGCTCTAACAGTCATATCCTTCGGTGATTGTTAAGCCAGCCAACGATCCACTAATTGGGCGTCTGGAAAACACATCAGACGTCTTGTAAGACGTCTAGACTAAGGTCTGGACGTCTGATTTCATCAGACAGAGTTAGCTAAGTCCAGCTTAAATGTTATCAGACGTTTGAATCAATAGTCAGACGTCTGAATCAACAGTCAGACATCTTAAAACATATTATCAGACGTCTGATTTTGGAATTAGACATCTGAAAAGGCTGTTTGAACCCTATATTGGTTTTCTAAGTTTTCTGCAGAAAACCTAAGTATCCTAGGGTTGAGCAGGTGTTCCTAAGACTACTGTTAGGGTACTTTGAGGCTCTTTAACAAGATGTTCTAAGGAACAAAAAGAGCAAGAAAGAAAAGACAAAAGTACAAGAAAGAATTAAACAAAATTCTATCCTATTCTTCTTGTCCTTCCATCTTCAATCTATCACTTCTCGTGAAACTCCTTTGTTCTCCATCAAGCTCCTCCAATCCATCCTGGATGCGAGCTCGAAATCCGTCTAATCACGTCTCCATTTGCAATTTGCCTGAAATCTAAGACTCCAAGTGCAAATGTTAAATGACACATGTTTTGTTATCATCAAAACAAATGATCGTGGTGCTCTAGCACCAACAACCTATACTACGACACAATTGACTATTAAAACATGATCTAGCTGCGTCAACATTTTGGCACCGTTGCCGAGGAGCAACGCGCAATTTATCACTAGTCTCTGCATTCTTTTTGATCATATTGAACGCTAACTTACACGTGGCTTTGTTGTGATCTTCAGGTATTTCACGAGAAGATCCCTCCCACAAGTCAACTACTCTAGGGCAGGTAATTTCTTTTCTTCCTTAAACCATCCCCTAATCCTTGAAAGACAAAAGGAAGAAATTAATGTGGGAATCAATTGCCTTCTTTCTATAGTAATCACCATCTTTAAGGCAAACATTTCCTGATTTTGTGAAAATTTTTCAAATCTTCTTGAAATTGGAGTGATTTTTTTGATTCTATCCCACAAAATTCATGTACCTAATAGAAATCATGTTTAATCTCTGCAGACAACACATTTCTTGCTTTTAAGTCCAAAGAGAATTTTTGGAAAAAGAGGATTGGAAATAGAACCAAATTAGGGTTTCTACAGTAGGGTCTTGGAGTGCTAGTCACACATGCCTGTATAAAAAGAAATGAACCCTCCCGCATCAGTGTGCGACCTAAGCCCTTGACTGAAGAGATCTAAACAAGACAAACCCTAAAAGTTGAGCTCTAACAACACTTGAATCTTTAAATCTTGGACCAACTAAACTGGGAGTCAAATCAGGGTGATCTCTAGGTCCCAAGCCTAGAATCATTTTGCCATCTTTAGGACAGGTCAGGTGAAGTTGACCCCCTGGGTCAACCAACCTCTAAATTAGGTCACAACATCAAAACATCTAAAGTTCAAGTGAGAACCCTAAAGAACCTTTAAAATAAAAGTGGTAGACTTAAGAGGTCAAGGTCCCCATTCTGGTCTGCCTGGAATCTCAGTGACAAGAGAGGTCGGGTGGGGGAAACCCTGTAACCCGTGGGGACGCTCTACCGTGTAGGGGTCTTTGCGGGACTCTCCCTCTCTGGCTGCCCAGGTAATTCTCAGGTGGACGACCTTCTGATCCAGGGGTATCATCCGCCCCAAACCTCCATAGTCATCCAACATTTTTGGTTGTCTTGATTGGGTCAAAAACATCTCCAGTCCCTCATATTTTCTCCTTAGAGCACACACATACATTTCCAGTGGGACTCTTTATTCAGATTTAATCGCTTCATAACTTGATTCTACATCCTGATTCAAACTCTGATTCTACATCTTGATTCCACCCCTGATCCAAATATGCAGCCAAACCACCTAGGACTACCATTCAAGAAACCTGAATATCGGAGATCCATGAGAGATAGGATGATTGAAGATGCCCTGAAATTCTATGAAAAAGAAGACAAAACCTCAACACCACTAGAAAATATTCAGGTTGATGTCCCAACAACCACAACCTTTATCATAACTTGTGCCCAAGTACTATTGGTAGAAGCCACGAAAGGATCAACCCGTGACTTGCTCATCACAGGATACATTGAGATAGAAAAATTGCACAATCTTGAATACCTTCAATGCATGACAATCCTCGACTTTGGAAGCAACACCAAGATGATCTTGAAAAATGGGAAGAGATAATGAGATTATTAAAGCAAATTATCAACCAGAAGTACCCATATATACCACAAACAGAGGATGAACCATCTTGGGACAACATCGAGGATCAATCTGATCTTGGGTTTGAGGCACAAAATGGTTGTGGATTCCTAACCCAGATGGAGTACAATGTGCCTGATATTGAAGAAGGTTGGGAAGCTCCAATTGTAGGAAAACATAATGTTGAGCCCACTCTAGACCATGAATCACCAGGCTTAGAATCCCAAAACTCCTGCAATAATGAGAGTAGAACTGAACCTCTCGAGGGTGTAAATTCCGTCCCTTATTCTGATAAGGTGACCCTCGAAGGTTATTCGAACTTAGATTCTAGTGATTCAACCCACATCCTAAGCCTAGAATCTAGATCTGAGACCTATTGGGAAGATTTCGAGGCCCCATATGAGGAAGATCAATCTTTCAATGAAGAATATGATTTTGGGCCTCTATTTGATGAATATTCCTCGCCAACATCCTCAGAGGAACCAATTGATTTTTCGGAAGTCATGCCAATCTACGATACAGAAATCGAAGAGTTGGATGAGTGGGGTTTCAATTGGGTCTGCCCTACCAGCTTAGAACCTAAGCTTCTACCAGATAAGGACACCTTTTTAAGCTCAAAATTAACATCTAGGCTAGACCCCAGTCAGGCTATTGAATCTACAGCATATGATTTATTCTATAGTGGAACTCATGATCTTGAATCTCATTTAGATTTTGATTTTCGCAAAATCTCCCACGATTTCGAATCTGACCATAACATCGTAGAAAATTTGCTTCCTGATTATAACAAGCCAATTCTCATTAAAGCCACCTCTTCCACACGTACAGAACTGATCAAAACCCGTTCTCTACCCCGACCTGCAACTGGACTCAATTTCTATTCTGATTCACCTCTCACTGAGCCGTTTGCAGATGATTCAACTCCACATCTATATTGGGTATCAGGTATTGATCAGACTAAAAAACATGAGCCATCATTCTTTGATCACCCCTATAGGGTTTCCACACCATGCACTGATTATTTTTCGGAACCCTACTCTGATCAGGCTGATTCGACTCAGCCTAAACTTGAATTTTCACTTCCATATCCATCCGAGCCACATTGCATATGGTGGGTTCCGCATCTGTTGATCTACATCTATCAACCCACCAGACTGATTGGGTTTGGGCTGCATCATTAGCCCACTGATCTTAACAAGCACCTGGTTGGACCAACCAGGCTCTTAATCAAGGTGCTTATTTTACAAAATTCTACTGATTTGACCACTCCCTCTCCACCCATTTTCCACTCAGCTGAAGGCGTTAAATTTAGTGCTTAACGGGAGGCAACCCGTCATTCCAAAAATAGAGACCCGTCTAATTATCCGTTCGTACTCCACGTCCATTACACCTTGAGTTCAGCCTTAGACAGTTGATCCTACCATTGGTACATGTACCAGATCTTGAAATCATCCACATTAGTCATTTCCGACCCGTTCTCCCATCCGTTGTATCCTGTTCTAAGTCCCTGACCTCAACACTATTTCACACCCTCCGTTTATAATGAGGACATTGCAAAACTTAGGCATGGGGGGGTAATAAAGTGCATACATACATAACCAAGAAAAAGTTAGAAGGATTCTCACAAAAAAATTCACATATGTCAAAAACACAAAAAAGAAAAGAAAAATTATGAAAAAGAACAAAAAAATGGAGGAGGGAGGAAATTTTGTGAGCCACATAATTATAAGGAGGAGAAAAAAGAGCAAAAATGACAACATGGAGCAAAAAATGAAAAAGAAAAAGAGATAGTCATTAGTAAGAGATTAAGGAATTAACCGAAGTTCTAGACCACATCAAGAATGAAAGAAAAGTGCTAAGGAGACATAAAAAGATATTAGCAGGAATGCTGATCTTAGGCCTTTTGGGCTAGATTCTTAGGCTTAAAAATTCACTTATCCGCTAAGATCTGAATAATCCTCAAGAGGTTGGGGAAAATGCGAAGCTTAAGTATTAGGTTTAAGGCTTAGGAAGTATTCGACCTTGTTAACTAACCTTTAGTTTGTGGGATTCGGTAACCTAAGCACCCCAATTCACACACAGTCTGGTTCAGTGTGCATAAATATCAAAATAACGCAAAAAGCATTTCAATGATCTGAAAAAAGTCACTTAGATTAGGAGCGGCCGATCAACACAAGTTGATTTGGACGAGTTCCCAGCGTGGAGAGGCAGGAAATTCCCCCCGAAGATGCGTAACAACATATCATCTCCTCGGTGCTTGTCTCTTGGGATATTTAAATATCCTACCGGGGGCATGTAAGCACTCTGCTAGTTTAGATACCATGGGCGGCATTATCTCGAAATGTCGATTGCCAGGGTCTGGATTCGGCCACGAAATGCCATGGCGGGATTATCTCAAAATCTTGAAAGCTAGGGTTCTGGGGGTTGCCATGGGTGGTGCTATCACGAAGCATCGATTGCCAGGGACCCTTGAGGATTGATGATGGGGACGAGGAATCTAATACAGACCATGTTAAGAAGCCAATCCGAAGCTAGAAATAAAAAGAAAAGAGAGAGAAAGCTCTCCAAACAAATAAATCCTCTGTCTCTCTCTTACAAAAATGCACTGCAAACTGAACCTAGGCTAAAAATGTCTCAAGCACAGGTGCTTTAACTGCAGAGTCCAACAAACCCTAGGATAGATTCTGCAGGCCTTAAAAACCTTTGCGGAAGACTGAGGCTAAAGCGGGTCAGGCCCGGATTTTGGTCGATACTTGAGTAGCTTTTGGCCTACTGTCGGCATTCTGACCTAATCACAAAAGAAAAAGAAAAGCACTTATCACAACTGATGACAGACACTAAGGGTCTAGAATAAAAGTTAAAACCTTGAAATTTTGCTAAGGGACTAGCAAAAGCTAGGCATGGGGGTATGATGAGAGCCTCATCATGAGCCATAACTAGCTCATTTTGGCCTAGGGAGAGAATAAGAGCTCCTACATAACCTAGAGAAGGGCTTAATTGAAGGAATAAGTGTTCTGAGAAGAAAACATGAAATAAAGGTTAAAACTGCAATTTTACCATTGCAGTACATAAATGGGATTTCTCACAGGCAGAACATAGGTCAAATGGTTTGAATAAGATGAAAAGTGGGTTGATTCAATCAGAAATGGGTTAATGTGCAGTCTAGGAATTAAATGACATTCTGTAATCCTAAAACAGACCCGCTTAATTCAACAAGGTTCTTGTCAGGAAAAAAATCAAGTAAACCGTCTAAAATTCATGGAAAAATATCCCCTAGGGTTTAGAACCTTCAAATTGGCCTTTGGGATCGGTTTTGACCTAGACTGGGGTCCTAGCTCATTAATTAACCTAATTTGGGTTTTTATGCAAAATATCTAGTCAAATGTGGTCAAACCTAAAATCTAACTTCACCATTAGATTCCTTAGGTGTAAATTAGGTTTGGACCAAAATTTGGACCTAAGGGGAGGTCATCTTGACCTACTTTGCAAATTAGTACACCCAATTACATTTTGGTCCCTATCTTTTGAAAACCATTGCACGGACCACCATAACTTCCTCGCCACTCTTACAAACAGGTCCCTCCACCATTAATGGGGAGAAATCATACTCCAGCGAGGAATGGAGGGGGAATACTCCTTGATTCTTTAGAGATCTCCTTCTAGATTTGGAAGGGAGATTCTCTGAGGAATTCCCTTCCATTTGAGCTCGATCCTAATCCCTGATTCGCACCCAATCTCTCATGCGAATGCACGAGAGATTTGGGTACCCCACAGACTTCCTACTCTGGGGAGGACTTGCATTTGGAAGCTTTTCTTCCAAGCATAAGAGCCCCTGCCAGTGCCTATAAATTGATCCTCAACCCTAACCGCACCTTCGGAGCTTGACTTGGCTAGAGATCCACCTCGATTTCCTCTTCTTCTCCTTCGGCCAAGTGGTACAGCGAGCTCCGGTGAGCCTCCCTCCTCTTTCTCGTCGCTTTGTCACAATAACAGTGGCAGAGCTATCCTCACCATCCTCCACATCACGCAACACCCGTGCAAGCATCCCTAGCCCCGTCATTGTCGCTGTCTCCCTCCATTGGTTGCCTTCTTCTCCGGTGACAGCAGGTACTGCCAACTGCCCTCTCTCTCCCTTTGTCCACTTAATTAGGTTAGAACCACTCGTCTCTATCCCCTCTTTAATTACCCTCAACCTATTTCACAAAACACCCCTTGACAGCCACTGTCCACTGCCATCTTCCCCATCTTCGGCCAACCTCCGGTGAGACGCACCCGTCATTCCAGAACTCCACACGTCTCTCCACCAACCTCACAACCTCCGCCACACTCCACTAAACATCTTCCACCCATCCATAGGTTGCCACACGCACTCCATGCTTCTCCCGACCTAACCCAAAAATCCGACCACAGAGTGACCTAGGCATGCACGCCTAGGCTACCCCGTGGCCTGCCACCTATCGCCTCACCTTCACCGTGACATGGTGAAGGTCTTCCTATGGTCTGATAGAGCCGCAAGGTCCCTTTTGTGTCGTACAGGATCTGAGTACCAGCCACCATTAGCGACGGCTCGAGAAGGTCGCAAGCTTGCTCCAGGCTGAAGCACCTCAGGGTCCCAGGTTTGAAGGCTTGGGGTAGTCTCGCGCATTCAGCTGTCCAGGTAATTAGTGCTGTGAGGCCTGCAGCTGTAGCAATTGGAAGAAAGAACTCTTGCGGGCGTGCGAGCAAAAGCAGGTGGGACATTAGTCCCACCTCGTAAACATCTTAGTGAGGTGCATGGAATAAATTGAATTTGTGTTCTACTCTCTTCGCATCAAGACACACATGGGTGAGGTCCCTCACCTATACACACCTCGTCTGTAAATTGATCCCTCGGACCTGGCAACTCGACCCGACTATCCTACCAAGCACTCCTTGCACACCACACCCACGCCGGTGCACCTGGACCCGGGCAAGCGACCCGACCTGATTACCCAGCTTTGAAAGAGCGTGCTGAAGAGTGATATATAGAGAGAGAGAGACATAGGTGTGGGTAGAGGGGTAGGTTTTGCTCTTCGGTTTGTGTAGGGAAGAAGGAGAAGGAAGATTGAAGAAAGAAGAAGACTCGTAGAGCAAAAAGAGAAGGAAAGACAAGGCAGAAGGAAGAGGCGAAGACAAAGAGAAGAGGAAGTCAGAGTGCTAAGGCTAAAGGAAGAAGAAGCAGGAAAGAAGAGGAAGAAACGCAGAGGAAGAAGGTGTAGCTGACACTTAGCTGCAGAGGGAAGAAGAGAGGAAAAGCAGAAGATAGAGGAAAATAAGAAGAAGGAAGAAGAAAGGCAAGAGAGCTGCAGAGAAGAAACAAGGAAGTAGAAGCAGATGGCCAAAGAAGAACAGAAGAAAAAGAGGAAATTAGAGAAAGAAAGTCAGAAGAAGAAGAAGAGAAAGCAGACAGGAGAATAAATAAGAGAGTTAAAAGAGAAAATATCTTTTTAAGACGTCTGATCCCATGATCAGACGTCCAATTTCTTTATTTTTGTCACATTTGACTCAAATTCTTGCATCATATTCTGAGTTACATTTTGAGTAATTCTAAGTGTTCAATTACATTCTTGAGATTAGTGAATAAAATTCCATTTGCTCCCTGTGTTCGACCTCGGATACTTAGGTTTTCGAGTAATAAATTTTTATTTTTTTGACAACGCTTGGTCACCTATACTACGACACAATTGACTGTTAAAACATGATCTAGTCGCGTCAACAAATGTGTAGGGGTCTTTACGAGACTCTCCTTTCCTGGCTACTCAAGTAATTCTCGAGGCGCGTGAGTTTGTAATTTGGAGGTCCATTTGCCTCAAATCTGTCATAGTCATCCAATTATATTGGGTGCCTTGATTGGGTCCAACACACATCCAGTCTCTCTCATCTTTTTTGTAATATATGCATAGAGATGAGGTCCTTAAGACTTACCTTAAGGCCTCCATTAGAGTTTAATTCGAATCGGGGTCAAGCCTCGATTGTCTTATGTGAGTTCTGATCAATCAACTTCATTTTTGTTCATTCCAAACTTGAACTCAATTCTTCATCTTTTGATCCATCACCTGATTTGATTTCAAAACCTTACTTAGAAGTCAACCTGAAAATTAGAAAAATGTCCACTAACCCTGAACCCCGTAAGAGCATGAAGGATTGAATGATTGAGGATTCTATTAGACATAGAGAAGAATTTTTCAAAACCTCAACCCTTTTTAGTAGAGATCAAGGTAGTGAACTTGAGATCATGAGCCCCATTATGAACCACATCCAAATAATTGTAACTTAGATACTATGTGGTTCAACTCGGGAAACCCTCTTAGATCAAATGATTACTATGAGAAGACTTCATAGAGATGAGGGTTTACAATGTTTTTCAAATCTAGAACTGTGGGAAAATTACCAAGATTTCTTCAAATAGCATAGGGATCTATTAGATCAATTAGAAGAGCTAATCAATGAAGAATACCCAGAACCCCAACCAAATTTATATTATGAATCTTGGGATAATTTCGAGGACAAACATGATTTTCCTAAAATTGGGTTCAAGAATGGAGTGTTCTGTGTTGAATCCCCAACCTGATTTTAATCAAATGATGAGTTTGTGCATAAGGAATTACCTGATATAGAAAATCAAATATTGGGTTGGGAGGATTCCATAATAGGTGTTCTTGACTTTGAGCCAGTAGCTGGAATTTTTGAAGTTGGTTCAACTCAAATAGAATTTCAAAACACCTGTGATGAGATTGATTCTGACTACTAATCGGGTTTTTCTGAGATTTGTAATTAGGGTTTTTAAGATTGTTGTAACGCAGAAAAATCGATTCGCTTTTAAATTTGTAATCCTAGATAGTGGGGTATCTAGGGTCGTCCAAGGAGGCAATTTCTTTGCAAAATCGAGTTTCTTACTTGGAAATAGAAATCAACTTTCTTTTTGGTATTTTTCAATATATAATTTTTTTGGTTTTTGAAATAATGACAATACGTGGAGTTGATGACGGAAAAAAGACTAATCCCATTTTAGCAACTAAGTGGAAAGAATGACCTCTTCCCAAGATCACCCTAGGCAAGTGAAGGCCTAGGATAATTGGGAAGAGGGTGTGAAAGTTCTAAAAAAAAACTGAAGTAGAGAACAAGGTGCACAAATTTAGGAAAAGAAACTTTATAGAAATTGGATTTTTGTTCTACACTTATAGAGGAAAGCTTCTGTGACAAAAAATAAAACTAAAAAGCAAATGAAACAAAAATCCTAGATGATGATGGTGAAGATGGTGAAACTCTTGCTCAAACTGTGGCTACTCCCGCAGTTAAAAAGGGCTCCTTTCTTCTCCTTGAATAACTCTTCCAAGTGTCTCCTCCTGGCAAGCCGTAAAGTAGGGGGCATGCCTTTTCTCCTTAAGGTGGATGGCTTCCACCTTAATGGCTCCTCCAAGGGTGGGCGTGCACCACCCTTCCTTCCTCCTTCCTGGCCATCCTCCAAGTTGGAAGCTTGCTCCTCCTAAGAGTGGCACAAGGAAGAAGAGAGAAGGAGAAGAAGGCACTAAGGGGGCGGGTAGGATGCCCCCTTAATCTTCTTCTCTTCTTCTCCTTCCTTGGCCGTGGGTTATGATGGGTGTAGGGTCGAATTAAACTAAAATGGACGATGGGTTTTTAGTGGTGGTTAGGAGGGTCGTTATAGAGGTGGAGAGGGAGATAGTTGGCATGGGTTAGGTTGATGGCTAGGATGCATTTAGGTGGTGGTTATGGGTGGTTATGTTGGTCCTAGGGTTAGGACTAGTTGGCGCCAACCAAGGGGGTGCCATGGGGTTGGTTAAGGGCATGGAGGGGAACCAAAGTTTGTTGCCAACCATGGAGAGGTGCCATGGTTTTGGCGCCAATTATGGGAGCCTCTAGAAGGTGGGTATGTGGATGGTGGATAAGGGTTGTAGGGGTAGGTCTAGGGTGGAGATTGATGGGTTTTTGGAGGGAAAATGGTGGTGCCAAAAGAGGTAGTTATGGTGGTTTTGGGGCCACCTTGTTGGTGCCCTTTGGTGGTGGTTGAGGGGTGAAGGGTGGTGATGGTGGTGGCACCAACTTGGAGTTGGAGTAGGTATCTAGCTTAGGTGGACTAGTTAGGTGGTGAGGGGGAGTTAAGTTGTAGGTGGTGGATGGATGATGGATGGCCAAGGGAGCTAGAGCTTTGCTAAGCTAAGCTACGTAAGCTAGCTTAGCTAGTAGGTGAGTTGAGAAGGAGGTATTTGGAGCTAGGGTTTTCTGGAAAGGAGATGAGAAGGTGATGTTTGGAGCTGAACTAGAGCTGGTGGCTGCTGTAGAAGATGGAAAAGGGCTACTTTAGCTGGCTTAGCTTGCTAGTTCTTTGCTAGTTGCTAAGCCAAGCTAAAGTAAGCTGGCTTCTACTAAGATATGCTGAGGTGAGCTGGGTCTGATCTTCCTGGGGAGGACCTAGCTAGCTGGAACAGCTAAGGTAGCTTAGCTCAACTAAGTTGAGCTAAGAGGAGTCCCTGGGAGCTGGACTTGATCTGGCCTAAGCTAGGTGAAGTCGTCTTCAGCTAACTGGAGTTGAGTAGAGCTGGAGGTAGTTGGACCTAAGCTGAGGTGGGCTCCAGTCAACTCAACTAAGCTAGCTAGAGCTCCCAGTGAACTGATAAGAGCTAAACTCAACTAAGTTGAGCTAAATCTGACCTAACTTAAGCTAGGGTGAATTGAGATGAGTTATCTTGAGCTACCATTTAGCTGAAATGAGCTAAATGGAGCTAGGATGAGCTAACCCTAGTTCAAGTGAGCTGGTATCAAGCTATGATGAGTTGGATTAGGCTGAGTCCCAGCTGGTTTGAGCTTCTCCTTCACTAGTTGCCTTCTTGAGTGCTAGGGTTCTGGGGATCTAATTATCTTGTTTAACTTTAAACATATCAAAAAGATAATAAAATGTAAAATGCATGCCTAACCTAATTATGCCAAATATAGCGCAAAAACCCATTTGCAGAGTTAAAATCCTAAGAGCTATGTTTGTTTTAATGCATAAGAACGATAATAAACTGGCATTTATCAACTACCTCGAGGTTATAACTCCACCTTATCTTGGTAAGGTCTTCCTCAAGTATAGTTCTAACATCCCAACTGACTTGAATTTAGGTTCTAGTGACCCAATTCCTATACTTGACCTAGAATCTAGACCAAAAATTATTTGGGATGATTGTAAGGCTCAATTTAATGAGGATATAATCACATATTCAAATTATCATGATTTTTATGAGCCTATTTTTGATGATGAAACTGCTCTAGATTCCTCAAAAAAGCACATTGATTTATTTGAATTGAAACTGATTTATGATATAGAATCAGAGGAATCGAAAGAGTCAGGATTAGATTGGATCCATTCTAGATATCTTGATCCCAATCTTATGCCTAATAAGGATATTCTTATTAGCTTGGAATCTAGGCTAGACCAATCTCAGTTTGATAACTGTGTGGATTTTGATTCTTGTGGTGGTGATTGTAATTCTGATTCAGGTTCAGAAAAATCTTTTCACTCGTGTTCTGTTCTTGGATTCTCCTATGTTGATGCTAATTTTGAATCTTATTTTGATTTAAGAGAATCCTTGTTTCTAGAGGATTACATCTCAATCTATGACCTCAATGTCGGTGATCCATTATTTGATTTTGACTCTGAGGTCATTAATTTGGAGCTCAAAGCAATTGCACCACCTGATCAGGAGGCCACGTAGGAATGGTTGTTTAAGCCTCTCAACAACCGATCTCAATCACACTACTCCACTAGAATCCTTTTTTATCCTGAATCATTTCAGTCCAATCTGGTTGGAACTGATTTTCCACCTCAGTTTGACAATGAGTGGGACGTTGATCAAACTGATAGCCAACTGCTGATTACTTCTGATCCCATAAGTAGGTCTTGATATTGAGTTAGCTAGAAGTTTTTAATGTTTCGTCATTGTAGCAAAATCTCCTAAATAGCTCTCTCAACAAATACAAATTATAACTCGAATATCTAAAATGAAGTCCGAGGTCAAACATAGGGAGCAAGTATTGAAATTCAGGCGCTAATCGAAATGAATGTATATATGAGCACAAGAAATAAGCCAAGAATGTTATTCAATGTATAATCTCTACTCAAATTTGATATTCAATGCCAAGCATGAGTTCTTCAAGAGTTAAATATGGCAAAAAGAAAAAGGCAAAATAATGATGATTTAGATCACCAATTATTAGCCTAACACATATATATACTAATTACTTGATGAATCAAATAATTGCATAATGGCCTGAACCACTTAAACCATAATTCCACGCCAGCAGTGCACAATGTCAGAGCCAATCAGATGTCAGGCTCTCAAGTTAGACAACTTAAATGTTGCTGGCTACAGTGCTTTCTTTTGATCTTCAAGCTTTCTTCTTCTACCTTAGCTTCTTCTTCTCTTCACAGATCCTTCTCTTTTCTTGCCATGAGCCTCTTCTTCCTTTCTTCTCTTCTTCTCAGGGTCTTCTCCTCTTCTTCTTCTTTCTCTTATGCACAAGGGAAGCAAAGCCTCAGTGACTAAGTGTTGGAGATTTCCCCTGAAGAGCAAAACCCACAACTACCCCGCTCTCTCTTTCTTTCCTCTTTCCTTTCCTCTTCCTCTGTCAAAGATATTCGGGCTAATTGGGTATATGGGCATGCACAGTAACTAGGTCCAGGGCTACGTGCATGGTGTCACAGCCGAGGAGTGAGCAGGCGTAGGTGGGTTGGGTGAGTGTGGGTGAAAGGGACCTCACCCTCGGTGTCGAGGCAATAAGGCCAAACTAGGAATTCAATTTATTCGTTTGCATTCACTCTTTCACACTCGATGTGAGACTAATCAATCCTCCTTTCTTCATGTGTGGCTACTAATGTGAGGCTTCGTGTTTGGAGTAGCTGCAGAGGGCAGGGTCTTCAATTGACCACCTGGGAGACTTCAGGACCTGGGATTGTAGCGATCAAGAGCTGCAGCTGGTTGCTTTGACGCCTGGAGGTGAAGAATATACCGGAGAAGACAGTGGTAGTGGCAGAGCTTCGATGAGACCCTAAAACAATGAATAAGGCCTCACGACCACATTAAAATTTCTCAAGAGCTTCTCCTGGGCTTGGAGAAGTTGGTGGCAGTGGCTGCATGGCATATGGAGGTGCGTGGTGGTTAGGTGAGGTCGGAAGATGACGTGCGAAGGTAGGTTGGTCAACAACATGTTTGGATGGGCGATAGGGTGGAATAGGTTAGGACTTTTGTTCATAGTGGTGTGGCGGAGGTGTAGAAAGTGTTGGCGAGGTGTTTGGAGGTGGTAGTGTGCAGAGGACCTCGTCGGAGAGGCAGCTAGAGTAGAGGAAGATGATGGCGATTGGCGGCGTCGAGGGTTGTTTTGGGTTTTAAATAGAAGGAATTAACCTAAAGATCTAAGGGAACCTAACTAACCCTAAACTAATGGTTGAAAGGGAAGGATTCCCATGCTGCTGGTATGCCGGACGTGGGGAAGAAGAATACTCCTGTGGTAGAAGCGGCGACGATGAAGAGGCATAGGTAGTAGCCGCTGGTATTGTGATGCACAGAAGGTGAGGAAGAAGAATCCACCCGCTATGGTCTGTGAGGGTGGACGAGGAAGGTGGTCGGAGAAGGTTACCGGAGTTGGTGGAGATGGAGGTCAGGGGGAAGGGAAGAGGGGAGAATCGGCCTCCAAATCAAGCTAAGGAGGTTGACGATGCGACCTGGGTCCTTTTAAAAGGCTTACGAAAGCATTCCAAGCTTGGAAACCAAGCTTCGAAGCACGTGAACCTTACGGACAAAGGAATCCTAAATTTCAAATGATTCGCATGATCTTTTGGGAAAGAATCACGATCCAAGATTAGGTTTAGATCATAGAGGATTCTCTCAGGAGTCTCCCTTCCAATTTTGGAAGGGTTTCTCCATGAAATTAGGGAGAAAACCCTGATTGAAACTCGGCTCTTGATGGGTTCACAAGGTCATGGCAGCAAGGACCTATTGGTGATGAAGATGACAAAGTTAGGGGGGTCCTTGCAATAGATTTTGAAAGCTAGGGGTTTAAGTGAGAGATAAATTGTCTGACTAGACCAAAATGGAAACTAGGTCAAGATGATCTTGTTGGTGCTAGAGCACCACGATCATTTGTTTTGATGATAACAAAACACGTGTTATTTAACATTTGCAATTTGAGTCCTAGATTTCAGGTCAATTGCAAATGAAGACGTGTTTAGACGGAACTCGAGCTCGCATCCAGGACGGATTGGAGGAGCTTGACGGAAAATAGAGGAGGTTCGCGTGGAGCGAAAGATTGGAGATGGAAGACAAGAAGAATAGGATAGATTCTTTTTTATCCTTTCATGTATCTCTTGTATTTATTTTCTTGCTCTTCATTTTCCTTAGACATTATGTTAAAGAGCCTCAAAGAACCCTAACAGTAGTCCTAGGAACACCTGCACAACCCTAGGATACGTAGGTTTTCTGTAGAACACTTAGAAAACCAATATAGGGTTAAAACTGACTTTCCAGACGTCTAATTCACGAATCAGACGTTTGATAAAGGATTTTAAGACGTCTGACTGTTGTTTCAGACGTCTGATAACTGTTAGGCTGGACATAGTTAGTTCTGTCTGATGAATTCAGACGTCCAGACCTTATACCAGACGTCTTAGGAGACGTCTGATGACTTTGCCAGACGTC
This sequence comes from Thalassia testudinum, assembly GCA_037157565.1. NCBI lineage: Eukaryota > Viridiplantae > Streptophyta > Magnoliopsida > Alismatales > Hydrocharitaceae > Thalassia > Thalassia testudinum. The sequence continues at coordinate 54,848,983 of JAZHRO010000025.1, read as the reverse complement.
CAGTTAGTGGACCGTTGGCTGGCTTAGAAGACACTCAAGAATATGACCGTTAGAGCCTTATCAGACGTCCATAGGACTTCACAGACGTCTGATAAATGACCGTTTTGCCTCGGCTGACCCAAAATCTCTTCTCAGAGATTTTCTAGCCGTTGCAACGTTTGGAAATCAATTCCCACGGTAAAAGTAGGTTTCCAGACGTCCAGACTTAGTGCCAGACGTCCTCTATGTCGTCTGATGGACTTGTACAAAAACCCTGTTTAGATCTGATTCAAGTCAGGGAGAAACCCGCATAGAATCAGACGTCTGACCTTGGAATCAGACGTCTTAAAGTGGCCTTCCAGACGTCTGATGCTAGAGTTAGACGTCTGATAACCCTGTGAAGTGTAATCATTGTCCTGATTTCGGCCTGATTCTCTTGGGCTTTGCACCCAACGGCTATGGAAGCTTTTCCAAGCCTTCCAAAGCCTTCCTAAGGCCTCTATAAATAGAGGGGAGCCTTTGCAACACAAAAACACACAAGATACACACTAAGAGAAACAAGAGACACACCTAAGCAACTTAGTTCCACTCTTTTGTGTCCAATTGAGGCCCTTGCTCTCCAAGCTCTAGCTTCATTCTCTTGAGAGCATCAAGCCTTCGCGCGCCCGCTCTCCCACTGTTGATAACGAGAGCGACGTAGCGCCATCGCGTGGCACACGCACCGCGTCATCGTCGACGCACTCCTTGCAAAGGGGAGTTTCCTATTTCCTATAGAAGCTAGGTTTAATTACTTTGTTGGCTCTATAGGACTATTGTTTCTTTTATCTTTGTCTTTTGGTTGGGTATTCGCTCTGCGAATTCCCGTCTCCTTCGTGGGACAAAATCCTTCTCGTGGAGAGAAGGGGTTGAGGAACGCTACCCTCGTACTTGTAGCGTGGTTGTATTGAGGTTGAATCACCCTCGTTCAAAGTGATTCGGTTAGTGGATTTGATCAACTAGGTTGATCGGAAAATCCTAACTCGAGAGGGTTAGGTGGTGGTTTTTACCCGGTTTGGGTTTCCACCTAAAAATTACTTGTGTACATTTTGTGATTGCCTATTTTGTGATATTGTTTATATTTATTTCCGCAATTATTACGTCACCCCCTCCTAGTAGGGACTTTCAATTGGTATCAGAGCAGGTTTTCCGCCGATAGGAGTAACATCCGCGGAAAGATCACATGGAGGGAAGCTGTTCCACAAGCAGGATTTCCGAGGGGCAGTCCACATCCCGTCCGCCGTTCTTCGACGGGAGCAACTACCCCTACTGGAAGTTGCGGATGAAGACGTGGCTTCAAGCCACCGACTTCACAGTCTGGGCCAGGTGCGAGACCCCCTTCGACATCCCAGAGAAACCCGCCAGAGGATACTCGCAGCAGCAGATCCGGGAGCTCTCTCTCAACGCGAAAACAATGAACGCGTTGTATTGCGCGCTCAGCTCGGAAGAATTCAACAGAATCTCGCAGTGCGCCACCGCATACGAGATTTGGCACACACTCGAGGTAACTCATGAAGGTACCTCTAAGGTAAAAACCTCAAAAATTAATTTACTTTCTCAAGAATTTGAATCTTTTTCAATGAAATCTAACGAGTCTTTAAGTGAGATGAACACTAGGTTCACTCTCATTGTAAATAACTTGAAAGCTTTAGGAAAGACTTTCATAAAGGGGGAGCTTCAAGGGAAGCTTCTTCGTTCCCTTGGACCGGAGTGGGAACAGAAAGTCACCGCCATCGAGGAGGTGAACGAAATGGAGGAGCTCAACATGGAAGATCTCCTAGGCAATCTGATGGCCTACGAGACTAAGTTGAAGCAGAAGAAGAAGGATACACCGGAGCCTAAACTAAAGAAGACTCTCGCCTTCAGAGCCGCGTCGGATAGCGAGGTAAGTTCCGACGACGAAGACTTTAGAATTTTACTTAAAAATTTTTCCAAGTTTTGTAGGGAATTAAAGAAAAAGAAAAAGGAGAAGAAGGAAAGCCCGAGACGTTGCTACCACTGCAACGGGAAAGGGCATCTGTGACCAGAATGCCCTCTTCTCAAAAAGGAGAAAAAGAAGGCGTTCCAAGCCACTTGGGACGATTCTAGCTCGGAGGAAGAAGAAGAAAAGACCATAGAAGAAGAAACCGCTTGCTTCGGCTTCATGGCCAGAGGAAGCGACAGTGAAAGCGGAAGCGACTCCGACGACGAGGTAAATTTTGATTTACAAGAAGCTTTTAATGAATTATTCGAGATTAGTAAATCACTAAAAATAGAAAACAAAAGCATGAAGAAGAACCTTATTTTTCTTAAAAATGAAAATGATAGGTTAGAAAAACAACTTAAGGACATAGAAGCTAGTCCTAAGGATGATAACCTATTATTAGATAATCATAACCTCATCAATGAAAATAATAAATTGATTGAGGAAAATGTTAGTCTAAAATTAGAAATTTCAGATTTAAAGACTAAAATGAACATTATAGAAAAAGAAATTGCATGTCTTAGGGAAAATTCTAACAAATTAATCAACAAAGTAGACAAGTTTTATAGCCCTAAGGTTGAGAAAGGATCTCCATCAAGGAGACCCTCTAACAAATCCGGATCCAAGCCCACTTGGATACCGAAAAAAGAATTAGAATCTTGTTTTGTAGGGTTCAGGGATGACTACAACATAAAGGACTGGACCTACAAGCTCAAGGCTGGTCAACTTAAGTTGGGAGAACCAATGAGTAGACCAAGGAGGAGAAGAAGAAGACCGACGAGACGGCGAACAAACGACGGACCCGCCGCACGTCGACCACCAGATTGGTGACCGGCGCCGATGCCCGGGCCTCCAAGCTACGGATGGGAGCCCCATCCGATGTGGCATCCACCACCACCATTCGGGCCATTTTATTGGCCATGGTAGGTGAGGTAAAATTTTTAACCCTATCTTTTTATAAGCATTTAGATAGGGGGAGTTAAAAATGATGAGCTTATTGTCAATTTTTAAGGGGGAGATACAAGTTAGCTAAATTTCCTTTAGTAAGGGGGAGAAAAATAATAGCTATCTTGTTGTTATAAAAAGGGGGAGGACATTACCTTTGTTAAAAATAAATAGAAGAGCATGTTTTAAGGGGGAGTAATAGGAAATATAAAATCAATCAAACCTTTTTGATAATGTCAAAAAGGGGGAGGATTTTTATGCATTATTATTTACGATTTTGTCATCATCAAAAAGGGGGAGATTGTTGGTGCTAGAGCACCACGATCATTTGTTTTGATGATAACAAAACACGTGTTATTTAACATTTGCAATTTGAGTCCTAGATTTCAGGTCAATTGCAAATGAAGACGTGTTTAGACGGAACTCGAGCTCGCATCCAGGACGGATTGGAGGAGCTTGACGGAAAATAGAGGAGGTTCGCGTGGAGCGAAAGATTGGAGATGGAAGACAAGAAGAATAGGATAGATTCTTTTTTATCCTTTCATGTATCTCTTGTATTTATTTTCTTGCTCTTCATTTTCCTTAGACATTATGTTAAAGAGCCTCAAAGAACCCTAACAGTAGTCCTAGGAACACCTGCACAACCCTAGGATACGTAGGTTTTCTGTAGAACACTTAGAAAACCAATATAGGGTTAAAACTGACTTTCCAGACGTCTAATTCACGAATCAGACGTCTGATAAAGGATTTTAAGACGTCTGACTGTTGTTTCAGACGTCTGATAACTGTTAGGCTGGACATAGTTAGTTCTGTCTGATGAATTCAGACGTCCAGACCTTATACCAGACGTCTTAGGAGACGTCTGATGACTTTGCCAGACGTCCAGTTAGTGGACCGTTGGCTGGCTTAGAAGACACTCAAGAATATGACCGTTAGAGCCTTATCAGACGTCCATAGGACTTCACAGACGTCTGATAAATGACCGTTTTGCCTCGGCTGACCCAAAATCTCTTCTCAGAGATTTTCTAGCCGTTGCAACGTTTGGAAATCAATTCCCACGGTAAAAGTAGGTTTCCAGACGTCCAGACTTAGTGCCAGACGTCCTCTATGTCGTCTGATGGACTTGTACAAAAACCCTGTTTAGATCTGATTCAAGTCAGGGAGAAACCCGCATAGAATCAGACGTCTGACCTTGGAATCAGACGTCTTAAAGTGGCCTTCCAGACGTCTGATGCCAGAGTTAGACGTCTGATAACCCTGTGAAGTGTAATCATTGTCCTGATTTCGGCCTGATTCTCTTGGGCTTTGCACCCAACGGCTATGGAAGCTTTTCCAAGCCTTCCAAAGCCTTCCTAAGGCCTCTATAAATAGAGGGGAGCCTTTGCAACACAAAAACACACAAGATACACACTAAGAGAAACAAGAGACACACCTAAGCAACTTAGTTCCACTCTTTTGTGTCCAATTGAGGCCCTTGCTCTCCAAGCTCTAGCTTCATTCTCTTGAGAGCATCAAGCCTTCGCGCGCCCGCTCTCCCACTGTTGATAACGAGAGCGACGTAGCGCCATCGCGTGGCACACGCACCGCGTCATCGTCGACGCACTCCTTGCAAAGGGGAGTTTCCTATTTCCTATAGAAGCTAGGTTTAATTACTTTGTTGGCTCTATAGGACTATTGTTTCTTTTATCTTTGTCTTTTGGTTGGGTATTCGCTCTGCGAATTCCCGTCTCCTTCGTGGGACAAAATCCTTCTCGTGGAGAGAAGGGGTTGAGGAACGCTACCCTCGTACTTGTAGCGTGGTTGTATTGAGGTTGAATCACCCTCGTTCAAAGTGATTCGGTTAGTGGATTTGATCAACTAGGTTGATCGGAAAATCCTAACTCGAGAGGGTTAGGTGGTGGTTTTTACCCGGTTTGGGTTTCCACCTAAAAATTACTTGTGTACATTTTGTGATTGCCTATTTTGTGATATTGTTTATATTTATTTCCGCAATTATTACGTCACCCCCTCCTAGTAGGGACTTTCAGATCTCTGATTTAGCCCAAATTTTGCTAAAAATCTAATTTGGACCCAAGGAATCTGATGTTGAAGTCAGATTTTGGTTTTGACCAAGTTTGATTTGGTAATTTGTGTAGAAACCCAAATTAGGGCGATTATTTGTCTAAGACTCTATTTTAGTTCAAATTGGGTTCAGATGATCAAATCAAAGGTACCAAACCTTATAAAATATTTTTATATGATTTTAGAAGGCTTAGGTGAATTTTATCCTGACCAAAACCTCACTTAATTAAGTAAGTCTGAAATTAGGGTTTTGAATGTCCATTAATTCTTGAAATGTGTGAAAACCCATTTCTGTTTACATGGACCCTCTTGTTAGACATTTATAACCATTTGATCTTTAATTAACCTCTAGGAAAATTGGTGATTGTTTTACATTTAGGATATTCTGTTAGAACTACAGATTTACCCCCTGGAATAAAAAGAAATCAAGAAGACAAAAGAATAGTGATTTAAATCACCAATTATTTTAGTTTATTTAAGAATATATCCCAACCATTCAATGTAGCCAAATAAGTCAATAGTGTTATCAATGCTACAGTACTCAGTATCAGACGTTGGCTTCCTAAAATGACTTAAGTGTCTCAACACTTAGCCTCAACAGCACAAGGCTTCTCCCTCCTCTCTCTTCAAACCTTCTTCTTTTCTTCTTCTTCTCAACGTCTTCGGAAACTTAAGGCTTTCTTCCTTCTCAAGCACAGAACACAGTCCTTCTTCTTCAGCGCCTTCTCTTTCTTCAACACAGGGCACAACCTCTCTTCTTTAGAGGCTAAGGGGATGCCTCTTTCTTCTCTTCAATGGCTAAGTGTAAAGCCCTCAAGAGCAAAACCTTCCCCCTCTCTCTCTCACAATTCCTCCTCTTTTTCTCTCAAGACCCGGGTATAATCGAGTAACCGGTTGAGTTATCAGGTCTAGAATAGTGTCTAGGTCTGCAGCCGTGAGTCGCAGGTGAGGAGTGAGCTTAGGCAGGTATATGGGTGTGCACGGGGGTGAAGAACTTGACCCCTCATGTTCTGGGTGATAAGGCCTTAGCAAGAAATTGTATTATTCCGCTCAAGCGGTTCCTCATCCACCGATGTGGGACTAAATGTCCCACATCTCCTTCACACGCAGTAGTAGAAAGGCTTCTCTAATTGGAATGGTTGCAGTAGGTAGGCAGTTCAACTGAGGTCCTCGAAGGATGCTTGGAAGAGTTCCATGAGACCTGGGGGTAGAAATTTGGTTGAAGATGGCTGGAGCACTGTGTGTCCAATCAGTGAAGGCGAGGGTGATGTTGGAGGATGGGGACTATCTGAAAGACAAAATAAGGGCTAAGAGCCCTTGTTAAAAAGCTCAAAGGCTTCGCTGGATGATGGCAAAGGTGGTAGTGGCAGTTTTATGGTGAATTATGGTGTGTGCTGGTCAGACGGAGGCAGAAGGTGTGAACGGATGTGGGTTTGCTCGATGGATAGTTGGAGTGGGTTTTTGGTGGAATTGAGTGAGGGGTTTTGTGCGGATGGATGAGGAAGAGCTTTTGGAGTTGGAGCGAGTGCGTTTGGTGCAGTGTGGATAGTGGTTGGTCACATCGGAGGTACATCGGACATGGCTAAGAAGGAGAGGGAGTAGGCGAGATGGCGGTCGAAATAAGAGTTAAAAGAGGGGGAAGGAGAGTAGAGGGGACTAGGAAGTGAGGGAACCTAATGTTAACAGTTGAAAGGGGTAGGAGGGTGTCGGCTATGATTGGCTGGTACTGTGGAAGAGAATGCCTCCGATGAGAATGCGACGAGGAAAGAGAGTCAGAGAGCTCCTTGCTGGTATTGCGAGGAGCGGACAAAGGAGAGGAAGAGGATGGGTCGCTTGATTTGTCATCTAGTGGCTGGAAGAAGGAAGTTGAGGAAGCTCAGCAGAGTCGCGGCGAAGATGGTCGAAGGAAGGGAAAGTTGAGGAATTTGAGGCCAAACTGGACTAAAGAGCACGGTTAGAAGACCCAAGAGCTTTTATAGAGCTCGGGTAGGCTCTCAAGCTTGGAAACAAGCTTGAAGAGTTCAAAAAATTAGCGAAGAAGATCCCTAAAATTCTAAGGGTTTGCACGAGCTTCTTGGGCCAAATTTGAGTCCAAGATGCCACTCAAGTGATTTGAGACATCCTCAAGATCTTCCCTGCCAAATTTGGAAGGGATTGGTCGAGAAATCGTGGAGGTATCCCTGATTGAAGGTCACCTCTTTTGGGTTCACACTTGCCATGGCATCAAGGACCCTTTTTCAAAGAAGATGAAAGTTGGGGGGTGATTTGCAATTAATTTGAAAGCTAGGGGCTTGTAAGTGAGAGAAAGAATCAGATTAGACTAAAATACATACTAGATTAAGATGAATTCTGATTGGGCCCAAATTTTGGTATAAACCTAATTTGGACCCAAGGAATTTGATGATGGGATCGAATTTTAGTTTTGATGATGTTTGACTAGGCAATTTGTGTAGAAACCCAAATTAGGGTAGAATTGTGTCTGTGACTCTATTTAAGGCCAAAATAGGTTCCAAAGGTCAAATCAAAGATACCAAACTGCATGGAATATTTTTCTATGAATTTTAGAAGGTTTAGATGAATTTTGTTCTGACTTAAACCTCTATTATTTAAGTGGGTCTGATATTAGGGTTTTAGGTTATGAATTAGTTCTTGAAGTGCGTGAAGCCCATTTGTATTTTATGGACACTCTTATTAGAGTTTAATGCTCATTAGACCTTTGCTTAACCCCTGGGAAACCTCATGATTATTCTACATTCATGGTATGCTATTAAATCTGTAGAATTAATCCTAATTTAAAGTATTCTTCTCAGAGAGGATATTCAGTGAGTTACGACTCTCAGGCGGTTATGTAGGAGCATTTATCAATTGACTATAATTAATTAAAGCTAGTTATGGCTCATGATGATGTTATGATCACCAGCCCTTGATGGATGGAGAGCCACCTCCTTAATAAGGTGCATGCACTTGAATTTTTATTTTGGTGGGACCTGAGTGCGTAAGCCTTAGTAAGCAGCATGCCTATCCTCACCACCCTAAAAGGCTCACAAAAAGTCTCACACACTTGCACCAGAAAATGAAAAGAAAAGAAAAAGTAGAAAAAGAAGAAAAGAAAGGAATATAGAAAGAAGAAGAAGAAATGGTGCTAGAACTTTATTTTTCTTTTTTTAGAGAGATATACCTTGAGGTTGACCTCGGCAAAAAGCAAGAAAGCTGCTAAATTCATGTGGGAGTAGCCGACTAGGTCTAATAGGTTATTAATTAGAAACTTAGGATCTATAACTCAATTCACCTTCACTACACTATTCTAACATCGATAGTAACAAAACTGGGAGTGAAATTGAGACCAACCTAAACCTTGTGCTGTGGTGTTTAAAAATCAAGGGTCAGGTGAAGTTAAATCAGTAGGAAGCTAGTAATTTTATTGTCTTAAGAAAAGAAATGTCCAAAGTACTAGGCATAAGAGTGCTTCGTATTTCAACCTATTTTGATAATGGTCATTAACTAATAAGTTACACATGAACTCTAAAAATAAGAAAAGTTATTTGAGTAGAGATGACACAGATACCATTAAGCTAAAAATCTATGTTGAACTTTAAGAATTGGTAAGGGACTAGCAAATGGTAGGCATGGGGATATGAAGGTAACATCATCATCCTTTATATCTAGTCTAACTTGATGAAGTTCTAAGGTTAAATTTACTTTATTAATGAATAAAAGGGTATAAATTAATAATATCAAGAATTAAGAAGAATGACATCCAAATTAGTTAATTCTGTTGTTTTCACAAGCTAATACAAATGCAGATTAACTAAAGGGAAAGACTACACTTAATTGGAGGTCAACTAAGCTCAAATTCCCAATAAGTGGGCTTACAATTATTGATTTAGGGTTTCTCTGAGAATTAAAGGCTAAATCACTCATAAAAACCCTAATTTTAGCCACTCTTAAATTCAAAGGGTTATGTTGGAAATAAATTTAATCTAAACCTTCTGAAAATCATTAAAAGTTATTCCTTAAGATTTAAAACAACCAATTTTGTAAAATGAACCCAATTTGACCTAAATCAAGGAACAAGGTTAATAATTAATATATTTTAGGTTAAATTATAAATTGACTAAGAAAACTTCATCAAAACCAAAAATTAAAGTCACCACTAGATTTCTTGGGTCCTAATTATGTTACCCCAAAAACTTGGATTCAATTGGACCTTATTTTGACCTACTTTGCAATTAAGTCCTTCGTTGATGCCAGCACTTCATCTTCTTCTCTAGCCACACGAAGAAGATGCAAGAGCTGTTCTCAGGCACAAATTTTGGAGATCAATATCTCCTAAATTATGTGGTGAAATCCCACCAAAATTGGTAGGTGTGTTCTTGAATTGATCTTGCGTTTATTAATGTAAATCCCAGCCGTTCTTTCCATCTGTGGAGGTTGCATTTCGCAATCAAAATTTTTGCACAAACACACTACTAATTAACCTCATTTAGGTTGACTTTGCACCTTAATTCATGTGGTCTTTGCTCTATAAAGACTCGTCGTCCCTTAGCGAGTATTTTTGTCCAGAAATTGAGTGCAACTTCCTCGTCTCCTTCCATGACATGTAGCCATTAACATACCTTGGAGCTCCTCAACCCCAATTCCTTGTCAGTCCTCACCATTAACCAAGGACATGGTTTCGTTCCTCTTTTCTTTGTCGTGCTTCCAGCCAAACAAGATGATCGAATACCCCCTTGTCAGCTCGAATTCCTCCCCTCTTTCGTCACTTGAAGGTCTGCCAAAGCCACGTGTTATCGCCCTCTCTTTCATCTAATTAGGTTAGGGTTTTCGTCCTTCATAGCTAGCTTTAGGTTTAGGATAGCTTAATTTTTATTTTTATTGCTTGTATCACCCACTACCACTGTGCCATTAGGAGCTTCTTCACCACACCTCCATATGCACCCGCATACGCCATAGCCATAAGCTTCTGAACTTAACATGAGGTCAAAAGGCCTTGTATTTTGCTCACATGACCTCGCTAGAGTTCACTGTCTTCACCAGCTCCGGCTGCCACTTTCGTCGCCTCCACCACTCCATTCACTAATCCACCACCGATCGCATGTGAGAAATCACCTTGAGATCACTTCTCGCCCTCCACCATCATCATCAGACTGTTGGATTGAAGTTTTTACCATCATTCGATGAACCATCATTGGAGAAGACAACTGCAACACAAACTCTGAAGGGCTGTGATCAAGGGACCCAATTGTAAGCATTCAATTATTTCTCAGGGTCTCTTTACAATTTCTTTTGAACCAATAAGGACTCATTCATGATTATATTTTATCTAAGGGTTTTATTGCACAACACGGATTCAAAGTCTTCATTGTTAAAATATTCATTAATCTTTGGTTAATTAGATTAATTAGGTGATTAAATCCTAATTAATCAAGATTAGAGAACAATAAGCATGAGGACTTGATTCCAATTTTTGTGCAAATCTTCCACCTCTTTTTAATGCCACCTCATGGGCATACAAGCTCTTGCAGTGTAATAAAAGCATTCTCGCCCCTTTGCTGTTTAGCCTAATAGGGACGGGTTCCCCCTACGCATATATAAGTGTGCTTGAGCCCATTACTATATAAATATATATAGCCCACTAGGGTGGCCCATTAGGGTGAGAGAAAGAGGTGAGGCCCATTTGGGCCCATTATGACCTGGGTTGGACTGTCGTTTCCCTCGAGCCTGACCCATTTTAGATCAAGGAGAGAAGTAAAGAAGAAAGAGTGAAGGGAGACTTAGTGAGAATTGTAGTTGTGCACGCTAAGAGAGAAAGAAAGAAAAGAAGAGTGAAGTGAATATGCAAAAGGGATTCAAATCTTAACTCTTAAAAAGCCAATAAGGTGAGTTTTGTCCCACATCATGGGATTATGAGCGTTTTGAGTGCCTTATAAGGAATCCTCTCCTAAGGCTATTTAGCCTGAATAGGGAGGCTCCCCATAGGGCATATATAAGCCCAATCTACTTATATATATATATATACTGAGAGAGAGAGAGAGAGAGAGAGAGAGAGAGAGAAGAGCCCTACAAAAGGGTGGCCCAATAGGGTATGGTCTGAAGAATGCCAGGTTTTGCACTAAGAATAAGCAATAAAAAAAAAGGGGCTTATAAGTGTTAGCAAAGGACTCAAAACATTTTCCTTCATGTGCATAGCCCTAACACTTGTCTTTTTTCACTTTTTGAATTAGAAACCTAAGATTAAAAGAACAAACATTTTGTTTCTAGTTCCTGACCTGAAAGTGTTTGATAGTGATAAGTCGTACTTTATTCTTGCTCACAGAGAATGACCTTGGAATACTTTTATTTCGAGTAATATAAATTTAGGTGTTGATTTCGCTATTGTCAACTATACTATGATGCATTCTTAAACTTTGATCCAGTGTAATTAACACCCACAAAAAAGGGATTTTTACAATGAAGTTCACCTATATAGATTATTAAAGATGAAGATGGGATGAAGTTAGAAGGGACACTAATACAATCAGAAAAAGTCTAGAAAATTTGGAATTCCAAGTTTCCTTCTCGCTTTCAGTTGATTTTATGGAAGATAGTTGTAAGGGCCCTACTCAGGGACAATTTACCCTAAAATTTGTGGAGTTTGATTTGTGTTTGTACTTAATGTGCTTGGAATTATAGAGGATATAGATCATTTATTCCTATATTTTAAATTTTGCTTAGCTTAGTTCAAAATAAGGAGATTATCAAAGAAGAGTTTTGAGGAATTTTCAGGTAGGTTGTTCGAGTCACTTAACTAAGAGATTGATGATGTGTTGGTTAGTATGCTATATGCAATATGGGAATCCAAATGCAAGACTCTTGATGAGTTATTGATATTTTATATTTTATGTCCACTTTTGTTAGTTTTTAGTATTTTCTCATGTGATTAGAGTAGATATTTAGCAAATATTCCATATACCATAAATAATTTTATGTTTTAATATTTTCAATGTAGATATCTAGAAATTATCATCATGAATGAAGGAGATGTTAAGGAAGAAAGCAACCACGAGGATCATTAATGAAAAGTTACAAGGCATGTTATCTAAAATGGTTCTTGAAAAAAAAAATAAAAGAAAACAAATAAAAGGAGAAAAAATCAAGAAAAACTCCCTTTAGGATATTTGGATTATTTGGGCATATGAATCAAGAGAAAAATGAAGAAATAAGCATATCTAAGCTTTGTGGTGGGCTATATAATGAATACAAGCCAGGAAATTAAAGTTTTATCAAGAATAGAAGTTTGTTGACAAATTTTGGTTGTTTTGAAGATTTTTCTTGAGGATCTAAACCTCTATAAATACTCCTCAAGGATCTTCTTCCCCTTATCCCGACTACCTTCCCACCTTGGGTAATTCGCCCCTCTCTATCCCTCTCTTGTCCATGGGGAGTATGTAGGACTTTTGAAATTATCTTTGAATCAATTGCGTCGATGAGGAAGTAGGTCTTGGTGGAAGGAATAGATGCATGCATCATCAAGTTCTTTGAGGTAACCGATGGGGACTATGTCGACGTGCATTGGATTCAAGGCTTGGCATTTTCCTCACCTTAGGATTTGTTTCATATTAGTTTTCATTACTTTTCCTATTATTTATGTTTTTCATGTATTTATGTTTATTTGATTGAGTGCATCACATTTAGTTTGTGTTTGATTAGTTCAATTTCATTCTTATCATTATTAGTTATTAGTTAGCTTTAGAAAATTATTTTAGTGCTTTTTGCCTATCAAAACATTAAGAAAAATTATCATGCCTGTGTTTCATAACTAGTTAGTTTATAATTTAATTTCATGCATAGATAGTACAACAAAATGTACAAAAGATGAATGAATAATGATGATTTGCAGCATTCATCATTATTTTAAATATAAGAATGATTTTACTTAATCACTGTGATTTTTTTAAAAAATAATAATGATTTTAGTTATTAGTAAATTTTTTTAAAAAAATAGCAACGATTATTTTGATTCGTTGTTATCTATTTGTTAACAACGAAACAAATTGTCATCATCTTATTTAAATTTAAATAAGAATTTAAGGGCACTTTTTATAAATTTTCAAAACCTTATAGACTCCAACTCCCCCTAGACTAATCCCCCTCACACCCCTTTGTATTCCCGGTCACTCGCAAAGATGACACAACCACTGATCTCATCCCTTGATTCCTCGACTGCTGTTAAACGAGATTTCTACGCTAAGAATTTGAGTTCGAAAACCCTGTCGATGTAATCACGTAAAAAATCTGTCAAACAAATAATTTAACCAAAACTCAAGGTGAGTCCTAGGTCAAACACGAGGAGGCAAACGTTTGATCAAAAATTACGTTTATATTATTGTCACAAAAGCATATTAGCTGGTTAAATTAAATCTATGCTAGCTATCTACTTAAAGAATAATTAATAGAAGAGAGAGAAAGAATAATATAAATAAAGAGAAAATAGAGAGAGAATAGACAAATGTTTCATAACCACATAATTATGTTCATTACATCTACGTGCTATACTAGAAAGTAGGAAATCTACACTAGGAAGCAATAAAGAGAAGGAGGTGAGAAGTTATCCTCCTCGATGGTTGCTTGGACAATGAGCCACGTTGATGGAGCGCCCTGACGAAGGTGGTGAGATGTTGGATGAGGGAAAATGATGACAGAGGACGGAGGATGGAATAGGGCAACGTCGCTATTGACGGGATAAAATAGGGTTTTAAAATCACTTCATTGTAGTAAAGCCATAATCTCTTGTCAACAAATATAATTTATAACTTGAATCAAGAATAAAGTCCGAGGTCAAACACAAGGAGCAAGTATTGCAATTCACGCACTAAACTCAATTAAAATATAAATGAGCACAGGAAAGTAAGCCAATAATGATATGCAATGAATAATATCTACTCAAAACTAATCTTCAATGTAAAACATGAGTATATCAAGAGTTTGATAAGGCAAGAAGATATCTAAGATAAAATAATGGTGATTTGAATCACCAATTATTAGTTTAGGCACATCTATATATTAATTACTCAATTGTAGGAAATAAATTAATAGTGACTTGAACCACTTAAACCAATTTCCACGTCATCTAATGTTTCTACAGTATTGTTCTAAAAGCAAATCAGACATTGCCTTCCTTGGATCAGATGACTTAAACGTCACTTTCACAGCGCAACACAAGGCGTTCAAAGCCTTTCTCTTCTTCTTCCCTACTTTCTTCTCGGAGCCTTGTCCTTCTTTCATGCCTTCCTTAAGGCCTCTCCTTCCTTCTCAAGCCTTCGTGAGACTAGGGCTCCTTCACAAGTTAAGTGTCGCAAAGGCCAAGCCCTCAAGAGCAAAACCCTCCCCCCACCTCCTCACAATTTCTCCTCCCTCTCTCTCTCAAATCTAGGCTTAATCGGGTATACGGATTCGGGTATGGGTCTAAGCAGTATCGGGTCGATTAGCCCATATTTGTAGGCTATTTAGGTATTCGGCTATTTAGGTATTTAAGTGCCTAGACATTAAGTTAATTTTAACATGTATTTAGCATGCATTAGGATATAAATACATTAATTATAGATTTGTTTCATGCATCGCATTTTTAGGCCTTAGCATGCATTAGATTGGTTTGCATTATACATAATACATGCATCACATATAATTAGAAATTTTATGAGGCTTTGTCTATAAATAAGCCAATTTTAATTATTTTATTTCTCCGCTTCTTCGTAGGAAACAACTCCACCTCTCGTCCTCCAGCCATATCTCCTTAATGGCCGTGAGAAGTAGATGTGCTCTCGCCTCTCCTATTTCAAATCCATGCAACTACGACTACAAGAGAGGGGGCATTGCTGCCATCTTTGATAGGCCTCCACCTTGATTCACCACTATGCACAGAACTTAGCTTCTCATCTGCTCCACTACCACCGGCCTCAACCGCAACAGAGCTTCGCCACTGCGACGTGCGGGGTGACAGCCAGCACCGCCATTGCAAAGCTTCGCATTATAACCTCACTGTGTCACCGCCAGATCACTTTCCCCTATCCTTGGTCACCGCCACCACCACCATCTTCATTTCTTCCTCTTCATTTCTTCTTTTTCCTCTGCAACCAAAACAACTCAACATCACCAACCTCCAACATCCACTTGCAGCACTACCTTGACCACCCTCGCTTCACCCCAAGTGGTCAACAGCCGTTGAAACCTCCTCGCACATGCCACCCTCCTCGTGTGTGCGCCTTTGCATGTAGCAACCAGCAGCGCACTCCCACGCACGGCCAGCATCATGCACCTCACCTAGTCGCACCTCCGCCTGCACGTTATAGAGCACGCTCCTCTAGCAACTCCCCCACTTGTGCCTGTACGTCCTCCACAAGCACCGCACATGCCTCCTCACTGCCCTCCTCGCTGCCTTAGCAGTTACACACCCACCACTAGCCTCACGCGCACCTTCGCGTGGAGCGGCCACAGCCAGCATAGCGCATGCCCACTAGCGCCTCTTTGACACACCCACTCACCTTCAGACCATGTGCACAGCCTCTGCTTGCATCACACACACCTCCCAGCCGTAGGCATGCCACCCCCATGCATGTACTGCTGCAACTTGCAGTAGCTACCCACAGCCATTCGTTCCTCACCCTTCCACCTCAGGCCATCTCGCACCTCGCTAGACCCACCGTAGTGAAGCTCTCCCTCCGGTGCTCCTTCTATGAGAAGCTCACTGTAGGCCTTGGTCTCCTTCTCATGCATGGTTAAGGAGAAGATCCTCCTCTATTTTGCTACAGGAGAAGCCCAATTAGTTTTTACATTCACATAACATTGCCACTCTTTTTATTTTGAATTTATTAATTAAATTTTATAGCTAAGTTATGCAAGTGACCTCCCTCTTTCTCATAAATGACATTTCAGCATGATCTCTTGTTGTTTTCTTAATCTGAAGGTGGATTTGGCTCGATTTCCTGACTAAATTAATAGTGAACATCGATTTTTGACCCTTGCAAGTTCGTAATAGCCAGTGCCACCTTGTGGATACGACCCGCTCTCTCGAGTGGTTTATTTTAATTCAATACTTTGATTAGTCGATTTTCCACCACTTAGAAATACAAATGACAAATCATTTTAATTATCATCTTGTTAAGCGAAAATTTTCTTTTCAAATGGCACCGTTGTCAGGGAGGCAATAGGCTTGTTAAACTTGCATTTACCCATTTATTGGTTCACATTTTATTTGAGCCATATTTAATTTGTTCTATCTCTTTCTACGAGGTACCTCTTGGGAGAATCGTCACACCCGCCTTGGCATATTTGCATTGTGGACCTTGGGCCACACCCGAGGAGGAGCTTCGCTTCTTGGTGGACCTTGACGCCACCAACCCGGAGAGTAAAAAAATTATCTTTATCATTTAGATAAACTTAGACTTCATTATTTAAGACCCTTGTTCTGGGGTACAGTTGAGGGGTTTGTTCCTCGACCTTCTTTTAGGCCCCTACGTGGGTAATTTTTCGAGAGCATGTTCCCTTTTCTTTAGATCTAGGTTTTATTTTGTGGGTTGTTTATCCTTTATTTGTTTGTGCATAAGTAGCTAAAAATAAGAAAAAAACACGAGTTGCCTGCTAGAAGCTACCTGCCTTAGGATGACCATTTAGGTGTGAATGAGCAGCCTCTAGATTTAATTTGCTTGCATTTGCATGCATCCCATTGAAGATTGCTGGAAGTAGGCATGCATCCTTTTACGTTGCATCCATATCTTGATCAAGCATTTGCATTTGAATGTAATTGCAAGACAATCTATTTTTATTTGAAACAATCTAACAAGTTGTCACCTTTAAATTCGGAAAAGGACTCAACTAAAGGAGGGACATTAAAATCAAGGACTTGAATTGATAATCTTGCATGCGTTTCAAAAAAAATTCAAAAACATTTTTTTTCGGTGTATGCACACTTTGCTATTTCGTTGCATCGAAGCACTCATGTAGACACTTTTAGGTCATGGAACTACTAGGATAGGAGCCCTCCTACCGTTGGACTTTGAAGTGTTTAGAATTTGAGATCAAAGGTTTTGTAACTCCAAAGAGGGGGATACCCTGTCATGGATTTCATGAAAGCACAGCTTCAAAGGAATGCTTAGGCCTACTTGCATCCCTCGATCTTCCATCTTTGGAGTTCCTCTACCATTTGAGCTTTAAGGAAGAGCACCCAAGCTCCAACTAGGTCATTTAGGCATTTTGTAGGTCGATAATAGATGCGTAATTAATTAGGCAACTTGCTTTGTCACCTACAATTTGAATTAAAGTCAAAAGCCTAAACCTGTAAAGACCTAACAAGTCCTTTTGAATTGTGTTTGTAGTGCATGCTTGGTAGGCGATCTCTTAGGAGACAACTTGTGTTTGATCCTGAACATAAAAGAATCCTAAGAAGGACCACCTAAGGGAAGTAATGGCTGGTCAAAGGAGCCTTAAGGAATATTTCATTCCGACCAATCAAACTGGCCCTACACTACGTCGACTTGGAGGGGACAATCCTTATAAGATCCAAAGCAACACCATATCCTTGCTGCCCTCCTTTTATGGTACTGCCAGGGAAGACCCTTATAGGCATATAGAGGAATTCATAGAGGTTTGTTCCATGGTGAAGCTACAGGGCGTTACTGATGATGCCCAAATATGGACCCTCTTTCCTTTCTCCCTCAAGGACAAGGCCAAGCATTTGTATCATACCCTAGATGGTATTAACACTTGGAATGCCTTGAAGGAGTTTCTGAAGAAGTATTTCCCCATGAGTAAACCAAATTACGTTAAGAGGGAAATTATGAGTTTTGTTCAAAAGGATGGGGAAACTTTCCATGATGCATGGGAGTGCTTTAATGACCTTGTGACACTTTTCCTGCATCACCAGGTGCCCAAGTGGCAACTGGTTGAAAGGTTCTACACTAGACTTAATAATTCTCACAGGTAGACTGTGGATGGTGTCTGTGCAGGAACCTTTCTATCTAAGACTGAGGATGAAGCTTGGAACATTTTCGATACATTGAGTGAGAATTCTATTCACTTGAATTCTGCCTACTCAGATAGAAAACCCACTCATGCAAAAGAAGTTGGAGGCAAATGAGGCTAAGGACACCCAGAATTTAGCCTATCAGATCCAATTATTGAATCAAAATATGGAGAGGCTTACGTCGAGTCTGGGCTAATTCACCTCCACATCAGAATGCTCCATTTGCCAAGGTAATACACACGCCACTTTGGATTACCACTTGGCCTCCCAATTCCCTAAGCTTGTGCAGGCGGACTTGAATGCCACTTAAAGGTTCTGTGTTGGACCTCATAATGACCCTTTTCCAACACTTATAATGAAGGATACAGGAATCACCCAAACATTTCATGGAGACAAGGGAACGTCTCAAATTCAGGGAATTATAAACCACAACCCTTTCAAAATCAACAAATGAGCCAACCTCAGACCTTTTCCGAACCAAAGACCTCTAAGATGGATGAATTGAAGGCAATGTTGAGAACTATGCAAGAAAGTCAAAATGCCATCATCCAATCTCATGACAAGGCAATACATGAAATCAAATTACAGATAGGACACCTTGTTGAGGCTGTAAGACAGAGGGAAATTAAGAAGCTTCCTAATGCTGCTGAGAAGAATCCTAAAGGAAAAGGAATTGTCTTTAGGGAGCATGCCTAGGTAGTGACTATTTTGAGGAGTAGGAAAGAAATTTCTAAACCTGATGCTCCTATAGTCTCACCTTTTGAAAACCCATCGACCTCGACGTTCGCCCCCACTGGAGAAGAATTGCCTAAATCTCCTCCACTTGAAATGACCTCACTAGAAGAGGTTGCCCCCATTCCACCCCTTACTCGACATGATAACCCTTCCACCCAGAGGCCAAGAGTGCCCTTTCCAAAGCACTTATCTACCTCTGGGCAGGCTTCTGCTGGCTCATCTGGAGCCAAAGATAAGACAGATGAGATCATGGAAACTTTCAAGCAAGTGCAGATTAACATGCCTTTGCTTGAGGCTATCAAGCAGATTCTGTCTTATGCCTGCTTTCTAAAGGACTTGTGCATGAAAAAGTGGCAATCTAGGAAATAGGTCTAATCAAAAGTTGTCCTGCCTGATTCCATTAGCTCAATAGTTCAACATGGCACACCCCCGAAACTTAAGAACCCAGGAGTCCCGTACATCTCGGTGGTCATTGGTGACTTACAGATAGATGAGGCTCTACTTGATCTGGGTGCGGAGGTGAACATCCTTCCGAGCTACGTGTATGAACAACTTGGGGGAAGCAATCTGAAGCCTAGCCCGGTAATCCTCCAAGTTGTTGATCGATAACTCAAGGCACCATGGGGAATTCTAGAAGATGTCCTTGTGAGAGTAGATGATTTCTTCTTCCCTGTTGACTTCTTAGTTTTGGACACTGACCCTACCAACAAGCCAACCAAGCCCTCCATCAGTTTGGGCCACCCCTTCCTTGCAACTTCTCATGCTTCAATCAATTGCAATACTGGGGCATTAAAAATGGGCTTTGGGAATAGGAAAATCTAGCTTAATGTGTCTGATGCTTATAAACAAGATGGGCTTGAAGATTGTTCCCAAGTTGAGGTGATAGATGACCTGATTGAAGAGATAACCCATGAAATGTTATGTGATTGCCCCCTTTAGCATGCCATGCTAAATGAGCATTCCCATCTCGTGGAGGAATGTGAAGGGGATATACTAGAACTTGAGGAGTTGCTGGGTGTTTCTGCTGAGTCTCTTTCCCCATCATCTCTACCCAAAGTAGATCTGCTACCTGAGATGGGGACATCTACTATGAAACCCTCAACCATACAACCCCCAACCTTGAGTTGAAACCCCTCTCGGACACTCTTAAGTACGTCTTCCTCGTTGCCAATGATACGCTTCCAGTTATCATTTCGACTGTGCTATTTGAGGCACAAGAGGAAGCCCTAATTGAATGTTTTTCTTGGCACAAGGAAGTTATTGCTTGGAGCATTGCTGACATTAAGGTTATGGACTCTACACTCTGCATGCACCACATTTATACTGATGATTCCATCAAGTAATTTAGGGACATGCAGAGACGTCCTAACCCTAATATGAGGGAGGTGGTTAAAAAGGAAATTCTGAAGTGGTTGGACACTGGGATCATATATCTCATTGCAGATAGTAGATGGGTAAGTCCTATTCACGTGGTGCCAAAGAAGGCAACCTTTATTGTGGAGTTTAATGACCAAGGTGAACAAGTTGTGACTAGACCCTCAACCATATGGAGGGTTTGTATTGATTGCCGCAAGCTGAACACCACTACCTAGAAGGATCACTTTCCCTTGCCTTTTATTGACCAGATTCTCAAAAAATTGGTAGGGAATAAGTACTATTACTTTCTTGATTGATATTCTAGGTACAACCAAGTTGCAGTCTTTCCTGATGACCAGGAGAAGATGACTTTCACCAGAACGTACGGTACCTTTGCATTTAGGCGTATGCCATTTGGACTATGTAATGCACCAGCAACCTTCCAGCAGTGTATGATGTCCATTTTCTCGGACATGATTGATGAGTGTGTTGAAGAGTTTATGGATGACTTCTCCATTTATGGCTTGTCTTTCGACTAGTATCTCCTACACTTAGAGAATGTGTTGAAGCGATGTAAGAATACTGGTTTAGTCCTCAGCTGGGAGAAAAGCCACTTCATGGTACAGAAAGGAATTGTACTTGGGCATGTTGTGTCTGAGCGAGGTTTGGAAGTAGATAAAGCCAAGGTTGATTCTATTTTCAAACTTCCATTGCCCGCGAATGTCAAATAGATTAGATCCTTTCTGGGCCATGCTGGCTTTTATAGGCACTTTATTAAGAATTTCAGTAAAATTTCTAAGCCACTTTGCAACTTGGTGAAGAAATCTTCCTTCAATTTTGATTCAAAGTGTGCTGAGGCCTTTCAAACTCTGAAGAAGGCCTTAATCTCTACACCTATTCTCTGAGCTCCAGATTGGACACTCCCATTTGAGCTGATGTGTGATGCTTTGGATTATGTAGTGGGAGCCATCCTTGGACAAAGGGTTGAGGGAAGACCACATGTGCTGCACTATGCCAGCAAGACTTTAACTGAACCACAACAAAACTACACCGTCACTGAAAAGGAATTACTTGCTGTAGTTTTTGCTTTGGAGAAGTTTAGGTCTATTCTTCTTGGGTCTAAGGTGGTTATTTTCACTGATCATGCGGCAGTGAAACATCTCATTGCCAAGAAGGATTCTAAGCCACATCTGATTAGGTGGATCCTACTCCTTCAAGAGTTTGACTTGGAGATATGTGAAAAGAAAGGAGTAGAAAATGTAGTCGCTGACCACCTATCTTGCCTTTCTCTTGATGACTCTCCATCTGGAGACATCTGCGAGACATTTCTTGAGGAAACCCTTATGGCAATAACACCAACTTCACCTTGGTATGCTGATACTATCAATTACTTGGTCACTGGAGAGACTCCTGGCTATTGGGATGAGCAGAAAAGGAAGAGATTCATTTCCCAAGCTAGATACTTTTATTGGGAAGAGCCTGAATTATTTAGAATTGGACAAGACCAAGTAATGAGATGATGCGTGCCTGAAGAGGAGCAACAAAGTGTGCTGAGTTTTTGCCATGAACGTCACTGTGGATGACACTTTGGTGCTAGGGAAACTTCTTTTAAGGTTCTCCAGTTTGGTTTTTGGTGGCCTTCATTATTTAAGGATTCTCATAATTTTGTTAAGGCTTGTATTAGATGTCAACAGACTGGAACAATTGGGAAGGGGAATGAGATGCCTTAACACCCCATTCAACCTGTTGAAATTTTTGATGTTTCGGGAATTGACTTTATGGGCCCCTTCCCTTCGTCCCATGGTTATGAATATATTTTGGTGGCAGTTGATTATGTCTCTAAATGGATAGAGGCCATTCCTACAATCACAAATGACTACTCTGTGGTCTTGAAATTTGTGAAGGCCAATATCATATCTTGCTTTGGCTACCCCAAGACAATTATAAGTGATAAGGGACCTCATTTCCGAAACCACTACTTTAATTGACTACTCAGGAGTCTAGGAGTGACTCACAAGGTCGCTACCCCTTACCATCCTCAGATGATTGGCTAGGTTGAAGTGTCAAATATTGAGATAAAGAATATTTTAGAAAAAGCCGTTAGGCCTGATAGGAAAGACTGATCCCAAAAGCTTGATGATACTTTATGGGCTTATCGAATGGCCTACAAGACCCCTTTGGGTACATCTCCCTTCTGGATGGTGTATGGGAAAGCGTGCCATTTACCCGTTGAGCTGAAACATAGGGCACTTTGCGCTATCTGAAGTGTCAACATGGATTTAGAAAAGGCGGGTAAGGTACAACTTTTGGAATTAAGTGAGCTTGAGGAATTGAGGAATGATGCTTATGACACCTCTCATACTTATAAAGAGAGAACTAAGGTTTTGCATGGTAAGCATATCCTTAGAAAGACCTTTGAGCCCAACCAACAAGTCTGGATTTTCAATTCTAGACTTCAACTTTTTCCAAGATAATTGAAATCATGTTGGGATGGGCCATACATAATCACTATAGTGTTTTCGCATGGGGCTGTGGAGATCAAGAACCCATCCTCTTCAGCAATGCCCTTTACTGTCAATGGCCAACGATTGAAACCGTACATTACTTTGGATGGCCATTTGGTTGACGAGGTCACTCTTTAGGAGCCTTAGCTCCTGTTATTCTCTGCCTCAGGTAACATCTTCTCTTAACTATTTTTGTTTCCAATGAGGACATTGTTTGAACCATGCATGGGGGGATAGGACCTGAGGCATTTGTTTATAGTATGTCTACATTTTGCAGTCATTCATGCATATTGCATTAAAAAAAAAAACTGTTAGGCTTAACTGACTAGGCTCTGCTTCTTTAGGCATGAGACCAAGACTTTAGGTTTGCCTAAGCTAACTCTAGATATCTAAGTATAGGAGCTAGGGTTGAACTACTAACTTTAGAACTTTAGGGTCTCTTTGGACTTAAAAACTTAAGTAGGAGTTAAGTTGCGGACCACTCCTGAAGAGGTTGAGGAAGGAAAGCTAGGGATTGAGTTAAAGGTTGGGTAGTACCTGGTGTCTTTCTCTACCTTTTGGTTTACGGGTCCTCATAACCTAAGCATCCACATTTCACACACACTTGGTCTTGTGTAAATAGTGATCACCTTAATTCATTTCTTGAAGAAAATTTGGTTCTCTTAGTTTTGATTTATGAGAAGCTTGAAAACACAATTTGATTGGAAGAGTTCTTACCGCAAAAGAGGTGGAGTATGTACTCACCTTGAGGATGCGATGATAACATGTCACCTCCTCAGCACTTGTCTCTTAGGATGTCCATCCTATTCGGGGCATGTAAACACATTGTGTTGTTCAGGTACCATGGGTGGCACTATCTCGAAGTGCTGATTGCCACAGGCCTGAATTCGCTTAAGAAATCCATAGGTGATACTATCTTGAAGTGTCGACTGCCAAGAGTTCTTGGGGTCACTATGGGCGGTGCTATCTCGAAGCATCAAAAGCCAGGCACCCTTCGAGGTTCGGTGATGGGGATAATGAATCTGACACAGACCGTGTTGATAGCTGATCCAAGGTTAAACTTAGAGGAATAAAAAAAAAATAAAAAAAAAAAAAATATATATATATATATATATATAAATCCTCTTAGTTTCTTTGTAGGTTGGCAATCATATCAACCTCAAATAAATCATACCAATGCACATGTACAGATGCTTTAATCTTTAGGATCAATAAACCTTATGGTAGAGATAGAAATCAAGGAAACCTGTGCCTGTAACTAGTCCTTAGCTGACTTAGTCTGTAACTCAACAACTACTTGGGTACCTTATGATCTAGGGTTAGATGGTTCAACCTAATTTCTATGAAAAGGGCAATTGAGTTAGCTTGGATAACTTGGAGTGTTAAGTCATCCTTGAATTTGCTAGGGACTAACAAAAATTAGGCATGGCGGTATTTGATTAGCCCATATTTGTGGGCTATTTAGGTATTAAAGTGCCAAGACATTAAGTTAATTTTAACATGTATTTAGCATGCATTAGGATATAAATACATTAATTATAGATTTGTTTCAAGCATCGCATTTTTAGGTCTTAGCATGCATTAGCTTAGTTTGCATTATACATAATACATACATTACATATAATTAGATATTTTATGAGGCTTTGTCTATAAATAAGCTAATTTTAATTATTTTATTTCTCCTCTTCTTCGTAAGAAATGGCTCCGCCTCTCCTCTTCCACCCATATCTCCTTAATGGTCATGAGAAGCGGATCTGCTCCCGCCTTCTATTTCAAATCCATGCAACCACGGCTAAAAGAGAGAGGGCGTTGCTGCTACTTGGATAGGCCTCCACCCTGATTTACCACTGTGCAGAGAACTTAGCTTCTCATCCGCTCCACTACCATCGGCCTCAACCGCGGTGGAGCTTCGCCACCGTGGGTGTGCGGGGTGATAGCCCGCATCGCCATCGCAAATCTCTGCATTATAACCTCACTGTGTCACCGCCAGATCACTTTCTCCTATCCACGATCACCACCACCATCTTCATTTCTTCTTCTTTTTCCTCTGCAACCAAAATAACTCAACATCACCAACCTCCAACACCCACCTGCAGCACTTCCTTCACCACCCTCACTTCACCACAAGCGATCAATGGCTGCTGAAACCTCTTCGCACGCGCCACCCTCCTCGTATGCAGGCCTCCACGTGCAGTAACTAGTAGCGTGCTCCCACGCGCAGCCAACAACGAGTGCCTCCCCTCATCGCACCTCCGCCTGCGTGCTATAGAGCATGCTCCTCTAGCAGCTCCCCCGCACGTCCTCCGTACATGCCTCCTCGCTACCCTCCTCACTTCCTCAGCAGTCACCGCGCCCACCACCGGCCTCATGCACACCTTCGCGTGCAGCGACCACAGCCAGCACAGCGTACGTCCACCAACGCCTCTTCACGCACCCACTTGCTTTCAGACCGTGCGTACAGCACCTCCGCGCACATAGCCTCGGCTTACACCGCGCGCACCTCCTAGCCATGGGCTTGCCACCTCCATACGTGTACTGCTGCAACTTGTAGCAGCTACCCACCGTTGTTTGTGCCTCACCCCGCCACCTCAAGCCATCTCGCACCTCGCTAGACCCACTACTGCAAAGCTCTCCCTCCGATGCTCCTTCAACAAGAAGCTCGTCGTCGGCCTTGGCCTCCTTCTTACGCACGGCTGTGGAGGAGATCCTCCCCTGTTTTGCTACAGGAGAAGCCCAATTTATTTTTACATTCACATGTCATTGCCACTCTTTTTATTTTGAATTTATTAATTAAATATTATGGCTAATTTATGCATGTGACCTCCCTTTTTCTCATAAATGCCATTTCAGCATGATCTCTTGTTGTTTTCTTAATCTGAAGGCGGATTTGGCTCGATTTCTTAATGGAATTAATAGTGAACATCGATTTTTGACCCTTGTGAGTTTTTAATAGCCAGTGCCTCCCTGTGGATACGACCTACTCTCTTGAGTGGTTTATTTTAATTCAATACTTTGATTAGTTGACTTTCCGCAACTTAGAAATGTAAATGACAAATCATTTTAATTATCATCTTGTTAAGCGAAAATCATCTTTTCATGGTCCAAGATCACCGGCAGTGGGTGATGAGCGAGGAGTGCAGGCTATGTGAGGGGACCTTACCCCCGGTGTTTGAGGCGATAAGCCACAATCACAAAATCAATTTATGTGTGCGCAGCTACTCATCCATTCACTATGTAGGACTAAGTGCCACAGCCTTCTCTTTGCGTGTGTGCAGGGGTGAAGCTTCATTCAATTGGTCATGCTCTCACACTTGGAGCCTCCAATTGAGTACCAAGATGACTAATTGCGGCTATTTCGCTCTGTCTGAAGGTGAGACTTGGAGCATTCGTGGCTTGGAGCTCGAAGAATAAGGTAGCGGCAATGGCGGAGTAGGCGGAGGATAGTGAAAACCTGTAGGTCATCAACACGGCCTCTTGGCCAGATTAAGATAATTCATGAGCATCGTCGGATGGTGTGGAGTGTAATGGCGGTGGTTGCGTGGCGTGAGGGCATGTGTGGTGGGCAGGCGGAGTTGAAAATGGTGGTGTGGCAATGGGTTGTTCAGAGGAGGTTTGGAGGGGTGGATAGCAGTACGTAGGAGAGGGCTTTTGAAGGTGGATGAACAACGGAGCTTTTGGAAGGGTTGGCGAGGCATTTGGTGGCGAAAAAGCCTCACCGGAGGAGTGGCTGGAGACAAAGACGAAGGTGTATAGTGGTGGCGTCGAGGGTCGATTCGAAGTTTTGAAGATGGGAAAGAACCAAAAGAACTAAAGGGACCTATCTACCTTAATCTAATGATTGAAATGGAAGGAATCGTGCTGGCTTTAATTGGATGGCACTGAAGACGAAGAAACCTCTGGGGATGAAGGAGCGGCTAGGAAGACAGGGAAAGAGGCATCTGCCGTTATTGCAAGACGTAGAACAACATGGGGAAGAAGAATCCAGTAGCTATTGTCTATGAGGGTTGACAAAGAAGTTGGTCGGAGGACTCACCAGAGTTGGCGGTGAAGGAGGTCGAGGAGAAGGGAAGAGGGGATATCCGATCTCTAGACCAGGCTAAGGAGGTGTAGAAAGCCATGGGCATTCTTTTATAGGCATTTGAGCGAGTCTCCAAGCATGGAAACTAGTTTGAAGGGCTTGGATTTCATAATTTTAGGTTTAGGATTTTCAAGAGTTTGCTTGAGCTCCTGGATGGATTTGGAAGGCCATGACGAGCTTAGATGAAAGGGGATCTTGTCAGGAGTCCTTCCATTTTTGGGAGAGATTTGTCAAGGAATCAGAGAGAAATCTCTGATTGAAGGTCGTTGGAGTAGGAGTTCCTCCACGATATTGGTGGAGGGACCAATTTGTAAAGAAGATGACAAACTTAGGGACCTGTTCACAAATAATTCAAGAAGTTAGGGGTGTATGTGTAAGAAAAAGAGTTAGACTGAACTGGAATGTAAACTAGGTCAAGATAATCTCTGATTAGGCCCAAATTTTGGTACAAACCTAATTTAAATGCAAGGAATTTGATGGTGAAGTCAGATTTTGGTTTTGACTAAGTTTGACTAAGTAATTTGCATAGAAACTGAAATTAGGGTAACTTCCTATCTGAGACTGTTTTAGGTCAAAATAGGTTCCAATAGTCAAATCAAAGGTACCAAACCTTATAGAATATTTTTCTATGATTTTTAGAAAGTTTAGGCGAATTTTATCCTGACTAGAACCTCAGTTAATTAAGTGGATCTATTTTTAGGATTTTAAATGTCCGTTAATTCTTGAAATGCGTGAAAGCCCATTTTTGTCTACATGAATCCTTTTATTAGACATTTATGACCATTTGGCCTTTAATTAACCCCTCTAAAATCTCGTGATTGTTCTGCATTTAGGATATAATGTTAAAACTGCAGATTTACCCCTGATTTAATGTATTCTTCTTAGAAATGATATGTAATGAATTATGGCTCTTCGGTGGTTATGTAGGAGCATTTGTCTGTTGATTATGACAAATTAAAGGTAGTTATGGCTGATGTTGACATTATCATCATAACCCCATGCCTAGCTTTTTCTAATCCCTTGGAAAAATCTTATAAAAAGAACTAGAGTTCTAGACCATGCTTTGAAGTTTAGAGTCCTGATTTATTCTTCTCTTTAGAAATTAGGTCAGAATGCTAATAGTAGGCCTAGAGGTATTCAAGTACCAACCAAGATCCAGACCCGACCAGCTTTAGCCTCATTCTCCCGAGAAGATTTCTAAGGCCCATAGAAACTATCCTAAGGTTCGTTGAACCCAGTAGTTAAAGCACCCGTGCTTGTAACATGGTTAGTCCAGGTTCAGTTTGTAGTGTGTTTTTGTAAGAGAAAGAGATAGAAGAATTTCTTTACATTTTTAGAGTGCTTTCTCTCTCTTTTTCTTTTCTTTATTTCTAGCTTTGGATTGGCTGAAAAACACGATCTGTATCGGATTCCTAGTTCCTACCATCAATCCTTGCAGGGTCCCTGGCAGTTGATGCTTTGAGATAGCACTGCCCATGGCAACCCCCAGAACCCTGGCTTTCAACACTTCAGGATAGTGTCATTGATGGCGTTCTGTAGATAAATCCAAGCCCTGGCGATCGACATTTCGGGATAATTCTGCAGATGGCATCTGAACCAACACAAGGTACTTACATGCCCCCAATAGGATATGTAGATATCCTAGGAGACAAGTGCCAAGGAGACGGTACGTTATTAGGCATCTTCGAGGGGAATTTCCTACCTCTCCATGCCGGGAACTCGTCCAAATCAACTTGTGTTTTTAAGCTGCTCCTAATCTAGGTAGTTTTCTTAGAACAAAATAAATGCTTTTGCGTGATTTTGATTGATTAGGCGCACTGAACCAGACTTGTGTGTGGATTAGGGTGCTTAGGTTAGCGAGTCTCGTAAACCAAAGGTTAGGTAACGAGGTTGATTACTACCTAAGCCTTAGACCTAATACGTAAGCTTTGCATTTTCCTCAACCGCTTGAGGAATATCCAGATCTTAATGGATACGTGAATGTTTAAGCCCAAAAATAAGCCCAAGAGGCCTAAGATCAACACTCATACTAATCTCCGTGTCTCTTTAGCACTTTTGATTATTATGTTTTCTTTCTTTTGATTTGGTCTAGAACTTAAGTAGATTTCATAATCATTTACTATGACTAACACTTTTTGTTTTAAATTGTGGCTCCTTTTTGACATTTAAATCACCTCCTCTTTTCCTCCTCAACATGATATGCAATCAATTCTCAAAATTTTCCTCCCCTTTACATTTTTTTGTTCCTTTTCAAGTTTTTTTTTTTGTTTTTCTTTTTGGAATATGTGTTTTTTTTGTAAGAACCCCTCAGAAACTTGAATTTTGTGTATTTGCACTTTAACACCCCCCATGCCTAAGTTTTGCAATGTCCTC
Organism: Thalassia testudinum; assembly: GCA_037157565.1. Lineage (NCBI taxonomy): Eukaryota > Viridiplantae > Streptophyta > Magnoliopsida > Alismatales > Hydrocharitaceae > Thalassia > Thalassia testudinum. The sequence goes on along the minus strand of JAZHRO010000025.1, from coordinate 54,819,956 downwards.
ATTGTAAATTGAAGGGTATGAAATCAGCTTGGTTCATGGGTTAGAACAGGTTCAAAAGGGTGGGTGAACGGGTCAAGATGACTGTAGCGGATGATTTTAAGATCTGGTACGTGTACCAAAGATTTAGTCGACTGTTCTAAAACTGAACTCAGAAGTGCAATAGGAGTGTAGCTCAAAAGGATGATTAGAAGGGTCTCGATTTTTGGAATGACGGGTTGCCTCCCATTAAGCGCTAAATTCAATGCCTTCAGCCGAGCAGAAGGTGGTCAAGGAGAAGGGGTGGTCAAATTAGATGAGTGTTATAGAGCAAGCACCTTGATCGAAAGCCTAGTTGGTCCAACCAGGTGCTTGTTTAGATTAATAGGCTGATGATGCAGCCCAAACCCAATCAATCTGGTGGGTTGATAGATGTGAATCAAAAGATGTGGAGCCCACCAGGTATTTTGAGGCTCAAAAAGATATGGTAGTGAGAATCTATTTCCTAGCCCTATCCTAACCCTACATTTTAGATCTAAGGGTCCCTATCCTACCTAATCTAGCCACCCACTTTGGATTAAATCCTAGCCCTACAAATTAGTGATCCTAGGCACACTAGATCAACTAATAGGAAACCTCCTTATCTCCTATAAAAACACCAAGAAGCCCCCTCCCCCCTAAGGCATCATCTTCTATTTAGAATTTCCTACCACCACATACTCTCCACCTACTACAACTAGTCCCTCCTTCCACTCCACCTTTGGTGATCTCTGTAGGTGTTCCTTCGCATCCACATCAACACCGTTGCTCCGGACTTTGCCTTAGAAGCCCTTTTCTTTGTATTTTCCTTAGTTTAGTTCTAGATGTAATTTCATTATTATGGATGTATTCTACTAGTTCTACTTGTGCAAAATTCTGTTATATTCAATAAAGTTCTAGTAGTTATTTTTTGACTTGTCTTCAAGTTGTATGCTTTCTAGTAGTAGTATGTTATAGTTCCAGTACTTGTTAGAAGTTGCATGCTATTAGATTTACTATTAGTTTTAGTAATCATCCTACTTGATATCTCAATCTACTTAGTTAAGGAAGCAATTTATTCTAACTATCTCCCTATGAAAGACTCAAACTTGCATATTTCTATTTGAAAAATCTTACAAGTTCGATTTGAATTACAAATTCAAGAGTTTCTAACATGACTTTACTATGACGAAAAGTGTATTTTTATGTACTTATCTCAAATTTAGAACACTTTTTGGTGTCATTGCCAGGGAGGCACGATGATTATATCACTTTCATTAGTCACATTTAGATTTGTATTCATTGAGCTAACTTGCCTTTCTCTATTGATTGCTTTGTGCACAGGAGACACGCAAATGCACAAATTTAGTTCATGAAGTAATTTCAGAGTGAAGTGCTGGTGAAGATCATTAGGTAAGTCCCTTGCATCGTAGTTTTAAGTTTCAATCTCGAACCTTAGGATTATTTGCATTTATAATAGTTTCATTATCATTAAAAAAAAAACTCTTATCCTACTCTTCTTGTGCTTTAAAGATCACATCTCATTCTAATTTAGTTCTGATTGGTTTTTCTTGCTAATTTAAAATTTTAATTCAAACTATTGGTGTGTCAAAAAATACTCAAAATTTTAATGCCTGATCCCCTTGAAATCAGAAACAAGCCCACCAAATTTCACATTAAAATTCATTTTGTACTATTCTATAAAAATATTTTACTATCAGTGGGGCAATATGAAATTATTCTGTTCAATGTCCAGGTTTGTTGAATTTGCTTGAATTTTATATAAATACAAATTTAGTTAAATTCTTTTCATTAAGTTGAGAATCAAATTTAGTTTCTTTGAAAACATTGGAAAAATTTTTTGATGGACTCATCATTACTATTTATGGAAAATACTCATTAGGGGTCTATTTGGATTAATTTGTTATCTTGAGTTGCAAATTGTAGAAAGAATATTTTTAAACCCTAAAATATTCTGAAACAAATTATTTTGTTTGTGCTTGATGAAGTAGTATTTAGGAAGCCTTTGCTTCATTATTTCAGCCACATCACTTGAAATAAAATTGATTCACTTGGAAGTTGCATGATTAAGGTACCACATTGGGGTTGCTAGATTCACATTCAAATTCTAGAGGAAAGAGATCAACATCCCATGCTTGTAAAACAATTATCTATCCACTTGAACTTGTTTGAGAAACCCTTGAAATTGGAACCTTAAAATTGGTGAATTAATTACTTGAATCTTAAAATCTAAATCATCAATTAACATTATTTGAGGACCCTTGTTTTGCACGCACACACATATCTATTGATCTAATTGGGCAACTAGCAACCTAATGCCCATCATTTAATCCCATGCACTCTATCTCCCAAGCCCTAATTAATTTGATAGATGTGCCAATTAGGTTGGATTTTATTTCCAAACTAGAGCTATACTTAGTTGATTGTATCTATGGCTTTGTCTATTTGGTCCAACTGGTGATAGGAAGGTCGATGTGTTAATCGTGTTAACCTTTAGTGGTGTCCTACCGTACGGGGTGTCCTAGAGGTCCCACCCTTCTAGCTAGCCAAGTAATTCAAGAGTCAGGTCAATTAGCTAGGGTTAGAAATTTTGGACTAGGTCCAATAAGTACAACCTTTTAGGGCTAGAATTTGATTGCTTGTATTATGCACACACATTTCTCTCTCCTATTGTCTCCGTATCTATAACATTCTTCCAAGTGTATGCATGGAACTAGATCACAAAATCCATACTTGGTACCACCTCTGCAAAGAGAACCAAAGAGGAGATTGATTATTGGTGAATCAAGTTCTACATCTAACTTAGAAACTGATTTTTATTTGATGTCAAACCCAGCCCACCAGAATCCATAACTAAATCAGATGGATCTTCAGGTTCAAATCCAAAACCTCCAACTCCACCTGAATCAATTTCAACAGAATCACCTGACTTAGATGTAGGAGGTGCTTGAGATTTTACAAATCCAATAGGGAGAACCCTTGAGGGATTTTTACAACCCTACCTAATATCAACATCAACCTTATATTAGGGTCCCACCTATAGATGCTCAATTTGAAATTAAACACTCCACTATACATCTCCTACCTCAATTTATGGGCAACAATGATGATGACCCCTTTCAATTCTTAGAAGAGTTCACAACCATTAGTGAGACAATTGGAATTCCTAATCTACATAATGATGTGCTAAAAATCAAACTCTTCCCTTTTGCCCTAAAATAGAAGGCTAGTCATTGGTTTAGGTCTATAGGAAGGCCCATTAACACATGAGGAGAGCTAAGAAATGCTTTCCTGAAGAAAGTTTTCCCAATTAGGAAAATCAATGCACTTAGAAGAGCTATTACCACCCTCTCCCAATAGCCTAAAGAACCATTGCATGAGGCTTAGGAGATGTCCATGGATTTGATTAGAAAATGCCCGCATCACGAGGTTCCTAGATGGCAACTAGTGCAGATCTTTTCGCATGGGTTGAATGATCAAGTTATAGGTGTTAATACCCTTGTTTTGATATAATAAAGTTATGTTTTTATTGAGGACTAACAATTATAGGTTAAATCAAATTATAGCATGGATGCATCCTCATCAACATTTTCAAATGCATCATGGACGAAGAGGACATGAAGAATGTTTTATTTTTATTGAGTCTAGAATTATATATGAAACCTCAATAAGATAACAAGCATAAGTTTACATTTTTCACAAAAATTGTTCTCTTTTGAGCCTATGTCAATTCTACTATTGATCGACCAAAATTCCTTTTTGATCGACCAGACCTTGATCGACCAACTCTTTGTTTTAATCAATCAAAGACCTCTATCGGTCATATTCCCTTTTGATCGATCAACTCATTTGATTAAATTGATCAAAAATATTCCAACAATCGAATTTCTTTTGAGATTACAAAGTCGATCAATATACCCTTTTAATCGATCAACATTGAATCGATCAATACTTTATTTTAATTGACCAAATATAGTTTTGATTGGCCAAACCTTTATTTTGATCGATCAAAGTTGTGTTTCTAGAATTTTCAAACCAGATCGAAAGACACCTATAAATAGGACCGTCGACCCCGCTCTTCAAAACACACCTCAAAAGCTTTCAAAGAGAAAAACATGCATATTCTCTCTAGTACTTTCGCACCTCTACACCTACAACTACTGCGATTCAAAGCACACTCCTTTGCAATTCAATAAAGCTTAGTTTGTTTTATTCTTTCCAAGGTTCCATAGGAAATATTGTTATACTCTTTTTATTCTGTTGTTTTTGATTTGGAAATCCAAGTTGTATTGGAAGTTTCATTGTTCTTCTCTTGGTCTGGTGTAAGAGAAAATGCTTGTAAGAGGTTGTGCCACTTTCGTTCAAGTGGTGTGTGATAGTGAATTTGATTAGCGTCAACTAGTCGAGAAAATCCTAAGCTAGGAGGCATAGGTAGTGGTTTTCACTCGGAAGGGTTTCCACTCTAAATCAGGTGCTATTTTTCTGGTTTGTGCTTATTCATTTTGATCTATGGTGAATGATTTTTTAAGTTCTATTTTAAATAGATATTACACTATTTACCCTCCCTATAGTGTATACTTGATCCCTTGGGCTCTGCTCGCACTCACAATAGGATCTAAGAAGACAAGCACACTAGAAGGAGGGTTGATTAGTTTGATAAAAAATTTAAATATGATAATTCAAACCACAAATTGACACCAAATTTATAGTGGTTCCCCTCACTTAGGTACTCCACTACCTAAGTCTTCCAACTTAGGATTTTTAACTCGATTCTCTCAACCCAAAGGGAATCAAATCACTATAACAAGAGGTAATTAACAGGTTACCTCAACCTAATTACAAGATTATAGAGACAAATAAATAGTACAAGTGCAAGCAAAAGTAAATGGCTTACAACTTGAATCCTAAGTCTACCAACAATATATAACTTTAAAAATATTACTAATAGAAACTAAGGAACGAATTGGCGCATAAGAAAATTGTAAGAATGAAAACTATATACTTGAAGACTTGTTGCAACCTCAGAAAATTTTCTTGTCGTCACTAGGCCACAAGTCTAGCACCTTGCTTAGAAGAATAGTGTGAATCAAAATTTTGAACCAAGGAAGAGAGGATTGATGTTGTGTATTGAGAAAAGGACCCAAAGGGGTCTATTTATAGGCTACAATACACCTCCCCACTCTCCATAGCCGTTGGGTGCTAATTAAGTGTGTTTTAAATCAATTTTAAAGCAAATCAGTCATTTGGATCTGGCTCAACAAGTAATTGATTGCGCAGCAATCATAGGCCTAATCAATCTAAATTAAGTCAGATCCTAGCTTAACTTAGAAATAATACATGCATGAGTTGCATCATAATTGATTTATTTAGTTATGTAAAGGATAATGCTATTTTAATGTTCTAATTGATAAGTAATAATAATTGCAAAAGAATCAGGGCCACAAATGATAAATCTGACTGTACGAATGTACTTAGAGCTATGATTGCAATCCAACGATGCAAGAATCGCTTCAATTGAAGCCCTATAGCACAATCTACGAAGGTAGGAAGATGGATAGTCAAAATGGCGCCACGTGGTGCCATCCCAATGGCTTGCCACCGCATTGTCAATCTTTAAAGGAAGTTCATGCACACTATAGGCTGTTGGATTGTCATCCAATGATTACAGATGCACCACATAGCTAGCCTAGTGCTTCATCAAGAGGAGGCTCAATGTTAGCTGTTGGATCATCATCCAATGGCTGAGGGCACGCACACACAAAATCAAATGCTCAACTCAAACGCAAGGATAGTGTGTTGGTTGAGCACCGAGCACCCATTTGAGATGCAATGGAGGGGTGCAATTGCACTTGACACTGGGTGCATGGAATTTGAGTGTCTATCATGAAATAGCTGCGGGTAGTGTGCAACATGGTGCAATAGATGACTGGACTTTAGCACACAGCAGATGATGCACGATTGTATGCAAGGTGCGACTCTTTAGCAAGTGTTGTATGCGCTATTAACGAGATCACGACTGTTGATCTTCATATCAAATGGCCACAATCGAGCGCGAGCGTAATGCGCACGATGGAAGTAGCGTTGATGCGAGAACAGCCGCACTATGAGGATCTAGCACACTCGATGAAGCCACGTGGTGAGCGTACCCTGAATTGAGTGATGGAGAGCAGTTTGAGGTTGATCTTGATGCGATCTGAACCCTCAATCAATAGATGGATGGCTCTCATTGGATGGCATGATTGGGAGCTCCAAAATACCTATTCTAACCCTCATTTTTCATATATAAAGGGCCAAGGACATCCTATATTCATGGACACTCCTCCATCGAGCATTCTCCTCCAATTTTACTCAGAGGTACTCTACTCCATGCTCCTAGCCACCCCCTTACCACTAAAGGGGCCAGTTCTGTTGCTCCCTCTGATGCAATCCAAGGCTATCGAAGCACTCCTCGCCAGAGCACCGTCAACGTCCACTCTCATCTCTGTACTCTTTTCTCTCTACTCTTCTTCTTTTATGCAATCATAGTGCAATTGAACCATGTCCATAGAAACAATTCCTTATATATGATATATTTAGACTTGCTTTTCTCTATTAGAAAATAACAAAAAAAAATAATGGTAGTACTGGAGCTTGTGAATGATTTAGCACTTGATATAAACGTCATTGGTATTATTCTCATCGTAGAAACTATGCGCACGAACACTGACACACCTTCACCTGTATTATGTTCCTTATGCACACACATGTTATTCTCACCACTAATGCTATTGGTGAGATGAACGTACATTGTTTCAAAATCGAACTGCGATCTTAGAGCAAGTACAATCAGGATTAGTACGCCACTTTCGCCACCCTGAGATCGACCAGGACTCACCACGAGTTTCGATGCAAATATTTTTGTTTGAATTATTATGCAACTATACTATGACGTAACCCATCTATTTCACGTAATTACAACCTAACCGTAGTTGGTACCAGTACTAGCTGCTTATAGCCTACCAGTAGACAGTACAAAACAGACTAGGCACTGGTACTCATCATAGGTACCAGTACTCCATGCTCTCACTTGAGTACAAACTAGGCAATAGGTACCAGTACTCATCTTGAGTATCGGTACTTGTTACTCACAAGTTTGAAATAAAGATGTCACCATAACCTACATGTACCTGTACTCATGGTGGGTACTCGTACTTGTAATGTTCAGGCTAGAATATAACCCACAAGCTGTGAGCACCATGTATCGGTACTCATCACGAGTACTGGCACTTGTTATTCACAATTTGAGTTAAGAACTCAAACTTGTGCCCTACATGTATCGGTACTTATGAACAGTATTAGTACTTGCAACAAATACCTTGTTTTTAAATTGTTAATCCAAGTTTTATGGCCTTTCAATGCTAATTGATTCTAATTCCATATTGAAACGATTTTAGGTTTTTGAAAATGAACATTTGTTGTGCCTTTGAGGCGTAATTATTTTTAATAACTTTTAACCCTATTTTCATTTGTTCTATTAAGAGACATACAAATTCTAAGAAAAACTTTAAAGAAGTCTTCATCATCAAATCTTCATTAGAGTGGCCATCAACATCTCCATCAAACTCCAAGCCATGCCATCCCAGAGCTTATTAATTTCACTCACAAAAAGTCATTAGATTAAAAATGGTTTTGTTAACACCAAAACTTAGAAGAAAGTGGAACTAACTTCCAACAATCTCCTCATTTTTGGTGTTGACAAAACAATAAAATCAATACACATATTATAAAGATCGAAGGTAAGCATGAGAAGGAATAAAAAACTCCACTAGGAGTGTAACCTCCCCCTCAAACTAAGCTCCCTCTTCTAAATATGTATATTAGCTCTATTGTGCCCCTTTTTGTCAACAAAAAAAAGTCTGAATTTAACATTTCAAACATTCATTTGTTCATGCATGAATAATTTTGCAATAAAGCTTAAGCATAAAACCACAGCGTCTCGTACATTTCAAACATCCAACCAGAAAGCCAACAAGTTCAACATAATCAAACAAAGGTGAAACATAATCAAACTACATAAGCAGACCACATAACATGTCTAAGCACATAACAAGGATAAAGAAAACTAATTCTAAGTACGATGCTTCTTGCAAACATATTGTTGTTGAAGAGTTGAGATGATAGTTGTATCGTCATTGCCAACATCATCATCATCATCATCATCATCTTCCTCATATTCATATTCTTCATCTTCATCTTCATCAACATAAGGAATGTCTTCATCATGCATCTCTTCTTCCTCATCACCTTCACTAGGAAGAATGGGTTCTTCTTCCTTAGCTTGTTGAGAGGCTTGATATGGATCTTGAAAATGTTTTTGCTGACGCTTTCCAAATTCCATAGGAGCCTTTGGTTGAGTTCACTTCCATTATTTTGGTTGTTGAGTGGATTGACCAAGATAGGAGGACTCAATGGAGAGAGATAAATCATGGAACTTGTGTTCCATTTGATGCATGCCAAAGATTAGATTGGTGAGGTTTTGGCTTATATAATTAAAGGTGTTGATCATTGTAGGATCAATTTCAGGTAAGTGAGCTAAGTTCACCCAAGGATGTTCAGCTTTTTGATAAGGGTAAGTCATGGGAACAAAGTCGGAAGTTGATCTGAGACCTTGATGAGAAGAGGATTGAGCATTTAGATCAACTTGCTCATCCTCTTCTTCATCACTAGAAGAGTCTTCTCCAATAGGTTTTACCCCCATTTTCTTGAGTGGACAACTTGAAGTAGACCACCTTTCTAAGAGGGGTGAAATTGGAGTGATCAACCCCACTCTTGATAAGAATTTGTGAAACTAAACTATCAAGAGGTAGGGTGGAATCACAGTAGTTAGGACGAAGAAAATGTCTAAACACCATGTTCCAATTTACAAGAAAGCTTGTGATTATAGCAGAGATGAGTGGTAAAATGTCAACGGGAATTTTGTGAAATCCCAAATATTTTGCCCTAAGGTTCCACGCTAAAATCCGAAATAAGACTCGAGAAAATAAGGTCATATTTGGGGTAACAAGAGATTTACCCTAACAACTAGGTTGGAGAAGAGTTTAATGCATTTGAGCTGCGGTAAATTTATTCTTAAGAGAACTAAATGCATGACCTTCACTAGGACATTGATTAATAATTGGAAAAAACTTAGGAGTGTCAGTTATCCTTTTTCCAAAAATAGTGGACATTAAGGCAAGATGACCTCTATTTTCTTGTTCATGGAGATTAGCAAAAAGTAGGCAATTGATATTGGGATATATATACTCCAGGAATATCGGAAAAAAAAGATTCATCAAAGAAATTCATCAAGTGTTGTTTGGAAAGATGTGTAGTGAAGCCATGAAGGACTTAGGTGCCATCCGATCACATTCAAACAAAAATAATAGATATAAACATCATTAGCAATAAGAACTACTAAATCAACATGTGTGGATCGGTACTCACCACTAGTACCGATCCACCATGTAGCGGTACTGTGTGCATAATATAGTATACACTCTAGCTTGTAGGTACTGTTACTGGTTGGTTTCGAAATCTAACCATAAATGGGTGGGTACCGATACTCACTGGTAGTACCAGTCCCTATTGCCATTAGTAGGCTCTGCTGCTGCCAACGAGTATCGGTACCTATGATGGGGACCGGTACATGTTGGTACCCAATGAAAAAACTTGCAACACTAGTAGGTCGTAGAGAAAAGATAGATCTAGAGAAGAAAACATGACATAAAGAGAGAAGATCCAAAAAGAGGAGGGATTACCTTAAGTCCTTGGAGAAATCCTTGGAGGAGTTTGGAGAGGGGAACTTCTTTGGAGAAAGCTTTGCAGAGAAATAGGGCTAGGATTTTTGAAGGAGGGAAATGAGGCAATATATTTGCACTCGCACTCTTTTATATGGGATGAGTCATGTGTAAGGCACATGACCACTTAAGTGGTTTACAAATTAATAATGTAAATCTAGAAGTTAGGTACTGATTAACTAATGTAATCAACTCCATAAGTTACGCAACCACATTGCAAACAACACCATAAAATTTCTAGAAATATGGAAATATTGTAGTATATCCCTCATTGGTAAAATTAGGTAACTTACAATTAAGCCCTTAGGGTTTTTGATAACAAGTTGTAAAACAATCAATCAATTAATTTTGAATTTCTCTTATTGTACAAAGTCCCAATTTTCTTCTTATGAAACAGAACCTCTCTGCTGCAAGAGGTTTTGTAAAAATGTTTGCCAATTGGTTTTGGGTATCTATAAATTCTAAGTGAATGACTCCTTGAAGTACATTATCTCTAAGAAAATGATGTCGAACATCTATGTGCGTGGTACATGAATGATGTACTAGATTCTTCGTAAATTAATTGTGCTAGTACTATCACATAGAATTTTAGATTGTGAAAAAATTAATCCAAAATTGGACAGAGTCTATTTCATCTAAATGACCTGAGAGCAAGCGAGTGAAGCAACAATATATTCTGCTTCAGTCATGGAAAGTGAAACACATGTATGTTTCTTAGAGAACAAAAATTCCAAGGATTCTTCAATAAAATGACAACTCCTGCTAGTGCTCTTTCAGTCTGTCTAACTCCCTGCATAATTTGCATCACTATAGGACACTAAGTCTAAAGTCTATGCTTTAAGATAGAAGAGACCAAGATCTCTTGTGCTATTTAGGTATCTAAATATTCTTTTTATGACGTTTAAATGAGATTCCTTGGGTTCAAATTGGAATCTTGCACATAAACATGTGGAAAAAAGAATATCAGGTCCAAAGGCTATAAGGTATAGTAGTGATCCTATCATGCCTTGGTATTTCTTTTCATCTACTTTCTTATTGGATAAGTCTTCACCAAGAGAAGTAGATGGAGTAATTGGAGTCTCTTTTCCTTTTACATTTTCAAAGTCAAACTTCTTGAGTATTTCAAGAACATACTTAGTTTGACTAATGTAGATTCCTGTGTCTAATTGTTGGATATCGAGGCCTAATTAAGAACTTGAGTTCACCCATCGTACTCATTTCGAACTTAGTCTTCATAGTCTCACTAAAACTCTGACACAAGGACTCCTTGGTTGATCCAAATATGATATTGTTGACGTATGATGAGGGTGCATTTCGCAAATTAAAATTAAAGGTTTGGAGGACCCATCGTCGTAGCTCACAAAACACGTCTATCAGATAAAATTTATAACAAAAACTCAAAAAGTGTGCCCTGGGTCGAACATGGGTAGGCGAACGTCTGGTTTTGTAAAAATCCGTGTTTCGCTTTTATTTATTTTTTTCATTTTTATCTTTTCTAATTTATTTTTGGTATTTTTATCAAGAAAGAGAAGAGGTCGATGAAAACTTTATCTACTTGCAAAAAATATAACAGAGAGAGAGAATCACATATATTTTTGAATCCAATGTTTTCGACAACTAAGAAAGCAGGAAAAACTACACTAGAAAGTAGAAAAGATAGGTGGAGATAAGAAAATCCACCTCGACGGTTGCTCAGAGGATGACTCGCTCTGACGTCTCCTGGAGGAAGGTGGTGAGGAGCGAGATGAATTGGGACGGAGCCGGAGAACGGAGGATGGGGCAGGACGGTGTCGCGGCGAGGATCTTCTTCCTGAAGGGCGATGAGAGGACAACCACGGGATGCTCCACGAATGGGGATGAAGGGAGGGAAAACTATTTGGTTTTCTATTCTAAACGAGTATCCTAGGCTTGGGACAAGCTTTCTTTAGAGTCTTGGTGGTGGTGAAAGGAAGAAAGGAAGAGATGGTTTGGAATGGTGGTGGGTAGGTCCTTTTATAATGGAGGAGGAAGAACAAATTTGCATTTGGGTCATTACTGACATCCATAAACGTCGCTATAGATCCACCCTTTCTGTCGGTAAAAATCTGCATCTTTAATTCCTTTGCTGGCGCTCATGGGCCAATAGTGACAGCTGCAAGCGTCACTAAAGTCCCACACAGCTGTCACTGAAGACTCGCACATACTTCTGCAAGCACGTGCTCTGCTAGCACTGCGCGCTTCACGTGCCTGTGTTGTGCATGCTTGCATAGGCAGGTCCGCACTGTTGCTCTGCTACGCGCTATTGTGCTGTGCTATGCCCCACGAACCCACGCGTGCCTTGCCACTGTTGCACTCAATTCCTCAATTAGGGGGGTTGTGGGGATTTGAACCCGCACCCCTCCTTTGGAGTCCAGTGCCCCAACCAACGTGCTAAGATGCCTGCTTTGTCGAGCGGACAACTTAATGCTTTCGGTGGAGGAAGGCTTCTCAGCTGTTGGATCAAGATCCAACGGTTGGGAATGAAGGTCGCAGATGATGGAGAGGTGGGAGCGGGCGTTGTTGGCTAATGTTGGGTGGCCTGGATGGCACCACGTGGTGCCATCTAGGTCATCCATTCTTCTTTCTATTGCAAAGGGTGCCACGGTGCTCAGATCGAGATGATTCCTACATTGTTGGACTACGATTGTCGCTCCGGATCCATCCGTACAGTCAAAATTTCCATCTGAATCTCGTACGGATGTCGCATTGCCCCTTGGCTATTGGTCTTCCTTAGACTTCATATGATGCTACGGGACTTCGAGCTAGACGATTTCGGAGGCTTTAGACTCCGATCATCATCGTGATCAGATCCGTATGGTTCGATCGTCTATCCAAGGCCCTGAAATAGATCTTCTTCTCTCCTGACCATAAAAAGGACCTAATTAACCTAAAATATATACAACTACTCTAAATGCAGAATGATGTATGCTATGCAATATTTATAACATGAAATGCAAATCTAAGCCTAGGAACATGCATGAATAGGCATTTTAACCTAAATAGATGTTCTACATCATACCCTCATGCCTATCTTTTGCTAGTCCCTAGTAAAGTTAAACTACATGCTATGTATAAAATCAGAATTAGGATTAGATCACTTAGGCTAAATGCGTTCATTAACAATAGAAAATTTCAACTAAGGACCTAAACAACGAAAACTCAACAGTACTCGGGTGCCTACCAGAATGCAGACGGCCAAAGTCCTCACCTTATTTGAAAAGGGAAGATACATTTTTATTTTCTTCTTTTCTAATCTTTTTGGACTTTTGGAGTTTGAGAGTTTCAAGATAACCTTTTATGGCTACCCAGCCCACCTAAGACTCGAAAAGGACTCTAAGTGCTAAGTATCTAGTGAAAAGAGTGAAAGACTCACTAGGTAGCCATTAAAATGGACTTCAGGTTTCTATGACCCTAGGTGACCTTTCCTAGAGGTTTATCTTTTCGAACAGTAGCTTTCTCCCTACTTCTTTTATTTATGGGGTCAACACAAGGGCGAACCTAGTGTATATCTCCCCAATTTATTCTACTTCCCCACTTCTTCCGTACATGTTTGGGGAATTATTGTGTATTTTTGTGAGATGGGCTCTAGACAACTGGCCAATGGGCTATTACCCACGACCACTTGCCAGCCATACTCATGCGGTGAAGTGTGGCTTTATTATTTTCTTTTTCTTTATTTTCTCCTTTTTCTATTTTTTTTCTTTTTGGGTGTTTCTTTTTTTCTCTTTTTTCTAAGTAGGTGGCTTCCCTGATCTAAGATTTACCTAAAGGTAGAACAAAGAAAATGATCTTTTAGCTGGGCTCTGGGCAACCAACCGATGAGCTGTTACCACCGACAACTTGCCAGCCATACCATCCTAGATAGTTCATTAGCTACCCAATTCCTAAAGAAACCATCGAAAAGTGAGTCAGTGCAAAAAGTGTGTAAATGCTTAGACATAAAATCCCCTCAAATCAAAGGGCAGGTTGATAAGTCACATACTTATCATCCCAAATTATTTATCGAATTAAAATAAGATTGACATAGCGAGGACTCGAGGCTAAGTCCACATTCGAGTAGACACCCAGGCTAATTAAGCCCGAAGACTTGAAGAGTTTAAGTATTCAGGTCCTGTCATATCATTTCCTAAAGTTAATAACACCTAAAAGCCTAAGTTCTCTTCTCCTAATTCTATTTTCCTTTTTTTTATCTTTTCGAATTTTCATTTTTTTTGAAAGAAACTAAAGAAATTCTACAGAGTTAACAAAATGATTTCAAAAATTAACTATCTACCCCACCATGCCTAAATGATGCAATGTCCTCATTGTAAAAATAAAGACATGAAAAGATGGAGTGAACAGAATATCACCTGAATAACGTGAAAATCCGGTCAGCTCCGCAGGGAATGTGGAATATAAACACGTGCCAAATTTAATGCCTTCAGGTAGGCATAATGTACATACAGGGAAGAAATTGGGAATTCACAAATGTAGGTCAGAGTCAAAATAAAACTATTGATCCTCCAACCCGCTAACAAAAGATGTACACAGATGTGCACCAAGTTATGATGTAGACCCATGCCCCAAGGTTGAGTGGTTCTAAGGTTCTGGATGAAAATTACTTAGAACCTAAGATTGTTGCGTTTACGAAGCTGGGCCTGTGGTTTTGTGGTGTGCAACCCAAGACTAAAGTGGCGGACAATGGGTAGATTTGTTTCACTAGGTTCAAATGTCCTCTTAGAATTCAGCTCAGAAAGATAGTTATTTCGAGCTTGGGTTGCATGTAAAAGATATCGTAAGGATCCTAGTAGAAAGTAGGTGGTTTTAGGTCAACAGGAACCCTTAAATCCAAACTCCTACTTTCCCTAAAGTTAACTTCCCAGATCCTCACTTCCAAATTCCTATCCTCCAACATCAATTGTTCGGGCTCTGGGATCTCTAGCATATCATTCACCCCATATGATTTACCCAAGTCCAGAAATTGTGGCTGACTCAAAATTGACTTGGGTAGAATGATTTCCAAATCAAAATCAATTCCTTTGGGGTGTGGTTGAGGAATGGGGCTATTGATTGAATCTTCTAGTAAATGAGGATTCGAATCCTCCAAGTTAGCCCCAACCAAATCCAAATCTTCAATGAAAGAGCTATCAAATGGTTCATTAGATTCCTCAAGCCCATTTGTCTCACTAAAATCATCATCCTTATGCTCAAGGGAGACTTCACCAAGAGATTCTTCACCCTCAAAGTCAAAGAATTCATGATCTTCATTTATATATGTCTCAAAATTGACTGTCATTTACTGGTTCAAAGAGACATATTTTTCCTCGCTCCCTAGCTTGGAGATCTCGAGTGAATCAATCGGTTCATCCTCAATGGGTTGCTCTAGCCCAACTTGGTCATCCTGATTTTAGAAAATGTATCCCCCCCGACAGGAGCCTGAGTGGGTTTAGACATTGGTTCTCCTTAAGGGTGTTCATTTTGAGAATCATCCCAAGATTTGACTAAGGCAACCACAAATTTCATCCTCAACCTTGATAACTTCCCAAGTAGAAACTCACCAAGGCCCCTATCCCTAAAATTTTGGAGCAAATCCAATAAAGAGCTATTCAGCTCATCAATCATTTTAATCATAGGCTCCAATGCCACAGTGCATATTATTGGCTGAGGTTCTAAAGATTGGATGGTGTTCCTTAAGTTAGCCAACACCCTTTCTTGGATCTGGTTCACCTGAACTGACTGGTTAAGTTCAGGGTTGGGTGGGTTTGGGTTCATTCTAAGGGAGTCAAGATATTGAGGTTCTCGGGTTCCTCCCTGATAGTAGGTCATCTCGGGTTGTTCAAAGAATGGTGGTGACCTATATTTAGTGGAATACTGGGGAGGGTAGGTGTTATAATCATCATATCTTTCCTGATTATAGATAGGGTTGGTTTAGTCATCAATGGATGGAGATCTATAATCATTGTAGCTCTGGGAAGGATTGTAATCATAGTCTTGTTGTCCAGGGTTAGACCCTAGACACTGAGGTCCGGATTCATACCCCCAATCAAAGTTATCCCAGCTAGTGGATGGGCAATCATAAGTCGAGTTGGGATAGTAATCATCTTGCGGATACGTGTTGGTAGGAGGGTAGGATTTGAAATGTGTAAAAGATGTGTAAGGATACATTGTGGAGTAGAAGGTAAAATAGAAGAGAGAAAGGTGCCCTGCAGTACAATCAACCAAACCTATCCTTAAGTGGGTTAGCTTAAAGTCCTATAAACTCCCAGAACTCGTCTTGAGATTCTAAACGATTTGGTCTACTTTTATCCGGTCAATCCAACCAGTTAAAAGGAAGGGCTGGGGAGAAGGTTCTTCCTTTGGCTTATGCCTTCGGTTCCTAGTATACCCCTCGCTGCGGTTGTTTGACGCTACTCCCCTAGGTAGACATCAAATGGACCAATAGAAGCAGATTAATCAAAAAAATCTCAGTCTAAGCCCCGAAGAGCGAATCAATCCTTAGGGCCAATGTCTACTCAGTTTTAATTAGGCTGGGGATGATTGTGCTCTTGGAATGTGATGGGCCCTTTAGATGGGTTATGCCCTTAATGATTAATTCAAATGTGTGTGCATGTACAACTAGGGTTTACAAACAAGGTTATTTAATGATGTGTCTTTTAGGGTTCAACCTTGTTTTGTAGCTTTTAGGGTTTAATCTTTAGGTATTTTCAATCAAGGTTTAGTAGAACACTCCAAGTTTTGAAAGCACTAGTGATGATATATTCCTTTAGAAATCAGAAAACAATGTGGAGTGCCTAGTTTAGCCCTAAAAATCAATCCTAAAAGGCAATCTAGTTGATGGATCAGTTTTAAATTGAGTGGTGCAGCCCAAACAGCTCAATCAATTGGCCTGTTGCACCACTTAGTTAAGGCACACAAGAATGTTTATCCTATTTAGATTTCTACTCACTTATGTGTATTGAGTTGAAGTGTACCGGGTCCAGGTCAGATCCCTGTTATGTGGTAGAATCAAAGTGATTGTGCGCCTTAGGATAAGAAGTTATGGGTGTTAAGTGTGTAGCTTTCAGTTAAATCCCACAAGAGAAGAGTTTTTTTTTTTATATATGCGGGGATGAGATGGGTGGAGGTGGCAAACAAACAACCAAATCTATCCTAGGGTTTATAAAAGTTAGGTAAGGTGGAAAAACACGGAAAAAAAACCAAATAGTGTTGACTCCCCGGCAACGGCGCCAAAATGATGGAGCGCAGGTTTGGAGGACCCATCATCGTAGCTCGTAAAATGCGTCTATTAGATAAAATTTATAACCGAAACTCAAAAAGTGAGTTCCAGGTCAAACATGGGGAGGCAAACGTTTGGTTTTGTAAAAATCTTCATTTTGCTTTTATTTATTCTTGTCGTTTGTATCTATTCAAATTTTTTTTGGTATTTTTATCAAGCAAGAGATTAGTTCGATGAAAACTTTATCTACTTGCAAAAAATATAAGAGAGAGAGAGACAAATATATTTCTGAATCCAATGTTTTCTACAACTAGGAAAGTGGGAAAAACTACACTAGAGAGTAGGAAAGATATATGGAGATGAGAAAATCCCCCTCGATAGTTGCTTGGAGGACGACTCACTGATGTCGCCTGGAGGAAGGTGGTGAGGAGTGGGACGAATGGGGATGGAGACGGAGGACGGAGGATGGGGTAGCACGACGTTGCGGCGAGGATCGTCTTCCTGAAGGGTGGTGAGAGGACTATCACAGGATGCTCCACGAATGGGAATGAGGGGAGGGAAAACTATTTGGTTTCTACTCTAGAGGAGCATCCTAGGCTTAGGACAAGCTCTCTCTAGAGCCTTGGAGGTGGTGAGAGGAAGAAAGGAAGAGATGGTTTAGAATGGTGATGGGTAGGTCCTTTTATAGTGGAGGAGGAAGAACAAATTCTCATCTGGGTCATTACTGAGCGCCCGTAAACGTCGCTACAGATCCGCCCTTTCTGTCGCTGATGATCCGTGCATTCAATTCCTTTGCTAGCACACGGGCCATTAGTGACAGTTGCAAGCGTCACTAAAGGCCAGTGAAACTATTGCTGAAGACCTGCGCATACCCTAGCTTGCATGTGCTCCGCTGGTGCTATGTGCTTCATGCTCCTATGCCACGAGTGCTTGCACAGGCTAGTTTGCGCTATTGCTCTACTGCACGCTATTACGCTACGCTGCGCCCCACGCACTCGCGTGCATGCCTTGCAGCTCCTGTGCTTAATTCCTCAATTGGGGGGCTGTGGGGATTCGAACCCGCGCCCCTCCCTTGGAGTCCAGTGCCCCAACCAACGTGCCAAGACGTCTACTTTGTCGAGCGGAGGACTTAATGCTTGCGGTGGGGGAAAGCTTCTCAGCTGTTGGATCAAGTTCCAACAGTTGGGAATGAAGGTCACGGATGATGGAGAGGTGGGAGAGAGCATTGCTGGCCAATGTTGGACGGCATGGATGGCACCACATGGTGCCATCTGGGTTGTCCATTCTTCTTTCTATTGCAGAGGGTGCCACGATGCTCAGATCAAGATGATTCAAGCGTTCTCGAATTGCAATCGTCGCTCTAGATCCATTCGTACGGTTAGATTTTCCATCCTAAATTCATACGGATGTCGCATTGTGCCCTGGTCGTTGGTCTTCGTTCAACTTCATATGATGCTACGGGACTCCGATATAGATGATTTTGGAGGCTTTAGACTCCGATCGTTGTTTTAATCAGATTCGTATGGCCCAGTCGTCCATCTGAGGCCCTGAAATAAGTCTTCTTCTCTCCTAACCATAAAAAGAACCTAATTAACCTAAAATATATATAACTACTCTAAATGCAGAATGATGTATGCTATGCAATATTTATAGCATGAAATGCAAATCTAAGCCTAGAAACATGCATGAATAGGCATTTTAACCTAAATAAATGTGTCTACATCAACGTATATCTGGACCAACAGGATGTCATTTCCTTTTTCCTTTACAAAAAGAGTTGAGTCAACAACTCTAATCCAATATCCATGTTGGAGAAGTACCTGAGTACATGCTCTAGGAGCTTGTTTAAGTCCATATAACGCCTTGTTGAACTTGAATACATGCTCTAGGTGTGCTGGGTCCTCAAACCCAGGAGGTTTTGATGGACATAAACTTCTTTCTTAATATAACCATTAAAAATGTGCCCTTGACATACATTTGATATTACTTGAAGCCCTTTGCACTTTCAAAGGCAAGTAGCATCCTAATGGACTCCAAGATGGCAACAGGAGCAAATGTCTCATCAAAATCAATTCCCTTCTATTGATTGTATATTTGAGCTATGAGTTTGGCCTTGTTTCTAATCACTGCACCAGACTCTTCCAATTTATTTCGGAACAACCACTTGGTTCCAAAAATGGAATTACCCTCAAGGGTATATACCAAGTTCCATACATTGTTCCTTGTAAATTGGAGTAGTTCCTCCTGCATGGCTACAACCTAAGACTCAACCCTTAATGCCTCATCAACTTTCTTAGGTTCAAGTTGAGATACAAAGGCATTAAGGACAAAGTCAGCCCTTAATTGAGACCAAGCTTTTACACCTTGTTCAATATCACCAATGATTTGATCTTGAGGATGATCCTTATGATGTACCCATTCTTTTGGAAGATCATGTACATTTCGTGTAACTTCCATTTTTGACACATTAATGAAGGGGGAATCCTCATCATTTAACTCTACTTGATTATGTTCAGGTTCTCCTAAGTTTGTTTGATCAAATGAAACATGTAGGGTTTCTTCATTTACTAGAGTCCTTTTATTAAGGACTCGATAAGCTTTGCTTCTATTTGAGTAGCCAATAAAGATGCCTTCATCTCTTTTAGCATCAAACTTATCAAGTCAATCTTGAGTGTTTAACAAATAACACCTACTTCCAAACACCCTAGAATAGAAAATCCTAGGAGGCTTCTCATTATATAGCTCATATGGAATTTTCTTGATAATAGGCCTTAGGAGAGTTCAATTAAGAACATAGCAGGCCATGTTAATGGCTTCATCCTAAAAGTATTTTTGAAGCCCAGACTCCAAGAGTAATGTTCTGGCGCATTCTTGTAGAGTGTGATTCTTGCACTCTATAACACCATTTTCAGATGATGGCAGAAATGACACAAAAACTTGAAAACTTCTCATTTTCAAATTCACTCCCATGATCAGTTCTAAGTGTAAAAATAGAGGATGATTTTTCCTTTTGAATTCTTCGAGCAAGAATTAGGAAGGAGTCAAATGAGTCTTCCTTATGTTTGAAGAAGATGACCAAAGTGAACCTTGAGAAGTCATCAACAATAACTAGGTAAAATTTTGATCCATTTAGGCTCTCAAATCATGTTGGACCAAATAGATCAAGGTGTAATAATTTTAAAGCACGTGTGGTTGAAACTAAGTCTTTTGATGTAAAAGAGGTTTTGTGCATTTTTTTGAGTTCACAAGATTTACATAATGCATCCTTTTTATAAGTTAATTTGGGCAGGCCCCTTACCAACTCATTTTTGGTTAGTTTATTTAGGTGTTTGTGATTGATGTGACCTAGCCTATGTGCCATAGGTCCACTTCAACATGAGTGGCAAGCAGACATTTTACAAATTTCTCTTTTGAAAAATGAAGAGCATAGATATTTTCAAACCTAAAGCCTTAAATTAAAGCAGTGTTAGTTTCTTCTTTTAATATTTCAAATCTAATTTTTGTAAATAATACATCACAACCATTGTTACAAGTTTGACTAATACTAAGCAGGTTATATTTCAAATTTTCTACTAAAAGTACTCTACATACCTACTTAGTAGAATTACCTATTATGCCTTTACCAACAGCTTGACATGTCCTCAATCTTG
Source organism: Thalassia testudinum (assembly GCA_037157565.1). Taxonomy (NCBI): domain Eukaryota; kingdom Viridiplantae; phylum Streptophyta; class Magnoliopsida; order Alismatales; family Hydrocharitaceae; genus Thalassia; species Thalassia testudinum. Next base: position 54,799,263 of record JAZHRO010000025.1, on the reverse strand, counting down.
AATCCTCGTCATTCTATAAATAGGTCGGAGTGTCCCGTCATGTGCTTGGAACACCCACTATCTAGGATCCATTTGTCCTTCCTGACCTGCAAAATAGTTTAATAAATCTGATTTAGGTACCTATTTTCTTTTGGGTCCTTGAATGTTAGTACCTTTCAAATCCTAAGATTTATAGACCTCTTTTGTTTTAGATCTATAATTCTTAGGACTTTGACCTTTTGATAAATCCATGCATGCCTAAGTGCATGTGATTTATTTTTTGTGTTATTTTTATATTGAAATTTTACTTTCAAAGCAACACAAAATTCGATATTCAACCTTGTAATTGTTTTTAGATTATTTAGAGTCTCCTCAAAATGCTCGTAGGTATCTTCTAACTCTATTATTTTTGCATGAAACTGAGAGTTAGTATCTTTAGCCATATCGAACTCTATTTCTAAATATAAATTTTCTATTTCCAAGGTTTGTTAGTAACTATGTAAATCTTTATTTTCCTTTTTAAACAACTTAGCCTTGTGATATAACTCTTCGTATGTTGGGAATAACTCATTAAAAGAGATTTTGGAATCTACCTCATTGTTCGCACCATCATCGTTTGCCATCAAACATAGATGGGAAACTTTGTTTTCCTCAGATTCTTTGGATGAAGATTCCATATTGGAATCGTTGTCATCCTAAGTAGCCTTATAGGCCTTTCTTGATGCTTTTTTCTTCTTTCGATCTATTTTTATTGTTTCCTTCTTTTCTTCTTTTTTCTTCTTGATCAATGGACAATCCTTTCGCACATGCTCTTTTTCTTGCATTCAAAACAAACTGTGTCATTTGAAAACTTATTCACTCTCTTACCTTGTTTTCAGATGAATCGTAGAAACTTCCACTACAAGCAATTAGGCTTTTGGTGGTGATTCAAAACCGTCGACAAAAGGTCTAAAACCGCTGCTACCACGTGATGGCAAATCCATTGTCGGCATAGACATTTGCCAATGATTTTTATAGAACCGTTGGCGTATGTTAAAAACCACTGCAAACATAAACCACCAGCAATAAAGACCTTTGCTAATAGTTTCAAAACTACCAACAAAAGTGAAGTTTTGCGAAAAGTTGGTTAACCACTAGTAAAACTTTTTGGGATGGTTATCGACCATTAACTTGTACTTTTTGGCGTCAATTTTCAAACCGCTGGTAAAAGTCTTTAATGTTATTTCTTTAGCAATGGTTATATAACTGTCGTCATAGATCCTAGATATTAAAAAAATAAATATGTACTTATATATAACCTGTGTATATATAACTTGAGTTCCATTACATAACATGTACTTCACATAACATATATATCATTCACACAAGACTATTCATACACAATCAATAATATGTTCCAACATATTCATTACATAACATATGTTAAACAATCACTTTTTAAGATACAACTTGATTATTGGCTGAATTTTCTTTAGCAAGTTTATTACGAGAAATTCAATAATCATCCCAATGATAAATACACATGTTATTTTGACCTATAGATAACTGGCTAGAAATCCTTCGACTTAGAGGCTGTGAAGGTATATCAATTTGCTAGCATCACGTAGCCAACATTCCAAAGACCCTAGAGAAAGTGAAAATGGATAAATATTGTCATTTTAAGCTATAATTAAAAAATCAAATAAGTAATAAATAAAAAATGCATAAAAAAGGCCTCACCTGCACTTTATTGCCGAATTGGAGGGTGCTTCCATTCTTATTAGCATGTTCTATACAAGTAATGCAGTATAAAGAGAAATTCATTGTATAAAACATATGCCATGATGCTAAACTTTTAGATATACAAGAGATTAACAAGAGTGTGAAACCAAATTGATTCTTTTTATCTAATGGAATTAGTTTATTTCAATAAATATACCATATTTGTCATGTGGAGCATTATAGTCATAAGATGTATGTAAGGACCCCTGTTGAATGGCTAAAGTTTGTTCCTCCATGTTACTGACAAGTATAAGAAAAATTTACACCAAATAGAAATCGAGGTATGTTTTTTTCTAAATTTAATGCATAAACAAGCCATGAATATAACCATATAATAGTTTAGCATTGTCCCATTGGACTAGAAGAAAATGGCAGCTGAATAACCCAAATCTTAGCAGGTCTATGCAAGTGACCCATACACCAATCTTAGAACTTGAAATTCTCACAAGGAGGAAATTATAACGGTAATTATATATGGGTGAATTTCCATTAGACAACTATATATACTTGTCTAAGATTTAGAATTTAAAACTCTACTTAATTAAGTGTTGATGGAAATAATAATGGAAAGAAAATAGTGATGCTATTGTGTCAATTAAAGGCAAACCATTCGGGACAATTCTCTGTCCATATCTTTTGACTATTAGGATTGTTTAGTATGAAATTGTTGAAATAAAACCTATTGTGAGTGTTAATTTGATAGGTCATGGAAGCAAAATAGTGATTCAGAAACAATCGGAAATAAGTGTGAGGACTAGAAATAATAAGAAAATATCCATTAATGACCATTAGTTAGGTGCATCATCTTGTTGGCTCATTGATGGGAACACCATCATAGCTCCTAACTAGTTACTTTTAGTTAGGTTTGATGGATAAATGCTCCTACATAATCATCAGAGGGTCATAATTCCATAATATTTTGATTTGAGAACAAAATAGGAATCAGGGTTAATTATGCAATTTTAACAGCATATCATGAACACAGAATAACCACAGGGTTTGTCAAGAGTAAATTGAAGGAAAAATGGGCATTAAAATCTAATAAATGGGTCCATATGATAGTAATGAGGTTTCACATATTTCGAGAACCACAACAACACCTAAAACCTAATTTCTGACCCACTTGAATTAATAAGGTTCTAGTTAGGATAAAATCCATATAAACCTCTTAAAATTCATAGAAAAATATTTCTTGAGGTTTGGTACCCTTGGTGTGACCATCTAAACTTATTTTGACCTTGAACAAAGTCTCAGACAAAATTTTAACTTAATTTAGGTTTTTATGCAAATTTCCTAGTCAAATTTTGTCAAAACTAAAATTTGACTTAACCATTAGATTCCTTGGATCTAAATTAGGTTTGTAGCAAAATCTGAACCTAATTTGAATCCATCTTGACCTAGTTTGCAATTTAGCCCTTAAAACTCTATTTCTTACATTTCACCCCTTAGGTTTCAAAATCCCTACATTTAACAGCCTAACTTCTCGTCATTTTCTTCAAAAAGGTCCTTGCCACCATTAACATTGTGAACCCAAAGCTTGCGATCTTCAATCTAGGATTTCTCTTTGATTTCTTAACCAAATCCCTCCAAAATTAGAGGGATTGATCTTGAGGACTTTCCCAATCAATTGAACCACATCTTAGACCTTGATTTAGCCTATAGAGCTCATGCAAACTCCTTAGATTTAGGGATTTTCTTCCCCAAAATTTCAAGCTTCGTGAGCTTCTTCCTAAGCTTGGAAGCCCCCTTTGGACCTTTAAAAGGTTCCCCCTCGTAAGGCCTTGCTCCTTATCGTGTTTTTGGCCTAGAATATACCTTCTTCCTCGACCTCCAGCTAGCTCTAAACTCATCTCTGGTGACCTCCTCCCTCCAACTTCCTCGCCCGCTTCTACATACAATAGGCAGCGGGGATAGATTCCTCTCTTCATTCCACACCTCGCCATACCTGCGAGGAGCTCTCCAGCCCCTTCTTCATCGCCGTCCTCATCTCCGGTGCTAGCAAATCATAGTTGGCGTTGCCTCCGACCTCTCTTCCTTCGTAACTAACCCCCTTCGACTCTTCTCCTTCCCTTGACTCTATTCACACCCTTAAACTTTAGGTTCGCACGCACATACACTCGCCCCAACATTTTGCCACCGTTGCTGGGAAGCAATGCGTAGTTTCATTTCACTGATTACAATTGTGATATGTTTCTAACTTGCTCTATCTAATTTGTTGTGGTTGCGTGAGGTACATGGAATAAGATGAGCCATATAACAGCCACTCCACAGGTAGGTAATTTTGTTTCATTCTTCTTAAGCCCCTATTTCTGGAAGGAATTAAAAAGAAGAATCAATTAGGATCAACTCGCATTATTTCTTAGAATTAATCACTTGAGTTGTCTAATTTGATTTATTTAGAAATCCCCATCCTGGTATCTGCACCTACTAGGGACTTAAGGTGCCTAGGGCTATTCACCTTCTTAATTGAGCCCTAGGTGCCAAATTTGGAAAGAATTGAACTTGGAAAAGAGCCAATTTGGGTTTCTATTCTAGGATTGAGGAAAACACACTTGCCTACTATTAAAAGAGAACTGATTTCCTACATTGTGTGCCACCCAAGCCTTAATTGAATTGATCTAATCAAGAAGACCCTAAAAAGAAGGCTCTAACGTTCACCTGAATCCCTAAAATTTGAGACTTAATAACCTACCTGCAAACCACTCAGGGTGATTTTGGGTATTACCCAATTCATCCTAAACTTTAGGGTAGGTTAGGTGAAGTTCACCCACCTTGTGGGTTAACCAACCTTCAAATTAGGTCACAAAACACAAATCAATTCTAAAGTTCAAGTGAAATTCAAAGCACCATAATTCAGGATTAAAATTGGTAGACTTTAGGGGTCAAGTTGCTCCTTTCGGTCTACTTGGATTCTCAGTGATAAAGAAGGTCAGGTGGGGGAAACCTTGTAACCCGTGGGGATGCTTTGCCGTGTTGGGGTCTTTGTGGGGCTCTCCCTTCCTAGTTGCCCAAGTATGTCTCGAATGAGTGACTTCTTGATCAAGAGGTATCATCTGCCTCGAACCTCCTTAGTCTTCCAAAGTTTTTTAGGTGCCTCGAGTGGATACATTACACATTTTGTTCCTCATCTGGCTCATCGTTCCATATTCAGGAGGAGGTCCTTAAGACCACCCTTGAGACCTCCATTATCAGTTCATTCTTGTTGAGGCCAAGCCTCGACTCCCTTGTTTGTGCTACCTTCCAACCAAATTGATATCTCTTCTGACTGTTCTGCTTCTGAGCCTAGATCTCCATCATCCACATCCATGGAGAATCAAGAAGAACCCAATCTCCATAATCAGCTACAGTGCCTCAATGATCTATTTTAGGCATTCATGAACTCACTGTAGCATCCTCAGATGCGAGATCATTACAATTCTGTTGTGGTAGCAATCAAACCCAGGGTGCAAATCCCGGTTGGAGGACTTGATACTAAACTCAAGCCCAGTATGCTCCATGCTATTCCTAAATTCCATGGGCTAAACTCCGAAGATCCTTTCCAGCACATCCAGCAGTTGAAACATCTGGCCCAGACCTTCAGGCCACCTGTTCAGAATCAGGATATCCTACTCATGAAAATGTTCTCCTTCTCACTCATGGATAAGGCAACCTACTGTACCAAACTTTGACTCGTCCGATCAACATTTGGGCAGAATTCCAATCTGAATTCCAAAAGAGATTTTCCCCAATTGGTCGGACGAATGCCTTGAGGCACCAAATCACACACTTCACTCAAAATGCGAGAGAACAACTTCATGAGGCACTGGACCACTTTCTAGATCTCATGCGAAAATGCCCCCATCATGGAGTTCCTAAATAGGAACAAGTTTAGTCTTTTTACCAGGAACTCCGTGGGGATATCAGGCTTTTTTGTCAATGCAACCTGTGGTGGCAACATCATAGGTTAGCATGAAGATATCATTTAGGAGATTCTCGAGAATGTGCGAGAACTCCATAAACAATGAATCTATGGGTGTGTTCGATTGGACGACCACCCATGCATTGACAAACATGTGGGGGGCACACAAGACTCAAGGCCTATCCTCATCCATCGATCTAGAATTGGTAACCAATCACCTTGATAAGGTCTCAATTATTGAGAAGAAAGTGGATAAATTGATTTGACATCCACAGAGAGCCACCACAGCACAGCAAAACACGTATGCGCAACCACCCTCTGGTAGGGAGGCTATGCATAACATTTACCACCACTCTCATCAGGGGATGGACTCATATCCATACCTATCTGATCTTGGTTTTGGAGGAAACTCTGGACCTACCTGCTCTTGTTGGGAGAACTCTAAACCCTCGTACTCTGACATCTCTAGAGTTCCCCAGACTTCTCTAGAGTTCTTCAGACTTGCGAGGATATCCATGCCATCCAGAATTATCCTTTCTAGAACACCTATTACCCTGGATGGCATAATCATCCCAACTTTGCATGGTCAGGGAATAATCAAAATTCAAGATCTCAATTCCAGCGCCGTTCATAGGCTCCACACCCTTACCAGCCCGCTCAGCCTAGGCCCATTCTGAATTACCAATCTGGGCCATCAAGGGAAAATCAAATGACTCTGATCCTACAAATCTTGGCTGACATCCAAAAGACCAATGCGGCTATGAAAAAGTAGCACAAGAAGAGATCATAGAGGTTTGAAATCAGCTCACATAGATGGCGAGTTCTCGTCAGCCTGGTGCATTTCCGTCTCAATTTCTGCTAAATCCGAATAACGTGTCGAACTAGAGGCATCTTATGAACCCAAATCAGGACAAGCTCATTATGTTTATCAAGCCCCTTCTACTCCATCACCTGATAAGATGGAAGCTTCGAAATCATATTCGGGATATCAGCAGCAACCACCTATTTTGCTAATTCCCAACCAAAACTAGGCAGGTCTTAGTTATGTTACCACTTGTGGTGGCAAATCAACCCAAGATCCACCTTATCCTAGCCACCTAACGCCTAGTAGTTCAGAGCCTAACCCCAGGATAGTTATTCAGGACACTTCTATCCCAGATCCTGAGCCTAAATCAATTCTAGAGGAACCTACAGAGGTTCCATTTCCTGAGGCCTTGACCACCAAGGGAATGAGGAAACCCAAACCCCTGGCACTTGAGGAAGAACTAGTCAAGCTCTTTGAGCAAGTCCATATAAACATCCCCCTGATGGATGCAATCCACCACGTACTAGCTTACATGAAATTTCTAAAGGATTATGTACACCAAAGCGTAAGTCGCGAAATAAAGACGGGAGTTCGATTATATTGTAAGAGCAAGTCAGCTTGATCATCTTGAGCAAACTCCTGCAAAAGCAAAAGATCCTGGCAACCCTTCAATCTCCTGTAAGATCAGTGATTTAGAATTTGATCGAGCATTGTTGGATTTAGGAGCCTCCATAAACCTGATCTCTACATCCCTACTAGACCACTTCTAGGAAACTAAGCTCAAACCAACTAAGGTGACCTTGCAGTTAGCAGGCAAATCAATCAAGTCACCTAGAGGAATTCTTAAGGACATTCTAGTACGGATCCGAGATTTCTATTTCCCGGTGGACTTCATTGTCTTAGATATGGATACTCCTGAAAATCTGGGGAACACACCGATCATCTTAGGGAGACCATTCTTAGCCACAGCTAGGGCAAACATCAACTGTGAAGAGGGCCAGATCAAGTTGAAATTTGGGAATAAAACATTATGGATTGATATCTTTAAGGCCCAAAAAGGAATAAACCGTGGGGCAATAGAAGAAGTATGCGACATTAGTTTCATGGTTGAGGACCCAGTTACAGAAGAAAACCTGATTATTCTCTATCCTCAGCCTCAAGAAAATCTTCACCCACAGATAAAGGAGCCCAGAGTTGATCTTGATTCACCCATAGCTCCCACTTTATCTTCTGAAGCCTATCTCGAACCCCCACCTGCTGCTGATAACCCAGTTATGGAATTGAAGCCCCTTCCAGATCATCTGAAGTACGTCTTCTTGGGTTCCAATCAAACATTTCCTATAATCATCAACTCCCAACTCATACCTGATCTGGAAATGAAGCTGATTACTATTCTCCAGCAACATCGAAGAGCCATCAGATGGACTCTCGATGATCTGATTGGTATAAGACCCTCATATTGTACACACCGAATCTATACTGAAGAGGGCTCACGACCATCTCAAGAGATGCAGAGAAGACTTAATCCAAATCTATAGGAGGTCATAAAGAAAGAGATCATCAAGTGGTTAGATGCTAGTATCATCTACTCGATATCTGACAGCCATTGGGTAAGCCCAATCCAAGTTGTGCCTAAGAAGGCAGGGCTCACCGTGATTACGATTGAATCTAGAGAGACCATCCTGACACATATTGCAAATTCATGGAGTCTGCATAGACTATCGGAAATTGAATGCCTCCATGAAGAAAGATCATTTTCCACTTCCGTTCATTAACCAGATTCTCGAGAGACTGGTAGGAAATCAATTTTTTTGTTTCCTAAATGGGTACTCCAGATATAATCAAGTGGCAATTCATCTTGAGGATCAGGAAAGACCACCTTTACCGGGCCCTATGGTACATACGCGTTCCACATGATGCCATTTGGGCTATGCAACGTACCCACCAGTTTTCAACGGTGCATGCTAGTCATATTCTTAGATATGGTAGGTAATTACCTTGAGGTCTTCATGGATGACTTCTCGATATTTGATGAATCTTTTGATGAATGCCTCCTACATTTGGTCTAGATCCTTAAGAGATGCATCGAAGTGAACCTGGTTCTCTCCTGGGAAAAGAGCCACTTCATGGTTTCTGAGGGCATCATACTTGGACACCTCGTCTCTGAGAAAGGTATTCAGGTCGACCGAGCTGAGGTAAATCTGATTTCCAAGCTACCTGTGCCTAACTCAGTCAATGACATTAGATCATTCCTGGGGCATGTTGGATTTTATCGTCGATTCATACCTGATTTCTCTAAGATCGCATGCCCCTTGACGAATCTCCTTTCGAAGGACATGCCATTTGAGATATCTAGTGAGTGCATTCATGCATTTGAGATCCTACATGACCGAGTCATCCAAGCACCAATCCTGCAATCTCCTGACTAGTCTCAACCCTTCGAGATCACGTGCGATGCGTCTGACTACACAGTAGGAGTGGTGCTAGGTCAGACAATTGATGGGAAACCAGTAGTCATTTATTACTCCAGCAAGACATTAGACGAGGCTCAACGTAATTACACCATTACAGAGAAACAACTGCTAGCTATTGTATTTGTCCTGGAGAAATTTAGGTCATACCTCCTAGGTTCCCACATCATCATATACTCGAATCACACTACAGTAAGGCACTTACGAACAAGGACGTGAAGTCTAGATTAATCCACTAGATCTTGTCGTTGCAAGAATTTGATCTTGAAATTCACAACAAGGTGGGAAAGCAGAATGTGGTAGCTGACCATTTATCCCGTCTTCCTTCTTCAATCATTAACCCTTCCGGACCTATCACAGACAATTTTTCGAATGAGCACCTCCTGACAATCAATACAGAACTTCCTTGGTATGCTGACATGGTAAACTATTTGGCATTGCATCAGATTCTATCTGATTGGCCAAGGGCCAAGAAAGGAAAATTACTTTTAGATGCCAAATACTTTATTTGGGAAGATCTGTACCTGTTCCTTATTGGTGCTGATCAAATCATCAGAAGATGTGTTCTAGAATCAGAGATTAATGGCATTTTATCCTTCTACCATGATCAGGCCTGTAGTGGTTGCTTCTATGGATACAAAACCACATCAAAAGTCTTCCAGTGTGGATTCTATTGGCCCACGATCTTCAAAGATGCACACGACTATTGTAAGGCATGCACTCGTTGCCAGACCTTAGGGAACATGAGCTGTCATGACATGATGCCTTTATAGCCAATTCTCGTGTGTGATATCTTTGACATATGGGGGATTGATTTCATGGGTCCTTTCCCAAAATCTGATGGTTATGAATACATTCTCCTAGCCGTGAACTACGTGTCCAAATGGATCAAAGCCATTTCGACCCGAACCAATGATCATAAAGTCATGATACAATTCATTCATCAACACATCTTTTCTCGATTTGGTATTCCACGAGCTATCATCTCTGATGGAGGGACTCACTTTGCGATTGTGCACTTCCAGTCCCCAATTAAAAAGTATGGGGTATCGCATTATATTTCAACTCTATATTCATTCCCAGACGAATGGATTGGCTGAACTATCAAATCGGGAGATCAAGAAGATCCTTTAGGTCATGGTTTAGCCTAGTAGAAAGAATTAATCTACCCACCTTTTGGAAGCGTTGTGGGCCTATAGGACCACCCATAAGACCCAATTAGGAATGTCTCCTTTCAGACTCGTGTACGGGAAGGCATGTCACCTCCCCATAGAAATGGAGCATAAAGACTACTGGCAGTACAGAAGTGAAATTTGGATCTTATGAATTCTAGAATCCACCACCGATTGCAAATGAGCGAGATCGAGGAACTATGCAATGACGCATATGAGAACTCACGGATCTACAAAGAGTGGGTCAACGCCTTCCATGACAGGCACATTTCACGAAAATCTTTCCATCCTTGTCAGAAAGTATTACTCTTTGATGCCAAACTCAAGCCTTCCTAGGAAAACTCAAATCAAAATGGATTAGATCATTCCTTGTGAGACAAGTGTTTGGAAATGGAGCCGTTGAAATTAGCAAACTCAGCCATGATTCAAAACCATTTGTCGTGAACGATTAAAGACTCAAACCATTCTTCAAACTCACCAACTAAAATATGGTTGTAGTATCTTTTGATCTCCATTCTCCCTGAGCTTCATTGCATCTAGCTGATGGTGTTAAACTTAGCAATTAATGGGAGCCAACCCGTCATTTGTAAAAAAACCCGAATCCCTTCTGACATATCCCTTTTGTTGAAATCATATTGCACTTTATGGTTCATCCGTTAGAACAATCGACTCCACCTTTGATACTTGTATTAGAGCTAGAAATCATCTGCAATAGTCATTCCGATCCATTCACCACCCACTTGTTCTAATGTACGAACTAAGCAAAATTCGAACGCACCTAATTTACAATGAGAGCATTGCAAATCTTAGGCATGCAGGGTATTAAAGTGGAAAATGCTGTGAAAATCAATGCATGGAAGGGTTTCATTGAAAAACAAAAGAGAAAAGAAAAGAGGAAAGGTGAGGTCAATTTGAACTGAATGGAAAACCATTGAGGAGAAGAAAAGAAAAGAAAAAAAAGGAGCAAGCAAAAAGAAAAGAATGAGGTAATCCCTTCAAATTGAATATGGAACTTACCCAACTTCTAGGTTGGATTGGATGATGAATTATGACCTGGAAGGCTGAAACTTAGGAGATTAGTGATGAATACTGACCTTAGGCTTCTTAGGCATATTTTAGGGCTCTTGGTTGGATCTGGATTAATCCTCAAGTGGTTGGGGAAAGTGTGAGGCTGGTGTAGTAGGTATATGCTTAGGGATTATTCGGCTTCGTTGCCTGCCCTTTGGTTTACGAGACTTGGTAACCTAGGCACCCAAAATCACACACTAAGTCTACTTCAGTGTGCTTAATAAAGAAAATCATGCCAAAAGTTTTTCTTTTTGAAAGATCATCTCAAAGATCTAGCTTAGGTGCGGCTCGATAACACAAGTTGATTAGATGAGTTCTCGATGCGGAGAGGTGGGAAATTCCCCTCGAAGATGAGTAATAACATATCGTCTCCTCAATGCTTGTGTCCTAGGTTATCTAAATATCCTACCAGGAGCATGAAACCTCCTTGTGCTGGCTCAGGTGCCATAGGTAGGATTATCCTGAAATGTTGATTGCTAGTGCTTGAATTTAGCTATAGAATGCCATGGGTGGCACTATCTCAAAGTGTTGAAAGCCAGGGTTCTGGGGGTTGCCATGGGCAGTGCTATCCTGATGAATCGAAAGCTAGGGACCCTTCGAGGATTGATGGTGGGGACAAGGAATCTGATACAGATCATGTTTAGGGCCAATTCAAGGTTGGATCTAGGGAAATATAAAAGGAAAATAGAGAAAACTCTCAAAATGACAAAAATCCTTCTCTATCTCTCTCTTAAAAAATGCACTGGCAAACTAAACATGGACAAGTTACGTCAATGCACGGGTGCTTCAACCACTGGGGTCATCGAACCTCCAGACAGTTTTATCGAGCCTTAGAAACCTTCGCGGAAGACTCAGACTGGAGCTAGTCAGGTCTGGATCTTGGCTGGTACTTGACTACCTCTAAGCCTATTGTTAGCATTTTAATCTGATCTCTAGAAATGTAGCTTAATAAGGCATCTTAACGGTAACATTTGACCTAGAGACCTGGTTTGATCCATAAGATTTTTTCTAAGGGACTAGCAAAAGATAGGCATGGAGGTATGATGGGAACGCCATCATAGGTCCTAACTGGCCACTTTTAGTCAGGTTTGATGGATAAATGCTCCTATATAATCATCTAAGGGTCATAATTCCATAATATTTTGATTTGAGAAGAAAATAGGGAATCATGGTTACTTCTCCAATTTTAACAGCATATCATGAACACAAAAGAACAACGGGGTTTGTCAGGGGTAAATTGAAGATCAAATGAGCATTAAAATCTAATAAATGGATCCATATAGATAGAAATGGGGCTTTACACATTTTGAGAACCACAATAGCACCTAAAATCCTAATTTCAGACCCACTTGAATTAATAATGTTCTGGTCAGGATAAAATACATCTAAACCTCCTAAAATTCATAATATTTCTTGAGGTTTGGTACCCTTGGTGTGACCATCTGAACCTATTTTGACCTTAAACAGAGTCTCAGACGGAATTTTGCCCTAATTTAGGTTTTTATGCAAATTTTCAAATCAAACTTAGTCAAAACTAAAATCTTACTTCACCATTAGATTTCTTGAGTCCAAATTAGGTTTGTACCAACATTTGGACCCAATCAGAATCCATCTTGACCTAGTTTGCAATTTAACCCTTAAAAACTCTATTCCTTACATTTCGACCCTCAGGTTTTGAAATCCTTACATTTAGCTCCCTAACTTCTGATCATTTTCTTCAAAATGGTCCCTACCACCATTAACATTGTGAACCCAAAGCTTACAATCTTCAAATTGGGATTTCTCCCTGATTTCTCGACCAAATCCCTTCAAAATTGAAGGGATTGATCTTGAGGACTTTCCCAATCAATTGAACCACCTCTTAGACCTTGATTTATTTTGTAGAGCTTGTGTGAACTCCTCAAATTCAGGGATTTCTTCCCTAAAATTTCGAGCTTCGCAAGCTTCTTCCCAAGCTTGGAAGCCACCCTTAGACCTTTAAAAGGTTCCTCCTCACAAGGGCTTGCTCCTTAGCGAGTTTTTGGCCAAAAATACACCTTCTTCCTCGACCTCCGGCCAATTCCAAACTCGTCTCTGGCGACCTCCCTTTGGATTCCTCACCTGCTACCACATACAATAGGTTGTGGGAAAAGCTTTCTCTCTTCAATCCGCACCTCGCCATACCTGCGAGGAGCTCTCCACCCCTTCTTCATCGCTGTCCTCATCTTCGGAGCATCTTCGTCTCTGACGCTGGTCAATCATAGCCGACGTCGCCTCTGACCTCTTCATCTACAACTACCCCCTTGTACTCCTCTCTTTCCCCTAACTCTATTCATACCCTTAAACTTTAGGTTCGCATGCACATATGCCTGCCCCAAAACTCATGATCCATGGGATGCTAGTGCTTTGTGATTCTGTCATTGTGGCACACCATTGCACATATCTATTCCCGACATCTCCATATTTTGGCCTAATATCTCCATTTCCATATTCATTCTCAGTCTATCAACAAATAACAAGAACAAAAATATATAAATCACTCAATCAGCTATAGAAAATAGGCATGTGTTTTGGCAAAATCATTATTGTTTAGGAAATGCATTGTAGTATAAGACAAAATAGTTCAAAACATTTAAATTTTTAAACTCAGATTCAGTAAGTAGTCCAAGATCATTCACAGGGAGCAAGTATGCAATTTAATTCACCAATCACAAGAAATATATATGCAATTGAAATCAATATTACTCAGAATGATATTTCAATAAAAACCAGAAGAATAGTGCAAAAGGATCGGGTTTAAATGGTGATTTGAATCACCAAATTAACCCTTTAAGTTTAAGCTCACAACCACTTAAATATTTCAATAGTAAATTAAAATTAATAATCCGCATCAATCAAGTTTGCGGATATTCCAATAGTAACCAGAAGAAGGCCTCAGATGATAGATCAAAGGCTTAAGACACCTTAACAGAAGAGGCTCAAGGACCTCTCAAGAGAAGCATAAGGCTCCTCTCTCCTTCAATCCTCAGAACACAGCAGTAGTACCAATAAAGGCTCAAGGGCCTCTTCAAAAATCTCACTAAGTGTCGAGAGAGGGGAAGGCTCAAATCCCAAGGTAGCAAAACCCACCCCTTACTCTCTTAGATTTTCCTTCTTTCCTTCCAAGCTCTGAATCGGACCAAACCCAGGTAGCAGGTAAACGGATCCACCAAATAGACCCACGAGGCATGAGCGCAGGTGAGGGCTTGGACTAGTGCGTGAGGAGCACGTGTGCAGAGGCGTGGGGTAGAGACTTGACCCCAGTGTTCGAAGTCAATGATGCAATGTGACTTTTGGCTTATATGCATAGCTGGAGGCACTTTAGTCAATGATGTGGGATTAAGTTTCCACGTCTTCTTCGCACAGTAGCAGTAGGAGGTGAAGCCTCAAATTAAAGGAGAGGAGAAGCTGGCAGCTACAATTGGATGCTTGGGAGGCTTCCCAGAACTGGGCCGCATGACCTGGGAGTAGTATCATGGATGAATGTGGGTAGAGAACTACAGCGGAGGTCAGAGAAGATGGTCGTAGTGGCGATGCTCTGATGGGGGTACCTGAGATCACAAATACGACTTTATGGACAAGTCAGAGAAGCTCAGAAGGATCGCCATGTTCTAAGGAACACGATGGTGGTCATGGCATGCTGTGGAAGTTTGTGTGGAGTGCTGGCGAGGTCGAGGTGGTGGAGCGGAGGAGGTCAAGTCCGGTGGAGGTGTCGAGTGGCTAATCTCATCAATATATTGAGGGGTTTTGTTGGGCATGAAACGAGGAAGGCTTAGGGACCAGTGGTAGGCAATTTGATGCAATGAAGCGAACGTGCATGCTCACTGAAGAGTGGTCGGAGGTGGGGAAGGTGACGATGAGGCAATTGTGTAAGAGTGCAAATGTGGAGTTTAAGTGTGTGAGTATGGTCAGGGGAGGGTGAGGAATTGAAAGAAGGAGGTTGTAGACAATGAGAGGGTGGAGGACATGCTAGCTATGATTGGCCGATGCCGAAGATGAAGGATTCTCCGGGGGAGGAAGGGTGATGTCTGAAGGGGGAGGAAGCCCCTCGTAGGTATGGCGAGGTGCAAACGAGGGGGAGGAAGGACCTGCTACCTATAGTACATGAAACTAGGTGAAGAGGCTGGAGTTGGGGGATCGTCGGAGATGAGTCTAGAGTAGGTTGGAGGTAGGGGAGGAAGGGTTATTTTCGACCAAAAACTCGCTAAGGAGCGAGGTCTTGTGAGGAGGGACCCTTTAAAGGTCTTTAGGATTGCTCCAAGCTTGGAAACAAGCTCAAAGGGCTTGAATATTTAGGGATAAAGATCCCTGATCTTGAGGAGTTCGCATGAGCTCCTTGACGTGAATTGGAGTCCAAGACATGGTTCAGATGATTGGGGATTCTCTCAAGATCATTCCTTCCAATTTTAGAAGGAATTGATCAAGATATTAGGGAGAAATCCCAGATTGGAGATCAGTGTGTTTGGGTTCACATTGTTAATGCCAGTAGGGACCTTTTTGAAGAAAATGATAAGAAGTTAGGGGGCTAAATGCAAATATTTTGAAAGTTAGGGACATAGGTGTGAAAAATGGAGTTTAAATGGATGAAAATCAAACTAGGTCAAGATGGACCCTGGTTAGGCCCAAATTTTGATAGCAATCTAATTTAAACCCAAGGAATCTGATAGTTAAGTCATATTTCAGTTTTGACCAAGTTTGACTAGTCAATTTACATAATAGCCCAAATTAGGGTAGAACCAAAATAAGTTCATATGGTAAAATCAAGGATACAAAACCTCAAGGAATATTTTTATATGATTTTTAGAAGATTTAGAAGAATTTATCCTAACCAGAACCTCTGTAATTTAAGTAGGTCTAAAATTAGGGTTTTGGGTGTTGTATTAATTCTCAAAATGCGTGAAACCCCATTTCTGTTTGCATGGACTCACTTATTAGTCTTTAATGCTCATTTGACCTTCAATTCACCCCTGAAAAGCCCCCTGGTTTTGCTATTAAAATTATAGAATTAACCCTAGTTTCCTATTCTCTTCTCAGAATAGAATGAAGTGGAGTTACAACCCTCTGATGGTTATGTAGGAGCATTTATCTTTCAAACCTAATTAAAAGTGGCTAGTTAAGGCCTATCATGGTGTTTCCATCATACGCCCATGCCTATCTTTTGCTAGTCCCTTAGCAAAACTTCCTATGGGTCAAACTAGGTCTCTAGGTCGAATGTAACCGTCAAGATGCCTTACTAAGCTACATCTCTAGAAATCAGTTCAAAATATCAACAAAAGGCCTAGAGGTACATAAGTGATTCCCACTGCCGATTGTAAGTGGCAGCGGGCGAGGAAGCCATAGGAAGAGTGATCGCACGGGTTTCGCAAGTTTGAAATCGGGGTTGCGAGTAACCCATCATCGCAGTTACAAAATTCGTGATCAAATATAATTTATACCGAAATTCCAAGGGAGTCCCTGGTTGAACACAAGGAGGCGACGTTTACTTTGAATGAAAACCATGCTTCGATTTGTTCCTCTTTTGTGTTTTAGGGTTTTGTTTTTTTTTTAAATTTTTGAAATAAGATGACAAACAATCACAAGAGAGATATAGAATCGAATATGATATATTGCATGAATGTCAATTACAATAATCTAGAAAACATAAAAAGAGAGGGAGGTGAGAAGAAATCTCTCGAAGCAACTATTCAGTGAGACGACGGTGCCTGGCAGAAGCTCGGATGAAGGAGTTGGGAAGCAGGATGATGGATGTGAGAAGCAGGAGGATGTCGGGTTGAGGAAAGCTTCAGCATAGCTTCAGAATGGAGGTAAGAAGGTGGAGATGATCTACTACCGGAATGGATGTGGGAGGACGACTCCAAGGCTACCTATGAATTGGGATGGGAAGATGGAGGAGTATTTGGTGGGGCAGAGTTTCGTTACACTAATAGGCGCCTTGGGAGCTTGAGAGCAAGCTCTAACAGAGCGTTGGTAGGCTTGCTAGAGCTTGAGAGTAGGTGGGAGTAGAGTAGGTAGAGATGGCTTAGAAGGAAGGGGGTGTAGGCCCTTTTATAGTGGAGGAGAAGAGGCTAGAATAGGCATGGGACCATTAGTGACCTTAAAGTCGTTGCTGTAAGTGTCGCTGTAGGCAGTTCACGCCCGCTCACGCCTACAGCTGGCCTTGCTAGCGTGCGAATAATTAGCGACGGCTGTAAGCGTCGTTGTAGGTCTAGGTCCGGTGTCGCTGTAGGTTGGCACCAACCGAGTACGCACCAGCCGTAGCTGGCCCGTGCATCACGCGCTCTTGGTTGCACGCGTGCGCTCGTGTGCGGGCGCTTCCTGGCTACACGCGCACTTGCATGCAATCCTGCTTGCACTGTGGCTGGCCATGCAATGCACTCATTTGATGCATTGGTGAGGCTCAAACCAGCGACAGGTAGTTGAGGGGTAGGTGCTTCGCCAATGCGCTACATGGGTCAGATGGTTGCGGCTATGTTTTGAGGCTTAGCTGCTTCAGTTGTTGGATGCAAATCCAATGGTGGATATCGCTCGATCAGAGGAAGTGGGAGTTCTGCGGATGGCTAGGGGCTATCCAGATGGTGCTGTGTGGCACCATCTGGGCCGTCTATCTTCATTTTGTTGCATAGGGTGCACGGTGCTCAGATCGAGATGATTCCCGCATTGCCGGACTGCGATCGTCACTCTGGATCCATCCGTATGGTCATATTTTCCATCCAAAACCTGTATAGATGTTGCATTGTCCCCCTGGCTATTGATCTTCCTCGAACTTCGTATGATACTACGGGACTCCAATCTAGACAATTTCGGAGGCATTAGACTCCGATCATCATCCTGTTCAGATCCGTACGTTCTGATCATCCATCCGAGGCCTGAAATGAGTCTTCTTCTCTCTTGACCATAAAAGGACCTAATTAACCCAAAAATATATACTACTACTCTAAATGCTGAATGATGCACGCTATGTAATTTTTATAACATGAAATTTGAATCTAACCTAGGAACATGCATGAATAGGCATTTTAACCCAAATAGATGTGTTTACATCATACCCCCATGCCTATCTTTTGCTAATCCCTAGCAAAATTAAACTATATACTATATATAAAAGTAGAATTAGGATGAGATCGTTTAGGCCTAAGTCGTTTATTAACAATAGAAAATTTCAACTAAGGTCCTAAACAACGAAAACTCAACAGTACTCGGGTGTCTACCAGAATGCATACCGCCCAAGTTCTCGCCTATTTGAAAAGGGAAGATACATTTTTTTTTATTTTTCTTCTTTTTTAATATTTTTATACTTTTGGAGTTTGGGAGTTCCAAGATAACTTTTTATGGCTACCCAACCTACCCAAGACTCAAAAAGGACTCTAAGTGCTAAGCATCTTGTGAAAATAGTGAAAGACTCACTAGGCAACTGTTAAAACGGAATTCGAGTTTCTAGGACCCTAGGTGACCTTGCCTAAAGGTTTATCTTTTCGATTAGTAGCTTTCTCCCTACTTCTTTTATTTATGAAGTCAACACAAGGGCGAACCCAGTGTATATCTCCCCGATTTATTCTACTTCCCCGCTTCTTCTCTAACTGTTTTGGGAATTATTGTGCATTTTTTTGTGAGCTGGGTTCTACACAACTGGCCAATGGACTGTTACTCACGGCAACTTGCCAGCCATACTCGTGCGGTGAAGTGTGATTTTTTTTCTCCTTTTTCTATATATTTTTTTCTTTTTCATTTTATTTTTTTTCCATTTTTTTAAGTAGGTGGCTTCCCTGATCTAAGATTTACCTAAAGGTAGTACAATGAAAATGGTCTTGTCACTAGGCTCTGGACGACCGGCCGCTGAGTTGTTACCACTGATAACTTGCCAGCCATACCACCCTAGATAGTTCATTAGCTACCCAATTTCTGAAGAAACCGTCGAAAAGTGAGTTTGTGCAGAAAAAAAAGTGTGTAGATGCTAGACTTAAAATCTCCCCAAATTAGAGGGTAGGTTGATAAGTCACATACTTATCATCCCAATTTATTTACCAAATTAAAATGAATTTTAATTGGTGAGAACTCAAGACTAAGTCCACATTCGAGTGGACACCTGGGCTAATTAAGCCTGAAGACCTGAAGAGTCTAAGTGGTTAGGTCCTCTCGTATCATTTCCTAAAGTTAATAACTTCCAAATGCCTAAGTTCTCTTCTCTTAATTCTTTTTTTTTTTTATCTTTTTGATTTTTCAATTTTTTTCTATAAGAATCAAATAACAAGAAACTACTGCTACAACTGACAAAAAGGTTATAAAATATGTCCACCCCCCATGCTTAGCTATTGAAATGTCCTCATTGTGAAAAATGAAAGTACGTAGGGGAGTAGAAGTGGAAGAATAGCACCTGGTTTTTGTGAGACTCTGGTCAGCTTAGAACAGTCTTTACATGTGCTGAGTTTAGTGCCTTTAGCTAGGCAAGGTCCTCAATCAAAAATAACTAAACATTGAGGCCACAACAACAGAGTTTCTGGGCCCCTAGGTATGGGTCTCGGAGAGTGAAAATGGGCTTTCCAAAGAGATGAACAATGAAAGTGGCAAGTTGGTGGTGCAGGGAGAGCCCAAATGGTCTCTAATAGGAGTTTTGTTGATTTATTACAGCGGAAGTGTGGTTGGGTATAGAATTTGTGCAATGGTTGGGCGAAAAAGGATGATGAGGGTTTTGTGATGTGCTAGGGATTTGTGAGTACTCTAGAATACCTAATGTTTGAAGAGTTCTTCCCTAATGTTCAATTTCATCCTCACACTTTGGGTTCTTAAACCAACCATCCTGATCCTCTAAATTCCCACCCACAAGTTGGACCTCAAACTCTAAGCATTCAAGATAAGGATGTTGTTGGGTTTTATCTTGATCACGTGAATCATCCAACAAATTTTTGATTTCATATATCTTCCTCATCCCGTGTTGCTACAATTGGTCACATTTTTGCTTTGTCCTCAATTATTTCTGCAACTGTGTGATCTTCTTCCTGAGTTTGGGTTGAGTTGGCCATTAAAAGGTTGTCTAAGGTATGTATGGCCATTACTTCCTCTATTCTACCAAGCTCCTCCATCGAACCACACTTAAATTTATTCTTCTTTGAGACCTTGAAAATATTGAATCGATTTGTCTTATCCCCTGAGGCCATTTCTATATTTCCTGATTTACAATCAATCCTCGCCTTGGCAGTAGCCAGGCAAGGTCTTCCCAAAATAATCGAGGTGTGGTTGAGCTATTTCGGGGCTTCCATGTCCAGGACCATGAAATCAGCAAGGTAATGCAAATCATTAACCTTGACTAAAACATCCTCCAAAATACCCCTTGGTTTTGTAATGGATATATTGGCTAACTGCAAGGTTATGTCAGTGTGTTTTAGGTAGCCTAGACCCAATTCCATGTGCAGTGAGGTGGGGATCACATTAATGGAAGCACCCAAGTTGAGGGTCCGGTAAGAAGTAATGTTTCCTATTGTGCAGGAAATCAGCAGGGCTCCTAGGTTTTGCTTCTTAGGTGGTAGCTTGTTTAGGATCAATGTGCTTGTGTTATCGAACAAAACTACTCTCCTATTGATTTCAGATTTCGTCTACTTCTTTGTTTATATGCATTAAGTAAACCTATGGCGTAGGTGGGGATTGATATGATAGCCGCGAGGAGTAAAATGATTGTCAATTTGAAAGCTTGAAGTAAGGACATCCTTTCCTCCAATTTCTCCTCCGACTTTTTCTATTTGCCCATACAACAACAACATACTCCCAGAATCTGATGTTTTGTTGATCATATTCTTAGTTGGGAGTCTGGAATTCTTGCTACGGGGTCTAATGGGGTTGACATGGGGTTGGGTAGGTCGCTTGTGTCTACTACCACTCCTCAAGGTGATGGTGTTTGTAGTGGCAAAATGTTGTTGGTTAGTGTCTTGTGGAAGGTTGGGCAAAATAGGAGGCTCCTGGTTGATTATGGTAGGAGAAAGGTTCGTTCCGGGTGGGGCTGGGGTAGCCTGATAGATAGCATGAGCTTGAGCATATGACTCCCCATTATTACCAAACCCTTGAGGCCCAGTGCCCCAGTTCTGTACATTCCTTGGGTTTCGTACAGGTTGTGATGGTAGAGATCCGGGCTGTTGGTTATTTGCACCAAGTCCGGATTGCAAGTTATCCAGCAAAGTTTTCATTTGTTGCATGAGCTGGAGCATTGACCTTTGCATTTCTACCATCTTCAAGTTTAAATCAGCCTACTCGGTGGCTTGTTGAGCATTCTACATGGACTGATTAACCTGATTCAAGGGCAACTAAGTATATACATGACCCTGACCCATTGGTTTTTGCAGTACATAGTTGTTAGGTCAATATTGGGTCTGTTGCCCCTGATCTTTCCAAGAGAAGTTAGGATGATTTTTCCAACCAGAATTATAGGAATTCAAGTAAGGGTTGGACCTAACATTCTCCTGCACAACTTGAACATCCTCATAAGATAAGGATGAAGAAGGATCAGTAAAACTGGGATCAAAGGCCCCAGTTTGGAACCCATAAGGTTCTGAGAAGGGTTGGCCCGAAGGTCAAGTTGACTCGAGCTAGTTCATAAACTCCCGTCCCATAGGAGCTTGTGAAGAATGGAATCCCGATCCCTGGGATTGAGTGGATCTAGAAAAATTAGAGTTTCCGGACATCCACTCTTCCATTCGTTTAGCAACCAGATCCATCTTATCTAATCTATTGCAGATCAATTCCATATCAAATGTATGAGAATCTTGGACCTCATTGGCATTTGATCTAGTTTGTTGGGATTGATTGAAGGTTTCCATGGAGGCATGGTTTAAAGAATTTTCCTTCATTTCCTTAAACAAATCATACATGCTATCTGTGTCTTTGTTGAGGAAATTGCCTCCGCAAGAGGCATCCACATGAATACGTAGTTGATCATTCAACTCGTGATAACAAATCTACACAAGTTGCCATTAGGCACCTCGTGGTGTGGACACTTCTGCAACAGATCCTGGAATCTCTCCCAGGCCTCGTGAAATGATTCCCCCTGCTGCTGGGCAAAAGTGGTAATTGCCCGTCGCAATGCATTGGTTCACCCAATTGGGAAGAATTTCTTTAGGAAGGGCGATTTCAAAGCTGTCTAGGTAGCAATCGATCTTCCAATGGTACGATACCAATGTGCGGCCTTATCCCTAAGTGAATGGGGGAAAATTCTCATGAGCATCTGTTCTTCATCCACATTCCACGATTTGGTGGTCTGAACCAGGGTGATCAAGTCCTCCAAATGTTGGAATGGGTCCTCTGAGCCAAGCCCATGAAAGTGTTTAATTAGACTCAAAACCTAGGGCATGACCTCAACATCTCCGGTGGGAGACACAATGCCAGGACGATCCTCATAATTTGAAGGATCATAAAAATCCTTCAACGGTCGAGAGCCCTGGCCATTCATTCAATGGAACCATTGCTGCATCTACTGCAATTCTTCCAACTATCTCTGAATCAGCTCCTACTAGTTCGGGGGTGAGGGAGGTGGTTATTGATCAACCATGGGATTTGCTTGGCTAAAGCTCAACCTCCACCTTCAAGAATGGTCTAAAGGTCCTTCCAGTCTAGGGTTCAATGACCTCCTTCCAAGCATACACTGAAAGGAAGTTGGATGGACGGGGAAGAGAAGGGACCCTACAGCACAAAAATACAAGCTTGTCCTTAGGTTGGGTAGCCTAAAGGTCTACAGACTCTCAGAATCCATCCTAAGATTATGGATGATTTACTCTACTTATTTCCAGGCAATCCAACTAGTTAGGAGGGACTGGGAAGAAGGTTCTTCCTTTGGCTTGCACCTTCAGTTCCTAGTGTACCCCCTAGCTACGGTCGTTTGATTCTACTCCTCTATCTAGACATCAGATTGACTAGTATAAGTAGGTTAATCGTGAACAATCTCAATCTAGACCCTGAAGAGCAAATCAGTCCTTATGGCCAACATCTAATCAATTTTAGTTAGGCTTGGGATATTGGAGCTTCTGGAATGTGATGGGCCCTTAATGGGTTGTGCCCTTAATGATTTGTTCGAGAATGTATGTATGCGCACAACCAAAATGTTTTCAAGGAAGATTATTGATGATGAGGTGAATTTTAGGGTTCGAATCTTGCTTAGTAGCTTTTATGATTCAAATAATAGGTATATTCAATCAAGTTTTGTGAGGCAATCCGAGTTTTGAAAGCACGAGTTCAAGTTTTTTTCCTTTGTCAATCAAGAAAATATGAAGTGCCTACTTGACCTAAGTATTGAATCCTATGGGGCAGCTACAAAATGAATCTCTTTTAAATTAGGTGGTGCGGCCCAAACAATTTAATCAATTGGCCCAAATGCACCACCGATTAAGGCACATAAAAAGGTGATTAACCTAATATGATTTCTACTCTTTTATGTGCTGATTTAGTGTACCAGGTCCACAGGTCGGAATTTTGATTAAGTAGATGAAAATCAAGTCCGATTATGTGGCTCCGATGTGGGTGTATAAAATGTGTAAATTGATTCGTCCCACAGAAAGTTTCTTTTTGTTTTTTGTTTTTTTAAATGCGGGGGTGAAATGGATGAAGGTGGCAAACAAGACAAACAATTCTATCCTAGGATTTATGCAAGCACCTATGTAGACTTGGTCTTGGTTATGAGTGTGGTGAAATGAAACTAGTGGGGGGGTGAATGTGGGGCACACTTACAAAGCACTCTACCTACACTTTACTCTGGTCTACTGCACTTGGATCTCCATGCTAGGGTACCTGCAAGATAGTAGATCAAAGACAAGTGGGGTTAGTGCTATGTAAATGCAAAGAAGCGTAGAAAATAATAAAGTAAATTTGGTTGCCTCCTCGGCAACAGCGCCAAAATGATTGCATAGGTTTTGCGTGTTTGAAATCAGGGCTACGAGTAACCCATCATCGTAGTTGCAAAACTCATGATCAAATATAATTTATACCAAAACTCCAAGGTAGTCCTAGGTCGAACACAGGGAGGCGACGTATACTTTGAATGAAAACCGTGCTTCGATTTATTTCTTTTTGGTGTTTTAGGGTTTTGTTATTTTATTTTTTTTTGAAATAAGATGACAAACAATCACAAGATACATATAGAATCGAATATGATATATTGCATGAATGTCAATTACAATAATATAGAAAACATAAAAAGAGAGGGAGGTGAGAAGAAATCTCCCGAAGCGACTATTCAGTGAGACGATGGCGCATGGCAGAAGCTCGGATGAAGGAGTTCAGAAGTGGGACAATGGAGATGGGAAGCGGGAGGACGTCGGGTAGAGGAAAGCTTTAGTGTAGCTCAAGAATGGAGGTGAGAGGGCGGAGATGATTTGCTACTGGAATGGAGGTAGGAGGACAGCTCCAAGGCAACTTATGAATGGGGATGGGAAGATGGAGTATTTGGTGGGGCAAAGTTTCGTTACACTAATTGGTGCCTTGGGAGCTTGAGAGCAAACTCTAACAGAGCATTGGTAGGCTTGCTAGAGCTTGGGAGTAGGTGGGAGTAGAGTAGGTAGAGATGACTTAGAAGGGAGGGGGTGTTGGCCCTTTTATAGTAGAGGAGAAGAGGCTAGAATAGGCATGGGACCATTAGTGACCTCCAAGTCGTCGCTATAAGTGTCACTGTAGGTAGTTCATGCCCGCTTATGCCCACCACTAGCCTTGCTAGCGTGCTAATAATTAGTGACGGCTGTAATCATCGTTGTAGGTCCAGCTCAGGCGTCGCTGTAGGTTGGTGCAAACCGAGCACGTGCCCGCCCACAGCTGGCTCGTACATCACGCGCCCCTAGTGGTGCACACGCACATGCACGCTGGTGCTGCACTGGCTGTGCGCTCCCGCGTGCATGCCTGCTTGCGCTGTAGCTAGCCATGCGATGCGCTCAATTGATGCGTTGGTGAGGCTCAAACCCACGGTAGTTGGTTGATGGGTGGGCACTTCACCAATGCGTTACGTGGATCAGATGGTCTTGGCTACGTTTTGAGGCTCAGCCGCTTCAACCGTTGGATGCAAATCCAATGGTGGATATCGCTCGCTCAGAGGAAGAGGGAGTTCTGTAGAAGCCCAAGGGTTGTTCAGATGGCGCCACGTGGTGCCATCTGGGTAGTTTATCTTCATTCTGTTGTAGAGGGTGCCATGGTGCTTAGATCGAGATGATTCCCACGTTGCAAGACTGTGATTGTTGCTTCGGATCCATCCGTATGGTTGGATTTTCCATCCAGAACCCATATGGATGTCGCATTGCCCCTGGCCTTGATCTTCCTATGACTTCGTATGATCCTATGAGACTCCGATTTAGACAATTTTGGAGGTGCTAGACTCCGATTGTCGTCCATTAGAGGCCCTGAAATAAGTCTTTTTCTCTCCTGACCATAAAAAGGACCTAATTAACCCAAAAATATATACAACTACTCTAAATGAAAAATGATGCATGCTATATAATATTTATAACATGAAATGCAAATCTAAGGCTAGGAACATGCATGAATAGGCATTTTAACCCAAATAGATGTGTTTACATCAAAGAGGGTCACCGGAGACGAGTTCCGAGTTGGCCCGAGGTAGAGGAGGAAGGTCTTCTCTGGGCCAACAACTCGCTAAGGAGTAAGGCCTTGCGAGGGGGCTCCTTTTAAAGGTCCAAGGGCAGCTTCCAAGCTTGGGAAGAAGCTCGGGAAGCTCAAAATTTCAGAGAGAAAGATCCCTAAATTCGTGGAGTTTGCATGAGCTTTATGGTCCAAATCATGGTCCAAGATGTGGTTCAACTAATTGGGAAAGTCCTCAAGATCAATCCCCCCAATTTTGGAGTGATTTGGTTGAGAAATTAGGGAGAAATCCTAGATGGAAGGTCGCATGCTTTGGGTTCACACTGTTAATGGCAGTAAAGACCATTTTGAAGAAAATGATGAGAATTCAGGGGACTAAATATAAGGATTTCGAAACCTGAGGGCTTAAATGTAAGAACTAGAGTTTTGAAGTGCTAAATTGCAAACTAGGTCAAGATGGATTCTGATTGGGTCAAAATTAGGGCTGATGATAATGTCGTCATCAGCCATAACTAGCTTTAATTAGTTACAATCAAGAGACAACTGCTCTTACATAATCGTTAGAGAGTCGTAATTCACTGAACATCCATTCTGAGAGACATCCATTAAAATAGGGTTAAATCTATAGTTTTAATAGAAGATTATAAATGCAGAATAATCATGGGATTTCCCAGGGGTTAATTAAAGGTCATGTGTTTATTAATGTCTAATAAGAGGGTTCGTATAAACAGAAACGGGTTTTCACACACTTCGAGAGTCAAAACAGCACTCGAAACCCTAATTTCAGACCCACTTAAATAATAGAGGCCCTGGTCAGGAAAAATTTCATCTAAACCTTCTAAAAATCATATAAAAATATTTCATAAGGTTTTGTATCCTTGATTTGACCATTTAAACCTATTTTGACCTAAAATAGAGTCTCAATAGGAAGTTGCCGAAATTGGGGTTTCTATGTAAATTATCTAGTCAAACTTGGTCAAAACCAAAATCTGACTTCATCATTAGATTCCTTACATCCAAATTAGGTTTGTACCAAAATTTGGGCCTAGTCAGAGATCATCCTAACCTAGTTTGCTTTTTAGTCTAGTATGACTCTCCTCTTTCAATCAGTCCCTCAACTTTCGAAATAATTAGAAAGACCATTGTAACTTCGTCATCACCTTCACCAAGGGGTCCTTACTACCATTGCCATGTGAACACACCTACAGTCAACCTTTAATCAAGATGATCTCCCTAATTTCACACCCAAACCCTTCCAAAATTGGAAGGGGAACTCTTGAGAAGATCCTCTTCCTTCTGAGTTGCATCTTGGGCTCTAAGTCTTGCCCAAAACCTAATGCAAATGATTTGAAAATGTGGGTTTCCTATTTCGCAAAATCTCTGTGCTTCCAAGCTTGGTTTCCAAGCTTGGAATGGCCCCCTTAAGGCCTATAAAAGATCCCCTGATGCAAGCCTCACCTCCTTAGCTAGGTTTTGAGGACAATTACCTCTTCCTTCTCCCTCTCTGGCCATGTTCCACTCTAGCTTTGGCAACCTCCGTCCCCTTTGTCCTACAGACAGTCAACGGCCAAATTGGCTTATCCATCTTCTTTTTCATCCTCCTCTATGCCTCACCAGCCAAAGCGAGGGCTATCTCCCCCTGTCTTTGCCGCCATCTCCCTCAAGGAACACGCTTCTTCCATGACGCTGGCCATCACACCGACACTGGTATTCCTTCCCATTCGTCCATTAAATTAGGTCCTATCTCTTTCTCTCTCCCTCTACTCTCTTTTCCTCTCTCTAAACCATAGTTTTGACTGACAACCACGCTCCTCCCCCTCCATCTTCATTCTGAACTTTGGCAAGGTCGTGAGACCACTACACACCACCATTCGCCAAGCCACAACTCCCATTAGCATGGCGACTCGTCCTCGCATAAAACCCCTCACTCAAATCCACTAAACACCCACTCATAATCACCCACGAACACACCCTCCCACGTATGCCTTTCTTGAGGTCATCCGATCTCCACACTTCACTGAACACCGCGAAACCACCGCCATCGCACTCCACGTCCTCTAGCGATACTTCTGGACTATTTGATTGGGGCTTTTGAGTCTATGTTACTATTTTCAGGTTTCGCCATACATCGCCATCGCCGTCGTCATTTCTACCTTCGACCTCCTTACTCCGACTTGCTCTGACCTTGGTACCACACCCAGATGCTGCGGAATTGCTTCAGGAACTAATCTAGAGCATCAATTGAAAGGCGCATAGTAGCAGATGTTTCAATTGAGGAATGATCTTCAATTACTGTCATGAGCAAAGAGTAGGACATATAGTCCCACATTGGTAATCACTAAGGCACCCACAACATATATATGGAATTTGTGATTATGGATGTTTGCCTTAGACACCGGGGGTGAGGCCCCTTACACTTGCCTCTTCACTTCTTGGTCACCAAACACACCGGTGACCTTGGACACTGTTGGAGACCCATTTACCCGATTATGGATCCAATTACGCTAGGTTTGTGAGAGAGAAGAGGAGGGAACTAGTGAGTGAGCAGGGGAGGGTTTTGCTCTCTTGGTCTTGTGTGTGCAGTCAACACTTGGTCGCTAAGGGAGTTGTTCCCTTATTCTTGTGAAGGAGAAGGCCTGAAGAAGAAGAGAAGAAGAAGAAAGAAGAGAAAGCCTTTGAGAAGGCTTTGTGCTCACTAAGGCTACATTTAAGTCATCTAATCCACATACTTGACATCTGACTGTAGCGTTCAAGCTACTATTGGGTTATTTGGTTTAATTGAGATGTCTGATATTTATGCTTGATTAGGGCTAATAATTGGTGATTCAAATCACCATTATTTTGTCTTGACTTGTTTTTATCATTGTGAACTATTGAGATACTCATGCTTATGATTGAATATTGATGGGTCGGCCTGGATAGGTTGTTAATATGATGTTTTTATCGTTGAAATATGTATAGTGGTTAACCTAATTCAGACCTAACCATCTCTTTACAAAATTTTTAACCTGGCCTAATTGATTTTATCTTGTCACTTTTAGGCCCAGGGTCGAACTCAGGGAAGTGGGGTTAAAGTCGAGTTTCTACGTTTTCCTTAAAACGCGTCTCTTCCGTTCGTTTATTGTGCTTTTGGTGTTTTTCTTATTTAGGTTTTTTATGGTAATCCTTGTTCTTGAGGCACACCCTCAAAATTGTGTCCTTGGCTTTTAGCCAAGATAGAGTTCCAAAACACGCCTTGCTACTCGCAAGACGGGGTACCTGCAAATCAAAGATTATCTTTTCACTTTTATACCTTTTTTTATCTTTTTACTAAGAAGGAAGATAACAGATAGAAAGTAAATATAGTAGCTATAGATATATATTTATATGTAGTATATATATAAAGGGGTGGGGGTGGAGGTAGCGATGGAGTGTAGCACTATGTCGAGTCAGTCGACGTCTAGAGAGACGCAACCAACACGACTATGTGCCGCGTGGAGTGTGGATGGAGGATGGATGATGTATGGGACCACGCTTTTTTTGCACGCGTGTATTAGGGAATATCAGCAACTGGTGCAGATATTCCCGCGATACAGCGTATAGTAAATAACTTGAAAATATATGTACATATGTATGTATATGAGTAAATATATCTATATGTATATAAATGTATAAGTATATATGTATTATATATATATATATATATATATATATGTATTATATATATATATATAGGTGTATATGTATATATATATATGTATGTATATATGTATATAGCTATGTATATATGTATATAAGTATATATATATAATACTATATAGATGTATATATATATATGTATATAAGTATATATGTATCTAGATATATATATATATATATGTGTATATATATATAAGTATATAGATATGTATATATATATATGTATATAAGTATATATGTATATATATATAAGTATATGTATAAGTATATAGATATATATATACGTGTATATATATATATATAGATATATTATATATATGTGTGTGTATACATAAATATATAGATATACTATGTATATAAGTATATATATATATATATATGTATGTATATATTATATATAGATGTATATAAGTATATATATGTTACTATAAGTGTGTGAGTGTGTGTGTATGTGTTGGTATAGGTGTGTGTGCGTCGGTGAATGTGTGTGTGTGTGTTGCTGTGAGTAAAAAAATGGAGAGAGAGAGAGAGAGCGGGAGAGAGAGAGAATACGCGAGAGAGAGAGAGAGCGGGAGAGAGAGATCAGTAGAGAGAGAGAGCAGGCTGGAGAGATCGCGAGCGCGCGAGCGAGAGATCGCGGACGCACGAGTTAAGACGTCTGCCGCCTCCGGCAGACGTCTGACGCCGCGTCGTCTGAAGGCGGAGGCAGACGTCTGAAGACGGCGGGTGCGGGCGCAGCTTCGCGTAGGGGTCCTGCAGGCGTGCGCGAAGGCGACGGGCGGGCGAAGGCGTGGAGGAGCGAGCGTGGAGGAGGTCTGCAGGTGGTCGCGGGGGGTCGCGGAGGGGGGCAGGGGTCGGCGTGAGGCCGTAGCCGGCCGCTGCAGTGCGCGCGGCGGCGGGCTACGGGTGCAACTGCGAGGCGGACAGAACGGAGATGAAGGCGGGGAACGCCCTGCAGACGCGCGTGGAGGGTTGCGCGCCTGCGGGGAAGGTCGCGGAGGAGGCGGGGGGTGCTGCTGCTGCTGCTGTCGCCGCGGTTTAGCTGCTGCTGCTGCTGCTTCAAGCTTCGGAGCTTGGAGCGGCGGCAATGTCGTTAAAGAGAAAAAAAACGAAGCGAGGGAATGCACCACGCCCACCGGCTCGTTGAAGAGCTGGGCGGTGGTGCTCCCACTGTGGTGGTGTGCACCACAGTGGGTTCTCCTGCTCGCCGGGTGCCTCCTCGACGGAGGGCCGACGTATGGGAGGGGAAAGCGGTGGAGAAGATGGCTGCGGGTTTTTGTTTCGTTGCAGCAGCTGCGTCGCGAGGATGAAGCTGCAGCTACTTATAGAGGAGGGGAGAGTGGCGTGCCGGCTGCAGCAGGGAGAGGGTGTGCGAGTTGCAGCTATAGGGAGCGACGTTGGCAGGGAGAAGTGACGGGAAGAAGTGTTGCGTGGCTGCTGCATGCAGCTGCGGGAAGAGTGCAGCCGCGGGAAGGGTTTAGCCGCGGGAAGGAGAGAAAAGAAGAAATCAAGAGGAAAAATAAAAAGGTGGAATTTGCAGGGAGGCACTTGAGATAAAATGTGAATTACGAAGCCATTTATTCATTTCTCCTCCTCTCATGATTAAATGCATGCATGCAAGCGTTTTTACAAATGCGACTACAGGATTATAATATACATAGTTAATGCTAGAAAATAGCACAAGAAGGCGTTATTATAGGCGTGTTTTGAGGTGCAAACATATACCCCCATGCCTATCTTTTGCTAGTCCCTAGCAAAACCGTATTTAGAAGTGATCTTAAGCTGAAGATTTTCTTCTGAGGTGATATCGGTGTGTTTATTATCGGATATTGTGAGAACCAATTGTAGAGAAGATTACCAGTACTTTAAGTCTTACATGACAAAGATCATCTCTCAACTAACCAGGACTCTTGATATTTAAACCCTAAATACGATTTCCAAGACCCAGGAGGTTTTGCCGTACTCGAGAGCTCAAGAGGTTATGGTTGTGCATAGTGAAGGATCAAGACTGACCAGATGAACCTTAAGACTCACTCCCAGGGTTTCACGAATTTTTAAGTACAAGTTGGTCCCAGTTTCAGCTCGTGTTTTTGGATTGACCCTTAAGATGATTACGGAAAACTCAACTCCCATTTTCTGATATTTTTTTGTGGCTCACCGAAAAACAAAGTATGCAGACATTAATGAGATATACTGACTCTTTTAAAACATCTCTCTTTTTTCTTTTTTTTTTTCTTTTTTTTTTTTTTTTTGAAACACGTGTCAGTATATCTCTTACAACACATTTTGAAGGAGCACACTTATTTTTCTTTTTGGTGGGAGAGTTTCTTTTTGGTGGAAAGAGTCACTCCTAAACACAAGACTAAATGCTGGGATAAAAAGTCTACCTGCACGCACAGGTAAGGACTCCACCTTCCCTAATGAACACTAGGGTTGGATCTTATGTTCACCTGGTCTTTCCTGATATGTGTAGTGTGAACCAAATTTACTTAAGCTCTCAAGAAAAAGTAAACCAACGGATCCTGTACTGGTGTCTCAGGTACAAGAATACGTCCTTAGTTAAGAGAGATTTTGATCTATTTCGTCAATACTTTAAGTGAATTAAGCCGAGCCTGAGCGAATCAAGCTTCTGTGGCCTGAAAATTCTTCAAAACAGAGGTTGAATATCCATAAACACTTATTGAATTTTTTTGTTTCAGCTTTCAAATCATTACTAAACACCATTTATTATTAATATATATATTTTTTTTTTCTTTTTTTTTCTTTTTCTTTTTCTTGCATATTTATAAATAGGTGGTAATTGTCTGATACCATAAAATACCCGGATCCTATGGATGCCTATCCACCCCCCCATGCCAAACAATGCTATGTCCTCATATGCATGCAGGGAAAGGCAGAGAACGGACGACAGCTCGGGTAACAGGAGCTGAGGTTCAGGGTATAAATCAGGGTGGAAGGGTGGGTGGATGGTGGGTGGTGAAGAGAAAAGCGAAGTAATCGCGATAGAGGCGTGAAAAGTAATGGTGGATGGTGAGAGATTTGGTGTTTTCTGGGACGAGAGTGTCCCAGGCGGATCAGAAAACAGATCAGGAAGAGGAAGTTGGCCCTTAGATTGGCCAAGAAGGGGGGCTTTTTGGATAGATGGGTCCAAAAGGGAATAGCCCCGGTGAGTAAGATGTGGGCTCAAGGTCCCAGTGTGGATTTGCAAATCCGCCTGATTTAGCGGGAAAGAAAGGGCAATCCGGTCTTCCATAGTGTGGACCGGCGGTGAGCAGCCCGACGATGACTCAGACCACGAGGTATGGGAAGCGGAGAAAACCTCGTCAGAAGTCTGGTCAGGAGATGATACAAGAATAGGGATGGATTGGGGAACGTCACAGTTTGTATAGGTCAGGCAGTCATCAGGTAATTTGCAGCAGTCTGAATTGGCTCCAATAAGTTCGATACACGTACTGACAGTCATGTCCTCGTCAGACGTGTCATCCTTGATGTAATCGCTATCAGCATGAGAGTGCGATGCTGCAGCGGGATTAACCTGAAATCCCGGAGGAATACTCGGAGCTTGCAGAATTTGATGAACCTGTTCCAGAGAAGGTTGTACCTGTGGTTGCGGACCACAGGGTACAAAGTTTTGCTGGTTTGGAACAGGTTGGGCGGGAAAAGTGCCCTGAGATCGAGTCGCCATGCTTAGTTGACTGATCTCAGCATTCTGCTGCGCTAAATGCTGAAGAGAGGTCATGTTCTCTTTATGGCGCTTTGACATTTCCGTCATCATTCGCATCAATTTATCAAGAGGTTTTGATGCGTGTTTGGTTTTCTGTACGCAAGGGCCTAATGGCAGATTTGCCATAGGATTAGATTGGGCCCTTGGGATGACGGGTGCGGACGATCTCCTTGGTCCACCAGCGGGGTTTTGGCGCTGCGGGTTGTTAGACCATGCGAAATTTGGATGATCGTGCCACCCTGGGTTATACGTGGCAGAAAACGGGTTGTTCCCCAGGGTGCAGGCGTCTTCTATGCCAGAAGACGTGTCCGCATATGTGTTCGAGCACACGGAGGCTTGGTCCTCCATGTTGAAATACTGGCTCGCAGAAGCCAATTCCACATGACTTACCGAGTCGCTTGGCGCAACACTCGATAAGGAAGGTCTTGCAGGGTTTCTCGGGATAAGCCTGGTGTTGAAAGAATTGGAATTGTGACGAAGTGGTGAGGTGGGGGTGTGTGCCATGTTTGTGGAGGAGGAGGATGATTCGGCTCTTTTTTTAGATTTAGCAGTCAATTCAAACAGTTCAGGGTTTTGTGGCCTCCTCCAAAACATGCACTACGCAGGAAGAATTGGGGGGGATAAGAGGGGAAAAGCGATGAGAGAAATGACGCCGCAAAGGTACACTTGATTACAAATCAATACAATCAAGTTCCTAACCTCTACAGTGTGCCCTTAGACCTAATGATCTAAGTTACCTACTATCACGAACTACGGAACCGAATGAGAGCACCACGGAACCACCGGGCCAGATTGAAAGGCCGTTTGCCCCAGTCTTAGACACTCGATAGCACGCGGGAACTCTCACCAGCACGTAGTTGCTACACACAGGTAGTTAGACCTCCAATCCTTAGTAAGGGTCAAGTTACTACCAGTTTTAATTAGAGGCTTAGGGTCAAGTGCTTTTGGAATGTGAAGGGCGTTGTTTACGGGTAATGCCCAAGTGATTGATTTTAAGAGTGTGTAAGAACAAGCATGCAACGGGGAAATCTCCCCGAATTGAAGTTTTTATTGGCGAATGGTTTTTAGAGTTCAGCCTTAAGTAGTATGAATTTTAGGGTTTTGCTGAATTACCAATTCAACCAATCTCCGGGTTTTGCAAGAATACAGGTTTTTTTTTTTTCTAAAGCCCAAGAAACCCTTCTTCAATTATCAGTTAGTTAATGCATGCTAAAATGCAATGGGCTACCCTAAATGGAGATTTCTAAGTGTGGATGCACGAATCAGTTTTATATCAATGTGACAGGGAGCCAAAGCACTTCAATTCAAGTGCTCCCAATCACCAGAAATGATTTCCACACACAAGGCTTCAACCAAAAGATAAAGAAAATAAAATTGTTGGGGTTGAAGTATTCAGGATCGAATCACAGGCAAGTTTGAAAAGTCGTGGTGGGGTTGGAATCAACTCAATTCCAAGTCTCCCCACCAAAAATGTGATCCTGAATTAAAGATAAGTGAGGCAAAAGAGGGATACAAGCAATCTTTTTCTTTGCCTCAAAGAATACTTCCCACGGCGAAAAATCTAAGAATCAAGATTCTCGGATTTTCGCTATGCGAAGTAAGGCGGGAAATCCCGGGGCAGTGGGAGTGAAGACAACTAATCAATCAAGTTAATTTTAATCCACTTGCCCTCAAGAAATCCCAAGAAGTTTTTCTAGTTTTTAGTTTTAAAATTTTTTTTTTTTTTTATTGTGGTGGCAAGTTAACCCTAATTTGATGAGAAAAGAAAACCTACTTGTTCGGCAATGTGTGCGAAGCTCCAATGCGATGTCGGCGTCTTCACGCTCTCGTTTCCGCCTTGGATCTGCTCACGTCCTCGACTTCGTCAGCCTTCTTCTCCTTCCACCAGGTTTACCTGGACACCAAAAACAACAATACCCGTGAAGAGAGAAGAGACAAATTTAAAGGAATTGGATAGAAACTTACTCGAAAGCGCATTTCCCCGGCAGCGGCGCCAGAAAAGTCATGATGGGTCGGCCTGGATAGGTTGTTAATATGATGTTTTTATCGTTGAAATATGTATAGTGGTTAACCTAATTCAGACCTAACCATCTCTTTACAAAATTTTTAACCTGGCCTAATTGATTTTATCTTGTCACTTTTAGGCCCAGGGTAGAACTCAGGGAAGTGGGGTTAAAGTCGAGTTTCTACGTTTTCCTTAAAACGCGTCTCTTCCGTTCGTTTATTGTGTTTTTGGTGTTTTTCTTATTTAGGTTTTTTATGGTAATCCTTGTTCTTGAGGCACACCCTCAAAATTGTGTCCTTGGCTTTTAGCCAAGACAGAGTTCCAAAACACGCCTTGCTACTCGCAAGACGGGGGTACCTGCAAATCAAAGATTATCTTTTCACTTTTATACCTTTTTTTATCTTTTTACTAAGAAGGAAGATAACAGATAGAAAGTAAATATAGTAGCTATAGATATATATTTATATGTAGTATATATATAAAGGGGTGGGGGTGGAGGTAGCGATGGAGTGTAGCACTTTGTCGAGTCAGTCGACGTCTAGAGAGACGCAACCAACACGACTATGTGCCGCGTGGAGTGTGGATGGAGGATGGATGATGTATGGGACCACGCTTTTTTTGCACGCGTGTATTAGGGAATATCAGCAACTGGTGCAGATATTCCTGCGATACAGCGTATAGTAAATAACGTGAAAATATATGTACATATGTATGTATATGAGTAAATATATCTATATGTATATAAATGTATAAGTATATATGTATAGATATATATACATATATATGTATTATATATATACATATAGGTGTATATGTATATATATATATGTATGTATATATGTATATAGCTATGTATATATGTATATAAGTATATATATATAATACTATATAGATGTATATATATATATATGTATATAAGTATATATGTATCTAGATATATATATATATATATGTGTATATATATATAAGTATATAGATATGTATATATATAT
Source organism: Thalassia testudinum (assembly GCA_037157565.1). Lineage (NCBI taxonomy): Eukaryota > Viridiplantae > Streptophyta > Magnoliopsida > Alismatales > Hydrocharitaceae > Thalassia > Thalassia testudinum. The sequence goes on along the minus strand of JAZHRO010000025.1, from coordinate 54,763,136 downwards.
ATGTATATAAGTATATATGTATATATATATAAGTATATGTATAAGTATATAGATATATATATACGTGTATATATATATATATATATAGATATATTATATATATGTGTGTGTATACATAAATATATAGATATACTATGTATATAAGTATATATATATATATAAATGTATGTATATATTATATATAGATGTATATAAGTATATATATGTTACTATAAGTGTGTGAGTGTGTGTGTATGTGTTGGTATAGGTGTGTGTGCGTCGGTGAATGTGTGTGTGTGTGTTGCTGTGAGTAAAAAAATGGAGAGAGAGAGAGAGAGCGGGAGAGAGAGAGAGAATACGCGAGAGAGAGAGAGAGCGGGAGAGAGAGATCAGCAGAGAGAGAGAGCGGGCTGGAGAGATCGCGAGCGCGCGAGCGAGAGATCGCGGACGCGCGAGTTAAGACGTCTGCCGCCTCTGGCAGACGTCTGACGCCGCGTCGTCTGAAGGCGGAGGCAGACGTCTGAAGACGGCGGGTGCGGGCGCAGCTTCGCGTAGGGGTCCTGCAGGCGTGCGCGAAGGCGACGGGCGGGCGAAGGCGTGGAGGAGCGAGCGTGGAGGAGGTCTGCAGGTGGTCGCGGGGGGTCGCGGAGGGGGGCAGGGGTCGGCGTGAGGCCGTAGCCGGCCGCTGCAGTGCGCGCGGCGGCGGGCTACGGGTGCAACTGCGAGGCGGACAGAACGGAGATGAAGACGGGGAACGCCCTGCAGACGCGCGCGGAGGGTTGCGCGCCTACGGGGAAGGTCGCGGAGGAGGCGGGGGGTGCTGCTGCTGCTTCAAGCTTCGGAGCTTGGAGCGGCGGCAATGTCGTTAAAGAGAAAAAAAATGAAGCGAGGGAATGCACCACGCCCACCGGCTCGTTGAAGAGCTGGGCGGTGGTGCTCCCACTGTGGTGGTGTGCACCACAGTGGGTTCTCCTGCTCGCCGGGTGCCTCCTCGACGGAGGGCCGACGTATGGGAGGGGAAAGCGGTGGAGAAGATGGCTGCGGGTTTTTGTTTCGTTGCAGCAGCTGCGTCGCGAGGATGAAGCTGCAGCTACTTATAGAGGAGGGGAGAGTGGCATGACGGCTGCAGCAGGGAGAGGGTGTGCGAGTTGCAGCTATAGGGAGCGGCGTTGGCAGGGAGAAGTGACGGGAAGAAGTGTTGCGTGGCTGCTGCATGCAGCTGCGGGAAGAGTGCAGCCGCGGGAAGGGTGCAGCCGCGGGAAGGAGAGAAAAGAAGAAATCAAGAGGAAAAATAAAAAGGTGGAATTTGCAGGGAGGCACTTGAGATAAAATGTGAATTACGAAGCCATTTATTCATTTCTCCTCCTCTCATGATTAAATGCATGCATGCAAGCGTTTTTACAAATGCCACTACAGGATTATAATATACATAGTTAATGCTAGAAAATAGCACAAGAAGGCGTTATTATAGGCGTGTTTTGAGGTGCAAACAAATATCAATTTTGAGTAGGTTATTATTCATTGAATATCTATTTGAATGCTCAATTAATTGTGTTCATTAATTCTGAGTGCGATTAATGTTGTGAATTCCCCATTTGGTCCCTGTGTTCAACCTTGGACTCCGTTATAGATTCTGAGTTATAAACTTTATCTGTTTGAGAGTTATTTGTCGACTGTACTACAACACATTTCCTTAAACTCGATGAAAGCTTGATAAATATTTTGGCATAGTTACCAGGGAGCAACACTTAATTTGCACATTGATCTTATCTTTCTTGATTATTTATTTGAGCACTAACTTGCCCTGTTTGTTTCATTGTGATTTTGCGAGGTGCATCACGAAGAAATCTTCCGCGCAAGTCAATCACTCCCAGGGCAGGTAATCTCTCTTCTTCCATAATCATTCCCCTAATCTTTGGAAGCGAGAAAAAATGAAATAAATAAATTAGGATTCTTCTACCTTTTTTTCTAAGTTATATCATTTAAAAGGCAAAGTTTCCTGATTTGTGAATTCAAATTAATATCTGATTGAAGTTGAGACGATTCTATTTAGAGATCCCTACCCTAATTTCCTATGCCTACTAGGGATTCATGCTTAATTTCTGATCACCTTGGACTACGCACTTCTTGTTTGAAGTTCAAGGTGAACATTGTGAAATCAAATTAGACCTGGAATAGAGCCAATTAGGGGCTTCTACTCTAGGGTTTTTGGGTGTGTTAGTTCACAATTTCCTACATTAAAGGAAATTAACCTTCCCACATTTGTGTGCTACTCAAACCCTTTCTTGAAAAGATCTAATCAAAATAACCCTAAAATTAGGCTCTAAATCTCACTTGAATTCTAAAATTGTGGACCTAATAACCTGAGAATCATTCAGGGTGATCTTTGGGCCTTGACTCAGATTTCGTTTTGCATCTTTTAGGGTAGGTCAGGTGAAGTTGGTCTACTTTGTCGGCCAACCAACCTCGAAATTAGGTCACAAATCAAATCAACTTCTAATCAAGTGAAATCCAAGGCACAAATTAGGAATAAAATTGGTAGACTTAAGGTCTTAATTCTCACATACCGGTCTACTTGAAACCGCAATGACAAGGAAGGTTGGGTGGGGGAAACCCTGTAAGTCATGGGGATGCTCTACCGTGTAGGGGTCTTTGCAGGGCTCTCCCTTCCTGGCTGCCTATGTAATTCTCAAGTGTGCGGATTTATGATTCAGAGGTATCATCTTCCTTGAGATAGCCATGGTCATCCAAAAATCTTTGGGTGCCTTGATTAGGTCCAAAATCACATCCAATCCCTCATCATTTCTTTAGAACACATACACAGGAAGGTTCTTAGGTTTTTAACCTAAGAGGCCTCATTAGATCTTCTACCGGGATTTCTGATTTGATCTGATTACTTCAATCTGAACCTGAATTTGATTCTATATCTTGATTCACCACCTGAATTGAGAATGCAACCTGGCAAGTTAGGAAGACCAATTAGGAAATCCTGAAGGTCCATGAAAGATAAAATGATTGAGGATGCCCTTAAATATTATGAAGAACATGAAAGAACCTCAAATTCAATTATCAAGATTTCGGTTAATGTACCAGAAACAACAACCCACATTACAAACCGTGCTGAAATGCTATTTACACAAATCTTACATGGTTCAGCCCGGGATGATCTTTTACCAGAATACAGTGAACCGTGGAGATGGCACAGTAATGAGTATATACAATGTGTGTCAGACCCATGATAGCGTGTTTTTCACTCAACTTAGTAATTAAGTTAATTTTACTTAATTAAGAGTAGAAGAAATCACTTAGGTTAACTCGAAGTTGTGTCGATTGTGTAGTATAGGGTCGAAGTAACCTAACATTTTAGAAATTTTTACTGGTTGAGTCCAGGTCGTTTACTAGGAGGCATTATAATTTTCTCCAAATTCACCAATTTTCTTTTATCTCTTTAAGTTTAGGAGGTAAAACTAGTTTAATTTTCATAACATGAATTTTTTCAAAATATTTAACTATAAGGAACATACAAAATTCCATATGCAAACATATTTACTCAAAATGTTGTACTTTATTAACAAGTAAACATGCTATTTTTTTTTTCAATTTTATTTCATTCTAAGAAATTAAGGCAATTAAAAAGTTATCCAAGTAAAGCATGCCTTTTTACATTTAAGAACAAAAAGTAATTATGCAAGAGAAAATTATTTTAGTTTTTCATCTCTCTACAGCCTTTAATCTTCTTCTTTCTTTCTTTCTTTTCCTTCCCTCTTTTATTTTCTTCTCTCGAGCTCTCTTTACCTTTCTTGTGTTGTTCCTGCCTTCTTATCCTCCTTCTCTTCTTTTTCCCTTTAATCTTCTCCTGCCTTCTCTTCCCTTAGTTTTTCTCCTTTCTTAGTTTTTCCTTAACACTCCTTAGCGCCTATGCTTTCTCCTTAGCATCCTTCAGCACTTAGCTTCCTTTAGCAGCTTTTCCTTCCCTAAGCTTTCAACTGAACCGGGTTTTTTTCCTTTTTTAACCAAAAGGTTTTTTAATTTGTGGCAAGGTCCTTTCGAGGATACATAGCACCCTGAGACCAGGGTGGGACTAGACCCTACTCGATCCTCGCCTAATCTCAGTTAGGTTTGTTTCGATTTATTTCTTAATCGGTTCATAGTCTCGAGCTGCATCGGCTCAACCCGGCCTCCCAGGCCACACTCGCCCTCCCAGGGCACAACCACATCCGCATGCCCCCAACGACGTACACACCCGCAGGCATATGCCCACACACTCAGAACAATGCTCAGATCAGAAGGAATCGGAACCGGTGCGCCGAGCGCTGACGACTGCATAGCCAAGGGAACAAAATAGTTTTATACCCAGGCGCGTGCTGGTGGATATCCGAGGTGGGACAAACATTCCCCTTCCAGACCCGAATTCAATCGATCGTAACTTTCTACCCAGAGCCCCAAATTGGATGATTTAAAGTTTGTTGGAAAGCTCTAAGGGTAATCTACACAATTTTAGGGTCAATTTGATGTTTTAATGATGTTTAGCTCTTCAATTTTAGATATGAAATCAGGGGTTCTACGGGTTTTATAAAAGCCTGGAAGTATTTTAACTCAGGAGAGTCCTCAGATGGACTTCTCTCATCTATTTAAAAGTCTGTATATGTTATATAAGCAATTCAGCTTCTGTTAAAGTAGGTTTTAAGTTCTCAAGACCTACAGAACCTACAGAGAAGCTTTTCTCTTCTTTGAAAACTTCAAAGGTTGATTTACAGATTTCAATAAGTGCAACAGACACTTTAAAGTGTTACTAATCTATTTAGATTAATTCTAAGGGTTATAACTAATCCATCTGGGTAGATTTTAGATTTGAATTTCATCAAAATAGTGCTTCTGTTAGTTTGGGTTCGAGAGTAACCCAACTTGACAGAAACAAAATTTTCACTAAATACATCTTCTGAGCTTACTTTATTCTTTCTAAAAACATCAAACAAAATCTTAGAAACAATTTGCATATCTCAATTCCTCAATTCAAGCTCAGAACACCATTATCAAACTCAGGTTTGACTTTGGAAGCTCAAAAATTGACTTTCTATTCTAAGCTTCCTCCTAAGAAATTAATGCCTCAACCAGAGTCTTCTCATCGTCTGGAACTCATTCAGATCTTTAGATTTATGTTCTGTCCTTAATTTCTATGGTTTCAAGCTCGCCGCCTGAACTAAAATAGGTATGTGTTCGACAGAATTGATCAGAGTTTGTTACAATGTTTTAAAAGTTTAAACAGCTTCAGTGCATCGCACTGAAGCTTCTAAGCTTATTAAGTGCTTCTCAAATACTTTATAACAGACTTCTCCAACTCGCCGGAGTTGGGGAAGATGAAGTTACATCTAAAGCTCCAGTGGTTGAAACCTCAAACAAATATCTTTAAAATGATCAGAATCCTTATTAAACTATTCTGGAGCCACTTAGCAAGTTTAAGAGGTTGCTACACAAAAATGGCTCGCTGGAGCTCGCCGGAGCTCCGGTGAGTCTAGAAAATGTAAATTGTTTATACAGATTAACAAAATTAACCATTTTTGATCTAAAAATGATCTTGAGGTTACAAGGAACCTCTTTATCACATTAAATTCTTCATTTGTTCATTAAAATAAAAGATTTGACAATAAGTTTGTTTCTTAAAAGATTTGAATGGTTTAAGCTCAAGACTTGATTCAACTACTCGATTGAGAAGTTAAATCAAGTCAACAGATGTTATTAATCATAAATATATATTTAATTTATAGTATGAAATGTTCCTGAGCCGCCATGGATAGCAAGCTCAGGAACTAAATTAAGATTTAGGCGTTTAATTATAGATGATAATAATAGGTAATATAATGTCGATTAGGGTTCATTAGTGGGGATAGGTGATGAAAGAACCCAATGAAGGTGGAATTAGGCCGACTACTGTCACCATAGACTGTGTAGTAATCGGTGAAGGTGAGATTTGAGTTAGGCGTTTAGATGTTTTAATTAAACTATTTAGTGAATTAGAAGTGAACATGGAAGATATAGGAAGGTGTACAGTGAGAAAAAAGATAAGATTAAAGTCTCTGGCGAGCTCAAGGAACTCGCCGGAGTCGGAGGAGATGAAGCTAAATTCTAAAATTACTCTAACCTAACTAACTAAACTAACTAAGCTAGCCTACTCCTACTCCTAGTCTACTATTACCTGGACGAAGGGGTCAATAGGATTTTGCCGAAGTCTCATGGCGGATGACGAAATCAGAGGGTTGAAGAAAGATCTCCGGCGGGCGGATTTGAGGTGGAGCAGAGGAATCCTTGGGTCGGCTCCTTTGTCAGAGGTGCGAAAGACCATGGCAAATCTCCTTGGCTACTTAAGATGGATGGAGGAAGTCGGAAGATGGAATGGGGAATCGCCGGAGGTTTGGAAGAATAGCCTATTGGGTCGGCTGTAGTGTTATAAGAGGGAAGGGAGCCAACTTGCCTAAAATTAGAGGTGTGAGGGGGTATTTATAGCAGTCTGCAGCGAAGAGAGAGGCAGGGTCTGGCCGAAGAAGGAGCTCGAGGAGCTTAACCTCCATCGTCGTCTCCGACAACGGTGAGGTTATCTCCCACTGAAAAATAGGATTTTCGGTTAATCGAGACCGATGGATGAAGTGGAGGTGGTTAGCGCAAGCTGCAAGAGCTTGGGCAAAGAGGAATGATGTCGGCAGGGTGGTGATCGCGTGGTGGGATGACTCTCTATCGCCAGCCGTTCGTTTGGCTAGAGAAGAAGAAGAAGACGAAGAGGGACTTTGAAGTAATAAAACTTAAGGACCTATGTGAGAAATAAGGACCCGATTGTAATGAATATTAAGGACTAAAACGTAAACCCAAGTTTTGAAGGTTTATTTTAATTTAAATCTTTTTCAACTTTTTATATACGCTAGTAAATAAGGTAAATATTATGTTTACACCTTGAATTTAAATTTTTGACCTTTTTAGGTTAATTTATTAGATTGAGTAAAATCACTTAAGTTATTACATACTTAGGTATATATTATACTTAAGTTACTTATCTTTTTAATTAAGAAAATGATTAATAGGATTTCGAGTCCAATTATTATCTAAATTATTAATAATGTTAATTGAATGATAAAATGTCATTTTAAACTTATTTTAAGGTCCTTAACTAAATATCCCTTATTCTATAATTAACCCTTATATATTCATAACCTTAGCTAATTAACTAGGAAGACTAGTTAATTAGGGGTAATTAGAGATCATGATGAGTGTCTCATCAAAACTTTGGGGAATGTACCCAGGTCTCATGGAGAAACATCAGTACATGATAAACACATTACAGGAAACCATTGATCATAGATAACCATACATTCTTTTAGAAGATGATGAGACATCTTGGAGTAAGACTGAGAATCAATTAGATTTCCCAGAGCCCAGGTTAGAAAATCAGAGTTGTTGTGGACCCCCAACCAATATGGAATCTGATTCAAAGTAAGGGTAGATTGATATGCTTGATCTTGAGATGGGTTGGGAGGATCTGATTGCAGATGTTCTCAACTCCAAATCGTCCCTAGAAAATCATGAAGCTGGTCCATCAAGCCTAGATTTCTGATGAGAGCCTCATCATGAGCCATAACTAGCACATTTTGACCCAATAAAGAAGATAAAAGCTCCCACATAACCTAGAAGAAGGCATAAATGAAGGAATAAGTGCTCTGAGAAGAAAACATGAATTAAAGGTTAAAACTGCAATTTTACCATTGCAATTCATAAACGGGATTTCTCAGAGGCAAAACATAGGTCAAATGGTCTAAATAAGATAAAAAGTCGGTTGAGTCAATCAGAAATGGGTTCATGTGCAATTTAGGAATTAAATGACATTTGGTAACCCTAAAACAGACCTGCTTAAATCAACAAGGTTTCGATCAGGATAAAAATCAAGTAAACCCTCCAAAAATCATAGAAAAATATCCTCTAGGGTTTATAACACTTAATTTGGCCTTTGGAACCTAGTTTGACCTAGAATAGGGTCCTAGCTCATTAATTGACCTAATTTAGGTTTTTACGCAAAATGTCCATTCAAACGAGGTCAAACCTAAAATCCAACTTCACCATTAGATTCCTTAGGTCAAAATTAGGTTTTTACCAAAATTTGGACCTAAGGGGAGGTCATCTTGACCTACTTTGCAATTTAGTACACCCAAATCATAATTTGGTCCCTATCTTTTGAAAATCATTGCAGAGAGCCCCCTAATTTCCTCGCCACCTTTGCAATCAAGTCTTTCCGCCATTGTTAGGGCAGAATCGATCTCCAGCAAGGTTTAGAGAGGGAATACTCTCTGATTCCTCAGAGATCCCCTCTCAGAAATGGAAGGGAGATTCTCTGAGGAATTCCCTTCCATCTAAGGCCAATCACGATCTCTGGTGTGAACCCAATCTCTCGTGCGAACGCACGAGGGATTTGGGTATCCACCCTCTTTCCTTCTCCAGCAAGCCATCAGAGATAATTGTGCAGCCCTCCGCACACTAGAAAGTTCGGCCAGCACCTATAAAAGGATCCCCAAACCCGGCCACTGATCTGGAGACTTGTCTTGGCGAAGATTCCCCCAAATTTTCCTCTCTTCCATCTCCGGCCAAGGAACCCGCAAGCTCCGGCGACCTCCTTCCCTCCTTCTCGTCGCTCTGCTGCTATACCAGCAGCAGAGTCCACTTCGCCTCTTCCTCCCACGTCGTGCCGTACCAAGCGCGCGTTCCCCTGACCTCGTCCTCGTCGCTGCTCCCTCCCTCAGGGTGCTTCTTCTCTGACGACGGCAGCTACGAGCCTTCCACTCCGCTGCCTCCCTCCCTTCCAGAACACTCCAGATACATTCTCCATCTTCCCCTCTCTTTTTTTCCCCTTACATTTCATTTAATTGCCCCTCGACACTGCCTGACCACCCTCATCTTCCACGTCACCGACCGATCTCCGGCGAGTCGCCCCCATCATTCCGCCCCTCCACACGCCTCGCCAACCATCTCATAAGCTCCACCTCACCACAAGGAACAACCTCCGCCCATCCACCAGCCCTCTACGCCTCCACCACAGCCCCCCGAACACCCCCACACTTTCGGTCATAGGACGACCTAGGCACGCATGCCTAGGCCATCCCACGACCTGCTTCACCATGCACCACCTTCGCCGTGCCATGGCAAAGGTCCCCAGCTGGTCTGATTAAGTCGAGAGGCTTGTTTTGTGTTTGACAATATTCCAGCCCCTACCGCCATTGACGGGTGAAGCAGCTTCGGAGCAACTCCAGGGCTCAGGACCTCCATCCTTCAGGTGCAGCGGACTCGGGCGAGCAGTGCGAAGACATCTGGTCCAGCAAGGAGCGTAGCGAAGCCTATAGCCTTGGAAATTGCACGAAGAGTCTTCTGCGAGCGCGTGCGAGAGTGGGGCTGGACTAATAGTCCCACATCGGCGAAATGCGAAGCGTAGGTATGATTTAAATTGCTTTTGTGTTACTGTCTATTTGCCTCTGAACGCACAGGGGTGAGGTCCCTCACCTTACCCATGCTCGCCTCGTCCGCGGTTTCACCTCGCGGATCTGGTGGGCTCCGACCCGACCCATTCTGAGCACACCTTGCGCATCACCCACACGCCGGTGCGCCTGGTCCCGGGTGCGAAATCTGACCCGATTACCCGTGGCTCTGGGAAAGCGTCCTGAGAGCGATTTGCAGAGAGAGAGAGGCGTGTGGGTAGAGGGACAGGGTAGGTTTTGCTCCCTTGTGCAGGTAGGCTGAGAGTTGAAGAGAAGAGACTTAGCCGCAGGAAGGAGAAGGGAAGAAGTAGACGAAGAGGCTGAGTGAAGAAGAGAAGAGAAGGAAGAAAGAAGGACTGCAGACAAAAAGAAGAAGAAGAAAGAAAAGAAAAGAAGCAAAGGCAGGAAGAAGACCAAGGAAGAAGAAGCCTTCGTAGGAAAGAGAAAAGAAGAGAAAGAAGTTCAAGGGAGAAGAAGACCTGTAGATCAGAAGAAAAGAAGAAGAAGAGCCTACGAAGAAGAAGAAGGCAGAAGAGAGAAGAGAAAGCAAAAATCAGAGAAGGCCAAGACAGAATCAAAACAGGAAGAAGAATAGTTGCATTTAAGACGTCTGATATAGAAATCAGACGTCCAATCTTGTTATCTTTTAGAAATTCTTTTTATAACTCTCTCTCTTTGAATCAATTGTTTTTCATTTAAAAGTTGTATTCTTTAGTTTTTAAAAGTACTCAGATTGCTCCCTATGTTCGACCTCAGATTCTCCGATTTTCGAGTAATAAAATTCTCTATTTGTTTGAATGCTTTGTTGGCTATATTACAACGTGTTATCTTTTAAAACCCGATCAAGTGCGATAAACATTTTGGCGCTGTTGCTGGGGAGCAACAGGCACTTTTAAAGCTTTTGATTACAACTTTTTGATCCAATATTTGACCTAACTCCTCTCTTTTGTTGTGCTTATTACAGGGAAAGCAAAAAGGAAAGAAGAGCAGCTGCACAACAGACACTCCAAGGAACAGGTAATTTCCATAAGCCCTCCCTCTTAACTCGCTCAAAATCTGAAAAGAAAAAGAGAACAATCAACTTAGGGCTACCTGTTTCATATTTAGTAACTCATCAAGTTGCCTGATTTTCATTTCAACACATTTTTATCTGCTCATCCAACTAAGATAACTAGGGCGAAAACTTTCTTGATTGAGCCCTAGGTACTAAACTCTGAGGCAACTAAATTGGACCCACTAGAGCCAATTTAAGGATTACAAAGCTAGGGTTTTTAGAGACACACCTTATCTCAAACAAAGAAACAAATTTTCCCAAAAGAGGTGTGCCTAAACCTTGTTTGAAAAGATCTACACAAGAAGAACCCTAAGCAAATCAGGCTTTTAATCCATTTGAACCTTAAAAGAAAAGGACCTAAAAGCTCTTAAAGGAACAAAAGGTGAAGTTGATCCCTTGGGTCAACCAACCTTAAAATTAGGTCACTTTTTCACTCAAAATACTTAAAAGTTCAAGTGGAACATTAAGCACCTTGATCTTAAAGTAAAAAAGGTAGACTTAAGAGGTCAAGGTCCCCATTCTGGTCTACCTGGAACCGCAGTGACAAGAGAGGTCGGGTGGGGGAAACCCTGTATTTCGTGGGGACGCTCTACCGTGTAGGGGTCTTTGCGGGACTGTAACGAGCGCGTGCCCCAGACGTCTTTTAAGACGTCTGGGAGGTGGCCCAGACGTCTGTCGAGACGTCTGGGATCACATCCAGACGTCTGACCAGACGTCCGGGATAGTTTACAGACGTCTGGCGAGCAGTTATGCTCGCACGGGATATTCGTCTGCGTGCCTATGCGCGCAGACCTGCGTTCTGCCCTCTTTCTCTGCGGCTGCAGGCGGCTGCGACCGCCTTCTCTCTCCTCTCCGCGCGGCGTTAAAAGGGGGGGGCGCGCCTCCCCTCCCGTCTCCACCATCTTCCTCCTTCTTCTCCTGCCTGTGCGCGAGAGCGAGCGGACGCGAGGGCGCAGCGGCAGCGACAGCCGCAGTGAGCGCGGAGGAGCTGCGGCGAGCGAGGGCGGGGCTCTGCCGTGAGGGCGAGCTCGCCAGGAGCGGCTTGGCCGACCGGCGGAGGGCGCAGGGGGCGCAGAGCGTCGCGGAGAGGGACCTGCTGCGGGCGGAGCAGCGTACGCGCGAGGTGCGACGCGGGCGGCGTCGCGAGCGGAGGCCGAGCAGGGCTCTGATTCTCGAAAAATTTCCAGAATCAGACGTCTGGAGTGATATCCAGACGGCAAGGTCGACGTCTGTGAGATCATACAGACGTCTGAAAGGTGAGTTTCCTCTTTCTTCTCCCTTTTTGTCGACTGACCGTACTGAGGGAGGGGGGGTTGGCTGTGCGCAGGTGTTCTGATTCGTCATCCTTTGCGAATCAGACGTCTGGAAGTTGTACCAGACGGCGGGAGTGACCTCCAGACGTCCAAAGTGACCATCGGACGTCTGGGATCTAGGAAAGACGTCCCTGCAAACTTCTGGACGTCTGGGAAACCACGCTGAGCAGGTAATTCTCTGATCCACCGTTTAAGACGTCTGGAGGGAGTTCCAGACGTCTGATTTTGCACAGTATCGTCTTTCTCGACCCGTTTAGGGCCCGTTTGGGCTCCGTTTTCCGTGATTCGAGTTGCGTTCGTTTTAGAATTAATTCCTCTACCCGCCTACAGTAGCTATACACTGTTTTGAGACACTCCTTGTGTTGATCCTTGTGATAGGACCTCGTTCGGTTGCAGTCTTGAGAGTCGCGGAGGCGCGCGGGATTCCCGATCACGCCCCCATTACTCCCGTTGTACCTGGTAGAGTGGTTTTAAGTATTAATAAAATCTGTTAAAGTATGGAACCATAACTAGAACCTAGGGCTTGCATGAATCCTAGGAATGAGAAATATATGGAATGATAGCTCCTAGGTGTTGCATGAATCCTAGGGCCGGAAAACTAGATTGTATGATAGATCCTAGGATATGGCATGAATCCTAGGATGGAAAAACTAGTGGAATGTATATTACTGCAGTCTTGGAAAAATGGAAAGGAATATATAAAGCTGCCTGTAAATTTAATTAACAGCTGCCTGTTATGAATAAAGAAACATGTTTGAGATCATGGAATTTGAGAACGTGAATCTGGAAAGTGAAACATATGATGTTCTGAAATAAAGAACTGGAACCCTACGGGGAGTTAGGAGTGGAACTCCTGGAAAGAAAAAGGAATGGAACTGAGATGTAGTTGTACTGTCTCTTGGGTATGCAGTACCAAGGGAAGTACCTGTACCTGTTTAGTGCAGAGTGGGGCCAGCCGCCCCAGGGACCCGGGGTTAGGATTGGCCGCTCTGTACCGACTTGCTGGCCCTCGTGTACGTAGTACCGAGGAGAGCTAGTAGTGTTAGGAGAGTACTAGCTACCCCACGGGCCCCGGGGTTCTGCTAGCCTCCTTCACCGACTTGTTAGGCCCGCTAGGGCAAACCAGGGTAGTCAGGCGAGGGTGCGCGGACTGTGGAGGGGCAAGGCCCCGGTTTGGTTACTGTGGAGGGGTTGGACCCCTGTTACTAAGAGGGCTCTGCCCTGGTTCCGTGCTGTGCTTTGGGCGCACCCGTTAACGGAAACGACTGACCGCGTGCCAGTGCGGGCTAGCTACCTGTGCGTTTATCGCGCGTGCCGTAGTCACCGTTACGTCTGTCAGTGACCTTGGGGTGGTTGACTGAGGGTAGGATCACCACGGGGGACTCTCCCGGCCAGGAGAGCACCACGTGCTACTTCTACTTTTGGAAAAGACTGCAATCAAGATCGTCCCACGAGGACATTCGAGATCAAGTAAAGGATCTGAGAAATAAATGAAATAGTGAGAAAAATTGAAAGATGTAAACAAAGGAAGTAATAGAACATAATAGCTACTGTACACTCTACTGTTGCCTTTAGTTAGTTTGCCACTCTACTCAGCGTTTTGCTGATGTGTTACACTCGTTACCTTTTTCAGGACCAGGTGTTGAGCAGCCAGGGTCGGCGGCTGCGGAGGACGCTGGGCCGAGTAGGGTCCAGTAGAGTTACCACAGCTTTGTACCTTCTTTTTGTCTCTGTTCTAGTGAGTAGTTTTGTTTCCACTGTACCTTCTTTACCTGCAGTTTTTGTTATATGATAAATGTTGTTTTACTGTTGTGGTGGTGCCTACTGTAGTAGTTTCTTTCCTTACTGCTGTACTTTCTTACTGTTAGTTATATTCATGCTGAATGTGGTTTATTTTACTGTCTTTTGGTTACTTCCTCGTTGGACGACTGGGTCTTGGGATTAGTCGAGTCGGTCCGGTTCTCGTGTCTCGTAGGGACTCGGGAACCGGGTCGTTACAGGGACTCTCCCTCTTTGGTTGCCCAGGTAATTCTCAGGTGGACGATCTTCTGATCCAGGGGTCCATCCGCCCCGAACCTCTATAGTCACCCAAGAATTTTTGGGTGTCTTGATTGGGTCTAGCACCTTCTAATCTCATCACATCCTTTGGTGCATGTTCGGTAGGAGGTCCTTAAGACCACCCTTAAGACCTCCTTTAGAAATTCACTCTCGTCGAGGCCAAGCCTTGACGCCCTTGTTTGTGCAGCAACCCCACCACATAAATCTTTCATCTGATTCAGACCCTGGTTCTCCTTCTTCTTCCATCATGGCACAACCCATTGAAGAGGAGAATAACCTTGAACACCAACTTCAACGCCTTAATGATCTCTTTCAGAACTTTGTAAACCCACCGCAACGACCTATGATGCGAGATCACTATAATCCCGCTGCTGTGGCGATCGAACCTCAAGTATGAATCCCGATTGGAGGACCTGATTTTGAACTGAAGCCCAATATGATTCATGCCATACCGAAGTTTCATGGGCTTAACTCTGAGGATCCATTCCAACACATTAAACAACTCAAGCATCTGGCCCAGACCTTCGGGTCAGATCTACAAAACCGGGATATCCTACTCATGAAAATGTTTTCGTTCTCCCTCTTGGACAAGGCCGCACACTAGTATCAAACTCAAACCCGTCCGATCAACACATGGGAGGAACTTCAGTTTAAATTTTTGAAAAAATTCTTCCCCGTTGGCCGGACGAATGCCTTACACCACCAAATCACTCATTTCACTCAACAACAGGGAGAACCTCTTCACAAAGCATGGGATCGATTCTTAGATCTCATGCGAAAGTGTCCCCATCACGGAGTTCCTAAGTGGGAACAAGTCCGGTCTTTTTACCAGGGACTCCGTGAAGACATTCGTTTATTCATCAATGCAACGTGCGGAGGAAACATCATGGGTCAACATGAGAACACGGTGTGGGGATTCTCGAAAACATGTGTGAGAACTCCATAAATAATGACTCCATGGGCTTATTCGACAGGACGAATGCCCGTGCATCGACGAATCTGAGAGGGACACATGAGATGCAGGACCTGTCTAATTCTGTCGACTTGGAACTGATGGCCAGTCGGTTGGACAAGGTTTCTATCATAGAAAAGAAGGTGGATGAGCTAACTCGACATTTGCAGCAAGCCACCTCTGTGCAAAACTCTTTTGCACGACCACCTCTGGCAAGGGAAACTGTGCAAAACATCTATCACCAATCTGCCAAGGGGATGGACCCATATCCACCCCCGTCTGCCTCTCGGACCGGAGTAACCTCCGATCCATTCTACTCGAGTTGGGGGAACTCTGAACCCTCGTATTCTGACTTTCCTGAGGTTCCTCAGAACTGCGAGGACCTCAATGCCATCCAGAATGACCCATTCTCCAATACCTACAACCCTGGATGGCGAAATCATCCTAACTTTCAATGGACGGGAAATTCTCAAAGACCACCATATCAACCCCGTCCACAAGCCCTTCAGTCTAAATTTTTGAAAAAATTCTTCCCCGTTGGCCGGACGAATGCCTTGCACCACCAGATCACTCATTTCACTCAACAACAGGGAGAACCTCTTCACAAAGCATGGGATCGATTCTTAGATCTCATGCGAAAGTGTCCCCATCACGGAGTTCCTAAGTGGGAACAAGTCCAGTCTTTTTACCAGGGACTCTGTGAAGACATTCGTTTATTCATCAATGCAACGTGCGGAGGAAACATCATGGGTCAACATGAGAACACGGTGTGGGAGATTCTCGAAAACATGTGCGAGAACTCCATAAATAATGACTCCATGGGCTTATTCGACAGGACGAATGCCCGCGCATCGACAAATCTGAGAGGGACACATGAGATGCAGGACCTGTCTAATTCTGTCGACTTGGAACTGATGGCTAGTCGGTTGGATAAGGTTTCTATCATAGAAAAGAAGGTGGATGAGCTAACTCGACATTTGCAGCAAGCCACCTCTGCGCAAAACTCATTTGCACGACCACCTCTGGCAAGGGAAACTGTGCAAAACATCTATCACCAATCTGCCAAGGGGATGGACCCATATCCACCCCCGTCTGCCTCTCGGACCGGAGTAACCTCCGATCCATTCTACTCGAGTTGGGGGAACTCTGAACCCTCGTATTCTAACTTTCCTGAGGTTCCTCAGAACTGCGAGGACCTCAACGCCATCCAGAATGACCCATTCTCCAATACCTACAACCCTGGATGGCGAAATCATCCTAACTTTCAGTGGACGGGAAATTCTCAAAGACCACCATATCAACCCCATCCACAAGCCCCTCGTCCATATCAGTCGCCTCAACCTCGGCCCAATCCCACCTACCAATCCAGGCAAAACCAGGATCAACTAACTCTTATCCTTCAAGCACTGGCTGACGTTCAAAAGACAAATGCGGCAATGCAAAAACAGCACAAGGACGAGATCACAGAGGTTCACAACCAACTGGCCTAGATGGCAAATTCCCGCCAACCTGGCACCCTTCCCTCGCAACCTCCTCCCAACCCAAATATCGTGCCGACCTATAGGCACGTTATGAATCCAAATTCAGGCCACGCACATTTGATTTATCAGGCCCCTACTGCTCCATCTTCAGACGGGATGGAAGCTTCGACATCTTATGTGGGATTCCAACAGCAGCCACCCCTCTTACCAAACCCAAACCAAAATCAGGTTGGATTAAACTCTGTAACAACACGTAGTGGTAAAACAACCCAAGACCCACATTATCCGAACCACTCCAAGCCTGATAATAGCCAAGACCCTAGGATAGTTATCCAAGATACCACTGTCCCAGATCAAGAACCTGGACCTATCCTAGAGGAACCAGCTAGGATCCCATTTCCTGAGGCCTTGACCAAAGGAAAAAGGATAACCAAACCAGTGGCCCCCGAGGAGGATCTGGTCAAGCTCTTTGAACAGGTCTAGATAAACATCCCATTGATGGATGCAATTCGCCACATATCGGCTTACGCAAGATTCTTGAAAGACATATGTACCCCTAAACGTAAGCCACGAACCAAGGATGGGAATCCAATCGTACTGTCAAAGCAAGCCAGCTCTATCATCTTGAGCAAACTCCCACCCAAGGCTAAAGACCTAGGAACTCCCTTGATTTCTTGTAAAATTGGTGAAACCCAATTTGATAGAGCCTTACTAGACCTAGGTGCCTCCATAAATTTAATACCTACATCCCTCCTCGACCACCTTGAAGAATCTGAACTTAAACCCACTGAGGTGACATTGCAGTTAGCCGATCGATCCATCAAGTCACCTAAAGGAATACTCGAGGATGTCATTGTTAGGATACGAGATTTTTATTTCCCAGTGGACTTCATAGTACTGGACATGGATGCACCTAAGAAACCAAGGGACACACCAATCATATTAGGGAGACCCTTCTTGGCCATTGCTAGGGCCAACATAAACTGCGAAGAGGGCTAGATAGAATTAAAATTTGGGAATCAAAACCTGAAGATTGACATTTTTAAGGCCCAACAAAGGATTAATTGCGGAGTTATAGAGGAAATATGTGATGTCAAAGCCGTGGTTGATGAATTACATATAGAGGACAACCTGATTATCCCTAATCAACCACTAGAGAATCAAAATCCGCTAACAGAGGAGTGCGAACAAGATTTAGACACACCTATGTCTCCTACCCTTGTTCCTGATACAAACCCCGAACCACCCGCTGCTGCTGACAATCCTGTCATGGAACTCAAGCAGCTTCCCGAACATCTAAAGTACGTCTTTTTGGATTCGAATCAGACGTTTCCTGTGATTATCATCTCTCGACTCACACCTGACCAGGAACTTCGTTTGATTTCTGTTCTCCAGCAACATCGTAGAGCCATTGGATGGACTCTCGATGATTTGACTGGTATAAGCCCTTCATACTGCACACATCGAATCTACACAGAAGAAGGCGCACGACCTTCAAGAGAAATGCAAAGATGCCTAAACCCTAAACTACAGGAGGTCGTGAAAAAGGAGATCATAAAGTGGTTAGATGCAGAGATCATCTACCTGATCTCCGACAGTCGTTGGGTGAGTCCAATACAGGTGGTGCCTAAAAAGGCAGGACTTACCATTATCACGACTGAAATCGGAGAAGCCATTCCGACCCGAATAGCTAACTCGTGGAGAGTTTGCATTGATAACAGAAGACTAAATTCCTCCACAAAGAAGGATCATTTCCCACTTTCGTTTATTGATCAGATCCTCGAGAAACTAGCGGGAAATAGCTTCTTTTGCTTTCTTGACGGGTACTCCGGTTACAACCAGGTGGCAATCCATCCAGAGGACCAAGAAAAGACCACATTCACCTGCCCCTTTGGGACGTACGCGTTTTGAAGGATGCCTTTCGGTCTCTGCAATGCACCTGCAACTTTTCAGTGGTGCATGCTTGCCATATTCTTAGATATGGTAGGTGACTATCTGGAAGTCTTCATGGATGACCTTTCAATTTTTGGAGAATCATTTGGCGATTGCCTCTAACACTTGGTCCAAATACTCAGGCGGTGCATCGAGGTGAATTTGGTTCTTTCCTGGGAAAAGAGCCATTTCATGGTGCCTGAGGGAATTGTACTGGGACATTTAATCTCGGAGAAAGGCATCCAAGTGGATCGAGCTAAGGTTAACCTGATTTCCAAGCTCCCTATGCCTAGCTCGATTAAGGACATCCGATCTCTTTTGGGGCACGTCGGTTTCTACCGTCGATTTATCCTTGATTTCTCCAAAATCGTGCGCCCCCTGACCAATCTTCTCTCCAAGGATGTGCCTTTCGAAATTTCCAAGGAATGCACTCAAGCATTTGAGGTCCTACCTGACCGAGTCACCCAAGCCCCAATCCTACAGTCCCCTGATTGGTCTCAACCCTTTGAGATCATGTGCGATGCATCTGACTTCATTGTAGGAGCGGTTTTGGGGCAGAAAATTGACGAGAAACCTATGGTCATTTACTACACCAGCAAAACACTGGATGATGCTCAGCGTAACTATACGGTTACTGAGAAAGAGCTACTGGCCATAGTATTTGCCCTAGAAAAATTCAGATCATACCTTCTGGGTTCTCGTGTTATCATATACTCGGATCACACAGTTGTGAGGCATCTCCTTGCAAAGAAGGACGCGAAACCTCGATTAATCCGATGGATCTTGTTGTTGCAAGAATTTGACCTTGAGATTCGCGACAAGGTGGGAAAGCAAAATGTGGTAGCTGATCACTTGTCCCGCCTTCCTTTTGAAATAATTGACCCTTCCGGACCTATCACAGAACATTTTCTTGAGGAGCACCTCCTGACTATCTGTACAAGTCTTCCATGGTTCGCTGATATAGTAAATTACCTGGCATCACATTAGATTCCGTCCGATTGGCCGAAGGCCAAGAAAGATAAATTGCATTCCGATGCCAAGTATTACCTTTGGGAAGACCTGTATCTATTCCGCATTGGTGCTGATCAGATAATTCGACGATGCATCGCGGAAGTGGAAATCAAAGACATACACTCATTTTGCCATGACCAGGCATGCGGTGGACATTTCTCAGGACATAAAACCCCATCAAAAGTCCTCCCATGTGGCTTTTACTGGCCCACAATTTTCAAGGATGCATATGATCACTGTAGGGCATGTTCCCGTTGCCAGACTCTGGACAACATGAGCCATCGAGACATGATGCCTCTACAGCCGATCTTGGTATGCGAAATTTTTTATATTTGGGGGATTGATTTCATGGGACCCTTCCCGATCTCGGATGGCTTCGAATACATCTTACTCGCAGTTGACTATGTCTCCAAGTGGATAGAAGCTATTCCGACCCGAACCAACAATCATAAATTTGTTATAAAATTCCTTCATCAAAATATTTTCTCAAGGTTCGAGATTCCGCATGCTATAATTTCCGACGAGGGGACCCATTTTACAAATGCTTAGTTCAGGTCACTGATGACCAAATACGGGGTGTCACACCGAATCTCTACTCCTTACCACCCCCAAACTAATGGTCTAGCTGAGCTATCTAACCGAGAGATCAAGAAGATCCTTCAGGTTACTGTTCGACCTGATAGAAAAGATTGGTCTTCTCGGCTTTCGGAAGCATTGTGGGCCTATAGGACAGCCCACAAGACCCAATTAGGAATGTCTCCCTTCAGATTATTGTACGAGAAGGCATGTCACCCCCCCGTTGAGTTGGAGCATAAAGCCTATTGGGCAGTACGGACTTATAATCTAGATCTTTCTAAGGCTGGAACCCACAGAAGACTTCAAATAAGCGAGATCGATGAATTACGCCACGATGCGTATGAGAACTCGCTAATTTACAAAGAATGGGTTAAAGCTTTTCACGACAAACACATTTCTAGAAAGGTCTTTCATCCTGGTCAAAAGGTTTTACTCTTTGATGCTCGACTCAAATTATTCCCAGGAAAGCTAAGATCTAAGTGGGTCAGACCCTACCTAGTCCGACAAATCTTCGGAAATGGAGCCATTGAAATCAGCCCACTCAGCCACGATTCTGAACCCTTTGTCATGAACGGTCAAAGACTCAAGCCGTTCATTGACATGACCGATATAGATTTGGCTGAGTCATCCTTTACCCTCCATTCCTCTTGAGCTCATTGTGCCCAGCTGATGGCGTAAAACTCAGCGCTTAACAGGAGGCAACCCGTCATTCTTTGAAAAACCCGAAACCTTTTCTAACATTTCTATGTGGAATTCATATTGCACTTTAGGTTTCATCCTTTAGAACAGCCGACTTCACCTCAGGTATCCCTACTCGAGATTAGAAATCGTTTGCAACAAGTCACTTTGACCCATTCACTCACCACACACTTGTCCTAATGCATGAACTAAGCTGAAATTGAACCCACCTAATTTACAATGGGGACATTGCAAATCTTAGGCATGGGGGGGTATGAAAGTGCAAAATGTCAGGAAAATTCATATCAAGAAAGGGTTTCAATAAAAAAAAAAAACTTGATCATACAAATAAGAGGAGGAAAAGAGTAAAATGCCAAAAAAGGAGCACAAGATGACAATGAAAAGAAATAGTCATTAGTAAAAGATTAAGGGGTTAACTGAAGTTCTAGACCAAATCAAGAAAAAGAAAAAAAGTGCTAAGGAGACATAACAAGAGATTAGCGGGAACGCTGGTCTTAGGCCTCTTGGGCTAGATTTGTTAGCTTAAAAATTCACGTATCCGTTAAAATCTGGATATTCCTCAAGAGGTTGAGGAAAATGCGAAGCTTGAGTATTAGGTCTAAGGCTTAGGAAGTATTCGGCCTCGTTAACTGACCTCCAATTTGCGGGATTCGGTAACCTAAGCACCCCAAATTTACACACAGTCTGATTCAGTCCACATATATATTCAAATCACGCAAAAGCGTTTAATGTTCTGAAAAAGTCACCTAGATTAGGAGCGGCCAATCAACACAAGTTGATTTGGACGAGTTCCCAACACGGAGAGGCGAGAAATTCCCCTCGAATATGCGTAACAACATATTGTCTCCTCGGTGCTTGTCTCTTAGGATATTTAAATATCCTACTGGGGGCATGTAAGCACTCTGCTGGTTCAGATACCATGGGCGGCATTATCACGAAATGTCGATCGCCAGGGTCTGAATTCGGCCACGGAACGCCATGGGCGGGATTAGCTCGAAATCTCGAAAGCCAGGGTTCTGGGGGTTGCCATGGGCGGAATTATCTCGAAATCTCGAAAGCCAGGGACCCTTGAGGATTGATGATGGAGACGAGGAATCCGATACAGACCGTGTTGAGAAGCTAATCCGAAGCTAGAAATAAAAGGAAAAGAGAGAGAAAAGCCCTCCAAACAAATAAATCCCCTATCTCTCTCTTACAAAAAATGCACTGCAAATTGAACTTAGGCTAAAAATGTCTCAAGCATGGGTGCTTTAACCGTGGAGTCCAACAAACCCTACGTTAGTTTTTGTGGGCCGTAGAAACCTTTGCGGAGGACTAAGGCTAAAGCGGGTCAGGTACGGATTTTGGTTGGTACTTGGGTACCTCAAGGCCTATTGTCAGCATTCCTACCTAATCACAAAAGAAAAGGAGAAGCACTTATCTTGATTGTTGACAGACACTCTGGGTCTAGAACGGAAGTTAAAACCTTGAAATTTTGCTAAGAGACTAGCAAAAGCTAGGCATGGGGGTATGATGAGAGCCTCATCATGAGCCATAACTAGCTCATTTTGACCCAATAAAGAAGATAAAAGCTCCTACATAACCTAGAAGAAGGCCTAAATGAAGGAATAAGTGCTCTGAGAAGAAAATATGAATTAAAGGTTAAAACTGTAATTTTACCATTGCAGTGCATAAACAGGATTTCTCAGAGACAAAACATAGGTCAAATGGTCTAAATAAGATAAAAAGTGGGTTGAGTCAATCAGAAATGGGTTCATGCGCAATTTAGGAATTAAATGACATTTGGTAACCCTAAAACAGACCTGCTTAAATCAACAAGGTTCCGGTCAGGATAAAAATCAAGTAAGTCCTCTAAAAATCATGGAAAAATATCTTCTAGGGTTTATAACACTTAATTTGGCCTTTGGAACCTAGTTTGACCTACAATAGGGTCCTAGCTCATTAATTGACCTAATTTGGGTTTTTACGCAAAATATCTAGTCAAACGAAGTCAAACCTAAAATCCAACTTCACCATTGGATTCCTTAGGTCCAAATTAGGATTGTACCAAAATTTGGACCTAAGAGGAGGTCATCTTGACCTACTTTGCAATTTAGTACACCCAAATCACAATTTGGTCCCTATCTTTTGAAAATCATTGCAGAGAGCCCCCTAATTTCCTCGCCACCTTTGCAATCAAGTCCTACCGCCATTGTTGGGGCAGAATCGACCTTCGGCGAGGTTTAGAGAGGGAATACTCTCTGATTCCTCGGAGATGCCCTCTTAGAAATGGAAGGGAGATTCTCTGTGGAATTCCCTTCAATCTAAAGCCAATCACGATCTCTAGTGTGAACCCAATCTCTCGTGCGAACGCACGAGGGATTTGGGTATCCACCCTCTTTCCTTCTCCGGTAAGCCGTCGGAGATAATTGCACAGCCCTCTGCACACTAGAAAGTTCGACCAGCACCTATAAAAGGATCCCCAAACCCGACTGCTGATCTGGAGAATTGTCTTGGCGAAGATTCCCCCAAATTTTCCTCTCTTCCATCTCCGGCCAAGGAACCCGCAAGCTCCGGTGACCTCCTCCCCTCCTTCTCGTCGCTCTGCTGCCATACTAGCAGCAGAGTCCACTTCGCCTCTTCCTCCCGCGTCACACCGTACCAAGTGCGTGTTCCCCTGACCTCGTCCTCGTCGCCGCTCCCTCCCTCAGGGTGCTTCTTCTCTGATGACGGTAGCTACGAGCCGTCCACTCCGCTGCCTCCCTCCCTTCCAGAACACTCCAGATACATTCTCCATCTTCCCCTCTCTGTTTTTCCCCTTACATTTCATTTAATTTCCCCTCGACACTGCCTGACCACCCTCATCTTCCACGTCACCGACCGATCTCCGGCAAGTCGCCCCCATCATTCCGCCCCTCCACACGCCTCGCCAACCGTCTCATAAGCTCCACCTCACCACAAGGAACAACCTCCCCCCATCCACCAGCCCTCTACGCCTCCACCACAACCCCCCGAACACCCCCACACTTCCGGTCACAGGACGACCTAGGCACGCACGCTTAGGCCATCCCACGACCTGCTTCACCGTGCACCACCTTCGCCGTGCCACGGCGAATGTCCCAGCTGGTCTGATTAATCCGAGAGGCTTGTTTTGTGTTTGACAGTATTCCAGCCCCTGCCGCCATTGACGGGTGAAGCAGCTTCGGAGCAGCTCTAGGGCTCAGGACCTCCAGCCTTCAGGTGCAGCGGACTCGGGCGAGCAGTGCGAAGACATCTGGTCCAGCAAGGAGCGCAGCAAAGCCTGTAGCCTTGGCAATTGCATGAAGAGTCTTCTGCGAGCGCGCGTGAGAGCGGGGCTGGACTAATAGTCCCACATCGGGGAAATGCGAAGTGCAGGTATGATTTAAATTGCTTTTGTGTTACTGTCTATTTGCCTCCGAACGCACAGGGGTGAGGTCCCTCACCTTACCCACTCTCGCCCCGTCCGCGGTTTCACCTCGCGGATCTGGTGGGCTCCGACCCGACCCATTCTGAGCACACCTCGCGCATCACCCACACGCCGGTGCGCCTGATCCCGGGTGCGAAATCCGACCCGATTACTCGTGGCTCTGGGAGAGCGTCTTGAGAGCGATTTGCAGAGAGAGAGAGAGAGACGTGCGGGTAGATGGACAGGGTAGCTTTTGCTCCCTTGTGTAGGCAGGCTGAGAGTTGAAGAGAAGAGACTTAGCCGCAGGAAGGAGAAGAGAAGAAGCAAACGAAGAGGCTGAGCAAAGAAGAGAAGAGAAGGAAGAAAGAAGGACTGCAGGCAAAAAGAAGAAGACAAAAGAGAAAAGAAGCAAAGGCTGGAAGAAGACCAAGGAAGAAGAAGCCTTCGTAGGAAAGAGAAAAGAAGAGAAAGAAGTTCAAGGAAGAAGAAGACCTGTAGATCAGAAGAAAAGAAGAAGAAGAGCCTACGAAGAAGAAGAAGAAGGCAGAAGAGAGAAGAGAAAGCAAAAATCAGAGAAGGCCAAGACAGAATCAAAACAGGAAGAAGAATAGTTGCATTTAAGACGTCTGATATAGAAATCAGACGTCCAATCCTGTTATCTTTTAGCAATTCTTTTTATAACTCTCTCTCTTTGAATCAATTATTTTTCATTTAAAAGTTGTATTCTTTAGTTTTTAAAAGTACTCAGATTGCTCCCTGTGTTCGACCTCCGATACTCCGGTTTTCGAGTAATAAATTTCTCTATTTCTTTGAACGCTTTGTCGGCTATATTACAACGTGTTATCTTTTAAAACCCGATCAAGTGCGATAAACAATTTCCCCGACACCTGTGATGATGAGATTAAGTCAAAACCTCTTATGAGTGTAAATTCTGCTTCTAATTCTGATAAGGTGATTCTCGAGAATGATTCTGACATCCCAATAGAGCCCAGCCTAGATTCTAGTGATCCAACCCTTACCCTTAACCAAGAATCTAGATTCGAGCCTATTTGAGGTAATCATGAGGCCCGATGTGATGAGAATCATATTTCGAATCTAGATTATGATTGTGGGCTTATATTTGATTATTACACCTCTCCAACTGCCTCAGAGATACCAATTGATTTTTCAAAAGTCACGCCAATCTATGATACAGAAATAGAGGAGTTGGATGAGTTGGGAATTGATTCGATCTACCCTAAGAAACAAGAACCTGTACCCATGCCTATTAATGGCACCTCTTTGAGCTTAGAACTTAAAATTAGGTTAGATCCAAGTCAAGTTGCTGATTCTACACATCTTGATTCAGTCCGTGGTGGAACTTTCGATCTGGAATCAGGTTAAGAAACTAATCTTCGTAAATTCTCTGATGATTTCAAATCTTACTCTGATTTCGGAGAACCTTTGTTTATTGATGAATATGAACCAATTTACAACCTTAGTATCTATGATCAGTTCTTTGACTTTGACTTTGAGGTCCCTGATCCCAAGATCATTGATTCAAAATCAGGTTCTGGAATCATTCCTTTATGATCTACAGGAAACAAAAATAGCAACTGCTGAGAGTGTCTGCAATCCAGAATTTGAATCTTTTATTGACTCAGATTTCCATAATCCTATAAGCACTTTCCAGGCATTTACCTTTGATTTTGACGAGCATCATGAGACCCTCTAGATGAACCTACCTTTGAATCTTTTCTAGAGGAACCCTCAACGTACACAGATCTCATAAAAGCCACATCTTCTAATCCACATACAGAGCCTTCCAAAATCCGAATGCAACCACAACCCACCACTAGAATCAACTTCTACCTTGATTCACCTTTCTCTAATCCAATTGCATATGATTCTCTTCCATCTTTTGATCCGATTTTGGACATTGATCAGATCAATAATCACTTCCCATCCTTTTCTGATCCTACCAGTAGGGTTCCTACATCCTTTACAGCTCTGCTTTCTTTTGAGGATCCCTACACTAACCAGGCTGAACCGACTTAGCCAAACCCTAAATTTTCATTTCCATATCTATTTGAGCTTCAAAGTTTCTGGTGGGCTTCACATCTATTGATTCACATCCATTTACCCCCCAAACTGATTAGGCTTGGGCTGCATCATCAGCCTGTTGATCTAAACAAGCACCTAGTTGGACTAGCCAGGCTATTAGTCAAGGTGCTTGTTCTACAACACTCCTTTGATTTAACCAACCCTTCCCCTTGATCACCATCTGCTCGACTGAAGGCATTGAATTTAGCACTTAATGGGTAGCAACCCATCATTCCAAAAACCCACGACCCTTCTGATCATCTTTTGAGCAACACTCCTATTGCACTTTTGAGTTTACTTTTAGAACAGCCGACTCCACCTTTGGTACTTGTATCAAAGCTTGAAATTGTTCGCAATAGTCATCCCGACCCATTCACTCACCCTTTGACCCTATTCTAACCCATGAACCAAGCTGATTTCATACCCTCCAGTTTACAATGAGGACATTACAAAACTTAGGCATGGAGGGGTGTTAAAGTGCAGACATATGAAAATTCAATTCTCTGAGGGGTTCTCACAAAAAATATACATATTCAAAAATCTAAAAAAAAGAAAAAATTGAAAAGGAACAAAAAAATGGAGAAAGGGGAGGAAAATTTTGCAAATTGATTGCATATCATTCATGAGGAGGAAAACAGGAGAAAGTTTAAATGTCAAAAAGGAGTAACATTTAAGAACAAAATTGATAGTCATTAGCACTTGATTATGGAGATTACTTAGGTTCTAGACCTAATCAAAAAGAAAACTTAAATCCTAAAATGACAAAGAGACAAATAGATTAGTATGAGTGTTGATCTTAAGCCTTTTGGGCTTGTTTTAGGGCTTAAACATTCACGTATCTGTTAAGATCTGGAATAGTTCTCAAGAGGTTGAGGAAAGTGCAAAGCTGATGTATTAGGTCTAAGGCTTAGGGATTATTTGGCCCCATTGCCTGCCCTTTGGTTTGTGAGACTTGGTAACCTAAGCACCCAAAATCACACACTTAGTTTGGTTTAGTGAGCTTAATAAAAAAAAAAATCTACCAAAAGTGTTCTGTTATGAAAAATCATCTCAAAGATCTAGCTTAGGAGTGGCTTGACAACACAAGTTGATTGGATGAGTTCCTGACATGGAAAGGTGGAAAATTCCCCTCGAAGATGTGTAATAACATATCGTCGCCTTGGTGCTTGTCTCCTAGGATATCTAAATATCTTATCAGGGGCATGTAAGCACCTTGTGCTGGTTCAGGTACCATGGGCAGGATTATCCCAAAATGTCGATTGCGAGGGCTTGAATGTAGCTACAGAACGCCATGGGTGGTACTATCTCGAAGTGTCAAAAGCCAAGGTTCTGGGGGTTGCCATGGGCAGTGCTATCCCAAAGCATCGAAAGCTAGGGACCCTTTGAAGATTGATGGTGGGGATAAGGAATTTGATACAAATCATGTTTAGGTCCAATTCGAGGATGGATCTAGAAAATCTAAAATGAAAAGAGAGAGAAAACTCTCCAATGAAAGAGAACTACGTCTATCCCTCTCTCTCACAAAAAATGCACTGGCAAACTGAACCTGGACCTGTCATGTTTATGCATGGGTACTTTAAACATTGGGTTCAACTAACCTCTGGGTAGTTTTTGCGGGCCTTAGAAACCTTCACGGCAGACTCATGCTGAAGCTGGTCAGGTCTAGATCTTGATTGATACTTGAGTACCTCTAGGCCTACTATTATCATTCTAACCTAATTTCTAAAAAGTAATACAAATCAAGCATCTGAAATTCAATGCATGGTCTCGAACTCTAGTTCTTTTCATAAGATTTTGCTAAGGGACTAGCAAAAGTTAGGCATGGGGGTATGATGATAATGTCATCATCAGCCATAACTATCTTTAATTAGTCACAATCAAGAGGAAACTCCTACTACTTAATCGCCGGAGAGTCGTAATTCACTAAACATCCATTCTTAGAGACATGCATTAAAATAGGGTTAAATCTACAATTGTAATAGAAGATCATAAATGCAGAATAATCATGGGGTTTCCCAAGGGCTAATTAAAGGTCATATGTTCATTAATGTCTAATAAGAAGGTATGTACAGACAGAAAAAGGTTTTCACACACTTTGAGAGTCAAAACAGCACCAAAAACCCTAATTTCAGACATGATTAAATAACAGAGCTTCTGGTCAAGAAAAATTCCATCTAAACCTTTTAAAAATCATATAAAATATTCCATAAGGTTTGGTATCCTTGATTTGACCATCTGAACCTATTTTTGCCTAAAATAGAGTCTTAGACAGGAAGTTACCCTAATTTCGATTTATACATAAATTACCCAGTCAAACTTGGTCAAAACCAAAATCTAACTTCATCACCAGATTCCTTAGGACCAAATTAGGTTTTTACCAAAATTTGGGCCCAGTCAGAGATCATCTTGACCTTGTTTACATTTTAGTCTAGTCTGACTCTCTCTATCATTCAATCAGCCCCTCAACTTTCGAAATAATTACAAAGATCCCCCTAACTTCGTCATCACCTTCACCAAGAGGCTCCTGCCGCCAATGCCATGTGAACACACCTACAGCCGACCTTAAATCAGGAAGATCACCTTGATTTCACACTCAAAACCTTCCAAAATTGGAAGGGGAACTCTTGAGAAGATTCTCTTCCATCTTAGCTGCATCTTGGGCTTTAAGTCTTGCCCAAAACCTAATGCGAATGATTTAAAAATGTGGGTTTCCTACTTCGTGAAATCTCTGAGCTTCCAAACTTAATTTCCAAGCATGGAATGCCCCCTAAGGCCTATAGAAGATCCCCTGATGCATACCTCACCTCCTTAGCTAGGTTTTGAGGCCAATTACCTCGTCCATCACCCTCTCCAGCCACATTCCGCCCTAGCTCCGACGACCTCCGTCCCCTTCGTCCAATAGATAGTCAATGGTCAAATTGGCTTGTCCATCTTCTTTCTTATCCTCCACTGCACCTCGCCAGCCAAAGCGAGGGCTATCTCCCCCTCACTTCGCTGCCGTCTCCCTCAAGGAACACACTTCTTCCATGGCGTCGGCCATCACATCGATGCTTGTATTCCTTCCCATTCGTCCATTAAATTAGGTTCTATCTCTTCCTCTCTCTGTCTACTCTCTTTTCCTCTCTCTAGACCTTAGTTTTGACTCACGACCACACTCCTCCCCCTCCATCTTCCTTTGCTCCAGTCAAACTCCGGTGAGGTCGCAATCCGGCTACACGGCACCATTTGCCAAGCCACAACTCCCATTAGCATCGCCACTCATCCTGTACAAAACCCATCACTCAAATCCACCAAATACCCACTCATAACCGCCCCCGAACACACCCTCCCTCGTACACCTTTCCCAAGGTCATCTGATCTCCACACTTCACCAAATGACACGGAACCACCGCTATCACACTCCACATCCTCTGGTGATACTCTTAGACTATTTGATTGTGGTTTTTGAGCTCGTGCTACTATTTTCAGGTTTCGCCATACATCATCGTTGCCATCATCATATCTACCTCCGACTACCTTGCTCTGACTTGCTTCGGCCTTGGTACCATGCCCAGGTGCTGCAGAATTATTTCAAGAACTGATTTGGAGCATCAATTGAAAGGCACATAGCAGCAGCAGTTTCAATTGAGGAACAGCCTTCAATTGCTGCGCACGAGCAAAGAGTAGGACATATAGTCCCACATCGGCAATCACTGAGGCACCCACAGCATATATAAGGAATTCGTGATTATGGATGTTTGCCTCAAACACCAAGGGTGAGGTCCCCTCACACCTGCCTCTTCACTTCTTGATCACCATACACGTTGGTGACCCTGGACACTGTTCGAGACCCATTTACCCGAATATGGATCCAGTTATGCTGGGTTTGTGTGAGAGAAGAGGAGGGAACTAGTGAGAGAGAGAGGGGGGGTTTTGCTCTCTTGGTCTTCTGTGTGCGGCCAACACTTAGTCACTGAGGGAGTTGTTCCCTTGTGCTTGTGAAGGAGAAGGTCTGAAGAAGAGAAGAAGAAGAAAGAAGATAAAGCCTTTGAGAAGGCTTTGTGCTTGCTAAGGAGACATTTAAGTCGTCTAATCCACATGCCTGACGTCTGATCACCATAGTGTTCAAGCTACTGTTGGGTTATTTGGTTTAATTGAGATGTCTGATATGCATGCTTGGTTACGGCTAATAATTGGTGTTTCAAATCACCATTATTTTGTTTTTATTTCTTTTTATCATTATGAACTATTGAAATGCTCATGCTTATGATTGAATACTAATTTTGAGTAGGTTATTATCCATTGAATATCTATTTGAATGCTCAATTAATTGTGCTCATTAATTCAGAATGTAATTAATGTTGTGAATTCTACATTTACTCACTATATTTGACCTCGGACTCCATTATAGATTCTGAGTTTTAAATTTCATCTATTTGAGAGCTATTTGTTGATTGTACTACAACACATTTCCTTAAACTCAATGAAAGCTTGATAAACAAGAGCTAAATTGCAAAGTTTGGTATAAACCTAATTTGGACTCAAGGAATCTAATGGTGAAGTCGGATATCAGTTTTGACCAAGTTTGAATTTGCAATTTGTATTAAAACCCAACTTCGAGCAAACTTCTATCTGAGACTCTATTCAAGGTCAAAATAGGTTTAGATGGTCAAAAAAAGGGTACCAAACCTTTGAAAATATTTTTCTATTAATTTTAGGAGGTTTAGATGAATTTCATCCTAACCGAAGCTTCTTTAATTTAAGTAGATCTGAAATTAGGGTTTTGTATTATGATTCGGTTCTCAAATTGTGTGCAACCCCGTTTCTATCTGTATAGACCCACTTATTAGACGTTAGTGCTCATTTGACATTCAATTTACCCCTTACAATTCCCATGGTTATTCTGTGTTCATGATATGCTATTAAAATTGTAGAATTAACATTGATTTCCTATTTTCTTCTCAAATCAGAATATTATGGAATTATGTTGTTCAAATGATTATGTAGGAGCATTTATCCATCAATCCTGACTAAAAGTGGCCAGTTAGGGCCTATGATGGTGTTCCCATCATACCCCCATGCCTAGCTTTTGCTAGTCCCATTATAAAAATCCTATGGATCAAACTAGGTCTCTAGGTCGAATGTCACCGTCAGGATGCCCTACTAAGCTACATCTCTAGAAATCAGATCAAAATACCAACAATAGGCCTAGAGGTACTCAAGTACTAGCCAAGATCCTAACCTGACTAGCTTTAGCCTGAGTATACCATGAAGGTTTCTAAGGGCCATAAAAATTGCCCAAAGGTTCGTTGACCCTAGCGGTTAAAGCACTCATGCTTAGACATAACATGTCCAGGTTTAGTTTGCCAATGCATTTTTGTGTGAGGGAGATAGAAAAGGTGTTGGTAAGGAAAAATCTTCGCAAAAAGGTTTAAGTTTGGAAAACCTGTCATTGTAGTTCACTTTGCGAGAAAAATCATCAACAGATAAATTTAACCGAAACTCAAAAGGAATTCCGGGTCAAACATAGGGAGGCAAAGGTTTGATTAAAAATCACGTTTATTTTTTTGTCACAAAGCAGATTAACTGGTCGAATTGAATCAAAACTAACTATCTACTTAAAAAATAATGAATAGAAGAGAGAGAAAGAAAATATTACAAATAAAGACAAAATGGAGATAGAATAAAGAGAAATTTCAGAACCACAGAATGATGTCTATTACAACTAATCACTACAACAACTCGTTACACTAAAAAGTAGGAAATCTATGCTAGAAAGCAATAAAAGAGAAGGTGGAGAGAAGTTATCCGCCACGACAACTGCTTGGAGGATGAGCCACGTTGACAGAGAGCCTGGAAGAAGATGGTGAGATGTGGGATGAAGGAGAATGACGACGGGCAACAGAGAATGGGGTAGGGCGACGTTGCAGTGGGATCTGCTTCACGAATGGTGGTGAGAGGACAACTATAGAATGCTCCACAAATGGGATGAGGGGGTGGAAAAATTATATTTTTAACTCTAGAGGAGCATCCCGGGTTTGGGACAAGCTCTTAGAGCTTTACGGGGGGTGAGAGAAGAGAGGAAGGGATGAAGAATTCAAGTGGTAGGGATCTCCTTTTAAAGTTATACGGATTGAGGGCAATTTGGACATTTTATACCTGAAAACATTAATTCAGGGTCTTTAGTGACGAATTGAAGCATCACTAAAGACCCCAAACATGGGCTTAGTGCACACGCTGATAAACACACAAGAATTCATGATAAAATTCTTATTTATCATAGTTCCTAGGCTTAGCATTGCATATCATGTTATAAATACTACATAACATCCATTGCAAGGCATTTAGGATAGTTGTGTATTATGTACATTAATTCTTCCATTTTATATGGTCAGGAGGTAGTGCGACATCTTTATAGGCTTCGGATGAAGAATCTGACCATGCGGATGAATCCGGAGAGACGATCGCAGTTTGTCAACATAGAAATTATTGGTGCTAGAGCACCACAATCATTTATTTTAATGATAACAAAACACTTGTTATTTAACATTTGCTTTTGAGTCCTAGTTTTCAGGTCAAATTACAAATGGAGACAAGTGTAGAGATGGAGTTCGAGCTCGCATCCATGGCGGATTGGAGGAGCTTGATGGAGAAGAAGGAGCTTCACGTGGAGCGAAAGCGTAAAGTCAGAAGAATAGGATAGATGTCTTTTCTATCTTGTACTTTGTAACTCATTGTTATTTGCTCTTTTATTTCTTAGATTACTTATTAAAGAGCCTAAAGTAAAAATACAGTAGTCCTAGATACACTTGCATAACCCTAGGATGCTTAGGCTTTTCATAGAGAACTTAGAAATCCAAGATAGGCATCAAACAACCTAATCAAATGTCTAATTTGGAAATTAGATGTCTGATCTTGACTTTTAAGACGTCTGATTGTTGACTCAAACGTCCAATAACTTAGGCTAGACTTAGTAGGTTCTGTCTGTTGAAATCAGACATCTAGACCATAGTCCAGATGTTTGATGGTTGTGCCAGACGTCCAATTAGTGGAACGTTGGCTAACAAAGTAAATGTTGAGAAAAATGACCTTTAGGCTTCTATCAGACATCCGTAGAGGACCCCAGATGTCTAATATGTAACCATTATGCCTCGATTGGGCCAAAATCACTTGTCTTGAGGATTATAGCCATTTAGGCTCTTGGGAATCCATTCCTACACTTAATTAGGTTTCCAGACATCCAGACCTAGTGCCAGACGTCTTGTATGTCGTCTGATGGTTTCACACTAGAACCCTATTTAGGTTTGAACCAAGAAGGAAGGAAACCCACTTGGAATTAGACGCCTGACTTAGTTCCCAGACATCTTAAGAGTGACTTCCAGACATCTGATCTTTTTCCCAGATGTCTGATGACCCTGTCAGAATCATTAATGATTCTGATTGTAGCTTGCCTTGCCTTGGGATGAACCCCATCGACTACCTAAAGCTTCTAAGGTCTTCCAAAGCATTTTTAGGCCACCTATAAATAGAGGTGTAGCCCTCCCTTGTTTATACCCACCAAGCAATACCACTTTCACATCTATTTGTGTCCAAAACACTTTAGAAGAAGCTCTAGCTCTCCAAGCCATCATCCACATCTTGAGAGCTTCATCTTCACTGCACACTCGCTCTCCCGTCCTCACATTCGAGAGTGTCACCTGTGCCTTTGCGTGGATCACGCACCCGCATCATCAAACCGACGCACTTCCACCAAAGGGAAGATCCTTTACCTATAGTAGCTAGATTTAAATACTTACTTTGTTGGCTCTATAGGTTTGTTGTATTTTATCTTTGTTAATTGGTTGGGTATTCACTTTGTGAATTCTCGTCTTCTTCATGAGACAAAAACCTTCTCGTGGAGAGAAGGGATTTGAGGTACACTGCCCTCAGGTTCAAGTAGCATGGTTGTATAGAGGTTGTACTGCCCTCATTTTAAGTAGTACACTAATGGATTTTGATCGACTTGGTCGACCAGAAAATCCTAACTCGAGAGGGTTAGGTGGTGGCTTTCACCCAGTTTGGGTTTTTAGCTAAAAATTACTTGTGCATATTATGTGATTGCTTTCTTTGTGAGATTGCTTATTTTGTTTTAGCATTTTATATTTTATCACGCAAATCTCAACCCCTCCCATAGGGATTTACAAAAATCACCCTAATCAGAGCTCTGTAGCATCCACTACAAGAAGAAGACGGATGGCCCAGATGATGCAACGTGGCGCCATCCAGGCCACCCCACTTGAGCCATCGTGTCCCCTGCCTCATCATAAGAAGAGATCCCAGTCTTTGGATCTCAATCCAATGGCTGAGACATGCACGACCGCACCGCTCTCCACTTGACAAAGTGGTGCTTTAGCCAAACGGTGAAGCGCCTACTCCTCAAATGAGAGGCACAGGTTCGAGACCCGCAAACCCCCCAAATCAACAATTAGAGGCACCGGCTGTGTGCCTCCCTGTGTTTGACCTGGGACTCCTTTGGATTTTTTGGTTATAAATTGTATTTGATAGATGCATTTTGCAAGCTACGACGACGGGTTCTCTAAACCCCGATTTTAATTCGTGAAACACTCTACTATCATTTTGGCGCTGTTGTCGAGGAGGCAACGAAATTTACTTTCTTGTTTTCTGTGCTTCTTTGCATTTACATATTATTAACAGCACTTGTCTCTGATCTACTGTCTTGCAGGTACCCTAGAATGGAGATCCAAGTGTAGTAGACTGGAGTAAAGTGTGGATAGAGTAATTTGTAAGTGCCCTCCACATTCCCCCCCACTAGTTTCATTTCACCACATTCATAACCATGACATAATCTACTTAGGTGTTTGCATAAACCCTAGGAAAGAATTGTTTGCCACCTTTGCATATAAAAAAAAAATGAAAAGATACTTTTTGTGGGACGAATCAACATACATACTTTATACACCAACATTTGGGGCACCTAACCTGACTTGATTTATATCTACTCAACCGGGATTCCGACCTATGGAACTAGTACACCAATTCAGTACATAAAGGAGTAGAAATCATATTAGGTTAATCACCTTTTTGTGTGCCTTAATCGGTGGTGCATTTAGGCTGGTTGATTGAATTGTTTGGGCCGCACCACCTAATCTAAAAGAAATCCATTTTGTAGCTGCCCTATAGTTCAATAATTAGGTCAAGCCAGGCACTCCATATTTCTTCTTTATTTATAAAGGACGAACACTTGAACTGATGATTTCAAATTTGGTTTGCCTCCTTAAAACTTGGTTGAATACACCTAATATTTGAATCCTAAAAGCTACTAAGCAAGATCTAAATCTTAAAACTCACTTCATCCTTAATAATCTTGCTTGAAAACTTCTTGGTTGTGCACATACACACTCTCTCAAACAGATCATTAAGGGCCCATCACAATATAAAAGCACCAATATCCCAAGCCTAACTAAAATATATTAGACGTTGGCCTTAAGGACTGGTTTGCTCATCGGGATCCAGATTGAGATTGTTTACGATTAACCTGCTTATACTAGTCAATCAGATGTCTATCTAGGGGAGTAGCGCCAAACAACCGTGGCTAGGGGGTACACTAGGAACTGGAGGCACAAGCTAAAGGAAGAACCTTCTCCCCAGTCCCTCCTCCTAACTGGTCAGATTGCCTGGATACAAGTAGAGTAAATCGTCCATAATCCTAGGATGGATTCTGAGAGTCTGTAGACCTTTAGGCTAACCAACCTAAGGACAAGCTTGTATTTTTTGTGCTTCCATCCTTCCGACTTCCTTCCAGTGTATGCTTGGAAGGAGGTCATTGAACCCTAGATTGGAAGGACCTTTATACCATTCCTAGAGGCAAAGGTTGAGCTATAGGCAAGCAGATCCCATGGCTAATCAACAACCACCTCCCCCACCCTGGAACTAGCAGGAGCTAATTCAGAGGCAGTTTGAAGAATTGCAGTAGATGCAGCAATGGTTCCAATGAATGCATGGTCGGGCACTCAACCCTTGAAGGATTTTTATGATCCTTCAAACTATGGGGAACGCTTTGACGTCATGATTCCCGCTGGAGACATAGAAATCAAACCCCAAGTATTATGTTTGATTAAGCATTTCCATGGGCTTGGCTCAGAGGACCCATTCCAACACTTGGAGGATCTTACCACTTTGGTTCAGACCACCAGAGCAAGGAAAGTGAACAAGGAGTAAATGATCATGAGGCTCTTTCCCCACTCTCTCAGGGATAAGGCCGCACATTGGTATCGAACCATCAGAAGGTCGATAGAAACATGGGTTGCTCTTAAGTCGACTATCCTGAAGAAATTCTTCCCAATAAGACAGACCAATGCCTTGCGACAGGTAATTACCACTTTCACCTAGCGGTCGGGGAACAAGTTCATGGTGCCTGGGAGCAATTCCAGGAACTTTTAAGGAAGTGTCCACACCACGAGGTGCCGAAATGGCAACTTGTGCATATTTCTATCATGGCTTGGTTGAACAACTTTGTAATCACGTGGATGCCTCTTGCGGAGGTAATTTCCTCAACAGGGATGCTGATAGCACATACGACCTATTTGAGGAAATGAGTGAGAACTTAATTAATCATGCCTCCATGGATGCATTCAATCGGTCCCAACAACCCAAGTCAAATGCTAATGAGATCCAGGATTCTCATTCATTTGACATGGAATTGATTTGTAATAAGCTTGATAAGATGGACTTGGTTGCTAAAAGAATGGAAGAATGGATGTCTGGGAATTCAGAAAACACATCTACACACACTCAATCCTAGAATTTAGGATTTCATTCCTCATGAGCTCCCATGGGGTAGGAGTTCGTGAACCAACTTGAATCAGCTCAACCAATGAGCCAGGATTTCTCGGAACCTTATGGGTTTCAAACTGGGGCCTTTGATCCCAGCTTTTCTTATCCTTCCTTCTCTCCATCCTCACCCTATGAGGATGCATATGCAGTGTAGGAGAATGATAGGTCCAACCCGTATTCCAACACTTATAACTCGGATTGGAGGAACCACCCTAACTTCTCCTGGAAAAGTCAAGGGCAACAGACCCAAACACGACCTAGAAACTATGCATCTCAAAGACCTATGGGTCAGGGTCAAATATACACCCAGTTGCCCCCGAGAGCGGTTACTCAGCCACCTTGGAATGCCCAACAATCTATAGGGTAGGCTGATTTAAAATGATAGATGGTAGCGATGCAAGGGTCCATACTTCAGCTTATGTAGCAAATGAAGACATCATTGGACAACTTGCAATCTAGGTTTATTGCTAACACCCAACAACCCAGATCTCTACCATCCCAACCCGTACCCAACCTGCGCAATATGCAAAATCAAGGCAAAAGAGCCCAAGGATACAGAAATTAAAGGGACCCACACTCGCATGCTTAGGTGGTTGAGCAGGGTTCCTCCTCATCTTCTTCTTCTGGTTACATGACCAACCAAGGCCCTCCAATCTTCACTAACCTACCTCAAGAGCCGAACCCTTATGCCTCTGCAAACTCCGTCACCTTGAGAAGTGGAAAGCAGACCCTGGATCCTGAATTACCTTCTAGAAGCCAAAACCCTGGGGAGCTTGAGAGAGAGAAGGAGGAGATTAAAGAAGACAATAAGGCCCATGGATTGGAAATTGAAAATACCACTCACATCCCATTCCTTGATGCCCTATTGAAAATCAGGAAGAAGAAAACATTACATAGCAACGAGGAGCTCCTAAATTTATTCAAGAGCGTAAAGATCAATATTCCACTCCTTGATGCTATTAAGCACATCTCGGCTTACGCTAAATTTCTGAAAGAACTATGTACCCAAAAGCGTAAGCCAAGAGAACCCACTCCAAGGAAGGTGATTCTCTCTGAGCAGGCAAGTTCTATCATCTTGCATCACCTTCCTCAAAAGAAGAAAGATCCAGGGGCCCCCTTGATTTCATGCATTATTAGGGAATACACTTTTGATAGGGCATTGTTGGATCTAGGTGCATCCATCAACCTAATCTCAGCTTCTCCTTGTGAGAGGTTTGGGTTAGGCAAACTTAGGCCAACCTCAGTAACGCTACAATTAGCTGACCGCTCGGTCACCACACCGAAGGGCATTATTGAGGATGTAACCATCAAGGTCAAGGATTTCTATTTTCTGATAGATTTCCTGGTCCTTGACATGGATGTACCTAACAATTTGAGGAACATGCCCATCATTTTGGGGTGCCCATTCCTGGCTACCGCCAAGGCCAACATAAACTGTCAGAGCAGTAGTATGGAAATCATTTTTGGGGATAGGAAGCTAACTCTTGATATTTTCAAGGCGATAAGAGGATTTGAGGATTGTGGATTCATTGAGGAGCTCGAGGATCATGATTTTTAGACTTGTATGATGATCAGTGCACTTGAGGACTCCACCAGCTTTAGCAAACCCAACCCTGAACCCTCCATGGTAGACCTACCACATCTCGATGAGGCTGTTGATTTTGTTCATTCCTAGCCTCTTCCACTGGATTGTCCTGATGCTTCTTCATCGACATCCTCCCTACCTTCTATACTAAACCCACCTCAGCTTGAGTTGAAACCATTGCCGAAAAATTTGAAATACGAGTTCTTAGGACCTAAGAACACACTCCCTGTGATTATTAGTGTTGATTTGACTAAGGAGCAAGAATTAAGGTTGATTAAGGTCCTTAAGAACAATAAGGAGGCAATTGGTTGGACCATCCATGACCATAGGGGGATCTAGCCATCTTATTGTAAACACCATATTTTTATGGAAGATGGATCCCTCCCTTCCTGCGAAATGCAAAGAAGACTAAACCCGAATATGTGAGAAGTGGTCAAGAAGGAGATAATCAAGTGGCTCGATGCTAGAATTATATACCCAATCTCGGATAGTCCATGGGTTAGCTCCATTTAGATTGTACCCAACAAGGCAGGAATATCCGTTACAACTAACAAGAAAGGGGAAACCTTCACCACTCGTTTAGCTTCTGCTTGGAGAGTCTGTATTGACTATAGGAAGCTGAACACAGCCACCAAAATGGATCACTTTCCCTTGCCATTCATCGATCAAATCCTAGAAAGGTTAGATGGGCAAAAATGCTTTTGCTTTTTGGATGGTTATTCGAGATATAACCAAGTCCATATCCATCCAGAAGACTAGGAAAAGACAACTTTCACCTGTCCCTACGGAACCTTTGCATTTAGTAGAATGCCATTCGGGCTTTGCAATGCACCCATGACTTTTCAAAGGTGCATGCTGGCCATCTTTTCTGACATGGTGTGAGATTGTCTTGAGGTATTCATGGATGATTTCTCCATTTTCGGAGATTCTTTTGAGTCCTGCCTAGCTAATTTGCAATTGATCCTCTAGAGATGCATTAAGACACGATTGGTCCTTAGTTGGGAAAAGAGCCACTTAATGACTCGGGAAGGCATTGTCCTGGGTCATGTGGTCTCTAATCGGGGTATTGAGGTTGATAAGGCTAAGGTGGATGCTATCTCTAGACTTCCTCCACCTACATCCGTAAAATATATCCACTCTTTCCTTGGGCATGTGGGTTTTTATACAAGATTCATCATGGACTTCTCGAAGGTTGCTCAACCCTTAAGTAACCTTCTGGCCAAAGACACGCCGTTCAAGTTTGATGAATCATGCCGTAGGGCATTTGATTTGTTAAAAACGGCAGTCACCTGTGCCCTGATGTTGCAACCACCAGTCTGGATAGCCCCATTAGAGATTATGGTTGACGCATCTAATTATGCCATCAGGGCTATCTTAGGTTAGAAGATTGGGAAAAAGCCCTCTGTGATCTACTATGCTGGTAAGACTTTGGATGAGTCCTAGAGGAACTACACTGTTATTGAAAAAGAATTGCTAGCTGTAGTTTTTGCTTTAGAAAAATTTAGGACTTATCTTTTAGGTTCTCATGTAACCATTTATACTGACTACTCGGCCTTGAAACATCTCTTGGCCATAAAGGATGCCAAGCCCTGGCTTATTCTCTGGATTTTGTTACTTCAAGAATTTGATCTTGAAATTAGGGATAAAGCCAAGGCACAAAATGTAGTGGCGAATCACCTCTCAAGAATCCTAATTGATTCTCCTCATCCAAATATCCCTATTTTAGACACTTTTCTAGATGAGACTATCCTTACAATCTCAGATATCTGAACCCCCTGGTTTGCGGATATCGTCAATTATTTGGTCGGTCAAATCCCCCAGGATTGGACCAAACAACAATGGGACAGACTTGTGTCTGAGGCCAAATATTATTTTTGGGATGATCCCGAGCTATACTGCATCAGCACAGACAAGATTATTCATCGATGCATCCTGGAAATTGAGTTCCATAGTATCTTGAGTTTTTCCATACATTTGTGTGTGGTGGAACACTTTTCTGGGAAAAAGATGGTAGCAAAAATCTTATAATCCGAATTCTATTGGCCATCATTATTTAAGGATGCCCAGGAATTCTCAAAGTCATGCACTCGATGCCAGACACTCGAGAACTTGGCTAAGAGAAATATGATGCCCCTAAACCCAATACTTTCCATCAAAATTTTTGACATTTAGGGCATCGACTTCATGGGATCCTTCCCTCCTTCATTTGGACACCAGTATATTCTGATCGCTGTTGATTACATGTTGAAATGGATTGAGCCAATCTCCACCCGAACCAATGACCACAAGGTGGTCATGGATTTTGTGAAGAAGAATATCTTTAGTTGGTTCGGGATTCCTCAGGAGATTATCAGTGATGGTGGCACACATTTCACTCATGCCCAGTTTCAGAATTTACTGGGGAAATACATGGTGAATCATTGGATTTCCACACCCTACCACCCTCAGATGAACGGACAGCCCAAGGTGTCTAATCGGGAGATCAAAAGCATTTTGCAAAAAACCGTAAGGCATGATAGGAAGGATTGGACCCAAAAGTTAGATGATGCTCTTTGGGCCTACCATACGGTGTACGAAATGCCTATTGGTATGTCTTTGTTCCATCTGGTGTTTGATAAGGCGTGCCACTTACCCGTGGAAATAGAACACCAGGCATTTTAAGCCATCACGAAATGTAATTTTGACCTAGAGTTGGTCGAGAAGACCAAGAAACTCCAACTATCTGAGTTGGAGGAGCTTAGAAATGATGCCTATGAAAATTCCAGAATCTACAAGGCAAGGACCAAAGCTCTCTATGACCAGATGATTTCATGTAAGAGCTTTGAGTTGAACCAAAAGGTTTGGCGTTTTGATTCTTGACTGAAGCTCTTCCATGGTAAGCTTAGGTCTAAGTGGGATGGCTCATTCATTATTGAGTGGATTTTCCCTAACAGGGCCGTCAAAATCTCTGACCTAAAGATGGGTAATTCCTTCAGGGTCAACAGACAACATCTCAAACCCTTTGTTGACCCTGTGCTCCCTGAACCCGTCTTAGACAAGGTTCACTTACCTTGCCCTAACCACCGCGGGCTAATCATCTCCTAGCTGAAGGCACTAAACTCAGCACGTGTAAAGACTATTCCGAGTAGACCAGAATATCATGGAAACCAGGTGCTATTCTTCCACTTCTACTCTCCTGCATGCTTTCATTTTTAACAATGAGGACATTGCATTAGCTAAGCATGGAGGGGTGGATTTATCTTATGAAATAATCATTTTATCAGTCGTAACAATAATTTCCTATTATTTTCAAAAGGAAAAAGAAATAGGAGACGAGAACTTAGGCATTAAGAGGTGCAAACTTTAGGAATTGATACTTTGGGACCTGAATACTTAGACTCTTTCGGTCTTTGGGCTTAATTAGCCAGGGTGTCCACTCGAATGTGGACTTAGCCTCAAGTCCTCTCCAATTCAATTTCACCTCTAATCTAGTAATTAAATTGGGATTGTAAGTACATGAGTTATCAACTCGCCCTCTGATTTGGGGGGATTTTAAGTCTAAGCATCTACACACTATTTGTACGGACTCACTTTTTGACAATTTTTATGGAAATTGGGTAGCTAATGAACTGTTTAGGGTGGTATGGCGGATAAGTTGTTGTGGGTAACAACCCATTGGTCGGTTGTCCAGAGCCCAGCCACAAGACCATTCTCTTCATACTGCCTTTAGGTAAATCTTAGATTAGGGAAGCCACCTACTTAAAAAAAAAAAGGTGAAAACAAAAAAAATAAAGACCACACTTCACTGCACTAGTATGGCTGGCAAGTTGCCATGAGTAATGTTGAGAGCGCTGAATCGGGTTTTAAGAGTATCATGTTGTAATATAGCCGAAAAAGCGTTCAAAACAAATACAATTTTATTACTCAAATTTGAAGTCCGAGGTCGAACACAGGGAGCAAATGGAATTCACGCACTAATCTCAACAATAAATGCAAATTGAACACATAATACTACTCAAAATTTAATTAGGAGTGTAACGCACGAATATATGAAGAGTAAAAATAATTGTAACTGAAATAATAGAGAACTTATGAAAATTGGACGTCAGATTACAAAATCAGACGTTTTAAAAGTTGTGTGCTACAGTGCCTGTCTTTGATTTCTCTTTCTTGATTCTTCTTCTTCTTCCTTTGGCTTCTTCTGCCTTCTCTTCTTTCTTTGTCGTTGGCACCTTCTTCTCTGGCCCTTCTCTTCCCTTGCCTTTAGCTTCTATCTTCTTCTGCCTTTTACCTTCCTTCTTCCTTTGCATTTCTCTGCCAACTGTCTCTTCTCTTTCTCTCTTTTTCTTTGGCCTTTATCTTCCTTCTTCTTCTTCATCTTCTTCCTCCTTCCTTCTTTGCTTTGCCTTAAGCTCTGCGGTGCCCCTCATCTCCTTCCTTTCCTACCTGTAGAGCAAAACCTACTCCCTACCCGCGCGCACTCTCCTATCTTTTCTCTCTTAGGTTTCACTCTCCCAGAGCCACACGTTTCTCGGGTAATCGGGTCGGGTACATACTCGGGACTAGGACCACTGGCGTGTGGTGGTGGGTGAGGAGTGCAAGTCGGGTCGGGTCAAGACCAGGTCCGTGGGGCATGGTCGCAAACAAGGCCGTGAGAGGGGGAGAGAGGGACCTCACCCCGTGTAACGACCCGATTCCCGAGTCCCTACGAGACACAAGAACCGGACCGACTCGACTAATCCCAAGACCTAGTCGTCCAACGAGGAAGTAACCAAAAGAGCAGTAAAAATAAACCACATTTAGCATGAATATAACTAACAGTAAGAAAGTACAGCAGTAAGGAAAAAAACTACTACAGTATATACCACCACAACAGTAGAACAACATTTATCATATAACATGAACTGCAGGTAAAGAAAAGTACAGCGGAAACAAGAACTACTCACTATAACGGAAACAAAGAGGTACAAAAGACAGTGGTAACTCTACTGGACCCTACTCGGCCCAGCGTCCTCTGCAGCCACTGGCCCTGGCTGCTCAACACCTGGTCCTGAAAAAGGTAACGAGTGT
This sequence comes from Thalassia testudinum, assembly GCA_037157565.1. NCBI lineage: Eukaryota > Viridiplantae > Streptophyta > Magnoliopsida > Alismatales > Hydrocharitaceae > Thalassia > Thalassia testudinum. The sequence continues at coordinate 54,719,641 of JAZHRO010000025.1, read as the reverse complement.
AACACGTCAGCAAAACGCTGAGTAGAGTGGCAACTAAACTAAAGACAACAGTAGAGTGTACAGTAGCTGTTATGTTCGATTACTTTCTTTATTCACATCTTTCAATTGTCTCACTATTTCATTTATTCCCCAGATCTTTTTCTTGATCTCGAATGTTCCTCGTGGGAACGATCTTGATTGCAGTCTTTTCCAAAGAAGTAGAAGTAGCATGTGGTGCTCTCCTGGCCGGGAGAGTCCCCCGTGGTGATCCTACCCTCAGTCAACCACCCCAAGGTCACTGACAGACATAATGGTGACTACGGCACACGCGATAAATGCACAGGTAGCTAACCCGTACTGGCACGCGGTCAGTCGTTTCCGTTAACGGGTGCGCCCAAAGCACAGCACGGAACCAGTCCATGGCAGAGCCCTCTCAGTAACAGGGGTCCAACCCCTCCACAGCAACCAAACTGGGGCCTTGCCCTTCCACAGTCCGCGCACCCTTGCCTGACTACCCTGGTTTGCCCCAGCGAGCCTAACAAGTCGGTGTGGGAGGCTAGCAGAACCCCGGGGCCCGTGGGGTAGCTAGTACCTCCCTACACTAGTAGCTCTCCTCGGTACTACGTACGCGAGGGCCAGCAAGTTGGTACAGAGTGGCCAGTCCTAACCCCAGGTCCCTGGGGCGGATGGCTCCGCTCTGCACTAAACAGGGGGACAGTCGCTCTCCTTGGTACTCCGTACTCAAGGGCCAGCTCACTTCCCCAATATTATTCCATTCACTTTCCAGGAGTTCTACTCCTACTTCCCCGTAGGGTTCCATCCTTTTTACTCAAACATCCAGGTTTCACTTTCCAGTTTCACATTCTTACAATCCATGTTCTCAACCACATTATTTATTCACAACAGGCAGCTGTTAATTCAAATTACAGGCAGCTTTATATCTCTTTCCATTTTCCAAGACTGCAGTATTATACATTCCACTAGTTTTCCCATCCTAGGATTCATGCCATATCCTAGGATCTATCATACAATCTAGTTTTCCAGCCCTAGGATTCGTGCAACACCTAGGAGCTATCATTCCATCTATTTCTCATTCCTAGGATTCATGCAATGTCCTAGGTTCTATTTATGGTTCCATAATTTAACAGATTTTATTAATAACTTAAAGCCACTCTACCAGGTACAATGGGAGAAATGGGGGCGTGGTCGGGAATCCCGCATGCCTCCGCGACCCCCGAGACTGCAACAGAATGGGGTCCTATCACAAGGATCAAACACAAGGAGTGTCTCAAAACAGTGTATAGCTACTGTAGACGGGTAGAGGAATTAATTCTGAAAAGAACGCAACTCGAATCGGGGAAAACAGAACACGAACGGGCCCTAAACAGGTCAAAAACGACGACACTGTGTAAAATCAGACGTCTGGAACTTCTTCCAGACGTCTTAAAAAGTGGATCAGAGAATTATCTTGTTCAGCATGGTTTCCCAGACATCCAGAAGTCTGTGGGGACGTCTGGCCTAGCTCCCAGACGTCCGATGGTCACCCCGGACGTCTGGAGGTCGCTTCCGCCGTCTGGTACTACTGCCAGACATCTGATTTGAGATGGATGGCGAATCACCGAGCCTGCACACACCCATCTCCCTCCCTCAGTACGGTCAGTCGACAGGAAGGAAGAAGGAGACAGAAAATTCGCCTTTCAGACGTCTGGATGGTCTTCCAGACGTCGCCCTCGCCGTCTGGCTATCAACCCAGACGTCTGATTCTGGAAATTTTTCAAGAATCAGGGCGCCACTCGGCCTCTGCTCGCGACACCGCCCGCGTCGTACCTCGCGCGCCTGCTGCTCAGACCGCAGCAGTCCCCCCCTCCGCGTCACTCCGCACCCCCCCCCGCGCCCTCCGCCGGCCGGCCCTAGCAACCCCGACGAGCTTGCCCTCACGGCAGAGCTCCGCTCTTGCACGCCGCACCTCCTCCGCGCTCACTGCGGCCGCTGCTGCCGCCCTCGCGCTCGCGCTCATGCTCACTGGCTGAAGGAGAAGAGGGAGGAGACGATGGAGACGACGGGAGGGAGCGCGTGGCCTTTTAAGGCTGCGCGAGGAGGAGAGAGAGGATGCGGTAGGCGTCTGCAGCCGCAGGGAAAGAGGGAATAAGCGAATATTCGATCTGCGCGCTCAGGCGTGCAGACGACCCGCGCGTGTCGAAATTAACGGATTTTCAGACATCTGGAAACGATCCCAGACGTCTGGTCCGACGTCTGGGCCACCTCCCAGACGTCTTAAAAGACGTCTGGGGCATGCGTTCGTTACAATATAACAAACTCAAAGGAAGTTTCATCCCCGAAACTTGCGCCAACTAGGGTGAGGGAAAATAGGTCCAATTAACCATAAAAAACTCAAAGAGGACCGAAGCCGGTCCGAAAAGACGTACCCGCGAAAAGCTCCAGGTACCGCTCCCGCATTGCCGCCTCAGGCTCCTAGGTAGCCTTCTCGTACCGCTGGCTCCTCCACAAAACCTTTACCAGGGGTACTTGCTTTCGTCTCAAACTGCGGATGGCTCGGTCTAGGATCTGCACTGGCCGCTTGGGGTAGGTCAGGTCGTCGCCCACCTCGACGCTCTCGTGACTCAGTACGTGACTGGAGTCGGCTATGTACTTCCTGAGGTTGGACACGTGGAACACGTCGTGCACACCAGACAGCTGCGGGGGAAGGGCAAGTCAGTAAGCAACGGGTCCAACCCGCTCCAGGACCTCAAAGGGCCCCACGAACCTCGGCGCGAGCTTCCCTCTCACCCCAAACCGCTGTAAGCCCTTCATGGGTGAAACACGAAGGAAGACGTGGTCCCCAACCTCAAACTGCACCTCTCTGCGTCTCCGATCCGCGTAGCTCTTCTATCTGCTCCTGATAGTGCGAAGTCGTCTGTGGATCTACTCAACTACCTCCTGACTCTGCCAGATTAACCTGGGGCCAACCTCCCACTTAGTCCCCACCTCAACCCAACTCAAGGGTGCCGTACACTTCCGTCCGTACAGAGCCTCGTAGGGAGCCATGCCGATGCTCGAGTGATAACTGTTGTTGTATGCAAAGTCTACCAGGGGCAGGTTCTCCTCCCAAGAGCCCCTCCAGTCTAGTACACAGGCACGCAAAAGGTCCTCAAGTGTCTGTATTGTGCGCTCAGACTGTCCGTAAGTCTGGGGGTGGTAAGCCGTGCTAAACCTCAACCTCGTCCCCAAGGCCTGCTGAAACTCAGCCCAAAACTGGGACGTAAAGCGGGTATCCCGATCGGATACGATCTCCCGCGGAACTCCGTGTAGTCGTACCACATCACGGATATACCTCTCTGCCAACTGTGCTGGTCCCAAAGTGACTTGGATCGGCAAGAATCGCGCCGTCTTCGTCAGTCTATCCACTATTACCCAGACTACGTCGTGTCCCCGCTGGGTAACAGGTAAGCCCACCACCAAGTCCATGGTGATGCTCTCCCACTTCCACTCTGGCACTGGAAGCAGCTGAAGCGGCCCTGCAGGCCTCTAATGCTCGGCTTTCACCTGCTGGCACACTAAGCACTGTTGCACGAACTCACCCACATCCCGCTTCATCCCTCTCCACCAAAACTCGTGTCTCAAGTCGTGGTACATTTTTGTGTTTCCGGGATGTATGGTGAATCTGGAACCGTGTGCCTCAGTCAGGAGCTCTCTCAACATCTCCTCGTCTCTGGGAACGCACAACCGTCCCCTCAAACGTAGCACCTGGTCTGTGAAAGAGAAGTCACCTGGATCTCCTGACAGTACTCTGTCACGCAAAGACTGCAAGTACGGATCGGCCATCTGTCCTGTGATGATGTGGTCCATCAACTCTGGCCTAGTCTGCCGTGTCAGCGTCACTGCCCCACAGTACCCTCGTAACTCTAGAGGTCGCCAACTGCCCACCTCCTCCAAAAGGCTCCAACTCTGTAACTGTAGACTGGCCAAGCGTGCGGGCGCCTTACGGCTCAAGGCATTAGCCACCACATTGGCCTTTCCCGGGTGGTAGGAGATGCTGCAGTCGTAGTCCTTCAGGAGCTCCAACCAACGTCTCTGTCTCATGTTGAGCTCCTTCTGATCAAAAAGGTATTTGAGGCTCTTGTGATCTGTAAAAATCTCGAAGGTCTCACCGTACAAGTAGTGCCTCCAGGTCTTCAGCGCGAAGACAACAGCTGCCAACTCTAGGTCGTGGGTAGGGTAGGTATGCTCATGGGGCTTCAGTTGCCGCGAAGCGTAAGCGACAACGTGACCCCTCTGCATGAGCACACCTCCTAACCCCTGCAAGGAGGCATCCATGTACACAACAAACCCGCCACTACTGTCAGGGATGGTGAGCACGGGAGCCGAGGTCAACCTCTCCTTCAGCTCCAGAAAACACGCCTCACAGGCATCTGTCCAAACGAAAGGCATGTCCTTCCGGGTCAACTATGTCATAGGACACGCAATCTGCGAAAATCCTCTGATGAACTGTCTGTAGTAGCCAGCTAGTCCCAGGAAACTGCGGATCTCAGTGACTGAACGCGGTCTCTCCCACCTGAGCACTGCCTCAACCTTGGCTGGGTCCACCGCCAGGTCGTCTCCAGAGATCACATGACCTAGGAAGGTCACCTCCCTCAACCAGAACTCACACTTGCTGTATTTGGCGTACAGCCTGCGTCGCCTCAGAGTGTCCAAAACCATTCGCAAGTGCTGTCCGTGCTGCGTCCAATCTCTAGAATAGATGAGTACATCATCTATGAAAACCACCACGAACTGGTCCAAGTACGGTCTAAACACCCGGTTCATCAGGTCCATGAAAGCAGTGGGGGCATTGGTCAGTCCAAACAGCATGACCAAAAACTCGTAGTGTCCGTACCGGGTGCGGAAAGCTGTCTTGGAGATGTTGGTCTCCCTGATCCTCAACTGGTGGTATCCAGACCTCAAGTCTATCTTGGAAAACACCGTGGCACCCCGCAACTGGTCAAACAAATCGTCGATCCTCGGCAGCGGATATCTGTTCTTGATGGTGACCCTGTTCAGCTATCGGTAGTCCACACAAAGACGTAGGGTCCCATCCTTCTTCTTCGCAAACAGTACCGGGGCTCCCCAGGGAGACGCACTGGGCCTCACGAAACCTTTCTCCAAAAGGTCCTGCAACTGAGACTTGAGCTCTCGCAGCTCAAGCGGTGCCATCCTGTATGGCGCGGTGGAGATGGGGCTGGTCCCTGGTACTAGTGAGATCTCAAACTCGATCGCACGCTCGGGCGGTAGTCCTGGTAACTCGTCTGGAAACACGTCAGGGTACTCTCTGACCACCGGGATGCTCTGGAAGTCTGCCACAGGGCTGGGCTCTGCCACCACACAAGCTAGGAAGCCCTCACACCCCTGGCTCAAAAGTCTCACCGCCCGAAGTGCCGAAATGCAGCTGAAACCTCCGTCCACTGGCTGTCCGTGAAACTCGAAAGAAGGCAACTCCGGAATGGAGAAGACAATCTTCCTCTCAAAATAGTCCACCAAGGCGTGGTAAGCAGACAGCCAATCCATCCCCAGAATCACTCCAAAGTCCTCCATCTGGATCATAATCAGGTCAGCTGGCAGGCTATGTCCTCCGACGCTAACCTTGCAATCCGTGTACACCTCCTCAGCTACAAACAGCTGGCCACTCGAACCTCTGATTACGAACGGATTCTCTAACAGTGTATAATCCTGGTCCAAACTAACTGCGAAACTGGCTGCGACAAACGAGTGCGTAGCGCCGGAATCGAACAGCGTGTAAACGAGTCTGCCAGAAACTGAAACCATACCTGCTACCACCGATCCCGAAGCTCTGGCGTCCCTGTGTGTGAGGGCGTTGATATGCCACTCAGCTCTAGGTGCGGACGAAGCGGCCACACTCTGCGTCGGACGGGTAGGTGCTGGCCGGTACCCTCCTCGCGATTGCTGTCCTCCTCCTCGCGCCTGGGAACCGCAGCCTCCTACGCACCCTCCAGTGCTCTGCGCGGGGAGTATCTGCTGACCCCCTGCCCTAGATGGGCAGTCCCTCCTGACGTGGCCCGGTTGGCCACACTGGTAGCAGAGGGGAACCCGACTCCCGCCCTCAGTGGGTCCCTGCTGTCGGCTAGGCGGGGGTCCGATGCTGGTGACTGGCCCCTGTCGAGGGCCCCCAAAGGCCACTGATGGCCCTGCACAACGTGACGGCTCTCCTGCGGACGCCACGTGTCTCCGTTCTCGCCGGCCCTGTGAAAAGTCTAGCTGGAAGGGCCTCTTCCACCCGCCGTCGGTGTCTCGTGCGGACGGGTTGGTCTCCTCGTAAGTCATAGCTGCCTCTACCACCCTCGAAAACGTAGGCAGCTTCAGGGGTTTGACATACCCCCGGATCGTAGGCCGGAGCCCCTCAGTGAACCTCCAAAGGCGCTCATCCTCAGTGGCTACCGCTGTCGCTGCAAAGCGGGACAGCTCCAAGAAACGCGTGCGGTACGCGCTCACAGTCATCGTCCCTTGGCGGAGAGTGTGGAACTCCCGCCTCCTCTGGTCCTGCCACGTCTGGGGTAAGTACTGCTCGTAGAAGAGGGTGACGAACTGGTCCCACGTCAGCTCATCCCTCTCCTGTCCCCGGATGACCCTCCACCACCGGTGTGCCGCACTCTCCAGCTGGTACGTGGCAAAGGCCGCGCGGCACTCACCGGGGGGCGAAGGGTGTCAAAGATCTTCTCCAGCTGCTCAAGCCAATCCTCTGCCTCGGTCGGGTCCTCATCCCCCTTGAAGGAGGGGGCTTCAGCTTTCGGAACTGTTCGAAAAGCTCGAAGTGACGCTGTAGGGGAGGTGCTGGTGCACCTCCAGGCGAAGGTGCCTCGTGTACAGAAGTGTCGGAGGAAGGTGGGGGCGGCAGCGGCCCATCCCCTCCCTCGTGTCCAGCGCCGTGTCCGTCGCGTGGTCCCACAGAGGACTCCCCCTCTGCAGCCCCAGGAGGAGGTGCTCGGGGCGGTGGGTGGAGCTCCTCTCGTACAATGTCCCGTATCAGTCTGGCGAGGTCCTGGGCCTGGATGCCCGGGAGTGGTGGCTGGTCCACCGAGACGTCAACAACAGCACGTCCACCTCGCCGACCTCGTCCTCGACCGCGCCCGCGGCCAGTCTCGCCAGTCCCGCGATGAGGCATCTCCTGTAAGGAGACGCGAAACAAAACGGAAAAAAAAAATACGTCAAAACAGACGGTATCTAACGAAACTTCTAAGAGCTTGACATGAGAAGAGATAGGTTGTGGTGGCTACTCTAGTTATAAACATGTGAATTGGTTATTTTCTAGTCAATTGATCCACTTCTCGGGACGACCTTGCTCTGATACCATCATGTAACGACCCGGTTCCCGAGTCCCTACGAGACACGACAACCAGACCGACTCGACTAATCCCAAGACCTAGTCGTCCAACAAGGAAGTAACCAAAAGAGCAGTAAAAATAAACCACATTCAGCATGAATATAACTAACAGTAAGAAAGTACAGCAGTAAGGAAAGAAACTACTACAGTATATACCACCACAACAGTAGAACAACATTTATCATATAACATGAACTGCAGGTAAAGAAAAGTACAGCGGAAACAAGAGCTACTCACTATAACGGAAACAAAGAGGTACAAAAGACTGTGGTAACTCTACTGGACCCTACTCGGCCCAGCGTCCTCTGCAGCCACTAGCCCTGGCTGCTCAACACCTGGTCCTGAAAAAGGTAACGAGTGTAACACGTCAGCAAAACGCTGAGTAGAGTGGCAACTAAACTAAAGACAACAGTAGAGTGTACAGTAGCTGTTATGTTCGATTACTTTCTTTATTCACATCTTTCAATTGTCTCACTATTTCATTTATTCCCCAGATCTTTTTCTTGATCTCGAATGTTCCTCGTGGGAACGATCTTGATTGCAGTCTTTTCCAAAGAAGTAGAAGTAGCATGTGGTGCTCTCCTGGCCGGGAGAGTCCCTCGTGGTGATCCTACCCTCAGTCAACCACTCCAAGGTCACTGACAGACGTAATGGTGACTACGGCACGCGCGATAAACGCACAGGTAGCTAACCCGTACTGGCACACGGTCAGTCGTTTCCGTTAACGGGTGCGCCCAAAGCACAGCACGGAACCAGTCCATGGCAGAGCCCTCTCAGTAACAGGGGTCCAACCCCTCCACAGCAACCAAACCGGGGCCTTGCCCTTCCACAGTCTGCGCACCCTTGCCTGACTACCCTGGTTTGCCCCAGCGGGCCTAACAAGTCGGTGTGGGAGGCTAGCACAACCCTGGGGCCCGTGGGGTAGCTAGTACCTCCCTACACTAGTAGCTCTCCTCGGTACTACGTATGCGAGGGCCAGCAAGTCGGTACAGAGTGGCCAGTCCTAACCCCGGGTCCCTGGGACAGCTGGCTCCGCTCTGCACTAAACAGGGGGACAGTCGCTCTCCTTGGTACTTCGTACTCAAGGGCCAGCTCACTTCCCCAATACTATTCCATTCACTTTCCAGGAGTTCTACTCCTACTTCCCCATAGGGTTGCATCCTTTTTACTCAAACATCCAGGTTTCACTTTCCAGTTTCACATTCTTACAATCCATTTTCTCAACCACGTTATTTATTCACAACAGGAAGTTGTTAATTCAAATTACAGGCAGGTTTATATCTCTTTCCATTTTCCAAGACTACAGTATTATACATTCCACTAGTTTTCCCATCCTAGGATTCATGCCATATCCTAGGATCTATCATACAATCTAGTTTTCCAGCCCTAGGATTCGTGCAACACCTAGGAGCTATCATTCCATCTATTTCTCATTCCTAGGATTCATGCAATGTCCTAGGTTCTATTTATGGTTCCATAATTTAACAGATTTTATTAATAACTTAAAGCCACTCTACCAGGTACAATGGGAGAAATGGGGGAGTGGTCGGGAATCCCGCGTGCCTCCGCAACCCCCAAGACTGCAATAGAACGGGGTCCTATCACAAGGATCAAACACAAGGAGTGTCTCAAAATAGTGTATAGCTACTGTAGACGGGTAGAGGAATTAATTCTGAAAAGAACGCAACTCGAATCGCGGAAAACGGAACACGAACGGGCCCTAAACAGGTCAAAAACGACGACACTATGCAAAATCAGACGTCTGGAACTTCTTCCAGACGTCTTAAAAATGGATCAGAGAATTACCTTGTTCAGCGTGGTTTCCCAGACGTCCAGAAGTCCGCTGGGACGTCTGGCCTAGCTCCCAGACATCTGATGGTCACCTCGGACGTCTGGAGGTCGCTTCCGCCGTCTGGTACTACTGCCAGACGTCTGATTCGAGATGGATGGCGAATCACCGAGCCTCCGCACACCCATCTCCCTCCCTCAGTACGGTCAGTCGACAGGAAGGAAGAAGGAGACGGAAAATTCACCTTTCAGACGTCTGGATGGTCTTCCAGACGTCGCCCTCGCCGTCTGGCTATCAACCTAGACGTCTAATTCTGGAAATTTTTCCAGAATTAGGGCGCCACTCGGCCTCCGCTCGCGACGCCGCCCGTGTCGTACCTCACGTGCCTGCTGCTCAGACCGCAGCAGTCCCCCCCTCCGCATCACTCTGCGCCCCCCCTCGCGCCCTCCGCCGGCCGACCCTAGCAGCCCGGTGAGCTCACCCTTACGGCAGAGCTCCGCTCTCGCATGCCGCACCACCTCCACGCTCACTGCGGCCGCCGCTGCCGCCCTCGCGCTCGCGCTCATGCTCACTGGCTGAAGGAGAAGAGGGAGGAGACGGTGGAGACGACGGGAGGGAGCGCGTGGCCTTTTAAGGTCGCGCGAGGAGGAGAGAGAGGACGTAGTAGGCGTCTGCAGTCACAGGGAAAGAGGGAATAAGAGAATATTCTGTCTGCGCACTCAGGCGTGCAGACGACCCGCGCGTGTCGAAATTAACGAATTTCCAGACGTCTGGAAACGATCCCAGACGTCTGGTCCGAAGTCTGGGCCACCTCCCAGACGTCTTAAAAGACGTCTGGGGCACGCGTTCGTTACACCCCGTGAGTTGGAGGCGATAAGCCACTGGCAAGCAATAAATTTTTGCGGTGCTGCGCCTCTTCCAATTCAGAGGTGGGACTATCTTCCCACCTTCTTCGTGCATGCCTGTGGCAAAAGTGTTCCTTCGATTGCAGCCGCTACTACTACCCTTGACACCAATTGATAGCCTAGAGTTGTGCACGAAGATGTTTCGTGTAGCCTGGAACAATGACCTGGAGCTGGCTCAACTCGGAGCTCGCTTCAAGCTTGCTTCAAGCTCTACGCCAATGGCGGAGCATGCCAGTACCTGAAATCACCACAATGGCCTCGCAGCCATGTCAGACCATTCAAGAAGCATCGCCGAGGCACGGCGAGTGTACATCGGTGGTCAGCGTGGCAAAGGAGTGCTTGTGTGAGAGTGCCTAGGGCACACTATGTGCGTATGTGTGGGTGTGTTCGGGGTTGCTTTTGGGTGGTTGACAGAGTGAATGGAGTGAGGGAGGATGATCAGTTAGTCATTGTGAAGGTTGTAGAGTGGTTAGCGAGGTGGATGGAGGTGCGGAGCGGTGGGGGCACCTCGCCGGAGGGATCGCCAAAGGTGAAGGTGATGGTGATCAGTGGCGTCGAGGGGTGTTTTTGAGAAATAGAGGGAGAGAGAGTGTGAGAGAGCGAAAGAGTCTAAGAAACCTAATCTAAGGATGAAAGGAAAGGGAATCTTACGCCGATATGGTCGCTGGACGTGGGGAAGATGAAAACCTCCGTAGGTGAGGCGACAGCAAGGATAGGGTAGAAGTAACATTGGCCGGTGTTACACGACGCAGAGGACTGAGAGGAAGACAACCCAACCACTGGTATTGTGGTTGGGCAATGAGAGAGTGAGGGAGGAGCTGCCGGAGCTTAAGGAGGGTTGTGGCTGGCGAGGAGAGAAGAATGTGAGGGAATCCGGCTCAATTTTAAGCTGAGGGAATGCTATTGGATATGGGGAGTCTTTAAATAGATCTTTGAGGAGGTTTCGTGCTTGGAAGCCAAGCTTCCAAGCAAGGCAGGGTGACCAGAGTTGGAAGCTTCAAAAAGACCCAAATCTCTCATGAATTCGCATGAGAGATTGGGAAATAATTAGGCCATCAAACCGAGTTAAAATTAGAGGGGATTATTCAGAGAATCTCCCTTCCAATTTTGGGAGGGATTCTCTAAGCAATCAAGGAGAAACCTCCTTTCAAAGCTCACCGGAGTAGGATTCCTTTGCTATAATGGTGGATGGACCTATTTGTGAAGATGATAAGAAAGTTAAGGGGCTGATTCTAAGGGTTTTTGAAAGATAGGGGTAGAAATGTAATCAGGCTAGACCTTTTTGCAAAGTAGGTCAAGATGAGTTCTCCTTAGGTCCAAAATTTGGTAAAAACCTAATTTGGACCTAAGGAAGCCAATGGTGAAGTTGGAGTTTGAGTTTGACCACATTTGAATAGGCAATTTATGTAAAAACCCAATTTAGGGCAAATATTTATCTGAGACCCCATTCTAGGTCAAGAAGGGTTCCAATGGTTAAATTGAAGGTACCAAACCCTAGAGGATATTTTTCTATGATTTTTAGAGGGTTTAAGTGAATTTTATCCTAACTAGAACCTCGGTTAATCAAGTGGTCTATTTTAGGTTTTCAAGAAGTCATTTAATTCCCAGAACTCATACAAACCCTTTTCTGTCAAATCCAACCCACTTTTATCTTGTTAAGACCTTTTGACCTATGTTTAGCCCTTGAGAAAACCCATTTTTGTACTGCAATGGTAAAATTGCAGTGTTACCCCTTGCTTCTTACTTTTCTCTCAGGAAGGTTATTCAATGAATTATGACCTCCAGTTGGTTATGTAGGAGCTTTTATTCTCTTTATTGGGTCAAAATAAGCTAGTTAGGGCTCATGATGGTGTTCCCATCATACCCCTATGCCTAGCTTTTGCTAGTCCTTTAGCAAAATTTTAAGGTTTTAACTTTGATTCTAGACCATGAGTTCCTAGATGTTCAAAATTATGATGTGTGCTTTTTTCTGTAAATTAGGTTAGAATGCTAATAGTAGGCCTAGAAGTACTCAAGTACCAACCAAGATCTGGACCTAATCAGCTCTAGCCTTAGTCTGCCGTGAAGGTTTTTAAGGCCTACAGGAACTATCCTAAGGTTTGTTGGACTCCTCGGTTAAAGCACCCGTGCTTGTAACATATTTTAGCCTTGGTTCAGTTTGTAGTGTGTTTTTGTAAGAGAGAGATAGAGGAATTTTTTTTGTTTGGAGAGTTTTCTCTCTCTTTTCTTTTAATTTCTAGCTTCGGATTGGCTTCTCAACACGGCCTATATCGAATTCCTAGTCCCCCTCATCAATCCTTGAATGGTCCTTGGCAATCAATGCTTCGGGATAACACCGCCATGGCAACCCCCAGAACCATGGCTTTCGTGATTTTGAGATAATCCCACCCATGGAGTTCTGTAGCTAAATCCAGACCCTAGAAATCGACATTTCGTGATAATGCCGCCCATGGCATCTGAACCAGCACAGGGTGCTTACATGCCCCAGTAGGATATGTAAATATCCTAGAAGACAAGCACCAAGGAGACGATATGTTATTGTGCATCTTCGAGGGGAATTTCCCCCCTCTCCGTGCCAGAAACTCATCCAAATCAACTTGTGTTGATCAGTCGCTCCTAATCTAGGCGACTTTTTCAGAATAGTTTAAATGCATTTGCATGATTTTGATACTTATGCGCACTGAACTAAACTGTGTGTGGATTGGGTTGCTTCGGTTACAGAGTCCCACAAACCATAGGCTAGTTAACGAGGGCGAATACTCCCTAAGCCTTAGACCTACTACTGAAGCTTCCCATTTTCCCCAACATCTTGAGGACTATCCAGATCTTAGCGGATACTTGAATTTTTAAGCCTAGGAGTATAGCCCAAGAGGCCTAAGATCAGTGTTCCTACTAATCTTTTCTATGTTTCATTAGCACTTTTTTCCTTTCATTTTCTTTTTCTTGATATGGTCTAGAACTCAATTAATCCCTTAATTTCTTACTAATGACTATCTCTTTTCTTTTCAACTTTTCAATTTGTGCTACTTTTTTGACATTCCTTACTTTTCCCTTTTTTCTCCTCAAGATTTGTATGGCCGCAAAACTTTCTTTTCTCCTCCATTTTTTTGTTCTTTTTCACACTTTTTCTATTTTTTTGGTATTTTTGGAATATGTGATTTTTTTGTGAGAACCCTTCCGAACATTGATTTTTGTATGTTTGCACTTTACCACCCCCCCATGACTAAGTTTTGTAATGTCCTCATTGTAAATGGAGGGTGTGAAATAGGTTTGGGTTTCAGGAAATAGAACAGGATTTCTCGGGTGGGCGAACGGATCGGGAATGACTATTGTGGACGATTTCAAGCTCTAGCACGTGTACTAGAGGTGGGATCGACTGTTCTAAGATCGAACTCAGGGTGCAATAGACTTTCAGAAGGATCTTGGGTTTTTGGAATGATGAGTTGCCTCCCGTTAAGTGTTAAATTCAACGCCTTCAGCCGAGCGGGAAATGGTATGGAGATGGGGTGGTCAAATCAACTGAGTTTTGTAGAAGCACCTTGATCAAGAGCCTGGTTGGTCCAACAGGTGCTTGTTCAGATTAATAGGCCGATGATGTAGCCCAAATCCAATCAATCTGGTGGGTTGATAAATGAAGATCATGAGATGTGGAACCCACCATATACTATGGAGCTCGGAATGATGCGAGAGTGTGAATCCAGGGTTTGGCTGAGTCGAATCAGCTTGATCAGAGTAGGGATCCTTAAAATAATCAATGGATGATGCGAAAACCCTACAGGAGTGATCAGAGAATGATGGGGCATGATTTGTAGTCTGATCAATGTTCGAAACCCGATAGAGATGTGGAGGCGAATTATCTGCAATCGGGTCAGTAAGAGGGGAATTAGAATAAAAGTTGAGTCCGACTGCAGATCTAGGTTGAAAACAGGTTTGAATGGGTTATGTACATGTAGAGGAGGTGGCATCAATAAGAATTGTGTATGAGGGCTCTTCTAAAAAGAAATTGAAGGTGGGTTTATTTAGAGAGTCCTCATTGTAGCCATCAAATTCAAAAGTGAATACCTAAAGAGTGTTTATAGGATGAAGAAAATCTAGGTCAAGAAAAGATTCGAATTCTGGGTTGCAATCACTCTCGACACATTTTGGTTTTGATTACTAAGGATCGAAAAGAAATGATTCTATCTCAATGGAACCTGAATTTAAATCAGTGATCTCGGAATCAGAGACCTCAGAGTCAGAGTCGAAGAATAAATCATGTGAGCTGAGGTTGTATATTGGCTCGTAGTTATCAGGAAACAAAGGTTCTCCGAAATCATGGTAAGATTCGAAATCGTCGAAGAGATTGCGAGACTCAAATTTTGAATTAGATTCAAGATCAGAGGTTCCACCATAGAATAAATCACAAGATATAGACTCAGTAGCTTGACTTAGGTCTAGCTATTTGTAGATTCTGAGCTTAAAAGGGTGTCCTTATAGGGCCAATCAAAACCCCACTCTTCCAACTCCTCAATTTCTGTATTGTAGATTGGCGTGACTTCTAAAAAATCAATCTGTATGTCTAACGATGTTGGAGAGGGATATTCATCAAACACAGGCCCAGAATCATACTCTTCATTTAAACTTTGATCTTCATCATACGGGGCCTTGTAATCTTCCCAACAAGTTTCAGATCCAGATTCTAGGCAAAGGATGTGGGTTGAATTACTAAAATCTAGGTCAGAATTGCCTTCGAGGGTCACTTTATCAGAATAAGGGACAGGATTTACACTCTCGAGAGGTTCTATTTTAATCTCATTATTATAGGAGTCTCGGAATTCTATGCTTGGTGAACCAGGATTTTGGTTTTCTAGGGCTAGCTCAAAATCGTGTTCTCATGCAATTGGTACTTCCCAACCTAATTCAAGATCAATCATGTTTTATTCCATCTGGGTTGGGAATCCACAACAACCTTGTGTCTCAAACCTGGGTTTTGGGAAATTAGATTGATCCTCAATATTAGTTTAAGATGGTTCATTAATTATTTGGGGCATGTACGGGTATTTTTGATCGATAACTTGTTTCAACAATTTCATCATCTCTTCCCATTTTTCAAGATCATCTCAGTGTTTTTCCCAAAGTACAGAATGTGTCATGCATTGGAGATATTCAAAGTTATGTAATTTTTCTATCTCAATGTATCTTGTTATGAGATTGTCTCGGGTCGATCCCTTTGTTGCTTCTATTAATAACAATTGGGCACAATTTATGATGAAGGTTGGTGTTGTTGATACACTAATCTGAATGTCTTCTACTGGTTTTGAGGTTTTGTACTCAATCTCATAAAATTCAATGGCATCCTCAACCATTCTATCTCTCATGGATCTTTGTGATTCAGGTTTCTTCAATGGTCTTCCTAAGTAACTAGGCTGCATATTTGAGTCGGATGGTGGAATCTAGATGTAGAATCAAAATTCTAGTTTAGAATGAAGTGATTGATTTAGAATAGAATCCCACTGAAAGTATGTGTGTGTGCTCTAAAGAGAAGGGAAGAGGGACTAGATGTGATGTTGACCCAATCAAGGCACCCAAAGATTTTTGGATGACTATAGAGGTTCAGGGCGGATGATACCCCTTAGTCAGAAAGCCGTCCACCTGAGAATTACCTAGGTAGCTAGAGAGGGAGAATCCTACAAAGACCCCTACATGGTAGAGTGCCCCCACGGGTTACAGGGTTTCCCCCACCCGACCTCTCTTGTCACTGAGGATCCAGGTAGATCAAAATGTATAACTTGACCTCTTAAGTCTACTAGTTTTATATCCTAATTTGTGCCTTTGATTTCACTTGAATTAGTAGTTGTTTTGACTTGTGACCTAATTTGGAGGTTGGTTGGCCAACAATGTAGTCCAACTTCACTTGACCTACCCTAAAGATGGCAAAATGACTCTAGGTCAAGACTTAGAAATCACCTTGATTTGACTCCTAGGTTATTAGGTCGAAGGTTTTTTTAGGGTTCAAGTGAGTTTAGAGCCGGATTTTAGGGTTTGTCTTGATTAGATCTTTTCAATCAAGGGCTTAGGTAGCACAAAAATGCGGGCGGGTTTGTTTCCTTTGATGCAGGCAAGTGTGAACTAGCACTCCAAAACCCTAACAATTGAAACACTAATTTAGCTTTGTTTCCAAGTCCACTTTGAGTTTCACAAATGTTCTCCTTGGACTTCAAACAAGAAGTGCGTAGTCCAAGAAGATTAGAAATTAAGAGTAATCCCTAGTAGGCACAAGAATTTTTGGGGTAGGATCTTTAAATAGAATAGCTTCAACTTTAATGAGATTTAAGAAAAAAAATCGTAGATTTGGAAACCTACCTTTTAAATGATGATTACTATGAAAAATACAGCAGGTGATTCCTAATTATTTGTTTCCTTTTTGCCTTCACAAGATTAGGAGGTTGATTAGGGAAGTTACCTGCTCTGGAGTGGTTGGTTTGCATGGGAGATCTCCTCGTGAAGTACCTCGCAAAATCACAATAAAACAGATAGGGCAAGTTAGTGCCCAAATATAATCAAATAATGTAGAGAATAGTGGTGAATTGCACGTTTCTCCTTGGTAATGGTGCGAAAATGTTGAGAGCACTGAATCGGGTTTTAAGAGTATCTCATTGTAATATAGTCGAAAAAGTGTTCAAAACAAATACAATTTTATTACTCAAATTTGAAGTCCGAGGTCGAACACAGGGAGCAAATGGAATTCACTCACTAATCTCAACAATAAATGTGAATTGAACACATATTACTACTAAAAATCTAATTAGGAGTGTAAAGAATGAGTATATGAAGAGTAAAAATAATTGTAACTGAAATAATGGAGAACTTATGAAAATTGGACGTCTGATTACAAAATCAGACGTCTTAAAAGTTGTGTGCTACAGTGCCTGTCTTTGATTTCTCTTTCTTGATTCTTCTTCTTCCTTTGGCTTCTTCTGCCTTCTCTTCTTCTTTCTCTGTCTCTGGCCCTTCTCTTCCCTTGCCTTTAGCTTTTGTCTTCTTCTGCCTTTTGCCTTCCTTCTTCCTTTGCCTTTCTCTGCCAGCTGTCTCTTCTCTTTCTTTCTCTTCTTCTTTGGCCTCTATCTTCCTTCTTCTTCAACTTCTTCCTCCTTCCTTCTTTGCTTTGCTTTAGGCCCTGTGGTGCTCCTCTTCTCCTTCCTTTTCTGCCTACAGAGCGAAACCTACCCCCTACCTACACACACTCTCCTCTCTTTTCTCTCTTAGGTTTCTCTCTCCCAGAGCCACACGTTTCTTAGGTAATCGGGTCGGGTACGTACTCGGGACTAGGCCCACCGGCGTGCGGTGGTGGGCGAGGAGTGCAAGTCGGGTCGGGTCAAGATCAGGTCAGCGTGACGTGGTCGCGGACAAGGTCATGAGAGGGGGAGAGAGGGACCTCACCCTGTGAGTTGGAGGCGATAAGCGACTGGCAAGGAATCAATTTATGCAGGTGCTGCACCTCTTCTAATTCCGAGGTGGGACTATCTTCCCACCTTCCTCGCACGTGCCTGCGGCAAAAGTGTTCCTTCAATTGCAGCCACTGCTACTGCCCTTGACTCTAATTGATAGATTGGAGTTATCCACAAAGATGTTCCGCGCAGCCTAGAACAAAGACCTGGAGCTGGCGCAACCTAAAGCTCGCTTCAAGCTTGCTTCAAGCTCTACGCCAATGGTGGAGCACGCCTATACCTGAAATCACCACAATGGCCTTGCAGCCACATCAGAACGTTCAGGAAGCTTCGCCGAGGCACGGTGAGTGTGCAACAGTGGTCGGAATGGTGAAGGAATGCCAGTGTGAGCATGCCTAGGGCACACTGTGTGTGTATGTGTGGGTGTGTTCAGGGGTGCTTTTGGGTGGTCGACGGAGTGAATGGAGTGAGGGAAGATGATCAGTGAGTCATTACGGAGGTTGTAGAGTGGTTGGTGAGGTGGATGGAGGTGCGAAGCGACAGGGGCACCTCGTCGGAGGGATCACCGGAGGTGGAGAAGGTGATGGTGATCAGTGGCATCGAGGGGTGTTTTTGAGAAATAAAGAGAGGGAGAGAGAGTCTAAGAAACCTAATCTATGAACGAAAGGAAAGGGAATCCCATGCTAGTATGGTCATCGGACGTGGGGAATATGAATACCTCTGTAGGTGAGGCGACGACGAGGATAGGGCAGAGGTAACGTCGGCCGGTGTTGCATGACGTGGAGGATTGAGAGGAAGACAACCCAACCACTGGTGTTGTGGTTGGGAAATGAGAGAGCGAGGGAGGAGCCGTCAGAGCTTGTAGAGGGTTGTTGCCGGTGAGGAGAGAAGAATGTGAGGGAATCCGGCCCAATTTCAAGCTGAGGGAATGCGGTTGGATCTAGGGACTCTTTAAATAGATCTCTGAGGAGGTTTCGTGCTTGGAAGCCAAGCTTCCAAGCAAGGCAGGGTCATCGAAGTTGGAAGCTTCAAAATGTCCTAAATCTCTCATGTGTTCACAAGAGAGATTGGGAAACAACTAGGGCATCAAATCAGGTTTAGATTGGAGGGGATTACTCAGGGAATCTCCCTTCCAATTTTGGGAGGGATTCTCTGAGCAATCGAGAAACCTCCATTTAAAGCTCACCAGAGTAGGATTCCTCTACTATAATGGTGGAGGGACCTATTTGTGAAGATGATAAGAAAGCCAGGAGGCTGATTGTAAGGGTTTTTGAAAGATAAGGGTAGAAATGTAATCAAGCTGGACCTTTTTGCAAAGTAGGTCAAGATGAGTTCCCCTTAGGTCCAAATTTTGGTAAAAACCTAATTTGGACCTAAGGAATCCAATGGTGAAGTTGGATTTTGGGTTTGACCACGTTTGACTAGGCAATTTATGTAAAAACCTAATTTAGGGCAAATATCTATCTGAGACCGCATTTTGGTCAAGATGGGTATCAATGGCCAAATTGAAGGTACCAAATCCTAGAGGATATTTTTCTATGATTTTTAGAGGGTTTAAGTGAATTTTATCCTAACCAGAACCTTAATTAATCAAGTTGGTTTGTTTTAGGGTTTCAAGAAGTCATTTAATTCCTAGAATTCACACGAACCCTTTTTTGTCAAATCCAACCCACTTTTTATCTTGTTAAGACCTTTTGACCTATTTAGCCCATGAGGAAACCCGTTGTTGTACCACAATGGTAAAATTGCAATTTTACCCCTTGCTTCTTTCACTCTTTTCATTAGATGGTTAGCACTTAGAGTCCTTTTCGAGTGTTGGGCGGGTTGGGTTGCCGTAAAAAGTTATCTCGAAACTCCCAAACTCCAAAAGTCCAAAAAAAAAAAATAGAAAAGAAGAAAAAGCCCCAAAAATATATTTTCTCTTTTCAAATAAGGTGAAGGCTTAGGCAGTCTACATTCTGGCAGACCCTCAGGCGCTGTCAAGTTTTTGTAACCAGGTCTTGGGTTGAAGTTTTCTAAAGCAACCAACAAATCATGCCTAAGTGATCAAATCCTAATTCTACTTTTATACATAGCATTTAGGTTAATTTTTCTAGGAATTAGAAAAAAGTAAGCATGGGGGTATGATAAACACACATGAATTCATGATAAAATGCTTATTTATGATAGTTCCTACCCTTAGCATTGCATATCATGTTATAAATACTACATAACATCCATTGCATGGCATTTAGGATAGTTGTGTATTATGTACATTAATTGTTCCATTTCATATGGCCAGGAGGTAGTGTGACATCTTTATGGGCTTCGGATGAAGAATCTTACTACAGATGAATCTGGAGTGACGATCGCAGTCCGTCAACGCAAAAATCACCCTATTCAGAGCTCCGTAGCACCCTCTACAAGAAGAAGACAGAAAGTCCAGATGGCGCCATGTGGCACCATCCAGAATGCCTCACCTGAGCCATCGCATCCCCAGCCTCGCCGCAAGAAGAGATCCCAGCCGTTGGATCTCAATCCAACGACTGCGACACGCACAACCGCACCGCTCTCCACTTGACAAAGTGGTGCTTTGGCCAAATAGTGAAGCACTTGCTCCTTAAACAAGAGGCGTGGGTTCGAGACCCACGGAACCCCCAAATCAACAATTGGAGGCATCGGCTACATACACAAGCACGCACAGCCACACGCACCGTAGCAAGCATGCACGTGCGCAGGCGTGTGTGCAGCCACCAGCACCGCAGCACCAGCGTGCAACAAGGGGCACGTGATGCATGAGCCAGCAAGGGCGAGGGTTGGGGCATATCTTCAACGACAGCCTGGGCAGACCTTTAATGATGC
This sequence comes from Thalassia testudinum, assembly GCA_037157565.1. Taxonomy (NCBI): domain Eukaryota; kingdom Viridiplantae; phylum Streptophyta; class Magnoliopsida; order Alismatales; family Hydrocharitaceae; genus Thalassia; species Thalassia testudinum. The sequence continues at coordinate 54,699,328 of JAZHRO010000025.1, read as the reverse complement.
TTGCAGCCATCACTAATTGCCTATAGGCATGAGGACAACTGCAGGCGTGAGCGGTGGGTGTGCGATCTTCGGCGATAGCTGTAGGAATCTTTAGCAACGATTGCAGCTATCACTATAGCCCTCTACATGAATTTCTTCCTCTTCCCTCCACTATAAAAGGATCCCTACACCTCCATTCTTCACCATCTCTACCAACTCTACTACCTACTACCAAGCTCTAGTAGCCTACCAAAGCTCCATTAGAGCTTCTCAAGTTGCAAAGGCCTCCCATTAGTGTAATATTCCTATTTCCCACCAAATATTCATCCTTCAACCAACCACCTTCATAGGTTGCCTTGGAGACATCCTCCTACCTCCATTCCGATAGAAGATTGCCTCCATCTCCTCACCTCCTTTACAGAGCCTTGATGAAGCATTCGTCTACCCGATGTCCTCCTACATCTCACCTCCGTCGTCCGGCATCTCACCTCCTTCATCCAAGCTTCCTCCAGGCACCATCATCTCACCGAATAGCCGATTCGGGAGATTTCTTCTCACCCCTATCTCTTTTATGCTTTCGTAGATTATTATAATAAACATTGGAGTGATATATAATATTTGTTCCATCTCATTTTGTGAACTTATCTTACTTGTCTTTTTATTTCAAAAATGCAAAAATAAAAAAATCTCAAAATACCAAAAAGAAACAAAATGAAGTGAGAATTTCAAACAAAGTAAATGTTGCCTCCTTGTGTTTGACCCAGGACTCCCTTAGAGTTTTCAGTTATAAATTGTATTTGATAGATGCATTTTTTGAGCTACGACGATGGGTTCTCCAAACCCCGATTTTAATTCGCGAAACACTCCACTATCACGTGCCTATCTCACCTCTTCCTCTCCCATGCACTCAACACTTCACGCACGTTCGTGCGATATTAGTCGTCCGATCGCAAGATCGAATGACTTAAGATGCTTGCACCCGCGCCTTCATTACGTGGCTGTGCGAGCGATGGTGTGTTGGATCACGTGTCATTGCGTGCGTAGGTGATCTACGTTCATCCGTTGCGCCACATGGTGCCCCCCGCTGCCACACGATTTACATCCAACAACCTAATTTGGCCACGCCCACAATGTGCACCTAATTTGAGGCTCGCAAGGGCTCGACCCCATGACCTCTGCTTCACGTGAGGGCATTCGCCCACTGTGCCAAGCCGGCCTTTGAGGAGTGCTTTTGTTTTGAGCTCTGGCACCCTCAGTCATTAGATCAAGATCCAACGGTTGGGGTTGATCAAGCCGCTGATGAGGGAGAGAGGGCAACGGATGTTCATGGCTGGTGTGGGCATTTGAGATGGCCCATCTTGCCCTTCCATCTTCTTTGTCTTGTATATGGTGCTACGGATGTTTGATTGGACCAATTTTTACGTTGTTCAACTGTGATTGTCGATCCAAACCCATCCGTGCAGTCGGATTTGTCATTTGATGTATGGATTTACACCATCTTGGCCCCTTGACCTCTGATCTTTCTTAGACTGCATCTGATGCTATGGAAGTCTGATTGAGGCGATCTTGGAGTCATTGAACTCCAATCATCGCCCTGATCAAATCCGTATGGTTGGATCTTCAATCCAAGGCCCCAATTAAATGTCGCCCTATCACCAGACCATAAAAAGGAGAAATTAACCTAAAATTTATACAACCTAATCTAAATGCATGATGATGCAAGTGTTGGAACCTTGTTCCACATATTGTTTTGGTGTTAACAAAATTATTATGGATTAATGTTTGCAATTGAGTGCTTTTTAGATTTAGGTGATGATCAAAGCAAACAGGAAATGATGGAGGCATGATGATGAGGAGAAGATCATGACGTGAAGGAGGCAAGATGACAAGGAAGAATCGAGGAAAAGAAGATCATCTTCATCCTTTAGTTTTTAGATTAGGTTTTTATTTCATAGAATGTATGCCTCTTAACAAAGAATCAACTTAGATCGTAAAATTAATTAAAGATAAACTAGGATTTATACTACGATCATTTTCAAAGAACGTAATTGATTAATTTACTTTAAAAAGGTACTTGTTAACCCACAAGTACCGGTACTAAAGTTTAGTGCTTGTTAACCCACAAGTGCCAGTACTAAAGTTTAGTACCAGTACATGTGAGTTACAGGTTTGGGTTTTTTCAAAGAAACAAACCTGCACCCCATGAGTACCAGTACTAATGATCGTACCAATACTGGAGGTAGTGAGTGCCGATACTCATGATCAGTACCAATACAAGTGGGTTACAGATTTGTGTTAAGTGTTTGAAACCCAAATCTGGAAGCAACGAGTACTGGTACCCATACTTTAGTACCGGTACCAGGTAGCCGTTGGCCCAATACTGAACAGCTAGAAAAATAATTTTGGCCATATGAGCGTTGGGATTTAAACCCCAACGTCTAGTAGATGACCCACTAAGGTCTTAACTCTATAAATAAACCCTTGGACCCTTATTTTGCACATAGAAAAATACAAGGAAAATTCTAGAGCTTTGAATTCCAAATTTCCACCATATTTTCAAGAGAGAAAGAAGAAGATTGCCATTTACTCTCAACATTCTTGCAAGTCCAACGACGTGTTTTTCTCATGCATCTACGAAGCGATTCACGTCCATCCTAGGCTCTCAAATTGGTATTCATTTTAAATATTGTTGGGAGGCATAGGAATTTTGTTGTAAGATTTTATTTTTCTTACAACAGTGATTTATTTATTTTTTAGCTTGTTGCTCTTTGGGTTGTAACAAACCCATCTCTTATACTTCGGTTGAGGTAACCCATTAATTAGCTCAATAAGTAAATTGATTCCCTTGGGGTTGAGGGAATCAGGTTAAAAATCCTAAGCCTAACCCGTTAATTACCTCATTAAGTAAATTTATTCCTTTGGGGTTGAGGGAATCTGGTTAAAAGCCCTATGCTGGGAGGCTTAGGTAGTTGAGTACCCAAGTGAGTGGAGAAGCACTATGTTTCTTATGCCAATTTTTGTCATTGTAATTTGTGTAAATCTTTCTTGTTATTATTAATTCTTTGTTTGAGATTTGTGTGCATAGCCATTCTATCTATTAGATCCTATCATCATGTTATATAATATTTATAATTTATAATACAACTATATGCCTAAGAACATGCATAAATAGATGGTTTATGTGATATAAACATGTTTACATCACACCCCCATGCCTATCTTTTGCTAGTCTCTAGCAAAACCACATGCTATTTATAAGAGAATTCGGTCGGATTTCTTGGGCAATAGTTATTTTTCAACTCTTATGAATTTCAAAGAAGACTTGAACTACAGAGACACAATAGCACCCAGGTGATTGCCAAAATGCAGACTGCCTCAAGCCCTCACCTTATTCAAAGAAGGATCTTTTTCTTCTTTTTCTTCTTTTCTAACTTTTTTTGGATTTTCGAGTTTAGGGTTTCAGAGCAGCTTTCTACAGCCACTCAACCCACCCAAGACTTGATGAGAACTCTAAGTTCTAAGCATCTTTTTGTGTGAAGTGCTAGGCTCATTGATCAGCAATCGGAATGGACTTTGGGTTTCTATGCCCCTAGGTGACCTTAAAAAGGAATTCTACCTAAAAGTTTATCTATCCGACCGGTAGCTTTCTCTCTACTTTTAGGACTAGATTATAGTGCATACCTATACCACATGGTCGAGTATATCTAAGGTTCTAGATAAAAATTACCCAAAACTTGAGATCAGTATGCAAACGGGGTTGGGCCTATGATTTGTGAGGATGCTGTTGGTGCTAGAGCACCGCGATCATTTGTTTTGATGATAATAAAACACGTGTCATTTAACATTTGCACTTGGAGTCTTAGATTTCAGGAAAATTGCAAATGGAGACGTGACTAGACGGAGTTCGAGCTCGCATCCAGGATGGATTGGAGGAGCTTGATGGAAAACAGAGGAGATTCGCGAGGAGCGATAGATTGAAGATGGAAGGACAAGAAGAATAGGATAGAAATCTATTTATTTTCTTCATGTACTTTTGTCTTTATTTCCTTGCTCTTTTTGTTCCTTAGAACATTATGTTAAAGAGCCTCAAAGTACCCTAATAGTAGTCCTAGGAACACCTGCACAACCCTAGGACACTTAGGTTTTCTGTAGAATACTTAGAAAACCAATATAGGGTTCAAACAGCCTTTTCAGACGTCTAATTACAAAATCAGACATCTGATAATATGTTTTAAGACGTCTGACTGTTGATTCAGACGTGTGATAACAATTAGGCTAGACTTAGTTAGCTTTGTCTGATGAAATCAGACGTCCAGACTTTAGACCAGACGTCTTGGAAGACATCTGATGTTTTTGCCAGGCATCCAATTAGTGGACCGTTGGATGCCTATGCAAACACTGGAGGATATGACCGTTAGAGCCTTATCAGACGTCCTTAAGCCTTTCCAGATGTTTGATAAATGACCGTTTTGCCTCAGCTGACCCAAAATCTCTTCTCAGAGATTTTCTAGCCGTTGCAACTCTTGGAAATCCATTCTCGTAGAAAAAGTAGGCTTCCAGACATCCAGACATAGTGCCAGACGTCCTATATATCGTCTGATGGACTTATACTAGAACCCTATTTAGATCTGATTCAAGTCAGGAAGAAACCCCCACCTGGTAGGGAATCCACAATTGGTATCAGAGCAGGTTCATGCTATTCGGAGTAACACCCAGCAGGAAAATCATGGAGGGGAGCAATTTCGCGAGTAGGATATCCGAGGGCCAGTCTACGACTCATCCGCCGTTCTTCAACGAGAGTAACTACCCTTACTAGAAGCTACGGATGAAGGCATGGCTTCAAGCCACCGACTTCACAATTTGGGCTAGGTGCGAGACCCCCTTCGACATCCCAGAAAAATCCACCGCAAGATACTCGCAGTAGAAGATCTGGGAACTCTCGCTCAATGAGAAAACAATGAACGCATTGTACTGCGCGCTCAGCCCGGAGGAGTTCAACAGAATCTCGCAATGCGCCACCGCATACAAGATTTGGCACACACTTGAGGTAACTCACGAAGGGACCTATAAAGTAAAAACTTCTAAAATAAATTTACTTTCTCAAGAATTTGAATCTTTTTCTATGAAGCCTAACGAATCTTTAAGTGAGATGAACACTAGGTTCATTCTCATTGTGAATAATTTGAAAGCTTTAGGGAAGACCTTCATCAAGGGGGAGCTTCAAGGAAAGCTTCTTCGTTCCCTGGGATCGGAGTGGGAACAGAAAGTCACCACCATCGAGGAGGCGAACGAAGTGGAGGAGCTCAACATGGAAGATCTCCTAGGCAATCTAATGGCCTACGAGACTAAGTTGAAGCAAAAGAAGAAGGATACATCGGAGCCTAAACTGAAGAAGACACTCGCCTTCAAAGCTGCGTCGGATAGCAAGGTAAGTTCCGACGACGATGACTTTAAAATTTTACTTAAAAACTTTTCCAAGTTGTGTAGGGAATTAAAGAAGGAGAAGAAGGAGAGCCCTAGATGTTGCTACCACTGCAATGAGAAAGGGCATCTGCAACCAGAGTGCCCTCTTCTCAAAAAGGAGAAGAAGAAGGAAAAGGAGAAGAAATCTAAGAAGAAGGCATTCCAAGCCACTTGGGATGATTCGAGCTCCAAGGAAGAAGAAGAAGAAAAGTCTATAGAAGAAGAAACTGCTTGCTTTGGTTTCATGGCCAGAGGAAGTGATAGCGACAGCGAAAGCGGAAGCGACTCAGACAACGAGGTAAATTTTGATTTACAAGAAGCTTTTAATGAACTATTTGATGTTAGTAAATCATTAAGAATAGAAAACAAAAGCATTAAATAGAACCTTAGCTTTCTTAAATCTGAAAATGATAGGTTAGAAATAAAACTTAAAGACCTAGAAAGCAACTCTAGTCCTAAGGATAATAATCTGTTATTAGAAAATAAAAATTTAATCAATGAAAATACTAAATTGATTGAAGAAAATGATAGTTTAAAACTAGAAATTTCTGATTTAAAAACTAAGATGCATATTATAGAAAAAGAAATTGCATGTCTTAGGGAAAACTCCAACAAATTAATCAATAAAGTAGATAATTTTTATAGCCCTAAGGTTGAGAAAGGATCTCCGTCAAGGAGACCCGCTAACAGATCCGGGTCCAAGTTCACTTTGATACCGAAGAAAGAATTGGAATCTTGTTTTGTAGGTTTCAGGGATGACTACAACACAAAGGACTAGACCAAAGCTCAAAGCTGGTCAACTCGTGTTGGGAGAACCAAGCAGTAGACCAAGGAGGAGAACAAGAAGACCGACGAGACGGCAAACAAATAATGAACCCTCCGCACGTCGACTGCCAGACTGGAGACCGACGTCGATGCCCGGGCCTCCAAGCTACGGATGAGAGTCCCATCCGATGTGGCATCCACCACCTCCATTTGGGCCATTTTATTGACCATGGTAGGTGAGGTAAAAATTCTTTACCCTATCTTTTTATCATTAGCATCTAGATAGGGGAAGTTTAAAAAAAATTATGAGCTCATTGTCAATTTTTAAAGGGGGAGATGTAAGTTAGCTAAATTTCTTTTAGTAACGGGGAGAAAAATAATAGCTATCTTGTTGTTACAAAACGGGGGAGGACATTACTCTTGTTAAAAGAAATTCATAGAAGAGCATGTTTTAAGGGGGAGTTATAGGAAATATAAAATCAATCAAACCTTTTTGATAATGTCAAAAAGGGGGAGGATTTTTTGCATTATTATTTATGGTTTTTTCATCATCAAAAAGGGGGAGATTGTTGGTGCTAGAGCACCGCGATCGTTTGTTTTGATGATAACAAAACACGTGTCATTTAACATTTGCACTTGGAGTCTTAGATTTCAGGCAAATTGCAAATGGAGACATGACTAGACGGAGTTCGAGCTCACATCCAGGATGGATTGAAGGAGCTTGATGGAAAACAGAGGAGATTCGCGAGGAGCGATAGATTGAAGATGGAAGGACAAGAAGAATAGGATAGAAATCCATTTATTTCTTTCATGTACTTTTGTCTTTATTTCCTTGCTCTTTTTGTTCCTTAGAACATTATGTTAAAGAGCCTCAAAGTACCCTAATAGTAGTCCTAGGAACACCTGCACAACCCTAGGACACTTAGGTTTTCTGTCGAATACTTAGAAAACCAATATAGGGTTCAAATAGCCTTTTCAGATGTCTAATTTCAAAATTAGACGTCTGATAATATGTTTTAAGACGTCGACTGTTGATTCAGACGTGTGATAACAATTAGGCTGGACTTAGCTCTGTCTGATGAAATCAGACGTCTAGACTTTAGACCAGACGTCTTAGAAGACGTCTGATGTTTTTGCCAGATGTCCAATTAGTGGACCGTTGGCTGCCTAAGCAAACACTGGAGGATATGACCGTTAGAGCCTTATCAGACATCCTTAAGCCTTTCCAGATGTCTGATAAATGACCGTTTTGCCTTGGCTGACCCAAAATCTCTTCTCAGAGATTTTCTAGCCTTTGCAACTCTTGGAAATCCATTCCCGTAGAAAAAGTAGGTTTCCAGACATCCAGACATAGTGCTAGACGTCCTATATGTCGTCTGATGGACTTGTACTAGAACCTTGTTTAGATCTTATTCAAGTCAGGAAGAAACCCCCTCCTGGTAGGGAATCCACAAATGCAACCCATGTCCAAAAAGTCAAGTTACAGAGAAATCAAGCTCGAAAGGATAATCAATGAATGTGCACTTGGGTTGGACATCCTGTATATTAATCACCCAATATAAAATGTCCAAGTCCAAGATTTGCTGCTGAATCAGAATTGACTTAGGTCTAGTGATCTCAAAATCAAACTCATTAGTAAGATCAATGGGGTGTGATTGAGGATCAGGGCTATGAATTGAATCCTTTAGAAAGGAAGGATCTGAATCCGCCATACGAGCCCCAACAAGATCAATTTCCTCAATTATTGGGCCATTAAATGATTTATCGTCCTCTGTGGGCCCATTTGTCTCACTAAAATTATCTTCCTTAAATTCAGGTGAGACCTCACGCAACGATTCTTCACCTTCAAAATCAAAGAATTCTAAATCCGCATTGATGTATGTCTCAAAATCATCAATTACTTTTTGTTCCAGGAAGACATTCATTTCCTCGTACCTTGACTTAGGGATCTCAGGTGAAGAAATCAATTCATCCTTATTTGATTGCTCTAGAACAAACTGGTCAACCCTAGTCTTGTAAAATGTGTCCCCCTACAGGTGCCTAAGTGGATTCTAACATCAGTTCTATTAGGCGCTCATCTTGGGAATCCTCCCAAGATTGGACTAGAGCAATCTCAAATATCATCCTCAATTTCGATAACTTCCCAAGTAAAAACTCACCTACGTCCTTATCATTAACATCCTAGAGCCAATCCAACAAACACTTGCTAAAAATGTCAATCATTTCAATCGGAGGCTCAAATTCTTCAGGGCAAGGTGTTGGCTGAGCTTCTAAAGATTATATGGTATTCCTTAAGTTAGCCAACACCTTATCTTGGACCTGGTTCACCTGAACCAAATGGTTTGGTTCAGGGTTGGGTGGGTTTGGGTTCAAATCAGGGGGAGTCAAGGAAATGAGGTTCTTGATACTCTCCCTAATAATAGGTGATGACCTATAAGCAGTGTAATCTAAGGAAGGGTAAGGATTAGCATATCCTTTTTGATTGTAGATCATATTAGGTTGTCCAAATGAGGGCGGTGATCTATAATCGATGTACCTCAGAGAAGGATAAGAATCAAGGTCATGGTGTCCAGGGTTAGACCCTGAACATCGAGGTCTGGAATTGTATCCCCAATCAAGATTATCACAACTAAAAGATGGATGAGAATAAGTCTGGTTGGAATAATAATCATTTTGGGAATAAGTAGTGGTAGGAGGGTAGGAGTGGAAGTGCGAATAGGATGTGGAGGGATCCATAATAGAATGGGAGGAAGAAAGGTGCCCTGCAATACAAATAATCAAACTTGTCCTTAAGTGGGCTAGCCTAAAGACCTATAGACCCTCAGAACCCATCTTGAGATAAAGACACAATTTGATCTATTTTTCTCTATCAATCTAACCAATTAGAGGGAGGGTTGGGGAGAAGGTTCTTCCTTTGGCTTGCACCTCCGATTCCTAGTATATCCCCTAACCACGATCGTTTGATTCTACTCCCCTAGTTAGACATCAGATTGAATGATAGAAATAGACTAATCTAAAATAATCTCGATCTAGGCTACGAAGAGCGAGTCCAATCCTTAAGGTCAACTTCTACTTTGTTTTAATTAGGGTTAGGTTTGAATGCACTTTGGAATGTGATGGGCCCTTTATCTGGGTTGTGCCCTTAATGATTGATTGGTATGTGTGTGCGTGCACAACCAGTGATTTTCAAGCAAGATTATTTCTTAGATGTGGTGAATTTTAAGGCTTAAATCTTGCTTAGTAGCTTTTAGAATTCAACTTTAGGTGTATTCAATCAAGTTCAGTTGGCATACCAGGTTTCGAAAGCATAGGTGAAGATGTCTTCCTTTAATTCTTGAAAGAATGTGGAGTGCCTGGTAATTCCCTAAAAGTTGAACCTATATGGCAGCTACTTGATGAGTTATTTTTAGTTGAAGTGGTGCGGCCCAAATAACTCAAACAATTGGCCTGATGCACTACTTAATTAGGCACACAAGTGATTACCTAATCTAATTTCTACTCAATTATGTGTTGATGAGTGTACCGATCCCAAAGATCGGGTTACTGGTTGAGTATGAAGAATCAGAAGAGGTTGTGTGCCTCTGTGAGATTTTTTAAAATTTTTCTTTATATGAGGAGGGTGAGGCAAGTGGAGGTGACAACCAAACATTAAAAAATAATGTTAGGGTTTATGAGAACTCCTAGGTTAATTAGGGTTTGTGTTATTAACTGATGGAATGAAATCTAGTGAGTGGGGAGGGGGTAAACTTACAGACCCTTCAACAATACTTTACTCCAATCTACCGCTTTTGCTTGCCTCGAGAGAGTATCTGTAATCACAATAAGAATGGAGACAAGTGAGGTAAAGGATAAGTAAGGCGAGAAAATGTGAAAAATCAAAGAGCATCACCTCCTCGGTAACGACGCCAAAATGTTGGTGTGGAAAAATCTTCGCAAAAAGACTTAAGTTTGGAAAACCTATCGTTGTAGTGTGATTTGCGAGAAAAATCATCAACAAATAAATTTAACTGAAACTCAAAAGGAATTCTGGGTCGAACACAGGGAGGCAAACATTTGATTCAAAATCGCGTTTGTTTTATTTTCACAAAGCAGATTAACTGGTCGAATTGAATCAAAACTAGCTATCTACATAAAGATAATGAATAGAAGAAAGAGATAGAATATTACAAATAAAGACAAAATAGAGATAGAATAAACATATATTTCATAACCATAGAATGATGTCTATTACAACTAATCACTACAACTACTTGGTACACTAGAAAGCAGGAAATATGTGCTAGAAAGTAATAAAAGACAAGGTGGAGAGAAGTTATTCTCCTCAATGGCTGCTTGGAGGATGACCCATGTTGACGTAGCACCTAGAAGAACGTGGTGAGATGTGGGATGAAGAGAACAATGACAGACGACGGAGAACAGGGTAGGGTGATGTCGTAGTGGGATCCGCTTCCCAAATGGCGGTAAGAGGACAACCATGGGATGCTCCATGAACGGGATGAGAAGGTGGAAAAATTATAATTTTAACTCTAGAGGAGCATCTTGGGTTTAGACAAGCTCTTAGAGCTTTGTAGGGGATGAAAGAAGAGAGGAAGGGATGAAGAATTCAAGTGGTAGGGATCTCCTTTTATAGTTGCAGGGATTGATGGCAATTAGGACATTTTATGCATGAAAACATTAATTCAGTGTCTTTAGTGACGGATTTAACCATTACTAAAGAACCCAAACGTAGGCTTAGTGCACGCGCCTGCCGTGCCTCTTCTTCTCCCGCGTGTTCAATTTTTTACGCACGTTCGTGCGATTGCGATCGGATGGCTTAAGATGCGTGTGCCTGCACCTTCATCGTGCTCCTATGTGTACGATGGTGCATTGGATCGTGCATCTGATAGCCTAATTTAGATGCACCCACGCTGTGCACCTAATTTGAGGCTTGCGGGAGCTCGACCTCGCGGCCTCTACTTTGTGTAAGGGCATTCACCCACTGTGCCAAGCAGCCCTTTATGGCGTGCTTTGGTTTTGAGTTCAGGCTCCCTCGGCCAATGGATCAAGATCCGACGGCTGAGGTTATTCAAGCTACTGATGCTGGAGAGAGGGTAGCGGGTGCTCATGGCCGGTGTGGGCGGCTGAGCTGGCACCACGTGGTGCCATCTTGGTCGTCCATCTTTTTTGTCTTGTAGATGGTGCTACAGATGTCGGATTGGATCAATTTTCACGTCATTAGGCTGCAATCGTTGATCCGAACCCATCCGTGCAGTCGGATTTATCATTTGATGTATGGATTTACACCATCTTAGCCCCTTGACCTCTGATCTTTCTCAGACTACATCTGATGCTACGGAAGTCCAATCGGGGCGATCTTGGAGTCGTTGAACTTGTATGGTTGGAGTCGTTGAACTACATTTGAAGATCTTGGAGTCGTATGGTTGGATCTTCAATTCGAGGCCCCGACTAAATGTCGCCCTATCACCAGACCATAAAAAGGATAAATTAACCTAAAATGTATACAACCTAATCTAAATGCATGATGCTGCATGTTATGCAATATTTATAATGTATGATGCAACTATATATATGCCTAAGAACATGCATAAATAGACGATTTATGTGATATAAACGTGTTTACATCACACTGCCATGCCTATCTTTTGCTAGTCCCTAGCAAAACTACATGCTATTTGTAAGAGAATTAGGTCGGATTTCTTGGGCAATAGTTATTTTTCGTTTGCTAAATTCAGGCCTTAGCAATCGACATTTTAGGATAATCCCGCCCATTACACCTAAACCAACACAAGGTGCTCACATGCCCCTAGTAGGATATCTAGATATCCTAGGAGACAAGCACCGAGGAGACGATATGTTATTACCCATTTTCGAGGGAAATTACCCATGTCTTTCTGCTAGGAACTTGTCTAATCAAGTTGTGTTGTCGAGCTGCTCCTAAGCTAGATCTTTGAGATAGTTTTTCAAAACAGAACACTTTTGGCATGATTTTCTTTATTAAGGGCACTGAACCTAACTTAGTGTGTGATTTTTGGGTGCTTAGGTTACAAAGTCTCGCAAACCAAAGGGCAGGCAATAGGGCCATATAATCCCTAAGCCTTAAACCTCCTACATCATCCTCGCACTTTCCTCAACCTCTCGAGGACTAATCTGGATCTTAACAAATATGTAAGTGTTTAAACACTGAAACAGGTCCAACAGGCCTAAGGTTGTTACTCGTCACTAATCTTCTAAGTTTTAGCCTTCTAGGTTTTAATTCATCATCCGATCCAACCTAGAAGTTAAGTTCCATACTCAAATTTTAAGGGACTAACTCATTTTCTTCTCTTTTTGTTTGCTCCTTTTTCTCTTTCTTTTCTTGTCTTTTCTCTTCCTCTTCTCCTCTTTTCATTCAGCTCAAAGTGACCTCTCCTTTCCTCTTTTCACCTCTTTTTTTCTTTTTAATGAAACCCTTCCATGAATTGATTTTCACAATGTTTTGCACTTTAATACCCCCCCATGCCTAAGATTTGTAATGTCTTCATTGTAAATTAGGTGGGTTCGAGTTCAATTCATATCATACATTAGAGCAAGTGGGTGGTGAACAGGTTGAGTGACTGTTTGCAGATGATTTCTTGCTCTGATACAAGTATCAAAGGTGGAGTCAACTATTCTAATGGATGAACCCTAAAGTATAATATGATTTTAGTAAAGAGATATGTCAGAAGGGTTTCGGGTTTTTCAAGGATGACAGGTTGCCTCCCATTAAGCGTTAGGTTTAATGGCATTTGTTGGGCGCAATGAAGCTCAGGGAGAATGGAGATCAAAAGATATTGCAACCAAACTCGAGCTGGTGAGTTTGAAGAACGGTTTGAGTCTCTGACCATTCACGACAAAAGGCTCTGATTCATGGCTGAGTTCATTGATTTCGAATGCTCCATTTCCAAATATTCGTCTCACAAGGAATGGTCCAAGCCATTTTGATCTGAGTTTTCCTAGGAAAAGCTTGAGTTTTTTTATCGAAGAGTAACACTTTCTAACTAGGATGGAAAGATTTCGTGAAATGTACGTGTCATGGAAGGCATTCACCCACTCTTTGTAGATTCATGAGTTCTCGTACGTGTCATTCAATTGTTCCATGATCTCACTCATTTGCAATCGACGGTGGATTCCAGCCTTCAAAAGATCTAGATTGCACTTTCGTACTGCCCAGTAAGCTTTATGCTCCATTTCTATAGAGAGGTGACGTGCCTTCCCGTACATGAGTCTAAATGGAGACATTCTTAACTAGGTCTTATGGGCGATCCTATAGGCCCACAAGGCATCCGGAAGGCAGGTAGACCAATCCTTCTTGTTAGGCCGAATAGTGACCTGAAGGATCTTCGTAATCTGATTTGATAGTTCTGCCAAACCATTAGTCTGGGGGTGATAAGAAGTCGAGATATGATGCGACACCCCCTACTTTTTCATTAGAGACTGGAAGTGCACATTTGCAAAGTAGATCCCTCCATTAGAGATGATAGCTCGTGGAACATTGAACTGAGAAAAAATGTGTTGATGAATGAATTTAATAACAACTTTATGATCATTGGTTTGGGTTGGGATGGTTTCGATCCGTTTGGACATGTAGTCCACGACTAGGAGAATGTATTCGAAACCATCAGATTTTGGAAAGGAGCCCATAAAGTCAATCCCCAAGATGTCGAAGATTTTGCACACGAGAATCAACTGTGAAGGCATCATGTCATGCCAACTCATGTTGCCTAAGGTCTGCAAAACGAGTGCATGCCTTACAATAATAGTGCGTGTCTTTGAAAATCGTGGGCCAATAGAATCCACACTGGAGGACTTTTGCTATGATTTTGTGTACAGAGAAGTGACCACCGCAGGCCTGGTCATGACAGAAGGACAAAATGTCATTGATCTCAGATTCAGGAACACAACTTCTGATAATTTGATCAGCACCAATGAGGAATAGATACAGATCTTCCCACATAAAGTATTTGGCATTTGAAAGTAAGTTGTATTTCTTGGCTTTTGGTGAATTAGATAGAATCTAATGCGATACCAAATAGTTCACCGTATCAGCATACCATGGAAGTTTCATTTCTATTGTGAAGAGGTGCTCATCCGGAAAATGCTCTATGATAGGCCCGAAAGGGTCAATGATAGAAGAAGGAAGGAGAGACAAATGGTCAGCTACCACGTTCTACTTTCTCTTCTTGTCACGAATTTGAAGAACGAATTCTTGCAACAGCAAGATCCAGCGGATTAATCTCAGCTTCGCGTCCTTCTTCGTGAGTAAGTGCCTCACTGCAGTGTGATCCGAGTATATGATGACATGGGAACCCAGGAGGTATGACCTGAATTTCTCCAGGCCAAATTCTACAGCAAGCAACTCTTTCTCTGTAACAGTGTAATTACACTGAGCCTCATCCAATGTCTTGCTTGAGTAATATATGACCACTGGTTTTTAGTCAATTTTCTAACCTAGCACCACTCCTATTGCGTAGTTAGATGCATCGCACATGATCTCGAAGGGTTCAGACTAGTCAGGAGATTGCAGGATTGGTGCTTGGGTGACTCGATCACGTAGGATCTCAAATGCGTGAATGCACTCACTAGATATCTCAAAAGGTTTGTCCTTCAAAAGGAGATTCGTCAAGGGTGTGTGATCTTAGAGAAATCAGGTATGAATCGACAATAAAATCCAACATGGCCCAGGAATGATTTGATGTCTTTGACCAAGTTAGGCACAAGTAACTTGGAAATCAAATTGACCTTAGCCCAGTTGACTTGGATACCTCTCTTAGAGACGGTGTCCAAGTACAATGCCCTCAGGAAGCATGAAGTGGAACTTTTCCCAGGAGAAAACCAAGTTCACTTCAATGCATCTTTTAACGATTTAGACCAAATGCAAGAGGCATTCATCAAAAGATTCACCAAATACCGAGAAGTCATCCATGAAGACCTCAAGGTAATTACCTACATATCGGAGAATATGGCTAGCATGCACCGCTGAAAGGTGGTGGGTGATTGCATAGCCCAAATGGCATCCTGCGGAATGCGTACGTCTTGTATGGGTAGGTAAAAATGGTCATTTCTTGATCCTCTGGATGAATTGCCACCTAATTATATTTGAAGTACCCATCCAAGAAACAGAAAAACCAATTTCCCGCCAGTTTCTCGAGAATCTGGCCAATGAACAGAAGCAAGATATGATCTTTCTTCATGGAAGCATTTAGGTTTTGATAGTCTATGCAGACTCTCCACGAGTTCACAATGCGGGTAGGGATGGTCTCTCTAGATTCAGTCGTGATAATGGTGGGCCCTGCCATTTTAGGCACAACCTGGGTTAGGCTCACCCAGCGGCTATCAGAGATCGGGTAGATGATACCAGCATCTAACCACTTGATGATCTTTTTCTTCATGACCTCTTGTAGATTAGGATTGAGTCTTCTTTGCATCTCTCAAGATGGTCGTGAGCCCTGTTCAATGTAGATACAATGTGTGCAATAGGAGGGTTGATACCAATCAGATCATTGAGAGTCCATTTGATGGCTCTCCGATGCTACTAGAGAACAGAAATTAGCTTTGTTTCCTGATCAGATGTGAGTCGGGAATTGATGGTCATAGGAAATGTTTGATTTGAATAGAAAAATACATATTTCAAATGATCTGGGAGGGGTTTCAATTCCATAATCGGGTTATCAGTAGCAGGTGGAGGTTCGGGATGGGCCTTAGAAGATAAGGTGTGAGCTAGGGGTGAATCTAGATCAGCTCTAGGGTCCTCTATTTGTAGGTCAGAATGTTCTCAGGATTGATGATCAGAGATAATTGGGTCTTCCTCTGCAAAAGGATCCTCAACCATAGAACTAATGTGACACACTTTCTTGATTACCCCATAGTTTATTCCTTTCTGGGCCTTGAAGATATCAATCTTTAGTGTCTGGTTTCCAAATTTCAACTTGATTTGGCCCTCTCTGCAATTGATATTTGTCTTAGCTATGGCCAGAAATGGTCTCCCTAAGATGATCGTGTGTTCCTCATATTTTCAAGAGCATCCATGTCTAACATGATGAAGTCCACTGGAAAATAAAAATTGTGGATCCAAACTAGAACATCCTCGAGAATTTCTCTAGGTGACTTGATCGATCAGTCTACTAATTGCAAGGTCACTTAAGTTGGTTTGAGCTCAGTTTCCTCAAAATCGTCAAGTAGGGATGTAGGTATCAAGTTTATGGACTCTCCTAAATCCAATAATGCTTGATCAAATTCTAAATTAATGATTTTGCAGGAGATTAAAGGGGTGCTAGGAACTTTTGCTTTTTGTGGGAGTTTACCCAAGATGATCGAGCTGACTTGCTCAAACAAGATGATTGGACTCCTATCTTTGCTTCGTGGCTTACGCTTTGGTGTACATAATCCTTCAGAAATCTCGCGTAAGTCAATACGTGGCTAATGGCATCCATCAAGGGGATGTTTATCTAGACTTGTTCAAAGAGCTTGACCAGATCTTCCTCAAGTGCCACGAGTTTAGGTTTCCTCTTTCCCTTGGTCAAGGCATCAGGAAATGGAACCTCTATAGGTTCCTCTAAGCTTTGTTCAGGTTCTGGATCTAGGATAGGGGTGTCCTGGATAACCAACCTAGGGTTAGGCTCTGAACTACTAAGCTGAGAATGGTTTGGATAAGGTGGATCCTGAGTCGACTTGCCACTACGAGTGGTAACAGAGTTAAGTATTGCCTAGTTCTAGTTTGGAGTTGGTAGAAGTGGTGATTTCTACTGATATCCTGTTATGATGTCGAACCTTCCACCTCGTCAGGTGATGGAGCAAAAGGGGCCTGATAAACATAGTGAGCTTGGCCCTGAATTGGGTTCATAACACACCTTTGATTCAACATGTTATTAGCATTTGGCAGAGGCTGAGATAGAAGTGCACTAGGCTGGTGAGAATTCACCATTTGTGTGAGCTGATTTCGAACCTTTGTGATCTCATTTTTATGCTATTTCTGCATAGCCACATTGGATTTTTGAATGTCAACCAGGGTTTGTTGGATCAAAGTCATTTGATCTTCCCTTGACAGCCCGGATTGATAATTCGGATTGGGCCTGGGCTGAGCGAGTTGATAAGGGCATGGATCCTGTGGTCAGGGCTAGAATTGAGATCTTGGATTTTGATTATTCCCTGACCATGCCAAGTTGGGATGATTACGCCATCGAAGGTTATAAGTGTTTGAGAATGGATCATTATGGATGGCGTGGAGATCCTCGCAAGTCTGAGGAACTCCAGAGAAGTTAGAATATGAAGGTTCAAAGTTCCCCCAACTAGAGCAGGTAGTTCTGGAGTTTCTTCCGAAACCAAGATCAGATGGGGGTTGATATGGGTCCATCCCCTGATGAGAATGGAGATAAATGTTATTCATAGCCTCCCTACTGAAGGGCAGTTGTACATACGTGCTCTGCTGTGCTGAGGTGGCTCTCTGTAGATGTCGAGTCAATTCATCCACCTTCTTGATAATAGAGACCTTGTCCAGGCGACTGGCTATCAGTTCCAGATCAACGGATGTCAACAGACCTTGAGTCTCGTGTGCCCCTCATGTGTTTGTCAATGCATAGGTAGTCGTCTAGTTGAACATACCCATAGATTCATTGTTTATGGAGTTCTCGCACATATTCTCAAGAATCTCCCAAACAGCATCTTCATGTTGACCTATGATGCTTCCACCACAGGTTGCATTGACAAAAATCTTGATATCATCACGGAGCCCATGGTAAAAAGACTAGACTTTTTCCCACTTTGGAACTTTGTGATGGGGGCATCTCCACATAAGATCCAAAAAGCGGTCCCATACCTCATGAAGTGATTCTCCCACATTTTGTGAGAAGTGCGTGATTTGGTGCCTTAAAGCATTTGTCCGACCAACAGGGAAGAATTTCTATAAGAATTCATTTTAGAGTTCCTGCCATGTATTGATTGGATGGGTTAGCTTCAAACCAATTGGCTGCTTTACCATGAGCGAGAAGGAGAACATCTTCATGAGTAGGATGTCTCAATTTTGTATAGCAAGCCCAGAGGTTCGGGCCAGATGTTTAAGCTGCTTGATGTGCTGGAAGGGATCTTCAGAGTTTGAGCCATGGAATTTAGGAATTGCATGGATTATATTTGGCTTGAGTTCAACATCAAGCCCTCTAGCTGGGATTTGCACCCTAGGCTCAATCTCCACCGTAGCAGGCATAAATTAGGTTAGGCATGCATTGCATCTTTTATTGTCTTTTTAATATGTTTTTGTGAGTGTTAGGGATGTACAGATATATAGATCCCTAAAACCCTAGCACTCAAGAAGGCAAATGGTGAAGGAGAAGCCCAGACTAGCTGGAACTCAGCTTGATCCAGCTCACCTCAGCTTGATCCAGCTCACCGCAGCTGGAACCTAGCTCACTTGAACTAGGGTTAGCTCATCCCAGCTCCATTCAGCTAATCTCAGCTGAGTGGCAGCTCAAGAGAGTTCATCTTAGCTCACCCTAGCTCAAGTCAGCTCAGATCTAGCTCAACTTAGCTGAGTCTAGCTCATCTCAGCTCCCACTAGTCCACAGGGAGCTCTAGCTAGCTCAGCTGAGTTGACAGGAGTTCACCCCAACTCAGATCCAGCTACATCCAGCTCCACTCAATTCCAGCCAGCTGAAGAAGAACTCATCCCAGCTCAGGAAGCTCAAGTCCAGCTCCTGGGGACTCAGCTTAGCTCAACTCAGTTGAGCTAAGCTACCTTAGCTGCCTCAACCAGCTTGACCCTCCCCGGGAGCACCAGACCTAGCTCACCTTAGCTCATTATGGTAGAAGCTAGCTCACTTTAGCTTGGCTTAGCATCTAGCAAAGAACTAACAAGCTAAGCCAGCTAGAGTAGCTCCATGCCAGCCTCTTCAGCAATAGCCAGCTCCAGTTTCAGCTCCTGACTTCTCCTCCTCAGCTCCTCCCTCCAAACCCTAGCTCCAACACCTTCTCCTCTACTCCTCCATTAGCTAAGCTAGCTTAGCTTAGCTTAGCTTAGCTTAGCTTAGCTATGCTCCAACTTCTTTGGCTTGTACCACCCCAAAAACCCACCTAACAACTCCACCCAAGTAGCTCCACCAAAGCTCCACATAAGCTAACCTACTTGGCATCAACCTAGCCTACCCACCACCTCCAAAAGACACCTAAAAGTGGTGCCAAAACCACCCTAACCACCCCCTTGATGGTGCCACTTTTCCCTCCAAAATTCCCCTTCATCTCCACCACACAATTCCCCTTGAATCCATCTCCACCATCCACCTAATCCCCCTTCTAGAAGACCCTAGGTTGGCGCCAAAATGGTGGTGTCTCTCCACCACCAAAAGCCACCAACACCACCCTAACCACCCCCTTTAACACCCCTTGGGTTGGCACCACACACCCTTGTCCATAGGATCACTAACCACCTCCATCCTTCCATCCTAGCCCTCCATTTCAAGGGGCACCTTAACCCCCCATCCTACCCTATAAAAGGACCACTACCCAGCACCATTCAAGACATCCTTGGCTAGCAAATTCACTCTCATATTCCACCGAGAAGCCCACATCCAAGAGAGAAGAAGAAGAATAAGAAGATTAAGGGGATATTCTGTCCCCTTGGTGCCTTCCCCTCTTCCCTTCTCTCTTGGGTCACGCCAACCAAAGGAGAAGCCAGGCAAGGAAGATCTTTGGAGGAGATCTTGAAGGTGGTCCACGCCACCTTGGAGGAGATTTTGAGGGTGGAGAGAGCATTGAAGGTGGAAGCTTCCACCTTGGAGGAGCTCTCAAGGAAGGAGAAGAAGGAGGCCCTCTTTTCAAGCCAAGGAGCAGCTAGGCTTGGAGCAAGAAGACTCCCTTCTTCACCATTTTTGCAAGAGGATTTGTGTTTCTTTTCTTGCTTTTAGATTTGTTTAGTTCTAGTAGAAGCATTCCTCTACTTGTCATTGAAAAGAACACTCATTCTAGTCAATTAAATTGCCTTCTTTTAGCTTTTTATTGCAATTGTTACTTTTGGTTCTAGCACTTGTTTCACCTCTCCTTCCTAATTACTCTTGGCCTCCACTTGCCTAGAGTGAGCTTAGGAAGAAGATATATCTATCTTTTAAGTTGTAGTTAAGCAATTGTAGGTGTTAGTACTTTACGTTACAATTCGCATTTTGCCCTCATCTTTTCAAAACAAAAAAAAATTACATATTTAAAATACCAAAAAGAAAGTTGAGATGTTTTTTTAGCAAGAGAATTGAATTGCAATTTTTGCCTCCTTGGACGACCCTAGATACTCCCCTATCTAGGTTTATAAATTAAAAGCGTATGCGAATTCGCGTGTTACAACAACATTGAAAACTTGCTTTTACAAATCACGCGTAATCCGCTATCAAGACACTGTAGTTGATTCTAGACATTGGGTTCTTCTTGAACCTCCATGGATCTAGATGAAGGAGATCTAGGCTCAGAAGCAGAAGAGTTAGAAGAGATATCAATTTGGTCAGAAGGTTGCACAAACAAGTGAGTTGAGGCTTGGCCTCAATAGGAATGAACTACTAATGGAGGCCTCAAGGGTGGTCTTAAGGGCCTCCTCTCGAACATGCACTAGTGAGCCAGGTGAGGAACATAATGTGTAATGGACCTAATCGAGGCAGGCAAAAATCTTTGGATGACTAAAGAGGTTCGAGGTAGATACCTCTTGATCAGAAAATCACTCACCCGAGAAATACTTGGGCAGCCAGGAAGGAAGAGCCCCATAAAGTGTAAGCACCTCTATTTTGATGCACCAAAATTATGCTTATTACCATACTAACATTTCAGGACTATCTCAAATTAAAGCATCTTTCAAGACAAGTGCAAATAGTTGCTGATGTGTGTCTTTTTATCTTTATTTGAGTCTAAGACATTATTGTAAGGAACCTCAAATAAAACTCAAAAATGAATTTTTATGTATCTTTTCAAAACCAAATTTTTAGGGTTATTGATTGACTAAATTAGTAAATTGATCGACCAAATTACCTTAATCAACCAACCAACTTCATTAACTGATCAAATCAAATCATTTTAGGAAGTTGATAAATATCCTTTTGATCGACCAACCAAGTAAATTGACCGATCAATTAGTGATCGACCAACCACCTTAATTGATCGACCAAATTACCTTTTGATTGATCAATTAACCTTAATTGATCGACCAATTTAATTTCATATTCAGGCAAAACTTTTAGTATAAATAGAAGTCGTACATAGACCATCTTATAAACAACTTTCAAAAGAAATACCTTTCAAACAGTAGAGCCTCTCGTGCTTATTCCAAAAGCCTTCGCACCCCGTTCTTCACGTTCTTTAAAAGCACGTTGCCTCGAACCTCTGTGAAAAATTTGGTTGATCTTTTATTGAGGTTCCATAAAAGTTATTTTGTTATTCTATCTTGTTGCTTTGATTTATGGATCCCAAGATTGTTGCGAAGCTCCGTGGTTGTTTTCTCTTCTCTTCAGAATAAAAAGAGAAGTGGTTGTAAGAGGTTGTGCCACCCTCGTTCAAGTGGTACAGTTACTGGATTTCCTAGCTTGGACTAGTCGGAAAAATCCTAAGTTGGAAGGCTTAGGTAGTGGTTTTCACCCAATTTGGGTTTCAACTATAAATCAGGTGTACTCTGTGCTTGTATCTTTTGTGATTTATTTTTGATCTGTGCATATAAATTTTCTAAGGCAATATTATTCACCCCTCCCCTTTAGTATACCTTGTGATCCACAGGATATCCTCCTACTCTCACAAAGACCCCAACACAGTAGAGTGTCCCTATGGGTTACAGGGCTTTCCCTACCCAACCTTCCTTGTCAATGAGAATCCAAGTAGACCGGAATGAGCAACTTGACCCCTTAAGTCTACCAATTTTAGTCTTGCATTTCACTTGAACTTTTTATTGATTTATGATTTATGACCTAATTTGAAGGTTGGTTAACCCACCAGGTAGGTCAACTTCACCTAACCTGCCCTAAAGTTTAGGATGAGTTGGGTAATGAACCCAAAATCACCCTGAGTGGTTTGCAAGCAGGTTATTAAGTCTGAAGTTTTAAGGATTCAATTGAATGTTAGAACCTTTTTTTGTTGTCTTCTTGCTTAGGTCAATTAAATCAAGGCTTGAGTGACACACAATGAGGGAAATCAATTCTCCTTTAATTCAGGCAACTATGTTTTCCGCAAACCTAAAAATAGAAACCCTAATTTGGCTCTTTTTTTCAGGTCTAATTCTTTCCAAATTCGACATCTAGGGCTCAATCAAGAAGGTGGATAGCCCTAGGCACCTTAAGTCCCTAGTAGGTACAGAAATTTGCATGGGGATGTCTACAATAAATCAAATTAGGCAACTGAAGTGATTAAGTTTAATAAGAATGCGAGTTGGCCCTAATTGATTCCTCTTTTAATTCTTTCCAGAAATTAGGGCTTAAGAAGAAGGAAACGAGATTACCTGCCCCTGGAGTGGCAATCGTGTGGCGGATCTTCTTGATGAGTACCTCGCACAACCACCAAATTTTTTTTTTTGTAGTGAAAAGGAGTGCTATCGAATCGCCGATAGCAGTCCGGGAGAGCTTTTATTGATTAAATGGAAGAAAAGAATTACATGAGTGAACCCTATTAATGTATGAGATTCCAACAATTGTTTACAATATTATCCACATTCACTGGTCTCTCCTGAAATATACTCTCATTTCTAGCTCTCCACACCGACCATAGTACTGCCACCATGGGCAAATATGGCTTATTCAACCTCAAGAAAGAACTCCATAGATCATCCCATGTGGGAATAGTTTCCCTGCATTCCTTCCTCCAAACACAATCTGTTATCATGCATGTGGAAAAAATATGAAGACTGGAGTCATTGTGCATCCCACACAAATGGCATAATTGAGCAGAGGTGCCCATTCTCGTATGCCTCACATCTCCTATTATCAGACCATCTCTTCTGCACAACCACAAAAAGATTTGTACCTTTAGTTGTACATTCAATTTCCATAGCTTCTTCCCAATCTCATCCACCTTTGCCAACTTGGAAGAAATGATGAGTTTCTCATAGGCAGCCACTGATGAGAAAGCCCCATCCCATTTGTATGTATCACACTCCTCAAGCGTAGGTCTGAAAGCAGCAAGTTCCTACAGGAGACGTTAATTTTTTGCCCATGTTCTTGTTCCATGGTTGTTCCTCACCTCATTATTTAACATCCAACTCTCAGAAGCCATGTCCCAATAGTCACACACCAAAGCATTTTATCAGTAGTAGCCGAAAATGCAAAAGGGTACCTGTCTTTTCTCACCCCACCAGGTAGCCATTTTTCCAACCAGAATTTGAAGCTTTTCCCATCACCCAAGACAGACTTGAATAAATTCCAGTTATCTGCCAAGCACGCACCACAGAGGACCAGAAGGGAGACGGCTTATGAGGATTCAAGCGGCTCTTCTCATCATTTCCCACCCCATAACTATCCTGAATGATATCTATCCATGGTTTTTGTTCCCCTTGTAACAACCGAACTGTCCATTTCAATAGCAGTGTGTCATTAAACTCTTTGAGAGATTAGATTCCCATGCCCCCATACTTCTTAGGCGAAAAAATTGAATCCCATTTAACAGGTTGGAGGAAGGCACCTTGGTGAGAAGCCCCTTTCTAGAAGAACCTCTTGCGCATAACATCAAGTTTTTTCCAAATTGACTTTGGAGCTCGGAGAACAGAGAAGAAGAAAACTGGAATGGATGTAATAACTGAATTTAATAATATATACCTCTCCCCTTTCGACAAGTAGCGACTACTCCAGCCTTCTAGTTTCGTAGCTGCCTTCTCAAAGAGAAAAGACCAATCTATTTTCTTCATTTTTGTGCGCTTCAGTGGTAATCCTAGGTATTTGATTGGCAGTGATATCACAAGCTTGCCCAGGATGGTGGAGATATCATTTTGGTCTGTACCGTTCATACCAAAGTAGACCAAGGAGGACTTAGTTCCATTTAATTTTAAACCAGAGATCTCA
The DNA here is from genome assembly GCA_037157565.1 of Thalassia testudinum. Classification (NCBI taxonomy): domain Eukaryota; kingdom Viridiplantae; phylum Streptophyta; class Magnoliopsida; order Alismatales; family Hydrocharitaceae; genus Thalassia; species Thalassia testudinum. Next base: position 54,675,110 of record JAZHRO010000025.1, on the reverse strand, counting down.
CCGAATATGTTGACCATATAATATAGCACCTGTGCTTCCCTCTTCCCACCTTCCACAAAAAGAACAATGTCATCCGCATACTGTAGAATGGGGGCCAATGCTCTACTGTTTGTCATCGAATATCCCCTTATCATCCCATCTGCTGCTAGCTTGCAAGCATATCTTGCAAAGGTATCCACTGCAAAATTGAAAATCAATTGGGCTAAGGGGCAACCTTGCCGTACCCCACACTGAGGCTGAATCCAAGGTCGACATGGCTTCCCATTTATCAAGGAACAATAGGAAGTAGTCGCGATTCACCGCTTCACCCGTTGTATCAAAAGAGGGGGGAATTTTCTCCTTTTAAGAATTTCCCATAGATACGACCAAGAAATTAAGTCATAGGCTCTAGTGAAGTCCACCTTCCATAAGGTGGCCTTGGATTTTTGCCTATGCCATCCCATCACCAATTCTTGAGCCATGATGAATGATTTCTGTAGTGACCTCCCAGGTAAGAATGCAAATTGGACAGGCATAATCAAATCTTGCAATACATCATGAATTCTATTAGCTAGGATCTTGCTGATGATAAGATAAATGGAATTCAACAAAGCAATAGGCCTATAATATGAAAATTTCTCCGCACTCGACTTCTTTGGTAACAAGAACAAATAAGACTTGTTCAGTCTTTCAAAACCAAAGTTTCCTTTTTCAAACTCATGTATAACTTCCATCACATCCTTCTTAAGAACGTTCCACATTTTCTTGTAGAAGACCTGTACCCCATCTTGTCTTGGAGCTCCCTCATTATTTAAACCTTTGATAGCTTCCACTGTTTCATGTTCAGTGAAAGGGGCAACTAACATGGCAACCTGTTCACTGCTGACACACGGAAAAGCAGCCAAAGCCATCCTCCAGGAACCTCTTGGCACAGCCTTGGCTACTTCTTTAAAGTAACGGCCAGCTTCAAATCTTATTTCACGAGTGGAGGAAATGGTTCTCTCACCCACTTTAATAGAGGAGATGAGATTAAATCTTCTCCTAGCACTGGCAGCAAGATGAAGGAATTTCATATTGGCATCGCCTTCCTTGAGCCACAGTTATCTAGACCTGTCATGCTAGTCCATTTCTTTCTTTAAGTCCTCCCTAATGACCTACTGTAGATATTTCCTTTGTTCCTGCTCCTGGGCACTCAGAACTAGCCAGCATTCCTTCAAATCAAGCCTTTGGATCTCAGCCAGTGCCTCAGCCCTCCTCTACTCTCTGATAGCCACCACTGTCTGCCCATATTCCTTCAACATTGTGCGCATATTTGCCAGCTTTGATGCAAGCTGCTATGTAGCTGAGACTATAACAGTCTTATTTTGCCACCAACTGGACAACATGTCTGCAAACCCCTCTTCTCTGAACCAAGCCTTTTTAAGCTTGAAGTATGAACCAACATCCGTACTCACCCCACAATCCCACACAATTGGTGTGTGGTCAGAGAATGGCCTGTCAAGGCTCATAGCAGAAGACAGGTGGAATCTCTCCAAGAGGCTAGGGTTGCCAAAGAACCTGTCCAACCTTGATACCAGCCCACTGCCATTTCTCTAGGTGAAATCAACCCCACTGACAGGGTATTCAGTGATGCCCAAGCTCTACACAGTCAATTGAAATCCAGCCATTGCACCATCAGAACTGCCACCAGGTCTGTCCCCACTCGATAAAGGACAGTTGAAATCACCACCAACAAGCCATGGTACCTCTTGGACTCTTTGATGCACTATTGACAAGTCCTCCCATAATTCCATCCGATTAGTCGCTACACAAGGTCCATATAAGCATGAGATGAACCAATTTAGATCACCTTGAAGGTTCTGACATCTACAGGCAAGCACATGTCTGTCATGGTGGATTTCAATCACTTTAAGGCTGGATTTTTTCCACCATATTGCCATCCCACCAGATCTGCCAATTACAGCCTTCCCCACATAGTCTGCTCTCCTAGATTGTCTCAGAGAGTCCCAGATAGGGCCATTTTCCTCCTCCAAATGTGTCTCTTGAATAAGAGCACAATCAATCTCCCACTCCACAAGATATCTGATAAGAGACGCCCTTCTCACTTTATTGTGCAACCAACGCACATTCCACGTTAGGACTCTCATCCCTTTCTTGGCTGATCCCCTTGAGCCAAATTATTCATGTATTCAACTATGATAGACTTTGCAACAGTTTCCACCTCTATGGGACTCAAGTTCTCCTTCCTTCGCCTCCTAAGCATGTAAGGAGAGCACCCAACCCCCCTCTTTTGGTTGGTCCCTTTCCCGAATTTCAGATCATCAAGAGTAGGGAAGGGCATTTGATTCACATCCCTAAGGGGACTTCTTCCACTGCTGTTTACAATTTCCTCACCCGACTTCATGTCCTTACAACTGGTAGATTTGCTTGAGTCCCTCTATAAGATAGTGTCATCAACCATGAGTCCCCTGCCTGAGTCCATAGGGGTTTGATTAGCACTCCCCATGATAGTGTCATCAACCATAGCCACCTGGTCCCTCTCTAAGACATCCTTGTGGCAGTCTTTCCTCTACTTTGGTTTAGGTACACCATCTTAGGGCTTACGACCCTCTAATTCATCCTATTGTGCCTCACTAGATCTATTAATGGATGACTTATCCTAACCCAATTCTGGTAATATAAATTCCTACCCTATCACTGATAGGCGAATGAGCCACGAAGAGCCCCCACACCTGAGAATAATTTTATCTGGCAGTGACCCACTTCTAAAAACCTCAGCCTCAAATTGTAGCAGGTAGGCATCACCTTCCCCAATTGTAATTTTAGTATCATCACTAACAGATGCAAAGCCAGCAATCATCTTGGTGACCACCCCTCTAGATCTCAAATGTAGAGGCAATCCTTTGACCGCAAGGGTCACACTCCTAGTACCCATTCTCTGAGGGGGTCGATCAGGAAGTGCCCCATCAAAGGGAGAGACCAGCCTCTACAGCACACTGATGTTCTCAAAGGTACTCGAGTGAAAGCGTAGCCTTTCCACATCTAACATCCCCAGACCAAAAATAAGAAAATGGGTCTTGGATAGCACTGCAACCTTCAAGCCTGATGAAACAAGGGATAGGGAACTCACCAGTTGATGGAACCTCTTAATAGATGGATTACCAGTCATGGCTTCGCTGATCAGAGTGCCCCTCAGCATAATCTCCGCAGAGACAATATCCTCTGAGAATGGAATCTCCACATCAATTGTGTGACCACCTAGTGCCGATGGCGGGGGCAGCCAGGGCTCCTTCAGAACCTTCTATTTTGGGCGCGGAGGGTTTGTCTTCATGTGCTACAGCCTCACCCTTGTGCATGAATCACATTTGTCACCGTCTCCCCTACACGCCAGACAGACAAGGGGATTTTTACACACTGCAGCCATATGCCCTCTTAGTCTGCATCTATAACATAGAACCTCTCCGTTCATCCTCCTCCAGCCCTCTCTTGGATCGAATCTGGTTGCCCTACCTTCGTAAGACTGCCATCTCCTCTCCCTCCTTCTCCAATTTCTCGATCTCCTTGTTTCTAATCACCCTCATCCCCAGCCCTAGCCGCACCCTCACCTTCTCACATCGCCCGTTGCCACTCTCTCTCTCTCTCTCTCCATATTTTTCCTATGTCGGGTTCATGATTCAGTTGCAGTTGCTGCTAATCTTTCTCTCATGCCATAGACAGCATGAAGAGAAAGGATCCAATCAGTCTGTGAAACACCACTGAAAGCAATCTTAGATCCAATTCACAACCACAACAAATTAGATAGAATAAGTTAGAATTAGATTATAATTTGTAATCAGTGAAATAAAAATGCACGTTGCTCCCCAGCAATGGTGCCAAAATGTTTGGGCGAAATTGTTGTTGTTTAGGAAATGTGTTGTAGTATAGGACAAAATCGCTCAAAACATTTAAATTTTTAAACTTAGATTCAAAAAGGAATCCGAGATCATTCACAGGGAGCAAGTATGCAATTTAATTCACCAGTCATAAGAAATATATATGCAATTGAAATCAATAATACTCAGAATGATATTTCAATAAAAATTAGAAGAATAGTGCAAAAAGATCGGGTTAAAATGGTGATTTGAATCACCAAATTAACCCTTTAAGTTTAAGCTCACAACCACTTAAATATTTCAATAGTAAACCACAGTTAACAATCCATGTCAATCAAGTATGCAAATATTCCAATAGTAACTAGAAGAAGGGCTCAGATGACAGACCAAAGGCTTTAGACTCCTTAACAGAAGAGGTTCAAGGACCTCTCAAGCAAAGCACAAGGCTCCTCTCTCCTTCAATCCTCAGAAGAGCATAGCAACAGTACCAATAGAGGCTTAAGGGCCTCCTTAGAAATCTCACTAAGTGTTGAGAGAGGGGAAGGCTCAAATCCAAAGGTAGTAAAACCCACCCCCTTCTCTCTCAGATTTTCCTTCTTTCTTTCCAAGCTCAGAATTGGACCAGACCCGGGTAGTGGGTAAAAAAATCCACCACCCAAACCTGCAAGGCATGAGCATAAGCAAAGGCATGGACAAGCATGTGAGGAGCATGTGACTGACCCCAGTGTTCGAATGTGATAAGGCAATGTGACTTTTGGCATATATGCGTAGCTAGAGGCACATCAATCCACGATGTGGGAGTAAGTTCCCACGTTTTCTTCGTGTAGTAGCTGTAAGAGGTGAAGCCTCCAATTGAAGGTAAAGGAGAAGCTGGCAGCTGCAATTGGATTCCTGGGAGGCTTCCTGGAACTTGGCCAAACGACCTTGGAGTAGTATCATAGATGAATGTGGCCAGATAACTACAGCAGCGGTCGGAGAAGATGGTCATAGCAGTAATGCTCTGGTGGGGGTACCTGAGATCACAAATACGACCTTGCGGCCATGTCAGAGAAGCTTTGAAGGATCGCCGTGTTCTAAGGAACAAGATGGTGGTCGTGGCCTACTGTGAAGGTGTGTGTGGAGTGCTGGCAAGGTCGAGGAGGTGGAGTAGAGGAGGTCGAGTTTGGTGGAGGTATTGAGTGGGAAATCTCCTCAATTTCTTGAGGGGTTTTGGTGGGCGTGGAATGGGGAAGGTTTAGGGACCGGTGGTAGGTGATTTGGTGCAGTGGAGCGAGCATGCGGGCTCACCGGAGTGTGGCCAGAGCAAGGGAAGATGACAGTGAGGTGGTTGCATAAGCGTGCAAATGTAGAGGTTAAGTGTTTGAGAAGGGTCAGGGGAAAGTGAGGAGTTGAAAGAAGGAGGTTGCAGACGATGAGATGGTGAAGGAAACGTCGGCTATGATTGGCTGGCGTCGGAGACGAAGGATGCTCCGAGGAGAGGAACGACGATGTCCGAAGGGGGAGGAAGCCCCTCCCAAGTATGGCGACGTTCGGACGACAGAGGGGAAGGACCTGCTACCTATAGTATGCGGCACTAGGCGAAGAGGCTGGAGTTGGGGGATCGCTGGAGATGAGTCTGGAGTAGGCCAAAGGTAGAGGAAGGGTTACTTTTGGCCAAAAACTCGTTAAGGAGCGAGGTCTTGAGAGGAGGGACCTTTTAAAGGTCTGTGGGCTTGCTCTAACCTTGGAAACAAGCTCAAAGAGCTAGGATTTTTAGGGAAAAAGATCCCTGATCTTGAGGAGTTCGCACGAGCTCCTAGACATGAATTGGAGTCCAAGACATGGTTCAAATGATTGGGGATTTTCTGAAGATCATTCCTTCGAATTTTGGAAGGAATTGATCGAGAAATCTGGGAGAAATCCTAGATTGAAGGTAAGTGTGTTTGGGTTCACAATGTTAATGGTGGCAAGGACCTTTTTGAAGAAAATGATGAGATGTTAGGGGGCTAAATGCAAAGATTTTAAAAGCTAGTGGCTTAGGTGTGAAAAATAGAGTTTAAATGGACTAAAATGCAAACTAGGTCAAGCTGGACTCTAATTGGGTCCAAATTTTGGTACCAATGTAATTTGGACCTAAGGAATGTAATGGTGAAGTCAAATTTTAGTTTTCACCAAGTTTGACTAGGCAATTTACTCAAAAACCCAAATTAGGGCAGAACTCAGTCTGTGACTCTACTTAAGGTCAAAATAGGTCCTAAAGGTCAAATCAATGTTATCAAACCTCAAGGAATATATTTCTATGAATTTTAGGAGTTTTAGGTGAATTTTATCCTGACCAGAACCTCAGTAATTCAAGCAAGCCTGAAATTAGGGTTTTGGGTGCTGTATTGATTCTCGCAACGCGTGAAAGCTTGTTTCTATCTATGTGGACCCTCTTATTAGACTTTAATACTCATTAGACCTTAGATTAACCCCTGGAAAACCCCGTGATTATTCTACACTCATGATATGTTGTTAAAACTGCAGAATTAACCCTGATTTATTATTCTCTCATAATGGATCTGAATGGAATTATGACCCTTAGGCGATTATGTAGGAGAATTTGTCAGTTGATTACATGTAATTAAACCTAGTTATGGATCATGATGATGTTATCATCAACAATCACCACCACTTTCTTAATATTCATTTCCATGTCCTTCACTGGCTAGAGGAACCTTTGTTCCTCCATACACTGAATTACCCACACTTCCTAGAGCTTTGAAGGAGCTCCATGCCAATCACAACGATCCATATTCCCAAACCTACAACCCTGGATGGCGTAATCATCCAAATTTCTCATGGTCAGGAAATTCACAAAGACCTAATTTCCAACATCCTTCTACACCACCACTTCAAAACCCAATCCGAGCAACACCTCCACCAGAACAGGGGTATCCACCGTGTGCCTACCTGCATCCCCAACCCAAGCCCACCTAATACTCTCAACTTGGGCCTACATGAGATGATTAGTTGGGGTCCATCATGAAAGCTCTTACTGACATGTAGCAATAGAGCATTGCGATGCAGCAAAAGTGGGATGCAGCATTAGCTGAGATGAGAGCCCAACTTTCACACTTGACGGAATCCTGTCAAACACATTCACTCCCATCTCAAGCACAACCCAATCCTAGGAACATACCTACCCAGAGGTATGTTCAACCTAGACCTCCAGTGCAAGGTCAAGCACACCTTATTTCACAAACCTTGCACGAACCTGAGTTCTACATAGATCCAAATACTTCCTATTCTCAACCCCAACCACCTTTATTGCCAAACTCTGATACCCATCTATGTCTTGAGCTGAACTTAAGGCCATCATAGCTAGGTGTGGTAGAAGCATTGAGGATCTACCATTTCCTGCTTCTACATCTTTCCCTGGACCTTCTACTTCTACTTAATCTGATTTACCTCTTCTTGACTCTTCTCAACCTAGGAATGACCCTCCCATTACCACTTCTGTACCATTTTCGAAGGATTTAAAGAGGAAGGGAAAAGGGAAAAGGAAACAGTTTGGTGTGGCTCCTGAGGAGGACTTACTCAAGTTCTTTGAGCAAGTCCATATAAACATCCCCTTGGATGAGATTTGCCACATCCCGCTTTATGCTAAGGTTTTCAAAGACCTATGTACACCTAAGCGTAAAGCTAGACTTCAAAAAGGGAGTAGTAATATTATTTTGTTGGAACAAGTTAGTTCCATCATCTCCAGTAACCTCCCTATTAATAAGAAAGACCCAGGCACCCCTCTTCTCTCTTGTATGATAGGAAACACCACATTTCATCAAGCCTTACTTGACTTAGGTGCTTCCATCAATCTTATCCCAACATCTCTATTGACACATTTTGAGGTTGGCAATCTGAAGCCAACCGAGGTGTCATTGCGATTAATTGATTGATTAGTTAAGACACCTTAGGGTGTGTTGGAGGATGTTATAGTGCAGGTCAAGGAATTTTACTTTCCTGTAGATTTTATTTCCCTTGACATGTAAATACATGAAGATATCCAAAACACACCCATCATACTAGGGAGACCTTTCTTGGCAACAGCCAAGGAAAACATAGATTATGAGGAGGGCCTTTTGGAATTGAAATTTGGAGATCAAAGGATGAAAATTGACATTTTCAAGGTACAGAAGGGACCATCTTGTAGTTTAATTGAAGAGATCTGCTCTCTAGACTCCTTGGACAAGTTGGTTGAGGATACACTAATTGATTCCTTGACCTTAGAACCTCAATGCCCTTCTACATCTGATCTGATTCTTCCTAAGGCACCTGCCTTAGAGACTAAGGACTTACATCCAATCCCTTTAGTGTCTCTAGGATCTTCTGAGATCTCCACAGTTGCTCCTTCATCTGATCCTGTATCTGTTGACCTTAAACCTCTTCCTAATTCTCTTTGAAGTATGTTTTCTTAGGATAAGATCAAACCTATCCTGTGATTATCAATTCTCACTTATCGTCTGATCAGGAATCATGACTCTTATCTATCCTGAGAGCACATGGACAGACTATAGGATGGTGCTTAGCTAACTTGACTAGCATTAGTCCGTCTTAATGCACCCATAGAATATTCACTGATGAAGGCTCTAGACCTACCCAACAGCCACAACGTAGACTAAACCCAACACTTCAAGAGGTGGTAAAGAATGAAATGATTAAGTGGTTAGATAATAGAATCATTTTCCCTATTTCTAACAGTCAGTGGGTAAATCCTGTTCAGGTTGTGCCTAAGAAGGCTGGACTTACTGTCATAACCACTGAGTATGGAGAAGTCATCCCTACAAGGATTGATAGTTCGTGGCGAGTATGTATTGACTACCGCACACTCAACCAAGCCACGGAGAAAGATCATTTCCCATTGCCTTTCATTGATCAGATTCTGGAAAGATTGGTAGGGAATATTTTTCTGCTCTTTCAATGTCTATACAGGAAAAAAATCTTGTGGCCATTCACCTCGATGACCAGGAAAAAATGACCTTCACCTACCCGTACAGAACCTTTGCTTTTCGTAGGATGCAATTTGGATTGTGCAAGACACCTGCTGCTTTTCAGCGGTGTATGTTTGCAATCTTTTTTGACTTAGTAGATGATTGTTTAGAAGTCTTCATGGATGACTTCTTGGTCTTCATGAGCACATTTAATGCATGTTTAGACCACCTAACCAAGGTCCTGTAGAGATGCATCAATGTGAATCTAATACTTATTTGGGAGAAAGAACACTTTATGGTACCCGAAGGACTTGTTCTAGGTCACCTATTTCTGAGAGATGAATTGAGGTTGACTGTGTAAAGGTAAAATTGATTTCTGACCTGCCATTATCTTCGTTGGTTAAACAAATTCTATCTTTCCATGGGCATGTTGGTTTTTATCGTCATTTTATAGCGGACCTCTTGAAAATAGCCCAACCTCTCACCAATCTCCTCTCTAAAGTTGCAAACTTCCAGATCTCTAACGATTGTGTTCGTGCATAGATGACACTTCGTGATCTGGTTACTAAGGCACCAATACTGTAAGCCCTAGATTGGTCTCACCCTTTTGAGATCATGTGTGATGCCTTTGATTATGAAGTAGGGGCAGTCCTTGGTCAAAAATTGGATGGGAAACCTACAGTCATTTACTATGCTAGCAAGACCTTAGATGAAGCATAGAGGAATTACACAATCGCTAGAAAGGAACTGCTCGCAGTAGTATTTGCACTAGAAAAAATCAAACCCTATCTTTTAGGTTCCTACATTATTGTCTACATTGACCTCACAGTAGTATGACATCTTCTTACCAAGAAGGATGTGAAATGTCATATGATTAGATGGATCCTACTATTGTAGGAGTTTGATTTAGAGATTCATGACAAGGCTGGGAAGTAGACTGTGGTAGCTGACTACTTATCCCACCTTCCTTCTAAAGCAATTTCTCCTTCACTTTCATTTGTTGACCACTTCCTTGATGAGCAATTGCTATTCATTCATTCTAATCTTCCCTGGTATGCTGACATTGTCAACTACCTAGCTTCTGGAATCATTCCCTTTGATTGGGTCCAGCATAAAAAAGATAGACTTAGATCTGAAGCCAAGCACTATTACTGAGAATAACCTTGGTTATTCAAGTACTATAAAGACCAGATCCTTAGAAAGTGTGTCCCTGATAAGGAGATAGAAAGCATTCTGTCATTCTACCATGACTAGGCATGTGGCGGTCATTTCTTTAGCAAAAAAACTGCTGCAAAAATTTTGTAGAGTGATTTTTATTGGCCCACAATTTTCAAGGACACACACAAGTATAGTAGGGCATGATTATGCAATCAGTCTCTCGGCAACATTGGCTGCTGAGACATGATGCCCTTGAATCCAATTTTGGTGTGCGAAATCTTTGACATATGGGGCATTGACTTCATGGGACCTTTTTCGAATTCTTATGGCTTCAAGTATACCTTGTTGGCAATTGATTTTGTTTCAAAATGGATTGAAACCATCTCCTTGAGAACTAATGACCATAGAGTTGTGACGTAATTCATCCATGACATTATCTTCTCTAGATTTGGGGTACCAAAAGCCATCATAAGTGATCAAGGGTCTCATTTTAGGAACACACATTTCCAGTCCCTACTTCAAAAGTATGGGGTGACACATAGGATTGTTACACCTTATCACCCTCAAACTAATGGACTAGTTGAATTATCCAACTGGGAGATCAAGAAGATTTTACAGACTGCCATCAGACCTGACAGGAAAGATTGGTCTTCTTACCTTTTTTATATGTTGTAGGCATATAGGATAGTTTACAAAACTCCATTAGGCATGTCTCCTTTTAGACTTGTGTATGGAAAACCTTGTCATCTTCCCATAGAACTTGAGCACAAAGCCTATTGGGCCATCAAGAACTGTAACTTGGACCTAGAGAAGGCCGATGATCATAGAAAACTTCAAATTTCCTAGCTTGATGAGTTAAGGAATGAATCTTATGAAAGCTCAAGGATTTATAAGGATAAATTAAAGGCCTTCCACAATCGTCACATCCATAGAAAGTCATTTCACCCTAGCCAGAAAGTCCTTCTGTTTGACTCAAGACTAAATCTCTTCCCAGGAAAACTTATATCAAAATGGAATAGACCTTACACAATCTTGAGAGTATTTGATAATGGAGTCGTTGAGATCACTGAGGTCGACAAATGTAAACCTTTCACCGCAAATGGACAAAGATTAAAACCTTTTATTAAGCCGCATGATCTCAGACTTGTCAATTCTATCATTTCGCTCCAATATTTTAAACCAACTTTTGACATATCTGAGTTTGCGCCTAGCTGAAGGCATAAAACTTAGCAAACCTATCTCTTGTATATAGTTGTATTCATCTTTCTTTCTTTTCCATTTCTTTCTTAGGTGTCTATCTTTGCATTTTTAGCATGCATTCATAGTCACATGTGTCTTGCATTTCACTTCTTAGCTTGACTTTCCACTCTAATCTTGTATCAGACTTGGAATTATCCACACAAAGGTTTTTATCTCCTCATTCTAACTTCCTTCTGTCACCCAATCTAAGTTAGTGAAAAACAAAGCATGCATTTGCATCCACCCTATTCATACAATGAGGAAATTGCATCATTTAAGCATAAGGAGGTGTAAATGGTGAAATCATTTTCTGGAATGCAATGATAGACACACTAGTAGGCCATTGTAGCTTGATTCACTCAAGCTTTGGCTTAATACATTTTAAGCATTGACAAGATGGACCAGGATCTCTCCTAACTTAGGACGTATTCTTGTACCTTAGTCACCAGTATAGGATTCGCTAGTTAGCTTTGGCTTAGGAGTCTAAGTAACTTTGGTTTACACTACACAGTGTCGAGACAGACCTTATGAACTTAAAATTCAACCCTAGTGTTCATTAGGGAAGGTGGAGTCCTTACCTATGCATGTAGGTAGACTCTTTGTCCTAGTCTTTAATTTTGTGTTTAGGAGAAGGTTTTCCCACCAAAGTACTCACCCACCAAATAAGTGTGTTCTATTAAATAAAGTTGTAGAAGACATACTGACATTTTTTCAAAAAAAAAGAGAAAAAGTCAAAAAGAATTGAAAATCGACATTCTTTTGAATAAACTAAGTATGTTCTCCAAATCTTGTATATTTTCCACCAAAAATATATTTTTCAGGGTGCATTACAAATACCATGTTTCCACCAAATATTCTTTAAGCCACAATGCGATAAGTGTTGGGTTTGAGTCTTCACTCATTTTTGAGAGTTGATCCGAAGACATGAGCTAAAGATAGGACCAAACTGAACTTAAAATGACGTGAAACCCTGAGATTGAGTTTTAGGGTTCATCTGGTTAGTCTTGACCATTTACTGAGGACAACCATAACCTCTTGGCATCTAAGATTTGTAAAACCCTCTTGAGTCATGGAAATCGTACTTAATGTTTAAATATAAAAAGTCCTCGTTGGTTGAGAGATAGTCTATGTCATATCAGTCTTGAGTTGTAGTAAGTCTTCCTAAGCAACTGGTTCTCACAATGTCCAGATATAAACATTGTTGGCTTTTCAAAAAAAAAAATTCAACTTAGAGATCATCTCTAAACACTTAATGAATTGAAAGGAGTAAATAGATATCTCATCACACTTACCTAGCTGATACTTAAATGCCTTGCATTGAATGGGTTGTTTGCTAAGGGACTAGCAAAACCTAAGCATGGGGGTATGATGGAGGCGTGTTTCGCGTGTTCAAAATCAGGATTCGGAGGACCCGTCGTCATAGCTCACAAAACACATCTATCAAATAGTGTGAGTTTCGGGTCGAACATAGGGAGGCGAACATTTGGTTTTATAAAAATCCATGCTTCGCTTTTATTTATTTTTGGTCTTTTTTATCTTTTCTAATTTTTTGGTATTTTTAGCAAGCAAGAGATCAGGTCGATGAATTCTAGCTAATTAACTTGCAAAAATTTAAGAGAGAGAGAGAAAGAGAGAGTGAGAGAGAAACAATCATCTATTTATAAAGAATTATTTGCTACAACTACGAAAGTGGAAAATCTATACTATGAAAGCGAAAGAAAGATAGAAAGAGGTGAGAGAAATCCCCCTCGACGGTCGCTTGGAGGGCCACTTGCTCTGACATCACCTAGAGGAAGGTGGTGACGAGTGAGATGAGCGGGGACACAGTCGGAGGATGGAAGGCAGGGAAAGACAACGTTGCGGCGAGGATCGCCTTACCGAAGGGCGGTGAGAGGACAACCACGGGATGCTCCACGAAGGGGGATGAGGGGAGGGAAAACTATTTGGTTTTCCACTCTAGACGAGCATCCCCAGCTTGGGGCAAGCTCTCTCTAGAGCCTTGGAGGTGGTGAGAGGAAGAAAGGAAGAAATGAAGAAAAATGAGAGGGGTAGGGGTCCTTTTATAGTGGAGGAAAGAATCAAATTCGTATACAGGACATTTAGTGATGGTCATAACTGTCGCTGAAGATCCTACTCACGCGCCCCTGCTGCCGCATCATTGGCGCGTGCTGTACGCGCCCTTGTCGCGCGCGCACGTGTGATACGTGTCGCTGCTGCCGTTGCCTCCGCGTGCACGCTGCGCTGCTGCATGCGCCGCTGCGCTTGTGCGTGCATGCCTCCATGCGCGCGTGCACACCCATGCTGCTGTGTGCGTACGGTGGTGCATACGTGGGCATGGGCATTCTGGGTTGTGCCACGTGGCGTAATCTGTGCCGTCCATCTTCTTTCCTTTGTAGGGGATACTACAGAGGTCGGATTGAGTCGATTTTCATGCCGTTGGGCTACGATCGTCGACCCAAATCCATCCGTGCAGTTGGATTTGTCGTTTGATGCTTCGGATTGCGTCACCTATTCCCTCAACTATTGATCTTCCTTAAATTGATTGCATATGGTGCTATGGGTCTCCGATCGAGGCGATTTCGAAGGCGTTGGACTTCGATCGTCATCTTAATTAGATTCATACAATCAGATCATCAATCTGAGGCTTCAAAATAAATATCCTTCTCTCCTGACCACAAAAAGGATGCAATTAACCTAAATTATATACAACTACTCTAAATGCAGAATGATGCATGTTATGCAATATTTATAACATGAAATGCAAATTTAAGCCTAGGAACATAATGAATAGGCATTTTACCCTCAATAATTGTGTCTACATCAGGGTATGATGAGGTGTGGCTCATCATAGCTAAAATGCCAAGTTAAGCTAGAAACTAGATTAAACACTATCTTATTAACATAATAAATGGGTTAAATGTAAGAATTAGCAGAAATGACCTAAAACATCAAATTGTGTTAAAAATGCATAGTTATGTCAAATTAGTGAGATATTATATTCATAAATGTAAATTGATGATCCAATTGCTAATTGAACACATTTTTTAGCACAAAAGTACAAATCAAAGGTTGAATTAACTTCTAAAATGTTTAATTAAGCTATCATAAAAGCTTGATTTTATTTGGACGTCAATAGGACCTTGCTTTATGAGTTTCACATTTAGGTCCTCATTCCATAACATTTTATTCACATCTAAAACCTCCAATGACCTATCTGTGACCCACAGGGACCTCTTTTTTAGTAGCCAGGGATCGCTCTGCAGTGATGTTTATCACTAATGGGCCTTTCTTGAAAATTGTACACCATTTTGCTTTAAGGGTGTCTCTACAAAAATCCCAACACACCTGTGCCCACACGTGCACTGTAGTCGCGAAGAACATAATGCATAGACGTCGTTGATTCCTTGATCGAATGGTAGATTTTTGTCCAATCTCCACACACCTTCGCGCAAAGCAACTTCACCTCCCTTAGATCATATCTAGTAGTGGAGATTCACCCATTTCCATCTTGTGCTCTTCTCCACTTTCATCCCACCATTGAAACCCTTGTGGATTAATCTCACCTTAGCGGTGATTGGATTCACTCAAGGCCTACTTAAGAACTTGCTCAGTGCTCGCGCGACCTTCATCAACTCCTTTCCTACATTCTTTAGTTGATCCTTTCATCCCTCTAGTTTCTCTCATCATAGCCCCTTGACTCCATTGCTACTGGCGGTGGTGCTCCAATTCCTTCAACATTCCTTGCCGCTAAGGATTGCGTAACACCTGAGGGCAACCTGAGCTTCATTAGCAAGCTTTCCCTCCACCGGAGTCCCTTTCCTCTCTTCTTCCTCTCCATCCACTAGGTGGACAACCACAGGCCCCGTTCTTCCACTTAGTTAGGATCTACTGCTTTTTAGGGTAATTGTTAGTGTAGTGTAGAGTAAATAGAGTAGAATTAACTATACAATTCATGGATTTTGTAGTTAGATAGGAGTAGATTAGGGTAATGCTCCCTTACCTCCTCTAATCAATTCAGATAAGAGGAGACGAATTCACTTTCATCTACGTATTCATTGATCTTTCTCCACGCTTCATGATTGCCTTTTGTCTTTTTCCTCAATGTTTTTATTATCAGATCACTCCATCCATCAGGCAACTGATAAATCTGAAGCTCAGAAGCTTTTAGACCTACTAGTGTGTCAAATCCACTTGAGGGTAAGTTCATGCATGTCATCTGATCACAATCACCCTCTCTTAAGCTGAATTGAGCTTGATTTGACCTTTTGAATCTGATTTGATTTCGTGGGATGATTTATGAATTTAATGAGAAATTTGAATTCTATTAGTTTTAATCAATCAAATTGAGTTTGTATTTATTTCATTGGTTTATTGCGAAGGGCATAAGCTATTTTAACTCAATTTTAATCGCTAAATGTGCTTTTGCCCAATTTTAACATCAATCCCTTATTTCTGGCACTATTTGGTAGCTCAAGCCCATGAGAATCAGATGCACTAATTCGAGGCTTGAGCAATGATCCAATGGGTTTTAAATGACCACCCAGAGCTCCTGTAAACCAATCTATAGTGTGTAGGAACTCTAAATGTTCAAAACATCTTGGTGAACAAAATCAAAAGACCCAGGTGGGTGACATCTAGACCTCATCTCAAAGAGTTTAATCTATGTTTTAGGGTGTTGATTGAGGTCTGGTAGGTTTTAATGAAGGTTTGGAAGCAATTTTGTGTGGGTTTAAAATGCTCCTATTGATTTTCTTCTTATAAGCTATCTATGGCCATGTAGAAGAGTTAATTAGGTCATCTAGGGTTTTTGAATTGTAATCTAGCTTTGAGATGGATTTTAGACATTTAGAAGTGTGTTTACGATGTTTTTAATGTGAATATTCTTGGATTTCATACATGGATTTGGATATTGAACGTTGAAGTAGCATAAGTTGTTGAAATTGAACAGCAGCAGTGGCTATTGGGTTTTCAAAGTGCTACAGCAACATTAATTGTTGGATCCTTCAAACAGCAGCAAGGCAATAGTAATTGGTTGCTCAATTAGGTAGCAACAACAGCAATAGTAGCTACTGATTTGATTGACCAAAAGTAGCTGTTGTAATTTGATAGCAGATGGACTAGATGAAGGGATTTAAAATGGATGTTGAGATCATTTTTAGGATTTTAAGGAGCTGACAAATATTTTATTATCCAAACAACAATTGCAAGCATCTAGAACTAAATTTTGGATGTTCTTGGATGCTCACATCTCCTTATCAACCATTAGAACTAAATTTTAAGACCTTTAATAGCATGGGTTGATATCATCTAGGCTCTTTAGGATGAGATTTGAAAATATAAAAAATTCTAAAAATTTGTAAATAAATAAAAGAAACCTATCTTTAGTAAGATTAGATATATTTTTAAGTGCATGTAAAGCTTCAAAGTAAACCGAACCCTCGGGTTGGTAGAACATTCCAGCCAATGATTTGGTCTACTTTGAAACTTAATAAAAGAACACAATACAAAAATCACAAAAGGAATTCCTCTTTGTATCATCTTACCTTTTCTCTCTCTTCTCCTACCTCTACTAAATATATAAATACTATAGAAACTCAAAAATGCCCATAAAGACCTAAAAATACCTTATACATAGTATTTATACTTGTAAATATAACTTACTACTAAGTTAAATGTAAATATTGCAATATATGTTAATACTGTATATAAATAACTTATAAATGTATTATATATATTTAAATAAGTATTTAGGTTGAGTTATTGTATATATACCTTTATTATATAATTATATATTAACTTATAGTAGATTATGTGTATTTAAAATAGGGTAATTATAAATAAATAAGTAAACATGTACAATCATATTTATTACTATACATATGTATTTAATTAATTATTATATACTATATGACACCTGTACATTGATTTATTTATGTATTTACTGTAGGTAATTAAGTTATTAATTCAATTATATATGTTAAAATAAAATAAATTAGTAAATTAACTCAATACTAAAGTAATCAATGTTGTACACTTATATATATTAATTTCAATTATTTTCATCCTATTTATAATATATTTGTACTATATGATAGTATTTATATCTAAATTATGTATATATCTAATAAAATCATGTATATAATTGTATATAAATTAAAATAAATGTTCTAAAATAAATTTAAAATATGTAATAAATACATTATTATGTTAATTAACTAATTTATGGGTCAATTGAATAATCAATTTATTAATTTAGACATTAATTGGGTAATTAAACATTAAATTAATATGTATATTTCAGTAACTTTAAGTAATCTTTAAATATAATTAAATAATTAATTATTGTAAAATAACTATATCAATAGGAAGCCCTGTGTATAGGCTTCATGTGTATATAATTTAATTTGCAAATACTATTTAAATAGGCATCGAAATTGAGGCCTAAATCTAGCCTTAGCACAGGCAGCTACACGCCAAATCAGACACTTTGCTTTGTCCCACATAGTGGGATGAAGAAGCCCTGCAACCACATAAAAGGAATTCAGTGCAGCAGCTCTTCAGTCATTAGTGCTCGACGTAGCCATTACCCCCTTATCCCCTCTCTAAGCATGATTTGGCATATATTCTAAGCATATGTAGGCTGGTAGCCCGGTTTAGTGGTCCGCATCCAGTTTAGTTGAAACGGATATGGGTCGAGAGAATGCACTATAAACCAGCTAACTAAGAACTAGGGCCAGTTCATAGTAGTGGTCTGGTCCCACCCAAGAGGGTGCTATGTATCCTGCGAATCGAACCGGTCCACCCATAAAAAAAAACAAATTTTTATGGGTGTTGAGTGTGCTGCGAGCCTTAGTGTACTGTGAGCTATGTGTGTTGAGTAAATTAACTCAGTATGTGAATGTAGTGTGTATATGTGTACATGTATACTTGTATGGTATATAAGTATAATATGTATACTATGTACGTATGTATAGTATATGGATATATAAGTAGAGTATAGGATAGTAGTATACATATAAGCCCTATGTGTGTATATATATTTTTTGTTAAGGCCTTAGTGACAATTAGATCCACCACTGTAAGTGTACATATATGTTAGTAAAAATAGTTCTTTTTGCCTTATAGTTTTTACATATGTTTTATAAGGCTATAGTGACATTTATATATGTTGCTGTATATATATTATATGTTACTAAAGTTATTAATATATGTTAGTATAACTTAGTTTAGCATATATTTGTAGTTATTTCTGTACCTATACTTAGGTGTTATTTAGGATGGTTGTATATAACTAACATAGAGTAGTTTTTCTTAGTTTTTGGTGCATGTTTAGTTGTAAATATGTTCAAGGCATTGTAGTAAGCATTAATTGATTCTTTTGTACATAATTAACTCATTCATTCATTTTTTGATTTATTGATTCATTTTATATATATAATTGATATTTTTTGGAATAAAAGAGCATTTTTGGAATATAGAGAATGATGTATATCAATAATTGTCTCCTAGTGAATGACTTAGAATAAACCAGTAAAAATTATGCAAATAAATAAAATGACATCATCTATTTGCATTACGACTATACTACAATAACGACAATTAAAATCACATTTTTAACATGCAAATGGTTTTTGCGATCAATATCTCACTTAAAAATTAGAATAATGGATCACAAGTACAAGACCACACATCAAGGTCTCACTCGACTTCCTCTATAGTCAACCCCACCTAGGGTGGTACACACTTTGATTTATATCTAGATTCGTGCAACCCTAAATGGAGAAACAATCCTGATCTTTCATGGCCTCCATAGAGACAAACTCAGACTAAATATCAATCTAGGCCTACCCAAACTTATACTCAATCCATCTTATGGCAACCATCCAGTTCCACCCAACCCACAATTACATTGGAGACTATCATGAATCTTATAATGGATTGGAACAAGAAATGTGAAGAAAAGCTAACTGAGTTAATGAAACAAATTCAAGCCCAAGGGGAACAAATCAAGAGACTACAAGGAAATCCTTATCCTATTCTACATACTTCTCACTCTTATTCTCCGCCTATTCTTTCGACCCCTCCAATTTATCACATGTTCCACTATGCTGGTGCTAATCCCTTGGCCCCTAAAAGAAAGAGAAAAGCCAAAAGCCCATTTAAACAATCTAATTCAAGCTTACCTGAAAATCCTAAGACCAAACTCGCATTCAGCTCTGACTTAGATTCTAGAGACAAAAAGAAGAAAAATGCCCTGAATATGATTTGACCTTTTTACCCTTTCTTGGAGCCTTAAAGAAAGGGCTAAAAGAAAAGAAAATGACTTGCACACCAAAAGAGGTGGCTTTGTTTGCTCACATGAGTGCAATTGTTATAGGCACTCTACCACCCAAAAAGCTCGACCCTGGAAAACCTCTTATATCTTGTACCATCAAGGGATTCACCTTCAACAGAGCCATTGTGGATCTAGAGTCCTCCATCAGCTTGATTCCTATCGCCCTTTTTGACTACACCAGACCTAGAGATCTACACTAAACACTTGTCACTATTAAAACGGCAGATGGCTCCATCAACATACCTAAGGGGAAGTTTATGATGTGATCATCAAAGTGCAAGGTCTTAGATTTCCTGTTGATTTTATTATTTAGGACATGGACATACCGAAGAAGCTTAGTGACTCACCCATCATTCTAGGCCACCCTTTCTTGGTTACGACCAATGCACGGATTGATTGTTACTCAGGATGTATGGAAATGAGTAGAGGCAATGGGAAGATTTATTTTGATATTTATGCAGCCGCTAAGAGAATGAAGTTAGGGTCCTTTATGGATAATTCATAAAGTGATTCGGAGGATGAACCGGAAGAGATAATGGCAATTGACACCAAGGTAGGACCACATGTCTAGTATCAAGAATCCACTAGATCGCAAAAGCCACCCTCAATACAAGGTCAAATCTTTAACAGAATGGTTGACTATCTTGAATAACCCAACCCAATTCAAACCCTTTCCACTTGCAATGAATCCTAGATTGTTGGTTGATCTAAATGGTTCACAAAATGAAAGATGAAAAGAGAAAAAAGAACTGAATAAGATGATAAGATATGGAAAGAAGAATAAAAAAGAAGATGTATAATGAAAGAAATGAAAAAAGAAGAGGAAAGAAGGAAATAAAAAAATGCCATCCAAGAAGAAAGGATGACCAAGCAAGGCAGGGAAGACCTTGTGGCTGTCCAAGAAGAAGGAAGATGAGAGGTGGTGTCCTCTTTATGGTGAAGAGAGCACACCCAAAAGGAGAAAAGGGTGGAGCACCCTTTCTTCTTCTAGCAGTCCATGGTGGTGCTTGGAGGAGGAAGAGGAGCACTGATGGAGGACCATCTTTAGGCATCCATGGAGGACAGCTTGGAGAGGAGGGAGGAGGAAGGTTGCAAGTTTTTTTTTTCTAGAAGTGCCAAGAATCATGTGAGACACTTATTGTTTTTTCTTTTATTGGATGTAGTGTGGCTTTTTGAAC
The DNA here is from genome assembly GCA_037157565.1 of Thalassia testudinum. Lineage (NCBI taxonomy): Eukaryota > Viridiplantae > Streptophyta > Magnoliopsida > Alismatales > Hydrocharitaceae > Thalassia > Thalassia testudinum. Next base: position 54,654,403 of record JAZHRO010000025.1, on the reverse strand, counting down.
GTTAGGATCGCCATCTATGTAGGGACAATTAGGTTGACACCACTAATTGTGGATCTAGATTAGGAAGGCTAATTTGGAGAGTGTTGGTGTGTTGTTTGAATTTCGTAGACTAGGTTGTGTAGGATTTGGTGCTAAATAGGTTGGGTTAGGTCCTAGTCTAATTAGGTGGTAATGAGTCAAATGGTTTTAATTATACTAGGTGGGTTTAGATGTGAACTTAATTGGATCTAGGGGAGCCTAATAGAGTCTAGGTGCACCTAATTAGGTATTGATGAACCTAATTAAGTCTAGGGTGATCCAATAAGTTGTAAGTGCACCCAATTAGATGTGGCTTAGGTCTAGGTGGACCCAATTGGATCTAGGTGAACCCAATTGGATAGGGTCAAGTCCAAGTAGACTCTAATGAGCCTAATTAGATATAGGTTAGCCTAATCAGGTTCGTATGGAGCCAATGGGAGTAATGGCTGACCTAATTGACTCAGGTTTGAGTCAATTAAGGGTGTTATGGATCTAGATAGGATTCTAGACTGAGAATTGGGTTAGTGATAGGGGGACTAGGAACATGGATAGTAGGATAGAATATGTGGATAGCGAGATAACACCGTGGATAATGTTATCCAAATTTTGGGATTATGGGTTTAGGTTATCCTAGGTGAAGGTTAGGGATGGGGATAGTGCGGATAGGAACATGGATGGTGCTATCTATGTTTTAGGTTCTAAGGTTACGATATCCTACTAGGTGTACTTTTAGTCTTGGGAAGGCTATCCTAGGGTTTCTAGGTGTAAGGATAAGGATATCCTCCTCTCTCCATTGTCTAGATCCAGCTTCTTTCTGTTTCTTCTCTTCTTTACATTATTTTACTTTATTTTTCATTGTAGCTTTATCTGGATCACTTTATAACCTGCAAATAACAATAAAAGCATTAAATAGCAAGATAATCTCACATTATTCTATGTACAACATGATAAATTGATGCAATGTATGATATGCATGATATGAATGCAATATTTACAAATTACTAGAATTCTAACATTATTTAGGTTGATTATGACCTATGATTGCTGTGCAATTAGTTGCCTAGTAGATCCTCCATCCTAAGCTCCTTAATTTTGTGAGCTTCCTTGATAGTGGTTACTTTTTGTTCCCATTTATGTCCAAGGCAACAGAGTAACTTGGATTGGAGCTCCCCTTCCATGAAAGTCTTCCCAAGAGACTTAAGATTGTTCACAATGAGTGTGAACCTAGTATATATCTCACTCAAGGTTTCATTATTTTTCATGATAAATGATTCAAATTCTTGAGAAAGTAAATTAATTTTGGAACTTACCTTTGATGTACCTTTGTGTGTTACCTCCAAGGTCATGTTTCTAGCAAAAACTTTTTTTATCTCCCCCATGCTTATTCCTAGCTCGATCCTACAACAGATGTGTTGGGATCATCATTCCCATTACCAATCCTCAAGGAGTCTTTGGTGCTAGCACTTCAAGATAGTATTGTCCAAGACACCACCTAGGAGCTCACAACCCAAAACACAATGTAGTGTAAAGGGACGCTCCAAGCAAACTCAAGTTCTAGCTTCGACGCTATGGGTAGATCACTATTCGGCATGTAATTCATGTTTTAAAAGTTAATTTAGTTGTACTATAGCATGAAAACACGTCGACAAATAAATTTATAAAACTCCGGTGAGTACCGGGTCGTTTGTAGGGAGGCAATCTCTATTTCTTTGCAGAAGCTTTTTAATAAAGCTTGTTATAAATAGATATTTATATATGTATATATGTATACGAATTAGATATCATGCATTCAGAAGATCAGAATCTTATTGCAATTAAATAGAGTTTTCACAATAAAGAATGCTACTAGAATTAAATAGAGAGATAGAGAGAGAGATAGAAAGTGGCAGAGAGACGACATGCTTATAGGATGCTTGTACGAGGTGCGACAGCACCTCAGATCTAGAGAGCCGAGATGAAGGTCGGAGCAGAGTTGTAGAGCGATAGAGAGATGCAAAGAAGGTGGAAGGTATCTGGAGTTGATGGAAGAGAGAGGATGCATGCGTGCAGTTACCAAGCGCTCATATCGCACCACACTTTCGCTCCTCCGCCCTCCATTGCTGATCCAATGGCCAATCGCATGCTTTCTCAACACTTTCCTGATTTCATGCTCAGGCAATTCCGAACCCGTGCGCTTCGATTCCAGCGCAAGTGTGTGAGCCAACGCGCTATGCGTGAGTTTTGTTGTATTTTCCTCTTTGTATCTATTTATTCTTATCCAGTTGGATGGGTGATGTGGCACGCTCGTGGCCGTTGGATGAAGATCCAACTACCCATAGTGTGCAAGGGTGGCCTTCCTAGATGGGCAGGTGCTAAGAGAGTGTCTATGATGGCACCACATGGCGCCATCATGGCCGTCCATCTTCTTTTCCTTGTATTTAGTGCTGTAGACCTCCGATCGAGTTAATTTTTTCGTCGTTGGACTGCGATCGTTGATACGGATTCATCCGTGCAGTTGAATTCTTCATCTAAGGCTTGGATCTTTGTCTTTTATCTTTATGATCTCTGTTCTTTTATGGACTGCACAAGATACCCTGGTTGTCTGATAGAGACGATTTCAGAAGCATTGGACTCCTGCTGTCGTCCTGATCAAATCTATACGGTCCAATCTGTCAGCCGCTGCTTTAGATCATCTGTGATAAAAAATCATCTCTCATTAGTACATAAAATGACAATATTATCTATATAACTAATAAACTAGCTATTGTGCAAATTACGATGCCCATGAATGCTTTAATCCTTAGTTATGCTAGGATCTAGCTTAATTCAGGTGATTTAGATTGCGTGATTGCTGTGCAATCACACCTCCATGCCTAAATCTTGCTAGTCCCTAGCAAATGCATGACTAAATGCAAAGTGGTCCTACATGAGTAATTTCTTTATCAAGAGTTTGACTAGAGGTTTATGTCTTCTATTTTCATCTGAAACTTTAGTAATCCAGATAATCGTGACTGTGTTTTGTTGTAGCCTATGCAGCAGATCCAAGTGAAAGCCAATCCTCATCTAAAGCTCGTACTTGTCCCTTAGTAAAGATCTATTAGAATAGGCAAACTTCTTCCCTCGGGGTTATCTGTAAATTCAACCCTGGTTTTTGTCTTAGGTAGAAGATTTTTTAGTAAGTGGATTTGTATTTGGTGGCTCACACTCATTTGATGCTACATATAGACTAGTATTTTAGAACCTAGATTTCCGGATTTAAATAATTCAACTCAAAGAGAGGTGGAGAAACTGTGCTCTCTTTAGTTCCTTTATACTCATTCTTTCTCTTTCTTTCTTTTTCTTTTTCTTTTTCTTATCTTTTCTTTTCTTTTCTTTCTTTTTGAGCTCACAATCTCACCAAATTTATTAGTATATTTGGTGGTCTCTCCTGGCATTAACACTTTGATTAGGTTCTGATAACTCTAAGACAAAGTCAGAATTCCTCAGCCCAAATTCAAGCAGCCAGAAATACAGAAAAGTAGGTCAAGGCTGTATTTGGTGGATTGTGAGGATGGTAGGTGTTGTTGCCTCATTACATTTGAAATAAATTCTAAAAACACTTATAAACTCTTTTTTTCTTTTCTGATTTTTCTTTCTTTCTAAATTATATATATATATATATTTCTCTTCTCCCTTTCTTTTCGCATCCAAATATCTACTAATGCAATGCAGTATAGTATACGAACTTTTATTTACGAGGCATTATACAGGATTATGGGTGTTCAAGAGAATATCAAGTGGCTTATTTGGTGGAAGTGCCTATTCTCAGCACTAGGAAGGGAATGGATAGGACAATGTATTTCTAACCTTGACATTAATACTCTCCTTCAGCCGAGGATTCCATAAAAGACGATCGTGACCAACCACCTCAGTCCCAGTTTTATCAGAACCCCCTCTCTACGTATTTACCTTATTTGGTGGCTCTCAAGAGATTCGCACTAAGAACTTGTACGCAGAAACTGAGTGCGAAAACTATACCTAACTCCAAGTATCATTATCTCATTATCCAGAGTTTAAGATTCTTCATACTAGCCTTAGAGCACCAGTAGACTTTCTACTCTCACCTCACACATGTTTGGTGGATATGTTAGAAGATAGTTTTCCTGACTCCCTAATTACTCTCCAAGGGTTTAGGAGAAGAAGCATTGCTTCTTTTCGACAAACAAATGATGTTTATCAGTCTTCATGTAGGATCCATTGCAAATTCTACGTGTAAGTGTGAATTTGTACTGGATTCTAAACTCAGGAATCAACTTAAGGATAAATCCCTAATAAAACCTTAATAAAAATTCTTTATGCCTAAATGCAATTTTCTTTTTACATAAAAATAAGACTTGCAATGTCCACCCCCCCATGCCTATTCATTACAATGTCCTCATTGAAATGTATTGTTGAAACGTTTTGCAAATCGCTACGCTTACGTGTTTGGTTTTGGAAAACCTGTCATTGTAGTTTGAAAGCGAAGAATTCATGTTCAAGAAATAAAATTTATACCGAAAAGAATTCCGGGTCGAACACAGGGAGGCTACGTTGATCTATATTCGCAATTATATTTTTTTTAGGATTTTTTTTTATAAGCAAGGCAATATAATTACAATGGAGCTATTAGACTAAAAGAAAGAGAGAGAGAGAGAGAAAGAGACCATGAATTCAATATTCCAATTGTTTATATAATCAAACTAAATAAAAGTTACACTAGAAAGCGGAAAATCAATTACACTATAAAGCAAGAAAATTCTACACTAGAAAAGCTGTAAATAAGAATGGGAGAGAGAAGTTATCCTCCTCGACGATTGCTTGGAGGACGAGCCGGACGGGACGATGCCTGGACGACGGAGAACGAAGCAGGACGAAGGAGGACGAAGAAGAAGAATGGGAACGAAGCAACACGCCGTCGTCGTCGCGGGATCCACTTCCGAAGGGGAACGAAAATTGGACTTTATCTCGCGAGAAGCATCCTGGGTGTGGGACAAGCTTCTCTTGAGCTTTGGAGGGGTAGAGAGGAGAAAGAAGGGATGAGAATTTCGTATGGAGGAGGTCTCCTTTTATAGTTGCAAGGAGTGGGGGCAAAATGGACATTACAACTTCAAAATAATAAGAGAGGGGTCTTTAGTGACGGATAAATCCATCACTAAAGCCCTCAATGTGGGCGTCGTGGGCGGCTCGCACGCGCCTCCTCGCCTGCTCGCGCGCTCAACGGCTTGCGCACGTGCGTCGATTTTCAGCCGTCCGATCGCGAGATCGAACGACTTATGATGAGTCTCCGCCCGCTGTGTTGCACGCCCGCCCGCGTGCGATCGCACGTCCGCGCCGCGCGTTCAATTGCGCATGGACGCTATCGAGCGCGCACGGCCGTCCAATCTCCATCTGACGCTTCACCCACGCCCAATCGCCATGCCTTCCAGCCCCTCGCCGCGGCTCGATCCCATGCCTGCCGCTCGCGAAAGTGCACTGGACCACTGCGCTATGGGGCGCGGATGGTCGAGCGGACGCTTTTAAGCGCGAGCGACCACAGCCGTTGGATTAAGATCCAACGGCGGAGAGCGATTGGGCGTGGGGCCTTCACAAGATGCAAGCGGCCGTTTGGGCGGCTGAGATGGCACCACGTGGCTCTATCTTGGCCGTCCATCTTCTGGAAGTTGTAGATGGTGCCACGGATGTCGGATTGACTCGATTTTTGTGTCGTTGGGCTGCGATCGTCGATCTGAATTCATCCGTGCGGTCGGATTTATCATCTGAAGTGCGGATTTACACCATCCTGGCCCTTGATCTTCTAGGGTTCCCGGGTCACTATCTGATGCTACGGATGCCTAATTAGGGCGATCTTGGAGTCGTTGAACTCCAATCGTTGCCCTGATAACATCCATACGATTGGATCTTTGATCTGAGGTCTCGACAAAATGTTTGCCCTGTCCAAGCACATAAAAGGAGACAATTAACCTCCATTTTATTCAAACTACTCTAAATGCAAGATGATGCATGTTATGTAATATTTATATCATGAAATGCAATCCTATGCTTAAGAACATGCATAAATAGACATTTTAAGTAGTGTAAATGTGTTTACATCATGTATGCATGAAAATCAGAATATAATAAGTAAGAGGAGGGGATATCACCTGAGTATGCTTGTTAATCTAGGTTAGCATGGATGCAGAAGATGCAAAGCTACCTGTATAGAGTACCAGGTCGCCTCCTAGCCAATGTTAAGTTTAACGTCATTTGCCAGACTTAACCCAAAAATATGCAGTTCAATATTGTAGGTTAAGAGAAGAAGTAATAACTATTGCAGGGGAAGTTCAATTTATTGGATTAATTGTAGCCTAAGTTGGTTAGTTCCCACATTTTAGAGTATATTAATATTTGCATTTGATTACAAGATAAATGCATACATTATAATTTATATTTCTAAAGTTTATGTGATATTATAAATAATTATATGCATTGCAGAAATTCAAGCGTAGCCAAATTTGATTTTCAACACGTATAGAGATTATTTTGGACATCTGATGACGCCGACGGGTTTCAAACGCATCGCATCCCTCTTTCTCACAAAAATTCCTCTCCACTGCAGCACTGCCTCCAAAGCCACCACCTTACTGCTACCGTTGGAGAAGGGCAGAGATCTCAGGAGAAAACGGAATGAGAGAGGAAAATCGCAACTGAGAAACAGGCAGTAGTAGATTTATCTCCTCTCCCCTATGGGGAGCTCTTCATCTCTTCCCCTTTGGGGGCTTCATCTATCTTCCCCACCGGCACTGTGGACAAGGCGGACACTATGGATGTCGCTTGCATCGTGGACCGATGGTTGCCTCGCCTCTCCTTCGCTCGCCTTGACGCAGTGGTGCTCATTGACAGAGAGCACCACCACCACCACCCGATCTCCCAACATCCTTCCCCATCACCAATGCCATCACCACAACCCATCACTTCCCTCTTCTCTCGCTAACCCATGCACAAACAAAGAACACCACCACCATCACCACTCCCCACTCAACCATCTTCTCCTCTTCCTCCATCTCTTCCATGCACAAACAGAGAACACCACCACCATCCACCACTCCCCACTCAACCATCTTCTCCTCTTCCTCCATCTCTTCCACCGCTTCATCCCCCACCCAATGAACCCATCAGCCAAAGACCACCACAGCCCCCCTGCACCCAAAACCCACATCGCATGCCCTCATCCACACTTAAGATTCTTCTTCTTCTTCTTCACCACCACCTGCAACCTCTGAAGAAACCCAACATCCCACCACCACCAATGCTCACCCCACACCACCTCTAGCCATTGTTCTTCCACCGGCACAACACCCTGCTCCCCCTCATCTACACTAATGCCCCCGTAGATGCCTCCTACGGATTCACCCTTGCATCGAGTATCCAATGCCGTCGAGCACCCCACCGCTCCAACGACCACGTCCAGTGGCCATCCTCTATGTCGTTACCTCCCGTGAGATCCCCTCCACTTGCTGATCTCCTCCATCAAAGCTCGTAGCCGACAGGCCTCTCCTCAACTTGTACGAGCCCTCCTTCCATCTCCCCTATTTTGCAACAGTGCAATGCGTAATAAAATTTTCATTCACTGCCATTGTGGAAGAGTTGCTTTGATATTTTAAAGGAAATATTCAGGGGAACTTGCTCTCATGCCCTCCTCTTTCTTTCATTTTCCCATGCATCTCTTCTTCCTGTTGTCAAGTGCTCTCTATGATGCTTGGTATTGTTTACATTTAAACTTTTCAAGGATTAATCTTTAGGAACACGAGGTAATATTTGCTATGTTACTTCACTGGGGACAATTGCATGACATATCCATTAACTATCTCTTCTATAAGAAAAGTACTGTCGATTAAATACAAAAAGAATAACTTTGCTAATTGAACTTCTTGAAACAACATCTAGCATGGAAGCATTTGAGAGTATAATAGGCTAATTCCTCCCTGTGGAGACGACCTAACTATTTTCGTGGTTAGATTTTGAACATTAAATATTTTGAAAAGCAATTTTCTACCACGCAACGAACTATAATGACACATCATTTTATGTTAAAATTTTTATTGAAAATGAAGATCGCTCTTTCAAATGGCACTGTTGCCGGGGAGGATACACGCCTATTAATTGTTTTGGGGAATTTCAATCATTTTTATGCTATGTTTGAAACTTTTCTAAAATACTGACTGTTGATCTTTTTCTGTGCAAAAACAAAATACAAACGCGGCGAGTGCGCATGGCAGAGATGATATTTTTGGTGGACCTTGATGCCACCTAGAGGCCAACAACGGGTGCTTGTAGGCCTTGATTCCACACATGTGAAGACATACAGAGGAGCCTTTCTTGATTTAGTCAGTAGATCTTAGTTTAGATTTGGGCTAGATAGACATTAGACATTTAATTTCTATCTTTTGGGCCCTTGTTGGGCATTTTTTGGAACCTGTTCCCAGTGCTTTTATTTCTTATCGCTTTTGTATGTGGGAGTATATTTTCAGGAGCATGTTCCCATTTTATTTAGATTATAGGATTATTTAAATTGTTTGAACTGCATGTTGGTTAGTTAGTTAGTTAGATTAAGTTTGTTTGCTTATTATTATTATTATATATATATATATATACGAATTTGAACTACCTACTAGAAGCTGCATCTCTATAGGGCGACCATCTAGGATTGAATGAGAAGCATCTAGCTTTTCTTTTTTGCATTGTAAACATCCTGCATTAAAGAGAGCTAGAGTAAGATACTTCATTTCTTGTGCATCAGTTATCTGCATAGGCATTGCATTTGGACATAATTAAAAAAGACCATTTAAGGGAATTCACAGTAACTAGTAAATGCATTCAAAACATAGCAAAACAGATAATGGATGGCTCTTCTGAGATAGTTTCTGTCACCAGAAATTCTCTCAGAGTCCTTGCCAACAGGAAATTCCAATCCTCTTCAATCTGTCAGATCAGGCAATGAAATCCAGAAAGCAAAAATCCTTAAAATCCATGTTGAAAAGAAATCTGACAAACTGAAGAATTCAACCCAAAATCAAGGGGCTTTTGTGAACAAATATGGGGTGAGTGAGAAGCCCCAAAGGTGCTTGTGACGCCAATTTCAGATCTGAGGTTGTAAACCACCAGATCTGAAATTGGATCAGGGTGTGTGGGTGAAGGATGAGAAAAACTTGAAGATGGAGAGGGAGATAATTTGAAAATGATTTGATGAATTCTTCCCCTCTGATCTGGACTGATCAGAGGAGGTGAGGGAAGGGAATTAAAGCTAATTCTACTCCTACAGCTACTTTAACCTACAGTGAAAATTAAACACTAACAATTATGCTAATTCTACTCTAAACTACTTAACTACAGCTAAAACTAATTATGCAGAATTAAAAACCTAAACTAACAGGAAGAAAGGGACCTATGAGTCCTTAGCCGGTGGCTAAGGAGGAAGAAAGGAGGAAGGTGACTCCAGCGGAGGGAAGAGTCTGCTAGTGAGGCTCCAGGGTCGTCCTCAGGTGCTACGAAGTCCTTGGCGACGAGGAGTGTCGAGAGCAGGCGATGATTTCACAGCTAGTGGCTGTGAAATCAGAGGTTGGATGGGGAGAGACTGGAGTGGACGAATTGATCTCTAAGAGGTGTAGGAGGGAGCGATCCCATGCGCGCGACACCACTGAGGTGCTTAAGTAGCAGCTCAGTGGCTGAGATCACCGCGCAGGTGAGAATAAACAAGATGCAACCGGCGGCAAGGATGTGAGGGGCGGAGCACGCGGTGAGCAGAGAGTGAGATCTGACCGTCAGATGAGATCTGGGGAGAGAGGTGAACGCATGCACCAAATTACGCGAAAGTTCCAATCGAATCCAACCACAGATCAAGATCTAAAGAGCGACGGACGGCTGAGATTGGCTGTGTTCTTCGTGCGCTACAGTGCGCGTGAAGAGCAGCAGGCTTCTCTCTGAAATGAGGAAAAATTGCAGAAAGACCCTTGAACGAAGGGGTAGAAATATTGCATGCAGGCCCATAAGTGAGAAGAATAACAACTGGAAGGGCCCTGCAGGTTTTCAGAAGGGTCCCTGCGGCTTACAAGCAAGTCCAAAAATGAGTTTTTAAGGGTCAAAGTGTAATGCATGAAGGACCTAAGTGTCAACTATCTATTTCATGACCTAAATGATGTCCAATTGCCTTCAAATTTTTATATGTGCTTAATTGAACATTTAAGACATTGATTATACATCTGATTTGGCTTTTCATACTAATTTATGTGTTCAATTGACTCATGGATCATCATCTGTATTTTGTTTTTAGAAAATCTCATTTTGTGACCTAATTAGGAGGTTTTAACACAAAGTAAAAGTTTTAGGTCTTTTTCTTTAATTCCCACACTTAACCCTTTTTATCTGTTAATTTGATATTGTTTTACTTAGTGTCTAGCTTAATTTCATCCTTTTAGCTATGATGAGTGGCTACTCATCAGTAGGGCACGGCGATTGTCAGACGTTGGAGTAGCCATGGATGGCTGAGATCGCGAGGAGGAAGTGCACGCTCACTTGCGTTAGAACTCTGCACCACTGGCGCGTGCGTTGGCAGCCGTTGGATGAAGGATTGTACGGCCGAGACTCGCCTGCAGATCGCACTTCATTGATTTGAATTGCGCACGCCTTACACAATTGCGAGGATCGGACAGTGGGTGCAGCTCCTGGTTGTCTTAAGTGCATGCTCCAGATGGGGCGCTTACGATCTGGCGTGCATCCTCGCATCAAAGGGCGACGTCAGATGGGGCGTGAGGACTCTCGAGCGCTCGATCAAGATCGAGTGGCCCTATTGCATCCAGTACCGTAGGAAGCACAGATGGATTGCGGTTCAAACCCACGCAAGCACTTTGCGAAGTGGCTGCCTCACCGTTTGGCAAAGAAGATGTATTGTCGCATGGAGGATGACACGATCGTGTGTCTCAACAATTGGATGAAGATTTAACGGTCAAGATGAGGCCTTTATTGGTGTGCTTTGGAGGGAAGGGCTAACTGATGGAGCATGAATCTCAACCGTTGGATTGAGATCCAATAGCTGGGATCTCTTCCTACGGTGAGCTTGGGGCTTGATGGCTCAGTTAGGGCATCATGGATGGTGGCACGTGGTGCCATCTAGGCCATCCATCTTCTTTTTCTTGTAGAAAGTGCTACAAAGCTCTGATCGGGGTGATTTCCACGTTGATGAACTGCGATCGTCGCTCTGGATTCATCCGTATGGTCGGATTCTTCATCTAAAACCCGCAAAGATGTCACACTACCTCCTAGCCATAGAAAATGGAAGAATTAATGTACATAATATACAACTATCCTAAATGCCATGCAATGGATGTTATGTAGTATTTATAACATGATATGCATTACTAAGCCTAGGAACTATCATAAATAAGCATTTTAACATGAATTCATGTGTGTTTATCATACCCCCATGCTTACTTTTTGCTAGTCCCAAGCAAAATTAACCTAAATGCTATGTATAAAAGTAGAATCAGGATTCGATTACTTAGGCAAAATTTGTCGATTGGTTTAGAAAATCTCAACCCCAAGACCTAATTATAAAAACTCAACAGTACCCGGGTGTCTACCAGAATGCAGACCGCCCAAGCCCTTGCCTTATTTGAAAAGAGAAGATACACAATTTTTTTTGTTTTTCTTTTCTTTTTTTTTGTACTTTTGGAGTTTGAGAGTTTTAGGATAACTTTTTATGGCAACCCGACCTGCCCAAGACTCGAAAAGGACTCTAAGTGCTAAGCATCTAGTGAAAAGAGTGAAAGACTGACTAGGCGACCGTTAAAACAGACTTCGGGTTTCTACTACCCAAGGTGACCTTGCCTAAAGGTTTATCTTTTCGAACGGTAGCTTTCTCCCTACTTTTATTTATGGGTTCAACACAAGGGCAAACCCAGCATATATCTCCCCTGTTTATTTTACTTCCCCACTTCTTCCCTAAGTATTTTGGGAATTATTGTGCATTTTTGTGAGCTGGGCTCTGGACAACCAACCAATGGGCTATTACCCACGACAACTTGCCAGCCATACTTATGCGGTGAAGTGTGGTTTTATTTATTTTTTTTTATTTTCTCCTTTTTCTATTTTTTTCTATTATTTTCTATTATTTTCTTTTTCCTAAGTAGGTGGCTTCCCTATCTAAGATTTACCTAAATGCAGTACGAAGAAAATGATCATGTGGCTGGGCACTAGACAACCAGCCAATGGGCTATTACCCACGACAACTTACTAGCCATACCACCCTAGATAGTTCATTAGCTACCCAATTTCCGTAAAAACTGTCGGAAAGTGAGTCAGTGCGAATAGTGTGTAGATGCTTAGACTTAAAATCCCCTCAAATCAGAGGGCAAGTTGATAAGTCGTGTACTTATCATCCCAATTTATTTACTAGATTTAAGATGAATTTGAATTGGCGAGGACTCGAAACTAAGTCCACATTCGATTGGGCACCCGGGCTAATTAAGCCCGAAGACCTGAAGAGTCTGAGGATTCAGGTCCCAAAGTATCAATTCCTAAGGTTTTCAACTCCTAATGCCTAAGTTCTCGTCTCCTAATTCTCTTTTTCTTTTTTTTTTTTTGAAAAACAGGAAATTATTGTTACGACTGACAAAATGATTCATAAGATATGTGCACCCCCCCATGCTTAACTAATGCAATGTTCTCATTGTTAAAAATGAAAGCATGCAGGAGAGTAGAAGTGGAAGAATAGCACACGATTTCTATGAGATTTTGGTCAGCTCGAAACAGTCTTTACATGTGTTGAGTTTAATGCCTTCAGCTAGGCAATGATTGGTTCGCGGTGGTTAGGGCAAGGTAAGAGCAACCTTGTCCGAGACAGGTTCAGGGAGCACATGGTCAACAAAGGGTTTGAGACGCTGTCCGTTGACCTTGAAGGAATTACCCATCTTTGGGTCAGAGATTTCGAAATAATGAACGGGCCATCCCACTTAGACCTAAGCTTACCGGAGAAGAGCTTTAGTCGAGAATCAAAAAGCCAGACCTTCTAGTTCAACTCAGAGCTCTTACATGAAATCATCTGGTCTGGAGAGCTTTGGTCCTTGCCTTATAGATTCTGGCATTTTCATAAGTATCGTTTCTAAGCTCCTCCAACTTAGATAGTTGGAGTTTCCTGGTCTTCCCAGCCAACTCTATGTCAAAATTACATTTCCTGATAGCCCAAAATGCCTGGTGTTCTAGCTCTACAGGTAAGTGGCACGCCTTACCAAACACCAAATGGAACAGAGACATACCGATAGGTGTTTTGTACTGTTGTTCACTCTGAAATGGGTTTTAAAAGCGTCGCATTACACAACAGATTGAATCAGTGCAAAAAACAAATAATATTTATACTCGAAAGATATCCGAGGTTGTTCACTGGGAGCAACTAGTAATTCAATCTCAAAATCACAATTCTAGATAAAAGATATGAGCAATTACAATCAATATTAATTCAAAATGATATAGTAAAAATTTCCAATAGTAATGTGAAAAAAGAAGAGAGGGTAAAATGGTGATTTGAATCACCAAATTACCCTACAATGTTAAGCTTTACAAGCTACTCAAAGTAACAGAATCATACAAACCAAGCAAATCTCAATTTAACCAACAGAACCATGGTATCAGCAGATATCAGACAATAAAATAGGCACTCAGATGCCTTAACCAATGCTCAGTAAGATCGAGGCAAAGGCCTCTTCCTTTTCAAGCCTATAGGTGCCTCTTTTCTTCTTTACTTTTACTTCCTCTCTTCTTCTACCTTCTTAAGCTCCAGAGGAGGCATAGCACAGGGCTCAGCACGCCAGAAGAGGCAAAGGCCTCTCTCAAATTTCACAAACATTGAGAGGAGGGTGGCAGAGCAAAACCCCCCTCTCTCCTCTCTTTTTCTCTTCTTCCTCTCTCAGAACCAACAAAACAAACCAAACCTGGGTATCTGGGTAAACGAACCGAGCCCAGATCCGCGAGGTGTAAGCACGGGCGAGGGCGTGCATATGTGTGTGTGTGCAGGGACCTCACCCCCTGTGTGTGCTGAAGCGATAAGCCAATATCACTTATCCAATTTATCCGCTTATGTGTGCCCGTTTGTTTCCTATTTGGGACTAAACCCACAGGGCTTCTTCGCGCAGCTGTAGGATGACTTCCCTTGCTAAATTGAAGTAGCAACCGCATGTATTTCTTCTACTTGGAGGCCTAGAGATCAGCCTAGATTGTCCCCGCGTGACCTAGGCATAGCACCTGGGGCAGAAGATGTAAGAACATGATGAACAGGGTGGCGAAAGAGGTGGCAGTGACGAAGTTTCGGTGAGAGACCTGAAACGAGGGATACGGCTTGATGGCCACGTTAAAATAGCTCGGACCATGAAGGTTCATCGGACCACGACGAGTGCAACTGTGGTGGTTTCGTGGAGTTTGGTGCATAGAGGTGGTCGGTCAGTGATGGGGTAGGTTGCGTGAAGGTGGGTTACTTGGTGGGCAATTTGGGCGGATGGTGAAGTGTGAAAAGTTAGGCCTTTGGATGAGAGGAGTACGAAGAAGGTTTTGGACCAGTTGGCGAAGCGGATGGAGTTGTGGAGCGGCAAAGAAGCTTCGCTGGAGATGTGGCCGAAGGCAGAGAAGATGAAGTGCAGGGGCAATGGTTGGCGGTCGTGCATGTGTCATAAGTGTGGGAGAGAGAAATAGAGTGAGAGAGAGAGCAAGAGAGGGACTTAGCTAGATGGGAGAGAGGTGGAGGTAGTCGATTTTGGTCGACCGGTGTCAGAGGAGGAGAGATCGGCGAGACGACGACGACGAAACAGGCGGAGAAACACCCTCCCTTTGGCTGGGGAGGGTCACAAGGAAAAGAGGAGTCGGGTAAGCCAATCAATTTGGTCATTGGACGGCCGGAGGAGGAGGATCGAAGAGGGTCACTGGAGCAAGGGTTTTGGTGGTCGGAGAAGGAGAATCTAAGGGGGTTGACGCACCAAAACTTGCTGGGGAAATGTGCAAGGCCACGGGGGTCTTTTAATAGAGCTCTACAAGGAGTTCTAAGCTTGGAAAAAAAGCTTAGAATCTTTGAGCTTCTCACTGGCGTAGGATACCCAATCAATGAAACCATTCACATTAGGATTCTAGAGGGATTTAGGATCCCTAAATGGGCTCATTTGGAAGCCAATTACTTAACAAGTTTCCCTTTCAATTTTGAGAGGGATTCGTCAAGAAATCACAAAGATCTTGCCCTTTAAAGGTCACCAGAGTTTGTAGGATTAGGATTTCATGGCGGCAGGGACATTTTTGTGAAGATGATGATAAAGTTAGGGACTGAAATGCAAATAATTCACAAGTTAGGGGCATATGTGTGAGATAAAAGAGTCAGATAGGATCAAATTGCAAACTAGGTCAAGACAGTCTCAGATTGGGTCCAAATTTTGGAACAAACCTAACTTGGACTTAAGAAATTCAATGGTGAAGTTGGATTTTGGTTTTGACCTAGTTTGATTGGGTAATTTATGCAAAAACCCAAATTAGGGCAAAAGTCTGCCTGTGGCTCTATTTTGGGTCAAGACGGGTTCTAATGGTCAAATCAAGCATACCAAATCCTAAAGAATATTTTTATATGAATTTTAGAAGGTTTAGGTGAATTTTATCTTGGCTGAAACCTTAGTTAATTAAGCAGGTCAGTTTTTAGGGTTTGAGAAATCATT
Source organism: Thalassia testudinum (assembly GCA_037157565.1). Lineage (NCBI taxonomy): Eukaryota > Viridiplantae > Streptophyta > Magnoliopsida > Alismatales > Hydrocharitaceae > Thalassia > Thalassia testudinum. The sequence goes on along the minus strand of JAZHRO010000025.1, from coordinate 54,638,675 downwards.
TAATTCTCAAAACATGCGAAAACCCTTTTCTGTCTATTCTAACCCACTTGTTAGACTTTTAAGATATTAACCCCTAAGAAAAGCCATGGTTATTCTGCATTCAAGATATGATGGTAAAAATTACAGTTTTAACCTTATTTTACTGTATTCTCTCAGAATTATTATGCAATGAATAAGGGCACTCTGGTGGTTATGTAGGAGCATTTAATGACTCAATTAGATCAAATTGAGCTAGTTATGACTCATGATGGTGTTCCCATCATACCCCCATGCCTAGCTTTTGCTAGTCCCTTAGCAAAATCTTATGGAATTAACTTAAATTCTAGACCATGCCTTTTTATGCTCAAATTTCTGCTGTGTGCTTTCTTTTGTGGCTTAGGTCAGAATGCCAATAGTAGGCCTAAAGGTACTCAAGTACCAAACAATATCCAAACCTAACCAGCTCTAGCCTTAGTCCACCACGAAGGTTTCTAAGGCCCACAGGAACTAACCTAAGGTTCGTTGAACTCCGCAGTTAAAGCACCCATGCTTAAAACATGTTTAGCCCTGGTTCAGTTTGCAGTGCATTCTTGTAAGAGAGAGTCAGAAGATTTTTTTGCTTTTGGAGAGTTTTCTCACCCTTTTCTTTCTTTATTTCTAGCTTTGGATTGGCTTTACAACATGGTCTGTATTAAATTCTTAGCTCCCACCATCTATCCTTGTAGGGTACTGGCAATCGATGCTTCGAGATAGCACCGCCTATGGCAACCCCCAGAACCCTGGCTTTTGAGATTTCTGGATAATCCCACCCATGTCATTCTATAGCTAAATCTAGACCCTGGCAATTGACATTTCATGATAATGCTGCCCATGGCACCTGAACTAGCACAGGGTGCTTACATGCCCCTGGTAGGATATTTAGATATCCTGGGAGACAAGCACCAAGGAGATGGTATGTTATTGCACATCCTTAAGGGGAATCTAGGGATCTTTTTCATAACAGATTTAACGCATTTGCGTGATTTTGATAATTAAGCACACTGAACCAGACTATGTGGATTAGGGTTCTTAGGTTACCGAGTCCCGCAAACTAGAGGTCAGTTAACGAGACTGAATAATCCCTAAGCCTTAAACCTAATACTTAAGCTTCGCATTTTCCCCAACCTCTTAAAGACTATCCAAATCTTAACGAATACTTGAATTTTTAAGCTTAAAACATAGCCTAAGAGGCCTAAGATCAACATTCATACTAATCTCTTTTCTCTCCTAGCACTTTTTTGTCTTTTTATTTCTTTCTTTTTGATTTGGTCTAGAACTAAGTTGATTCCTTAATCTTTTACTAATGATTATCTTTTTTGTTTCAAACTGTGCTTCTTTTTGACATTTATATCACCTCCCCTTTTCCTCCTTAAAAATGATATGCAAATTGATATTTCAAAATTTCCTCCCTTCTCCATTTTTTTTGTTCTTTTTCAATTTTTTATTTTTTTGTTTTTTTGGAATATGTAATTTTTTTTGATGAAACCCTTTCTTGTGAAGTGATTCTCACAGTGTTTTGTACTTTAATACCCCCCATGCCTATGATTTGCAATGTTCTCATTGTAAATTAGGTTGGTTCGAATTCAGCTTAGATCGTACATTGGAACAGGTTTTGGGTGGGTGGACGGGTCGGGGTGACTGTTGCAGATGATTTCAATCTGGAGTACAGGTACTAGAGGTGGGGTCGGCTGTTCTAATAGACAAACCCTAAAGTGCAATATGAGTTCAGCATGGAATGCGTCAAGAAGCATTTCAATTTTTTCGAAAAGATGACGGGTTGCCTCCCGTTAAGCACTGAGTTTAATGCCATTAGCCGGGCGCAATGAACTCAGGGAGAATGGAGGGCATAAGATACCTTAGCCAAGTTTGAGTCAGTGAGTTCGATGAACGGTTTGAGTCTCTGATCGTTCACAATAAAAGGTTCATAATCAAGGTTGAGTTCACTAATTTCAATGGCTCCATTTCCAAAGATTCATCTCACCAAGAATGGTCCAATCCATTTTGATATGAGTTTTTCTGGAAATAGTTTGAGTTTGGCATCAAAGAGTAGAACTTTTTGACCAAGGTGGAAAGATTTTTACACAATGTGCCTGTCATGGAAGGTTTTGACCTGCACTTTGTAGATACGTGAGTTCTCATACTCATCATTGCGTAGTTCCTCAATCTAGCTTAATTGCAACCAACGGTGTATTCCAGCCTTCATCAAATCCAGATTGCACTTTCGTACTACCCAATAAGCCTTGTGCTCCATTTCAACGGGAAGGTGACATGTCTTTCCGTACACTAATCTGAAGGGAGACAAGCCTAATTGGGTCTTGTGGGCGGTCCTATAGGCCCATAAAGCTTCTGGAAGGAGAGTAGACCAATCCTTCCTATCAGGCCGAAGAGTGACCTAAAGGATCTTCTTGATCTCTAGATTAGACAATTCTACCAGTCCATTAGTCTGGGGGTGGTAAGGAGTCGAGACACGATGCGATACCTCATAATTTTCATCAGGGACTGGAAGTGCACATTGTTAAAATGAGAGTCACCATCGCTGATGATGGCCTTAGGAACCCCAAATCTGGTAAAGATGTTCTCCTGAATAAATCGAAAGACAACTTTATGATCACTCATTCGCATGGGGATGGCTTAGATCCATTTAGAGACATAATCAACCGTGAGTAAAATGTAGTCAAAGCCATTAGATCCGAGAAAGGGTCCCATGAAATCAATTCCCCATATGTCAAAGATTTCGCACACAATAATCAGGTTTAATGACATCATATCCTACGGGCCCATGTTGCTGAGGGTTTGATAATGAGTGCATGCCTTATAATATGTTTGTGCGTCTTTGAACAAAGTGGGCTAATAGAACCCACACTAGATGTTGGTCTAGCCTGACGAGTTGAGAGAATGAGGGAGCACTGGGTCTCCAGCAACAGGAGGGAGAATGAGGGTTGGGAGGTTTAGAGATCGAAGAGATGGAGGCATAAGGAAGATCGCAGAGAAGGGTGGGCCACCATAAAGGAAAGGCACTAGATGAATGCAAGGGAGGTCCTCTACTTCAGGTGTAGTGTAAGAGGACAAATGGCAGCAGTGTGCAAGGGGCCTCTGATCTGTGTCGCTTGCGGTGGAGAAGGCCATAAATGGGATATGTGTACAAAAGGAGGGACACGACAAGGAGTAGGAAAGGTTCCACACCATCATTCCCTCTCGGGCAGAGGGGACTAAGGGCTTCGCCACCCCCACCCCCAATGCTGGCTGGACACTTCCTTGATGTGGAGGTCCCATACTTAGAAGACATCCATGCGATGGAGTTGGTCCTAAGGGGAGCACTAATTGGGGAGGTGATGACAGGGGCTCCATCTTTGGATCGGCTTCAACAGTTGGTAAGATCCCTAACCCTAAGGGGAGCACTGAATTGGAAGGTTGCAACCTTGGGTCCTTCTCGCTTCTTGTTATATGGATTGGGTATGATGGATGTCAAGTCTCTCCAATTTCAATCAAGCAAGTTTGAGAACATCAATGTGATGTTGAGGTTTGTTTCACCCTTTGATAGTGCATTGAAGGAACAGCCCCCACAGAGGGTGACATCCAAGCAGGGGAGATTGGAGATTAGCGGACTGCCTTTGCATTTGAGAACCAAGATGGTGGTGGCGAAGATGATTGAAAGCTTCGTGATACTGAAGGAGAAATCAGAAGTTATACTTGGGGAAGGGGATGGGAGGGTTAGGGTGAATGTGATCTTTGCACGCAATGGCTCTTTATCAGAAAAAATTTTCCTTAGGTGTGGGGGAAGCTCTTGGTTGATCCAGCTTCAAAGTTACCTGGATAATGTGGAGGCACATGAGCAGCAGAGGGCAAAGACTTTCGCAGAGGTGGTTCAGAATAAATCTATCCAGGAGAAGGGAGATGGATCTTCTGAAGAGGAGAGACAGGTGATAAAGAAGAGAAAGGAGCACCATATTGAGGAACGAGAAGGGGGCTTGATGTTTGAAGCAGCTGAATCAATGCTGAATGTGGACAGTATGTGTGAGAGAGGTTTGCAGATGATTTTTCCAGTGGAGGAGAATGCTAGGACCAGACCTAGAATAGTGGGAGTGGGAGCGCCATTCGCCTTTGATATGCCTAAAGGCTTTCGGTACGATGTAGGGACTAAAAGCAAAAGGAAAGGTGTACTAATTAGATCCCCATACAAACTATGGAGAAGGCAAGGTGATGACAGAATGGGGATGGAATTGAGTATAGTGGGAAAAGTGCTTGGTGTGGTGAGGACTGACAGGGGGCAAGGAAGGAGAAACCTGACACTAGATGAGAGTGTTATCATGGAACGTGCGTGGGCTATGCGACAGGGTGAGAAGAGCCCCCCTTGCTAGATATATGAGAGAGTGGGAAGTTGATTGTGCGCTTCTACAAGAAACGCACATTGAAGAGGACGGACAGACCTCGTGGAAGCCGCTGAAACAGGAGGGGAGATCTGAAGTCACAACTGTGAAGGCCCAAGGAAGGTCAGGAGGCATGGCCATATGGTGGAAGATCGCTAGACTGTAACTGATGGAGGTACTATAGGGAGAATTTCATATAACCTGCAGATTTTTGGCAATCCAATCGGGATGCTTTTTGTATATCACCTACGTTTATGGGCCATGTAATGTGACCAGGAGGTCTGCCTTGTGGTCTGAGCTCACCGAGAGAGAGGAGGGGATTGAGGACAACCCATGGCTTGTAAGGGGTGACTTCAATTGCACATTATTAGGTCAGGACAGAGTGAGTGGGTGCATTGATCATTCTGCGCATGGTTTTTAGATTACAGTCCAGAATATGGGTCTGAATGAGTACCACTCTAGCATGGAATACACTTGGCATAATGGCAATGGGAAAATGTCAAAGCTGGACCATTTCTTTGGGAACTCAAGTCTTTTAGGCAGGTACCATCTTTCTAGCTTGACCAGGTAGGAAAGGCCATTCTCCGACCACACTCCATTGGTTTGGGATTATGGTGAAGGCAGTTCAGTGGGCTCCTACTTTAAATTCAGAAGGTCGTGGTTGAGGGATCCAGGGTGCAAGGACATGATTGCAAACTGGTGGGAGATGAAACAGTTGTCTGGGACAGCAACCTCGAGGCTTGCTGCAAAATTAGCGGGGCTGAAAACTATTTTGAAAGAATATGGATAGACAGTGGGAGTGTTGCACGAGCAAAGGAGGGTGGAAGCTCTTGCTTGGCTGTGCACACTGGATGAGAAAGAGGCTTTAGGTCCGTTGGCTGAAGGGGAGCTGCAGCAACAGAAATAAATGCAAGAGGTGGTGCTAGAAGAGGATTTGAAGAGGGAAATGGACTACCGGGAAAAGACGAGACAACTCTGGCTGCATGAGGGTGATGCCAACACCAAGTTTTTCCACATGGCTGCTAGTTCAAGGAGGCATATCAACCATATTTCACCCATCTTATCAGGAAGCCAATGAATCACCTCAATGATAGAAATTCGTGCTGCAACAGTTGTATATTTTCGTGACCTCTCTGCTACCCCCTTCAGAAGTGCTTGGAAAGTGATGACAATGGAGTACCCAAGGGTGAAAGAGGTGCAGTCTAAAAGATTAGTAGCCCCTTTCTCTGAACAGGAAGTGATTGATGCAATCAATGGCCTCAATTTGGAAGGATCCCCAGGTCCAGATAGGTTTCAATTTTTATTCTATAAAGAGTTTTGGAGGGTGGTGAGAGGGGAAGTAATGGAGGTGATCCACGAGTTCCAACAAGGGAATAGCGGATTTGAGAAGATGAACAAGTCATATTTGTTTTTGCTCCCTAAGAAGCCAAGGGCGAAGAGGTTCAGTGAATTCTGACCCATAGCACTATCTAACTCCATTTATTTGATTATAAGCAAAGCACTGGCAAAAAAATTGAGAGGGGTACACCAAAGAATGATATTGCCTATTCAGCCGGCCTTCTTGCCGGATAGATCTTTGCAAGAGTCCTTTATTGTGGCTCAGGAGATGGTGGCTGGATGGAGTAGGAGAAAGACAAAGGCCTTCATGTGGAAGGTCGACTTCAGCAAGGCCTATGACTCGGTGTCCTGGCCTTATCTATGGGAGGTGCTCAGGCATAGAGGATTTCCTATCCTATGGATTAGATGGATGAAGAGATGCATTGCTACTTCGACTTTCTCCCCTTTGATTAACGGGAGACCATGCGGTGCATGGTTTCAACCTAGATGTGGGATCAGGTAGGGGTGTCCACTAGCCCCACTGTTATTCAACTTGGCAATGGATACCTTCACTCTCAAGCTCTCAGAACAGAGGATGATCAAGGGGTATACTCTAGCAAGCAGTTAGGCTCTGCTCCCGTTCTTCAATATGCAGATGACATGGAATTTTTTGTAGAAAAGGGTACATGGGAGGCACGCATTATACATCATATGGTGATTACTTTTGGGGAGATTTCAAGGCTGAAACTCAATGGGGAAAATTCCTCTCTTTTTTGTTTTGGAACGAACAGAGTTGTGGGCCATCAACTGTCTGAAATTTTGTACACGCCAATCTTTTCATTGCCGATTACCTATCTTGGATTGCCACTAAAAAGCGGGAAGATGAAGAAGAGTGATTGGAACTACTTGTTCAAAAAAATTTCTGCAAAGCTGGAATGTTGGAGCAGTAAATTTCTCTCAAAGGGGAGAAGGTTTATTCTCTTGAACTCTGTTATCACCGCAATGCCAGTATTTATGTTTTCTATTTTCAGAGCTCCTAAAGCAATTTGGAAGTGCCTAGATATAATGAGAAAGCGTTCCTTTTGGAAGGGGGTGAAACATGAAGGATGCTTCCTTCAGCCAGTAAAATGGGAGAGTATGTGTGCACCAAAGAAGCAGGGGGTGTGGAATTAGATCCTTGAAGGAGTTTAACGACTCTTTATTGTTGAAGTGGGCAATAAAAATTTTCCAAGGGGAAAATAAACTATGGGCAACAGTGATCAGAGGAACATATGGCACTTCACACTCAGTGGCAAATAGACTTTCCCCTATCAAAGCATCACCCTTTTGGAGCTCAGTGGTGGCAGCTATGAAGGAAAATTGGGATTTTGTCCAACCAGCCTGTGCGGATGGAAAATCTTTTCTTGTCTGGTTGGAAAAGTGGTCTTCTTTGGGTGTTTTACAGAATCACTATCCATGGGTATATGGCCTTGTGGGTGACAAAGAGGCTAAGGTTGCTGACCTCTGGGACGAAGAAGCAAATGGATGGGAGATACAGGAGACAGGCTGCAGGGAGGGGAGTCGCACCTGGGGGGAAAGAGCAAGATTGATGCAAGACTTGCAAGGTTTCAAGCCAACAGGAGGTGTTGACACGTACAAATTGATGGAGAAATTTTCCACTGCCAAGGCCTATGAAGATATGGTTTCAAGGAGACAAAGTGGTGATGTTGACATCATCTATGCAAGATTATGGTAGCTGAAAATCCCATTGAAGATACAAATTTTTCTGTGGCTTTGCAGGAGGGATGGGCTTATCACTAGTGACTTGAGGCACAGAAGGATTGGAGTGGCTGCTCATACATGTTATCTATGTGGTTTTCATACTGATAGCGTGCACCATATTTTTTCCTCATGTGTGATCATAGATTGTGTGTGGAATAGGGTATGTGGCAGTGGGATACCTGTATGGGAGGACATGTGCGGATATTTTGTTAGAAGTAGGAGGCCCCATTGTTCTATGGCAGTTGTTTTGTGGTGTATATGGTGTGCGCGTAATGAGTGTCTTTTTCAGGGGAGACCCATCAACTCAACACAAATTGTGCATGAGTGTTAGGCTCTCATACGTTATTGGAGAAGTTGATGTAATATTCTTTTTTCTTTAATTCTATTAATAAAATTCTCAAATGGCTATCTCGGTAGATAGCATTCCTTATTTTTTCAAAAAAAAATAGAACCCACATTGGAGAATTTTCACTGTGGTTTTACGCCCAGAGAAATGGCCACCGTAGGCCTAGTCATGACAAAATGAGATAATGTCATTGACCTCGTCGTCAGGAATGCATCTCCGGATCACCTGATCATTGCCAATGTGGAAGAGGTATGGTTCCTCCAAAATATAGTACTTGGCCTCGGCAATTAATTTGTCCCACCTAAAAGTTGCCCAATCTGGAGGAACTTTTCTCGTAACCAAGTAGTTTACAATATCAGCAAACCATGGGAGATTGTGAATGGCTAGCAAGTGCTCTTCCAGAAAATGCTCGCTAATCGGTCAAGATAGGTCGATGACTGAAGAAGGAAGATGGGACAAATGGTCAGCTACCACGTTCTGCTTTCCTGCCTTATCACGAATCTCGAGATTGAATTCTTGCAACAGTAAGATCCAGCGGATTAGTCGAGGTTTCGTGTCCTTCTTTGCGAGGAGGTGTCTCACTACAGTGTGATCTGAGTATATGATAACTCAGGAACCCAAGAGATAAGATCTGAATTTTTCCAAGCCAAATACGGTGGTTGGCAGCTCTTTCTCAGTAACCGTCTAGTTACACTGAGCCTCGTCAAGTGTCTTGCTCGCATAGTAGATGACCACGGGTTTCCCATCTATTTTCTGCCCAAGTACCGCACCCACAGCATAATCAGATGCATCACACATGATCTCAAAGGGTTGAGACCAATCAGGGGACTGCAGGATAGGTGGTTGGGTAACTCAATCACGTAGGATCTCAAACGCATGAGTGCATTCCTCAATGATTTTGAAGGGGACATCCTTGGATAGAATATTAGTCAAGGGGTGCGCAATTTTCGAAAAATCGGGAATGAATCGACGGTAAAAATCGACATCCCCCAGAAAGGATCAGATGTCCTTGACCGAGCTAGGCATAAGGAGTTTGGAAATTAGATTCACCTTGGCTCGATCAACCTGGATGCCTTTCTCAGAGATGAGATGTCCCAGGACAATTCCCTCAAGTACCATGAAGTGGCTCTTTTCCTAGGAAAGAACCAAATTCACATCGATGCATCACCTGAGGATTTGGACCAAGTGCAGGAAGTAATCATCAAAATATTCTCCAAATACTGAGAAGTCATCCATGAAGACCTCAAGGTATTCACCTACCATATCTGAGAATATGGCAGGCATGCACTGCTGAAAAGTAGCAGGTGCATTACAAAGACCGAATGGCATCTTTCAGAATGCGTATGTTCCGAAGGGATAGGTGAAGGTAGTCTTCTCTTGGTCCTTAGGATGGATTGCAACTTGGTTATAACCGGAGTACCCATCCAAGAAGCAGAAGAATCGATTTCCCGCTAGTTTCTCGAGTATCTGATCAATGAACAGTAGTGGGAAATGATCCTTCTTCATGGAGGAATCGAGTCTTTTGTAATCAATGCAAACTCTCCACGAGTTCATTATATGGGTAGGTATGGTTTCTCCAGTTTCAGTCGTGATCACGGTGAGTCCTACCTTCTTAGGCACAACTTGAATTGGACTCACCCACCGACTGTCAGAGATCGGGTAGATGATCCCTACATCTAACCATTTGATGATCTCCTTTCTCATGACATCCTGCAGATTTGGATTTAGGCATCTCTGCATTTCACGGGATGGTCATGAGCCCTCTTCAGTATAGATGTGATGTGTGCAGTATGAGGGGCTAATACCAGTCAGATCATCAAGAGTTCATCCAATGGCTCTCCGATGCTACTATAGAATAGAAATCAATCATGTTTCTAAATCAGGTGTGAGTTGGGAGTTGATAATCACAGGAAATGTCAGATTGGAACCCAAAAAGACATTTCAAATGATCAGGAAGAGGCTTTAATTCCATAACAGGACTATCAGCAGCAGTAGGTGGTTCAAGGTGGGTGTCAGAAGCAAATGAAGGAGCTATGGGTGTGTCTAGGTTAGGTTCAGGCTCCTTAAATTATGGGTTTTGATCTTCTTGTGGTTGATCAGAAATATTCAAGTTTTCCTCGATACATAGGTTGTCAACCACGGCCTCAATATCACAAATTTGTTCTATTACACCTTAATTAATTCCTTGTTGGGCCTTAAAGATGTCGATCTTCAGTGTCTTGCTCCAAAATTTTAATTCAATTTGGCCCTCCTCACAATTAATATTGGCCCTAGCTATGGCCAGAAAAGGTCTTCCTAATATGATCGATGTATTCTTCAAGTTCTTAGGAGCATCCATGTCTAAGACTATGAAACCCACGGGGAAGTAGAAATCGTGTACCCTAACTATGACATCCTCGAGTACTCCTTTTGGTGACTTAATAGATCGATCAGCTAACGGCAAAGTCATCTCTATCAGTTTAAGTTCAGATTCCTCAAAGTAGTCTTGTAGGGATGTAGGTATCAAATTGATGGAAGCTCCTAGGTCCAATAAGGCTCGGTCAAACTGTGTATCACCGATAGCACAAGAGATCAGAGGGGTGCCTGGATCTTTTGCCTTAGGCGGGAGTTTACTCAAAATGACAGAGCTAGCTTGCTCCGACAGTATGATTAGGTTCCTGCCTTTGGTTCGTGGCTTACGCTTAGGTGTACACACGTCTTTCAGGAATCGTGTGTAAGCTGGCACATGGCATATTGCATCCATCAAGGGGATGTTTATTTAGACCTGCTCAAAGAGCTTGACCAAATCCTCCTCAGGTGCCACGGGTTTGGTTGTCTTCTTTCCCTTCGTTAAGGCCTCAGGAAATGGAACTTTTACAAGTTCCTTTAGAATGGGTCCAGGTTCTTGATCTGGGGTAGAGGTATCCTGGATGACTATCTTAGGGTTTTAGTTTACATTATCAGGCTGGGAGTGGCTTGGATAAGGTGGGTCCTGTGTTGCTTTGCCACTATGGGTAGTAACAGAATTTAGTCCTGCCTGGTTTTGGGTTGGTGTGGGCAAAAGAGGTGATTGCTGCTGATAACCCATGTATGATGTCAAAGCCTCCATCCTGTTGGGTGATGGAGTAGAAGGGGCCTGATAAACAAAGTGAGATTGGCCCTGATTTGGGTTCATAACGCACCTCTGGTTCGGCATGTTATTCGGGTTAGGCAGAGGTTGTGAAGGAAGTGCACCAGGTTGGTGGGGATTTGCCATCTGGGTGAGTTGATTGTGAACCTCTGTGATCTCATCTTTGTGTTGTTTTTACATAGCCGCATTCATTTGCTGAATGTCAGCCAGAGTCTGAAGGATGAGAGTCATCTGATCTTCGTTAGTTGGCCCAGATTGATAAGTTGGGTTGGGCCGAGGCTAAGGCGGCTGATATGGACGAGAAGCTTGTGGTCAGGGCAGATATTGAGGTCTCTGATTTTGATTGTTCCCTGACCATGTGAAATTAGGATGATTACGCCATCCAGGGTTGTATGTTTTTGAGAATGGATCATTCTAGATGGCGTTGAGGTCCTCACAGGTCTAAGGAGCCTCAGAAAAGTCAGAATACGAGGGTTCAGAGTTCCCCCAACTAGAATAGATAGGTCCATAGTTTCCTCCGAACCCTGAATCAGACAGGGGCAGATGCGGGTCCATCCCCTGAGAAGGTCGATGGTAGATGTTATGCACAGCCTCCCTGCCAGAGGGCGGTTGTGTGAACGGGTTTTGCGTAGAGGTGGCTCACTGCAAGTGTCAAGTTAGCTCATCCACCTTCTTCTAAATAATAGAGACCTTGTCCAGGTGACTGACCATCAGTTCCAAGTTGACGGAAGAGGACAGGCCTACATCTCATGTGCTCCCCTTGGATTCGTCAATGCATGGGCATTCATCTAGTCAAACATGTCCATGGATTCATTATTGATGGAGTTCTCATACATATTCTCGAGAATCTCCCACACGGTGTCTTCGTGTTGACCCATGATGTTTTCTCCATGGGTTGCATTGACGAATAATCGAATATCCTCATGGAGTCCCTGGTAAAAAGACTGAACTTGTTCCCATTTAGGAACTCTGTGGTGGGGGCACTTTCGCATGAGATCCAGAAAATGATCCCATGCCTCGTGAAGTGGTTCTCCTGCTTGCTACGTAAAATGCGTGATCTGGTGCCGTAGAGCATTTGTCCAACCAACAGGGAAGAACCTTTTCAGAAACTCAGATTGTAGTTCCACCCAGGTGTTGATTGGACGCGGTAGGGTTTGGTACCAGTGAGCAGCCATGTCCATGGGAGAGAAGGAGAACATTTTCATGAGTAAGACATCCTGATTTTGAGCTTCTGACCAGAAGGTCTGGGCCAGATGCTTGAGTTGCTTGATATGTTGGAAAGGATCCTCAAAATTTCACCCATGGAATTTGGGGATAGCATGAATCATGTTGGGATTGAGTTCAGTATCAGGACCTCCAGTGGGGATTTGGACTCGAGGTTCGATCGCCACCGCAGCAGGATTGTTATGATCTCGTATCATAGGATGCTGCGGTGGGTTCATAAAGGCTTGGAATAGATCATTGAGGTGCTGAAGCTGATTCTCAAGATTATATTCTTCTACTGGTTGCTCCATAATAATGGATGAAGGAGAGCTAGGTTCAGATGAATCAAAAGAGATATCGATCTAGTTGGGTTGTTGCACAAACAAGGATGTCGAGGCTTGGCCTCGACGAGAATGAATAGCTAATGGAGGCCTCAAGGGTGGTCTTAGAGACCTCCCGAACATGCACTGATGGATAAGATGAGGGATAGCAGGTGATGGACCCAATCAAGACACCCAAAAATTTTGGATGACTATCGAGGTTCGGGGCAGATGATACCCCTTAGTCAAAAAGTCATCCACCTGAGAATTACCTGGGCAGCCAGAGAGGAAGAGTCCCACGAAGACCCCTATACGGTAGAGCGCCCCCACGAGTTACAGGGTTTCCCCCACCCAACCTCTCTTGTCACTGAGGATCCAGGTAGACCAGAATGAGCACTTGACCTCTTAAGTCTACCAATTTTAAGTTAAGAGAAAGGGTGCTTATGATTTCACTTGAAATTTTAAGATGATTTTGTGCAAAGTGACCTAATTTGAAGTTTGGTTAACCCGATAAGGTAGGTCAACTTCACCTGTTTTGTCCTTTAAGAAATTTAGGTCCCTCTTTTAGTATTCAAATGAGATTAAGAGCCTGATTTTAAGGTTTCCTTGAATAGATCAATTCAACCAAGGCTTAGGCACACACTATTTGGGAAGGTCAATTCTTGATTAAGCAAGTGTGTCTCTAAAACCCTAAACTGGAAACCCTAATTGGCTCTGATTGGTCCAATTTAATTCATCAAAAATATGGTTCCTAGGGCTTAAGCAAGAAGTTGATAGCCCTAGATACCTTAAACCCTAAGTAGGTGCACAAATTAGGGATTGGATGTTATCGAAATAGAATGTATCAAATCAGGCAACTTGATGATTAATCTGAGAATAGAATGCAAGTAGCCCTAATTGATTTTTTTTCTTTTTTAGCTTTTCAGAATAAGGGGCTTAGAAGAGGGTGGATGAAGTTTACCTACCCCTGGAGTGGCTAATGTGTGGCTGATCTTCCTTCAATGAGTCCTTGAAATAGATCACAATCAAAAGAGATAGAGTAAGTTAGTACCAGATCAGATATTGCAATCAAGAGATCAAAGTTGCACGTTGCTCCCCGGCAACAACGACAAAATGTTGTTCACTCTGAAATGGGTTTTAAAAGTGTCGCATTGTAGTACAGATTGAATCAGTGTGAAAAACAAATAATATTTATACTCGAAAGAAATCCAAGGTCGTTTACTGGGAGCAAGTGGCAATTCAATCTCAAAATCACAATTCTAGATAAAAGATATGAGCAATTGCGATCAATATTCATTCAAAATGATATAGCAAAAATTTCCATTAGTAATGTGCAATAAGAAGAGAGGGTAAAATGGTGATTTGAATCACCAAATTACCCTACAATGTTAAGCTTTGCAAGCTACTCAAAGTAACAGAATCATATAAGCCAAGCAAATCTCAATCTAACCAACAAAACCAAGGTATCAGCAGATATCAGATGATAGAACAGGTGCTCAGACGCCTTAACCGATGCTCAGTAAGACAGAGGAAAAGGCCTCTTCCTCTTCAAGCCTGTAGGCATCTCTCTTCTTCTTTACTTTTACTTCTAATTCTCTTCTTCTACCTTCTTAAGCTTCAGAGGAGGCACAACACAGGGCTCAGCACACCAGAAGAGGCAAAGGCCTCTCTCAGATTTCACAAACATCAAGAGGAGGGCGGCAGAGCAAAACCCCCCCACTCTCCTCTCTTTTTCTCTTCTTCCTCTCTTAGAACCAGCAAACTAGACCAGACCTGGGTGTCCAGGTAAACGAACCAAGCCCAGTCCCATAAGGCGTGAGCGTGGGTGAGAGCATGCATATGTGCGTGCGTGTGGGGACCTCACCCCCTGTGCATCCTGAGGTGATAAGCCAATATCACTTTTTCAATTTATGCGTTTGTATGCACCCGTCTATTTCCGATGTGGGACTAAACCCATAGGGCTTCTTTGCACAACTGCAAGACGACTTCCCTCGCTAAATTGAAGCAGCAGCCGCATGTATTGCTTCTATTTGGAGGCCTAGAGATCATCTTGGAGTGTCCCCATGCAACTTGGGCATTGCGCCTAGGGCGGAAGACGTATGAACAAGATGAACAGGGTGGCGAAGAAGGTGGCTACGACAAAGTTCTGGCGAAAGACCTAAAATGAGGGATACGGCCTGATGGCGACGTTAAAATAGCTCAGCAGGTTCGCCGAAACACGGCAAGTGCAACTATGGTGGTTTCGTGGAGTATGGTGCACGAAGTTGGTCGGTCGGTGACAAGGTAGGTTGCGTGAAGGTGGGCTACCTGGTGGGCGGTTTGGGTGGACGGTGAAGTGTGAAAAGTTAGGTCTTTGGATGAGAGGAGTACGGCGAAGGTTTTGGACCTGTTGGTGAAGTGGATGGAGTTGTGGAGAGGTAGAGACGCTTCGCTAGAGATGTGGCCGAGGGCAGAGAAGATGAAGTGCGGGGGTGGTGGTTGGCGGTCGTGCGTGTGTCGTAAGTGTGGGAGAGAGAAATAGAGTGAGAGAGAGTAAGAGAGGGACTTAGCTAGATGAAAGAGAGGTGGAGGCAGCCGATTTTGGTCGACCGGTGTTGGAGAAGGAGAGATTGGTGAGACGGTGACGACGAAACAGGTGGAGAAACGCCCTACCTTTGGCTGGGGAGGGTCATGAGGAAGAGAGGAGTCGGGTAAGCCGACCAATTTGGTCATTGGATGGTTGGAGCAGGAGGATCGAAGAGGGCTGTCGGAGAAGGGGTTTTGGTGGCCAGAGAAGGAGAATTTAAGGGGGTTGACGCACCAAAACTTGCTGGGGGAATGCACAAGGCCACAGGGGTCCTTTTATAGGGCTCTAGACGGAGTTCTAAGCTTGGAAAACAAGCTTAGAATCTCTGAGCTTCTCACCAATGTAGGACACACAATCAATCAAAACATTCGCATTAGGATTCTAGAGGGATTTAGGATCCCTAGATGGGCTCATTTGGAAGGCAATTACTTGACGAGTTTCCCTTTCAATTTTGAGAGGGATTCGTCAAGAAATCACAAAGATCTTTCCCTTTAAAGGTCATCGGAGTTTGTAAGATTAGGATTTCATGGCGATAAGGACATTTTTTGTGAAGACAATGATAAAGTTAGGGACTGAAATGCAAAGAATTCACAAGTTAGGGGCATATGTGTGAGATAAAAGAGTTAGACGGGACCAAATTGCAAACTAGGTCAAGAAAGTCTCAGATTGGGCCCAAATTTTGGTACAAACCTAACTTGGACATAAGGAATTCAATGGTGAAGTTTGATTAGGTAATTTATGCAAGACTTATCTTAACCACATTCAACCTGCCCAGGCACCTGTCCAAGAACAGCTAGCCTAACAAGCCAAGAAGTGCCCCCACATCTAATAGTGACCGAATCAGGAATTGAACCAGCATTGGCAACATCCACCTCGATTCTTAGAGACCTAATGTCCCCCTCTCCGATCAAAACTTTAAAACCATCACAGAATGATGCAAATCCTACTAGCATTTTAGAGACAACCCCCTTTAACTGCAAGTGCAGTGGCAGTCTAAAGATCTCAAGGAGAATCCTCCTAGAGGTCACTCTTTGTGGAGGTCGCTCAGGAAGAGCCCCATCAAATGCAAAAACCATTCTCCAAATCACAATGAATTCTTCGAAAGTACTTGAACAAAATCTCAATCGTTCTACATCCAGCATGCCCAAACCATACACCAAGAAGCATAATATACTTCACAAAATTGATGACCACCTTGTGGTCATTGGTCTGGGTAGGGATTGCCTCAATCCATTTGGACACGTTTAATCAACAGTGACCAGAATATACTGGTGTCCAAATGAAGGAGAGAAGGGTCCCATGAAGTCGATGCCCCAAATGTCAAAAATTTTGACAGAAAGTATTGGGTTTAAGGGCATCATATCTCTCTTAGCCATGTTCCCGAGTGTCTAGCATCGGATGCATGACTTTGAGAATTCCTGGGAATCCTTAAATAATGACAACCAATAGAATTTGGATTTCAAGATTTTTGCTACTGTCTTTTTCCCGGAAAAGTGTCCATATGCAGATGTATGGCAAAACTCAAGTATACTATGGAACTCAATTTATGGGATGCATCGATGAATAATCTGGTCTACGCCGATGTGGTACAGCTCGGGATCATCCCAAAAATAATATTTAGCCACAGACACAAGTCTATCCTGTTGTTGTTTGGTCCAATCCTGGGGGATTTGACCAACAACCAAATAATTGACGATATGTGCAAACCAAGGGGTTCAGATAACCAAGATTGTAAGGATAGTCTCATCCAAAAAAGTGTTTGAAATAGGGATATCCAAATGAGTAGAATCAATTAGGATTCTAGAGAGGTGATCCGCCACTATATTTTGTGCCCTAGCTTTATCGCTGATTTCAAGCTCATGTAGTCCCTCTGGGCCTCATCCAGAGTCTTGCTAGCGTAGTAAATCACATAGGGCTTTTTCTCAATCTTCTGACCCAAGACAGCCCCAACGGCATAAACAGATGCGTCTTCCATAATCTCAAATGGGGCTATCTAGATCGGTGGTTGCAACACGGGGCACAGGTGACCGCCATTTTTAACAAATCAAATGCCTTACATCATGATTCACCGAACTTGAACGGCGTGTCTTTGGCCAGAAGGTTACTCAAGGGTCGAGCAACCTTCGAGAAGTCCTTGATGAATCTTCTATAAAAACCAACATGCCCAAGGAAAGAGCAGACTTGTTTTACGGATGTGGGTGGGGGAAGTCTAGAGATAGCATCCACCTTAGCCTTACCAAACCCAATACCTCGATTAGAGACCACATGACCTAGGACAATGCCTCCCCGAGTCATAAAATGGCTCTTTTCCCAGCTAAGGACCAATTGTGTCATGATGCATCTCTGGAAGATCAATTCCAAGTTAGCTAGGCAAGACTCAAAAGAATCTCCAAAAATGGAGAAATCATCCATGAACACCTAAAGACAATCTCCCACCATGTCAGAGAAGATGGCCAGCATGCACCTTTGAAAAGTCGTGGGTGCATTGCAAAGCCCGAACGGCATTCTACGAAATGCAAAGGTTCCGTAGGGCCATGTGAAAGTTGTCTTTTCCTAGTCTTCGGGATGGATAGGGACTTGGTTATATCCCGAATAACCATCCAGGAAGCAAAAGTATTTTTGCCTAGCTAACCTTTCTAGGATTTGATCGATGAATGGCAAGGGAAAGTGATCCTTTTTGGTGGTTGTGTTCAGCTTCCTATAGCCAATATAGACTCTCCAAGCAGAAGCTAAATGAGTGGTGAAGGTTTCCCCTTTCTCGTTAGTCGTAATGGTTATTCCTGCCTTCTTGGGTACAATCTAAACTGGGCTAACCCATGGACTATCCGAGATTGGGTATATAATTCTAGCATTGAGCCACTTAATTATCTCCTTGACCACTTCTCGCATATTCGGGTTTAGTCTCCTTTGCATTTTGCGAGAAGGGCGGGATCCATCTTCCATGAAAATATGATGATTAAAATAAGATGGATCGATCCCCCTAAGGTCATGGATGGTCCAACCAATTGCCTCCTTATTATTCTTAAGGACCTTAATCAACCTCGATTCTTGCTCCTTAGTCAAATCAGCACTAACAATCATAGGAAGTGTGTTTTTAGGTCTTAAGAACTCGTATTTCAAATTTTTAGGCAATGGTTTCAATTCAAGCTGAGGTGGGTTTAGTATAAAAGGTAGGGAGGACGTCGATGAAGATTCATCAGGACGATCTAGTGGAAGAGGCTGGGAATGAACAAAATCAACAACCTCTTCGAGATGTGGCAGGTCTGCCATGGAGGGTTGTGGGTTGGGTTCGCTAAAGCTAGTGGAGTCCTCGAGTGCACTAATCGTCATACAAGTCTCAAAAGAATGATCCTCAAGCTCCTCAATGAATCCACAATCCTCAAATCCTCTTATCACCTTAAAAATATCAAGAGTTAGCTTCCTATCCCCAAAGGCAATCTCCATACTGCCGCTCTCACAGTTTATGTTGGCCTTGGCGGTAGCTAGGAACGAGCGCCCCAGAATGATGGGCATGTTCCTCAAATCGTTAGTTACATCCATGTCAAGGACCAGGAAATCTATGGGAAAATAGAAATCCTTGACCTTGACGATTACACCCTTAATAATGCCCTTCAGTGTGGTGACCGAGCGGTCTGCTAATTGTAGCATTATTGAGGTTGGCCTAAGTTCGCCTCACCCAAACCTCTCGTAAAGATAAGTCGGGATTAGGTTGATGGATGTACCTAGATCCAACAATGGCCTATCAAAAGTGTATTCCCCAATAATGCATGAAATCAAGAGGGCACCAGGATCTTTCTTCTTTTGAGGAAGGTGATGTAGGATTACAGAACTTGGCTGCTCAGAGTGAATCACCTTCCTCTGAGTGGGTTCTCTCAGCTTATGCTTTTGGGTGCATAGTTCTTTTAGAAATTTAGCGTAAGGCAGGATGTGCTTAATAGCATCGAGGAGCAGAATATTACTCTCTACGCTCTTGAATAAATTTAGGAGCTCCTCGTTGCTATCTAAGGTTTTCTTCTTCTTGGTTTTCAATAGGGCTTCAGGGAATGGGAAATGGGTGGTATTTTCAATTTCCGGTCCCTGGACCTTACTGCCTTCTTCAATCTCCTCCTTCTCTCTCTCAAGCTCCCCAGGGTTTTGGCTTCTAGAAGGTAATTCAGGGTCCTGGGTTTGCATTCCACTTCTCAAGGTGATGGAGTTTGCAGAGGCATATGGGTTCAGGTCTTGAGGTGGGTTAGTGAAGATTGGAGGGCCTTGATTGGTCATGTAACCAAAAGAAGAAGAGGAGGAACCCTGCTCAACCACCTGAGCATGCACGTGTGGGTCCCTTTGATTCCTGTACCCTTAGCCTCTATTGCCTTGATTTTACACATTACGTGGGTTGGGTACGGGTTGGGATGGTAGAGATCCGGGTTTTTGGGTGTTAGCAATTAACCTGAATTGCAAGTTACCCAATGATGTCTTCATTTGGTGCATAAGCTGAAGCATGGACCCTTGCATTTCCACCATCTGCCGGTTTAAATCAGCCTACCCTATAGATTGTTGGGCATTCCAAGATGGTTGAGTAATCTGTCTCGGGGGCAACTGGGTGTATACTTGACCCTGACCCATAGGTCTTTGAGATGCATAGTTGTTGGGTCGTGTTTGGGTCTATTGCCCCTGACTTTTCCAGGAGAAGTTAGGGTGGTTCCTCCAACCTGAGTTATAAGTATTGGAATATGGGTTGGACCAAGCATTCTCCAACACTGCATACGCATCCTCATAGGGCGAGGATGGAGAGAAGGAGGGATTAGAAAAACTGGGATCCAAGGCCCCAGTTTGAAACCCATAAGGTTCCGAGAAATCCTGGCTCATAGGTTGAGCCGATTCAAGTTGGTTCACAAACTCCCGCCCCATGGGAGCTCATGAGGAATGAAATCCTGAATTATGGGATTGAGTGGGTGTAGATGTGTTTCCTAAATTCCCAAACATTCATTCTTTTAGCAACCAAGTCCATCTTATCAAGCTTATCACAAATCAATTCCATGTCAAATGAATGAGAATCATGGATCTCATTAGCATTTGACTTGGGTTGTTGGGACTGGTTGAATGCATCCATGGAGGCATGATTAATTGAGTTCTCTCTCATTTCCTCAAATAGGTCTTATGCGCTATCTGCATCCCTGTTGAGGAAATTACCTCTGTAGGAGGCATCCACATGATTACGGAGTTGTTCAACCAACCCATGATAGAAAATCTACACAAGTTGCCATTTTGTCACCTCGTAGTGTGGACACTTCCTCAAAAGTTCCTGGAATCGCTCCCAGGCACCATGAAACGGTTCCCCTAGCCACTGGGTGAAAGTGGTAATCGCCTGTCGCAAGGCATTGGTCCATCTGATTGGGAGGAATTTCTTCAGGAAACCCAACTTAAGAGCAACCCATGTTTTTACAAGCCTTCCGATGGTATGGTACCAATGTGTGGCCTTATCCCTGAGAGAGTGGGGAAAGAGCCTCATGATCATTTGCTCTTTGTTCACATTCCTTGCTCTGGTGGTCTGAACCAAAGTGGTCGGATCCTCCAAGTGCTGGAATGGGTCATCTGAGACAAGCCCATGGAAATGCTTAATCAAACTTAAGACTTGGGGCTTGATTTCTATGTCTCCAACGGGAATCATGACATCGAGACATTCCCCATAGTTCGAAGGATCATAGAAGTCCTTCAAGGGTTGAGCGCCCTGACATTCATTCATTGAAACCATTACTGCATCTACTGCAATTCTTCCAACTACCTTTAAATCAGCTCCTGCTACTTCGAGGGTGGGGGAGGTGGTTGTTGATTAGCCATGGGATCTACTTAGCTATAGCTCAACCTCCGCTTCCGTGAGTGGTCTAAAGGTCCTTCCATTCTAGGGTTCAATGACCTCCTTTCAAGCATACACTAGAAGGAAGTCGGAAGGACGGGGAAGAGAAGGAGCCCTGCAGCACAAAAATACAAGCCTATCCTTAGGTTGGGTAGCTGATGAGACACTCATCATGATCTCTAATTACCCCTAATTAACTAGTCTTCCTAGTTAATTAGCTAAAGTTATGAACATATAAGGGTTAATTATAAAATAAGGGATATTTAGTAAAGGACCTTAAAATAAATTAAAAATGACATTTTATCATTCAAATAACATTATTAGTAACTTAGATATTAATTGGACTCGAAAATCTATTAATCATTCCCTTAATTAATAAGATAAGTAACTTAAACTTAATGTATACCTAAGTATATAATAACTTAAGTGATTTTACTTAATCTAATAAATTAACCTAAAAAGGTCAAAAATGTAAATTCAAGGTGAAAACCTAATATTTACTTTATTTACTAACATATATAAAAAGTTGAAAAAGATCTAAGTCAAAATAAACCTTCAAAACCTAAGTTTACATTTTGGTCCTTAAAATTTATTACAATCAGATCCTTATTTCTCACATAGGTCCTTAAGATTTATTATGTTTAAATCCCTTTCCTTCTTCTTCTTCTTCAGCCGAATGAATAGCTGGCGACAAAGAGTCACGCCACCACATGATCACCTCCCTACCGAATCAACCTTCTTTGTCGAAGCTCTTGCAGCTTGCACTCACCACCTTCACTTCATCCACCGGTCTGGATTAACCGGAAATCCTATTTTTCAGTGGGAGGCAACCTCACCATCGTCGGAGACGATGACGGAGGTTAAGCTCCTCAAGCTCCTTCTTCGGCCAGACCCCGCCATTCTGTTCGCCGCCAACTGCTATAAATACCCCCTCACCCCTCTGATTTCACTTAAGTTGGCTCCCTTCCCTCTTCTAACACTGCAGCTAACCCAATAGGCTATTCGTCCAAAACTCCGGCAACTTTCCATTTCATTTTCCGACTTCCTCCATCCATTCTGATTAGCCGAGGAGATCCACCGTGGTCTTCTGCGTCTCTGACACAGGTGCCGACCTAAGGAATCCTCCGCTCCACCTCAAATCCGTCTGCCGAAGATCTTTCTTCCACCCTCTGATTTCGTCATCTGCCATGAGACTTCGATGGAACCCTATTGACCCCTTCGTCCAGGTAACAGTAGATTAGGAGGAGTAGGAGTAGGAGTAGGTTAGCTTAGTTAGTTAGTTTAGGTAGTTAGATTAGAGTAATTTTAGAATTTCAATGTTATCTTCTCTGACTCCAACGAGCTCCCTGAGCTCGCCAGAGCTTTAATCTTGTCTTTTTAACTCACTGTCCACCTTCCTTTAACCCTCACAATCACTTCTAGCACATTTAATCGTTTAATTGATCATCTAATCGCCTAATTCACATTTCACCTCCACCGACTACTATCACTGTCCATGGCGACAGTAGTCGAGTTAATTTCACCTCCATTGGGTTTTTCATCATCTATTCACCACTTATGAACCCTAATCGACACTATAATGCATATAATTACCACATATAAATTAAATGCCCAAATATAATTAAGTTCCTGAGCTCGCTGTCAATGGCGGCTCAGGAGCAGTTCAAACTATTAATTAACTATATAATTATGACTGCTATTATCTGTTGACTTGTTTGAACCGCTCAATTGAGTTGGTAAACAAGTCCTGAGCTTATTTCAAATCAGATTTTTAAAGAAATGAATTCACTGTCAAATCTTAACTCTAATGAACAAAATGGGAATTAATTGTGATTCTGAGGTTCCTTGCAACCTCAGGATCCTTTTCAAATCAAATTTGGCAAGTTTTACCAATCTGTGTACACTTTTCACATTTTCTGGACTCATCGGAGCTTCGGCAAGCCAAATTTGTACTTCAACCTTTAGAATTCGTTGAGAAGCTCCAAAATGGTATAATGTGGATCACTGATTGTTTTAAGGATGTTTATTTGAGGATTAAATGTCCGGAGCTATAGAATGAAGTTCATCTTCCCCAACTCCGGCGGAGTTGGAGAAGTCTGATAAAGAGATATAAGAAGAATTTAAGGAACTCAGAAGCTTCAGTGCAATGCACTGAAGCTGTTTAAACCCTTAGAATACTGTAACAACCTCTGATTTCCTCTGACGAACAAAGTCATTTTGAACCTCAGGCAGCAAGCCTGAAACCCTAGAAATATGAGTTAGAACACCTACCAGAAGATCTGAATAAGTTTTTGAGGTTGAGAAGACACTAATTGAGGCTTTGATTTCCTGTGGAGAAGTTTTTAACAGAAAGTCAAATTTTTGTGCCTCTACGGTCAACATGAGTTTGAAATTCTGAATCCAAGCATGATTTAATGAATTGAGAGGCTTAAATAGATTCTGAGATTCTGTTGGATTGTTTTAGAGAGATTTGACTATGCTCAAACATGTATTTTGATGGGATTTTAGTTCCTGTCAGTTTGGGTTACTTTCGAACCCAAACTAACAAGAGAAGCATTTTGATGAGATATGAATTTAAATCCTGCCTAGTTGAGTTAATTACAACCCTTAGAACTAGTTTAAGTCTATCAGAGATGTTTCTCTGTGTCTGTTCATCCATTTCAGTCTAAAATTTTGAACTCTGAAGCTTTCAGAGAAGCTTCCACCTTCTGTACACTGTCTGAAGGTCTTGTGAACTTAGAGACTACTCTAACAGATGCGGAATCACTTGTATAACTTGTATAGACCTTTAAATAAGAGAGAAAAGTCCATCTGAGGACTCTGTAGACATAATTACCATTTCCAGGCAATAATAACCCGTAGGAACCCCTGATTTTATCTTTCATATTGGAGAGGAAAACATCCTCTAAACCTTAAATTGACCCTACAATTGTGTAGATCTACCTTAGAGCTTTCTAACAAACTTTAAATCACTTGAAACGGAGCTCTGAGCTGGGAGATATGATCAGTTGAAGTTGGGTCTCGAAGGGGTTAGATAGTCCCACATCGTCAGTTTCTGAGCGCGCGCATGGGGATAATACGATTTTGTTACATGGGCTTACCAGTTGTCATTGCTCGACGCACCGGTTACCGATCTGATTATCTGAGCATTCTGAGCATGTGCATGTGTGTGTGTGGGCTTGTGTGCCTGCGGGTGCGTGCCCTTGTGGGCGTGAGTGAGTGTGCCCTAGGAGGGCGAGGCCTAGGAGACTGGGTTGAGCCGGATTGGCTTGATACTATCAACCGAAATGAAATAAACCGAAATTGAACTGGTCTCAGGGTCTGGTCCCACCCTGATCTCAGGGTGATGTGTATCTTCGAAAGGTCCTCGCCACGAATAAAATAATTTTTGGTTAAAAAGTAAAAAAACTCGGTTCAGCTAAAAGTCTAAGGGAATTGAAAGAGAAGCCGATGGTTGTTAAATGCTAAGTGTTGAGTTGATGGCTAAGTATTGAAAGCTAAGGTTAAGTGTTGAGCTGATGGCAAAACAAAGAAAGAATAGGCACTACTAAGGGAACTAAGAAAGAAGGAGAAGACTAAGGGAAAGAGAATAAGAGACAGGAAGAGAAGAAGGTAGGAATAAAAGAAAGACATAAGAAGAGAGAGGCTGAGGACTAAAAGGAAAATTTACTTTTCTTGCATCATTTTAATTACTTTTTGAATTTGTTTTAATTGTGAAAAGGCATGTTTTAATAGAACAACTTTTATTGCCTTAATTTCTTTTGAAATAAAATTGGAAAACTAACATGTTTACTTGTTAATAAAGTACATCATTTGAGTAAATGTGTTTTTCATATGGAATTTTGTATATTCTTTATAGTTTAAATATTTTGGCAAAATTCATGTTTTAAAAATCAACCTAGTTATACCTCCTAAACTTATAAAGGAAAATAAAAGAGAATTGGTGAATTTGAAATATTATTATACCTCCTAGTGAACAACCTGGACTCAATCAGTAAAAATTTTCAAAATGTTAGGTTAATTCGACCCTATACTACACAACCGACACAATTTCGAGTTAACCTAAGTGACTTTTTCTACTCTTAATTAAGTGAAATTAACTTAATTATTGAGTTGAGTGAAAGACACACATCAGTAGCCTAATGGTCAACAGACTCTCAGAATCCATCCTAAGATTATGGATGATTTACTCTACTTGTATCCAGTCAATCCAATCAGTTAAAAGGAGGGACTGGGTGAAGGTTCTTCCTTTGGCTTGCACCTCCGGTTCTTAGTGTACCCCCCAACCGCAGTCGTTTGACGCTACTCCCCTAGCTAGACGTCAGATGGACTAGTATAAGTAGTTTAATCATGAACAATCTCAATCTGGGCTCCAAAGAGCGAATCAGTCCTTATGGCCAATGTCTAATCAATTTTAGTTGGGCTTAGGATACCTAGTGCTTTCGGAATGTGATGGGCCCTTAATGGGTTGTGCCCTTAATGATTTGTTTGAGAATGTGTGTATGTGCACAACCAAAACGTTTTCAAGCAAGATTATTAAGGATGAGGTGAATTTTAGGGTTTGAATCTTGCTTAGTAGCTTTTAGGATTCAAATATTAGGTATATTAAACCAAGTTTTCAAGAGGCAAACCAAATTTGAAGTCATGAGTTTAAGTGTTTTTCCTTTATAAACCAAGAAGAAATATGGAGCGCCTAGCTTGACCTAAATATTGAATCCTATGGGGCAGCTACAAAATGAATCAGTTTTAATTAGGTGGTGTGGTCCAAACAATTAAATCAAGTGACCCAGATGCACCACCAATTAGGCACGCAGAGATGATTAACCTAGACTGATTTCTACTCCTTTATGTGTTGATTTGTGTGTACCGGTTCCACAGGTCAGAATCCCGGTTGAGTAGATAAAAATCAAGTTAGGTTATGTGCCTCAAATGTAGGTGTATAAAGTGTGTATGTTGATTCATCTCACAAAAAGGATCTTTACATATATATATATATATATCGAAGGTGAGATGAGTGGAGGTGACAAACAAGACAAATAATTTCTATCCTAGGGTTTATGCAAACACCTAAGTAGATTAGGTCATGGTTATGAATGTGGCGAAATGAAACTAATGTGGGGGAATGTGAGGAACACTTACAAATTACTCTACCCGCACGTTACTCCGATCTACCGCACTTGGATCTCCATGCTAGGGTACCTACAAGACAGTAGATCAAAGACAAGCAGGGTTAATAATATGTAAATGCAAAGTACAGAAAATAAGAAAGTAAATTCCATTGCCTCCCCGGCAACGGTGCCAAAATGATGAGGCGTGTTTCACGAATTAAAATTAGGATTTGGAGAACCCGTTATCGTAGCTCGCAAAATGCGTCTATCAAATACAATTTATAACCGAAACTCCAGGGGAGCCCCGGGTCAAACACAGGGAGGCGACATTTACTTTTTTTGAAACCGCACTTCACTTTGTTTCTTTTTGGTATTTTGAGGTTTTGTTATTTTTGTGTTTTTTTGAAATAAAAAGGTAAGCAAGACAAGTTTACAAAATGAGATAGAACACAACTATGATATATCACACAAATGTTTATTACAATAATCTATGAAAGCATAAAAGAGATAGGGGTGAGAGGAAATCTCTCGAATCGGCTGTTCAACAAGACGACGGTGCCTGGCAGAAGCTCGGATGAAGGAGGTCAAATGCAGGACAATGGAGGTGAGATGCAGGAGGACACCGGGTAGAGGTATGCTTTGCCAAGGCTCTGGAATGGAGGTGAGGAGATGGAGGCGATCTTCTACCGAAATGGAGGTGGGAGGACGGCTCCAAGGCTTCTTATGAAGGTGGTGGGATGAAGGACGAATGTTTGGTGGGGCAAAGGATCATTAAACTAATAAGAGGCCTTTGGAGCTTGAGAGTAAGCTCTAATGGAGCTTTGGTAGGCTACTAGAGCTTATGAGTAGGTGGGAGTAGAGTTGGTAGAGATGAAGAGGAATGGGGGTGTAGAGGTGTTTATATAGTGGTGGAATGGAGGCGATTTGCACACATGGGCCTTTAGTGACATTTAAGACGTCGCTAAAGACCCACCAAAGACGTTGTTGTAGCCTTCACGCGCCTTAGCTGGTGCTTGGAAGCTCGGCTGCAGCTGGCATAGGGCGCAGCGATCGTCAGCCGTTGGATCGGGCATGGATCGCGAGGACGAAGCACGCACTTGCTCGCGTTTGAACTCCACACCACTAGCACATGCGTTGGCAGCCATTGGATGAAGAATCGTATGACCGAGACTTTCCTGCAAATCACACCTCATTGATTTGAATCACACGCACCTCACATGATTGTAAGGATCGGATGACGGGCGCAGCTCCTGGTAGTCTTAAATGCATGCTCGAGATGGCGTGTGTGCAATCTAGCGTGCGTCCTCACGTGAGAGGGTGGCATCAAATGGGGCATGAAGACTCTTGACCCCTTGATCAAGATTGAGCAGTCCTATTGCATCCAGTACTGTAGCGGGTCCGGATGGATTGCAGTTCAAACCCGCGCCATCACTTTGCGAAGTGGCCACCTCACCGTTTGGCCAAGAAGATGGATTGTCACGTGGAGGATGACACGGTCATGTGTCTCAACCATTGGATGAAGATCCAACAATCGAGATGAGGCCTTTGCTAATGCACTTTGGTAGGAAGAGCAAGCCGATGGAGCGCGCATCTCAGCCGTTGGATTGAGGTCCAACAGCTGGGATCTCTTCTTGCGGTGAGCTTAGGGCTTGATGGCTCAGATGGGGAGGCCTGGATGACGCCACGTGGTGCCATCTGGGTCGTTCATCTTCTTTTTCTTATAGAAAGTGCTACAGAGCTCTGATCGGGGTGATTTTCACGTTGACGGACTGCGATCATTGCTCTAGATTCATCCAAATGGTCGGATTCTTCATCTAAAACCCGTACAGATGCTGCACTACCTCTTGGCCATATAAAATGGAAGAATTAATGTACATAATATACAACTATCCTAAATGCCATGCAATGGATGTTATGCAGTATTTATAACATGATATGCAATACTAAGCCTAGGAACTATCATAAATAAGCATTTTATCATGAATTCATGTGTGTTTATCATCCTCATATCAAGCATCTCTAGTGGAGAAGTCATGGGAGGGGTTGGCCATTTGGGATCCTGGGTTTGAGTGCCTCTTCTCAAGGTAACCACATTAACTAAGGCATTGGAACCAAGGTTAGATCCTTGAGAAGAAGAAGAGGCAGCAAACTCGGGAGGTGTCTATGGGGATTGTTGAATCATATAAGCTTGCCACTGATTTGGTTGGAACCCATGAGGATTGTGGCTTCTATTCATTGCATTCCTTGGGTTCGATTGTGACTGAGAAGGAAAGGACCCCTTTTGTTTGTTATCCAATAGCTGACTCAATTGTTCCTTCACTAATGCCATCTCCTCCTCAAGTTTTTGATTCATATCATCCATCATTTTAATCAGGGTGTCCATTTGGTTTTGTTGCATAGGAGCCGCCCTATTCTGGTTATAGGGTGGTCTGGTAGGTAGACCAGGCTGATAAGAGGGAGAGTTTTGCCTAGGCTGGTTCTGAAATTGGTTCAATTTTTTATTCGACTAGGAAAAGTTTGGGTGGTTGCACCATCTAGGGTTATAAGTGTTGGAGAAAGGGTCAGGCTTAGAATATCCCTGGATGGAATTGGCATCTTCAAAGGTAGAAGGTGTCAAAGGGGAGAGAAAAGAATAATTAGAGTTTGAGGGAGCAAAGGTCCCTCCCTGGAACATGGTCAAGGGTTGCTCCAAGTGCATTTGGTTCATAGACTGAACTAGATACACATTGTGTGCTCCCTTCGCCAAGGAGAAGGTCTGTAGTGGGGTTCAGGATTGATTCAATAGCCCCTCAATCTTCTTATCCACCAGCTCAACCCGACCCAATTTCTTGGCTATAATGTCCATGTCAACCATTCCAAAATTAGTTTGTACCTCATAAATCCCACCACGGGGTTGACCGCACCAATTAAATTAGGTCATGGAGGCATTATTAAATGAGTTCTCACTCATTGACTCAAAGAGCTCAAACGCGCTTTCTTCATCCTTATTGAGAAAATTGCCTCTACATGAGGCATCCACGAAATTCCTAAGGTTGCTGTCTAGACCATGGTAGAAAATCTGGGCCAATTGCCAACTTGGAACCTCATGGTGTGGGCATTTCCTCAATAGTTCATTAAATCTTTCCCATGACTCATGAAATTGCTCTCCACTTTGTAGGGTAAATGTAGTGATGGCTCTCCTAAGGTTATTAGTCTTTCCTATGGGGAAAAACTTCTTAATAAAAGCATGCCTTAATTCCTCCCAAGTGGAGATGGGTCTCCCTAAAGTCCTAAGCCAACGAGATGCTTTGTCTCTTAGGGAGAATGGGAACATCTTAATTAGCACAATATCCAAACGGATGTTCCTAGGTTTCATGGTCTGAGCAATCTGATCAAGGTCCTCCAAGTGTTGGAAAGGGTCCTCATTTGAGCTCCCATGGAAATGGCTTTGAATCAAGCTAAGGACATTAGGTTTTAGCTCAAAATCATCTCCCCTTTGGGGACCCTAAAGTATGGCTCTACTCGAATGGCAGACGGATTGTAAAAATCATAGAGAGGCCTTGGTTGGTCATCAAGGGGTGGTGGTGGGCTAGGTGGGTTTAGTGGGGGTTGCCCTTGAGGGTTCTACCCTTGAGGATTCTACCCTTGAGGATTCTGCAGTCGTTATATGGCTTGCATAATGGCATGGATCTGTTATTGCTGAAGTTGGTGGTTGACGGTAATCTAAGCCTGAATCATGGTCATGGCATCATGTTAAGGTTGGTCCTCAACCTCCTCAACTCATGGGTCAGCCATGTCCTCAGTCCTACCCTTTTAGAAATCAAGTTTTCTCCAAGTTTCTCTGTCTAAAGCAACCAATTCGGGATGAACTGATCGACTTCCGTGCATACACTAGAGAAGAACCAGGAGAGATGTAAAGGGAAATAGATGCGAGAAGTGTGTGCACAATCAAGCAAACAAATCTAAGCCCTACAGTTCACAGCTAGGCGACTTACACTTCAGAAGAAGATTCCGACCGCACGGTAAACTCGATGTTGTCCTTACTCCCAAAGGTGGTAGAGTTGGGAAGGGGAAGCAAGGGGAGCATGTCCCGAAGGCTGCTAATTATGCCAAACCCCAGCTTACTTAAGTCATTTGACAATCGAGCCTCCCAACTTAGCACCTTTTGGAGCAAGCAAATGTCACTAATTCACTATGCGTTCAGGATAATACCCTGAAACGAGCTCATTGATTCCTAGGGCCAACGTCTACTTAATTTTTAAGGCTAGGTTAGTGCTTGTGCTCAAGGATTAAGTGAAGGGAATTAGGGGGCTTAATGCCCTTAGAATTTCAGTTTAAGCCGTGTGCACAATTGGGTGCAAGAACCCAATGCCAAAACAAATGTCCTTTAACAAGCAAGATTAAGATGTGAGATTTTTAAAATTTGAATCTTGCTTTAATGGATTTTAAAATTTCACTTGTTTATGCATTCAAACAAGGCACAAATGTATAGTCACACAGTTGGTGAAGATTGATTTTCTTTAAGGCCTTTTATGTGACTATAAAGTTAAAAACTCCCTAGTGTGGAAGATCCTAGGGTGTGCAGCTTCTACTCAATGAATCATTTTTTAAGATCTATCAAGAAGGGTCCAATGAAAACAAGAAATGACCTTATCCTAACCAAAATTGAATGATCTTTTCAACAAAATTAATTTCAAATTTTTTTGAGGATGATAGGCCACCAAATTCAAGTTTTTTCAAGAGGGGGTCAATCTGTCCAGAATTTCTAGATCAGTGCGCAAGTTTAAGGTTTTGATCAAAACAGGCACTAATAAATTTCAAATGCAAAAATGTTCTGTAGATGAAGTGTAGATAATTTCAAGAGCTTTCTATAAATATGAATCTCTCACAAATCCAAGCTACGTGGAGTTTGCAGCAGCAAGAACAACGTACAGATCTCCAAAACTCAGGGCAACCTTGCGCACTTCTAGCAACGAATTTGTCACATCCAAACCACAATAAGTTTGGCTATGAAATTTGAGGTGGAGCTTTCCTACTAGACAGAGCATCTATGAGATTTTTCTCAAAATTTTTAGAGGTGCTAAGAGTCCCTTAATCATGTCCTCAACCCAAATCCAGAAGATGTTTTTGCAGAGTTAACAGGTTGAAGACTTAATGGTGGTGTTTTCTTCAACAAACAAAAGAGAGGTTTCCTTTTATAACACCACCATTTTTTCTGAGTCCAGGATGATGAGTTACATTTAGATCGTGGGAAGACAAGATTGAACCTTCAGATTGATGGCAGTCTTCTTCTTACACTTCCTTCAACCCAACCTAATTCGTTCTCCTCTCGTTGAAGCTACATGCATTTCCTGCAACCACAAAAAGAGAGAGAAGAGCAAGTTAGGTAACACAAATACAATTAATTTCCAAGAAAATGAAAGCGAATGAAAGATCCTTTGCCTTCCCAGCAACGATGCCAAAAACTAACATCGAATGACGTGTTTGTATTAATTTGCTCGTTTAGTACATTTTATGACGTCAATTTTAAATAAAAGTATTGGACATGAGTCCAAGTGTCGAACACAGGGAGGCATGGAATTGGATCAGATATTCGCTTTTGTTTCACAAAAATTCATCGTTTGTTCGCTTGCAAACCAGAGAGAACGAGAAAGAAAGAGAGAGAAAGAGATAGGGTTAGAGTATTATGATGATGATGTGATAATAGCTAACTATGAAAGAAACAATCTGGATCCCAACGAGTGAATGAATCCTTAAGGCCAACGTCTAATTGATTTTAGTTAGGCTTGGGAAATTGGTGTTTAGAATGTGATGGGGCCTTAATGGGTTGTGCCCTTAATGATTTGTTTGAGAACGTGTGAATGTGCACAACCAAGAGGTTTTCAAGCAAGATTATTAACGATGAGGTGAGTTTTAGGGTTCGGATCTTGCTTAATAGCCTTTAGGATTCAAATATTAGGTGTTTTCAACCAAGTTTTGTGAGGCAAACCAAATTTGTTGTTGAAAGAACGTGTTCAAGTATTTTCCTTTAGAAATCAAGAAAAATATGGAGTGCCTGGCTTGACCTAATTATTGAATCCTATAGGGCAACTAGAAAATGAACCTCTTTTAGTTTAGGTGATGCGGCTCAAACAATTCAATCAATTGACTCAAATGCACCACCGATTAAGGCACACAAAAAGGTGGTTAACCTAATATGATTTCTACTCTTTTATGTGTTGAATTCATGTACCGGGTCCACAGGACGGAAACTCAGTTGAGTAGATGAAAATCAAGTATGATTATGTGCCTCAAATGTGGGTGTATAGAGTGTGTATATTGATTTGTCCCACAGAAAGTATCTTTTTCTTTGATATATGCGGGGGTGAGGTGGGTGAAGGTGGCAAACAAGACAAACAATGCTATCCTAGGGTTTATGCAAACACCTAAGTAGATTAGGTCTTGACTATGAGTGTGGCGAAATGAACTAGTGGGGGGGATGTGGGGACACTTATAGAGTACTCTACCCACACTTTACTCCGATCTACCGCACTTGGATCTCCATGCTAGGGTACCTACAAGACAGTAAATCAAAGACAAGTAGGGTTAGTGCTATGTAAATGCAAAGAAATGTAATAAACAATAAAGTAAATTCTGTTGGGCGAGTTTCATGTGTTAGAAATCGGGGTTGCAAGTAACACATGGTCGTAGTTGCAAAACACGTCGATCAAATAAAATTTATACCGAAACTCCAAGGGAGTCTCGGGTCAAACACAGGGAGGCGACATTTACTTTAAGTGAAAACCGCACTTCATTTTGTTTCTTTTTGGTATTTTAGGGTTTTGTTATTTTTTTGTGTTTTTGAAATAAAAGACAAGCTAATGAATCACAAGATAGAGATGTAGAATAAATCTGATATATATTACTTCTAATGTCAATTACAATAAACTATTAAAGCATAAAAAGAGAGGGGGTGAGAGGAAATCTCATGAATCGGTTGTTCGGTGAGATGACGGTGCCTAGTGGAAGCTCGAACGAAGGAGGTGAGGAGCGGGACGACGGAGGTGAGATGAAGGAGGACATCAGGTTGAGGAAAGCTTCGGCGTGGCTCCGGAATGGAGGTGAGAAGACAGAGGTGATCTGCTACCAAAATGGAGGTGGGAGGACGGCTCCAAGGCAACCTATGAAGGGGGATGGGAAGTTGGAGGAGTATTTGGTGGGGCAGAGGTTCGCTACACTAATAGGTGCCTTGGGAGCTTGAGAACAAGCTCTAATGGAGTGTTAGTAGGCTTGCTAGAGCTTGGGAGTAGGTGGGAGTAGAGTAGGTAGAGATGGCTTGGAAGGGAGGGGGTGTAGGTCCTTTTATAGTGGAGGAGAAGAGGCTAAAAATGGATAAAGGACCTTTAGCGACCTCCAGACCGTCGCTGGAAACGTTGCTGTAGACAGCTCACATCCTTTCATGCCCTTAGTTGGCTTTGCTGGCTTGCAATGAAGTAGCGACGGCTATAAGCGTCGCTGTAGGCCAGCCCAACTGTCGCTGAAAGCTGGCCCCAACCGCGCTTGCGCCCATGCTGCGCTACCCTTCATCACACGCGTTGATCCCGCTGCACCCTGCTGTGTGCCCGCTGCCATGCGCTGGCATTCTCATGTGCGCACGCTACGTCATCGCTATGCATGCAGCTAATTTGACGATTGGGGGGGCTGCGGGGATTTGAACCCGCGCCCCTCCCTTGAGAGCTGCCACTCCCGCCATTACACTAGGCCGCCCATTGTGTCACACGGAGGAGCTTGGTGCAGATGCTCCCCAGCCGTTGGATCTCGATCCCAACGACTAGGATTCAAGGGTGCAGATAATGAAGGGAGTGGGCGGTGGCTGCTAGCTGGTGGTGAGTGGTCTAGATGGTGCCACGTGGTGCCATCTGGGTCGTCTGTCTTCTTCTTCTTGTAGAGGGTGCCACGATGCTCAGATCGAGATGATTTTCATGATGCCGAACTGTGATCATCGCTCCGGATCCATCCGTATGGTCGGATTTTCCATCCGAAACCCATATGGATGTCACATTGCCCCCCTGGCCATATAAAATGAAGGAATTAATATACAAAACATACAACTATCCTAAATGTCATGCAATGGATGTTATGCAATATTTATAACATGATATTTAATGCTAAGCCTAGGAACTATCATAAATAAGCAATTTATCATGAATTTATGTGTGTTCATCATACCCTAACAAAGGGTTCAGGTTGGGCATTAGGAGGGTTATAAAAGTCATGGAGGGGCTGGTCTGCCCTTCCGTTGTGGAGTCGACTAATGGCATGCACTATGACTTCCATCTGTCGGTCATGATGCTGGCCCTGCTTAGTGATCTACCTTTGTAAGTGAGTCATAGGATCCAGATTTTTCTCTTCAATCTCTTCTTCCTCGTGGCGACTAGCCATTGCAGAGGGTTTAGATTTAGTTTCTGGATAAATAAGTCTTATCCTAGGATTTCTCTCTAATGGTTGTAGCAAATTAGGATTTTGAGATTGTTTGGGAGTGAAATAGATGTTATAAAAATCACATCGTAGTATAGGTCAAAATTGCTTGAGAATAAATAAGATTTATACTCAAAAGAAATCTGAGGTCGAACATAGGGAGCAAGTAACAATTAACTCTCGAGATTGCAATTATATCAATGTGCAACAATAAATCCAAGAAAGAATGATATATATGATAAAGCAAATGTCAATTAAGCAAAAAGATTAGGGCAAAATGGTGATTTGAATCACCAATTACCCCTTACAATAATAGAAATTATCTCAACAGTATCAATCAAGGAAATAAAGCCACAAATGTATGCAATCAAACGATGGAGGCTTGTATCAAACGGCTTAAACAGCCGATGCTACAGTGCTAGGGAAGCACTATTCTTCTCTACCTTCTTCTCTTCTTCTTTGCCTTGGCTTCACACACAGAGGGGCTTTGATTTTGGCTAAGTGTCGAAATCTCCTCAGAGCAAAACCCTCCCTTGCCTCAGGTGCTCTCTCTGTTTCTCTCTCTCTCTGAGTTCTGCTCTCCCAGGTCCTTGCATAGTACCAGGCAATCGGATTCGAATCTAAGCGCACCCGGGACCAGGGCTACCGACCGTGAATGGCAACCGAGATAGACATGGGTTAGGTAGGTCGGGTTGGCGCCAGGCCCGCGTGATGCGTGTCACGGGTGAGGCGCATGTGAAGGATTGGTGGGGGACCTCACCCCCAAGTGTGTTGAGGCGATAAGCCCCAACCACTTATTCCTCTTATTGTGCTGCAATTGCTTTGTTGTGAACGATGTGGCACTATCCTCCTCAGCTTTCCTCTTCGCATGGCGCAGAGACAGTATCGAGCTAATTCCGGTCAAAGGTCCAAATTGATCCATTGGTTGCATTCCTAGATGAAGTCCGCTGCACCTGGAGCTTCCACCTGTGCTTGCAACGGTTGAGGAGAGCTTCAAGCTTCGCTCGAGCTTGCCGTTAATGGTGTGGAGGACTCGACACCTGAAAATCAAGAAAAAGGGCCTCACGGCCACGTCAGATGGTTCAGCAGGATCGCGATGATGCGATAAAGGTATTGGTGGTGGTAGCATGCTGCAAAGTGGGTCGGAGATGGCTGGCAGAGGCGGATTAGGTCGGAGAACAGTGGGTTGTTCGATGGGTAGTTGGAGGGGCAATCGACCTAACTAAGTTAGGGCTTTTGCTCCTAGGATTGAGGTGGAGGTGTAGGGATGAGCGACGGCCAATTTGGTGGAGCGTAGTGGCCGTGCGAACTCACCAGAGGTACGCTGGCGAGGTGGAAGATGGGGAGCGTGCGAGTGAGATGGCGGTTGAAACGGAGTGTGGTTGGTGTGTGAATTAAGTACAGTTAAGGAACTTATCTAGGTAGTTGGTAGACGATGGGGAGTAGAGACGATGTCGGTTGCGGTGTGGTCGGTGTCGGGGAAGAAGGTGACTCCGGTGAGAAGGAAACGTCGAGGAAGATGGAGGGAGAGATGCCCGCTGGTATGGCGCAACGCGGAGGAAGACGAGGAAGATGAATCCACCGCTAGTATTGCGAATGGATGATGAGGGAGGTCGTGTGGAATCGCTGGACCTCGAGGAGCCTTTCGGCTAGAATAGGAAGGAGGAATGTGGGGAATTTCTGGCCAAAGTCGAGCTTGGGATGGACGGTATGCATTGGGGCTTCTTTACAGGCCTCTGGAGGACGATTCGAGCTTGGGAAGAAAGCTTCCCAAGCTTGGAATGTTCGCTAGAGATGGGAGCTTGAAAGATACCCGAATCTCTCATGCATTCGCATGAGAGATTGGGAAGGTTGTAGGGCTTCGGATTTGGCTCAAAAGGAAGGGAATTCCTTAACGAACTTCCCTTTCAAATCTAAGAGGGATTCGTTAAGGAATCAAGGAGGAAATGCCAAATCAAGCTCGCTGAAGTTGTAGGATTAGGATTTCATGGTAGTATGGACCTATTTGAAGAAAGATACGATAAATTTGGTGACCTATTTGTAAAGGATTCAAAAGTTAGGGGCATGTGTGTGTGATAAAAGAGTCAAACAGTATCAAATTGCAAATTAGGTCAAGATGATTTCAGATTGGACCCAAATTTTAGTGAAAACCTGATTTGGACCTAAGGAATCCAATGGTGAAGTTGGATTTTGGTTTTGACCTAGTTTGACTAGGTAATTTGCATAATTACCCAAATTAGGGCAAATATCTGTCTGAGACTCTATTTTGGGTCAAGATGGGTTCCAATGGTCAAATTGAAGGTACCAAATAGTAGAGAACATTTTTATATAATTTTTATAGGATTTAGGTAAATTTTATCCTAACCAAAACCTCAGTTAATTAAGTGGGTCTATTTTTAGGGTTTCAGATGTCATTTAATTCCTGAAACGTGCGAAAATTCTTTTCTGTCTATTCTAACCCACTTGTTAGACTCTTAAGATCATTTGACCTTTGTTCAATCCCTGAGAAAACCTGCGATTATTCTATTTTTGTGATAGAATGGTAAATTTGCAGAAATAACCCTATATTCTTATCTTCTTCTCAAATCACTATTTTGTCCCCTTAAGAACTTTTGATGGATATGTAGGAGCTTTTATTGACTTAATCAGATCAAACTAAGCTAGTTATAGCTCATGATGGTGTTCCCATCATACCCCCATGCCTAGCTTTTGCTAGTCCCTTAGCAAAACCACCTAAATCAAACTAGTTATCTAGGTCAGATTTTAATCGTCAGGATGCCTTACTATGCCGTGTCTCTGGGAATCAGTTCTTAATACCAACAATAGGCCTAAAGGTACTCAAGTACCAGCCCAGATCCAAACCTGACTAGCTTTCACGTTAGTCCACTACGAAGGTTTTTAAAGCCTGCAGGAACTAACCTAAGGTTTGTTGAACCCAGTAGTTAAAGCACCCGTGCTTTAAACATGGTTAGTCTAGTTCAGTTTGCCAGTGCATTTTGAGAGAGACATAAAAGGAGAATTTGATTCTCTCTCTTTTCTTTTGATTATATTTTTCCTTAGATCCATCCTTGGATTGGCCCTAAACACGATCTGTATCAGATTTCTTGTCCCCACCATCAATCCTCGTAGGGTCCTTGGCAATCGATGCTTCGAGATAGCACCACCCATGGCAACCCTCAGAACCCTGGCTTTTGAGATTTTGAGATAATCCCACCCATGGCATTCTATAGCTAAATCCAAACCCTGACAATCGACATTTCGTGATAATGCCACCCATGGCATCTGAACCAGCACAAGGTACTTACATGCCCCCAGTAGGATATTTAGATATCCTAAGAGACAAGCATCGAGGAGACGATATGTTATCACGCATCTTCAAGGGGAATTTCCCGCCTCTCCTTGTCGGGAACTCATCCAAATCAACTTGTGTTTTCGAGTCGTTCCTAATCTAGATCTTAGGACCTTTTTTAGAATAGATTAAATGCCTTTTGGCATCATTTTATCTTTTGAGCGGACTGAACCAGACTGTATGTGATTTAGGGTGCTTAAGTTACTAAGTCCCGCAAACCAGAGATCAGTTAATAGGGTTAAATACTCCCTAAGCCTTAGACCTAATATACAAGCTTTGCATTTTCCACAACCTCTTGAGGATTAATCCGGATCTTGACAAGGACGTGAATGTTTAAATCCAATATAGATCCAAGAGGCCTAAGGTCAATATTTGCAATTAATCCCTTAAGTTTTAGCCTTTTAAGTCTTAGTTCATCATTTGATCCAACATAGAAGGTGGGTAGGTTCCAAATTATTTTTAAGGGACTCAATTTTTTCTTTTCTTTGTGCTCCTTTCTTCTCTTTTCAATTTTCTTTCCTCCTTTTCAAAAATGGCTCTTCTTTTTCCTTAACCTTTTTTTTTTTGGAATATGTATATTTTTTTTATGAAACCCTTTCTTGTGAAGTGATTCTCACAGCATTTTGCACTTTAATACCCCCCATGCCGATGATTTACAATGTCCTCATTGTAAATTAGGTGGGTTTGAATTTAGCTTAGATCGTACATTAGAACAAGTTTAGGTGCATGGATGGGTCGAGGTGACTATTGCGGACGATTTCAAGCTCTGGTATGAAATACCATAGATGGAGTCAGTTATTATAATGAATGAACCCTAAAGTGCAATATAAGTTCAGCATGAGTTATGTCAAGAAGGGTTTTAAGTTTTTTCAAAAGGATGACGGGTTGCCTCCCATTAAGCGTTGAGTTTAACGCCATCAGCCGGGCACAATATGCTTTGGGAGAATGGAGATCAAAAGATACCTCAGCCAAGTTTGTATCAGTGAGTTCAATGAATTGCTTAAGTGATAAACGCCAGTTTATCATCATTCTTATGCATTAAAACAAACCTAGCTCTTAGGATTTTACTCCGCAAACGGGTTTTTGGGCTACATTTAGGCATAAAATAGGTTAGGCATGCATTGCATTTTTTATTGTCTTTTTAATATGTTTTTGTGAGTGTTAGGGATGTACAGATATATAGATCCCTAAAACCCTAGCACTCAAGAAGGCAAATGGTGAAGAAGCTCAAACTAGCTGGAACTCAACCTAATCCATCTCACCTCAGCTTGATCCAGCACACCTCAGCTTGATCCAGCTCACCGCAGCTGGAACCTAGCTTACTTGAACTAGGGTTAGCTCATCCCAGCTCCATTCAGCTAATCTCAGTTGGATGGCAACTCAAGAGAGTTCACCTTAGCTCACCCTAGCTCAAGTCAGCTCAGATCTAGCTCAACTTAGCTGAGTCAAGCTCATCTCAGCTCCCACTAGTCAACAGTTGATAGGAGTTCACCCCAGCTCATATCCAGCTACATCCAGCTCCACTCAGCTTCAGCCAGCTGAAGAAGAATTCATCCCAGCTCAGGAAGCTCAAGTCCAGCTCCCAGGGACTTAGCTTAGCTCAACTCAGTTAAGCTAAGCTACCTTAGCTGCCTCAACCAGCTTGATTCTCCCCGGGAGCACCAGACCTAGCTCACCTCAGCTTATTTTGGTAGAAGCTAGCTCACCTTAGCTTGGCTTAGCAACTAGCAAAGAACTAGCAAGCTAAGCCAGCTAGAGTAGCCCCATGCCAGCCTCTTCAGCAGCAGCCAGCTCCAGCTCCAGCTCCAGACTTCTCCTCCTCAGCTCCTCCCTCCAAACCCTAGCTCCAACACCTTCTCCTCTACTCCTCCATTAGCTAAGCTAGCTTAGCTTATCTTAGCTTAGCTTAGCTTAGCCAACAACCAGCTCCTTGGCCATCCATTACCTTAAAAATCAACCCTAGCTAGCTCCACCAACTCAAGCCTACCTAAGCTAGCTACCCTACTTAAGTTGGCGCCACCTCCTAGCCATCCCTTCACCCCATTATCTCCACCAAAAGACACTTCAAGTTGGCACCAAAAACCACCCCTAACCACCTCTATATTGGCGCCACTTTCAGCCCCTTAATCCACCCTACACCTACCCACATAAGCCATCCTAGCCATCCACATACCCCCCCTTCTAGAACC
Source organism: Thalassia testudinum (assembly GCA_037157565.1). NCBI lineage: Eukaryota > Viridiplantae > Streptophyta > Magnoliopsida > Alismatales > Hydrocharitaceae > Thalassia > Thalassia testudinum. Next base: position 54,598,747 of record JAZHRO010000025.1, on the reverse strand, counting down.
TTAAGGTGGAGCCACCTAATGACCTTCTAGAATGCCCATTTTGGTGCCAACACCAAAGGGTGTCAACACCCATAACTACCCCTTGGTGCCCTTTAAGGTGGCGCCAACTCTCCTTGGCCATGGGATCTCCAACCACCTCCATCAACTCATCTTGGCCATCCATTTCAAAGGTCACCATAGCCCCCCTCCTATTCTATAAAAAGCCACCACCTACCACCATTTTTGGGCATCCTCCCTTAGTATATTTTCTACCTAAACCACCTATACCTACGGCCAAGAAGAAGGAGTAGAGGAGATTAAAGGGGCACATCACCAGCCCTTTTGGTGCCTTCTTCTCCCCACTCTCTTCAACTTGAGCCACGCCAAGGAGGAGGACTCTCCCACTTCAAGCAGGACGGCCAGGCAAAGGAGAAAAGCTTAGGGTGGACTTCCACCCTTGGAGAGAAACTTAGGGCACGCCCCCTTAGGGCTTGCCTTGGAGGTCATCACTTTGGCGGAGTTCTGCAAGGAAGGAGTTGAAGGATTCTTTTCAAGCTTGGGAGCCACCAACCTTGGAGCAAGAAGCCCTCTTCTTCACCATCTATTTATAGGATTTGTGTTTTCTTTTACTTCAATTATCTAGTAGTAGAAGCATTCCTCTACTAGGCATTTTTGTTAAACACTTTATCAATTATCTAGTTGCCTTCTTCGCATATCTTGTTTGCATTTCTATTTGCTTATTTTCAGCATTCTTCACTTCCTCTCCCTAATTATTCTAGGTCTCCACTTGCCTAGAGTGAGCTTAGGGAGAGGCTCTACTTGCTACTTTAGAGTTGTTTACTTAATTGGAAGTGTAAACACTTTTCCCGCCATCAGTTCGCATGTTGCCTTAGTTCAAAAATAAAAAAAAATGGTATATTGAAAATTACCGAAAAGAAAGTTGAGATATATTCCAAGCAAGAGAATCAATTTTGCAACCATATTGCCTCCTTGGACGACCCTAGATACTTCCCTATCTAGGATTATAAATTTAAGAGCGAAAGCGGATTTACGCGTTACAACGACCTAATTAACAAACCGCGCACGGCTTTGCATTAATTAATTTGCTCTTGCTTGAAGTGGATCTCATCCCCTTCTCTTTCTTTCTTTTGTGTGTGCAGGAACTACAGCGGGAAGGCAGGAATCTGGAAGCGAGAGCTCAAAGATCCTTTTCTTCCCATGAAATTCAGGTTGGTTCCCCTTTCTTGTCACATTTAGGTTAAAAAAAACTACCAAAATACACTAAACTTGGCTTTCAGGACCCTAAACACTTTAATTAAGTGGAGTGGTGCATTATAAAATCCATTGTTTGCTTGTATGCTTCTTTAGCACCATTCCATTGCAAGTATTGGTGTTCTATTTTTCGGGTCCAGATTTCTGTCTGGACTTGAAAAATCGATTCCTAAAACCCCAGGCCTCCTAAAATCATAAAATTTCATAGAGTGATTCCCAATTAAGTTAGGAACATCTGTTCCAAATTTCAAAACAATTGGATTTGTATTTAATTTTTAGAAATTCGTGGATAGCAGAGGGGTCACACCCTCTAATCTTCCTATTTTGCTACTATCCGCAAATTTTCAGAATTTTTATACTCATCCAATTTTTGAGAAATTTAGCTTACTGGAATCCTTGTGAAATTTACACATCATATAAAATTATAAAAATTTTCTGAGGTCGGTGGTAATACTGAAAAGTCCATAATACCCACGGGTATTATTTCTGGACTTTGACACCAGTACAATTAAAAATTCAAAAAAATTATCAAACAAATTCCTAAAATCTTAAAAAAATCTTTTCTGGAATCCTTGTTTGATTTTATTCAAAGTAGTGGTGTTGTTTAACTTATTTGGACCACTACTTAATTCAGAAAGCTAAAAATAATTCATTGGTAGTTAAATTTTTGTCTTAAGGATAATTGGCTTAGGGTTTCTTCTTTCTCTTTAGAGACTCAATTAAAAGGAAATATACAATCACACATACAACTTGTCTTTCCTTTGATTGTGAACTTTCAAACTTGTTTGAAAGCTTAAAGAGAAAAACCCTAAAACTCATTTAATTAAATTGAATCCTAAAAGACATAAATACAAAAAAAATTGTGTGACATCTTGATTTTCATTGGAACCACTCTCCAATTCCTACACACACACAAAAAAAAATTAAATAACAGGACAACAACCCAATAAACGCCCTCCACATTCCGTGTGCACTATAGAATCCTAGACCTAATTAAAATTTGTAGCAACTTGACCCCTAAGGCTTTATCAACTTAGGCTTGCTATTTAGGTCTTAAGTTTTCTTTAGTTAGTACCAATTCTGTCATCTATATCTGGTGTTCAGGCTGAGGGGCCGTGTCAAACGACCAGGCGCGGGTTTGTACAAGCACCTGGGGTTTTCCCTGGGAAACGTTTGGGCCCAAACCTCCCCTTAAGCAACTTGGCTAGATTTGTTGATAGAACGGGTATTCACTATTGATTACTTATTTCCTATATAGACCAAGTCTTAGGTTATTATTAGGGAGTCACAATTAAGTTAGGTCTAGTTTTTGTTTGTTTAAATTGCACACTTTCTCTCATCTCTTTCTCTTCTCCTCCCCTCCCGTTCTTCCATTTTATGCACGGGCGACGGTCTCAAAATCCGCACTTGGAAGGACCATTTGATTTCGCCCCCCACGCAAAAAGACCACTTTTTCTGTCTTCTTCTCCTAAAAAAATGGAAACACAACAAAATAGGTCCACTGACCCTTCCACGTCCACCTCTAACCCCACCACTAACCCTAATTCTAACCCTTCCACCCAAAACCCAACCACCAGTAACTTCCCACACTTGAAGCTCCCTAATCTTGAGTTGCCCCACACACAACATCAAGACCCCCTACCTGATCTTTTAAAATTAATGGCCGATCAGATTAATAAATTAAATTTCAATCAACAAACATTGACTAGGAACATCCAAAGCCTAGCCAATCCAAGGCCAAACCCACCACCCCGTCAGCAGCCTGTTGTTCCTCTAAAAGATTTCTATGATCCGTCTTATTATGAGGAACGACCAGGGGTGGTCATACCGGAGGGGGACTTTGAGATCAAGCCTGCGGTCCTGAACCTAATTAAACACTTTCATAGCCTTCCTAGGGAAGACCCTTTCAGCCACCTTGAAGAGCTAACTCTTCTTGCACAGACAACCCGTTCCCGAAATGTGCAAGAAGACATATGGCTGATGCGGCTTTTTCCATTATCTCTTAAAGATAAGGCTGCTTATTGGTTCAGGACCATTGGCCGACCCATTACAACATGGCCTCAACTCAAGAGTGCCTTCCTCAAGAAATTCTTTCCCATAGGTCGTACCAATTCCTTACGAAGATCTATTACGACCTTTCACCAAAAATCTGGTGAAACTTTCCATGATTCTTGGGAAAGATTTCAAGACCTTTTAAGAAGTTGCCCGCACCACGAGATTCCTTTATGGAAGCTCGTGCAAATCTTCTATCATGGATTAGAAGATCAAATCCGACAGTTTGTCGACGCCTCGTGTGGCGGCAACTTCTTAAATAAAGATGCTGAAAGTGCCTATGACCTGTGTGAAGAAATGAGTGAAAACTCATTTAATCAAGCTTCCATGAACACATTTTGCAGAACCCAAAACTCGCAGTTCGGTGTTCATGAAATAGGCACTCAATCTATCCCAGTCACCCAAGACGATCTTCAATTGATCGCTCAGAAACTCAACCAGATGCATATTAATCAGAAGAAAATTGAGGAAAGACTCGCCACATCAACTCAAGCTCCACACCCACATCTAACCCAACCTAACTTTCCATGAAGAGAAAATTTGCACAATCTCAACACTACTCCTGCTGATTATTCTGAGGTTGCCCATGATTCACTGGGGAATTACAACTATCCAGATCTTAACCCTACCCAAAACATTTCTGCCATCCAGGAGCCCTTTAAAAATTTTTCCAATTGGAAGAATTACCCAAACTACTCCTGGAATAATCAAGTTTCCTCCCAACCATATCATTTTAATGGGTATGGGTCGAATCCAAACTTCCATCCTGGGCCATCCCAACAAGATATCAATGCCCAGATGCTGCGAACCCTGCAGGATATGCAAACAAAAATGACGGAAGTAACCCGCAACATCACAAATCTGAACAATCAGATTGGGGTTACTCCCACGCAAAGACCTGCAGGACATCTTCCGTCCCAACCCATACCCAACCCTAATCACCAAGGAAACCATTATATGGGCAGAAATCCACAATATCCAAATCAGCCTCCTCCTAATCCACTACCTCAGCATCCGCCCAAGTTTTTGCAATCACAAGCCCCCCCACCTCCTCCAAATAATAATCCGACTGCACATGCAGTTACTTTGAGGAGTGGGAAAACCACCACTGACCCCGGGCCTTCACACGAACCTGGTAAGATACCTATGCAAATTGACTCCCCACCTCCCCATCAAGAAGAAAAAGAAAAATCTCAAGACAAGATTCCTATCCCTTTCCCACAAGCTCTCTACCCCACCACCAACAAAAAAAAGAAATCTGAGCCCACTACAAAAGAACTCATGGAGCTATTTGGGCAAGTTCATATCAATATTCCTCTCCTAGATGCCATTAAATATATACCTGCCTATGCTAAATTTTTTAAGGAGATTTGTACTCCTAAAAGGCAGGCCAAAAATCTAGGACAGGTGCATCTTTCGGAGACAGTAAGCTCTGTCATACGGAGTAAGCTGCCTCCTAAGATGAAAGATCCGGGGGCGCCTTTAATTTCTGTAATTATTGATGACACTACATTTAATCGTGCCCTCCTTGATCTTGGTGCCTCGGTTAATATTATTCCCACGAGTTTATTCGAGGAATTTCAGATTGGTGAATTAAAACCCGTCGAGGTTACCCTGCAATTAGCCGACCGATCTACAATCAAACCTCGTGGGATTGTCGAGGATGTTTTAGTCAAGGTCCAGAATTGTGTTTTCCCTACAGACTTTCTGGTTCTTGACATTGAGGCACCCGAATCGTTACTGGACTCCCCAATAATCCTTGGACGCCCCTTTTTGGCCACTACAAAGGCAAATATCAATTGCCACACAGGCAAAATGGATATTAACTGTGCAGGCCAAACTATCACTTTAGATATTTTTAAATCCTCCAGGAGATTCCATGATGATAACTTCTTTGAGGACTCAGATACTGAAATTTCCAATAGGGTAGAGGAGACAATGTTAATAGATACCCTTACCGACCATAATTTTTTTGAGGACTCTGATTCAGAATCAGTGGTCGGCGAAATCTGTGATCCGGGAACTTGTCTTAACCCCAAATTTATTCCTGATACCCCCCCTAACCCACCCACTATTCACGCACCTAACTTTTCCACACTAACTTCACCCAATCCTCACCATTCCTTCCCCGACCCCTTTCTTACGGACCTGCCACCAACCCCGCCTGAGTTTGGCACCCAACCTAATTTAAACCCTTGGCCAGACTCGGGCTATACTTATCATTTTCCATCCAACTTTGATCCCAATATTATTTCTAATCAATTTTCTAGGGATCTAGAAGAAGACACCTTTTTTGCGGGCATACAAGTGTCCAATTATTTACATGATCTTACGTCTTTCGTGCATACCTTCACGCCCGGCTGAATGGCGTAAAAGATAGCACTGGATGGGAGGTAACCCATCATTTTTTCTTGCTTTCCCTTTTTTTTTCTTTTTCCAGGTTTTGTTCCTCCTAAACCCGACCGTTCTTCACTAAGGTGATCCCTTTTCCCTCCTAATGCATGAGGACATGGCATATCTTAAGCATGGGGGGATGTTTTTAAATTTTACGTTCGATTTAGGATTTTCAAAACCTAAAAACATGCATTTTTGTTTAATTTATTTCCTGCTTGCATACCCAAAAAAATAAAAATGTTCAAAACTTTTTGAGGAAAAATTTTGAAATCGGGACTAAGGTCGAAAAATTCACTTTTGGTACAATGGGATTTAATCTTTAACAAACTAAGGATGAGGATATGGATCTGATCATTAGAATTCCAGGGTCTATTTTAGACAAGATCAGATATCCTTCTATAAAATTCCACCTGAACTCATGATAGTTCAGGTGACTTGATCCTATTTTGCAATATGGAAATTATTTGACTTAGCTTCTGATTCAAAAACTTGCATGTTTTGAGAAACTTCTTGTGTCACTCTTCACACACAAGCCAACACTTAAAAATAACTAAAAATTTGAAAAACTCCCTTGTTTGGACTTAGTGAAAGTCTGAAGCAGATCATTGGTTTGAGTTCCCACCGCCGAGAAGGAGGAAAATGCCTCCTTTAAGGACGCGATGTCAACATGTTACCGCCTCGGCGTTGCTCCATATCTATATTTCATATCTTTAGACGGAGCATTAAAGCGCATTTTAGCAGCTCAAGTGTCTTGGACGGTGTTCTACCTATAGTATTGGAGCAAGAGCTTGAGTTTGTTTGGAGCGCCCCTTTTCACCGCATCGTGTTCTGGGGTTGTGAGCTCTTGGGTGGTGTCATGGACAGTGCTATCTCGAAGTACTGGTGCCAGAACCCCCTCGAGGAATGGTAACGGGAATGATGATCCTGACACATTTGTTGTAAGACTAAGCTAAAAATAAGCATGGGGGAGAAAAAAAAAAAAATATATATATATATATATATAAATTAACACGCCCTTATAAATGTTGTCTTTTCACAAGCACAGCCACAAGGTTTTAAAGGATTTTGCAAGTTGAGAATCAGATTCATGAGCCAAAAATTCCTAAAAACAAACATTTCAAGTCATCTGAATTAACAAGGGGTTAATTTGAGAATTTTTTGGAAGATATATTGATCCCGTTCTATCTAATGGTTGAATCCAAAAACAAATCCCGATGTTTATCTTTAACAAATCTCGTACCTCTAGTGTTTTTAATCTACCAAGGTCCATTGATCTCTTTTTCTCCTCCAAAGACAAAAAAATTAGATTTCCCAAAAATTCTGTTTTAAGTTTTGCTAAGAGACTAGCAATAGATAAGCATGGGGGTGTGATAAACGCCAGTTTATCATCATTCTTATGCATTAAAACAAACCTAGCTCTTAGGATTTTACTCTGCAAACGGGTTTTTGGGCTGCATTTAGGCATAAAATAGGTTAGGCATGCATTGCATTTTTTATTGTCTTTTTAATATGTTTTTGTGAGTGTTAGGGATGTACAGATATATAGATCCCTAAAACCCTAGCACTCAAGAAGGCAAATGGTGAAGGAGAAGCTCAGACTAGCTGGAACTCAGCCTAATCCAGCTCACCTCAGCTTGATCCAGCTCACCGCAGCTGGAACCTAGCTTACTTGAACTAGGGTTAGCTCATCCCAGCTCCATTCAGCTAATCTCAGCTGGATGGCAGCTCAAGAGAGTTCACCTTAGCTCACCCTAGCTCAAGTCAGCTCAGATCCAGCTCAACTTAGCTGAGTCAAGCTCATCTCAGCTCCCACTAGTCAACAGGGAGCTCTAGCTAGCTCAGCTAAGTTGATAGGAGTTCACCTCAGCTCAGATCCAGCTACATCCAGCTCCACTCAGCTTCAGCCAGCTGAAGAAGAATTCATCCTAGCTTAGGAAGCTCAAGTCCAGCTCCCAGGGACTTAGCTTAGCTCAACTCAGTTAAGCTAAGCTACCTTAGCTGCCTCAACCAGCTTGATTCTCCCCGGGAGCACCAGACCTAGCTCACCTCAGCTTATTTTGGTAGAAGCTAGTTCACTTTAGCTTGGCTTAGCAACTAGCAAAGAACTAGCAAGCTAAGCCAGCTAGAGTAGCCCCATGCCAGCCTCTTCAGCAGCAGCCAGCTCCAGCTCCAGCTCCAGACTTCTCCTCCTCAGCTCCTCCCTCCAAACCCTAGCTCCAACACCTTCTCCTCTACTCCTCCATTAGCTAAGCTAGCTTAGCTTATCTTATCTTAGCTTAGCTTAGCCAACAACCAGCTCCTTGGCCATCCATTACCTTAAAAATCAACCCTAGCTAGCTCCACCAACTCAAGCCTACCTAAGCTAGCTACCCTACTTAAGTTAGCGCCACCTCCTAGCCATCCCTTCACCCCATTATCTCCACCAAAAGCACTTCAAGTTGGCGCCAAAAACCACCCCTAACCACCTCTATATTGGCGCCACTTTCAGCCCCTTGATCCACCCTACACCTACCCACATAAGCCATCCTAGCCATCCACATAACCCCCCTTCTAGAACCTTAAGGTTGCGCCACCTAATGACCTTCTAGAATGCCCATTTTGGCGCCAACACCAAAGGGTGTCAACACCCATAACTACCCCTTGGTGCCCTTTAAGGTGGTGCCAACTCTCCTTGGCCATGGGATCTCCAACCACCTCCATCAACTCATCTTGGCCATCCATTTCAAAGGTCACCATAGCCCCCCTCCTATTCTATAAAAAGCCACCACCTACCACCATTTTTGGGCGTCCTCCCTTAGTATATTTTCTACCTAAACCACCTATACCTACGGCCAAGAAGAAGGAGTAGAGAAGGAGATTAAAGGGGCACATCACCAGCCCTTTTGGTGCCTTCTTCTCCCCACTCTCTTCAACTTGAGCCACGCCAAGGAGGAGGACCCTCCCACTTCAAGGAGGACGGCCAGGCAAAGGAGAAAAGCTTAGGGTGGACTTCCACCCTTGGAGAGAAACTTAGGGCACGCCCCCTTAGGGCTTGCCTTGGAGGTCATCACCTTGGCGGAGTTCTGCAAGGAAGGAGTTGAAGGATTCTTTTCAAGCTTGGGAGCCACCAACCTTGGAGCAAGAAGCCCTCTTCTTCACCATCTATTTATAGGATTTGTGTTTTCTTTTACTTCAATTATCTAGTAGTAGAAGCATTCCTCTACTAGGCATTTTTGTTAAACACTTTATCAATTATCTAGTTGCCTTCTTCGCATATCTTGTTTGCATTTCTATTTGCTTATTTTCAGCATTCTTCACTTCCTCTCCCTAATTATTCTAGGTCTCCACTTGCCTAGAGTGAGCTTAGGGAGAGGCTCTACTTGCTACTTTAGAGTTGTTTACTTAATTGGAAGTGTAAACACTTTTCCCGCCATCAGTTCGCATGTTGCCTTAGTTCAAAAATAAAAAAAAATGGTATATTGAAAATTACCAAAAAGAAAGTTGAGGTATATTCCAAGCAAGAGAATCAATTTTGCAACCATATTGCCTCCTTGGACGACCCTAGATACTTCCCTATCTAGGATTATAAATTTAAGAGCGAAAGCGGATTTACGCGTTACAACGACCTAATTAACAAACCGCATATTTTCGCTATCATTAAGTCGCTGGCCATTCACAATAAAAGGTTCAGAATCTAGGCTGGGTTGACTGATTTCAACAGCTCCATTTTTGAAAATCCGTCAGATAAGATATGGTCCAATCCATTTCAATCTGAGTTTGCCTAGGAAGAGTTTTAGCTTGGCATCAAATAGGACCTTTTGACCAGGATGAAAGATCTTTCTAGATATGTGCTTGTCGTGAAAGGCCTTAACCCGTTCTTTGTAAATTCGTGAGTTCTCATACGTGTCATTGCATAGTTCATCGATCTCGCTCATTTGAAGCTGTCTATGGGTTCCTGCTTTAGAAAGATCCAGATTACACTTCCGTACTACCCAATAGGCTTTATGCTCCAACTCAACGGGAGGGTGACACGCCTTCCTGTACACTAATCTGAAGGGAGACATGCCCAATTGGGTCTTGTAGGCGGTCCTATAAGCCCACAAGGCTTCCAGAAGTCAGGGCGACCAATCTTTCCTGTCAGGTTGAACAGTGACCTAAAGGATTTTCTTGATCTCCCAATTTGATAGCTCAGCTAGACCATTGGTTTGGGGATGATAAGGAGTAGAGATTCGGTGCAACACCCCCATTCTTGGTCATCAGTGATCTGAGTTGAGCATTCATGAAATGGGTCCCTCCATCAGAGATAATGGCACGTGGGATACCGAACCGAGAAAAGATGTTCTGATGAATGGATTTGATTACCACTTTATGATCGTTGGTTCGAGTCGGGTTGGCTTCGATCCATTTGGACATGTAGTCTATAGTGAGAAGAATGTACTCGAAGCCATCCGAGATAGGGAAGGGTCCCATGAAATCAATCCCCCAAATATTGAAGATTTCGCATACGAGAACCGACTGTAAAGGCATCATATCGCGGTGGCACATGTTGCCCAAGGTCTGGCAACGAGTGCATGCCTTACAGTGATCGTATGCATCCTTAAAATCGTGGGCCAGTACAAGCCACATTGGAGAACTTTTGCTGCAGTTTTATGTCTGGAGAAGTGTCCGCTACAGGCCTGGTCATGGCAGAAGGACAAAATGTCCTGAATTTTTGCTTCTGGGATGCACAGTTTGATAATCTGATCAACACCAATGCGGAAGAGGTAAGGGTCTTCCCAAGTGTAGTACTTGGCATTGGAAAGCAATTTGTTTTTCTTGGCCTTCGGCCAATCAAACGAAATCTAATGTGATGCCAAGTAGTTCACCAAATCAGCAAACCAAGGAAGTACCGCACTGATAGTCAGGAGGTGCTCATTAGGAAAGTGCTCTATGATGGGTCCGGAAGGGTCAGTAATGTCAAAAGGAAGGTGGGATAAGTGGTCAGCTACCACGTTCTGCTTTCCTGCCTTATCGCGAATTTCGAGATCGAATTCTTGCAACAGCAAGATCCAGCAGATTAGTTGAGGTTTCGCATCCTTCTTCGTGAGGAGGTGCCTCACTGCAATGTGATCAGAGTAGATGATAACACGGGAACCCAAAAAATATGATCTGAATTTCTCCAGGGCAAATTCTATGGCTAGCAACTCTTTCTCAATAACTGTGTGATTACACTGAGCCTCATCAAGTGTCTTGCTAGCGTAGTAGATGACCACGGGCTTCCCATCTATTTTCTGCCCAAGTACCACACCCATAGCATAATCAAATGCATCGCAAATGATCTCAAAGTGTTGAGACCAATCAGGGGACTGCAGGATAGGTGCTTGGGTAACTCGATCACGTAGGATCTCAAACTCATGAGTGCACTCCTCAGTGATTTCAAAGGGGACATCCTTTGAGAGAAGATTAGTCACGGGGCATGCAATTTTCGAGAAATCGGGAATGAATTGACGGTAAAATCGACATGCCCCAAAAATGATCAAATGTCCTTGTCCAAGCTAGGCATAGGAAGCTTGGAAATTAGATTCACCTTGTCTCGATCAACCTGGATGCCTTTTTCAGAGATGAGATGTCCCAGGACAATTCCCTCAGGTACCATGAGTTGCTCTTTTCCCAGGAAAGAACCAAATTCATGTCAATGCATCATCTGAGGATTTGGACCAACTGCAAGAGGCAATAATCAAACGATTCCCCAAATACCAAGAAGACATCCATGAAGACATCAAGGTATTCACCTACAATATTTGAGAATATGGCAAGCATGCACCACTAAAAAGTAGTGGATGTATTGCAGAGACCGAATGGCATCCTTCGGAATGCGTACGTCTCAAAGGAGTAGGTGAAGGTAGTCTTCTATTGGTCCTCAGGATGGATTGCAACCTAGTTATAACCAGAGTACCCGTCCAAGAAGTAGAAGAATCGATTTCCCACTAGTTTCTCGAGGATCTGATCAATGAATGATAGTAGGAAATGATCCTTCTTCGTGGAGGTATTAAGTCTTCTGTAATCAATGCAGACTCTCCATGAGTTTGCTATATGGGTCGGTATGGTTTCTCCAGTTTCAGTCGCAATCACAGTGAGTCCTACCTTCTTAGGCACAACTTGGATTGGACTTACCCACTGATTGTCGGAGATCGGGTAGATGATCCCTGCATCTAGCCACTTGATGATTTCCTTTTTCATGACATCCTGAAGGTTCAGATTCAGGCATCTCTACATTTCACGAGATGGTCGTGAGCCCTCTTCAGTATAGATGTGATGTGTGCAATATGAGGAGCTGATGCCAGTCAGATCATCGAGAGTCCATCTAATGGCTCTCCGATGCTACTGGAGGACAGTAATCAAGCGTGTTTCCTGATCAAATGTGAGTCGGGAGTTGATAATCATAGGAAACGTCTGATTTGAACCCAAAAAGATGTATTTGAGATGGTCAGGGAGGGGTTTCAATTCCATAACAGGATTATCAGCAGTAGCAGGTGGTTCAGGGTAGGTGTCGAAAGCAAAGGAGGTAGCTATGGGTGTGTCTAAGTTAGGTTCAAGCTCCTCTAATTGTAGGTTTTGATCTTCTTGTGGTCGATAAAAAATAATCGGGTTTTCCTCGATACATGGGTCGTCAACCACAGCCTCGATATCACAAATTTGTTCGATAACTCCATAATTAATTCCTTGTTGGGCCTTAAAGATGTCGATCTTTAGTGTCTTACTCCCAAATTTTAATTCAATTTGGCCCTCCTCACAATTAATATTGGCCCTAGCTATGGCTAGAAAGGGTCTCCCTAATATGATCAATGTATTCTTCAAGTTCTCAAGAGCATCCATGCCTAAGATGATGAAATCCATGGGAAAGTAAAAATCATGTACCCTAACTATGACATCCTCAAGTACTCCTTTTGGTGACTTAATAGATCGATTGGCTAAGTGCAAAGTCATCTCTATCAGTTTAAGCTCAGATTCCTCAAAGTGGTCTAGTAGGGATGTGGGTATCAAATTGATGGAAGCTCCTAGGTCCAATAAGGCTCGATCAAACTGTATATCACCAATAGCATAGGAGATCAGAGGGGTGCTTGGGCCTTTTGCTTTAGGTGGGAATTTGCTCAAAATAATGGAGCTGGCTTGCTCCAACAGTCCGATTGGGTACCCGCTTTTGGTTCATGACTTAAGCTTGGGTGTACACATGTCTTTCAGGAATCGTGCGTAAGCTAGTATGTGGCGAATTGCATCCATCAAAGGGATGTTTATATGGACCTGCTCAAAGAGCTTGACCAGGTCCTTCTCAGGTGTTATGGGTTTGGTTATCTTCTTTCCCTTGGTCACGGCCTCAGGAAATTGAACTGATGTAAATATGTTTACACTACTTAAGATGTCTATTTATGCATTTTCTTAAGCATAGGATTGCATTGCATACTATAAATATTGCATAACATGCATCATCTTGCATTTAGATTAGTTTGAATAAAATGGAGGTTAATTGTCTCCTTTTATGTTCATGGATAGGACAAACTTTTTATTGGGGCCTCGGATCGAAGATCCAACCGTACAGATGTGATCAAGGCAACGATTGGAGTTCAACGACTCCAAGATCGCCCTAATCAGACATCTATAGCATCAGATAGAGATCGGGGAACCCTAGAAGATCAAGGGCCAAGATGGTGTGAATCCACACTTCAAACGACAAATCCAACCACACGGATGGATTCAGATTGACGATTGCAGCCTAACGGTGCAAAAATCGACTCAATCCGACACCCGTGGCACCATCTACATCATCTAGAAGATGGACAGCCAAGATGGTCCATGTGGCGCCATCACAGCCATCCAACCGGCCCTCAAGACCACCGCTGCCTCTCCAAAGAAGATCCAATGCGCGATCTGGGCCGTTGGATCTTAATCCAACGGCCACGAGCACGCGCCGCTTAAAACATCCGCACGACACAATCCACCGTGCAGCGCAGCAGTCGCGAGTCGTTGCGCGATCACAGGATGCATGTTCGACTCGTGATCTGGGACGCGCACGCAATTAATTTCAACCGCTTGGTCGGCTGTGGATAGCCCAGATCACCCGATCGGGCGCACGAGCTATTGCACGCCGCACCTCATGCGAGATCGTACGCGTAGGCACGCGGTTAAGCGCAGGTGGAGTTGGCGTGAGAAGTGCTCTAAGCTGTTCGATCTCACGATCGAACGACCGAGATTCAAAGAACGTGGGTGGTGTGGGAGGTGAGCGGGCACGCGGGCGCCACCTACTACGCCCACGATGGGGCTTTAGCGACGGTTTTATCTGTCACTAAAGACCCCTGATTTAATGATTTTCAAATTAAAATAACTAAATTGCCCTTACTCCTTGCAACTATAAAAGGAGACCCCCTCCACATGAAATTTTCATCCCTTCCTTCTCTTCTCTCCTCTCCCTCTCCAAAGCTTAAGAGAAGCTTGTCCCACACTCGGGATGCTTCTCGCAAGATAAAGTCAATTTTTCATCCCCCTTTCGGAAGTGGATCCCGCAATGACGATGACGTGCTGCCCCGTTCCCGTTCTTCCGCTTCGTCCTCCTTCGTCCTGCTCTGTCCTCCTTCATCCAGGCGTCGTCCCATCTAGCTCGTCCTCCAAGCGACCATCGAGGAGGATATCTCTCTCCCCATTCTTTTTAATGCTTTCCAAAATAGATTTACTACTTTCTAGAGTAGATTTACTGATTTCTAGTGTAATCATTTTCCTGCTTCCTAGTCGTAATATTTAATGTAATGAACAATCCTTTCGATAATGAATTCCATGTGCATTCTATATCTCTTTTGATTTTTGTTTGTATTAGTCTCTCTCTTATTCTCTCTTTCTCTATCTTCTGTTTATTGTAGATAGTTGATAGTTCTAATCAATTAATTTATTCCGTGACAAATAAAATAAACGCATGTTTTTCAATCAAACGTCCGCCTCCCTGTGTTCGACCCGGGATTTCCATTCCGGTATAAATTTTATTTGTTGAACATGAGTTCTTCGCTTTCAAACTACAACGATAGGTTTTCAAAACCAAACACGTTAGCGTAGCAACTCGCTCGTTCAACAGGAACCTTAGATGGTTCCTCTAGAATTGGCTCAGGCTCTTTATCAGGGATGGGCGTGACCTGGATGACCAATCTAGGGTTAGGGTCTACAGTCTCAGGCATGTCGTGGCTAGGAAAAGGTGGGTCTTGTGTTGCTTTACCACTATGGGTGGTGACAGAATTTAATCCTACCTGATTTTGGTTTGGATTTGGCAAAATAGGTGTCTGCTACTGAAATCCCAAGTATGAAGTTGAAGCATCCATCCTGTCAGGTGATGGGGCAGAAGGGGCTTGATAAACAAAGTGAGCTTGGCCCTAATTTGGGTTTATAATGCACCTCTGGTTCGGCACGTTATTCAGGTTTGGAAGAAGTTGAGAAGGAAGTGCACCAGGCTGGCGAGCACTTGCCAGCTGGGCCAATTGATTTCGCAGCTCGGAGATCTCTTCTTTGTGGTGTTTTTGCATGTCAACCAAGGTTTGGAGAATCAAGGATATCTGATCTTCTTTAGGCAGTCCAGATTGTAAATTTTGATTAGGCCTTAGTTGAGTGGATTAATATGGTTGCTGATTTTATGGTCGGGGTTGGAATTGGGATCTCAAACTCGGGTTATTTACCGACCACGCAAAATTAGGATGATTGGACCATCCAAGGTTGTAGGTGCTGGAGAAAGGATTATTCTGGACGACATGGAGATCCTCGCATGTCTGAGGAGTTCTGAGATAATCAAGGTACGGGGATTTAGAGTTCCCCCAACTGTGGTGGGCTGACCCAGAGTTGCCTCCGAAGCCATAATCAGACAGGGGTGGATATGCATCCATCCCTGGGGAGTGGTAGATGTTGTGCGTAGCCTTCCTTCCTGTGGGAGGGTGAGTGTATGTGCTTTGAGGTGCATAGGTGGATTTGTGTAGATGACGAGTGATGTCGTCCACCTTCTTTTCGATAATGGAGACCTTATCTAATTGAATGGCTACCAACTCCAGATCAACAGATGCGGAAAGGCCTCAGGATTCGTGTACCCCCCGATTGTTTGTCAATGCACGGGTGGACGTCCGGTCCTACGCACCTAATGACTCATTGTTCAGGGAGTTCTCGCACATGTTCTCGAGAATCTCCCAAATCGTGTCCTCATGTTGACCCATGATGCTACCACCACAGGTTGCATTGACAAAGAGCTTGATGTCTTCATGGAGTCCATGGTAAAAGGATTGGACTTGTTCCCACTTCAGAACTCTGTGATGGAGGCACTTATGCATGAGATCCAGAAAATAATCCTATGCCTCGTGTAGAGATTCTCCCGCTCCTTGAGAGAAGTGCGTGATTTGGTGCTGCATCATATTTGTACGACCAATGGGGTAGAATTTTTGTAGGAAGGCAGTTTGAAGTTCTCCCCATGTGTTGATCGTGTGTGGTTGAGTTTGAAACCAGTGAGCGGCTTTGTCAACCAAAGAGAATGAGAAGAGTTTTAAGAGTAATCCATCCCAATTCTGTACTTCTGCCCCGAAAGTGTGGGCCAGATGTTTTAGGTTTTTTATGTGCTGGAAAGGATCCTTGGAGTTTGAGCCATGAAATTTTGGGGTCATATGAAGCATGCTAGGCTTGAGATCGACCTCAGGTCCTCCCACGGGAATGTTGATTCGGGGTTCAATCTCCACCGCTGCAGGATTATAGTGATCTCACATTTAAGGGCACGGTGGTGGGTTGATGATGGCATTGATTTGATTTCGAAAATCATGGAATTATTGCTCAAGGTTAGGTTGATCTTCTTGGTGATCCATAGCTAATATGGGGGAAGTAGGTTCTGAATCAGAAGATATGGCAATGTGATCAGGTTGTTGCACAAACACGGAAGTTGAGGCTCGACCTCGACGAGAGTGAATGACTAATGGAGGCCTCAAGGTTCTTCTTAAGGACCTCCTCCCAAACATGCACTGATGGAGTAGGTGAGGGATAGCAGGTGATGGACCCAATCAAGACACCCAAAAAATTTTGGATGACTATAGAGGTTCGGGGTGGATGATACCCCTAAGTCAGAAAGTTGTCCACCTGAGAATTACCTGGCAGCCAGAAAGGGAGAGTCCCGCGAAGACCCCTACACGGTAGAGATCCCCCACGGGTTACAGGGTTTCCCCCACCCGACCTTTCTTGTCACTGAGGATCCAGGTAGACCAGAATGGGGACTTGACCTCTTAAGTCTACCAATTTGAAGTTAAGAGCATGGGTGCTTATGATTTCACTTGAACTTTAAGATGTTTTTGTGCAAGGTGACCTAATTTGAAGATTGGTTAACCCAACAAGGTGGGTCAACTTTACCTATTTTGTCATTTGAGAAATTTAGGCCCCTCATTTAGTGTTCAAATGAAATTAAGAGCCTGATTTTAGGGTTTGCTTGAATAGATCAATTCAATCAAGGCTTAGGCACACACTCTATTTGGGAAGGTTAATTCTTGATTAAGCAAGTGTGTCTCTAAAACCCTAAACTGGAAACCCTAATTGCTCTAATTGGTCCAATGCAATTTTGGTCCAAATGTGGTACCTAGGGCTCAAGCAAGAACGTGATTACCCTAGATACCTTAGAACCCTAAGTAGGTGCACAAATTAGGGTTTGGATGTTCTCTAAACAGAATGTATCAAATCAGGCAACTTGATGATTAATCTAAGAATAGAATGCAAGTAGCCCTAATTGATTTCTTCCCTTTTTTTGCTTTTCAAAATCAGGGGCTTAGGAGAGGGTGGATGGAGTTTACCTGCCCCTGGAGTGTTCTGATGTGTAGCTTGATCTTCCTCCAATGAATCCCCCTGAAATGGATCACAAATAAAAGAGATAGAGCAAGTTAGTATCAAATTAGATATTGCAATCAAGAGATCAAAGTTGCGCATTACTCCTCGGCAACGGCACCAAAATGTTTGGGAGCGAAATCGATGTTATAAAAATCACATCATAGTATAGGTCGAAATCTCTTGAAAACAAATAAGATTTATACTCGAAAGAAATCCGAGGTCGAACACAGGGAGCAAATAACAATTAACTCTCAAAATTGCAATTATATCAATGTGTAACAATAAATCCAAGCAAGAATGATATATATGATAAAGAAAATATCAATGAAGCAAAAAGATTAAGGTAAAATGGTGATTTGAATCACCAATTACCCCTTACAATAATAGCAATTATCTCAACAATATTAATCAAGGAAATAAAGCCTCAAATGTATGCAATTAGACGACGATGGCTTGTATCAGACGACTTAAACAGCCGATGCTATAGTGCTAGGGAAGCACTGTTCTTCCCTGCCTTCTTCTTCTTCTCTTCTTCTTTGCCTGGGCTTCACACACAGAGGGGCTCTGATTTTGGCTAAGTGTCGAAATCTCCTCAGAGCAAAACCCTCCCCTACCCCGCGTGCTCTCTCTCTTTCTCTCTCTCTGAGTTCCACCCTCCCAGGGCCTTACACAGTACTGGGCAATCGGATTCGGATCTAAGCGCACCTAGGACCAGGGCTGCCAGTCGTGAATGGCAGCCGAGGTGGGCGTGGGTTAGGCAGGTCGAGTTGGCGCCAGGCCCACGTGATGCGTGTCACGGGCGAGGCACGTGTGAAGGGGTGGAGGAGGACCTCACCCCCCAAGTGTGTTGAGGCGATAAGCCCCAACCACTTTTTCCTCTTATTGCACTACGATTGCTTTGTTATGAATGATGTGACACTATCCTCCTTAGCTTTCCTCTTCTCACGGCATAACAACTGTATCGAGCTAATTTCGGTCAAAGGACCAAATTGATCACTTGGTTGCGTTCCTAGACGAAGTCCGCTGCACCTGGAGCTTCCACCTATGCTTGCAATGGCTGAGGAGAGCTTCAAGCTTCGCTCAAGCTTGCCGTTAATGGCATGGAGGAATCGACACCTTAAAATCAAGAAAAAGGGCCTCACGACAGCATCAGATGGTTCAGCAGGATTGCGATGATGCGGTAAAGGCATTGGTGGAGGTAGCGTGCTACAAGGGGGCTCGGAGATGGCTGACGGAGGTGGATTAGGTCGGAGAATAGTGGGTTGTTCGGTGGGTAGTTAGGAGGGGCAATCGACCTAACTAAGTTAAGGCTTTTGCTCCTGGAATCGACGTGGAGGTGTAGAGATGAGCGGCGGCCAATTTGGTGGAGCATAATGGTCGTGCGAACTCGTCGGAGGTACGCCGGTGAGGTGGAAGACAGGGAGTGTGAGAGTGAGATGGCGATCGAAATGGAGTGTGGTTGGTGTGTGAATGAAGTCGAGGAGTTAGGGAACTTATCTAGGAGTTGGCAGACGATGGGGAGCAAAGACGATGCCGGTTGCGGTGTGGTCGGCGTCAGGGAAGAAGGTGACTCCGGTGAGAAGGAAACGACGAGGAAGACGGAGGGAGAGACGCCCGCTGGTATGGCGCGACACGGAGGAAGACGAGGAATATGAATCCGCCGCTGGTATTGCGGACAAACGACGAGGGAGGTCAGGAGGAATCACCAAAGCTCAAGGAGCCTTTCGGCCAGAATAGGAAAGAGGAATGTGGCGAATTTCCGGCCAAAATCGAGCTTGGGATGGACAGTATGCATTGGGGCTTCTTTCATAGGCCTCTGGAGGACGAGCTTGGAATGTTCACCAGAGATGGGAGCTTGAAAGATACCCGAATCTCTTATGCATTCCTATGAGAGATTGGGAAGGTTGTAGGGCTTCAGATCTGGCTCAAAAGGAAGGGAATTTCTTGACGAACTTCCCTTTTAAATCTGAGAGGGATTCATCAAGGGATCAAAGAGAAAATGCCAAATCAAGCTTGTCAGAGTTGTAGGATTAGTATTTCATGGCAGTAGAGACCTATTTGAAGGAGACGATAAAGTTTGGGACCTATTTGTAAAGGATTCAAAAGTTAAGGGCAAGTGTGTGAGATAAAAGAGTCAAACAAGACCAAATTGCAAATTAGGTCAACATGATTTCAGATTGGGCCCAAATTTTAGTAAAAACCTAATTTGGACTTAAGGAACCCAATGGTGAAGTTTGATTTTGGTTTTGGCCTATTTTGACTGGGTAATTTGCATAATTACCCAAATTAGGGTAAATATCTATTTGAGACTCTATTTTGGGTCAAGATGGATTCCAATGATCAAATTGAAGGTACCAAACCCTAGAGAATATTTTTATATGATTTGTAAAGGGTTTAGGTAAATTTTATCCTAACCAGAACCTCAATTAATTAAGTAGGTCAGTTTTTAGGATTTCAGATGTCATTTAATTCCTGAAATGCACAAAAACCCTTTTATGTATGTTCTAACCGACTTGTTAGACTCTTAAGACCATTTGACCATTGTTTAACCCCTGAGAAAACTCATGGTTATTCTGTTTTTGTAATAGAATGGTAAATTTGCAAAAATAATCCTGTATTCTTATCTTCTTCTCAAATCAACGTTTTGTGCCCTTAAGACCTTCTGATGAATATGTAGGAGCTTTTATTGACTTAATCTGATCAAACTGAGCTAATTATGGCTCATGATGGTGATCCCATCATAGATCTTCTACCTTGCATGCACCAGAAGAATATTTGTAGTCGAGAGAGAAGACAAATGAGAGAAACCCCGCCTGCTCAATGCAAGTAATTAAATTGGTCCTTAAAGCGTCAACCCTAATTAGACCTGATCATAGCTCCCCAAAACACGATTGGGTTAGATCAACCCTTAAATTACTTGATTGGCCAAAAGGGTGGGACCCTTTAGGACACCCCGCATGGTGTGACACCACTAAGGGTTAACGCGGTTACTACACCGACTTTTCTTGTCACCAGTGTGTTAAGACCCAAGACACCAAACGTATTTTAAGACATCTGGAAGTTGGTCTAGACGTCTGGTAAGATGTCTGGACACCTTCCCAGACGTCTGAAATTTAATTTTTGCAACGTATGATTGCGAGTCTGTGCGCATGCGCGTGCAGACTGAACCCGCCACCCTCTTTTCTTCTATCCCTTCCCTCCCCATCTTGCAGGTGCCTTCTTTTTCTTCCTCTCTCTCTCCCCCGGCGCCTTCAAATAGCCTCTCTTCCCCCATCCCTCTCCCTCACCACCATTCCACCATCTCCTCCTCCTTCTTCTTCCAGTGACAGCGTGAGGGTAAGTGTTGGGAGAAATTGTAGGTCGCATTTTTTATAAAAGCGTCGTAGTATAGTTGTGAAATATGATCCAACAAAGATATTATTTTGTAAAAATAATGAGACCTTGAGTCCCGGCCGTTCGTCTCTGGGAGGCATTATTTTTGCTTTTGAAATCGATCTTAAAGCCGCTCTACTTTATTTAAACGACATGCTGGTGCGTAATATATAGGTGGTTAAATAACAGGCACTTAAATCATGCAAATATGATAATCATTTAGCTCAAGGTGATTTCAAACACATAAGAGATATATATATATATAATGAAATTTCATTCATCGTGGGAGAGTTGTTGCACAAGGAAATCTAGAGGAAAGCTTATACATGAATGCTTAAAATTAAATCTAAAATTAAATCTAACTACCAGAAAACGATTGCATACAAGAATCAGCGAGGGGATTTCGCATGCATCATTGGGGGAGAAGTAAGACTACTCTACTAAGCAGTAAATGAAAGCAATAAAATTATGAAGAGCATGATCTAGAGCTAGAAGAATAGAGGGCATTCAGGGGTGGTCCCCGATGGCCTTGGAGTGGTCGAGAGGAGAATGAGGGGCGGCCAATGGAACTTAGGCCGACCCTTGGAGAGAAGTAGGGTTGATCCAGCATCTCGGCATGGTGTCCTCCATGGTGGTGGTAGTGAGCTCGTGGAGGTGGAGTGAGTGGCTAAGTGGAGGTGGCGTGAATGGCACCAATGGAGAGCAATTGCCAAGGGAGTGAATGGGTGCAAATGGCCACCCAAGGGGTCCTTTTATAGACCCAATGGAAGCTCTCTAGAGAATTATGGAATTCTCTAGAGAGGCCTATGGTGGGAGCTCGTGGGAGAGTGAGAGAGAGAGGGTGGATGGTGGTTTTTAGATCCACCAAATGTGGATCTAAAAATTGAATGGCTCTTGGTTGCTATTTTTGGCAACCAAGGCAACCACACATGGTAGAGAGTTCTAGAGAACTCTAGGCTAGATATTTTCGTGTGGATGGTGTGTGTGGGTGTGTGTGGGTCAAAACTTAGGTGGATAGGTTGATTAGGTTGGGTTCTAGTGGGTTTAGGTCAAGGTAGGTCTCAAATTAGGGTTATAAACCCTAATTCATTAAGGTAAAGTGCAATTAAACTTAATAAAAGTTTAATTGGGTGAGTGGAAACTTAATTGAGAGTAAAACAACTCAATTAAGTCAGGTATAGGTCAATTGGACTCTCACTGAGTCCAATTGGACAGTGTGTGCTGAGATCAGGGCTCAATTGGACTCAATGAGTCCAATTGAATAGGCTGATGGATTTGACTAAGATCCAAGTCAATTAGGTTTAGTGAGGACCTCATTAGGTCCTTAGGGAGGTCTAGAGGTGATGTACTAGGGTTAGGGCACCTTAATTTAGGTTCCTATGGGGTTGGAATTGGGTTTAGGGATCTAGAGATCCAAGATCGAGGCTTAAATCTCAAAACAGGAATTGGAGAGCAGTATCAGACATCTAATTATAGAATCAGACGTCTTATACTCAAAAATAAGAAGTCCAGACTTGTTGTCTGGACGTCCAATCAGAGTCAGGAAGGGTTTCGGGTTCTGTTTTGGGTATTCTGTAGAAATTGGACGTCTGACAAAGTGTCTGGACGTCCAATAACACTGTAGAAGTGGGTTTGAAGCGTGCGGGAGTTGGCTAAGGGTCCTGGACATCTTAAAACTTATCTGGACGTCCAGAGAAGGGTTGGAACTAGGGTTTTAGGGCTTCCTAGGGTGTTGTGACCTAATCTATGGGTGGCTAAGGCTTGGGGACGTCTCTAGGCTATCCTAGGACTAGGATGGACCTAAGCTCTTTACATTTTACTGCTTTATTTCTACTTAATAGAATAGAAAACCTTTAACCCCCTTACATTATTATTCCTACATCTAAACTAGGCCTTCTGCTCCAGCTCTACTACAACTCCCGTTATTCCTGATCCAGCTTCAGATCCAGCTCCTGATCAACTTATTCCCTGCAATCGACATAATGCACTTAATCAGCACATTATAACATTATTTTATGCATAGCTAAAGGAAAGCAGTAAAGATGCAGATAATGTGTATGCATGCATGAATAACCCTAACTTATGCTAAGTCCTAGTTTAATCTAGGCCAATTAAGACCTATGATTGCTGCGCAATCATACCCCCATGCCTAAATTTTGCTAGTCCCTAGCAAATGCAAAACTAAATTATTTACAGAAAGGGTCCCTAAGGGACTGGTTATTTTACCAAGTGTTTGCATAGAGATTTTTCTCCTTTTTGTTTTCATCCTATGCTCTAGAAATCCAGACAATCGTGAAGGTGCAGCTATGTAGCTTTTGCAACGGATTTGAGTGAAAACTAATACACCTCTAAAGCCTGTACTTGACCCCTAATAAAAATTCTAGTGGGATAGGCAGATTTCTTCCCTCGGGGTATTCAAGATATTCTATGAATTTCACCCCGGCTTTGGGCTTAGGTAGAGAATCTTTGAGGGAAAAGATTATATATTTGGTGGCTCATTCTCACTTGGTGCTACATAGAGACTAGTACTACAAAATCCAGATTCCCGAATTACTAAGTAACTTAACTTAGAGAAAGACGAGAAAAACTATGTTCTCTTTGATTCCTTTGTATTCATTCTCTCTTGCTCTTTTTCTTTCTTTTTCTTAGAGCTCACAACCTCACCAGATTCACACATATGTTCTGTATTTGGTGGTCTCACTAGGCATTAACACTTTAATTGAGTTCTCATAACCCTAACACTAAGTCGGAATTCCTCAGCCATTATTCAGGCGGTCAGAAACACAAGAAAAATAGGTTAAGGCCATATTTGGTGGAGCTCAATTTTGTTTGGTGGTATTGCCTCAATGCAAATGAAATAAATACTAAATATTCACAAACTCTTTTTCTTCTTCTTCAAAAAATTTATGTTTTTCTTCTTTTTCTTTTTTTTTCAATTTTTCTTCCTTTTCATCATTTTTTTTTTTTTCAGCATAGCACAACTGGCATACATCCATGAACTTTATTAAGGAGGCATTATTAGGGATTGGTGGTACTCAAGAGACATTGGGTGGCTTATTTGGTGGAAGTGCCTACTCATGGCACCGGGAGAGATGGATAGGTTGGTGTATTTCTGACCTTGACATCAATACCCTCCTTCAGCCGAGGATTCCATAAAGAATGGTCATAACCATCCACCTTAGCCCTAGTTTTATGAAAACTCGCTCTCCGTGTATTTTCCTTATTCGGTGGCTCTCAAAATTTTGCACCAAAAATGTATACACGGGAATCGAGAGCAAAAATTATGTCTAAACTCAGAGTATCATTACCTAATTATCTAGGATTCCAGATTCATTGCACTAATCTTAGAGCACCAATACACTCTACTCTCATCTCACACTATTTGGTGGATTTTTGGAAGAAAATCAGCCTGACTCCCAAAACACTGTTCAAGGGTTCAGGAAAAGAAGCACTGCTTCTTCTCGACAAACTGAAGACGTTTATCAGCCTTCATGAATCCATTGCAAATTCTATGTGTGTGTGAAAAGTTGTACTGGATTCCAGATTACAGGAATCAACTAAAGGATAAAATCCCTAATGTATTCTCTTAATAAAATAATCTTATTCATAAATGCAATATCTATATATGCTATAAACATGTAACCCCGCATAATTTGTACTTCGTGAATTTTCCGTATCGGGTTACAATCAGCTTGACCCTAAATTTAGAACAAAAGGTGAGCGGGTGAGTCGGAATTGGTTGTTGCGAACGATTTCTAGCTCCAATGAGAGCATTGGAGGTGGAGTCGATTGTTCTTTTATTTAAGGTCCTAAAGTACATTTTACATGCAGCTTCGAGGTTTTCCTAAATGTTGGCAAAAAAATTTTTTCAGTTTTTGCTGTATCTACCCCCCCATGCCTACGTTCTTGCATGTCCTCATGCATGAATATAAAAGAAAATAACTCTAACAGAGGATGAGTGGGTAGAAGTCACCTGGAATTGCTCTTGAAATTATATTCTGCACCGACCAACCTGTTAACATGCAATATACAAAAGGGAAATATGCTAAAACAAAAATATGCTATGTATAAAATAGTTATGTATAGATGATGGTGAAATGGTATTTATATGTGCTGAGTTTAACGCCTCCAGCTGGGCGAAAACTCAATCAAATGTGTCATTTCTAGCATAGGAGCCGGCTAAGATTAAGAGAAAGATATTCTTGTATGCTCCCAGAATCAGTGGTTCGGAGATGCGAACCAGCTGATTGTGCACTCCTACTCCAAAAAGTCTAGCTATAAGCAAGTGTGGAGTGGCAGTGGAAAATAGAGGATAATCAGAGGTGGGATCATGATGTTGATTTAGCTGATTTATCATGTCCCACAATTCAGCAGGAAGTTGCTGAGGGAGTAGATCAAAATGTACCTCAGAACCAGAATCTGAGTCATAGGGATCCTCATAATGATAATTGATATCAAAGATCATTCCCTCTCCAGGCTCTGGGTCATATGGGGGTATTCGTGAAAGTAGCAAATCTGTGGGGAGGTCACTAAAATCCTCATCAGAAATTACTTTGTCCTCATCAGTATCTTTCTCTGATTCATCAGAGGCTGTCTCCTCAGGCTCAAAGTCGAGCCATCTACTAGGATGATAGGTGCATCCCCAGCTCCTTCTGCTCAAAGCTTCACCCTCATATGCATTGGGCTCCTCAGTAAATCCTACCTCAAGTAGCATATTTATTTCTTTGTTCGAGTTATCCATAGCTACTTCTGGTTTTCGGATGTTAGGATCAAGGATAGAAAGTGTCATCTTAGAATCTCTAATATCCGAATTAGGGATGTAGGTGAAAGAAGAAGAGTGCAGATCAAAAGATGTTGGCTCTAGCACAGGTTCACCTACAATGGGAAGTGGTCTAGATTGATCAGTAGTGTCGCATGTAATGTCTGCCTTAGGATCCATATCCTCAATTGGATCTACTTCCCTTGTCTCGATCGGGTTATCTAACCCAAAAGGTGTCTCCCAGGATTCAGGATAATCTGATTGCGGCTCAGTCCTGGAGATATCAGTCCTGTCCTCCTCAATTTCGGATGAACCCATTCGGCATACTTCCTGCTCCTGTCTCATATCCATGCTAGATTCTTTTTCCCTTGAGTGATCTTCGGGCATCTGCTCCCGAGAATCTTCTGTGTGTTCTTTCAGCGTAGTTGTTTCAGATTCTTCGAGGTCTTCAATGCTATTTTCCACTTGATATCTCAAAAGCAATAGTTCTTGAGTTTCCCGATTTTGTCCAATTCGCCTTGTTATCTCTGTTGTTTCCTGAAGGAACTCCATCACGGCTTGTTGATGCGGAATCAGGCTTTGTCTTTGGTTCGGCTCAATGATAGCCTAGATTTTGCGTAGATAGGATGCGGCCTTTTCCTTAGCGCTCACTATAGCTCTCTATATTCTATAATGTGGCCGCATATGCACCGGTAGCTCTTCAGGGGTTTGGTGAGAGCCTCATCATGAGCCATAACTAGCTCATTTTGACCCAATAAAGAAGATAAAAGCTCCTACATAACCTAGAAGAAGGCTTAACTGAAGGAACAAGTGCTCTGAGAAGAAAACATGAAATAAAGGTTAAAACTGCAAATTTACCATTGCAGTACATAAATGGGATTTCTCAGAGGCAAAACATAGGTCAAATGGTCTAAATGGGATAAAAAGTGGGTTGAGTCAATCAGAAATGGGTTTATGTGCAATCTAAGAATTAAATGACACTTGGTAACCCTAAAACAGACCTGCTTAAATTAACAAGGTTCCGGTCAGAATAAAAATCAATTAAACCCTCTAAAATTCATGGAAAAACATCCTCTAGGATTTAGAACACTTAATTTGGCCTTTGGAACCCAGTTTGACCTAAATTAGGGTCTTAGCTCTTCAATTAACCTAATTTGGGTTTTTACGCAAAATGTTCAGTCAAACGTGGTCAAACCTAAAATCCAACTTCACCATTGGATTCCCTAGGTCCAAATTAGGTTTATACCAAAATTTGGACCTAAGGGGAGGTCATCTTGACCTACTTTGCAATTTAGTACACCTAAATCACAAATTGGTCCCTATCTTTTGAATATCTTTGCAGAGAGCTCCCTAGGTTCTTCGCCCCCTTTGCAATCCGGTCCTGCCGCCATTGTTAGGGCAGAATCCAGCTCCGCACGAGGATTTGAGAGGGAATCCTCTCTGATTCCTTAGAGATCCCCTCGCAGAAATGGAAGGGAGATTCTCTGAGGAATTCCCTTCCATCTGAGGCCAATCTTGATCCCTGGTGTGAACCCAATCTCTCGTGCGAATGCACGAGGGATTTGGGTGTCTAAACTCTTTCCATCTCCAGTGACCGACCTCAGACGATTGCGTGCCTTCCACGCCCTGAACAACTGGCCCAGGGCCTATATAAGAACCCACACCTCCGGCCGCTCATCTTCAGCTTGATTTGGCAGAGTTTCCACCTCCGATTCATCTCCTCCTGCTCGGCCAAAATTCCCAGCAAGCTCCAGCGAGCCCCCCTCCCCTCCCTCTTCTCTCTGCCACAAAACCAGTGGCAGAGTTATCTTCCTGATTCTCCTCCGCGTCGCGCAATACCTGCGCACGCCGCCTCAGCCCCGTCGTCGCCGCCGTTCTCCCCCACTGGGCAGCATCTTCTCCGGCGACAGCAGGTACTGTTGTTCGCCTCTCCGTCCCCCTTCATCCCTGTAGTTAGGCCAAATACCTTCTCCACAATCCCCTCTCTTTTCTCCCCCTGCTATTTTATCCAATTACCCTCCGACAGTGCCTAACCACCTCCATCGTCCTCGCCTCCGACCGCCCTCCAGCGAGCCGCCCACACCACTCCGCCCCTCCACACGGCTCGCCAACCCTCTCGTGAGCTCCGCCTCACCACCAGGAACTCATTCCACCCCTCCACTGCCACTCCAGACCTCCACAATAACCCCCAACCAACCCCACACCTCCGGCCACAGGTTAACCTAGGCACGCATGCCTAGGCCATCCCACGGCCTGCAGCACTGTCCACCGCCTTCGCCGTGCCACGGCGAAGGTCTCTAGCTAGTCTGATTGGGCCGAGAGGCTCGTTTTGTGTCTAACAGTGTCGACGCTCCTGCCGCCATGGACGACAGTTGAAGAAGCTCCGTAGCAACTCCAGGCGCCAGGGTTCCCAGGCTGCAGGTGCTGCGTATTCGTGCGGGTGTCGCGAAGTGCCCTGGTCCAGCAAGGAGCGCAAGCAGAGCCAGCAGCTGTGGGGATGACACGCAAGTCTGCGGGCACGCGCGAAATCAGGGCAGAGGCTTTAGTCCCACATCGTGGAGAGCCGAGACGCCGCTGCACCATAAATTGAATTTGTGATATTACCTTAACGCCTCCGTAAGCACAGGGGTGAGGTCCCTCACCTGCCCTCACACCCGCCTCGTCCACGGCTTGACCTTGCGAATCTGGCGGGATCCGACCCGACCTAAACCTCAGCACTCCTCGCGCATCACACCACCTGCAGGTGCGCCTGGTCCCGGGTACGATCCGACCCGATTATCCGTCCGTTTGGCTCTGGGAGAGCGTCCCTGAGTGAATTGCTAAGAGAGAGAGACGCGCGGGTAGAGGGAAAGGGGTAGGTTTTGCTCCTGTGTAGGCAGACTGAGCGTGGAGAGACTTAGCCGCAAGGAGAAGAGAAGAAGCAGAAGAAGAAACTGAGCGAAGGAGACCAGGGAAGAGGCAGAAGCAAGGCAAAGAACGAAAGAGAGGTCAAATGAAGACAACAAAGATCAAAAGAAGAAGAAGAAAGAAGGAAGGCAAGGCAGGAGAAGAAACAAGAGAAAAAGATACAAAGGCAGGAGGAAGAAGCCTTCGCAAGAAAAGAAGAGAAAGAAGAAAGAAAGCAAGATCAGAAGAAGAAAAAGGGGAAAATACTTTTAAGACGTCTGATCACCAGATCAGACGTCCAATTTCATATTTTTTGTCCTAATTACTTTTAATCACATACATTCATATTTGAATTAACATTTTGAGTAAATTAGAGTGTTCAATTACATTTTGATTAGTAGTAAATTCCATTTGCTCCCTGTGTTCGACCTCGGATACTCCGATTTTCGAGTAATAAAATTCTCTATTTGTTTGAACGCTTTGTCGGCTATACTACAACGCGATATTACATTTTAAACCCGCACAAAAACGTGAGAACAGGGTTCCAGGGGGTGAATCAGGTCTACCCATGTTCCATGGGTGAGAAGCAGGAGTATGAAATCCATATCCTGGGTTATAAGATACGATCCTTTGAGGGACCGACTGGTATGGGTCATAATATCCAGGGTTAGGATATGGGTTAACCATTTCGGTAACCCGAGGAGAAGGATCAGGCAAAGCGAAAAGTCGTCTTCGCCACCTTGGGTTCTGATCCCAAGGTTGAGTTGATTCAGTGAACCGAGCTCTCAGATAAGCTCGTGGGTCCAGCTCTTCTGGATCCTGATTAGGTCCAGATCCAATGTTAGCCATCGCAGCTCAACAGATAGAAGAAGTGACTCGCCTCCTTGGGAGCGACTCCCAAGGTCCAACCAAGTGAGGTCGAAGCGACCTCCTTCCGTGCATACACCGCCCAACCCCTGGGTTGGTGTAGCCACGCAGGACAAGGCTAAGGCCCTATCAATCAAATGGCCCTTATAGATCAGGTGACCAGATTTTTCGTTAGGGATTTAAATTCCTGAAGATAAGCTCGTCGTACAACCAACTGAATCTGAATCCCGCCTCTCAAGCTAACCCAGCCAGTCTGGTTACGAGGGGACTAAGGGGAAGGTTCTTCCTTTGGCTTACGCCTCCAGTTCCGTTTACCCCCGAGCCGCGGTCATTTGACACTACCCCGCAGACTTAGTTACCAGGTTTGGCAAGAGAGATTAAACTCATCCAGTAGTACGACAACGAACTCGGGTTGATTTCGTGTTTTAAAATTAGTTTTTAACCCGTTTTCTTCAGTGGGGTTTGTGGTGAGTGGCCCACAAGGTGACCAAGCTCACCGGCTAACTAGACTTGATTAAGTCTTGGTTAGCCAAAAGTGTGGTCTCTATTTGTGACCCTAAAGGTTCAACCTAAGTTGCATGCACTTCTAGGGTTTTTCTTTATTTCAACAGCCCACAAAAATAATATTGATTCTCTAATAGTAATTGGAATCCAATTAATTTGAAATTTTGCGAGTAGATTCCTTTTTCAATTAGTTTTTTATAGAATATTTTTTTCAAATTTTTACTATTTCAACCAAATTTTTAGGGAATCTTAAATATCAGGGGGTCAGATTTGGAACTTTGACCCCTGGATGGTTTTTCGCTTTGAAACAGTACCAAATGATCTTCAAAAATTCGGTAAAAATATGGAAAATAAATCCAATTAGGTAAGATTTCAAACCCCACCATTTTTAGTCAAAACAGATTCTCGGATTGATCGGAATCACTTTTGGAACTTTGAAAATTTTTGAATCTAGGTCTATCTGACCTCCGTGCACTTCGTGAATTTTTAAAAATTTTATGCTTGGAGTTTTTTCAAAGCAATGGTGGCATTTGAAAGATGGTTTGAAAATAAAGGTTTTAAAAGAATTTCATAATTTTTCGCTGATGAATTTTTCAGCAATCGAATTTTTAAGTGAGATTTGAAATCTGGCCGAAAATCAGTAGGTGGTGGAAAAGCTTTTAAAGAGGTTTGAATTTGAAATTCAAGCCTTCCACCAAAAATTCTTTTTTTTTCTTTTTAATCTTTTGCACTTTTTTTTTCAAAAAGAATTTTTTTCAAAAGATTCAACGAAAATCTCTTTTTTTTTCTCTTTTTTTTTTCAAAACAACCTAGATTCGAAAGAAAACCTAATCTAGATTTTTTTAAAAAAATTTTTCTTTTTGACTTTTTTTTTCTTTTTCACGAAAATGAGAAAAATATTTTTTTATTTTTTTTTTCAAAAGAAATTGCAGGAAGTAGATCTAGTCCTAGGGTTCAGAAAATAAACCTAATCTAAAAGAATGTGATGTGCACATGATTTTTTTTTTCCCGTGCTCGTTGTATGCGCATATCCCGTTTTTCTTCCCTGTTGTCCTGCACATCAAGAAAAACGAAGTAGTGGTAGATTTGTCAATGATAAGTAAAAGATCAAAATCAAGAAAAATGACGTTGCCTCACCGGCAACGGCGCCATTTTGTTGGGAGAAATCGTAGGTTGCATTTTTGATAAAAGCGTCGTAGTATAGTTGCGAAATACGATCCAACAAAAATATTATTTTGCAAAAATAATGAGACCTTGAGTCCCGGTCGTTCGTCTCTGGGAGGCGTTATTTTTGCTTTTGAAATCAATCTTAAAGCCGCTCTACTTTATTTAAACGACATGCTGGTGCGTAATATATAGGCGGTTAAAGAATAGGCACTTAAATCACGCAAATATGATAATCATTTAGCTCAAGGTGATTTCAAACACATAAGAGATATATATATATAAAATGAAATTTCATTCATCGTGGGAGAGTTGTTGCACAAGGAAATCTAGAGGAAAGCTTATACATGAATGCTTAAAATTAAATCTAAAATTAAATCTAACTACCAGAAAACGATTGCATACAAGAATCAGCGGGGGGATTTCGCATGCATCATTGGGGGAGAAGTAAGACTACTCTACTAAGCAGTAAATGAAAGCAATAAAAATTATGAAGAGCATGATCTAGAGCTAGAAGAATAGAGGGCATTCAGGGGTGGTCCTCGATGGCCTTGGAGTGGTCGAGAGGAGAATGAGGGGCGGCCAATGGAACTTAGGCCGGCCCTTGGAGAGAAGTAGGGTTGATCCGGCATCCCAGCATAGTGTCCTCCATGGTGGTGGTAGTGAGCTCGTGGAGGTGGAGTGAGTGGCTAAGTGGAGGTGGCGTGAATGGCACCAATGGAGAGCAATTGCCAAGGGAGTGAATGGGTGCAAATGGCCACCCAAGGGGTCTTTTTATAGACCCAATGGAAGCTCTCTAGAGAATTATGGAATTCTATAGAGAGGCCTATGGTGGGAGCTCGTGGGAGAGTGAGAGAGAGAGGGTGGATGGTGGTTTTTAGATCCACCAAATGTGGATCTAAAAATTGAATGGCTCTTGGTTGCTATTTTTGGCAACCAAGGCAACCACACATGGTAGAGAGTTCTAGAGAACTCTAGGCTAGATATTTTCGTGTGGATGGTGTGTGTGGGTGTGTGTGGGTCAAAACTTAGGTGGATAGGTTGATTAGGTTGGGTTCTAGTGGGTTTAGGTCAAGGTAGGTCTCAAATTAGGGTTATAAACCCTAATTCATTAAGGTAAAGTAAACTTAATAAAAGTTTAATTGGGTGAGTGGAAACTTAATTGAGAGTAAAACAACTCAATTAAGTCAGGTATAGGTCAATTGGACTCTCACTGAGTCCAATTGGACAGTGTGTGCTGTGATCAGGGCTCAATTGGACTCAATGAGTCCAATTGAATAGGCTGATGGATTTGACTAAGATCCAAGTCAATTAGGTTTAGTGAGGACCTCATTAGGTCCTTAGGGAGGTCTAGAGGTGATGTACTAGGGTTAGGGCACCTTAATTTAGGTTCCTATGGGGTTGGAATTGGGTTTAGGGACCTAGAGATCCAAGATCGAGGCTTAAATCTCAAAACAGGAATTGGAGAGCAGTATCAGACATCTAATTATAGAATCAGACGTCTTATACTCAAAAATAAGAAGTCCAGACTTGTTGTCTGGACGTCCAATCAGAGTCAGGAAGGGTTTCGGGTTCTGTTTTGGGTATTCTGTAGAAATTGGACGTCTGACAAAATGTCTGGACGTCCAATAACACTGCAGAAGTGGGTTTGAAGCGTGCGGGAGTTGGCTAAGGGTCCTGAATGTCTTAAAACTTATCTGGACGTCCAGAGAAGGGTTGGAACTAGGGTTTTAGGGCTTCCTAGGGTGTTGTGACCTAATCTATGGGTGGCTAAGGCTTGGGGAAGTCTCTAGGCTATCCTAGGACTAGGATGGACCTAAGCTCTTTACATTTTACTGCTTTATTTCTACTTAATAGAATAGAAAACCTTTAACCCCCTTACATTATTATTCCTACATCTAAACTAGGCCTTCTGCTCCAGCTCTACTACAACTCCCGTTATTCCTGATCCAGCTTCAGATCCAGCTCCTGATCAACTTATTCCCTGCAATCGACATAATGCACTTAATCAGCACATTATAACATTATTTTATGCATAGCTAAAGGAAAGCAGTAAAGATGCAGATAATGTGTATGCATGCATGAATAACCCTAACTTATGCTAAGTCCTAGCTTAATCTAGGCCAATTAAGACCTATGATTGCTGCGCAATCAGTGAGAGAGCGAGGGCAGCAGCTGCTGCCAGGTGTGCGCGGGGAGGAGGAGGTGCAGCGAGAGGGAGAAGAGGTGAAGCACGTGAGGAAGAGAGGGCGAGCTCGTCAGAGCAGCTAGGGTCAGCCGACGGGCACGCAACAGGAGCGCGGTGCTGGGGAAGTTGCCCCGGTGCTGCTGCAGCTCAGGTAGCTGGCGAGCGCGGCACGGCTGTGCGCAGCAGGCGAAGGGCAAGGAGGTCCTGATTCTGGGAATTTTTCCCAGAATTAGACGTCTGGACCTACGTCCAGACGACGTGGGAGACGTCTGGAGGAAGACCCAAACGTCTGAAAGGTACAATATTTCTTTTCCTCTTCCTTTCGCGGGTACAACCATGCAGGTTATTCCACCGAGGGTTCTGCCTCATTGTCGTGTTAAGGACAGTTGCGTATGCATGCAAGTTTCGTTCGGGAAGGCGCAAGGGCATGCCCTCCCACACAGATCGGATGTCTGGGCACTGCACCAGATGACGGACAGAGTCTCCAGACGTCCGGAGTGACAGTCGGACGTCTGGAACTAGGTCCAGACGGTTTAGAGGGATCCTAGATGTCTGGAGAATAGCACAGAAGTGAGGTTTGATCTGAACCATCATTTAAGACATCTGGAAGGTGTTCCAGACATCTAATTTAGGGCAGAGTTGTCGTTTTTGACCTGTTTAGGGTCCGTTTGAAGTCTGTTTTCTGCGTTTAAAATTTCATTCTTCTCAGAATTAGTTCCTCTACTTGTTTAAAGTACTTGTATCCTGTTCTGAGTAGTTCCTTGTGTATGATCCTTGTGATAGGACATCGTTCTGTTGTGGCTCTGGGGTTGCGGAGGCACGCGGACCTGTCGATCACGCCCCCAGTACTCCTGGTTTTGCGGGTAGAGTGGCTCCCCTTGATTATTTATCAACATTTATGCACTTATGAGATAAATAATAGATTCTAAGGTATGACATGAGCCCTAGGACTAAAAAACTAAATTGAATGATAGATCCTAGGGTATGGCATGAATCCTAGGACTGGAAAACTAGATTGAATGATAGATCCTAGGATGTGGCATTAATCCTAGGAACGGAAACACTGAAACGAATGTCGTGAATACATGAATTGCAGACTTGGAAAAGTAGAAAGAAAAAAAAAATGATAATTGCTTGTAATTGGATAACAGTTGCTTGTACATGAATTAATTATTGGAAACATGGGCTATATGGGAATAAAACTGAAATGATGAAACATAAAATGGCTTGGCTAGAGAAATATGAGCATGAACCCTACGGGGAATTAGGAGTAGAGCTCCTAAAAGGTAAATGGAATGGAATTGGGGAAGTGAGCTGGCCCTTGAGTATGGAGTACCAAGGAGAGCGACTGTCCCCTTGTTTAGTGCAGAGCGGAGCTAGCCGCCCCAGGGACTCGGGGTTAGGTCTGGCCACTTTGTCCCGACTTTTGGCCCTCGCGTACATAGTACCGGGGAGAGCTACTAGTGTAGAGAGACCGCTAGCCACCCCACAGGCCCCGGGGTTCTGCTAGCCATCCTACATCGACTTGTTAGGCCCACTGGACAAACCCGGGTAGTCAGGCGAGGGTGCGCGGACTGTGGAGGGGCAAGACCCCTGTTTTGTTACTGTGGAGGGGCTAAACCCTTGTTACTGAGAGGGCTCTACCCTATACTGGTTCCGTGCTATGCTTTGGGGCGCACCCGTTAATGGAAACGACTGACCGCGTGCCAGTGCGGGGTAGCTACCCGTGCGTTTATCACGGGTGCCGTAGTCACCGTTACGTCTGTCAGTGACCTTGGGGTGGTTGACTTAGAGTAGGACCACCACAGGGGACTCTCCCAGCCAGGAGAGCACCACGTGCCACTTCTACTTTTCAGAGAAGACTACAATCACGATCGTTCCCACAAGGAACATTCGAGATCAAGAGAAAGATCTGAGGAATAATTCAAGAATGAGTAAATAGAAATAAAGAAAGAAATTAAAAATAACAGCTACTTGTCCACCTTACTATTTTTCTTAGCTAGTTGGTTGCCACTCTACTCAGCGTTTCGCTAACGTGTCACCTTTGTCACCTTTTCAAGATCAGGTGTTGAGCTGCCAGAGCCTGCGACTGCAGAGAGTGTTGGGCCTAGTAGAGCCCAGTAGTTTTACTTGTGTTGTACCTACTGTACTGTTTCTTCTGTTGTAGTGAGCATTTTCTGTTACAATTGTACTCTTTTTATTGTAAGCATCATGTTTATGTACCAGTTTAATTCTTTACTGTTGTGGTGGTGTGTACTGTAGTAGTTCTTTTCTTTACTGTTGTACTTTTGTTACTGTTAGTTACATGCATGATGAATGTGGTTTATTTTACTACTCTTTTGGTTACTTTCTCGTTGGACGACTGGGTCTTGGGATTAGTCGAGTCAGTCCGATTCTCGTGTCTCGTAGGGATTCGGGAATCGGGTCATAACACAGTGGGTCCAAGTAGATAAGGCCTTGACTTTAGCCTAATCTAGTTTCAAGTCCCTAAGTTTATTAGTCCTGCTTATGGCATGTCCACTCAGTTTTAAGCTTGGGTATGATGTGCTTTTGGAATATGATGGCCGTTAGGGTGGTGTTTTCCCTTAAATTGATTTTGAAATGTGTGAAGTGCTCAAGCAAACAAGGTTCACAAGCAATTTCTTATGATGAAGTGAATTTTAAGATTTGAATGCTTGTGTTAATGCATTTTAGGGTTCACTTGAGTTATTATTTTCAATCAAGGTTTTGATGAGGCACATAAGAGTTTTGCAAATCCCAATTTGTTTGATAGATTTCCTTTAAATATGGAAATGTAAGTGTGCTATATCCTTAGCATGAAATCCTAAACACAGATAGTTCTAGATGTTCTTTTTTTAAGTCAAATTCAGAGAAGTGGTGTAACCCAAGCAATGCAATCAATTAGACTTATTGCATGATGAAAACCTCATCATGAACCCTAACTAGCACAATCTAATCCAAATATGTGTGGAAAAGCTCCTACAAAACCCAAAAAGAGGCTTAACTCAAAGAATTCTGAGTTAAAGAATAAAATAAATCATAAGAGGTAAAACTGCAATTTCACCAATGCAGTATGCAAACAGGGTAATTAAGGGTCCAAACACAGGTCAAACGAGCTTAATAAGGAGGGAAGTGGGATGATCTGATCTGAAAAGGGTTATAGCAACTTCTATGAATAAAATGACACTCTGTAGTCTTAAAACAAACCCACTTTAATTCATGAGGTTCGAGGTAGGATAAAAATCAAATAAACCCTCTAAAATTCATATAAAAATATCCCCTAGGGCTTAGAACCTTCAATCTGGCCTTTGCAACCTATTTTGACCTAAAATGAGAACCATGCCCAATTAATGACTTAATTTGGGTTTTTACGCAAATTGACTGGTCAAACTTGGTCCAACCTAAAATAAAATTTCACCATTAAAATCCTTAGGTTCAAATTACTCTGGTATAAAATTTGGGCCTAAGAAAAGACCATCTTGACCGACATTACAAATTGGTCCTCTTAATTTACTTTTTGACCCTTATCTTTTGAAACCCTTGCATTTAGCCTCCTAACTTCTCGTCATTCTTTCCAGAACGGTCCTCTTTGCCATTTCTGTGCAGCACCATACCTCCGGCGACCTTGCGTGGAGGATGGCACCACGCAGGGCAGGGTGGCTGTCCTCTAGAACAGACGGGGGGTTCCCTGCGACGTCCTCTATCGCAGGGACCCGCCCATGACCTCTGCCATCGACCATGCCTCTCGTGCGAATGCACGAAAGGCATGGGTATCCTTTCCGGCCACTCTCCGGCGAGGCAGGCACGTCGCCTCCTCGGTTCCCTCTCCGCGCCAAGGCCTTTATAAGGAGCGACAAGGTCTGCCGACTCCTTCAAGCTTCCTCTGGCAGAGAAAAACCCTACTTTTCATCCCTTCCCTCTCTGGTCAGAGCACCCGAGCTTCCGACGATCTTCTCCTCCTCCTCCTCGTCGCTCTGCTGCCCTATCTGCAGTAGAGTTTACTCTGCCCTGTCGTCCGCGCCAGGCCGTACCAGCTGGTGCCCTCAGACCACCTCCTCGTCGTCGATACCCTCCTCCTGGGTAACTTCGTCCTTAGCTCCGGCAGGCACGAGCCGGATGCTTCCCTCTCCCCCTTCGTCGAGTAAATAGGTAGAAATCTTCCTCTCTCTCTCCCTTACATTTTCCCTTTCCTAATTTACCCTTTTTACTCCACCTCCCGCCACTTCCACCTCCATCTATTCCGTCTCCGATCACCTTCTCCGTCGAGGTCACGCCACCTCCACAGACCTCCTCACCCCTCGCCGACCAATCCAGAGGCTCCCCCTCACTCCACTCAACTGTTCCCCCCTCTCCAATCACCGCCCAACCACCCCCCGAACAAACCCATCTTCACGTACACAGTCTGACCTAGGTCCACCTCCACAGGCGCTCTCACGCCTCGCCGACCACCGCACTGCCTTCGCCGCACTCCGGCGAAGCTTCCCACGTTATCTGACCTGGCCGAGAGGCCGTCATTGTGTTTTCAGGTCAGCACCCTCTCACTGCCATTGTTGAGCTGTTGCAGCTCCTTCACTCATAGCTCCAGGCCTTCTCCAGCCCAGACGCAAGTCCCAAGCAGCGCGGACTGACTCCGCGAAGGTGCCCAGGCTTGCGATTTGGGTCGCGAGCCTCGCAGCTGCCCCAATAGGCAGCAACTCCCTCGCCTGCAGATGCGCAATCTGGATGTGGGACTTTAGTCCCACCTCGTAAGTGTGCGGCCGCGCGCCCACACTTAAATTGAAAAAGTGTATCAGGCTGTTTGCTTCGATACACAGGGGTCAGGTCCCTCATGCACGCGGCGCGCCACGCGCTCACCCGCCCTCGCCCGCGCTCATGCCCCGCGGGTCTGGGCCGGATCCAACTACCCGACCAAGCATTCCTCGCCCACCACCGCACGCCGGTGGGCTTGGTCCCAGGCGCGCTACCTGAACCCGATTACCCGGCTTTGGGACAGCACTCCTAAGAGAGATTCAGAGAGAAAGAGAGACGCAGGGAAGGGGTAGGGGTAGGTTTTGCACTAATGGGTGTGTATCCATGCAGGGAAGAAAGAAAGAAAGAAAGAAGAGGAGGGGCAGCCGAAGCCTTAGCCGCACTGAGCAGCTGAAGAAGAAAGGAAGAAGAGGAGCTGAAGAAGAAGAGAAGAAGCCGCACTGTAGCAAACCCATAGTTAAGTCGTCTGAGCATCAAGTTAGACAATAGAAGGACAGCGGCCAGAGCGCAAAGAAGAAGGAAGAAAGAAAAGAAGGAAGCAAAGCATAGAAAGAAGAAAAGAACAAGGCAGGCTGAGAAAGAAAAGTAAAGAAAAAAGAAGAAGACAGGAAGAAAGAGGAAGGCAGGAAGAAAAGAAGAAAGAAAGAAGAAAGTAGAGAAAGAGAAGAAGAGGAACATCAGCTGAAAGAGAAGAAGAAAAGAAAGAAGAAGAGAGAAGAAGAAGTCAAGAGAACTTTTGCTCCCTCTCTCTCTCTCTCTCGTTATTTTTGTAACACAATTGAGAACTTTTATACTTCTAGAATTATAGTTGCTCCCTGAGTTCGACCTCGGGAAAACTTGTTATTCCGAGTAAAAAATTGTATAGTAATCTAGTAGCTGTTTTGTCATATACTACAACGAATATAAATAAACATAAAGACGAAACACGCGATACCAGTCGTTACTATTCTTGGCGCCGTTGCCAGGGAGCAACGGCTATTCTAGAAGCCATAAATTCTCTATTTCTAAGTTTCTACTAATCTCTTCTCTTTTTGTGTGCAGGCACAGGAAATCAAAAAGACAACAAGTAGCCGCACAACAATCACTCCGAGGATAGGTAATTTTCTATCCTCTCATTTTATCCCCTAAATTCTAAAGAGGAAGAAAAAGAAAGAAAAAGCAATATAGGTACAACCTGTCTTCCATACCTAGTAAATCATCAAAGCTGCATGTTTTCAATTTCAACCCACTATTCCTGCACACACTATTAAGGGTATTTAGGGTTAACACCTTCTTGCCTGAGCCCTAATTACCAAATCAAAAGGAAGCTAACTGGACCAAGTAGAGCCAACATAAGACTCAAAATTAGGGTTTTAGAGACACACTTCTTAAGCAAGAATTGAGAAATCCCAAAAGAAGTGTGCCTAAGCCACTGATTGAAAATACTTATTCAAAGAAACCCTAAGCAATTTGGCTCTTAAAAACACTTGAACCCTAAAAGACAAGACCTAATAAGCTCTCAAAGGAACTAGCAGGTGAAGTTGACCCCTTGGGTCAACCAACCTTCAACTTAGGTCACTCTTTGCACTCAAAAGGCTAAAGTTCAAGTGAAAACCCTAAGCACCTTGATCCTAACTAAAAGTGGTAGACTTAAGAGGTCAAGGTCCCCATTTTGGTCTACCTGGAATCTCAGTGATAAGAGAGGTCGGGTGGGGGAAACCCTGTAACTCGTGGGACGCTCTATCGTGTAGGGGTCTTCGCGGGACTCACCCTCTCTAGCTACCCAAGTAATTCTCAGGTAGACGATCTTTTGATTAAGGGGTCCATCTGCCCCGAACCTCTATAGTCACCCAACATTCTGGGTGTCTTGATTGGGTCCAGCACCTGCTAAACTCATCTTCTCCATCAGTGTATGTTTGGTAGGAGGTCCTTGAAACCTCCTTTAGAAATTCACTCTCCTCGAGGCCGAGCCTCAGTGCCCTTGTTTGAGCAAACAACACTTCACATAGACCTCTCCTCCGACTCTGAACCCAACTCACCTTCTTCTTCCACAATGGCTCAGCCAGTTGAGGAAGAGCACAATCTGGAGCATCAGCTCCAGCGACTCAATGACCTCTTCCAGAACTTCATGCACCCACCGCACGTCCTATGATGCGAGACCATTATAATCCTACTGCGGTAGCTATTGAGCCTCGAGTCAGAATCTCGATTGGAGGACTTGATTCTGAATTAAAGCCCAATATGATTCATGCCATACCTAAATTTCATGGGCTTAATTCTGAAGACCCCTTCCAGCACATAAAACAGCTAAAGCATCTGGTCCAAACTTTTGGGTCAGATACACAAAATCGGGATATTCTCCTCATGAAGATGTTCTCCTTCTCCCTTATGGACAAGGCTGCCCATTGGTACCAAACGTAGACCTGACCGATCAACAATTGGGAGGAACTTCAGTCCGAATTCTTAAAGAAGTTCTTTCCCATTGGTCGAACCAATGCCTTGCGCCATCAGATTATCCACTTCACGCAACAAACGGGAGAACCTCTCCATGAGGCATGGGATCGCTTTTAGGATCTCATGAGAAAGTTCCCCCATCACGGAGTTCCTAAATGGGAACAAGTCCAGTCTTTTTACCAGGGACTCCGTGAAGATATTAGGCTTTTCATCAATGCAACTTGCAGAGGGAACATCATGGGTCAGCATGAGGACGCCGTGTGGGAGATTCTCGAAAATATGTGCGAGAACTCCATCAATAATGACTCCATGGGATTATTCGACAGGATGAATACCCGCGCATCGACGAACCTTAGGGGAGCACATGAGACGCAGGGCCTGTCCTCATCAGTCGACCTGGAATTGATGGCCAGTCGATTGGACAAGGTCTCTATCATTGAGAAGAACGTGGATGAGCTGACTCAGCACTTGCAGTGAGCCACCTCTGCGCATAATTCCTTTGCACAACCTCCTTCCACACGGGAGACTATGCAAAACATTCTCCACCGACCTTCTCCTGGGATGGATCCGCATCCACCCCCATCTGATTCTCGGATCGGAGGATCCTCCGATCCTTTCTATACTAGCCAGGGGAATTCCACTCCCCCATTCTCTGACTCTTTGGAGGTTCCTCAGACCTGCGAGGACCTCAACGCCATCCGAAATGATCCATTTTTCAATACCTACAATCCTGGATGGCGAAATCATCCCAACTTCCAGTGGGTGGGAAATTCCCAAACACAAAGACCACCCTTTCAGCCCCGTCCACAACCATCTCGTCCTTACCAGCCACCTCAGCCTCGGCCCAACCCAACTTATCCATCAGGGCCAAACCAAGACCAAATGTCCCTCATCGTTCAGACTCTGGCT
This sequence comes from Thalassia testudinum, assembly GCA_037157565.1. Taxonomy (NCBI): domain Eukaryota; kingdom Viridiplantae; phylum Streptophyta; class Magnoliopsida; order Alismatales; family Hydrocharitaceae; genus Thalassia; species Thalassia testudinum. The sequence continues at coordinate 54,557,387 of JAZHRO010000025.1, read as the reverse complement.
GACATTCAAAGAACGAATGCGGCTATTCAAAAATAACACAAGGACGAACTTACAGAGGTTTGAAACCAACTGGCCCAGTTGGCAAATCCTCACCAACTAGGCACTCTTCCTTCTCAACCTCTTCCTAACCCGAATAACGTGCCGACCCAGCAGCGCGTTATGAACCCAAACCCGGGCTAAACACACATGATTTATCAGGCCCCCTCTGTTCCTTCACCTGACGAGATGGAGGCTTCCACTTCTTATATGGGTTATCAGCAGCAACCAATCCTATCAAATCCTAACCAAAACCAGGCAGGACTAAATTCTGTAACCACTCGTAGTGGTAAGGAGACCCAAGATCCACCTTATCCAGAACACTCCAAGCCTGGTAGTGATCCAAACCCTAGGACAGTAATCCAGGACGTTCCTATCCCTGTCCCAGATCAAAGACCTGGACCTATCCTAGAAGAACCAACCAAGGTTCCATTTCTTGAGGCCTTGACCAAGGGAAAGAAGACAACCAAGCCCGTGGCTCCTGAGGAGGACCTGGTCAAGCTCTTTGAGCAGGTCCAAATAAACATCCCTTTAATGGATGCAATTCGCCACGTACTGGCTTACACACGATTCTTGAAGAATGTGTGTACACCTCAGCGTAAGCCGCAAACCAAGAGTGGGAGTCCAATTGTACTGTTAGAGCAAGCCAGTCTGTAATCCTAAGCAGACTCCCACCCAAGGCAAAAGATCCAGGTACTCCCCTGATTTCCTGCAAAATAGGTGAAACCCAGTTTGACAGAGCATTGCTAGACTTGGGTGCTTCCATAAATCTGATACCCACATCCTTACTTAACCACCTAGAAGAATCTGAGCTAAAACCAACTGAGGTGACACTACAATTAGCAGATCGATCTATAAAATCACCTAAAGGGATTCTTGAGGATGTTATAGTAAGAGTGCGGGATTTCTATTTTCCTATGGACTTTATAGTCTTAGACATGGACTCACCTGAAAACCCTAGGGATACACTGATCATTCTAGGGAGACCTTTCCTGGCTACTGCTAGAGTCAACATCAGTTATGAGGAGGGCCAAATAGAGCTGAAATTTGGGAATCAAACCCTCAAAATTGACATCTTTAAGGCCCAACAAGGAATCAATTGCGGTGTCATCGAACAAATATGTGATATTAGGGCTTTGGTTGATGAAACACATTTTGAGAATAACCTGATTATGCCCCATCAACCACAGAAAGATCTTGAACCGCAATTAGAGGAGTCAAACCCTGATTTAGACAAACTCATAACTCCTATCCTTGAACCTCACACTTACCCTGAACCACCCGCTGCTGCTGATAACCCCATCCTTGAACTAAAACCCCTTCCCGATCATTTGAAATACATCTTTTTGGGTTCTAATCAGACATTTCCTGTGATTATAAATTCCAAGCTCACTCCTGATCAGGAATCCCGTCTAATTGCTGTTCTCCAGCAACATCGTAGAGCCATTGGTTGGACTCTCGATGACTTGACTGAAATAAGTCCCTCTTATTGTACACACCATATCTATTCAAAAGAGGTCGCACGACCATCCCGTGAGATGCAGAGACATTTAAACCCCAATCTGCAGGAGGTCGTGAAAAAGGAGATCATTAAGTGGTTAGATGCAGGGATCATCTACCCGATCTCCAACAGTCGTTGGGTGAGCCCAATTCAGGTCGTGCCTAAAAAGGCAGGGCTCACCACCATTACGATTGAAACCGGAGAAGTCATACCTACTCATATAGCCAACTCGTGGAGAGTCTACATAGATTACCGATGACTCAATTCCTCCATGAAGAAGGATCATTTCCCACTACCTTTCATTAATCAGATTCTTGAGAAATTAGTGGGAAATCGATTCTTCTACTTTCTTGATGAGTACTCCGGTTAAAACCAAGAACTATTCATCCTGAAGACCAAGAGAAGACCACGTTCACCTGCCCCTTCGGAACTTACGCATTCCGAAGGATGCCTTTCGGTCTCTGCAATGCACCTGCGACTTTTTAGAGGTGCATGCTTGCCATATTCTCTGATATGGTAGGTGATTATCTGGAAGTCTTCATGGACGACTTCTCAGTTTTTGGGACATCATTTGATGATTGCCTCCAGCACTTGGTTCATATACTCAGGCATTGCATCGATGTTAATTTGGTTCTTTCCTAGGAAAAGAGCCATTTTATGGTGCCTGAGGGGATCATCCTAGGACATCTAATTTCTAAGAAAGGCATCCAAGTGGATCGAGCCAAGGTTGATCTAATTTCTCGACTGCCTATGCCTAGCTCGATCAGGGACATCCGTTCTTTTCTGGGGCACGTCGATTTTTACTATCTTTTCATTCCTGATTTTTCGAAAATCGCACGCCCCCTGACTACTCTTCTCTCTAAGGATGTACCCTTTGAGATCTCCAAGGAATGCACTCAAGCCTTTGAAGACCTCCGTGACCGAGTCACCCAGGCCCCGATCCTACAATCCCCTGATTGGTCTCAACCCTTTGAGATCATGTGCGATGAATCTGATTTCACTGTAGGAGCGGTTCTGGGGCAGAAGGTTGACGGGAAACCCGTGGTCATCTACTACGCTAGCAAGACACTTGACGAGGCTCAGCGTAACTACACAGTTACGGAGAAAGAGCTGCTAGCAGTAGTATTTGCCCTTGAAAATTTTCGATCTTATCTCCTGTGTTCCCACGTCATTATCTACTCAGATCACATGGCTGTGAGGCATCTCCTTGCCAAGAAGGACACGAAGCTCGACTAATCTGATGGATCTTGCTGTTGCAAGAATTCGACCTCGAGATTCGCGACAAGGCGAGAAGCAAAACGTGGTAGCTGACCATCTGTCTCGCCTTCCTTCTGAGATCATCTACCCTTCTAGACCCATCATCGAGCATTTCCCTGATGAGCACCTGCTGACTATTGGTACTAGACTTCCATGGTTTGCTAATATAGTAAACTACTTGGCATCTCATCAGATCCCGTCTGATTGGCCAAAGGCCAAGAAAGACAAATTGAGCTCTGATGCCAAGTACTACATTTGGGAAGATCCGTACCTCTTCCACATAGGTGCCGACCAAATCATCCGGAGATGTGTTCCGGAAGGTGAAATCAATGATATTCTCTCCTTCTGCCATGATCAGGCATGCAGTGGCTATTTTTGTGGGCACAAAACCGCATCGAAAATCCTCCAGTGTGGCTTTTATTGGCCCACTCTGTTCAAGGACGCATACAATCACTGCAAGGCATGCAGTCGTTGCCAAACTTTGGGCAACATGAGCCATCACGACATGATGCCTTTGCAGCCGATTCTCGTATGCGAAATCTTCGATATTTGGGGGATTGATTTTACGGGCCCCTTTCCTGTTTCAAATGGCTTCGAGTACATCCTGCTGGCTGTGGACTACGTGTCCAAATGGATCGAAGCCATACCGACCCGAACCTGTGATCATAAAATCATTCTCAAATTCGTTCATCACAATATCTTCTCACGGTTTGAGATTCCTCGTGCTATCATCTCTGACGGGGGGACCCATTTCACAAATACTCAGTTCAGGCCACTGATGACCAAATACGGGGTGTCTCACCGAATCTCCACTCCTTATCACCACCAGACTAATGGTCTAGCTGAGCTATCAAATCAGGAGATCAAGAAAATCCTGCAGGTCACTGTTCGGCCTGACAGGAAGGACTGATCGTCCCAACTTCCGGAGGCTTTGTGGGCTTATAGGACTGCCCACAAAACCCATTTAGGCATGTCTCCTTTTAGACTGGTGTACGGGAAGGCATGTCACCTTCCCGTCAAACTAGAGCATAAAGCCTATTGGGCAGTATGGAGCTGTAATTTAGATCTTTCTAAGGCTGGAACCCACAGAAAGCTTCAAATAAGCGAAATCGATGAATTATGCCTTGATGCATACGAGAACTCGTGAATCTACAAGGAGCGGGTTAAAGCCTTCCATGACAAACACATATCTAGAAAGATCTTTCATCCTAGTCAGAAGGTCCTACTCGTTGATGCCCGACTTAAACTCTTCCCTGGGAAACTACGATCCAAGTGGGTCGGACCATACCTTCTCCGACAGATTTTTGGAAATTGAGCCATCGAAATCAGTCTGCTCAACCATGATTCCGAACCTTTCATCGTGAACGGTCAGAGACTTAAGCTGTTCATTGATGTAACCTCTATTGATTTGGCTGAATCATCATTTATCCTCCATTTTCCCTGAGCACATTGCACCAGCCGATGGCGTAAAACTCAGTGCTCAACGGGAGGCAGCCCGTCATTCTTTTTGAAAAAACCCGAAACCTTTTCTGACACCTTGTTGCACTTAAAGTTCACCCTTTAGGACAGCCGACTCTACCTCAGGTGCTTGCATCTGAGATTAGAAGTCATCCGCAACAGTCACCCCAACCCATTCACTCATCAAAACATCTGTCCTAATGTATGAACTAAGTTGAATAAAAACTCCCTAAGTTACAATGAGGGCATTGCAAATCTTAGGCATGAGGGGGTATGAAAGTGCAAAACTTATAAGAAAAGGTTTTAAACAAAAAAATTCACATATGCCAAAAATACCATAAAAATTAAATTTTTTTTTTTGAAAAAAAATAATAAAATGAGAGGAGGAAAGAAATTTTGTGAACTCTACAAAGGAGGAGGAGAAAAAGGAACAAAATGAAAAGGAGTACAAAATGAAAGAAAAAAAAAGAGATAGTCATTAGTAAGAAATTGAGTTAACCTAAGTTCTAGACCTCATTCAGGAAAAGAAATGGAAAGTGCATAGTGAGATTAGTAAGAATGCGAACCTTAGGCATTCTTGGATAGACTCTTAGTACCCATTAAGATCTAGACATTCCTCAAGAGGTTGAGGAAAATGAAAAGTTTAAGTATTAGGTCCAAGGCTTAGGGAGTATTTGGCCTCTTTAACTAACTTTTGGTTTACGGGACTCAATAACCTAAGCACCCTAACTTCACACACAGCCTGGTTCAGTAAGCATAAAAAGCAAAATCACGCAGAAGCGTTGCAAAAATTCTGAAAATGACACCTAGAGTAGGAGCGACCGATCAACACAAGTTGATTTGGATGAGTTCCCAACGTAGAGAGGTGGGAAATTCCCCTCGAAGATGTGTAACAAAATATCATCTCCTCGATGCTTGTCTCTTAGGATATTTACATATCCTACTGGGGGCAGGTAAGCACTCTGCTGGTTCAGATTCCATGGATGGCATTATCACGAAATGTCAATTGCCAGGGTCTGAATTCGGCCACGGAACACCATGGATGGGATTATCTCGAAATCTCAACAGCCAGGGTTCTGGGGGCTACCATGGGCGGTGCTATCTCGAAGCATCGATTGCCAGGAACCCTTGAGGATTGATGATGGGGACAAGGAATTTGATACAGACCGTGTTGAGAAGCCAATCCTAAGCTAGAATTAAAAACAAAAAGAGAGAGAAAACTCTCCAAACATATAAATCTTCTACCTCTCTTTCTTACAAAACGCACTACGAACTAAGCCAGGGCTAAAAATTGTCTCAAGCACGGGTGCTTTAGCCACAAAGTCCAATAAACCTTAGGTTAGTTCTTGTAGGCCTTAAAAACCTTTGCTAAGGACTGAGGCTGAGGCTAGACAGATCTGGATCTTGGTTGGTACTAGAGTACCTTTTAGGCCTATGGTTGGCATTCTGACCTAATCTAGGTTTCAAAAGAAAATGCACTTATCTAAAATCATTAAGAACTTCATGGTCTAGAACAAGGGTTGAAACCTTAAAATTTTACTAAGGGACTAGCAAAAGCTAGGCAAGGGGGTATGATGAGAACCTCATCATGAACCCTAACTAGCACAATCTAATCCAAATATGTGTGGAAAAGCTCCTACAAAACCCAAAGAGAGGCTTAACTCAGAGAATTCTGAGTTAAAGAATAAAACAAATCATAAGGGGTAAAACTACAATTTCACCAATGCAGTATGCAAATAGGGTAATTAAGGGTCCAAACATAGGTCAAACGAGCTTAATATGGAGGGAAGTGGGATGATCTGATCTGAAAAGGGTTATAGCAACTTCTAGGAATAAAATGACATTCTGTCACCCTAAAATAAATCCACTTTAATTCACGAGGTTTGAGGTAGGATAAAAATCAACTAAACACTCTAAAATTTATATAAAAATATCCCCTAGGGTTTAGAACCTTCAATCTGGCCTTTGCAACCTATTTTGACCTAAAATGAGAACCATGCCCAATTAATGACTTAATTTGGATTTTTACGCAAATTGACCGGTCAAACTTGGTCCAACTTAAAATAAAATTTCACCATTAAAATCCTTAGGTTCAAATTAGTCTGGTATAAAAATTTGGGCCTAAGAAAAGACCATCTTGACTGACATTACAAATTGGTCCTCTTAATTTACTTTTTGACCCTTATCTTTTGAAACCCTTGCATTTAGCCTCCTAACTTCTCGTCATTCTTTCCAGAACGGTCCTCCTTGCCATTTCTGTGCAGCACCATACCTCCGGCGACCTTGCGTGAAGGATGGCGCCACGCAGGGCAGGGTGGCTGTCCTCTAGAACAGACGGGGGGTTCCCTGCGACGTCCTCTATCGCAGGGACCCGCCCATGACCTCTGCCATCGACCATGCCTCTCGTGCGAACGCACGAAAGGCATGGGTATCCTTTCCGGCCACTCTCCGGCGAGGCAGGCACGTCGCCTCCTCGGTTCCCTCTCCGCACCAAGGCCTTTATAAGGAGCGACAAGGTCTGCCAACTCCTTCAAGCTTCCTCTGGCGGAGAAAAACCCTACTTTTCATCCCTTCCCTCTCCGGTCAGAGCGCCCGAGCTTTCGACGATCTTCTCCTCCTCCTCCTTGTCGCTCTGCTATCCTATCTGCAGTAGAGTTTACTCTACCCTGTCGTCCGCGCCAGGCCGTACCAGCTGGCGCCCTCAGACCACCTCCTCGTCGTCGATACCCTCCTCCTGGGCATCTTCGTCCTCAGCTCCGGCAGGCACGAGCCGGACGCTTCCCTCTCCCCCTTCGTCGAGTAAATAGGTAGAAATCTTCCTCTCTCTCTCTCCCTTACATTTTCCCTTTCCTAATTTACCCTTTTTACTCCACCTCCCACCACTTCCACCTCCATCTGTTCCGTCTCCGATCACCTTCTCCGTCGAGGTCACGCCACCTCCACAGACCTCCTCACCCCTTGCCGACCAATCCAGAGGCTCCCCCTCACTCCACTCAACTGTTCCCCCCTCTCCAATCACTGCCAATCACCGCCCAACCACCCCCCGAGCAAACTCATCTTCACGCACACAGTCTGACCTAGGTCCACCTCCACAGGTGCTCTCGCGCCTCGCCGACCACCGCAATGCCTTCACCGCACTCCGGCGAAGCTTCCCACGTTATCTGACTTGGCCGAGAGGCCGTCACTGTGTTTTCAGGTCAGCACCCTCTCGCCGCCATTGTTGAGCTGTTGCAGCTCCTTCACTCATAGCTCCAGGCCTTCTCCAGCCCAGACGCAAGTCCCAGGCAGCGCGGACTGACTCCGCGAAGGCGCCCAAGCTTGCGATTTGGGTCGCAAGCCTCGCAGCTGCCCCAATAGGCAGCAACTCCCTCGCCTGCAGATGCACAATCTGGAGGTGGGACTTTAGTCCCACCTCGTAAGTGTGCGGCCGCGTGCCCACACTTAAATTGAAAAAGTGTATCGGGCTGTTTGCCTTCGATACACAAGGGTCAGGTCCCTCACGCACGCGGCGCGCCACGCGCCCGCCCGCCCTCGCCCGCGCTTACGCCCCGCGGGTCTGGGCCAGATCTGACTACCCGACCAAGCACTTCTCGCCCACCACCACACGTCGGTGGGCCTGGTCCCAGCCGTGCTACTCGAACCCAATTACCCGGCTCTGGGACAGCATTCCTAAGAGAGATTCAGAGAGAAAGAGAGATGCGGGGAAGGGGTAGGGGTAGGTTTTGCACTGATGGGTGTGTATCCATGCAGGGAAGAAAGAAAGAAAGAAGAAGAGGAGGGGCGGCCGAAGCCTTAGCCGCACTGAGCAGCTGAAGAAGAAAGGAAAAAGAGGAGCTGAAGAAGAAGACAAGAAGCTGCACTGTAGCAAACCCATAGTTAAGTCGTCTGAGCATCAAGTCAGACGATGGAAGGACAGCGGCCAGAGCGCAAAGAAGAAGGAAGAAAGAAAAGAAGGAAGCAGAGCAGAGAAAGAAGAAAAGAACAAGGCAGGCTGAGAAAGAAAAGTAAAGAAGAAAGAAGAAGGCAGGAAGAAAGAGGAAGGCAGGAAGAAAAGAAGAAAGAAAGAAGAAAGCAGAGAAAGAGAAGAAGAGGAACATCAGCTAAAAGAGATGAAGAAAAGAAAGAAGAGGAAGAGAGAAGAAGAAGAAGCCAAGAGAACTTTTGCTCTCTCTCTCTCATTATTTTTGTAACACAATTGAGAACTTTTATACTTCTAGAATTATAGTTGCTCCTTGAGTTTGACCTCGGGAAAACTTGTTATTCCGAGTAAAAAATTTTGTAGTAATCTGGTAGCTGTTTTGTCATATACTACAACGAATACAAATAAACATAAAGACGAAACACGCGATATCGGCCGTTACTATTGTACCACTAACTAGGCACCCAGAAAATATTTTTCAAGAATTTTTAATGCACATTTTCTTTTTTTTTCATATTTAAAGTGTATTGGTTTTGTAGTTTGTTTTGACCCCCAATTGGTGATTGGATAATCTGTGCAATCAAACGTGCAATAAATACTTTTTCATATTTTTTATAAATTCTTGATTATCTCAAAAAATCAGTGCCATAAATTTCAAGTCAATTGGATTCTATAAAAATTCCTATGATATTTTGAACTTCGAAAAATTAGGAACAATAACCGAATTGATAGCAGGTCAGTGAGAAAAATTTTAAAATTTTTCTAAAACTCTGATTTGTACGAAATTTAGATATATTGTTTCTGACTTTGAAATCTACGTCCAGTAAAAATTTGAGAATTTTTGGATGTACGGATCTCTGGGATTTGAATTTTTAAGATAAAATTTTATTTCAACCTGAAAATCAAGAGAGAATCTTTTTCTTTTATATGCAAACAAATTCTAACTAATCCTAGAGTTCAAGCAAATCCTAGATCTAACTAATCTAAACTATGGGTAATTACCTAAGGTTCGAACCCGCAATTCCCATTGTGGTTCGAATATCCTCACGGAGTCCCTAGTGAAAAGACTGGACTTGTTCCATTTAGGAATTCCGTGGTGGGGGCACTTTCACATGAGATCCAGAAAGCAATCCCATCCCTCAAGAAGCGGTTCTCCTGCTTGCTGCATGAAATGTGTGATCTGGTGCCGTAGAGCATTTATCTGACCAACAGGGAAGAACTTTTTCAGAAACTCGAATTGTAGTTTAGCCCACGTGTAGATTGGACTAGTTAGGATTTGGTACCAGTGAGCAGCCTTGTCTATGAGAGAGAAGGAGAACATTTTCATGAGCAAGATATCCCGATTTTAAGCTTCTGACCCAAAGGTTTGGGCCAGATGCTTGAGTTACTTGATACGCTGGAAAGGATCTTCGGAATTAAGCCCATGAAATTTAGGAATAGCATGAATTATGTTGGGCTTGAGTTCATTATCAGGACCTCCAATCAAGATTTGGACTTGAGGTTCGATTGCCACCGTAGTAGGATTGTAATGATCTCACATCATAGGACGCTACGGTGGATTCATAAAGGCCTGGAATAGATCGTTGAGGCACTGAAGTTGATTCTGGAGATTATTTTCTTCTTCTGCTGGTTGTTCCATGAGTATGGATGAAGGAGATCTAAGCTCAGATGAATCAGAAGATATGTCGATCTGGTCGAGTGGTTGCAAAAATAGAGAAGTTGAGGCTTGGCCTCGACGAGAGTGAATAGCTAATGGAGGCCTCAAGGGTGGTCTTAGGGACCTCCTCCCAAATTTGCACTGATGGAGAAGATGAGGGATAGAAGTTGTGATGGACCCAATCAAGGAACCCAAATATCTTCGAATGATTATAGAGATTCGGGGCGGATGATACCCCTAGATCTGAAAGTCGTCCACCTGAGAATTACCAGGGTAGCCAGGAAGGGAGAGTCCCGTAAAGACCCTTACATGGTAGAGCGTCCCCACAGGTTACAGGGTTTCCCCCACCCGACCTTCCTTGTCACTGAGGGTCCAGGTAGACCAGAATGGATAACTTGGCCTCTTAAGTCTACCAATTTTAAGTTTAGAGTGTGGGTGCTTAGGATTTCACTTGAGTTTTAAGATGTTTTTGTGAGTGGTGACCTAATTTGAAGATTGGTTGACCCCGCAAGGTGGGTCAACTTCACCTGATTTGTCCTTGCTTATTAGGTCCCGCTTTTAGGATTCAAGTGAGATTTAGAGCTTGATTCTTAGGGTTTGCTTCTTAGGTAAGTTCAATCAAGGCTTAGGACACACATAGTTTGGGAAGATTGATTCTTGTTTTAAGTGTATCTCTAAAACCCTAGAATGGAAACCCTAATTGGCTTTAATTGGTCAATCAATTAATTCCAAATCTGGCACCTAGGGCTCAACCAAGAAGGTGGTAGCCTTAGGTGTCTTAAATCCCTTAATAGGTGTAGAAATTAGGTTTGGAATATTTCTAAAATGAATCAAATCAAGCAACTTGTTGTGATTGAATCTAAATATAGAATGCAAGTTGGTCCTAATTGATTTTTTTCCTTTTTTAGCTTTTCAGAATCAAGGGCTTAATGAGGATGGAAAATGAGATTACCTGCCCCTGGAGTGGCTACTGTGTGGTTAATCTTGCTCCTTAGTTAAATCCCTGCACAATCGCAATCAAAAGAAATAAATCCAGTTATTATCAAGTTAGGAATCATAATCAAGAGATCAAATTGTGTGTTGTTCCCGGCAACAGCGCCAAAATGTTAACGCGAAATCGTCAATGTTTAAGAAATGTGTTTTAGTATAGGACAAAATCGCATTAAACACCTAAATTTATAACTCAGAAAAGTTCGAAGTCGAATACTAGGAGCAATCAATCAATTAATCTCAAGATCATAATTCTAAGTAAGAGATATAAACAATTACAATTAGAATTGATTCAAAAATGATATATCAAGATTCGAATATAAATGTGCAAAAAATGATGGGTTAAAATGGTGATTTGAATCACCAATTAACCCCTTTTAATTAAGCTCAAGTATCTCAAATAAATGAACAATGAATCCAATCAAATATTCCACGTCAACTTAAGTATTTCAATAATGCAACAGTGACTCAGAACCAGCAACAGAGGCAAAGGCCTCTCTTTTTCCTTCAGGCCTCAGAGGAGAGGCATGAGCACAGCATAGCACCAACAGAGGCAAAGGCCTCTCAAATTTCGCTAAGTGTAGAGAGCAGCAGAGGGCAAACCCCCCCTCCTCTCTCTCTCTTTCTTTCTCTTCTTTCTCTCTCAGGATCGGGCAAACCATACCGGACTCGGGTAACCGGGTAAACAAACCAAGGCACAGACCTACGTGTCATGAACCGTGGGCAAGGGCGTGCGTATGCGCGTGCGTGAGCGAGACCTCACCCCATGTGTGTGCTGAGGCAAATAGCTATAAACACAAAAACAATTTCTATGCTACACTCACGTCTACTCTATCTGATGTGGGACTAAATCCATGTCCCTCTTTCGCGCAAAGTTGCAGTTGTGTCCTCGTCCAATTGATGTAGCTGCGGAGTTGAGGTCCTCAATTGACGACTTGAATGTGTTCCTGGGACTTGTCCGCAGCGTCGGTGCAAAAGCCTAGAGCTATTATGGCTTGAAGCTCGAAGAATGGGGCATCAAAAGATGGCAACGATGGCGAAGACTGGCTAGGAACTTGAAACCACGAGAACGACCTTGCGGCCATGTCAAATAAGCTCAGAAGGATCGCCATGGAATGGCAAGTGCGATGGTGGGTGCAGCGTGTGGTGCGAGTGATGGTGGAGGCCTGACGACCTCGAGAAGGTGAAGCGGAAGTGCTTGAGCTCAAGGAGGTGTTTTGGTGGGTGAATCACGAAATAGGTTGAGGGCTTTTGTAGAGGGTGGCACAATGAAGCTTATGAGGGTGGTAGCTGCGAGTTTCATGTGGTGGAGTAGCGGATAGGTGTCGCCGGAGCTTCGCTGGAGCAAAGGAAGACAAAGGTGGCAGGGTGTGTTTCGTGGTCGATTGGGAGTGTATGTGAGGGGGAAGTGATGTAGAGGGAGAGAGGAAGGAATAAGGGATCTTAGAGGGGAGGAGATAGGCGGAGGGCTCCGATTGTGGCTAATTGAAGCCAGAGAAGATGGTAGGGACAGCGAAGCAACGATGGCGATTGAGGCAAAGGAACACCCTCCCTTTGACCGGAGAGGTGTGCGAGGAAGAAAGGAAGACGGTGGCACCTCCAATTTGATGGTTGGAGGTGAGGAGGAGCAAGTCGGAGGATGTTGCCGGAGCAAACTGCAGAGGTGGCCGAAGAGGGAAGAGAGAAGGTTTTCTCTGACCAAAATTTGCTAAGGTAAGGCAGGGGTTCTAAGGTTTAAATAGAGCTCCCAAGAGGGCTCTAGATCAGGAAAGAGCTCGGATGTGCTCTTTAGGAAATCAAGAAACACCCATTGGTTCAATGCATTCACATGCATGAATCAATCGATTTTAGGTGTTAGGATCTGTCCCAATAGGTTTGTCTAGGTCTGAACATCAATCCCACCAAGTTTGTTGGGATTTAATTGCCATTAGAGTAGGATTTGGTCTAGTCAAAGCTCGCCTGGAGGTCAGTTGACTGCCAATGGCAGCAAGGATCATTCTACAAAGAAGATGAAGAAGTTAGGGGGCAATTTGCAACAAATTCAAAAGTTAGGGGCATGTGTGTGAGAGAAAAGAGTCAAACTAGACCAAAATGCAAACTTGGTCAAGATGATCTTTGATTGGACCCAATTTTTGGTACAAGTCTAATTTGGACCTAAGAAATCTGATGGTGAAGTTGGATTTAGGTTTTGACCAAGTTTGACTATGTAAATTACATAGAAACCCAAATTAGGGTAATTATCTGTCTGAGACTCTATTTTTTGTCAAAATGGGTTCAAATGGTAAAATCAAGGATGCCAAATCCTAGAGAATATTTTTATATGATTTTTAAAGGGTTTAGGTGAATTTTATCCTGACCAGAACCTTACTGAATTAAGCGAGTTTATTTTTAGGATTTTGATGTCATTTAATTCTTAAAATGTGTGAAAACTCATTTCTGTCTGCATGGACCCACTTATTAGACATTAATGAACATATGACCTTTAATAAACCCTTGAAATACCCCATGGTTATTCTGTATTTGTGATAAGATGGTAAAATTACAGAAATAATCATGTTTTCATCTTTTCTTCTCAAAATAGAATATCAAGCACTTAAGACCCCCTTGAGGTTATGTAGGAGGTTTTATTGACTTTATCAGACCAAATTGAGCTAGTTATGGCTTATGATAGTGTTCCCATCAATGCATCATCAAAAGAGGTTTGGGCCACCCATTAACAACTTTTTGGTTTCGTGTTGAAAGTGGGTTATGGGTTAAAATTTGTCTAAGTGTGGATGAAAATCCATAGTAAAAGAAAGAGATTAAAGAGACAAAATTTAAATGAAGAGGAGAGAGAGAGATGAGAACACGATGAGTTAAATGAGAGATTTTAAGAAAATAAAAAGGGGAAAGAGAGACGTCTGATGGATTAAATGGAAGTTTGATTTCGATACTTAAGTCGTCTAATTTTCTTAAGAGACGTCTGATAATCAAAATTGATGGCTAATGAAGAGAAAAATGAAGTGTTTGAGCTTTGTTGTAATAAGAGGCATTAATTGTATTGTAATTTCTTTTATGCCTTACATTTTGTAACATTTATGATAAACATTCCTTTTCTTTTGATATTCATTGTAAAAATCTTTTATGTACATTTCTTTTCATTAATGGAATAGTTGCATATTTTCATGTTCAATTCTATATGCAATTATTCATGTGCCTAACATATTTTGTACTTAATGTAGTAATTAGTTATTTGTTAACTTATATAGTAAAAATGGTAAATTAAACTATATTTATACCTACCAGTGAACGACCTGGACTCAACTAGTTAAAAAGAAATAAAATCTAAAATATTAGGTTAGCTTGACCATATACTACAATCAACGACAACAATTTAACAACTCAAGTTAATCTAAGTTCAATATTTACATGATTAATTAAAACTAATAACCTTAATTAACTATGTTGAGAAAAGACACATCAGTGCCTATTGGTGGTAGTTATATGATTTTTAGAGGGAAAACATGGCACCACTTTATGGTGGAGGTGAGTAGAGTAGGGAGCTAGGTGGAGGTAGGAGTGTTCAAGTAACCCGTTAATCTCGGATACCTGACTCGACCCATCATGTTTAATCCTATTAGGTTGGGTACCCATTTATCAAATATGGGTTGGGTACCCATTAAATATGACCTATTACTTACCGAGTCTCCATTTGGGTACTTGCTAAGGCAACCACGAGTACCCATCAGCTGAAATGATCGTGAGTTCGTGACTGTGAGTTTGTGACCCAACTTATGACCCGTCATGGCCTGAATGCTGACCCGACTTGCAAGAATTCTCCTCACTGTGTCCTAAACCCATTGCCACTGAGCAGCTCCACGGTTCCACCCCAATCCCCATTAGGGCCATCACTCGATCCCTTCCCCTCTAGCCCTCCTCCATGGCTAAGTGAGTGAGTGCACTAAGCGGCATCACTCGATCCTTCCCCTCCGACCCTCCATGGCTGAGCGCCAGCGGCATCTCTTGATCCGACGATCCCTTCCCCTCCAGCCCTCCACCATGGTTGACCGCCAGCGGCATCAATCGATCCCTTCCCCTCCGACCCTCCTCCACAGCTGAGTGGCATCGACATTGGTCGATTTGACATTCCCTTCCCCTTCGGCCCTCCTCCACGACTGAGTGTCAGCGACATCGATCGATCCCTTCCCCTCCATCCCTCCTCCACGGCTAAGCAGCTCCATCGCTTCCTCATAGGCCATAGTGGAAGCACATCGATGACAAGGTGTGCGCAGCGATGGCACAAGTTGTGTGGTGTCTCTATTGGCAGTGGCAACGATGCCGGCGTTGTGCAGTGTCTAAGACAGCAATGGCGAGGTCTAGCATGCCCTATTGATAGTGACAAGCCTCTAATATCTCCTCAATGTCCTAATCTTGTTGGGTTCAATTTTGTGACTTCTGTCAGTTTGCATGCCCAGCGTAGATCCTATCGAGGGTCTAGTTGTGTTGGGTCCTCTATTTTTGGTTTTTGGTAGCAAAAAATCTAAACCAACATGATCCATTATTTTGCTGTAATGCTCCCCTCACTCACAAAGGAGACACTTAATCCACTTGAAATAAATATTATAGCTCGTCGACAATCTATTACAAATCACAATAATGTTGAAATTATTTACTGAATGTTATTGCTAGTTTTTGTATAAATTAATCCCATACCTATGTTATTAGTTCTTGTATTTATCTCGATGGATACTTTAAAAATCTCATCTTTTGAATTGGGTCGTCATCAAATTTTAATTTCGTTAATTTTTCACTGAGATCATCTTTTGATAAGATTTTGGATTGCAGAGATCAAATGTTGCATGTTTGGATTGTGGGTGGATAATTTGTGTTTGCGTAGCCAATTTAATGATTTTTATTTTTTAATATCTTTATATGAGACATATGATCTTTGGCTTTGGTATTAGATGTCAAGCATGGATGACACCAATTATTCCACCATAGAAAGTATGTCTGTACGTTTGGATTCCGGTCATGGTGTTGTACCATCGACTGAGGAGGTTCCCTCTGAAAAGCCTCCTTGCCCTTCCAAGTCTTGCAAAAGGGCTAGTGGAAGTTCATCTTCATGAAAGTCTTGGGTGTGGGCACATTAAATTGTTAATGATGATTGTGAAGATTTAAATAAAAGACAAGGAACCTGCAAATATTGTGGTGATGTTCTCAAATGTCCACCAACTTATGAAACCAATAGTTTAAAAAATCACTTATTAAGATGTGAGAAGTTTGATGGAAGAAAGCAAAGGACAATGGAGATGCAGTCACCTATATCTCATAAATTTGATCAAGAAGAGTGTCAAAAAGCTCTTGTGAAGATGGTAATTGTTGAGGAGATGCCATTTAAAAGATTTGAGCTCGAAGGATTTCATCACTTTTGTAGTGTTGTGCCAAAGTTTAAAGTACCTTCTCGCTCTACAATTACCTGTGATTGCTTTCACCTATTTATGGAAGAAAAGAAGCAGGTTATGAACTTCTTTGAAAAATTAGCTTCTAGAGTCTGTCTTACTACTAACACATGGACTTCTTGTCAGAATTTGACCTATATGTGCCTCATCGCATATTTTATTGATTCCGATTGGAACTTTCACAAGAAAATTATCAACTTTCATCAGATATTTGCATGTTCTGATGAAGCTATAGGGAAGGCAGTTGAGAATTGTTTACTTGAATGGGGAATAGAAAGGGTTCTAACAGTGATAGTGGATAACGCAAGTTCTAATGATGTGGGCATTCAATATCTAAAGAGGAGGCTTAATAGCTGGAAAGGAACTATCCTTAATGGTGAGCATTTGCATATGAGATGTGCTGTGCACATATTGAATCTTATTGTGAAAGAAGGCTTAACATATGTTAATGACTCAATTTTTAGAATTTGCTCTGCTGTGAAGTATGTTAGGTCTTCCGATAGTCGATCACAAAAAGAGAAGATATCTTGTAAGAGTCTAGTTTCCTTGGATGTCGAAACTAGATGGAACTCGACCTACTTAATGCTTGAATCTGCTATTAAGTTTGAGAAGGTGTTTGATTTGTTGAAGACCATGGATTTAAAATGTTGATGATCTTACATCTTCTAAAACTAGAGGTTTGCCTGGAATCTACAATTGGGAGCATGTTCGCACTCTATTGCCTTTTTTAAAGGTATTCTATGATGCTACCTTAAAGCTTTCTAGATCACAGTATGTTACGGGTAATGAATACATGCAAGTCATGCTAGGAATTGCGTTGGTTCTTTCAAGGTGTAAAAGTTGTGATCCATACATTCAATTCATGGCTTCTAAAATGAAGGTGAAATATGATAAGTACTTGTCAAATATTGAGAACATAAATTTATTATTATTTGTTGCTATTATATTTTATCCCTGATATAAATTGGGATATGTAGATTGGTTGATTGATCAATCATATGACAATGACAAAGGAAAAGTTTTAAAGGAGAATGTGCAACAAGTTTTGTCATCTATGTTTGAATTATATACTTCAAGCTTCTCTAATTCAAATGTCCAAGCATCTAGTCAGGCACACGAAGTAAATGAATTGGACGTTGATGATGTAGAAAATATTGAAGATCTTATGACTATGTTGTATGATCAACAACATACAAGTCAAGGTGGAGTTGATAGCAAAAGTGAGCTTGACAAATATTTAGATGAAGAATGTGAAGATTGCAATAATAAGTCCTTTGAAATATTAGTTTGGTGGAGATCGAATGGCTCTAGATTTCGTATCTTGTCATCAATGGCTCGTGACTTGTTAGTAATTCCAACATCAACTGTTGCATCGAAATCTGCTTTTAGTACTGGTAGACGCGTACTTGACTCATTTTGAAGCTCTTTAACTCCTAAGATAGTCAAGACACTTATTTGCAGGCAAGATTGGTTGAGGAAATCAAATGTTCACCTTACAATTGAGGAAAACTTGGAAGAACTTGAATTACTGGAATTAGGTAATTTCTTTTATTTTCCTCTAATAATTTGTTACGTTTTGTATACATTTTATATGGATTGTATTCTTATAGAATTAACAAATGTAAGTGAAGAAAATATCTCTTTAGACGTCGATGATTAATCGCAAGAACTTATAGAGGTAAGTCCATTCTTGCTGCTTGTTTTCAATTCACTTGCTTCTGGCTAAGGTTCAAAGTACATCTGCTTATTTTCATAACCAAAATACATATGCTTATTTTCAAAAATTTTGGATGTATTTGACAAAATGCAATGCAGAGGGTAATCTAATGCAATGAAAAGGAAAATATTATTGCTGGATAATATTACACAAGATCTATTTTTTTTTTACAAAAAAGAAATATACAATTGTTCAATAATTGGCTACTCAATCACACAATTATCTACTTTATGAAACTTTGTGAGAACTATAATTCTAATTTTTGTTTGCATTGAATACATTTTTCCATCATTATCTATTGAGCAATTCCTCAATTACACTGGAGGCGTGGGTTTTACTCTATACGACTTCCAAAAGGTCAAAATCTCTAGAATGTGTGGAAGTTCAGAAAATGCCATTTGCTAAACTAGATTTTTCTTAGCAACCATCTCGGAACTCCAAGCCTATGGTGATTTCACTTATTTCGGACTTGATTTGCCATGTCTTAAGAGTTCCATCTTCTAAAATATAGCAAGTTGATATAACAGAAATACATGTGCATTTTATATTGGTGCCAGAACTTTCAAATGGACAAAAAAGTAGTGACATGAAGCACATTTGCTAATGTTTTTCCTTCCATTGCCCTTGCCCCTCGGAAACCAATTTGAACTTTCAATGCTTCACACAAGAAAATTTCAATTGTGAATAAACAAACCAAGAAACATGCATGAGGGAGTTTAGATGAAGTCAGTTTGAGTGAGAAAATGTGGATGCAAGAATTAGATGCTTTACAATTTGGTTGTTTAAGTTGCAGCTTACCTCCCATCTTCCTTGTTCATTTAATTCTTGTGGGATTGAACACAAGAGGCTTAGTAGCAACAATCTCACTGGACCTTTCCCTTACTTCCTGGCTAACAACACCACTTTGGTTTTTCTGTAAGTTTATTCTATATGTAACTATCCTTTTTTTCTTTACTTGGTAGATGCTTTGCTCCTCATCAACATCTTAATTTTGCCTCTAGGGATTTGCCACATAACAGTCTGACCGAACTGATTCCCAAGTTTCGTGGAAGAACCTTCAAGTAAGGAGGTTTGGGCATACCTTTTCATGTATTCTTTGATGAAAGATATGGCACTGTTCGTTATGCTCCTGCTGCTTTTACATGGGTAGTGAGTATCATAAATTGAAGTTTTGATCATAAGAGTAAGACTATTTGAGTCTCCACATAGGCAATGGGTATTAATAGATTTGTTTCTTATAAAAATGACATTTTATAAGTGGATGTATGTATGATGTATGTTAGATCTGAAGTTGGTTATTATTATGCATGTAGGTTGATAGATCTTGAATTGGAGCCATGGGTACACAGCACTTGATTTACAATTTTGTAGCTAAAGACACTGCCGTACACTTTATTGTTATAGGAATATTGTTGTGTTCATTTTTATCTTAACAGCTTTCCTGCTTGGTGATATTGATCTTGGTTGTATAGCATTTCTTGACGAAGCAACTAAAGCTAATGGAAGGGGCATGCCCTTTGTGTTCATTGAATGAGTGAAGTTATTTTTTTTTTTTTTAGGAGCAAAGCCAAATGGAGAATTTCATTAATCTAGAAAAAAAGAAAACAATGAGGTGATGATAAACTCAAATTAATTAAACCCACTCATTTGCATAGACCTAATTATCTTACCACTTAGCCTATGAACTTCAATAATATATACATTTTTCAACGATTTTTTGTTTTACCATATATCTACGGACCTAATTGGAATTTTCATATTTTATTTTTATTTTTTTAGTATTTTAAAATTTCTAAAATTATTTTTATTTAATAATATTTTTCATGTAAATTTTATATTTTGTATAAAGTTATTTTTAAAATAAATATTTTTATATATTATAAAAGTAATTTATCATTTTAATAAATATTTTCATATTTTTTTTATTTTTTATAGTTTCCTTTAAAAATAATTTTGATCACAAGTATTTGAATAAAAATAATTTATGTCCGTGATTTTAAGCGGAAACGTGACAAAATAAAATTAAAAAAATTGTCTGCTGTATTGAACATTTTGCCATGATTAAAAATCGTTGCTAAACACTTTTCGGTCACGATTTCGTAATCATGGTGTAATGTTTTTTGTTTTTACAAGATAGAAAGCTCATCCCCTCCTCCCCCAATCGCCATCTCTCCTCTGATCTTCCCTACACACTCTCCAGTCCTCGCGGGACGTTTCTGCGGATCAGATGGATCGGGATCTCGCAGAGGTGGAGTGCTACTACGGGCACACGAACCTCGTGAACCCGAGCTACAGGGAGGCGCGTAGGGACGGTGAGAGGACCAAGGGTTATGACCGCAACCACATCACGTCAGTATCGCCGCCGCCCCCCTTCCCCTCGCATCCATCCGGATCCTCCGTCCCCTAGCCCCCCCTTCCTCGGCATCTGCCGACCTCCCTGCCACCACCGGACGCCCCGCAGCCACTGGAGAACTCCAGCTCCTCCTGTATGATTTCCGACACCGTCGACGCCGCCATCGCTGTTGGAGAATGTCGCTCTTCCTGAAACGTCCTCCTGAAGTCTATCTTTAAGAATGAGCAATCCCTCGACGCTGCCCTTAAGATGTTCGATTAAATGCCCTAGAGGGACAACTACACATATGGAATGTTGATTAGTAGGATCTGCAAGTTGTATCGTCTGGAGAAGGCCCTCGAGGTCTTCTGGAGGATGCCCTAGGGTGGCCGATGCCCATTGGATTTAGTCGATACGGTGCCATCAACCACAAGCTGTGCTTCCGTGGAGGGCTGGACAATGCCCTCAAGATATCAGGCAAAAATGGGTCAGGAAGAGGCAAAGTTAGTTATGCTTTTCTACTTGTTTTATTATTATCTAATTGCTTCTGTCACTTATAGTTCTTATTGTTTTTTCTATATTATCTTTTCCTCGAAAGTTTCTTAATCAAAATTGATATTGCACTAATTAATATTAGGACAGAGAAGTAGGTGAAAGGAGATATTTACATGCAATTTCAAAGTAGGTGCCTAACTCATGCAACATCAAATACCAGCTGTGCTTTCCCTATTGAAATTTCTATTATTTATGTTATTTTATTTTATGACATGTGTCTGTATTGTTCAGCTTTAACATGAACAAAGCCTTAAAGAGATTCTTCAAAGTGAAGTAATAGCAGCAAAAAGCACTCCCATCATGAAAATAAACCCATCTCAACTAATCTTGTAAAGCATAGAGAAGAGGACTTATCTTTTGTGTGCATATCCAAATGGATATGCACACTTCTAGAACCTCAAAATAAATCTCATTATCCTACAAAGATGCTCCTACAAATCTCCACAAGAAAACACATTTCATGTAGATACAAGTAGCCTCACTTTTTCTGTCTTTTTTACCTTGCAGTTGTGATCAAACTTTTATCACATTTTCATTCCTGGTTGACCTTATTAATTTGCTTCCTTAGGAAAAATATTCATTTCCCATTCCTTTCAAAAAAAAGCCACAGAGAATCATAGGCCAAATGAAAAGGAATTGCTTCCTAATAGTGGAGCAACTTGCTCTCTTGTTCATCTTACTGGTGGATACTTTAGGTAGGGAAAGTTTAGAAGTTTGCATACTTGATTCCCTCCATGTGCTCATGGGTTAGTCATTTGCCGCCCCATGTAGTAGGCAGTTCATATGTTTTTCCTTATAGAGAAGGTGGTTGTTATGGCATGCCACTGCCATAGCCCTTGTCATTCACCCCTTTTGGGTGGTCTAGAAGCAACCCTACGAGATCTCTTTTATGCCTTTTGATTTAAGCAGCATGGGAGAGAATCATGCATTCTTGTTGGTTCACTTCTTTGTGACTTGGATACCTCATCTTTCACTTATGGACTTAGTTGACAGCTTGAAAGATTGGATCCTACTAATGAAATGGATGAAGAGGCTTAAAAGGCTGAATTCCAGATCGTTATCTTGGGATTGTAGCTTGATACTCTTCCATTCCATTTCAATGTTGCACTCAATTTCCTTTTTGTCAAACTACTGCATTCCTTCAGAGCTGGTAATTGGGTTAAATGTTGTCAAGACTGTGCAGTGTCGATGGTTGGAAGACATTCACGTAGTTTTCTGGCAAGAAGTTGGCTTTGCAGGCCATCAACTGATGTTTGGACACTCTTATCATCAAGATGACAAATAATGATTTTCTAACAAAATAGGCCACAAGAATTGTGGGTTGGAGATCGATATGTGGAAATAGGTATTTTAAGCTTACTTTTTCTTGATTTGGATTAAGAAGCCAGATAGTTTACAATATAGGGGCTTCTTTCTCAAAAAAAAGTATAGGGTCTTTTTCTTATGAGCAGCAAAAGATGTTGCCTCTGGTTTCTTGGCATTGTGAGGCTTTTGAAGGGTACTTTTGGTCACTAGTAGAGTTTGCAAACATATTACCCCATCTTATTTCTTTTACAAAATAGAAGATACCTCCATTCTTTAACAAAAAGGGTAAGTTCATTCAAGTTGTTGGAGGCAACCTTGCATATCTATTTAGGAACATTAGCCCTAATTTTGCCTCTCTTTTTTTCAGCATCGAGTGAAGAGCTTTTTTTTCAATGACAATTATCTTTTAAAAAACATAAAAAATTATGTTGACAGCTATATCATATTCTTGTCCAGGCATTAATGCTCCAATTTGGAACCATGGGAGCTTCAATAGTGAAGAAGAACTATATTTTGGGGTGTTAATAATCTTCCATTGATTTTTTTTTTCTTTTGGCTTTTGTGGCAAAGAAAGGATCCTTACCAAGTTTGTAGATGAAGGATCTCTTAAAGTAGATTTCGTAACATTGTTAGAGAAGATGGCAACTTCAATCACATGATTAAGTAGTTGCTTGGATACAGAGTGGTTGTCCTTGCAGAGGGACAAAAGTGAGAGTTTGACTGAGGTTAATAATTTTTGGGCTTGGAGTAGCTGCGTGCATATAGGAACAAAGAACTTAACCAAGTTGACTTGATCATGCACTTATCAAGAGGGAATCAGGACATCAATTCTCCTAACAGACCCTCTTCCATCTCCAATACAATTTTCTAATGGTGCTGATAAATCAACTGATAATCTCGATTTGGCATCTGCATGATTGTTCTGGAAATTTTAGTCCCTAGCCACCTGAACTCATCTTTTGCTCATCAAAGTTGCAACCTCTAATAACAACCATTGCTAACTCAAAATTGGGTTGAAGTTGGTTCATCAGCTCAGCATGATTGTTTCAACTCATTTAGATAACATTCATAAAAAGTTTTTTCGAGTTGAAAGGTAAACAGTTAGTAGGCCCTGTGTAATCTCCTTTTGATCCGACTAATCCTTCCAAAATGCATGTCACACCATGTTAGGAAACCTTCTTTTCTTCCTTGGACCAAAAATTGAGCTCTGTATTTCTGCTGAATTATGCTTGCTAGAATCATGCAAAACAAAAAAGGCATCACCAAATGCATTCACAAATTTTTTTTTGTACATTAGATTTTGAAATATCATAAAAGTTTCTCAAGCACCTCAGATCCACTAGAAGGAAAACTTGTGATGAGGCAAAACGAACTTAACCAAAAATACGAAGCCTAAAATCTCCAATTCCATGGCTGTCCAGATGAGCACCTTGTAAAGGACAAAAGAACATTTGCCAGTGAGATTGTGGCAGCTCTGATTTTGGATATGGGTTTGTTTGAAATTTAGCTTTCTTTGATAAAATCATTTTATTTTATCAAGGAATGAAATGGACTCATGAGTCGTAGATTCGTAGCCATCATCTTCCTTGAGGTATGGTGAACAAAATTGCAATGGATGCTTGACAACAAGTTTGCTTTGGAATTAAAGATTGATTATTCAAGGTATTTTTTACTATCATTTTGAATTCCAAAGTTTCATGTAGCATTTGTAGACTCCTAATGGGATGAGCTCCATACATCAGGAGAGTGAGTTTAGTGTCCTTTTGTTAGATTAAATATAAAGAGAGTTAGAATTTTCAAAGATTTTGACTCTTTTAAGCTCATTCTGCAGCTTTGTTGCTATCACTGGTGAAATTCTCTCAAGTCTTCTAGTTTGTTTTCAATTGTGTGGAGTATCTATAGCCAACCAACCAATAATTTCTCTTTTGTTCGCTACAACTTGTTTTAATAGGAGTTGATTATTCCCTGGAGTAATTCTATAGTTGTTTCTTCTGTCTATGAATGTTTCTTCATTGGCAAAATCACAACTTGTTCAATAGCAATTCTTTAAATGGATTGTGATGAAAACATATTTGTTTATGATGATTTTTCTTTTAGAAATTTATCACTTTTCACTGCTAATCTATGATTTGGCAAATTTAGAGAATAATCTCTATTTGGTTTGTTTGCTTTTTCGGTCAAAATGGCTTGAACGAAATATGCAGAACTTAGAGGAGGAAGGTTTTGTTTGAATTATTTGCAAGGGGCTAACTGGTTGGGTTTGTGTTGGGTGTTGAGTGATTTTTGATGATGTAATTATCCTGGTTTTGTAATGCCATTTTGGGTAACTGCCTCTAGTAGATAACAATCCTTTTCCTGATAAATATCTTTATTAGTCTAAGGGTGCTAACAAGTTAGGCTGGATTGGTCTTGGCCTAATCCAAACTAACCTCAACAAATTTAGAGTTCATAACCCAACTCTAGTCAGCACATCCTAATACCTCAATTTACCCAATCCAAACATCCTCTTCTCCAAACAAGCAATGCCTTTTTTCTCTATTGCCTTGTTCAGTAATTGAAAGATTAGATGATTCACTCTTATCTCCCTTTTTGGTTAGTCCATCTTAGGATATGAACTTTGAAAGGAAGGTGAGCCACATGATTGTCTTGGGGATGCCCAACAATGAGGCAAGTTTTGGCCAAGTTGAAGCATGGACTTGACAATCCCATTAAGATTGCAAGCACAGAGATATTTAGCAAACATCTTTGTTTGTGAAATTATTCTTTGTTTCTCAGACCCAAGTAAGTATGAAATTGTGAATTATTTAGAATGGTACCTAGTGAATCTTTCAGGATCTGTGTGAGCTTGTTGTTCCTGAAACAAAAATAGGAACAGTGTTATTTTCCAACCTCTTATTTAATCACCTAAAAGCATCAGTTGGAATTTATATGGTAGTTCTTCAAGTGGATATAGCGATGTCTTTGCACATTCCATTCCACTTTGTTATTCTCTGTTTTCTTTGGCAAGAGAATTCACAAAAACTAGTTTTGTTGTGGTTTTAATGAGATGTCATTACTGCTATTGGGAACTTGTGGCATCAAACAATCCATCCTTAAAGCAATGGAGTTTCCACTGTAATGGTGACTTGTTACACATCCCAACTACAGAGCATTCTTGCTTATTTACGTAGTAAGTGGACATGAGAAAGGAACCAAAAATTCAAGCTACTTATTGAAAATGGGACCACAATGTACCTTACAGGAAGCTTTTCTTGGTGATCAGAATGAAAAATGAGATATTATAATCTGTAGACTGTGTATGGAAACTCGTATGGAGTGCAGGTCAATTATTCGGTTCCTTATGTATCTGCTTTTGTAAATCTACTACTTTTTAGGTACTTGATGGGGAAACAGAAAAGCAAATGGTTGGAGGAATTATTAACTGTTAGCAAGGATTATTCTTCTGTCAATTTTCTTGGACGAAGGTAAAGATAAAAATGGATTTTTGATCTATTTTCTTCATAATGAGATCTTGAGATTTTGCTTGGGTTGTCTTCTTGGTTGCATTGTAGTTAAAGCCGGAATTTGGTTCCTTAAACTTATTTTGATAAACTTAATCGGCAGAGGACCAGGTGCGTGGAATGCTTGAGAATTTGGTTGAGAATATTGCTAAGAATCTTTAAGTCCGATTGACAAGAGGTGCTAAGCATGTCTATTCTGTATGCAATGTAGAACTAACTCTAGCTGCAAAGCTATTTTCCAACCGCAGATTATTCATAAATAATCCTTCTTAGGCAGTGCGATGCTCGAAGGTCTGCGAGTTTAGAGTATATTATTGCTCTGTTTTTTATTTTGTTGTATTTGCGGGTGCAGAGTATTGAAGGAAAGTTGATAGGTAATGAGTGCTGCTGTATGCTGGAAAGAATCAAGTTTGATGCTGCAGGATATTAATGATCGGCGAACTTTGGGTTTCGCATGGCACTCCAGTTCAGACGGAGGTTAAAATTTTGTTCGACCATGGGAAAGGTGAAGGATTGGGGGAAGATATCTCTTAAATAAGATATTAATTGCTTGTGTGGTTACTATTTTTCTGATATATAGTTTGAATGTAATTAGATGAATGCGTGGAGGGCTATATATAATGAGGTCCCTTGATCTATTTCCACTATTTTGTAAACATTAGATTTGTACTAAAGAAATTCCCAGACTGGGCGTAGTTATGTGAACAGACAACATAATGTGATAGCTCACAGTAGTGCTACAACATGTAAGAATATTGTGATAGCAAATTATTGTAAGAATATTGGGATTCTTTGCCAACTTTCTCGGCATCTTTGTATTTGTTCTGGTCATTGCTTATCACTAGTAGATCCTAAATATGAAGGAAACTGAATTATTGGTTGATGTTTTACCTGTAGAAAAATCATTTACTTTTTTTTCCCTCCAGGTATTACATGAAGAATAACCTCAACATCTATTTGTGGTTGCTTCATGGATTTTTTTTTTTTTTCATTGGCGTCGTCTGTTGATGACATAAAAATAGGAAGGCCATTGTCGGACTTTTAAAAGCATGGGAATATATGATATTTTGTGTTAAGATATCCTTGGATGGTGAGATTCTTTTGTCGTTCTTGATGCAATAGGAAATGAATAGTATTTCTTTTCCTAAAAGGTAGTGGATAGCATTGTTTAGTAGTAGAGTACCTTCCATAATTAGAAGAGGCACACATTTCATCACGTCTCATTCTACTTGGTTTTTTAGACCAACTTGTGCAACAGATTTAATTGGTATGAGGTACTTCTCTTTTCTAAAAATGTGAAATGGATTCTAAATGAAAGCACATATTAGTATGAAATCTAAAGAGGTTAATTGCTTTGGGTGAGGCATAATGATACAATGCAATCTTGATTTAGCATTTGTATTCCATGTATCATCTTTGATCACGGTTTATGAATTGTCACCAAATCTTTTTCGTCTTGATATGCAAATCTTTGGTCATGGTTATAAGGCTCTTGAATGGGACCAACGGTTGGAGTTTTGGTCACGATTTTAAGGGGAACTGTGACCAAAAGTCTTTTGTCACGGTTTCTAGCCAGTGATCCAAATTTCCCACTTTTGGTCACGATTTTGGATGGAACCATGACCGAAACTCTTCTATCAAGTAACTTTTGGTGATGCTAATTGATGACGATTAACACTTTGGTCATGGTTTTTAACTGTAACCAAAACCATTCTTTGTTGTAATGCTAGTTCTTTGTTAATAGCCAAGTTGAGTAGGGTTTAGCTGAAGGGAGCTAACTTAAACTTGATTGGAGCTGAGATGAGCTAGGGTTGAGTTGCTTGTGGACTCCTTAGCTAGCTAGTTCTTAACAAGTAGCCTAACTTAATGGAGTTAAGTTGTCAAGAGCTGGGGAGAGCTGAGGATGAGTTGGATCCAGCTAAGATGAGCTAGAATAAGTTGGGATCTAGCTGAGATGAGTTGGAATGAGCTAGGATCCAGTTGGCCGAGGCTTCTATCTTCTTATTTTTCTACCTTTCACATTGTTAGGGTTTAGCTGATTTTTACTATGTTGTCATCCCTAACAAAACAATTGAGATGTATAACATAAAATGACAAGAAAACCTAATAATGCATGCCTAAACACTAAATGCGTGTAAATGTTTAAATGCAGAAACCTTAGGAACAAAGAGTTATCTTAGCCTAAGAATGATGACAAACTTGCATTTATTACACCCCCATGCTTAGCTTTTTATTAGTCCCTTAGCAATTGTTTCGCAAAACGGTATTAGGAAAACTACATATTATTTTCTGGTTTTGAGGAGATCATTTTTACAAGACCTTGGTTGATTGAAAAATAAGGAAGGTACGAGATTTGTTTGAGATGAAACATTGAGATTTTTTTCCTCGGATCCAAGAGTTAGCATAATTAGGATCTGTGTATCTTCCTAAGAATTCAACTAATTTCCCCCTTCTAATTCCAACTATCCCGTCAACCATTTTTGCAGTTAGAATCTCCTTGACTTAAGAAATCGATACAGAATTTGCGTTACAATGAAAATTCAAGTGTCTGTGATTTGTGATTGGCCAACTTTTTTTTTTTTGAAAGGAGTTTTGTTGTTTTCCCCCCGTGCTTAGCCTCAAATTAGCCTTCATAGGATTGTGTCAGAATCATCATCCTCGTTACCATTCCTTGAGGAGTCCCTTGCTCCGACGCTACAATAGTACCGTCCAAGACACCTTCGGGAGCCCTACACCCCGACACCTCGTGGTACCATGAGAGGAACTCCCAGCGAATCTAGGCTCTCGCTTCGATACTTCGGGACGGTATCGCTCGAGACACCAGAACCGCAAGATGTGTTTATATGCTCAGTATAATGATATGGAATATATATATGGAGCAAGCACTGAGGGGATAACATGTTGGCATCACTTCCTAAAAGGAGAGTTTTCCTCTTCTCCGTGGTAGAGACTCAACCAATCAAGACTACTTTAGGTTTCATCTTAAGTTAAACATGGGGAATTATTTGTTTGTGTTTTTGGGCCTTTTATTTTTGTTGGCTTATGTGTGCAAAAGTTTGACACTTGAGTTTTAAAATAAATTCAAATTTCTAGATCAAGAACAAAGTTACGTACTATTCAAACCACTAAACAGAATCTAGAATAATCTGTCTCTTCAGGAGTTCAAAAGTTCTTTAGGAGATAGGCTGATCTAATCTTAAATGTTTAGACCCAAGAGATCTAACCAATGGATCCTTGGATCTGTCCTTGCGTTTGTTAAAGATTAAATCCCATATGTTCCTTTGAAACATAAAGTCATAACCTTAGTCTTGTGTTTTTGAAAATCCTCAAAAGGTTTTTGAATATATGATTTTTATGGGTTTGAAAATGCATGCAAAGATGACTACAAATTTTTTGTATTTTTGGGTTTTGAAAATCCGGAAATGTCAGACAAAATTTAAAGCGACCCCCCATGCTAAAGATATGTAATGCCCTCATGCATAAAGAGGGCAAGAGATATCACCTGAGTGAGAAAAGGTCAATATCAGGATGATCAAAACCTGAAAAGAAATATAAAATAAATCAAAGCGGAAAAAAAGATGTTGGGTTACCTCCTAACAAGGGTTATCTTTTACGCCTTTTCGATTGGGTGTAGTATATAGCACGACTAGAGGATTATCATGAAGGTAGTTGGGCACTTGAATGCCGTCATCAAACATTTCTTTGTCTTGGTCTCCAAAATGATAATTCGAAATGAGGGGACAGGTAGGAGGTGGATAAATGGAAATAAGACTCAAGTCTGGAAAGGGTTTTAACTTTGGATGTAGGCCAGGCTCGGGGAGATCAGATGGAAGGTCTAAAGGGAAGTGGAGGTTCAAGTAGTTAGGAGTGAGAGTGGGCAATAGGGTTAGGGTGGGAGGGTGAGGTGAAATCAAAGTGGGGTGGTAAGGTGATAATTCAGGAAGAGGGTTAGATTTAAGGCAACTCTCCAAATGTGAAGTAATCATTGCATCTTCGACCACTTGTTCTTTAGACTCTGAATCATTGAAGAAATCTTGTTCCAAAGTGGTTAATGCACAACAAGATCCAATAAGCATTGACTCCAATTCTTCTATTTCAGTATCTGATTCCTCAAAGAAATCTTGATCATGAAATTTCCTGGAAGCTTTAAAAATATCTAAGGTAATTGTTTCTCCATCGCAAGTACTATCCATTTTTCTTGAGTGACAGACAATATTGTATTTTGCAGTGGTCAGACAAGGTCTTCTAAGGAGGATAAGGGCATTTTGTAGGGTTTCAGGTACCTCAATGTCTAGGACCATAAAATTAATGGAAAATAGATAGTTTTGGACCTTGACAATTACATCATCAACAATCCCCTAAGGTTTAATAGTAGATCGGTTTGCCATTTGTAATGTTACCTTAATAGGTTTTAGTTCACCGATCTTAAATTCCTCAAATAAGATAGTAGGGATAATATTAACAAAGGCACCTAAATCAAGTAAGGCATGATCAACATTGGTGTCATTAATGACAACAGAAATGAGGGGTGTGCCTGGATCTTTCTTTCTGGGAGGCAGCTTGCTCTAGATCACAAGGCTTACTGTCTCAGAAAGGGTTACCCTACCTAGGTTTTTGGTCTTCCTTTTTGGAGTACAAAGATATTTTAAAAATTTAGCATAGGCTGGAATATATTTGATTGCATGTAGGAGGAGAATATTAATTTCTACTTGCCCGAATAATTCCGTGAGTTCCTGATTTGTGGGCTAAGTTTTCTTTCTTTTGTTAGGAGTGTATGGCTTGAGGGAAGGGAATTGGATTTTTGCCTTTAGAATCTTTTTCGTTTTCTTGTTCTTCTTGTGTTGGGGTGGGAGGAAAGTCAACTTGCAATTTGGATGGGAGGGTTTCGTGTGTGGAATGAGAAGGCCCAGGATCTTGAGTTATCTTCCCACTCATTAAGGTGATTGCATTAGCAATGTGCGTGATTGTTTCTAGGAGGAGGTCGGGGGGGCTTGATTTTGATTAAAACCTGGGGGGTGCTGTGGTGTTGAGTAAATAGAAGGTTGATTGTGATTTCCACCTTGATACTAGTTCCTGTGATTATTAGGGTTGGGCATGGGTTGGGAGGGTAAATTGCCTATAGGTCATTGGTCTGGCATAACCTTGATATGATTTTGCAAATTAGTGACAACATGGGTTATTTAAGTCATTTGATTCTTCATACCCTGCAAGGTTTTCATAACCTGGGTGTTAATACTATCTCGAGAAAATCTAGGTTGGTATTGATTTTGTCCATGAACCCAGGGTTGATAGTGTTTAGAGTAAGGAACCTGATTAACAGTGTTCTAGGAGAAATTCAGGTGGTTCCTTCAATTCATATTGTAAGAATTAGAGGAATTTCTAAAGTGCTCCTGGAGGGCAGAAATATTTTGAGTAGTTGGGCTATAGGAGTTGGAATTCACAAAATCAAATGTCCTAGTTATCTCCGGTGTAACCTCAAGAAGATATTTATGCTTAGCAGGGATAACACTAACATGATGCAAGTTTTCTTTTCTTAGCATGCTAGGTGTGGGTAGAGGTGGAGTCGATTTTTAAGAGTTAATTCTTTCCTCAATTTTCTTTTGGTGAATTTGCATCTGATTTAGTCTTTGGGCAATCAATTCAATATCATCTTGGGCAATAGGAATGGATTGGCTATGGGTGCCTATCTCATGAACACCTAATTGTGGGTTGGTATTTCTACCAAAGGTGCTCAAGGAAGCTTGATTAAATGCATTTTCACTCATTTCTTCAAAAAATTGATAGGCACTCTCAGCATCTTTGTTAAGGAACTTGTAATGATAACACTATCATTTTCCATAACTAGCTTGAATGAGTTGGAATCAAGAGATAAATGCTCCTGAATAATCGCCTGAGGATAGTAATTCCACTCTGATCCATTTTGAGAAGAAAATAATAATTAGGGTTAATTCTATAGTTTTAACATCACATCATGAATGCAGAGTAACCACAGGGTCACCCAGGGGTTAATTAGAGGTCAATTAAGCATTAAAGTCCAAAAAGTGGGTCCATATTGACAAAAATAAGGTTTTACGCATTTCGAGAACCAAAACAATACATAAAACCCTAATTTCAAACCTACTTGAATTGAAGAGATTCTGGTCAGGATAAAATTTATCTAAACCTCCTAAAATTTATAGAAAAATATTCTAAGAGATTTGATACCCTTGGTTTGACCATCTGAACCAATTTTGACCTAGAATAAAATTTCAGACAAGATTTTGCCCTGATTTGGGCTTCTTTGTAATTTTCCCAAGAAAACATGGTCAAAACTCAAATCTGAGTTTACCATTAGATTCCTTGGGTCCAAATTACGTTAATTTCACAATTTAGACTCAATCAGAGTCCATCTTGACCTAGTTTGCAATTCAATCCCCAAAATCTTTATTTCTTACAACCAAAACCCTAACTTTCAAAGTTTCTTGCAAACAGGACCCTAGCTTTCTTGTCTTCTTCATGTTTAGGTCCCTGCTGCCTAATTTCTTAGGGATTCCTAAAACAGAAGTCAACGTCACCACCGACTTTGACTCAAGCAAATTTTCATCAAATCACCTCCAAATCCCACCAAATTTGGTAGGATTGGTATTCAGACCATGAAGGATCATGTAAATGCAATCCTAGGTCCTAATTTGGAGCAAGAAGCTCATGAAATTGATGGGTCTCTACTTGCTAAATCCATGGAGTAAACGTGCAGAATTCACATGTTTCTAGGTTGCATCAAGCTCTATATAAGTTCCTCGAGCTTCTAAGACCGATTTGAGCTAGGTTTTAGGCCAAAACTCCTCTTCCCCCCCTTCCTCTGGACATCTCCAACCTCAGCTCTAGCGAGCTCCTCGATTCCCCTTCTTTGCCCTCTGCCACGTACAATAGCCAGAGGGAATATCTTCCTGGCCTTCGTCCGCTCCTCGACAGCTAAATCAGGGGCACCCTCGACCCTTCCTCCTTGTCATTCTTATCCTCGAAGTATTCATCATCTCTGGCACTGGCCAATCACAGCTGGTGCCA
This sequence comes from Thalassia testudinum, assembly GCA_037157565.1. Lineage (NCBI taxonomy): Eukaryota > Viridiplantae > Streptophyta > Magnoliopsida > Alismatales > Hydrocharitaceae > Thalassia > Thalassia testudinum. Next base: position 54,524,678 of record JAZHRO010000025.1, on the reverse strand, counting down.
TTCCTCTCCTTTCATCCTTAATTTAGGTTCCTTCTCTCCCTCTCTCATTGTAGCTTCGGATCCACACCCTACTTCCCTATTTCGACCACCGTTCACCAGCCTCCCCCTCCGTCTTCTGCAACTTCGACACGAACTCCGTCGAGTTTGCACCACAGCTATATGCCACCAAATCACCCGTGACGACTCCCAAAAGACTCACCACACTCCTTCCATCAAAGCCACCCTACAAATTTCACCACACACACACTCATTATCTCCACTGAACAACCCACCGTCTCACCGTTGTCCCTAACTTCGGTTAGCCACATTGCACCTCCACTCACTAAATCAAACCCACTGTAGCACTCTACACCTCACGGCGATCATTGTGAACTATCTGGTTAGGGCTTAGAGTTTGTGTTCATTGTTTCAGGTCTCGGTCATTGTCGATGATCACTCTGCCGCCATCCACCATCGTCAGTTGTTCTCAGACCTCGTCTCCACCTCCAGCAGTTGCGGACCAACCTGGGGAAGCCTTCCAGGCATTCAATTAGAGGAGCAGCAGCAACCTCAGCAATTGATCGAGATACACACGGGCTGCTATGCGCGAAGAAGGATAGAAGATAGTCCCACATCATGTGGGAAGAAACTGAGAACAGCGTGTAGGAGGATTTACTGCCAGTGCCTCGTTGCCTCAGCACGCACGAGGGTGAGGTCCCCACGCACGCTCGAACACATGTGTTTGCATGTGCTCGCTCACACGCCCTCACCTGCGATCACGCCCACAGGTCTAGGCTGGATTCGTTTACTCGGTTACCTGCATTCGACTTTATTTGAGAGAGAGATATCTGAGGGGGAGGGTTTTACACTGTTGTGACCTTGGTATTCATGCCCCCTTCTCTGCTCAACACTTAACCATGATGTGCTTTGGTCCTTCTGTGGCCTTGACTTTAAGTCATATGAAGTGCCTTCCTGATGTCTGGTGCTTGGCTTTGGCTTGGAACTCTGATACTGTGGCTGACGTGGATATTTTCATAAGTGGTTCAAGGATCACTATTGAGAAATTGAATTGGTTGATTTCCTTGGGATATGTGCTTAATGTGGGAGATTAAGTGGTGATTCAAATCACCATTTTTAGATCCTAACTATTCTTTTTATTCCATTGATTTTTGAGAAACAATTTGACTTATCTTTGAATATATGGTTGAAGTGAATTATCCATTGAATATCTTTTCCTGCTTAATTGATTGTGCTCATCATTTCTAAATGCGATTAGTGTTGTGAATTCCAATTTGCTCCATACGAACAACCTTGGACTCAATTCCTTAATTTTGAGCACTTTATAAATTTTAAATGTTGTTGCGATTTTTGTCACTATACTATGACGCGATATTTTAAATGATGATTCTCACCAACAACAACTTGTCACCACATGAGGCATCCACAAATCTTTTCAATTGATCATCTAATCTGTGATAGAAGATTTGTACTAATTTCTAGAAAGTTACCTCATGGTGGGGCTAACTTAATAATTCCTGAAACCTTTCATAGGCTTCATGTAAAGATTCATCGTGTTTCTGTTGGAAGGTCGTAATGGATCTTCGTAAGGCATTCGTATGACCTATAGGAACAAATTTTTTGAGAAATGCACAATTGAGTTGGGGCCAAGTTCTGATGGGTCTGCCAATGGTTCTGAACCAACAAGAAGCCTTATCCTTAAGGGTAAGAGGGAAGAGTCTCATAAGCCATAAGTCTTCCCGCACATTGTGAGAATGGATGGTTTAGGAGAGGACTGTTAATTCTTTTAAGTGGCTAGAGGGGTTTTCCTTAGGTAGGCCATGAAAGTGTTTAATCAGGTTCATAATTGCTTGTTTGATTTTGAAATCCCCTTTAAGTATGACCACCCTTGGTCTTTCCTCATAATTGGATGGATCATAAAAGTCTTTAAGAGGAATGATAGGCTCCTCATGGGGTAATGGATTTTGCCTTTACCTGACTAGGTTCGTGATAGTCCTAGACAATTGTTACTGATTAGCTTGAAGTTGAGCCAGTTGCTCAACCATCATGAATAAAGGATTAAGTAGGGGATTTTGATTTGGTTCATTTGGTAGCTTAGGGTCTTAAGGCATTTCTAGATGAGGAAGGTTAGGTATGGGGATGTCAGATTGCAGATTATGACTGTGGGGGTTAGAGTTGGGTTGTGAATGAGAGGCAAAAGCAGAATTGGACCTATTTTGATGGTTTTCTATTTTTTTTATAAATAAAGGAAGAATAAAAATGAGAAGTTAGTCGGTTTGTGCGTGGGGTGGAATTAAGTGGTCCCTCCAAGTGCGGGTTCTGGGACTTGTGCCCATGCATACACTTATGGAAGAATGGGAGAGGAAAGAAGGGAAGAGATGAGAGGAGGATGTGTGCACTCAAGCAAGCAAAATTTTTAAACCTATCTTAAGGTTGACTCCTTAGAAAAACCTAAGGCTTGGTTACTTGTCTTATCAAAAAGTTAACAATTGACAACCCTTCCTTCAATTTAACCCAACTAAGTTGCAGGGGGGGATTGGGCCCAAGCATGTTTTAGGAAAATCACTAGGGGCTTATATAAACCCGCACCCGATTGTTTGACGCGACCTTTCAGCCTAAAATTAGGTTAAATAAAGGAATTGAAGTCAATTTAAAACAATCTAATAAACATGTATCAAGCCTAATATGGATGAAATCCTTAAGGGTCAAGTTACTGCAAATTTTAAGTTAGGCTTAGGATACTTAAAGTGCACGGGTTTTGTGAAGGGCGTTAGGGGGTAGTTGCCCAAATTATTTCTTTTTGATGTGTGTGCGAATTGGGCAGGAAAGTGATTCCCAAGCCAAAATAGGTGATTTTCGAGCAAGGATTAAATGGAAGGATTTTAGGGTTCTCTCTTTTTAAGTTGACAAACAAGGTTTGAAATGCCACACAATAATTGCAACCAAGTTGTTGTTGGTGTAAATCAATTCCTTTAGATTTGTGTAGGACTAAAAAGAGAGAATTCAAAACTCTAATTGATGAAATCCTATGCAGGGAACTTCTAAGAAATGAACCTTTTTTAAAATATCCTTTTATGTGGTGGTCCAAGCAAGACAAAAAACACCACCACTAGAAAGAAATCAAAGAAGGATTCTAAAAATGATTTTTTAAGGATTTTTGAAACTTGTTTGATATTTTGTTGGAATTTTTTTCTACACTGGTGTTAGAATCCATAAAATATATATTTAGGAAAATGATTATGTAGAATCCTCAAAAGTCCTCTAAAATTTTTGAAAACTTTATATGTTATGGAGAATTTATCAAGCATTCTAGAAATAAAAATTTAATCCAAATATGATGAGTATAAAAATTTATAAAATTTAGGAACGGTAAGAATTTAGTAAGAGATTAGTGGGTGTGACCCCTCCTCAGTCCACAAATTGTTTAATTTGTTATACTTGGCAAAGTATTCTAAAATTTGAAACTTAAGTTCTTGACTCTAAGAGGCTTCTTTAGGTGAAGTTTGAAGATTTTTGGAAGCCTCTTGGTGTCTGAACATGATTTTTGAAATTCAAGACAGATGTTTGGATTTTCAAAAATTGAGCACCAATGTAATGAAGGTGGTGGAAAAGTGAAGCAAACAAGCAACCAAATCAATTTTAGGGTTCCACCACCCTTAATTTTTCTTGTTCTTATAGGTTTTGATATTTTAAAGACCTTTTTGGGATTTTTTTAGGATCCTTGGATGAGTTTTAGCGAGGTACTTACCTGATTTCCACGAGAAGAAATGAATACTTGAACTTCCTCTCCAAATCAACTAAATTTCCACATCTACTTGATTCGCACCTAGTGAAAACATAAAACAAAACTAGTGAAGATCGAATAAAGCAAGAGAGAGAATGAAAATAAAGATAACTAAGTCGTGCCTCTTCGGCATTGATGCCAAAAAGTGATGTGAAAAATACGTGGTTTTGTAAATGCAAATTTTTGTCATTGAGACACGATAAATTGATCAATTTTTAAATTTATGAAACCTAAATAGGATGACTATCTAAGGTCATCTAAGGAGGAAACTTTAATTATAAAATCGATATTCTCTCTCTCGCTCTCTTAAATATTCTTTTCTTTTTGGTCTTTTTGGGATTTGTGATTTTTAGGGTTTTCAAATTGGGGCAATGAAATTTAAGCTATGGCTAAATGAAATAAAGAAAGCCCTACCTTTTTAAGCTCACCCTAGGTAGGTGCACCTAGGGTAATTAGAAAGTAATGAGTGAACTAAATTAATTACAGAAAGCTTGAATTAAGACACATGAAATAATGAAAGGCACTCAAAATTAATTATGAAGAATTGTCTGCAAGGTACTTGGAGAGCTCAATTGTGTGGAGGGATACCACACAACTAATCCCCAAGTAGAGGAATGCTTCTAGTACAAACATGAATACAAAGAAGAAAAAGAAGTAGAAGAATCTCTCGAATAATTGAAGAAGAGATCCTCGCTCCAAGTGCAGCTTCTCCCGGACATGAAGAGGATTCCTCCTTTCTCCTTGAAGTGCTCCTCCTATCTCCTCCTAGGGTGGATGCCCACCACCCTTTACTCTTGCTTAGCCATCCTCCTAGGTTTCTCCTTGTCTCGGTTCCAAGGAGGAAGAAATTAGGCTGTAGTGACTAAAAGGGCATGGTAAGGGACCCTGCTAATGTGCACGCCTAACTTCCTCCTCCTTGGCCTTGATGTAGTGTTTTTGGTGTAGGAATTGTGTAGCCAAGGATGGTTCTAAGGTGGTGGTTATGGGGGTATTGTATAGAAGTGTAGGAGGGTGGTGGTTATGGTATTTTTGGAGGGAAATGAAGGGATGTGTGGATGTTTTTGGAGGGAAAAATGGAGGGAAATGAAGAGGTGCCTATGGGTGGTAGTTTTGTGATTTTGAAGGGTAAATGGTGGCACCACTTTATGGTGGAGGTGAGTAGAGTAGGGAGCTAGGTGAAGGAGATAGCTTAGCTAGCTAGAAAATGGTAGGAACTAGGTGGAGCTAGCTTGAGCTATTTTGTGCTTGCCTGGAGATGATGGAGTTGAAGAAGAGCTTCTTGTGGACTCAACAGCTAGCTCAGCTCGCTAGTTCTTTGCTAGTAGCGAAGCTGAGTAGGGTTCAGTGGAAAGGAGCTAACTTCAACATGCTTGGAGCTGAGATGAGTTGGGGCTGAGTTGCCTGTGGACTCCTTAGCTAGCTTAGCTGGGTAGTTCTTAACTAGTAGCCAAGCTTAATGGAGTTAAGTTGCTAGGAGCTGGGGAGAGCTGAGGATGAGCTAGATCCAGCTGAGATGAGCTGGAATGAATTGGGATCCAGTTGAGATGAGCTGGAATGAGATGGGATCTAGCTGGTTGAGGCTTCTATCCTCTTCTCATCTTTCTGCCTTTCACATTGTTAGGGTTTAGCTGATTTCTACTGTTTCCTCTTCCTTGACAAAATAATTGAGATGTATAAGAACACAAAATGACAAGAAAACCTAATAATGCATGCCTAAACTCTAAATGCATGTAAATGTCTAAATGCAGCCTAATACCATAATGCAAATGCAGAAACCATAGGAACTAAGAGTAATTTTAGCCTAAGAATGATGATAAACTGACATTTATCACTCAGAAATTCAAATCCTTTTTCCTGGGGCCCTGAATAGGCCTAGGAAGAAGCCTGAATCTACTACTGAGACTTGGTTAGATGTGATGAAACAAGTACAGATTAATATCCCACTCTTGGAAGCCATTGAACACATCCAAGCCTATGCTAAATTTTTGAAGAAATTGACCACTACAAAGGGTAGGTCGAAATCTAGCAATCCTAGGAAGGTTATCTTGACTAAACAAGCTAGCTCGATCATCTTAAATAACCTTCCCTCTAAGAAGAAGGATCCAGAAGTCCTATTGGTTTCTTGTTCGATTGGGGATATTGCTTTGGATAGGGCTCTATTGGATCTAGGTGCCTCCATTAATTTGATCCCGACTATATTATATGAGAAGTTTGGTGTAGGCGACCTAAAGCCCACTAATGTGACACTTCAGCTAGTTGATCGGACTAATACCAAGTTGCACAGGATTCTGGAGGATGTGATTGTTCATGTCAAGGATTTTTACTTGTTGATTTTCTAGTCCTTGACATGGAGGTACCCGAACGAATTTGCAAAACCCTGATCATCTTTGGTAGATCCTTCCTTACTATTGCTAAAGCCCATGTTGATTGTAAATCTGGAAAAATGGAAATTGCATTGGAGATAGAAAGATGCAATTAAATGTTTTTTTTTTCGAGGAAGTAAGGAATGCTATTGAAAATGATAGCAAACCAAGAAAATTTTTATTAAAAGTTCAACTATAAGTAATTACAAAGAACCACTCCACTCTCCAATAAGGGATTCACACCCCCTTACAATTTTTCCCACACACATCGACACCCCCTTAAACACTTTTTCGTTCCTCTTTCTCCACACATACCAAAGCAAAGCCGACATCACTAAGTGTGGTCTCCCATTCATTTGAAATTCCCTCCATAAATCATCCCACATGGGTAATGGGTATCCACAAACAACCCTCCATGCTTGGTCCATCACCAAATGTGAGGAGGAGATGTCTCACACTATCAGTAGCAAACACACATAGAGGACAATTCATTGGCTGGGTACCCATCCTTCTTTGTTGTAGCTCCCCCATGACAAGTCCTTTTCTACACAGCCAAAGGAATATTTTGACTTTGAGGGGTATGCGCAGCTTCCATAACTGTGTGCACTGAATATCAGTTTCGTCCATGTTGGCTTGACCACTCTCATGCACCATGATTTTGTATCCTTCAGTAGCGATATACTTCCCATGAGACCATTCAAACCTTTCCACACCACCTTTCGGCTCGAAGGCAACCAGATCTTGTACCAGCCTGTCAAATTCTTCACGCGATCTGCAACCTTCATGCAGATTGCAGCCAGTAGGAGCCCACTCATTTCGGTCTGCATCCCAGTAGGAGGCCACCGATGCTGACTTGTTTGGCATGGCATCGAAGGCGTGCGAGTATTTCTCCTTCAACAGTCCCAACTGTGACCAATAGTCAGTCCAGAAAGAGAAGTCAGAGCCGTCTCCAATCACCGGCTGGAAGTGATTCCAATTGTCCTGCAATTCCTTGGCTACCAAACTCCAGAATGGTGAGGGTTTGCACGGGTTCATTCTTGCCCAATCCATATGTGGGGATCCGTATGAACTCTAGATCAAATCATTTCAAATGTTGCTGCCCCCAACAAACGGCTTGATTGCCCACTTTAGTAGCAAAGAATCATTAAATTCTTGCAATGACCGTATCTCCATGCCTCCATTTTCCTTGGGTTTGCACAACCCCTGCCATCTCATCGGTTGGAGGAACTTCCCTTCACATTTTGCCCCTTTCTAGAAGAACCGTTTGTGGATCATGTCCAATCTCTTCCAAATAGATTTTGATGCTCTGAACATAGAGAAGTAGAACACCGAGATAGATGTGATAATAGTGTTAAGGAGGATCAATCTACCACCCTTCGATAAGATTCGAGCACTCCAATTTTCAAGTTTGGCAGCCCCAAATATTTCACAGGAAGAGTAGTGATTGGCATGTGCAGCACATCAAAAATCACATCACGTTCCTGACCTTCCATGCCAAAACAAATCAGTGAAGATTTGCCGCCATTAAGCTTTAGGCCAGAGATCTCCCCAAATATGGACACCATACTGTACAATATTTCTGCCTGCTTTCTTCCTCCCTCCACAAAGAGTACCGTGTCATCAATGTATTGTAGAATTGGGGCCAAGGCACGAGAGTTCGTCACCGAATAGCCTCTCACCACTCTTGCACTAGATAACTTATAGGCAAATCTAGCAAGAGTATCCACAGCAAAATTAAAAATTAGAGGAGCCAGAGGACAACCTTGTCGCACTCCACATTGTGGCTGGATCCAATTACCACATGGTTTCCCATTAATCAATAGAGAAAAGGATGGTGTAGTTATGCATCTTTTCATCCATTGGATCCAATGTGAGGGAAACCCCTTTGTTTCATTATTTCCCAAAGATAGGACCAAGAGACTGAATCATAGGCCCTTCTGAAGTCCACCTTCCACATATAGGCCTTACACCTTCTTTTGCGCCATCCCATCAAAATCTCCTGTGCAATAACAAAGGATTCCTGCAGAGATCTATCTGGGAGGAAAGCAGATTGTACGAGGCTAATCAGCTCCTTCAATACCTTCTTCAGTCTATTAGCCAAGATTTTACCAATAATTAGATAAATGGAATTAGACAATGTGATCAGTCTAAACTCCGATAAGCTCTCTGCCCCTGGTTTCTTTGGTAGTAGGAAGAGATATGAGCTATTGATTCTCTCAAAGTTGGAGTTCCCCCCTTCAAACTCTCTTATGACCTCCAAGACGTCATGCTTAACTGCTGGCCAGAATTCCCTATAGAAGAAAATCTGGAACCCATTTGGGCCAGGAGACCCTTTGGCATTCAAATTCTGCATGGCCTCTATCACCTCCTGTTCTAAAATGGGCATTATCAGCTGGTCCCCCTCCATGTTCCCCACTCTTAGCATATTTGAAGATGTCATCCTCCATTGACCTCTTCCCAAGGATCTAGTAGAATCTCTAAAAAATCTGATTGTTTCCCTTTGGATATCATTCATAGAAGTTAGGACTTGATCTCCAGCTCTCAACGAAGAAATAAAGTTATAGTGCCTCCTAGAGCTAGCTGCTAAGTGTAAGAACTTGGTATTCTCATCCCCTTCTTTCAGCCATAGTTGTCGAGACTTCTCCCTTCAGTCAATCTCTCTCTTCAAATCCTCCTTCGCCACCATCAATTGCCAAAGGGCACATTGACCTCTTCCCACGTCTGATAGTAGGCCCAAGTTTTCTCTATTATCTAGGTTCACCCTCTCAAATGCCTCTATGCATCGTTGATCCCTCACAATCTCTGAGGTGCATCTGAACTCCTTCAGCAGGGTTCTCAGTTCCCTCAGCTTAGTGGCTAATTTGAACGTTGCTGAACCCTCCACGTGTTTAGAATTCTACCACTGAGCAATCATATCCCTGTAGCCCTCCTCCTTCAACCATGATTTCCAGAATTTAAAATAGGTACCACATGAGGTACCTTCCCCACAATCCCATAAGAGCAGGGGGTGGTTTGAAAATGGTCAATCCAAGCCCATTACATATGATAATTGAAATCTCTCCAACAGTTCAGAGTTACCAAAAAATCGATCCAACTTACACATTTGCCCATTGCCATTTCTCCATGTATATTCTGCTCCAGTCGAAGGGTACTCATTTAAACCTAGCTTTGATACAGCTAAATGGAACCCAAGCGACGATTGGTAATGAAAAATTTTTATGATTGTGGAGGTATTGAGGACATAGAGGATGATGGTATTGAGGAAAGCATGGCTATTAATCTTATTGATGTTTAACTCAACCAAGGAAAGAAATTGATTTGGAACCTAAGAGCAAGGAGGTTTGCAATTATCTGAATCCAGCACCTGACTCTAGACTCAGTGTTAATCCTCCTGTGGAGAGGCTACCTGTGCCATCTTCACCCAATTAGCTACCCTCACTCATGGTCCCACCTGAACTAGAATTAAAGCCTCTTACAAGTAGTATGAAATATGCCTTCTTGGGAGCTAATCAGACCCTTTCTGTGATTATTAACTCTCATCTGACTAGGGCTCAAGAACTCAAATAGACAAAGGTCCTAAGTGAACATAAGTAAGCTATTGGATGGACCATATCAGATTTGAAGGGTATTAGCCTTGCTTATTGCACCCATAAGATATACTTGGAGGAAGAGGCACAACCATCTCGTGAATTACAAAGGAGACTTAACTTGAATATGCGAGGGGTTGCCAAAAAGGAAATAATCAAATGGCTTGATGTGGCATTATTTACCCCATTTTTGACAGTCCTTGGGTAAGCCCAATTCGACTTGTACCTAAGAAAGCAAGATTGACTATGGTACCAATGACAAGGGTGAATCCATCCTAACTCGCTCGACAACTACGTGGCTGGTCTGTATTGATTATAGACGACTCAATTTTGCTACAAAGAAAGATCACTTCCCACTATCTTTTATTGCTCGGATCTTGGAGAAATTAGTGGGAAGGTAATTTTCCTATTTCTTGGATGGATATTTTGGATATAATCAAGTTGCAATTAGTCCAAAAGATCGAGAAAAGATAACTTTTACATGTCCCAACAGAACTTTTGCTTTCTCTAGATTGCCATTTGGATTATGTACTGCACCTGTGACTTTTCAAAGGTGTATGATGGCGATCTTTTCGAACATGATTGGTAATTATTTGGAAATCTTCATGGATAATTTTTTAATTTTTGGAGATTTATTTGATGAATGTTTGAGCATCCTGGAGAAAATATTGAGCAGGTGTATAGAAGTAAACTTGGTCTTGAGTTGGAAAAAGAGTCATTTTTTGGTCCAAGAAGGGATTGTGCTTAGACATATCATTTTTTAATGAGGCTTGGAAGTTGACTGAGCTAAACTTGATTTGATCTCTAATCTACCACCTCCTAGCTCAGTTTGGCAAGTTAAATCTTTCTTGGGGCACATTGGTTTTTATAAAAGATTTATAAAGGATTTGTCGAAGATATCTAGGCCCTTGACTAATCTTTTGACCAAGGATAACACCTTTGATTGTACTCCTAATTGCACCCGATCTTATCATACTGTAAAGGACTCTGTGACCAAGGCCCCGATCATGCAACCACCCGATTGGTCCCATCCTTTTGAGATCATGTGTAATGCATTATATTTTTCTATTAGTGCCATCCTTGGATGGAAAATTGATAAAAAAACTTGTGGTGATATATTATGCTAGCAAAACATTGGATGATGCTTAAAGGAATTACACGATTATAGAAAAAGAATTACTAGCTATGTGTTCATTGCGAAATGCGTTAAAAGATTTTGTCTTATTCTAATTGTGAATCACGTCGAAACAAATAAATTTATAAATATTTTGGTAAGTACCGATTCATTTGCAGGGAGGCAAAACATGATTTTCAAAGCCTTTAGTACTAACTACTCTAGCCTAATGAAAGCATGAAAATAGAGATAGGATATTCACAGAATTAGATTTTCATTGCTACTTGCAAATAGTTCTCAAACTAAGAATTTAAACAACTATGCTAAAGAATAGAGAGAGAGAAAAGTAGATGAAGGACGATGCTACTTGTGGGATGCTTGTGTGAAGTGAGGCAGCACTTCAGATCCAGAGCACTGGGAGGAAGACTAGAGAGAAGTTGTAGAGAGAGAGAGATTGGAGATGTGTCTGTTGGAAGTTCTCTCAACTGGGGGCCTTGAGGCTGTTTCTATAGCTTCAATGAGGGGTAAAGTAAGTATTTAGGCCCCCATAACCATGCAACAACTTAGGTGTGATCAAATCCGTTTATCGGGAGATCAACGAGTCAGATTGCACCTAAAAATAGCCTCCAAAACACTTTCAACATGCGCGTCACACCGGATGTTGCCACGTAGCGACTGCTCGTCTGCTGGATCTTGATCACACGCACCGCTCATGCTCCTCGTGCACGCACTCGCATCTTTATGCGTGTTTTCGATTTCAGCCGTCCGATCTTACATCGCTCGTCGTATCGCCTTAAGAAAGTGTGTGCATTGGGGCATTAGTTAGGGAATCAAATCAGGCGTCATATGCACTGCCACATCCAACGCATCTCCACTCACCATGCGGTTGCATCCTTGCCACTCGATTTGATCCAACGGCCCAATCACGCTCGTGCTCGATCGCCTCTTTGATTTCATGTTGAGCGTGATTCGAACCTGTGCTGGCCGCTTGTGTGCGACTGTTCTTAGCGGCATGAAATCACTGTTCTTAGCTGTGCTACATTGTCTTTTGGGTCACATTTAGAATTTACGTGCGACTGTTCTTAGCCATTGGATGAAGATCCAACAACTAAGATGTTTTCTCAGTTGATGAAGGCATGATGGGGGGCCAACGTGGCCTCTTCGTGGCCATTGGATGATGATCCAACGACCCATGTTTTTCCTTCAGTGATTGGGGGAGTAGCAGTGGATCATTGGGATGGTGCCACATGGCACCATCGTGACCGTTCATCTTCCTACCTTTGTAGTTGATGCTACAGGGCTCCGATTGAGCCGATTTTGCTGCTGTTGGACTGCGATCACTGATTCGGATCCATCCATGTGGTCGGATTTGACATCTGAGGTTTTGATCTCTACTATCTTGCTCCTTGGCTTCTGTTCTTCTACGGGTTGTATGTGATGCTACAAATGTCTGATCAAGACGATTCTGGAAGTGTTGGACTCCCATCGTCGTCCTGATCTGATCCGTATGGTCTGATCTATCATCTGTGACCCCAAAAAATCTACAATTAATATTGTCTCTCTTTTACAACATAAAATGGCAGTATCATCTATAAAGCTACCAAACTAACTGCTATGCAAATTATGATGCCTATGCATGCATTATTCCTAAGTTGAGCTAGAATCTAACTTAATTCAGGTAAGTTAGGTCCTATGATTGTTGTGCAATCACTATGGTTTTTGGACTTGAGAAGTTTAGATCTTATATTACTGGATCCCATGTGGTTGTTTATACTGATTATACAGCTCTACAACACTTGTTGATGAAAAAAGATGCTAAACGAAGGTTGATTAGATGGATTCTACTATTGCAAGAGTTCGACCTTGAGATCAGTGACAAGATCGATGCTTAGAATGTTGTGGCTAATGATGAACGGGTTTTCATATGCAAAAAGATTTGAGTTGAAAACCAGTCGTTGTAGTGTGTAGAAATCTGCTAACCAGATAAAATTTATACCGAAACTCGAGGTGAGTCCTAGGTTGAACACGAGGAGGAGAATGTTTGGTTTTGTGGAAATGCGCATTTCTCTTTTATTTATTTTTGTTGTTTTTATCTTTTATGATTTTTTTGGCAATTTTAGAAAGCAAGAGATTAGATGAATTGTTATCTATTCTACTCTATCTAACAAAATAAGAGAGAGAGAGAGAAAGAGAGAGGGAGTGAGAAAAATTTCATAAAATCGAACAATGTATATTACAACTAATTGAAATTACACTAGAAAGCAATAAAAGGTAAAATGGGTTGAGAAGAATCCCCCTCGACGGTTGCTTGGAGGACGACTCGCTTTGACGGCGCTCGGATGAAGGTGGTGAGTGGGATGAAGGAGAATAACGTTGGAGGACGGAGGGTGGGACAGGACGTCATTGCAGCGAGGATCTACTTCTTGAAGGGATGAGAGGATGGCCACGGGATGCTCCACGAATGGGGATGAGAGGTGGAAAAAATATTTGATTTTCTACTCTAGAGGAGCATCCCGAGCTTGGGACAAGCTCTCTCTAGAGCCATGGAGGTGGTGATGGAAAGAAAGGAAGAGATGGGGAAAAATGGGAGGTGTAGGGGTTTTATATAGGTGTAGGAGGGGGTGTATTTGCATGCATAGGTCAACAACGACATTTGAAACGTCGCTGAAGACCTGCCTTGGACGTTGTTGAAGCCATCACTCACCCCTGTTGGTGTGAAGTGGAGCCACTGTAGCTGGCACAGTGCGGGGAGCACCATAGCAGCTAGATCGCGAGTGGATGGCATGGATCGAGCGGAGGTCGCGCGCGCTTTGATTTTGAATCGCATGTTCTCAAGCGTCAGCTTTTGGATTCATGATTGTGCGGCTGAGGGTGCATGCGGATCTGCCTTCGTGAGATTTGAACGTGAGCACATCACACCTTCGCAAAGATCAGATGACGGAGATCACGTGCGGTTATCTTAAATGGCCACCACAAATTGCAGTTGTTTGAGTTGGCGTGCGTCTGTGCATCGTCAGGTAGGCATTTAATCACGCGTGCGTGATCTTGATTGCTCGATCAAGATCGAGCGGTCCAATTTGGCTAGCGTCGAAGAGCCCACAGTAGATCGAAGCTCAAACCTATGCCTCTTTCTTGAGGAACGGATGCACTACCACTGAGGTAAGGCGCTAGATTGTTGCACTAAGAGCTGCTGCCTCCTCGACTCTCGATCGTTGGATGAAGATCCAACGGTTGAGATTTCATCAGGCCATCTTCCTTTGGCGTTGAGCGGCGGGTTGAGCGATGGATTCCCAGCCATTGGATTGAGATCAAACAACTGGGATCTCCTCTTGAGGTGGTTTGGAGGGGAGCTGGGTGACATTAGGCACTATGGATGGTGCCACGTGGCACCATCTAGACCATCCACCCTTCTTTTCTTGCAGAAGATGCTACGGTGCTCAGATCAAGATGATTTCCGCGTTGCTGGACTGCGATCGTTGCTCCGGATCCACCCATATAGTAGGATTTTGCATTTGAAGCTTTGAAATGTCGCACCCTATCTCTTGGCTATAAGAATGTAGGAATTATTGTACAATTTATACATATTACACTAAATGCAGTATGATGAATGTTATGCAATATTTATACTATGGAATGCAATGCTAGGCTTAGGAGCTATCATAAGTAAGCATTTAATCATGAATACATGCATGTTTATCATACCCCCATGCTTATCTTTTGCTAGTCCCTAGTAAAATAAGCCTAAATGTTATGTATAAAAAATAGAATCAAGATTTGATTACTTAAGAAAAATTCATTGATAGCATTAGAAAATTTTCACTAAGGACCTAACTACAAAAACTCAACAGTGTCTGAGTGCTTGGCAAAATGTAGACCGCCCAAGTCCTCGCCTTATTTGAAAAGGAAAGAAACATTTTTTTGGTTTTTCTTCTTTTCTAAATTATTTGGACTTTTGGAGTTTGAGATTTTCGAGATAACTTTTTACGTCTACCTGACCCGCCCAAGACTCAAAAAGGACTCAAAGTGCTAAGCATCTTGTGAAAGAGTGATAGACTCGCTAGGCAGTCATTAAAATGGACTTTAGGTTTCTATGACCTTAGGTGACCTTAAGAGTTTCTGCCTAAAGGTTTATTTTTCCGAACGATAGCATTCTCCCTACTTTTTATATTTTCTATGGGGTCAACACAAGGGTGAACCTAGTGTATATCTCCCCGATTTATTCTACTTCCCTGCTTCTTCCCTAAGTGTTTTAGGAATTATTTGTGCATTTTTGTGAGCTGGGCTCTGGACAACTGGCCAATGGGTTGTTACCCACGGTAACTTGCCAGTCATACTCGTGCGATGAAGTGTGGTTTATTTTTCTATTTTTTCTCCTTTTTCCATTTTTTATTTTTTTATTTAAAAAAATTTTTTGAGTATCATTTTTTTTACTTTTTCTAAGTAGATGGCTTCCCTACTCTAAGATTTACTTAAAAGCAGTAGAATGAGTACGGTCATGTAGCTGGGCTCTGGACAACCGACCAATGAGTTGTTACTCATGACAACTTGCCAGCCATACTACCCTAGAAAGTTCATTAGCTACTTAATTTCTGTAAAAATAGTCGAAAAGTGAGTCAATGCAAATAATGTTTAGATGCTTAGACTTAAAGTCCTCTCAAATTAGAGGGCAAGTTGGTAAGTTGAGTACTTATCACCCCAATTTATTGGCCAAATTAGAATAGAATTACTTGGCGAGGACTCGAGACCAAGTCCACATTCTGATTGGGTTTTTACGTGGTTTGTAATATGTAGGTTTTATAAGTATTGTAACGCACAAAAATCGATTCACTTTTAAAATTTGTAACCTAGATAGTGGAAGTATCTAGGGTTGTCCAAGGAGGTAAATTTTTGCAAATTTAGATCTCTTACTTGAAAAATAGGAAATCAACTTTTTGATATTTTTGAATATAAGATTTTTTTTTGGAATTTTTAAATAATAGGAATTACGCAAATGAACATAAGTAACAATTACACCTAGATGCTAATTCTACTACCTAGGTGACACAAAAAGCCTCTCTCTAAGCTCACCCTAGGCATGTGGAGGCCTAGGGTAATTAGAGAAAGGAAGTGAAAAAGTGATAGAAGTAATGATTAGCAAAGATGAAAAGAAGGCAACTTTGATCGAATAGAATTATGTTTTACAAAAACATGTAGAGGAATGCTTCTACTCTAAATTACAAAATACAAAAGGAGGAAAACACAAATCCTCTTGACATATTGGTGAAGAAGAGGGGCTTCTTGCTCCAAGCCTAGCTGCTCCTTGGCTTGAAAAGAAGATCTCCTTCTTCTCCTTCCTTGAAAAGCTCCTCCAAATTTATGTCTTCCTCTTTGGCA
The DNA here is from genome assembly GCA_037157565.1 of Thalassia testudinum. Lineage (NCBI taxonomy): Eukaryota > Viridiplantae > Streptophyta > Magnoliopsida > Alismatales > Hydrocharitaceae > Thalassia > Thalassia testudinum. Next base: position 54,508,460 of record JAZHRO010000025.1, on the reverse strand, counting down.
AGCCTTAAGGGGGAGCGTGCCTTGGCTCCTCCAAGGTGGATGCTCTCTACCTCAAATATCTCCTCCAAGGGTGGGTGTGTACCACCCTCAAGATCCTCCTCCTACGGTAGGCGTGTACTGATTGCGCAGCAAAAATACACCAACAATTGTGCCATCTTGTGCTATTTCCAAGCATTACCTGTGCATAATAGGCAACCATAGTCGCAATTGTGAAAATACATGCATGCATGCATTTATTTGAGAGGGGAGGAGAGTGAATAAAATGGCCTTGTAATTAACAAATTCTTCAAGTCCTGCCTCGCAAAATTTCCATCTTCATTTTTATTTCTATTTGATTTTTACTTTCTTCTCCGCAGTTGCAAGGCATGGCAGCTTCTTCCTCGCTCCATGCTCTGCAACAGCTCTCCCTGCCAACCGCATCAAGCTTGCCCTGCAGCCGCATGCACAGCCAGGGCATGGCTGTGCATGCCTTCTTCCTCTTTAAAAAGGCACAGCTACCTTCTTTGCAAAGGGGGCCTGGTCCACCAAAAACCAACACAGCAGCTTCCCTCCTTCCAGGCCGTCTCCTCCCCTCTCCCCTCCATACGTAGCCTCTCCTCCTTCTGAGGAGCTACTCTGCAGGCAGGAACCGTTCATAGTGGTGCACAACCACCACTGTGAGTCCCACCACTACCCAGCTCATCAAAGAGCCGGTGGGCGTGGTGGTTCTCTCTCTGTTTCAACGTTTAGCCACTTCCGCCATTGCCGCAGGCTTCAAGGTCTGAAGCTTCATGGCAGCAGTAGCGCAGCCCTCCAGCGCACGCCTACAAGCTGCCCTCGCCTCCTGCTTCTTCGCGCCCACACCCGCCTCTCCGAGCAAGCCAGCAGCCGGCACAACCTCTTCAGCGTGCGCGCCAGCCACTCCACACCGCCCGCACTCACAGAACCACTGGCACCCGATCACGTGAGCCGAGCGGCACTGTAGCCACTGTTTAATCTAGTCAGCAGAACACTATGGCTACAGTGCGGTGACCAGTAAGTTTCTCACTTATCCAGTCACCCGGCGCACCGCGACCGTCTGTTGCCCGTCCACGCACGCCCGCACCCACTCCAGCGCCCACTCTTGCATCCGCTTGCCTGCTTCAGCACCCGTGTCTTCACCCGCTTCTTCACGCCTGCACCCGTACCCGCCTCACCGCACAGCGCAGTGCGCTGCGGTTCCTCCCACGCTTGCTCCCTCCTACGTGCGCGCACGTCTTCGCGCGCCTATGCGCCTGCGCGTGCGCGTGGACCACCAGATGACGCTTGGAGGCTGCAGACGACTTAAACGCCACACCTTCCTTAGCAGACGATCTCTCTCTCTCTCTCTCTCACACAGCACTCTCTCACTCCTGTAGACACATACACACATACACACACTCTCGTACACACACACCCACTCACTTATACACTACTATATACTTATATATATATACATACATATATATATTTATATATATATATATATATTTATATACATATATATATATATATACTTATATCTATATATATAGTAGTACTTATAACTAAGTATTAGTATACATACATATATATATATACATATATACACATATATTTATACACACACATATATATATACATATATATATATATGTGTGTGTGTGTGTGTGTGTGTGTATGTATGTATGTATATTTGTATGTATATATATATATATACATACATACATACATATATATAACTACTATATATATACATATCTATATCTATATATATAGTTATATATACAGACATATATATCTAATTATAAATATATACATATACATATACATATACATACATCTATCTATACATATATTTACATATCTATATATATATACATATATATATATATACATATATATCTGCATATATACCTATATATTTATAACCATATATATATTTACATATGATATATATTCACATATTTACAGATATATCTATATATTTTCATATCACCTACCATAAGTTGTATTGCGGGAATATCCGCACCAGTTGTTGATATTCCCTGATACACGCATACAAAAAGTGTTCTCCACACACATCTTCCACCATCCATCCTACACTCCACGTGGCACTTCGTCCTGTTGGTTGTGTCTTTCTAGACGATGACTGACTCGACACCGTGCTACATGCCATCTCCACCTCTACCCCCACCCCTATATACATATATAATATATACATATATATATATACTATATTTACTTTATTTATATTTCTCTTTCCTACCATTAAAAAGATAAAAAAATATACAAAAGAGAAAAGATAATCCTTGACTTGCAGGTACTCAGTCTTGCGAATAGCAAGACTAGTTTTGAACCCTAATTTGGCTCAAAGCCAAGAACCTGATTTTGAGGGTATACCTTAAAGACAAAAATTATCAGAAAAAAATATTAAATAGAAAAACACCAAAAACATAATAAACGAACAGAAGAGATTCGTTGTAGGAAAGGCGTAGAAACTTATTCACTTCTAGTCCCACTTCCCTGAGTTCGACCCTAGGCCTAAAAGTGACCAAGATAAATAAAGTAGGCCAGGTTAAAAATTTTTGTAAAGAGATGGTTAGGCTTGATTTAGGTTAACCACTATACGCATTTCAACGATAAAATCACCATATTAACACAACCAATGTAGGCTCGACCATGTACCCTTGGTCTTCTTCCTTGCCTGGCGATCCTCCTTGTTGCCCATGGCTTGGACCAAGGAAGAAGGGAAGAAGAAGAAGGCACCAAGGAGGCAAGGGATAGCCTCCTTAATCTTCTTCTTTCCTCTCCTTCCTTTGGTCGACTATATGGTATGTGTAGGTAGAAAATTATGTAGCCAAAGGTGGTTGTTAATAGTGGTAGGTAGGGGTATATATAGGAGTGGTAGGGGGTAGGTGTTGTTAATGGATGGAGGGCTAGGATGGGTTGTAGAGGGTGGTTATAGGATCCTAGGGTTGAGAGGGGTGGTGCCAAAATGGAAGGGCGCTTGATGGTTGGCCCCAACCCTAGGTGAGAGCTTGGGTTAGGTTTAGGTTAGTGAGTTGTAGGGTTGAGATGGAGTTGTAGGTGGTGGTTGTTGGGATCTATTATGGGTTTTATTTGGCACCAAAGGAGGGGATGTTTAGGTGGTGGTTAGGTTGAGTTGGCGCCAACATAGGTATGGTTTAGGGTTGGTTAGGTGGCACCAACTTGTGGGTGGTGGTGATGGGGTATGATGGTGAATGGATGGTGAGGATTTAAGGTGGAGTTGGCGCCAACAAAGGGGTGTGTGTAGGTGGTGTTTTGGCACCAACTAGGGAAGGTTTAGGGTTAGTTAAGGTGGTGTTAGGTGTAGGGTAGGGATGGCCTTATAAGGTGGTGGTTATGTGGTGGATGGTTGAGGGTTTTTGGCGCCATGTGAAGGGGTGTAGGATAGGTAGGTTTAGGTTGGAATTGCACCAATTTAGGTGTGGTTTTAGGGATGATTCTTGGTGCCAACATGTGGATGGATGGGATGGGTCATAGTGGTGATGAATGGTGGAGATGAAAGCCATGTGGTGGCGCCACATGTAGGTGGTGGTTATGGTGGTTTGGTGCCACCTTAAGGTGGCTATTGGAGGTTGTGGTGGGGTGAAGAGGCATATACTTTTGGCACCAAAGTAAAGGGTTGTAGGTTCTCATGTGTTGGTGCCAAAAGAGATGGGTTAAGGTTAAGGTAGGTTAGGGTTAAGGGAGAAGGTAGACGGCCATGAGTTGGAGTAGGTTGGAAGCTTAGCTAAGATAACTAAGCTAGCTTAGCTAGTAGAGTAAAGGTGGAGCTAGGGTTTCAGGGAGGGAGAGCTAACAACAATCATTTGGAGTTGGACTGGAGCTGAGCAAGTTGAGGGAGTCTTCATGAAGACTCAACTACTAGCTTAGCTAGCTACTTCTTAGGTTAGTAGCTAAGCTAGGGTAGTTGAGTTGTTGTGAGCTAACTTCAACCTAACTAGAGCTAGGTTGAGCTAGATGTGCCTCTGATGGAGCTACTAGTTGACAAGTAGTAGCTAAGCTAGGAAGGGTTGAGCTACAATGAGTTGAGTAGAGCTAGAGAGAGCTATTTTTGAGTTGATGTCAACTTAGTTGAGCTAGTTAGAGCTCCCAGTGAATTAAATGGAACTGGGATGAACTAGACTCAACCAAGTTGAGTTGGATTTGAGCTAACTTGAGCTAGGTTTATCTAGGATGAGCTACCCTGAGTTTCCATCCAACTAAGATGAGCTGAATGGAGCTAACCTTAACCTAGGTGAGCTGGTATCCAGCTATGTGGAGCTAGATCTGGCTAAGTCCTAGCTAAATTGAGCTTCTTCTTCACCATTTTCCTTCATGAGTGTCAAGTTTTTAGGGTTCTGCTTATCTATTTTAACCTTAACACTCAAATAAACATGTTAAAAACAACAAAATAATGTAATGCATGCCTAACCTATATGATGCCTAAATGCAACCCAAAAACCCGTTTGTGGAGTTAAAATCCTAAGAGCTAAGTTTGTTTTAATGCGTAAGAATGATGATAAGCTGGTGTTTATCACATTCGAGTGGACACCCAAGTTGATTAAGCCTGAAGACCTAAAGAGTCTAAGTGTTAAGGTCCTAAAGTATCATTTCTTAAAGTTCACAACTCCTAATGCCTAAGTTCTCTTCTCCTAATTCTAGTTTTTTTTATAAATTAAATAGGAGATTACTGTTATGGGCTGACAACATGATTAAATCATAAAATATCCACCCCCTTATGCCTAGCTAATGCAATGTTCACATTGTACAATAAAAGCGTACAGGAGGGAAAAAATAGGGAGAATATCACCTGAATTCCGTGAGACTCTGGTCAACTCCAAACAGTCTATAGACATGTTGAGTTTAGTGCCTTTAGCTAGGCAAAGTTTGACCAACAGAGATTACGGCAAGGTGATAGCAACCTTGTCCGAGATGGGTTTAGGGAGCACATGGTCAACATAGGGTTTGAGACGTTGCCCATTGACCTTGAATGAATTACCCGTCTTTGGGTTAGAAATTTTGATGGCCCCATTAGAAAAAATCCACTCAATAATGAACGGGCCGTTCCACTTAGACCTAAGCATGCCGGGGAAGAGCTTAAGTCAAGAATCAAAAAGCCAGACCCTCTGGTTCGGCTCAAAGCTCTTATAGGAAATCATCTGGTCATGAAGAGCTTTGGCCCTTGCCTTATGGATTCTGGCATTCTTGTAGGCATCATTTCTAAGCTCCTCCAACTCAGATAGTTGGAGCTTCCTAGTCTTCCTAGCTAACTTTAGGTCAAGATGGCATTTCTTGATGGCCCAAAATGCCTGGTGTTCTAATTCTATGGGTAAGTGACATGCCTTATCAAACACTAGACGGAACGGAGACATACCGATAGGCATTTTGTATGTCGTACGGTAAGCCCAAAGAGCTTCATCCAGCTTTTGGGTCCAATCCGTCCTATTAGGCCTAACTATTTTCTACAGAATGTTCTTGATCTCCCGATTGGAGACCTCAGTCTGTCTATTCATCTAGGGGTGGTAGGGTATGGAAATCCAATAATTCACCCTGTATTTAGTTAGTAAATTCCTGAACTGGGCATGAGTGAAATGTGTGCCACCATCACTAATAATGGCCTGAGGAATCCTGAACCGACTAAAGATATTTTTCTTCACAAAATCGATGACCACATTGTGGTCATTGGTCTGGGTAGGAATTGCCTTAGTCCATTTGGACACGTAATCCATAGCAACTAGAATATATTGGTGTCCAAATGAAGGAGGAAAGGGTCCCATGAAATCGATGCCCCAAATGTCAAAAATTTCGATGGGAAGTATCGGGTTTTGGGGCATCATGTCTCTCTTGGCCATGTCCCCTAGTGTCTGGCATCAGGCGCACGACCTTGAGAATTCCTGGGCATCCAATAGAATCTGGATTGCAAAATTTTTGCCACCGTCTTTTTCCAGAAAGGTGTCCACCACACGCAGATGCATGGCAGAACTCAAGTATACTATGGAACTCATTTTCTAGGATGGATCAGCAAATAATCTGGTCGGCGTTGATGTGGTATAGCTCGGTATCATCCCAAAAATAATATTTGGCCTCAGACATAAGTCAATCCCACTGCTACTTGGTCGAATCCTGAGAGATTCGACCAACGACCAAATAATTAACGATATCCACAAACCAGGGTGTTCGAATACCCGAGATTGTAAGGATAGCCTCATCCAGAAAAGTGTCAGAGATAGGGATATTCAAATGAGGAGAATCAATCAAGATTCTCGAAAGGTGATCTGCCACTATGTTTTGTGCCCCAAATTTGTCTTTGATTTCAAGATCAAATTCTTGAAGTAAAAGAATCCAGCGAATAAGCTGGGGCTTGACATCCTTTTTGGTCAAGAGATGTTTCAAGGTTGAGTGGTCGGTGTAGATGATAACACGAGAACCTAAAAGATAAGCCCTACATTTTTCCAAAGCAAAAACTACAGCTAGCAACTCTTTTTCAGTGATGACGCAGTTCCTCTGGGCCTCGGCCATAGTTTTGCTAGCGTAGTAGATAACAAAGGTCTTCTTATCTATTTTTTGACCCAAGATAGCCTCGACCGCATAATCAGATGTGTCAGCCATAATCTCAAATGGGGCTATCCAGACCGGTGGTTGCAACACCGGGGCACAGGTGACTACCATTTTCAATAAATCAAATGCATTGCAGCATGATTCATCAAACTCGAATGGCGTGTCTTTGGCCAGAAGGTTACTCAAGGGTCGAGCAACCTTCGAGAAGTCCTTGATGAATCTTCAATAAAAACCCACATGACCTAAGAATGATTGAATTTGTTTCGTAGATGTGGGTGGAGGAAGTTTAGAGATGGCATCCACCTTAGCCTTATCAACCTTAATTCCCCGATTAGAGACCACATGACCCAAGACAATGCCTTCTTGAGTCATAAAGTGGCTCTTTTCCCAGCTAAGGACCAGTCATGTCTTGATTCATCTCTTGAGGATCAATTCCAAGTTAGCTAGGCATGACTCGAAGGAATCTCTGAAAATGGAGAAATCATCCATGAACACCTCAAGACAATCTCCCACCATGTAAGAAAAGATGGTCAGCATGCACCATTGGAAAGTCGCGGGTGCATTGCAAAGCCTAAAAGGCATCCTACGGAATGCGAAGGTTTCGTAGGGACATGTGAAAGTTGTCTTTTCTTGGTCTTCAGGATGGATAGAGACTTGGTTATATCCCGAATAACTATCCAGGAAACAAAAGTACTTTTGCTCAGCTAACCTTTCTAGGATTTGATCAATGAATGGCAAAGGGAAATGGTCCTTTTTGGTGGTTGTGTTTAGCTTCCTATAATCAATACAAACTCTTCACGTGGAAGTTGAACGGGTTGTGAAAGATTCCCCTTTCTCATTAGTCATGATGGTTATCCCTGCCTTTTTGGGCACAATTTGAACATGGCTAACCCACAGGCTATCCGAGATCGGGTAAATAATGTCGGCATCGAGCCACTTGATTATTTCCTTCTTGAACACTTCTCGCATGTTAGGGTTTAGTATCCTTTGTGTTGGAATGAAAAATGTACGCAAATAGGATTGAGTTTTGAAAACTCGTCGATGTAGTATGATTTGCGAAGAAATTTGTCAACAGATAAATTTACCGAAACTCGAAAGAATTCCGGGTCGAACACAGGGAGGTGGATGTTTAATTCAAAATTGTATTTATTTAATTGTCATGAAGCAGATTAGCTAGTCGAATTGAATTTAAACTAGTTATTTACTTAAAGAATAAATAATAGAAGAAAGAGAGAGAATATTACAAATAAAGAGAAAATAGAGATAGAATAAACATGGATCTTGATGCGAAAAATCATGTGATTTGTAATTAGGGTTTTTAAAGTCGCTGTAACACGCGAAATTGCATACGCTTTTAAATTTCTATTCCTAGATAGGGGAGTATCTAGGGTAATCCAAGGAGGCACGTTTGCAATTCAAATCTCTTGCTTTTAAGGGAAACTCAATCTTTCTTTTTGGTATTTTAAATATATAATTTTTATGTTTTGAAATAATGAGGCCAAAATGCTAATTATTGATGGAAAAGTAACTAACACCTATAATCACTAAGCTAAAACCTAAGAGACAAATATGACCCCTCCCTAAGCTCATGCTAGGCAAGTTGAGGCCTAGAGTAATTAGGAAGTGGAAGTGAAAAAGTGCTAGAACAAAGACAAAGCAATTGCAATAGAAATTGAAAAGAAGGTAAATTGATTTAGTAGAATTTGTGTTCTTGTTTTACAAAAACATGTAGAGGAATGCTTCTACTAAAAATGTAAAATATAAAAGCAATAAAAAGAAACAAAAATCCTCTTGCAGAATCTGGTGAAGAAGGGAGTCCTCTTGCTCCAAGCCTAGCTGCTCCTTGGCTTGAAAAGAAGGTCTCCTTCTTCTCCTTCCTTGAATGCTCCTCCAAGGTGGATGCTCTCCACCTCAATTCTTTCCTCCAAGGGTGGGCGTGCACCACCCTCAAGCTCTCCTCCAAGGTGGTGTGGACCACCTTCAAGACCTCCTCCAAAGGTCTTCCTTGCTTGGCTTCTCCTTTGGCTGGCGTGGGCACAAGAGAGAAGGGAAGAGGGGAAGGCACCAAGGGGACATAATATCCCCTTAATCTTCTTCTTCTTCTCTCTTGGGTGTGAGCTTTAGGTAGAATATGAGAGGTATTTTGCTAGCCAAGGATGGGTTGTAAGGTGGTGGGTGTTGATCTTTTTATAGGGTAGGATGAGAGGGTTAAGGTGACTCTTGAGATGGTTGGCTAAGATGGGAAGATGGGGGTGGTTAGGTGATCCTAGGGCTAAGGAGAGTTGGCACCACCTAAGGGATGCAAAGGGGGTAGTAATGGGTGGCCAAGGGACACCTAAAAGTGGCGCCAACCATGGAGAGGTGCCATGGGTTGGTGCCAACTTCTAGGCTTCTAGAAGGGGGTTGAGGTGGATGGTGGATGTGGCTTGGAGGGGTTATGTGTAGGGTGGATATGGGGGTTGAAGTTGGCACCAAAAAGGAGGTGGTTAGGGTTAGTTTTGGTGCCAACTTTTGTTGTCTTTTGTTGGTTAGTTGAGGGGTGAAAGGTGGTGAAGTTGTGGCGCCAAAATGAGTTGGGTGGAGCTAGCTTAAGTAGGCTTAGGTGGACTTGCAGTGGAAGGTTATGTAGATGGAGTTAGGGTTAGGTTTTTGGTGCCAGGAAGGTGGATGCTAGCTAGACTAAGCTAAGCTAAGATAGCTTAGCTAGTTATGGAGTAGAGGAGTATGCATTTGGAGCTTAGGGTTTGAGGAGAGGAGATGGATATGAAGAGTCTGGAGCTGAATTGGAGTTGGCAGCTACTGAAGAGGTCAACATGGGGCTACTCTAGCTTAGCTTGCTAGTTCTTTGCTAGTTGCTAAGCCAGGCTAAAGTGAGTTGGCTTTTGTTGAATGGAGTTGAGGTGAGCTAGGTCTGGTGCTCCTGGGGAGGATTGAGCTGGTTGAGATAGCTAATGTAGCTTAGCTCAATTAGCTTGAGCTAAGCTGGTCCTCGGGAGCTGGACTTGAGCTTCCTAAGCTGGAATGAATTCATCTTCAGCTGGCTGGAGTTGAGTGGAGCTGGATGTAGCTGGATCTGAGCTGGGGTGAACTCCAGTCAACTTAGCTGAGCTAGCTAGAGCTCCCTGTGGACTAGTGGGAGCTGAGATGAGGTAAACTTTGCTAAGTTGAGCTGGATCTTAGTTGACCTAAGCTAGGGTGAGCTAAGATGGTCTCTCTTGAGCTGCCATTCAGCTGAGATGAGCTGAATGGAGTTACGATGAGCTAACCTTAGTCCAAGTGAGCTGGATTCCAACTATGGTGAGCTGGATCAGGCTGAGTTCCAACTAGTCTGAGCTTCTTCTTCACCAGTTGCCTTCTTGAGTGCTAGGGTTTTTGGAATTTGTATATCTGTTCACCCCTAACACTCACAAAAACACATTAAAAAGACAAGAAAAATGCAATGCATGCCTATCCTAATTTATAACTAAATGCAACCCCAGAAACCTGTTTGCGGAGTAAAATCCTAAGAGCTAGGTTTGTTTTAATGCATAAGAATGATGATAAACTGGCATTTATCACACCCCCATGCTCATCTTTTGCTAGTCTCTTAGCAAAACTTCAATTTATAAAATGGAATTTTTGGGAAATCTAATTTTTTCAACTTTTGAGGAGAAAAAGATTAAGGGAGTGGGAAATCTAATTTTTTCATCACGGGTGGGTCAGAGTCAGAAATGGGAGTGGGAAGAACAAACTCGAGGGTGGGAATCTGCTGATCTGTATGCACGTAAATTCCCGCTGATTCGCTTCCTGTGAAATAATCGGTTGTGACTGCATTAACGGGAAATCTATTAGCTGTGGTCACGTCTTCTTGCAACAACAGGGGCAATTCAGCGATGTGTGGATCAAGATAGCTGGATTCAGGGGTGCTGTGGTCAGAAGCACACCCTAAACAGTCAGATCCTCAGGGAGATATGTGTAGTACAGTGGTTTCAGTCCCGTGTGGATCGAGGTCCAAGAACCTGATAGTGTATACGAATGAGACATTTGGTCGTCACAAAGGAGCCCAATGTTACCATAGTGTGCCGAATCTTCGTCTTCACCATCCTCCTCTATGTGATCACAGTCAAAATTCTTTGCTACCCTGAATATGTCAATTCGAAGTCGCTCATTACCTAGGGCTATCTCCATACACCTGGATGCACAATCAATGTTCGCTCGGGCTGTCGCTAGAAATGGGTGACCCAAAATAATTGGTGCATCTCGGAGATTAGGAGGAACTTCCATATCGAGAACGAAAAAGTCTGCGGGAAAGCAGAATGCTTGGACTTTCATGATCACGTTCTCAACCACCCCTCTCGGTGTTTTGATTGATCTATCAGCCAGCTGAATCGTCACCGAGGTAGGCTTTAACTCCCTAAATCGAAATCGATCAAATACGGCAGTGGGAGTTAGGTTGATGGACGAACCTAGATCTAGAAGGGCCCGATCAAATGGAGAATCCTGCAAGAAGCAGGATATAAGTGGGGTACCAGGGTCTTTCCTTTCTGGTGGCAAATCGGCTAGAATCATGGCGCATCTTTTGATAGTACCGCTTGTCGTCCAATTCTGGGCTGTCGCTTCGGGTACAATAGTCCCTAAATAACCTAGCGATAGTGGGAATGTGATTGATTGCCTCGAGGAAGGGGACTTGAATATGTACTTCCTTGAACATTGATTTCAGATCCTCAAAATTCCGCATGTCCTTTTTCTGTACTACATTCCGGGTCAGAGCCTCAGGAAAAGGGATGGGAATCTCAGGGTTGAGTGGCCTCTTACCCTTATCTACCGTAGGTGGCTCTTGAGATGAAGAAGGAGTCGAACCCGCCTGCGGCGAAGGGTGGGAAAAATTAGGACCCGCCTACCTATGTGGTGGGTCACATGTCTTCCTTTCGTTCCTCAAAGAGACAGCATGTGCATCGGCTTGCTGTCCATGAGGTGGTGGGGGAACGAAAGGGGCAGAGTATGAGGGGTTCTACAAAGGCGGCTGGCCTTGAGCATAACTAGGTGGTGCAGGAGGCACTTGTAATATGGTGTGTGCCTGTCCTTGCGATGCCTAAAACCTAGGCTGGGTGCCTTGGTTCTGCACATATCGAGGGTTCGGGATGGGTTGGGAGGGCAAGGCTCCTTGAGTCCTATGCTTTTGCAACAGCTGGTTTTGCGTGTTCTCTATAGTCTATATCTGATCAGCCATCGCCTCTATCCTGTGCAGATTTCCCCATTGATTCTTGCAGCTCCTCTTTCAGTGCCTCCAAAGGGTCAGCCCCCTTTGGAGGGTGACTGGCAGCTTGGTGCAGTGGCTGGTATAAAGAACATGGTTGCTGTTGATGTGGAATGGCTGCTACCTAGGGTTCGTGTTTTGCGCATTCCCGTATTGCCTAGTCTGGTAGTGTGGATCTTGATGTGGTCTCTATGAATTACTAGACAAAGAGAAGTTCGGATGCTGGCGCCAACCAGGGTTATACGTCTCTAAATACGGGTTATTATGCCCGTATCCTTGGATAACACTGACGTCCTTGTAGGATGAAGATGTCTGAGACGTATATCCGTCAAGGGGATACGTATTATAATCTGCGTGTGGTGCGTAACCCTGGTCGTATGGTGCCAAATCAGAATTGTTTACGGGACCCTAATATGTGGGATCTCGTTAATAAGGAGAAGATGCATCCAGGGTGAGTAGATTAACTTGAGCAGGAGGGGCTCGGGGTGCATAGGAGGGTCTTGAAGTGGCAGAGTTCATGTTAGATTGACCTTGACAATCTGGTCAATCTTTTTCTCAATTAGGTTTATTCTATCCAGCTGCTTGACGATGATATCCATGTCGGCTCGAATAGACTCTGTGTGAGCCTCATGGACACCAATCCGCTGCTGACCAGGCCGCTGGAACTGGTTCATGGACGTGACATTCATCGAATTCTCTGCCAAAGATTCAAACAACTCAAATGTGCTGTTCTCATCTTTCGCGAGGAAATTCCCACCACTAGATGCATCGTCCAGATACCGATGTGTGTTATCCAGTCCATGGTAAAAGATTTGAGCCAGGTGCCATCTGGGTATATACCATGGTGTGGGCATTTCCGGAGAAGGTCGTGAAATTGGTCCCAGGCTTCATGCAACTTCTCCCCAGCTCCTTGGGAGAAAGTTGTGATTGCATGCCTCATCACGTTCGTTCAACCGATTGGGAAGAACTTTTGCAGGAATTCACGTCATAATTTCAGCCAGGTTCCAATTAGCTTCCCAATGGTCTTGAACCAGTATGAAGCTTTGTCCCTCAGAGAAAATGGGAAAAACTTCATTAGAACAATCCCAAGAACAATGTTCCTGGGTCGAATCATTTCTGCAAGTCGACTCAGGTCCTCTAGGTGCTGGAACGGATCTTTGCTTGAGTTTTCATAGAAGTGGGTGCTGATCAACCTGATCACGTTAGGCTTGAGCTCAAACGCATCTCCACCTGTGGGTATTCTAACTAAGGGTGCGACGATTGGTGTGGCTGGATCATAGAAATCCCGTAGTTGTTCTCCTCGCAGTGGATGCTGCATCCTGTCAAGCGCCATTAAAATGCGGTCCATGCTCTGCCGATGTCGCTCCTCAGATTCCACTACCTGGGCTTCCAGACGAGCCATCAGGTCTAGATTATCAATATCCTGACCTGGTCTAGGTCTAGGTCCAAGATTAGCCATTGTGGCTATGGGAGTGAAGAAATGGGGGGAGAAGTAGGTCCTGGCGAGGTGACTCGCTTCCCTAGGAGTGACTCCCAAGGTCCAACCAATTGAGTCTAAGTGACCTCCTTCCTTGCATACACCACCCAACCCCTAGGTTGGTGTAGCCAAGCCGGACAAGGCTAAGACCTTGTCAATCAGATGGTCCTTATGAATCAGATGACCAGATTTTTCGTTTTAAGTTCTAATTCCTGAAGAAAATTCATCCTACAACTGACTGAAAGCGATTCCTGCCTCTCGGCTAACCTAGCCAAGAGGCTGAAAGCACCCAGTAGTACGACAACGAATTCGGGTTTATTTCGTGTTTTAGACTTGATTTTTAGCTCGTTTTCTTCAGTTGGGTTTTTTTTTTTTGGTGAGTGGCCTACAAGGTGACCAAGCTCACCGGTTAAGTACTAGACTTGATTAAGTCTAGGTTAGCCCAATTGTGGTCTCTAAGTTGTAACCCTAAAGTTGTAACCTAAGGTTCATGTAATTCTAGGGTTTTGTTCTTTTGTTTTTTTTTCTTCAGTAGCAGACCACAAAAATTACAATCAGTTCTCTGACAAAAATCGGAATCCAATTAACTTGAAAATTGGTGAGTAGATTTCTTTTTCAATTATCTTTTCAGAGAATATTTTTTTGTAATTTTTACTATTTCAACCGAATTTTTAGAGATTTTTGAATGCCAGAGGGTTAGATCTGGAATTTTGATCCCTAGCTGATTTTTTACTTTGAAACAGTATCAAATGACTTTCAAAATTTTATAAAAAATATATAAAATAAAGCTAATAAGATCAGCTTTCAAACCCTACCATTTTTAGTCAAAATAGATTCGTAGATTTCCTGGAATTGCTTTTTGAATTTTGAAAAATCTCAAATCTAGGTCAGTCTAACCCCATTGCACTTTGCAAATTTTCAAAAATTTTATACTTAGAATTTTTTTAAAGAATGGTGTTGTTTGAAGGACAACTTGAAAGTGAAAGTCTATCCCAAATTTTAGAATTTTTTGTTCACTAATTTTTCAGCAATCGAATTTTTAAAACAGATTTTGATCCCTGGCCGAAAATCAGAGAATGGTGGAGAAGCTTTTAAAGAAGAGTGTTTGAGTTTGAAATCCAAAGTTTCCACCAAAAAAGTTTTTTTTTTCAAAAAGCTTTTGAAATTTTTTTTCAAAAAGGATTTTTTTTTTCAAAGGATTTTCAAATATATATATATTGGTCGGGCATGTTTCGCGTGTTAGAAATCGAGGTTACAAGTAACCTGTCGTCATAGTTACAAAACACGTCAATCAAATAAAATTTATACCAAAACTCCAAGGGAGTCTTGGGTCGAACATAGGGAGGCGACGTTTACTTTAGTTGAAAATCGCGCTTCGATTCATTTCTTTTTGGTATTTTAGTGTTTTGTTATTTTTTTGTGTTTTTGAAATAAAAGACAACCCAATGATTCACAAGATAGAGATGTGGATCAAATATGATATATATATATCAATTCAATGCTGATTACAATGAACTACAAAAGCATAAAAAGAGAGGGAGGTGAGAGGAAATCTCCCGAATCGGTTGTTCGGCGAGACGACGGTGCCTGGCGGAAGCTCGGACGACGGACGTTAGAAACGGGATGATGGAAGTGAGATGCTGGAGGACGTCGGGTTGAGGAAAGCTTCGGCGTAGCTCCAGAATGGAGGTGAGAAGACGGAGTTGATTTGCTACCGGAATGGAGGTGGGAGGACATCTCCAAGGTGACCTATGAAGGGAGATGTGAAGTTGGAGGATTATTTGGTGGGGCAGAGGTTCGTTACACTAATAGGCACCTTGGGAGCTTGAGAAGAAGCTCTAATGGAGCGTTGGTAGGCTTGCTAGAGCTTGGGAGTAGGTGGGAGTAGAGTACGTAGAGATGGCTTGGAAGGGAGGGGGTGTAGGTCCTTTTATAGTGGTGGACAAGAGGCAAAAATTGGTATTGGACCATTAGTGACATCCAGGCTGTCGCTGGAAACGTCGTTGTAGGCAGCTCATGCCCGCTGGCGCCCACAGCTGGCTTTGCTGGCATGCGATGAATTACCGACAGCTGTAAGCATTACTGTAAGTCCAACTCATGCGTCGCTGTAGTCCACCTCACGCTACGCTGGCGTCGCTCCTGCCTTGCCGCGCATGCACGCGCGCCCACGCGCTGGCGCTGCGCGCATGCGTGCTTGCGCACTCGTGCGTGCACTTGCGCTGCTGTACGCGTGCGGTGTTGCATGCGTGTGCTGGCGGCCTGGTTGTGCCACGTGGTGTAGTCTGGCCCACCATCTTCTTCTTGTTGTAGGGGCTGCTACAAAGGTCGGATTGAGTCGATTTTCACGCTGTTAGGTTGCGATCGTTGACCCGAGTCCATCCGCATGGTCGGATTTATCATTTGAAACTCTGACTGCATATGGTGCTATGGGACTCCGATCGAGGCGATTTCAGAGGCGTTGGACTCCGATTGTCATCTTGATCAGATTCGTACGATCGAATCGTCAATCCGAGGCTCCGAAATAAATATCCTTCTCTCCTAACCACAAAAGGACGTAATTAACCTAAATTATATACATCTAATCTAAATACAGAATGATGCATGCTATGCAATATTTATAACATGAAATGCAAATCTAAGCCTAGGAACATGCATGAATAGGCATTTTACCCTCAATAAATGTGTTTGCATCATATATGTATTTTGCTTTTTCAAACTAACCTAGGATTCAAAAAGAAACCTAACCTAGATTTTTTTGAAATATTTGTTTTTTGATTTTTTTTTTCACGAAAATGAATAAGATTTTTTTTCTTTTTTCTTTTTTTTCAAAAGAAATTGCTGGAAGGAAATCTAATCCTAGGGTTCAAAAGAAAACTTAGCCTAAGAAGGGAAGTGCACCTGATTTCTTTTTTCGCACTCGACGTGTGCGCAGATCCCATTTTTTTTCTGTGTTGTCCTACACATTCAAAAATAAAGTAGGGGAAGATTTGTCAGTGGTAGTTTAAAAGATCAAAATCAAGAAAAATGACGTTGCCTCCCCAGCAACGGCGCCATTTGTTTGGGAGTTCGTAGAGCGCATTTTGATATGTAGTGTCATAGTATAGTGCGCAATATGATAAAACAAAAATATTTATAAAAAGATAATGAGACTTTGAGTCTCGGTCGTTCGTCTTTGGGAGGCGTTTGTTCAAATATGAAATCGATCCTTTGCCGCTCTACTTTATTTAAAATCGCACACCGGTTGCCAATCTTTGGATTAAAGTTTCGCCACTTCTATTATGAATTCTGATTACATGCATGTGTGTCAGATAGATAACGAAAGTGAAAGTATGAGTTTCAGTGCACACAATTCTAGTGATGTGGTGGCTGTTTACAGAAAATGCATTTATATATATAAATGAAAAACAGGCAACTTGAATCACACAAATTATATTGCAACCAATAAGCTCATGGTGATTTCCAACATAGAGACATATATAAAAGTATATCTTTTATTCATTCATTCAGAGGATGTTTGCAACATGGAATGTAGAGGAAAGCTTGTAAAGGAAATCTTGAAAACATAAAACTAGCTAGCAGAAAATGATCGCATACAGGTATCTATGGGAGGATTTTGCATGCATCATTATGGGAGAATAAGAGTTACACTACTAAGCAGTAAATGAAAGTAGTAAAACTACAAAGAGCTAAGTTACTAATCTAGCATAAAAGAAGGGCATTCGGAGGTGGGCTCTGATGGCCTTTTAATGGTTGAGAGGAGAAGGAGGGGCGGTCAATGGTGCTTAGGATGGCCCTTGGAGAGAGGTTGGAGAGATGATCCAGCATCCTGGCATGGAGATGGTGGCCTTCATGGTGGTGCTCCTCGTGGAGGTGGAGTGGAGGTGGAGATGTAGCTAACCTAAGTGGATGAGTGCCAAGAATGGGATGGGTGAAAATGGCCACCCCTTAGGTCTTTTTATAGACCTAAGGAAGTCTCTCTAGAGAAGTGTGGAAATCTCTAGAGAGAGTCCCATTAGTGGCTGACCAAGTGAGAGAGAGAGAGAGTAGTTCTTAGATCCATAAAAAGTGGATGTAAGAATTAAATGACTCTTGGTTGCTAAATTTGGCAACCAAGAGTGGCACCACTTCAAGAGAGTTCTAGGGAACTCTAGATGAGTGTGTGTGCATGAATGGGTGTGTGTGTGTGTGAGTGTGTGGTCATGCCCTAGGTGGCTAAGTGGTCTAGGTTAGGTCCTAAGGGGTTTAGGTAGGTGTAGGCCTCAAATTAGGGTTGCAAACCCTAATTGCTAAGGAGGAATTGCAATTAAACTTAACATAAGTTTAATTGAATGAGTGTGAACCTAATTGAGAGTGAAATAACTCAATTAGGTTGGGCTTAGATCAATTGGACTCTCACTAAGTCCAATTGAACTTGTGTGGGTTGAGATTTGAGCTCAATTGGACCCTTTGAGTCCAATTGACTTAGGTAATGGTAATTGACTATGATCTAAGTCAATTAGGTTTAGTGAGGACCTAATTAGGTCCTTATGGAAGTCTATAGGTGATGTACTAGGGTTAGGGTACCTTAATTTAGGCTCCTATGGGGTTGGAATTGAGTCTAGGGAGCTAGAGATCCAAGATCAAGGCTTGAATCTCAAAATAGGAACTGGAGAATAGTTCCAGATGTCCAAAAATGGAATCAGACGTCTTATACTAAAAAATGAGAAGTCCAGACTTGTTTCCTGGATGTCTAATCAGAGTCAGGAAGAATTCAAGGTTCTACCTTAGGTATTCTGCAGAAATTGGATGTCTGATCAAGTGTCTGGACGTCCAATAACACTGCAGAAGTGGGTTTAAGGTGTGCGGGAGTTGGCTAAGGGTTCTGGACGTCCTATAATTCATCTGGACATCCAGATAAGGGTTGGAACTAGGGTTTTCAAGTTTCTTAGGGTGCGGTGACCTAATCTAAGGGTGGCTAAGGCTTGGGGAAGTCTCTAGGCTATCCTAGGGCTAAGATGGACCTAAGCTCTTCACATTTTACTGCTTTATTCCTACGTAATAGAATAGCATACCTTAATTCCCTTACATCGTTATTCACTATATCTAATCTAAGTCTTCTGCTCCAATCCTGCTGCAACACTTATTATTCCTGATCCAGCTTTAGATCCAACTTCAGATCCAGCTCCAGATCTAGCTTCTGATCAGCTTATTGCCTGCAATTGACATAATGCACTTAATCAACACATTATAACATTATTTTATGCATAGCTAAAGGAAAGCGATAAAGATGCAGATAATGCTTATGCATGCATGAATTACCCTAACTTATGCTAAGTCCTAGCCTAATTTAGGTCAATTAAGACCTATGATTGCTGCGCAATCAACTAGCTTCTAGATCCTTAAGTTTTATTTCTAACCTTTCATTTTCACTTTTAAGGAAACTGAGATTCTTTTTAATATTTTTATTTTCTACCTTTAATGATTTACTAATTTCAAAATGTTCATCAAAGGCATCTTGTAAATCAAAATGTACCTCATTGTCGGAGTCGCTTTCACCGTTGTCCGTTGTCGCCATGAAACCCATGCAGGTGATTTCTTCCTTGGGATTCTCTTGTTCTTATTCCTCTGAGCTCGAGTCGTCCTAAGTTTCTTGGAATGCCTTCTTCTTATACTTCTCCTCCTTCTTCTTCTCCTTCTTGAGAAGAGGGCACTTAGGTCGAAGTTGACCCTTTTCATTGCAGTGGTAGCAACGTCTCAGGCTATCTTTTTCCTTCTCCTTCTTTTCTTTCTTTGATTCCCTACAAAACTTGAAAAATTTTTTAAGTAAAAATTTAAAATCTTCATCATCAGAACTTACCTCGCTATTTGACATAGCTCTGAATGCGAGGGTCTTTTTCAATTTTGGCTCCAGTGTGTCCTTCTGCTTCAACTTTGTCTCGGAGGCCATTAGATTGCCTAGGAGATCCTCCATGTTGAGCTTCTCCACCTCGTTCGCCTCTTCGATGGCGGTAACCTTCTACTCCCATTCCAGTCCAAGGGAACAAAGAAGCTTCCCTTGAAGCTCCCCCTTGATGAAGGTCTTTCCTAATGCCTTAAGATTGTTCACTATGATAGTGAACCTAGTGTTCATCTCACTTAAAGATTCATTAGTCTTTATAGAAAAATATTCAAAGTCTTGAGAAAGTAAGTTGAGTTTTGAAGACTTTACCTTGGAGGCACCCTCGTGAGTTACCTCAAGTGTATGCCAAATCTCATATGCTGTGGTGCATTGTGAGATTCGGTTGAACTTCTCTAGGCTAAGCACATAATACAATGTGTTCATCGTCTTCGCATTGAGCGAGAGTTCCCAGATCTGCTGCTGCGAGTATCTTGCGGCAGGTCTCTCCGAGATGACGAACGGCGTCTCGCACCTGGCCCAGATGGTGAAGTCGTTAGCTTGTAGCTAAGTCTTCATCCGCAGCATCCAGTAGGGGTAGTTGCTCCCTTCAAAGAAAGGTGGATGGGCAGTGGATTGCCCCTCGGAAATCCTGATTACGGAACTGCTCCCCTCCATAGATCTCTTGCCGGTTGTTACGCCAAATACACAACCTGCTCTGATACCAATTGTAAAACCTTACGGGAGGGGATGAGATATGCGTGACGTAATATGAAATGTGGAATAAAAAGATAATAATCTCACAAACAGCATAATCAGACAAAAGGCACAAGAATTTTTAGGTGGAAACCCACACCGGGTGAAAACCACCACCTAACCCTCTCGAGTTAGGATTTCCCGATCGACCTAGTTGATCAAATCAACTAACAAGTCACTTCAATGAGGGTGACTTAACCTCTTACAACCACACTACTTTGAATGAGGGTAGTGTACCTCAAAAATCCCTTCTCTTCACGAGAAGGATTTTGTCTTGCGAAGAAGATGAGAATTCACAATGCAAATACCCAACACAATTACAAAGAAAATTTACAAAACAACCTATAGAGCCAACAAAGATTAGCCTAGCTACTATAGGTAAAGAAACTTCCCTTTGGTGGGAGTGCGTTGGCGTGACGTCGCGGGTGTGTGAACCATGTAGGGGCTCCTTGTCACTCTCGTAATCGTGAAGGGAGAGCGGGTGCGCAACTGGATTCAAGCTCTCTAGATGTGGAACAAAAGCTTGGAGAGCTAGAACTTCTTCTAGATGATCTTCTACTTCTTTTTGACACAAGAAATGTGAAAATGGTATTCAAGGTGTCTTAGTGTATTGTTGAAAGGCAAGGGTCCTCCTCTATTTATAGAGGGCCTACGAAGGCTTTGGAAGCTCTTAAAAAGCTTCCATAGCCGTTGGGGTTGAATCCAAGGCAAAATAGGCCATAATCATAATCAATTATGATTTTGACAGGGTCATCAGACGTCTGGTCTAGGTATCAAACATCTGGAAAACTAGTTTAAGACATCCGAGAACTAAGTCAGACGTTTGATTCTAGGCGAGTTTCCTTCCTGACTTGGTTCAGACCTAAACAGGGTTCTAGTGTAAGGCCATCAGATGACGTACAGGACGTCTGGCACTAGGTCTGGACATCTGGAAACCTATTGTACTGCGGGAATGGATTCCCAAGATAGGTTAACGGTTAGAAGATCTCACAAAGGTGATTTTGGGTCAGTCGAGGTAGAACGGTCACATATCAGACGTCTGGGGTCCTCTATGGACATCTGATAAAAGCCTAATGGTTATATTCGTCAACATTTACTTTTTTTAGACAATGTTTCACTAATTGGACGTCTGGTACAACCATCAGACGTCTTCTAAGACATCTGGACTAAAGTCTGGATGTCTAATTTCAATAGACAGAACTAAGTCCAGCCTAAGTTATTGGACGTCTGAGTCAATAGTTAGACATCTTAAAAGTCACTACCAGACGTCTGATTTTTAGATTAGACGTCTGATTAGGCTGTCAGAACCCTATTTTGGTTTTCTAATCTCTACCAAAAACCTAGGTATCCGAGGGTAGTGTAGGTGTTCCTAGGACTACTTTAAGGGTTCTTTGAGGCTCTTTAACAAAAGATCTAGACACAAAGAATAAAGAGCAAAAGAATAACAAATAAATACATGAAAAGAGAATCTATCCTATTCTTCTCTTCACGCTTTCGCTCCTCTCGAAGCTCCTTCTCCTTTGACAAGCTCTTCCAATCCGCCATGGATGCGAGCTTGAACTCTGTCTAAACAAATCTCCATTTGAAAATATCCTGAAATGTAAGACTTCAAATGCAAATGTTAAATAACACGTGTTTTGTTATCATCAAAATAAATGATCGTGATGCCTTAGCACCAACATACCCGATTAGACTAGGTTTGAGAGAGGAGGAAGGAAAAAGAAAGAGAGTGGGGGAGGGGAGGGTTTTGCTCCTCTGTGCACTATGCAACACTTAGATATGAGAGAGAACCCTTGTGCTCTTTGAAGGAAAGAGGAGAAGGAAGAAGAAGAAAAGGGGAAGGTACTGGTGGAAGGAGAAAAGAAGAAGAGACGAGAAGAGGAAAGGCAGAAGAAGAAGAAGAGAGGGGCCGTGCCTGAGAAAGAAGAGAAGGCTTAAGAAGTAGAACTGAAGAAACTAAAGGGGAGAAGACTTTGAAGAAGAAGGCTCTCTATAGAGCACTGTAGAAGGCTTCACTTAAAACGTCTGGTTATTGTTGAATTATTTCGTTTAATTGAGATATCTGATATACATGTTTGATTAGGGCCAATAATTGGTGGTTCAAATCACCGGTATTTTGTCTTAATCTCTTTTTATTATAGCAAACTCTTGAAATACTCATGTTCTTATTGAATATCAATTTTGAGTAGAAATTATTCATTGAACATCATTATTAGCTTCATTCATTATGCTCATTTATATTTTAATTAAAGATTAGTGTGTGAATTTCAATTTGCTCCCTGTGTTTGACCTCAGACTTCATTTCTAGAATTCAAGTTATAAATTGTATTTGTTGAAAGAGCTATTTTGGAGATTTTACTACAATGAAGCATACTTAAACCTCCCCAATAGTCCTATCAACAATAAATATTTGTTTATAACGACTTTGTAAAAAGCTTTAGCATAGAAATCATGTTTGCCTCCCTGCAAACGACTCAATATTCACCAAACTTTATAAATATTATTTGTTTTATCGCAATTTGTACTACAATGATAAGACTTAATCTTTTATGCATCTTGCGAGCGAACAATTGTATCTGGTGGGAGTTTGGTGGAAGAGATGATCAACAGGGGGCCCTGGTCTTCTTTTATAGCTTTGATGAGGGGAAAAGAGGGCATTTTAGTCCTCTAACTCGTGCAACAACCTAGGTACAATCAGATTCGTCGATCGGAAGATCAACGACTCTGATCTCACCTAAAAATAGCCTCTAACGTGCCTTGTACACTTGGATTCACTTTGGTGGTTCCACGTGGTAGCTTGAGAGCCCTCAGATCAGGATCGGATACTCCCACTTGCCCAATTCATCATCGTTGCACTTTTCTCTCTCTTCGCGTGCACCCGCACATTCAAATTGCCCGGCCTTTGATTTCAACCGTTTGAAATCTCGCCTGCACTACCTTATGTTTGAAGAGGGTGAGTGAGATCGCGCGTAGTGTTTGCGTCTCTTCTCACGTGTAGCTGCGAGAGCCTTCAGTTGAACCACATGTTTGCATCTACACTGCTGATTGGAGATCCCACAGTCAGATTTCGTCTGTGCCTCATCACTTTCCTAATTTGTGCACATCGCATCTTGAACCCACGCCTCTCGCTTGCAGCTGAGCTCTCTAACCAATGCGGTAAGGCGCATTTTGAGTCGTGTTTTGGTTTTAGGAAACTCCTCTCTCATCCGTTGGATGGAGATCCAACGGCTGAGATCTTCTCTTGGCTGATGAGGTGTGGTGGTGGGGGCGATGTGGGCGCCTGATGGCTGATGGATGACGATCCAACATCCTACAATGCATGAGGAGGGCTTCTTCAGAGATTGGGAGCGCGACGAGGGGTGGCTGTGATGGCACCACGTGGTGCCATCGTGGCCGTCCATCTTCTCTTCTTTGTAAATGGTGATGTAGGCCTCCGATTAGGTTGATTCTTGCACCATTGAACTATCAGCATTTATCTGGAGCCATCCGTGCAGTCGAATCTTTCATCTGAGGCTTGGATCTCTGTCATCTAGCTTCGTGGTCTCTGTTCTTTTATGGGCTGCACATGATGCTATGGATGTTTGATCAAGACAATTCCGGAAGCGTTGGAGTCCTGTCGTCGTCCTGATCAAATCTGTATGGTCTGATCTATCATTTGCGGCCTCAAATCATCTGTAATTAATTTCATCTCTCTTTTAGTGCATAAAATGACAATATTAATTATGTAGCTAACAAACTAACTATTATGTGAATTACGACACTTTTGCATGCATTGCTCCTAAGTTATGCTAGATCCTAACTTAATTAAGGTATATTAGGTCGTATGATTGCTATGCAATCAATGGGTATCAGTTCCTCATATTGCACACATCGTATCTACACTGAAGAGTGTTCACGACCATCCCGAGAGATGCATAGAAGACTCAATCCGAATCTACAGGAGGTCACAAAGAAAGAGATCATTAAGTGGTTAGATGCTGGTATCATCTACCCGATCTCTGATAGCTGCTAGGTGAGCTTGATCCAAGTTGTGCCTAAAAAGGCAGGGCTCACAGTTATCACGACTGAATCTGGAGAGACCATCTCGACCCGCATTGTGAACTTGTGGAGAGTCTGCATAGATTATAGGAAATTGAATGTCTCCACAAAAAAAGATCATTTCCTGCTTCCGTTCATTGACCAGATTCTAGAGAAATTGGTAGGAAATAGATTTTTCTATTTCTTGGATGGTTACTCCAGATATAATCAGGTGGCAATTCATCCAGAGGCTTAGGAAAAGACCACCTTTACCTGCCCCTATGGTACATACGCATTCCGTAAGATGACATTTAGGCTATGCAATGCACTCGCCAGCTTTCAGCGATGCATACTAGCCATATTCTCTGATATAGTAGGTAATTACCTTGAGGTCTTCATGGATGACTTCTCGATATTTGGTGAATCTATTGATGAATGCCTCTTGCATTTGGTCCAGATCCTTAAAAGATGAATTGAAGTGAACCTAGTTCTCTCCTGGGAAAGGAGCCACTTCATGGTTCCTAAGGACATCATACTTGGACACCTCATTTCTGAGAGAGGTATCCAGGTCGACCGGGCTAAGGTGAATTTGATTTCCAAGCTACCTATGCTTAACTCGGTTAAAGACATCAGATCATTCCTGGGGCATGTTGGATTTTATCATAGATTCATACTTGATTTCTCTAAGATTGCACGCCCCTTGACGAATGTCCTCTCGAAGGACACACCTTTTCAGATATCTAGTGAGTGCATTCATGCATTTGAGATCCTGCGTGACTGAGTCACCCAATCAGAGCATTCATCAACTGCTGCTGCATGAAGGGAGAAGCTGACCCTTTTAGTCCTACATCATAAGTGGGAGGGATCACAACTGTGTATAAAAGGAAAAGTGTATACCGACCCCTCACCCAAGACACAGGGGTCAGGTCCCCTCTCACACGAGACACGTATTCCTTGCTTGCCTTTACATCGGTAGGTCTGGACCTCTGACCGTATACCCGATTACTCTGTACTGCTCATCCAGGTCTGAGCTGAGAAAAAAGATAGAGAATTAGAGAGAGGGGGAGGGCTTTGCTCTTGTGCCCTCATCTCCTCTCAGGACTTGGCATCCCTGAGCTTCGTGAGTTCCTTGTGCCTTACATGCATAGTGCAGCTGTGCCTCTTCTGAGGCATGAAGAGGAGAAGACCTTGTGCCTCTTAAGGCATCTGGAAGCCTTGCCCATCGTCTAAGGCCTTTTGCAGGTTACTGTGGCATCATTTGAGTAATTTGATTACTGTGGATTATTGATTGTGGTTTACTATTTAAATATTTGAATTAATTGAGCTTAACTTTGAGGGGTTAATTTGGTGATTTAAATTACCATTTTAATCTAATCTTTTTGCACTATCATTCTTATTCTTATTGAAATATCATTTCGAATATCATTAACTTCAATTGCATATGTTTCTTGAGAATGGTGAGTTTAAATTGCATCTTTGCTCCCTACAAATGACCTCAGACTCTATTTTCTGAATCCGAGTTTATAAATTTAAATGATTTGAGTGATTTTGTCCTATACTATAACGCATTTCCTAAACAACGATGATTTCGTCCGAACCCGCACTCCATCAAAGGGAAGTTTCCTTTTAGTATAGTAGTGAGATCAACATATTTGCTTTGTGGCTCTATAGAATATTTTGTAATCGTCTTTGTTTGGGTATTCACTTTGCGAATTTCCGTCTCCAATGCGAGACAAAATATTCCTCGTGAAGAAAAGGGGTTTAAGGTTACTCTACCCTCAGGTATAAACTAGCATGGTTGTAAGAGGTTAAGTCACCCTCGTTTAAGTGACTTAGTTGGTGGATTTGATCGACTTGGTCGATCGAGAAATTCTAAGTCGAGAAGCTTAAGTGGTGGTTTTTACCTGGGTTTGGGTTTCCACCAAAATATCTTTGTGTGCTTGTAAGATTGGCATTTGTGTAATTTTTTTATTATATTTCCGCATCCTATTTTCATACCGCAAATCTCACCTCATGATGTAGACACATCTATGTCACATAAACTGGCTATTTATGCATGTTCTTAGGCATATAATTGCATTATGCAATATAAATATTGCATAACATACATCATCGTGCATTTAGATTAGTTTGTACAAATTATAGGTTAATTTGCCTTTTTGTGTCTAGGAGACAGGGTAATATCATTTTAGGGCTTTGGATTGAAGATCCAACCATACGGATCTGATCAGGGCGACAATTGGAGTCCAACAACTCTGAGATTGTCCCATCTGGATTTCCATAGCATCAGAAATAGTTCGAGAAAGATCAAAGATCAAGGGCCAAGGTCTTGTAAAATCTGTACCTCAGATGAAAAATTCAACTGCACGGATGGGTTTGGATCGACGATCGCAACCCAACTGCATGGATGGCTTGTTATGATTTGATCTGGACAAATTTAGCATTTAAATCTCACCAAAAACTCGAAGAACACAGTAATGGGTTCAAATGAACCCATACTGACCAGTGAATCAAAACACCTAAAATCCTCAATCCAACTCATTCTAATCAACTCTAAAACATTCCAGATCGTCCTAGAATTCAATTGAAATATTGATTTCACAGAATTAGTTAGTTAATCCTCAAATTGGATCCAGAGTTGACCAAATCAAGCTCGAAATTGACTTTCTTGATTAAACAGTCTCTGATCAAATTGGACCATTGGGTCAGCTCTAAACAACATTAGAAATGTATTCAGCACTTCAAAATTGTGTTTTGGACTCTTTTCCTAAGGTTTCCAGAGGTGTCGCCAGAGATCCTAAAGGAGTTCGTTCGGCAGAACAAACTATAGCTTCTCTGATCAAACAACCAGCTATGATGAAGTCAGCAGACTTCGTTCCTGCTTTTGGACCTCTTACAGCGACCTAAAACCTAACAGAGATAACTCTCCAACTCCACCGGAGTTGGAGAAGACAGAGGACAATATCACACTCCAGACATTAAAACATAAAATCGACAGTAGATACACAATCTCAAGTCATAAACAGTCAGTCTGGAGCTCTGCACGGAATTCTATGAGCTGAAGCTTGTTTTCGACTTGTCGGAGCTCCGATGAGTCCAGCTTTGATAAATAGTGATGAAAATCTCATCCAATGAGTTCATTATTGACTTGAAGAGATTCCTAAAACCTAAATATATCTTAAGAAATCTTCAATTGGCTCAATGAATGATCAGAATATAAGATGGTTCATGGAATTTCCAAATCTAGCATTATGAGTTCAACAGAGCTCAGAATGCCTTCCCTCACTCAAGTGAGTGAGGGGAAATGGTCTATAAAGTGAGGCAAAACTAGTGGAATAGTTAATTAGGTGAATAACTCATCTCTGAGCCGCCATTGACAGCAAGCTCAAAGATGAGGGAGAATTAGAAGTTTCTAGTTTATTGTTCTATAGGAGAAATTGACGGAAGTACTGAGGTCCTTAGGTGTTATAGGGGTGATGACGGACCTTAAGTGGGTGTGAGATAGCTTCTGGACACTTCACCATGGACAGTGAAGTGTCTAGGTGTGTGTGAAGTGATATAGATGGTTTAATGAATAATTGGGGTAATTTTGAGGTTGGGAAGGGTCCTAAGGTGATGTACAGGTGTTAAGAGACCCTATTGGAGGTGGAGAAGGCTTGGTGACCTTTGCCATAAACAACGGAGGTTGCCGGTGGTGGTGAATTGGTTTAGGCAGTATAGGTGATAATAGTGAGTGGAAGGAAGTGGAAATGGATTGTGGAGAGATAAGAAAAGTGAGAATTCTTGGAAGTGCGAACGAAGGCCCAGCGAGGTCGGACTTGGCCTCACCAGAGCTAAGGGAAATGAATTAAAAGTGCATTAAATCTAAGCTACACCTACTCCTAACTATTGCTAACCTACTCTTATGAGTTAAGGCTACTTACCTAGAAGAAAGAGAGGTGAGAAGCTCTGTCGAAGGACAATAACAGAGGATGAAATTAGAAGGCAGGGGATAGAGCTCTGGCGAGAAGTTGAAAGTGGTGAGAAAGAGAAGATGATGCTCCAAGACTCTGTCACAGCCATCCAGAGAGGAAGAGGAGGTGAGGGAGATGAGTCCCTCGCGTGGAGGAGCTCCAAAGGAGATGTGAGAGGTCATCGAAGGTAGTGGAGGAATAGCCTATTACCGGTCGTAGTTGGGGAAGAAGGAAATGGAGCCCAAAGGTTCTGGTCAGGATAAAATTCACCTAAACCCTCTAAAATTCATGGAAAAATATTCTCTAGGGTTTATAACCTTCAATTTAACCCTTAAAACCTATTTTGACCTAAATTAGGGTCTTAGTCAAATGTTTGCCCTAAATTGGGTTTTTGTGTAAATTTCCTAGTCAAACGTGGTCAAACCTAAAATCAAACCTCTCCATTGGATTCCTTAGGTCTAAATTAGGTTTGTACCAAAATTTGGACCTAAGGGGAGTTCACCTTGACCTACTTTGCAAACAGGTCCATCCCAATTACATTTCTACCCTTAACTTTTGAAAACTTCTGTAGAAACCCCCTATCTTTATCTTCATTATTTACAATTAGGTCCCTCCACCATTATAGCAGAGGGAATCCTACTCCGTCAAGGTTTCAAGGGAAAGATCTCCTTGATTCCTCAGAGAATCCCCTTCAAAATTAAAAGGGAGATTCTCTGAGAAATCTCCTCTAGTTTGAACACAATTCCAGGCTTGATTTGGCACCCAATCTCTCATGCGAATGCATGAGAGATTCGGGTCACCTTCTACCTTCCATCTCTAGCGAGGTTGTTGTGCTTGGAAGCTTGGCTTTCAAGCACAAAACCTTCTGCCAGGGCCTATAAAAGCACGCCCAGATCAACCCGCAACCTCCAAGCTTGAAATTGGCCCGAGCAACCCTCTATTTCGTCTCTTCCCCCTCCGGTCAATAACTCAGCAAGCTCCGGCGACCCCTCTCTCTCTCTCATCACTCTACCACAATACCGGTGGTAGGGTTCTCTTTATCCTCTTCATCTGCGTCGCGCCGCACCAACCGACGTCCTTGCAACCCCCTCGTCGTCGCCATCCTCCTCCCATTGAGTATTTCGTCTCCAGCGAAGGCACTACGAGTCAGCCACCATCTCCGCATCCCCCTTCATCTCCTTACACATAGCTAAGTTCTCTTTCTGTTCTCATCATTTTTCTATCTTAATTTCTTAAAAACACGCCTTGACGCACACTATCACCCTCACCTTCCTCATCTCTGGCCAGACCTCCGGCGAGGTGTTCCCGCCGCTCCACACCTCCATCCGCCTTGCCAACTACCCCATAAGCATCGCCATACTCCACTGACCACAAACCCTCACTCCACTCACTGTGCCAAGCCCTCAGAACTCCCCCCGAACACACCCACTTTCGCGCACATAGGGTGACCTAGGCATGCACGCTCCGGCCACCCCATGCCACGCCGACCCTCGCACTACGTCTGCCGTGTCTAGGAAAAGCTGTCTGAACCTTCTGATGAGGTCGCAAGGCTATTTTCGTGGATGACAGGTTTATTCGCCCACCGCCATTAACGCAAGCAAGGAGCTTGCTTGGGAGCTTCCCCCAGGTCTCCTCGCTCCAGGCTACAAGTTCCAAGTCATGCAGAGTCCCTTCGCGCACACCTCCAGCCAAGAAATTGGCATTGAAGACCCCACAGCTGCTGCAATCAAGGGGACTCCTGCTGCGGGCGTTCGGGAAGGAAGGCGGGACAACATAGCCCCACCTCGGATGATTGTGAGCTGGCGCCGTGAGATAAATTACAAAAGTGAATACAGCTTATCGCCTCCTGACCACGGGGTTAGGTCCCTCTCACCTATCACTACCTCGTCCGTGACCTATTGCCCACAAACCTGGCTTGACCCGTATTCCCGACCTGCACTCCTCGCCCACCACCGCACGCCGGTGGGCCTGGTCTCGGGCGTGTGTACCTGACCCGATTAATCGAGTAGCGGCTCTAGGAGAGTGAGCCTAAGAGAGAATGAAGAAGATAGATCGTGGGGGCAGGTAGGGGTAGGTTTTGCTCTCTCGTAGGGAAGCAGAAGAAAAGAAGCCAAGGAAGAAGAGGGCTGAAGCCAGCGAACGCTAAGGGAGGAGAAGGCAAGGACTGAAGAGGAAGAAGCTGAAGAAGGGTTGAAGGAAGAGAAAGAGAAGAAGGAGCTAAAGTCAGAAGAAAAGGAAGTATCCAAAGAAAGAAGAAAGAGAAGAAAAAGAAGACAAGGGCCAGAGTAGCTAAAGGAAAAAGAAGCACATGCATGAAGAAAAGAAAACAAGAAGGAAGAAAGCCAGCTGCAAGAGAAAGACAGAGATCAGAGAACAAGAGAAGAGAATTAGCACTGTAGCAATCACAAGTTTAAGACGTCTGATTCACAAAATCAGACGTCCATTTTTTGTGTTCTTCATATACATTTCTATATAGTGTTCACATTTACATTTTTCCATTATAACTCTGATTTCCATTGCCTATTATATTCAATTTTAAAGTTGTGCTCTTGATTTTTAAACCCCAATTCGCTCCCTGTGTTCGACCTCGGATTTAAAACTTCGAGTAATAAAATTTATTTATTTTCGAGCGATTTCAACTATACTACGACGCATTGATTTTAACATTGATCTCGCCTCGCTAAACATTTTGGTGCCGTTGCCGGGGAGCAACGGGTGATTTAGAAATCTAGATCACAATTTCTGATTTGGTACTAACTTGATATATCTCTTTTGTTGTGATTGTTCCAGGGGAGAAGGCTCAAAGGAAGATGGCTGCACAGCAAACACACCCAGGGCAGGTAATCTTTGATTAGCCCTTTCTCTTAATCCCCTCATTCTGAAAAGGAAAGAACAAAATAAAAATCAATTTAGGGCTACCTGCTTTCCATATTTAGCTAAGTCACCATAATTGCCTGATTTTGATTTCAACAAATATTGATTTGTGCATCCATTTAAGGTAATTAGGGCTACCACCTTCTTGATTGAGCCCTAGATACCATATTTGTGGCAACTAAATTGGACCAAAATTAGAGCTAGCTTAAGGATTCCAATTTAGGGTGTTAGAGACACACTTTCTAAGCAAAGAATCAACTATTCCAAAAAGAGGTGTGCTTAAACCTTGGTTGAAAAGACTTATTCAAGAGAAACCTAAAATTCAAGCTCTTAATTTCACTTGAACCCTAAAAGAAAGGACCTAAAGCTCTCGAAGGACAAATAGGTGAAGTTGACCCCCTTGTTGGGTCAACCAACCTTGGAATTAGGTCACTTTTACACTCAATACATCTAAAGTTCAAGCGGAACCCTAAGCACCTTTGATCTTAAATAAAGGTGGTAGACTTAAGAGGTCAAAGTCCCCATTCTGGTCTACCTGGAATCTTAGTGACAAGAGAGGTCATGTGGGGGAAACCCTGTAACTCGTAGGGACGCTCTACTGTGTAGGGGTCTTTGTGGGACTCTCCCTCTCTATCTACCCAAGTATTTCTCAGGTGGACGGCTTTTCTGACTAAGGGGTATCATCCGCCCTGAACCTCTATAGTCACCCAAATTTTTGGATGTCTTGATTGGGTCCAGCACATTCTACTCTCATCTAAACCATCAGTGCATGTTTGGTAGGAGGTCCTTAAGACCATCCTTAAGACCCCCTTTAGCGATTCACTCCTGCCGAGGCCAAGCCTCAACGTCCGTGTTTGTGCAGCAACCCCACCACATAGACATCTCGTTTGATTCATCAGAACCCAGTTCTCCTTCTTCCATCATCATGGCACAACCAGTTGAAGAAGAGAACAATCTTGAACACCAACTCCAGTGCTTGAATGATCTATTTCAAAACTTTGTGAACCCGCCGCAACGTTCTATCATGTGAGATCACTATAATCCCATTGTAGTGGCGATCGAACCTCGAGTCCAAATCCCGGCTAGAGGTCCTGATTCTGAACTCAAGCCCAACATGATTCATGCTATTCCAAAGTTTCATGGGCTTAATTCTGAGGATCCCTTCCAGCACATTAAACAGCTCAAACATCTGGCCCAGACCTTCGGGTCAGATGTGCAAAACCAGGATATTCTTCTTATGAAGATGTTTTCCTTCTCTCTCATGGACAAGGCAGCTCATTGGTATCAGACTTAGACGTGTCCAATCAACACATGGGTTGAATTGCAATCCGAATTCTTGAAAAAGTTCTTCCTAGTTGGTAGGACGAGTGCCTTGTGCCACCAGATCACACACTTCACCCAGCAATCTGGAGAACCTCTTCATGAGGCATGGGACCGTTTCTTGGATCTCATGCGAAAGTGCCCCCATCACAGAGTTCCTAAATGGGAACAAATCCAGTCTTTTTACCAAGGACTCCATGAAGACATCCGCTTATTCGTCAATGCAATCTACGGAGGAAATATCATGGGTCAACACGAGGACACTGTGTGGGAGATTCTCGAGAATATGTGTGAGAACTCCATCAATAATGACTCCATGGGCTTATTCGAATGGACGAATGCCCATGCATCGACGAATCCAAGGGGAGCACATGAGACGCAGGGTCTGTCCGCACCCGTCGACTTGGAACTGATGGCCAGTCGGTTGGACAAGGTCTCTATTATAGAGAAGGTGGATGAGCTGACTCGACATCAGCAGCGAGCCACCTCTGAGCAAAACCCGTTTGCATAGCCACTTCTTAGGAGGAAAACTGTGCATAACATCTATCATCGATCTTCTCAGGGGATTGACCTGTATCCACCCCCGTCTAACTCTAGGACCGGAGGAAACTCCGATCCGACCTACTCTAGTTGGGGGAACTCTGAACCCTCATATTCTGACTTTCCTGAGGTGCCTCAGACCTGCGAGGACCTCAACGCCATCCAGAATGACCCATTCTTTAATACCTATAACCCTAGATGGCGGAATCATCCCAACTTCCTGTGGGTGGGAAATACTCAGAATGAAAGGCCACCATATCAACCCCGTCCACAAGCTCCTCGTCCATATCAGCCGCCTCAGCCTCGGCCCAACCCCACCTATCAATCTGGGCCAAACCAAGCAGATCAAATGACTCTTATCCTTTAGACTCATGCTGACATTCAGAAGATGAATGTGGATATGCAAAAATAGCACAAGGACAAGATCACAGAGGTTAGCAATCAACTCGCCCAGATGGCGAATTCCCTCCAACCTGGCACACTCCCTTCGCAACCTCTACTGAATCCAAATAACGTGTCAAATCAGAGGCGCGTTATGAACCCAAAATCTGAGCCAAGCCCACATGATTTATTAGGCCCCTTCTGTTCCATCACCCGACGAGATGGAAGCTTCGACATCTTATGCGGGATTTCAATAGCAGCCACCTATTTTACCAACCCCAAACCAAAACCAGGTAGGACTAAATTCCGTAACAACCCGTAGTGGTAAAGCAACTCAAGACCCACCTTATCCAAGCCACTCTCAGCCTAGTAGTAACCCAAGCCCTAGGATAGTTATCCAGGACACCCCTATCCCAGATCAAGAACCTGGACCTATTCTAGAGGAATCAACCAAGGTTCCATTTCCCGAGGCCTTGACCAAGGGAAAGAGGGCAAACAAACCCGTGGCTCCTGAGGAGGATCTGGTCAAGCTCTTTGAACAGGTCCATATAAACATCCCCTTGATGGATGCAATTTGCCACGTACCGGCTTACACATGATTTCTGAAGGACGTATGTACACCCAAGCGTAAGCCGCGAACCAAAAGTAGGAGGCCGATCGTACTGTCAAAGCAAGCTAGCTCTGTAATTTTGAGCAAACTCCCACCTAAGGGTAAAGACCCTGGTACTCCCCTAGTTTCATGTACCATTGGTGATACCCAATTCGACAGAGCCTTATTAGATTTAGGTGCCTCCATAAACCTAATACCTACATCCCTCCTTGACCACTTTGAAGAATCTGAGCTTAAACCGATAGAGGTGACATTGCAGTTGGCTAACTGATCTACTAAGTCACCTAAAGGAGTACTCAAGGATGTCATCGTTAGGGTACGGGATTTCTATTTCCTGGTGGATTTTGTAGTCTTAGATATGGATGCTCCAGAAAACCCCAGGGATACACCAATTATACTAGGGAGACCCTTTCTGGCCACTTCTAGGGCTAATATAAATTGTGAGGAGGGCCAAATTGAACTAAAATTTGGGAACCAAACACTAAAAATTGACATATTTAAGGCCCAACAAGGGATTAATTGTGGAGTTATAGAATAGATATGTGATATCAAGGCCATGGTTGATGAATCGTATATTGAGGATAACCTGATTACTTCTGATCAACCGCAAGAGGATCAAAACCCGCAATCAGAGGAGTCCGAATCTAACTTAGATACACCCATAACTCCTTCCTTTGCTCCTGACACACACCCTGAACCGCCCGCTGCTACTGATAACCCTGTTCTGGAACTCAAGCCTCTTCCCGACCATCTGAAGTATGTCTTTTTGGGTTTCAATCAGACAATTCCTGTGATTATCAACTCCAGACTCACACTTGACCAAGAATCCCATCTGATTACCATTCTCCAGCAACATCGTAGAGCCATTGGATAGACTCTCGATGATTTGACTAGTACCAGCCCCTCTTACTACACACACCGTATCTACACCGAAGAGGGCGCACGACCTTCCCGTGAAATGCAGAGACGTCTGAATCCTAATCTGTAGGAGGTCATGAAAAAGGAGATCATCAAGTGGTTAGATGCAGGGATCATCTACCTGATCTCCAACAGTCGGTGGGTGAGTCCAATCCAGGTTGTGACTAAGAAGGCAAGACTCACCGTTATCACGACTGAAACCGGAGAAGTCATACTGACCTGTGTGGTGAACTCGTGGAGAGTTTGCATTGATTACAGAAAACTCAATTCCTTCACGAAAAAGGATCATTTCCCACTACCATTTATTGATCAGATCCTCGAGAAACTAGTGGGAAAAAGGTTCTTCTACTTTCTGGACTAGTACTCCGGTTATAACCAGGTGGCAATCCATCCTGAGGACCAAGAAAAGACCACTTTCACCTGCCCCTTCGGGACATACGTGTTCCAAAGGATGCCGTTCGGTCTCTACAATGCACCCGTTACTTTTCAGCGGTGCATGCTTGCCATATTCCTAGATATGGTAGGAGATTATCTGGATGTCTTCATGGATGACTTTTTAGTATTCGGAGAATCATTTGATGATTGTCTCCTGCACTTGGTCCAAATCCTCAGGCGGTGCATTGACGTGAATCTGGTTCTTTCCTAGGAAAAGAGCCATTTCATGGTGCCTGAAGGAATTGTCCTGGGACACATCATTTCAAAAAAAGGCATCCAAGTCGATTAAGCCAAGGTGAACTTGATTTCCAAACTCCCTATGCTTAGCTCGATCAAGGACATCCGATCTTTTCTGGGGCATGTCAGTTTTTACCGTCGATTCATTCCTGATTTCTCAAAGATCGCATGCCCCCTTGACCACTCTACTTTCTAAGGATGTACCTTTTGAAATCTCCAAGGAATGCACTTAAGCATTTGAAATCCTCCATGATCGAGTTACCCAAGCCCCGATCCTACAGTCCCTTGATTGGTCTCAACCCTTCGAGATCATGTGCGATGCATCTGATTTCGCTGTAGGAGCGGTACTTGGGTAGAAAATTGACGAGAAACCTATGGTCATCTACTACGCTAGCAAGACACTTGACGAGGCTCAGCGTAACTACATAGTTACTGAGAAAGAGCTGCTAGCCATAGTATTTGCCTTGGAAAAATTCAGATCTTATCTCCTGGGTTCCCGTGTTATCATTTACTCAGATCACAAGCTGTGAGGCATCTCCTTGCAAAGAAGGATGCGAAACCTCGATTAATCCGCTGGATCTTGCTGTTGCAAGAGTTTGACCTCGAGATTCGTGATAAAGCAGGAAAATAGAATGTGGTAGCTAATCACTTGTCCCGCCTTCCTTCTAAGATCATCGACCCTTTCGGATCTATCACGTAACATTTTCCTGATGAGCACCTCCTGACTATCAATACAGGGATTCCATGGTTTGCTGATATAGTAAACTACTTGGCATCACATCAGATCCCGTCCGATTGGCCGAAGGCCAAGAAGGAAAAATTACTTTCCGATGCCAAGTATTACTTCTGAGAAGACCCCTATCTTTTCTGCATCGATGCTAATCAGATCATTCGACGATGTGTCATGGAAGCGGAAATTCAAGACAAATTGTCTTTCTGCTATGACCAGGCATGCGGTGGACATTTTTCAGGTCATAAAACTGCAGTGAAAGTCCTCCAGTGTGGCTTCTATTAGCCCACAATTTTCAAGGACGCGTACAATCACTGTAGGGCATGCACTCATTGCCAGACCTTGGGCAACATGAGCCATCGTGATATGATGCCCTTATAGTCGATTCTGGTATGCAAAATCTTCGACATATGGGGGATTGATTTTATGGGACCCTTCCCTGCTTCGGACGACTTTGAGTACATTTTACTCGCTGTTGACTATGTCTCCAAATGGATCGAATCCATTCCAACCCGAACCAATGATCATAAAGTGGTTATCAAATTCATTCATTAGAACATCTTTTCACGGTTCAGGATTCCATGTGCTATAATTTCTGATGGAGGGACCCATTTCACTAACGCGTAGTTCAGGTCATTGATGACCAAATATGGGGTGTCACACCGAATCTCTACTCCTTACCACTCCCAAACTAATGGTCTAGCTGAGTTATCAAATCAAGAGATCAAGAAAATCCTCCAGGTTACTGTTCAACTTGACAGGAAGGATTGGTCATCCCAACTTCCGGAAGCTTTGTGGGCTTATAGGACCGCCCACAAAACCCAATTAAGTATGTCTCCCTTTAGATTAGTGTACGGAAAGGCATGTCACCTCCCTGTCGAATTGGAGCACAAAGCCTATTGGGCAGTACGGAACTGCAACCTAGATATTTCTAAGATAGAAACCCATAGAAAGCTTCAAATGAGCGACATCGATGAATTATGCCACGACGCGTATGAGAACTCACGAATTTAAAAAGAGTGGGTTAAGGTCTTTCACGACAAGCACATATCCAGAAAGATCTTCCATCATGGTCAAAAAGTCCTACTCTTTGATGCCAAGCTTAAATTGTTCCCAGGAAAATTACGATCAAAATGGATCGGACCCTACCTCGTCCAACGAATCTTTAGAAATGGAGCCATTGAAATTAGTCCACTCAGCCATGATTCAGAACCTTTGTTGTGAACGGTCAGAGACTAAACCATTCATTGACTTGACCGATACAAATTTGGCTAAGATATCCTTTCCCTCCATTCCCCCTGAGCTCATTGCGCCTAGTCGATGGCGTAAAACTCAGCACTTAATGGGAGGCAACCCGCCATTCTTGAAAAACCCAAAACCTTTCTTGACATTCCTATGCTGAATTCATATTGTACTTTAGGGTTCATCCATTAGAACAGCCAACCCCACCTCAGGTTCCCGTACCCGAGTTTAGAAATCATTCGTAATAGTCACCTCGACCCGTTCGCACACCCAAAACCTGTTCCAATGAATGATCTAAGTTGAACTCGAACCCACCTAATTTGCAATGGGGACATTGCAAATTGTAGGCATAGGGGGGTATGAAAGTGCAAAACACCATGAAAACTCATTTCACAAGAAAAGGTTTCAACAAAAAAATCACATATCACAAAAAAACTAAAAAAATTAAAAAATCTTGAAAAAGAAAAAAATTCTGAGGGGGGAGAAAATTTTGAGGCCATACAAATCATGAGGAGAAAATGAGGAAAGGAGCACAAAATGAAAAAGAAAAAAAAAGAGATAGTCATTAGTAAGAAATTAAGGGATTAACTGAAGTTCTAGACCATATTAAGAAAAAGAAAAATGAAGGAAAAAGTGCTAATGAGACACAAAAGAGATTAGTAGGAACGTTGATCTTAGGCCTCTTGAGCTAGGCTCTTAGACTTAAAAATTCAAGTATCTGCTAAGATTTGGATAGTACTTAAGAGGTTGGGGAAAATGTGAAGCTTAAGTATTAGGTCTAAGGCTTAGGGAGTATTCGGCCTTGTTAACTGACCTTTGGTTTGAGGGATTCGGTAACCTAAGCACCCCAATCCACACACAGTTTGGTTCAGTGCGCATAATCATCAAAATCATGCAAAAGCATTTAAATGTTATGAAAAAGTCACCTAGATTAGGAGCGGCCGATCAACACAAGTTGATTTGGACGAGTTTCTGGCACGGAGAGGCCAGAAGTTCCCCTTGAAGATGCGTAATAACATATCGTCTCCTCGGTGCTTGTCTCATAGGATATTTACATATCCTATTGGGGGCACATAAGCACCCTGTGTTGGTTCAGATGCCATGGGCAGCATTATCACGAAATGTCGATTGCCAGGGTCTGGATTTAGCTATAGAATGCCATGGACGAGATTATCTTGAAATGTCGAAAGCCAGGGTTCTAGGGGTTGCCATGGGCGATGCTATCACGAAGCATCGATTTCTAGGGACCCTTCGAGGATTGATGATGGGGACGAAGAATCCAATAGAGACTGTGTTGAGAAGCCAATCTGAAGCTAGAAATAAAAAGAAAAGAGAGAGAAAACTCTCCAAAAAAAGAAAATCCCCTGTCTCTCTCTTACAAAAAAATGCACTGCAAGCTGAACCGAGGCTAAAATATGTTACAAGCACGGGTGCTTTAACCTTGGAGTCCAACGAACCTTAGGATAGTTCCTGTGGGCCTTAAAAACCTTTGCAGAGGATCGAGGCTAGAGCTAGTCAGGTCCAAATTTTGGTTGGTACTTGAGTACCTCTAGGCCTAGTGTCGGCATTCTAACCTAATCAAAAAGAAAAGAAAAAGCATTCATCATAATCTCTGAACATCAAGGAATTCATGGTCTAGAACAGAAGTTAAAACCTTAAAATTTTGCTAAGGGACTAGCAAAAGCTAAGCATAGGGGTATGATGGGAACACCATCATGAGCCCTAACTAGCTCATTTTAACCCAGAATAGAGAACAAAAGCTCCTACATAACCAATTGGATGTCCTAACTCAATGAATAACCATGCTGAGAGAAAAATAAGAAATAAGGGGTAAAACTGTAATTTTACCATTGCAGTACAATAACAAGATTTCTCATGGTCTAAACACAGGTCAAAAGGTCTTAACAAGATAAAAACTGGGTTGGTTCAAACAGAAAATGGTTCATGTGAATTCTAGGAATTAAATGACTTTTTGTAACCCTAATACAGACCCACTTGATTTAACAAGGTTCTGGTCAGGATAAAATTCACCTAAACCCTCTAAAATTTATGGAAAAATATTCTTTAGGGTTTAGAACCTTCAATTTGGCCCTTAGAACCTATTTTGACCTAAATTAGGGTCTTAGTCAAATGTTTGCCCTAAATTAGATTTTTGTGTAAATTTCCCAATCAAACGTGGTCAAACCTAAAATCCAACTTCACCATTGGATTCCTTAGGTCCAAATTAGATTTGTACCAAAATTTGGACCTAAGGGGAATTCACCTTGACCTACTTTGCAAACAGGTCCAGTCCAATTACATTTCTACCCTTAACTTTTGAAAACTTCTACAAAAACCCCCCTATCTTTATCTTCGTTCTTTGAAATTAGATCCCTTCGCCATTATAGCAGAGGGAATCCTACTCCGGTGAGGTTTTGAGGGAAAGATCTCCCTGATTCCTAAGAGAATCCCCATCAAAATTGAAAAGGAGATTCTCTGAGAAATCTCCAATTTGAACTCAATTCCAGGCTTGATTTGGCACCCAGTCTCTCATGCAAATGCATGAGAGATTCTGGTCACCTTCGACCTTCCATCTCCAATGAGGTTGCTGTGCTTGGAAGCTTGGCTTCCAAGCACAAAACCTTCTGCTAGGGCCTATAAAAGCACGCCCAGATCAACCCGCAACCTCCAAGCTCAAAATTGGCCCGAGCAACCCTCTATTTCATCTCTTCCCCCTCCGGTCAATAACTCAGCAAGCTCCGGAGACCCCTATCTCTCTCTCATCACTCTGTCACAATACTAGTGGCAGGGTTCTCTTTATCCTCTTCATCTGTGTCGCGCCGCACCAGCCGACGTCCTTGCAACCCCCTCGTCGTCGCCGTCCTCCTCCTACTGAGTATTTCGTCTCCTGCGATGGCATTACGAGCCAGCCGCCATCTCTGCATCCCCCTTCATCTCCTTATGCGCAGCTAAGTCCTCTCTTTGTTCTCATCATTTTTCTATCTTTATTTCTTCAAAACATGCCTCAATGCACGCTATCACCCTCACCTTCCTCATCTCCGGCCAGACCTCCAAGCATCGCCACACTCCACTGATCACAAACCCTTTCTCCACTCACCGCACCAAACCCCCAGAACTCCCCCCGAACACACCCACTTTCGCGCACACAGGGTGCCCTAGGCACACATGCTCCGGCCACCCCATGCCACGCCGACCCTTGTACTACCTTCGTCGTGTCTAGGCGAAATTGTCTGAACCTTCTGATGAGGCCGCAAGGCCATTTTCATGGTTGACCGGTTTAGCCGCCCGCTGCCATTAACGCAAGCAAGGAGCTTGCTTGGGAGCTTCCCCTAGGTCTCCTCGCTCCAGGCTACAAGCCCCATGTCACGTGGAATCCCTTCGCGCACAACTCCAGCCAAGCAATTGGCACTGAAGACCCCGCAATTGCTGCAATCAAGGGGACTCCTACTGCGGGCATTCACGAAGGAAGGCGGGACAACATAGTCCCACCTCGGAAGATTGTGAGTTGGCGCCGTGAGATAAATTGCAGAAGTGAATATGGCTTATCGCCTCCTGACCACGGGGTGAGGTCCCTCTCACCTATCACTGCCTCATCTGTGACCCGCTGCCCGCGGACCTGGCTTGACCTGTATACCCGACATGCACTCCTCGCCCACCACTGCGCACCAGTGGGCCTGGTCCCAGGCGCGCGTACCCGACCCGATTAACCGAGAAGCAGCTCTGGGAGAGTGAGTTTAAGAGAGAAACAAGAAGATAGATCGGGGGGGCGGGTAGGGGTAGGTTTTGCTCTCTCATAGGGAAGGAGAAGAAAAGGAAGCCAAGGAAGAAGAGGGCTGAAGCCAGCGAACGCTAATGGAGGAGAAGGCAAGGACTGAAGAGGAAGAAGCTGAAGAAGGGCTGAAGGAAGAGAAAGAGGAGCTGAAGTCAGAAGAAAGGGAAGTCACCAGAGAAAGAAGAAAGAGAAGAAAAAGAAGACAAGGGCCAGAGTAGCTAAAGGAAAAAAAGCACAGGCACGAAGAAAAGAAAAGAAGGAAGAAAGCCAGTTGCAAGAGAAAGATAGAGATCAGAGAAAAAGAGAAGAGAATTAGCACTATAGCAATCACAAGTTTATGACGTCTGATTCACAAAATCAGACGTCCAATTTTTGTGTTCTTCATATACATTGCTATCTAGTGTTCACATTTACGTTTTTGCATTATAACTCTGGTTTCCATTGCTTATTATATTCAATTTTGAAGTTGTGCTCTTGGTTTTTAAACCTAATTTGCTTCCTGTATTCGACCTCGGATTTAGAACTTCGAGTAATAAAATTTATTTGTTTTTGAGCAATTTCAACTATACTACGATGCATTGATTTTAACATTGATCTCGCCTCGCTAAACATTAAGTCATCCAGACTGTGGGGTGGAGAGATGGTGGTGAGCGCAAGCTCTAGGAGCTTGGCGAGGATGTTCTGACGGAGGATGGATGGTGATCGTGAGGTAAACGCACCGCTGATCATGAGCCATTCAAGTGTGAAGAAGAAAAGAAGAGGAAGAAGATGATGCTCACAGGGACTGGTATGCAATAAAAGCTAAGGACCTAAGTACAAGGAAAGGACTCAAATGCAATGAATTATAGGGGCTAAAATGTAAACAGAGGCCATTTAAGTTAATTGTAATTTAATTCTTTTCCAACTTTTTATATGTAATTATGAATTAGCTAAATATTATATTAAAGCCATGTATTCACATTTTTGACCCATTTACTTATATTTATTTACTTGCTAACTTACTTAAGTCATTAAAGACTTAGGTCTTAAGTTATACTTAAGTTAAATAAGATATTAATTAGGTAGCTAATTAGTGATATTTCAAGCCCATTTATTAATTAAGTTATTAATAATATTAATTGACTTATAATTTAGCATTTTAAACTTATTTTAAGTCCTTTATTGATTTGTCCCTTATTACATAATTAACCCTTGTATATGCATATTCCTAGCTAATTAACTAGAGAAACTAGTAATTAGAATCCATGATGAGCCTCTCATCTGGCACAAAGAAATTACACTGCTCGATCCAGATTAAATGGTCAAGGGAGTGGTGACGCAGCACGATATCGAGTACTGGATGGAAGAGCGTGCCGCACGCGTGTTATGGCGCATGATCACACGCACAATCGCATGTGGGCGCGCAGAGCGTCTGAAGACGAAGAGCTGCGTGCGATTTTTAAGCCGTCTGATCTCTTGATTGGACGGTTGAGATCGTGTGTACGTGATGGGCACGTGAAACGGTTGAAGTTGATGGGCGGGCGACGTGGCATGCTCTGAGAGCTTGGATCCTCATCGCTCGGTGGAAATGGAAGCATGCCTTTAGCAACGTTCTGCTACAGTGATGATTATATCCGTCACTAAAGACCCTAGCATTAATTCTAAGCCCTTGAAAGACCCTTTTTCCGTCAATTTGGACACCTATAAAAGGGCACCCGTACCACTCATTTCTTCGTCCTTTCTCTTCTTTTCTCAGTCCCTTCAAAGCTCTACGAGCTGGTCCCATACTCGGGATGCTCCATTAGAGCTAGAGTAAATTAATTTTCTATCTTCTCACCCCCTTCGTGGAGCATCTTGCGGTTGTCCTCTCACCGCCGTTCGGGAAGCGGATCCCACTGCGATGTCACCTTGTTCCATCCTCCTTCCTCCAGCTTCATTCTCCCTCATCCAGCATCTCACCACCATTGTTTGGGCGCTCCATCTACGCAACTCGTCTTCCAAGCAGTCGTCGAGGAGGATTTTTCTCATTCTTCTCTTTTTACTGCTTTCTAGTGTAGATTTCCCACTTTCTAGTCGTAGCCATTAGATGTAATGAATATGTTGCTATGGTTATGAAACATTTGTTTATTCTCTCCCTATTTTCTCTTTATTTGTATTCTTCTTTCTCTCTCTTCTATTAATTATTCTTTAAGTAGAATAGCTAGTAGATTAGTTTCAACCAGCTAATTTGCTTTCGTGACAATAATTCCAACGTGATTTTTGATCAAACGTTCACCATCCCGTGTTTGACCTGGGACTCACCAAAGTTTCGGTAAAATTTATCTGATAGCGGATTTTTATGCAACTACGACAGGGTTTTCAAACTCAAACTTTTAGTGTAGAAAATCTCACTCATCATTTTGGCGTTGTTGCCAGGGAGATGATGCTCTTTGATTTCCCGTGTTTTCCATGTTACTTATCTTTTACCTCACTTGTCTCCATTCTTATTGTGATTGCAGGTACTCTCTCGAGGAGGGTGAAAGCGGTAGATTGGAGCAAAGTGCAGTTGAAGGGTTTGTAAGTATATCCCCACCACCAACCCCTTAGATTTCATTCATGAACTAATAATGCAAACCTCAATTAACCTAGGATCTTGCATAAACCCTAAGGTTAGTCTTGGTTGTTTGTTTGTCTCTCCCACCCACCTCACCCACACATATATATATTTAAAAGAAAAATCTGATTGTGGGATTTATTTAAAGTTACACATCACATACACCTAGAAAGGTACACGACCTCTTTTGATTTCAATCACTTAACTGGGAATCCAACCTAAGGACCTGGTACATGATTGCACAGCAAAAATACGCCAACAATTGTGCCATCTTGTGCTATTTCCAAGCATTGCCTGTGTAGATTTGGTAGACATAGTCGCATTTGTAAAAATACACGCATGTATTTATTTGAAAGGGGAGGAGAGTGAATAAAATGGCCGTGAAATTAACATTTTCCTCAAGTGCTACTTCGCAAATTAACCATCTTTATTTTTAATTTTATTTGACTTTGAATTTCTTCTCCGCGGCTGCAATGCATGGCAGCCTCTTCCTCGCGCCATGTCCTGCTCAGCTTGCCCTGCACAGCCACTCCCTGCCAGCCATGCACAGCCATGCACAGCCAGGGCATGGCTGTGCATGCTTTCTTCCTCTTTAAAAAGGCACAGCTACCTTCTTTGCAAAGGGAGCCTGGTCCACACAAAAAAA
The DNA here is from genome assembly GCA_037157565.1 of Thalassia testudinum. Lineage (NCBI taxonomy): Eukaryota > Viridiplantae > Streptophyta > Magnoliopsida > Alismatales > Hydrocharitaceae > Thalassia > Thalassia testudinum. The sequence continues at coordinate 54,464,326 of JAZHRO010000025.1, read as the reverse complement.
CACCACAATAGCTTCTTCTCCAGGACGTCTCCTCCCCTCTCCCCTCTATATGCAGCCTCTCTTCTCCTTGAAGAGCCACGCTGCAGGAAAGAGCAGCTCACAGTGGTGCACAACCACCACTGTGAGTCCCACCACTGCCCAGCTCATCAAACTGCCGGTGGGCGTGGTGGTTCTCCGCTCTGTTTCATCGTTTAGCCATTTCTGCCATTGCCATAGGAGCTTCAAGCTTTGAAGCTCAAGCTCCGTAGCAGAAGCAGCACAGCTCCAGACTCCTCTTCCATGTGCGCAGGCCACAGCACATGCCAGCAGCCGGCGCAGGTCTCTCTGCACGTGCCAGCAGGTCGGCCTCATCCCCTCTCCACGCGCCCTGTTGCGAAGCTTCTCCGTGCAAGACAGCAGCCGGTGCAGCCTCTTCAGTGCGCGCGCCAGCCACTCCACACCGCTTGCACTCACGGAACTAGGCGCAGGCGGTCGCGCTAGCCAGGAGCGCACTGTAGCCACTGTTCACGCTAGTCAGCAGAACATTGCGGCTACAATGCGGTGACCGGTAAGTTTCTCACTTATCCGGTCACCCGGTGCGCTGCGACCGTCTGCTGCCCGTCCACGCACACCCACACCCGCGTCTCTCCCCGCGCCCACTCCAGTGCCCGCTCTCACGTACGCCCGCCCGCTTCAGCACCCGCGTCTTCGCCCGCTTCTTCGCGCCCGCACCCGCCTCACCGTGTAGCGTAGTGCGCTGCGGTTCCTCCCACGCCTACTCCCTCCTGCGTGTGCACGTCTCTTCGCGCGCCTACACGCCTGTGCGTGCACGTAGCATCAGACGACGGCAACTGCATGCGGACGACTTAAACGCCGTGCCTTCTTCCTCAGCAGACAATCTCTCTCTCTCTCTCTCACAACACTCTCACTCCTGCAGACACATACACACACACTCACACTCTCGCACACACACACTCTCACTTATACATTACTATATACTTATATATATATACACATATATATATATATTTATATCTATATATATTTATATACATATATATATATACATATATCTATACATATATTAGTACCTATATAACTAAGTATAAGTATATATACATATATATATATACACATATATGCACATATATTTATGCGTATATATATATATATATATATATACAAATATACATACATATATACATATATATATCTATAACTATAAATGCATATATATGCATATGTGTATATCTATCTACATATATCTATATACATAGATACTTATACTAATATATATATATACATATACACATATATATACAATTATAAATATATACATATATATACATATACATACATCTATCTATACATATATTTACATATCTATATATATACATATATATATATATATACACATACACCTAGATAATTATAACCATATATATATATATACATATAGATATATATTTACATATATACATGTATATATTTTCATATCAAATACCACATGTTGTATCGTGGGAATATCCACACTAGTTGCTGATATTCCCGGATACACGCGTACAGAAAGCATTTTCGCACACATCTTCCACCATCCATCCTATACTCCATGCGGCACTTCGTCCTGTTGGTTGCGTCTTCCTAGATGACGACCGACTCGACACTGTGCTACACGCCATCTCCACCTCCACCTCCACCCCTATATACATATATAATATATATACATATATATATATACTATATTTACTTTATTTCTGTTTCTCTTTCCTGCAATTAAAAAGATAAAAAATATACAGAAGAGAAAAGATAATCCTTGACTTGCAGGTACTCATTCTTGCGAATAGCAAGACCAATTTTGAACCCTAATTTGCCTCAAAGCTAGGAACCTGATTTTGAGGGTGTACCTCAAGGACAAGAATTATCAGAAAAAATCTTAAATAGAAAAACACCAAAAACATAATAAGCGAACGGAAGAGATTCGTTGTAGGACAGGCGTAGAAACTTATTCACTTCTAATCCCACTTCCCTGAGTTCGACCCTGGGTTTAAAAGTGACCAAGGTAAAATCAAGTAGGCCAAGTTAAAAATTTTGTAAAGAGATGGTCAGGCTCGATTTAGGTTAACCACTATACGCATTTTAACGATAAAATCACCATATTAACACAACCTATCTGGGTCTACACTAGTACACCTGCACGACTTATACAAATAAGTGATTAGAAATATAATTAGCCTAACCATCTTGTGTGCCTTAATTAAGTGGTGTAAGAGGCAATTGATTGAGTTGTTTGGGCTACACCACTTAAGATAAAAGTGATCAATCAGTAGCTTGCCACATAGGATTCAACTTTTAGGAACTAACTAGGCACTCCACATTCTTTTTGAGTTTTAAAGGAAGATATCTTCACTTGTGCTTTCAAAACCTGGTGTGCAAACTGAATCCTTATTTGAATATACCTGAAAGTTGAATCCTAAAAGCTACTAAGCAAGATTTAAACCCTAAAATTCACTACATCTAAATATAATCTTGCTTGAAAACCATTGGTTGTACATGCACACACATCAAATTTGAACTTTAAGGGCATAACCCAGATAAAAGGCCCATCACATTCCAAAGCACATTCAAACCTAATCTCAATCTAAAATCAAGAAGACATTGGCCTTAAGGATTTGACTTGCTCTTCGGGGCCCAGATAGAGATTATTTTTGATTAATCTACTTCTACCATTCAATATGATGTTTAGTGAGGGGAGCAGTGTCAAACAATCGCAGTTGGAGGTATCAAAGGAACCTAAGGCGAAAGTGGAAGAACCTTCTCCCCAATCCCTCAATCTAACTAGTTGGATTGACCGAAAAGAAGTAGACCAAATCATTCTTTTCATCTCAAGATGAGTTCTGAGAGTCTGTAGGTCTTTAGGCTATCCCACCTGAGGATAGGTTTGAGTGTTTGTATTGTAAGGCACCTTTCTTCCTCCCATTTTTTCATGGATCCTTCCACATCCTACACACATTTCCACTCCTACCCTCTTGACATTTCTTATCCCCAATATGATGATTATTATCCTGACCCATGCTGTAATCAACCATCTGCTAGTTGGGATAACTCGAATTGGGGATACAGTTCTGGACCTCCGTGTTTAAGGTTTAACCCTAGACACCATGATTTTGATCTTTCTCCGAGCTATAATGTTATAGATCTCTGCCTCTATATGATCAACACAACTCGATCTACAATCAAGAAGGATATTCTGATTATAACCCACACCCTCCTGAGGATTACACTGCATATAGATGACCACCCTCTATGAACAACCTAAAATGACCTATTATTGTGGAGGGCACCAAGAACCTCAATTCCTTGACTCCCTTGGATTGAAACCAAACCCACCCAACCCTGAATCAAACCATTTCGTTTAGGTGAACCAGGTCAAAGATAGGGTGTTGGAAACTTAAGGAACACCATTCAATCTTTAGAAGCTCAGCCAACAACCTACACTGAAGAATAGGAGCCTTTAATTGAAATGATTGATGATCTTAACAAATATTTGTTGGATTTGCTCCAAGATGTTAAGGATAAGGACCTAGGTGAGTTTTCACTTGGGAAATTATCAAAATTGAGGATGCGATTTGTAGTTGCTTTAGTTCAATCTTGGGATGATTCCCATGATGAACCTCCTTCAGGAGAGCCAATATCAGAACCCACTTAGGCACTTGTAGGGGGGACACATTTTACGAGATCAGGGATGACCAGTTTGGTCTAGAGCAACCAGTTGAGGATGAATTGATTCTTCATCCGAGATCCATGAACCAGGGTATGAGAAAAAATATGTCTCCATGGACCATGAAATAATCAATGATTGTGAGACATATATAAATGCAGATCTAGACTTCTTTGATTCTGAAGGTGTAGAATCGTTATGTGACGTCTCACCCGAGTTTTAAGGAAATGATTTCAGTGAGACAACTGAGCTTGAGGAATTCGATGAATCATTTAATAGCCCGGTAATTGAGGAAATTGATCCTATTGGGGTTAGCTTGAAAGATACAAATCCTATTTTCATGGATGATTCAATTGATAGCCCCATTCCTTAATTACATCCCGTTGAGCATAATGATGATAATCTTCTTGAGATTATCAAACCCAAGTCAATTTTGATTAAGCCAAAAATTTTGGAGCTGGACATTTTAGATTGGGTTGATAACACTTTCAAGGTCTTGGAAGCTTTGATTATAGAGGTTAAGAGATGGGAAATGAAGATTTGGAAAGCCAATTCCAGGGGAAGTAGAAGTCTGAGTCTAAGGGTTCCTATTTTCCTAAAACCACCAACCTTTTACGAAGACCCTTATGATAATTGTGACTTTAAGGATGTGCAACCTAAGTGTAGATTAATGGATTATCTTTTTGAGCAAAACTATTAACTGGACAAACGAGACCATTTATTTAGATTTTCCTATTGTCCGACTTTTTGGACTTGGGTTGCATTATCACAAATCGTAGGCCTGGCCCCGTTTGCATGCTAATCTCCAATTATGGGTAATTTTTATCCAGAACCTTAGATACACTCGACCATGGGGCATGGGTCTGCACCATAATCTGGTTCACATTAATGGATACCTGCTGGCAGGTCCTGAGGTGAATCTTTTTCTTTTGATTTTGACCTGTAGTTATGAATTCTTATTTCTTCTCCATTTGTATAGTGTGCCTAGCTGAAGGCACTAAATTTAGCACGTATACAATTTGCTTTTGTCTCGGAGTTGATCTGTAATCACAAAATTCAGGTGTTTTCTTCTCTATTCTGCTCTTTTTCATGTCATTTAATACAATGAAAACATTGCATTAGATATGTATTGGGGGTGGATATTCATCTCTGAATCATCTTTTTAGCTCCATAGATGTTTATTTTATTTTATTTTTAATTTATTTTTGAAAAGAAAAAGAATTGAATTAGGAAAAGAGAGCTTGGGCATTAGAATTTTTCAACTCTAGGGAATGATACGATAGGACCTGAATACTTAGATCCTTCAGGTCTTCGGGCTCAATCAGTCCGGGTGTCCACTAGAATGTGGACTTGTTTCTCGAGTCCTCACCATTTGAAAATTCAATTCTAATTGGTTAATAAGTTGGGGTGTTAAGTACATGACTTATAAACTCACCCTCTGATTTGAGGGAACTTATAGTCTAAGCATCTACACACTCTTTGCACTGACTCACTTTTTTGTGATTTTAATGGAAATTGGGTAGCTAATGAACCTTCTAGGGTGGTATGTGATTGCACCTCAAAACACGCTTGTAATAATGCCTTCTTGTGCTATTTCCTAGCATTAGCTATGCATATTAGGATCCTATAGTCGCATTTGTAAAAACACTTGCATTCATGCATTTAATTAAGAGGAGGGAAGATTGAAATAAATGGCTCCATAATTTACATTTTTTCTCAAGTGCCTCTTTGCAAAAAGTCCCCTCTCTATTTTTTATTTCCTCTTTCTTTCTTTTCTCTTGCCGCGGTTCTTCTTCCCGCGACTGCATGCACTCCACGCCATGTTGCAGCTGCACGTCCTGCCAACGCCACTCCCTGCTGTCCTTCCCGCACCATTCCCTACAGTGGCCATCTCCCCCATTCCCTGCATGCTGCATGGCCATGCTCTCCTCCTCTATTTAAAGCCGCAGCCTCTTCCTCGCGACACAGAGGCTACTGCACCATGCAAGAACCCGCGAGCTCCACCACCTTCCTCTCCACCGTTCTCCCCTCCCATACGCAGGCCCTCCTTCGAGGAGACACCCGGCGAGCAGGAGAGCCCACTGTGGTGCACACCACCACAGTGGGAGCACCATCGCCCAGCTCTTCAACGAGCCAGTGGGCGTGGTGTTTTCTTTTCTTTTCGTTTTCATCTCCACACCATTGCTGCCGCTCCAAGCTTTGAAGCTTGAAGCAGCAGCAGCAGCCCAGCGGCGATCGCAGCAGCAGCCCCCGCCTCCTCCGCGACCTTCCCCGCAGGCGCTCAGCCCTCCGCGCGCGTCTATAGGGCCCTTCGCCGCCTCCGTCTTCCGCTCTGACGCCTCTGCCGTGCACCAGCAACCAGCCACTACACGCACTGCAGTGGCCGGCCAGACCCTCTCGCTGTCCCTTGCCAGCCCCCGCGCCCCTCCGTGACCACCTGCCGACCTCCTCCGCGTTCGCTTCCCCACGCCATCGCACGCTCTCTACCCTCGCGCCGGCCTGCAGAAACCTCATGCGAAGGCGCGCTTGCACCCGCGACCATCAAACGTCCGCCACCATCTCCAGACGTCGCGACGTCCAGAAGGCGGGCGCCTTCTACAGACGGCTTATCTCGCGGCGCTTGCCCGTTCTCCAGTTCTCTCTCGCTCCTGCGTCCGCTCCCTCCCTCTCTCTCTCTCTCTCTCTTTCTCTCTCTCTTTTTCACTCACTCACAACACACACTACACCAACGCACACACACATCTTCACCGACACTTACACACACCCACACACGCATAAACACTAGTATAAGTATATATATATATATCTACTTATATATATCTATATACTTATACATATACTTATATATATATACTTATATACATATATATATATATATCTAGATACATATACTTATATACATATATATATACATCTATATAGTATTATATATATATACTTATATACATATATATATATATATATATCTATACACCTATATATATATATATATACATATATATATCTATATATATATCTATATACCTATACATTTATATACATATAGATATATTTACTTATATACATACATGTACATATATTTTCACATTATTTGCCATACGCTGTATCACGGGAATATCTGCACCAATTGTTGATATTCCTCGATGCACGCGTACAAAAAAGCGTGGACACATTCATCATCCATCATCCATCCACACTCCACGCGGCACCTAGTCGTGTCAGTTGCGTCTCTCTAGACGTTGACTGACTCGACATAGTGCTACACTCCATCGTCACCTCCACCCCCACCCCTTTATATATATAGTATATATATATATATACTATATTTACTTTCTATCTGTTTGCTTCTCTCTTAGTAAAAAGATAAAAAAATATATAAAAGAGAAAAGATAATCTTTGACTTGCAGGTATCCCGTCTTACGAGTAGCAAGACTCGTTTTGGAATTCTGTTTTGGCTAAAAGCTAAGGACATAATTTTGAGGGTGTGCCTCAAGGACAAGGATTATCAGAAAAAATCTAAATAAGAAAAACATCAAAAACATAATTAACGAACGGAAGAGACGCATTTTAAGGAAAATGTAGAAACTTGACTTCAACCCCACATCCCTGAGTTCGACCCTGGGCCTAAAAGTGACAAGATAAAATCAAGTAGGCCAGGTTAAAAATTTTGTAAAGAGATGGTTAGGTCCGAATTAGGTTAACCACTATACACATCTCAACGATAAAATCTCCATATTAACAACCTATACGGTCGACCCATCATCTTTTTTGGAGCCGTTGCCGGGGAAGTGCACCTTCAAGTAAGTTTCCATTCAATTCCTTTCAATTTTTCTCTTCTCTCTTCACCGGTATTTTTGTTTTTGGTGTGCAAGTGAACCTGGTTGCAAGGAGAAGACAAGCAGACGAAGTCGGGAACGAGGGCAGATCCAAGGCGGGAACGAGAGCGTGAAGATGCCGACACCGCATTGGAGCATCGCACACGTTGCCAAATAAGTAGGTTTTCTTTTCTTAGCAAACTAGGATTAACTTGCCACCTCAATAAAATAAAAAAAGCTACAAAAACTTCTTGGGATTTCTTGGGGCAAGTGGATTAAAATTCACTTGTTTAATTGGTTGTCTTCACTCCCACTGCCCCAGGATTTCCCGCCACACTTCGCATAGCAAAAATCCAAGAATCTTGATTCTTGGATTTTTCGCCGTGGGAAGTATTCTTTGAGGCAAAGAAAAAGATTGTTTGCATCCCTCTTTTGCCTCACTTATCTTTAATTCAGGATCACATTTTTGGTGGGGAGACTTGGAATTGAGTTGATTCCAACCCCACCACAACTTTTCAACTTGCCTGAGATTCGATCCTGAATACTTCAACCCCAACAATTTGATTTTCTTTATCTTTTGGTTGAAGCCTTGTGTGTGGAAATCATTTCTGGTGATTGGGAGCACTTGAATAGAAGTGCTTTGGCTCCCTTTCACATTGATATAAAATTGACTCGTGCATCCACACATAGAAATCTCCATTTAGGGTAGTCCATTGCATTTTAGCATGCATTAACTAACTGATATTGAAGAAGGGTTTCTTGGGTTTAGAAAGAAAACCTGTATTTTTGCAAAAACCCGGAGATTGGTTGAATTGGTAATTCAGCAAAACCCTAAAATTCATACTACTTAAGGCTGAACTTTAAAAACCATTCACCAATAAAAACTTCAATTCGGGGAGATTTCCCCGTTGCATGCTTGTTTAACACACTCTGAAAATCAATCACTTGGACATTACCCGTAAACAACGCCCTTCACATTCCAGAAACACTTGATCCTAAGCCTCTAAATAAAATTGGTAGTAACTTGACCCTTGCTAAGGATTGGAGGTCTAACTACCTGCGTGTAGCGGCTACGTGCTGGTGAGAGTTCCTGCGTGCTATCAGGTGTCTAAGACTGGGGCAAACGACCTTTCAATCTGGCTCGGTGGTTCCGCGGTGCTCGCATTCGGTTCTGTAATTCGTGATAGTAGGTAACTTAGATCTTTAGGTCTAAGGGCACACTGTAGAGGTTATGAACTTGACTGTATTGATTTGTAATCAAGTGTACCTTTGCAGCGTCATTTCTCTCATCTCTTTTCCCTTCTCATCTCCCCAACTCTTCCTCCGGTAGTGCATGTTTGGGAGGAGGTCACAAAACCCTGAATTGTTTGAATTGACTGATAAATCTAGAAAAGAAGCCGAATCGTCCTCCTCCACAAACATGGCTGCACGCCCACCCCTAAATCCCGAGGGAGGAAACCACCCTCAGAATCCACCAGGTGGTGGAGCCGTTGATCCCATAACCTGCCTCCAAGCCAAATGGAAATGTATAATGAGCAAATCGAAGCCATTCGGGAAACATTGGAGGAAATGCAGAACCCTCCCGAACAGGAGGAGCCTAGGTCTCTTAGCTCTTATCAGAATCCCGCTGCTACAGAGACCATAGGACAAATTCAGGTCCCCATGGGCGGGGACGACTTTGAATTAAAACTAAACATAATTGGCCTAATCAATTTTCACTTTCATGGTCTTGCAAGTGAAGACCCATTTCTCCACTTGGAAGACCTAACCCGACTTGCTGAAACCGTTAAACCAAGAAATGTCGGGTTATCTATAGTCCTCATGAAGATGTTCCCGTTTTCATTGCAGGATAAAGCGTTGCAATGGTTACGCACCCTTGGGAGAACCATCCATTCTTGGGAAGAGATGCGAACAGCGTTTCTTAAGAAGTTCCTCCCAATCGGGCGAACCAATGCGCTTCACCGTGCTATCACCTCTTTTACGCAACAAAACGGAGAACAATTTCATGAGGCATGGGAGAGGTATAACGACCTCCTCAGGAAGTGTCCCCACCACGGTCTGCCTAAGTGGCATATAGCCCAGATTTTCTACTACGGGCTAAATGAGACTTTGAAGCAGATTGCAGACGCTTCCTGCGGAGGGAATTTTATGAATAAAGACGAGAATGGAGCATTCGAACTATTTGAAAATATGAATGAAAACTCAATAAACAATGCCTCCATTGTCGCCTTTAATCGTACCAGCCAGCCCCAAAATGTCCACGAAGTTGACACGGGACCCTCCCATTCATCCACTGATCTAAGCCTTATTGCACAAAAATTGGATGAAGTCTCCGTCGTGCACAAGAAGCTGGACGAGCTTCTGGCCAACCCTGCCCGATCTCTGGCGAACACCACCTCTTCACCACTTCGTCATAATCCAAATTCTTCAAACACCAGGCTTATCCTGAGAAACCCCGTTAGACCTTCCTTACCGAGTGTCGCGCCAAGCGATTCGGTAAGTCATGTGGAACTGGCTTCTGCTAGCCAATATTTCGACACGGAGGACCAAGCTTCTGTGTGCTCGGACGCATATCTACATGAGGACGCGTCTTTCTGGCATAGAAGATGCTTGTGCCTTGGGGAACAACCCGTTCTCTGCCACTTATAACCCAGGGTGGCGTAATCATCCGAACTTCGCATGGTCCAACAACCCGCAGTGCCAAAACCCCGCGGGTGGACCAATGCGACCGTCCACACCCGTCATCCCAAGGGCTTAGTTTAATCCTATGGCAAATCCGCCATCAAGACCTTGCGTACCACAAATTGAACACGCATCAAGCCCTCTTGACAAATTGATGCGAATGATGACCGAAATGTCAAAGCGCCATGAAGAGAACATGACCTCTCTTCAGCACCAATTGGCGCAGCAGAACGTCGAGATCAGTCAACTACGTATGGCAACTCAATCTCAGGGCACTCTTCTTGCCCAACCTGTTCCAAACCCGCGAAATTTCGTACCCCGTGATTCTCAACCACAGGTATGACCTTCTCAGGGACAGGTTAATCAAGTTCTGCAGGCTCCGAGCATTCCACCAGGATTTCAGGCTAATCCCGCTGCAGCATCACACTCTTATGTCCCCATTGCAAACCCTCCTCCACCGTATGATCCCACTGGACCCGCATCGTCCAATGCTATCACTACGAGGAGCGGTAAGCAGACTGTCGATCCGCCTCGACCTGATCCTGGCCCGTCTTCTTCCTCACCCTCTCATTCGGGATGCATACCGCATTCGCGAGAGGATGATGCACCAAAATTGTTGCCAGAATCAGTCCCATTCCCTGAGGCTCTACTGAGGGAGCCAAAAGGCAAAAAGAAGGATACACAGGCCTTTGATAACCTGCATAATTTGTTCAGGGATGTAGAAATCAAGGTACCCCTGCTCGAGGCTATCGACCACATACCTACTGTCGCCCAATTTTTCAAAGACTACACAACACCCAGGCGATAGTCAAAGAAAACTAAAAATTCGGTGGTTCTCTCGCCTCATGCGAGTTGTGCTATACTGTCAAACCTACCACCGAAGCAGAAAGATCCTGGCACACCGCTGATTTCCTGTAGCATCCATGGATGCAATTTTAACCGTGCCCTGCTTGATCTAGGATCTTCCATAAATTTCATACCGACCATCATGCTTGAAAAATTTTCCTTGGGAAATCTGAAACCCACCCCTGTCACGTTACAGTTGGCAGATCGTTCTGTCAAAATCCCGAAGGGTGTGGTGGAAGACATGGTGGTTAGGGTCAACAGTCTCTGTTTTCCTGTTGACTTTCTTGTTTTAGATATGGAAGTTCCTAGTTCACTTTCTGATTGTTCGATCATCCTCGGTCGACCTTTCTTGGCCACAGCCCGCGCCCTTATCGACTGCGAGTCGGGCTGTATTGAGATTGCCATTGGTCTTAAAAAGATCAAGCTGAATATCTTCAAGGCAGCCAAGAACTTTGATTGTGATTGCATCGAGGATGACACGTCTGACGAGGACATGACCGTCAGTGCGTGTATCAGACTATTTGGGACTTATTCAGACTACAGCGAATTACCTGACGACTACCTGACCAACACAAATTGTGACGTTCCCCAATCCCTCTCTATTCCCGTACCTTCTCCTGACCAGACTTCTGACGAGGTTTTCTCCACTTCCCATACCTCATGGTTTGAGTCATCTCCGGGCTACTCACCGCCGGTCCACACTCTTGAAGATCGGATTGCCCTTTCTTTCCCGCCAAATCAGGCGGATTTGCAACTCCACACTGGGACCTTGAGCCCACACCTTACTCACTGGGGCTATTCCCTTTTGGATCCATCTATCCAAAAAGCCCCTCTTCTTGGCCAATCTAAGGGCCAACTTCTTCTTCTTGATCTGTTTTCTGATCCGCCTGGGACACTCTCGTCCCAGAAAATGCCAAATCTCTCACCATCCACCATCACTTTTCACGCCTCTATCGCGATCACGTCACTTTTCTCTTCACCACCCACCATCCACCCACCCTACCACCCTGAGGTATACCCTGAACCTCAGCTCTTGTTACCCGATCTTTCGTCCTTTCTCTGCCTTTCCTTGCATGCATATGAGGGCATAGCATTGTTTGGCATGGGGGGGTGGATAAGCATCCATAGGATTCGGGTATTTTATGATATCATACAATTCCCACCTATTTATAAATATACAAGAAAAAGAAAAAAGAAGAAAAAAAAAGAAAAAATATATATAATAATAATAATAAATGGTGTTTAGTAATGATTTAAAAGCTGAAACAAAAATATAGTAAGTGTTTATGGATATTCAACCTCTGTTTTGAAGAATTTCCAGGCCACAAAAGCTTGATTCGCTCAGGCTCGGCTTAATTCACTTAAGGCATTGACAAAATAGATCAAGATCTCTCCTAACTAAGGACGTATTCTTATACCTGAGACACCAGTACAAGATCCGTTGGTTTACTTTTACTTGAGAGCGTAAGTAAACTTGGTTCACATTACACATATCAGGAAAGACCAGGTGAACATAAGATCCAACCCTAGTGTTCATTAGGGAAGGTGGAGTCCTTACCTGTGTGCGCAGGTAGACTTTTTATCCCAGGCTTTAGCCTTGTGTTTAGGAGCAACTCTTTCCACCAAAAAGAAACTCTCCCACCAAAAAGAAAAAAAGTGTGCTCTTTCAAAATGTGTTGTAAGAGATATATTGACACGTGTTTCAAAAAAAAAAAAAACAAAAAATAAAAAAAAAAGTTGTCAAAAAAAAAAGAAAAGAGAGAGAGAGATGTTGCAAAAGAGTCAGTATATCTCATAAATGTCTGTATCCTTTATTTTTCTGTGAGCCACAAAAAATCAGAAAATGGGAGTTGAGTTTTCCGTCATCATCTCAAGAGTCAATCCGAAGACATGAGCTGAAACTGGGACCAACCTGTACTTAAAAATTCGTGAAACCCTGGGATTGAGTCTTAATGTTCATATGGTCAGTCTTGAGCCTTCACTATGCACAAACCATAACCTCTTGAGCTCTCGAGTATGGCAAAACCTCCTGGGTCCTCGAAATCGTACTTAAGGTTTAAATATCAAGAGTCCTGGTTAGTTGAGAGGTGTTCTTTGTCATGTGATGAGAACCTCATCATGAGCCATAACTAGCTCATTTTGACCTAATACAAAGGATAAAAGCTCCTATATAACTCAAGGAAAGGCTTAACTCAGAGAATTTTGAGTTTAAGGAGAAAACAAGTCATAAGGGGTAAAAATGCAATTTTACCAGTATAATCTGCATACAGGGTAATTCAGGGTCCAAACATAGGTCAAAGAAACCTAATAAGAATAAAAGTGGGATGAGATGATCTGGCAAGGGCTACAGCAATTCCAAGGAAATAAATGATAATCTGTAACCCTATAACAAACCCACTTCAATTCACGAGGTTCAAGGCAAAGCAAAAATGGAATAAACCCTCTAAAATTCATAGAAAAATAATCTCTAGGGTTTATAACCTTCAATTTGACCTTAGGAACCCATCTTGACCTACATTGAGAACCATACCCAATTAATAACTTAATTTGGATTTTTTCGTAAATTGACCAGTCAAACAAGGTTTAATCTAGAAATAAAATTCACCATCAGATTCCTTAGGTCCTAATTAGTCATGTATAAAAACTTGAGCCTAAGAAGGAACCTTCTTGACCAACTTTACACTTTGGTACTCATATATTTACTTTTTGGCCCTCAACTTTTGAACCCTCGCATTTTGGCCCCTAACTCTCCTTCGTTCTTTGCGTTCAGGTCCTCCTTGCAAAACCTGCCAGCACCATGCTCCGGCGACCTTGCGCGGAGCATGGCGCCGCGCAGGGTGAGGGGGAGGGTCTGGCAAGTAAACCGGGGGTGCCCTGCGTCGTCAGCCGTCGCAGGGACACCCCCCTGGTCGCTCTAACCCACCATACCGGCCGTGCGAACGCACGGACGGTATGGGTTTCCATCTCCGGCGTCCTCCGGCGAGGGAGACACGTCGTCTCCCTCCGCCTTCCTCTCTGATTCGGTCCCTATAAATACCCCCGTCGCTCCACCGTTCTTCCCAGCTCGGTCCTGAAGGAGAAAGACCCCCACTTCCTCTCTTCCCACTCCGACAGGAAGCCCTCCAGCTCCGGCGGCCTCCCCTCTTCCTCCTCGTCGCTCTGCCGCACTACCAGCTGCAGGGTTGCTCTCCCTCGCTCTTCCCGCGCCACGCCGCACCCAGCTGGCGCCTCTCCGGCCCTCTGCTCGCCGCCGCCCCTTCCCCCGGGCATCTTCTTCTCCGGCGACAGTCGATACGACTGTCGCCCGCTCCGGCCCCTCCTCGTCCTGCTAAGTAGGTAGAACTCCTCCTCTTCCTCCCCTCTTCCTTTTCCTCACTTTAAACATCTACTGTCGCCCTCGATTCCGACCAATCACCCTCACCTTCTCCTCCTCCGGCCATCCTCCGGCGAGCCGCTCCCATCACTCCAGCATCCCACACGGCTCGCCGACCTGCACATAATCTCCGCCTCCTCACCCTGATCCATTTCCGCCCCTCCACTTCCCCTAAATCACCCTCTGCAACTCCACCGAACAAACCCATCTCCCGACCCACAGTCCGACCTAGGGCAGCCCTTAGGCTCTGCCCCACCGCCTGCACACCCCCCGACCACCTTCGCCGTGCCACGGCGAAGGTCCTCCGCGTTTCTGATTGGGCTGAGAGGCCGTTTTTCTGTGGGCAGGTACCTGCGCTCGTCGCCGCCATTGTTGAAGCGAAGCAGCTTCTTCACCTGCTGCCCCAGGTGCGCCATGCCCAGGTTACGCTCCTCGACAGCGCGAGGCGCCTTCGCGAAGTACCAGGCTGCAGTCGAGTCGAAGCTCTCGCGCGAAGCCCCCGCGCTTCGCCTCGACGGCCGCTGCTTCCTCCGCGCAGGCACCGAAATTGGGGTGGGACATTTAGTCCCACCTCGTAACCTTTCAAAGGAGAGCGCCCGCATAAAGGCAAAAAGTGCCTTATGCTCGTTGCCTCCTGAGCACGGGGTGAGGTCCCTCTCACTAACTCGCTCTCTCGACCCGGTCTCGTCCGCGACCACGCCCCGCGGACCTGGCCCGACCCGACTTAGACTGACCTGCACTCCTCGCCCACCACGCATGCCGGTGGGCCTGGACCCGGGCGCGACCCGTACCTGGCTACCTGGCAGCTCTGGGAGAGCTATCCTATGAGCGGATTCTGTGAGAGAGAGACGCGGGGGAGGGTAGAGATAGGTTTTGCCCTCTGATCAAGCTGTGTAAGTGTGCAGGCACAGGTGAAGAAGAACCGTGGAAGAAGACGAAGACTGAAGGAAGGAGGATCATCGAGCGGCACTGTAGCAGTGGCGGTTTAAGTCGTTTGATTGGAAAATCAGACGACATCCTGAAGGCAAAGAAGGAGAAGGAAGGCGAGGCAGAGGAGGGCACAGAGAGACAAGCAGAAAGAGCTGAAAGAAGAGGAGAACACAGAGAGACAAGCAGAAAGAGCTGAAAGAAGAAGGAGAACGCAGAGAGGCCAAGGGAAGAACTGAAAGAAGAAGAAGAGCACGAGAAGAAGAAGGTCTGAAGAAAGGAAAAGAAGAAAGAAAGAAGAAGAAGAAGAACAACACCGCAAGGGAGAAGAAAAAGAAAGAGACGAGCAGAAACAAAAACTGAAAGAAGAAGAAAAGCATCACTACTGCTGCAGATAAAGCAGAAGAGCCAAGCAGAAGAAGATAGGAAAAGAGAAAAAGAAGAAGAAAGAAGCCAACAAATTCTCTCTCTCTTTCTCTCTCTTTATTTTTTTGTACAAGAAACTTGTATCTCTAGAATACAACTTGCTCCCTGAGTTCGACCTCGGGAACTCTTTTATTTCCGAGTAACAAATTGTATTAATCTGGTAATCACCTCTCTATACTATACTACGACGAAATAATAAAACTATAGAGGAAGGTAGCTCTCACCAGTTTTTGGCGCCGTTCCCGGGGAGCAACGGCTATTCTAGAGGTAAACATTCCTGTTTCCTTTTAATTTCTGATAATCTCCTCTCTTTTGTGCAGCTACAGGAAATCAAGAAGACAAGCAACCGCACGACCACTCCGAGGACAGGTAAAATTTTTTCCTCTCGCTATTAACCCCTAAACTCTAAAGAGGAAAAAAAGAAAAGAGCAAGCAATATAGGGCTAACCTGTCTTCCATACTTAGTAACCATAAAAAGTTGCATGTTTTCAACTCATTACTCCTGCACACTATTAAGGGTATTTAAGGGCTAACACATTCTTGCTTGAGCCCTAAATACCCAACAAAGAGCTAACTGGACCAAGTAGAGCCAACCTAGGATTCAACACTAGGGATTTAGAGACACACTCCTTAAGCAAGAATTGAGAAAACCAAATGAAGTGTGCCCAAGCCCTTGTCTGAAAATACCTATCCAAAGAAAACCTAAAACAATTGGCTCTCTAAACACTTGAACCCTAAAAGACAAGACTTAAAAGCTCTCAAAGGAAACAAGAGGTAAAGTTGACCCCTTGGGTCAACCAACCTTAAATTAGGTCACTCTTTGCACTTAAAAGACTAGAGTTCAAGTGAAGCCTTAAGCACCCTGATCTTAAAATAAAAATTGGTAGACTTAAGAGGTCAAGATCCCCATTCTGGTCTACCTGGAATCGCAGTGACAAGAGAGGTCGGGTGGGGGAAACCCTGTAACCCGTGGGGACGCTCTACCGTGTAGGGGTCTTCGCGGGACTCTCCCTCTCTGGCTGCCCAGGTAATTCTCAGGTGGACGATCTTTCTGATCAAGGGGTCCATCTGCCCCGCACCTCTATAGTCACCCAAAACATTTGTGTGTGTCTTGATTGGGTCCAGCACCTTCTAAACTTACCTCTTCCAACAGTGCATGTACGGAAGGAGGTCCTTAAGACCACCCTTAAGACCTCCTTTAGAAATTCGCTCTCGTCAAGGCCAAGCCTCGACGCCCGTGTTTGTGCAGCAACACCCTCACATTATTCTCTCTTCTGATTCAGAACCAAGTTCTTCTTCTTCCCCCATCATGGCTCAGCCAGTTGAGGAAGAAAATAATCTGGAGCACCAGCTCCAGCGACTCAATGACCTCTTCCAAAACTTCATGCACCCACCACAGCGTCCTATGATGCGGGACCACTACAATCCTGCTGCGGTGGCCATTGAGCCTCGAGTCAGAATCCCGACTGGAGGACCTGATTCCGAATTAAAGCCCAACATGATTCATGCTATACCTAAATTCCATGGGCTTAATTCTGAAGATCCCTTCCAGCACATCAAACAGCTAAAGCATCTGGCCCACACTTTTGGATCAGATGCGCAAAATCGGGATATTCTTCTCATGAAGATGTTCTCCTTTTCTCTTATGGACAAGGCCGCCCATTGGTATCAAACTCAGACCCGGCCGATCAACACTTGGGAAGAACTTCAATCCGAGTTTTTGAAAAAGTTTTTTCCCGTTGGTCGGACCAACGCCTTGCGCCATCAGATTACACACTTCACTCAATAATCAGGAGAACCTCTCCATGAGGCATGGGATCATTTTCAGGATCTCATGAGAAAGTGCCCCCATCACGGAGTTCCTAAATGGGAACAAGTCCAATCTTTTTACCAGGGACTCCGTGAGGACATCCGCCTTTTCGTCAATGCAACTTGCGGAGGAAACATCATGGGTCAACATGAAGACACCGTATGGGAGATTCTCGAAAACATGTGCGAGAACTCCATCAACAATGACTCCATGGGATTATTCGACAGGACGAATACCCACGCAGCGACGAATCTAAAGGGAGCACATGAGGCGTAGGGCCTGTCCGCATCAGTCGACCTGGAATTAATGGCCAGTCGATTGGACAAGGTCTCAATCATTGAGAAGAAGGTGGATGAGCTGACTCAGCACTTGCAGCGAGCCACCTCCGCGCGTAACTCCTTTGCACAACCTCCTTCCACACAGGAGACTGTGCAAAACATCCTTCACCGATCTTCCCCTAGGATGGATCCATATCCATCCCCATCTGATTCTCGGATCGGAGGATCATCCGATCCTTTCTACACCAGCCCGGGGAACTCCATTCCCCCTTTCCCTGATTCTCAAGAGGTTCCTCAGACCTGCGAGGACCTCAACGCCATCCAGAACGACCCATTCTCCAACACTTACAACCCTGGATGGCGAAACCATCCCAATTTTCAGTGGGCGGGAAATTCCCAAACCCAAAGACCACCTTTTCAGTCCCGCCCACAGCCCTCTCGTCATTACCAGCCGCCTCAGCCTCGGCCCAACCCTACTTATCCATCAGGGCCAAATCAGGATCAAATGTCCCTAATCCTTCAGACTCTGGCTGACATTCAAAGAACGAATGCGGCTATTCAAAAACAACACAAGGACGAACTTATAGAGGTTAAAACTCAACTGGCCCAGTTGGCAAATTCTCGCCAGCTAGGCACACTCCCTTCCCAACCTCTTCCTAACCCGAATAACGTGCCAACCCAGAAGCGCGTTATGAATCCAAATTTAGGCCACGCACAATGGATTTATCAGGCCCCTACTGCTCCATCTCCAGACGAGATGGAAGCTTCAACTTCTTACGCGGGATTTCAGCAGCAGCCACCCCTCTTACCAAACCCAAACCAAAATCAGGCCGGATTAAATTCTGTAACAACACGTAGTGGTAAAACAACTCAAGACCCGCATTATTCAAACCACTCCAAGCCTGATAACCATGACCCTAGGATAGTTATCCAAGAAACCACTGTCCCGGATCCACAACCTGGACCTATCCTAGAAGAACCAACCAAGATCCCGTTTCCCGAGGCCTTGACCAAGGGAAAGAAGACCACCAAACCCGTGGCCCCTGAGGAGGACCTTGACCTGGTCAAGCTCTTTGAGCAGGTCCACATAAACATCCCCTTGATGGATGCAATCCGCCACGTACCAGCTTACGCACGATTTCTAAAGAATATATGTACACCCCAGCGTAAGCCGCGAACCAAGGGAGGGAGCCCAATTTTTCTGTCAGAGCAAGCCAGCTCTGTAATCTTCAGTAGACTCCCACCCAAGGCAAAAGATCCTGGTACTCCCCTGATTTCCTGCAAGATAGGTGGTACCCAATTTGATAGAGCATTGTTAGACTTGGGTGCATCCATAAACCTGATACCCACATCCTTACTTGACCATCTAGAAGAATCTGAGCTAAAACCAACCGAGGTGACATTACAATTAGCAGATTGATCTATAAAGTCACCAAAAGGGATTCTCGAGGATGTTATCGTAAGAGTGCGGGATTTCTATTTCCCAGTGGACTTTATAGTCCTAGATATGGACGCACCTGAGAACCCTAGGGATACACCAATCATTCTAGGGAGACCTTTCTTGGCTACTGCTAGAGCCAACATCAGCTGTGAGGAGGGCCAAATAGAGCTTAAGTTTGGAGATCAAACACTGAAAATTGATATATTTAAGGCCCAACAAGGAATTAATTGCGGTGTCATCGAACAAATTGGTGACATCAGGACTTTGGTTGATGAATCACACTTCCAGAATGACTCGATTATGCCTCATCAACCACAGAAGGATCTTGACCCGCAAACAGAGGAGTCGAATCCAGATATAAATAACCCAGTAACTCCCACCCTTGAACCTCACATCTATACTGAACCACCCGCTGCTGCTGATAACCCCATCCTCGAACTGAAACCCCTTCCTGCTCACTTGAAATACATCTTTTTAGGTTCTAATCAGACCCTTCCTGTGATTATCAATTCCAACCTCAGTCCTGAACAGGAATCCTGTCTGATTATTGTCCTCCAGCAACATCGCAGAGCCATCGGGTGGACTCTCGATGATTTGACTGGAATAAGTCCCTCTTATTGTACTCACCATATCTATTCAGAAGAGGGCACACGACCTTCTCGTGAAATGCAGAGACGCTTAAACCCCAATCTGCAGGAGGTCGTGAAAAAGGAGATCATCAAGTGGTTAGATGCCGGAATCATCTACCCGATCTCCGATAGTCGTTGGGTGAGCCCAATTCAGGTTGTGCCCAAGAAGGCAGGACTCACCACTATAATGACTGTAGCATCCATGAAATCATTCCTACCTGATTAGCCAACTCGTGGAGAGTCTGTATAGATTACCGCCGACTCAATTCCTCCACAAAGAAGGATCATTTCCCACTACCCTTCATTGATCAAATTCTCGAAAAACTTGCGGGAAATAGGTTCTTCTGCTTTCTTGACGGGTACTCCGGGTATAATCAGGTGGCAATCCATCCTGAGGACCAAGAAAAGACCACGTTCACCTGCCCCTTCGGAACATACGCTTTCCGAAGGATGCCTTTCGGTCTTTGCAATGCACCCGCTACTTTTCAGCGATGCATGCTTGCCATATTCTCAGATATGGTAGGTAATTATCTGGAAGTCTTCATGGATGACTTTTCAATTTTCGGAGCATCATTCGACGATTGCCTCCAACACTTGGTCCAGATACTCAGGCGGTGCATCGATGTAAATTTGGTTCTTTCCTGGGAAAAGAGCCATTTCATGGTGCCTGAGGGAATTGTCCTGGGACACTCAATTTCGGAAAAAGGTATCCAAGTGGATCGAGCTAAGGTTGATCTGATTTCTCACCTTCCTATGCCTAGCTCGATCAGGGACATCCGTTCCTTTTTAGGGCATGTCGATTTTTATCGACGATTTATCCCTGATTTTTCAAAAATCGTGCGCCCCCTGACCACTCTTCTCTCCAAGGATGTTCCTTTCAAAATTTCCAAGGAATGCACTCAAGCATTTGAAATCCTGCGTGACCGAGTCACCCAAGCCCCGATCCTACAGTCCCCTGATTGGTCTCAACCCTTTGAGATCATGTGCGATGCATCCGACTTCGCTGTAGGAGCGATTTTGGGGCAAAAAATTGACGGGAAACCTGTGGTCATTTACTACGCCAGCAAAACACTCGATGAGGCTCAGCGTAACTATACGGTTACTGAGAAAGAGCTGCTAGCTGTAGTATTTGCCCTAGAAAAATTCAGATCGTACCTTCTGGGTTCCCGTGTCATCATATACTCGGATCACACAGCTATGAGGCATCTCCTTGCAAAGAAGGACGCGAAACCTCGATTAATCCGATGGATCTTGCTGTTGCAAGAATTTGACCTTGAGATTCGCGACAAAGCGGGAAAGCAAAATGTGGTAGCTGATCACTTGTCCCGTCTTCCTTCTGAAATAATTGACCCTTCCGGACCCATCACTGAACATTTTCCCGATGAGCACCTGCTGACTATTGGTACTAGCCTTCCATGGTTTGCTAATGTAGTAAATTACTTGGCATCTCATCATATCCCGTCCGATTGGCCGAAGGCCAAGAAGGACAAATTACGCTCCGATGCCAAGTATTACATTTGGGAAGACCCGTACCTCTTCCGCATAGGTGCCGATCAGATCATCCGGAGATGTGTCCCGGAAGAGGAATTCAACAATATCTTCTCTTTCTGCCATGACCAGGCATGCGGTGGCCATTTCGCCGGGCATAAAATCGCATCAAAAGTCCTCTAGTGCGGCTTTTACTGGCCCACACTGTTCAAAGACGCATACAATCACTGCAAGGCATGCAGTCGTTGCCAGACTTTGGGCAACATGAGCCATCGCGACATGATGCCTATGCAACCGATTCTAGTATGCGAAATCTTTGATGTTTGGGGGATTGATTTTATGGGCCCCTTTCCTGTTTCGGATGGTTTCGAATACATTCTGTTGGCTGTGGACTACGTGTCCAAATGGATCGAAGCCATACCGACCCGAACCTGTGATCACAAAATCGTTCTCAAATTCATTCATCAAAACATTTTCTCAAGGTTCGGGATTCCTCGTGCAATAATCTCTGATGGGGGGACCCATTTCACAAATGCTCAGTTTAGGTCACTGATGACCAAATACGGGGTGTCTCACCGAATCTCTACTCCTTACCACCCCCAAACTAATGGTCTAGCTGAGCTGTCTAATCGGGAGATCAAGAAAATCCTGCAAGTCACTGTTCGACCTGACAGGAAGGACTGGTCGTCCCGACTTCCGGAAGCATTGTGGGCCTATAGGACCGCCCACAAGACCCAATTGGGCATGTCTCCCTTTAGACTGGTGTACAGAAAGGCATGCCACCTTCCCGTAGAACTGGAGCATAAAGCCTATTGGGCAGTACGGAACTGTAATCTAGATCTTTCCAAGGCTGGGACCCACAGAAAACTCCAAATCAGCGAGATCGATGAATTACGCCTAGACGCGTACGAGAACTCGCAAATCTACAAGGAGCGGGTTAAAGCCTTCCACGATAAACACATCTCGAGAAAGATCTTTCATCTTGGTCAGAAGGTCCTACTCTTTGATGCCCGACTAAAACTCTTCCCAGGAAAACTGAGATCCAAGTGGGTCGGACCATATTTGGTCCGACAGGTTTTTGGAAATGGAGCAATCGAAATCAGTCCACTCAGCCACGATTCTGAACCTTTCATCGTGAACGGTCAGAGACTCAAGCCGTTCATTGATGTAACTTCTACTGATTTGGCTGAAGCATCTTATATCCTCCATTCCCCTTGAGCTTATTGCGCCCAGCCGATGGCGTAAAACTCAGCGCTTAACGGGAGGCAACCCGTCATTTTCCTAAAAATCCAAAACTTTTTCTAACACCTTTTTGCACTTAAGGTTCACCCTTGTAGACAGCCGACCCCACCTCAGATGCTTGCATCTGGGATTAGAAATCGTCCGCAAAAATTCAACCCGACCCATTCACGCATCCAAATTTCTGTCTTAAGGAATGAACTAAGCTAAATAAAAACCCCCTAGGTTACAATGAGGACATTGCAAATCTTAGGCATGGGGGGGTATGTAAGTGCAAAACTTGTAAGAAAAGGTTTCAAACAAAAAATTCACATATGCCAAAAACACCATAAAAATTTAAAAAAAAAAAAAAATTCGAAAAAGAATAAGAGGAAAAGAGGAGAAGGAAATTTTGTGAAGGAGAAAAGAAACAAAATGAAAAAGGAGTGCAAAATTATGAGAAAAAAGTGATAGTCATTAGTAAGGAACTAAGGAATTAACCTAAGTTCTAGACCTCACTGAAAAGTGCATAATGAGATTAGTAAGAACGCAAACCTTAGGCATTCTTGAATAGACTCTTAGTACCCATTAAGATCTAGACATTCCTCAAGAGGTTGAGGAAAATGAAAAGCTGAAGTATTAGGTCTAAGGCTGAGGGAGTATTTGGCCTCGTTAACTAATTTTTGGTTTACGGAACTCAGTAACCTAAGCACCCTAACCTCACACACAGCCTGGTTCAGTAAGCGTAAAAATCAGAATCACGCAGAAGCGTCGCAAAATTCTGAAAAGAACACCTAGAATAGGAGCGGCCGATCAACACAAGTTGATTTGGACGAGTTCCCAGCGCGGAGAGACGGGAAATCCCCTCGAAGATGCGTAACAAAATATCATCTCCTCGGTGCTTGTCTCTTAGGATATTTACATATCCTACTGGGGGCATGTAAGCACTCTGCTGGTTCAGATTCCATGGATGGCATTATGTCGAAGTGTCAATTGCCAGGGTCTGAATTCAGCCACGGAACACCATGGATGGGATTATCTCGAAATCTCAATAGCCAGGGTTCCGGGGGTTGCCATGGGCGGTGCTATCTAAAAGCATCGATCGCTAGGAACCCTTGAGGATTGATGATGGGAGCAAGGAATCTGATACAGACCGTGTTGAAAAGCCAATCCTAGGCTAGAACTAAAAAAAAAAAAAAGAGAGAGAAAACTCTCCAAACAAAATAACTTTCTATCTCTCTCTTATAAAACGCACTGCGAACTGAGCCAGGGCTAAAATCATTTCAAGCACGGGTGCTTTAACCACAAAGTCCAATAAACCTTAGGTTAGTTCTTGTGGGCCTTAAAAACCTTTGCTAAAGACTGAGGCTAAGGCTAGACAGATTTGGATCTTGATTGGTACTAGAGTACCTTTTAGGCCTATGGTCAGCATTCTAACCTAATCTAAGCTCAAATGAAAAAGCACTTATCTGAAGCTATTAAGAACTTCATGGTCTAGAACAAGGGTTGAAACCTTAAGTTTTTGCTAAGGGACTAGCAAAAGCTAGGCATGGGGGTATGATGAGAACCTCATCATGAGCCATAACTAGCTCATTTTGACCTAATACAAAGGATAAAAGCTCCTATATAACTCAAGGAAAGGCTTAACTCAGAGAATTCTGAGTTTAAGGAGAAAATAAGTCATAAGGGGTAAAAATGCAATTTTACCAGTATAATCTGCATACAGGGTAATTCAGGGTCCAAACATAGGTCAAAGCAACCTAATAAGAATAAAAGTGGGATGAGATGATCTGGCAAGGGCTACAACAATTCCAAGGAAATAAATGATAATCTGTAACCCTAAAACAAACCCACTTCAATTCACGAGGTTCAAGGAAAAGCAAAAATGGAATAAACCCTCTAAAATTCATAGAAAAATAATCTCTAGGGTTTAGAACCTTCAATTTGACCGTAGGAACCCATCTTGACCTACATTGAGAATCATACCCAATTAATAACTTAATTTGGGTTTTTGCGTAAATTGACCAGTCAAACAAGGTTTAATCTAGAAATAAAATTCACCATCAGATTCCTTAAGTCCTAATTAGTCATGTATAAAAACTTGAGCCTAAGAAGAAACCTTCTTGACCAACTTTACACTTTGGTCCTCATATATTTACTTTTTGGCCCTCAACTTTTGAACCCTCGCATTTTGGCCCCTAACTCTCCTTCGTTCTTTGCGTTCAGGTCCTCCCTGCAAAACCTGCCAGCACCATGCTCCGGCGACCTTGCGCGGAGCATGGCGCCGCGCAGGGTGAGGGGGAGGGTCTGGCAAGTAAACCGGGGGTGCCCTGCGTCGTCAGCCGTCGCAGGGACACCCCCTGGTCGCTGTAACCCACCATACCGGCCGTGCGAACGCACGGACGGTATGGGTTTCCATCTCCGGCGTCCTCCGGCGAGGGAGACACGTCGTCTCCCTCCGCCTTCCTCTCTGATTCGATCCCTATAAATACCCCCGTCGCTCCACCGTTCTTCCCAGCTCGGTCCTGACGGAGAAAGACCCCCACTTCCTCTCTTCCCACTCCGACAGGAAGCCCTCCAGCTCCGGCGGCCTCCCCTCTTCCTCCTCGTCGCTCTGCCGCACTACCAGCTGCAGGGTTGCTCTCCCTCGCTCTTCCCGCGCCACGCCGCACCCAGCTGGCGCCTCTCCGGCCCTCTGCTCGCCGCCGCCCCTTCCCCCGGGCATCTTCTTCTCCGGCGACAGTCGATACGACTGTCGCCCGCTCCGGCCCCTCCTCGTCCTGCTAAGTAGGTAGAACTCCTCCTCTTCCTCCCCTCTTCCTTTTCCTCACTTTAAACATCTACTGTCGCCCTCGATTCCGACCAATCACCCTCACCTTCTCCGCCTCCGGCCATCCTCCGGCGAGCCGCTCCCATCACTCCAGCATCCCACACGGCTCGCCGACCTGCACATAATCTCCGCCTCCTCACCCTGATCCATTTCCGCCCCTCCACTTCCCCCAAATCACCCTCTGCAACTCCACCGAACAAACCCATCTCCCGACCCACAGTCCGACCTAGGGCAACCCTTAGGCTCCGCCCCACCGCCTGCACACCCCCCGACCACCTTCGCCGTGCCACGGCGAAGGTCCTCCGCGTTTCTGATTGGGCCGAGAGGCCGTTTTTCTGTGGGCAGGTACCTGCGCTCGTCGCCGCCATTGTTGAAGCGAAGCAGCTTCTTCACCTGCTGCCCCAGGTGCGCCACGCTCAGGTTACGCTCCCAGACAGTGCGAGGCGCCTTCGCGAAGTACCAGGCTGCAGTCGAGTCGAAGCTCTCGCGCGAAGCCCCCGCGCTTCGCCTCGACGGCCACTGCTTCCTCCGCGCAGGCACCGAAATTGGGGTGGGACATTTAGTCCCACCTCGTAACCTTTCAAAGGAGAGCGCCCGCATAAAGGCAAAAAGTGCCTTATGCTCGTTGCCTCCTGAGCACGGGGTGAGGTCCCTCTCACTCACTCGCTCTCTCGACCCGGTCTCGTCCGCGACCACGCCCCGCGGACCTGGCCCGACCCGACTTAGACTGACCTGCACTCCTCGCCCACCACGCATGCCGGTGGGCCTGGACCCGGGCGCGACCCGTACCCGGCTACCCGGCAGCTCTGGGAGAGCTATCCTATGAGCGGATTCTGTGAGAGAGAGACGCGGGGGAGGGTAGAGATAGGTTTTGCCCTCTGATCAAGCTGTGTAAGTGTGCAGGCACAGGTGAAGAAGAACCGTGGAAGAAGACGAAGGCTGAAGGAAGGAGGATCACCGAGCGGCACTGTAGCAGCGGCAGTTTAAGTCGTCTGATTGGAAAATCAGACGACGTCCTGAAGGCAAAGAAGGAGAAGGAAGGCGAGGCAGAAGAGAACACAGAGAGACAAGCAGAAAGAGCTGAAAGAAGAGGAGAACACAGAGAGACAAGAAGAAAGAGCTGAAAGAAGAAGGAGAACGCAGAGAGGCCAAGGGAAGAACTGAAAGAAGAAGAAGAGCACGAGAAGAAGGTCTGAAGAAAGGAAAAGAAGAAAGAAAGAAGAAGAAGAAGAACAGCACCGCAAGGGAGAAGAAAAAGAAAGAGACGAGCAGAAACAAAAACTGAAAGAAGAAGAAAAGCATCACTACTGCTGCAGGTAAAGCAGAAGAGCCAAGCAGAAGAAGATAGGCAAAGAGAAAAAGAAGAAGAAAGAAGCCAACAAATTCTCTCTCTCTTTCTCTCTCTTTATTTTTTTGTACAAGAAACTTGTATCTCTAGAATACAACTTGCTCCCTGAGTTCGACCTCGGGAACTCTTTTATTTCCGAGTAACAAATTGTGTTAAACTGGTAATCACCTCTCTATACTATACTACGACGAAATAATAAAACTATAGAGGAAGGTAGCTCTCACCATCATGTAAGACTTAAAGTACTGGTAATCTTTTCTACAATTGGTTCTCACAATATCCGATAATAAACACACCTATATCACCTCAGAAGAAAATCTTCAGCTTAAGAACATTTCTAAACATGGTTTTGCTAGGGCCTAACAAAAGATAGGCATGGGGGTATATGATTGCACCTCAAAACACGCTTGTAATAATGCCTTCTTGTGCTATTTCCTAGCATTAGCTATGCATATTAGGATCCTATAGTCGCATTTGTAAAAACACTTGCATTCATGCATTTAATTAAGAGGAGGGAAGATTGAAATAAATGGCTCCATAATTTACATTTTTTCTCAAGTGCCCCTTTGCAAAAAGTCCCCTCTCTATTTTTTATTTCCTCTTTCTTTCTTTTCTCTTCCCGTGGTTCTTCTTCTCGCGGCTGCATGCACTCCACGCCATGCTGCAACTGCACGTCCTGCCAACGCCACTCCCTGTTGTCCTTCCCGCACCATTCCCGGCAGTGGCCATCTCCCCCATTCCCCGCATGCTGCATGGTCACGCTCTCCTCCTCTATTTAAAGCCGCAGCCTCTTCCTTGTGACACAGAGGCTGCTGCACCACGCAAGAACCCGCGAGCTCCACCACCTTCCTCTCCACCGTTCTCCCCTCCCATACGTTGGCCCTCCTTCGAGGAGACACCCGGCGAGCAGGAGAGCCCACTGTGGTGCACACCACCACAGTGGGAGCACCACCGCCCAGCTCTTCAACGAGACGGTGGGCGTGGTGTTTTCTTTTCTTTTCGTTTTCATCTCCACGCCATTGCTGCCACTCCAAGCTCCGAAGCTTAAAGCAGCAGTAGCAGCAGCCCAGCGGCGGTCGCAGTAGCAGCAGCAGCTGCCCCCGCCTCCTGCGCGACCTTCCCCGCAGGCGCTCAGCCCTCCGCGCGCGCCTACAGGGCCCTTCACCGCCTTCGTCTTCCGCTCTGACGCCTCCGCCGTGCACCAGCAACCGGCCGCTGCGCACACTGCAGCGGCCGGCCAGACCCTCTCGCCGTCCCCTGCCAGCCCCCGTGCCCCTCCGTGACCACCTGCCGACCTCCTCCGCATTCACTTCCCCGTGCCATCGCCCGTTCTCCGCCCTCGCACCGGCCTGCAGAAACCTCACGCGAAGGCGCGTTTGCACCGTGACCATCAGACGTCCGCCGCCATCTCCAGACGACGCGACGTCCAGATGGCGGGCGCCTTCTACAGACGGCTTATCTCGAGGCGCTTGCCCGCTCTCCAGTTCTCTCTCGCTCCTGCGTCCGCTCCCTCCCGCTCTCTCTCTCTCTCTCTTTCTCTCTCTCTTTTTCACTCACTCACAGCACACCCTACACCAACGCACACACACATCTTCACCGACACTTACACACACCCACACACACATAAACACTAGTATAAGTATATATATATATCTACTTATATATATCTATATACTTATACATATACTTATATATATATACTTATATACATATATATATATACATATCTATATACATATATATATACATATATATATATATATATATCTAGATACATATACTTATATACATATATATATACATATATATATATATATATCTATACACCTATATATATATATATACATATATATATCTATATACCTATACATTTATATACATATAGATATATTTACTTATATACATACATGTACATATATTTTCACATTATTTGCCATACGCTGTATCACGGGAATATCTGCACCAATTGTTGATATTCTCTGATACACGCGTACAAAAAAGTGTGGACACATTCATCATCCATCATCCATCCACACTCTACGCGGCACCTAGTCGTGTTTGTTGCGTCTCTCTAGATGTCGACTAACTCGACATAGTGCTACACTCCATCGTCACCTCCACCCCCACCCCTTTATATATATAATATATATATATATACTATTTACTTTCTGTCTGTTCGCTTCTCTCTTAGTAAAAAGATAAAAAAAATATATAAAAGAGAAAAGATAATCTTTGACTTGCAGGTATCCCATCTTGCGAGTAGCAAGACTCCTTTTGGAATTCTGTTTTGGCTAAAAGCTAAGGACATAATTTGAGGGTGTGCCTCAAGAACAAGGATTATCAGAAAAAATCTAAATAAGAAAAACATCAAAAACATAATAAACGAATGGAAGAGACGCATTTTAAGGAAAACGTAGAAACTTGACTTCAACCCCACTTCCCTGAGTTCGACCCTGGGCCTAAAAGTGACAAGATAAAATTAAGTAAGCCAGGTTAAAAATTTTATAAAGAGATGGTTAGGTCCGAATTAGGTTAACCACTATACACATTTCAACGATAAAATCTCCATATTAACAACCTATACGGTCGACCCATCAGTATGGTTGGCAAGTTGTTAGTGGTAATAGCTCATTGGCCGTTTGTCCAGAGCTAGCCACACGACCATTCTCTTTTTGTTATCGTTAGGTAAATCTTAGATCAGGGAAGCCACCTACTTAAAACTAAAAAAGAAAAAATATCTAAAGAGAAAACAAAATATGAGAGAAGAAAAAATAAATAAACCACACTTCACCGCACGAGTATGGCTGACAAGTTGTCGTAGGTAACAGCTCATTGGCCGGTTGTCTAGAACCCAACTCACAAAAATGCACATTTAATTCCAAACACTTAGGAAGAAGCAAGGAAGTAGAATAAGTTGGGGAGATATACACTGGGTTTGCTCTTGTGTTGACTCCATAAAAATAAAAAGTAGGAAGAAAGCTACTGGTCAAATATATACACCTTTAGGCTAAGTTTCTTTTCAAGGTCACCTAGGGGAGTAGAAACTTGAAGTCCATTCTGATTGGCGATCAATGAGTCTATCACATTCACATAAAAAGATGCTTAGCACTTAGAGTTCTTTTAGAATCTTGGGTGGGTTGGGTAGCTGTAGAAAGCTGCCCCGAATCTCTAAACTCAAAAATAAAAAAAATTAGAAAAAAAGAAAAAGAAAATGATGCCTTTGCTTTTGAATAAGGCGAGGGCTTGGGTGGTTTGCATTTTGATAGACACTCGGCCGCTGTTGAGTTTTTGTAGTTCAGGTCCTTAGTAGAATTTTTTTAGTGTTAAGAAATAAATATTGCCCAAGTAATTTGACCATAATTCTACTTATAAATAGCATATAGTTTTGCTAAGGACTAGCAAAAGATGGGCATGGGGGTGTGATGTAGACACATCTATGTCACATAAACTCTATTTATGTGTGTTCTTAGGCATATAATTGCATCATGCATTATAAATATTGCATAACATGCATCATCATGCATTTAGATTAGTGTGTACAAATTATCGGTTAATTTATCCTTTTTATGGCTAGGAGGCAGGGTAATATCATTTCAGGACCTCGGATTGAAGAACCAACCGTTCGGATCTGATCAGGGCAATGATCGAAGTCAACGAGTCCGAGATACCCTGATCAAATTTTCCTAGCATTAGATACAGTTCGAGAAAGATCAGAGGTCAAGGGCTAAGGTGGTATAAAAGCCATACCTCAAATGAAAAATCCACCCGTACGGATGGGTTCAGATCAATAATCGCAACCCAACGACATAAAAATCAATCCAATCCAACATTTGTGGCACCAGCTATAGGCCAAAGAAGATGAACGACCATGACGGCACCATGTGGTGTCATCACAGCCTCCTAGCACCTCTAATGCCCTCACTCCTTAGTAAAGGCCGCACGATCTTGATAGTTGGATTGAGATCCAACGGTAGAGAACACCGCCAACTCGACACAAAGGGTAGCAAAGAGCATTGGTTGCGCTTAGAGCCATCAAGGAGGAGGCACGCATTCAAAGTGCCCTGCACCTCAAATCGCAGTGGCAGGTGGGTGCGAAGAAATTGCACCACTCGATTGAGATTGAATGGTCAAGGGAGCGGCGACGTGGTGCAACATTGAGCGTTGGATGGAATAGCGCGCCGCTTGCACGTGATGACATGTGATCACAAAAGCAATCGCACGCGGGTGCGTAGAGCATCTAAAGACGAAGAGGCAAGTGTGGTTTTTAAGTCATTTGATCTCTTGATCAGACGATTGAGATCGTGTGTACATGATGGGCACATGAAATGGCTGAAGCTAAAGGGTAGGCGACGTGGTGCGCTCTAAGCGCTTGGATCCTCATTGCACAGTAGAGATGGAAGCATGCCTTCAGCAATGTTCAGCTACAGTGATGATTATATCCATCACTAAAGACCCCCAGCATTAATTCTAAGCCCTTAAAGGACCCTTTTGCCCTCAATTTGCACACCTATAAAAGGGCACTCCTACCACCCATTTCTTCATCCCTTCTCTTCATTTCTCACCCCCTCCAAAGCTCTGCGAGCTGGTCCCATACCCGGGATGCTCCATTAGAGCTAGAGTAAAATAATTTTCCATCTTCTCACCCCCTTCATGGAGCATCTTATGGCTGTCCTCTCATCACCATTCGAGAAGCGGATCCTGCTATGACATCCCCTGTTCCGTCCTCCAGCTCCGTTCTCCATCATCCAGCATCTCACCACCCTTGTCCGGGAACTCCGTCTACACGGCTCATCCTCCAAGCAGCCGTCGAGGAGGATTTCTCTCATCCCTCTCTTTTTACTGCTTACTAGTGTAGATTTCCAGCTTTCTAGTTGTAGCGATTAGATGTAATGAACATGTTGCTATGGTTATGAAACATTTGTTTATTCTCTCCCTATTTTTTCTTTATTTGTATTGTTCTTTCTCTCTCTTCTATTAATTATTCTTTAAGTAGAATAGCTAGTAGATTAATTTCAACCAGCTAATCTGCATTTGTGACAATAATTCCAACATGATTTTTGATCAAACGTTCACCTCCCCATGTTCGACCCGGGACTCACTAGAGTTTTAGTAAAATTTAATGGATAGAGGATTTTTACGCAATTACAACGAGAATGTTTTTAAACTCAAACTTTTAGCATAGAAAATCTCGTTCATCACCTCCCCCCCATCAGGATTTACAATACCTCCTTGAAAATTCAAGTTGGAGTTACTTCAGGCCAAAGACCTACAGGTCATTTGCCTTTCCAGCCCATGCCTAATCCAAATAACCAAAGGAACCACAACCAGGGTTCAAATCCCAATCATTATCAACCCCCCATCCAACTAGCCCCATAGCATCGCCCAGGTTTCCATCAACATTAGCTCCCTCGCCCTCCTCCCATGAACAACCACACTGCAAATGCAATCCAGTTGAGGAGCAAGAAAATATTTAAACATCTTGGGCCATCTTATCCCACACAAGAAACCCACCCATTCCAAATGCAAGTTGACTCTCCTCCCACCCCAACTAAGGAAGAACATGATCAATCTAATTTGCAAGACAAGACTCCCATCCCTTTTCCTCAATCATTTTAATCCACCAATAGAAAGAAGAAATCTGAGCCTATGACTGAAGAACTCATGGATTTATTTCGGCAAGTTTAGATCAACATCCGTCTCCTCGATGCAATCAAATACATACCTTCCTATGCCAAGTTTTTAAAAGATATTTGTACTCCCAAAAGGCAGATAAAAAGTATAGGTAGAGTGCATCTTTCAGAGACAGTAAGCTCTATCATATAGAGCAAGCTGCCTCCAAAGATGAAAGACCTGGGCATTCCATTAATTTCTATAATTATTGATGATACTTCATTCAATCGTGCCATTCTCGATCTTGGTGCCTTAGTCAATATTATCGCCATTGTTCTTTTTGAAGAATCCAAGATCGATGAACTAAAGCCTGTTGAGGTCACTCTACAATTAGCAAACCAATCTTCAATTAAACCTAGGCGGATTATCAAGGATGCAATTATCAAGGTCTAGAATTGTGTCTTTCTTGTAGATTTTCTGGTCCTTGATATTGAGGTATCTAAAGCTCTGAAGAATGCCCCCATCATCCATGGAAGACCCTTCTTAGTCACCGTAAAAGCAAATATTAACTGTCATATAGGAAAAATGGATATTACCTACGATGGCCAAACAATCACTCTTGATATTTTTCAAGCTTCCAGGAGATTCAATGATCATAATTTCTTTGAGGACTCAGATACATAAATAAATAATTTGGTGGAAGAAACTATGTTTGTGGAGTCTTTTTTTGACTACAATCTCTTTGAAGATTCTGACTCTGAATTAGTGGTCAGCAACATCAACAACTTGGAGACTTGCCTTCAATCACACCCTCTTCCTGATTCATCACCTAACCCTTCTACTCTGATTTCACCTCTCCCTCCCACCTTGACTCTCAACTCACTTACCACCCTAACAATATTTCCAAATTTATTTATGCTAATTAATGCCTAACTAATGCTATTCTAAGGGTAATTTGGGTTAGATTGCATTTAGTTAGATTAGATTAGTCATTTTAGGTCATATTGTAAATAATGCATACTTTTGGGCCTTTGTGCAAATTTTTCCATAATTGTATTTGTTGCCTTGGTGTGTTTATTTTTAAATGTGCAGATACAAAATTTCAGGTTAATCATAGTAGTGCTGATTAAATTTCTAGACTTGAGCTCATTTGAAGATGACTATGCCTAGTTAGTAGACCCATTTCGAGACCCAATTAGACCTTAGCCCCAACCTATTTCCTAAACTAATTGTCCCTTTTACCAAGCCCAAACCTAAGCCTAATAGCCTACACGTAAATTCCCATGCCCACCTTACCACTAAAAATCCCACACTTATTTTCCTAAATTCCCAAACCAACCCATACAATTTCCAACTTATCCCCCTATGTACACTCACCCACGTC
The DNA here is from genome assembly GCA_037157565.1 of Thalassia testudinum. Classification (NCBI taxonomy): domain Eukaryota; kingdom Viridiplantae; phylum Streptophyta; class Magnoliopsida; order Alismatales; family Hydrocharitaceae; genus Thalassia; species Thalassia testudinum. Next base: position 54,430,524 of record JAZHRO010000025.1, on the reverse strand, counting down.
AACCACCCTCCTCTTAATTTAAAAACCCATCCCATGCAGCCAACATATAAATTCCCACCGAAACAAGCCTAAGCCCCATGCAACATCACGTTAACTTACCCAACAAACACAATCCTATTCCATCACCTACGTACTACTTATGCCTATGTATTATCTAAATAACCCCACATCCACAACCCAACCACCTAAATTCCCCACAAAAAAAAAATCCCAAACAAAAACCCATGCAACAACCTAAATAATTCCTATATCCCACTAAACCATAAACCTTTCACATGCACCACTCAACACCCAATGAGCACCACACCATACATTTTCTTTTATTAAAAAAATTATATTTCTTATTTAAGTCTCAACATCCAACCATTAGTTTAGGATATCCTCCAATTTCCCAATGATCGACATGTGCTTCGCGTGTTTGAAATTGGGGTTACGAGTAACCCATCGTCGTAGTTGCAAAACTCATGATCAAATAAAATTTATACCGAAACTCTAAGGGAGTCCCGAGTCAAACACAGGGAAGCGACGTTTACTTTGTATGAAAATCGCACTTTGATTTGTTTCTTTTTGGTGTTTTAGGGTTTTGTTAATTTTTTTGTTTTTGAAATAAAAGACAAGCAATCACATGATAGAGATGAAATCAAATGTGATGTATTGCATGAATGTCTATTACAATAATCTACGAAAGCATAAAAAGAGAGGGAGGTGAGAAGAAATCTCCCGAATTGACTGTTCGGTGAGACGACGGTGCCTGGCAGAAGCTCGGATGAAGGAGGTGAGGAGTGGGACAACAGAGGTGAGATGCATGAGGACGTTGGGTAGAGGAAAGCTTCATCGTGGCTTCAGAATGGAGGTGAGAAGGCGGAGATGATCTGCTACCGGAATGAAGGTGGGAGGATGGCTCCAAGGTGACCTATGAATGGGGATGGGAAGATGGAGGAATATTTGGTAAGGTAGAGGTTCGCTACACTAATAGAAGCCTTGGGAGTTTGAGAGTAAGCTCTAATGTAGCATTGGTAAGCTTGCTAGAGCTTAGGAGTAGGTGGGAGTAGAGTAGGCAGAGATGCCTTGGAAAGGGGGGTGTGTAGGCCTTTATATAGTGGATGGAAAGAAAAGAATCCCGTGCACAGGCATTCAGTGACACCTACAATCGTCACTAAAGGCTGCTCAAGCTGTTGCCAAAAGATCCGTGCCTCTTCATTGCCTTGGCTAGCGCATGCACTACGTAGGCCATTTAGTGACAACTGTAAGTGTCACTAAAGGCTCACTCTTCTGTCGTTGTAAATCCCGCGCCCACCGCTCATGCCCGCAGCCGTCTTCGCGTACGTAGGCGTGGATAAATCCTGGCCTTTGGATGAAGGATCACACGACTGAGAGAAGATCATGCCCCTTCGCAAAATTTGAATCATGCGCCTCGCCATTAGCCGTAGGATGCTGTGTTCAAACGTCTTAACTACGTGCTCAGAGAGAGTGCATCTGTCTTGTGCGCGGGGCAACGCTGACCGCTCGATCAAGATCGAGCAATCCAATTTGGCTGAGCAGGTGTAGGCGTGGCGGATCAGGAGTCAAACTCGCGCCTCCTGTTTGCGGAGAGAGTGCCTCACCGTTTGGCCAAGGCGCATCTTTGTCGAGTGGAGAGCGGTGCAGTTGTGCATCTCAACTATTGGATGAAGATCCAATGATCGAGATGAGGCCTTCCTTGAGCTGCTTGAGGTCAGGTGAGGAGTTCAACTATGGAGCGCACATCTTAGCCATTGGATTGAGATCCAACGGCTATGATCTGATCTTGCAGCGGGCTTGGAGATGCCTTGGCTCAGGTGGGGCGACCTGGATGGTGCCACGTGGCGCCATCTGGGCTATCAATCTTCTTCTTGCGGAGGATGCTATGAGTTCAGATTGGGGCGATTCTCACGTTGACGAACTGTGATCATTGCTCTGAATCCATCTGTACGGTCAGATTCTTCATTTGAAGCCTATAAAGATGTCGCACTGCCTTCTGGCCATGTAAAATGATGAAATTAATGCACATAATACACAACTATCCTAAATGCAATGCAATGGATGTTTGTGCAATATTTATATCATGATATGCAATGCTAGGACTAGGAACTATCGTAAATAAGCATTTTACGAAGAATTTATACATGTTTATCATACCCCCATGCTTACTTTTTGCTAGTCCCTAGCAAAATTAACCTAAATGCTATGTATAAAAGTAGAGTCAGGATTCGATTATTTAGGCAAAATTCGTCAATTGCTTTTGAAAATCACAACCCCAGGACCTAATTACAAAAAGAACTCAACAGTGCCTGGGTGTCTTCCAGAATGCCGACCGTCCAATCCCTTGCCTTATTTGAAAAGAGAAGATACAATTTTTTTTTGTACTTTTGGAGTTTAAGAGTTCTGGGATAACTTTTTACGGCTACCCAACCCACCCAAGACTTGAAAAGTACTCCAAGTGCTAAGCATCTAGTGAAAAGAGTGAAAGACTCACTAGGCGGCCGTTAAATCGGACTTTGGGTTTCTACGACCCTAGGTGACCTTGCCTAGAGGTTTATCTTTTCGAATAGTTGCTTTCTCCCTACTTTTATTTATCGGGTCAACAAAAGGACGAACCCAGTGTATATCTCCCTGGTTTATTCTACTTCCTCGCTTCTTCCCTAAGTGTTGTGGTAATTATTGTGCATTGTCTTTTTGTAAGCTGGGTTCTGAATAATCGGCCAATGGCTGTTACTCACGACAACTTTCCAGCCATACTCGTGCGATGAAGTGTGGTTTTATTATTATTATTATTTTCTCCTTTTTCTTTTTTTTTGTTTCTTTTTTTTAAGTAGGTGCTTTCTTGATCTAAGATTTACCTAAAGGAAGTATAATGAAAATGGTCTTGTGAATGGGCTCTGAACAACCGGTCGATGAGCTGTTACCACTGACAACTTGCTAGCCATACCACCTTAGATAGTTCATTAGCTACCCAATTTCTGAAGAAACCGTCAAAAAGCGAGTTAGTGCAAAAAAAGTGTGTAGATGCTTAGGCTTAAAGTCCCCCCAAATCAGAGGGCGGGTTGATAAGTTGCATACTTATCATCCCAATTTATTTACCAAATTAAAATGAATTTTAATTGGAGAGGACTCGAGATAAGTCCACATTCGAGTGAACACTTGGGCTAATTAAGGTCGAAGACCTGAAGAGTCTAAGTATTCAGGTTTGAAAGTATCAATTCCTAAAGTTTGCAACTCCTAATGCTTAAGTTCTCATCTCTTAATTCTAATATTTTTTTCTTTTAATAGAATAAAAGAAAAGGAAATTATTGTTATAGCTGACAAAAAGATTATAAGAAATTTCCACCCCCCATGCTTATCTATTGCAATGTCCTCATTATTAAAAATGAAAGCATGCAGGAGAGTAGAAGTGGAAGAATAGCACCTGGTTTCTGTGAGACTCTGGTCAGCTTAGAATAGTCTTTACATGTACTGAGTTTAGTGCCTTTAGCTGGGCGATGATTGGCCGGTGGTGGTTAAGGCAAAGTAAGAGCGACCTTGTCTGAAATGGGTTCAAGGAGCACATGGTCAACAAAGGGTTTGAGACATTGTCCGTTGACCTTGAAGATATTACCCGTCTTCGGGTCAGAGATTTTGATGGCTCTGTTAAGAAAAATTCGCTCAATAATGAATGGGTCGTCCCACTTAGACCTGAGTTTTTCGAGGAAAGGCTTTAATCGAGAATAGAAAAGCCAGACCTTCTGGTTTTGCTCAATGCTCTTTCGTGAAATCATCTGGTCATGGAGAGCTTTGGTCCTTGCCTTATAGATTCTGGCATTTTCATAAGCATCATATCGAAGCTCCTCCAACTCAGATAATTGGAGTTTCCTGGTTTTCTAGGCCAACTCTAGGTCAAAATTACACTTCCTGATGGCCCAAAATGCTCGGTGTTCAAGTTCCACGGGTAAGTGACATGCCTTACCAAACACCAGATGGAATGGAGACATACCGATAGGTGCTTTGTATGCCGTACGATAGGCCCAAAGAGCATGATCTAGCTTTTGGGTCCAATCCTTCCTATCAGGCCTAACGATTTTCTGCAAAATGTTTTTGATCTCTCGATTGGAGACCTCGACCTATCCATTCGTCTGAGGGTGGTAAGGTGTGGAAATCCAATGATTCACCCCATATTCCCCCAGTAAATTCCAAAACTGGGCATGAGTGAAATGTGTGCCACCATCACTGATAATTACCCTAGGAACCCCGAATCGACTGAACATATTTTTCCTCACAAAATCAATGACCACCTAGTGGTCATTGGTCCGGGGGGGGATTGCCTCAATCCATTTGGACACGTAATCAACAGTGACTAGAATATACTGGTGTCCAAATGAAGGAGGGAAGGGTCCCATAAAGTCGATGCCCCAAATGTTGAAAATTTTGATGGAAAGAATTGGGTTCAGGGGCATCCTATCTCTCTTAGCCATGTTCCCAAGTGTCTAGCATCGGGTGCATGACTTTGAGAAATCCTGGGCATCCTTAAATAATGACAGCCAATGGAATCTGGATTGTAAGATTTTTGCTGCCGTCTTTTCCTAGAAAAGTGTCCACTGCACGCAGATGTGTGGCAGAACTCAAGTATGTTATGGAACTCGATTTTCGGGACACATTGACTAATAATTTGTTCTACACTGATGCAGTATAGCTTGGGTTCATCCCAAAAATAATATTTGGCCTCAAACACAAGTCTATCCCGTTGTTGCTTGGTCCAATCCTAGGGGATTTGACCAACGACCAAATAATTGACAATATCTGTAAACCAGGGGGTTCGGATACCTGAGACTGTAAGGATAGTTTCATCCAGAAATGTATCAGAGATCGGGACATCAAGATTAGGTGAATCAATTAGGATTCTTAAGAGGTGATCTGCCATTACATTTTGTGCCTTGGCTTTATCCCTGATTTCAAGTTCGAATTCTTGAAGCAGCAGATCTAGTGAAGAAGCCGAGGTTTGGCATCCTTTTTGGCCAAGAGATGTTTCAAGGCTGAGTGGTCGGTATAGATGATGACACAAGAACCTAACAAATAAGCCCTGAATTTTTCTAAAGCAAAACCTACATCTAGCAATTCTTTTTCAATAACGGTGTAGTTCCTTTGGGCTTCGTCCAGAGTCTTGCTAGCATAGTAAATCATAGAGGGCTTTTTCTCAATCTTCTGACCCAAGACAGCCTTAATGGCATAATCAGATGTGTCAGCCATAATCTCAAATGGGGTTGTCCAGACCGGTGGTTGCAACACCGGGGTACAGGTGACTACCATTTTTAATAAATCAAATGCCTTACAACATGATTCATCAAACTCGAACGGCATGTCTTTGGCTAGAAGGTTACTCAAGGGCCAAGCAACCTTCGAGAAGTCCTTAATGAATCTTCTGTAAAAATGCACATGCCCAAGGAAAGAGCAGATCTGTTTTACGGATGTGGGTGGAGGAAGTCTAGAGATAGCATCCACGTTAGCTTTATCAACTTCAATACCCCATCTAGAGACCACATGACCCAAGACAATGCCTTCCTGAGTAATAAAGTGGCTCTTTTCCCAGCTAGGGACTAGCAATGTTTTGATGCATCTCTGGAGGATCAATTCCAAGTTAGCTAGGAAAGACTCAAAAGAATCTCTGAAAATGGAGAAATCATCCATGAATACCTCAAGACAATCTCCCACCATATCAGAAAAGATGGCCAGCATGCACCTTTGAAAAGTTGCAGGTGCAATGCAAAGCCCGAAAGACATTCTACAGAATGCAAAGGTTTTGTAGGGACATGTGAAGGTTGTCTTTTCTTGGTCTTCGAGATGGATAGAGACTTGGTTATATCCCGAATAACCATCTAGGAAGCAAAAGTATCTTTGCCCAGGTAACCTTTTAAGGATTTGATCGATGAATGGAAAGGGAAAGTGATCCTTTTTAGTGGCTATGTTCAGCTTCCTATAGTCAATACAGACTCTCCAAGCAGAAGCTGAATAAGTGGTGAAGGTTTCCCCTTTCTCGTTAGTCGTAATGGTTATTCCTGCCTTCCTGGGAATAATCTGAACGAGGCTAACCCACAGACTATCTGAGATTGGGTAAATAATATTAGCATCGAGCCACTTGATTATCTCCTTGTTGACCACTTCTCGCATACTCGAGTTTAGTCTCCTTTGCATTTCGCGAGAAGGGCGGGATCCATCTTCCATGAAAATACGATGATTACAATAAAATGGCTCAATCCCCCTAAGGTCATGAATGGTCCAACCAATTGCCTCCTTGTTGTTCTTAAGGACCTTAATTATCCTCAATTCTTGCTCCTTTGTCAAAGCAACACTAATAATCACAAGGAGCATGTTTTCAGGTCCTAAGAACTCATATTTCAAATTTTTTGGTAATGGTTTTAATTCCAGCTGGGGTGGGTTTAGAATTGAAGGTAGGGTGGATGCTGATGAAGATTCATCAGGACGATCCAGTGGAAGAGGCTGGGAATGAACAAAATCAATAGCCTCTTCAGGGTGTGGCAGGTCTACCACGGAGGGTTGTGGGTTGGGTTCGCTAAAACTGGTGGAGTCCTCGAGTGCACTGATTGTCATACAAGTCTCAAGATCCTGATCCTCGAGCTCCTCAATAAATCCACAATCCTTAAATCCTCTTATTGCCTTAAAAATATCCAGAGTTAACTTCTTATCCCCAAAGGTGATCTCCATACTACCAGTTTCATAGTTTATGTTGGCCTTGGCGGTAGGTAGAAACGGAAGCCCCAGAATGATGGGCGTGTTCCTTAAATCATTAGGTACATCCATGTCAAGGATGAGGAAATCTACAGGAAAATAGAAATCCTTGACCTTGAAAATTACATCCTCAATAACGCCTCTCGGTGTGGTGACCAATCGGTTTGCTAATTGTAGCATTACTGAGGTTGGCCTGAGTTCACCTAACCTAAACCTGTCATAAAGAGAAGTCAGGATTAGGTTGATGGATGCACTTAGATCCAACAGTGCCCTATCAAAAGTGTATTCCCCAATAATGCATGAGATCAAAGGGGCACCTGGATCTTTCTTCTTTTGAGGAAGGTGATGCAGGATCACAGAACTTTCCTGCTCAAGGAGAATCACCTTCCTTGGAGTGGGTTCTCTCGGTTTACGCTGTTGGGTACATAGTTCTTTCAAAAATTTAGCATAAGCCAGGATGTGCTTAGTAGCATTGAGGAGCGGAATATTGATCCCTATGCTTTTGAATGAATCCTGGAGCTCCTCATTGCTATCAAGGGTTTTCTTCTTCTCAATTTTCAATAGGGCTTCAGGGAAGGGGATATGGGTGGTATTTTCAATTTTCGGTCCCTGGGCCTTATTGTCTTCTTCAATCTCCTCCTCTTCTTTCTCAAGCTCCCCAGGGTTTTGGCATCTAGAAGGTAATTTAGGATCCCAGGTTTGCTTTCCACTTCTCAAGGTGATAGAGTTTGTAGAGGCATACAGGTTTGAGCCTTGAGGTGGGTTAGTGAAGATTGGAGGGCCTTAGTTAGTCATGTAACCAGAAGAAGAAGATGAGGGATCCTGTTCAACCACCTGAGCATGTGCGTGTGGGTCCCTTTGATTCTCGTACCCTTGGGCTCTATTGCCTTGATTTTGCACATTGCGCGGGTTGGGTACGGGTTGAGATGGTAGAGATCTGGGTTGTCGAGTGTTAGCAATTAACCTGGATTGCAAGTTATCCAATGATGTCTTCATTTGCTGCATAAGTTGAAGCATGGACCCTTGCATTTCTACCATTTGCCGGTGTAACTTAGCTTGCCCTGCAGATTTTGGGCATTCCAAGATGGCTGAGTAACCAGTCTCAAGCACAGCTGGGTGTATACTTGACCTTGACCCATAGGTCTTTGAGATGCATAGTTGCTGGGTCGAGTTTGGGTCTGTTGCCCCTGACTTTTCCAGGAGAAGTTAGGGTGGTTCCTCCAAGCCGAGTTATAAGTGTTGGTATATGGGTTGGACCTAACATTCTCTCGCACTGCATATGCATCCTCATAGGATGAGGATGGAGAGAAGGAAGGATTAGAAAAACTGGGATCAAAGGCCCCAATTTGGAACCCATAAGGTTCCGAGAAATCCTGGCTCACAGGTTGAGCCAAATCAAGTTTGTTCACAAATTCCCGCCCCGTGGGAGCTCGTGAGGAATAGAATCCTGATTTCAGGGATTGAGTAGGTATAGAAGTGTTTCATGAATTCCCAGACATCCATTCTTCCATTCTCTTAGCAACCAAGTCCATTTTATCCAGTTTATTACAAATCAATTCCGTGTCAAATGAATGAGAATCCTGGATCTCATTAGCAGTTGACCTGGTTATTGGGACCGGTTGAATGAATCCATGAAGGCATGATTAATTGAGTTTTCACTCATTTCCTCAAACATGTCGTATGCGCTATCTACATCCCTGTTGAGGAAATTGCCTCCGCAGGAAGCGTCCACGAGATTATGGAGTTGCTCAACCAACCCGTGATAGAAAATCTGCTCAAGTTGCCATTTCGGCACCTTGTGGTGTGGACACTTCCTCAAAAGTTCCTGGAATCGCTCACAGGCAGCATGAAATAGTTCCCCCGGCCGTTAGGCGAAAGTGGTAATCACCCATCACAAGGCATTAGTCCTTCCGATAGGGAAGAAGTTCTTCAAGAAAGCCAACTTAAGAGTATCCCAAGTTTCTATCGACCTTCCTATAGTCCGGTACCAATGTGAGGCTTTATCCCTGAGAGAGTGGGGGAAGAGCCTCATGATCATTCGCTCTTCATTCACATTCCTTACTTTAGTGGTCTGAACCAAAGTGGTCAGATCCTCCAAATGCTGGAATGGGTCCCCTGAGCTAAGCCCATGAAAGTGATTAATCAAACTAAAGACTTGGGGCTTGATTTTTATGTCTCCGGTTGGAATCATGACACTGGGACATTCCCCATAATTTGAAGGATCATAAAAATCCTTCAAGGGCTGAGCACCCTGACCATGCATATGTTGGAACCATTGCTGCATTTGCTGCAATTCTTCTAATTGCCTCTGAATCAACTCTTGCTGGTTTGGGGGCGGGGGAGGAGGTTGTTGATCAGCCATGGGATCTGCTTGGCTATAGCTCAACGTCCGCCTCCTAGAATGGTCTAAAGGTCCTTCCAATCTAGGATTCAATGACCTTCCAAGCATGCACTGGAAGGAAGTCGGAAGGATGAGGAAGAGAGGGAACCCTGCAGCACAAGAATACAAGCCTGTCCTTAGATGGGGTAGCCTAAGGGTCCACAAACTCTCAAAATCCATCCTAAGATTATGGATGATTTACTCTACTTATGTCCAGGCAATCCAACCAGTTAGAAGGAGGGATCGGGGAGAAGGTTCTTCCTTTGGCTTGCACCTCCGGTTCCTAGTGTACCCCCCAGCCACAGTCGTTTGATGCCACTCCCCTAGATAGACATCAGATTGACTAGTATAAGTAGGCTAATCGTGAATAATCTCAATCTGGATCCCGTAGATCCTTAAGGCCAACGTCCTTAAGAACCAATCCTTAAGGCCAACGTCTACTCAATTTTAATTAGGCTCGGGACAATGATGCTTCTAGAATGTGATGGGCCCTTAATGGGTTGTGCCCTTAATGATTTGTTTGAGAATGTGCGAATATGCACAACCAAAAGGTTTTCAAGAAAGATTATTAATGATGAGGTGAGTTTTAGAGTTTGAATCTTACTTAATAGCTTTTAGGATTCAAATATTAGGTGCTTTCAACCAAGTTTTGTGTGGCAAACCAAGTTGGTTTTTAAAAGCATGTGTTCAAGTATTTTCCTTTAGAAATCAAGAAAAATATGGAGTGCCTGGCTTGACCTAGTTATTGAATCCTATGGGGTAGCTACAAAATGAACCTCTTTTAGGTTAGGTGGTGTGGCCTAAACAATTCAATCAATCGGCTCAAATGCACCATCTATTAAGGAAACAAAAGGTGATTAACCTAATATGATTTCTACTCTTTTATGTGTTGAATTCGTGTACCAAGTCCACAATTTGGAATCCCGATTGAGTAGATGAAAATCAAGTCAGGTTATGTGCCTCTGATGTGGGTGTATAAAGTGTGTAAATTGATTCGTCCCACAGAAAGTACCTTTTTGTTTTTTTTTTTATAAGATGTGGGTGAGACGGGTGAAGGTGGCAAACAAGACAAACAAAGTCTATCCTAGTGTTTATGCAAACACCTAAGTTGATTAGGTCTTGGTTATGATTGTGGTGAAATGAACTAGTGGGGGGAAATGTGGGGGACACTTACAAAACATTCTACCCACACTTTACTCTGGTCTACCACAATTGGATCTCCATGCTTGGGTACCTGCAAGATAGTAGATCAAAGACAAGCGGAGTTAGTGCTATGTAAATGCAAAGAAGCATAGAAAAGAATAAAGTAAATTTCGTTCCCTCACGTGTTTGAAATCTGGGTTACGAGTAACCCGTCGTCGTAGGTGCAAAACTCGTGATGAAATAAAATTTATACCGAAACTCCAAGGAAGTCCCGGGTTAAACACAGGGAGGCGACGTTTACTTTGTATGAAAACTGTTCTTCGATTTTTTTCTTTTTGGTGTTTTAGGGTTTTGTTTTTCTTTTTCATTTTTGAAATAAAAGGCAAGCAATTACAAGATAGAGATGGAATCAAATGTGATGTATTGCATGAATGTCTATTACAATAATCTACGAAAGCATAAAAAGAGAGGGAGGTGAGAAGAAATCTCCCGAATCGGCTGTTCGGTGAGACGACGGCGCCTAGCGGAAGCTCGGACGAAGGAGGTGAGGAGTGGGACGATGGAGGTAAGATGCAGGAGGATGTTGAGTAGAGGAAAGCTTCAGCATGGCTCTGTAATGGAGGTGAGAAGGCAGAGATGATCTGCTACCAGAATGGAAGTGGGAGGATGGCTCCAAGGCAACCTATGAATGGAGATGGGAAGATAGAGGAATATTTGGTGAGGCAGAGGTTCACTACACTAATAGGAGCCTTGGGAGCTTGAGAGTAAGCTCTAATTGAGCGTTGGTAGGCTTGCTAGAGCTTAAGAGTAGGTGGGAGTAGAGTAGGCAGAGATGCCTTGGCAAGGGGGTGTGTAGGCCTTTATATAGTGGATGGGAAGAAGAGAATCTCGCACACAAGCATTCAGCGACAGCTAGAAGCGTCACTAAAGGCCGCTCAAGCTGTTGCCAAAAGATCCGCACCTCTACATTGCCTTGGCTGGCACATGAACTGTGCAGACCATTTAGTGAAGGCTACAAGTGTCACTAAAGGTCCGCTCTTCTATCGTTGTAAATCCCGCGCCCACCGCTCACGCCTGCAGCTGTCATCGCACACGTAGGAGCGAATGAATCTTGACCGTTGGATGAAGGATCGCACGGTCGAGAGAAGATCGTACCCCTTCACAAAATTTGAATCGCATGCCTCGCCATCAGTCGTAGGATGCTACGTTCAGACATCTTAACTACACGCTCAGAGAGAGCACATCTGCCTTGTGCATGGGGCGACGCTGACTGCTCGATCAAGATCGAGCGATCCAATTTAGCTGAGTAGGCGTAGGTGCGGCGGATTAGGAGTTGAACTCGCGCCACTCATTTGTGGAGAGAGTGCCTCACCGTTTGGCCAAGGAGCATCTTTGTTGAGTGGAGAGCGGTGCGGTTGTGCATTTCAACTGTTGGATGAGGATCCAACGAACGAGATGAGGCCTTCCTTGAGCTGCCTGAGGCTGGTTGAGGAGTTCAGCTGTGGAGCACACATCTCAGCAGTCCAAAGGCTGGGAGCTGATCTTGTGGCAGGCTTGGAGACGCCTTGGCTCAGGTGGGGCAGCCTGGATGGCGCCACGTGGCACCATTTGGGCCATCCATCTTCTTCTTGTGGAGGGTGCTATAGATCTCAGATTGGGGTGATCTCGCATTGACGGACTGTGATCGTCGCTCTGAATCCATCTGTTTGGTCGGATTCTTCATCCGAAGCCCGTAAAGATGTCGCACTGCCTCCTGGCCATGTAAAATGACGGAATTAATGTACATAATATACAACTATCCTAAATGCAATGCAATGGATGTTTGTGCAATATTTATATCATGATATGCAATACTAGGCCTAGGAACTATCGTAAATAAGCATTTTACGAAGAATTTATACGTGTTTATCACCCAACAAACCCTCCCACTTAGTTATTTAAATCCTCTCACTTATCCTTTGATGCTACCCATTGATCCTAAACCTATTAGTCCTAGCCCTATAAATTGGTGATCTAAGGCAACTCGGATCAACCAATAGGAAGAAGCCTCCCTATTTCCTATAAATACACCAAGCCACCCCCTTAGGGCTATATCTCCTACTGAGAATTTCCTACCTCCACATTGTCTCTACTACTAATGCTAGTCCATAGCAACTCTGGTGGTTCTGGAGGGTGCACCTTTTGATGAACACACATGAATTCATGATAAAATGCTTATTTATGATAGTTTCTAGGCTTAGCATTGCATATCATGTTATAATACTGCATAACATCCATCGCATGGCATTTAGAATAGTTGTATATTATGTACATTAATTCAATCATTTTATGTGGCTAGGAGGTAGGGAGACATCTTTACGGGCTTCGGATGAAGAATCTGACCAAACAGATGGATTCAAAGCGACGATCGCAGTCCGTCATCATGAGAATCACCCCGATCAGAGCTCTGTAGTACCTTCCACAAGAAGAAGAAGATGGACGGCCCAGATGGCACCACGTGGCGCCATCCATGCCACCCCACTTGAGCCGGCACGTCCTCAAGCCCACCACATGGAGGGATCTCAGCCATTGGATCTCAATCCAATAGCTAAGGGTGGCCTGAACAGCGTGTCAACAAGCTCTACACTTGACCAAGAGCGCGCCTTGGCCAAATGGTGAAGCATCCTCTCCGTAGACACCAGACGCGGGTTCGAGACCCACAACGCCCCTCCCTTCATCAATTGAATGCATGCACATGCAGTAGTAGCAGCGCAGCGCCAGCACGCACCAGCAGCGTGCGCGCGTACACCAACGCATGCCAGCGTGCACACCAGTAGGGCCGCCACAGAATTTGGGTGAATGAGGTGGGACAGCGTAGCTAGCTTAGGCAGATGCGTGCTCGGTTGGCGCCAGCCTTCAGCGACAGCTTGGCAGACATATAATGACGCTTGTGGCCATTGTTAATAATGCACATGCCAGCAAGGCCAGCTATGAGAATGAGCGGGTGTGAGCTGCCTACAGCGACACAACGATGACTTGGAGGTCACTAATGGTCCCATGGCCATTCTAGCCTCTTTTCATCCACTATAAAAGGACCAACACCCCCTCCCTTCCAAGCCATCTCTTCCTTTCTTCCTCTCACCACCTCCAAGGCTCTAGAGAGAGCTTGTCCCAAGTCCGGGATGCTCCTCTAGAGTAGAAAACCAAATAGTTTTCCCTCCCCTCATCCCCATTCGTGGAGCATCCCGTGGCCATCCTCTCACCGCCCTTTGGGAAGAAGATCCTCACTACGATGCTGTCCTGCCCCATCCTCCATCCTCCAGCTTCGTCCTCCATCCTGCTCCTCACCACCTTCCTCCAGGCGACGTCAGAGCGAGTCGTCCTCCAAGCAACCGTCGAGGGGGATTTCTCTCACCTCATTCTTTTTATGCTTTCGTAGTGTAGATTTTTCGCTTTCATAGTGTAACAAACATTCATTTATAAATAGATGATTGTTTCTCTCTCTCTCTCTCTTATATTGTTGCAAGTAGATTAGATAAAAGTAATCGACCTGATCTCTTGCCATATTAAAAATACCAAAAAAATTAAAAAAGACAAAAATGACCAAAAATAAATAAAAGCAAAGTGCGGATTTTCAAAACCAAACGTTCACCATGAAACGGTTCTCCCGGCAGCTAAAATGGCACGAGTTGTCATTTTGGCATCTCGTGGTGTGGACACTTCCTCAAAAGTTCCTGGAATCGCTCCCAGGCACCATGAAACACTTCCTCAAAAGTTACCCTTTCACTCTTTTCACTAGATGCTTAGCACTTAGAGTCCTTTCCGAGTCTTGGACGGGTCGGGTTGCCATAAAAAAGTTATCCCGAAACTCTCAAGCTCCAAAAGTACAAAAAAATTAGAAAAGAAGAAAAAAAAATGTATCTTCCCTTTCCTAATAAGGCGAGGACTTGGGTGGTCTGCATTCTAGTAGACACCCGGGTACTGTAGAGTTTTTGTTGTTTAGGACCTTAGTTGAAATTTTCTATTGTTAATAAACGACTTAGGCCTAAGCGATCTGATCCTAATTTTGATTTTATACATAGCATGTAGTTTAATTTTGCTAGAGACTAGCAAAAGATAGGCATGGGAGTATGATCTAGACACATCTATTTAGGTTAAAATGCCTATTTATGCATGTTCCTAGGCTTAGATTTGCTTTCCATATTGTAAATATTGCATAGCATGCATCATTCTGCATTTAGAGTAGTTGTATATATTTTAGGTTAATTGCGTCCTTTTTGTGGTCAGGAAAGGAGATTTATTTTAGAGCCTCGGATTGATAATCGACCATACAGATCTGATCAGGACGACGATCTGAGTCCAACACCTCCAAAATCACCTTGATCGGAATCCTATAGCACCATATGCAGTTCGAGGAAGATCAATGGCCAAGGGACTAGGTGACATAATTCGGAGCTTCAAATGACAAATCTGACATCGCCGATGGATTCGAATTGACGATCATAGCCCAACAGCATGAAAATTGACTCAATCCGACCTTTGTAGCAGCCCCTACAATAGAAAGAAGATGGACGACCCAAATCGCACCACGATGCGCAACCCAGGTCACCCACGCGCACACACGCGCCACTGCACGTGCACAGCAGTGCGGGTGCGTGCGTGTGCGCGGAGGCACGCACGCGCAGTGGTGGGTGGGAGCGTGGGCTATCTTTAGCGACGTTTGCAGTGGATCTTCAGTGACGTTTATGACCGTCACTAAATGTCCTATATACGAATTTGATTCTTTCCTCCACTATAAAAGGACCCCTACCCCTCCCATTTTTCTTCATCTCTACCTTTCTTCCTCTCACCACCTCCAAGGCTCTAGAGAGAGCATGTCCCAAGCTTGGGATGCTCCTCTAGGGTAGAAAATCAAATAGGTTTCCCTCCCCTCATCCCTAATCGTGGAGCATCCTGTGGCCGTCCTCTCACCACCCTTCGCGAAGAAGATCCTTGCCACGACGCTGTGTTGCCCCATCCTCCATCCTCTGGTTTCGTCCTCCGAGCAACCGTCGAGGGGGATTCTCTCACCTCTTTCTATCTTTTTAGCTTTCGTAGTATAATCTTTCCCACTTTCGTAGTTGTAAAAAAACATTTGATTAGAAATCCATGATTGTTTCTCTCTCTCTTATATTTTCGTAAGTAGATTAGCTAGATAAGCAATTGTCGATCTGATATCTTACTTTCTAAAAAATACCAAAAAAAATAGAAAAGACAAAAACGACAAAAAAATAAAAAGCGAAATGCGGATTTTCAAAACCAAACGTTCACCTCCCTGTGTTCGACCTGGGACTCGCTTTTCGAGTTTTGGTTATAAATTTTATATGATAGATGCGTTTTGCGAGCTACGACGACAGGTCCTCCAAACCCCTAATTTTAATTCGCGAAACACGCCCCCATCATTTTGGTGCTATTGTCGAGGAGGCAACGGAATTTACTTTATTGTTTTCCATGCTTCTTTGCATTTAGGTAAATCTAGGAACTTTTGAGGAAGTGTCCACACCACGAGGTGCCGAAATGGCAACTCGTGCAGATTTTCTATCACGGGTTGGATAAGAAACTCCGTAATCATGTGGACGCTTCCTGCAGAGGCAATTTCCTCAACAGGGATGCAGATAGTGCATATGATCTGTTTGAGGAAATGAGTGAGAACTCAATTAATCATGCCTCCATGGATGCATTCAACTGGTCCCAACAACCCAAGTCAAGTGCTAATGAGATCCAGGATTCTCATTCATTTGACATGGAATTGGCTTGCAATAAACTAGATAAAATGGACTTGGTTTCTAAGAGAATTGAGGAATGGATGTCTGGGAATTCAGGAAACACTTCTATACCTACTCAATCCTAGAATTTCGGATTCCATTCCTCACGAGCTCCCACGGGGCGGGAATTCGTGAACCAACTTGATTCGGCTCAACTTGTTAGACAGGATTTCTCGGAACCTTATGGGTTCCAAATTGGGGCCTTTGATCCCAATTTTTCTAATCCTTCCTTCTCTCCATCCTCATCCTATGAGGATGTGTATGCAATGCAGGAGAATGTTAGGTCCAATCCGTATTCCAACACTTATAACTTGGGTTGGAGGAACCACCCTAACTTCTCCTGGAAAAGTCAGGGGCAATAGACCCAAACTCGACCTAGCAACAATGCATCTCAAAGACCTATGGGTCAAGGTCAGGTATACACCCAATTTCCCTCGAGATCGGTTACTCAGCAATCTTGGAATGCCCAACAATCTGCAAGGTAGGCTGAGTTAAACCGGTAGATGGTAGAAATTCAAGAGTCCATGCTTCAACTTATGCAACAAATGAAGACATCACTGGATAACTTGCAATTTGGGTTAATTGCTAACACCCGACAACCCAGATCTCTACCATCTCAACCCATACCCAACTAGCACAAAGTGCAAAATCAGGGCAATAGAGCCCAAGGGTACGGGAATCAAAGGGACCCACATGCACGTGCTCAGGTGGTTGAGTAGGGTCCCTCATCTTCTTCTTCTGGTTATATGACCAACCAAGGCCATCCAATCTTCACTGCCTCACTTCAAGACCCGAACCCATATGCCTTTGCAAACTCCGTCACCTTGAGAAGTGGGAAGCAGACCTAAAACCCTGAATTACCTTATAGAAGTCAAAACCCTGGGGAGTTTGAGAGAGAAAAGGAGGAGGTTGAAGAAGACAATAAGGCCCAAGGACCGAAAATTTAAAATACCACCCATGTCCTGTTCCCTGAGGCCCTATTGAAAACCAGGAAGAAGAAAACCATAGACAACAATGAGGAGCTCCTGAATTTATTCAAGAACATAGAGATAAATATTCAACTCCTTGACGCTATTAAGCATATCCTGACTTACACTAAATTCTTAAAAGAACTATGTACCCAAAAGCATAAGCTGAGAGAACCCACTCCTAGGAAGGTGATTCTCTCTAAGCAGGTAAGTTCTGTTATCCTACATCACCTTCCTCAAAAGAAGAAAGATCCAGGTGCCCCCTTGATCTCATGCGTTATTGGGGAATACACTTTTGATAGGGCACTATTGGACCTAGGTGCATCCATCAACCTAATCCTGACTTCTCTTTATGAGAGGTTTGGGTTAGGTGAACTTAGGCCAACCTCAGTAACGCTACAATTAGCAGACCATTCGGTCACCACACCGAGAGGCGTTATTGAGGATGTAATTGTCAAGGTCATGGATTTCTATTTTCCCATAGATTTCCTCATCCTTGACATGGATGTATCTAATGATTTGAGAAACACGCCCATCATTCTGGGGCATTCGTCCCTAGCTACCGCCAAGGCCAACATAAACTATGAAAGTGGTAGTATGGAGATCGCCTTTGGGGATAAGAAGATAATTCTGGATATTTTTAAGGCGATAAGAGGATTTGAGGATTGTGGATTCATTGAGGAGCTCGAGGATCAGGATCTTGAGACTTGTATGACAATCAGTGCACTCAAGGACTCCACCAGCTTTAGCGAACCCAACCCACAACCCTCCGTGGTAGACCTGCTACATCCTAAAGAGGCTGTTGATTTTGTTCATTCCCAGCCTCTTCCACTGGATCATCCTGATGAATCTTCGTCAGCATCCTCGCTACCTTCTATTCTAAACCCACCTCAGCTGGAATTAAAACCATTGCCAAAAAATTTGAAATATGAGTTCTTAGGAACTGAAAACACACTCCCTGTGATTATTAGTGCTGATTTGACTAAGGAGCAAGATTCGAGGTTAATTAAGGTCCTTAAGAACAACAAGGAGGCAATTGGTTGGACCATCCATGACCTTAGGGGGATCAAGTCATCTTACTGTAATCATTGTATTTTTATGGAAGATGGATCCCGCCCTTCTCGCAAGATGAAAAGGAGACTAAACCCGAATATGCAAGAAGTAGTCAAGAAGGAGATAATCAAGTGGCTTGATGATAGGATTATTTACCCAATCTCGGATAGTCCGTGGGTTAGTCCCGTTCAGATTGTACCTAGGAAGGTGGGAATAATCATTACAACTAACGAGAAATGGGAAACCTTCACCACTCGTTCAGCTTTTGCTTGGAGAGTTTGTATTGACTACAGGAAGCTGAACACAACCACTAAAAGGGATCACTTTCCCTGGCCATTCATCGATCAAGTCCTTGAAAGGTTAGCTGGGAAAAAATACTTTTACTTCCTGGACGGTTATTCGGGATATAACCAAGTCCCTATCCATTCCGAAGACCAGGAAAAGACAACCTTCACATGTCCCTGTGGAACCTTTGCATTCCATAGAATGCCTTTTGGGCTTTGCAATGCACCTACAACTTTCAAAGGTGCATGCTGGCTATCTTTTCTGACATTGTGGGAGATTGTCCTGAGGTGTTCATGGATGAATTCTCCATTTTTGGAGATTCTTTTGAGTCTTGCCTAGCTAACTTGGAATTGATCCTCCAGAGATGCATCAAAACACGGCTGATCCTTAGCGGGGAAAAGAGCCACTTTATGACTCGGGAAGGCATTGTCCTGGGTCATGTGGTCTCTAGTCAGGGTATTGAAGTTGGTAAAGCTAAGGTGGATGCTATCTCTAGACTTCCTCCACGCACATCCATAAAATAGATCTGCTATTTCCTTGGGCATGTGGGTTTTTACAGAAGATTCATTAAGGACTTCTCGAAGGTTGCTCGGCCCTTGAGTAACCTTCTGGACAAAGGCACATAGTTCGAGTTTGATGAATTATGTCGTAAGGCATTTGATTTATTAAAATGGCAGTCACCTGCACCCCGGTGTTGCAGCCACCGGTCTGGACAGCCCCATTTGAGATTATGGCTGACGCATCTGATTATGCCGTCGGGGCTGTCTTGGGTCAGAAGATTGAGAAAAAGACCCCTGTGATTTGCTACACTATCAATACTCTGGATGAAGCCCAGAGGAACTACACTATTATTGAAAAGAAATTGCTAGCTATAGTTTTCGCTTTAGAAAAATTCAAGGCTTATATTTTAGGTTCTCATGTCATCGTCTATACCGACCACTCTAAAAATTCAACAAAGAAGCTGGAAATAAAGATTTTACTAGATACAGTGATTGGAGATGGAAGCCAACCCTAGGGCAACAGGAGAGAGGGTCCATGGTGATGGAGGATGGACAACCTGGAGATCTAGGGCTTGGAGGAGGAAGGAGAGAAGAGGTCCGATGGCCAATGGAAGAAGGGTACCAGGCAAAATTCGAGTTAATGATGGCAAGCCATGGGGCAACAAGCAAATTGTGTGTTTTCGGTGTCAACGTCGAGGGCAAAAGTCGAGAACTTGAGTTCTTAGCTCTTAGAGAGGGAAAGAGATGATGGAAGGGATGAAGAAAATGTGGAGGGCATAGGGCCTTTTATAGGTGACTAGGGGAAAATAGGTCATTTTAAACTTAAAACATTAATGTAAGGGTCTTTAGTGATGGATATAACCATCACGAAAGCCCCCATGTCGCTAAACACGTGTTCGCACCCTCGCATCTTCATCTTTAGCAGCGAACGCTTCATCACGCACACACCAGCTCAGCCATTTGATCATTTAATCAGACGGCTTAACTCACGTGAGCCACTTCACCTTCAGCATTACTCGCCCCCCACATGAGATGGCACGTCATCGCACGCATCCGCGCTGCACTTCCATCCGTTGCTCGATAAGGTGTCACATTGTGCCCTCATCCACCGTTCGCCTCTAATCTAACGGTCAAATTGAATGCAGCATGCTCACCTCTTTGATTTGAGGTGCGTGAGGTCTGGACCACGTGACCTCCCTTTCCACATACACCGCTCGACCGCTGCACCACCAGTCTCTCTTTGTCGCATTTGTTGATTTCCATCCACGCGCTCTCAGCCATTGGATGGATGATCCAACAGCTAAGATTGCTTCATCAGAAGAAGAAGGGCTGCGGGCATTGCTGGGGTGATTTGGGTGGCTGGGATGGTGCCACGTGGCACCATCCTAGCCGTCCATCTTCATATGCTCGTATGTAGTGCTGCAGATGTCGGATTGGATCGATTTTCACGCTATTGGGTTGCGATCATCGATCCAAACCTATCTGTCTAGTTGGATTTGTCATCTGAGGTATGGATTTACACCACCTGGCCCCTTGATCTCTAATCTTTCTCGAACTATATCTAATGCTACAAAAATCCGATCGGGGTGATCTCAGACTCATTGAACTCCAATCGTCGCTCTGATCAGATCCATATTGTTGGATCTTCAACCCAAGGCCCCGATAAATATTTCCCTGTCCTTGGCCATAAAAAGAGGCAAATTACTATACAATTTTTACAAATTAACCTAAATGCATGATGATGCATGTTATGTAATATTTACAATGCATGATGCTTCTATAACACTAAGAACATGCATAAATAGACATTTTAGGCTACTTAAATGTATACACATCACACCATCATGCCTATCTTTTGGTAGTCCCTAGCAAAAACTATATGCTATTTATAAATAGAATTAGGATCAAATTACTTGGGCAAAAGTTATGTTTCAACACTAGGATCAAATTACTAAGGACTTGAACTACAGAGACAGAACAGTACCTAGGTGTTTGCCAAAATGTTGACCACCCAAGCCCTCGCCTTATTCAAAACTAGAAGCATTTTTTCTTCTTTTTCTTCTTTTCTATTTTTTTCCAGATTATTAAGTTTAGGGTCTCGAGGCAGCTTTCTACGGCTACCTAACCAACCCAAGGCTTAAAGAGAACTCTATGTACTAAGCATCTTTTTGTGTGTAATGTGATAGACTCACTAATCGACAATCAAAATGGACTTCGAGTTTCTACGCCCCTAGGTGACCCTGAAAAGGAATTCTGCCTAAAGGTGTATCTATACGACCGGCAGCTATCTCCTTACTTTTATTTTTTTGGGGTCAACACAAGGGTGAACCCAGTGTATATCTCCCCAGATTATTCTACTTCTTTGCTTCTTCCTAAGTGTTTGGAATTAAACATGCATTTTTGTGAGTTGGGTTCTAGACAACTGACCGTTGAGTTGTTACCACTGACAACTTGCCAGCCATACTCATGCGGTGAAGTGTGACTTATTTCTTTCTTCTTTTCTTCTTTTCTATTTCTTTTCCTTTTTCTTTAGGGGTACTTTTTTTTCTAAGTAGGTTGCTTCCTTGATCAATGATTTACCTAAAGGTAGCAAGAAGAGAATGGTCGTGTGGTTGGGCTCTAGACAACTGGTTGATAAGCTATTACCATCAACAACTTGCCAGCCATACCACCCTAGAAGGTTCATTAGCTACCCAATTTTCATTAAAACTGTCGAATAATGAGTTAGTGAAAAATAGTGTGTAGATGCTTAGACTTAAAGTCCCCCCAAATCAGAGGGCAGGTTGATAAGTTGTATACTTATCACCCTAACTTATTTAACTAATTTGAAATTAATTTTCAAATGGCAAGGACTCGAGAAACAAGTGCACATTTTAGTGGACACTTGGCCTGATTAAGCCCGAAGACCTGAAGGGCCTAAGTGTTCAGGTCGTACTTGATAAACGCCAGTTTATCATCATTCTTATGCATTAAAATAAACCTAGCTCTTAGGATTTTGCTTTGCAAATGGGTTTTTGGGATGCATTTAGGCATCAATTAAGTTTGGCATGCATTGCACTTTTTATTGTCTTTTTAATATGTTTGTGTGAGCATTAGGGGTATACAGATTGTCAGAACTTCAAAACCCTAGTACTCAGGAAGGCAACTGGTGAAGAAGAAGCTTAGACTAGTTGGAACTCAGCTTGATCTAGCTCACCATAGCTGGATTCTAGCTCACTTGAACTAGGGTTAGCTCATCCTAGCTCCATTCAGCTCATCTTAGTTGAATGGTAGCTCAAGAGAGCTCATCTTAGCTTAGGTCAGCTCAGATCCAGCTCAACTTAGCTAAATCTAGCTCATCTCAGCTCCCATTAGTTTACAGGTAGCTCTATCTAGCTCAGATGAGTTGATTGGAGTTCACCTCAGCTCAGGACTAGCTATATCTAGCTTCACTCAACTCCAGCCAGCTAAAGATGACTTCATCTTAGCTCAGGAAGCTCAAGTCCAGCTCCCATGGACTCAGCTTAGCTCAAGTTAGTTGAGTTAAGCTACCTTAGCTACCTTAACTTGCTAGGTACACCCCGAGAGCATTAGACCCAGCTCACCGCAGCTCCTTTCAGTAGAAGCTAGCTTGCTTTAGCTTGGCTTAGTAGCTAGCAAAGAACTAGCAAGTTAAGCCAGCGAAGGTAGCTCCTTGAAACTCTCTTCAGCAACCACCAGCTCCAGTGCAGCTCATGATGACTACCTCCAACTCTTCTCCCTAAAAACCCTAGCTCCAAATGCCTCCAACCCTACTCCCTACTAGCTAAGCTAACTAAGCTGCTTAGCTTAGCTAGTCAACCTCCATGGCACCAAAAACTACTACCCTACTACCTAAGCTCCAGAAAAAAGACCACCTACTCCTACTTTATTTTGGTGCCAACTATCCCTTCCATCACCACCCTACATCCACCATCAAAACCCATCTCCACCCTCCATTTTTTCCCTCCAAAATCAATGCCTTCTAGAAGGTATTTTTGGAGGGAAAACCAAGGCACCTCTTCATTTCCCTCCCATTTTTCCCTCTAAAAATTTCCAAGCACCCCTTCATTTCCCTCCAAAAAACAACCATAACCACCCCCCTTCCCATCCTATAAATACCCTACCCTATCACCACGTAATTCCCATCCTCCCATTAGTTTAATTCCACATTACACCCACCATAATTCAAGGCCAAGGAAGAAAAAGAAGAGAAGAAGATTAAGGGGACATCCTACTCACCCTTTTGGTGCCTTCTTCCCCTTCTTTCTTCTCCCTTGTGCCACGCCAAGGAGGAGGAGCACTTCCCCACTAGGAGGATGGCTAGGCAAGGAGGAGCAAGGGTGGTGCATGCCCACCCTTGGAGGAGGAAAGTTAAGGTGGAAGCTTCCACCTTAGAGGACACCATTTGAAGGAGCTTTACAAGGAAGGAGTTGGAGGACTCTTTTCAAGCCTGGGAGCTACTAGGCTTGGAGCAAGAAGCCATCATCTTCTTCACCATTTCATTTAGAGGATTTGTGTTTTTACCTTCTTGCATTTCAAGTAGATCAGAAGCTTTCCTCTATGTTTTGTGTAGAACAAGTTCAATTCAATTCAAGTTGCCTTCTTTTAAATTCTTGTCGCATTTGTCTTTTATCTAGATCTAGCACTTTTTCACTCTTTCTCCCTAATTACTCTAGGCCCCCACATGCCGAGAGTGAGCTTAGGGAGAGACCTTTCTTGTCACTCTAGCACTAGTTTAGTGGATTACGTTGAGATTGCCTTTTCCTTCGTCAACAACTTTGCGAATGATTGACAAGCGTGGAAATCGCGAGTTTTCAAAAAATGTCATAGTATAGTCGCGAAATCCCCTTGACAAAAACATCGATAATATCGAAACTCGATGGATTTTATTCTTTTGAAAACTTGAGTCCCCGTCGTTTGTCTCTGGGAGGCGTGAAAACAAGTCAAGATTTGAATCGGCTTAATCTAACCTAAATATAATTTAACCTAATATATATTTTTTGTCTTTTTTTGTTTTTGATTTTTATTTTGAAAAGCGATAGGAAACCTAGATCTAGACTTGCTAGCGAAAACTTGAGTGACTACGTGCATCTAAGTGGGCCATGGTGGCCGTGCATAGTGTGAACGAGCCTAAGTAACATGAAGACAAGCAATCACAGAAGCAATAATCATGCAATATTATTTATGCATAGAAACAAATGTCAATTAACATCTATACTAGGAAACATATAAATAGAAGAAATCCCTCACGTTGGAAAGTATCACTAAGGCCATCGGCTATGTGTGAGGGTGTAGGCTAGACCGTGGGTATATAAACCCATCTACACCCTACCAACAAGAGATGGCCGGCCACAAGAGGCTATGGGTGAGCCTTCATGGCCGTCCAAAAAGAAGAAGAAAAAGAGGGTGCATCCTCTCTATGGAGAAGAAAGGACATGCCTAGGTGAAGAGAGGAGAAGAGGGTGTTGCACCCTAGTGCTCTCCTTCTTCTTGCCGCCCACATGAAGATGCCTTGGAGGAGCTTCCTCTTTAGCCATCCATGGAGGGGGCCTTGGAGGAAGAGGAAGGTCTTGAGAGCGAGAGGAGGAAGTGTGGTCGCAAGTTGAGAGGAAGAGAGTGGTGGAGATGGTGCAATTTCGTGGCTCTTTCTTTGCCCTTATGGAAGGCTCCATTTGGTTGCCACTTTTGGTGGCTCCAAAATTAGCTAATGCCACATTTTTAGGATCTAGGTTTGACACAAGTTTTTAGGGTTTCCATGAGAGTGTGCATGGGTTTGGTAGGGGTAGAATGGGAAGGTGTGTGTGTGTGTGTGGGTGTGTATTTTTCGTAGGACTAGGTTGTGGGTTTTGGTAGGATTAGGTGCTAAATAGGTTGTGTCAGTCTAGATTAAGTGGGTGTGGACTTAATTAGGCTTAGGAAAGTCTAATTGGATAGGAGTGAACCTAATTAGGTCTAGGTTAAGTCTAATTTGATGTGTGCATGTGATTAGGCTAGGGTAACCCTCATAAGTATGAGTCAATTAGATCCTGGGTGGATCCAATTGGGCTTAGGTGCACCCAATCAACTGTAGATGCACCCAATTAGGTATGGGATGGTTCAATTGGGTTAGGGATAGGATAAGTAGGGCTATGGATAGCGAACTAGGCTTAGGAGGTCTCTAATTAGTTTTCCTAGGGTGTCTGGTGGGATTCCTAGGTCAAAATAGGCAAGCTAGGGCTTCCAACACCAAAATCAGGAACCAGAGAGCAATATCAGACGTCCAGGATAGTGGTCAGATGTCTTATAATACAAAATTGGACATCTTGACAATAAATTGGACATCCAATTCTGTGTCAATATAAGTTTTGGCTTCCTGGATTATTATTCTATAGAAATCAGACGTCCAGCCAGATGTCTGGACGTCCTAAAAGGTGCTGGAGAGTGGGTTTTATGTTTTCTAAGGTTGGTTTTGGTTCCTAAGTGTTTGGGAGAGGGATAGGAACATGGATAGTGCTATCCATGTTTGGGTTTTGAGGCTAAGGTGCCCTAATGGAGGTTGTTTTGGGTTTGGGAAGGCTATCATAGGGTTTCTAAGGGTAGGGATAAGGCTATCCTCCTCACTCCTCTTATTTGGGTTAGTCTTCATCTTCCTTTATTGCTTTATTCCACTATCTCCTTCATGGATTACTTTATTACCTACAAATAGTAATAAAAACTATTAAATAGTAGGATATCTCATCTTATTCTAAATAAGCTGATGCAATGCATGATTTGCAAGATATGAGTGCAATATCCACAAATTAAGCTAGGTTCAAACATTATTTAGGTTGATTAGTACCCATGTTTGCTGTGCAATCATACCCCCATGCCTAAACTTTGCCAGTCCCTAGCAAATGCAAGACTAAATTATTCACATAAGGGTACGTAAGGGATTGATTATTTTATCAAGTGTATGCCTAGAGATTTTTCTCTTTTTGTTTTCATCCTACGTTCTAGAAATCCAGACAAATGTGAAAGTGCAGTTACGTAGCTTTTGCAACGGATTCGAGTGAAAGACCTGATTCACCTCTAAAGCTTGTACTTGACCCGTAGTAAAATTCTAACGGGATAAGCGGACTTCTTTCCTCGGGGTATTCAAGATATTTTATGAATTCCATCTGGATTTAAGCTTAAGTAGAGAATCTTAGAGGGAAAAGATTATATATTTGGTGGCTCACTCTCACTTGGTGCTACATAGAAATTAGCACTATAGAATCTAGATTCCCAAATTATTAAGTACTCAACTCAGAGAAAGATGAGAAAAACTATGCTCTCTTTTTGTTCCTTTGTATTCATTCTCTCTTTCTCTCTCTTTTTTCTCTTTTTTTTTTTCTTAGAGCTCACAATCTCACCAAATTCTCACGTATGATCCATATTTGGTGGTCTCACTTGGCATGAACACTTTAATTGAGTTCTCATAACCTTAACACTAAGTCGGAATTCCTCAGCCAGTATTCGGGCAGTCAGAAACATAGAAAAATAGGTTAAGGCCTTATTTGGTGGATCTCAAATTTATTTGGTGGTATTGCCTCAATGCAACTGAAATAAACACTAAATATTCATAAACTCTTTTTCTGCACTTTTCTTCTCTATTTTTTTTTCTTTTTCTCATTTTCTCATTTTTTCATTCTCTTTTTTTTTCATGTATAATTTTTCCAACTCAACACAATCTAGCAACACATTCATGAATTTTATTGAAGAGGCATTATTAGGGATTGGTGGTACTCAAGAGACATTGGGTAGCTTATTTGGTGGAAGTGCCTACTCACGGCACTGGGAAAGATGGATAGGACGGTGTATTTCTGACCTTGACATCAATACCCTCCTTCAGCCGAGAATTCCATAAAGAATGGTTGTAACCATTCACCTTAGCCCTAGTTTTATGAAAACTCGCTCTCTGTGTATTTGCCTTATTTGGTGGCTCTCAAAATTTCATGCAAAAATGTATATGCAGGATCTGAGAGTGAAAACTATGCCTAATCTCTGAGTATCATTACCTAATTATCTAGGATTCTAGATTCCTTGCACTAATCTTAGAGCACTAGTACACTCTACTCTCATCTCACAATATTTGGTGGATTTTTTTGGAAGAAAATCTACCTGACTCCCAAAACACTGTCCAAGGGTTTAGGAAAAGAAGCACTGCTTCTTCTCGATAGACTAAAGATGTTTATCGGCCTTCACCGTGAATCCATTGCAAATTCTACATGTGTCAAAAGTTGTACTGGATTCTAGATTACAGGAATCAACTAGAGAATAAAATCCCTAATGCATTCTCTTAATAAAATAATCTTATTCATGGATGCACTATGTATATATGCTATAAACAAGTAACCTGTTATATTCGTACTTCATGAAATTTCCATTTCGGGTTACATTCAGCTTGACCCTAAATTTAAAACAAAAGGTGAGCAGGTCAGTCGGAAGTGGCTGTTGCGGACGATTTTTAGCTCCAATGCGAACATTGGAGGTGGAGTCGATTGTTCTCAATTTAAGGGCCCTAAAGTGCAATTAGCATGATGTATGAAAGGTTTTCCCTAGGTGTTGGTAGAAAAATTTCAGTTTACAATTACTACCCCCCCATGCCTACTTCCTTGCATGTCCTCATGCATGAATACAACGAAAAATAAATTAAGACAGGGAGTAAATGGGTAGAATTCACCTAGAATGGCTTCTGAATTTTGTCGTTGCAGTTATTCCAACATCTGAAATTGAATATGCTTGAAAATATGCCAAATAAAATATGCTATATATAAGTGTTGAGATTAACGCCTCCAGCTCGACGTACACACAAAAAGGATATACCAATACCGTATTGAGAATGGCGAGTAAAATGATAAGAATTTTAGTCTCATTCGCCGACAGCGAACCGCAAATGCGGACCTGCTGTCCATGAATTCCAAGCCCAAATAATCGAAAAAATATGTAGATGGGGCTTGGGATTATCTGCAGCTAGATGCTACAGAAGAGAGATAGATAAATACGGGTGCCTGGAAGAAATGAGTATGAAGGCATCCCGAAGAGGTGATGGAGAATGTGGGTGGTAGGGGTATGGGTAGAGTCGTGTGGGGTAAAGTCATATGGGTCTTGATAATAGTGACGAATGGAAGGCATGACCCAAGTAGTGTGGTCAGATATGGAAATCAAGGTCTAGTGATCAGTCTCTATCTCTACCAATGATATTTGGTATCATCTTCTTTTATCTCTTCAAAAATTTTCAATTCTAATTCCCAATTATCACATGATTCCCCAAAATTTTTAGCTTCCTTCGATAACTCATCATATGTTATCCCCAATAATCTTTCAATCTCTTGAATATCCTTTTCATAAGGGGATATTTCCTTCTCACTTAGATGAAATTGGTCATTAGATTTAGTAGTGAGTCCCTTCATGAAAGTGGAATGGGCTGAATCATTGATTGAGGAGTTGTTACAGTCCTTTTTATTTTGTTTCTCCGTGTATGAGATCATTTGAATTAATTCATCAATGTCTCCATGGGTATTCTCAAATACAACAAAATCATATTCAGGTCCCTTAATGCTTGTTTCCTCGAAATGAAATGATTGGTATTCAGACCCTAAATCAAGATCAAGATTCTCGAATAAATCTCCATTCTCAACTTCAATAGGATTATCAATATCATCCACCTCGGGTGTTTGATCAATAGAATCCTGCATGACCACCACCGAATCACAAATCGGTTGTGACAGACCTGACCCAAATTCAAACATTTCTGATTTTTGTCCTCGTCTTGGATTCTGTGAAGCTCTTTCCTTATATCATCATATTCTCTTACACTAGCTTCTTTTATTTCATGAATCATTTTGATCAATTGAGTAATCTGGGATTCACTTCAAGGAGCAGGGGTTTGAATTGGGCTAGGTCGATCAAGATAGTCAACCATACTATCAATGATTTGATCTGGCATGGATGGTGACTTATGTGATCTAGTGGATTGTTGATTCGAGTCATGTGGTTCTACCCAGGTGTCAATTGCCATAGTTTCTTCCAAATTACCCTCCAACCCACTTTCCATGTCATCCAGAAAATACCTTGACTTTGTTTTCTCAGCAGCTACATAAATATCAAAGTGAATCTTCTCATTGCTGTTACTCATCTCCATACATCCTGAGTAACAATCAATCCATGCATTGGCCGTAGCCAAGAAAGGTCGACCCAAAATGATGGGTGAATTACTTAGCTTTTCCGGTATATCCATGTCCAAAACAATAAAATCGACCAAAAAGCTAAGACCTTGCACTTTAATAATCACATCTTGAACTACCCCCTTAGTTATTTTGATGGAGCCATTTGCCATTCTAATGGTGACAGGTGTGTGGTGCAGGTCTCCAAGTCTGGTGTGGTCAAAAAGGGTGGTAGGAATCAAGCTAATGGAAGACCCTAGATCCACAAGGGCTTTGTTGAAGGTGAATCCCTTTATGGCATAAGATATGAAGGGTTTTCCAGGGTCAGTCATTTTGGGTGGTAGAGTGCCAGAAACAAATGAACTTATGTTAGCTGATAAAACCACCTCTTTAGGTGTGCAAGTCTTTTTCTTCTTTTGTGACTCTTTCTTTAAAGGCCTCAGGAAAGGGTAAATAGGTCAAATCAACTTCAGGAGCCTTTTTCTTCTTTTTGTCCCTAGAGTCTGAGTCAGAGCTGGATGTGGGTTTGGTCTTATGATTTTTGGTTGAGCCTGAATCTGATCGTTTGGGTGGGTTCTTAGCTTTTCTCTTCCTTTTAGAGGCCACAGATTTGGCCCCCGCACAATGGCATGTATGATAGATTGGAGGAGGGGTTGGAATAATAGGTGGAGAATAGGAGTGAAAAGGCATTTGCATCCGGGGATAAAGTGATTCTTGAAGTCTCTTGATTTGATCCCCTCGAGATTTCACTTGATTTTCCAACTTAGTTAGCCTTTCTTCCTTTTTCTTATCAAAGTCCAAAAATATGTTCATGATATCTTCAAGGGTGGTTGCGGGTTGGGCTGGACTAGATGGTTGTCGTAAAGTGGTTTGAGTGGAATATTGGGCTGGCCTAGATTGATGTTCAATCAGAGTTGGTCTTTGTGGTGGCCATGAAAGATCAGGATTGTTTATCCACTCAGGGTTATACGAATTTGGATATGAATCAATAGATGTATCACCCTGAGTGGGGCTGACTATAGAGGGAGTTGATTAAGAACCTATTATGTGGTCCTGTACTTGTGATCCATTATTCCAATTCCTTAGTGATATATCATCAGGTACAGGTGTATCAAAAACGGTGCATTCCTTAAATGATCTACCCAAATCATGGATTAGGTCCACAGGTGCCTTTTGGGTTGGCTGAGTTCAGGATACCTCCCCATGGTAGCAAGAATCAGTAGGGTAGCTAGTGGATCCAAATATTGGTCACTAGACCCACTAGGCTGGTTGTTCCAGGTCTCTTGTTCCTGGGAGGAGTGATAAGATTGGGATTGTGCCTGAGATCGTCTAATTTGCTCCAGAAGCTTGGCACATTGATCTGTATAGTCCTTGTTATATTCCCAGAATTTAGCAACTATGGCTTTCAATTGGTTCTGATCTAAATAAGGGTCCGATCCATGAGGTTTAGGTTCTAAATAAGCTGGGGGATAAGGATAATCATATCCTAGCTGGTTAAGATGAGTCTCCCAACCAGGAGAAGTCGAAATAATGGTTGGGTTGGGAAATGGAGGACATTGAGGGTCAAAAGAATGATATGGGTTCATGGATATTTGAGAAAAGATATGGATAGAGATAAGAGATAGTCTTCCTTAGGAAGACACAACCAGCTACAAGGGGCTGGTGAAATTAAGGCAAAGGCCTAGGAAGAAAGATGAGAGAGCCCCAAATCAAGCAAACAAGCTAGCCTTAAATTGGATACCCTAATTGGATTTAAACCTGGTATCCTGAGATGGAACTGGGTTAAACCAACCCTTGAATTAGTTGGCTGGCCAGAATGGTGGGACCCCCTAGGACATCCCATACGGCAGGACACCACTAGAGGTTAATGCGGTTACCGCACCGACCTTTCTTGTCACCAATTGGTCCAAATAGACAAGGCCTTGATTTTTACCCAATTAAATTTCAATTACCAAGTAATTTAGTCCTACCTAGGGAACATTTACTTAGTTTTAGGCTTGGGCTTAGAGTGCTCTTAGAATGTGATTGGGCGATTGGGGGTGTTGCCCTTAAAATTGGATTTAGAGTGTGAAGTGCGCAGACAGAGGGTTTGCAATACAAGCTTTAATTGGTGTAGTGGCTTTTATGGTTCAAGTGCTTGTATTAATTTTTTCTTTTAGGGTTTCCTTGTTTAAGTCAATTCAAACAAGGTTGTGGTGGAGCACGCAACAGTTTTTGCAAGTCCCAATTGTTATATGAATTTCCTTTTAGTATAGCATACAAATGTGCTCTACCTTAGTGTGGAAACCCTAATATCAGATAGGTCTATATGATGCTTTTAAGTCCAACAACGTAAAGTGGTGTGACCCAATCAAGGAAAACAATGGTCCTAATGCACCACCACTAAGTGAAATAGACCTAATTTGTTGCCTAGGTTGAAATGTAAATTAAATTCAATTTAAGTGGGTGAGGGGGTAGACAACCAATCAAATCAGATCCTCTCTCATGCAATCACACAAAAATCAGGCTTAGATGGGTTTATTTTGGGTCTCTAATTTTAAACCCTAATGTGAAACACCTAAGGTTTATGCTTCTTCTGACAATCAGCAGTCAGACCTTAGTCTGAATTGAAATCACTCCCAAATCAGTAAATAAATAAAAATAAGATGAAATTTGGTAGAGATCTTCTTTCTTCAATATGTTTTTCAGGGAATATTTTTTTAAGATTTTTACTATTTTGCGTAATTTTTCAAGATTTTTTTAGTGTCAGGAGGTCAAACAGGCCAGATAGACCCCCTGCGAGTAATTCAATTTGAAATAGTACCAAAAGAAATTCAAAAATTCTTGAAAATTTATAAAAACAACTAGCTTTCAGTGGCTTTCGAACCACACAAATTTCAAAGAGATCTGATTTAACATTTAAAGTTATATAAAATCAGAGTGTAAACTATTCTGATCCCCTTCCACCGTGTGAATTTTTAAAATTCATGCAGTGCGAATTTCTCTAGGAAAGCTGATTTGAAACCCTAATATCATACTGAATCCCAAAATTTTTGGACTCCTAATTTGACGGAAATAAATTTTTGAATATCATCAATATTTGCTGGCCGGATTTCCAAATCTGTCTTTGGTGTGTTTAAATAGTTTTCAAGTTAAAACACACACCAAAAAAATTTTTTTTTTTAAGTTCGACTCCGAAAATTTGAATTTGAATTTATATATATATATATATTTTTTTTTATGTTTTTTTTTCTAACCTAAGAAAGCAACAAACTAGAGGATGAAGAAATTACCTGCGGTCTTCACCACGGGTAGATGTGTGCATGGATCCTCGTCTTGATACCCTACAATCAAAACAATAAAAAGTTAAGCAAATCCAAATCTAAACTCATGTGTTGCCTCCTCGACAACGGCGCCATTTGACAAGCGTGGAAATCGTGAGTTTTCGAAAAATGTCATAGTATAGTCATGAAATCCCCTTGACAAAAATATTTATAATATCAAAACTCGATGGATTTTATTCTTTTGAAAACTTGAGTCCCCGTCGTTCGTCTCTGGGGGATGTGAAACAAGTCGAGATTTGAATTGGCTTAATCTAACCTAATATATTTTTTTATTTTTTTGTGTTTTTGATTTTTATTTTGAAAAGTGATAGGAAACCTAGATCTAGACATGCTAGCGAAAACCTGAGTGACTATGTGCATCTAAGTGGGCCATGGTGGCCGTGCATAGTGTGAACGAGCCTAAGTAACATGAAGACAAGCAATCACAGAAGCAATAATCATGCAATACTATTTATGCATAGAAAGAAATAACAATTAACATCTATACTAGAAAGCATATAAATAGAAGAAATCCCTCATGTTGGAAAGTATCACTAAGGCCATCGGCTATGCGTGAGGGTGTAGGCTAGATCGTGGGTATATAAACCCATCTACACGCCTACCAACAAGAGATGGCCGGCCACAAGAGGCTATGGGTGAGCTTTCATGGCCATCCAAAAAGAAGAAGAAAAAGAGGGTGCATCCTCTCTATGGAGAAGAAATGACACACCCAAGTGAAGAGAGGAGAAGAGGGTGTTGCACCCTAGTCCTCTCCTTCTTGCCGCCCACATGAAGATGCCTTGGAGGAGCTTCTTCTTTAGCCATCCATGGAGGGGCCTTGGAGGAAGAGGAAGGTCTTGAGAGGGAGAGGAGGAAGTGTGGTCGCAAGTTGAGAGGAAGAGAGTGGTGGAGATGGTGCAATTTCGTGGCTCTTTCTTTGCCCTTATGGAAGGCTCCATTTGGTTGCCACTTTTGGTGGCTCCAAAATTAGCTAATGCCACATTTTTAGGATCTAGGTTTGACACAAGTTTTTAGGGTTTCCATGAGAGTGTGCATGGGTTTGGTAGGGGTAGAATGGGAAGGTGTGTGTGTGTGTGGGTGTGTATTTTTCGTAGGACTAGGTTGTGGGTTTTGGTAGGATTAGGTGCTAAATAGGTTGTGTCAGTCTAGATTAAGTGGGTGTGGACCTAATTAGGCTTAGGAAAGTCTAACTGGATAGGAGTGAACCTAATTAGGTCTAGGTTAAGTCTAATTTGATGTGTGCATGTGATTAGGCTAGGGTAACCCTCATAAGTATGAGTCAATTAGATCCTGGGTGGATCCAATTGGGCTTAGGTGCACCCAATCAACTGTAGATGCACCCAATTAGGTATGGGATGGTTCAATTGGGTTAGGGATAGGATAAGTAGGGCTATGGATAGCGAACTAGGCTTAGGAGGTCTCTAATTAGGTTTCCTAGGGTGTCTGGTGGGATTCCTAGGTCAAAATAGGCAAGCTAGGGCTTCCAACACCAGAATCAGGAACCGGAGAGCAATATCAGACATCCAGGATAATGGTCAGACGTCTTATACCAAAAAATTAGCCGCCTGGACAATAATTTGGACGTCTAATTCTGTGTCAGTATGAGTTTTGGCTTCCTAGATTATTATTCTGTAGAAATCAGACGTTCAGCCAAATGTCTAGATTTCCTAAAAGTTGCTGGAGAGTGGGTTTTAGGTTTTCTAAGGTGGGTTTTCTTTCCTAAGTGTTTGGGAGAGGGATAGGGTGGATAAGAACATGGATAGTGCTATCCATGTTTGGGTTTTGAAGCTAAGATGTCCTAATGGAGGTGGTTTTGGGTTTGGGAAGGCTGTCCTAGGGTTTCTAAGGGTAGGGATAAGGCTATCCTCCTCACTCCTCTTATCTGGATTCGTCTTCTTCTTCCTTTATTGCTTTATTTCACTATCTCCTTCATGGATCACTTTATTACCTGCAAATAGTAATAAAAACCATTAAATAGTTGGATATCTTATCTTATTCTAAATAGACTGATGCAATGCATGATATGCAAGATATGAGTGCAATATCCACAATTTAAGCTAGGTTTAAACATTATTTAGGTTGATTAGGACCCATGATTGTTGTGTAATCAATGATCATTATTTCAAAACCCTAAAAAAAAAAAATTAAAAAGACCAAAAAGAATG
Source organism: Thalassia testudinum (assembly GCA_037157565.1). Taxonomy (NCBI): domain Eukaryota; kingdom Viridiplantae; phylum Streptophyta; class Magnoliopsida; order Alismatales; family Hydrocharitaceae; genus Thalassia; species Thalassia testudinum. The sequence goes on along the minus strand of JAZHRO010000025.1, from coordinate 54,396,026 downwards.
GTGAATTTCATTTCCAAGCAAAAGACGTATTTTTTGCAAACATTTGGCCTCCTTAGACGACCCTAGATACCCCACTATTTAGGTTTATAAATTTAAGAGTTGATCGATTTTGCGTGTTACAACGATGTATTTTACGAAACGTGTAAAAATCTGGATCAGTATTGTATTATATCCTAAGGTTGAAAATTTCTAAAGCCTAAATTTTCCTTTCCTAATTCACTTTTTTTTAATAAAAAGGAAAAATAAGGAAAATTTACAAGAAATCCATAGAGGTGACAATATGATTCAAAATGAATCCACTCCCCATGCTTAGCTTCTGCAATGTCCTTATTGAAAATAAAAGGCATGAGAAAAGTGCAGAACGGAAAAATATCACATGTATTCCATTAATGTAAACACATTTACACTACTTAAGATGTCTATTTATGCATGTTCTTAAGCATAGGATTGCATTGCATGCTATAAATATTGCATAACATGCATCATCTTGCATTTAGAGTAGTTTGAATAAAATGGAGGTTAATTGTCTCTTTTTATGTGGTTGGACAAGGCAAACTTTTTATCAGGTCCTCAGATCGAAGATCCAACCGTACAAATGTGATCAAGGTGACGATTGGAGTTCAACGACTCCAAGATCGCCCTAATCAGGCATCTGTAGCATCAAATAGTGACCGGGGAATCCTAGAAGATCAAGGGCCAGGATGGTGTAAATCCACACTTCAAATGACAAATCCGACCGCACGGATGAATTCGGATCGACGATTGCAGCCTAACGATGCAAAAATCGAGTCAATCCGACACCCGTGGCACCATCTACAACATCCAGAAGATGGACGGCCAAGATGGAGCCACGTGGTGCCATCTCGACCACCCAAACGCCCGCACACAACCGCTAAAGTCCCCCGCATTCGCCCCTCTCCGCCGTTGGATCTCGATCCAACGGCTGTGATGTGGCGCACTGAAATCATCTGTGCGACCATCCGCGCTTTGCAGCGCAGCGGTCGCGAGGCGCTCCGCGTTCACAAGATGCGGGTTTAACTTGCGATCTGTGGGCGCATGCGATTAAAGGCGACCGCCCGATCGGTTGCGGGCGGCTCAGATCTTCCAATAGCGCCCACGCGCTATTTCATGCAAGGCGAGGACGCGCCATCAAACGCGAGCGGGCGGGCAGCAAGGAGCGGGGGAGGCACATCTTAAGTCGTCCAATCGTTGAGATTCGTTGAATGTGCGGATGTGTTGAGCGCGAGCAGACGAGCGGGCACACGCGGACAGCGACCACTACGCCCACGTTGGAGCTTTAGCGACGGTTTTATCCGTCACTAAAGACCCCTTATTTAATGTTTTAAAGATGTAATGACCAATTTGCCCCCACTCCTTGCAACTATAAAAGGAGACTCCCTCCACAAGAAATTCTCATCCCTTCCTTCTCTTCTCTACCTCTCCAAAGCTCAAGAGAAGCTTGTCCCACACCCGAGATGCTCCTCGCGAGATAAAGTCCAAATTTTCGTCCCTGTTCAGAAGTGGATCCCGTGATGACGACAACGTGTTGCTTCGTTCCCGTTCTTTTGCTTCGTCCTCCTTCGTCCTTCTCCGTCCTCCTTCATCCAGGTGTCGTCCCATCCGGCTCGTCCTCCAAGCGATCATCGAGGAGGATAACTTCTCTCTCCCATTCTTCTTTACTGCTTTTCTAGTGTAGAATTTTCCTACTTTCTAGTGTAGCCGATTTCCTGCTTTCTAGTGTAATTTTTATTTGGTTTGATTGTATAGACATTTTGATATATTGAATGCATGTTCTCTCTCTCTCTTCCTTTTAGTCTGATAGCTTCATTGTAATTATATCGCCCCGCTTTTCAAAAATTCTAAAAAAATATAACTGCGAATATAGATCGACGTAGCCTCCCTGTGTTCGACCCAGAATTCACAATTCGGTATAAATTTTATTTGTTGAACACGAATTCTTCGCTTTCAAGCTACAACGACAAGGTTTTAAAACCAAACACGTTAGCGTAGCAATTCATGCATTCAACATTTTGGCGCCGTTGCCGGGGAGGTAACAATTTCCGATCTTCTTTTCACATTTCTTGCACTTTATTATTTTCTAACTTGATTTCTCTTGTGTCTATTGTTTTGCAAAGACCTCCATCAAGGAATCAACAAGCGGTAGACTAGAGTAAAGTGCAGTTGAAGACAACTGTAAGTGCTCCCCATTCTTCCCCCCTCCATAGATTTCATTCGCCACATTAAATCCAAATTCCAATTAACCTAGGTGTTTGCATAAATCCTAGAAATAGTTTGGTTGCTTGGATTCTCACTCACATTCATTCCACTCTCATTTATAAAAAAAACAACAAAAAGATAATCTTGTGGGGTAATTTTCAACAAACACACAACATACACCCACATTCAAGGCACTTAATCAACTTGATTTGTTTTTACTCAACCGGGTTCTGATCTGTGGAACCGATATACACAAAGCAACACATAAAAGAGTAGAAATCATTCTAGGTTAACCATCTTTGAGTGCCTAACTTAGTGGTGCATTTGTGGCTAATTGTTTGAGTTGTTTGGGCCGCACCACTCTATTTAAAACCAACTCATCAAGTAGCTCCTCCTTAGGGTTTTCAATTTAGGTCTATTCCAGGCACTCCACTTTCTTTTTGGTTTTAAAGGAAAACAATCTTCACCCATGTTTTACAACTTGGTTTGCCTAGAAACTTGATTGCAATCCACCTAATTTGAAACCCTAAAAGCTACTTAAGCAAGATTTGAACATTAAAATTCACACATCATAAATAATCTTGCTTGAAAACCCTGGTTGTGCACGCACTTACATAAATCTCAATCAATCATTAAGGGCACAACCCATTTTAAGGGCCCATCACATTCCATAAGCACCACAATCCCAGGCCTTAATAAAACTGAGTAGACGTTGGCCTTAAGGTCTGATTCGCTCTTCAGGGCCTAGTCTGAGATTGTTTTTTATTAACCTACTTGTATTGATTAATCTGATGTCTAGCTAGGGGAGTAGCGTCAAACGACCGTGGCTAGGGGGTACACTAGGAACCAGAGGCGAAAGCCGAAGGAAGAACCTTCTCCCCAGTCCCTCATAACTGGTTGGATTAAACAGACGTAAGTAGAGTAAATCATTTACAGTCTTAAGGTGGGTTTTGGGAGTTAGTAGATCCTTAGGCTACCCCACTTAAGGACATCCTTGTTTTGTTGTGTTGCAGTGTCCCTATCCTCAGTCCTTTCGACCTTCTCCTAGTTTATGCTAGGAAGACAATCATTGAATCCCCGATTGGAAGGACCATTAGAACATTCTAGGAGGCGCAAATTGGATTTTGGTCAATTTGATCCCATGGCCGAACAATAGCCTCCTCTACTTGGAAATCCACAGGAAGAATTTCGAAGGCAGCTGGAACAAATGTAGAGAATGCAGGAATGGTTCCAGAGAATGTAGGGCGCTCAGCCCTTGAAGGATTTTTATGATCCTTCAAATTACGGGGAACGTCCCGGCATCCAGATTCCAGCCGGTGACGTAGAAATCAAGCTCAAGGTGTTAAGCCAAATTAAACATTATCATGGGCTTGGCTCCGAAGATTTATTTCAGCACTTGGAGGACTTGACCACTTTGGTCCAGACCAGCAAGGCACGAAACGTAAATGAGGAGCAAATAATCATGAGGCACTTCCCCCACTCTCTTAGGGATAAGGCCGCACATTGGTATAGGACAATAGGAAGACCAATTACAACTTGGAATGAGTTGAAATCGACCTTTCTGAAGGAATTCTTCCCAGTCGGACGTACCAGTGCTTTGAGATGGGCAATCACTACCTTTACCCAGAGGCCGGGGGAGCAGTTTCATGTGGCTTGGGAGTGATTCCAGGACTTATTGCGGAAGTGTCCACACCACGAGGTGCTGAAATGGCAACTCGTGCAGATCTTCTATCATGGGTTGACTAAGCAACTCAGAAATCATGTGGATGCTTCTTGCGGAGGCAATTACCTCAATAAAGATGCAGATAGTGCACATGATTTATTTGAGGAAATGAGTGAGAATTCAATTAATCATGCCTCCATGGATACTTTTAACCGGTCCCAGCAGCCCAGATCAAATGTCAATGAAGTCCATGACTCTCATTCATTTGATTTGGAATTGATTTATAATAAACTTGATAAGGTGGACTTGGTTGCTAAAAGAATGGAAGAGTGGATGGCTGGCAATTTTATGAACAACTCTCGATCTACTCAATCCCAAAATTCAGGATTCCATTCCTCACGAGCTCCTTCTGGATGGGAGTTCATGAATCAACTCGATGTGGCTCAACCTGTGAGTCAGCATTTTTTGGAACCCCACGGGTTTCAAACTGGGGCCTTTGATCCCAGTTTTTCTAATCCTTCCGTTTCTTTCTCTCCATCCTCACCCTATGAGGATGTCTACGCTGTACAAGAGAATGTTAGATCCAATCCCTACTCGAATGCCTATAATCCAGGTTGGAGAAACCACCCTAACTTCTCTTGGAAAAATCCAGGGCAACAGACCCAATTCCGACCCGGCAACTATGCTCTGCAATGACCAATGGGTCAGGGTCATGTATATACTCAGTTGCCTTCGAATCAGGTCAATCAGCCAACTTGGAATGCCCATCAACCCGCAGGGCAGGCTGATTTAAACTATCAAATGGTAGAGATGCATGGATCCATGCTCCAGCTCGTGCAGAAAATGAAAAACTCGTTGGAAAACTTGCAATCCAGGCTCATTGCTAACTCTCGTCAACCCGGATCTCCACCATCCCAACCCGTACCCAACCCGCAAAATATTATGAATTCGAGCAATCAAGCCCATGGGTACGGAAATCAGAGGGACCCACACGCACATGCTCAGGTGGTTGAGTAGGGTTCCTCATCTTCTTCTTCTTCTGAAAATCAAGAATTCATGGTTAATCAAGCCCCTCCAATCTTTCTTAACCCTCCCCATGACCCAAATTCTTATGCTTCTGCAAATTCTGTAACTTTCAGGAGTGGTAAGAAGACTCAGGATCCACAACCACACTATTATGATCTTTTGAATCCTGAAGAACCTCAGGAGAGAGAGGAGAATTCTAGAGGAGAAATCAAGGCTCAGGAATCTGATTCCAAAGATCTGACTCATGTTCCTTTTCCTGAAGCCTTAACCAAATCAAAGAAGAAGAAGTCTATTGATAGCAATGAGGAGCTTCTGAATCTATTTAAGAATGTTGAGATCAATATCCCGCTCCTTGATGCTATCAAGCACATATCAGCTTATGCAAGATTTTTAAAGGAATTATGTACACAAAAGCGTAAGTCGAGAGAATCTGTTCCGAGGAAGGTGGTACTCTTCGAGCAGGCTAGTTCTGTTATCCTGCACTACCTCCCTCAGAAAAGGAGAGATCCTGGTGCTCCATTGATTTCTTGCATTATCAGAGAGTACACATTTGATAGAGCACTTTTGGATCTGGGTGCATCCATCAACCTAATTCCGACTTCTCTCTACGAAAAGTTTGGGTTAGGTGAACTTCGGCCAACTTCAGTAACGTTACAGTTAGCGGACTGCTTGGTCACAAACCCGTGAGGTGTTATTGAAGGTGTTATATTTAAGGTCAAGGATTTCTATTTTCCTGTATATTTCCTTGTCCTTGACATGGATGTACCTGATAATCTGAGGAACACACCCATCATTCTGGGGCATCCGTTCCTGGCTACCGCTAAGGCCAACATTAATTGTGAAAGCGGTAGCATGGAAATCGCCTTTGGGGACCAACGAATGAAATTGGATATTTTTAGGGCGATCAACAAATTTGAGGATTGTGGATTTATTGAGGAACTTGATGAGGATAATGAAAACATTGAAACTTGTTTGATGGTTTCTTCAATTGAAAGTTCCTCTTTGGATGATGAAATTGACCCGCAACCCTCTATGGCTGACCTGACATCTTCGGAAGAGGTTATTGATTTTGTTCACTCACAACCTCTTCCTCTTGTTGAATCTTCAGCATCTACCCTACCATCAATCATCAACCCACCCCAGCTTGAATTGAAACCATTGCCCGAGAATTTGAAATATCAATTTTTAGCACCTCAGAATACGCTCCCTGTGATTATCAGTGCTAAATTGACAAAGGAGCAAGAGATTAAATTGATCAAGGTCCTAAAGGAACATAAGGAGGCAATTGGTTGGACCATTCATGACCTCAGGGGGATCGAGCCATCTTACTGTAATCATAGAATATTCTTGGAAGATGGATCCCGCCCTTCTCGCCAGATGCAGAGGAGATTGAATCCAAATATGCGAGTAGTGGTAAAAAAGGAAATCATCAAGTGGCTCGATGCAGGAATTATTTATCCAATCTCTGATAGTCCCTGGGTAAGTCCTGTTCAGATTGTTCCGAAGAAAGCCAGGATTACTGCTGTGACTAACGAGAGAGGAGAATCTATCACAACTTGTTCAGCTTCCTCTTGGAGAGTTTGTATTGATTACAGGAAGCTGAACACAGCCACCAAAAAGGATCATTTTCCGCTGCCCTTCATTGATCAAATCTTGGAAAAATTAGCCAGGCAGAAGTACTTCTATTTTCTTGATGGCTACTCGGGATACAATCAAGTTCCTATCCATCTCGAGGATCAGGAAAAAACTACTTTCACCTGTCCCTATGGAACCTTTGCTTTTTGTAGGACGCCTTTCGGGTTATGCAATGCACCTGCGACTTTTCAAAGGTGTATGCTAGCCATATTTTCTGACATGGTGGGAGAGTTTATGGAAGTCTTCATGGATGATTTCTCTATTTTCGGAGAATCATTTGACTCTTGTTTGGTTAATTTGGAAATGATTCTTAAGCGATGTATCAAAACACCTTTGGTCCTTAGCTGGGAAAAGAGTCATTTCATGACCCAAGAGGGCATCGTTTTGGGTCATGTAATCTCTGAACGGGGAATTGAAGTGGATAAAGCTAAGGTTGATGCTATCACTAAACTTCCTCCTCCCACATCTGTAAAACAAATCCGATCATTTCTTGGCCATGTGGGATTTTATCGAAGATTCATCAAGGATTTCTCGAAGGTTGCTAGTCCTTTGAGCAATCTTCTTGCCAAAGAAACGTCGTTTATTTTTGACAAATCATGCCGAAAGGCATTTGATTTCCTGAAAACGGCAGTCACCTGTGCTCCAATTTTGCAACCACCAATTTGGATAGCCCCTTTTGAGATCATGATCGACGCTTCTGATTACGCGGTCGGGGCTGTCCTGGGTCAGAAAATTGATTGAAAGCCCTCAGTCATCTACTACGCTAGTAAAACTCTGGATGAAGCCTAAAGGAATTACACTGTTACTGAAAAGGAATTACTAGCTGTAGTGTTTGCTTTAGAAAAATTCAGGGCTTATCTCTTAGAGTCTCATGTTATCGTCTATACCAACCACTCGGCCTTGAGACATCTCTTGGCTAAAAGGGATGCTAAACCCTGACTTATTCGTTGGATTCTTCTTCTTCAAGAATTTGATCTTGAAATTAAGGATAAAACCAGGGTACAAAATGTGGTAGCGGATCATTTGTTGAGACTCCTAGGTGATTCTTCTTGTCCGAACATTCCGATTGTTGACACTTTTCCGGACGAAACTATTCTCACAGTTTTAGGTGTTCACACCCCATGGTTTGCTAACATTGTTAACTATTTGGCTGTTGGTCAAATCCCCTAGGATTGGACCAAGCAACAATGGGATAGACTCAAATCTGAGGCCAAATACTATTTTTGGGAGGACCCTGAACTGTATCGCATCGGCTCTAATCAGATTATTCGCCTATGCATATCGGAGAATGAATTCAACAGTATACTCGAGTTCTGCCATGCATCTGGGTGTGGTGGACATTTCTCCGAGAAAAAGATGGCTGCAAAAATCTTGCAATCTGGCTTCTATTGGCCGTCTTTATTCAAGGATGCCCAGGATTTCTCAAGGTCATGTTCTCGATGTCGGGCACTCGGGAGCATAACTAAGAGAGACATGATGCCCCTAAACCCTATTCTTCCTATCAAAATTTTTGATGTTTGGGGCATCAATTTCATGGGACCCTTTATCTCTTCATTTGGACATCAGTACATTCTTGTTGCTGTTGATTATGTGTCCAAATGGATTGAGGCGATTCCCACCATAACCAATGACCACAAGGTGGTCATTAATTTTGTCAAGAAAAATATCTTCAGTAGGTTCGGGATTCCGAGGGCTATCATCAATGATGGTGGCACTCATTTTACTAATGCCCAATTTCAGAATTTATTGGCCAAATACGCGGTTAATCACCAAATTTCCACACCTTACCATCCCCAGACTAATGGACAAGCCGAGATCTCCAATCGAGAGATCAAAAACATTATGCAGAAAACGGTTAGGCCTGATCGCAAAGATTGGACTCAAAAGCTTGAGGACGCTCTTTGGGCCTACCGTACGGTGTATAAAACGCCCATCGACATGTCTCCATTCCATTTGGTGTATGGAAAGGCATGCCACCTACCCGTAGAGATTGAACACAGGGCATTCTGGGCAATCAAACAATGCAAATTAGATTTGAATCTAGCTGGGAAGACTAGGAAACTCCAACTATCTGAGTTGGAGGAGCTTAGAAATGATGCTTATGAGAATGCCAAGATCTATAAGGCTCGGACCAAAGCTCTACATGATCACTGATTTCCCGCAAGAGCTTTGAGTCAAACCAGAAGGTCTGGTTATTCGATTCTAAACTTAAGCTCTTTCCTGGCAAACTTAGATCTAAATGGAATGGCCCATTCATAATTGACCAGATTTTTCCAAATGGAGCCATTCAGATTTCTGACCCAAAGACGGGTAACACATTTAGAGTCAACAGTCAACGTCTAAAGCCTGTTGTTGACTGTATTCTTCCAGAACCTGTCTCAGACTCAGTTGCTCTAGCCATTCTCTGACTTCTTTGGCTGGACTTCACCTAGCTGACAGCATTAAACTCAGCAGTTGTACGTATGACACAAGGCTGGTACGAGCTTCATATTCAGGTGACATCTTTCATATTCTACCCTTTCTTTCATGTCTCTTTTTCAATGAGGACATTGCATCAGCTAGGCATGGGGGGGTGGATTCATTTTTGAATCATTTTGTCATCTTTGTGAAATTCATCTAAATTATTTTTCTCTTCTTATTTATATATAAAAAAAATAGAAATTAGGAAGGATTAGGTGGACATCAGGACTTTTCAATCCTAAGAAATTTTACATTAGGATCTGAACACAAAGACCCTTCAGGTCTTTGGACTTAATTAGCCCGTGTATCTACTAAAAGGTGGATTTGTCTTTCGAGTCCTCGCCATCTTAATTCTATCGTAATTGGAATAAATAAGTTTCGGTGATAAGTACACGACTTATCAACCCACCCTCTGATTTGAGGGAATTTCTGAGTTTTAAGCATCTACACACTTTCTTTGCACTGACTCGTTGTTCGACAATTCTAACGGAAATTGGGTAGCTAATGAATCTTCTAGGGTGATATGGCTGGCAAGTTATCATGGGTAACAACCCATAGGTTGGTTGTCCAGAGCCCAGTCACTAGACCTTTCTCTTTTTGCTGTCTTTAGGTAAATCTTAGACCAGGGAAGCCACATACTTAAAAAAAAAAGAAAAAAGAAAAAAAAATCAAAAAGAAAAGGAGAAAAGAAAAAAAAAAGAAATAAGCCACACTTCGCCGCGCGAGTATGGCTGTCAAGTTGTCGGTGGTAACAGCTAATCGACCAGTTGTCCAGAACCCAGCTCAGTAAATGCACTAAAAATTCCCAAAACACTTAGGAAGAAGCGGAGAAGTAGAATAAATCGGGGAGATATACACTGGATTCACCCTTGTGTTGACCCCGTAAAAAAGATAAAAGCAGGGAGAAAGCTACCGGTTGTAAAGATACACCTTTAGGCAGAATTCTTTTTAGGTCACCTAGAGACGTAGAAATCCGAAGTCTGTTTTAATTGCCGGTCAACGAGTCTATCACATTCACAATAAGATGCTTAAAACTTAGGGATCTCATCAAATCTTGGGTGAGTTGAATGGTCGTAGAAAGCCACTCTTAAACCCTAAAATTTGAAAATCCAAAAAGAATTACAAAAGAGGAAAAAGAGAAAAAGAAATTTTTCTTTGAATAAGGCGAGGGCTTGAGGCGGTCTGCATTTTGGCAGATTCTCAGGCACTTTGTATCTTTGAAAGTTCAGATCCTAAGTAGATAATTTCTTAATGATTGAAAATAACTCATGCCCAAATAATCCAACCTAATTCTTTTATAAATAGCATATAGTTTTTGCTAGGGACTAGCAAAAGATAGGCATGGGGGTATGATGTAAACACATTTACACTACTTAAGATGTCTATTTATGCATGTTCTTAAGCATAGGATTGCATTGCATGCTATAAATATTGCATAACATGCATCATCTTGCATTTAGAGTAGTTTGAATAAAATGGAGGTTAATTGTCTCCTTTTATGTGGTTGGACAGGGCAAACTTTTTATCGGGTCCTCAGATAGAAGATCCAATCGTACAAATGTGATCAGGGCGATGATTGGAGTTCAACGACTCCAAGATCGCCCTAATCAGGCATCTGTAGCATCAGATAGTGACCGGGGAATCCTAGAAGATCAAGGGCCAGGATGGTGTAAATCCATACTTCAAATGACAAATTCGACCTCACGGATGAATTCGGATAGACGATTGCAGCCTAACGACGCAAAAATCGAGTCAATCCGACACCCGTGGCACCATCTATAACATCTAAAAGATGGACGGCCAAGATGGCACCACGTGGTACCATCTCGGCTGCCCAAACGCCCGCACACAACCGCTAAAGTCCCCCGCATCCGCCCCTCTCCGTCGTTGGATCTCGATCCAACGGCTGTGGATGCAGTGCATTGAAATTATCCGCGTGACCATCCGCGCTTTGCAGTGCAGCGGTCGCGAGGCGCTCCGCGTTCACAAGATGCTAGTTTGACTCGTGATCTGTGGGTGCGCACGATTAAAGGCAACCGCCTGATCGGCTGCGGGCGGCTCAGATCTTTCAATAGCGCCCACACGCTATTTCACGCGAGGCAAGGACACGCCATCGAACGCGGGCAAGCGCGCAGCGATGAGCGGGGGAGGCGCATCTGAAGCCGTCCGATCGCTGAGATTCATTGAACGTACGGATGCATTGAGCGCGAGCAGACGAGCGGGCGCACGTGGGCAGCAGCCACTACGCCCGCGTTGGGGCTTTAGCGACGATTTTATCTGTCACTAAAGACCCCTTATTTAATGTTTTAAGGATGTAATGACCAATTTGCCCCCATTCCTTGCAACTATAAAAGGAGACCCCCTCCACAAGAAATTCTCATCCCTTCCTTCTCTTCTCTACCTCTCCAAAGCTCAAGAGAAGCTTGTCCCACACCCGGGATGCTCTCGCGAGATAAAGTCCTAATTTTCATCCCCGTTCGAAAGTGGATCCCACGATGACGACGACGTGCTGCTCCATTCCTGTTCTTCTGCTTCATCCTCCTTCGTCCTGCTCCATCCTCCTTCGTCCAAGCGTCGTCCTGTTCGGCTCATCCTCCAAGCGATCATCGAGGAGGATAACTTCTCTCTCCTATTCTTCTTTATAGCTTTTCTAGTGTAGAATTTTCCTCCTTTCTAGTGTAGCTGATTTCCTGCTTTCTAGTGTAATTTTTATTTGGTTTGATTGTATAAACATTTTGAAATATTGAATGCATATTCTCTCTCTCTCTCTTCCTTTTAGTCTGATAGCTTCATTGTAATTATATCGCCTCGCTTTTCAAAAATTTTAAAAAAATATAATTGCGAATATAGATAGACGTAGCCTCCCTGTGTTCGACCTGGAATTCAAATTTCGGTATAAATTTTATTTGTTGAACACGAATTCTTCGCTTTCAAGCTACAACGACAAGGCTTTAAAACCAAACACGTTAGCGTAGCAATTCGTGCGTTCAACATCCATGATGCTCTGGTTAGCTCTGAGGCAGACTGTACAAGTGTTGAGTTTAATGCCATCGACTAGGTGGGGTCCAGCTAAAGAAAGTCAGATTAAGGTTAGAGTAACCTTGTGTGAGATGGGTTCTGGAATAACGCGGTCAACATAAGGTTTCAAACATTGTCCGTTGACTTTGAAAGAATTACCCATCTTTAGGTCAGAAATCTCAATAGCTCCATTTAGGAATATCCGATCAATGATGAACGGGTCGTTCCACTTTGACCTAAGCTTTCCCAAAAAGAGCTTAAGTCGAGAATCAAAGAGCCAGACCTTCTGGTTCAGCTCAAAGCTCTTGCGGGAAATCAGCTAGTTATGAGGAGCTTTGGTCCTAGCCTTATAGATCTTGGCATTCTCGTATGTGTCATTTCTAAGCTCCTCCAACTCAAAGAGTTGGAGTTTCCTGGTCTTTCCGGCTAAACTTAAATCAAAGTTACATTTCTTGATTGCCCAGAATGCCCGATGTTTAATCTCTACGGGTAAATGGCATGCCTTACCATACACCAGACGAAACGGTGACATGACGATAGGCGTCTTGTACACCGTACGGTAGGCCCAAAGAGCGTCATCAAGCTTTTGAGTCCAGTCGTTTCTATTAGACCTAACCGTCTTTTGCAGGATGTTCTTGATCTCCCGATTGGAGATCTCGGCCTGTCCATTCGTCTGGGTGTGGTAAGGTGTAGAAATTCTATCTTCACCCTTGTTGTAAGCGAATTCGTCGTTGTTTAAGATATGTGTTGTAGTATAGGACAATTGCACTCAAACAAATATAATTTATACTCAAATTTCAAGTCCGAGGTCGAACACAGGGAGTAAGTAGGAATTCACATGCTAATCTCAATTACCAAATAAATAAGCATAGGAAATTTAGCACAATAATGATATTTCAATGAATATTAATCTGTCACTTTTGATATTCAATGAAACTCAATGTGTTTCAAGACCAAAACGATAACTAAGATAAAATAATGGTGATTTAGATCACCAATTATTAGCCTAAGCGCATGTATTTATTATTCAAATAATGCTACAATAGTTTCAACTGTGCAACTTAGGTACATAAATATTCCAACAGTACTAGCATTAAACCTAAATCAGACGTCTGGCAGGTGTATCAGACAACTTAACTATCGCCTACTACAGTGTCTTCTTTTTCTCTTCTCTGATCTCAGCTTACTTCTTCTTCTCTTCTTCTTCTCAAGCACGACCAAGGGCCAGGCTTTCTACTCTGAAGCAAACCCTCCCCTCCCTCACTCTCTCTCTCTTTCCTTCCTCCTCTCCTCTTTCTCTGAAACTAGGATAATCGGGTATTCGGATAAGCATACCCGAGTCCAGGGCTACTGGGGGTGTATGGTAGCCTAGGAGTGAGTAGGCATAGGTCGGGTTGGGTTGAGTGAGGGGTGTGTGGGGACCTCACCCCTGCATGTGTCTTGAGGCATTAAGGCCTATTGAGAAAAATAGTATATTTACATCCATGCACTTCTGTATTTCCGAGGTGGGACTAATCCCCACCCCTTTTACTCGCATGCGCCTGCGGATAAAGATGCCTCCAATTGAGCATGCAGTTGAGGTTGGTGTACCCAATTGAAGACGTGGAGATGATCCTTAGGTGATTTAGCACTGCCTGGAGTGAACACCTGGGAGCAAAGTCACAAGAACATGCTCTAGGGCTCTTTGAAGAAGCTTCGATAATGGCGGCTTCAATTTGTGACCTGAAAACACAAATAAGGCCTTTCGGCTGCATCAAACAATTTCGATAGCTCCATCGTGGGATGGCAAACATGGTGGTGTGGGTGGTGTGGCGATAAGATGTGCGTGGGTGTCGGTCGGTGATGGGTGTGTTCGGGGGGTCGCCTAAGTGGATGGAATGGGAAATAAAGATGGGGGTTTTGATGGTCGTGAGCTGGAGGAGGTTGTGGGGTAGGTGGCAAGGCTGTTGGAGTTGTGAGGTGATAGGAACACCTCACCGGAGATGTGGTCGGAGCGAAGGAAGATGACGGCGTATGTGTGGTCGAGGGAGCATTTTTGAGATTTTGGATATGGGAAATGACCTAGAGACTAGAAGGGACCTAACTAACCCTAAACTAACAGATGAAAGGGGGGATTTTCCCCCGATATGAGGAAGAAGAAACCTCCGATAAGGAAGAACGGCGAGGAAGGAAGGGGCTAGGCGACGTCTGCTGGTACCATAAGATGTGGAAGAAGGTGAGGAAGGCACATCCACCTGCTATTGTCCGTGAAGGTGGACGAAGAAGGAGGGTGGTGAAGCTCACCAGAGCTTGCAGAGATTTTGGCCGGAGAGAGGGGACAAAGAGAGGAATCCAATCCAAAACAAGCTAAGGAGGTAAGGTTTTCCCTGGGTGTGCTTTAATAGGCTCTAAGGAGGAGTTTAAAGCTTGGAAACAAGCTTGTAACTCCATAATTTCGCAAGTAGGACATGAGGATTCAAGGAGTTCGCATGATCTTTTGGACGGATTTGGAAGGTTCTGAACAAGCTCTAATGGAAGAGGAAGGACTCAAGATCCTCCCTTCCAGTTTTGGAAGGGATTGGCCGTGAAATAAAGGAGTTCTTCCTGATTGAAGGTCGTTGGGTGATGGGTTTAGGAGTTGAAGGCAGCAAAGACTTGTTGGTGAAGAAGATGATGAAGTTAGGGGGCTATTTCCAAGGGATTCGAAAGTTAGGGGCATGTGTGTGAGAGAAAAGAGTCAGACTGGATCAAAATGCAAACTTTGTCAAGATGATCTCTGATTGGGCCCAAATTTTGGTACAAACCTAATTTAGACCCAAGAAATCTGATGGTGAAGTCAGATTTAGGGTTTGACCAAGTTTGACTAGGTAAATTACGCATAAATCCAAATTAGGGCAACTATCTTTTTGAGACTCTATTTTAGGTTAAATTGGGTTCTAATAGTCAAATCAAGCATACCAAACCTTAGAGAATAGTTTTTTATGATTTTTAAAAGGTTTAGGTGAATTTTATCCTGACCAGAACCTCAGTGAATTAAGCAGGTTTCTTTTTAGGGTTTCAGATGTCATTTAATTCTTGAAATGCATGAAAACCCGTTTCTGTCTGTATGAACCCACTTATTAGACATTTATGAACATTTGACCATCAATTAACCCCTGAGAAATTCTGTGAATTCTCTACAATTAGGATATTATGTTAAAACTGTAGATTTACCCCTGTTTTCATGTTTACTTCTCAGAATGGATATGTAGTGAGTTATGGTCCTTTGGCGGTTATGTAGGAGCATTTATCAATGGATTATGACTAATTAAAGCTAGATATAGCTAATGATGACGTTATCATCATACCCCCATGCCTAACTTTTGCTAGTCTCTTAACAAAATCTTATGAAATTAACTCGAATTTTAGACCATGCTTTTGATGCTCAAAGTCCTGATTTATTCTTCTTTTTAGAAATTAGGTCAGAATGCTAATAGTAAGCCTAGAGGTAACCAAGTACCAACCAAGATCTGGACCTAACCAGCTTTAGCCTCAGTCTGCCACGAAGGTTTCTAAGGCCCATAGAAACTATCGTAAGGTTCGTTGAACCCCGCGGTTAGAGCACCCGTGCTTGTAACATGGTTAGTCTTGATTCAGTTTGTAGTGCATTTTTCTAAGAGAGAGGGATAGAAGATTTTTTTTTTTCATTTTTGGAGAGCTTTCTCTCTCTTTTTCTTGATTATTTCTAGCTTCATATTGGCTCAAAAACATGGTCTGTATCAGATTCCTTATTCTCACCATCAATCCTCGCAGGGTTCTTGACAATAGATGCTTCGAGATAGTACCGCCCATGGAAACTCCCAGAACCTTGGCTTCCGACACTTTGAGATAGTGCCACCCATGGCATTCTGTAGCTAAATTCAAGCCTTCGCGATCGACATTTCAGGATAATCCTGCCCATGGCACTTGAATCAGCACAAGGTGCTTACATGCCCCCCGTAGGATATTTAGATATCCTAGGAGACAAGCATCGAGGAGATGGTATATTATTATGCATCTTGGAGGGGAATTTCCCACCTCTCCGCGTCGGGAACTCATCTAAGTCAACTTGTGTTGATAAGCCGCTCCTAATCTAGGTAGCTTTATCGGAACATAATAAATGCTTTTGCATGATTTTGATTATTAAGCGAACTAAACCAGACTTGTGTGTGGATTAGGGTGCTTCAGTTACGGAGTCCCGCAAACCAGAGGTCAGTTAACAAGGCTAATTACTCCCTAATCCTTAGACCTAATACGTAAGATTCGCATTTTCCTCAACCTCTTGAGGATTATCCAGATCTTAACGGATACGTGAATGTTTAAGTCCTAAAGTAAGCCCAAGAGGTCTAAGATCAACACTCATACTAATCTCTATGTCTCTCTGTTCTTTTAGGACTTAATTTTTTTCTTTTAATTTTGTCTAGAACTTATGTAGATTCCATAATCATTTACTAATGACTATCACTTTTTATTTTAAATTGTGGCTCCTTTTTTATCATTTAAAACACCTCCCCATTTCCTCCTCAAGAATGATATGTAATTTTAAGCTCACAAAAATTTCTTCCCCTTTCCATTGTTTCTTTTGTTCTTTTTCAATTTTTGTCATTTTTTTGGTTTTTTGAATGAGTAATTTTTTTTGTGAGAACCCTTCAGAAACTTGAATTTTTTTATGTATTTACACTTTTAACATCCCCCCATGCCTAAGTTTTGCAATGTTCTCATTGTAAACTAGAGGGTATGGAATCAGCTTGGTTCATGGGTTAGAATAAAGTCAAAATGGTGGGCCAACGGGTCGGGATGACTGTTGCTGATGATTTCAAGCTTTGGTATGAATACCAAAGGTGGAGTCAGTTGTCCTAAAACTGAACTGAGTGCAGTAGACGTAAAGCTCAAAAGGATAATCAGAATATATCATGCTTTTTGGAATGATGGATTCCTCCCGTTAAGTGCTAAATTCAATGCCTTCATTCGAGCAGAAAATGGTCATGGAGGAGTGGTCAAATTAGTGGAGTTTTGTAGAACAAGCACCTTGATCAAAAGCCTGGTTGGTCCAACCAGGTGCTTGTTCAGATCAACAAGCTGCTGATGCAACCCAAACCTAATCAGTCTTGTGGGTTGATGGATGTGGATCAAGAGATATGGTGCCCACCAGATACTTTGTGACTCAGAAGGATGTGGAAATAAAGATCCAGGGTTTGGCTAAGTCCAATCAGCTTGGTCAGAGTAGGGATCCTCAAATGCA
This sequence comes from Thalassia testudinum, assembly GCA_037157565.1. NCBI lineage: Eukaryota > Viridiplantae > Streptophyta > Magnoliopsida > Alismatales > Hydrocharitaceae > Thalassia > Thalassia testudinum. Next base: position 54,378,768 of record JAZHRO010000025.1, on the reverse strand, counting down.
AAAGAGTCTATGGAGGATGTAGGAACCCTACAAGAGTGATTAGAGAAGGATGGGATGTGATTAGTAGTCTGATCAATGTCTGAATTTCGATCAAAAGATGGATAAGAATCATGTGTGACTGGATCATTAGGAGGAGAATCAAAGTAGAAGTTAATTCCGGTTGTGGGTCGGGGTTGGGTTTGGATTTGAGAAGGTTCTGTATGTGCTGTGGAAGAGGTAGTTTCTTTCAAATCATTGACCTCAGTGTCAAAATCAAAGGACGAGTTGTAGTCGCTGAGGTCGTAAATAGGTTTGGAGTCATTAGGAAACAACAGTTCTCCGAAATCAGACTAAGATTCGAAATCATTGGAGAACTTGCGAAGATCATGTTCTGAACTTGATTCTAGATCAGAGGTTCCACCATAGAAAGAGTCAAGATAAGTAGAATCATCAACTTGACTTGGATCTAACCTAGTTTCAGATTCTAAGCTTAAAAAGGTGTCTTTATTAGGCAAGGGCTCAGGTTCTTGGCTCCTAGGATAGACCCAATCGAGTCCCAACTCTTCCAACTCCTTGGTTTCTATATCGTAAATTGGCGTGACTTCCAAAAAATTGATCTGTGTCTCAGGGGAAGTTGGAGAGGTGTATTCATCAAATATAGGCCTAGAATCATAATTCAATTTCAAAATATGACTTTCATCTTTGTAGGTCTCATGATTATCCCAAGTAGGCTCGAATCCAGATTCTAGGTTAAGGGTAAGGATTGGACTACTAGAATCTAAGCTGAGTTTTACAAGGATGTCAGAATCATTCTCAAGAACCACCTTAACAGGATAAGGCCTGGGATTTACATTCCCGAGAATGTCTGTTTTAGGCTCATCATTACAGGTTTCAGGGAAATCTAAGCTTGGTGAACTAGCTTCTTGATTTTCTAGGGTTGGCTCGAAATCGGGAACACCTGCAATTGGATCCTCCCCATCCTTATTAAGATCAGGAATGTCAATTGCTATGAATTTGAATCTGAATTCATTTGGGTTGGGGGTCCACTATAACCTTGATTCTCGAACCCGGGATTTGGAAAATGTTGATCTTTAGTGTTGCTCTAAGGTGTCTCATTTTCCTTTGATGGGTATTTTTGATTAATTCCTTCATATAATGCATCCAGTGCTATACCATGTGCCTCCATGAGATCTTGGTGTTTCTTTAAAAGTATGGGGTTTGACCAACATTGTAAATACTCATTGTCATATAATGTCCTCAATTTGAAATATTCTCATAGGAGATCATCCCAAGATGAACCATGTATAATGGGGGAAAAAAATCATCTAAGCATGGTTAAAAATGAATTTTGATGTGTCATTAACCTGAATCTCCCTAAATGGACTTAAGGATCTAGAATACTCTTCATGATGTTTGTAAGCATCCTCAATCATTTTGTCTTTGATGGTCATTTGGGACATAGGTTTCCTAATCACTTTTCCTAACATGTCAAGTTGCATTTTTTAATCAGGTGGTGGAACCAAGATGTAGAGTCAAACTCAGGTTAGTTTGAGTTGATCAGATCTAATAGAGATTCCCAAGAAGATCTAATGAGTTCTCTTAGGTAAAAAACCTAATGACCCTCCTGTGTATGCTCTCTATAGAAAAAATGAGGGACTGGATGTTATTTGGACCCAATCAAGGCACCCAAAGATTTTTGGATGACTAAGGTAGTTTCAAGGCGGATGATACCTTTGAATCAGAAATCTGCATACCCGAGAAATACCTGGGCAGCCAGGAAGGGAGAGCCCTGCAAAGACCCCTACATAATAGAGTGTCCCCATGGGTTACAAGATTTCCCCCACCCGACCTTCCTTGTCACTGTAGTTCCAAGTAGACCGAAACATACAGACTTAAGACCTTAAGTCTACCAATTTTATTTCTAATTTGCACCTTGGATTTCACTTGATTAGAAGTTGATTTGACTTGTGACCTAATTTGGAGGTTGGTTGGCCCACAAAATAGACCAACTTCACCTAACCTGCCCTAAAGATGGTAGAATGAAATCCAGGTCAAGACCCAGAAATCACCCTAAATGACTCAGTTTATTAGGTCCAAGATTTTAGGGTTCAAGTGATTTTAGAGTCTGATTTTTAGGGTTTTTCTTGATTAGATCTTTTCAACCAGGGGTTTGGGTAGCACACAAATGCAGGAGGATTTATTCTCTTTATGCAGGCAAATGTGTTGTAAGCACTTCAAACCCTAATGTAGAAACCCTAGTTGTCTCTATTTCAAGTCCAACTAAATCTCAAGTTGTACACCTTGGACTTCAAACAAGAAGGTGAGTAGTCCAAGATGCTTAGAACTTGAGCGTAATCCCTAGTAGGTATAGGAAATCAGGATGGGGAATAGCTAAAAAAAAAATCGTCTCAAGCTTCAATTAGATATGAATTTTTTTCACAAATTAGGAAACTTACCTTTTGAATGATAATTTACTAAGAAATTAAGGCAGGTGAATCCTAATTTGATTGTTTCCTTTTTATCTTCCCAAGATTAGAAGGTTGATTAGGGAAGAACAAAAATTACCTACCCCGAGAGTGGTTGTTTTGTGCGGAAGATCTCTGTGTGATGTACCTCACAAAATCATAAGAAATCAAATAAGGCAAGTTAGTGCTTAAATATAATAAATTAAAATAGAGAATAGTGGTGAATTGCACGTTGCTCCCCGGCAATGGTACCAAAATGTTGTAAGCGAATTCATCGTTGTTTAAGATATGCATTGCTGCATAGGACAAATGTTCTTAAACAAATACAATTTATACTCGAATTTAAAGTTTGAGGTTGAACACAGGGAGCAAGTAGGAATTCACATGCTAATCTCAATTAATAAATAAATGAGCACAGGAAATTTAGCACAATAATGATATTTCAATGAATATTAATCTATCACATTTGATATTCAATGAAACTCAATGTATTTCAAGACCAAAAAGATAACTAAGATAAAATAATGCTGATTTAGATCACCAATTATTAGCCTAAGCACATGTATTAATTATTCAAATAATGCTATAGTAGTTTCAATCGTGCAACTTAGGTACTTAAATATTCCAACAGTACTAGCATTAAACTCAAATCAGATGTTTGGTAGGTGTATTAGATGACTTAACTATCGCCTACTATAGTGTCTTCTTTTTCTCTTCTTCTCTGATCTCAGCTTGCTTCTTCTTCTTCTCTTCTTCTTCTCAGGCACGGCCAAGGGTCAGGCTTTCTGCTCTGAAGTAAAACCCCCCCTCCCCCGACTCTCTCTTTTTCCTTCCTCCTCTCCTCTTTCTCTGAAACCAGGATAATCTGGTATTCGGATAAGCGTACCCGAGACCAGGGCTATCGGGGGTGTGTGGTAGCCGAGGAGTGAATAGGCATAGGTTGAGTCGAGTTGAGTGAGGGGTGTGCGGGGACCTCACCCCCACATGTGTCTTGAGGATTTAAGGCCTATTGAGAAAAACAATATATTCGCATCCACGTGCTTCTGTATTTTCAAGGTGGGACTAATCCCCACCCCTTCTGCTTGCATGCGCCCACGTATGAAGATGCTTCCAATTGAGCATGCAGTTGAGGTTGGCGTCTCTGATTGATGGCCTGGAGATGATCCTTAGGTGATTCCGCACTGCCTAGAGTGAACTCTTGGGAGTGAAGTCATAAGAACATGCTCTGGAACTTTTTGAGGAAGCTTCGACAATGGTGGCTTCAATCTGTGACCTGAAAACACAAATAAGGCCTTTTGGCCGCATCAAATAAGTTTGGCAACTCTGCAGTGGAACGACGAACGTGGTGGTATGCGTGGTGTCGCGAGAAGATGTGTGTGGGTGTCGGTCAGTGACAGAGAAGGTGGTCGGTGATGGGTGCGTTTGGGGGCTCACGTGAGTGGATAGAATGGGAAATAAAGATGGGGGTTTTGATGGGCGTGAGTTGGCGGAGGTTGTGGGGTAGGTGGTGAGGCGGTTGGAGTTGTGAGGTGACGGGAATGTCTCATCGGAGATGTGGTCAGGGTGAAGGAAGATGACAGCGTGCATGTGGTCGAGGCAGTATTTTTGAGGGTTTGGATATGGGAAATGACCTAGAGACTAGAAGGGGCCTAACTAACCCTAAACTATTGTTTGAGAGGGGGATTTTCCCATGCCGGTGGTACGTCGGACTTGAGGAAGAAGAAACCTCCGATAAGGAAGAACGGCGAGGAAGGAGCCAGGCGATGTTTGCTAGTACCACAAGACGCGGAAGAAGGCGAGGAAGGCACATCCACCTGCTATTGTACGTGAAGGTGGAAGAGGAAGGAGGGCAGTGAAGCTCATCGAAGCTTGAGGAGATTTTGGCTGGAGAGAGAGGAAGAAGGGAGGAATCCGGTCCAAAACAAGCTAAGGAGGTAAGGTTTTCCCTTGGCATGCTTTTATAGGTCCTAAGGAGGAGTTTCACGCTTGGAAACAAGCTTGTAACTCCATGATTTTCTCAAGTAGGACATGCGGATTCAAGGCATTCGCATGAGTTTTTGGACGGATTTGGAAGGTTCTGAACAGGCTTAAATGGAAGAGGAAGGTCTCAAGATCCTCCCTTCCAATTTTGGAAGGGATTGGCTGTGAAATCAGGGAGTTCTTCCTGATTGAAAGTCGTCGGTTGATGGGTTTAGGTGTTGAAGGCAGCGGGGACCTGTTGGTGAAGAAGATGAAGACATTAGGGTGGCATTTGCAAGAGATTTGAAAGTTAGGGGCATGTGTGTGAGAGATAAGAGTCAGACTGGATCAAAATGCAAACTTCATCAAGATGATCTCTGATTGGGCCCAAATTTTGGTACAAACCTAATTTGGACCCAAGGAATCTGATGGTGAAGTAGGATTTAGGTTTTGACCAAGTTTTACTAGGTAAATTGTGCATAAACCCAAATTAGGGCAACTATCTATCTAAGACTCTATTTTAAGTCAAATTGGGTTCCAATGGTCAAATCAAGCATACCAAACCTTAGAGAATACTTTTATATGTTTTTTAGAAGGTTTAGGTGAATTTTATCCTAACCAGAACCTTAGTGAATTAAGTGAGTTTCTTTTTAGGGTTTCAAATGTCATTTAATTCTTGAAATGCGTGAAAACCCGTTTCTGTCTGTATGAACCCACTTATTAGACATTTATGAACATTTGACCATCAATTAACCCCTGAGAAATTCCGTGAATTCTCTACAATTAGGATATTATGTTAAAACTGTAGATTTACCCCTGTTTTCATGTTTACTTCTCAGAATGGATATGTAGTGAGTTATGGTCCTTTGGCGATTATGTAGGAGCATTTATCAATGGATTATGACTAATTAAAGCTAGATATGGCTGATGATGACGTTATCATCAACCCCGTATTTCACTAGTAGATTGCAAATCTAGGCTTTGGTGAAGTGAGTACCACCATCGCTGATGATGGCCCTTGGAATCCCGAACCGACTGAAGATGTTTTTCTTGACAAAATCGATGACCACCTTATGGTCTTTGGTTTGAGTTGGAATAGCCTCAATCCTCTTGGACACATAGCCAACAGCTATGAGAATGTATTGGTGTCCAAATGAAGGGAGGAAGGGTCCCATGAAATTGATGCCCCAAACGTCGAAGATTTCGATGGGAAGAATCGGGTTTAGAGGCATCATGTCTTTGTTGGATATGCTCTTGAGTGCCTGGCATTAGGAACATGACCTCAAGAATTCCTGGGCATCCTTGAATAAAGATTGCCAATGAAATCCAGATTGCAAATTTTTGTAGGCGTCTTTTTCCCGAAGAAATGTCCACCACACACAGATGCATGGCAGAACTCAAGTATGCTTTGAAACTCATTCTCTGGAACACATCGGCAAATAATCTGATAAGAGCCGATGCGGTACAATTCAGAGTCATCCCAAAAGTAATATTTGGCCTCAGATATAAGTCTATCCCGTTGTTGCTTGGTCCAATCCTGAGGGATTCGACCAACGACCAAATAATTTACCATGTCTGCAAACTAAAGGTTCAAACACCTGAAACTGTAAGAATAGTCTCACCTGAAAAAGTATCAGTAATTGGAATATCCAGACGAGGGGGATCACTTAGGAGTCTCGAAAGATGATCTGCCACCACATTTTGTGCCCCAGATTTATCTTTAATTTCAAGATCGAATTCTTGAAATAAAAGAATCCAATGAATAAGCCAGGGTTGTCATCCTTTTTAGCCAAGAGATGTCTCAAGGTTGAGTGGTCGGTATAGATTATAACATGAGATCCTAAGAGATAAGATTTGAATTTTTCCAATGCAAATACTACAGCTAGCAATTCCATTTTGGTAACAGTGTAGCTTCTCTGGCTCTCGTCCAGAGTTTTGCTAGCGTAGTAGATAACAGAGGGCTTCTTATCTATTTTCTGACCAAAATAGCCCCGACCATATAAATAGAAGTGTAGGTCATGATCTCAAATGGGGTTGTCCAGATTGGTGGTTGCAACATCGAAGCACAAGTGACTGCTATTTTAAGAAAAATAAATGCCTTGTGGCATGATTCATCAAAATTGAACGGCATATCTTTGCCTAGAAGGTTGGTCAAAGGTCGAGCAACCTTAAAAAATCCTTGATGAACCTCCTATAGAGTCCTACATGACCAAGAAATGATCTGATTTGTTTAACAGATGCGGGAGGAGGAAGTTTGGAGATAGCATCCACCTTAGCTTTATCAACTTCAATTCCCTACTCAGAGACTACATGACATAAGATGATGCCTTCTTATGTCATTAAGTGACTCTTTTCCCAGCTAAGGACCAACCATATTTTGATGCATCTCTTAAGGATTAATTTAAGGTTAGCCAAGCAAGAATCAAACGAATCTCCGAAAATGGAGAAATTGTCCATGAATACTTCCATAAATTCTCCCACCATGTCTAAGAAAATGGCTGGCATACACCTTTGAAAAGTCGCAAGTGCATTGCAAAGCCCAAATGGCATTCTACGGAATGCAAAGGTTTCATAGGGACAGGTGAAAGTCGTCTTTTCTTGATCCTCAAGATGGATAGGGACTTGGTTATATCCCAAGTAACCATCCAGGAAATAGAAATAGTTTTGCCTAACTAATTGGTTGATGAAAGGTAGAGGGAAATGATCCTTTTTTGTGGTTGTGTTCAGCTTCCTATAATTGATACAGACTCTCTAGGAGGAAGTTGAACAGGTTATGACAGATTCACCTTTCTCGTTAATCACAATGGTAATCCCAGCTTTCTTGGGAACAATTTGCACGGTACTAGCCCAGGGACTATCCGAGATTGGATAAATGATTCCTGCATCGAGCCACTTAATGATTTCCTTCTTGACCACTTTTTGCATATTAGGGTTCAATCTCCCTCTGCATTTGGCGAGAAGGGCGGGATCCATCTTCCATAAAAATTTGATGATTGCAATAAGATGGTTCAATCCCCCTAAGGTCATGGATGGTCCAACCAATTGCCTCCTTATGTGCTTTTAGGATGTTGATCGGTCTCATCTCTTGATCCTTAGTCAGTTTTGCACTTGTAATCATAGGGAGCATTTTCTTAGGTCCTAAAAATTCATATTTCAAACTCTCAGGCAATGGTTTCAGTTTGAGCTGGGACGGGTTTAAGATAGAGGGTAAGGAGGATGCTGATGAAGATTCATTGGGATGGTCTAATGGAAGAGGTTGGAAGTGAACAAAATCAACAACCCCTTTAGGGTGTGGCAAGTTTGCCACATAGGGTTGTGAGTTGGGTTCACCAGTGTAGGAGGAATTCTCAAGGATGGTAAAAGCCATACAATTCTCAATATTCAAATCATCATCCTCAACTCCTCAATGTATCCACAATCCTCAAATTTGTTAATCACCTTAAAAATATCAAGTTTCATTTTTCTATCCCCAAAGGTGATTTCCATACTACCGCTTTCACAATTAATATTGGCCTTAGTAGTAGCTAGGAACAGATGCCCCAGAATGATGGGCATGTTCCTTAAATCATCAGGTACATCCATGTCAAGGACAAGGAAATCTACAGGAAAATAAAAATCCTTAACCTTGACGGTAACATCCTCAATAACACCTTCCGGGTTTGTGACTGAATGGTCCGCTAACTGCAATGTTACTGAGGTTGGCTTAAGTTCACCTAATCCAAACTTTTCGTAAAGAGAAGTCAGAATTAAGTTAATGGATGCACCAAGATCCAAAAGTGCCCTGTCAAAAGTGTAATCCCTGATAATACATGAAATCAATGGGGCACGAGGATCTCTCTTTTTCTGAAGAAGGTGATGTAGGATAATAGAACTAGCCTACTCAGAGAGTATCACCTTCCCTAGGGTAGATTCCCTTAGCTTATGCTTTTGAGGGCATAAATCCTTTAAGAATTTAGAATAAGCTGGAATGTGTTTAATAGCATCGAGGAGCGGGATATTGATTTCAATATTCTTGAATATATTCAAGAGCTCCTCGTTACTATCAACAGACTTCTTCCTAGGTTTAAGCAAGGCTTCAGGGAATGGAACATGAGTCAAATCTTTGGAATCAGGTTCTTGAGCCTTGATTTCTTCTTCAGTGTTCTCCTTTCCTTCCTCAAGCTCACCAGGGTGTGATTGACTAGAAGAGGGTAATTTTGGGTCCTGGGTTTGCCGTCCACTCCTCAAGGTAACAGAATTTGCAGAAGCATACAGGTTTGGGTCTTGGGGAGGGTTAGGAAAGATCAAAGGGGATTGATTCGCCAAATAACCCAGATTGGATGAAGAAGCAAAAGAAGAAAGGCCCTACTCAACCACTTGAGCATGTGCATGTGGATCTCTTTGATTCCCATACCACTAGTCTCAATTGCCCTGATTCTATATGTTGCGATGTTTGGGTACGGGTTGAGATGGCAGAGGTCTAGGATGATGAGAATTAGCAATGAGCCCAGATTGCAAGTTGTCCAGTGAGGTTTTCATTTTTTGCATGAGCTAAAGCATGGATCCTTACATCTCTACCATCTGTCGGTTCAAATCAGCCTGCCCTATAGGTTGACAGGCATTCCAGGTTGGCTGATTGACCTGATTAGGGGGTAGCTGAGTGTATACATGACCCTGACCCATTGGTCTTTGTGGTGCATAGTTGCTAGGTCGGATTTGGGTCTGTTGCCCTAGATTTTTCTAGGAGAAGTTAGGGTGGTTCCTTCAACCTGGATTATAAGAGTTAGAATATGGGTTGGACCTAACGTTCTCCTATACAACATACACAACCTCATAGGCAGAGGATTGTGGGAAAGAAGGAGAGGGATCAGAGAAACTGGGATCAAAGGTCCCAGTTTGGAACCCGTGGGGTTTCAAGTAATGCTGGCTCACAGGTTGAGCCGCTTCTAGTTGATTCATGAATTCTCGTCCAATAGGAGCTCGTGAAGAATGGAATCCCGAGTTCTAGGATTGAGTGGATCGAGAAGTATTTACAGAGTTTTTAGCCATCCAGTCCTCCATTCCTTTTGTAACCAGGTCCACTTTATCAAGTTTACTGTAAATCAATTCCATATCGAATGAATGGATCATGGACCTCATTAACATTCGATTTGGGTTGTTGGGACTGGTTAAAAGTATCCATGGAGACATGATTGATGGAATTTTCACTCATTTCCTTAAACAATTCATGCACACTAGCTGCATCCTTGTTGAGGAAATTGCCTTCGCAAGAAGCATCCACATGGTTATGGAGTTGCTCAATTAACTCGTGATAAAAGATCTGCACGAGTTGACATTTCTGCACCTCGTGGTGTGGATACTTCCACAATAAATCCTGGAATCACTCCCAGGCACCATGAAGTGGTTCCCCCAGCCGCTAGATGAAAGTAGTAATTGCTCATCACAAAGCATTGGTATGCCCGACTGGGAAGAATTTCTTGAGGAAAGCTGATTTAAGATCATTCCAATTGTCTGGTACCAATGTGCGGCCTTATCCTTAAGAGAGTGGGGAAAGAGCCTCATGATCATCTTCTCCTCATCCACATTTCGAGCTTTAGTGGTCTGAACCAAAGTGGTCAAGTCCTCCAAATGTTGAAATGGGTCTTCAGAGCCAAGCCCATGGAAATGTTTGATCAGGCTTAACACCTGGGGCTTGATTTCTACGTCACTGGCTAGAATCTGGACATCGGGACGTTCTCCGTATTTTGAAGGATCATAAAAATCCTTCAAGGGTTGAGTGCCCTAACCATGCATTCTCTAGAACCATTCTTGCATTTGCTACATTTGGTCCAGTTGCCTTTGTAGCATCTCTTGCGTATTCTGAGGCAAAGGGTTAAAATTCAACCTGTGCCTCCTTGAATGGTCTAATGGTCCTTCCAAGCAGGGATTCAATGACCTCCTTCCAAGCATAAACTAGGAAGAGGTTAGAATGACTGGGGATAAGAACCCTACAGTACAACAATACAAGACTGTTCTTACGTTGGGTAGCCTAAGGACCTATGCTCCAAAATAAACTCAAAGCACAACATGAATTTTATGTTGTCCTTAATTCAAAAGCTGGTTAAGTTGGGATGGCGAGATAGGGGGACCAGGTCTCGAAAGCCGCTAATTATGCCAAACCCCTGCTTGCTTAAGTCATTTGACAATCAGGCCACGCACTTAGCACCTTCTAGAGAAAGTAGATGTCACAAATTCGCACCATAGTGTGAGAAATATCCTGAAATAGACTAATGAGTACTAGGGCCAATGTCTACTTGATTTTAGATTAGGCCTGGGATAGTAGTGCTTTTAGAATGTGGTGGGCTCTTAAAATGGGTTGTGCCCTTAATGATTAATTGAATAAGTGTGAGTAAGTGCACTGTAGAATCCTACTAGGAGGGGGTGAGATCAGCGTGACGTAAAAAATGCAAAATTGAAATATAAACAATCTCACAAAATCAGTAATCACACAAAGTACACGAAGATTTATTGGTGGAAACCCAAACCGGGTAAAAACCACCACCTAACCCTCTCGAGTTAGGATTTTCCGATCAACCAAGTTGATCAAATCCACTAAACGAATCACTTTAAACAAGGGTGATTCAACCTCAATTACAACCACGCTACAAGTGCGAGGGTAGCGTTCCTCAACCCCTTCACTTCACGAGAAGGATTTTGTCCCATGAAGGAGACGGGAATTCGCAAAGCGAATACCCAACCAAATAACAAAGATAAAATAACAAATAATCCTATAGAGCCAACAAAGTAATTTTAAACCTAAGCTTCTATAGGAATTAAGAAACTCCCCTTTGCAAGGAGTGCGTCGGCGACGCGGATGCGTGAACAACACGACGGCCTTATGTCGCTCTCGTGAACTACGGTGGGAGAGCGGGTGCGCAAAGCTTGATGCTCTCAAGATGATGGAACTAGAGCTTAGAGAGCAAGAGATTCTTTTCTTGGACACAAAAGGTTTGAAAGTGTATTGTAAGGTGTGTCTTGTGTTTCTAGGTGTATCTTGGTGTGCAAGAGGTTCCCCTCTATTTATAGAGGCCTTAGGAAGGCTTTGGATGGCTTAGGAAAGGCTCCATAGCCGTTGGGTGCAAAGCCCAAGTGAATCAATCCGAAATCAGGAACAATCATTGCACTGACAGGGTTATCAGACGTCTGATTCTAGCATCAGACCTCTGGAAGACCACTTTAAGATGTCTGATTTCAAGGTCAGACGTCTGATTTCGTGCGGGTTCCTTCCTGTCTTGAATCAGATCTAAACAGGGTTCTAGCGCAAGTGCATCAGACGACATACAGGACGTCTGGCACTATGTCTGGACGTCTGGAAACCTACTTTTTCGTGGGAATGGATTTGCAACGGCTAGAAAATCTCTGGGAAGAGATTTTCGGGTCAGTCGAGGCAAAACGGTCAATTATCAAACGTCTGGAAGGGCTTAAGGACGTCTGATAAGGCTCTAACGGTCATATCCTTGAGTGTATGCTAAGAGAGCCAACGGTCCACTAATTGGACATCTAGCAAAGTCATCAGAGGTATCCTAAGACGTCTGGTCTAAGGTCTAGACGTCTGATTTCATCAGATAGAACTAGCTATGTCCAGCCTAAATGTTATCAGACGTCTGAATCAACAGTCAGACGTCTTAAAACACATAATCAGACGTCTGATTTGGGAATTAGACGTCTGGAAATGCTATTTGAACCCTATATTGGTTTTCTAAGTTCTCTACAGAAAACCTAAGTATCCTAGGGTTGTGCGGGTGTTCCTAGGACTACTGTTAGGATACTTTGAGGCTCTTTAACATAATGTTCTAAGGAAATAAAGAGTAAGAAAATAAAGATAAAAGTACATGAAACGAATAAATAGAATTCTATCCTATTCTTCTTATCCTTCCATCTTCAATCTATCGCTCCTCGCGAATCTCCTCTGTTCTCCATCAAGCTCCTCCAATCCGTCCTGGATGCGAGCTCGAATTCCGTCTAATCACGTCTACATTTGCAATTGACCTGAAATCTAAGACTCCAAGTGCAAATGTTAGATAACACGTGTTTTGTTATCATCAAAACAAATGATCGTAGTGCTCTAGCACCAACAATCTCCCCCTTTTTTATGATGACAAAACCATAAATAATAATGCAATAAATCCTCCCCCTTTTTGACATTATCAAAAAGGTTTGATTAATTTTAAATTTTTTTATAACTCCCTCTTAAAACATGCTCTTCTATAAATTTCTTTTAACAAAGGTAATGTCCTCCCCCTTTTTTATAACAACAAGATAGCTATTATTTTTCTCCCCCTTTCTAAAGGAAATTTAGCTACCTTATATCTCCCCCTTAAAAATTGATAATTAGCTTATAATTTTTTGCTCCCCCTATCTAAATGCTTATGATAAAAAGATAGGGTAAATGATTTTTACCTCACCTACCATGGCCAATAAAATGGCCCGAATGGTGGTGGTGGATGCCATATCGGATGGGGCTCCCATCCGTAGCTTGGAGTCCCGGGCATTGGCGTCGGTCTTCAGTCTGGTGCTCGACGTGCGGCGGGTCCATCGTTTGTTCGCCGTCTCGTCGGTCTTCTTATTCTCCTCCTTGGTCTACTCCTTGGTTCTCTCAACTCGAGTTGACCAGCCTTGAGTTTGTAGGTCCAGTCCTTTGTGTTGTAGTTATCCAAGTGGGCTTAGATCCGGATCTGTTAGCGGGTCTCCTTGATGGAGATCCTTTCTCAATCTTAGGGCTATATAAATCATCTACTTTGTTGATTAATTTGTTAGAGTTTTTCCTAAGACATGCAATTTCTTTTTCTAACTTTAAATTAACATTTTCCTCAATCAATTTATTATTTTCATTGATGAGGTTTTGATTTTCTAATAATAGGTTATCATTTTTAGGAATAGCTTCTAGATCCTTAAGTTTTATTTCTAACCTATCATTTTCAGATTTAAGAAAGCTAAGATTCTTTTTCATGCTTTTGTTTTCTATTTTTAGTGATTTACTAAGCTCATGCAACTCATTAAAAGCATCTTGTAAATCTGAGTTTACCTCATTGTCGCTGTCATCGCTGTCGTTGTCACTTTCTCTGATTGCCATGAAACCAAGGCACGCGGTTTCCTTCTCCCCGGGATCTTCTTCCGAGCTCGTCTCCTCATGAGTGCCTTCCAACCTCCTCCATATCTTGTGGGCGGTGGTGCACTCTTGGATTTGTTCGAATTCCTTCAGACTAAACGCGCAATACAAGGCATTCATTGCCTTTGCGTTGAGTGAAAGCTCTCGAATCTGCAGTTGTGAGTAGCCTCCTTGGGGTCGCTTCGGGATCTCGTATGGGGTTTCGCAACATCCCCATATCTCGAACTCAGTGGCTCGGAGCCACGTCTTCATCCTCAACTTCCAATATCCGAAGTCCCTCCTGTCGAAATAGGGTGGTCGGATGGTGGACTGCCCTTCGGAGATTCTAATTGCGGCTATGCTTCCCTCCATGATGTTCTTGTCGGGTGTTACTCCGATCTTGCAAGAACCTGTTTTATACCAATTGTAGAATCCTACTAGGAGGGGGTGAGATCAGCGTGATGTAAAAAATGCGGAATTGAAATATAAACAATCTCACAAAATAAGCAATCACACAAAGTACACGAAGATTTATAGGTGGAAACCCAAACCGAGTAAAATCCACCACCTAACCCTCTCGAGTTAGGATTTTCCAATCAACCAAGTTGATCAAATCCACTAAACGAATCACTTTAAACAAGGGTGATTCAACCTCAATTACAACCACGCTACAAGTGCGAGGGTAGCGTTCCTCAACCCCTTCTCTTCACGAGAAGGATTTTGTCCCACGAAGGAGACGGGAATTCGCAAAGCGAATACCCAACCAAATAACAAAGATAAAATAACAAATAATCCTATAGAGCCAACAAAGTAATTTTAAACCTAAGCTTCTATAGGAATTAAGAAACTCCCCTTTGCAAGGAGTGCGTCGGCGACGCGGATGCGTGAACAACACGACGGCCTTATGTCGCTCTCGTGAACTACGGTGGGAGAGCGGGTGCGCAAAGCTTGATGCTCTCAAGATGATGGAACTAGAGCTTAGAGAGCAAGAGATTCTTTTCTTGGACACAAAAGGTTTGAAAGTGTATTGTAAGGTGTGTCTTGTGTTTCTAGGTGTATCTTGGTGTGCAAGAGGTTCCCCTCTATTTATAGAGGCCTTAGGAAGGCTTTGGATGGCTTAGGAAAGGCTCCATAGCCGTTGGGTGCAAAGCCCAAGTGAATCAATCCGAAATCAGGAACAATCATTGCACTGACAGGGTTATCAGACGTCTGATTCTAGCATCAGACCTCTGGAAGACCACTTTAAGATGTCTGATTTCAAGGTCAGACGTCTGATTTCGTGCGGGTTCCTTCCTGTCTTGAATCAGATCTAAACAGGGTTCTAGCGCAAGTGCATCAGACGACATACAGGACGTCTGGCACTATGTCTGGACGTCTGGAAACCTACTTTTTCATGGGAATGGATTTGCAACGGCTAGAAAATCTCTGGGAAGAGATTTTCGGGTCAGTCGAGGCAAAACGGTCAATTATCAGACGTCTGGAAGGGCTTAAGGACATCTGATAAGGCTCTAACGGTCATATCCTTGAGTGTATGCTAAGAGAGCCAACGGTCCACTAATTGGACATCTGGCAAAGTCATCATACGTCTCCTAAGACGTCTGGTCTAAGGTCTGGACATCTGATTTCATCAGATAGAACTAACTATGTCCAGCCTAAATGTTATCAGACGTCTGAATCAACAGTCAGACGTCTTAAAACACATAATCAGACGTCTGATTTGGGAATTAGACATCTGGAAATGTTGTTTGAACCCTATATTGGTTTTCTAAGTTCTCTATAGAAAACCTAAGTATCCTAGGGTTGTGCGGGTGTTCCTAGGACTACTGTTAGGGTACTTTGAGGCTCTTTAACATAATGTTCTAAGGAAATAAAGAGCAAGAAAATAAAGACAAAAGTACATGAAATGAATAAATAGAATTCTATCCTATTCTTCTTGTCCTTCCATCTTCAATCTATCGCTCCTCTCGAATCTCCTCTGTTCTCCATCAAGCTCCTCCAATCCATCCTGGATGCGAGCTCAAATTTCGTCTAATCACGTCTACATTTGCAATTGACTTGAAATATAAGACTCCAAGTGCAAATTTTAAATAACACGTGTTTTGTTATCATCAAAACAAATGATCGTAGTGCTCTAGCACCAACATGCACAACTAGGGTTTTCAAGCAAGATTATTTGGATGAGTGGCTTTTAGAGTTGAAATCTTGCTTAAGTAGCTTTTAGGGTTTGAATTAGGGTGATTTCAATCAAATTCAGGAAGCACACCAAGATTTACAAACACAAGTGAAGTTGTTTTCCTTTGAAATCAAAATAAAGTAGAGTGCCTAATATTGACCTTAATTGTTACCCCTAATGAGCAAGCTACTTGATGAGTTATTTTTATATGAAGTGGTGCGGCCCAAACAACTCAAGCAATTGGCCTTAATGCACCACTAAGTTTGGCACATAAATGATCACCTAATCTGATTTCTACTCAATTATGTGTTTAGTTGTGTGTACCGATTCCAAAGATCGGGATACCGGTTGAGTATGAAGAATCAGAAGAGGTTGTGTACCTCTGTGATTTTTTTAAGATTTTTTTTTTAAAGTGGGTGTGAGGTGGATGGAGGTGGAAATCAAAGTAAAGAAACTAATCCTAGGGTTTATGAGAAAACCTAGGTTAATTAGGGTTTGAATTAGGGTGATAGAATGAAATCTATCAAGGGGGAAAGAAAGGGGAAGCACTTACAATTGTCTTTAACTACACCTTGCTCCTTTCTACTGCTTGAAGATTCCTGATCGGGGTACCTGTAAGACAATAGAGAAGAAATAAAAGAGAGTTAGAAAGCAATTAAGTACGTGGAATGCGAAAAAGGAATCGAGATCTGTTGCCTCCCTAGCAACGGCGCCAAAATGATGTATGAGATTTCGTTGTGAAAAGATTTGAGTTTAGAAAACCTGTCGTTGTAGTGTGATTTGCAAGAAAATCCACCAATCAAATAATTTTTAATCGAAACTCAGAATGAGTCTTGGGTCAAATACGGGAAGGCTACATTGATTTGAAATCTGCAGTTATATATATATTTTTGCAATTTTTGTTCATAAATAAGACATTCACAATGATTGTTATTCTATTTGCAATATAAACACTACAACTAAAGAGATATATATATATAGAGAGAGAGAGAAACAACTTTTATACTCAAAATAATGTCATTACAACTACAACTAGAAAGCAGGAAATCTAATCGAGAAAGCGATAATGAGAAGGGGGAGAGAAGTTATCCTCCTCGATGACTGCTTGGAGGACGAGCCAAACAAATGTCGCCTAGAAGAAGGAGAGCGAAACGGATGATGGAGCACTGATCGAGAAGAACCAGGGGTGAGGCAAGGTGTCAGCGTTGTGGGATCCACTTCCAGAATGGGGTTGAGAAGATGGCTAGTGAGAGCTCCGTGAAGGGGATGAGAGGTGGAAAATTTTGTTTTTAACTCTAGCGGAATTTCCTGTAGCTTGGGAGCGCTAGAGCAAGCTTTAAAACTTGAGTTCTTAGCTCTTAAAGAGGTAGAGAGATGATGGAAGGGATGAAGAAAATGTAGAGGGTGTAGGGCCTTTTATAGGTGAGGAATAAGGGGGCAAATATGTCATTTAAACTTAAAACATTAATGTAAAGGTCTTTAGTGATGGATATAATCGTCACTAAAGCCCCACGTCGCTAAACACATGCCCGCACTCTCGCCTCATCTTCAACAACGAGCACTTCATCGCGTACACACCATAAATGATCGGACAGCTTAAATCATGTGAGCCATTTCACCTTTGGTGCTACTTGCCCCCCACGTGCGATGGTGCGTCTGATGGCGCATCATCACATGCATCTGCACTGTGCTTCCATCCGACGCTCGATAAGGCACCACATCGCACCTGCATCCACCGTTTGCCTCTGATTCGAAAGTCGACTTGAGCGCAGTGTGCTCACCTCTTCGATTTGAGGCACACGAGGTCTCGACTGTGCGACCTCCCTTTCTACGTATGCCGCTCGACCGCTGCGTCACCAGTCTCTCTTTGTCGCATTTGCTGATTTCCGTCCTTGCACTCTCAGCTGTTAGATGGATGATCTAATGACTGAGATTGCTTGATCGGAGGAAGAAGGGCTACAAGCATTGCTGGGGAGATTTGGGCAACTAGGATGGTGCTACATGGCACCATCCTGGCCGCCCATCTTCATATGCTCGTAGGTGGTGTCACGGATGTTGGATTGGAGCAATTTCACGTTGTTGGGATATGATTGTTGATCTAAACCCATCCATGTGGTTGGATTTGTCATCTGAGGTACAAATTTACACCTCCTGGCCTCTTGACCTATGATCTTTCTTGGACTGTATCTGATGCTATGGAAATCCGATTGGGGCGATCTCAGAGTCGTTGAACTTCAATCGTTGCCCTCATCAGATACGTATGGTTGGATCTTCAATCCTAGGCCCCAATAGATATTGCCCTATCCCTGGCTGCAAAAAGAAGCGAATTACTATACAATTTATACAAATTAACTTAAATGCATGATGATGCATGTTATGTAATATTTACAATGCATGATGCTTCTATAACACTAAGAACATGCATAAATAGACATTTTAGGTTACTTAAATGTATACATATCGATAATAATCATGTTTGCGGAAATATTCATCAAATCAATCAATGGATATGCTGCTATGAATGTGAACCCCAAATTTGTAGAGAAGTTAAGGGTTGTTTATGTAAATTTCACATAAGAAATCAAAGCTCCAAATATGTGAATAGTGCATGAGCAGTGGCATCTCATGTAAATTTTTCTTGCATGCGAGTTAGGATGTTAATCAGAATCGCAATTTAATGCAACCGAAAGGGATAAACATGAGTTGAATAGTAATGCAAGAATATGAGGATGCTGCCATAATGTTTCCTCAATAAAATAAGCAAAATTTAAAAATCAACTTCTTTAATGGCATGAAATGTAAAAACTTTTTAACCCAAAAAAAGAGGATGTCTATCCTTTTGCTCATGCATGAAGAAGGGTGAACGGCGGGAGGCGTGACCGCACGTGGAAGTTGTCGGTGATGAGGGCTACGCGTGGGTGGTTGCGGCATGGTTGATGGTAAGCGATGGCGGCCAGCAGGTGTTAGTCGCTCCGAAACGGGTTAAAAAAATCGTCACGTTGTAGTATAGATCGAATCAGCGTGAAAAACAAATAGAATTTATTACTCGAATGAAAGTCTGAGGTCAAACACAGGGAGCAAATAGAAATTCAATCGCTAATCTCAATTAACAAGTAAATAAGCATAAGAAATAACTCAGAAATGATAATCAATATAAAGCATGAGTTTAACATATGGCAAAAAGAATCCCAAAATGATTTCCACACACTAGGCTCAACCATAAGATAAAGAAAATCAAATTGTTGGGGTTGAAGTATTCGGGATTGAATCTTAGGCACGTGAAAGGTCGTGGTGGGGTTGGAATCAACTCAATTCCAAGTCTCCCCACCAAAAATGTGATCCCAAATTGCAGATAAATGAGGCCAAGAGGGGTGGCAATCAATCATTTTATTTGCCTCAAAGAATACTTCACACAGCAAAAAATTCAAGAATCAAGATTCTTGGATTTTCGCTATGCGAAGTTTGGCGAGAAATCCTGGGGCGGTGGGAGTGATGACAAACAATCAAACAAGTGATTTTTAATCCACTTGCCCCAAGAGATCCCAAGAAGTGTGTTTTTTTTTAATATATATATTTTTTATTAAGGTGACAAGTTAACCTAAGTTGCTAAGAAAGAAAGACCTACTTGTTCAGCAATGTGTGCGAAGCTCCAGTGCGGTGCCGGCGTCTTCACGCTCTCGTTCCCGCCTTGGATCTACCCATGTCTCCGACTTCATCTGCCTGTCTTCTCCTTGCAACTGGTTCACCTGCACACCAATAAATAGAAACACCTGTGAAGAGAATGGTGTGAGAAGAGAAAAATTAAAGGAATGGAGTAAAAGCTTACTTGAATGCGCACTTCCTCGGCAATGGTGCCATAAAAGGTATGGTGTAGACCTGGATAGGTTGTGTTAATATGGTGATTTTATCGTTGAAATGAGTATAGTGGTTAACCTAAATCGAGCCTAACCATCTCTTTACAAAATTTTTTACCTGGCCTATTTGATTTTATCTTGGTCACTTTTAGGCCCAGGGTTGAACTCAGGGAAATGGGATTAGAAGAAGTTGCTATGCCTTTCCTACAATGAATCTCTTCCATTCGTTTATTATGTTTTTGGTGTTTTTCTATTTAATTTTTTTTTGATAATTTTTGTCCTTGAGGTACACCCTCAAAATCAAGTTCTTGGCTTTGAGCCAAATTAGGGCTCCCAAAACTGGTCTTGCTATTCGCAAGACTGAGTACCTGCAAGGCAAGGATTATCTTTTCTCTTTTGTACATTTTTTTATCTTTTTAATGGCAGGAGAAAGAAATAGAAATAAGGTAAATATGGTATATATATATATTATATATGTATATAGGGGTGGGGGTGGAGGTGGAGATGGCGTGTAGCACGGTGTCGAGTCGGTCGTCGTTTAGGAAGATGCAACTAACAGGACGAAGTGCCGCGTGGAGTGTAGGATGGATGGGTGAAAGATGTGTGCGAAGAACTCTTTTTGTATGCGTGTATCGGGGAATATCAGCAACTGGTGCAAATATTCCCATGATACAACGTATGGTAGGTGATATGAAAAAATATATATATGTATGTATATATGTAAATATATATCTATATGTATATATATATATATATGGTTATAATTATCTAGGTGTATATGTAGTTATATATGTGTATATATATAGATATGTAAATATATGTATAAATAGATGTATGTATATGTATATATATATATTTATAATTATATATATATGTATGTATATATAACTATGTATGTATATATATATATATGTATATATATAGTAATATATGTATATAATTATATATATGTGTATGTGTATAGCTGTATATTAGTATAAGTACCTATGTATATAGATATATGTAGATAGATATACATATATTATAGTTATAGATATATAATTATATAGTAGTGTATAAGTGAGAGTGTGTGTGTGTACGAGTGTGTGTGTGTGTGTGTGTGTCTGCAGAGAGAGTGAGAGTGCTGTGAGAGAGAGAGAGAGAGAGAGACAGAGAGCGCGCTTCTGCTGGAGTGAAGGAGTGCCGGAGTTAAGCCGTCTGGAGCCCCAGCCGTCGTCTGATGTCCACGCACACGCGTAGGCACGTAGGCACGTGAAGACGTGCGCGCATGTAGGAGGAAGCGGGCGTGGGAGGAATCATAGCGCACTACACTACGCGGTGAGGCGGGTGTGGGTGCGAAGTAGCGGGCATTGAAGCGGGGGGGTGCGGGCGCTGGCGTACACGGGAGCAGGCACTGAAGCGGGCCCGGGGAGAGACGCGGGCGCGGGCTAGTAGCGGTGCGGAGAGAGAGCGCCGGGTGACCGGATAAGTGAGAAACTTATCGGTCACTGCACTGTAGCCATAGTGTTCCGCTGACTAGCGTGAACAGTGGCTACAGTGCGCGCTCGGCTCGCGCGACCACCAACGCCCGGTTCCGTGAGTGTGGGCGCTGCTGTGCGAGCTGGCGCACGCTTGTAAGGTCTGCGCCGGCTGCTTGTGTGTGTGAAACCGGTTGGGCCGCGGGCGGAGCTTCGCGATAGGGCGCACGGGGAGGGGCGAGGGTGGCCTGCTGGCACGCGTATAGGGCACGGAACAGGTGCCTGAGGCTCATGGAGGGCTGCGCTGCTGCTGCTGCTGCGGAGCTTGAGCTTCAAAGCTTGAAGCTCCTGTGGCAATGGTGGAAATGCTTTGAACGATGAAATCAGTGCGGGGAACCACCATGCCCACCGGCTCTTTGATGAGTTGGGCGGTGGTGGGACTCACAGTGGTGGTTGTGCACCACTGTGAGCTGCTCCTGCCCACAGCGTGGCTCTTCAAGGAGAAGAGAGGCTGCGTATGGAGGGGAGAGGGGAGGAGACGGCCTGGAGAAGAAGCTGCTGTGGTTTTTTTTTTTGTGTGGACCAGGCTCACTTTGCAAGAAGACGGTCGTGCCCTTTTTAAAGTGGAAGAAGCATGCACAGCCATGCCTTGGCTGTGCATGGCTCTGCATGGCTGGCAGGGAGTGCTTGCTGCAGAGAATGGCGCGAGGAAGGTTCAGCCATGCCATGCAGTCGCGGAGAAGAAAGTCAAATAAAAATAAAAATAAAAATAAAAATAAAGATGGAGATTTTGCGAGGCAGCACTTGAAGAATTTGTTAATTACAAGGCCATTTTATTCAGTCTCCTCCCCTCTCAAATAGATGCATGCATGCGTGAATTTTCACAAATGCGACTATGGCTACCTAATATGCACAGGCAATGCTAGGAAATAGCACAAGATGACACAATTGTTGGTGTATTTTTGCTGTGCAATCAGCGGAACCATCCAAACTTCTCTTGGAAGCAAGCTGATGCTTCTAACTCAGGGAATACAAGACCCTTACCTCCCCAGCCCACATACCAACCTTCTTATGAAAACCCTCCTCTGAATAAGCCCTCTGAGATGGATGAACTGAAGGCCATGATGAAAGTAATGCAAGAGCATCAAAATATGGTTATCCAATCTCAGAATAAGATGATTACTGATATGCAATCCCAAATTGGTCATCTTACTGAGGCAGTTAGGCAACGTGATCTGGGCAAGCTGCCTAGCTCTTCTAAGGAGAACACTAAGGTCAAGGGGGTTGTATTCAAGGAGCATGCCCAATCAGTGACCGTGTTGAGGAGTGGAAAAAAGATTGACAAGCCTGATAACACTCCTACGGTTACATCTCAGAATTCCCCTTCCACACCTAACCTGACTTCCATCTCACCCAAGGAAGAGCCACACCACTCTCCCTCACAAAAAATCACCCACAATGAGGATGTCGTCCTTCCACCACCCCTTTCCCGCCATGACGACCCCTCTACCCAGAAGCCAAGGGTGCCCTATCTAGAGCGCCTATCTGCTCCTGGGGAATCTTCTGTTGGCTCGTCTGGAGCCAAGGATAGGGCAGAAGAGATTATGGATACTTTTAGGCAAGTCCAGATTAACTTGCCTCTGTTGGAAGCGATTAAACAGATTCCATCCTATGCCAAGTTTCTGAAGGACCTGTGCACCTAGAAGTGCCGATCTAGGAAACAGGTCCAAACCAAGGTCATCCTGCCTGACCATGTTAGCTCAGTTCTTCATCATGGAACACCCCCCAAAATGAACGACCTAGGGGCCCCGTATATTTCAATGGTTATAGGTAACCAACACATTGACGAGGCTCTACTCGATCTGGGTGCGGGGGTAAACATTCTATCGAGCTCTTTCTAAGACCTTTTGGGAGGAGGAAAGCTGAAGCCTAGTCCAGTAATCCTACAGGTTGCAGATAGATCACTTAAGACACCGCAGGGATTGTTGGAAGATGTCCTTGTGAGAGTGGAGGATTTCTTCTTCCCCGTTGACTTTCTGGTACTTGATACTAACCCATCTAATAAGCCCACAAAGCCATCCATTATTCTGGGATGCCCCTTTTTGGCCATAGCCAATGCCTCTATAAATTGTAGATCTGGGGCACTTAAAATGGGCTTTGGGAATAAGAAGATCCGGCTGAATGTTTTTGATACTTACAAGCAACTCGGATTTGAAGATTGTTCTCAAATTGAGGTCGTTGATGAAATAATTGAAGAGACTACTCCAGCACTCTTATGGATCCCCTTCAGAAGGTCATATCTCAGGACCATCCCTCGATTAGTAAAGAAACTGAAAGGAAAATGACCAAACTAGAAGAGTTGCTGGGGATACACACTGAGTCTCTGTCCCCACCCTGGACTGTGAAGGTAGATCCGCTGCCTGAGGTGGGGACATCTCAACTAAAACCCTCAATCCAGAAGGCTCCTGAATTAGAGTTGAAACCCCTCCCGAGAACATTGAAATATGCTTTCCTTGGTCCTAATAACACGCTCCCCGTTATTATCTCGTCTGCATTATCTGAATTGTAGGAGGGAGCTCTGCTTGAGTGTTTACAAAGGCACAAGGAAGCAATTGCCTGGACAATTGCTGATATTAAGGGTGTTGATCCCTCTCTTTGCATGCATCATATATACACAGACGAGTCTGTGAAGCCCTTCCAAGATATGCAGAGAAGGCTCAATCCTAATATGCGGGAGGTTGTTAAAAGGGAGATTCTGAAATGGCTGGATGCAGGGATTATCTATCCCATTTCAGATAGTAAATGGGTCAGTCCTATTCACGTAGTTCCGAAAAAGGCAGGAATCACTGTGGAGGAGAATGACCAAGGAGAACTGGTGACCACTAGACCCTCAACTGGTTGGAGGGTCTGCATTGATTACCGCCGTTTAAACACGGCTACCCAGAAAGACCATTTCCCCTTACCATTTATCGATCAAATTTTGGAACGATTGGTGGGGAACAAGTACTTTTATTTTCTTGACGGGTACTTTGGGTACAATCAGATAGCCGTTTTTCCTGATGATCAGGAGCGTACCACCTTCACGAGTCCTTATGGCACTTTTGCATTCCGTCGAATGCCATTCGGGTTATGTAACGCTCCTGCCACTTTCCAACGTTGTATGATGGCTATCTTTTTTGATATGCTCGACGAGTTCGTTGAAATTTTCATGGATGACTTCTTCATTTATGGCTCGTCGTTTGACCTATGCCTTACGCACCTTGATAAAGTCTTAACCCGTTGCGAAGAGGCAAAGCTGGTGCTTAGCTGGGAGAAAAGCCACTTTATGGTCCAGTAGGGCATTGTGTTAGGGCATATAATTTCCGAGAGAGGATTAGAGGTGGACACTGCAAAAATTGATTCCATCTCTAAGCTTCCATTGCCCGCCAATGTTCGTCAGGTTAGATCTTTCCTTGGCCATGCTGGATTTTATAGGCGCTTCATTAGAGACTTCAGTAAAATCTCTAAGCCACTCTGCGACCTGTTGGCGAAGGATGTCTCCTTTGATTTTGATGATAGATGTGGCGAGGCTTTCCAAGCTTTGAAGAAAGCCCTCATTACTACGTCGGTTCTCCAAGAACCAGATTGGACCCTCCCGTTTGAGCTTATGTGCGATGCTTCTGATTTTGCAGTGGGAGCGGTCTTAGGTCAAAGGGTTGATGGCAAACCTCATGTGCTGCATTATGCCAGCAAGACCCTTACGGATTCTCAGCAAAACTACACGGTCACTGAAAAGGAATTGCTGTAGTATTTGCTTTGGAAAAGTTTCGGTCATATCTTTTGGGATCCAAGGTTGTGGTGTTCACTGATCATTCTGCCCTTAAGCATCTTCTGGCTAAAAAGGACACCAAACCTCGCCTAATTCGTTGGATTCTGCTACTCCAAGAATTTGACCTGGAAATTAAAGACAAGAAAGGTGTTGAGAATGTGGTAGCAGACCATTTGTCTAGGATCCCTATTGAGGCATCAAACCCTGCTGGCGGTATTCAAGAGACTTTCCCTGATGAGTCACTAATGGCCGTGGAAGCCAAAACTCCTTGGTTCACTGACATAGTGAACTATCTAGTCACAGGCATCACCCCCAGCAATTGGGACAAGCAGAAGCGAGACAGGTTTCTTGCCAACGCTAAATTTTATCACTGGGAGGAACCCGAGAGAATAGGCCCTGACCAGCTTTTTCGCCGTTGCATCCTTGATGAGGAACAAAGAAGTGTTCTGAGTTTCTACCATGACCTCCACTGTGGGGGACATTTTAGTGGGAAGAAGACTACTCATAAGGTTCTTCAGTCTGGTTTTTGGTGGCGCACATTAGTCCGAGATGCACATACGTATGTGGGCGCATGTCTACGTTGCCAACAGATGGGAACCATTGGAAAAAGGGATGAGATGCCCCAACAACCTATCCTCCCTGTTGAAATCTTTGATATTTGGGGCATTGACTTCATGGGTCCCTTTACTGTGTCCTTCGGATATGAATACATCCTTGTGGCTGTTGACTATGTATCAAAATGGATAGAAGCCATCCCCACGCGAACTTATGACCATTCCGTGGTCTTGGGCTTTGTTAAGGCTAATATCATTTCTCGGTATGGGTGCCCAAGGACGATCATAAGTGATGGAGGACCTCACTTTAAGAATGTACACTTCACAAGACTATTCCAAAATTTAGGAGTCAACCACATGATAGCCACACCTTATCATCCCCAAACGAGTGGACAAGTTGAAGTGTCTAATAGGGAGATTAAGCAAATTTTAGAAAAAACTGTCAGGCTTGATCGGAAGGATTGGTCTAAAAAACTAAATGATGCTCTTTGGGCCTACAGAACTACGTATAAGACTCCCTTGGGCATGTCTCCTTTCCGTCTTGTCTAAGGAAAAGCGTGCCACCTTCCCGTTGAAATCCAACATAAAGCTTATTGGGCTATTAAAAAAGTTAACTTGAATCTGGATAAAGTGGGAAAAGCACATATGTTAGAATTAAGTGAGCTTGAGGAGCTTCGTAATGAAGCTTATGAAACTTCTCAAGCTTACAAGCAACGTACAAAAGTCTTCCATGACAAGCACATCATTAGAAAGACTTTTGAGCCCAACCAGTGGGTCTGGCTTTTCAATTCTAGACTTAATTTATTTCCTAGAAAGCTCAAGTCCCGCTGGGATGGGCCATACATTGTTATCAATACCTTCCCTCATGGAGCTGTAGAGATTAGGAACCCTATTTTAGGTGCGAGCTTTAAAGTAAATGGCCAACAACTTAAGCCGTATATTACTCTTTCAGATGGCCAGGTTTTGGAAGCACTACGGCTTGAGGAGCCTTAGCTCCTCCCACTCTCCTCTTCAGGTGATATTCTTCTATGTCTATATTTTTCCAATGAGGACATTGTCAGTCTTAGGCATGGGGGGATATAACCTAAGAATGTTTATAGTGTTTATAGCATTTATAAATATTTGCATACATATTTATATATATTAAAAAAAAAATTCTTTTCTTGAGCTGATTGGGTTAGTCCCTGGTAAAATACCTTTGTTATTGAAGGTTTTTCTTCCGAAATTATTTCTTAAGTTTAGAATTCAGTACATTTATTTCACGTGCACGTAGACTTGGTAATGGATCCTTGAGGAAAACCAATAAGCATTTGTGGCCCACTGAACCCTTGGACAGTTCATAGAGAGTCAGGCATACTATCTTCTAATAAATCCACCTCATATTTGTGAGAAGTAGAGAGACTACTGGTGTGCTAAGTCTAGTGCAAGGACTCTTAAGTTCTGGATAATTAGATGATGATACTTCAGAGTTAGGCGTAGTTTTCACTCTCTGTTCCTATGTGCGTATTTTGAGTGAATTCTTGAAAGTCACCAAATAAGGTAGATACACAAAGATTGAGTCTTAATAAAGCTATGACTATGGTGGATGGTTATGATCATCCTTCATAGAGTCCTCAACTAAAGGAGGGTAATAATGTCAAAGGTCAGAAATACGCCTGTCCTATCCATTCCTTCCCGGTGCTGAGAATAGGCACTTCCACCAAATAAGCCACAAAACTTCCTCTTGACCATCATCATCCCTAATAATGCCTTGTAAATAAAAGTCTGTATCGTGTTGTGTTGATTGAAAAAGAAACAAAAATAAGAAGAAAAAAAATGAAAAAAAAGAAGAAAAAGAAGAAATAGAAAGAAGAAAGAGAAGAAATAGTTATATTACAAAAAGAAAAAGTCCAAGTTTCTAATGTAATATTGTTTCTGAGGCAACAAAGCACCTTTCGCATTCCACCAAATACGACCCATACCTACCTTCTAGTATTTCTGATCGCCCGAATATTGGTGGAGGACTCTAACTTAGTTGTAGAGTTATTAAGACTTTAAGTGAAGTGTTGATGCCATGTGAGGCCACCAAATAGTGAGTACAATTTCTAATTCTGGAGAGATTCGTGATCTCAGAAAGAAGGAAAAGAGAGAGTGCCCAGGATCATCAAGAGAGCACAATTGTGCAGCCTCTCTCAGAGTTGACTTGTCTAATAGTCTAGAGATCTAGAATCTGCAATACTAGACTATATGTAGCACTAGATGAGTGTGTGCCACCAAATACAAATCCATTCAACTCGATATCTCCTACCTAAGCCAAACACCGGGGTCAAATTATAGATTATCGTCTGCTTTACCCCCGAGGGAAGTAGTTGCCTATCTTGACAGAAATTTTTTCCAAGGGTGATGTATGAACTCCCAATGCGAATCGGCTCTCTCACTTGGATTTGCTACCTAGGCCATCAGCATTTCACATTTGTCTGGATTTCTAAAGTTTTGAAATAAGAAAAGAAGAAATCTTCTGATTACTTCTATTATTTTTGCTAGGGACTAGCAAATCTTAGGCATGGGGGTATTTGATGAGTACATTTTAATTGACTAATATTATGCCTAAGTGACTTTAATTATATCTTTTCGGTTTGTTAATAACTATATTAAGTTATAGAAGGGTTGCATGCATCATGATTTAGGTTTGCATTTATTCTATAACTTAATATGTTCTTTTTATGTGCAGGAAAAAGAATTGGCAAAAGAATGAGGGGAAAAGGATAAATTACCCTTTTTCAAATCACCGGCGGCTGTTCTTTTCCCCATTCTCTGGGGAACCCTCAACAGCCGCCGGCCAGAGATAGTTAAGGGATTTGAAAATCCCTTAACTCTTGCAGGTGCAATGGAGAAGTTAAAAAGAGGAATCCATCCAGGGAGAGAGAGGGAGGAATCCATCCAGGAAGAGAAGATAGCGTGCACTGTGGTCCATCTTCCCCCTTGTAGGGAAAAACCTCACCGCAGCGCCTGCACCCTCCAGCCTCTCCAGCCAGCCGCAGGCGCACCTCCCTTCAGCGCACCCTCCTTGCGCGCCCCCTCCTTCCTACAAGCACAGTGCTCTCCTCCTCTTTCCCGCTCCTACACCGCACCACATCACCAACTGTAGGCGCCCGCACACCTTCCCACAGCCACTCCAACCTCTGCAAGAGCCTGTAGCCATACCTCCACGTGCCCCCCTCCTTCCTGCAGGCGCCCGCACGCCCCACCGCTCACCCGCGCCATCCGCCCGGGCACCTTCCTCTTGCCTCTCTAGTGCTCCCTAAAGCTTGCACGCCACCAACCGCAGGTGCTGCCTCAAGAGCCCCCGCACCAAGCTTGCAGACCACCTCCCCCTCACAGTGCCTCTCCACGCCAGGCGCACACCCGTGCGGCCACCCGCCATCGGACCTGTAGAGCGCACGGGCGCGCACCAGCGCGCAGCCACCCACCCATTGCCCTGCAGCAGCCGCTGTGCCTTCTTCTCCAACAGGCCGACGCTCCTCCTCCGCCCGCCGACCACCTCCGGCCACCTCCGTTGACGTCGCTGCCACCATCGGAGAGCCCTCGTCCTCGCCGTCCTCCTTAGCCTCTCCAAAGCCCTGCCGGTTCTCTCTTTCTCTCGCGAGGAGGAGAGAGCAAAAATGCTCTGTTTTCACACCAATTAGTATTTACATTCAGTGCCATTGCTACATAATTTGATTTTATTTATTATTATTATATTGTGGCAGAATTGCGCTTGAACACTCATATTTCCTTATAATTGCATGTTATTGATATTCATTAGTTTGAAGATTGATTTTTGGGCTTAACTTAAGTACTAATTTTCTCTAGTACACGTCACGTGAAAATTGCATGAATTCATCATAAATTTATTGAGTATTTCTGTGAGGGAAAATTGCACATATACCCTTATCTTTTTAAGTTATTGCAAATCTACTTTCCTTCACATTTTATGTCAGATTTGAATAGGGATTTCGCACTATCCAAAATAATATTAAATAATTAAGTATTTATTGCATAATTGCCTCCCTGTGGACACGACCCACTCTCCTGCGAGTGGTTATTTTCATTATTTTTGATTAGTCAATTTTTCCATCACTTAAATACTATAACGCAAAGCGAAAAGTCATCTTTCATTACGCTAGATTCTAACTTAATTCGGGTATATTAGGTCGTATGATTGCTATGCAATCAAAGGGCACCCATAAGATCACAAATCAACCTAGTTTGCGAGATTTAAAGATTATAGTTGAGAATCTGGATAAAGTAGATATCATAGCTAAGCATCCCAAGGAAGTTTTCAACTCGATGAAAAATCTATCACCTTTACTTGCTAAAAATCCTGCGTATCTACCTGTTTCCCAAATTCCTGCAGGGACGGAATTTGTGAATAATCTAGATATATGAGATCCTTCTACCTTAGGTTACTACCACACTTCAGTTCCAACCTAAGGAGGGACCTTTTTCCTAACTTTTTTGTTGTTTCCCCACTTTCTATTGTGGAAAACACGATGAATCCTTACAATTTGTATGCCATTTAGGAAAATGATTCAAGATCTAACCCATATTCAAACACCTATAACCTGGATGGAGAAACCACCCAAATTTTTCTTGGGCTGGTCATAATTAAAGACCTAGCTATTAGAATCAAACCCATCAAAACATGCCTACATTGTCTTAGCAACAACAAGTGAGGCCACCCAGTTGAGCATAACTATTCAAGGCCAAATAGGGACTCGTAGCTCGAGTAAATTTTGAGAGTTGTGAATGAGAGTCAATAGCATAATGCTGAGTCTTTAACTGAGATCTAAAGATAATGTATGGCTGAACTAACTAATTTACAAAATTAGATCATATTGTTGGTTGAATCTCGTCAGCCAGGTACTCTACCATCGCAACCAGCCCCAAACCCTAGGAATCTACCACATCCTAGGTATCAGGTCCAAGCACATGTAGTTAATCAAGCCATTGATTCGAATCAAAACCCGCCTTCAGCACCTCCCGAGAGTGAGTTACCGTACCTGCACATCAACAATCACTTTTGTTGTACCAAAATGATCCTCCTATCATTCAAAATCAGAATTGATTTGTTGCTTAGCCTATGCCTTTAGTTTTAACACATTCCTATCTTTTGCCTCATTCTTTAGTTTGTTTACTTTGAACCAAATCAAATCTATCTTTCACAAAATCAACTTTTATCTTCTTAAGATTTTCATGTGAATCTGATTTTGATCCTGCAAGATCTATCAAGGAAAATTAGGGTGAGGTTATTTTTGACTCTTCTAATTATGGGTGGCTATTCTATTATTCTGATTTGTAGTAATTATTCCTTGACTCTGTTTGCACCTCAAAACACGCCTGCAATAACGCCTTCTTGTGCTATTTTCTAGCATTAACATTGCATAATAGGATCCTGTAATCGCATTTGTAAAAACACTTGCATGCATGCATTTAATCAAGAGAGGAAGAGGAGTGAAACAATTGCCTGCATAGTTACATTTTTCTTCAAGTGCCTCCTTGCAAAATCACCCTCTTTTTATTTTTCCTCTTGATTTCTTCTTTTCTCTCCTTCCCGCGGCTGCACTCTTCCCGCAGCTGCATGCAGCAGCCACGCAGCACTTCTTCCCATCACTTCTCCCTGCCAACGCCGCTCCCTATAGCTGCAACTCGCACACCCTCTCCTTGCTGCAGCCGGCACGCCACTCTCTCCTCCTCTATAAGTAGCTGCAGCTTCATCCTCGCAACAGAGGTTGCTGCAGCAACAAAAACCCGCAGCCATCTTCTCCACCACTTTCCCCTCCCATACGTCGGCCCTACGTCGAGGAGGCACCCGGCGAGCAGGAGAACCCACTGTGGTGCACACCACCACAGTGGGAGCACCACCGCCCAGCTCTTCGACGAGCCGGTGGGCGTGGTGCATTCCCTCGCTTCGTTTTTTCTCTTTAACGCCATTGCCGCCGCTCCAAGCTTCGAAGCTTGAAGCCACGGCAGCAGCAGCCCAGCAGCAGTAGCAGCAGGTCCTCCCGCTCCTCCGCGACCGTCCCCGCAGTCGCTCACCACCTCCGCGCGCGTCTGCAGGGCGTTCCCCGCCTCCGTCTCCGTTCTGTCCGCCTCGCAGTTGCACCTGTAGCCGTCCGCCGCGCGCACTGCAGCGGCCGGCTACGGCCTCGCGCCGCCCCCTGCCCTCTTCCGCGACCCTCCAGGACCACCTGCAGACCTCCTCCACGCTCTCTCCTCCACGCCTTCGCCCGCCCGTCGCCTTCGCGCACGCCTGCAAGAACCCTACGCGAAGCCGCGCCCGCACCCGCCGTCTGCAGACGTCTGCCTCCGCCTTCAGACGACGCGGTGTCAGACGTCCGCCGGAGGCGGCAGACGTCTTAACTCGCGCGTCCGCGATCTCTCGCTCGCCCGCTCTCTCTCTGCTGATCTCTCCCGCCCGCTCCCGCTCTCTCTCTCTCACGTATTCTCTCTCTCTCTCTCTCTTTTACTCACTAACAGACACACACTCACAGCAACGCACACACACACATTCACCGACGCACACACACCTATACCAACACATACACACACACTCACACACTTATAGTAATATATATATAAATATATATATACATACATACATACATATATATATACATATATATATATATATACATAGTATATCTATATAGTTATGTATACATACACATATATATAATATATATACATATATATATAATATATATATATATATCTACTTATATATACATCTATATACTTATACATATACTTATATATATATAGACATATATACTTATATACATATATATATACATATATATAGTAATATATATATATATATACTTATATACATATATATACACATATATATCTATATATATATATCTATACATATATAACTATACATTTATATATATATATAGATATATTTACTTATATACATACATATGTACATATATTTTCATGTTATTTATTATACGCTGTATCGCGGGAATATCTGCACCAGTTACTGATATTCCCTGATACACGCGTACAAAAAAAGCGTGGTCCCATACATCATCCATCCTCCATCCACACTCCACGCGGCACCTAGTCGTGTTGGTTGTGTCTCTCTAGACGTCGACTGACTCGACATAGTGCTACACTCCATCGCCACCTCCACCCCCACCCCTTTATATATATACTACATATATATATATATACATACTATATTTACTTTATGTCTATTTGCTTTTCTGTTAGTAAAAAGATAAAAAAAAATACATAAAAAAGAGAAGATAATCTTTGACTTGCAGGTACCTCGTCTTGCGAGTAGCAAGACTTGTTTTGGGACTCTGTTTGGCTAAAAGCCAAGGACACAATTTTGAGGGTGTGCCTCAAGAACAAAGATTACCATAAAAAACCTAAATAAGAAAAACACCAAAAACACAATAAACGAACGGAAGAGACGCATTTGAAGGAAAACGTAGAAACTCGACTTTAACCCCACTTCCTTGTGTTCGACCCTGGGCCTAAAAGTGACAAGATAAAATCAATTAGGCCAGGTTAAAAATTTTGTAAAGAGATGGTTAGGTTTGAATTAGGTTAACCACTATACATATTTCAACGATAAAAACATCATATTAACAACCTATCCAGGCCGACCCATCATAACTTTTCTGGCGCCGTTGCCGGGGAGGTGCGCTTTCGAGTAAGTTTCTATCCAATTCCTTTAAATTTGTCTCTTCTCTCTTCACGGGTATTGTTGTTTTTGGTGTGCAGGTGAACCTGGTGGAAGGAGAAGAAGGCTGACGAAGTCGAGGACGTGAGCAGATCCAAGGCGGGAACGAGAGCGTGAAGACGCCGACA
The DNA here is from genome assembly GCA_037157565.1 of Thalassia testudinum. Lineage (NCBI taxonomy): Eukaryota > Viridiplantae > Streptophyta > Magnoliopsida > Alismatales > Hydrocharitaceae > Thalassia > Thalassia testudinum. The sequence continues at coordinate 54,345,565 of JAZHRO010000025.1, read as the reverse complement.
TCGCATTGGAGCTTCGCACACGTTGCCGAACAAGTAGGTTTTCTTTTCTCATCAAATTAGGGTTAACTTGCCACCACAATAAAAAAAAAAAATTTAAAACTAAAAACTAGAAAAACTTCTTGGGATTTCTTGAGGGCAAGTGGATTAAAATTCACTTGATTGATTGGTTGTCTTCACTCCCACTGCCCCGGGATTTCCCACCTTACTTCGCATAGTGAAAATCCGAGAATCTTGATTCTTAGATTTTTCGCCGTGAGAAGTATTCTTTGAGGCAAAGAAAAAGATTGCTTGTATCCCTCTTTTGCCTCACTTATCTTTAATTCAGGATCACATTTTTGGTGGGGAGACTTGGAATTGAGTTGATTCCAACCCCACCACGACTTTTCAAACTTGCCTGTGATTCGATCCTGAATACTTCAACCTGAACAATTTTAGTTTCTTTATCTGTTGGTTGAAGCCTTGTGTGTGGATATCTTTCTGGTGATTGGGAGCACTTGAATTGAAGTGCTTTGGCTCCCTTTCACATTGGTATAAAATTGATTCGCGCATCCACACATAGAAATCTCCATTTAGGGTAGCCCATTGCATTTTAGCATGCATTAACTAACTGATAATTGAAGAAGGGTTTCTTGGGCTTTAGAAAAAAAAAACCTGTATTCTTGCAAAACCCGGAGATTGGTTGAATTGGTAATTAAGCAAAATCCTAAAATTCATACTACTTAAGGTTGAACTCTAAAAACCATTCACCAATTAAAACTTCAATTCGGGGAGATTTCCCTGTTGCATGCTTGTTCTTACACACTCTTAAAATCAATCACTTGGGCATTACCCGTAAACAACGCCCTTCACATTCCAAAAGCACTTGACCTTAAGCCTCTAATTAAAATTGGTAGTAACTTGACCCTTTTTAAGGATTGGAGGTCTAACTACCTACGTGTAGCGGCTACGTGCTGGTGAGAGTTCCCGCGTGCTATCGGGTGTCTAAGACTGGGGCAAACGGCCTTTCAATCTGGCCCGGTGGTTCCGCGGTGCTCGCATTCGGTTCCGTAGTTTGTGATAGTAGGTAACTTAGATCTTTAGGTCTAAGGGCACACTGTAGAGGTTAGGAACTTGACTGTATTGATTTGTAATCAAGTGTACCTTTGCGGCGTCATTTCTCTCATCCCTTTTCCCTTCTCATCTCCCCAATTCTTCCTGCGGTAGTGCATGTTTGGGAGGAGGTCACAAAACCTTGAACTATTTGAATTGGCTGATAAATCTAGAAAACAAGTCGAATCGTCCTCCTCCACAAACATGGCTGCACGCCCACCCCCAAATCCCGAGGGAGGAAACCGCCCTCAGAACCCACCAGGTGGTGGAGCCTTAGATCCCATAACCCGCCTCCAAGCCCAAATGGAAATGTATAATGAGCAAATCGAAGCCATTCGGGAAACATTGGAGGAAATGCAGAACCCTCCTGAACGGGAGGAGCCTAGGTCTCTTAGCTCTTATCAGAATCCCGCTGCTACAGAGACCATAGGACAAATTCGGGTCCCCATGGGCGGGGACGACTTTGAATTAAAACCAAACATAATTGGCCTAATCAATTTTCACTTTCATGGTCTTGCAAGTGAAGACCCATTTCTCCACTTGGAAGACCTAACCCGACTTGCTGAAACCGTTAAACCAAGAAATGTCGGGTTATCTATAGTCCTCATGAAGATGTTCCTATTTTCATTACGGGATAAAGCATCGCAATGGTTACGCACCCTTGGGAGAACCATCCACTCTTGGGAAGAGATGCAAACAACGTTTCTCAAGAAGTTCTTCCCAATCGGGCGGACCAATGCGCTTCGTCATGCTATCACTTCATTTACGCAACAAAACGGCGAACAATTTCATGAGGCATGGGAGAGGTATAACGACCTCCTCAGGAAGTGTCCGCACCACGGTCTGCCTAAGTGGCATATAGCCCAGATTTTCTACTATGGGCTAAATGAGACTTTGAAGCAGATTGTAGACGCTTCCTGCGGAGTGAACTTTATGAATAAAGACGAGAATGGAGCATTCGAGCTGTTTGAAAATATGAGTGAAAACTCGATGAACAATGCTTCCATTGTCGCCTTTAATCGTACCAGCCAGCCCCGAAATGTCCACGAAGTTGACACGGGACCCTCCCATTCATCCACTGATCTAAGCCTTATTGCACAAAAACTGGATGAAGTCTCCGTCGTGCACAAGAAGCTGGACGAGCTTCTGGCCAACCCCGCCCGATCTATGGCAAACACCACCTCTTCACCACTTCGTCACAATCCAAGTTCTTCTAATACCAGGCTTATCCCGAGAAACCCTGTTAGACCTTCCTTACCGAGTGTCGCGCCAAGCGACTCGGTAAGTCATGTGGAACTGGCTTCTGCGAGCCAGTATTTCGACATGGAGGACCAAGCCTCCGTGTGCTCAGACGCATATCTACATGCGGACGCGTCTTCTGGCATAGAAGATGCTTGCGCCCTGGGGAACAACCCGTTCTCTACCACTTATAACCCAGGGTGGCGTAATCATCCGAACTTCGCATGGTCCAACAACCCGCAGTGCCAAAACCCCGCGGGTAGACCAATGCGACCGTCTGCACCCGTCATTCCAAGGGTCCAGTTTAATCCTATGGCAAATCCGCCATCAGGCCCTTGCGTACCACAAACTGAACACGCATCAAGCCCTCTTGACAAATTGATGCGAATGATGACGGAAATGTCAAAGCGCCATGAAGAGAACATGACCTCTCTTCAGCACCAACTGGTGCAGCAGAACGCCGAGATCAGTCAACTACGCATGGTGACTCGATCTCAGGGCACTCTTCCCGCCCAACCTGTTCCAAACCCGCAAAATTTCGTACCCCGTGGTTCTCAACCACAGGTACGACCTTCTCAGGGACAGGTTAATCAAGTTCTGCAAGCTCCGAGCATTCCACCAGGATTTCAGGCTAATCCTGCTGCAGCACCACACTCTTATGTCCCCATTGCAAACCCTCCTCCACCGTATGATCCCACTGGACCCGCATCGTCCAATGCTATCACTACGAGGAGCGGTAAGCAGACCGTCGATCCGCCTCGACCTGATCCTGGCCCGTCTTCTTCTTCGCCCTCTCATTCGGGATGCATACCGCATTCGCGAGAGGATGATGCACCAAAACTTGTGCCAGAATCAGTCCCATTCCCTGAGGCTCTACTAAGGGAGCCAAAAGGCAAAAAGAAAAATACGCAGGCCTTTGACAACCTACGTAATTTGTTCAGGGATGTAGAAATCAAGGTACCCCTGCTCGAGGCAATCGACCACATACCTACTGTCGCTCGATTTTTCAAAGACTACACAACACCCAGGCGACAGTCAAAGAAGACTAAGAATCCGGTGGTTCTCTCGCCTCATGCGAGTTGTGCTATACTGTCAAACTTACCACCGAAGCAGAAAGATCCGGGCACACCACTGATTTCCTGTAGCATCCAAGGCTGCAGTTTTAACCGTGCCTTGCTTGATCTAGGATCTTCCATCAATCTCATACCTACCATCATGCTCAAAAAATTTTCCTTGGGAAATCTGAAACCCACCCCTGTCACGTTACAGTTGGCAGATCGTTCTGTCAAAATCCCGAAAGGTGTGGTGGAAGACGTGGTGGTTAGGGTCAACAGTCTCTGTTTTCCTGTTGACTTTCTTGTTTTAGATATGGAAGTTCCTAGTTCACTTTCTGATTGTCCGATCATCCTCGGTCGACCTTTCTTGGCCACAGCCCGCGCCCACATCGACTGCGAGTCGGGCTGTATTGAGATTGCCGTTGGATCTGAGAAGCTCAAGCTTAACATATTCAAGGCAGCCAAGAACTTTGATTGCGATTGCATTGAGGATGACACGTCTGACGAGGACATGGCAGTCAGCGCGTGTATCGGACTAACTGGGACATATTCGGACTGCTGCGGATTACCTATAAACACTGATAACTGCCTGACCAACGCATACTGTGACATTCCCCAATCCCTCCCTTGTCCAGTACCTTCTCCTGGCCAGACTTCTGACGAGGTTTTCTCCACTTCCCATACCTCGTGGTCTGAGTCATATCCGGGCTACTCACTGTCGGTCCACACTCATGAAGACCAAATTGCCCTTTCTTCCCCGCCAAATCAGGCGGATTTACAAATCCACACTGGGACCTTGAGCCCATATACTTCTCACTGGGGCTATTCATTTTTGGATCCATCTATCCAAGAAGCCCCTCTTCTTGGCCAATCTGAAGGCCAGTTTCTTCCTCCTAACTTGTTCTCCTACCCGTCTAGGACACTCTCGTCCTAAGAAATGCCAGATCCTTCCCCATCCACTCCCGAGCTAAAAGTGCTGCCTAATACACTCAAGTATGTTTTCCTGGGACCAAATGAAACGCTCCCTGTAATCATCAGTTCAAAATTAACCATGGAGCAGGAGTGAAAACTAACTAAGGTCCTCCTAGAACACAAGGCAGCTATTGGATGGTCTTTATCAGACTTATCTGGTATTAGCCCCTCCTACTGCACTCATCGTATATATACGGAGGAGGAGGCTCGACCTTCTCGTGAGATGCAGCGACGTCTCAACCCTAACATGCGGGAGGTCGTTAAGAATGAAATCATTAAGTGGCTGGATGCGGGTATAATCTACCTGATCAGCGATAGCCCCTGGGTGAGTCCGATTCACGTTGTGCCCAAAAAGGCAGGACTCACCATCCGTGTCAATGACAGGGGCGAATCCATCCCTACACGCACTCCTACATCTTGGAGAGTGTGTGTAGATTATAGGAAACTCAATGCTGCAACCAAGAAAGATCACTTCCCGCTACCATTTATTGACCAAATCCTGGAGCGGTTAGCGGGAAATAAATTTTTCTGCTTCCTGGATGGATTCTCAGGATATAACCAGGTGGCAATAGACCCCCGAGACCAAGAGAAAACCACTTTTACCTGCCCTTTCGGCACCTTCACCTTTAGAAGGATGCCGTTCGGACTTTGTAACGCGCCAGCAACTTTCCAGAGATGCATGCTGGCGATATTTCATGACATGGTGGGTGACTTTCTCGAGGTCTTCATGGATGACTTTTCAGTCTTTGGACCATCTTTCGACGAATGTCTTGCCAACCTGACTCCCATCCTTAGGAGATGTATTGATGTAAACCTCATGCTTTCCTGGGAAAAAAGTCATTTTATGGTGCACGAGGGAATTGTTCTTGGACATATCATCTCCGATAGGGGTATCGAGTTTGACAGAGCTAAGCTTGATATCATTGCTGATTTACCTGTGCCTGGTTCTGTCAAACAAATCCGCTCCTTCTTGGGACACGTCGGTTTCTATAGGAGATTCATCAAAGACTTCTCCAAAATTTCTCGACCCTTAACTCATCTCCTATCAACCGACGTGCCCTTCGACATGGGCCCTGACTGTATACAAGCATTCACGCAGCTGCGTAATGCTGTCACCAAGGCCCCTGTTCTCCAGCCGCCTGATTGGTCCCTCGACTTTGAACTTATGTGTGACGCTTCAGACCTTGCAGTCGGAGCCATCCTGGGACAAAGACGCGATAGACACCCCTTCGTGGTATACTACGCCAGTAAGACGTTGGACGAGGCCCAGCGTAATTATACTACCACTGAAAAGGAACTACTGGCAGTCGTCTTTGGGCTGGAAAAATTCCGTTCTTACCTTCTGGGCTCTCACGTTATTGTTTTCACTGATCATGCGGCCATTCGCCATCTCATGCACAAGAAGGATGCCAAGCCTAGACTGATTCGTTGGATCCTTCTGCTCCAGGAATTTGACATTGAGATTCGTGATAAGGCCGGAGCCCAGAATGTTGTGGCTGATCACCTTTCCAGACTGGACCCTGACCATATTGGACTTACTCTGCCAATTAATGAAGTTTTTCCTGATGAGCACCTATTGGCAATAAATGTGGCAAGTGGACCGTGGTATGCCGACATTGCCAATTACCTTGCTTCTGGATCTCTTCCACGTGGCTGGCCTAAAAACCAGCGCGAGCGTCTCATGGCAGAAGCAAAGTATTATTTCTGGGATAATCCACTTCTTTTCGGATAGGTGCTGATCAAATCATCCGTTGCTGTATTCCTGACAGTGAGTTCCCCAGTGTGCTATCCTTCTGCCACGATCAGGCCTGTGGAGGCCATTTCTCTGGGAGGAAAACTGCAGCCAAGGTGTTGCAGTGCGGTTTCTTTTGGCCCTCCCTTCACCAGGACGCGCACACTTATGCCAAACATTGCACTAGGTGCCAGTCATTAGGGTCAATGGCACGTCGTGACATGATGCCCTTGCAACACATCCTAGCTGCGGAAATCTTCGACATCTGGGGAATTGACTTCATGGGTCCCTTTCCTCCATCCAACGGCTTCGAATTCATCCTCGTGGCCGTCGACTATGTTTCGAAATGGATCGAGGCTATTCCCGCGCGCCGTGCTGACCATGTTATCTCCACCCGATTCGTCAAGGACCATATCTTTGCGCGTTTTGGGATCCCTCGGGCCATTATCTCGGATGGAGGAAGCCACTTTACCCATGCTTCTTTTCGGGCACTTCTGAGGAGGTATGGAGTTCACCATCGTATCGCATCCCCGTATCATCCTCAGACGAACAGCCAGGCGGAAGTGTCAAACCGGCAAATCAAGCAGATTCTCCAGAAAACGGTTCAGCCTGACCGTAAGGATTGGTCCGACAAGCTGACTGACGCACTTTGGGCGTATCGGACTGCCTTCAAGGCTCCCCTTGGTATGTCTCCATATAGAATCGTTTACGGGAAGCCTTGTCATTTGCCCGTGGAGTTGGAACATCGTGCTTATTGGGCGGTTCGCCAATGTAACCTCGACCCAGACTTGTGTGGTCGAGAAAGGAAACTCCAACTCCAAGAGCTGGAAGAGCTCCGTTGTGAAGCCTATGATTCTGCTCTAACCTTTAAACAGCGCACTAAGGCTTTTCACGACAGCCATGTTCGGCGGAAGGAATTTGAGCCATCTCAGCAAGTTTGGCTCTATAATGCCCGACTCAAATTCTTTCCTGGGAAATTAAAGTCCAAATGGACTGGTCCTTTTCTGGTCTCAAGACCATTCCCCAATGGGGCCGTCGAAATCGAAGATCCCAAATCTGGGCGTAAATTTACGGTCAACGGGTAGCGTTTGAAACCCTATCTGACTCATGAACCTGCCCCCGTTGGAGAAACCATTGCCCTGCTGGAGGGTAACTAATTCTTTGCCTCATTCTGAGTCCAGCTGGGGACATTAAATTCAGCGCTTGTTGGGAGGCACCCTAACTGCACTCACCATCCACCATCACTTTTCACACCACTATCGCAATCACTTCACTTTTCTCTTCACCACCCACCATCCACCCACCCTTCCACCCTGATTTATACCCTGAACCTCAGCTCCTGTTACCCGATCTGTCGTTCGTTCTCTGCCTTTCCCTGCATGCATATGAGGACATAGCATTGTTTGGCATGGGGGGGTGGATAGGCATCCATAGGATCCGGGTATGTTATGGTATCATACAGTTCCCACCTATTTATAAATATGCAAGAAAAATATATATATATATATATATTATAATAAATGGTGTTTAGTAATGATCTTGAAGCTGAAACAAAAAGGCAATAAGTGTTTATGGATATTCAACCTTTGTTTTGAAGACTTTCCAGGCCACAAAAGCTTGATTCGCTCAGGCTCGGCTTAATTCACTTAAAGCATTGACAAAATAGATCAAGATCTCTCCTAACTAAGGATGTATTCTTGTACCTGAGACACAAGTACAAGATCCGTTGGTTTACTTTTACTTGAGAGCTTAAGTAAACGTGGTTCACACTACACATATCAGGAAAGGCCAGGTGAACATAAGATCCAACCCTAGTGTTCATTAGGGAAGGTGGAGTCCTTACCTGTGCGCGCAGGTAGACTTTTTATCCCAGGCTTTAGTCTTGTGTTTAGGAGCGACTCTTTCCACCAAAAAGAAACTCTCCCACCAAAAAGAAAAAAAGTGTGCTTCAAAATGTGTTGTAAGAGATATACTGACACGTGTTTCAAAAAAAAAAAAAAAAAGAAAAAAAAAAGAAAAAAAAAAAGAAAAAAAGAAGAAAAAAAAAGAAGAGATGTTTTAAAAGAGTCAGTATATCTCATAAATGTCTGCATACTTTGTTTTTCGGTGAGCCAAAAAAAAAAAAAAAATCAGAAAATGGGAGTTGAGTTTTCCGTCATCATCTTAAGGGTCAATTCGAAGACATGAGCTGAAACTGGGACCAACCTGTACTTAAAAATTCGTGAAACCCTGGGATTGAGTCTTAAGGTTCATCTGGTCAGTCTTGACCCTTCACTATGCACAACCATAACCTCTTGAGCTCTCGAGTACGGCAAAAACCTCCTGGGTCCTGGAAATCGTACTTAAGGTTTAAATATCAAGAGTCCTGGTTAGTTGAGAGATGATCTATGTCATGTGAGACTTAAAGTACTGGTAGTCTTCTTTACAATTGGTTCTCACAATATTCGATAGTAAACACACCGATATCACCTCAGAAGAAAATCTTCAGCTTAAGATCATTTCTAAATACTATTTTAATAGGGACTAGCAAAAGATAGGCATGGGGGTATATGTTTGCACCTCAAAACACGCCTGTAATAACGCCTTCTTGTGCTATTTTCTAGCATTAACATTGCATAATAGGATCCTGTAATCGCATTTGTAAAAACACTTGCATGCATGCATTTAATCAAGAGAGGAAGAGGAGTGAAACAATCGCCTGCATAGTTACATTTTTCTTCAAGTGCCTCCTTGCAAAATCACCCTCTTTTTATTTTTCCTCTTGATTTCTTCTTTTCTCTCCTTCCCGCGGCTGCACTCTTCCCGCAGCTGCATGCAGCAGCCACGCAGCACTTCTTCCCGTCACTTCTCCCTGCCAACGCCGCTCCCTATAGCTGCATCTCGCACACCCTCTCCCTGCTGCAGCCGGCACGCCACTCTCTCCTCCTTTATAAGTAGCTGCAGCTTCATCCTCGCAACAGAGGCTGCTGCAGCAACAAAAACCCGCAGCCATCTTCTCCACCGCTTTCCCCTCCCATACGTCGGCCCTCTGTCGAGGAGGCACTCGGCGAGCAGGAGAACCCACTGTGGTGCACACCACCACAGTGGGAGCACCACCGCCTAGCTCTTCGACGAGCCGGTGGGCGTGGTGCATTCCCTCGCTTCATTTTTTCTCTTTAACGCCATTGCCGCCGCTCCAAGCTTCGAAGCTTGAAGCCACGGCAGCAGCAGCCCAGCAGCAGCAGCAGGTCCTCCCGCTCCTCCGCGACCGTCCCCGCTGTCGCTCACCGCCTCCGCGCGCGTCTGCAGGGCGTTCCCCGCCTCCGTCTCCGTTCTGTCCGCCTCGCAGTTGCACCTGTAGCCATCCGCCGCGCGCACTGCAGCGGCCGGCTACAGCCTCGCGCCGCCCCCTGCCCTCCTCCGCGACCCTCCGCGACCACCTGCAGACCTCCTCCACGCTCGCTCCTCCACGCCTTCGCCCGCCCGTCACTTTCGCGCACGCCTGCAGGAACCCTACGCAAAGCCGCGCCCGCACCCGCCGTCTGCAGACGTCTGCCTCCGCCTTCAGACGACGCAGCGTCAGACGTCCGCCGGAGGTGGCAGACGTCTTAACTCGCACGTCCGCGATCTCTCGCTCGCCCACTCTCTCTCTCTGCTGATCTCTCCCGCCCGCTCCCGCTCTCTCTCTCTCACGTATTCTCTCTCTCTCTCTTTTACTCACTAACAGACACACACTCACAGCAACGCACACACACACATTCACCGACGCACACACACCTATACCAACACATACACACACACTCACACACTTATAGTAATATATATATAAATATATATATACATACATACATACATATATATATACATATATATATATATATACATAGTATATCTATATAGTTATGTATACATACACATATATATAATATATATACATATATATATAATATATATATATATATCTACTTATATATACATCTATATACTTATACATATACTTATATATATATAGACATATATACTTATATACATATATATATACATATATATAGTAATATATATATATATATACACATATATATCTATATATATATATCTATACATATATAACTATACATTTATATATATATATAGATATATTTACTTATATACATACATATGTACATATATTTTCATGTTATTTATTATACGCTGTATCGCGGGAATATCTGCACCAGTTGCTGATATTCCCTGATACACGCGTACAAAAAAAGCGTGGTCCCATACATCATCCATCCTCCATCCACACTCCACGCGGCACCTAGTCGTGTTGGTTGCGTCTCTCTAGACGTCGACTGACTCGACATAGTGCTACACTCCATCGCCACCTCCACCCCCACCCCTTTATATATATACTACATATATATATATACATACTATATTTACTTTATGTCTATTTGCTTTTCTGTTAGTAAAAAGATAAAAAAAAATACATAAAAAAGAAAAGATAATCTTTGACTTGCAGGTACCTCGTCTTGCGAGTAGCAAGACTTGTTTTGGGACTCTGTTTGGCTAAAAGCCAAGGACACAATTTTGAGGGTGTGCCTCAAGAACAAGGATTACCATAAAAAACCTAAATAAGAAAAACACCAAAAACACAATAAACGAACGGAAGAGACGCGTTTTAAGGAAAACGTAGAAACTCGACTTTAACCCCACTTCCCTGAGTTCGACCCTGGGCCTAAAAGTGACAAGATAAAATCAATTAGGCCAGGTTAAAAATTTTGTAAAGAGATGGTTAGGTCTGAATTAGGTTAACCACTATACATATTTCAACGATAAAAACATCATATTAACAACCTATCCAGGCCGACCCATTAGACTCCCTCATTCTATATCATATCCATTCTGTTATGGGAGTTACTTTTCACTAGGTCTACACCTAGCTAAAGGTGTAAAACTTAGCATCTGTATATAACTATTTCCTATTTTTTCCCATCTTTGTCTACTTCTACACTTAAGTCTATGCTTTACCAAATCACTTCTTTCTTACCTACTCTTCACTTGGTTCGATTGACCCCACTAATTTTTATTAGAGTAGAAATCGTCTACCTTGAGATCTGTTGATCTCCTTTATACGACTCCTTTGTCACCCTATACCAAGTGAAGTGTAGAGTCTTTTTCACCCTTCATTACAATGAGGACATTGTGAAATTTTGGCATGGGGGGTATGAAGCAAATCTTAATACTTTAAGTGTAGTACTGGACAAAAGAGGGAAAATGTTGAAAAAACTAAAAATTTTAAAATTTTGAAAGCACATAAAAATTTGAAAAATTGATAAATGATAAAAATATAAAAATAAAAATATTTTCTCTTTATGGTGGATTACATTTATTATAAAAAGAAATTTGGAAGGAAATTATTAAGAATCTTTTTAATAACTATAACTTAATAATTTAAAGAGTTAAGAATCCTTAAGGTTAGAAATAAATATATATATATTTATATAAATATTTATATTGTAAATAGTGTATATAAATGAAAGCATTGAATCCCTACTTTGGACTTTGTCTTGAATATCTTTTCAAAACATGTAGTTGTTTATGACTTTTGACATGTGATTTTTTGAGTTGAAAGTTTGAAACCCTAGTATGCAATCTGTATTCCCACTCTTCACTCTAAGACAGAGTAACTAAGATGTCATTAATTCTTATACAAGACTTAATTTTTGGAATTAAACTGTAAGTTTCTTGGTTAATAAATTAGGATATGTCCTTTTGACTTTTGAATGTCTATTTTTATCACCAACTTGAGGAAAGAGACTAGATACTTAGAGTTAATCAAGTAAAGAGGTTAGTTGTATCCTTAACCAAAAGGTCTAACGGGCTGTAATAGCTTAATTAGTCTAGGATGTTTGGCTAGACTTGGCGAGTTGTGTCTTGACAGATCCGGCGGGTTGATATTAATGGTTTAAGGGACCTGAAAGTGAAAGGCTTTGTGTTCACTCCCTAGTTTGCGATCTAAGTAACCTAAGTGTCCAAACTTCACACACATTAGAATTGTCTTATAGGCATCTGAGACCGCGAAAACACATAGATCAAGAGATTGGTTCTATATGCTTTTTATTCCAAGGATTTCCATGGAGCGGGTCTTGAAAGGGTGAAGGATGTGCCACTTACCTAGAAAAAAGACTGAGATTTTACTTAGTAGTAAGAAAAATGAGAAGGCGAAAAAAATATATACACCCTGCAATAATGCACCTCGATACAAATGGGTGCTTATGCATTTTTCTCCACCAAATAAAGCATGTCGCTACAAATGCATGCTATCCTTCTCCATCAATAAAAACACCTCAATACAAATTGGCGTTTTAACCTATAGAAAATAGATTAGAAAAATATGTAGATAAAAATTAGGAATAAGAGAGCTAGTGGTCCACCGAGGAAATATACACCTAGAGTGTTGACCTTTGGATAAAAATAGGTCAGGAGAAAGTAAGAGAATTTGAGTAAGGCCAAGCCAAAGGCTTTAATTGAAATGACCTAGATTGGGATCTTGATGTCTTAAGGTCTGGATTTTTGCAACTTTGGATGCCTGTAGGACAAGTCTATTTCACCTACACGGACATTTTAACCTCATAGCTACTGAACCTTGAGTGGGCAGTGAAGCCTGGGAAATCAGATTTTGAAGACTAATGGTTGAGACCTAAAGGAGACAGCTTGATAAGGCCCTGGGTCTAAAAGTTCATCCTTGATGCTGTGGATTGATTGGTTTAGGGATTTTACTTTCTTTCTAAATTTGATTGATAAAGGGTGTTTAGTTAATTTACAAAAGCTTAGGTTCATAAAAATCAGAATTCATGAGCTTAAGGACTAATTGTGTCTTTTGAATTTTTGAGTTAGAATTTGATATTCAATCTTTGAGTCTTGTTACATTACCTATCTTGACCCCTTTGATTTCTAGGTTTAGAGTGGTGTATAAAGAATAAAATGGGTATTAGATGTTCATATTTGGATTTGAATTCCTATCAAGAGTCTGTTTTTCATGAGTATTTATTTTGGAGGATATTTAGGGATTTGAGTTCGATGTAAGTGGATTCTAGTCAAATGCTCTATTTTATTTATGGATACTTATTTACAAAAATATAAAACCATAAAAAAATAAAAATCTTAAAAATCTTCTAACCTAATCATTCCTTTATTTAAGAATTAATTAAATTCTATTTAATCACCATGGTATTTAAATCATCATATTCATTGTTAATTTTTCTAGGGACTAGCAAAACTTTGGCTTGGGGATATGATGATAGAGTCATCACAGTTCCTAATTTACCCTAAGTAGTCAGTTTCCTTAGCTAATTAATATTGAATAACATTAATACATGGTTAATTATATAATAAAGGAAAAATAGTAAGGACCTTTTAAATAAGTTAAACTAACTTAATTAGGGCATAATTAGTGTTAACTTAAGTTTAATTAGTTAATAGGACTCAAATCAAAACCATAAAGCTATATATAAAGCCTTATATATATAACTTATATCTATAGTTAATAATTAACTTAATAATGTAAGTACTTAAACAAATATAGCTAAAATGAGAAAGAATTTAATTTCATGGCATAAACATGTCATTTACAATAGTTACAATAATATATAAAAAGTTTAAAAATAAATATATTAAAATAAGCCATTAAATACATTATTTACATTTATGCCCCTATCGTTTATATCAACCAAGTCCTTTTCCATTCACTTAGGTCCTTCACTATTTCCACACAAGTCCCTGTGCATAGTTTCTTCTCCAACCTCTTCCTCCTCTTTAACGGTTCACGATTGATGGTAATACCATCATGAGTCCTAACAAGCCAAAATTAGTCAGATTCAAATTATAAATGCTCTTAAATGATTGTCTGAGGGTCACAATTCCATACAGAACTGTTTTGAGAAGTCAGAAAAATGGGGTTAATTCTGTTGTTTTACCATTCCATCATCAATGCATACTAATCAAGGGGTAAATTTAAGGTCAAATGAACTTAAAGGACTAAGAAGTAGGCTCACACTAACTGAATTAAGGTTTCATGCATTTCAGGGATTAAAATATCATTGAAAACCCTAATTATCAACCCAACTTAAATTGAAGGGGTTCTAGTTAGGATAAATTCAAACTAAACCTCCTAAAAATCATTGAAAAATATTCTAAGAGGTTTGGTACAGTCACTTTGACCATCGAAACCCATTTTGACCAAACATAGAGTTTCAGACGGGAATTTACACTGATTTGGGCTTCTATGCAACTTACCCAGTCAAACATGGTCAAAACTCAAATCTAAGTTCACCATTATATTCCTTGGCTCAAAATTAGGTTAGCACCAAAATCTTTGTTAATACACTGAAACCCCTAGTTTCTATACTTTTCTCACAAATATACCCCTAACTTCTTCATCTTCTTCACATCGGGGTCCCTGATGCCTGAACAATTTGAACAGAATCCAAACCCAAATCGCCAGACTTTGATTAAAGATTTCTCCTTCAATCCTAAGTCAAATCCCTCCAAATTTGAAGGGATTAATCTTAAAAAGCCTCCTAATCAAATGAACTCAATCATAGATCCTAATTTGGATCGAAGAATGGCGATGAGCTCGAGATTTCAGAGATCTGAAGTTGATCGTGAAGCAATCTCACGAAATCCTTGAATTTGAGGTCCAAATCATTGCCTATATAAGTCCTCGAATCTCCCAACATGTTCCGTAGCCAAGAATTGATCAGAATTCCTCCTATTCCTCCTTTTCTGGCCACCATCCTCTTCGTCTCTAGCGAGCTCCTCTACCTCCCTCTTTTGACCAACCAACCGTCAACTTGGAAGACTCAACCTCTTTCCCTCTTCCTCACGTACATTGCCAGTCAAAGCAAGGGTGCCGCCGACCTCTTCTTCCTCATCGTTTCCCTCACCGACGACTTCATCTCCCCACATCTAGTCAGCCAATGCCAGATGTGGTCTTGCGCTCTCTTACCTCCCTAACCACCCTAACCTCTCCCTCTCTAGACTCCTCCTACGCCTTTAGGTTTAGGTTTCATGCATTGTCGACTACCTTCTTCTGCAACTCCAACACAAGCTTCGGCGAGCTCACGTCAGTGCCACATGACACGAAACCACAAACCACCACCTCCACGACCATCCACGAGTTCCAACGACTAAAATCCTCAAGTTTATTGGAGAGTTTGGCCACTAAAACCCACCGCCGAATAACCCATCACATAGCAGCCTTCACCAACGTTGTCCGGTCACCACACGGCACCAACCACCAAATCTCTGCCGCCATCACATTTGCCATACTCCAGCGATCCTTTTGAGTGCTTTGATTTGGCCCTAGGCCATGTTTTCTTTGCAGGTCGCCATAGCTGTCACCGGCCATCTTCTCCGACTATGTCAGCCACTCTTTGCCCTTGCTTACACCATCAAGATGATACGAAACCACTAGAGGATGAGGATAATAGGAGGAAGAAGATCGCTAGATATATATCCCCTCTGTGTGGCTGGGAGAGGCACTTTTAGAGGCAGTCAAAGAGGCTGTTGCAAGCAAGAGGAAAGGGCAGAAGGTTGAGGATGCGATTTCAACTATGCAATTGAGTTTGATTTTTTCTTTATCATTTTTATTAATGACAAATCAAATGACAAGATGATTTGCACAGCAAACAAATATATGTAAGTAATGTGTCAATAAATGATCAATGGAGCATGGTTAAAAATGCAAGAATGTTGAAACTCGAGTTTAATTAATATCTCAGTATAATGCGTGCTCGAAATCTAGTTCAATTCCCAACTTGAGT
The DNA here is from genome assembly GCA_037157565.1 of Thalassia testudinum. Taxonomy (NCBI): domain Eukaryota; kingdom Viridiplantae; phylum Streptophyta; class Magnoliopsida; order Alismatales; family Hydrocharitaceae; genus Thalassia; species Thalassia testudinum. The sequence continues at coordinate 54,329,690 of JAZHRO010000025.1, read as the reverse complement.
ATTCTTAGGCATAATAGTAGTCCAACAAATTAGACTCATCAAATACCCCCATGCCTAAGTTTTGCTAGTCCCAAGAAAAATCTATAGAGAACCCCAAAACTCTAAGCCAGAATTATTCGTTAGGGTGCCTCAATAAATCTTGCCTCTAGAAATTAGATTAAGATACCACCCTAGACCTTAAGGTACCTAAATACCAGCCAAGATGAAAACCTGGACAGTATGGGTTTTGGGTTGCCAACAAAGGTTTCTCAGACTCCCTAGTGTTTAATGCAAAATCATCGATGTTAAGAAATATATGCATCATAGTATAGTCATCAAAATCACACAAAACACTTAAATTTATAAACTCAAAATCAATTTGGAGTCCAAGGTCGTTCGCAGGGAGAAAATATGGAATTCACAACACTAATCACATCCAGAAATAATGAACACAATAATATAGATATGCAATAGAAATCAATAATCAGAATTTATTTAGTAATAGCCTAAATTATGTCTCAAGAAATGATAGAAAAAAAAAGAATAGGAAGAACTATCAAAAAGTGGCGATTTAGATCACCAACTAATCCCTCAATTAAGCACATATCAAAGCATATCAACTTAGTCAAATATCTCAACAGTGGTCTTGAACCACTAATCTCCAAATAGCCATGCCAGATTATATATCAAGTATCAACTCAAATATTGTCACAGTAATCTGACTAATTCAGATATCGGATATAAGGCTTAGACACCTTAAGTCTTTGGAGCACAAGGCCATAGCATAGAGCATCACTGCTCAAAGCCTCAGTAGAGACCTCAAAGATGCTAAGTATAGAGAAAGCATGAATGCATCTTGAGGCAACAGGACACAATCCTGAAGCAAAACCATCCCCCCTTCTCCTCACAATTTCTCCTCTTCTCTCAGAACCAGATAATCGGGTCATTAGGCAGGTATTCGGATTCGGGCATTGGGTCCAGGCTAGCGTGCATGTGTGCACAGGTGAGGAGTGTGTGCGAGGAGGAGCATGTGAAGGGGGACCTGACCCCTCGTGTTACTGGGAAAAGAGGCGACAGCACAAATTCACTTTATATGCTGCTGGGTACTTGTAAATAATCGATGTGGGACTAATGTTCCATGCTTCTGTTGCCAGCTGCAGCTGGAGCTTTGAAAGTGAAATCATTGCTACTGCTGGACTTCCTTCTGTAATCCAAATCCTAGAGCTTATTGCAAGGTGGAGTCATGTTGATTGAGGGCAGAATAGGTATGGATGGTAGATGGAGAAAGGCGATCGACATTGAGGAGGACGGAGGCAGCAGCGTAGTGACCGGTGAAGATGTGAAATAGAAAGTACAGGCTCTAGGCCCAAATTAAGGTGTTCATCAGCATCGTCGGAGCACAACGAAGGTGGTGGCGGTGCCGATTTGGTGCGAGAGAGTATAAGGTGGCTGGACGATGACGGCGGAGGTGGCTGTGAGTGGGTAAGTCCAGCCGGTAGTTCCAAAAGCCAAGAGCTCCAATAACCTTAGGGTTTTTGATCTCTGGAATGTGGGGAAGGTGTAGGTGGAAGTGTTAGGGTGTTTTGTGGCATGTGTTGGCCGGGAGAACTCACCGGAGCTTCGTCGACCATGGAGAAGATGGAGGGAGAGAGTGGTGGTCGTTGGTCGAAACGAGCGAGGAAGGAGCTAGTAAGGTTTAGGAAAGGGATTGGAAGGAGGTTACCTAGCTAAAGGATGAAGGGGATGAGGACTTGGTGCCGGCTATGATTGAGGGAGACGAAGGCTCCGTTGAGGGAGACAGCAAGGAAGAAAGGGAGAGGTAGCTCCTGAGTTGGCCATCGAGAAGCAGACGAAGTCGAGGAAGATTGTGGTGTTCCCAATTTGGTCATTGGGAGGCCGTAGGAGGATGAGGGAGGAAGCTCACTGGAGTTGGTCGAAGCAGGTCGGAGGGAGAAGAAGAGGAATTTGGCCTTGAAACCTAGCTGAAAAGAATGGCCATGCGAGGGGGAGTTTTTATAAAGCTCATGTTCGAGCTCCAAACAAGGGAAGAGACTTGATTGAGCCTCTTTTAGGAATCAAGAAGACCAACGAATTTCATGGGTTCTCTAGGGCAAATCAGCACGAATTGGAAGACAAGATCACCTTCAAAAGATTCCCTGCAATGTGAACACCAATCCCACCAAATTTGGTGGGATTTGGATTTGATTTGGTGTGGTTTTGGTCCAGTCAAAGATCATCTATAGGTTGGTTGACCTAACAATAGTAGTAGGGACCTAACAGTGAAGAAGGTGAAGAAGTTAGGGGGCTTTATGCAAATAATTCGAAAGTTAGGGGCATGATTGAGAGGAATAGAGTTTTAATGGACTGAAATGCAAATTAGGTCAAGATGAACTCTGATTAGGCCCAAATTTTGGTACAAACTTAATTTGGACCCAAGGAATCTATTGGTGAGTTGAATTTTAGTTTTCACCATGTTTGACTGAAAAATTTGCACAGAAGCCCAAATTATGGCAAAAATCCTGTTTGTAACTCCATTCAAGGTTAAAATGGGTTCAGATGTCAAACTAAGGGTATCAAACATCTCAGAATATTTTTATATAAATTTTATGAGGTTTAGATGAATTTTATCTTGACCAAATCCTCTTTAATTTAAGCAGATCTGAAATTAGGGTTTTGGGTTCTGATTTAGTTCTCGAAATGCGTAAAACCCTGTTTCTATCTGTGTGGACCCACTCTTTATGACTTTAATGCTTAATTGACCTTAGATTAACCCCTAGCAAACCCTGTGGTTACTTTTCTTTCATGATGTGATGTTAAAATTGCAGAATTAACCCTATTTTAATATTTTCTTCTCAAAATGGATTTGCATGGAATTATGGTCTTCAGGCGATTATGTAGGAGCTTTTATTTCTTGATTTTGACTCATTAAAGTTAGTTATGGCTAATGATGGTCCTACCATCACCTAGCCTACCATAAAATTTGTTGGTCCTAGAGGTTTAAGCATCTATGCATAAGTGCAAACGGTTTTAATTCAGTCTACAGCTGACCGAATTTTGTTAGTATGATTGCGAACAAGAGAGAAAGAAAATGTTTTTGTGACTTTTCCTTTGTAATTTTTTTGTTTAATCCATCTAAGTCCAACCTCAAATTAGCTATCAACATGGTCAGTGTCAAATTTATTGTCCCCATCACCGAACCTAAAAGGGTGCTTGGCTTTCGATGTTTTGAGATAGCACCACCATGGCGACCCCAACAAATCAAGGCAATCGACACTTTGGGATAGTGCCACCCACAGCATTCTTAAGGAAATTCAAGTCTGTGGCAATCGGCACTTCGAGATAGGACCACCCATAGTACCTGAACCGCATAATACGCTTACATGCCCCCATTAGGATGGATATCCTAAGAGACAAGTGCCAAGGAGGTGACATGTTATCATCGCATCATCAAGGAGAGTATATACTCCACCTCTCATGCGGTAGGAACTCATCCAATCAACTTGTCTTTCAAGCTTCTCCTAAGTTAGATCCTAGAGAACCAAGTTTTCTTCAGGAAAGAAATAATTAAGGTGATCACTTTATTAGGCATTCCAAACAAGACCATAGTGTGTGTGAGGATGGATGCTTAGGTTTCCAGAACCTACAAATAAAAGGGCAAACAAGGGTATCAAATACTTCCAAACTCCTTGAGTTAATACATTAGCTTCGCAACATCCTCAACCTTGAGAACAATCCACATCTTAACAGATACTCAGACTTTTAAGCTCTTAGAGCCCTAGAGATCTAAAGATAGTATCTCTCTCTTATCTCTATAGGTTAGGTACTTAAGGTCTTCTCATTCGATCCCACCTAGTGCTTGGATGAATTCATCCACAGAAAATGTTGGGACTAACCCTTTTAGCTCAATAAAGTGAAAAGATTTTTTTTTTAATCTATTTATTACATGAATACTGCCTAAGAAAGATCAAAAATGCAAAATGCACCCCCTATGCCTAAATCTATAATGTCCACATTGTAAAATTAAAATAAGGGGATAAAGGAAGGAAATTACCTAATGAAGGCATTATTTTAGCGTTGGGTTGCCTCCCAACAAGCGCTGCATTTTCTATCGACAGCTAGACTTATAAGGAACTTGCAAGTTTGATTCCAAACAGAAAGAACTAGGCTTTAAAAATATGAGTAAAAGCATAGGCCTAGAGAATAAGTAGCCACAGATGTTGGCAAGTTAATGATGCAGTGTTATCCCAAATGCTCGCCAAAAGATATGATAACAGACAACCTTACAGGCTACCTAGAGAGGTCTAGGAAAAAGAGTAATAGAAGAAGGGACCTCTTGAATCAAAAGTGGAGGATAACAAGGGTCCTCCAAAGCAGGAAAAGTTTTAAGAGATATAATCATAAGTATGTCAAACCCTTCAATGGTGAGAGTGAAAGTGCAAGCATCAATCCAAACTCACCATTCCACTCAAGGATGTATTGGTAGAATATTCTCCCCAGAAGGAATGTATGTGAGCAGAGACTTGAGCCAAGAGTTAGCTAGGTAGTTAAGGTCATTATGTTGTAGGGTGGTGATGAGAGGCAAAGAGGGCTTAAGAGGTTCAATATTCATCCCCACCAACCATTCAAGCTCCTAAATGTCATCCCTAGTAGTCAAATCAAAATCATACTGCCTATCATTGGGGAGCTCATCCTGGAATGGGGCTAAGTGTTCAGCCTCAAGATTGAATGGATCAAGGGTGGATCCCATTTCACTATCATGAGAAGGCAGGTTGGAAGTAATGAGATTGGAAGTTTGCTCAAAGATTACATACCCAAGTTCTGTTCAATACTCAACTCTTGTCTATGGGATGTATAGATTCCCTCATTGGTTGTATTGATTACTTCCATATCTTCCCAGTTTTGGGGAGGATGGTTTTCAAGATGAGTAGTGAGGAATCTAGATTTCACCAAATCATTCATATCCTCAGGAGGTAAGTCCTCGAAAAACACATAATCCTCCTGAGATTCACTCCAAACTCTAAGTCCAGGTTCCTTCATTAGGTTATCATCCTCCTCTAAAATAAACTCTTTGTGTCTCTAAAACCAGAATTGATCCAATTTATCCAAATCTTGTTCCATTCCGTTTGGGTCACCTATGTTGAACACCTATAAATCATTTGAATGTTGTGTAGTAGGTGTTGGTTCCCTAAGTGGAGGATCAGGATTAGGCTCACTGGCTAGAATGGGGTTCCACCACATGATCAATCAGGGAAGTGGCATGAACAACATGACCTTGACTTGGGTTATCATGGGTAAGAAAGATACTATTAGTGGGGTCAAGTTCCTCAAGTGGTACCATCTTCCCTTTCTTTTGACTCCAATATAGCTCAAGTGGATAAACAATAGGATCGTTCTCCCCTAGTGGCCGTGTCTCATGGAGATAGTATAAGGAATAGCTAGTCATCAAAATATGATCCCTGTTGTCATTTGTTCCCTTAAAATTATTTAGATGATCATGGTTGTATGGGTAGGGATCAGAATCAATAGTAGGAGGGTAGCTAAGCTGACTAATTTCCTCATTCAGTCATTGACTATTCCTCAAAATCTCTTCCATAGAGTAAATCATTTCTTTCTATTGTTCTTGCATTTATAACATAAAAGAGGAGAAGCTACTGTTAGATTGGGGAGGATAGTCAATCTCAGGCTCAGGTTTCCTAGGGGTATCAATCCAACCTCAATAAGAAAAATCATGAAGGGTGGGAGGGTTGGACGTTTGCATAGTAGTGGGGACCCCTAGGGTGGAAAATCCCGCTCCTAGGCTCTACTCATAGTAATTGGAATTTATCGAGCCAGTACTCCCAAGATAGGAATAGGATTGATCCCATGAATTGTCATTATACCCCTCTAAGGAGAGATACGCTTGGGTCATGGGATCCTGGTTAAAAGATGGGAAGTATTGGTTCATATAATCTAAATGATAGGAGTAAGGGTGATCAATTTCATTTAAGCTAAACAGGTTTAACTCTCTTAGGACTTATAAGAAATCAGATTAAAAACAGAAACTTCTTAGAGAACTCTACTACTACCAAAACAAATGCAAATACAATTGGAATCTATTTTTAGTAGATTACAGGTCTCCTCAATCCTACTCCATAGGTTAGTCAAAGAAGTCAAGTCAATGCTCCTCCATTCCCACTTAAATGGTATAAGAGGTCAAGTGCACCTTGAGATCCCTAACCAGACCTGCCTGAGGAAGGTTAAGGTCAATAGAATTACAATAGGTTGCTAAACAACTTTTACAAGTATTATGCTTCCTAGGCTGACCTTTGTTGGTGCCTAGAACCTACTCGCAAGGGATGGAAGTCTCAAATCGAGCCCACGTACGAGGAATCGAAGTAACTTGGTGGATACGCTTATTGATTTCTGACTAACTTCCCTTGTGGTGCAACGAGGAAAGGTAGAAATTTATCTAGTGACCTTATGTGTGATGTGCACAGTGTCTTAGGTGTACAACACACGTGTAGGCTTTGTATTTTAAAATCGCACAAACAAGTCCTTTCACACACAATTTAAAGTCACTAATTTTAAGGTCCAACCTCTATTAACAGTCCCAATTTTTATGGTGACCACTTAATTAATTTGATTCACAACACCTTAATGGTCTTGGATTTAAGTCCAATGAAGATGCATGATAGAAATGTGATGCTAAAGAGAGGACGTACCTTACTCCATCTTTCTTTGTGCAATAATGCCCACAATGCAGAAAAGATAAACTAGATGCTGCTCACTCAATCCTATATGGTCACCCTATGGATATGCAGCTTCTAGCAAGTAGCTTGATTCCTTTTTCTTCCTTTAACTAAGCAATCAAAACTGAAATAGACTTCTAACAACCTAGTCTAACATCAATTACAATCCATGAGATAAATGATCCTAATCAAATAAAGAGATGGGAACATGCTCCCAAAAATACTCCCAGAACAAGGAGCTCACCAAAAAGAAATTGGGAAATAAATCCCGAAGCCTAGCCCCACCTACAAGGGAGAAAGGCAATTAAATAAAACTAATTAACCTAAGTTCTCTAATTTACTGTTTATACTAAAGATGATAGGTCAGAGATCTTCTTCCTTGCTCTCTGGCCACGCACATCCCTTCTCCTTGGGATGGGATCAAAGCCCACCAAGATGATGATAGTGCAATCTCGTTCTACTAGATGTGTACCTCACACCACAAAATAAATACATGAATAATAAGTCACCAAAGAGTTAGAGGCAAATAAAAATATGTTTGTGAGTCTATTAGGCCCGTTGCCTCCCCAGCAATGGCATCATTTGATAGAGAGATTCTCAATTAAAATGATTACAATAAAATGATGCGTCGTTTTTTCTAAGGTGGTGGAAAATCTCTCAATCAAAGATTAAATAATTAAATCTAACCACAGAGGATTAGGTCATATCCATAAGGAGGCACGAACAAATAAACTCACCAGTACTAATAATGCTCACAAATTAGATGTGCTACTCTTACCAAAAATATACTTAATCAAAATAGTACTTCTTCATATCAAATTTCCAAAGAGAATAACAGAGAGAAAGAGGGTGAGATTGCAAAATCTACATAATAATATATGTAACTCAAATGGTAAAATACGACAATGGCACTCAATGTAAATATTAATGGATGTGTTACTGTAGCAAAACATAACGTTGTGCTTGCGCGAGGCAGAGGACCATCGGCGAGGAAGCTGCAACCGACGTGGGGTCGAATGTCTCTTGGGGAAGTCATCGACAGTGGCGACTCTACCTGAGGTGGCCAGAGCAAGCCGTCAGAGTGTTGGGAGGCCAGCGCTAGTGGGTGCTAGCGACGACGCACGAGGAGAGTGCTCGTGAGGCTGTCGAGCATCGAGACGGGGTCACTGTGATGGCTGGGCATCGAGGGCATGGTTGTGTGGATGAGGGAGGTCGTGGTCCGAAGGGGATGGCATTGGTGGTGATGTTGGGTTCGCTTGGGGGTGAAGAACAAAGAAAGAAGATGAATAGTGGAGGAAGGTGGAAAATGAAGAGGGAAGGGCGGTGGCTGTGGTGATGTGCGCTGTGGTTGTGTAGTGGTGCTTTTGGCTAGTGGGTGTTTGTGGCCGTAAGGGGGGGGGTTAAGGGCGACTGGCCAGCTGTAGGGAATGGGAAAGTGTCCATGGTGTTGTTGGCGGTGGTGTTGGTGCTACGATGAAATAGGGAAGGAGACAGGAGGTTGAAGAAGATGGAAGGGGTGTGGTTGGTGATGGGCCACAAGTTTGGCAGTGGCTATGGGTTGGTGATGGGTTTTTGTGATGTAGTGAGCGATGGGGGTGTGCACGTTGTCACCATGCATGCCATGGAGTCGATGAAGGTGCGATGAAGTGGGAGTATACTTCAGGCTATAGTGTTCGCCTCTACCATGGTGCAGGCTTGGTTCACGGTGTATGCTCCGACCACGGTGTCGGTGGTGGCGAGGGAAAAGGTGGATCCCCACAAGGTTAGAGGAGGATATTAATTGGAGAAAGAAGATCACTGGATATATATCCCCTCTGCGTGGTCGTGAGAGGCAATCAAAGAGGCTACTGCTAGCAAAAGGAAAGGGGAGTAGGTTGAGGATGGGTTTCAGCCGTGCAATCGAGTTTGATTTTTTCCTTTGTCATTTTTATTAATGATACAATCAAATGCCAAGATGACTTGCACATAAAACAAATATATGCAAGTAATATGTCAATAAATGATCAATGGAGCATGGTTAAAAATGCAGGAATGTCAAAACTCGAGCTTAATTAATATCTTAGTGTAATGCGTGCTCGAAATCCAGTTCAATACCCAACTTGAGTGTTCTTAGGCATAATAGTAGTCCAATAAATTGGACTCATCACAAATAAGAAAAATTTTCTAAATGTTAAGTTACTTTACTCCCTGTACGATAATTAATAATGACAAATTAATTAAGAAAGGTAGCTAAAGCATTATTTTTGGCACTATTAATTAAGATTAATAACCTTAACTAACAGTGTTGAGAATTTACACATCACACCTTGATTTTTATGTGATAACTGGTTGACAGTAGGTCCACCTGTTGGACTGTAGTAGGTTGTCTGATTGGAGAATCAGACAATCGACTACTAAGACCATGCACCTGACATTGGATGCCAGGTGTACGAACATAAATCAAGGAATATGTCAAGGGTTGGTGAACCTGCCAACTAACTCTGTTGTAGCAAGTAGATAGGTTGAACCCACTGACTAGTACTGTTACAGCGAGTCAACCGGTCACAAGATCGGACAACCGACCACAAAGGAAATTGGTTCTAGACAGGCAGTAGTGTGTGACATTGTAGTCGGTCAACCAACTGCAAAAATAAGTTGACTGATTACTAGGTAACTAGTTGACTGGTTTGCTGGTCATCAACTATTGAAGTATTTGATCCTGAAGCCACCCTGTTATAATTTCTCAATGGTAGATTGACTGGGCAATGTGCAGAACTTGATCTTTAATGCAATTTTGAGCCAAAAATTGAATTTGATTTTATCCGACCTTTAATGGAAAACCTAATATGGGTATAAGGGAATATCAATTTGTTTTTTAGTGATTTTTGTTGGTTTTGGTTTTTAATTTTTGTGCTTGTGGATGTGATCCTCGTAGATCTAGTTGTGTAGAGATTTCAAAACCTCAAACAAACTTGAAATTATTTTGGAAAATAAATTTCAAAATTTATAATAAGATTATTTTTATAGAATTAAAAGGTGTTTCAAAATAATAAAATTTTTGCATTCATTCTAAACTGGATCTCAAATTAGGGTTTACTGGTAATAATTGACCACGCTCACCATAATCAGTAATCATAGAAGAATTAGGCACTCGCATCCCCTTGACATGTGATGCAATGGGTTATTTGTGTCATTTTCCACAATGTTTTCCTAGATTTATATCATGGATGAATGATGTGAACATTGTGGCATGCAGAGTGGAGTATGGTGAGCTGGTTGGGTTACTTTTTGATGTAATCTCTATAATTTGGGAGCTAATTTTACATGTGATGTAAAACTTATGGAAAGAATGTATGTGTGTGATTCGATGCATGAGGATGCGATATCAAACACAATACATATGAAATATTAGAATGTGATTCTAATTATAAACTAGATCAAGATTAATAATTTAATATGATTAAATTGACTCATCTCAAACTAACCTAGTCAAACTAGTAGGATTGGATCCCTCAATCATTAAATGGATTATCATGGTGATGATAAATTGTTGGCCTCTACCAAGGTGAGGAAGACATAACCACAGGGTTGTGCTAATGGGTGAGATCCCCCTTGGGACAACATTAGCAACAAGATGTCTGTGGAGCTAACGTCTCATTTCTCGAAAGGGCTGTATGCAAACTAACCCATTTGTAGTTTCTAACCCCTCAATTAGGTGCATTCGAAAAGTACGCATACATAGCTGTGTGCACACTCAGCATGGCTTTGATGTGCATGGTGCGATGACACCAAAGGGCCAAAACTGCAACTCACAAGTTGGACATGTGAGGTAGAATTGTTCCTACTTCTCTTGTTGAGTTTGTGTATGTAGACCCTCCATAGCTACAGCGTGTCAAATTGAGAGGAGAGTTTGATCCCACTTGAGACATTACGATTAATGTGTCTCCTAATTTGAGAGTTATAGAGGGACAACATTCAAATTGGACATAGTGGGAGATGTTTGTTTTAAAATTTCCAAAACAAATCACTTTTCAAAATCGAACTACGTTCATGTGCTTCACAAAAAAATGACGATTTTCAAATCCCTCTATTTTGTAATCTTGCGAAGACTATTTTGTAATCATGAAAGCTGTATTCAGAATAACGAAGGCTATTTTTGTAATCTTGCATCAATAGAAACTATTTCTATTTTCCAAATTTGCTTGGAACTAGCATATTCATGTGATCACTACAACAAAATAAGGTTTTAGAAACTATTCTTTAAGGATACATTTTTTTTAGGGACTAAAACTAAGTGGGCAATGAATAAAGCATCACCAAAAAATTAAACTAACTTATGGGGACATATACATGGTTATTAAAATTTGATCACTTTTTTTTATTAGTAAATAATTTGGCATCCCACCCTTCAGTGCCCAACAATTTCTCTACTTTTCTCTTGCCTCCCAGCCCCCCCACTCTAAACCACAATTAACCTTCTCTAAATCCTATCTATCTTGCACACCCCTCTCCTTTCTCCTCTTCTCCTCCTCGTCTCACCCTTCTCCTCCATCGCACATCTCGCACTTCACCCTCCACAACTTAAAGCCTGGGACTGCACTTGCTTGCCCTGCTGATTAGTGAGATTTCACACGAGAAAAATTGGAGTTTAGAAAACCTGATCATCACAGTCACAAAAATCAGCTTATCAAATAAAATAACTGAAACTCAGGTGAGTCCTGGGTCAAACACAGGGAGGCGAACATTTGATTACATGGGAAATCTACGTTTACATTTATTTGTTTTTGGAGATTTTGTGATTTTATATTTTTTTGGTATTTTCAGATAGACAGAATATCATGTGGAGAATTATCTAATCTAGTCTACTCTGCATACAGAATAAGGGAGAGAGAAAGATAGAGAGAGGATGAAATAGATAATTTATATGCTTAAACAAGTATTCATTATAGAAACTAATGTGGGAATTAAAACTGCACTAAAAAGTAGTAAAGAGAGATAGGGGAGAGAAGTTGTCCTCCTTGATGGTTACTCGGAGGATAAGCCTCTTGGACAATGCCCAGAAGAATGAGAACGGAAGTGGAGGAAGAAGAACGGAGATTGGACAAACTAGGGATGAGGTAGGGCAGCACCATAGTAGGATCCACTTCCTGGAAGGGTGGTGAGAGGATGACCGACTGGTACTCCACAAACAGGGGTTGAGAAGGTGGAAATTTTATTTTAATTACTCTAGTGGAGCATCCCGAGGCTTGGGACTCACTCAAGAAGGATTCTTGAGCTCTAGAGTAGGAAAGGAAGAAGTAGGAAGGGATGAGGAGGAAGGAGGGGGCTATGGCCTCTTTTATAGTGAGAAAATAGGGGCAAAAAAGCCATTTGAGGTCCTCTAACCACACCACATAACCAGGAGGAACGAGGATCATTTGATCTCCATCGAATGGCTTTGATCGTGTCTTGATCATGCACTAATTGCACACAGTGTGTGCCTTTAATGTGTGTGTGACACGTGGCGAGAGGAGAGTCGTCCAATCTAAGATGGAGGGTGGAGAGGCACGCTGATCATGCAAAGCTCGTGCACTGCTCTTGCTTTGATCGCGCAGGGAATGTGTCCCCACCATCGAACTTGAAATGGAGGGTGGAAATAACATGCTAATCGTGCTCTTCGATTGCAAGTAGTGCTTGAACATCAGCGTGTTTTACACGCTAGACATCCATGGTGCCGTGTGGCGGCCTTCAGCGCCACTCGATGACGATTGGAGGGCCTAATTTTACACCCTTACACGCTGCAGATTGTCGAGCACTTGTGGGGGCTCGAACTTGAGGTGCTCATTTGATAGCTTCATTCTCAACCACTGTGTTACACCATTAGATTATCAAGTTGTAGCATTTGTGGCACGAGATCTCGACTGTTGGATGGAGATCCAATGATCAAGATTAAAATTTGGCCTCTCCTTTAGAAATGTGAAGGCAAGCTGAAGGAGGTGATGTGTTCCAATCTTGGCCATTGGATGGACATCCAACAACCTAGATTGCACATTGGGCATGCATTGGTGATGGGAGGGCGATGGGCGGCTATGATGGTGCCATGTGGCACCATTATGGTAGTCCATCTTCCTTCCTTTGTATCAAGTGCTATAGAGCTGTGACTGAGATGATTCTCACGTTGTTGGACTACGATTGTCACTTTGAGTCCATCCGTACGGTTGGATTTCTCGTTTGAAGCTTGGATTTGTGTTGCCCTATCCCCTAGCTATAAAAATGTGTAAATTAGTATACAATTTATACGAACCCTTCTAGATGCATGATTACACTATTAATGCGATATTTACAAATCTAAATGCACCTAAGTTTCTATGAAACCCACATAATAGGCAATTTTACATGAAATAATGTAGACTTATCATACCCCCATGCCTATATTTTGCTATTCCCTAGCAAAATTGAAAGAAGAAAAGCCATCGAAAATGCGAAAAGCAAGAGTGTGGGTTTTGCTTTATTTTCTTGAAAGCAAATTATCCTATGCAACACCTTATTCTTATGAAAATGTTAGAGAACTAAGCTAACTTTGGATCAATGACCTCAATTAGATTTATCACCGAGGGGAAATTGTAAATAAATCCTTAATGACAAAGCTCAACAGTTCTCGAGTACTAACTCAAATTTGGATCTCCCAAATCGAATCATGAACCCTATTAGCCATCATACTCAGGTTAAGAAGATAACTTTCTTCAACTTTGTCAACTAGCCAAGATTTGAAGTGAATGCTAGTCCCAAGCATCTTGTGTGTGAAATCGTTTGACTCACCATAAGGGACAACAAAATTGACTCCTAGTATTCAATAAAACTTAGAATATTTCTATCTTCCCTCTGGGACAATCCTATCTTCAGCAAGCCATACTAGGATTTGGCAACTTTCTCCTCACCACTTTCTTACCTAAAAGTCAACACTCTAGGTGTATGATGGGAACACCATCATGACCCATAACTAGATCAATTTGATTTAATTAAATCATTAAATGCTCTTAAATAACCATCAGAAGGCCCGAATTCATTGCATAATCATTTTGAGGGAAATGCAGTAAAACAAGGGTAAAACTATAGTTTTAACAGTATATCTCAAAAATAGAATAACCACGGGTTCCCTCAAGGATGGAACAAAGGTCAAATGGTCTTAAATGTCTAACAAGTGGGTTAGTACAGACAGAAATGGGCTTTTACGTGTTTTGAGAATTAAATGACTTCTGAAACTCTAAAAATAGACCCGTTTAATTAACTGAGGTTCTGGCCAGGATAAAATTCAAAGAAAAACATTCTCTATGGTTTGGTACCTTCAATTTGACCATCAGAACCCGTCTTGACCCAAAATAGTCTCAAACTGACACTTGCCCTAATTTAGGTTTTTGCATAAATTACCCAGTCAAAATTGGTCAGAACCTAAATCTAACTTTACCATTGGATTCCTTTGGTCCAAATTAGGTTTATACCAAAATTTAGGCCAAATCTGAGATCATCTTAACCAAGTTTGCATTTTGGTCCAGTCAGACTCTTTCTATCTCATTCAGATCCTTACCTTTTTGAATTCCTTACAAATAGCCCCTCAACTTATTTATCTTATTCACAATAAGGTCCCTACCACCATGAATCCTACTCTTACAACTCCGGTGACCTTTGATTGAAGAGAACTCCTCTGATCAATCAATCCCTTCCAAAATTGAAAGGGAAATTCCTTGAGGAGTCCTCTTTCCATTGAATCCATCCATGAGCCCTAAAACCTTCCCAATCTCTCATGCGAACGCATGAGAGATTATGGTATCTTGGAATTTCTATCTCCAATGAGCTTTCCTAGCTTGGGAAGCTTGTTTGTCAAGCTCAAAACACCCTCTAGAGACCTATAAAAGAACTCCCAGATCAGGCCAAACTTCTCAGACTCAATTTCAGCTAGAGAATCCCCAATTTCTTCTTTCCTCATCCGACCAAAAAGCTCCTCGAGCTCTGGCAACTTCCTTCGACTCCTCTCATCGTCTGACCATAGTACGAGTGGCAGATTCGTCTTCCTCACCTTCCTCCGCATCGCACCATACCAGTGGGCATCCTCAATTCTCCATCGTCGTCGCTGCCCCCATCACCAGAGCATCTACTTCCCCGGTGCTAGCCTACCAACGTCGATGCCATTCTTCCCCCTTTGTCCATAGTTTAGGGTTAGCTTAGTATCTTTTAGCTCTTAGGTTTAGTTTCTTACCCAAAATCCCAAAAACAACCCTCGACACCCTCACAAGCCACCTTCGTCTCCACCTCCTACGACATCACTAGCGAAAGTTTTCGCTCACTTCACACACTCAAACCCCTTGCCAATCGATCCAAAACTTTTTCCATACTCCCTTCATCAAAAGCTCTAAACCTATTAGACCGATTGCTCATCCTTTCACCCCACCGAACACACATCGCTCTCTGATCGTTTTCACCACCGCCACGATCACACACCCACTCTTGCTCCACGCCAAGACCACCACTACACTCGCCGTACTCCGACGATACTTTTGAAGTCTTCTGACTCGGCCGAGAGGCTGTCTTGCTCTTTTTAGGTGTACGCGCTTAGAATGCCATTAACAGAACTACACGATGAAGCTTTGCAACTCGCTTCAGTAGATTCAACCCTAGGCGTTGTCCCCAGTTCGCGCGGAATCGCTCCAGGAGTCTGAGTGGACCCACAATTGGAGCCTTTGACCTCCATCTTGCACGAATTGAATGAACAAACCACAGCAGCTGCTCACGCGAAGGAGGAGGACTGATTAGTCCCACATCAGATAGCGCTGAAGTCCGTGCAGCGCATAAATTGAAAAAGTGCCTCTACCTCGTTTCCATAGCACGCACAGGGGGTGAGGTCCCTACACACACGTGCATACGCATGCCTTCTCCCACGCTCACGCCTCGCAGGTTTGGGCTCGGTCCGTTTACCCGGATACCCGAGTCTGTTCTGGTTTGCTGGTTTTAAGAGAGGAAGAAGAGAAAAAGAGAGGAGAGGGGGGGTTTGCTCTGCCGCCCTCCTCTCAACACTTGTGAAATATGAGGGAGGCCTTTGCCTCTACTGGCGTGCTGTGCCCTGTGCGACACTTAGTCGCTGGAGGGATGGCCTCCCTCTGTGCGTGAAGAAGAAAGAAGAGAAGGAAGAAGGCTTGTGCGAGAAGAGAAGGAAGGAGGAGAGCAGCTGAAGAAGAGGCTTAGAGATAGTCAGAAGTAGGAGAAGGGCATGAAAAGACAAAAGAAGAAAGGAGAAAAGAAGAGAAGAGGAAGAAGAAGAACAGTGCTTTTCTAACACTGTAGCATCTATTGGTTAAGTCATCTGGTCATCAGAACCGACGTCTGATTTGAGGCTTAATATTGTGAAAGCTTGATTTAGAATTACTGTTGAGATATTTAAATTGGTTGAATGCTTTAGAGATATATGCTTAAAGAGTAATTGGTGATTTAAATCACCATTGTTTTAGAATCTTTACTTTTTTTATTGCCTCAAGATACATAAGAATTCATTGAATATCTAATGTGACAGATTAGTATTTATTGAATATCATTATTTGATTTAAGTTCTTGTGCTCATTTACATTATTTATTGAGATTAGCGATTGAATTCCTATTTGCTCCTTGTGTTCGACCTCGGACTTCATTTTTGATATTCGAGTTATAAATTTTGTTTGTTTTTCACACTGATTCAACCTATACTACATGCATTGATTTAAAAACCTGATTTAGAGTGACCAACATTTTGGTGCCATTGCCGGGGAGCAATGCACAATTCACCGCTATTCTCTTGCTATATTTTTATATTTGAGCACTGACTTGCCCTGTTTGCTTTCTTGTGATTTTGCGAGGTACTTCACGAGGAGATCTTCTCCACAAAACAGCCACTCCAGGGTAGGTAACTTCTCTATTCTTCCCTAATCAACCTCCTAATCTTGGGAAGACACAAAAAAGGAAACAATCAATTAGGAATCACCTGCCTTATTTTTCATAGTAATTATCATTTAAAAGGCAATTTTCCTAATTTGCAAATTTTTTTTTAAATCTAATTGAAGATTGAGATGATTTTGTTTAGAATTCCCTACCCTAAATTTCTTGTGCCTATTAAGGACCATGCTTAAATTCTAAATCACTTTGGGCTAACACATTTCTTGCTTGAAGCCCAATGGTGACCAAGTTAAGATCAATTGGACTTGGAAATAGAGCCAATTAGGGTTTCGATTTTAGGGTTTTGGAGTGCTAGTTCACACTTTCTTGCATAAAAGGAAACATACCCGCATGCATTTGTGTGCTACCCAAGCCCTTGGTTGAAAAGAGCTAATCAACAAAACCCTAAAAATCAGGCTTTAAATTCACTTGAACCTTAAAATCCTTGGACCTAATAACCTAAGAGTCAAATCAGGGTGATTTCTGGGTCTTGACCTAGATCTCATTCTGCTATCTTTAGGGCAGGTCAGGTGAAGTTGGTCTACATTGTAGTCCAACCAACCTCCAAATTAGGTCACAAGTTGAATTAACTTCTAATCAAGTGAAATCAAAGGCATAAATTAGGACATAAAATTGGTAGACTTAAGGTCTTAAGTTCGTACATTCTGGTCTACCTGGACCCTCAGTGATAACGAAGGTTGGGTGGGGGAAGCCATGTAACCCGTGGGGATGCTCTACCGTGTAGGGGTCTTTGCGGGGCTCTCCCTTCTTGGCTGCCCAGGTACTTCTCGGGTGTACAAATTTCTGATCCAGAGACATCATCAACCTCAAAGCTGCCTCAGTCATCAAAAAATCTTTGGGTGCCTTGATTGGATCAAATCTCACATCTAGTCCCTCATCCCTTCTATTAGAGCACATACACAGGAAGGCTATTAGGTTTTTAACCTAAGAAGCCTCACTAGATCTTCTTGGGAATTTTTTTTTTTTAGATCGGATCAATTTCAATCTAACCTGAGTTTTAATTCTACATCTTGATTCCACCATTTAATTCAAAAAAAAAAAAGCAACCTGACATGTTAGGAAAAGTGATTAGGAAACCTGTGTCCCAAATGACCATCAAAGATAAAATGATTGAGGCTGCCTATGGATACCATGAAGAATATTATAGAGCCTTAGATAGGGACATTCACGATAAATTTACAGAAACAACAACCCACATTGTGAGCTGTGTTGAAATACTTTATACACGAGTCTTACATGGTTCAACCCGGGAAGAACTTTTATCAGAATTCAGTGAATTATGGAGATTGCACAGTACTGAGTGTCTACATTGTTGTTCGAATCCACAATTTTGGGAAACATATCAAAGTCTCATAGAAAAACATGGGGACATGCTAAATACACTACAAAAGACAATTACTCAAAGGTACCCATACATTCCTTCAGAAGACAATGAGACATCTTGGAGCAACATTGAGGAGCAAAATCTTCCAAATCCTAGGGATAAAAATCAAGGTTGTTATGGACCCCCAACCCAGATAGAACTTAATCCAAATTATATACAGATTGATATGCCTGATCTTGAGATGGGTTGGGCAGATCCAATTGCAAGTGATCATGATTTTGAGCTAGTCCTAGAGATAGAAAACCCTGGTCTGCCAAGCTTAGATTTCCCAGACTCCTGTGATAATGAGATTGAATCAAAACCTCTCAAGGGTGTAAATTCCATCCCTTATTCTGATAAGGTGACTCTCGAGAGCAATTCTAACATCCTTATTGAGCCCAACCTAGATTCTAGTGATCCAACCCACACCCTTAACCTAGAATCTAGATCTAAGCCTTCTTGGGATGATTACAAGGCCCCATGTGATGAAAATCAGATTTCGAATCTGGATTATGATTCAAGGCTTGTATTTGATAAGTACACCTCTCCAACCTCCTCAGAGATACAGATGGATTTTTCGAAAGTCATGCCAATCTATGATGTAGAAACCGAGGAGTTGGAAGAGTTGGGTTTTGATTGGATCTTCCATACAAGCCAAGAACCCAAGCCCAAACCTAATAGGGACATCTTTGTGAGCTCGGAATCTGAAACTAGCTTAGACCCAAGTCAGGTTGCTGATTGTCCACATCTTGATTTATTCTGTGGTGGAATCTCGGATCCTGAATCAGATTCAGAACATGATTCTCGCAAGTTCTCCAATGATTTCGAATCTTACTCTGATTTCAGAGAACTGTTGTTTCCTGATGACTACAAGACAATTTACGACCTCAGCAACTACGACCCATCTTTTGATTCTGACGCTGAGGTCAATGATTTGAAAGAAAACACCTCTTCTACACATACAGAGCCTTCCCAAACCCATTTCAAACCCTAACCCACAACTGGACTCAATTTCTACTCTGATTCTCCTCTCGATGATCCGGTTGCACATGATTCTCCTCCACATTTCAATCGGGTTTCGGACATTGATTAGACTACAAATCACACCCCTTCCTTCTCTAATCACCCTCATAGGGATCTCACACACTCCACTGATTCATTCTCTTTTAAGGATCCCTACTCTAACTAGGCTGATCCGATTCAGCGAAATCCTAATTTTTCACTTCCACAACATTTCAAGCTTCAGAGCATATGGTGGGTTCTGCATCTACTGATTCACATCTATCAACCCACCAGATTGATTGGTTTAGGCTACATCACTAACCTATTGATTTAAACAAGCACCTGGTTGGACCAACCAGGCTTTTGATCAAGGTGCTTTTTCTGCAAAGCTCATCTAATTTAACCACTCCTCCATACCATTTTCCTCTTGACTGAAGGCATTAAATTTAGCACTTAACGGGAGGCAACCTGACATTCCAAAAAACCTGAGATCCTTCTGATTATCCTTTTTGTACTTCACGTCTATTGCACTCTAAGTTCAATTTTAGAATAGTCAATGTCACCTCTGGTACTTGTACCGGAGGTTGAAATTGTCCACAACAGTCATTTCCGACTCGTTCGCCCACTCGATTACCCTGTTCTAATCCCTCAACCCAAAACTATTTCATACCCTCCGTTTACAATGAGAACATTGCAAAACTTAGGCATAGGGGGGTGTTAAAGTGCAAACATACAAAAATTCAAAGTTCTGAAGGCTTCTCACAAAAAATTATACATAGTCCAAAAAACCAAAATTAGAAAATTGAAAAAGAAAAAAAAATGGAGAGGGGAGGAAATTTTTGAGAATTAATTGCATATCATTCTTGAGAAGGAAAAAAGGGGAGGTGATTTAAATGTCAAAAAGGAGCAACAATTTGAAATAAAAAGAGATAGTCATTAGTAAAAGATTAAGGAATCTACTTAGTTCTAGACCAAATCAAAAAGAAAGAAATAAAAGACAAAAAGTGCTAAGAGACAAAAGAGATTAGTATGAACGTTGATCTTAGGCCTCTTGGGCTTGTGTTTAGGCTTAAAAATTCAAGTATTCGTTAAGATCTGAATAGTCCTCAAGAGGTTAGGGAAAATGCGAAGCTTAAGTATTAGGTCTAAGGCTTAGGGATTATTCGGCCTCATTAACTGACCTCTGGTTTGTGGGACTCGGTAACCTAAGCACCCTAATCCAGACACAGTCTGGTTCAGTGCGCTTAATTATCAAAATCATGCAATTGCGTTAATTCTATTCTAAAAAAGCTACCTATATTAGGAGTAGCTGATCAACACAAGTTGATTTGGAAGAGTTCCCAGCACGGAAAGGTGAAAAATTCCCCTCGAAGATGCGTAATAATATATCGTCTCCTCAGTGCTTGTCTTCTAGGATATCTAAATATCCTACCGGGGGCATGTAAGCACCTTGTGCTAGTTCAGATGCCATGGGCAGGATTATCCCAAAATGTCAATTGTCAGGGCCTAAATCTTGCTATAGAATACCATAAGTGGGATTATCCTGAAATCTTGAAAACCAGGGTTCTGGTAGTTGCCATGGGCGGTGCTCTATCTCGAAGCATCGATTGCCAACGGCCCTACGAGTACTGATTGTGGGAACCAGGAATCCAATACAGACCATGTTGTAAAGCCAATCCAAAGCTAGAAATAAAAAAAAAGAAAAGAGAGAGAAAACTCTCCAAAAATAAAAAAAATTCTTCTACCTCTCTTTTACAAAAATGCACTACAAACTGAACCAGGATTAAACATATTTTAAGCATGGGTGCTTTAACCGCGAAGTTAAACAAACCTTCGTTTAGTTCCTTTGGGCCTTAGAAACCTTCGCGGTGGATTGAGGCTAGAGATGGTCAGGTCCAGATCTTGGTTAGTACTTGAGTATCTCTAGGCCTACTATTGGCATTCTGACTTAATCTACAAAAGAAAGCACATAGCAAAAATCTGAGCATAAAAAAGCATGGTCTAGAATCTAAGTTAAATCCATGAGATTTTGCTAAAGGACTAGCAAAAGCTAGGAATGGGGGTATGATGGGAACACCATCACAAGCCATAACTAGCTCAATTTGATCTAATTAAGTGATTAAATGCTCCTACATAACCATCGAAAGGCCCTAATTCATTGCATAATCATTTTGAGGGAAATATAGTAAAACAAGGGTAAAAGTGCAGTTTTAACGGTATATCTCAAAGGCAGAATAACCATGAGTTCTCTCAGGGGTGGAACAAAAGTCAAATGGTCTTAAATGTCTAACAAGTGGGTTAGTATAGACGGAAATGGGTTTTTTCGTGTTTTGAGAATTAAATAACTTTTAAAACCCTAAAAATAGATCCATTTAATTAAATGAGGTTCTGGAAAGTATAAAATTCACCTAAACCCTCTAAAATTTATATAAAAATATTCTGTAGGGTTTGGTACCTTTAATTTAACCATCAGAACCATCAGAACCCGTCTTGACCAAAAATAAAGTCTCAGATTGACATTTACCATAATTTAAATTTTTGCACAAATTACCCAGTCAAAATTGGTCAAAACCTAAATCTAACTTCACCATTAGATTTTTTTGGTCCAAATTAGGTGTATACCAAAATTTAGGCTAAATATGAGATCATCTTGACCAAGTTTGCATTTTTGTCCAGTTAGACTCTTTATCTCATTTAGATCCTTAGCCTTTTGAATTCCTTACAAATAGCCCCCCAGGTTCTTTATCTTATTCACAAAAAGGTCCCTACCACCATGAATCCTACTCCTACAACTTCGACGATCTTTGATTGAAGAGAACTCCTCTGATCAATCAATCCCTTCCAAAATTGGAAGGGAGATTCCTTGAGGAGTCCTCTTTCCATTGAATCGATCCATGAGACCTAAAACTTTCCCAATCTCTCATGTGAACGTATGAGAGATTAGGGTATCTTGGAATTTCTATCTCCGATGAGCTTGCCTAGCTTGGGAAGCTTGTTTCCCAAGCTCAAAACACCCTCCAGAGACCTATAAAAGAATCCCCAGATCAGGTTGAACTTCTTAGACTCGATTTCAGCCAGAGAATCCCCAATTTCTTCTTTCCTCATTTGGCCGAAAAACTCCTCGAGCTTCGGCAACTTCCTCCGACTCCTCTCGTAGTCTGACCACAATACCAGTGGCAAATTCGTCTTCCTCACCTTCCTCTGCGTCGCGCCATACTAGCAGGCATCCTCAATTCTCCATCGTCGTTGCCGCCCCCATCACTAAAGCATCTTCTTCCCCGACGTTGGCCTACCAATGCCAGTGCCGTTCTTCCCCCTTCATCAATTAGTTTAGGGTTAGCTTAGTATCTTTTAGCTCTTAGGTTTAGTTTCTTACCCAAAATCCCAAAAACAACCCTCGACACCCTCACAAGCCACCTTCGTCTCCACCTTTGGCGACATCACTGGCGAGGGCTTTCGCTCGCTTCACACACTCAAATCCCTCGCCAACCGATCCAAAATTTTCGCCATACTCCCCTCATCAAAATCCCTAAAACTATTGGGTCGATTGCTCATCCTTTCACCCCACTGAACACCACACCACTCTCTGATCGTTTTTGCCACCGCCACAATCACACACGCACTCTTGCTCCATGCCAAGACCACCACTGCACTTGCCATACTCCGACGACACTTTTGAAGTCTTCTGGTGAGGCCGAGAGGTTGTCTTGCTCATTTCAGGTGTACACGCTCAGGATGCCATTGATAGAACTACACGATGAAGCTTTGCAACTCGCTCCAGCAGATTCAGCTCCAGGTGTCGTCCCCAATTCACGCAGAATCTCTCTAGGAGTCTAAGTGGACCAACAATTGGAGCCTTTGATCGCCATCTTGTATGAATTGAATGAAGAAATCGCAGCAACTGCGCATGTGAATGAGGAGGACTGATTAGTCCCACATCAAATAGCACTGAATTCCGCATAGCACATAAATTGAAAAAGTGCCTCTACCTCATTTCCTCAGCACGCACAAGGGGTAATGCCCTCTCATGCACGTGCATAAGCATGCCCTCGCCCACGCTCACACTTCGCGGGTCTGGGCTCGGTCTGTTTACCCGGATACCTGGGTCTATTCTAGTTTGCTAGTTCTAAGAGAGGAAGAAGAGAAAAAGAGAGGAGAGAGGGTGGGGGGTTTTGCTCTGCCGCCCTCCTCTCAACACTTGTGAAATCTGAGGGAGGCCTTTGCCTCTGCTGGCATGCTGTGCCCTGTGCGACACTTAACCGCTGGAGGGATGGCCTCCCTCTGTGAGTGAAGAAGAAAGAAGAGGAGAAGGAAGAAGGCTTGTGCGAGAAGAGAAGGATGGAGGAGAGCAGCTGAAGAGGCTTAGAGATAGGCAGAAGTAGGAAAAGGGCTTAAAAAGACAAATGAGGAAAGGAGAAAAGAAGAAGAGAAGAAAAGCCAAGAAGAGAAGAGGAAGAAGAAGAACAGTGCTTCCCTAACACTGTAGCATCTGTTGGTTAAGTCGTCAAGTCATCAGACCCGACGTCTGATTTGAGGCATAATACTGTGAAAGCTTTATTTAGAATTACTGTAGAGATATTTAAATTGGTTGAATGATTGAGATATATACGCTTAGAGAGTAATTGGTGATTTAAATCATCGTTGTTTTAGCTTCTTTACCTTTCTTATTGCCTCAAGATACATGAGAATTCATTGAATATCTAATGTGACATATTAGTATTTATTGAATGTCATCATTTTGTTTAAGTTCTTATTCTCATTTACATTATTTATTGAGATTAGCGATTGAATTCCTATTTGCTCCCTGTGTTTGACATCGAACTTCATTTCTGATATTCGAGTTATAAATTTTATTTGTTGTTCGCACTGATTCAACCTATACTGCATGCATTGATTTTAAAACCCGATTCAAAGCGTTCAACAGTGTATTTCTCCTCGACAGATTTCCTAGTGTCTCTGTATTTTCTTAGATCTATAGGTGAACACCCATTTGTAGCGAAGTGTTTTTATTGTTGTGGAAAAAGGGTAGCATCCATATGTAGCGAGATGCTTTATTTATTTAGTGGAAAAAATTGCACTAATTTGTAATGAGGTGCATTTTATTTGGTAGGGTAAATGGGATAAGGCTAATATTTTTTTCCTTCTCATGTTCCATTTTCTCAATTTTTTATTTTCTCCAAATCTTTTTTCTAGGTGAGTGGCTCTCCTTCATCCATTCTAAATGCATCCCCTACAAAAAAAAATAGTCCTAAGAATTAGAAACATGGCAAAAGTCCTTTGTATCTTTTGCCCTAAGACTAAATTTTATTAACTACTAAAAATGCAATAAAGTCATCCAAGAGACGGGTCAGTGCAGAATGTAGTATTTTAAGATGCTTGAGACTTAAAGAGTATTTAAAGCACAGGGTGGGAAGATAAGTCATTCACTTATTATTCTTTTAACTTAATACTTTTAGCTTTTTTGGATTCCTTCAAAAACTTGGGAAACAAATCCAAATTTAGGTAAATGCACAAGATAATTAAATCTATTAAGACCTGGAAAGTTTAGGCAAAAAGACTTTGTTTTACTTCTCCTAAAGTTGGTGAATCCTCAAAATTGAGAATAATTGACCATTTATAGGTTAAATTCTCAATTTTTTATTTTTTATCAGTATTATTATTTTTTTAATTAAAGAGAAAGTAAGTAAAAACATCTACGGAGCTAACAAAATAATTCAAAAATACTGTATCCACCCCCGATTGGTGTCGGACCCGAAGAGGTTGTTAATATGGTGATTTTATCGTTGAAGTGTGTATAGTGGTTAACCTAAATCGGACCTAACCATCTCTTTACAAAATTTTTTTTAACCTGGCCTACTTGATTTTATCTTGGTCACTTCTAGGCCCAGGGTCAAACTTAGGGAAGTGGGGTTACAAGTCAAGTTTCTACGCCTTTCCTACAACGAATCTCTTCCGTTCGTTTATTGTGTTTTTGGTGTTTTTCTATTTAGATTTTTTTCTGGTAATCTTTGTCCTTGAGGCACATCCTCAAAATTGGGTTATTGGCTTTGAGCCAAAACAGGGTTCCTAAATGGGTCTTGCTATTCGCAAGATGGAGTACCTGCAAGTCGAAGATTATCTTTTCTCTTTTATATATTTTTTTATCTTTTTACTAGCAGGAAAGAGAAACAGAAATGAAGTAAATATAGTATATATATATAGGTATATATTATATATGTATAAAGGGGTAGGGGTGGAGGCAGATATGGAGTGTAGCACGGTGTCGAGTCGGTCATCATCTAGAAAGATGCAACCAACAGGACGAGGTGCCGCATGGAGTGTAAGATGGATGGTGGAAGATGTATGTGACCACACTTTTTGTACGTGTGTATTGGGGAATATCAGCAACTGGTGCAGATATTCCCGCGATATCACGTATGGTAAATAATGTGAAACAATATATATATGTATATATGTAAATATATCTATATATATATATATGGTTATAAATATATAGGTATATATATGTAGTTATATATGTATATATTTATGTGTGTGTGTATATATATATATATATATATATATAAGTATATGTATAGATAGATATATGCATAGATATATATATATAGATATGAGTATGTGTATATAACTATATAGATGTAAATATATATATATATATATGTATATGTATATAGTAATATATGTATATATAGATACATGTAGCTAGATATATATATATGTATATATATATATATATGTATCTATACTTAGTTATATAGGTAATAATATATATATAGATATATGTATATATGTAAGTATGTATGTGTGTATATATATATATATATGTATATGTATGTATATAGTACTATATAGATGTATATATATATGTATATATATATAAATATATGTATATATATGTATGTATAAGTATATGTGTATATATATATATATATATCTGTGTGTGTGTGTGTGTGTGTTTGTATGTATATAGACCAATACATATTTATATAAGTACTAATATATGTATAGATATATGTATATATATATGTATGTATACTAATACATAAGTATATAAGTACTACCATATTTATAAATATAAATATATATATATATGTATATAAATATTTGTATATATATCAATATATATATGTATATGTATATATATATATATATATGTATATGATAGAGTATAGGTGTGTGTGTATGGAAGTGTGAGTGTATGTGTGTGTAAGCGTCGGTAAAGAGAGTGCTGTGAGTGTTGTGAGAGAGAGTGAGAGAGAGAGAGAGCGGGAGAGATGGTGCTGTTAAGGCGTCTAGAGCTTCAACGCGCCGTCTGGAGTCCTACACACGTGTGCTGGTGCGTATGCGTGCAGAGGACATGCGCTGGAGGGAGTGGCACGGAGAGGAGGGGCCGCAGCGCACAGCGCTGCGTGGAGAGGCGTACGCAGGCGAGTGGGGCGGGCGAAGGCAGGTGTACGCGGGCTGGTAGACGTGCGGGCGGGCGCCCGTGTGGGCGAAGGCCGGTGGCGGCGTGCCGGGTGACTGGTAAAGTGAGAAACTCACCGGACACCCCACTATAGCCACAGTGTTTCACAAAAATGCGTGAACAGTGGCTATAGTGACCGGGCAAGCCGGGAAACCGGGAGCTACAAGTGCTGTGAGTGCGGCCGGCTCACGGCTGGCATGTGTGGGCTGGTGCGTGAGGAAGAAGGTCTGCGTAGGCCCGTTGCGAGCGTGGAGAAGTTCGCGATAGAGCGCGCGGAGAGGGAGTTGGAGTGCGCGATGGAGGGCGAGGGTGACCTGCTGCTTGCACGGAGGCTTGTGGGTACTGCTGGGGTGCTGGGCCGGCCGCTGCAGAGGTGCGCAGTGGCCGATTGCAGGCGGAAGCGAGAGCGCGACAGGGCGAAGAAGTAGGAGGCGAGGGCGCCTGTAGGCGCGCGCGGAAGGGGCTGGGGCTGCTGCTGCTGCTACCGCTGAGCTTCGAGCTTCAGACCTTGAAGCCTGCGGCAATGGCTGAAGGTCTTCAAATGGTGAACCAAGAAAAGAGCCACCACGCCCACTGGCTCTTTGAAGAGCTGGGCGGTGGTGGTCTCACTGTGATGGG
This sequence comes from Thalassia testudinum, assembly GCA_037157565.1. Classification (NCBI taxonomy): domain Eukaryota; kingdom Viridiplantae; phylum Streptophyta; class Magnoliopsida; order Alismatales; family Hydrocharitaceae; genus Thalassia; species Thalassia testudinum. The sequence continues at coordinate 54,302,599 of JAZHRO010000025.1, read as the reverse complement.
TGTGCACCACAGTGAGGGCTCCTGTCTGCTAGGTGTCTCCGATGAGGGTCGGCATGTGGAGGGAGAGGGAGGAGAGGACGGTGGCCTGGAAGGAGAAGAAGCTGCATTGGCTTTTTGTGTGGAAGGACCAGGCTGGTTCTGCAAAGGAGGAGCCGTGGCTTTTTATAGAGGAAGAAGCCATGCACAGCCATGCCTTAGCTGTGCATGGCTCATGCATGGCCTTGGCAGGGAGAGGCAGCCGCAAGGAATGGCGTGAGGAGAAAGGTGTTGTCCCATGCACCGCGGGAAGAGATTCAAAATCAAATAAAAATAAAAAGATGGTGAATTTTGTGAAGCAGCACTTGAGGAAAGATGTAATCGTGAGGCCATTTTATTTCACTCTCCTCCCCTCTTAATTAAATGCATGCATGCGTGTATTTTTACAATGCAACTATGGAGACCTAATATGCATTGGTAATGCTAGGAAATAGCACAAGACGGCACAATTGCAAGCGTATTTTTCCGGTGCAATCATACCCCCATGCCTATCTTTTGCTAGTCCCTAGCAAAACATTTTTTGTATTGTATTTAGAAATGATCTTTATGCTGAACATTTTCTTCTGAGGCAACATAGGTGTGTTTATTGTTGGATATTGTGAGAAGCAATTGTAGAGAAGACTACCAGTACTTTAAGTCTCACGTGACATAGATCATCTCTCGACTAACCAGGACTCTTGATATTTAAACCTTAAGTACGATTTCCATGACCCAGGAGGTTTTTGCCATACTTGAGAGCTCAAGAGGTTATGGCTTGTGCTTAGTGAAGGATCAAGACTGACCAGATGAACATTAAGACTCAAGCCCAGGGTTTCACAAATTTTTAAGTATAGGTTGGTCCCAATTTTAGCCCGTGATTTTGGATTGACCCTTAAGAAGATGACGGAAAACTCAACTCCCATTTTCTGACATTTGTGGCTCACAGGAAAAACAGGGTATTCGCGACTTACCCTGAAGAACTTGTTAGGGTAGATATTTGCAGACATTTGCGAGATATATTGATTTATTTGCAACTTTTTTTTTTTGAAACACGTGTCAGTATATCTCTTACAACATTATTTGGAGGAGCACACTTTTCTTTTTGGTGGGAGAGTTCTTTCTCGGTGGAAAGAGTCGCTCCTAAACACAAGACTAAAGCCTGGGATAAAAAGTCTACCTGCGCGCACAGGTAAGGACTCCACCTTCCCTAATGAACACTAGGGTTGGATCTTATGTTCACCTGGTTTTTCCTGATATGTGTAGTGTGAACCAAGTTTACTTAAGCTCTCAAGTAAAAGCAAACCAACGGATCCTGTACTGGTGTCTCAGGTATAAGAATACGTCCTTAGTTAGGAGAGATTCTGATCTATTTTGTCAATGCTCAAGTGAATTAAGCCCGAGCCTAAGCGAATCAAGCTTCTGTGGCCTGGAAAGTCTTCAAAACAGAGGTTGAATATCCATAAACACTTATTGTATTTTTGTTTCAGCTTTCAGATCATTACTAAACACCATTTATTATTATTATTATATATATATATTTTTTCTTTTTCTTTTTCTTACATATTTATAAATAGGTGGAAACTGCATGATACCATAAAATACCCAGATCCTATGGATGCCTATCCACCCCTCCATGCCAAATAATGCTATGCCCTCATATGCATGTAGGGAAAGGTAGAGAGGATGAAAGATCGGGTAACGAGAGTTGAGGTGCAGGGTATACAGCAAGGTGGTAGGGTGGGTGGATGGTGGGTGGTGAAGTGAAAAGTGAAGAGATCGTGATAGTGGCGTGAAAAGTGATGGTGGATGGTGAAAGGTCTGGCATTTCATGGGACGAGAGTATCCCAGGCGGATCGGTGAACAAGTCGGGAAGAAGTTGGCCCTCGGATTGGCCAAGAAGAGGAGCTTCTTGGATAGATGGATCCAAAAGGAACAGCCCCAATGAGTAAGATGTGGGCTCAAGGTCCCAGTGTGGAATTGCAAATCCACCTGATTTGGCAGGAAAGAAAGGGCAATCCGATCTTCAAGAGTGTGGACCGGCGGTGAGCAGCCCGAATATGACTCAGACCACGAGGTATGGGAATAGAGAAAACCTCGTCAGAAGTCTGGCCAGGAGAAGGTATGGGACAAGGGTAGGATGGGGGAACGTCACAGTATGTGTTGATCAGGCAGTCGTCAGGTAATCTGCAGCAGTCTGAATAGGTCCCAATTAGTCCAATACATGCACTGACAATCATGTCCTCGTCAGACATGTCATCCTCGATGCAATCGCAATCAAAGTTCTTGGCTGCCTTGAAGATGTTAAGCTTGATCTTTTCAGATCCAACGGCAATCTCAATATAGCCCGACTCGCAGTCGATAAGGGCACGGGCTGTGGCCAAGAAAGGTCGACCAAGGATGATCAGACAATCAGAAAGTGAGCTAGGAACTTCCATATCTAAAACAAGAAAGTCAACAGGAAAATAGAGACTGTTGACCCTAACCACCACATCTTCCACCACACCCTTCGGGATTTTGACAGAATGATCTGCCAACTGTAACGTGACAGGGGTGGGTTTCAGATTTCCTAAGGAAAATTTTTCAAGCATGATGGTCGGTATAAGATTTATGGTAGATCCTAGATCAAGCAGGGCACGGTTAAAATTGCAGCCTTGGATGCTGCAGGAAATAAGCGGTGTACCCGAATCTTTCTGCTTCAATGGTAGATTTGACAGTATAGCACAACTCGCATGAGGCGAGAGAACCACTGGATTTTTGGTTTTCTTTGACTGTCGCCTGGGTGTTGTGTAGTCTTTGAAAAATTGGGCGACAGTAGGTATGTGGTCGATAGCCTCGAGCAGGGGTACCTTGATTTCTACATCCCTGAAGAAATTACACAGGTTATCAAAGGTCTGCGTATCTTTCTTTTTGCCTTTTGGCCCCCTCAATAGAGCCTCAGGGAATGGAACTGATTCTGGCACCAATTTTGGTGTATTGTCCTCTCCCGAATGCGGTGAGCATCCCGAATGAGAGGGCGATGAAGAAGATGGGCCAGGATCAGGTCGAGGCATATCGACGGTCTGCTTACCGCTCCTCATAGTGATAGCATTGGACGATGCAGGTCCAATGGGATCATACGGCGGAGGAGGGTTCGCAATAGGGACATAAGAGTGAGGTGCTACAGCGGGATTAGCCTGAAATCCTGGTGGAATGCTCAGAGCTTGCAGAATTGGATGTACCTGCCCCTAAGAAGATTGTACCTATAGTTGAGGACCACAGGGTACAAAATTTTGTGGGTTTGGAACAGGTTGGGCGGGAAGAGTGCCCTGAGATCAAGTTGCCATGCGTAGTTGACTGATCTCAGCATTCTGCTGCACCAATTGGTGCTGAAGAGAGGTCATGTTCCCTTCATGGCGCTTTGACATACCTGTCATCATTCTCATCAATTTGTCAAGAGGACTTGATGCGTGTTCAGTTTGCGGTACGCAAGGGCCTGATGGCGAATTCGCCATAGGATTAGACTGGGCCCTTGGGATGACAGGTGCGGACGGTCGCATTGGTCCACTAGCGAGGTTTTGGCGCTGTGGGTTGTTGGACCATGCGAAATTCGGATGATTTCTCCACCCTGGGTTATACGTGGTAGAGAACGGGTTATTCCCCAGGGCGCAAGCATCTTCTATGCCAAAAGACGTGTCCGCATGTAAATACGCTTCCAAGCACAGGGAGGCTTGGTCCTCCATGTCAAAATACTGGCTCGCAGAAGCCAGTTCCACATGACTTACCGAGTCGCTTGGTGTGACACTCAGTAAGGAAGGTCTAATGGGGTTTCTCGAGATAAGCCTGGTGTTGGAAGAATTTGGATTGTGACGAAGTGGTGAAGAGGTGGTGTTTGCCAGAGATCGGGCGGGGTTGGCCAGAAGCTCGTCCAGCTTCTTGTGCACGACGGAGACTTCATCCAATTTTTGTGCAATAAGGCTTAGATCAGTGGATGAATGGGAGGGTCCTGTGTCAACTTCGTGGACATTTCGGGGTTGGCTGGTATGATTAAAGGTGACAATGGAAGCATTGTTTATTGAGTTTTCACTCATATTTTTAAACAGTTCGAATGCTCCATTCTCTTCTTTATTCATAAAATTCCCTCCGCAGGAAGCGTCTGCAATCTGCTTCAAAGTCTCATTTAGCCCATAGTAGAAAATCTGGGCTATTTGCCACTTGGGCAGACCGTGGTACGGACATTTCCTAAGGAGGTCGTTATACCTCTCCCATGCCTCATGAAATTGTTCACCGTTTTGTTGCGTAAAAGAGGTGATAGCACAGCGAAGCGCATTAGTTCGTCTGATTGGGAAGAACTTCTTGAGAAACGCTGTTCGCATCTCTTCCCAAGAGTGGATGGTTCTCCCAAGGGTGCGTAACCACTATGACGCTTTATCCAGCAATGAAAACGGGAACATTTTCATGAGGACTATAGGTAACCCAACATTTCTTGGTTTAACAGTTTCAGCTAATCGGGTTAAGTCTTCCAAGTGGAAAAATGGATCTTCACTTGCAAGACTATGAAAGTGAAAGTTTATTAGGCCAATTATGTTTGGTTTCAATTCAAAGTCGTCCCTGCCCATGGGGACCCGAATTTGTCCTATGGTCTCTATAGCCGCGGGATTCTGATATAAGCTAAGAGACCTAGGCTCCTGCCGTTCGGGAGGGTTCTGCATTTCCTCCAATGTTTCCCGAATGGCTTCAATTTGCTCATTATACATCTCCATTTGGGCTTGGAGGCGGGTTATGGGATCTAAGGCTCCACCACTTGATGGGTTCTGAGGGCGGTTTCCTCCCTCGGGATTTGGGGGTGGGTGTGCAGCCATGTTTGTGGAGGAGGAGGACGATTTGGCTTCTTTTCTAGATTTATCAGGCAATTCAATCAGTTCAGGGTTTTGTGACCTACTCCCAAACATGCACTACCGCAGGAAGAATTGGGGAGATGAGAAGGGAAAAGAGACAAGAGAAATGACGTCGCAAAGGTACACTTGATGACAAATCAATACAATCAAATTCCTAACCTCTACAGTGTGCCCTTAGACCTAAAGATCTAAGTTACCTACTATCACGGTCTGTGGAAATGAATGCGAGCACCGTGGAACCACCAAGCCAGATTGAAAGGCTGTTTGCCCTAGTCTTAGACACCCGATAGAACGCGGGAACTCTCACCAGCACATAGGCACTACACGCAGGTAGTTAGACCTCCAATCCTTAAGAAGGGTCATGTTGCTACCAATTTTAGTTAGAGGCTTAGGGTCAAGTGCTTTTGGAATGTGAAGGGCGTTATTTACGCGTAATGCCCAAGTGATTGATTTTTTCAAAGTGTGTAAAACAAGCATGCAACGAGGAAATCTCCCCAAATTGAAGTTTTTAATTGGTGAATGGTTTTAGAGTTCAGCCTTAAGTAGTATGGATTTTAGGATTTCGCTGAAATACCAATTCAACCAATCTTCAGGTTTTGAGAGAATAGAAGTTTTCCTCCAAGCCCAACAAACCCTTCTTCAATGTCAATTGGTTAATGCATGCTACAATGCAATGGGATACCCTAAATGGAGATTTCTATGTGTGGATGCACGAATCAGTTTTATATTAGTGTGAAAGGGAGCTAAAGCACTTCAATTCAAGTGCTCCCAATCACCAAAAAAATGATTTCCACACAAGGCTCAACCAAAAGAAAAAGAAAATCAAATTGTTGGGGTTGAATTATTCGGGATCGAATCTTAGGCAAGTTGAAAAGTCGTGGTGGGGTTGGAATCAACTCAATTCCAAGTCTCCCCACCAAAAATGTGATCCCGAATTTGCAGATAAGTGAGGCAAAGAGGGGTGCAATCAATCTTTTTATGTTTGCCTCAAGGAATACTTCCCACAGTGAGAAATTCAAGAATCAAGATTCTTGGATTTTCGCTATGTGAAGTAAGGCGGGAAATCCTGGGGCAGTGGGAGTGAAGACAATCAATCAAACAAGTGAATTTTAATCCACTTGCCCCAAGAGATCCCACGAAGTTTTTCTAGTTTTTTAGTTTTTAGTTTTTTTTTTTATTAAGGTGACAAGTTAACCCTAGTTGCTAAGAAAAGAAGACCTACTTGTTCGGCAATGTGTGCGAAGCTCCAATGCGGTGTCGGCGTCTTCACGCTCTCGTACCTGCCTTGGATCTGCTCACGTCTCTGACTTCGTCTGCCTGCCTTCTCCTTGTAATAGGTTCACCTGCACACCAAAAATAGAGACACCCGTGAAGAGAGAAGAGAAAAAATTACAGGAATGGAGTAAAAACCTACTTGAAGGCACACTTCCCTGGCAACGGCGCCAGAAAAGGTGTGGTGTCGGACCCGAATAGTTTGTTAATATGGTGATTTTATTGTTGAAGTGTGTATAGTGGTTAACCTAAATTGGACCTAACCATCTCTTTACAAATTTTTTTTTAACCTGACCTACTTGATTTTATCTTGGTCACTTTTAGGCCCAAGGTCGAACTCAGGGAAGTGGGGTTACAAGTCAAGTTTCTACGCCTTTACTACAATGAATCTCTTCCATTCATTTATTGTGTTTTTGGTGTTTTTCTATTTAGATTTTTTTCTGGTAATCTTTGTCCTTGAGGCACACCCTCAAATTTGGGTTCTTGGCTTTAAGCCAAAATAGGGTTCCAAAACGGGTCTTGCTATTCGCAAGACGGAGTACCTGCAAGTCGAAGATTATCTTTTCTCTTTTATATATTTTTTTATCTTTTTAATAGCAAGAAAGCGAAATAGAAATGAAGTAAATATAGTATATATATATGGGCATATATTATGTATGTATAAAGGGGTGCGAGTGGAGGCCGATATGAAGTGTCGCACGGTGTCGAGTCGGTCGTCGTCTAGAAAGATACAACCAACAGGATAACGTGCCACATGGAGTGTAAGATGGATGGTGGAAGATGTATGTGACCACGCTTTTTGTACGCGTGTATTGGGGAATATCAGCAACTGGTGTGGATATTCCCGCGATATCACGTATGGTAAATAATGTGAAAATATATATATATATATGTATATATGTAAATATATATATATATATATATATGGTTATAAATATATAGGTATATATATGTAGTTATATATGTATATATTTATGTGTATATATATATATAAGTATATGTATAGATAGATATATGCATAGATATATATATATAGGTATGAGTATGTGTATATAACTATATAGATGTAAATATATATATATGTATATGTATATAGTAATATATGTATATATAGATATATGTAGCTAGATATATATATATGTATATATAGATGTATATATAAGTAGGTGTGTATATATGTATATATATATATATATGTATCTATACTTAGCTATATAGGTAATAATATATATATAGATATATGTATATATGTAAGTATATATGTGTGTGTATATATATATATAAGTATATATATATATATATATATATATGTATATGTATGTATATAGTACTATATAGATGTATATATATGGATATATATATAAATATATGTATATATATGTATATATATGTATATATGGTATATAGATGTATATATATATATATATATATCTGTGTGTGTGTGTGTGTATGTATATAGACTAATACATATTTATATAAGTACTAATATATGTATAGATATATGTATAAATATATATATGTGTATATAGATATATGTATATATATATATGTATGTATACTAATACATAAGTATATAAGTACCACTATATGTATAAATATAAATATATATATGTATATATATCAATATATATATGTATACGTATATATATATATGTATATGATAGAGTATAGGTGTGTGTGTGTATGTGTATGAAAGTGTGAGTGTATGTGTGTGTAAGCGTCGGTAAAGAGAGTGTTGTGAGAGAGAGTGAGAGAGAGAGAGAGCAGGAGAGATGGCGTTGTTAAGGCGTCTGGAGCTTCAACGCGCCGTCTGGAGTCCTATGTGCGTGCGCAGGCGCGTAGGCACGCAGAGGACGTGTGCTGGAGGGAGTGGCGCGGAGAGGAGGGGTCGTAGCGCACACCGCTGCGTGGAGAGGCGTACGCGGGCGAGTGAAGCGGGTGACGCAGGTGCACGTGGGCGAGTGGGGTGGGTGAAGGCAGGCGTACGCGGGTTGGCAGACGTGCGGGCGGGCGCGCGCGTGGGCGAAGGTCTATTGCGGCACGTCGGGTGGCCGGTAAAGTGAGAAACTCACCAGTCACCCCACTGTAGCCACAGTGTTCCGCAGAAATGTGTGAACAGTGGCTACAGTGGCCGGGCGAGCCGGGCAACTAGGTGCTGTGAGTGCGGCCGGCTCGCGGCTGGCACGCGCGGGCTGGCGCACAAGGAAGAAGGTCTGCGTCGGCCGGTTGCGAGCTCGGAAAAGTTCGTGACAAAGCACGTGGAGAGGGAGTTATTGTGCGCGGTGGAGGGCGAGGGTGACCTGCTGCTTGCGCGGAGGCTTGCGGGTGCTATTGGGGTGCGCTAGGGTGATTGGCCGGCCGCTGCAAAGGTGCGCAGTGGCTGGTTGTGGGCGGAAGCGAGAGCGCAACAGGGCGAAGAAGTGGGAGGCGAGGGCGCCTTCAGGCGCGTGCGGAAGGGGCTAGGGCTGCTGCTACTGCCGCCTTGCCGCTGAGCTTCGAGCTTCAGACCTTGAAGCCTGCGGCAATGGCTGAAGGTCTTCAAATGGTGAACCAAGAAAAGAGACACCACGCCCACAGGCTCTTTGAAGAGCTGGGCGGTGGTGGTCTCACTGTGATGGGTGTGCACCACAGTGAGGGCTCATGTCCGCTGGGTGTCTCCGATGAGGGTCGGCGTGTGGAGGGAGAGGGAGGAGAGGACGGTGGCCTGGAAGGAGAAGAAGCTGCATTGGCTTTTTGTGTGGAAGGACCAGGCTGGTTCTGCAAAGGAGGAGCCATGGCTTTTTATAGAGGAAGAAGCCATGCACGGCCATGCCCTAGCTGTGCATGGCTCATGCATGGCCTTGGCAGGGAGAGGCAGCCGCAGGGAAGGGCTGGGGCAGGGAATGGCGTGAGGAGAAAGGTGTTGTCCCATGCAGCCGTGGGAAGAGATTCAAAATCAAATAAAAATAAAAAGATGGTGAATTTTGTGAAGCAGCACTTGAGGAAAGATGTAATCGCAAGGCCATTTTATTTCACTCTCCTCCCCTCTTAATTAAATGCATGCATGAGTGTATTTTTACAATGCAACTATGGAGACCTAATATGCAATGGTAGTGCTAGGAAATAGCACAAGACGGCACAATTGTAGGCATATTTTTGCGGTGCAATCACCCATGCCTAGCTAATGCAATGTCCTCGTTGTAAAAATAAAGGCATGAAAAGGAGCAGAGTAGGCAAGATATCACCTGAATTTCCATGATAGATTCGGTCAACTCCAAAAACATACTATTCAAGTGCTGAGTTTAATGACTCCAGCTGGGCATAATATTTAAACAAAGACAACATTAAGAATTGAGATGTGTAGGTCAAGATCAAAATAAGAAGATTGACCTTTAGTCCCACCAAAGTATGTCCACAATTGTGGACCAGATTGTGATGTAGACCCGTGCCCCAGGGTCAAGTAGTTCTAAGGTTCTAAATTATAAAATTCCAGAATCGAAGACCTTTCAGCTTGTGGGGACAAGTCTGCGGTTTGGAAACATGTAACCCAAGTCTAAAATGTTAGACAATAGGTAGGTTTGGATCAATAAGTGTAGTTGTCCATTTAATATTTGGCTCAAGAAGATAATCAATTATTCTATACTTGGGTTTGCTGTCCTCAAAATATCATAAGGGTCCTGGTAAAAAGTCGGTGGTTTTAGGCACACAAGAACCCTTAGATCCAAAATTCCGTTACCCTTGAAATTGGCTTCCCAGATTTTCATCTCCTATCTTCTCTCCTCCAAAATCAAACTTTCTGGGCCCTCCAAATTGTTATGCACCCTATATAAAATATCTAAGTTTGACAATTGTGGCTAAATCAAGATTGACTTGGATTCAGTGATTTCAAAAATAAAATCATTATACTCTTTGAGGTGTGGGTGAGGACTAAGGCTACTGATTAAATCTTCCATTAAATCCAAATTTGGAGCCTCCATGTTAGCCCCAACTAAATCATAATCCTCAATTATAGGGCCCTCAAATGATTTGTCATATTCCTCAAGCCTATATGTCTCACTAAAATAATTATCCTTAAATTCTACTACATCAAGTGAGACTTCTCTTATATATTCTTTACCCTCAAAATCAAAGAATTTAGGATCCTCATTAATATATGTCTCATAATCATTTGTTATTTCTTGGTCCACAGAAACATATTTTTCTTTGTACTCTAGTTTAGGGATCTCGGGTAAAGAAATCAGTTCATCCATAATTGGTTGCTCTAACTCAACCTTGTCATCCTAGGTCTTGTAAAATGTGTCCCCCCCTACAGGTGCCTAAGCGGATTCTGACATTGACTCTCCTGGAAGGGGTTCATCCTAAGAATCATCCCAAAATTGGACTTGTGTAACCACATAATTCATCCTCAATCTTGACAATCTCCCAAGTAAAAACCCCACCTGAGTCCTCATCCTCTATGTCTTGGAGCAATCTAGTAAATATTTGTTAAGATCATCATTTTAATCATGGGCTCTAAAGCTTCAGTACAGGGTGTTAGCTGAGTTTCTAAAAATCGAATGGTGTTCCTCAAGTTAGTTAGCACCCTATCTTGGACCTGGTTTACTTGAGCCAAATAGTTCGCTTCAGGGATGGGTGGGTTTGGGTTTAGCCTATGACGATCAAAAGATTGAGGTTCTTGAGGTCTTCCCTGATAATAGGTCATTTCAGATGGTTCATTGCAGGGTGGTGACCTATATGCAGTGTAATCCTGGGGTGGGTAGGTGTTGTAATCATCATATCCTTCTAGATCAAATAAGGTTGTTCATAGGAGGTGGAGATCTATAATCTGTGTAGCTTTGAGAAGGATAATAGTCAAAGTCTTGGTACTTAGGGTTACGCCCTGAACACTAAGGTCCGGAATCATATCCCCAATTTGAGTTATCCCAACTAGTGGATGGTTGGTTATAGATCGGCTCGAGATAATAATCATCTTGTGGATAAGTGGTGGTAGGAGGGTAGGGGTGAAAATGTGTGTAAGAGTTGGAAGAATACATGGCAATGTGGGAGGAAAATAGAGAATGGATAAAGGTGTCCTACAATACATATAATCAAATCGGTCCTTAAGTAGGTAGCCTAAAGACCTATAGACTCCTAAAACCCGTCTTATGGTTACAGACGATTTGATCTACTTCTATTTGGTCAACCCAACCAGTCAGAGGGAGGAATTAGGGAGAAGGTTCTTCCTTTGGCTTATGCCTCAGGTTCCTCTAATACCCCCCAACTACTGTCATTTGATGGTACTCCCCTAGCTAGACATCAAATGAACCGATAGAAGTAGATTAATTGAAAATAATCTCGGTCTGGGCCCCGAAAAGTGAGTCAATCCGCCTACTCAATTTTAATTAGGCTTAGGTTTGATTATGCTATGGAATGTGATGGGCCCTTTATTTGGGTTGTTCCCATGAAGATCAATTACTTCATGTGTGCGTGCATAACTAGGGTTTTCGAACAAGGTTATTTGATAATTTGTCTTTTAAGATTTAACCTTGTTTAGTGGCTTTTAAGGTTCAATAGTTAGGTTTGTTCAATCAGGTTCAATGAGACAAACCACACTTTGAAAGCACAGATGTCATTATTTTCTTTTAAAAATTAGGAATAAAGTAGAGTACCTAGTTCTGACCTAAAAATTGAATCCTATGGGGCAAGCTACATGATGGGTCAGTTTTATATAAAGTTGTGCAACCCAAACAAATTAGTTATTTGGCCTATAGCACCACTTAATTAAGTCACACAGACTGATTTAGCTTATTCAAATTTTCTACTCAATTATTTGTGTAATAAGTTAGAGTGTATCAGGTACACAAGTCAGATCCCAGCTAAGTGGTAAAATCAATGTGATAGTGTGCCTTAGGTTGAGAATTGTCGGTGTATGATGTGTGTCTATTTCAGTTTAATCCCACAATCAAATAAGAATATAATTTTTTTATATATGCGGGGGTGAGGTGGGTGAGGGTGAAAAACAAATAGATAAGATCTAACCTAGGGTTTATGCAAGCACCTAAGTCAATTTGGGTTTGATTTATTTCAATGATGAAGCAAAATCTAGTGGGTGGGAGGTAGGGGTAGACTTCCAGAACTTATACCAGCACTTTAATCAAATTTATACTACTTTAGCCCACCTCGGAAGAGTACCTACAATCACAGCAAGAGAGGAGAAAAGTGAGACAAAAGTTAGGTAAGTGTGGGAAACATGGGAATATCAAAGAGTGTTGCCTCCTCGACAATTTCACCAAAATAATTAACAAGATTTTACACAAGAAAAATTAGAGTTTAGAAAACTTGGTCATCATAGTTGTGAAAATCCACTTATCAAATAAAATAGCTGAAACTCAAGTGAGTCCTGGGTTGAACATAGGGAGACAAACGTTTGATTAAGTAGGAAATTCGCATTTAGCTTTATTTGTTTTTGGAGACTTTGTGATTTCATTTTTTTTTGGCATTTTCAGATAGACAGAATATCAGGTGGAGAATTATCTAAACTACTATACTCTACATTCAGAATAAGGCAGAGAGAAAAAGAGAGAGAGAGATAGAGAGAGAGGAAGAAACAAATAATTTATATGCTTGAACAAGTATTTGTTATAGAAACTAATGCGAGAATTAAAACTACACTAAAAAGCAGTAAAGAAAGAGAAGGAGAGAAGTTATCCTCCTCAATGGCTGCTCGGAGGATGAGTCACTTGGATGGCACCTGGAAGAATGAAGACGCAGGTGGAGGAAGAAGAATGAAGCTTGGATGAACTGGGGACAAGGTAGGGCAACACTGTAGTGGGATCTGCTTCCCAGAAGGGTGGTGAGAGGATGGCTGGCAGGTACTCCAAGAACAAGGGGTTGCGAAGGTGGAAAAATTACTTTAATTACTCTAATGGAGCATCCCAGGGCTTGGGACTCACTTAAGAAGGATTCTTGATCTCTAGAGTGAGAGAGGAAGAGTAGGAAGTGTAATTTCCTATGAGAGGGGTGAGATTTATGAAAAGATAGATAAAGCAGAAATATACTAAACAATCTCACAAAAAGCAGCGATTACAAGTGCACAATAGAGTTTTAGGTGGAAACCCAAACCCGGGTAAAAACCACCACCTAAGCCTCTCGACTTAGGATTTCCCAATTGATCGAGTTAATCAAATCCACTATCCGAACTACTTTAGCGAGGGTAGCTCAACCTCTTACAATTGATGCTACTTTGAATGAGGGTAGCATGCCTCAAACCCCTCCTCTTTATGAGGAGTATTTAGTTTCTCAATGGAGACGGGAATTCGTAAAGCGAATACTCAAACAAAGACAATAAAACTACAATAATCCTATAGATCCACAAAGTGAATAATTAAATCTAGCTACTATAGGTAAACGATCTTCCCTTTGGTGGAAGTGTGTTGACTTGGCAACACGGATGCGTGAACCACGCAACAGCACGACATCGCTCTATTTATCATAGGCGGGAGAGCGGGTGCGCACCGAGAAAGAAGCACTCAAGATGAAGATGATGGCTTTTGAGAGCTAGAACTTCTTCTACTTCTCTAGGACACAAATATGGTGGAAAGTAGTGTTTCTTAGTGTGTCTTGGCGTATGTAACAAAGGAGGTCTCCCCCTCTATTTATAGATAGCCTAGGAAGGCTTTAAAAGGCCTTGGAAGGCTTCTATAGCTATTGGGAACAAACCCAAGTTAGATTAGGTTGGAATCAGGGTCATTAAAGATTCTAACAGTGCTATTAGATGTCTGGGAAAAGTATCAGACATCTAGAAACTACTTTTAAGATGCCTAGAAAGTAAATCAAACATCCAATCCTAAACGGGTTTCCTTACTAGCTTGAGTCAGACCAAAACAGGGTTCTAGTGAAAGTCAGTCAGACGACATCTTAGACATTTGGCACTAGGCCTGGACGTCTGGAAACACAATCTTCTACGGGAATGGATTTCCTAATGCTAAACGATTATAATCATCAGAAAAAAGGTGATTTGGGCCTAACATCTACTTATCAGACGACTGGAGATCACTACAGACGTCTAAAAGTGAATGTTGGTTAGATAAAGAGTTAATCTTCTACGTTTTTCCTGATAAAGCCAACGATCCTCTAGTTGGATGTCTGGCAAGGTCATCAGATGTCTTCTAAGATGTCTGGACTAAAGGCAAGACATCTAAACATGGCAGACAGAGAGTGGTTTCCAGCCTAAGTGTTTTTGGACGTCTGAACAAACAGCCAGACGTCTTAAAGTTAAAGATCAGACGTCTGATTTCTAGATTGGACATCTAATCAAGCTATCTGATAACTACTTTAGTTTTCTCAGTTAACTATGAAAAGTCTAAGCATCCTAGGTTTGAGTAGGTGTTCCTAGGACTATAGTTTTGTTATTTTGAGGCTCTTTAACATATATTTAGACACAAATAAAGAGCAAAGAAAATAAAGACAAAAGTACAAGACAATAAACACATATATCCTATTCTTCTTCTCCTTTCTTCAAGCTCTCACTCCAAGTGAAGCTTCCTTCTCCTCCATCAAGCTCGTCCAATCCGCCATGGATGCAAGCTTGAGCTTCTCCTCCATACTTGAGTCCATTTTCATTCCCCTGAAACTTATAAACTCAATGCAAATGTTAAAATGACATGTGTTTTGTTATCATCAAAATTAACGACTGTGGTGCCCTTGCACCAACAGGAAGGGATGAGGATGAAGGAGGGAGCAATGGCCTCTTTCATAGTGAGAAAACAGGGGCAAAATGGCCATTTGAGGCCCTCTAACAGTGCCACATAGCCAGGAGGAATGAGGATCGTCTGATCTCCATCAGATGGCCTTGATCGTGTCTTGATCACAAACCAATCACTTACTATGCACACCTTTAACGTGTGTATGATACGTGGTGAGAGGAAAGTCATCCGATCTAAGATGGAGGGTGGAGAGGCATGCTGATCGTGAACAGCTCGCACATTGATCGCGAAAGGAACACACGCCCATTGTCAGATCTGAGATGGAGGGTGGAAATCGCACGCTGACCATGCTCTTCAATCGTGTGTAGCACACATACATCTACGCATCTTGCATGCTGGACATCCGTGGCGCCGCATGGCGGCCTTCAGCACCACTCGATGATGATCAGAGGGCCCAATTTTACACTCTCACGTGCTATGGATTATCGAGCACTTACAAGGGCTTGAACTCGTGTCGCTAATTGACAGCTCTGGTCTCGACCACTGTGTTGCGCCATCGGATTTAGGTTGTTGCATTTGTGGCACGAGATCTCGACCATTAGATGGAGATCCAACGGTCTAGATTAAAAGTTGGCCACTCCTTTAGCAATGTGAAGGCGGGCTGAAGGAGGCCACGTGTTCCAATCTTAGCCGTTGAATGGACATCCAATGGCCTAGATCGCATGCTGGTCACACATTGCTGATGGGTGGGAAATGTTAGGTAGCTGTGATGGCGCCATATGGCACCATCATGGCCGTCCATCTTCCTTTTTTTGTATCAGGTTCTACAGAGCTCTGATTGAGATGATTCTCACGTTGTTGGGCTACAATTGTCACTCTGAGTCCATCCATGCAATTGGATTTCTCATTTGAACCCTAGATTTGTGTCACCCTGTCCCCTGGCCATAAAAATGTGTAAATTAGTATACAATTTATACAAACCCTTCTAAATGCATGATTACACTATTAATGAAATATTTACAAATCTAAATGCACCTAAGTTGCTATGGAACCCACGTAATAGGCATTTTCACATGAAATAATGTAGACTTATCACCTATACTCCATGAACAAGTAGTAAGTTCCTATGATCTGATCCACTATTTGTGCCTCTCGATCTCTCATCTCTATGTTACCTTTTTTTCTGCTTAAGTTGTACTTTTGAGAACTTAGGAGCTAGAAGGATAAGAGGTGGCAACTATCAAATCTATTAGATAGCATTAGAATACACACATCTACTCAAAAAGCCTTGTTGCTAAGTATGGCAATAGAAGTTGTAGAAGTTTTTGCTATCAAAAAAATAGGTTGCTGAGCCTATAGGTAAGCACTAATATCAAATGGGCGCAAAACCGATCCATCAAATAGGAGATTAACCCATGGAAGAACCACTTCTTTGTTGTTTGCATCATCTGACTCAAGCTTTGCAAAACTTGTAGAGGACAATTCTTCAATTAGTCTTCTAGCATCCTCATGGACAAGAGTGAGAGCATATGATCTGGGAATATTTCCATCAAAGCTTAGAACCTCTATGTAGAATTGCTGATAGTTAGCAAATTTTAATCTAGTTAATTTAGTGGATGCAACAGAAATTGGTGTTGATGGCTCTTAAATGGGATACCACCTTCCACTTGCATAAACTGATGATTGAGGTGCTTCCATGGGTTGTTCTCTATGATTAAAAACTTTAGCATGGATTTTGGAAGAGTGTTAGGCCCACCAGAAAAGATTGGTCGAAGAAGCTTAATGTGCACTATGGGCCTACAGGGCGGCTTATAAGACTCCCTTTGGCATGTCTCCTTTCTGTATGGTTTATGGCAAAGCATGCCACTTACCTGTAGAAATCCAACACAAGGCCTACTGGGCCATTACAAATGTCAATCTAAATTTAGACAGAACGGGTAAGGCTCCCATGCTTGAGCCAAGTGAGCTTGAGGAGTTGCGTAATGAAGCCTATGAAACCACCCAAGCTTAAAAACAACATGCAAAGGTCTTCCATGACAAGTATATTACTAGAAGGACCTTTGAACTCAACCAATGGATCTGGCTTTTCAAATCCAGACTCAAATTATTTTTTAGAAAACTCAAGTCTTGCTAGGATGGGCCTTTTATTGTCATCCAAGACTTCCCTCATGGAGCGATTGAAATTAGGAACCCTAATTTAAGTGAGCTTCAAGGTAAACGGCTAATGTCTTAAACCGTATGTTACTCTTTCTGGTCGCCAAGTTGTGGACACAATTCTACTCAAGGAGCAGTAACTCCTCACACTCTCTTCCTCAGGTGATATTCTTCTTAGTCTTTTATTTTTCAATTAGGACATTGTCAAGATTAAGCATTGGGGGTTGATTGCTGATCAATCAGAGGACCTAAATTGACTGAATGAAGCTAATAACCTAGCTTGCATCTTGTAAATATAGCATCTATCACATGCATTGCATGCACAATTGCATTTGTATATCATTAACACTAATTCTGTCATTTTATGGTCCTTTGGGTAATATTGAGATTTTATGCATATAGGACAGTGGAAATTAAATGATGCAGAGAAGATGTGTTTGCAGTCTAAAGACAAGGAGAAGAAGCCAGTGAGAGAGCAGGAGACAAGCACCTATAGATTCAGGATAAGCCTAAATCAGTCAGGACAACCCCATGCAAGCCATCCTCCATGACCATTAACACGAATACACAAACCTAATTACACATACCCATGCACCATATACACAGTTGTGCACACATTAAATACCTGCAATTACATGTGCATTGATGAGAGCCTCATCATGAGCCATAACTAGCTCATTTTGACCCAATAAAGAAGATAAAAGCTCCTACATAACCTAGAAGAAGGCTTAACTGAAGGAATAAGTGCTCTGAGAAGAAAACATGAATTAAAGGTTAAAAATGCAATTTTACCATTGCAGTACATAAACGGGATTTCTCAGAGGCAAAACACAGGTCAAAAGATCTAAATGAGATAAAAAGAGGGTTGAGTCAATCAGAAATGGGTTCATGTGCAATCTAGGAATTAAATGACACCTAGTAACCCTAAAACAGACCCGCTTTAATTAACAAGGTTCCGGTCAGAACAAAAAGCAAGTAAACCCTCTAAAAATCATGGAAAAACATCCTCTAGGGTTTAGAACACTTAATTTGGCCTTTGGAACCTAGTCTGACCTAGATCAGGGTCCTAGTTCATCAATTAACCTAATTTGGGTTTTTACGCAAAATGTCCAGTCAAACGAGGTCAAAACTAAAATCCAACTTCACCATTGGATTCCTTAGGTCAAAATTAGGTTATACCAAAATTTGGACCTAAGGAGAGGTCATCTTGACCTACTTTGCAATTTAGTACACCCAAATCACAATTGAATACCTTTGCAGAGAGCCCCCTAGGTTCTTCGCCTCCTTTGCAAACCGGTCCTGCCGCCATTGCTAGGGTAGAACCGAGCTCCGGTGAGGTTCGGAGAGGGATTGCTCTCTAATCCCTCAGAGATTCCCTCCCAGAAATGGAAGGAGGATTCTCTGAGGAATTCCCTTCCTTATAAAGTCAATTACAATCGCTGGTGTGAACCCAATATCTCGTGCGAACGCACGAGAGATTTGGGTATCCACCTTCCTTCCAACTCCGGCGAGCCGGCAGACCTAATTGCGCGCTCTCCACACGCTGACAGGAGCGGCCAGCACCTATAAAACACCCCCCAGACCCTACCGCAGGAGGAGAGCTTGATTTGGCCGAGTTTCCCCCTTCAATTCCTCTCCTCCTGCCCGGCCAAATGTCCCAGCTAGCTCCGGCGAGCCCTCCTTCCCTCCCTCTTCGCTCTGCCACAAAACCAGTGGCAGAGTTAGCTTCCTGACCTCCCTCCGCGTCGCGCAGTACCAGCGCACGCCGCCTCAGCCCCGTCGTCGCCGCCGTCCTCCCCCACTGGGTAGCTTCTTCTCCGGCGACAGCAGGTACTGCTGTTCGCCTTCCGTCCCCTTTCGTCCTTCCAATTAGGTTAGAACTCCTCTCCATCCTCTCCTCTCTCTTTTCCCCCTGTTATCTCATCTGATTACCCCTCGACCGACGCTAAACACCTCCATCTTCCTCACCTCCGACCGCCCTTCGGCGAGCCGCCCACACCACTCCGCCACTCCACACGGCTCGCCAATCACCTCGAGAGCTCCGCCTCACCACCAGGAACTCGCTCCACCCCACCACTGCCACTCCAGACCTCCACAGTCACCCCCCGAACAACCCACCATCTCCGGCCACAGGTTGACCTAGGCACGCACGCCTAGGTCGACCTGTGGCCTACAGCATCGTCCACCGCCTTCGCCGTGCCACGGCGAAGGTCTCTAGCTGATCTGATTGGGCCGAGAGGCTTGTTTTGTGTATGACAGTGTTTGAGCCGCTGCCGCCATGGACGACCTCCAGTGAAGCTCCAACGAAGCTCCAGGCATCAGGCTTCCCAGGCTGCAGATGCAGGAGACTCACGCGAGTGTCGCGAGGTGAGTGAGCCCAGCACGGAGCGTCAGCAGAGCCATCCGCTTGGGCAATTGCATACGAGAGTCCACGGGCGCGCGTGAAATCAGGGCGGAACTTTAGTCCCACATCGTGGGATTGCAACACTCAGGTACGCTATAAATTGTATTTGTGCTTTAACCCGGTTGCCTCAGTAAGCACAGGGGTGAGGTCCCTCACTGACCCCACCCGCCTCGTCCGCGGCTTGACCACGCGGATCTGGCGGATCCGACCCGTGACTCTAAGCCAACACACTCCTCGCGCATCACATCACCTGCAGGTGCGCCTGGTCCTGGGTACGATTCGACCCGATTATGGCTGTGGCTCTGGGAGAGCGTTCATGAGTGATTTGCTTGAGAGAGAGAGACGCGTGGGTAGAGGGGGAAGGGTTAGGTTTTGCTCCTGTGCAGGCAGGCTGAACGCAGGAGAAGAAGGACTTGGCCGCTACAGAAGAAGAAGGAAAGGCGAGCCAAAGAAGAAAAGAAAGGAGCAAGACACAGAGAAGAAGAGAGGCAAAGAAAGATTGGAAGATCAAAAGAAGAAGAAGGCTTCGCAAGACAAGAAAGAAAGCAGAGAGAAGCAAAACGAAGAAGAAAATGAGAGACTGCAGAAGAAGAAGAAGAAAAGGAGAAATACTTTTAAGACGTCTGATCTTGTAATCAGACATCCAATTTCATATTTTTGTCCTAATTACTTTTAATTGCTTATATTCACATTTGAATTGATATTCTGAGTAAATTAGAGTGTTCAATTACATTTTGACTAGTAGTAAATTCCATTTGTTCCCTGTGTTCGACCTCGGATACTCTGGTTTTTGAGTAATAAAAATTCTTTGTATTTGTTTGGACGTTTTGTCGGTTATACTACAACGTGATACGCTTTAAATCCGCACAAAACCGTCGACAAACATGCATACACCACTTACTACACAATTACACACATGTATACATTTGTGCACATTTATAATAGCTACATATATTTTTCCCTTATTTTTATTTAAGCCTATGTGGACCTAGTAGTAACTGCTATATGGTATTATTTTCTATTTTTATTTAGGCCCACACATACATGCCACACTAGCCCACCTACCTAAAGCCCACTACAATCCTAATCACCTTAACCTTAACCTAAACCCACTTACCCCTACGCCTCCACTAAGCCACCACTAAACCACCACCTAAACCCACCTAAATCCCATCCCTAATAGTCCTTATCCCACGCTAACTCTCCCTCCTTATCCTCTTCCTTGACCCCCCTTGACCTATACCCTCTCCTTAGTGTCTACCTTAGGCTAGAACATTCTACCCTTAGGATGTACCCTAAAGTAAGGCTCTTAACCTATACCACAGAAGCACTACACCATGGTGGACCCTCTATAAAAGAAGACCCACCCATAGGCACCCCCCCACCCCCCCTCCATTCTCTCCATCCACCTCCATCTACTGCACATTACTCTCCATGAGCTTCTCCTTAAGAGCTCCCCAACCATGGCCAGTGGCTTCTCAAGTGTCTACATGGTCATGGTTCTCTAGGTGAAGAGGAGATAGGAAACACGCCAAGGATTCTCCTCATCACCCAATAGGCATTCTTGCCCACATTGGAGAGGCCACCTACTTTTCTACGTAATTTTCTTTTCACTTTGTTTAGTAGTTTAATTTCATACTTGCTTAGTCCTTACATTTTTTCTTTTGACAAAGAGAAAGGACCACTACCATTCATAGTAGTTGTTCAGATTTATTCAATAAAATGATAAATTACAAATTATCCAGCTACATCTTGTCACTCGACACTACATCGCCACAAATATTCTCTACCCAAACATTGGCACCATTAAACATGATGTCATTTCTAGCCTTCCACACAGCCCAAAGAACAACATCCATGTACATTTTATTACTAGCTTAGTAGAATAGTTTCCTCTTTCCAAGAATTTTCATACTTGCTTTTATATTGTTTACTTGCTTTCTAGTTGCTAAACACTATCACACACACTCTCACATACTCACCACCATGCACTCTTTAGTTTACTATCACACACACACTACCTTCCCTGCACTCCCCACTTCACACGCCCACTCTCACGCAATTGAGTACACACTCACTCACTCACTATCTCTAGCTTGCACACACGCCCATTAGGATAAACACCCCCATTAGAACACTGGGTTATGGCTGTCTGATTGCACAACAATCATAGGCCCTAACTCACCTAAATTAAGCTAGAACTTAGCTTAACATGAACATTCTGCATGCATACGCATCGTATTTTGCATTGTAGTTGATATATGTGTTTTATGTATTAAACTATGTTATTTGAGAGGTATTAATAATTGCAGGTAATCCATGGTTGCAAATGACCAATCCAACCTTATGGATCTGTTCGGAATAACGACGGGAGTCCAACGCATCCAAGATAGCATCAATCAGACTCCTGTAGCACCCGAGGGAGTCCGCAAAAGAGCAAGAGCCAAGGGGCGAATTAAAGAAGATCCAAACCTTAGATGACAAATCCAACCACACAGATGGATTCGGATCGACATTCTCAATCCAACAGTGTAAAAATCAACTTAATCATAGGCCTACATCATCAGATATAAAGAGAAGAACAGACGGCCATGATGGTGCCATGTGGCACCATTGCAGCCACCCCTCGCCGCACCCCCAACTCCTGAAGGCACCTCTCCTCGTAATGTGGGCCATTGGATCATCATCTAACGGCCACGAATGTGCCACGTCGCCACCTAGATTCGATCAGTGTAAATATAAATAAGCACGTATATATGATAAAGGCTTTGTGCAGCACGTTGGCTCATGCATGTGCACGCACGCGTATGCGTGGGATGCAGGTTCGAGCCCTGTGCTATGCAAAAATTAATGCAACGTCATGGGCGGCCACGTGCAGGTAGGTATGTGCGATTGGAGGGCTAAGATGCGTCCACGTGGTGCGATCACGTAGGTTGTTGCGAGATCAGGAAGGCACATGAATCATGCTTAGGATTTGCGAAGGTGCGGTGCTGTGGCCGATGTTAAGGAGAGATTTGAAGTCATGCGGCAAAAGCAAAAATGCAAAGGCACTGGAGAGCAGGAGCCGTGCAATCTACATTCAAGGGTGCACAGAGTGCCACATGGCAGCACCAGAATAAACCGATCAGGAAGGATTTGCATGAGAAGAAAGAAAGCTATAAAAGGTCCTAAGGGCCTCCCCTTGGAGGGAACAACTCTCAACTTTCTCTTCATTCTTTTTCTTCTTCTTCCTTCTTCTACCTCTCCCTCTTCTTCTTCTTCCCGTCTTCTCTGCCTCCGTCTGAAAAATCCATTAGGCCACCCTGTTGGATTGTCGCTGCTTCTCTCAACCTCTCCGAAAGGCCACCATGATCTACCCATGGTGCCCTTGTTCTATTCCATAAGTAGTTTATATTCATGTCATCATTTAGTTTAGTTTCATGTATCAAATTCATATTCAAACATGATATATATATCATGATTCATTGTGTTTATTATTTAGTAATTAGATTTAGAATAAGTGCATGAAATCAAAAGCATTTTTCTACCTTCCTGTGATCGATCGAGACTCCCAGTTCCGTTAATTTTATTTGTTGAGTCGTATTTCACGCTATACTACAACGTATTCATCTTTTACGTGATCTACGTCTTAAACAAATTGGCGTCGTTGTCGAGGAGGCAAGGCGACTTTTGATTTTATCTCTAATACAATATTTTTGTGTGCATGAACAATGACACGAAGCAACGAACGAGGAAAAGCGAGTGCTGCGAAAATCAGGTGCACACATTCCTATTAAAAATTCGACCAGAAAGTAAGTGTCATCTATAAAATTCAATAGCCATGTTTCTAATGCTCCAAAAATCCTAAAATTTGGACTGCAACTAAATCTTTAAATTATATTTCCAACGCTTCCTTTTCCAAAAAGAAATTTCTTTTATGGAATTTTTAAAAATTCATGGAG
This sequence comes from Thalassia testudinum, assembly GCA_037157565.1. Classification (NCBI taxonomy): domain Eukaryota; kingdom Viridiplantae; phylum Streptophyta; class Magnoliopsida; order Alismatales; family Hydrocharitaceae; genus Thalassia; species Thalassia testudinum. Next base: position 54,279,276 of record JAZHRO010000025.1, on the reverse strand, counting down.
TACATACTAGTTAGATTGCTTGAAAATAGCACTTTTATGAATTTTAAAAATTACGTCTGACTAATATACAAATTAGTTTGACTCAAAACTTGTGGGGTGTGAAAGATAATCAAATTAGCTTTCAATATCATATTTTTACAAAATTGTTGAAGCATATTTGGTACAGTTTCCAATAGAAAAATCAACACGGGATCTAAATCCTAATTTTGACCCCTAGTTAGCTAAAAATTCATAACTAATTGTTGGAAATATAAAAATTTTTTGAAAAATACTTTATAAAATGCTTATTGCAATAGGAATCTTCATGCCAAGTTTCAAATCGTTTGGATTCCATCTCACCTTAGAGTATACTTTGGAATTATGGTCTACAATTTAAAAAAGAACTTAGAAGTACATGAGCCAATAGGACCACATTAACTTGGACTCCAACGAGCCCAAAAGTTAGTCGGTGAGGCAAGTCACCTTGTGGACCACCCACCATCTACTACATTGAAGAAATAGGTTAAGAATTTGCGAAAATACATCAAATAACCTGCATTTAGCTTGAAACTACTAGGTAGTTCCAACCTCTCTTGCAAAACCTGGTGACTAAGCCTGTGAGGTAGTGTCAAACGACCGTGGCTGCGGGGTAACGGAATCGGAGGTGAAAGCAAAGGAAGAATCTTCCTCGTAGTCCCCTCATAACCAGACTGGCCAGGTTATCCTGAGAGGCAGGAATTCCCTACAGTTGGTCTCTAGCCAAATTTTCAATAACTATAACTTAAATGAAAAATCCGGTCATTTGATTCTAAGGACCAATTTGATTACAAAGCCCTTGCCTTGTTTTTCCACCAATCCCTTGTAACTAGTGTAAGGTAACTAGGACCCTTCTAGTGTCCTTTTGATCATCTTAATCATGGACCCATACTCTTTCTCATCTTACCATCAGCAGGGTTCTCCTCCCAACTCAACTATGATCCCAACTTCTTATGGGTGGGAGATTGCTCCTCATTATTCCTATACGCATGCACCTCAGGTCTGGGACATACCCACCTCAACCTCTTGGACATCCACATAGATCTCACAATACTTAGAGACACTCTCTATGCGGGATCGAGATCTCATCATGATGACTGATTATCTCGATCAGTCCCACCAAAGGCAAGCTTCCACATCTCACAAGAACCCTCAGATCGCCGAACTAATCCAAATAGTCCAAGAAGCCAAAGAGGTTAGAAAAAGGGAATATGAAGACTTAAGAAAAGCAATTCAGGATGAAAGACAGAGAACCCAAGACATCACCTCTAGGGGCCCTAGATTCAGAGAGAATGTATCGCAGGTGGATGGTGAGCCATTCAAGGTTAAGAAATCAATCGCAACCTATAACTGCACTGAACCCACCCACCACCCTTCTGATTCCCCAGACCAAAACTATTATAACCCTCTACCTTCCCTAAGACCCTCATCTGAGGCCACATCCACACAGATCACCATTGGGGAGCCACCAATAGACTCGCAACTACTTCTCATATTGCAACAAACAACAGCAAAGTATAAGGACACAATTGTGAGATATCTACATCAAATCCAGATCACTACTGATCCAGGGCAGAGACAGGCTTTGATTGCAACCGAAGAACCTCTGATGGAAGCCCTTAAAGAGCTAGAATCTGTGGCTAGGATGAATCAACAAACTTTCACACTTCAAGTTATACCCCTTTTGCAGTACCAAGTTCAAACTAGCCTAGAGGATTTTAAAGAACTTGAGATGACTTTTAGGGATTCTTTGACTCACATGCCCAAAGTAGATGATGTAGGTGATTTTCAAGTGAAAGATGAGATATCGTATGGAATTAAGGGAAATGTTTTTGGCATATCTGAAATGAAACCAATTGAGAGCCCTGGCATAGAAAATAGTGAGGAAAGTCCCATGATCGATTTTCAATCTAAAAATCCTAAATCTTGGGAGATAGAGATGGAGGATCATGATACCCAAGACTTGGTACATTGTGAGACTTGGGTATATACACTTAATGAGGCCCATGATTTGGACTCTGAAAGATCTGGAGTGGAACTATATAAAAACCCCGTGATAAGCTTAGATGATAAATATATCCAGAACATAGATTTACATGAGATACCATATATCCATGGGGTTAAATTTGAATTGTCAAAGAATACAATCGAAGTTGAGGAAGAATCTGATAAAAACTCCATTTCCGATTATGAAGGAAATCTGAAAAATCTGGAGGCATTTTTGGATTTAGAGTCAGAAGAATCTATTGCATCTTCTTCGCTCTTGGATATCAAAGATTTCACATAAGCCATAGAGCAAAAAATAAAGGAATTTGAGGCTTTATTATACTTACATTTTGATCTTGCATCCCTGGGAAAAGTGAAGCATCGCCCATTACATTTGAGGATCTACTCCACAACCAGAATTTGGGCAACCTGTGTGAGATTTCTGATCAACTCAGGGAGAAGAATGATTTGGGTGAGTATAGAGATGTTGAGTCCAAAATCATATTCGACACACTTATCTGCAACCACCAACACCCAGATCCAATCACAAAATAGTTCTTTACACTATTTCTGATTACACCACACAAGTCCCCCCATTCTTGTTTCCCCACTTTTGGGATCCGTATGACTGGTTTCCCACTCCTGACCCTTCACAACTGCCACTTGCTCCTTATCACTTTGGCACCCGGATATATTCCTCTTGTAGCACCTGGCTACAACCTGTTCCAGGCCTTGCGATTCTATTCTACCGACCTTGTGGCCTTGGTATTCACAGGCAACTACTCTACATTCTTGGCTCGTTGATGACAATGGAACACATCTTCCTATCTATCTTTAGTTTGTTTCCTGCAATCATTGATCCATCTAATGAGTTTTGCCCAGCTGGAGGCATTAAACTTAGCATCATAGTTAGACAGCATTTAGACTTCGCATTTAGGCATCACAGTTTCACTTATACATATATACATAGCATATTTCATTTACGCATAATGTTTTACATATTGTTTTGCATATTGTGTATGGCATTGCAGTAATGACATGAGCTCAATAACAACTCAGAAGTAGTTATAGGTGATTTCTATCCATATACACCTGACCTTATTTCTTTTATTCATGCATAAGGACATGCAAACACTTAGGCATAGGGGGGTAGTCCATAAAAATTGAAAATTTTCTGCCAACAATTGGGGGATTAGATTGCTTTATTAAGAGGTTTTATTAGAGAAGTATTCTTTAGTAGATTCCTAGACTTAGAATCCGGTATAATTTCATATTTGCATGTAGAATTTGCAATGGATCCACTGTGAAAACCAACACACATCTCTAGTTTTTCGAGAAGAAGCATTGCTTCTTCTCCTAAACCCTTGGACAGCAATCAGAGAGTCAAGTGAACCATCTTCTAGTAGATCCACCAAAACATACGTGAGATGAGAGTAGAGAGTCTACTGGTGGTCTAAGGCTAGTGTAAGAAATCTTTAATCTTGAATAATTGAATAATGATACTAAGAGATGGGCATAGTTTTCGCTCTCAGTTCTTGCGTACTAAATTTGTGAGAAATTCCATATGAGAGCTACCAAATAAGGCAGAAACACAGAGAGAGAGTTCTGATAAAACTAGGACTAAGGTGGATGGTCATGACCATCCTCTATAGAAACCTTAGTTGAAGGAGGGTACTGATGTCAAGGTCAAAAATACGTCATCCTATCTGTTCCCTACCCGATGCCGAGAATAGGCACTTCCACCAAATAAGCCACCTGAGATCCACTTTGTCATCCCAAAAATCTCCAAGAATGCCTCATATATAAAAGTATGTATGTCGTGTTATGTTGTGCTGATAAATACAGCAGTATGTCATGTTGTGGCATTGTGTCTATAGAATTGCATACAAAAGAGTTGTTTGCTTGAAAAAAAAAAACAAAAAACAACAAAAAAAGAAAGTGGAAAAAAATAAAAGAAAAAAAAAGTGTTATGTAAAACAGTTGTAGGATGTGAGTCAAGTTAAATGTTTTGAGGCAAAAACACCTACACCCTCACGAACCACCAAATACATCCTTAACCTACTTGTTCCTGTATTTCTGACCGCCTAAATACGGGCTGAGGGCTTCTGACTTAGTCGTAGGGTTATCAGAAGTGTCATGCCATGTGAGACCACCAAATACATTTGCAAAACTAGTGATATGTGAGCTCAGGAAGAAAAAGAAAAAAAGAGAGAAGAGTATAAAAGATTAAAGAGAGCACAGTTTTTCCAGCCCCTCTCTAAGTTGATTTATTCAATAATCTGGAAATCTAAATTCTGAAATACTAGTCTCTAAGAAGCACCAGAAGAGAGTGAGCCACCAAATACAAATCCAGTTAACTCAGACATCTCCTACCCAAACCAAATGCTAGGGCCAAAATTAGAAAATATTTTATAGCCCTGAAAGAAGAGGTTCGCCTATCCCAACAGAATTTTACTAGAGGTCAAGTACAAGCTTTAAATGTATATTGACTCTTCATTTGGATCCGTTGCTGGAGCTACAACATTATATATTAATGGTTATTTGGATTCTGAATTTTTGGATAAAACAAAAGGAAATAAATCTCTAATTTAACTCTTGATAAAATACATTTAGTCTTGCACTTGCTAGAAACTAGCAAGATTTAGGCATGGGGGTATGATTGCACAGCAATCATAGGCCTTAACTTGCCTAAATTAAGCTAGAACTTAGCATAACATGAACATTCTGCATGCATACACATCTTATTCTGCATCATAGTTGATATATGTGTTTTATGTATTAAACTATGTTATTTGAGAGGTATTACTGATTGCAGGTAATTCAGGGCTGCAGATGATCGATCCAACCTTATGGATCTATTCGAAATAACGATGAGAGGCCAATGCATCCAAGATCGCATCAATCAGACTCCCATAGCACCCTAGGGAGTCCGCAGAAGAGCAGGAGCCAAGGGGCAAATTGAAGAAGATCCAGACCTAAGATGACAAATCCAACCATGCGGATGGATCCGGATCAACATTCAAAGACCAATGGTGCAGAAATCAACTTAATCGGAGGCCTATGTCATCAAATATAAAGAGAAGAAGAACGGACGACCACGATGGCACCACGTGGCACCATCGCAGCAGCCCCTCACCACGCCCCCAACTCCTGAAGGTACCTCTCCTCACAGTGTGGGCTGTTGGATCTTCATCTAACGGCCACGAACGTGCCACGTCGCCACCCAAATTCGATCAGTATAAATATAAATAAGCACGTATATATGATAAAGGCTTTGCGCAGCGCGTTGCTCACATGCAAGCGCACATGTATGCGTGGGACGTAGGTTCAAGCCCTATGCTGTGCAAAAATTAATGCGGCATCGCAGGCGGGCGCGTGCAGGCGAGTATGCATGATTGGAGGGCTGAGATGCGTCCACATGGTGCGATCGCGTGGGTTGTTGCGAGATTAAGAAGGTGCGTGAATCACACTCAGGATTTGTGAAGGCACAGTGTTGCAGCTGATGTTAAGGCGGGATTTGAAGCCATGCGGCAAAAGCGAAAATGCAAAGGTGTAGGAGAGCGGGAGCTGTGCGATTTGCATTCGAGGGCGCACAGAGTGCCACATGGCAGCACCATAATAAACCGACTGGGGAAGGATTTGAACAAGAAGAAAGAAATCTATAAAAGGACCTAAGGGCCTCCCCTTAGAGTGAACAACTCTCAACTTTCTCTTCATTCTTTTTCTTCTTCTTCCTTTCTTCTACCTCTCCCTCTTCTTCTTCTTCCCGTCTTCTCTACCTTCGTCTGAAAAATCCGTTGGGCTACCCTGTTGGATTGTCGCTGCTTCTCTCAACCTCTCTAAAAGGCCACCACGATCTACCCGTGGTGCCTTTGTTCTATTCCATAAGTAGTTTATATTCATGTTATCATTTAGTTTAGTTTCATGTATGAAATTCATGTTCAAACGTGATATATATACCGTGATTCATTGTGTCTATTATTTAGTAATTAGATTTAGAATAAGTGCATGAAATCAAAGGCATTTTTCTACCTCCCTGTGATTGATCGGGACTCCCAGTTCCGTTAATGTTATTTGTCGAAGAGTATTTCGCGCTATACTTCGACGTATTCATCTTTTACGTGATCTACGCCCCAAACACTGTCCCATCTCCCTATCACCGAGCTCACCAAATAGATTCCATAGAAAACACAACTTTAGAGCAAATACTAATCAACCCTAAATATAGTATATTCATCTCCATTTCCCTAACCTCCTCCATAGTCATCACCACCAATATTAAAACCAATGAGCACATCATAACCCACATCATTGAGCCACTTAAACTAAACCACATTAGGGAGTTTAAACACTTCATCCTATCCTAGATGGACTACTACCTAATTATCATCACTCCCATCATCACCACCACCTCAACCTTTATCACATCACCTTTCTGGATCCCATTCCTTCAAAAATGACCCCGCCAAATGACCCATCGTGTCACACTTGTCATTTCTACTTACTTTATAAGTGAGTGAATGAATGAATGTTTTTGTAAATATTGGTTTTCAAGCTTTGTATAAGTGGTTCTACCTACATTTAGTGTAATGAAGCTTGTTCATTTTTTACTACAAGTTGTATGTTTCTCCTTTGTTATGCAATAAAAAGTTAGTTTCATTCTTCTTGCTTACTTGTGATAAATCTTTTTCAAAAAGCAAAAAAAGAAAGAAGCAAAATGGTAACTATAAAAATTCTTCTTTCGTTATTTAGTTGGCACTTGTACATATGTATTTCTTGTTTTCCTTCTCACAAACTCCAAAAAAGTATATATAGAAAAGAGAAAAAGACAAAAGTTTATAGTTAGCCTTTCGCTTTATCGTTAACTAGAAAAAAACACAAAAAAGTAAGTGTGTAGTTAGACTTAAGTATACTTTCATCTTTAAAGAAAGAAGAAATGGAAAAAATTGGAAAGAGTGAAAACCCCCAAAATGGAATAAAGGAACTCTTTAAGCCCACTTGTAATTATCCTCTCTATAGGATTGACAGGGACTCACTTAACCCTAATCCAACTCGAGTTCTATAATAAAATAAATGACCTGGTGCTCAAGTGCAAAACACGCTACAATGACCCGTTTTCAAACCAATTCTCATAACTTAATGCATTAGTAGTGCACCTAGCCACAAGACTGTCAGGGGTATAACCTAAGGATGTTTTATAGCATTTATAAATATCTGCATGCTAATAAACACACATGAATTCATAATAAAATGCTTATTTATGATAGTCCCTAGGCTTAGCATTGCATATCATGTTATAAATACTGCATAACATCCATTGCATGGCATTTAGGATAGTTGTATATTATGTATATTAATTCTTCCATTTTACATGGCCAAGAGGTAGTGCGACATCTTTACGGGCTTCGAATTGAAGAATCCGACCATACGGATGAATTCGAAGCGACGATCGCAATCCGTCAACATGAAAATCACCTTAATCAGAGCTCCGTAGCACCCTCTACAAGAAGATGAAGATAGACGACCTAGATGGTGCCACGTGGAGCCATCCAGACCGCCCCCCACCTGAGCCATCATGTCGACCTCAAGCAAAGGTGCACCTTGACCATTGGATCTTCATCCAACGACCAAGGTGCACACGACTGCACCGCCCTCCTCTCGACAAAGCATCGCTTTGGTGCAAAGGTGAGGACGAGCGCTCTCAAACAAGGAGCACGAGTTTGAGCCGTGATTCACCGCACCTGCTATAATGCTAGCTACAATAAGGCCATTCGATCTCGATTGAGCGATTGAGATTCTCCACGTGCGATCTGACGTCGCTGATGTGCATACATCTAAATAGCCAAAAATGTCTATTAATGCATGTTCTTAGTGTCATATTACCATCATGCATTGTAAATATTACATAACACACATAATCATGCATTTAGGTCAAATTGTACAAATTGTATAGTAATTATCTCCTTTTATGGCCAGGAACAGGGTGACTTTTAATCAGGGCCTTAGACCAAGGATCCAACTATACGGATCTGATCAGGGTGACGACTAGAGTTCGACTCCAAGATCGCCCCGATCGGACATCCGTAGCCCCAGATATAGTTCAAGGAAGCTCAGAAATCAAGGGCCAAGGTGGTGCCAATCCACACTTCAAACAACAAATCCAACCACACAGATGGGTTTGAAGCAATGATCACAGCCTAACAACATGAAAATCGGTCCAATCCGACATCCATGGCACCATCTACAACACAAAGAAGATGGACGGTTAAGATAGTGCCATGTGGAACCATCCCAACCATCCGCACCCGGCCGCCCCCCTCCGCTCAACTCCTGAAGGCTCACGTGACGTTAGATCTCAGCGGTTGGATGAAGATCCAACGACCAAGATTGGCCGAGTGCAAATGCAGTGCCATGCCTCAAACCGCTACGTAGCGCAGTGGTTAAGGTGCTACGCATGCAAAGAGCTCGAGTTCGAGCCACCGTGAAGCTCTTCTCCTTGCATGGATGTGCGCGATCTCAACCACGCGATCAGTTGGAAATGGCCTAGATCATCCAATCGGGCGCTCACGCGATTAGATGCCTAGTTTCAAGTATGATCTCACACGCTAGTGTGTAAAGTTGAAGTGGGCGAGGAGCGATCTGAGCCGTCCGATCGCGAGCTGAGACTGCTTGGACATGCGTGTGTGTTAGGCACGCAGGAGAGGAGGAGGCGGCGAGCACGCGTGAAGCTACGGCGACATGGGGTCTTTAGTGACACTTAAATCCGTCACTAAAGAACCCCTTATTTAATGTTTTGAATATGTAATGACCAAATTGCCCCTAATACTTGCAACTATAAAAGGAGACCCCTACCCTATGAAATTCTCATCCCTTCCTTCACCTCTCTCCCTCCCCAAAGCTCTAGAAAAGCTTGTCCCACACCCGGGATGCTCCTTTAGAGCCAAATCCAAAGTTTTCTCGCCCCCGTTCCGAAAGTGGATCTCGCGATGATGATGACGTTCTGCCTCGTTCCAGCTTCTTCCTGCTTGGTCCTCCTTCCCACCCTATCCTCCGTCTTCCAGGCATCTCTCCGTTCAGCTCATCCTCCAAGCAATCGTTGAGGAGGATAACATCTCTCTCCCTTCTTTTTATCACTTTCTAGAATAGAAATTCTCGCTTTCTAGCTATAATCATTTCCTGCTTTCTAGCTGTAATTTCCCGCCTTCTACCTGTACAAACTGTATTCATTTATCAAGTGATTGTTCTCTCTCTCCCTCTCTTAGTGTTAATATCAATTCCATTATAATTACCTCGCTTTCAAACAAAAATACCAAAAAATATAATCACAGATTTTAGATCGACGTAGCCTCCCTGTGTTCGACTGGGAATTTCTTTATGAATTTCGATTAAATTTTATCTGTTGACGAATTGCTTCACAAATCGAACTACAACGACAAGTTTTTTCAAATCCAACTTCAATCATGTAGTTTCCCATTATACAACATTTTGGCACCGGTGCTGGGGAGGCAACGATTCTCGATTTTCTTTCTGCATTTCATTTTCTAACTTGCTTTATTTCTCATCTATTGTTTTGCAGGTACCTCAACAGGGAATCTTCAAGTGGTAGATCTGAGTAAAGTGCAATTGAAGACAACTGTAAGTAATCCCCATTCTTCCCCCTCCATAGATTTCATTTCACAACATTAATTCAAACCCCAATTAGCCTAGGTGTTTGCATAAGTCCTAGGGTTAGTTTGGTTGCTTAGATTTCCACCCACATTCATCTCACCCTCGTAAAAAAAAAATTAACAAAACGATATTTCTTGTGAGATAAATCAACATATACACTACGTACACCCACATTCAAGGCACATAACCTAATTGATTTTTATCTACTCAACCGGGATTCTGATCTGTTGAACTGGTACATGCAAATCAACATATAAAAGAGTAGAAACCAGTCTAGGTCAATCATTTTGTGTGCCTAACTCAGTGGTGCAATTTTGGCCAATTGTTTGAGTTATTTGGGTCGTACCACTTAATTTAAAATCAACTCACCAATTAGCTTCCCTTTAGGGTTTTCAATTTAGGTCAATACCAGGCACTCCACTTTACTTTTTGATTTCAAAAGGAAAAAGATCTTCACCCATGCTTGAAAATCTGGTTTGCCTCGAAACTTGATTAAATTAACCTAATTCCAAACCCTAAAAGCGACTTAAGAAAGATTTGAACCTTAAAATCCACTCATAAAAAATAATCTTGCTTGAAAACCCTGGTTGTGCAAGCACTCACACATATTCAATCAATCATTAAGGGCACAACCCATCTTAAGGGCCCACCACATTCCATAAGCACTACAATCCCAAGCCTAAATAAAATCAAGTAGATGTTGGCCTTATGGACTAATTCGGTCTTTGGGGCCCAGTCTAAGATTGTTTATGATTAACCTGCTTGTACCAATTAATCTGATGTCTAGCTAGGGGAGTAGCGTCAAACGACCATGGCGGGGGGTATACTAGGAACCAGAGGCACAAGCCAAAGGAAGAACCTTCTCCCCAGTCCCTCCTTCTAAATGGTTTGATTGATTGGATGTAAGTAGAATAAATCGTCTATAATCTTAAGATGGATTTTGAGAGTCTATAGATCCTTAAGCTACCCTACTTAAGGACAGGCTTGTTTTATTGTGTTGCAGGGTTCTTATCCCCAATCCTTCCAACCTCTTCCTAGTTTATGCTGGGAAGGAGGTCATTGAATCCCCGATTGGAAGGTCCACTAGAGTATTCTAGGAGGCGTAGATTGGATTTTGGCCAAATTGATCCCATGGCTGATCAACAACCTCCTCTGCCTCAGAATCCACAGGAGATGTTTCAAAGGCAGCTGGAACAAATGCAGAGAATGCAAGAATGGTTCCAGAGAATGTACGGCGCTCAGCCCTTGAAGGATTTTTATGATCCTTCAAATTACGAGAAACGTCCTAGCATCTAGATTCCTTCTGAAGACGTAGAAATCAAGCCCCAAGTATTAAGCCTAATCAAACACTTTCATGGGCTTGGCTCTGAAGACTTGTTTTAGCATCTGGAGGACTTGACCAGTTTGGTCCAGACCACCAAGGCACGAAACGTGAATGAAGAGTAGAGGATCATGAGGCTCTTTCCCCACTCTCTTTAGGATAAAGCCGCTCATTGGTACAGGATCATAGGAAGGCCGATCACAACATGGAATGATCTGAAATCGGCTTTCCTAAAGAAATTCTTCCCTATCAGACGTACCAATGCTCTGAGATGGGTGATTACTACCTTTGCCCAGCAGCTGGGGGAGTAGTTTCATGTTTTCTGGGAGCAATTCCAGGACCTATTGTGGAAGTGTCCACACCACAAGGTTCCAAAATGGCAGCTTGTGCAAATCTTTTACCACGGGTTTACTGAGCAACTCAGAAATCACGTGGATGCTTCTTGCGGAGGCAATTTCCTCAACAAAGACGTAGATAGCGCTCACGATTTTTTTGAGGAGATGAGTGAAAATTCAATCAATCATTCCTCCATGGATACTTTTAACCAGTCCCAACAACCCAGATCAAATGTTAATGAAGTCTACAACTCTCATTCATTCGATATGGAATTGATTTGCAATAAACTAGATAACGTGGACTTGGTTACTAAAAGGATGGAGGAGTGGATGGCTGGAAACTCAATGAACAATTCTCGATCCACTCGATCCCAGAATTTGGGATTCCATTCATCGCGAGCTCCTTTTGGACGGGAGCTCATGAATCAACTGGATGCAGCTCAACCTATGAGCCAGCATTATTCGGAACCCCACGGGTTCCAAACTAGGACCTTTGATCCCAGTTTCTCTGATCCCTCCCTTTCTTTCTCTCCATCCTCTCCTTATGAGGATGTCTATGCTGTACAGGAGAACGTTAGGTCCAACCCTTACTCCAATGCTTATAATCCGGGTTAGAGGAACCACCCTAACTTCTCCTAGAAAAATCCGAGGCAGCAGACCCAATTCCGACCCAACAACTATGCTTCACAAATACCAATGGGTTAGGGTCATGTTTACACTCAGCTGGCCCCAAATTAGATCAATCAGCCAGCTTGGAATGCCCGTCAACCCGTAAGGTAGGCTGATTTGAACCGACAAATGGTAGAAATGCAAGGATCTATGCTCCAGCTCATGCAGCAAATGAAAACTTCATTGGGAAACTTGCAAATCAGGTTCATTGCTAATTCTAGTCAACTCAGATCTCTACCATCTCAACTCGTACCCAACCCGCGTAATATCTAGAATCCGAGCAATCAAGCCCAAGGGTACGGGAATCAGAGGGACCCACACGCGCATACTCAAGTGGTTGAGCAGGGTCCTTCCTCTTCTGCTTCTTCTTCAAATCAAAGGTTTCTGGATAATGAAGCCCCTCCAATCTTTCCTAACCCTCCCCAAGACCCAAACCCATATGCATCTGCTAATTCTGTTACCTTGAGGAGTGGAAAACAAACTCAGGTCCACAACCACACTATTCTAATCTACCAAATCCTGGAGAGCCTAAGGAGAGAAAGGAGAACTCTGAAGAAGAAATCAAGGCTCAGGAACCTGATTCCGAAGATCTGACTCATGTTCCTTTTCCTGAGGCCTTGATTAAACCTAGGAAGAAGAAGCCTGTTGATAATAATGAGGATCTCTTGAATATATTCAAGAATGTTGAGATCAATATCCCGCTATTCGACGCTATCAAACACATACCGACTTACACTAACTTTTTAAAGGATTTATGCACATAGAAGTGTAAGTCGACAGAATCTGTTCCAAGGATGGTGGTACTCTCCGAGCAAGCTAGTTCTGTTATCCTACATCACCTTCCTCAGAAAAAGAGAGATCCAGATGCTCCTTTGATTTCTTGTGTCATTGAAGATTACACTTTTGATAGGGCACTTCTAGATCTAGGTGCATCTATTAACCTAATTCCGACTTCTCTTTACGGGAAGTTCAGATTAGGTGAACATCAACCGACTTTAGTAACGCTGCAGTTAGCGGACCGTTCGGTCACAAATCCACGAGGTGTTATTGAAGATGTTATTGTCAAGGTTAAGGATTTCTATTTTCCTATAGATTTCCTTGTCCTTGACATGGATGTACCTAAAAATTTAAGGAACACGCCCATCATTCTAGGGTGTCTGTTCCTGGCTACCGCTAAGGCCAACATCAACCGTGAGAGCGGTAGCAAGGAAATCACCTTTGGGGATCAGAGATTGAAATTGGATATTTTTAAGGAGATTAACAAATTCGAGGATTATGGATTTATAGAGGCACTTGAGGACGATAATTTGAATTTTGAAACTTGTATGGTGGTTTCTGCAATTGAAAGTTCCTCCTATTGTGATGGATTTGACCCACAACCCTCTGTGGCAAATCCGCCACATTCTAAAGAGGTTATTGATTTTATTCACTTTCAACCTCTTCCTCTTGATGAATCTTTATCAGCATCATCCTTACCTTCAATCCTAAACTTGTTCCAACTCGAACTGAAACCATTGCCTGAGAGTTTGAAATATCAATTTTTGGGACTACAAAACACGCTTCCTGTGATTATCAGTGCAAAATTAACTATGGAATAGGAGATTAAACTGATCAAGGTCCTAAAGGAACATAAGAAGGCAATTGGTTGGACCATTCATGACCTTAGGGGGATCGAGCTATCTTACTGCAATCACAGAATATTCATGGAAGATGGATCCTGCCCTTCTCGCCAAATGCAGAGGAGAGTAAACCCTAATTTGCGAGAAGTGGTCAAGAAGGAAATTATCAAGTGGCTCGATGCAAGAATCATTTATCCAATCTCTGATTATCCTTGGGTAAGTCCCATGCAAATTGTTCCCAAGAAAGCCAGGATTACCATTGTGACTAATGAGAAAGGAAAATTTGTCACAACTCATTCAGCTTCCTCTTGGAGGGTTTGTATTGATTACAGGAAGCTGAACACAGCCATGAAAAAGGATCATTTCCCTTTGCCCTTTATCGATCAAATCCTTGAAAGACTAGCTGGGCAGAAGTACTTGTGTTTCCTAGACGATTACTTGGGATACAATCAAGTCCCTATCCATCCCGAGAATCAGGAAAAAATGACTTTCACCTATCCCTATGGAACCTTTGCTTTTCGTAGGATGCCATTTGGCTTATGCAATGCACCTGCGAATTTTCAAAGGTGTATGCCAACCATATTCTCTAACATGGTGGGAGAGTTTATGGAAGTCTTCATGGACGATTTCTCTATTTTCGGAGAATTGTTTGATTCTTGCCTGGCTAATCTTGAAACGATTCTTAAAAGATGCATCAAAATAAGACTGTTCCTTTGCTAGGAAAAGAGTCATTTCATGACACAAGAAGGCATCTTCTTGGGTCATGTAATCTCTGAATGAGGAATCGAAGTTGACAAAACTAAGGTTGATGCTATCTCTAAACTTCCTCCTCCCACATCTATCAAACAAATTAGATCATTTCTTAGTCATGTGGGATTCTATAGGAGTTCATTAAGGACTTCGCCAAGGTTGCTCGCCCTCTGAGCAACCTTCTCGCCAAAGATACACTGTTTGATTTCAACAAATCATGACATAGGGCATTTGATTTTCTTAAAACGGTAGTCACTTGTGCTCCGGTGTTGCAACCACTAGTTTGGACAGCCCCATTTGAGATCATGACCGATGCTTCTGATTACACGGTCGGGGTTGTTTTGGGTCAAAAGATTGATAGGAAGCCCTCTGTCATTTACTACGCTAGCAAAACTCTGGACGAGGCCAAGAGGAATTACACTGTTACTGAGAAGGAATTGCTAGCTGTAGTATTTGCTTTAGAGAAATTTAGGGCTTATCTCTTAGGGTATCACGTCATAATTTACATCGACCACTCTGCCTTGAGACATCTCTTGGCCAAAAAGGATGCCAAACCTTGCTTATTCGATGGATTCTTATGCTTCAAGAATTTGATCTTGAAATCAAAGATAAATCCAGGGCACAGAATGTGGTGGAGGATCATCTTTCGAGGCTTCTGAGTGATTCTTCTCGTCCGGATATTTTGATTGCTGATACTTTTCCAGACGAGACTATCCTTGCAGTATCAGATGTCCAAACTCCATGGTTTGCAGACATCGCAAATTATTTGGTTGTTGGTCAAATCCCCCAAGATTGGACCAAGCAACAATGAGATAGAGTCAAATCTGAGGCCAAATATTACTTCTAGGAGGACCCTGAACTGTACCACATCGGATTTTATCAGATTATTCGTCGATGTGTTCCGAAGAATGAATTCAAAAGTATACTCGAGTTCTGCCATGCATCTGCGTGTGGTGGACATTTCTCCGGGAAAAAGACGGTTGCAAAAATTTTACAATCTGGATTCTATTAGCTGTCTTTATTCAAGGATGCCCAGGAATTCTCGAGATCGTGTTTCCGATGCCAGGCACTTGGGAGTATAACTAAGAGAGATATGATGTCTCTAAACCTGATTCTTCTCGTCGAAATCTTCGACATTTGGGGCATCGACTTCATGGGACCCTTCTCCCTTCATTTGGACACCAGTACATTCTCATCACTATTGATTACGTGTCCAAGTGGATCGAGGCTATTCCCACCTGAACCAATGACCACAAGGTGGTCATCGATTTCATCAAGAAGAACATCTTCAGTTGATTCGGGATTCTGAGGCCATCATCAGCGGTGGTGGTACTCACTTCACTAATGCCCAGTTTCGTAATTTACTGGAAAAATACGGGGTAAATCACAGAATCTCCACACCTTACCACCCCCAGACGAATGGACAGGTCGAGATCTCCAATTGGGAGATCAAGAACATTCTTCAGAAAATGGTTAGGTCTGATCGTAAACACTGGACTCAAAAGCTTGAGGACGCTCTTTGGGCTTACCCTATGGCATACAAAACGCCTATTGGCATGTCACCATTTCGCCTGGTGCATGGATAGGCATGTCATTTACCTGTAGAAATTGAACATAGGGCATTCTGGGCAATCAAGCAGTGTAATTTGGATTTGAGTTTAGCCGGAAAAATCAGGAAACTCGAACTATCTGAGTTGGAGGAGCTTAGAAATGACACATACGAGAATGCCAAGATCTATAAGGCTCGTACCAAAGCTCTTCATGACCAATTGATATCCTGCAAGAGTTTTGAGCCGAACCAGAAGGTCTGGCTCTTTGATTCTTGACTTAAGATCTTTCCCGGTAAACTTAGGTCAAAATGGAACAGCCCGTTCATCATCGATCAGATATTTCCAAATGAGGCCGTTCAGATCTCTAACCCAAAGATGGGTAATTCATTTAAAGTCAACGGTCAACGTCTGAAGCCTTTTATTGACCGTATTATTCCAGAACTCATCTCAGACATGGTTGCTCTAATCACATTATGATTTCTTTGGCTAGACTTCGCCTAGCTGATGGCATTAAACTTAGCAGATGTATAGTCTGACTCAGAGCTGACCCGAGCATCATATTCAAATGATATCTTCTACATTCTACCCTTTCTTTCATATCTTTTATTCTCAATGCAAACATTGCATCAGCTAGGCATGGGGGGGTGGATTCATTTCTGAATCATTTTGTCAACTCTATGGAATTCTTGTAAATTTACTTATTTTTCTCAGAAGAAAAGAAATTGAATTAGGAGAGAATACTTGGGCATTAGGACTTTTCAATCTTAGGAAATAATACAGTAGGATCTGAACACTATGACCCTTCAGGTCTTTGGGCTTAATCAGCTCGGGTATTTACTAAAATGTAGATTTGTTTATCAAGTCCTCACCATCCTGAATTCTATTTTAATTTGGTTAAATAAGTTGGGGTGATAAGTACATAACTTATCAACTTGCCCTCTGATTTGAGAGAACTTTAAGTCTAAGCATCTACACACTATTCGTACAGACTCGTTGTTTGGCAGTTTTAACAGAAACTGGGTAGCTAATGAACCTTCTAGGGTGGTATGGCTGACAAGTTTTCGTGGGTAACAACCCATAGGTAGGTTGTCCAAAGTGCAACCACTGAACCATTCTTTTCCTACTACCTTTAGGTAAATCTTAGACTAGAGAAGCCACCTACTTAAAGAAAAGAAAAGTCCAAAAAGAAAAGAAAATGAAAAAGAAAAGGAGAAAAGAAAAAAACAAAACAAAACAAATAAGCCACACTTCACCGCATGAGTATGGCTGGCAGGTTATCGTGGGTAACAGCCCATTGGTAGGTTGTATAGATCCTAGCTCAAGAAATGCATGTTTAATTCCTAAAGCACTTAGGAAGAAGCGGAGAAGTAGAATAAGCCGGGGAGATATACATTGGATTCACCCTTGTTGTTACCCAATAAAAATAAAAGTAGGGAGAAAGCTACCAGTCATATAGATACACCTTTAAGCAGAATTCTTTTTAAGGTCACCTAAGGGCATAGAAACCTGAAGTCCATTCTGATTACCGATCAACGAGTCTATCACATTCACGAAAAGATGCTTAGAACTTAGGGTTCTCATCAAGTCTTGGGTGGGTTAAGTGGCCGTGAAAGCCATTTTGAAACCCTAAACTCAAAAAAATCCAATAAAATTAGAAAAGAAGAAAAAGAGAAAAAGAGATCCTTCTTTGAATAAGGCAAGGGCTTGAGGCGGTCTGCATTTTGGCAGATACCTGGGTACTGTTGTGTCTTTGAAGTTCAGGTCCTAAGTAAAAATTTCTTAATGTTGAAAATAACTTTTGCCCGAGTAATCCAATCCTAATTCTTTTATAAATAGCATGTAGCTTTTGCTAGGCACTAGCAAAAGATAGGCATGGAGTTGTGATGTGCATACATCTAAATAGCCAAAATGTCTATTAATACATGTTCTTAGTGTCATATTAGCATCATGCATTGTACATATTACATAACAAACATAATCATGCATTTAGGTCAAATTGTACAAATTGTATAGTAATTATCTCCTTTTATGGCCAGAGACAGGGCAACTTTTAATCAAGGTCTCAGATCAAGGATCCAACCATACGGATCTGATCAGGGCAATGACTGGAGTTCAATGACTCCAAGATTGCCCCGATCGGACATCCGTAGCACTATATATAGTTCGAGGAAGCTTAGAAATCAAGGGCCAAGATGGTGTCAATCTACACTTCAAACGACAAAATTCGACCACATGGATGGGTTCGGAGTGATGATCGTAGCCTAACAGCACCAAAATCGGTCCAATCCGACATCTGTGGCATCATCTACAACACAAAGAAGATGGACGGCCATTTGCACCCAGCCGCCCCCCTCCGATCAACTCCTGAAGGCTTGCGTGATGTGAGATCTTGGCCGTTGGATGAAGATCCAATGGCCAAGATTGGTCTAGCGCAAACGCAATGCCATGCCTCAAATTACTACGTAGCGTAGTGGTTAAGGCGCTATGCATGCAAAGAGCGCGAGTTCGAGCCACCGTGAAGCACTTCTCCTTGTGTGGATGCACGCAATCTCAACTGCACAATCAGCTACGAATAGCCCAGATAGTCCAATCGGGCGCACGCATGATTGGACGCCCAGTTTCACGTATGATCTCACACGCTAGTGTGTGAAGCTGAAGCAGGCGAGGAGCGATCTGAGCCGTCCGATCACGAGACTACTTGGACATGCTCGTGCGTTAGGCGCGCGGGAGAGGAGATAGCGGGCACGTGCAAAGCTGCAGCAACATGGGATCTTTAGTGACACTTAAATCCGTCACTAAAGACACCCTCATTTAATATTTTGAATATGTAATGACCAAATTGCCCCCAATCCTTGCAACTATAAAAGGAGACCCCTACCATATGAAATTCTCATCCCTTCCTTCACCTCTCTCCCTCTCCAATGCTCTAGAGAAGCTTATCCCACACCTGAGATGCTCCTTTAGAGCCAAATCCAAAGTTTTCTCACCCCCGTTCCAGAAGTGGATCCCACGACGATGACGATGTTCTGCCTCCTTCCCGCTTTTTCCTACTTCATCCTCCTTCTTCCCGCCCCGTCCTCCATCTTCCAGATGTCCCTCCATCCGGCTCGTCCTCCAAGCAATCGTCGAGGAGGATAACATCTCTCTCCCTTCTTTTTATTGCTTTCTAGAATAGAATTTCCCACTTTCTAGCTATAATCATTTCCCACTTTCTAGCTGTAATTTCCCTCTTTGTAGTTGTAAAAATAGTATTCATTTATCAAGTGATTTTCTCTCTCTCTCTTAGTGTTAATATCAATTCCATTGTAATTATCTCACTTTCAAACGAAAATACCAAAAAAATATAATCGTGGATTTTAGATCGACGTAGCCTCTCTGTATTCGACCTAGAATTTCTTTACGAATTTCGGTTAAATTTTATCTGTTGATGGATTGCTTTGCAAATCGAACTACAATGATGGGTTTCTTCAAATCCAACTTCAATTGCATTGTTTCCCGCTATACAACAACTGCCCATCGAAGCGAGGGTGCACACCAGATTGCATGCACGCCATCTGAGGCGTGCATTTAAGACGACCGGGAGCTGCGCCTGCCGTCCAATCCTTGCAATCGCACGAGGCACGTGATTCAAATCAAAGCGCGCACAATCTGCAGACGAGCGTCGATCGTGTGATGCCTCATCCGACGGCTGCCAGCGCACGCACCAATAGTGCGGATTTCAAACGGCTGCGAGCGCACATTCTCCTCTCGCGATCACAGCCGTCCACACCTAATCCAACAGTCAACGATTGTCGCACCCTACGACAGTTACGGCCAAGCATCCAAGAGCCAGCCAAGGTGCGTGAATGCTTTAGCGACGTCTCTGGCAAGTCTTTAAAGACGTTTTAAATGTCAGTAAAGGCCTGTGCACACAAACCACCTCCATTCCACCACTATATAAACACCCCTACACCCCCCATTGCAAATCATCTCTACCTACTCTACTCCCACTTAATCCTAAGCTATAGTAGCCTACCAAAGCTCCATTAGAGCTTACTCTCAAGCTCTAAAGGCCTCCTATTAGTGTAGCATTCCTTTATCCCACCAAATATTCGTCCTTCATCCCATCACCTTTATAGGTCACCTTGAAGCCATCCTTCTACCTCCATTTCGAAGCCTCAATGAAGCATTCCTCTACCTGGCGTCTTTCTGCATCTCACCTCCATCGTCCCGCTCCTCAACTCCTTCGTTCAAGCTTCCACCAGGCGCCGTCATCTCGCCGAACAGTCGATTCGAGAGATTCCTTCTCACCTTCATCTCTTTTTATGCTTTCATAAATTATTATAATAGACAATTGTGCAATATATCGTATTTGTTCCATCTCTCTTGTGAATTTATTCTACTTGCCTTTTTATTTCGAAAACACAGAAAAATTAACAAAATCTCAAAATACCAAAAAGAAACAAAACGAAGCACGATTTTCAAGCAAGGTAAACGTTGCCTCCCCATGTTCAACTCAGGACTCCTTTGGAGTTTCGGTAAAATTGTATTTGATAACGAGTTTTGCAACTACAATGATGGGTTCCGCCAAACCCTGATTTCTATCATGCGAAACGCATTCATCATTTTGGCGTCGTTACCGAGTAGGCAATGAAATTTACTTTCTTGTCTTTTGCGCTTCTTTGCATTTACATATTACTAACCCTACTTATCTCTAATCTATTGTCTTGTAGGTACCCTAGCATGGAGATCCATGTGCAGTAGACCAGAGTAAAGTGTGGGTAGAGTACTTTGTAAGTGTCCCCCACATTTCCCACTCACTAGTTTCATTTCGCCACACTCATAACCAAGACCAAATCTACTTAGGTGCTTGCATAAACCCTAGGATAGAATTGTTTGTCTTGTTTGCCACCTCCACTCATCTCACCCCCACATTTTATATTAAAAAGAAAAAACAAAAGATACTTTCTGTGAGACGAATCAATATATACACTTTCTACACCCACATTTGAGGCACATAACCTAACTTGATTTTCATCTACTCAATCAGGATTCTGACCTTTGGAACCGGTACACCAATTCAACAAATATAGGAGTAGAAATCATATTAGGTTAATCACCTTTTTGTGTGCCTTAATCGGTGGTGCATTTGGGCCAATTGATTGAATTATCTGGGCCACTCCACCTAATTTAAAAGAAATTCATTTTGTAGCTGCCCCATAGGATTCAATATTTAGGTCAAGCCAGGCACTCCATATTTTCTTAATTTATAAAGGAAAAACACTTGATCTCATGCTTTCAGAATTGGTTTGCATCACAAAACTTTGTTGAATACACCTAATATTTGAGTCCTAAAAGCTACTAAGCAAGATTCGAATCCTAAAACTCACCTCATCATTAATAATCTTGCTTGAAAACATTTTGGTTGTGCACATTCACACATTCTCAAACAAATCATTAAGGGAACAACCCATTAAGAGCCCATCACATTCCAGAAGCACCAATATCCCAAGCCTAACTAAAATTAATTAGACGTTGGCCCTAAGGACTAGTTCACTCGTTGGGATCTAGATTGAGATTGTTCACGATTAACCTGCTTATACTAGTCAATCGGATGTCTACCTAGGGGAGTAGCGTCAAACGACCGTGGCTGGGGGGTACACTAGGAGCCAAAGGCACAAGACAAAGGAAGAACCTTCTCCCCAGTCCCTACTAATTTGACCATAATCTTTGGATGAATTTTGAGAGTTTGTAGACCTTTAGGCTACACAACCTAAGGATAGGCTTGTATTTTTGTGCTACAGGACTAATTGCGCAGCAATCATAGGTCTTAATTGACCGAAATTAGGCTAGGACTTAGCATAACTTAGGGTAACTCATGCATGCATAAGCATTATCTGCATCTTTACTGCTTTACTTTAGCTATGCATAAAATAACGTTATAATGTGCGATTAAGTGCATTATGTCGATTGTAGGCAATAAGCTAATTAGGAGCTAGATCTGGAGCTAGATCTGGAGCAGGATCTAAAGCTGGATTAAGAATAACGGGTGTTGAAGCAGAGCTGGAGCAGAAGACTTAGATTAGATGTAGGAATAATGATGTAAGGGAGTTAAGGTTTGCTATTCTATTAAGTAGGAATAAAGCAGTAAAATGTGAAGAGCTTAGGTCCATCCTAGCCCTAGGATAGCCTAAAGACTTCCCCAAGCCTTAGCCACCCTTAGATTAGGTCACAGCACCCTAGGAAGGTCCAAAACCCTAGTTCAAACCCTTATCTGGACATCCAGATGAATTATAGGATGTCCAGAACCCTTAGCCAACTCCTGCACACCTTAAACTCACTTCTGCAGTGTTATTGGACATCCAGACACTTGGTCAAACAACCAATTTCTGCAGAATACCCAAACAGAACCTTGAATCCTTCCTGACACTGATTGGATGTCCAGAAAAAAATTTTGGACTTCTGATTTTTGAGTATAAGACGTCTGACACTATTATTAAACGTTTGATACTGCTCTCCAGTCCCTGTTTTGAGATTCAAGCCTTGATCTTGGATCTCTAGGTCCCTAAACCCAATTCCAACCCATAGGAACCTAAATTAAGGTGACCTAACCCTAGCACATCACCTCTAGACCTCCCTAAGGACCTAATTATGTCCTCACTAAACCTAATTGACTTGGATCTTAGTCAATTCCATCAGCCTATTCAATTGGACTCATTGAGTCCAATTGAGCTCTGATCTCAGCACACACTGTCCAATTGGACTCAGTGAGAGTCCAATTGACCTAGAAGTAAACTAATTGAGTTGTTTTACTCTTAACTAAGTTTCCAACTCCCAATTAAACTTGTATTAAGTTTAATTGCACTTTACCTTAGTGAATTAGGGTTTATAACCCAAATTTGAGGCATACCTTGACCTAAACCCACTATAACCTAACCTAATCAACCTAGCCACCTAAGTTTTGACCCACACACACCATCCATGCAAAAATACCTAGCCTAGGGTTCTCTAGAACTCTCTACCATGTGTGGTTGCCTTGGTTGCTAAAATTAGTAACCAAAAGCCATTCAATTTTTAGATCCACATTTGGTGGGTCTAAAAGCCACCATCCATCCTATCTCTCTCACTCTCCCACGCGCTCCCACCATAGGCCTCTCTAGAGAATTCCATAATTCTCTAGAGAGCTTCCCCTAGGTCTATAAAAAGACCTAAGGGGTGGCCATTTGCACCCATCCACTTTTTGGCCATACTTGCTTGGCTCCATCCACCTCCACTTAGGCTAGCCACCACCGTCTCCACTCCATCTCCATGAGCTAAGCACCACCATGAAGGACACCATGCCAGGTTGCTGGATCACTCCTCCAACCTCTCTCCAATGGTTGGCCTAAGCTCCATTAGCCACCCCTCTTTCTCCTCTCCACCACTCCAAGGCCATCGGAGCCCACCTCCGAATGCCCTCACTTCAGATAGATTAGTAGCTAGCTCTTTACATTTACTACTTAGTAGTGTAGCCCTTATTCTCCCCCAATGATGCATGCAAAATCCCCCCGTAGATTCTTGTATGCAATCATTTTCTGATAGCTAGCTTTACATTTTTAAGCATTCATATACAAGCTTTCCTCTACAAGTTCATGTTGCGAACACTCTCCAAATGAATGAATGAAAAGTATATTTTCTATATATATATATGTCTATGTGTTGAGAATCACCATGATCTCATTGCAATCTTTTGTGTGATTAATGTTGCCTGCTTTTAATTCCTGATATTCTTGCAAGTAAGCATGTCGTACTTCAATATGAGATAATCAAAATCGCCATGCGAATTTAAATAAAGTAGAGCAATAAAAGATCAACTTCAGAATGAAACAAATGCCTCCCAGAGACAAACGACCGGGACTTAAGTCTCGTTATCTTTTATTGAATATCTTTGTTTGATCGTATTGTGCACTATACTACGACGTTTTCCTATCAAAAACTTGCTCTACGCATAACAAACAAATGGTGCTGTTGCCAGGGAGGCAACGTCATTTTTCTTGATTTCGATCTTTTAAACTATCACTGACAAATTTGCCTCTACTTTGTTTTTGGATGTGCAGGAAAAACAAAAAAAAAAAAAGGGATCTGCACACACATCGAGTGCGGAAAAAGAAATCCAGGTGCACATCATCTCTTCTTAGATTAGGTTTTCTTCTGAACCCTAGGATTAGATTTATTTTCAGCAATTTCTTTTGAAAAAAAAATAAAAAAAAAGATCAAAAATCCATATTAGGTTTCCTTTTGAATCCTAGGTTAGTTTGAAAAAGCAAAATATATATATATATCTTTGAAAATCCTTTGAAAAAAATTTTTCCTTTTAGAAAAAAAAAACATTTTTTTTGGTGGGAAGCTTGGATTTCAAACTCAAACCCTCTTTAAAAGCTTCTTCACCACTTTTTGATTTTTGGCTAGATTCAAAATCTATTTTAAAAATTCGATTGCTAAAAAATTAGTGAGCAAAAAATTCTGAAATTCAGGCTAAACCTTCATTTTCAAACCATCTTTCAAACGACACCATTCTTTTGAAAAAATTTCAAGTATAAATTTTTTTAAAAATTTGCGAAGTGCAAAAGGGTTAGACTGACCTATATTCGAGATTTTTCAAATTTCAAAAAGCAATTCCAAGCAATCTGCAAATCTGTTTTGACTAAATATGGTGTGGTTTGAAAGCTGATCTCATTGGCTTTATTTTCCATATTTTTCCTGAATTTTCAAAGGTCATTTAATACTGTTTCAAGGCGAAAAACCAACCAGGGGTCAAAATTCTAGATCTGACCCCTTGACATTCAAAAATCCCTAAAAATTTGGTTGAAATAGTAAAAATTCCAAAGAAATATTCTCTGGAAAGCTAATTGAGAAAGGAATCTACTTGCCAAATTTCAAGTTAATTGGATTCCAATTAGAGAATGAATTTTACTTTTGTGGTCTACTGAAATAGAACAAAACCCTAGAATTGCATGAACCTTAGGGTAAATCTTTAGAGTTACAATTTAGAGACCACACTTGGGCTAACCTAGACTTAATCAAGTCTAGTACTTAGCCGGTGAGCTTGGTCACCTTGTGGGGTACTCACCAAGAGAAAACCCCAACTGAAGAAAATGGGCTAAAACATATTTTAAAACACGAAATAAAACCTGAATTCGTTGTTGTATTACTGGGTGGTTTCAACCTCTTGGCTGGGTTAGCGAAGAGGCGGGAATCGCTTTCAGTCAGTTGTACGACGAATTTCTTCAAGAATGAAAACCTAAAATGAAAAATCTAGTCATCTGATTCATAAGGACCACTTGATTGATAGGGCCTTAGCCTTGTCTTGCTTGGCTACACCAACCCAGGGGTTGGGTGGTGTATGCGAGGAAGGAGGTCACTTAGACCACACTTGGTTGGACCTTGGGAGCCACTCCCAAGGAGGCGAGTCACCTCACTAGGACCATCTTCTCCCCCACTTCTTCTACTCCCAGAGCCACCATGGCTAATCCTGGACCTGGGCCTAGACCAGGTCAGGATATCAAGAATCTGGACCCGATGGCTCGTCTGGAAGCCCGGGTAGTCGAATCCAAGGAGCAGCATCGGCAAAGCATGGATCGCATTCTAACGACGCTGGACAAAATGTAGCACCTACAGCGAGGAGAATAACTGCGGGATTTCTACAACCCAACCGCACAAATCGTCGCACCACTGGTCAGAATTCCTGCAGGCGGAGATGAGTTTGAGCTCAAGCCCAATGTGATTGGGTTGATCAGCACTCATTTCTATGGGAACTCAAGTAAGATCCGTTCCAGCACCTTAAGGACCTGAGTCGACTCGCTAAAACGATTCAACCCAGGAATATCGATCTCAGGATTGTTCTAATGAAGCTGGACAAAGCTTCATACTGGTTCAAGACCATTAGGAAGCCAATTGGAACCTAGCCGAAATTACGACATGAATTCCTGCAAAAGTTCTTCCCAATCGGTCGAACAAACACAATGAGATGCGCAATCACGACTTTCTCCCAGGGAGCCGGGGAGAAGTTACATGAAGCTTGGGACAGATTTCACGACCTTCTTCGGAAATGCCCGCATCATGGTATACCCAGATGGCACTTGGCTTAGATCTTTTACCATGGGCTGGATGACACACATCGGTATATGGTCGATGTATCTAGTGGCGGGAATTTCCTCGCAAAAGACGAGAACAACGCATTTGAGCTATTTGAATCATTAGCGGAGAACTCGATGAATGTCGCATCCATGAACTAGTTCCAGCGGCCTGGTCAGCAGCGGGTTGGTGTCCACGAGGCTCACACCGAGTCTATTCGAGCCAACATGGATATCATCATCAAGCAGCTGGATAGAATAAATCTAATTGAGAAGAAGATTGACCAGATCAGTCAGGGTCAATTTGACTTGAGCTCTATCACCTCAAGACCCTCCTATGCACCCCGAGCCCCTCCTGCTTGAGTTAATCTACTCACTCGGGATGCATCTTCTCCGTATTTACGAGATCTCACATATCAAGATCCCATAAATAATCTAGATCTGGCACCCTACGACCAAAGTTACACACCACCCACAGATTATAATGCATATCCCCTTGACGGATATACGTCTCAGACATCTTCAGCCTACGAGGACGTCAGTGCTATCCAAGGATACGGGCGTAATAACCTGTATTCAGAGACGTATAACCCTGGTTGGCGCCAGCATCCGAACTTCTCCTGGTCTGATAATTCATAGAGATCACATCAAGATCCACACTACCAAACCAGGCAATACGGGAATGCACAAAACACATACCCTAGGCAGCAACCATTCCCGCATCAGCAGCAACCTTGCTCTTTATACCAGCTGCTACACCAAGCTGCCAATCACCCTCCAAAGCGAGCTGACCCTTTGGAGGCACTAAAAGAGGAGCTGTAAGAATCAATGAGGAAATATACACAAGATAGCTTGCATATTATGAAGGCGATGGCTGATCAGATACAGACTATACAGAACACGTAGAATCAGCTGTTGTAGGAGCACAGGACTCAGGGAGCCTTGCCCTCCCAACCTGTCCTGAATCCTCGATATGTGCAGAACCAAGGCACCTCGCCTAGGTTTCAGGCACCACAAGGATAGGCACACACCATATTACAGGCACCTCCTGCACCACCTGGTTATGCTCAAGGCTAGCCACCTTTGCAGAATCCTGCATACTTTACCCCTTCCGCTCCCCCACCACCTCATGGACAGCAAGCCGATGCACACGCTGTCTCTTTGAGGAGCGAAAGGAAGACATTTGACCCACCACTTAGGTAGGCAGGTCCCAATTTTTCCCACCCTTCGTCGCAGGCGGGTTCGACTCCTTCATCTTAGGAGCCACCTGCGGTAGATAAGGGTAAGAGGCCACTCAATACTAAGATTCCCGTCCCTTTTCCTGAGGCTCTGACACGAAATGCAATACGGAAAAAGGACACGCGGAATTTTGAGGACCTGAAATCGATGCTCAAGGAAGTACATATTCAGGTCCCCCTCCTTAAGGCAATCAATCACATTCCCGCTGTCGCTAGGTTCTTTAAGGACTATTGTACCTCGAAGCGACAGCTAAGAATTAGATGACAGGCAATACTATCGAAAGAGGCTAGCGTCGTGATTCTAGCTGACTTGCCGCCGAAGAAGAAAGACGGTGGTACTCCACTCATATCCTACTTCTTGCAGAATTCTCCATTTGATAGGGCCCTTCTAGATCTGGGTTTGTCCATTAACCTAACTCCCACTACCGTATTTGATCGATTTCAATTTGGGCAGTTGAAGCCCACCTTGGTCACAATTCAGCTGGCTAACAGATCAATCAAAACACCAAAGGGGGTGGTTGAGAACGTGATCGTGAAAGTCCGCAGGTTTTGCTTTCCCACAGATTTTTTTGTTCTCGATATGGAAGTTCCTCCTAATCTCCTAGATGCATCGATTATTTTGGGTCGCCTATTTCTGGTGACAGCTCGAGCGAACATCGATTGTGCATCCGGGTGTATGGAGATAGCCCTAGGCAATGAGGAACTTCGACTAGACATATCCAGGGCAGCAAAGAACTTCGACTGTGATCGAATAGAGGACGATGGTGAAGACGAAGATGCGGCATACTGTGGTAACAATGGGCTCCTTTGTGATGACCAAATGTCTCATTCATCTGCACTATCAGGGTTCTTGGACCTCGATCCACACAGGACTGAAACCACTGCACTACACATATCTCCTCGAGGATCTGACTGTTTAGGGTGTGCTTCTGACCAAAGCACCCTTGAATCTAGCTATCCTGATCCATACATTATCAAATCACCCTTGTTGTTGCAGGAAGACGTGACCACAGCTAGCAGGTTTCCCGTTAACGTAGTCACAACTGATTATTCCACAGGGAGTGACTCAGCGAGAATTCACGTGCACATGGATCAACAGATTCCCACCCTCGATTTTGCTCCTCCCACTCTCATTTCTAACTCTAACCCACTCGTGATTGAATTGAAGCCCTTACCTGACTCACTCAAGTATGTGTTCTTGGGCGAAAGTGAGACATACCCAGTCATTATCAATGCCCACTTAACCCAAGAACAAGAGCACCAATTGATTTCTACGCTGCAAGACCATAGGGCTGCTATCGGGTGGAGTATTGCTGATCTCTGCGGTATTCGCCCCTCGTATTGCACTCATCACATCTACACGGATGAGGGGGTGAAACCTTCGAGACAACCTCAAAGACGGCTTAACCCGAATATGCTAGAGATTATTAAGAAAGAGATCTTCAAATGGCTAGATGCAGGTATTGTATAGCCAATCTTAGACAACCAATGGGTGAGTTCGATCCAGATAGTGCCCAAGAAAGTAGGCCTCACCGTCATAAAGAATGATAAGGGCGAATCCATCCCGACCCGCACTGCAACATCTTGGCAAGTCTGCATCGACTATAAGAAACTAAACACGGCTACCCAAAAGGATCACTTTCCTTTGTCGTTCATTGATAAGATCTTGGAACAGTTAGTTGGACGCAGTTTCTTCTGCTTTCTAAATGGATACTCCAGGTATAATCAAGTAGCGATTAGCCTGGAAGATCAAGACAAGACCACGTTCACATGCCCCTTTGGAACATTCGCTTTCAAGCTAATGCCCTTTGGTCTCTGCAACTCACCAGCGACATTTCAGTGTTGTATGATGGCCATCTTCTTTGACATGATTGGGGACTATGTGGAGGTATTCATGGATGACTTCTTCATTTTTGGAGATGATTTCACATCTTCTCTTGATAACCTCACCAAGATCCTGAAACGGTGTATTGAGGTGAACCTAGTACTATCTTGGGAGAAAAGCCATTTCATGGTGAGGGATGGCATAGTACTGGGACACAGGATCTCCAAAAATGGACTCGAGGTCGACCGAGCTAAATCAAAGATTATCTCCCACTTACTGCCACCTAGCTCGATCAAGCAGATCAGATCATTCTTGGGTCATGTCAGCTTCTATTGGAGATTTATACGCGATTTCTCGAAAATCGTACGGCCTTTGACGAATCTCCTGGTTGCCGATGCCCCTTTTGAATTTGACACCTCGTGTCTCAGCGCCTTCGAGACTTTACGAAGCACTGTCTCCAACTCCCCGACTCTCCAACCACCCGACTGGTCGCTTGATTTCGAAATGATGTGCGACGCTTCTGATTTTGCCGTCGGTGCTGTTTTAAGCCAGTGTCCAGAAAAATAACCCTTTGTCATATACTATGCTAGCAAGACGCTGAATGAGGCTTAGCACAATTGTACTGTCACCGAAAAAGAATTGCTAGCAGTAGTATTCAGGTTGGAGAAATTCAGATCGTACTTATTAGGGTCCAAGGTCATCATTTTCACTGACCACTCTGCCCTCCGGCATTTGTTGGCAATGAAGGATGCCAAACCATGACTCATCAGATGGATCCTTCTATTGTAGGAATTTGATATTGAAATCCGTGACAAAGCCGGAAAGCAGAATGTTGTGGCAGATCACCTATCCAGATTGGACCCAGACCGCATTCCTTATTCCCTACCTATCCACAAACAATTTCTAGATGAATCTCTTTTGGCAATTCATTCTGTTGAGCTCCCCTGGTACACGGATATCACGAACTACCTTGCCGTAGGCAAGATTCCCGTGAACCTATCCAAGGATCAGAAACTCAAATTCATTGCGGAGGCCAAATACTACCTCTGGGATGACCCACTGCTCTTCCGCATTGGAGCAGATCAGATTATTCGAAGATGTATCCTAGACTCTGAGATACCTAGTGTGTTATCTTATTGCCACAACGATGCTTGTGATGGTCATTTCTCGGGACAAAAAGCCACTACAAAAATTTTACAGTTGGGATTTTTCTAGCCAACCATCTTCAGAGAGACACACGAATACGCCCAACACTGCAAACAATGCCATTCGATCGATTCTATGATCAGGAGAGACATGATGCCACTCCAACCCATCATGGTTGTAGAAGTGTTCGACGTCTGGAGTATCGATTTTATAGGCCCATTTCTGAACTCGCATGGCTTTGAGAACATATTACTAGCTGCTGATTATGTCTCGAAGTGGGTTGAGGCCATCTCGTCAAGATAGGCTGACCATAAGACCGTCATTTCTTTCATATGGCAGAACATCTTCGCGAGATTCGGAATACCCCATGCTCTGATTAGCGACGGGGGAAGCCACTTCATTCATGCCTATTTAAGGTCATTGTTAAAGAAATATAGGGTAATCACCGTATAGCCACCCCGTATCACCCACAGACCAATGGGCAGGCTGAAGTGTCTAACCGTCAGATCAAGCTGATTCTCCAGAAGACGGTTAGCCAGACAGGAAGGACTGGTCCGACAAATTAGTTGACGCACTCTGGGCATATTGGACCGCATACAAGGCCCCACTCGTAATATCACCATATCGCATGGTATATGGCAAGGCCTATCACCTTCCTGTAGAGCTGGAACACCACGCCTTTTGGGCAATGCAAAAATGTAACCTTGACCTCGATGCAGGAGGTCAAGAACGGAAACTCCAGCTCAGTGAATTAGAAGAGATCCAGCGGGAGGCCTATGAGAACGCATTGATATACAAGGACAAGACCAAGGCCTTTCATGACCGCCACATCCGGAGGAAAGCATTCACGCCGAACCAGCGAGTCTGGTTGTTTGATTCATGACTGAAACTATTCGCAGGGAAGCTCAAGTCCAAATGGACTGGCCCTTATGTTGTGATTCATCCATATCCTAATGGGGCAGTCCAGATCAAGGACCCAAAATCTGGGCATGTATCTACGGTAAATGGCCAATGCCTCAAGCCATTTTTGGCCCAGGAACCTCCTCCACCTGACGAGATTGTTCATCTTATTGAGGACGTGTGATTGAATTCTCGCCCAGTTGGAGGCGTTAAACTCAACACATATAGATACCATTTACCCCACATCCCACCATCATTTATACATAACCATTTTTATATATAGCATATTTTTTCTGTTAGCATAGTTTCTTTCTGCATATTGCATACTGACAGGTTGGCCGGTGCTGAATGTATAATTTTAGGAGCAACTACAGGTGATTTCTACCCATTCTCTCCCTGCAGGACTTATTTTCTTTTATATCCATGCATGAGGACATGTAAGAACTTAGGCATGGGGGGTAGATCCAACAAAACTGAAATTTTTTATGCCAACATTTAGGAAAACCTCGGAGCTGCATGTAAAATGTACTTTAGGACCCTAAATAAAAGAACAACCGACTCCACTTCCAATGCTCACATTGGAGCTAGAAATCGTCCGCAACAGCCACTTCCGACTCACCCGCTCACCTGTTCTAAATTTAGGGTCAAGCTTATTGTAACCCGAAAGGGAAATTTCATGAAGTACGAATATAAGAGGTTAATTGTTTATAGCATATATACATATTGCATTCATGAATAAGATTATTTTATTAAGAGAATGCATTAGAGATTTTATCCTCTAATTGACTCCTATAATCTGGAATCCAGTACAACTTTTCACACACACGTAGAATTTGCAATGGCTTCACGGTGAAGGCTGATAAACATCTTTAGTTTGTCGAAAAGAAGCCGTGCTTCTCCTGAACCCCTTGATAGTGTTTTGGGAGTCAGGCAGATTTTCTTCCAAAAATCCACCAAATAGTGTGAGATGAGAGTAGAGTGTACTGGTGCTCTAAGATTAGTGCATGGAATCCGGAGTCCTAGATAATTAGGTGACGATACTCTTAGATTAGGCATAGTTTTCGCTCTTGGTTCCTGCGTATACATTTTTGTGCGAATTGTGAGAGCCACCAAATAAGGCAAATACGCGGAAAGCAAGTTCTCATAAAACTAGGGCTAAGGTGGATGGTTACAACCATTCTTTACGAAATCCTTAGCTAAAGAAGGGTATTGATGCCAAGGTCAGAAATACACCATCCTATCTGTCTCTTCCGATGCCATGAGTAGGCACTTCCACCAAATAAGCCACCCAATGTCTCTTGAGTACCACCAATCCCTAATAATGCCTCCTCAATAAAGTTCATGGATGTGTTATGTTGAAAAAAAAATGATGAAAAAAAGAAAAGGAGAAAAGAAAGAAAAGTTAAAAAAATTAGAAAAAGCAAAGAAAAAAAAAAGAGTGAATTTTTAGTTTAGTTGCATTGAGCCAATACTACCAAATAAATTTGAGATCCACCAAATATGGCCTAAACCTATTTTTCTGTGTTTCTGATCGCCCGAATATTGGCTGAGGAATTCTAACTTAGTGTTAGGGTTATGAGAACTCAATTAAAGTGTTAATGCCAAGTGAGACCACCAAATACAGATCGTATATGTGAATCTGGTGAGGTTGTGAGTTCTAAGAAAAAGAGAGAAAAGAAAAAGAAAAAGAGAAAGAGAGAATGAATATAAAGGAATTAGAAGAGAGCATAGTTTTTCTCGTCTTTCTCTGAGTTGAGTTACTTAGTAGTCTGGGAATTTAGATTCTGCAGTACTAGTCTCTATGTAGCACCAAGTGAGAGTGAGCCACCAAATATATAATCTTTTCCCTCAGAAATTCTCTACCTAAGCCTAAAGCCGAGGTGGAATTTATAGAATATTTTGAATACCCCGAGGGAAGTTCACCTATCCCAATAGAATTTTTACTAGGGGTCAAGTACAGACTTTAGAGGTGTATTAGTTTTTCACTCGAATCCGTAGCCAAAGCTACATAGCTGCACTTTCACGATTGTCTGGATTTCTAGAGCATAGGATGAAAACAAAAAGGAGAAAATTCTCTCGGCATACATTTGATAAAATAATCAGTCCCTTAGGAACCCTTGCTGTAAATAATTTAGTCTTGCATTTACTAAGGACTAGCAAGATTTAGGCATGGGGGTATGATTGCGCAGATCATAGGTCTTAATTGACCTAATTTAGGCTATGACTTAGCATAAGTTAGGATAATTCATGTATGCATAAGCATTATCTGCATCTTGACTGCTTTACTTTAGCTATGCATAAAATAATGTTATAATGTACTGATTAAGTGCATTATGTCGATTGCAGGCAATAAGCTAATCAGGAGCTAGATCTGGAGCTGGATCTGGAGCAGGATCTGAAGCTCGATCAGGAATAACGGGTGTTGCAGCAGAGCTGGAGCAGAAGACTTAGATTAGATGTAGGAATAATGATGTAAGGGAGTTAAGGTTTGCTATTCTATTAAGTAGGAATAAAGCAGTAAAATGTGAAGAGCTTAGGTCCATCCTAGCCCTAGGATAGCCTAGAGACTTCCCCAAGCCTTAGCCACCCTTAGATTAGGTCATAGCACCCTAGGAAGGCTCAAAACCCTAGTTCCAACCCTTATCTGGACGTTCAGATGAATTATAGGATGTCCAGAACCCTTAGCCAACTCCTGCACACCTTAAACTCACTTCTACAGCGTTATTGGACTTCCAGACACTTGGTCGGACATCCAATTTCTGCAAAATACCCAAGACAGAACCTTGAATCCTTCCTGACTCTGATTGGACGTCCAGACAACAATTCTGGAGTTCTAATTTTTGAGTATAAGACATCTGACACTATTATTAGACGTCTGATACTGCTCTCCAGTTCCTGTTTTGAGATTCAAGCCTTGATCTTGGATCTCTAGGTCCCTAAACCCAATTCCAATCCCATAGGAACCTAAATTAAGGTGCCCTAACCCTAATACATCACCTCTAGACCTCCCTAAGGACCTAATTATGTCCTCACTAAACCTAATTGACTTGGATCTTAGTCAGTTCCATCAGCCTATTCAATTGGACTCATTGAGTCCAATTGAGCTCTGATCTCAGCACACACTGTCCAATTGGACTCAGTGAGAGTCCAATTGACCTAGAAGTAAACTAATTGAGTTGTTTTACTCTCAACTAAGTTTCCAACTCCCAATTAAACTTGTATTAAGTTTAATTGCACTTTACCTTAGTGAATTAGGGTTTATAACCCAAATTTGAGGCATACCTTGACCTAAACCCACTATAACCTAACCTAATCAACCTAGCCACCTAAGTTTCGACCCACACACACCCACACACACCATCCACACTAAAATACCTAGCCTAGAGTTCTCTAGAACTATCTACCATGTGTGGTTGCCTTGGTTGCTAAAATTAGCAACCAAGAGCCATTCAATTTTTAGATCCACATTTGGTGGGTCTAAAAACCACCATCCATCCTCTCTCTCTCACTCTCCCACGTGCTCCCACCATAGGCCTCTCTAGAGAATTCCATAATTCTCTAGAGAGCTTCCCCTAGGTCTATAAAAAGACCTAAGGGTTGGCCATGTGCACCCATCCACTTTTTGGCCATACTTGCTTGGCTCCATCCACCTCCACTTAGGCTAGCCACCACCGTCTCCACTCCATCTCCATGAGCTGAGCACCACCATGAAGGACACCATGCCAGGATGCTGGATCACTCCTCCAACCTCTCTCCAATGGTCGGCCTAAGCTCCGTTAGCCACCCCTCTTTCTCCTCTCCACCACTCCAAGGCCATCGGAGCCCACCTCCGAATGCCCTCACTTCAGATAGATTAGTAGCTAGCTCTTTACATTTACTGCTTAGTAGTGTAGCCCTTATTCTCCCCCAATGATGCATGCAAAATCCCCCCGTAGATTCTTGTATGCAATCATTTTCTGATAGCTAGCTTTACATTTTTAAGCATTCATGTACAAGCTTTCCTCTACAAGTTCATGTTGCAAACACTCTCCAAATGAATGAATGAAAAGTATATTTTCTATATATATATGTCTATGAGTTGAGAATCACCATGAGCTCATTGCAATATCTTTTGTGTGATTAATGTTGCTTGCTTTTAATTCCTGATATTCTTCAACTAAGCATGTCGTACTTCAATATGTGATAATCAAAACTACCATGCGAATTTAAATAAAGTAGAGCAATAAGAGATTGACTTCAGATTGAAATAAATGCCTCCCAGAGCCGAACGACCGGGACTCAAGTCTCGTTATCTTTTATTGAATATCTTTGTTTGATCATATTGCACACTATACTACGACATTTTCCTATCAAAAATGTGCTTTACGCATAACAAACAAGGACTCCTCTTCCCCATCCTTCTGACTTCCTTCTAGTGTATGCTTGGAAGGGGTTCATTTAACCCTAGATTGGAAGAACCTTTAGACCATTCCCAGAGGTGCAGGTTGAGCTATAGCCAAGCAGATCCCATGGCTGATCAACAACCACCTCCCCCACCCCTGAACCAGTAGGAGCTGATTCAGAGGTAGTTGAAAGAATTACAACAGATGCAGCAATTGTTCCAACGAATGAATAGTCAAGGCGCTCAGCCCTTGAAGGATTTCTATGATCCTTCAAACTATGGGGAACATCCTGGCATCATGATTCCCACCGGAGACATAGAAATCAAGTCCCAAGTCTTAAGTTTGATTAAGCATTTCCATGGGCTTGGCTCAGAGGACCCATTCCAGCACTTGGAGAATCTGACCACTTTGGTTCAGACCACCAAAGCAAGGAATGTGAATGAAGAGCAAATGATCATCAGGCGCTTTCCCCACTCTCTCAGGGATAAGACCGCACATTGGTATCGGACCATCAGATGGCCAACAGAAACATGGGCTGCTCTTAAGTCAGCTTTCCTGAAGAAATTCTTCCCAATCGGACGGACCAATGCCTTGTGACAGGTGATTACCACTTTTGCCCAGCGGACAGGGGAACCGTTTCATGGTGCCTGGGAGTGATTCCAGGAACTTTTGAGGAAGTGTCCACACCACAAGGTGTCGAAATGGCAACTCATGCAGATTTTCTATCACGGGTTGGTTGAACAACTCCGTAATCACGTGGATGCCTCCTACAGAGGTAATTTCCTCAACAGGGATGTAGATAGCACATACGACATGTTTGAGGAAATGAGCGATAACTCAATTAATCATGCCTCCATGGATGCATTCAACCGGTCCCAACAACCCAGGTCAAATGCTAAGGAGATACAGGATTCTCATTCAGTTGACATGGAATTGATTTGTAATAAGCTTGATAAAATGGACTTGGTTGCTAAAAGAATGGAAGAGTGGATGTCTGGAAATTTGGGAAACACTTCTACACGTACTCAATCCCAGAATTCGGGATTCCATTCCTTACAAGCTCCCACGGGGCGGGAGTTCGTGAACCAACTTGAATCGGCTCAACCTGTGAGCCAGGATTTCTTGGAACCTTATGGGTTCCAAACTAGGGCCTTTGATCCCAGTTTTTCTTATCCTTCCTTCTCTCCATCCTCGTCCTATGAGGATGCATATACAATGTAGGAGAATGTTAGGTCCAACCTATATTCCAACACTTATAACTTGGGTTGGAGGAACCACCCTAACTTATTCTGGAAAAGTCAGGGGCAACAAACCCAAACTCGACCCAGCAACTATGCATCTCAAAGACCTATGGGTCAGGGTCAAGTATACACCCAATTGCCCCTGAGACCGGTTACTCAACCATCTTGGAATGCCCAACAATCTGTAGGGTAGGCTAATTTAAACCGGCAGATGGTGGAAATGCAAGGGTCCACGCTTCAGCTTATGCAACAAATGAAGACATCATTGGAGAACTTGCAATCTAGGTTAATTGCTAACACCCGACAACCCGGATCTTTACCATCCCAACCCGTACCCAACCCGTGCAATGTCCAAAATCAGGGCAATAGAGCCCAAGGGTATGGGAATCAAAGGAACCCACATGCACATGCTCAGGTGGTTCAGCAAGGTCCCTTCTCTTCTTCTTCTTTTGGTTACATGACCAATCAAGGCCCTCAAATCTTCACTAACCCACCTCAAGACCCGAACCCATATGCCTCTGCAAACTCCATCACCTAGAAAAGTGGAAAGCAGACCCAGAATCCTGAGTTACCATCTAGATGCCAAAACCCTGGGGAGCGTGAGAGAGAGGAGGAGATTGAAGAAGACAATAAGGCCCAGGAACTGGAAATTGAAAATATGACCCATATCCCGTTCCCTGAAGCCCTATTGAAAACCAAGAAGAAGAAAACCTTAGATAGCAACGAGGAGCTCCTGAATTTATTCAGGAGCATAGAGATCAATATTCCGCTCCTCGATGCTATTAAGCATATCCCAACTTAATCTAAATTTTTGAAAGAGCTTTGTACCCAAAAGCGTAAGCCGAGAGAACCCATTCCGAGGAAGGTGATTCTCTCTGAGCAGTCAAGTTCTTTGATCCTGCATCACCTTCTTCAAAAGAATAAAGATCTAGGTGCCCCCTTGATCTCATGCATTATTGGGGAATACACTTTTGATAGGGCACTGTTGGATCTAGGTACATCCATCAACCTAATTCTGACTTCTCTTTACGAGAGGTTTGGATTAGGCGAACTTAGGTCAACCTCAGTAACGCTACAACTAGAAGACCGCTCGGTCGCCACACTGAAGGGCGTTATTGAGGTTGTAATCATCAAGGTCAAGGATTTCTATTTTCCTGTAGATTTCATGGTCCTTGACATGGATGTACCTAACGATTTGAGGAACACGCCCATCATTCTGGGGCGCTCGTTCCTAGCTATCACTAAGGCCAACATAAACTGTGAGAGCGATAGTATGGAGATCGCCTTTGGGGATAAGAAACTAACTCTTGATATTTTTAAGGTGATAAGAGGGTTTGAGGATTGTGGATTCATTAAGGAGCTCGAGGATCATGATTTTGAGACTTGTATGACGATCAGTGCACTCAAGAACTCCACCAGCTTTAGCGAACCTAACCCACAACCCTCCATGGCAGACCTACCACATTCCGAAGAGGCTGTTGATTTTGTCCATTCCCAGCCTCTTCCACTAGATCGTCCTGATGAATCTTCATCAGCATCCTCCCTACCTTCTTTACTAAACCCACCTCAGCTTGAATTGAAACCATTGCCTAAAAATTTGAAATACGAATTCTTAGGACCTGAGAACACGCTCCCTGTGATTATTAGTGCTGATTTGACTAAGGAGCAAGAATCGAGGTTGATTAAGGTCCTTAAGAACAACAAGGAGGCAATTGGTTGTACCATCCATGACCTTAGGGGGATCGAGCCATCTTATTGTAATCATCGTATTTTCATGGAAGATGGATCCTGCCCTTCTCGCGAAATGCAAAAGAGACTAAACCCGAATATGCGAGAAGTGGTCAAGAAGGAGATAATCAAGTGGCTCGATGCTAGAATTATATATCCAATCTCCGATAGTTCGTGGGTTAGCCCCGTTCAGATTGTACCCAAGAAGGTGGGTATAACCATTACAACCAACGAGAAAGGGGAAATCTTCACCACTCATTCAGCTTCTGATTGGAGAATCTGTATTGACTATAGGAAGCTGAACACAGCCACCAAAAAGGATCACTTTCCCTTGCCATTCATCGATCAAATCCTAGAAAGGTTAGCTGGCAAAAATACTTTTGCTTCCTGGATGGTTATTCAGGATATAACCAAGTCCCTATCCATCCCGAAGACTAGGAAAAGACAACTTTCACATGTCCCTATGGAACCTTTGCATTTCATATAATGTTGTTCGGGCTTTGCAATGCACTTGCAACTTTTCAAAGGTGCATGCTGGCCATTTTTTCTGACATGGTGGGAGATTGTCTTGAAGTGTTCATGGATGACTTCTCCATTTTCAGAGACTCTTTCGAGTCCTGCCTAGCTAACTTGGAATTAATCCTCTAGATGCATCAAGACACGGCTAGTCCTTAACTGGGAAAAGAGCCACTTTATGACTCTGGAAGGCATTGTCTTGGGTCATGTGATCTCTAATCAAGGTATTGAGGTTGATAAGGCTAAGATGGATGCTATCTCTTGACTTCCTCCACCCACATCCATGAAACAGGTCCGCTCTTTCCTTGGGCATGTGGGTTTTTATAGAAGATTCATCAAGGACTTCTCGAAGGTGCTCGACCCTTGAGTAACCTTCTGGCCAAAGACACATCGTTCAAGTTTGATGAATCATGCTATAAGGCATTTGATTTTTTAAAAATGGTAGTCACCTATGCCTCGGTGTTGCAACCACAAGTTTGGACATCCCCATTTGAGATTATGGCTGACGCATCTGATTATGCCATCAGGGCTATCTTGGGTCAGAAGATTGAGAGAAAGCCCTCTGTGATTTACTATGCTAGCAAGACTCTGGACGAGGCCCAGAGGAACTACACCGTTACTAAAAAAGAATTACTAGTTGTAGTTTTTGCTTTAGAAAAATTTAGGGCTTATCTGTTAGGTTCTCGTGTCATAATTTATACCAACCACTCGACCTTGAAACATCTCTTGGCCAAAAAGGATGCCAAGCCCCAACTTATTCACTGGATTCTGTTACTTCAAGAATTTGATCTTGAAATTAGGGATAAAGCTGGGGCACAAATGTAGTGGCAGATCACCTCTCGAGAATCCTAATTGATTCTCCTCATCCGAATATCCCTATTTCAGACACTTTTCTGGATGAGACTATCCTTACAGGCTCGGGTATCCGAATCCCCTGGTTTGTGGATATAGTTAATTATTTGGCCGTTGGTCAAATCCCCCAGGATTGGACCAAACAACAATGGGACAAACTTGTGTCTAAGGCCAAATATTATTTTTGGGATGATCCCGAGATGTACCACATCGGTGCAGACCAGATTATTCGTTGATGCATCCTGAAAATTGAGTTACATAGTATACTTGAATTTTGCCATACATCTGCGTGTGGTGGACACTTTTCCGAGAAAAAGACAGCAGCAAAAATATTGCAATATGGATTCTATTGGCCGTCATTATTTAAGGATGCCTAGGAATTCTCAAAGTTGTGCATCCGATGCCAGACAATCAGGAACATGGCTAAGAGAGATATGATGCCCCTTAACCTAATACTTTCCGTCGAAATTTTTGACATTTGGGGCATCGACTTCATGGGACCTTTTCTTCCTTCATTTGGACACCAGTATATTCTAGTCGTTGTTGATTACGTGTCCAATTGGATTGAGGCAATCCCCACCCTGACCAATGACCACAAGGTAGTCATCGATTTTGTGAAGAAGAATATCTTCAGTCGGTTCGGGATTCCTAGGGCAATTATTAGTGATGGTGGCATGCATTTCACTCATGCCCAATTTCAGAATTTATCAGGGAAATACGAGGTGAATCATCATATTTCCACACCCTACCATCCTCAGACGAACGGACAGGCCGAGGTCTCTAATCGGGAGATCAAAAATATTTTGCAGAAAATAGTAAGGCCTGATAGGAAGGATTGGACCCAAAAGCTAGATGATGCTCTTTGGGTCTACCGTACGACATACAAAACACCTATCGGTATGTCTCCATTCTGTCTGGTGTTTGGTAAGGCATGTCACTTACCCGTAGAGCTAGAACACCGGGCATTTTGGGCCATCAGAAAATGTAATTTTGACCTATAGTTGGCCAGGAAGACTAGGAAACTCCAACTATCTGAGTTGGAGGAGCTTAGAAATGATGCTTATGAAAATGCTAGAATCTATAAGGCAAGGACCAAAGCTCTCCATGAGCAGATGATTTCACGTAAGAGCTCTGAGCAGAACCAGAAGGTCTAGCTTTTCGATTCTCGACTAAAGCTCTTCCCGGGTAAGCTTAGGTTTAAGTGGGATGGCCCGTTCGTTATTGAGCGGATTTTCCCTAACGGGGTTGTCGAAATCTTTGACCCAAAGATGGGTCATTTCTTCAAGGTCAACGGATAGCGTCTCAAACCCTTTGTTGACCATGTGCTCTTTGAACTCGTCTTGGACAAGGTTGCTCTTACCTTATCCTAACCATCGCGGGCCGATCATCGTCTAGCTAAAGGCACTAAACTCAGCACATGTAAAGACTATTTCGAGCTGACCAGAATCTCACGGAAACCAGGTGCTATTCTTCCACTTCTACTCTCCTACATGCTTTCATTTTTAACAATGAGGACATTGCATTAGCTAAGCATGGGGGGGTGGATATTTCTTATGAATCTTTTTGTCAGCCGTAACAGTAATTTCCTATTTTTCATCTTAAAAAAAATAGAGAATTAGGAGACGAGAACTTAGGCATTAGGAATTGCAAACTTTAGGAATTGATACTTTGGGACTTGAATACTTACTCTTTAGGTCTTCGGGCTTAATTAGCCCTGGTGTCCACTCGAATGTGGACTTAGTCTCAAGAGCTCGCCAAGTAATTCTATTTTAAATTGGTTAATAAGTTGTGGTCATAAGTATACGACTTATCAACTCGCCCTCTGATTTAAGGGGACCTTAAGCCTAAGCATCTACACACTTTTTGCACTAACTCACTTTTTGGTGGTTTCTTTGGAAATTGGGTAGCTAATGAACTATCTAGGGTGATATGGCTAGCAAGTTGTTGGTGGTAACAGCTCATCAGTCGGTTGTCCAGAGCACAGCCACAAGACCATTTTCGTCGTACTGCCATTAGGTAAATATTAGATTAGGGAAGCCACCTACTTAAAAAAAGAAAAGGGAGAAAATAAAAAAACAAATAAAACCATGCTTCACCGCACGAGTATGGTTGGCAGTTGTCGTAGGTAACAACCCATTGGCCGATTGTCCAGAGCCTAGCTCACAAAAATGCACAATAATTCCCAAAACACTTAGGGAAAAAGCGGGGAAGTAGAATAAACCAGGGAGATATACACTGGGTTCGCCCTTATGTTGACTCTATAAATAAAAGTAGGGAGAAAGCTACCATTCGAAAAGATAAACCTCTATGCAAGGTCACCTAGGGTCATAGAAACC
Source organism: Thalassia testudinum (assembly GCA_037157565.1). Taxonomy (NCBI): domain Eukaryota; kingdom Viridiplantae; phylum Streptophyta; class Magnoliopsida; order Alismatales; family Hydrocharitaceae; genus Thalassia; species Thalassia testudinum. The sequence continues at coordinate 54,237,108 of JAZHRO010000025.1, read as the reverse complement.
TGAAGTCCATTTTAACGGCTGCCTAGTGAGTCTTTCACTCTTTTCACTACATGCTTAGCACTTAGAGTTCTTTCCGAGTCTTGGGTGGGTCGGGTAGCTGTAAAAAGTTATCCTAGAACTTTCAAACTCTAAAAGTCCCAAAAAATTAGAAAAGAAGAAAAACAAAAAAAAAATTGTGTATCTTTTATTTTCAAATAAGGCAAGTGCTTAGACGATCTGCATTCTGGTAGACACCTGGGCACTGTTGAGTTTTTGTAATTAGGTCTTGGGGTTGAGATTTTCTAAAGCAATCGACGAATTTTGCCTGAATAATCGAATCCTGATTCTACTTTTATACATAGCATTTAGGTTAATTTTGCTAGGGATTAGCAAAAAGTAAGCATGGGGGTATGATCAACACATATGAATTCATGATAAAATGCTTATTTATTATAGTTCCTAGGCTTAGCATTGCATATCATGTTATAAATACTGCATAACATCCATTGCATGGCATTTAGGATAGTTGTATATTATGTATATTAATTCTTCCATTTTACATGGCTAGGAGGTAGTGCGACATCTTTATGGGCTTCGGATGAAGAATCCAACCGTACGGATGAATCCGGAGCAACGATCATAGTTCGTCAACGTGAAAATCATCTTGATCAGAGCTGCGTAGCACCCTCTGCAAGAAGATGAAGACAGACAGCCCAGATGGCGCCATGTGGCACCATCCAGACCGCCCCTCACCTAAGCCATCGTGTTGACCTCAAGAAAGGGTGCACCTTGACCGTTGGATCTTCATCCAATGACCAAGGCGCACGCGACCGCACCGCCCTCCTCTTGACAAAGCGTCACTTTGGCGTAATGGTGAGGACAAGCGCTCCCAAACATAGAGCACGAGTTTGAGTCGTGATTCGCCGTGTCTGCTACAGTGCCAGCTTCAATAGCGCCGCTCGATCTTGATAGAGCGGTCGAGATTCTCCACACGTGATTTGACATCACCCACCGATGCAAGGGCACACGTTAGATCGCACGCATGCCAACTGGGATGTGCATTTAAGACGGCCAGGAGAGACATCTGCCGTCCGATCCTCGCAATCGTGCAAGGAGAGCAATTCAAATCAAAGCGTGTGTGATCTACGGGTAAGCGTCGGCCGTGTGATGCTTCATCCAACGGCTACCAGCACACGTGCCAGCGGTGCAAATTTCAAATGCCTGCAAGCGCGCGTTCTCCTCTCACGATCACAACCATCCATGCCTGATCCAACAGTCGACGATCATCGTGCCCTACGACACCTGTAGACAAGCATCCAAGCGCCAACTAAGGCATATGAATGCTTTAGCGACATCTCTGGTGGGTCTTTAGCGACATCTTAAATGTCACTAAAGGCCCGTGCACGTAAACCACCTCCATTCCACCACTATATAAACACCCCTACACCCCCCATTCCAAACCATCTCTACCTACTCTGCTCCCACCTACTCCTAAGCTCTAGTAGCCTACCAAAGCTCCATTAGAGCTTACTCTCAAGCTCCAAAGGCCTCCTATTAGTGTAGCCTTGCTTTATCCCACCAAATATTAGTCCCACATCCCATCACTTTCATAGGTCGCCTTGGAGCCATCCTCCCACCTCAATTTCGGTAGCAGATCACCTCCTCACCTCCATTCCGAAGCCTCGGTGAAGCATTCATCTACCCGGTGACTTCCTGCATCTCACCTCCATCATCCCGCTCCTCAACTCCTTCATCCAAGCTTCCGCCAGGCGCCATCGTCTCGCCGAACAACCGATTCAGGAGATTCCTTCTGACCTCCCTCTCTTTTTATGCTTTCGTAAATTATTTTAATAGACAATTGTGCAATATATCATATTTGTTCCATCTATCTTGTGAATTTATTCTACTTGTCTTTTTATTTCAAAAACACAAAAAAAAGAACAAAACCTCAAAATACCAAAAAGAAACAAAATGAAGCGCGGTTTTCAAGCAAGGTAAACGTCACCTCCCCGTGTTTGACTCGAGACTCCCTTGGAGTTTTAGTAAAATTGTATTTGATAACGAGTTTGCATCTAAAACGACGGGTTCCTCCAAACCCTGATTTCTATCATGTGAAACGTTTTCATCACATGCATTTAGGTGCATTAGTTTATTTTTTTAAAAAAAGGAAAAAACCCTTTTTCTCTTTATTGAGTTGAATCGGTTAGTCCCTACATTTTCTGTGGATGAATTCATCCATGTTCTGAGCTGGATCGAATGATGAGATATGACCTTAAGTGTCTTACCTTAGGAGATAGGTGAGAGGTACCATCTTTAGACCCCTAGGGCTCTGAGAGCTTAAAAGTCCTAGTATCTATTAAGATATGGATTATTCCTCGAGTGGATGAGGATGTTACAAAGCTAAGGTATTAAGTCAAGGACTTTGGAGGTATTTGATACTCTTGTCTACCCTTTTGTTTATGGGTCTTAGTAACCTAGGCATCCATCCTCACACACCTTTGGTCTTGTTCAGAATGCCTAATAAAGTGATCACCTTAACTCTTTTCTTAAGGAAAAATTAGTGCTCTATGGTCTGGCTTAGGTAAAGCTTAAAAAACAAGTTGATTTGATGAGCTCTTGCCACATGAGAAGTGGAGTATATATTCCCCTTGATGATGCAATGATAACATGTTACTTCCTCAGTGCTTGTCTCTTAGCATATGTATCCTACTAAGGGCATGCAAGTGCAGTGTGCGGTTCAGGTGCTATGGGTGGCATTATCCCAAAATGTTGATTGCCAAAGGCCTGGATTTGCTTAAGACCACCATGGGGGCACTATCCTAAAGTGTCAATTGCTAGGGTTCTTGGGGTTGACATGGGTGGTGCTATCTTGAAGCATTGAATGCCAAGGAACGCTTTGAGGATCGGTGATGGGGACAATGAATCCAATATAGGCCGCATGGATAGCTGATCTAAGGTTAGACTTAGATGGATTAAACAAAAAAAATTACAAAAGATAAATCACAAAAACATTACTTTCTCTCTCTCTTATTGACCATCATACCAACACAAGATTAATTCACCTACATACTAAATAAAGACCACTCATGTATGCACAGATGCTTAAACCTCTGGGACCAACAAATTTAGGGCAAACTTGGGGGCTAGAGAAACCTCTGTCGGTGATGCAAAACCTATGCTGACCATGTCTGAATCTTAACCAGTACTTGGGTGCCTTAAGGTTACAGGTGGTTTTTCAAACTACTCTCTAGAGGTAAGATATGACAAGGCACCCTAACGGTTAAGTTTGGCCTGGACCTTTGGAGTTCTACATGGATTTTGCTAAGGAGTAACAAAAGTTAAGCATGGGGGTATTTGATGGGTCCACTTTAGTAGGCTAATTATATACCTAAGTTTATTTCAATTACATTTTTTGGATACTTAATTCATGTATCTTAGGTGATGATTGGTGTAGCTTGCATGAATATTCAAATCATATTTATGTGCTATTTTCATCTTTGATTACATCAATTTTATATTATTTATTTTTATGCACTAGAGAAGATTAAATCACATGGACACAAGAGCCAATTGCAGCATAAAGAGGGATGCATTTGCAACTTGCCAATGCATCCTCATCCCCTTTCGTGTGTACATCAACGATTCTCCTCCCAACTATCCTTCCATAGCTGGCAAGAGGCAATTTTAGCAGGGGATTCGAAATCCCTTAATCTCAACCGACAACCATGAAATCAGGAGTTTCTTTCTATGACTGAGGGAGAGATTAGGAAGGAAGATAAAAGCCTCCATCCATAATTCTTGATGGATTCCGTTTCTTCCCCTGCCACCTTCAACCACCCCCCATTGTGCAAGATGCATACATTGTGACCCTCTATGTGCACCATGGACCACTGTGATTCCACTCATCTCCGCATTCGAGGAGTACACGGTGACAGTGTCACTCCATCATCTCCAGTGACCATGCACAACTCCCAACCCTCGTCTGCTTGACAACTACCATGCTCTAACATCCGCAACACCACCTCCATCATCCTCTCATTGCCCTTACCACCTATCACTACCACTGCCCATCACCACCGCTATTTAGACCACCACCACACTCCTCTTCCTTCTTTTCCTTCTTCTCCCTCATTTTCTTCTCTAGCTAAACCTAAACCTTCCCCCTGCCACCTCACCATAGTAGCCATCTCTAGCCACCCTCTCTAGCTGCCAATGACACCAGAGTGACGACCTCAAGCCGTCGACCACCCCTCCCATCCACGCCATCGCCAACAGTACCCAGCACCACTGATGGTAAGACCCAACGTCATTGGCCTCTCCACGTGTTGGCCAGCCACTGGCAACTGTCTCACAAATTATCGTCACCACTAACACGACGTGCTCGCTCTAGCTAACCTCTACCGATCTTCTCGACACCAGTCATCGCTCGTCCTTGTCCTACACACCTCCTTCCTCACTTCCCTTGTTTTGCTATAGGAACATGGAGTATTAGTTTGAATGACATGATTGAGGGGATGATTGAGGACCTTGTTTTTTACTTATATATATATATATATTGAATTTTCTCTTACACCTTTTTCTTTCTCCCTATTTCTCATGCTCTCTCTTTCTTTCTCTCTACATGCTCTCCCTAGCCCTCTATATTTCAAATAATTTCTTTCAATTGTTGAAGCATTAAATGAATGGTAAATACTTGTGAGTTTCATTTGGTTAGTGCCTCCTCGTGGAAATGACTTGAAATTGTGGTATAATTTCAACATAGTTTTATTAATCTTTGATTTCGGATTTTTCTCCACCACATTTTTATACTACAACTGTAAAACTATATAAGAGAGAAAAAAATCCCTGATCATAACCTATGATGAGATGGGCAGTGAATCGGGGATTCAATCCCAAGGGCTAGGTATGTCAGCCAGTGTGAAGGATTCACGGCTATTCGGAATACATATGGGAGGCGTAGTGCCATAATTCCTCTAATTCCAAGTGCTTGATTATTGTCGTGATGAAACCAATAATCATTTTATTGTGTTTCTATTTGGTTAGAAAAAGTGAATCGATTCAAGAAGTTAAATCAGATTTAATTTGCTAATTAAGAGCACTTAATTTGATTAGGTACAAAATTCAAGAGTTGAATTGCAATTAATTAATGCTTAGATACTTGATCTAAACATCTATATGAGTTATGTGCAATCTTCCAAAATTATATAGGTATTAATCCCAACCCTTGGATGCAAATCTAAAGGTTCACACTAAATTAGGATTAATTTTGGATCCCAACAAATATCTCCCAATGCCAAAAGGGAAACCCTAATTTGATTCTGAATCAAATAATCAATTAATTGATTGATTGTGCCTCAAATTTCACTAATTCCTAATCAAAAAAGTTGATTGAGTGGATTATTTTGCCAGCTAAGAGCTCCTATAAAAGAAGAAAAAGGCACAACCAAAGGGTTGTAAATTGGATTGTTTTCTTCTTATCTTCTCAAATTTCTTCCTATAGCTATGGAGAAAGAAGAAGAGGGTTGGCTCCTCTTCTTTTTAGTCAATGTCCTCTCCCTTAGGACAACAGAAGGGCGCCAACCACCATAGAAGCAGATCGACCTACTTGTACTTTTGGAAGGGGATTTGGATCCTTGAGGAGTCACACCCTTTCCTGATCTCAGCGCCCAACTGTTGGGCATCGACTCGGAGATGGGGTAGGTGATGAGGCACTCATTATAGCTCTTTATTCATGAAAAATAGCTATTGTACCTAGTTAATTAGCATTAAATATCATATAAATAGGGTTAAATATGTTTATATCTAATAAAAGGCATGAGATTTAGAATACCTATAAATTAAGTTTTTTGTAATCAAGAAAATACATTATTTATCTAAAATAAAATTAAGGGCTTTAAATAATGAATTTAATTATTTAAAACCTTACTAATTAAGTTAACATTTAATTTAAGGTTAAAGTTAATAACTAAAGCCCTAGAATAAGCTGTAATGTATATGTCAAATCTTAGGACAAAATTTCAATTTGACCATATACCTTAGTTCTATAATATTCATACAACTCTCCATAAAAAGTTGGTGACAAAATAAACTAAATTTGCACTATTAAATTAAGAATTTACATTTTAGTCCCTATAAACATTTCATTTCAGTCCTTAAGTTTGCACTTTAGTCCCTATGTACATCATCTTCTTCCTCAAGTCGACAACCAATGACCGTCCATCTCGTTTCCTTCGATGTCGACGAATACTAGGGCTATTAATCAATTCTGTGACCATCAAGTCTTCTCTTCACCTTCTCTTTCCATCTAACAGCTTTGATCCACTATTAGATGCCTCAAGTGACGTGCAAGCATTGCCGTCGTCGGAGAAGATGACAATGGTTTCCTTGAATCTAGATGTTCCTCTGTCCAACTACATCCCCCTTGGACCTTACCAACGCTTATAAATACCTCCCTCTACCTTCGAATTTGGTTATTGATCCCCTTCCATCTTCTAAAACTGAGCTCGATCCTAGGTGATAGGAGACGGTTCTCAAACACTGTCCAATTGGAGGTGATAGTATGGAACTCTCTAGAGAGGCCTATGGTGGGAGCTCATGGGAGAGTGAGTGAGAGGATGGATGGTTGGCTTTTAGATCCACATTTGGTGGATCTAAAAATGGAATGCATCTTGGTTGCTATTTTTAGCAATCAAGGCAACAACACATGGTAGAGAGTTCTAGAGAACTCTAAACTAGGTATTTTCATGTAGATGGTGTGTGTGGGTGTGTGTGGGCGTGTTTTCTAGTGGGTTTAGGTCTAGGTAGGTCTCAAATTATGGTTGTAAACCCTAATTCATTGAGGTAAAATGCAATTAAACTTGATACAAGTTTAATTGGATGTGTGAAACCCTAATTAAGAGTAAAACAACTCAATTAAGGTAGGTCTAGGTCAATTGGACTCTCATTAAGTCTAATTGGATAGTGTGTGCTGAGATCAGGGCTCAATTAGACTCAATGAGTCCAATTGAATAGGCTGATGGAATTGAATAAGATCCAAGTCAATTAGGTTTAGTGAGGACTTAATTAGGTCCTTAGGGAGGTCTAGAGGTGATGTACTAGGGTTAGGGTACCTTAATTTAGGTTCCTATGGGGTTGGAATTGTGTTTAGGGACCTAGGAATTCGAGATCCAAGCTTGAATTCAAAAACAGGAACTAGAAAGCAGTTCCAAACATCTGACAATAGTGTCAGACGTCTTAAAATGAAATGTTAGACGTCCAAACAGAGTCAGGGAAGAATTAAGGTTCTATCTGCAGAAATTGGACGTCCAAACCAAGTGTCTGGACATCTTAAAATGCTGCAGAAGTAGGTTTTAGGTGTGCCGGTTGTGGCTAAGGGTTCTGGACGTCCTGTAACTCATCTGGATGTCCAGATAGAAGTTGGAAATAGGGTTTTAGGGCTTCCTAGGGTACAGTGACCTAATTTAAGGGTGGCTAAGGCTTGGGGAAGCTTCTAGGCTATCCTAGGGCTAGGATGGACCTAAGTTCTTCGCAGTTTACTGCCTTATTCCTACTTAATAGAATAGCATACCTCAACCCCTTACATTATTGTCTACTACATCTTATTCTTGGTCTTTTGCTACAGCTCTGCTACAACTCTAGCTTCAGGTCCAGCTTCAGATCCAGTCTCAAATCCAGCTCCTGAGCTTCTTATTTCCTGCAATTTATATAATGCACCTAATTAGTATATTATAACATTATTCTATCCATCTATAGGAGGAACAGTAAAGATGCAAATAATGCTTATGCATGCATGAACTACCCTAACTTATGCTAAGTCCTAGCCTAATTCTGGACAATTAGGACCTATGATTACTGCACAGTCACTAGGCTATTCGTCAACAACTTTGACGTCTTCCCAACCCCTCCTCGAGCTTGCTCCCACGGAGCTAGTTACCTTTCTCACCCACTCTTTCTCAGCCTCACCCTACCACCGGTGGAGCTACGCCCCTATTGTCTTTATTCTCCACTTTGATCGGTCGTAGTGGCTTCTTCCTAAACCAAGTCTGTTTTGTCTGCCTCCAACGAGCCATCTCCAGAGCCCCTCTCACCATTTCGTCTAGTTAAGCCTCCATGCTACTCACTCCCTTCTGTAGTGTAACTTTAGCTCTTTAATTTGTTGGACTAGCTAGTTTAATCTTCTGATTTCGCATTTTCTTCTCCATCGCCGATCACCACCAGTTCCTGTGGTGGAGGCCATTTACTTCACAATTGACACACCAACCACCTTATCTATCCTCTCACGATCACTTTACACCTTCTCTTCCTCGATTTCGTTCATCCCACGCAAAACACCCAAAATTCACCTTCACCGGAGCTCAGTCCACTCTTTGATGAGCTCCACCATCAATTCCACACTCCATAGGCCCTCCACGCACCTTCGCCACATCACAAAGGCCATTTTGCCCAAGTTAATTGTAAGATTCCATCATTCTATTGATTAGTGGAACTCAAGTTCTCTCATGATCTATGTTGATTTTACTAGAGTTGTAGAATCGATCTTTGATCTAATTAATGTGTTCTTCACATTCTGGAGATCATGAGGAGTCTTATGAGAGCTTTCTTATGCAATTTCATGAAGACTAGCTCCCTACCAGTCATTGATGTTTCATCACCGCCATTCCAATCACCTTCTCAACCTCCAACAAACCTCAAACTCCACTCAACAGCTCATAACATAATCTAATCGACCTTTACTAACTCCATAGTACCTACACATCAATTCCTTGCCTTTAGTTTTGAATTTCATCAACTTTTCTCTTTGAACACCATCACCTTCTTCATCTCTGACAAAGTATATAACACACAGATTTCACCACCACAGACCTTAGTGATAGGTCCATAAGCTTCACTAGACTTCACTAAGTTCAATTCTACTAAGTGCAGTATGGTTTGATCCTTCACTTGCTTTGTCGAACACATTCACTAATCGACGTAGGTAGTGACCTTGTAGTCCTCAAGAGAGTGTTTAATTCTCTTTATTCTTCTATCAAGAGTTTCAATAGATCAATGTGAGTCTCACTGCACTTTTATTTTAGTCTGAAACCGTCTCTTCCTCTATGTCAACCTCTAACCTGAGTGAGTCAGGCTACAGCTACCATGAGAGCTCAAGAAGCTTTGATACTGTGCTTTTAGGTACTGAATGCATCTTAGATTAGTTAGAAATTGTGTAGGACTTCATTGAATGTAGTAAGCGTGTATTTGTAGTGGTTTGTTGAGATGTGAGTAGTTCTATTCGCTATTATTTCATAATAAGCTTTAGTTATTTGCTATCGATTTCTTTGTTACCTAAGGGTTTCAATGGATTCACTAATGTTCTAAAATGAGGAATGATGCTTTAAATTAGTTGTTATAGCTCTAGAGTAGTAGTAGCATGCAGGTGCTTCATTGAAAACTAATGTCAAAGTCACTTGCCGTTTAATTGCTGATTGCTAAAGTAGAGCATGCTTGTTTAGTCCCACCTTGGGTACAGGCAACCGCTTGAAGGTAGATATAACGAATTGGCTCCACAAGGTTCGCTAAGAGCTTTGTGCCTAAGAAAATGTATGCATTGGCTAAGGTGGAGTTAAGTATAAGACGATAAGATTACGAAGTTACACATTTTGAGAACATGTTGTTGTAGCTCAAATTGCCCTTAGCACTAATACATTTAAATTTAATTACGAAACTCAAAATGGATTAGATTGAGGGAGTCCCGGTTGATCCAACGAGGAGGCTTAGATGAGATTTGAACCTTGAATGCCTTAAGTGAGTTCCTTTATTCTATTTTTGTGATTTTTATCTTTTCCATTTGTTTTCTTTTCTTGAAAAAATGAAACGAAACCCAAGACTAACTAAAACACCTATCTCTTTTTTTGATGATTTTTGTTTAATGATAAAGCAAAAAGGAAATTAACTACTCTTCATGAGACAACATTGGGGAAGATGATTATGGTGACTAAGTAATATGTGAGGTGGACATTTTGAGTTAAGTAAGGGAAGTGGCTAGGACCATATGTGGTGGTGAGGGTAATAGGAGTGACTATGAGTTAGCAATAGGGCATGGAGGTTCTTTTATATATATTTTTTATTTTTTCTTGTTTTACTAAGGAGAAGACAAACGAAGATGTATTTACAAGCGCCAGCTAAACAAAGATAAAAGTACTTCTACAACAAACATCATTTCTTTTGTGATTTTTTTTACTTTTGATTAAGGGAAAAATGGGCACACAAGTAAACACTAACTTAAACTTTTATTTCATGCAAAGACATACTACAACATGGAACGCAACTTGAAAGGAAAAACAACTTCATTACATTAAAGTGTGGTAAAAACCACTTATACAAAGATGAAAATACACTTTTACAAAACACTCTACTCACTCCAAACCATGATAAACAGATATAGCAATTGCAATATGGGGAATATGTTGGTGGTAGTTTACAAAAAGGTGTGCGGGGAAATGGTAGTGTCCTCGTAATGGTGATGATGATGGGGGTGAAGACAATGATGTAGGAAGCCATCTAGTGTAGGATGTAGTGCCTAAAGTCCATAATGTGGTTTACGTTAAGGGGTACTATGAGGTGTATGTTGGTCCTAAGGTTTGTGGTTATCACTACGACGAAGGTTAGGGTAATGGATATAAATACTCTATAGTGGGAGGTGACCTAAGTGTGCTCTATAGAGGTGCTCTCTATCGAATCGACATGACGTGCACGATGGTATGGAGATGGGATGGCCATATGATAGTGGTGTATATGGTAATGGGTGTAGTAGGATGGCTTGTTAATGTGTAGAGCATGTGTGAGTGGAAGAGTGGAGTGTGTAGGAGTGTGTGTGCAAGTGGTGTGAGGTGGTGATGGAAATGGTGATGGTCGTGACCTAGAGAGTGGTGGGGATAATGAGTGATGAAAGTGAGAGTGTGGCATGTGAGATTAAGTGTGTGAGAGTGTGTAGCAAATTAAAAAGCAAGCAAAGTAGAAGCAAAAAGCAAGTATTAAAATGCTTGAATGTAAAATCTATTCTACTAACAAGGGAATTAAAAAGCAAGGAATGTAAAGAGTGACTAACTAAAATGCAAGTAAAGGATGGTAACTAAGTTAACAACAAAGATTAAAAGAGAATGGGGAAGAAGGTAGGTGTCTCTCCAATGTAGGCACTAGGCCAATTGGAAGAGGAAGAGGATTCTTGGCTTGAAGCCTACCTCTTCTTCACCTAGAAAATCCAAAGACCAAGGGCGCACTACTTAGTTGTTGGCCATGGATGGGAGCTAGCATGGAGCTCATGAGGAAGGAAGGAGTGGTGTGCATGGAGAGGAGATGGAGGGAGGAGGGGGACGTCCAAATGGTGTGGGTTGGTTGTAGTGTTCCTATGGTCTAGGTTTAGGAGGGCTACTTTAGGGCATAAGAATGGAAGCTTCTATTCTAAGGTGTAAAATAGGATTAGGGTGTAGTCAAGGCTTAGTCAAGGGTGTGGAGAGGCTCAAGTTGGCATGGAATAAAGTGGGGGTTAGGTGTAGGTTTAGGTGGGTCTAATTGGTGGCTTAAGGTTAAGTAAGCTAGGGTTAGGTTGGAGGTAATTAGTTAGGTGTTTGTGCTTTGAAAATGGTGTAGGCTTGTGTGTTGTAGTGGGCCCAGAGAGAAACAAATAAATATTATCACTTACTACTACTAGGTCCACATAGGTGTAAATAAAATATGAAAATGTGTATTAGCTATGGTAAAAATGTGCACAAGTATTATGCATGTGTAAAATTGTATATGAAATTATAAATGAACATGCAATTACAATTTGTGTGAGTGCACATGTGTGTGTGTGAATGAGGTGTATGGGTGTTTGTGTGTGTTGGGTTACTTTGGACGTGAGCGGGCTTGCATGGGTTTGTATGGGTTTGCATGGGTTTCTCCTGAATCCACATGCGCCTGTCTCCTGCTCCCTTGCTGGCTTCCTATCTTTAGATGCATCCATTATTCCAATTTCGCTCCTAGATTATGGCCTTTCAAACATAAAATGACAATATTACTAGTTGGACCCTAAAGTGATGGAATTAGGCTAGGAATGTACAGATACAAGTATGCATGCAATGCATGTAGTGAATGCCCTATTTACAGGATATAAGCTAGGTTGCTAGCTTAATTTAGTCTAATTAGGATGCATGATTGCTATGCAATCTTGTCCCCATGCTTAAACCCCTCTTTTTTTTGCTTTTTTCTTCCTTTCTGAATTTCTTTCATTCCATTTCTTTTACACTTTATTAGAAACATATTGACTCAAGAGTTGGACTTCCAGATATTCAAATATAACTGTTGCTAGGAATTAATACTTAGAATTTCATCCTCAGAGACTCAATAGTATCTAGGTAGGTGCTTGCCAAAATGTTGACCCTCAAATCCTTGCCTTATTATAATTTCTCTCTCTTTCTCTCCGTTATCTCATGATAATTTTTTCTTTGGTTTTCATTTAGGGTTTCGGGGTAACTTTCCTTCAACTACCCAATTCACCCAAGATTTAAAAGACTTAAAAGTACTAAGCATCTGATTTGTGTAAGTGTGACTCATTGGAAGGTGGTTATAATGGATTCTAAATAGCCCTAAACTCTAGGTGACCCAGTGGAAAGGTGTTGCCTTTAGGTTTATCTTTTCAACCAAATAGCTTCTCCCTACTGCTTTTGTATAGCTGTGCTTGTTTCTACTCCCCCACTTCGCCTTATTTAGGGTAAGAGAGTTAGGGATGGGCTCTGGATAAGCGACCAATGAGGCATCAACCCACGACAACTTGCTAGCCATGCCTATATGCAGGTGTGGCTATGTTTACTTTTTTCTCCTTATTCATATATACTATTTTTTTTGCTATTTTTTCTTCTTTTTCTTTTTTTTCGCAACTATCATTTTTTGCTTTCTATTGTTTTCATATATATTATTCTTTAGTGTTTCTAATTTTTCTCTTAGTAGGTGGCTTCCTTAGTCTAAAATGTACCTAAAGGCAATGGTCAAGTATATTAGATCTAATAGCTACAATCTAGACATCCATCAATGGGGGGTTATCCACTGCTACATGCCAGCCATACTACTCCTGTATGTTTAATGGCTCTTTAGTTCCCATTATAATTTCTTATTAATGAGTCAGTGTAATTTGTGTGTGGATGCTTAGACTTCCAAGGCCTTTTAAATCAGAGGGTGGATTGATAAGTCGTGTACTTATCATCCTAATTTATTAGTATTTTCAATTTTATTTTAAGATGGAAAGGACTCGAATAAATCCACATCATAGTGGACACCTAGATTAATTAAGTCACTAGAACTGAAGAGTCTTAGTGACAAAACCCTAATTGTATTATTTCCCAAGGTCAATGATTTCTTAATACTTATCAGTTTTATCTTGACTCAATTTATTTCTTTTTATTATTTTTGTGTATATGTGATTTTTTTTATACAGAAGTTATTTATTTACACAAACGACTCTTGTATGCTGCTAAAGATAAAGCATTTGTTTTTTTGGCATATTCCTATTTTTTTCTAAAAAAGTTCTAATTTTTCACTTTTTTTTTGGAATTTTCAAATTAATTGAATGAAAATGGCAAATCAACTTCTAAATACTGGCAAAAATAATTACTGTATATTCATTATCCACCCCCCCATGCTTAGATGAATGCATGTCCTCATCCAAAATTTAAACAGAGAAAAGAGGAATAGGTATCACCTGATGGTTCAAGTAATTTCAATGAAAGCATCCAATACCTGGATAAGAAAAATGGAGATAGACTATTTACTGATGAGTGTTGGTTATCTCTTAACAAGGGCTAAATTTAACACCCCTAGCTGAGCAAAAATTCAGAATTCTTACCCTTAATTAGATTTATTGCTTCTTCGGGAAGTGAGGGTTCTTGGGCAATAACAGGTTTCAATCACTATCCATTAATAGTAAAAATATGCACGGTACAATGATCTTGTATCTGAACAACCCCATTGCTAAACAGGGCAACTACATGATATGGTCCAGTCCACTTGGATTTCAATTTCCCTGGGAACAGTTTAAGCCTAGCATGCCCCATTGCCAAATGGGGCAACTACATGATATGGTCCAGTCCACTTGGATTTCAATTTCCCTGGGAACAGTTTGAGCCTAGCATTGAATAACCAAACTACCTGATCATGCTCGAATTGTTTCCTCCTAATATTCTTGTCATGGAAGGCTTTTAATTTGTCCTTATAAATTTTTGCATTTTCATAAGCCTCCCTCCTGATTTCTTCCAATTCGCAAAGCTGAAGTTTCCTGTACTGACCTCCTTTTCAGATCAAAATTACATTTTTTAATTGCCCAAAAAGATCAATGTTCAATTTCCACAGGCAGATGACAAGGCTTCCCATAAATTAATCAATATGGTGACATCCACAAGGGAGCCTTATATGCAGTTTGATATGCCCAAAGAGCATCAATTACTCTTTCAGACTAGTCTTTTCTGTTGGGTCTTACTGTCTTTTGTAAAATCTCTTTAATCTTCCTGCTTGAGACCTCTGCCTGACCATTTGTCTGTGGGTGGTGTGGGGTAGAGATACGGTGGTTCACCCCATATTTCTTTAAAAGAGAACAAAAATGGGCATGCACAAAATGACTTCTTTCATCGCTAATCAAAGTGCAAGGAATTCCAAATCTGGCAAACAAGTTTTCCTGGATGAAATACATAACATTTTTGTGATCAACATGCCTTGCTGGAATGGCTTTAACCCATTTAGAAACATAATCCACTGCTAATAAAATATATTCAAAGCCATGAGAGTTGGGAAAAGGGCCTATAAAATCAATTCCCCAGACATTGAAAACTTCCACTACTTGAATTGGTTGGAGGGGCATCATGTCCCTCCTAGTCATGGTTCCCAATTTCTGGCACCGCTAGTAACCTCAGGCAAAACTATGTGCGTCTTTAAATAATGATGGCCAAAAGAATCTAGATTGCAAAACTTTTGCAGTGGTTTTTCTTCCAAAAGGTGGCCTCCAAAGGCTTTGCTCTGGCAAAAGGACAGAATACTCGAAATTTCAGACTCGAGGGCGTACCTTCTGATGATTTTGTTGAACCTCAATCAAAATAATAATGGGTCATCCCAAAAGTAATACTTGGCTTCTTAAAGGAATCTGAGCTTTTGATCCTTATTCATTCAAAGAGGAATTTTCCACAAACTAAGTAGTTCTCAATATTTGCAAACCAAGGAAGCTCACAAGAATTTATGGCCAAGATGTTTTCATTAGGAAATTTCTTGTTGATAGGTAAAGAAGAAGGATTGTGAGTTGGTTCAAGTCTAAAGAGGTGGTCAACAACCACATTTTGAGTTCCAACTTTGTCCCTAATTTCAATGTCAAACTCTTGAAGGAGAAGGATCCATCTAATAAGTCGTGGTTTGGCATCCTTCTTTGCTACTAGATGGTCGAGGGTAGAATGATTAGTGTAGATAATCACCTTTGATACCAGGAGGTATGGCCTAAACTTATCCAACCCAAAAACAATGGCCAGCAACTCATTCTCAGTAATTATGTAGTTACGTTGAGCTTCATTCAACATCTTACTAGCATAGTAGATTACCTGAGGCCTCTTATCTCTTCTCTATCCCAAAACTACCCCAACTACATAGTCAGAGGTGTCACACATGATTTCAAAATCAAGAAACCAATTAGGGGGCTAGAGGATAGGTGAATCAGTGACAGCGTTCCTCAGAATGGAAAAAGACTCAAGACAATCCTTGTCAAATTCAAATGGGACATCATTTGATAGGAGTCTGGTCAGGGGTCGGGCTATCTTGGAAAAGTCCTTAATGAAACATTGGTAGAACTCGACATGTCCCAAAAATGATCTTATCTGTTGAATCGAGCCTGGGGGTGGTAACTTAGAAATGACATTTGATTTTTCTCGATCGACTTCCAATTCGTTCTCTGAAATTTTGTGTCCTAGTACTATTCCATCTTTTACCATAAAATGGCTTTTTTCCCATGATAGCACTAGGTTCACTTCAATAATCTCTTTAAGCTCTTTGTTAGCTTTAATAGACAGGACAAAAAATCATCTCCAAATACAAAGAAATCGTCCATAAAAGCTTCAATGTAATCCCCAATCATTTCTGAAAATATAGCCAACATGCATCATTGAAATGTTCTTGGGGCTTTGCATAGACCAAATGACATTCGTTTAAATGTGAATATTCCAAAGGGGCATCTGAATGTGATTTTTTCTTGATCCTCAGGGCTGATAACTACTTAGTTGTATCCTGATATCCATCTAGAAAATAGAAAAACTTTTGCCCAGCAAGTCTTTCCAATATTTGGTCCATAAAGGGCAATGGAAAATGGTCTTTCTTTGTTGCCAAGTTAAGTTTCCTATAGTCAATACATACCTACCACGAAGAGGTGGAGTGGATGGGGATGGATTCACCATTTTCACTTTGTATAACTATTAGTCCGGCCTTCTTTGGCACAATTTGAATGGGGCTTACCCATTGACTGCCTAAAATTGGGTAGATGATGTCGACATCTAACCACTTAATGATCTCTTTCTTGACAACCTCTAACATGTTAGGGTTAAGTCTTCTTTGAGGTTGTCTGGACGATTTTGCCCCTTAGTATAAATATGGTGTGTGCAATACGAGGGGTGAATTCCCTTCAAATTAGAAATACTCCACCAAATAGTAGCGTTGTGTTCATTTAAGAATGCTATAAGTTGTCTCTCCTGTTCTTGGGTGAGGGTTTCTTGTTCACCCATGAACACATAATTTAATGAATCTGGTAGAGGCTTGAGTTCTAGCACCAGTGAAGAAGGTTTAGTGATGCTTTGAGGGAATTGTTCTTGATGTGAGGTTTGTAAAGGATTGCCTTGATATTCATCAAAATCAAGTGAGGGCACTTAGTTGATGGTTTCTAAAGGTCTATCAAAGGCTGCACTTGCGAGACGACCTTGTTCTGAGCTTGATTTTATGTCATCTACCTCTGTGACAAAGTAGGGTGTGATTGTTCTTTCTTTCAAGTGTGTTGCTGATTCCAAGTGAGAAGTTAAATCCAAGTTCGTTGAACCTTCAGTAATAAGGTTTGTCTGGTAATTTGAATCACAACTGCTTATCTAGGATCTATCTAAGAAATCTGATGAAATTTCCTTGAGTGTCACAAAATCAGCCATCCTAGATGCATGGCCAACTGGATCGATATAGGTCATTCCAATGTTAGTACAGAATTCCTGATCATCATCCTCAAATTGATCCTCCATTCTACCACAATCAAAATTTTTCATCACCTAGAAAATGTCCATCCTTAACTTCTAATCTCCCAGGGCAATTTCCATACATCCTATTGCACAATGTATGTTTACCCTAGTAGTTGCCATGAATGGGCAACCTAAAATGATAGGAGATTCCCTCAAATCTGCCAGGACTTCCATATCCAATACGAAGAAATTTGTGGGAAAATAGAATCCATTGACCTTTACAATTACATTTTCCACTATTCCCCCGATACTTTCACTGTACGATCTGCTAATTGAATTGTTATAGGAGTTGGTTTCAAATCCCCAAATATAAATCTATCATAAACTATTGTGGGGGTCAGATTAATTGATTATCCTAGGTCTAAAAGGGCCCTATCAAATGGAGCATCATGCAATTTACAAGAGATTAATGGGGCTCCTGGGTCCTTTTGTTTAGGCGGTAGATCACTCAGTATAACCGTGCTTGCTTGCTAAGACAAGACCACCTTGTTATTTTTCTTAGACTGGCTCCTAGGTGTACAATATTCTTTGAAAAATCTAGCTACAGTGGGAATATGATCAATGGCTTCTAACAAAGGCACTTGTATATTCACATCTTTGAACATGGGCTTTAAATCATCTATGTTTCTAGTGCCCTTACTTTTCTTCTTGATTTCTCTAGTTAGGGCCTTAGGAGAAGGTGCAGGAATCTGGTCGTCCAAATCAGCCATTACTTTTTTGTCTTTTTTTTCTCAACTTGCTTGTCATCCAGGTGTTCAGATTCCTTGGGTGGTTTTGATGGTCCAAGGTCCTTTCATAGAATGCTATCCTTAGTGGTCTTTCCACTCCTCAAAGGTACTGCACTTGCATTAGCTGATGGTTCATAAGGTGGGGGGAGGAGCAGAAGGGTTGGGGTGTGGTTGTGGAGCTAAGAATCCAGGTGGATAGGGAAGTGCTTGCAGAATCGCGTGGGTCTAAGTTCTGCACCAGGGATGTTCCTTGGGTTTGGTACTAGTTGAGATGGTAATGTGCCTTATGCCTAGTTCTCTTGACACAATTGACTGAGCTATGCTGCCAAGGCTTCAGTGATTACTCTATACCAGTTATCCATTTGGTGCAATTCTTTTTGTAGATCTCCTAATGGGTTAGGTCTCTAAGGTGGGATTTGGATCTTCTCCCTGTAAGGTGGTCTAGCCTATGGCTGGAATGGTTGTTGGTAAGGTTGTCTGGGAATTACAAGAGCTGGTGCTCTGTTAAGTCTGGGTTGTTGTTGGGGTTGAGTGGCAAAAGCAGTTTTGGTGTTGTTTCCACCCCAAGAGAAATTTGGGTATCTAGGTTATATGTTTTGGAATACGAGTTGTTGCACCCATATCCTTGCACAGCATTTACAACTTCATAGGCTGAAGATGCAATTGATGCGGTATCATCGATTGAAAATTCATCATACTTAGAGTTGTGTGAATAACCCTACTTAATTGGGACTAATTCTAAGTTATTCACTGGCTCCTGAAAAGATGTATCTCTTGAAGAAGCAGATGAAGATGGTCTAGAGGGGTTTTGAGCCAACACCATAGGTCTGGATGGTTGAGCTCGAGAGATAATAGAGGGTGAAGGTGTAACTCCCTTGGATAGGGTAGATTGGCTCTGAATCAACTTGTCCAATTTCTTGTCAAGTAGGTCAACCTTGTCCAACTTCGAGATGATGAGGTTCATATCAGCTTTCACTGATTCCAGGTGAATCTCATGAGCAATGGCCTTAGGATGAGAGGACTTGTTGAATTGCCTCATGGAGGCAGCATTTAGGGAATTTTCTACCAAGGCCTCGAAGAGTTTGAAAGCACTCTCCTCATCTTTGGCGAGGAAATTCCCGCCACTTGAGGCATCTACAAGATACCTATGGGTGTCATCCAGCCCATGGTAAAAGATTTGTTCTAAGTGCTATTTGGGTGCATCATGATGTGGGCATTTTCTTAATAAATCTTGAAATCTTTCCCAAGCATCATGCAATCTCTCTCCGGGTGTTTGTGCAAAGGTGGTGATGGCATGCCTTATGGGGTTGGTTCAACCTATTTGGAAGAATTTCTGCAAGAAATTGGATCGGAGTTCTTCCCAAGTGTTGATTGGTCATCCTATGGTCTTAAACCAGTATGAAGCCTTATCCCTTAAAGAAAAGGAAAAGAGCTTCATTAGGACTACGCTAAGATCCACATCACGGGGATGAACCGTTTCTACAATATGTCCTAGGTTTTCTAGGTGTTGGAATGGGTCCTCATGAGAGTTCCCATGGAAATAAGACTGTGTCAAACTCATAACATTCGACTTCAACTCAACGCCATCACCTTCAATAGGCAATCTCACAAATGGCTGCAACGGATAGGCAACTGGGTTATAGAAGTCTCTTAGCTGCTTGGGTTGTTCACCCTGTGGCGGATTTTGCATATCCTCTAGGGTTTTCATGATCTTGTTCATCTATTTGTTGTGGTGCTGCTTAGATGCAACATGCTACTCTCTAAGTGGAGGGCATCATTCTTGATCTGCAGATCTTCCGCCATGATTGGGGAAGAATGAGAAGATGAGGAAGAAGAAATGTCAATGACTGGTGGAGCATAAGTAGGCCTCCTACTATGATGCAGTAGGGGTCCAGATAATTGAGGTCTTAACGACCTTCTACCTTGCATGCAAGGGCAAGGTAGACAAAAAGTGTTGGGTGCAACACTGTTCAACTTTGGATTTAAGTCTTAGGATTAGAGTTTCAACTAATCACTCATAAGACTTGAAGTCTTAGCTTATCTTTCCTAGACTAATCAGACCAGATTGAATAAGGAGGGATAAGAGAGAAGGTTTGTCCTTACACCAGCAGGATTCCTTTGTAGCCCTTTTCATGGCCGTTTGGCACTACTCCCCAATGTTAGACACCAAATTTGATTTAGGAAATTTAAACTGAGAAATCAAGTCCAAAGAATGGTCATCAAAGATCCAATCCTAGGATTTTAAGGATTTTTTTACCAAAGTTAGTAGAATTTTGATTGGGTTGCACTTGTTAGTAGCTTAAGAGGAGCTTGAGGGATTGCAAACACGAATTTGTGTAATTTTCCTTTCAATTGATGCGCTCCTATTTTTTATGTGGCCCTACAAGGTTGTTGCTAGTAGGTAGCATTGTGAATCAAATTTAGTTGTATAGACAAGGCGACCCAAGCAAGGCAAGGGTGGCTACTCAAACCCAAGTCTCTTAGAAGAATTTCAATCACAAGAGCTCACACAATCAAGATGTTGAGTAGGGTGTCAAGAGAATTTAAATCCTAGATTTGAAACACCCTCTTTCAGTGCTGCTACTAAGTGAAAAGAAGTGATTTTGTGGCTTGTTCGAGATAGAAACAATATCAGATAATGTCCCAATGATGGGTACTGAATCCTCTCACAATTAGGAGTTCAAAAATGATTTTTGTCTGAATTTTAAGGGGGTTTTAGCATTTTGTCATGATTTTTCAATTCAGATAGGCATATAGCAAGCAAACAGACCCCTGCAAACACTCTTAGTCAAACAGCCTACCTATACTTCCTTCAGAGAAATTATTGGAAATTGTTGACTACTAGAGCTTTCCAATGCCACTAATTTTGCAAGATTTGGATGCCTGTACACCTGCAGCAAATTCACAAAGGCAGATTAAGTCTGTCTCTGTTCCAATGTTGATAGACTTGCACTGTAGAAATTTTTAAAAATTCTACAGTAGGAGTTTTTGAGTGAAATCAGTGGGGAATGAGAGCTAACTAGTATACCTATTTCTAGATAAGATTTCAAATTTTTTTAGGGCTGGATCAAACTTAGGTGGATTTTTAAAATTAGATGTTTGGGTCAGTCGAACTCAAAGAAGAACAAATGGACAAAAAGATCAAAATAAGATGAGGATGCCCATTTTGATCAAGATTTTTTCAATTTTTTATATTTTTCTAATTTTTATTTTTTTGAGTAATGAAAAGAAATTATTTTTTCTTTTACTTTTTTTTTGAAAAGAGAAAAAACACACTTACCTTATCTTCACCTCGTGTCGATTGCAAGCCCAGGCTTTCTCACGAGTTCCCTGCACACAACAAAACAAGCAAAGGCAAAAATGATTAGGTACTAATATTTACAAAGTACTTAAGGCTAAACCAAGGCCTGTTGCCTTCTCGACAATGGTACCAAAAACATATGCGTTGGCTAAGGCGGAGTTAAGTATAAGGTGATAAGATTGCGAAGTTACGTGTTTTGAAAACATGTCATTGTAACTCAAATTGCCCTTAGCACTAACACATTTAAATTTAACTACGGAACTTGAAATAGATTAGATTGAGGGAGTCCCGGTCTATTGAGGAGGCTTAGATTAGATTTGAACCTTGAATACCTTAAGTGAGTTCCTTTATTCTATTTTTGTGATTTTATCTTTTTCATTTGCTTTCTTTTCTTGCAAAAATGAAATGAAACCCAAGACTAACTAAAACATCGATCTCTTTTTTTTTATTTTTGTTTAATGATAAAGCAGAAAGGAAATTAACTATTCTTCACGAGACATCAGGGAAGGTGATTACAGTGACTGAATAATACGTGCAGTGGACATTTTGAGTTAAGTGAGGGAAGTGGCTAGGACCATAGGTGGTGGTGAGAGTAATAGGAATGACTATGACTAGGCAATATGACATGGTGGTTCTTTTATATACATTTTTTTTTTTACTAAGGTGAAGACAAACAGTGATGTATTTACAAGTGCCAATTAAACAAAAATAAAAGTACTTTTACAACTATCATCATTTTTTTTTGTTCTCTTTAATATATTTGGGTAATTATCATTTTGGATAACTACCCTTTCCTTTTTCAAAAAAAAAAACTATCATCATTTTTTTGTGATTTTTTTTTACTTTTGATTAAGGAAAAAAGGGGCACACCGATGAACAATAATGATTGCATAGCAAAAATACACCAACAATTGTGCCATCTTGTGCTATTTCGTAGCGTTGCCAGTGCATATTAGGTTGCCATAGTCGGATTTGTAAAAATAAATGCATGCATGCATTTATTTGAGAGGGGAGGAGAGTGAATAAATGGCCTTAAAATTAATGTTTTCCTCAAGTGTTGCCTCGCAAAATCACCATCCTCATTTTTTTATTGACTTTGAATTTCTTCTTCTCCGCGGCTGCAAGGCATGGCAGCTTCTTCCTCGCGCCACTCCCTGCCAGCCGCATGCACAGCCATGCATGCAGCCCAAGGCATGGCTGTGCATGCCTCTTTCCTCTTTAAAAAGAGCATAGCCATCTTCCTTGCGACTGGGCCGAGTCCACACAAAGAACACCAACAGCACCTCCTTCCTCCAGGCAGTCTCCTCCCCTCTCCCCTCCATACGCAGCCTCTCTTCTTCCTAAGGAGCCATGCTGTGGGCAGGAGCAATGCACAGTGGTACACAACCACCACTGTGAGTCCCACCACCGCCCAGCTCATCAAAGAGCCGGTGGGCGTGGTGGTTCTCTTCTCTGTTTCGTCGTTCCAAGCCATTTCCGCCATTGCCACAGAGTCAAGCTTTGAAGCTCAGCCGCAGCTGTAGCAAGGCGCCGGCCACCCCTCGCCAGCACACAGGCCACCACGCACGCCAGCACTCAGTGCAACTCCTTTCGCGCGTGCGCCAGCCCACTCCACAGCGCCCACACAAGCCGAACTGGGTGCAGCCGGTCGCACAAGCTGAGCGAGCACTGTAGCCACTGTTCACACTAGAGAGCGTGACACTGTGGCTACAGTGCGGTGACCGGAAAGTTTCTCACTTATCCGGTCACCGCACACTCTCTCTCCACGCCGCTATCGTCGCTAGCTCGTCCGCGCACTCCCGCACCCGCGTCTCTCCCTGCGCTTGCTCTCGCGTCTACACCTGCCCGCTTCAGCGCCCACTTCTTCACCCGCATCTGCCTCAGTGCGCAGCGCGGTGCGCTGCAGTCCCTCCCTAGTGCTCACTCCCTCCTGCGTGCGTGCACCTACATGCCTGCGCCTGCGAGTGGCCATTAGACGACGGCTGAGGCATCCGGAAGACTTAACACACCGTGCCTCTTCCTCCAGCAGACGATCTCTCTCTCTCTCTCTCTCACAGCACTCTCTCACTCCCTCCTGTAGACACATACACACACACACACTCTCGCACACACACCCACTCACTTATACACTACTATATACTTATATATATATACATATATATATATATATATTTATATATACATATACATATATATATATCTATACATATATTAGTACCTATACAATTAAGTATAAGTATATATACATATATATATATACATATATACACATATATTTATACATATATACATACATATATATATATATATATACATCTATCTATACATATATTTACATATCTATATATACATACATACATAAATACATATATATATATATACATACATATAGATATATATTTACATATATACATACTTATATATATATTTTCATATCACCTACCATACGTTGTATCGCGGGAATATCTGCACTAGTTGCTAATATTCCCCGATACACGCGTATAGAAAGCGTCTTCGCACGCATCTTCCACCCATCCATCCTACACTCCACGTGGCACTTCGTCCTGTTAGTTGCGTCTTCCTAGATGACGATCAACTCGACACCGTGCTACACGCCATTTCCACCTCCACCCCCACCCCTATATACATATATAATATATACATATATATATATACTATATTTACCTTATTTCTATTTCTCCTTCCTGCCATTAAAAAGATAAAAAAAATATATATACAAAAGAGAAAAGATAATCTTTGACTTGCAGGTACTCAATCTTGCAAATAGCAAGACCAATTTTGGAACCCTAATTTGGCTCAAAGCCAAGAACCTGATTTTGAGGGTGTACCTCAAGGACAAGAATTATCAGAAAAAAAAAATCTTAAATAGAAAAACACCAAAAACATAATAAATGAACGGAAGAGATTCATTGTAGGAAAGGCGTAGAAACTTATTCATCTCTAATCCCACTTCCCTGAGTTCGACCCTAGGCCTAAAAGTGACCAAGATAAAATCAAGTAAGCCACGTTAAAAATTTTGTAAAAAGATGGTTAGGCTCGATTTAGGTTAACCACTATACTCATTTCAACGATTAAATCACCATATTAACACAACCTATACGGGTCTACACCACACTTTTTCTGGCGCCGTTGCCGGGGAAGTGCGCATTCAAGTAAGTTTCTACTCCATTCCTTTAATTTTTCTCTTCTCACACCCTTCTCGTCACGGGTGTTTCTGTTTGTTGGTGTGCAAGTGAACTAGTTGCAAGGAGAAGGCAGGCAAACGAAGTCGGAGACGTGGGCAGATCCAAGGCGGGAACAAGAGCGTGAAGTCACCGGCACCGCACTGGAGCTTCGCACACGTTGCTGAACAAGTAGGTCTTTCTTTCTTAGCAACTCAGGTCAACTTGTCACCTTAATAAAAATAAATAAATAAATAAATAAAAACTAAAAAAACTTCTTGGGATCTCTTGGGGCAAGTGGATTAAAAATCACTTGTTTGATTATTTGCCATCACTCCCACTGCCCTGGGATTTCCCGCCAAACTTCGCATAGTGAAGATCCTAGAATCTTGATTCTTGAATCTTTTGCCGTGTGAAGTATTCTTTATGGCAAAAATAAAAAGATTGATTGCACCCCTCTTTGCCTCATTTATCTGCAAATTCGGGATCACATTTTTGGTGGGGAGACTTGGAATTGAGTTGATTCCAACCCCACCACGACCTTTCACGTGCCTAAGATTCGATCCCGAATACTTCAACCCCAACAATATGATTTTCTTTATCTTCTGGTTGAGCCTTGTGTGTGGAAATCATTTTCTTTTGTGATTGGGAGCACTTGAATTGAAGTGCTTTGGCTCCCTTTCACACTAATCTAAAATTGATTCGTGCATCCACACATAGAAATCTCCATCTAGGGAAGCCCATTGCATTTTAGCATGCATTAACCAACTAACATTGAAGAAGGGTTTGTTGGGCTTAGAAGAAAACTTGTATTCTCTCAAAACTCGAAGATTGGTTGAATTGGTAATTCAGAGAAATCCTAAAATCCATACTACTTAAGGCTGAATTCTAAAAACCATTCACCAATTAAAACTTCAATTCAGGGAGATTTCCCCGTTGCATGCTTGGTTTACACACTTTGTAAAATCAATCACTTGGGCATTACCCGTAAATAATGCCCTTCACATTCCAGAAGCACTTGATCCTAAGTCTCTAACTAAAACTGATAGCAACTTGACCCTTATTAAGGATTGGAGGTCTAACTACCTGCATGTAGCGCCTACGTGCTGGTGAGGGTTCCCGCGTGCTATTGGGTGTCAAAGACTGGGGCAAACAGCCTTTCAATCTGTCTCGGTGGTTTCGCGGTGCTCGCATTCGATTCCGTAGGTCGTGATAGTAGGTAACTTAGATCTTTAGGTCTAAGGGTACACTGTAGAGGTTAGGAATTTGATTGTATTGATTTGTCATCAAGTGTACCTTTGCGGAGTCATTTCTCTCATCTCTTTTCCCTTCGTATCCCCCCAATTCTTCTTGCGGAAGTGCATGTTTGGGAGGAGGTCACAAAACCCTGAACTGTGTGAATTGCCTGATAATTTTAGAAAAGAAGCCAAATCGTCCTCCTCCTCCACAAACACGGCTGCACGCCCACCCCCAAATCCCGAGGGAGGAAACCGCCCTTAAAACCCACCAGGTGGTGGAGCCTTGGATCCCATAACCCACCTCTAAGCCCAAATGGAAATGTATAATGAACAAATTGAGACCATTAGGGAAACATTGGAGGAAATGTAGAACCCTCCCGAACGGGAGGAGCCTAGGTCTCTTAGCTCCTATCAAAATCCCGCTGCTACAGAGACCATAGGACAAATTTGGGTCCCCATGGGCGGGGACGACTTTGAATTGAAACCTAACATAATTGGCCTGATAAATTTTTACTTCCATGGTCTTGCAAGTGAAGATCCTTTTCTCCACTTGGAAGACCTAACCCGATTGGCTAAAATAGTTAAACCGAGAAATATCGGGTTACCAATAGTCCTCATGAAAATGTTCCCGTTTTCATTGCAGGATAAAGTGTCGCAGTGGTTACGCACCCTTAGGAGAACCATCCACTCTTGGGAAGAAATGCAAACAGCGTTTCTCAAGAAGTTCTTCCCAATTGGGCGAACCAATGCGCTTCGCCGTGCTATCACTTCATTTACGCAATAAAACGGTGAACAGTTTCATGAGGCATGGGAGAGATATAATGACCTCCTCAGGAACTGTCTGCACCACGGTCTACCTAAGTGGCATATAGCCCAGATTTTCTACTATGGGCTAAATGAGACTTTGAAGCAGATTGCAGACGCTTCCTGCGGAGGGAATTTCATGAATAAAGATGAGAATGGAGCATTCGAATTATTTGAAAATATGAGCGAAAACACAATGAACAATGCCTCCATTGTCGCCTTTAATCGTACCAGCTTGCCCCGTAATGTCCACGAAGTTGACACGGGACTGTCCCATTCATCCACAGATCTCAGCCTTATCGCACAGAAATTGGATGAAGTTTCCTTCATGCACAAGAAGCTGGACGAGCTTCTGGCCAACCCCGCACGTTATGGAAAATGCCCCCACCTCACCACTTCGTCACAATTCCAATTCTTCCAATACTAGGCTTATCCCGAGAAACCCTGTAAGACCTTCTTTACCGAGTGTCGCACCAAGCGATTCGATAAGTCATGTGGATCTGGCTTCTGCAAGCCAGTATTTTGACACGGAGGACCAAGCCTCCGTGTGCTCGGAAGCATATTTACATGTAGACGCATCTTCTGCCATAGAAGACGCTTGCGTCCTGGGGAACAACCTGTTCTCTGCCACTTATAACCTAGGGTGGCGAAATCATCCAAACTTTGCATGGTCCAACAACCCACAGCGCCAAAACCCCACAAGTGGACCAATGCGACCGTCCGCACCCGTCATCCCAAGGGCCCAGTCTAATCCTATGGCGAATCCGCCATCGGGTCCTTGCGTACCACAAACAGAACACGCATCAAGTCCCCTTGATAAATTGATGCGAAGGATGATGGAAATGTCAAAGCACCATGAAGAGAACATGACCTCGCTTCAGCACCAATTGAAGCAGCAGAATGCTGAGATCAGTCAACTACGCATGGTGACTCGATCTTAGGGCACTCTTCCAGTCCAACCTGTTCCAAACCTGTGAAATTTCGTACCCCGTGGTCCTCAACCACAGGTACGACCTTCTCAGGGGCAGGTTCATCAAATTCTGCAGGCTCCGAGCATTCCACCGGGATTTCAGGCTAATCCCGCTGCAGCACCTCACTCTTATGTCCCTATTGCGAACCCTCCTCCACCTTATGATCCCACTGGACCCGCATCGTCCAATGCGATCACTACGAGGAGCGGTAAGCAAACCGTCGATCCGCCTTGACCTGATCCTGGCCCGTCTTCTTCATCTCTCTCTCATTCGGGATGCGCATCGCATTCGCGAGAGAACGATACACCCAAATTGGTGCCAGAATCAGTCCCATTCCCTGAGGCTCTACTGAGGGAGCCAAAAGGTAAGAAGGAGGATACGCAGGCCTTTGATAACCTGCGTAATTTGTTCAGGGATGTTGAAATCAAGGTACCCCTGCTCGAGGCTATCGACCACATACCTACTGTCGCCCGATTTTTCAAAGACTACACAACACCCAGGCGACAGTCGAAGAAAACTAAGAATCCGGTGGTTCTCTCACCTCATGCGAGTTGTGCTATACTGTCAAATCTACCACCGAAGCAGAAAGATCTGAGCACACTGCTTATTTCCTGTAGCATCCAAGGCTGCAATTTTAACCGTGCCCTACTTGATCTAGGATCTTCCATCAATCTTTTACCAACCATCATGCTCGAAAAATTTTCCTTGGGAAATCTGAAACCCACCCCTGTCATGTTACAGTTGGCAGATCGTTCTATCAAAATTCCGAAGGGTGTGGTGGAAGACGTGGTGGTTAGGGTCAACAGTCTCTGTTTCCCTGTTGACTTTCTTGTTTTAGATATGGAAATTCCTAGCTCACTTTCTGATTGTCCGATCATCCTTGGTTGACCTTTCTTGGCCACAGCCCGTGCCCATATCGACTGCGAGTCGGGCTGTATTGAGATTGCCGTTGGATCTGAGAAGCTCAAGCTTAACATCTTCAAGGCAGCCAAGAACTTTGATTGCGATTGCATCGAGGATGACACGTCTGACGAGGACGTGGCCGTCAGCGTGTGTATTAGACTAATTGGGACCTATTCTGACTGCTGCGGATTACCTTTAAACACTGACGCTTGCATGACCGACACATATTGTGACATTCCCCCATCCCTCCCTAGTCCCATACCTTCTCCTAACTAGACTTCTGACGAGGTTTTCTCCATTTCCCATACCTCGTGGTCTGAGTCATATCCGGGCTACTCACCGCCGGTCCACACTCTTGAAGACCGGATTGCCCTTTCTTTCCCGCCAAATCAGGCGAATTTGCAACTCCACACTGGGACCTTGAGCCCATATACTACTCATTGGGGCTATTCCTTTTTGGATCCATCTATACAAGAAGCCCCTCTTCTTGTCCAATCTGAGGGCCAACTTCTTCCTCCTGACTTGTTTTCTGATCTGCCTGGGACACTCTCGTCCCAAGAAATGCCAAATCTTTCACCATCCACTCCCGAGCTGAAAGAGTTGCTTAGTACACTTAAGTATGTTTTCCTGGGACCAAATGAAACGCTCCCCGTAATCATCAGTTCAAAATTGACTAGGGAGCAAGAGTGTAAACTAACGAAGGTCCTTATGGAACACAAGGCAGCCATTGGATGGTCTTTATTAGACTTATTTGGATTAGCCCCTCCTACTGCACTCACAGTATATATACGGAGGAGGAGGCTCGACCTTCCCACAAGATGCAGCGACGTCTCAACCCTAACATGCGGGAGGTCGTTAAGAAGGAAATTATTAAGTGGTTGGATGCAGGTATAATCTACCCGATCAGCGATAGCCCCTGGGTGAGTCTGATTCATGTCATGCCCAAAAAGGCGGGACTCACCATCCGTGTCAATGACAGGGGCGAATCCATCCCTACACACACTCCTACATCTTGGAGAGTGTGTGCAGATTATAGGAAACTCAATGCTGCAACTAAGAAAGATCACTTTCCGCTACCTTTCATTGACCAAATCCTGGAGCGGTTAGCGGGAAATAAATTTTTCTGTTTCCTGGATGGATTCTTAGGATATAACCAGGTGGCAATTGACCCCCGGGACCAAGAGAAAACCACTTTTACCTGCCCCTTCAGCACCTTTGCATTTAGAAGGATGCCGTTTGGACTTTGTAACGCGCTAGCAACTTTCCAGAGATGTATGCTGGTGATATTTCATGACATGGTGGGTGACTTTCTCGAGGTCTTCATGGATGACTTTTTGATCTTTGGACCATCTTTTGATGACTGTCTTGCCAACTTGACCCGTATCTTTAAGAGATGTATTGATGTAAACCTCGTGCTTTCCTGGGAAAAAAGTCATTTTATGGTACACGAGGGAATTGTTCTCGGACATATCATCTCCGATAGGGGTATCGAGGTTGACAGAGCTAAGCTTGATGTAATTGCTGATTTATCTGTGCCTGGCTCTGTCAAACAAATCCGCTCCTTCCTGGGACACGTTGGTTTCTATAGGAGATTCATCAAAGATTTCTCCAAAATTTCTCGACCTTTAACTCATCTCCTATCGACTGACATACCCTTCGATATGGGCCCCGACTACATACGAGCATTCACGCAGCTGCGTAATGCTGTCACCAAGGCCCCTGTTCTCCAGCCACCTGATTGGTCCCTCGACTTTGAACTCATGTGTGACGCTTCCGACCTTGCAGTCGGAGCCATCCTGGGACAAAGATGCGATAGACACCCCTTCGTGGTGTACTACGCCAGTAAGACATTGGACGAGGCCCAGCGTAATTATACTACCACTGAGAAAGAACTACTGGCGGTCGTCTTTGGGCTGGAGAAATTTTTATCTTACCTTCTAGGCTCACAAGTTATTGTTTTCACTGATCACGCGGCCATTCGCCATCTTATGCACAAGAAGGATGCCAAGCCTAGACTGATTCGTTGGATCCTTCTGCTCCAAGAATTTGACGTTGAGATCCGCGATAAGGTCGGAACCCAGAATGTTGTGGCTGACCATCTTTCTAGACTGGACCCTGACCATATTGGACTTACTCTGCCGATTAATGAAATTTTTCCTGATGAGCACCTATTGGCAATTAATGTGGCAAGTGGACCTTGGTATGCCGACATTGCCAATTACCTTGCTTCTGGATCCCTTCCACGTGGCTGGCCTAAAAACCAACGCGAGTGTCTCATGGCAGAAGCAAAGTATTATTTCTGGGATAATCCACTTCTTTTTCGAATAGGTGCTGATCAAATCATCCGTCGCTGTATTCCTGACAGCGAATTCCCTAGTGTGCTATCCTTCTGCCACGATCAAGCTTGCGGAGGCCATTTCTCTGGGAGGAAAACTGCAGCCAAGATGTTGCAGTGCGGTTTCTTTTGGCCCTCCCTTCACCAAGATGCACACAATTATGCTAAACATTACACTAGGTGCCAGTCGTTAGGGTCAATGTCACGTCATGACATGATGCCCTTACAACCCATCCTAGCTGCGGAAATCTTCAACATTTGGGGAATTGATTTCATGGGTCCCTTTCCTCCTTCCAACGGCTTCGAATTCATTCTCATGGCTGTTGATCATGTTTTGAAATGGATTGAGGCTATTCCCACGTGCCGTGCTGACCATATTATATCCACTCGATTTGTCAAAGACAACATCTTTGCGCACTTTGGGATCCCTCGAGCTGTTATCTCGGATGGGGAAACCACTTTACCCATGCTTCTTTTCAGGCACTTCTGAGGAAATATGGAGTCCACCATCATATCGCATCTCCGTATCATCCTCAGACAAACGGCCAGGCAGAAGTGTCGAACCGGCAAACTAAGCAAATTCTCCAGAAAACGGTTCGGCCTGACCGTAAGGATTGGTCCAACAAGCTGATTGACGCACTTTAGGCATATCGGACTGCCTACAAGGCTCCCCTTGGTATGTCTCCTTATAGAATCATTTACGGGAAGCCTTGTCATTTGCCCGTGGAGTTGGAGCACCGCGCTTATTGGGTGGTTCGCCAATGTAACCTTGACCAAAACCTGTGTGGTCGAGAGAGGAAACTCCAACTCCAGGAGCTGGAAGAGCTCTGTCGTGAAGCCTATGATTCTGCCTTAACTTTCAAGCAACGTACTAAGGCTTTTCACGACAGCCATATTCGGCGGAAAGAATTTGAGCCATCTCAGCAAGTTTGGCTCTACAATGCCCGGCTCAAATTCTTTCCTCGGAAACTGAAGTCCAAATGGACTGGTCCTTTCCTGGTCTCGAGACCATTTCCCAACGGGGCCATTGAAATTGAAGATCCCAAATCTGGGCATAAATTTACAGTCAATGGGCAGTGTTTGAAACCCTATCTTACTCATGAACTTGCCCCCGTTGGAGAAACTGTTGCCCTGCTGGAGGGTAACTAATTTTGTGCCTCATTCTGAGTCCAGCTGGGGACGTTAAATTCAGCGCTAGTTGGGAGGCACCCCAACAACAGTTCACCACTGTCACGTTCACTTCACTTTTCACCTCACCACCCACCATCCACCCACCCTACCACCCTGCTGTATACCCTGCACCTCATCTCTCGTTACCCGATCTTTCGTCCTTCCTCTACCCTACCCTGCATGCATATGAGGACATAGCATCGTTTGGCATGGGGAGGTGGATAGGCATCCATAGGATATGGGTATTTTAGGGTATCATACAGTTTCCATCTATTTATAAAAAAAATGGTGTTTAGTAATGATCTGAAGGCTGAAACAAAAATACAATAAGTGTTTATAGATATTCAACTACTGTTTTGAAGACTTTCCAGGCCACAGAAGCTTGATTCGCTCAGGCTCAGCTTAATTCACTTGAGCATTGACAAAATAGATCAGAATCTCTCCTAACTTAGGACATATTCTTGTACCTGAGACACCAGTACAAGATCCGTTGGTTTACTTCTACTCAAGAGCCTAAGTAATCTTGGTTCACACTACACATATCAAGAAAGACCAGGTGAACATAAGATCCAACCCTAGTGTTATTAGGGAAGGTGGAGTCCTTACCTGTGCGCGCAGGTAGACTTTTTATCCTAGGCTTTAGTCTTGTGTTTAGGAGAGACTCTTTCCACCAAAAAGGAACTCTCCCACTAAAAGAAAAGTGTGCTCCTCCAAATAATGTTGTAAGAGATATACTAACACATGTTTCAAAAAAAAAAAGAAGATGCAAATAAGTCAGTATATCTCACAAATATCTGTAAAGTCTTCCCCCTACAAAAGTTCTTCAGGGCAAGTTACAAATACCTTGTTTTCTTTGAGCCACAAATGTCATAAAATGGGAGTTGAGTTTTCCGTCATCTTTTTAAGGATCTATCCAAAGACACGAGCTGAAACTGGGATCAACCTGCACGTAAAAATTCGTGAAACCCTGGGCTTGAGTCATAATGTTCATCTGGTCAGTCTTGATCCTTCACTAAGCACAAGCCATAATCTCTTGAGCTCTCGAGTACGGCAAAAACCTCCTGGGTCTTGGAAATCGTACTTAAGGTTTAAATATCAAGAGTCCAGGTTAGTTGAGAGATGGTCTATGACATGTAAGACTTAAAGTACTGGTAGTCTTCTCTACAATTGGTTCTCACAATATCCAACAAATAAACACACTTATGTCACCTCAAAAGAAAATCTTCAGCTTAAGATCATTTCTAAATACAGTACAAAATGTTTTGCTAGGGACTAGCAAAAGATAGGCATGGGGGTATGATGGCACAGCAAAAATACACCAACAATTGTGCCATTTTATTTTATTTCCTAGCATTGCTAGTGCATATTAGGTAGCCATAGTCGCATTTGTAAAAATAAACACATGCATGCATTTATTTGAGAGGGGAGGCGAGTGAATAAATGGCCTCGAAATTAACATTTTCCTCAAGTGTTGCCTCGCAAAATCACCATCATCATTTTTTTATTGACTTTGAATTTCTTCTTCTCCGTGGCTGCAAGGCATGGCAGCTTCTTCCTCGCGCCACTCCCTGCCAGCCGCATGCACAGCCATGCATGCAGCCCAGGGCATGGCTATGCATGCCTCTTTCCTCTTTAAAAAGAGCACGGCCATCTTCCTTGCGGCTGAGCCGGGTCCACACAAAGAACACCAACAACACCTCCTTCCTCCAGGCCGTCTCCTCCCCTCTCCCCTCCATACGCAGCCTCTCTTCTTCCTGAGGAGTGACGCTGCGGGCAGGAGCAACGCACAGTGGTACACAACCACCACTGTGAGTCCCACCACCGCCCACCTCATCAAAGAGCCGGTAAAAGTGGTGGTTCTCTTCTCTGTTTCGTCGTTCCAAGCCATTTTCGCCATTGCCACAGAGTCAAACTTTGAAGCTCAACTGCAGTTGCAGCAAGGCACCGACCACCTCTCGCCCGCACGCAGGCCATCGCGCGTGCCAGCACTCGGTGCAGCTCCTTCCGCGCGCGCTTTAGCCTGGTCCACAGAGCCCACACACGCTGAACTGGATGCAGCAGGCCGTGCGAGCCGAGCGCGCACTGTAGCCACTATTCACGCTAGAGAGCGCGACATTGTGGCTACAGTGTGGTGACTGGAAAGTTTCTCACTTATCCGGTCTCCGCGCGCTCTCTCTCCGCGCCGCTACCATCGCTAGCTCGTCCACGCACGCCCGCGTCTCTCCCCGAGCCCGCTCTCGCGTCTGCACCCACCCGCTTCAGCGCCCACTTCTTCGCTCGCACCTGCCTCAGTGCGTAGCGCGGTGCACTGCGGTCCCTCCCTCACGCTCACTCCCTCCTGCGTGCGCGCGCCTCTTCGCACGCCTACGTGCCTACGCCTGCACGTGGCCATCAAACGACGGCTGAGGCATCCAGACGACTTAACTCACCGTGCCTCTTCCTCCAGCAGACGATCTCTCTCTCTCTCTCTCTCACAGCACTCTCTCACTTCCTCCTGCAGACACATACACACACACACTCTCGCACACACACCCACTCACTTATACACTACTATATACTTATATATATATATTTATATATCTATACATATATTAGTACCTATACAATTAAGTATAAGTATATATACATATATATATATATACACAAATATACATACATATATACATATATCTATAACTATAAATACACACACACACACACACACACACATATATATATATACATATATCTATATACATAGATACTTATACTAATATATATATATATACATATACACATATATATAGCTATATATATATACATCTATCTATACATATATTTACATATCTATATATATATACATACATAACTACATATACACCTATATAATTATAACCATATATATATATACATATAGATATATATTTACATATATACATACATATATATATTTTCATATCACCTACCATATGTTGTATTGCAGGAATATTGCTGATATTCCTCGATACACGTGTACAGAAAGCGTCTTTGCACACATCTTCCACCCATCCATCCTACACTCCACGCGGCACTTCGTCCTGTTGGTTGCGTCTTCCTAGACGACGATCAACTCGACACAATGCTACACGCCATTTCCACCTCCACCCCACCCCTATATACATATATAATATATACATTTATATATATATACTATATTTACCTTATTTCTATTTCTCTTTCCTGCCATTAAAAAGATAAAAAAATATAATACAAAAGAGAAAAGATAATCTTTGACTTGCAGGTACTCAGTCTTGCGAATAGCAAGACCAGTTTGGAACCTTAATTTGGCTCAAAGCCAAGAACCTGATTTTGAGCGTGTACCTCAAGGACAAGAATTATCAGAGAAAAAAACTTAAATAGAAAAACACCAAAAACATAATAAACGAACGGAAGAAATTCGTTGTAGGAAAGGCATAGAAACTTATTCACCTCTAATCCCACTTCCCTAAGTTCGACCCTCGGCCTAAAAGTGGCCAAGATAAAATCAAGTAGGCCAGGTTAAAAATTTTGTAAAAAGATTGTTAGGCTCAATTTAGGTTAACCACTAATACTCATTTCAATGATTAAATCACCATTTTAACACAACCTATCCGGATCTACACCAAATAGCTTAAACTTTTATTTCACAAAAAGACAAACTACAACATGGAACACAACTTGAAAGGAAAACTAACTTCATTACACTAAAGTGTCGTAAAAACCACTTATACGAAGATACACTTGTACAGCACACTCTACTCACTCCAAAGAACGATAAATTGATACAACAATTGCAATACAATGAATACATAGGTAGTAGTTTGCGAAAAGGTCACTACAACAAAAATATCATTTAGTGACAATTCAGCTAGTGATATATAATGCATTTACCACTATAATAAAAGATTTAGTGGAAAATACATACATTTGTCATTATATTAATTTGTCAAATAATAATTATTTTTGACGAACAATATAATTTTCTCTATTTGTATTGTTTAGTGGCATATTTATATTTTTTGCCACTAAAGTAAATGTCCCATGGCTATTAATTTTTGTGACCAAAATAGATGACATTATTGAATATGATTTTAGATAAGTTTAATAGTTGGATTTATACCTCCCTCCAAAAACATCGTCAATTCCCACCTTTTTCTTTTCTTTTCTATTTTAGAGCGCTATTTTTTCATTCCCCTCTGAAACGTATCACCATCCCTCAACGGCATCCTTCCCCCGACCCCCACCCATCCACCTCCCTTCATCCCACGACAATCGCCATCTTCCATTCTCTCTAGAGACTCCATCAGCATAGATCTCCTCCTTCAATATTGTTTCTTCTTCCATCCCAAACTCGATGAGACTTCCCTCCTCTCGTCAATGCCTTCTTCCAGCAGCCTGTAAGATTCACGTAAACCCCACTTTGTTCGTTTTGTTACCTTTCTTAATAGGTAATTTTGTTGATTAGGTTTCGATTTAGGTTGGTGGTGGGGATTAGGGTTTATGTGGACAGAGGGTCGTCCTAGGGAGTTATGGAGTAACGGGGCCGATTGGATTCTGAAGCAATTTTGGGGATCAGCCAAGATTTTTTTTTCCCTCCTTTTCTTTTTTTCCTTTTAGAAGGAGATGGAGACTCATCCATTTTAATGTCATATACATTTTGATAAGTTGTTTTTCGTGTTCATGAATATTGATGTTTGCATACAATTTGATTTTCAAAAATAGATCCGTGTTACGTTTTTTTCTTTATGTTGCTTTGTAGTGGAATGTTGTAGTCCTTCTTTCTTTTGGATTGTATCCAAGTCATCTATTTTGCATATATTTTTTTGAAAAGATATTTTGCATGTATTTTGGATAGGGCAGAATCAAACAAATGATAGTTGTATTCGGAATTGTTTTAAGGGGAGATTCAAAGGGATGTTTGGTGGAGTGCTTCTTAGTTATGAGGTGGTTTCGGGGAAAAATCTCTTGTTTCTCTGCCTTGCAGTGGACTAGATGGTATTTTGGAAGCCAGTTCTAGGTGATGCATCCAGAACTTCTATGCTCTTGGTTGAAGATTGAGAGGATTGGACAGGTTTTGGGGATCAATAGTGAGTGTTTCTGTTGTGGGAAGATCTTGAGGAGATAAGAGTGGATGTGGGTAGGAGTTTGAGGATTTGAGTGTTGTGCATATTTGATGTTATCATCCTGAGATTGGAGCATTGCATGTGGGATTTTTGTTTTTTTTGTGGAAAAATGAGACTTAGGATAGGAACATGGAGCATTGCGTGTGGGATTTTCTTTTTCTTGAGAAAAAAATGAGACTTATGAAGTTGTTTTTGGGAGATTCAGTGGGATTGCCGGTGAACTAGATGGAAATTTGGGAGTCTCTTTTGTGTAGTTTTGGAGATTACTTGATGGGGGTGATAAATGAGGGTGGAACATGCTATCCCCTCGTGGACAATGGGCCCACTTGATCTACCCACCCAGTGACCTAGGTCATGATATGGGTTAACCATAGGGAGCTCTACATTAGCATGCTCTCCTTGCGCTCCACCATCCAGTCTGTCCAGCTCTGCCGTGACTGTGTGTTTGTTGTACTCAACCACAAAATCTTTGTGTACAACTTCACTAACCTCATGCTCCATCAAAGTGAGATCATCCCAACCCAGGGGAGCTATGCGATGCCACGTAGCAGCAAGGCCCAACTTGGATGAAGTTCTTCATGGCCCACGGTTTGCACCTTACATGCCCTACCTCTCGTGGAATAAGAGGCAGCAGGGCTCCTTGTCAGGATTTTTGTCACCTAGGCAAAGGCTCCCTCCTAGGAGGTAATGCTACCTATCTACTTTACCTGCACTTGTAACTGGTTGATTAATTTCCCTTATTTATAAATTAGAAGTTGATGATGCATTTTGATTGATGAAGATATATTCATATGGAATGCAATAACTCTATTATTTCGGATGATAATTTAAGAAGGCTTCCATTCATCATCTGGCGCTTAACTTCTTTTAAAAATAGCATCTTGTTGGTTGGAACACTAGAGTCAGATAGTTACACATTTTTATTTATCAAATGATTCCAAATAAGTGGGTACAATTAAGGTACAAAAATAATATAGGAAAAACCTCTCAGACTGCATCACACCGCACCCCAAATGGTGGTTGCTGTTGTCTTTGATTGGGGTAATATGACGTGAGTTTTGAAGAAGGGAAAGAGTTGTGGGTGTGCAGGAATGGGGGAAGGGAATGGAGGGTCACGGCAATGAGAGGAGTTGAGGAGGGAGGTGAGAAGGATCGAGAGGTACCTCGACGTGGAGCATTCCTCCTACGCCAAGCTCTTCTCTTCCTCCTGCACCTCTTACTATGGCACCATCAAATGCATCAGCTGGAGAAAATTTATTGAAAGAGAGCAACAATACATGGAAGTACAAGTCAAGTTCTATAAAAAGGAAATGATCAAAGGAAACTGTTATCCTCTCTGTTGTGATTGCAGCATGCACTGTTTTTAATCATCTACTGGCTGTCTAAGTAAAGGATGAAGCAGTATCGTTTTTCCCAAGCTAATGAAAATGTAGAGGCCTTCCATATTCATTTTCCTTTATAGTTAGGCTTATGATGCAAATTTACTTTTCTCTGTGTCCATTTTTTAACAACTGGTATCTTTTACCACTGAATATTCATTGATCACTTGTGCTGCAAAATACTGGATTTCAATGGTGGGCTGAGAGTATAGGTGGTAATTTTCCCAACAAAAATGAAATCATAGCATCTTTGAACTTCAATCTCACAGTTGGATCAGTAGATTGATCTGCAAGGGGGAAATGAAAGCTACAGGATCACAGAATCGGGAGGAAACAAGACTCGTGTCTAGAGTTGAAACAGGAGTATTTCTTGGGAGGTGAAGCCCTTGTAGGATTGCAGCCCTGGAAAACAATGAAATTATCAGAAAATTGGCAGATACATCCCATCTTATGTATGTATTGGCAGATAAGTCCCATGAGTCAAATGATGATTACTGTTTGCATCGACATCTGAAGAATTCTATATGTGCTACCTTGCACACCCTAGAGGGTCACTTTTCTAAAAAAAAAAGATACAAAAGCAATATCATCAAGCCGAAGAAAAATAATCAGGGAGTTACAGAAAATGCTGTTAGCCAAATGATTCCAGATAAGTGAGTACAATTAACGTACATAAACGCTATCATCAAGCCAAAGAAAATAATCTCTTAGAATTCTTACTTGTAGATGATGCTTTTTATGAATTTTCATGCCTGTGCTCAACATCCTTTCATGAAAAAAATGCCTCCACTAGTTAGATTTTGATAAGGGGCATACCATTGGAAACCAATGCCCTTTTGCTCATGTTTGTTGCCTTTGACTTGCATTGTTGTTTGATAATTTGACAGTGGCTTGTTGTAGAAACTGAGTTTTTGGTCAGACTCATAGGTGCAGGCAAGTGGATAGGGGTGTTGAGATGTTAGTATTAACTCTTCTTTTGTTATTTGTGAATAATAAAGTGATGCATTATGATCAAGTACCTGCTACAGTGCTTAAATTCTTTCAGATTTGCCTATGAGATGGTTAAGTTGTATATGCTTTAACTAGATAATTAAGAAGTTGAGAGTTTAAAGTATATTTCTGGAGACTCAAGCTACGGAATGAGGAGGAAAAGCAAGCATTCTATCGCTATCTATTTGAGGTACAATTAAGCTATATCCATATGTCAAAAATGTGATGCATCAAGACTTAAGTTTGCTTGAATTGCTTGTGCATTTCTTTTGGTGTTGGCTTTTAATTTTTCTTTCTTTTTGTGGGTACGGTAGAGCAAAGCTCGACTAATCCAAAGTTACTTGGTTACTTCTCTTGTATTTCATTAGGGAAAGATATGTTTATTATTTTCTCCTATTCCTATGTATTGGTGATGAACTCATGTGTTATTATAGGTTTGCCTAAGTTGAAAAAGGCACGAAGATGAGCAAATCTTTGGGAATTGTTGTTAATCCACATATGGTAATTAAGGGAAAAGGCTGAAAGGTTTGCTTAAGCAAAGCAGAGGACTTACCAAGATGACTTCTATTTGGGGCCACTCAGGGTGCAACAAATTTCTATCTGTATTGAAGTGGCATAAAGGTCATGCCATGTATCGATGGCTTTATATTATTAAGAGGTCCATGCCTAAATTTCTTCCCTCAAAAGACATTTGCACTTAGTACAGCATCCATAATAGAAAATTGATTTTTTTGGTTTAGACTTCATTTATTTTCCTAAACTTATTGTTTTCTTAGTTCATGTTTGTTGCCTTGAATATTTTACTTTTGGATGCCTTGCATCTAGGGTTATCTTTTTGTTTAATTCATCTTCTTAATCTTGATGTCAATTTATGTTGAAATGCATGTAATTAATTTGTATGTTGCATGTAGTAG
Organism: Thalassia testudinum; assembly: GCA_037157565.1. Classification (NCBI taxonomy): domain Eukaryota; kingdom Viridiplantae; phylum Streptophyta; class Magnoliopsida; order Alismatales; family Hydrocharitaceae; genus Thalassia; species Thalassia testudinum. Next base: position 54,196,839 of record JAZHRO010000025.1, on the reverse strand, counting down.
ATATGGAGCTCCAAATGACTTCAAAGCACAAGGTATTTTTAAAGATGGATTCGAAAAGATGCAGGAGATGAATCTAATTTAGCTTGTCTTCATGCAATTTTTCAACTAGTATTGATGGAAGGACTTGATGACCATTAAGGATTAGAGATGAAGATTTTATTTAGATGATGAAGTGCTTTGAGATTGTATTTTTTTGTTATCAATTCTTCTAGGTTTCTTTCCTGAATTTAGCTTCTATATTTTATTCTTTCCTGTAAATCCCCTCGAAGGGCACCATGCGTAATAATCTTTTGATTTAGTAAAAGGCATGGTTCTAGCTTACATTTCAAGTTTGAAGTTGTGTGGTTGAGTACTATGATATTAGATGAGATCACCTTTCATAAAACAAATTAAGTCAAATGCAAATATTGCTAAAAGATTAGTGTGACATGTAAGATTACATTAACCTTTTCATATTTTGTTGGAATAAAGATATGCTAGACTAGCATCATATTTCAGTAATTTCATTTAATTATAGATGTTATTTTCATTGATCGTTCTCAATTTGAAAATGATGTATGCTTAATGTCAAAGGTAGATTAACATTGTATTATGATATAGCGACAAAAACATTGTTCTACACATGTCCAATCAGACTAATACGTAATTGTCATAAAATGGTTATAGCAACAAAAATTATGGCTTATATTCATGTAAATATGACAATGGTGGAATAATGTACTAGAATCATCTCATAGATTATATTGGCGATGACAATAACTATTGTTAAAAGTAAATGGTGATAAAAATTGTAACATTTATAATTGTCACTATATAGTGATATAGTGACAAATTGTCGACATTTAATTTTATCACTAAAGGTATCATACATCGATATTTTGACGATGTAATTTTTTTTGTAGCTATAGGTAGATTTTAGGGATAAAAATTGTGGTGATTATATTTGACTCTATAGGCCCCTATGATGATGATTTCGTGACAACTATATTTGACACTATAATTATTAATATAGTGATGATAAAATTTGTTGCAAACTTTTAGTGACAGCATTCTTAGCAACAATGGAATGACAAATTTTTTAACTGTCACTAAAGTATTTTAGCGACAAAATAATTACGTTTAGCGACAAATGTTTTTTGTCACTAATGCATATATTTGTTGTAGTGGGTGTGCGGGGAAAGCAAGAAATGTTAGTGGCCTCGTAATGGTGACGATGATGGGGGTGAACACAATGATGTAGTAAGCCGTCTAGTGTAGGATGTAGTGTTCAAAGTTCCTAATGTGGTTTAGGTTAAGGGGTTCGGTGATGTTGGTTATGAACTATTGTTGGTCCTAAGGTTTGCGGTTATAACTATGATGGAGGTTAGGGTAATGGATATAAATACTCTATAGTGGGAGGTGACCCAAGTGTGCTCTATAGAGGTGCTCTCTATCGAATCTACTTGGTGTGCACGATGGTATGGAGATGGGACGATCATATGATGATGGTGTATATGGTAATGGGTGTAGTAGGATGGCTTGCTAATGTGTAATAGTGCACGTGTGAGTGGAAGAGTAGAGTGTGTAGGTGAAGTGGTGTGAGGTGGTGATGGTGGTGGTGTGGAGAGTGGTGGGGATAGTGAGTGATGAAAGTGAGTGGGTGGTGTGTGAGAGCAAGTGTGTGAGAGTGTGTGTAGCAAATTTAAAAGCAAGCAAAGTAGAAGTAAAAAGCAAGTATTCAAATACTTGAATGTAAAATCTCCTCTACTAACAAGGGAATTAAAAAGCAAGGAATGTAAAGAGCAACTAACTAAAATGCAAGTAAAGGAAAGCAAGTAAAGGAAAGTAACTAAGCTAACAACAAAAATTAAAAGAGAATGGAGAAGAAGATAGGTGTCTCTCCAATGTAGGCACTAGGCCAATTGAAAGAGGAAGCCGATCCTTGGCTTGAAGTCTACCTCTTCTTCACCTAGAAAATCCAAAGACCGAGGGGGCACTACTTCATCATTGGCCATGGATGGGAGCTAGCATGGAGTTCATGAGGAAGGAACGAGTGGTGTGCATGGAGAGGAGATGGAGGGAGGGGGGGACGTCCATATGGTGTGGGTGGTCTTTTATAGAGAGTGTTGTTGCATGTGGTGTTCCTATGGTGTAGGTTTAGGAGGACTACTTTAGGGCACAACATAAGAATGGAAGGTTCTATTCTAAGGTGCAAAATAGGATGAGGGTGTACTCAAGGCTTCGTCAAGGGTGTGGATAGGCTCAAGTTGGTGTGGAATAAAGTGGGGGTTAGGTGTAGGTTTAGGTGGGTCTAATTGGTGGCTTAGGGTTAAGTAAGCTAGCGTTAGGTTGGAGGTAATTAGCTGGGTGTTTGGGCTTTGAAAGTGGTGTGGGCTTGTGTGTTGTAGTGGGCCCAGAGAGAAACAAATAAATATTATCACTGACTAACTACTACTAGGTCCACATATTTGTAAATAAAATATGAAAAATGTGTATTAGCTATAGTAAAATTGTGCACAAGTACTATGCATATGTAAAATTGTATATGAAATTATAAATGGACATGCAATTACAATTTATGTGTTAGTGCACATGGGTGTGTGTGAGTGTGTGAGTCAGGTGTAAGGGTGTTTGTGTGTGTTGGGTAAATTTGGACGTGAGTGGGTTTGCATGGGTTTGTTCTGAATCTCCATGCACTTGTCTCCTCTCTTGCTGGCTTCCTGTCTTTAGATGCATCTATTATTCCAATTTTGCTCCTAGATTATGGTCCGACAATATTACTAATCGGACCATAAAATGATGGAATTAGGCTAAGAATGTACAGTTGCAAGTATGCATACAATGCATGTAGTGAATGCCCTATTTATAGGATGTAAGCTAGGTTGTTAGTTTAATTTAGTCAAATTAGGATCCATGATTGCTATGCAATCAGAAGGCGCATGATACATGATACCCACTTGATACTATTGAGCATATATTGAGCCCATTGAGGGGTGGCACGACTACGCGGCCTGCAGGCATTGACCTGGTCATGTTGACTTTGATTGGACCAGGTTTAAAATGTTTTTGAAGGCTTAAATCATTTGTATAACTTGCTTACACTTAGTTGATATTCATTTGTGATTAATACGAACATTTTTTTAGCATTCTTTATATACTCATTTGCAAATTAATTGCTATATCTTTGTTGATCTAATTAGCATTAGTTAAACTTAATTGCCATGTTCAAATTCATGTCTTGTGCAATTAGTCTGTGTTTTATTATTTGTATTTATTATTTATTATGGCTACTAATTAAAAGTACAAAATAATCTAAGAAATGATTTATGAAGTGAATTAAATTATAATAAGCCTCTTAGCGAACGACTCAGGCTCAAACTAATATAAATTTATAAAATATGTAGGTTATTTTGCACACTATACTACAATATTATGACACTTATTACAATTGCGAAGTAACCAAACATCATTTCTTTTGGTGCTGTTGCCAAAGATTCAACCCAAGCGGGTTAAAACATCATTTTTTTGATGTCGTTACCAGGAAGGCAACTTAATTATTCGTCATTATTATTTTTATTATTTTGTATTATTTCTAATATTATTTCTTGTACACTAATTTACTATTTTGTTTCATATAGGAGAAGGGTGACATTTTCTCTCTTGGTGAATCTCTACGAGCTATTTCTTGCTTTTACAATTTTATTACGTATAATTTTGTAATTAGGTATTTGTTGTGAGAGAGAGACTCTCTGGTCTATAACAACTCTAGTTCTATTTCCTGCTTTCTATTTATTGCATATAAAAAATAAAAGAAAATACTCGTCCCTATCTGTCTAGCAGCAGCATGTATTAGGGCATCCATGTTAGGTTGCATCATTACATAATAGATTTCTTTCTCTTGTACTACATATCTGTAGATTGTTGGAGGCAAATACGTTTTTATTGTTTTCCATTCCTGTCATCCTTTACATTCTCACATAAGGAATGACCACTAATTGTTTTCAATTGGTTAAAAAGCATGAACACTTATTCTTTTTGTTGATTTAGAAGAGATTAATAAAGAGAATTTTTAAAACTCGTGACTTAATCTCTTCGACAAACCTATGTGTGAGTTGTTATTGCTATCTGTGGATTGGCTATTACACACATGGTGTAATCACGTAAGGACACAGGAGTCTTTATTTTCTATCTCTCTTCTTTACACCTCTTAGGGCCTTAGTTGAAGATCAACAAGTTCGTCTCATTACCTAAGCCTTGGGGAGCCAATAGTGAGTGTTCACAATCCTAAACTTTGGACCTTCAAGCTTTAGGGTATGCACATCGTATGTCACACCTAGAATGCGTATTCTATATTGATATCGTACTTGTTTGCATCTATTGTTTTGTGCGTAACCACATTCCTTCTTTTCCTTAGAAAAGAAGAATCACGTGTTTTCACGCTATTTTGTGTCTTGTACTACTGCAGTTTACTAATCCGATGGCAGATCAGCTTCCACCTATTCTTCCTGATCCTCCTAGGGATCAAAATGAGATTCCTCGTCTTGATAGCCATCAGGTGATCTTAGCACACAATCTACAGATGTTAGAGCATAACTGTCAAATCAATCTGTTGACTGCTGCTTTGCAGAATCTGCAGGCCTGACAAGCTGAGTCGAGACCTGGTCCACCTCGACCTCCACTTAGACCACCACTTAGAGATTATTACGATCCATATAATGCATAGGTGGAATTGAATGTTAGGATTCCTGTAGGGGATAATGATCCAGAGCTAAAGTTGAATATCATTAGTCTTATCCTACACTTTCATGATCTTAGTTTTAAGGACCTGTTCCAACACATCGAAGATCTAAAAAATCTGAGTCAGACTTTAGTTTCTAGAAACTAGAGCTAGGAAATCCTTCTTATGAAGATGTTCTCCTTTAGTTTTAAGGATAAAGCCTCTTATTGGTATCGCACTATCACCAGACCTATAATCAATTGGATCGAATTAGAAACTGCCTTTCTGAAGAAATTCTTTCCAATAGGTCGCACAAATGCCCTTAGGAGAGCTATCATGACTTTTTCACAAAATCAAGGAGAACCAATTCATGAAGTGTGTGAACTCTTTCATGAATTGCAAAGGAAATGCCTACATCACAACATCCCATGTTGGCAACTCATACATATCTTCTACTATGGATTCCTAGAGAATGTATGAAATCTAGTTAATGCTTCCTGTGGAGGAAACTTTATAAATAGATATGAAGAATCCACCATCAAATTATCCAAGGGCATGGGAAAAAACTCGATCAATAATGCCTTTATGTCTCAGTTCAATTAAGTAACAGGTTAATTAGCTAGAGCATAGCTAAGAGGATTTGATCCTTTCAGCATTTTCTTGGTGGTTTTTGAGGTGAAGGTTGCCTCCCCACCGGTGAAGGAGTTCGTGGGATGCGAAGAGTTCATGAGGCATACATCAGAAATGATCATCCTCAACACGAGGGGCCTTGTCCGCTTGTTGAGATGAAGGGAGTCGTCGAGGCAGAACTTATTTGAGGAGGCACAACATGTGAGGTGCTATGCTATGCCATCCACAAGTATAACTTTAACTCATGAGGATCTTGGAACGGAGAGATACTAGATCTCTCCATGTTGTTCCAGTTATATAAGTTTTGGTTTTATCAATTTTTGTTATTCGGGTTTTACATGCATTGAGCTGAGTTTTGTTTCAACAAAAAGTTTTAAAACCTATGTTTTCACGCTTCAACGATGCCATGGGAAATGGGGATCAAATTGTTAGATTCCCAACCCCTCAATTGTCTAGTTAATGTGTACATCATCATCTGTCATAACTGGCCTAATTTAGCCATATTCCAAGGTTAAATGTTAATAAACAAAAGAAGAACGTAATTCAGTTCTATGTTGAATTTGAGGAAAAATTGAGTTAATTCTATTATTTTAACGAGAAATTACAAATGCAAATTAACTACAGAGTTAATCAGTGTCTAATCTAAGGTTAAATGAACTTAAATTCACAGTTTCAAAAAAATGAACTTAAATTCCCAATAAGTGAGCTCAAACTGACTGAATTAGAGTTTTCTAAGAATTGATGATTAATTTAATAATAAAGACCTTAATTACTGCATAACTTCAATTGAACTGGTTTTGGTAGAAATAAATATAGTCTAAATCTCCTAAAAGTCATTGAAAAATATTTTGTGAGGTTTGGAGCCTGTACTTTGACCAAAGGAACCCATTCTGACTAAAAATAGAGACTTAGGCAGGAAATTGCTTCATTTTGGGCTACAGTACAAATTACCTAGTCAAACTTCATCAAAACCCAAGTTTGAGGTCACCATTAGATTCTTTGGGTCCAAATTAGGTTAACCCTAATTTTTTAGTCCAATCAGAGTCCATCTTGACCTAGTTTGCATTTTAGCCCATTTGTCCCTATTTATTACAAAACCAACCCTAGGCTTTGATTTCTCTTGCATTTAGGCCCCTACCTTCATTTCTTTCTTCATCATCGAGCCAAAAGCATCAAGTTGAGAATAGCACAACGAACCCATCATCTTTGAGATTCAATCAACGATTTGCTTAAGCAAATCTCAACCAAATCTCACTAAACTTGGGAGATTGCTCATCAATTGATGGCCAATCCATTGAACCACCTCTCGAGATCCAATTGGGTTGGAATCCACGCTGACGAGCCTCAATTTTGCAAGCTCAAAGTCATCCAAATCGCAAGCCAAACTTGCAAGTTTTGGCTCAATTGTGGAGGAATTCTCTCTATATATAGCCCTCATCCTCTACAAGTCACCTCCACCATCTTCTTCCTCGTCTGCAACTATTGTCGACCTTCCTCCATCTTCCTTTTGTCAAATTAGGTTAGGGCTTTTATTTCTATCTTCCTCAATTAAGTTTAGGGAGCTTGATACTCCTCCAACCTCTATCGTTGCAATCACGTCCATCTTCATTGACTCACCTCCTCCGCCTTCCTCTGACCAAATTACTTTAGGGAAAAGTACCTCCACACCTACATGAATCTTTTGCCCAACGTAATTTATCCCTAAATTGTCTTCACCTTCCACCATTACCATTGACGAAGCTTCTTCAAAGCTTCGCTGCCAACCACGTCCACTCATCCTCACGTTCAATTATGTTAGTGCTTTTGTCCGACGAGTAGCGTAAGAGGTTTTGGTGTACTTGATTTGGGTCGTGAGGCCATATTCTTGTTTTTAGGTGTTCGCCGGAGTCCATCTTCTTCTCCAACAACAATCATCTTCTCCGGTGAGCCATCAATCAAGAGAACCTCCTCTTTTGCTGCAGATTCATGTTGGAACCTCATTTGGATCGAGGATCGTCAATCCCACGGTCAATCTTCCATCAATTTGGCAACAGCTCCTCCACATCTTGAAGATGAAGAAAATGAAGAAGGAACTAGGCAGATAGTCCCACATCGTGGACTTGAGTTGCTCAAAGAAGGAAATAAACGGCATTTAGCTTCCTTAAGTATCGCTCGAGACATATAGGAGGTCGAGTCCCCATTTGCACGTGCACGCATGCTCGTGCACATGCAGGCGTGCCTGGACCGGGTCTGGGTTGATTTTGAATCGACCTTAGGGGTGTTTTGGATCGGATTTTGGGTTTGCTTTGGGCTAGTTCTTTAGCTGGGATTAGACCATTGTGGCTTGGCATTGAGAGTCTCTCTTTGGGTTGAAGAAATTGCCAAAGTGTTGAAAGGCTTTACTTTAGTTGAAAAGACATTTTTTGCCTTGACACTTACATTTATTTTTGAGTATTTATAATGATATCCATTGCATAATATATTTCTTTTTATATCAAATTCTTATGGCTTATTTCACATTCATTTGTGTAGTGGTTAATTGCGATTATTTTCTCCTTGAGACAACCTTAGACTCACAAATTCGACATTATAAATTTAAATGTTTTCATCGCTTTGGTCGCTATACTACGACGCGTATCTTAAAACCTGATTAGAGCGATTAAACATTTTGGCACCATTATCGGAGAGTAATGTGCAGTTTACCACTATTCACATCATCTTCTTTTGATTTGATTCTAACTTATCTTGGTTTGATTATTTCGAGGTGAACAAAGCGTAAGGATCATTGGTTCGGACCAACCACACCAGAGGTAGGTTAGTCATCTTACCCTTCTTCCCTAATCCCCTCTCTCTCTTGGGAAGATAAAAAAGAAAATTATGAATCCAACCCTGCCTTACTTTTCTAGTAATATCATTAAAGGCAAGAGTTTCCTGATTTATCTCAATTTTATTGCGATTAGATTTGATTGGATTGAAATTGATTAGAAGTATCCAATTCCTTGCTACTTGCGCCTATTAGGGACTCACAAGCACCTTGGACTACTCACCTTGTTTGAGTCTAAGGTGTCATATTTGGAATCAAATTGGACTAGGAATAGAGCCACTTAGGGTTTACACATTAGGGTTTGAAGTACACATTTGCCATTTATAAAGGAAACGAATCTTCCTACATTTGTGTGCTACCTAAGCCCTTGGTTGAATTGATTTTATCATCAAACCCTAAAATCAAGGCTCTAAGATCACTTGAATCTTAAAATTGTGACCTAATAACCTATTTGAGAACCAAAACAGGGTGGTTCAGATGTCTTGACTCGAATTTCATCCTTAACTTTAGGGCAAGTTAGGTGAAGTTGGTTCACTTTGTGAATCAACCAACCTCAAATTAGGTCGAAATTTGAATCAATCTCTAATTCAAGTGATAATTCAAGGCACAATTAGGCCTAAAATTGGTAGACTTTGGGCTCAATTCACACATTCTAGTCTACTTGGATCCATGGTGACATGGAAGGTCGGGTGGGGGAAACTCAGTAACCCATGGGGATGCTCTACTATGTAGGAGTCTTTGCGTGGCTCTTCCTTCCTAGCTACCCACGTAATTCTTGGGTGTATGAATTTCTGATCTAGAGGTCCATGTGCCTCAAACTGCCATGGTCATCCAATTCTTTTGGTGCCTTGATTGGGTCCAGAACATTTCTAGTCCCTAATCTCTTCTGTAGTGCATGAATGGGAGGTCATTTGAGACCTATCTTGAGACCACCATTAGCAAGACACACCCGTCGGGGTCAGATCCCGACCTGCTTCTTTGGGTCTCCTTCTGATCTATTTGATGTCTCTTTTGATCCATCTACATTTGATCTCGGTTCTCCATCCCTTGCTTCCATGGAGAATCCAGAACAAGAAGGGGGTGATATTCATCACTTACAAGACCAGTTGCAGACTCTCACCGACCTGATTCATGCACTGGCTAACCCCTGATCACGTCCACAAATGCGAGATCACTACAATCCCGCAACTGTGGCTATCAAACCCAGGGTGTAGATTCCAGCCGGGGGACCTGATACCGAGTTGAAGCCAAATATGATCAACTTGATGCCCTACTTTCATAGATTGGTCTCTGAGGACCCTTTTCAACGTATCCAAGAATTGAAACATCTGGCTCAGACTCTCAGGCCAAATGTTTAGAACTGAAACACCCTTCTCATGAAAATGTTCCCCTTCTCATTGAAGGATAAGGCCGCCCATTGGTATCAGTCTTTGACTCAATCGGTCAACACCTAGGAGGATTTACAAGCTGAATTTCTCAAGAAATTCTTCCCAGTAGGGCACACTAATGCCTTGAGGCACTAAATCATGCATTTCACGCAAAATGAGGGGGAACCTCTTCATGAGGCATGGGATCGCTTTCTGGATCTCATGCAGAAATGCCCTCATCATGGAGTCCCTAAATGGGAGCAGGCTTAGTCTTTTTATTGGGGACTCTGTGAGGATATTAGATTATTCATCAATGCTACCTGTGGAGGTAACTTCATAGGCAAAGATGAAGACACCGTTTGGGAGATTCTCGAGAATATGTGTGAGAACTCTATAAACAATGAGTCTATGGGTATGTTCGACCAGACGTCTACCCACGCATTGATAAACACACGAGGGACACATGAGACATGAGACTTATCCACATCTATCGATCTAAAGTTAGTGGCTAGTCAATTGGATAAGTCTATCATTGAGAAGAAGTTGGACAATTTGATTCGCCAACTCTAGAGAGCCACTTCTTCTTAGCAAAGCTCATATGCGCATCTGCCCACAGGGTAGGAGGTCGTGCATAATATTCACCACCACTCATATCAGGGGATGGATGCGTATCGACCCCCATTTAATCCAGGTTTTGGAGGAAACTCTAAACCCTCCTACTCTAGTTGGGGAATCTCTGAACCCTCGTATCCCCATTACTCTAGAACTACTCAACCCTGCAAAGAGCTCCACACCATCCAGAATGACCCATTCTCTAACTCAGACAACCTTGGATGGCATAATCATCTGAATTTCTCCTGGTCGGGGAATAATTAGAACTCCAGACCTCAAACCTCGGCCACAAAATCCGTGACCATACCAGCTTGCTCATCCTAGGCCCAACTTGAACTTTCAAATTGGGCCTAGCAAGGAATACCAGATGAGCTTGATTCTGCAGACATTGGCTGATATGTAGAAGACTAATGCTGCTATGCAGAGGCAGCATAATGTGAAAATTACAGAGGCTCGTAACCAGCTTGCATAGATGGCTAGGACTCGCCAGCCTAGTGCACTTCCTTCCTAGCCTCTACTAAACCCAAATAACGTGTTGAACCAGAGGCACGTTATGAACCCAAATCAGGGCCAAGCACATTACATTTATCAGACCCCTTCTACACCTCCACGTAACTAGTCAGAGGCTTCTACTTCATACATGGGACATCAGCAGCAACTTCCTATCCTGCCAACTCTAAATCCAAACCAGGTAGGCCTAAACTCCGTCACTACTCAAAGTGGCAAAACTACTCAGGACCCACCTTATCCTAGTCAATTTGGCCCAAGTAGTTCAAAACCTAAGTCCAAGATGGATATCAAGGACAAACCCAACCCAGGCCCAGAGCCTGAACCAATCCTAGAGAAACCTAAAGATGTTCCATTTCCCGAGGCCTTGACCAAAGGAAATAGGAAATCCAAACCTATGTTACCTAAGGAGGACTTGGTCAAGCTCTTTGAGCAAGTCCAAATAAGCATTCCCTTGATGGATGCGATCTACCACAAACTAACTTACACATGATTTTTGAAGGACTTGTGTACACCAAAGCGTAAGTCATGAAACAAAGACGGTAGTCTGATTGTGTTGTCAGAGCAAGCTAACTATATAATCTTGAGTAAACTTCCGTAGAAAGTGAAAGATCTTGGAACTCCTTTGATCATCTGCAAGATAGGAAACTTAAAAGTTCGATCGAGCTTTATTTGATTTAGGAGCATCATAAACCTGATTCCCACCTCCCTACTAGACCACTTTGAGGAAACTAAGCTTAAACCTACTGAGGTGACTCTGCAATTGGCTGATAGATCGATTAAGTTACCAAGAGGAATTCTCGAGGATGTGTTGGTCAGGGTGAGAGATTTCTATTTCCTGGTGGATTTTATCGTGTTGGAGATGGATACTCTTGATAGTTTGAGAGACACACGATCATCTTGGGGAGACCATTCCTAGCGACTGCTAGAACGAAAATTAACTATGAAGAGGGCCAGATCGAGTTGAAATTTGGGGATAAGACATTAAGGATTGATATTTTTAAAGCCCAAAAAGAAATAAATTATGGGGCAATTGACGAAATTTGTGGCATAGGTTCTCTGGTGGAGGATTTGATTCCCGAGGTGAACCCAATTCTCCAAGGATCTCAACCATAAGATCTTGATCCACAGATTAGGGAGCTTGAATCTAATTTAGACCTATCCCTAGCTTCCACCTTGTTTTCTAAGGCTAACCCTGAATCCCCACCTGTTGTTGATAACCCGATCCTGGAGTTGAAACCACTTCCAGATCATTTGAAGTATGTGTTTTTGGGTTCAAATCAGACATTTCCAGTGATCATCAATTCTTAACTCACTCCTAATTAGGAACGAAGCTGATTTCTGTCCTCCAGCAACATTGTAGAACCATTGGTCAGATTCTAGATGACTTGAGTAGAATAAGTCCCTCTTATTGCACTCATCATATTTACGTCGAAGAGGGCTTATGACCTTCTCATGAGATACAGAGAAGACTCAACTCGAATCTCTAGGAGGTCATGAAAAAGGAGATCATTAAGTGACTCGATGCAGGAATCATCTACCCCATCTCTTATAGTCGCTGGGTGAGTTTAGGTTGTGCCTAAAAAGGCAGGACTCACTGTGATTACTACTGACTTTGGAGAAACTATCACAACTCGGATTATGAACTCGTGGAAAGTCTGTATCGACTATCGAAAATTGAATACCTGATGAGTCCACTTTAGTGGACCATTTAATTACGTAAGTGCATTTTACATTCATTTTCTTAGAGTTTAATTATTTAGAATTAGGTGTTAATTTATCTTATTGGAGAGATATAACTTATCACATATATTTATATTATATGTAGGTATATGTGTACAAATTCCCTAAAATATCCATGCAGTCGACGTCTCAAATGGTTGCACTCGCCATCGATCTCATCATAACAACCCTCTTTGAGCCTCAATGCATCGCCTTCCACATCTCAATATTGTCATGCATTTGTTCGAGAAGACTTCAGGAAGAAATGGATCAGGAAATGTCTATAAAAGAGAAGATGCCTGTGCACAACAGAGATATCTCTTCTATCGTGCTCTTGTGCATGCACCATGCCCCTAATGATGAACACTATGGATTGAAGCCACATCTCCATCCCCCCCTTCCACGACTGTGGTGTGCATGGTGACAACACGCATGACAAATCCATTTTCACACGTTTTGAAAGTCATCGAAAATCATAGTATAGTCGCGCAAAAACGTTCGTCAAAAATTAGGTTTGTAAAAATAACGAGACTTTGAGTCCCGGTCGTTTGTCTCTGGGAGGCGTTGCTTTTACTTTTGAAATCGATCTTTTTTTTTTCGGTCTACTTCGTTTAAAGACGCACGTCGGTTTCCAGTCTCCTAACTAAAACTTCACCACTTCTGTTATTAACTCAGATTACATGTGCATGCATCAAATAAATTACGAAGGTGAACATGTGAGTTTCTGTGCGCACGATTATGGTGAGGTGGTGACTAGTTATGGAGAAAGCATCTATCGTTAGATTTTCAATATCCTCGGGAAACGACTTGCTGGTGCGTAATGGATAGACAGTTAAAGAGCAGGCACTTAAATCATGCAAATACGATAATTATTAAGCTCATGGTGATTTCAAACACATAAAGAGATCTATATATAAATGCATTTTAATTCATTCATTGGGAAGTTGTTTGCATAAGGAATCTAGAGGAAAGCTTGTACATAAATGCTTGAAAATTAAATCTAGCTATCAGAAAATGATTGCATACAAGAATCGATGGGGGGATTTCGCATGCATCATTGGGGGAGAAGTAAGACTACGCTATTAAGCATTAATAAAAGCAATAAAATTATGAAGAGCATGAATTAAATCTAAAAGAATAAAAGGGCACTCAGGGGTGGTCCCCGATGTCCTTAGAGTGGTCGGGAAGAGAATGAGGGGTGGCCAATGTAGCTTAGGCCGACCCTTGCAGAGAGGGAGGAGTGATCCAGCATCCCATGATGTCCTCCATGGTGGTGGTAGTGAGCTCGTGGAGGTAGAGTGGCTAGCTAAGTGGAAGTGGGCGTGAATGGCACCAATGGAGTGAATTTGCCAAGGAAGTGAAGGATGTGAATGGGTGTGTTTGGCTTCCCATGGGGTCATTTTATAGACCCAATGGCTTCTCTCTAGAGAGGTGTGGAACTCTCTAGAGAGTCCAAGAGTGGCTGGCCACATGGGGGTGGAGGTGGTCTTTGAGATCCAAAAATTGTGGATCTCAATTTGAATGCCTCTTGGTTGCTAAATTTGGCAACCAAGAGGTGACACCATCTCAAGAGAACTCTAGAGAATTCTAGAGAAGTGTGTGCGTGAATGGGTGTGTGTGTGTGTGTGGTTGTGCTCTATGTGGCTAGGTGGCTTAGGATAGGTCCTAAGGGGTTTGTGTAGGTGTAGGTCTTGATTTTAGGGTTACAAACCCTAATTGCTAAGGTGAAAATGCAATTAAACTTAACCTAAGTTTAATTGAATGAGTGTGAGCCTAATTGAGGGTGACATAACTCAATCAGGTTGGGTTTAGGTCAATTGGACTCTCACTAAGTCCAATTGAACTTGTGTGGGTTGAGATCTAAGCTCAATTGGACTCAATGAGTCCAATTGACTTAGGTGGAGGTAATTGACTTTGATCTAAGTCAATTGGGTTTGGTGAGGACCTAATTAGGTTCTTAGGTGGGTTTAGAGGTGATGTACTAGGGTTAGGACACCTTAATTTAGGTTCCTATAGGGTTGGGATTAGGTCTAGGGAGCTAGAGATCCAAGATCAAGACTTGAATCTCAAAACAGGGATTGGAGACCAGTATCAGACGTCCAATAATAGGATCAGACGACTTATACTAAAAAATCAGAAGTCCAGACTTCAGTTCTGGACATCCAATTTGAGTCAGGGGGAAATCAAGGTTTTGTTTTGGGTATTCTGCAGAAATTGGACGTTTGACAAAGTGTCTGGACGTCTAATAACACTGCAGAAGTGGGTTTGAGATGTGCAAGAGATAGCTAAGGGTCCTGGATGTCCTACAACTTATCTGGACCTCCAGATAAGGGTTGGAACTAGGGTTTTAGGGCTTCGTAAGGTGTTGTGACCTAATCTAAGGGTGGCTAAGGCTTGGGGAAGTCTCTAGGCTATCCTAGGGCTAGAATGGACCTAAGCTCTTCACATTTTACTGCTTTATTCCTACTTAATAGAATAAAAAACCTTTAACTCCCTTACATTATTATTCCTACATCTAAACTAAGCCTTTTGCTCCAACTCTGCTACAACTCCCGTTATTTCTGATCCAGCTTCACATCCTACTTTAGATCCAGCTCCAGATCCGCTTATTGCCTGCAATCGACATAATGCACTTAATTAATATTTTATAACATTATTTTATGCATAGTTAAAGAAGGGCAGTAAAGATGCAGATAATGCATATGTATGCGTGAATAACCCTAACTTATGCTAAGTCCTAGCTTAATCTAGGTCAATTAAGACCTATGATTGCTGCGCAATCATACCCCCATGCCTAAATCTTGCTAGTCCCTAGCAAATGCAAGACTAAATTATTTACAATAAGGGTCCCTAAGGGACTGATTATTTTATCAAGTGTATGCATAGAGATTTTTCTCCTTTTTGTTTTCATCCTATGCTCTAGAAATCCAAACAATCGTGAAAGTGTAGCTATGTAGCTTTTGCAACGGATTCGAGTGAAAAACTGATTCACCTCTAAAGACTGTACTTGACCCCTAGTAAAAATTCTAGCAGGATAGGCAGACTTCTTCCCTCGGGGTATTCAAGATGTTCTATGAATTCCACCCCAGCTTTAGGCTTAGGTAGAGAATCTCTGAGGGAAAGGATTATATATTTGATGGCTCATTCTCACTTGGTGCTACATAGAGACTAGTACTATAGAATCTAGATTCCCGGACTACTAAGTAACTCAACTCAGAGAAAGGCAAGAAAAACCATGCTCTCTTTTGATTCCTTTGTATTCATTCTCTCTTTTTCTTTTTCTTAGAGCTCACAATTTTACCAGATTCACATGTATGATCTGTATTTGGTGGTCTCACTAGGCATCAACACTTTAATTGAGTTCTCATAACCCTAACACTAAGTCGGAATTCCTCAGCCAGTATTTGGGTGGTCAGAAACACAAGAAAAATAGGTTAGGGTCATATTTGGTGGATCTCAATTTTATTTGGTGGTATTGTCTCGATGAAATAAACACTAAATATTCATTCTTTTCTTTGCTTTTTCTTCTTTTTCTAATTTTTTTTTCTTTTTTTCAAATTTTCATTTTTTTTTTCAGCATAACACAACTAGCATACATCCATGAACTTAATTGAGGAGGCATTATTAGGGATTGGTGGTACTCAAGAGGCATTGGGTGGCTTATTTGGTGGAAGTGCCTACTCACGGCATCGGGATAGATGGATAGGACGGTGTAGTTTTGACCTTGACATCAATACCCTCCTTTAGCCGAGGATTCCATAAAGAATGGTTGTAACCATCCACCTTAGCCCTAGTTTTATGAAAACTCACTCTCCACGTATTTGCCTTATTTGGTGGCTTTCAAAATTTCACAGAAAAATGTGTACACAGGAACCGAGAGCGAAAACTATGTCTAATCTCAGTGTATCATCACCTAATTATCTAGGATTCCAGATTCCTCGCACTAATCTTAGAGCGCCAGTACACTCTACTCTCATCTCACACTATTAGGTGGATTTTTGGAAGAAAATCTGCCTGACTCCAAAAACACTATCCAGGGGTTTAGGAAAAGAAGCACCGCTTCTTCTCGACAGACTGAAGATGTTTATCAGCCTTCACCATGAATCCATTGCAAATTCTATGTGTGTGTGAAAAGTTGTACTGGATTCTAGATTACAGGAATCAATTAGAGGATAAAATCCTTAATTCATTCTCTTAATAACATAATCTTTTTCATGAATACAGTATGTATATATGCTATAAACAAGTAACCTCATATAATTTGTACTTCATGAATTTCCCGTATCGGGTTATAATCAGCTTGACCCTAAATTTAGAACAAAAGGTGAGTGGGTGAGTCGGAAGTGGTTGTTGCGAACGATTTCTAGCTCCAATGCCGTCTCCTCCACCATTACCAACCCCATCGCCGCACCTCGTCTCCTCCTCTTCCTTATTTCCTTCTTCCACTCACCCTCCCTGTACGCACCAACCACCGTGCCACTATTAAAGCCACCACTGCAACTGTCCAACACCCTCCTCCAGGACTCATCCAAACACTACCACCATTACCACCTACACTTCTCCTTCTACATTGATGGGAACACCATCATTAGCCCTAACTAGCCACATTTAGTTAGGTTTGATTGTTAAAAGCTCCTACCTAATCATCTGAGGGTCATAACTCTGTATTATTCTGATTTGAGAGCAGAATAGGAAATCAGGGTTAAAAATGTAATTTTAACAACACATCATAGACACAGATTAACTACGGGGTCACTCAGGGGTTAAAAGAAGGTCAAATAAGCTCAAAAGTCCAAAAAGTGGGTCAACATTGACAGAAACGGGGTTTCACACATTTCGAGAACCGAAATAATACACAAAATCCTAATTATCAACTTACTTAAATTAAAGAGATTTTGATCAGGATAAAATCCATCTAAATCTCCTAAAATTTATAGAAAAATATTCTAAAAGGTTTGGTACCCTTAGTTTGATCATTTGAACTTATTTTGACTTAGAACAGAGTTTCAAATGGGATTCTACCCTAATTTGGGCTTCTATGCAAATTGTCTATTCAAATGTGGTTAAAACTCAAATCTAAGTTCACCATCAGATTTCTTGGGTCCAAATTAGGTTAACACCAAAATTTGGGTCCAATCAGAATCCATATTGACAAGTTTGCAATTTAGTCATTTAAAACTCTATTTCTTACATTAGCCCCTCAGGTTTTGAATTTATTGCAAATGGGTCCCTAACTTTCTCTTCATTTTCATCATTCTGGTCCTTGTAACCATTGGTGTGAACAAAAGCTCACCACTGACTTTTGAGAGAGGATTCCTCGCTCAATTCTCACCCAATCCTCTTTAAATTTAGAGAGATTGCCCCTCACATGATTCCCTATAGATTGAACTAGGTTTTGAGATCGATTGTGGTTGGATTCATCGTCGGTGAACACTAGAATCTCAAGCTCAAAAATCAACTTGAGTTTGCCTATTCTGGCTATTTCCACACTTCTAAGAGCTCTATATAAACCCCTGGTATCCCTGTCGTTCTCCTAAGCTCAGAAAAAGACCAAAACACCCTCTTCTCTTCTCCAGCTAATCACACTTGAGCTCCGACGACACCCTCCAATCTCCTTCGTTCGACCTTCCAACAATCAAATTGGGAGGTTCTTCATGTTCGTCTCAGTCCTCCACTCATCGCCAGTCACCGCAGGAGTCTCCCCCCTCTTCGTCATCGCTGTCATACCTCGTCGCCAACTTCATCTTCTTCGGCATTGGCAAGCCAACGCCCATGCCTACCTCTCCCTATTTTTCCTCTTCTTTCCCTCTAACTTCTTCCTCCCCCTCTCCAGTTCATTGCTACCTACTTAAACTTTAGGATCGGCTGCCGCTTCACCCTTGACTCGATCATCTTCCCCATGATCAACATGAGCTCCGGTGAGCTCGCGTTGGCGCTCCACTACACGAAACCACATGCCACTGAGTCTACGAGCATTGCCTCACTCCATTGATCAAAAGCCCCAAAGAAATTTGGGGCTTTGATTGCACAAACACTCCACCAAACACCACCTCCTCTGCTCATCTTCACCGTCATCGATCGACCATCACACGCACGCATACACTCAGCCACTACCACCGTTGTACTCGCCATGATCCAGTGACGCTCCTGAATGCATTTGATTGGACTGAGAGGCTGTCTTTCTTGTTTTAGGTCATTGATCGAAGCTCCGCTGCCGCAGCCATCTTCTCCAACCTCGCCTGCATCTCTCCAGTTCTCTCTCAACCTACTATGGTTTGCACTCGATGTGAACTGAACCCAAAAGCCCACCTGGGGCTTCAATTGAGCAAGACTAGCAACATAAGCCTGATTCTTCGAGGACCTCCATTTGTTGCAATTTCATGATTGCACGCGAAGAAGAGAGATAGTGGGTTACTCCCACATCATGAACGTAGAGGATCGCAGTAGCATATAAAAGGAATCCACGCTCTTAGCTCATTGCCTCAGAGAGCACAGGGTGAGGTCCCATGCACGCCTCATTGCACGCACTATACATGCGCTCCCTCATGCACCCTTGCTTGCAATTCTGCCCATGGGTTTGGGTTGGATCCGATTGGTTTGTTATCTAGGTTTGATTTGGTCCTGAAGGAAGGAAATCTAAGGAGGAGGGAGGAGGGATTTGCACCTCGGGAATCATGCCCTCTCACATGCTTAACACTTAGCCTTTTGAAGACTCTAATAGGTCCTTGTGCTTACGAGACCCTTGTGTCTCTCTCTACTCCTGCTATGCCTTAGCATTGCTGAGGCTTGAGGTTAAGGCATCTGAAGCCTTGTCTTGACATCTGGTGGGCTGCTTTCTCTAGTTCTGATACTGTAGACACATTTACTAACGTGGAAATTACTATTAGTGGTTTAGAGTTACTATTCATATATTTGAGATTGAATTAGAGCTTAAACAATAGGGTTAAATTAGTGGTTTAAATCACCATTTTAATCCAATCTTTTTGCATTCTGATTCCTAATTATTCTTGAGATATTATTCTGATATACATTGAGCATTGTTTTGATTCTAATTGCATATTATTCTTGTTATTGTGATTAGTGGATTGAATTGTTTTAATTGCTCCCTACGAATGACCTCAGACTCACTTCTGTTTCTCGAGTTTTATAAATTCAAATGTTGTTGCGATTTTTGTCATTATACTATGATGCTATGTTTTAAACGACGATTTTCGCGACGCAACATACATTTTTCATCTTGTCCATGTAGAACCCATCATCGACACCCCCACAGCTAGCTCCACGCTTGTCGTCCAGCTTCCTCTCTCATCGATGACACCACTGCTATGATGCCCACGCTTCACTGACATCCATGCAATAGCCACGCTCAACTCTAAGCCCTCTGGGAGCACCTACGGAGGACACAACTCCATCGATCGACCATCTCCAACCACAATCTTTGAATTCATCATCATTGCCGAGTCCCTCATCACCGGCGTACCTCCTTTGGTTAAGCATGTTGCCGGGCCGTGCCTACTTCTCATGTCACTGGGCTTGCGAGTAGATGCTCTGTTCTGCTACAGTACATGAGCCATTTCTATTTACATTTCATGCCCTTTCCATTGAGATGAAAATTTAATTAATATATTATTCGGTTGGATTTGATCTCACGCCCTCTCTCTTTGTCACTATTTCTCTGCGGTGGTCACTATCTAACAACTGGTTATCTCTCTCTCTTTATATGCTAGATCTCATGATAAGAACTCATGATTAAATAGTTAGATGCAATCATTTTCTATAGTAACAGGAATGCTAGATATTAGTTGCTCCTTGGATTTGTTGGTTTAAGGGAATGATTCATTTCATTTGTAGCACCTTATAATCATTGTGTTTGACTTTTTCCTTGGTGGCAGCCTTGCATACACATATGTCTCTCTTATTAATTGTGAAGAAGAATACAAAAATGTTCATGAGTTTATTGGCCTTATTCCTCCCTGCGGATACGACCTAATCCACTGTGGTTAGATTCTAATTATTTACTATTTTGATAGTCAATTTTCCACCACAAAAATATTACAATGATGCGACACTTCATGTTTAAGATTTTATCGAAAGCGAAGTCCGACTTGTCAAATGGCACCGTAGCCAGGGAAACACTTCATGAGTTTATCTTTTCTACATTATGAGCATTCCTACACGAAGGAAGTTGGAGTAAGGTATGTCCTCTCTTTAACATCACATCTTTATCATGCATCTGCAATGGACTTAAATCCAATACCACTAAAGTGTTCTGAATCAAATTAATTCAGTGGTCACCTTAAACGAAATTGGGACTGCTAAGAGGAATGATTTTAAAAATCAAGTGACCTAAATTTGCATGCTAATATGACTTGTTTGCGGGATTTCAAAATACTAAGCGCGCATGTGTTGCACACTTGAAACACTGTGCACATCACACATAAGGTCACTAGAGATAAATTTCTACCTCTCTTCTTTGCACCACAAGGTAAGTTAGTCGGAAATCAACAAGCCTATCCACCAAGTTACTTCAGTTTCTCGTGCGTGGGCTCGATTCGAGACTTCCATCCCTTGCGAGTAGGTTGTAGGCACTAATGAAGGTTGGCCTAGGAAGCGTAATTCTTGTAAAACTTGTTTGGCTATCTATTGTAACATTGTTAATGTCAACCTTCCTCAGGTAGTAGGTTTGGTTAAGGATCTCAAGGTGCACTTGACCTCTTATACCACTTAAATGGGAACAGAGGAGCATTGACTTGACTTCTTTCACTAACCTGTGAAGTAGGATTGAGGAGACCTACAATCTACTAAAAATAGAATCCTGTCATATTTGCATTTGTATTGCTAGTGGTGTGTGCGTGGTAGAGTTCTCTAGGAAGTTTCTGCTTTTAATTTAAATTCATTTGAGTCCTAAGAGAGTTAAACCTTTTGATTGAAAAGAAATGGACTACCCTTACTCCTATCATTTTAACCATGATCCCATGCCCCACACGTATCCTTCATTTGAGGGCTACAATGAGACAATTCATGGGGTCATTGCAATTCCCATTTTGGGAGTACTGGCTCGATAACTCCTACCTTTAAGCAGAGCGTAGGAGCGGGATTTCCTACTCCAGGAGTCCTCACTAGTATGCAAACACCCAATCCTCCCACCTTTGATGATTTTTCTTATCGAGGTTGGATCGATACTCTTAGGCAACCTGAGCTTAAGATTGACTATTCTCCCTAATCTAACAGTAGCCTCTCATCTTTTATGATAGAAATGTAAAAATAATAGAAAGAAATGATGGAGTCTATGGGAGAGATTTTGAGAAATAGTCAACAACTGAATGATGAAATTAGTCAGCTTAGCTACCCTCCTATTGATTCTGATCCCTACCTGTACAACCGTGATCATCAAAATAATTTTGAGGAAAGAAATGACAACAGGGATCCCATTTTGAGGATTAGCTATTCCTTAGACTATCCTCATGAGACACGGCCACTAGAGGAGAACGATCCTATTGTTTATTCACCTGAGCTATATTGGAGTCAAAAGAAAGGGAAGATAGTACCACTTATGGACCTTGACCCCACTGACAGTATCTTTCTTACCCCTGATGACATGAGTCAAGGTCATGTTGTTCATACTACTTCCCTGATTGATCATGCGGTGGAACCCCATTCTACCCTTAGTGAGCCCAATCCTGATCCTCCACTTAGGGAACCAACACCTACCATACAACATTCTGATGATTTACAGGTGTTCAACATAGGTGACCCTATGGGAATGGAACAAGATTTGGATGAATTGGATCACTTCTGGTCTCGAGGACTCAAAGAGTCTATTTTAGAGGAGGATTATGACCCAATGGAGGAACTTGGATTTAGTGTTTGGACTGAATCTTGAGGGGATTATGTGTTCTTCGAGGACTTACCCCCCAAGGATATGAATGACTTGGTGAATTATAGATTCCTACTTACTTTTGATTTTGAAAATCATCCTCCCCAAAATCAGGAAGATATAGAGTTGAAGTTGGAGGAGGATGAACATAAGATTGAGGAGCCTAGTGGAGATTCTCTGGGATAATATCTATCAATTGAGGATTTATGCCTTGAGGAGAACAAAGAATTGAGAGATATAGGCTTTCTCCATTCATATAACATTGAATTTGATCCTCCTTCAGAAGTAATTGAGGATACTGAAGCAACTCCTCCCAATACTAGAGAATCACATATATACCCCGACAAAAAATTAAGTGAACCAAAAGAATTCGGGAATGAAATTAATGATAATGATTCAGTTAATTTGACCCTGCCATCAAATGAATGTGATTCGAAGTCCACCATTGATTCTCATATACTTGAAGGTAAAAATATGACTCCCATTCTTGAGGAAATCATTAATGATAGGCAGGGTGACTTAAATTCCTACACAACTACTATTAGGGAAATCAATACAAAATTTGAATTGTTGTTTGAAATGGACTTGCTACAGACTAAGCTCTCATTGGACTTAATCATTGCCTCCCAACACCACAAACAACCCTTACACTCCTTAACTGATCCTTGGCTCAGGTCTCTACTCACATTCTTTCTGGGGAGAGTATCAAGCCAGTACATTCCCGAGTGGAATAGCGAGTTTGAATTGATGCCTGTATTGTTAGTCTTGCCATTCAAGGGTTTGACATATTTATGAATATATCTTTTAAAATCGTTCATGCTTTGGAGGACCCTTCTTATCCTCCACTCCTATTTCGAGAGGTCCCTTCTCATGCTCCTTTTGTTATTCTTAGACCTCTCCAGGTAGCCTAAGATGTTCTCTATTTTCATGTCTTCTGGCCAACATTTGGAATCACGTTGCATCATCATCTCACCAACATTCATGACTACCTGTTTTCTAGGCCTGCACTTTTACGCATATTTTTAGGGCTTAGCTCTTTTTGTTTGAAACTAGACTTACATGTTCTCTATAAGTCTAGCCACTGATAGACAATGTAGCGCTTGTTGGGAGGCAACCCAACGTATAGAATTATGCCTTCATTAGGTGATCTCCTTTCTTTCTCCCTCTATCTTAATTTTATAATGACGTTGTAGGATTTAGGCATGAGGGGGTGCATTCTGCATTTTTTATCGTTCATGGGCAGTATTCATGCAAAAAAGAAAACTTTTCACTTTATTGAGTTGAATTGATTAGTCCCAGCATTTTCTGTGGATGAATTCATCCAAGTTCTAGGCCAGATCAAGTGATAAGGCCTTGAGTGTCTTAACTCTAGAGATAAGTGAGAGATACTATCTTTAGATCCCTAGGACTCTGAGAGCTTAAAAGTTTGAGTATTCGTTAAGATGCAGATTATTCCTCGAGTGGTTGAGGATGTTTCGAAGCTAAGGTATTAAGTCAAGGACTTTGGAAGTATTTGATGCCCTTGTCTGCCCTTTTGTTTGCAGGTTTTGATAACCTAAGCATCCACCCTCACACACTCTATGGTCTTATTTAGAATGCCTAATAAAGTGATAGCCTTAATTATTCCTTTCTTGAAGAAAACTTGGTTCTCTAGGCTTTGACTTAGGAGAAGTTTGAAAACACAAGTTGATTGGATGAGCTCCTACCACTTGAGAGGTGGAGTATATACTGCCCTTGATGACGCGATGATAACATGTCACCTCCTCTATGCTTGTCACTTAGGATATCCATCCTACTGGGGGCACATAAGTGCATTATGCGATTCAGGTACCATGGGTGGCCCTATCTCGAAGTGCTGATTGCCACGGACTTGAATTCGCTTAAGAATACCGTGGGTGGTACTATCCCAAAGTGGCAATTGCCTTGGTTTCTTGGGGTCGCCATGGGCAGTGTTATCTCGAAGTATTGAAAGTTAGGCGCCCTTCAAGGATCGGTGATGGGGACAATGAATCCGATACAAACCGTGTTGATAGTTGATCCAAGGTTGATCTTAGATGAATCAAACAAAAAATTTACAAAAGAAAAATCACAACAGCATTTGCTTTCTCTCATGTTGGTAATCATACAAACAAAATTTAAGTCATATGCAGACTGAATAAAGACCACTCGAACCTATGCATGAATGCTTAAACCTTTGGGATCAAAAAACTTTAGGGCAAGCTTAGGGAGTCTGAGAAACCTCTGTCGGCGACCCAAAACCCATCTTGACCAGGTTTGCATCTTGACTGGTACTTAGGTACCTTAAGGTTTAGGGTGGTATGTCAAATGAATTTCTAGAGGTGAGTTATGTTAAGGCACCTTGATGGCTACTTCAGGCCTAGAATTTTGGGATTCTACACTAATTTGGGACTAGCAAAAATTAGGCATGAGGGCATTTGATGTGCCCACATTTATGGGCTAATTGAATACGTAAATGACTAGATATAAGATTAATGTTTACATGTACATAGCATACTTTAATATGAAAATAGATTAGCTTGCATGCATATTTCATACATTACATTCATATGTAAATACAATTGAGGATAGTACGCATTAGAATTTAAGTAGGATAGATTATTATTTAGTTTGCATGCATACATTACAAGCATTGTTCAATAGAAATAGAATTAAACATTTTTTAGATTTTTATATATAAATAATCAATCTTTCTTATTTATCTTTCCCTACAGAACTCACCACCTCCCCCATCGCCTTACTACTATCATCGTTTTGTTGGAGAAGCCCGAGTCTTCGTGGGAGAGAAAACAGATCGAGAGAGAAAGAGTCGCAACTGTAGGATGTTTTTAAAAAGAGAAGAAACCACTTGCAGAGGGATTGATCTTCTCCCCCTTTGGGGGCTTCACCCGCTTGCCCACCTCTTCCACTACCGACACCATGGCCAGAGCATGCATTGTGGAACCTGAGTACACTGTGATTAAAGTGTGCAACACGAGTCCCCACCTTCTCCACCGCGACGGCCATGTGGTGACAACACTGGCCTAACCATTGCATCACCACCAGCCATCTCCTCCACCATTGCCAACCCCATCATCGCGCCTCATCTCCTCCTCTTCCTTCTTTCCTTCTTCTTCTTCCACTTACCCTCACTGTATGCACCAACCACCGTGCCATCATTAAAGCCACCACCACAACCGTCAAACACCCTCCACCAAGACTCATCCCAACACTACCACCATCCCCACCTCCACTTCCCCTTCTCCACTGTTTATCTTCTCCATGTAGAACCCATCACCGACACCCCCACAGCCAGCTCCACTCTTGCTGTCCAGCTTCCTCTCTCATCGACGATACCACTGCTACGATGCCCACGCTTCACCAATGTTCACGCAACATCCTCTCTTGGCTCTAAGCCCTCCGGGAGCACCTGCAGAGGACACAACGTCGTTGGCATTCTCCTCGTTGATCGGCCACCACGATATGAGCCACTAACTAATGGAAACATGACCACCATGATATGATACCCTTGAACCTGATTCTCGTATGCGAGATTTTCGATATATGGGGGATTGATTTCATGTCCAAATGGATAGAAGCCGTCCCAACCTGAATCAACAATCACAAGGTAGTAATCAAATTCATTCATGAACACATCTTTTCCCGGTTCGGTGTCTCATGCGTGATCATTTTTGACGAAGGCACCCGCTTCGTGAATGTGCACTTCCAGTCCCTGTTGAAGAAATATAGGGTGTCACATCGTATTTCTACTCCATACCATCCCCAGACTAGTGGACTAGTTGAGCTCTCTAATTGGAAGATCAAGAAAATTCTTTAGGTCACTGTTCGACTTGACAGAAAAGATTGGTTGACTTGACTTCCGAAAGCATTATGGAAACCTAGCTAGGGATGTCTCCATTTAGATTAGTTTATGAGAAGACATGCTACCTTCTTGTAGAGATGGAGCACAAGGCCTACTGGGCAATACGAAAGTGCAATTTGGATCTCGGGAAGGCTGGAATCCACTGTCATTACAAATGAGCGAGATCTATGAACTATGCAATGATGCGTACAAGAACTCACGTATCTACAAGGAGTGGATTAAGGCCCTCCATGACAAGTACATTTCATGAAAAACTTTTTGTCTTGGTTAGAAAGTGCTTCTATTCGATGCTCGACTCAAGCTCGTCCCAGGAAAGCTAAGATCGAAATGGACTATACCTTTTGTAGTTTGGAGGATCTTTGGAAATGAAACTATCAAAATCAGTGAACTCAGTCACGACTCGAACCCTTTTGTAGTGAATGGTCGAAGACAAACCATCCTTAAGCTTGTCAATTCAAATCCAGCTATTGAATCTTTTGATCTCCATTCCTCTTGAGATGCATTGCGCCAAGCTGATGGCGTTAAACTTAGTGCTTAACGTGAGGCAACCCATCATTTGAAAACCTGAGACCCTTCTTATCCTTCCTGATCTGCATTCCTATTGCACTTTAGGATTCATACTTTAGGACAGCCGACTCCACCTCCATTATTCACATTGGAGCTTAAAATCGTTCGCAATAGCCTTCCGACGCGATCACCCACCTTTGTGAACCTATTCTAAAATATGAACTAAGATGAATTCTAACCCACCTTGTTTGCAATGAGGGCATTGCAAAACTTAGGTATGAGGGCATATTAAAGTGTAAAACAAGTGGAAAATTCAATTGTTTTGAAAGGGTTCTCATGAAAGAAATGAAAGGGGAGGAAACTTTTGAGCTAAATTGCAAATCTATAAGAAGGAAGAACAAAGAAGCACAGAAAGAAAGGAGCAAAGCAAAAATTGTGTTAGTCCCAGTAGTTGAGTATGGAATAATACTTAAGTTATGGGTTTGATTGAATGATGAATTAAGACCTGAAGTGCTAAAGGAAAGGAAATAAGTGAGAGATACCGATTTTAGGCCTTTAGGACCTATTTGGGCTTAAACATTCAAGTATTTGCTAAGATCTGAACTATTCTTCAAGAGGTTGAGGGAGTTGCGAAGTAGAAGTATTAAGTCTAAGGCTTAGGGACTATTTCGTCTTGTTGTCTGCTCTTTGATTTGCCGGACTTGGTAACCTAGGCATCCACTTCTTACACACTAGTCTAGTTCAGTGAGCTTAATGAAGAATAATGCTAAAAATTGTTCTGTTCTGAGAAAGAAAATAGTTTCTCGAATATCTGACTTAGGAGTGGCTCGAAAACACAAGTTGGTTAGAGAAGTTCCCGCCGTTGAGGGGAGTAAATACTCCCTTTGAAGATGGATTATAACATATCATCTTGTAGGTGCTTGTCTCCTAGGATAATTAAATCCTACTAGGGGCATATAAGCGCCTTGAGCTGGTTCAGGTGCCATGGGTGGCATTATCCCAAAATGTCGATTGTTAGGGCTTGGATTAGCTACAGAATGTCATGGGTGGCACTATCACGAAGTGTCGATTGCTAGGGTTCTGGGGGTTGTCATGGGTGGTGCTATCCTAAAGCATCAATTTCCAAGGACCGTTCGAGGATTGATGATGAGGATAAGGAATCTAATACAAACCATGTTGAGGGACAATATGTTGGATTTAGGGGAATCATAAAAAATTACAGAAATAAAAAATTTTCAAAAATATCTCCCTCTCTTTATTCTGAAAAATACATTAGCAAGTTAAACCTTGCTGCACGAATGCACGGGTGCTTTAACCGTTGGGGTCAACGAACATCTGGGCAGATTTTGGGGCCTTAGAAACCTTTATTGCAGACCCAAGGCTAAGGCTGGTTAGGTTTGTATCTTATTGGTACTTGAGTACCCTTAGACCTAGAGTTGGTATTTTGATCTAGTCTCTAAAGGTGTGGCATTATAAGACATCTTGACGAGAAAATCTGGTCTAGAGATCTAGTCTATTCCATAGGACTTTGCTCTGTACTAGCAAAAGTTAGGCATGAGGGTATGATGGTAACATCATCATTTGTCATAACTGACCTAATTTAGCCATATTCTAAGGTTAAATGTTCCTTAATAAATAGAAGAAGAGCATAATTCAATTCTATGTGAATTTGAGAAGAGAAATATAGTTCCATCTGCTGTTTTAATGAGAAATCACAAATGCATATTAAATAACGAATTAATCGGTGCCTAATATAAGGTCAAATGAACTTAAATTCCCAACACGTGGGCTCAAATTGACTAAATCAGGATTTTCTGAGGATTAAGGTTTAATTTAATAATAGAAATCCTAATTACAACCTTACTTCAATTGAATGAGTTTTGGTGGAAATAAATGTAATCTAAAACTCTTAAAAATCATTTAAAAATATTCTATGAGGTTTGAGACCTTTACTTTGACCAAAAGAACCCATTTTGACCAAAAATAGAGACTAAGGCAAGAAATTACTTCGTTTTAGGCTACAATGCAAATTACCCAGTCAAACTTCATAAAAGCCCAAATGTGAGGTCACATTAGATTCCTTGGGTCTAAATTAGGTTAACCCTAAATTTTGGGACCACTCAGAGTTCATCTCGACCTAGTTTGCATTTTATCCTTTTGTCCCTATTTATTACAAAACCACCCCTAGGTTTTTATTTCTCTTGCATTTAGCACCCTGCCTTCATTTCCTTCTTTGTCATCATGCGAAAAGCATCAACTCAACAACAACACAAAGAACCCATCATCGTTGAGATTCAATCAACGATTTGATTATAAGCATCTCAACCAAATCTCACCAAACTTGGTGAGATTGCTCATCAAGTCATGTTCGATCCATTGAATTGCCTCTTGAGATCCAATATAGTCGGAATCCATGCCGGCAAGCTTGAATTTTTCGAGCTCAAAGTCAGCCAAATTGCAAGCCAAACTTGCAAGTTTTGGCTCAATTGTGGAGGAATTCTCCTTTATATATAGCCCTCATCCTCTACAAGTCAAAACCGTGCTCAATTTGCTGGTTTTTCCTTTCCTTCCTCCATGCTGGCAAACATGAAGTACCACCGAAGCTCCTTCGACCCACTTCTTCACCCTCTACCACGTACAATAGGTGGAGGGGTTTTCTTCCCTGTGCCTTCACGAAGCTTTGGCCTCCAATTCTTCTTCTTCAACTCTGGCCACCTCACCATCTTCTTTCTCGTCTGTGACCACCGGTGACCTTCCTCCGTCTTCCTTTTGCCAAATTAGGTTAGGGCTTTAGTTTCTCTCTTCGTCAATTAGGTTTAGGGAGCTCGACAGCTCCTTCTATCTACTCCTTCTCCGACCTTCGCCGTTGTTGTCACCTCCATCTTCATCAACTTACCTCCTTCGCCTTCCTTTGACCAAATTACTTTGGGAAAAAGTACCTCCACACCTCCATGAATATTTTTCCCAATGTAATTTAGCCCTAAATCATCTTCTTCACCTTCCACCATTACCATCGATGAAGCTTCTTCATACATACATCTTTGAAGCTTCACCATCGGCCATGTCCACTCATCCTTACATACAATTACGTTAGGGCTTTTGTCTAGCGAGTAGCGTCGAAGGTTTTGGTGAACTTTATTTGGGCCATGAGGCCATATTCTTGTTTTATGCTTGTTTTCAAGTGTTCGTCGGAGTCCATCTTCTTCTCCAACGAGAATAATCTTCTACGGTGAGCCATCAATCGAGAGAACCTCCTCCCTCGCTACAGATTCATCTTGGAACCTCATCTAGACTGTGGATCATCAATCCCATGGTCAATCTTCCATCAATTTGGTAGCAGCTCCACCACGGCTTGAAGATGAAGAAAATGGAGGAGCTAGGTGGATAGTCCCACATCGTGGACTTGAGTAGCTCAAAGAATGAAATATAAGGCATTTGGGTTCCTTAAGTATCGCTCGAGACACACATGGGGTCGGGTCCCTATTTACACTTGCACACACACCCACACACATGCGGCCTCGCCTAAATCAGTCTGAGCCAGTTTTGAACCGACCTTGGATGCATTTTGGATCGGATTTTGGGCTTGCTTTAGGCTGGCTCTTTAGCTGGGCTTGGACATTTGTGGCTTGGCTTTGAGAGGCTCTCTTTGGGTTGACGAAATTGCCTAAGTATTGAAAGGCTTTACTTTAGTTGAAAATCCATTTTTTTCCTTGACGCTTACATTTATTTTTGAGTATTGATAGTAATATCCATTGCACAATATATTTCTTTTTATATCAAATTCTTGTGCCTCATTTCACATTCATTTGAGTAGTGGTTAATTGCAATTATTTTCTCCCTGAGACAACCTCAGACTCACAAATTTAAGATTATAAATTTAAATGTTTTCATCGCTTTAGTCGCTACACTACAATGCGTATCATAAAACACGATTAAAGTGATTAAACACTAGTGGAGTTCCCTAAAGGGGCTTGAAATTTCCCAACAATTAAATGAGGGTTTAAGGACTAGGATTTGTTCGAATGATGTGGTCAACTATGATGGAGTTAGGTACGGTATTGGATAGGATTTTACGAAGAGATTTCTAGGCCTTAGCATTATCATCTAATGGTGGAGGTTCAACACCCTAATCGTCAGCTACCTAGTTTAAAATCCAAGGGGTAAGGGAGTAGCAAGTAAATGATAAGGGTAGCTTATGTTAGGTGGTTAAAATGGATTTAGGACTAGGTTGGCTAAAGGCTTATTAGATTAATAGGTTGGCTAGTTGTTCTGAACATGGATGTGATTGCGCAAAATATGCTTTTGTCATAGTATAATCACATTAGAAACTCTTAAATTTATTTCATTTGAAGTCAAAAAAATATGAAGTCAATGCTTTCAAAATGAAGTCTGAGTTGTTCACAGGAAGGCTACTGGACTAACTTTCCTAAGTACTAAGAATGAGATTACTACTAGAGTGAAAATAAAATTGACTAGAATCACAAACATGAAAAGTAGACAAATAACTCGAAGGTGAGTTGAAGAAAAACTATTAAAACTTTTATCAAATGTTAGAATATGATGGTTACAACTAGATGAATGCTTGAAATCAAATCTAATGACAATTAGAACTAGAAAATAAAGCCTAGGAACTATGGGCTTTGAAGGCGAAGTCCGGAGCGACGGTGTAATAGCGAATGAGAAGGCGCATCCACAAACTCTAAGCGAAGAAGGACTAGTTCTAGTTGATGGCCTGAGGCTAATTCTATGCTAAGGCTAATTGAGTTCTAAGGGTTGGGGGCTAGGTCCTTTTATAGGAATCTAAGTGTCTTCCTATTAGTTGATCTAGAGTGCCTAGGAGCACCAATGTAAATGGCTTAGATTTCATCCTAAATGATGCCTAGGATTGGTTCAATAGGGACCTTAGGATCTAAGTTGTAGGGCTAGGATAGGATGGGGGTTTTCTAAAAATAGGCAACCTAGGTGGGTGGCTATCAAGGGATAAAATCTTGCCAAGAGATAAGATCTTATCTTTTGGCCAACCACTAAGGGATAAAATCTTCTTAAGTTGTCACCAACTTAAGCTGATTAGGCTAGGATTTTCGTGGGTCTTTTGTAGGTAGGGTTAGGGATAGACATAGGTTGTGAGAATAGGTTCCTAATTAGGCTAGATTGATCCTAAGTTTAGTGGGTTGGGTCCAAATAGATTCCATAAATCCAATTGACTTATACTAAGTCAATTAAGTGAGCTTATGGACCTAAATAGGTTCTTGGGTTAAGGATTGGATCTGGGGTAGGTTGGATAGGTTCCTAGATAGTAGGACAACTTTGTGGATAAAGTGTCAAGAACATGGATAGTGTTATCCATAATTTTGGCTTTTGAGCTCACTTATTTAGTTTGAGCTGACCTAAGGAGAGGAGTTGGGATAAGGGTATCCTAGGGTTCTACGGGTAGGGTTAGGTTATCCTAGTCCCCTTCTCTCTTCTTCTTTACTTGGATCTTCATTTCTTCCTTAATCAAACCTTGGTCTTCAACTAGCTTCTAGCTTTGTAGCTTTATCTTCTATCCCGCTTTTATTTTGCATGGCTCCAAGACATTCTATGCTCTTTACTTATATTATTCACAAAA
Organism: Thalassia testudinum; assembly: GCA_037157565.1. Classification (NCBI taxonomy): domain Eukaryota; kingdom Viridiplantae; phylum Streptophyta; class Magnoliopsida; order Alismatales; family Hydrocharitaceae; genus Thalassia; species Thalassia testudinum. Next base: position 54,164,630 of record JAZHRO010000025.1, on the reverse strand, counting down.
GACTAGAATTAGATAATTAGGCCTAAAATAAACACAGTGCATATGATATACATGCATGTTCTAAATGTAATATTCACATTCTAAGTGCATGATTTTATTAAGGAGCTAACCCTAGATTAAGACAATTAGGGTAATAAATTAAGCTATTATTACACCCCCATGCCTATCTTTTGCTAGTCCCTTAGCAAATGCAAGAATGAAGAATGAATGCAAATTGTATGATCCATTCTAATTACAACTCATCCCCTAAAGGACTATTTATTTCTTTTTATTAAGGGCTTGACAAAAGATTTCTTCTTGTCTTTTTTGAAAAATTTAGAAATCCAGACAAATTTAAAAATGACGTGATAGTAGCCTAAAAAATGGATCCAAGTGAAAAGCCAAAACACACTTAAAGTTTGTACTTGACTCTCGATAAAAATTCTATCAGGATAAGCAAACTTCTCTTAGGGATATAAATAATATGAAATTTCTACGCCAGCTCTCTAGCTTTAGTAGAAGATGTCAGAGTCAAAGGATTTTATATTTGGTGGCTCACACTCATCTAGTGCTACATGTAGCCTAGTATTACAGACTCTAGATCTTTAGACTATCAAACAAATCAACCCAGAGAGAGGCTCAAAACTGTGCTCTCTTTCAGTTCCTTTGCACTCACTCTCTTTCTTTTCTTTTTTTTTCTTTTTTTATTTTTTTAGCTAACAATCTCACCATATTTTGTAAATGCACTCAATATTTGGTGGCCTCACATGACATTAACACTTCAATTAAAATTTTGATAATCCTATAACTAAGTTAAAATTCCTCAGCCTGTATTTAGGTTGTCAGAAATATAGAAAAAGTAGGTTAGGAACATATTTAGTGGATCATAAAGGGAGTGTGTGTTGTTGCCTCAATGTAATGAAATAAACACAACTATGAATGCAACACTTTTTTTTTACACCATTTTTTTTTTCAGAGTTTTTCTCTTTTCCTCCATTTTTTTTTCATATATATATTTTCTTTTTATTTTTTTATATCTATCAATACAATGCAACACAACACACAAAAATTTTTATTCATGAGACATTATTAGGGATTGGTGATGTTCAAGAGGATATTGTGTGGCATATTTGGTGGAAGTGCCTATTCTTAGCATTGGGAAGGAATTGATAGGAGAAGTGTATTTCTGACCTTTGGCACTAACACCCTCCTTCAGCCGAAAATTCCATGAAAGATGGTTGTAACCATCTACCATATTCATAGTTTTATTATAACTCAATTTTTGCGTATCTGCCTTATTTAGTGGTTCTCAGGAATTTATACACAATGTTCGCACGTAGGTATTGAGAGCAAAAATTATGCTTAACTTTGAGATATTATCATCCAATTATCCAGAACTTAAGAGCCCTCGCATTAGACTTAGAGCACCAATGGATACTTTACTCTCCACAAATGTTTGGTGGATCTAATGAAAGATAGTTTACTTGACTCCCTAACTAACTATCCAGGGGTTCGAGAAAAGAAGTAATGCTTTTCCTCGACAAACTAAAAATGACTATTGGTTTTTATAAAGGATCCATTACAAAGTCTACGTGCAAGTGAAATAAATATACTGGATTCTAAACTAAGAGAATTCAAGAAGAAAATCTTCAATAAAACCTCTTTGATAAAAATCTTTTTAAATAAATGCATGAATGCAATATGTATAAATGCTATGAATAATTGGTTTTTTTTTTCAAAAACACATACTACTTTTTGATGACACAACTAATTTAAGAAAAACCATTAAAAACTTATAATTTTGGAGATAAATAAGAATGACTCAAAAATATTATCTATCCCCCATGCCTATTTCATGCAATGCTCTCAATGCATGTAATGAACATTAAAGAATATATGTTACCTGAAAGTCAGAGAGTTCTAAAGAAATCAAGACTTGATAATTTCCAGACCTAAATAGAAATTTCAATGCAAATAACAAGGTTATCTACAAATGTTGGGTTGCCTCCCAATAAGTGCTGAATTTGACGTCTACAGCTAGACCTAAACCCTTAAAAAGATGAATCAATTAATAAAGAGGAGAGGATCAAGAGTAGAATAAAAAATATATCAAGAAAGCCCACAATCAAATGTCCACAAATATAGACTAGTTGGTATGCAACCCCATGCCAGAAGGTCGGGTACAAGATAGATAAATCATAAGAAACTATATCTAGTGGCATTTAGTGTTAAGGACATGAGGTGCATTGGGATTGAAGGTAGGTAACCCAAGTACAAAGGATAAGTGATTCATGAAGTTTTGAGCCCAATTGAAGTGAGATTTGAAGTGAGGGTGCATATTTTGGGCTACCTTGGGTTTACAGAAATCAAGGTTGCTTAAGTTGTAAGGGTCCTTATAGAAGGTAGGAAGATTTAAGAGTAGAGGCACCCTGAGCTCCTTGGTATCATTTACCAAATAATTTTCTCTTAGTTCCACCACCTCCTTTCTTTATTGAAGACCAAGTTTTAAAATTTTCAATGCTAAAATCAGACTTGGTTACATCAGATATGCAATCAAACTCCATAGAAAATGATTCAAATTTAGGATCATCCAAATCTGATGTAAAGGTGAAGCTAGTCATCGAAGGTTCATCAAGTTCAAGTTGAAATCTCTGAGCTTCACCTTTTTCAAGTAAGAATTTTTTCTCAAAATCAAATGTGAATCATTCCATTTCAGATTTATTAGAAATCTCCTCATCAAAAAGAAAAGTCTCAATCACTTTTATGCTTATCTTAGATTCTGTCTCAAGATCGAATATAAAACTTTCCATGTCAGAGTTATCAGGAACTTGATCCTTAAAAAGAAATGTCTCATATTCAAATTCATCTGCATATTCCTCAGATTCTTAGTCTTTCTAAGAGGCATTTTGAATCAAACCCTCAACCTGCTTAAGTTTTTCAATAAGCCCACAACTTTCATTAGAGTTCTCAATACCCTTAAAAAGTTTTAATTTCATCCTTTCATCCCCAAGGGCTATTTGTATATTCCCATTTTTGCAATCAATCATGGCCTCTACAGTTGATAAAAATGGTTTTCTGAGGATAATTAGGGCTCGCCTCAAATCCTTAGGAATGTCAAGATCCAAGATAATGAAATCCACGGGATAGTAGAAATTATCAATCCTAACAATTAAATCCCTCAACATCCCATGTGGACATCTCACAGATTGGTCGGCCAACTAGATTTGTATTTCAGTAGGTTGCAGGTCCTCGAATCCAATCATCTTTTAGATCTTAGTGGGCATCATGTTGATGGGAGGCCCCAAGTCAATTAAAGCTCTATCAAAGTCTAGATCATTAATTTTACCAGAAATCAAGGGGGTTTCGAGGTCTCTCTTTTTGACAGGTAAATCCTTTAATAGAATAGAGCTAGCTTGTTTAGAAGGGATTACCTTCTCATGATTACCTGATTTTGGCTTACGCTTAGTTGTGGTTAATTCCTTTAAAAATTGGCATAAGTCAGGATGTGTTCAATAGTTTCCAAAAGTGGGATATTAATCTATACTTGTTTGAACACATTAAACCAGGACTCATTTTCAGGCTTAGTCTTCTTTTTTCTAGGCCTATTCAGGGTCTCAGGGAAAGGGATTTGGATCTTTGGGTCCTCAAAATCATGAGCCTGGATCTCATCCTCAACCTTAGGTGTATTAACTAGAGTTGGTTTGTCATGATCCTGAGTTGTTTGATTTTGGTGCACAAGGTTTTGAGTGGTCTTGCCACTTCTCAGGGTGATGGAATTAGTAGTGGTAGGTGGGTATTGATTCCCTTGAGTGAGAGGAGTAGGAATGATAGGTGTAGTAGGATGTGGAACTTGAGGTGAATAAAAGCCAGGGGGAGTCACAAGAGCTTGCTGAGTCATATGAGCTTGGTTGAATCCTTGAGGATTGTGTCCCTGATTAGGTATGTTTCTAGGGTTCAGAATGGGTTGGGAAGGGAGGGCACTACCCTATCTGGTTCTTTAGATCCTTGATGGACTAGGTCAACTGTTGCATAGCTTGCAACATGGAAGTATTTGTGTCCATCAGTTGCTAGTTCTAATTCAATATAGCCAATTCAGTTTGGCTAGGCTGGTTAGGGGGTAGGGGTTGATAATTCCAACCCTGGTTATAAGTGTTCGGTAAGCTAGGGTTCATTTGATATGGTTCAGGTTGTGCAATTTGTTGTTTTCCTTGCCCTTGACTTTTCAAAGAAAAATTCAGGTAGTTTCCCCAATTAGGATTATAAGTGTTCGAGAAAGGATTTCTATTGTTTCCTTGGATAGCCGACACATCCTCATATCCAAATGATGATGAGGATAAGTGTGTGGAATTAGGATAGTAGGGATCAAAGGTCCCTGCTTGGGTCCCATGTAAAGGGCCCTGGGTCAGTTGGCTTACATCTTGAGCCTTGTGCAGCTTGTTCACAAATTCCCTCCCCGAGGGAGCTAGGATAGTGGGTGATGGAAGGGTTGATCCCTTCCTATTGTCGCTCATTAGTTCATCCAGTTTTTTTAGATACAACCTCAACTTTGTCCAGCTTTTCACAGATCAAGTTCATATCCGCATTGCTAGTGCTCTCTTAGACCTCATAAATTCCACCTCTAGGTTGCATGGATCTTCCATAAGTTTCCATGGAGGCATTGTTCGTGAAATTCTCACTCATATTCTCAAATAAATCAAAAGCATTGTTTTCATCTTTGCTCATAAAGTTGCCTCCACAGGCAGCATCCTCAAGGCTTCTCATATGATCATTAAGCCTATGATAAAGGATCTGCACTAGTTGCCATCTAAGAGCCTCATGATGTGGGCATTTTCTAATTAAATCTGTGAACCTCTCCTAAGCTTCATGCAGTGGTTCTTTAGGGTGTTGGGAGAAGGTGGTGATAGCTCTTCTAAGTGCATTGGTTTTCCCAAATGGGAAAATTTCTTCCAGGAAGGCACTTCTTAGCTCCCACATGTGTTAACGTGCCTTCCTATAGACTTAAACCAATTGCTAGCTCTCTCTTTTAGGGCAAAAGGGAAGAGTTTCATTTTAAGCACATCATCATGTAGATTGGGAGTTCTAATTGTCTCACTAATGGCCACAAATGCTTCTAAGAATTGGAAGGGGTCTTCATCATTGTTGCCCTTAAAATGAGGTAGGAGCTATATAATGGAGTGTTTAATCTCAAATTGAACCTCTATAGGTGGAACCTTAACATAAGGTTGGTATTGATACTGGGCAGGGTTGTAAAAGTCACTCAAAGATTTAGCCTATGGATGTTGGATTTGTAAAATCTCAAGCATCTCTTGCATGTGGATCTGATGATCTTGTTGAAAACTAGTTCAGTTGGAGTTGAAGGTCTTGAATACGAGCTTGAGGATCCATCTGATTCGGTTGTGGATTCGAGTTGGCTAGGTTAGCCTTCAAATCAAGATCAGAGTTTGAGTCAGATGTAGAATTGGATTCATCAATAATCAGTCTCCTCCTTGGTTCTCTTTGTAGAGGTGGCACCAAGTGTGGATTTTTTGATCTAGTTTCGTGCATACAGTTGGAAGAATGGTATAGATGCAGAGAGAATAGGAGAGAGAAGTGTGTGCACAATGCAAGCAATCAAATTCTAGCCCTAAAGGATTACACCTATTGGACCAAGTTTAAATTTTGCTAACCCTAGCTAAATGACTTGACCTTTGAATTACTTGGCTGGCCAGAAGGTGGGACCCCTAGGACACCCCACATAGCGGGAGGTCACTAGAGGTTAACGTGGTTACTACATCGACCTTTCTTGTCACCAGTTGATCCAAATAGATAAGGCCTCAGATATAATCAACTAGGTATAGCCCTAGTTTGGAAAATAAAATCCAACCTAGTTGATGCGTCTATCAAGTTAATTAGGGCTTAGGATTTAAAGTGCGTAGGATTAGATGATGGGCATGAGTAGGGTGGTTGCACACTTATATTAATTGAATTATGTGTGCGTGCCAAACAAGGGTTCACAATACAAGCTTAATTGATGTGGTTTCTTTTAAAGTTCAAGTGCTTGTATTAGTGAATTTTAGGGTTCACTTAGTTAAATAGATTTAGACAATGGTTCTAATGAGGCATACAAGAGATTTTGCAAGTCCTAATTGTTTAATAAATTTCTTTTAAGTATGGAGATGCAAGTGTGCTCTACCTTAATGTGAAACCCTAAGAGCAGATAGTGCTATATGATCTATTTTAGCCCAAAGAATCAAATGTAGTGCGACCCAATCAGAGAAATCAATGGTCCTATTTCACCATCAAGGCACCCAGAAATTTTTTTTTTAAGATTTTTTAATGCATGTTATGTAATTTTTCCATATTTAAAGTGTATTGGGGGTTCTGTAGTCTGTTTGACCCCCAATTAGTGATCAAATATTCTGTATAATCAAACATGTACCAAATATTTTTTTCAGATTTTTTAGGGATTCTATATTATCATAGGAATCTAACGCAACAAATAGATAAATCAAAGTTATATAAAAATTCCTGTGATTTTTTGAAATTTGAAACATCAAGAACAACAACAGACTTGATAGCAGTTCAGTTCACGAAGTTTTAAAATTTTTATGTAAATCAGAATTACACAAAATTTGGATATGTTGTTTATGACTTTAATACCCACGTCTAGTAGAAATTTTAGTAATTGAATTTTGAAAATCAAAGTTTGTTGCAGCCAAAAAATGTAGAGGTGGTTTTATTGATTTTCAAAAGATAATACCTTCCAACAATATTTTTTTTTTTCAAAGACTATAATGCAAACTAAGATGCAAAAATAAACCTAAACTAAGATACAAGGACTACCTCGATCTCTACCCGCACTTTGCTTCGTTTCTACCACTTGTCCATGAGATCTTGTGTTGCAGCGAAATCCTGCACAAAATAAGAATAGAGAAAAATGAGTTAGAGACATGGATGCAAAGACAAAAGCAAATATGTAAACAAACTCCGTTGCCTCCCCGACAACGACGCAAAAAGTGTTTTGAATGCAGATGTGATTGCGTAAAATACACTTTTGTCATAGTATAATTGCGTTAGAAACTCTTAAATTTTTTTAATCGAACTAAAAAGAATATGATGTTAATGTTTTCAAAACGAAGTCCGAGTCATTTGTAGGGAGGCTACTAGACTAATTTGTTTTCCTAAGTGCTAAGAATGAGATTACTATTAGAATGCAAATAAAATTAACTAGAACTACAAACATGAAAAGTAGACAAATAACTCAAAGGTGAGTTGAAGAAAAACTATTAAAACTTTTATCAAATGTAAGAATAGGATGGTTACAACTAGAAGAATGCTTGAAATCAAATCTAATGGCAACTAGAACTAGAAAATAAAGACTAGTAACTATGGGCTTCGAAGGCGAAGTCCAGAGCGGCAACGTAGTAGCAAATACGTAGGTGCATCCACAAACTCCAAGAGAAGGAGGACTAGTTCTAGTTGGTGGCTTGAGGCTAATTCTATGCTAAGGCTAATTGGGTTCTAAGGGTTGGAGGCTAGGTCCTTTTATAGGAATCTAGGTGTCTTACTATTGGTTGATCTAGAGTGCCTAGGATCACCAATTTAGATGGCTTAGATTTCATCCTAAGTGATGCCTAGGATTGGTTGAATAGGGACCTTAGGATCTAAGTTGTAGGACTAAGATAGGATGAGGGTTTTCTAAAAATAGGCAACCTAGGTGGGTGGCTACCAAGGGATAAAATCTTGCCAAGAGATAAGATCTTATCTTTTGGCCAACCACTAAGGGATAAAATCTAAATAGGTTCCTAATTGGGCTAGGTTGACCCTAAGTTAGTGGGTTGGGTCCAAATAGGTTCCATGTGTTGGTGCTAGAGCATCACGATCATTTGTTTTGATGATAACAAAACATGTGCCATTTAACATTTGCACTTGGAGTCTTAGATTTCAGGACAATTGCAAATGGAGACGTGATTAGACGAAGTTCGAGCTCGCATCCAGGATGGATTGGAGGAGCTTGATGGAGAACAGAGGAGATTCGCGAGGAGCGATAGATTGAAGATGGAATGACAAGAAGAATAGGATAGAATTTTGTTCATTCCTTTCATGTAATTGTCTTTATTTTCTTGCTCTTTTATTTCCTTAGAACATCATGTTAAAGAGCCTCAAAGTACACTAACAGTAGTCCTAGGAACACCGGCACAACCCTAGGATACTTAGGTTTTCTGTAGAAAACTTAGAAAACCAATATAGGATCCAAACAGCATTTCCAGACGTCTAATTCCAAGATCAGACGTCTGATAATGTGTTTTAAGACGTCTAATAAACATTTAGGCTAGACTTGGTAGTTTTGTCTGATGATATCAGACGTCCAGACCTTAGTCCAGACGTCTTAGAAGATGTCTGATGACTTTGCCAGACGTCCAATTAGTGGACCGTTGGCTGGCTCAGCAAACACTCAAGGATATGACCGTTAGAGCCTTATTAGACGTCCTTAGGCCTTTCCAGACGTCTGATAGATGACCGTTTTGCCTCGGCTGACCCAAAATCTCTTCTCAGAGATTTTCTAGCTGTTGCACTCTCTTGGAAATCCATTCCCACGAAAAAGTAGGTTTCCAGACGTCCATACATAGTGCCAGACGTCCTATATGTCGTCTGATGGACTTGCACTAGAACCCTGTTTAGATCTGATCCAAGTCAGGAAGAAACCCGCTTAAAATCAAACGTCTGATGTTGTTCCCAAACGTCTTAAAGTGATCTTCCAGACGTCTGATGCCAGGATTAGACGTCTGATAAGCCTGTCAGTGCAATCATTGTTCCTGATTTCGGCCTGATTCTCTTGGGCTTTGCTCCCAACAGCTATGGAACCTTTCCTAAGCCTTCCAAAGCCTTCCTAAGGCCTCTATAAATAGAGAGGAACCTCTTGCACACTAACATACACCTAGATACACAAGAAACACATTGTAATACACATTCAAACTCTTTTGTGTCCTAAAGAAGCTCTTGTGCTCCAACCTCAAGTTCTATATCTTGAGAGCATCAAGCCTTTGCGCATCCGCTCTCCCACCGTAGTTCACGAGAGCGACGTTGCGCCGTGGCGTGGCTCACGCACCCGCGTCATCGATCCGACGCACTCTTTGCAAAGGGGAGTTTCCTAATTCCTATAGAAGCTAGGTTTAAATTACTTTGTTGGCTCTATAGGATTGTTGTTTCTTTATCTTTGTTATTTGGTTGGGTATTCGCTTTGCGAATTGCCGTCTCCTTCGTGAGACAAAATCCTTCTCGTGAAGAGAAGGGATTTGAGGTACGCTACCCTCGTATAAAGTAGCGTGGTTGTAATTGAGGTTAAATCACCCTCGTTTAAGTGATTCAGTTAGTAGATTTAATCAACTTGGTTGATCGAAAAATCCTAACTCGAGAGGGTTAGGTGGTGGTTTTCACCCGATTTGGGTTTCCACCTAAAAATATTTGTGCACATTGTGTGATTGAATTTTTTGTGAGATTGTTTATTATCTTTTCCGTAATTTTTTATGTCACGCTGATCTCACCCTCTCCGAGTAGGGAATTACACCATGAACCCAATTGACTTATACTAAGTCAATTAAGTGAGCTAACGAACCTAAATAGGTTCTTGGGTTAATGATTGGATCTAGGGTAGGTTGGATAGGTTCTTGGATATATAGTAGGATAACTCTGTCGATAAAGGGTCAAGATCATGGATAGTGTTATCCATGATTTTGGCTTTTGAGCTTACTTATTCAATTTGAGCTGACTTAAGGGTAGGAGTTGGGATAAGGGTATCCTAGGGTTCTAAGGGTAGGGTAAGGTTATCCTAGTCTCCCTCTCTCTTCTTTACTTGGATCTTCATTTCTTCCTTAATCAAATCTTGGTCTTCAACTAGCTCCTAGCATTGTAGCTTTATCTTCTATCCCTCTTTTATTCTACATGGCTCCAAGTCATTCTACGTCCTTTACCTATATGATTCACAAAAGACTAGAATTAGATAATTAGGCCTAAGATAAACACAATGCATATGATATGCATGCATGCACTAAATGCAATATTCACATTCTAAATGCATGATTTTACTAAGGAGCTAACCCTAGATTCAGCCAATTAGGGTAATAAATTAAGATGTTATCACTAGTCTATATAGGTTAGGATTAAGGCTCTTGGCCGCCAACCTAAACAGCTAATTATGCCTCTTGAATAGGTCCTAGGTTAAAAGAAATTGGGTTCCTAAGTGGGCTATGTTTGGAGATCAAATAGGCTTGGGTTTAGACTAGGAATTATCTCAACCTCCTCTGCACAATTGAGCTCAGTCTAATTTCTTCTCCTTGCATAGCTCCCGTTAGTCCCACAGTTGGCACCTGCACATATATAAACAAGGACATAAAGGCACTAGATATATATAATGGAAATATTACATAAAAACTCATAAGAATGAATTATTTACAAAATGATGCTAATTGACTAATCTCACCTAATCTAATGCAGTGTGACTTAATTTACCCTTCAACTAACAACAATTAGGCATAAATTATGTCAATAAATATGAATATATCACTTAGTAAGAGAATGCGTGCTTGACTGTTGTTCACTTCAAGATGCAAATTGATAAGAAATATAAATCTAGAGATAGCTTAAGCAATCCTATAATGTATGCCTAGGGTATGATGCTTTTAAAATGCGTGAATCTCTTTTACATGAAACTTTTCTCTTTTAATGCACACGTAATCAATCAGGCAATCGATCAATCAAGGTGAGTTTGAGAAAGAGTCTAAAGTTATTACAAGCCCAAAAATCACTCTCTCACCAACAAATACCTAATAGAAAGTTTCTAATAAAATAAAACTAAAACCCTAATCTAAAGTAGCCTCCTCATGTATGAACCTGTGAACTTCTCACAACTAACTCTCTCACATTGCAACAAATCTTGTGAACTTACACAAAACAAACAAAAGTGAGGCTCAAGAATGTAAGATGAATGCAACTACGATGCTAGGAACAAAAATGCTTTCTAAAAATCAAAGAAACACGATGCAAAACTAACAAAATGTTTTCACACGTGTTTTGAAATACGTTGGAATTGTAGTATAGTTGCACTAAACCTTCAATCAAAAAATATTTGTTTTACGAAACTCACGTTGATTTTTATTCTTTTATAACATGAGTCCGAGTCATTTGTCTCTGGGAGGCATGAAAAATGAGTTTAGATTCAGATCCACTTTTCTAACCTAAATCTAACCTAATCTTTTTGGCCTTTTTGTATTTTACGATTTCTTTGTGTTTTTTATTTTTGTTTTGAAAAGTGAAATGAATTCTAGATCTAAATATGCTAGCAAAAGCCTAATCTTAACTTTACTAATGGGCGTGTATTCACAATGATAGATAGAAGCATGTCACTAATTATTCAAAGAAAACTAAGCATGCATTGACTAATCATGTGAAGTGCAAAAGAATACATGAAAAGAACTAAACTAAGAGAATGACAGGATCAACCAAGAGAGGCTATGAAGAAGCCTTCTTGGTCGTCAAAGAAGAGAAAGAGAGGGAGGGAATCGGCTCATCTTCCAAGGAGAGAGAAGAGGGCATGCCCATGAAGAAGTAGAGGAGAAGAGGGTGGTCGACCCTTTCTCTTCTAGCCATCCTTGAAGCCTTGGAGGAGATCACCTTGGAGCTTCACTTGGTCATCCATAGAGGAGCACCTTGGAGCTTCACCTAGCCATCCATGGAGAAGGAGAGTGGACGGCCTTGGGAGGGTGGAAGGGAAGGTGTTGGTGGTCGCAAGAGTGGAGTGGAGGAGAATTGAATTGGATCTAAGGTGGCTGTCCAGGGGGTCTTAGTACTAGGTGCTTAGGTTGGGTTTACTAAGATTAGGATGGCTAAGAATAGGTGTTTCTAGAATAGGCTATATTTAGATGCTTTCTAGACTAAGGTAGGAGAAGTGTGTGTGTGTGTGTGTAGTTTGAATTTCGTAGAGCTAGGTTGTGGGTTTTGGTAGAATTAGGTGCTAAATAGGTTGGGTCAATCTAGATTAGGTGCGTATGGACCTAATTAGTCCTAGGAAAGTCTAATTGGAGAGGAGTGAACCTAATTGGGGTCTAGTTCAAGTCTAATTGTCTGTGTGTGATTAGGGTAAGGTAATCCTGATAGGCATGAGTCAATTAGATCTTGGGTGGATCCAATTGGGTTTAGGCACACCCAATCAACTATATATGTACCCAATTAGGTATGGGCTAGTTTCATTAGGTTAGAGATAGGATAACTAAGGGTATGGATAGTGGGTTTTGGGTTTAGGAAGGTAGGTTTTTGTTCCTAAGTGTTTGGGAGAGGGATAAGATGGATAAGAACATGGATAGTGCTATCCATGTTTTGGGTTCTAAGGCTAAGATGTCGTAATGGAAGTGATTTTAGGTTTAGGAAGGTTGTCCTAGGATTTCTAAGGGTGGGGATAAGGCTATCCTCCTCACTCCTCTTATTTGGATCAGTCTTCTTCTTTCTTTATTGCTTTATTCCACTCCATTTCACATTCTGGATCACTTTATTACCTACAAATAGAAAAAAAATATTAAACAACAAGATATATCTTACTCTATATAAAATGATGCAATGCATGATATGCATGATACGAGTGCAGTATTCACAAATTAAGCTAGGTTCAAACATTATTTAGGTTGATTAGAACCTATGATTGTTGCGCAATCAGAAACCTCCCTAACAATGATGCCAAATTTGGTGTGTGTCATGCTCAAGTCATAAGGGAAAACATGTCATAATTAATTTTGACTCAATTATATTGCTTAAAGTGCTAGTCGGGTCTATTCCTCAGGGAGATTGTGTGGTTGTGTTCTCTGATGACTTAGACAAGTTCAAATTTTTGTTTGGTATTTTGAAAGTATTTTATGATTGTTTTGTGATTTTATAAGGTAAGTGATATCTAACTAACTACCTTGCATTATTAATAAGTGTTATTATTTTAGGATGTTGTTATTATGGGTTGATCATCTGCTTGGGTGCAAGGTGCAGTGTGGCTCTTGGTGGGAGATTTCAATGCCACTTTATCATCAGATGATTGACCAGATGGGATGATGGACTCTTCTACTTTTGGCTTCTACAATGTTGTATCTGACTTGGAGTTGATTGATCTTCCTTCATCAAGGACTAGCTTTACTTGGAGGAGTGGTGGTGGCCAAATGTCCATAATAGATCGTTTCTTATGCAATGTGGAATTGATGGGGTCCTTTCACATGGCCTCGGTGGTTGCTTTGGGGTGTCCTTTCTTTGATCACACCCTTCTTGTTTGGGAGAGTGGGGAGGGTATGAAGGCATGCTCATACTTTAAATTTCAGAAGTCTTGTTTCAATGAAGAGGGTTTTAGAGACATGGTCTCTTTTTGGTGGGCGACTCAGGAAGGTGTTGGGTCGGTTACACATAAGCTGGTCTTTAAATTGAGGGGTCTGCGCCTCATGTTATTTGAGTATAAGAGGACCTTGGCTCGATTGAAAGCTCAGAAGAGGAAGGATGAGATGGAGGGCATGAAGAGATTGGATGAGGAGTCTCCGACCTTGAGTGAGGAGAAGAGGGTGCAGCGTAAGGAGTTGTTAACTGTTATTGCTAAGGAAGACCTACAAAGGGAGATTGATTGGTGCCAACGATCACGTCAGTTGTGGTTGAAGGAATGGGATTCCAACAAAAAAAAATTTAATGTGACGGTAAGTGTGAGGAGAAGATACAATCGTATATCCTCTCTTCGATATGACGACCAGGTGGCCGCTTCTCCACTTGATGTTTGCAACATTGAAAATAAGTACTATACAGACACTACGTGGGCATGCCCAAGGGGAGTGTGGAGAGTATCTAATCCTGATATGTTGAGATTGGGTGTTGAGGATGGGTAGCACCTTTGCAGAGTGATTGAGGAGGAAGAGGTGGTGTTGGCCTTGAAGGGCTTGAAGGTTGAAGGATCTCCAAGACTAGACTGCTTTTCGATGTTTTATAGAGAGTTCTGGTCGGTTGTAAAAGCTGATGTTTGGTCATGATTGAAGAGTTTCAAAGCGGGAACTTTGGCTTAGAAAGAATTAATTAGTTGCTCTTTTTTCTCCTTCCAAAGAAGCTAGGGGCAGAGGCACTTTCTGATTTTTAGCCTATAGCACTTTCTGATTCAATCTACTTGATTATTGGTAAAGTGTTAGCTAACAGGCTGAGAGATGTTCTTAATGGTATCATTAGCCCCGTTCAATTTGCTTTTCTAAAAGGCCATTTCCTTTAGGATCTTTTATATTGGCATAGGAGATGGCGTTAGGGTGGGTAAGGAGGAAGAAGGCCTTCATGTGGAAGGTAGATTTTCCAAAGCATATGACTCAGTCTCTTGGGTGTATCTTTAGGCAATCTTTAGGCGGTGGGGGTTTCCTAAGGTTTGGGTGTAGTGGATCAAAAGGTGTGTTACTACCTCCTCTTTTTCTCCACTTACTAATGGGTGGCCTACGGGACAGTGGATACAACCACAGAAGGGTGTTAGACAACTGTGTCCAGTGGCACCCCTCATTTTTATTCTGGCAATTGACACATTAGCATGATTTTCCTTCAAGGCTTGTTAAGGTGGTTTACTGCATGGTTACACCCTTTCCTTCCAGAGGGCCTTGATCCTCATTTTGCAGTTTGGTGATGATACAATTTTTTTTATTGAAGAGGGGTTTATGAGGTGGAGGTTCTTAAAATATGTGGTGGACATTTTTAGTGAGATTTCAGGATTGAAGATCAACGGCTCCAAGCCTTCTTTGGTTTGTTTTGGTGATGTGTACAGGTTGAAGGAGGAGCTATCTTTGATTCTGCAGACGCTAGTGGTTACTCTTCCCATTCGCTACCTTGGTTTGCCTCTACAAGCCAAGAAGATGAAGAAAAAAGATTGGATGCAACTACTTGAGAGGATCTCTTTGAAAATGGCGGGGTGGTGTGGCAGGTTTTTATCAAAAGGAGATAGATTGATTTTGTTGAACTCGATACTACTGATTATTCTAGTCTTTTTCTTTGCCATGTTTGGGCCACCTGGTTCTGTCTTGAAGAGAATTGATATTCTGTGCAAAAGATTTTTTTGGAAGGGACCCCCACACAGTGGACCTTTCATGCAACATGTTAAGTGGCACACTATCTATACTCCAAAGAAGTGTGGAGGTTTGGGGGTGCAATCCCTTAGGGGGTTTGTGGATTCCCTTTTGCTTAAGTGGGGTGTTGTTATTCTGCGAGGGGATGAAGGTATGTGGTAAACTGTGGTCAGAGACTCTTATGGGGGCACAACAGGCATGATGAAAGAGTTGGTGCACCATACGTCTACTTTTCCTTTCTGGGACTCTGTATCTAAGGCATTGGTGGAGCATTAGAATCTCTTCAATCCAGTGCTTGGGAGTATGGAGAAGCTAAGTTTTTGGGAGAATAATTGGAGTGGTTTGGGTCGGCTTATGGACTCTTATCCACATGTGTATGAGGCTTCTGGTATGCAGCATGCTTTTGTGGTTGATTTGTGGCATCTAGATGCAGAGGAGTGGAAGATTTCTCCCTCTAGTGACACACATATCACTAAAACAAGAGAGGAGACAAGTTCTTTGTAGATGGCCTTGGCAGCTTTTAAGTCAAGAGAGGGTCTTGATGGATTTGATTGGAAGAAAGGGGTCTATGTACCAAGTAGTGCGTATGAGATCCTTTATGATGTGTAGGACAATGATGGTCATCAAGTGTGTGCTCTCATCTCTGGAGATTGAAGATCCCATTGAAGGTTCAGATATTCTTATGGTTGGCTAGGCATGAAGGATTGATCATTAGGTCTTATAGGAGGACTTTAGGGGCTGCTACTACACTTTGCCCCCTATGCAATTTTGAAGAGGATGATACCCGTCGTCTCTTTAGTGCGTGCCTGGTTACTAATGAAGCATGGTGTAGGTTTTGCTCTTCTTCTCTTCCCACGTGGGATGTGTTGTGGTCTAATTTCATGTCTTGTGATAAACCACGTGTGTTTATGGAAACTATTTTGTGGGTGGTTTGGAGAGCCCAGAATGAAGTAACCTTCAATGGGGGTAATGTGTGGGTGGAGAATATTTTTAGTGGTGTACCGTTGAGTGCCAAGTTGTGGCTTGCTACTTTGTAATTTTGATTTCTTATTAATAAATAAGGACAACTACTGGGAACAGTAGTAGTCCTCTCTCTTTGTTAAAAAGAAAAGTATAGTGAGCAAGATAGTCAACATATTTTATAATTTATACTAGTTTTGAATCTAAGTCGTTCGCTGGGAGGCTTATTTAGCAATATTCACCATTTATTCTTGAATTTATTCTTCATTCTTCTTTTAATTAAGTTAATAATAAGATCTACTAATTAATACTTCTACTTAATAAACTTAACTTATACTTATAATAAATATTTAACTTAAGCTTAATTACCTAGTTAAGTTACCATCTATACTTAACTTAGTACTACTTGCTAATAATTTAGTTAATACTATCATAATTCAGCTACTTAACTTATTAACTTAACTAACTATAAGTTACCTTATAACTTACTATATTTACTTAATTACTTAAGTAATAATTACTTAACTTAACTATAACGTATGATTTAATTAACTTACGCTACTCTACTTAAGTTACAACTCTTTATTTTGTCATTAAGCATAATTCACAACCCTTACATTTTTAACTAAGTGTTGAGAACACTTAGTCTCAGCTCAACACTTAAACTCTCTTCTCTTTTTACTCTAAAAATATTGGATACGTGGTGCACTCCGAACTGAATCAATAGTCCCATGGGTACTAGACCACAGTTATATTAGTGGCCATGTGCACCACAGGATAGCTTCTCATGCCCGCAGGCCGCCACTCATGGGGCATAGGATAGGGTCAATAGTCAATCAGATAATAGGTGCATATGCTTCACCGACCTAAAGGCTCATGTCAAGGCATTGGGCGCAGTTCAATTATATGGCACCAAGCACCTTTCAATACCTAAAGTGGGACTATATTAGCTCCCCTTCTTCAATGCATGCGTTAGACTCCATCAACACTTGAGTTCTTCAATCTAACTCAATTCTTCATCCTTGACTTCGATTCTTCTCCAATATCTCCATCAAGGTTCAAATCCTTGAATTGATGGCTCAACTGATCCAATTGAGCTCCTGAGATCATTTAATTTGTTGTTGAATAAATCTTCTCGCCATGGCTAAACTCCAGCATCTTCATAGACTCAGTGCCTATATCCTATTCTCTCTTTCTCTCTTCATCTTAATAGTTTCTATCTAAAACTTTCCATAACGCAAGGAAGTTTAGAGGAAAGCTTCCAAACCTTGTAGAACATCTAGAAACTTAATTTCTAGAACCCGACCAATAGAGGCTGGAACCAAGGTTCGAAATGCCGATTTCGACATCGTGTCAATGAAATTCTAAGTGTGCATTTCATGGGCATGCTGAAGGTATGCCGTGGAAATGCCCGTTTTTCGATGGGCATGCTCAAGGCACGCCGTGGAAATGCCGAGGGCATGCTGACAACATGCTGACATGTGTGTGTGTGTGCACCCCCATGTTTCGACACCAAATGCATGTCGATGATTAGCCCATATTTGTGGGCTCTTTAAGTATTTAAGTGCCTAGACATTAAGTTAATTCTAACATTTATTTAGCATGCATTAGGATGTAAATAGATTAATTCATATTTCTGATTTAATTACATAATTCATGCATTGCATTCATACTTAAATGCATTTAGAATTAACTTAGAATTACATTCATTAAATTAGTTAACCAATTAGGTGCATTGCGTGCATTATATGCATTAACATTTTATTGAGGGTTTGAACATAATTAACCAATCTTTTTATTATTTTCTCTTCTCTCTGCAGAATTCGCCGCTCTGACGCCACCAGCTGCCGCACTAAAACCTGCATTCAAGGACTAGCGGAGAATGTGGATCAGCTCCCGCCTCTCCATTCAAATCCATGCAGATGGCTACAAAAGGAGGAGGGAGGTTGCCTTGTATGACAGGCCACCATCCCCGACCCACCACTGTGCAGAGAGTTGATCTCTCGTCTGTTCCACCACCACCGGCCTTAACAGTGGCGACGAGCCTCCACCACCGTGGGCGTGTGGCATGATAGGCCACACCGCCATTTGGAGCTCGTCTGCATTACTGTGAGCACCTCAGCGTGCACCACCCTCGTCGTCATCACCAACAACCACCACTGCAGCCGCTGTAACTTCACGTCCCCATCAGTTAAGACATCTGGGAATGTTCCCAGACGTCTGAAACTCCTACAGCACCACCTTCATCTTCTTCCTCCGTCCTTTTTTTTTCCAGCCACCCGCCACTGCACACCGCACGCTTCTTCATCTCCTCCAGCCTCCAGCGCGCCCACTCCAGAGCCCACTTCTGCGCGCTCACTTCATGCCTGCGCCCCTCTGACTACACAAGCCCGCCAGCACCCCGCGCCTTCCCTGCGCACCCTGCACCACCTCCGCAGCGCACCCTACAGCGCCTCCAGCCACGCACGCAACCGGCGCGCCCGCCAGCATGCAGCACCGGCCACTAGCTCCTCACCCACGCGCGTACGCACCTCCTGCACCAGCGCCATCCCCAGCCCACACACGCCCCTACCGCACGCCTGCAGCAGCAACCGCCCTCCAGCCGCATGCGTAAAGTGCGCTGCACTTTTGCCGCACTCCCTGCAGCGTGCGGCCAGTAGTATGCAACAGCAGTAGTGCGGCCGAGCTCAGCCACGCTCGCGCACGCCCTCATGGCCTATGGCACTTCAGCAGCCATCGGAACCCACCACCACCGTACCTCCATCCAGCCACCTCGGGGCACCTCGCACTTCGCCGCGACTGCCATCACGGAGCCCTCGGTCTAGAGATCCTCCTTCGAGCTTCACGCCTCTGACCGCGTTCTCCTCCTCGCGCACGGACAAGGGGAAGAAGTTCCCCTGCTTTGCTACAGTAAAAGCTATATTAATATTTACATTCTATGCCATTGTCAACTTTTATTATTATTTTATTAAGCTGCATTGCAAAAAATATCCTTTAGTTGTTCAAAATTGCCATTTCAGCATGTTCTCTTGATGATTTCTTAATCTAAAGGCAGATTTGGCTTGATTCTCGTCGAAACTAACTGTGAACATACGTTTTTAACCGGTGCGAGTTTAAATATGTCATTTCCTCCCTGTGGACATGACCCACTCTTCTGTGAGTGGTTATTTTAATTGTTGATTAGTTGATTTTTCCACCACATAGAACTACAAACGACGCGTCATTTTATGTGACAAACGACTTTAAAAGTGAAGAATCGACATGTCAAATGGCGCTGTTGCTGGGGAGGCAACAGATGCAATAATTTCACCTGATTTTATTTTTGATTATTTCTCATTATACAATGATCTGACCATTTATTATTTTTCTGTGTGAGAAATTTGTGCGAGGAATCAGCCATCGTGAGAGGCGACCCTTGACGTTGCCAGAGGAGAAATTGATCGAGCTACCTTGAAAAGGAGGGGAAGGACGAGGATGCGACGATCATCTCTGTACATTTAGTCGTTGATTTGATTAGAGTAGGATTAAGACTTTAGACTTAATTTTTCATTGCACATTTGGTTTGAAACCCTTGTTCTGGGGTATATTTTGAGGGGTTTGTCCCCCAATTTTGTTTTAGGCCCGTGTTGGGTAATATTTGGGAGCCTATTCCATTTTCTTTAGATTTAGGTTTTTAATTTATTTTGTGGATTGTTTACCTTTATTTGCTTGTGCATAAGTAGTTAAAAATAATAATAAAAAAAATGAGCTGCCTGCCCCTCGGACGAACCATTTAGGTCTGTATGAGCAGCCTCTAGATTTACTTTTCTGCATTGCATGTATTCTCGCATCGTTGATTGCTGGAAGCAAGGTACACATTCTCTTACTTTGCATCCTATTCTTGATCGCAAATTGCATTTGGACTTAATTCGAAGATCACATAATTTGTCTTGAAGCGATCTAACAAGTGGTTACATATATTCGTGAAAAAGGACTAATTAAAGGAGGGACATCTAAAAATCAAGGACTTGATTTTCAAACGTGGTGTGCGATTCAAAATTCAAAATCTTTTTGCGGTGAATGCACACTTATATCTTTTGCACCACGACACTTATTTAGACACTCTTAAGTCTTGGAACGACTAGGACAAGAGCCCTCCTACCGTTGGATACTAAAGTGTTCAAAACTTGAGATCAAAGGTTTTGTAAATCCAAAGAGGGGGATACCCTGTCATGGACTTTTGGGGGTAGTTGAGAAGCACCGCGAAAGCACAGCTTCAAAGGAAGCCTTAGGCCTACTTGCATCTCTCGATCTTTCGTCTTTGGATTTGCTTGACCATTTGAGATTTAGGGAAGAATACCTAAGCTCCAACTAGGTTTTTTATGCATTTCGAAGGTTGACAATAGGCGTGTAATTGATTGGGCAACTTGCTTTGTCACCTACAATTTGAACTAAAGTCAAAAGCCCAAATTTGTAAAGACCGAACAAGTCCTTTTGAATTGTGTTTGTAGTGCATGCTTGGTAGGCGTTCTCTTAGGCAACAACTTTTGTTTGATCTTGAACCTGAAAGAATCTTAAGAAGAAACCTTCCAAAGGTAGAAATGGCCGGTCAAAGGAGCCTTAAGGAATATTTCATTCCAACCAATCAAGCTGGCCCTACACTACGTAGACCTGGAGGGGACAATCCTTATGAGATCAAAAGCAGTACCATATCCTTGCTGCCCTCCTTTTATGGTACTGCTAGGGATGACCCTTACAGGCATATAGAGGAATTCATCGAGGTCTGTTCCACGGTGAAGCTGCAGGGTGTTACTGATGACGCTCAAATGTGGACCCTCTTTCCCTTCTCCCTTAAGGACAAAGCCAAGTATTGGTATCACACCCTTGATAATATTAACACTTGGGATGCCCTGAAGAAGGAGTTTTAGAAGAAGTACTTCCCCATGAGCAAAACCAATCACTTTAGGAGGGAAATTATGAGTTTTGTTTAGAAGGATGGGGAAGCGTTCCATGATGCATGGGAGCGCTTTAACGACTTGCTGAGACTTTGCCCACATCACTAGGTGCCTAAATGGCAACTGGTTGAAAGGTTCTACACCGGACTTAATGATTCGCCTAGGCAAACTGTGGATGTCGCCTGTGCAGGAACCTTTCTTTCTAAGACTGAGGATGAAGCTTGGAACCTTTTTGATACTTTGAGTGAGAATTCTATTCACTTGAATTATGCCTACATGGATAGAAAACCCACTCTCATGCAAAGAAAGTTGGAGGTGAATGAGGCAAGGGACACCCAGAATTTAGCCTATTAGATTCAATTATTGAATCAAAACATGGAAAGGCTTATGTTGAACCCGAGTTCATTCGTATCTAACACCTCCACATCCCAACCTTCTGAATGCTTAATTTGCCAAGGCAATACACACGCCACTGTGGATTGCCACTTGGCCTCCCAATTCCCTGAGCTTGTACAAGCAGATCTGAATGCCGCTCAAGGGTTCTGTCCTAGACCTCGTAATGACCCTTTCTCCAACACTTATAATGGGGGATGGAGGAACCACCCAAACTTTTCATGGAGACAAGGAAATGTCTCAAATTCAGAGAATTATAAACCACAATCCTTTCAAAACAATCAAATGAACCAACCTCAGACCTTTGCCCAACCTAAGACCTCTGAGATGGATGAATTGAAGGCAATGTTGAAAACTATGCAAGAAAGTCAAAGTGCCATCATCCAATCTCATGACAAGGCTATACATGAGATGAAATCACAAATAGGTGTTTGCACCTCAAAACACGCCTATAAGAACGCCTTCTTATGCTATTTTTTAGCATTAACTATGTATATTATAATCCTGTAGTTGCATTTGTAAAAACGCTTGCATGCATGCATTTAATTGAGAGGAGAAGAGAATGGAATAAATGGCTTGCATATTAACATTTTTCTTCAAGTGCCTCCTTGCAAAATCCACCTCTTTTTATTTTTCCTCTTGATTTCTTCTTTTCTCTTCTTCCCACGGTTCATTTCTTCCACGCCATGCTGCATGCGATGCCATACCCTGCCAACATCTCTCCCTACGGTTGCCACTCTCCAACACCTCTCCCTGCTGCTGCCATGCCTCCCCGCCACGCTCTCCTCCTCTATAAAGCCGCAGCTCTTCCTCGCGACAAAGAAAAAGGAGGGACGTTGCTGCAATACGCAGCTGCGGCAGCAACTCGAACCTGCAACCACCTTCGCACCCGCTCTCCCCTCCCATACGCCGGCCCTCCGTCGAGGAGGCACCCGACGAGCAGGAGAACCCACTGTGGTGCACACCACCACAGTGGGAGCACCACCGCCCAGCTCTTCAACGAGCCGGTGGGCGTGGTGTGTTCTTTTCTCTTCGTTTGCATCTCCACGCCATTGCTGCCGCTTCAAGGTCCGAAGCTTGAAGCAGCAGCAGCAGCAGCAGCCCAGCGGCGACAACAGCAACAGCAGCACCCCCGCCTCCTCCGCGACCTTCCCCGCAGGCGCGCAACCCTCCGCGCGCGCCTGCAGGCCCGTTCCCCGCCTCCGTCTCCGTTCTGTCCACGCCGCAGTTGCAGCCGCAGCAGGCCGCTGCGCGCACTGCAGCGGCCGGCCAGGCCTCCTCGCGCCGACCCCCGCGACCCTCCGCGACCACTGCAGAACCTCCCCTCGCACCTCCGCGACCTTCCCCGCAGGCGCTCAGCTCTCCGCGCGCGCCTGCAGGGCACTTCCCCGTCTCCGCCTCTGCTCTGTCGCCTCTGCAATTCCACCCGCGACAGGCCGCTGCGCGCACTGCAGCGGCCGGCTACGGCCGCGCGCCGACCCCCGCGAACCTCTGCAACCCTCCGCGACCGACTGCAGACTCCCCGCCGCCCTCTCCGAGCACGCCATCGCCCGCTCTCCTTCCTCGCACCCGGCCTGCAGACGCGTCACCTTCTCCGCGCGAAGACGCGCCTGCATCCGCGATCTTCAGACGTCTGCCGCCGCGAGCAGACGCCTTAACTCGCTGCCATCGTCCGCGCTCGCGATCTCTGTCTCCCGCTCTTTCTCTCTCTGGCGCTCTCTCTCTCTCCGCGATCTCTATCTCTCTCTCTCTCTCTCTCTCTCTTTTTTTTTCACTTACAGCAACACACACACACCCATTCACCGACACACACATTCACACACTAATAGTAACTTATATACATATATATATATATATATATATATATATATATACATATACATATATCTATATATATATACTTATATATACATAGTATATCTATATAGTTATGTATACATACATATAATATAATATATATATACATATACATATATAATATATATATATATATATATATATATACACATACTCATATACATATATATATATATACATATCTATATACTTATACATATACACATATATATATACATATATATCTAGATACATATATACTTATATACATATATATATATATATCTATATAGTATTATATATATATACTTATATACATATATACATAGCTATATACATATATACATACATATATATATATATATATATATATATACACCTATATATATATATATATATCTATATATATCTATACATATATACTTATACATTTATATACATACATATGTACAGATACTTTCATGTTATTTATTATACGCTGTATCGCGGGGATATCTGCACCAGTTGCTGATATTCCCTGATACACGCGTACAAAAAAAGCGTGGTCCCATACATCATCCATCCTCCATCCACACTCCACGCGGCACCTAGTCGTGTTGGTTGCGTCTCTCTAGACGTCGGCTGACTCGACATAGTGCTACACTCCATCGTCACCTCCACCCCCACCCCTTTATATATATACTACATATAAATATATATCTATAGCTACTATATTTACTTTCTATCTGTTAGTTTCTTTCTTAGTAAAAAGATAAAAAAAGGTATAAAAGTGAAAAGATAATCTTTGATTTGCAGGTACCCCCGTCTTGCAAGTAGCAAGACGTGTTTTGAAACTCTGTTTTGGCTAAAAGCCAAGGACACAATTTTGAGGGTGTGCCTCAAGAACAAGGATTACAAGAAAAAAACCTAAATAAGAAAAATACCAAAAACAGAATAAACGAACGGAAGAGACGCGTTTTAAGGAAAACGTAGAAACTCGACTTGAACCCCACTTCCCTGAGTTCGACCCTGGGCTTAAAAGTGACAAGATAAAATCAATTAGGCCAGGTTAAAAATTTTGTAAAGAGATGGTTAGGTCTGAATTAGGTTAACCACTATATACATTTCAACGATAAAAATATCATATTAACAACCTATCCAGGCCGACCATCAATAGGACACCTTGTTGAGGCCGTTAGACAGAGGGAAACTGGGGAGCTCCCTAGTGCTACTGAGGAAAATCCTAAAGGAAAAGGGATTGTCTTTAGGGAGCATGCTCAGGCGGTGACTATTCTGAGGAGTGGGAAAGAAATTTCCAAACCCGATGCTCCTATAGTGTCACCCCCTAAAAAATCATCCACCCCGACTTTCACCCCCGCCAGAGAAGACATGCCCAAATCTTCTCCGCTTGAAATCACCTCACTGGAAGAAGTTGCCCCCGTTCCACCCCTTACTCGACATGACAACCCTTCCACCCAGAGATCGAGAGTGCCTTTTCCAGTGCACTTATCCACCTCTGGGCAGAATTCTGCTGGCTCATCTGGAGCCAAAGATAAGGCGGATGAGATTATGGAAACTTTCAAGTAAGTGCAAATTAACCTGCCTTTGCTTAAAGCTATCAGGCATATTTCGTCTTATGCCCGCTTCTTAATGTACCTGTGCTCGAAAAAGCTGTAATCTAGAAAATAGGTCCAATCAAAAGTTGTCCTGCCTGATTCTGTTAGCTCAATTGTTCAACATGGCACACCCCCAAAACTTAAGGACCCAGGAGCCCCATACATCTCAGTAGTTATTGGTGACTTACAAATTGATGAGGCTCTACTTGATCTAGGTGCGGGGGTGAACATCCTTCCGAGCTACGTGTATGAACAATTTCGGGGAGGCAATCTGAATTCTAGCCCTGTAATCCTTTAAGTTGCTAATCGATCACTTAAGACACCACGGGGAATTTTGGAAGATGTCCTCATAAGAGTGGAGGATTTCTTCTTTCCCGTTGACTTCTTAGTTTTGGACACTGACCATACCAACAAGCCAACCAAACCCTCCAACATTTTGGGTCTCCCCTTCCTTGCAACTTTGCATGCTTTAATCAATTGCAATACTGGGGCATTGAAAATAGGCTTTGGGAACAGGAAAATCCGGCTTAATGTGTTTGATGTTTACAAACAAGCCGAACTTGAGGATTGTTCTCAAGTTGAGGTGATAGATGACCTAATTGAAGAGGCAACCCCTGCAATGTTATGTGATGACCCCCTTCAGCATGTCATGCTAAATGAGCATTCCCATCTCTTGGAGGAATGTG
Organism: Thalassia testudinum; assembly: GCA_037157565.1. Classification (NCBI taxonomy): domain Eukaryota; kingdom Viridiplantae; phylum Streptophyta; class Magnoliopsida; order Alismatales; family Hydrocharitaceae; genus Thalassia; species Thalassia testudinum. The sequence continues at coordinate 54,139,167 of JAZHRO010000025.1, read as the reverse complement.
AAGGGGATATACTAGAACTTGAGGAATTGTTAGGTGTTTCTGCTGAGTCTCTTCCCCCATCATTTTTGCCGAAGGTAGATCTGCTACCTGAGATGGGAACATCTATTATGAAACCCTTAACCATATAAGCCCCCAACCTTGAGTTGAAACCCCTCCCTGACACTCTCAAGTACGCTTTCCTAGGTGCCAATGATAGGCTTCCTGTTATCATTTCGACTGTGCTATCAGAGGCACAGGAGGGAGCCTTGATTGAATGCTTGTCTAGGCACAAGGAAGCTATTGCTTGGAGCATTGCTGACATTAAGGGTATAGACTCTACACTCTGCATGCACCACATTTATACTGATGATTCCATCAAGCCATTTAGGGACATGCAGAGATGTTTGAACCCTAATATGAGGGAGGTGGTAAAAAAGGAAATCCTGAAGTGGTTGGATGCTGGGATCATATATCCCATTGCAGATAGTAAATGGGTAAGTCCTATTCATGTGATGCCAAAGAAGGCAGGCTTTACTGTGGAATTCAACGACCAAGGTGAACAAGTTGTCACTAGACCCTCAATTGGATGGAGGGTCTGTATTGATTACTGCAAGCTGAACACCGCTACCCAGAAGGATCACTTTCCTCTGCCTTTTATTGATCAAATTCTCGAGAAATTGGCAGGGAATAAGTACTATTGCTTTCTCAATGGATATTCTGGGTACAATCAGGTGGCAGTCTTTCCTGATGACCAGGAGAAGATGACATTCACGAGTCCTTACGGTACTTTTGCATTCAAGCGTATGCTGTTTGGATTATGTAATGCCCCTGCAACTTTCTAGCGGTGTATGATGTCTATCTTTTCGGACATGATTGACGAGTGTGTTGAAGTGTTTATGGATGACTTCTCCATTTATGGCTCCTCTTTCGACCAGTGTCTCCTGCACCTGGAGAATGTGTTGAAGCGATGTAAGGAGACTGGTTTAGTCCTCAGCTGGGAGAAAAGTAACTTCATGGTACAGAAAGGAATTGTACTTGGGCTTGTTGTATCCGAGCAAGGTTTGGAAGTAGATAAAGCCAAGATTGATTCTATTTCCAAACTCTCATTGCCTACGAATGTCAAACAAATTAGATCCTTTCTGGGCCATGCCGGTTTTATAGGCACTTTATTAAGAATTTTAGTAAAATTTCTAGGCCACTTTGTAACTTGTTGGCGAAGGAATCTTCCTTCAATTTTGATTCAAAGTGTGCCAAGGCCTTTCAAACTCTAAAGGAGGCCTTGATCTCTGCGTCTATTCTCCAAGCTCCTGATTGGACACTCCCATTTGAGCTGATGTGTGATCCTTCGGATTATGCAGTTGGAGCAGTCCTTGGACAAAGGGTTGAGGGAAGACCTCATGTGTTGCATTATGCAAGCAAGACTTTAACCGAACCTCAGCAAAACTACACCATCACTGAAAAAGAATTACTTGCTGTAGTTTTTGCTCTGGAGAAGTTTAGGTCTTATCTGCTTGGGTCTAAGGTGGTTATTTTTACTGATCATGCGGTAGTGAAACATCTCATTGCTAAGAAAGATTCTAAGCCACGTCTGATTAGGTGGATCTTATGCTTCAAGAATTTGACTTGGAAATACATGAAAAGAAAGGAGTAGAAAATGTTGTGGCTGACCACCTGTCTCGCCTTCCTCTTAATGACTCTCTTTCTGGAGACATTCGCGAGACATTTCTCGATGAAACTCTGATGGCGGTAACACCAACTTTACCTTGGTATGCAGATACTGTAAATTACTTGGTTACTGGACAAACTCCTGGCTCTTGGGATGAGCAGAAAAGAAAGAGATTCATTTCCCAAGAAAGATATTTTCATTGGGAAGAGCCAGAATTATTTAGAATTGGACAAGACCAAGTATTGAGACGTTGTGTACCTGAAGAGGAACAACAAAGTGTGCTGAGATTTTGCCATGAACTTCATTGTGGAGGACACTTTGGTGCTAAGAAAACTGCTTTTAAGGTTCTCCAATCTGATTTTTGGTGGCCTTCCTTATTTAAGGATTCTCATAATTTTGTTAAGGCCTGTATTAGATGTCAACGGATTGGAACGATTGGGAAGAGGAATGAAATACCTCAACATTCTATTCAATCTGTTGAAATTTTTGATGTGTGGGGAATTGACTTTATGGGCCCCTTCTCGTCGTCCCATGGTTATGAATATATCTTGGTGGCTGTTGATTATGTCTCTAAATGGATAGAGGCCATTCCTACGCGCACAAATGACCACTTTGTGGTTTTGAAATTTGTGAAGGCCAATATCATATCCCATTTTGGCTGCCCCAAGACCATTATAAGTGATGGGGGACCTCATTTCCGAAACCACCACTTCAATCGGCTAATCAGGAGTCTGGGAGTGACTCACAAGGTCGCTACCCCTTACCATCCTCAGAGAAGTGGCTAGGTTGAAGTGTCGAATAGGGAGATAAAAAATATTTTGGAAAAGACCGTTAGACCTGATAGGAAAGACTAGTCCCAAAAGCTCGATGATGCTTTGTGGGCATATCGAACGGCCTATAAGAACCCTTTAGGTACTTCTCACCATTTACCTGTTGAGTTGGAACATAAGGCACTTTGGACTATTCGAAGTGTTAACATGGATTTAGAGAAGGTGGGTAAGGCATGACTTCTAGAATTAAGTGAGCTTGAGGAGCTCAGGAATGATGCTTATGACACCTCTTAAGCTTATAAAGAAAGAACTAAGGTCTTGCATGATAAGTTTATACTTCAAAAGACCTTTGAGCCCAACCAACAAGTCTGACTTTTCAATTCCAGACTTAAGCTTTTTCCTGGGAAGTTAAAATCTCGTTAGGATGGGCCTTACATAATCATTAAAGTATTTCCACATGGAGCTATGGAGATTAAAAATCCTTCCTCTTTAGCAACTCCCTTTATCATCAACGGTCAACGGTTAAAACCATACATCACTTTAGATGACCATCTGGTTGACGAGGTCTCTCTTGAGGAGCCTTAGCCCCAAGCATTCTCCGCCTCAGGTAATATCTTCCTTTAACTATTTTTGTTTTCAATGACATTGTTTGGACCAGGCATGGGGGAGAGGACCTGAGGCATTTTGTTTATAGCATGCATACATTTGCATTAAAAAAAATATATAAATAAATAAAAATAAAAAAATATTAAAAAAATAATTAAAAAAAAGTTTTGAGCTTAATTGGCTAGGTCCTGCATTCTTAAGAAAATCAGAACTCTAGGGTAGACTAAGTTAATTCTAGGGTCAAACTTTAGAAGCTAAATGAGCTACTAGCTTTAGACCTTTAGGATTCTTTGTGGACTTAAAAACTTAAGTAGGAGTTAAGTTGTGGACCATTCCTCAAGAGGTTGAGAAGGAAAGCTAGGGTTTGAGTTAAAATGTGGGGTAGTACCTGGAGTCTTGTTCTACCTTTTGGTTTACAGGTCCTTGTAACCTAAGCATCCAAATTTCACACACTTGGTCTTGTGTAAGTAATCAACTTAATTCCTTTCTTAAACGAGATTTGGTTCTCTTAGTTTTGACTTAGGAGAGGCTTGAAAACACAATTTGATTGGAAGAGTTCCCGTTGCAGGAGAGGTGGAGTATATACTCACCTTAAGGATGAGATGATAACATATTACCTCCTCGACGCTTGTCTCTTAGGATATCCATCCTATTGGGGGCATGTAAGCGCATTGTGCGGTTCAGGTACCATGGGCGGCCCTATCTCGAAGTGCCGATTGCCATAGACCTGAATTTGCGTAAGAAATCCATGGGCGATACTATCTCGAAGTGTCGATTGCCAGGAGTTCTTGGGGTCGTTATGGGCGGTGCTATCTCAAAGCATCGAAAGCCAGGCACCCTTTAAGGTATGGTAATGGGGACAATGAATCCGACATAGACCGTGTTGATAACTGATCTGAGGTTAGACTTAGAGGAATATAAAAAATATATATATATCCTTTTTCCTTTAACTCAAATAATTCAGACCAACGCACATGCACGGATGCTTTAATCTCAGGGATCAATAAACCTTAGGGTAGAGTCAAAAATCAGGGAAACTTGTGCCTGCAACTCGTCTTTAGCCGACCTTGTTTGTAACTTAGCAACTACTTGGGAACCTTAGGTCTAGAGTCTGAACTTAATATGTTTCTAAAGGAAGACCAATTGGGTTCGCTAGTCTACTTGGAGTGCTAGGTTTTGCTTAGATTTGCTAGGGACTAGCAAAAACTAGGCATGGGGGTATTTGATTAGCCCATATTTGTGGGCTATTTAAGTATTTAAGTAACTAGACATTAAGTTAATTCTAACATTTATTTAGCATGCATTAGGATGTAAATAGATTAATTCATATTTTTGATTTAGTTACATAATTCATGCATTGCATTCATACTTAAATGCATTTAGAATTAACTTAGAAATACATTCATTAAATTAGTTAACCAATTAGGTGCATTGCATGCATTATATGCACTAACATTTTATTGAGGGTTTGAACATAATTAACCAATCTTTTTATTATTTTCTCTTCTCTCTGCAGAATTCGCTGCTCTAACGCCACCAGCTGCAGCACTAAAAACTGCATTTAAGGACTAGCGGAGAATGTGGATCTGCTCCCGCCTCTCCATTCAAATCCATGCAGTTGGCTACAAAAGGAGGAGGGAGGCTGCCTTGTACGACAGGCCACCATCCCCGACCCACCACTGTGCAGAGAGTTGATCTCTCGTCCGTTCCACCACCACCGGCCTCAACCATGGCGACGAGCCTCCACCATAGTGGGCGTGTGGCGTGATAGGCCACACCGCCATCTGGAGCTCGTCTACATTACTGTGAGCACCTTAGCGTGCACCACCCTCGCCGTCATTACCAACAACCACCACTGCAGCCGTTGTAACTTCATGTCCCCGTCAGTTAAGACGTCTGGGAATGTTCCCAGAAGTCTGAAACTCCTACAGCACCACCTTCATCTTCTTCCTCCGTCCTTTTTTTTTTTCCAGCCACCCGCCACTGCACACCGCACGCTTCTTCATCTCCAGCCTCCAGCGCGCCCACTCCAGAGCCTACTTCTGCGCGCTCACTTCACACCTGCACCCCTCCGGCTGCACAAGCCCACCTACACCCCACGCCTTCCCTGCACACCCTGCACCACCTTCGCATGCACCATGCAACGCCTCTAGCCACGCATGCAGCCGGCGCGTCCGCCAGCGTGCAGCACCGGCCACCAGCTCCTCACCCACGCCCGTACGCACCTCCTGCAGCAGTGCCATCCCCAGCCCACACGCGCCCTGCCGCATGCCTGCAGTAGCAACCGCCCTCCACCCATGTGCGTAGTGTGCGCTGCACTTCCACCACACTCCCTACAGCGCGCCATCGATGCTTGCAGCGTGCGGCCAGCAATATGCAATAGCAGCAGTGCAGTCGAGCTCAGCCACGCCCGCGCACGCCCGCACGGCCTACAGCACTTCAGCAGCCACCGAAACCCACCACCACCGTACCTCCGTCCAGCCAGTTCGGGGCACCTCACACTTCGCTGCAACCGCCATCACGGAGCCCTCGGTCTAGAGATCCTACTCCGAGCTTTACACCTCTGACCGCGGCCCCCTCCTTGCACACGGACAAGGGGAAGAAGTTCCCCTGTTTTGCTATAGTAAAAGCTATATTAATATTTACATTCTATGCCATTGTCAACTTTTATTATTATTTTATTAATCTGCATTGCAAAAAATATCCTTTAGTTGTTCAAAATTGCCATTTCAGCATGTTCTCTTGATGATTTCTTAATCTGAAGGCAGATTTGGCTTGATTCTCGTCGAAACTAACTGTGAACATACATTTTTAACCGGTGCGAGTTTAAATATGTCATTGCCTCCTTGTGGACACGAACCGCTCTTCTGTGAGTGGTTATTTTAATTGTTGATTAGTCGATTTTTCCACCACATAGAACTACAAATAATGCGTCATTTTATGTGATAAACGACTTTAAGAGCGAAGAATCGACACGTCAGTCAACAAGGATGATTTCCAAAACTAGCCTTGCCGATGGCATGCCTTCGACATTTGAAACACTGGCTGGAACTAAAGCATTGAATTGACTCAACTCATAGGCTAAAGCTTCCTATCCTATTTAAAACATCTTCAAGAGATTGAAAGGAAACTAATTGGCTACAGGAAAGCTTAGAAATTCATCCATAGCTCATTTAAGCTCTACTGTAGACTAAAAGAACCCAACAATGTTAGAATAGATGTCAGAGTTAATTTGACTTCAAAGCTCCCTAGGAATTACTTTAACAACTTCTTAACACCCTAAAGAATACCCAGTGACTCTTAACATCGAATTTAGGAGCTCTAAGCTCCAATGGTGATTTGAGGTTGACCAAATTAGTCTAAAAGTTGACTTTTCTTCCAATGTACTTCTAATCTAATTAATGACCCAGATAGACCCTAAGGGACCTTAGGAACTCATTTGACTCAAAAAGAAGAGAAATTAGGCATGAGTACAAATATTCCAGGCCTGCCACTTGAATTTGTAGGAGGAAGTGATCGATAGACTAATCTGAACCCCTAACAACCTAATAAATGATTATTCTAGACTTAAAATCCTCAGTTGATACTCAAGGACCTATTTCTAAGCTTAGTAGGTAAAGGATTTGATCTGCACAGCTCCATCGGAGCTGAAGAAGATGAATGAGATCAGAGTGACTTAATCAATGAAACTCTAGTTTATGTGTGGAAAAGAATTAACAAAATCTAATTAAATGCTTCAGAGTTTATGTAGTAGTTGTTGGAGCTCATTGGAGCTCTGTGATCTTTCGAATAGATCATCAGAATCTCAAGCTCAACAAAATGACTGAAAGTTTAGCTTAGAAGCTTCCCAAGCTTCTTGCAAAGCTCTAGAATTCATCAATTAGATCAAATAGAATCTCTGAAGGAGTAACAAACTTAGATTAGCTAGAAATGAAAATCAAGTTCGTTATACTATATAGATAACTAAATCATCAAATAGGTAAGGGCAAATTAATCTGCGAGCCAAGGTGAAGGTGTACGGATGACTTAATTAGCTAGAGGAACTCCTCCAGAGCTCCACCATAGATAGTGGAGTCTGGAGGTTGGGTGACTTAGGCAATTAATGAAATGAAGCTAATTGGAGTAGGAAAGAAGTGGAATATGATCATGGAGAGGTGAGAAAGTTGGAAAGGAAGTGGAATTAGTGAACGAAGACCGGATAAGTCCATATTGGCCTTGCTAGAGTTAGAGAAGGTGATGAGAAGAAGGATCTAAATCTAAGCTACTCCTACCTAATTAACTACTCTAAGCTATACTAAGTAGCTAACCTAAGCTATTCTACTCATTACCAAGACGAAAGGATGAGAAGGGGTGCGGCGTTGGCATGTCGGAGCCAAGACAAAATGGTTGAGGTGAGAGAAGATCTGAAAATGATTGAACATGTTGAGGTGAGGGAGATGAGCATTATTGCACAATAATCATGGGACTTAATTAACCTAAATTATGTTAGAACCTAGCATAACTTGTGATTAGTGCATTCATAAATTGCATATCATGCATTGCATTCTTTTATTTAGCTGCATATGTTATAATGCTATTTTGCTGTGCTTATTAGGGTTTATTCTTGTGTCTAAGGAATAAAGAACTTAGAAGCTGTCCTGAGTAGAATAAAGTTAGATAGGAGATAGAATTACAGTAGAGCTGAGCTAGATCTTTGGAATAAAGAAGCTTGAGAACATGAGAAGAGAGAAAGAATAATGATGTTGACTACTTGTTTAGAATTAATGCAGAAAATGAAAGATAAGAAATAGGATATCCCTATCCTATCTTTACAAACCCTAGGACAACCCTATCCTAGTACCTATCTTTGAACTAGCTCAACACTAGGATGTTTTAGCTCAAAAGCCAAAAACATGGATAACCTTATCCATGTACTTATCCATCCTATCCCTAGCCCTATCCTATTATCCATAACCCTAGTCCACCTATCCAAAACCCTACCCCTAGCCTAGAAACCTATTTAGGTCCATACAATACCTAATTGACTCAGTCTGAGTCAATTGCATCAACCATGTGCCAATTGGTTGCATGGGACCTGATTGGACTAATCCTAAGTAATTAGACTCAATTGAGTCTAATTAGACCCTACCAAAGCCTATAGACCTAGCCACATCCAATCAGGTGCAGTACGACCAGATTGGGGGCTCCCAACTCTAATTAGGTTCAGTTGAAACCTAATTGGGTCAACCCCAACCATGCCATACCTAATTACACTCAGTAAGTCTAATTAAATCTAACCCTAACCTAATTGGGTGCACACCTATTTGATTGGATGCATGTTGCAGCACAAGTAGGGTTATTTAAGAAGGTGATATTAGCATGAAAAAGAGTATAGTGGAGCTGGTTACTTACAAGAGATCCTACATAGAATTTTCAAAATGTATTTAAAGTAGACTAAATCAGATTTTAAGTTTGTCAATTTTAGGCCCAGAATCGAACTCAGTGAGGTGGGTTTAGATAATCAATTTATATGCGAATCCTAAAGACACATGATTTCCATTTGCTTATTTTGTTTTTGGATTTTTCTAGGTTTAGATTTTTTTGTGATAATCTTGTCCTTGAGGTACACCCCCAAAATATGTCCTTGGCAACATGACAAATTCAATCCAACACAATCTCGCTATGCGTGAGATCAGGTTCCTGCAAAGTCAAGAATTATCTTTTCTCTTTTATAATTTTTTTGGTATTTCCTCATTTAACAGATAAAAAAGAATACGGGAATGTAGGAAAGAAATGCGGGAATTGAAATAAATGAAACTACTCAGCTTATTTATATATGTAGATGTGTATGTATAAGATATATATATCTACATATACATACATACATATATATATATATATATATATATATATATATATATATATATGTATAACTATATAATATAGTAGTTGGGAAATGAATCGGTGATTCAAATGGAATGTAACACCGTGCTAGGTTAACCGATGTTTAGAGAGACACGATTAAACCTAGCTATGTGCCGTGTGAAGGTGTGGATTAGATGTGCGTGCGTGTGTGTTTGAATGCTTGATGTGCACAAGTTATCGCGTATGTGCGTCCAACTCGTGTGAGTACACACACGATAAAGTGCGTGAGAAATGCAAATTTGCCAGTGAAGGGTGAATGGATATATGTGTGTGTGTGTGTGTGCGAGTGTGTGTGTGTGCAAGTGTGTATGTATGTGTGTGTGTATGCGTGCATAGAGGGAATAAATGTGGTGCACTATGTGTATGCACGTGAAGGTGTGGATGAGTGTGTAACTAGCTGAAGGAGGTAGAGAGGGCACGCAGGAGATGTGGGGTGAGGGCGTGCAACTTGCTAATTGAGAAGCCTTCCAGTTGCACGTCGCCCCAACCAGTGATGAGGGGGGCACGCGAGGAGTTGGTGACTGGGTAGTGTAATTTTTTATCAACAAACTTCTCAGTTAGCTGATCAAATGAGGAGAGAGGGACATGTGTGTGAGCTTGAGTGACTGGCTGGGGTGTGATGGATGTGTGTGCATGGGCTTCAGCCACCAGATAACTGAGAAGCTCTACAGTGATTTAGCAACAAAAATGAATCACAATAGGGTTTGAACAGTAGCAAACAAAGAATAAAAAAAATAGTGACTCTGATATACTCTATTGGCTAAGAAAAATAGAAATAAATAAAGCAAAATAAATGGGGAATCCACCATGTCTACCTGGTCACGAAGGAGCTAGATGGTGGTGGACAGTTTTGTGGTGATTTGCAACCACGGGAGGCTCCCCAATATCAGCAACGTGCCCTCTCAACTGGTGAGAGGGTGCTGTGAATGGGAGAGGAAGAGGAGAGAGGAGAAGTAGAGGCTGGCTTTCTAATTTAGTGGAATGAAGGTGTAGTGTGGGGGAGAGTGTATGAGCTGACCTCTTGGAAGGGAGGGATGGGTATCTTATATAGGTAGTGGGAGAGGGTAGTGGTGCTTGCAAGCCGTTAGGACATTCTTTTTTTGGGATAATTGGGTGTTTTGTGGGTAGGCACTTAAGGTTTTGGTTATTTATTGTAGGTGAATAGGTGGGTGGTTTTAGGTGGTAGTGAGGGCTCTATCTCTCTCTCTCTCTCTTTCTTCCTCTCTCAAAATTCATGAATTCATGTATTTACAAAATGCACGCATAGTTATCTAATCCTAGATGTGTAAAGCTAGAAAATATCATAAGATCGATAATTTGTTGGCGTGAATTGCTACATAATCACACCCCCATGCCTATCTTTTGCTAGTCCTTAGAAAAACACTTATTCAGTACTCAAAATAGTAGTAAGGTGTTTAGAAATGATCTTTAGTTGAAGAATTTTCTGAAGCAATATTAATGTGTTTATCTCTTGGACATTGTGAGAACCAATTACAAAGAAGTCTACCAGTACTTAAGACTTACATGACATAGACCATCTCTCGACTAACAAGGACTCTTAATATTTAAACCTTAAGTATGGCTTCCAGGATCCAAAGAGTTTTACCAAGTTGAAGAAGAAAAGAAGTTATGGTTGTGCTTATTGCAAGTTAGGACCAACCAAATGAACTTAAGAGTCAAATCTAGGGTTTCACATCTTTTTTAAGTACAGGTTGGTCTTAGCTTCAACTCATGTTATTGGAATAACTTTAAAAAAGGCGAATACTCAAACTGAACTCTTATTGCGTAAACATAAGGGTATATGTAGTGTATCTTGCAACAACCATTTTTGGTGGATATGTACAACTGGATTTGGAGAACATAATGACTTATTACAAAGAATTTTTTTTTCTTTTTCTTTTGCTTTTAACTTTTTCTATTTTTTTCTGCTTTTCTTATTTTTCTAATTTTTTTTCTTCTCTATTTTTTTAAATAGAAGTCAGTAAGTCTTCATCAACTTTATTTGGTGGAGCACACTTAATTAGTGGGTGAGTATTTGGTGAAAAGAGTTTCTCCTAAACATATGACCAAAGACAGACACAAAGAGTCTACCTACACACACAGGTAAGGACTCCACCTTCCCTAATGAACACTAGGGTTGAGAGTTTTAATTTGCCTGGTTCTTCCTATATCTGTGTAGTGTTAACCAAAGTTATGCAACTCTTAAATAGAGGCAAACAGATGAATCCTGTACTGGTTGACTCAGGTACAACAATATGTCCTAAGTTAGGAAAGATTTTGGTTCTACCTTGTCAAAGCTCAAGTGTATTAAGTCTAAGCCTTAGCGAATCATGTTTATGTGGCTAAGAAAGTCTAAAAGCAAAGGATGAATGCCCATAAATACTTATTTTGTTTTTTTGTTGCTTCATCTTTCAAATCATAAATAACCACTTTTCAAAACCTTTTTGGAGTTTTTGAATTTTCAATTTTTGTGAATTTTTCAATAAAGCTATATATACACTAGAGATGGATATGTATAATGGAAGGGAGTCCTGCATGGTACCCAAAGAATACACAAGATCCTATGAATGCCTATCCATCCCCCCATGCTAAATCTTGCTATGTCCTCATATGCATGCAAGAGGGGTGAGACAAGATTAAAGGCTCATGGTACAAGAGTGAGTAAGGGGTACACAATAAGGTGGATGGGTGGGTGGATGGTGGGTGGTGGAAAACATGTGAAATAGGCGAAGTGTGAAGTAAAGTGAAGTGAAATGGAATGTGGAGTGAAGTGGTGAAAACTTGAGAAAAAGGCAGAAGGCGAACAGGTGTTGGGGTGCCTCCCAAGAGCATTGAATTTAACGTCTGCACTTGGATTTAGAGTGAGGCAAAAATTAGTTACCCTCCAGGAAGGCAACTGTCTCATCAACGAGGGCAGACACATGAGTGAGATAAGGTTTCAACCACTACCTATTTGCCGTAAATTTATGCCCAATTTTTGGATTCAATTTCAACGACACCATTGTGTAAAGGTGATTGCACCGCAAAAATACACCTACAATTGTGATGTCTTGTGCTATTTCTTAGCATTACCAGTGCATATTAGGGTTCCATAGTTGCATTTGTAAAAATACACGCATGCATGCATTTAATTGAGAGGGGAGGAGAGTGAAATAAGTGGCCTTGCAATTAACATTTTTCCTCAAGTGCATCTTTGCAAAATTCACCATCTTTTTATTTCTACTTGATTTTGAAATGCTTCCCACGGCTCCATGGATTAACTTCTTCCTCCTCGCGCCATGCTCTCCATCACCTCTCCCTGCCAGCTGCATGCACACCTCTCCCTGCCAAGCCATGCATGAGCCATGCACAGCCAGGGCATGGCTGTGCATGCTCTCCTCTTCTTTAAAAAGAGCACCATTCTTCATTTGCAGCCAGCTTGGTCCTCCACATCAGAAATCCAACTTCTCCTTCCAGGCCACCATTCCCTCCCTTCTCCCTCCATACGCAGGCCCTCCTCCTCTGAGGAGACACCTGGTGGATAGGAGCACCTCACGGTGGTGCACAACCACCACCGTGAGTCCACCACCACCCAGCTCACCATAGAGTCGGTGGGTGTGGTGGCACTTTCCTTGTTTTTTTCTGTTCGAAGCCCTTCAGCCATCGGAGCAAAGCTTCAGCTGTGAAGCTCAACCGACCACCGCACGCCCTGCAGCAGCCGGCCGAGCCGCACAGTAGCAGCAGCAAGGCGGCAGCAGGGCATGCAGGCCTTCCGCGCGCGCTTGCAGGCACCCTCGCCTCCAGCATCTTCGTGCAAGCGCCCTGTCGCGCTCTCTCTTCAGCAACCGGCCACCGTGCGCCACTGCAGCGGCTGGCTGTAACGAGCGCGTACCCCAGACGTCTTTTAAGACGTCTGGGAGGTGGCCCAGACGTCTGTCAAGACGTCTGGGATCACATCCAGACGTCTGACCAGACGTCCGGGATAGTTTACAGACGTCTGACGAACAGTTATGCTCGCACGGGATATTCGTCTGCGCGCCTGTGCGCGCAGACCTGCGATCCGCATCTTCTCTGCGGCTGCAGGCGACTGCGACCGTCTCTCCCTCCTCTCCGCGCGGCGTTAAAAGGGGGAGGGGGCGCGCCTCCCCTCCCGTCTCCACCATCTTCCTCCTTCTCTCCTGCCTGTGCGCGAGAGCGAACGGACGCGAGGGCGCAGCGGCAGCGGCGGCCGCAGCAGGCGCGGAGGAGCTGTGGCGTGCGAGGGCGGGGCTCTGCAGTGAGGGCGAGCTCGCCGGGAGCGGCTTGGCCGGCCGGCGGAGGGCGCAGGGGGCGCAGAGTGTCGCGAAGAGGGACCTGCTGTGGGCGGAGCAGCGGACGCGCGAGGTGCGACGCGGGCGGCGTCGCGAGCGGAGGCCGAGCGAGGTTCTGATTCTGGAAAAATCTCCAGAATCAGACGTCTGGACTGATATCCAGACGGCAAGGTCGACGTCTGTGTGATCATACAGACGTCTGAAAGGTGAGTTCCGCTTTCTCCTTCTTTTTTTGTCGACTGAACGTACTGAGGGAGGAGGGTTGGCTGTGCGCAGGTGTTCGGATTCGTCATCCTTTGCGAATCCGACGTCTGGAAGTTGTACCAGACGGCGGGAGTGACCTCCAGACGTCCGGAGAGACCATCGGACGTCTGGGATCTAGGAGAGACGTCGCCACAGACTTCTGGACGTCCGGGGAACCAAGCCGAACAGGTAATTCTCTGATCCACCGTTTAAGACGTCTGGAAGGAGTTCCAGACGTCTGATTTTGCACAGTATTGTCTTTCTCGACCCGTTAGGGCCCGTTTGGGCTCCGTTTTCCGTGATTCGAGTTGCGTTCGTTTCAGAATTTATTCCTCTACCCGCCTACAGTAGCTATACACTGTTTTGAGACACTCCTTGTGTTTGATCCTTGTGATAGGACCTTGTTCGGTTGCAGTCTTGAGAGTCGCGGAGGCGCGCGGGATTCCCGACCACGCCCCCATTACTTCCGTTGTATCTGGTAGAGTGGTTTTATGTATTAATAAAATCTGTTAAAGTATGGAACCATAACTAGAACCTAGGGCATTGCATGAATCCTAGGAATGAGAAATATATGGAATGATAGCTCCTAGGTGTTGCATGAATCCTAGGGCCGGAAAACTAGATTGTATGATAGATTCTAGGATATGGCATGAATCCTAGGATGGAAAAACTAGTGGAATGTACATTACTGCAGTCTTGGAAAAATGGAAAGGAATATATAAAGCTGCCTGTAAATTTAATTAACAGCTGCCTGTTATGCATAGAGAATCATGTTGAGATCATGGAATGTGAGAACGTGAATCTGGAAAGTGAAACATATGATGTTCTGAGATAAAGAGCTGGAACCCTACGGGGAATTAGGAGTGGAACTCCTGGAAAGAAAAGGAATGGAACTGAGATGTAGTTTGTACTGTCTCTTGGGTACGCAGTACCAAGGGAAGTACCTGTACCTGTTTTAGTGCAGAGTGGGGCCAGCCGCCCCAGGGACCCGGGGTTAGGCTTGGCCGCTCTGTACCGACTTGTTGGCCCTCGTGTACGTAGTACCGAGGAGAGCTAGTAGTGTTAGGAGAGTACTAGCTACCCCACGGGCCCCGGGGTTCTGCTAGCCTCCTTCACCGACTTGTTAGGCCCACTAGGGCAAACCAGGGTAGTCAGGCGAGGGTGCGCGGACTGTGGAGGGGCAAGGCCCCGGTTTGGTTACTGTGGAGGGGTTGGACCCCTGTTACTGAGAGGGCTCTGCCCTGGTTCCGTGCTGTGCTTTGGGCGCACCCGTTAACGGAAACGACTGACCGCGTGCCAGTACGGGCTAGCTACCTGTGCGTTTATCGCGCGTGCCGTAGTCACCGTTACGTCTGTCAGTGACCTTGGGGTGGTTGACTGAGGGTAGGATCACCACGGGGGACTCTCCCGGCCAGGAGAGCACCACGTGCTACTTCTACTGTTGGAAAAGACTGCAATCAAGATCGTCCCACGAGGACATTCGAGATCAAGTAAAGGATCTGAGAAGTAAATGAAATAGTGAGAAAAATTGAAAGATGTAAATAAAGGAAGTAATAGAACATAACAGCTACTGTACACTCTACTGTTGCCTTTAGTTAGTTTGCCACTCTACTCAGCGTTTTGCTGACGTGTTACACTCGTTACCTTTTTCAGGACCAGGTGTTGAGCAGCCAGGGTCGGCGGCTGCAGAGGACGCTGGGCCGAGTAGGGTCCAGTAGAGTTGCCACAGCTTTGTACCTTCTTTTGTTTCTGTTCTAGTGAGTAGTTTTGTTTCCGCTGTACCTTCTTTACCTGCAGTTTTTGTTATCTGATAAATGTTGTTTTACTGTTGTGGTGGTGCCTACTGTAGTAGTTTCTTTCCTTACTGCTGTACTTTCTTACTGTTAGTTATATTCACGCTGAATGTGGTTTATTTTACTGTCTTTTGGTTACTTCCTCGTTGGACGACTGGGTCTTGGGATTAGTCAAGTCGGTCCGGTTCTCGTGTCTCGTAGGGACTCGGGAACCGGGTCGTTACACTGGCCAAGCTTCACTGCACGCCAGCAGCACCCGCAAGCCTTCGCACAAGCAACAAGTCGCCCTCGCCCTCTCCGCACGCTCTGTCGTGACATCCTGCCCGCAAGCCACCAGCCGGAGCCACTCTTCCGCGCGTGTCGAGCTGTCCGCACTCACAGCACCAGGCGTACCCGATCGTGCGGCACGGCCACACTGTAGCCACTATTCACGCCAGTCTGCGGAACACTGTGGTGACAGTGGGGTGACCGGTAAACTTCTCACTTATCCGGTCACCCGGTGCGCCGCAACTGGCCATCGCCCACGCGCGCGTCTCGCCCCGAGTCCGCTCTAGTGCCCGCCCACGTGTCTGCATGCTATCCTCTGCCAGCACTCACTCCCTTCGCCCTCTCCCTTCACCCGCATGCCTCTGCGTGCGCCCGCTCGAGCCCTTCGCGTAGCGCGGTGCGCTGCGGCCTCTTCTCTCCCTCGCACCCACTCCTGTCTACGTGCTGCGGCCTCTTCTCTCCAGGCGCATATGCGCCTGCGCACGCACGTGGAGCCTCCAGACGTTGGGCCTGAGGCTGCAGACGACTTAAATGCCCAGTCTTCACTCCAGCAGCGTTCTTTCTCTCTCTCTCTCTCTCTCACACAGCACACTCTCCCGCTCTCTCGGCAAATACACATACAAACACACACTCACACTCTCGCACACACACACCTATACACTATTATATACTTATATATATATACATATATATATTTATATCTATATATATTTATATACATATATATACATATATATATATTTATATCTATACATATAATAGTATCTATATACTTAAGTATTAGTATACATACATACATATATATATAAATATATATATATATATCTATATACTTATATAAATATATGTATACATATATATCTACAAATGTGCATATACTTATATACGTATACATATATATATATATATACTTATCTGCATATATCTATATATACATATATTACTATATACATAAACATATATATGTATACATCTATATAGTATCATATACATACATATACATATACATATATAGATCTATACATATATCTATCTATACGTATACTTATATATATATATATTTACATACCTATATATATATACATATGCATATATACATATATAACTACATATATATACCTATATATTTATAACCATATATATATAGATATATTTACATATATACATATAAATATATATTTTCACATTATTTATCATACGTGGTATCGCGGGAATATCTGCACCAGTTGCTGATATTCTCCGATACACACGTACAAAAAGCATGATCACACACATATTCCACCATCCATCCTACACTCCACGTGGCACCTCGTCCTATTGGTTACGTCTTTCTAGACGACAACCGACTAGACACAGTGCTACACTCCATCTCTGCCTCCACCCCCACCCCTTTATACATATATAGTATATACATATATATCTATACTATATCTACTTTATTTCTATTCCTCTTGCATGCCAATAAAAAGATAATATATATATATATATATATATATATATATATATATATATATATATATATATATATATATAAGAGAAAAGATAATTCTTGACTTGTAGGTACTCCGTCTTGCGAATAGCAAGACCCATTTTGGAACCCTGATTTGGCTCAAAGCCAAGAACTTAATTTTGAGGGTGTGCTTCAAGGACCAAGATTATCAGAAAAAAATCTAAATAGAAAAAAACACCAAAAACACAATAAACGAACGGAAGAGACTCGTTGTAGGAAGGGCGTAGAAACTTGACTTGTAACCCCACTTCCCTGAGTTCGACCCTGGGCCTAAAAGTGACAAAGATAAAATCAAGTAGGCCAGGTTAAAAATTTTGTAAAGAGATGGTTAGGTCCGATTTAGGTTAACCATTATACACACTTCAATGATAAAATCATCATATTAACAACCTAATCGAGTCTGACACCATACCTTTTCTGGCACCGTTGCCGGGGAAGTGCGCCTTCAAGTAAGTTTCTATTCCATTCCTTCCATTTTTCTCTTCTTTCTTCATGGGTGTCTCTGTTTTTGGTGTGCAGGTAAACCTGTTGCAAGGAGAAGACAGGCAAACGAAGTCGAAGACGTTAGCAGATCCAAGGTGGGAACGAGAGCGTGAAGACGCTGACACCGCACTAGAGCTCCGCACACGTTGCACAAGTAAGTCTTCCTTTTCTTAGCAACTTAGGTTAACTTGTCACCTTAATAAAAAAAAAAAAAACTAAAAACTAAAAAAACTAGAAAAACTTCTTGGGGTCTCTTTGGGCAAGTAGATTAAAATTCACTTGTTTGATTGATTGCCTTTACTCCCACCGCCTTGGGATTTCCCGCCTTACTTCGCATAGTGAAAATCCAAGAATCTTGATTCTTGAATTTTTCGCCGTGTGAAGTATTCTTTGAGGCAAACATAAAAAGATTGATTGCACCCCTCTTGCCTCATTTACCTACAATTCGGGATCACCATTTTGGTGGGGAGACTTGGAATTGAGTTAATTCCAACCCCACCACGACTTTTCAACTTACCTAAGATTCGATCCCGAATATTTCAACCCCAACAAATTGATTTTCTTTATCTTTTGGTTGAGCCTTGTGTGTGGAAATCTTTTTGGTGATTGGGAGCACTTGAATTGAAGTGCTTTGGCTCCCTTTCACACTAATCTAAAACTGATTCGTGCATCCACACATAGAAATCTCCATTTAGGGAAGCCTATTGCATTTTAGCATGCATTAACCAACTGATATTGAAGAAGGGTTTGTTGGGCTTAGAAGTAAACTTGTATTCTCTCAAAAACCAGGAGATTAGTTGAATTGGTATTTTAGCGAAATCCTAAAATCCATACTACTTAAGGCTGAACTCTAAAAATCATTCACCAATTAAAAACTTCAATTCGGGGAGATTTCCCCATTGCATGCTTGTTTTACACACTCTGAAAATCAATCACTTGGACATTACCCGTAAACAACGTCCTTCACATTTCAAAAGCACTTGACCCTAAGCCTCTAACTAAAATTGGTAGTAACTTGACCCTTACTAAGGATTGGAGGTCTAACTACCTGCGTGTAGCATCTACGTGCTGGTGAGGGTTCCCGCGTGCTATCAGATGTCTAAGACTGGGGCAAACGGCCTTTCAATCTGGCCCGGTGGTTCCGCAGTGCTCGCATTCGATTTCATAGTTCGTGATAGTAGGTAACTTAGATCTTTAGGTCTAAGGGCACTCTGTAGAGGTTAGGAATTTTATTGAATTGATTTGTCATCAAGTGTACCTTTGCGGTGTCATTTCTCTCATCTCTTTTCCCTTCTCATCTCCCCAATTCTTCCTACGGTAGTGCATGTTTGGGAGGAGGTCACAAAACCTTGAACTGTTTGAATTGCCTGATAAATCTAGAAGAGAAGCCGAATCATCCTCCTCCTCCACAAACATGGCTACACGCCCACCCCCAAATACCGAGGGAGGAAATCGCCCTCAGAATCCACCTGGTGGGGGAGCCTTAGATCCCATAACCCGCCTCCAAGCCCAAATGGAAATGTATAATGAACAAATTGAAGCCATTCGGGAAACATTGGAGGAAATGCAGAACCCTCCTGAACAGGAGGAGCGTAGGTCTCTTAGCTCCTATCAGAATCCCGTTGCTACAGAGACCATAGGACAAATTTTGGATCCCCATGGGCGGGGACGACTTTGAATTAAAACCCAACATAATTGGCCTGATAAATTTTCACTTCCATAGTCTTGCAAGTGAAGATCCTTTTCTCCACTTGGAAGACCTAACCCGATTGGCTGAAACTATTAAACCAAGAAATATCGGGTTACCTATAGTCCTCATGAAAATGTTCCCATTTTCATTGCGGGATAAAGTGTCGTAGTGGTTATGCACCCTTGGGAGAACCATCCACTCTTTGGAAGAGATGCGAACAGCGTTTCTCAAGAAGTTCTTCCCAATCGGGCAAACCAATGCACTTCACTGTGCTATCACCTCTTTTACGCAACAAAACGGCGAACAATTTCATGAGGCATGGGAGAGGTATAACAACCTCCTCAGGAAGTGTCCACACCACGATCTGCCTAAGTGGCATATAGCCCAGATTTTCTACTATGGGCTAAATGAGGCTCTGAAGCAGATTGCAGACGCTTCCTGCGGAGGGAACTTTATGAATAAAGACGAGAATGGAGCATTTGAATTGTTTGAAAATATGAGTGAAAACTCAATGAACAATGGCTCCATTGTTGCCTTTAATCGCACCAGCCAACCCCGAAATGTCCACAAAGTTGACACGGGACCCTTCCATTCATCCACTGATCTTAGCCTTATCGCACAGAAATTGGATGAAGTCTCCATTGTGCACAAGAAGCTCGACGAGCTTCTGCCCAACCCCTCCTGTTCTATGGCAAACACTCCCACTTCACCACTTCGCCACAATCCAAATTCTTCCAATACCAGGCTTATCCCGAGAAACCCCGTAAGACCTTCCTTACCGAATGTCGCGCCGAGCGACTCGGTAAGTCATGTGGATCTAGCTTCTGCGAGCCATTATTTTGACATAGAGGACCAAGCCTTCGTGTGCTCGGAAGCGTATTTACATGTGGACATGTCTTCTGGAATGGAAGACGCTTATGCCCTGGGGAATAACCCGTTCTCTGCCACTTATAACCCAGGGTGGCGAAATCATCCGAATTTTGCATGGTCCAACAACCCGCAGCGCCAAAACCCCACGGGTGGACCAATGTGACTGTTCGCACCCGTCATCCCAAGGGCCCAGTCTAATCCTATGGCGAATCCGCCATCAGGCCCTTGCGTACTGCAAACCGAACATGCATCAAGTCATCTTGATAAATTGATGCGAATGATGATGGAAATGTCAAAGCGCAATGAAGAGAACATGACCTCTCTTTAGCACCAATTGGCGTAGCAGAATGCTGAGATCAGTCAACTACGTATGGCGACTCGATCTCAGGGCACTCTTCCCGCCCAACCTGTTGCAAACCTGTGAAATTTCGTACCCCGTGGTCCTCAACCATAGGTACAACCTTCTCCGGGGCAGGTTCATCAAATTCTGCAAGCTCCGAGCATTCCACCGGGATTTTAGGCTAATCCCGCTGCAGCACCGCACTCTTATGTCCCTATTGCAAACCCTCCTCTGCCATATGATCCCACTGGACCTGCATCATCCAATGCTATCACTACGAAGAGTGGTAAGCAGACCGTCGATCCTCCTCAACCTGATCCTGGCCCATCTTCTTCATTGCCCTCTCATTCGGGATGCGCACCGCATTCGCGAGAGGACGATACACCCAAATTGGTGCCAGAATCAGTTCCATTCCCTGAGGCTCTACTGAGGGAGCCAAAACGCAAAAAGAAAGATACGCAGGACTTTGATAACCTGCCTAATTTGTTCAGGATGTAGAAATCAAGGTACCCCTGCACGAGGCTATCGACCACATACCTACTGTCGCCCGATTTTTCAAAGACTACACAACACCTAGGCAACAGTCAAAGGAAACCAAGAATCTGGTGGTTCTCTCGCCTCATGCGAGTTGTGCTATACTGTCAAAACTACCACCGAAGCAGAAAGATCCGGGCACGCCCCTTATTTCCTGTAGCATCCAAGGCTGCAATTTTAACCGTGCCCTGCTTGATCTAGGATCTTCCATAAATCTTATTCCGACCATCATGCTCGAAAAATTTTCCTTGGGAAATCTGAAACCCACCCCTGTCACGTTACAGTTGGCAGATCGTTCTGTCAAAATCCCAAAGGGTGTGGTGGAAGACGTGGTGGTTAGGGTCAACAGTCTCTGTTTTCCTGTTGACTTTCTTGTTTTGGATATGGAAGTTCCTAGCTCACTTTCTGATTGTCCGATCATCCTTGGTCGACCTTTCTTGGCCATAGCCCATGCCCTTATCGATTGCGAGTCGGGCTGTATTGAGATTGCCGTTCGATCTTAAAAGATTAAGCTTAACATCTTCAAGGCAGCCAAGAACTTTGATTGCGATTGCATCGAGGATGACACGTCTGATGAGGACATGGCCGCCAGCGCGTGTATTGGATTAATTGGGAACTATTCTGACTGCTGCAGATTACCTATAAACACTGATGATTGCCTGACTAACACAAATTGTGATGTTCCCCCATCCCTCCCTATTCCCGTACCTTCTCCTGACCAGACTTCTGATGAGGTTTTCTCCGCTTCCCATACCTTGTGGTCTGAGTCATTTCCAGGCTACTCACTGCCGGTCCACACTTTTGAAGATTGGATTGCCCTTTCTTTCCCGCCAAATCAGGCGGATTTGCAACTCCACACTGGGACCTTGAGCCCACATCCTACTCACTGTGGCTATTCCCTTTTGGATCCATCTATCCAAGAAGCCCCTCTTCTTGGCCAATCTGAGGGCCAGTTTCTTCCTCCTGACTTATTTTCTGATCTGCCTGGGACACTCTCGTCCCAGGAAATGCCAGACCTTTCTCCATCCACCATCACTTTTCATGCCACTATCACGATCACTTCACTTTTCACTTCACCACCTACCATCCACCCACCCTACCACCCTGCTGTATACCCTACACCTCAGCTCTCGTTACCCGATCTTTCGTCCTTCCTCTACCCTACCCCCCATGCATATGAGGACATAGCATTGTTTGGCATGGGGGGGTGGATAGGCGTCCTTAGGATCTGGATATTTTATAGTATCATGTAGTTTTTCTAAAAAAAAAAAAATGAAAAAGGGTGTTTAGTAATGATCTGAAGGCTGAAACAAAAATACAATAAGTGTTTATGGATATTCAACCTCTGTTTTGAAGAATTTCCTGGCCACAAAAGCTTGATTCACTCAGGCTCGGCTTAATTCACTTGAGCATTGACAAGATAGATTAGAATCTCTCCTAACTAAGGACGTATTCTTGTACCTGAGAAACCAGTACAAGATTCGTTGGTTTGCTTATACTTGAGAGCTTAAGTAAACTTGGTTCACACTACACATATCAAGAAAGCCCAGGTGAACATAAGATCCAACCCTAGTGTTCATCAGGGAAGGTGGAGTCCTTACCTGTGAGCGCAGGTAGACTTTTTATCCCAGGCTTTAGTCTTGTGTTTAGGAGTGACTCTTTCCACCAAGAAAGAACTCTCCCACCAAAAGGAAAAGTGTGCACTTCCAAATAATGTTGTAAGAGATATATTGACACGTGTTTAAAAAAAGAAATGCAAATAAGTCAGTATATCTCGCAAATGTCTGTAAAGTCTCTACCCTAAAAAAAATTTCTTTAGGGCAAGTCGCAAATACCCTGTTTTCCTGTGAGCCACAAATGTCAGAAAATGGGAGTTGAGTTTTCCGTCATCTTCTTAAGGGTCAATCCGAAAACACGAGCTGAAACTAGGACCAACTCGTACTTAAAGATTCATGAAACCCTGGACTTGAGTCTTAATGTTCATCGGGTCAGTCTTGATCCTTCACTAAGCACAAGCCATAATCTCTTGAGCTCTCGAGTATGGCAAAAACCTCCTGGGTCCTGGAAATCGCACTTAAAGTTTAAATATCAAGAGTCCTGGTTAGTCGAGAGATGATCTATGTCATATGAGACTTAAAGTACTGGTAGTCTTCTCTACAATTGGTTCTCACAATATCCAACAATAACCACACCTATGTTGCCTCAGGAGAAAATCTTCAGCTAAAGATCATTTCTAAATACAATACAAAAAAATGTTTTGCTAGGGACTAGCAAAAGATAAGCATGGGGGTATGATTGCACCGCAAAAATACACCTGCAATTGTGCCGTCTTGTGCTATTTCCTAGCATTACCAGTGCATATTTGGGTTCCATAGTCGCATTTGTAAAAATACACGCATGCATGCATTTAATTGAGAGGGGAGGAGAGTGAAATAAGTGGCCTTGCAATTAACATTTTTCGTTAAGTGCATCTTTGCAAAATTCACCATCTTTTTATCTCTACTTGATTTTGAAATGCTTCCCACGGCTGCATGGATTAACTTCTTCCTCGCGCCATGCTCTCCATCACCTCTCCCTACCAGCCGCATGCACACCTCTCCCTGCCAAGCCATGCATGAGCCATGCACAGCCATGGCATGGCTGTGCATGCTCTCCTCTTCTTTAAAAAGAGCACGGTTCTTCCTTTGCAGCCAGCCTGGTCCTCCACTTCAGAAATCCAACTTCTCCTTCCAGGCCACCCTTCCCTCCCCTCTCCCTCCATACGTAGGCCCTCCTCCTCTGTGGAGACACCCGGCAGACAGGAGCACCTCACGGTGGTGCACAACCACCACCGTGAGTCCACCATCGCCCAGCTCACCATAGAGCCGGTGGGCATGGTGGCTCTTTCCTTGTTTTTTTCCGTTCGAAGCCCTTCAGCCATTGGAGCAAATTTTCAGCTGTGAAGCTCAAACGGCCACCGCACGCCCTGCAGCAGTCGGCCGAGCCCCACAGCAGCAGCAGCAAGGCAGCAGCAGCGCACATAGGCCTTCCGCGTAAGCCTGCAGGCGCCCTCGCCTGCAGCTTCTTCGCGCAAGTGCCCTATCGCGCACTCTCTTCCGTAACCAGCCATCATGCACCACTGCAGCGGTTGGCTAAGCTTCACCGCACGCCAGCAGCACCCGCAAGCCTCTGCGCAAGCAGCAGGTTGCCCTCGCCCTCCACTGCGCACGCCAGCAGCCTTCTCCGCATGCACTATCGTGACATCCCGCCTGCAAGCCACCAGCCGGAGCCACTCTTCCATGCGTGTCGAGCTGTTCGCACTCACAGCACCGGGAGTACCCGGTCACGCGGTGCGGCCATACCCTGTAGCCACTGTTCACGCCAGTCTGCGGAACACTGTGGCTACAGTGGGGTGACCGGTAAGCTTCTTACTTATCCGGTCACCAGGCGTGCTGCAACCGGCCGTCGCTCGCGTGCGCGTCTCGCCTCGAGTCCGCTCTAGCGCCCGCCTGCGCGTTTGCGTGCGGTCCTCTGCCATCGCCCGCTCCCTTCGCCCGCGTGCCTCTGCGTGCGCCCACTCCAGCCCTTCACGCAGCGCGGTGCGCTGCAGCCTCTTCTCTCCCTCGCGCCCACTCTCGTCTGCGTGCTGTGGCCTCTTCTCTTCGCGTGCATACGTGCTTGCACGCGCGCGTGGAGCCTCCAGACGTCGGGCCTGAGGCTGCAGACGACTTAAATGCCCAGTCTTCACTCCATCAACGTTCTTTCTCTCTCTCTCTCTCTCATAGCACACTCGCCCTCTCTCTCGGCAAATACACATACATACACACTCACACTCTCTCACACACACACCTATACACTATTATATACTTATATATATATATACATATATATATTTATATCTATATATATTTATATACATATATATACATATATATATATTTATATCTATACATATAATAGTATCTATATACTTAAGTATTAGTATGCATACATATATATATATATATATCTATATACTTATATAAATATATATATATATAAACATATATATCTACATATATACATATACTTATATATGTATACATATATATATATATATATACTTATCTGCATATATCTATATATACATATATTACTATATACATACACATATATATATATACATGTATATAGTATCATATACATACATATACATATAAATATATACATATATATATATATAGATCTATACATATATCTATCTATACACATACTTATATATATATATATTTACATACCTATATATATATACATATGCATATATACATATATAACTACATATATATACCTATATATTTATAACCATATATATATAGATATATTTACATATATACATATAAATATATATTTTCACATTATTTACCATACGTGGTATCGTGGGAATATCTACACCAGTTGCTGATATTCCCCGATACACACGTACAAAAAGCATGATCACACACATCTTCCACCATCCATCCTACACTCCACGTGGCACCTCGTTCTGTTGGTTGCGTCTTTCTAGATGACAACCGACTAGACACAGTGCTACACTCCATCTCCGCCTCCACCCCCACCCCTTTATACATATATAGTATATACATATATATCTATACTATATCTACTTTATTTCTATTCCTCTTGCATACGAATAAAAAGATAAAATATATATATATAAGAGGAAAGATAATCTTTGACTTGCAGGTACTCCGTCTTGCGAATAGCAAGACCCATTTTGGAACCCTGATTTGGCTCAAAGCCAAGAACTTAATTTTGAGGGTGTGCCTCAAGGACCAAGATTATCAGAAAAAAAATCTAAATAGAAAAAAACACCAAAAACACAATAAACGAACGGAAGAGACTTGTTGTAGGAAGGGCGTAGAAACTTGACTTGTAACCCCACTTCCCTGAGTTCAACCCTGGGCCTAAAAGTGACCAAGATAAAATCAAGTAGGCCAGGTTAAAAATTTTGTAAAGAGATGGTTAGGTTCGATTTAGGTTAACCACTATACACACTTCAGCAATTAAATCATTATATTAACAACCTAATCGAGTCCGACATGAAAAGGTCGCAAGACAAGTAAAGAACCTATCCATTTAGACTTCAGTTTACTAGGAAAGAATTTGTGTCGAGCATTATAAAGCCAAACTTGTTGTGATGGCTCAAACTCCTTCTACTGAATGAGGCTATCGTGAAAGGCCTTGTGATGGGAACACCATCATGAGCCATAACTAGCTTAATTTGGCTTAAAAAGGTTGATAAATGCTCCTACATGCTCCTACATATCCATCAAAAGGTCCTAAGGGCATAATATCCTATTTTGAAAAGAAGAGAAGATTACAAGGTTATTTTTGCAAAATTAACAGCGTTCCATAAATAAAGAATAAGCACGGGGTATTTTAGGGGTTTATTAAAGGTCAAATGATCATTAATGTTTAACAAGTGGGTCCATGCTGAATAAAACGATTTTTCACACACTTTGAGAATTAATGGACATCTGAAATCCTAAAAATAGACCCTCTTAATTAACTAAGGTTCTAGTCACCTAAGCCTTCTAAAAATCATAGAACATTATTCTCTAAGGTTTGGTACCTTTGATTTGACCATTTAAACCCAATTTGACCTAAAATAGTCTCAGACAGACAATTACCCTAATATGGGTTTTTTGCATAAATTACCTGGTCAAACTTATTCAAAACTAAAATCCAACTTCACCATTAGATTCCTTAGGTCTAAATTAGGTTTGTATTAAAATTTGGGTCCAATCTGAGATCATTTTGACCTAGTTTGCATTTTGGTCCCAGTTTGACTTTCGTTCTCTCAAATAGGCCCCCAACTTTTGAAATCTTTGCAAAAAGCCCTCAACTTCTTCATCTACTTCGTAATTTAGTCCTTTCCACCATTGGAGGTCAACCGACCTCTAAGCGAGCTTTGACCAAACGAAATCCTACTCAAACCTCAATCAAATCCCACCAAATTTGGTAGGATTGATGTTCACACCTAAGGAAACCTATTGGGATCAATTTCGACTGCTAACTCCCTCTGATTCGTGTGTGCGAACCCACAAAATCAGTGGGTTTCTTCATGAATCCCATGCAATCTATGGAGCTTGTTTCCTGTTCTCTAAGCTCTCCTGAGCCCTATAAAAGACCTCTCATCCCTGCCTTACCTCCTTAGTGAGAAATAGAGCCAAAAAACAGCACTTCTTCCTCAACCTCTAGCTCGCTTCACCTCGCTCCGGTGACTCTCCACCTCCGACCTCTTTTTCGACCTCCATGTACGATAGACGGTCGGTTCTCCTTCCCCTCGTCTTTTCACACCTAGCAATATCGGCGAGGTATCCTCTAACCCTTTATCGTCACCGATCTCCACCTCTAGAGCACCTTCGTCTCCGGCACCGGCCATACCAGACCCGGTGCCATATCCACTCCCCTTTGTCCGACTTCTACCTCAATCGATACTCCTTCAGCCACTGATCACCACAGTATCACCGCTGCTCCGATTCGACCCTTCATGCACCCGCACACCAGCCGTCTTCTACCTCGCCGGTGTACCTTCGGCGAGGCATTCCTACCGCCATAGACCATCTCTCTGTCCGCCACTAAGTCAGTGAGCGTCACCTCGCTCCACTGATCAAAAGCCCCAAAGAAATTTGAGGCTTTGATCTCTCGTTCACCTCATCGGATAACACCTTCGCACCACTATCCTGAGGTCGTCAAGTCTCTCCACTCACCCTCTTGCTACTCCAAGTACACC
Source organism: Thalassia testudinum (assembly GCA_037157565.1). Classification (NCBI taxonomy): domain Eukaryota; kingdom Viridiplantae; phylum Streptophyta; class Magnoliopsida; order Alismatales; family Hydrocharitaceae; genus Thalassia; species Thalassia testudinum. The sequence goes on along the minus strand of JAZHRO010000025.1, from coordinate 54,111,469 downwards.
ATCACACTCGTCATTCCACGGCAAAGGTTCTGAACTACTCTGACAAGGCTACAAAGGTCGTGCTCTTCATTTCAGGTCATAGGTTGAAGCTGCTATTGTTGAAGCTTCTTCGAAGAGCTCCATAGCATGTTCTTGCAGCGATTGTCCCAGGTCCTCACTCCAAGCAGTGCAGAACACCTCCAGGAATTCATCCAGGTCTTCAATTAGGTGTGTTGACTGCTCCCTCACTCTCAATTGGACCAGCCCTCAGTAGCTGTTCTCATGCGGAGAATTGCAGACAAGATAGTCCCACATCGGGGACGTAGGAGCGAAAGAGGGCACATAAATTATTTTTCTACATCCAACTCCTCGACCAGTACACAAGGGGTCGGGTCCCTCACATGCACCCTCACCAGCATACCCACCTAGCCACTACTTGCCTGCGATCACGCCTGTAGGCCTACACCCAGTTATTGTTCCTACCCGATTACCCAATTAACCCCGGGTCTTTGAGAGAAAGAAGAGAAAGAGATAAAGAGAGAGAAGGGGGGGTTTTGCTTTACAAAGAAAGAGTTCTACACTTAAGCCATTGTGAGAAGCCCCCTTGTATTTGATAAGAAGAGGAAGAGATAAGAAACAAAGGAAGAAAGAAGAGAAGGAGAACCAGCCAAAGAAGAAGAGAGCAGTGCCTTTGCACTGTAGCAATTGAGGGTTTAAGACGTCTGATTCGGAGCCTTATCATCTGATATCTCTGATAGTGAACTGTGCACTTGGCTTGCGTGGATTAAACTTACTTGATACTATCAAATATTTGCTATTATTGTAATTAGGGTAATTGGTGATTCAAATCACCATTTTACCCTATTCATTTTGCACTATTGACATTTGCCTTCATTTATATATCATTATTTCTTGGAGTTTTGTTACAAATTTCTTATCTTGTGCTTAAATTGCTATCTTGAGATTAATTGCAATACTTGTTCCCAGTGAATGACCTCGGACTTCAAATTCGAGTATAAATTGTATTTGTTTTCATGTGATTTTGACCTATACTACAATGCATCTTTTAAAACATCGATTTCACGCATTAACACCTTGGTTCATTGTTTAAAGGTTAAAGCAGAGTAATAGGCTTCACATCTTAGTTCTTCTAATTATTGGAGTTGAAGTTTCCTTTCTCGACCACACATGTCTGGGTTGAGGTTACATTAGCAAACTACCCAATAAGCATGGTGCTCCAACTCAATGATCAAGTGACAAGGCTCCCCAAAAATAATCTTGTATGGTGACATAACCAGGGGAGCCTTGAAGCTAGTTCGATACGTCGATAAGGTGTCAATCAGCTGGTCCTTTGACCTCTGATCTTTGATTGCACCGCAAAAATACACCTGCAATTGTGTCGTCTTGTGCTATTTCCTAGCATTACCTGTGCATATTAGGTATCCATAGTCGCATTTGTAAAAATACCCGCATGCATGCATTTAAATTGAGAGGGGAGGAGAGTGAAATAAATTGCCTCGCAATTCATGTATTCTTCAAGTGCTGCCTTGCAAAATCTCCATCTTCATTTTTTATTTCTATTTGATGTTGAAATTCTTCTCCGTGTGGCTACAGGCATGGCCTCCTCAACCTCTTCCTCGCGCCATGCTCTGCAAAGCTTGCCCTGCAGCAGCCACTCCCTGCCAAGCCATGCACAAGTCATGGACAGCCAGGGCATGGCTGTGCATGCCTCTTTGCTCTTTAAAAAGAGCTCGGCTCTCTTCTTTGCAGGAGCCTGGTCCACGCCAAAACATAGCAGCTCTTCTTCTCCAGGATGCCTCCTTCCCTCTCCCTCCATACACAGGACCTCCTCCTCTAAGGAGACACTCTGCAGGTAGGAGTACCTCACGGTGGTGCACAACCACCACCGTGAGTCCACCACCGCCCAGCTCATTAAAGAGCCGGTGGGTGTGGTGGTTCTTTCCCTGTTTCAACGTCCAAGCCACTTCAGCCATTGGTGCAGGAGCTTCAAGCTTTGAAGCTCAAAGCTCCGCACGCAGCAGCAGCAGTAAGGTGGCAGCAGCCGCAAGGCCCTCCAGCGCACGCCTGCAGGCCACCCTCGCCTCCAACGCGCACCTGCAGGCGATCTTTCCTCCCTCTCCGTGCTCTCTGTCGCGCTCTTTCCGACCGCAACTAGCCGGCGCAACCCTTCCACGCGCGCGCCAGCTGCAAGCCTCCCGCACTCACAACACCAGCCACACCCGGTCACGTGGCTCGCCCCGGCACTGTAGCCACTGTTCATGCGTTTCAGCGGAACACTGTGGCTACAGTGGGGTGACCGGTAAGTTTCTCACTTATCCGGTCACCCGGTGCGCTGCAACCGGCCGCAGCCCGCGCGCGCGTCCTGCCTCGCCTCCCGCTCCAGCACCCGCCTGCATGTCTCCCTTCGCCCGCACCTGCCCACGTCTTCACTCGCTCCCTTCGCCCGTGCATGCCTGCGTCTGCCTGCTCCAGCCCCTTCGCGCAGTGTGGTGCGTTGCGGTTCACTCCCCCGCGCTCACTCCCTCCTAGCGCGCACGTCCTCGCGTGCCTACATGCCTACGCGCGCGTGTGAAGCCTCAGATGACGCCCCACTGCTGTAGACGGCTTAAACGCCTCCTTCACTCCAGCAGGAAGCTCTCCCTCTCTCTCTCTCTCACAGCACTCTCTCACTCTCTCTCTGCCGACACTTACACACACACACTCGCACTCTCATACACACACACACACCTATACTCTACTTTATACATATATATATATATACGTACATATATATATTTATATATATATATACTTATATACATATATATACATACATATATCTATGCATATATTAGTACTTATATAACTATGTATTAGTCTATATACATACATACATATATATATATATATATATATCTATATACTTATATATATATATATATACACATATATACTTACATATATACATATATTTATATACATATATATATATATATATCTATATATATATTATTACCTATATAACTAAGTATAAGTATAGATACATATATATATATATATATATATATATATATAGACATATATACACACCTACTTATACATATATACAAATATACATACATATATACATATATATCTATATAACTATATATACATATATATATATATACACATATCTGTCTACATATATCTATATACATATATTACTATATATATATATACATACATATATATACATCTATATAGTTATATATACATACATATACATACATACATATACATATATATATATATATATATATATATACACACACATATATATATATATATATATATATATATATATATATATATATAAGTACATATATACCTATATATTTATAACCATATATACATATATATATATATATATTTTTTTTTTTCACATTACTTACCATACGTTGTATCGCGGGAATATCTGCACCAGTTGCTGATATTCCCCGATACACGCGTACAGAAAGCGTGTTCACACTCATCTTCCACCCATCAACCTTACACTCCACGCGGCACTTCATCCTGTTGGTTGCGTCTTTCTAGACGATGACCGACTCGACACCATGCTACACTCCATCTCCAACTCCACCCCCACCCCTTTATACATATATGTATACATACATATATACTATATTTACTTTATTTCTGCTTCTCTTTCCTACCAATAAAAAGATAAAAAAATATATAAAGGAGAAAAGATAATCCTTGACTTTCAGGTACTCCGTCTTGAAAATAGCAAGACCCGTTTTGGAACCCTAATTTGGCTCAAAGCTAAGAACCTAATTTTGAGGGTGTGCCTCAAGGACAAGAATTATCAGAAAAAAAAAATCTAAATAGAGAAACACCAAAAACACAATAAATGAACGGAAGAGATTCGTTGTAGGAAAGGCATAGAAACTTGACTTCTAACCCCACTTCCCTGAGTTTGACCTTGGGCCTAAAAGTGACCAAGATAAAATCAAGTAGGCCAGGTTAAAAAATTTTGTAAAGAGATGGTTAGGCTCGATTTAGGTTAACCACTATACACATTTCAACGATAAAATCACCATATTAACACAACCTAATCGGGTTCGACCACATCTCTTTCTGGCGCCATTACCGGGGAAGTGTGCCTTCAAGTAAGTTTCTATTCCATTCCTTTCATTTTTCTCTTCTCTCTTCACGGGTGTTTTTGTTTATTGCTGTGTAGGTGAACCTGTTGCAAGGAGAAGTCAGGCAGACGAAGTTAGAGACGTGAGCAGATCCAAGGCGAGAACGAGAGCGTGAAGTCGCCGACACCGCATTGGAGATTTACACACGTTGCTGCACAAGTAGGTCTTTCTCTCTTAGCAACCTAGGTTAACTTGTCACCTTAATAAAAAAATAATAAAAGAGAAAAAAAATTAAAAACTAGAAAAACATCTTGGGATCTCTTGGGGCAAGTGGATTAAAATGCACTTGTTTGATTGATTGCCTTTACTCCCGCCACCCCAGGATTTCCCACTAAACTTCGCATAGCGAAGAGCCAAGAATCTTGATTCTTGAATCTTTCTCCGTGTGAAGTATTCTTTGAGGAAAATAAAAAGATTGATTGCCACCCCTTTTTGCCTCATTTACCTGTAAATTCAGGATCACATTTTTTGGTGGGGAGACTTGGAATTGAGTTGATTCCAACCCCACCACGACCTTTCACGTGCCAAAGATTCGATCCTGAATACTTCAACAATTTGATTTTCTTTATCTTTTGGTTGAGCCTTGTGTAGAAATCATTGTTGGTGATTGGGAGCACTTGAATTGAAGTGCTTTGGCTCCCTTTCACGCTAATCTAAAATTGATTCGTGCATCCACACGTAGAAATCTCCATTTAGGGAAGCCCATTGCATTTTAGCATGCATTAACCAATTGACATTGAAGAAGGGTTTGTTGGGCTTAGAAGAAAACTTGTATTCTCTCAAAACTCGGAGATTGGTTGAATTGGTAATTCAGCGAAATCCTAAAATCCATATTACTTAAGGCTGAATTCTAAAAACCATTCACCAATTAAAACCTTCAATTCGGGGAGATTTCCCGGTTGCATGCTTATTTTACACACTTGAAAAATCAATCACTTGGGCATTACCTGTAAACAACACCCTTCATATTCCAAAAGCACTTGATCCTTGATGTGTCTTTGTGTGTGTGTGTTAAAAGGTGTCGTTATAGTCGCACTTGATACATCAGTTTTAAAAGAAGTAAACGGAGGTGAGTCCAAGTGTCGGTCTCAGGGAGGCGTGGAAATCGGATTTTTGTTTATCACTTGTTGTCACGGAAAAGGCGGAGTTTTGCTTGCGAAAGATGCGATTTTTGAAAAGCGAGAGAGAGAGATAGAGAGAGAGAGTTTAGAGTTAGAAAGCTCTTGGTTTTGATCATGCAACTTGAACAGAAATTAAAATGGCAATTGAATGGAAAATAACTTCATTAAACATGCATTCGTAGTTCATAACTTACAACATTAAATACATGCTTCAACAAAAGTAATGGAAAGCTTAAGTGAGAGAGAGAGAGAGAGTGGAGAGCGACGAGGCAGCCACGGCGGTGGAGGAGGCTCCGTCAGCAGCTCATCGTCTCCAGCGATTACAAGAGTGCCTAAAGCTAGCTACGAGAGGAGTGGAGTAGTTGCAAGGGGGAGTGAATGCCTTGAATGGTGGATGGAGGGGGTTTAAATAGAGTTAAGGGCTTCCTAAAAGAAGAAGGGGCTTTAGCGACATCCAGAGCATCACTAAAACTGCTTCCAAAAGCGTTGGTGTAGCCCTCTCTCCGTCGGCCAGCCGCCTGCGCCGTTCCTTCTCCTCGCACGATCCGTGGCCGCTGAACGAGAGCCGTTCGATCTTGAGAGTCTTCCTCGCCTGTGCTGAGATCGCGCCTCGGGCGCGCGTGTGCGCGCGCACATGGGCTCTCGTGCGCTGCGGTCGAGCCGCGTGGCGAGATCCTGGCCGCTCGCTGCTGATCGGGTGGCCCAATTTCTCCGCGCCCTTTGCCCGCCTTCAAATCCCCCCCCACGCGGTTCGAACGCGCGTCGCGTGGATGCGGGCGTGCGCGCTAACCGTTGCGCCATGCCTGCGCTTTTGTCGCGGCGACTGCGGGCGGGCGCGCGGATCTCGGCCGTTCGATCGAAGATCGACGGCCGAGATTTGTCCTCGGCTGGTTGAAGGTGTGCGTGCGGTGGGGGCGGGGCTGACGTGGCACAATATGGGCCGTTGATCTCTAGATCAACGGTCAGAACTTCTTGGGCCCATTGTAGGAGCTCCGGATGTCGGATTTGGCCGATCTTGAGTCCGTTGGACTCCGTTCATCGTTCTGAATCCATCCGTGTGGTCCGATTGCTCATTTGGGGCCTGCTTTGAAAAATGCTTACACAAATGGCCATTAATACAGTTTATAAGCAATCTTGGTACATGATGCATGCAATGCTCCTATTCTACTTATGTTGTGCCTTTTATTCTAAAGATGGGTCATATTCAACATAATTATTACCCCCTTGTGTGGTGTTATCATACCCCCATGCTTACTCTTTGCTAGTCCCTAGCAAGGTTTATTCTAGTCTTTATTTCCTTGTAGAATTCAAGAAGTGATTGCTTAGGCACTTCGTTACTTGTCAATAAGAGGAAATATACGCAGATCTTAATCTACAAAGACTAAGCAGCGCTCGGGTGTCTGCCAAAATACGAATCGCCCGAATCCTTGCTTTAATGTATATATAACTATACATACGTATATATATTTTTTTTAAGAATTTTTTTCGAAATTCAGTGTGGGTTGGTAACTTTTTACGGCTACCCAACCCACCCAAAACTCGGTCAAAACCCTAAGTGATAAGCATCTTGGTGTTAATGTTGTGATAGACTCACTTAATGGTAATTGAGACAGACTTCGAGTTTCTACGCCTCTAGGTGACCGGAAAAGGAAACAAATTTGCCTGAAGGTGTATTTATTCGATTGGTAGCTTTCTCCCTACATTTGTTTTAATTGGGGTCAACACAAGGAATTTTCCAATGTATATCTCCCCGGCTTGTACTACTTCCCCGCTTCTTCCTTAGGTATTTTGGTCTTTTTTGTGCAATTATTGAGCTGGGCTCTGGACAACTGACCAATGGGCTGTTACCCACGATCATTTGCCAGCCATACTTGTGCGGTGAAGTGTGGTTTATTTTCTTTTCTTCTTCTTCTTCCTTTGTTTTTTTTTGTAGGTAGCTTCCCTGTTCTCAAATGTACCTAAAGGCAACAAAAAAGAAATGGCCTATGGCTGGGTTCTGGACAACCTGCCAATGGGCTGTTACCCACGACAACTTGCCAGCCATACCACCTTAGAGAGTTCATTAGCTACCCAATTTCTGTCAAAATCTTCGAGAAGTGAGTCTGTGCAAAAATGTGTGCAGATGCTTAGACTCAAAGTTTTTCTGAGTTAGAGGGTGAGTTAATAAGTCATATACTTATTACCTTATTTAGTAGGTGGATTAGAATAGCTTAAGGTTGCAAGGATTCGCCATTAAATCCATATTTTAACGGACACCAGGGCTGATTAAGCCTGAAGGCCTGAAAAGTCTAAGTGTTTAAGTTCTTTCTGTATTATTTCCTACTATTGACAAGTTTCTAATGCCTAAGTTTTCTTCCTAATTTTTTTTTTAATTAATTTATTCATTCAGACTGATTAATTGAGCTCAGGATTATGCAATTTACCACCCCCTTATGCTTAAGTTGGACAATGTCCTCATTGGCAGATACATGATGCAACAGGGTTCAAAAAGATAGTACCTGAGTGAACTACCAGATCAGTCTGAATCCTCTGGGTTGCCTCCCAGGAAGCGCTGAGTTTAATGCCTCCAGCTGGCCGGTGCTCGGTGTCAGCCCTCAACGAGGGTGACACTTTCCTTGGGGAGTACCTGGGCCAGGAAATGCTTCAATCTTTGACCATTAACTGTAAAAGTGTTCCTAGTGTTAAGATCAGCGATTTCAACTACCCTATTAGAATAGGGCTTAACCACCCGAAATGGTCCTGTCCATTTGGACCTGAGTTTCCCTGGGAAGAGTTTTAGGCGTGCATCAAATAGCCAAACTTGATGGTTAGGCTCAAAGGTCTTTTTATGAATGAGTCAGTCGTGGATGGCTTTCATTTTCTCCTTATACAGTCGACTATTGTCAAAGGCGTCCTGACGGATTTCTTCGAGCTCAGATAATTGCAGCGTCCTCTGCGCACTGGCTAACTGGGGATCCATTTTACACTGCTTGACAGCCCAGTAAGCCCGGTGTTCCAATTCGACAGGAAGATGGCAGGCCTTACCGAAGACCAGGCGATAAGGTGACATGCTTATCAGGGTCTTGAAAGCGGTCCTGTATGCCCACAGGGCATCATCAAGTCGTGTGGACCAGTCTTTCCTGTCAGGTCTCACAGTCTTTTATAAAATGCTCTTGATTTGTCTATTGGAGACCTCAGTTTGCCCATTTGTTTGTGGATGATACGGGGTGGCAATGCGGTGGTTTACCCCGTATTTTCTAAGTAGGGCACGGAATTGGGAATGGATAAAATGGCTTCCACCATCACTAATCATGGCCTTGGGTATTCCAAACTGGGAAAAGATGTTCTTCTTCACAAAGTCCATGATAGTCTTGTGATCGCATCATCGGGTGGCGACGGCTTCAATCCATTTGGAAACATAGTCTACTGAGACCAGGATGTACTCGAAGCTGTTAGATGGTGGAAAGGGGCCCATAAAATCGATGCCCCAAACGTCAAAGATTTCGACAATCAAAATGGGCTGAAGGGGCATCATATCTTTCTTGGTCATGGTCCCCAGTGTTTGGCAGCGTGAGTAAGTTTTGGCAAAGATGTGTCCATCCTTAAATAGGGACGGCCAGTAAAATCCAGACTGCAACACTTTTGCAGTTGTTTTCTTTCCAGAGAAGTGGCCGCCACATGCTTGGTCATGACAAAAGGAAAGCACACTCTGAACTTCATCTTCAGGGATACACCTTCTGATGATCTGATCAGCACAGAGGCGAAACAACATGGGATCATCCCAGAAATAGTGCTTGGCCTCAGCCAAGAACCTGTCCCGTTGTTGTCTAGACCAGCTGTGTAGGGTTTGTCCTATAACCAGGTAATTGACGTAGTCAGCATACCACGGCATTTTCTTGTCTTGCACGGCTAGGATGTGTTCATCAGGGAAGGTATCAGATAGAGGTAGGGAGGGTCCAATGTGGTCTGGATGAAGTCTCGACAAGTGGTCAGCCACCACATTTTTCGATTCGGCCTTGTCTTGGATTTCCAGGTCAAATTCCTGCAAAAGCAGGATCCATCTGATGAGCTTGGGCTTTGCATCCTTTTTGGCCAACAGGTGCCGGATGGCTGAATGGTCAGTGTAAATAGTCACGTGGGATCCCAGCAAGTATGAGCGGAATTTTTCAAGTCCAAATACTACAACGAGCAACTCTTTTTCTATGACGGTATAATTACGTTGGGCCTCGTCCAACGTTTTGCTCGCGTAGTAGATCACATCGGGCTTCTTGTCTTGCCTTTGTCCCAGGATAGTGCCTATGGCAAAATCTGATGCATCACACATAATCTCAAACTCCTGGGACCAGTCTGGGGGTTGAAGTACAGGTGCGGTGGAGACTAAGTCCCGGAGGGTGTGATAAGCTTAGATGCAATCAGGAGACATGTGGAATATGGCGTCGTTGGCTAGAAGGTCGGTCAAGGGTTTTGAAAGCTTGGAAAAGTCTTTGATGAACCTTCGGTAGAAGCCAACATGTCCTAGGAAGGAGTGAATCTACCAGACCGAACTAGGTGGAGGAAGTTTGGAAATTAAATCAACCTTAGCTCGATCTACCTCGATACCCCTATGCGAGACGATGTGACTGATGAGAGCCTCATCATGAGCCATAACTAGCTCATTTTGACCCAATAAAGAAGATAAAAGCTCCTACATAACCTAGAAGAAGACTTAACTGAAGGAACAAGTGCTCTGAGAAGAAAACATGAAATAAAGGTTAAAACTGCAATTTTACCATTGCAGTACATAAATGGGATTTCTCAGAAGCAAAACATAGGTCAAATGGTCCAAATAAGATAAAAAGTGGGTTGAGTTAATCAGAAATGGGTTTATGTGCAATCTAAGAACTAAATGACACTTGGTAACCCTAAAACAGACCCGCTTAAATTAACAAGGTTCCGGTCAGAATAAAAATCAAGTAAACCCTCTAAAAATCATGGAAAAACATCCTCTAGGGTTTAGAACACTTACTTTGGCCTTTGGAACCTAGTCTGACCTAGATTAGTGTCCTAGCTCCTCAATTAACCTAATTTGGGTTTTTTCGCAAAATGTCCAGTCAAACGAGGTCAAACCTGAAATCCAACTTCGCCATTGGATTCCTTAGGTCAAAATTAGGTTTATACCAAAATTTGTACCTAAGGGGAGGTCATCTTGACCTACTTTGCAATTTAGTACACCCAAATCACAAATAGGTCCCTATCTTTTGAATATCCTTGCAAAGAGCCCCTCAAGTTCTTCGCCCCCTTTGCAATCCGGTCCTGCCGCCATTGTTAGGGCAGAACCGAGCTCCGGCGAGGTTCAGAGAGGGATTGCTGTCTAATCCCTCAGAGATTCCCTCCCAGAAATGGAAGGGGGATTCTCTGAGGAATTCCCTTCCTTATAAAGCCAATTACAATCGCTGGTGTGAACCCAATCTCTCGTGCGAACGCACGAGAGATTTGGGTATCCACCTTCCTTCCAACTCCGGCGAGCCGGCAGACCTAATTGCGCGCTCTCCACGCGCTGACAGGAGCGGCCAGCACTTATAAAACACCCCCCAGACCCTGCCGCAGAAGGCAAGCTTGATTTGGCTGAGTGTCCACCCCCAATTTGTCTCCTCCTGTCTGGCCAAAAGTCCCAGCAAGCTCCGGCGAGCCCCCCTCCCCTCCCTCTTCGCTCTGCCATAAAACCAGTGGCAGAGTTAGCTTTCTGAATTCCCTCCGCGTCGCGCAGTACCCACGCACGCCGCCTCAGCCCCGTCGTCGCCGCCGTTCTCCCCCACTGGGCATCATCTTCTCCGGTGACAGCAGGTACTGCTGTCCGCCTTCCGTCCCCTTTCGTCCTTACAATTAGGTTAGAACTCCTCTCCATCCTCTCCTCTCTCTTTTCCCCCTGTTATCTCATCTGATTACCCCTCGACCGACGCTGACCACCCTCATCTTCTACATCACCGACCGACCTCCGGCGAGCCGCTTCCACCATTCCAGCCCCCCACACGGCTCGCCAACCACCTCGAGAGCTCTGCCTCACCACCAGGAACTCGCTCCACCCCACAACTGCCACTCCAGACCTCCATAATCACCCCCCGAACAACCCATCATCTCCGGCCACAGGTTGACCTAGGCACGCACGCCTAGGCCGACCTGCAACCTGCAGCATCGCCCACCGCCTTCGCCGTGCTACGGCGAAGGTTTCCATCTATTCTGATTGGGCCAATAGGCCGTTCTGTTGGATGTCAGGTGTACGCCCCAGCCGCCATTAACAGCCGAAGCAGCAGGGAGCTTGGAGCAGCAGCAGGCGTCAGGCTTCCCAGGCGGCAGGTGCAATAGACTCTCGCAAGTGTCGCGAAGTAACCGAGGCCAGCCAGTAGCGCAGAGGAGTCAACAGCTTGGGCAATCGAGCGACAAAACTCTGCGGGCACGCGTAAAGGCAAGACCAGATAGTCCCACATCGTGGGATTGCAACACTCAGGTACCATATAAGTTGTTTTTGTATTTTCGTCTTAGTGCCTCCGTAAGCACAGGGGTGAGGTCCCTCACTGACCCCACACTCGCCTCGTCCGCGGCTTGGCCACGTGGATCTGGCGGATCCGACTCGACCTAAACCTACGCACTCCTCACGCATCACACCACTTGCAGGTGCGCCTGGTCCCGGGTACGATCCGACCCGATTACGGCTGTGGCTTTGGGAGAGCGTCCCTGAGTGAATTGGTTGAGAGAGAGAGATGCGTGGGTAGAGGGAGAAAGGATAGGTTTTGCTCTGTGTAGGCACAGGCTGAACGTTGAGGAAGAAAGACTTGGTCGCGAGAAGGAAAAGAAAGAAGGAAGAAGGAAAGGCAGGAAGAACAGAGAGACCAAAGAAGAAAGAAAGAAGCCTTCGCAGGAGAAGGAGAGCAAGACAGAGAAGAAACAAGGCAGAGAAGAAGAAGAAAGAAAGAAGCCTTCGCAGGAGAAGAAGAAAGAGAAGAAAAGAAAGCAAACACAGCAGCAGAAAAAGAAGAAACAGAGAGACTGCAGAGGAAGAAGAATAATCAAGAAGAAAAGGGAACATACTTTTAAGACGTCTGATCTTGTGATCAGACGTCCAATTTCATTTCTTTTTGTCCTTACTTTTAATCGCATACATTCATAGTTGAATTGATATTTTGGGTAAATTAGAGTGTTCAATTACATTTTGACTAGTAGTAAATTCCATTTGCTCCCTATGATCGACCTTGGATACTCCGATTTTCGAGTAATAAAATTCTTTATATTTGTTTAAACATTTTGTCGGTTGTACTACAACGTGATATACTTTAAACCCGCACAAATCGTTGAGAACAGTGACCGAGGACAATTCCTTCTTAAACCATAAAATGGCTCTTTTCCCAACTTAACACCAAGTTAACCTCGATACATCGTTTCAGGATTTTCTCCAAGTTGCTCAGACAATGGTCGAATGAATTCCCGAATTTAGAGAAATCATCCATAAAGACCTCCAAGTATTCACCCACCATTTCTGAAAAAATGGCTAGCATGCAACGCTGGAAGGTCGCAGGTGCGTTGCATAACCCGAACGGCATTGGACGGAATGCAAACATGCCATACGGGCAAGTGAATGTGGTCTTTTCCTAATCTTCTGTTGCAATTGCGACTTGGTTATATCCTGAATATCCATCCAGGAAGCAAAAATACTTCTGCCCTGCCAATCTTTCAAGGATTTGGTCAATGAATGCAAGGGGATGTGGTCCTTCTTAGTGGCTTCATTAAGCTTCCTATAATCAATACACACCCGCCATGCGGTAGTGGTGCGGGTGGGGATGGATTCGCCATGATCATTGGTGACAACGGTGAGCCCAGCTTTCTTTGGAACCACTTGAGTGGGGCTCACCCAGGGGCTATCGGAGATAGGGTAGATGATGTCGGCGTCAAGCCACTTGATGATTTCTTTTTTAACGACCTCCTGCATGTTAGGGTTTAAACGTCTCTACATCTGGTGGGAAGGTCGGGCCCCATCTTCCAGGTAAATCTTGTGGGTGCAATAGGTGGGGCTAGTTCCTCTTAAATCCGAAATGGTCCAACCAATGGTGGCCCGATGTTCTGAAAGGGTTGCAGTCAACCTGAGTTCTTGATCCTTGGTTAGATGAGAATTAATAATCACTGGGAAGGTCTGGTCAGGTCCCAAGAAGACGTACTTGAGATTTTTGGGCAATGGTTTAAGTTCGGGTGCGGGTGGGACCACAATTGATGGGAAGGGAAAGGGCGGTAGTTGATCAACATCGATCTCTTCAAATGGTGTTATGTGATGATACTCAGCCTTACAGAGGTCCACGGGTAATGATGGTGACGGGTCAGAACTACGGGTTTGATGGTCTGAGACAGAACTGAGGGTGAGGCATTCCTCGATTAAAGTTTCCACGGGATCATGTTCCTCAATGTAATCGCAATCAAAAGACTTTGTCGCCTAGGAGATATCCAATTGCATTTTCTTGTCCCAAAGGCAATTTCCATACATCCCGTGTCGCAATCAATGTTTGCTTTAGCCGTAGCTAAGAAAGGTTTGCCTAAAATTATGGGTGCATTCTGTAATTTTTTAGGGACTTCCCTGTCGAGCACCAAAAAGTCGACTGGGAAATAGAAGTCCTTGACCCGTACAATTACATCCTCGACAACCCCCTTCGGGGTTTTCACAGATCTATCAGCCACCTGGATGGTGACAAGGGTTGGTGTCAGCTCCCCAAAACCAAATTGGTGGTACAGGGTTGTTGAAATTAGATTGATAGAAGCACCTAGGTCTAGGAGCGCTCTATCAAACGTCATGTCCCCGATATTGCAGGAAATCAGGGGTGCTCCTGGGTCAGTTAGCTTGAGTGGAAGGTTGCTTGATATCACGGAACTTGCTTGCTCAGAAAGTACAACCTTCCTAGGTGCTTGCGGTCTCGGCTTACGCTTGGGTGTACAGGCATCCTTTAAGAACTTGGCGTAAGCAGGGATGTGTTTGACGGCTTCTAGGAGCGGAATATTAATCTGTACTTGCTTAAAAATTTCCAACAGCTCCTCAGTATCCACAGTATTCTTCTTTTTCTTGATTGTTTCCAAGGCCTCAGGGTAGGGTGTCTGAATGTGGATTGGTTCCATGTTTGGGTCCTTGGTTGGTGCCTCTTCTGAGTCGGGTATTTCAACAGGTAAAGTCTCGGGGGGAGTCGGCCATTTGGGATCCTGGGTTTTGGTGCTGCTTCTCAAGGTCACCGCATTCGCAGAGGCATTGGGGCCATGGGGTGATCCTTGAGAAGACGAGGACGTAGAAGCGCCAAACCCAGGAGGTGTTTGCGGGGCTGGCTGGATCATGTGAGCCTGCTCGGCGTTGCTTTGGAACCCTTGCAAATTGGGGCCTCTGTTAATTATATTTCGCGGGTTCGGTTGTGGTTGGGAAGGTAGGGATCCTTGTTGTTTACAGTCCAAGAGTTGGCTTAACTGTCCCTTTACTAAGGCCATTTCCTCCTGATGTTTCTGGTTCATGTCAGCCATCATCTTTATTAAGGTATCCATTTGATTTTGTGGGGGAGGGGCCACCCTATTCTGGTTATATTGGGGTCTAACTGGTGGTACTTGCTGATAGGGGGGCAAGTGTGGCTGCTGGTTTGGCCTGGGCTGGTTTTGGAATTGCGGTGGTTTCTGGTTTGTCCAACCAAAGTTGGGGTGGTTACGCCAGCCGGTGTTGTAAGTGTTGGAGAAAGGGTCAGGTTTCGCATATCCTTGGACAGCTTGCACATCTTCTAGGATAGCCGATGTTGATGAAGAGGGAAGGGAGTAATCAAGGGTCGAGGGAGCAAAGGTCCCTCCCTAGAACGTGGTCAGGGGTTGTTCCAGGTTCAGTTGGGTGAAGGGCTGGACCAGGTCAACATTATGTGCTCCCTTTGCTAGGGAGAAAGTCTGCAAGGGGTTCCTAGTCTGATTCAGTAGCTCATCAATCTTTTTGTCCACCAATTCCACTCGATCCAACTTTTTGGCAATGATGTCCATGTCAACCATTCCAGAATTTGCTTGCACCTCATAAATCCCCCCACGGGGTTGACTGGACCTGTTAAACTGGTTCATGGAGGCATTGTTGAGCGAATTCTCGCTCATAGACTCAAAGAGCTCAAACGCTCTCTCCTCATCTTTATTTAGGAAGTTTCCCCCGCATGAGGCATCAACGAAGTTTCGTAGGTTGCTGTCCAGACCGTGGTAGAAGATCTGGGCCAATTGCCACCTTGGAACTTCGTGGTGTGGGCATTTCCTTAAAAGTTCATTAAATCTTTCCCATGCCTCATGAAATTGTTCCCCACCCTGGAGTGTGAAGGTAGTGATAGCTCTTCTGAGGGCATTGGTCTTTCCTATGGGGAAGAATTTCTTTAAAAATGCATGCCTCAGTTCTTCCCAGGTGGTGATGGGTCTACCTAGGGTTCTAAGGCAATGAGAAGCCTTGTCTTTTAATGAGAAAGGGAACATCTTGATTAGAACAATGTCAAGGCTAATGTTCCTAGGTTTCACCATTCGTGCTATGCGGTCGAGATCCTCTAGGTGCTGAAAGGGGTCCTCATTTGAGCTTCCATGAAAGTGGCTCTGGATCGGACTTAAGACATTGATTTTAGCTCAAAATCATCTCCCCCTCGGGGATCCTAAGGTGTGGCTCGACTCTAATAGCAGAAGGGTTATAGAAATCACGGAGGGGTCTTGGCTGGTCCTGAAATGGCGGTAAATCAAGTGGTGGTTGCCCTGGTATGTCGTGGAAAGGTGGTGGTGGTTGTTCTTGTGGGTTCTGTAACCGTTGTATGGCTTGCATGATGGTGTGGATTTGTTGTTGCTGAAGCCGTTGGTTAGCATTGATTTGAGCTTGGATGATGGCCATAGCATCAGGTGGGGGTTGATCCTCAGCCTCATCTATCCTAGGTTCAGCCATGTTTTCAACAGAATTACGTCGCCTAGATTCCTGCCCCAAAACACACAACTCGGGATGCAGTGAGCGCCTCCCGTGCATACACTAGAGAAGAACAGGAGGGGATGCGGAGGGCGACAGATGTGAGAAATGTGTTTCAATCAAGCACCCAAGCCTAGTCCTTATGGTGTATTCCTCAGGAGACCTAAAAATCTCACAAAGGGTGATTAAGTTCGTAAGCACTGGACTCCCCTTCCCAAGGCTAATTTGGCCAGGTTGATTACGAGGGGAATGCAGGGAAGGTTCTTCCTTTGGCTTGCGCCTCCGGTTCCATAGACCCCACAACCGCGGTCGTTTGACACTGCCCCACAGCCTAGTCACCAGATTCTACCAAGGGAATGAAAGCCAAGTGCCTAGAGAACAAAACCTCGCCTTTTGAGACTTAACTCAGTCCTGCCTAGGGCACGTCTACTTAGTTTTAAAGGGTTAGGATAGTGCTTGTGCTTAGGGTGATGTGATGAGGCGTTGATTGGGGTGGTGCCTCTTAATTTTCCACTTTCAAAGTGTGTGCTTCTAGCAAAACATGATTTTCAAGCAAGGATTTGTTAAGATGTGGAGTCTTTTAGTGTTTCATCCTTACTTTAATACTTTTTAGGGTTGACATGTCTTAATGTTTTCAAACAAGTTTCAGTGGACACGTCAAGTTCTGCACACAACTTGGTGAAAGTAGATTTCCTTTTCTTTTGTATAGGCTCTAAAACCCTAGTGTACTCATCCTAATGATCATGCAGCTTCTATTAGATGAGTCAGTTTTAGGGTTGAGTGGTGCGGCCCAGGTCAATTCACGGTGGCTTCGCAAACACCACTCAAGAAAAAGAAAAGAACACTCCAAGAATTTATTCAGAATGTTAGAGTGTACATTTTTTTGTGGGGTGATGTGCTAAGGATGTGGGTCAAGCAATCATACACCATGCCAATTTTTTTTAGTTTTTACAATTTTTTTAGCTTTTTTACGCAAGCAAACAATGAGAGACAGGTTACTCACTATCGGTCCTCGAGGTGCCTACTCCCTTGCTACCATTGTGGAATGCGTCGCTTCGCCGTCCATGCGTCGAATTCCTGCAACCGTCAAGTCAAAAGGAAAATAGGGCATTAGACGATGTGAGAATGAGTGTAGAATGGAGGTGATAAAACAAATCCGTTGCCTCCCCGGCAACGGCGCCAAAAACTGACGTGTCTTTGTGCGTGTGTGTTAAGAGGTGTCGTTGTAGTCGCACTTGATCCGTCGATTTTAAAAGAAGTAAACGGAGGTGAGTCTGAGTGTCAGTCTCAGGGAGGCGTGGAAATCGGATTTTTGTTTATCACTTGTTGTCACGGAAAAGGCGGAGTTTTGCTTGCGAAAGATGCGATTTTTGAAAAGCGAGATAGAGAGAGATAGAGAGAGAGTTTAGGGTTAGAAAGCTCTTGGTTTTGATCATGCAACTTGAACATAAATTAAAATGGCAATTGAACGGAAAATAACTTCATTAAACATGCATTCGTAGTTCATAACTTACAACATTAAATACATGCTTCAACAAAAGTAATGGAAAGCTTGAGAGAGAGAGAGAGAGAGAGAGAGTGGAGAGTGACGAGGCAGCCACGGCGGTGGAGGAGGCTCCGTCGACGGCTCATCGTCTCCGACGATTACAAGAGTGCCTAAAGCTAGCTAAGAGAGGAGTGGAGTAGTTGCAAGGGGGAGTGAATGCCTTGAATGGTGGTTGGAGGGGGTTTAAATAGAGTTAAGGGCTTCCTGAAAGAAGAAGGGGCTTTAGCAACATCCAAAGCGTTGCTAAAACCGCTTCCAAAAGCGTCGGTGTAGCCCTCTCACCACCGGTCAGCCATCCGCCCCGTTCCTTCTCCTCGCAGGATCCGTGGCCGCTGAACGAGAGCCGTCCGATTGAAGATCGGATGGCTGAGAGTCTTCCTCGCCCATGCTGAGATTGCGCCTCGGGCGCACGTGTGCGCATGCGTCTTCGCCCGACGTGCACGCGCGTGTGGGTGCTCGTGCGCTGCGGTCGCGCTGCGTGGCGAGATCCTGGCCGCTCGCTGCTGATCGGGCGGCCCAATTTCTCCACGCCCTTCGCCCGCCTTCAAATCCCCCCCGTGCGGCTTGAACGCGCATCGCGTGGATGCGGGCGTGTGTGCTAACTGTTGCGCCATGCCCGCACTTTTGTCGCGGCGACCACGGGTGGGTGCGCGGATCTCGGTCGTTCGATCGAAGATCGACGGCCGAGATTTGTCCTTGGCTAGCTGAAGGCGTGCGTGCAGTGGGGGCGGGGCTAACATGGCACAATCTGGGCCGTTGATCTCCAGATCAACGGTTAGAACTTCTTGGGCCCATTGTAGGAGCTTCGGATGTCAGATTTGGCCGATCTTGAGTCAATTGGACTCCGTTCGTCGTTCTGAATTCATTCGTGTGGTCCGATTGCTCATCTAAGGCCTACTTTGACAAATGCTTACACAAATGGCCATTAATACAGTTTATAAGCAATCTTGGTACATGATGCATGCAATGCTCCTATTCTACTTATGTTGTGCCTTTTATTCTAAAGATGGGCCATATTCAACATAATTATTACCCCCTTGTGTGGTGTTATCAATCCTAAGCCTCTCACTAAAATTGGTAGCAACTTGACCCTTCTTAAGGACTGGAGGTCTAACTACCTGCATGTAGCACCTACATGCTGGTGAGGGTTCCCGCGTGCTATCGGGTGTCTAAGACTGGGGCAAACGGCCTTTCAATCTAGCCTGGTGGTTCCGCGGTGCTCACATTCGATTCCGTAGTTCGTGATAGTACGTAACTTAGATCTTTAGGTCTAAGGGCACACTGTAGAGGTTAAGAATTTGATTGTATTGATTTGTCATCAAATGTACCTTTGCGACGTCATTTCTCTCATCTCTTTTCTCTTCTTATCTCCCCAATTCTTCCTGCGATAGTGCATGTTTGGGAGGAGGTCACAAAACCTTGAACTGTGTAAATTGCCAGATAAATTTAGAAAAGAAGCCGAATCGCCCTCCTCCTCCACAAACATGGCTGCACGCCTACCCCCAACTCCCGAGGGAGGAAATCGCCCACAAAACCCACCAGGTGGTGGAGCCTTGGATCCCATAACCCGCCTCCAAGCCCAAATGGAATTGTATAATGAGCAAATGGAAGCCATTCGGGAAACATTGGAGGAAATGCAGAACCCTCCAGAATGGGAGGAGCCTAGGTCTCTTAGCTCCTATTAGAATCCTGCTACTACAGAGACCATAGGACAAATTCGGGTCCCCATGGGTGGGGACGACTTTGAATTGAAACCGAACATAATTGGCCTAATAAATTTTCACTTTCATGGTCTTGCAAGTGAAGATCCTTTTCTCCACTTGGAAGACCTAACCCAATTGGCTGAAACTGTTAAACCAAGAAATATCGGGTTACCTATAGTTCTCATGAAAATGTTCCCGTTTTCTTTGCGGGATAAAGCGTCGCAGTGGTTACGCACCCTTGGGAGAACCATCCACTCTTGGGAAGAGATGCGAACAGCATTTCTCAAGAAGTTCTTCCCAATAGGGCGAACCAATGAGCTTCGCCGTGCTATCACTTCATTTACGCAACAAAACGGCGAACAATTTCATGAGTCATGGGAGAGGTATAATGACCTCCTCAGGAAGTGTCTGCACCACGGTCTGCCTAAGTGGCATATAGCCCAGATTTTCTACTATGGGCTAAATGAGAATTTGAAGCTGATTGCAGCGCTTCCTGCGGAGGGAACTTTATGAATAAAGACGAGAATGGAGCATTTGAATTGTTTGAAAATATGAGTGAAAACTCAGTGAACAATGGCTCCATTGTTGCCTTTAATCGCACCAGCCAGCCCCGAAATAGATCGTTCTGTCAAAATCCCAAAGGGTGTGGTGGAAGACGTGGTGGTTAGGGTCAACAGTCTCTATTTTCTTGTTGACTTTCTTGTTTTAGATATGGAAGTTCCTAGCTCACTTTTTGATTGTCCGATCATCCTTGGTTGACCTTTCTTGGCCACAGCCTGCGCCTGTATCGACTGCGAGTCGGGCTGTATTGAGATTGCTGTTGGATCTGAAAAGCTCAAGCTTAACATCTTTAAGATAGCCAAGAACATTGATTGCGATTGTATCAAGGATGACACATCTAGCGAAGACATGGCCGTCAACACGTGTATCGAACTAATTGGGACCTATTATGACTGCTGTGGATTACCTGTAAACAATGACGATTGCCTGATCAACACATATTGTGACGTTTCCCCATCCCTCGCTTGTCCCGTACCTTCTCCTGACCAGACTTCTGACGAGGTTTTCTCCGCTTCCCATACCTCGTGGTCTGAGTCATATCTAGGATACTCACCGCTGGTCCACGCTCTTGAAGACCGGATTGCCCTTTCTTCCCGCCAAATCAGGCGGATTTGCAAATCCACACTGGGACCTTAAGCACATATACTTCTCACTGGGGCTATTCCTTTTTGGATGCATCTATCCAAGAAGCCCCTCTTTCTAGCCAATCTGAGGGCCAACTTCTTCCTCCCGACTTGTTCTCCAATCTGCCTGGGACACTCTCGTCCCATGAAATGGCAGACCTTTCACCATCCACTCCCGAGCTGAAAGAGCTGCCTAGTACACTTATGTATATTTTTTTGGGGCCAAATGAAATGCTCCCCGTAATCATCAGTTCAAAATTGACTAGGGAGCAAGAGTGCAAACTAACAAAGGTTCTTATGGAACACAAGGCAGCCATTGGATGGTCTTTATCAGACTTATCTGGCATTAGCCCCTCCTACTGCACTCACCGTATATATACGGAGGAGGAGGCTCGACCTTCCCGCGAAATGCAGTGACGTCTCAACCCTAACATGAGGGAGGTTGTTAAGAAAGAAATCATTAAGTGGCTGGATGCGGGTATAATCTACCCGATCAGCGATAGCCCCTGGGTGAGCCCTATTCACGTTGTGCCCAAAAAGGCGGGACTCACCATCTGTGTCAATGAAAGAGGCGAATCCATCCCTACACGCACTCCTACATCTTGGAGAGTATGTGTAGACTATAGGAAACTCAATGCTGCAACTAAGAAAGATCACTTTCCGCTACCTTTCATTGACCAAATCCTGGAGCGGTTAGCGGGAAATAAATTTTTCTGTTTCCTGGATGGATTCTTAGGATATAACCAGGTGGCAATTGACCCCCGGGACCAAGAGAAAACCACTTTTACTAGCCCCTTCGGCACCTTTGCATTTAGAAGGACGACGTTCGGACTTTGCAATGCACCAGCAACTTTCCAGAGATGTATGCTGGCGATATTCCATGACATGGTGGGTGACTTTCTCGAGGTCTTCATGGATGACTTTTTGGTCTTTGGACCATCTTTCGACGAATGTCTTGCCAACTTGACCCGTATCCTTAGGAGATGTATTGATGTAAACCTCGTGCTTTCTTGGGAAAAAAGTCATTTTATGGTGTACGAGGGAATTGTTCTCGGGCATATCATCTCTGATAGGGGTATCGAGGTTGACAGAGCTAAGTTTGATGTGATTGCTAATTTACCTGTTCCTGGCTCTGTCAAACAAATCCGCTCCCTCCTGGGACACGTCGGTTTCTATAGGAGATTCATCAAAGATTTCTCCAAGATTTCTCGACCCTTAACTCATCTCCTATCGACCGACATACCCTTCGATATGGGCCCTGACTGCATATGAGCATTCACGCAGCTGCGTGATGCTGTCACCAAGGCTCCTGTTCTCCAGCCACCTGATTGGTCCCTTGACTTTGAACTCATGTGTGACGCTTCCGACCTTGCAGTCGGAGCCATCCTGGGATAAAGACGCGATAGACACCCGTTCGTGGTGTCTACGCCAGTAAGACGTTGGATGAGGCTCAGTGTAATTATAGTACCACTGAAAAAGAACTACTGGCGGTCGTCTTTGGGCTGGATAAATTCCGCTCTTACCTTCTGGGCTCACATGTTATTATTTTCACTGATCACGTGGCCATTCGCCATCTCATGCGCAAGAAGGATGCCAAGCCTAGACTGATTCGTTGGATCCTTCTGCTCCAAGAATTTGACATTGAGATCTGCGATAAGGTCGGAGCCCAGAATGTTGTAGCTGACCATCTTTCTAGATTGGACTCTGACCATATTGGACTTACTCTGCCGATCAATGAGATTTTTCCCGATGAGCACCTATTGGCAATTAATGTGGCAAGTGTACCGTGGTATGATGACATTGCCAATTACCTTGCTTCTGGATCCCTTCCACGTGGCTGGCCTAAAAACCAGCACGAGCGTCTCATGGAAGAAGCAAAGTATTATTTCTGGGATAATCCACTTCTTTCTTAGATAGGTGCTGATCAAATCATCCGTCGCTGTATTCCTGACAGCGAATTCCCCAGTGTGCTATCCTTCTACCACGATCAGGCCCGCGGAGGCCATTTCTCTGGGAGGAAAACTGCAGCCAAGGTGTTGCAGTGCGGTTTCTTTTGGCCCTCCCTTCACCAGGATGCACACAATTATGCCAAACATTGCACTAGGTGCCAGTCGTTAGGGTCAATGTCATGTCGTGACATGATGCCCTTACAACCCATCCTAGCTGCAGAAATCTTCGACATTTGGGGAATTGATTTCATGGGTCCCTTTCCTCTTTCCAACGGCTTTGAATTTATCCTCGTGGCTGTGGATTATGTTTCGAAATGGATCGAGGCTATTCCCGCGTGCCATGCTGACCATGTTATATCCTCTCGATTTGTCAAAGACCACATCTTTGCGTGCTTTGGGATCCCTCAAGCCATTATCTCGGATGGAGGAAGCCACTTTACCCATGCTTCTTTTTGGGCACTTCTGAGGAAATACGAAGTCCACCATCATATCGCATCCTCGTATCATCCTCAGATGAACGGCCAGGCAGAGGTGTCGAACCGGCAGATCAAGCAAATTCTCCAGAAAATCATTCCGCCTGACCGTAAGGATTGGTCCGACAAGCTGATTGACGCACTTTGGGTGTATCGGACTGCCTTCAAGGCTCCCCTTGGTATGTCTCCTTATAGAATCGTTTACGGGAAGCCTTGTCATTTGCCCGTGGAGTTGGAGCATTGCGCTTATTGGGTGGTTCGCCAATGAAACCTTGACCCAGACCTGCGTGGTCGAGAAAGGAAACTCCAACTCCAGGAGCTGGAAGAGCTCCGTCGTGAAGCCTATGATTTTGCTTTAACTTTCAAGCAATGCACTAAGGCTTTTCACGATAGCCGT
Organism: Thalassia testudinum; assembly: GCA_037157565.1. NCBI lineage: Eukaryota > Viridiplantae > Streptophyta > Magnoliopsida > Alismatales > Hydrocharitaceae > Thalassia > Thalassia testudinum. Next base: position 54,088,003 of record JAZHRO010000025.1, on the reverse strand, counting down.
ATTTGGCGGAAGGAATTGGAGCCATCTCAGCAAGTTTGGCTCTACAATGCCTGGCTCAAATTCTTTCCTGGGAAACTGAAGTCCAAATGGACTGGTCCTTTCCTGGTCTCGAGACCATTTCCTAATGGAGCCGTTGAGATCGAAGATACCAAATATGGGCATAAATTTACGGTCAATAGGCAACGTTTGAAACCCTATCTTACTCATGAACCTACCCCCGTTGGAGAAACTATTGCCCTACTGGAGGGTAACTAGTCTTTTGCCTCATTCTAAGTCCAGCTGTGGACGTTAAATTCAACGCTCGTTGGAAGGCACCCCAACAACACTCACCATCCACCATCACTTTTCACTTCACTATCACACTCACTTCACGTTTTCTTCACCACCCACCATCCACCCACCCTACCACCCTGCTGTATACCCTGCACCTCACCTCTCGTTACCCGATCTTTCATCCTTTCTCTACCCTACCCTGCATGCATATGAGGACATAGCATCGTTTGGCATGAGGGGTTGGATAGGCATCCATAGGATCTGGGTATTTTATGGTATCATGCAGTTTCCACCTATATATATATATATATATATATATAAAATGGTGTTTAGTAATGATCTGAAGGATGAAACAAAAATACAATAAGTATTTATGGATATTCAACCACTGTTTTGAAGACTTTCCTGGCCACAGAAGCTTGATTCGCTCAGGCTCGGCTTAATTCACTCAAAGCATTGACAAGATAGATCAAAATCTCTCCTAACTAAGGATGTATTCTTGTACCTAAGACACCAGTACAGGATTCGTTGGTTTGCTTCTACTTGAGAGCCTAAGTAATCTTGGTTCACACTACACATATCAAGAAAGACCAGGTGAATATAAGATCCAACCGTAGTGTTCATTAGGGAAGGTGGAGTCCTTACCTGTGCACGCAGGTAGACTTTTTATCCCAGGTTTTAGTCTTGTATTTAGGAGAGACTCTTTCCACCAAAAAGAAAAGTGTGCTCCTCCAAATAAAGTTGTAAGAGATATACTGACACGTGTTTCAAAAAAAAAAAAGGAAGCAAATAAGTCAGTATATCTCACAAATATCTATAAAATCTTCCTACAAAAAGTTCTATTTTCTTTGAGCCATAAATGTCAGAAAATGGGAGTTGAGTTTTCCGTCATCTTTTTAAGGGTCAATCCGAAGACACAATGTTAGAAACTGGGACCAACCTTTACTTAAAAATTTGTGAAACCCTGGGCTTGAGTCTTAATGTTCATCTGGTCAGTCTTGATCCTTCACTATGCACAAGCCATAATCTCTTGAGCTCTCGAGTACGGCAAAAACCTCCTGGGTCCTGGAAATCGTACTTAAGGTTTAAATATCAAGAGTCCAGGTTAGTTGAGAGGTGATCTAGGTCATATGAGACTTAAAGTATTGGTAGTCTTCTCTACAATTGGTTCTCACAATATCCAATAATAAACACACCTATGTTGCCTCAGAAGAAAATCTTTAGCTTAAGATCATTTCAGAATACAATACAAAAATGTTTTGCTAGGGACTAGCAAAAGATAGGCATGGGGTATGATTTCACCGCAAAAATACACCTGCGATTGTGCCGTCTTGTGCTATTTCCTAGCATTACCTATGCATATTAGGTATCCATAGTCGCATTTGTAAAAATACATGCATGCATGCATTTAAATTGAGAGGGGAGGAGAGTGAAATAAATGGCCTCGCAATTCACGTATTCTTTAAGTGCTGCCTTGCAAAATCTCCATCTTCATTTTTTATTTCTATTTGACTATGAAATTCTTCTCCGTGTGGCTACAAGCATGGCCTCTTCAGCCTCTTCCTCGTGCCATGCTCTGCAAAGCTTGCCCTGCAGCAGCCACTCCCTGCCAAGCCATGCACAAGCCATGCACAGCCAGGGTATGGCTGTGCATGCCTCTTTGCTCTTTAAAAAGAGCTCGGCTCTCTTCTTTGCGGGAGCCTGGTCCATGCCAAAACACAGTAGCTCTTCTACTCTAGGCCGCCTCCTTCCCTCTTGACGAGTCGATTGTTCGCTTTAAAGTCATTTATAGTTTTAAGTGGTGGAAAAATCGACTAATCAATATTTAAAAAAGAAATAACCACTCGCAGAAGAGCGGGTCGTATCCACAGGGAGGCAATGTCGTATTTAAATTTGCACCGGTTAAAAATGCTTGTTCATAGTTAGTTTAGACAAGAATCAAGCCAAAATTGCCTTCAGATTAAGGTTGAATCAAGAAATCATGCTTAAATAGCAATTCTTAATAACTAGAGGATATTTGTTTCAATGCAGATTCAATAAAATATCATTAAAAGTTGACAATGGCAGAAAATGTAATTATTAATGGCATGGTTATTGTAGCAGAATAGGGGATTTATTCCCCTTGGCCGTGCGCAACGAGGAGTGGATGGCCGGAGGCGGGAAGCTCGAAGGAAGTTCCTTGGACTGAGGGCTTCGCAGCGGTGGTGGCGGCGAGTCGCATGGTGGCTAGAGCCGGTCGGACGGAGCTCTGGCGAAGGTCGCTGCAAACAGTGCTGCAGCTGTTGTTGGCGGGTGGTGCGTGCGGCCTGTTGTTGCGTGCACAAGCGGGAGGCGCTGCAGGCGCGGGTGCGTTGGAGGAGGGCGGCTCTGCTGCAGGCGTGCGGGTGAGCGTTGCAGCCGGTGCTACACGCTGGGATGGGTGCGTGCACGCATTGGTACGGCACTGCAGGTAGCGGCGGGGAGGCTGCAGCAGAAGGTGCGCAGGCGCGGGAAGGCTACAGGCGGGTGCGCACGAAGGCTGGAGGCGCAAGAAGACTGCTGGCCGTGCTCGCCTTGCGCACGGCTGGAGGGCGTGCAGGCAGGCGTGGAGTGAGCGGGTGAGGGCTGGCAGTTCAGGTGAGCGGGCGAGGGCTGGCGGTTTAGGTGAGCGGGCGAGTGTGGTTGTTGCAGGAGTGGGAGGTCGAGCTTCAGATATTCGGGAAACTTTTCGGATGTCTTAACTAGTTGAGGAGTGATTGCAGTAGCTGCGACGGTGGTTGTTGATGACGACGACGAGGGAGGTGCACGGCGAGGTGCTCACGGTAATGCGGACGACCTCCGGATGGCGGTGTGGCCTGTCACACCACACGCCCACGGTGGTGGAGGGTTGTCGCCGCGGTTGAGGCCGGTGGTGTGGAATGGAAGAGATGGACTCTGCACAGTGTGGGTTGGGGGTGGAGGCCTAGTGAGCTCGGTTGCCTCCTCCTCTCTTTTGAAATCGGCTGCCCGACCAGATCTAACACATCCGCTCCTCCTTGATTGGGTTCTTCACTGCGGCAGCTGGAGGAAGAAATGCAGCCGTTGCACGTAGAAGAAGAATAGAAAATAATGATAAAATATTATGGTTATTTATATACAAACCCTCAACTTTTATGTTAACCTAAATTAATGCATGCAATGTACCTAATTAGTTAACTAATGCAATTCTAAGTTTATTCTAAATGCATTTAAATATGAATAAGATGCACGAATTATGTAATTGAATTGGAAATACGAATTAATCTATTTGCATCCTAATTTATGCTAAATAAATGTTAGAATTAACCTAATGTCTAGGCACTTAAATACTTAAATAGCTCATAAATATGGGCTAATCTAATGCCCCCATGCCTAGTTTTTGCTAGTCCCTAGCAAAATTAAGTGAAACCTAGCACTCCAAGTAGACTAGTCAACTCACTTGGTCATCCTTCAGAAGCATATTAAGTTCAGACTCTAAACCCAAGGTTCCCAAGTAGTTGCTAAGTTATAGACTAGGTCGGCTAAAGACGAGTTTCCCTGATTTTTGACTCTACCCTAAAGTTTATTGATCCCTGAGATTAAAGCATCCGTGCCTGTGCATTGGTCTGAGTTATTTGAGTTAAAGGAATTTTTTTTTAATACATATATATATCATTTTTTTTTGTTTGATTCTTCTATGTCTAACCTTAGATCAACTATCAACACGGGCTATGTCGGATTCATTGTCCCCATTACCATACCTCGAAGGGTGCCTGGCTTTCGATGCTTCGAGATAGCACTGCCCATAACGACCCCAAGAACTCCTGGTAATCGACACTTCGAGATAGTATCGCCCATGGATTTCTTAAGCGAATTCACGCCTATGGCAATCGGCACTTCGAGATAGGGCCGCCCATGGTACCTGAACTGCACAATGCGCTTACATGCCCCCAGTAGGATGGATATCCTAAGAGACAAGCGCCGAGGAGGTAATATGTTATCATCACATCTTCAAGGTGAGTATATACTCCACCTCTCCTACGGCGGGAACTCTTCCAATCAAAATGTTTTTTCAAGCCTTTCCTAAGTCAAAACTAAGAGAACCAAATCTCTTTTCAAAAAGAAAGAAATTAAGTTAATTACCAGACCAAGTGTGTGAAATTTGGATGCTTGGGTTACAAGGACCCGTAAACCAAAAGGTAGAACAAGACTCCAGGTACTACCCCGCCTTTTAACTCAAACCCTAGCTTCCCTTCCTCAACCTCTTGAGGAATGGTCCGCAACTTAACTCCTACTTAAGTTTTTAAGTCCACAAAGGACCCTAAAGGTCTAAAGCTAGTTGCTCATTTAGCTTCTAAAGTTTGACCATGGAATTAACTTAGTCTACCCTAGAGTTCTGATTTGCTTAAGACTGCAAGATCTAGCCAGTTAAGCTCAAAACTTCTTTTTTTTTGTTTTTTTTTTTTTAATGCAAATGTATGCAATGAATGCACTATGCTATGTATATCCCCAAGTAGACCCCCCCATGCCTAAATTCTGCAATGTTCCCATTGCATAGAAGGATATTACCTGGGTCAGAGCTGGGCTGAATAGCCAAAGAACCTGCAAATCAGGTTCAAGAATTACAGAAATAGGCCCTAAAAATGAGCAAAGCAATGTTGGCCTAGAAAATAGGTAACCTAGGATGTTGGCGAGCTGATGATGAATCCTAATAGCAAATGCTCGCCCAACTAAGATGGGAATGAAATCTTCCCAGGTCACCAGAGGAGGTTCTAAAGGATAAACAGGTATAACAACCTCCAAAGGGGTAGGGGGAGGATGAGATGGATCCTCCAAAAAGAATGGGGAAGGAATAGTGCAAAGATAAACCCCCAGGGTAATGGACTAACTAAAGAAATCATCAATCCATACCCGATACTCCATTACGGGAAATATTGGTCTGTTAAGCCCCCTGGTTAGAACAAAAGTGAGCAATTTTCTAAGGCAAGGATCGTCTAGGGTGTCCAAGTTACAAGGTTGCGGGATGGCCATAAGATCTAGGTTGGGTTTAATCAGCTCGGTGTCCATCCCTAACACTCTTTCTAAATCCTCAATTTCATCCCTAGCATTCCTTGCACCATCACATGTATCTTCCTGCTCTTCATCAGGAGTCACAATTTCGCTTTCAGATATAAGCGAATCAGAGGGTGACTTCGAAATGAATGAAGGCAGGTTGGAAGCAACAGATTTAGGGATTATCCTATCAATGTCATCCCCGGGTTTTTGTTCTTTACTCAAATCTTCCCTGGAGTCTATATGTGAATCCACATAAATCTTAGAAATTGCCTCCAAATTTTCCATCATTTCATCATGAGGAGAAATATCATCAATGGTTGTGCTAAGGAAACCTAATTTGGTCAAATTTGTGACATCCACAGGGGCTAACTCTTCAAATAAGACATAATCACCCTTAATGTCACTCCAAATCTTGAATGTAGGTTCCTCATATAATTCGTCTTTCTCCTCATCACACAATTCATCATGTACCCGAGGTCTAGAATCATTTAATATCTCAACAGATCCCCTAGGGTGCTCTATCTAAGGTAAATGGTTTACATTGGTAACATCCGATTCCTCAGATAGGTCAATTTCTTTAGGGTTAGGTTCCCTAAGGGTGGGCTTGAGTTCCATATCATGATCAGAAGGGAGGGTAGGATTAACAACTTGACTTTGACCCAGTTCATCAAATGTCACGAAAATACTATCATCTGGGTTGAGGTCTTCCAATGGTACCATCATTCCCTTCTTTTGACTCCAATATAATTTAGGTGGATACTCAACCTTATCATCATCTTCCTCAGGTTGCCACCTTTCTTCATATAATGCATAGCTACTTTCATGTGTATATTCCTCCCACCTAAGGTGTGGATCTCTCAAGGAAATGTCATCTAATGGGGTGGTTTCAAAATTGATCCTCGAAAAGTAGCTATTTTCCCCAGAATTTCCCTCCAACTTAAAGTGTAGCTCTCCCACGGGAGATGCATCTATTGTAGAGGGGTGTACGTCATCCTCAATGGGGTAGATTGGGTGGCTAATTTCATCTCTTTCTTGTTGGCCTGCTCTTGATGATTCTCCTAATAATTCAATCATTTCATTTTGCATTTTCTGTATTTCCATCTTCAAAGAGGAGAGGTCATTTCTATCATAAGAGAAGTTAGGCTCAGGCTTATAGTACCTAGGAGTGTCTGTCCAACGATAATAATTTTTTAGGGAGGGTGGGTTGGGTATTTCTATGGTGTGTGGGATATTGGGCAAAGCAAATCCCGCTCCTAAGTTCTGCTCACTGATTTGGGGCTTAACCAGGCCAATACTCCTATAATAGGAGTAAAACGGATCCCAATGATTGTCATTATGCCCATCAAGGGATGGACAATCTTGGCGTCTGGGATCGAAGGATGCAGAGTGGGGGTGAGGGTGTGGGCAAGATGTGAACTGATGAAAATCAATGTGGTCCATTCTAACTCACACCTCAATCAGAATTCCCCAAGCAAAACACAATTCAAAAAGGACCTTTTAGGTCTTTCCCAATTTAGGCTTTTGATTTTAAGTCAGATTGCAGGTGACAATACAATTTATTCAATCAATTTACGCACCTATTGTCGGCCTACGGCTCGCCTAAGAAGACCTAGTTAGAGCTTAGGTGTTCTTCCCTAAATCTCAAATGGTAGAGCAACTCCAAAGATGGAAGATCGAGGGATGCGAATAGGCCTAAGCCTTCCTTTGAAGCTGTGCTTTCGCAGTGCTTCTCAACTACCCCCAAAAATCTATGGCAGGGTATCCCCCTCTTTGGATTTACAAAACCTTTGATCTCAAGTTCCGAACACTTCAGAATCCAACAGTAGGAGGGCTCTTGTCCTAGTCGTTTCAAGACTTAGGATTGTCTAAATGAGTGCTGTGGTGCAAAAGATATAAGTGTGCATTCACCGCAAAAGGATTTTGAATTTTGAATCGCACACCACGTTTTACAATCAAGTCCTTGATTTTTAGATGTCCCTCCTTTAATTAGTCCTTTTTCTCGAATATATGTGACCACTTGTTAGATCGCTTCAAGACAAATTTTGTGGTCTTTGAATTAAATCCAAATACAATGCGTGATCAAGAATAGGATGCAAAGTAAGAGAATGCATACCTTGCTTCCAGCAATCAACGATGCAAGAAGGCACGCAATGCAGAGAAATAAATCTAGAGGCTGCTCATACAGACCTAAATGATTCGTCCTAAGGGCAGGCAGCTTCTAGCAGGTAGCTCATTTTTTTTTTAATATATAATTTTAAACTACTTATGCATAAGCAAATAAAAGTAATCAATAAACTAAAAACCTAAATCTAAAGAAAAGGGAACAAGCTCCCAAAAATTACCCAACACGGGCCCAAAACAAAATTGGGGAACAAACCCCTCAAAATATACCACAGAACAAGGGTTTCAAACAAAATGCAATGAAAAATTAAATCTAAAGTCTTAATTCTTTTCTAATCAAATTAGTGACTAAATATACAATGATGTCCGTCGCGTCCTCGTCCTTCTCCTCCTTTTCAAAATAGCTCATCCAATTCTCCTCTGACGATGTTAAGGGTCGCCTCTCACAATGGTTGATTCTTGTACAAATTTTTCGCATAGAAAAGAAAATAATAAATGGTCAAATCACTGTGCAATTGACAAATAATTAAAATAAAATCAGGTGAAATTATTGCGTCTGTTGCCTCCCCGGCAACAGCGCCATTTGACGAGTCGATTGTTCGCTTTAAAGTCGTTTATAGTTTTATGTGGTGGAAAAATCGACTAATCAATATTTAAAAAAGAAATAACCACTCGCAGAAGAGTGGGTCGTATCCACAGGGAGGCAATGTCGTATTTAAATTTGCATCGGTTAAAAATGTTTGTTCGTAGTTAGTTTAGACAAGAATCAAGCCAAAATTGCCTTCAGATTAAGGTTGAATCAAGAAATCATGCTGAAATAGCAATTCTTAATAACTAGAGGATATTTGTTGCAATGCAGATTCAATAAAATATCATTAAAAGTTGACAATGGTAGAAAATGTAATTATTAATGGCATGGTTACTGTAGCAAAACAGGGGATTTATTCCCCTTGGCTGTGTGCGACGAGGAGTGGATGGCCGGAGGCGGGAAGCTCAGAGGAAGTTCCTTGGACTGAGTGCTTCGCAGCGGTGGTGGCGGCGAGTCGCGCGGTGGCCGAAGCCGGCCGGACGGAGCTTCGGCGAAGGTGGCTGCAAATGGCGCTGCAGTTGCTGTTGGCCGGCGGTGCGCGTGGCCTGTTGTTGCTCGCACAGGCGAGAGGCACTGCAGGGGCTGGAGGCGTGAGTGCACTGGAGGAGGGCGGCTCTGCTGCAAGTGTGCGGGTGAGCGCTGCAGCCGATGCTGCACGTTGGCGTGGGTGCACGCACGCATTGGTGCGGCACTGCAGGTAGCGGCGAGGAGGCTGCAGGCGGAAGGCGCGTAGGCGCGGGAAGGCTGCAGGCGGGTGCACACGAAGGCTGGAGGTGCAGGAAGACTACTGGCCGTGCTCGCTTTGTGTGCAGGAAGACTACTGGCCCTGCCCGCCTTGCACGCGGTTGGAGGGCGTGCGGGCAGGCGTGGACTGAGCGGGTGAGGGCTGGCAGTTCAGGTGAGCGGGCGAGGGCTGGCGGTTCAGGTGAGCGAGCGAGTGTGGTTGTTGCAGGAGTGGGAGGTCGAAGCTTCACACGTCCGGGAAACTTTTCGGACGCCTTAACTGGCTGAGGGGTGATTGCAGTAGCTGCAACGGTGGTTGTTGATGACGACGACGAGGGAGGTGCATGGCGAGGTGCTCACGGTAATGCGGATGACCTCCAGATGGCGGTGTGGCCTGTCACACCACATGCCCACGGTGGTGGAGGGTCGTCGCCGCAGTTGAGGCCGGCGGTGTGGAATGGAAGAGATGGACTCTACACAGTGTGGGTTGGGGGTGGAGGCCTAGTGAGCTCGGCTGCCTCCTCCTCTCTTTTGAAATCGCTGCCCGACCAGATCCAACACATCCACTCCTCCTTGATTGGGTTCTTCACTGCAGCAGCTGGAGGAAGAAATGCAGCCATTGCACGTAGAAGAATAATAAAAAATAATGATAAAATATTATGGTTATTTATATACAAACCCTCAACTTTTATGTTAACCTAAATTAATGCATGCAATGTACCTAATTAGTTAACTAATGCAATTCTAAGTTAATTCTAAATGCATTTAAATATGAATAAGATGCATGAATTATGTAATTGAATTAGAAATATGAATTAATCTATTCACATCCTAATTTATGCTAAATAAATGTTAGAATTAACCTAATGTCTAGGCACTTAAATACTTAAATAGCTCACAAATATGGGCTAATCACCTCTCCCTCCATACGCAGGACCTCCTCCTCTGAGGAGACACTCTGCGGGCAGGAGTACCTCACAGTGGTGCACAACCACCACCGTGAGTCCACCACCACCCAGCTCATCAAAGAGTCGATGGGCGTGGTGGTTCTTTCCCTGTTTCAACATCCAAGGCACTTCAGCCATTGGAGCAGGAGCTTCAAGCTTTGAAGCTCAAAGCTCTGCATGCAGTAGCAGCAACAAGGCGACAGCAGCCGCAAGGCCCTCCAGCGCACGCCTGTAGGCCACCCTCGCCTCCAGCGCACACCTGTAGGCGCCCTTGCCTCCCTCTCCGTGGGCCCTGTCGTGATCTTGCCGCCCACAACCAGCCAGCGCAACCTTCCATGTGTGCGCCAGCCATAAGCCTCCCGCACTCAAAGCACCAGCCCCACCCGGTCACACTGCTCACCCCGGCACTGTAGCCACTGTTCACACATTTCTGTGGAACACTGTGGCTACAGTGGGGCGACCGGTAAGTTTCTCACTTATTCGGTCACCCGGCGCGCCGCAACCGGCCGCAGCCTGTGTGCGCATGCCGCCTCGCGTCCCGCTCCAGCGCCTGCTAGCACGTCTCCCTTCGCCCGCACCTGCCCACGTCTTCGCCCGCTCCCTTCTCCCGCGCACGCCTACGTCTGCTTGCTCCAGCCCCTTTGCACAGCGCGGTGCGATGCGATTCACTTCCCCGCGCTCACTCCCATCCAGCGTGCACATCCTCGTGCGCCTGCGTGCGTGCGTGAAGCCTCAAACGACGCCCCACTGCTGCAGACGGCTTAAACACCTCCTTCACTCCAGCAGGAAGCTCTCCCTCTCTCTCTCTCTCTCTCTCACAGCACCCTCTCACTATCTCTCTGCTGACACTTACACACACACACTCACACTCTCATACACACACACACCTATACTCTACTTTATACATATATATATATACGTACATATATATATTTATATATATATATATATATATACATATATCTATACATATATTAGTACTTATATAACTATGTATTAGTCTATATACATACATACATACATACATACATACATACATATATATATATATATATATACACACACATATATACTTACATATATACATATATTTATATACATATATATATATATATATACATATATCTATATATATACAAATATACATACATATATACATATATATCTATATACATATATTACTATATATATATATGTACATATATATATATATACATCTATATAGTTATATATAGATACATATACATATCTATATATATATATATATACATATATCTATCTATACATATATTTACATATCTATATATATATACATATATAAGTACATATATACTTATATATTTATAACCATATATACATATAGTATATTTACATATATATATATATTTTCACATTACTTACCATACGTTGTATCACGGGAATATCTGCACCAGACGCGTACAGAAAGCGTGTTCACACTCATCTTCCACCCATCCACCTTACACTCCATGCGGCACTTCATCCTGTTGGTTGTGTCTTTCTAGACGACGATTGACTCGACACCTACTACACTCCATCTCCGCCTCCACCCCGACCCCTTTATACATATATATATACTATATTTACTATATTTCTGCTTCTCTTTCCTGCCAATAAAAAGATAAAAAAATATATAAAAGAAAAAAGATAATCCTTTACTTGCAGGTACTCCATCTTGCGAATAGCAAGACCTGTTTTGGAACCCTGATTTGGCTCAAAGCCAAGAACCTAATTTTGAGGGTGTGCCTCAAGGAAAAGAATTATCAGAAAAAAAAATCTAAATAGAAAAACACCAAAAACACAATAAACGAACGGAAGAGATTCGTTGTAGGAAAAGCATAGAAACTTGACTTCTAACCCCACTTCCCTGAGTTCGACCCTGGGCCTAAAAGTGACCAAGATAAAATCAAGTAGGCTAGGTTAAAAAATTTTGTAAAGAGATGGTTAGGCTCGATTTAGGTTAACCACTATATACATTTCAACGATAAAATCACCATATTAACGCAACCTAATCTGGTTCGATCAATCTTTCTCGGACTGCATCTGATGCTACAGAGGTTTGATCGGGGAGCTCTCGGAGGCACTGGACTCTGATTGTCGCCTTGATCAGATCTGTATGGTTGGATCTTCAATCCGATGTCCTAATATTGCCCTGTTCCCTAGCCACAAAAAGGGAAATTAACCTATATTTTGTACAACCTAATTTAAAAGTAGAATGATGCATGCTAGGTAATATTTATAATATTGAATGCAATTATACACCTAGGAACACACATAAATAAATAGCTTATGTGACATAGATGTATCTACATCACACCCCTATGCCTATTTTTTACTAGTCCCTAGCAAAACTACATGTTATTTATAAAAAAATTAAGATCAAATTACTCGGGCAATAGTTATTTTTCAACACTAAGAAATTTCTACTAAAGACCTGAACTATCTAGACTCAACAGTGCCCGAGTGTCTACTAAAATGCAAACCGCCTAAAACCTCACCTTATTCAAAAGTAAATACATTTTTTTTTCTTTTTCTTTTCTAATTTTTTTTTGGATTTTTGAGTTTAGAGTTTTGGGGTAGCTTTCTATGACTACCCAACCCACCCAAGAGTCGAAAAGAGTTCTAAGTTCTAAGCATCTTTTTGTGGTTGTGATAGACTCATTGATCAGCAATTAGAACAGACTTTGGGTTTCTATGCCCTTAGGTGACCTTGAAAAGAAATTCTACTTAAAGGTGTATCTATCCCAACCAGTAGCTTTCTCCCTACTTTTTATTTTTATGGGGTCAACACAAGGGTGAACCCAGTGTATATCTCCCTGGCTTATTCTAGTTCCCTACTTCTTCTTAAGTGTTTAGAAATTATTTGTGCATTTTGTGAGTTGGGTTCTGGATAATCGACCAATGGACTGTTACCTACGGCGACTTGCCATCTATACTCGTGTGGTGAAGTGTGGCTTATTTATTTTTCTTTTTTTCTATTTCTCTTCTTTTTTTTGAATATTTTTCTATTTTTTGTACTTTTTTTCTATGTAGGTGGCTTCCCTGATCTAATTTTTACCTAAAGGTAGCAGAAAGAGAATAATCGTATGGTTGGGCTCTGGACAACCGGCCAATGGGCTATTACCCACAACAACTTACCCGTCATACCACCCTAGAAAGTTCATTACCTACCCAATGTCCGTTAAAACTACTGAAAGATGAGTTAGTGCAAATAGTGTGTAGATGCTTAGACTATAAGTCCCCTCAAATCAGAGGGCAGGTTGATAGGTCATGTACTTATCGCCCCAACTTATTTAACCAATTAGAAATGAATTTTTTGAATGGTGAGGACTTGAGAAACAAATCCACATTTTAGTAGACACCCGAGCTGGTTAAGCCTAAAGACTTGAAGGATCTAAGTGTTCAGGTCCTATTGTATCATTCCCTAAAGTTAAAAACTCTAATGCCCAAGTTCTCTTTTCCTAATTTATTTTTTTTTCAAAAATAAAGAGAAAATAAAAAGAATCTACGGAGCTAACAAAATAATTCAAAGATGAATATCCACCCCCCCATGCTTATCTAATGCAATTTCCTCATTGTGTTAGATGACATGAAACAGAGCAGAGTAGAGAATAAAGCACTTGAATTTTGTGATTAATAGGTCAGCTCCGAGATGAAAGTAGATTATATACGTGCTAAATTTATTGCCTTTAGCTAGGCACACTATACAAACAAGGGGAAGAAATAAAGAATTCACAAGTGTAGGTCAGGATCAGAATAAAAAGATTAACCTCAAGACCTGCAAGCAGAGAATGTCCATAGATGTGGACCAGGTTGTAGTTTAGACCCATGCCCCTAGGTTGAGTGTATCTAAGGTTCTGAATAAAACTTACCCAGAACTTGTGATTAGTATGCAAGTGGGGCTGAGCCTGCAATTTATGAGGATGTAACCCAAGTCCAAAAAGTCGGACAATAGAAAAATCAAGATGAAAAAGATAATCAGTTAATTTGTGCTTGGGTTGGACATCCGTTGAGTTGAAAATGTCGTAAGAGTCCTAATAAAAAGTTGGTGGTTTCAGGCAAATAGGAACCTTTAGAATCAGACTTCTACTTCCACCAGAATTGACTTCCCAACTCTTCATTTCTAGATTCCTATCCTCCACAATCAGGATTTCCGGGACCTCTAAGTTATTACATAACCCATATACAATATCCAAGTCTAACAATTGTGGCTCAATCAGGATTGACTTGGGTACAATGATTTCAAAAACATCATCATTCAGCTCTTTAGGGTGTGATTGAGGAATGGGGCTAATGATTGAATCATCTATGAAAAAAAGATTTCTATCTTTCAAGTTAGCCCCAACATAAGCAATTTCCTTAGTTACTGGGCTATTAAATGATTCATTGAATTCCTCAGGCCCAATCATCTCACTAAATCATTTTCCTCAAACTCAAGTGAGACTTCACGTAATGATTCTTCACCCTCAGAATCAAAGAATTCTAGATCCTCATTTATATATGTCTCAAAATCATTAATCATTTTTTGGTCCATGGAGACATACTTTTCCTCATACCCTGGTTCAGGGATCTTAGGTGAAGAAATCAATTCATCCTCAACTGGTTGCTCTAGATCAATTTGGTTATCCCATGTGTCCCCCCTATAGGTGGCTAAGCAGGTTCTGACATTGGCTCTCATAAAGGGGGTTCATCCTGGGAATCATCCCAAGATTGAACTAAAGCAACCACAAATTTCATCCTCAATTTTAACAACTTTCCAAGTAAAAACTCACTCGAGTCCTTATCCTTAACATCTTGGATCCAATCCAACAAATACTTGTTAAGATCATCAATCATTTGAATCAAAGGCTCCAATTCTTTAGTGTAGGGTGTTGGCTGAGCTTCTAAAAATTGTATGGTATTCCTTAAATTAGCCAAAATCTTATCTTGGACCTGGTTCACCTGAACCAAATGGTTCGGTTCAAGGTTGGGTGGGTTTGGCTTTAGTCCATAGGAGTCAAGATATTGAGGTTCCTGGTTGCCTCCCTGATAATAGGTCATTTCTGATTGTTCAAAATGGGGTGGTGACCCATATGCAGTGTAATCTGGGGGAGGGTAAGCGTTATAATCAACATATCCTTCTTGATTGTAGATTGTATTAGGTTGTCCATAAGAGGATGGTGATCTATAATTGATGTTGCTCGGAGAAGGATAACAATCAAAATCATGGTGTCTAGGGTTAGGCCCTGAACACGAAGGTCCAAAATTATATCCCCAATCAGGATTATCCCAACTAGTAGATGGGTGAGAATAAGTCTAGTTTGGATAATAATCATCTTAGGAATAAGTGGTGGTAGGAAGGTAAGAGTGGAAATGCGAATAGGATGTGGAAGGATCCATGACAAAGTAGGAGGAAAGAAAGGTGTCTTGCAGTACAAAAAATTAAATCTGTCCTTAAGGTGGATAGCCTAAAGATCTATAGACTCCTAAAACCCATCTTGAGATGAAAGGAACGATTTAATCTAGTTTGTTTCGATTAATCCAACCAGTTAGAGGGAGGGATTAGGGAGAAGGTTCTTCCCTTGGGTTTCCCCTCAAGTTCCTTTGGTAGCCCCCAACCACGGTCGTTTGACACTACTCTCCTAGCTAGATATCAGATGGACCGATAGAAGTAGATTAATAAAAAATAATCTCGATCTGGGCCTCGGAGAGCAAGTCAAATCCTTAAAGCCAACGTCTACTTGATTTTAGATTAGGCTTAGGTTTGAATGTGCTTGGGAATTGGATGTGCCCTTTGTCTGGGTTGTGCCCTTGAAGATCAATTTCAATGTGTGTGCGTGCATGACCAATGGTTTCCAAGCAAGATTATTTTTAGATGTAGTGAATTTTAGGGTTTAAATCTTGCTTAGTAGCTTTTGGGATTCAACTTTTAGGTATATTCAGACAAGGTTTCAGTTGGCACACCAGGTTTTGAAAGCACAGGTGAAGATGTTTTCCTTTGAAATAAAAAAAAGATGGGGTGCTTGGTTAATTCCTAAAAGTTGAATCCTTTGTGGCAAGCTACTTGATGAATCTATGTTATGTTAAGTGGTGCGGCCCAAACAAATCAGACAAGTGGCCTAATGCACCATTGAATTAGGCACACAAGTGGTTACCTAGTCTGACTTCTACTCGATTATGTGTTCATTTGCGTGTATTGGTTCCAAAGATCGGGTCACCGGTTGAGTATGAAAAATCAGAAGAGGTTGTGTACCTTTGTGGGATTTTTTTAGATTATATATATATGGAGGGTGAGGTGGGTGGAGGTGGCAACCAAACTAAGCCTAGGGTTTATGAGAGCACCTAGGTTAATTAGGATTTGAATTAGGGTGATGAAATCAAATCTCTAGGGTGGGTGGTGGGGATATACTTACAAACCCTTCAACAACACTTTACTCCAATCATATAGGTCTGGCTCACCTTAAAAGGGTACCTACAATCACAGTAAGAAAAGAGAAAAGTGAGGTAAAAGATCAGGAAGGTGAGAAACACAGGAAATCAAAGAGTGTCTTCTCCACAGCAATGGCACCAAAATGATTAATGAGATTTCTACGCTAAGAGATTGAGTTATAAACACGTCATTGTAGTTGCGTAAAAATCCGCCAATCAAATAAAATTTATAATCAAAATTCTGGTGAGTCCCGAATCGAATAGGGGAGGTGAACGTTTGATAAAAAATCACACTAGGAATTATTGTCATGAAGTAGATTAGCTGGTTGAATTAGATCTACGCTAGCTATTCTACTTAAGGAATAAACATTAAAAGAAAGAGAAAGAATAATACAAAGAAAGAGAAAATTGTGAGAGAATGAACAAGTATTTCATAACTATAGCATTATGTCCATTACATCTACTTGCTACACTATAAAGTTGAAAATCTACACTAGAAAGTGATAAAAAGAGAGGGAAGAGAAAATCCTCCTCGACGGCTGCTTGGAGAACGAGCCACGTTGACAAAGCGCCCAGACGAAGGTGGTGAGATGCTGGATGAGGGAGAACAGAGTTGGAGGATGGAGGACAAAGCAGGGTGACTTTGTGGCGGGATCTGCTTCTCGAATGACGGTGAGAGGACAACCGTGGTATGCTCCATGAATGGGGCTGAGAAGATGGAAAAATTATTTTTAAGACTCTAGTGAAGCATCCCAGGTATGGGACTAGCTTTTTAGAGGTTTATAGGTGGTGAGAGAAGAAGAGAAGGGATGGTGAAATGAGTGGTAGGGGTGCCCTTTTTATAGGTGTACAAATTGAGGGCAAAAGGGTCTTTTAAGGCTTAGAAATTAATGCTGGGGTCTTTAGTGATAGATATGTGATTTTCCTACTTGGAGGGGTGAGATCAGCGTGACAAAAAAAAAATGCGGAATTGAAAATATAAACAATCTCACAAAGATAAGCAATCACAAAATGTATACAGGAATTTTTAGGTGGAAACCCAAACCGGGTGAAAACCACCACCTAACCCTCTCGAGTTAGGATTTTCCGATCAACCTAGTTGATCAAATCCACTAACCGAATCACTTTAGAACGAGGGTGATTCAACCTCAGTACAACCACGCTACAAGTACGAGGGTAGCGTTCCTCAACCCCTTCTCTCCACGAGAAGGATTTTGTCCCACGAAGGAGACGGGAATTCGCAAAGCGAATACCCAACCAAAAGACAAAGATAAAATAAACAACAAACCTATAGAGCCAACAAAGTAATAAACCTAAGCTTCTATAGGAATTAGGAAACTCCCCTTTGCAAGGAGTGCGTCGACAATGACGCGGGTGCGTGAGCCACGCAACGGCACAATGTCGCTCTCGTAGACAACGGCGGGAGAGTGGGTGCGCGAAGGGAATGATGCTCTCAAGAGAATGGAGCTTAAGCTTGGAGAGCAAGATCTTTTCTGGACACAAAAGAGTGTGAAAGTGTGTAGCTAAGTGTATCTTGTGTCTTTCTTAGTGTGTCTAGGTGTGTAAAGGCTCCCCTCTATTTATAGAGGCCTTAGGAAGGCTTTGGAAGGCTTAGGAAAGGTTCTATAGCCGTTGGGAACAAAGCCCAAGAGAATCAGGCCGAAATCAGGACAATGATTACACTTGACAGGGTGATCAGACGTCTAATTCTTGCATCAGACGTCTGGAAGGCCACTTTAAGACGTCTGATTTAAATGTCAGACGTCTGATTCTATGCGGGTTTCTCCCTGACTTGAATCAGATCTAAACAGGGCTTTTGTGCAAGTCCATCAGATGACATATAGGACGTCTGTCACTATGTCTGGACGTCTGGAAACCTACTTTTACTGTGGGAATTGATTTCCAAACGTTGCAACGGCTAGAAAATCTCTGAGAAGAGATTTTGGGTCAGCCAAGGCAAAACGGTCAATTATCAGACGTCTGGTAAGGCCTAAGGACGTCTGATAAGGCTCTAACGGTCATATTCTTGAGTGTCTACTAAGCCAGCCAATGGTCCACTAATTGGACGTCTGGCAAATCCATCAGACGTCTTCTAAGACGTCTGGTCTAAGGTCTGGACGTCTGATTTCATCAGACTGAACTAACTATGTCCAGCTTAACAGTTATCAAACGTCTGAAACAACAGTCAGACGTCTTAAAATGCTTTATCAGACGTCTGATTTGGGAATTAGACGTCTGGAAAGTCTGTTTGAACCCTATATTGGTTTTCTAAGTATTCTACAGAAAACCTAAGTATCCTAGGGTTGTGCCGGTGTTCCTAGGACTACTGTTAAGGTTCTTTGAGGCTCTTTAACATGAAATATCTAAGGAAATAAAGAGCAACAAAAGAAACGAAAAATACAACAAGTACAAAAGAAGGAAATCTATCCTATTCTTCATTTCCTTCCATCTTCAATCTTTCGCTCCACGCGAACCTCCTCTGTTTTCCGTCAAGCTCCTCCAATCCGTCCTGGATGCGAGCTCGAACTCCGTCTAAACACGTCCACATTTGCAATTGACCTGAAATCTAGGACTCAAATTGCAAATGTTAAATAACACGTGTTTTGTTATCATCAAAACAAATGATCGTGGTGCTCTAGCACCAACAATCTCCCCCTTTTTGATGATGACAAAACCATAAATAATAATGCATAAAAATCCTCCCCCTTTTTGACATTATCAAAAAGGTTTGATTGGTTTTACATTCCTATAACTCCCCCTTAAAACATGCTCTTCTATGAATTTATTTTAACAAAGGTAATATTCTCCCCCTTTTTGTAACAACAAGATAGCTATTTTTTTTCTCCCCCTTACTAAAGGAAATTTAGCTAACTTGCATCTCCCCCTTAAAAATTGACAATTAGCTTATCATTTTTTAACTCCCCCTATCTAAAAGCTTATAAAAAGATAGGGTTAAGAATTTTACCTCACCTACCATGGCCAATAAAATGGCCCGAATGGTGGTGGTGGATGCCACATCGGATGGGGCTCCCATCCGTAGCTTGGAGGCCCGGGCATTGGCGTCGGTCTCCAATCTGGTGGTCGACGTGCGGCGGGTCCGTCGTTTGTTCGCCGTCTCGTCGGTCTTCTTGTTCTCCTCCTTGGTCTACTCCTTGGTTCCCCTAACTTGAGTTGACTAGCCTTGAGCTTGTAGGTCCAGTCCCTTATGTTGTAATTATCCCTGAACCCTACAAAACAAGATTCTAATTCTTTTTTCGGTATCCAAGTGGGCTTGGATCCAGATTTGTTAGAAGGTCTCCTTGATGGAGATCCTTTCTCAACCTTAGGGCTATAAAAATTATCAACTTTATTGATTAATTTGTTAGAATTTTCCCTAAGACATGCAATTTCTTTTTCTATAGTTTGCATCTTAGTCTTTAAATCATATATTTCTAACTTTAGACTATCATTTTCCTCAATCAACTTATTATTTTCATTGATGAGGTTATGATTTTCTAATAATAGGTTATCATTTTTAGGACAAGTTTCTAGATCCTTAAGTTTTATTTCTAACCTATCATTTTCATTTTTAAGAAAACTAAGGTTCTTTTTAATGCTTTTATTTTCTATCCTAAGTGATTTATTAATCTCAAAAAGTTCATTAAAAGCTTCTTGAAGATCGAGATTTACCTCGTTGTCTGAGTCGCTTTCGCTTTCGTTGTGGCTTCCTCTGGCCATGAAGCCGAAGCAAGCGGTTTCTTCTTCTATGGTCTTTTCTTCTTCTTCCTCTGAGCTAGAATCGTCCCAAGTGGCTTGGAATGCCTTCTTCTTAGATTTCTTCTCCTTTTCCTTCTTCTTCTCCTTTTTGAGAAGAGGGCATTCTGGTCGCATATGCCCTTTCCCGTTGCAGTGGTAGCAACGTCTCGGGCTTTCCTTCTTCTCCTTTTTCTCTTTCTTTAATTCCCTACAAAACTTGGAAAAATTTTTAAGTAAAATTCTAAAGTCTTCGTCGTCGGAACTTACCTCGCTATCCGACGCGGCTCTGAAGGCGAGAGTCTTCTTTAGTTTAGGCTCCGGTGTATCCTTCTTCTTCTGCTTCAACTTAGTCTCGTAGGGCATCAGATTGCCTAGGAGATCTTCCATGTTGAGCTCCTCCATTTCGTTCGCCTCTTCGATGGCGGTGACTTTCTGTTCCCATTCCGGTCCAAGGGAACGAAGAAGCTTCCCTTGAAGCTCCCCCTTGATGAAAGTCTTCCCTAAAGCTTTCAAGTTATTTACTATGAGAGTGAACCTAGTGTTCATCTCACTTAAAGTTTCGTTAGTTTTCATAGAAAAAGCCTCAAATTCTTGTGAAAGTAAATTGAGTTTAGAAGTTTTTACCTTAGAGTACCTTCATGAGTTACCTCGAGTGTGTGCCAGATCTCGTATGCGGTGGCGCATTGCGAGATTCTATTGAACTCCTTCGGGCTGAGCGCGCAATACAACGCGTTCATTGTTTTCGTGTTGAGAGAGAGCTCCCGGATCTGCTGCTGCGAGTATCCTCCGGCGGGTTTCTCTAGGATGTCGAAGGGGGTCTCGCACCTGGCCCAGACTATGAAGTCGGTGGCTTGAAGCCACGTCTTCATCCGCAACTTCCAGTAGGGGTAGTTGCTCCCGTCGAAGAACGGCGGACGGGTTGTGAACTGCCCCTCGGAAATCCTGCTTGTGGAATAGCTTCCCTCCATGTGATCTTTCCGCGGATGTTACTCCTGTCGGCGGAAAACCTACTCTGATACCAAATGTGATTTCCCTACTTGGAGGGGTGAGATCAGCGTGACAAAAAAAAAATGCGGAATTGAAAATATAAACAATCTCATAAAGATAACCAATCACAAAATGTACACAGGAATTTTTAGGTGGAAACCCAAACCGG
The DNA here is from genome assembly GCA_037157565.1 of Thalassia testudinum. NCBI lineage: Eukaryota > Viridiplantae > Streptophyta > Magnoliopsida > Alismatales > Hydrocharitaceae > Thalassia > Thalassia testudinum. Next base: position 54,067,002 of record JAZHRO010000025.1, on the reverse strand, counting down.
GTGAAAACCACCACCTAACCCTCTCGAGTTAGGATTTTCCGATCAACCTAGTTGATCAAATCCACTAACCGAATCACTTTAGAACGAGGGTGATTCAACCTCAGTACAACCACGCTACAAGTACGAGGGTAGCGTTCCTCAACCCCTTCTCTCCACGAGAAGGATTTTGTCCCACGAAGGAGACGGGAATTCGCAAAGCGAATACCCAACCAAAAGACAAAGATAAAATAAACAACAAACCTATAGAGCCAACAAAGTAATAAACCTAAGCTTCTATAGGAATTAGGAAACTCCCCTTTGCAAGGAGTGCGTCGACGATGACGCGGGTGCGTGAGCCACGCAACGGCACAATGTCGCTCTCGTAGACAACGGCGGGAGAGCGGGTGCGCGAAGGGAATGATGCTCTCAAGAGAATGGAGCTTAAGCTTGGAGAGCAAGATCTTTTCTGGACACAAAAGAGTGTGAAAGTGTGTAGCTAAGTGTATCTTGTGTCTTTCTTAGTGTGTCTAGGTGTGTAAAGGCTCTCCTCTATTTATAGAGGCCTTAGGAAGGCTTTGGAAGGCTTAGGAAAGGTTCTATAGCCGTTGGGAACAAAGCCCAAGAGAATCAGGCCGAAATCAGGACAATGATTACACTTGACAGGGTGATCAGACGTCTAATTCTTGTGTCAAACGTCTGGAAGGCCACTTTAAGACGTCTGATTTAAATGTCAGACGTCTGATTCTATGCGGGTTTCTCCCTGACTTGAATCAGATCTAAACAGGGTTTTTGTGCAAGTCCATCAGACGACATATAGGACGTCTGTCACTATGTCTGGACGTCTGGAAACCTACTTTTACTGTGGGAATTGATTTCCAAACGTTGCAACGGCTAGAAAATCTCTGAGAAGAGATTTTGGGTCAGGCGAGGCAAAACGGTCAATTATCAGACGTCTGGAAAGGCTTAAGGACGTCTGATAAGGCTCTAACGGTCATATTCTTGAGTGTCTGCTAGGCCAGCCAACGGTCCACTAATTGGACATCTGGCAAATCCATCAGACGTCTTCTAAGACGTCTGGTCTAAGGTCTGGACATCTGATTTCATCAGACAGAACTAACTATGTCCAGCCTAACAGTTATCAGACGTCTGAAACAACAGTCAGACGTCTTAAAATGCTTTATCAGACGTCTGATTTGGGAATTAGACGTCTGGAAAGTCTGTTTGAACCCTATATTGGTTTTCTAAGTATTCTACAGAAAACCTAAGTATCCTAGGGTTGTGCCGGTGTTCCTAGGACTACTGTTAGGGTTCTTTGAGGCTCTTTAACATGAAATATCTAAGGAAATAAAGAACAACAAAAGAAACGAAAAATACAACAAGTACAAAAGAAGGAAATCTATCCTATTCTTCATTTCCTTCCATCTTCAATCTTTTGCTCCACGCGAACCTCCTCTGTTTTCCGTCAAGCTCCTCCAATCCATCCTGGATGCGAGCTCGAACTCCGTCTAAACACGTCCACATTTGCAATTGACCTGAAATCTAGGACTCAAATTGCAAATGTTAAATAACACGTGTTTTGTTATCATCAAAACAAATGATCGTGGTGCTCTAGGGATGGTGAAATGAGTGGTAGGGGTGCCCTTTTTATAGGTGTACAAATTGAGGGCAAAAGGGTCTTTTAAGGCTTAGAAATTAATGCTGGGGTCTTTAGTGATAGATATAAACGTCACTGTAGCCGCACGTCACTAAGGCCATGCATGTAACGTCAGTCGCATGATGGAGATCCAAGTGCTTAGAGCACACCTCGTCATCACCTCCTTAGCTTCAGCCATTTGCACACCTGCTGCTCCTCAGTCATCCGATTGCACATCCGATGGCTTAGGATCGCGTGCACCTCATCGCCTTCATGCGTTAAGAGGTGATGCGGCCTCTCTTCCCACTGTCAGATGAAGATCAGACGATCGAGGAATGCACTTGCTCACGCGCTTCATCGCGTCAGATTGAGCATTCAGATTGGCATTAGATCACACGTGGACATGCTTGCTCATCTGCGTTGCCATGTAGCCACATCCGAGTCGCTCATCAAGGATCAAACGACGCAATTTCGTGCACCCACTCTTCTCGTGGATTACGCCTGCTTTGCGTGACTTGAATGTGTGCCTCGTGTTGCACATTAGGTTAGCGACCACTGTGCTATGCCTTGATTGCGCAGCAATCATAGGTCTTAATTGACCTAAATTAGGCTAGGACTTAGCATAAGTTAGGATAATTCATGCATGCATAAGCATTACTAGCACTTTTACTGCTTTCTTTTAGCTATGCATAAAATAATGCTATAATGTACTGATTAGGTGCATTATGTCAATTGCAGGTAATAAGTTGATTAGAAGCTAGATCTGAAGCTGGATCTAAAGCTGGATCGGAAGAATAAAGAATAACTGGTGTTGCAGCAGAGCTATAGCGGAAGATCTAGATTAGATGCAGTAGATAATAATGTAAGGGAGTTAAGGTATACTATTCTATTAAGTCGGAATAAAGCAATAAATTATGAGAAACTTAGGTCCATCCTAGCCCTAGGACAGCCTAGAAGCCTCCCCAAGCCTTAGCCACCCTTAGATTAGGTCACCGCACCCTAGGAAACCTTAAAACCCTAATTCTAGCCTCTATCTAGATGTCCAGATGAGTTATAGGACGTCCAGAACCTTAGACAACTTCCGCACACCTTAAACCCACTTCTGTAGTGTTGTTGGACATCCAAACACTTGGTTAGATGTCCAATTTCTACAGAATACCCAAGATAGAACCAAGAATCCCTCCTGACTCTGATTGGACTTCCAGACAATAAGTCTGGACTTTTGATTTTTCATTATAAGACGTCTGATAACTTTATTGGACGTCCAGAACTGCCCTTCAGACATTGATTTGAGATTCAAACCTTGATCTTGGATCTCTACCTCTTTAAACCCAATTCTAACCCCCTAGGAACCTAAATTAAGGTGCCCTAACCCTAGTACATCACCTCTAGACCTCCCTAAGGACCTAATTAGGTCCTCACTAAACCTAATTGACTTGGATCTTAGTCAATTCCATCAGCCTATTTAGTTGGACTCATTGAGTCCAATTGAGCCCTGATCTTAGCACACATTATCCAATTGGACTCAATGAGAGTCCAATTGACCTAGACATGACTTAATTTAGTTATTTTACTCTCAATTAGGTTTCCACACACCCAATTAACTTGTATTAAGTTTAATTGCACTTTACCTTAGTGAATTAGGGTTTACAACCCTAATTTGAGACCTACCTTGACCTAAACCCACTAGAACCTAACCTAATCAACCTAGCTACCTAAGTTTCAACCCACACACACCCACACACACCATCCACATGAAAATACCTAGCCTAGAGTTCTCTAGAACTCTCTACCATGTGTTGTTGCCTTGGTTGCTAAAATTAGCAACCAAGAGCCATTCAATTTTTAGATACACATTTGGTGGATCTAAAAACCACCATCCATCCTCTCTCTCACTCTCCCACGAGCTCCCACCATAGGTCACTCTATAGAATTCCATAATCCTCTAGAGAGCTTCCCTTAGGTCTATAAAAAGACCTAAGGAGTGGCCATTTGGTCCATCTTGGTCTTTTAGCATAGCTCCACCTTCCATAAGCCATCACCACCTCCACCACCATGTTCACGAGCTCCACCATGATGCCACCACCTCCACACCAAACCTATACCAGGATCAACTTCTCCAACCTCTCTCTAAGGGTTGGCCTAAGCACCATTAGCCGCCCTTCTTTCTCTTCTCACCCATTCAAAGGCCATTGGAGCCCACCTCTGAATGCCCTTAGTTCTGCTAGACTAGATTATAGTTCTTCATAGATTTAATGCTTTATTTACTACTTAGTAGTGTAGCTCCATATTCTCCCCCAATGATGCATGCATAATCTCCCCATAGATTCATGTATGTAGTCATTTTCTACTAGCTAGATTTAAATTTTCCTGTACAAGCATTCTGCTATCTGTGCTGTAACCACCATCATGCCTCAATGAAAACATTTATATATATTTATTTGTTGAAAATCACCATGTGCCTAATTATCATCTTTTGGTGTGATTAAAGTTGCATGCTTTCAATTTCTGATATTTTGGCAACGGCATGTCGTGTATCAATACGTATTTAGTATAAATCGACATGCGATTTTGATCGAGTAGAGCAAGCGAGATCGAATTTGAATTTGCATTTCCAAAACGCCTCCCTGAGATGAACGACCAGGACTCAATTCTTGTTATCTTAGAAATTATTTTTGTTCATCGTATTTTGCAACTGTACTACGACACATTTCTGATCAAATAAGTGCTCTACGATCCCAACATGCCTCCGATTGTGTCTCATTTGCATTTTAACGCTCACGCATCCTCGGCTGTTGGATGACGATCCAATGGCTGAGGATGTGTGAGCTTTGTCTTCAGCTGAGAGGAGAGGTGCGCCTTGGTGGAATCGCAACCGTTGGATCGATGATCCAATGGCTGGGATTGATCGTGTGGGCGAAGAGGGGTGCTGTGGCTGGTGTTGGGTGGCTGCGATGGCACCATGCAGTGTCATCATGGCCGTCCATCTTCTTTGCTTTGTAGGTGGTGCCACGGTTATCAGATTGAACCGATTTTCATGCCATTGGGCTGTGATCGTCGATCTGAATTCATCTGTGCAGTTGAATTTGTCATTTGACGTATGGATTTACACCACCTTACCCTTTGACCTATGATCTTTTTCAAACTACATCTGATGTTACAGAGGTTCGATCTAGGCGATCTTGGAGGTGTTGGACTCTGATCGTCGCTCTAACCAGATCCATATGGTTGGATCTTCAATCCGAGGTCCCGAAATAATATTGCCCTATTCCCTAGTGTTGAAAATCGGGTTGCTACGCTAATGTGTTTAGTTTTGAAAGCCTTGTCATTATAGTTTGAAAGCGAAGAACTCGTGTTCAACAAATAAAATTTATATCAGAATAGAAATCCCAGGTCGAACATAGGGAGGCTATGTCGATCTATATTCCCAATTATATTTTTTTAGAATTTTTCTTGAAAAGTGAAGCGATGTAATTACAATGAAGCCATAACAACAATCAAACTAAACAAAAGGGGGAGAGAGAGAGAGGAAACATGCATTCAATAATTCAAAATGTTTATACAATAAAACCAAATAAGAATTACACTAGAAAGCGGGAAATCAGCTACACTAGAAAGCAGGAAAATTCTACAATAGAAAGCTGTAAAGAAGAATGGGAGAGAGAACTTATCCTCCTTGACGATTGCTTGGAGGACGAGCCGGACGAGACGTCGCCTGGACAAAGGAGGACGGAGCGGAAGAACGGGATCGATGCAGGAGGAGCGAGAATGGAGCAGCACATCGTCATCGTCGTGGGATCCGCTTTCGAAAGGGGGACAAAAATTTGACTTTATCTCGCGAGGAGCATCCCGGGTGTGGGACAAGCTTCTCTTGAGCTTTGGAGAGGAAGAGAAGAGAAGGAAGGGATGAGAATTTCATATGGAGGGGGTCTCCTTTTATAGTTGCAAGGAGTGGGGGCAATTTGGTCATTATAACTCTTAAAACATTAATTTAGGACCTTTAGTGACGGATAAAATCGTCGCTAAAGGTCCGAACGTGGGCGTAGGCGACACGTGCACGCCCGCTCACTTGCTTGCATGCTCAATGCATGTGCATGTCCAGCCGATCTCAGCCGTCCGATCGCGAGATCGGACAGCTTAGATCACGCCTCCGCCCACCTCCTTTGCGTGCCCCATTGCGTGTGATACCGCGTCTTCGTCGCGCATCTAATAGCGTGTGAGCACTATTGGGCGATCTGGGCCATCCACTGCTGATCAAGCAGTCGCCTTTAATCGTGCGCGCGCCATAGATCGCGAGTCGAACTCGCGTCCTGTGAGTGCGCAACGACTCGCGACCGCTATGCTGCGCGATGGAATGTGTCGCATGGATGAAACCAGGCGCGCACATCCACAGCCCTTGGATCAAGATCCAACGGCCCAGATCGTGCATTGGATTTCCTTTGGAGAGGCAGCGGTGGTCTTGAGGGCTGGTTAAATGGCTGAGATGGTGCCACGTGGCGCCATCTTGGCCGTCCATCTTCTGGATGATGTAGATGGTGCCACGGGTGTCGGATTGAGTCGATTTTCACGCTGTTAGGCTGCGATCGTCGATCCGAATCCATCTATGTGGTTGGATTTGTCATTTGAAGCATGGATTCACACCATCTTGCCCTTGATCTTTTAGGGTTCCCCGGTCACTATCTGATGCTACAGATGTCAGATTAGGGCGATCTTGGAGTCGTTGAACTCCAATCGTCACCCTGATCACATCTGTATAGTTAGATCTTCGATCCGAGGCCCTGATAAAAAGTTTGCCTTATCCATGAACATAAAAGGAGACAATTAACCTCCATTTTATTCAAACTACTCTAAATGCAAGATGATGCATGTTATGCAATATTTATAGCATGCAATGCAATCCTATGCTTAAGAACATGCATAAATAGACATCTTAAGTAGTGTAAACGTGTTTACTTCATACCCCCATGCTTATCTTTTGCTAGTCCATAACAAAAATTATATGTTATTTATAAAAGAACCATGTTGGATTATTTGGGCTTGAGTTATTTTCAATCACCAAGAAAATGTCTACTTAGGATCTGAACTTTCAAAGACACAATAGTGCCCGAGTATCTGCCAAAATGTAGACCACCTCAATCCCTTACCTTATTCAAAGAAAATTTTATTTTTCTCTTTTTCTTCTTTTCTAATTTTTTTTTTGATTTTCAAGTTTTAGAGTGGCTTTCTATGGCCATTCAACTCACGTAAGATTTGATGAGAACCCTAACTTCTAAGCATCTTATTGTGAATGTGATAGACTTGTTGACCGGTAGTTACAACGGACTTCGGATTTCTACGCCTCTAGGTGACCTAAAAAAGAATTCTGCCTAAAGGTGTATCTTTACAACCGGTAGCTTTCTCCCTACTTTTCTTTTTTTTTATGGGGTCAACACAAGGGTGAATCCAGTGTATATCTTTCCTATTTATTCTACTTCTCCGCTTCTTCCTAAGTGTTCTGGGATTTTTCAGTGCATTTATTGAGCTGGGTTCAGGACAACTGGTCGATGAGCCGTTACCACCGACAACTTGCCAGCCATACTCGTGCGGCGAAGTGTGGCTTATTTCTTTTTTTCTTTTTTTTCTCCTTTTCTTTTCTCTTTTTTTTTTCGTTTTAAGTAGGTGGCTTCCCTGATCAAAGATTTACCTAAAGGTAGTAAAAAGAGAAAGGTTCAGTGACTGGGCTCTGGACAACCTACCTATGGGCTGTTACCTACGATAACTTGCTAGCCATATCACACTAGAAGGTTCATTAGCTACCCAATTTCTGTTAGAATCACCGAACGAGTCAGTGACAAGATAGTGTGTAGATGCTTAAAACTCAAAATTCCCTCAAATCAGAGGGTGGGTTGATAAGTCGTGTACTTATCACCCAAACTTATTTACTCCAATTAAAATAGAATTTAGGTTGGTGAGGACTCGAAAAACAAATCCACATTTTAGTGGATACACGGGCTGATTAAGTCCAAAGACCTGAAGGGTCTTTGTGTTCAAATCATAATGTAGTATTTCCTAAGATTGAAAATTTTCTTAAACCCAAGTTCTCTTTCCTAATTCCATAATTTTTTTTAATAAAATAAAATAAAATAAATCTACAGAGTTGACTAATAAATTCAGAGATGAATATCCACCCCCCATGCCTATCTAATGCAATGTCCTCATTGTATTAAAAAGGCATAAAATAGAGTGGAATAGCGTAGAAAGCTCCTGAATTGCGTGAATGTTAGGTCCGCTCCGAGATGAAAACTAAAAAGAATCGTATACATGCTGAATTTAGTGCCTTCAGCTAGGCACACTATACAAAGAAAAGAAATGAAGAATTCACAGGTGCAGGTCAGAATCAGAATAAAAATAAGAAACCTCTGACCTGTCAGCAGATATCCACAAATGTGGACCAGATTGTGGTGCAGACCCATACCCCATAATTGAGAATATCTCAGGTTTTGGATAAAAATTACCCAAAACCTAAAATCAGTATGTAAGCGGGGTCGAGCCTACGGTTTATGAGGATGCAACCCAAGACCAAAAAGTCAGGTTATAGAGAATTCAAGTGGATAATCAATGAATGTGTGCTTGGGTTGAACATCCTCAGAACAAATGTCATAAGGGTTTTGGTTTGATGGTTTCAGATGAAATGGAACCCTTAGACATAGTCTTCTACTTCCTCCGGGGTTAGCTTCCCAAATCAGAACTTCCTAGCTTCTATCCTCCTCATTTAGAATGTTAAATTCCAGGACCTCTTGCACCCCATCTGAAATTTCCAAGTCTAAAAGAGGTGGCTGAATCAGAATTGACTTGGGTCTAATTATCTCAGAAACAAAATCATCGATAAGCTCAACGGGGTGTAACTGACAATCAGGGCATTGAATTGAATCCAACAGAAAATGCGATTCTGGATCCGTAATGTAAGCCCTAATAAGATCATTTTCCTCAATTATTGGGCTATTAAATGATCTATCAGATTCCTTAGGCCCAATCGTCTCATTGAAATCATATTCTGTAAACTCGCGTGAGGCTTCGTAACATGAATCTTCACCATCAGAATCAAAGAAATCAAGATCCGTATTAATGTATATCTGAAAATCATCCATCACTTTCTGATCTATGCAGACATACGTTTCCTCGTACTCCGGCTCAGGGATCTCAAGTGAAGAAATCAGATCATCCTTAATTTGTTGCTCTAATTCAATCTTGTTAGCCTCGTAACACGTGTCCTCCCCAACAGGTGCCTAAATGGGTTCTGAAATTGGCTCTCCTGAAGAGGGTTTATCTTGGGAATCATCCCGTGATTGAATCAAAGTAACCACAAATCTCATCCTCAATTTCACTAATTTCCCAAGTAGAAACTCACCCGGGTTCTTATCCTTAACATCCTAGAGCCAATCCAACAAATACTTATTCAAATCATCAATCATTTCAATCAGAGGCTCCAATCTCTCAATGCAAGGTATTGGCTGAACTTCTAAAGATTGTATGATATTTCTCAAGTTAGCCAAAACCTTTTCTTGAACCTTGTTACCCTGAACCAAATGAGTTGGTTTAGGGTTGGGCGGGTTTGGGGTTAATGCAGGGGAATTAACGAATTGAGATTCGTTATACCCTTCTTGATAATAGGTCATTTTAGATTGTTCAAAAGATGGTGATGACCTAAAGACAGTGTAATCAGAGGATGGGTAAGAATCAATGTATCCTTCTTGATTGTAGGTCGTATTAGGTTGTTCATGAAAGGATGACGATCTATAATCGATGTGGCTTTGAGAAGGATAGAAATCACAATCATAGTTTTAGGGTTAGACCCTAAACACGGAGGTCCAGAACTGTATCCCCAATCCGAGTTATCCCAACTAACTGATGGTTGATTACAATACGAGTTGGAATAATCGTCATGTTGAGGATAATTAAAAATAGGAGGGAAAGAGTGGGAATGCATGTAATATGTGGAAGGATTCATGAGAAATGGGAGGAAGAAAGACGCCCCGCAATACAAACAATCAAACCTGTCCTTAAGTGGGTTAGCCTAAAGACCTACAGACTCGCAAAACACATCTTGAGATAAAGGAACAATTTGATCTACTTCTGTCTGTTCAATCCAACTAGTTAGAAGGAGGGACTGGGGAGAAGGTTCTTCCTTCGGCTTGCGCCTCCGGTTCCTAGTGTACCTCCTAGCCACAATCGTTTGATTTTGCTCCTCTAGCTAGAGATCAGATTGAACAATAGAAACAGACTAATCGAAAATAATCTCATTCTGGGCTCTGAAGAGCGAGTCGAATCCTTAAGGCCAATGTCTACTCTGTTTTATTTAGGGCTAGGTTTGAATGTGCTTTGGAATGTGATGGGCCCTTTATCTGGGTTGTGCCCTTAATGATTGATTAATTTGTGTGTGCGCGCACAACTAGTGGTTTTCAAGCAAGATTATTTTTTGATGTGGTGAATTTTAGAGTTCAAATCTTGCTTAGTAGCTTTTAGGATTCAACTTTAGGTGTTTTCAAACAAGTTTTATTGGCACACCAGGTTTTGAAAGCACAGGTGAAGATGTTTTCCTTTAAAACTTAAAAGAATGTGGAGTGCCTGGTAAATCCCTAATAGTTGAACCTAAGTGGCAGCTACTTGATGAGTTGATTTTAATTAAAGTGGTGTGGCCTAATCAACTCAAACAATTGGCCTGTTGTACCATTGAATTAGGCACACAAGTGATTACCTAATCTGATTTCTACTCAATTACGTGTTTGGATGAGTGCACCGGCTCCAAAGGTTGGTTTACCGGTTGAGTTTGAAAATCAGATGAGGTTGTGTACCTCTGTGAGATTTTTTTTTAAAATTTTTCTTTTCTTTTTAATGTGGGGGTTGGGGCGGGTGTGGGTATCAAACAACAAACAATTTAACCTTAGAGTTTATAAGAATACATAGGTTGATTGATGTTTGTGTTATTGTGTGGTGAAATGAAATCTAATGGGTGGGAGGTGGGGGATAACTTACAAAACCTTCCAAAGCACTTACTCCAATCTACCGCTTTTGCTCATTTCGAAAGAGTACCTGCAATCACAATAAGAAAGGAGAGAAGTGAGATAAATGATTTGTAAGTTAGAAAACACGAAGAAAAAAATCAAAGAGTGTCGCCTACCCAGCAACGATGCTAAAATGTTAAATCCCCGGCAACGGCGCCAAAATGTTGAACGTCGAGTTGCTACGCTAATGTGTTTGGTTTTGCAAACCTTGTCATTGTAGTTTGAAAGCGAAGAACTCATGTTCAACAAATAAAATTTATACCGAAATAGAAATCCCGGGTCGAACACAAGGAGGCTACATCGATCTATATTCGCAATTATATTTTTTTAGAATTTTTCTTGAAAAGTGAGGCGATGTAATTACAATGAAGCCATAACAATAATTAGACTAAACAAAAGGGAGAGAGAGAGAGGAAACATGCATTCAATAATTCAAAATGTTTATACAAAAAAACCAAATAAGAATTACACTAGAAAGTAGGAAATCAGCTACACTAGAAAGCAGGAAAATTCTATACTAGAAAGCTGTAAAGAAGAATGGGAGAGAGAAGTTATCATCCTTAACGATTGCTTGGAGGATGAGCCGGACGAGACGCTGCCTGGATGAAGGAGGACAGAGTGGAAGAAGGGGATCGAGGCAGGAGGAACGAGAACGGAGCAGCACGTCGTCGTCGTCGCGGGATCCGCTTCCGAAAGGGGGACAAAAATTTGACTTTATCTCGCAAGGAGCATCCTAGGTGTGGGACAAGCTTCTCTTGAGCTTTGGAGAGGTAGAGAAGAGAAGGAAGGGATGAGAATTTCATATGGAGGGGGTCTCCTTTTATAGTTGCAAGGAGTGGGGGCAATTTGGTCATTACAACTCTTAAAACATTAATTCAGGACCTTTAGTGACGGATAAAACCGTCGCTAAAGGTCCAAACGTGGGCATAGTGGGTGGCCCACGCGTGCCCGCTCGCTTGCTCATGCGCTCAACGCACGTGCACATCCAGCCGATCTCAGCCGTCCGATCGCGAGATCGGACGGCTTAGATCGTGCCTCCGCCCGCCTCCTCTATGCGCCCCATCGCCTGTGATGTCGTGTCTTCACCGCGCATCTAATAGTGCGTGAGCGCTATCAAGCGATCTGGGCAGTCCACAGCCGATCAAGCAGTACCCTTTAATCATGCATGCGCTGCAGATCGCGAGTCAAACTCACGTCCTGTGAACGTGCAATGACTCGCGACCGCTGCGCTGCGCGGTGAAATGTGTCATGCAGATGAAACTAGGCATGCGCATCCACAGCCGTTGGATCAAGATCCAACGGCCCAGATCGTGCGTTGGATTTCCTTTGGAGAGGTAGCGGCGGTCTTGAGGGTCGGTTGGACGGCTGAGATGACACCACGTGGCGCTATCTTGGCCGTCCATCTTCTGGATGATGTAGATGGTGCCACGGTGTCGGATTGAGTTGATTTTCACGCCGTTAAGCTGCGATTGTTGATCCGAATCCATCCGTGCGGTCGGATTTGTCGTTTGAAGCATGGAGTCACACCATCTTGGCCCTTGATCTTTTAGGGTTCCCCGATCACTATCTGATGCTACAGATGTCTGATTAGGGCGATCTTGGAGTCGTTGAACTCCAATCATCGCCCTGATCACATTTGTACAGTTGGATCTTCGATCTGAGGTCCTGATAAAATGTTTGCCTCGTCCATGAACATAAAAGGAGACAATTAACCTCCATTTTATTCAAACTACTCTAAATGCAAGATGATGCATGTTATGCAATATTTATAGCATGCAATGTAATCCTATGCTTAATAACATGCATAAATAGACATCTTGAGTAGTGTAAACGCGTTTACATCACCTAGCCACAAAAGGGAAAATTAACCTATATTTTTTACAAACTAATCTAAATGTAGAATGATGCATTCTATGCAATATTTATAATTTTGAATGCAATTATATGCTTAAGAACACTCATAAATAGATAGTTTATGTGACATAGATGTGTCTACATCAATAATCTAAGAAGTGGATTATCCTAGAAATAATACTTTGCCTCTGAAATGAGACGCTTGTGCTGGTTTTTAGGCCAACCTCGAGGAAGAGAGCCAAAGTCAAGGTAATTAATGATATCAACATACCAAGGTCCACTTGCCACATCTATTGCTAAAAGGTGCTCATCAGGGAAGGATTCATTCATTGGTGGGGAAAGTCCAATATGGTCAGGGTCAAGTCTCGAGAGATGATCTGCGACCACATTCTGAGCTCTGACCTTATCTCATATCTCAAGATAAAACTCTTGTGACAGAAGGATCCATCGAATCAATCGGGGTTTGGCATCCATCTTATGCATGAGATGAGGAATGGTCGCATGGTCAGTGAAGATAGTAACATAGGAGCCCGGAAGATATGATATGAATTACTCCAGCCCAAATATGACCACCAATAGCTCCTTTTCAGTGGTCGTGTAATTACACTGGGTCTCATCTAGTCTCTTATTGGCGTAATACACCACGAAGGGGTGTTTATCGCATCTTTGGCCCAAGATGGCTTCGACAACTAGGTCAGAAGAATCACACATCAGGTCAAAGTTAAGGGACCAATCAGCTGGCTACAGAATAGGGGCCTTAGTGATAGCATCATACAGCTGCATGAATGCTCGAATACAGTCAAGGCCCTTGTAAAAGGGCACATCGGTCGATAGGAGATGCGTTAAAGGTTTGGAAATCTTAGAGAAATCCTTGATAAACCTCCTATAGAACTTGACATGACCCATAAAGGAGTAGATTTTCCTAACAGAGCTAGGTATGGGTAAATTAGCTATCACATCTACCTTAGCTCTATCCACCTTAATACCTCTTTCAGAGATTGTATGTCTCAAAACAATACCCTTGTACACCATAAAGTGACTTTTCTGATAGAAAACCACGAGGTTTACATCAATACATCTCCGAAGGATGCAGGTCAGGTTGGCTAAACAATCATCAAATGTTGGTTCGAAGATCGAAAAGTCATCTATAAAAACCTTGAGAAAATCACCTACCATGTCATGGAATATTGCTAGCTAGCAACGTCAGAAGGTAGCTCGCGCACTACAAAGTCCGAACGACATCCTTCGAAAGGTGAAGGTGCCAAAGGGGTAGGTAAAGGTGGTCTTCTCTTGATCATGGGGGTCGATAGCCACCTGATTATAGCTTAACAACCCATCCAGGAAACAAAAGAACTGATTTCCCGCTAATTGCTCCAGGATTTGGTCGATAAAAGGTAGTAGGAAATGGTCTTTCTTAGTAGCAGCATTAAGCTTCCTATAGTCTACACACACTCTCCAAGACGTAGGAGTGCATGTAGGGATGGATTCACCCTGTCATTAACATGGATGGTGAGACTTGCCTTTTTGGGCACAACATAAATCAGGCTCATCCAAGGGCTGTCACTGATTGGTTAAATGATGCCCACATCAAGCAATTTAATAATTTCTATTTTAATGACCTCCCGCATATTGGGGTTGAGACGTCACTACATCTCATGGGAAGGTCGAGCCTCCTCCTTCGTATATATACGATGAGTCCAATAGGATGGGCTAATGCTAGCTAGATCAGAGAGAGACCATCCAATGGCTGCCTTATGTTTAGTTAGGACCTTCATTAGTTTGTACTCTTGCTCTCTAGACAAATTTGAATTAGTGATTACAGGGAGAGTTTCATTTGGTCCTAAGAAAGCATATTTTACTGTGTTAGGTAATGCTTTAAGCTCAGGTGTGGATAGGGAAAGATCTGGCAAAACTTGGGATGAGAGTGTCCTAAAAGGAACATCAGAAGGAAGAAGCAGGGGTGAAGAAAACTAGCCCTTAGGTTTTCCAAGAATGGGGCATCTTGGATTGATGGATCCAAGAAAGGAGAGCCCCAGATATCGGTGCTTAGGAACAAGGTCCTAGTGTGCAATATTGCTTCCACCTGATTTAGTAGGAAAGAATGGGCACTTCAGTCTTCAAGGGGGTAGATCAGAGGTAAGTGGCCCAGAAATGATTCAGACCATGAGGTGTAAGAAGTAGAGTGGGCCTCAATAGGGGTTTAGTCAAAAAGTGATAAAGATAAGGGAAGGGATAGGGAAATGTCACAATACAAGTTAGTTAGGTCTTAGTGATTATCTAGGAGTGTACCACAATAATTGGAATAGGTCCTTACCAACTCGATACATGCATTGACGACCATGTCATCATCAGACATGTCATCCTTGATAAGATTGTAGTCAAAATTCTTTGCAGCCTTAAAAATAATTAGTTTAATCTTTTCAAACCCACTGCTATCTCAATGCAGCCCATTTCACAATCAGTATGGGTGTAGGCTGTGGCCAAGAATGGTCTCCCGAGGATGATTGGATAATTAGAAAGTGAATCAGGAACTTCCATGTCTAAACAAGAAAGTCAATAGGAAAACAGAGACTATTGACCCTAACCACCACACCTCATGGGATTTTGACAGAGCGATCTGCCAGCTGTATTGTAATAGGGATGGGTTTTAGATTTTCCAATGCAAATTTATGAGACATGATGGTCTGTACAAGGTTAATGGAAGATCCTAAATCTAGCAAGGCACGATCAAAATTGCAGCCTTTAATGCTGCACGAAATGAGAGGGGTGCTTGGGTCTTTCCACTTTGGTGGTAATTTGGAGAGAACAACACAACTTGCATGAGGCAAGAGAACCACCGTATTTTTGGTTTTCTTTTGTTGTCGCCTTGGTGTAGTGTAATCCTTAAAGAAACGGGCGATGGTAGGGATATGGTTGATCACCTCTAGCAAGGGACCTTGTTTCAACATTCTTGAATAAATCATGAAGATTATTAAAGGTTTGCATGTCCTTTTTCTTGCCTTTTGGCTCTCTTAGTAGAGCCTTAAGGAATGGGACTGATTCTGGCATCAATTTTGGTATGTTGCTCACACAAGAATGTGGTGTGTAATCCAAATGGGAGGATGATGAAGAAGATGGGCCAGCATCAAGTCGAGGTGGATTGACGATTTGTTTACTGCTCCTCGTAGTAATCGCATTGGACGTTGCAGGTTCAGTGGGATCATAAAGTGGAGGAGGGTTCACAACAAGGATGTAGGGTTCATGCGGTTGTGGGATTAGCCTGAAATCCCAGCAAAGATGATGTAGGTCATGTGGGATTCCTGAAAATAAGCCTGACTTGGGAAGAATTAGGTTTGTGACATGAGGGAGGAGCCGAATTGTTGACAACAGAATGGGCGAGGTTGGCCAAAAGTTCATCGAGCTTCTTGTGAACGAGGGAGACTTCATCCAATTTTTGTGCAAACAAATTCATATCAGTGGATGAATGGGAGGGTCCCATGTCAACCTTGTGTGTTCCATTACGAGGTGTGCTGGTCTGGTTAAAGGTGACGATGGAGGCGTTAATTGAATTTTCACTCATGTTCTTGAATAATTCAAATGCTCCACCCTCGTCTTTGTTCGAAATTGCCTCCGTAGGAAGCATCTGCAATCTGTCTCATGGTTTCATTTAGCCTATAATAGAAGATCCGAGCTACATGCCACTGATGACAACGTTATCATTGATGCGGAAAATTATGCGATTTTTAAGATTAGGGTTTTAAGTCGCTACAACGCGTAAATCCGTTCGCTTTTAAAATTTGTAACCTAGATAGGGGAATATCTAGGGTCGTCTAAGGAGGAAATATTTTGCAAAATACGTCTCTTGCTTGGAAATGAAATTCACCTTTCTTTTTGGTCTTTTGCAATATATATGTATTTTTTTAGGTTTTTGAAATAAAGGGGCAGTCACAAGATGGTGGTAGAAAAAGACTAAATCTAATTTAACTACTAGGTGACAAGAAAGACCTCTTCTCAAGCTCACCCTAGGCGCATGAAGGCCTAAGATAATTGAGAAGAGGGAGTGAAAGTGCTAAAGAAAAAAAAAACTAAAGTAAGAAGCTACACCAAGTAGAAAAGGCAACTTAGTATTAAGCGGATTTCTATTTTACAAAAGTAGAGGAAAGCTTCTACTACAAAAACTAAAACACAAATCCTGGATGATGATGGTGAAGAGGGAATGCTCCTTGCTCCAACTGCGGCTGCTCCCGTAGTTAAAAAGGGTCCTCCTTCTCTTTTTTCTTGAACCAGAGATAGTCTCCTCCTAGCAAGCCCAAGGGGGGTGTGCTTGACTCCTCCAAGGTGGATGGAATTCCACCTTTAAAGGCTTCTCCTAAGGTGGCATGGACCGCTTTTGATTCCTCCTCCAAGGGTGGTAATGTACCACCCTCAAATCCTCCACTTCCTAAGGTAGGCATGTACCCTAGGTTGTCCTCCAATGCCTGGCTTCCTTCTTGGCTGGTGTGGGCACAAGAGAGAAGAGAAGAGGGGAAGGCACCAAGGGGATAGAGTATCCCCTTAATAATCTTCTTCTTCTTCTTCTCTTGACCTTCGATGTAGGTAGAAATATAGGTAGAAAATTGTAGCCAAGGGTGGATTTTTTTTGGTGGAATATGATGGGTATTTATAGAGGTGGAGAGGGGGGTAGTAGGCGTGGGTTACTTGGATGGCTATGATGTGTTTAGGTGGTGGATATGGGTAGTTATGTTTATCCTAGGGATAAGGTTAGTTGGCACCAACCAAGGGGGTGCCATGGGGTGGTTATGGCCATGAAGAGGCACCTATGGTTGGCGCCAATTATGGGGCTTCTAGAAGGTAGGTGAGGTGGATGGTGGAGATGATTTTAGGGAGAGATGTATGGTGGAGATGAAGGGGATTTTGGAGGGAAAAGGTGGCACCAACATGGGGGTGGTTATGGTGGTTTTGGCACCACCTTGTTACTGCCCTTTGGTGGTGGTTGAGGGGTGAAAGGTGGTGAAGGAGGTGGCACCAACTTGGAGTAGCGTGGAGCTAGCTTAGGTAGGGTTTAGTTAGTGGAGCTAGCTAAGGTTAAGTTGTAGG
The DNA here is from genome assembly GCA_037157565.1 of Thalassia testudinum. NCBI lineage: Eukaryota > Viridiplantae > Streptophyta > Magnoliopsida > Alismatales > Hydrocharitaceae > Thalassia > Thalassia testudinum. The sequence continues at coordinate 54,049,419 of JAZHRO010000025.1, read as the reverse complement.
TGGTGAATGGCCAAGGGAGCTAGAGTCTAGCTAAGATAAGCTAGCTTAGCTAGTAATGGAGTAGAGGAGGAGGTAATGTAAGCTAAGGTTTGAAGAGAGGAGCTGAGGAGGAGAAGTCTGGAGCTTGAACTGGAGCTAGCAGCAACTGAAGAGGGTGGCATGGAGCTACTCTAGCTGGCTTAGCTTGCTAGTTCTTTGCTAGCTGCTAAGCCAAGCTAAAGTGAGCTGGCTTCTACCATAATGAGCTGAGGTGAGCTAGGTTTGGTGCTCCTGGGGAGGATCAAGCTGGTTGGGGTAGCTAAGGTAGCTTAGCTCAACTAAGTAGAGCTAAGCTAAATCCCCGGGAGCTGGACTTGAGCTTCCTGAGCTAAAATGAAGTCATCTTCAGCTGGCTGGAGTTAAGTGGAGCTGGATGTAGCTGGATCTGAGCTGGGGTGAACTCCAGTCAACTCAGCTGAACTAGCTAGAGCTCCCAATGGACTAATGGGAGCTGAGATGAGCTAGACTCAGCTAAGTTGAGCTAGATCTGAGCTGACCTGAGCTAGGGTAAGCTAAGATGAGCTCTCTTGAGCTGTCATCCAGTTGAGATGAGTTGAATGGAGCTAGGATGAGCTAACCCTAGTTCAAGTGAGCTGAATTCTAGCTACGGTGAGCTGGATCAAGCTAAGTTCCAACTGGTGAGAGCTTCTCCTTCACCAGTTGCCTTCCTGTGTGCTAGGGTTCTAGGGATCTGGCAATCTGTATATCCCTAACACTCACAAAAACACGTTAAAAAGACAACAAAAAGTGCAATGCATGCCTAACCTAATTAATTCCTAAATGCAGCCCAAAAAAACTGTTTGCGTAGCAAAATCCTAAGAGCTAGGTTTGTTTTAATGCATAGGCATGATGATAAACTAGTGTTTATCAATCTTCAGCCATAGTAACCACCAAAGGACCATAATTCACTGTACATCCTTTCTGAGAGCTAAATAGGAAACCAAGGTTAAAACTGTAATTTTACCATCATATCATGAATGCAGAACAACCACAAGTTTTCTCAGGGATTTATTAAAGGTCAAGTATGCGTGAAAGTCTAACAAGAGGGTCCGTGCAGATAAAAATGGGTTTTCACTTGTTACGAGAATTAAATGACATCTGAAACCCTAAAAATAGATCTGCTTAATTAACTGAGGTTCTGGTTAGAATAAAATGCATCTAAACCCTCTAAAATTCATAGAAAAATATCCTCTAGGGTTTGATACCTTTGAATTGACCATCAGAACCTATTTTGACCTAAATAAGAGTCTCAGACGGACAGTTGCCATAATTTGGGTAACTACACAATTTACGCAATCAAACTTGATCAAAACCTAAATTCAACTCCATTATCAAATGCCTTGGGTCCAAATTAGGTTTATAACAAAATTTGGGCCCAATCAGAGATCGTCTTGATCTAGTTTGCATTTCAGTCCTATCTGATTATTTCTATTTCACAAGTACCCCTAGCTTTTGAAATATTTTACAAATAGGCCCCTATCTTTGTCGTCACTTTTTACAAAAAGGTCCTTCCACCATTGTCGTGGAGGAATCCTACTCCGACAACCTTCATTTGGAAAGTTCTTGATGATTGCTTGACAAAACTCTCCCAAACTTGAACTAGAGATTCCTTAAGGAATTCTCTTTCCACCACACCCAGTCTTGGACCCCATAACCTTCCCAATCTCTCATGTGAACGCATGAGAGATTCGGGTATCTCTTGTGTGTCAAGCTTACCAAGCTTTAAACCTTGGTTTCCACGCTTCAAACCTCCATCTAAGGCCTATAGAACGACCCATGATGCATGCCGATCTCCTTACACTCATTTTCGTCCTGAATCCCTCTACTTCCTCCCTCCTCTCCAACTGAAAAGCTCCACGATGTCTGGCGAACATCTTCGACCATCCTTGTCGTTCTCTTGCAATATCAGCAGTGAATTCACCTTCCTTTCCTTCTTCCACGTCGCGTCGTACCAGCCAATGCCTCTCACTTAAGTCTTCCTCATCATCTCACCCTTACTGGAGCATCTTCGTCTCCGACGTAGGCCAATTATAGCTAGTGTCACCTCCACCATCTCATCGTCTGCAACCTCCTTCTTTCAATTCCTTACCTTCCTCTGACCCGAGTAAACCTCTGAAACACCACATTTGCATGCTTACACAACCGCCTCACTGTCACCTTCCCCAACTTCGACCACACTCCGACGAGCACGCACGCTCGCTCCACTGCACCAAATCGCCTGCCACCGGTCCCTACACCTTCATTGTTCCTCGCTCACCAAAACCCCTCAAGAAATTGAGGGGATTGGCCACTCAACACCTCCGCCCGACACCACCCTCACCGCACCACCTTCTCGAGGTCGCCAGACCTCCACACACACCCTCACACAAAGCCACAACCACCATCGCACTCGTCAACATCCAGCGATCCTTCTGAGCTGCTCTGACGTGGCCGTGAGGCCGTATTCTCTATTTTAGGTGCTCGTTATTGCTCCGCTGCCGCCCTCGTCTTCTCTGACCTTCGTTGCAGTTCTCCGACCACAATCATCCAATTGCAGGTTGTAATCGACGTGGCCCAACTCTAGGTCCTTTCCCAGGCCCTCAATCGAAGGTAGCAGCCTCGCCTTCACCTTCAATTGGAGATATCATCTGTTGCAGCTGTTGCTTGAAGAACATCTGTGGGATAGTCCCATATCGTGAAGCGAAGAGCCCCCAGCAGTGCATATAAGGAAAAAGTGATGAGGGCTTATCGCCTTCGAGTCAGTGGGGTCAGATCCCTACCATGCCCTCGCACACGCAGCGCCTCACGTGCTCATCCACATCCTTACTCGTGCACATGCCACATAGGTTTGGGTGGTAATCCGGTTACTCGAGTTAGGTCTAGTTGGCCCGATCCTAAGAAGAGAGAGAAGAGTAGGAAAGAGAGAGAGGGGGGGTTTATCCCTCTACTACTCTCTGCACTTAGCGAAATTTGAAGAGGCCTTCGCCTCTATTGGTGCTGTGCTATGCTTGTGCCTCTCCCTGAGGCCTAAAGGAAAAAGAGAGGCCTTTGCCTCTGTTGCTGGTTCTGAGTCACTATTGCACTTTGAGACACTTAAGTTGACGTGGCATTTGGTTGATTGATACTGTAGCATTATTTGAGTATAATTGTAATAGGGTAATTTGGTGATTCAAATCACCATTTTTACCTTAATCCTTTTGTCACATTGACTCTTGAATCTATATTTACATCATTTGTGCTTGAAATTGCTATTACATTACTATATTCTTGTTTGAAATTGTGATCCTGAGGTAAATTGCCATATTGCTCCCTACGTTTGACCTCAGATTTCTTTCAAGCTATAAATTTTAAGTGTTCTACATGATTTATCGGCTATACTACAACACATTACTTTTAAAACAATGATTCAGCACGTTAACAGCCACTGAGGCAGATTGTGGTGTGGGCATTTCCTGAGGTCATTATACCTCTCCAAGCCTCATGAAATTGTTCATCATTTTGTTGAGTGAAGGAAATGATGACATAGCAAAGCGCATTGGTGTGCTTGATCAGAAAGAATTTCTTAAGAAATGCTATGCGCATCTCTTCCCAAGAATGAATGAGTCTCCCGATCATGCCTAGCCATTGCGTGGCTTTGTCCTACAATGAAAATGGGAACATTTCATGAGGATAATATTTAACTCGATATTTCTTGGTTTAATTTTTTCAAAAAATCGAGTCAGATCCTCCAAGTGAAGAAAAGGGTCTTCACTAGCATGTCCATTATAATAGAAATTGATTAGGTCAATGACATTTTGTTTTAATTCAAAATCATCCCCACCCATGGGGACACGAACCTGCCTAAGGGTCTTTGTTGCAGTGGGATTCTGATATGAGCTCAGAGACCTAGGCTCCTCCTGATGGGGAGGATTTTACATTTTGTCCAAGGTTTCCCTGATGGCTTGAATCTGTTCTGTGTACAATGCCATCTAGACTTGGAGGCAGGTTAACAGGTTGACTCCACCGCCTGGTGGAGGGGAAGGGGGAGGATTCCCCCCTTCGGGATTTAGGGGTGGCGAGTAGCCATGTTTATGGAGGAGGAGGACGATTCATCAATTTCTACCCTCCTAGAATTATTAGACAATTCAAACATTTCAGGGTTTTGTGACCTCCTCCCAAACATGCACTACCAAGAGAAGAATTGGGGGGATGAGAAGAGAGAAGGGGATGAGAGAAAAGATGTTGAATAGGTGCACTTGATGACAAATCAAGCAATCAAGTTCCTAACCTCTAAAGGTGACCCTAGACCTAAAGATCTAATTTACCTGCTATCGCCACCTATGGAACTGTATACGAGCGCCACGAAACCACCAAGCCAGATTAAAAGACCGTTTGCCCCAGTCTTAAACACCCAATAGCACAAGGGAAACCATATCAGTAGGCACTACACATAGGTAGTTGGACCCCAAACCTTAAAGGGGTCATGTTACTACCAGTTTTAATTAAGAGGCTTAGGTTACAAGTGCTTTGGAATGTGAAGGGCATTCTTTAAGGGGTAATGCCCAAGTGTGTTGATTGAAGAGTGTGTAAACTAAGCATGCAATGGAGAAATTTCCCTAAATTGAAGTTTAGATTGGTGAATGGCTTTCAGAATTTTTCTCTTTAGTAGTATGGGTTTTAAGATTCTAATGAATTATAGTTTCAACCAATCTCTGAGTTTTCTGAAAAACAAGTTTTTATGCCCAAACAACCCTTCCTTCAAATTGATTGGTTAATCCATTCTAAAATGCAATGGACCCCTAAATGAATATTTCTAAGTGTGGATGCATGTGTCTCTTTTAATTCAATGTGAATGGCAGCCAAACAATGCAATTCAATTACTCCCAATCACCAAGATGAATATCGACACAAAGGCTCAACCACCAAGATAAGAAAATAAAAAAATTTTGTGGTAGAGATTCGGGATCAAATCAAAGGCAAAATGTAAGGTCGTGGTGGGGTTGGAGTCAACTTGATTCCAAGACTCCCCAACCAAAATAATGCGATCCCGGATGTGAATAATGAGGCGAAGAGATGAAACCAACACTCGATTGTAATTTGCCTCAATGCAATCACACATTGCAAAAAATCAAAGAATTGAGATTCTTGAATTTTACACGTGCGAGTGTGTGGGAAATCTAGGGTGGTCGATGTGATGAAAATAATAGATTAGTGGATTTTAATCCACTCACTTCAAGATATCCCAAGAAGAAGCTCTTTTTTAGGGTTTTTGATTTTTGATTTTTTTTTTTGTATTTTTTTAATCTTTTTAGTGAAATTTAAGAAGACAAGATAACCTAGGTTTGCTAAGGAAAATGGACACCTACCTCAGCAACGTGTATGAAGCTCCTCCTTTACTTGTCTTCTACCTCTCAACAGGTTCACCTGCATAGAAACAAACAAGTACTCGTGAAGAGACAGGTGGAAAGAAGAATAAATACAAAGGGAAAGAGTAGAAATCAAATTTGAATAGTGCCTCCCCAGCAACGACGCCAGAAAACTTATGTCAAAATGCAAGTAGGGTTATTTAATTTAATTAGGTGATATTAGTGTAAACATAGTATAGTAGAAGTGGTTACCAACAAGCGATCCTGCATAGATTTCTCAAATGTATTTAACCTGGACTAAATTAGATTTTAAGTTTGTCAATTTTAGGCCTAAGGTCGAACTTAGCAAGGTGAGTTTAGATAATCAATTTATATGCGAATCCTAAGATGCGTGATTTCCTTTCGTTTATTATGTTTTTGGATTTTTCTTGGTTTAGATTTTTTTGTGATGATCGTGTCGTTGAGGTACACCCTCAAAATATGTCCTTGGCGACATGCCAAATTCAATCCAACATAATCTCACTATGTGTGAGATTAGGTAGCTGCAAAGTCCAGAATTATCTTTTCTCTTTTTTAATTTTTTTGGTATTTTCTCAATTAACAAATAAAAGAGAATATGAGAATGAAGGAAAGAAATGCGAGAATTGAAATAAAGAAACTACTTAGCTTATTTATTTATGTAGGTATGTATGTGTAAGATATATATATCTATGTATATATATATGTATAACTATACAATATAGTAGTGGGGAAATGAATCAGTGATTCAAATGGAATGCAGCATCGTGCTGGGTTAACTGACATCTAGAGAGATGTGATGTGATTAAACCTAGGTATGTGCCACGTGAAGATGTTATCAACGTGTGTGTGTGTTTGAATGCTTGGTGTGCGCGGGTTATCGCGTATGTGAATGCAACTCATGCTACTACACACGTGATAAAATGCACGGGAAATGGAAATGTGCGCGTGATGGGTGAATGGATATATGTGTATGAATATATATATGTCAGTGTGCAAGTGTGTGTGTATGTGTATGTGTATGTGGGGTACAGGGGATAAGTGTGGTGCACTATGTGTGCACGTGTGAAGGAGTGAAGGTGTGGGATGAGTGTGTAATCAGCTGAAGGAGGTGGACAGGGCACGCAGGCAATGTGGGGTGAGGACGTGCAACCACTAACTTTGACGCCTGCCGGTTGCACGTCGTGCCAACCGATGATGAGGGGAAGCGTATGGAGAGCTGGTGACCAGGTAGCGTAATTTTTGACCGGCTAACTTCTTAGTTAGCTGATCAAATGAGGAGAGAGGGAGACGAGAGTAAGCTTGAGTGATTGGTTGGGGTGTGATGGATGTGTGTACGTGGGCTTCAACCACTGAATAACTAAGAAGCTCTCTGGTGATCGAGCAACAAAAATGAATCGCGACAAGGTCTAAACAGTAGAAAATGAAGAAATAAAAAATAGTGACTCTAATATACTCTAATGGCTACAAAAAATAGAGATAAATAAAGCAAAATAAAAGGGTAATCGACCACGTCTACCTACTCACGAAGGAGCTAGATGGTGGTGGACTTCTCTGTGATGGTTTGCAAGCACGAGAGGCTTCCCGATATCAGGAGCTTGCCCCCTCAAATGGTGAGAGGGTGCTGTGAATGGGAGGGGAAGAGAGGGAGAGAGGAGAGACAGAGGTCGACTATCTGATGGAGTGGAATGAAGGTGTCATGTGGGGGAGAGTGTGGGAGCTGATCTCTTGGAGGGGAGGGATGGGTAGTCTTCTATAAGTAATGGGAGAGGGTAGTGGTGCCTACAAGCTGTTAGGATATTCTTTTTTGGGGATATTTGGGTGTTTTGTGGGTAGGCACTTAAGATTTTGCTTATTTATTGTAGGTGAATAGGTGGGTGGTTTTAGATGGTAGTGAGGGCTCTATCTCTCTTTCTTTCTTCCTCTCTCAAAAATCATGAATGCATGTATTTACAAAATGCTTGCATAGTTATCTAATCCTAGATGTGTAAAGCCAGAAATATCATAAGATTGACAATTTGTTGCGTGAATTGCTGTGCAATCAATGCACCTAATGTTAATCAATTTCACCTATAACTTGATTGAGTCCAAATCAACCCACACATGTTCAATTGGACTCACTTGGAATCCAATTGAACTTACCCACAATCTAATTAGGTTAACCTAGAACCTAATTAGGATCCCCTTAACCTATTTAGGATTTCCTTAACCCAATTACGCACCCACACACACAATTAGACTAGGATCAATTTAGTTAGACCCAACCCGCTAGACTTAGGGTCAGCCTAGCCTAATTAAGGGACCTACCACTACAACCTATGTCTACAAAATGTAGACCTAAGCCTACCCTTCTAGAACCTTCTTCGTGTGGCGCCAACTTGAAGGGGTTATACCCCTTCCTAGCCGACCTACATTAAGGAGCATCTTATCCATTGACCTTTCCTTTTGAAAGATCAAAGGATAAGATCTTTTGGAAGCCACCACTTGGGTTGTTTTATCCCATAGGTGGCTGGCCAACATAGCCTCCCACCTCTTTAAAAGACCCCCACGGGTGGCCATTAACCCCCCTTAGTTCTTCCTTAGTTCCTCCCTCCTTCCTCCTTAGATCACTACCACCATGGCCCTCCCTACCACCCTTCATAGCCGTTCACCACCTCCATTGGTGGTCGGACTCCACCTTCTTCCTTGGCCTCTCCAAGGTCGCCAAGGACTTCCCCTTGGAAGCCCCCTTAGTGCCCTCCTTCTAGTTTCCTAGTAGATTAATTCTTCTTCTAGTTTTCTCCATATTTCTAGTAGTAGTTCTAGTTCTAGTTCAAGTTGTTCTAGTTTAGTGATTATCAAATATTGATTTCAGTCTTTCATCAAGTTGTGAACCAATTCTATATATTTCTATTTGATGAATGAAAGTTGAGTTTCTTTGATTTATATTGTGGCATGTGCGATTCATTCCAATATTTTATCATGCCTCTTTTACAATAGGGTGTGCTTTGATTTCAAAATCATGATCGTGTTGGTCTTCATAATCACTCCTATAATTACTACGACCATACGATTCACGCCTAATCCCTTTCTACACTTGGCACATCTTATGCACCAACGAACCCACCAAATCACTTTTCAAATCACAATCATTGAACTTCATTTTGATTAGAGTTATCTTTCCATTTTCCAAAAATCAAAAACCACAAAAGAAAATCAAAAATAGAAAACCCAAAAAAAAATTGCATGGCTGCTCCTACTCGGATGAACAGTGCGATGATTCATCAAAACTCTCTCGATAGCATTTACGTATTCATGAAATTTCACGATGAACATTACACGTATTCTTGCTATATCTATTTGCACTACATTATGATCGTGCATTACGAGAATGCAACAGGAGAATTTACCATATAGGAGATCCGCTACTCTGTAGATTTTAGATTAGTTAGTTTCTTAGGAATTAGATTTAGATTAGAAGTCAAGTGTCGATTTCAAATCTCGCTTAATCACGCCTCCCAAAGTTCGATCGGGACTCCTTTGAGTTTTGATATTTTAAATTTTGTTGGGATTGATTTTGCATGCTATCCTATGATACTCAGAAATACATTTTTGTGCAATTTTACGCTCCAATAGAGCACTCCTTCACCATTGGTAGGGCGGAGGAGAGGAAGAGGAGGTGAGACAGATGGTTTCCCTGCTGGAGAAAACCCAAGAAGGTGGTGAGAAGACTTGCCTGAGAAGGGAGAGAACCCTACTGACTGGTTGTGGTGGGGGAAGAGGGTAGGGAACCTATCATTGAAATCAGAGGTAGGGGTGGGTATTTATAGGTTCCAACGAAACTCAAGGAGTGTTTGTGCGAAATCACCGATGTATAGGAAATGAGTCATAGTATAGTTGACAAGATCACTCAAAACATTTAAATTTATAAAACTTAGATTCAAAAAGGATTCCGAGGTCGTTCGCAAGGAGAAATTGTGCAATTCAATTCACCAATCATAATTTAACAATAAATATATATGCAATTAAAATAAATAAAATGCTTAGAATGATATTTTAATGAAGAATAGAGTCTCAGTGCAAAAAGATTTGGTTAAAATGGTGATTTGAATCACTAAAATAACCATTTAAGTTTAAGCTCTTAATCTACTCAAATATTTGAACATAAACCACAATCAATAATTCACGACAATCAAGTACTCAAATGTTTCAATAATAACGAGCAGAATGAAGCACCAGTGGGGGTCAGATGTCAACCAAATGCTTCAGATGCCTTACCAGAAGAGGCTCAAGGCTCTCTCTCTCAAGAGCCTCAGAAGAACACAGCAGCAGCACCAACAGAGGCTCAAGGGCCTCGTACAAAGCCTGTAGAGGCTAAGTATTGAGAGAAGAAGAGGGCTCAAATCCCAAGGAAGCAAAACTTGCCCTGATGAGAGCCTCATCATGAGCCATAACTAGCTCATTTTGACCCAATAAAGAAGATAAAAGCTCCTACATAACCTAGAAGAAGGCCTAAATGAAGGAATAAGTGCTCTAAGAAGAAAACATGAAATAAAGGTTAAAACTGTAATTTTACCATTGCAGTACATAAATGGGATTTCTCAGAGACAAAACATAGGTCAAATGGTCTAAATGAGATAAAAAGTGGGTTGAGTCAATCAGAAATGGGCTCATGTGCAATCTAGGATTAAATGACATTTGGTGACCCTAAAACAGACCCGCTTAATTCAACAAGGTTTCGGTCGGGATAAAAATCAAGTAAACCCTCTAAAAATCATGGAAAAATATCCCCTAGGGTTTAGAACACTTAATTTGGCCTTTGGAACCCAGTTTGACTTAGATTAGGGTCCTAGCTCATCAATTAACCTAATTTGGGTTTTTACGCAAAATGTCCAATCAAACGTGGTCAAACCTAAAATCCAACTTCACCATTGGATTCCTTAGGTCAAAATTAGGTTTATACCAAAATTTGGACCTAAGGGGAGGTCATCTTGACCTACTTTGCAATTTAGTACACCCAAATCATAATTTGGTCCTTATCTTTTGAAAATCATCGCAGAGAGCCCCCTAACTTCCTTGCCAACCTTACAATCAGGTCCTTCTGCCATTATTGGGGCAGAATCCTTCTCCGGCGAGGATTAGAAAGGGAATACTCTCTAATTCCTCAGAGATCCCCTCACAGAAATGGAAGGGAGATTCTCTGAGGAATTCCCTTCCATCTGAGGTCTATCACGATCTCTGATTTGATCCCAATCTCTCGTGCGAACGCACGAGGGATTTGGGTATCCACCTACTTTCCTTCTCCGGTGAGCCGTCGGAGATGATTGCGCACCCTCCACGCACTAGAAAGTTCGGCCAGCACCTATAAAAGAATCCCCAAACCCGGCTGCTCAATTTCAGACTTGTCTTGGCGGAGATTCCCCCAAATTTTCTTCTCTTCCATCTCCGGCCAAGGAACCCGCAAGCTCCGGCAACCTCCTCCCCTCCTTCTCGTCGCTTTGCTGCCATACCAGCAGCAGAGTCTACTTCACCTCTTCCTCTCGCGTCGCGCCGTACCAAGCGCGCGTTCCCCCGACCTCTTCCTCGTCGCCGCTCCCTCCCTCAGGGTGCTTCTTCTCCGACGACGGCAGCTACGAGCCGTCCACTCCGCTGCCTCCTTCTCTTCCAGAATAGTCCAGATACATTCCCCATCTTCCCCTCTCTCTTTTCCCCCTTGCATTTCATTTAATTACCCCTCGACCACGCCTGACCACCGCCATCTTCCAACCCTCCGGCCATCCTCCGGCGAATCGCTCCCGTCACTCCACACTTCCGCATGACTCGCCGACCAACTCAGAGGCTCCGCCTCACCACAAGGAACATCCTCCACCCACCCACTGTCGCTCTACACCCACACAACGCTCCCCCGAACACACCCACATCTCCGGTCACAGGATGACCTAGGCACGCACGCCTAGGCCGTCCCATGACCTGCTGCACCGTGCACCACCTTCGCCGTGCCACGGCGAAGGTCCCCAGCTGATCTGATTAAGTCGAGAGTCTTGTTTTGTGTTTGATAGTATTCAAGCCCCTGCCGCCATTGACAGTGACGCAGAGCAGCTCCAGGCTTCAGGACGTCCAGACTTCAGGTGCAGCGGACTCGGGCAAGCAGTGCAAAGTTATCTGGTCCAGCAAGGAACGCAGCGAAGTCCGCAGCCTTGGCAATCAAAGAAGGTCTTCTGCAGGCATGCGCGAGAGCAGGGCAGGACTAATAGTCCCACATCGGCAAAATACGAAGCACAGGTATGATTTAAATTGATTTTGTGTTACTGTCTCTTCGCCTCCGAATGCACAGGGGTGAGGTCCCTCACCTTACTCACGCTTGCCTCGTCAGCGGTTTCACCTCGCGGATCTGGTGGGCTCCGACTCGACCCTATCTGAGCACACCTCGCGCATCACCCACACGCCGGTGCGCCTGGTCCTGGGTGCGAAATCCGACCTGATTACCCGCGGCTCTGGGAGAGCGTCCTGTGAGTGATTTGCAGAGAGAGAGAGACGTGTGGGTAGAGGGAAGGGGGTAGGTTTTGCTGTGTTGTGTGCAGGCAAGCCAAGCACTGAAGAGAAGAAGCTCAGCCGCAGGAAGGAGAAGAGAAGAAGAAGCTCTGAAGAAATGGCTGAGCAAGGCAGAAAGAAGGAAGAAGAAAGAAAGGCAAGGCAGAAAGACCAAGGAAGGAAAAGCCTTTGCAAAAGAAAAGAGAAGAGAATCCAAAGAAGAAGAAGACCAAGAAAGAAGAAGACAGAAGAGAGAAGTAAGGAGGAAGGCTGTAGAGAAAGCAAAAAGAAGGCCAAAACAGGAAGAAGAATAGCTACATTTAAGACATCTGATATAGAAATCAGACGTCCAATCTTGTTCTCTCTTAGCAATTTTCTTTTAAATCTCTCTGTGAATCAATTGTCTTTTATTTAAAAGTTGTATTCTCTAGCTTTTTAAAAGTACTTAGATTGCTCCCTGTGTTCGACCTCGGATACTCCGATTTTCGAGTAAAAAATTCTTTATTTGTTTTGAACGCTTTTTCGGCTATATTACAACGTGTTATCTTCTAAAACCCGATCGAGCGCGATAAACATTTTGGCGCCGTTGCCGGGGAGCAACGGGCACTTTTAAAGCTTTTGATTACAACTTTTTGATCCAATATTTGACCTAACTCCTCTCTTTGTTGTGCTTATTGCAGGGATAGCAAAAAGGAAAGAAGAGCAGCTGCACAACAGACACTCCAAAGAACAGGTAATTTCCATAAGCCCTCTCTCTTAACTCCCTCAAAATCTGAAAAGAAAAAAAAAAAAGAACAATCAACTTAGGGCTACCTGTTTCATATTTAGTAACTCATCAAGTTGCCTGATTTTCATTTCATCACATTTTTATCTGCTCATCCAACTAAGGTAACTAGGGCTAAAACTTTCTTGATTGAGCCCTAGGTACTAAATTTTGAGGCAACTAAATTGGACCCACTAGAGCCAAGTTAAGAATTAAAAAGCTAGGGTTTTTAGAGACACATCTTATCTTAAACAAAGAAACAAATTTTTCCAAAAAGAGGTGTGCCTAAACCTTGTTTGAAAAGATCTATACAAGAGGAATCCTAAGCAAATCAGGCTTTTAATCCATTTGAACCCTAAAAGAAAGGACCTAAAAGCTCTCAAAGGAATAAGAGGTAAAGTTGATCCCTTGGGATAACCAACCTTAAAATTAGGTCACTTTTTCACTCAAAATACCTAAAAGTTCAAGTGGAACATTAAGCACCTTGATCTTAAAGTAAAATAGGTAGACTTAAGAGGTCAAGGTTCCCATTCTGGTCTACCTAGAACCGCAGTGACAAGAGAGGTTGGGTAGGGGAAACCCTGTAACTCGTGGGGATGCTCTACCATGTAGGGGTCTTTGCAGGACTCTCCCTCTCTGGCTGCCCAAGTATTTCTCAAGTGGACGACCTTTCTGACTAAGGGGTCCATCCGCCCCGAACCTCTATAGTCACCCAACAATTTTTGGGTGTCTTGATTGGGTCCAGCACCTTCTAATCTCATCACATCCTTCATTGCATGTTCGATAGGAGGTCCTTAAGACCACCCTTAAGACCTCCTTTAGAAATTCACTCTTGTCGAGACCAAGCCTCGATGCCCTTGTTTGTGCAGCAACCCCACCACATAAATCTTTCATCTGATTCAGACCCTGGTTCTCCTTCTTCTTCTATCATGGCACAACCCATTGAAGAGGAGAATAACCTTGAACACCAACTTCAACGCCTTAATGATCTCTTTCAGAACTTTGTAAACCCACCGCAGCGACCTATGATGCGAGATCACTATAATCCCGCTGCGGTGGCGATCGACCCTCGAGTACGAATCCCGATTGGAGGACCTGATTCTGAACTGAAGCCTAATATGATTCATGCCATACCAAAGTTTCATGGGCTTAACTCTGAGGATCCATTCCAACACATTAAACAACTTAAGCATCTGGCCCAGACCTTCGGGTCAGATCTACAAAATCGGGATATCCTACTCATGAAAATGTTTTCGTTCTCCCTCTTGGACAAGGCCGCACATTGGTATCAAACTCAGACCCGTCCGATCAACACATGGGAGGAACTTTAGTCCGAATTTTTGAAAAAATTCTTCCCCGTTGGCCGGACGAATGCCTTGCGTCACCAGATCACTCATTTCACTCAACAGCCGGGAGAACCTCTTCACGAAGCATGGGATCGATTCTTAGATCTCATGCGAAAGTGTCCCCATCACGGAGTTCCTAAGTGGGAACAAGTCCAGTCTTTTTACCAGGGACTCCGTGAAGACATTCGTTTATTTGTCAATGCAACGTGTGGAGGAAACATCATGGGTCAACATGAGGATACGGTGTGGGAGATTCTCAAAAACATGTGCGAGAACTCCATAAATAATGACTCCATGGGCTTATTCGACAGGACGAATGCCCGCGCATCGACGAATCTGAGAGGGACACATGAGATGCAGGACTTGTCCAATTCTGTCGACTTGGAACTGATGGCCAGTCGGTTGGACAAGGTTTCTATCATAGAAAAGAAGGTGGACGAGCTAACTCATCATTTGCAGCAAGCCACCTCTGCGCAAAACTCTTTTGCACGACCACCTCTGGCAAGGGAAACTGTGCAAAACATCTATCACCAATCTGCCGAGGGGATGGACCCATATCCACCCCCGTCTGCCTCTCAGACTGGAGTGACCTCCGATCCATTCTACTCGAGTTGGGGGAACTCTGAACCCTCGTATTCTAACTTTCCTAAGGTTCCTCAGAACTGCGAGGACCTCAACGCCATCCAGAATGACCCATTCTCCAATACCTACAACCCTGGATGGCGAAATCATCCTAACTTTCAGTGGGCGGGAAATTCTCAAAGCCCACCATATCAACCCTGTCCACAAGCCCCTCGTCCATATCAGCCGCCTTAGCCTCGGCCCAATCCCACCTACCAATTCGGGCAAAACCAGGATCAAATGACTCTTATCCTTCAAGCACTGGCTGACATTCAAAAGACGAATGCGGCAATGCAAAAACAGCACAAGGACGAGATCACAGAGGTTCGCAACCAACTAGCCCAGATGGCAAATTCCCGCCAACTTGGTACCCTTCCCTCGCAACCTCTACCCAACCCAAATAACGTGCTAACCCAGAAGCGCGTTATGAATCCAAATTCGGGCCAAACACATGTGATTTATTAGGCCCCTGCTACTCCATCACTAGACGGGATGGAGGCTTCAACATCTTATGCGGGATTTCAGCAGCAGCCACCACTCCTACCTAACCCAAATCAGGCCGGATTGAACTCTGTAACAACACGTAGTGGTAGAACAACCCAAGACCCGCATTATCCCAACCACTCTAAGCCTGATGATAGCCAAGACCCTAGGATAGATATCCAAGATACTACTGTCTCAGATCAAGAACCTGGACCTATCCTAGAGGAACCACCTAGGATCCCATTTCCTGAGGCCTTGACCAAAGGAAAAAGGACAACCAAACCTGTGGCTCCTGAGGAGGATCTGGTCAAGCTCTTTGAACAGGTCCAGATAAACATCCCGTTGATGGATGCAATCCGCCACATACCGACTTACGCAAGATTCTTGAAAGACATATGCACACCTAAACGTAAGCCGCGAACCAAGGATGGGAATCCAATCGTACTGTCAGAGGAAGCCAGCTCTGTCATCTTGAGCAAACTCCCACCCAAGGCTAAAGACCCAGGAACTCCCTTGATTTCTTGTAAAATTGGTGAAACCCAATTTGATAGAGCCCTACTAGATCTAGGTGCCTCCATAAATTTAATACCTACATCCCTCCTTGACCACCTTGAAGAATCTGAACTTAAACCCACTGAGGTGACATTGCAGTTAGCCGATCGATCCATCAAGTCACCTAGAGGAATACTCGAGGATGTCATTATTAGGGTACGAGATTTCTATTTCCCGGTGGACTTCATAGTACTGGACATGGATGCACCTAAGAACCCAAGGGACACACCAATCATATTAGGGAGACCCTTTTTGGCCACTGCTAGGGCCAACATAAACTGCGAAGAGGGCCAGATAGAATTAAAATTTGGGAATCAAAACCTGAAGATTGACATTTTTAAGGCCCAACAAGGGATTAATTGCGGGGTTATAGAGGAAATATGTGATATCAGAGCTGTGGTTGATGAATTGCATATAGAGGACAACCTAATTATCCCTGATCAACCACTAGAGAATCAAAACCCACTAACAAAGGAGTGCGAACATGATCTAGACACATCTACGACTCCTACCCTTGTCCCTGATACAAACCCCGAACCGCCCGCTACTGCTGACAATCCTGTCATGGAACTCAATCCCCTTCCCGAACATCTGAAGTACGTCTTTTTGGATTCGAATCAGACGTTTCCTGTGATTGTCAACTCTCGACTCACACCTGACCAGGAACTCCATTTGATTTATGTTCTCCAGCAACATCGTAGAGCCATTGGATGGACTCTTGATGATTTGACTGGTATAAGCCCTTCATACTGCACACATCGAATCTACACAGAAGAAGGCGCACGACCTTCAAGAGAAATGCAAAGATGCCTAAACCCTAACCTACAGGAGGTCGTGAAAAAGGAGATCATAAAGTGGTTAGATGCAGGGATCATCTACCCGATCTCCGATAGTCGTTGCGTGAGTCCAATACAGGTGGTGCCTAAAAAGGTAGGACTTACCATTATCACGACTGAAGCTGGAGAAGTCATTCCGACCCGAATAGCTAACTCGTGGAGAGTCTGCATTGATTACAAAAGACTTAATTCCTCCACGAAGAAGGATCATTTCCCACTACCGTTTATTGATCAAATCCTCGAAAAACTAGCTGGAAATAGGTTTTTCTGCATTCTTGACGGGTATTCCGGTTACAACCAGGTGGCAATCCATCTAGAGGACCAAGAAAAAATCACATTCACCTGCCCCTTCGGGACGTACGCGTTTCGAAGGATGCTGTTCGGTCTATGCAATGCACCCGCAACTTTTCAGCGGTGCATGCTTGCCATATTCTCAGATATGGTAGGTGATTATCTGGAAGTCTTCATGGATGACTTTTCAGTTTTTGGAGAATCATTTGACGATTGCCTCCAACACTTGGTCCAAATACCCAGGCGGTGCATCGAGGTGAATTTGGTTCTTTCCTGGGAAAAGAGCCATTTCATGGTGCCTGAGGGAATTGTCCTGGGACATCTAATCTCGGAGAAAGGCATCCAAGTGGATCGAGCTAAGGTTAACCTGATTTCCAAGCTTCCTATGCCTAGCTCGATTAAGGACATCCGATCTTTTTTGGGGCACGTCGGTTTCTACCATCGATTCATCCCTGCTTTCTCCAGAATCGCGCGCCCCTTGACCAATCTTCTTTCCAAGGATGTGCCTTTCGAAATTTCCAAGGAATGCACTCAAGCATTTGAGAGCCTACGTGACCGAGTCACCTAAGCCTCGATCCTAGAGTCCCCTGATTGGTCTCAATCCTTTAAGATCATGTGTGATGCATATGACTTCGCTGTAGGAGCGGTTTTGGGGCAGAAAATTGACGGGAAACTTGTGGTCATTTACTACTCTAGCAAAACACTGGATGAGGCTCAGCGTAACTATACGGTTACTGAGAAAGAGCTGTTGGCCGTAGTATTTTCCCTGGAAAAATTCAGATCATACCTTCTGGGTTCCCGTGTTATCATATACTCGGATCACACAGCTGTGAGGCATCTCCTTGCTAAGAAGGACATGAAACCTCGATTAATCCGATGGATCTTGCTATTGCAAGAATTTGACCTCGAGATTCGCGACAAGGCGGGAAAGCAAAATGTGGTAGCCGATCACTTGTCCCGCCTTCCTTCTGAAATTATTGATCCTTCCGGACCTATTACAGAACACTTTCCTAATGAGCACCTCCTGACTATCAGTACAAGTCTTCCATGGTTCGCTGATATAGTTAATTACCTGGCATCACATCAGATTCCATCCGATTGGCCGAAGGCCAAAAAGGACAAATTACGCTCCGATGCCAAGTATTACCTATGGGAAGACCCGTATCTATTCCGCATTGGTGCTGATCAGATAATCCGCCGGTGCGTCGCGGAAGTGGAAATCAAAGACATACTCTCATTCTGCCATGACCAGGCATGCGGTGGACATTTTTCAGGACATAAAACCGCATCAAAAGTCCTCCAGTGTGGCTTTTACTGGCCCACAATTTTCAAGGATGCATACGATCACTATAAGGCATGTTCCTGTTGCCAGACTCTGGGCAACATGAGCCATCGAGACATGATGCCTCTACAGCCGATCTTGGTATGCGAAATTTTTGATATTTGGGGGATTGATTTCATGGGACCCTTCCCGATCTCGGATGGCTTCGAATATATCTTACTCGCAGTTGACTATGTTTCCAAGTGGATAGAAGCCATTCCGACCCGAACCAACAATCATAAAGTCGTTATAAAGTTCCTCCATCAAAACATTTTCTCCAAGTTCGAGATTCCACGTGCTATAATTTCCGACGGAGGGACCCATTTTACAAACACTCAGTTCAGGTCATTGATGACCAAGTACGGGGTGTCACACCGAATCTCTACTCCCTACCACCCCCAAACTAACGGTCTAGCTGAGCTATCTAACCGAGAGATCAAGAAAATCCTTCAGGTTACTGTTCGACCTGATAGAAAAGATTGGTCTTCTCGGCTTCCGGAAGCATTGTGGGCCTATAGGACCGCCCACAAGACCCAATTAGGAATGTCTCCCTTCAGACTAGTGTACGGGAAGGCATGTCACCTCCCCGTCGAGTTGGAGCATAAAGCCTATTGGGTAGTACGGACCTGTAATCTTGACCTTTCTAAGGCTGGAACCCACAGAAGACTTCAAATGAGCGAAATCGATGAATTACACCACGACGTGTATGAGAACTCGCGAATTTACAAAGAATGGGTTAAATCTTTTCACGACAAACACATTTCTAGAAAGGTCTTTCATCCTGGTCAAAAAGTTTTACTCTTTGATGCCCGACTCAAATTATTCCCAGGAAAGCTAAGATCCAAGTGGGTGGGACCCTACCTAGTCTGACAAATCTTCGAAAATGGAGCCATTGAAATTAGCCCACTCAGCCACGATTCTGAACCTTTTGTCGTGAACGGTCAGAGACTCAAGCCGTTCATTGACATGACCAATATAGATTTGGCTAAGTCATCCTTTACCCTCCATTCCTCTTGAACTCATTGCGCCCAGCCGATGGCGTAAAACTTACCACTTAACGGGAGGCAACCCGTCATTCTTTGAAAAACCCGAAACCTTTTCTGACATCTCTATGTGGAACTCATATTGCACTTTAGGGTTCATCCATTAGCACAGCCAACTTCACCTCAGGTATACCTACCCGATATTAGAAATCATTCGCAACAAGTCACTTCGACCCATTCACTCACCACACACCTGTCCTAATGCATGAACTAAGCTAAATTCGAACCCACCTAAATTACAATGGGGACATTGCAAGTCTTAGGCATGGGGGGGTATGAAAGTGCAAAATGTCAGGAAATTCATATAAAGAAAGGGTTTCATAAAAAAAAAAAAAAGAGACTTGATAGAGGGGAGGACCAATTCAGGGTCATACAAATGAGTGGAAGAAAAGAGAGCAAAATGACAAAAAGGAGCACAAAAGGAAAATAAAAAGAAATAGTCATTAGTAAAAGATTAAGGGGTTAACTGAAGTTCTAGACCGAATCAAGAAAAAGAAAAGAAAAGTGCTATGGAGATATAACAAGAGGTTAGCAGGAACACTGGTCTTAGGCCTCTCGGGCTAGTATCTTTAGCTTAAAAATTCACGTATCCATTAAAATCTGGATAGTCCTTAAGAGGTTGAGGAAAATGCGAAGCTTGAGTATTAGGTCTAAGGCTTAGGAAGTATTCGGCCTCATTAACTGACCTCCGATTTGCGGGATTCGGTAACCTAAGCACCCCAAATTCACACACAGTCTGGTTCAGTGCGCATAAACATCCAAATCACGCGAAAAGCGTTTAATGTTATGAAAAAGTCACCTAGATTAGGAGTGGTCAATCAACACAAATTGATTTGGATGAGTTCCCAGCGCGGAGAGGCGGGAAATTCCCCTCGAAGATGCGTAACAACATATCGTCTCCTCGGTGCTTGTCTCTTAGGATATTTAAATATCCTACTGGGGGCATGTAAGCACTCTGCTGGTTCAGATACCATGGGCGGCATTATCGCGAAATGTCGATTGCCAGGGTCTGGATTCGGCCACGGAATGCCATGGGCGGGATTATCTCGAAATCTCGAAAGCCAGGGTTCCGGGGGTTGCCATGGGAGGGATTATCTTGAAATCTCGAAAGCTAGGGACCCTTGAGGATTGATGATGGGGACGAGGAATTCGATACAGATAGTGTTGAGAAGCTAATCCGAAGCTAGAAATAAAAAGAAAAGAGAGAGAAAAGCTCTCCAAACAAATAAATCTTCTATCTCTCTCTTACAAAAAAATGCACTGCAAACTGAACTTAGGCTAAAAATGTCTCAAGCACGGGTGCTTTAACCGCGGAGTCCAACAAACATTAGGTTAGTTTCTATGGGCCGTAGAAACCTTTGCGGAAGACTGAGGCTAAAGCGGAACAGGTCCGGATTTTGGTTGGTACTTGAGTACCTCTAGGCCTATTGTCGGCATTCCTACCTAATCACAAAAGAAAAGGAGAAGCACTTATCATGATTGTTGACTGACATTCAGGGTCTAGAATGAAAGTTAAAACTTTGAAATTTTGCTAAGGGACTAGCAAAAGCTAGGCATGGGGGTATGATGGGAGCCTCATCATGAGCCATAACTAGCTCATTTTGACCCAATAAAGAAGATAAAAGCTCCTACATAACCTAGAAGAAGGCTTAACTGAAGGAACAAGTGCTCTGAGAAGAAAACATGAAATAAAGGTTAAAACTGCAAATTTACCATTGCAGCACATAAACAGGATTTCTCAGAGGCAAAACATAGGTCAAATGGTCTAAATGGGATAAAAAGTGGGTTGAGTCAATCAGAAATGGGTTTATGTGCAATCTAAGAATTAAATGACACTTGGTAACCCTAAAACAGACCCGCTTAAATTAACAAGGTTTCGGTCAGAATAAAATCAAGTAAACCCTCTAAAAGTCATGAAAAAACATCCTCTAGGGTTTAGAACACTTAATTTAGCCTTCGGAACCCAGTTTGACCTAAATTAGGGTCCTAGCTCTTTAATTAACCTAATTTGGGTTTTTATGCAAAATGTCCAGTCAAACGTGGTCAAACCTAAAATCCAACTTCACCATTGGATTCCCTAGGTCTAAATTAGGTTTATACCAAAATTTGGACCTAAGGGGAGGTCATCTTGACCTACTTTGCAATTTAGTACACCCAAATCACAAATTGGTCCCTATCTTTTGAATATCTTTGCAGAGAGCCCCCTAAGTTCTTCGCCCCCTTTGCAATCCGGTCTTGCCGCCATTGTTAGGGCAGAATCCAGCTCCGGCGAGGTTTAGAGAGGGATTACTCCCTAATCCCTCAGAGATTCCCTCCCAGAAATGGAAGGGGGATTCTCTGAGGAATTCCCTTCCATCTAAAGCAGAACATGATCCCTGGTGTGAACCCAATCTCTCGTGCGAACGCACGAGAGATTTGGGTATCCACCCTCCTTCCATCTCCGGTGAGCCGGTAGAGTTAATTGCGCGGTCTCCACGCGCTGGAAGGTGCGGCCAGCACCTATAAAAGACTCCCCAGACCCTGCCGCAGATCCTAAGCTTGAATTTGACGGAGATGCCCGCAAATTTCCTCTCTCCCATCTCCGGCCAAAAGACCCGCAAGCTCCGGCGACCTCCTCCCCTCCTTCTCGTCGCTCTGCTGCCATACCAGCAGCAGAGTCAACTCCGCCGCTTCTTCCCACGTCGCGCCGTACCAAGCGCACGTGCCCCTGCCCTCATCCTCGTCTTCGCTTCCTCCCTCAGGGTCCTTCCCCGACGATGGCAGTTACGCGCCGTCCACTCCGCTGCCTCCATTCCTTCCAGATCACCCCAGATACCCTCTCCATCCTCTCCTCTCTCTTTTCCCACTGCTATTTTATCCAATTACCCCCCGACAGTGCCTAACCACCTCCATCGTCCTCGCCTCCGACTGCCCTCCGGCGAGCTGCCCACACCACTCCGCCCCTCCACACGGCCTGCCAACCCTCTCGTGAGCTCCGCCTCACCACCAGGAGCTCAGTCCACCCCTCCACTGCCACTCCAGACCTCCACAATCATCCCCCGATCAACCCCACACCTCCGACCGCAGGTTGACCTAGGCATGCACGCCTAGGCCAACCTGCGGCCTGCAGCACCGTCCACCGCCTTCGCCGTGTTACGGCGAAGGTTTCTAGCTAATCTGATTAGGCCAATAGGCCGTTCTTGTGTACGACAGGTTGCAGCTCTTGCCGCCATTAACGGCTGAAGCAGTGAGGAGCTCGTAGCAGCTTCAGGCACCAGGGATCCCAGGCTGCAGGTGCAGCAGACTCACGCGAGTGTCACGAGGCAAGTGAGGCCAGCAAAGTCGCACTGCGAGGCCAGCAGCTGGGGAAATTGCACGACGGAAGCTCTGTGGGCGTGCGTGAAATCGGGGCTGATCAGATAGTCCCACATCGTGGACTCGCGAAACACAGGTATAATATAAATTGTTTTTGTGTTTTAAACTTACTACCTCCGTAAGCACAGGGGTGAGGTCCCTCACCTGCCCTCACACCCGCCTCGTCCGCGGCTTGACCTAGCGGATCTGGCAGGATCCGACCCGACCCTAACCTTGAGCACTCCTCGCGCATCACCAACTGCCGGTGCGCCTGGTCCCAGGTGCGAATCTGACTCGACTACCCGTGTAGCTCTTGGAGAGCGTCCTTGAGCGAATTGCATAGAAAGAGAGAGACATTTGGGTAGAGGGACAGGGGTAGGTTTTGCTTTGGCCGTGGTGTGCACAGGAAAGAAGAAGCAAAGGAAGAAGCGAACACTAGGCAGTTGCAGAAAAGGAAGAGAAGAAAGAAGAAGAGGTTGTGTAGCAGAAAAAGAAGGAGAAGCTTTCGTAGAGAACCAAAGAGCAGAAAGAAGGGAGGCAAGGCAAAAGAAAAGAACAAAGAGAAGGCCAAGTGAAGACTCTGCAAAGATCAGAAGAAGAAGAAAGAAAGAAGCCTTCGCAGGAGAAGAAAAAAGAGAAGGAAGGCAAGGCAGGAGAAGAAATAAGAGACAAGAGGCAAAGGCAGAAAGAGAAAGAAGCAGAAAGGAGAAGAGAGAAAGGGGATTACATTTAAGACGTCTGATACAGAAATCAGACGTCCAATTCTATTCCCTTTTACAAATCTTTTTTTTAAAATTCTCTCTTTGAATCACTCATTTTCACTTAACAGTTGTATTCTTTGGTTTTAAAAAGTACTGAGATTGCTCCCCGTGTTCGACCTCGGATACTCTAATTTTTCGAGTAATAAAATTCTTTATATTTGTTTAAACGTTTTGTCAGTTATACTACAACGTGATACATTTTAAACCCGCACAAAAACGTGAGAACAGAGAGGTGGAGAGAGTTTAGGGAAATTAGGGAGAGGGAGAGTGGTCGAGGGAATCCGGCTGTGATGGGCCGGAGCCGGAGAAGGTGATGAAGTTCGGGGAGGTGGCAGCGACGATGAAGAGGCAGAGAGTAGTCCCTCTTTGGTCGGAGAGATGCGGAAGAGGAGGAAGGAAGAGGGCCATTTTGAAGAAAACAATGAGAAGTTAGGGGGCTAAATGTAAATATTTCAAAAGGTAGGTGCTTAGGAGTGAAAAATAGAGTTTAAATGGACTAAAATACAAACTAGGTCAAGATAGACTCTGATTGAGCCCAAGTTTTGGTACCAACCTAATTTGGACTCAAGGAATTTGATGGTGAAGTTGGATTTTAGTTTTGACTAAGTTTAACAAGGAAATTTGCATAGAAACCCAAATTAGGGCAAAAAATTGCCTGTGACTTTGTTTAAGGTCAAAATAGGTTCAAATAGTCAAATCAAAAATACCAAACCTAAAGGAATATTTTTCTATGAATTTTAGGAGGTTTAGATGAATTTTATTCTGACCAAAACCTCTGTAATTTAAGCAAGTCTAAAATTACAATTTTGGGTGCTGTATTGGTTTTCGAAATGCGTGAAATCCCGTTCCCGTTTGCATGGTGACAGAAGCCGTTCTTCATGCATTTTGAAGTCATTGGAAATCGTAGTATAGTCACACTAAAATTCTCGTCAAAAAATGATTTTGTAAAGATAACGAGACTTGAGTCTTGGTCGTTTGTCTCTAGGAGGCGTTTATTCAAATTTGAAATCTATCTTTTTCACTCTACTTGCTTAAAATCGCATGGCGGTTTATGGTTATTATGTATTTATGCATGACATGCTTAGTTGCCAGAATATCAGAAATTAAAAGCAGGAAACTTTAATCACACAAAATATATTACAATAAGCTCATGGTGATTCTCAAGACATAGACACATATATATATATAGAAAAGATCTTTCATTGATTCAGCAGGGTGTTTACAACATGGAACTAGTGGAAAGCTTATAGAGGAAAGCTTGAAAAGATAAAACTAGCTAACAGAAAATGATTGCATACAGGAATCTATGGGGGGATTTTGCATGCGTCATTGGGGGAGAGTAAAGATCTACACTACTCACCAGTAATAAAAGCATGTAAACTATGAAGAACTAATCTACTAATCTAGTAGAAATAAGGGCATTCGGAGGTGGGTTCCAATGTCCTTTGAGTTGGTTGAGAGGAGAACGAGGGCTAGCTAATTGTTCTTAGGCTGGCCCTTGGAGAGAGGTTGGAGAGGTGATCCAGCATCTTGGTGTGGAGATGGTGGTAACCATGGTGAGCAACTTGTTGAGGTGGAGTGGAAGTGAATGTAGCTAACCTAAATGGAAGTGAATGAAGCCAAGAAATGGATGGGTGCAAATGGCCACCCCTTAGGTCTTTTTATAGACCCAAGGGAAGCTCTCTAGAGAATTATGGAATTATCTAGAGGGGCCTATGGTGGGAGCTTATGGGAGAGTGAGAGAGAGAGGATGGATGGTGGTTTTTAGATCCACCAAATGTGGATCTAAAAATTGAATGGCTCTTGGTTGCTAATTTTAGCAACCAAGGCAACAACACATGGTAGAGAGTTCTAGAGAACTCTAGGCTAGGTATTTTTCATGTGCATGGTGTGTGTGGGTCGAAACTTAGGTGGCTAGGTTGATTAGGTTAGGTTCTAGTGGGTTTAGGTCAAGGTAGATCTCAAATTAGGGTTGTAAACCCTAATTCACTAAGGTAAAGTGCAATTAAACTTAATACAAGTTTACTTGAGTGTGTGGAAACTTAATTGAGAGTAAAATAACTCAATTAAGTTAGGTCTAGGTCAATTGGACTCTCACTGAGTCCAATTGGATAGTGTGTGCTAAGATTAGGGCTAAATTGGACTCAATGAGTCCAATTGAATGGGCTGATGGAATTGACTAAGATCCAAGTCAATTAGGTTTAGTGAGGACCTAATTAGATCCTTAGGGAGGTGTAGAGGTGATGTACTAGGGTTAGGGTACCTTAATTTAGGTTCCTATGGGGTTAGAATTGGGTTTAGGGGCCAAAGATCCAAGATCAAGGCTTGAATCTAAAAATAGGAGTTGGAGAGCTGTTCTTGACATCAAAAAATAGAATCAGACATCTTATACTCAAAAATCAGAAGTCCAGACTTGTTTTCTAGACATCTAATCAGAGTCAGGAAGGATTCAAGGTTCTATCTTAGGTATTCTGCAGAAATTGGACGTCTAACCAAGTGTCTGGATGTCCAATAATACTGCAGAAGTGGGTTTAAGGTGTGCAGGAGTTGGCTAAGGGTTCTGGACGTCCTATAATTCATCTGGATGTCTAGATAAAGGTTGGAATTAGGGTTTTAAGGTTTCCTAGGGTGCGGTGATCTAATCTAAGGGTGGTTAAGGCTTGGGGAAGTCTCTAGGCTATCCTAAGGCTAGGATGGACCTAAGTTCTTCACATTTTACTGCTTTATTTCTACTTAATAGAGTAGCATGCCTTAACTCCCTTACATTATTATTCACTATATCTAATCTAAGTCTTCTGCTTCAGTCCTACTGCAATACCGATTATTCCTGATCCAGCTTCAGATCCAGCTTTAGATCCAGCTTCAGATCCAGCTCCAGATCCAACTTATTACCTGTAATTGATATTATGCACTTAATCAGCACATTATAGTATTATTTTATGCATAGCTAAAGGAAAGCAGTAAAGATGTAGATAATGCTTATGCATGCATGAATTACCCTAACTTATGCTAAGTCCTAGCCTAATTTAGGTCAATTAAGACCTATGATTGCTACGCAATCACATGAACCCACTTATTAGTCTTTAATGTTTCTTTGACCTTCAATTTACCCCTAACAAACCCCTTGGTTATTCTATATTCATGATATGCTGTTAAAATTGTAGAATTAACCTTAGTTTTCTGTTCTCTTCTCAAAATAGAATGAAGTGGAGTTATAACCCTCACATGGTTATGTAGGAGCATTTATCTTTCAATCCTGACAAAAAGTGACTAGTTAGGGCCTATGTTGGTGTTCCCATTAGGGAGAATGTATCTAGACTGGAGGATGTCTAGTTTTAATAGAGAGGTTCATCATGGAGAGGTTCATCGTTGTCTCCGATGACAGTAAGCTTGTCCATATTGGAAATGGCGGTTAAAGAAACATCTAGGCCATTGTATTTGTGGAGTTAGTTACATCTAACTTGATGGCCGCAGAAAAGGTCAATTGTCGTTAGATATCCAGTAATCAGAGTCAAACATCATTAGTGATCACTAGCCGTTAATAAAGGTGAAATGAAGAAGAAGGCGTACTGAAGACCTAAATGTAAATAATGAAGGACCAAGATGTAATAAAAGGACTTAATTGTAATTAATCTTAGGGTCCAAAATGCATATCATTAATTTAGATAAGTAAATTAATTTATTTCTTTTTCAACTTTTTATTATATATTATATAAATATTAAATAATATATTTATGGCCTGAAATTACTTTTTTGCCCCTTTTAGGATTATTTAATTTAATAGTTAATATTATTACTTATATTATTAACAATATGTATAAGCTTAAGTAACTACAATTATAAATAGATAAATGCTTCTAATACAATAATTAAGCTATTTTATAATATAATTAAGGTCCATGTGTATTGTTGGCTTATTCATAATTAACAATGTTTTAATGACATTACAAGTTAATTAGCTAAGTAAACTAGTTTATTTTGGTGAATTAGGAGACATGATAAGTCACTCATCAGTAAATAGGTCAAAAGGATTATTCTGACCCTACTTGATTGTGCAAATAGAAACTCAAACCTAAAGACCCCAAAAAAATATGGAGAATTTATCTCTGAAACTAAATTTGAAAAAAACAAATTAACCACAAATTTCACACAATTTGGAGTTGTAATTAATTCTATAAAAATTTGACAAGTTAGAATTTTCAAGTTCTATTTTTAGTGCAACCACTAATCAGTGAGTGAATTTTTTCTTTTTTCTACAATAAAGTAGGAAGTGAAATGTAGTACAATTTTTCCTTACTTCAACATCAAACTATAGAAAAACTTTCAAGATTTTCAAACTCCTAGAAACTATTGTAGAAATTTTGGAAAATGGATTTCAGTAACTACATGAACTCAGAAAAGTCAAAGTGCAGGAAACAGGATCCAATCGATGTAAAACTTTGTAGCATTCTTTGGGTAGTAGAATTGATTTGAAAATAGATAATTAGATGAGCTAATTACTGATGATTGCTTTCCCTTAAGCTTGTCTCATCCCACGTGAATCCGTTAAGGCTATAGTCGAACTAGGACTCAAGGTCCAAGGCTTGAATCTTATACGAATACATGCGCACATGGAATAACTCGATTTTCTAACAACCTTACAAGACCAACTCCTCATCAGTGATTAAGAATACCTCAATTCTACCCCCTAACTTTCATGTGAAACAAAATTATCTACTCAGATACAAAAACAAAGCACAACATCTTAATAGAAAGAAAAATAATCATATTATTACAAGATTCAAGAGTTTTAACAAATAAAGGAGCACAAGTATAAAGAGATAAAACCCTAAAACCGTTGAGAAGCAATTAGTGGCTTTTCCATGTGGTGATGATGGCGAGACTCTATGAAATCTCATCATGGTGCTTCACGTCTCACAAATCTTCTCGCAAACTCTTCTCATAAGTAGTCCTTCGTGAAGTTGTTCCTCTTCGCAAGTAGATGTTCCTCTTCTTATCAGCGTGGATGATGGAGATGGTAGTAGAGAGGAGGGTGGATATCCAAGGGTTTGGGATGAGGATGGTGGAAATTGAGGGAGCATGTATTTATAGAAGGTTTTGCAACAACATTTTAGGGTTTCCTTGAATTATTTTCAATTGTCAACCTTTGTATGTTTCGAATTTCAAATTGCACATAAAAGAGAAGTTGTAGACCTCGAAATCAGATTTCAAATGCAACTTAAATTTCTCAATTTAGATTTAAATGAAAAAGTTATGACCAAAATACTAAAGGTGTGTTAGGTTGTCATGAATTTTGGGATTAGGATCTTGATTGGTTAAAATCATGTGATGTAATTGAAGCCTAATTAAATTGATTGATTACCACATTTGATTGGATGATTTCAAAGAATATTTATTGCATTTTTAGGTGTAGGGAATATTATGTGGCAAGTGAATAAGGTAGAGGCTTCTAGAAGATAGGATTAGGAATAAAATTAAGGTAGTATCACTAGGAGTGTGAGCTGAATTTTTAGAAATAGGCTTTGGACAAGGTCTAGGGTTAAGGCTAGAGTTTAGGGATCTCAACATAATTAGTTAGGGTTTAGGATTAGGGATTGAGATTAGGGTTTTAGGTATGGGCTAAAGGCAAGTTCTGGTTAGGATTAGGGCTAGGGTTTTATTGCCATATTGGATTATTCTCCTCTCAATTTGAGTTTTGATGACTTGGATTCCTGCTTCTCCTCCCCTTAGTCTAATGGGATTATACCTTGGAATAATATTTTCCTCACTGTGTGAAGGATACATAAGTATTCAAAATACTTGAGGGGGCATTCTATCAAATTTCCATGTAACCTAAACCTTCATTGTTGGAGTAATAAAACCAATAATGATTTTGATGGGTTCCTACTTGATAGAGAAATCAATTGCAATTTAAGGAGTTAAATTACACTTGATTTGACATTTAATTGCACATAATATGATTAGGTAAAGAATCCAAGTGCTGGATTGCAATTAAGTTAATTTTATGTACTAAAAAAAATCCCATAAGTTGTTATGGGTTGATTGCGCAACAATCATAAGCTCTAAATCACCTAAATTGGGGTAGATTCCTAGCATCATTATAAATATTGCATACATTTCATGCATAATTTGCATTTGCATCATGTTTACATGCTTATTTATAAATAATGTGTTTTATGGACCGATTCATTTAATAATGTCTTATCTTGTGATTACAGGTCCACATGTGAATAATAAATCGTGAAGATAAGAAATAAGGTGGAGGAAAGAGAAGAAAATATCAGGAACCCAAAGAATAATAGAGGAAATAAAGGGAGAGAGAGGAGGAGGAATAAACCCACTATCCCATCCACCACCAAATAGGCTTATCCTAGCCCTACCACCTTACACCAAAGCCAGATAGCCAAACAACCTATTCCTAAGCCCAACTAATTAAGCCTCAAGCCAATTTCCCTTCTACCCCGAATTTCCCTTTTAGGTTCCAATTGGACTCACCTAGATCTGATTAGACCCGCCTAGATCTAATTAGGCCCACCACCACCTAATCTAGACACACCCAACCAAAAAATCGACACATACACAACACCCAACTCAAAACCAACACACACACATCACAACCCACTAAAACCCATGCAACCCAACACCACACTCCAACACTTGCGACACTTAACCCTGCCAAACCCATTGCAAGAAGCCTAAAGACCCCATATAAAAACCCCAAAAAACTTGAGATCCCCCATTCTTGGGCTCCTCCCAAGAACTCCACCACCAACCTCTTCCTCCCCTCCCACTGTTGCCCACCTTCTTCCCTCTCCTTCTTTCCAAGGTTGGCTCCTCCTCCTTTGATGGCTACCACCCTCCTCTCATCTTCCTCTTCTCCATGAAGGTGACATCCTCCTCCTTCTTCAACAAGGTGACGCCCTCCTCTCCTCCAAAAAGGAAGAAGCATGGCCATGGTGGGATCCTCTTGATGTGGACTCTTCCTTGAAGGTGGGAGAATGTCCAAGTCTCCATTTGCATCATATCAATGTCCACGGCCTTGTAGCACCTTTGATGTGGACACCTTTCCTCATTCTAAGATCCTTCTTCTCCTTCTCCTTTCCTCTCTATTCTCCATTAGATGTTAGTATTAGTTGTTTCATGTTTTATTTGATATGTTATACTTATTTGTGATGATGTTTTCATATGAATAAAATGCAAGTAATTGTTGATGCCCTTTTTTCTTTTATTGTTCTTGCCATTATGATGTGAAAGGGAATGTGTTGATGCCAACTTAGGACCCATTAGGAACCTTCAAAAACACCCATATTTCAAATCTGAAAATTGTCCTAAAATGGTCCCTAGCCCCCATTAGATCACCCCCTTAGTGGTCGCCCATATGCCCAATTAGGTGCCCCTTCACTTGCCTATGTAGGAGCCCCATAGCTACCCATTTCTAAGCCATTCCCTACACCAATTAGGACCCTTAGTTGCCGCCATTTTTCAGACCTTAGATCAGTCCCAAACCTACCCATAGGTATCCTTTTATAAGCCTAAACTATCCTCATCTAGAGCCTTAACATCTATCCAAACCTATTCCCTTGCCAACCCTTAATACCCCCAAGTAGGAACCCCTTTTGTGACCCTATTTATGAGTCATTTAGACCCCATTTCCAGATCTAAAAGTGAACCTAATTTAGGCCCTTAAACCCCTAAAGCCCTCCTATTTAGATTCCCTAGGTCCTATACCCATCTATTTCGTAGATTCCACCTTTAGCCTTCCTAATCTTATCCAAAACCAACCTAATTTCAGACCTAGAACCTACCCCAATCCCAACTTATCTAAACCCCTTAGGAACCTATATCCCACACCTATAGACTCCTTAGGTGCCTTGACCATTCCTTTCTATCACCTTCATCTTCCCTCTTCTATTCTCTCCTCTCTCCTAGTTAGTTAGAATATAGGTTCATTGCATCTAGGCTACAAGTAAAAAGAGAAAAAAATAGAAAAAGAAAAGAATAAAACTTATATATATAAAAGAAAAAGATCAAAAAGAAAAAAAAAGAAAAAGTGAGAGAGAGAGAAGAAAACAAGTCAATACACCCAGTTGCCTCCCTACGAATGACTCAGAACTCACTGACCTGATTTTACAATTTTTTTTTGTTTCAACGATTTTTACTACTATGACTATTGAACAATTTTTATCTCAGCAAATTTTCATCAAACATGGGTTTATCTTGTAAATATCAAATATGATTATATCTCCACCCCTGGATGAAGATCCAAGGGTTGTCATCAAATTAGGTTTAGTCATGGAAACCCTATAACTATTTCTCTTTTACAACCCTAATGACTCCATAACATAATCCCACCTTCATTCATGAAGAGTCGTAGCTGCTGGAGCAATTGGGATTTGATCCCATTGTAGTAGGTCATCCAAGAGAAGCATCAGATGACCTACCCCTCTATAGCCAATCGATCAATCCCTTAACCTATTGACCAAATACAATGTAGACCATGTCCGAAAGCGCAGGTCTGTTTTTCAGGGAGTGCCACCTCTATAGTTGGTCGACCAATCCCCTTGATTGGTCATCTATCTTATTCTGCAACAAGTCTTACTGGTCCTTTTGAAGAGCGTTTTGGCATATGCTTGAGGAGCGAAGCCGGGGGTCGCTTTGGGATAAAAAATCATTCATAGTTCTCATTCAGATCATCTCTCCGTGACACAAAGGGTCTCATTGGCTTGTCGTGGAGTGGGAGTCCTAGGATTGCCGAGACTTATTGTAGGAGGTATTATACATAGGGTGTTGCACCACACCACCCACGAAGATATAAACTCAATACTCGTAGGACCTTTGACTGAGACGAAAATAGTTCCTCCCATGTGGCTCTAGTTTATGGTATTTTATTTGTGTTTTCTATTCTTGATTGGGTTTTGGAATTGATATGATCATGTTGTGTGAAAAATTTTAAAATACTTGTTTTTATGCTTCCTCGATGCCTTGGGTTGATTTGATCAAACCCTTCAGTGGCATCAAAGCTTTGGTCTGTCTAGTTTTCCAAAGGGTTGCGAAAATTAAAGTTTTATTTGAACCTGTTACGTAACCTAATGAGGTACTCATCATGGCTCATAATTCACTTAAAATAGCTAGTTTACCTAGTTAACTAATACTTAATATCATATAAATAGGGTTAATTATGAAATAAGTTAATAATAGGCTAGATTTCAAATTTACGTTAAATAATCATTATTAACACTAATTAAGTGTATTATTATTTTAAATTAAGATTAAGGACTTAATACATTATGATATTTAGAACTAAGGTAATATTTAAGTTGATACTTAAGTCAATAATTAAAGCTTAATGATTGCACCGCAAAAATACACCTGCAGTTGTGCCGTCTTGTGCTATTTCCTAGCATTATCAATGCATATTTGGTAAACATAGTCGCATTTGTGAATATAGACGCATGCATGCATTTAATTGAGAGGGGAGGAGAATGAAATAAGTGGCCTTGCAATTAACATTTTTCCTCAAGTGCATCTTTGCAAAATCACCATCTTTTTATTTTTTATTTCATTTGATTTGGAAATCTTTCTTCCCGCGGCTGCTGTGCATGGATTAACTTCTCCTTCGAGCCATTCTCTGCTCACAACTCTCCCTGCCAACCGCAGTAGCCCACTCCCTGCCATGCCATGCGCAAGCCATGCACAGCCAGGGCATGGCTGTGCATGGCTTTCTTCTTCTATAAAAGGAGGGCGTCTTCTTCTTCTCAAGAGCCAGCCTGGTCCCCAGCCAAAAACCAAGCACTTCTCCTTCCAAGCCACCACCCTTTCCACCCTCTCCCTCCATATGCCGGCCCTCCTCCTCCGAGGAGACACCCAGTGGACAAGAGTCTTCACTGTGGTGAGCACCCACCACCATGAAACCACCACTGCCCAGCTCTTCAAAGAGCTGGTGGGTGTGGTGGCCTTCTTCACTGTTTTCACCTTCCACGCCACTTCAGCCATTGCCATAGGCTTCAAGCTTGAAGCTCAGAGCTCCAGCAAGGCGGCAGCAGCAGCCGCATGCAGCAGCCGCACCACCTCTTTCCGCGCAAGCCTGCAGGGCGCCCTTGCCTTCTGCCCGCACCTACACGTGCCTCCACCTCCAGCTTCTCCGCGTGCCCTGTCGCGCTCTCTCTTCCGCAACCGGCCACCGCGCGCCACTGTAGCGGCCGGCCATGCTTCACCACACCCCTACCAGCACCCGCAGGCCACCGCGGGTGCTTGCAGGTGCCCTTGCTTCCTTCTCCGCGTGCTCTGTCGAGAGATTCTCCATGCCTGCAACCGGTCGATGCAGACCTTCTTCCTCGTGTGCTAGCCCGCACGTGCCAGCCGCGAGCCAGCCGCACTCACAGCACCTGTAGCTCCCGGTCGTGCGGCTCGCCCGACCACTGTAGCCACTGTTCACGCTTTTCTGCACGACACTATTGCTACAGTGGGGTGACAGGTGAGTTTCTCACTTTACGAGTCACCCGATGCGCCGCTACCGCCGATCTCCCGCGCACGCGTCTCGCCCTGCGTCGCTCGCACCCACCCACGCGTCTGAGTCGCCCGCACCAGTCTGCGTCACCCGCGCCTGCGAGCGCCCATTCCAACCACTCCGCGCAGTGCTAGGCGCTGCAGTCCTCTCCGCGCCAACTATCCTGCGTGCGCACTCCTCTCTGCGCGAATACGCGCCTGCGTGCGCGCGTGGACTCTAGACGGCGCGTGGAAGCACCAGACACCTTAACAGCACTCTCTCTCCCACTCTCTCTCTCTCTCTCACAACACTCTCTCACTCTCTTCACCGACACTTACACACCTACACTCACACTTTCACACACACACACACCTATACACTATTATATACATATATGTATATGTATACATATATATATTAATATATATATACATATATATATATACTTATATCTATACCTATAGTAGTATGTATATAACTAAGTATTAGTACACACATATATATATACATATATCTATACATATATTAGTACTTATATAATTATGTATTAGTCTATATACATACATATACATATATATATATATATATATATCTATATACTTATATATATATATATATACACACATATATACTTACATATATACATATATATATATATATATATAAATATACATATATCTATATATATATTATTACCTATATAACTAAGTATACATACATATATATATATATACATATATACATATATATATCTATATAACTATACATATATACATATATATATATATATATATCTAGCTACATATATCTATATATACATATATTACTATATATATATATATACATATATATACATCTATATAGTTATATATACATACATATACATATACATATACATATATCTATCTATACATATATATATATATATTTACATACCTATATATATATACATATACATATATACATATACATATATACATATATACATATACTTATATATATATACCTATATATTTATAACCATATATACATATAGATATATTTACATATATACATATATATATATTTTCACATTATTTACCATATACTGTATCGCGGGAATATCTGCACCAGTTGCTGATATTCCCGATACCCGTGTACAAAAAGCGTGTCCGCATTCATCGTCCACCATCATCCTACACCTTACATGCGGCACTTCGTCCTGTTGGTTGCGTCTTTCTAGACGACGACCGACTCGACACCGTGCTACACTCCATCTCCGCCTCCACCCCCACCCCTTTATACATAGTATAGATACATATACTATAGTTACTTTACTTATTTCTCTTGCATGCCCATAAAAAGATAAAAAAAATATAAAAGAGAAAAGATAATCCTTGACTTGCAGGTACTTCATCTTGCGAATAGCAAGACCCATTTTGGAACCCTATTTTGGCTCAAAGCCAAGAACTCAATTTTGAGGGTGTGCCTCAAGGACAAAGATTACTAGAAAAAAATCTAAATAAGAAAAACACCAAAAACACAATAAACGAACGGAGGAGACTCGTTGTAGGAAAGGCGTAAAAACTTGACTTGTAACCCCACTTCCCTGAGTTCGACCCTAGGCCTAAAAGTGACCAAGATAAAATCAAGTAGACCAGGTTAAAAATTTTGTAAAGAGATGGTTAGGTCCAATTTAGGTTAACCACTATACACACTTCAATGATAAAATCATCATATTAACAACCTATTCAGGTCCGACACCACTTAACATTAAATCCTAAGCTATATAACACAAATAGGGACAAAAATGTAATTTAACCCCATAATATTATTCCTCAACATGTATATAGTATATCATAAAAGCGGAGATGAAAATAAATTAATTTGTATATTTAAAATCATAAAGTTGGATTTGAGTCCCTAGAAATCATGTCATTTAAGTTCTTTCTCTTACTAAAAGGTCCTTTTTAAATGCAATCAAGTCCTCCATTCACTTCTTGTCTTTTTCAATGCCTGACATTCACCCAAACTTCCCTCCACTGATGAAGCCTTATCAGATAGTTAACCAACATTACTGTGGCTGCCAAGAAATATCTTAATAGATTCTTTAGATTTAACAGCTCCGATGAGTCGTTAAACAACTCCTCTGACGTGTCACCTCTCGCCATCGTCGAATAGGGCGATGGAAGTTTCGATGAACCTAAGCCCTTTCACGTTCAGATACATTCCACCATACCTTCGTTGGAGGCTATAAATAAACCTTTGAACCTCTGATTTTGGGCATCGAGATCCTTCCTCTCTTCCCAAAATTGTGTGATGGGAACACAATCATGAGCTATAACTAGCTCAATTTAGTTTAAAAAGCTTGACAAATGCTCCTACATATCCATTAGAAGGTCCTAAGGCTAGACTATCCTGTTTTAAAAGGGAAGAATACAAGGTTATTTCTGTAAAAATTAACGGTATTCCACAAACACAGAATAACCTGGGTTTCATAAAAGGTCATTTGGTCATTAATGTCTAATAAGTGGGTCCGTGTAGAATGAAACGGGTTTTCATGCATTTAAGGAATTAATGGACATCTGAAACCCTAAAAATAGACCTGCTTAATTAATTGAGTTTCTAGTCAGGATAAAATTCACTTAAACTTTCTAAAATTTATAGAAAAATATTCTATAGGGTTTGGTATCTTTGATTTGACCATCAGAATATATTTTGGCCTGAAATAGAGTCATAGATAGAAAGTTGCCCTAATTTGGTCTTCTGCATAATTTTCTTAGTCAAACATGGTCAAAACAAAAATCCTACTTCACCATTAAATTCCTTGAATCCAAATTAGGTTTGTACCAAAATTTGGGCTTAATCTGAGATCATTTTGACCTAATTTGCACTTTGGTCCAAGTCTGACTCTTTTTCTTACAAAAAGCCCCTCAACTTTAAAAACTCATTGCAAACTACCCCCCAACTTTGTCTTCTTCGCAGATGGGTCCTTGCTGCCATGGCAGGTGTGAACCCAGACATCCGAGGTTTCTATCAAGGATTCCTCCTTGATTGCTTGACCAATCCCTTCTAAAATTAGAAGGGATGATCTTGAGGCAATCTCTGATCATCTAAACCTATTTCTAGTTTCCAAATCCTCCCTTGTGGCTTGTGTGAATCCTTGGACCCCAAGCTTTCTTTCCCTAAAAATCTGAGCTTCTCATGCTTGTTTCCAAGCTTGGAAGCTCGCTTGAAGGCCTATAAAGGACCTCCATGCACAACCTTCTCTCCTTTGCTAGGTTTCGCC
Source organism: Thalassia testudinum (assembly GCA_037157565.1). Lineage (NCBI taxonomy): Eukaryota > Viridiplantae > Streptophyta > Magnoliopsida > Alismatales > Hydrocharitaceae > Thalassia > Thalassia testudinum. The sequence continues at coordinate 54,012,424 of JAZHRO010000025.1, read as the reverse complement.
TCAAAAATCTTCCCTTTTCCCTATCTCTGGCCTCCTCTGACCTACGCTCCGGTGGTCCTCCTCGTTCTTCTTCATCCGCACCTCCAACCGTCAAATTCGAGGCACAATTGTCCTCCCCTTCTTTCTTCGACGATGGCCGGCCAAAGCCTTGTCGTTTGCGAACCTTTCCTCGTTGCCGTCTCCCAAATAGAGGATTCATCTTCCCCACATCTAGCAATCACATCAGCGTGGGAATCTCCCTCATTTCATTCATAGTTTTAGGTTTCCTTGATCCCTCTTCCCCTCTACTCCCTCTTTCTCCCTTTAAACTCCAATTTCAATCGCCGTTCACGCTCTCCCCCTTCATTTTCTCCAAGTCCGACGAGAGCTTTGGTGAGCTTGCATCGACACCCTACGCCACCAAACTACCCCGCTCCACCTCGAAAACCTCCACTGTGAGCCCACGACCAAAACCCTTAACCTAACTTCATCCATTGACCACCCAAGATCCCCACCAAACTCACCTGCTTCCGCAAACCTTCTCCGAGGTCGTTCGGCTACTACATGCCTTGCCTCACCACATAACCACTGCCACTGCATTCCTCATCCACTAGCGAAGGTCCTGAACTATTTTAATTGGGCCGTGAGGCCGTATTGTTGATTTCAAGTCCTCCACTGGAGCTCCACCACCATTGCCATCTTTGCCACCCTATTCATCATGTTCAAAGCCACGCACACCCCAGGTGCACCCTTTAGGAAATGCAGACAAGGCCCAGGATCATTCCCAAGTCCTTGATTGAAGGCACACACCCCAGCAGCTGCCTCGATTGGGAGAAGCATCACAGTAGCACATGCAAGAAGAAGCTTTGTGGGATAGTCCCACATCATGAGATTTGGAGGCTCTGAAGATGAATAAATTGAATTTGTGATATGCCCTTATCACCTCAGTACACCGGGGTGAGGTCTCGCTCACCATGCACACAACCTGACCCGACATAGGCCTTCACTCCTCGGTTGCGATTCACGCCCGCAGCCCTGGACTTGGGTATGCATATCTGAATACCCGATTACCATGCTATCTGAGAGAAGAGGAAAGGAGGAAAGGAAAGAGAGAGCAGGGGAAGGTGGGTTTTACTTCAAAGAGAAAACCTCTGACACTTAGTCCATAAAAGAAGATGAAGAAGCCAAGGTAGAAAAGGAAGGAAGGAAGGAAGAAAAGCTAAGGAAGAAGAAGAGGAGGCTGAAGAAGAAGACCTAAAGGAAGAGTAGGCTTGAAGAGAGAAGAAAGGTAAAGAAGGTTGTGCCAAAAGAAGAGAAGAGCCAGAGAGTTGAAGAGTACTGTACCACAAAACATTTAAGTCATCTGACTTGAATGTCAGACGTCTAGGTACTATTCACTTATTTAACATTGATTGAGCATTTGATATATATATATGTGCTTTGGCTAATAATTGGTGATCAAAATTACCATTATTTTGTTCTAGGTAACTTTTTATCCTCTTTAACTCTTGAGATACATTGAGCTTCATTGAATATCAAATGTGATAGATTAATATTCATTGATTATCATTATTATGCTCAAATTCTTGTGCTCATTTATATTTTGATTAAAGATTAGCATGTGAATTCCTATTTTCTCCCTGTGTTCGACCTCAGACTTCATTCCTAGATATTCGAGTTATAAATTATATTTGTTGACAAGCAATTTCGACTATACTACAACGCAACGACTTTATAACATTGATTTCGTGCGTTCAACATTTTGGCACCGTTGTCGGGGAGCAACACGCAATTCGATCTCTCTTATTACAATTTCTGATTTAGTACTAACTTGATCTATCTCTTTTGCTGTGATCTGTGGAGGGGATTCATTGGAGGAAGATCAGCCGCACATCAAATACTCCAGATGTAGGTAATCTCATCTCCTTTTCCATTATGCTCCTGATTCTGAGAAAAGCTAAAAAAGGAAGAAATCAATTAGGATCAACTAGAATTTTCTACTTAGAATTAATCATCAAGTTGCCTAATTTGATTAGAAAAATCCTAAACCTGATTTTCGCCTATTAGGGATTTAAGACACCTAGGGCTACTCACCTTCTTGATTGAGCCCTAGGTGCCAAATTTGGATGAAAACTAATTGGACCAATTAGAGCCAAAATTAGGGTTTCCACTTTAGGGTTGAGGATCACACTTGCTTAAAGAAGAATCTACTTCCCCAAAATGTGTGTTTCCTAAGCCTTGGTTGAATTTACCTAATCAAGCAAACCCTAAAAAAACAAGCTCTAAACATCCACTTGAATCATAAAATTAGGACCTAACAATCTCAGGACAAATCAGGTGAAGTTGACCCACCTTGTAGGGTCAACCAATCTTCAAATTAGGTCACCATGCACAAATTCATTCTAAAGTTCAAGTGGAATCCTAAGCACCTCATCTAAACTTAAAATTGGTAGACTTAAGAGGTCAAGTTATCCATTCTGGTCTACTTGGATCCACGGTGACAAGGAAGGTCAGGTGGGGGAAACCCTGTAACCAGTGGGGATGCTCTACCATGTAGGGGTCTTTGTGGGACTCTCCCTTCCTAGTTGCCCAGGTAATTCTCAGGTGGACGACTTCGTGATCTAGAGGTACAATCCGCCTCGAACCTCTATAGTCATCCAGAAATCTTTGGGTGTCTTGATTGGGTCCATCACACCTTCTGTCCCTCGTCTATTCCATCGATGTATGTATGGGAGGAGGTTCTTAAGACCACCCTTGAGGCCTCCACTAGTTTTTTACTTTTGTCGGGGCCAAGCCTCAACTTCCTTGTTTGTGCAACTACTTGATCACATCGACATCTCTTCCAACTCCTCCACTTCTGAGCCCAAATCTCCAGCCACTACCATGGATCATCTGGAACAACCTAACTTTGAACCTCAACAATTCTTTGATTTCAAAGATCAAATCAATGCCTACATCAACCGACCGCTACGTCCTCAAATGTGAGATCACTACAATCCTGTTGCAATGGAGATCGAACCTTGAATCAACATTCCTGCTGGAGGACCCGAGGTGGAGCTCAAGCCTAGTATGCTTCACATGACCTTGAAATTTCATGGCTTGAACTCTGAGGATCCTTTCCAACACATCAGGAATCTGAAGCATCTGGCCCACACATTCGGGGCAGGCATGCATAATCGAGACAGTCTACTCTTGAAAATCTTCTCCTTCTCTCTAGCTAACAAAGCCGCCAATTGGTTTTAGACATTCCCTCACCAGATCAACACATGGGAAGAACTTTAAACTACTTTCCTACAAAAATTCTATCCCATTGGATAGACTAATGCAATGTGGCACCAAATCACTCACTTCTCGCAAGGAGCGGGAGAATCTCTACACGAGGCATGGGATCGTTTTCTGGATCTCATGTGCAAATGCCCCCATCATGGAGTCCCGAAGTAGGAACAAGTCCAATCCTTTTACCATGGGCTCCGTGATGACATCAAGTTTTTTTCAATGCAACCTATGTGGCAGCATCATGGGTCAGCATGAAGACGAGATTTGGGAAATTCTTGAAAATATGTGCAAGAACTCCCTAAATAATGAGTCACTGGGTGCGTACGACCAGACGTCCACCCTCGCATTGACAATATTCTGGGGGTACACGAGACCCGAGGCCTTTCTGCATCCGTTGACTTGGAGTTCGTAGCCAGTCAATTGGATAAGGTCTCTATCATTGAGAAAAAGGTGGACGACATCACTCGACATCTACACAAGACCATCACTGCTCTGTAAAGCACATACGTGCACCCTCCCTGCACCCGCCCTTAGGTAGGGAGGCTGCACACAACATCTACCACTCTCAGGGGATGGATGCCTATCCACCCCCGTTTGATTTTGATCTTGGAGGAAACTCCAGGCCAGCCTACCACAATTGGGGGAACTTTGAACCCTCGTATCCTGATTTTTCTAGAGTTCCTCAGACCTGCAAGGATCTCCAAGCCGTCTAGAACAATCCTTTCTCTAATACCTACAACCTTGGATGGTGTAATTGTCCCAACTTTGTGTGGTTGGGAAATAACCCAAATCCAAGACCTCAATTCCAACCCCGACCACAAAACCCACGAGCGTATCAGCCCACTCAACCAAGGCCCAATCAAAATTTCCAATCTGGCCCATCTAAGGAGGACCAGACATCCCTGATTCTTCAGACCTTGGTAGACATGCAGAAACAACACAAAGAAGAAATCACTAAGCTCCGCAATTAGTTGGCCCATCTGGCAAATCCTCACCAGCCTGGTGCACTTCCTTCTTAGCCTCTTCCTAACCCAAATTACGTGCCAAATCAAAGGTGCCTTATGAACCCAAATCAGGGCCAAGCACATTATGTTTATCAGGCCCCTTTTGTTCCATCCCCTGATGGGATGGATGCTTCCACTTCGTATTCAGGGTTTTAGCGGCAAACACCTATTTTACCTAACCCAAATCAGAAACAGGTAGGATTAAACTCCGTCATCACCAGTAGTGGCAAAGCGACATAAGACCCACCATTTCCTAGCCACGACAAGCCTGATACTGTAAACCCTAACCCTAGATTGGTCATCCAGGACACCCCTATCCCTGATAAGGAGCCTGAGCCAATTCTAGAGGAATTGACTGAGGTTCCATTTCCCGAGGCTTTGACCAAGGGAAAGAGGAAGCCCAAAATTGTGGCACTTGAGGAGGACCTGGTCAAGCTCTTTAAGCAGGTCCAAATAAACATCCCCTTGATGGATGCAATATGCCATGTACCGGCCTACACAAGATTCCTGAAAGATGTATGTACACCTAAGCATAAGCTGCGAACCAAAGGCGGGAATCCGATCATATTGTCAGAGCAAGCCAGCTCCATCATTTTGAGCAAACTCCTGCCTAAGGCAAAAGACCCAGGTACCCCTTTGATCTCCTATGTAATCGGTGATATACAGTTTGATAGAGTTTATTGGACCTAGGAGCTTCCATAAACTTGATACCCATATCCCTACTAGACCACTTTGAAGAATCTGAGCTCAAACTGACAGAAATGACTTTGCTATTAGTAGATCGATCCATCAAGTCACCTAAAGGAATTCTTGAGGATGTTATAGCTTGGATCCATGATTTTTATTTTCCCATGGACTTCATTATTCTAGACATGGATGCTCCAGAGAAATTGAAAGATACACAGATCATATTTGGGAGGCCATTTTTGGCCACGGCTAGGGTCAACATCAATTGTGAAGAGGGTCAGATTGAGTTAAAATTTGGGGACAAAACTTTGAAAATTGATATCTTTAAGGCCCAAAAAGGAATAAAATGTGGGGTTATCGAGGAGATCTGCGATATCGAGTCTGTGGTTGAAGATCTGTTTGTTGAAAAGAACCCACTTATCCCTGATATTCAACCACAAGAGGATCATGCCCCTCAGATATAGAAGCCTAGACCAGACCTAGACACACCTACAGCTCTTGCCTTTGTTCTGGAAACCCACCCTGAATTGCCTGCTGCTACAATAATCCCATCATGGAATTGAAGCCCCTCCCTGATCATTTAAAATACGTCTTTTTGGGTTCTAATCGCACGTTTCCTGTGATCAATTCTCGACTAACTTCTGATCAGGAAACACATTTGAGTTCTATCCTCTAGCAGTATCGGAAAGACATTGGTTGGACTCTAGATGACTTGATTGGTATCAACCCTTCATATTGCATGCATTGCATTTACATTGAAGAGGGCTCAGACCATCCCGTGAAATGCAGAGATGTCTGAATCCGAACCTATAGGATGTCGTGAAAAAGGAGATCATTAAGTGGTTAGATGCTGGGATCATCTACCCGATCTCCGATAGTCATTGGATGAGTCCGATCCAAGTTGTGCCTAAGAAGGCAAGGCTCATCGTGATTACGATTGAAGCCAGAGAAACCATTCCGACCTATATTGCAAACTTATGGAGAGTCTACATTTATTACAGAAGACTGAATGCCTCCAAGAAAAAGGATAATTTCCCACAGCTTATTTATTGACCAGATACTCGAGGAATTGGTGGGAAATCGGTTCTTCTACTTCTTGGACAGGTACTCCGATTATAATCAGGTGGCAATCTATCTTGAGGACCAAGAGAAGACTAGCTACACTTACCCCTACGGGATGTACACGTTCTGCAGGATGCCTTTTGGGCTTTGCAATGCACTCGCCACCTTTCAGCTGTGCATGTTTGCCATATTCTCTGATATGGTAGGTGATTACCTTGAAGTCTTCATGGGTGACTTCTCAGTATTTGGGGAATCTTCCGATGACTACCTCCTGCACTTGGTCCAAATCCTCAGGTGTTGCATTGACGTGAATTTGGTTCTTTCCTGGGAAAAGTGCCATTTCATGGTTCCTGTGGGAATTGTCCTGGGACATCTTATCTTCGAGAATGGCATCCAGGTTGACCAGGCTAAGGTAAATTTGATTTCCAAACTACTTGTGCCTAGTTTGGTCAAAGACATCAGATCTTTTCTGGGGCACGTCGATTTTTACCATCGATTTTCTGGCACGTCGATTTTTGCCAAAAGATTAGTTAGGGGGCATGCGATATTCCCTTCGAAATTACCGTAGAGTGCACTTGTGCATTTGAAAGTCTACAGGACCGAGTCACCCAAGAAACTATCCTTCAATCCCCTGATTGGTCTCAACCCTTTGAAATCATGTGCGATGCATCTGACTATGTAGTGGGTGCCGTGCTTGGGCAAAAAATTGATGGGAAACCCATGGTCATCTACTACGTTGCAAGAAACTTGACGAGGCTCAGCATAACTATATAGTTACTGAGAAAGAGCTATTAGCTGTAGCATTTGGCCTAGAAAAATTTTATCTTATCTCTTGGGTTCCCATGTTATCATATACTCAGATCACACCACAGTGAGGCACATTCTCGTGAAGAAGGATGCGAAACCTCAACTAATCCATTGGATCTTACTATTGCAAGAATTTGACCTCGAGATTCGTGACAAGGTGGGAAAATAGAACGTGGTAGCTGATCACTTGTCCGACCTTCCTTCTACTATCATTGAACCTTCCAGCCCAATCACAGAGCATTTTCCTTATGAGCACCTCTTGACTATTGGTGCCGAACTTCCTTGGTACACTGATTTGGTTAATTACATGGCATCTCATCAGATCCTATCTGATTGGCCGAAGGCCAAGAAAGACAAATTGCTTTTTGATGCCAAGTATTACATATGGAAAGACCCGTATCTCTTCTACTTGGTGCTGATCAAATCATCAGACGATGCATCCTGAAAGCGAAAATTCAGGACATCTTGTTCTTCTACCATGACTAGGCCTACGACGGACACTTCTTCGGACATAAAATCGCAGCTAAAGTCCTCCAATGCGGCTTTTATTGGCCATGATCTTCAAGGACTCACACGATTACTATAAGGCATGCACTTGTTGCCAGACCATGAGCAACATGAGCCACCGCGATATGATGCCTTTACAGTCGATTCTCGTGTGTGAAATCTTTGATATATGGGGGATTGATTTTATGAGCCCCTTTCCTAAATCAGACGGCTTCAAATACATTCTCCTCGCTATGGACTATGTGTCCAAATGGATTGAAGTTGTCCCGACCTGAACCAATGATCATAAGGTGGTAATCAAGTTTAGTCATCAGCACATCTTCTCACGGTTCGGTGTCCCATGTGCTATCATCTCTAATGGAGGAACCCATTTCACGAATGCATAGTTCAGATCCATAATGACAAAGTACGAGGTGTTGCACTGAATCTCAACTCCTTATCACCCCCAAACTAACAGATTGGCTGAACTATCTAATCGGGAGATCAAGAAAATCCTTCAGGTCACTGTTCGACCTGATCGGAAAGATTGGTCAGGTTGCCTTTCAAAAGCTTTGTGGGTCTATAGGGCCACCCACAAAACCCAATTAGGTATGTCTCCATTCAGACTCGTGTACGGGAAGGCTTGTCACCTACCCGTCGAAATGGAGCACAAAGCCTATTAGGCAGTATGGAAGTGCAATCTAGATCTTTATAAGACTGGAACCCACCGTCAATTACAAATGAGCAAGATCGAGGAACTACGCAATGACACATATGAGAACTCATGAATTTACAAAGAATCGGTTAAAGCCTTTCATGACAAACACATATCAAGAAAAACTTTCCATCCTGGTCAGAAGGACCTACTCTTTGATGCCAAACTCAAACTATTTCCAGGCAAACTCAGATCAAAATGGATTGGACCATTCCTTGTCTGACGTGTTTTTGGAAATGGGGCTATAGAAATCAGTGAACTCAACCATGATTCTAAACCATTTATCGTGAACGGTTAGAGACTCAAAATGTTCATTGAACTCATTGACACAAACTTAGCTGAGTTGTCTTTTGATCTCCATTCTCCTTGAGCTTATTGCACCCAGCTGATGGCATTAAACATAGCACATAACTAGAGGCAACCCACAATCTTTTTGAAAAATCCAGAATCCTTTTGACATAACTCTTTGCTGAACTCATATTGCACTTTAGGGTTCATTCATTAGAATAGTCGACTCCACCTCTGGTACACTTACCAAAGCTTGAAATCATCCGCAACAGTCACCCCAATCCGTCCACCCACCCTTTGACCCTGTTCTAATGTATGATCTAAGCTGAACTTGAACCCACCTAATTTACAATGAGGACATTGCAAATCGTAGGCATGGGGGGGTATTAAAGTGCAAAACGTCGTGAAAATCAAATCTCACTAAAGGATTTCACAAAAAAAAAATGGAGGTTGAGGAAAAAGAAGATCCATTTGAGAGAAAAATGAGAAAAAGGAGGGAGGAAAATTGAACAGAAAAGAAAGGAGTAAAAAGATAAAGAAAAAAAGTATGTCCCTTCAAAATAATATGAAACTTACCTAACTTCTAGGTTGGATCGAATGATGAATTAAGACCTGAAAGGCTAAAACTTAATAGATTAGTGGCGAATACCGACCTTAGGCCTCTTGGATCTGTTCTGAGATTTAAACACTCACGTACTTGTCAAGATCCAGATTAATCCTCAAGAGGTTGAGGAAAATGCAAAGCTTGTGTATTAGGTTTAAGGCTTAGGGATTATTCAGCCTCGTTAACTGACCTCTGGTTTGCAGAAACCAATAACTTAAGAACCCTAAATCACACACAGTCTAGTTCAGTGCACTTAAATATGAAATCATGACAAAAAGCATTTATGCTATTCTATAAATGGTCCTAAGATCTAGATTACGAGCGACTCAAAAACACGAGTTGATTTGGACGAGTTCCTGATGTGGAGAGGTGGGAAATTCCCTTCGAAGATATGCAGTAACATATCGTCTCCTCGGTGCTTGTCTCCTAGGATATCTAAATATTCTATCGGGGGCACGTAAGCACCTTGTGTTGGTTCAGATGCCATGGGTAGCATTATCACGAAATGTCGATTGCTAGGGTTTAGATTTAGATATAGAACGCCATGGGTGGCACTATCCCGAATGTCAAAAGCCAGGGTTCTGGGGGTTGCCATAGGTGGTGTTATCACGAAGCATCGATTGCCAGGGACCCTGCAAGGATTGATGGTGGGGACAGGTAATCTGATACAGAACGTGTTTAGGGCTAATTCGAGGTTGGATCTAAGGAAAAATATAATGAAAAGAAAAAGAGAGAGAAAACTCTCCACAAATGAAAATCTTTTATCCTTCTCTCTTACAAAAATGCACTAGCAAACTGAACCTGGGCTAACCATGTTACAAGCACGGGTGCTTTAACTGTTGGGTCCAACGAACCTTAGGATAGTTCTTCCAGGCCCTAGAAACCTTCATGGGAGACTGAGGCGAAAGCTAGTTAGGTTTGGATCTGGGCTGGTACTTGAGTACCTCTAAGTCTATTGTTGGTATTAAGATCTGATTCCTAGAGTTGCAGCTTAGTAGGGCATCCTGACAGTTACATCTGACCTAGACAATGAGTTTGATCCATAAGGTTTTGCTAAGGGACTAGAAAAATCTAGAAATGGGGTATGATGGGAACACCATCATAAGCCATAACTAGCTCAATTTGGTCTAAAAAGTTTGACAAATGCTCCTACATATCCATCAGAAGGTCCTAAGGGTAGACTATCCTGTTTTAAAAGAAGAGAAGAATACAAGGTTATTTCACAAAAATTAATAGCATTCCACAAACATAGAATAACCACAGGGTATTTTAGGGGTTTATTAAAGGTCATTTGGTCATTAATGTCTAATAAGTGGGTCTATGTAAAACGAAATGGGTTTTCACGTATTTCAGGAATTAATGGACATCTAAAATCCTAAAATTAGATCCGTTTAATTAACTAAGGTTCTGGTCAAGATAATATTCGCCTAAACCCTCTAAAATTCATAGGAAAATATTCTATAGGGTTTGGTATCTTTGATTTGACCATCATAACATATTTTGGCTTAAAACAATCATAGATAGAAAGTTGCCCTAATTTGGGCTTCTACATAATTTTCCTAGTCAAGATGGTCAAAACCAAAATCTAACTTCACCATTAAATTCCCTAGGTCCAAATTAGTTTTTTACCAAAATTTGGGCTCAATCTGAGATTATTTTGTCCTAGTTTGCATTTTGGTTCAACTCTGGCTCTTTTCCTTACAAAAAGCCCCTCAACTTTCAAAAATCCTTGCGAACTACCCCCCAACTTTATCTTCTTCATTGCAGATAGGTCCCTGCCACCATGGCAGGTGTGAACCCACACACCTGAGGTTTCAATCAAGGATTCCTCTTGATTACTTGACCAATCCCTTCCAAAATTTGAAGGGATGATCCTAAGGCAATCCCTAATCATCTAAACCTATTTCTAGTTTCCAAATCCTCCCTTGTCGCTCATGCGAATCTTTGGACCTCAAGCGTTCTTTCCCTAAAAATTTGAGCTTGTCAAGCTTGTTTCCAAGCTTGGAAGCTCACTTGAAGGCCTATAAAGGACCTCCATGCACAACCTTCTCTCCTTAGCTAGGTTTGGCCTAAAAAATCTTCCCTTTTCCCTATCTCCATCGTCCTCATTCTTCTTTGTCCGTACCTCCAACCGTCAAATTGGAGCCACAGCTATCATCCCCTCCTTCCTCCGACGATGGCCGGCCGAACCCCGTCGATTTCGAACCTTTCCTCTCCATCGTCTCCTTAACAAAGGATTCATCTTCCCCACGTAGGCAATCACACCAGCGTGGGAATTGACGGAAGCCATTTTCACGCATTTTAATGTCATTGGAAATCGTAGTATAGTCGTGCTAAACATTCGTCAAAAATATTTATAAAAAGATAACGAGACTTTGAGTCCCGGTCGTTCATCTCTGGGAGGCGTTTGTTCAAATCTGAAATCAATCTTTTACCGCTCTACTTGTTTAGAATCACACATCGGTTTCCAATCTTTAGATTAGAGTTTTGCCACTTCTATTGTGAATTCTGATTACGTGCACGTGTGTTAGATAGACAATGAAGGTGAAAGTATGAGTTTTGGTGCACACAATTCTAGAGATGTTGTGGTTGTTTACGAAAAATGAATTTATAGTTAAATCTTCTATATTTTCCAGAACCAACATGCTTGTTGCAATATATATATAAATGGAAAGCAAGAAACTTGAATCACACGAAATAGAAGGCAACCAATAAGCTCATGGTGATTTCAAACATAGAGATATGTATAAAAAAATATATCTTTTATTCATTCATTCAGAGGATGTTTGCGACATGGAATTTAGAGGAAAGCTTGTAAAACACAAATCTAGCTAACAAAAAATGATCGCATACAGGAATCTATGGGGGATTTTGCATGCATCATTGGGGGAGAATAAGAGCTACACTACTAAGCAGTAAATGAAAGTAGTAAAACTATGAGGAGCTAAGCTACTAATCTATCAGAAAAGAAGGGCATTAGGAGGTGGGCTCCGATGGCCTTTGAATGGCTGAGAGGAGAAGGAGGGGTGGCCAATGGTGCTTAGGCCGACCCTTCGAGAGAGGTTTGAGAGATGATCTAGCATCCTGGTGTGGAGAAGGTGGCTTCCATGGTGCACAACTCGTGGAGGTGGATTGGAGGTGATGTAGCTAGCCTAAATGGAATGAATGCCAAGAATGGGATGGGTGAAAATGGCCACCAATTAGGTCTTCTTATAGACCTAAGGGAGTCTCTCTAGAGAAGTGTGGAACTCTCTAGAGAGAGTCCCATGAGTGGCCAACCATGGTGAGAGAGGGTAGTTCTTAGATCCATAAAAAGTGGATCTAACAATTGGATGACTTTTGGTTGCTAAATTTGGCAACCAAGAGTGGTGCCACTTGAAGAGAGTTCTAGAGAACTCTAAATGGGTGTGTGTGTGAGTGTGTGGCCGCGCCCTATGTGGCTAAGTGGTCTAGGTTAGGTCCTAAGAGGTTTAGGTAGGTGTAGGCTTTAAATTAGGGTTGCAAACCCTAATTGCCAAGGGGGAATTGCAATTAAACTCAACACAAGTTTAATTGAATGAGTGTGAACCTAATTGAGAGTGAAATAACTCAATTAGGTTGGGTTTAGGTCAATTGGACTCTCACTGAGTCCAATTGGACTTGTATGGGTTGAGATCTGAGCTCAATTAGACTCAATGAGTCCAATTAATAGGCTGATAAAATTGACTATGATCCAAGTCAATTAGGTTTAGTGAGGACCTAATTAGGTCCTAAGGGAGGTCTAGAGGTGGTGTACTAGGGTTAGGGTACCTTAATTTAGGCTCCTATGGGGTTGGAATTGGGTTTAGGGAGCTAAAGATCCAAGATCAAGGCTTGAATCTCAAAACAGGAACCGGAGAATAGTTCTAGACGTCCAAAAATGGAATCAGACATCTTATACTCAAAAATCAGAAGTCAAGAATTGTTGTCTAGATGCCCAATCAGAGTCAGGAAGGATTCAAGGTTCTGTCTTGGGTATTCTGCAGAAATTGGACGCCTGACCAAGTGTTTGGACATCCAATAACACTGCAGAAGTAGGTTTAAGTTGTGCGTGAGTTGGTTAAGGGTTTTGGACATCCTATAATTCATCTAGACGTCCATATAAAAGTTGGAATTAGAGTTTTAAGGTTTCCTATGGTGCGATGACCTAATCTAAGGGTGGCTAAGGCTTGGGGAAGTCTCTAGGCTATCCTAGGGCTAGGATGGACGTAAGTTCTTCACATTTTACTGCTTCATTCCTACTTAATAGAGTAGCATACCTTAACTCCCTTCCATTATTATCTACTACATCTAATCTAAGTCTTCTTCTCCACTTTGCTAGATGGTCGTGTCATGCTTCGCGTGTTAGAGATCGAGGTTACAAGTAACCTATCGTCGTAGTTGCAAAACACGTCGATCAAGTAAAATTTATACTGAAACTCTAAGGGAGTCCCGGGTCGAACACAGGGAGGCGACGTTTACTTTACTTGAAAACCACGCTTCATTTTTATTTGTTTTTGGTCATTTTTATCTTTTCTAATTTTTTTGGTATTTTTAGGAAGCAAGAGATCAGATCGATAAATGCTTATCTAGCTAATCTACTTGCAAATATAAAAGAGAGAGAGAGAAACAATCATCTATTCATCAAGAATTGTTTGTTACACTACGAAAGTAGGAAAAATCTACACTATGAAAGCATAAAAAGATAGAATGAGGTGAGAGAAATCCCCCTCGACGGTTGCTCGGAGGACGACTCGCTCTGACGTCGCCTGGAGGATGGTGGTGAGGAGCGAGACTAAGGAGGACGGAACCGGAGGACAGAGGATGGGGCAGGACGACGTCGCGGCGAGGATCTTCTTCCCGAAGGGCGGTGAGAGGACGGCCACGGGATGCTCCACGAAGGGGGTTGAGAGGATGGAACACTATTTGGTTTTACTCTAGAGGAGCATCCCGAGCTTGGGATAAGCTCTCTCTAGAGCCTTGGAGGTGGTGAGAGGAAGAAAGGAAGAGATGGTTTGGAATGGTGGTGTGTAGGTCTTTTTATAGTGGAGGAGGAAGAACAAATTCGCTTTTGGGTCATTACTGATGTCCATAAATGTTGCAGTAGCTGTCGCTGAAGATCCGCCCTTCAAATCCACTTGCTGGCGTGCGCTGACCATTAGTGACAGCTACAAGCATCACTAAAGGTGCATCACTGAAGATCCGCGCCCGCCCTGCTGGCGCTGCGCGCATCGCGCACCCGTGTCACGCACGCGCTGGCGTGTGCTGGAATGCGCAAGCGCGTCACGCTGCACTGCGCGCTGCGTGGTGTGACGCATGAGTGGCGAAATTGGAAATTGGGGGGGGGGGCTGCGGGGATTCGAACCTGCGCCCCTTCGATGCGAACTGCTTCGTCAACCAGTGCACCGCGTCGCCCTTTGTGTCACGAGGAAGAAATCGGTGCAGATGCTTCCTAGCCGTTGGATCTTGATCCAATGGCTAGGATTAACGGCGCAGATGATGAGGGGAGTGGGCGGTGGCTACTGGCCAGGTTTGGGTGCCCTGGATGGCACCACGTGGCGCCATCTGGGCCGTCCATCTTCTTCTTCTTGCAGAGGGTGCTACGGTGCTCAGATTGAGATGATTCCTGCGTTGTCGGACTGCGATCGTCGCTCTAGATCCATCCATACGGTTGGATTTTCCATCCGAAACCCGTATGGATGTCGCATTACCCATTGGCCGTTGATCTTCCTCAGGCTTTATGTGATGCTACGGGACTTCGATTTGGACGATTTCAGAGGCGTTAGACTCCGATCGTCGTATTAATCAGATCCGTATGGTCTGATCGTCCATCCGAGGCCCTGAAATAAATACTCTCCTCTCCTGACCATAAAAAGAACCTAATTAACCCAAAATATATACAACTACTCTAAATGCACAATGATGCATGTTATGCAATATTTATAACATGAAATGCAAATCTAAGCCTAGGAACATGCATGAATAGGCATTTTAACCTAAATAAATGTGTCTCTATCACTAGAACACCCATTATTCCTGATCCAGCTTCAGATCTAGCTTCAAATCCAGCTCCAGATCTAGCTTATTACCTGTAATTTGACATAATGCACTTAACCAGCAAATTATAACATTATTTTATGTATAGCTAAAGGAAAGCAGTAAAGATGCAGATAATGCTTATGCATGCGTGAATTACCATAACTTATGCTAAGTCCTAGCTTAATTTAGGTCAATTAAGACCTATGATTGCTGCGTAATCAGGAATCTCCCTCATTTCGTCCATAGTTTTGGTCCCCTCGATCCCTCTTCCTCTCTATTCCCTCTTTCTCCCTTTAAACTCCAATTTTGATCGCCATTCATGCTCTCCCCCTTCGTTTCATCCATGTCTGACGAGAGCTCCGACGAGCTCGCGCCGACACCCTACGCCACCATACTACTCCGCTCAACCTCCAAAACCTTCGCCGTGCACCCACAACCAAAAGCCCTAACCTAACTTCATTCATTGACCACCCAAGAACCCCACCGAACTCACCTGCTTCCGCAGACCTTCTACGAGGTTGTCCAGCCACTACACACCTCGCCTTACCACATAACCACCGCTAGCACACTACTCGTCCACTAGCGAAGTTCCTGAACTATTTTAATTGGGCCGTAAGGCCATATTATTGATTTCAAGTCCTCCGCCAGAGCTCCGCCACTACTGCCATCTTCGCCACCCCATTCATCCTGTTCAAAGCCACGCACTCCCTAGGTGCACCCTTCAGGACATGTGGACATGGCCTAGGATCATTCCCAGGTCCTTGATTGAAGGCACACACCCCAGCAGCTGCCTCGATTGGGAGAAGCATCGCAGTAGCGCACGCAAGAAGAAGCTTTGTGGGATAGTCTGACATTGTGAGATTTAAAGGCTCTGAAGATGAATAAATTGAATTTGTGATATGCCCTTATCGCCTCAGTACACCAGGGTGAGGTCCCACTTACCATGCACATGCCCTGACCTAACCTAAGCCTTCACTCCTTGGCTGCGATTCACTCCCGCAGCCCTGGACCTGGGTACGCATATTCGAATACCCGATTACCTAGCTATCTGAGAGAAGAGGAAAGGAGGAAAGGAAAGAGAGAGCAGAGGAAGGTGGGTTTTGCTTCAGAGAGAAAACCTCTGACACTTAGTTCGGAAAAGAAGAAGAAGAAGCCAAGGTAGAAATGGAAGGAAGTAAGAGAATCTAAGGAAGAAGAAGAGGCTGAAGAAGATGACCTAAAGGAAGAGTAGGCTTGAAGAGAGAAGAAAGGTAAAGAAGATCGTGCCAAGACAAGAAAAGAGCCAGAGAAAAGAACGGAAGCTTAAAGAGTTGATGGAAACACCATCATGAGGCCTAACTAGCTCATTTTAACCCAATGAAGAGAATAAATGCTTCTACAAAACCAACTGAAGGTCATAATTCACTACACAACCATTCTAAGAAGAAAATAAGAAACTAGGGTCAAAACTGTAATTTTACTAGTGCAGTACAACCATGGGTTTTCTCAAGGGCTAAACGAAGGTCAAATGGTCTTAATAAGATTATAAGTGGGTTGGATCAGACAGAAAAGGGTTTGTGTGAGTTCTTTGAATTAAATGACTTCTTGAAACCCTAAAACAGACCCACTTGATTAACCAAGGCTCAGGTCAAGATAAAATTCACTTAAACCCTCTAAAAAACATAGAAAAATATTCTCTAGGGTTTAGAACCTTCAATTTGGCCATTAGAACCCATCTTGACCTAGAATGGGGTCTCAGATAGATATTTACCCTAATTTGGGTTTTTGCATAAATTACCCAGTCAAATGTGGTCAAACCCAAACTCCAACTTCACCATTGGATTCCTTAGGTCCAAATTAGGTTTTTACCAAAATTTGGACCTAAGGGAAACTCATCTTGACCTACTTTGCAAACAGGTTCTGTCTAATTACATTTATACCCCTACCTTTCAAAAACCCTTGCAATCAGCCTCCTAACTTTCTCGTCATCTTCAAAAATAGGTCCCTCCACCATTATAGTGGAGGAATCCTACTCCGGCGAGCTTTGAAAGGAGGTTTCTCCTTGATTGCTCAGAGAATCTCTTCCAAAATTGGAAGGAAGATTCTTTAAGTAATTCCCATCAATCTAAACCTGTTAGTGAGCCCTGATTGTTTCCCAATCTCTCATGTGAATGCATGAGAGATTTGGGTCAATTGAAGCTTCCAACTCCGGCGACCCTGCCTTGCTTGGAAGCTTGGCTTCCAAGCAGAAAACCTTCTCAGAGACCTATTTAAAGACTCCCTAGATCCAACCGACGTTCCTCAGCTTGAATTTGGGCTGGTTCTCCCTACATTCCTCTCTCCCTCACCGGCCACAGTCTCCGCAAGCTCCGACGGCTTCTCCCTCTCTCTCTCGTTGCCCAACCACAATACCAGTGGTTGGGTTAACTCTGCCACAGTAATCCGCATCATGCAACACCGGCCGACGTCGCCTCTACCTTGTCTTCGCCGCTGCCTCATCTACGGAGGTCTTTATCTTCCCCACATCCGGCAACCATACCGGCGTGGGTTCTCTATCCCTTTTCATCCCTTAGAGTAGACTCTTAGGTCCCCTCTCTCTCTCTCTCTCACTTTCTTTCCCTCTCTTTATTTCCCTAAATGACCCACCGACGCCACTAACCACTGTCACCTTCTCCACCTTCGACGATACCTCTGGCGAGGTGCTCCCATTACCTTGACTCCCTGATCACATCCCCTCACTCCAATCCCTCCATTGACCACCCAAACATCCCACCAAGCGCACCCACTCACAAGCCCACAATAAGCCCTAAACATGCCACCACAGCCACCTTTGCTCCTCACCACGACCACCATTCCATTTGTCATGCCTCGGTGACAATGCTGAACGTTCTGATGTGGCCATAAGGCCCTTGTTCTTGATTTCAGGTATCCAACCACCGGCCGCCATTACTGAGCTTGAAGCAAGCTTCAAGCTGCTCCAGGTCTTGCGCTGCTCTAGGAGAGAGCCCAGGCTGTGCGGAAAACCCTCGCACATGATTCCAAGCCTTCGATTTGAGTCGAGAGGCTCTACAGTTAAGCCAATTGAGGAAGCCATCTGCTGCTGTAGTGAAAAAAGGAAGGTGGGACATTTAGTTCCACCTCGGAAGTGGAAAGCTGCCTGTGTATGCATAAAGGGAAAAAGTGTTAGAGGATCTTCGCCTCCAACACTGAGGGTGAGGTCCTCCTCCCCCCTCTCACGGACTCGTCCGCGATATAACCTATGGACCTGGCCATGACTCGACTACCCGACCTATTCACTCCTGGCTCACCACACACGTCGGTGAGCCTGGACCTGGGTCTGCGTTATGTCCGATTACTTGACCGGTTAAAGGCTCTGGGAGAGTGGCTCTGAAATAGAAAAGAGAGAGAGAGAAGAGAGCTACGCAGGGGAAGGGGGGTTTTGCTCTGAGGAGTTTGCCTTCGACACTTAGTCGAATTCAGAGAAAGAGTAGGGCTAAAGGAAGAAGGGAAGAAGAAGAAGAGAAGGCCAGCACAGCTCAGGGCCAAGGCAGAAGAAAGGTAAAGTCAGGAACAAGCAAAGGAAGAAGAGGAGGTCAGGTAGAAAAGAAAGAAGGAAGGAGAAGACAAAGAGAAGGAAGAAGGAAGAAGAGGACCACAGGTAGAAGAAAGAAAAGAAGAGGAAGAGAAGCTAAGGAAGAAGAGAAGAATTGTGAAGACAAGGAAGAAGAGAAGGCAGAAGGTAGAGAAAGCTAAGGAAAGAAGAAGCCAAAGGAAGAAGAGAAGAAGAAGAAGAATCAGAGAAAGAGAAATCAGAAAAGAAGCAAAGCAATGTAGCCAGAGTCATTTAAGACGTCTGATTGCAAAATCAGACATCTGAATTTATATTTTCTTTTTTAATTAATTTGAGTAACTATTATCAGGTCTACAATTCTTTTTACTCTTGACATACTCATATGCTCTACATTCATGATTATTTTTTAAGTAATGATTTGTGTTCAAATTGCATTAATTGACAAGTTTAGTGTGTGAATTCCATTTGTTCCCTGTGTTTGACCTTGGAATATATTCGAGTAATAAAATTGTATTTGTTTTGAACGCTATTTCGGCTATACTACAATGCAACACTTTTAAACACCAACTCAGTGCTCTCAACAAGAGTACTGTAGCACAGAACATTTAAGTCGCTCTCAACAAGAGTACTGTAGAACAGAACATTTAAGTCGTCTGACTTGAATGTCAGACGTCTGGGTACTGTTCACTTATTTAACATTGATTGGGCATTTGATATATATATGTTCTTAGGCTAATAATTGGTGATCAAAATCACCATTATTTTGTTCTAGGTATCTTTTTATCCTCTTCAACTCTTGAGATACATTGAGCTTCATTGAATATCAAATGTGACAAATTAATATTCATTGATTATCATTATTATGCTCAAATTCCTACGCTCATTTATATTTTGATTAAAGATTAGCGTGTGAATTCTTATTTGCTCCCTATATTCGACCTCGAACATCATTTCTAGATATTCGAGTTATAAATTGTATTTGTTAACAAGTGATTTCGACTATACTGCAACACGACTTTACAACATCGATTTCGCACGTTCAACACTGCGCTCGGTCAGTAGGCTTCCTTCAAACTTCAACAACATCTTTCTCGTTTCTCGAACATCCTTTGATGGTAGACGTCGTCTCCCTCATCACCTCTTCCTCAGCTCCACCGTGCCAATGGCAGAGTTGCATTGATACTTCTTCCTTCTTTGCTTTCGATCCTCGGTGGATCTCCTCTCACCAAGACTATTTCTCTCTTAGCTTCGTCGATTGCTCACCTACGCCATTGTCACCCTTTCCTCCAAATAAGTATCTCTACTTTCTCACCTCCTTTTGTGGTATAGTCTTAGCATTTTAATTCCTAGATTTAGGTAGATTCTAGTGTTCGATACCAAGCTTCCTCTCTGACTCTGATGATGTCAGATCCGATGTTGTCCAACTTCCTTTCATTAAATTGATCATTGATCCACCCTCCTCCCTCAACGATCCACATCCACCTTCTTCGTTCCTCAATTAGCCACTGCACCTCAAGTGCCTAATTTCCTAACCATGTCGGATCTCCACTATCTATGGTGGAGCTCCGGTAGGCTCCTTGCACCTAATTGATCACTCACACACTGTCGCCTCTCCTCAGGGGTCAATTCAACCCAATTAATTAATTGATACACCTATTCAAATGCATTGTTGAACTTAAACTTGTTCTTTGAGTGATTCGAGTCTGCACAACTATCACAAGCTTTCCTCGATTCAATTAAGAAGCTCTTGAGCTTCTTGAAGTTCTAGGGAATCTTTTGAGCTAAAGATCGAGTAGTTTCACGAAGAATTGTGTTCTGACGACCACAGCCTAGTCATCATCGAAGCTCCGACATCTCTAATGTTAGTTCAACCCCTCATAAATAATATTTTGATGATTTTACAAAAAGAAAAAGAGATAAAACATAAGCATAGCATATTTTTTTCTGTAATAACACAATTGCAGGTTTCATGGAGTTTTTCAAGTTGGAGAATTAAAAGCGTGAAGACTAGATTAGCATAAGTCTTGTCATAGGTCAAAGGTTTTTTATGTAAACTTTCAAAGGTTTTAATCTTTATTTTATTTGAGTCTAGACATGTTGTAAAGAGCCCCCAAATATAACTTATAAATAGATAACTTAGGCTCTCTACACTTAGGATAAATTGGAAACAAAAACCTAACACTAAAACACAAATCAGACGTCCATCACAACTATCAGACATCTGATTTTCAACTTTAAGACATCTAATCATTATTTTAGACGTTTAATTTCCTATAGCCTTGCCTTTACATTCTGATCTCTTAGGCATCAGTCGAAGCAACCTTCTATCAAACGTCCATAGCCTAATCCAGACGTTTAACACATAGCCTGGACGACCTTAAACCAACCGTTAGACTCAAATGCCCATTTTCTCTCTGTTGTGTTGCTATAATGAGCAAATACACTTTTAGAGATCTGGACATATCACCAGGTGTCTATCAATGGACCATTGCCTATTTATTTTTGTGCATACTTATTAGCAACCAAAGTTTGACTCTTAGATTACCAAGGCTTGTCATTAATATTTTTCTAGATGTCTAGGAAATTTAGCAGATGTCCAGACTGATGTCTGTTCCTTAAAATCTAGAACCCTGCTTGGATCTGGTCAAAACAGGAATGAACCCACTTATAATTAGATGTCCAATATTTGTATCAGACATCTTATATGCATATATCAGACATCCTTATTTCAATCCAATGAAAACATTGAGCCTGACTAATAGAATCAGATGTCCATAATTGTGCTCAGACGACTTACAAGACATCTGAACCAAAAATCAGACGTCTGATATTGCTATCAGAATCATAATTGCCTTTATTTGTGTTGGATTTCATCCCAATCTCTTGGGACTTGCCTCCAATGGCTAGGAGACCTCTCCCAAGCCTTCTTGGAGGTTCTAAACTTTTCTATAGATAGACTACAACCCTTCTTAGGCAAAACACACCTCTTGAGATACAATTTCCTTAGAAAATCACTTGCTCACTACTTGCTTCCTATTGCCCTTGTGGCTTGCCAACACTCTGCTTAAATGGCAAATCAACACTCCCGGTGCACTTCATTCTGCTGATTCTTAGGGAGTTCTTTTTATGCTTAATAGATAAGGGAGTCGTTAATATTTTTGGGTGTTCTATAGGTGTTGTTTCATTCTTATTCTATTATTGTAGTTTGGGTATCTGGCTTGTCGGGTCCCCGTCTCTTCATTGTGAAGGGAGAAA
This sequence comes from Thalassia testudinum, assembly GCA_037157565.1. Lineage (NCBI taxonomy): Eukaryota > Viridiplantae > Streptophyta > Magnoliopsida > Alismatales > Hydrocharitaceae > Thalassia > Thalassia testudinum. The sequence goes on along the minus strand of JAZHRO010000025.1, from coordinate 53,990,675 downwards.
CCTCCATTTAGGGATCGAAGTTGGGATTTATAATTGAGGTACACTACCCTCATTTAAGTAGTGTGGTTAGTGGATTGACTACTTTGTGATCGAAAATCCTAAGTCAAGAGATTGGCTTAGGTGGTGGTTTTCACTCGATTTGGGTTTCCACCTAAAAATCTTGTGCCTCTTTTTGTGATTGTATTTTTGTCTTGCAATATTTTCTAAATTCACTATTCACCCCCCTTTAGTGCAATTTCATTTGGTACCAGAGCAGGTTTTCTGCTTTTAGGAGTAACATCGCGAGAATATCACATGGAGGGGTGAGTCATTTCCATTGGCAGATTTGAGGGACAATCCACCACCCGACCACCACTTTTCGAAGGGACAAACTACACCTATTGGAAGCTAAGAATGAAGATGTGGCTTTAAGCTAACTATTTCACCTTTTGGGAGAAATGTGAATCCGCATACATCATTTCCAAGAAACCAGAAATGGGATACACGGTGAAGCAAATTCATCACCTTGGACTGAATGCTAAGGAGATGAACTCACTCTACTGTGCACTCAGCTCGGAGGAGTTCAACCGCATTAGCCAATGCACAACTGCCCACGAGATATGGAGAGCCTTAGAGGTAACTCACAAAGGTACGTCTAGAGTTAAATCCTCTAAGATTAACGTGTTATCGCAAGAATTCGAAGCCTTCTCTATGAAGGAAAATGAGAGACTTGGGGACATGTACACCCGATTCACATTAATCTTGAATAACCTCAAGTCTATAGGAAAGACATTTATAAAGGGGGAGCTTCAAGGCAAGCTCCTTCGCTCCCTTGGACCCGAGTGGGAGCAAAAAGTCACGGCAATAGAAGAAGCCAACCAAGTAGAGGATCTAGACATGGAGAATCTACTTGGGAATCTAATGGCTTATGAATAAAAAATGGAGCAAAAGAAGAAATCTATCACACCGAAGCCAAAGAAGAAGACTTTAGCCTTCAAAGCTATGTCAGACGATGAGGAAAGTACCGATGATGAAGAATTCATTTTATTAGATAAAAAGTTTAAAAAGTTTCTCAGAGATAGAAAAGAGATCAAGGGAAAGAGAAGGGAGGAAGAACCTCTAGTTTGCTATAATTGGAAGAAGAGAGGTCACATAAGGAAGGATGGACCCTTACTCAAAAGGGACAATGAGAAGAAATACACGAAGCCTGTCGACTACAAGAAGTTCTCCAAGACCAAGGGAGTCAAGAAGAAGGCATTCCGAGCAACTTGGGATGACTCCACCTCCGAAGAAGAAGAGGAGGAAACAAATGAAGAAATGACATGCTTGGGACTAATGGCAACGAAAGACACTTCCGAATTTGAATCTGAGGTGCCTGAGGTAAACTCCTATTCTCTAGATGAATTACAAGATACTTTTAATTCATTATATCTAGATCTTAAGGAAACAAAGACTAAAAGCAAAGCTGTAAAAGAAGAAAACTTAGAGAGTAACAAATTAATCAATGATCATAAAGAGAAGAATCTAATTCTTACTAAAGAAACCACTACCTTGAATATGCAAATAAGAAACCTAATGATTGAAAAAGAGTTATTAACAAATGATTTGTATATGGCCATGAGTGAACAAAAATTTCTAGATAGAGAAGAATCACTCGACAAAATCCATGTGCTTGAAAAATCAAACTCCTTTAAAAAGGATGAGAATAGCTTACTTAGAGTGGAGATTAGAGGACTAGAAGATAAACTAGACATAATGAAAATAGAGATAAATCACCTTAAAGAAAAATCAAATCAACTTCTTGAGGACTCAGGCAAATTTACAAAGGGGAAAGATAACTTAGACAAGCTCATTGCCCATCAAAAACCTTCCTCAAGTAAATTTGGACTAGGCTTTTATGAACCTAGTCAAAGTGAGCCGAAAAAGGATCCTCCTCCAAAGGGGACCACTAACAAATATGGATCCACATTACAATGGATACTGTTGAATGCACGAATCGAATCGCTAATGTGTTTGGTTTTGGAGAACCTGTCGTTGTAGTTTGAAAGTGAAGAATTCGTGTTCAACAAATAAAATTTATACCGAAATGAAAATTCCGGGTCGAACACAGGGAGGCGGACGTTTGATTTAAAAACTACACATTTCATTTTATTTGTCATGGAATAATTCAATTTAAAACTATCTAATTATTTGCAATAAATAGAAGAGAGAAAGAGAGGGTAAGAGAGAGAGAATATTACACATAGAAATAAAAATGAGATGTAGAATAAACAAAGAATTTATCATTAAAGAGATTGTTCATTACAACTAGAAAGCATAAAAACATTACACTAGAAAGTGATAAATTTACTCTAGAAAGCATTAAAAGAATGGAGGGAGAAATGTCCTCCTCGACGATCGCTTGGAGGATGAGCAAAAGTGCTCTAGAAAGCGGTAAATCTATACTAGAAAGTAGTAAAAAGAATAGGGAGAGAGAAATCCTCCTCGACGATTGCTTGGACGACGAGCCGGACGGGACGACGCCTAGACGAAGGGGAACGAAGCAGGATGAAGGAGGACGAAGCAGAAGAATGAGAACGAAGCAGCACGCCGTCGTCGTCGCGGGATCCACTTCCGAAGGAGGACGAAAATTTGGACTTTATCTCTTGAGAAGCATCTCCGGTGTGGGACAAGCTTCTCTTGAGCCTTGGAGGGGTAGATAAGAGAAGGAAGGGATGAGAATTTCATATGGAGGGGGTCTCCTTTTATAGTTGCAAGGAGTGGGGGCAAAATGGACATTACAACTTCAAAATAATAAATGAGGGTCTTTAGTGACAGATAAATCCATCACTAAAGCCCCCAACATGGGCGTAGCTCCCGCGCCCACGCACACCAACTCAGCTGCTCGCGCGCGCAACGAATGCGCACGTTCAGTGATCCTCAGCTGTTCGATCGCGAGATCGGACGACTTAAGTCATGCCTTCACCCGCTGCGCTGCGCGCCCGCCAGCGTGCGATCGCGCGTCCATGCCGCGCGTTCAATCGCGCGTGAACGCTATCTGGCGCGTGCGGTAGTACGATCAAGATCCAACGCCCGCTCGTGCCTTCCAGCCCTTCGCTGCGGCTCAAACCCGCGCCCGCCGCTCGCGTAAGCGCGCTCGATCGCTGCGCTACGGGGCACGAATGGTCGAGCGGACGCTTTTAGGCGCGGCTGACCACAGCCGTTGGATCAAGATCCAACGGCGGAGAGCGAGCAGGTGTGGGATCTTCAGAGGTTGCATGCGGCCATTTGGGCGGCTGAGATGGCGCCATGTGGTGCCATCTTGGCCGTCCATCTTCTGGAAGTTGTAGATGGTGCCACAGATGTCGGATTGACTCGATTTTTGTGTCGTTGGGCTGCGTCGTCAATCCGAATTCATCCGTGTGGTTGGATTTGTCATCTGAAGTGCAGATTTACACCATCCTGGCCCTTGATCTTCTAGGGTTCCCCGATCACTATCTGATGCTACGGATGCCTGATTAGGGCGATCTTGGAGTCGTTGAACTCCAATTGTTGCCCTGATCACATCCATACGGTTGGATCTTTGATCTGAGGCCCCGATAAAATGTTTTCCCTGTCCAAGCACATAAAAGGAGACAATTAACCTCCATTTTATTCAAACTACTCTAAATGCAAGATGATGCATGTTATGCAATATTTATATCATGAAATGCAATCCTATGCTTAAGAACATACATAAATAGACATTTTAAGTAGTGTAAATGTGTTTACATCATACCCCCATGCCTATCTTTTGCTAGTCCCTAGCAAAAACTATGTGCTATTTATAAAAAAATTAGGTTGGATTATTTGGACCTGAGTTATTTTCAATCATTAAGAAATTGTCTACTTAGGAACTGAACTTTCAAAGACACAACAATGGCCGGGTATCAGCCAAAATGCAGACCGCCTCAAGCCTCGCCTTATTCAAAGAAAAATTTCTTTTTCTTTTTACTCTTTTCTAATTTTTTTGGATTTTCAAATTTTAGGGTTTAAGAGTGGCTTTCTACGGCCATTCAACTCACCCAAGATTTAATGAGAACCCTAAGCTTTAAGCATCTTATTGTGATTGTGATAGACTCGTTGACTGGTAGTTAAAACAGACTTCGGATTTCTATGCCTCTAGGTGACCTCAAAAAAATTCTGCCTAAAGGTGTATCTTTACAACCGGTAGCTTTCTCCCTACTTTTATTTTTTTACGGGGTCAACACAAGGGTGAATCTAGTGTATATCTCCGATTTATTCTACTTCTCCGCCTCTTCCTAAGTGTTTTGGAAATTTTTAGTGCATTTACTGAGCTGGGTTCTGGACAACCGGTCGATGAGCTGTTACCACCGATAACTTGCCAGCCATATTCGTGCGGTGAAGTGTGGCTTATTTCTTTTTGTTCTTTTCTCCTTTTCTTTTTGATTTTTTTTTTTTAAGTAGGTGGCTTCCCTAGTCTAAGATTTACCTAAGGGTAGGAAAAAGAGAAAGGTCCAGTGAATGGGCTCTGGACAACCTACCTATGGGCTGTTACCCACGATAACTTGCCAGCCATATCACCCTAGAAGGTTCATTAGCTACCCAATTTCCGTTAAAATCGCCGAACAACGAGTCAGTGCAAAGAAAGTGTGTAGATGCTTAAGACTCAAAATTCCCTCAAATCAGAGGACAGGTTGATAAGTCGTGTACTTATCACCTAAACTTATTTACTCCAATTACGATAGAATTAAGATGGTGAGGACTCGAAAGATAAATCCACATTTTAGTGGATACACGGGCTGATTAAGTCCAAAGACATGAAGGGTCTTTGTGTTCAAATCATAATGTAGTATTTCCTAAGATTGAAAATTTTCTTAAACCCAAATTCTCTTTCCTAATTCGAATTTTTTTTTTTAATAAAAGAAAATAAAACAAATCTACGGAGCTGACGAATGAATTCAGAGATAAATATCCACCCCCCATGCCTATCTAATGCAATGTCCTCATTGTATTAAAAAGACATAAAACAGAGTGGAAAAGCATAGAAAGCACCTAAATTGCGTGAATGTCAGGTCCGCTCCGAGATGAAAACTAAGAAAAATGTATATGTGCTGAGTTTAGTGCCTTCAGCTAGGCACACTATACAAGGAAAAGAAATGAGGAATTCACAAGTGCAGCTCAGAATTAGAATAAATAGAAGAATCCTCTGACCTATCAAAAGAGGTCCACAGATGTGGACCAGATTGTGGTGTAGACCCATCCCCCATAATCGAGAATATCTTAGGTTCTGGATAAAAATTATCCAAAACCTAAAATCAGAATGCAAGCGAGGTCGGGCCTACGATTTATGAGGATGCAACCCAAGGCCAAAAAGTCGGGTTATAGAGAATTGAAGCTCAAAAGGATAATCGTTGAATGTTTGCTTGAGTTTGACATCCTCGAAACAAATGTCGTAAGGGTTCTGATTTGATGGTTTCAGCTTAAAAGGAACCCTTCGACTCAATCTTCCATTTCCTCCAAAATTAACTTCCCAAATCAGAACTTCCCAGCTCCTATCCTCCTCATTTTGAATGTTAAATTCCGAGACCTCTTTCATGTTAATCACCCCGTCTGAAATCTCCAAGTCTAAATGATGTGGCAGAATCAGAATTGACTTGGGTCTAATTATCTCAGAAATAGAATTATCGATAAGCTCAACGGGGTGTAACTGATAATCAGAGCATTGAATTGATTCCTCCATAAAATGAGATTCTAGATACGTAATGTGTGCCTTAAGATCAATTTCCTCAATTATTGGGCTATCAAATAATCTATTAGATTCCTGAGGCCCAATCGTCTCACAGAAATCGTGTTCAAAAAACTCATGTGAGACTTCGCAACTTGAATCTTCACCATCAGGATCCGTATCAATGTATGTCCCAAAATCAGTTGTCACTTTCTGTTCCAGGGAGACATACGTTTCCTCGTAACCTGGCTCAGGGATCTCAGGTGAAGAAATCAGATCTTCCTTAATTGGTTGCTTTAATTCAATCTGGTCAGCCTCCTAACACGTGTCCCCCCAACAGGTGCCTTAACGGGTTTTGTCATTGGCTTTCCTGAAGAGGGTTCATCCTAGGAATCATCCCAAGATTGAATCAAAGCAACCACGAATCTCATCCTCAATTTTGCTAATTTCCCAAGTAGAAACTCACCCGGGTTCTTATCCTTAACGTCCTGGATCCAATCCAACAAAGATTTATTCAAATCATCAATCATTTCAATCAGGGGCTCCAATCTCTCAATGCAAGATAGTGGCTGAACTTCTAAAGATTGAATGATATTCCTCAAGTTAGCCAGAACCTTATCTTGAACCTGGTTAACCTGAACCAAATGAGTTGGTTTAGGGTTGGGTGGGGGATGATGGCGGTGTTAGGTTGGCGTGGGGATGAGTGAGGTGGCCGGATGATGACGGAAAAGCTGGTGCAAAGGTGGGTTGTCCAGTAGGTGGTTTGGGTAGGCAAAAAGAAGAAATAGGAGAGGGCTTTCATTCATGGTGGAACGTCGGAGCTTGTGGAAGTTTCAATGAGGTGGATGGAGGTGTGTAGTGGTAGATACGCCTCGCCGAAGGTCTGGTCGGAGCGGAGGACGATGGAAGTGAACGGCAACATTGAGGATATTTTTGAAATTTTTGAGTAGGAAATTAAACTAGAGACCTAGAGAGACCTAACTATGTATTCTAAGTGGACGAAAGGGGGGAGATCCACGTCGATTTTGGCATGCCAGATACGAAGAAGACGAACTCTCCGGTAGGAAGGAATGGCGATGAAGACATAGAAGGGGACAACAGCTGGTATTGAGACATGCGGAAGAATCTGAGGATGAGGAATCTACTGTTGGTTTTGCAAGAATGGATGAGGAAGGAGGTCGAAGATATCGTCGGAGCTTGCAGAGCTTTTCGATCGGAGAGGAGGGAAGAACGTGGGGTAATTCTAGCCGAAATTCAAGCTTGGAGAATTGGGCAGGCCTGGGGAGTCTTTATATAGGTGTCAGGGGGTCGATTAGAGCTTGGAAGCCAAGCGTTCAAGCTTGGAAGGTGATGGTCGGACTCATTCAGGTTGTTAATATGGTGATTTTATCATTGAAATGTGTATAGTGGTTAACCTAAATCGGACCTAACCATCTCTTTACAAAATTTTTAACGTGGCCTACTTGATTTTATCTTGGTCACTTTTAGGCCCAGGGTGGAACTCAGGGAAGTGGGATTAGAAGTGAGTTTCTACGCCTTTCCTACAACGAATCTCTTCCGTTCGTTTATTGTGTTTTTGGCATTTTTCTATTTAGATTTTTTTTTTGATAATCTTTGTCCTTGAGGCATACCCTCAAAATTAGGTTCTTTGCTTTGAGCCAACTCAGGGTTCCAAAACAGGTCTTGCTATTCGCAAGACGGAGTACCTGCAAGTCAAGGATTATCTTTTCTCTTTTATATTTTTTTTGTCTTTTTATTGGTAGGAAAGAGAAACAGAAATAAAGTAAATATAGTATATATATATGTATAAATGGGTAGGGGTGGAGGTGGAGATGGAGTGTAGCACTGTGTCGAGTCGATCGTCGTCTAGAAAGACGCAACCAACAGGACTAGGTGCCGCGTGGAGTGTAGGATGGATGATGGAAGATGTGTGTGACCACACTTTTTGTACGCATGTATCGGGGAATATCAGCAACTGGTGCAGATATTCCCACCATACAACGTAACGTAAGTAATGTGAAACTATATATATATGTATATATGTAAATATATATATATATATATATATATATATATATGGTTATATATATATAGGTATATATATGTAGTTATATATGTATCTATATATGTGTATATGTATATGTATATATATATATAAGTATATGTATAAGTATGTACATGATACTATATAGATGTATATATATATGTGTATGTCTATAGTAATATATGTATATATAGATATATGTAGATAAATATATATATATATATATGTATGTATATATAAATATATATAGATATAAATATATATATGTATATATATATAAGTATATAATAATGTATAGGTGTGTGTGTGCGAGAGTGTGTGTGTGTGTGTGTATGTGTATTTGCAGAGATAGAGGGAGAGTGTGCTGTGAGAGAGAGAGAGAGAGAGAGTGCCTGCAGAGGAAGGAAAGGCGGGTTAAGACGTCTGAAGCTTCCAAGCGCCGTCTGGATCCACGTGCGCACCCACAGGTGTGTAGGTGCGCTGAGATGCACGCGCACGCAGGGAAATGGGCACGGAGGAAGGAATGCGGCACACCGTGCTGCACGAAGGGCTGGAGCGGGTGCTGGCAGGCGCACACGGGCGAAGACGCGGCAGGACGGGCGCTGGCAGAGGACCGCACGCAGACGCGCGGGCGGGTGCTGGAGCGGGACGCGGGGCGAGACGCGGGCGAACAGCGGTTGCGACGTGAAGGGTGATCGGATAAGTGAGAAACTCATCGGTCACCCCACTGTAGCCACAATGTTCCGCTGAAACGCGTGAACAGTGGCTATAGTGGCCGGGCGAGCCACGCAACTGGGAGCAGATGGTGCTATGAGTGCGGACTGCTCGGGGCTGGCACACGCGAGCTGGCGCCCGCGTGGAAGGGTTTCACCGGCTGGTGGCTTGCGGGCGAAACTCGCGATAGGGCACGCGGAGAGGCTAGGTCGCTAGCGAAGGAGCACGACAGGGCATGCGGTGGGGCTACGGTGTTGGCTGGCGTGCGCAGAGAAGCTTGGCCGGCCACTGCAGGGGTGCGCGGTGGCCGGTTGCAGGTGGACAAGCAAGTGCAATGCGAAGAAGAGGGAGGCGAGGGTGCCTGCAGGCGCGCGCTAGAGGCGAGGGTGGCCTGCAGGCATGCGCTGGAGGGCCGTGCAGCTGCTGCGTGCGAAACTTTGAGCTTCAAAGCTTGAAGCTCTTGCTCCAATGGTTGCTGTGGCTTGGATGTGAGACAGGGAAAAGAAGGCCACCACGCCCACCGGCTCTTTGATAAGCTGGGCGGTGGTGGTCTCACTGTGGTGGGTGTGCACCATGGTGATGGACTCCTACCCGCAGAGTGTCTCGTTTGAGGGGGAGGTCCTGCGTATGGAGGGAGAGGGGAGGGGACGGTGGCCTGGAGAAGAAGAAGCTGTTGTGGGTTCTTTTCGTGGGGACCAGGCTCCCTTTGCAAGAAGGAGCCATGTTCTTTTTAAAGAAGAGGAAAGCCTGCACAACCATGCCCTGGCTGTTCATGGCTCATGCATGGCCTGGCAGGGAGTGGCTGCATGCGGCTGCAGGGCTGGCAGGGAGAGGCTAGCAGGACATGGCGCGAAGAAGAAGAGGTTGCCATGCATAGCAGCCGCAGGAAGAAAGTAAAAAAATCAAAAAGAAATAAAAATGAAGATGGAAATTTTGCAAGGCTGCACTTAAGGAAAATGTGAATTTTGAGGCCATTTTATTCACTCTCCTCCCCTCTCAATTAAATGCATGCATGCGTCTATATTCACAAATGCGACTATGTCTACCTAATATGCACTGATAATGCTAGGAAATAGCACAAGATGGCACAATTGCAGGTGTATTTTTGCGGTGCAATCGAAAGGTCGCTGGAGTTGGACACCCAAATTTCTCATCTGTTCGCATGAGAAATTGGGAAAGAATTGAAGCACAAGAATCAGTCTGGTTGAAAGAGGATTTCAAGAGAAATCTCTAGTTCAATTTTGAGGAGATTTCATCAATCAATCAAGGAAAAATCCTCGATTGATTGTCGCTAGAGTTGTAGTAGGAGTTCTGTGCAGCAGGGACCTTTTTGTGAGAATGATGACAAAGTTGGGGGCCTATTTGAAAGAGTTTCAAAAGTTAAGGGTAGAAATGTAATTAGACAAGACCAATTTGCAAACTAGGTCAAGACAAACTCATCTTGGGTCCAAATTTTGGTACTAATATAATTTAGACCTAAGGAATTCAATGGTGAAGTTGGATTTTTGTTTTGACCCTGTTTGACTAGGTAATTTATGCAAAAACCCAAATTAGGGTAAATGTCTGTCTATGATACTATTTTAGGTCAAAATGGGTTCTAATGGTCAAATTGAAGGTTCTAAAACCTAGAGAATATTTTTATATGAATTGTAAAGGGATTAGGTGGATTTTATCCTGATCAGAACCTTAGTTAATTAAGCAGGTTTGTTTTTAGGGTTTCAAAAGTCATTTAATTCTCAAAACACCTGCAAACCCTTTTCTGATTGTTCTAACCCACTTGTTATCCTTTTAAGACCAATTGACCCTCATTTAACCCCTAAGAAATCCAGTGGTTGTACTGCATTCATGATAAGCTGGTAAAATTACAGTTTTAACCTTAGTTTCTTATTTTTCGTTCAGAATGATTATGCAATGACTTATGACTCTCTAGCGGTTATGTAGGAGCATTTATTAACTTAATTGGGTCAAAATGAGCTAGTTATGGCTCATGATGGTGTTCCCATAATACTCCCATGCCTAGCTTTTGCTAGCCCCTAGCAAAATTTCAAGGTATTAACATTGATTCTAGACCATAAAACCTTTTGATGCTTAAAAGCTTTGCTGTGTGCTTCCTTTTGTAGATTAGGTTAGAATGCTGATAGTAGGCCTAGAGGTAATCAAGTACCAACCAAGATTTGGAACTGACCAACTCTAGCCTCAGTCTACCGCGAAGGTTTCTAAGGACCACAGGAACTAACCTAAGATTCGTTGAACTCCACGATTAAACCACCTGTGCTTGTAACATGCTTTAGCCCAGGTTCAGTTTGCAGTGCATTTTTGTCAGAGAGAGATAGAGGAATTTCTCTTTAATTTTGGAGAGTTTTCTCTCTCTTTTCATTTTATTTCTAGCTTCGAATTAGCTTTACAACACGGTCTGTATCAGATTCCTAGTCCCCACCATCAATCCTCGCAGGGTCCATAGCAATTGATGCTTCGAGATAGCTCCACCATGGCGACCCCCAGAACCCTGGCTTTCGAGATTTTAAGATAATTCCGCCCATGGCATTCTGTAGCTAAATCCAAACCCTGGCAATCGACATTTTGAGATAATGCCGCCCATGACATCTGAACCAGCATAGGGTGCTTACATGCCCTTGGTAGGATATGTAGATATCCTAGGAGATAAGCATCAAGGAGACGATATGTTATTTCACATCTTCGAGGAGAATTTCTTGCCTCTCCACACCGGGAACTCATCCAAATCAACTTGTGTTGATCAGCCGCTCCTAATCTAGGTAACCTTTTCAGAACAAGTTTAACGCATTTGCATGATTTTGATATTTAGGCGCATTGAACCAGGCTGTGTGTGGATTGAGGTGCTTAGGTTACTGAGTCCCACAAACTAGAGGTCAGTTAACGAGGTTGAATAATCCCTAAGCCTTAGACCTAATACTTAAGCTTCGCACTTTCCCCAATCTCTTGAGGATTATCTAGATCTTAGTGGGTATTTGAATTTTTAAGCCTAGGGTTAAAGCCCAAGAGGCCTAAAATCAGTGTTCCTACTAATCTCTTCCTTGTTTTATTAGCACCTTTTGCCTTTCATTTTCTTTCTTTTGATATGGTCTAGAACTAAGTCAATTCCTTAATCTTTTACTAATGACTATCTCTTTTTCTTTTCTTTTCAAATTGTGCTCCTTTTGGACATTTTTATCTCCCCCCTTTTCTCGTCAAAATCTGATATGCAATCAATTCAAAATTTCCTCCCTCCTCCCATTTTTGTTATTTTTAAAAATTTTTTTTTGGTATTTTTGGAATATGTGATTTTTTTGATGAAACCCTTTCTTGTGAACTAATTTTTATAGAGTTTTGCACTTTAATACCCCCCATACCTATGATTTGTAATGTCATTTTAAATTAGGTGGGTTCGAGTTCATTCTAGATCATTCATTAAAACAGGTGTTGGGTGAGTGAATGGGTCCGGGTGACTATTGTGGACAATTTCAAGCTCAGGTACGGGTACCAGAGGTGGAGTCAGTTGTTCTAATGGATGAACCCTATAGTACAATATGAGTTCAGCATAGGATGTGTCAGGAAGGGTTTTAGGTTTTTCAAAATGATGGGTTGCCTCCCGTTAAGAGTTGAGTGTAACGCCATCAACCGGGTGTAATGACCTCAGGGAGAATGGAGGGTAAAAGATATCTCAACCAAATTCGTATCAGTGAGTTCAATGAACTGTTTGAGTCTTTGACCGTTAACGACAAAAGGTTCTGAATCGTGGCTGAGTTGACTGATTTCGGCAGCTCCATTTTCAAAGATTCATTAGACAAGGTATGGTCCAATCCATTTTGATCTGAGTTTTCCTGGGAACAATTTGAGTTTGGCGTCAAAGGGTAGGACTTTTTGACCAGGGAAAAAGATCTTTCTGGATATGTACTTGTCGTGAAAGACCTTAACCCGCTCTTTGTAAATTCATGAGTTCTCATATGCGTCGTGGCATAATTCATCGATCTCGCTCATTTGAAGCTTTCTGTGAGTTCCTGCCTTAGAAAGATCAAGATTGCAGTTCCATACTGTCCAATAGGCTTTATGCTCTAATTCGATGGGGGAGGTGACATGCCTTCCCATACACTAATTTGAAGGGAGACATGACTAATTGGGTTTTGTGGGCAATCCTATAAGCCCACAAATCTTCCAGAAGTTAGGATGACCAATCTTTCCTGTCAGATCGAACAGTGACCTAGAGGATTTTCTTGATCTCCTGATTCGATAACTCAACTAGACCGTTGGTTTGGGGGTGATAAGGAGTAGAGATTCGGTGTGACACCCTGTATTTGGTCATCAATGATCTGAACTAAGCATTCGTGAAATGGGTCCCTCCATCAGAGATTATGGCACGTGGAATCCTAAACCGAGAAAAGATGTTCTGATGAATGAATCTGATAACCACCTTATGATCGTTGGTTCGGGTCGGAATGGCTTCGATCCATTTGGACACGTAGTCAACAACGAGAAGAATGTATTCAAAGACATTTGAAACAGGGAAGGGTCCCATAAAATCAATCCACTAGATATCAAAGATTTCGCATACGAAAATCAGCTGTAAGGGCATCATATCACAGTGGCTCATGTTGCCTAGGGTCTGGCAACAAGTGCACGCCTTATCGTGATTGTATGCATCTTTGAAAATCATGGGCCAATAGAAGCCACACTGGAGGACTTTTGCTGCAGTTTTATGATCAGAGAAGTGTCCACTGCATGCCTGGTCATGGCAGAAGGACAAAATGTCCTGAATTTCTGCTTCCGGAACACATCGTCAGATTATTTGATTAGCACCAATGCGGAAGAGATATGGGTCTTCCCAAAAGTAGTACTTGGCATCGGAAAGTAATTTGTCCTTGTTGGCTTTTGGCCAATCGGACGGTATCTGATGTGATGCTAAGTAGTTTACTAAATCAGCAAACCATGGAAGTCCTGTACTGATAGTCAGGAGGTGCTCATCGGGAAAATGTTCAATAATGGGTCTGGAAGGGTTGATAATATCAGAAGGAAGGCGAGATAAGCGATCAGCTACCACATTTTGTTTCCCTGCCTTTTCACGAATCTCGAGATCAAATTCTTGCAATAGCAAGAGTCAGCGGATTAGTCAAGGTTTCGCATCATTCTTCGCAAGGAGATGCCTTATAGCAGTGTGATCTGAGTAAATGATAATACGGGAACCCAAAAGATACGATCTAAACTTTTCCAAGGTAAATACTATGGCTAGCAGCTCTTTCTCAGTAACTATATAGGTATGCTAAGCCTCGTCAAGTGTCTTGCTAGCGTAGTAAATGACCACAGGTTTCCCGTCTATTTTCTGCCCAAGTACCACACCTACAGCGTAATTAGATGCATCGCACATGATCTCAAAGGGTTGAGACCAATCAGGGGGCTATAGGATAAGTGCTTGGGTAACTCAATCACGTAGGACTTCAAATGCCTGAGTGCACTCCTTGGTGATTTCAAAAGGGACATCCTTAGATAGGAGATTAGTCAGGGGGTGCACGATTTTTGAGAAATCGGGAATGAATCGATAGTAAAAATTGACGTGCCCCAGGAAGGATCGGATGTCTTTGACAGAGCTAGGCATAGGGAGTCTGGAAATCAAATTCACCTTGGCCAGTCAACCTAGATGCCCTTTTCAAAGATAAGATGTCCCAGAACTATTCCCTCAGGTACCATGAAGTGGCACTTTTCCCAGGAAAGAACTAAATTCACGTCGATGCACCGCCTGAGGATCTGGACCAAATGCAGGAGGCAATCGTCAAATGATTCACCAAATACTGAGAAGTCATCCATGAAGACTTCAAGGTATTCACCTACCATATCTGAGAATATGGCAAGCATGCACCGCTGAAAAGTAGCAGGTGCATTGCAGAGATTGAACGGCATCCTTCGGAATGAGTAAGTTTCGAAGGGGCAGGTGAAGGTGGTCTCTTCTTGGTCCTCGGGATGGATTGCGACCTAGTTGTAACTGAAGTACCAGTCCAGAAAGCAAAAGAATCGTTTTCCTGCTAGTTTTTCGAGAATCTGATCAATGAATGATAGTGGGAAATGATCCTTCTTCATGGAGGAATTGAGTCTTCTAGAATCAATGCAGACTCTCCATGAGTTTGCTATACGGGTCGGTATGGCTTCTTCGATTTCAGTCATGATGATGGTGAGCTCTGCCATTTTAGGCACAACTTGGATTGGACTCACCCACCGTCGAAGATTGGGTAGATGATCCCTGCATCTAACCACTTGATAATCTCCTTTTTCACGACATCCTGCATATTAGGATTTAGGCGCCTCTGCATTTCACGGGATGGTCGTGAGCCCTCTTCAGTGTAGATGTGGTGTGTGCAGTATGAGGGGCTGATACAAGTGAGATAGTCGAGAGTCCATCCAATGGCTCTTCGATGTTGCTAGAGAACAGAAATCAGGCGTGTTTTCTGACCAGGTGTGAGTCAGGAGTTGATAATCACAGGAAACATCTGATTAGAACCCAAGAAGACGTACTTGAGATGATCAGGAAGAGGCTTTAATTCCAAAATCAGGTTTTCAGCAGCAGCGGGTAATTCTGGATGGGTGTTAGGAGCAAATGAAGGAGCTATGGGTGTGTCTAGGTTGAGTTTGGGCTCCTCTAATTATGAGTTTTGATCCTCTTGTGGTTGATCAGAAATAGTCGAGTTCTCGATGAAGTCGTCAACCACTGCTTCAATATCGCAAATTTGTTCTATGACTCTGCTATTAATTCCTTGTTTGGCCTTAAAAATGTCGATCGTTAGTATCTTGCTCCCAAATTTCAATTCGATTTGGCCCTCCTCACAATTGGTATTGGCCCTGACAATGGCCAAAAAGGGTCTCCCCAGTATGATCGGTGTATTCTTCACATTCTCAGGAGCATCCATGTCTAAAACAATGAAATCCACTAGGAAATAGAAATCATGCACGCTAGCCATGACATCCTCGAGAATTCCTTTTGGTGACTTAATTTATCGGTTTGCTAGTTGTAAAGTCATTTAAGTCGGTTTAAGTTCAGATTCCTCGAAGTAGTCTAGTATTGATGTGGGTATCAAATTTATGGAGGCTCCTAAGTCTAATAAAGCTCGGTCAAATCATATATCACTGATTTCACAGGAGATCAAAGGGGTGCTTGGGTCTTTAGCCTTAGGTGGGAATTTTCTCAAATTGACAGAGCTGGCTTGCTCTGACAGTACAATCGGATTCCCATCTTTGGTTCGCGACTTACGCTTAGGTGTACATATGTCTTTCAGAAATCGTGCGTAAGCCGGTACATGGCGTATCACATCCATCAAGGGGATGTTTATATGGACCTGCTCAAGGAGCTTAACCAGGTCCTCCTCAGGTACCATGGTTTTGGTTATCCTTTTTCCCTTGGTCAAGGCCTCAGGAAATGGAACCTTAGATGGTTCCTCTACAATGGGTCCAGGTTCTTGATCTAGGATAGAGGTGTCCTGAATGACTATCCTTGGGTTAGGGTTTTACTACCAGGCTGGGTTTGCCTTGGATAAGGTGGGTCCTGTGTTGTTTTGCCAGTGCGGGTAGTAATAGAATTTAATCCTGCCTGATTTTGGTTTGGAATGGGTAGAAGAGGTGCTTGCTGCTGGTAACCTGTATATGATGTCAGAGCCTCCATCCCATCGGGTGATGGAGTAGAAGGGGCCTGATAAACAAAGTGAGCTTGGCCCAGATTTGGGTTCATAATGTGCCTCTAGTTTGGCACATTATTTAGATTAGGTAGAGGTTGCGAAGGAAGTGCACCAGGTTGGAGAGGATTTGCCATCTGGGAAAGTTGATTGCGAACCTCTGTGATCTTGTCTCTGTGTTATTTTTGCATAGCCGCATTCGTCTTCTGAATGTCAGCCAGAGTATGAAGGATAAGAGTCATTTGTTCTGCTTGAGTCAACCTAGATTGATAAGTTGGGTTAGGCTGAGGCTGAGGCAGCTGATATGGATGATGAGCTTATGGTTGGGGTGGATATTGAGGTCTCTGATTTTGATTATTGCCTGACCATGTGAGGTTGAGACGATTACCCCATCCAGGGTTGTAGGTGTTTGAGAATGGATCATTTTGAATGGTGTTGAGGTCCTTTCAAGTCTAAGGAACCTTGGGAAAATCAGAATATGAGGGTTCAGAGTTCCCCCAACTAGAGTAGGTGGATCCAGAGTTTCTTCCATAACCAAAATCAAACAGGGGTGGATATGGGTCCATCCCTTGAGAAGGTCGGTGATAGATGTTGTGCACAGCCTCCCTGCCAGAGGGTGGTTGTGTGAATGGGTTTTGCGTAGAGGTGGCTCGCTGCAAATGTCGAGTTAGCTCATCCACCTTCTTCTCAATAATAGAGACCTTATCCAGATGACTGGCCAATAGTTCCAAGTCGATGGAAGAGGACAGGCCCTGCGTCTCATGTTCTCCCTTTGGATTCGTCAATGCACAGGCATTCATCCGATCAAACATGCCCATGGATTCATTATTGATGGAGTTCTCGCACATATTCTTGAGAATCTCCCACATGGTGTCTTCATGTTGACCCATGATGTTTCCTTCGTAGGTCGCATTGACGAATAATCTAATATCCTCATGGAGTCCTTGGTAAAAGGACTGGACTTGTTTCCATTTAGGAACTCCGTGATGGGGGCACTTTCGCATGAGATCTAGGAAACGGTCCTATGCTTCGTGAAGTGGTTCTCCTGCTTGTGTGAAATGTGTGATCTGGTGCCGTAAAGCATTTATCCGACCAACAGGGAAAAACTTTCTCAGAAACTCAGATTGAAGTTCCTCTTAGGTGTTGATTGGACACATTTGGGTTTGGTACCAATGAGTAGCTTTATCCATGAGAGAGAAGGAGAACATTTTCATGAGTAGCATATCCCAATTTTGAGCTTATAACCTGAAGGTCTAGGCCAGATGCTTGAGTTGTTTGATATGCTAGAAAGAATCTTTAGAATTACGCCCATGGAATTTGGGAATGACATGAATCATGTTGGGCTTGAGTTCAGTGTCAGGACTTCTAGTGGGGATTTGTAGTCGAGGTTCGATTACCACCGCAATGGGATTGTAGTGATCTTGCATCATTGGATGCTATGGTGGGTTCACAAAGGCTTGGAATAGATCATTGAGGTGCTGAAGTTGATTTTCAAGATTATTTTCTTCTGCGGGTTTTGCCATGATGATGGATGAAGGAAAATCAGGTTCAGATGAATCGGAAGAGATATCAATAGGATTGGGTTGTTGAACAAACAAGGAGGTCAAGGCTTGGCCTCAACGTGAATGAGTGACTAAAGGAGGCCTCAAGGATGGTCTTAGAGACCTCCTCCCAAACATGCATCGATGGAGTAGATGAGAGGTAGAATGTGATAGACTCAATCAAGACACCCAAAAAGAAAAAAATTTGGATCACTATAGAGGTTCGAGGTGGATGATACCCTTTAGTTTGAAAGCCGTCCACCTGAGAATTACCTTGGCAGCTAGAGAGGGAGAGTCCCACAAAGACCCCTAAACGGTAGAGCACCCCCACGGGTTACAGGGTTTCCCCCACCTGACCTCTCTTATCACTGATATTCTAGGTAGACCAGAATGGGGACTTGACCTCTTAAGTCTACTAGTTTTAATTAAGAGCAAGGGTGCTTAGAATTTCACTTGAACATTAAGATGTGTTGAGTACAAAAGTGACCTAATTTAAAGATTGGTTGACCCACAAGGTGGGTCAACTTCACCTATATTGTTTGTGCAAAGGTGGTACAATTGGCTTTAATTGGTGTCTCTAAAAACCCTAAACTGGAATCCTTAATTAGCTCTAATTTGGTCCACTTTAATTTTGTCCAAAGGTGGTACCTAGGGCTCAAACAAGAATGTGATAGCCCTAGATACCTTAAGCTTGAAGTGGGTGCACAAATCAAGATTTGTTGTTCAAATAAAATATATCAACTCAGGCAACTTGATGAATTATCTACGGATAGAATGCAAGTAGCCCTAATTGATTTTTTTCCTTTTATCCTATGCAGAATGAGGGGCTTAAGAGAGAGAGTAGTTAGAACTTACCTGCCCCTGGCGTGTTTACTGTGCAGCTGATCTTCCTTCAATGTATCTCTCCTGAAACAACCATAGCAAAAGAGGTATAGCAAGTTAGAATCTAAATCACGAATTATAATCAAGAGTTCTAAATTGCTCGTTGCTCCCTGGAAACGATGCAAAAATGTTTTACATGCTAAATCGGTGTTTAAGATTGTCGTGTTGTAGTATAGCCAAAATAGTGCTTAAACAAATAAATTTTATTACTCGAAAAAGCTCCAAGGTCGACCACAGGGAGCAATATGGAATTTAGATCTCAAGAATTGCAATTTAAGCACAACATAAGCAATTTATAATAGAACTCCAAACAATAATGATATAGAAGTGAAAATAGATGTCAGTAGTGCAAAAAGAATGGGGTAAAATGGTGATTTGAATCACCAATTAGCCCTCACAATAACAGCAAATATCAACCAAATAAAACCTAGCAATCAAGTATCAGATGGCTGAATGTTTAAGCAAATGGCTTAACCATCTCGAGCTACAGTGTATAGCCTTTTCTCTCTTCTCAGCTTCTTCCTCTTCCCTTCTCTTCTTTCTCTGTTGCGGTTCCTCTTCTCTCCTTTTCTTCTTCCTCTTCTACTGCGGGTCCTCTCCTTCTTCTTCTTCTTCTTCTGTTCAGCCTCATCACATAGGGAGGGGGGCTTCTCGAATTGGCTAAGTGTCAGCCAATTTCCTCTATAGCAAAACCCCCCTACCCTCGTGCAAGCTCTCTTTCTCTCTCTGGTTCACACTCTCCTAGAGCCTTGCATATCGGGTAATCAGGTAATTGGAGGATCCACGTACCCAAGTCTAGGGTCACTGGCGTGGTGTAGCGATCGAGGAGTGAGAGCGTAGGTAGGCTAGTGAGTGAGGGTGCAGGACCTCACCCCAATGTTTCGAGGCGATAAGCCTAATGCAAGAAAGCAACTTATGCGTGCTCTTCAATTTGGAATCCCATGATGTGGGACTAAAATGCTCCTTCTCCTCATGGTGCACTATAGAGGTGAACTCTTCTTGCGTGAAAGCTCCAGCAATTGCCATGGTTGTTGGAGTGAAGGCTTCTAACTGACCAGCTGGAACTGGTCTCTAAGTACTTCCGCACCACCTAAAGGTGTCATTTGGGCATGCATGACCTGGAACTCGAAGAATAGTACTGATGTTGATGGTGGCGACGGCGTAGACTGACAGGGAACCTGAAACATGAATACAGCCTCTCGGCCTGATTAAAATAGTTCAAAATCTTTGCCTAGGTCTAAGGAAGATGATGGCGGCGTGTGGTTGGAGTGGGGATGAGTGAGGTGGCCGGATGATGACAGAAAAGCCGGTGCAAAGGTGGGTTGTCCGGTAGGTGGTTTGGGTAGGCGAAAAGGAGAAATAGGAGAGGGCTTTCATTTGTGGGGGAATGACGGAGCTTGTGGAAGTTTCAGCGAGGCAGATGGAGGTGTGTAGCGGTGGATACGCCTCACTGGAGGTCTGGTCAGAGTGGAGGATGATGGAAGTGAACGGCGGTGTCGAGAGGATACTTTTGGAATTTTTGAGTAGGAAATTAAACTAGAGACCTAGAGTGGACGAATCGGGGAAGATCTGCACTGGTTTTGGCATGCCGACGACGGAGAAGACGAACTCTCCGGTAGGAAGGAACGGCGATGAAGACATGGAAGGGGACAACCGCTGGTATTGCGGCACATGGAAGAATCTAAGAATGAGGAATCCACTGCTAGTTTTGTGAGAACAGACGAGGAAGGAGATCGAAGAAATCGCCAGTGCTCCCGGAGCTTTTCGGTCGAAGAGGAGGGAAGAACGTAGGGTAATTTCGGTTGAAATTCAAGCTTAGAGGATCAGGCCAACCTGAGGAGTCTTTATATAGGTGTCAGGGGGTCGATTAGAGCTTGGAAGCCAAGCTTTCAAGCTTGGAAGGTCGCCGGAGTTGGAAACCCAAATTTCTATTGCGTTCGCATGAGAAATTTGGAAACAATTGAAGCACAAGAATCGGTCTGATTGAAAGAGGATTTCAAGAGGAATCTCCAGTTCAATTTTGAGGAGGTTTCATCAATCAATGAAGGAGAAATCCTCGATTGATTGTTACCAAAGTTGTAGGAGTTCTGTGCATTGGAGACCTTTTTGTAAGAACGACGACAAAGTTGGGGACCTGTTTGAAAGAGGTTTGAAAGTTAAGGGTAGAAATGTAATTAGATAGGATAAATTTGCAAACTAGGTCAAGACAAACTTATATTGGGTTCAAATTTTGATACCAACCTAATTTGGACCTAAGGAATCCAATGATGAAGTTGGATTTTGGTTTTGACCATGTTTGACTAGGTAATTTATACAAAAACCCAAATTAGGGCAAATGTATGTCTGTGATTCTGTTTTTGGTTAAAATGGATTTTGATGGTCAAATTGAAGGTTCTAAACCATAGAGAATATTTTTCTATGAATTTTAGAGGTTTTAGGTGGATTTTATCCTGATCAGAACCTCGATTAATTAAGTAGGTCTGCTTTTAGGATTTCAAAAGTCATTTAATTCTCAAAACACGTGCAAACCCTTTTCTGATTGTTCTAACCCACTTGTTATCTTCTTAAGACCAATTGACCCTCATTCAACCCCTGAGAAAACCTGTGGTTGCACTGCATTCATGATAAGCTAGAAAAATTATAATTTTAACCCTAGTTTCTTATTTTTCCTTCATAATAATTATGCATTGACTTGTGACTCTCTAGTGATTATGTAAGAGCATTTATCGACTTAATTGGGTCAAAATGAGCTAGTTATGGCTCATAATGGTGTTCCCATCAAATACAGTAGGATCTGAACACTTAGACCCTTCAGGTCTTCGGGCTTAATCAACCCGGGTGTTCGCTAAAATGTGGATTTGCTTATCGAGTCCTAGCCATTCTAAATTTACTTTAAATTGGTTAAATAAGTTGGGGTGATAAGTACATGACTTATCAGCCCACCCTCTGATTTGAGGGGATTTTAAGTCATAGCATCAACACACTATTTGCACTGACTCACTTTTCGGTGATTTTTACAGAAATTGGGTAGCTAATGAACCTTCTAGGGTAGTATGGTTGGCAAGTTATCGTGGGTAACAACGCATAGGTAGGTTGTCCAGAGCCCAGTCACACGACCATTCTTTTCCTACTACCTTTAGGTAAATCTTAGATCAGGGAAATCACCTACTTAAAAAAAAAAGGAAAGGGAGAAAAGAAAAGAAAAAGAAATAAGCCACACTTCACCGCATGAGTATGGCTGACAAGTTATCGTGGGTAAAAGCCCATTGGTAGGTTGTCTAGAACCCAGCTTAAGAAATGCACGTTAAATTCCAAAACACTTAGGAAGAAGCGGAGAAGTAGAATAAGCCAGGGAGATATACACTAGGTTCGCCCTTGTGTTGACCCCATAAAAATAAAAGTAGGGAGAAAGCTACCAATTTAATAGATACACCTTTAAGCAAAATTTCTTTTCAAGGTCACCTAGGGGCATAGAAACCCGAAGTCCATTTTAATCGTCGATCAATGAGTCTATCACATTTCACATAAAGATGCCTATAACTTAGGATTCTCTTCCAATCTTGGGTGGGTTGAGTGGCCGTAGAAAGCTGCCCTGAAACCCTAAACTTAAAAATCCAAAAAAAAAATACAAAAGAAGAAAAAAAGAAAAAGATCCTCTTTTGGATAAGGCAAGGGCTTGAGGCGGTCTGCATTTTGGCAGAGATCCAGGCACTATTGTGTCTTTGTAGTTTAGGTTATTAGTAAAAATTTCCTAGTGTTTAAGAATAACTTTTGCCCAAGAAATCCGACCTAATTCTTTTATAAATAACATATAGTTTTTGCTAGGGACTAGCAAAAGATAGGAATGAGGGTGTGATGTGCATACATCTGAACCAAAAATGTCTAGTAATGCATGTTCTTAGTATCATAAGAGCATCACACATTGTAAATATTGCATAACATGCATCATCATGCATTTAGGTCAAATTGTGCAAATTGTATAGTAATTTCTTCTTTTTGGTGGCCAGGGACAGGGAGACTTTTAATCGGGGCCTTGGATCAAAGATCCAACCGTACAGATTTGATTAGGGCGACGATTGGAGTTCAAAGACTCCAAGATCGCCCCAATCGGACTTCTGTAGCATCAGATATAATTCGAGGAAGGTCATAGATCAGGGGCCAAGATGGTGTCAATCCACACTTTAGATGACTAATCTGACTGCACGGATGGGTTTGGATCGACGATCGCAACCCAACGGTGTGAAAATCGATCCAATCCAACATTCGTGGCACCATCTACAAGACATAGAAGATGGACGGCCAAGATGGTGCCACATGGCACCATCTCAGTCGCCCAATCGACCCAAGGACCCGCTGCTACAATTCATCTCCTCAACTATGCAGATGATCTTAACCATTGGATCAAGATCCAACGGCTGAGAGAGCTCACGCCCAAATCCAAAGCGTGCCCTCTCCACATCTGAAGGCAGAGGACCAAACTATCTCAACTGTTGGATCACCATCCAATGGTTGCGAGCACCCAGCCTTAAAACATCCGCGTGACCAAAAGCACACCACAGCACAGCGGTAGAGCCCTTCTTCGCGAGCGAGAGGCGCAGATTCAATCCCCACTGCGACTAAAATCAAGGCACAGGTGCGGAGTACCTGATTTCAGCCATTAGATGCGGTGTGAGCAGTCAAATGACATGCAATGTGGTTGCACGGATGAGAGAGGATTGCGTGCAAGCGGGCGCTACATTGAAGAGGCTCGGGCACAATGCGACCTGAGCTGTTGGATGCAAGATGGACGGTTGAGAGTTGGCGTGCGCATGCATTAAGGCACTGAAGCAACAGGCGGGTGTGCGCATCTTAAGTCGTCCGATCTCGGGATCGGACGACTGAGAATGTGCGTATGTGCGCATGCGATGAGGAGCGGGGAGAGGAGGATGCGTGGTGTGTGTGGTAGCTACGCCCATGATCTGGGCTTTAGTGACGGTTTTATCCGTCACTAAAGACCCCTGATTTAATGTTTTAAAGTGTAAAGACTTATTTACCCCCTCCAATCTACACCTATATATAGCCCTACGACCCCTACACTTTCTTCATCCCTTCCTTCACCTCTCTCCCTCTCAAAAGCTCTAAAGAAGCTTGTCCCAAACCCGGGATGCTCCTCTAGAGCCAAAATCAAAGTTTCTCCCCCCGTTCTGGAAGTGGATCCCGTGACGATGACGACGCCCTGCCTCACCCTTGGTTCTTCCTACTCCATTCTTCATCTTCCTTCTTCGTCCTCTGTCTTCCAGGCGTCGCCCCATCTGGCTCATCCTCCAAGCAACCGTCGAGGAGGATAACATTTCTCTCCCTTCTTTACTGCTTTCTAGAATAAAATTTCCCGCTTTCTAGCTGTAATCGTTTCTTGCTTTCAAATTGTAAAAATAATATTTAGTTGCAAAGTGATTGTTCTCTTTCTCTCTCTCTCTTAGTGTTAATATCAAATCCATTGTGATAATCCCTCTTCTAAAACAAAAATACCAAAATATATATATAATCATTGATTTTAGATCGACGTAGCCTCCCTGTGTTTAACCCGGAATTTCTTTATGAATTTTGGTAAATTTATCTGTTGATGGATTTCTTCGCAAATCATACTACGACGACGGCTTTTTCAAAATCCAATCCATTTTGCGTAGATCTTCCGATCCAACAATGGGGTACCAAATTCTTTTACAAACCCTCTTAATTTCCCAATCAAGAGCAAACCCCTCTTACTCAAGAGGAGATGAACCCACAACTTGGGCCCTTAGATTACAAGTAGAATAAAGGAATAAAATAGAATTAAAACATAATTTAGCTCCTATAGATAGCCCCAATAAGATATGTAATTAATTATATGAACTAGCTATCTAGAAGACTAAAAGAAATCCCTTAGTGAATGTATGAAGGTGACACAGTATGGAGTTGAGGTGGTTGAGCTCCAACGAAGGTGGTCCTCAAGAACAAGAGCTCAAAACACCTCTAATGAACACCAAGTGTAAGCTTGTACTGAATGTAGGCTTGAAAGAGCTTTAGAGTGAATTTTGAGCATTCTCTAAGCCTCTAAGAGTGGGAAACCATCACATATATATAGAGGGGTGTTTGGACTATTTTGTATGTGCAAAAGACCCGTATTTAACGGCTCAAAAGTTTCCTCATTTGATTTGCCAACAGCTAATTGATTTGGACAAAAAAGTACCTTACCTAACGTTAATAAAAAGTGATATAACGTTAGGTAAACTATCTAACATTAGTGATGATAACATCATCATGAGCCATAACTAGCTTTAATTAGTCAAAATTAAGTGACAAATACTCCTACATAGTTACCTAAGTGTCATAATTCCTTGCATATCTTTTCTGAGAGAACATTAAAACAGGGTTAATTCTGTAGTTTTAACAACATATCATGAAAGCAAAGTAACCATAGAATTTTCTAGGGGTTAATTTAAGGTCTAATGAGCATTAGAGGCTAATAAGTGGGTCCATGTAGGCAAAAATATGATTTTACGCATTTCAAGAACCAATGTAGTACCCAAAACCCTAAGTTTAGACCCGCTTAAATTCCAGAGCTCTGGTCAAGATAAAATTCATCTAAAGATTTTAAAATTCATAGAAAAATATTCCTTGAGGTTTGGTAAATTTGGTTTGACCTTTGGAACCTATTTTGACCTTAAATAGAGTCATAGATATATTTTTACCCTAATTTAGGTTTTTGCGCAAATTGCCTAATCAAATTTGGTGAAAATTGAAATCTGACTTCAACACTAGATTCCTTTGGTCCAAATTAGGTTTGTATCAAAATTTGGGCCCAATCAGAAACCATCTTGACCTAGTTTGCATTTCATTCTAGTCAAACTCTTTCTCTCTCAATTAGCTCCTCAGCTTTCGAAATCATTGCAGATTGGTCCCTAAGTTCTTTGACTTCTTTACAAGTCTGCCCCTACCAATATTGGAGGTCAACCAACCTCCAAAAAACCTTTGACCGAGCCTAAACCTACTCAAATCTTCATCAAATCCCACCAAATTTGGTGGGATTGATGTTCATACTATGAAGAAGAGATTGGGATAGATCTTGGCTCTTGACTTGCCCTAGGAAGGTCGTACGAATGCATGGATTCCGTGGGTTCTTCTTATTTCCTAGTGAGGTCAATTAAGCTTGTTTCCTTGTCCAGAGCTTGCCCCAAGCTCTATAAAAGCTTCTCCATCGCATTGCCTAGCTCCTTAGCTTGGTTTGGCCACATTTCCTTACTAAAACCTCTCCCTCTAGCCTCCTCCAACCAGCTCCGACGACTCCTCTCCCTCTGACTTCTTCGACTGCTACCACATACCATAGGCAACGGGAGTGTCTTTAGCTCCTACCTCCACTCCTCTCAAGCCACAGCAAGGGTGCCCAGACCCTCTTCGTCATTGCCACTCCATCACCAGAGGATTTACCCTCTCCGGTGCTAGCCAATCAAAGTTGCTGCCTCCCTCGCCATTTCATCCAGTAATTTAGGTCTTAACCTCTCCCACTTCTCTTGAATCTCCCTATCTTTTTCTCTCCCTATTTGGACCGACCAATCACCTGTTCTCCCTTCGTCTTCCTCCGCTTCGACCGAACTCCAGTGAGGTCACCCGCACTCCACAAATCACCAAACACACCACTACCACCTCCATAAGCTCCGCCATCCCTCACCCACCAAAACCCCTCAAGAAATTGAGGGGATTGGCTTCTCAAACACTCCACTGAACATGCCCTCCACCACACACCTTCCCCAAGGTCTCCAGGCCTCCACATGCACTCCCATGCCAAGAGGACTCTGCCATCGCCTTCACCATCCTCAGGCGAACCTCCTGAACTATTTTAATGTAGCCATGATGCCTTATTCTTTGCTTTCAGGTGTCGACAGGAGCTTGCTGTTGCCACCATCTTCCCTGTTGAACGTACGAATCGCTACGCTAACGTGTTTGGTTTTAGAAAACCTGTCGTTGTAGCTTGAAAGCGAAGAATTCGTGTTCAACAAATAAAATTTATACCGAAAAGAATTCTGGGTCGAACACAAGGAGGATACATTGATCTATATTCACAATTATATATATTTTTTTAGGATTTTTGATAAGCAATGCAATATAATTACAATGGAGCTATCAGACTAAAAGAAAGAGAGAGAGAGAGAAATAGCGAGAGAAAGAGAGAGAAAGAGAACATGTATTCAATATTTCAACTGCTTATATAATTAAACTAAATAAAAGTTACACTAGAAAGCGGGAAAATTCTACACTAGAAAAGTTGTAAATAAGAATGGGAGAGAGAAGTTATCCTCCTCGACGATTGCTTGGAGGACGAGCCAGACAAGACGACATCTGGATGAAGGAGAACGGAGCAGGACGAAGGAGGACGAAGCAGAAGAGCGGGAATGGAGTAGTACACCGTCATCGTCGCAATATCCACTTCCGAAGGGGGACGAAAATTTAGACTTTATCTCGTGAGAAGCATCCCAGGTGTGGGACAAGCTTCTCTTGAGCTTTGGAGAGGTAGAAAGGAGAAGGAAGGGATGAGAATTTTGTATGGAGGGGGTCTCCTTTTATAGTTGCAAGGAGTGGGGGCAAAATGGTCATTACAACTTTAAAATAATAAATGAGGGGTCTTTAGTGACGGATAAATCTGTCACTAAAGCCCCTAACGTGGGCGTAGCTTCCGCGCCCACGATAGGCTCCTCAGTTGCCTGTGCACAACGCTTACACCCACGTACTTCAGATCTCAGCCGTCCGATCGCGAGATCGGACGGCTTAAGACGCATCTCCGCCCGCTACTGCACCTGCCTAGCGCGTACGATCGAGCGTGCAATAGCGTGTGATCTCGATTGAGCGCTGACGGCCATCCGATCGCGATCCAACCCCCGCCATCGCCCGCACACCCGCACCTTCCTCCCCTTCGCTGCGGCTCGAACCCGCGCCCGCAGCTCACGTAAGCGTGCTCGACTGCTGCGCTACGAGGCACGGATGGTCGAGCGGGCGCTTTTTAGGCGCGGCTGACCATAGCCGTTGGATTGAGATCCAATGGCGGAGAGCGAGCGAGTGCGGGGCCTTCAGAGATTCATGCGGCCGTTTGGGCAGCCAGGATGGCACCACATGGCCCCATCTTGGCCGTCCAACTTCTGGAAGTTGTAGATGGTGCCACGGATGTCAGATTGACTTGATTTTTGCGTCGTTGGGCTGCGATCGTCGATCCGAAGGTCGGATTTGTCATTTGAAGAGCAGATTTACACCATCCTGGCCCTTGATCTTCTAGGGTTCCCCGGTCACTATCTGATGCTACGGATGTCTGATTAGGGCGATCTTGGAGTCATTGAACTCCAATCGTCGCCCTGATCACATTCATACAGTTGGATCTTTGATTCGAGGCCCCGATAAAATGTTTGCCCTATCCAAGCACATAAAAGGAGACAATTAACCACCATTTTATTCAAACTACACTAAATGCAAGATGATGCATGTTATGCAATATTTATATCATGAAATTCAATCCTATGCTTAAGAACATGCATAAATAGACATCTTAAGTAGTGTAAATGTGTTTACATCATACCCCCATGCCTATCTTTTGCTAGTCCCTAGCAAAAACTATATGCTATTTATAAAAGAATTAGGTTGGATTATTTGGACCTGGGTTATTTTCAATCATTAAGAAATTGTCTACTTAGGAACTGAGCTTTCAAAGACACAACAGTACCCGAGTATCAGCTAAAATGCAGACCGCCTCAAGCCCTGCCTTATTCAAAGAAAAATTTCTTTTTCTCTTTTTACTCTTTTCTAATTCTTTTGGATTTTTAAATTTTAGGGTTTAAGAGTGGCTTTCTACAGCCATTCAACTGAACCAAGATTTTATGAGAACCCTAAGCTTTAAGCATCTTATTGTGATTGCGATAGACTCGTTGACCGGTAGTTAAAATAGACTTCGGATTTCTACGCCTTTAGGTGACCTAACAAGAATTCTACCTAAAGGTGTATCTTTACAACCGGTAGCTTTCTCCCTACTTTTATTTTTTTACGGGGTCAACACAAGGGTGAATCCAGTGTATATCTCCCCGATTTATTCTACTTCTCCACTTCTTCCTAAGTGTTTTGGGAATTTTTAGTGCATTTACTGAGCTGGGTTCTGGACAACTGGTCGATGAGCTATTACCACCGACAACTTGCCAGCCATACTCGTGCGGCGAAGTGTGGCTTATTTTTTTCTCCTTTTCTTTTTGATTTTTTTTTTTTTTAAGTAGGTGGCTTCCCTGGTTTAAGATTTACCTAAGGGCAGGAAAAAGGGAAAGGTCCAGTGACTGGGCTCTGGATAACCTACCTATGGGCTGTTACCCACGATAACTTGCCAGCCATATCACCCTAGAAGGTTCATTAGCTGCCCAATTTTCGTTAGAATCGTCGAACAATGAGTCTGTGCAAAGAAAGTGTGTAGATGCTTAAAGCTTAGAAATTCCCTCAAATCAGAGGGTGGGTTGATAAGTCATGTACTTATCACCCAAACTTAATTATTCCAATTATAATAGAATTAAGATGGTGAGGAATCAAAGACAAATCCATATTTTAGTGGATACACAGGCTAATTAAGTACAAAGACCTGAAGGGTCTTTGTGTTCAGATCCTAATGTAAAATTTCTTAGGATTGAAAAGTCCTAACGTCCAACTAATCCTTCCTAATTTTTTTTTAATATATAAATAAGAAGAGAAAAATAATTTATATGGATTTCACAAAGCTGACCAAATAATTTAAACATGAATCCACCCCCCCATGCCTAGCTGATGCAATGTCCTCATTGAAAAGGAGACATGAAAGAAAAGGTAGAATATGAAAGATGTCACCTAGATATGAAGCTCGTATCAGCCTTGTGTCATATGTACAACTGCTGAGTTTAGTGCCGTCAGTTAGGCGAAGTTCAGCCAAAGAAGTCACAGAATGGCTAGAGCAACAGAGTCTGAGACAGGTTCTGGAAGATTACGGTCAACAATAGGCTTCAAACATTGACCGTTGACTTTAAAGGTGTTACCCGTCTTTGGGTCAGAAATCTGAACGGCACCATTTGAAAAAATCTGATCAATTATGAATGGGCCATTCCATTTAGATCTAAGTTTGCCAGGAAAGAGCTTAAGTTTAGAATCGAATAACCAGACCTTCTGGTTTGGCTCAAAGCTCTTGCGGAAAATCAATTGATCATGTAGAGCTTTGGTCCGAGCCTTATAGATCTTGGCATTCTCATAAGCATCATTTCTAAGCTCCTCCAACTCAGATAGTTGGAGTTTCCTGGTCTTCCCAGCTAGATTTAGATCTAAATTGCATTGTTTGATTGCCCAGAATGCCCTATGTTCAATCTCTACGGGTAGATAGCATGCCTTTCCATACACCAAACGGAATGGAGACATGCCGATGGGCATTTTATACGTCGTACGGTAGGCCCAAAGAGTGTCCTCAAGCTTTTGAGTCCAATCCTTGCGATCAGGCCTAACCATTTTTTGCAGAATGTTCTTGATCTCTCGATTGGAGATCTCGGCTTGTCCATTCATCTGGGGATGGTAAGGTGTGGAAATTCGATGATTAACCCCGTATTTGGCTAATAAATTATGGAATTGGGCATTAGTAAAATGAGTGTCACCATCACTGATGATAGCACTCGGAATCCCGAACCTACTGAAGATATTTTTCTTGACAAAATTGATGACCACCTTGTGGTCATTGGTTCGGGTGGGAATCGCCTCAATCCATTTGGACACATAATCAACAGCAACAAGAATGTACTGATGTCCAAATGAAGGGATAAAGGGTCCCATGAAATCGATGTCCCAAACATCGAAAATTTCGACAGGAAGAATAGGGTTTAGGGGCATCATGTCTCTCTTAGTTATGCTCCCGAGTGCCTGACATCGAGAACATGACCTTGAGAAATCCTGAGCATCCTTGAATAAAGACGACCAATAGAAGCCAGATTGCAAGATTTTTGCAGCCGTCTTTTTCCCAGAGAAATGTCCACCACACCCAGATGCATGGCCGAACTCGAGTATACTGTTGAATTCATTATCCAATATGCATCGGCGAATAATATGATCAAAGCCGATGCGATATAGTTCAGGGTCCTCCCAAAAGTAGTACTTGGCCTCAAATTTGAGTCTATCTCGTTGTTGCTTGGTCCAATCCTGGGGGATTTGACCAACGGCCAAATAGTTAACAATGTCAGCAAACCATGGGGTGTGGACACCTAAAACTGTAAGAATGGTTTCGTCCAGAAAAGTGTCAGCAATCGGAATGTCCGGACAAGAAGAATCACCTAGGAGTCTCGACAAATGATCTGCCACCACAATTTGTACCCCGATTTTATCCTTGATTTCAAGATCAAATTCTTGAAGAAGAATGCAACGAATAAGCTAAGGTTTAGCATCCTTTTTAGCCAAGAGATGTCTCAAGGCCAAGTGGTCGGTATAAACGATAACATGAGACCCTAAGAGATAAGTCCTGAATTTTTCCAAAGCAAATACTACAGCTAGTAATTCCTTTTCAGTAACAGTGTAATTCCTCTGGGCTTCATCCAGAGTTTTACTAGCGTAGTAAATGACAGAGGGCTTTCGATCAATTTTCTGACCCAGGACAGCTCCGACCGCGTAATCAGAAGCGTCTGTCATAATCTCAAAAGGGGCTGTCCAAATTGGTGGTTGCAAAATTGTAGCACAGGTGACTGCCATTTTCAGGAAATCAAATGCCTTTCGGCATGATTCGTCAAAAACAAATGGCGTTTCTTTGGCAAGAAGATTGCTCAAAGGACGAGCAACCTTCGAGAAATCCTTGATGAATCTTCGATAAAATCCCACATGGCCAAGAAATGATCTGATCTGTTTAACAGATGTGGGAGGAGGAAGTTCAGCGATAGCATCAACCTTAGCTTTGTCTACTTCAATTCCCCGTTCAGAGATTACATGACCCAAAACGATGCCCTCTTAGGTCATGAAATGACTCTTTTCCCAGCTAAGGATCAGTCGTGTCTTGATACATCGCTTAAGAATCATTTCCAAATTAACCAAACAAGAGTCAAATGATTCTCTGAAAATAGAGAAATAATCCATGAAGCCTTCCATAAACTCTCCCACCATGTCGGAAAATATGGCTAGCATACACCTTTGAAAAGTCGCAGGTGCATTGCATAACCCGAAAGGCATCCTATGAAAAGCAAAGGTTCCGTAGGGACAGGTGAAAGTAGTTTTTTCCTGATCCTTGGGATGGGTAGGAACTTGGTTGTATCTCGAGTATCCATCAAGAAAACAGAAGTACTTCTGCCAGACTAATTTTTCCAAGATTTGATCAATGAAGGGTAGGGGAAAATGATCCTTTTTAGTGGCTGTGTTCAGCTTCCTGTAATCAATACAAACTCTCCAAGAGGAAGCTGAACGTGTTGTGACAGATTCTCCTCTCTCATTTGTCACAACAGTAATCCTGGCTTTCTTTGGAACAATCTGAACGAGACTTACCCAGGGACTATCAGAGATTGGATAAATAATTCCTGCATCGAGTCACTTGATGATTTCCTTTTTGACCACTTCTCGAATATTTGGATTCAATCTCCTCTGCATCTGGCGAGAAGGGCGGGATTCATCTTCCAAAAATATTCTATGATTACAGTAAGATGGCTCGATCCCCTTGAGGTCATGAATGGTCCAACCAATTGCCTCCTTATGTTCCTTCAGGACCTTAATCAATTTAATCTCTTGCTCCTTTGTCAATTTAGCACTAATAATCACAGGGAGCGTATTTTGAGGTCCTAAAAATTGATATTTTAAATTCTCGGGCAATGGTTTCAATTCAAGCTGGGGTAGGGTGATGATTGATGGTAGGGTAGATGCTGAAGATTCAACAAGAGGAAGAGGTTGTGAGTGAACAAAATCAGTAACCTCTTCCGAAGATATTAGGTTAGAGGGTTGCGGGTCAAATTCATCAACTAAAGAGGAACTTTCAATTGAAGAAACTGTCAAACAAGTTTCAATATTAACATTATCCTCATCAAGTTCCTCAATAAATCCACAATCCTCAAATTTGTTGATTGCCTTAAAAATATCCAATTTCATTCGTTGGTCCCCAAAGGTGATTTCCATGCTACCGCTTTCACAATTAATGTTGGCCTTTGTGGTAGTCAAGAACGGACGCCCCAGAATGATGGGCATGTTCCTCAGATTATCTGGTACATCCATGTCAAGGACAAAGAAATCTACAGGAAAATAGAAATCCTTGACCTTAACTATAACATCTTCAATAACACCTTGCGGGTTTGTGATCGAACGGTTCGCTAACTGTAGCATTACTGAAGTTGGCCGAAGTTCACCTAACCTAAACTTCTCATAAAGAGAAGTCAGAATTAGGTTGATGGATGCACCAAGATCCAAAAGTGCTCTATCAAATGTGTAATCTCCGATAACGCAAGAAATCAAAGGAGCACCAGGATCTCTCTTTTTCTGAGGGAGGTAGTGCAGGATAATAGAACTAGCCTGCTCGGAGAGTACCACCTTCCTCGGAACAGATTCTCTCGACTTACGCTTTTGTGTACATAATTCCTTTAAAAATCTTGCGTAAGCTGGTATGTGCTTGATAGCATCAGGGAGCGGAATATTGATCTCAACATTTTTAAATAAATTCAGAAGCTCCTCATTGCTATCAACAGACTTCTTCTTCTTTGCTTTGGTTAAAGCTTCAGGAAAAGGAACATGAGTCAGATCTTTGGAATTAGGTTCCTGAGCCTTGATTTCTCCTCTAGAATTCTCCTCTCTCTCCTCAGATTCTTCAGGATTCAAAAGATCAGAATAGTGTGGTTGTGGATCCTGAGTCTTCTTACCACTCCTCAAAGTTACAGAGTTTGTAGAAGCGTAAGAATTTGGGTCTTGGGGAGGGTTAGGAAAGATTGGAGGGGCTTGATTGACCATGAATTGTTAATTTGCAGAAGAAGAAGACGAGGAACCCTGCTCAACCACCTGAGCATGTGCGTGTGGGTCCCTCTGATTTCCGTACCCTTGGGCTTGATTGCCTGAATTCATAATGTTTCGCGGGTTGGGTACGGGTTGGGATGGTAGAGATCCGGGTTGACGAGAGTTAGCAGTGAGCCTGGATTGCAAGTTGTCCAGTGAGTTTTTCATTTGCTGCATGAGCTGGAGCATAGATCCTTGCATCTCTACCATTTGACGGTTCAAATCAGCCTACCCTGCAGGTTGATGGGCATTCCAAGCTGGCTGATTGACCTGATTCGGAGGCAACTGAGTATATACTTGACCCTGACCCATTGGTCGTTGCGGAGCATAATTGCCAGGTTGGAATTGGGTCTGTTGCCCCAGATTTTTCCAAGAGAAGTTAGGGTGGTTTCTCCAACTTGGATTATAGGCATTTGAGTAGGGGTTGGATTTAACATTCTCTTGTACAGCGTAGACATCCTCATAGGGTGAGGATGGAGAGAAAGAAAGGGAAGGATCAGAAAAATTGGGATCAAAGGCCCCAGTTGGGAACCCATGGGGTTCTGAAAAATGCTGACTCATAGGTTGAGTCACATCGAGTTGATTCACAAACTCCCATCCAGAAGGAGCTTGTGAGGAATGGAATCCCAAATTTTGGGATTGAGTGGATCGAGAGTTGTTCATAGAATTGCCAGCCATCCACTCTTCCATTCTTTTAGCAACTAAGTCCACCTTATCAAGTTTATTACAAATCAATTCCATATCAAATGAATGAGAGTCATGGACTTCATTAACATTTGATCTGGGTTGCTGGGACCGGTTAAAAGTATCCAAGGAGTCATGATTAATTGAATTCTCACTCATTTCCTCAAATAAATCATGTGAACTATCTGCATCTTTATTGAGGAAATTGCCTCCGCAAGAAGCATCCACATGGTTTCTGAGTTGCTCATTCAACCCATGATAGAAGATCTGCACGAGTTGCCATTTCGGCACCTCGTGGTGTGGACACCTCCGCAATAAGTCCTGGAATCGCTCCCAGGTCACATGAAGCTGCTCCCCTGGTCACTGGGTAAAGGTAGTGATTGCCCGATAGGGAAGAATTTCTTCAGAAAGGCTGATTTCAACTCATTCCAAGTTGTAATTGGTCTTCCTATTGTCCTATACCAATGCGCGGCCTTATCCCTAAGAGAGTGGGGGAAGAGCCTCATGATCATTTGCTCCTCGTTTACATTTCGAGTCTTGGTGGTCTGGACCAAAGTGGTCAAGTCCTCCAAGTGTTGAAACGGATCTTCAAAGCCAAGCCCATGATAATGTTTAATCAGGCTTAAACCTGGGGCTTGATTTCTACATCACCGGCTGGAATCTAGATGCCGGGACGTTCCCCGTAATTTGAAGGATCATTAAAATCCTTCAAGGGCTGAGCGCCCTGCATTCTCTGGAACCATTCCTGCATTCTTTGCATTTGTTCCAGCTGCCTTCGAAATTCTTCCTGTGGATTTCCAAGCAGAGGAGGCTGTTGTTCGGCCATGGGATCAAATTGACCAAAATTTAACTTGCGCCTCCTAGAATGTTCTAACGGTCCTTCCAATCGGGGATTCAATGACCATCTTCCAAGCATAAACTAGGAGAAGGTTGGACGGACTGGGGATAGGGACCCTGCAGCACAACAAAACAAGACTGTCCTTAAGTGGGGTAGCCTAAGGATCTACTGACTCCCAAAACCTGCCTTAAGAATGTAAATGATTTACTCTACTTGCATCTGTTTAATCCAACTAGTTAGAAGGAGGGACTGGAGAGAAGGTTCTTCCTTTGGCTTTCGCCTCTGATTCCTAATGTACCCCCCAGCCGTGGTCGTTTGACGCTACTCCCCTAGCTAGACATCAGATTAATCAGTACAAGTAGGTTAATCAAAAATAATCTCCGACTAGGCCCTGAAGAGCGAATCAAACCTTAAGGCCAACGTCTACTCAATTTTATTAAAGCTTGGGATTGTGGTGCTTATGGAATGTGATGGGCCCTTACAATAGGTTGTGCCCTTAATGATTGATTGAGATTTGTGTAAGTGCATGCACAACCAAGGTTTTCAAGCAAGATTATTTATAATGCGTGAATTTTAATGTTCAAATATTGCTTAAGTAGCTTTTAGGGTTTCAAATTAGGTGAATTGCAATCAAGTTTCTAGGCAAACCAAGTTGTAAAACATGGGTGAATATTATTTTCCTTTAAAATCAGAAAGAAAGTGGAGTGCCTGGAATATACCTAGATTGAAAACCCTAAGGAGGAGCTACTTGATGAGTTGGTTTTAAATAAAGTGGTGCAGCCCAAACAACTCAAACAATTGGCCACAATTGCACCACTAAGTTAGGCACTCAAAAATGGTTAACCTAGAATGATTTCTACTCTATTATGTGTTGCTTTGTATGTACCGGTTCCACAGATCAGAACCCGGTTGAGTAGAAACAAATCAAGTTGATTAAGTGCCTTGAATGTGGGTGTGTTGTGTGTTTGTTGAAAA
Source organism: Thalassia testudinum (assembly GCA_037157565.1). Classification (NCBI taxonomy): domain Eukaryota; kingdom Viridiplantae; phylum Streptophyta; class Magnoliopsida; order Alismatales; family Hydrocharitaceae; genus Thalassia; species Thalassia testudinum. The sequence goes on along the minus strand of JAZHRO010000025.1, from coordinate 53,954,650 downwards.
TTACCCCACAAGATTATCTTTTTGTTATTTTTTTTATGAATGAGGGTGGAATGAATGTGACTAGAAATCCAAACAACCAAACTATTTCTAGGATTTATGCAAACACCTAGGTTAATTGGAATTTGGATTTAATATGGCGAATGAAATCTTTGGAGGGGGACAGAATGGGGGAACACTTACAGTTGTCTTCAACTGCACTTTACTCCAGTCTAGCGCTTGTTAATTCCTTAATGGAGGTCTCTGCAAAACAATAGACACAAGAGAAAGCAAGTTAGAAAACACTAAAGTGCTAGAAATGCGAAGAAAGATTGGAAATCGTTGCCTCCCCGGCAACGGCACCAAAATGTTGAACGCACGAATCGCTACGCTAACGTGTTTGGTTTTAGAAAACCTGTCGTTGTAGCTTGAAAGCGAAGAATTCATGTTCAACAAATAAAATTTATACCGAAAAGAATTCCGGGTCGAACACAGGGAGGCTACGTTGATCTATATTCGCAATTATATATTTTTTTTTAGGATTTTTGATAAGTAAGGCAATATAATTACAATGGAGCTATCAGACTAAAAGAAAGAGAGAGAGAAATAGAGAGTGAAAGAGAGAGAAAGAGAACATGCATTCAATATTTCAACTGTTTATACAATTAAACTAAATAAAAGTTAGACTAGAAAGTGGGAAATCAATTACACTATAAAGCAAGAAAATTCTACACTAGAAAAGCTGTAAATAAGAATGGGAGAAAGAAGTTATCCTCCTCGATGATTGCTTGGAGGATGAGCCGGACGAGATGACGTCTGGACGAAGGAGAACGGAGCAGGACGAGGGAGGACAAAGTAGAAGAGCGGGAACGGAGCAGTACGCCGTCGTTGTCGCAGGATCCACTTCCGAAGGAGGACGAAAATTTAGACTTTATCTCGCGAGGAGCATCCCGGGTTTGGGACAAGCTTCTCTTGAGCTTTGGAGAGGTAGAGAGGAGAAGGAAGGGATGAGAATTTCGTATGGAGGGGGTCTCCTTTTATAGTTGCAAGGAGTGGGGGCAAAATGGTCATTACAACTTTAAAATAATAAATGAGGGGTCTTTAGTGATGAATAAATCCATCACTAAAGCCCCCAACATGGGCGTAGCTTCCACGCCCACGCGCGGCTCCTCAGCTGCCTATGCACAATGCTTACACCCACGTACTTCAGATCTCAGCCGTCAGACACATCTCCGCCCGCTGTTGCGCCTGCCTGGCACGTACGATCGCACGTCCATGCCGCTCGTGCAATAGCGCGTGATCTCGATTGAGCACTGACGGCTGTCCGATCGCAATCCAATGCCCGCCATCGCCCGCACGCCCGCGCCTTCCTCTCCTTCGCTGCAGCTTGAACCCGTGCCCGCAGCTCGCGTAAGCACGCTCAACAGCTACGCTACGAGGTGCGGATGGTCGAGCGGGCACTTTTTAGGCACGGCTGACCATAGCCGTTGTGTTGAGATCCAACGGAGGAGAGTGAGTAGGTGCGGGGCCTTTAGAGATTCATGCGGCCGTTTGGGCGGCCAGGATGGCGCCACATGGCGCCATCTTGGCCGTCTAACTTCTGGAAGTTGTAGATGGTGCCATGAATGTCGGATTGACTTGATTTTTGCATCGTTAGGCTGCGATCGTTGATCTAAATTCATCCGTGTGGTCGGATTTGTCATTTGAAGAGCAGATTTACACCATCCTGGCCCTTGATCTTCTAGGGTTCCCCGGTCACTATCTGATGCTGCAGATGTCTGATTAGGGCGATCTTAGAGTCGTTGAACTCCAATCGTCGCCCTGATCACATCCATACGGTTGGGTCTTCGATTCGAGGCCCCGATAAAATGTTTTCCCTATCCAAGCACATAAAAGGAGACAATTAACCTCCATTTTATTCAAACTACGCTAAATGCAAGATGATGCATGTTATGCAATATTTATATCATGAAATGCAATCCTATGCTTAAGAACATGCATAAATAGACATCTTAGGTAGTGTAAATGTGTTTACATCATTCCTCGACCACATCTGCTGTGCTCCGATCAGGTCTGACCTCAATTCCACTTCCAAGCACTACCGCCCAGCTCTAGGACCCTTCCCAAGTCCTCAATCGAAGACTTCAGTGTCAGTGTTTGATGTGTAATTCACATTTTAAAAGTTGATCAGTTGTATTATAGTGCGAAAACACATTGGCAAATAAATTTATAAAACTCCAGTGAGTACCAGGTTGTTAGCAGGGAGGCAATCTCGATTTTAACAGAAGATTTTCAATAAAACTAGTTCTAACAGGTATTTATATATGTATATATGTATAAAGAGACATTAGATATTCATAAGATCAAATTTCATTGCATTGATAAAGAGTATTTCACAGTAGAAATTACTATGCTAAATGGAAACAGATAGATAGAAAGAGAGAAAGAGAGATAGAGAAAGAAGAAAGTGGCAGAGAAACGACATGGCTTGCGGGATGCTTGTATGAGATGCGGTAGCACCTCAGATCCAGAGCGGCGGGACGAAGGTCGGAGTGGAGTTGCAGAGGGACGGAGAGTTGCAGAGAAGGTGGAAGATGCCTGAAGTTGATGGAAGAGAAAGAGATGCCTCAACTAGGGGGGCCCTGGGACTTCTTTTATAGCTTTTGTGGAGGGCAAAAAGGATATTTTAGCCCTTAATCTCATGTAACAACTCCTGTTTGACCAGATCTGTTTATCGAGAGATCAACGGGTCAAATCTGGCCTAAAAAAACCTTTAAATTCACCTCCATCGATTGGATTTGATCCCTAGTTGACACATGGTGCCCGCTATGTCCTTGGATCGTGATCGTACTATCCTGCTTCCTCCTCACGTGCCTGCTGCAACAACCTCTCTCTGCGTGTGCACCTGCAAGGCCATTTTCAGTGTCTGATCCGATCGGATGGCTCAAGCACGCCTGCCTCACCTTCCTGATCTCGCAAAATGCATGGGATCATGCATTTGCCCGTGGCGCACTCTGATCGCGCAATTACACCCGCGCCCACGCCCAGCACTGCTTCAATTCATGCAACACCTGACTTGAACGCCATCACGTGCTTCCACGCGCATGTGTGAGCCAACGCACTCATGGCCGTTAGATGAATGGGCGATGTGGTGCGCTCATGGCCGTTAGATGAGGATCCAATGGCCCACACTGTGTAGTGTGGCCTTCCTATATGGGGCGGTGCTAAGGGAGCGGCTATGATGGCACCATGTGGCACCATCATCGCCGTCCATCTTCTTTTCCTTGTATTTGGTGATGTAGACCTCCGATCGAGTTGATTCAGATTCATCCATGCAATTAGATTCTTCATGTAAGGCTCAGATCTTTGTCATTTGGCTTTATGATCTCCATTCTTTTATGGACAGCACAAGATGCCCTAGTTGTCTGATTGAGATGATTTCGGAAGTGTTGGACTCCTGTTGTCATTCTAATCAAATCTATCTGGTTTGATCTGTCATCCGTGACTTTGAATCATCTGCGATGAAAATTATCTCTCTTTTAGGTCATAAAATGACGATATTATCTATATGACTAATAAACTAGCTATTGTGCAAGTTACGATGCCTATGAATGTATTAATCCTAAGTTATGCTAGGTTCTAGCTTAATTCAGGTGATTTAGGTTGCATGATTGCTGTGCAATCACACCCCCATGCCTAAATCTTGCTAGTCCCTCGCAAATGCATTACTAAATGCAAAGTGGTCCTACATGAGTAATTTTTATCAAGAGTTTGACTAGAGGTTTATGTCATTTGTTTTCTTCCGAAGCTTTAGTAATCCAGATAATCGTGATTGTGTTTTGTTGTAGCCTATGCAATGGATCCAAGTGAAAGCCAATCCTCATCTAAAGCTCATATTTGACCCTTAGTAAAAATCTATTGGGATAGGCAAACTTCTTCCCTTGGGGTTATAAAGTAATCTTTGTATTTAGCCCCAGCTTTTGGCTTAGGTAGAAGATTTCTGAGTCAAGTAGATTTGTATATGGTGGCTCACATTCATCTAGTGCTACATGTAGGCTAGTACTTTAGAACCTAGATTTCCAGATTATGAAATAATTCAACTTAGAGAGAAACAAGAAACTATGCTCTCTTTAGTTCCTTTGTACTCATTCTCTCTCTTTCTTTCTCTCTCTTTCTTTTTCTTTTTCTTATCTTTTCTTTCTTTTTGAGCTCACAATCTCACCAGATTTATCAATATATTTGGTGGTCTCTCCTAGCATTAACACTTTGATTAGGTTCTGATAACTCTAAGACTAAGTCAGAATTCCTCAGCCCGTATTCAGGTGATTAGAAATACAGAAAAGTAGGTCAAGGCTGTATTTGGTGGATCGTGAGGGTGGTAGGTGTTGTTGCCTCATTACACTTGAAATAAATTCTAACTCATAAACTCTTTTTTTTTTTGCTCTTTTCTTTTTCTATATTTTTTTAAATGTATATATATATATTTTCTTTTTCCTCTTTTTCTCTTTTTTTTTAGCATCTAAATATCTACTAACGCAATGTAGCATACGAACTTTTAATTACGGGGCATTATTCGGGATTATGGTTGTTCAAGAGGATATTGGGTGGCTTATGTGATGGAAGTGCCTATTCTTGGCACTGGGAAGGGAATGGATAGAACAATATATTTCTAACCTTGACATTAATGCCCTCGTTCAACTGAGGATTCCATAAAAGATGGTCGTGACCATCCACCTCAGTCTTAGTTTTATCAAAACCCGCTTTGTGCGTATTTGCCTTTTTTGGTGGCTCTCAAGAGATTCTCAATAAGAATTTGTACGTAGAAATTGAGAGCGAAAACTATGCCTAACTCCGAGTATCATTATCTCATTATCCAGAGTTTAAGATTCCTCATACTAGCCTTAGAGCACTAGTAAACTTTCTACTCTCACCTCACACTTGTTTAGTGGCTCTGGTAGAAGATAGTTTGCCTAACTTCCTAATTACTGTCCAAGGGTTTAGGAGAAGAAGCAATGCTTCTTCTCGACAAACTAAATATGTTTATCTATCTTCATAGAGGATCCATTGCAAAGTCTACATGTAAGTGTGAAATTATACTGGATTCTAAACTCAGGAATCAACTTAAGAATAAATCACTAATAAAACCTTAATAAAAATTCTTTATGCCTAAATGCATTTTTTTTTCAGACAAAAAGATAAGACATGCAATGTCCAACCCCCCATGCCTATTCATTACAATGTCCTCATTGAAATGTATGCATGAAAATCAAAATATAATAAGCAAGAGGAGGGGATATCATTTGACTATGCTTGTTAATCCAGGTCAGTATGGATGCAGAGGATGCAGAGCTACCTATACAAGGTACTAGGTTTTCTCCCAACTAGCGCTAAGTTTAACGTCATTTGCCGAACTTAAACTCAAAAATATGTAGTTCAATGTTGTGGATTAAGAGAAGTAATAACAGTTGCAGGGGAATTTAAGATTAGTAGAAAGATATGATTGATGAGTCCAATTTATTGAGATCATGATTGAGATTTAGATCTAGTTCGGAATCAAAATCATAAGGATCTTCATAATGGTAGTTGATATTGAAAATCATGAGTTCTCCAGGCTTTGGGTCATATGAAGATAGGGGTAGAGTTGTATGGAATTCATCAAAATCTTCATCAGAAATTTCCTCTTCCTCATCTGAAGTCACTTCTTCTGAGTCAAGCCATCCATTTGAACCAGTTGGCTTATAAGTTCTTCCCCAATTCATTATGTTTTGAACTTCTTCTTCTGGGGTTACTTCCTGGTTCATGTCATTAAATTGTCCATTTTCTTAAACTCCCTTAGAATTCAAAAGTTCTTGAATTTCAGAGTGGATGTATTGAGGATTGTTTATATTATCATCTAATTCATCAGAAGTTACTCCCAGAAGTTTCTCAATCTCACTAATGTCCTATTTTCCATGGGAGATGGTAGATCGGAATTATCCTCAAATACATCCCCTTCTTTCCCTTCGTTCTGGTCTTGAGCTTTGGCAGGACTTGGATAATCTTTAGTGTGAATTGCCAAAACTTGTTCAATTGTTCCTACAACCTCAATGGAGCCACAATTCACCTTAATTTTTTGGAAAGTTTTAAAGATATTGAGTTGTCAATTTTTCCTTCCAAAGGTGATGTGCATAATCCCCATCTCATAGTTGATTAGAGCCTTAGCAGTGGCCAAGAAAGGTCTCCCTAAGATTATTGGGGTGTGGTTCAGGTTTTCCGATGCCTCCATATCTAGAACAAGGAAGTCCACAGGGTACTCAAAATCCCTTACTTTTATAATCACATTCTGCAGAAGGCCCTTCGAAATTTTGGTTGACCTACCAGCGAGCTGAAGGGTCACTTCAGTGTGCTGCAGTGGGCCTAAATTCAATTCTTCATATAATTCTGTGGGGATTAAGTTGATGGAGGCACCAAGGTCCCGTAAGGCTTGATCCAGGATGAATCCATCTATTTCACTTGAAATTAAGGGGGTCCCTGGATCTTTCTTTTTAAGAGGGAACTTATTTAGGATGATGGCACTAGGTAGTTTAGAAATCACGACCCTTTTTTATGATTTGTCCTGGTGTTTTGGTGTGCATATTTCCTTCAGAAATTTCACACAGGCTGGGATGTTCTCAATAGCCTCAAGGAGTGGTATGTTCACCTGGACTTGCTTTAGAATCTTAAGCCACTCCTTGGATTGATCAGTTTTCTTTTCCCTAGGTTTGATCAAGGCTTCAGGAGAAGGTGCTTGAGAAAAATCATGAGTATTCAAATCTTGAGTCTTGTTTTCTAGATTAGTTTGGTCTCCCAGGTCAGATTCAGGCTCCTCAAGATCTTGATAAGATTTTGATGTGGAAGGATCTTGGATTTGTTTCCCACTTCTCAAAGTGATAGCACAGGCATGTGCATTTGGGTTAGAAAGGTAAGGTGGGTTTTGCAAAATGGGTTGAGCCTGGGATGGGTTAGGGTTAACAAAACCTGGTGGGTGCTAGGGAGCAGGTTGAATTAGGTGTGCTTGTTGCTCCTATGTGTTGTGCTGATTAACCATATTAAAGTTTTTTGGGTTTGGGATAGGTTGGGATGGCAACATCCCATATTGTCTAGCATCAACTAGTTGATCTAATCATCCCGTCAAATTTGTCCTCAATTGATTCATTTCTTCTTTATGTCTTAGATTCATTTCTTGCATTTCTTTGAGGACCATACTTAGATTAGTGGGATGGTTTTCCTGAGTAGGTTGTGGCTGATATGTGCGTGGTTGTGTGTATCTACTAGGTTGCCCATCTGTGTTTGGCTTAGTCAAGTTAGGACCCTTAGCAGGTTTCTGACTTGACCAAGTAAAATTAGGATGGTTGCGCCATCAAGGGTTGTAAGTGTTTGAATACGACTCATTTCTAGTGTAACCCTAGAGTGCATTCACATCCTCAGGATAACTAGGCATCAGGCTGCTTAGTTCAGAATTCGAGGGCATCAAGGTCCCTCCTTGGTACCCAGAAAGAGATGGGTCCAAGTACAGTTGGCTCATAGGTGGAGCCATGGTTAGGTCATTAATGTTGTGCATTGATTCCTGACCTAGTGGGTTGGGGAATTGGTTGTAGGTTAATATAGGCACTCCTTGGGTAGGCATAGGATTTAATCTGGATTGTGTACCTAAGGAATTCCTGCCCTTTAGAAGGTTATCCAGTTTCTTATCCAAATTCTCCACATTCTTTCCCACGAGTTCCACCTTATCTAATTGTTGTGCAATTAGCTCTAAATCAATCAAGTTTGAATTATTGTTAACTTCATAAACTCTGCTCCTTGGTTGATTAGCTCTATTAAAGGCAGACATTGAGGCATTGTTGAGGGTTCATATTCTCAAACAATTGAAAGCCTCCCTTAACATCTCGACTTAGGAAATTTCCCCCGCATGTCGCATCAACAAAATTCTTCAGATTATCACTCAATCATAATAGAAAATATGGGCCAAGTGCCACTTCGGAATCCCATGATGAGGGCATTTCCTAGTTAAATCATTGAACCTTTCCCAAGCCTCATGTAGTTGTTCCCCAGGGTTTTGCCTAAAGGTTGTTATGGCACATCTAGTGGCATTAGCTTTTCCTACGGGGAAGAATTTCTTTGTGAATGTGCTTCTCAGGTCTTCCCAAGTTAGGATTGGTCTACCAATTGTTCTCAACCAATGTGCAACTCTATCTTTCAAGGAGAATGGGAACATTTTCATCATTAGGGTACCTGCATTCATGTTCCTAGGGCCAAAGGTTCTTCTTATGTGTAGGAGCTCTTCAAGGTGGTGGAAGGGGTCATCTAACTCACGGCCATGGAAGTGGGGAATAAAGTTAATGATCTGAGGTTTGAGTTCAAAATCATCCCCATCCTGAGGTACCCTAACAAAGGGTTCAAGTTGGGCATTAGGAGGGTTATAAAAGTCATGGAGGGGTGAAAGAGTGATCTTCGTTTTTGTTGAAAACTTTAACATAAAATGATGTGTCATTGTATTTAATCGCGTGGTAGAAAATCACTTTTCAAAACATTTTAATTTTCAGAATCTAACCACGAATAGTTAGGTCGTCTCCATAGGGATGAATTAGCCTATTTAAACTAGTGAATAGTATCTCATTTATTCGGGAAACTCAATGGGTGTGCATGCTAATTCATGTGATTCTTTTTCTCACATAACTGCTCGTTTTAACCAATTAATCAAGAATGTAGGTGTTTAGATGCAAAATCACCACCATATAATATTTTGTTAACAAGTGATCTTGGCATAGGAAAACACCGTAAATATTAATCCCTAATAGAATGTAGCTTGTTTACTATAATCAGTATGACATGCTTGATCTCATTCAGTAGAGACATTCCACCCCAAATAATTTCAACTGAATAAAAGGGTATCTATGCAAATTCACATCAATAAATTTATTCAGTAAATAAGTGAATAGTATACCAGCAATGGCAAAAGTGGTAATTTTTAATTGGAGGAGAAACAGAGGATTTCTCCTTTCTCCTCGCGTGAAGGAGCGGGTGGGGCTAGCTGTAAGAGTCGTCGAAGGAGCTAGGTCGGAGGAGAGGAACACTCTGGTGGTGGTGTGGCGGTGAGTGGTCACTGAAGGTGGTCGGCGAAAGAGGAAGATGACGTCAGTGATGGGTCCTAAGGAGGCCATGCACGGGTGTCGGCTGGTGGCATGAAGTGGAGGGGAGCAGCGGGGGAGCGAGGGCGTCTCAACAGTGGTGTCAGCGACGAGAACGGAGACCGGAGAGGGCCGTACGGCGTGGGGCAGGCTGGTGGCTGATGGGTTCTTTAGGTGGAGTTGCAGGCAGCCTATTGGGAGGAAGAAGACAAAGATGGCTGCTGGCGGCCCGCCCATGCATGTGCACGTGAGGAGCACGGGCACGTTGGCTGGAGCACGGGCAAGCGGCACAGTGCACGCGGCTGGCTGCACGCACGCGGATATGGCTACCTTGGGTTCGTCCTACCGGTGGAGAAGAAGAAGATGCACAAGTAGGCTGGGCGATGGCACGCAAGCGTGCACACAGTGCGCGTGGGGCTAGTTGTGCTCACCTTAGCCTTCACACGCACGCGGCTGGAATGCAGCTAGAGAGCGGGGTTTGCTGTGTGCACACGTAGGTTGGAGATGGTGTAGCGTGCGGTGAGGGCGGTGAGAGGCTAGCGGTGTGCAGAGACCACGGTGCTCGCGGAAGTCCACGATGCACGCTTCCTTCACGCTGGTGGAGATGGAGGATAGTTCCCTGCCAGGGGGAAGGCGGATGATCAAGATCTTCTCCTTGGTGGACGTGGCTTCTTTTTAAACAAAAATCTCCTCCTTTTCCTTCGACCGCAAGTATCTCCAACTACTTGCGACGATCGCAAGTGGTTGGAATAGTAGATAAGCACGATAGTTTCTTCTTCAAACGTCTAACTAGAGCATCAGACGTCTTAAAAAAAATGTAATGCCGTGAATATGTGATAGCAGTTCCAGACGTCCAATCCAAGTCCAAGACATCTTATAGAAGTGAAAATGAGCGCCTGATTCTTGTACCTAGCTTGCATTCATCAAATAAATTATATTATCATAACATATGTTATTAAATGTAAAATTGATGCATAAAATTAAATGCATGCCAAGGTACATTGCCATATAACTCCTAATTAATTAACAACTAAGAACAAATAATTAAATAGTACTTAGGCTAAATAATAGTCCACAAAAGTGGACTTATCAAGGGGTCGGTCTGGCCTTCCATTTTGGAGTCGAGTGATGACCTGCACTATGACTTCCATTTGTCGATCATGATGCTGGCCCTGCTTAGTGATTTGCCTTTGTAAGAGAGTCATAGGATCCAAATTTTGTTCATTGATCTCTTCTTCCTCGTTATGACTAGCCATTGCAGAGGGTTTAGATTGAGATCCTAGATAAATATGTCTTCTCCTAGGATTTCTTTCTAATGGTGGTAGCAAATTAGGATTTTGAGATCTTCTGCCATGCATGCATCAGAAGAATGTCTGTAGATGAGAAAGAAGACAGATGAGAGAAACCCCTGTCCGCTAAATGTAATCAATCAAACTGGTCCTTAGAGTGTCAACCCTAATTAGACTTGATCCTTGCTCCCCAAAACACGACTGGGTTAGATCAACCCTTGAATTACTTGGCTGGCAAGAAGGGTGGGACCCCTTAGGACACCCTGCACGGTGGAACACCACTAAAGGTTAACGTGGTTACCACACTGACCTTTCTTGTCACCAGTGGGTCCAAGTAGATAAGGCCTTAACCTTAGCCCAATCTAGTTTCAAGTCCCCAAGTCTATTAGTCCTGCCTAGGACACGTCTACTCAGTTTTAGGTGTAGGTTTGATGTGTTTTTGGAATATGATGGGCATTAAGGGGTGTTCTCCCTTAAAATTGATTTTGAAATGTGTGAAGTGCTCAGGCAAACAAGATTCACAAGCAATTTCTCATGATGAAGTGAATTTTAAGATTCGAATGCTTGTGTTAATGCATTTTAAGGTTCACTTATGTTAGTATTTTCAATCAAGGTTTTGATGAGGCACACAAGAGTTTTGCAAATCCTAATTTGTTTTATAGATTTCCTTTAAATATGGAATTGCATGTGTGCTCTATCCTTAATGTGGAACCCTAAGCATAGATAATTCTAGATGATTCTTTTAAGTTCAAAATCAGATGTGTGGTGCGCCCTAAGAAATGCAATCAATTGGTCATATTGCACCACTAACTAGACACAGAAATATTTTTTAAGAATTTTTAATGTACATTTCCTATTTTTTCTGATTTAAAGTGTACGAGGGGTTTTGCAGTCTATTTTGACCCCCAGTTGGTGATTGGATAATCCGTGCAATCAAACATGCATGAAATAATTTTTTCAAATTTTTTTTAAATTTTCTATTACCTCATAAACTCAGTGACATAAATTTCAAGTCAATTAGATTTGTATAAAAATTCCTATGATATTTTAAATTCTAAAAAATTAAGAACAATAACCGTATTGATAATAGATCAGTGCGTGAATTTTTAAAATTTTTCTATATCTTTGATTTGTATTAAATTTGGATATGTTGTTCCTGACTTTGAGATATGCATCCAGTAAACATTTGAGAATTTTTGAACGTACGGATCTCCAGGAATTGAATTTTTAAAGTAAAACTTTATTTCAGCTTGAAAATGAAGAGTGAATTTTGTTTTCAATAAAACAAATTCTAACTAATCCTAGGGTTCAAGCAAATCCTAGATCTAACTAATCTAAACTATGGGTACTTACCTGAGGTTCGAACCAGCAATTCCCATTATCATGTTTCGTTCTAATTTCCTTTCATTCTTGTACACAAGTATTCAACGAAAATAGCAAGTTAGAAATCTCAAATCGCACCAAAGAAAGCTTCAATAATTTCTATTGCCTCCTCGGCAATGGCACCAACTTGTTTGGCATGCAATTCACGTTTTAAAAGTTGATCAGTTGTAGTATAGTGGGAAAACACATAGACAAATAAATTTATAAAACTCCGGTGAGTATCGGGTCGTTCACAAGGAAGCAATCTCGATTTTAACAAAAGCTTTTCAATAAAACTAGTTCTAACAGGTATTTATATATGTATATATGTATAAAGAGACATCAGATATTCATAAGATCAAATTTCATTACATTGATAAAGAGTATTTCACAGTAGAAATTGCTATGCTAAATAGAAACAGATAGATAGAAAAAGAGAAAGAGAGATAGAGAGAGAGAGAAGAAAGTGGTAGAGAAACGACGTCGCTCGTGGGATGCTTGTGCGAGATGCAGCAGCACCTCAGATCCAGAGCATCTGGACAAAGGTTAGAGCAGAGTTGCAGAGGGATGGAGAGTTGCAGAGAAGGTGGAAGATGTCTGAAGTTGATGGAAGAGAGAGAGATGCCTCACCTGGGGGGGCCCTGGGCCTTCTTTTATAGCTTTTATGGAGGGCAAAAAGGATATTTTAGCCCTTTATCTCTTGTAACAACTCTTGTTTGATCAGATCCGTTGATCGGGAGATCAACGGGTCAAATCTGGCCTCAAAAAACCTTCAAGTATGCCTCCACCATGCGGATTCAATCCCTGGATGACACGTGGCTCCCGTTGTGTCCTTGCATCACGATCGCACGGCCCTGCTTCCTCCTTGCGTGCCCACTGCAACAACCTCTCTCTGCGCGTACACCCGTAAGGCTCTTTTCAACAGGGATAGTGCGCTCGCCCACAGCGCACTCTGATCGTGCCACATGGTCACATCTCCACTCTCTAATCGTGCAATTGCACCCATGCCCGTGCCTGGTGCCGCTTCAATTTCACGCAACACCTAGCTCGAACGCACGTCATGTGCTTCCACGCTGGCGCGTAAGCCAACACACTGTGCAAACCTTCTGTTATACATACTTATTTTTTTTCTATTTATACTTATCTAGCTAGATGGGTGACGTGGTGCTCATGGTCGTTGGATGAAGATCCAATGGCCCACAGCATACGATGCGGCCTTCCTAGTTGGGGCAGTGGTGAGGGAGCAGCTGTGATGGTGCCACGTGGTGCCATCATGGCCATCCATCTTCTTTTCCTTGTATCTGGTAATGTAGACCTCCAATGGAGTTGATTTTTGCACCGTTGGACTACGATCGTCGATTCGGATTCATCCATGTGGTTAGATTCTTCATCTGAGGCTTCGATCTTTGTCATTTGGCTTTATGATCTCCATTCTTTTATGGACTACACAAGATGCCCTGGTTGTCTGATCAAGACGATTTCAAAAGCATTGGACTCCAGTCATTATTCTAATCAGATCTGTTCAGTTTGATCTGTCATCCGCAGCTTTGAATCATATACAATTAAAATCATCTCTCTTTTAGGTCATAAAATGACGATATTATCTATATGACTAATAAACTAGCTATTGTGCAAATTACGATGCCTATGATGCATTAATCCTAAGTTATGCTAGGTTCTAGCTTAATTCAGGTGATTTAGGTTACATGATTGCTGTGCAATCAGTCAGCAGTGCTCCAATTGACGAAGCATCATCTATAGCTATGCGTGAGTGAAGGGAGTAGGAAGCATAGTCCTACATCATGTGGGACAAAATCCTGACAGTCATAAAAGGCAAAAGTGAATCCATCTTATCGCCCAAGACACTAGGAGTCCGGTCCCCGCATACCTGCTCGAGCACGCCTTGCTCACGATCATGCCCACAGGTATGGCCACTGTTCACGACCCAATTACCTACCTTACCTGACTATGTACCCGGTTATCTGAGAAAGAAGATTTGAGAGAGATGGGGTGGGTTTTGCTCTTGTGTACTCCCTCTGCTCTCGATACTTGGAGAAAATCTAAAGAGGCCCTTGAGCCTTAGTTGCTACTGCTTCTGTGTTATTGAAAGGGAGACAACCTTGTGCTCTTAATACCTCCTGTGGTGCTGTGCTTGCTGAGGCTTAACACTTAGGCCATCTGATACATAAGGCCGATGTCTGAGGCCCTCTGCTAGTTATTGTGGCATTATTTGAATAACTTGATTAATAGTTGTGATTGATTGTTGAGATATTTAAGTGGTTGTGAGCATAACATTGAGGGGTTAATTTGGTGATTTAAATCACCATTTTAACCTAATCTTTTTGTACTATTATTTTGATTTTATTGAAATATCATTTTGAATGTTATTGATTTCAATTGCATATATTTCTTATGATTAATGAATTAAAATTACATCTTTGCTCCCTACGAACGATCTCAGGCTCCCTTTAGATTCTGAGTTTATAAATTTAAATGTTTTGTTGTACGACTTAGGAGTGTACTACAACGAACGCATATCTTAAATCTCCTCTTTTTCCTTGCAACATTTTGGCATTGTCGTCGGGGAACAACGCATAATTTACCATTAATCTTATCTTTATTTATTTATCTGAGCACTAACTTGCCCTGTTTGCTTTGTTTGTGATTTTGCGAGGTACATCATGAAGAAATCTTCCTGGCAATCAACCACTCCAGGGACAGGTAAAATTTCTCTTCTTCCCTAAATCAACCTCCTAATCTTGGGAAGAGAAAAAAGGAAACAAATCAATTAGGACCTACCCGCCTTATTTACTTTGTAATTATCATTTAAAGGAAGTTTCTTGATTTGTGAATTGAAATCAATATCTGATTGAAGTTGAGATGATTCTATTTAGAGATCCCTACCCTGATTTCCTGTATCTACTAAGGATTTACACTTAAGTTATGATAATCTTGGACTACACACTTCTTGCTTGAAGTCTAAGGTGTACATCTTGAGATCAAATTGGACTTAAAATAGAACCAATTAGGGTTTCTACATTAAGGTTTGGAAGTGTTAGTATACAATTTCCTACATTAAAGGAAATTATCTTCCTGCATTTGTGTGCTAGCCAAGCCCTTGTTTGAAAAGAGCTATTCAAAGAAAACCCTAAAATCAAGTTCTAAACTCACTTGAACCCTAAAACTTTGGACCTAATAACTTGAGAGTCAATTCAGGATGAGTTTCGGTCTTGACTCAGATTTCATTCTTCATCTTTGAGGGCAAGTCAGGTGAAGTTGGTCTACCTTGTGGGCCAACCAACCTCCAAATTAGGTCACAAATTGAATTAACTTCTAGTCAAGTGAAACTCAAGGCATAAATTAGGCTAAACTTGGACTTAAGGTCTTAATTCGTACATTCCGATCTACTTGGAACCACAGTGATAAGGAAGGTCAGTTGGGGGAAACCCTGTAACCTGTGGGGACACTCTACCATGTAAGGATCTTTGCGGGGCTCTCCCTTTCTGGCTGCCCAAGTACTTCTCGGGTGTGTGAATTTTTGGTTCAGAGGTATCATCTGCCTTGAAACAAACCTTAGTCATCCAAAAATCTTTGAGTGCCTTGATTGGATCCGATTCATATCTAGTCCCTCATCTATTCTTTAGAGCACATACACAGGAAAGGTCCCTAGGTTGTTAACCTAGAGGCCTCATTAGAGTTAATCTACTGTGAGATTTTTGATATGATCTGATTGATTCAATCTGAACCTGAATTTGATTCTATATCTTGATCCACCACCTGATTTGAAAATGTAACCTGACACTTTAGGAAGAATTTGTAGGAAACCTGAATCCCAAATGAGCATAAAAGAGAAAATGATTGAGGCTGCCCTTAAACATTATGAGGATTATGACAAAACCTCAAATCTAGTTAGCAAGATTCAGGTGATGTATTAGCAACAACAACCTTCATTGCAAATCGTGTCCAACTGATAATGACGCAAATGACAAATGGTTCAGCCTAGGATATTCTCATGAGAGAATACATTGAAATAGAAATATTGCATAATTTCGAGTATCTGCAATGTCTGACAAATCCACGACTTTGGGAAAAGCACCAAGATGACCTTGAGAAACTATGTTGAAATAGGTCATCAATCAAATTTACCCATATCAATAGTTAGAAATTGATGAGACTAATGTTGAAAACCAAAATGATCTCCCGAATCCCAGGTTTGAAAATCAAGGTTGTTGTGAACCCCCAACCTAAATGGAATCTGATTCCAATTATGTACAAAATGACACGCCTGATCTGGATGAGGGTTGGGAGGATCCAATTGCAGGTGTTCCCAATTCTGAACTAGCCTTAGAGAGACATGAAGCTGGTCCATCATGCCTTGATTTCTCAAACACCTATAGTAGGCTTGATTCAGAACCTCTCGAGGATGTAATTCCCGAACCTTATCCTGTTAAGGTAATCCTTGAGAGTGATTACGACATCCCAATGGAACCTAGTCGAGATTCTAGTGACCCACTTCCTAACCCTAACTTAGAATCTAGATCTAAACCTATTTGGGATGATCAAGAGGTCCAATTTAATGAGAATCAGATTTTAGATCTAGACTATGATTCTGGGCCTATATTTGATGAAGACATCTCTCCAAACTCCACAAAATTGCAAATTGATTTTTTGGAAGTCACACTAATTTACAATACTGAAACAGAGGAATTGGAAGAGTTGGATTTTGATTAGGTCTACCCTAGGAGCCAAGAACCTGAGCCTATGCCTAATAAGGATACCTCTTTGAGCTCAGAATTTGAGATTAGGTTAGATCCAAGTTAGGTTGTTAATTCTACACATCATAATTTATCATATGGTGGAAATCCTAATCTAGAATAAGGTTCAGGAACTGATTTTCACAAATTCTCTGATGATTTTGAATCTTACTCTGATTTTAGAGAACCTTTATTTCCTGATGATTATGAGCCAATCTAAGACCTCAGCGTCTATGACCCATTCTTTGATTCTAACTCTGAGGTCCCTAATCCCGAGATCATTGATTCAAAATCATGTTCCACTGAGTTGAAATCATTCTGTTATGATCTTCAAGAATTAGAAATAGTAGGTGCTGAGAGTGTCCACAATCCAGAGTTCTAATCTTTCACTGACTCAGAATTCCATGATCCTATAAGCACTCTCCACGCATTTACATTTGATTTGAATAAGCATCAAGTTGACTCTTTAGATGAACCTATCTTTGAATCATTTCTAGAAGAGCCTTCTCCACACCCAAATTTTAAAGAAGCCACACCTTCCGATCCACATACTGAGCTTTCCAAAATCTGAGCCCAACCTCGACCCGCCACCGGAATCAACTCCTATTCTGATTCACCTCTCTCTGATCTGGTTGCATATGATTCTCCTTCATTTTTTGATCAGGTTTCAAACATTAATCAGACTGTTAATCATTTCTAATCCTTCTCTGATCTCACCCATAGGGTTCCTATATCTTCTATAGATTCATTTTCTTTTGAGGATCCCTACTCTAATCAGGCTGAGCCGATTCAGCCAAACCCTAGATTCACATTTCCATATCTCTTTGAGACTCAAAGTATCTAGTGGGCTCCACATATACTAATTCATATCCATCAACCCACTAGACTAATTGGGCTTGGTCTGCATCATCAGCCTGTTGATCTGAATAAGCACCTGGTTGGACCAACCAGGCTTTTGATCAAGGTACTTATTCTACAAAATTCATGTGATTTGACCACCCATTCTCCTTGACCACTTTCTGCTTAGCTGAAGGCATTGAATTTAGTGCTTAACGGAAGGTAACCTGTCATTCCAAAAACTTGAAACCCTTTTGATCATCTTTTTGAGCTACACTCCTATTGCACTTCTGAGTTCAACTTTAGAATAGCCGACTCCACCTTTGGTACTTATATCAAAGCTTGAAATCGTCCGCAACAGTCACCCTGACCCATTCACCCACCCTTTGATCCTACTCTAAACTTTGAACCAAACTGAATTTGTACCCTCCTAGTTTACAATGAGGGCATTGCAAAACATAGGCATGGGGGGTGTTAAAGTGAAAACATATGGAAATTCAATTCTCTGAGGGACTCTCATAAAAAAAATACATATTAAAAAATGGTAAAAAATATAAAAATGAGAAAAAAGAAAAAAATTGGAGAAATGAGAGGAAATTTTGAAAATTGATTGAAAGTCTTTCTTGAGGAGAAAAAGAGGAGGAAATTCAAATGCCAAAAAGGAGCAAAAAGTAAGAAAAAATTATAGTCATAGCAATTGATTATGGAATCTACTTAAGTTCTAGACCTAATCAAAAGAAGAAAATTAAGTCTTGAAATGAAAAAGGCAAAGAGATTAGTATGAGTACTGATCTTAGGCCTCTTGAGCTTGTTTTAGGGCTTAAACATTTACATATCCAATAAGATCTAGATTAGTCCTCAAGAGGTTGAGGAAAATGTGAAGCTGATGTAGTAGGTCTAAGGCTTAAGGATTATTCAGCTCTGTTACCTGCCCTTTGGTTTGTGGAACTTGGTAACCTAAGCACCCAAAAATCACACAATAAATCTAGTTCAGTGCGCTTAATGACAAAAGTGTTCTGTTCTGAAAAGCCATCTCGAAGGTCTAGCTTAGGAGCGGCTCGACAACACAAGTTGATTGGATGTGTTCCTGACATAGAGAGGTAGGAAATTTCCCTTGAAGATGCGTAATAACATATCATCTCCATGATGCCTGTCTCCTAGGATATCTAAGTATCCTACCAGGGCCATGTAAGCACCTTATGCTGGTTCAGGTGCCATGGGCCGGATTATCCCGAAATGTCGATTGCTAGGGCCTAAATTTAGCTACAGAACGCCATGGGTGGCACTATCTTGAAGTGTCTAAAGCCAGGAGTTCTGGGGGTTGCCATGGGTGGTGCTATCTCAAAGCATTGAAAGCCAGGGACCCTTTGAGGATTGATGGTGGGGACAAGGAATCCGATACAGACCGTGTTTAGGGCCAATTCAAGGTTGGATTTAGGGAAAAATAAAAAGAAAAGAGAGAAAACTCTCTAAATGAAAAATCCTTCTCTATCTCATTTATCAAAATGCACTGGCAAATTGAACCTGGACATGTTACGCCTATGAACGGGTGCTTTAACCGCTAGGTTCAACGAACCTCTGGGTAGTTTTTGCAGGCCTTAGAAACCTTCGTGGCAAACTCGGGCTGAAGCTAGTCAGGTTTGGATCTTGATTGATACTTGGGTACCTTTAGGTCTATTGTTGGAATTTTGACCTAATTTCGAGAGAGTAACACAAATCAGGCATCTAAACATCAAAGCATGGTCTAGAAATCTAGTTCTTTCCATAAGGTTTTGCTAAGGGACTAGCAAAAGTTGGGCATGGTGGTATGATGATAACATCATCATGAGCCATAACTAGCTTTAATTAGTCAAAATTAAGTAACAAATGCTCCTACATAGTCACCTGAGTGTCATAATTCCTTGCATATCCTTTCTGAGAGAGCATTAAAATAGGGTTAATTCTACAGTTTTAACATCATATCATGAAAACAGAGTAACAATGAGGTTTTCCAAGGGTTAATCTAAGGTCTAATGAGCTTTAGAGACTAATAAGTGGGTCAATGCAGACAGAAACGGGGTTTCACACATATTAAGAACCAATACAGCACCCAAAACCCTAAGTTCAGACCTACTTAAATTACAGAGGTTATGATCAGAATAAAATTCATATAAAGCCCCTAAAATTCATAAAAAAATATTCCTTGAGGTTTTGTAACCTTGGTTTGACCTTTGGAACCTATTTTGACAATAAATAGAGTCATAGATGATTTTTGCCCTAATTTGGGTTTCTTCACAAATTGCCCAATCAAACTTGATCAAAATTGAAATCTGACTTCACCACTAGATTTCTTGGGCCCAAATTAGGTTTTTACCAAAATTTGGGCCCAATCAGAATCTATCTTGACCTAATTTGCATTTCAGTCTAGTCACTCTTTCTCTCTCAATTAGCTCCTCAACTTTCAAAATCCTTGCAGATTGGTCCCTAAGTTCTTTGTCTTCTTTACAAATCTGCCCCTACCGCCATTGGAGGTCAACCGACCTCTAGGTAGCCTTTGACCGAGCCTAAACCTACTCGAATCTTCATCAAATCCCACCAAATTTGGTGGGATTGATGTTCACACTATCAAGAAGAGATTGGGATAGATCTTGGCTCCTGATTTGCCCCAGGAAGGCCATGCGAATGCATGGATTCCTTGGGTTCTTCTTATTTCCTAATGAAGCCAATTAGTCTTGTTTCCATGTCCAGAGCTTGCCCCCAAGCTCTATAAAAGCTTCTCCATCGCATTGCATAGCTCCTTAGCTTGGTTTGGCCGCATTTCCTCACTAAAACCTCTCCCTCCTGTCTCCTCCGACTAGCTCCGGCGACTCCTCTCCCTCCAATTTCTTCACCCGCTGCCACATACCATAGGCAGTGGGAATGTCTTCAACTCCTTCCTCCGCTCCTTGCTAGCCACAGCAAGGGTGCCCAGACCCTCTTTGTCATCGTCGCTCCATCATCAGAGGCTTCACCCTCTCCGGCATCAGCCAATCAAAGCTGGCACCTCCCTCGCCCTTTCATCCAATAATTTAGGCCTTAACCTCTCCCTTTTCTTCTCTTGAATCTCCCTATCTCTTTCTCTCCCTATTTCGACCAACTAATCACCCATTCTCCCTCTATCTTCCTCCACTCCAGCTGAACTCTGGTGAGACCGCCTGCACTCCACAAACCACCAAACACCTCGCTACAACCTCCATAAGCTCCACCGTCTCTGGCCCACCAAAACCCCTCAAGAAATTGAGGGGATTGGCTTCTCAAACACTCCACCGAACATGCCCTCTACCGCACACCTTCCCCGAGGTCACCAGGCCTCCACATGCACTCCCACGCCACGAGGACTCTGCCATCACCTTCGTCGTCCTCAAGCGAACTTCCTGAACTATTTTGACACGGCCATGAGGCCTTATTCCTTATTTTCAAATATCGACTAGAGCTTGCTATCACTGCCATCTTCCCTGACCACGTCCACCATGCTTCGATTAGCTCTGCCCTCAATTCCACTTCCAAGCTCTACAACCCAGCTCCAAGACCCTTCCTAGGTCCTCAATCGAAGACTTCAGCGCCAGCAATGCTCCAATTGACGAAGCATCATCTGCAGCTGTGTGTGAGTGAAGGGAGTAGGAACGATAGTCCCACATTGTGTGGGACAAAATCCTGATAGTGCATAGAAGGCAAAAGTGAATCCATCTTATCGCCTGAGACACTGGGGGTTGAGTCCCCGCGCACCTGCTCGAGCATACCTTACCTGCGATCACGCCTGTGGGTATGGCCACTGTTCACGACCCAATTACCCGCCTTACCCGACTATGTACCCGGTTATCTGAGAGAGAAAGAAGATTTGAGAGAGATGGGGGTGAGTTTTGCTCTTATGCACTTCCTCTACTCTCGATACTTGGAGAAAATCTGAAGAGGCCCTTGAGCCTTCTTGTTGCTGCTACTGTGTTATTAAGAGGGAGTGAGCCTTGTGCTCTTGATGCCTGCTGTGGTGCTGTGCTTGTTGAGGCTTAACACTTAAGCCATCTGATACATAAGGTCGAAGTCTGAGGCCCTCTGCTGGTTACTGGGCATTATTTGAATAACTTGATTAATAGTTGTGATTTACTGTTGACATATTTAAGTGGTTGTGAGCACAACTTTGAGGGGTTAATTTGGTGATTTAAATCAGCATTTTAGCCCAATCTTTTTGCACTATTATTCTAATTTTATTGAAATACCATTATGAATGTCATTGATTTCAATTGCATATATTTCTTGTGATTAGTGAATTAAAATTGCATCTTTGCTCTGTGCGAACGATCTCGGACTCCCTTTAGATTCTGAGTTTATAAATTTAAATATTTTGTTGTGCAATTTAGGGGTGTCCTACAATGAACGCATATCTTAAATCTCCTCTTTCACCTCGCAACAATTAGGTGCTCAGTTAGGTTCAAAGTTTGCTATCTCCTAGAACTCCCTTGGACTGCCTAAAGTGCACTACCTAACATTAGGTATACTCTGTCTAACATTAGGTCAACTACCTAATGTTAGATGCTCAGTTCAATGCAAAGTTTGCTATCTCCTGGAATTCTCAAGTTGACCTCAAACCAACTACCTAACGTTAGGTGTTCGTCATGCGTTTGTGGGGTTTAAAAGATAACACGTTGTAATATAGCTGACAAAGCGTTCAAACAAATAAAGAGTTTTTATTACTCGAAAATCAGAGTATCCGAGGTCGAACACAGGGAGCAAATGGAATTTACTACTAATCTCAAATGTAATTGAACACTCTAATTTACTCAAAACCTTAATTCAAATATGAATGTATGCGCTTAAAAGTAATTATGACAAAAGAAATGAAATAGGATGTCTGATCTTGTGATCAGACGTCTTAAAAGTGTTATTCTTCTCTTTGATATTTCTTTCTCTTCTTCTCAGCAGTCTCTCCTTCCTTCTGATCTTGGCTTCTGTGAAGGCTTCTTCTTCCTATTCTCTTCTCTTCTCTTTGCAGTCTTCACTTGGCCTCTCTTCTTTCTTTGCAGTCTCTCTTCTGCCTTCTTCTTCTTCTTCTGCGAAGGCTTCTTTTTCCTCCTATTCTCTGCCTTGCCGTCTTTCTTCCTTCTCTTCTTCTTCTGCGAAGGCTTCTCTTTCTTCCTTGCCTTCTTTCTTCCTTCTCTTCTTCTTCCTCGCAGCTAAGTCTTTCTTCCTCAACGTTCAGCCTACCTGCACAGAGCAAAACCTATCCCTTTCCCTCTACCCGCGCGTCTCTCTCTCTCAACAATTCACTCAAGGATGCTCTCGAAGAGCCAAAAGTTAAGGTCAGGTCGGATCCAGCCAGATCCGCGAGGTGAAACCGCGGACGAGGCGGGCACTAGGGCAGGTGAGGGACCTCACCCCTGTGCATTCGGAGGCAACCAAACAATATCACAAATTCAACTTATACCACAGCGGTGCCTCGTATTCTCACGACGTGGGACTAAAGTCTCTGGCCCATTCTCGCGCGCACCCGTAGACCTGCGTGCAATCGCCACAGCTGCAGACTTCTCAGCACTCCTTGCTGGACCCGTGGCTTCGCACTGCTCCGCGCATCTGCTGTGCCTAAAGCCTGGAAGACCTGATGCCTGGAGCTGCTGCGAAGCTGCTTCAAATGTCGTCAATGGCGGCAGGGTCGAAATCCTATCAATCACAAACATAGCCTATTGGCCTAATCAGACCAGCTAGGTACCTTCGCCGTGGCACGGCAAAGGTGGTGCACGGTGCTGTAGGCAGCAGGATGGCCTAGGCGTGCATGCCAAAGTCAACCTGTGGCCGGAGGTGTGGGGTTGTTCGGGGAACTGTTGTGGAGGTGTGGAGTGACAGTGGAGGGGCGGAAAGTGTTCCTGGTGGTGAGGCAGAACTTATGAGATGGTTGGCGAGCCGTGTGGAGGGGCGGAGTGGTGGGAGGGCTCGCCGGAGGTCGGTCGGAGGCGAGGAAGATGGAGGTGGTCAGGCAATGTCGAGGGGCAATTCAATGAAATAACAGGGGGAAAAGAGAGAGGGGAACACGGGGAGTAGTTCTAACCTAATTGTAGGGACGAAAGGAGACGTAGGGTAGACAGCTGTACCTGCTGTCGCCGGAGAAGACGCTGCCCAGTGGGGGAGGACGGCGGCGACGACGGGGCTGAGGCGGCGTGCGCGAGTGCTGCGCGACGCGGAGGAGAGTCAGGAAGATAACTCTGCCACTGGTTTTGCGGCAGAGTGAAGAGGATGGGAGAGGGAGCTTGCCGAAGCTTGCTAGACACTTGGCCGGAGAAGAAAGAGACGAATTGGGGGTGGAAGTCCGGCCAAGTCAAGCTAAAGATCTGCGGCCGGGCTTAGAGGTTCTTTTATAGGCACTGGGCCGTGCTCAGAGCGTGGAGGGCACGCCTATTGCCCCTGATGGCTCGCCGGAGAAGGAAATAGGTTAAGATACCTAAATCCCTTATGCGTTCGCACGAGAGATTGGGTTCACACCAGAGATTGTGATTGGCTTTAGAAGGAAGAGAATTCCTCAGAGTATCTCCCTTCCATTTTTGGGAGGGAATCTCTGAGGAATCAGAGAGTAATCCCTCTCTAAACCTCGCCGGAGATCGGTTCTATCCTAACAATGGCGGCAGGACCTGATTGCAAAGGTGGTGAGGAAGTTAGGGGGCTCTCTATGATGCTTTTCAAAAGATAGGGACCAAATTATGATTTGGGTGTACTAAATTGCAAAGTAGGTCAAGATGACCTCCCCTTAGGTCCAAATTTTGGTAAAAACCTAATTTGGACATAAGGAATCTAATGGTAAAGTTGGATTTTAGGTTTGACCTCGTTTGACTGGACATTTTGCATAAAAACCCAAATTAGGTTAATTGAAGAGCTAAGACCCTAATCTAGGTCAAACTGGGTTCCAAAGGCCAAATTAAGTATTCTAAACCCTAGGGGATATTTTTCCATGATTTCTAGAGGGTTTACTTGATTTTTATCTTGACCAGAACCTTGTTAATTTAAGCGGGTCTGTTTTAGGGTTACCAAATGTCATTTAATTCCTAGATTGCACATGAACACATGTCTGATTGAATCAACCCACTTTTTATCTTATTTAGACCTTTTGACCTATGTTTTGCCTCTGAGAAATCCCGTTTATGTACTGCAATGGTAAAATTACAGTTTTAACCTTTAATTCATATTTTCTTCTCAGAGCACTTATTCCTTCATTTAGGCCTTCTTCTAGGTTATGTAGGAGCTTTTATCTTCTTTATTGGGTCAAAATGAGCTAGTTATGGCTCATGATGAGACTCTCATCATACCCCCATGCCTAGCTTTTGGTAGTCCCTTAGCAAAATTTCAAGGTTTTAACTTCCGTTCTAGACCCAGAGTTCCTCAGTTATGATAAGTGCTTCTTTTGTGATTAGGTTAGAATGCCAATAATAGGCCTAGAGGTACTCAAGTACCAACCAAAATCCGAACCTATTCCGCTTTAGCCTTAGTCCTCCGCAAAGGTTTCTACGGCCCACAGAAACTAACCTAGGGTTTGTTGGACTCTGCGATTAAAGCACCCGTGCTTGAGACATTTTTAGCCTAAGTTCAGTTTGCAGTGCATTTTTGTAAGAGAGAGATAGAAGATTTATTTGTTTGGAGAGCTTTTCTCTCTCTTTTCTTTTTATTTCTAGCTTCGGATTAACTTCTCAACACGGTCTGTATCGGATTCCTCGTCCCCATCATCAATCCTCAAGGGTTCCTGGCTATCGAGATTTCGAGATAATCCCGCCCATGGCAACCCCCAGAACCCTGGCTTTCGAGATTTCGAGATAATCCCGCCCATGGCGTTCCGTGGCCGAATTCAGACCCTAGCGATCGACATTTCGTGATAATGCCGTCCATGGTATCTGAACCAACAGAGTGCTTACATGCCCCCAGTAGGATATTTAAATATCCTAAGAGACAAGCACCGAGGAGACGATATGTTGTTACGCATCTTTGAGGGGAATTTCCCGCCTCTCTGTGCTGGGAACTCGTCCAAATCAACTTGTGTTGATTGGCCGCTCCTAATCTAGGTGACTTTTTCAAAACATTAAACGCTTTTGCGTGATTTGATATTTATGCACACTGAACCAGACTGTGTGTGAATTTGGGGTGCTTAGGTTACCGAATCTTGCAAACCGGAGATCAGTTAACGAGGCCGAATACTTCCTAAGCCTTAGACCTAATACTTAAGCTTTGCATTTTCCTCAACCTCTTGAGGATTATCCAGATTTTAGTGGATATGTGAATTTTTAAGCTAACAATCTAGCCCAAGAGGCCTAAGACCGGCGTTCCCGCTAATCTCTTGTTATGTCTTCTTAACACTTTTTCTTTTATTTCTTTTCTTGATCTGGTCTAGAACTTCAGTTAATTCCTTAATCTTTTACTAATGACTATTTCTTTTTCTTTTTTCATTTTGTGCTCCTTTTTGTCATTTTACTCTTTTTCTCCTCCTGAATATGTGGCTCACAAAATTTCCTCTCTCCCCATTTTTTGTTCTTTTTCATAATTTTTCAATTTTTTTTTTGTTTTTGACATATGCGATTTTTTTTTTTGTGTGAGAATCCTTCTGATGTTTTCTTGATTCTGTATGTATGCACTTTATCACCCCCCCATGCCTAAGTTTTGCAATGTCCTCACTGTAAACAGAGGGTGTGAAATAGTGTTGAGGTCAGTGGCTTAGAACAGGATACATCGGGTGGGTGAATGGGTCGGGAAATGACTGATGCGGATGATTTTAAGCTCTGATACGTGTACCAGAGGTGGGATCAACTATTTAAGGCTGAACTCAAGGTGCAATAGATGTGGAGTACGGACGGATAATCAGACGGGTCTCCATTTTTGGGATGACGGGTTGCCTCCCGTTAAGCGCTAAATTTGATGCCTTCAGCCGAGCGAAAAATGGGGTGGAGAGGGAGTGGTCAAATCAATGGAATTTTGGAAAACAAGCACCTTAATTAAGAGCCTGGTTGGTCCAACCAGGTGCTTGTTCAGATCAGTGGGCTGATGATGCAGCCCAAACCCAATGAATCTGGTGGGTTGATAGATGTAGATCAACAAATGTGGAACCCACCATATGCAATGAAGTTCTGATGGATATGGAAGTGAAAACTCGGGTTTAGGCTGAGTCGAATCAGCCTGGTCAAAGTAGGGTTCCGAAAAATTATCAATGTAAGGTGTGGAATCCCTACAGGGGTGATCAAAGAATGGAGGCTCCTGATTTTTGGTCTGATCAATACTCGATACCCAGTATAGATATGGAGTTGAATCATCTGCAATCGGCTCAGTGAGAGGTGAATCGGAATAGAAATTGAGTCCGGTTGCGGGTCGGGGTGGGGAACGGGTTTTGATTGATTCTGTATATGTGGAGCAGGTGGCTTCAAAGAAAATTGGCTTGTTATAATCAGGAAGTAGACTTTCTCCGATGTTATGGTCAGATTCGAAATCGTCGGAGAGTTTGCGAAAATCAAAATATGAATGAGATTCAAGATCATGAGTTCCACCATAGAATAAATCATATGTTGCATACTTAGCAGCCTGACTGGGGTCTAGACCAAATGTTAATTCTGAGCTTAAAAAGGTGTCCCTATCTGGTAGAGGCTCAGGTTCTAAGCTAGTAGGGCAGACCCAATCGAAACCCCGCTCGTCCAACTCCTCGATTTCTGTGTCATAGATTGGCCTGACTTCCGAAAAATCGATTCGTTCCTCTAAGGATGTTGGCGAGGGATATTCATCAAATCGAGGCCCAAAATCATATTCTTCATTAAAAGATTGATCTTCTTCATATGGGCCTTGGAATCTTCAAAATATGTTTCAGATCTAGGTTCTAGGCTTAGGATGTGGGTTGAATTACTAGAATCTAGGTCTGAATAACCTTCGAGGGTCACCTTATCAGAATAAGGGACGGAATTTATACCCTCGAGAGGTTCAATTCTACTCTCATACTTGCAGGAGTTTTGGATTTCTAGAATGGGCTCATCCTGGTATTTTCCTACATTTGGAGCTTCCCAACCTTCTTCAATATCAGGCATAGTATACTCCATCTGGGTTGGGAATTCACAACCATTTTGTGCCTCAAACCCGAGATCAGATTTATCCTCGATGTTGTCCAAAGATAGTTCCTCCTCTGTTTGTGGTATATACAGGTATTTCTAGTCAATAACATGTTTTACTAATCTCATTATCTTTTCCCATTTTTCAAGACTATCTTGGTGTTGCTTCCAAAGTCGAGGATTTGTCATACATTGAAGGTATTCAATATTGTGCAGTTTTTCTATCTCCATGTATGCAGTAATGAGCAAGTCACGGGTTGATCCTTTGTTGGCTTCTGCTAATAGTACTTCGGCACAAGTTATGACAAAGGTTGTGGTTGTTGGGACATCAACCTGAATGTTTCCTACTATTGTTGAGGTTTCTTCATTTTCATAGAATTTCATGGCATCCTCAATCATTTTATCTCTCATGGATCTCTGATATTCAGGTTTCTCGAATGGTAGTCCTACGTGGTTTGGCTGCATATTTGGATCAGGTGGTGGAATCCAGATGTAGAATCAGAGTTTGAATCAAGATGTAGAATCAAGTTATGAAGCAATTCGATCTGAATAATGAGTCCCACTGAAAATGTGTGTGTGTGCTCTAAAGAGAAAAGACGAGGGACTGGAGATGTTTTTGACCCAATCAAGACACCCAAAGATGTTTGGATGACTATGGAGGTTCGGGGCGGATGGACCCCTGGATCAGAAGATCGTCCACCTGAGAATTACCTGGGCAGCCAGAGAGGGAGAGTCCCGCAACGACCCCTACACGGTAGAGCGTCCCCACGGGTTACAGGGTTTCCCCCACCCGACCTCTCTTGTCACTGAGATTCCAGGTAGACCAAAATGGGGACCTTGACCTCTTAAGTCTATCACTTTTTTTTCAAAGGTGCTTTTAGGGTTCTCACTTGAACTTTAGATGGTTTGATGTTGTGACCTAATTTAGAGGTTGGTTGACCCAAGGGGTCAACTTCACCTAACCTGTCCTATAGATGGCAGAATGATTCTAGGTTTAAAGCTTAGAGATCACCCTGATTTGATTCCCAGGTTATTAGGTCCAGAAATTTTAAGATTCAAGTGATTTTAGAGCTCAATTTTTAGGGTTTGCTTGTTAATATCTCTTCAATCAAGGTCTTGGGTAGCACACTGATGCGGGGAGGTTTATTTCCTTTTATGCAGGCATGTGTGACTAACACTCCAAGATCCTACTATAGAAACCCTAATTTGGTTCTATTTCCAATCCTTTTTTTCTTTTTGAAAAGGTTCTCTTTGGACTTTAAAAGCAAGAAATGTGTTGTCCACAGAGATTAAGCGTTATTTCTATTAGGCACATGAATTTGTGAGATGGAAAAAAATCGCTCCAACTTCAAGAAGAATTAAAAAATTTTCGCAAAATTAGGAACCGTTTGCCTTAAAGATGGTGATTACTATATAAAGAAGGCGATTGATTCCTAAATTGATTTTCTTCCTTTTGTCTTTTCAGGATTAGGGGATAGTTTAAGGAAGAAATTACCTGCCCTGGAGTGGTTGACTTGCAGGAGGGGATTTTCTCGTGAAATACCTGCAAGATCAAAACAAAGCAAGGTAGGGCAAGTTAGTGTTCAATATGATAAAAAGAATGTAGAGACTAGTGGTAAATTATGCGTTGCTCCCCGACAATGGCACCAAAATGTTCATCACGCTTTTGTGGGGTTTTAAAAGATAACATGTTCTAATATAGCCGACAAAGCGTTCAAACAAATAAAGAGTTTTTATTACTCGAAAATCGGAGTATCCGAGGTCGAACACAGGGAGCAAATGGAATTTACTACTAATCTCAAATGTAATTGAACACTCTAATTTACTCAAAATTTTAATTCAAATATGAATGGATGCGGTTAAAAGTAATTATGACAAAAGAAATGAAATTGGACGTCTGATCTTGTGATCAGATGTCTTAAAAGTGTTATTCTTCTCTTTGATATTTCTTTCTCTTCTTCTCAGCAGTCTCTCCTTCTTCCTTCTGATCTTGGCTTCTGTGAAGGCTTCTTCTTCCTCTTCTCTTCTCTTCTCTTTGCAGTCTTCACTTGGCCTCTCTTCTTTCTCTGTAGTCTCTCTTCTACCTTCTTCTTCTTCTTCTTCTGCGAAGGCTTCTTTTTCCTCCTCTTCTCTGCCTTGCCTTCTTTCTTCCTTCTCTTCTTCTGCGAAGGCTTCTCTTTCTTCCTTCTCTTCTCTACCTTGCCTTCTTTCTTCCTTCTCTTCTTCTTCCTCGCAGCAAGTCTTTCTTCCTCAACGTTCAGCCTACCTGCACAGAGCAAAACCTATCCCTTTCCCTCTACCCGCGCATCTATCTCTCTCAGCAATTCACTCAAGGACGCTCTCCCAGAGCCACAAGGGTAATCGGGTCGGATTTCGCACCCGGGACCAGGCGCACCTGCAGGTGGGTGATGAGCGAGGAGTGCATAAGTTAGGGTCGGGTAAGATCCCGCCAGATCCGCGAGGTGAAATCGCGGACGAGGCGGGCGCTAGGGCAGGTGAGGGACCTCACCCCTGTGCATTCGGAGGCAACCAAACAATATCACAAATTCAACTTATACCACAGAGGTGCCTCGTATTTCCACGATGTGGGACTAAAGTCTCTGGCCCATTCTCGCGCGCGCCTGCAGACCTGCGTGCAATTGCCACAGCTGCAGACTTCTCAGCGCTCCTTGCTGGACCCGCGGCTTCACACTGCTCACGCGCATCTGCTGCACCTGAAGCCTGGAAGACCTGATGCCTGGAGCTGCTGCGAAGCTGCTTCAAATGTCGTTAATGGCGGCAGGGGTGAAATCCTGTCAATCACAAACACGGCCTATTGGCCTAATCGGACCAACTGGGCACCTTCGCCGTGGCACGATGAAGGTGGTGCACGGTGCTGCAGGCCACAGGACGGCCTAGGCGTGCATGCCTAAGTCAACCTGTGGCCGGAGGTGTGGGGTTGTTCGGGGGACTGTTGTGGAGGTGTGGAGTGACAGTGGAGGGGCAGAAAGTGTTCCTGGTGGTGAGGCGGAACTTATGAGATGGTTGGTGAGCTGTGTGGAGGGGCGGAGTGGCGGGAGCGGCTTGCCGGAGGTCGGTCGGTGGCGAGGAAGATGGAGGTGGTCAGGCAATGTCGAGGGGCAATTCAATGAAATAACAGGGGGAAAAGAGAGAGGGGAACACGGGGAGTAGTTCTAACCTAATTGTAGGGACGAAAGGAGACGGAGGGCAGACAGTTGTACCTGCTGTCGTCGGAGAAGACGCTGCCCAGTGGGGGAGGACGGCGACGACGACGGGGCTGAGGCGGCATGCGCGGGTGCTGCGCGACGCGGAGGAGAGTCATGAAGATGACTCTGCCACTGGTTTTGCAGCAGAGCGAAGAGGATGGGAGAGGGAGCTCGCTGAAGCTTGCTGGACACTTGGCCAGAGAAGAAAGAGATGAATTGGGGGTGGAAGTCCGGCCAAGTCAAGCTAAAGATCTACCGTCGGGCTTAGAGGTTCTTTTATAGGCACTGGGCCGTGCTCAGAGTGTGGAGGGCACGCCTATTGCCCCTGATGGCTCGCCGGAGTAGGAAATAGGTTAAGATACCCAAATCCCTCGTGCGTTCGCACGAGAGATTGGGTTCACACCAGAGATTGTGATTGGCTTTAGAAGGAAGGGAATTCCTCAGAGAATCTCCCTTCCATTTCTGGGAGGGAATCTCTAAGGAATCAGAGAGTAATCCCTCTCTAAACCTCGCCGGAGATCGGTTCTGCCCTAACAATGACGGCAGGACCTGATTGCAATGGTGGTGAGGAAGTTAGGGGGCTCTCTGTGATGCTTTTCAAAAGATAGGGACCAAATTATGATTTGGGTGTACTAAATTTCAAAGTAGGTCAAGATGACCTCCCCATAGGTCCAAATTTTGTTACAAACCTAATTTGAATCTAAGGAATCCAATGGTGAAGTTGGATTTTAGGTTTGACCTCGTTTGACTGGACATTTTGCGTAAAAACCCAAATTAGGTTAATTGAAGAGCTAGGACCCTAATCTAGGTCAAACTGGGTTCCAAAGGCGAAATTAAGTGTTCTAAACCCTAGGGATATTTTTCCATGATTTATAGAGGGTTTACTTGATTTTTATCCTGACCGAAACCTTATTAATTTAAGCGGATCTGTTTTAAGGTTACCAAATGTCATTTAATTCCTAAATTGCACATGAACCCATGTCTAATTGAATCAACCCACTTTTTATCTTATTTAGACCTTTTGACCTATGTTTTGCCTCTGAGAAATCCCGTTTATGTACTGCAATGGTAAAATTGCAGTTTTAACCTTTAATTCATATTTTCTTCTCAAAGCACTTATTCCTTCATTTAGGCCTTCTTCTAGGTTATGTAGGAGCTTTTATCTTCTTTATTCGGTCAAAATGAGCTAGTTATGGCTCATGATGAGACTCTCATCATTAGGTAACTTATACCTAACGTTAGATGGACTGTAAAACATCCTCCAACTGTCCAAACTAAATTTGTTGATCCTATGCATTTTTAGGATGTTCTATTAACCTCTAAGGATATGTTTTATCATATTTTTGACCAAATTAGACTTATGCAAGTGGTGCCCTAATAATGTAGATTAATGTTAATCTAATTTGGGGCTTTCCTTATATTCTAAGGAATATAAAATTACAACTTAAATCCTAAATTATAAAGAGGCCTAAACTTGATCTTTTCCATCTTCTTGGCTTCAAAATTCGTCAAGAGAGTTTCAACCTGAAATTAATCTTGAAACAACTATGCATAGCATATAATTTTAATCTCAATCACTTGAAATACTTGTTATCATCAAAACCATCATTAAAGGCTAATGTGGTGCCTAATTGCTTGTGCACCAACATGTCTTGTTGCATATGACGAATAGGTAATACTTTGGCACAAATGACTAGGTCATGTTCACATGAGAAACATCAATAGACTTGTGAAACGCGAGCTTGTTGAAGTCCTACCAAAGATCAACTATAAGAAAAGCAAAGTCTACGATTCTTTTCAAGTTGGTAAACAAACCAAAAATCCTTTTAAACCAAAAAGGATGGTTAGCACCTCTCAACCCCTGGAGCTACTTCAAATAGACTTGTTCGGACCAACCAAATTTGAAAGCTTAAGCAGATGCATATATTATTTAGTCATAGTCGATGATTTTTCTAGATTTACCTAGGTATCTTTCTTAAAAAGTAAGGATCTAACTATTGATGTTTTTAGTAAGCTTGTAAGAGGACTATAGAATGAGAAAGGATCTGAGTCATTAGGATTAGAAGTGATCACAGTGGAGAATTTGAAAATGAATCTTTTTCTGATTTCTGTAATCAATATGAGATAAAACATGAATTTGCTTTCCCTGGAGCTGCACCACAAAATGGAGTAGTTGAAAGGAAAAATAGGACCCTACAATAGTATGCCCGCACAATGCTATGCAAGTCAAAGCTGCCTCAATATTTTTGGGTTGAGGCTGTAAACACTGCTTGCTATATCCAAAATAGATCCTTGATTAGACCAATCCTAAACAAAACACCTTTTGAACTCAATCATGGAAGAACACCAAGAATTTCTTATTTCAAGATATTTGGTTGTAGATGTTTTATACTTAAAACCAAGGATAATCTTGATAAATTTGATGCTAAGAGCTCAGAGAGAATCTTCTTAGGTTACTCAACTAGAAGTAAAGCCTATGGAGTATTTAATAAGAAGAATTCTGTTGTTAAGGAAACTATGCAGGTATCTTTGATGAGACACTAGCTTACCCTCAATCTTCTGTAAATGATGATGATGACCTAATAGAAGATCCTTCAAACATACCCAAAGATATATCTTATATGAAGGACCATCCAAAAGAATTGGTAATAGGAGAACTATCCAAAGGAGTTTAGACTAGATCTTCTATCAATACCTTAGCCTTCACAACTTTTGTTTCTCAGTTAGAACCTAAAAATGTTAAGGATTCTTTTTTTGAGAATTGCTAGATTATTGCAATGGAAGATGAGTTGAACCAATTCGAAAGGAATCAAGTATTGGAACTTGTTCCAAAACCTGACTCTCATACCATTGTAGGAACCAAATGGGTCTTTAGGAATAAACTGAATGAATCAGGAATTGTTAGGAACACAGCTAGACCTGTGGCCCAAGGGTATAATTAAGAAGAAATTAATTTTGATGAAACATATGTGTCTGTAGGTCGCCTAGAATCCATTAGAATGGTTCTAGCCTTTGCCCCCCACATGGAGTTCAAACTCTTTTAGATGGACGTCAAAAGCGCCTTTTTAAATGGATTTATCAAGGAGGAAGTCTATGTTAAACAACCTCTAGGCTTTGAAGATGTTAATCATCCAGAATATGTATATAAATTAAACAAAGCATTATATGGTCTAAAACAAGCTCCACGAGCTTGGTATGATAGATTAAAAACTTATATAATTGAAAATGATTTTAAAATTAGTAAAGTAGATCCAAGCTTATTCACAAAAAGAAAAGAAAATGATATAATAATAATAATACAAATTTATGTAGACGACATCATTTTCGGTGCTACTAATGATCTTTTATGCTAAGAATTCGCAAAGGTATTGCAGGATCAGTTTGAGATGAGTATGATGGGACAACTTTGGTTCTTTCTCGGACTTCAAATTGGCTAGCTATCCTCCGGAATTTTCATATCTCAAACCAAGTACACCGCAAAGATCTTAAGGAAATTCTCCATGGACAAAGTAAAAGGAAAAGAAACGCCTATGGCAGCTTCTACACTACTAAAATCTGATGAGACAGGTAAGTCTGTAGATTAGAAATTGTATAGAAGCATGATAGGTTCCTTATTATATTTAACTGCTAGTAGACTTGATATTCTCTTTAGCACTTGCTTGTGTGCTCATTTTGAAGTTAACCCTGAAGAAGTACACTTAAATTCAGTCAAAAGAATATTTAAGTACCTAAACCACACACCATATCTAGGACTTTTCTATCCGTAGTCAGACACATTGGATCTTTATTCCTTTTGTGATGCTGATTATGCGGGTAGCTTTACATATCGAAAGAGTGCTAGTGGAACATGTCAATTTCTATAAAATTCCCTAGTCTCTTGGTTCTCTAGAAAACAATACACTATTTCCTTATCAACAACAGAAGCTGAATATGTAGCTGCATCTTTAGCCTGTTCACAACTATTATGGATGAAATAGACTCTAGAAGACTTTGACCTATCCTACAGGAATAAAAAATACTTCGTGACAACACTAGTGCCATAAATCTATCTAAAAATCCTATTGAACACTCTAGGACTGAACATACTGATGCTAGGCATCATTTTCTAAGAGATTATGTCCTAAAAGGTGAGATCAACTTAGAATTTGTTAAAATATAAAATCAATTAGCTAATATATTTACAAAACCTTTAGCAAAAGAAAGATTTAATCTTATTTTCCATTCACTAGGTTTATCTAGGTTAAAAGTTCTTAATTTATAATTTGGAATGCATCTTTTTCAACATTTAATCAATCAAATTCCTTGATTGGTCGACCAAAATCTCTGGCAAGAAATTCCCCTCCAAAAAATTTGAGTTTTGATTGATTAACTTAGTTGTTTGATCAACCAATCTACTGGGTGGGAATTTCTCTCCAATCATTTGAACCCTAATCAACAAATGAGCTTTCTTGATCGATCATTTTCAGTTTTGATTGACCAAAACTAGGCGAATTTGCTTTTTGTGATTGCGTTTTGAATCTCCTCCAATTACACCCCTAATCTCCTCAACTGAACCTAATCTATGTGTTTACCTACCCTAAATATACTTACCTATTTTACTAACCCGACTTTGTATAAAACACAAATGTTTTTCCCTCAAAACCTATTTTTTTACTACCCATACCACACATTTGGTCCCACATCCAAACACCTCCATCGACCAAACATCCTCCACCTGACCCCACCTCTCCTCCTCCAACCACCCTGATCGAACAACGACCCCAGCACCACAAACCACCGTCACACCTCGCGAGAGCAAGTGTTGGTCGTAAATGATTGTTGTAAATGTTTGTTGGTAATAATTGTTGATCATGTCGTTGTAGTATAAGGTGTATAATATAACATTAAGGATGTCGTATAGTGGTGAGTATGGGTGAGTACCAGTCATTACAACCATTATTATCATTTGCTTATTTATCTAATTTTTACTGGTTTTGTTCCAGGTCGTTCTCTGGGAGGCAATTTATTGAATTTAATTCGGTCACTCTTTGATTATCTCCAAAATTGTCTTCTTATTCAAAAAGAAACTTTACATTTAAAGAATGAATGAATGTTTTATTTACCTAGTTGCTAAGAAGTGCTTGCAAAAAAAACTAACTATGAACAAGCATCAAACAATCTATTATTATACTCTAAACTATGTATTTACAAGTTATACTATTAACACTAATATGTTAGTTCATACTACATTAGGATACCATAGTGTAAAAACTTAACTTACTAGTCATTTATTTATAGTGACATATATATCAGTTTTAGTGACAGATATAAACGTCGCTAAATCTCAGAAAACACTATAGACAACCTAAAGAAGCAAACTGAGGTCTTTAGCGACATTTATAGTGTCGTTTTATTCTGTTAGTAATTATGTGGGTTTACTTATACGTATGTATATTACTTATTCTACTGCTGTATGTACTGTTCGTGTGTTCCTTCTTTTAAGTCGTCTGTCCTTTCAATTTCGTTCTGTGTGGTATTTCAGAGGCTGCGGTGGAGAGTCCTTAGTGTAAAATGTGTTTAATTAGCGGGCGCGCTTTTCGAGGGATACACAGCACCCTTCGGGTGGGACCAGACCTCTACTAAGCGCGCCCTAATCTCATATTAGGTGCTTAATTACGTTTTCGTATCAGCGCAGGGCCTCAGCCCAACGCCTTCAACAAGTTCGCACACGCTCGGGCTCCCAGCCCCACACATGCATCACATATCAGAGTGAACTACAAATCGGGTTATCGGATCAGACAGAACAAGTAGTGTTTCGGGCGCCCGGCGCCATGACGACTAGTTAACCTATAACATAAATTATATTTATATGCTGCGTTTCGTTTGCAGCCCACGATGTGGCGCTATTCCAGCGCCACATCGTGCGCTGGAAACCAGACGCAGCTGCGTCTGTGCGCGTTTTTGGCCCTCGATTGGGGGGCCATAAATTATTAAAAAAAATAAAATAAAATATGGTAAATAAAATATTTACATAATACTACATAATTGATTAATTAATTTTGAATTTTAAATATATTTACTATACAAATAAATTCGCTAAACTAGGCTGATTATACAGGTGATTAAATAGTTAATTACTTATAAAATAATTAGTAAATGGTCTAATTGACCTTAAACAGTTTTAACTTACATACTTAAGTATTTAATACATATTTTTATTGTATTTTTACGAATTTATTTATGTTTTATTTAGGCTAAAATAGCAATTCTGTGTAGTTTATAATTAAAACTAAGTTACAGTAAGTTATACTAGGTATAATTATACTTTGACTAACTTAAATTACTTAATATATACATATATATATATATTCCCGAGTTTATAGATTTATTTACTTGATTATTGCTCTAACTTATTAACTTAGCTACTAAATCAGTAAATATAAATCTGTACATATATATATACATAGATCAGTAGATACATACATACTAGATTAGTATACATACATATTTTTACATAGATTACATATGTATACGAATTTCTGTACAGGTTTTATACATATTTACAGTATAACTATGTATCTAACTAATATGCTATAGTTATAATACTATGAATGGGTGTATTTATAGTTTTAAAATAAGTCTATGCCATTAGGCTTTTGTATAAAGTTAGGGAATTAGAGTTGATTGATTTTTTATTTGAGTTTAGACAGTAGCCGCAGCTACTGTCAGAGGAGATGGAGAAGAGAAGAATGTGCTGTTTTAGTGTTATTTACAGTGGCAGTGGCTTAAGCCACTGTCAAATGGCTAACTGCTGCTGCAGTTAGTCCACTTGAAGAGGGGGGAAGTATTCTACAGAGAGGAGGGAAATTTAGAGAAGAAGGGAGTTTAGAGAAGAGGGGAATGTAGCTGCTAGATGCAGCATATTGCTGTGTAACTGGGAGTAAGATAAAATTCAAAACAAACTACAATTTACAGAGTTGAAATCCAAATCTGAAAGGGGTTTAAATCTCACGAAAATCTCATGTAAATTCAGCTCAAACACTCATTAGAAAAAACCTTATCAGAAGCATCCTTTCAGATCAAAACAGCAAATGGCATTGAGTTAGTCTTCCTAATGCCATAGACAGCATGAAGGAAGACTTAGCTCAATCAATTAAAACCAAAGAAACACAATCCCAGTTTCTTGCAACCTTAAGGAGTATGGAAAACTCCTTAGGTTAGAGAATCACCATACAGAAATGATCATCAACACAAATAGTGCATGGCAGTTCTGAAATAGCAAAAAGAGACTAAGAATGCATTAAGGAAATTTAATGGAAGCTGGCGAATGCATTCAAAACAAAGTATAAACAGAATCATGAAAGGCTCTTCTGATTGGTTCTCTGTCACCAGAGAACTTCTCAGAGTCCTTGCCCACAATGAAAACCAAAAATCCTTTCAATTTGTCAGATCTGTCAAAACATTTCAGAGAGTAAAAATCCTTTAAAATCCGGATCAAAAGTGCTCTGACAAACTGAGGCAATCCATTTAAAACAGAGGGGCTTTTGTGAAACAAATGGAGTGAGTGAGAAGCCCCAAATGGTGCTTGTGACGCCACTTTCAGATCTGAGGGAGTGTGCCATCAGATCTGAAATTGGGTCAGGATGTGTGGGTGATTGATGAAAAATTCGTCGTTAAAAGGAAAAACAAGAATCAGAATCTGGATGATGGAAAAAACAAAACCATGAAGAGGGAGATAAATTGAACAATGAACAGATGATTCTTCCCTCTGATCTGGACTGATCAGAGGAGGTGAGGGAGGGGATCTAATACTAATTCTACTCCTAAGACTAATCTAACTACAGCTAACATTAAACACTAACAATTAAAACTAAATCTATTCTAAACTACTGCAAGCTAAATCTAACACTACTTGTGCAGAATTAAAAACTAAACTAAAAGGAAGAATGGGACCTATGGGTCCTTAGCCGGCGGCTAAGGAGGAAGAAAGGAGGAGGGTGACTCCAGCGGAGGGAAGAGTCTGCTAGTGAGACTCCAGGGTCGTCCTCAGGTGCTACGAGGTCCTTAGCGACGAGGAGGGTCGAGAGCAGGCGATGATTCCACAGCCGGTGGCTGTGAAATCAGGGTCTAGATGAGGAGGAGAGACTGGAGTGGAAGAATTGATCGCTAAGAGATGTAGGAGGGAGCGATCCCCTGCGCGCGACACCACTGAGGTGCTTAAATAGCAGCTCAGTGACTGAGATCACCGCAAGGGTGAGGTTAATCAAAATCAGGCCGGCGGTGAGGATGAGATGGGTAGAGCGCGCGGCGAGTCAAGAGAGAGATCTGACCGTCAGATGAGATCTGGGAAGAGAGGTGAACGCACGCACCGAATCACGCGAAGGTTCCATTTGATTCCAGCCGCAGATCGAGATCAAAAGTGCGATGGACGGTCGAGAATGGCTGTGTTCTTCGCGCGCTACAGTGCGCGTGAAGAACACAGGCTTCTCTCTGAAATGAGGAAAACTTGCAGGAAGACCCTTAAACGAAGGGGTAGAAGAATAGCGTGCAGGTCCAAAAGTGAGAAGAACTATAACTGGAAGGGCCCTGCAGTCATACAGAAGGGTCCCTGCGGCTTGTAAAAAGGTCCAAGAAGGAGTTTTGAAGGGTAGAAATGTAATGCATGAAGGACCTAATTGTAATCTATTTATTTCTAAGCCTAAATGATGTCCAATTGCTTTCAAATTTTTACATGTGCTTAATTGAACATTTAAGACATTGATTTTACTTCTGATTTATCTTTTCAAACTTGTTTATGTGTTCAATTGATGCATGGATCATCATTTGTTCTTTAGTTTTCAGAATATCTCATTTTTATGACCTAATTAGGAGATTTTAACACACATTAAAAGTTTTAGGTCTTTTCTTTAATTTCCACACTTAACCCTTTTTATGTGTTAATTTGATATTGTTTTGCTTAGTGTCTAGCTTAATTTCGACCTTTTAGCTATGATGAGTAGCCACTCATCATACCCCCATGCTTACGTTTTGCTAGTCCCTTAGCAAACAATCTGTTGAAGTGTAAGGCAATTTAAGTATCAGCAAGGTAAGTGTGTAAAGATATCTTTTTCTTCTTTCAAAAAAATTTTTAAGTGTTTTATGATGATCTTTAAGCTGAAAAATTTTTTCAATAAACCAACTGTGTTTTTGGACATTGTGAGAACCTGGTTACTGAGGATAACCTACCAGAACTCGAGGCTTAAATGACATAGACCATCTCTCAACCAACAAGGATTCTTGATATTTAAACCTTAAGTCGAATTCCAGGACTCAGGGGGTTTTTACAGAGACTCAGAATGCTATGAAGTTATGGCTGTGCTTTGTGATAAGTCAGGACTAACCAGGTGAATTCTAAGGCTCATTCCCGGGGTTTCACTTCTTTTTAAGTCCAGGTTGGTCCTAACTTCAGCTCATGCTTTCGGATGACTCTCAAAAATTGATGGTATTCAATCCCAACCCTTATTGTATTTTGTGGCTTAGAGAAGAGATTTTTTTTTTTTTTTTGGATAAACAGGGTATTGTTTTGAACCCTGAAAACATTTTTGGTGGAAGAGTAGTTTTTCAGACTTTTTGGAGAACATACTTGACTCTTTTTTTTTTTTTTTTCTTTTTTTTTTTTTTTTTTTTCAGCTATAAGATCACTTATCTTTTCTTTCTTTTTCTTTTTCTTTCTCTCCCTCCCCTCTTGAAATGAATGTGCTCCTTTGATAATGAAGTACATGTCCCTTATTGTATTTTTGGAATTTTTCTGATTTGTTATTCTTTTTGTATTTTTAGCTTTGTAATTTTTTCAAAATTTTTTTCAAAATTTTTCAATTTTTTTTTGAAGTATATAATTTTTTGATAATACTATATGTACTATAGTTGTGTCTACAATTGCATTTTGGTTTAAATGGTTTACCATTTACACCCCCCCATGCTTAAATGTTTCAATGTCCTCATTGAATGAAAGGGTGGATGCAAATGCATGCTCTGCTTTTCACTATCCTAGACTGGGTGATGGAAGGAAGTCGGAATGAGGAGATAAAATCTCTGTGCGGACGATTTTAAGTCTGATCTAGGATCAGAGTGAACAGTCGGGCTAGGAAGCGAAATGCATGACATGTGTGTCAATGAATGTATGCTCAGAATGCAAGGGTAGACACTATATGCAAATAAAGGCAAGAGTAAGAAAGGTGTAAAACAGCTATATACAAGGGTAGGTGCTTGCTAAGTTTAACGCCGTCAGCTAGGCGAAAACTTAGTTGGTAGCTCAAAATGTAGGAGCGAAATGGTGGAATTGACAAGTCTGAGATCATGCGGCTCAATGAAAGGTTTCAGTCTTTGTCCATTAACAATAAAGGGTTCAGATTTGTCAAGTTCAGTGATCTCAACGGCTCCATTATCAAATAATCTCAAGATTTTGAAAGGTCCAATCCATTTTGATCTTAACTTCCCAGGAAAGAGTTTCAGTCTAGAGTCGAAGAGAAGGACTTTTTACCAGGGTGAAAAGATTTCCTAAGAATGTGACGGTCATGGAAGGCCTTAAGTTTGTCCTTATACATCCTTGAGCTTTCATAAGATTCATTCCTTAATTCATCGAGCTCAGACATTTGTAATTTCCTAAGATCACCGGCCTTCTCTAAGTCTAAGTTACACTTTCTGATGGCCCAATAGGCTTTGTGCTCTAATTCGACAGGAAGATGACAGTGTTTCCCGTACACAAGTCTAAAAGGAGACATGCCTAAAGGGGTTTTGTGGGCTGTCCTATATGCCCACAACGCATCAGAAAGGCGGGAAGACCAATCCTTTCTATCAGGTCGGATGGTAGTCTGTAAAATCTTTTTGATCTCCCGATTAGATAATTCAGCAAGTCCATTGGTTTGAGGGTGATAAGATGTAGCAATCCTATGTGACACCCCATACTTTTGAAGTAGGGACTGAAAATGTGTGTTTCTAAAATGAGACCCTCCATCACTAATGATGGCTTTAGGTACCCCGAATCTAGAGAAGATGAAATCTTGAACAAATTGTGTCACAACTCTATGATCATTAGTCCTTGAGGGGATGGCTTCAATCCATTTTGAAACATACTCAACTGCCAACAATATGTACTCGAAGCCATAAGATTTAGGAAAAGGTCCATGAAGTCAATGACCCAAATGTCAAAGATTTCGCACACCATGATCGGATTCAAGGGCATCATGTCTCGGCGGCCAATACTACCGAGAGACTGACAACGTGAACATGCCCTGCTATATTCGTGTGCATCCTTGAAGATTGTGGGCCAATAGAAACCACTCTGCAAAATCTTTGCAGCGGTCTTTTTGCCAGAGAAGTGACCGCCGCACGCCTGGTCATGGCAGAATGATAAGATGCTTCTAATCTCCTTATCAGGGACACACTTCCTAAAGATCTGGTCTTTACAATGCTTGAAAAGCCAAGGTTCTTCCCAGTAATAGTGCTTGGCCTCGGATCTAAGTCTGTCTTTTTGATGTCGGACCCAATTAGTGGGGATGAGTCCAGAAGCCAGGTAGTTGATAATGTCAGCATACCAGGGAAGATCAGAATGAATGACCAGCAATTGCTCGTCAGGGAAGTGGTCAGAGATGGGTAAAGAAGGAGAAATCGCTTCAGAAGGAAGGCGGGATAAGTGGTCAGCTACCACATTCTGCTTTCCAGCCTTATCACGAATCTCTAAATCAAATTCCTGTAAAAGTAGGATCCATCTAATCAGACGAGATTTCACGTCCTTCTTGGCGAGAAGATATCGAACTGCCGTGTGGTCAGTGTAGACTATAATGTGGGAACCTAAAAGATAAGGTCTGAATTTTTCCAGTGCATATACTACAGCTAGCAATTCCTTTTCCGTGACGGTGTAATTCCTCTGAGCTTCATCTAAGGTCTTGCTAGCGTAATAGATGATTGTGGGTTTCCCGTCCAATTTTTGACCAAGGACAGCTCCTACTGCATAATTAGAGGCATCACACATGATCTCAAAAGGGTGAGACCAATTCGGGGGTTGCAGTATGGGTGCCTTGGTAATCAGATCACGAAGTGTCGTATAGGCACGAACACAATCGTCAGAGATCTGGAAGTCTACGTCTTTAGAGAGGAGAGTAGTGAGAGGTCGGGCTATTTTCGAGAAATCCGCTATAAAGCGGCGATAAAAACCAACATGCCCGAGGAAAGATCGAATTTGCTTAACCGACGAAGGTAGTGGTAAATCAGAAATCAACTTTACCTTCGCGCGGTCAACCTCAATTCCTCTCTCAGAAATAAGGTGACCTAATACAAGTCCTTCAGTTACCATGAAATGAGATTTCTCCCAGGAAAGTACCAGATTCACATTAATGCATCTTTGCAGGACCTTGGTCAGGTGGTCTAGACATGCATCAAATGTGCTCCCGAAGACCGAGAAGTCATCCATGAAGACTTCTAAACAATCGCCTACTAAGTCAGAAAAGATTGCAAACATACACCGCTGGAATGTAGCAGGTGCGTTGCACAATACAAAAGGCATCCTACGGAATGCAAAGGTTCCGTAGGTGCAGGTGAATGTCGTTTTCTCCTGATCATCGGGGTGAATTGCCACCTGATTATATCCTGAATAGCCATCCAAAAAGCAGAAAAATCTATTCCCTGCCACTCTTTCCAGTATTTGATCAATGAAGGGCAAAGGGAAATGATCTTTCTTCGTGGCTTGGTTGAGTTTTCGGTAATCTATACATACTCGCCACGAACTAGCAATGCGTGTAGGGATGACTTCTCCAGAATCAGTGGTGACGATGGTAAGTCCGGCCTTCTTTGGCACAACCTGAACAGGACTTACCCATCTACTGTCAGAAATTGGGTAGATAATTCCATTGTCCAGCCATTTAATCATTTCACTTTTTATCACCTCTTGTAATGTAGGGTTTAATCTACGCTGGGGCTGTCTAGTAGGTCTAGATCCTTCTTCAGTGAAAATCCTTTGTGTGCAATAAGAAGGACTGATGCCAGTAAGGTCAGAAAGGCTCCATCCTATAGCCTGCCTATGTGCTCTTAGGACAGATAAGAGTCGTGACTCTTGATCAGAAGAAAGGGAAGAGTTAACAATCACCGAATAGGTCTGATCAGGTCCTAAGAAAACATATTTGAGAGAGTCAGGAAGAGGTTTGAGTTCAACAGGCACAGGATCAGAAGGAGCAGGTGTGAAAGTTTCAGGAGATCCTAGAGATACTAATGGAATGGGAGGAAGGTCCTCAGTCTCTAAATTTGGTATCTCAGTGGAAGTCAAGTCAGAGTCCAAAGAGTGTTGAGGTTCTAAATTTAATGAATTGATCAAGGTGTCCTCAACCAATTGATCCAATGAATCCAGGGAGAAGATTTCTTCAATTAAACTACAGGTTGGTCCTCTTTGGGCCTGAAAAATATCAATTTTTATTTTCTGATCTCCAAACTTTAATTCTATAAGGCCCTCCTCACAATTGATGTTTGCCTTGGCCGTAGCCAAGAAAGGTCTTCCTAAAATGATAGGTGTATTTTGGATATCTTCAGGTACTTCCATGTCAAGGACTATAAAGTCTAAAGGGAAGTAAAAATCCTTGACCCGCACTATGACATCTTCCAACACTCCCTGAGGTGTCTTAACTGATCTGTCAGCTAATTGCAGGGACACCTTGGTTGGCTTCAGATTGCCAACCTCAAAATGTGTCAGTAGAGAGGTTGGGATAAGATTGATGGAAGCACCTAGGTCAAGTAGTGCTCTATTGAATGTGGTGTTACCTATCATGCAGGATAAGAGAGGGGTGCCTGGGTCTTTCATCTTAGTTGGGAGGGTACTAGAGATGATGGAACTAGCTTGTTTCGAGAGAATGATTGGACTACTCCCTTTTTGAATTCTCGCTTTACGCTTAGGTGTACATAGGTCTTTTAAAAACTTAGCGTAAAGAGGGATGTGGCGGATT
The DNA here is from genome assembly GCA_037157565.1 of Thalassia testudinum. NCBI lineage: Eukaryota > Viridiplantae > Streptophyta > Magnoliopsida > Alismatales > Hydrocharitaceae > Thalassia > Thalassia testudinum. The sequence continues at coordinate 53,910,064 of JAZHRO010000025.1, read as the reverse complement.
GCATCCAACAAGGGGATGTTTATGTGGACTTGCTCAAAGAGCTTAAGCAAATCCTCCTCAGGTGCCACACAGGTCTTTTTCTTTCCTTTCTCCTTCTTCTTTAAAGCTTCAGGAAAAGGTACTGGAGTTGTGAGAGGTTCAGTCATAGGTAGAGGAGAAGTAGGAAGTGGAGGAGCAGAACTAGAAGTGGTAGGTGTTGGAAGAGGTGGATCTAGTGTGCATTTACCACTCCTAGTGACTATGGCATTTAGTTCAGCTCTAGAGGTAGATGGTAAATCATTGTTAGGTAGCAGAGGTGGTTGTGTTTGTGCAAGAGAAGAATTTGAGTCAGTGAAGAATTCAGTGTTGTGCACTGGTTGTGAAATGTCATGTGTTTGGTTTTGCAGTGCTGGTCTAGGTTGGACATACCTTTGAGCAGGTATGTTCCTAGGGTTGGGTTGTGCTTGGGATGGGAGTGAATGTGGTTGACGGGACTCCGTCAAGTGTGATAGCTGGGCTCTCATCTCAGCTAAGGCTGCGTCCTGTCTCTGCTGCATAGCAATATTCTGTTGTTGCATATCAGCAAGAGCTTTCATGATAGACCCCAACTGGTCATCTCGTGTAGGCCCAGATTGAGAGTATTGGGTGGGCCTGGGTTGGGGTTGCTGGTAGGTACGCGGTGGATATCCGTGTGATTGTGGAGGTGGTGCTCGGATCGGGTTGTGTAATGGTGGTGCAGAAGGTTGTTGAAAAGGAGGTCTTTGTTAATTTCCCGACCACGAGAAATTTGGATGATTACGCCATCCAGGGTTATAGGTTTGTGTGAAAGGATCATTGTGAATGGCATGAAGCTCCTCCGAAGCTCCAGAAGGTGCAGGGAAGTCAGTGAAGGGAGGAACAAGGGTTCCTCCAACCGGTGAAGGATACGGAAATGGAAAATCCGGTAATGCAGTTTGTGTCACAGAAAGGTTATTCACAGTTTCCCTCCCTGTGGGAAACTGAGAAGAAGTGTTTTGTGCTGGTGACTGAGAAGAAGAAGATGGGTGTTTTGAGAGAAATTTCCATACTTCATCTACTTTCTTCTCGATTAAGCCCACTTTATCCAGTTGACTAGCCACTATCTCAAAGTCCTTGCTACTGGATTGGGCTTCATGTACCCCCATGTGTGAGTGGGAATGTGAGGACTTTCTATTAAACACGCTCATTGAAGCATTGTTAATAGAGTTTTCGGCCATGCCTTCAAAGAGCTCAAAGGCTGAGTCCTCGTCCCGACACAGGAAATTGCCTCCACAAGCGGCATCTACAAAATTCCGTGTGTCATCATGGAGCCCATGGTAGAAGATCTGGACCTGTTGCCAGCGTGGGACACCATGGTGGGGACATTTTCTCAAAAGCTCATGGAATCTCTCCCAAGTCTCGTGCATAGGTTCTCCTGAATTCTGGGTGAAGGTGGTGATGGCACGCCTTAAGGCATTAGTGCGGCCTACAGGAAAGTACTTCTTTAAGAACTCATGTTCTAAAGAAGCCCAGGAATCTATAGGTGTAGTCCGTGCAAGTGTTCTAAACCAAAAGGCAGCCTTATCTTTTAATGAAAAGGAGAACATTTTCATCAAAAGCGTGTGCTGATCATGTCCTTGCGGACCCAAAGTTTGGGCAAGATTCTTCAGCTCCTCTAAATGCTGAAAAGGGTCCTCAGAAGCAAGTCCATGGAAGTGAGGAATGAGTGCTATAATGTTCGGCTTCAGTTCAGCAGCACGACCCCCATTGGGATAACGTACCACAGGCATTGGTTGGGCAACTGCGGGATTATAATAATCTCGTAGTTGAGGTCTACGGGGTTGGGGTGGTGCCTGAGGATTTCTAGGTTGAAGTGGTTGTGGTTGGGGGTTAGCTAATAGATTTACAGCTTGAGCAAGCTGTTGCACCTGTTGGGTTAAGGTATTCATTTGTAGTTGTGTATCGAAAAGGTGCTGAAGATGAGGCATAGGTCCTCTCTCCGGGGGTGGATTAGGATGATTAGGATAAGGTGGAGGTTGGAACCTAGGGATAGGTGGTTGCTGTGGTAGAGGATGTGCAACTAAGTCTGGAGGAAGTTCTTCAAAATCCTCAAAGTGTGAAGAATCAAGATCATCCTCTTGGCGAGGGGGATTGTGAAAAGTATTTTGAGACTCAGGAGGTAAGGGATTAGAAGTGGAAGGCAAAGAAGATGATGCAGTAGCTTGGGTAGCAGTACCCAAGGGGAGTACAAGTTCTGGGTTTTGGGATCTCCTACCTTCCATTGAGTTGGTTTTTTTTTTTTTTTGAAATCCCGTTTACTCTAATTCGATCCAACTCAATGGGAAAAAAAAATTTTTAACGTTCACAATAAAACAGAAGAATCCCAATAAAATCTCAATTCAAGAAGACCAATCAATCGAAATGAACCAGAGAAAATTTTTCCTAGAGGCTGCGACGCAAAGTATGTTATACGCAAACAATTGTTTCAAGCAATTGTACGTATCCTAAGATAAACCTAGCGATGTGCAGACCTCTAAAATCCACTGGGAATCTGGATAAGACTGAGCGTGCGAATCCAGATCCTGTGGCTGCAGAAAGATGAGGTAGAAACCCGTGTATTGTGGCCTTAAGTGATCGTGCTGTGTGCACGATAACATTCAACACAAGGCGATTAAAATCTCAAACATGGTTTCACCCAATTTTGCTATCTCCTTTTTGATTTAATTGAAGTGATTAAAATGTGTTTTCTATGCTGCTCGTTTCACTTTTTACTAAATTCAGAACAAGTAGTGGTCTTCTTAACTTTAAGTCAAATGCAAATATGGCAGGAGTTAGAGTTAGGTAAGAAATGCGTACCTGACTCCAGCAATCTTCTAATGCAGATTTGACTTGAATTAAAATCTAGCAGGAATGAAATGCAATCCTAAAAATGGATGCCTAAGGTTATGCTGCTGCTAGATAAGTATGAGGTCTTTTTGATTTTTTTGATTTTTCTGAAAAAAATTTTATATGCAATTCAAAAGTAAGGAAAGAAATTAAGAAGATAAAGAAATGAAGTCCAGACAGTCCAGAATTATTACAAAAATTGTGTGAGAACAAGCTCTCACAACTTATGACTAACAATTGCTCCTAATCAATAAACCTAAAACTATCTATACTAAAACTAATACTAAAATCCTACAGCTACTTCGAGGCAAAACTCCACCAGGAAGATGGATCTGGAGCGCAGCGACTCCACCAGGAAGACGACACTCCTCCTCAAGTGCTGTGGAAAAAAACAAATGATTAGTAAAAGAATAAAGGAATGTATACACAATTAATTCAATGGAAAATAAAAGAAATTACAATGAATGAATGAATGAAATAAAGAATTTCTCTATACAAAAGAATGAAAAGAAAATTTTGGTGCAAAGAGCGTTGCCTCCCCGGCAACGGCGCCAAAAATAATGTTGGTCGTAAATGATTGTTGTAAATGTTTGTTGGTAATAATTGTTGATCATGTCGTTGTAGTATAAGGTGTACAATATAACATTAAGGATGTCGTATAGTGGTGAGTATGGGTGAGTAACAGTCATTACAACCATTATTATCATTTGCTTATTTATCTAATTTTTACTGGTTTTGTTCCAGGTCGTTCTCTGGGAGGCAATTTATTGAATTTAATTCGGTCACTCTTTGATTATCTCCAAAATTGTCTTCTTATTCAAAAAGAAACTTTACATTTAAAGAATGAATGAATGTTTTATTTACCTAGTTGCTAAGAAGTGCTTGCAAAAAAAACTAACTATGAACAAGCATCAAACAATCTATTATTATACTCTAAACTATGTATTTACAAGTTATACTATTAACACTAATATGTTAGTTCATACTACATTAGGATACCATAGTGTAAAAACTTAACTTACTAGTCATTTATTTATAGTGACATATATATCAGTTTTAGTGACAGATATAAACGTCGCTAAATCTCAGAAAACACTATAGACAACCTAAAGAAGCAAACTGAGGTCTTTAGCGACATTTATAGTGTCGTTTTATTCTGTTAGTAATTATGTGGGTTTACTTATACGTATGTATATTACTTATTCTACTGCTGTATGTACTGTTCATGTGTTCCTTCTTTTAAGTCGTCCGTCCTTTCAATTTCGTTCTGTGTGGTATTTCAGAGGCTGCGGTGGAGAGTCCTTAGTGTAAAATGTGTTTAATTAGCGGGCGTGCTTTTCGAGGGATACATAGCACCCTTCGGGTGGGACCAGACCTCTACTAAGCGCGCCCTAATCTCATATTAGGTGCTTAATTACGTTTTCGTATCAGCGCAGGGCCTCAGCCCAACGCCTTCAACAAGTTCGCACACGCTCGGGCTCCCAGCCCCACACATGCATCACATATCAGAGTGAACTACAAATCGGGTTATCGGATCAGACAGAACAAGTAGTGTTTCGGGCACCCGGCGCCATGACGACTAGTTAACCTATAACATAAATTATATTTATATGCTGCGTTTCGTTTGCAGCCCACGATGTGGCGCTATTCCAGCGCCACATCGTGCGCTGGAAACCAGACGCAGCTGCGTCTGTGCGCGTTTTTGGCCCTCGATTTGGGGGCCATAAATTATTAAAAAAAATAAAATAAAATATGGTAAATAAAATATTTACATAATACTACATAATTGATTAATTAATTTTGAATTTTAAATATATTTACTATACAAATAAATTCGCTAAACTAGGCTGATTATACAGGTGATTAAATAGTTAATTACTTATAAAATAATTAGTAAATGGTCTAATTGACCTTAAACAGTTTTAACTTACATACTTAAGTATTTAATACATATTTTTATTGTATTTTTACGAATTTATTTATGTTTTATTTAGGCTAAAATAGCAATTCTGTGTAGTTTATAATTAAAACTAAGTTACAGTAAGTTATACTAGGTATAATTATACTTTGACTAACTTAAATTACTTAATATATACATATATATATATATATTCCCAAGTTTATAGATTTATTTACTTGATTATTGCTCTAACTTATTAACTTAGCTACTAAATCAGTAAATATAAATCTGTACATATATATATACATAGATCAGTAGATACATACATACTAGATTAGTATACATACATATTTTTACATAGATTACATATGTATACGAATTTCTGTACAGGTTTTATACATATTTACAGTATAACTATGTATCTAACTAATATGCTATAGTTATAATACTATGAATGGGTGTATTTATAGTTTTAAAATAAGTCTATGCCATTAGGCTTTTGTATAAAGTTAGGGAATTAGAGTTGATTGATTTTTTATTTGAGTTTAGACAGCAGCCGCAGCTACTGTCAGAGGAGATGGAGAAGAGAAGAATGTGCTGTTTTAGTGTTATTTACAGTGGCAGTGGCTTAAGCCACTGTCAAATGGCTAACTGCTGCTGCAGTTAGTCCACTTGAAGAGGGGGGAAGTATTCTACAGAGAGGAGGGAAATTTAGAGAAGAAGGGAGTTTAGAGAAGAGGGGAATGTAGCTGCTAGATGCAGCATATTGCTGTGTAACTGGGAGTAAGATAAAATTCAAAACAAACTATAATTTACAGAGTTGAAATCCAAATCTGAAAGGGGTTTAAATCTCACGAAAATCTCATGTAAATTCAGCTCAAACACTCATTAGAAAAAACCTTATCAGAAGCATCCTTTCAGATCAAAACAGCAAATGGCATTGAGTTAGTCTTCCTAATGCCATAGACAGCATGAAGGAAGACTTAGCTCAATCAATTAAAACCAAAGAAACACAATCCCAGTTTCTTGCAACCTTAAGGAGTATGGAAAACTCCTTAGGTTAGAGAATCACCATACAGAAATGATCATCAACACAAATAGTGCATGGCAGTTCTGAAATAGCAAAAAGAGACTAAGAATGCATTAAGGAAATTTAATGGAAGCTGGCGAATGCATTCAAAACAAAGTATAAACAGAATCATGAAAGGCTCTTCTGATTGGTTCTCTGTCACCAGAGAACTTCTCAGAGTCCTTGCCCACAATGAAAACCAAAAATCCTTTCAATTTGTCAGATCTGTCAAAACATTTCAGAGAGTAAAAATCCTTTAAAATCCGGATCAAAAGTGCTCTGACAAACTGAGGCAATCCATTTAAAACAGAGGGGCTTTTGTGAAACAAATGGAGTGAGTGAGAAGCCCCAAATGGTGCTTGTGACGCCACTTTCAGATCTGAGGGAGTGTGCCATCAGATCTGAAATTGGGTCAGGATGTGTGGGTGATTGATGAAAAATTCATCGTTAAAAGGAAAAACAAGAATCAGAATCTGGATGATGGGAAAAACAAAACATGAAGAGGGAGATAAATTGAACAATGAACAGATGATTCTTCCCCTCTGATCTGGACTGATCAGAGGAGGTGAGGGAGGGGATGTAATACTAATTCTACTCCTAAGACTAATCTAACTACAGCTAACATTAAACACTAACAATTAAAACTAAATCTATTCTAAACTACTGCAAGCTAAATCTAACACTACTTGTGCAGAATTAAAAACTAAACTAAAAGGAAGAATGGGACCTATGGGTCCTTAGCCGGCGGCTAAGGAGGAAGAAAGGAGGAGGGTGACTCCAGCGGAGGGAAGAGTCTGCTAGTGAGACTCCAGGGTCGTCCTCAGGTGCTACGAGGTCCTTAGCGACGAGGAGGGTCGAGAGCAGGAGATGATTCCACAGCCGGTGGCTGTGAAATCAGGGTCTAGATGAGGAGGAGAGACTGGAGTGGAAGAATTGATCGCTAAGAGATGTAGGAGGGAGCGATCCCCTGCGCGCGACACCACTGAGGTGCTTAAATAGCAGCTCAGTGACTGAGATCACCGCAAGGGTGAGGTTAATCAAAATCAGGCCGGCGGTGAGGATGAGATGGGTAGAGCGCGCGGCGAGTCAAGAGAGAGATCTGACCGTCAGATGAGATCTGGGAAGAGAGGTGAACGCATGCACCGAATCGCGCGAAGGTTCCATTTGATTCCAGCCGCAGATCGAGATCAAAAGTGCGATGGAAGGTCGAGAATGGCTGTGTTCTTCGCGCGCTACAGTGCGCGTGAAGAACACAGGCTTCTCTCTGAAATGAGGGAAAACTTGCAGGAAGACCCTTAAACGAAGGGGTAGAAGAATAGCGTGCAGGTCCAAAAGTGAGAAGAACTATAACTGGAAGGGCCCTGCAGTCATACAGAAGGGTCCCTGCGGCTTGCAAAAAGGTCCAAGAAGGAGTTTTGAAGGGTAGAAATGTAATGCATGAAGGACCTAATTGTAATCTATTTATTTCTAAGCCTAAATGATGTCCAATTGCTTTCAAATTTTTACATGTGCTTAATTGAACATTTAAGACATTGATTTTACTTCTGATTTATCTTTTCAAACTTGTTTATGTGTTCAATTGATGCATGGATCATCATTTGTTCTTTAGTTTTCAGAATATCTCATTTTTGTGACCTAATTAGGAGATTTTAACACACATTAAAAGTTTTAGGTCTTTTCTTTAATTTCCACACTTAACCCTTTTTATGTGTTAATTTGATATTGTTTTGCTTAGTGTCTAGCTTAATTTCGGCCTTTTAGCTATGATGAGTAGCCACTCATCAGCAAGCCACGCCTCGCCCGATGCCACGACGCATGTCCTCCGTGCATCCTCCAAGTCACATCGTCGCACGACCTCCTCGCGCATACCCTTGCTGTGCGCACTACTCACTTGCCAACTGTGTTCGCCGTCGACGACCACCTCGGCTCCCATTGATCAATTTGTTGATTGATCATGGTAACATTCGAAACATTTTTGAATCTATTCTTAAGTAAATTTCTATGAGGTTTGGATGTTCCATGTATTGATCATGTGAATCTTGTGTTTGCTTATTATATCTTGAAGTATTTGTGAGCTTATCACTCGTGGAAACACCTATTTTCCTATCTGTTCGCTTTTGGTTGACCAAATTCCTTGGTTGATCGACCAAAAGCCAATTTTTCAGAAGTCTGTCTAGTCTATTTTTTATCGACCAAAACTTCTTAATTGATCGACCAACGTGCTTTTTCTGATCTGAAATGGCTCCTAAACATTCACGTACCTCCTCTTCTGCTCCTCGTGATGACACATTTGATCGATTTTTCATCACAAGGCCACTCGTGAGCATTTTTCCATTCTAGCTAAACTTTCCCCACACGTTGGTTGTCCAGTAGATTTCCCTATTTTGATTCTATCTTTCTAGGAATCTATGAAAAATTTACACATCACCAGATTTCACGGCTTTTTGAGTGGAACTTTTATGTGGGTTCCAAAAACAGTCGCATACCTAGTGTTGATCCAATGGCCTATTACTTATTTTATGCAAATCTTAAGAATATAGGTGCAGTTTCAACATCGAGTTGACCTCAAATGTCTACGGCATAGAGGTCTTAGTTAATGAGGATGTCATTTCTGAGATTCTCAGGTGTTCGTCTGTTGGTCCTACTTTTCTGGAGCTTCACCAGCAGACACAGACGGATTCTATTAGGGAGACCCTACTCACTCTCGCACATTATGACTTGGGCTGTCCTGCCAAGTCTCCTTATTTCCATCGTCTTCTGCATTTTCTTGATCATGACTTTCTTTGGAATTTCATGTCTAAGTCCACATATTTTGAGAACTACTCTGGTATCATGCTTATTACACTTTACACTTTTCTTAAGAACAAGTGGTTTAACTGGAACCAATTGATTCTATATTTGATGAGCAAGAAACCCACCGGCTCCTTCTAGTTTAAGACACTTCTTTCTTTTATCTTCCTACATTTTAGTGTTCCCATGGATATAAATCAAAAACAATTCATTACGAGAGTCTTCATATTTGATACGCTCACTTATACAAAGATGGAGCAAGCTAGGGAGCCCATGGTGATGATGCAGACCAGCAGTAGCAGCATTAGGAATCTTCTACCATACCTCCTCCTTTCCTGGCATACGAGCACTTTAAAGTGACCTATCCTCCTCCAGTACGACCTGTTCCATCCTTCTACGACTAGGAGTAGGACCTTCTCGATAGACAGCTTACAGGTAGAGACTTTGTCAGCATTCAGGATGTGACTGATGGTATTTCCTTGATGATGCATAGACAAAAAGAGAAAGATATGGTGATGATGAGACATGGGAATCAAGTATCCGAATACCTGAATGCTTAAGGCTAGTTTCTGGATAGACTTGGAGAGTCCACGGGATTCAGCAACAGCTTCACAAGCCTCCTCGTCCTCGTCGATCTACTATTGTGCCTCCATCATCAGTATCACCTCCTCCTCCTACAGCAATAGTAGATCAATAGGTGACGCCTCCTCACCAAACATCTAAGTAGTCGACCCCCAGATCATTAGCTCAGAGATGCCTTTGTCTTGGCCACCCTACTTCATCATAGAGATCTGACTCGATGGACCTCGAGTTAGATACCGATCTTCAGAGCACTATGGATGCATTTATGGCATCTTTAGAGTAGCTTCAGCTTAGTTTTATTTCTACTTTGAGTGGCTTTATGGATTGTAGTGCTCTATATTTCTTGTGAACTATTTTTATCCTTGCTACATTTATCTAGAATCAATTTTGCTTTATAGTTATATGAATGATTATATCTCTCAGATAAATATTTCTCTCTTTCAATTGCATGTTAGAATTATTATTGCTTCAATTGCATGTTTAATGGGGAGATAATTCAAATTAATAGCTACATGTTTTACCTTTTGCTGAAACAAAAAGGGGGAGATATCATGCATAACTCTTCATATTTCTATCTCTATATATAATTATAATTTTGTTGTCATCAAAAAGGGAGAGAATGTAAGTACCTCTATTTTGAAGCATCAAAATTATGCTATTTGCGAAACTAATATTTTAGAACTTCTATCATGGATCAAAGCTTCTCTCCTAGATGAAACCAAGAAGAATGCTGATCTGAGTCTCAGTGTCCTTTTTATCTCTATTGAGTCTAGAATATTTTATAAGAAACCTCAAAATAAGTTTCAATTGGATTTTTGCACTTCATATTAAAAATAAGTTTTTAGGGCAATTAATCGACCAACTAGATTAATTGATCGACCAAATTCATTGATCGACCAACCAACTTAATTAATAGATCAAATTAGCTCTTTTTAGGAAGTTGATAAATACACTTTTTATCAATCATTTAGTTTAAATAATCAACCAATCATTGATCAATCAAATAACTAGTTTGATCAACCAAACTACCATAATCGATCAACCAATTTGATTTCTTTTTACGTTGATTTGCAAGTATAAATAGAGGTCATACACACTTATTTTACTCAACACTCTTAACTAGAAAAATCATTCAAAAGCAAAGAGCTTCTCGTGCTTCTCCAAGTGCTTCTATGCTCCTATTTTCATGCCTTCCAAAGCATGACAAATTAAACCTCCGTTGAAATTCTGGTTTGACTTTTATTGAGGTTTCATAGGTTCTTATTGTTCTTTTATATTGTTACTTTTAATTAATAGATCCCAAGTTGTTGGGAGAAATCCATTGTTGTTGCTTCTCTGTAGGATAGTAAGAGAAGGGATCATTGTAAAGAGGTTGTGCCACCCTCGTTCAAATGGTACGTTAAGTGAATTGACTAGCTTCGCCTGGTTGAAAAAATCCTAAGCTGAGAGTTTTAGGTAGTGGTCTTCACTTGGTTTGAGTTTCCACTATAAATCCAGGTGTTGTTTGTGCATGATACTTTTGTGGATTGATCTGCGTACATTTAATTTGAATCTTTAAGTGATACTATTCACCCATCCCCTCTAGTATACTATTATGATCTGCAGGCACCTTCACTCTATGCTCAATCTCAATAGGAAAATGGCAGGCTTTGCCATACACTATATAGATGGGAGAAATACGCAAGGGGGTCTTATAAGCAGTTCTGTAAGCCCATAGTGCATCATCAAGTTTCTTCAACCAATCTTTCCTGTCAGGTCTTACTGCTTTCTCTAGAACTCGTTTGATCTCCCTATTGGAGACTTCAACCTATCCACTCATTTGTGGGTGATACGGGGTGGCCACCTTGTGGGTGACACCAAGATTTTTGAGTAGACGGGTGATGTAAACATGTTTATATCACATAAATCATCTATTTTGCATGTTTTTAGACATAAAGTTGCATCATAAATATTGCATAACATGCATCATCTTGCATTTAGGTTAGATTATATAAATTTTAGGTTAATTTCTTCTTTTTATGGTTAGGTAACAGGGCAATATTTAATCAGGTCCTCAGATTGAAGATCCAACCGTACGGATCTGATCAGGGCGACGATTGGAATTCAACGGCTCCAAGATCGTTCTGATTGGACTTCCATAGCATCAGATATAGTTCAAGAAAGATCGTAGGTCAAGGGCCAAGATGGTGTAAATCCACACTTCAAATGAAAAATCCAACCATACAGATGGGTTCAGATCGACGATCGCAGCCCAACAACATGAAAATCAGTCCAATCCAACATCCGTGGCACCATCTACAACTCACAGAAGATGGATGACCAATATGGCACCACGTGGCACCATCCCAGCCATCGAACACTCGCCAAGAGCTCCCGCTCCACCACACCAAGTGACCATCAATGCTTGATCTCAACCGTTGGATGAAGATCTAACAGCTGAGATCGGCTGTGCACAAAAACCTCTATGCACCTCAAGTCGTTGCGTAGCGTAGTGGATAAGGCATTCTGCCACAAGGATCCCATGTTCAAATCGCCGTGCTACACCTTCTTTCTCCCACGCGAGCATAAAATCTAGCCACCCGATCAAGCACCAACGGTTCAGATTGATCAATCGACTACACACGTTAGATTACGCCTGATCTCATGTGAGATCAGACGTGCGGGAGGCACGATTGTGAAGGCTCACGATCGTGCATTCTGAGTCATTGATCTTTGATCCAATAGCAATGAAAAAGGTCACGTCACCTCTTAACGTGGGAAGAGGGTGCGAGCAAGATCGCTCCTAAGCCGTCCGATCATGAGGATTTAAGAACGTGGATGAAGCGTTGAAGCGTGGAAGAGGGAGCGACGGACGTGTGCACGCGACCTACACCCACATTTAGGGGCTTTAGTGACACTTAAATCCATTACTAAAGACCCTGAATTAATGTTCTCAAGTATAAAATGACCAAATTGCCCTCAATCCCTACAACTATAAAAGGAGACCCCTATCACTCAAATTCTTCATCCCTTCCTCTCTTCTCTCACCCCCTCCAAAGGACTAAGAGCTTGTCCCAAACTAGGGATGCTCCATTAGAGTTAAAAATATAATTTTTCCACCTCACGTCCTTTGTGGAGCATCCCGCAGTTGTCTTCTTATCGCCATTCGGGAAGCGGATCCTGCTGCAACGTCACCCTACCCCATTCTCCATCGTCCGTCGTCATTCTCCTTTGTCTCACATCTCACCACCTTTGTCTAGGCACTCCATCAACGTAGCTCATCCTCTAAGCAGCCATCGAGGAGGATAACTTCTCTCCACCTTCTCTTTTATTGCTTTCTAGTGTAGATTTCCTACTTTTGAGTGTAACGAGTAGTTGTAGTGATTAGTTGTAATAGACATCATTTTATGATTATGAAATATCTGTTTATTCTATCTCTATTTTGTCTTTATTTGTAATATTGTCTCTCTCTCTCTTCTATTCATTATTCTTTAAGTAGATAGCTAGTTTTGATTCAATTCGACTAGTTAATCTGCATTGTGATAAAAAAATAAACGCAGTTTTTAATCAAACATATGCATCCCTATGTTCGATCAGGAATTCCTTTTGAGTTTCGGTAAAATTTATTAGTTGATATTTTTCCTCGCAAATCGCACTACAATGACGAGTTTTCAAAACTCAACTCTATTTGCGATGATTTTCTACTACAATAATGGGTGAAGTGTGCATTCCTGAAATGAGGTCCCCCATCACTAATGATTCTCCTTGGGTAGCTAAATTGGGAAATGATATTGGCCTTAATGAAAGTCAGGACCACGGAGTGGTTATTGGTCCTAGTCAGAATAGCCTCTATCCACTTTGATAGATAATCAACCGCCACGATGATATATTCAAAGCCATGAGACGATGGGAAAGGGCCTATGAAATCTATACCCCAAACATTGAATATCTCGAACAGAAGAATAGGCTGCTGGGGTATCTCATCTCGCTTCCCAATCGTTCCAATCTGTTGACAATGAAGACATGCCCCCACTTAAGTATATGTGTCTTTGAAAAGTGAGGGCCACTAGAAACCAAACTAGAGAACCTTATACCCAATTTTCTTTGCACTAAAGTGTCCTCCATAGTGCAGTGTGTGACAGAAATTCAAGAGACTCTATTGTTCCTCCTCTGGAACACACCTACGTAGTACCTAGTCATAGCCTATTCTAAAGAGCTCAGGGTCCTCCCAGTGATAATACTTAGTATCAGCGAGAAATCTATCTCGCCTCTACTGATTACACGTACCAGTGACCAAGTAGTTGACAACATCAGTATACCAAGGTGTCATTGGCTACACCGCCATCACTGTTTCATCAGGAAAAGCGTCATGAATGTCTCCTGATGAGGTTGAGGCCTCAATTAGGATCCTAAATAAATGATCGGCGACTACATTTTAGACCCCCTTTCTTATCATGAATATCCAAGTCGAATTCCTGTAGTAACAAAATCCATCTAATCAACCTACTTTAGGTGTCCTTAGGGAGCAAATGCTTCAAAGCCGAATGATCAATAATGACCAGTATACACCACAACCTTGGATCGTAGAAGATAAGACCTAAACTTCTCCAAAGCAAATACTATCTGATGAGAACCTCATCATGAGCCATAACTAGCTCATTTTGACCCAATACAAAGGATAAAAGCTCCTACATATCTCAAGGAAAAGCTTAACTCAGAGAATTCTGAGTTTGAGAAGAAAACAAGTCATAAGGGGTAAAAGTGCAATTTTACCAGTATAATCAGCATACAGGGTAATTCAGGGCCCAAACATAGGTCAAAACAGCTTAATAAGAATAAAAGTGGGATGAGATGATCTAGCAAGGGCTACAGCACTTCCAAGGAACCAAATGATAATCTGTAACCCTAAAACAACCCACTTCAATTCACAAGGTTCGAGGCAAAGTAAAAATAGAATAAACCCTCTAAAATTCATAGAAAAATAATCTCTAGGGTTTAGAACCTTCAATTTGGCCTTTAGAACCCATTTTGACCTACATTGAGAACCATGCCCAATTAATAACTTAATTTGGGTTTTTGCGCAAATTGACCGGTCAAACAAGGTTTAATATGAAAATAAAATTCACCATCAGATTCCTTAGGTCCTAATTAGTCATGTATAAAAACTTGAGCCTAAGAAGAAACCTCCTTGACCGAATTTACACTTTGGTCCTCATATATTTACTCTTTGGCCCTCAACTTTTGAACCCTCGCATTTAGGCCCCTAACTCTCCTTCGTTCTTTGCAAACAGGTCCCTCCTGCAAAACCCCTGCCAGCACCATGCTCCGGCGACCTTGCGCGGAGCATGGCGCCGCGCAGGGTGAGGTGGAGGACCTGGCAAGTGTACCGGGGGTGCCCTGCGTCGTGAGCCGTCGCAGGAGCACCCCCATGGTCACTGTAGCCCCCCATACCGGCCGTGCGAACGCACGGACGGTATGGGTTCGAATTCCGACCATGCTCCGGCGAGGGAGACACGTCGTCTCCCTCCGCCTTCCTCCCTGCTACAACCCTATAAATACCCCCCGCCGCTCCACCGACCAAGGCAGCCTGGATCTGACGGAGAAAACCCCCAGCTTTCGTCTCTTCTTTCTCCGGCAGACGCTCACCAGCTCCGGCGACTTCCTCTCCCTCCACCTCTTCGCTCTGCCGCACTACCAGCAGCAGAGACCTCCTCCCCTGCTCTTCCCGCGCCACGCCGCACCCAGCTGGCGCCTCTCCAGCCTTCTGCTCGCCGCCGCCCCTCTCCCTGAGCATCATCTTCTCCGGCGACAGTCGATACGACTGTCGCCCTGTTCCTCCCCCTTCGTCCCTGCAGTTAAGTTAGACTTACTCCCCTTCTCCTCCTCTTTCTTTCCCCGCTTTCGATTTAGTCAATTAAGCCCTCTACCGACCCTGTTCACCCTCATCCTCTCCGCCTCCGACCACCCTCCGGCGAGCCGCTCCCATCACCTCAGCGACCCACACGGCTCGCCGACCACCGCAGAACTTCCGCCTCCTCACCCTGATCCTCTTCCGCCCCTCCACTTCCCACCAAACACCCTCTGCAGACCCACCGAACACACCCACTCCCTCGCTCACAGTCTGACCTAGGATGACCTAACAGCTCCATCACACCCCCTGCAGACCCCCTGACCACCTTCGCCGTGCCACGGCGAAGGTCCTCCGCCTGTCTGATTCGGCCGAGAGGCCGTGCCATTGGTTTCAGGTTCCAGGCCTTGGCCGCCATTGGCGAGGAAGCTCGAAGCCTGCTCGAGGTTGCTCCAAGCCGAGATGTCCCAGATTGAATAGCTACGGCCAGCGCGGAAGAGACTCACGCACACACCCTGGCCTTCGATTGGAGCTGTACGCCTCAACAGCCGACGCAATTGGGAGCACCATCCCTGCTGCAGGCGTAAGAGAATTGGGGTGGGACATTTAGTCCCACCTCGGAATCTCTCAAAGGCGCGCGGACACATAAATTGAAAAACTGCCGTATGCTGTTTGCCTCAGTTACCACGGGGTGAGGTCCCTCTCACCTGACCCGACCCGACTCGGCCTCGTCCGTGACCACGCTCCGCGGACCTGGCCCGACCCGATTAGACTGACCTGCACTCCTCGCCCACCACGCACACCGGTGGGCCTGGACCCGGGCCTGACCCGAACCCGATTACCCGATAGCGCTCTGGGAGAGCTTCCGAAGAGTGATTTCAGAGAGAGAGATACGCGGGGAAAGGGGGTAGAGTAGGTTTTTGCCTTCTGATGAACTCTTGAGCGTGCAGGCACAGGTGAAGGACTGCGGAAGAAGAAGCAGCTGCACTGTAGCAACTGCTCAGTTAAGTCGTCGAAGCTCCGGGCCAGACGACGGACAGCCAGCAGCCAGAGCAACACAGAAGGCAGGCTGAAGAAGAAGGAAGGGAGACTTAGTAGCCGAAGGCAGAAGAACCACGATTGCAGAAGAAGAAATGAAAAGAAGCAAGAAGCAAGAAAAGAAGAAGACGATCTGAAGAAAAAGAAAGAAAGGAAACAAGGAAGAACAGAAGAAGAAGAGCACGAGGGGAAAATCTGAAGAAAGCAGAAGAAGAAGAAGAAGAACAGGAAGAACCAAAGACAAAGAGGAAGAAAGAAGAAAAGAAGCAGAAGCCAATTTTTCATCTCTCTCTCTCTCTTTATTTTTGTAATAGAATTTGTATATCTCTAGAATACAACTTGCTCCCTGAGTTCGACCTCGGGAACTCTTTTATTTTTCCGAGTAAAAAATTTTTATATGAAACGTTGGTAACAACCGGCTTTACTACAACGAAAACCGACGTCCCACCATTTTGGCGCCGTTGCCGGGGAGCAACGGCTATTCTAGAGGTAAACATTCCTGTATCTTTTAATTTCTGATAATCTCCTCTCTTTTATGCAGCTACAGGAACTCAAGAAGACAAGCAACCACACGACAACCACTCCAAAGACAGGTAAATCTTTTCTCTCACTATTAACCCCTACACTCTAAAGAGAAAGAAAAGAAAAGAACAAGCAATATAGGGCTAACCTGTCTTCCATATTTAGTAACCATAAAAGTTGCATGTTTTCAACTCATTATTTCTGCACACTATCAAGGGTATTTAAGGGCTAACACATTCTTGCTTGAGCCCTAATTACCCAACAAAGAATTAACTGGACCAAGTAGAGCCAACCTAGGGATTTAGAGACACACTACTTAACCTAAGAATTGAGAAAACCAAATGGAGTGTGCCCAAGCCCTTGTCTGAAAATACCTATACAAGAAAAATCCTAAACAATTGGCTCTCTCTAAACACTTGAACCCTAAAAAACAGGACCTAAAAGCTCTTAAAGAAAACAATAGGTAAAGTTGACCCCTTGGGTTAACCAACCTTAAATTAGGTCACTCTTTGCACCTAAAAAGACTAAAGTTCAAGTGAAAACCTTAAGCACCCTGATCTTAAAATTGGTAGACTTAAGAGGTCAAGATCCCCATTCTGGTCTACCTGGAACCGCAGTGACAAGAGAGGTCGGGTGGGGGAAACCCTGTAACCCGTGGGGACGCTCTACCGTGTAGGGGTCTTCGCGGGACTCTCCCTCTCTGGCTGCCCAGGTAATTCTCAGGTGGACGATCTTTCTGATCAAGGGGTCCATCTGCCCCGCACCTCTATAGTCACCCAACACATTTTTGGGTGTCTTGATTGGGTCCATCACCTTCTAAACTTACCTCTCCCAACTGTGCATGTACGGAAGGAGGTCTCTAAGACCACCCTTAAGACCTCCTTTAGAAATTCACTCTCGTCAAGGCCAAGCCTCGACGCCCGTGTTTGTGCAGCAACACCCTC
Source organism: Thalassia testudinum (assembly GCA_037157565.1). NCBI lineage: Eukaryota > Viridiplantae > Streptophyta > Magnoliopsida > Alismatales > Hydrocharitaceae > Thalassia > Thalassia testudinum. The sequence goes on along the minus strand of JAZHRO010000025.1, from coordinate 53,892,530 downwards.
ACATTATTCTCTCTTCTGATTCAGAACCAAGTTCTTCTTCTTCCCCCATCATGGCTCAGCCAGTTGAGGAAGAAAATAATCTGGAACACCAGCTCCAGCGACTCAATGACCTCTTCCAAAACTTCGTGCACCCACCACAGCGTCCTATGATGCGGGACCACTACAATCCTGCTGCGGTGGCAATTGAGCCTCGAGTTAGAATCCCGTTTGGAGGACCTGATTCCGAACTAAAGCCCAACATGATTCACGCTATACCTAAATTCCATGGGCTTAATTCTGAAGATCCCTTCCAGCACATCAAACAGCTTAAGCATCTGGCCCACACTTTTGGATCAGATGCGCAAAATCGGGATATTCTTCTCATGAAGATGTTCTCCTTTTCTCTTATGGACAAGGCCGCCCATTGGTATCAAACTCAGACCCGGCCGATCAACACTTGGGAAGAACTTCAATCCGAGTTTTTGAAAAAGTTCTTTCCCGTTGGTCGGACCAACGCCTTGCGCCATCAGATTACACACTTCACTCAACAATCAGGAGAACCTCTCCATGAGGCATGGGATCGTTTTCAGGATCTCATGAGGAAGTGCCCCCATCACGGAGTTCCTAAATGGGAACAAGTCCAATCTTTTTACCAGGGACTCCGTGAGGACATCCGCCTTTTCGTCAATGCAACCTGCGGAGGAAACATCATGGGTCAACATGAAGACACCGTATGGGAGATTCTCGAAAACATGTGCGAGAACTCCATCAACAATGACTCCATGGGATTATTCGACAGGACGAATACCCGCGCAGCGACGAATCTTAAGGGAGCACATGAGACGCAGGGCCTGTCCGCATCAGTCGACCTGGAATTAATGGCCAGTCGATTGGACAAGGTCTCAATTATTGAAAAGAAGGTGGATGAGCTGACTCAGCACTTGCAGCGAGCCACCTCTGCGCGTAACTCCTTTGCACAACCTCCTTCCACACAGGAGACTGTGCAAAACATCCTGCACCGATCCTCCCCTGGGATGGATCCATATCCGTCCCCATCTGATTCTTGGACTGGAAGATCATCCGATCCTTTCTTCACCAGCCGGGGGAACTCCATTCCCCCTTTCCCTGATTCTCAGGAGGTTCCTCAGACCTGCGAGAACCTCAACGCCATCCAGAACGACCCATTCTCCAACACTTACAACCCTGGATGGCGAAACCATCCAAATTTTCAGTGGGCGGGAAATTCTCAAACCCAAAGACCACCTTTTCAGTCCCGCCCACAGCCCTCTCATCACTACCAGCCGCCTCAGCCTCGGCCCAACCCTACTTATCCATCAGGGCCAAATCAAGATCAAATGTCCTTAATCCTTCAGACTCTGGCTGACATTCAAAAATCGAATGCGGCCATTCAAAAACAGCACAAGGACGAGCTTACTGAAGTTAAAACTCAGCTGGCCCAGTTGGCAAATTCTCGCCAGCCAGGCACACTCCCTTCCCAACCCCTTCCTAACCCAAATAACGTGCCAACCCAGAAGCGCGTTATGAATCCAAATTTAGGCCAAGCTCAATGGATTTATCAGGCCCCCACTGCTCCATCTCCAGACGAGATGGAAGCCTCTACTTCTCGTACGGGATTTCAGCAGCAGCCACCCCTCCTCCCAAATCCAAACCAAAATCAGGCCGGATTAAATTCTGTAACAACACGTAGTGGTAAGACAACTCAGGACCCGCGTTATCCAAACCACTCCCAGCCTGATGATCATGACCCTAGGATAGTTATCCAAGGTACCGCTGTTCCAGACCCACAACCAGGACCTATCCTAGAGGAACCAACCAAGATCCCGTTTCCCGAAGCCCTGACCAAGGGAAAGAAGACCACCAAACCCGTGGCCCCTGAGGAGGACCTGGTCAAGCTCTTTGAGCAGGTCCACATAAACATCCCCTTGATGGATGCAATCCGCCACGTACCAGCTTACGCACGATTTCTAAAGAATATATGTACACCCCAGCGTAAGCCGCGAACCAAGGGAGGGAGCCCAATTGTTCTGTCAGAGCAAGCCAGCTCTGTAATCCTTAGTAGACTCCCACCCAAGGCAAAAGATCCTGGAACTCCCCTGATCTCCTGTAAGATAGGTGGTACCCAATTTGACAGAGCATTGTTAGACTTAGGTGCATCTATAAATCTGATACCCACATCCTTACTTGACCATCTGGAAGAATCTGAGCTGAAACCAACTGAGGTGACATTACAATTAGCAGATCGATCTATAAAGTCACCAAAAGGGATTCTCGAGGATGTTATCGTAAGAGTGCGGGATTTCTATTTTCCAGTGGACTTTATAGTCTTAGACATGGATGCACCTGAGAACCCTAGGGATACACCAATCATTCTAGGGAGACCTTTCTTGGCTACTGCTAGAGCCAACATCAGCTGTGAGGAGGGCCAAATAGAGCTTAAGTTTGGAGATCAAACACTGAAAATTGATATATTTAAGGCCCAACAAGGAATTAATTGCGGCGTCATCGAGCAAATTTGTGACATCAAGACTTTGGTTGATGAACCACACCTCCAGAATGACTTGAGTATTCCTCATCAACCACAGAAGGATCTTGACCCGCAAATAGAGGAGTCAAATCCAGATGTGAACAACCCAATAACTCCCACCCTTGAACCTCACATCTATACTGAACCACCCGCTGCTGCTGAAAACCCCATCCTCGAACTGAAACCCCTTCCTGCTCATTTGAAATACATCTTTTTGGGTTCTAATCAGACCCTTCCTGTGATCATCAATTCCAACCTTAGTCCTGAACAGGAATCCCGTCTGATTGTTGTCCTCCAGCAACATCGCAGAGCCATCGGATGGACCCTCGATGATTTGACTGGAATAAGTCCCTCTTATTGTACTCATCATATCTATTCAGAAGAGGGCACACGACCTTCTCGTGAAATGCAGAGACGCTTAAATCCCAATCTGCAGGAGGTCGTGAAAAAGGAGATCATCAAGTGGTTAGATGCCGGGATCATCTACCCGATCTCCGATAGTCGTTGGGTGAGCCCAATTCAGGTCGTGCCTAAGAAGGCAGGACTCACCACTATAACGACTGAGACCGGAGAAATCATTCCTACCCGATTAGCCAACTCGTGGAGAGTCTGTATAGATTACCGTCGACTCAATTCCTCCACGAAGAAGGATCATTTCCCACTACCCTTCATTGATCAAATTCTCGAAAAACTAGCGGGAAATAGGTTCTTCTGCTTTCTTGACGGGTACTCCGGTTATAACCAGGTGGCAATCCATCCTGAGGACCAAGAAAAGACCACATTCACCTGCCCCTTCGGAACATACGCTTTCCGAAGGATGCCTTTCGGTCTTTGCAATGCACCCGCTACTTTTCAGCGATGCATGCTTGCCATATTCTCAGATATGGTAGGTGATTATCTGGAAGTCTTCATGGATGACTTTTCAGTTTTCGGAGCATCATTCGACGATTGCCTCCAGCACTTGGTCCAGATACTCAGGCGGTGCATCGACGTGAATTTGGTTCTTTCCTGGGAAAAGAGCCATTTCATGGTGCCTGAGGGAATTGTCCTGGGACACTCAATTTCGGAGAAAGGTATCCAAGTGGATCGAGCTAAGGTTAATCTGATTTCTCGCCTTCCTATGCCTAGCTCGATCAGGGACATCCGATCCTTTTTAGGGCATGTCGGTTTTTATCGACGATTTATCCCTGATTTTTCAAAAATCGCACGCCCCCTGACCACTCTTCTCTCCAAGGATGTTCCCTTCGAAATCTCCAGGGAATGCACTCAAGCATTTGAAATCCTGCGTGACCGAGTCACCCAAGCCCCGATCCTACAGTCCCCTGATTGGTCTCAACCCTTTGAGATCATGTGTGATGCATCCGACTTCGCTGTAGGAGCGGTTTTGGGGCAGAAAAATGACAGGAAACCTGTGGTCATTTACTACGCCAGCAAAACACTCGATGAGGCTCAGCGTAACTATACAGTTACTGAGAAAGAGCTGCTAGCTGTAGTATTTGCCCTAGAGAAATTCAGATCATACCTTCTGGGTTCCCATGTCATCATATACTCGGATCACACGGCTGTGAGGCATCTCCTTGCAAAGAAGGACGCGAAACCTCGATTGATCCGATGGATCTTGCTGTTGCAAGAATTTGACCTCGAGATTCGCGATAAAGCGGGAAAACAAAACGTGGTAGCTGATCACTTGTCCCGTCTTCCTTCTGAAATGATAGACCCTTCCGGACCCATCACTGAGCATTTTCCCGATGAGCACCTGCTGACTATTGGTACTAGCCTTCCATGGTTTGCTAATATTGTAAATTACTTGGCATCTCATCAGACCCCGTCCGATTGGCCGAAGGCCAAGAAAGACAAATTACGCTCCGATGCCAAGTATTACATTTGGGAAGACCCGTACCTCTTCCGCATAGGTGCCGATCAGATCATCCGGAGATGTATCCCGGAAGGGGAAGTCAACAATATCCTCTCTTTCTGCCATGACCAGGCATGCGGTGGCCATTTTGCCGGGCATAAAACCGCATCAAAAGTCCTCCAGTGCGGCTTTTACTGGCCCACACTGTTCAAAGACGCATACAGTCATTGCAAGGCATGCAGTCGTTGCCAGACTTTGGGCAACATGAGCCATCGCAACATGATGCCTATGCAACCGATTCTAGTATGCGAAATCTTTGATGTTTGGGGGATTGATTTTATGGGCCCCTTTCCTGTTTCGGATGGTTTCGAATACATTCTGTTGGCTGTGGACTACGTGTCCAAATGGATCGAAGCCATACCGACCCGAACCTGTGATCACAAAATCGTTCTCAAATTCATTCATCAACACATTTTCTCAAGGTTCGGGATTCCTCGTGCAATAATCTCTGATGGGGGGACCCATTTCACAAATGCTCAGTTTAGGTCACTGATGACCAAATACGGGGTGTCTCACCGAATCTCTACTCCTTACCACCCCCAAACTAATGGTCTAGCTGAGCTGTCAAATCGGGAGATCAAGAAAATCCTACAGGTCACTGTTCGACCTGACAGGAAGGACTGGTCGTCCCGACTTCCGGAAGCATTGTGGGCCTATAGGACCGCCCACAAGACCCAATTGGGCATGTCTCCCTTTAGATTGGTGTACGGAAAGGCATGCCACCTTCCCGTCGAACTGGAGCATAAAGCCTATTGGGCAGTACGGAACTGTAATCTAGATCTTTCTAAGGCTGGGACCCACAGAAAACTCCAAATCAGCGAGATCGATGAATTACGCACAGACGCGTACGAGAACTCGCAAATCTACAAGGAGCGGGTTAAAGCCTTCCACGACAAACACATCTCGAGAAAGATCTTTCATCCTGGTCAAAAGGTCCTACTCTTTGATGCCCGACTCAAACTCTTCCCAGGAAAACTGAGATCTAAGTGGGTCGGACCATATTTGGTCCGACAGGTTTTTGGAAATGGAGCAATCGAAATCAGTCCACTCAGCCACGATTCTGAACCTTTCATCGTGAATGGTCAAAGACTCAAGCCGTTCATTGATGTAACTTCTACTGATTTGGCTGAGGCATCTCATATCCTCCTTTCCCCTTGAGCTTATTGCGCCCAGCCGATGGCGTAAAACTCAGCGCTTAACGGGAGGCAGCCCGTCATTCTCTTTGAAAACCTGAAACTTGTTCTGACACCTTTCAGCACTCGAAGTTCACCCTGAACTAAGACCCCCTAGGTTACAATGAGGACATTGCAAATCTTAGGCATGGGGGGGTAGGAAAGTGCAAAAACTTGTAAGAAAAGGTTTCAAACAAAAAAATTCACATATGCCAAAAATACCATAAAAATTAAAAAATTTTTTTCGAAAAAGAATAAGAGGAAAAGAGGAGAAGGAAAATTTTGTGAAGGAGAAAAGAAACAAAATGAAAAAGGAGCACAAAATTATAAGAAAAGTTGATAGTCATTAGTAAGAAACTAAGGAATTAACCTAAGCTCTAGACCTCATTCAAGAAAATAACTGAAAAGTGCACAATGAGATTAGTAAGAATGCAAACCTTAGGCATTCTTGAATAGACTCTTAGTACTCATTAAGATCTGGACACTCCTCAAGAGGTTGAGGAAAATGAAAAGCTGAAGTATTAGGTCTAAGGCTTAGGGAGTATTCGGCCTCGTTAACTAATTTTTGGTTTACGGGACTTAGTAACCTAAGCACCCTAATCTCACACACAGCCTGGTTCAGTAAGCATAAAAATCAGAATCACGCAGAAGCGTCGCAAAAATCTGAAAAGAACACCTAGAATAGGAATGGCCGATCAACACAAGTTGATTTGGACGAGTTCCCAGCGCGGAGAGGCGGGAAATCCCCTCGAAGATGCGTAACAAAATATCATCTCCTCGGTGCTTGTCTCTTAGGATATTTACATATCCTACGGGGGGCATGTAAGCACTCTGCTGGTTCAGATTCCATGGATGGCATTATCTCGAAATGTCAATTGCCAGGGTCTGGATTCGGCCACGGAATACCATGGATGGGATTATCTCGAAATCTCAATAGCCAGGGTTCCGGGGGTTGCCATGGGCGGTGCTATCTCGAAGCATCGATCGCCAGGAACCCTTGAGGATTGATGATGGGAGCAAGGAATCTGATACAGACCGTGTTGAAAAGCCAATCCTAGACTAGAACTAAAAAGAAAAAAAAGAGAGAGAAAACTCTCCAAACAGAAAAAAAACTTTCTATCTCTCTCTCTTACAAAACGCACTGCGAACTGAGCCAGGGCTAAAATCATTTCAAGCACGGGTGCTTTAACCACGAAGTCCAATAAACCTTAGGTTAGTTCTTGTGGGCCTTAAAAACCTTTGCTAAAAGACTGAGGCTAAGGCTAGACAGATTTGGATCTTGATTGGTACTAGAGTATCTTTTAGGCCTATGGTCAGCATTCTAACCTAATCTATGCTCAAATAAAAAAGCACTTATCTAAAACCATTGAAAACTTCATGGTCTAGAACAAGGGTTGAAACCTTAAGTTTTTTTTGCTAAGGGACTAGCAAAAGCTAGGCATGGGGGTATGATGAGAACCTCATCATGAGCCATAACTAGCTCATTTTGACCCAATACAAAGGATAAAAGCTCCTACATATCTCAAGGAAAAGCTTAACTCAGAGAATTCTGAGTTTGAGAAGAAAACAAGTCATAAGGGGTAAAAGTGCAATTTTACCAGTATAATCAGCATACAGGGTAATTCAGGGCCCAAACATAGGTCAAAACAGCTTAATAAGAATAAAAGTGGGATGAGATGATCTAGCAAGGGCTACAGCACTTCCAAGGAACCAAATGATAATCTGTAACCCTAAAACAACCCACTTCAATTCACAAGGTTCGAGGCAAAGTAAAAATAGAATAAACCCTCTAAAATTCATAGAAAAATAATCTCTAGGGTTTAGAACCTTCAATTTGGCCTTTAGAACCCATTTTGACCTACATTGAGAACCATGCCCAATTAATAACTTAATTTGGGTTTTTGCGCAAATTGACCGGTCAAACAAGGTTTAATATGAAAATAAAATTCACCATCAGATTCCTTAGGTCCTAATTAGTCATGTATAAAAACTTGAGCCTAAGAAGAAACCTCCTTGACCGAATTTACACTTTGGTCCTCATATATTTACTCTTTGGCCCTCAACTTTTGAACCCTCGCATTTAGGCCCCTAACTCTCCTTCGTTCTTTGCAAACAGGTCCCTCCTGCAAAACCCCTGCCAGCACCATGCTCCGGCGACCTTGCGCGGAGCATGGCGCCGCGCAGGGTGAGGTGGAGGACCTGGCAAGTGTACCGGGGGTGCCCTGCGTCGTGAGCCGTCGCAGGAGCACCCCCATGGTCACTGTAGCCCCCCATACCGGCCGTGCGAACGCACGGACGGTATGGGTTCGAATTCCGACCATGCTCCGGCGAGGGAGACACGTCGTCTCCCTCCGCCTTCCTCCCTGCTACAACCCTATAAATACCCCCCGCCGCTCCACCGACCAAGGCAGCCTGGATCTGACGGAGAAAACCCCCAGCTTTCGTCTCTTCTTTCTCCGGCAGACGCTCACCAGCTCCGGCGACTTCCTCTCCCTCCACCTCTTCGCTCTGCCGCACTACCAGCAGCAGAGACCTCCTCCCCTGCTCTTCCCGCGCCACGCCGCACCCAGCTGGCGCCTCTCCAGCCTTCTGCTCGCCGCCGCCCCTCTCCCTGAGCATCATCTTCTCCGGCGACAGTCGATACGACTGTCGCCCTGTTCCTCCCCCTTCGTCCCTGCAGTTAAGTTAGACTTACTCCCCTTCTCCTCCTCTTTCTTTCCCCGCTTTCGATTTAGTCAATTAAGCCCTCTACCGACCCTGTTCACCCTCATCCTCTCCGCCTCCGACCACCCTCCGGCGAGCCGCTCCCATCACCTCAGCGACCCACACGGCTCGCCGACCACCGCAGAACTTCCGCCTCCTCACCCTGATCCTCTTCCGCCCCTCCACTTCCCACCAAACACCCTCTGCAGACCCACCGAACACACCCACTCCCTCGCTCACAGTCTGACCTAGGACGACCTAACAGCTCCATCACACCCCCTGCAGACCCCCTGACCACCTTCGCCGTGCCACGGCGAAGGTCCTCCGCCTGTCTGATTCGGCCGAGAGGCCGTGCCATTGGTTTCAGGTTCCAGGCCTTGGCCGCCATTGGCGAGGAAGCTCGAAGCCTGCTCGAGGTTGCTCCAAGCCGAGATGTCCCAGATTGAATAGCTACGGCCAGCGCGGAAGAGACTCACGCACACACCCTGGCCTTCGATTGGAGCTGTACGCCTCAACAGCCGACGCAATTGGGAGCACCATCCCTGCTGCAGGCGTAAGAGAATTGGGGTGGGACATTTAGTCCCACCTCGGAATCTCTCAAAGGCGCGCGGACACATAAATTGAAAAACTGCCGTATGCTGTTTGCCTCAGTTACCACGGGGTGAGGTCCCTCTCACCTGACCCGACCCGACTCGGCCTCGTCCGTGACCACGCTCCGCGGACCTGGCCCGACCCGATTAGACTGACCTGCACTCCTCGCCCACCACGCACACCGGTGGGCCTGGACCCGGGCCTGACCCGAACCCGATTACCCGATAGCGCTCTGGGAGAGCTTCCGAAGAGTGATTTCAGAGAGAGAGATACGCGGGGAAAGGGGGGTAGAGTAGGTTTTTGCCTTCTGATGAACTCTTGAGCGTGCAGGCACAGGTGAAGGACTGCGGAAGAAGAAGCAGCTGCACTGTAGCAACTGCTCAGTTAAGTCGTCGAAGCTCCGGGCCAGACGACGGACAGCCAGCAGCCAGAGCAACACAGAAGGCAGGCTGAAGAAGAAGGAAGGGAGACTTAGTAGCCGAAGGCAGAAGAACCACGATTGCAGAAGAAGAAATGAAAAGAAGCAAGAAGCAAGAAAAGAAGAAGACGATCTGAAGAAAAAGAAAGAAAGGAAACAAGGAAGAACAGAAGAAGAAGAGCACGAGGGGAAAATCTGAAGAAAGCAGAAGAAGAAGAAGAAGAACAGGAAGAACCAAAGACAAAGAGGAAGAAAGAAGAAAAGAAGCAGAAGCCAATTTTTCATCTCTCTCTCTCTCTTTATTTTTGTAATAGAATTTGTATATCTCTAGAATACAACTTGCTCCCTGAGTTCGACCTCGGGAACTCTTTTATTTTTCCGAGTAAAAAATTTTTATATGAAACGTTGGTAACAACCGGCTTTACTACAACGAAAACCGACGTCCCACCACTATCGCAAGAAGTTCTTTTTCTATCATAGTGTAGTTTTATTATGGATTAGTAAGGCTCTTGATAGCATAGTATAGCACATGAGGCTTCTTATCAACCCTTTGACCAAGGACCGCTCCCACAGCAAAATCTGAGGCATCGTACATCAACTCAAATGGGAGGGTCAAATCAGATGCTTGCAGGATAGGTGCGGTTATGAGGGCCTCCTTCAAGACTTGGAAGGCCTTAGCACACTTTGTATAAGAAATGAAGGTAGTATGCTTCTTTAGGAAGTCGCAAAGTGGACTAGAAATCTTGCTGAAGTCTTTAATGAAGCTCCTATAAAAGCTAGCATGGCCCAGGAATGATCGAATCTATTTGACATTAGTAGGTAGTGGGAGATTTGAAATGGACTCAACCTTGGCCTTATCCACTTCTAAACCTCTCTCGAAGACTACATGCCCAAGAATAATGCCTTGCTGAACCATAAAATGGCTTTCCTCCCAGTTAAGCACTAATCCTGTCTCTTCGCAATGGGTGAGAACTTTTTCTAAATGGAAGAGACAGTGGTCAAATGATGAGCTGTATATAGAAAAGTCATCCATGAAAACCTCAACAAACTCATCAATCATGTCTGAAAAATGGACATCATGCACTATTGAAATATTCTCGGAGCATTACATAGTCCGAATGGAATCCGACAGAAGGCAAATGTGCCATAAGGACTCGTGAAAGTATTGTGCTCCTGGTCATCTAGAAAGATGGCAATCTGATTATACCTAGAATATCCATTGAGAACATAGAAATATTTATTCGCTGCCAGTCTCTCTAGTATCTGATCAATAAATGACAAAGGGAAGTGGTCTTTCTAGGTTGCGATGTTAAGGCAGCGGTAGTCTATGTGTACCCTCCATCCAATTGTGGGTCGGGTGGTGACTTGCTCCCCTTTTTCATTGGTCTCTATCGTGAATCCCACCTTTTTGTTCACCACGCGAATAGGACTGACCCATTTACTATCAGAAATGGGATAGATTATCCCTTCATCCAACCATTTTAAAATTTCCTTCTTCACCACTTCTTGCATGTTGGGGTTTAATTGCCTTTGCATATTTTGGAAGGGTTTCACAAAGTCATCTGTGTAAATGTGATGCATGCGAAGAGTTGAGTCAACCCCTTTGATGTCAGCTATAGTCCAGGCAATGGCTTCCTTGTGCCATTTTAGGCATTCAATTAATGCTCCCTCTTGCATCTCAGATAGAGTAGTCAAGATAATGACAAAGAGTGTATCATTGGGTCCAAGGAAAACATATTTGAGGGTCTTTGGAGGTGGCTTAAGCTCCAAGTCAAGAGCTTTCTGAATCGAAGGAATTATGTTCAATGTCCCCACCTCTAGTAGCAGATCTACCTTGACTGTCCATGGCAGGGAGAGGGACTCAGCTTTGACACCCAACAGCTCTTCTAATTCAAGCATATCTCCCTATCCATCTTCAAGATTTAGGGTACAATCCTTAGAAATGACCATTTGGAGGGGATCATTACACAAAAGGGTTGGTGTCGTCATCTCTATAATTTCATCAATCACCTCGATTTGGGAGCAATCTTCCAATCTAGGTTGTTTATAGGCATCAAACACATTCAGCCAGATTTTTCAATTCTCGAAGCCCATCTTGAGCGCCCCTGATTTGCAATTGATAGATGCATTGGCTGTAGCCAAAAAGGGTTGCCCTAGGATAATTGAAGGTTTGGTTGGCATGTTGGATGGGTCAGTATCCAAATTGAAAAAGTCGATGGGAAAGAAGTCCTCCACTCTCACCAGGACATCTTCTAAAAGCCCATGTGGTGTCTTTAGCGATTTATCAACTACTTGGAGGATAACAGAACTAGGCTTCAATTCACCTCCTCCTAATAGCTCATAGACCAAGCTCGATAATATATTAACCATCGCACCTAGATTGAGGAGAGCCTCATCGATGCATTGGTTTCCAATGATCATAGAAATATACAAGGCTCTTGGGTCCTTCATCTTGGAGGGTGTACCTTCTTGTAGGATCGAGTCGACTAGGTCGAGTAGGACAACCTTAGCCTGGACCTGTTTCCTTGATTTCCTCTTCTGCGTGCACAAGTCCTTCAAAAATTTAGCATAGGATGGGTTTTGCTTGATAGCATGCAATAAAGGCAAGTTAATATGAACTTGCTTAAATGTCTCCATTATTTCTTCCATCCTATCTTTGGTTCTAGATGAGCCAGCAACAAGTGCCTCAAGGGTGGATAAGCGCTCAGGAAAAGGCACTCTCGACCTCTAGGTGGAGGGTTGTCATGGCGGGACAAGGGCAGAACGGGGACAACATTCTTCGGATGGGTGATTTCAAATAAGGAGGGCTGAGTGGCTTTTACTCGGTGGATGTGTAAGTGATTGTCGGGTTGATAGGAGGGGTGATCATAGGAATGAGTTCAGGTTTGGAGAGTTGTTTACCACTCCTCATAACGGTCACAACCTTAGCATGATCCCTTATAAAGGACCCTTTACCCCTAGGATTCTCCTCAGATGAGTTAGGCAACTTCCTAGGATCATGTTGTCTAACAGCCTCAACAAGATGGCCAATTTAAGATTGCATTTCTTGGATTGCCTTATTATGAGATTGAATGATTATACTCTAATTTTATTGCATGGCCTTCATCATAGCTTTCAGATCATCCATCTCAGAATTGTTGGACTGAGGAGGAGGCTGAAATTGTTGTGCCTGAAAGGGTTGGGTGGGTTGGGCTCTTGAATTCCTCGAGTTGGAAGCATCACCTTACTTCCATGAGAAATTGGGATGGTTTCTCCACCCAGGATTGTAGGTGTTTCTAAATGGGTTGTTCCTAGGAGGTGGACGAAACCTTTGGGTAGCATTCAGGTCTGCCTAGACTAAATCAGGGAATTTATTAGCCAAATGGCACTCAACAGTGGCATGAAGAGTACTTTGGCGAATGTAGCATTCAGAAAGAGCCTGGACTTGGGAAGCTAATTGCAGGAATGTCTTGGGGTTTGTCATGAGTCTTTCCAAGTTTTGATTCAACAATTGGATTTGGAAGGCTAGATTCTGAGTATCCCTGGCTTCACTAGCTTCTGCTTTCCTTTGGAGGATGGAAGGTTTTCTATCCTGATAAGCTGAGGTCAAGTGGATATAATTGTCACTCAATGGCTCAAATAATGTCCAAGCCTCATCGTCCATTTTGGTAAGAAAGGTTCCAGCATAAGCAGCATCCAATATTTGCCTATGCCTATCAGATAGTGTAGTATAAAACCTCTCTACCAATTGCCATTTGGGCACTTGTTGATGGGGGCATAGTCTAATCAGATCATTGAAGTGCTCCCAGGTCTCGTGGAATTGTTCCCCATCTAATTGATTAAAACCCATGATCTCCCTCCTAAAGTGGTTGGTTTTCCTCATCGGGAAGTATTTCTTCAAGAATTCTCCCTTAAGGGTGTTCCAATCATTCACCCTTGCATCCAAGATGTGATACCGATGTTTTGCCTTGTCCTTAAGGGAGAAGGGAAAGAGGAGGCTCCATCAATAAAGTTCTGAAGTTTCACCGTGGAAAAGACCTCGGTGAATTCCTCTAAATGTTGGTAGGGGTCCACCTAAGTAGTACCATAAAAGGAGGGCAACAAGGATATGGTACTGCTCTTGATCTCATATGGATTATCCCTTGCTGGTTGTCTTAGTGCTTGAGTGGGTTGGTTGGTTGGGATGAAGTAGTCACTTAGGGTCCTTTGTTGATTTTCTCCTTAATCAGTCATTTCTTTTCTCTTCTTGGGCTCTCCTAAGGATTCTCTCGGGCTCAGGATCAAACACTAGACTACCCTCAAGAAAGCATCTACCAAGCATACAATATCTACCAATCACAATTCAAGTTCTTTCCAATTGAGTAAGTGAAACCTCCACTCCACAAATTGGTCAAGGGATTGATGGGAACACCATCATGAGCCATAACTAGCTCAATTTGATCTGATTAAGTCATTAAATGCTCCTGCATAACCATTAGAAGGCCATAATTCATTACAAATCCTTCCAGAGAGAAATATAAGAAACTAGGGTTAAAACTGTAATTTTACCATCATATCTTGAATGTAGAACAATCACAAGTTTTCTCAGGGGTTAATTAAGGGTCAAATGGTCATAGGAGTCTAACAAGTGGGTTAGTACAGATAGAGAAGGGTTTTCGTGTGTTTTGAGAATTAAATGACTTTAAAAACCCTAAAAATAACCTCGCTTAATTAACTGAGGTTCTGGTCATGATTAAAGTCACTTAAACCCTCTAAAATTCATATAAAAATATTCTCTATGGTTTGGTACCTTCAATTTGACCATCAGAACCCGTCTTGACCTAAAATAGAGCCACAGGCAAACTTTTACCCTAATTTAGGTAGTTATGCAATTTCTCCAGTCAAACTTAGTCAAAACTTAAATCTAACTTCACCATTGGATTCCTTGGGTCCAAATTAGGTTTTTGCCAAAATTTAGGCCTAATCTGAGTTTGTCTTGACCTTGTTTGCACTTTGGTTCTATCAGATTCTTTTATCTCACACACATGCCCTTAACTTTTGAATTTCTTACAAATAGCCCCCCAGATTTGCCATATTCTTTACATATAGATCCTTGCTGCCATGAAATCCTAATCCTACAACTCTGACAACCTTTGATTGAAGAGAACTCCTCTGATCAATCAATCCCATCTAAAATTGGAAGGGAGATTCCTTGAGGAGTCCTCTTTCCAATGAAATCCGGTCATGAGCCCCAAAACCTTGGCAAGTTTTCCTAGCTTGGGAAGCTTGCTTCCCAAGCTCAAATCAACCTCTAGAGCCCTATAAAAAGATCCCTGATGCGCGACCGTTTTCCTCAACAAGTCTTGGCAAGCCAAAAGCCTCTAAATCCCTTCCTCCAGCTGCCAACGACCACTGCTCCAGTGACCTCCTTGATCCTTCTCCTCCAGCCGTCCAGCGACCAAATTGGTCGGCTCTCTCGACTTCCCTCTTCGTCATGACCCTCCCTAGCCAAAGGGAGGGCGTCCTCTACCTACTTTATCATCGTCGTCCTGTCATCTTCTCCTCTTTCTCTGGCGCCAATCTACCACAACCGGCCACCTTCACCTCTCTACCTTGTCGCTAAGTATCTCTATTCCTTTCTCTCTCCCTCTACTTCTTTTCCTCGCACTCACAACTCACGCACGATCGTCGTATCACCTCAACCACCTTCATCTTCTTCCACTCCGGCCACATCTCCGGTGAAGCGCTGCCATCGCTCAATGACTCATCGATCTTTCGCTTTTAAGTCGTTTGCAGTTTAATGTGGTGGAAAAATCGACTGATCAGTATTTAAGAAGAAATAACCACTCGCAGAGGAGCGGGTCGTATCCACAGAGAGGCAATGACGTATTAAAATTCGCACCAATTAAAAACGTTCGTTCGTAGTTAGTTTGAACAAGAATCAAGCCAAGATTGCCTTTAGATTAAGGTTTAAGCAAGAAACAATGCTGAAATGGCAGTTATGAGAAACTAGAGGATATTTTTCGCAATGCAGAATCAATAAAATATGATTAAAAAGTGACAATGGCAGAAATGTAATTTCTAATTGACGGTTTACTATAGCAAAACAGGGGAATTTTTCCCCTTTGTCTTGCGCGACGAGGAGCGGATGGCCGGGCACGGGAAGCTCGGAGGAAGTCCCTTGGACCAAGAGCTTCGAATCGGTGCTGGCGGTGAGTCGCGCGGCTGCCAGAGGTGGCCGGACGAGCTCTGGTGGAGGTGCTGTAGCCGGTGAGCGTGCGTGGCCTGTTGGCGTGAGAACTGTCGTGCGCTGCTACTGGCATCTCTGCAGGCGCGGGCGAAGGGTGCTGCAGGCGCGGGTGTGGCTGCTGCTGGTGGCGGGCGCGTGGGAAGAGTGGTTGGCATTCTGCAGCTGCGTGCGGTTCTACAAGTGCTGGAGGAGAGCGCGGCGGGCTGAGGAGGGCGTGCGTGGTTGGCGAAGGCTGATGGTGGGTGCGGGTGTCCTGTAGGCTGATCAGCGTGGGGAAGGTGGCGTGGGCTGGTCTGCAGGTGTTGTTGGAAGATGTTGCGGGTGAGGGAGCGTGTGTGTTTGGAGGGTGCAGCAGGCTGAGGAAGGCATGGCTGTTGGAGGTGGGCTGAGGAGGGCGCTGCGTGGAGAGCAAGTGCGGGTGGACTGCAGATGGGTACGCAGGCGAGTGGGTGGAGGTGAGCTGGTAGCTTCAGACGTCTGGGAAATTTCCCAGACGTCTTAAGTTACTGAAAGGGTGGCTGAATCAGTAGCTCGGTGGTGGTGGTCGGCGACGACGGCGAGGGAGATGCACGCTAAGGTGCTCACGGTGATGCGGACGAGCTCCAGATGGGGGTGTGGCCTGTCACACCACACGCCCACGGTGATGGAGACTCGCTGCCACAGTAGAGGCCGGTAGTATGGAGTGGAAGAGAGAAGGTCTCTCAGCACAGTGGTGGGTCGGTGGTGGAGGCCTCCCGAGCTCGGCTACCTCCCTCCTTTTGTAGTGGCCTGCACACATTTGAAATCATCCGCCCGACCAGATCCACCACATCCGCTCTACCTTGAATGGTTCTTCACTGCGGCCGTTCGACGTTGGAAGGGTAGCCAGCCGTTCCTGCAAGGAGAAGAATAAAGAAAATAATGTTAAAATATTAGGGTCATTTATATACAGACCCTCAACTTCTATGTTAATGAAAACAATATACCTAATTGGTTGTCTAATTAGATGAATGCTATTCTAAGCTAATTCTAAATGCACTTAAGATATGAATGCAATGTATGGATTATGTAATTAAATTAAAACTATGAATTAATCTATTTACATCCTAATTTATGCTAAATAAATGTTAGAATTAACCTAATGTGTAGGCACTTAAATACTTAAATAGCCCACAACTTTAGGCTAATCAAATACCCCCATGCCTAGTTTTTGCTAGTCCCTAGCAAAATTAAGCGAAACCTAGCACTCTAAGTAGACTAGTCAACTCACTTAGTCTTCCTTCAGAAGCATATTAAGTTCAGGCTCTAGACCCAAGGTTCCTAAGTAGTTGCTAAGTTATAGACTAGGTCGGCTAAAGACGAGTTGCAGGCACAAGTTTCCCTGATTTCTGACTCTACCCTAAAGTTTAATGATCCCTGAGATTAAAGCATCCGTTGCTGTCTATTGGTCTGAGTTATTTGAGTTAAAGAATTTTTTTCTTTATTTATTTATTTATTTATTTATTTATTTTGTTTGATTCTTCTAAGTCTAACCTCAGATTAGCTATCAACACGGTCTGTGTCGGATTCATTGTCCCCATTACCATACCTCGAAGGGTGCCTGGCTTTCGATGCTTCAAGATAGCACCGCCCATAATGACTCCAAGAACTCCTGGCAATCGACACTTCGAGATAGTATCGCCCATGGATTTCTTAAGTGAATTCAGGCCTATGGCAATCAGCACTTCGAGATAGGGCCGCCTATGGTACCTGAACCGCGCAATGCACTTACATGCCCCCAGTAGGATGGATATCCTAAGAGACAAGCGCCGAGGACGTAATATGTTATCATCGCATCCTCAAGGTGAGTATATACTCGACCTCTCCTGCGGCGGGAACTCTTCCAATCAAAATGTGTTTTCAAGCCTCTCTTAAGTCAAAACTAAGAGAACCAAATCTCTTTTCAGAAAGACAGAAATTAAGTTGATTACCAGACCAAGTGTGTGAAATTTGGATGCTTGGGTTACAAGGACCCGTAAACCAAAAGGTAGAACAAGACTCCAGGTACTACCCCACCTTTTAACTCAAACCCTAGCTTCCCTTCCTCAACCTCTTGAGGAATGGTCCGCAACTTAACTCCTACTTAAGTTTTTAAGTCCACAAAGGACCCTAAAGGTCTAACGCTAGCAACTCATTTAGCTTCTAAAGTTTTACCCTAGAATTAATTTAGTCTACCCTAGAGTTCTGATTTGCTTAAGAATGCAAGATCTAGCCAGTTAAACTCAAAACCCCTTTTTTTTCTTTTTTTTTTTCTTCTTTTTTTTTATGTACAAATGTATGCAATTATGCTATGTATATCCCCAAGTACACCCTCCCATGCCTAAAATCTGCAATGTCCTCATTGCATAGAAGGATATTACCTGGGTTAGAGCTGGGCTGAATAGCCAAAGAACCTGCAAATCAGGTTCAAGAATTGCAGAAATAGGCCCTAAAAATGAGCAAAGGAATGTTGGCCTAGAAAATAGGTAACCTAGGATGTTAGCAAGCTGATGATGAATCCCGATAGCAAATGCTCGCCCAACTAAAATGGGAATGAAATCTTCCCAGGTCAGCAAAAGAGGTTCTAAAGGATAAACAGGTAAAATAACCTCCAAAGGGGTAGGGGGAGGATAAGATGGATCCTCCAAAAAGAATGGGGAAGGAATGGTGCACAGGTAAACCCCCAAGGTAATGGATTGACTAAAGAAATCATCAATCCATACCCGATACTCCATTACAGGAAATATTGATCTGTTAAGCCCGCTGGTCAGAACAAAAGTGAGTAATTTTCTAAGGCAAGGATCGTCTAGGGTGTCCAAGTTACGAGGTTGTGGGATGGCCATAAGATCTAGGTTGGGTTTAATCAGCTCGGTGTCCATCCCAAACACTCTTTCTAAATCCTCAATTTCATCCCTAGCATTCCTTACACCATCACATGTATCTTCCTACTCTTCATCAGGAGTCACAATTTCGCTTTCAGATATAAGCGAATCAGAGGGTGACTTCGAAGTGAATGAAGGCAGGTTGGAAGCAATAGATCTAGGGATTATCCTATCAATGTCATCCCCGAGTTTTTGTTCTTTACTCAAATCTTCCCTGGAGTCTATATGTGAATCCACATAAATCTTAGAAATTGCTTCCAAATTTTCCATCATTTTATCATGAGGAGAAATATCATCAATGGGTGTGCTAAGGAAACCTAATTTGGTCAAATTTGTGACATCCTCAGGGGCTAACTCTTGAAATAAGACATAATCACCCTTAGTGTCACTCCAAATCTTGAATGTAGGTTCCTCATATAATTCGTCTTCCTCCTCATCACACAATTCATCATGTACCCGAGGTCTAGAATCATTTAATATCTCAGCAGATCCCCTAGGGTGCTCTATCTGAGGTAAATGGTTTACATTGCTAACATCAGACTCCTCAGATAGGTCAACTTCTTTAGGGTTAGGTTCCCTAAGGGTGGGTTTGAGTTCCATATCGTGATCAGAAGGGAGGGTAGGATTAACAACTTGACTTTGACCCACTTCATCAAATGTCACGAAAATACTATCATCTGGGTCGAGGTCTTCCAATGGTACCATCATTCCCTTCTTTTGACTCCAATATAAATCAGGTGGATACTCAACCTTATCATCATCTTCCTCGGGTTGCCACCTTTCTTCATCCAATGCATAGTTACTTTCATGTGTATTTTCCTCCCACCTAAAGTGTAGATCTCTCAAGGAAGTGTCATCTAATGGGGAGGTTTCAAAATCGATCCTCGAAAAATAGCTATTCTCTCTAGAATTTCCCTCCAACTTAAAGTGTAGCTCTCCCACGGGAGATGCATCTATTGTAGAGGGGTGTACGTCATCCTCAATGGGGTAGATTGGGAGGCTAATTTCATCTCTTTCTTGTTGGCCTGCTCTCAAAGATTCTCCTAACAATTCACTCATTTCGTTTTGTATTTTCTGTATTTCCATCTTCAAAGAGGAGAGGTCATTTCTATCATGAGAGAAGTCAGGCTCAGGCTTATAGTACCCAGGAGTGTTTGTCCAACCATAATACTTTTTCAGGGAGGGTGGGTTGGGTATTTCTTTGGTATGTGGGATATTGGGCAAAGCAAATCCCACTCCTAGGCTCTGCTCACTGATTTGGGGCTTAACCAGGCCAATACTCCTATAATAGGAGTAAAATGGATCCCAATGATTGTCATTATGTCCATCAAGGAATGGACCATCTCGGCGTCTGGGATCGAAGGATGCAGAGTGGGGGTGAGGGTGTGGGAAAGATGTGAAAGGATGAAAAGCAATGTGGTCCATTCTAACTCACACTTCAATCAGAATTCCCCAAGCAAAACACAATTCAAAAAGGACCTTTTAGGTCTTTCCCAATTTAGGCTTTTGATTTTAAGTCACATTGCAGGTGACAATACAATTTGTTCAATCAATTTATGTGCCTATTGTCGACCTACAGCTCGCCTAAGAAGACCTAGTTGGAGCTTAGGTATTCTTCCCTAAATCTCAAATGGTCAAGTAAATCCAAAGACAGAAGATCGAGGGATGCAAGTAGGCCTAAGCCTTCCTTTGAAGCTGTGCTTTCGCGGTGCTTCTCAACTACCCCCAAAAATCTGTGATAGGGTATCCCCCTCTTTGGATTTACAAAACCTTTGATCTCAAGTTCCAAACACTTTAGAATCCAACGATAGGAGGGCTCTTGTCCTAGTATTTCCAAACCTAAGGAGTGTCTAGAAGCGTGCCGTGGTGCAAGTGAAATAAGTGTGCATACACCGCAAAAGATTTTGAATTTTGAATCGTACGCCAAGTTTGAAAATCAAATCCTTGGTTTTAAAATGTCCCTCCTTTAATTAGTCCTTTTTCTAGAAAATATGTGACCACTTGTTTAATTTATTCAATATAGATTAGGTGGTCTTCGCATTAAGTCCAAATGCAATGCGTGATCAAGAATAGGATGCAAAGTAAGAAAATGCGTACCTTGCTTCCAGCAATCAACAATGCAAGAATGCACGCAATGCAGAGAAGTAAATCTAAAGGCTGCTCATACAGACCTAAATGGTTCGTCCTAGGGCAGGCAGCTTCTAGCAGGCAGCTCATTTTTTTTATTTATCTTTTCTTTTTAGAACTAGTTATGCACAAGCAAATAAAAGTAATAAGAGAGAAAAAAAAAACTAAATTTAAAGAAAAGGGAACAGGCTCCCAAAAATTACCCAACATGGGCCCAAAATAAAATCGGGGAACAAACCCCTCAAAATATGCCCCAGAATAAGGGTTTCAAACTAACTGCAATGAAAAATTAAGTCTACAGTCTTAATTCTATTCTAATTAAACTAGCGACTAAATACAATGGTGTTCGTTGCGTCCTTGTCCTTCTCCTCCTTTCAAAATTGCTCGTCCACTTCTCGTCTGGTGACGTCAAGGGTCGCCTCTCACACTGGCTGATTCTTGCATAATTTTTCTCGCACAGAAAAGAAAATAATAAATGGTCAAATCTCTGTGCAATTGACAAATAATCAAAATAAAATTAGGTGAAATTATTGCGTCTGTTGCCTCCCCGGCAACGGCGCCATTTGACTCATCGATCTTTCGCTTTTAAGTCGTTTACAGTTTAATGTGGTGGAAAAATCGACTGATCAATATTTAAGAAGAAATAACCACTCACAGAGGAGCGGGTCGTATCCACAGGGTGGCAATGACGTATTAAAATTCGCACCAATTAAAAACGTTCGTTCGTAGTTAGTTTGAACAAGAATCAAGCCAAGATTGCCTTTAGATTAAGGTTTAAGCAAGAAACAACGCTGAAATGGCAATTATGAGAAACTAGAGGATATTTTCCGCAATGCAGAAACAATAAAATATGATTAAAAAGTGACAATGGCAGAAAATGTAATTTCTAATTGACGGTTTACTGTAGCAAAATAGGGGAATTTTTCCCCTTTGTCTTGCGCGACGAGGAGCGGATGGCCGGACGCGGGAAGCTCGAAGGAAGTCCCTTGGACCAAGAGCTTTGAATCGGTGGTGGCGGCGAGTCACGTGGCGGCCGGAGGTGGCTGGACGAGCTCCGGCAGAGGTGCTGCAGCCGGTGAGCATGCGCGGCCTGTTGGCGTGAGAACTGCCACGCGCTGCTGCTGGCGGCTCTGCAGGCGCGGGCGAAGGGTGCTGCAGGCGCGGGAGCGGGTGCGCAAGCTGCAGGTGCGGGCGTGGCTGCTGCTGGTGGCGGGCGCGCGGGAAGAGCGGATGGCGTTCTGCAGCTGCGTGCGGTTCTACAAACGCTGGAGGAGAGCACGGCGGGCTGAGGAGGGCGTGCGTGGTTGGCGAAGGCTGATGGTGGGCACGGGTGTGCTGCAGGTTGATGAGCGCGGGGAAGGTGGCGTGGGCTGGTCTGCAGGCGTTGTTGGAGGATGCTGCGGGCGAGGGAGCGTGTGCATTTGGAGGGTGCAGCAGGCTGAGGAAGGCATGGCTGTTGGAGGTGGGCTGAGGAGGGCGCTGCGTGGAGAGCAGGTGCGGGTGGACTGCAGATGGGTACGCAGGCGAGTGGGTGGAGGTGAGCGGGTAGCTTCAGACGTCTGGGAAATTTCCCGGACGTCTTAAGTTACCGAAAGGGTGGCTGAATCAGTAGCTCGGTGGTGGTGGTCGGCGA
This sequence comes from Thalassia testudinum, assembly GCA_037157565.1. Classification (NCBI taxonomy): domain Eukaryota; kingdom Viridiplantae; phylum Streptophyta; class Magnoliopsida; order Alismatales; family Hydrocharitaceae; genus Thalassia; species Thalassia testudinum. The sequence continues at coordinate 53,870,360 of JAZHRO010000025.1, read as the reverse complement.
TGACGGCGAGGGAGATGCACTCTAAGGTGCTCACGGTGATGCGGATGAGCTCCGGATGGCGGTGTGGCCTGTCACACCACACGCCCACGGTGATGGAGACTCGCCGCCACAGTAGAGGCCGGCAGTATGGAGTGGAAGAGAGAAGGTCTCTCAGCACAGTGGTGGGTCGGTGGTGGAGGCCTCCCGAGCTCGGCTGCCTCCCTCCTCCTTTTGTAGTGGCCTGCACACATTTGAAATCATCCGCCCGACCAGATCCACCACATCCGCTCTCCCTTGAATGGTTCTTCACTGCGGCCGTTCGACGTTGGAGCAGCAGCCAGCTATTCCTGCAAGGAGAAGAATAAAGAAAATAATGTTGAAATATTAGGGTCATTTATATACAGACCCTCAACTTCTATGTTAATGAAAATAATATACCTAATTGGTTGTCTAATTAGATGAATTCTATTCTAAGCTAATTCTAAATGCACTTAAGATATGAATGCAATGTATGGATTATGTAATTAAATTAAAACTATGAATTAATCTATTTACATCCTAATTTATGCTAAATAAATGTTAGAATTAACCTAATGTGTAGGCACTTAAATACTTAAATAGCCCACAACTATGGGCTAATCACTCCACACATCCATCCACGTCGCCATCTACTCCAAAAGCTCTGGCATCACACAGAGGGCAAAAGCCCTCTACCAATTCACCCTATTCGCCACTCTACTACTGCCCCGAACTCCACCCTTACCGCACCTCCGTTTCGAGGTCGTACGACCTTCTCACACACGCATTTGCCTCACCACACACACCATCACGTTCGCCATCCTATGGCGATCCTACTGAACATATTTCATGTGGCCGAAAGGCCTTATCTTCTTTTTTAGGTTCCAAATCAGAGCTCCACTACCATGTCATCTTCTCCGACCTCGGCTGTAGCAACTAGGCCGTGTTCTTCAGCGTTCTCTTCCCCAGGCATTGCGGACACCTTCCAGGAACATCCCCCATTCCTCAATTTCAGCTACCCAGGTCACTTGCACCGTCAATTTGGACGCCCTTTAGTTACAACTCTTGCAGGATTTCACAAAGGATAGAAGGGGGACTTTAGTCCCATATCGGAAACGGACGAAGCCCCCATAGGGGATAAGTTGAATTCGTGCTGGTGGCTTATCGCCTCAGGATGCACAGGGGGTGAGGTCCCCGCACGCACGCCTCACGCACGCCCTCTCCCGTGCTCACGCCTCTCAAGTCTGGGCCTTGGTCCATTTACCCAAATACCCGGGTCTGTTCTAGTTTGCTTGATTTTGAGAGAGAACGAGAGAGGGGAGGGGTGGTTTTGCTCTGCCACCCTCCTCTCAACACTTAGTGAATTTTGAGGGAGGCCTTTGCCTTTGCTGGTGTTGGTACTAAGCTCTGTGTTGTGCCTTCCCTGGAGCTTAAGGATGAAGAAGAGAGAAAGGGAAGGAAGGGGAAGGGTGCCCTCTTAGCACTGTAGTAGTTGGATGGTTAAGCCGTCTGGTCGAGAATTCCATTGTCTGAACTCTGAAGGGAGTGCACTGTGCACTTATCCTACGTGGATTTAAATTGATTGATACTGTTGAGATATTTAATATTATTGTGAGGGGTAATTGGTGATTTAAATCACCATTTTACCTCATTCTTTTTGCACTATTTGACATTTGCTTTCATTTATATATCATTATTTCTTGGAGTTCTATTATAAATTGCTTATATTGTGCTTGAATTGCAATCTTGAGAATTATTTTGCTAATTGCTCCCTGTGTTCGACCTCGAACTTCCATTCAAGTATAAATTCTATTTGTTTTTCATGCTAATTCAATCTATACTGCAACGCATTTATATTGTGCTTGAATTGCAATCTTGAGAATTATTTTGCTAATTGCTTCCTATGTTTGAACTCGGACTTCCATTCGAGTATAATTTCTATTTATTTTTCGTGCTGATTCAACCTATACTGCAACGCATCGATTTTAAAATTCGATTCAGAGATATTAACATTTTGGCACCGTTGCCGGGGAGCAATGCGCAACTTTGATCTCTTGTTTGCAATATCTGATTTATTACTAACTTACTCTATCTTTTTTTTTTTTACTATGATCTATTTCAAGGGATTCATTGGAGGAAGATCAGCCACACATCAGCCACTCTAGGGGTAGGTAAAAAACAAACCCAATCTCTGCTAAGCCCCTGATTCTGAAAAACTAAAAGAAGAAATCAATTAGATCCAACTTGCATTCTATTTTTAGATTCAATCACAACAAGTTACCTGATTTGGTTCATTTCTAGAAAACACCCAACCCTGATTTGTGCACCTACTTAGGTTTTTAGGTATCTAGGGCTATCACCTTCTTGCTTGTGACCTAGGTACCATATTTGGATGAATTAAATTGGACCAATCAGAGAAAATTAGGGTTTCCAGTTTAGGGCTTTAAAGACACTTTCTTAATCAAGAAGTAACCTTCCCAAACAGTGTGTGCCTAAGGCTTGGTTGAATTGATCTATTCAAGCAGACCCTAAAATCAGGCTCTTAATTTCATTTAAACACTAAAAGAAGGATCTAAATTTCTCAAAGGAAGAAACAGGTGAAGTTGACCCACCTTATTAGGTTAACCAATCTTCAAATTAGGTCACCTTGTAGAAAAACATCTTAAAGTTCAAGTGAAATCATAAGCACCCATGCTCTTAATCTAAAATTGGTAGACTTAAGAGGTCAAGTCCTCATTCTGGTCTACTTGGATCCTCAGTGACAAGAAAGGTCGGGTGGGGGAAACCCTGCAACCTGTGAGGGCGCTCCACCGTGTAGGGGCTTTCGCAAGACTCTCCCTTTCTAGCTGCCCAGGTAATTCTCAGGTGGACGACTTTCTGACTAAGGGGTATCATCTACCCCGAACCTCTCTAGTCATCCAAAATTTTTTGGGTGTCTTGATTGGGTCCATCACATTCTATCCCTCATCTTATCCATTGGTGCATGTTCAGGAGGAGGTCTCTAAGACCACCCTTGAGGCCTCCATTAGCTATTCACTCTCGTCGAGGCCCAGCCTCAACCTCCCTGTTTGTGCAACAACCCAACCAAATCGATAACTCTTCTGATTCATCTAAACCTAGCTCTCCTTCATCCATCATCATGGAGCAACCAGCAGAAGAAAACAATCTTAAGAATCAGCTTCAGCGCCTCAATGATCTATTCCAAGCCTTTATAAACCCACCGCAGCGTCCTGTGATGCGAGATCATTACAATCCCACTGCGGTGGCAATTGAACCTTTAGTCCAAATCTCAGTTGGAGGTCCTGATACTGAACTCAAGCCCAACATAATTCATGTTATCCCCAAATTTCATGGGCGTAATTCCGAGGATCCTTTCCAGCATATCAAGCAACTCAAACATCTGGCCCAGACCTTTAGGTTAGAAGCTCAAAATCGGGATATCTTGCTCATGAAAATGTTCTCCTTCTCTCTCATGGACAAGGCTACTCACTGGTACCAAACCCTAACATGTCCAATCAACACATGGGTGGAACTACAATCCGAGTTTCTCAAAAAGTTCTTCTCTGTTGGTCGGACAAATGCTCTACGGCATAAGATCACGCATTTTACGCAACAAGCAGGAGAACCACTTCATGAGGCATGGGATCATTTTCTGGATCTCATGAGAAAGTGCCCCCACCACAAAGTTCCTAAATGGGAACAAGTCCAGTCCTTTTACTAGGGACTCCATGAGGATATTCGATTATTCGTCAATTTGACCTGTGGAGGAAACATCATGGGTCAACACGAAGACACAGTGCAGGAGATTCTTGAGAACATGTGCTAGAACTCCATCAATATTGAATCCATGGGCATCTTCGACCGGACGAATGCCCATGCATTGACGAATCCAAGGGGAGCACATAAGACGCAGGGCTTGTCCTCTTCCGTCAACTTGGAACTGATGGCCAATCGCCTGGACAAGGTCTCTATTATTGAGACTATGGTGGATGAGCTAACTCAACACCTGCAGCAAGCCACCTCTGTGAAAAACCCGTTCGCACAATCGCCCTCTGGCAGGGAGGCTGTGCATAACATCTACCACCGATCTTCTTAGGGAATGGACCGTATCACCCCCGTCTGATTCTAGGTTCGGAGGAAACCCTGGACCCGCTGATGGGAACACCATCATGAGCCCTAACCAACTCATTTTGACCCAGAAAAGAGAACAAAAGCTCCTACATAACCAATTGGAGGTCCTAACTCAATGAATAACCATTCTAAGAGAAAAGCAAGAAACAAGGGGTAAAACTACAATTTTACCATTGCAACACAAAAATGGGTTTTCTCATGGGCTAAACACAGGTTAAATGATCTTAATAAGATAAAAACTGGGTTGGTTCAAACAGAAAAGGGTTCATGTGAATTCTGAAAATTAAATGACTTTTTGTAACCTTAAAATAGACCCACTTAATTTAACAAGGTTCTGGTCAAGATAAAATTCACCTAAATCCTCAAAAATTTATGGAAAAATATCCTCTAAGGATTAGAACCTTCAATTTGGCCCTTAGAACCTATTTTGACCTAAATTGGGTCTCAGTCAAATATTTTCCCTAAATTGGGTTTTTACATAAATTGCCTAGTCAAACATGGTCAAACCTAAAATCCAACTTCACCATTGGATTCCTTAGGTCCAAATTAGGTTTTCACCAAAATTTTGACCTAAGGGGACCTCATCTTGACCTACTTTGCAAACAGGTCCAGCCCAATTACATTTCTACCCCTAACTTTCAAAAACCTCTACAGAAACCCCCCCAACTTCCTCATCATTCTTTGCAATTAGGTCCCTCCACCATTATAGCGAAGGGAATCCTACTTCAGCAAGGTTTCAAAGGCAAGAACTCCCTAATTCCTCAAAGAATCCCTTTTAAATTTGAAAGGGAGATTCTCTGAGAAATCTCCTCTCATGTGAACCCATTATCAAGCCCTAATTCCTACCCAATCTCTCATGCGAACACATGAGAGATTTGGATCACTCTGAGTTTCCATCTTCAATGACATGGCCGTGCTTGGAAGCTTGGCTTCCAAGCACGAAAATCAACCTCCAAGGCCTATATAAGAAACCCTAAATCATTCCGCACCTCCTTAGCTTGGATTTGGGCCGGTCCACCCCACCTTCTTCTCTCCTCGTTGGCCACAACTTCTCCGCAAGCTCTGGCGGCTCCATCCTCTCTATCTCATTGCCCAACCACAATACCAGTGGTTGGTTTGCCTTCCTCTCGTTCTTCCGCGTCAGCCATACCAGCCTGACGTCGCCTCTGCCCCTGTCGTCGTCGTCGCCTCACCTATGGAGAGCTGCAACTCCGGCAACGGCAAACACGAGCCGCCTGCCATCCTTGCCTCCTTTGTCCATAGACTTGGTCAAATACTTCCTCTCTCCCTCCTCTTCCTATTCCCCCTCTTTATTTCTTGAAACTATCCCTCGACGCCACAAATCATCACCACCTTCTTCATCTCCGACCACACTCCGACGAGGCGTCCCCACTGCTCCGCACCTCCATCTGCCTAGCCAACCACTCCATGAGCATCGCCACACCTCACTGAATGTAATCCATCACCTCACTCATAGCACCACACACCCAAAACACCCCCTAAACACACCCATACACACAACCACAGGGTGCCCTAGATCCGCCACCACAACCACCCACACACCGCTCCGACCCCCGCAACACGTTAGCCATATCTCGACGAAGCTTCTTGAGCCTTCTGACGAGGCCACAAGGCCGTTTGCATGACTACAAGTACAGAAGCCTCGCCGCCATTGAAGCAAGCAAGCAGCTAGCTTGCAAGCTTGTTCCAGGTCATCTCACCCTAGGCTACGAGTCCCAGGGCGCGCGGACTCTCCTTGTGCACAACTTCAGCCAAGCATTTGGCATTGAAGGCCACAATAGCAGCCGCAATTGGACGCCATCTACTGTGGATGTGTGCAACAGGAAGGTGGGACGTTTAGTCCCACCTCGGAAGATCATGAGCAAGCACAGTAATATAAGTTGAAAAAGTCACAAAGGCTTATCGCCTCCTGACCACGGGGTGAGGTCCCACTCGCCCTCACTGCCTCATCTGTGACCACTACCCGCGGACCTAGCCCTGACTCGTATACCCGACTAGCCTTCACTCCTCGCCCACCATGCATGCCGGTGGGCCTGGTCCCGAGCGCGCATACCCGATGCGATAACCTGAGAAGGCTCTAGGAGAGAGAGCCTAAGAGAGAAGGAAGAAGAGAGATCATAGGGGATGGTAGGGGTAGGTTTTGCTCTTAGGAGAAGAAGAAACCAAGGAAAGAGAGGGCGGAAGCTTGAGCAGTTAAGGAAGGAGAAGGCAAAGCTAAAGAGGAGGAAGCTGAAGAAAAGTTTAAGGTAGAAGAGAACGAAAGAAGAAATCAGAGAAGAAAGAAGATGAAGACAAGGGCCAAAGAAATCAGAGAAAGAAGAAGAAAGAAGGCCGCCAGAGATAGAGAACTGAAGAAATAAAAGAAAGAAGAAGGAAATCAGAGAAGCACTGTAGCAACCTTATATTTAAGACGTCTGATTTCCAAAATCAGACGTCCATATTTTTTTTGTGCTTCTATATACATTGATATTTTGTGGATCTATTTACATTTCTTGCATTATACTTTGATTTTCATTGCATATTATATTCAATTTTAGAATTGTGTTCTTGATTTTTAGACCCCAATTTGCTCCATATGTTTGACCTCAGACTTAAAACTTCGAGTAATAAAATTTATTTATTTTTGAGCGATTTTAACTATACTACGATACATTAATTTAACATTGATCTCGCTGTGAAAAACATTTTGGCATCGTTACCGGGGAGCAACGGGCGATTTAGAAATCTTGATCACAATTTCTGATTTGATACTAACTTGATACATCTCTTTTGTTGTGAGTGTTTCAGGGAAGAATCAAAAGGAAGATGGCCGCACAACAACCACACCCAGGGCAAGTAATCTCGGATTAGCCCTTTCCCTTAATCCCCTCATTCTGAAAAAGAAAAAGAAAAAATCAATTTAGGGCTACCTGCTTACCATATTTAGCTAAGTCACCAAAGCTTCCTGATTTTGATTTCAATAAATATTGATTTATGCATCCATTTAAGGTAACTAGGGCTACCACCTTCTTGATTGAGCCCTAGATACCATACTTTTGGCAACTAAATTAAACGACAATTAGAGCCAAATTAAGGATTCCAATTTAGGGTTTTAGAGACACATCATTCTAAGCAAAGAATCAACTATTCGAAAAAGAGGTGTGCCTAAGCCTTGATTGAAAAGAGTTATTCAAGAGAAACCCTAAAAATTCAAGCTCTTAATTTCACTTGAACCCTAAAAGAAAGGACCTAAAGCTCTCAAAGGACAAATAGGTGAAGTTGACCCCCTTGTTGGGTCAACCAACCTTGAAATTAGGTCACTTTTGCACTCAAAACATCTAAAGTTCAAGTGAAATCCTAAGCACCTTTGATCTTAAATAAAAGTGGTAGACTTAAGAGGTCAAAGTCCCCATTCTGGTCTACCTAGAATCTCAGTGACAAGAGAGGTCGGGTGGGGGAAACCCTGTAACCTGTGGGGGTGCTCTACCTTGTAGGGGTCTTTGCAGGACTCTCCCTCTCTGGTTGCCTAGGTAATTCTCAGGTAGACGACTTTCTGATCAAAGGGTATCATCCGCCCCGAACCTCCATAGTCATCCAAACATTTTTGGGTGCCTTGATTGGGTCAAACATCCAACCCCTCATCCCTTCTCTTTAGAGCACACACATAGATTTTCAGTGGGATTCTCTATTCAAAACTAATCCCTTCAGTCTAAGATCTAAATTCTACATCTTGACTCCACCGTTTGATCCAAATATGCAGCCTGGTTACTTAGGAATACCATTTAGGAAACCTGAATCGCAAAGATCCATGAGAGATAGAATGATTGAGGATGCCCTTGAATTTTATAAAATTAAATACAAAACCTCAAAACCAGTAGAAGAAATTCAGGTTAGTGTACCAACAACAACAACCTTCATCATAAACTGTGCCCAATTGCTATTAATAGAAGCTACAAAAGGATCAACCCGAGACATTCTCATAACAGGATACATTGAGATAGAAAAATTACATAACTTTGAATACCTCCAATGCATGACAAATCCTATACTTTGGGAACAACACCAAGATGATCTTGAAAAATGGGAAGAAATGATATTATTGAAACAAGTTATTGATCAGAAATACTCGTACATGCCCCAAACAGCTCATGAAACATCTTGGAATAGTATCAAGGACCAATCAAATTTCCCAAATCTCAGGTTCGAGGCACAAGGTTGTTGTGGATTCCCAACCCAGATGGAAAATAACAGGTCTGATCTTGAATTAGGTTGGGAAGTCCCAATTGCAGGAGAACATGATTTTTAGCTAGCCCTAGAAAACCAAAATCCTAGGTCATCAAGCATAGAATTCCGAGATTCCTGTAATGATGAGATTAAAATCGAACCTCTTGAGGGTGTAAATCCCACCCCTTATTCTGATAAGGTGACCCTCGAAGGTAATTCTGACCTAGATTCTAGTGATTCAACCCACACCCTCAGCCTAGAATCTAGATCTGAAACTTATTGGGAAGATTACAAGGCCCCATATGACGAAGATCAAAGTTTCAATGAAGAGTATGATTCTTGGCTTTTATTTGATGAATATCCCTCTCCAACATCCTCAGAGATACAGATCGATTTCTTGGAAGTCACTCCAATCTACGATACAGGAACTGAGGAGTTGGAAGGGTGGGGTTCTGATTGGGTCTTTCCTACAAGCCTAAAACCTGAGCCCAGACCCTATAAGGACACCTTTCTAAGCTCAGAATCTACATATAGGCTAGAACCCAGTCAGGCTGCCGAGTTTACATCATATGATTTATTCTATGGTGGAAACATCGATCTCGAATCTCATTCAAAACTTGATTTTCACAATATCTCCGATGATTTCGAATCTTACCTTGATTTCGGAGAACCTCTGTTTCCTGACCACGAAAAGCCAATCTACGACCTCAACTCACATGATTCATTCTCCGACTCCGACTTTGAGGTCCCTGATCCCGAGATCATTGATTTAAATTCAGGTTCCAGTGAGATGGAATCACTTCTTTTCGATCCTTAGGAATCAAAACCAAAAAATACCGAGAGTGACTGCAACCCAGAGTTCGAATCTTTTCTTGACTCAGATTTCCCTCATCCTATAAACACTCTTCAGGCATTCACTTTTGAATTTGATAGCTACTATGAGGACTCTCTAAATGAAACCGCCTGTAACTCCTTTCTAGAGGAGCCCTCATACACAATTCTTATTAAAGCCACCTCCTCTGCATATACAAAACCTATCCAAAACAATTTTCAACCCCAGCCCGCAACCAGACTCAATTTCTATTTTGATTCCCCTCTTACTAAGTCGATTGCAGATGATTTGCCTCCACACCTTTATCGGGTTTCGGACATTGATCAGATCACAAATCATGCACCATCATTCTCTAATCACTCCAGTAGGGTTTTCGCATCATCCACTGATTACTTTATGGGTCCCTACTCTGACCAGGCTGATTCGACTCAGCCAAATCTTGAATTCACACTTCCACATCATTCCAAGCTCCATAGTATATGGTGGTCTCCACATCTCTTGATCTACACTTATCAAACCACCAGATTGACTGGGTTTGGGCTGCATCATCAGCCTGTTGATCTGAATAAGCACCTAATTGGACCAACCAGGCTCTTGATCAAGGTGCTTGTTCTACAAAACTCCACCGATTTGACCACTCCCTCTCCATACCATTTCCCGCTCGGATGAAGGCATTGAATTTAGCGCTTAACGGGAGGCAACTCGTCACTCCAAAAACTTGAGATCCTTCCGATTATCTGTCTGTGCTTCACATCTATTGCACCCTGAGTTCGATTTTAGAACAGTCGATTCCACCTCTGGTATACGTGCCAGAGCTTGAAATCATTCGCATCAGTCTTTCCCGACCCATTCGCCCACCTGATAAATCCTGTTCTAAACCCAACACTGTTTCACACCTTCCGTTTACAATGAGGACATTGCAAAACTTAGGCATGGGGGGTTGGTAAAGTGCAAACATACAGAAATCAAGAAAATTCAGAAGGGTTCTCACAAAAAAAATTCACATATGCCAAAAATGCCAAAAAAATAGAAAATTGTGAAAAAGAACATTGATCTTAGGCCTCTTGGGCTATACTCTTAGGCTTAAAAATTCAAGTATGCACTAAGATCTGGATAGTCCTCAAGAGGTTGAGGAAAATGCAAAGCTTAAGTATTAGGTCAAAGGCTTAGGGAGTATTCGGCCTCGTTACTGACCTTTGGTTTGTGGGACTTGGTAACCTAAGCACCCCAATCCACACACAGTCTAGTTCAGTGCACATAATTATCAAAACCACGCAAAAGCAATTAAATGTTCTGAAAAAGTCGCCTAGATTAGGAGCAGCCGATCAACACAAGTTGATTTGGACTAGTTCTCGGTGCGGAGAGGTGGGAAATTCCCCTCGAAGTTGCGTAAGAACATATCGACTCCTTGGTGCTTGTCTCCTAGAATATTTACATATCCTACCAGGGGCACGTAAGCACCATGTGCTGCTTCAGATGCCATGGGCAGCATTATCATGAAATTTCGATTGCCAGGGTCTGGATTTAGCTACAGAACGCCATGGGCGGGATTATCACGAAATCTCGAAAGCCAGGGTTCTGGGGATTGCCATGGGCGGTGCCATCACGAAGCATCGATTGCCAGGAACCCTTCGAGGATTGATGATGGGGACGAGGAATCCGATACAGACCATGTTGAGAAGCCAATCCAAAGCTAGAAATAAAAAGAAAAGAGAGAGAAAACTCTCCAAACAAAAAGAATCCTCTGTCTCTCTCTTACAAAAACGCACTGCAAACTGATCCAAGGCTAAAATATGCTTCAAGCACGGGTGCTTTAATCGCAGAGTCCAACAACCTTAGGATAGTTCCTACGGGCCTTAAAAGGACCGAGGCTAGAGCTGGTTAGGTTCAAATCTTGGTTGGTACTTGAGTACCTCTAGGCCTACTATCGGCATTCTAACCTAATCAAAAAGAAAAGGAAAAAATCACTCATCATAATCCCTGAACATCAAGGAATTCATGGTCTAGAACAAAAGTTAAAACCTTAACATTTTGCAAAGGGACTAGCAAAAGCTAGGCATAGGGTTATGATGGGAACACCATCATGAGCCCTACCTAGCTCATTTTAACCTAGAAAAGAGAATAAAAGCTCCTACATAACCAATTGAAGGTCCTAACTCAATGAATAACCATTCTGAGAGAAAAATAAGAAACAAGGGGTAAAATTGCAATTTTACCATTGCAGTACAACAATAGGTTCTCTCATGGGCTAAACACAGGTTAAATGGTCTTAACAAGATAAAAGGTGGGTTGGTTCAAACAGAAAAGGGTTCATGTGAATTCTAGGAATTAAATGACTTCTTGTAACCCTAAAATACACCCACTTAATTTAACAAGGTTCTGGTCAGGATAAAATTCACCTAAACCCTCTAAAATTCATGGAAAAATATCCTCTAAGGTTTAGACCTTCAATTTGACCCTTGGAACCTATTTTGACCTAAATTGGGGTCTCAGTCAAATATTTACCCTAAATTAGGTTTTTGCATAAATTGCCTAGTCAAACGTGGTCAAACCTAAAATCCAACTTCACCATTGGATTCATTAGGTCCAAATTAGGTTTGCACCAAAATTTTGTCCTAAGGGGACCTCATCTTGACCTACTTTGCAAACAGGTCCCCACCGTTCCGCACCTCCATCCGCCTCGCCAACCACTCCATGAGCATCGCCACACCTCACTGAATGTAATCCCTCACCTCACTCACCGTGCCACACACGCAAAACACCCCCAAACACACCCATACACACAGCCACAGGGTGCCCTAGATCAGCCACCACAACCACTCACACGCCGCGCCGACCCCCGCAACATGTTCGTCGTGTCTCAGCAAAGCTTCCTAAGCCTTCTGATGAGGCCACAAGGCCGTTTGCATGACTGCAGATACAAAAGCCCCACCGCCATTGAAGCAAGCAAGTAGCTAGCTTGCAAGCTTGTTCCAGGTCATCTCGGTCTAGGCTACAAGTCCCAGGGCATGCGGACTCTCCTCACGCACAACTTCAGCCAAGCATTTGGTATTGAAGGCCACAGTAGCAGCTGCAATTGGATGCCATCTGCTGCGGATGCATGCAACAGGAAGGTGGGACGTTTAGTCCCACCTCGGAAGATCGTGAACGGGCGTAGTGATATAAGTTGAAAAAGTCACAGAGGCTTATCGCCTCCTGACCACGGGGTGAGGTCGCACTCGCCCTCACTACCTCGTCCATGACCACTACCCGCAAACCTGGCCCTAACCCGTATACTCGACTAGCTTGCACTCCTCTCCCACCACGCACGTCAGTGGGTGATGCGTGTTTTTCAACTCAACTCAGTAATTAAGTTAATTTTACTTAATTAAGAGTAGAAGAAATCACTTAGGTTAACTCGAAGTTGTGTCGGTTGTGTAGTATAGGGTCGAATTAACCTAATATTTTAGAAATTTTTACTTGTTGAGTCCAGGTCGTTCACTGGGAGGCATAATAATTTTCTCCAAATTCACCAATTTTCTTTTATCTCTTTAAGTTTAGGAGGTATAGCTAGTTTAATTTTCAAAACATGAATTTTGTCAAAATATTTAAACCATAAAGGATATACAAAATTCCATATGCAAACATATTTACTCAAAATGTTGTACTTCATTAACAAGTAAACATGCTAATTTTTCCATTTTATTTCATTCCAAGGAGATTAAGGCAATTAAAAAGTTATCCAATTAAAGCATGCCTTTTACAATTAAGAACAAAAAGTAATTATGCAAGGGAAAATTCATTTATTTTCATCTCTCTTCAGCCTCTAATCTTCTTCTTTCTTTCTTTTATTTCCTTCTCTCGAGCTCTCTTTCTTCTTACCTTTCTTGTGTTGTTCCTGCCTTCTTTTCTTCTTCTCTTTTTCCCTTAGTCTCCTACCTTCTCTTCTTTCCTTAGTTTTCTCCTTAACACTCCTTAGCGCCTATAACTTCTTTAGCTTTCAGCTTTAACACTTAGCATCCTTTAGCGGCTTCTCTTTTCCTTAAGCTTTCAGTTGAACCGGGTTTTTTTTACTTTTATAACCAAAAGTTTTTTTATTTACGGCAAGGTCCTTTTGAGGATACACAGCACCCTGAGACCAGGGTGGGACCAGACCCTACTCGGTCCTCGCCTAATCTCAATTAGGTTCGTTTCGGTTCATTTGTTAATCAGTTCACAGTCTCGAGCTGCATCGGCTCAACCTGGCCTCCCAGGCCACACTTGCCCTCCCAAGGCACAACCACATCTGCATGCTCCCAAGGGTGCACACTCGTAGGCATAAGCCCGCACACTCAGATATATAATGCTCAGATCAGATCAGAAGGAATCAGAATTGGTGCACCGAGCGCAAACGACTGCATAGCCAAGGGAACAAATTGGTTTTATACCCAGGCGCACGCTCACAAATAACCGAGGTCGGACTATCCTACCCCTTCCAGACCCGAATTCAAACGTTCATAACTTTCTACCCAGAGCTCCAAATTGAATGATTTAAAGTTTGTTGGAAAGCTCTAAGGGTAATCTATACAATTTCAGGGTCAATTTAATGTTTTAATGATGTTTTTCTCTTCAATTTAAAAGAGGAAATCAGGGGTTCCTACGGGTTTTTTTTAAGCCTGGAAAGTATTTTAAATCAGGAGAGTCCTCAGATGGACTTCTCTCATCTATTTAAAGGTCTGTACATATTATATAAACATTTCCACTTCTGTTAGAGTAGATTTTAAACTCTTAAGACCTTCAGAACAACCAGAGAAGCTTTTCTCTTCTCTGAAAGCTTCAGAGATTGATTTTTAGATTTCAATAAGTGCAACAGACAATTTAAAGTGTTCCTAATCTATTTAGATTAATTCTAAGGGTTATAACAGATCAATCTGGGCATGTTTTAAGTTTGAATTTCATAAGAACAGTACTCTTGTTGATTTGGGTTCAAAAGTAACCCAAATTGGCAGAAATTAAATCTCACTAAGTACATCATCTGAGCTTACTTTAATTAATTTTATATCATCAAATAAGATCCCAAGAACAGTTTCCACTCCTCAAAATCTCAATTCAAGCTCAGAACTCCATTATCAGACTCAGGTTCTACTGTGGAAGCTCGAAAATTGACTTTCTGTTTAAAGCTTCCTCCTAAGAAATTAATGCCTCAATCAGAGTCTTCTCATCATCTAGAATTTACTCAGATCTTCAGATTTGTGTTTCAACCTTCATTCCTAGGGTTTCAAGCTCTCCGCCTGAACTAAAATAGGTATGTGTTCGACAGAATAAAAGAAAGATTGCTACAATGTTTTGAGGGTTAAAATAGCTTCAGTGCATCGCACTGAAGCTTCTGAGCTCATTAAATGTTTCTTAAATCCTTCATAACAGACTTCTCCAACTCGCCGGAGTTGGGGAAGAAGTTCAAATCTATAGCTCCAGTGGTTAAAACCTCAAACAAATTTCTTTAAAATAATCAGTGATCTTTATTATACTATTCTGGAGCCACTTAGCAAGTTTAAGAGGCTGCAACACGACTTTGGCTCGCCGGAGCTCCGATGAGTCCAGAAAATGTAAATTGTAAGTACAGATTGACAAAATTAACCATTTTTTATCCAAAAATGATCCTAAGGTTACAAGGAACCTCATTATCACTTTAAATTCTTCATTTGTTCATTAAAAATTAAGATTTGACAGTAAGATTATTTCCTTAAAAATTTGAGTGGTTAAAGCTCAAGACTTGATTTAACTACTCGATTGAGAAGTTAAATCAAGTCAACAAATGTTATTAATCATAAATATGTATTTAATTTATAGTTTGAACTGTTCCTAAGCCGCCATGGACAGCGAGCTCAGGAACTTAATTAAGATTTAGGCATTTAATTATGGATGATAATAATAGGTAATATAATGTCGATTAGGGTTCATTAGTGGTGATAGGTGATGAAAGAACCCAATGAAGGTGGAATTAGGCCGATTACTGTCACCATAGACAGTGTCAGTAGTCGGTGAAGGTGAGATATGAATTAGGGAGTTAGGTGATTCAATTAAATGATTAAGTGATTTAGAAATGAACATGGAAGACATAGGAAAGTGAATAATGAGTTAAAAGACAAGATTGAAGTCTCTGGCGAGCTGAAGGAACTCGCTGGAGTCGGAGGAGATGAAGCTAAATTCTGAAATTATTCTAACCTAACTAACTAAACTAACTAACTAAGCTAGCCTACTCCTACTCCTACTCCTAGTCTACTGTTACCTGGACGAAGGGGTCAATAGGGTTCCGTCGAAGGTTCATAGCGGACGACGAAATCAGAGGATTGAAGAAAGATCTCTGGCGGGCGGATTTGAGGTGGAGCGGAGGAATCCTAGGGTCGGCGCCTTTGTCAGAGGTGAGGAAGACCACGGCGGATCTCCTCGGCTACTTAAGATGGATGGAGGAAGTCGAAAGATGGAATGGGAAGTCGCCGAAGGTTTGGAAGAATAGCCTATCGAAGTCGGCTACAGTGTTAGAAGAGGAAAGGGAGCCAACTTAAATAAAATCAGAGGTGTGAGGGGGTATTTATAGCAGTTTGCGACGAAGAGAGAGGCGGGGTCTGGCCAAAGAAGGAGCTCGAGGAGCTTAACCACCGTCGTCATCTCCGACGACAGTGAGGTTATCTCCCACTGAAAAATAGGATTCTCGGTTAATCCAGACCGATGGATGAAGTGAAGGTGGTGAGTGCAAGCTGTAAGAGCTTGGGCAAAGAGGAATGGTGTCGGCAGGGCGGTGATCGCGTGGTGGGGTGACTCTCTACCGCCAACCGTTCATTTGGCTGGAGAAGAAGAAGACGAAGAGGGACTTAGAAATAATAAAACTTAAGGACCTGTGTGAGAAATAAGGACCCGACTGTAATGAATATTAAGGACTAAAATGTAAAGCCAGGTTTTGAAGGTTTATTTTAATTTAGATCTTTTTCAACTTTTTATATATGTTAGTAAATAAGGTAAATGTTATGTTTACACCTTGAATTTACAATTTTGACCTTTTTAGGTTAATTTATTAGATTAAGTAAAATCACTTAAGTTATTATATACTTAGGTATACATTATATTTAAGTTACTTAACTTATTAATTAAGGAAATGATTAATAGGATTTCGAGTCCAAGTATTATCTAAATTATTAATAATCTTATTTGAATGATAAAATTCCATTTTTAATTTATTTTAAGGTCCTTAACTAAATATCCCTTATTATATAATTAACCCTTATAATTTCATAACCCTAGCTAATTAACTAGGAAGACTAGTTAATTAGGGGTAATTAGAGATCATGATGAGTATCTCATCAGTGGATCTAGACCCAGGCGTGCATGCCCGACCTGATAACCTGAGAAGGCTCTAGGAGAGCGAGCCTAAGAGAGAAGGAAGAAGAGAGATCACGGGGGTGGGTAGGGGTAGGTTTTGCTCTCAGGAGAAGAAGAAACCAAGGAAGGAGAGGGCGAAAGCCTGAGCAGCTAAGGAGAAGGCAAAGCTAAAGAGGAGGAAGCAAAAGAAGAGCTGAAGGCAGAAGAGAAGGAAAGAAGAAATCAGAGAAGAAAGAAGAAGAAGAAGACAAGGGCCAGAGAAATCAGAGAAGGAAGAAGAAGAAGCCAAGAAGAAAGAAGGCTGTCAGATGATTGCATCACAAAAATACACTTGCAATTGTGCCATCTTGTGCTATTTCCTAGCATTACCAGTGCATATTAGGTATCCATAGTTGCATTTGTAAAAATACACACATGCATGCATTTATTTGAGAGGGGAGGAGAGTGAATAAAATGGCCTCGCAATTCACGTATTCCTCAAGTGCTACTTTGCAAAATTTCCATCTTCATCTTTTATTTCTTTTTGATTTTTGACTTTCTTCTCTGCGGCTGCATGGCATGGCTGGACCTTCCTCCTTGCGCCATGCTCTGCAACAGCTCTCCCTGCCAGCCGCATGCAAGCCTCTCCCTGTCAGCCATGCAGAGCCATGCACAGCCAAGGCATGGCTGTGCATGCTTTCTTCTTCTTTAAAAAGATCACGGCTCCTTCCTTGCAAAGGGGTCCTAGTCCTCACAAAAAAAATCCAACACACTGCAGCTCTTCTTCTCCAGGGCATCTCCTTCCCCTCTCCCTCCATACGCAGGCCCTCCTCCTCTGAGGAGACACTCTACGGGCAGGAGCACCTCACAGTGGTGCACAACCACCACTGTGAGTCCACCACCGCCCAGCTCATCAGAGAGCCGGTGGGCATGGTGGTATTCTTTGTTTCAACTTTTCAAGCCATTTTCGCCATTGGAGCAGGAGCTTCAACCTTTGAAGCTCAAAGCTCCACAGCGGCAGCAGCAAGGCGGCAGCAACACGCAAGCCACAGCGCAAGCCAGCAGGCCACCGCGCGCGCCTGCAGGTTGCCCTCGCCTTCCGCTTCTTCATGCACGCCCGCCTCTCCGTGCCCGCAACCAGCCGATGCACCCCTTCCACGCACGCGCCAGCTCACGCGCGCCAGCCGCTCACTCTCCCCGTACTCACAGCACCGTCCGCACCGGTCACCCAGTGCGTCGCAACCGCTGCTAGCCCGCGCGTGCGTCCCAGCTCGCGTCCCGCTCCAGTGCCCGCCTGCACGTCTACCAACGCCCGCACCCACCCGTGTATCCGCCCGATCTTCACGCAACGCGGTGCGCTGTGGCCTCCCTCCCTTGCGCTCACTCCCTCCCAGTGTATGCCTCTCTGCGTGCCTTCATGCCTGCGCGTGCGTGTGGCACCAGACGACGGCCTCTGCGTGCCGACGTCTTAACACCCAGTCTTCACTCCAATAGCACTCTTTCCCTTTCTCTCTCTCTCTCTCTCACAGCACTCTCTCACTCTCTCTGCTGACACATACACACACACTCACTCTCGTACACATACACTATCACTACTACATACTTATATATAAATATATATACATATATATTTATGTATATATATATATATTTATATACATATACATATATATATACTTATATCTATACATATAGTAGTACCTATATACTTAAGTATTAGTATACATACATACATACATACATACATATATATATATATATACTTATATATATATATATATGCACATATATATATTTACATATATACATATACTTATATACATATATATATATATATATTATTACCTATATAACTAAGTATAAGTATAGATACATATATATATATATACATATATATACATATATATATATATACAAATATACATACATATATACATATATATATATATATACATATCTATATCTATTTACATAAATTACTATATATATATACATCTATATAGTTATATATACATACATATACATATATATATATATCTCTACATCTATCTATCTATACATATATTTACATATATATATATATATATATATATATATATACATATATAGCTACCTATACCTATATATTTATAACCATATAGATATATTTACATATATACATATATATGTATTCATATTACTTACTATACGTGGTATCGCGGGAATATCTGTACCAGTTACTGATATTCCCCGATACACGCATACAGAAAGCGTGTTCGCATTCATCTTCCACCAATCCACCTTACACGTGGCACTTCGTCCTGTTGGTTGCATCTTCCTAGACAACAACCAACTCGACACCGTGCTACACGCCATCTCCGCCTCCACCCCCACCCCTTTATACATACATATATATATACTATATTTACTTTATTTCTGTTTCTATTTCATGCCAGTAAAAAAGATAAAAATATATATATAAAGAGAAAAGATAATCCTTGACTTGCAGGTACTTAGTCTTGCGAGTAGCAAGACCAGTTTTGAAACCCTGATTTGGCTTAAAGCCAAGAACCTGATTTTGAGGGTGTGCCTCAAAGACAAGAATTATTAGAAAAAATTCTAAATAGAAAAACACCAAAAACATAATAAATGAATGGAAGAGATTCGTTGTAGGAAAGGCATAGAAACTTGACTTCTAACCCCACTTCCTTGAGTTCGACCCTGGGCCTAAAAGTGACCAAGATAAAATCAAATAGGCTAGGTAAAAAATATATATTTTGTAAAGAGATGGTTAGGCTCGAATTAGGTTAACCACTATACACATTTCAATGATAAAATCACCATATTAACACACCTATCCAGGTCCGACCATCAGAGACAGAGAATAGAAGAAAGAAAAGAAAGAAGAAGGAAATCAGAGAAGCACTATAGCAACCTTATATTTAAGACATCTGATTTCCAAAATCAGACGTCCATATTTTTTTTGTGCTTCTATATACATTGATATTTTGTGGATCTATTTACATTTCTTGCATTATACTTTGATTTTCATTGTATATTATATTCAATTTTAGAATTGTGTTCTTGATTTTTAGACCCCAATTTGCTCCTAGTGTTCAACCTCAGACTTAAAACTTCGAGTAATAAAATTCATTTGTTTTTGAGTGATTTCAACTATACTACGACGCATTAATTTAACATTGATCTCTCCACGAAAAACACCTGCCTATTGTAGTTGGGGGAACTCTGAACCCTCGTATTCTGACTTTTTCGAGGCTCCTCAAACCTGCGAGGACCTCAACGCCATCTAGAATGATCCATTCTCAAACACCTACAACCCTGGATGGTGTAGTCATCCTAATTTCACGTGGTCAGGAAATAATCAAAATCAGAGACCTCAATATCAGCCCCGACCACAAGCTTCTCATCCATATCAGCTACCTCAGCCTCGGCCCAACCCAACTTATCAATCTGGGCCAACTCATGAAGATCAAATGACTCTTATCCTTCAAACTCTGGCTGACATTCAGAAAATGAATGCGGCTATCCAAAAACAGTACAAAGACGAGATCACAAAGGTTCACAATCAACTCGCTCAGATGGCAAATCTCTGCCAACCTGGTGCACTTCCTTTGCAACCTCTGCCTAACCCGAATAAGGTGTCGAACCAAAGGCACGTTATGAACCCAACTTAGGGCCAAGCTCACTATGTCTATCAGGCCGTTTCTGCTCCATCACCCGACGAGATGGAGGCTTTGACATCATACTCGGGTTATCAGCGGCAACCACCTCTTTTGCCTACACCAACCCAGAACCAAGCAGGACTAAATTCAATTACTACCCGTAGTGGCAAAGCAGCACAAGACCCACCCTATCCAAGCCACTCTCAAGCTAGTAATGAAAACCCAAACCTAGGATAGTCATCCAGGATACCCCTATCCCAGATCAATAGCTTGGACCCATTCTAAAGGAACTTGCAAAGGTTCCATTTCTGGAGGCCTTGACCAAAGGAAAAAGGAAACCCCAACCCGTGGTACTTGAGGAGGACCAGGTCAAGCTCTTTGAGTAGGTCCAAATAAACATCCCCTTGATGGATGCAATATGCCACGTACCGACTTATGCACAATTCCTGAAAGAAGTGTGTACACCCAAGCATAAGCCACAAACCACAGGTGAGAACCCGATAGTACTGTCGAAGCAAGCCAGCTCCATCATCTTGAGTAAGCTCCCACCTAAAGCAAAGGATCCTGGTACCCCTCTAATTTCATGCAAGATCGGTGATTTAGAATTTAACAAAGCCCTTTTGGACCTAAGAGCTTCCATCAATTTGATACCCACATCCCTACTAGACCACTTTGAGGAATCTGAACTCAAACTAACAGAGATGACTTTGCAGTTAGCTGATCGATCCATTAAGTCACCAAAAGGAGTACTCAAGGATTTCATAGTTAGGGTACACGACTTCTACTTTCTTGTGGATTTCATCGTCTTAGACATGGATGCTCCTAAGAACTTGAAGAATACACCGATCATATTAGGAAGGCCTTTTCTGGCCACATCTAGGGCCAATATTAATTGTGAGGAGGGCCAAATTGAGTTAAAATTTGGGAGCAATACATTAAAGATTGACATCTTTAAGGCCCAACAAGAAATTAATTGCGGAGTTATTGAGAAAATTTACGATATCGAGGCCATGATTGACAACCCATGTATCAATGAAAACCCAATTATTTTTTATCAACCACAAGAAGATCAAAACCTGCAATTAGAGGAGCCTGAACCTAACCTAGACACACCCATAGCTCCTTCCTTTGCTCCAGACACCCACCCTGAACCACCTGCTGCTGCTGATAACCCAGTTATGGAATTAAAGCCTATTCCCGATCATTTGAAATATGTCTTTTTAGGTTCCAATCAGATGTTTCCTGTGATTATCAACTCCCGACTCACCTCTGATCAGGAAACACACTTGATTACTATAATCCAACAGCATCGAAGAGCCATTGGATGGACTTTCGATGATCTGACTAGAATTAGCCCCTTATATTGCACACATCACATCTATACCGAAGAGGGCTTACGACCATCCTGTGAAATGAAGAGACGCCTAAATCCAAATCTGCAGGATGTCATGAAAAAGGAGATCATCAAGTGGTTAGATGCAGGGATCATCTACCCGATATCCGACAGTCAGTGGGTGAGTCCAATCCAAGTTGTACCTAAGAAGGCAGGACTCACCGTGATCACGACTGAAACTGGAGAAACCATACCAACCCGTACAGCAAACTCGTGGAGAGTCTGCATTGATTACAGAAGAATCAATTCCTCCACGAAGAAAGATCATTTCCCACTACTGTTCATTGATCAGATCCTCAAGAAACTAGAGAAAAATCGATTCTTCTGCTTCTTGGACGAGTACTCCAGTTACAACCAGGTTGCAATCCATCCTGAGGACTAAGAGAAGACTACCTTCACCTACCCCTTCGGGACGTACTCATTCCGAAGGATGCCATTTGGTCTTTGCAATGCACCCGCTACTTTTCCGCGATGCATGCTTGCCATATTCTCAGATATGGTAGGTGAATACCTTGAGGTCTTCATGGATGACTTCTTGGTATTTGGAGAATCTTTTGATGATTGCCTCCTACACTTGGTCGAAATCCTCAGGTGGTGCATTGACGTGAATTTGGTTCTTTCCTGGGAAAAGAGCCTCTTCATGGTACATGAGGGAATTGTCCTGGGACATCTCATCTCTGAAAAAGGCATCCAGGTTGATCGAGCTAAGGTGAATCTTATTTTCAAACTCCCTATGCCTAGCTCGATCAAAGACATTCGTTCATTTCTGGGGCACGTCAATTTTTACCATCGATTCATTCCCGATTTCTCGAAAATCGCACGGCCCCTGACTAATCTTCTCTCTAAGGATGCCCATTTAGAAATTACTGAGGAGTGCACTCAGGCATTTGAGATCCTACGTGATCGAATTACCCAAGCACCTATCTTGCAGTCCTTTGATTGGTCTCAACCCTTTAAGATCATGTGCAATCCATCTGATTATGTTGTGGGTACGGTACTTGGGTAGAAAATAGACGGGAAACCCATGATCATCTACTACGCTAGCAGGACACTTGACGAGGCTCAGCGTAATTACACAATTACTGAGAAAGAGCTGCTAGCTGTAGTATTTGACCTGGAAAAATTTAGATCATATCTTCTGGGTTCTCGTGTTATTATTTACTCGGATCACACTACAGTGAGGCACCTCCTCTCGAAGAAGGGTGCGAAACCTCGACTAATCCGCTGGATCTTGCTGTTGCAAGAATTTGATCTCGAGATTTGTGATAAGGTGAGAAAGCAAAATGTGGTAGCTGACCATTTGTCCCATCTTCCTTCTTTAGTCATTGACTCGTCTGGTCTGATCACCAAGCATTTTCCTGACGAGCACCTGCTGGCCAATCACAGTCTCCCTTGGTTTGCTGATATTGTAAACTACTTGGTTACGGGGAAAGTCCCACCAGATTGGGCAACTTCCAGGCGGGACAAATTGATTGCCAAGGCCAAGTACTATATTTGGGAGGAACCATACCTCTTCCACATTGGCAATGATCAGGTGATCAAGAGATGCATTCCTGATGACGAGGTCAACGACGTGATCTCATTCTGTCATGACCAGGCCTGTGGCAGCCATTTCTCTAGGCGTAAAATCGCAGCAAAAATTCTCCAGTGTGGGTTCTTTTGGCCCACTTTTTTCAAAGATGCACAGACGTATTGTAGGGCATACGCTCATTGTCAGACCCTTGGCAAAATGGGCCCATTGGATATGATGCCCTTAAACCCGATTATTGTGTGCGAAATCTTTGACATTTAGGGAATTGATTTCATGAGACCCTTTCCCTAATCTAACAGCTTCAAGTACATTCTACTCAATGTTGATTATGTCTCTAAATGGATTGAAGCCGTCCCCACGAGAACTAGTGATCCTAAAGTTGTCCTTCGATTTATCCAGGAGAACATCTTTACCAGATTTAGGGTTCCTAAGGCCATCATCAACGATGGTGGGTCTCATTTCAATAATGTGCACTTCCAGTCCTTAATGAAAAAGTACAGGGTGTCACATCGTATCTCAACTCCTCACCACCCCCAGACTAATGGACTAGCAGAATTGTCAAATCGAGAGATCAAGAAGATCCTTCAGGTCACTATTCGGCTTGATAGGAAGGATTGGTCACTTGCCTTCCGGAAGCTTTGTGGGCCTATAGGACCGCCCACAAGACCCAATTAGGCATGTCGCCCTTCATATTAGTGTATGGAAAGGCATGTCACCTTCTCGTCGAGATGGAGCACAAGGCTTATTGGGCAATGCAGAAGTGCAATCTGGATCTAATGAAGCTAGAATACACCGTTGGTCGCAATTGAGCGAGATCGAAGAATTACACAATGACGCATATGAGAACTCACATATCTACAAAGGGCAGGTCAAAGCCTTCCATGACAGGCACATTATGAGAAAATCTTTCCACCCTGGTCAAAAAGTCATACTCTTTGATGCCAAACTCAAACTATTCCCAGGAAAACTCAGATCAAAATGGATTAGACCATTCTTGGTGAGACAAATCTTTGGAAATTGAGCCATTCAAATTAATGAACTCAGCCTTGATTCTGAACCTTTTATCGTGAATGGTTAGAGACTCAAACCATTCGTCGAACTCACTGACTTAAACTTGGCTGCTTTCTCTTTTGATCTCCATTCTCCCTGAGCATATTGCTCCTGGCTAATGGCATTAAACTCAGTGCTTAACGGGAGGCAACCCGTCATCTTTTTGAAAAATCCAAAACCCTTCTTGACACATCCCATGCTAAACTCATATTGCACTTTAGGGTTCGTCCATTAGAACAGCCGACCCCACCTCCGGTACTCATACCAGAGCTTGAAATCATCCGCAACAGTCACCCCAACTCGTCCACCCACCTAAACCTATTCTAATGTACGATCTAAGTTGAACTCGAACCCACCTAATTTACAATGAGGACATTGCAAATCGTAGGCATGGGGGGGTATTAAAATGCAAAACGCTATGAGAATCACTTCACATGAAAGGGTTTCATCAAAAAAAAAAAGGAGGAAATTTTGAAAGATCGCATATCATTCTTGAGGAGGAAAAGGGGAGGTGATTTAAAATGTCAAAAAGGAGCACAATTTGAAACAAAAAGAGAGTCATTAGTAAAATATTGAGGAATCTACTTAGTTCTAGACTAAATCAAAAGAAAGAAATAAAAGACAAAAAGTGCTAAGAGACATAGAGGTTGGTATGAATGCTGATCTTAGGCCTCTTGGGCTTTTTTTTCTTGAAACAGAAAGGAAAGCTATCGAATCGTCGATAGCAATCCAAGAGAGCTTTTATCTCTTGGGCTTGTTTTTAGGCTTAAAAATTCAAGTATTCGTTAAGATCTGGATAGTCCTCAAGAGGTTGAGGAAAATGCAAAGCTTAAGTATTAGGTCTAAGGCTTAGGGATTATTCGACCTCGTTAACTGGCCTCTGGTTTACAAGACTCCGTAACTGATAACACCACACAAGGGGGTAGTAATTAGGTTGAATATGGCCCATCTTTAGAATAAAAGGCGCAACATAAAGTAGAATAGGAGCATTGCATGCATTAAGTACCAAGATTGCTTATAAACTATATTAATGGCCATTTGTGTAAAGCATTTGTCAAAGCAGGCCTCAGATGAGCAATCGGACCGCACGGATGGATTCAGAATGACGAACGGAGTCCAACGGACTCAAGATCGGCCAAATCCGACATCCGGAGCTCCCACAATGGGCCCAAGAAATTCTGACCGTTGATCTGGAGATCAACGGCCTAGAGAGCGCCACGTCAGCCCGCCCCCACCGCTAGCGTACCCTCAGCCGGCCAAGGACAAATCTCGACCGTTGATCTCCGATCGAACGGCCGAGATCCGCGAGCTCGCCCGCGGTCGCCGCGACAAAACACGGGCGTGGCTCAACGGTTAGTGCATACGCCCGCATCGCTGCGACGTGTGTTCGAGCCGCGCGGAGCAGAAATCGAAGGCGAGTGAAGGGCGCGGCAAAATTGGGCCGCCCGATCAGCAGCGGGCAGCCAGGATAGCGCCACGCGGCGTGACGACAGCTCCCTAGCGCACGCCGGGCGGAAACGCGCGCGCGCGCGCGCCCGAGGCACGATCTCAGCGCGGGTGCCGAAGGCTCTCAGCCGTCCGATCTTCGATCGGACGGCTCTCGATCAGCGGCCACGGATCGCGCGGAGAAGAAGACCAGGGCGGGCACCTGACCGGCGGCAAGAGGGCTTCACTGACATTTATAGAACGGTTTTAGCGATGCTCTGGATGTCGCTAAAGCCCATTCTTCTTTTAGGAAGCCCTTAACTCTATTTAAACCCCCTTCCACCACCATTCAAGGCATACTCTCTCACTTACAACTACTCCACTCCTCTCTTAGCTAGCTTTAGGCACTCTTGTAATCGCCAGAGACGACGAGCCGCCGACGGAGCCTCCTCCACCGCCATGGCTGCCTCGTCGCTCTCCACTCTCTCTCCATCTCTCTCTCTCTCTCTTTTAAGCTTTCATTTACTCTTGTTAAAGCATGTATTTAATGTTGTAAGCTATGAACTATGAATGCACGTTTAATGAAATTATTTTCCGTTCAATCGCCATTTTAATTTCTGTTCAAAGTGCATGATCAAAACCAAGAGCTTTCTAACCCTAAACTCTCTCTCTATCTCTCGCTTTTCAAAACCGTCTCTTTTGCAAGCAAAACTCTGCCTTTTTCGTGACAACAAGTGGTAAACAAAATCCGATTTCCACGCCTCCCTGAGACCGACACTCGGACTCACCTCCATTTGCTTCTTTTAAAACCGACGTATCAAGTACGACTATAACGACACCTCTTAACACATACGCACAAGAGCACGTCAGTTTTTGGCGCCGTTGCCGGGGAGGCAACGGATTTGTTTTATCACCTCCATTCCACACTCATTCTCACATCGTCTAATGCCCTATTTTCCTTTTTACTTGACGGTTGCAGGAATTCGGCACATGGACGGTGAAGCGACGCATTCCACGACGGTAGCAAGGGAGTAGGCACCTCGAGGACCGATAGTGAGTAACCTGTCTCTCATTGTTTGCTTGCGTGAAAAAGCTAAAAAAATTGTAAACACTGAAAAAAATTGGTGTGGTGTATGATTGCTTGACCCACATCCATAACACATCACCCCACAAAAAAATGTACACTCTAACATTCTGAACAAATTCTTGGAGTGTTCTTTTCTTTTTCTTGAGTGGTGTTTGCGAAGCCACCGTGAATTGACCTGGGCCGCACCACTCAACCCTAAAACTGACTCATCTAATAGAAGCGGCATGACCATCAGGATGAGTACACTAGGGTTTTAGAGCCTCTACAAAAGAAAAGGAAATTTACTTTCACCAAGTTGTGTGCAGAACTTGACGCGCCCACTGAAACTTGTTTGAAAACATTAAGACACGTCAACCCTAAAAATGTACTAAACTAAGGATGAAACACTAAAAGACACCACATCTTAACAAATCCTTGCTTGAAAACCATGTTTTGCTAGAAGCACACACTTTGAAAGTGGAAAATTAAGAGGCACCACCCCAATCAACGCCTCATCACATCACCCTAAGCACAAGCACTATCCTAACCCTTTAAAACTGAGTAGACGTGCCCTAGGCAGGACTGAGTTAAGTCTCAAAAGGTGAGGTTTTGTTTGCTAGGCACTTGGCTTTCATTCCCTTGGTAGAATCTGGTGACTAGGCTACGGGGCAGTGTCAACCGACCGCGGTTGTGGGGTTTATGGAACCGGAGGCGCAAGCCAAAGGAAGAACCTTCCCTGCAATCCCCTCGTAATCAACCTGGCCAGATTAGCCTTAGGAAGGGGAGTCCAGTGCTTACGGACTTAATCACCCTTTGTGAGATTTCTAGGTCTCCTAAGGAATACACCATAAGGATTAGGCTTGAGTGCTTGATTGAAACACATTTCTCGCATCTGTCGCCCTCCACATCCCCTCCTGTTCTTCTCTAGTGTATGCACGAGAGGCGCTCACTGCATCCCGAATTGTGTGTTTTGGGGCAGGAATCTAGGCGACGTAATTCTGTTGAAAACATGGCTGAACCTAGGGTAGATGAGGTTGAAGATCAACCCCCACCAGACGATATGGCCATCATCCAAGCTCAAATCAATGCTAACCATCGGCTTCAGCAACAACAAATCCACACCATCATGCAAGCCATACAACAGTTACAGAACCCGCAAGAACAACCACCACCTTTCCACGACATACCAGGGCAACCACCACTTGATTTACCGCCATTTCAGGACCAGCCAAGACCCCTCCACGATTTCTATAATCCCTCTGCTATTAGAGTCGAGCCACACATTAGGATCCCCGAGGGGGGAGATGATTTTGAGTTGAAACCAAACGTCTTAAGTTTGATCCAGAGCCACTTTCATGGAAGCTCAAATGAGGACCCCTTTCAACACCTAGAGGATCTCGACCGCATAGCACGAACGGTGAAACCTAGGAACATTAGCCTTGACATTGTTCTAATCAAGATGTTCCCTTTCTCATTAAGAGACAAGGCTTCTCATTGGCTTAGAACCCTAGGTAGACCCATCACCACCTGGGAAGAACTGAGGCATGCATTTTTAAAGAAATTCTTCCCCATAGGAAAGACCAATGCCCTCAGAAGAGCTATCATTACCTTCACACTCCAGGGTGGGGAACAATTTCATGAGGCGTGGGAAAGATTTAATGAACTTTTGAGGAAATGCCCACACCACGAAGTCCCAAGGTGGCAATTGGCGCAGATCTTTTACCACGGTCTGGACAGCAACCTACGGAACTTCGTTGATGCCTCATGCGGGGGAAACTTCCTAAACAAAGATGAGGAGAGCGCGTTTGAGCCCTTTGACTCTATGAGCAAGAATTCACTCAACAATGCCTCCATGAACCAGTTTAACAGGTCCAGTCAACCCCGTGGTGGGATTTATGAGGTGCAAGCAAATTCTGGAATGGTTGACATGGACATCATTGCCAAAAAGTTGGATCGAGTGGAATTGGTGGACAAAAAGATTGATGAGCTACTGAATCAGACCAGGAACCCCTTGTAGACTTTCTCCCTACCAAAGGGAGCACATAATGTTGACCTGGTCCAGCCCTTCACCCAACTGAACCTGGAACAACCCCCGACCACATTCCAGGGAGGGACCTTTGCTCCCTCGACCCTTGATCACTCCCTTCCCTCTTCATCAACATCGGCTATCTTAGAAGATGTGCAAGCCGTCTAAGGTTATGCGAAACCTGACCCTTTCTCCAACACTTACAACACCGGCTGGCGCAACCACCCTAACTTTGGTTGGACAAACCAAAAACCACCGCAATTCCAAAAGCAGCCCAGGCCAAACCAGCAGCCACCCTTGCCCCCTATCAGCAAGGACCGCCAATTAGACCCCAATATAACCAGAATAGGGCGGCCCCTCCCCCAGAAAACCAAATGGATACCTTAATAAAGATGATGGATGACATGAACCAGAAACATCAGGAAGAAATGGCCTTGGTAAAGGGACAGTTAAGCCAACTCTTGGACTGTAAATAGAAAGGATCTCTACCTTCCCAACCACAACCGAACCCGCGAAAAATAATTAACAGAGGCCCCAATTCGCAAGGGTTCCAAGGCAATCCCGGGTAGGCTCACATGATCCAGCCAGCCCCACAAACACCTCCTGGGTTTGGCGCTTCTTCATCCTCGTCTTCTCAAGGATCACCCCATGGCCCCAATGCCTCTGCAAATGCTGTGACCTTGAGAAGCGGCACCAAAATCCAAGATCCCAAATGGCCGAATCTCCCCGAGACTTTACCTGTTGAAATACCCGACTCAGAAGAGGCACCAACCAAGGACCCAGACATGGAACCAGTCCACATTCAGACACCCTACCCTGAGGCCTTGGAAACAATTAAGAAAAAGAAGAATGCTGTGGAAACTGAGGAGCTGTTGGAGATTTTTAAGCAAGTACAGATTAATATTCTGCTCCTAGAAGCCATCAAACACATCCCCGCTTACGCCAAGTTCTTAAAGGATGCCTGTACACCCAAGCGTAAGCCGAGACCTCAAGCGCCTAGGAAGGTTGTACTCTCTGAGCAAGCGAGTTCCGTGATATCAAGCAACCTTCCACTCAAACAAACTGACCCAGGAGCGCCCCTGATTTCCTGCAATATCGGGGACATGACATTTGATAGAGTGCTCCTGGACCTAGGTGCTTCTAACAATCTAATTCCAACAACCCTGTACCACCAATTTGGTTTTGGGGAGCTGGCAGATAGATCAGTGAAAACCCCGAAGGGGGTTGTCGAGGACGTAATTGTACGGGTCAAGGACTTCTATTTCCCAGTCGAATTTTTGGTGCTCAACATGGAGGTCCCTGAAAAATTACAGAACGCACCCATAATCTTAGGCAGACCTTTCTTAGCTATGGCTAAAGCAAACATCGACTGCGACACGGGATGTATGGAAATCGCCTTCGGAGATAGGAAAATGCAATTGGATATCTTCCGGGCGACAAAGTCTTTTGATTGCGATTACATTGAGGAGCATGATCCCGTGGAAACTTTAATCGAGGAATGCCCTACCCTCAGTTCTGTCTCAGACCACCAAACCCGTAGTTCTGACCCGTCACCATCATTACCCGTGGACCTCTGTAAGGCTGAGTATCATCACATGACACCATTTGAAGAGATCGATGTTGATCAACTACCGCCCTTTCCATTCCCATCGACTGTGGTCCCACCCGCACCTGAACTTAAACCATTGCCCGAGAATCTCAAGTACGTCTTCTTGGGACCTGACCAGACCTTCCCAGTGATTATTAATTCCCATCTAACCAAGGATCAGGAACTAAGGTTGACTGCAACTCTTTCAGAACATCGGGCCGCCATTGGTTGGACCATCTCGGATCTAAGAGGAATTAGCCTCACCTATTGCACCCACAAGATTTACCTGGAAGACGGGGCCCGACCTTCCCGCCAGATGCAGAGACGGTTAAACCCTAACAAGCGGGAGGTCGTTAAAAAAGAAATTATCAAGTGGCTCGACGCCGAAATCATCTACCCTATCTCTGATAGCCCCTGGGTGAGCCCCACTCAAGTGGTTCCAAAGAAGGCTGGGCTCACCGTTGTCACTAATGATCATGGCAAATCCATCCCCACCCACACCACCACCGCATGGCGGGTGTGTATTGATTATAGGAATCTTAAAGAAGCCACTAAGAAGGACCACTTCCCCTTGCCATTCATTGACCAAATCCTTGAAAGATTGGCAAGGCAGAAGTATTTTTGCTTCCGGGATGGATATTCAGGATATAACCAAGTCGCAATTGCTCCGGAAGATCAGGAAAAGACCACATTCACTTGCCCGTATGGCACATTTGCATTCCGTCGAATGCCGTTCGGGTTATGCAACGCACCTGCGACCTTCCAACGTTGCATGCTAGCCATTTTTTCAGAAATGGTGGGTGAATACTTGGTCTTTATGGATGATTTCTCTGTATTTAGGAATTCATTCGACCATTGTTTGAGCAACTTGGAGAAAATCCTGAAACGATGTATCGAGGTTAACTTGGTGTTAAGTTGGGAAAAGAGCCATTTTATGGTTCAAGAAGGAATTGTCCTCAGACACATCGTTTCACATAGGGGCATCGAGGTAGATCGAGCTAAGGTTGATTTAATTTCCAAACTTCCTCCACCTAGTTCGGTCCAGCAGATTCGCTCTTTCCTAGGACATGTTGGCTTCTAACGAAGGTTCATCAAAGACTTTTCCAAACTTTCCAAACCCTTGACCGACCTTCTAGCCAACGACGCCACTTTCCACATGTCTCCTGATTGCATCCAGGCTTATCACACCCTCCGGGACTTGGTCTCCACGGCACCTGTACTTCAACCCCCAGACTGGTCCCAGGATTTTGAGATTATGTGTGACGCATCAGATTTTGCCATAGGCGCTGCCCTGGGAAAAAGGCAATACAAGAAACCCGTGGTGATCTACTACGCAAGCAAAACGTTGGACGAGGACCAACGTAATTATACGGTCACAGAAAAAGAGTTGCTCGCTGTAGTCTTTGGACTGCAAAAATTCCGATCAAACTTGTTGGGATCCCACGTGACTATCTACACCGACCATTCAGCCATCCGGCACCTGTTGGCCAAAAAGGACGCAAAACCCAGGCTCATCAGATGGATCCTGCTTTTGCAGGAATTTGACCTGGAAATCCGAGACAAGGCCGAATCGAAAAATGTGGTGGCTGACCACCTGTCAAGACTTCATCCAGACCACATTGAACCCTCCCTACCTCTATCTGATACCTTCCCTGATGAACACATCCTAGCCGTGCAAGACAAGAAAATGCCATGGTATGCTGACTATGTCAACTACCTGGTTATAGGACAAACCCCGCACAGCTGGTCCAGACAGCAACGAGACAGGTTCTTGGCTGAGGCCAAGCACTATTTCTGGGATGATCCCATGTTGTTTCGCCTCTGTGCTGATCAGATCATTAGGAGGTGCCTCCCCGAAGACGAAGTTCAGAGTGTGCTTTCCTTTTGTCATGACCAAGCGTGTGGCGGCCATTTCTCTAGCAAGAAAACAGCTGCAAAAGTTTTGTAGTCTGGATTTTATTGGCCGTCCCTATTTAAGGATGCACACATCTTTGCCAAGAATTGCGCACGATGCCAAACACTGGGGACCATGACCAAGAAAGATATGATGCCCCTTCAGCCCATTTTGATTGTCGAAATCTTCGATGTTTGGGGTATCAATTTTATGGGCCCCTTTCCACCATCCAACGGCTTCGAGTACATCCTGGTCTCGGTAGACTATGTTTCCAAATGGATTGAAGCCGTCGCCACTCGACGATGCGATCACAAGACGGTCATGGACTTTGTGAAGAAGAACATCTTTTCCCGGTTTGGAATACCCAAGACCATGGTCAGTGATGGTGGAAGCCATTTTATCCATTCCCAATTCCGTGCCCTACTTAGAAAATACGGGGTAAACCACCGCATTGCCACCCCGTATCATCCACAAACAAATGGGCAGACTGAGGCCTCAAACAGACAAATCAAGAATATTTTACAGAAGACTGTGAGACCTAACAGGAAAGACTGGTCCACACGACTTGATGATGCCCTGTGGGCATACAGGACTGCTTTTAAGACCCCGATAGGCATGTCGCCTTATCACTTGGTCTTTGGCAAAGCTTGCCATCTCCCTGTCGAATTGGAACACCGGGCTTACTGGGCTGTCAAGCAATGTAACATGGATCCCCAGTTAGCCGGTGAGCAAAGGATGCTTCAATTATCTGAGCTCGAAGAAATTCGTCGGGACGCCTTTGACAATAGTCGGCTATATAAGGAGAAAATGAAAGCCGTCCATGACCGACTCATTCATAGAAAAACCTTTGAGCCGAACCAACAAGTCTGGCTGTTTGATGCACGCCTGAAACTCTTCCCAGGGAAACTTAGGTCCAAATGGACGGGACCATTTCGGGTGGTCAAGCCCTATTCTAATGGGGCAGTTGAAATCGCTGATCTTAACACTGGGCACACTTTTACAGTTAATGGTCAAAGATTGAAGCATTTCCTGGCCCAGGTACCCCCCAAGGAAAGTGTCACCTTGTTGAGGGCTGACACCAAGCACCGCCCAGCTGGAGGCGTTAAACTCAGCGCTTCCTAGGAGGCAACCCAGAGGATTCAGACTGATCTGGTAATTTACGTCACTCAGGTACTATTTTTTTTGAACCCTTTTGCATCCATGTACTTGCCAATCAGGACATTGTCCAACTTAAGCATGGGGGGATGGTAAATTGCATAATCCTGAGCTTAATTAATCAGTCTGAATTAATTAATTAATTAATTAAAAATGATGAATTTAGGAAGAAAACTTAGGCATTAGAAACTTGTCAATAGTGGGAAATAATACAAAAAGAACTTAAACACTTAGACTTTTCAGGCCTTCAGGCTTAATCAGCCCTGGTGTCCGTTAAAATATGGATTTAGTGGCGAATCCTTGCAACTTTAAGCTATTCTAATCCACCTACTAAATAAGGTAATAAGTATATGACTTATCAACTCACCCTCTAACTCAGGAAAACTTTGTGTCTAAGCATCTACACACATTTTTGCACAGACTCACTTCTCGGAGATTTTGACAGAAATTGGGTAGCAAATGAACTCTCTAGGGTGGTATGGCTGGCAAGTTGTCGTGGGTAACAGCCCATTGGCAGGTTGTCCAGAACCCAGCCACAGGCCATTTCCTTTTCGCTGCCTCTAGGTACATTTGAGATCAGGGAAGCCACCCACAAAAGAAAAAAAAAAGAAGAAGAAAAGAAAATAAACCACTTCACCGCACAAGTATGGCTGGCAAGTGATCGTAGGTAACAGCCCATTGGTCGGTTGTCCAGAGCCCAACTTAATAATTGCACAAAAAAGACCAAAACGCCTAAGGAAGAAGCGAGGAAGTAGTATAAGCTGGGGAGATATACACTGGAAAATCCTTGTGTTGACCCCAAGTAAAACTAACATAGGGAGAAAGCTACCAATCGAACAAATACACCTTCAGGCAAAAATATTTTCTTTTTCGGTCACCTAGAGGTGTAGAAACTCGAAGTCTGTCTCAATTACCGTTAAGTGAGTCTATCACAACATTCACACCAAGATGCTTAGCACTTAGGGTTTTGACCGAGTTTTGGGTGGGTTGGGTAGCCGTAAAAAGTTACCAACCCACACTGAATTCCGAAAAAATTCTAAGAAAATATACATACGTATACATATGTACATTAAAGCAAGGATTCGGGCGATTCGTATTTTGGAAGACACTCGGGCGCTACTTAGTCTTTGTAGATTAAGATCTTCATATATTTCCTCTTATTGACAAGTAACGAAGTGCCTAAGCAATTACTTCTTGAATTCTCCAAGGAAATAAAGGCTAGAATAAACCTTGCTAGGGACTAGCAAGGAGTAAGCATGGGGGTATGATAACACCACACAACGGGGTAGTAATTAGGTTGAATATGGCCCATCTTTAGAATAAAAGGCGCAACATAAAGTAGAATAGGAGCATTGCATGCATCAAGTACCAAGATTGCTTATAAACTGTATTAATGGCCATTTGTGGAAAGAATTTGTCAAAGCAGGCCTCAAATGAGCAATCGGACCACATGGATGGAATCAGAACGACGAACGGAGTCCAACGGACTCAAGATCGGCCAAATCCGACATCCGGAGCTCCCACAATGGGCCCAAGAAATTCTGACCATTGATCTGGAGATCAACGGCCCAGAGAGCACCACGTCAGCCTGCCCCCACCGCTAGCGCACCCTCAGCCGGCCAATGACAAATCTCGGCCGTTGATCTTCGATCGAACGGCCGAGATCCGCGCGCTCGCCCGCGGTCGCCGCGACAAAGCGCTGGCGTGGCACAACGGTTAGCGCGCACGCTCGCATCGTCGCAACGCGCGTTCGAGCCGCGCGGAGCAGAAATCGAAGGCGAGCGAAGGGCGCGGCAAAATTGGGCCGCCCTATCAGCAGCGGGCGGCCAGGATAGCGCCACACGGTGCAACGACAACTCCCTAGCGCCCATGCGCGCGCGCATGCCGGGCGGAAATGCGCGCGCGCACGCACGCCCGAGGTGCGATCTCAGCGCGGGCGTCGAAGGCTCTCAGGCTCTCGATCAGCGGCCATGGATCGTGTGGAGAAGAAGACCAGGGTGAGCAGCTGATCGGCGGCAAGAGGGCTTCACCGACGTTTATAGAAGCGGTTTTAGCGACGCTCTGGATGTCGCTAAAGCCCATTCTTCTTTTAGGAAGCCCTTAACTCTATTTAAACCCCCTTCCACCACCATTCAAGGCATACTCTCCCACTTACAACTACTCCACTCCTCTCTTAGCTAGCTTTAGGCACTCTTGTAATCGCCGGAGACGACGAGCCACCGACGCAGCCTCCTCCACCGCCGTGGCTGCCTCGTCGCTCTCCACTCTCTCTCCATCTCTCTCTCTCTTTTAAGCTTTCAATTACTCTTGTTAAAGCATGTATTTAATGTTGTAAGCTATGAACTATGAATGCATGTTTAATGAAATTATTTTCCGTTCAATCACCATTTTAATTTCTATTCAAAGTGCATGATCAAAACCAAGAGCTTTCTAACCCTAAACTCTCTCTCTCTATCTCTCGCTTTTCAAAACCATCTCTTTCGCAAGCAAAACTCCGCCTTTTTCGTGACAACAAGTGGTAAACAAAATCCGATTTCCACACCTCCCTGAGACCGACACTCGGACTCACCTCCATTTACTTCTTTTAAAATCGACGTATCAAGTGCGACTATAACGACACCTCTTAACACATACGCACAAGAGCACGTCAGTAACCTAGGCACCCTAATCCACACATAGTCTGGCTCAGTGCGCTTAATATCAAAATCATGCAAATGCGTTAATTCTGTTCTGAAAAGCTACCTAAATTAGTAGCGGCTTATCAACATAAGTTGATTTGGAAGAGTTCCCGGCACGGAGAGGTGGGAAATTCCCCTTGAAGATGAGAAATAACATACCATCTCCTCGGTGCTTGTCTCCTAGGATATATAAATATCCTACCGGGGGCACGTAAGCACCTTGTGCTAGTTTAGGTGCCATGGGCGAGATTATCCCAAAATGTCGATTGCCAGGGCCTGAATTTAGCTACAGAACACCAAGGGTGGCACTATCTCGAAGTGTTGAAAGCCAGGGTTCTGGGGGTTTCCATGGGCAGTGTTATCTCGAAGCATCGATTTCCAGGGACCCTACGAGGATTGATGGTGGGAGCGAGGAATCCAATACAAGCCGTGTTGTAAAGCCAATACAAAGCTAGAAATAAAGAAAGAAAAGAGAGAGAAAATGATTCAAAAATAAAAAAATCTTTTGTCACTCTCTTACAAAAATGCACTGCAAACTAAACTTGGACTAAACATGTTTTAAGCATGGGTGCTTTAACCACAGAGTTTAACGAACGTTAAGATAGTTCCTGTGGGCCGTAGAAACCTTCGTGGTGGACTGAGGCTAGAGCTAGTCAGGTTCGGATCTTGGTTGGTACTTGAGTACCTCTAGGCCTACTATTGGCATTCTGACCTAATCTACAAAAGAAAGCACACATTAGAAATCTGAGCATAAAAATAGCATGGTCTAGAATTTGAGTTAATTCCATGAGATTTTTCTAAGGGACCAGCAAAAGCTAAGTATGAGGGTATGATGAGAACACCATCATGAGCCATAACTAGCTCAATTTGATCTGATTAAGTCATTAAATGCTCTTGCATAACCAACAGAAGGCCATAATTCATTGA
The DNA here is from genome assembly GCA_037157565.1 of Thalassia testudinum. Taxonomy (NCBI): domain Eukaryota; kingdom Viridiplantae; phylum Streptophyta; class Magnoliopsida; order Alismatales; family Hydrocharitaceae; genus Thalassia; species Thalassia testudinum. Next base: position 53,833,467 of record JAZHRO010000025.1, on the reverse strand, counting down.
AAATCCTTTTAGAGAGAAATACAAGAAACCTGGATTAAAACTATAATTTTACCATCATATCTTCAATGCAAAATAATCATGAGTTTTCTCAAGGGTTAATTAAGGGTCAAATGATCTTAAGAGTCTAACAAGTGGGTTAGCACAGACAAAGAAGGGTTATCGCATGTTTTGAGAACTAAATGACTTCTGAAACCCTAAAAATAGACCCGCTTTATTAACTGAGGTTTTGGTCTGGATAAAATTCACCTAAACCCTCTAAAATTTATGAAAAAATATTCTCTATGGTTTGGTACCTTGAATTTGACTATCAGAATCCATCTTGACCTAAAATAGACCCACAGGCAAAATTTTGCCCTAATTTAGGTAATTGTGAATTTCTCTAGCCAAACTTGGTCAAAACTTAAATCTAACTTCACCATTGGATTCCTTGGGTCCAAATTAGGTTTGTATCAAAATTTGGGCCTAATCTGAGTTTGTCTTGACCTAGTTTACACTTTGGTCCTGTCTGTTTCTTTTATCTCATACACAAGCCCCTAACTTTTGGATTTCTTACAAATAGCCCCCCAACTTTGTCATCTTATTCACAAATAGGTCCCTTTCGCCATGAAATCCTAATCCTACAACTTTGACGACCTTTGATTGAGGAGAACTCCATCTCTGATCAATCAATCCCTTCACAAATTAGAAGGGAGATTCCTTGAGGAGTCCTCTTTCCAACGAATCCGGTCTTGAGCCCCAAAACCTTCCCAATCTCTCATGCGAACACATGAGAGATTTGAGTATCTTTAGGTTTCCAACTTTGGTGAGTTTTCCTAGCTTCCTCTAAGCTCAAATCAACCTCTAGAGCCCTATAAAATGACCCTTCACACATGGTTGTTTTCCTCAGCAAGTCTTGGCAAGCCAAAAGCCTCTAAATCCCTTCCTCTAGCCTCCAACGACCGCTGCTCTAGCGAACTCCTCGATCCTCCTCCTCCAGCCATCCAACGACCAAATTGGTCAGCTCTCTCAACTTCCCTCTTCGTTGCGACCCTCCTCAGCCAAAGGGAGGGCATACCTCCGCCTACTTCATCATCGTCGTCTGATCGTCTTCTCCTTCTCCAACGTCTGTCTACCACAACCGACCGCCTTCGCCTCTCTACCTCATCTCTAAGTATCTCTATCCCTTTCTCTCTCCCTCTACTTTTTCTCGCACTCACAACTCATGCACGATCATCGTATCACCCTGACCACCTTCAATTCTTCCACTCCGACCACATCTCCGACGAAGCGCCTCCACCTCTCCACACCTCCATCCACTTCGCCACCGACTCCAAAAGCTCTGCCATAACATGAAGGGAAAAAGCTCTCTACCAATTCACCCTATTCGCCACTCTACGACTCCCCCGAACTCCACCCTCACCGCACCTCTTTCCAAGGTCGTACGACCTTCTCATGCATGCACTTGCCTCACCACCCACACATCACGTTCGCCATCTTACGGTGATCCTACTGAGCATATTTGATGTGGCCAAAAGGCCTTATCTTCTATTTTAGGTTCTAGGTCGGAGCTCCGCTACCACGTCATCTTCTTTGACCTCGGCTGTAGCAACCAGGTCGTGTTCTTCAGTGTTCTCTTCCCCAGTTATTGCGGACACCTTCCAGGAACATCCCCTGCTCCTCAATTGCAGCTGCCCAAGTCACTTGCACCATCAATTCAGATGCCCTTCAGTTACAGCTCTTGCGGGATTTCGCAAAGATAGTAGGGGGACTTTAGTCCCATATTCGAAACGAACAAAGCCCCGCAGGGGATAAGTTGAATTCGTGCTAGTGGCTTATCACCTCAGCACTCACAGGGGGTAAGATCCTCCCACGCACGCCTCACTCAAGCCTCACGCATGCCCTCGCCCGCGCCCATGCCTCACGGGTCTAGGCCTTGGTCCATTTACCTAGATACCCAGGTCTATTATGGTTCGCTTGATTCTGAGAGAGAAAGAGAGAGGAAAGGGGGGTTTTGCTCTGCCGCCCTCCTCTCAACACTTAGTGATTTATGAGGGAGGCTTTTGCCTCTACTGGTATTGGTGCTGAGCTCTGTGTTGTGCCTTCTCTGGAGCTTAAGGAGGCAGAAGTAGAGAGAAAGGGAAGGAAGGGGAAGGGTGCCCTCTTAGCACTGTAGCAGTTGGATGGTTAAGCCGTCTAGTTCAGAATTCCATTGTCTGATCTCTGAGGGAGTGCACTATGCACTTATCCTACGTGGATTTAAATTGATTGATACTGTTAAGATATTTAATATTATTGTGAGGGGTAATTGGTGATTTAAATCACCATTTTACCCCATTCTTTTTGCACTATTTGACATTTGCTTTCATTTATATATCATTATTGCTTGGAGTTCTATTATAAATTGCTTATATTATGCTTGAATTGTAATCTTGAGAATTATTTTACTAATTGCTCCCTATGTTCGACCTCAGACTTCCATTCAAGTATAAATTCTATTTGTTTTTTACGCTAATTCAATCTATACTACAACGCATCGATTTTAAAATCCGATTCAAAGCGATTAACAAGGATGTCCCTCCATTCCTACGTAAGTGGTATAAGAGGAAGTAGCGACTAGAGATCCTAACCTACTTTGTTGTGAGGGGAAAAGGTAAAATTGGTTGATATAGATGGCCAAACAAGTTATTCAATGCAATTATGCAACCTAATCCAACCTTCAAGTTCCCTAGGACTTATACCTTGCTTCAATGATACTCTAAGGTGATCTAGTGAGAAGTTACTCCAAGGACAGAATTAAGGGATGTAAGTAGGGTGAACCCTTCCTTTGAGGCGATGCGTAAGCCATACCTCTTAAGTACCCTTTTGTTCCTTTAAGGGGTGTCCCTCTCCTTGAAGTATCAAAACACATGGTCACAGGATAGTACCACCACCACAAGGTGAAATAGGAGGGACTGAGACCTAGTGTGGTGCCAAGTGTGCGTGCTCAATGTCAGAAGTGTGAATCACACCGCAAATTAGTTTGATTTTTAGAAGAATCTTACATAAGTTCCTTTTGATTAGATCAAATGTATTTTGATTTCCAGGTCAAATTTTATTAGCAGTCCCAATTTCAGTTAGGTGACCACTGAATTAGGTCAATTTAATCAATTTGGTGGTCTTCAGATTTAATCCCCATGCAATGCATGAACAAGAACTGGATGCAAAGATAGGACGATATACTTGTCTCCCGCAATCTTCGTGAAGATATGTACGTAGTGTGGGGAAAGAGATCTAATACGCTGCTCAATCAACCCTAAATGCATGCACCTAAATAAGCAGCATGATATTTTTGTCTTTTCTTTTTAGAGCAAGCAGGCAAAAATCGAATCAATCAGACACAGAGAAATAACCCTAGCTGCTAAAGAAATTGGGGACATACCTCTGAAAATTAGCCCTAATTGCTACAAGGGCGAGAAGACTAAAATGAAATAAACTCAATGATAAAGGAGATTCCTTGTGAAAACGGGATCTAGGCCACCTTCTCTTCACGTCCTCTCCACGTGTGTGGGCATCGCTCAAGGTCGACGTCAACACTCTACTGCTCCTGTCGTCTTGTCAAATTCCTCGCACTGAGAAATAGAGAATGGTCAAATAAATGTGCACCTCAGAATAATAAGAAATAATCAGATGAATCTATTGTGTCTGTTGCATCCCCAGTAACAGCACCATTTGATCAGGAGATTTTGCTTAGAAGATGAATACGCTGTCTAATAGTGGAAATCATGGTGGAAAAATCCCTAACAAAAATATGTATCAGTGAAAACTAACCACAAGAAGTTAGGTCATATCCACAGGGAGGCATAGAACAGAATAAAACTCAAGAGAATTTTTCATTCATTCCATGTTTCTCAGGTGAAATTTATTTCATTTTTTGAATAATGTAAAGAGTGCAAAGAATATAGAACCAGTGATATCAACCTAACACAAGGATGAAAAAGCAAAGTGCACTCAACTAGTAAACTCAAATCCTCAACGGATGTCATAATAATTCAAGAATAGAAGGGCATCCCAAAAATTTACCGTGATAAAATAACAAATACCATAAATGCAAGAAGTGGTAATGGCACCTAATGTAAAAACTAATAGCCCTTTCCCCATAGCAAAATAGGGGATGCTCTCACCTTGCTCGCATGAGGAGAGGGAGCGTTACTGGAGGCACGAAGCTCCGAGGAGGTCGAGTGGGGCAAGGCTGATCCGCTGAAGGTCATGGCAAGGATAACAGTGGCCGATGGCGTCCACTTGACAATGGTATCCCCACGCTCGCGCGTGGGTAGCGGGAGGAGCAACTGAGGGTCTAGGAGTGCACGTGGTGTCGAGGCATGAACAACGACGTCGATGGAGTGGAGAGTGATGGTCAGATGAGGCTACTACGCAGAGAGGGATGGCTAGCGACTTTGGGTTCTTCTTGGAGAAGAAGAACAGTGCGTGGTTGAGTGTGCTTCTGTGGTGGCCACACGTGGGGCTTGGGCGTGCATGCGCGCTCGAGGTTGAGGTCAGGATTTACTTGCACAGCTGGTGCGTGCGCGGCCAAGGGGGAGGGTGCCTGTGGCCGTCTATGTGAAGGTGGCCGAGTGTCGAGGAGGTTGGCTGATCGAGCATTGGCTTGCTGGCCATGAGGTGGTTGCATGCAGTTGCGCAGAGGCATCGGTGGGCTTGGGTGTGCACGCGCACGCAAGGGGTGCGCTTGGGCGATGGTGTAAAGCTCGCAAGGAGGAAGGTTGAGGAAATCTATTCTGCTATGGAAGGAAGAAGATGAAGGGGGATGTGGTGGTGTTGTGGCTGAGGTACGGTGATGATGGAAGGATGAGGGAGCTATTGCTACACACTGAGGTTGAGGGCTCACGATCATGGGCGAGGAGGAAGAAGAGGCAGGCACTATCTCTTGATGTCCAGGAAGGTTCACAGACATCTTAAATGAAGGGGATGACGCATGGTGGTGATGCCGGTGACGCGGTCATGGACGCGGTGGTAGTGTCGCAGTTTTTGTCAACGGTTGCGGTGGTGGTTCTGATGGCGGCACATAGTGGTGGAGGGTCCGTCAAGAGGGAGTTCTCCCCTCTGTTGGAAGAAAACGATGATGGAGGAGAGGTTCCTATTGGGTGGCGTCGTTGGTGGAAAGATGACCCCCCCTTGTTTCTCTTTATGACTGTTATAAACAAAGAGAAAGAGAAAATCAGAGAGAATAATCGTGATTTCATGTTATCAAAAGAAGACATAGAGAGGTTTTGAGGGAAAATAAAAAGGAAGGGAATGTCATTAATTTGAGAGATATATAGGGATGTCAAAAAAGATTCCCTTCTTTTTTCTTTGCTAGAATAAAATCCCAATATTATGGTATCTGTTTAAGCGATAGATCGATGTTTTAAGATTGTCGTGTTGTAGTATAGCTAAAATAACACTCAAACAAATAATTTTATTACTCGAAAAGGTTCCGAGGTCGAACATAGGGAGTAATATGGAATTTAATGCTCAAGATCACAATTTAAATTAAGAACAAAGATTGCAAATAATGTCAGGATCAATATGCCAAAAAGAATGGAGTACAATGGTGATTTAAATCACCAATTACTCCTCACAAATAACACTTAAATCAAGTCTCAAATATATGCAATTAAAGTATCAGATGTCTTAAGTAGCCCTATGCTATAGTGCTAAGGTTTTTCTTCTTCTTCTTCTTCTTCTTCTTCTTCTTCTTCTTCTACTTTGTTTCTTCTTGTGCTCCTCTTCTTCTTGTACAGGTCCTTCTCTTCTTCTTCTTCTTTGTTTCTTCTTCGTCTGCTACTCAAGCCTTCTTCTTTCTCTGTTCAGCTACTTCGCATAGAGGGGGAAGCTTCTTGAATTGGCTAAGTGTCAGCCAGTTCTCTCTGCAGCAAAACCCTCCCCCTACCCCGCACGATCTTTCCTTCTCTATCACTCTTAGGCTCCGCCCTCCTAGGGCCTCTCAGTGGGTAACTGGGTAATTGGGTCGGCGCAAACCCGAGTCCAGGGCTGCAAGTGTGGTTACAGTAGAGGAGTAAAGGGCTTAGGTGGGTCAGGCACACCAGGTCCACAGGTGAGGTGTCGAGGATGAGGCGCAGGTGTGCGTGGGTGAGGGGAACCTCACCCCGTGTTTGGAGGCGATAAGCCTAAGAGACTTTTTCAATTTATGTGGGTGTGGGCGCCCGTCAGCTTCCAAGGTGGGACTGTCCCACCTCCTTTCCTCTACATGTAGCTGCAACTAGTGCTCCTTGTGATTGCGGTCAAAGACACAGTCAAAGAGCCAAATTGACTCCTGGGTTGTGATCCTGGAACTACTCCACAGCGCCTGGGACTTCTCCTGGGGTCTGTAGATGCTAAAGTGAGGTTCGAGCTTCACTCGAAGCTTCGGTAATGACGGTGGAGACCTGGGTACCTGAAAGCACGAATACGGGCTAAAAACCCTCATTAAAATAGTTCACGAGCTTCGCTGGACCACGGCGAATGCATAGGGGATGGTCTCGTGGTTCGTGGAGGTGTGTGGTGGGCTGTGGAGGTTGGAGGAGGAACGCAACAGTGGGTGTGTTTGGTGGAGCATTGGAGAGGATAATAGCCTTGAATACCAGAGGGATTTTGCTCTCTGGGACACATCGGAGATGTAGGGATGAACGGCAGCCAAGTTGGTGGAGTGTAGTGGCTGTGCAAGCTCGCCGGAGGTACGCCAGCGAGGTGGAAGGCAGAGGACGGTGGGGTGAGTCAGTGGTCGAAACGGAGTGGCGACTGTCTGAAAACGAAGAGTGGAAGATGAGGAGTCATTTAGGTGAGGTAGCAGATGACGGGGAGCGGAGTTGGCGCCAGTTGAGGTATGGCTGACGCTGGAGATGAAGCTACCCTAATAAGGGGTGAATGGTGAGGATGAAGGAGATAGGGATGCCAACGGGTACTGCTTGACGAGGAAGAAGGCAAGGAAAGAGAATCTACTGCTGGTATTGTGGTCAGATAACAAGGGGAGGCAAGGAGGGTCGCCGGAGCTTGAAGAGCAATTCGACCGGAGGAGGAGAGAAGAATTTGAGGGTTACTCTGGTCGAATTTAAGCTTGGGAAATCCATTGCGATCTGGGGAGTCTTTTATAGGTCATCAGAAGGCAATTAGAGCTTGGGAAGCAAGCTTCCCAAGCTTAGGTCACCGAAGTTGGAAACCCAATTTTCAAATGATTCGCATTGCACTTTGGGCAAGTCTTGGAGCTCAAGATGTGGTTCAAATGTAAGGCAACTTCGTCAAGAATCTGAGTATCTATTTTTGGACTGATTGATTGAGAAACGAGCGAGAAATCCTTACTTGATCTCAACGGTGAAGCCCAAAGTTGCCTTTAATGGCATCAGGGACCTATTTGCAAAGATGACGATAAAGTTAGGGTCCTATTTGAAAATATTTTGAAAGTTAAGGGTAGAAATGTAATCAGATAGGACCAAGATGCAAACTAGGTCAAGACAAGCTTATCTTGGAGCCAAATTTTGGTACCTAATTTGGACCTAAGGAATCCAATGGTGAAGTTGGATTTTGATTTGATCACGTTTGATTGGGTAATTTATGAAAAAACTGAAATTTAGGTAAATGACTGTCTGAGACTCTGTTTTGGGTCAAAACGGGTTCTGATGGTCAAATTGAAGATTCCAACCCTAGAGAATATTTTTCTATGAATTTTAGAGGGTTTAGGTGAATTTTATCCTAACCATAACCTCAGTTAATTAAGCGAGTCTATTTTTAGGGTTTCAAAGTCATCTAATTTTCAAAACACGAAAAACCATTTTCTGTTTGTTCTAACCCACTTGTTATCTTTTTAAGATAATTTGACCCTTAATTACCCCCTAGAAAACCCATGGTTGTACTACATTCATGATAAGCTGGTAAAATTATAGTTTTAACCCTAGTTTCTTATTTTTCCCTCAGAATGATTATGCAATGACTTGTGACTCTCTCGCAGTTATGTAGGAGTATTTACTGACTTAATTGGGTTAAAATGAGCTACTTATGACTCATGATGGTGTTCCCATCAGTATCCCAAATTGAGATTTGATGTGATACACTTGCCTTTAAAGTGAATAATTAATCCCTCCATATGCAACTAATGCATGAAATGATAAATCTAAAGCTCACATAATTTTGTCAATACCATACATGCTTTAAATTAATTTCTTCTTCCAATAACAATATTCTTAGGCTCTAATTTAGTCCACTAATGTGGACCTATCAAGAACTACTTAGAGTTGTGAGAGAGTGCATTCCCAGGTGTTAACCACATCTACAGGAATTCCCTTGAAGATTCAGTAAAAGTGAAGCTTTGCCCATGAGGGACGGCCTACAGGCATTTAGGATCTTGACACATGGATCAATCTAGGTTGTTATGGCCACATTTTTTGTAGAGTAAAGGGCAGTTTGCACTTGGCTATGAATTGAGTTGAGCATGTGCAAAGCATGTATAGAAACATTTTTTTAAAGCATTCTTTTACATTTTCCTATGTGATAACACTGCACAAGGGGGTGATAATTATGTTGAATATGGCCCATCTTAAGAATAAAAGTCACAACATAAGTAGAATGGGAGCATTGCATGCATCATGTACCAAGATTGCTTATAAAAATATATTAATGGCCATTTGTGCAAGCACTTGTCAAAGCAGGCCTCAGATGAGCAATCAGACCGCACGGATGGATTCAGAACGACGAACGGAGTCCAACGGACTCAAGATCGGCCAAACCCGACATCCGGAGCTCCTACAATGGGCTCAAGAAGTTCTGACCATTGATCTGGAGATCAACGGCCCTCATTGTGCCATGTCACCCCCGCTCCACCGCACGCCACCTCTTCATCCAGCCGAGATCAAATCTAAGCCGTCGATCTTCGATCGGACGGCCGAGACTCGCACGGCTGCCCGCAATCACCGTGACAAAGCGCGGGCGTGGCGCAACGGTCAGCGCGCACGCCCGCACGCACGCGATGCTGGTTCGAGCCGCACGGTGCGTGAAATCAAAGACGAAGGACACGCGCGGCGAAATTGGGCAGCCCGATCAGCAGCGGGCCGTCGAGATCGTGCCACGTGGTGCACCCACAAATCGCGAGCGCCCACGCCCGTGCGCACGCCGGGCGACGACAGGCGCGCACACACATACCCGAGGCACGATCCAAGCGTAGCCAAGGAGAGATCTCAGCCGTCTGATCTTCGATCGGACGGCTCTCATGCAGCGGCCATGGATTGAGCGTGAAGAAGAACGACGCGTGCGGTTGACCGACGGGCTGGAGGGCTTCACCGACGCTTTTGGAGTGGTTTTAGCGACGTCCCGGACGTCGCTAAAGCCCTCACTTCTTTTAGAAAGCCCTTAACCCTATTTAAACCCCCTCCAACCACTCATTCAAAGCATTCACTTCCCTTGCAACTACTCCACCCCTCTCTTAGCTAGCTTTAGGCCCTCTTGTAATCGCCGGAGACTACGAGCCGCCGACGGAGCCTCCTCCACCGCCATGGCTGCCTCGTCACTCTCCATCCTCTCTCTCTCTCTCTCTTTTAAGCTTTCCATTACTTTTGTTTGAGCATGTATTTATTGTTGTAAGCTATGAACTAAAAGTGCATGATTAATGAAGTTATTTTCTATTCAGTTGTTACTTTAATTTCTGTTTTAGTTGCATGATTAAACAAGGAACGCTCTAACCCTAATCTCTCTCTCTCTCGCTTTTCAAAATCGCACCTTTCGCAAGTAAAACTCCGCGCTTTCCATGACAACAAGTGATAAGCAAAATCCGATTTTCATGCCTCCCTGAGACTGACACTTGGACTCACCTCCGCTTACTTATTTTAAAATCGACGTTGCAAGTGCGACTATAACGACACTTCTTAACACACACGCACAACCGCACGTCATTATGCAATGTAGAACATTTTCTTAATGATTTCATAGTTATGTTCTAATCATCATTAGTAAGTTGGTTGACATGTTTTCATTTTATTCTTTTGCAATTAACTTGATGTGCTCAATGCATAAATTATTTACAAGTTATTCATTAATTAACTCACTAATTACATAAGCCATATTAAATAAGTTATGTATATAAGCTATATAAGCCTAACTTAATTAATCTAATATAATCTAAATATTATTTAAGTTAAAACTAATTATATCTAATTATTATGTATCTATCTAATCTAAGTTAACTAAGTACAAATTAACTTAAGTTAAATAATTAAATCCTATATTTAAGCTAAGTAAATTGTGCATATCTTAAGCGGTTATGTATTAGTTTTATGTTCTTATTATGTTTAGTAAGTTATATATGCTAGTAGTAAATTATACTTGTAGTTATATTATTAACTTAAGTAATTCAATCTAAGCTTAGTTAAGTAGTCTATAGTATTAAGTAAATTATACTCTATTAAGTAATTTATTTACAACCTAACTAATATTAATAGGAATTGGTATATTAAGAATCTAATTAACTTTATATATATGTTGTATCTATATATATATATATATATATATATATATATTATGAACTCGTAAGTTAACCTAAAATGTTAATTATTGAATCCTTAATTATAATAAGCTTAATTAACATAAGTACAAAATTATTTAAGATAATAATTGGTGACTTAATTATAATAAACTTAATTAACAAAAGTACAAAATTATTTAAAATAATAATTGGTGAATTAATTATAATAAGCCTCCCAACAAACGACCTGGACTCTATAACCATTATAAATTTATAAAATATGTTGGTTGCCTTGCACACTATACTACAACATAAAACTCTAATTACAATTGCGAGATAACTATCACATCATTTTTTTGGCATTCGACTGATTGTCTAATCGTATAACTGGCTACACTTTAGTTAGACGTCTGATTGGCGAATCAAACGTCTAACTTATGAAGCCCAATGTGTTTGATTTTTAAAATCAAACACAGGGTGATATATCAAGTAATCATTCAATGGGTGGCCATACCAATTGACTAATACTACATTAGTCAGATGTCTGACTTGACCATTAGACACCTGAATACAATGGGAAATTGTTCTTGTTAAACTACAGAGTGTGATGTTGTATTAGACATTGTGTCTGCACATAAATCAACTAGTTACTGAGTAACCAGACATCTGATGAGTCAGCTAAACATTTTACTACTATGGAACTTGGTTCTAAAGTAGTACCTATTGTAGCCAGTCAACCAGGCAGCATGCAGAACTTGACTTTTAACACGTTTATTACCTGGAATCGAATTATATTTGATCCAACCATTGTGAAAAGACTTGATATGTTTGTTAGAGAATATTCGTTTGTTTTTCTAGGATTTTTGTGGATTTCTTTTCATTTTTTATTGATACTCTTATTGATGAGATCGTCGTAGAGATAAGTGCGTAGTATTTCAAAATCAAAGAAACCCTAAAATATTGCTTTGAAAATTGATGTCAGAATTAATTGGATTAATATCTAGATTAAAGGATTTCAAAACAATAGGATGCCATTGCATTCCTCATGATCTTAAATTTGGTTTACAATTACTAAAATAACAAGCTACTCTCATTTGATTAACTAGTAATTATAGGAGAAAAGGCAATTGTATCGACAGGTAATGTTACAGGTGTTCTCTATATGCTAGTTTTATTCCTCAATTTGACAGTTTGATTGTAGATGTGTGATGGTGAGATCATCTTAGGCATACAGTGTGGAGCGATTATAAGCATGTTGAGTTATTTTCTTGTAATTCCTATAATTTGAGAGCCCCTTTTCACATATGATGTAACTTTTTGTGGAATGCTCTATGTGTGTGATTGTGATGCATGAGATGTGATCTCAAACATGAAACATAGGACAAGATTAGAATAAGATTCTAATTTTAAAAAAGGTTAAGAATAGTTAATTTAATAGGATTAAATTAACTTTTTCTCAAATAAGACCTAGTCAAATGCCCAATAGGATTGGATCCTTTTCCAAATGCATCAACGAATTAGTCATGGTAATGATGATTCGTAATCCCCACTAAGATGAGGGAACTGTAACCATGGGGTTATGTCAGTGGGTGAGATCCCCCTAGGGATAATGTTGGCATATCATGCAAGTGGAGCAGGTCAGCTTATTTCCAGAAAGGAATGGGCCATACATTTGTATCCTGGATGTAGTTCCTAGCCCCTAGGTTAGGTGCATCTATGGGGCTCTTATATGTTGTCACGCATATGCTCAACGACAATCAACATGCATGGTATAGGGTACAACAAAGGACCGAATCATATAGACACGCAAGTTGGACTTGTGAAGTGGAAGGTGCTCTCGCTTTTCTCATTGAGATTGTGTAGTCTACCTTAGCAGATGCATCATCTCATTGGAGAGGAGAGTCTGATCCCACTTGAGGCATTAGGGTCAGCATGCCTTTTGGTTTGAGTGTTAGAGAGGGAATACTATTCAAATTAGATGTAGTAGGCGCCCTTATTTCCAAAACCTTGAAATAAAGTATTTTCATACGGTGGATTTTAATCAAACATATTTTAATTCTTTTTAGATGATGAATCTCAATCCTCGCAACTGTTTACTAGGAAAGAACCAGTTGACGAGCCCTAACTATACAAATTGAATCTGTAATCTCAAGCTCGTTCTGGCAATCAATTGCATAGAGTATGTGTTCAAGTCAAATAAGCATGAGAATCCAGGAACTCTCAGGAGAGGAAGTTTAATGTGAAGGAAATGTTCAAGGATGTGGATCAAACTCAACAATATAAGGTGCTAAGGGTGTCGCTTTCATGCAAGATGAAGGCAGGGACTCTAATAAGGAAGCATAATCTAAAAATATAATGACATATTTTAGAGCTTCAAAGGTTAGGGATAACAATGAATGATGAGACCCTTACGGACATCAACTTGCAATCACTTCCAAGCTGCTTCACCAACTTCATCATCTCATTTCACATGGGAAAGATGAAAGCGGCCACATTGTAGCTTATCTCCTTGCTTAAGTTCATAAAGGACATCCTTAAGAAGGAGAACCCACCTCAAGCAATGGTTTCTAATGGCAATGAGAGGTTCAAGTAAAAGACACAGGGAAAAGGGAAGAGCTCTCAAAAGAAGAGCAAGTTTTTAGGTGCTTCCTCACATCTTACCTCTTTCATGAAGAAGGAGGATAAGGTAGCAGACGCGTGCCACTTCTGCAAGAAGCTAGGCCATTGGAAACAAAATTGCCCCGAGTGCATGAAGTCCTTAGAGAAGGGCAAATGCAAGTCTAATGCAAGTAACACATCTCTTGTCATCATTGAAACCAACTTGCTTACTAGAGAAGTACGAAGCTGGGTTGTGGATTCTGGTGCATCTATTCATATTTGTAATTTTTTTCATTATTTTCAAGTGCTTAGACAAGTAGGAGGGAGAAGTGCAGGTCACAATGGGATCCGAGGCAATGGTTGTAGCAGAAGCCATAGGGACCTATAGGCTCAAGATGCCCAAAGGACACATCCTGCTTCTGAGAGAATGCCTCTTCACGCCTTCCATTAGGTGGAACCTTTTGCTCATGAACATGTGCATTTGATGGACCAACAGTAAACGTACCCAGCATGGTGTCAACGCTATAAAGTTGGTGCATATGAGAAGGGATAGGAGATGCATAATCTCTCAAAGGGTTCACACAAGTCTATTACATAGGCCTATGTAACAAATTGGAGGCATGAGCTCACTCTATGTATATCAGGAATGACAATTTCACATGCGATTGCAAAGTCTTAATTAGACTCAAGGCAAGAACAGAAAAAGATAGGCCTTTGGAAAAGGTTCTGATTTTTGTTCTCGTTCCAATGATAGTAGATGTAAAGAATAATATTATCTAAGATGGAATGACGGCAATGTTATGAGATTAGACCTTAGGATAATATTTTCCTCCATGTATAAAGAATTCATGAGTATTCGGAATACTTAAGACAATGTTGTGCCAAATTTCCATGCAACCTAAAGCTTCTTTATTAGAATGATGAAACCAATAATAATTTTTATCGATTCCTACTTGATAAAGAAGTCAATTGTAATTTAAGGAGTTAAATTACACTTGATTTGACATTTAATTACACCTAATATGATTAGGAAAAATATCTAAGTGTTGGATTGTAATTAAGTTAACTTTGTGTACTAGATAACAACATCCCATAAGTTGTTATGGGTATATTTTGTAAATAACAAGTAGGATTATATCCCTACCCTTAGATGTACATCCAAGGGTTGCCATCAAATTAGGTTTAGTCATAGAAACCCTATAAATATCTCCCATGTGCAACCCTAACGACCCCATAACATAATCCCACCATCATCCACGAAGAACCCCAACTGCTAGGAGCAATTGGGATTTTATCCCATTGTAGTAGGCTATCCAAGAGGAGCATCAAAGGACCTGCCCCTCTATAGCGAGTCGACTGGTCCCTCAACCATCCAACCAACTACAATGAAAATCGTACTCTAGAGAGTGGTCTATGTTTAGGGGTTTCCTCCTCTATAGTTGGTCGACCTTTCTCCTTGATTGTTATTCGACTTGTTCTGCGACAAGTCTTCTTGGTCATTTTGTAGGGCTATTTAGTGTGCACTCAATGCGCGAAGCAAAGGGTCATTTCGGGATTGTGTATTAATGTAGAAACATCTATTTCACATAAAATGTCTATTTATGCATGTTCGTAGGCCTATAATTTCATCCAGCATTATAAATAATGCATAGCATGCATCATCATGCATTTAGATTAAATGTTGTAAATTCTATGATAATTTTCCTCTTTTAATGTCTAGAGGATAGGGTGATTCATTTTGGGGGCTCGAATTGAATATTAAACCGTATGGATCTAATTAGGGCAACGATCGGAGTCCTATGCCTCCAAAATTGCCTTGATCAGGCTTCCGTAGCATCATATGTAATTCGAGGAAGGTTAAAAGCCAAGGGGCAAGGTGGTGAAAATATGGAGTTCAGATGACAAATCCAATTGTACAAATGGGTTTGGATCGACTATCGCAGTCCAACAACACGAAAATCGGTCTAATATGACTTCTGTGGCACCATCTACAAGCTAAAGAAGTTGGATGGCCAGGATGGTGCAACATGGTGCCATCCCAGTCGCCCAAATCTCCCCAAGAGCATCTGCAGCCCTTCTTCTTCTTCCAATCAATTAACCTCAGCTGTTGGATCTTCAATCCAACAGCTAAAAACACTCACGCCAATGCTTCAAAGAGCTTAAGGGGTGTATACATCATTTAATCTCAGCCCTTGGATCTCAATCCAACGGCTGAGATCAATGCAAGCCATGCCTCACATTAGCAAGGTATCATCCATCGCACGATCTAAGCTATCGGTTCACGATCAAATAGCCACAAGCATTATGCTTTAAAATCATCTTTTCGTTAATCCATGCTCGTGGCACATTAGGCGAGTGCCCTATCCAAAGGCAAGGGCATCGGTTCAAAACTTGTCATGCTCCTCCTCAACACGAACAAGGTGAAAATTGAACCACACGATCTCAATCGTGTAGTTATGAACGTGCCACGTCACCAATAATACAGACGAGTGATGCAACATGCAATTTCATGCGCTATCTGACCCGTACTTAAGGCATGATGAGGAGCAGTTCCTAGCCATACAATCTTCATCGAACAGCTGTGATGGATCTTCTACGCTCGCACCAGATCTGAGAGTTAAGACATCAGGATGAGATCCCAGCCATCCGATCGAGATCAAGTGTGAGTTGAGCATTACGGCCACGACGATCGTGGGTGCTTGGATCTGGATAGGATGGCTCATGTTTCACACGTGCTTCAGCAACGCCCGACTAGAGTAATGCTTACAAGCGTCCATAAAGGCCCTGCATTCATTTTGAAACTTTTGAAATGACCTTTATGCCCCTTTCTCCTCACTTATAAAAGGGACCCTTCACCCCTCCTCATTCACCATCCCTTCTCACTCTTTCCTCACCTCCTCCAAAGCTCTAAGGAGCTTGTTCGAAGCCTGTGATGCTCCTCTAGAGTAAAAAAAGAAATATCATTTTCCCGCTTCTCACCCCCGTTCGTGGAGCATTCCATGGCCGTCTTCTCACCACACTTGTGAAGCAGATCCTGCTGCGACCCCACCGTACTTCGTTCTCTTTCCTCTAGCTTCGTCTTCCCTCATCCAACATCCCACCACCATCTTCCAGGCGCTTCGTCAATGTGGCTCATCCCCTAAGCAACCGTCGAGGGGGATTTCTCTCATCTCTATCTTTTTATCGCTTTTTAGAATAGATTTATTTTCTGCAAGTAGTTGTAATAGACTTTGATTTATTTAAATGTAAGATTTGTTCATTCTCTTTCTATCTCTCTCTTTCTTTATATTAGTCTCTCTCTCTCTTCTATTATTTATTCTTTATGTTGAGTAGCTCGTGTAGATTGATTTCAATCGACTATTCTGCTTGTGATAATAATTCCAAATGTGATCTCTAATCAAACGTTTGCCTCCCTGTATTTGACCCGGGACTCACCAGAGTTTCGGTTATTTTTATTTGTTTAGCAGATTTTTACGCAACTGCAACGACGGGTTTTCAAACTCAATCTTTTACACGTTCAAATCTCGCTTATCATGAATAATTGGAAATTCTCATCCGAATTCATTTCTCCATGACATGAATGGTCTCACCCATTTGACGCTGTTGTGCAAAACCCACAATAGGTTAATTCTATCATTATAGCGCAAGTAACACGATCGCTTAAAACCATGTTTCTAAACTCAACGGAATAAAATTGCAATATATGGGAGTCCAGGTCGTATATCAGAAAGGCTTTTAGCTGGGTTACTTCCCAACTAATCCTAAGTATGCATGATTATTTTTGAAATTTTGGAGATATTTTGCTATTTTTTTGGGATTTTTCTCTAATATCAAGGCAATCCGACTAATTTGACCCTTAGTGTAAGATGTCTAACTAAACTAGATGAAATGATGTCCAACATTTTTAACGATTTTTTCTAATATTTATAACTAGATAAGAAAGTGATTGAAATTTATTTCACGTCAATTTGAGGGTATAAAAATTCTTAAAATTAACACAAGACCAAAAAATTAGGTTCTCTTTCGGCTCTAACTCCTTGTTGATCTGCAAATTTTAGAACTTAATATAAATTTATCTTCATCCCAAAATTTTGCAGAAATAGTTCTTACCAGTATCTTAATGTAGTGACAAAATTGGATGATTTTTGGAAGCACAGAAAAGTCATGATGAATTTCTAAAAGTGGGATTATGAAACAATGTGAAAATGCAAGTTTACGAAATTGCAAAAATACAACACACTTTTTTTGGAATTGTTGGAATAATAAAGTAAATAAACAACTAGATAATAAGAAAATAGAGAGAGATATGCAGAACCAAGAAAATATTACTACTAATCAAAAGTTCACAACTACAACTAAGAAGTAGTAGAGCAAGAAGGAGAAGAGAGAGAGAGTAAAGAAGAATAATTAACTGAAATAATGACAAATGTGAGGAAGCTCGAAACAATTGAAGGAGAGCACTGCCACAAGGCCCCAAAGGTAGAGGAAAGCTTTGGAAGGTGGTCGAAGAAGTCGCAGAAGTCAAAGAAGATCTTGGAGAAGAATAATATGAGGTAGAATGGGAAGACTAGGGAAACCTAAGTAGGGAGAGGAAATTCCTAAGCAATTAAGGTAATCTAAATGCTAATTAGAAGGTGTAGGAAGGTCGGAGAGGTAGGGGAAGGAAGAAGAAGGTAGAGGTAGGAACAAGAAGAAAGGAGGAGAAAGAGGCTAAGGAGTTAGAATATGACCTTTGGAAGGAGTAAGGAGGAGAGTTGTATGCAACTAATGGAGGCCATGTAGTGTTTATATAGGCATAAGGAGAGGGGGTGGACATCCATAGGCTTGGAGGGAAATGCTTGGATCTTGGTTTTTTGGAAATTAGGATTAAGATTGGGTTTATCTAAATAGGAAAGTGGGAATCCCTAATTGTCTTCAATTTTCAACCTTTGTATGTTCTAAATTTGAAGTTTTACATAAAGAGAAAGTTGTAGACCTTGAAATCAGCTTTCAAATTCAACTTGAATCACTAAATTTCAATACAAAAGTTATTGCCAACATACTGAAGGTGTGTCAAGTTGTCACAAATTTCAGGATTTGGATCTTCATTGGCTAAAATCATGATATGAAGTGTATGGAAACTTCTTGAACGTGAATAGCATTTGAGAAGTGATTATAATGGACATCCAAGGGTGGTGGAGGGTGTCTTGGAGGCTATTAAGTGTTCCTATAATGTAGGTCCAATCATCCCTAATTTATGTTCACTCCAGATCTTAATTGGAAAGATTTTAGGAGACTAATTAAAGACCTAATTTAGATACAATCAAGTGCCACATTTTAGTAATTAAATAAAGGAATATTTAAGACAAATTAAAACACATAAAAATTATATATGTGGCAAGTGGATAATGTGTAGGAACCTATAGGATAGGATTATGACTAGGACTAGGGTTGTGTCACTAGGTGTGAGCTAAATTTTAGGAATAGGCTAGGAATGTGGTGTAGGGTCAGGATTAGGACTAAATGAGCTAAGGGGATCTGGTTAGGTTAGGTTTGGGTATTAGGATTAGGTCTTACGACTAGGATTTCGAGTGAAGCTAAAATAGGCAGGTTCTGACTAGGTTAGGGCTAGGGATTTTTTGACCTGAAAAGGTTCTCCTCTCATGTTGAGCTCTGGTGACTTGGATTCCTACTTATTCTCCTTATGAACCTAAGTAAAGGATTCCTGCACATATCAAGACCAGAAATTCGAACAAATAGGCTCAAAATGATAGTATTTTCCCCTAGGATGCAAATATGTAATTATGTAAATAATGACCTAAATATAGTGCAACACCTAAAATCAACAAATCTAAACATGTTAACATATAATTATACTCACTTATCAGTTGCGAAGAGGGAGTCTTGGGATTGCCGGGACTTACTCTAGTAGGCATCGTGTGTGGGTGCTGCACAATGCCACCTGCAAAGGTATAGCCTCTATACTTGTGGGATCCCGGAATGTGAAGAAAATAGTTCCTCTCATGTGGTTCCAATATAGGGTATTTTATTTGTGTTTCCTCTTCTTGATTGGGTTTTAGCATCGATCTAATCTTGTTGTGCAAACAATTTTAAAATACATATTTTTACGCTTCTACGATGCCCTTGGTCAATTTGATCTAACCCTTCAATACCAACATCTAGAACACTCAAACCAAGAGAAGCCAAGCACCATCTACCCTTAGGTCTCCTCATAAAATCACAGAAATCCCTCTATACAGCCTCCACCAACTACCCCCCATCACAAATTACATCCTCTACAACCTAGAGAGAACTAATAAGATTTGTTCTTCTCTGTGGACTAGCTTCAATGTGGAAGAATTGAAAATTTGCATCACTAACCTTGATCCACAACTATCTTGACTTCTGCTTCCAATCAACCTCTCTCTTAAAATCTTCCTATTGGATAATAAATCAAAATCAACACCTCTCACCCAACTTAGACTCATAGAGAAACCTAGAATCCTCAAAGTTTGTCTAGAGAAGTGACGCAGTCCAAGGCTCTAACCTAGCTTTGTCTCTTTATTCGTTAATCTATTTCCTATAATCGATGATTGTAGATCAAAAATGTTGAATCTTTACTGGCAATGTACGCATTATTGATGTTGACTGCAAGACTTCACCCGACTTCTCCGAGATAAAATCCTTAAATCTAGTCTCCATCAACAATGATTGTTGAAACTTAAAGTAAGAGCAAAAGTAGCCCCTACATTACTACTCTACATCAAGGATGTTTGGTTTGAGAAAGGACACAGTCTGATGGAGACATCAGCCAATGGGAATCACTCCACCATACTCATAAAGCACAAAAACTTGTCAATCTTCAATGTAGACCCCACAAGGTTGCACTAAGTAAGGATAACACCCGAGGTGGGTGTATTGTAAAGATCCAAATCCCCAACCACTCCTGCAAAGGCATCCATTGCTATATCCACTTGCCTATCTAGTCTGTCATCAAGTGATAGGGTGGCATTGAAGTCGCCACTGACCAACTGATTGCACAGCAATCATAGGACCTAATCTACCTGAATTAAGTTAGATCCTAGCTTAACTTAGGAATAATGCATGCATGAGTAGCATAATTTACATCATAGTTGATTTATTAGCTTTGTAAATAATAATGCTATATTTTGTTCTAACTGAGTGGTAATAATAATTGCAGGTAATTCAGGGCCGCGAATGATGAATCCGACCATACAGATCTGTTCAAAATGACAACGAGAGTCCAATGCTTTCAAGATCATCTTGATCAGACTCCTGAAGCATCACATGCAGTCTACGAAAGATCAAAGTTCAAGAAACAAGATGGTAGAAAATAAGATGCCAAATATGATCGCACGGATGGATCCGAATCAATGATCACAATCCCAACGGCGTAAAAATCAACTTAATTGGAGCCCTGTAGCATCATCAACAAAAGGGAGAAAACCAACGGTCAGGATAGCGCCACGTGGTGCCATCCCAACCGCTGCTACCACCGCCTAGTGATGAGCCCATTTTAATGGACTATTATTATGCCTAAGTTAACTTTATTCTTGTATTTTATATTCGTTAATAACTACATTAGGTCATAAAATAATTTCATGCATCATTACTTAGGTTTACACATATATAATGCATTTTATAACTTATTTTATATAAATAATTATTTTATATTTTGAATAAACCAAACCTCCTCTCGCGCACATGCGCGGCCGCACACACACAGGCCAATAGCATGCCCCCTCCTCACACAGCGCCTTCCCCCTCGCAACAACTCCCATCCCTTATCCTAACGCACCGCCCACTACACGCCGCTCCTTTCTCCAATCGCAGAACAACCCATACGAGATATCTTCCCTTCCCCTCAGCAGGGCTCTTCTCCTTAGCCGCCACCATGGATGCAGCGTGCACCATGATCAGGAGCGTGCACTGTGGGACCTTGGAGAGCTTCTTCATCACCTTCTCCACACACCCACCTCCGCCCGCCCTCGACCTCCTACGCACGGTGACAGTGTGTGCATCGTCACCACCAACCCCTCCATAGCAACACACAAAACCATATCCTTCTTCTTCTTCTTCTTCTCCAACCTCAACAGAGCAACCCAACACCACCACCGTCCCTTCACCCATCACCCCCACCTCCATAGACCTGCCCCCTTAGCCGCAGACCGCCAACACCGTGCAGCCACCCCGCAGCAGCACTTGCACGCCCCTCTCAGCCAGAAGCCGTGCACTCCTTGTGTGTGCACATCCAACCCACACGTGCGCGCAACCACCACAGAGGCCAGCCAGCTCCTTCTCCTCCTTCAACTCAATGCACGGGGACAGCGGCACTGTTCATCTTTCTTCCCCGAAAGAACCCATTGTTAGCCACCCATCTCCACATGCAGCCACCGCCGCAGACCACCATTCTCCATGCCGTCACCTCCGTTAAGCTCGCCTCGATCTCACGAGCACGACCACACCCTTAGACGTGCCCACCAAGACCCATGCGAATGCGTGGAGTAACCCACCATC
Organism: Thalassia testudinum; assembly: GCA_037157565.1. NCBI lineage: Eukaryota > Viridiplantae > Streptophyta > Magnoliopsida > Alismatales > Hydrocharitaceae > Thalassia > Thalassia testudinum. The sequence goes on along the minus strand of JAZHRO010000025.1, from coordinate 53,811,893 downwards.
GGCAGGTTCCTCCTCGTCAGCCGACAATCTCAAACCACCATAGTCGACACCACCACCGTCATCGTGATCCTCTCGTCGCGGCCAACCTCTCCTAGGCTTCTCTCCTTCAGCAGTGGGCCCTCCTCTTCGTGCGCGCAAAGAAGAGCAAATGCTCTATTTTGGAACAGTAAACATGCCATTAAAATTTATGATAAATGCCATTGCAAAACACTATTCATTTATTTATCTTATTATTATATTCAATTAGATTTGTATGCATGTCCCTCCATTCTACTTGAATTGCGTATAGTTAAATTCATGTCATGTATAACCAAGCATGGATATTTGTTATCGGGAACAAATTCTATTTTAATTAAATTTGACAGTGTTATCAGTACTAAGATCGTAATTCAGGTATTTCCATGGTGGTGATTTTGTATTTGCGCACCTATATTCTTGATTAATTATCTAGATCAAGAATTTATGTTGGAAACAAGAGCATTAGTTAGCATACACATCCGTGATATTCCCAAATAATTGAGGCATCATTAATCATTTTTAATAGGCTTATTCCTCCCTGTGGATACGACCTAACTCTTCATGGTTACTTTTGAATTATTAAATATTTTTGAAAAGCGATTTTCTACCACTTGACATACTACAATGACACAACATTTTATGTTAAAGTTTTCAATGAAAACAAAGATCGCTCTTTCAAATGGCATCGTTGCTGGGGAGAAAACATGCATATTAATTTTTCAAAAATTTTATATTATTTTTATGCTATTTTGAAAGCTTTTATGAATTACTGACTGTGGATCTTTTTCTATGCAAAAACAACAAACAAACGCGGCGAGCGTGCACGACGGAGGCAATAATTTTGGTGGACCTTGATGCCACCTGAAGGACAGCAACGGGTGCTTGTGGGCCTTGATCCCACGCACGTAGGCATACGGAGGAGCCTTTTTCTGATTTAGTCATTAGATCTTAGTTTAGATTTAGTTGAGATAGACCTTAGACATTTAATTTTTGTCTTGTGGACCCTTGTTGGGTATTTTTGGGAATGTGTTCCCACTGTTTCTTTATTTCTTATCGCTCTTGTATGCAAGAGCGTATTTTCGGGAGTGTGTTCCCATTTTATTTAGATTATAGTATTATTCGAATTGTTTGAACTACATGTTGGTTAGTTAGTTAGATTAGGTTTGTTTGCTTATTATGATTTAAAATATATATATATATTGGACTGCTTACTAGAAGCTGCATATCAATAGGGTGATCATCTAGGACTGAATGAGCAGCATCTAGTTTATCTTAATTACATTGCAGACATCCCTGCATTGAAGAAAGCTGGAGTAAGGTACGTCTTTTTCTTGAGCATCAATTACCTGTCATGCATTGGCATTGAACCTAAATCTAAGACCACTAAAGTGCTTGAATTAAATTAATTCAGTGGTCACTTTAAAAATTGGGACTGCTAAGAGGTTGGACCTTAAAATCTGTGACTTAAAATTGTGTGTAAAAGGATCTTGTTTACGAGATTTCAAAACTCAAAACGCGAACGTATGATTGCACACCTGAGACACTGTGCACCTCACACATAAGGTCACTAGATAAATTTCTACCTCTCCTCTTTGCACCACAAGGGAAGTTAGTCGGAAATCAACAAGCCTATCCACCAAGTTACTTTGGTTCCTCATGCGTGGGCTCGATTCAAGACTTCCATCCCTTGCGAGTAGGTTGTAGGCACCAATGAAGGTCGGCCTAGGAAGCACAATTCTTACAAAACTTGTTTGGCCACCAACTAAACACATAAGACCTAGAGTATACTAAAAACAGATCCCACTGTATTTGCATTTGTTTTGACAGTGGTAGAACTCTCTAGGAAGTTTCTGATTTCTTTTAAATCTTAAGAGAGTTTGACCTATTTAATTGAAAAAAATGGACTATCCTTACTCCTATCATTTTAACCAGTATCCCATGCCCTGAGCGTATCCATCCTTTGATGGGTACATTGACAATTCATGGGATCATTCATATTCCTATCCCGGGAATACTGGCCCGATAACTCCCACTTTTGAGCAGAGCCTAGGAGCGGGATTTTCCAACCCTGGAATCCCTACTTCTATGCAAAGACCCAACCCTCCCACCCTTCATGATTTTCTGTATCAAGGTTGGACCGATACCCCTAGGCAACCAGAGCCTGAGATTAACTATCCTCCCCAATCTAATAGCAGTGGCCTCTCCTCTTTTATGACAGAAATGCAAAAACAACAAAAAGAAATGATGGAGTCTATGGGAGAGATGTTGAAGAATAGTCAACAATTGAACAAAGAAATTAGATAGCTTAGCTACGCTCTTCCTAGTAATTCTGATCCCTACCCATACGACCGTGATTATGAAAATAATTCTAAGGAAACCAATGGCAATAGGGATCCCATTTTACGTAGCTATCACTTAGACTCTCCCAATGAGACACGACCACTAGAGGAGAACGATCCTAGTAATTATCCACCTGAGCTATATTGGAGTCAAAAGAAAGAGAAGATGGTACCTCTTAAGGACTTTGACCCCAATGACAGTATTTTCCTTATCTTTGATAACCCAGGTTATGGTCGTATTGTTCATATCACTTCCCCTACTAATTATCTAGTGGAACCCCATTCTACCCTTAGTGAGCCTAATCCTGACCCTCCACTTAGGTAATCAACACCTACCATTCAGCATTCTGAGGACTTAAATGCACCTAATGAAGGTGACCCTAAGGGAATGGAGGATGAATTGGATCAATTTTGGTCTCAGGGATATAAATAGTCTATTTTAGAAGAAGATGACCCAATGGAGGAATCCGGACTGAAAATCTGGAGCAAATCACAGGGGGATTATTTGTTATTCGAGGACTTACCCCCAAAGGATATAAATAATCTGGTGAAATCCGGATTCCTCCCTTCTTTTGAGAGTCATCCTCCACAAAACCAAGAGTTGATATTAGAGGAGGATAAGCACAATAGTAAGAAGCCTAGAGGAGACTCTCGGGGACAAAACACATCAATTGAGGAATTATGCCCCGAGAAGAACAAAGAATTGAGTGATATAGGCTTACTCCAAAACATAAAGACAAATCCTCTTTCAAAAATAATTAAGGATATTGATCCAACTCCTCTCTTTACTAATGAATCACATATACACCTCGAAAAAAACTAAGTGAACCAAAAGAATTAGAGGATGAAATTAATGAAAATGATTCTATTTCTCTAACCCTGCCATCAAAGGAATGTAATTTGGAGTCCACTATTGATTCACATATACTAGAAAGTGAAAATGACTCTGATCATTAATGATAGGCAAGGTGACATGAATTTTTCTACAACTGTTAGGGAGAATAATATAGAATCTAAATTTTTGTACTTAACACAAAGTAAGCCCTCATTATACTTAATCATTACCTCCCAACACCACAAACAACCGTTACACTCCCTAACCGATCCTTGGCTCAGGTCTCTACTCACATACATTCTTTCTGGGGAGCATATCAGGCCAATACATCCTTGGGAAGAATGGCGAGTGTGGATTGATGCTTGTACTTTTAGTCTCGCCATTCAAAGGTTTGAAATAAAAATGTTTATATCTTTTAAAACCCTTCCTGCTATGGAGGACCCTTGTTATCCTCCACTTATTCCATTTCGAGAGGTCCCTTTTAATGTTCCTTTTATTATTCCTAGACCTCCTCAGGTATCCTATGAGGTTTTCTATTTTCATATCTTCTGGCGAGCATTTGGAGTCATGCTGCATCATCAGCTCGCCAACATATGTGGCTACTTGTTTTCTAAGCCCGCGTTGTTACGCATATTTTTAAGACCTAGCTTTTTCTATCTGGAACCAGACTTATAGGTTCCCTATAAGTCTGGCTGCTGACAAAAGATGTAGTGCTTGTTGGGAGGCAACCCAGCATTCTGAATAACACCATCATTAGGTGATTTCCTTCCTTTCTCCCCCTATTTTAATTTTACAATGAGGACATTGTAGGATTTAGGCATGGGGGGAGCATTTTGCATTTTAGGAAGTATTCATGCATTTAGGTTAGCATATATAAAAAAACATCTTTTCTTGAGCTGAATTGGTTAGTCCCTAGCAAGACATCTTTGTCATGGAGGTGTCATTAAAAGTTTTTATTCTTAAATTGTTTCTTAAGTTTAGAATCCAGTACATTTAGTTCACTTGCATGTAGACTGGGTAATGGATCTTTGAAGAAAACCAATAAGCATTTTTAGTCTAGGACAGTTAATAGGGAGTCAGGCATACTATCTTCTAGTAGATCCACCTCATATTTGTAAGAAGAAAGTAGAGAGATTACTGATGCGCTAGGTCTAATGTAAGGACTCTTAAGTTTTGGACAATTAGATGATGATACCTCAGAGTTAGGCATAGTTTTCACTCTCTGTTCCTGTGTGACTACATTATGTGAATTTCTGAGAATCACCAAATAAGGCAGATACACAAAGATTGAGTCTTAATAAAGCTATGACTATGATGGATGGTTACGACCGTCCTTCATAGAGTCCTCGGCTGAAGGAGGGTAATAGTGTCAAAGGTCAGAACTATGCTTGTCCTATCCATTCCTTCCCGATGCTGAGAGTAGGCACTTCCACCAAATAAGCCACACAATATCCTCTTGACCATCATCATCCCTAATAATGCCTCATAAATAAAAGTTTGCGTTGTGTTATGTTGATTTATAAAGAAAGAAAAAGAAGAAAAAAGAAATAATTATATTTAGAAAAAAAATAAAATAAAAATAAAATAAAAAAAAGAAAAGAGAGAGAGAAAAGAAAAAGAAAAGAGTCCAAGTTTATAATTTTATCTTCATGACGTTGTTTCTGAGGCAACAAAAACACCCATCGCGATCCACCAAATATGACCCATACCTACCTTTTAGTATTTCTGATCGCCTAAATAGTGGCTGAGGGCACTAACTTAGCTGTAGAGTTATTGGGACTTTAGTTGAAGTGTGAATGCCATGTGAGGCCACCAAACAGTGAGTACATTTACTAAATCTGGTGAGATTTGTGATCTCAGAAAGAAAAGAAGGAAAAAAAAATGAGCACAAAGGAATATCAAGAGAGCACAGTTATTTAGCCTCTCTCCAAGTTGACTTGTTTAGTAGTCTAGAGATCTAGAGTCTGTAGTACTAAATTACATGTAGCACTAGATGAGTGTGTGCCACCAAATACAAATCCATTCAACTCGATATCTCCTACCTAGGACAAAAAGCTGGGGTCAAATTATAGATTATCTTTTACTTTATCCCCGAGGGAAGTAGTTGCCTATCCCGATAGAATTTTATCAAGGGTTAAGTATGAACTTCAAATGTAAGTTGGCTTTTCACTTGAATCCATTACTTAGGCTACTATCACTTCACAAGATTCTGGATCTCTAAATTTTTGGAATAAGGAAAGAAGAAATCTTCTAATTACTTCTATTATTTTTCACTTTTGCTAGGGACTAGCAAATCTTAGGCATGGGGGTATTTGATGAGTCCATTTTAATGGACTATTGTTACGTCTAAGTTAACTTTATTCTTGTATCTTATATTCGTTAACAATTGCATTAGGTCAAAAAATAATTGCATGCATCATTACTTAGGTTTGCATATGTTTAATGCATTTTAATACATATTGTATATAAATAATTATTTTATATTTTGAATAAACAAAACCTCCTCTCGTGCACGTGCGTGGCCGCACACACACAAGCCAGCAGTGCGTCCCCTCCTCACGAACCTCCTTCCCCCTCTCAACAACTCCCATCCCTTATCCTAATGCACCGCCCACTCCACACCGCTCCTTTCTCCAACCACAGAACAACCCATACGAGATATCTTCCCTTCCCCCCGATAGGGCACTTCTCCTTGGCTGCCACCATGGATGCAACATGCATCATGATCAGGAGCGTGCACCATGGAACCTTGGCGAGCTTCTTCATCACCTTCTCCATGCACCCACCTCCACCCGCCCTCAACCTCCTGCATACGATGACAGCGTGCACATCCTCACCACCAACCCCTCCATAGCAACACGTAGAACCATATCCTTCTTCTTCTTCCTCTTCTCGAACCTCAACAGAGCAACCCAACACCACCATCCTCCCTTCACCCATTGCCCCCACCTCCATAGACCTACCCCCTTAGCCGCAGACCGCCAACACCACGCAGCCACCCCGCAGCAGCACTTGCACGCCCCTCACGGCCAAAAGCCATGCACCCCTTGTGCGCGCACATCCTGCCCGCACGTGCGCGCAACCACCACAAAGGCCAGCTGGCTCCTTCTCCTCCTTCAACTCAATGCACAGGGATAGCTGCACTGTTCATGTTTCTTCCCTGAAAGAACCCATTGCCGGCCGTCCATCTCCACGTGCAGCCACCGCCATAGACCACCGTTCACACCGTTGCCTCTGTTAATCTCGCCTCGACCTCACGAGCGTGACCACACCCTCATACGTGCCCACCAAGACCTATGCGAATGCGTGGAGTAACCCACCGTCGACGGGTTCCTTCTCATTGGCCGGTGATCTCAAACCACCATAGTCGATGCCACCACCGTCATCATGATCCTCTCATCGCAGCCAACCTCTTTTGGGCTTCTCTCCTTCAGCAGTGGGCCCTCCTCCTCGTGTGCATAAAGAAGAGCAAATGCTCTATTTTGGAACAGTAAACATGCCATTAAAATTTACGATAAATGCCATTGCAAAACACTATTCAATTATTTATCTTATTATTATATTCAGTTAGATTTGCATGCATGTCCCTCCATTCTACTTGAATTGCATATAGTTAAATTCATGTCATGTATAACCAAGCATGGATATTTGTTATCGGGAACGAATTCTATTTTAATTAAATTTGACAATGCTTATCAGTACTAAGATTGCAATTCAAGTATTTCCATGGTGGCGATTTTGTATTTTTGCACCTATATTCTTGATTAATTATCTAGATCAAGAATTTACGTTGGAAATAAGAGCATTAGTTAACATACACATCCATGATATTCCTAAATACTTGAGGCATCATTAATCATTTTTAATAGGATTATTCCTCCCTGTGGATACGACCTAACTCTTTGTGGTTAGTTTTGAATTATTAAATATTTTTTAAAAGCAATTTTCTACCATGTGACATACAACAACGACGCAACATTTTATGTTAAAGTTTTCAACAAAAACGAAGATCGCTCTTTCACCTAGCAATCACTACATGCTTTGTCGGTCGTTGGATCACCATTCAATGGCCACAAGAGCACTACACCTACCGACCCCCGCCCTTGTCATGAAGAGGATCCATCTCAGCCATTGGATCTTCACCCAATGGCTGAGGCAGCACGTGCGGAAAAGCATAACCGCGACCATCTATGGTCACAACGCAGTGGAGAGCATGCTCACATGACATAGAGCGACCTAGGGTCGAGACGTGTGATGCGTGAAATTGAAGAGGTGGTGCACGTGGGTGAAATTGAGTTGCATGATCTCAATCAAGCGATGCAGCACGAGACATGTGGCGCACGATAGGGCGTCGAATGAGGAGGAGAGGCATATGCATAGATGAATCACGCATGCCCAAGTGCCATTACACTACAATTCCAAGGCGGTCGCGAGCACACATTTAAGACGTCCAATCTCACGATTGGACTAGTAAAATTGAATGCACTCATGCGAGGGGGATTTTAGCAAAGGCAGTAGTGAGGTGCGGGTGCATGACCATGCGATTAGGATTTGAGGGATCAGAGCGCACCACGTAGCGTAATCAGAAGCGTTGCGCACATTGAAGGTGCGTGGGAGACTTTTTGAAGGTACAATGTGATTTGTTGATCTCACGGTCGATGGATCTGATCGATCCAAGGCTGTTGCATCTTTTTGAGGGTGAAATACCTGCTTTGCCCCTTATTTTGGGTATGAAAAGGACCCCAAAGCCCCCATCTGAAGGCATCTCTTCCTCCATCTATCCCTCCAGACATCTCCAGCGCTTTCTTCCTCCGAGGCATCCATCAAGACCACCTTGGTGCACCGCTGCTGCTCTCCCCAACCTCTCAAAAGGTCATCGAGGACCACCCTTGGTGCCCTTATTCTAGTAGCTTAGATAATTATTTTTAATTCTAGTTTTAGTAATGCATGTTCTAGTTCTAGTTCTGTTTGCAACTCATGATAAAATAATTGCTTGAATTGCTTTATATCTATTGTGATTAGTATTTAGTTATAGTTAGTTCTAAATTAGTGTTAAAATCAAGTCATTTTTTGCCTCCCTGAGTTCGATCGGGACTCACCATCTCATTATATTTATTTGTGTCTATGTATTTTCGCACTATACTATAACTTAATTATCTTAAATGTGATTTTACGCTCGAGCAAATTGGCATTGTTGGCAAGGAGGCACGATGATTCCTGATTTAATATATGATTTAATGTATTTTTCTTTGATGTCCAAGTATGAGACATGGATCTACGCATGCATCAAGTGTAGGTGAAGAAAATTAGGTGCACATCAGTAGGAATTTAGATTAGCATTTGATTTCATATTAGGATAGGAGTTATTTGAAAAAAAAATAGGGTTTGATTTGTTAGGTAGTTAGGAATTGCTTTGCTCTTTTAAAAAATATATGTATATATAAGGATTAAAAAAAAAAAATGCTACTCTTATTTCTAGAAACTCGGCCAGACATTAAATAAGAATTTGAAAATTCATTTGTTATGTTTATAGTGGTCTAAAAATTTTGAAATTCAAGCAAGAACTAGATTTTCAAACTATCTTTCCAACTCCACTGTTCTCAAGGAAAAAATTCAAGTTGTGGATTTTTGAAAAATTCACGTGGTACACAGGGGTCAGATAGACTGAAACTGAATTTTTTTGAACTTCAAAAATCAATTTCGACATCACACAAATATGATTGACCAAAAAATGGTGGGGTTTGAAAGATAATCAAGTTAGCTTTCATTCTCATATTTTTCCCAAATCTTTGGATCACATTTGATACTATTTAAAAAGAAAAACCAACTCGGGGTCAAAATCTCAAATTTGACCCCTTAGTTAAAAATTCATATAAATTTATTTGAGACAGTAAAAATTTTGGAAAAATATTCTCTGAAAAGATTATTGAAAAAGAAATCTTCCTGCTAACTTTTAAATCATTTGAATTCCAATTTTATCTGAGAGAGTATTTCTTTGATTTATGGTCTACTGCTTGAAAAACTTAGAAGTGCATGAGCCCTAAGACCACATTGGACTAGCCTGAGCTCAATTGAGCCCAGTGGTTAGTCGGTGAGTCGAGTCACATTGTGGACCACTCATCACATGCACATTGATGAAAAGGTTAACAAAAATCATAAAAAATATTTCAATAACCTGCATTCGTCTTTTGACTGCAAAGTGGTCTCAACCTCTTTAGCCAAACTTGGTGTCCAAGTCTGTAGGGTAGTGTCAAATGACCACATCTAAGGGGTACAAAGGAACAAGAGGCAAAAGCCGAAAAAAGAACCTTCTTCTTAGTCCCCTCGTAAACATACTAGTCAGGTTAGCTTAAGAGGCAGGGATCATTTTCAGTCATTTTCTCGATGAATTTTATTCAATAATTTAAACCTGAACGAAAAATCTAGTCATCTAATTCTAAAGGACCAATTTGATTAAGAAGGCCTTAGCCTTGTTTGGCTTGGCTACACCAACCCTTATTGTTGGTGTATGTAAGGAAGAAGGTCATTAAGACCTAAACTAGTTGGACCTTGGGAACCAAACCCAAGGCAGTGAAGGTGACTTTCGCCTAACGCTTCTTTCCAACCCTCATCCTCCTCTCAATTAGCTGAGATGGCTAATCCTGGACCTAGACCTGGTCAGGGCCTCGAAAATATAGACTCAATGGCTCGTTTGGAAGCTAGGGTCAAGGAATCAGAATAGAGATATGAGTAGAGCATTGATAGGATTCTCACCACACTGGACAAGATGTAGCATCCACCGTGCGGAGAACAACTGCGAGACTTCTATGATCCAGCAACTACAATCGTGGCACCTTAAATCAGGATTCCCGTAGGCAAGGATGCATTCGAGTTGAAGCCAAACATAATAAGTCTAATCCAGACTCATTTTCATGGAAACTCAAATGAGGATCTGGTCGCACGTGTTTCACGTGTTTGAAATCAGGGTTACAAGTAACCCGTCATCGTAGTTGCAAAACTCGTGGTCAAATAAAATTTACAACCAAAACTCGAAAAGTGAGTCCCGGGTCGAGCACGGGGAGGCGAACATTTGGTTTTGAAAAATCCGTGTTTCATTTTTATTTGTTTATTTCATTTTTGTCTTTTCTAATTATTTTGGTACTTTTAGCAAGCAAGAGATTAAGTCGATGAAAACTTTATCTACTTGCAAAAATATAAGAGAGAGTGGGAGATAGAGAGAGAGAAATAATCATCTATTCATGAACAACTGTTTGTTACAACTATGAAAGTAGGAAAACTACACTACGAAAGCGTAAGAAGATAGAAAGAGGTGAGAGAAATCCCTCTCGACAGTTGCTCGGAGGATGACTCACTCTGACGTCGCCTGGAGGAAGGTGGTGAGGAGAGGGATGAAGGAGGACAGAGCCGGAGGATGGAGGATGGGGCAAGACAGCATCTCGGTGAGGATCTTCTTCCCAAAGGGCGGTGAGAGGACGGCCATGGGATGCTCCACGAATGGGGATGAGGGGAGGGAAAACTATTTGATTTTCTACTCTAGAGGAGCATCTCAGGCTTGGGATAAGCTCTCTCTAGAGCCTTGGAGGTGGTGAGAGGAAGAAAGGCAGAGATGGTTTGGAATGGTGGTGGGTAGGTCCTTTTATAGTGGAGGAGGAAGAACAAATTCACATCTGAGTCATTACTGACGTCCATAATCGTCGTTGCAGCTGTCGCTGAAGATCCACCCTGCAAATCCTCTTGCTGGCATGCGTAAACCATTAGTGACAACTGCAAGCATCAATAAAGGCACGTGTCACTGAAGATCCGCTCCGCTGGCGCACTCATCATGCGTTGCACGCTTCACGCACCCATGCTCCCTGCGCCTTGCATGCGAGCGCGCTGGCATGCGCTGCACTGTGCATGGTGCGCTACTGTGGCTGTGCAAAGTGCACTGCGCGTGGCTACGGCTGTGCGCGTGCACTGCTGCTGGCCGACATTGGGTGGCCTGGATGGCACCATGTGGCACCATCTGGGCCATCCATTCTTCTTTCTTTTGTAGAGGGTGCCACGGTGCTCAGATCAAGATGATTCCCGCACTGCTGGGCTGCGATCATTGCTCTAGGTCCATCCATAGGGTCGGATTTTCCATCTGAAACTTGTATGGATGTCGCATTGCCCCCTAGCCGTTGATCTTCCCCAGACTTCGTACGATGCTACGGTTCTCCGATCTAGACAATTTCAGAGGCGTTAGACTCCAATCGTCGTCTTAATCAGATCCGTACGATCCGATCATCCATCCAAGGCCCTGAAATGAGTCTTCTCTCCTGACCATAAAAAGGACCTAATTAACCTAAAATATATACAACTACTCTAAATGTACAATGATGCATGTTATGCAATATTTATAACATGAAATGTAAATCTAAGCCTAGGAACAAGCATGAATAGGCATTTTAACCTAAATAGATGTGTCCATATCATTCCCCCATGCCTACCGTTTGCTAGTCCCTAGCAAAATTAAATTACATGCTATGTATAAAATCAAAATTAGGATTTGATCGCTTAGGCCTAAGTCGTTTATTAACAATAGAAAATTTGAACTAAGGTCCTAAACTACGAAGACTCAACAGTACCCAGGTGCTTGCCAGAATGCAAACTGCCCAAGTCCTCACCTTATTTGAAAAGGGAAGATACATTTTTTTTATTTTTCTTCTTTTCTAATTTTTTTTGTACTTTTAGAGTTTGAGAGTTTCGGGATAACTTTTTACAGCTACTCGACCCGCCCAAGACTAAAAAAGGACTCTAAGTGCTAAGCATCTTGTTAAAATAGTGAAAGACTCACTAGGCGGCCATTAAAACGAACTTCGAGTTTCTACGACCCTAGGTGACCTTGCCTAAAGGTTTATCTTTTTGACTGGTAGCTTTCTCCCTACTTCTTTTATTTATGGAGTCAACAGAAGGGCCAACCCAGTGTATATCTCCCTATTTACTCTACTTCCCTGCTTCTTCCCTAAGTGTTTTGGGAACTATTGTGCATTTTTTTGTGAGCTGGGTTCTGGACAATTGGCCAATGGGTTGTTACCCACGGCAACTTCCTAGCCATACTCATGCGGTAAGGTATGGTTTTGTTTATTTTTTTATTTTTTTCTCCTTTTTCTATTTTTTTCTTTTTCTTTTTATTTGTTTTTTTTTTTTTAAGTAGGTGGCTTCCCTGATCTAAGATTTACCTAAAGGCAGTACAATGAAAATGGTCTTGTGATTGGGCTCTGGAAAATCAGCCGATGAGCTATTATCACTGACAACTTATCAGCCATACCACCCTAGATAGTTCATTAGCTACCCAATTTTCAAAAAAACTGTCGAAAAGTGAGTCAGTGCAAAAAAATGTATGTAGATGCTTAGGCTTAAAGTCCCCCCAAATCAGAGGGTGGGTTGATAAGTCGTATATTTATCATCCCAATTTATTAGCCAAATTAAAAATGAATTTGAATTAGCGAGGACTCAAGACTAATTCCACATTCGAGTGGACACCCGGGCTAATTAAGCCCAAAGACCTGAAGAGTCTAAGTGTTTAGGCCTTCTTGTATCATTTCCTAAAGTTAATAACTTCAGAATGCCTAAGTTCTCTTCTCCTAATTCTTCTTTTTTTTGTCTTTTTGAAAGTTAATAACTTCAGAATGCCTAAGTTCTCTTCTCCTAATTCTTCTTTTTTTTGTCTTTTTGAATTTTCAATTTTTTTTAAAGAAACTAAAAGAAATTCTATGGAGTTAATAAAATGATTTCAGGATTAAGTATCCACCCTCCCATGCCTAAATGATGCAATGTCCTCATTGTAAAAATAAAGACATGAAAAGGGCAGAGTAAACAATATATCACCTGAGTGTCGTGAAAATCTGGTCAGCTCCGCAGAGAGAAGAGTGTATACACACGTGTTAAGTTTAATGTCTTCAGCTAGGCATAACATACATACAAACAAGAAATTGAGAATTCACAAGTGCGGGTCAAAATCAAAATAAAAATATTGATCCTAAAACTCGCCAGCAGAAGATGTCCACAAACGTAGACTAGAGTATGATGCAGACCCATGGCCCAGGGTCGAGTGGTTCTAAGGTTCTGGATGAAAGTTACCTAGAACCTAAGATTATTGTGTTTGCGGGGTTATGCCTGCAATTTTGTGGTGTGCAACCTAAGACCAAAGTGTCAAACAACGGGTTGATCTGATTCATTAAAATCAGGTGTCCACTTATAGTGCAGCTCAGAAAAATAATCAGTTATTTCAAGCTTAGGTTGCACGTGAAAGAAATCGTAAGGGTCTTGGTAAAAAGTTGGTGGTTTTAGGTCAATAGAAACCCTTAGATCCAAACTTGTTTTTCCCTCAAAATTAACCCCCCAAATTTTCATTTCAACATTCCTATCCTCCAACATCAAGTGCTCAGGTTCCAAGAACTCTAGCATACCATTCACTCCATAAGATTTACCCAAGTCCAAAAATCGTGGCTGACTCAGAATTGACTTGGGTACAATGATTTCCAAATCAAAGTCAATCCCTTTGAGGTGTGGTTGAGGAATGGGGCTATTGATTGAATCTTCTAGTAAATGAGGATTCGAATCCTCCAAGTTAGCCCCAACCGAATCCAAATCTTCAATAATTGGGCTGTCAAACGATTCGTCAAATTCCTCAATCCCATTTGTCTCACTAAAATCATCTTCCTTACGGTCAAGTGAGACTTCACTAAGAGATTCTTCACCCTCAGAATCAAAGAATCCATGATCCTCATTTATATATGTCTCAAAATCGATTGTCATTTCCTGGTTCAAAGAGACATATTTTTCCTCTCTCCCTGGCTCAAGGATCTCGGGTGACTCAATCAGTTCATCTTCAATGGGTTGCTCTAGTCCAACCTAGTCATCCCCAGTCTCAGAAAATGTATCCCCCCCACAGGCACCTAAGCGAGTTCAAACATTAGCTTTCCTGAAGGGGGTTTATCTTGAGAATCATCCCAAGATTTGACTATGGCAACCACAAATTTCATCCTCAACCTCGACAATTCCCCAAGAAGAAACTACCCAGGTCCTTATCCCTAACACTTTGGAGCAAATCCAATAAAGAGCTACTAAGTTCATCAATCATTTTGATCGTAGGCTCCAGTGCTTCAGTGCATGGTGTTGGCTGAGCTTCTAAAGATTGTATAGTGTTCCTCAAATTAGCCAACACCCTATCCTGGATCTGGTTCACCTGAACCGACTAGTTCGATTTAGGTTTGGGTGGGTTTGGGTTAAATCTAGGGTAGTCAAAATGTCGAGGTTCTCGGGTCCCTCCCTGAAAGTAGGTCATTCTAGGTTGTTCAAAGGATGGTGGCAACCTATATTCAGTGGAATACTCAGGAGGGTAGGTGTTATAATCATTATATCCTTCATGATTGTAGATCGGGTTGGTTTAGTCATCAAAGGATGGAGATACATAATCATTGTAGGTTTGGGAAGGATAGCAATCATAGTCTTGTTGTCCAAGGTTAGGCCCTGGACATTGAGGTCCGGATTCGTATCCCCAATCAAAGTCATCCCAGCTAGTGGATGGGTAATTACAAATTAAGTCAGAATAGTAATAATCTTGGGGATAAGTGGTGGTAGGAGGATAGGATTGGAAATGTGTAAAAGATGTGGAAGGATACATTGTGGAGTAAGGAGGGAAATCAGAAGAGAGAAAGGTGCCCTGCAGTACAATCAATCAACCTTGTCCTTATGTGGGTAACCTAAAGACTTACAGACTCCCAAGACCCGTCTTGAGATTATAAATGATTTAGTCTACTTTTATCTGGTCAATCCAACCAGTTAGAAGGAGGAATTGGGGAGAAGGTTCTTCCTTTAGCTTATGCCTCCGGTTCCTAGTGTACCCCCTAGCCGCAGTCGTTTGACGCTACTCCCCTAGCTAGACATCAAATGGACCAACAAAAGTAGATTAATCGAAAAAAATCTCAGTCTGAGCCCCGAAGAGCAAATCAATCCTTAAGGCCAACATCTAAGTTTTAATTTGGCTTGGGATGATTGTGCTCTTGGAATATGATGGGCCCTTTAGATGGGTTGTGCCCTTAATTATCAGTTAAAATGTGTGTGCATGTACAACCAGGGTTTGCAAACAAGGTTATTTGATAATGTGTCTTTTAGGGTTTAACCTTGTTTAGTAGCTTTTAGGGTTTAATCTTAGGTATATTCAATCAAGTTTAGGAGAACACTCCAAGTTTTGCAAGCACTGGTGATGATATATTCCTCTAGAAATTAGAGAAAAAATGTTGAGTGCCTGGTTCAGCCCTAAGAATCAACCCTAAGTGGCAAGCTACTTGATGAATCACTTTTATTTTGAGTGGTGCGGCCCAAATAGTTCATACAATTGGCTTATTGCACCACTTAGTTAAGGCACGTAGAAATGTTTGACCTATTTAGATTTCTACTCACTTATTTGTGTGTTGAGTTAAGTGTACCGGGTCTATAGGTCAGATCCCGGTTAAGTGGTAGAATCAATGTGATTGTGCACCTTAGGGTGAGAAGTTGTGGTGTTAAGTCTGTAGCTTTCAGAAAATCCCACAAGAGAAGAGTATTTTTTTTTAATTTTTTTTATATATGCAGGGGTGAGATGAGTGGAGGTGGCAAACAAGCAACCAAACCTTTCCTAGGGTTTATAAAATGCACCTAAGTTGATTTGGGTTTGAGTTATTAGTGTGGTGAAATGAACTAGTGGGTGGGGGTGGTGGGGATAAACTTACAAAACCTTCATCCGCACTTTTCTCCGATCTAACTGCTTTGGCCCGCCTCGAATGAGTACCTGCAATCATAGTAAGATCAAAGAAAAAGTAAGATAAAAGTTAGGTAAGGTGGAAAAACATGGAAAAAATAACCAAAGAGTGTTGCCTCCCCGGCAACGGCGCCAAAATGGTCTCACGTGTCTCATGTGTTTGAAATTAAGGTTACAAGTAACCCATCATCGTAATTGCAAAACTCGTGGTCAAACAAAATTTATAATCAAAACTCAAAAAGTGAGTCCCAGGTCGAACAAGGGGAGGCGAACGTTTGGTTTTGAAAAATCCACGTTTCATTTTTATTTATTTATTTCATTTTTGTCTTTTCTAATTTTTTTTGTACTTTTAGCAAGTAAGAGATTAGGTCAATGAAAACTTTATCTACTTGCAAAAATATAAGAGAGAGTGGAAGAGAGATAGAGGGAGAAACAATCATCTATTCATGAACAACCATTTGTTACAATTATGAAAGCAGGAAAACTACACTATGAAGGCGTAAAAAGATAGAAAGAGGTGACAGAAATCCCCCTCGACAGTTGCTCAGAGGATGACTCACTCTGATGTCACCTGGAGGAAGGTGGTGAGGAGCGAGACGAAGGAGGATAGAGCCAGAGGACAGAGGATGGGGGAAGATAGCATCTCAGCGAGGATCTTCTTCCCGAAGGGCGGTAAGAGGACGGCCATGGGATGCTCCACGAATGGGGATGAGGGGAGGGGAAACTATTTGATTTTCTACTCTAGAGGAGCATCCCAAGGTTGGGACAAGTTCCCTCTAGAGCCTTGGAGGTGGTGAGAGGAAGAAAGGCAGATATGGTTTGGAATGGTGGTGGGTAGGTCCTTTTATAGTGGAGGAGGAAGAACAAATTCGCATCTGGATCATTATTGACGTCCATAAATGTCGCTGCAGCTGTCGCTAAAGATCTGCCCTTTAAATCCTTTTGTTGGCGTGCATAGCCCATTAGTGACAGCTGCAAGCATCACTAAAGGCACGCGTCGCTAAAGATCTACTCCGCTGGCATGCGCCCTGTTGGAGCACTCATCACGCACTGCACGCTTCACGCGCCCATGCTCCCCGCGCCTTGCATGCGTGCGCTGGCATGCGTTGTGCAGCGCTGTGCGTAGTGCACTGCTGCGGCTGCATTTGGGCGCGATGCACTATGCTCGGCGGCGGCCATGCGTGTGCGCTGCTGCTGGCCGAAGTTGGGCGGCCTGGATGGGACCATGTGACGCCATCTGGATCGTCCATTCTTCTTTCTTTTGTAGAGAGTGCCACGGTGCTCAAATCGAGATGATTCCCGTGCTGCTGAACTGCGATCGTCGTTCCAGATCCATCCATATGATTGGATTTTCCATCCAAAACCTGTATGGATGTCACATTGCCCCCTGGCCATTGATCTTCCTCGAACTTCGTACAATGCTACGGTTCTTCAATCTAGATGATTTCAGAGGCGTTAGACTCTGATCGTCGTCTTAATTAGATCCGTACGGTCAAATCATCCATCCGCAGCCCTGAAATGAGTCTTCTTCTCTCCTGACCATAAAAAGGACCTAATTAACCTAAAATATATACAACTGCTTTAAATGCACAATGATGCATGTTATGCAATATTTATAACATGAAATGCAAATCTAAGCCTAGGAACATGCATGAATAGGCATTTTAACCTAAATAGTTGTGTCTATATCAGGATCTCTTCCAGCACATTGAGGATTTGAGTCGAATCGTAGAATCAGTTAGACCTAGAAATATTGATATAGGGATCTCATGAAGCTTTTTCCATTCACTCTCAAGGATAAAGCTTCTTATTAGTTCAAGACCATAGAGAGGCCGATTGGAACCTGGGCAGAATTACATCGTGAATTCCTCCAAAAGTTCTTCCCAATTGGTTGAATAAATGCGATGAGGCATGCAATTACGACATTCTCCCAAGTACTAAGGGAGAAATTGCATGACTCCTAGGATAGATTTCATGACCTTCTCAAGAAATGCCTACACCATGGTGTACCTAGATGGCACCTAGCACAAGTCTTTTACCATGGGCTAGATGACACACATCGGTACCTGACCAATGCATCTAGCGGCAGGAATTTCCTTGCAAAGGACAACACATCGCATTTGAACTATTTGAGTCTTTACCAGAGAACTCAATGAATGCCGGATCGATGAACCAATTCCAGCGACCTGGACAGCAACTAGGTAGTGTCCATAAAGGTCATGTCGAATCTGCCTGAGCTGATATGGACATTATCACCAAGAAGTTGGATAAGGTGGATCTACTCGACAAGAATCTCGATGAATTGATTCAAGCTAGAGCTAGATTTCCTGGAAATTCAGCTGCATCCCACTCTTCTTTCACATCCTGAGTCCCTCCTACTCTAGTACATCTACTCACTCGGGATGTATCTTCTCCATCTTCATGTGATCCTACATATCAGGAACCCATGAATAATCTAAATCTGGCACCATATAATCAAGGTTACTCACCCCGTGATGATTCTAGTGCGTATTCCTTTAATGAATATGCATCTCAGACATCTTCAGCCTATGAAGATGTTAACATTATCCAAGGTTACAGGGATAATAACCCGTATTCAGAGATGTATAATCCTAGTTGGCGCCAACATCCTAACCTTTCCTAGTCTGGTAACTCATAGAGACCAAATCAAGATCCACACTACCAGACCAGACAATACAGGAATGCGCAAAGCACATACCCGAGGCAGCAGCCATTCTCGTCTCAGCAATAATCTCATTCCACTTATCAGCTATTGCAACAAGCTGCCAATCACCCTCCAAGGTAGGCTGACTCTTTCAAGGCATTGAGAGAAGAATTGAAGGAATCTATGTGTCAATCGAATTATGGCAATTTGAAATTCATGAAAATGATGGTGAATCAGATTCAGAACATTCAGAATACACAGAACCAGCTGCTATAGGAGAAAAGATCGCAAGGAGCCTTGCCTTCCCAACCTATCCCTAACCCAAGATATGTACAAAACCAAGGCGCTCTGGCTAGGTTCCAGGTACCACAAGGATAGGCACATGTAGTATTACAAGCACCTCCTGTACATCAAGGTTATGTTTCAGGTCAATCGGCCTTATCATCGAATCACACCCAATCTACCCCTTCTATGAGAGTTGTCTATAGATTGAAATAGTATACTAAAGGGGAGGGGTGAATAATATCACTCTAAAAGAAATTTGAATAAAAAATAAATTCATAATAGAATCAAGCATAGATTACACCTGGATTTATAGTGGAAACCCAAACCGAGTGAAAACCACTACCTAGGCCTCTCAGCTTAGGATTTTCCCGACTAGTCGAGGCTAATCAATCCACTATCGTACCACTTGAACAAGGGTGGCACAACCACTTTACAAACCACTTCTCTTTACAAGTTGAAGAGAAGCACAACAACAACAACGGATCTTCCCCAACAACTTGGGACCCGTTAATCAAAAACAACAATATAAAAGAACAATGAAGAACTTATGGAACCTCAATAAAAGTCAAACCAAAATTTCAGTGAAGGTTTGAAATGACATGTTTTGAAAGGCATGAAAATCGAAGCGTAGAAGCACTTGAAGAAGAATGAGAAGCTTTTTGCTTTTAAGAGAATTTTTCTAATTAAGAGTGTGTGTAAAAAGGGTTGCGTACGACCTTATTTATACTAGAAAATTGACCTGAAAAGGAAGTCAATTTGGTCGATCAATTAATATAGATTAGTCGATCAAAATGAGGTTTGGTCGATCACTCTAGTTATTTGATCGATCACCAATTGATCAATTAATTAATCTAATTGGTTGATCAAAAGTGTATTAATCAACTCCCTAAAATGGGATGGTTTGATCGATTAATTGAGTTGGTTGGTTGATCAATTAATTTAGTCGATCAATTAATCTTATTTGGTTGATCAATATTCCTAAAAGCTTGATTTTAGCAAGAGGCACGAAAATCCGTTTGAGACTTATTTTGAGGTTCCTTACAAAAATATTCTAGACTCAATAAAGATAAAAGACACTAAGACATAAATCAGCATTCTTCTAGCTTTGATCCATGGGAGATGCTTTGATCCAAGAGAGTCCTGAAATATTAGTCTTGCAAAAAACATAATTTTGGTGCATCAAAATAAAAGTACTTACATTCTCCCCCTTTTTGATGACAGTAAAATTATAATTATGAATTGAAATAGTTATGCATAATATCTTCTCCTTTTTGTTTTAGCAAAAAGTAAGACATGTTGCTGTCAATTTCAATTATCTCCCCTTTAAGCATATAAATGAAGCAGTAATAATTTCAACATGCAGTTAGTTGAAAGAGAGATGTAACCATGCATATAACAATATAAATGAGTCTAGATAAGCATCGCAAGATAAAAATACTCCACAGAATTATGAAGTTTTACAATCCATGAAGGTAATAAAAAGCTAAGGTAAAACTAATCCTCTAAAGATGCCTTGAATGCATCCATCATACTCTGGAGGTCAGTATTTAACTCGAGACCCATCGAGTCAAATCGGGCTAAAGAAGCAGGCTGGCCAAGACATAGGCATCTCTGAGCTGAAGATCTGGGTGTTGGTTGCCTAGATGTCTAGCAAGGAGGTATAATCTGCTGGTCTGCTAGTGCTGGTGTAGTGGGAGGAGGAGGAGGTGCTACTGATGATGGAGGCACAGTAGTAGATCGGCGAGGACAAGGAGTTTGGTAAAGCTGCTGCTGAATCCCATGAATAGACTCTCCAAGTCTATCCAAGAACTAGCCTTGAGCATTCGAGTATTCTGATACCTGATTCCCATGTCTCATCATCACCATGTCTATCACTCTCTACCGATGCATCATCAAAGAAATACATCTATCACATCCTCTATGCTGACAAAATCCCTGCCTGTAAGAGGTCTGTCCAAAAGGCCCCAGTCCTACTCATAGAAGGATGGAGAGGGTCGTACTAAAGGAGGACAAGTCGCGGTAAAATTCTCATAAGGAGGGAAAGGAGGAAGGACTACTGATGGCTCCTGCTGCTACTACTGTTGCTTCTGGGCTGCATCCTCACCATGGGCTCCCTGAGCTTGCTCCATCTTTGTATAAGTGAGCTTAACAAAAATGGAGACTCTAGTAATAAATTATTTATGATTAATATCCATGGGAACACTAAAATGTAGAAAGATGTGTGAAAGAAGTGTCCTAAACTGGAAGGAGCTGGTGAGCTACTTTCTCATCAAATATAAAATCAAGTGGTTCCAGTTGAATCGCTTGTTCTTAAGAAAAGCATAAAGCATAATGAGCATAATGCCAGGGCAGTTCTCAAATGAAGTGGATTTGGACATAAAATTCCAAAGAAATACATGATTAAGAAATCGTAAAAGACGGCAAAAATAACGAGACTTGGTAGGACGACCCAAGTCAAAAAGCAAGGGAGTGAGCAAGGTATCCCTAATGGCATCTGTTTATGTCTTCTGGTGAAGCTCCAGAAAAGTAAGACCAACAAACAGACAACCAAGAATCTCCGAAATCACATCTGCATTGACCAAAACCTCTATGCCATAGACGTTCAAGGTCAACTTGATGTTGAAACCCTCACCTATATTCTTCAAGTTGGCATAAAATAGGTGACAAGCCATAGGGTCAACATCGGGTATGCAGCTATTCTTGGAACCCACATAAAAGTTCCAGTCAAAAAGACATAAAATCTGATGATATGCAAATTTTTCACGGATTCCACGAAAGATAGACTCGAAATAAACAAAATCAGCCGGTTTACCATCTTGCAGCAAAAGTTTAGCTAGGAGTGAGAAATGATTGCAAGCAGCCTCTATGATGAAAAACCGATCAAAAGTGTCATCACGAGGCGAAGAGGAGGGACGTGCATGTTTGGGACCCATGATAGTGAAATTGCATGTTGGTCGTTCAAAAATGAATCGAACAGTGTTGTGGAAAATCGACTTTTGGTCGATCAACCAAGAAATTTGGTCGACCAAAAGCGATCGGATGCAAAAAAAAAAGGTGTGTTTTCGAGTGATAAGCTCACAAATACTACAAGATTTCACAAGAAACCACATGATGAAGCAAGAAAATCATTAGACCATATCATGGCACATCTAATACTTAAGAAAAAAATCCAAAAGAAACGAATTTCAACCAAGTTTAGAGTGTACCATGATCGTATAAAGATTGGTTGATCAAGGGAGCAGGGCATGGATGGTGATGGCGGCAAGCACAACCGATCGAGCGAGGGGTTGCACGATCGAAAAGTTGGCGTGCGTGAAGCTAGAGGATGCACGGAGAGGTTGGGAGGAGTGCTCGGTTGCGGCATTTGCATGCACGAAGGACACACAGTGGCAGCGTTGCTTGCTCTCGTGAGGAGCGGCAATGGTCGAAGGCGCCGAGGTGGTTGGTCGATCAAGGTGGTCGGAGGAGGAGAGGTGGGGTTGGTTGGAGGAGGTTTGTTTGGTGGAGAGAAGGAAGTGGGACTGTTGTGTGGGGTATTGGTAGTAAAAAAATAGGTTTAGAGGTAAAAATGTTGTTTTAAACAAACTTGGATTAGCAAAATAGGTAAAAACATTTTGGGTAGCTAATCGAAGAGATTAGGTTCAATTGAGATGATTAGGAGAGAGATTCGAGGTGAAAAGCACCACAATCTAAAAAGTGAATCTGCCCAATTTTGGTCGATAAAAATAGAGAATGATCGATCAATGAAATTAATTGGTCAATCAGGGTTCAAACAATTTGAGGGAAAATTCTTGCCCAACTGGATTGGTCAATCAAACAACTAAGTTGATTGATCAAAACTCAAATTTTTGGTGGGAAATTTCCCACCAAACAATTTGGTCGAGCAATCAAGGATTTTGATCAATCAAAGATTTTGGTCAATCAATTTGAAAAAAATTGATTGATCAAAGGTTGAAAACATATCAACCAAAATGATCAATTAAGCTCTTTTAACCTAGATAAACCTAGTGAATGGCAAATTAGGTTAAATCTTTCCTTTGGCAAGGGTTTTGTAAAGATATTAGCTAATTAATTTTCTGTTTTAACAAATTCTAGGTTGATTTCTCCTTTTAACACAATCTCTTAGAAAATGGTATCTAACATCAATATGTATAGTCCTAGAGTGTTGAATTGGATTTTGAGATAACTTTATGGCACTAGTGTTATCAGAAAGTATTTTTTTATTCTTGTAGGATAGGCCAAAATCTTGCAGCCTTTGTTTCATCCATGATAGTTGTGAATAGGCTAAAGATGCAGCTACATATTCAGCTTCTGTTGTTGAAAGCGAAATAGTGTGTTATTTTCTAGGGAACCAAGAGACTAAGGAATTTCCGAGAAATTGACATGTTTCACTAGTACTCTTTCAATCTAAAAAGCTACCCACATAATCAGCAGCATAAAAGAAATAAAGTTCCAATGTGTCTGACTTTGGATAGAAAAGTTCTAGGTCTTGTGTGTGGTTTAAGTATCTAAGTATTCTTTTAAAAGCATTTAGATGTACTTCTTTAGGGTTTACTTGAAAGTAAGCACACAAACAAGTGCAAAATAGAATATCAGGTCTACTAGCAATCAAGTATAATAAAGATCCTATCATGCTTCTATACATTTTTTGATCTACAGACTTACCTATGTCGTCATATTTTAGCTGTGTAGAAGCTACCATAGGTGTTTCTTTTTCTTTTACTTTGTCCATGGAGAATTTCTTCAAGATCTCCATGGTGTATTTGGTTTGAGATATAAAAGTTTTAGAGGATAGCTAATTAATTTGAAGTCCGAGAAAGAACCGAAGTTCTCCCATCATGTTCATCTCAAACTGATCCTACATTACCTTTGCATGCTCTTGGCATAACAGATCATTAGTTGCATCAAAAATGATATCGCCTACATAAATTTGTATTATTAGGAGATCATTTTCTTTTCTTTTTATGAATAACGTTGGATCTATTTTGCCAATTTTAAATTCATTTTCAATTAAATAAGTTTTTAATCTGTCGTACCAAGCTCGTGGAGCTTGTTTTAGATCATATAGTGCTTTATTTAATTTGTATAAGTATTTTGGATGTTTAGCATCTTCAAAGCTTGGAAGTTGTTTAACATAGACTTCCTCCTTGATAAATCCATTTATAGAGGCACTTTTGACGTCTATCTGAAAGAGTTTAAACTCCATATGGGCAGCAAAGGCTAGCAACATTCTATTGGATTCTAGGCGAGCTACAGGCGCATATGTTTCATCAAAATCTATTTCTTCTTCTTGATTATATCCTTGGGCTAGAAGTCTACCTTTATTTCTAACTACTTCTCTTGATTCATTAAGTTCATTCCTAAAGACCCATTTGGTTCCTATAATGGTCTGAGTCAGGTTTTCGAACAAGTTGCCATACTTGGTTTCTTTTGAATTGATTCAACTCATCTTCCATTGCAATAATCCAACAGTTGTCAGAAAAGGTATCATTAATATTTTTAAGTTCTAACTGAGAAACAAAGGCTGTGAAAGCTAAAATGTTGATGGAAGATCTGGTTTGTACTCCTTTGGATGGTTCTCCTATCACCAATTCTTTTGGATGATCCTTCATATAGGATATATCTTTGTGTAGTTCATTCGAATGTTCTCTTCTAGTATGTTTTACGAGTCATCTATTAGGTCATCATCATCATTTGGAAAAGATTGAGGTTGAACTAGTGTTTCATTGAATGATACATGCATAGTCTCCTCAACAATAGAATTCTTCTTGTTAAAAAATCTATAGGCTTTACTTCTGGTTGAATAACCTAAGAAGATTCCTTCCAAGCTCTTACATCAAATTTATCAAGATTATCTTTGGTGTTGAGTATAAAACATCTACAACCAAATATCTTAATGTAGGAAATTCTAGGTGCTTCCTAGTGCAAAAGTTCAAGAGGTGTTTTGTTTAGGATTGGTCTAATCAGGGATCTATTTTGGATGTAGCAAGAAATGTTTACAGCCTCTACCCAAAAATATCGAAGCAGCTTTGACTCACACAGCATTGTACGAGCATACTTTTGCAGGGTCCTATTTTTCCTTTCAACTGCACCATTCTGAGGTGCGGCTCTAGGGAAAGCAAATTTATGTTTTATTCCATATTGATCACAAAAATTAGAAAAAGATTCATTCTCAAATTCTCCTCCTTGATCACTTCAAATCCTTTTCATTCTGCAGCCTTCTTACAAGCTTACTAAAGATATCAATAGTTAGATCCTTACTTTTTAAGAAAGACACCTAGGTAAATATAGAGAAATCATTGATTATGACTAAACAATATCTGCACCCGCTTAAGCTTTCAAATTTGGTTGGTCCAAATAAGTCTAGGTGAAGTAGCTCCAAGGGTCAAGAGGTGCTAACCATCCTTTTTGGTTTAAAAGAATTTTTCGTTTGTTTGCTAACTTGACAGGAATTGCAGACTTTGCTTTTCTTGAAGTTGATCTTTGGCAAACCTTTGACAAGCCCATGTTTCACAAGTCTACTAATGTTTCTCATGTGAACATGATGTAGTTGTCTATGCCAAAGTGTTGCCTCTTCGTCAATGTGACAAGACATTCACGATTATCACATTCTTCGAAGTTAACAATTTAGATATCTTTATGTATGTTTCCTTTAAGAAGAGTTTTTTTTGTTTCCTTATCCCTTATTTTAAAATAATTTGATGTGAAAGTGATTTTATATCCTTTATCACATATTCGACTTACACTAAGAAGATTATATTTTAATCCACTAACTAGATGCACATTATCAAAAGATGTGGAGTTACTAATTTGGCCAATACCGGCAATACGGCCCTTGTTGTTGTTCCCAAATGTAACCGTACCACCTTCCAGGCGATGGAGTTGTAGGAATAGGTTTTCCTCTCTGGTCATATGCTTGAAACATCCATTGTCCATGATCGTCCTTCTTTCTTCTCGATCCTGCCATTGGTTTTCATTTGTGAGGTCTTGGTTTGATTGATCTATAAAGTGGCTTCAGATTTCCATTTGTTTCTTGATATGTCCACCTTTTATAGTCTACTTGACCTACAAAACAGGATTGAAAAAATGCTTTTGGTACCCATTTTTGTTTGTGTGCATGGTGGTTAGTTGGTGCTGTCTATTTAGACAAGCTACCTTTCTTCTTGCTTTGGCTAGAACTAGATGCTTCATGATCATTTTTAGGTATGTAACCTAACCCAAACTTTATAGTACTTTCGGTTTGTGTTCCTAAGAGTTTATGAAAATTTTTACTACCTTTAGTAAATTTAGCTAGATCATTTAAGAGAATAGCGGAATTCTCTTTTAGTTTATCTATATCCACCTTTGGATTGTATATTTGTGATTTTAGCGAAGTAATTTCAGCAGATAATTCTTTATTTTGTAAAGTAAGCATATCTTTTTGTGCCCTTCTCCTAATGCTTTCGCTAAGTTTTTATTCTCTACTTTTAGTGATTTAGCTATGTCATGCATCTCAAAAAATGCTTCTAATAATTCATCTTGTGAAAAGGAGGTTACCTCATCTTCTAGAGCCATAAGTCCTACAAGAGCTTCTTCTCTAGAGGTTTCTTCTTCTTCTAAACTCGAATCTGATTCATCCCATGTTGCTGTAAAGGCCTTTTTCTTCCCATCTTTTCTGGGAAATCTCTTTTTCTTTTCTAATTCCTTCTTGAGAAGTGGGCAATCCTTCTTGATGTGTCCTTTTCTCTTACAATTGTAGTAGATAATGGTGTCTGCTTTGGATTCTTCTTTCTTCTTTCTCCAGCTCTTATTTTTGAGGAACTTTCTAAACATTCTAGAGAGGAGGGCTATGTCTTCCACTTCTTCACTTGATTGGCTTCGAGGGCTACGATCTTCTTCTTGACTCCTTCATGTGTTGGAGCTGAACCTCGTAGGCCATTAGGCTTCCAATAAGATCATCTAGTTTCAAAGTAGATAGATCTTTTGACTCTTGTATGGCTGTAGTCTTAGTCTCCCAATCACTGGTAAGCGATCAGAAGATCTTCCTCACCAAGTCTTCATTCTTGATTTCCTGCTCTAGATTCCTTAGGGAGTTTATGATGTCCATGAATCTCATGAACATCTCTTTGATTGATTCTCCCTTTTTCATCTTGAAAAGCTCATAATTTTGCATAAGTAAATTGACTCTAGTTTCTTTTACCTTAGACATCCCCTCATGGGTGACTTCGAGGATGCTCCAGATCTCGTAGGCTATCTTGCAAGCAGAGACACAATTGAATTCTACTCTAGAATGCCCGCAGAAAATTGCATTCATGGCCTTTGCATTATGTGTTGCCATCTTCTTCTGATCTGGAGTTGCTGCCACTCCCTCCTTAATCTTGGGGCGTGTGTACTTAGAGATAATGACATCCCACACCTCAAAATCCATCAACTCCATGAAGATCTACATCGTGGTCTTCTAGTAGCTGTAGCTCGTTCCATTGAATAATGGAGGTCGAACTACCGATTGTCCCTCTACAAACGTGTCAACAGTTGACTTTGACATCTTCTGGACAACCGTGCTCTGATACCAAATAGAGTTGCCTATGGATCGAAATAGTATACTAGAGGGGAGGGGTGAATAGTATCGCTCTAAAATAAATTTGAATAAAAAATAAATTCACAACAGAATCAAACACAGATTACACCTGGATTTATAGTGGAAACCCAAATCGGGTGAAACCAACCTAAGCCTCTCAGCTTAGTATTTTCCCGACTAGTCGAGGCTAGTCAATCCACTATCGTACCATTCAAACGAGGGTGGCACAACCTCTTTACAAACCACTTCTATTTACAACCTGAAGAGAAGCACAACAACAACTTGGGATCCATTAATCAAAAACAACAATATAAAAGAACAATGAATAACTTATGAAACCTCAATAAAAGTCAAACCAGAATTTTAGCGAAGGTTTGAAATGATGTGCTTTGAATGGCGTGAAAATCGAAGCCCAGAAGCACTTGAATAAGCATGAGAATCTCTTTGCTTTTGAGAGAATTTTTCTAATTAAGAGTGTTGTAAAAAGGGATGCATACGACCTCTATTTATACTATAAAATCAACCTGAAGGGAAGTCAATTTGGTCAATCAATTAATAAAGATTGGTCGATCAAAATGAGGTTTGGTCAATCAATCTAGTTATTTGATCGATCACTGATTGGTCGATTAATTAACCTAATTGGTCGATCAAAAGAGTATTAATCAACTTTCTAAAATGGGCTGGTTTGATCAATTAATTGAGTTGGTTGGTTGATCAATTAATTTGGTCGATCAATTAATCTTATTTGGTTGATCAATATCCCTAAAAGCTTGATTTTAGCAAGAGATGTGAAAATCCATTTGAGACTTATTTTGAGGTTCCTTACAAAAATATTCTAGACTCAATAAAGATAAAAGACACTATGACACAGATCAACATTCTTCTAGCTTTGATCTATGGGAGATGCTTTGATCCAAGAGAAAGAGTCCTTAAATATTAGTCTTGCAAAAGGCATAATTTTGGTGCATCAAAACAAAGGTACTCACATTTTGCTCCTCCCCTAACTCACAGACAGTATGTTGATGCAAATGCCGTCACACTAAGGAGCGAAAAAGCTACAAAGGACTCACCATGTATGCAGGTGGGTCATGATACTTCTAAGGCTAGCTCCTCTTCCCATTCTATCCCTTCAAAGGAGCAGCCTAAGGAAAAGAAATCAATCACTAAGATCATCGACATCCCTTTACCCTTCCCTGGAGCCTTAATGCATGAACCTAAAGGAAAGATAAAGGGAATCAAAAGCAATGAAGGCTTAAGGGAAATCTTCAAAGATGTTCACATTAAGGTTCCCCTCCATGATTCCATTGACCACATTCCTACTGTTGCTAAATTCTTTAAAGAATATTGTACACCTAAGCGATAGTCAAGGAAGACCAATAAGGTGGTATTGTCCAAGGAAGCTAGCGCAGTCATTTTGTCTGACCTGCCACCTAAATAGAAAGACCCGGAATCCCCACTCATTTCCTATCAGCTATGGGAAGCCCCACTCATTTGGGTTTAGCTATTAATTTAGCCCCCACTGGTATTTTTTACCACTTCCATTTTGGGGAGCTAAAACCCACTTCAGTCACTATCTAGTTAGCTGATGGTCTATCAAAGTACCCCGATGTATGGTGGAGAATGTCATTGTAAAAATCCATGGGCTTTGCTTCCTAGTAGATTTTTTCATCTTGGATATGGATATTCCACCTAGTCTCCGTGATGCACCAATCATCTTAGGCCACACATTTTTGGCGACCACCCAGGCTAATATTAACTGTGCATTCGGGTGTATGGAGATTGCCCTAGGGGATGAGAAACTTACATTGGATATTTTTAGAGCAAACAAGGACCTACATTGTAATTCTATCAAGGAGGACTCAGATGATGATGAGCCTGAGCACTGTGGTAACATAGAACTTCTTGGTGAATTGACTCCGCACACAGCTTCTGTCGGGCTCATTGATTTGAGTTATAATGATTCTGACATCGTGGTCAATGCGGATCGGCCAAAGGTAATTGATGAGACACATGATTTGGATTCTGAGAGATTTGGAGTGGAATTTCCTAAAGCCCACATGACAAGCTCAAATGCTAAATGCATAGATTTACATGAGATTTCATACATCCACGAGGTTAATTTCAAATTATCAAAGAATCCATTCAAAGTTGAGGAAGAATCTGATAAAAACCCCATTTTTGATTGAGGAAAATCTGAAAAATCTTGACGCATTTTTGGATTTGGGGTCTAATGAATCTATCACATGTTCTTTCACATCTTTGAGCTTGGATATCGAGGATTTCACAGAAGCCGCAGAATGGAAAATGAAAAAATTTGAGGCTTTATTGCATATAGATTCTAATTTTCCACACCTTGGGATAATGAATTGCCACCCATTATATTTAAGGACTTGCACCATGAATAGAATTTGGGCAATTCACACGAGATTTTTTACCAACTCAAGGATGAGAATGATTTGGGTGAATCTAGAGCGGTTGGGATAGAACACTGGATCATATTCAACACACTGATGTAGACATCTATTTCACAAAAACTATCTATTTTTGCGTGTTCTTAGGTGTATAATTGCATTAAGCAATATAAATATTGCATATCATGCATCATTGTGCATTTAGGTTAGATTGTACAAGGAAATATCATTTCAAGTCCTTGGATTGAAGATCGAACTGTACGGATCTGATCAGGGCAACGATCGGAGTTCAATGACTCCGAGATCTCCTCGATCAGATTTCTATAGCATCAGATGCAGTACGAGAAACATCAAAGGTTGAGGGGCAACGTGGAGCAAATCCATACCTCAAATGACAAATCCAACCGCATGGATGGGCTCGAATCAACGATCGCAGCCTAAAGGCACAAAAATCTACCCAATTCGACATCCGTGGCACCATATGCAAGTATTGGAAAATGGACGGCCTAGATGGTGCCACGTGGTGCCATCTTAGCCACCCAAGGCCACCTGCATGTGTCCTCCATCTGCGCCCCTCAATCTCAGCCATTGGATTTTCATCTAATGGCTGAGATCAAGCCATGCCTGCGATCTGAGTCATCCATCCACGATCCAATGGTCGCAAGAAATGGAAGCGTGGAGAGTCTTTGAGACAATCTACGGGCGTAGCTCATTGGGAGAACACCCTATCAAGAGCCAAGGACATAGGTTCGACTCTCCGCTTGCCTTCAATCTGCGATGCAGGCACACAAGCTTTAATTGGACCGTCTGATCGACATCAATTGGTAATGGAAGAGGCGATTTGGCATGATGAGCGCTGCACGATTGAGACACGCGAGATCACTCTCCATTGGATGCACGATCAGATGCGCGCCCTCTCTGCAATGTAAAGAAGTAACTTTTAAGCCGTCCGATCACTCCATCGGACGACTAATCTTGATCCACATCGCATGGCTCTTGGTTGTGCCTCAACGACAGAAGGATAAGAGAACCTGACGTGGCCTCTTGTGGGCGCTCATATCAAAGATGAAGGGCCCTCCTTGCATGCGTGCTTCAGCAACCTGGGCCTTTAGCGATGTGCGTTAATGTCACCAAAGGCCCCACATTTATGTTTAAGGCCTTAAAAGGCCCTTTTTTCCCTCAATTTGTACACCTATAAAAAGGGCACCCCTACCACTCATTCCACCATCCCTTATCTTTTTCTCTCACCCCCTTTAAAGCTCTAAAGAGTTAGTCCCATACTCGAGATGCTCCTCCAGAGTCTTAAATATAATTTTTCTATCTTCTAATCCCCATTCGTGGAGCACCCACGATTGTCCTCTCACTGCCATTCGGGAAGCGGATCCCGTTGCAACATCGCCCTGCTTCGTTCTCCATCCTCTAGCTCCATTCTCCCTCGTCCAACATCTCATCCCCATCGTCTAGGCACTTCGTCAACGTAGCTCATCCTCCAAGCAGCCGATGAGGAGGATTTTCCCATCCCTCTCTTTTTATCACTTTCTAGTGTAGCAAGTAGATGCAAAGGACATAATGCTATGGTTATGAAATACTTATTCATTCTCTCCCTATTTTCTCTTTCTTTGTATTATTCTTTCTCTTTCTTCTATTGTTTATTCTTTAAGTAGAATAACTATTATAGATCTTATTCGACCAGCTAATCTACTTCGTGACAATAATTCTAAACATGATTTTTAATCAAGCGTTCGCCTCTCCATGTTCAACCCGGGACTCACCAGAGTTTCAATTATAAATTTTATCTAATTGATGGATTTTTACGCAACTATAATGATGAGTTTCAAACTCAATCTTCTACACGTACGAATCTCATTCATCATTTTGGCGCCGTTGTCAGGAGGCAGCACTCTTTGATTTCCCGCGTTTCTCGCCTTACTTTTCTTTTACCTCACTTTTCTCTTTTCTTGCTATGATTTCAGGTACTCTCTCTCGAGGCGAGAAAAAGTAATAGATTGGAGCAAAGTACTGTTGAAGGGTCTGTAAGTGTACCCCACCACCTACCCCTTAGATTTCAGTCCACCACCTAATAACGCAGACCTTAATTAGCCTAGGAGCTTGCATAAACCCTAAGGTTAGTTTTGGTTGTTTCTTAGCCACCTCCACCCACCTTACCCCCACATAAAAAAATTGTGAGATTAACTAAAATTTACACGCCTTAACCCACACACACCTAAGGCACCACTCTTGTCTGATTTAATCACTTAACTGGAGAGCCGACCTAAGGATGCAGTACACTTCAATACACTATACGAATAAGTGATTAGACATTTGAATAGGCTAAAACTGATTGGGTGCCTTAATTAATGGTGCATCAGGACACTTATCTGATTTGTCTAGGCTGCACCACTTAAGATAAAGGTGATCTATCAGTAGCTTGCCCCATATGATTCAATTTTTAGAGCTGAACCAGGCATACCACATTATTTTTTATTTGTAAAGGGATATATTTTCACTTGTGCTTTCAAAACTTAGTGTGCCTCACAAAACCTTGTCTAAATATACCTGAAAGTTGAATCCTAAAAGTTACTAAGCAAGATTTGAAACCTAAAATTCACTGCATCTAAAAATAATCTTGCTTGAAAATCATTGGTTATACATGCACACACATTGAACCTGATCTTTAAGGGCACAACCCATATATAGGGCCCATCACATTCTCAAGCACATTCAAACCTAAGCTTAATCTAAAATGAAGTAGATGTTGGCCTTAAGGATTTGACTCACTCTTCGGGCCCAAATCGAGATTATTTTCAATTAATCTATTTCTACCAGTTTAGTTTGATGTCTAGCTAGGGGAGCAGTGTCAAACGACTATAGTTGGGGGGTATCAAAGGAACCTGAGGCGAAAGCCAAGGGAAGAACCTGCTCCCCAATCCCTTCCTCTAACTGGTTGGATTTTCCGGAAAGAAGTAGACCAAATCGTTTCTTTCATCTCAAGACAGGTTTTGAGAGTCTGTAGGTCTTTAGGCTACCCCACCTAAGGGCAAGTTTGATTATTTGTATTGCAGGGCACCTTTCTTTTTCTTCTGTTTCATAATGGATCCTTTCAAATCCTATTTGCATTTCCACTTTTACCCTCCTACCACTACTTATTCCCAAGATGATTATTATCCCAACTAGAATTATTCTCACCCATCTACTAGTTGGGATAATCCTGATTGGGGATATAATTTCGGACCTCCATCTTCAAGGACTAACCCTGGACACCATTATTTTGATTTTTATCCTTCTCGGAGTTACACTAATTATAGTTTTCGACCCTTTGATGGTCAATTTAACCTAATCTACAATCAAGTAGGATATCCTGATTGCAATCCCTACCCTGCCCAGAACTACAATGCATATAGGTCACCAACCCTCTTTGAACAACCTGAAGTGACCTATTATCAGGGAGGGCACCAAGAACCTCAATTTCTTGGCTCCCCTAGACTAAACCCAAACCCACCCAACCCTTAACCAAACCATTTGGTTCAGGTAGACTAAGTCCAAGATAAGGTGTTGGCTAACTTAAGAAACACCATTCAATCTTTAGAAACTTAGCCAACACCTTACACTAAAGAATTGGAACCTTTGATTGAAATGATTGATGATCTTAACAAATATTTGTTGGATTGGCTCCAACATGTTAACGATAAGGACCCGGGTGAGTTTTTACTTGAGAAATTATCAAAATTAAGGATGAGATTTGTAGTTGCTTTAGTTCAATCTTGGGATGATTCCCAAGATGAGCCCCCTTCAGGTGAGCTAATGTCAGAACCCACTCAAGCACCTGTAGGGACACATTTTACGAGATCGGGGATGACTAGGTTGTTCTAGAGCAATCAATTGAGGATGAATTTATTTCTCCACCTAAGATCCATGAACCAAGGTTCAAGGAAAAGTATGTCTCCATGGATCGAGAAATGATTGATGATTTTGAGACATAAATGTGGATCTAGAATTCTTTGATTCTGAGGGTGAAGAATCTTTATGTGAAGTCTCACTTGAGTTTAGTGAGACAACTGGGCCTAAGGAATTCAATGAATCATTTAATAGCCTAGTAATTGAGGAAATTAATCCTATTGGGGCTAGCCTGGAAGATACAAATCCTGTTTTCATGGATGATTCAACTCATAGCCCCATTCCTCAATCACACCCTGTTGAGCATAATCATGAATATCTTCTTAAGATTATCAAACCCAAGTCAATTTTGATTAAGCCACATATTTTGGACTTGGATATTTTATACAGGGATGATGACACTTTAGAGGTCCCGAAAACATTGAACTTTTAGGATAGGAATTAGGAGATGACAATTTGGGAAGCTAATTCTGGGGGAGATACATATTTGGATCTAAGGGTTCCTTTATGTTTGAAACCACCAATCTTTTACCAGGACCCTTATGACATCTTTTATTCTAAGGATGTGCAACCCAAGCATAAATTCATTGATTGTATTTTTGATCTTGATTTTCCCATTGTCCGACCTTTTGGACTTGGGTTGCATCCTCACAAACTACAAGCCTGGCCCCGCTTGCACAATGATCTAAGGTTCTGGGTAATTTTTATCCAGAACCTTAGATACACTCAACCATGGGGCATGGGTCTACATCATAACCTGGTTCACATCTATAGACATTCTTTGCTGACAGGTCTTGAGGATAATGTGTTTATTCTGATTCTGACCTGCATTTGTGCATTCCTGATTTCCCCTTGTTTGTATAGTGTGCCTAGTTGAAGGCAATAAATTTAGTACATACATAGTCTCTTTTTCATCTCGGAGCCAACCTATTAATCATGAAATTCAAGTGCTTTCTTCTCTACTCCGCTCTCTTTCATGTCATTTAATACAATGAGGACATTGCATTAGATAGGCATGGGGGGGATATTCATCTCTGAATCATCTTGTTAACTCCATAGATTCTTTTTATTTTTGCTTTATTTTTAAGAAAAAAAGAAGAAAATTTGAATTAGGAAAAAATAACTTGGGCATTAGAGTTTTTAAACTTTAGAAAATGATACAATATGACCTAAATATTAGATTGTTCAGGTCTTCGGGCTTAATCAGTCTGGGTGTCCACTAAAATGTAGACTTGTTTCTTGAGTCCTTACCATTTTCAATTCATTTCTATTTGGTTAAATAAGTTCGGGTGATAAGTACACAACTTATCAACCTGCCCTCTGATTTGAGGGGACTTATAGTCTAAGCATCTACACACTATTTGTACTGACTCACTTTTTGATGATTTTAATGGAAATTGGGTAGCTAATGAACCTTTTAAGGTGGTAAAGCTAACAAGTTATTGTGGGTAACAAGCCATTAGCTAGTTGTCCAGAGCCTAGCCACACGACCATTCTCTTTCTACTACCGTTAGGTAAATCTTAGAACAGGAAAGCCACCTACTTTAAAAAAAAAAGAAAAAAAGAAAAATATCCAAAAAGAAAAAATAAGAGAAATAGAAAATAAGAAAAAAATAAATAAGTCACACTTTGCCGTATGAGTATGGCTGGCAAGTTGTTGTGGGTAACAACTCACGAAATGCATGTTTAATCCTAAACACTTAGGAAGAAGTGAGGAAGTAGA
Organism: Thalassia testudinum; assembly: GCA_037157565.1. Lineage (NCBI taxonomy): Eukaryota > Viridiplantae > Streptophyta > Magnoliopsida > Alismatales > Hydrocharitaceae > Thalassia > Thalassia testudinum. The sequence goes on along the minus strand of JAZHRO010000025.1, from coordinate 53,776,400 downwards.
ATAACCTAGGGAGATATACATTAGGTTCACTCTTGTGTTGACCCCATAAAAATAAAAAGTAAGGAGAAAGCTACCAGTCGGATAGATACACCTTTAGGCAAATTTTCTTTCAAGGTCACCTAGGAGCGTAGAAACCTGAAGTCCATTTTTTTTGGTTGATCAATGAGTCTATCACAATCACAAAAAGATGCTTAGAACTTAGAGCTCTTTTCAAGTCTTGGCTGGATTGGGTAGCCGCAGAAAGATGCCCCAAAACTTAAAAATCCAAAAAAATTAGAAAAGAAGAAAAAGAAAGAAAAAAATGTATTTCCTTTTGAATAAGGCGAGGGCTTAGGTGATCTGTATTTTGGCAGACACTCAAGCATGTTGAGTCTATGTAGTTCAGGTCTTTAGTAGAAATTTCTTAGCATTGAGAAATAAATATTGCCCAAGTAATTGATTCTAATTTTATCAATAGCATATAGTTTAGCTAGGGACTATCAAAAGATAGGCATGGAGGTGTGATGTAGACATATTTATTTCACATAAACTGTCTATTTTTGCATGTTCTTAGGTGTATAATTGTATTAAGTATTATAAATATTGCATAGCATGCATCACTATGCATTTAGGTTAGATTGTACAAATTATCGGTTAATTTTCCCTTTTTGTGGTCAGGGGACAGGGCAATATCATTTTGGGACCTCGGATTGAAGATCCAACTGTATAGATCTGATCAGGGCGACGATCATAGTTCAACAACTCCGAGATCGCCCTGATCGGATTTTTGTAACATCAGATGCAGTCCGAGAAAGATCAAAGGTCGAGAGGTAAGGTGGTGCAAATGTGTACCTTAGATGACAAATCCAACTGCACGGATGAATTTGGATTGACGATTGCAGCACAACAGCACAAAAATTGACCCAATCTGACATCCGTGGCACCATCTACAAGTATTGAAAAATGGATGACCCAGATGGTGCTACGTGGCACCATCTTAGCTGTCCAAGGCCACCCGCAGGACTCCTCCATCCGTGCCCCTCAATCTTAGCTGTTGGATTTCCATCCAACAATTGAGATCAAGCCAAGCTTGCACCCTCACATCTTCAAAGCATCATTCATCACACGATCTGAGTTGTCCATCCACGATCCAACGGTCACGAGCAATGGAAGCGTGGATCATCTTTGAGACAATCTGTGGGTGTATCTCATTGGGCGAACACCCTATCAAGAGCCAAGGATGTAGGTTTGACTCTCCGCTCACCTTCAATCCGCAGCACAGGCGTGCGCACTTTAATTGGACTGTCTAATCGACATCAAGCAGCAATTGAGGAGGCGATGTGATGCAATGAGTGCCACGCGATTAAGATGCACGAGATCACGCTCCATTGGACACGCGATCAGACATGCGCCCTCTCTGCAGCGTGAGGAAGTAACTTTTAAGCCATTCGATCACTCCATCAGATGGCTGATCATGATGCACGTCGCGTGGCTCTCGGTTGCACCTCAACGACTGAAGGAGAAAAGGTGCCTGACGTGGCCTTTTGTGGACACTCAGATCAGAGATGAAGGGCCCTCGTTGCATGCGTGCTTCAATGACGTAGGCCTTTAGCGACATGCGTAAACGTCCCTAAAGGCCGCACATTTATGTTTAAGGCCTTAAAAGGCCCTTTTGCCCTCAATTTGTACACCTACAAAACAGGCACCCCTACCACTCATTTCACCATCACTTCTCTTCTCTCACCCCCTCCAAAGCTCTAAAGAGCTAATCCCATATACCAGGGATGTTCCACTAGAGTCTTAAATATAATTTTTCCATCTTCTCATCTCCGTTCGTGGAGCACCCGTGATTGTCCTCTCACCGCCATTCGGGAAGTGGATCCCACCACGACGTCGCCCTGCCTTGTTCTCCATTCTCCCTCGTCCAACATCTCATCCCTATCATTCGGGCACTCCGTCAACATGACTCATCCTCCAAGAAGCCAACAAGGAGGATTTTCTCATCCCTCTTTTTATCACTTTCTAGTGTAGATTTCCAACTTTCTAGTGTAGCAAGTAGATGCAATGGACATAATGCTATGGTTATGAAATACTTGTTCATTCCCTCCTTATTTTCTCTTTCTTTGTATTATTCTTTCTCTTTCTTCTATTGTTTATTCTTTAAATAGAATAGCTAGTGTAGATCTAATTCAACCAGCTAATCTACTTCATGACAATAATTCTAAATGCAGTTTTTAATCAAACATTCGCCTCCCCATGTGTGACCTGGGACTCACCAAAGTTTTGGTTATAAATTTTATCAGATTAATGGATTTTTATGTAACTACAACGATAGGTTTCAAACTCAATCTTTAACGAGTACGAATCTCGTTCATCACACACCTACTCTGTAACCACCCACAACCAGATCCACTCACAAAATGGTTCCTTATACCATTTTAGACTACACCACTCGGGTCCCTCCTTTCATTTTCCAGCACTTTTAGGACCAGTATGATTTGTTTCCCACTCTCATCTCCTTATTCACCTCATCTGCATTACTCATACACCACACCCTAGCACTTTCTACCTATCACCCTGGCACCCAGATTTATTTCTCTTGCAGCACCTGGCTACAACCAATTCCAAGCCTTCATATTTTATTTTGTCGACCTTGTGGACTTGGTATTCACGTGCAGCTACTCTGCATTTTTGGCCTATTGATGACAATGGAATTCCAAGTACTTACCATCTTAACTCTTTATCCTACAATCATGAATCCATCTAATGGAGTTTCACCCAACTAGAAGCGTTAAACTCTGCATCTAGACATAGCATTTGCTTTATACATAGCATATTTGCATATTGTTCTGCATATTGTGAATATCATGATTGAGTTGGCATAGGCTGAATGACGAATCAGGAACAATTCTAGGTGATTCCTATCCACTTGCTTCTTGTCTTAATTCATTTTCCTTTATTCATGCATGAGGACATACAAGAACTTAGGCATGGGGGGGTAGTACACATAAACTAAAAAAAAAGAAAAATTCTGGCAACACCTTAGGAAATAGATTTTTATCAAGCTATTTTATTAGGAATTTGTTCTTTAGTTGATTCCAAGATTTAGAATCTAGTACAATTTCACACTTGCACGTAGAATTTGCAATGGATCCACTGTAAAGACCGATAGACATCTTTAGTTTGTTGAGAAGAAGTATTGCTTCTTCTCTTGAACCCTTGGACAATAACTAGGGAGTCAGGAAAACAATCTTCTAGTAGATCCACCAAATAATTGTGAGGTGAGAGTAGAGAGTCTACTAGTGCTCTAAGTCTAGTGTGAGGAATTTTAATTTCTTGATAATTGGATAATGATACTCTGAGTAGGCATAGTTTTCGTTCTCGGTTCCTACATACAAATTCTTTGTGTGAATTTTTGTGAGAGCCACCAAATAAGGCAAATACATAGAGAGCGGGTTCTAATAAAACTAACACTAAGGTGGATGGTTACGACTGTCCTTTATGGAATCCTCGGTTGAAGGAGGGTATTAATGTTAAGGTCAGAGATACGATGTCTCATCCATTCCTTTCCTAATGTTGAGAATAGGCACTTTCACTAAATAAGCCACCCAATATCCTCTTGAACATCACCAATCCTAAATAGTGCCTCATGAATAAATTGTGTATATCATGTTGCTTTGCGTTATGTTGGTACATATATATGTAAAAATAAATAAAAAGAAAGAAAAAAAAGTTTTAAAAATATATATAAAAGAAAAAAAAGAAAAAAAAAAGAGATCATTGAGTTGTATTCATTTCATGACAAGCATATTGAGGCAACAATACATACTACCGTCACAATCCACTAAATACAGCCTTTACCTACTTTTCCTGTATTTCTGACCACCCGAATACTGGCTAAGGATTTCTGACTTAGTTATAGGGTTATTAGAACTTAATTAAAGTGTTAATACCATGAGAGACCACCAAATAGATTTAATTGTGAGCTCAAAGAAAAAGAAAAAGAGAGAGAAAAAGAAAGGAAGAGAAAAGAGAGAGAATGAGTACAAGAAACTAAAGAGAGCACAGTTTTTCCGCCTCTCTCTAAGTTGATTTATTTAAGAGTCTGGAAATCTAAATTCTATAGTACTAGTCTCTATGTGGCACCAGAGGAGTGTAAGCCACCAAATACAAATTCACTTAACTCAGACATCTTCTACCTAAGCCAAAAACTGGGGTTAAATTGGAGATTATTTTATATCCCCGAGGGAGGAAGTTTGCCTATGCCAACAGAGTTTTACTAATGGTCACGTACAAGCTTTAGATGTGGATTGACTTTTCGTTTGGATCCATTGCATAGGCTACAACACTACACTCTCACGATTATCTGGATTTCTAAATTTTTGGATGGAAACAAAAGAAATAGATCACTAGTCAAACTCTTGATAGAATGCATTTACTCCTGCATTTGCTAAGGACTAGTAAAATTTAGGTATGGGGGTATGATTGCATAGCAATCATAGGACCTAATCTACCTGAATTAAGTTATATCCTAGCTTAACATCGGAATAATGCATGCATGAATAGCATAATCAGCATCATAGCTGATTTATTAGCTCTGTAAATAATAATGCTATATTATATTCTAATTAAGAGATAATAATAATTGCAAGTAATTCAGGGCCATGTATGATGAATCTGACCGCACAGATCTGTTCAAAACGACGATGGGAGTCCAACGAGATCATCTTGATCGAACTCCCGAAGCATCACATGCAGTCCATGGAAGATCAAAGGCCAAGAAGCAAGGTGGAGGAAATCCGAACCTCAGATGCCAAATCCGACCACAATGATGGATCCAGATCAACAATTGTAGTCCAATGGTGCAAAAATCAACTTGATTGGAGCCCTACAGCACCATCTACAAAAGGGATAAAATCAACGATCAAGATGGCGCCACGTGGCGCCATCCCAACGAGTGCTACCACCGCCCAGCAATCACTACACGCTTTGTGGGCCATTGGATCACCATCCAATAGCCACAAGACGGTACGCCTATCGACCTTCGTGCTTGTCATCACGAGGATCCATCTCAGCCATTAGATCTTCATCCAACGGCTAAGGCATCACGTATGGACAAGAATAACCGTGACCATCCGCAGTCGCAGCGCAATAGAGAGCGCGCTCACATGAGAGTGAGAGATGTAGGCTCGAGGTGAGCAACGCGTGAAATTGAAGAGGCGATGCTCATGTTTAGTGCGAATTCATCGTTGTTTAAGAGATGTGTCGTAGTATAGGACAAAATCACTCAAAACAAATAAAATTTATACTCGAATATCAGAAATGAAGTCCGAGGTCATTCGCTGGGAGCAAATATGGAATTCACGTGCTAATCTCAATAAATAATATAAATGAGCACAATTAATTACTCAAAAACTAATGTATGGCATGAGTATATGATGAGTCAAAAGAAATCTAGACAAAATAATGGTAATTTGAATCACCAATTATTAGTCTAACACAAGTAGCAATTACTCAAATAATGTTACTATTCAAACCAAGTGCACCGTGCACTCCATCAGACAATAGAGTTTTTATCCAGACGGCTTAAGTCAGCTTTGCTACAGTGCTAAGGGGGCACTATACTTCTTCTTCAGCCTTCTCTTCTTTCTCTATTTGCCTTCTTTCTTCTTCTTCTTCTTCCTCTTCTTCTTCTTCTTCTGCTTCTTTTGCCTTTCCTCTTCTTTCCTTCTTCTACGGTCCTCCTCTTCTACCTGTTCTCTTCTTTGGCCCTTTTGATGCATAGGAGGGAAACTCTCCGCTGAAATCGACTAAGTGTCGCACAATTGCTGGTGAGAGCAAAACCCCCTACCCTTGCACTCTCTCTCTCTTTCTCCTCTTCCTCTCTCAGGGTTCTCTTTCACACCCTCCTATGGCCATTCATAGTATCGGGTTATTGGGTAATCAGTCTAGAGCGCACCTGGGACCAAGGCTGCTGGCGTGGGGTAGCAGCCGAGGTGTGTGCGGGCATAAGCGAGTAAACGGGTCAGAGCCAGACCCACGTGCATGTAGTTTCCTGCTTGGAGGGGGTGAGATATGCGTGACATAATAAAAAGAAATTGCGAAATTAAAATAAACAATCTCACAAAATGAACAATCACACAAAGGGCACAAGTATTTTTAGGTGGAAATCCAAACCGGGTGAAAACCACCACCTAACCCTCTCGAGTTAGAATTTCTCGATCAACCTAATCGATCAAATCCACTAAACCCAGTCACTTAAATGAGGGTGACTGAACCTTAATTACAACCACACTACTTGGACCGAGGGTAGTGTACCTCAACACCCCTTCTCTTCACAAGAAGGAATTTGTCTCGTGAAGGAGATGGGAATTCGCAAAGCGAATACACAACCAAAGATAATATAAAATACAACAATCCTATAGAGCCTCAAATATGTAATCCTAGCTTCTATAGGAGTTAGGAAACTTCCCTTTGGTGGAAGTGCATCGAAGTGACTACGCGAATGCGTGAACCACGCTTTGGCACAACAGCGCTCTCGTAATGTCGGCAGGAGAGCCCGTGCACAGCAGGATGAAGCTCTTAGGTGAAGTGAATGCCTGTAGAGTTAGAGCTTCTTCTATTTGATCTTCTACTTCTTTTAGACATAAGTGAGTGGAAATATTCTAGCAAGGGTGTGTCTTTGGTGTATCTTCAAGCCAAGGGGTCCTCCTCTATTTATAGAGGGCCTAGGAAGGCTTTGGAAGGCCTTGGAAGGCTTCCATAGCTGTTAGGGTTGAACCCAAGGCAAAATAGGCCATAGTCAGAATTAATCATGATTTTGATAGGGTCATTAGACGTCTGGTCCTAGCATCAGATGTCTGGAAAACCTGTTTAAGACGTCTGGAAACTAAGTTAGACATCTGATTTTAGGCGAGTTTCCTTCCTGACTTGAATAAGACCTAAACAAGGTTCTAGTGAAAGTCCATCAAGCGACACACAGGACGTCTGGCACAAGGTCTGGACGTATGGAAACCAATTTATTCTCTAGAAATGGATTCCCAACGAGTCTAATGGCTATAAAATCTCTAAAGGAAGATTTTGGGTCAGTCGAGGCAAAATGGTCATGTATCAGACGTCTGGGGTCCTCTACGGACATCTGATACGAGGCTAATGGTCATTCCCTCAATGTTTGCTAAGGAAGCCAATGGTCCACTAATTGGACATCTGGCAAAGGCATCAGATGTCTCCTAAGATGTCTGGACCAAGATCTAGACATCTGATTTCATCAGATAGAACTAACTAAGTCCAGCCTAAATAATCGAATGTCTAAGTCAACAGTCAGACGTCTTAAAAGTTTTTATTAGACGTCTAAAATTCAGATTAGACATCTGAAAAGGATGTCTGATCCTTATTTTGATTTTCTAAGTTCTCTATAGAAAACCTAAGTATCCTAGGGTAGTGCAAGTATTCCTAAGACTACTTTAAGGATCTTTTGAGGCTCTTTAATAGATATTCTAAGAAACAAAAAGAGAAAGGATATAAAGACAAAAGTACATAGAAAAAGTTAAACAAAGATCTATCCTATTCTTCTTGTCCTTCCATCTTCAAGCTTTCGCTCCTCTCGAAGCTCCTCTGCCTCTGTCCAACTCCTCCAATCCGCCATGGATGAGAGGTAGAACTCTGTCTAAACACCTGTCTCCATTTGCAATTTGACCTGAAAACTAGGACTTAAAAGCAAATGTTAAAAGACACATGTTTTGTTATCAACAAAATAAACGATCGTGATGCTCTAGCACCAACAATCTCCCCCTTTTTGATGATGATAAAATCAAAAATAATAATGCATAATTATCCTATGTCTCCCCCTTAAAACATGCTCTTCTATAATTGGGTTGAATTTCTTTTAACAAAAGTAATGTCCTCCCCCTTTTTGTAACAACAAGATGGCTATTATTTTTCTCTCCCTTTCTAAAGGAAATATAGCTAACAAGATCTCCCCCTTAATGATTGACACATAGCTTATAATTTTAACTCCCCCTATCTATATGCTAATGATAAAAAGATTGGGTTAAGGGTTACCTCACCTACCATGGCCAATAGAATGGCCCAAATGGAGGTGGTGGATAACATATCGGATGGGGCTCCCACCCGTAGTTTGGAGGCCCGAGCATCAGCACCGGTCTCCAGTCTGGCGGTCGACGTGTGGTGGGTTGTTTGGTTATTCGTCGTCTCGTCGGTCCTCTTGTCCTTCTCCTTGGTCTACTCTTTGGTCCTCCCAACTCGAGTTGACCGTTCTTGAGCTTGTAGGTCTAATCTCTTGTATTATAGTCACCCTTGAAACCTACAAAACAAGATTCTAATTCTTTCTTCGGTATCCAAGTGAGCTTGGATCCGGATCTATTAGCGGGTCTCCCTGACAGAGATCCTTTCTCGATCTTATGGCTATAAAAATTATCTACTTTGTTGATTAATTTGTTAGAATTTTCCCTAGGACATGCAAGTTCATCTTCAATAGCACGCATCTTGGACTTTAAATCAGAAATTTCTATTTTTAAACTAGTATTTTCCATAATCAACTTATTTCTTTCAATGACTAGGTTATGATTTTCTAATAAGTCATCATTTGTAGGACTAGCTTCTAGATCCTTAAGTTATTTTTCTAACCTTTCATTTTCATTTTTAAGAAAACTAAGGTTCTTTGTAATATTTTTATTTTCTACCTTAAGTGACTTACTAACTTCAAAAAGCTCATTAAATGTGTTCTGTAAATCAAAATTTACCTCGTCGTCGGAATCGCTTCCGCTTTCGCGGTCGCTTTCTTATATGGCCATGAAACCGAAGCAAGTGATTTCTTCCTTCTCAGAATTTTCTTCTTCCTCTTCCTCCGAGCTCGAGTCATCCCAAGTTTCTTGGAACGCTTTCTTCTTAAACTTCTCCTTTTCCTTCTTCTCCTTCTTGAGAAGAGGGCACTCGGGTTGTAGATGTCCTTTCTCGTTGTAATGGTAGCAACGTCTTGGGCTTTCCTTCTTCTTTTCTTTCTTTAATTCCCTACACAACTTTGAAAATTCCTTAAGTAAAATTTTAAAGTCTTCATCATCGGAACTTACCTCGCTATCTGATGTTGCTCTGAATGCGAGGGTCTTCTTGGATTTTGGCTCTGGTGTATCCTTCTTCTTCTGCTTCAGCTTTGTCTCATAGGCCATTAGATTTCCTAGGAGATCTTCCATGATGAGCTCCTCCATCTCATTTGCCTCCTCGATCGCAGTGACCTTTTGCTCCCATTCCGGTCCAAGGGAACGAAGAAACTTCCCTTGAAGCTCCCCCTTGATGAAGGTCTTCCCTAAAGCTTTCAAATTATTTACTATGAGGGTGAACCTAGTGTTCATCTCACTTGAAGTTTCGTCAATCTTCATAGAAAATGATTCAAATTCTTGTGAAAGTAAATTAATTTTACAATACTTTACCTTAGAGGTACCCTCATGAGTTACCTTGAGTGTGTGCCAAATCTCATATGCGGTGGCACATTGCGAGATTCTGTTAAACTCCTCCGGACTCAAAGCGTAATAAAATGCGTTCATTGTTTTTATGTTTAGAGAGCTCTCGAATTTATTGTTGCAAGTAGCCTCCCATGGGTTTCTCCGGGATGTCAAATAGCGTCTCACATCTGGCCCAAATCGTGAAGTCATTGGCTTGCAGCCAAGTCTTCATCCACAGCTTTCAGTAGGGGTAGTTGCTCCCATCGAAGAACGGTGGATGGGTCGTAGACTACCCCTCAGAAATCCTACTTGCGGAGCTACTTCCCTCCATGATCTTCTTGCTGGGTGTTACTCCGATCTTGCAAGAACCTGCTATGATACCGATTGTAGTTTCCTGCTTGGAGGAGGTAAGATATGCGTGAGGTAAGAAAAAGAAATTGCGGAATTAAAATAGACAATCTCACAAAATGAACAATCACACAAAGGGCACAAGTATTTTTAGGTGGAAACCCAAACCGGGTGAAAACCACCACCTAACCCTCTCGAGTTAGGATTTCTCGATCGACCTAGTCGATCAAATCCACTAAACCCAGTCACTCAAACGAGGGTGACTGAACCTCAATTACAACCACACTACTTGGACCAAGGGTAGTGTACCTCAACATCCCTTCTCTTCAAAAGAAGGAATTTGTCCCGCGAAGGAGATGGGAATTCGCAAAGTGAATACCCAACCAAAGATAATATAAAATACAACAATCCTATAGAGCCTCAAATACGTAATCCTAGCTTCTATAGGAGTTAGGAAACTTCCCTTTAGTGGAAGTGCGTCGAAGTGACGACGTGGATGCGTGAACCACACTTTGGCACAACAGCGCTCTCGTAACGTCAACGGGAGAGCAGGTGCACAACAAGACGAAGCTCTTATGTGAAGTGAATGCTTGTAGAATTAGAGCTTCTTCTATTTGATCTTCTACTTCTTTTAGACACAAGGGAGTGGAAATATTCTAGCAAGGGTGTGTCTTTGGTGTATCTTCAAGCCAAGGGGTTCTCCTCCATTTATAGAGGGCCTAGGAAGGCTTTGGAAGGCCTTGGAAGGCTTCCATAGCCGTTGGGGTTGAACCCAAGGCAAAACAGGCCATAGTCAGAATTAATCATGATTCTAACAGGGTCATCAGACATTTGATCCTAGCATCAGATGTCTGGAAAACCTGTTTAAGACGTCTGGAAACTAAGTCAGAAATCTAATTTTAGGCAGGTTTCCTTCCTAACTTGAATAAGACCTAAATAGGGTTCTAGTGAAAGTCCATCAGACGACACACAGGACATCTGGCACAAGGTCTGGACGTCTGGAAACCAATTTGTTCTCTGAAAATGGATTCCCAATGAGTCTAACGACTACAAAATCTCTGAAGGAAGATTTTGGGTCAATCGAGGCAAAACGGTCATGTATCAAACGTCTGAGGTCCTCTACGGACATCTGATACAAGGCTAACGGTCATTCCCTCAATGTTTGCTAAGGAAGCCAACAGTCCACTAATTGGACGTCTGGCAAAGGCATTAGACATCTCCTAAGACGTCTGGACTAAGGTCTGGACATCTGATTTCATCAGACAGAACTAAGTCTAGCCTAAATAATCTGACATCTAAGTCAACAGTCAGACGTCTTAAAAGTTTTTATCAGACATCTGAAATTCAGATTAGACATCTGTAAAGGCTGTCTGATCCTTATTTTGATTTTCTAAGTTCTCTATAGAAAACTTAAGTATCCTAGGGTAGTGCAGGTGTTCCTAGGACTACTTTAAGGATCTTTTGAGGCTCTTTAACAGATATTCTAAGAAACAAAAAGAACAAGGATATAAAGACAAAAGTACATAGAAAAAGATAAACAGAGATCTATCATATTCTTCTTGTCCTTACATCTTCAAGCTTTCGCTCCTCACGAAGATCCTCCGCCTCTGTCCAGCTCCTCCAATCCGCCATGGATGCGAGGTAGAACTCCATCTAAACACCTATCTCCATTTGCAATTTGACCTGAAAACTAGGACTCAAAAGCAAATGTTAAAAGACACATGTTTTGTTATCATCAAAATAAATAATCGTGGTGCTCTAGCACCAACAGTGCACAGTGTCATGGGCGAGGCAGGTGAAGGGGTGCAAGGGACCTCACCCCCTGTGTCTTAAGGCGGTAAGCTGATGCGACTTTTTCCTCTTATGCCATTGTGTCCGCTCTTCCCTATCCGAGGTGGGACTAGCAGTAGCCGATCTTTGTATAGTGCCTTTCTTCGTGCAGCTAGCAGCAGCCATTCCTTCGTCAAATTCATGGTCAAGCTATGTTCAACCGCTCCAATTGATGATCCAAGAGCAGTCCTGGGATGATTCTGCAGCAACTGTAGTCGAGACCTAGGGAAGGCGAGACCTGAAGCAAGCTTCAAGCGAGCTTGAACTCACTCATTAATGGCGGAGATGGCCTAAAGACCTGAAACAAACAAAATGGCTTCTCAGCCCTGTTAAACAAGTTTAGAAGCTTCGTATGAGTGCGGCGAATGTGATGGTGCAGTGGCATGCTGTGGGAGTGGGTGTGTGCGTAGGGCGAGGTCAGAACTGGTTGGAGGAATGTGGGTTGTTTGGGGGCATGTTTGGGTGAGCAGTGAGGTGAAATAGGAGAGGGGTTTGATTGGTGGAGTCATGGTGAAGGTTGTGGGATGGATGGCGAGGCGTATGGAGTGGTGTAGCGATGGGAGCGCCTCGTCGGAGGGATTGCCAGAGATGGGGAAGACAAGGGTGATAGCATGTGTCGAGGGGTTGAAACAGGGATAAGAAGAGGGGAATCTAACCTAAAATTGGAGAGAAACTAATCTAACCTAAGCTAATCAAATGAAAGGGGAGGATTCTCCGTACTGAGGGTACACTGGCTCTAGAGAAGACGAAGGCTCCGATGGGGTAGAAGCGGTGACGACGATGGGAAGGAGGCTCCTGCTGGTACGGCCAAGAGCGGACAAGAGAGATGAAGGAAATCCAGCCACTAGTATTGCGAACAGATGACGAAGGAGATCAGGAGGAGTCACCAAAGCTCGAGGAGCTATTTGGCTAAAATAAGAGAGAGGAATGTGGGGGATTTCCAGTCAAATTCGAGCTTAGTGAGATTAGTTTGCCCTGAGGGTTCTTTATATAGGTAGCACAGGGTCGGTTGAAGCTTAGAATCTAAGCTTTCAACCTTGGAAGGTCACTAGAGTTGGAAATCTATGAGATACCTGAATCTCTCATGTGTTCGCATGAGAGATTGGGAAGGTTGTTGGGCTCAAGATCGGATTCATGTGGAAGGGAATTTCACAAAGAATCTCCGGTTCAATTTTGGGAAGGATTGATTGAGAATCGAGTGAGAAATCTTTGCTCGAATCTCGCCGGAGCAAGGTGCGTTCACACCAATGGCAATGGGGACCTAAACATGAAGATGATGAAGAAGTTAGGGACCTATTTGTAAAGGATTCAAAAGTTAAGGGCATGTGTGTGAGAGAAAAGACTCCGACAGGATCAAATTACAAACTAGGGCAAGATGATCTTAGATTGGGCCCAAATTTTGGTACAAACCTTATTCGAACCTAAGGAATCCAATGGTGAAGTTGGATTTTGGTTTTGACCTCGTTTGACTATGTAATTTATGCAAAAATCCAAATTAGGGTAAAAGTCTATCTGAGATTCAGTTTTAGGTCAAAATGGGTTCTAATAGTCAAATTGAAGGTACCAAACCCTAGTGAATATTTTTATATGATTTTTAGAGGGTTTATATGAATTTTATCCTGACCAGAACCTCAGTAGATTAAGCGAGTCTATTTTTAGGATTTTAGAAGTCACTTAATTCTCGAAACGCGTGAAAACCCACTTCTGTCTGCATAAACCTATTTGTTTGACATTTAAGACCATTTAACCTTTATTTAACCCAAGAGAAAACTCGTAATTGTACTGCAATTGAGATATGTTGTTAAAACTGTAGTTTTACCCCTGTTTTACTATCTTTCTCTCAGAATGATTATGCAATGAATTAAGGCTCTCTGGCGGTTATGTAGGAGCATTTAATGATGGAATATGACTAAATAAAGCTAGATATGGCTGATGGTGATGTTATCATTAGTGCACAAGAGAAATTGAGCCATGCGATCTCAATCAAGTGGTGCAGCATGAGACACGTGGCACACGATCGGGCATCAGATGAGGCGGAGCAACATACGCGCATATGAATCGTGTGTGTCCACGCACCTTTGCACGCACTATTCAAAGGCAGTCGCGAGCACACATTTAAGCCATCCGATCTCACGATTGGACAGTTACAATTAAATGCGTGCGCGCTCAAGATTTTAGTGAAGGCTGCAATGAGGTGTAGGCCCACGACCGTGCGATTAGGATCCAAGGGACCAAAGTGTGCCACATGGCTCAATAAGAAGCGTTGCCTGCATTGAAGGCGCATGAGATGCTTTTTGAAGGCACGATCTGATCCGTTGATCTCTCGATCGACGAATCTGATCGATCTAAGGCTATTACACAATTTTAAGGACCAAATACCTGCTTTGCCCCTCATTTTATCTATAAAAATGACCCTAGAGCCCCCATCTGAAGGCATCTCTTCCTCCATCTATCTCTCCAGCCATCTCCAAACATCTCCAAGCCCCATCTTCCTCTAAGGCATCAATCAAGACCACCTTAGTGCACCAATGCTACTCTCCCCAACCTCTCCAAAGGCCACCAAGGACCACCCTTGGTGCCCTTATTCTAGTAGAACTAGATAGCTATTTTAGTTCTAGTATTTTTAGTAATTTCTTTTAGTTCTAGTTCTAGTTATTCTTATATCTGAATAATCTAATCTGAATAAATTTTCTTCATATATATACATATCTGATTATTCTAGCTCTAGTTAGTTCTAAATCGGTATTTAAATCAAGTCATTTTTCTACCTCCCTAAGTTCAACCAGGACTCACCATCTCATTATATTTATTTGTTTCGACGTATTTTCACACTATACTACAACTTGATCATCCTAAAATGTGATTTTATGCCAAAACACCAACCAAAGCCTACCATCAATAAAATATGCAACATGCCTTAACTCCTCCCATAGAACTCACTCACCCATGTCACATGGACCATAAACCGGGACAACCTTAATGAGACCATCCAACCTTTCAAATACCCATATGATAAGCTATCTACCAACCAAATATTCCACAAGTTTGAATAGCTCACCATTCCAAATCATTAGAATACACAGCATCTTGATTACGCAGTAATCATAGGACTTAATTATCCTAAATTAAGTTAGATATTAGCATAACTTAGAAGTAATTCTTGCATCAGTTGTATATCTTACATTTTTATTGCTTTACATAGTTGTTCCTAAAGTAATGTTGTAATTCCATACTAATTAGTGAATAATTTGGTTTGTAGGTAATAAAAGCTCAAGAGATGGTCTGAAGTTGGATAAAGGTTGGAGCTGAAGCAAAGCTAGAGCGGAAGCATAGAATAAAGCTGCAAATAAAGCTGAAGACAGAGAGTAGGAAAGAGCTAAACTAGACTACTTGTAGGAATTAAATATAAGAATTAAAGTTATGAGGAACTTAGGGCAACCCTACACCTATCCCTAGTCCTTAGGATAACCCTATCCACCTTCCTATCCCTAAGACATCCTCCTATTAGGTTAATCTAGCCTAAAAAACCTTAAATACAATTTCCAGCCCAATATTGGATGTCCAAATAGTGTGCTGGACGTGTAATCTTTGCAAAAACCTCAGCCAAAACTCTGACTCCAATATTGTTTTAGTATTGGATATCCAACCTATCCCTTAGGCATCCAACTTTGAAGTATAAGTCGTTTGACCTAATTTCTGGACATTTGGAGGTCACCTCTAGTTCCTGTTTTAGAATTAGAACCCATATCTTGGTTCTTTAGGCCTAGGAATCCTACCATACACCTTAAGAAACCTATCTACATACCTCATAATCCTAGTACACTACCATTAGCCCTTCCTAAGAACCTAATTTGGTTCTCACTAAGCCTAATTGACTCAGTAGAAGTCAGTTGAACCTTGCATGTCTAATTGGACTCATGGAACCCCAATTAGACCCTAATTCAACCCATCCCATGCAAGTCTAATTGGACTCAGTCATAGCCCAATTGATTCACAAACAACCTAATTGGGAATTCTATCTCTCAATTTCACACACCATAACCCAATTAAACTTGCGATAGGTTTAATTGAACTTACCACATTAGTGATAGGTTGTATGAACCTATTTTAGGGCCCTTACCTAAACCCAATACCTAAACCTATTAGGCTCAACCTAGAAAAACCTAGACGCCAACCTAAGTAGGTCTACACAACCCACCTAGTTCACGCCCAAACCTCCCAAGTGGCAACCACAAGGTCGTGCTAACACAACTAAGACCTAGCCCTCAACCTAGTCCACACCCAACTCAACTCCTCTCCACCAAAATAGGATCTAGAATACTCCTTCCACCCTTCAAGTTGATGCCACCTAGCCTCTTCAAGACTCTTCTCCAACGACACCTGAGGAAGCCTCCCCTCTTCTATAAAAAGCCACCATTCTTTGGTGGTCAACCATCCATCCATTTTCCTCCCTCCAAGCATCCATCATCTCCTCCACAAGCACCCTCCTCCATAACCAAGAGCTCCACCACCTCCTCAAGAAGCCGACCACCACCACCTGTGGCCATTCTCCTTTCCTCCCTCCACCTCTATCCACGACGACCAAAGCCAACCTTTAGTGCCTTGATTTCTCATAGTTTTAGTTGTTCTTCATGATTTCGTTTTATCCCTTTAATTTCCAACTTAGTAGTGTAGTATTATCTTCATCCAAAGTGCACACATATGCACTTTATGGGTTCCATGTGTGCATCTCTCTAAGTGGCATGGATGGGCCATCATACCTATGGTCTCACCACTCTCATCCTACAATGCCAATGGCTCTTCGAGCGTTCCCAGTGAGATGAGCTTCTCGTAGATTTAGTTTTGTTTTAAATTCCATGTACAAGCTTTCCTCTAGATTTGACTATAAACAACTTGATTCATTGGAATAAAATCTCTTTATCATTATTTGGATCATTCCTTCTTGTTAGCAAATAAATCATGTTAGTTCCGAAAGATATTAACGATTTAGCAATAGGGTCATTTTCTATTGGTTGCCATCATATAGTTGAAATCATGCAAATGGAAACTCATACGTTCACTTTCATTATCTTTTTAACTCATGCAGATGTTCTTCGCATAAACAACGCGACCAGTGAATCTTATATACGCACCTTAAACACCGAACTTCAGTTTTAAGCAAGTAGAAAAATCAGAATCGATTTGCAAAACATGCCTCCCTAAGATTGTCCAAGACTCACCCAAGTCTCATTAATTTATTGTTGTTTGAGTTAGATTTTGCACCTATGCTACGCCAAGTTTAACCATGAGTGCATATTTATACTCAACACATTTAGACTAAGAATAGAGGTGAGAAGGCTGCCACCAATCTCAACTTTCAATCAATCATCAACTGACTTCAAATGGGTCTCTTGAATCAATGTAAAATAGACCCTCCACTCTTTTGAGTATCTCTGTAAAAAGACTACGTGTGGAATCACACAACTCCCTAACATTCCATGTTAAAATTTTAACCATGAGAAGGAAAAGTAGCTGCTTAATCCTTAAAAGATGGTGACCTCTTGGTGCTCACTACCATCACGACCCTCTCCCCAACAAACCCATCGACTAAATTGACTACAACAGACTGCCTTCTCTTAGATTTTTTCTCCTATAAAAGGAATTGTAGATAAATTTACACCTCAGAAGATCATGGCACCAACCTCTTAATGACCTCATCGAGATGCTACCAAAAGACTTCCAAGTGGCCACTTGACATTTGAGCACCGCAACTGCTTTGACATGAAGACCAATCTCCTTGGTCACACCCAGATCAAAACCTACCTCCACCTCCACTAAAGCTAGGGTCGCCTCGCACCGGGAAGACATCACACCAATCTCACCGACACTAAGGTTGACCATTAACCCCTCACTAAGCTCCACATATAATTAATCTGGTTCCATTAAAAAGTCCAATACTCTGGTTAAGATTTCTTAACAACATTATAGCTACTTCAATCTTTAGTTTTAATTCATGATGGGGTAATCCACTAAATTTTAGCAAGTTTAAAAATTCGACAAGGTATAATAAATCTTGTTCTTCTATAGTCATTGATGTTTTGCCGAAGGACTCAAAGCTCAAATAGATTTTTGCTTCATTTGGATGTAAAGAAAGCATGTACATATTAATGGCATCCATAGCATCATTTCTTGGAGTAATAATATCTCTTATTCTCAAATAATTTGCATCTAAAAGGTTAAGTAGAAACTTATCATAGATCTTCAAAGTAAAAGTTTCAATACTTTTTTCATGGGGTTGTACTAATAAGCCATCTAGGAACTTTATCCAAGTTTCTTCTCCATTAAATTTAATTATAGGTAGCATACCATTTCCAACATCTAAAATCCAATTTTCAGAATTAATAAATGAAATTCTTATTTCTTCATCACTAGTAGTTTCTAAAACTGATACTTTTTAGCAATGTAAAACCTTTGCATTGGGTCTATAATTTTGATTTATTAATTGAGGCAAGCACAATGTTTTCTCTTGTTCCATTACTATTAACTAGTAAAAATTGTTTGAAATTACCACCTAAAAGGATTGTTAAGACTCCAAAAGGTCATTCTTTTCTAAATCCATCATTTGAAGACATGATGTCTCGTAGTGTTCTATCTAAAGTTGCAAAACAATTTCTATGATTCATTGGTGCTTCATCCAAAATTATCAAGCCTCTTCTTTCAATTAATTTTTCTAGGTGTGTTCCTTTTTTAATTTCACAAGTACAGTAATCTTAAATGAGTCACCACTAACTATTCTGATGCCAGCGAAGCCCCGATGACCTTGACCACTGGTCCAGTGCACTACTACTAAGGAGTTGTAAACTTCGTTTGCTTTGTTTGACGATTCGTGCCTGTGATGACCCTTATTGTCATTGTTACATCCCCTACTATTGTTGCCTCTACTACTATTGTCATTACTACTATCGTTGCCTCCCCTACTATTGTTGCCTTTTCTTCTACTGTGATCTTTGGGTGATCGGGTTTCACTGATCTCCCAGTACTTGCAATCTCCAATGTAGTCTTGATCTCTAGTCTTTTCTTACACCTACTGTGCATTTGCACATGAACATGACACTACATGTCTTCTTGCATGCCTAGTGCACACAAACTATGTGCTTGATTGCACACCTTACTGATGATAGTTGATCTTCATAGACTACCTAAGTGCTTGCTAGTCCTACTATCCACATGATAGACTCAAAATCTGTCACTGCTGCTTGGAATTGTCTCTCGTACTGCTACTACTTGGGATCATCTCCTATCCTATTGCTACTTGGGATTATCTCTTGTACTACCACTACTTGAGGTCATCTCCCATCTACCACTGCTACTACTACTGCAGCCTACCACTATCCACTACAGCTACTACTTCTGTTATAGCCATACTACTGTCGTTTGAGACTGCTACTTGTACTACACTCTTCTATTACTTGTTACTATTGCTACTTCTACTACTTCTTGAGATCATCTCTCAACTACTATTACTACTACTTGGGAGCATCTCCCATCTATGCCTAGTACTTGATACTACTTGGGATCATCTCCCGTCTCTACTTACTACTTGATACTGCTTGGGATCTCCTGTCTCTACCTACTACCTGATGCTACTTGAGATTGTAGCCCACTGCTTGCCTGCTATTGCTATCTATCTACTACTTCTGCTAAGGCCACAACCTACTCCTTCTAAGGTTGCAACCTACTCCTCCAGTCTACTGCCCACTCCTCCAAATGTCTACATTGAGGAGGAGTTAACTTTTGTTTCTAGCAACAAGTTGGTCGTTGCATACTCCACTTGGGGGGTATTAGAGAAAATTAGAAATTAGAATTAGAATGTTCTTTTCTATTTTGTTTCTTTCCTAATTATAGAGATATGTTTTAAGTTGTTAAAGATTTGATTCAATTTGATTTGATTCTATTAGGATTGGTTCTTTCTATATAAAGGGACGAACTCCATGTATTTTGAGATTTCATAATAATGTTTTCTATTCTCAAAATCTCAATAGTGTGCATGTGGAAGGCCTCACTTTTGGAACTCTATAGTATATAAAATTGCACTGAAAGTGCAATAAAGTTAATACTAAAGTGCAAGTGCTTCATAAAATTAGATAATGATTGCATTTATACTTGCCACAACTCTACTAAATCCTTTGCTTTTCTTAGATGCAAAATGAGGTTAATTAATTTCATTTTGAATATTCTACTCACTAAATCTAGTCTAAGTTCAACTCTTTCACTTGGAATAGTTCTCAAACCATTTTCTATCTCCATCCACTTTGCATTGCATATAAAAGTCTAGAATAAAGTTGGATGTTTAAAAATCCTATAATGACCCATTGCATCTCAATAGTTTTGAACCATATAGAGAGGACCTCTAGTAAAAGTTGTACATAGTATAATTCGCTTTCCAATTGTTTTTACATCAGTATCACATCTTTCAATGGCATCTCGAATTCATTGACAAGCCTCAAATCATAACTTTTTTTTATTGTTTCTTATGTACAATAGTCTATCTTCTTCAATGCAACAAAAAGCATCAACGATATAATGTTGAAGTAGACGTCCTCCTCTTATTGATGTCTAACCTTCTTCCTGCTATTGTAATCTATATGCATAGAACTCGCTCATTGAAACTTGTCCACCTTTAAGTTGAGATTTGCCATTACCATCAACATACGAAATACCCTATCCATATCCATCTTCTCCATAAGGAAATAAAAGTGGGTGTTGCATAGTTGTAAAGGATGCATGCATGCCACTTCTTCTTTTTAAGTCTTCACTTTTATGCTGAACAATAATATCATGATCTCGATCTGAATGACCAAAATGTCCAACAATTAAGCTAGCAATCTCTAATGTCACAAGTGGATTATCCTGAATGCTTTCTCCTCAGTTTCCAATCAATCGCAGTCCAACATGATAAGAAGCAAACGTATGTAAACAATCTCTTACCAGCAATTTTACAATTTCATTGTTGTCATCAAGCATTTCCATAAGAGTTTCAACAATAGAACAACTTATATCTGATGTTTCATCTTCAAAATCTAAAGATCTAATTCTGTTGAGACTTCATTCTTAGTGTTATAAATACATAATTGTGCAAACTTAGGCATATCTCCCACTATTGGTAAAACATAAGGCCTCACCCTTCATTGACATGGTAATCGATTTTGCCACCCCTTGATGTGAATGCTATGAAAAAACGAGTTTACTATTATTCAAACTCAAAGAGAAACCATGGGATTTGAACTTCTTATATAGAAAGATCAATCCTCCTTTCCAATCCTAATATAATCTCCTAAAATAAGTAAAACATATATCTAATTAACTAAATCAAATCAAATCCTAAATATATTTCCTAAAGGGATAATATCCCAAAATAGAAAACATAAAATATGGAAAGAGGATAACATGACAAGAGGATCAATTTCTTCTCCTCTACTCAACATGGAGAATCTTGGAAGCTCTCCAACATGGAGATCATGGGAATCTCCAACACTCACCCCCAAGTTGGACATGCACAACCCAAGTTGAGGAAGAACTTCAGAATCTAGCATGCGTGTAGGCCTTACATGCATGAACAGTCTTCAAACCTCGAATAGGACCATGAACTAGACTTGAACTTGATTTTGGGGAATGTTCCCAAGCACATGGTAGTCTCCGATCTTCAAAAAAAAAAAAAATCACACTCGAAGAAGAGTAAAACAAATAGGATTTGGGGCTTCCACTGATGAGGCAGACAAATATGCATGGATGCTTAGTCACACACAAACTTAGCATGCAGATGAACTTGTTCTTCGGGCATGCAGACAAAGGTCTCTTAATCCATGATGATCCAAAATCCGCAAGGTTGGAGCAAAAAATTGACTCGGAGACTTCAGTTGGATGATTATTCCAATCACCATGGGGAGACAATCCCAAGCACTGATATGAAGTATGGGATATGTTACCAAGCATGGATAGTCACCCTGCACCAGAAAAAATTCTTCACCCTAGAAGATAAATGAAAAACTAGCTTCAAGCATTTACAAGTAGGGCTAAGCCTATGGCTTAGTTTTCCCACCACTCGTCATCATCTTCTTGTGATGACACAACCTAAGGCTTTAGGAATGTCCTTTAGGCCAAAGACAAGTTGGGTAAACAGTACAACAGCCACAACAAGACTTGTCTTTGTTTTGCATGAAGCACCAACAACTGTCACAACATGTACTATAGCAGTAGCAGCAACACCAATAGACACAACAGTAGCAAGAATTACAATAGTAGTAACACCATCGACAGCAACATCAGTTGCCGTGGCAACAATAGTCGCAACAGCAACCAACAGTAATAGTAGCACCAACAAAGGGGGGGAAACTTGCACCCTAAGGCAGAGAGGGCTCTCATGGCTTCTGAGGCATGGTAGAGGAAGCATGGTTCTTTTGATTGAACCTACTTTGATGTCATATGAAGAAATGTGGAGTTTATTATTATTGAAACTCATAGAAATAATGGGATTTAGTCTCTTTATATAGTGAGACCAATCCTAATTTTCAATCGTAATATAATTTTCTAAATAAGTAAAATATTTCTCTAACTAAATCAAATTAAATTCTAAACATATTTTCTAAATGGATAATCCTAAAATAAAAAACATATAATATGAAAAAAATATAACTTAACAGAAGGATTTACTTCTTCTTGACTACTCAACATGAAGAATCTTAAAAAAATCCCTAGATTAAAGATCAAAAGAACCCACAATAAATGCAAACATTGAGTTGTATATATACCCTAATTTTGTTAAGAAATTTTTGGTAGACGTTCAAATTATGATAATCCAACAACATGTGTAACTAAGGTGGAGTTGCAGTAGTTATGGCAATTTCATTGTTCGACCTAGATAACAAATTAAGAGAAAATTAACGAAATTGTTCACTTTTTTTATTTACGCATTCTTCTCCCAAAATACTACACCTCAGAATTCACAGTTATTCCGTGGAAGACCAAAGTCAAAAATTTCTTTATTGATGCCTGTATTTAAATAAATGAATTCATCTTCCCACATTGAATAGACTATGACATACATAAAGTTGTTTTTTGCAGGAACGGTAATCTTCATTTAGAAATTGTCTCTCATCATTTCCAACGCCTGTGAAATTATGACATCTATTCCTTTCGCTAGTTCATAGGCTATTGCTAATACGCACACCAACTTTTTTGAAACGTAAGAAAGTCATATTTAAAAGTAGATCCTGGAAGTAAATAACGTGACAAGGGCAAAAAAAAAGGTAGACTCAATGGCATCCAAAAGAAGGGCAAAACTTCTCCTAAAGTTATGTCCATATATCTTCATTTTAGATAGACAAAAATAAAACATATCATCTGAAAGGATCATTTCATCAAATATCAATTCATTAAGACCCTCAATCTACACATCCTTATTTTTTTCTTAACCATTTTATCAAAATACTTGTCAGATAAAAAGTCACGAACTTGAGTTTTTATCACCTTGAAAATCTCAAGAAGCATAAGCACTGTAGAGGCATGATCGCTCCCAAGCAAGAAAAAAATTTCAAGGGTTGTCGTGCAAATGAAAAGGAATTGTCAATAAACAAAAATAAGAAATGGCCAATCACGTTTCCTTTAAAGAAGAAAATTAATATCAACAAATTGAAATTTGGGGGTAACGCTGCTTTCAGGTGGTTTTTGTGCTAATAGGTACCCACCTACTTCTTGGCCATGGCGATGGATATATAAGCCAACGTGATAAATTATTGTTTCTACTGATTATAATGGTAGCCCATCTTTTAAATTATTATTTTCAATGGTTGCAAGCTTATTTTTGACATTTTAGATGTTCATGATCGTTGACTTACTTGTCACTAACCAGATGAATTTAAGAAGAATAATGAGAATACATATATAATAGATAGGTATGAAGCACAAGCAATAGCACTCTGTCACGCAAGGGAATATAATTGGAAAATAGACAGGAAGTCCACCTTTCGGTCGAATAATTTTAACCCGGCCATCATAACATAGGAAGATGTGTTGTACCCACGTGTCCTTCTAACGGGGTGGAAGCTGGGAATTATAGGGTAAAATGTAAAATGCTAAACTGTAGATTGTCGCTCGTTTCTCATTACAATTTCTAAGGCCTTCGTCAATTTTGACCGTACCGAAAATCGTAAAACCTTTCATCAAATTCCATTCTGATAAATGGAAGGGATAGGGAAGCATAAATTGTTGAAATAAATATATATGAGAAATAAATAAATAAAAATATATTTATTTTTAATTTTTTTTATATAATTAAAAAAATATTAAATTAAGTAAATTAAATATGATTTGATAAGATCTAAAATAAAATAAATAATAAATAACATGTAATAGTATAAATAAATAAAATGAGAATGAATTAGGTCTTATTCCAATCGAAATATTCATTAAGGATTTTTCTTAAAGAATGTATCGTCCTTCACAATATCGATATATCGGGGTCTAACGAACTCCTTCCAGGATATGACGACCACTTCCAAGATTCGACGCACTTCGGTTTTGAACATCTTTAAAAATCACATCAAGAGAATGAAGCCAAAGTAATTTAGTTTTCAACCAAATTCTCAATTGATTTACAAATTTAATGGTTTGATTAACTAAAAACTTTTCGTTGATCTTTCAATCTCCTTCTATAAGATCAACAAAAGTTATTAAAGATTTTTCTATCAATCTCACATCGAACGAATGCACCAAGAAAGAGCGACAAGAATGAAAGAGAGGTGGAGAGAGTGGAGAGAGTTTTTCTGCTATTGTTATGTGTCAAATGAGAACCCCTCGTGGCCCTTATATAGAGCTTATGACCAAATATTTAAGAAAATTCTCATTTTATGGAAATATAATAATTAATTGACCAATTAAGTCCATTGCTTGACTAAAATAATTAGTCGATAAAACTTCACAATTGATCAACAAATTTTACATTTTGATCGACCAATTTAGGTCAAAATCGTAAGATTAAAATTCATAGTAAAAGAGTCCAAGTTCCAAGTTTATTCTCACCCGAGTCGGAGTCCGAGTTTGAGTCAGTCCGAGGTGAGGTAGGGAGTGCATGCACGTGCACATAATCCCTAGTCTCACCTCTCATTCTTTACTACATAAGTCTTGGGAGGTAGAAACCTTTTACATCAACCAAGAAATGTGTACACTTTGAGTATGATATTAAAAAATTTCTCCCAAATCTCACTACTTTTAAAATTAATTCACACATTATCATATAACAATTGCATTTCAATTGATATAATAAAATTCTAAAATCTAACATAAAAATGACCATCGTTTGAGCCCCCTCTTTCTCTACGTAATGGATTTCAGGCACCAACAAATAACGATTTTATTTTACTTCCGTCGTACGGGTACCTTAGTTGGTAGATAAGACATAAATTTCAGATATCGAAGATAAGTTGCAACTACTTACTACACAGACTCCCTTGTTTTTGTGAACATTGGAAGGGTATAGGATGTATTGGAAAACTGTAATTATAACAGAAATGGTAAATAATTTACGGTTTCATTGTGTTGGTTGGTCCTGAGCTCCCACACCCATAACTATTAGCTTACTCTATGATTTCCATTGTAGAGTCCACCCATCGTGCTCTTTGAAATTCCATATTTCCGAAGTAGCCCTGTTTAATTTCTTGATGAATTAGCAACCGTTTCCCCACGGTTTTCCTTGTTTTTTTCGATTAAACATGGTCCTGACTCTCAAATCTGCTACATAGGCGCCATTAGAATAAAACTCTAATTCTAGATTAATTTAAAAGCTAATTCACGTCCTAAATGTCCACTCTCAACTAAATTCATCCGATGCAAACCTAAGCTGATTCCTACGGAGATAAGGCAACAACGATCCACATCTTGCATAAAAAGATATGGTATTGATCGTGGCAAATTATCTATACAGTAGAATTTAAATTTGACACACATAATATATAGTTTAATATCTTACGTAAGGGGATGTGGTTCTTCTACCTATTGAGTCTAACAAGAGAAATTTGATATCCTGCTTTTCCTCTTAATTGCAGTGATGGATCATTTTTGTCGGAGTCTAAGAGAATTTCTTTAAAATCTTCCATGACAATGCTCTCATTGTAATGACTCAAATCTACACTCAAGTCTAATTGAGAAAAATTATCATTAACAACTTATCGGGTATGGATTCCATAAACCTAAATAGTCACCTAAAATGCTTAAGTTTAACTTGTTAAGTAGTAAGTCTCAATTCTCTTATATCCATCACGTACTTCCATGAGTTTACCATGTGAGACTTTTGGGGTGTTACAACTTCCACCACTTGAAATCCTAACAACTTCGTCAGGATTCTATCAATCAATCAATATACTTCAAGTAGTAATGGCAGCTCTAGCCTATGACGAACTCTTTAGCCATTCCAAAGGTGGCCTTTTTCTCTAAGTTTGACTCTGATACCATTTGTAATGACCTGAGCTTAGCTAAACCTAAGTCTAATTGAGAAAAATTATCCTTAGCAACTTGTTGGGTATGGGCCCTATAAACTTAAACAACCACCTAAAATGCTTAAGCCTAAGTTGTGAAGTAGTAATTCTCAATCCTCTTAGACCCACCACTCACTGTTATGAGTTTACTATGTAGAACTATTCTTCAGAGTGTTACAGTCTTGGTATACTATCTAAAAAGCGTGGAGGCAACTGATGAAGGAAGAAAAATCCACATCTACGTCCAATGAAAAAGGCCCCACAAGTGTTCGATGGTGGAGAAAAAGAGCCTACACCCCCCAACACCACAACAACCTCTTCTATATTATCAGACATTGGGTATTTTGCAATAATACTACCACACTATTTGTAAACGGCATAGGTTATATTATCTCAACACCTCCCCTTAAGCTAAAGCGTTAAGGTGAGCATTAGCTTACTGCAATGTCGAGTGAAGGATGCTGATGATAGAGCCTTTGTTAATATGTCTACCACCTACTCTTTGTTAGAGATAACACAGACGACTAGTTTGCCTCAAGCAACCTTGTCACAGACGAAGGAAAATCAATCTCAATATGCTTTGTGCGTGCATGAAATACTGGATTGACTATCATGTAGGTGGCTCCCAAGTTGTCACACCATAAGATGGGAGCATGTGGTAATACAATTTTTAGCTTCAAAAATGAAGTTGTTATCCAAGTGAGCTCCGATGTAGTGTTTGCTCGGGTTAGTACTTGGCCTCAATGATAGAACTAGAAACTATGTTGCGTTTTGCTGCTCCATGAAATGGGATTACATCCAAGATGAATGGTATAGCCTGTTGTAGAGTGTCGATCATAAGGATTGCTTGCCCAAATGGCATCTGAATATCCTGATAGATAAACTAGAATAGAATAGTCCAAGATGAATGGTACCTTTGAGGTATCATAAGATCCGTTTTGCTGCTATGAATTGCTTTACTGTGAGATTGTGCATATATTGCGATTAGCGGTTGGTGGCATATGCAATATCCGATCTTGTAAATGACAAATATTGTAATCCTCCAATTATTTGCCGAAATAGTGAAGGAGAATCAAAAGTAACTGAATCATTTTTACCTAGGATTTCAATCGATAGTGGTGTTGTGATTGGCTCATGAATGTACCATCAAGATGAAATTTGCATAGAAGATCATTATGTACCATTGTTGTGTTAGGAAAATGGCATTAGTTGTATGCTGCAGCTCAATCCCAAAAAAAAAGGATGTCCCATGTCTCAAATTAGAAAACATTTATTGAGGGACGTGATGAGGGCATCCGAGTGCTTGTGAGAGTTGACAACTATTGTACAGTAATCATCGTAGTTTAGAGAGATACACGTTGTAGTATAGTCGATGAAAATCAAATCAACATTTAAATTTATAAGTGCTCGAAAAATGTTGAGTTCCAAGGTCGTTCGCAGGAAGAAAATGTAATCGCAATTCAAGCCCCAATCCAATATTCAAAATAAAAGTCGATATATAAAAACTATGATCAATGAATTGCAAATTTATATCAAGAGTTAGAGAACAAAAATTAAATAGAGAGGGCAAAAGGAATGGCGATTGGAACCACCAATTAGACACTTAGGTTAATTCTCTCAAGCCTCAAGATTAATTTCTCAACTTTCAACACTTAGCTAATTCTCAAACTTCTCAAATCATACTCTCCAGCTCTTCTTCAAATCAGATGTCCGTGTATGCACACAGATGCCTTAAGTCCTATTTCAAATCTCCATAATGCGAAACCCCTTGCTGCTCTCTCACAAAGCTCCTCTCTCTCCACAAATAAGACCCAGACCGGTTCAATGTAGGTGGGCAATCCAACTCGCAAGGCGTAGGTGAGTGAACCACATGCACGGGCTCGTGGGTAAGTGGAACCTAACCCCATGTTCAAAGGCAACATGCCACTACATTCTGAACATTATGTATCAACTTTGTTTTTAAAAACTTCTGATGTGGGACAAACCATTCAAGGCCTTTCTTCAGTAGTTGCGTGTGAGACTTCCTTCCAAATCAGAGTTGTTGTTATTCTGCTCAATTGAAGCCCTAGAAGGCTTCGTGAGGTTGTTCCACATCTATTGAATGATGTAGCGGTGGCAGAGGTTGATGAACAATGATGCATGACGACGAAGCAAACGTCGACTATGAGTGAACCTGAAACGTAGGGAAATGGGAACTAAAACTCAATTAGAAAGCTCATTAGGTCCACCGTGATGCAAGAAATACGGTGGTGATAGTGGTCTGATGAATGGCGGAAGGATGAGGTGGGACAAAGGCGAAGTTGCAGGTGATTTGGTAGGTAGTTCGGGGAGCCGATAGAGTGGTCAAAGGTCCCAATTTTGTTAGTGCTTTTATTTTTAGTGATGGAGAGGAAGGTAGTGGTGGTGGTGGTGCTGCGTTTAGTGAACTGGGGTGATGGCACAAGCTTGCTGGAGCATTTGCTGAAGGCAGAGAAGAAGTGGGAGTCGGAGAGATAGTGATCGAAACTAGGAACTAAATGCCTAATCTTAAGGTAGAGAATAAGGGGAAGAGGGTGGACTACTCTATTGGACAAAAGAGGCAAGGATTCGCACCAGTGTGGCTTGCCAGATGTGAAGGGCGTGAAGTCCTCCAATGAAGGTAGACGACAATGACAATGACGCAGGAAGCTCCTGCATTAGCACACCAGGTGCAGAAGAGAGAGAGGAAGATAATGGGTCATCCAATTTGGCAGTTGGACAACCGGAGAGAGATCGAGTGGGTTCGCCAGAGCTGAGGTCAGAGGTGTTCGGAGGAAGGAAAAAAGAGGTTTTCTTGGCCTAAACCTAGCTGAGGGAATCATAGGAAGATTGAAAAGCTTATATAGAGCTTGATCATGCCTCTAATTTCCTAAAATTTGCACGTTTGAA
Source organism: Thalassia testudinum (assembly GCA_037157565.1). Classification (NCBI taxonomy): domain Eukaryota; kingdom Viridiplantae; phylum Streptophyta; class Magnoliopsida; order Alismatales; family Hydrocharitaceae; genus Thalassia; species Thalassia testudinum. The sequence continues at coordinate 53,747,371 of JAZHRO010000025.1, read as the reverse complement.
GCATGATTTTAGAAACTCTTTGATTAGGAATTTTCAAGCTTTGTTGGAGCTTCTTGCTCCAAATCATGATTCAAAACCTTGTTTAATTGGTTTCCCATGCTTTAAACACCAAGCCCACCAAAATTTGTGGGATTTGGTGGAGATCTGAGGGAGAAATCCTCAAGTAGAAGTTGGTGATGTTTGGGTTTTAAACCCCTATTCGTGCTTGATTAGGAAACTATGAAAGAGATGAAGGCAAGGGCCTATTTGTGATGAAGACGAGAAAGTTAGAGGCATCTTGATAATAAAAGTCTAAAAGATGATGGTCTGATTGAGAAGAATAGAGATCTAGGGACTCGAATGCAACCTAAGTCAAGATGGACACTAATTGGGCCCAAATTTTGGTGTTAACCTAATTTGGAATCAAGGAATATAATGGTGAACATGAATTTGGGTTTTGACCACATGTGACTGGCCAAATTACACAAAAGCCCAAATAAGGGTAAATTCCCTTATGAATCTCTATTTTTTGTTAAAATGAATTCAAATGGTCAAAGCGAAGGTGTCAAACCTCTTAGAATAATTTTTAATGATTTTTAGGAGGTTTAGATTGAATTTATCTTTACCATAACTCTTTCAATTTGAGTAAGGCTAATAATTAGGGTTTTTAATAATATTTTAATCTTCAAAATGCGTAAAACCTTCTTCAGTTATTCTGAGCCCACTTCTTGGATATTTAAGCTCATTTGGCCTTGCATTAACCCTTGATTAACCCCGTAGTTATTCTGCACTAGTGATTGGATATTAAAACAACAGAATTAACCATTTTTCTTATCTTATTCTCAGATTCTCTTCTGAACAGAGTTATGACCTTCTAATGAATATTTAGGAGCATTTATTATAATAGTTAAGCTAATTTAAGCTCATTAACACCAATGTTGGTGCTACCATCATAGCCCCATGCCTAACTTTTGCTAGTCCCTAGCAAAATCCTATGGATCAAACCAGATCTCTAGACTAGATTTTAGTGTTAGGCTACCTATTTGTTCCAGTTCTATAGAAATCGAATTGGAATACCAACAATAGGCCTAAAGGTACTCAAGTACCAGCCAAGATTCAAACCTGACCAGCCTAAGCCTTGGGTTCGCAGCAAATATTTCTAAGGCCTACAAAAACTACCCAAAGGTTCATTAACCCCAACGGTTAAAGCACCCGTACCTATGTGTAGCAAGTCTTGGGTCTAATTGCTAATGCATACTTAATAAGAGAGATAGAGAGGGATATTTATTTTGAGAGTTTTCTCTCTTTTCCTTTTACATTCCCCTTAATCCAACATCATATTGGCCCTAAACATGTTTTATATCGGATTCCTTATCCCTACCATCAATCCTTACAGGGTCCCTAGCAATCGATACTTCAAAATAGTACCGCCCATGGCAACTCCCAGAACCCTGACATTCGACACTTTAGGATAATGACACCCATGGCGTTCTGTAGCTAAATCCAGGTCCTGGCAATCAACATTTTGAGATAATGCCGCCTATGGCACCTGAACCAGCACAAGGTGCTTATGTGCCCTTAATAAGATATTTGGATATACTAGGAGACAAGCACCGAGGAGACAATATGTTATAATGCATCTTCGAGGGGAGTACTTTTCCTTCCCTCTCTCTACGGCAGGAACTCGTACAATCAACTTGTGTCTTCAAGCTGCTCCTAAGTCAAATCTTCGGGAAAACATTTTTAGAATAAAACACTTTTTTAGCATTATTTTTCATTAAGCGCACTGAACCAAACTGGTGTGTGATTTTTGGGTGCCTAGGTTACCAAGTTCCATAAACCAAAGGGCAAACAACGGGGCCGAATAATCCCTAAGCCTTAGACTTAATACATCAACGTCGCAACTTCCTCAACCTCTTGAGGAATAGTCCAGATCTTAACAAATACATGTGTTTAAGCCTTAGAATAAGCCCAAGAGACATAAGGTCGGTATCCTTCACTTATCTCCTAAGATTTGGCCCTTCAAGTCTTAATTCATCATCTGATTCAGTCTAGAACTTAGGTAAGTTCCATAATCAATCACAGGGATTAACACAATTTTGCTTTTTACTCCTTTTTTTCTCTATTTTTCTTTTCTCCTCTTTTTCGTCCTCAACTCTAATCTTTCAATTCAGCTCTCCTTTTTCAATTATTTTTAATGACGAAACCCTTCAACGAATTGAATTTCATAACGTTTTGCACTTTAATACTCCCTATGACTAAGATTTGCAATGTCCTCATTGTAAATTAGGTTGGTTCGAGTTCAACTTAGATTGTACATTAGAACAAGTTCGGGTGGGCTGTGAACAGGTTGAGATGATTATTGCAAATGATTTCAAACTCCAATACGAACATTGGACGTGAAGTCGGCTGCTTTAATGGATGAACCCTAGAGTGCAATATGAAATCAGATTAGAAGTAGGTGAGAAAGGTCTCAAGTTTTTCAAATGACGAGTTGCCTCTCATTAAGCGCTAAGTTTAATGCCATCAGCTGGGCACAATGGAGATTGGAGATCAAAAGATTCAGCAGCCAGGTTCGAATCAGTGAACTCGAGGAATGGTTTCAGTCTCTGACCATTCAAAACAAAGGGGTTTGAGTCATGGCTAAGTCCACTGATTTCAATAGCTCCATTTCTAAAGATTCGTCAGACTAGAAAGGGTTCAATCCATTTCGATCTCAATTTTCCTGGGAAGAGCTTAAGCTTAGCATCGAAGAGAAGTACTTTTTGACCAAGATGGAAAGATTTTTGCTATATGTGCTTGTCATGGAAGGCTTTGATCCGCTGTTTGTAGATACACGAGTTCTCATACGCATCATTGCATAACTCCTCGATCTTGGTCATTTGCAACTAGCAAGCCTTCATGAGATCTACATTGCATTTTTGTACTGCCTAGTAGGCTTTATGCTCCATCTCTACCGAAAGGTGACATGCCTTCCCGTACACGAGTCTAAATGGAGACATTCCTAGCTGGGTCTTATAGGTAGTTCTATAAGCCCATAAGGCTTCTAGAAGTCGAGTGGACCAATCCTTCCTATCAGGCCGAACAGTGACCTAAAGAATTTTATTGATTTCCCAAGTAGAAAGCTCAGCCAATCCATTGGTCTAAGGGTGATAAGGAGTCGAAATACGATGTGACACCCCATACTTTTTCAACAGGGATTGGAAGTGAACATTGCGAAGTAAGACCCGCCATCGCTGATGATGGCTTTAGGAACCCCAAATCTGGAAAAGATGTTCTCTTGAATGAATCAGAGAACAACTTTATGATCATTTGTTCTTGTGGGTATAGCTTTGATCCATTTCGAGATATAATCAACAAGTAAGATGTACTCGAAGCCATTAGATCCGGGAAAGGGTTCCATAAAATCATTCCCCCATATGTCAAAGATCTCGCACACGATAATTGGATTTAAGGACATCATATCACGTGGGCCGATGTTATCGAGGGTCTGGGAATGGGCGCATGCCCTATAGTAGGATTGTGCATCTTTGAACATAGTCGGCTAAAAGAACCCACACTGGAGGATCTTTGCTGCAGTTTTACGCCCAGAGAAATGGCTGCCGCAGGCCTGGTCATGGCAAATAGAGATGACATCATTGACCTCATTGTTGGGAATGCATCTTCAAATTACTTGGTCATTATCGATGTGAAACAGTTAGGGATCTTCCCAAACATAGTACTTGGCGTCGAAAATCAGCTTGTCCCACCGGGAGGTTGCCCAATCAGGTGGAACTTTCCCCATGACCAAGTAATTCATGATATCAGTGAACTAAGGAAGTCCATCAATGACCAAGAGATGTTCATATGGAAAATGCTCAGTAATAGGTCTAGAAGGGTCAATGATCAAAGAGGGAAGGCGAGACAAATGGTCAACATTCTGCTTTCATGCCTTATCGCAAATTTCAAGATCAAATTCTTGCAATAGCAAGATCCATCGGATTAATCTCAGTTTTGCATCCTTCATGAGTAAGTGCCTTACTACAGTGTGATCCGAGAAATGATGACGTGGGATCCTAGGAGGTATGATTTGAATTTCTCTACATTGAATACTATAGCCAACAACTCTTTCTTCGTAATCGTGTAATTACGCAGAGCCTTGTCCAATGTTGATAAGCACATATAAATTCATCATAAAATGCTTATTTATAATAGTTCCTAGGCATAGCATTGCATATCATGATATAAATATTGCATAAGCATCCATTGCATTGCATCTAGGATAGTTGTATATCATGCACATTAATTCCATCATTTTACATGGCCAGAAGGAAGTGTGACATCTTTACAGGCCTCGGATGAAGAATCCGACCGTACAAATGGATTCAGAGCAACGATCGCAATCCGTCAATGCGGGAATCATCCAGATTTGAGCTCTATAGCACCCTCCACAAGAAGAAGAAGGACAACCCAGATGGTGCCACGTGGCGCCATCCAGGCCGCCCCACCTGAGCCAAGGAGACTCCAAGCCCACCGCAAGATCAGATCCCAGCCGTTGGATCTCAATCCAACGGCTGAGATGTGCACTCCACGGCTGAAGGGGCGCCTCATCAAGTGAGGAGTCACCACAACCGTTGGATCTCCATCTAATAGTCGTGGGTGCAGGAGCTTAATTCAAAAACGAGACACAAGATGGCCCTTAGCACAGTGGTCTGCGCCTCCACTCTCAAAGCGCGGCCGTGCGTTCGAGACCACGCATGCAGATTTTATCCATTGAAGTGAAGGCGGGAGGAAATGGAGCCGTTAATGGAGGATCGGGCAACGAAGGAAGCGACTACGTGAATGCACCATAGAGTGCGGATGCGGCACGTAGGCATCGACACACATCGAGAATGCACCATCTGAAGCGCGCGACATCCGAAGGCTGAGGACGAGGCGTGTGATTCAAATTTGGCAAAAGGGCACGATCTTCTCTCTGTTGTTTGATCCTTCATCCGACGGTCAGGATGTGTTCGCGCCTGCGTGTGCGATGACAGCTACGAGCGTGGGCGACGGGTGTGGGCTTTACGACGACAGAAGGGCGGGCCTTTAGTGACGCTTATGGATGTCACTAAATGGCCTATGCAGTGAGTGCACCAGCCCAAGCAATGAAGAGGCGCGGATCTTCAATGACAGCTCGAGCGGCCTTTAGTGACGCTTATAGCTGTCACTGAATACCTGTGCGTGGGGTTCTCTTTCCCTCCTTTATATAAACACCCCTACACCCCCCATTCCTCTTCATCTCGTCCTTTCTTCCTCTCACCACCTCCCAGGCTCTAAAGAGAGCTCGTCCCAAGCCTAGGATGCTCCTCTAGAGTAAAAAACCAAATAGTTTTCCCTCCCCTCATCCCCATTCGTGGAGCATCCTGTGGCCGTCCTTTCACGGTCCTTCAGGAAGAAGATCCTCGCCGTGACACCATCCTACCCCATCCTCCGTCCTCCTTCATCCCACTCCTCACCACCTTCCTCTAGGCGACGTCAGAGCGAGTCATCCTCTGAGCATCCATCAAGGGGGATTTCTCTCACCTCTTTCTTTTTATGCCTTTGTAGTGTAGTTTTCCTGCTTTCATAGTGGTAAAAATAATTCTTGACGAATAGATGATTGTTTCTCTCTCTCTCCCTCTCTCTCTCTTATATTTTTGCAAGTAGATAAAGTTTTCATCAACCTAATCTCTTGCTTGTTAAAGATACCAAAAAAATTAGAAAAGATAAAAATGACCAAAAATAAATAAAAGTGAAGCACGAATTTTATAAAACCAAACGTTCGCCTTCCTGTGTTTGACCCGGGACTCCCTTGGAGTTTCGGTATAAATTTTATTTGACCATGCATTTTGCAACTACGATGACGGGTTACTCCAAACCTCGATTTCAAACTCGCAAAACACGTGCGATCATTTTGGCACCGTTGCCGGGGAGGCAACGGAATTTACTTTATTGTTTATTGCGTTTCTTTGCATTTACATAGCACTAACCCAACTTGTCTTTTATCTATCGTCTTGCAGGTACCCTAGCATGGAGATCCAAGTGCGGTAGACTAGAGTAAACTGCGGGTAGAGTACTCTGTAAGTGTCCCCCACATTCCCCCCCACTAGCTCACTTCGCCACACTCATAACCAAAACCTAATCTACTTAGGTGTTTGCATAAACCCTAGGATAGAATTGTTTGTCTTATTTTCCACCTTCATCCACCTCACCCCCACATTTAAAAAAAAAAAAGAGAAAGATACTTTCTGTAGGATGAATCAATATATACACTCTATACACCCACATTTGAGGCACATAATCGGACTTGATTTTCATCTACTCAACCGGGCTTCCAACCTATGGACCCGGTACACGAATTCAACACATAAAAGAGTAGAAATCATATTAGGTTAACCACTTTTTTGTGTGCCTTAATCGGTGGTGCATTTGAGCCAATTGAGTGAATTGTTTGGGTCGCACCACCTAATCTAAAAGAAGTTCATTTTCTAGCTGCTTCATAGGATTCAATAATTAGGTCAAGCTAGGCACTCCATATTTTTCTTAATTTCTAAAGGAAAATGCTTGAACACGTGCTTTCAACAACAAACTTGGTTTTCCTCACAAAACTTGGTTGAAAACACCTGATATTTGAATCCTAAAAGCTATTAAGCAAGATTCGAATCCTAAAACTCACCTCATCATTAATAATCTTGCTTGAAAACCTCTTGGTTGTGCACATTCACACATTCTCAAACAAATCATTAAGGGCACAACCCATCAAGGGCCCATCACATTCCAAAGCACCAATTTCCCAAGCCTAAATAAAATCAATTAGACGTTGGCCCTAATGATTCATTCGCTCATTGGGATCCAAATTGAGATTATTCACGATTAACCTAGTTATACTAGTCAATCTGATGTCTAGCTAGGGGAGTAACATCAAACGACTGCGGCTGGGGGGAACACTAGGAACCAGAGATGCAAGCCAAAGGAAGAACCTTCTCCCCAGTCCCTCCTTCTAACTAGTCGGATTGCCTGGACATAAGTAGAGTAAATCGTCCATAATCTTAGGATGGATTCTGAGAGTCAGTAGACCTTAGGCTACCCCATCTAAGGACAGACTTGTATTCTTGTGCTGCAGGGTTCCCTCTTTTCCCCGTCCTTCTGACTTCCTTCCAGTGTATGCTTGGGAGGAGGTCATTGAACCCTAGATTGGAAGGACCTTTACACCATTCTAGGAGGCGGAGGTTGAGTTATAGCTACGCAAATCCCATGGTTGATCAACAACCACCTCCCCCGCCCCCGAACCAGCAGGAGTTGATTCAGAGGCAGTTGGAAGAATTGCAGCAGATGTAGCAATGGTTCCAACGTATTCATGGTCAGGGCGCTCGGCCCTTGAAGGATTTCTACAATCCTTCAAACTATGGGGAACGTCCCGACGTCATGATTCCTATCAAAGACATAGAAATCAAGCCCTAAGTCTTAAGTTTGATTAAGCATTTCCATGGGCTTGGCTCAGAGGACCCATTCCAGCACCTGGAGGATCTGACCACTTTGGTTCAGACCACCAGAGCAAGGAATGTGAACAACGAGCAAATGATCATGAGGCTTTTCCCCCACTCTCTCAGGGATAAGGCCGCACATTGGTACCAGACTATAGGAAGGTCGATTGAAACTTGGGCTACTCTTAAGTCAGCTTTCTTGAAGAAATTCTTCCCTATCGGAAGGACCAATGCCTTGCAATGGGTGATTACCACTTTCGCCCAATGGCCAGGGGAACCGTTTCATGGTGCCTAGGAGTGATTCTAGGAACTTTTGAGGAAGTGTCCACACCACGAGGTGCCGAAATGGCAACTCGTGTAGACTTTCTATCACGGGTTGGTCGAGCAACTCCATAATCACGTGGACGCCTCTTGCGGAGGCAATTTCCTCAACAGGGATGCAGATAGCGCATATGACTTGTTTGAGGAAATGAGCGAGAACTCAATTAATCATGCCTCCATGGATGCATTCAACCGGTCCCAACAACCTAGGTCAAGTGCTAATGAGATCCAGGATTCTCATTCATTTGACATGGAATTAATTTGTAATAAACTGGATAATGGACTTGGTTGCTAAGAAAATGGAAGAATGGATGTCTGGGAATTTAGGAAACACTTCTTTACCCACTCAATCCTAGAATTTGGGATTCCATCCCTCATGAGCTCCCACGGGGCGGGAATTCGTGAACCAACTCGATTCGGCTCAACCTGTAAGCCAGGATTTCTTAGAACCATATGGGTTCTAAACTGGGGCTTTTGATCCCAATTTCTCTTATCCTTCCTTCACTCCATCCTCATTTTATGAGGATGCATATGCAATGCAGGAGAATGTTAGGTCCAACCCATATACCAATACTTATAACTCAGGGTGGAGGAACCACCCTAACTTCTCCTAGAAAAATCAGGGGCAACAGACCCAATCTCGACCCAGCAACTATGCATCTCAAAAACCTATGGGTCAGGATCAAGTATACACCCAGTTGCCCCTAAGACTGGTTAATCAGCCATCTTGGAATGCCCAACAATTCACAGGGCAGGCTGATTTAAACTGGAAAATGGTGGAAATGCAAGGATCCATGCTTCAGCTTATGCAACAAATGAAGACATCCTTGGATAACTTGCAATCCGGGTTAACTACTAACACGTGACAACCTAGATCTCTACCATCTCAACTAGTACCCAAGCCACGCAATGTGCAAAAATTGGGCAATAGTGACCAAGGGTATGAGAATCAAAGGGACTCACACGCACATGCTCAGGTGGTTGAGTAGGGTCCCTCATCTTCTTCTTCCTCTGGTTACATGACTAACCAAGGACCTTCAATCTTCACTAGCCCACCTCAAGACCCAAACCTGTATGCCTATGCAAACTCTATCACCTTGAGAAGTGGAAAGCAATCCCGGGACCCTAAATTGCCCTTTAGATGCCAAAACCTTGGGGTGCTTGAGAGAGGAAAGGAGATTGAAAAAGACAATAAGGCCTAGGGACCGGAAATGAAAATTCCACCCATATCCCGTTCCCTGAGGCCCTATTGAAAACCAAGAAGAAGAAAACCCTAGACATCAATGAGGAGCTTCTAGATTTATTCAGGAGAGTAGAGATCAATATTCCACTCCTCAATGCTACTAAGCACATCCCGGCTTATGCTAAATTTTTAAAAGAACTATGTACCCAAAAGCATAAACCAAGAGAACCCACTCCGAGGAAGGTGATCCTCTCTGAGTAGGCAAGTTTTGTGATCCTACATCACCTTCCTTAAAAGAAGAAAGATCTAGGTGCCCCCTTGATCTCATGCATTATTGGAGAATACACTTTTGATAGGGCACTATTGGATCTAGGTGCATCCATCAACCTAATCCCAACTTCTCTTTATGAGAGGTTTGGGTTAGGTGAACTAAGGCCAACCTCAGTAATGCTACAATTAGCGGACCGATCGATCACCACACCGAGAGGCATTATTGAGGATGTAATTGTCAAGGTCAAGGATTTCTATTTTCCTGTAGATTTCCTCGGCCTTGACATGGATGTACCTAATGATTTAAGGAACACGCTCATCATTCTGGGGCATCCGTTCCTAGCTACCGCCAAGGCCAACATAAACTATTAAAGCGGTAGTATGGAGATCACCTTGGGAATAAGAAATTAACTCTAGATATTTTTAAGGCGATAAGAGGATTTCAGGATTGTGGATTCATTGAGGAACTCGAGGATCAGGATCTTGAGACGTGTATGACAATCAATGCACTCGAGGATTCCATTAGCTTTAGCGAACCCAACCCACAACCCTCCTCCATGGTAGACCTGCCACATCCTAAAGAGGCTGTTGATTTTGTTCATTCCTAGCCTCTTCCACTGATCACCCTGATGAATCTTCATCAGCATCCTCCCTACCTTCTATTCTAAACCCACCCTAGTTGGAATTAAAACCATTGCCCAAAAATTTGAAATATGAGTTCTTAGGACCTGAAAACACACTCCCTGTGATTATTAGTGCTGATTTGACTAAGGAGCAAGAATCGAGGTTAATTAAGGTCCTTAAAGAAAACAAGGAGGCAATTGGTTGGACATCCACGACCTTAGGGGGATCGAGCCATCTTATTGTAATCATCGTATTTTCATGGAAGATGGATCCCGCCCTTCTCGCGAAATGCAAAGGAGACTAAACCCGAATATGCGAGAAGTGATCAAGAAAGAGATAATCAAGTGACTCGATGCTAGGATTATTTACTCAATCTCAGATAGTCCGTGGGTTAGCCCTATTCAGATTGTACCCAAGAAGGTAAGAATAATCGTTACGACTAATGAGAAAGGGGAAACCTTCACCACTCATTCAGCTTCTGCTTGGAGAGTCTGTATTGACTATAGGAAGCTGAACACAGCCACTAAAAAGGTTCACTTTCCCTTGCCATTCATCGATCAAATCCTCGAAAGGTTAGCTGGGCAAAAATATTTTTGCTCCATGGACGGCTATTCGGGATATAACCAAGTCCCTATCCATCCCGAAGACCAGGAAAAGACAACTCTCACATGTCCCTACGGAACCTTTGCATTCCGTAGAATGCCGTTCGAGCTTTGCAATGTGCCGACAACTTTTCAAAGGTGCATGCTGGCCATCTTTTTTGACATGATGGGAGATTGTATTGAGGTGTTCATGGATGATTTCTCTATTTTCGAAGATTCTTTTGAGTCTTTTCTGGATAACCTGGAATTGATCCTCCAGAGATGCATCAAAACACGGCTGGTCCTTAGTTGGGAAAAGAGCCACTTTATGACTCAGGAAGGCATTGTCCTGGGTCATGTGGTCTCTAGTCGAGGTATTGAAGTTGATAGAGCTAAGGTGGATGCTATCTCTAGACTTCCTCTACCCACATCCGTAAAACAAATCCGCTCTTTCCTTGGGCATGTGGGTTTTTACAGAAGATTCATTAAGGATTTCTCGAAGGTTGCTCAGCCCTTGAGTAACCTTCTGGCCAAAGACACGCCGTTCGAGTTTGATGAATCATGCTGTAAGGCATTTGATTTATTGAAAACGGTTGTCACCTCTGCCCTGGTGTTGCAACCACCGGTCTGGACAACCCCATTTGAGATTATGGCTGATGCATCTGATTATGCTGTCAGGGCTGTCTTGGGTCAAAAGATTAAGAAAAAGCCCTCCGTGATTTACTACGCTAGCAAAACTCTGGACGAGGCCTAAAGGAATTACACCATTACTGAAAAAGAATTGCTAGCTGTAGTTTTCACTTTAGAAAAATTCAGGGCTTATCTGTTAGGTTCTCGTGTCATCATCTATATCGACCACTCGACCTTGAAACATCTCTTGGCCAAAAAGGATGCCAAACCCCAGCTTATTCATTGGATTCCGCTGCTTCAAGAGTTCGATCTTGAAATCAGGGATAAAGCTGGGGCACAAAATGTAGTGTCGGATCACCTCTCGATAATCCTAATTGATTCACCTCATCTGGATGTCTTGATCTCTCATACTTTTCTGAATGAGACTATCCTCACAGTCTTGGGTATCCGAACCCCCTGGTTTGCGGATATTGTCAATTATTTGGCCGTTGGTCAAATCCCCCAGGATTGGACCAAACAACAATGGGATAGACTTGTGTTTGAAGCCAAATATTATTTTTAGGATGATCCTGAGCTGTACTGCATCAGCGTAGACCAGATTATTCGCCGATGCATCCTGGAAGTTGAGTTCCATAGCATACTTGAGGTCTGCCACGCATCTACATGTGGTGGACACTTTTCTGGGAGAAAGATGACTGCAAAAATTTTGCAATCTGGATTCTATTGGTTGTCATTATTTAAGGATGCCCAGGAATTTTCTAAGTCATGCACCCGATGCCAAACACTCAGGAACATGGCTAAGAGAGATATGATGCCCCTGAACCCAATTCTTTCTGTTGAAATTTTTGACATTTGGGGCATCGACTTTATGGGACCCTTCCCTCCATTTGGACACTAGTATATTCTGGTCACTGTTGATTACATGTCCAAGCGGATTCTGGTCATCGATTTTGTGAAGAGAAATATCTTCAGTCGGTTCGAGGTTCCTGGGGCAATTATCAGTGATGGTGGCACACATTTCACTCATGCCCAGTTTTGGAATTTACTGGGGAAATATGGGGTGAATCATCAGATTTCCACACCCTACCACCTCAGATGTACGAACAGGCTGAGGTCTCCAATCGGGAGATCAAGAACATTTGCAAAAATCGTTAGGCCTGATAGGAAGGACTAGACCCAAAAGCTAGAAGATGATCTTTGGGCCTACCATACAGCGTACAAAATGCCTATCGGTATGTCTCTGTTTCATCTGGTGTTTGGTAAGGCATGTCACTTACCCATAGAACATGAACACCGAGCATTTTGGGCCATCAGAAAATGTAATGTGGACCTTGAATTGGCCAGGAAAACCAGGAAACTCCAACTATCTGAGTTGGAGGAGCTTTGAAATGATGCTTATGAAAATGCCAGAATTTATAAGGCAAGGGCCAAAGCTCTCCATGACCAGATGATTTCACGTAAGAGCTTTGAGCCAAACCAGAAGATCTGGCTTTTCGATTCTCAATTGAAGATTTTCCTTGGAAAACTCAGGTCTAAGTGGGACGACCCGTTCATTATTGAGCAGATTTTCCCTAACGGACCGTTGAAATCTCAGACCCAAAGACAAGAATATTTTCAAGGTCAACGGACAGTGTCTCAAACCCTTTGTTGACCATGTGCTCCCTGAACCCATCTCGGACAAGGTTGCTCTTACCTTGCCGTAACCACCGTGGGCTGATCATTGCCCAGCTGAAGGCGCTAAACTCAGCACATGTAAAGACTGTTCCAAGCTGACCAGCGTCTCATGGAAACCAGGTGTTATTCTTCCACTTCTACTCTCCTGCATGCTTTCGTTTTGAACAATGAGGACATTGAAATAGATAAGCATGGGAGGTGGAAATATCTTATAACCATTTTGTCAGCTGTAACAGTAATTTCCTGCTTTCCTTTATTCCATTTTAAAAATAAAACAAAAAAATTAGAATTAGGAGATGAGAACTTAGGCATTAGGAGTTGCAAACTTTAGGAATTGATACTTTGAGACCTGAACACTTAGACTCTTCAGGTTTTCAGGGTTAATTAGCCCTGGTGTCCACTCGAATGTGGACTTAGTCTCGAGTCCTTGCCAATTCAAATTCATTTTTAGTTTGGCTAATAAATTGGGATGATAAGTATGTGACTTATCAACCCACCCTCTGATTTGGGGGGACTTTAAGCCTAAGTATCTACACACATTTTTTGCACTAACTCACTTTTCATCTATTTCTTTAGAAATTGGGTATCTAATGAACTATCTAGGGTGGTATGGCTGGCAAGTTATTGGTGGTAACAACTCATCGCTTGTTGTCCAAAGCCCAATCACAAGACCATTTCCATTGTACTGCCTTTAGGTAAATCTTAGATCAGGGAAGCCACCTACTTAAAGGAAAAGAAAAAAAAACAAAAGAAAAAGAAAAAAAATAGAAAAAGGAGAAAAAAAATAAAATCACACTTCACCGCATGAGTATGGCTGGCAAGTTATCGGTGATAACATCTCATCGGCCGGTTGTCTAGAACCAAGCTCACCAAAAAAAAAAGCACAATAATTCCCAAAACACTTAGGGAAGAAGCAGGGAAGTAGAATAAACTGGGGAGATATACACTGGGTTCGCCCTTGTGTTGACCCCATAAATAAAAGTAAGGAGAAAGCTACCGATCGAAAAGATAAACCTCTAGGCAAGGTTACTTAGGGTTGTAGAAACCCGAAGTCCGTCTTAATGGTCATCTAATGAGTCTTTCACTATTTTCACAAGATGCTTAGCACTTAGAGTCCTTTTCGAGTTTTGGGCGGGTCGGGTAGCCATAAAAAGTTTCCCGGAACTCTCAAACTTCAAAAGTACCAAAAAATTAGAAAATAAGAAAAATAAAAAAATGTATTTTCCCTTTTCAGATAAGGCGAGGGCTTGGATGGTCTGCATTCTGGCAGGCACCTGGGCACTGTTGTGCTTTTGTAATTAGATCTTAGGGTTGAGATTTTCTAAAGCAATTAACGAATTTTGCCTAAATACTCGAATCCTGATTCTACTTTTATACATAGCATTTAGGTTCATTTTTTGCTAGAGACTAACAAAAAGTAAGCATGGGGGTATGATAAGCACAAATAAATTCATCATAAAATGCTTATTTATAATAGTTCCTAGGCATAGCATTGCATATCACAATATAAATATTGCATAAACATCCATTGCATTGCATTTAGGATAGTTGTATATTATGCACATTAATTCCATCATTTTACATGGCCAGGAGGCAGTGTGACATCTTTACGGGCCTCAAATGAAGAATCCGATCGTACGGATGGATTCAAAGCAACGATCGCAGTCGGTCAACACGAGAATCATCCAGATCTGAGCTCTATAGCACCCTCCACAAGAAGAAGATGGACGGCCCAAATAGCTCCACATGGTGCCATCCAGGCCGCCCCACTAGAGCCAAGGAGCCTCCAAGCCCGCCACAAGATAAGATTCTAGCTGTTGGATCTCAATCCAATGGCTAAGATGTGCACTCCACAGCTGAAGGAGTGCCTCATCAAGCGAGGAGTCACCACAACCGTTGGATCACCATCCATTGGTCGTGGGAGCGGGAGCTTAATTCAAAAACGAGACACAAAACAACCCTTAGCACAGTGGTTTGCGCCTCCACTCTCAAAGCGCGACCATGCGTTCGAGACCCCGCACGTAGATTTTATCCGCTGAAGTGAAGGCAGGAGGAAATGGAGTCATCGATGGAGGATCGGGCAGCGAAGGAAGCGGCTACATGGATGCATTGTAGAGCGTGGATGCAGCATGCAGGCGTCAACGCATATCGAGAACGCGTCATCTAACACGCGCGGCATCCGACGGCTGATGGCGAGGCGCATGATTCAAATTTGGTGAAAGGGCACGATCTTCTCTCGGCCGTTTGATCCTTCATCCGACGGTCAAGATGCATCCGCATCTGCGTGCATGATGATACCTGCTGGCGTGGGCGGCGGGTGCAAGCTTTACGACAACAAAAGGGCTGGCCTTTAGTGACACTTATAGCTATCACTAAATTGCCTGCGCAATGCGTGCGTCAGCCCAAGCAATGAAGAGGCACGGATCTTCAGCGATAGCTCGAGCGACCTTTAGTGACGCTTATAGCTGTCACTGCATGCCTGTGTGTAGGGCTCTCTCTTTTCCTCCACTATATAAACACCCCTACACCCCCCATTCCTCCTTTCTCTTCCTTTCTTCCTCTCACCACCTCCCAGGCTCTAGAGAGAGCTTGTCCCAAGCTCGGGATGCTCCTCTAGAGTAGAAAACCAAATAGTTTTCCCTCCTCTCATCCCCATTTGTGGAGCATCCCATGGCCGTCCTCTCACCGCCCTTTAGGAAGAAGATCCTCGCCGTAACGCAGTCCTGCCCCATCCTCCGTCCTCCTGCTCCATCCTCCTTCGTCCAGCTCCTCACCACCTTCCTCCAGGCGACGTCAGAGCGAGTTGTCCTCCAAGTAACCATCGAGGGGGATTTCTCTCACCTCTTTCCTTTTATGCTTTTGTAGTGTAGTTTTCCTGCTTTCGTAGTTGTAACAAACAATTCTTGATGAATAGATGATTGTTTCTCTCTCTCTCCCTCTCTCATATTTTTGCAAGTAGATAAAGTTTCATCAACCTAATCTCTTGCTTGTTAAAAATGCAAAAAAATTAGAAAAGATAAAAATAACCAAAAACAAATAAAAGTGAAGCACGAATTTCATAAAACCAAACGTTAGCCTCCCTATGTTTGACCCGAGACTCCCTTGGAGTTTTGGTATAAATTTTATTTGACCACGCACTTTGCAACTACGACGACGGGTTACTCCAATCTCCGATTTCAAACTCGCGAAACACGTGTGATCAAATGTCTTGCTGGCATAATATATCACCATCGTTTTCCTTCAATTTTCTATCCCAACATCTCTCCTACTGTGTATTTAGATGCATTGCACATAATCTCGAAGGGTTATGCCCAATTAGGGGACTGTAGGATTGGAGCTTGGGTAACTCAGTCGCGCAGAATTTTGAATGCGTGAATGCACTAACTAGTCATCTCGAAAGGCATGCCCTTTGAGAGAAGATTCGTTAAGGGGCACGTGATTTTTGAGAAATAAGATATAATCGTCGATAGAAACCGACATGCCCCAAAAATGATTGGATATCTTTGACTTAGGAAGGCACAGGTAATTTGGAAATCAAATTCACCTTAGCTCGGTCAACTT
Organism: Thalassia testudinum; assembly: GCA_037157565.1. Lineage (NCBI taxonomy): Eukaryota > Viridiplantae > Streptophyta > Magnoliopsida > Alismatales > Hydrocharitaceae > Thalassia > Thalassia testudinum. The sequence goes on along the minus strand of JAZHRO010000025.1, from coordinate 53,731,064 downwards.
GGATACCTCTCTCAGATACAAGGTGTCCAAGCACAATGCCCTCTAGAACAATGAAATGGCTCTTTTCCCAGGAAAGAACTAAGTTACATGATGCGCATCTTTGGAGGATTTGAACCAAGTGCAGGAGGCAATCATCAAAGGATTGTTCGAACACCGAGAAGTCATCCATGAAGACTTCAAGGTATTTACCTACCATATTAGAGAATATTGCTAGCATACACCACTGAAAGGTGGCAGGTGCACTGCAAAGCACGAATGGCATCCTGTGAAATGTGTACGTACCGTAGGGACAAATAAAGGTGGTCTTTTCTTAATCTTTGGGGTGAATTGCCACTTGGTTATATCCGGAGTACCCATCCAAAAAATAGAAAAGTCAATTTCCCATCAGTTTCTGGAGAATCTGATTAATGAACGGGAGAGGGAATTGGTCTTTGTTCATGAAGGTATTCAATTTCTGATGGTCTTTGCAAACCCTCCATGAGTTCGCAATTTGAGTGGGGATGGTTTCTCCATATTCGGTCATAATCAAGGTGAGCCTTGCCTTTCTAGGCACAACTTGGATGGGGCTCACCCAGTGGCTATTAGAGATAGGGTAGATAATTCTTGTATCGAGCCACTTGATAATTTCATTTTTCATGACCTCCTGGAGATTTAGGTTTAGTCTTCTCTGCATCTCGTGAGAAGGTTGTGAACCCTCTTTGGTATAGATATGATGAGTGCAATAAGAGAAACTTATTCCAGTTAGGTCATCTAGAGTCCATCCAACGGCTCTTCGATGCTCCTGGAGGACAAAAATCAACTTTATTTCCTGATCAGGAGTGAGTCGAGAGTTGATAATCACAGGAAACATTTGATTCAATCCCAAAAATGCATATTTTAGATGATCCAGGAGGGGGTTTAATTCAAGCATCGGCTTATCAGCAGTAGGTGGGGGTTTGGGATTGGCCTCAGAAGATAAGGTGGAAGCTAGGTATAAATCTAGATCAGCCTCGGGCTCCTTGATTTGTGGGTCAAGATCTTCTTCTTGTTGAGGTTCTTGGAGAATTAGGTTCACCTTGGGAATCGGGTCCTCAACTAGGGAACTTATGTCATAAACTTCTTCGATTAGCCCACAGTTTATTCCTTTCTAGGCCTTAAGATATCTTTCCTTAATGTCTTATTCCCAAATTTTAACTTGATCTGGCCCTCTTCGCAATTTATATTTGTCCTAGCTGTAGCCAGGAATAGTCTCCCTAAGATGATCGATGTATCTCTCATCTTTTCAGGAATATCCATGTCTAACACAATTAAATCTACCAGGAAGTAGAAATCTCGTATCCTAACTAGAACATCCTCGAGAACTCCTCTTGGTACCTTTATTGATCTGCCAACTAGCTATATAGTCACCTTAGTCGGTTTGATCTCAGTTTCCTCAAAATGATCTCGTAGGGAGGTGGGGACCAAGTTTATGGAGGCTCTTAAATCCAATAAAGGTTGATCCAACTCTAGGTTGCCTATCTTACAAGAGATCAGAGGGGTGCCAGGATCTTTCACTTTCTATGGGAGTTTACTCAAAATTATAGAGTTGGCTTGCTCAGACAACACAATTGGACTCCCATCTTTATTTCGCAGCTTACACTTTAGTGTTCATAAGCCCTTCAAAAATAGCACATATGTCGGTACATGGCGAATCGCATCCATCAAGGGAATGCTTATTTGGACTTGTTCAAAGAGCTTGACCAAGTATTCCTCAAGTGCCACGGGTTTGGGTTTCTTGTTTCCTTTGGTCAAGGCTTCAGGAAATGGAATCTCAGTTGGTTCCTCAAGGATTGGTTCAGGCACTGGATCTGAAATAGGTGTAGGCTCTGAACTGCTAGGACTGGAGTGGCTAGGATAAGGTGGGTCCTAAGTAGTTTTGCCACTACATGTAGTGACAGCATTTAGGCCTTCCTGGTTTGGATTTGGAGTTGGCAAGAGTGGTAGTTGTTACTGATATCCCACATATGATGTGGAAGTCTTCAACCCATTAGATGGTGGTGAAAAAGGGGTCTAATAGACCTAATGAGCTTGGCCCTGATTTGGGTTGATAACGTGCCTCTGGTTCAGCATGTTATTTGGATTTGGCAAAGGTTGGGAAGGAAGTGCACAAGGCTGGCGAGTCCCAGCCATTTGTGCTAGTTGATTACGAACCTCTACGATTTCCACCTTATGCTATTTCTGTATAGCCACATTGGTCTTCTACATATCAGCCAAGGTCTGCAAAATCAAGCTCATTTGATCTTCCTTGGTAGGGCCAATTTGGAAATTCGGGTTAGGCCTAAGCTAAGCGGGTTGATACGGTTGCAGAGCTTATGGTCGAGGTTGGAACGAGGCCTTGAGTTCTGATTATTTCTCGACCACTCCAAATTCGGCAAAAGTGAAGGAGAATGGATCATTCTGCATGGCATGGAGATCCTTGCAAGTCTGAGGAGCTCCAGAGTAATCAGAGTATGAGGGTTCAGAGATCCCCCAACTAGAGTAAGATGGTTCGAAGTTTCCTCCAAAACCAGGATCAGATGGGGTTGGATACTGATGAGGTGTAACTTATCATAGCTAAAATGCCCAAGTTAAGCTAAAAACTATGTTAAACACTACATAATTAACACATAAAATGGGTTAAGTGTAGGAAATAACAGAAAATACCTAAAACGTCAAATTTGTGCTAAAAATGCAAAATTAGGTCATAAATGAGATATTGTATTCATTAATATAAATTGATGATCCATTTGCAAATTAAACACATTCTGAGTCCAAAAGTTCAAATCAAAAGTAAAATCAACTTCTTAAATGTTCAATTAAGCTTCAATAAAAACTTGGTGGCATTTGGATATCATTAGGACATCATGATTGCACAGCAATCATAGGTCCTAATCAACCTAAATAATGTTTGAACCTAGCTTAATTTGTGAATATTGCACTCATATCATACATGTCATGTATTGCATCATTTTTTATAGAATAAGATGAGATATCTTGCTATTTAATGTTTTCATTGCTATTTGTAGGTAATAAAGTGATCCAGGATGCGAGATGGAGTGGAATAAAGCAATAAAGAAAGAAGAAGACTGATCCAGACAAGAGGAGTGAGGAGGATATCTTATCCCTACCCTTAGAAACCCTAGGATAGCCTTCCCAAATGCAAAGCCACTTCCATTAGGACATCTTAGCTTTAGAACCCAAACATGGATAGCACTATCCATGTTCTCATCCACCTTATCCCTCTCCCAAACACTTAGGAACCAAAACCTATCTTAGAAAACCCAAAACCAACTCCCCAGCACCTTTTAGCACGTCAATCTAGGAAGCCAAAACTCACACTGACATAGAATTAGACGTCTAACCTAACTTCCAGACATGCAATTTTGGAATATAAGATGTCTGATCATTTGTCTGGACGTCTAGAGGTCATCTCTGGTTCCTATTTTTGGTGCTAGAAACCCTAGCTTGCCCCTTTTGACCTAGAAACCCCACTAAACAACTTAGGAAACCTAATTAAAGACCTCCTAATCCTATCCCACTATCCATACCCTCACTTATCCTATCCCTAACCCAATTGAGCAAGCCCATACCTAATTAGATGCATTTACAGTTGATTGGGTGCACCTAAACCCAATTGGATCCACCCAGGATCTAATTGACTCATACCTATTAGGACTACCTTAGTCAAACCACACACACACATCCAATCAAATTTGACCTAGACCTAATTAGGTTCACTCCTATCCAATTAGACCCACCTAAGCCTAATTAGGTCCATACCCACCTAATCTAGATTGACCCAACCTATTTAGCACCTAATCCTACCAACACCCACAACATAGCTCTACGAAAATCAAACCACACATACACACCTTCCAAAACCAACCTTCCTAATCTACCCTCCTATTTTTGGTCGTCAACACTAAGGCCACCAAAGGTGGTGATTTCTATTTTGGGAGCCACCAAAAGTGACGAATGATGGGAACACCATCATGAGTCATAACTAGCTCATTTTGATCTGATTAAGTTAATAAAAGCTCCAACATATCTATCAGAAGGTCATAAGGGCACAAAACACTAATTTGAGAAGAAGACAAGAATACAGGGTTATTTCTACAAATTTACCATTCTATCACAAAAATAGAATAACCACGGGTTCTCTCAGGGGTTGAACAAAGGTCAAATGATCTTAAGAGTTTAATAAGTAGGTTAGAATAGACAGAAAAGGGTTTTTCATGCGTTACAGGAATTAATATACATCTGAAACCCTAAAAATAGACTTGCTTAATCTACTGAGGTTCTGGTCAGGATAAAATTCACCTAAATCCTCTAAAAATCATAGGAAAAATATTCTCTGTGGTTTGGTAGCTTTAATTTGACCATTGGAACCCATCTTAACCTAAGATAGACTCTCAGACAGACATTTGCCCTAATTTAGGTAATTGTACAAATTACCTGGTCAAACTATGTCAAAACCAAAATCCAACTTCACCATTGGATTTCCTAGGTGCAAATTAGGTTTGTACCAAAATTTGGACCCAATATGAGATTGTTTCGACCTAGTTTGCACTTTGGTCCAAGTCTAATTTTCTTTATTTCACATGGCCCCTTAGCTTTTGAATTTCTTACAAATAGCTCCCCAACTTTGTCATCTTCTTCACAAATATGTCCCTACCGCCATGAAATCCTAATCCTACGACTTTGGCGAGCTTGATTTGGCATGTTCTCCTTAATTCCTTGATGAATCCCTCTCAGATTTGAAAGGAAAGTTCATCAAGGAATTCCCTTCCTTTTGAGCCAGATCCTAAGCTCTACAACCTTCCCAATCTCTCATGTGAACGCATGAGAGATTCGGGTATATTTCAAGCTTCCATCTTTGACGAACCTTCCAAGCTTAGGAAGTAAGCTTCCCAAGCTCAAAGTATCCTCTAGAGGCCTATAAAAGAATCCCCAGATCAGACTAAGTTCCGGAGGCTCGAATTCGGTCAGATTCCCCTTTGATTTCATCTCTCCTCATTCGGTCGAAGCTCCTCGACATCCGGGGAGCTCCTCTGACTCCTTCCTTCGTCTGACCACAATACTGGCGGCAGATCCTCCTTCCCTACCTTCCTTCGCATCACACCATACCAGCGGGCGCCTCTATCTCCATCCTCGTCGTCCTACCCTCACCGAAGCATCTTCTTCTCTGATGCTGGCCTACCAACGTCGGTGCCATTCTCCCCATATCGTCTATTAAATTAGGGTTAGATTAGATCCTTAATTCTCTTAGGTTAGTTTTATACCCAAAAATATCCCCTCGACTCACGCGACCACCCTCGTCTTCTCCGCATCCAGTGACCACTCCGGTGAGGTGCCTCCATCACTACACTGCTCCATCTGCCTTGCCAACACACCCACAAGCACCGCCGTCCCTCTGCACACAAAACCCCTATCTCTATTCGTCTTCCCATCCACCCAAACCCTTTGTCGACCAACCCACCTTCCCATCACCATTCACGACTCCGTCCGACCACCACACACGACTATCCACCACACAACCACCACCAATGCACTCCACGCTCCTGAGCACTTCTGATGTGGCTGTGAGGCCATGTTTATGTTTGCAGGTACCTAGGGTGTAGCAGCCATTAGCGACAAACTTCAAGCTCGCTTTAAGCCTTCTTTAGGACCTGCAAGTTCCAGGTGAAGCCTCCAGGTGACGTGGAACCTCCCCAGGGAGGTCTCTAGGTCCTCAATTGACGATCTCTACAGCTATAGCTCCCTCACTTGGATGCATCATCCACTGTAGTAGTGTGCACGAGGAAGGTGGGACATTTAGTCCCACCTCGAAAATCTGTGAGGACGTGGCATCGCATAAATTGACAAAGTGGTTGGGGCTTATTGCCCCAACACACTTGGGGGGTGAGGTCCCCCGCCACCCCTTCACAAGCACCTCACCCGTGACCTGTCCTCGGCGAGCCTGGCGCTGACCCGACCCGCCTAACCTGCCTTCACTCCTCAGTTGTGATCACACTCGCAGCCCTGGTCCCAGGTACGCTTAGATCCGAATCCGATTACCCGAGGCTCTGGGAGAGCGAATCCTAGAGAGAGAAAGAAAGAGAGAGCACGAGAGTTTGGGGGGGTTTTGCTCTGAAGATCAATGGCTGACACTTAGTTGTTTGAAGAAGAAACTCTTCCCCTTGTGCAAGAAGAGAAGGAAGAAGAAGAGAAGAGTCAAGGCACAGAAAGAGAAGAAAAGGAGCTGAAGAAGGAGAAAGAAGAAGAGCAATACCTTTGAGCAAGTTAAGCCGTCTGATCGGCTAAGCAGACGTCTGAGATTCAACAGAAGTGCATTGTGCACTTATCCTATGTCGATTAAAATTGATTGATACTATTGAGATATTTTGATATTATTGTGAGGAGTAATAACCTGATTCAAATCATCATTTTACCCCATTCTTCTTGCACTATTGGCATTTGCTTTTATTTATATATCATTATTGTTTGGAGTTCTATTATAAATTGCTTATATTATGCTTGAATTGCAATCTTGAGAACTATTTTTTTAATTGCTCCCTGTGTTCGACCTCGGACTTCCATTCGAGTATAAATTCTATTTGTTTTTCACGCTGATTCAATCTATACTGCAACGCATCAATTTTAAAATCCGATTCAGAGTGATTAACAACGACCAAAAGAAGGCCTTCCCATAAAAACCAAAAAGAGGTGTCGCACAATTCATTCATTCTCCCATCCTCCAACTTGCAACTATCTTCTTCCCTCTCCCATCCAAACCGTCCATCCTCCTCCAAGACACCACCTCCCTCCAAGGTGCTCCTCCACGGATGGTTGAAGAAGAAGCTCTCCTCCAAGCATCTTCATATGGGTGGAAAGAAGAAAGAGAGAACAAAGGGTGCAACACCCTCTTCTCCTCTCTTCACTTGGGCTTGTCCTCTCTTCCCCATAGAGAGAATGCCCCCTCTCTTTCTTCTTTATCTTGGTCAGCCACAAGGTTTCCCATGCCTTGCTTGGGCATCCTCTCTTGTTGGTAGGAGTGTAGACAGGTGTTTGCAACCTAAGGTCTAGCCTACACCTTCACACAAAACTCGATGGCCCTAGTGGCACTTTCCGACGTGAGGGATTCTCTCCATTTATGTGCTTTCTAGTGTAGACCTTATTTGATATTTTTTATTTTTCTACGCATGCATAAGATTGTGTGATTGCTGCGTTGGTGATTGATTCTAGAACTGAATTCTCTATATGCATATCTTCACGTTTGTTTGCCTCTTCACCAGTATATATACACGCTACTTAGGTTAGCCACACTGTGCACGGCTACCATGGCCTCACCTAGATGCATGAAGGTTTTAGGGTCTCGCTTAGGTAGTTCTTGCATTCAAGTTTGTTTTCCAAAAATCAAAAACATAAAAAAATCACAAAAACAAAAAGATCAAAAGATTTAGGTTAGACAAGTGGATCCAATTCGAATACTTGCATTTCATGCCTCCAAGAGACAAACAATCGAGACTCAAGTTATAAAAGAAAAAATCTCTACATGAGTTTCGTTAAAATACTTATCTTTGATTGAGGTTTTAGTGCAACTATACTACAAATTCAGATGCATTTCAAAACACACGCGAAAATGCCTTGTCAAATGGCGTCGTTGCCGAGAAGGCAACAGGCGAGTTTTAGATTTGGATTTGTTTAACATCTTTGCTTTTTGATGTGCAAGGGAAAACAAAAAGAATGGATCCACACACACATCGAGCGTAGTAAAAAAAAAAGGTGCCCATCTTGTCTACCTTAGTTTTAGGTTTCTTTCTGGATCTTAGGTTATATTTGAATTTTAGTTGGATTTTGCATTCTGAAGGAAAAAAAGGTTTATTTTTATGAAAAAAGAATAACAAAAAAGGTAGTTAGATTAGGGTTTCCTTTTGAATCCTAGGTTAGAGGTTACTTGAAAAAGAAAAAAAAAAGAGAGAAAAATTTGAAAAAAATTTTCCCTCCAAAAAATTTTTTGAAAAATTTTGAAAAAAAAATATTTCGAAAAAAAATCGTTTTGGTGAGAAGGTTTGAAATTTGAAATTTCAAACCTTTCAAAAGCCTTTCCACCACATCCCTGATTTTCAGACTGATTTCAAGAAGCGATTTAAAAATTCATTTGCCAAAAATAATTGAGTGAAAAATTCTAAAATTTGGGTAAGAGATTTATTTTAAAACTAGCTTCCAAATGACACCATTCATTTAAAAAAAATTGGATCTTGCAATTTCTAAAAATTTGCAAATTAAGAGGGGGTCAAACTGACTTGGATTTGAAAATTTTTTAATTTCAAATAGTAATTCCGAACAATCTACAAATGTTATCTGACCAAAAATGGAAGGGTTTGAAAGCTGATCTAATTATCTTTCATTTCCATATTTTTATCAAATTTTCAGAGTTTATTTGAACTATTTCAAAGTGGAGAACTGACCAGGGGTCAAAATCCCAAATCTGACCCCAGACAATAAAAAATTCCTATTTATTCAGTTGAAATAGTAAAAAATTTCAAAAAAAATATTCCCTGAATTCCTTATTGAAAAAGTAATATCTCAGTCAAATTTCATTTTATTTGGATATCTTTACCGATCTAGGGAGTGATTTCATGTCAGAATAAGGTCTGACCGTAGATTTTTAAAAGAGCATAAACCTTAGGACATCAAAGTTTAGGGTTTAATTTTTTTTCTAGAGACCTAAACTGATTTAAATCAATTTAGTCGCCTAGTAGGTGAGGTTAATTTCTTGATTGACGCCCTCACCTACCTGAATTAAACTGATTTACATTTCAACTTAGGCAACCCTTTAGGTCTATTTCACTTAGTAGTGGTGCATTAGGACCATTGTTTTTCTTGATTGGGTCGCACCACTTCTACCTTGTTGGACCTAAAATCATCATATAAACCTATCTAATATTAGGGTTTCCACATTAAGGTAGAGTACATTTGCATTCCATACTTAAAGGAAATTCATAAAACAAATTGTGACTTGCAAAACCTATTGTGTGCTTCACTACAACCTTGTTTGAATTGACTTAAACAAGGAAACCCTAAGAGAAATTAATACAAGCACTTGAACCATAAAAGCCACTACACCAATTAAAGCTTGTATTGCAAACCCTTTGTCTGTGCACTTTGCACTGCTAAATCTAAGTTTAAGGGCAACACCCCCAAAACGCCCAATCACATTCCAAGAGCACTCTTAAGCCTAAGCCTTAAACTAAGTATATGTGTCCTAGGAAGGACTAATTTACTTGGTAATCAAAATTTGATTGGGTGAAAATCAAGGCCTTGTCTATTTGGACCAACTGGTGACAAGAAAGTTCGGTGCAGTAACCGCGTTAACCTCTAGTGGTGTCTTGCCGTGCGGGGTGTCCTAGGGGGTCCTACCCTTCTGGCCAACCAAGTAATTCAAGGGTTTGTTTAACTCAAGTCCATTTCAGGATATTGGGTTTAGAACCAATTATGGTATACAATTTAGGGCTAGATTGTTTGCTTGAATTAGGGTTTTCTCCCATCTCTCATCCTAGGCCTCAGCCTTATTTTCACCAGCCCCTTGTAGCTGGGTCTGTCTTCCTGAGGAAGACCTTCTCTTATCTCTATTCTCTTCTCTTCTCAGATATCCATGAACCCATATCATCCTTCTAACCCGCAGGGTCCTCCATTTCCCAACCCAACCATCATTTCAACTCCTTCTAGTTGGGAGACTCATCCTCAGCAGCTGGGATATGATTATTCTCATGCTCCTTATCCCCCAGCTTATTTAGAACCTTAACCTCATGAATCCGACCCTTATCTAGATCAGAACCGATTGAATGCCATAGTTGCTGAATTCCAAGAGTTTTACAAGAAGTTAGAAGATCAATGTGCCAAGCTTCTAAAGCAAATTAGACAATGCCAAGCACAATCTCAATCTTATCACTCCTCCTAGGAACAAGAGACTTGGAATACCCAGCCTAGTGGATCAGGTGACCCATATTTTGGATCCACTATCTACTCTACTAACTCTTGCTACCCTAGGGAGGCATCCTGGATTCAACCAACCGAGAAGGCACCTTTGGACCTACTTCATGATTTGGGTAGATCATTAGGGAAATGCACCATTTTTGATACACCTATACTTGATGATATATCACTAAAGAATTGGAACAATGGATACAAGTACAGGACCACATATCAAGTTCTCAATCAACTCCCTCTGTAGTCAACCCCACTCAGGGTGATACACACTTTGATTCATATCATGACTCGTATAACCCTAAGTGGAGAGACAATCTTGATCTTTCATGGCCACCACAGAGAAAAAATCAAACTCAAGATCAAGCTAAGCTAGCCCATCACTCCACTCAATCCACTTTAGGGCAACCATCTAATCCAACCCAACCCACAACCACCCTAAGGATATCATGAACCTTTTGTTGGACTTTGACAAGAAAAATAAAGAAAGGCTGACTAATTTGGAAAATCAAGTGAAATCTCAGGGGGATCAAATCAAGTGACTTCAAGAATCATTTTATCCCTGCATGCACACTCCTCTTCATCCCTATTCTTCACCAATTCTTTCGACCCCTCCTCCAATCTATCATATGTGCCATTGTGCAGGTGCCAATTATTTGGCCTCTAAAAGGAAGAGAAAAGCTAGGAGCCCACCCAAATGATCTGATTTGGGCTTAACCAAAAATCTTAAGACCAAACCTGCATCCAGCTCTAACTCAGACTCTAGGGACAAAAAGAAGTAAAAGACTCCTGAAGTTGATTTGACTTATTTACCCTTTCCTGGGGCCTTAAAGAAAGAGCTGCAAGAAAAGAAAAAGACTTGCACACCTAAAGAGGTGGTTCTATCAGCTAACATAAGTGCTTTTGTTTCTGGCACTCTACCACCTAAAAAGACTGACCCTGGAAAACCATTCATATCTTGTGCCATCAAGGGATTCACCTTTAATAGAGCCCTTATGGATCTAGGGTCTTCCACCAGCTTTATCCCTACCGCCCTTGTTGACTGCACTAGACTTGGAGATCTGCACCACACAGTTGTCACCATTAAAATGGCAGATGGCTCCATCAACACACCTAAGGTGGTAGTTCATGATGTTATAATTAAAGTGCAAGGTCTTAGCTTTCCAGTTGATTTTATTGTTTTGGACATGGATATGCCAGAGAAGCTAAGTGATTCATCCATCATTCTGGGTCACCCTTTCTTGGCTACGACCAATGCACAGATTGACTGTTACTCAGGATGTATGGAAATGAGTAGCAGCAATGAGAAGATTCACTTTGATATTTATGCAACCGCTAAGAAGACAAAGTTAAGGTATTTTTTGGATGATACGGAAAGTGATTCGAAGGGTAATTCAGATGAAACCATGGCAATTGACACCTGGGTAGGACCACGTGACCCGAATCAAGAAACAACTAAATCACAAGTGTCACCCTCAATACAGGATCAAATCTGTGATAGCATGGTTGACTACCTTGACCAACCTAGCCCAATTCAAACCCCTGCCCCTTGCAATGAATCCTAGATTACTTAATTGATCAAAATGGTTCATGAAATAAAATAAGCTAGTGCTAGAAAATATGATGATATAAGAAAAGAGCTTCATAGAATTCGGGATGACCAACAAAAATCAAAGATGTTTGAATTGGGGTCAAGTGTGCCACAACAAATTTGTGATTCTGAGGTGGTCCTTGAGGATCTGTAGATCAAGCACCCAAGGTGGATGATATTGATGTCCCTATTGAAGTTGAGGAATGATATTCATTTGATGATCTTAATCTTGATTTAGGGCCCAAATATCAATCATTTCATTTTGAGGAACAAAGCATTAAGGGACCTGAATATGATTTTGTTGTATTTGAGGATACCTATGGAGACATTGATGAATTGATTCAGATAATCACATACATTAAGCAACAAAATCAAAAAGACTTCAGTGACTCCTCAATCAATGATTCAACCCAATCCACTTTCATGGAGGGACTCACTACCAAATCTAATGCCCAATTTCATCTAAGTGAGAAGGAGGAAATATCGCCCTATGAAAAAGATATTCAAGAGATTGAAAAATTATTAGGGATTACATATGATGAGTTATCTGAAGAACCTAAAAATTTTGTTGAATCATGTGATAATTAGGAATTGGAATTGAATTATTTGGAAAAAGAAGAGGATGATACTCAGGAAGAAACATCTTTAGGAGACACAGAGATTGATCACTGGACCTTGATTTCCATATCTGATAACACCACTTGGGTCATGCCTTCCATTAATCACCATTATCATGACCCATATGATTTTACCCCACACAACTTCGCTCATACCCCAACCACCCACATTTTCCATCTCTTCGGGATGCCTTCATCTTCATCTCTTCCAGGCACCCGTATTTATCTATCTTTCTTCTGTAGCATCTGGCTGCAGATTTTCCCAAGCGCCATTATAATATTTTTCTGATTATTTGGGCTCAGAATTCATGGACAGCTAGTCCGCATTTCCAGCCCGCTGTTGGCGAACGAGATTAAAAATCTTATCATTTTACTTGCCATTCTCAATACTATATTGATACATCCTTTTCGAGTTTACGCCTAGCTGGAGGCGTTAATCTCATCACATATATATAGCATATTTTATTTGGCATATTTTCTTGCATATTTATTTTATTTCTTAGGTGTTAGAATAAGCGAAACAAAAAATTCAGGAGCTATTCCAGGTGATTTCTACCCATTTACTCCCTGTCTTAATTTATTTTTCATTATATTCATCCATGAGGACATGCAAGGAAGTAGGGATGGGGGGGTAGTATATGTAAACTAAAAATTTTTCTGTTAACACCTAGGAAAAACCTTTCGTACATCTTGCTAATTGCACTTTAGGGTTCTTAAATTAAGAACTGACTCCACCTCCAACGTTCGCATTGGAGCTAGAAATCGTTCGCAACAACCACTTCCGACTCATCCACTCACCGTTTTGTTCTATAATTAGGGCCGAGTTGAATGTAACCCGAATTAGGGAAATCTTCAAAGTTCAACTCTGAAAGGTTATACATAGCATTTATATATACATAGTCATGCATTAATTTTTATCAAGGAAGTTTTATTAGGGATTTTATTCTTGAGTTGATTCTAAATCTAGAATCCAATACAATGCTTACACTTGCACATATATTTTACAATGGATCCACTGTGAAGACTGATAAGCATCTTTAGCTTGTCGAGAAGAAGCAGTGCGTCTTTTCCTGAACCCCTGGGCAGTGTTTAGGGAGTCAGGCGAATCTTCTTCTAAAAATCCACCAAATAGTGTGAGATGAGAATAGAATGTTACTGGTGCTCTAAGATTAGTGCAAGGAATCTAGAATTCTGGATAATTGAGTGATGATGCTCAGAGATAGGCATAGTTTCACTCTCGATTCCCACGTATAAATTTTGTGTGAATTTTTAAGAGCCACCAACTAAGGCAAATACGCGGAGATCGAGTACTAATAAAACTAGGACTAAGGTGGATGGTTACGACCATTTTTTACGGAATCCTCAGCTAAAGGAGGGTATTAATGTCAAGGTTAGAAATACGTTGTCCTATCCATCTTTTCCTGGTGCCAAGAGTAGGCACTTCCACTAAATAAGCCACCCGATATCTTCTTGAACACCACAAATCCCTAATAATGCTTCCTGAATAAAATTTGCATATGTCATGTGTTATATTGAGTTGTGCGTAAAAAAAATATATATAGAAAAAATAATTTAGAAAAAAATTGAAAAAAAAAAAAAAGAGAAAGAAAGAAAGAAAAAAATTAGAAAAAGCAAAGAAAAAAAGTGATAAGTCTATGAGTGCTTTAGTATTTATTTCATTACAATGAGGTAGCATTACCTACCACAATTGCGATCCACCAAATATGGCCTTATCCTTTTTTTTTGTATTCCTAACCGCCCGAATACTGGCTGAAGAATTCCAACTTAGTGTTAGGGTTATTGGAACTCTATTAAAGTGTTAATGCCATGCGAGACATGTATAAATCCGATGAGATTATGAGCTTAAAAAGAAAAAAAAAAGAAAAAAAAGAAGAGAAAAGAAAAGAAAAAGAGAGTGAAGACAAAGGAACCAAAGAGAGCATAGTTTTTCTCACTTTTCTCTGGGTTGATTCACTTAATAATTTGGGAATCTAGATTCTGTAGTATTAACCTCTATGTAGCACCAAATGAGAGTGAGCCACCAAATACACACCTATTTGCCTCAAACATTCTCTACTTAAGCTAAAAGCCAAGGTAGAAATCATAGAATATCTTGGATACCTCGAGGGAAGAAGTTTTTCTATCCTACTAGAATTTTACCAGGGGTCAAGTACAGGCTTTAAAGGTGAATCGGCTTTTCACTCGAATCCGTTGCATATGCTACATAGCTACACTTTCACAATTGTCTGGATTTCTAGGTTTCTAGATGAAACAAAAGGAAAAAAATCTTTAGTCAAACTCTTTGATAAAAAGAATAAGCAGTCCTTTAGGGACCAAACTTGTAAATAACATAGCCATGCACTTAGTCTTGCATTTGTTAGGGACTAGAAAAGTTTAGGCATGAGGGTATGATTGCGCAGCAATCATAGGTCTTAATCAGCCTAAATAATGTTTGAACCTAGCTTAATTTGTGAATATTGCACTCATATCATGCAGATCATGCATTGCATCATTTTATATAAAATAAGATGAGATATCTTGTTATTTAATGTTTTTGTTGCTATTTGTAGGTAATAAAGTGACCCAAGATGAGAGATGGAGTGGAATAAAGTAATAAAGAAATAAGAAGACTGATCCAGACAAGAGGAGTGAGGAGGATAGCCTTGTCCTTACCCTTAGAAACCCTAGGATAGCCTTCCCAAACCCAAAACCACTTCCATTAGGACATCTTAGCCTTAGAACCCAAACATGGATAGCACTATCCATGTTCTTATCCACCTTATCCCTCTCCCAAACACTTAGGAACCAAAACCTACCTTAGAAAACCCAAAACCCACTCCCCAACACCTTAGGCTAGACGTCTGATTCCTGTAGAAAATCAATCCAGGAAGCCAAAACTCACATTGACACAGAATTAGACATCTAACCTAACTTCCAGAAGTCCAATTTTGGAGTATAAGATGTCTAATCATTTGTCTGGATGTCTAGAGGTCATCTCTGGTTCCTGTTCTTGGTGCTAGAGGCCCTAGCTTATACCTTTTGACCTAGAAACCCAACCAAACACCTTAGGAAACCTAATTAGAGACCTCCTAAGCCTACCCTCATTTATCCTATCCCTAACCCAATTGAGTGAGCCCATACCTAATTAGATGCATCTACAGTTGATTGGGTGCACCTAAACCCAATTAGATCCACCCAGGATCTAATTGACTCATACCTATTAGGTCTACCTTAGTCAAACCACACACACATCCAATTAGATTTGACCTAGACCCAATTAGGTTCACTCCTATCCAATTAGACCAACCTAAGCCTAATTAGGTCCAAACCACCTATTCTAGATTGACCCAACATATTTAGCACCTAATCCTACCAACACCCACAACATAGCTCTATGAAATTCAAACCACACACGCCTTCCTAAACCAACCTTCCTAATCTACCCTCCCTATTTTTGGTCGTCGACACTAAGGCCACCAAAGGTGGCGATTTCTAATTTGGGAGCCACCAAAAGTGATGACCAAAAGAAGGCCTTCCCATAAAAACCAAAAAGAGGTGTTGCACAATTCATTCATTCTCCCATCCTCCAACTTGCGACTATCTTCTTCCCAATCCCCTCCAAGCCATCCTCCTTCCTCCTCCAAGACGCCACCTTCCTCCAAGGTGCTCCTCCATGGATGGTTGAAGAAGAGGCTCTCCTCCAAGCATCTTCATATGGGCGGCAAGAAGAAGGAGAGCACAAAGGGTGCAATGCCCTCTTCTCCTCTCTTCACTTGGGCTTGTCCTCTCTTCTCCATAGAGAGGATGCCCCCCTCTCTTTCTTCTTTATCTTGGTTGGCCACAAGGTTTCCCATGCCTTGCTTGGGCGTCCTTTCTTGTTGGTAGGCGTGTAGATGGGTGTTTGCAACCCAAGGTCTAGCCTACACCTTCACACAAAAGTCGATAGCCCTAGTGGCACTTTTCAGCGTGAGGGATTTTTTCCATTTTTGTGCTTTCTAGTATAGACTTTATTTGACATTTTTTATTTTTCTACACGTGCATAAGATTGTGTGATTGCTGCGTTGGTGATTGATTCTAGAACTGAATTCTCTATATGAATATCTTCACATTTGTTTGCCTCTTCACCAATGTATATACACGCTAGTTAGATTAGCCACACTGTGCACGGCCACCATGGCCTCACCTAGATGCATGTAGGTTTTAGGGTCTTGCTTATGTAGTTCTCGCATTCAAGTTTGTTTTCCAAAAATCAAAAATGTAGAAAAATCGCAAAACCAAAAAGACCAAAAGATTTAGGTTAGACAAATGGATCCAATTCGAATACTCACATTTCACACCTCCCAGAGACAAACAACCGGGACTCAAGTTATAAAAGAAAAAAATCTCTACGAGTTTCGTTAAAACAAGTATTTTTGATCGAGGGTTTAGTGCAACTATACTACGAATTCTGAAGCATTTCAAAACATGCGCGAAAATGCCTTGTCACATCGCATCATTGACATTACATTTAGATCCTTAGTTCATATACATTTATTCACATTTAAGCCTTTAGGGATCTCTTTATAAACCGTCAAGGACCTTTTTGTAGCATCCAGGGACCGCTCCGCCATCATTCTCCACCACTAATGGGTCTTGCTATAATCTTTCCACCGTTTCATTCCAAGGGCCAAAGTGCAACTCTTCCTTCATACCTGCGGCTCGCGGGTGTACTGTAGATCTCAAGAACACCTCCAATCTAGGCCGTCGTTCCTATGCATCTTCAATCCTAAGGCTGATCCAAAACCAATCTTCCCACGCCTTCGTGCATGTAATCACCATCCTCCCCAGATCTCATCTAATGGGCAAGATTTGGATTTAAACTTCGCACGCCTCTTTCTCTCCATCTCCACTGCCCAAAACCTAATCACCTAAACCCACCATGGTGGTGATCTGATTCACTCCAGAGCTTCCTTAAGCACCTCCACAGCTCGTACGCATGATAATCAACTCCCTCCCCCACTGAGCCGATCAATTCGTCTACCCTCCAATTCTTCTTCCTCCTTCATTAGAGCTACCAGTGATAAGGGCGGTTCTCCCTCCTCAACTTCATCGTTGTAGTGACCAACTGTAGGCTAAGGACCTGATTCCTCACTGGAGACCCTCGCATCCCCCTTCATCACCATAGCAACCCACTGTGGATCCAGGCATCTCATTCATCCACTTAGCTAGGATTTTTAATGCTTTCATAGATTAGATTTACTGCTTTCTAGGAGTAGGATTAGTTAGAGAATTCACTGTGGAATTGTTAGGTTAGCTAGGAGTAGAATTAGTCTAGATCGACTTCACCCTCTCTGATCAATTTAGATAAGAGAGGTGGTTTTTCACCATTATACCGATCCATTAATCTCCCTCATCATTTCACAACTTGCTTCTGAATGTTTTCTTCGCATGTTTCTCGTCAATCACCCACGCATCAGAGCATCAAATCAAATCTAATGCTCTTGAGCATCCAGATCTGATTTGAGCTCTCAAATTCATTTGAGGGTCACTCCATTCATTCCATTTGTTCACAATGACCCTAGTGTGGTTTTTACTGAGTTGAATCATAGATCATTTCAGATTGTGTTAATTTGGCAGTAATCAGAGTTTTTGGACTGAAATTTGGATGAGTCAAGTCCCTTATTTGAATGTTTCTCTTCATGTTGTCTATGCCATAAAAAGAGCATTAGATTAGGATTGTTTTGCATCTTTCGAACTCTGATTTTCATTTGGACCTACTAGATTTGTTTTCTGTGATTTGAGAAGGGTTTTCATGTATCTAAGATGAAATTATACCCTACACTGCCCATAGTGTAAGATATAATTTCATATCAAGATTTTAATGTTGTGGGAGATGAATTTGGTTTTCAAGAGTGTTCAGATGAGTTTTCATGAGATTTGAGGGGGTTTAATGAAGACTTAGATGCTTGATTTTGATTTTGAATGAAATTTCAGGTTGATTATGTTTTGAACAATGGCTCAATCATGTTCTCCCACATCAGTATATTAAATAGCTACTCAGCAGCAACATTTTTTGGGATTAATCATGATTTCAAGAATTGGGAAATTTGAGCTTGTTTTCAATGGAGTTCCAAGTCTGATTTGATCCTTCTCTATGTTGTCTATAGCATGAGAGAATGATTAGATTAGATATCCTCTTTTATCTTGTGATTCTATTATGTTTTGGATTTGAATTCCAGATCAGATCTACTTGGTCTGATCAGCTGAGACAGCAGCACCCAGGTGAACTAGTTGCCGAAATAGTTGTAGCAATGGTTGCAGCATGGTGGGAGGCCATCTGATCAGTTGTTGCATCAACTGATCTGAGTTTAATTAGACAACAACTATAGCTGCAGCAGTAATTGCTGTTGTAATGTTGCTTTAGCCACTGATTTGGCTGAACTGAGAGGGGTCTGAAGTGGATTTTAGATGAGGATTTGAAGCTGACTCTCTGTGTATTGATAGAACTTATGGGAACAAGCATTCATGTACGTTTAATTGATTGAAATTCAACTAAAATTGCTTGTAATTGCATTTTAAATTCATTGTCAGCTTTTATTGAGTACTTTTACTATCCAAAATAGGATTTTAATGAAAATTACGGTGTAATTCATGTTTATATGTTCAAACATTTGTTATGTGATCTGTGGATAGTTTTGAATAGTGATAACTTCTTCCCAACCACTCAAACTGATTTTAATGCCTTAGATTTCACTTCAAAACACTCATTTAGGCCTAAATTGGTTTGGTTTGTATATAAATAAAAAATCATTTAAAAATTCCAAAAAAACAAAATAAACCTATTTGAGTAGGATTGAGTATTTTTCTAAGCGCTCACCAAGTTTCAAGGTAATCTGAACCTTCGGCTTGGTAGAACATACCAGCCGACAATTCAGTCTACCTTGAAACTTAATAAAAGACCAAAACTCAAAAATCACAAAAAGAAACTCTCACTTTCTCATCTCATTCTTTATCTCTCATCCCCTACCTCCCCTAAACTTATAAAAACCATAAAAATTAGAAAAATCCCAGAAATACCCAAAAATACATTGTATATACTTGTATATATAAATTAAACGTAAGCTATATGTGTATATTGTATAATATGCACAAAATGTGTATAAATAACTTATATATGTATTATATATATTAAATTAAGTATTTAGAATAATTTAATGCATATGTAACTTTATTGTATTATTATCTATTAATTTATATTAATTAAATGTGTACTAAAGTAAGTAATTATATAAACCTACAAAAATGTACATAATTATATCTAATACTATACATATGTATTTATATATGTATTATGTACTATACAGTACCTGTAATTTAATTTAATTACGTATTTAAAGTAAATAATTAAATTAGTAAGTTAATTAGGTAATTTATTAACTTAAAATAAAATAAATTAGTAATTTAAGTTAATATTGAGATAATTTATAATGTATTCTTGTATTATATTATATTAATTTATAATGTATTCTTGTATTATATTATATTAACTATTTTCAACTTATTTAAACTATATTTATACTGTATTATAGTATTTATAAATTATTTACATGTAAACCTAACTTAAACCAATATTTACTTGTATATAAATTAAAATAAAGTGTCTAAAATATAATAAAAATGTGTAAGAAATAATTTATTATGTATATAAACATTGTATAAGGTCAATTTTATTATTAATTAACTAATTTATACTTTAATTAACATATTAACATATAATTTATCATGTATAAACTGTAAACTTTAGCTAATTTTATTATATAATTAAATAAATTATTTATGTAAAATAATTGTACAATTATGTAACCCCATATAAGGGCTCTCTAATGGTATAATTTAATTTAAAATAATATTAAAATAAGGCCCTCAAATCGAGGGCCAAAATCGTGAAATTCACATGCTGCCTAACGTAGCAAAGCGCCAATTTGGGCACTGTGGAGGGTGCCACATCGTTTGTGGCAGACCACTCAAAGCAGTGTAAAACAATGTTGTTCCAATTCCTTCTAATCCGATACGAGCATGAGAATATGAATTGATATTGCATAATGGTGGGTTAGGGGCCATGCACTGTAGTTGGGCATTTGTGGGCCTGATGTTGGGCTTGAAATCGGATATTATTGCACAACAAATGTACAAGAACCGGGTTTAGTAGTGGTCTAATCCCACCCATATGGGTACTGTGTATCCCACAAAAGGCCAGTTCACCAACTATAAAACCTAAATTTTTGGTTAAGTGATCAGTGAATCAAACTATGCATGTGTGTAGAGAGAGGCCCTAAAAAAACTAAGTGTTGAGAGGAAGAAAGAAGAAGAGTAGCTATGAAAATGGCTAAGTGTTAAGACAGTGTTGGTGTAAGTGCCTATGTGTGTATGTGCCTATGTATATAATTATATGTATATAAATTAAGTAAATAAGATATGTATATAGTATGTATATATATAAGTAGTATATACATATGTATACGTATAAGTAGTATAGTATGTTTGAGCTCTTATATGTTTATAAATAACTAGAGCTTTAGTGACAATTATATATGTTGTTGTATATATGTATACACGTTAGTGTAAGTAGTAATTTTTACCTTAGGTTATGTAAATATGTTACTAAGATTTTAGTAATGTGTATATATGTCACTGTACATAGCTGTATATTTCAGTATAGATAGTTATTTTGCCTAATGTTATGTAAATAATTTAGTAAGGCTTTAGTGATGCTTATTTACGTTACTGTATATATAATATATGTTATCATGATTTAATATAGTAGATATTATTAGCTATTTTTGTACCTATACTTAGGTATTATTTGTAGTAGTTTTATATAATTAACATAGTGTAGTATTAGACAGTTTTTTATGTCTGTTTGTTGTAAATATGTTCCAGGCATTGTAATGCATATTAACGGATTCCTTTGTAAATAATTAACCCATCCATTCATTATTTTATTCATTCATTTATTTTGTTAATAAAATTAACATTTTTGAAATAAAAGAACATTTTTGGACTTGGAAAGTGATGTATATCAATAACTGCCTCCCAGTGAACGACCTGAAAACAAACCAGTAAAAATTGTAAATAAATAAAATTGATGTGACATCGATTTACATTTATGACATCTATACTACAACAATGACAAATTAAATACTGTTTTTAGTGCAAATCGGTAGTCAACGATCATTATTTGGCGCTAATAGTGCTTTTTTATGATTCTTGACGTCGTGTTCATCGATTAGATACACATCCATCCCCTGATATGCATGGTGGTGAATGTCATGCACAACCTCCCTACCTAACGGCGGATGTGCATACGTGTTTTGCCTTGAAGAAGTGTCTCTTTGTAGATGGTGAGTCAATTCATCCACTTTCTTCTCGATAATAGAGACCTTATCTAGGTGACTGGCCAACAACTCCAGGTCGACATCTGCGGATAGGTCTCATGTTTCTTGTGCTGCATGTGTGTTTGTTAATGCACGGGTAGTCGTCTGGTCGAACACACCCATAGACTCATTGTTTATGGAATTCTCGCACATGTTCTCGAGAATATCCCAAATGGTGTCTTCATACTGATCCATGATGTTGCCACCACAGGTTGCATTGACAAATAATCTAATGTCCTCATGGAGTCACTGGTAAATAGACTGGACTTGTTCCCATTTAGGAACTCCGTGATGAGGAAATTTTCGCATGAGATCCAGAAGGCAATTGATGTAAGCACGTTTATATCACATAAACCATCTATTTTTGCATGTTCTTAGACATATAGTTGCATCATACATTATAAAGATTTCATAACATGCATCATCTTGCATTTAGGTTAGATTGTATAAAGTTTAGGTTAATTTTCTCTTTTTATCGTCAAGGAATAGGGAAATATTTAATTGGGACCTCAGATTGAAGATCCAACTGTATGAATCTGATCAGGGCGACGATTGGAGCTCAACGACTCCAAGATCGCCTCGATCGAACTTCCGTAGTATCAGATGTGGTCCCAGAAAGATCAAAGATCAAGGGGCCAGGTGGTGTAAATACATTCTTCAGATGACAAATCCGACTGCATGGATGGGTTCGGATTGACGATCGTAGCCCAACGGCATGAAAATCGGTCCAATCCCACATCCATGGCACCACTTACAAGACAAAGAAGATGGACAGCAAAGATGGCGCCACGTGGTGCCATCTCAGCTGCCTACACCGGCTATGAACGCCCGATGCCCTCTCTCTCTCTCATTAGCTGCTTGATCAACCTTAGCCGTTGATCTTGATCCAATGACCAAGGGCTCTTGAGCTCAAAACCAAAGCTCACCTCAAAGGGCAACTTGGTATAGCGGTAGAGCCTTTACGCGAAGAGGTGGGGTGCAGGTTCGAGCCGCACCTCGCCTCAAATCAAGGCCTAAGCGCAGGCGCAACCAAATTGGGTTGTGTGATGCGCAAGGGATGATGGAGCGACCACATGGCATGCCCAGATGTGAGGAGTGGCGCAAGTGCACGATGAAGGTGCTAGCGCGATGCATTTTAAGTCATCCGATCTTGTGATCAGATGACTCAGAGCATGTGTTTGTGCGCGGGCGTTTTGAGTGCAGAGGAGAAGAAGCGGCGGGTGGGCGCGCACACTAAGCCCATGTTCAAGGCTTTAGTGACGAATAAATCCATCACTAAAGACCCTAAGTTAATGTTTTAAAGAATAAAATGACCTAATTGCCCCTTCAAACCTTACCTATAAATAGCCCTACAACCTCCACATATCCTTTATCCCTTCCTCTCTTCTCTCACCCACTCCAAAGCTCTAAGAGCTTGTCCCAAACTCGGGATGCTCCATTGGAGTTAAAATTAGAATTTTTCCACCTTCTCATCCCCGTTCGTGGAGCGCCCACGGTTGTCTCCTCACAGCCATTCGGGAAGTGGATCCCACTGCGATGTCGCCCTACCCCATCCTCTATCATCCGTCTTCGTTCTCCCTCGTCTTGCATCTCACCACATTCCTCCGGGTGCTCCGTCAACATAGCTCGTCCTCCAAGCAGCCGTTGAGGAGGATAACCTCTCTCCACCTTCTCTTTTATCGCTTTCTAGTTTAGCTTTCCCACTTTCTAATGTAGTGATTAGTTGTAATGACAATTACTCTGTGGTTATGAAATCCATGTTTAGTCTATCTTTATTTTGTCTTTATTTGTATTATTCTCTCTCTCTTCTATTAATTATTCTTTAAGTAGGTAGCTAGTTTAGATTTTGTTCAACTAGTTAATCTTCTTCGTGACAACAAATCAAATGCAATTTTTGATCAAATGTCTACCTCCCTGTGTGCGACCCGGAATTCCTCTTGAGTTTCGGTAAATTTATCTATTGATGGATTTTTCTTGCAAATTACGCTACAACAACATGTTTTCAAAACTCAACTCTTTTTGCAACGAATTTTCCGATTCAACATTTTGGCATCGTTGTCGAGGAGGCGACGCTATTTGATTTTTTGAATTTTCCAACTTGCTGATCATTTACCTCACTTCTCTCCTTTCTTATTGTGATTGTAAGTACTCTCACGAGGTGGGTAAAAGTAGTAGAGTGGAGCAAAGTGCTGTT
Organism: Thalassia testudinum; assembly: GCA_037157565.1. Taxonomy (NCBI): domain Eukaryota; kingdom Viridiplantae; phylum Streptophyta; class Magnoliopsida; order Alismatales; family Hydrocharitaceae; genus Thalassia; species Thalassia testudinum. The sequence goes on along the minus strand of JAZHRO010000025.1, from coordinate 53,707,283 downwards.
GAAGGGTTTGTACGTAATCCCACCTATCCACCCATTAGATTTCACTCCACCACCTAATAACACAAACTCTAATTAACCTAAGAGCTTGCATAAACTCTAAGGTTAGTTTTGATTGTTTGTTTGACACTTCCACCTGCCTCACCCTCCACATATAAAAGAAAAATTTAAAAAAAAATCTCACAAAGGTACACAACCTCTTCTGATTCTTCATACTCAACCGGTAACCCGATCTTTGGGACCGGTACACTCATCAACACATAATTGAGTAGAAATTAGATTAGGTAATCACTTGTGTGCCTAATTTAGTGGTGCATCAGGCTAATTATTTGAGTTGTTTGGGCCACACCACTTCAACTAAAAATAATTCATTAAGTAGCTACCAAATAGTTTCAACTTTTAGGGATTTACCAGGCATTCCACATTGTTTTAAGCTTTAAAGGAAGACATCTTCACCTATGCTTTCAAAACCTGGTGTGCCAACTGAACTTGATTGAATACACCTAAAGTTGAATCCTAAAAGCTACTAAACAAGATTTAAATCCTAAAATTCACCACATCCAAAAATAATCGTGCTTGAAAACCATTGGTTGTACACACACACACATATCAATCAATCATGAAGGGCACAACCTAGATAAAAGGGTCCATCACATTCCAAAGTACATTCAAACCTAACCATAATTAAAACAAAGTAGATGTTGGCCTTAAAGATTAGACTCGCTCTTCGGAGCCCAGATCGAGATTATTTTCGATTAGTCTGCTTTTATCGTTCAATCTGATGTCTAGCTAGGGGAGCAAAATCAAACGATCGCGGTTGGGGGGTATCAAAGGAACTTGAGGCGAAAGCCAAGGGAAGATCCTTTTCCCCAGCCCCTCCTTCTAACTGGTTGGATTGACCGGAAAGAAGTAGATCAAATCATTTCTTCATCTCAAGAGGGGTTCTGAGAGTCTGTAGGTCTTTAGGCTAGCCCACTTAAGGACAAGTTTGATTGCTTGTATTACAGGACACCTTTCTTCCTTCCATTCTGTCATGGATCCTTCCACATCCTATTCTCACTTCCACTCCTACTCTCCTACCACTACTTATTCCCAAAATCATGAACACCATGATCTTGATTCTTATCCTTCTCTAAGCTACATCGATTATAGATCACCGCCCTCATTTGGACAACCTAATATGATCTACAATCATGAAGGATATGCTAATCCTTACCCTTCCCCAAATTACACTACATATAGGTCATCACCTCTTTATGGACAACCTGAAATGGCCTATTATCAGGGAGGGTATCAAGAACCTCAATTCGTTGACTCCCCTGCACCAAACCCAAACCTGCCCAACCCGAAACCAAACCATTTGGTTCAAGTTAACCAGGTCCAATATAAGGTGTTGGCTAACTTAAGGAATACCATACAATCTTTAGAAGTTCAGCCAACACCTCACCTTGAAGAATTGGAGCCTCTGATTGAATTGATTGACGATCTTAACAAGTATTTGTTGGATTGGCTCCAAGATGTTAAGGATAAAGACCCAGGTGAGTTTTTACTTGGGAGGTTATCGAAATTGAGGATGTGATTTGTGATTGCCATAATCCAATCTTGGGATGATTCCCAGGATGAACCCCTGTTAGGGGAGACAATGTTAAAATCCAATGAGGCACCTGTGGGGGGGACATGTTTGACGAGACCAGGGTTAACCAGGTTGTTCTAGAGTAATCAAATAAAGATGAATTGAATTCTTCACCTGAGACCCCTGAGCTGAGGTACAAGGAAACATGTCTCCATGGAACAAAAAGTGAGTGATGATTTTGAGACATACATTAATGCAGATTTAGAATTCTTTGATTCTAAAGGTGAAGAATCATTATGCAAAGTCTCACCTGAGTTTACAGCACATGATTTCAGTGAGACAACTGGGCCTGAGGAATTTGATGAATCATTTGATGGCCCTAAAATTGAGGAACTTGATCCTATTACGGCTTGCATGGTGGATTCAGATCCTTTTATTAAGGATTCAATTCAAAGCCACGATCCTCAATCACACCTCGTTGAGCATAATGAGGATTATGTTCTTGAGATCATTCAACCCAAGTCAATTCTGATTCAGCCACAACTCAAGGACTTGGAAATTTCAGATGGGGTGTTTAATATGCAGGAGGTCCCAAAATTTGAAATCCTGATTGTGGAGGATAGGAAGTGGGAAATAATGATATGGGAAGTTGATTCCGGAGGAAGCAGAAGACAAAGTCTAAGGGTTCCGATTTGTCTAAAACCCCCAACCTTCTACCAAGACCGTTATGACATTTTTTATTCTGAGGATGTGCAACCCAAGCACAAATTCATTGATTATCCTTTTGAGCTTAATTTCTCTGTAATCCAACTTTTTGGTCTTGGCTTGCATCCTCACAAATCGTAGGCCAGACCCCGCTTGCATGCTGATCTTAGGTTCTAGGTAATTTTTATCCATAACCTTAGAAATACTTGACCATGGGGCATGGGTCTACACCACAATTTGGTCAACGTCTATGGACATCTTCGCCTGGCAGGTCCAAAACTAGATTTTCTTATTCTGATTCTGACCTGCACCTGTGAATTCTTTATTTCTTCTTCTTTGTATAGTGTGCCTAACTAAAGGCACTAAATTCATCATGTATACAGTCTCTTTTTCATCTTGGAGCCAACCTGTTAATCATGAAATTCAGGTGCTTTCTTCTCTACTCCACTCTATTTTATGTCTTTTTAATACAATGAGGGCATTGCATTAGATAGGCATGGGGGGTGGATATCATTATCTGAATCATCTTGTTAGCTCCATTGATTCTTTTTATTTTCTCTTTATTTTTGAAAAGAAATTGAATTAGGAAAGAGATCTTGGGCTTTAGAAAATTTTCAATCTTAGAGAATAAAATTGTATGACTTGAACACTTAGACCCTTTAGGTCTTCGAGATTAATCTACCCGAGTGTCCACTAAAATGTGGATTTGTTTATTGAGTCCTCACCATTCTAAATTTATTTCAAATTGGTTAAATAAGTTATTGTGATAAGTACACGACTTATCAACCCACCCTCTGATTTGAGGGGATTTTAAGTCTAAGCATCTACACATCATTTGCACTGGCTCACTTTTTAGTGATTTTAATGGAAATTGGGCAGCTAATGAACCTTCTAGGGTGGTATGGCTGGCAAGTTATCGTGGGTAATAGCCCATTGGTCGGTTGTCCAGAGCCCAACCACACGACCATTCTTTTCCTGCTGCCTTTAGGTAAATCTTAGATCAGGGAAGCCACCTACTTAGAAAAAAAAAAGAAAAGAAAAATATCCAAAAAGAGAAAAAGAGAAATAGAAAAGAAGAAAGGAAAAAAAGAAAATAAGCCACACTTCACCGCACGAGTATGGCTGGCAAGTTATCGTAGGTAATAGCCCATTGGTCGGTTGTCCAGATCCCAGCTCAAGAAATGCATGTATAATTCCTAAACACTTAGGAAGAAGCGGAGAAGTAGAATAAGTCAGGGAGATATACACTGGGTTTGCCCTTGTGTTGACCCCATAAAAATAAAAGTAGGGAGAAAGCTACTGGTCAAATAGATACACCTTTAGGGGCGTAGAAACCCGATGTCCGTTCTGATTGCCGATCAATGAGTCTAGCACTTCACACAAAAAGATGCTTAGAACTTAGAGTTCTCATCGAGTCTTGGGTGGGTTGAGTGGCCGTAGAAAGCTACTACGAAATCCTAAACTCAAAAATCCAAAAAAAAAAAGGAAAGAAGAAAAAGAAAAAGATCCTTCTTTGAATAAGGCAAGGGTCTGAGGCGATCTGCATTTTGGTAGACCCCCGGGCGCTGTTGTGTCTCCGTAGTTCAGGTCCTAGTTGAAATCTCTAAATGTTGAAAAATAACTTTTGCCCAAGAAATTTGATTCTAATTCTCTTATAAATAGCATGTAGTTTTACTAGGGACTAGCAAAAGATATGCATGGGGGTGTGATGTAAACACGTTTATATCACATAAATCATCTATTTTTGCGTGTTCTTAGACATATAGTTGCATCATACATTATAAATATTGCATAACATGCATCATCTTGCATTTAGCTTAGATTGCATAAAGTTTAGGTTAATTTTCTCTTTTTATGGTCAGAGAATTGGGCAATATTTATTCAGGGTCTCGGATTGAAGATCCAACCGTACGGATCTGATCAAGGCGACAATTACAGTTCGATAACTCCAAGATTGCTCCAATCGGACTTCTATAGTATCGATGCAGTTCGAGCAAGATCAGAGATCAAGAGGCCAGGTGGTGTAAATCCATTCTTCAGACAACAAATCTGACCGCACGGATGGATTTGGATTGACGATCGCAACCCAATGGCATGAAAATCGACCCAATCCGACATCTGTGGCACCATCTACAAGACAAAGAAGATGGACGGCCAAGATGGAGCCACATGGTGCCATCTCAGCTTTCCACACCGGCCATGAACGCCCACTGCCCTCTCTCTCTCATTAGCTGCTTGATCAACCTCAGCCGTTGGATTTTGATCCAACGACCGAAGGCACTTGAGCTCAAAACCAAAGCTCACCTCAAAGGGCGGCTTGGCTTAGTGGTAGTGCCTTCACGTGAAGAGATGGGGTATAGATTCGAGCTGCGCCTCCCTTCAAATCAAGTCCTAAGCATGGGTGTGCCAAATTGGGCCGTACGATGCACAAGGGATGGTGATGGAGCGGCATGTGGTGCGTCCAGATGCAAGGAGTGGTGCAAGTGCGCGATGAAGGCGTGGGTGCGATAAGTTTTAAGTCGACCGATCTTTCGATCGGACGGTTGAGAGTGCATGTTCATGCATGGGCATTTTGAGTGCAGAGGAGAAGTAGCAAGCGGGCGAGCATATTAAGCCCACGTTTAGGGCTTTTGTGATGAATAAATCCGTCAATAAAGACCCTGAGTTAATGTTTTAAAGAATAAAATGACCTAATTGCCCCTTCAAACCTCACCTATAAATAGTCCTACGACCTTCACATATCCTTTATCCCTTCCTCTCTTCTTTTACCCCTCCAAAGCTCTAACAGCTTGTCCCAAACCTGGGATGCTTCATTAGAGTTAAAATTGGAATTTTTTCACCTTCTCATCCTCGTTCATGGAGCACCCTTGGTTGTCTTCTCACTGCCATTCAGGAAGCAGATCCCGCTACGATGTCGCCCTGCCCCATCCTCGTACCACATTCTTCCACGAGCTCCTTCAACCCGGCTCATCCTCCAAGCAGCCTCGAGGAGGATAACCTCTCTCCAACTTCTCTTTTATCGCTTTTTAGTGTAGATTTCCCACTTTCTAGTGTAGTGATTAGTTGTAATGAACATTACTCTATGGTTATGAAATCCATGTCTATTCTATCTCTATTTTGTCTTTATTTGTATTATTCTCTCTCTCTTCTATTAATTATTCTTTAAGTAGATAGCTAGTTTAGATTTTATTCGGCTAGCTAATCTGCTTTGTGACAACAAATCAAATGCGATTTTTGATCAAACGTCTGCCTCCCTGTGTTCGGCCCAGAATTCCTCTTGAGTTTCAGTAAATTTATCTGTTGACGAATTTTTCTCGCAAATTATGTTACAACAATGGGTTTTCAAAACTCAAATCTTTTTGTGTAGATTCTCCACTACAACAGTGATCCCATGCCTCATGAAGTGGTTCTCCTGCATTCTACGTGAAATGTGTGATTTGGTGCCTCAATGCATTAGTGCAACCCATCGGGAAGAATTTCTTCAAGAATTCAACTTGTAGATCCTTGTAAGTGTTGATTGGTCAAGTCAAGATTTGATACCAGTGGGCAACCTTGTCCATAAGAGAGAAGGAGAACATCTTCATGAGTAGGATGTCCCGATTTTGAACAGGTGGTCCAAAAGTTTGGGCTAGATGTTTCAGTTGTTTGATGTGCTGGAAAGGATCTTTGGAGTTCAATCCATGAAATTTGGGGATCGTACTGATAAAATTTGGCTTTAATTCAGTATCAGGTTCTCCAGCCAGGATTTGCACCCTAGGTTCGATAGCTACCATCGTGGGATTGTAGTGATCTCGCATCTGTGGACGCAGTCGAGGGTTCATGAATGCATGGTACCTGGCCTTCTCCTTCAAGATCTTGATTCTCCATGGAAGTAGAGGTTGGAGAACTGGGCTTAGATGTGGATGATCAGAAGAGATTTCGATCTTATTGGACGAGAAGCCAAACAATTGAGCCAGGGCTTGACCCTAGTGAGAGTGAACTGCTAGGTCTCAAGACTGATCTTAAGGACCTTCTCCCATACATGCACTACAGAATCAGATGTAGGACAGAATGTGTCTTGGACCCAGTCGAGGCACCCAACAAGGCTGGGTGGCTAAGGTAGCTTGAGGTAGATGGACCTCTGGATCAGAAACTCACCCACCCATGAATTACTTGGGTAGCTAGGAAGGAAGAGTCCTGCAAAGACACTTACACAGTAGAGCATCCCCATGGGTTACAGGGTTTTCCCTACCCAACCTTCCTTCTCACCATGATTCCAAGCAGACCAGAATGTGTGAGCTATGACCTAAGTCCACTAGTTTTAATGCTTCTTGTGCCTTGAATTTCACTTGATTTAGAAATTATTTCAAATTGTGACCTAATTGAGAGGTTGGTTGTTTCACAAAGTAAACCAACTTCACTTAACTTGTCCTAAAGTTGAGGATGAAGTTTGGGTCAAATACCCAAATCACCCTAAATTGGTTCTCAAATAGGTTATTAGGTCCCAAATTTTAAGGTTCAAGTGAATTTAGAGCCTTGATTTTAAGGTCTACTTGATTATATCAGTTCAAACAAGGGCTTAGGTAGCACACAAATGTGGGAAGATCAATTTCCTTTATTGTTGGCAAATGTATACTAACACTTCAAAACCCTAATGTGTAACCCTAACTGGCTATATCTTTAAGTCTAATTTGAATCCAAATATGAGACCTTAGACTCAAACAAGAAAGTAAGTAGTCCAAGGTGTGGAGAAATTTCGCACGAAAACCTAATAGGTACAGGAAGTATGGATGGGTTGTTTCTAATCAAAGCAACTCAACTTAATCTGATCAAAGTGCGTCAATCAGGGAACTTATGCCTTGAACGATATTTACTAGGAAAGAAAGGCAAGTTGGATCCTAATTGATTTGTTTCCCTTTTGTATCTTCCCAAGATTGAGCGAGAATTAGGGAAGAAGAAAAATTTTACCTACCCCTGGTGTGGCTGATTGTGCAGACGATTTTCCACGTGATTCACATCACAACAACAAAACAAAGTAGATAGGGCAAGTTATAAACCAACTCAATAATCAAGAATGATATGAATAGTGGTGAATTGTGCGTTGCTCCCTGGCAACGACGCCAAAATGTTCTATGGTAATAATTGTAGTTTAGAGAGATACACATTGTAGTATAGTCGACAAAAATCGAATCGACATTTAAACTTATAAGTGCTCGAAAAACATTGTGTTCTGAGGTCATTTGCAGGGAGAAAATGTAATCACAATTCAAGCACCAATCCAATATTCAAAATAAAACTTAATATCCAAAAATGTGCTTAATGAATTGCAAATTTATATCAAGAGTTAGAGAACAAAAAAGAAATAGAGAGCAAAAAGAATGGTGGTTGGAACCACCAATTAGACACTTAGGTTAATTCTCTCAAGTCTCAAGATTAATTGCTCAACTTTCAACACTTAGCTAATTCTCAGACTTCCCAGATCAAACTCTCCAGCTCTTTTTCAAATTAGACATCCATGTATGCACATAGACACCTTAAATCCTATTTCAAATCTCCACAGTGCAAAACCCCTCACTGCTCTCTCACAAAGATCCTCTCTCTCCTCAAATTAGACCCAGACCGGTTCAACGCAGGGGGGTGGTCCAACTCGCAAGGCGTAGGTGAGTGAATCGTGTGCATGGGCTCATGGGTAAGTGGGACCTGACCCCGTGTTCGAAGGCAACATGCCACTACACTCAAAAGATTATGTATCAACTTTGTTTTTAAAAACTTCTGATGTGGGACAAACCATTCAAGGCCCTTCTTTAGTAGCTGCGTGCGAGTCTTCCTTCCAAATCAGAGTTGTTGTTGTTGTTCTGCTCAATTAAATCCCAGCAAGGCTTTGTGAGGTTGTTTCATTTCTATTGAATGATGTGGCAGTGACAGAGGTCGATGAACGGTGGTGTGTGATGCCAAAGCAAACGTCGACGGCAAGGGAACCTAAAACGCAAGGAAACAGGCTCTAAGCCCTAATTAGAAAGCTCATTAGATCCGCTGTGATGCAAGGAACATGGTGGTGATAGAGGTTTGATGAATGGTAGCGAGATGAAGTCGGACAAAGTTGGAGTTGCAGGTGATTTGGTGGGTAGTTCATGGAGGCGATCTAGTGGTCAAAGCTCCTAATTTTGTTGGGGCTTTTCTTTTAGGGATGGATAGAAAGGTAGTGCTGGTGGTGGTATTGCATTTAGTGAACTGCACTGATGGAATGGGCTCACCGGACCCTTTGCCAGGGGTGGAGAGAAGAAGTGGGAGAGGGAGAGATAGTGATCGAAACTAGGAACTAAAGGCCTAATCCTAAGCTAGAGAATAAGGGGAAGAGGATGGACTACTCTATTGGATGAAAGAGGCAAGGATTTGCGTCGGAGTGGCTTGCCAGGCATGAAGGGGATGAAGTCCTCTAGTGAAGGTAGACGACAATAACGATGGCGGAGGAAGCTCCTGCTTGGGCACACCAGGTGCAGAAGAGAGAGAGGAAGATAATGGGCCGTCCAATTTAGTCGTTGGACGATCAGAGAGAGGAGATCGACTAGGTTCGTTGGAGTCAAGTTTGGAGGTGGTCGAAGGAAGGAAATAAGAGGTTTTCTTGGCCTAAACCTAGCTGAGGAAATCATGGGAAGATCGAAGAGCTTATATAGAGCTTGATCAGGCCTCTAATTTACTAAAATTTGCATGTTTAAAGCATGATTTTAAAAACTCTTTGATTAGGAATTTTCAACATTTCTTGGAGATTCTTGCTCCAAATCAGGATTCAAGACCTTGTTTAATTGGTTTCCCATGATCTAAACACTAATCCCATGAAATTTGGTGGGATTTGGTAGAGATCTAATGGAGAAATCCTCAAGTAGAAGTCAGTGTTGTTTGGGTTTTAAACCCTTGTTCGTGTATGATTAGGAAACTATGAAAGCGATGAAGGTAGGGGCCTATTTGTGATGAAGATGAGAAAGTTAGGGGCATCTTGGTAATAAAAGTCTAAAAGATGAGGGTCTTATTGAAAAGAATAAAGATCTAGGGACTCAAATGCAAACTAGATCAAGATGGACTCTGATTGGGCCTAAATTTTGGTGTTAACCTAATTTGGATCCAAGGAATCTAATGGTAACTTGAATTTTGGTTTTCATAATGTTTGACTGGGTAAATTAATAGAAGCCTAAATAAGGGCAAATTCTCATCTGATCTCCGTTTTTGGTCAAAATAGGTTCAGATGGTCAAACAGAAGGTACTAAACCTCTTAGGTTATTTTTCAACGAGTTTTAGGAGGTTTAGATTGAATTTATCTTTACCAAAACCCCTTCAATTTAAGTGAGGCTGATAATCAGGGTTTTTAGTAATATTTTAATCTTCAAAATGCGTAAAACCCTAATTCAGTTATTTTGAGCCCACTTCTGGGATATTTAAGTTCATTTTACCTTGAGTTAACCCCTGATTAACCCCCTAGTTAATCTGCATTAGTGATTGGATGTTAAAATAATAGATTTAACCCTTTTTCTTATCTTCTTCTCAGATTCTCTTCGAAACAGAGTTATGACCTTCTGATAAATATTTAGGAGCATTTATTACAGTAGTTAGGCTAATTTAAGCTCATTAACACCAATGATGGTGCTACCATCAACGACCAAAATGTCGTCAACATATACTAAGAAGAACATGTGAAATCCATTGTTATTATAGATGAAGAGTAATGTGTCGGTATGGGAACTGATGAAATCATAGCTCAATAGAAAGGAGCTCAATTATTTAAACCATGCTCTAGGCACCTGTTTCAAGCCATAAATAGATTTATTTAGGTGACATACATATCTGGAAAATTTGGTTGGCGAAAACCTTGTGGTTGTTCCATGAGACTCGCTCTTCTAATGTCCCATGTAAGAATGCATTTTGGATATCCAATTGTTGCATATGCCATTTATGTGTAATAGCCAGCACAAGAAGAATGTGAACAGTAGCGAGTTTAACAGCAAGGCTATACGTTTCAAAATAATCTACACCTTCATGTTGGTGATACTCTTTCATCACTAACCAAGCTTTAAGTCATTCAGCAGATGCGTCCTTATGTCTTTTTACTTCGTAAACCCATTTATTGCCCAAGATCATGTTTTTCATACACAGGACTAAGGACCAAGTTTGGTTATGTAGCAAGGCATTTACTTCTTTTGTCATGGTTGCAACCCATCGTTTGCCACAAGATGCCTTAGTGTAATTAAATGGTTCTTTAGTGGATGTTTGAATGGTAAATAATTAAGGTAGCAAATATGGCATGCTAGAAAAAAACTTTTTCTTGCTAATGCTGTGCATTAAGAAGGTGACCATGCACCACTAGTGATGAATACAAAGGAATAGGATGGGCAATGGATGATCTGATCGGCTGAGAAAGAGAGAGAGATGGTCATCTCTCTCCTTTCAGCAACTCTGGTACCATGTTTTCAATGGTAGAGAAAAAAGGCCAACATCTCCACACATTGCAACTACCTCTTTTATATTATCAGTACATTGGGTATTTTACAATAATACTACCACACTATTTGTAAACGTAGGCTATATTATCTCAACAACAAGCGCTCGAGAAGAATCCCATAAAGGCTCAACCAATAGAGACAAAAAACCCAACATCCTAAGATCTAACTAAAATAGGCAGATAATCGCTCAATGAGACAAATCATTATCGACAATCCGACTAAACAATGAGACAGATCATTACTAGCAAGTCGACCAAATGAAGGCACTATTAGCCAGATTGCTCAATCGAGCATATTAAAAAGCCTAGCAGATAGACAAAATTCCAGACAACTGAAAGGCTTGGCAGATACATGAAGTCTCTAGTAGCCGAAAACCTTGACAGATAGATGAGAAAATTTATCTGATAAATCTTAATCGGATAATGGTTACCACATCCATTACTCCATCATCACATCCTTCAACGAACGTGGGTAACATGCTCGAAAACATGTACGACATGTCATCAATTTAACCAACTGTTACAATCACGTCTTGAGGATCATGCTCAAGAGTCAATGCTCACATTACGAGGAACTATATTTTTTAAGCAGGTCATGATCATCGCATGCAGGACGCGTGCATAAGGTAAGAGAAAAAATTGCAAACTCTTCTATTGTCTAATCTTACTAACTTAGTGAAAATTCAAGTGTGATGATACCCTCCCTAATTCTACACCTATTTTGGATGGAATTGGATCACTAAATCCTTATCTTATGTGCGGTTGCTTATTCTTCTAAGAGGACCTTTCCCTTGTTTGTGAACACGATAGGGCTTAGTAAGAAGGGCTCCAATCATTAAGTTAATACACTATAGGAGGTAAATTTTTGGTTTTTGTATGCCCTAAACGAGTCATCTAACTTATGTAATAAGATTACATTTGTATCTGAATAAAGAATTTTGATTATTTTCCAATAAATGACTTGTGTCCCTTAGTACAATTAAGTCTAAGTACTTAGCTAGATCGAATAAACCTGTTGCATGTTGATTCGGAGATCTAAATGATCTAAAGGATCCAATAGTACAATAAGAAACCATGTAATCAATTATTTTCAATCTAAGTTGTGATGGAAACCTTCACTAGAGGTTGCCTCCAGATTGATGTTCTTGAATAGAGATTCGAGAACTGTCAAGCGGGTCTGGTTAAGGAGTTAACCTGATGAAATAGGAATAGGGGATAGTGGAAGTCTTTCTTCAATGTTGTCATAGGGAAGGTGTATCCTTCTGTTTATGAACACATGCTTTTCGTATACCAATAATTGATGCACCCACCTTGGTGCTAACACTGGAAAGCTGGTGTATATGGGAAGGGACAAGAGATGCATGATCTCTCGATCAGATCACTCAAATCTATTACGCAAGTGTATGTAACAGATTGGAGGTGTGAACTCACTATGCGTATGTTGGGAATGACAATTCCACATGTGGTTGCAGAGTCTTGATCAAACTCAAGGCAAGAAAAGAAGATAGACCTTTGGGAAAGGTTCTGATCTTTGTTCTCGTCCCAATGATACAAGGAGATATCAAGAATAATATTATCCACATAGGAATGATAGTGGTTGAATGGGATTAGAGATCAAGATAATATTTTCTTCAAAGTGTGAAGAATTCATGGGTATTTAGAATACTTGAAGGGGCAAAGCGCCAAAATTTTACCTATCCTATAGCTTCATTATTGGAGCAATGAAACTAATAATGATTTTAATGAGTTCATGATTGAAGAATAAATTAATTATAATTTACAGAGTGCAAACATATTTGATTTGGTAATTAATCACATTTAATTTTATTAGGTACAAAATTTAAGTGTTGGATTGCAATTAATTTAAGTTTATATAGTAGATCTAAACTTCCCATAATTTGTTATGGGTTAAGCATACAAATGTCAATTAGTTTTTGATCCCCACCATTGGATGGAGATCTAGTGGATCCCATCAAATTAGGTTTAGATCTAAGAATCCCTATAAATATCTCCCATGGTAGGAAAGCCTAATTGCATTCTTTCAATCAATTCTCTTGATTGGAATTTCCACCAAATCCACCAAGTTCTTGCAACCACAGCCACCAGGATGAAGATAATCCAATCTACCAATTAGCAAACCAGTTGACTTGATACAGAGGGCTAAAGCTGTAGCCTCCCTCCTCGTGCACCGCCTTTACCCCCTTCAATAGCCAATCGATTGGCTCTCCTTTGAGCCAACCGAATACAAAGCAGTTGGCTATTCATGGCCTCTTGAAGCTGTTCTCGAGGAGTGTTTCAAATTTTGAGGAAGACATCTCTTCAGATTAGTGAAGAAGTTAACAAATTGCTGATGGAATTCATCCTCAACGACATAAGGGTCTCATCCACTTGTTGCTAAGGAGCAATCAGAGTTTCTATCAGGTCTTATTTGAGAAGACATCGCATCTTGGGATGCTATATCACACCACTCGAGAAAGGTATAACTTCTATACTCGTGGGATCTCGAAACGGGGGGAAACTAGTTCCTCCCATGTGATTCCGATCATAGGTGTTTTCGTTTCATTTGCTTGATCATTTTTTGCATTGATCTGATCATGTATTCGAAACTTTTTAAAACACCTATTTTTGTGTTTTCATGCTTCTACAATGCCACGAGATCCATGTGATCAATCCCTTCATGAATAGTGTAGTCTTAAAAAATAATGGTAAAATAAAAAGTGTGAAATGCAATAATAAAGGCCAAACCACATTGTAAATGGACACAATATTATAAAGTGGAAAGTTTTCTTAGGCACTTCTTAACCCTCTTCAACATAGGATATTCTATAGTTGAATGCTCGACCCAATCCACTAATGAATCACTTTAAACTACGGGTGACTCAACTGCAATTATAACCCCTCTTTGGACTCTTCCCAAAATGAAATTTAGACACTAATGGGCCTTGTTACAAATGTTATACTGGTTCTCTCATTAAGGGTCTGTATGCAATTTCACCATTACACCTGATACAGTTCATGCATGAAGAGTAAGAGCTCTAGCTACCATTGATCCCTTGCACCTCTTATCCTATGGTGGATCTACTACCTTTGATCCCATGCCTTTATGCGAAGCTCCATTACCTCATCTACATCTGATCCAACGATGGATTTTTTATGAAACTCTTCCTACTCTCCTCTTGTACTCATCTCACCATTGGAACCCTACCCGCCTAATCTCACCTCGTCGATGCCCAGATAACTCCAACGCCTATTTAGGCAGTGTCCCTATGCTCATGCAGGATGATAGACGCCCTCCTACATCTCTTGAGTCGATCATTCACTTCCCTTTGGTTTCTTCTCCTCACTCTACCTCAAGCACCATTGCTGATGCGATGGAGGTCCACTTCTCCGACTATCCTCATCACTAAGGATCACATAACACCTGAAGACAACCCAAAGACCCATTAGTGACGAGGATAGTTGGAGAAGTGGATCGCCATTGCATTAGCAATGGCGCTAGAGCCAGGGTAAGGAGAGGAAACCTAAGGGAAGTGAATGACTGGCTCAGGAGATGTAGGAGGGGGTCGATCGTCCTGCACGTGCTCAAGGACACTGCCTAAATAGGCGTTGGAGTGATCTGGGCACCAACGAGGCGAGATTAGGCGAGTAGGGTTCCAATGGTGAAATGAGTACGAGTGGAGCACGGGAAGAATTTCATCAAAAATCCATTGTTGGATCAGAACTAGATGAGGCAACAGAGCTTCGTGCAAAGGCATAGGATCAAAGGTAGTAGATCCACCATAGAATAAAAGGTGCAAGGGATCAATGGCAACTAGAGTCCTATTCTTCATGCGTGAACAGTATCAGGTGTAATAGTGAAATTGCATACAAACCCTTAATGAGCGAACCTGTATAACATTTGTAAAAAGGCCCATTAGTGGCTAAAATTAGTAACCAGAAGGTCCCTGAATGCTTGCACAAAGGCCTTTACGATTTTATAGATAGGTCCTTGGAGGGTTTTGATGTGAAATAAATGTTATGGAATGAGGACCTAAATGTGAAACTCTAAATGCAAGGTCCTATTGATGTCTAAATGCTATGAGATTTTCATTGGAGCTTAATTCAACATTTAAGAAGTTAATTCAACCCTTGGTTTATACTTTTAAACTAAAGCATGTGTTAAATTTGCAATTGGATCATCAATTTACATTTATGAATAGAATATCTTATTAATTGACCTAATTATGTATTTTTAACCCAAATTTGATGTTTTAGGTCTTTTTCCTTAATTTACACACTTAACCCTTTTATTGTGTTAATTAGATAGTGTTTCATCTAGTTTTGAACTTAACTTTGGCATTTTAGCTATGATAAGCCACACCTCATCATACCCACATGCTTAGGTTTTGCTAATTCCTTAGCAAATAACTCATTCAGTGCAAGGTAATGAAGTACCAGATAGGTAAGTGTGATGAAATATCTATTTAATCTTTTCAATTTGTTGAGTGTTTAGAGATGATCTTTAAGCTGAAATTTTTTCTGATAAACCAACTATGTTTATGTTTGGATGTTGTGAGAACCAGCTGCCTAGGAAGACTTAGCAGAACTTAAGACTGATATGACATAGACCATCTCTCGATCAACTAAGACTCTTGATATTTAAACCTTAAGTGCAATTTCCAGAACTTATGGTTATGCTCAGTGAATGGTCAGGACTAACTAGATGAACCCTAAAACTCAATCCCAGGGTTTCACGTATTTTTAAGTCCAGGTTGGTCCTAACTTCAACTCATGTCTTTGGATCAACTCTCAAAAATGAAGTATCAAATCCAATACTTATTGCGTTATGGCTTAAAGAATATTTGGTGTTAACAGGGTATTTGTAATGCACCCTAAAAATATTTTTGGTGGAGCATATGTACAGGACTTTGGAGAACATACTTGACTTATTCAAAAGAATGTCTTTTTTCAAAATTATTTTTGACTTTTTCTTTTTTTTCTTGCTTTTTCTCATTTTTCTGATTTTTTTTCTTTTTCTGAAAACAAATGTCAGTATGTCTCCTACAACTTTATTTGGTAGAACACACTTATTTGGTAGGTGAGTACTTTGGTGGAAAGAGCTTCTCCTAAATACAAGACTAAAGACTAGGACAAAGAGTCTACCTACATTCACAGGTAAGGACTCCACCTTCCTTAATGAACACTAAGGTTGAATTTTAAGGTCACAAGGTCTTTCCCGACACTGTGTAGTGTAAACCAAAGTTACTTAGACTCCTAAGCCAAAGAAAACCAACGAATCATGTACTGGTGACTCAGGTACAAGAATTCATCCTAAGTTAGGAGAAATCCTAGTCTATCTTGTCAATGCTTAAAGTGCATTAAGCCAAAACTTAAGCGAATCAAGCTACAGTGGTCAGAAAAGTCTAACCAGCAAATGTTGAATGCTCATAAACATTTATTCTATTTTTGTTTTTAGCTATAAGATCATAATTAAACACTTATAAGTCTTTTTAATGCATTTCTCTCGCAACAATAAGTACTTTAGGTCCCTTATTATATTTTTTAATTTTTATTTTTGACACTTTTTATATTTTTGACTTTGCAATTATTTTCAAATTTTCAAAATTTTTCAATTTTTTTGGTAGTTTCAATAATACTATACTATGTACACTACTGGTGTGTCGATAATTGCATTTTAGAAAATGATTTCACCATTTACACCCCCATGCTTAAATGATGTAATGTCCTCATTGTATGAATAGGGTGGATGCAAATGCATGCTCTACTTTTCACTAACTTAGACTGGGTGACGGAAGGAAGTCGGAATGAGAAGATAAAAATCTCTATGTGGACCATTTCAAGTCTGATACAAGTATTAGAGTGGAGAGTCAGGCTAAGTAGTGAAATGCATGACAAATGTGACTGTGAATGCATGCTAAAATGTAAGGATAAACACCTAAGGAAGAAATGGAAAATAAGAAAGATGAAAATCATTGTATACAAAAGATAGGTTTGCTAAGTTTAATGCCTTCAGCTAGGCACAAACCTTGAAGATATGTCAAAAGTAAGTTCAAAACTGGAGCAAAATGATAAAATGACAAGTCTAAGATCATGCAGCTCAATGAAAGGTTTTAATCTTTGTCCATTCACTGTGAAAGGTTTAGAATTGTCAATCTCAGTTATCCTAATAGCTCCATTGTCAAAAACTCTCAAGATTGTGAAAGGTCTAGTCCATTTGGATCTGAGTTTCTCTGGGAAGAGTTTCAGTCTTGAGTCGAATAGGACTTTCTAACTAAGGTGAAAGGACTTTCTATGGATGTGATAATCGTCGAAGGCCTTAAATTTATCCTTATAAATCCTCAAGCTTTCATAAGATTCATTCCTTAACTCATCAAGCTTGGAAATTTGAAGTCTTCTATGATCATCAGCCTTCTCTAGGTCCAAGTTAAACTTCCTGATGGCCCAATAGGCTTTGTGCTCAAGTTCTACGGGATGATAACAAGTTTTCCCATACACAAGTCTAAAAGGAGACATACCTAATGAGGTTTTGTGAGTTATCCTATATGCCCATAATGCATCAGAAAGGCAGGAAGACCAATCTTTCCTACCAGGTATGATGGTAGTCTGTAAAATCTTCTTGATCTCCCGGTTGGACAATTTAGCTTGTCCATTGGTTTGAGTGTGATAAGGTGTAGCAATCTTATGTGTCACCCCATACTTTTGAAATAGGGACTGGAAATGTGTGTTCCTAAAATGAGACCCTCCATCACTTATGATGACTTTTGGTACCCCAAATCTAAAGAAGATGAAGGCTTGGACAAATTGTGTCACAACTCTGTGGTCATTAGTTCTTAAGGGGATGGCTTCAATCCATTTTGAAAATAATCAACCACCAACAAGATATACTCGAAGGCATGAGAATTTGGAAAAGGTCCCATGAAGTCAATGGCCCATATGTCAAAGATTTCGCACACCATAATTGAATTCAAGGGCATCATGTCTTGTCAGCCAATACTGCCAAGAGACTGATAGCGTGAACATGCCCTGCTATACTCATGTGCATCCTTGAAAATTGTGGGTCAATAAAAATCACTCTGCAAAATTTTTACAGGAGTCTTTTTTCCAGAGAAATCATCAGCACATGCTTGGTCATGGCAGAACAACAAAATGCTTTCTATTTCCTTATCAAGGACACACTTCCTAAGGATCTGGTCTTCACAGTGCTTAAATAACCAAGGTTCTTCTCAATAATAGTGCTTGGCTTTGGATTTAAGTCTGTCTTTCTGATGTCGGACCCAATCAGAGGGAACGATTCCTGAAGTGAGGTAGTTGACAATGTCGGTATACTAGGGAAGATCAGAATGAATGACCAGCAACTGCTCATTAGGGAAGTGGTCAGTGATCGGAAGTAAAGGAGAAATCACCTCAGAAAGAAGGCAGGATAAGTGGTCAGCTACCACATTCTACTTCCTAGCCTTGTCATGAATCTCTATATCAAACTCCTACAACAGTAGGATCCTTCTGATCAAGCAAGATTTTGCATCCTTCTTGGCAAGAAGATGTCGTACTACTGTGTGGTTAGTGTAGACTATAATGTGGAAACCTAAAAGATAAGGTCTAAATTTTCCAGTGCAAATACTATTGCTAGCAATTCCTTTTCGGTGACTGTGTAATTCCTCTGAGCTTCATCTAAGGTCTTGCTAGCATGGTAAATGACTGTAGGTTTCCCATCCAATTTTTGACCAAGGACTGCCCCTACTACATAATCAGAGGCATCACACATGATCTCAAATGGGTGAGGCCAATCTGGGGGTTGCAGCATTGGTGCCTTGGTAACTAGATCACGAAGTGTCATACATGCATGAACACAATTGTCAGAGATCTGGAAGTCCACATCTTTAGAGAGGAGATTGGTCAGAGGTTGGGCTATTTTTGAGAAGTTTGTTATAAAGCGGCGATAAAAACCAACATGCCTGAGAAAAGATCGGATTTGCTTAACCGACGAAGGTAATGGCAGATCATAAATCAATTTTACCTTCACACGGTCAACCTCAATTCCTCTCTCAGAATAAGGTGACCTAAAACAAGTCCTTCTGGTACCAAGAAGTGTGATTTCTCCCAAGAGAGTACCAGATTCACATTTATGTATCTTTGCAGGACCTTGGTTAGGTGGTCTAAACATGCATCAAATGTGCTCTCGAAGATTGAGAAGTCATCCATGAAGGCTTCTAAACAATTACCCACAAGTCGAAAAATATTGCAAACATACACTGCTGAAAAGTAGTAGGTGCGTTACACAATCCAAATGGCATCCTACGGAAAGCAAAGGTTCCATAGGGGTGATTGTGCGGCAATCATAGTACTTAAATGACCTGAATTAAGTTAGAATTTAGCATAATGAATTAAGTTAGAATTTAGCATAATGGTAGTAGAATGAATGCATAAATAGCATAGATTGCATCTTTCCTATTCCATTTAGATATGCATAAAATAATGTTATAATGTACTGATTAGTGCATTATTTGGATTGTAGGCAATAAAAAGACCAGGAGATGGCCTGAAGCTAGATCTGAAGTAGAGAAGAAGCTAGTGCTGGAGTAGAAGCTCTAGAATAAAGAGGAAGAAATAATGTAGGGAGAGGTATACTACTCTACTAAGTAGAATTTTAATGTAGAGTTAAATTATGAAGAACATAGGACCTTTCCTAGCCTTAAGATAGCCCTGGAGACCCTCCTAAACCCTAGCCACCCTTAGATTAGGTCACCTCAGCCTAGGATACCTCAAAACCCTCATTCCATCCCATATCTAGACATCCAGGTATGTTGCTGGACATCCAGAGCCCTTAGACACAAACCGCAGACCTAGAACCCAGTTCTACTAGAATATTGGACGTCCAAACAAGGTGTTAGACATCCAATTTCTGTAGAATACCAAGACAAAACCTAAACTCTTCCCTGACTCAACATTGGACGTCCAAACCAGAGTTCTGAACTTCTGATTTTGAAGTTTAAGTCGTCTGATTATAAAATCAGATGTCTAGAACCCTTCTCCAATCCCTCTTTTTGAAATCAAGCTTAGATCTTGATTTCCTAAGCCCCTAAACCCAATTCTACACCTTAGGGACCATAAATTAAGGTACCCTAAGCCTAGTACACTACCTTAAGACCCTCCTAAGAACCTAATTAGGTTCTTACTAAGCCAAATTGACTTGGATATAAATCAATCACACTCACCTAGTCAATTGGACTCATAGAGTCCAATTGAGCTTAGATCTCAACCAGCACAAGTCTAATTGGACTCAGTAAGAGTCCAATTGACTCAAGCCTAACCTAATTGGGTATTTTCTCTCCTAATTAGACATACATTCACTCAATTAAACTTGTGATAAGTTTAATTGCACATTCATTTTAGTATTAGGGTTTATAACCCTAATTCTAGGAGCCCACCTAAACCTAACAACCTAGACCTATAGAACTCGACCTAGACCACTCACACACGCCTCCATAGCCACGCACACACACCCACACACACACCCATACCTGCCACCTCTAGAGTTCTCTAGAGCCTTCCAAAGGTGGCACCACCTTGAAGACTAAAAATAGTCTTAAAGGAGTCCACAACTTACCTCAGAAGGTGGATCTAAGAAGACCCACTCCCTACCTCCCTAGCCGCCACTTAGGCCTACTTCTAGAGAATTCTACAATTCTATAGAGGGCTACTCCATTGGCCACCCAAGAGTCTATAAAGAGACCCTCTTGGACAACCATCCACCCCATCTAGCCATCTATCATTTTAGCTCCATTTCATGTGCATCTCCATCCATGATCTCCATCACCTCCACCACTCCATCTCCATGCCCAAGGCTAGAGAATCTCTCCACCACCTCTCAAGAGGTTGGCCTACCCACCATTGGTTGTCCCTCTCTTCCCTCCTACCACCTCAAGCCCCACAGGCCATTGGAGACTACCTCCAATGCCCTAGCTTCCCTTAGTAGATAAGTTGTTCTTCATATTTTAATTTTCACATTATTTTACTGCTTAGTAGTGTAGTGATCCTCTACCTAAATGATGCATGCATAATCTTTCGTAGATCCACATGTGCATCCATATTTTGCTAACTAGAATTCATGCTTTAATCATTCATGTACAAGCTTTCCTCTATTTGTGATTGTAATGGTGACATACTTTGAGCAATGAAATCATCATTTTATCTATCTCTATTGTGGTCATGAGTTGCCTGATTTAATTTCCTATTACATTGCAACAAAATGTCGGTTCTTGAAGATATAAGCAACCTTGCGATTGACACATTTTCCATTACTAACCATCGTGAAGTACAAATTGTGTGCACAAGTACCCACACCTTCACTTTCATAGTTTATTTGATGCATGCACATGTAGTAAGGGTTAACAACACGACTGGCACAACTTTCATTTGCAGGCTTGAAACTGGCGTACAATTTTAAGCAAGTAGTAAAAAGATCAAAATCAATTTCACCTTTCTAAACGCCTCACTGAGATCGACCGAGACTCACCATCTCATTAACTTAATTTTTGTTGAGTCGTATTTCGCAACTATACTACAACGTTTTCCTAATAAAAAATGCGATCTACGAAAGCCAACAAGGGGCAGTTGAAGGTCATTTTTTCTAGTCATCAGGGTGGATTGCCACCTAATTATAGCCTAAATAGCCACCCAAAAAGTAGAAAAATCTTTTCCCTGCCAATCTTTCCAGTATCTGATCAATGAAAGGCAATGGGAAATGATCTTTCTATGTGGCTTGGTTGAGTTTATGATAGTCTATACATACTCACCAGGAACAGCAGTCCTTGTAGGGATGACTTCTCCAGACTCAGTGGTTATGACAGTAAGTCTGACCTTCTTAGGCATAACCTAAACAGGACTTACCCACTGACTATCAGTGATAGGGAAAATAATTCCATTGTCTAACCACTTAATCATTTCAACCTTTACCACCTCTTGAAGTGTGGGGTTCAGTCTTCATTGTGGCTATTGAGTAGGTCTAGATCCTTCTTCAGTGAATATTCTATGGGTACAATAAGAAGGACTAATGCCAATGAGGTCAGCTAAGCTCCATCCTATAGTATGTCTATGTGCTCTCAAGACTGATAAGAGTCATGATTCCTGATGAGACGATAAGTGGGAATTTACAATCATAGGATAAGTTTGATCTTACCCTAAGAAGAACTACTTTAAAGAGTCAAGAAGAGGTTTAAGCTCAATAGGTACAGGTTCATATGAAGAAGTAGGTGTGGAGATCTCAAAAGATCTTAGAGACACTAAAGGGATTAGAGGTACGTCATCAGTCTCTAAGGCTGGTGTCTTAGGAAGAATCAGATCTAATATAGAAGGGAATTGAGGTTCTAAGGTCAAAGAATCAATCAATGTATCCTCAACCAACTTGTCCAACGAATCTAAAGAGTAGATCACTTCAATTAAACTGCAACATGGTCCCTTCTCTACCTTTAAAATATCAATCTTCATCTTCTGATCTCCAAATTTCAATTCTAAAAGACCCTCCTCACAATATATGTTCGCCTTGGCTGTCGCCAAGAAATGTCTCCCTAGTATGATGGGTGTGTTTTGTATATCCTTAGGTACTTCCATGTTAAGGACAATAAAGTCTACAGGAAATTAAAAGTCCTTGACCCACACTATAACATCCTCTAACACTCCCTGAGGTGTCTTAATTGATCGATCAGCTAATTGCAGGGACACCTCGGTTGGCTTCAAATTGCCAACCTCAAAATGTGTCAATAGAGAGGTTGGGATAAGATTGATGTCAAGTAAGGCTCTATTGAATGTGGTGTTTCCTGTCATACAAGAGAGAAGAGGGGTGCCTAAGTCTTTCTTCTTAATAGGGAGGCTACTAGAGATGATGGAACTAACTTGTTCCGACAAAATGATAAGCCTACTTCCTTTCTGAATTCTAGCTTTACACTTAGGTGTACATAGGTCTTTCAAGAACTTAGTGTAAAGTGGGATGTGGCGTATCGCATCTAACAAGGGGATGTTTATATGGACTTGCTTAAAGAGCTTGAGCAGATCCTACTCAGGAGCCACACCAGATTGTTTCTTTTTCCCTTTTCCCTTCTTCTTTAAAGCCTCCATAAATAGTACAAAAGTGGTAATGGGAGGGTCATTCCTAGGTTGAGAGGAATCAGGAAGAGGTAAATCAGATGGAGGAGTGGAGGTAGAAGGTCCAGAAAAAGATGTAGAAGCAGGAAATGGTGGATCTACATTGCTTCTACCACTCCTAGTTGTGATGGCATTCGGTTCAGCTCTAGACATAGATGGTGCATCAATGTTTGGCAATAGAGGTGGTTAGGATTGAGAATAGGAAGTATTTGGATCTATGTAGAACTCATGTTCATGTAAGGTTTGTGAAATAAGGTGTACTTGACCTTGCACTAGAGATCTAGGTTGAACATACCTCTAGGAAGGCATGTTCCTCGGGTTGGGTTGTGCTTCAGATGGGAGTGAATGTGTTTGACAGGATTCTATCAAGTGTGAAACCTGGGCTCTCATCTCAGCTAGTGCCACACCCTGCTTCTGCTGCATCGCAATATTTTGTTGCTACATGTCAACAAGAGCTTTCATGATTGACCCCAACTGATCATCTCGTGTAGGCTCAGATTGAGAGTATTGGGTGGGCCTATGTTGGGGTTGCTGGTAGGCACGCGGTGGATACTCGTGTTATGGTGGAGGTGGTGCTCGAATCAGGTTTTGAAGTGGTGGTGCAAAAGGTTGATGGAAGTTAACTATGTGTATTTCTGGACCACAAGAAATTTGAATGATTACGCCATCCAGGGTTGTAGGTTTGGGAATATGGGTCATTGTGAATGGCATGGAGCTCCTCAAAAGCTCCAAGATGTGCGGGGAATTCAATGTATGGAGGAAAAAAGGTTCCTCTCATCGATAAAGGATATGGAAAAGAACAATTAGGAAGTGGTGGTTGTGTCACAGATGGATTGTTCACAATTTCCCTTCCTGTGGGAAATTGAGAAGTGCATGGTCCAGGTGAATGAGAAGTAGATGAAGGTTTAGATAGGAACTTCCATACTTCATCTACTTTCTTCTCGATTGGGCCCACCTTATCCAACTGACTAGCCACTATCTCTAAGTCTCGTGTGCTGGATTGGGCTTCATGTACCCTTTAATGTGAGTGGGAATGCGAGGACTTTCTATTAAACACACTCATCGAAGTGTTATTTATAGAGTTCTTAGCCATGCCTTCGAAGAGCTTGAAGGTTGAGTCCTGGTCCCGACATAAGAAGTTGCCTCCACATGTGGCATCAACGAAATTTCTTGTGTCATCATGGAGCCCACGGTGGGGCATTTTTGCAGAAGCTCGTGAAATTTCTCCCAAGCCTTATGCATCTATCCTCCTAAATTTTGTGAAAAAGTGGTGATAGCATGACTCAAAGCATTAGTGCAGCCTACGAGAAAGTACTACTTTAAGAACTCATGTTCTAAAGAAGCCAATGTCTCTATCAGTGTAGTCTGTGAAGGAGTTCTAAACCAGAAGGTGGCTTTATCCTTAAGTGAAAAGAACATTTTCATTAGCAACATGTGTTGATCATGGCCTTGCAGACCCAAAGTCTGGGCGAAATTTTTCAGCTCTTCTAAATGCTAAAAAGGATCCTGAGAAGCAAGACCATGGAAGTGAGGAATTAAAGCTATGATGTTTGGCTTCAGTTCAATAGCATGACCCCCAGCAGGATAGTGTACCGCAGGCATAGGTGGTGCAACTGCAGGATTATAGTAATCCCATAGTTGAGGTTTATGAGCCTAGGGATTGGTTGCTAGAAGATTAATAGCTTGAGTAAGCTGTTGCACCTGTTGGGTTAAGATATTCATTTGTAATTCTATATTGTACAGGTGTTGTAGGTTAGGTTGTGGACCTCTCTCTAGTTGTGGTTGGTTAGGAAAGTTTGGGTAGGGAAGAGGTTGAAACCTATGATGTGGAGGTGGTGGTCGTGGAGGATGTGAAAAAAGATGAGGAGGAAGTTCTTCAAAATCCTCAAACTGTGCAGAATCGTGGTGATCTAGACACATCCATTTAGGTTAAAATGCCTATTTATGGATGTTCCTAGGCTTAGATTTGCATTCCATAATATAAATATTGCGTAGCATGCTTCATTCTGCATTTAGAGTAGTTGTGTATATTTTAGGTTAATTGCATCCTTTTTGTGGTCAAGAGAGGAGATTTATTTTGGAGCCTCGGATTAACGATCCGACTGTATGAATCTTATCAGGATGACAATCGAAGTCCAACGCCTCCAAAATTGCTTTGATCGGAGTCCTGTAGCACCATATACAGTTTGAGGAAGATCAACGACCAAGGGACTAAGTGCAGTCAAAGTACTTGCCAGCCATACCACCCTAGATAGTTCATTAGCTACCCAATTTCCAAGAAAACCACCGAAAAGTGAGTCAGTGCAAAAAGTGTGTAGATGCCTAGACTTAAAATCTTCTTAAATCAGAGGTCGGGTTGACAAGTCGCATACTTATCATCCCAAATTATTTACCAGTTTAAGATAAGATTACTTGGCGAGGACTCGAGACTAAGTCCACATTCGAGTGGATGCCCGGGCTAATTAAGCCCGAAGACCTGAAGAGTCTAAGTATTCAGGTCTCAAAGTATCAATTCCTAAAGTTTGCAACTCCTATGCCTAAGTTCTCGTCTCCTAATTCTAATTTTTTTTTTTAAGATGAAAAATGGGAAATTACTGTTATGGCTAACAAAAAGATTCATCAAAAATATCTACCTCCCATGCTTAGCTAATGCAATGTCCTCATTGTTAAAATGAAAGCATGCAGGAGAGTAGAAGTGGAAGAATAGCACCTGATTTTTGCGAGATACTGGTCAACAAGGAATAGCCTTTTCATGTGTTGAGTTTAGTGCCTTCAGCTAGGTAATGATCGGCCCACGGTGGTTAAGGCAAGGTAAGAGCAACCTTGTCCGAGACAGGTTCAAGGAGCATATGGTCAACAAAGGGTTTGAGATGCTGTCCGTTGACCTTGAAGATATCACCTTCGAAATTATCTAGATCGGAGTCACGTAGCATCATACGAAGTTCGAGGAAGATCAATGGCTAGGGGGCAATGCAACATCCATACGGGCTTCAGATGAAAAATCCGACCATACGGATGGATCCGAAGCAACGATCATAGTCCGGCAATGTGGGAATCATCTCGATCTGAGCATCGTGGCACCCCCTGCAACAGAAAGAAGAATGGACTGCACAAATGGTGCCCCGTGGCGCCATCTGTGCAGTCCATCCCAGGCTGCCCAACATCAGCCAGCATCATCCATGACCTTCAAGCTGTTGGATCTTGATCCAACAACTGAGAAGCCTCCACACCACACGCCTCCCTACGACTTAAGGGAGAGCCGAGTGCAGCGATTGAGTGCTCTCTGCCGATCAAGGGGTGCGGGTTCGAGTCCCACGGACGCCCCAAATCGGAATTGGATGCACGTAGCGCAGCGCAAGCATGCACGCGCGCAGGCGCATGCATAGCCAGTGCACAAGCGCGCACGCGTGATGCACGGACCAGCTGCGTGTGGGCAAGTGCTTACTTGGTGCAAGCCTACAACGATGCCTAAGCTAGACCTACAGCGACGCTTACAGCCGTCGCTAATTGTTCGCAGGCATAAGGCCATCTGCACGAGCCAGCGGGCATGAGCTGGCTACAGCAATACTTATAGCGACGTCCTAGAGGTCACTAATGGTCCCATGTCTATTCTAGCCTCTTCTCCTCCACTATAAAAGGACCTACACCCCCTCCCTTCCAAGCCATCTCTACCTACTCTACTCCCACCTAGTCCCAAGCTCTAGCAAGCCTACCAACTCTCTATTAGAGCTTACTCTCAAGCTCCCAAGATGCCTATTAGTGTAACAAGACTCTACCCCACCAAATACTCCTCCAACTTCCGATCCCCATTCATAGGTCACCTTGGAGCCGTCCTCCCACCTCCATTCCAGTAGCAGATCATCTCTGCCTTCTCACCTCCATTTCGGAGCTACGCTGAAGCTTTCCTCTACCCGACGTCCTCCCGCTTCTCACCTCTGTTGTCCTGCTTCCCAACTTCATCCGAGCTTCCACCAGGCACCGTCATCTCACTGAATAGCCACTACGAGAGATTTGTTCTCACCTCCCTCTCTTTTTATGTTTTCTAGATTATTGTAGTTGACATTCATGCAATATATCATATTCGATTCTATCTCTCTCATGTGATTGCTTGTCATCTTATTTCAAAAATTAAAAAAATAACAAAACCACAAAAGACCAAAAAGAAACAAATCGAAATGTGGTTTTCATACAAAGTAAACATCTCCCCCTGGTGTTTGACCCTAGACTCCTTAGGAGTTTCGGTATAAATTATATTTGATCACTAGTTTTGCAACTACGACGATAGGTTACTCGTAACCCCAATTTCAAACATGCAAAACCCATGTGATCACTTTTCTATGATGTAGACACAATTATTGAGGGTAAAATGCCTATTCATGCATGTTCCTAAGCTTATATTTGCATTTCAAGTTATAAATATTGCATAGCATGCATCATTCTGCATTTAGAGTAGTTGTATATAATTTAGGTTAATTGCATCCTTTTTGTAGTCAGGAGAGAATGATATTTATTTCGGAGCCTTGGATTGACAATCCAACTGTATGGATCTGATCAAGACGATGATCGGAGTCCAACGCCTCCGAAATCGCCTCAATCAGAGTCCCATAGCACCATATGCAATCCAAGAAAGATCAACAGTTGAAGGACTAGGTGACGCAATCCAGAGTGTCAAACGATTAATCCGACCGCACGGATGGATTCGAGTCGACAATCACAGCCCAACGACATGAAAATCGACTCAATCTGATTTCTATAGCATCCCCTACAAAGGAAAGATGGATGACCCAAATTATGCCACATGACACAACCCAGGCCACCCATGCACACACATGCGCCACCACACGCACACAACAATGCGAGTGCGCGTGCGTGGGCAGAGGCACTCACGCACAAGCGCAGCGGCGCATGCAGCAGCACAACACACGAGCGAAGGCAGCAGCAGCAGCGACACATATCGCGCGTGCGCGCGTGACAAGGGCGCGTAGAGCGTGCACCAGTGGTGCAACAGCAAGGGCGCGTGAGCAGGATCTTCAGCTACATTTGTGGCGGATCTTCAACGACATTTATGATCGTCACTAAATGTCCTGTATGCGAATTTGATTCTTTCCTCCACTATAAAAAGACCCCTACCCCTCCCATTTTTCTTCATCTCTTCCTTTCTTCCTCTCACCACCTCCAAGGCTCTAGTGAGAGCTTGTCCCAAGCCCGAGATGCTCCTCTACAGTAGAACCAAACATTTTCCTGCCTCTCATCCCCCTTCGTGGAGCATCATGTGGCCATCTTCTCACCTTCCTTTGGGAAGAAGATCCTCGCCGCGACACCGTCATGCCCCATCCTCCATCATTTGACTCTGTCCTCGTTCGTCCCGCTCCTCACCACCTTCCTCCAGGTGACATTAGAGCGAGTCATCCTCCAAGCGACCATCGAGGGGGATTTCTCTCACCTCATTCTATCTTTTTACACTTTCGTAGTGTAACAAACACTTGCTTATGAATAGATGATTGTTTCTCTCCCTCTCTCTCTTATATTTTTGCAAGTAGATAAAGTTTTCATCGACCTAATCTCTTGCTTGCTAAAAACTAAAAAACAATTAGAAAAGATAAAAATGACCATAAATAAATAAAAGCGAAGTGTGAATTTTTGTAAAACCAAACGTTCGCCTCCCCGTGTTCGACCCAGGACTCACTTTTTGAGTTTCGGTTATAAATTTTATCTGATAGGCACGTTTTGCAAGCTACGACGACGAGTCCTCCAAACTTCTAATTCTAATTCGCGAAGCTCGCCTGCATCATTTTGTCACCGTTGACAGGGAGGCAACGCTCTTTGGTTTTTCTCACGTTTTTCTGCCTTAACTTTTTAGCTCACTTTGCTCATTTCTTTATGTGATTATAGGTACTCTTCCAAGGCGAGCCAAAGCGGATAGATCAGAGTAAAGTGTTGTTAAAGAGTTTTGTAAGTTTATCCCCACCACCCCCACCTTAGTTTTCATTCCATAACCTAATAACTCAAACCCAAATCAACTTAGGTGCTTTTATAAACCCTAGGATAGATTTAGTTATTTGTTTGCCACTTCCACTCACCTCGCCATCCACATAAATAAAATAAAATAAAATAAAGTTACCTAATTGTGGGATTTTCTGAAAGAGACACACCTTAACACCCACAACTCTCGACTTAAGACGCACCACTCCACTTTGATTCTACCACTTAACTGGGATCTAACCTATGGACCTGGTACACTTAACTCAACACACAAATAAGTGATTAGAAATCTGATTAGGTTAAGACTTTTTGTGTGCCTTAATCAAGTGGTGCAATAGGCCAATTGTTTGAACTATTTGAGCCGCACCACTCAATCTAAAACTGATCCATCAAGTAGCTTGCCACTTAGGGTTGATTCTTAGGGTTGAACCAAGTACTCCACATTATTTTTTATTTTTAAAGGAACATATCATCACCCATGTTTTCAAAACTTGGAGTGTTCTACTAAACCTTGATTGAACCAACCTAAGAATTAAACCCTAAAAGCTACTAAATAAGGTTAAACACTAAAAGGCACATCATCAAATAACCTTGTTTGCAAACCCTGGTTATGCACGCACACACATTTGAATCAATCATTAAGGGCACAACCCATCTAAAGGGCCCATCACATTCCAAGAGCACAATCATCCCAAGCCTAATTAAAACCAAGTAAACGTTGGCCTTAAGGATTGATTCGCTCTTTGGGGCTCAGACTAAGATTTTCTTTGATTAATCTGCTTCTACTAATCCATCTGATGTCTAGCTAGGGGAGTAGTGTCAAACGACCGTGGCTGGGGGGTACACTAGGAATCGAAGGCATAATCCAAAGGAAGAACCTTCTCCCCAGTCCCTCCTTCTAACTGGTTGGATTGACCAGATAAAAGTAGACCAAATTGTTTATAATCTCAAGACTGGTCCTGGGAGTCTGTAGGTCTTTAGGCTAACCCACCTAAGGACAGGGTTGATTGCTTGTACTACAGGGCTCCTTTCTCTCTTCTGATTTCCCTCCTACTCCACAATGTATCCTTCCACATCTTTCACACATTTTCAATCCTATCCTCCTACCACCACTTATCCCCAAGATGATTACTATTTCGACTTGACTTGTAATTACCCATCCACTAGCTGGGATGACTTTGATTGGGGATATGAATACGGACCTCAGTGTCTAGGGTCTAACTCTGGACAACGAGACTATGATTACTATCCTTCCCAGAGGTACAATGATTATAGATCTCCATCCTTTGATGATCAACCTAACCAGATCTACAACCATGAAGGATATGCTAATTATAACACTTACTCTCCCCAGAAGTATGCTGAATATAGGTCGCCACCATTCTTTAAACAACCTGAAATGACCTACTATCAGGGAGGGACCCAAGAACCACAATATCTTGACTCCCCTAGATTTAACCCGAACCCACCCAACCCTGAATTGAACCAGTTGGTTCAGGTGAACCAGATCTAGGATAGGGTGCTGGCTAATTTGAGGAACACTATACAATCTTTAGAAGCTCAGCCAACACCATGTGCTGTAGCATTAGAGCCTATGATAAAAATGATTGATGAACTTAATAGTTCTCTACTGGATTTGCTCCAAAATGTTAGGGATAGGGACTTGGGTGAGTTTCTTCTTGGGAAATTATCGAGGTTGAGGATGAAATTTGTGGTTGCCCTAGTCAAATCTTAGGATGATTCTCAAGATGAAACCCCTTCAAGAGAGCCAATGTCTGAACCTGCTTAGGCGCCTGTCGGGGGGATACATAATCTGAGATTGGAGATGACCAGATTGGTCTAAAGCAACCCTTAGAGGATGAACCAATTGATTCACTCGAGATCTCCGAGCCAAGGAGCGAAGAAAAATATGTCTCTTTGAACCAGGAAATGACAATCGATTTTGAGACATATATAAATGAGGATCATGAATTCTTTGACTCTGAGGGTGAAGAATCTCTTAGTGAAGTCTAACTTGAGTGTAAGGAAGATGATTTTAGTGAGACAAATGGGCGTGAGGAATCTGATGAACCATTTGATAGCCCGTTCATTGAAGATTTAGATTCGGTTGGGGCTAACTTGGAGGATTCAAATCCTCATTTACTAGAAGATTCAATCAATAGCCCATTCCTTAACCACACCCCAAAGGGATTGATTTTGATTTAGAAATCATTACACCCAAGGCAATCCTGATTCAACCGCAATTATTGGACTTGGGTACTTTAGATGGGGTCTACAACGATTTGGAGGTCCCAGAAATATTGATTTCAGAGGATAGGAAGTTGGAATTAAAAATCTGGGAAGCTAATTTTGAGGGAACTTTGATTTTGGATCTGAGGGTTCTTGTTGACCTGAAACCACCTACCTTCTATCAGGACCCTTATCATATCTTTCACGTCCGACCCAAGCCTGGAATAGTTGACTATCTTCCTGAGCTGAACTATAAGTGGACACCCAATTTTAATGAATCAGATCAACCCATTGTCCAACACTTTGGTCCTGGGTTGCACACCACAAAACCGCAGGCCCAGCCCCGCAAGTTTAACAACCTTCAGTTCTGGGTGATTTTTATCCAGAACCTTAGAACCACTCGACCCTGGGGCATGGGTCTACATCATAATCTGGTTCATGTCTGTGGACATCTTCTGCTGGCGGGTTTCAGGATCAACCCTTTGATTTTGTTTCTGACCCACACTTGTGAATG
This sequence comes from Thalassia testudinum, assembly GCA_037157565.1. Lineage (NCBI taxonomy): Eukaryota > Viridiplantae > Streptophyta > Magnoliopsida > Alismatales > Hydrocharitaceae > Thalassia > Thalassia testudinum. The sequence continues at coordinate 53,675,675 of JAZHRO010000025.1, read as the reverse complement.
CTCAATTTCTTCCTTGTATGTATGTTATGCGTAGCTGAAGGCAATAAATTTAGTGCATGTGTATACTCTCTTCTCTCTGCGGAGCTGATCGGGTTTTCTTGATACTCAGGTGATATTCTGTTTACTTTGCCCTTTTCCTATCTTTATTTTTACAATGAGGACATTGCATCATTTAGGCATGGGGGTGGAAACTTTATCCTGAAATTATTTTGTTAACTCCATAGAATTTCATTTATTTTATTTAAAAAAATTTTTGAAAATTCATAAAGATAAAAAAAAGAAGAATTAAGCAAAGATAACTTAGGCTTTTGGATGTTATTAACTTTAGGAAACAATATGATAGGACCTGAACACTTAGACTCTTCAGGTCTTCGAGCCTAATTAGCCTGTGTGTCCACTCGAATGTGGACTTAATCTCGAGTCCTCGCCAAATAATCTTATCTTAAACTGGTAAATAATTTGGGATGATAAGTATGCCACTTATCAACCCACCCTCTAATTTGAGGGGGCTTTAAGCCTAAGCATCTACACACTTTTTGCACTAACTCACTTTTCGGCGGTTTTCTCAGAAATTGGGTAGCTAATAAACTATCTAGGGTGGTATGGCTAACAAGTTGTCCGTGGTAACAGCTCATCGACCGATTGTCCAAAGCCCAGCCACAAGACCATTTTCGTCGTACTGCCTTTAGGTAAATCTTAGATCAGGGAAGCCACCTACTTTAAAAAAAATGATAAGAAGAAGAAAAAGAAAAAAGCTATAAAAAAATAGAAAAAGGAGAAAATAAAGAAAATAATAAAGCCACACTTCGCCGCCCGAGTATGGCTGGCAAGTGGTCATGGGTAACAGCCCATTGGCCAGTTGTTCAGAGCACAGCTCATAAAAATGCACAATAATTCCCAAAGCACTTAGGGAAGAAGCGGGGAAGTAGAATAAATCGGGGAGATATACACTAGGTTCGCCCTTGTGTTGACCCCATAAATAAAAGGAGGGAGAAAGCTACCAATCAAAAAGATAAACCTTTAGGCAAGGTCACCTAGGGTCGTAGAAACCCGTAGTCCGTTTCAACAGCTGCTTAGTGAGTCTTTCACATTTTTCACAAGATGCTTAGTACTTAGAGTCCTTTTTGAGTCTTGGGCGGGTTGGGTAGCTATAAAAGGTTATCCCGACACTCTCAAACTCCAAAAAGTACATAAAAAAAAGAAGAAAAAAATAAAAAGAAAAAAAATTGTATCTTCCCTTTTCAAATAAGGCGAGAACTTGGCCAATCTGCATTCTGGCAGACACCTGGGTACTGTTGAGTTTTCGTTGTTTAGGACCTTAGTTGAAATTTTCTATTATTAATAAATGACTTAGGCCTAAGTGATCGAATCCTAATTCTATTTTTATAAATAGCATGTAGTTTAATTTGCTAGGGACTAGCAAAAGATAAGCATGGGGGTATGATGTAGACACAATTATTAAAGGTAAAATGCCTATTCGTGCTTGTTCCTAGGCTTATATTTGCATTTCATGTTATAAATATTGCATAGCATGCATCATTCTACATTTAGAGTAGTAGTATAAAATTTAGGTTAATCGCATCCTTTTTATGGTCAGGAGAGAAGGATATTTATTTTGGAGCCTCGGATTAACGATCTGACCGTACGGATCTAATCAAGATGACGATTGGAGTCCAACGCCTCTGAAATCACCTCAATCGAAGTCCCGTAGCACCATATGCAATCCAAGAAAGATCAATGGCTGAGGGACTAGGTGACGCAATCCAGAGTGTCAAACAACAAATCTGATCACACAAATGGATTCAGGTCGACGATTGCATCCCAACGGTTTGAAAATCGACTCAATCCGACCTCTGTAGCATCCCCTACAAAGGAAAGAAGATGGACGGCCCAGATTGCACCACGTGGTGCAACCTAGGCGCCCATGTGCATGCACACGCAACCGCACGTGCATGGAGGCATGCACGCGCAAGCGCAACAGCTCAGCACACGCACGGAGGCAGTGGCAGCAGCGACGTGTATTGCGCCTACGCGCGCGACAAGGGCGCGTACAGCGCGCGCCAATGGTGCGGCAGCAGGGGCACATGAGCGGGATCTTCAGCTACATTTGCGGTGGATCTTTAGCGATGTTTATGATCATCACTAAATGCCCTGCATATGAATTTTATTCTTTCCTCCGCCATAAAAGGACCCCTACCCCTCCCATTTTTCTTCATCTCTTCCTTTCTTCCTCTCACCACCTCCAAGGCTCTAGTGAGAGCATGTCCCAAGCCCGAGATGCTCCTCTACAGTAGAACCAAACATTTTCCTGCCTCTCATCCCCCTTCGTGGAGCATCATGTGGCCATCTTCTCACCTTCCTTCGGGAAGAAGATCCTCGCCGCGACACCGTCATGCCCCATCCTCCATCATCTGACTCTGTCCTCGTTCGTCCCGCTCCTCACCACCTTCCTCCAGGTGACATTAGAGCGAGTCGTCCTCCAAGAGACCGTCGAGGGAGATTTCTCTCACCTCGTTCTATCTTTTTACGCTTTCTTAATGTAGATTTTCCACTTTCGTAGTGTAACAAACACTTGCTTATAAATAGATGATTGTTTTTCTCTCTCTCTCTTATATTTTTGCAAGTAGATAAAGTTTTCATCGACCTAATCTCTTGCTTGCTAAAAACTAAAAAAAAGATAGAAAAGATAAAAATGAACAAAAATAAATAAATGCAAAGCGCAAATTTTTGTAAAACCAAACGTTCGTCTCCCCGTGTTCGACCCGAGACTCACTTTTCGAGTTTCATTTATAAATTTTATCTGATAGATGCATTTTACGAGCTACGATGATGGGTCCTCCAAACCCCTAATTCTAATTCACGAAGTGCGCCTGCATCATTTTGGCACCATTACTGGGGACGTTTACTTTGTATGATCGCACAGGTTTCGGTGTTTGAAATCAGGGTTACGAGTAACCCGTCGTCGTAGTCACAAAACTCATAATCAAATATAATTTATATCGAAACTTCAAGGGAGTCCTGGGTCAAACATAGGGAGGCGACATTTACTTTGTATGAAAACTACGCTTTGATTTGTTTCTTTTTGGTGTTTTAGGGTTTTGTTATTTTTTTAAAATTTTTGAACTAAAATGACAATCAATCACAAGAGAGAGATAGAATCGAATATGATATATTGCATTAATGTCAATTACAATAATCTAGAAAACATAAAAGAGAGAGAGGTGAGAATAAATCTCCCGAAGCGGCTGTTCGGCGAGACGACGGTGCCTGGCGGAAGCTTAAACAAAGGAGTTGGGAAGCAAGATGACAGAGGTGACATGCGAGAAGATGTCAGGTAGAGGAAAGCTTCAGTGTAGCTCCAGAATGGAGGTGAGAAGGTGGAGATTATCTGCTACCGGAATGGAGGTGGGAGGACAGCTCCAAGGTGACCTATGAATGGGCATGGGAAGTTGGAGGAGTATTTGGTGGGGCAGAGGTTAGCTACACTAATAGGCACCATGGGAGCTTGAGAGCAAGCACTAACAGAGCGTTGGTAGGCTCGCTAGAGCTTAGGAGTAGGTGGAAGTAGAGTAGGTAGAGATGGTTTGGTAAAGGGGGTGTGCAGGCCTTTATATAGTGGATGGGAAGAAGAGAATCCTGCGCATAGGCATTCAGCGACAGCTACAAGCGTCACTAAAGGCCACTCAAGTTGTCACTGAAGATCTGTGCCTCTTCATTGCCTTAGCTGGCACACGCACTGCACAAGCCATTTAGTGACAGCAGCATGTGTCACTAAAGGCTGCCTTTTTGTCGCTGTAAATCCCACGCCCACCGCTCACGCCTTCAACTGTCTTCGCTCGACGAGATCTCCAACCGTTCATCTTCAATCGTGCGATGCGCAAGTAGACGCGCCTCTCTGAAATTTGAATCGCGTGCCCCGCATGATCAGCCGTTGGATGCACCTCCTAGACGTCTTATCTGTGCACGTCAGCTGGTGCGTTCTCGAGGTGCATCGGCAGCCGCGTGCAGCATCCGTGCTCATCTGTACATCCACATAGCTACTTCCTTCGCCGCCCGATCTTCCATTGACAGCTTAATTTCTCTCCCGCATACACTTAAGTGGATAAAATCCACACGCGGGGCTTCAAATGCATGGCGATGCATTGTAAGTTAAGGTGTAAACCACTGTGCTGAGGATCATAATGTGCTCTACTTACAAATTAAGATTTCGTGACCACGACCGTTGGATGAAGATCCAGCAGTCGAGATGACTCCTCTCTTGATCTGCCTGAGGCTAGGTGAGATAAGATGCTTCTTCAGCCATGGAGTGCACATCTTAGCCATTGGATTGAGATCCAACGGCTGGGATCTGATCTTGCGGTGGGCTTTTGGACTCCTTCGCTCAGGTGGGGTGGCCTGGATGGCGCCACATGGTGCCATCTGGGTTGTTCATCTTCTTCTTCTTGTGGAGGGTGCTACAGAGCTGTTACTGAGGATCCGCACCTCTTCATTGCCTTGGCTGGCACACTCATTGCGCAGGCCATTTAGTGACAGCTGCAAGTGTCACTAAAGGCTGCCTTTCTATCGCTGCAGATCCCGTGCCCACCGCTCACCCCAACAGCTGTCTTAGCTCGACAAGATCTCCAGTCGTTCATCTTCAATCGTGCGGTGCGCATGGAGAGCGCGCCTCTCTAAAATTTGAATCGTGAGCCCCGCATACTCAGTCGTGAGATGCACCTCCTAAACATCTTATCTGTGCGCATTAGATGGTGTGTTCACGAGGTGTGTCGGCGGTTGTGTGCAGCATCCACGTTCATCTGTGCGTCCACGTGGCTACTTCCTTCTCCGCCCGATATTCCATCGACGGCTTAATTTCCCTCCCGCATGCACTTCAGCGGATAAAATCTGCACGCGAGGCTTCAAACGCATGGTCGTGCATTTTAAGTGAGGCATAAACTGCTGTGCTGAGGATCGTAATGTGCTCTACTTACGAATTAAGCTTCCACGTTCACTACCATTGGATGAAGATCCAACGGTCGAGATGACTCCTCGCTTGATCTGCCTGAGGCTGGGTGAGATGAGATGCTTCTTCAGCCATGGAGCGCACATCTCAGCCATTGGATTGAGATCCAACGGTTGGGATTTGATCTTGCGGTGGGCTTGGGGACTCCTTGGCTCAGATAGGGCTACCTAGATCGCGCCACGTGGCACCATCTGGGCCATCTATCTTCTTCTTCTTATGAAGGGTGCCACAGAGCTCTGATCGAGGTGATTCTCGCATTAACGAATTACGATCGTCGCTCTGAATCCATCCATATGGTCGAATTCTTCATCCAAAGCCCGTAAAGATGTCGCACTACCTCCTGACCATGTAAAATGACAGAATTAATGTACATAATATACAAGTATCCTAAATGCAATACAATGGATGTTTGTGTAATATTTATATCATGATATGTGATGGGAACACCATCATGAGCCCTGACTAGCTCATTTTGACCCAATGAAGAGAATAAATGCTCCTGGATAACCAACTAAAGGTCATAATTCACTACACAACCATTCTGAGAGGAAAATAAGAAATTAGGGTTAAAACTGCAATTTTACCAATGCAGTACAACCACGGGTTTTCTCAAGGGCTAAAAAAAGGTCAAATGGTCATAATAAGATAACAAATGGGTTGGATTTGACAGAAAAGGGTTTGTGTGTGTCCTATGAATTAAATGACTTCCTAAAATCCTAAAACAGATCCACTTGATTAACCAAGGTTTTGGTAAGAATAAAATTCACCTAAACCCTCTAAAAATCATATAAAAATATTCTCTATGGTTTAGTACCTTCAATTTAGCCATCAGAACCCATCTTAACCTAGAATGGGGTCTCAGATAGATATTTACCCTAATTTGGGTTTTTGCATAAATTACCCAGTCAAACGTGGTCAAACGCAAAATCCAACTTAACCATTGGATTATCTAGTTCCAAATTAGGTTTGTACCAAAATTTGGACTTAAGGGGAACTCATCTTGACCTAATTTGCAAAAAGGTCATGTCTGATTACATTTATATCCATATCTTTCAAAAACCCTTACAAACACCCCCCTAGCTTTCTCATCATCTTCACAAATAGGTCCCTCCACCACTATAGCGGAGGAATCCTACTCCGGTGAGCTTTGAAAGGAGAGTTCTCCCTGATTGCTCAAAGAATCTCTTCCAAAATTAGAAGGGAGATTCTCTGAGAATTTCCCTCCAATTTGAACCTGTTGATGAGCCCTGATTGTGTCCCAATCTCTCATGCGAACGCATGAGAGATTTGGGTATCTTGAGAGTTTCCATCGTCGGCGACCATTCCTTGCTTGGAAGCTTGGCTTCCAAGCGCAAATCCCTCTCCAAAGACCTATTTAAAGACTCCCCAGATCCAACCGAGTCTCCTCAACTTGAAATTGGGCCGGATTCCCTCACATTCTTCCTCCCCTCTGGCCCCAATCTCCGTAAGCTCCAACAAACCTTTCCCTAGCTCCTTCATCACCCAACCACAATACCAGTGGTCGGATTATCTCCACCACAGTTGTTCGCGTCGCGCAATACCGGCCAATGTTGCCTCTGCCCTATCTTCATCGCCACCTCATCTACAGAGGTCTTCGTCTTCCCCACGTCCAGCAACCATACCAACGTGGGTTCTCTACCCCTTTTCGTCCCTTAGAGTAGACTCTTAGGTCCCCTCTCTCTCACACTTTCTTTCCCTCTCTCTATTTCCCTAAACCGTCCACCGACGCCACTGACCTCCGTCACCTTCTCCACCTCCAGCGATACCTCCGTTGAGGTGCTCCCGTCGCTCCGCACCTCCATCCACCTCGCCAACCACCCTATGACCTCCGCCTCGACTCCCTGATCACATCCCCTCACTCCAATCTCTCCATCAATCACCCAAACACCCCACCGAACACACCCACTCACATGCCCACAGTAAGCCCTAGATACGCCACCACAACCACCCACACGCCACGAAACCACTCCCATCACATCCGCCGTGCTCCAACGATGCTCTCTGAGCAATTTAACATGTTCGCAAGGCTATGCTACTGATTTCAGGTCTAGGACAACTGCCTCCATTACTGCCAAGCTTGAAGCAAGCTTCAAGCTGCTCCAAGCCTCGCTCTACTCCAAGGGATAGCCCCAGGCTGTGCGCAATCGAAGCTCGCACGTATCCACGCCATCAAGCAAAGGCTTCAGCCTCAGCAACCTCGCCAATTGGAAGTGTCATCTGCTGCTACGGTGCACAAAGGAAGGTGAGACATTTAGTCCCACCTCGGAAGTGGAAAGGCTCCCTTGTGCGCATAAAGGGAAAAAAGTGTTAGAGGCTCTTCACCTCCAACACTGAGGGTGAGGTCCTCCTCCCCCCTCTCACCGGACTCATCTGCGACATAACTTGCAGACCTGGCCATGACCTGACAACCCGACCTATTCACTCCTCGCTTACCACACACGCCGGTAAGCTTGGACCTGAGTCTACATTATGTCCGATTACCCGACCGGTTAAAGGCTCTTGGAGAGCGGTTCTGAAATAGAAAAGAGAGAAAAAGAGAGGAGAGCTATCCAGGGGAAGGGGGTTTTGCTCCGAAGAGATTGTTCCAACACTTAGCCAATTCAGAGAAGAAGAAGAGGAGGTCAGGCAGAAAAGGAAGAAGAAGAAGGAGAGGAGCATCACAGGACTTAAGGCAAAGCAAAGAAGAAGAAGAAAGCCTAAGGTAGAGAAAGAAGGAAGGAGAAGACAGAGAAGAAGGAAGAAGGAAGAAGAAGAAGAAGAAGAAGCAAAGGCAAAAGGTAGAGAAAAGGAAGAGAAGGCCAAAGACAGAGAAAGAAGAAGAGAAGGCAAAGAAAGCTAAGGAAAGAAGAAGCCAAAGGAAGAAGAGAAGAAGAAGAAGAATCAGAGAAAGAGAAATCAAAGCAAGGCACTGTAGCACAAGACTTTTAAGACATCTGATTGCAAAATCAGACGTTCGATTTTTATATGCTCTCCATTATTTTGTTTACAATTATTTTTACTCTTCATATACTCATGCGTTACATTCCTAATTAGATTTTGAGTAGTATTATGTGTTCAATTTGCATTTATTATTGAGATTAGTGCGTGAATTCCATTTGCTCCCTGTGGTTGACCTCGGAATATATTCGAGTAATAAAATTGTATTTGTTTTGAACGCTATTTCAGCTGTACTGCAATGTAACACTATTAAAACACCAATTCAGCGCTCTTAAGAATATGCAATGCTAGGCCTAGGAACTATCATAAATAAGCATTTTATGATGAATTTAAACGTGTTTATCATACCCCCATGCTTACTTTTTGCTAGTCCCTAGCAAAATTAACCTAAATGCTATGTATAAAAGTAGAGTCAGGATTCGATCATTTAGGCAAAATTCATCGATTGCTTTAGAAAATCTCAACCCCAAGACCTAATTACAAAAACTCAACAATGCCTGGGTGTCTACCAGAATGCAGACCGTCCAAGCCCTCGCCTTATTTGAAAAGAGAAGGTACAATTTTTTTTTCTTCTTTTCTTATTTTTTTGGACTTTTTGGAGTTTGAGAGTGTCGAATAACTTTTTACGGCTACCCAACCCGCCCAAGACTCGAAAAGGACTCTAAGTGCTAAGTATCTTGTGAAAATGATGTAAGACTCACTAGGCGGCCGTTGAAATGGACTTCAGGTTTCTACGACCCTAGGTGACCTTGCCTAGAGGTTTATCTTTTCAATTGGTAGCTTTCTCCCATCTTCTTTTATTTATGAGGTCAACACAAGGGCAAACCCAGTGTATATCTCCCTAGTTTATTCTACTTCCCCGCTTCTTCCCTAAGTGTTTTAGGAATTATTGTGCATTTTTGTGAGCTGGGCTCTGGACAACCAACCAATGGGCTGTTACCCACGGTAACTTGCCAGCCATACTCGTGCAATGAAGTGTGGTTTTATTATTATTATTTTTTTCTCCTTTTTCTATTTTTTCTATTTTTTCTCTTTTTCTTTGTTTTTTTCTTAACCAGGTGGCTTCCCTAATCTAAGATTTACCTAAAGGCAATACGACGAAAATGGTCTTGTGGTTGGGCTCAAGACAACCGGTCAATGAGATGTTACCACCAATAACTTGCCAGCCATACCACCCTAGATAGTTCATTAGCTACCCAATTTCCGAGAAAACCACAAAAAGTTAGTCAATGCAAAAAGTGTGTAGATGCTTAGACTTAAAATCTCCTCAAATCAGAGATCGGGTTGATAGTCGCATACTTATCATTCCAAGTTATTTACCAATTTAAGATAAGATTATTTGGCGAGGACTCGAGACTAAGTCCACATTCGAGTGGATGCCCGGGCTAATTAAGCCCAAAGACTTGAAGAGTCTAAGTATGCAGGTCTCAAAGTATCAATTCCTAAAGTTTGCAACTCCTAATGCCTAAGTTCTCGTCTCCTAATTCTAAATTTTTTTTTAAGATGAAAAATAGGAAATTACTGTTACGGCTAACAAAAAGATTCATCAGAAATATCTATCCCCCTATGCTTAGCTAATGCAATGTCCTCATCGTTAAAAATGAAAGCATGCAGGAGAGTAGAAGAAGAAGAATAGCACCTGGTTTTTGCGAGATTCTAGTAAGCTTAGAATAGTCTTTACACGTGCTGAGTTTAATGCCTTCAGCTAGACAATGATCAGCCCACGATGGTTAAGGCAAGGTAAGAGCAACCTTGTTTGAGGTAGGTTTAAGGAGCATATGGTCAACAAAGGGTTTGAAACGCTGTCCATTGACCTTGAAGATATTACCTGTCTTTGGGTTAGAGATTTCGACGACCCCGTTAAGGAAAATCCGCTCAATAACGAACGAGCTGTCCTACTTAGACCTGAGTTTTCCGGGAAAAAGCTTCAATCAAGAATCGAAAAGCGAAACCTTCTAGTTCGACTCAAAGCTCTTACGTGAAATCATCTGGTCATGGAGAGCTTTGGTCCTTGCCTTATAGATTCTGGCATTTTCATAAGCATCATTTCGAAGCTCCTCCAACTCAAATAGTTGGAGTTTCCTGGTTTTCCCGACCAATTCAAGGTCACAATTACATTTCCTGATGGCTCAAAATGCTCAGTGTTCAAGTTCTACGGGAAAGTGACACGCATTACCAAATACCAGGCGGAACGGAGACATACCGATAGGTGTTTTGTATGCCATACAGTAGACCCTAAGAGCATCATCTAGCTTTTGGGTCCAATCCTTCCTATCAGGCCTAACAATGTTCTGCAAAATATTTTTGATCTCTCGATTGGAGACCTCAGCCTGTCCGTTCGTCTTGGGGTGGTAAGGTGTGGAAATCCTATGATTCACCCTGTATTTCCCCAGTAAATTTCGAAACTGGGCATGAGTGAAATGTGTGCTACCATCACTGATAATTACCTGAGGAACCCCGAACCGACTGAAGATATTTTTCTTCACAAAATCAATGACCACCTTGTGGTCATTGGTCTGGGTGGGAATTGCCTCAATCCATTTGGACACATAATCAACAGTGACCAGAATATACTGGTGTCCAAATGGAGGGAAGGGTCCCATAAAGTCGATGCCCCAAATGTCAAAAATTTCAACGAAAAGTATTGGGTTCAGGGGCATCATATCTCTCTTGGCAATGTTCCCGAGTGTCTGGCATCTGGTGCATGACTTTGAGAATTCCTAGGCATCCTTAAATAATGATGGCCAATAGAATCCGGATTGCAAGATTTTTGCTGCTGTCTTTTTCCCGGAAAAGTGTCCACCACACGCAGATGTGTGGCAAAACTCAAGTATGCTATGGAACTCAATTTCTGGGATGCATCGACGAATAATTTGGTCTACATCGATGTAGTACAGTTTGGGACCGTCCCAAAAATAATATTTGGCCTCAGAATAAGTCAATCCGTTGTTGTTTTGTCCAATCCTAGGGGATTTGACCAACAGCCAAATAATTGACAATATCTCCAAACCAGGGGGTTCGAATACCCGAGACTATAAGGATAGTTTCATCCAGGAAAGTAACAGAGATCGGGACATCCAGATGAGGAGAATCAATAAGGATTCTCGAGAGGTGATCCACCACTACATTTTGTGCCACGGCTTTATACTTTATTTCAAGATCGAATTCTTGAAGCAGTAAAATCCAGTGAATAAGCTGGGGTTTGGCATCCTTTTTGGCCAAGAGATGTTTCAAGGCCAAGTGGTCGGTAAAGATGATGACACAAGCACCTAATAGATAAGTCCTGAATTTTTCTAAAGCAAAAACTACGGCTAGCAATTCTTTTTCAGTAACGGTGTGTTCCTCTGGACCTCGTCTAGAGTCTTGCTAGCATAGTAAATCACAGAGGGCTTTTTTTCAATCTTCTGACGCAAGACAGCCCTGATGGCATAATCAAATGCGTCAGCCATAATCTCAAATGGGACTATCCAGACTGGTGTTTGCAACACCAGGGCACAGGTGACTGTCATTTTTAATAAATCAAATGCCTTGTGGCATGTTTCATCAAACTCGAACAACGTGCCTTTGGCCAAAAGGTTACTCAAGGGCCGAGCAACCTTTGAGAAATCCTTAATGAATCTTCTGTAAAAACCCACATGCCCAAGGAAAGAGCGAATCTGTTTTACGGATGTGGGTGGAGGAAGTCTAGAGATAGCATCCACCTTAGCTTTATCAACCTCAATACCCCGACTAGAGACCACATGATCCAAGACAATGCCTTCCTGAGTCATAAAGTGGCTCTTTTCACAGCTAAGGACCAACTATGTTTTGATGCACCTCTGGAGGATCAATTCCAAGTTAGCTAGGAAAGACTCAAAAGAATCTCCTAAAATGGAGAAATCATCCATGAACACCTCAAGACAATCTCCCACCATGTCAGAAAAGATGGCCAACATGCACCTTTGAAAAGTTGCAGGTGCATTACAAAGCCCAAATGGCATTCTACGAAATGCAAAGGTTTCGTACGGACATATGAAGGTTGTCTTTTCCTAGTCTTCAGGATGGATAGGGACTTGGTTATATCCTGAATAACCGTCCAGGAAGTAAAAGTATTTTTGCCCAGCTAACCTTTCAAGGATTTGATCGATGAGTGGCAAGGGAAAGTGATCCTTTTTAGTGGCTGTGTTCAGCTTCCTATAGTCAATACAAACTCTCCAAGTAGAAGCTGAACAAGTGGTGAAGGTTTCCCCTTTCTCATTAGTCGTAATAGTTATTCCAGCCTTTTTGGGTACAATCTGAACGAACCTAACCCACGGACTATCCGAGATTGGGTAAATGATCCTAGCATCGAAACACTTGATTATCTCCTTCTTGACCACTTCTCTCATATTCGAGTTTAGTCTCCTTTGTATCTCGCGAGAAGGGCAGGATCCATCTTCCATAAAAATACGATGATTGCAATAAGATGGTTCGATCCCCCTAAGGTCATGGATGGTTTAACCAATTGCCTCTTTGTTGTTCTTAAGGACCTTAATTAATGACAATTCTTGCTCCTTGGTCAAATCAGCACTAATAATCACAGGGAGAGTGTTTTCAAGTCCTAAGAACTCATATTTCAAATTTTTGGGCAATGGTTTCAATTCAAGCTGAGGTGGGTTTAGAATAGAAGGTAGGGAGGATGCTGACGAAGATTCATCAGGACGATCCAGTGGAAGAGACTGGGAATGAATAAAATCAACAGCCTCATCGGGATGTGGCAAGTCTGCCACAGAGGGTTGTGGGTTGGGTTCACTAAAGCTGGTGGAGTCCTCGAGTGCACTGATCATCATACAAGTCTCAAAATCCTGATCCTCGAGCTCCTCAATGAATCCACAATCCTCAAATCCTCTTATCACCTTAAAAATATCCAGAGTTATCTTCTTATACCCAAAGGAGATCTCCATGCTACCGCTTTCACAGTTTATGTTGGCCTTGGAGATAGCTAGGAACGGATGCCCCAGAATGATGGGCATGTTTCTCAAATCATTAGGTACATCCATGTCAAGGACGAGGAAATCTACAGGAAAACAGAAATCCTTGACCTTGACGATTACATCCTCAACAACGCCCCTCAGTGTGGTGACCGAACGGTCCACTAATTGTAGCGTTACTGAGGTTGGCCTGAGTTCACCTAACCCGAACCTCTCATAAAGCGAAGTCAGGATTAGGTTGATGGATGCACCTAGATCCAACAGTGCCCTATCAAAAGTGTATTCCCCAATAATGCATGAGATCAAGGGGGCACTTGGATCTTTCTTCTTTTGAGGAAGGTGATGCTGGATCACAGAACTTGCCTGCTTAGAGAGAATCACCTTCCTCAGAGTGGGTTCTCTCGGCTTACGCTTTTGGGTACATAGTTCTTTCAAAAATTTAGCATAAGCCGGGATGTGCTTAATAGCATCGAGGAGCAGAATATTGATCTCTATGCTCTTGAATAAATCCAGGAGCTCCTCATTACTATCTAGGGTTTTCTTCTTCTTGGTTTTCAATAAGGCTTCAGGGAACAGAATATGGGTGGTATTTTCAATTTTCGATCCCTGGGCCTTATTGTCTTCTTTAATCTCCTCCTCTTCTCTCTCAAGCACCCCAGGGTTTTGCCATCTAGAAAGTAATTTAGGGTCCTGGGTTTGCTTTCCACTTCTCAAGGTGACAGAGTTTGCAAAGACATAAGGGTTTGGGTCTTGAGGTGGGTTAGTGAAGATTGGAGAGCATTGGTTGGTCATGTAACCAGAAGAAGATGATGAGGGACCCTGCTCAACCACCTGAGCATGTGTGTGTAGGTCCCTTTGATTCTTGTACCCTTGGGCTCTATTGCCTTGATTTCGTACATTGCATGGGTTGGGTATGGGTTGGGATGGTAGAGATCCGAGTTGTTGAGTGTTAGCAATTAACCCGGATTGCAAGTTATCCAATGATGTCTTCATTTGCTGCATAAATTAAAGCATGGACCCTTGCATTTCCACCATCTGCCAGTTTAAATCAGCCTACCCTGCAGATTGTTGGGCATTCCATGATGGTTGAGTAACCGGTCTCGAGGGCAATTGGGTGTATACTTGACCCTGACCCATAGGTCTTTGAGATGCATAGTTGCTGGGTCGAGTTTGGGTCTATTGCCCCTGACTTTTCCAGGAGAAGTTAGGGTGGTTCCTCCAACCCGAGTTATAAGTGTTGGAATACAGGTTGGACCTAATATTCTCCTGCAATGCATATGCATCCTCATAGGATGAGGATGGAGAGAAGGAAGGATCAGAAAAACTGGGATCAAATGCCCCAGTTTGGAACCCATAAGATTCTGAGAAATTCTGGCTCACAGGTTGAGCCGATTCAAGTTGGTTCACGAACTCCTGCCCTGTAGGAGCTCGTGAGGAATGGAATCCCGAATTCTAGGATTGAGTAGGTGTAGAAGTGTTTCCTGAATTCCCAGACATCCATTCTTCCATTCTCTTAGCAACCAAGTCCATTTTATCTAGTTTATTACAAATTAATTCCATGTCAAATGAATGAGAATCCTAGATCTCATTAGCACTTGACCTGGGTTGTTGAGACCGATTGAATGCATCCATGGAGGCATTATTAATTGAGTTCTCGCTCATTTCCTCAAACAGGTCGTATGCTCTATCTGCATCCTTGTTGAGGAAATTGCCTCCGCAGGAGGCATCCACGTGATTACGGAGTTGCTCAACCAACCCATGATAGAAAATCTACACGAGTTGCCATTTTGGCACCTCATGGTGTGGACACTTTCTCAAAAGTTCTTGGAATTGCTTCCAAGCACCATGAAACGGTTCCCCCAGCCACTGGGCGAAAGTGGTAATCGCCCATCGCAAGGCATTGGTCCTTTCGATAGGGAAGAATTTCTTCAAGAAAGCTGACTTAAGAGCAGCCCAAGTTTTAATTGGCCTTCCTATGGTCTGGTACCAATGTGCGGCCTTATCCCTGAGAGAGTGGGGGAAAAGCCTCATGATCATTTGCTCTTCATTTACATTCCTTGCTCTGATGGTCTGAACCAAAGTGGTCAGATCCTCCAGGTGCTGGAATCGGTCCTCTGAGCCAAGGCCATGGAAATGCTTAATCAAACTTAAGACATGGGGCTTGATTTCTATGTCTCCGACGGGAATCATGACGCCAAGACATTCCCCATAGTTTGAAGGATCATAAAAATCCTTCAAAGGCCGAGTGCCCTGACCATGCATACGTTGGAACCATTGCTACATCTGTTGCAATTCTTTCAATTTCCTTTGAATCAGCTCCTGCCGGTTCAGGGGCAGGGGAGGTGGTTGTTGATCAGCCATGGGATCTACTTGGCTATAGCTCAACCTCCGCCTCCTAGAATGGTCTAAAGGTCCTTCTAATCTAAGATTCAATGACCTCCTTCCAAGCATACACTGGAAGGAAGTCGAAAGGACAGGGAAGAGAGGAAACCCTATAGCACAAGAATACAATCCTGTCCTTAGATGGGGTAGCCTAAAGGTCTACAGACTCTTAGAATCCATCCTAAGATTATGGACGATTTACTCTACTTATATCCAGGCAATCCGACCAGTCAAGAGGATGGACTGGGGAGAAGGTTCTTTCTTTGGCATGCGCCTCCGGTTCCTAGTGTTCCTCCCAGCCATGGTAGTTTGACGCTACTCCCCTAGCTAGACATCAGATTGACTAGTATAAGTAGGTTAATCGTGAATAATCTCAATCTAGATCCCGACGAGCTATTGATGTTGGTAGGCTTGTTAGAGCTTGGGAGTAGGTGGGAGTAGAGTAGGTAGAGATGGTTTGGTAAGGGGGTGTGTAGGCCTTTATATAGTGGATGGGAAGAAGAGAATCCTTTGCACAGCCATTCAGAGACAGCTACAAGCGTCACAAAAGGCTGCTCGAGCTGTCGCTGAAGATCCGCGCCTCTTCATTGCCTTGCCTGGCATACGCACTGCGTAGGCCATTTAGTGACAGCTGCAAGGGTCACTAAAGGCTGCCTTTCTGTCGCTGTAAATCCCGCGCCCACCACTCATGCCTGCAGCTATCTTCGCTCGACGAGATCTCCAATCATTCATTTCGATCATACGGTACGCATGGAGAGCATGCCTCTCTGAAATTTGAATCGCGAGCCCGCATGCTCAGCCGTCAAATGCAGCTCCTAGACATCTTATCTGTGCACGTCAGATGGTATGTTCTCGAGGTGCGTCGACGGTCACGTGTAGCATCCGCGTTCATTTGTGCGTCCACGTAACTACTTCCTTCTCTACCCGATCTTCCATCGACGACTTAATTTCCCTCCCGCATGCGCTTCAGCGGATAAAATCTGCACGCAGGGCTTCGAACGCATGGTCGTGCGTTGTGAGCTGAGGCATAAACCGCTATGTTGAGGATCGTAATGTGCTCTGCTTACGAATTAAGCTTCCATGCCCACTACCATTGGATGAAGATCCAACGGTCGAGATGACTCCTCGCTTGATCTGCCTGAGGCTGGGTAAGATGAGATGCTTCTTTAGCCGTGGAGTGCACATCTTAGCCATTGGATTGAGATCCAACGGTTGGGATCTGATCTTACGATGGGCTTGGGGACTCCTTGGCTCAAGTGGGGCCATCTAGATGGCACCACGTGATGCCATCTGGGTCGTCCGTCTTCTTCTTCTTACGAAGGGTGCTACAGAGCTTTGATCGGGGTGATTCTCACGTTGACGGACTGCGATCGTCGCTCTGATCCATCTGTATGGTCGGATTCTTCATCCGAAGCCCATAAAGATGTCACACTGCCTCCTGACCATGTAAAATGGCAGAATTAATGTACATAATAAATAACTATCCTAAATGCAATGCAATGGATGTTTGTGCAATATTTATATCATGATATGCAATGCTAAGCCTAGGAACTATCATAAATAAGCATTTTATGATGAATTTATACATGTTTATCATGTGGTCATCCTCCGAATGAACAGGATTGTGAATGGGAGTTTGAGGTTCAGGAGGTATAGGATTGGATGTGGAAAGCAAAGATGTGGAAGTGGATGCTTGGGCATCAACACTCAAAGGAAGTACAAGTGATGGGTTATGGGATCTCCTACCATCCATGAGTCTATTTTCTTGAAAATTGCTTTCTTGAAAATAGCCACAACTCAAGGAGAGGCAATCACAATCTCAATCTTAAATCAAAACCAGAAATCCCAATATCTCAATCTCACAATCAAAGACCAATCAATCAAACAAACAAGCGAGAAAACTTGAATTTTTTCGATAGTATGCAAACATATAGTATATCAATACAACCATATGCGTCCTAAGAAAGATCTAATGGGGTGCAGACCTCTAAATCCACCTAGTATCTCGATAAGACCGGCATGCGAATCCAAACCCTATGGTTGCTCAAGGAGATGAGATAGAAACCCGTGGGTTTTGTGTACTTAAGTGATCGTGTAGTGTGTACAAGATAATCAAGCAAAAAATATCGGTGAAAAGCTCAATCAAGGTTTCAAGAAAGTTTTTATGTCTCCTTTTGAGTTTTGTTTTAGTATTTAGAAATGTCTTTCAGGCAACTAATCTCACTTTTTAATTTCTTCAAGACAAATGATGGTCTTTTTATGTTAGTCAAATGCAAAAGATGGCAGGAGCTAAGGAAGGATAGAAGATGCATAATTGACTCCAGCAATTCTACAAATATGTAATTTGACTTAAATGAAATATAGCAGGAAGGTATGCAACCTAAGTAAGGATGCCCATATCACACTGTTGCTAGATAAGAGATGAAATTTTTTGGCATTTTTGATTTTGTAATTTTTTTGGATTTTATAATGCAACAAACAAAATCAAATCAAAAAAGAAATCAATGCGGAGAAAATCGAGTCAGTGAGAGATGAGTAGAAAACGATAATAAAGAGCCTAGAGAGTCCAAGTTATTACAACCAATGTGTGAGAACAAGCTCTCACAACTTATGCCTAACAAATATATCCTAATTATATACCTAAGTATAAACTACCAACTATACTAATCTACTAAAGCAGGAAAATGTAGCTCCATCAAGAAAAAAGTCCTGGAAGTCGAGTCTGAATCATAGCGAAGCCACCAGGAAGAAGACTCCTCTAGGAAGGCGACACTACTCCTACTACTCCTCAAGTGTTGTAAAAACACCAAATGATTAGTAAGACAATTATATACAAAAACAAATCAAAGAATAAATTGAATAAAAGAATCTATATACAACACAGAATATGAATGAAAGGATGACTATATACAAACAAAACAAAAATATGTACAAGTTAAGAATAAAAGAAAGGTTTTGGCAAATAAAGAGTTACCTCCCCAGCAACGACGCCAACTAGTGGGCTTCTACTCCGTCAGAGCTCCTCCCTCATTCCTCACTGTAGCCACCAGTTGTAGCTTCTCCCCAGGTCCCATGCTTCAAATTAGTCTAGATTTTACTATTTTCTAGGTAGATTTAATGCTTTCTAGAGTAAAATAGGAGTAATGTAGATAGTTTAGATACAATTCTTCACTAATTAGAGTTAGAATAGGAGTAGAATAGATTCATGCCAATCTGCTCTTCTGATCAGTTTAGATCAGATGAAAAGTTTTCACATCCATCATTCGATCATACAGCTTCCTCTTCATTTCACGATCATTTCTACTATTTCCTTGATGTTTTTAATTCACAATTCACCCCTCCATCAAGGCCAAAGTCAGATCTGAAGTTTAGGCTCTTAGATATGACTTTACGCCTAAAAAACACTGGGGGGATCCCCCATTCAATCCATCTATCCACAAGACCCCCCTTGCTATTTGTTTTGCTAATTCACTCAATCACTATGGATTTGATTGCCACGGCTGATTTGGAGATCGGTGATTCAATTTGATTTAAATTGTGTTTAACTAAGTGAATTGATGGTCTTAGAGTTCAATTGAGCCTATGGCAACGAATTTGAACTCATTGAAATGGATTTTTATCGAGTATGTTTTTCAAGCCCAATTTTAACTTGATTCACTATTTTTGGTTGCTGTCTAAGGTAGCAAGAGAGCCTAGGTTTTTCAATACACTATTTTAAGGCTCCTACAATGACCTAATGGTCTTTAAAGGATCACCTACCCTTTTTAAACACCAACTAATGGTGTGCAGAAAGTATAGATGTTCAAAACATCTTGTCGAACAAGATTAAGAGCCCAAGTAGGCGACATTGGTTCTGGATTTACAAGGGTTTTAATCTGACATGTGGAGTTTGACTGAGCTTGATAAGATTTTAAATGAAATTCTAAGATGCATTGCAAGTGAAATTGGTGTCTAGTTTGACTGATTCTTCTTTTGTTGTCTATAACAAATAAGAATGATCAAGTTAGAGTTCTAAGAGTTCATCAATGTGTAATGAAGTTTTTAACGGATTTCATAGTTTCTTTGGAATGGGTGCGACTGATTTCAAGTGGAATTTTAGTATTTTCATCAAATCTAAGTAGTAGCAGTAACAACTGCTCTGTCTTTGATTTAAAGCAGATTTGAATGACTTAAGAATGAAATGAGTTTTCTGAGTTGAGTAGCAATCAGATCTTAGTTTTTCAGATCTGATAAGGCATCATTTTTGCCTCAGATCAGAACTTGAAGGCCTGATCTGAGCCTTCTGTCAGTTGAGCAGAACAGCAACAGCAGCAGCAACAGCATTTAAGGGATTCTAAGGGTTTCAACTTTATTTTAAAGGATTTTAAGGAGCTGATGTGTTTTGTATTGTTATAACTTTAGAAAAAGCATTCATGTATAGGTTGGACTTCATGTTTATTTAAATTTGGCTTCTAAGTTCATGTTGAAAATCCTTTGTCAGCATGCTTTAAGTGTATTAACTGTCCAACCTGAAAATTTGAGTGAAAAGTGAAGGAAATTCATGTTTAAATGTTATATATATCTTTCTTGAATTGTGTTGAATGTGTGTAAATGCATAAACCAACTGTTCAGCCCTTAAAATCCATTTTAGTGCCTTAGGTTCTTAATTGAATATCTCATTTAGGCCTCATTTGGGTTAGTTTTGTAAATAAATAAAATTCATTAAAAAATCATCAAAAAAAATAATAAACCTGTCTTGCATAAGGTTAGGTATTTCTTTAGGTGTTTGTAAAGTTGCAAAGTATTCTGAATCCCTAACTTAGTAGAATATACCAGCTGATGGTTCAATCTACTTTGAAACTTAATAAAAGAACCAAGTTAAAAAACACAAAAAGAATTCCTCTCTCTCATCTCATCTTCTCTCTCTCCTCTCCTATCTCTATTAAATACAAAAACACCATAAAAATCCAAAAATACTCAAAAATACCTAAAAATACCATGTGTATTGTATTTACACTTATAAATATAATTAAACACTAAGATATATGTAAATATTGTAATATATGTAAATAATTTACATAATAACTTATAATTGTATTATATATATATAAGTAATTAGGTTGAGTTACTGTACATATAACTTTATTATATAATTATATATTAATTTATATTAGAGTA
This sequence comes from Thalassia testudinum, assembly GCA_037157565.1. Lineage (NCBI taxonomy): Eukaryota > Viridiplantae > Streptophyta > Magnoliopsida > Alismatales > Hydrocharitaceae > Thalassia > Thalassia testudinum. The sequence continues at coordinate 53,655,227 of JAZHRO010000025.1, read as the reverse complement.
AATGTATTTATAGTAGGGTGGTTATAAGTAAATAAGAATACTTATATAATAGTATTTGATACTATGCATATGTATTTAAGTATTTGTTATATACCTAACTATACCTGTACATTTATTTATTTATGTATTTATTGTAGGTAATTAAGTTACTAAGTTAAATAGGTAAATTATTAAGTTAAAATAAAATAAATTAGTAATTTAAGTTATTACTAAAGTAACTTATATTGTACACTTATATATAACAATCTTAAATATTTTCATGCTATTTATATTATATTTATATTGAATAATAGTTTTTATAACTTAAATATGTACATATCTAATAAAAACCTGTATTTAAATGTATATAAATTAAAATAAATGTTATGAAATAAATTTAAAATGTAAAATAAATATCTTAATTTGTTGATTAACTATCAATAAAGTCAATTGTATGATTAACTTATCAATTTGTACATTAATTAAGGATTTAAATTCTAAATTAACATGTATAATTTCCTAACTTTAACTAATTTTTATATATAATTGTTGCGATTGAAAATCATCGTATTTAGGAAAATATCACGTCGTAATATAGAGACAAAAATCGATACGACATTTAAATTTATAATACTCGAAAAATCATGAGTTTCGAGGTTATTCGCAGGGAGCGAATACGAAATTCAATTACTAGTCGCAATAATAAATAATAAGCACAATAATTAATCATAAGAATGATATGCAATGAAGAAATAATCTACTCAAAAAGATATTCAAATAGTAGCAAATTGTATCTTAGAATTGATAGGACAAAAAGAATATAAATGAAGGTAAAAATGGTGATTTAAATCACCAATTAAATCCACAATTAAGCACGAATCCTGACACTAACAATAATTCCAATGTTTCAATAGTACTTCAAAACCACTTGCCATGTCATCATAGTACTCAATAATTCCACAATAACTCAAATCAAGGTCATAATCAGACGTCGGGCACGTGAGGCAGATGAACGGGAGATTTTCGCTTGTCAAATAAATGTCATCGCAGTAAAATCACGTGGTGGAAAAATCCTAGATCAAAAATATATATCAGTGAAAACTCACCACAATGTATTATGTCATATCCACAGGAAGGAATATACCAATAAGATCATAGATATGTAACAATCATATTCGCAGAAATATTCATCAAATCAATCAATGGATATGCTACTTTGAATGTGAACCCTTAATTTATAGAGAAGTTAAGGGTTATTTTTGCAATTTTCATGTAAGAAATCAAAGCCTCAAATATGTGAATAGTGCATGTGCAGTGGTATCCAATGTAATTTTCACTTGTATGCATATTAGAGTGCAAATCCAAGTCACCATTTAATACAATCAAAAGTAATCAACATCTGTTGAACAATTATGAGAAAGCGTAAGTGTAATGTTGAAAATTCACCTCAATATATATTAATGCATCAAAATAAAGGAATAGTGAACCGGCATTGGCAATTCCCATAAAAACTAATTGAGGATTTACTATAACAAAATAGGGGAATCCTTCCCCTTGGGTGTGCACAAAGAGGAGGCGATGGCGGGCCGCATGAAGCTCAGGGAAGGTCGAGTTGTTGAGGCCATTTTGATGCCAGTAATTGCACGGTGAATGGTGGTCGGAGCTCACCAGTCCGAGAGGAGGAAGCTCGCCAGCGGTGAGTTGTTGGCACATGCACGTGGAGCACGATGGTCCTGTCGGAGGGTGTGGTTGAGCTCATGGAGGCGTGGCGAGTCCGGTGGCGTCGTCAGTGCAAAGATTTGAGGCCCGTGGTGGTGGCTGAGTGTACGGTTAGTTGATGGAGTTTGGGTTCTTCTCTGTTGGTGCCAAGGAAGATGACCGGGCGCATGCGGAGGTGGCTTAGATGGGCATTACGGTCAACAGTGACGAGGTGTTGGGGGGTGGTGGAGCCCTAGTCGGCGTTGAGAGGAAGTTGAGGCGTGCAAGTTGTGGGCGCAAGGCCGGCGATGACAAGTGTGAAAGTTCCGGCCCTACCAGGAGGGGGTGACGTAATAATTGCGGAATTGAAATATAATCTTACAAATAAGCAATCACACAAAGTACACAAGAATTTATAGGTGGAAACCCAAACTGGGTGAAAACCACCACCTAACCCTCTCGAGTTAGGATTTTCCGATCAACCAAGTTGATCAAAATCCACTAAACCGAATCACTTTAAACGAGGGTGATTCAACCTCAATACAACCACGCTACTTAAACGAGGGCAGCGTACCTCAACCCCTTCTCTTCACGAGAAGGATTTTGTCTCGCGAAGGAGACGGGAATTCGCAAAGCGAATACCCAACCAAATAACAAAGATAAAATAAACAAGTAATCCTATAGAGCCAACAAAGTAATTATAAACCTAGCTTCTATAGGAATTAGGAAACTCCCCTTTGCAAGGAGTGCGTCGAGTTGATGACGCGGTGCGTGAGCCACGCGACGGCGCAACTTCGCTCTCGTGAACAATGGTGGGAGAGCGGGTGCGCAACAGCTTGATGCTCTCAAGAGAAAGGAACTTGAGCTTGGAGAGCAAGAGCTAGCTAGGACACAAGAGAGTGCAAAGTGTATTACAAAGTGTTTCTTGTGTATCTTGGTCTCTCTAAGTGTGTGTTTGTGTTGCAAAGGTTCCCCTCTATTTATAGAGGCCTTAGGAAGGCTTCGGAAGGCTTAGGAAAGGTTCTATAGCCGTTGGGAACAAAGCCCAAGAGAATCAGCCCGAAATCAGGAACAATCATTGTTCGACAGGCTTATCAGACGTCTAATTTTGGCATCAGACGTCTAGAAGTTCACTTTAAGACGTCTGATTCCAAGGTCAGACGTCTGATTTTGGGCGGGTCTCTTCCTGACTTGGATCAGATCTAAACAGGATTTTTGTGCAAGTCCATCAGACGACATATAGGACGTCTGGCACTATGTCTGGACGTCTGGAAACCTACTTTTTCTGTGGGAATGGATTTCCAAACGTTGCAACGGCTAGAAAATCTCTGAGAAGAGATTTTGGGTCAGCCGAGGCAAAACGATCAATTATCTGACGTCTGGAAGGGGTTAAAGACATCTGATAAGGCTCTAACGGTCATATCCTCAAGTGTTTATTAAGCCAGCCAACGGTCCACTAATTGGACGTCTGGCAAAGTCATTAGACGTCTCCTAAGACGTCTAGTCTAAGGTCTGGACGTCTGATTTCATCAGACAGAACTAACTATGTCCAGCCTAATAGTTATCAGATGTCTGAATCAACAGTCAGACGTCTTAAAACACTTTATCAGACGTCTGGAAACTCTGTTTGAACCCTATATTGGTTTTCTAAGTATTCTACAGAAAACCTAAGTATCCTAGGGTTGTGCAGGTGTTCGTAGGACTACTGTTAGGGTACTTTGAGGCTCTTTAACATAATGTTCTAAGGAAATAAAAAGAGCAAGCAAAATAAAGATAAAAGTACATGAAAGGATTAACCAAAATTCTATCCTATTCTTCTTGTCCTTCCATCTTCAATCTAACGCTCCTTGCGAATCTCCTCTGTTCTCCATCAAGCTCCTCCAATCTGTCCTGGATGCGAGCTCGAATTCCGTCTAAACACGTCTATATTTGCAATTGACCTGAAATCTAAGACTCCAAGTGCAAATGTTAAATAACACGTGTTTTGTTATCATCAAAACAAATGATCGTGGTGCTCTAGCACCAACAATCTCCCCCTTTTTGATGATGACAAAACCATAAATAATAATGCAAAAAATCCTCCCCCTTTTTGAAATTATCAAAAAGGTTTAATTGATTTTACATTTCCTATAACTCCCCCTTAAGACATGCTCTTCTATAAATTTCTTTTGACAAAGGTAATGCCTCCCCCTTTTTTTATAACAACAAGATAGCTATTATTTTTCTCCCCCTCTCTAAAGGAAATTTAGCTAACTTATATCTCTCCCTTAAAAATTGACAATTAGCTTATAATTTCCCCCTATCTAAATGCTTATGATAAAAGGATAAGGTAAAGAATTTTTTACTTCACCTACCATGGCCAATAAAATGGCCCGAATGGTGGTTGATGCCACATCGGATGGGGCTCCCATCTGTAGCTTGGAGGCCCGGGCATTGGTGCCGGTCTCCAATCTGGTGGTCGACGTGCGGCGGGTCCGTTGCTTGTTCACCGTCTCGTCGGTCTTCTCATTCTCCTCCTTGGTCTACTACTTGGTTCTCCCAACTCGAGTTGACCAGCCTTGAGCTTGTAGGTCCAGTCCTTCGTGTTGTAGTTATCCCTAAAACCTACAAAACAAGATTCCAAATTTTTCTTCGGTATCCAAGTGAGCTTGGATCCGGATCTATTAGCGGGTCTCCTTGACGGAGATCCTTTCTCAACCTTAGGGCTATATAGGTTATCTACCCTATTTATCAATTTATTTGATTTGTCCCTAAGACATGCAAGTTCATTTTCTATAATATTCATCTTAGTCTTTAAATCAGAAATTTCTATTTTTAGACTAACATTTTCCTCAATCAATTTATTATTTTCATTGATGAGGTTATGATTTTCTAATAATAGGTTATCATCTTTAGGACTAGCTTCTAAATCCTTAAGTTTTATTTCTAACCTATCATTTTCAAATTTAAGAAAGCTAAGATTCTTTTTCATGCTATTGTTTTCTATTTTTAGTGGTTTACTAAGCTCAAATAGTTCATTAAAAGCTTCTTGTAAATCGTAACTTACCTCATTGTCTGAGTCGCTTCCGCTTTCGCTGTCGCTTCCTCTGGCCATGAAACCAAAGCAAGTGGTTTCTTCTTTTTCTTCTTCTTCTTCTTCTTCTTCCTCCGAGCTTGAATCGTCCCAGGTGGCTTGGAACGCCTTCTTCTTAGATTTCTTCTCCTTTTCCTTCTTCTTCTCCTTTTTGAGAAGAGGGCACTCTGGTCGTAGGTTCCCTTTCTCGTTGCAGTGGTGGCAACGTCTCGGGCTCTCCTTCTTCTCCTTCTTCTCTTTAATTCCCTACAAAACTTGGAAAATTTTTTAAGTAAAATTCTAAAGTCTTCGTCGTCGGAACTTACCTCGCTTCCGACGCGGCTCTGAAGGTGAGAGTCTTCTTCGGTTTAGGCTCCGGTGTATCCTTCTTCTTCTGCTTCAACATAGTCTCGTAGGCCATTAGATTGCCTAGGAGATCTTCCATGTTGAGCTCCTCCACTTCGTTCGCCTCCTCGATGGCGGTGACTTTCTGTTCCCACTCCGGTCTGAGGGAACGAAGAAGCTTCCCTTGAAGCTCCCCCTTGATGAAAGTTTTCCCTAAAGCTTTCAAGTTATTTACAATGAGAGTGAACCTAGTGTTCATCTCACTTAAAGACTCGTTAGGTTTCATAGAAAAAGATTCAAATTCTTGAGAAAGTAAATTAATTTTAGAAGTTTTTACCTTAGAGGTACCTTCGTGAGTTACCTCAAGTGTGTGCCAAATCTCGTATGCGGTGGCGCATTGCGAGATTCTGTTGAACTTCTCCGGGCTGACGCGCAATACAACTCGTTCATTGTTTTCGCGTTGAGCGAGAGTTCCCGAATCTGCTGCTGCGAGTATCCTACGTCGGGTCGCTCCGGGATCTCGTATGGGGCTTCGCAACGTCCCCATAGAGCGAAGTCAGTGGCTTGAAGCCACATCCTCATCCTCAGCTTCCAGTAGCTGTAGTTGTTCCCGTCGAAGTAGGGTGGTCGGACGGTGGACTGCCCCTCGAATATTTTGATCGCTGATGTGCTTCCCTCCATTTGATCTCTTGTCGGGTGTTACTCCGATCTCGCAAGACCTGCTCTGATACCAAATGAAAGTTCCGGCCCTACCAGGTGGGGGTGATGTAATAATTACGGAATTGAAATATAATCTTACAAATAAGCAATCACACAAAATACACAAGAATTTATAGGTGAAAACCCAAACCGGGTGAAAACCACCACCTAACCCTCTCGAGTTAGGATTTTCCGATCAACCAAGTTGATCAAAATCCACTAAACCGAATCACTTTAAACGAGGGTGATTCAACCTCAATACAACCACGCTACTTAAATGAGGGTAGCGTACCTCAACCCCTTCTCTTCACGAGAAGGATTTTATCTCGCGAAGGAGACGGGAATTCGCAAAGCGAATACCCAACCAAATAACAAAGATAAAATAAACAAGTAATCCTATAGAGCCAACAAAGTAATTATAAACCTAGCTTCTATAGGAATTAGGAAACTCCCCTTTGCAAGGAGTGCGTCGAGTTGATGACGCGGTGCGTGAGCCACGCGACGGCGCAACTTCGCTCTCGTGAACAATGGCGGGAGAGCGGGTGCGCAACAGCTTGATGCTCTCAAGAGAAAGGAACTTGAGCTTGGAGAGCAAGAGCTAGCTAGGATACAAAGTGTATTACAAAGTGTTTCTTGTGTATCTTGGCCTCTCTAAGTGTGTGTTTGTGTTGCAAAGGTTCCCCTCTATTTATAGAGGCCTTAGGAAGGCTTTCGAAGGCTTAGGAAAGGTTCTATAGCCGTTGGGAACAAAGCCCAAGAGAATCAGCCCGAAATCAGGAACAATCATTGTTCTGACAGGCTTATCAGACGTCTAATTCTGGCATCAGACGTCTGGAAGTTCACTTTAAGACGTCTAATTCCAAGGTCAGACGTCTGATTTTGGGTGGGTCTCTTCCTGACTTAGATCAGATCTAAACAGGGTTTTTGTGCAAGTCCATCAGACGACATATAGGACGTCTGGCACTATGTCTGGACATCTGGAAACCTAATTTTTCTGTGGGAATGGATTTCCAAACGTTGCAACGGCTAGAAAATCTCTGAGAAGAGATTTTGGGTCAGCCGAGGCAAAACGGTCAATTATCAGACGTCTGGAAGGGCTTAAAGACGTCTGATAAGGCTCTAACGGTCATATCCTCAAGTGTTTATTAAGCCAGCCAACGGTCCACTAATTGGACGTCTGGCAAAGTCATTAGACGTCTCGTAAGACGTCTGGTCTAAGGTCTGGACGTCTGATTTCATCAGACAGAACTAACTATGTCCAGCCTAATAGTTATCAGACGTCTGAATCAATAGTCAGACGTCTTAAAACACTTTATTAGACGTCTGATTTGGGAATTAGACGTCTGGAAACTCTGTTTGAACCCTATATCGGTTTTCTAAGTATTCTACAGAAAACCTAAGTATCCTAGGGTTGTGCAGGTGTTCCTAGGACTACTGTTAGGGTACTTTGAGGCTCTTTAACATAATGTTCTAAGGAAATAAAAAGAGCAAGCAAAATAAAGATAAAAGTACATGAAAGGATTAACCAAAATTCTATCTTATTCTTCTTGTCCTTCCATCTTCAATCTAACGCTCCTCGCGAATCTCCTCTGTTCTCCATCAAGCTCCTCCAATCTGTCCAAGATGCGAGCTCGAATTCCATCTAAACACATCTATATTTGCAATTGACCTGAAATCTAAGACTCCAAGTGCAAATGTTAAATAACACATGTTTTTTATCATCAAAACAAATGATCGTGGTGCTCTAGCACCAACAAAGTGTTGGTACAAGGGCACCATGATCGTTAATTTTGATGATAACCAAACACTTATTATTAACATTTGCATTTGAGTTTATGAGTTTGAGGATAATTGCAAATGGATACAAGTGTGAAGGAGCATTGTGTGGAGCGAGAGCTTGAAGAAGATGAAGAATAAGATAGAAGTTCTTTCTATTTTTCTATGTATTTGTTATTTTGTTCTTTGCTTTTTATTTCTTAGATCATTTGTCAAAAGAGCCCCAAAGTATTATACCATAGTCCTAGGATCACATACTCAACCATAGGATGCATAGACAAACTCTTAGAGAACTTAGAAAACCAAAGTAGGCATCAGACTGCCTGATCAGACGTCCAATCTGGACATTAGATGCCTGATCTTAGACTTGAAGACGTCTGACTGTTAAATCAGACATCCAAAAACACTTAGGCTGAAAATCGACTCTCTGTCTGTCAGTTTCAAACGTCCATCCCTTAGTCCAGATGTCTTAGAAGATGTTTATGACCTTGCTAGACATCCAACTAGAGGACCATTGGCTTAACAAATCTAATCATTGAGGATTAACCCTTAATATAATTCAAATTCACTTTCAGACGTCCATAGTTCATCCCAGACATCTAATAAATAGACGTTAAGCTAAGATCTGACCCTAATTACTTCTTATCTGACCTCATAGCCGTTTGAACCTTGGGAAATCCATTCCCGCAGTGATTTGCATTTCCAGACGTCCAGACCTTTTGCTAGATGTCTGATCCGTCATCTGTGCAACTTAACATCAGAACCCTGCTTCGATCTTGACAAAACAGGAAGGAAATCCGTCTAGAATTAAACATCTGATTAGATTCCCAGACATCTTAAAACACCTCTTCAGATGTCTACCTTGATCTAACCCAATCCAAATCTTCCACCCTCCTAGATCAGACAACCGATCCCTAGATCAAACGATGACCCAAACGTCTGATAACCCTATCAGAATCATTAATGACCCTAATTTCGAACTGATTTGCCTTCGGATTATTCCCAACAGCTATAGAAGCCTTCCAACAACTAGAAGAGACTTCTAAACCCTTCTTAGGGGCTCTATAAATAGAGGAGGACCTTTGCTTTGTTACACAAACCTAAGAATACTATTTCCACTCATATTGTGTCAAAGAAGAGATTATCAAGTAAAGAACTATTGTTGCTCTCCAAGATCTTCTAAGCCTACACTAGAGAGCACCATCTTCGCTGCACTCACTCTCCCGCCTACGCATACGAGAGCGTCATTCGTACCCTTGCATGGTTCACGCACTCCGCATCAATAGCCGACATACTTCCATCAAAGGGAAGTTTCTTTTTCCTATAGTAGCTAGATTTAAATACTTACTTTGGGGCTCTATAAGACATTTTGTTATTGTCTTTGTTTGGGTATTCGCTTTGAGAATTCCCGTCTCCCTCGCAACATAAAATACTCCTTGTGAAGAGGAGGGGTTTGAGGTACGCTACCCTCATTTAAGTAGCGTGGATGTAAGAGGTTGTACTGCCCTCATTGAAGTAGTACGTTAGTGGATTTGATAGACTAGGTCGATTGGAAAATTTTAAGTCGAGAGCTTAGGTGGTGGTTTTTACCTAGGTTTAGGTTTCCACCTAACAATACTTTGTGCTCTTGTGTGATTGCTATTTTTCTGAGATTGTTATTTATTTTCCAAATTTTATTTCATATCATGCAAATATCACCCCCTCCATCAGAACCTACAGCAAATTGTGGGTGCAAGGAGAGGGCAATTGCGCAGGCCACGCGTGGCAAAGGCAGCGAAGCTGCTGCACGGGTGCGCAGAAGCGCTGCAAGGGTGTACGGAGGTGGCCGGCCACTCTAGCCACATGGTGTGGCTGGTAGCGTGTGCTCGCACGGGCTGAGCACGAGGGGGCGCACTGCCTATTGCTGATGGTTAACCCGGTGGCGTGCAATGAGGGTGCGGGTGACGTGGAAGAAAAAAGGAGGTCAAAGGTGGTGTGTGGCTACAGGTGGCATGCACATGCGGCGGTGGGAGTGGATGTTGTTGTCTGGATGTCTGGGAAGGCTCCCGGATGACTTAAACGAAGGGGAACCGATGGTCGCATGACCTGAGGTGGCTGTTGCTCTAGAGGAGGTGAACGGCCAACGAGGTTACATGCCAGCTGTTGTTGAGAGGGTAAATTGGAACGCAATCGAGGAGAGTAGCATGGTGGTCGTAGTTGAGTGGAGTCCGCAATGGCGTGGTCGAGTTGTCGAGGAGAACATGGTCGATTGCAAGTCGTCGCGGTCATGGATGTCGGTGCTGTCACCACCGACCGCAATGAAGGGTCAGTAATTAAGTTAATTTCACTTAATTAAGAGTAGAAAAAGTCACTTAGGTTAACTCGAAATTGTGTCGGTTGTGTAGTATAGGGTTGAATTAACCTAACATTTTAGAAATTTTTATTGGTTGAGTCCATGTCGTTCACTGGGAGGTATAATAATTTCTACATTCACCAATTTTCTTTTATTTTCCTTTATAAGTTTAGGAGGTATAACTAGGTTGATTTTAAAACATGAATTTTGCCAAAATATTTAAACTATAGAGAATATACAAAATTCCATATGAAAAACATATTTACTCAAATGATCTACTTTATTAACAAGTAAACATGTTAGTTTTCCAATTTTATTTCAAAAGAAATTAAGGCAATAAAAGTTGTTCTATTAAAACATGCCTTATTGCAATTATTAAGAACAAAAAAATGCAAGTAAAACAAATTGCTTTTTAGTCTTCAGCCTCTCTCTTCCTCTTTCTTGTTTCTCACTCTCTTCCTTTGTTCTGTTCCTACCTTCTTCTCTTCTTCCCTTAGTCTTCTCCTTTTGTTCCTTAGTAGTGCCTGTTCTCCTTAGCCATCAACTTCTTCCTTCAGCTTAACCTTTAGCACTTAGCCATCGACTTCTCTTTCAATTCCCTTAGACTTAGCCTTCAGCTCTCAGCTTAACCTTAACTTTCAACACTTAGCTTAACCTTAACCTTCAGCGGTTGGACATAAGCTCCTCTATCCTTTGGACCATCAATTGAACTAGGTTTTTTCTCATTTTTAACCAAAAATTATTTTATTTGCGGCGAGGTCCTTTCGAGGATACACAGCACCCTGAGACCAGGGTGGGACCATACCCTACTCGATCTTCACCTAATCTCAATTAGGTTCGATTTTGATTTATTTCATTTCAGTCCATAGTCTCGAGCCAATCCAGCTCAACCCAGCCTCCCAAGCCTCACCCTCCCAGGGCACACTCGCTCACGCCCACTCGGGCGCACACCCTCAAGCACACAAGCCCGCACACACACATGCACATGCTCAGAATATTCAGAATGATAAGATCAGTAACCGGTGCGCCGAGCGCTGACGATTGAAGAGCCCATGTAACAAAATTGTTTTATCCCCATGCACGCGCTCAGAAACTAACGATGTGGGACTATCATAACCCCTTCTAGACCCAACTTCAACCGATCATAACTCCCTACCCAGAGCTCCATTTCAAGTGATTTAAAGTTTGTTAGAAAGCTCTAAGATAGATCTACACAATTGCAGGGTCAATTTAAGGATTAGATGATGTTTTCCTCTTCAATTTAAAGTGTGAAATAAGGGGTTCATATGGGTTATTTATTGTCTAGAAATGATTTTAATGTTACCGAGTCCTTAGATGGACTTTCCTCTCTCATTTAAAGGTCTGTACAGATTCTACAAATTATTCCACATCTGTTGTAGTCTTTAAGTTCACAAGACCTTCAGGACCAGCAGACAAGCTCTTCACTTCTCTAAAAGCTTCAGAGATCAAAATTTTCAAACTGAAATATGTAAACAGACATAGAGAAACATCTCTGATTGACTTAAAGTAATTCTAAGGGTTGTAATTGATTTCTCTGGGCAGGATTCAAGTTCATATCTCATCAAAATGACATTGCTGTTGGTTTGTGTTCGAAAGTAACCCAAATTAACAAGGTTTGAATTCTCACACAATTATTCACCTGAGCTCACTTTATTCTCTTTCAGATCATTCAACAAGATCTCAGAATCCATTTAATCTCATCAATTCTTCAGATTGAGCTCAGAGCTCCATTATCAGACTCAGTTTGACTGTGAAGGTACAAAAGTTTGACTTTATGTTCAAAGCCTTCTCTCAAGAAATCAAAGCCTCGAATAGGATCTTCTTAACCTCAGAAACTCATTCAGATTCTCAGATAGTCACTCTGACCAAGATTTCTAAGGTTTCAAGCTTGCCGCCTGAGCTTGAAAAGATGTGTGTTCATCAGAGCCAATGGAAGGTTGTTACAGTGATCTAAGAGTTTAAACAGCTTCAGTGCATTGCACTGAAGCTTCTAGGATCCTTAAATGCTTCTTATATCTCTTTATCAGACTTCACCAACTCTGCCGGAGTTGGAGAAGATGAAGATCTATCTACAGCTCCAGTGGCTAGATCCTCAATTAAACATCTGCAAATTAATCAATGATAGTTAAATCGTTGTCTGGAGCTTCTCAACGAATTCTAAAGGCTGAAACTCAAGAATGGCTCGCCGGAGCTCCGGTGAGTCCAGAAAATATGTAATCTATGTATAGATTGTGAAAACTTACCATTTTTAATCTAAAAAGGATCCTGAGGTTGCAAGGAACCTCAAGAATTCAATTAATTCTTCATTTATCTCTTTAAATGTAATATTTGACAGTGAATTAGTTTCTTCAAAAATCTGATTTGAAATAAGCTCAGGACTTGTTTAACCACTCGATTGAGTGGTCAAAACAAGTCAACAGATAATAGCAGTCATAATTATATAGTTAATTAATAGTATGAATTGCTCCTGAGCCACCATTGACAGCGAGCTCAGGAGCTTAATTAAGATTTGGGCGTTTAATTTATATGTGATAATAATATGTATTATAGTGTCGATTAGGGTCCATAAGTGATGAATAAATGATGGAAGACCCTATGAAGGTGGAATTAGCTCGACTACTGTCGCCATGGACAGTGACAGTAGTCAGTGGAGGTGAAATGTGAATTAGGCGATTAGATGATCAATTAAACGATTAAATGTGCTAGAAGTGATTGTAAGGGTTAAAGGAAGGTGGACAGTGAGTTAAAAAGACAAGATTAAAGCTCTGGCGAGCTCAAGGAGCTCACCGGAGTTGGAGAAGATGATACTGAAATTCAAAAATTACTCTAATCTAACTACCTAAACTAACTAACTAAGCTAACCTACTCCTACTCCTACTACTCCTAATCTACTGTTACTTGGACGAAGGGGTCAATAGGGTTCCGCCGAAGGTTCATAGTAGACAACGAAATCAGAGGGTGGAAGAAAGATCTCCGGCAGGCGGATTTGAGGTGGAGCAGAGGATTCCTTTGGTTGGCGCCTGTGTTAAAGATGCAGCAGACCATGGCGGATCTCCTCGGCTGATCAAAATGGATGAAGTCAGAAATTGAAATGGAAAATCATCGGAGTTTTGGACGAATAGCCTATCGAAGTCGGCTACAGTGTTGAAGAGGGAAGGGAGCCAACTTGAGTAAAATCTGAAGGGTGAGGGGGTATTTATAGTAGTTGGCGGCGAAGAGAATGGAGGGGTCTGGCTGAAGGAGCTTGAGGAGCTTAACCTCCGGCGTCGTCTCCGATGACGGTGAGGTTATTTCCCACTGAAAAATAGGATTTCCGATTAATCAAGACCGGTGGATGAAGTGGAAGTGGTGAGCGTAAGCTACAAGAGCTTGGACAAAGAAGGTTGATGTCGACAGGGAGGTGATCATGCGATGGCGTGACTCTCTGCCGCTAGCCGTTCATTCAGCTGAAGAAGAAGAAGAAGAGGGAAAGGGACTTAAATGTAATAAATATTAAGGACTTGTGTGAGAAATAAGGACCCGATTGTAATGAATATTAAGGACCAAAATGTAAACCCAGGTTTTGAAGGTTTATTTTAACTTAGATCTTTTTCAACTTTTATATATGTTAGTAAATAAGGTAAATATTATGTTTTCACCTTGAATTTACATTTTTGACCTTTTTATATTAATTTATTAGATTAAGTAAAATCACTTAAGTTATTATATACTTAGGTATACATTATATTTAAGTTACTTAACTTATTAATTAAGGGAATGATTAATAGGATTTCGAGTCCAATTATTAACTAGATTATTAATAATGTTAATTGAATGATAAAATGTCATTTTTAACTTATTTTAAGGTCCTTGACTAAATATCCCTTATTCTATAATTAACCCTTATATGTTCATAACCTTAGCTAATTAACTAGGAAGACTAGTTAATTAGGGATAATTAGAGATCATGATGAGTGTCTCATCATGGTGGTCGTGGCCGTGGTTGGGTCTATGCTTGGTGAGAGAGGGCTCCCTCCATGGAGGAAGATGGATCCCCTTTATCCTCCGTCCTACCTCTATATAAAGAATGAGAGAGAGAATTAGAGAGAATATCGGGGAGAGAGAGTGAGGAAGAATAAGGAACGAAATTAAAGAAGAGATGGTGGCATTGATTGGAAAATATATGAGATCACTCATTTCCTTTTTTCTTTTAAACTAAACGTGTTAAGAATAATCAAAAAGGAAACAAGCTTTGAAAAGCAATCTATGTTCATTTCCATGGGAAATTAAATGTCATGATGATAAAATTGGACTCCCAAAAATTAATCCTTCCTCAAAAGTAATTAATCAATTAACATAAATGAAATGTAGAAAATCCAAGGCTTAATCAATTTGATCAACATCATGCATGCTCTAATTTAAATTCCTATCCCAATAATAATGCACTTAAGCACTAAATTAGTCCACTAAAGTGGACCTATCAGTAGACACCTTAACTTATCAAGCACAGCACCAAAGCACAAACCTTTGAAACTTGCTAAGTGTTGGCATGCACTTCAAGGAGCAATTGTGCAAAAACCTCCCCCCACCCTCCTTAGAATCCTCTTTCCTTTCTCTCTCCTAAAATCTAGACTAGGTATAGGTTATTAGGTAATCGGATCATGTACAAGGGACCAGACCTGCTGGCATGGTGTAGTGGGTGAGTAGCGGGTGAGGTGAGAGAGAGAGAGAGTGAAGTGGGGACCTCACCCCCAGCGTCAAGGTGATAAGTCGATGGCACAATTTTTTTTTATGCACTATTCGGGTTTTGTACCCACGATGTGGGACTAAATAGCCCCCTCTTCTTCAAGCGCATGTGCTGTGGATTCAAGCTTCGAATCGAAGCTGCTACGTCTGTTGCCATGCTCAATTGAAGGCCTAGAATCCTTCCTGAGGTGGGATCTCGTGGGCTAGTGGTGGAGGTAAGGCTTGAGAGCAGCTAATGATGGTGAAGGAGATGACAGTGGAAGGCGGAGCTTCGGCAATCACCTGAGAAGCAAAAAAATGGCCCTACGGCCCAATTAAAAAGTTCATGAGCTTCGCCATTGTGTGAGGAGTTTAATGGTGGTGGTGGCGACGTGATTGGCAATGTACTGCAGCCAAACAACGTCGGAGGAGCAAATGGTGGGTGGGTTTGGTCGGTGGAGTTTTGGAAAGGTCAAAAGCTCCAATAAGGAGAGGGCTTTTTCTCAGAGGAGGGTAGCAGAGCTTTAGTTGGTGTTGGGGGAGTGTTTGGTGGTCAGAGGCAGTCGAGCAACCACGCCAGAGGCATGGTCGAAGTTGGGGAAGACAGAGGTTGAGATAGGTGATCGACGGTCGAATTGGGATCCTAAGGAGCTAACTCTAAGCTAGGGAGAAAGAGGATAAAAAGGACCTAATCTAAGGGACGAAGGGGGTGCGGAAGGAGCATGAGCGATAGATTGGATGGCCCAATTTGGCAGTCGGACGTCCAGAGGAGGGAGATGGAAGAAGCTCGCTAAAGCCAGGGTGGAGGTGGTCGGAGTTTGAGGAGGAAGAAGTATTTGTGGCCGGAACCGGGCTCAATTTGATCGCTAAACCATATAGAGCTTATATAGAAACCAATTCAGCTCTCAAATTGGAGAATTTTGCAAGTTGGAGCCACAAATTTGGAGAGTAAAAATTGCAAATTTCACAAGCTTGGTGAGGCCTCTCTGGTTTCAATCTGAGCAAGAGGTACACCCAATTGGTCAGGGATCTTTTGATCACCAATCCCTTCAAATTTGGAGGGATTTGGTGATCAAACATGAGAGTTTTCCTAGTTTGAAGGTCGAAGGGTAGTTTGCGAAGATGCTATTCACATTTCCATGGCAGTAGGGACATTTTTGCAAAGATGACAAGAAAGATAGGGGCCTTTTTGTGAGAAACTTTAAACCTAGTAGCTTGAGTGTAAGAAATAGACTTTCCAAGGACTAAAATGCAAACTAGGTCAAGATGCACTCTGATTGGGCCCAAATTTTGGTGTTAACCTAATTTAGATCCAAGGAATCTAATGGTGAATTGGATTTCAGTTTTGACTATGTTTGACTAGGTAAATTGCATAAAAGCCCAAATCAGGGTAAATTCCCGTCTGAATCTCTATTCTAGGTCAACATGGGTTCAGATGATCAAAACAAAGGTACCAAACCTCTTAGAATATTTTTCCATAAAATTTAGGAGGTTTATATTGATTTTATCCTGGTCATAACACTTTCAATTCAAGTGAGGTTGATAATTAGGATTTTTTGTACTATTTTCACCCTTGAAATGCGTGAAACCCTGATTCTGTAAGTGTGAGCCCACTTCTTGGTCTTTTATGTTCATTTAACCTTCAATTAACCTCTGAGAAACCACATGGTTAATCTACATTTGTGGTGTGTTGTTAAAACAGCATAATTAACCCTATTTTCTTATTTTCTTCTCAAATCAAATCAAAGTGGAATTATGGTTCTCAGGCGATCATTTAGGAGCATTTATCTCTTGATTCTGACTAAATTAAGTTAGTTATGACGAATGATGGCATTACCATCATTACCCCATGCCTAACTTTTGCTAATCTCAAGAAATATCCAATGAAAAGAGCTAAATCTCTAGATCATGTTTTTGATGTTCAGATGCCTGTCAGTGCCTCTTCTTTAGAAATCATATTAAAATACCAACAATAGGCCTAGTGGTACTCAAGTACCAGCCAAGATCCAAACCTAACCAACCTCAGCCTTGGGTCTGCCGCGAAGGTTTCTAAGGCCCACAAAAACTGCCCAGAGGTTCGTTGACCCTAGCGATTAAAGCACCCGTACGTAGACATATCAAGTCCAGTGTTCAGTTTGCCAGTGCATTTCTGGTAAGAGAGATGGAGAGGGATTTTTATTCTGAGAATTTTCTCTCTTTTCTTTTATATTCCCCTAAATCTAACATTGGATAGGCCCTAAACACGGTCTATATCGGATTCCTTTTCCCCACCATCAATCCTCGAAAGGTCCCTGGCTTTCGATGCTTCGGGATAGCATACCCATGGTAACCCCTAGAACCCTGGCTTTCGACACTTCGGGATAGTGCCACCCATGGAGTTCTGTAGCTAAATTCAGGCCTTGACAATCGACATTTCGGGATAATCTTACCCATGGCACCTGAACCAGCACAAGGTGCTTACATGCCTCCAATAGGATATTTAGATATCCTAGGAGACAAGCACCGAGGATATGATGTGTTATTACGCATCTTCAAGGGGAGTATTTTTCATTCCACCTCTCCACGCTGGGAACTCATCCAATCAACTTGTGTCTTCGAGCCGCTCCTAATCTAGATCTTCGAGAAACCCTTTTTCATAATAGAACACTTTTGGCATTTTTCTTCACTAAGCACACTGAACCAGACTGGTGTGTGATTTTTGGGTGCTTAGGTTACCAAGTGTCGCAAACCAAAGGGTATGCAATGAGGTCGAATAATCTCTAAGCCTCTGACTTAATACATCAGCTTCGCAATTTCCTCAACCTCTTGAGGATTAATCCGGATCTTAACAAATACGTGAGTGTTTAAGCCCTAAAATAAGCCCAAGAGGCATAAGGTCAATACTCTTACTTATCTCCTTGTCTCTAGCACTTTAGGTCTTAATCCTTATTTTGATTTAGTCTAGAACTTAAGTAGATCCCATGATCAATTATTAAGACTATCAAGCTTTTCTGATTTTGCTCCTTTGACATTTTTTTGTTTTTCCTCCTTTTTTCCTCCTAAAGAAAGATTTTTCAATCAATTCATAAAATTTTTCCTCCCCTTTCACTCTTTTTTTTGGAATATGTATTTTTTTGTGGGAACCCCTCAGAGAATTGAATTTCTCATCTATTTTGCAATTTAATACCCCCCTATGTCTAAGTTTTGCAATGTCCCATTGTAAACTAGGTGGGTACAAATTTAGCTTAGTTCAAAGATTAAAACAAGGTCAAAGGGTGATTGAACGAGTTGGGATGACAGTTGTGAACGATTTCAAGCTCTGATACAAGTATCAAAGGTAGAGTCGGCTGTTCTAAAGTTTGAACCCTAAAGTGCAACATGAATGTAGCTCAAAGAGATGATCAGAAGGGTCTCAAGTTTTTGAAATGATGGGTTGCTTTCGGTTAAGCGCTAAATTCAATGCCTTCAACCAAGTAGAAGGTGGTCAAGGAGAATGGGTAGTCAGATTGGAAGAATTTGTAAAACAAGCACCTTGATGAGCAGTTTGGTTGGTCCAACTAGGTGCTTGTTCAAATCAATAAGCTAATGATGTAGACCAAACCCAATTAGACTAGTGGGTTGAGAAATGTGAATCAATAGGTGTGGAGCCCACCAAATGCTTTGTGGCTCAAATATATATGGAAATGAGAATCGAACATTTGGCTAAATCGACTCAACCAGATCAGAGTAGGGGTCCTCACAAGATAATGGATCTATGGAGGATGTAGGAGCCCTACTACTAGGGTCAGAGGTGCACAAAATGTGGTTGTCGGTTTGATCAATATCCGATTCCTTGTCAAAGTATGGTGGTTAATCATATGCAATCATATTAGAAAGAGGTGAATGAGAATAGAAATGATTCCGGTAGCGGATCAAGGTTGGGATCGATTTCTGAATGGCTTTGTAGGAGGCATGGTTGCTTCGAGCTCCAAATCTTTGGCCTTAGAATCAAAATCAAAGAATGGATCATGGATACTGAGGTCATAAACTGGCTCGTAATCATCTAGAAATAATGGTTCTCTAAAATCAGAGTATGATTCGAAATCATCGGAGAATTTGCGACATTCAGCTTCTGAACCTAATTCAGGATCGAGATTTTCACCACAGAATAAATCAAGATGCATGGAATCATCAACCTGACTTTGGTCTACCCTAGTCTCAAATTCTAAGCTCACAAGGATATCCTTATTAGACATAGGCTCGGGTTTTGGGCACCTAGGGTAGATCCAATCAAATCCTAACTCTTCCAACTCCTCTAATTATGTATCGTAAATTGGTTTGATTTTCGAGAAATCAATTTGTTCTTCTAAGGAGTCTGGAGAGGCATAATCATCAAATATAGGACCAAAATCATAATTCAGATCTAAAATCTGGTTCTCATCACATTAGGCCTCCTGATCATCCCAACTAGGCTCAAATCTAGATTCCAAGTCAGGGGCAGGAAATGGACCACTAGAATTTGGACTTGGTTCTGTTGGGATGTCATAATCATTCTCGACGAATACCTTAACAGGATAAGGTGAGGGAGTAACATCTTCAAGAGATTCTGAGTCAAGCTCATCATAGGTGTTTGGGAAATCTAGGCATGATGGACCAGCTTCACAGCTACCTATGGATGGCTCATAATTGGGAACACCTGCAACTAGATCCTCCAAACCTGCATCATGATCAAGTATGCCATGCTGCAAAAAATCAAAATTTGATTCCATTTGGATTGG
Source organism: Thalassia testudinum (assembly GCA_037157565.1). Taxonomy (NCBI): domain Eukaryota; kingdom Viridiplantae; phylum Streptophyta; class Magnoliopsida; order Alismatales; family Hydrocharitaceae; genus Thalassia; species Thalassia testudinum. Next base: position 53,635,885 of record JAZHRO010000025.1, on the reverse strand, counting down.
GGCTTCATGACAACCTCTATTTTTGTACCTGGGCTCTGGGAAATTGTATTGATCCTCAAACTTGCTTCAAGATGTCTCATTAGTTTCTGAGTGGTGATATCGGTATTTCTTATCAATGTCTTGTTCCAACATATTTAGCATATACCCATGTTTATTAATGAGACCCTGGCGTATTTCCCAAAGTGGTGGATTTGTCAAACATTGAAGATACTCAGTGTTATGTAATCTCTACAATTCACTATAATCTGATAAAAGAGCATCCCAAGTTGAACCATGTATCATTTGTGTAAACATCATCCCAGCACGGTTCATAATGAAGGTTTTTTTTTCTGGTACATTAACCTGAATGTTCCTAAATGGATTTGAGGTCCTATAAAATTCTTCCCTATGTCTAAAGGTAGCCTCGATCATTTTTTCTTTGATGCTCATATGGGATTCAAGTTTCTTGAACATTTTTCCTATGTTGTCAGGTTGCATTTCCAAATCAAGTGGTGGATCAGGATGAAGAATCAAATTCAGATCTGGATTGATTTGATCAAACCAAATTAGTTTTTCCCCAAAAGATCAACTCTAATGGAGGTCTCTAAGTCAGACCTAGGGACCTCTCCTATGTGTAGGCACTAAAGAATAGATGTAGGACTGGATGTGTATGGGATCAAATCAAGGCACCCCAAAAAAATTTTGGATGACTAAGGTTGTTTGAGGCCAATGGACCTCTTTGATAAAAAATCCACACACCCGAGAATTACTTGGGTAGCCAGGAAGAGAGAGTCTCGCAAAGACCCCTACACGGTAGAGCATCCTCATGGGTTATAGGATTTTCCCCACTCGACCTTCCTTGTCACTGAGATTCCAAGTAGATCAGAATATGCGAATTGAGACCTAAGTCTACCAATTTTGGCCCTAATTGTGCCTTGAATTTCACTTGATTTAGACGTTATTTCAATTTGTGACCTAATTTGTAGGTTGGTTGATTCACAAAGTGAACCAACTTCACTTGACCTGTCCTAAGGTTGAAGATGAAACTTGGGTTAGAGCACCCAAATCATCCTGAATTAGTTCTCAGGTTATTTGGTCCCAAGTTTTATGATTCAAGTGAATTTAGAGCCTTGATTTTAGGCTTCACTTGGTTAGATCAATTCAAACAAGGGCTTGGGTAGCACACATATGTGGGGAAATCAATTCCCTTAATTGCAAGTAAATGTATACTAACTCTTCAAAACCCTAATGTGGAAACCCTAGATTGGCTCTATTTCAAGTCCAATTTGATTCCAAATATGACACCTTGGACTCAAACAAGAAAGTGAGTAATCCAAGATGTTGAGATGTTTTAGCACAAATCCCTAATAGGTACAAGAAATCAAGATGAGGAATCTCTAATCAAATCATACCAACATCAATTTGTTGTCAAGTAATTTCGCAAATTAGGAAACTGTTTGCCTTCAAATGATGATTACTAGGAAAATAAGGTAAGTGGATCCTAATCAATTTGTTTCCTTTTTCTCTTCCCATGTCTAGGAGGTGATTAGGGAAGAAGAGAATTTTTACCCGCCCCTAGTGTGGTTGATTGCATGGAAGATCTTCTCGTGATGTGCCTCGCAAAATCAAAACAAAGCAAACAGGGCAAGTTAGAAATCAACTCAATTAATCAAGAATGATATGACTAGTGGTGAATTGCACATTGCTCCCTGGCAACAGTGCCAAAATGTTATGATCGAAAATCATCGTATTTAGGAAAATATCGTGTCGTAGTATAGTGACGAAAATCGATACAACATTTAAATTTATAATGCTCAAAAAATCATGAGTTCCGAGGTCGTTCGCAAGGAGCAAATATGGAATTCAATTACTAGTCACAATAATAAATAATAAGCACAATAATTAATCATAAGAATGATATGCAATGAGGAAATAATCTATCAAAAAGATATTCAATTAGTAGCAAATTGTATCTTAGAATTGATAGGACAAAAAGAATGTAAATGAAGATAAAAATGGTGATTTGAATCACCAATTAAATCCACAATTAAGCACGAATCCCAACACTAACAGTAATTCCAATGTTTCAACAGTACTTTAAACCACTTGCCACGTCAGCATAGTACTGAATATGCCACAGTAACTCAAATCAAGGGCACAAGCAAACGTCGGGCACGTGAGGCAGATGCTTTAACTTATCAAGCACAAACCTCTAAAACTTCCTAACTGTTGGCACACACTTCAAGGAGCAATAGTGCAGAAACCTCCCCCTCCCTCCACATAATCCTCTTTCCCTTCTCTCTCCTTAAATCCAGATCGGGTATAGGTTAGTCAAGTAATCAGATCATGTACAGGGGACCAGACCCACTGGCGTGGTGTAGCAGGTGAGGTGCAAGAGAGAGAATGAACCGGGGACCTCACCCCCGATGTCAAGGCGATAAGCCGAAGACACTATTTCCTTTTATGCACTGTTTGGGTTTTAGTACCCACGATGTGGGACTAAATAGCCCCCTCTTATCCATACACATGTACTATGGATTCAAGCTTTGAATCGAAGCTGCTACATCTGCTGCCGTGCTCAATTGAAGGCCTAGAATCCTCCCAGAGGTGGAACCGCTTGACCTAGTGGTGGAGGTGAGGCTTGAGAATAGCTGATGGTGGTAGAGGACGATGACGGTGGAAGGAAGAGCTCCAGCGATCACCTGAGAAGCAAGAGAAAATGGTCCTTCAGCGTAATTAAAAGGTTCATGAGCATCGTCGTAGTGTGAGGAGTTTAATGACGGTGGTGGCGAGGTCATTGGTGGTGTATGGCGACTGGATGAAGTCGAAGGAGCAGATAGTGAGTGGGTTTGGTCAGTAGAGTCATGGAGAGGTCAAAAGCTCCAATAAGGAGTAGGCTTTTGCTCAGAAGAGGGTGGCAGAGCTTATAGTGGTGTTGGTGGAGTGTTTGGTGGTCAGAGGTGATTTGGTGACCACATCGTAGGCATGGCCGGATTCGAGGAATACGTAAGGGGAGATAGGCAATCGGCGATAGAATTAGGATCCTAAGGAGCTAACTCTAACCTAGGGAGAAAGAGGGATAAGAAGGACCGAATCTAAGGGACGAAGGGGGTGCGGCAGCCTCACCAGCGTGGTTGCCAGAGCCGAGGACAATGAATCCTCCTGTGAAGGGACTGGCGAGGACGAGAGGGGTAGGCAGCTCCTACTATCGTCGACGACGAGCAGAGGAGCGTGAGGGAAAGGTTAGGCCACCCAATTTGGCGATTAGACGTCCGGAGGAAGGAGATCGAAGAAGCTTGCCAAAGCCGCAATGAAGGTGGCTGGAGTTTGAGGAGGAAGAAGTATTTGTGGCCGAAACCGAGCTCAATTTGATAGCTAAACCACGTAGAGCTTTCATAGAACCCAATTCAGCTCTCAAATTGGAAAATTCCACAAGTTGGAGTCACGGATTTGGAGAGTAAAAACCATAAACTTTGCAAGCTTGGTGAGGCCTCTCTGGTTTCAATCTAGGCAAGAGGATGCACAATCAGTTGGGGATCTTTTGATCATCAATCCCTCCAAATTTGGAGGGATTTGGTGATCAAACATGTGAGTTTTCCTAGTTTAAAGGTCAGTGGATAGTTTGAGAAGACATTGTTCACATTAACATGGTAGTAGGGAACTTTTTGCAAGGACAACTAGAAAGATAGGGGCCTTTTTGTGAGAAAATTGAATCTTAGGGGCTTGAGTGTAAGAAATAGAGTTTCTAAGGGTTAAAATGCAAACTAGGTCAAGATGCACTCTAATTGGGCCCAAATTTTGGTGTTAAACTAATTTAGACCCAAGAAATATAATGGTGAACTTGGATTTTAGTTTTGACCACATTTGATTGGGTAAATTGCATAGAAGCCCAAATCAAGGAAAATTCTCGTCTGAATCTCTATTCTAGGTCAAAATGGGTTCAGATGGTCAAACCAAAGGTACTAAACCTCTTAGAATATGTTTTCATGAATTTTAAGAGGTTTATATTGATTTTATCCTGACCAGAACCCTTTAAATTCAAGTGGGGTTGACATTAGGGCTTTTAGTACTATTTTCACCCTCGAAATGTGTGAAACCCTGATTCTGTCAGTGTGAACCCACTTCTTAGTCTTCTATGTTCATTTAGCCTTTAATTAACCCTTGAGCAATCCCAAGGTTAATCTTCATTTGTGATGTGCTGTTAAAACAACAAAATCAACCTTATTTTCTTGTATTCTCAATTCAGATCACAGTAGAATTATGGTCGTCAAGTGATCATTTAGGAGCATTTATCTCTTGATTCTAACTAAATTAAGTTAGTTATGATGAATGATGGCATTATCATCAATAATTAAATAACCTATCTTTGTAACTTAATTATATAATCATGTACCCCTATTTAAGGGCTTTCCATCTATATAATTTATTTTAAAATTGGATGTCATTAGAACTCTCAAATCGAGGCCTAAAGTCTCGAAATTAGCACGCTGCACTGTGTAGCACTCAATTCCGCGCTAACTTAGAACCACATTGTGAACGTTGGAGCATGCTAAGCGATATAAGTTGAATGGTGCGTGATAAGTTAGTTTTCACTTTCGAATAATGTGATTAAGATGATATGTCGTCTTAGTAACAAAGTGGTGAAAAATCGCTTAACAAAATAATTACAATAAAAATTACCACTGACAGAAGAGCGGGTCGTGTCCACAGGAAGGCAATGATGCAATAAAATCTTGATTATTTCGTATTCTTTCAATCAAGTGCGAAATCCATAATCAAATCCAACATGAAATGCGATGGAAAGAAGATGCATAATAACTCAAAAATATAAGGGTATATGTGAAATTTTTCCTCACTAAAATATTCAATAAATATGTGATGATTTTATGTAATTTTCAATTGACATGTATTAGAGAAAATTTATGCACATTTTAATCCCAAAACCAATGTTAAAACATGTGAATATCAATAACCACGCAATTATCAGAAAGCATGAGTATGCAGTCACAATTTCACCACAATAAAATAATCATAAATTAAATTGATTTTGGTGGCAATGGCATTCAAATGTAAATTTTAATTAACATGAAAACAGGGGATTTTACCTATCTCCTCTTTGTGCATGGAAGAGAGGTTCAATCGAGGAGATACTCCTATAGGAGGTTGGCTGAAGCGAGGCCGTCGCGGTGGTGGCAGCGGTGCATTGTGAGATGGCCAGAGCTGGCCTACCAGAGGAGAGGAGTGGTGGCAGTGGAGAAGCCCGCTGCTGGCCGCGCTTGCTGGTGAAGGAGCACACGGGTGCAGAGGGCAGTGCAGGCGTGCGAAGGCGCGGAGGCATGGGCTCTAGGCGCTCTGCAAAGCACATAGGAGTGAGCGGGTATGGTGGTGGTGCCGACTACAGGTGCTGCGCGGGGTGATGGCACGGGCGCATGCAATGGCTGAGGCACTACAAGAGGCGCGGGTGCTACAGCGGCTGAGGAGCTGCAAGGTGCCACGGGTGGGTGCGGGTGTTAAGGCGAGGAGATGCGGGTGTGCGGTGGCTGGGCTGGAGGTAGGGTGCGCTGGAGAAGTTGAGGAGGTGCGGGTTCTACAGGCTGGGCTGGAAGCACATGTGAGTCTGATGGAGCGGAGACAGGCACTGCTGTCGCGTGCACTGGCTGTGGTGAGGGCACGCGCGCGTAGGTGGCTAGTGCTGCAGTGATGAAGTGAGGGCATGCGTTGGCTAAGTTGAGGGCGCGGTTGGCAAATGCCTGATGGCTGGAATGAAGTGAGAGCGCGCATGGTGGTGTCTGATGGAGCGGTGGCAGGAAGAGTTGCAAAGACTCTTTGGCGGTGTGGCCTGTCACCCCACATGCCCACGGTGGTGAGTCGTTCTACCACGGTGAGGCCAGTGGTATGGAATGGAAGAGGAGCAAGGTCCTCTCAACACAGTGATGGACAAGGGGTGGTGACCTCTGGAGCATGGCAGCTCTCCCTTCTCCTTTTGTAGCCATGGCCATCATTTCAAATTCAAAATGCCGTAGCATAAATGTGATGCGTAGGAGGAGGAGGCAGAGCCGAAGCCGGAGGAGTTACCTATGCAATGGAGAAAAAAGAATAAAAGAAGAAAATATTATGATTATTTATACATAAGCCCTTAACTTCTATGTTAAATTAAAACAATGCATGCAATGCACCTAATTGGTTAACTAATTAAATGAATGCAATTCTAAGTTAATACTAAATGCATTTAGTTATGAATGCAATGCATGAATTATGTAATTAAATCAAAAATATGAATTAATCTATTTACTTCCTAATGCATGCTAAATAAATGTTAGAATTAACCTAATGTCTAGGCACTTAAATACTTAAATAGCCTACAAATATGGGCTAATCAAATACCCCCATGCCAAGTTTTTGCTAGTTTCTAGTAAATCCAAGCAAAACCTAGCACTCCAACTAGACTAGCCAACCCAATCGGTCTTCCTTTAGAAACATATTAAGTTCAGATTTTAGACCTAAGGTTCTCAAGTAGTTGCTAAGTTACAGACTAGGTCGGCTAAAGACAAGTTGCAGGCATAAGTTTCCCTGATTTCTGACTCTACCCTAAGGTTTATTGATCCCTGAGATTAAAGCATCCGTGCATGTGCATTGGTCTAAGTTATTTGAGTTAAAGGAAAAAGGATTTTTTTTTTTTGAATATATATATATATATATATATATTTTTTTTTTTTTTGTTTGATTCCTCTAAGTCTAACCTCGGATCAGCTATCAACACGATCTGTGTCAGATTCATTGTCCCCATCACCATACCTCGAAGGGTGCCTAGCTTTCGATGCTTCGAGATAGCACCACCCATAATGACCCCAAGAACTCCTGGCAATAGACACTTCAAGATAGTATCACCCATGGATTTCTTAAGCGAATTCAGGCCTGTGGCAATCGGCACTTCGAGATAGGGCCGTCCATGATACCTGAACCGCACAATGCGCTTACATGCCCCCAGTAGGATGGATATCCTAAGAGACAAGCGCCGAGGAGGTAATATGTTATCATTGCATCCTCAAGGTGAGTATATACTCCACCTCTCCTGCGGTGGGAACTCTTCCAATCAAATTGTGTTTTCAAGCCTCTCCTAAGTCAAAACTAAGAGAACTAAATCTCTTTTAAGAAAGGAATTAAGTTGATTACTTACTTACACCAGACCAAGTGTGTGAAATTTAGATGCTTGGGTTACAAGGACCCGTAAACCAAAAGGTAGAATAAGACTCCAGGTACCACCCCACCTTTTAACTCAACCCTAGCTTTCCTTCCTCAACCTCTTGAAGAATGGTCCGTAACTTAACTCCTACTTAAGTTTTTAAGTCCACAAAGGACCCTAAAGGTCTAAAACTAGTAGCTCATTTATCTTCTAAAGTTTGACCCTAGAATCAACTTGGTCTAACCTAGAGTTCTGATTTGCTTAAGAAAGCATGACCTAGCTAGCTAAGCTCAAAACTTTTTTTTTTTTAATGCAATATGCATGAATGAATGCAAAATGTAGACATGCTATAAACAAAATGCCTCAGGTCCTCTCCCCCATGCCTGGTTCAAACAATGCCCTCATTGGAAACAAAAATAGTTAAAGGAAGATATTACCTACGGCAGAGAATGGTAGGAGCTAAGGCTCCTCAAGAGTGACCTCGTCAACCAGATGACCATCCAAAGTAATGTATGGTTTTAACCATTGACCGTTGACGATAAAGGGAGTTTCTGAAGAGGAAGGGCTTTTAATCTCCACAGCTCCATGCGGAACATTTTAGTGATTATGTAAGGCCCATCCCAACGAGATTTTAACTTCCCAGGAAGAAGCTTAAGTCTGCAATTAAAAAGTCAGACTTGTTGGTTAGGCTCAAAGGTCTTTCGAAGTATATACTTATCAAGCAAGACCTTAGTTCTTTCTTTATAAGCTTGAGAGGTGTCATAAGCATCATTCCTCAGCTCCTCAAGCTCACTTAATTCCAGAAGTCATGCCTTACCCGCCTTCTCTAAATCCATGTTAACACTTCGAATAGCCCAAAGTGCCTTATGTTCCAACTCAACAGGTAAATGGCATGCTTTCCCATACACAATCCGAAAGGGAGAAGTACCCAAAGGGGTCTTATAGGCCGTTCGATATGCCCACAAAGCATCATCGAGCTTTTGGGACCAGTCTTTCCTATCAGGTCTAACGGTCTTTTCCAAAATATTTTTTATCTCCCTATTCGACACTTCAACCTGGCCACTCGTCTGAGGATGGTAAGGGGTAGCGACCTTGTGAGTCACTCCCAGACTCCTGATTAGCCGATTGAAGTGGTGGTTTCGGAAATGAGGTCCCCCATCACTTATAATGGTCTTGGGGCAGCCGAAATGACATATGATATTGGCCTTCACAAATTTCAAAACCACAGAGTGGTCATTTGTGCACGTAGGAATGGCCTCTATCCATTTAGAGACAATCAATTGCCACCAAGATATATTCATAACCATGGGACGACGGGAAGGGGCTCATAAAGTCAATTCCCCACACATCAAAAATTTCAACAGATTGAATAGGGTGTTGAGGCATTTCATTCCTCTTCCCAATCATTCCAGTCTGTTGACACCTAATACAGGCCTTAACAAAATTATGAGAATCCTTAAATAAGGAAGGCCACCAAAAACTGGACTGGAGAACCTTAAAAGTAGTTTTCTTAGCACCAAAGTGTCCCCCACAATGAAGTCCATGGCAAAAACTCAGCACACTTTGTTGTTCCTCTTCAAGTACACAACATCTCAATACTTGGTCTTGTCCAATTCTAAATAATTCTGGCTCTTCCCAATGAAAATATCTTGCTTGGGAAATGAATCTCTTTCTTTTCTGCTCATCCCAAGAGCCAGGAGTTTATCCAGTGACCAAGTAATTTACGGTATCTGCATAGCAAGGTAAAGTTGGTGTTACCACCATCAGAGTTTCATCAGGAAATGTCTCACGAATGTCTCCAGAAAGAGAGTCATTAAGTGGAAGGCGAGATAGGTGGTCAACCACAACATTTTCTACTCATTTCTTTTCACGTATCTCCAAGTCAAATTCTTGAAGGAGTCGGATCCACCTAATCAGACATGCCTTAGAATCTTTCTTAGCAATGAGATGTTTCACTGCTGCATGATCAGTAAAAATAACCACTTTAGACCCAAGCAGATAAAACCTAAACTTCTCTAGAGCAAAAACTATAGCAAGTAATTCTTTTTCAGTGACGGTGTAGTTTTGCTGCGGTTCGGTTAAAGTCATATTGGCATAATGCAGCACATGAGGTCTTCCCTCAACCCTTTGTCCAAGGATCGCTCCCACTGCATAATCCAAAGCATCACACATCAGCTCAAATGGGAGTGTCCAATCAGGAACTTGGAGAATAGGCGCAGAGATCAAGGCCTCCTTCAGAGTTTGAAAGGCCTCAGCACACTTTGAATCAAAATTGAAGGAAGATTCCTTCGCCAACAAGTCACAAAGTGGACTAGAAATTTTACTAAAATATTTAATAAAGTGCCTATAAAAGCCAGCATGACCCAGAAAGGATCTAATTTGTTTGCTGTTCATGGGCAATGGGAGTTTGGAAATAGAATCAATCTTGGCTTTATCTACTTCCAAACCTCGCTCAGATACAACATGCCAAAGTATAATTCCTTTCTGTACCATGAAATGACTTTTCTCCCAACTGAGGACTAAACCAGTCTCCTTACATCGCTTCAACACATTCTCCAAGTGCAGGAGACACTGGTCGAAAGACGAGCCATAAATGGAGAAGTCATCCATAAACACTTCAACACACTTGTCAATCATGTCCGAAAAAATAGACATCATACACCGTTGGAAGGTTGCAGGGGCATTACATAATCCAAACGGCATATGCCTGAATGCAAAAGTACTGTAAGGACTCGTGATTATCGTCCTCTCCTGGTCATCAGGAAAGACTGCCACCTGGTTGTACCCAGAATATCCATCGATAAAGCAATAGTACTTATTCCCTGCCAATTTCTCGAGAATTTGATCAATAAAAGGCAAGGGAAAGTGATCCTTATGGGTAGCGGTGTTCAGCTTGCGGTAATCAATACAGACCCTCCATCCAATTGAGGGTCTAGTGATAATTTGTTCACCTTGGTCGTTGAATTCCACAGTAAAGCCTGCCTTCTTTGGCAGCACATGAATAGGACTTACCCATTTACTATTTGCAATAGGATATATGATCCCAACATCCAACCGCTTCAGGATTTTCTTTTTGACCACCTCCCTCATATTAGGGTTCAGACGTCTCTGCATGTCCCTAAATGGCTTGATGGAATCATCAATATAAATGTGATGCATGCAGAGTGTAGAGTCTATATCCTTAATGTCAGCAATGCTCCAAGCAATAGCTTCCTTGTGCCTAGACAAGCATTCAATCAGGGCTCCCTCTTGTGCCTCAAATAGCATAGCCGAAATGATAACGGGAAGTGTATCATTGGCACCTAGGAAAACGTATTGAGAGTGTCAGGGAGGGGTTTCAACTCAAGGTCGGGGGCTTGTATGGTTGAGGGTTTCATAATAGATGTCCCCATCTCATGTAGCATATCTACCTTAGGCAGAGATGATGGGGGAAGAGACTAAGTAGAAACACCCAGTAATTCCTCAAGTTCTAGCATATCCCCTTCACATTCCTCCAAGAGATGGGAATGCTCATTTAGCATGACATACTGAAGGGGGCCATCACATAACATTGCTAGGGTTGCCTCTTCAATCAAGACATCTATCACCTCAACTTGAGAACAATCCTCAAGTCCGGCTTGTTTGTAAGCATCAAACACATTAAGCCGAATTTTCCTGTTCCCAAAGCCCATTTTCAATGCCCCAGTATTGCAATTGATTGAAGCATGCGAAGTTGCAAGGAAGGGACAGCCCAAAATGATGGAGGGTTTGGTTGGCTTGTTGGTAGGGTTAGTGTCCAAAACTAAGAAGTCAACGGGAAAGAAGAAATCCTCCACTCTTACGAGGACATCTTCCAAAATTCCCCGTGGTGTCTTAAGTGATCGATCAGCAACTTGAAGGATTACAGGGCTAGGCTTCACATTGCCTCCCCCAAGTTGTTCATACACATAGCTCAGAAGGATGTTCACCCCCGCACCCAGATCAAGTAGAACCTCATCAATTTGTAAGTCACCAATAACTACTAAGATGTATGGGGCTCCTGGGTCCTTAAGTTTCGAGGGTGTGCCATGTTGAACAATTTAGCTAACAGAATCAAGCAAGACAACTTTTGATTGGACCTATTTTCTAGATTGCCACTTTTTCGTGCACAGGTCCTTTAAGAAGCGGGCATAAGACGGAATCTGCCTGATAGCTTCAAGCAAAGGCAAGTTAATCTGCACTTGCTTGAAAGTTTCCACGATCTCATCCGTCTTATCTTTGGCTCCAGATGAGCCAACAGAAGTCTGCCCAGAGGCGGATAAGCACTCTGGAAAGGGCACTCTCGATCTCTAGGTGGAAGGATTGTCATGTCAAGTAAGGGGTGGAATGGGGGCAACTTCTTCTAGTGAGGTGATTTCAAGTGGAGAAGATTTGGGCAAGTCTTCTCCGGTGGGGGTGAAAGTCGGGGTGGATGGTTTTTTAGGGAATAAGACCATAGGAGCATCAGGTTTGGAAATTTCTTTCCCACTCCTCAGAATAGTCACCGCCTGAGCATGCTCCCTAAAGACAATCCCTTTTCCTTTAGGATTCTCCTCAGCAGCACTAGGTAGCTTCCCAGTTTCCCTCTGTCTAACAGCCTCAACAAGGTGTCCTATTTGTGATTTCATCTCATGTATAGCCTTGTCATGATATTGGATGATGGCACTTTGACTTTCTTGCATAGTTTTCAACATCGCCTTCAATTCATCCATCTCAGAGGTCTTAGGTTGGGCAAAGGTCTGAGGTTGGTTCATTTGATGGTTTTGAAAGGATTGTGGTTTATAATTCCCTAAATTTGAGACATTCTCTTGTCTCCATGAAAAGTTTGGGTGGTTCCTCCATCCCTTATTATAAGTGTTGGAGAAAGGGTCATTACGAGGTCTAGGACGGAACCCTTGAGCGGCATTCAAATTCGCTTGTACAAGCTCAGGGAATTGGGAGGCCAAGTGGCAATCCACAGTGGCATGTGTATTGCCCTGGCAAATTGAGCAATCGGAAGCTTGGGATGTGGAGGTGTTAGATAAGAATGGACTCGGGTTCAACATAAGCCTTTCCATGTTTTGATTCAATAATTGAATCTAATAGGCAAAATTCTGGGTGTCCCTTACCTCATTCGCCTCCAACTTTCTTTGCATGAGAGTGGGCTTTCTATCCATGTAGGCAGAATTCAAGTGAATAGAATTCTCACTCAAAGTATCAAAAAGATTCCAAGCTTCATCCTCAGTCTTAGATAGAAAGGTTCCTGCATAGGCACCATCCACAGTTTGCCTATGAGAATCATTAAGTCCGGTGTAGAACCTTTCAACCAGTTGCCATTTAGGCACCTGGTGATGTGGACAAAGTCTCAGCAAGTCGTTAAAGCGCTCCCACGCATCATGGAAAGCTTCCTCATCCTTTTGAACAAAACTCATAATTTCCCTCCTAAAGTGATTGGTTTTGCTCGTGGGGAAGTACTTCTTCAAAAACTCCTTCAGGGCATCCCAAGTGTTAATATTATCAAGGGTGTGAAACCAATACTTAGCTTTGTCCTTAAGGGAGAAGGGAAAGAGGGTTCGCATTTGAGCGTCATCAATAACGCCCTGCAGCTTCACCGTGGAACAGACCTCGGTGAATTCCTCTATATGCCTGTAAGGGTCTTCCCTAGCAGTACCATAAAAGGAGGGTAGCAAGGATATGGTACTGCCTTTGATCTCATAAGGATTGTCCCCTCTAGGTCTACGTAGTGTAGGGCCAGCTTGATTGGTTGGAATGAAATATTCCTTAACGCTCCTTTGACAGACCATTTCTAACCTTGGAAGGTTTCTTCTTAAGATTCTTTCAGGTTCAGGATCAAACACAAGTTGTCTCCTAAGAGAACGCCTACCAAGCATGCACTACAAACACAATTCGAAAGGACTTGTTCGGTCTTTACAAATTTAGGCTTTTGACTTTAGTTCAAATTGTAGGTGACAAAGCAAGTTGCCCAATCAATTACACGCCTATTGTCAACCTTCGAAATGCCTAAAAAGACCTAGTTGGAGCTTAGGTATTCTTCCCTAAATCTCAAATGGTAAAGCAAATCCAAAGATGGAAGATCAAGGGATGCAAGTAGGCCTAAGCCTTCCTTTGAAGCTGTGCTTTCGCGGTGCTTCTCAACTACCCCCAAAAATCCATGACAAGGTATGCCCCTTATTGGATTTACAAAACCTTTGATCTCAAGTTCTGAACACTTCAGAATCCAACGGTAGGAGGGCTCTTGTCCTAGTCGTTCCAAGACTTAGGAGTGTCTAAATGCGTGCCGTGGTGCAAAAGATATAAGTGTGCATACACTGCAAAAAGATTTTGAATTTTGAATCGCACACCACGTTTGAAAATCAAGTCCTTGAATTTTAGATGTCCCTCCTTTAATTAGTCCTTTTTCAAGAATATAAGTGACCTTCAAGACAAATTATGTGGTCTTCGAATTAAGTCCAAATGCAATGTGTGATCAAGAATAGGATGCAAAGTAAGAGAATGCGTACCTTGCTTCCAGCAATCAATGATGCGAGAATGCACGCAATGCAGAGAAATAAATCTAGAGGCTGCTCATACAGACCTAAATGGTTCGTCCTAGGGGCAGGCAGCTCAAATCTTTTTTTTTTAGCTACTTATGCACAAGCAAATAAAGGGTAAACAATCCACAAAATAAATTAAAAACCTAAATCTAAAGAAAAGGGAACAAGCTCCCAAAAATCAACCCCAATTACTACAAGGGCGAGAAAACAGAAATAAAACTTATGAAATGAGAAATCTCCTATAGAGGCAGAATCCAAGTCTCCTTCGTCTTCCCCTCATGTAAGCGTCACTCAAGGTCGACGTCTTCTCCCCGATGTGCCTGTCACCTCTCTTAAATTCCTCGCATAAATTCCTCGCACAGAAAAGATAATAAATGGTTAGATTACTATGCAATGAGAAATAATCAGAAATAAAATCAGGTGAAATTATTGCGTTTGTTGCCTCCCCGGCAACGGCGCCATTTGATAAGTCGATTTTCGCTTTTGAATAATGTGATTAAGACGATCTGTCATTTTAATAACAAAGTGGTGGAAAATCGCTTAACAAAATAATTACAATAAAAATTACCACTCATAAAAGAGCGAGTTGTGTCCACAGGGAGGCAATGATGCAATAAAATCTCGATTATTTCGTATTCTTTCAATCAAGTGTGAAATCCATAATCAAATCCGACATGAAATGCGATGGAAAGAAGATGCGCAATAACTCAAAAATATAAGGGTATATGTGAAATTTTTCCTCACTGAAATATTCAATAAATATGTGATGATTTTATGTAATTTTCAATTGACATTTATTAGAGAAAATTGTGCACATTTTAATCCCAAAACCAATGTTAAAGCATGTGAATATCAATAACCAGGCAATTATCAAAAAGCATGAGTATGCAGTCACAATTTCACCATAATAAAATAATCATAAATTAAAATTGATTTTGGTGGCAATGGCATTCAAATGTAAATTTTAATTAACATGAAAACATGGGATTTTACCTCTCTCCTCCTTACGCATGGGAGAGAGGTTCAATCAAGGAGATACTCCTACAGGAGGTTGGCTGAAGCGAGGCCGTCGCGGTGGTGGCAGCGGTGCGTCATGAGATGGCTGGAGCCGGCCTGCCGGAGGAGAGGAGTGGTAGCGGTGGAGAAGCCTGCTGCTGGCCGCACTTGTTGGTGAAGGCACGCGTAGGTGCAGAGGGCACTGCAGGCGCGAAGAGGTGTGGAGGTGTGGGCACTGGGCACTCTGCAGAGCACGTAGGCGTGCATGGGTGTGGTGGTGGCGCCAGCTGTAGGTGCTGCGCGGGGTGATGGCTCGGGTGCATGCAGTGGCTGAGGCACTGCAGGAGGTGCGGGTGCTGCAGCAGCTCAAGCGCTGCAGGGTGCTGCGGGTGGGTGTGGGTGCTAAGGCGAGGAGACACGGGCGTGCGGTGGCTGGGCAGGAGGTAGGGTGCGCTGGAGAAGTTGAGGAGGCGCGGGTTCTACAGGCTGGGCTGGAAGCGCATGTGAGTCTGATGGAGCGGAGACAGGCACTGCTGTCGCGTGTGCTGGCTGTGGTGAGGGCACACACGCGCAGGTGGCTAGTGCTGCAGTGATGAAGTGAGGGCATGCGTTGGCTAAGTTGAGGGTGAGGTTGGTAGATGGCTGATGGCTGGAACTGAAGTGAGAGCGCGCACGATGGTGTCTGATGGAGCGGTGGCAGGAAGAGTTGCAGAGACTCTTTGGCGGTGTGGGCTATCACCCCACACACCCACGGTGGTGAGTCATTCTGCCGCGGTGAGGCCGGTGGTATGGAACGGAAGAGGAGCAAGGTCCTCTCAACACAGTGATGGACAAGGGGTGGTGGCCTCTGGAGCATGGCAGCTCTCCCTCCTTTTGTAGCCATGGCCATCATTTCAAATTCAAAATGCCATAGCATAAATGTGATGCGCAGGAGGAGGTGGTGAAGCCAAAGCCGAAGGAGTTACCTGCGCAAAGGAGAAAAAAGAATAAAAGAAGAAAATATTATGATTATTTATACATAAGCCCTTAACTTCTATGTTAAATTAAAACAATGCATGTAATGCACCTAATTGGTTAACTAATTAAATGAATGGAATTCTAAGTTAATACTAAATGCATTTAGTTATGAATGCAATGCATGAATTATGTAATTAAATCAAAAATATAAATTAATCTATTTACATCCTAATGCATGCTAAATAAATGTTAGAATTAACTTAATGTCTAGGCACTTAAATACTTAAATAGCCCACAAATATGGGCTAATCAGTGCGTCGACTCTACTTAGTCATCAGCACTCGATGCACCCATTACACCATTACATCCCCTCTCCTCTGAGCATACTGAATGAGCATATATTGAGATTTGGCGTGTGGTCTAAGAGCCCATATGCATAGTATTGGGCCAACTGTGGGCCTAAAATGGGCCTGAAAGAAAATGCACAAAAATGCACATGATAAAAACTAGAACCGGGTCTAGTAGTTGTCTTGTCCCACCCCTAGGGGTGCTATGTATCCCATGAAAAACTCTGTTCGCCAATAAAAAAAAACCATAATTTTCGTATAGTGAACAATAAGAAGAGCTGTTGTGTGAGAGAAGAGATGAACCAAAAACATTCTAAGTATTGAGTGTGTGATGTAGGTGTTGTGAGCGTGACTTAAAAAGTTTCTAGGTGTTGGACCTGTCTGAGAGACTACGTGTTGTGCATAGTGTATACTATGTTGAGTGTGTAAACGTATATGTATTTGTAAATATATATCAGTACATAGTACATGTATATATATGTATATGTATAATAAATAAATGTATATATGCAATGTATACAAGTATGTATATTGTGCATATATATATATATATATATAGAGTAAAATAAGATAATATACATATAAGCCTTTTATGTGTATATATTTGTAAGGTCATTTTAGTGACATATATATCAGTCACTGTAGGTGTATATTTATATATTAGCAAATATAGTTCTTTTGCCTTAAGTTTGTACATACTTTTACTAAGGCTATAGCGACACTTTTACATGTTACTGTATATATTATATATATTATTAAAGTTATTAGTATCTGTTAGTATATTTAGTCTAGTATATATTAGTAGTTATTTTTGTGCCTATATTTAGGTATTATTTAAGATAGTTGTATATAACTAACATAGAGTAGTTTTACTTAGTTTTTTATGCCTATTTAGTTGTAAATATATTTGAGACATCGTAGTTAGGATTAATTGATCATTTTGTACATAATTAACCCATTCATTCATTATTTAATTCTTTGATTCATTTTGTAAATATAATTAACATTTTTGGAATAAAAGAATATTTTTGGAACATAGAGAATGATGTATATCAATAATTGCCTCCTAGTGAACGACCTGGAATAAACCAGTAAAAATTATGTAAATAAATAAAATGACACGACATCTATTTGTATTGTAACATTATATTACGATGACGACACCATTAAATCATCATTTTTATGCAACACAGTTTGTCGTACATCATCCATCATAATAGGATTTTAATTGGATCCTTATATATATCTCTCAAAGGGAAGGCAAAACCCTACTTGATCTTATGTTTCCCATAATCCACCATTACCACCGAGAGAGAGAGAGAGAGAGAGAAAGGAAGCGCCACCCTCCACTTTCCCCTGCTATTCTGGATGTCCAAACTTCTATCTTGAGTTGTAGAAGCACCACTGGAAGTCCAGCAACATTGCTGGACTTCTAGAAGCATTGGCCTTGGACAGCCATTGCTACTAATGGTTGGCTCCTTCTCTAAAAGGTTTGAGGAGATTGTTCCTCTCCTTAAAGAAGTACATGGATCAAGGCGGAGGCCAAGAGTTACCCTCAAGATGCAACAGGTCTCCTAAAGGAGTTTGTGAGGATAAAGAATCTAGTGTTCTCGATGCAACAGGTCTCATCAACCTACCGAGAAGAAGACTCTTCTCCACACCGGGACTTATAGTAGGAGTCACTACTCTTGGGGTGCTAAACTACGCCACCTGTGAAGGTATACCTCTATCTCGTGGTACCCAGAAGTGAGAGAAAATTAGTTTCTCCCATGTGGTTCCAATTTTTTAGTATTTCTAAAAAATAGAAAATACCAATTTCATGCTTTCGCAATCCCACGGAGTGATTTGATCGCCTCATTACAGATTCATTAGGTCGAGCCGAACAAGCCATGTTTGAAAATGTCCCTGCCATGACAAGATTGGGCTAGCTTGCAGGCTATAATGCCCAACTTAGGCCCATCCCAAACTCGAGCCAACCCATGGATTTAAAAATTCCTAAAAATGGAGTTTTAAGGGGAATTTTGAAAAACAAAAAAATGAACTGAATTCATGGCACCCATAGAAAAATGATTACAAAATTCAGTGAATATATTATTAAGTGGACAGGTAGGTTCATATTCTTTAAAAAATATGTATATGTATTCTTGAGTTTTGAAACAACGAGTTGAGCCCAGCCAACTTGGGTTGAAGGAAGCCTTTCCTAGGCTTGTTCATCACATAACTAGGCCAAACTACAAGCTAAGCCTAGCTAGGTCAAAATAAGCCTAGCCCATGAATAAGTTGAGCAAGCTAAGTAGGTGGACCCCCAACTTGGTGGCCAGGTCTACTTCAAGGATTGAATTGAAAGCCACTACAACAGATAAATTTGCTTATTAAATTAAAAATAATATTCATTTTTTGAGTAAACAATCTCCAATGACCAATTGTCTAACCAACCTCTAATATGTTGGACAGAAATTTATCTTAACCAAAGGATCAACCAACCTACATGTCTAACCAATTAGTCCTCATGTGATGAAGCCTAGTTAAGGGTCTTACTAGTTGGCTTTGAAGCTAACCTATTGGACCTTCATTTGAAGACTTTTAATACTAATTTGTCTGATTGATTTGCATCTTTCCTGATTGATTGAATAGATGAATAATTATTTCTACATTCCTGAAAGTGTGTTGCTGGTTGGTTAGTTTTCTAACCAATTAATTTTGAGCCAAACTTTCTATTTTTATTAGAAACTATGAAACTATGTTGTAAAACTTCATGCAATGAGTTTGAGATTTTTCTAGATGTAACTTGATCGAGCTTTAAGTTTCACAATCTAGCTAAGCTTATCAGTCAAAATTTTGGAATATTTGTAATGCGATATAGACTTACAATATTGTTAAGTCGATTAACTCAACCAATCAAATTCCTTTGCAATGTATATGCGACTTAAATAGTTTAATCCATTTAATGTAGTTCTAATTTTACTCTTTAAGGCCATACAAGATCTAACTAGTGCACTACAATGAATAGAACAAATCTTTCTCCAATTCTTTTTTGCACATTCACCACTTGTGTGGTCGTCTTTTGTGTATCCTTGATGCATAACGACTTCTTCCTTGAATTAATGCTAGTCTTCACAAATAATATAATGTTGCCATATTTTGTTGACATCAAAATCGGATTCCAACACAAAAGACAAGTCAAAACAAATTGGTTGGATTCTTTCTATGAATTGGTATTTGGTTACGCATAGTTGAGAGGTTTTGTATTATTGGGATGGCATTAGAGTAATCTTGTATTGTTAGAAATGTCATTCAACTTGGGAGTTTATTCTTGAGTTTACTTGTTACTTTAAGGGTCGTCTGGATGATGAAATTGGGCATTTAATTCCGTGTTTGGTGATTCGTTAAAATCTACGTTATTAAAATTATCTAATCGTTGTAGCGTGGGAATGAAATGATCAATTAAATTATACAATCGAACTACAAGGGGTCCGGGTCGAACACAGGGAGGCAGTCTCTATTTAATACCTTTCGTAGTAGAGTAGAATAGTAGATACTATATTATATTGATATCAAATAGATGTACAGATAGTAGAAATGGAGACACGGATATCAAATGAATATTGTAATTTATTTTTAATATCAATAATGTTTCACAAATATGAATATAATCAAAGATTACAATCAGAATAGAACTATAAAAGAATAGAGAAAGGAAGAAGAGATCAGAGCCACCTGAGGGATACTTGAGGAAGCTCCTGACAAAGCTTCAAATCCAAGGCATCGGGAGGAAGAGAGGACCGGAGAATCTATGGAGGTAAAGGGAAGGTGGGTGTGCCCTATAGAGCTAGGTACTACTAAATTATTCTAAGGATTACTACGAGGCTGATTGGTTCCTAAGGGTTGGAGGCTAGGACTTTTTATAGGCATTTAGGAGGCTTCCTATTGTTTAATCTAAGGTGCCTAGGATCACTAATTTAGATGGCTTAGATTAAATCAAAAGTGATGCCTAGGATTGGTTAAATAAGGGGCTTAGGATCTAAGTTGGAAGGCTACGATAAAATGGTGGGTTTCTAAAAATAGGTGGCTAGCTTTTAAGAGATAAGAACTTGGTGGCCGGCCACCAAAGTGGATATATTCTTCTTTATGTGGTCGGCCACATAGGATAAGGCTAGGGTTTTGATGGTGGTCGGCCATAGGTTAGGTGTAGGTTCTAGAAAAGGGTTCCTAATGGCCCTAAATAGGAACCCTTTTCGGTCCTAGGGATAGGGTATTGGATAAGTGGACTAAGGTTATGGATAGTAGGATAGGACCACGGATAGGGTAGATAGGTTCATGGATAATACTATCTATGCTTTTGGCTTTTGAGCTCAAATATCTAAGGTTGAGTTGGTTCAGGGATAGATACTGGGATAAGGTCATCCTAGGATTTCTAGGATAGGGTAGGGTTATCCTAATTCCTCTCTTTCCTCCTTTGTTCTTATGTTTTCAATCTTGCTTGATTTCAACTTTATTCCTCAATCAGCTCCTAGATCAGTTATAGCTTCTTCTCCTATCTAGCTCTATTCTTCAATTCTTCCAATTTCTCTAAGACCTATCACCTACATTATTCACAAAAGACAAGAATAAGAAGGCAATTATTTACAAAGCATAAATATGCATGTATGCTCAAAATGCAATATTTACAAACCTAATCCATTATTCTACTAAGGAATTAGCCCTGGATTAAGCCAATTAAAGTAATAGATTAGATTGTTATCATTTGGCACCCTTAATTCCGAAATTTATTAATTCCAAAATTAGGCTCTTAATCCCAAAATAAAATGATTCCACTTAAGGGGTAGAATTGTTTTATGCTTAATATAATGTTTAATTTGTTGATTTCATATTTAATGTCCCAAATACAAAACACCTTTCATCGTGTGATTATAAGAGGATAACTATCACATGTGAAAACACAATTGTTCTTCAAAAATCCCAACCCTTAAAAAGAAGTATAAATGTGTATAATAGGGTCCAACTCATCCTCAAGGAGACAAAATTGTTTAAATTACTAATTACTTATTTAAACTAAATTTTTGAACTTTTGGGGAATTTTTCACATTCTTTTAGAATTTTTTAGAGAATACTAAAGGCTAAACCAAAAAACTAGGGGGTAGGCTGTAAACCAAAGGCTGAAATGCAAAAACACCAAGAAATAATTTCACATAAATCTAAAAATTTTTTAAAAATTCAATAAGAAGGAAAACTGCCTAACTAAGAACCCTATAAAAGATCATAACAAAATTCACACTCCAGTGTACACAATAAAATTCCAAACAACTATGAGGGACTAGACTACAACAATCTATGCACCGAAGCGAAAATGAATTTTATCTTTTTTTCTATGACAAATATAGGTACAAAATTTGGGAGAGAATTAAATCTACTATGCTATGCATGAACTAAGACAAAATTTTAAAAATTTGGCATGCACAAATTTTAAGGAAAAAAATTAAAAACAAAATTTTATCAATAAAACAATGTAAAGATTACAAATAGAGAGAAAATGAGTAAGAACAACATCTTGGCGTGGTGGTGTTAGCATGAGAATGGTGACAGATGGAGGCAAAAAGGTGGGATTTCGTCAGAGATTCCTCTTCCTCAAGAGATGTAGAGGGAGAGAGGAGGAAGGAAGAATGAGAGATATGGAATGTAAGGGAGGATATGGAGGGATATTTACAGCCCCCTAAATTCCAAAATAATAATAATTTCATGCAAATTTTGTCACCCCTTATTTTAATAAATTTAAGGGCTTTTGGCAACATCAAATCTCATTGAAAATAGAATCAGTCTTTCATTTTTGTGAATCAAGATAGGATTAGGATTCTTTTTTCCTTTTATTTTCTCTCTTTCAGATCATTCCTTCAGGTCAACACATCTCTCTTCTTCTCCCTCCTTTTCTTCCATTTTTTTTAGTTCCTTTTGTAAATCCCTACTTGGAGGGGGTGAGATCAACGTGACGTAATATAAAGTGCAGAATTATAAAAGGAACAATCACACAAAGTACACAATGATTTTTAGGTGGAAACCCAAATCGGGTGAAAACCACCACCTAACCCTCTCGAGTTAGGATTTTCCGATCAACCAAGTTGATCAAATCCACTAACATACTACTTAAACGAGGGTAGTACAACCTCAATTACAACCACGCTACTTTATACGAGGGTAGCGTACCTTAAACCCCTTCTCTTCACAAGAAGGATTTTGTCTCACGAAGAAGACGGGAATTCGCAAAGCGAATACCCAACCAAATGACAAAGTAAATTATAAATAGTCCTATAGAGCCAACAAAGATATTCTAAAACTAAGCTTCTATAGGAGTAAGGATGCTTCTCTTTGGTGGAAGTGCATCGACGACGCGGATGCGTGAACTACGCGACGGCGCAACGGTGCTCTCGTGAACTACGGTGGGAGAGCGGGTGCACAAGTGATCGAAGCTCTTTAGATGTAGAACTTGAGCTTGGAAAGCAAGAGCTTGAGCTACTTCTCTTGGACACAAAAGATGTGGAAAATATGTTGCTAAGTGTGTCTTGGTGTGTTCTAGGTGTATCTTTGAGTGGCAAAGGCTCCCCTCTATTTATAGAGGCCTTAGGAAGGCTTTGGAAGGCTTTGGAAGGCTTCCATAGCCGTTGGGTCCAAGCTCCAAGAGAATCAGGCCTAAATCAGGATTAGTCATTACACTGACAGGGTTATCAGACGTCTGATCCTGGCATCGAACGTCTGGAAAACCAGTTTAAGACGTCTGGGAACAAAGTCAGACGTCTGATTTTAGGCGGGTTTCTTTCCTGACTTGAATCAGATCGAAACAGGGTTCTAGTGGAAGTCTATCAGATGACATACAAGACGTCTAGACTGATGCCTGGACGTCTGGAAACCTACTTTTCTGCGTGAATGGATTTCCAAGAGATTGCAACGGCTATAAGATCTCTGAAAAGAGATTTTGGGTCAGCCTAGGCAAAACGGTCATTTATCAGACGTCTGGGAAAACTTACGAACGTCTGATAAAGCTCTAACGGTCATTTCCTTCAGTGTTTTGTAAGGCAGCCAACGGTTCACTAATTGGACGTCTGGCAAAATCATCATACGTCTGGGCTAAGGTCTAGACATCTGATTTCATCAGACAGAACTAACTAAGTCCAGCCTAAACATAGTCGGACATTTGAGTCAACATCAGACATCTTAAAAGTATTTATCAGAAGTCTGAAAAGGTTGTTTGAACCCTATTTTGGTTTTCTAAGTTCTCTACAAAAAACCTAAGTATCCTAGGGTTGTGTAAGTGTTCCTAAGACTACTGTTAGGGTTCTTTGAGGCTCTTTAACATGAATCTAAGTAACAAAATAAAGAGCAACAAAAGAAACAAAATTACAATGATTACAAGGAAAGGAAATCTATCATATTCTTCATCTCCTTCCTTCTTCAAGCCATCGCTCCACACAAAGCTCCTTTGTTCTCTATCAAGCTCCTCCAATCTGCCATGGATGCGAGCTCGAACTTCGTCTAACCACGTCTCCATTTGCAATTAACCTGAAATCTAAGACTCCAAGTGCAAATGTTAAATGACACGTGTTTTGTTATCACCAAAATAAACGATCGCGGTGCTCTAGTACCAACAATCTCCCCCTTTTTGATGATGACAAAATCATAAATAATAACGCAAAAAATTCTCCCTCTTTTTGATATTATCAAAAAGGTTTAATTGATTTTAAATTACCTATAACTCCCCCTTAAAACATGCTCTTCTATGAATTTCTTTTAACAAGAGTATTGTCCTTCCCTTATTTTGTAACAATAAGATAGCTATTATTTTTCTCCCCTTTACTAAAGGAAATTTAGCTAACTTACATCTCCCCCTTAATAATTGACAAATAGCTCATAATTTTAACTCCCCCTATCTATATGCTAATGATAAAAGGATAGGATAAAGGGTTTTACCTCACCTACCATGGCCAATAAAATGGCCCAAATGGAGGTGGTGGAGGCCACATCAGATTGGGATCCCATCCATAACTTGGAGGCCCGGGTCTGTTAAACTGTTGCAAGGCGACCTGAAGCCATGGTCTGTTTTTGATTAAAGACAAATATGGAGCATCCAACAGCACACTATCTAGACTTCAGCCCAGCTGTCCTCCCTTCTGGAAATCTGTGACTAAGGCATTGACTGATCACTTCCATCTGCTGCAACCGTCACTTGGAGATGGTAGGTCCTTCACTTTCTAGAAGGAGGGGTGGTCTAAGCTGGGTGTCTTGAAGGAGCTCTATCCAAGAGCTTTTGCTGCAGCAGTTGACAAGGATGCCACTGTCAGCAAGGTCTGGTCCTGCAGCAGCAGCAGCTGGAATCTGGATGGTGAGGAGTCCAGCAGAAGAGCTACCCAGCTGTGGGAAGAAAGGAGAAGGCTTATCTCAGACCTTGAGAGCTTCGGACCTAGGCCTGGAATGGAGGACAAATACCTTTGGGAGGGGATTTATAGTGTCCAATCTGGCTATAACAGAATGTTGAGCGTTGAAGATGGATGGAGATGTGATTCTGTTGACAAGAAGATCTGGTTGTTAAAAATTCCTCTCAAGGTACAAATTTTTCTCTGGCTTTGCAAGAGAGATGGTTTAATCACAAGTGATCTACGCCACAGAAGGTTGGGAACTGATCACCATGTTTGTCTTTTGTGTGAGATGGATACTGACAATGTAAATCACCTCTTTTCTTCTTGCCTTATCACCGATGCCATCTGGAGAAAAATATGTCAGGAGCCATTACCAGAGTGGGATTCTATCTGGGGCAGGTTTGATGTGAGAGGGAAGCCTCATGTTCACATGGCTACTACTATTTGGTGTGTATGGAAGGCAAGGAATGAGAGACATTTTCAGGAGAGGTCGGTATGTTGTGAAAGTATTGTAAGAGAGTGTTGGTCCCTCATACACTCTTGGGGATCCTTTTTGTAATTTCCCTTACGTGTTCATATAATATACTACTCCGGACTGCTGTCGTAAGATGATAGCTCTCCTTTCTGATTCAAAAAAAAAAAAAAAGAAGACAAATAGAATTTACAAGAATTCCACAAAGCTGAAAAAATGATTCAAAAATGAATCCACCCTCCATGCCTAGCTGATGCAATGTCCACATTGAAAATAAAAGACATGAAAGGAAGGGTAGAATGTAGAAGATATCACCTGAATATGAAGCTTGGGTCAGCTCTAAGTCAGACTGTACATCTGTTGAATTTAATGCCGTCAGCTAGGAGAAGTCCAGCCAAAGAAGTCACAACATGCCTAGAGCAACCATGTCTGAGACTGGTTCTGGAATAGTACAGTCAATAACAAGTTTCAGACGTTGACCGTTAACTTTGAATGAATTACTCATCTTCGGGTCAGAGATCTGAACAGCCCCGTTTGGAAATATCTGATTGATAATGAACGGGTCATTCCATTTCGACCTATGTTTGTCGGGAAAGAGCTTAAGTCGAGAATCGAATAGCCAGACCTTTTGGTTCGGCTCAAAGCTCTTGCGGGAAATCAATTTCTCATGAAGAGCTTTGGTCCGAGCCTTGTAGATCTTGGCATTCTCATACGCATCATTTCTAAGCTCCTCCAACTCAGATACTTGGAGTTTCCTGGTCTTCCCAGCTAAACTCAGATCTAGATTGCACTGCTTGATTACCCAGAATGCCCTATGTTCAATTTCTATGGGTAAATGGCACGCCTTTCCACACACCAGACGAAATGGAGACATGCCGATGGGCATTTTATATGCCATACGGTAGGCCAAAAGATCATCCTCAAGCTTTTGAGTCCAGTCTTTGCGATCAACGATCGCAGTCCAACAGCACAAAAATCAACTCGATCGGAGCCCCACAGCACCATCTACAAAGCAAAGAAGATGGACGGCCACAATGGCACCACGTGGCACCATCATAGCCACCCAAGGCCGCTGCCCCATCCACTGAAGGAATTCCATGCACCTTGTGGGCCGTTGGATCATCATCCAATGGCCACAAGAGCTCCACATCGCCACTTCACCTGCGCCTCATCAAGGAAGAAGCACTCACAGCCGTTGGAACTTCATCCAATGACTGGGGTGGCACGCACTGTTAAGAAGTGACGTTATAGTTCGCACTTGCAACACCGATTTTAAAGTAAAGAAACAGAGGTGAGTCCGAGTGTCAGTCTCAGGGAGGCATGAAAATCGGATTTTTCTTATCACTTGTCACAGAAACCACGGAGTTTTGCTTGCGAAAAGGTGCGGTTGAAAAGCGAGAGAGAGATAGAGAGAGAGATTAGGGTTAGAGTCGTTTCTTTCTTTAACATGCAACTTGAACAGGAAATAAAGTAAACAACTGAATGAAAAATAACTTCACTAATCATGTAGCTTTAGTTCACAGATTACAACATTAGTTACATGCTTAAACATAAGTAAAGGAAAGCTTAAAAGAGAGGAAGAGAGAGAGGGGGGAGAGCGGCGAGGCAGCAGCGGCGGTGGAGAAGGCTCCGTCGGCGGCTCATCATCTCCGACGGTTACAAGAAGGCCTAAAGCTAGCTAAGAGAGGGGTAGAGTAGTTGCAAGGGAAGTGAATGCCTTGAATGAGTGGTTGGAGGGGGTTTAAATAGGGAAAAGGGCTTTCTAAAAGAAAAAGGGGTTTTAGCGATGTCCGGGACGTCGCTAAAACCCTTCTAAAAGCGTCGGTGAAGTCCCCAACCCTCCAATCACATGCCCGCACCGTTCTTCTTCGCACTCGATCCGTGCGCGTGGCATGAGAGTCGTCCGATCGAAGATCAGATGGCTGAGATCCTCGCCCGGGCATGCTTAGATCGCGCCTTGAGCGCGCGTGGCCACGAGCGTCGTCGTCTGGCGTGCGCGCACGCGTGGCTGATCGTCGCCTGAGCGCACACCACGTGGCGCTATCTCGGCCACCCGCTGCTGATCAGGAGACCCAATTTTGGCCGTGTGCTTCGCTGTCTTCAATTTCCCGCACCACACGGCTCGATCCCGCGTCGTGTGGTTGCAGGCATGCACGTTAACTGCTGCGCCATGCCCACTGCTTTGTCGTGGCGACTGCGGGCATGCACGTGGTTCTCAGCCATCCGATCGAAAATCAACGGCTGAGATTTGATCTTCGACTGAAGGTGGAAGCGGCATGCGATGAGCAGGCACCATGTGGTGCATCGAGGGCCATTGATCATCAGATCAATGGTCAGAACTTCTTGGGCCCATTGTGGGAGCTCCGTATGTCGAATTTGGCCAATTTTGAGTTCGTTGGACTCCGTTCGTCGTTCTGAATCCATCCGTACAGTCCGATTGCTCATCTGAGGCCTTCTTTGATAAGTGCTTACACAAATGGCCATTAATACAGTTTTATAAGCAATCTTGGTATATGATGCATGCAATGCTCCCATTCTACTTATGTTATGCCTTTTATTCTTAAGATGGGCCCCGTTTAACAAAATTATCACCCCCATATGCAGTGTTATCATACCCCCATGCTTACTCCTTGCTAGTCCCTAACAAGATTTATTCTAGCCTTTATTTTCTGTCAGAATTTAAGAAGTAATTGCTTAGACACTTCGTCACTTGTCGATAGGAGGAAATATACTAAGATCTTAATCTACAAAGGCTAAGCAGCACCCGGGTGTCTGCCAAAATACAAATTGCCCAAATCCTTGCTTTAATGTATATAACTATACATATGTATATGTATATATATATATATATATATATTTAGAATTTTTTCGAAATTCAGAGTGGGTTGGTAACCTTTTACGGCTACCCAACCCACCCAAAACTCGGTCAAAACCCTAAGTGCTAAGCATCTTGGTGTGAAGATTGCGATAGACTCACTCAACGGTAATTCAGATAGACTTTGGGTTTCTACGTCCCTAGGTGATCGGAAGAGGAAATATATTTTCCTGAAGGCATATTTGTTTGATTGGTAGCTTTCTCCCTACGTTTGTTTTAATTGGGGTTAATACAAGGATTTTTCCAGTGTATATCTTCCCGGCTTGTACTACTTCCCCGCTTCTTCCTTAAGTGTTTTGATTTTTTTTGTGCAATTATTGAGCTGGGCTCTGGACAACTAACCAATGGGCTGTTACCCACGATCACTTGCCAGCCATACTCGTGCTGTGAAGTGTGATTTATTTTGTTTTCTTTTCTTCTGCTTTTTCTTTTTTTGTAGGTGGCTTCCCTGATCTCAAATGTACCTAGAGGCAATGAAGAAGAAGTGGTCCCATGGCTGGGTTCTGGACAACTTGCCAATGGGCTGTTACCTACGACAACTTGCCAGCCATACCACCCTAGAGAGTTCATTAGCTACCCAATTTCTGTCAAAATCTCCGAGGAGTGAGTCTGTGCAAAAATGTGTGCAGATGCTTAGACTCAATGTTCTTCTGAGTTAGAGGGTGAGGTGATAAGTCGTATACTTATCATCTTATTTAGTAGGTGGATTAGAATAGCTTAAGGTTGCAAGGATTCGAAGCTAAATCCATATTTTAACGGACACAAGGGCTTATTAAGCCTGAAGGCCTGAAAAGTTTAAGTGTTTAAGTTCTTTTTGTATGATTTCCCACTATTGACAAGTTTCTAATGCCTAAGTTTCTTCCTAAATTCAATTTTTTTTATATATTTTTTTATTTTATTCAGACTAATTAAATGAGCTCAGGATCGTGCAATTTACCACCCCCCCATGCTTAAGTTGGACAATGTCCTCATTGGAAAATACATGGATGCATAGGGGTTCAAAAAGATATTACCTGAGTGACGTAAAATACCGGATCAGTCTAAATCCTTTGGGTTGCCTCCCAGGAAGCGCTAAGTTTAACGCCTCCAGCTAGGCAATGCTTCGTGTCATCCCTCAACGAGGGTGATACTCTCCTTTAGTGGAACCTAGGCCAGGAAGTGCTTCAATCTTTGACCATTAACTGTAAAAGTGTGCCCAGTGTTTGGATCAGCGATTTCAACCGCCCCATTAGAGTAAGGCTTAACCACCCGAAATGGTCCTGTCCATTTGGACCTGAGTTTCCTCGGAAAGAGTTTTAGGCAAGCGTCAAACAGCCAGACTTGCTGGTTAGGCTCAAAGGTCTTTCTATGGAGAAGTCGATCATGGATGGCTTTCATTTTCTCCTTATACAGTCGACTATTCTCAAAAGCGTCCCGACGAATTTCTTCAAGCTCAAACAATTGAAGAGTCCTCTGCGCACCGGCTAACTGGGAATCCATGTTACATTAATTGACAGCCCAGTAAGACCGGTGTTCCAATTCGACAGGAAGATGGCAGGCTTTTCCAAAGACCAGGCGATAAGGCAACATGCCTATCAGGGTCTTGAAAGTGGTCCTGTATGCCCACAGGGCATCATCTAGTCATGTGGACCAATCTTTCCTATCAGGTCTCATAGTCTTTTGTAAAATGTTCTTGATTTGTCTATTTGAGACCTCGGTATACCCATTTGTTTGCGGATGATACGGGGTAGCAATGCGATGGTTCACCCCGTATTTTCTAAGTAGGGCATGGAATTGGGAATGGATAAAATGACTTCCACCGTCACTAATCATGGCCTTTGGTATTCCAAACCGGGAAAAGATGTTCTGCTTATCAAAGTCCATGACAGTCTTGTGATCGCATCGGCGGGTGGCGACGGCTTCAATCCAATTAAAAACATAGTCTACTAAGACTAGGAGGTACTCGAAGTCGTTTGATGGTGGAAAGGGGCCCATAAAATCGATACCCCAAACGTCGAAGATTTCAACAATCAAAATGGGTTGGAGGGGCATCATATATTTCTTGGTCATGGTCCCTAGCGTTTGGCAGCATGAGCAAGTCTTGGCAAAGTTGTTTGCATCTTTAAATAAGGACAGCCAGTGAAATCTAGACTACAAAACCTTTGCAACCATTTTCTTTCCAGAGAAGTGGCCACCACAAGCCTGGTCATGACAGAAGGAAAGCACACTCTGAATTTCGTTCTCGGGGATACACCTCCTGATGATCTGATTGGCACAGAGGTGAAACAGCATGGGATCATCCCAGAAATAGTGCTTGGCCTCAGTCAAGAACCTGTCCCGTTGCTATCTGGACCAGCTGTGCGGGGTTTGTCCTACAACTAGGTAGTTGACGTAGTTAGCATACCATGGCAGTCTCTTGTCTTGCAGAGCCAAAATGTGTTCATCGAGGAAGGAGTCAGATAGAGGTAGCGAGGGTCCAATGTGGTCTGGATGAAGTCTAGACAAGTGGTCAGCCACCACATTCTTCGATCCGGCCTTGTCACGGATTTCCAGGTCAAATTCCTGCAAAAGCAGGATCCATCTGATGAGCCTGGGCTTTGCGTCCTTCTTGGCCCACAGGTGCCGGATGGCTGAATGGTTAGTGTAAATGGTCACGTGGGATCCCAGCAAGTATGATCGGAACTTTTCAAGTCCAAAGACTACAGCGAGCAACTCTTTCTCTGTGACCGTATAATTTCATTGGGCCTCGTCCAACGTTTTGCTGGTGTAGTGGATCACCATGGGCTTCTTGTCTTGCCTTTGTCCCAGGACAGTGCCTATGGAAAAATCTGATGCATCACACATAATCTCAAAGTCCTGGGACCAATCCGGGGGCTGAAGTACAGGTGTTGTGGAGACTAAGTCCCAGAGGATGTGATAAGCCTGGATGCAATCAAAAGACATGTGGAATGTGGCATCACTGGCTAGAAGGTCGGTTAAGGGTTTGGAAAGCTTGGAAAAGTCTTTAATGAGCCTACGGTAGAAGCCAACGTGTCCCAGAAATGAGCAAATCTGTCGGACCGAGCTAGGTGGAGGAAGTTTGGAAATCAAATCAACCTTAGCCCAATCTACCTCGATGCCCCTATGCGATACGATGTGACCGAGGACAATTCCTTCTTGAACCATAAAATGGCTCTTTTCCCAACTTAACACCAGATTAACCTCGATACATCGTTTCAGCATGTTCTCCAAGTTGCTTAGACAATGGTCGAATGAATTCCCAAATACAGAGAAATCATCCACAAAGACCTCTAAGTATTCACCCACCATTTCCGAAAAAACGGCTAGCATGCAACGCTAGAAGGTAGCAGGTGCGTTGCATAACCCGAACGGCATTCGACGGAATGCAAACATGTCATACGGGCAAATGAATGTGGTCTTCTCTTGATCCTCCAGAGCAATTGCGACTTGGTTATATCCTGAATATCCATCCAGGAAGCAAAAATACTTTTGCCCTGCCAATCTTTCAAGGATTTGGTCAATGAATGGCAAGGGGAAATGATCCTTCTTAGTGGCTTCATTGAGCTTCCTATAAGCAATACGCACCCGCCATGCGGTGGTGGTGCGGGTGGGGATGGATTCGCCATGATCATTAGTGACAACGGTGAGCCCAGCTTTCTTTGGAACCACTTGAGTGGGGCTCACCCAGGGGCTATCGGAGATAGGATAGATGATATCGGCGTCAAGCCACTTGATAATTTCTTTCTTAATGACCACCCGCATGTTTGGGTTTAAACGTCTCTGCATCTACCGGGAGGGTCGTGCCCTGTCTTCCAGGTAAATCTTATGGGTGCAATAGGTGGTGCTAATTCCTCTTAAGTCAGAAATGGTCCAACCAATGGCGGCCCGATGTTCTGAAAGGGTCGCAATCAACCTGAGCTCCTAATCCTTAATTAGATGAGAATTAATAATCACAGGGAAGGTCTGGTCAAGTCCCAGGAAGACATACTTGAGATTCTCGGGTAGTGGCTTAAGCTCGGGTGCAAGTGGAACCATAGTTGATGGAAAAGGAAAAGGCGGGAGTTGATCAACATCGATTTCCTCAAATGGTGTTGTGTGATGGTAATCAGCCTTACAGAGGTCTATGGGTAGTGACGGTGATGGGTCAGAACAGTCATTACAAGTTTGCTGGTCTGAGACAGAACTAAGGGTGAGGCATTCCTCGACCAGAGTTTCCACAAGATCATGTTCCTCAACGCAATCGCAATCAAAAGACTTTATCGCCCGGAAGATATCCAATTGCATTTTCCTATCTCCGAAGGTGATTTCCATACATCCCATGTCACGATCAATGTTTGCCTTAGCCGCAACTAAGAAAGGTCTGCCTAAGATTATGGGTGCGTTCTATAATTTTTCAGGGACTTCCATGTCGAGTACCAAGAAGTCGACCGGGAAATAGAAGTCCTTGACCCATACAATTACATCCTCGACAACCCCCTTCGGGGTTTTCACTGATCTATCAGCCAGCTGGATGGTGACAGGTATTGGTGTCAACTCTCCGAAACCAAATTGGTGGTACAGGGTTGTTGGAAACAGATTGATAGAAGCACCTAAGTCCAGGAGCACTCTATCAAATGTCATGTCCCCGATATTGCAGGAAATCAGGGGTGCTCTTGGGTCAGTTCGCTTGAGCAGAAGGTTGCTTGATATTACGGAGCTTGCTTGTTCGGAGAGCACGACCTTCCTAGGTGCTTGAGGTCTTGGCTTACGCCTGGGTGTACAAGCATCCTTTAAAAACTTGGCGTAAGCCAGGATGTGCTTGACAGCTTCGAGGAGCAGAATATTACTCTGTACTTGCTTAAAGATCTCCAAAAGCTCCTTAGTTTCCACAACATTCTTCTTTTTCTTGATTGTTTCCAAGGCCTCAGGGTAGGGTGTCTGAATGTGGATTGGATCTATTTCTGGGTCCTTGGGTTTTTCTGGTGCCTATTCTGAGTCGGTTATTTCAGTGGGTGAAGTCTCGGGGAGAGTCGGCCATTTGGGATCCTGGGTTTTGGTGCCACTTCTCAAGGTCACCTCATTCGTAGAGGCATTGGGGCCATGGGTTGATCCTTGAGAAGACGAGGACGAAGAAGCACCAAACCCAGGGGGTGTTTGTTGGCTAGCTGGACCATGTGAGCCTGCCCGGGATTGCCTTGGAACCCTTGCAAATTGGGGCCTCTGTTAATTATGTTTCGCAGGTTCGGTTGTGGCTGGGAAGGTGGGGATCCTTGTTGTTTACAGTCCAAGAGTTGGCTTAACTGTCCCTTTACCAAGGCCATTTCCTCCTAAGGTTTCTGGTTCATGTCAGCCATCATCTTTATTAGGGTGTCCATTTGGTTTTGTGGGGGAGGGGTGATTGCACAGCAAAAGTACACCAACAATTATGCCATCTTGTATTATTTCCTAGCATTGCTTTGCATATTAGGTAGCCATAGTTGCATTTGTAAAAATTGACAAATGCATGCATTTATTTGAGAGGGGAGGAAAGTGAATAATTGGCCTTGTAATTAATGTATTCCTCAAGTGCTGCCTCTTAAATTCACCATCTTCATTTTTTATTGGCTTTAAATTTCTTCTTCTCCGCGCGGCTATAGGGCATGGCTTCTTCTTCACGCCACTCTCTGCCAAAGCATGCTCTGCCAGCCGCATGGGTAGTCATGCCTGCAGCCCAGGGCATGGTTGTGCATGCCTCATTCTTCTTTAAAAAGGCACAGCCATCTTCCTTGCGCAGCAGCCTGGTCCAGATACACACAGCAGCCTTCTTTCTCCAGGCCATCTCCTCCCTTTCTCCCCTCCATACGCAACATCTCTTCCTACTGAAGAGATACGCTGCAGGCAGGAGTAGCTCACAGTGTCCCACGACCACCTCTGTGAGTCCCACCACCGCCCAGCTCATCCAAGAGCAGGTGGGCATGGCAGGTTCTTTCTTTGCTTCCACCGCTCAAAGCCTTCACGCCATTGCCAAAGACCCGAGCTCAGCAGCAGCAGCAGCATGGCGTAGCAGCCTCCAGGCCGTGCGCAAGCCACCGCGCGCCCCTGCAGCAACCGGCACCATCTCCTTCTGCGCATGCAGGCTCGCTCCACAGTGCCCACACACGTAGAACCGGCCGCAGCCGGTTGTCCGAGCCCCGCGCGCACTGTAGCTACTGTTCACGTGTTTCTGTGGAACACTGTAGCTACAGTGCGGTGACCGAAAAGTTTCTCACTTATCCGGTCACCGCGCGCTCTCTCTCCGCACCGCAACCGTCTTCAGCTCGTCCGCACGCCTGCTCCCGCGTACGCTCGCGCCTGTAGCATCTGCTCCAGCGCCTGCACCCGTCTGCGACCACGCCTGCTTCTTCGCCCACTCCAAGCGCGCAGCGCGGTGCGCTGCGTTACAGCCTCACGCTCGTGCCCTCCAGCATGCGCGTGCATCCTTGTGCGCCTGCGTGTGCCTGCGTGCATCCGCGCCATCAGAGCTCGGTTGCGTGCTCTGGACGACTTAACCTCCAGCTCTCTCTCCCGCTCACTCTCCAGCAGCCACTCTCTCACTCATACACACACCACACTTGTACACACTCACGTGTACACACACACACTCACTTGTACACGCCTATATATATACTTATATATTTACATCTATATATTTATATACATATATATATATACATATATACATATTATTACCTATATAACTAAATATACATATATATACATATATATATACATATATTTATACATATATATATAAATATTTACATACATATATCTATGGATATAAATACATATATACATATATATACATATACATATAAATATATATATACTGATATATATCTATCTACATATATCTATATACATAGATACTTATACTAATATATCTATATACATAAATACATACATATATATATATATATATATACATATCTATATATCTATATACATATATTACTATATATATATATCCATATCTATATAGTTAGACATATATACATATATATCTAGTTATATATATATATACATACATCTATCTATATATTTACATATCTATATATATATATATATATAACTACATATACACCTATATAATTATAACCCTATCTATATATATACATAAATATATACTTACATTCATATCACCTACCACGCGTTATATCGCGGGAATATCTGCACCAGTTGCTGATATTCCCCGATACCCACGTATAGAAAGCGTCTCCGCACACACCTTCCACCCATCCATCCAACACTCCACGCGGCACTTCGTCCTGTTGGTTGCATCTTTCTAGACGTCGATCAACTCGACACAGTGCTACACACCATTTCCACCTCCACCCCCACCCCTATATATAATATATATATATATATGTAGACTATATTTACCTTGTTTCTATTTTCTCTTTTGTTTCCTGCTTTTGAAAAGATAAAAAAAATAGTAAAAGAGAAAAGATAATCCTTGTCTTGCAAGTACACGATCTTGCGAATAGCAAGACCAGTTTTGGAACCCTAATTTGGCTCAAAGCCAAGAACAATTTGGCTCTAAGCCAAGGACCAGATTTTGAGGGTGTACCTCAAGGACAAAATTATCAGAAAAAAATCTTAAATAGAAAAACAGCATAAACATAATAAACGAACGGAGGAGATTTGTTGTAGGAAAGGCGTAGAAACTTATTCACCTCTAATCCCGCCTCCCTAAGTTCGACATTGGGCCTAAAAGCGACCAAAATAAAATCAAGTAGGCCAAGTTAAAAAATTTTGTAAAAAGATGGTTAGGCTCGATTTAGATTAACCACTATACTCACTTCAACGCTAATTTCGCCATATTAACACAACCTATCCGAGCCCGACCATAACTTTTCCTGGTGCCATTGCTGGGGAGGTATGCATTGAGGTAAAGTGTCTACTCCATTCCTTTAGTTTTCTCTTCTTACACCCATCTCTTCACGGGTGTTTTTGTTTGCTGGTGTGCAGGTGAACCAGTTGCAAAGAGGAGGCAAGCAGAGGAAGTCAGAGACGTGGGTAGATCCAAGGTGGGAACGAGAGCGAGAAGTCGCCGACACGACATTGGAGCTTCGCTCACATTGCTGAACAGGCAAGTCTCTCTCTCTTAGCAACTTAGTCACCTTAATAAAAGAAAAAAAAAACTTCTTGGGATTTCTTGGGGCAAGTGGACTAAAAATCACTTGCTTGATTGTTTGCCATCACTCCCACCGCCTCGGGAATTCCCGCCAAACTTCGCATAGCGAAGATCTAAGAATCTTGATTCTTGAATATTTCACCGTGTGAAGTATTCTTTGAGGCAAGACTAAACAGATTGATTGCCATCCCTCCTTGCCTCATTCATCCACAATTCGGGACCACATTTTTGGTGGGGAGACTTGGAATTAAGTTGATTCCAACCCCGCCACGACTTTCACGTGCCTAAGATTTGATCCTGAATACTTCAACCCCAACAATTTGATTTTCTTTATCTTATGGTTGAGCCTTGTGTGTGGAAAATCATTTTGGTGATTGGGAGGACTTGAATTGAAGTGCTTTGGCTCCCTTTCACATTAACTTAAAATTGACTCGTGCATCCACACATAGAAATCTCCATCTAGGGAAGCCCATTGCAATTTTAGCATGCATTAACTAAATCACATTGAAGAAGGGTTTGTTGGGCATAGAAAAACTTGTATTCTCTCAAAACCTGGAGATTGGTTGAATTGGTAATTCAGCGAAATCCTAAAATCCATACTACTTAAGGCTAAATTCTAAAAATCATTCACCAATTAAAACTTCAATTCGGGGAGATTTTCCCATTGCATGCTTGGTTTACACACTTTATAAAATCAACCACTTGGGCATTACCCATAAATAACGCCCTTCACATTCCAGAAGCACTTGATCCTAAGCCTTGGTTACGGGATAAAGCTTCGCAATGGTTACGCACCCTTGGGAGACCATCCACTCCTGGGAAGAGATGCGAACAGCGTTTCTCAAGAAGTTCTTCCCAATCGGGCGAACTAATGCACTTCACCGTGCTATCACTTCCTTTACACAACAAAATGGCGAATAGTTTCATGAGGCTTGGGAGAGGTATAATGACCTCCTTCGGAAGTGTCCGCACCACGGTCTGCCTAAGTGACATATAGCCCAGATTTTCTATTATGGGCTAAATGAGACTTTGAAGCAGATTGCAGATGCTTCCTACGGAGGGAATTTCATGAATAAAGACGAGAATGGAGCATTCGAATTATTTAAAAATATAAGCGAAAACTCAATGAACAATGCCTCCATTGTTGCCTTTAATCGTACCAGCCTGCCCCGTAACATTCACGAAGTTGACACAGGACCCTCCCAGTCATCCACTGATCTTAGCCTTATCGCACAGAACTTGGATGAAGTCTCCATCGTGCACAAGAAGCTGAACGAGCTTCTGGCAAACCCCGCCCGTTCTATGGCAAACACCCCCACCTCACCACTTCGTCACAATCCCAATTCTTCCAACACTAGGCTTATCTCCAGAAATCCCGTGAGATCTTCCTTACCGAGTGTCGCACCGAGTGATTCGGTAAGTCATGTGGAGCTGGCTTCTGCCATCCAGTATTTTGACATGAAGGACCAAGCCTCCGTGAGCTTGGAAGCATATTTACATGCAGACACATCTTCCAGCTTAGAAGATGCTTGCGCCCGGGGGAACAACTCGTTCTCTACCACTTATAACCCAGGGTGGCAAAATCATCCGAACTTCACATGGTCCAGCAACCCGTAGCGCCAAAACCCTGCGGGTGGACCAATGTGACCATCCACACCCGTCATCCCAAGGACCCAGTCTAATCCTATGGTGAATACGCCATCGGGTCCTTGCGTACCGCAAACAGAACACGCATCAAGTCCTCTTGAGAAATTGATGCGAATGATGATGGAAATGTCAAAGCACCATGAAGAGAACATGGCCTCTCTTCAGCACCAATTGGCGCAGCAGAATGCTGAGATCAGTCAACTACGCATGGCGACTCGATCTCAGGGCACTCTTCCAGCCCAACCTGTCCCCAACCCACGAAATTTCATACCCCGTGGTCCTTAACCACAGGTATGACCTTTTCAGGGGCAGGTTCATCAGATTCTGCAGGCTCCGAGCATTCCACCGCGATTTCAGGCTAATCCCGCTACAGCACCTCACTCTTATGTCCCTATTGCGAACCCTCCTCCGCCTTATGATCCCACTGGACCCGCATCGTCCAATGCGATTACTACGAGGAGCGGTAAGCAAACCGTCGATCTGCCTCAACCTAATCCTGGCCCGTCTTCTTCATCACCCTCACATTCGGGATGCGCACCGCATTTGCAAGAGGACGACATACCCAAATTGGTGCCAGAATCAGTCCCATTCCCTGAGGCTCTACTGAGGGAGCCAAAAGGCAAGAAAAAGGATACGCAGGCCTTTGATAACCTGCGTAATTTATTCAGGGATGTTGAAATCAAAATACCCCTGTTAGAGGCTATCGACCACATACCTACTGTCCCCTGATTTTTCAAAGACTACACTACCCCCAAGCGACAGTCAAAGAAAACGAAGAATCCGATGGTTCTCTCGCCTCATGTGAGTTGTGCTATACTGTCAAATCTACCATCGAAGCAGAAAGATCCG
Organism: Thalassia testudinum; assembly: GCA_037157565.1. Taxonomy (NCBI): domain Eukaryota; kingdom Viridiplantae; phylum Streptophyta; class Magnoliopsida; order Alismatales; family Hydrocharitaceae; genus Thalassia; species Thalassia testudinum. The sequence goes on along the minus strand of JAZHRO010000025.1, from coordinate 53,597,535 downwards.
GGCACATCGCTTATTTCCTGTAGCATCCAAGGCTGCAATTTTAACTATGCCCTGCTTGATCTAGGATCTTCCATCAATCTTATACCAACCATCATGCTCGAAAAATTTTCCTTGGGAAATCTGAAACCCACCCCTGTCACGTTACAGTTGGCAGATCATTCTGTCAAAATTCCAAAGGGTGTGGTGGAAGACATGGTGGTTAGGGTCAACAGTCTTTGTTTTCCTATTGACTTTCTTGTTTTAGATATGGAAGTTCCTAGCTCACTTTCTGATTGTCCGATCATCCTTGGTCGACCTTTCTTGGCCACAGCCCGCGCCCATATTGACTACGAGTCGGGCTGTATTGAGATTGCCATTGGATCTGAGAAGCTCAAGCTTAACATCTTCAAGGTAGCCAAGAACTTTGATTGCGATTGCATCGGGGATGACACGTCTGACGAGGACACGGCCATCAGTGCATGTATCGGACTAATTGGGACCTATTCTGACTGCTGCGAATTGCCTTTAAACACTAACGATTGCCTAACCGACTCATATTGTGACATTCCCCCATCCCTCCCTATTCTCGTACCTTCTCCTGACCAGACTTCTAACGAGGTTTTCTCTGCTTCCCATACCTTGTGGTCTGAGTCATATCTGAGCTACTCACCACCGGTCCACACTCTTGAAGACTGGATTGCCCTTTCTTTCCTACCAAATCAGGCAGATTTGCAACTCCACACTGGGACCTTGAGCCCACTTACTACTCACTGGGGCTATTCTTTTTCGGATCCATCTATCCAAGATGCCCCTCTTTTTGGCCAATCTGATGGCCAACTTCTTCCTCCTGACCTATTTTCCGATCCGCTTGGGACACTCTCATCCCAAGAAATGCCAGATCTTTCACCATCCACTCCCGAGCTGAAAGAGCTGCCTAGTACACTTAAGTATGTTTTCTTGGGACCAAATGAAACGCTCCCCGTAATCATTAGTTCAAAATTGACCAGGGAGCAAGAGTGCAAACTAACAAAGGTCCTTATGGGAAACAAGGCAACCATTGGATGGTCATTATCAGACTTAACTGGCATTAGCCCCTCCTACTGCACTCACCGTATATATACGGAGAAGGAGGCTCGACCTTCCCGCGAGATGCAGCAACGTCTCAACCCTAACATGCAGGAGGTCGTTAAAAAGGAAATTATTAAGTGGCTGGATGCAGGTATAATCTACCCGATCAGCGATAGCCCCTGGGTGAGTCCGATTCACATCGTGCCCAAAAAGGCGGGACTCACCATCCGTGTCAATGACAGGGGCGAATCCATCCCTACACGTACTCCTACATCTTGGAGAGTATGTGTGGATTATAGGAAACTCAATGCTGCAACTAAGAAAGATCACTTTCCGCTACCTTTCATTGACCAAATCCTGGAGCGGTTAGCGGGAAATAAATTTTTCTGTTTCCTGGATGGATTCTCAGGATATAACCTGGTGGCAATTAACCCCCGAGACCAAGAGAAAACCACCTTTACCTGCCCCTTCGGCACCTTTGCATTTAGAAGGATGCTGTTCGGACTTTGTAACGTGCCAGCAACTTTCCAGAGATGTATGCTGGCAATATTCCATGACATGGTGGGTGACTTTCTCGAGGTCTTCATGGATGACTTTTCGGTCTTTGGACCCTCTTTTGATGACTGTCTTGCCAACCTAACCTGTATCCTTAGGAGATGTATTGATGTGAACCTCGTGCTTTCCTGGGAAAAAAGTCATTTTATGGTACACAAGGGAATTGTTCTCGGGCATATCATCTCCGATAGGGGTATCGAGGTTGACAAAGCTAAGCTTGATGTGATTGCTGATTTACCTGTGCCTGGCTCTGTCAAATAAATCCACTCCTTCCTGGGTCATGTCGGTTTCTATTAGAGATTCATCAAAGACTTCTCCAAGATTTCTCAACCTTTAACTCATCTCCTATCGACCGACATGTCCTTCGATATGGGCCCCGACTGCATACGAGCATTCACGCAGCTGCGTGATGCTGTCACCAAGGCCCCCGTTCTCCAGCCACCTGATTGGTCCCTCGATTTTGAACTCATGTGTGATGCTTCCGACCTTGCAGTCAGAGCCATCCTGGGACAAAGACACGATAGACACCCCTTCGTGGTGTACTACGCCAGTAAGATGTTGGACGAGGCCCAGCGTAATTATACTACCACTGAGAAAGAACTACAGGCGGTCGTCTTTGGGCTGGAGAAATTCCACTCTTACCTTCTGGGCTCACATGTTATTGTTTTCACTGATCACGCGGCCATTCGCCATCTCATGCACAAGAACAATGCCAACCCTAGACTGATTCGTTGGATCCTTCTGCTCCAAGAATTTGACATTGAGATCCGCGATAAGGCCGGAGCCCAGAATGTTGTGGCTGATCATCTTTCTAGACTGGACCCTGACCATATTGGACTTACTCTGCCGATTAATGAGATTTTTCCCGATGAGCACCCATTGGCAATTAATGTGGCAAGTGGACCTTGGTATGCCGACATTGCCAATTACCTTGCTTCTGAATCCCTTCCACGTGGCTGGCCTAAAAACCAGCGCGAGCATCTCATGGCAGAAGCAAAGTATTATTTCTAGGATAATCCACTCCTTTTTCGAATAGGTGCTGATCAAATCATCCGTCACTGTATTCCTGACAGCGAATTCCCCAGTGTGCTATCCTTCTTCCACGATCAGGCCTGCGGAGGCCATTTCTCTGGGAGGAAAACTGCAGCCAAGGTGTTGCAGTGCGGTTTCTTCTGGCCCTCCCTTCACTAGGATGCACACAATTATGCCAAACATTGCACTAGGTGTGACATGGTGCCCTTGCAACCCATCCTAGCTACGGAAATCTTCGACAATTGGGGAATTGATTTCATGGGTCCCTTTCCTCCTTCCAACGGCTTCGAATATATCCTCGTCGCTATTGATTATGTTTTGAAATGGATCGAGGTTATTCCCATGCGCCATGCTGACCATGTTATATCCACTCAATTTGTCAAAGACCACATTCTTGCACACTTTGGGATCCCTCGAGCCATTATCTCAGATGAAGGAAGCCACTTTACCCATGCTTCTTTTCGAGCACTTCTGAGGAAATACGGAGTCCACCTAGTATCGCATCTCTGTATCATCCTCAAACGAACGGCCAGGCAGAGGTGTCGAACCGACAAATCAAGCAAATTCTCCAGAAAATGGTTCGACCTGACTGTAAGGATTGGTCCGACAAGCTGATTGACGCACTTTGGGCCTATCGGACCACCTTCAAGGCTCCCCTTGGTATGTCTCCTTATAGAATCGTTTACGGGAAACCTTGTCATTTGCCCGTGGAGTTGGAGCACCGCGCTTATTGGACGGTTCGCCAATGTAACCTCGACCCAGACCTGTGTGGTCGAGAAAGGAAACTCCAACTCCAGGAGCTGGAAGAGCTCTGTCGTGAAGCCTATGATTCTGCCTTAACTTTCAAGCAATGCACTAAGGCTTTTCACGACAGCTGTATTCGGTGGAAGGAATTTGAGCCATCTCAGCAAGTTTGGCTCTACAATGCCCGGCTCAAATTCTTTCCTGGGAAATTGAAGTCCAAATGGACTGGTCCTTTCCTGGTCTCGAGACCATTTCCCAATGGGGCCGTTGAAATTGAAGATCCCAAATCTAGGCATAAATTTACGGTCAATGGGCAGCATTTGAAACCTTATCTTACTCATGAACCTACCCCGGTTGGAGAAACTGTTGCCCTACTGGAGGGTAACTAATGTCGTGCCTCATCCTGAGTCCAGCTGGGGACGTTAAATTCAGCGCTCGTTGGGAGGCACCCCAACAACACTCCACACTGCCACGTACACTTCACTTCGCACCTTTTCACTTCACCACCCACCATCCACCCACCCTACAACTCTGCTGTATACCCTGCACTTCAGCTCTTGTTCCCCGATCTTTGGTCCTTCCTCTACCCTACCCTCCATGCATATGAGGACATTGCATCGTTTGGCATGGGGGGGGTGGATAGCCATCCATAGGATCTGGGTATTTTATGGTATCATGCACTCTCCATCTATCTATAAAAAAAAAAGGTGTCTACTAATGATCTGAAGGCTAAAACAAAAAAATAAATAAGTGTTTATGGATATTCAACTACTATTTTGAAGACTTTCCAGGCCACAGAAGCTTGATTCGCTCAGGCTCGGCTTAATTCACTTGAGCATTGACAAGATAGATCGGAATCTCTCCTAACTAAGGACGTATTCTTGTACCTGAGACACCAGTACAGGAACCATTGGATTGCTTCTACTCAAGAGCCTAAGTAATCTTGGTTCACACTACACATATCAAGAAAGACCAGGTGAACATAGGATCCAACACTAGTGTTCATTAGGGAAGGTGGAGTCCTTACCTGTGTGTGCAGGTAGACTTTTTATCCCAGGCTTTAGTCTTGTGTTCAGGAGAGACTCTTTCCACCAAAAAGGAACTCTCCCACTAAAAGGAAAGTATGCTCCTCCAAATAAAGTTGTAAGAGATATACTGACACATGTTTCAAAAAAAAAAAAAAAAGGTGCAAATAAGTCAGTATATCTCGCAAATGTCTGTAAAGTCTTCTCCCTACAAAAATTCTTCAAGGAAAGTTACAAATACCCTATTTTCTTTGAGCCACAAATGTAATAAAATGGGAGTTGAGTTTTCCGTCATCTTTTTAAGGGTCAATCCGAAGACATGAGCTGAAACTGGGACCAACCTGCACTTAAAAATTCGTGAAACCCTGGGCTTGAGTCTTAATGTTTATCTGGTTAGTCTTGATCCTTCACTAAGCACAAGCCATAATCTCTTGAGCTCTTGAGTACGGAAAAAACCTCCAGAGTCCTGGAAATCATACTTAAGGTTTAAATATCAAGAGTCCTGGTTAGTCGAGAGATGGTCTATGTCATGTAAGACTTAAAGTACCGGTAGTCTTCTCTACAATTGGTTCTCACAATATCCAACAGATAAACACACCTGTGTCACCTCGGAAGAAAATCTTCAGCTTAAGATCATTTCTAAATGCAATACAAAAATGTTTTGCTAAGGACTAGTAAAAGATAGGCATGGGGGTATGATTGCACAGCAAAAATAAACCAACAATTATGCCATCTTGTGTTATTTCCTAGCATTGCCATTGCATATTAGGTAGCCATAGTTGCACTTGTAAAAATTAACACGTGCATGCATTTATTTGAGAGGGGAGGAAAGTGAATAATTGGCCTTGTAATTAACGTATTCCTCAAGTGCTGCCTCGTAAATTTACCATCTTCATTCTTTATTGGCTTTGAATTTCTTCTCCGCACGGCTACAGGGCATGGCTTCTTCTTCACGCCACTCTCTGCCAAAGCATGCTCTGCCAACCGCATGCTTAGTCATGCATGCAACCCAGGGCATGGCTGTGCATGCCTCATTCTTCTTTAAAAAGGCACAGCCATCTTCCTTGCGCAGCAGCCTGGTCCAGATACACACAGTAGCCTTCTTTCTCCAGGCCATCTCCTCCCTTTCTCCCCTCCATACGCAGCACCTCTTCCTACTGAAGAGATATGCTGTGGGCAAAAGCAGCTCACAATGGTCCACGACCACCTCTGTGAGTCCCACCACCGCCCAGCTCATCCAAGAGCAAGTGGGCATCGTGGGTTCTTTCTCTGCTTCCACCGCTCAAAGCCTTCACGCCATTGCCGAAGACCCGAGCTCTGGAGCTCAGCAGCAGCAGCACGACGCAGCAGCCTCCAGGCCGTGCGCAAGCCACCATGCGCCCCTGCAGCAACTGGCGCCATCTCCTTCCACATGTGCAAGCTCGCTCCACAGCGCCCGCGCATGCAGAACCAGCCGCAACCAGTTGTCTGAGCCGCGCGCGCACTGTAGCCACTGTTCACGCGTTTCTGAGGAACATTGTAGCTACAGTGCGGTGACCAGAAAGTTTCACACTTATCCGGTCACCGCGCGCTCTCTCTCCGCACCACAACCGTCTCCAGCCCGTCCGCGTGCCTGCTCCCACGTACGCTCGCGCCCGCAGCATCTTTTCCAGCACCCACGCCCGTCTGCGGCCATGCCCGCTTCTTCACCCACTCCAAGCGTGCAGCGTGGTGCGCTGCGCTACACAATGCGCTGCGCTGCAGCCTCCAGCATGTGCGCGCATCCTTGCGCGCCTGCGTGTGCCTACGCGCATCCGCTCCATCAGACGTCGACTGCGGGCTCCGGACGACTTAACTCTCTAGCTCTCTCTCCCGCTCACTCTCCAGCAGCCACTCTCTCACACATACACACATCACACTTGTACACACTCACGTGTACACACACACACTCACTTGTACACGCCTATATATATACTTATATATATATATATATATACATATATATTTATATCTATATATTTATATACATATATATATACATATATACATATTATTACCTATATAACTAAATATACATATATATACATATATTTATACATATATATATACATATATACATACATATATCTATGGATATAAATACATATATATATATATATATATATATATATATATATATATACTGATATATATCTATCTACATATATCTATATACATAGAAACTTATAGTAATATATCTATATACATAAATACATATAAATATATATATACATATCTATATATCTATATACATAAATTACTATATATATATATATATATATATGTATATATATATCCATATCTATATAGTTAGACATATATACATATATATCTAGTTATATATATATATATATGTATACACACACACACACATACATCTATCTATATATTTACATATCTATATATATATATATATATATATATATATACATATACACCTATATAATTATAACCCTATCTATATATATACATAAATATATACTTACATTCATATCACCTACCACGCGTTATATCGCGGGAATATCTGCACCAGTTGCTGATATTCCCCGATACCCGCGTACAGAAAGCATCTCCGCACACACCTTCGACCCATCCATCCTACACTCCACGCGGCACTTCATCCTGTTGGTTCCGTCTTTCTAGACGTCGATCAACTTGACACAGTGCTACACACCATTTCCGCCTCCACCCCCACCCCTATATATATATATATATATATATATATATGTAGACTATATTTACCTTGTTTCTATTTTCTCTTTTGTTTCCTACTATTGAAAAGATAAAAAAATTAGTAAAAGAGAAAAGATAATCCTTGTCTTGCAGGTACTCGATCTTGCGAATAGCAAGACCAGTTTTGGAACCCTAATTTGGCTCAAAGTCAAGAACAATTTGGCTCTAAGCCAAGGACCTGATTTTGAGGGTGTACCTCAAGGACAAAATTATCAGAAAAAAATCTTAAATAGAAAAACACTATAAACATAATAAACGAACGGAAGAGATTCGTTGTAGGAAAGGCGTAGAAACTTATTCACCTCTAATCCCACCTCCCTGAGTTCGACCCTAGGCCTAAAAGTGACCAAAATAAAATCAAGTAGGCCAGGTTAAAAAATTTTTTAAAAGGATGGTTAGGCTCGATTTAGGTTAACCAATATACTCACTTCAACGCTAATTTCGCCATATTAACACAACCTATCCGAGCCCGACCAAGGGGTCACCCTATTTTGATTATATGGGGGTCTAACTGGTGGTCCTTGCTGATAGGGGGCAAGTGTGGCTGCTGGTTTGGCCTGGGCTGATTTTGGAATTGCAGTGGTTTCTGGTTTGTCCAACCAAAGCTGGGGTGGTTACGCCAGCCAGTGTTGTAAGTGTTGGAGAAAGGGTCAGGTTTAGCATAACCTTGGACAACTTGCACATCTTCAAGGATAGCCGATGTTGATGGAGAGGGAAGAGAGTAATCAAGGGTTGAGGGAGCAAAGGTCCCTCCCTGGAAAGTGGCCAGGGGTTGTTCCAAGTTTAGTTGGGTTAAGGGCTGGACCAGGTCAACATTATGTGCTCCTTTTGCTAGGGAGAAGGTCTGTAACGGGTTTCTAGTCTGGTTCAGTAGCCCATCAATCTTTTTGTCCACCAATTCCACTCGATCTAGTTTCTTGGCAATGATGTCCATGTCAACCATTCCAGAATTTGCTTGTACCTCATAAATCCCACCACGAGGTTAACTGGACCTGTTAAACTGGGTCATGGAGGCATTGTTGAGCGAATTCTTGCTCATAGACTCAAAGAGCTCAACCGCGCTCTCCTCGTCCTTGTTCAGAAAGTTCCCCCTGATTAGCCCATAGTTGTGGGCTATTTAAGTATTTAAGTGCCTACACATTAGGTTAATTCTAACATTTATTTAGCAAAAATTAGGATGTAAATAGATTAATTAATAGTTTTAGTTTAATTACATAATCCATGCATTGCATTCATATTTTAAGTGCATTTAGAATTAGCTTAGAATGACATTCATCTAATTAGATAACCAATTAGGTACATTATTTTCATTAACATAGAAGTTGAGGGTCTGTATATAAATGACCCTAATATTTTAACATTATTTTCTTTATTCTTCTTCTTGCAGGAATGGCTGGCTGCCGCTCCAACGCCACTAGCTGCCACAGTGAAGAACCCATTCAAGGAGGAGCGGATGTGTTGGATCTGGTCAGGCAGCTGATTTCAAATTTGTGCAGGACACTATAAAAGGAGGAGGGAGGCAGCCGAGCTCGGGAGGCCTCCACCACCGACCCACCACTGTGCAAAGAGATTTCCTCTCTTCCATTCCATACTGCTACCCTCAACCGTGGCGGCGAGTCTCCACCACCGTGGGTGTGTGGTGTGACAGGCCACACCGCCATCCGGAGCTCGCCATCATTATCGTGAGCACCTTAGCGTGCATCTCCCTCGCCGTCGTCACCAACCACCACCGCCGCAACCACCGTCACTGCAATCACCTTCTCATTCACTTAAGACGTCCGGGAAATTTCCCGGACGTCTGAAGCTACCCGCTCGCCTGCGACCACCCGCCTGCGTACCCGTCTGAAGTCCACCCGCACCCGCAAAACCACATCTGCCCACTCCACCTTCTACGCACGCCCCCTCCAACCGCACTGATGAGAGCCTCATCATGAGCCATAACTAGCTCATTTTGACCCAATAAAGAAGATAAAAGCTCCTACATAACCAAGAAGAAGGCTTAACTGAAGGAACAAGTGCTCTGAGAAGAAAACATGAAATAAAGGTTAAAACTGTAATTTTACCATTGCAGTTCATAAATAGGATTTCTCAGAGGCAAAACATAGGTCAAATGGTCTGAATGAGATAAAAAGTGGGTTGAGTCAATCAGAAATGGGTTTATGTGCAATCTAAGAATTAAATGACACTTGGTAACCCTAAAACAGACCCGCATAAATTAACAAGGTTCCGATCAGAATAAAAATCAAATAAACCCTCTAAAAATCATGGAAAAACATTCTCTAGGGTTTGGAACGCTTAATTTGGCCCTTGGAACCCAGTTTGACCTAGATTAGGGTCCTAGCTCTTCAATTAACCTAATTTGGGTTTTTACGCAAAATGTCTAGTCAAACGAGGTCAAACCTAAAATCCAACTTCACCATTGGATTTCTTAGGTCCAAATTAGGTTTGTACCAAAATTTGGACCTAAGGGGAGCTCATCTTGATCTACTTTGCAATTGAGTACACCCAAAGCACAATTTGGTCCCTATCTTTTGAATATCTTTGCAGAGAGCCCCCTAAGTTTTCCACCCCCTTTGCAATCTGGTCCTGCCGCCATTGTTAGGGCAGAACCGAGCTCCGGCGAGGTTTAGAGAGTGATTACTCTCTAATCCCTCAGAGATTCCCTCCCAGAAATGGAAGGGGGATTCTCTGAGGAATTCCCTTCCTTCTAAAGCCAATTACAATCGCTGGTGTGAACCCAATCTCTCGTGTGAACGCACGAGAGATTCGGGTATCCACCCTCTTTCCAACAAGACAAGCCGGTGGAGGTGATTGCGCGGTCTCCACGCGCTAGAAGGTTCGGCCAGCGCCTATAAAAGGCTCCCCAGACCCTGCCGCAGAACCTAAGCTTGATTTTGACAGAGATCCCCTCCAATTTCCCTCTCTCCCATCTCCAGCCAAAAGACCCGCAAGCTCCGACGACCTCCTCTCCTCCTTCTCGTCGCTCTACTTCCATACCAGCAGCAGAGTCAACTCCGTCGCTTCCTCCCACGTCGCGCCGTACCAAGCGCACATGTTCCTGACCTCTTCCACGTCGCTGCTCCCTCCCTCAGGGTCCTTCTTCCCCGACGACGGCATTTACGCGCCGTCCACTCCGCTGCCTCCCTTCCTTCCAGATCACCCCAGATACCCTCTACATCCTCTCCTCTCTCTTTTCCCCCTGCTATTTTATCTACTTACCCCCCGACAGTGCCTGAACACCTCCATCTTCCTCGCCTCCGACAGACCTCCGACGAGCTGCCCACACCACTCCGCCCCTCCACACGGCTCGCCAACCCCCTCGTGAGCTCTGCCTCACCACCAGGAACTCATTCCACCCCTCCACTGCCACTCCAGACCTCCACAATAACCCCCCAACCAACCCCACAACTCCGGCCACAGGTTGACCTAGGCATGCACGCCTATGCCGACCTGCGGCCTGCAGCACCGTCCACCGCCTTCGCCGTGCTACGGCAAAGGTCTCTAGCTGGTCTGATTGGGCCGAGAGGCTCATTTTGTGTCTGACAATGTTGATGCTCCTGCCGCCATGGACGACATTTGAAGAAGCTCCGTAGCAGCTCCAGGCGCCAGGGCTCCCAGGCTGCAGGTGCTGCGTAGTCGTGCGAGTGTCGCGAAGTGCCCTGGTCCAGCAAGGAGTGCAAGCAGAGCCAGCAGCTGTGGGGATGGCACGCGAGTCTGCGGGCGCGCGCGAAATCAGGGCAGAATCTTTAGTCCCACATCATGGAGAGACGAGGCGCCGCTGCGACATAAATTGAATTTGTGATATTACCTTAACGCCTTCGTAAGCACAGGGGTGAGGTCCCTCACTTGCTCCCCACGCATGCCTCGTCCGCGGCTTGACCACGCGGATCTGGCGGGATCCGACCGACCCAATCCTTGAGCACTCCTCGCGCATCACACCACCTGCAGGTGCGCCTGGTCCCAGGTACGATCCGACCCGAATATCCATGTGGCTCTAGGAGAGCGTCCCTGAGTGAATTGTTGAGAGAGAGAGACGCACGGGTAGAGGGAAATGGGTAGGTTTTGCTCCTGTGCAGGAGACTGAGCGTGGAGAGACTTAGCCGCAAGGAGAAGAGAAGAAGCAGAAGAAGAAACTGAGCGAAGGAGAGACCAAGGTAGATCAGAAGAAGAAGAAAGAAGGAAGAGCAAGGCAGGAGCAAGCCAGAGAACAAGAGAAAGGTCAAGTGAAGACAGCAAAGATCAGAAGAAGAAGAAAGAAGGAAGGCAAGGCAAGAGAAGAAACAAGAGAAAAGATACAAAGGCAGGAAGAAGAAGCCTTCGCAAGCAAAGAAGAGAAAGAAGATCAGAAGAAGAAAAAGGGGAAAATACTTTTAAGACGTCTGATCACCTGATCAGACGTCCAATTTCATATTTTTTTTGTCATAATTACTTTTAATGTCATACATTCATATTTGAATTAACATTTTGAGTAAATTAGAGTGTTCAATTACATTTTGATTAGTAGTAAATTCCATTTGCTCCCTGTGTTCGACCTCGGATACCCCGATTTTCGAGTAATAAAATTCTCTATTTGTTTGAATGCTTTGTTGGCTATACTACAACGTGATATACTTTAAACCCGCACAAAAATGTAAGAACATTTTGGCACCGTTGCCGGGGAGCAACGGGCACTTTTAAAGCTTTTGATTACAACTTTTCTATCTAATATCTGACTTAACTTCTCTCTTTTGTTGTGTTCAAGCAGGGAAAGCAAAACAAAAAGGAAAGAATAATAACTGCACAACAGACTCTCCAAGGAACAGGTAATTTCCATAAGCCCCCTCTCTTAACCCTCTCAAAATCTAAAAAGGAAAAAAAAAGAGAAAAATCAACTTAGGGCTACCTGTTTCATATTTAGTAACTCATCAAGTTGCCTGATTTTCATTTCAACATATTTTTGTCTGTTCATCCAACTAAGGCAACTAGGGCTAAAACTTTCTTGATTGAGGCCTAGGTGCTAATTTCTAAGGCAACTAAATTGGACCCACTAGAGCCAAGTTAGGGATTGCAAGGCTAGGGTTTTTAGAGACACATCTTCTCTTAAATAAAGAAACAAATTTTCCAAAAAGAGGTGTGCCTAAATCGTGTTTGAAAAGATCTATACAAGAGGAACCCTAAGCAAATCAGGTTGTTAATCCATTTGAACCATAAGAAAAGGACCTAAACACTCTCAAAGGAACAAGAGGTGAAGTTGATCCCTTGGGTCAACCAACCTTAAAATTAGGTCACTTTTTTGCACTCAAAATACTTAAAAGTTCAAGTGGAACATTAAGCACCTTGATCTTAAAATAAAAAGGGTAGACTTAAGAGGTCAAGGTCCCCATTCTGGTCTACCTGGAACCGCAATGACAAGAGAGGTCGGGTGGGGGAAACCCTGTACCCCGTGGGGACGCTCTACCGTGTAGGGGTCTTTGCGGGACTCTCCCTCTCTGGCTGCCCAGGTATTTCTCAGGTGGACGATCTTCTGATCCAGGGGTCCATCTACCCCGAACCTCTATAGTCACCCAACAATTTTGGGTGTCATGATTGGGTCCAGCACCTTCTAATCTCATCACATCTTTCGGTGCATGTTCGGTAGGAGGTCCTTAAGACCACCCTTAAGACCTCCTTTAGAAATTCACTCTCGTCGAGGCCAAGCCTCGACGCCCTTGTTTATGCAGCAACCCCACCACATAAATCTTTCATCTGATTCAGATCCTGATTCTCCTTCTTCTCCCATCATGGCACAACCCATTGAAGAGGAGAACAACCTTGAACACCAACTTCAACGCCTTAATGATCTCTTTCAGAACTTTGTAAACCCACCACAGCGACCTATGATGCGAGATCACTATAATCCCGCTGCAGTGGCAATCGAACCCCGAGTACGAATCCCAATTGGAGGACCTGATTCTGAACTGAAGCCCAATATGATTCATGCCATACCGAAGTTCCATGGGCTTAACTTTGAGGATCCATTCCAACACATCAAACAACTCAAGCATCTGTCCCAGACCTTCGGGTCAGATGTACAAAACCGGGATATCCTACTCATGAAAATATTTTCGTTCTCCCTTATGGACAAGGCCGCACATTGGTATCAAGCTCAAACCCTTCCGATCAACACATGGGAGGAACTGCAGTCCGAATTTTTGAAAAAATTCTTCCCCGTTGGCCGGACGAATGCCTTGCGCCACCAGATCACTCATTTCACTCAACAACCGGGAGAACCTCTTCACGAAGCTTGGGATCGATTCCTAGATCTCATGCGAAAGTGCCCCCATCACGGAGTTCCTAAGTGGGAACAAGTCCAGTCTTTTTACCAGGGACTCCGTGAGGATATTCGTTTATTCGCCAATGCAACGTGCGGAGGAAACATCATGGGTCAACACGAGGACACGGTGTGGGAGATTCTCGAAAACATGTGCGAGAACTCCATAAATAATGACTCCATGGGCTTATTCGACAGGACGAATGCCCGTGCATCGACGAATCTAAGAGGGACACATGAGATGCAGGACCTGTGTACTTCCGTCGACTTGGAACTGATGGCCAGTCGGTTGGACAAGGTTTCTATCATAGAAAAGAAGGTGGACGAGCTAACGCGACATTTGCAGCAAGCCACCTCTGTGCAAGACCCTTTTGCACGACCTCCTCTGGCAAGGGAAACTGTGCAAAACATCTATCACCAACCTGCCAAGGGGATGGACCCATATCCACCCCCGTCTGCCTCTCGAACCGGAGTGACCTCCGATCCATTCTACTCGAGTTGGGGGAACTCTGAACCCTCGTATTCTGACTTTCCCGAGGTTCCTCAGAACTGCGAGGACCTCAACGCCATCCAGAATGACCCATTCTCCAATACCTACAACCCTGGATGGCGAAATCATCCTAACTTTCAGTTGGCGGGAAATTCTCAAAGACCACCATATCAACCCCATCCACAAGCCTCTCGTCCATTTCAACCGCCTCAGCCTCGGCCCAATCCCACCTACCAATCCGGGCAAAACCAGGATCAAATGACTCTTATCCTTCAAGCACTGGCTGACATTCAAAAGACAAATGCGGCAATGCAAAAACAGCACAAGGACAAAATCACAGAGGTTCGCAACCAACTGGCCCAGATGGCAAATTCCCGCCAACCTGGCACCCTTCCTTCGCAACCTCTGCCCAACCCAAATAACGTGCTAACCCAGAAGTGCGTTATGAATCCAAATTCAGGCCAAACACATGTGATTTATCAGGCCCCCGCTACTCCATCACCAGACGGGATGGAGGCTTCAACATCTTATGCAGGATTTCAGCAGCAGCCACCCCTCCTACCTAACCCAAATCAGGCCGGGTTGAATTCTGTAACAACACGTAGTGGTAAAATAACCCAAGACTCACATTATCCAAACCACTCCAAGCCTGATAATAACCAAGACCCTAGGATAGTTATCCAAGAGACTACTGTCCCAGATCAAGAACCTGGACCTATCCTAGAGGAACCAGCTAGGATCCCATTTCCTGAGGCCTTGACCAAAGGAAAAAGAATAACCAAACCCGTGGCTCCCGAGGAGGATCTGGTCAAGCTCTTTGAACAGGTCCAAATAAACATCCCGTTGATGGATGCAATCCGCCACATACCGGCTTACGCAAGGTTCTTGAAAGACATATGCACACCTAAACGTAAGCCGCGAACCAAGGATGGGAATCCAATCGTACTGTCAGACCAAGACAGCTCTGTCATCTTGAGCAAACTCCCACCCAAGGCTAAAGACCCAGGAACTCCCTTGATTTCTTGTAAAATTGGTGAAACCCAATTTGATAGAGCCCTACTAGATCTAGGTGCCTCCATAAATTTAATACCTACAGCCCTCCTTGACCACCTTGAAGAATCTGAACTTAAACCCACTGAGGTGACATTGCAGTTAGCCGATCGATCCATCAAGTCACCCAAAGGAATACTCAAGGAAGTCATTGTTAGGGTAAGAGATTTTTATTTCCCAGTGGACTTCATAGTACTAGACATGGATGCACCTAAGAACCCAAGGGACACACCAATCATATTAGGGAGACCCTTTTTGGCCACTGCTAGGGCCAACATTAACTGCGAAGAGGGCCAGATAGAATTAAAATTTGGGAATCAAAACATGAAGATTGACATTTTCAAGGCCCAGCAAGGGATTAATTGCGGGGTTATAGAGGAAATATGTGATGTCAAAGCCGTGGTTGATGAATTGCATATAGAGGACAACCTGATTATTCCTGATCAACCACTAGAGAATCAAAAACCGCTAACAGAGGAGTGCGAACATGATCTAGATACACCTATGACTCCTACCATTGCTCCTGATGCAAACCCCGAACCACCCACTGCTACTGACAACCCTGTCATGGAACTCAAACCCCTTCCCGAATATCTGAAGTACGTCTTTCTGGATTCAAATCAAATGTTTCCTGTGATTATCAATTCTCGACTCACACATGACCAGGAACTCCATTTGATTTCTGTTCTCCAGCAACATCGTAGAGCCATTGGATGGACTCTTGATGATTTGACTGGTATAAGCCCTTCATACTGCACACATCGAATCTACACAGAAGAAGGCGCACGACCTTCAAGAGAAATGCAAAGATGCCTAAACCCTAACTTGCAGGAGGTCGTGAAAAAGGAGATCATAAAGTGGTTAGATGCAGGGATCATCTACCCGATCTCCGACAGTCGTTGGGTGAGTCCAATACAAGTGGTGCCTAAGAAGGCAAGACTTACCATCATCACGACTGAAATCGGAGAAGTCATTCCTACCCGAATAGCTAACTCGTGGAGAGTCTGCATTGATTACAGAAGACTCAATTCCTCCACGAAGAAGGATCATTTCCCACTACCGTTTATTGATCAAATCCTCGAAAAACTAGCGGGAAATAGGTTCTTCTGCTTTATTGACGGGTATTCCGGTTACAATCAGGTGGCAATCCATCCAGAGGACCAAGAAAAGACCACATTCACCTGCCCCTTCGGGACGTACGTGTTTCGAAGGATGCCGTTCGATCTCTGCAATGCACCTGCAACTTTTCAGCGGTGCATGCTTGCCATATTCTCAGATATGGTAGGTGATTATCTGGAAATCTTCATGGATGATTTTTCAGTTTTTGGAGAATCATTTGACGATTGCCTCCAACACTTGGTCCAAATACTCAGGCGGTGCATCAAGGTGAATTTGGTTCTTTCCTGGGAAAAGAGCCATTTCATGGTGCCTGAGGGAATTGTCCTGGGACATCTAATCTCGGAGAAAGGAATCCAAGTAGATCGAGCTAAGGTTAACCTGATTTCCAAGCTTCCTATGCCTAGCTCGATTAAGGACATCCGATCTTTTTTGGGGCACGTCGGTTTCTACCGTCGATTCCTTCCCGATTTCTCAAAAATCTCGCGCCCCTTGACCAATCTTCTCTCCAAGGATGTGCCTTTCGAAATTTCCAAGGAATGCACTCAAGCATTTGAGATCCTACGTGACCGAGTCACCCAAGCCCCGATCCTACAGTCCCCTGATTGGTCTCAACCCTTTGAGATCATGTGCGACGCATCTGACTTCGCTGTAGGAGCGGTTTTGGGGCAGAAAATTGACGGGAAACCTGTGGTCATTTACTACGCCAGCAAAACACTGGATGAAGCTCAGCGTAACTATACGGTTACTGAGAAAGAGCTGCTGGCCGTAGTATTTGCCCTGGAAAATTTCAGATCATACCTTCTGGGTTTCCGTGTTATCATATACTCGGATCATACAGCTGTGAGGCATCTCCTTGCTAAGAAGGACGCGAAACCTCGATTAATCTGATGGATCTTGCTATTGCAAGAATTTGACCTCGAGATTCGCGACAAGGTGGGAAAGCAAAATGTGGTAGCCGATCACTTATCCCGCCTTCCTTCTGAAATTATTGATCCTTCCGGACCTATTACAGAACATTTTCCTGATGAGCACCTCCTGACTATCAATACAAGTCTTCCATGGTTCGCTGATATAGTTAATTACCTGGCATCACATCAGATTCCTTCTGATTGGCCGAAGGCCAAAAAGGACAGATTGCGTTCCGATGCCAAGTACTACCTATGGGAAGACCCGTATCTATTCCGCATTGGTGCTGATCAGATAATCCGACGGTGCGTCGCGGAAGTGGAAATCAAAGACATACTCTCATTCTGCCATGACCAGGCATGCGGTGGACATTTTTCAGGACACAAAATCGCAGCAAAAGTCCTCCAGTGTGGCTTTTACTGGCCCACAATTTTCAAGGATGCATACGATCACTATAAGGCATGTTCCCGTTGCCATACTCTGGGCAACATGAGCCATCGAGACATGATGCCTCTACAGCCGATCCTGGTATGCGAAATTTTTGATATTTGGGGGATTGATTTCATGGGACCCTTCCCGATCTCGGATGGCTTCGAATACATCTTACTCGCAGTTGACTATGTTTCCAAGTGGATAGAAGCCATTCCGACCTGAACCAACAATCATAAAGTCGTTATAAAATTCCTCCATCAAAACATTTTCTCAAGGTTCGGGATTCCGCGTGCTATAATTTCCGACGGAGGGACCCATTTTACAAACGCTCAGTTCAGGTCACTGATGACCAAATACGGGGTGTCACACCGAATCTCTACTCCTTACCACCCCCAAACTAATGGTCTAGCTGAGCTATCTAACCGAGAGATCAAGAAGATCCTTCAGGTTACTGTTCGACCTGATAGAAAAGATTGGTCTTCTCGGCTTCCGGAAGCATTGTGGGCCTATAGGACCGCCCACAAGACCCAATTAGGAATGTCTCCCTTCAGACTAGTGTATGTGAAGGCATGTCACCTCCCCGTCGAGTTGGAGCATAAAGCCTATTGGGCAGTACGGACCTGTAATCTTGACCTTTCTAAGGCTGGAACCCACAGAAGACTTCAAATGAGCGAGATCGATGAGTTACGCCACGACGCGTATGAGAACTCGCGAATTTACAAAGAACGGGTTAAAGCTTTTCACGACAAACACATCTCTAGAAAGGTCTTTCATCCTGGTCAAAAAGTTTTACTCTTTGATGCCCGACTAAAACTATTCCCAGGGAAGCTAAGATCCAAGTGGGTCGGACCCTACCTAGTCCGACAAATCTTCAGAAATGGAGCCATTGAAATCAGCCCACTCAGCCACGATTCTAAACCCTTTGTCATGAACGGTCAGAGACTCAAGCCGTTCATTGACATAACTGATATAGATTTGGCTGAGTCATCCTTTACCCTCCATTCCTCTTGAGCTCATTGCGCCCAACCGATGGCGTAAAACTCAGCGCTTAACGGGAGGCAGCCCGTCATTCTTTGAAAAACCCGAAACCTTTTCTGACATCTCTATGCGGAACTCATATTGCACTTTAGGGTTCATCCATTAGAACAGCCGACTTCACCTCAGGTATACCTACCCGAGATTAGAAATCGTTCGCAACAAGTCACTTCGACCCATTCACTCACCACACACCTGTCCTAATGCATGAACTAAGCTGAATTCGAACCCACCTAATTTACAATGGGGACATTGCAAATCTTAGGCATGGGGGGGTATGAAAGTGTAAAATGTCAGAAAATTCATATCAAGAAAGGGTTTCATAAAAAAAAAAAAAAAGAACTTGATAGAGGGGAGGAATAATTCAGGGTCATACAAATGAGAGGAAGAAAAGAGAGCAAAATGACAAAAAGGAGCACAAAAGGAAAATAAAAAGAAATAGTCATTAGTAAAAGAATAAGGGGTTAACTGAAGTTCTAGACCGAATCAAGAAAAAAAAAGAAAAGTGCTACGGAGATATAACAAGAGGTTAGCAGGAACGCTGGTCTTAGGCCTCTTGGGCTAGTATCTTTAGCTTAAAAATTCACGTATCCATTAAAATCTGGATAGTCCTCAAGAGGTTGAGGAAAATGCGAAGTTTGAGTATTAGGTCTAAGGCTTAGGAAGTATTCGGCCTCGTTAACTAACCTCCGGTTGCGGGATTCGGTAACCTAAGCACCCCAAATTCACACACAGTCTGGTTCAGTGCGCATAAACATCCAAATCACGCGAAAAGCGTTGAATGTTCTGAAAAAGTCACCTAGATTAGGAGCGGCCAATCAACACAAATTGATTTGGACGAGTTCCCAGCGCGGAGAGGCGGGAAATTCCCCTCGAAGATGCATAACAACATATCGTCTCCTCGGTGCTTGTCTCTTAGGATATTTAAATATCCTACTGGGGGCAGGTAAGCACTCTGCTGGTTCAGATACCATGGGTGGCATTATCACGAAATGTCGATCGCCAGGGGCTGAATTCGGCCACGGAATTCCATGGGCGGGATTATCTCGAAATCTCGAAAGCCAGGGTTCTGGGGGTTGCCATGGGCGGGATTATCTCGAAATCTCGAAAGCCAGGGACCCTTGAGGATTGATGATGGGGACGAGGAATCCGATACGGACAGTGTTGAGAAGCTAATCCGAAGCTAGAAATAAAAAGAAAAGAGCGAGAAAAGCTCTCCAAACAAATAAATCTTTTATCTCTCTCTTACAAAAACACACTGCAAACTGAACTTAGGCTAAAAATGTCTCAAGCACGGGTGCTTTAACCGCGGAGTCAAACAAACCCTAGGTTAGTTTTTGTGGGCCGTAGAAACCTTTGCGGAGGACTGAGGCTAAAGCAGAACAGGTCCAGATTTTGGTTGGTACTTGAGTACCTCTAGGCTTATTGTCAGCATTCCTACCTAATCACAAAAGGAGAAGCACATATCATTGTTGACAGACACTCAGGGTCTAGAATGAAAGTTAAAACTTTGAAATTTCGCTAAGGGACTAGCAAAATCTAGGCATGGGGGTATGATGAGAGCCTCATCATGAGCCATAACTAGCTCATTTTGACCCAATAAAGAAGATAAAAGCTCCTACATAACCTAGAAGAAGGCTTAACTGAAGGAACAAGTGCTCTGAGAAGAAAACATGAAATAAAGGTTAAAACTGCAATTTTACCATTGCAGTTCATAAATAGGATTTCTCAGAGGCAAAACATAGGTCAAATGGTCTAAATGAGATAAAAAGTGGGTTGAGTCAATCAGAAATGGGTTTATGTGCAATCTAAGAATTAAATGACACTTGGTAACCCTAAAACAGACCCGCATAAATTAACAAGGTTTCGGTTAGAATAAAAATCAATTAAACCCTCTAAAAATCATGGAAAAACATTCTCTAGGGTTTGGAACACTTAATTTGGCCCTTGGAACCCAGTTTGACCTAGATTAGGGTCCTAGCTCTTTAATTAACCTAATTTGGGTTTTTACGCAAAATGTCCAATCAAACGAGGTCAAAACTAAAATCCAACTTCACCATTGGATTCCTTAGGTCCAAATTAGGTTTGTACCAAAATTTTGACCTAAGGGGAGCTCATCTTGACCTACTTTGCAATTGAGTACACCCAAAGCACAATTTGGTCCCTATCTTTTGAATATCTTTGCAGAGAGCCCCTAAGTTTTCCGCCCCCTTTGCAATCTGGTCTTGCCGCCATTATTAGGGCAGAACCGAGCTCCGGCGAGGTTTATAGGGATTACTCTTTAATCCCTCAGAGATTCCCTCCCAGAAATGGAAGGGGGATTCTCTGAGGAATTCCCTTCCTTCTAAAGCCAAATACAATCGCTGGTGTGAACCCAATCTCTCGTGTGAACGCACGAGAGATTCGGGTATCCACCCTCTTTCCAACTCCGGCGAGCCGGCGGAGGTGATTGCGCGGTCTCCACGCGCTAGAAGGTTCGGCCAGCGCCTATAAAAGGCTCCCCAGACCCTACCGCAGAACCTAAGCTTGATTTTGACGGAGATCCCCTCCAATTTCCCTCTCTCCCATCTCCGGCCAAAAGACCCGCAAGCTTCGGCGACCTCCTCTCCTCCTTCTCGTTGCTCTGCAGCCATACCAGCAGCAGAGTCAACTCCGCCGCTTCCTCCCACGTTGCGACGTACCAAGCGCGCGTGTTCCTGACCTCTTCCTCGTCGCTGCTCCCTCCCTCAGGGTCCTTCCCCAACGACGGCATTTACGCGCCGTCCACTCCGCTGCCTCCCTTCCTTCCAGATCACCCCAGATACCCTCTCCATCCTCTCCTCTCTCTTTTCCCCCTGCTATTTTATCTACTTACCCCCCGACAATGCCTGAACACCTCCATCTTCCTCGCCTCCGACCAACCTCCGGCGAGCCGCCCACACCACTCTGCCCCTCCACACGGCTCGCCAACCCCCTCGTGAGCTCCGCCTCACCACCAGGAAGTCATTCCACCCCTCCACTGCCACTCCAGACCTCCACAATAACCCCCCGACCAACCCCACAACTCCGGCCATAGGTTGACCTAGGCACGCACGCCTAGGCCGACCTGCAGCCTACAACACCATCCACCGCCTTCGCCGTGCTACGGCAAAGGTCTCTAGCTGGTCTGATTGGGCCGAGAGGCTCGTTTTGTGTCTGACAGTGTTGATGCTCCTGCCGCCATGGATGACATTTGAAGAAGCTCTGTAGCAGCTCCAGGCGCCAGGGCTCCCAGGCTGCAGGTGCTGCGTAGTCGTGCGATTGTCGCGAAGTGCCCTGGTCCAGCAAGGAGCGCAAGCAGAGCCAGCAGCTGTGGGGATGGCACGCGAGTCTGCGGGCGCGCGCGAAATCAGGGCAGAATCTTTAGTCCCACATCATGGAGAGACGAGGCACCGCTACGACATAAATTGAATTTGTGATATTACCTTAACGCCTCCGTAAGCACAGGGGTGAGGTCCCTCACTTGCTCCCCACGCACGCCTCGTCCGCGGCTTGACCACGCGGATCTGGCGGGATCCGACCGACCCAATCCTTGAGCACTCCTCGCGCATCACACCACCTGCAGGTGCGCCTGGTCCCAGGTACGATCCGACCCGAATATCCGTGTGGCTCTAGGAGAGCATCCCTGAGTGAATTGTTGAGAGAGAGAGACGCACGGGTAGAGGGAAATGGGTAGGTTTTGCTCCTGTGCAGGAGACTGAGCATGGAGAGACTTAGCCGCAAGGAGAAGAGAAGAAGCAGAAGAAGAAACTGAGCGAAGGAGAGACCAAGGCAGATCAGAAGAAGAAGAAAGAAGGAAGAGCAAGGCAGGAGCAAGCCAGAGAACAAGAGAAAGGTCAAGTGAAGACAGCAAAGATCAGAAGAAGAAGAAAGAAGGAAGGCAAGGCAAGAGAAGAAACAAGAGAAAAGATACAAAGGCAGGAAGAAGAAGCCTTCGCAAGCAAAGAAGAGAAAGAAGATCAGAAGAAGAAAAAGGGGAAAATACTTTTAAGACGTCTGATCACCAGATCAGACGTCCAATTTCATATTTTTTTTGTCATAATTACTTTTAATGTCATACATTCATATTTGAATTAACATTTTGAGTAAATTAGAGTGTTCAATTAC
Organism: Thalassia testudinum; assembly: GCA_037157565.1. Classification (NCBI taxonomy): domain Eukaryota; kingdom Viridiplantae; phylum Streptophyta; class Magnoliopsida; order Alismatales; family Hydrocharitaceae; genus Thalassia; species Thalassia testudinum. The sequence goes on along the minus strand of JAZHRO010000025.1, from coordinate 53,574,935 downwards.
ATTTTGATTAGTAGTAAATTCCATTTGTTCCTTGTGTTCGACCTCGGATACCCCGGTTTTCGAGTAATAAAATTCTCTATTTGTTTGAACGCTTTGTTGGCTATACTACAACGTGATATACTTTAAACCCGCACAAAAACGTGAGAACACGCACCCGCACCCGCTCAGCCTGCAGCGCCCTCTTCCCGCGCCTGCAGAGCCACCCGCTTACCTCCAGCTGCTTCCGCACCCTCTGCCAAGAGGCTGTGCACCCGCTCACCTCCAACCACGCACCCGCACCCGCTCAGCCTGAAGAATTCCAACCGCAACCGCTCCCGCGCCTGCAACCGCAACCGCGCCTGCAGAACTCCAACCGCACCCGCGCCTGCCGAACCTCCAACTGCGCCCACCAGCCTGCAGCGCTCTCCTCCCGTGCCTGCAGAACTGCTAGCAGCACCCGCTCTCCACGCGCAACAGCTTGCGCACCCGCCTGAAGCCACCTGCAGCGCCCTTCTCCCGTGCCTGCAGAACCGCCAGCAGCGCGCGGCAGTCCTCACCGCAAACAGGCCGCGCGCGCTCGCGCCAAGGCAGCTGCGGCATCGGCTGGAGCCACCTCCACCGGAGCTCGTCCGGCCGCCGCACGACACGCCTCCACCACCGCTTCGAAGCCCTCGGTCCAAGGGACTTCCTCCAAGCTTCCCGCACCTGGCCATCCACTCCTCGTCACGCAAGACAAAGGGGAGAAAATCCCCTGTTTTGCTACAGTAACCTGCCAATTAAAAATTGCATTTTCTGCCATTGTCACTTTTTAATCATATTTTATTGATTCTGCATTGCGGAAAATATCCTCTAGTTTCTCAGAATTGCTATTTCAGCATTGTTTCTTGCTTAAACCTTAATCTGAAGGCAATTTTGGCTTGATTCTTGTCCAAACTGACTACGAACAAACGTTTTTAACTGGTGCGAATTTTTATACGTCATTGCCTCCCTGTGGATATGACCCACTCCTCTGCGAGTGGTTATTTCTTTTTAAATATTGATTAGTCGATTTTTCCACCACATTAAACTGCAAACGACTTTAAAGCGAACAATCAACCAGTCAAATGGCGTCGTTGCCGGGGAGGCAACTGACGCAATAATTTTGCCTGATTTTATTTTGATTATTTGTCAATTGCACACTGATTTGACCATTTATTATTCTCTTTTCTATGCGAGAAAATTTGTGCAAGAATCAGCCACTGTGAGAAGGCGACCCTTGACGTCGCCAAAGGAGAATTGGACGAGCAATTTTTAAACGAAGGAGAAGGCGGAGGACGAGACGGACACCATATTATTTAGTTGCTAGTTTAATTAGACTAAAATTAAGACTTTAGATTTAATTTTACATTGAAGTTAGTTTGAAACCCTTGTTCTGGGGCATATTTTGTGGGGTTTGTTCCCCGATTTTGTTTTGGGCCCGTGTTGGGTAATTTTTGGGAGCTTTTTCCCTTTTCTTTAGATTTAGGTTTTTAGTTTATTGATTACTTTTATTTGCTTGTGCATAAGTAGTTCGAAAAAAAAAATAGAAAAAAAATGAGCTGCCTGCTAGGAGCTGCCTGCCTTAGGACGAACCATTTAGGTCTGTATGAGCAGCCTCTAGATTTACTTCTCTACATTGCGTGCATTCTTGCATCGTAGATCGCTGGAGGCAAGGTACGCATTCTCTTACTTTGCATCCTATTCTTGATCACGCATTGCATTTGGGATTTAATTCAAAGACCACAAAGTTTGTCTTGAAGCGATCTAACAAGTGGTCACATATATTCGAAAAAAGGACTAATTAAAAGAGGGACATCTAAAAATCAAGGACTTGATTGTAAAACATGGTGTACGATTCAAAATTCAAAATCATTTTGTGGTGAATGCACACTTATATCTATTGCACCACAGCACTCATTTAGACACTCCTAAGTCTTGAAACGACTAGGACAAGAACCCTCCTATCGTTGGATTCTGAAGTGTTCGGAACTTGAGATCAAAGGTTTTGTAAATCCAAAGAGGGGGATACCCTGTCACGGATTTTTAGGGGTAGTTGAGAAGTACCGCGAAAGCACAGCTTCAAAGGAAGGCTTAGGCCTACTTGCATCCCTCGATCTTTCGTCTTTGGATTTATTTGACCATTTGAGATCTAGGGAAGAATACCTAAGTTCCAACTAGGTCTTTTAGGCATTTCGAAGGTTGACAATAGGCGCGTAATTGATTGGGCAACTTGTTTTGTCACCTACAATTTGAACTAAAGTCAAAAGCCTAAATCTGTAAAGACCAAACAAGTCCTTTTGAATTGTGTTTGTAGTGCATGCTTGGTAGGTGTTCTCTTAGGAGACAACTTGTATTTGATCCTGAACCTGAAAGAATCCTAAGAAGAGACCTTCCAAGGGTAGAAATGGCCGGTCAAAGGAGCCTTAAGGAATATTTCATTCCAACCAATCAAGCTGGCCCAGCACTACGTAGACCTGGAGGGGACAATCCGTATGAGATCAAAAGTAGTACCATATCCTTGCTACCCTCCTTTTATGGTACTACTAGGGAAGACCCTTACAGGCATATCGAGGAATTCACCGAGGTCTGTTCCACGGTGAAGCTGCAGGGCGTTACTGATGACGCTCAAATGCGGACCCTCTTTCCCTTCTCCCTAAAGGACAAAGCCAAGTATTGGTATCACACCCTTGATAATATAAATACTTGGGATGCCCTGAAGAAGGAGTTTTTGAAGAAGTACTTCCCCATGAGCAAAACAAATCACTTTAGGAGGGAAATTATGAGTTTTGTTCAAAAGGATGGGGAAGCATTCCATGATGCATGGGAGCGCTTTAACAATTTGCTGAGACTTTGCCCACATCACCAGGTGCCTAAATGGCAACTGGTTGAAAGGTTCTACACCGGACTTAATGATTCGCATAGGCAAACTGTGGATGGTGCCTGTGCAAGAACCTTTCTATCTAAGACTGAGGATGAATCTTGGAACTTATTTGATACTTTGAGTGAGAATTCTATTCACATGAATTCCGCCTACATGGATAGAAACCCCACTCTCATGCAAAGAAAGTTGGAGGTGAATGAAGCAAGGGACACCCAGAATTTAGCCTATCAAATTCAATTATTGAATCAAAACATGGAAAGGCTTATGTCGAACCCGAGTTCATTCGTACCTAACACCTCCACATCCCAAGCTTCCGAATGCGTAATTTGTCAAGGCAATACACACGCCACTGTGGATTGCCACTTGGTCTCCTAATTCCCTGAGCTTGTACAAGCGGATTTGAATGCCGCTCAAGGGTTCCGTCCAAGACCTCGTAATGATCCTTTCTTCAACACTTATAATGAGGGATGGAGGAACCACCCAAACTTTTCATGGATACAAGGAAATGTCTCAAATTCAGGGAATTACAAACCACAATCCTTTCAAAACCATCAAATGAACCAACCTCAGACCTTTGCCCAACCTAAAACCTCTGAGATGGATGAATTGAAGGTGATGTTGAAAACTATGCAAGAAAGTCAAAGTGCCATCATCCAATCTCATGACAAGGCTATACATGAGATGAAATCATAAATTGGACACCTTGTTGAGGCCGTTAGACAGAGGGAGACTGGGAAGTTTCCCAGTGCTGCTGAGGAAAATCCTAAAGGAAAAGGGATTATCTTTAGGGAGCATGCTCAGGCGGTGACTATTCTGAGGACTAGGAAAGAAATTTCCAAACCCGATGCTCCTATAGTCTCACCCCCTAAAAAACCATCCACCCCGACTTTCACCCCCACCGGAGAAGATTTGCCTAAATCTTCTCCGCTTGAAATCACCTCACCGGAAGAAGTTGCCCCCGTTCCACCCCTTACTCGACATGACAACCCTTCCACCCAGAGATCGAGAGTGCCTTTTCCAGAGTTCTTATCCACCTCTGGGCAGACTTCTGCTGGCTCATCTGGAGCCAAAGATAAGATAGATGAGATTATGGAAACTTTCAAGCAAATACAGATTAACCTGCCTTTGCTTGAAGCTATCAGGCAGATTCCGTCTTATGCCCGCTTCTTAAAGGACCTTTGCACGAAAAAGCGGTAATCTAGAAAACAGGTCCAATCAAAAGTTGTCCTGCCTGATTCTGTTGGCTCAATTGTTCAACATGGCACATCCCCAAAACTTAAGGACCCAGGAGCCCCATACATCTCTGTAGTTATCGGTGACTTACAAATTGATGAGGCTCTACTTGATCTAGGTGCGGGGGTGAACATCCTTCCGAGCTACGTGTATGAACAACTTGGGGGAGGCAATCTAAAGCCTAGCCCTGTAATCCTTCAAGTTGTTGATCGATCACTTAAGACACGACGGGGAATTTTGGAAGATGTCCTCGTAAGAGTGGAGGATTTCTTCTTTCCCGTTAACTTCTTAGTTTTGGACACTGACCCTACCAACAAGCCAACCAAACCCTCCATCATTTTGGGCCGCCCCTTCCTTGCAACTCCCATGCTTCAATTAATTGCAATACTGGGGCATTGAAAATGGGCTTTGGGAATAGGAAAATCCAGCTTAATGTGTTTGATTCTTACAAACAAGCTGGACTTGAGGATTGTTCTCAAGTTGAGGTGATAGATAACCTGATTGAAGAGGCAACTCCTGCAATGTTATGTGATGACCCCCTTCAGCATGTCATGCTAAATGAGCATTCCCATCTCTTGGAGGAATGTGAAGGGGATATACTAGAACTAGAGGAATTGATAGGAGTTTCTACTGAGTCTCTTCCCCCATCATTTCCGCCGAAGGTAGATTTGCTACCTGAGATGGGGACATCTATTATGAAACCCTCAACCATACAAGCCCCCAACCTTGAGTTGAAACCCCTCCCTGACACTCTCAAGTATGTTTTCCTAGGTGCCAATGATACGCTCCCCGTTATCATTTCGGCTGTGCTATCCGAGGCACAAGAGGGAGCCTTGATTGAATGCCTGTCTAGGCACAAGGAAGCTATTGCTTGGAGCATTGCCGACATTAATGGTATATACTCTACACTCTGCATGCACCACATTTATACTGATGATTCCATCAAGCCTTTTAGGGACATGCAGAGACGTCTGAACCCTAATATGAGGGAGGTTGTGAAAAAGGAGATCCTGAAGTGGTTGGACGCTGGGATCATATATCCCATTGCTGATAGTAAATGGGTCAATCCCATTCATGTGGTGCCAAAGAAGGCAGGCTTTACTGTGGAACTCAACGACCAAGGTGAACAAGTTGTCACTAGACCCTCAACTGGATGGAGGGTCTGTATTGATTACCGCAAGCTGAACACCGCTACCCAGAAGGATCACTTTCCTTTGCCTTTTATTGATCAAATTCTCGAAAAATTGGCAGGGAATAAGGATTATTGCTTTCTCGATGGATATTCTGGGTACAATCAGGTGGCAGTCTTTCCTGATGACCAGGAAAAGACGACATTCACGAGTCCTTACGGTACTTTTGCATTCACGCGTATGCCGTTTGGATTATGTAATGCCCCTGCAACTTTCCAGCGGTGTATGATGTCTATCTTTTCGGACATGATTGACGAGTGTGTCGAAGTATTTATGGATGACTTCTCTATTTATGGCTCGTCTTTCGACCAGTGTCTCCTACACCTGGAGAATGTGTTGAAACGATGTAAGGAGACTGGTTTAGTCCTCAGCTGGGAGAAAAGTCACTTCATGGTACAGAAAGGAATTGTACTTGGGCATGTTGTATCCGAGCAAGGTTTGGAAGTAGATAAAGCCAAGATTAATTCTATTTCAAAACTTCCATTGCCTACGAATGTCAAACAGATTAGATCCTTTCTGGGCCATGCTGGCTTTTACAGGCGCTTTATTAAAAATTTTAGTAAGATTTCTAGGCCACTTTGTGACTTGTTGGCGAAGGAATCTTCCTTCAGTTTTGATTCAAAGTGTGCCGAGGCCTTTCAAACTCTAAAGGAGGCCTTGATCTCTGTGCCTGTTCTCCAAGCTCCTGATTGGACACTCCCATTTGAGCTTATGTGTGATGCTTCGGATTATGCAGTGGGAGCAGTCCTTGGACAAAGGGTTGAGGGAAGACCTCATGTGCTGCATTATGCAAGCAAGACTTTAACCGAACCTCAACAAAACTACACCGTCACTGAAAAAGAATTACTTGCTGTAGTTTTTGCTCTGGAGAAGTTTAAGTCTTATTTACTTGGGTCTAAGGTGGTTATTTTTACTGATCATGCAGCAGTGAAACATCTCATTGCTAAGAAAGATTCTAAGCCACGTCTGATTAGGTGGATCCTACTCCTTCAAGAATTTGACTTGGAAATACGTGAAAAGAAAGGAGTAGAAAATGTTGTGGCTGACCACCTGTCTCGCCTTCCTCTGAATGACTCTATTTCTGAAGACATTCGCGAGACATTTCCCTATGAAACTCTGATGGCGGTAACACCAACTTTACCTTGGTATGCAGACATTGTAAATTACTTGGTCACTGGACAAACTCCTGCTCTTGGGATGAGCAGAAAAGAAAGAGATTCATTTCTCAAGCAAGATATTTTCATTGGGAAGAGCCAGAATTATTTAGAATTGGACAAGACCAAGTATTGAGATGTTGTGTGCCTGAAGAGGAACAACAAAGTGTGCTGAGTTTTTGCCATGAACTTCATTGTGGAGGACACTTTGGTGCTAAGAAAACTGCTTTTAAGGTTCTCCAGTCCGATTTTTGGTGGCCTTCCTTATTTAAGGATTCTCATAATTTTGTTAAGGCCTGTATTAGATGTCAACGGACTGGAACGATTGGGAAGAAGAATGAAATGCCTCAACATCCTATTCAACTTGTTGAAATTTTTGATGTGTGTGGAATTGACTTTATGGGCCCCTTCCTGTCGTCCCATGGTTTTGAATATATCTTGGTGGCAGTTGATTATGTCTCTAAATGGATAGAGGCCATTCCTACGTGCACAAATGACCACTCTATGATTTTGAAATTTGTGAAGGCCAATATCATATCCCGTTTCGGCTGCCCCAAGACTATTATAAGTAATGGGGGACCTCATTTTCGAAACCACCACTTCAATCGGTTAATTAAGAGTTTGGGAGTGACTCACAAGGTTGCTACCCCTTACCACCCTCAGACAAGTGGCCAGATTGAAGTATCAAATAGGGAGATAAAAAATATTTTGGAAAAGACCGTTAGACCTGATAGGAAAGATTGGTCCCAAAAACTCGATGATGCTTTGTGGGCTTATCGAACGGCCTATAAGACCCCTTTGGGTACTTCTCCCTTTCGGATTGTGTATGGAAAATCATGCCATTTACCTGTTGAGTTGGAACATAAAGCACTTTGGGCTATTCGAAGTGTTAACATGGATTTAGAGAAGGCAGGTAAGGCACAATTTCTAGAATTAAGTGAGCTTGAGGAGCTGAGGAATGATGCTTATGACACCTCTCAAGCTTATAAAGAAAGAACTAAGGTCTTGCATCATAAGTTTATTCTTCGAAAGACCTTTGAGCCCAACCAACAAGTCTGGCTTTTCAATTCCAGACTTAAGCTTTTTCCTGGGAAGTTAAAATCTCGTTGGGATGGGCCTTACATAATCACCAAAGTATTTCCGCATGGAGCTGTGGAGATCAAAAATCCTTCCTCTTCAGCAACTCCCTTTATCGTCAACGGCCAACGGTTAAAACCGTATATAACTTTAGACGGCCATCTGGTTGACGAAGTCACTCTTGAGGAGCCTTAGCTCCTACCATTCTCCGCCTCAGGTAATATCTTCCTTTAGCTTCTTTTTGTTTTCAATGAGGACATTGTTTGAACCAGGCATGGGGGAGAGGACCTGAGGCATTTTGTTTATAGCATGCATATAAAAAGAAAAAAGAAAAAGAGAGAAAATGAAAAAAAAAAAGGGTTTTGAGCTTAACTAGCTAGATCTTGCATTCTTAAGCAAATCAGAACTCTAGGGTAGACTAAATTAATTCTAGGGTCAAACTTTAGAAGCTAAATGAGCTACTAGCTTTAGACCTTTAGGGTCCTTTGTGAACTTAAAAACTTAAGTAGGAGTTAAGTTCGGACCATTCCTCAAGAGGTTGAGGAAGGGAAGCTAGGGTTTGAGTTAAAAGGTGGGGTAGTACCTGGAGTCTTATTCTACCTTTTGGTTTACGGGTCCTTATAACTCAAGCATCCAAATTTCACACACATGGTCTGGTAATTAACTTAATTTCTGTCTTTCTGAAAAGAGATTTGGTTCCCTTAGTTTTGACTTAGGAGAGGCTTTAAAACACATTTTGATTGGAAGAGTTCCCACCGCAGGAGAGGTGGAGTATATACTCACCTTGAGGATGCGATGATAACATATTACCTCCTCGACGCTTGTCTCTTAGGATATCCATCCTACTGGGGGCATGTAAGCGCATTACGCGGTTCAGGTACCATGGGCGGCCCTATCTCGAAGTGCCGATTGCCATAGGCCTGAATTCGCTTGAGAAATCCATGGGCGATACTATCTCGAAGTGTCGATTGCCAGGAGTTCTTGGGGTCGTTATGGGCGGTGCTATCTCGAAGCATCGAAAGCCAGGCACCCTTTGAGGTATGGTAATGGGGACAATGAATCCAACACAGACCGTGTTGATAGCTGATCTGAGGTTAGACTTAGAAGAATCAAACAAAAAAAAAAGTGTATATTAAAAAAAAAAAAAAAAAAAAAAGATCCTTCAACTCAAATAACTCAGACCAATGCACAGGCACGGATGCTTTAATCTCAGGGATCAATAAACTTTAGGGTAGAGTCAGAAATCAAGGAAACTTGTGCCTGCAACTCGTCTTTAGCTGACCTAGTTTGTAACTTAGCAACTACTTAGGAACCTTGGGTCTAGAGTCTAAACTTAATATGCTTCTGAAGGATGACTAAGTGAGTTGACTAGTCTACTTGGAGTGCTAGGTTTAGCTTAATTTTGTTAGGGACTAGTAAAAACTAGGCATGGGGGTATTTGATTAGCCCATAGTTGTGGGCTATTTAAGTATTTAAGTGCCTACACATTAGGTTAATTCTAACATTTATTTAGCATAAATTAGGATGTAAATAGATTAATTCATAGTTTTAGTTTAATTACATAATCCATGCATTGCATTCATATTTTAAGTGCATTTAGAATTAGCTTAGAATGACATTCATCTAATTAGATAACCAATTAGGTATATTGTTTTCATTAACAAAGAAGATGAGGGTCTGTATATAAATGACCCTAATATTTTAACATTATTTTCTTTATTCTTCTTCTTGCAGGAACGGCTGGCTGCCGCTCCAACGCCACCAGCTGCCGCAGTGAAGAACCCATTCAAGGAGGAGCGGATGTGTTGGATCTGGTCAGGCAGCTGATTTCAAATTTGTGCAGGACACTATAAAAGGAGGAGGGAGGCAGCCGAGCTCGGGAGGCCTCCACCACCGACCCACCACTGTGCAGAGAGATTTCCTATCTTCCATTCCATACTACTGGCCTCAACCGTGGCGGCGAGTCTCCACCACCGTGGGCGTGTGGTGTGACAGGCCACACCGCCATCCGAAGCTCGCCCGCATTACCGTGAGCACCTTAGCGTGCATCTCTCTCGCCGTCGTCACCAACCACCACCGCCGCAACCACCGTCACTGCAATCACCTTCTCATTCACTTAAGATGTCCGAGAAATTTCCCGGATGTCTGAAGCTACCCACTCGCCTGCGACCACCCGCCTGCGTACCCGTCTGAAGTCCACCCGCACTCGCAAAACCACATCTGCCCACTCCACCTTCCGCGCACGCCCCCTCCAACCGCACCCGCACCCGCTCAGCCTGCAGCGCCCTCTTCCCGCGCCTGCAGAGCCACCCGCTCACCTTCAACTGCTTCGTCACCCTTTGCCAAGAGGCTGTGCACCCGCTCACCTCCAACCACGCACCCACTCAGCCTGCAGAATTCCAACCGCAACCGCTCCCGCGCCTGCAACCACAACTGCGCCTGCAGAACTCCAACCACAACCGCACCCGCGCCTGCCGAACCTCCAACCGCGCCCACCAGCCTGCAGCGCCCTCCTCCCGCGCCTGCAAAACCGCCAGCAGCACCCTCTCTCCATGCGTAACAGCTTGCGCACCCGCCTGAAGCCACCTGCAGCGCCCTTCTCCCACGCCTGCAGAACCGCCAGCAGCGCGCAGCAGTCCTCACCGCCAACAGACCGTGTGCGCTCATGCCAAGGCAGCTGCGGTACCGACTGTAGCCACCTCTGCCGGAGCTCGTCCGGCCGCCGCACGACACGCCGCCACCACCGCTTCGAAGCCCTCGGTCCAAGGGACTTCCTCCGAGCTTCCCGCACCCGGCCATCCACTCCTCGTCGCGTAAGACAAAGGGGAAAAAATCCCCTATTTTGCTACAGTAACCTGCCAATTAAAAATTACATTTTCTGCCATTGTCACTTTTTAATCATATTTTATTGATTCTGCATTGCGGAAAATACCCTCTAGTTTCTCAGAATTGCTATTTCGGCATTTTTTCTTTCTTAAACCTTAATCCGAAGGCAATTTTGGCTTGATTCTTGTCCAAACTGACTACGAACAAACGTTTTTAATTGGTGCAAATTTTAATACGTCATTGCCTCCCTGTGGATACAACCCACTCCTCTGCGAGTGGTTATTTCTTTTTACATATTGATTAGTCGATTTTTCCACCACATTAAACTGCAAACGACTTTAAAGCGAACAATCGACCAGTCACCCCCCACATGAGGCATCGACGAAGTTTCGTAGGTTGCTGTCTAGACCATGGTAGAAAATCTGGGCCAATTGCCACCTTGGTACTTCGTGGTGTGGGCATTTCCTCAAGAGTTCATTAAATCTTTCCCATGCCTCATGGAACTATTCCCCACCCTGGAGTATGAAGGTAGTAATAGCTCTTTTGAGGGCATTGGTCTTTCCTATGGGGAAGAATTTCTTTAAAAATGCATGCGTCAGTTCTTCCCAAGTGGTGATGGGTCTACCTAGGGTTCTAAGCCAATGAGAAGCCTTGTCACTTAATGAGAAGGGAAACAACTTGATTAGAACAATGTCAAGGCTAATGTTCCTAGGTTTCACAATTCGTGCTATGCGGTCGAGATCCTCTAGATGCTGGAAGGGATCCTCATTTGAGCTTCCATGGAAGTGGCTCTGGATCAGACTTAAGACATTCGATTTCAGCTCAAAATCATCTCCCCCTTCAGGGATCCTAAGGTGTGGCTCGACTCTAATAGCGGAAGGATTATAGAAATCGCAGAGGGGCCTCGGTTGATCCTGAAATGGTGGTACATCGAGTGGTGGTTGCCCTTATGCGCCTTGGAAAGGTGGTGGTGGTTGTTCTTGTGGGTTCTGTAACCGGTGTATGGCTTGCATGATGGTGTGGATTTGTTGTTGCTGAAGTCGGTGGTTTGCATTAATTTGGGCTTGGATGATGGCCATTGTGTCTGGTGGGGGTTGATCCTCAGCCTCATCTACCCTAGGTTCAGCCATGTTTCTAACAGAATTACGTCACCTAGATTCCTGTCCGAAAACAAATAACTCGGGATGCAGTGAGCTTCTCTCGTGCATGCACTAGAGAAGAACAGGAGGGGATGCAGAGAGCGACAGATGTGAGAAATGTGTTCAATCAAGCAAACAAGCCTAGTCCTTATGGTGCATTCCTTAGGAGACCTAGAAATCTCAAAACGGGTGATTAAGTTCATAAGCACTGCACTCCCCTTCCCAAGGCTAATCTGGCCAGGTTGATTACGAGGGGATTGTAGGGAAGGTTCTTCCTTTGGCTTGCGCTTCCGATTCCATAGACCCCACAACCGTGGTCGTTTGACACTATTCCGTAGCCTAGTCACCAGATTCTACCAAGGGAATGAAAGCCAAGTGCCCAGCGAACAAAACCTCACCTTTCAAGACTTAACTCAGTCCTGCCTAGGGCACGTCTACTCAGTTTTAAAGGGCTAGGATAGTGCTTGTGCTAGGATTATGTGATGAGGCGTTGATTGAGGTGGTGCCTCTAAATTTTCCACTTTCAATGTGTGTGCTTTTATCAAAACATGGTTTTCAAGCAAGGTTTTTTTACGATGTGGTGTCTTTTAGTGTTTCATCCTTACTTTAAGTGTCTTTTAGTGTGGACGTTTCTTAATGTTTTCAGAAAAGTTTCAGTGGGCACGTCAAGTTTTGCACACAATTTGGTGAAAGTAGATTTCCTTTTATTGTGTAGAGGCTCTAAAACCCTAATGTACTCATCCTAATGATCATGCAGCTTCTATTAGATGAGTCGATTTTAGGGTTGAGTGGTGAGGCCCAAGTCAATCCACGGTGGCTTCACAAACACCACTCAAAAAGGGAAAAGAACACTCCAAAAATTTATTCAGAATGTTAGAGTGTACATTTTTTTGTAGGGTGATGTGTTAAGGATGTAGGTCAAGGAATCATACACCACGCCAATTTTTTTCAATTTTTATAATTTTTTTTAGTTTTTCACGCAAGCAAACAATCATGAGTGAAGAATTACTCACTACCGGTCCTTGTTACGCCTACTCCCTTGTTACCATCGTGGGATGCGTTGCTTCGCCGTCCAAGCACCGAATTCCTGCAACCATCAAGTAAAAAGGAAACAGGGCATTAGACGATGTGAGAATGGATGTGGAATGGAAGTGACAAAACAAATCCGTTGCCTCCCCGGCAAAGGCGCCAAAAACTGACATGCGCTCGTGCGTATGTGTTAAGAAGTGTCGTTACAATTCACACTTGCAACATCGGTTTTAAAGTAAAGAAACGGAGGTGAGTCCAAGTGTCGATCTCAGGGAGACGTGAAAATCGGATTTTGCTTATCACTTGTCACGGAAATTGCGGAGTTTTGCTTGCGAAAAGGTGCTGTTGAAAAGTGAGAGAGAGATAGAGAGAGAGATTAGGGTTAGAGTCGTTTCTTTCTTTAACATGCAACTTGAACAAGAAATAATGTAAACAACTGAATGGAAAATAACTTCATTAATCATGTAGCTTTAGTTCACAGATTACAACATTAGATACATGCTTAAACATAAGTAAAGGAAAGCTTAAAAGAGAGGAAGAGAGAGAGGGGGGAGAGCGGCGAGGCAGCCACAACGGTGGAGAAGGCTCCGTCGGCGGCTCGTCATCTCTGGCGGTTACAAGAGGGCGTAAAGCTAGCTAAGAGATGGGTAGAGTAGTTGCAAGGGAAGTGAATGCCTTGAATGAGTGGTTGGAGGGGGTTTAAATAGGGAGAAGGGCTTTCTAAAAGAAGAAGGGGTTTTAGAGATGTTCGGGACATCGCTAAAACCCTTCCAAAAGCGTCGATGAAGCCCTCAGCCCTCCGATCTCACGCCTGCGCCGTTATTCCTCGCGCTCAATCCGTGGGTGAGGCATGAGAGCCGTCCGATCGAAGATCGGATGGCTGAGATCCTCGCCCGAGCGTGCTTGGATCGCGGCTTGAGCGCGCGTGTGCGTGGGCATCGTCGTCTGGCATGCACACGTGAGTGGCCGATCACCGCCTGAGCACGCGCCGCATGGCGCTATCTCGGCCGCCCGCTGCTGATCGGGAGGCCCAATTTTGGCCGTGCGCTTCGCTGTCTTCAATCTCCCGCACCGCGCGGCTCGATCCCGCGTCGCGTGGTTGCGGGCGTGCACGTTACCCGCCGCGCCACGCCCGCTGCTTTGTCGTGGCGACCGCGAGCATGCTCGCGGTTCTCGGCCGTCCGATCAGAAATCAACGGCTGAGATTTGATCTCCGGCTGAATGTGGAAGCAACGTGCGGTGAGTAGGTGCCACGTGGCGCATCGAGGGTCGTTGATCATCAGATCAACAGTCAGAACTTCTTGGGCCCATTGTGGGAGCTCTGGATGTCGGATTTGGCCGATTTTGAGTCCGTTGGACTCTGTTCGTCGTTCTGAATCCATCCGTGTGGTCCGATTGCTCATCTGAGACCTGCTTTGACAAGTGCTTACACAAATGGCCATTAATACAGTTTATAAGCAATCTTGGTATGTGATGCATGCAATGCTCCCATTCTACTTATGTTGTGCCTTTTATTCTTAAGATGGTCCCTATTTAATAGAATTATCACCCCCATATGCAGTGTTATCATGCACGAGAAATCAAACATGCGACCATCCACACGCGAGCGTGGTGGTTAGCGTGCTTGAAACGGAAGAGACGAGCGTTTGAGATGCGTAGAGGGAAAACTTGAAGAGGCAGTGCATGCAGGAGAAATTTGAGTGTCGAATCTTCAATCAACGGTGCGAGCGCAGATGCATGGTGGACAAAGGATCATCTAATTAGGTGGTGGAGCATACGTGTAGATGCATGCGTGTGTACCTGCGTTGTTGCATGTGTGAATCAAAAGGCAATGCGGTCGCATCTTAAGCCATCTGATCGTAAGATCGAATGGTTGGATTTAAAGAGCGTGCGTGCATGTGAAAGAGGAAAAGGCGATGGAGGACACGTGGTCACGGCAGAGCAATCGCAATCCAAAGGGCGAGCAGCTGTCATGTGTTGCAATCAGGCGTGTTCCGTGCGTACAAGGTATTATGGATGCGATTTTAAGGAAAAACAGAGCCGTTGATCTCCCGATCAACGGATCTGATCAATCCAAAGTTGCTGCACGAGTTGGAGGCCAAAATACTTACTTTGCCCCTCATTTTGGCTATAAGAAGGACCCCAGAGCCCCCATAAGAAGGCATCTTCTCCTCCATCTCTCCCTCCAAACCTCCAAGCTTCTCCAGAATCCCTCTGAGGCATACAACAAGACCACCTTGGTGCACCGCTGCTGCTCTCCCAAACCTCTCCAAAGGCCACCAAGAACCACCCTTGGTTCCCTTATTCTAGTAGCTTAGATAGTTGTTTTCAATTCTAGTTTTAGTAGTACATGTTCTAGTTCTAGTGTAATTGCAACTCATTATCAATCAATTGCTTGATTTGCTTTACATCCATTGTGATTAGTATTTAGTTATAGTTAGTTCTAAATCAGTTTTAAAATCAAGTCATTTTCTACCTCCCTAAGTTCAACTGGGACTCACATCTCGTTATATTTATTTGTTTCGACGTATTTTCGCACTATACTACGACTTAACCACCTTTAAACGCGATTTTACGATCGAAAAAATTAGCGTCGTTGCCAGGGAGGTACGGTGATTCTTGATTTAATACCTGATTAGTGTATTTCTCTTTAGTGCGTAGGTATGAAGCGAGGATCTGCACTCGCATCAAGTGCGGGTGAAGAAAATCAGGTGCATACAGTTATCTCAGTATGATTTTAAGTTAGAGTTTGATTAGGGTAGGAGTTATATGAAAAATAAAAAAAATTATTTGTTAGGTAGTTAGGAGTTGCTTTGCCTTGAAAAAAAAAGAATAAAAATTAGTTTGAAAAAAAAATTTACTATTACTATTTTTAGAAACTCGGCTAGAAATTGAATATGAATTTAAAAATTCATTTGCCATGTTTCTAGTGGTCGAGAAATTTTGAAATTCAGGTAGGAACTAGATTTTCAAGTTATCTTTCCAATGCCACTATTTCCAAGAAAAAATTCGATTTGTGGATTTTTGAAAAATTCACAGAGTACATAAGGGTCAAACAGACTGATAATCAAATTTTTATGAACTTCAAAAATTAATTTCGAATAGTACACGATTCTGATTGACTGAAAATTGGTGAGGTTTGAAAGATAATTAAGTTAGCTTTCATTCCCGTATTTTTCTCAAATTTTTGAATCAGATTTGGTACTATTGCAAAAAGAAAAACCAACACAAGGTCAAAATCTCAAATCTAACCCCTATTAGTTAAAAATTCATATAAATTGATTTGAGATAGTAAAAATTCTAAAAAAATATTCTTTGAAAAGATTATTGAAAAATAAATCTTTTTATCAATTTTCAAGTTATTTGGATTCCAAGTTTATCTAAGAGAGTATTTCTTTGATTCGTGGTCTGTTGTTTGATAAACTTAGAAGTACATGAGCCCACGAGCACATTGAACTAGCCTGGACTCAATCGAGTCCAGTGGTTAGTCAGTGAGTCGAGTCACCTTGTGGACCACTCACCACATACCAAATTAAAGAAAAGGCTGAAAAAACTTAAAGAATTTCTTAATAATCCACATTTGTCCTTTGGCTACTAGGTGGTCTCAACCTCTTTTGCCAAACCTGGTCTAAGGGGTACAAAGGAATCGAAGGTCAAAGTTGAAGGAATAACCTTCCTCTTAGTCCCCTCGTAAACAGACTAACTGGGTTAGCTTAACAGGCAGGGATCATTTTCAGTCAGTTTCTCAACAAATCTTCTTCAATAATTTAAACCTGAACAAAAAATCTGGTCATCTAATTCTAAAGGACCAATTTGATTGCAAGGCCTTTGCCTTGTTCTACCACCAATCCCTTGTAACTGGTATAAGGTCACTAAGACCCTCCTGGTGTCTTTTAACTATTCTGATCATGGACCCATATTCCTTCTCATCTTACCATCATTAGGATTCTCCTCCTAACCCTACTATGATCCTAACTTCTTATGGGTGGGAGACTGCTCCTCATTACATTGATCACAATTCCTATACTCGTGCTCCTCAGGCCTGGGATATACCCACCTCACCCTCTTGGAGATCCACACAGATGTCTCAATATCAAGGAACATCACAACCCTTAGAGACACTCTCCATGTGGGATAGGGATTTTGTCATGATGACTGATTATCTTGACTGGTCCCACTAAAGGCAAGCTCCTACCCCTCACAAGAACTCCCAGATTGCCAAACTGATCCAAATAGTCCAGGAAGCAAAGGAGGTCAAAGAAAGGGAATATGAGGACTTGAGAAAAGCAATTCATGATGAAAGACAAAGAACCCAAGACATCACCTCTAGGAGCCCTGAATTCAGTGGGAATGTGCCGCAGGTTGATGGTGAGCCACTCAAGGTTGGAGATTCGACCGCAACCTATGACTACACTGCACCCACCCACCACATCTATGATCTTTCAGACCAAAGCTATTATAACACTCCACCTGACTCACATTTTGAAGACACATCCACACAGATCACCACTAAGGGGCTACCAATGGACTCGCAACTACTTCTCAGACTATAGCAAACAGTAGCAAAGTATAAGAACATATTTACAGTATATCTACATCAAATCCAAACCAGTACTGATCCGAGGCAGAGGCAGACTTTGATTGCAACCGAAGAATCTCTAATGGAAGCCCTTAAAGAACTAGAATCCTTGGCTAGGATGAATCAACAAACTCGCACACTGCAAGACATACTCCTTTTGCAGTACCAAGTTCAGACTAGCATAGAGGAGTTTAGGGAACTTGACATGGTTTCACCAGAGACTGTTTATAGAGAGTCTTTGGGTTACACACCCGAAGTGGATGATGCTGATGTCTCAATCGATAATTCTGAAATGAAAGAAGAGATATCTGAGGTGGTCAAGGGACATGAGCAAGGAATAACCCGAATGGACTCATCTGAGAGTCCCATGCAGGAAAGTGAAGAGGAAACGGTCGGTACCCCCAATATGAATTTACAATTGTGGGAGACACCTGACGGAATCAAGGAAGAAAACCAACCTATGGATCTAGATCTTGGTGAAAGCCCCGAGATGTAAACCTTTCATTTTGAGGAATCAATCAGTTGTAAGCCAGATTACAATTCCTTTATATTCAAGGATTCTCAAGGTAAGGATTCACAGGATGATTTAGATGTCTCAAACAATCTGGAGGAAGTTAAGCAAAGATAAGTTGAATTCAATGAAAATCAAGAGATTACTGCCATAAACACCATGGGTTAGGTTCACCTAGGTAATTCAGAGATGATTTTGCCTAGGAATTTCGATAATCACATGTGCCTTGATGAATCTAGAGTTGACATGAATACTCAAGGAAATGAATATGTTTTCACTCCATCTTGTGATTCACATTTTTCTCCACCCACTTATTAAGGTGATGAAGGAAACCCGAAGATTACATTCTCTACTCTTGATTATGATTCCCAATTATTGAGGGATACTCCTGATGATTTATCAAAGGAAATGAAAAGGCCATCGGAAGCACAAAATATTGAGCAACCTGACACTTATGAAGATGAAATACTAAGTACAATGAATTGGGGGCTTACTCATAATCCTAGTCAATCTACTGGATGGCTCGACCATGAGATTGAGATAGATTCTAAGGAATCTGAGATTAGTATCAACAAGGATGATATGAATTCTGACGAGGATTTTAGTAATCTTTATATAGAACTTCCAATTCTGCAAACACCTTCATACAACCCAAGGTCTAGGGAGAGCATGATTTTCGATGTTAATTACCATTATGAAGACCCTTATGATCCAAACTCTGATGCTAACTGGCATTTCAATTTTCATATCAATCCACTCCCTCAGCAACTACTCATGGACTTTGGAACAAAATCAATGAGAAGGATTGGCATCATGGCCCTCATCTTAATCTTCCTCCATTCTTTGTCCCTGTTCTGCACTTTACTATTGAGAGACGCTTTGGAATAGGGTTGAACCATCAACTAGTCACATGTGTGGACCACTAATTCTTGGAGTGTACGAACATATCTTCCTTTTGATCTTGACCCACCCCTCTACAATCATTGATTCATATGATAGAGTTTCATCCAGCTAAAGGTGTTAAACTCAGCATTTAGGCATAGCATTTAAACTCAACACTTATACATATATTGATATCCTCTATACATAGCATATTTCATTTTTGCATATTGTTCTGCATATTGTGATCATCATTGTAGTGTGGGCATGACGAATCAGGAGTAATTCCAGGTGATTTCTATCCACTTATGCCTTGTCTTACTTTGTTTTTCTCTTATTCATGCATGAGGACATGCAAGAACTAAGGCATGGGGGGGGGGGGGGGCGGAAATACATATAAACTGAAAAATTTTCTGCCAACACCTTAGGAAATAGATCTTTTTATCAAGAGATTTTATTAGAGATTTATTCTTTAGTTGATTCCTAAACTTAGAATCCAGTACAATTTCACACATGTATGTAGAATTTGCAATGGATCCACTGTAAAGACCAATAGACATCTTTAGTTTGTCAAGAAGAATCATTGCTTCTTTTCCTGAACCTTTGGACAGTAATTAGGGAGTCAGGTAAACCATCTTCTAGTAGATTTACCAAACAATTATGAGGTGAGAGTAGAGTCTACTAGTGCTCTAAGTCTAGTGCAGGGAATCTTAATTCCTCGGTAATTGGATAATGATACTTGGAGTTAGGCTTAGTTTTCACTCTCAGTTCTTACGTACAAATTCTTTGTGTGAATCTTAATGAGAGCCACCAAATAAGGCAAATACACAAAGAGCAGGTTCTAATAAAACTATGACTAAGGTGGATGGTCACGACTGTCCTTTACAGAATCCTCAGCTGAAGGAGAGTGTTAATCTCAAGATCAGAAATACGTTGTCCTATCCATTCCTTTCCTAGTGCCGAGAACAGGCACTTCCACCAAATAAGCCACCCGATATCCTCTTGAACATAACCAATCCGGAATAATGCCTCGGGAATAAAAGTGCATATGTCATGTTGCATTGCGTTATGTGGGTAGATTTATATGCGAAAAAAAAAAAGAGAGAAACAGAAAAAAAAAAAAAAAGAAAAAAAGAAGAAAAAGTATATAAAAAAAGTGTTGAGTTGCATTTATTTCATTTTATGACAAGCACATTGAGGCAACAATACCTACTACCCTTACAATCCACCAAATACAGCCTTGACCTACTTTTCCTATCTTTCTAATCACCCGAATACTGGCTGAGGATTTCTAACTTAGTTATAGGGTTATCAGAACTTAATTGAAGTGTAATGCCATAGGAGACCACCTAACATATTTACAAATCTGGTGAGATGTGAGCTTAAAAAGAAAAAGAAAAGAAAAAATAAAGAAAAAAAAGAGGAAAATAGAAGAAAAGAGAGAGAGAGAGAGAATGAGTACAAGGAACTTAAGAGAGCACAGTTTTTTCGCCTCTCTCTAAGTTGATTTATTTGATAGTCTAAAAATCTAGATTTTGAAGTACTAGTTTCTATGTAGCACCAAAAGAGTGTGAGCCACCAGATACAAACCCACTTGACTCAGACATTGAAAGGGGTCGGGAAGGACCGGGTTTTATTGTTATAGCGTTGTAGTATAGCCAGTTATTACCAACATTTCAAATATATAAATTTTTTACTCGGAAAATAAAAGAGTTCCCGAGGTCGAACTCAGGGAGCAAGTTGTATTCTAGAGATATACATGTTTCTTTTACAAAAATAAAGAAAGAGAGAGAGAATTTGTTGTCTTCTTTTCTCTTTGCTTCTCCTCGTCTCAGATCTTCTTTTATCTTCTTCTTCCTTGTCTGCAGAGGTGATGTTCTTCTTCTGCAGTGGTGATGTTCTTCTTCTGCAGTGGTGATGTTCTTCTTCTTTCAGCTGTTCCTGCTCTTTTTCTACTTCTTTCAGTTCTTCCCTTGTTCTTTTGTGTTCTCCTCTGCCTCGCCTTCTTCTGTTGTTCTTCAGATTTCCTTCTTTCTTCTTTTCTTTTTCCAGTCAGGACGTCGTCTGATTTTCCAATCAGACGACTTAAACTGCTTGTTGCTACAGTGTCTCCCTCAGCTTCCTTCTTCTTCCGCGGTCCTTCTTCTTCACCTGTGCCTGCACACTTCAGAGTTTACATCAGATGACAAAACCTACTCTACCCTCCCCCCCGCGTCTCTCTCTCTCTGAAACCACTCTTGGGAAAGCTCTCCCAGAGCTGCCGGGTAGTCGGGTACGGGTCACGCCCGGGTCCAGGCCCACCGGCGTGCGTGGTGGGCGAGGAGTGCGGGTCAGTCTAAGTCGGATCGGGTCAGGTCCGCGGGGCGTGAGCGCGGACGAGACCGGGTAACCGGGCGTGTGAAGGGGACCTCACCCCGTGTACTGAGGCAGTAAGGCTTATTCACAAAATCAATTTAAACGGTGAAAGGGTTGTGAGGCTTACCGATGTGGGACTAAACGGAGGCCTCTCCTCGCGTGCGCCTGCTGGAAGAGCGCGACCTTGCTTCTGCAGCTGCAGCTTCGATTTGCGTCGTTTGCTGGCTGGCTGCCTTCGCAGGAATCCCCGTAATCCGCAGCAGCTGGAGACCTGGAGTCCTCAAGCCTGGAGCGCGGGAGAAGCTGCTTCAATGTGGCGTTAATGGCGGTCGAGCCTCAGAACCTGTCGGACACGAATATGGCCTCTCGGCCTGATCAAACTACTGGGGAACCTTCGCCGTGGCACGGCGAAGGTGTGGAGCTGTGCGGCAAGCCGCGAGGTGGTGTCTGGCGGCAGCCCTAGGTTGGACTGCAACCGGAGAAATGGGTTTGTTTGGGGGAGCGTTACGGAGGTGTGGAGTGGCAGTGGAGGGGTGGGGGGTGCTCAGTGTGATGAGGCGGAGGTTCGGTGAGGGTCGGCGAGGCGTGTGAGGCTGTGGAGTGATGGGAGCGGCTCGCCGGAGGATGGCCGGAGACGAAGGGGGTGACGATGGTCAGGGTCGGTCGAGGGCTTAATTGAACAAATTGAAACCGGGGAAAGAAAGAGGAGAGGAAGGGAAGTAGTTCTAGCTTACTTGCAGGGACGAAGGGGGAGCGGCAGGGCGACAGTCGTATCGACTGTCGCCGGAGAAGAAGATGCCCAGGGAAAGGGACGGCGGCGAGCAGAGAGCCGGAGAGGCGCCAGCTGGGTGCGGCGTGGCGCGGGAAGAGCAGGGGAAGAGGTCTCTGCTGCTGGTATTGCGGCAGAGCGAAGAGGAGGAGGAGGAGGAACCGCCGGAGCTGGTGGGCGTCTGCCGGAGTGAGAGGAGAGGAAAGTTGGGGGTTTTCTCCGTCAGATCCAAGCTGCCCAGGTCGGTGGAGCCACGGGGGGTATTTATAGGGATCAAAACAGGGAGGAAGGCGGAGGGAGACGACGTGTCTCCCTCGCCGGAGGATGGCTGGAGACGAAGACCCATACCGTCCGTGCGTTCGCACGGCCGGTATGGTGGGTTACAGCGACCAGGGGGGTGTCCCTGCGACGGCTGACGACGCAGGGCACCCCCGGTTTACTTGCCAGGCACTCCCCCTCACCCTGCGCGGCGCCATGCTCCGCGCAAGGTCGCCGGAGCATGGTGCTGGCAGGTTTTGCAGGGGGGACCTGAACGCAAAGAACGAAGGAGAGTTAGGGGCCAAAATGCGAGGGTTCAAAAGTTGAGGGCCAAAAAGTAAATATAAGAGGACCAAAGTGTAAAGTTGGTCAAGGAGGTCTCTTCTTAGGCTCAAGTTTTTATACATGACTAATTAGGACCTAAGGAATCTGATGGTGAATTTCATTTCTATATTAAACCTTGTTTGACCGGTCAATTTATGCGAAAACCCAAATTAAGTTATTAATTGGGCATGGTTCTCAATGTAGGTCAAAATGGGTTCTGAAGGCCAAATTGAAGGTTCTAAACCCTAGAGATTATTTTTCTATGAATTTTAGAGGGTTTATTCTATTTTTACTTTGCCTCGAACCTCGTGAATTGAAGTGGGTTTGTTTTAGGGTTACAGATTATCATTTAGTTCCTTGGAATTGCTGTAGCCCTTGCTAGATCATCTCATCCCACTTTTATTCTTATTAAGTTGCTTTGACCTATGTTTGGGCCCTGAATTACCCTGTATGCAGATTATACTGGTAAAATTGTATTTTTACCCCTTATGACTTATTTTCTCCTTAAACTCAGAATTCTCTGAGTTAAGCCTTTCCTTGAGTTATGTAGGAGCTTTTATCCTTTGTATTAGGTCAAAATGAGCTAGTTATGGCTCATGATGAGGTTCTCATCAGACATCTTCTACCTAAGCCAAAATTTGGGGCTAAACTAGAGATTATTTTATATCCCCAAGGGAAGAAGTTTTCCTATTCCAATAGAGTTTTACTAAAGGTCAAGTACGAGCTTTAGATGTGGATCGACCTTTCGCTTAGATCAGTTGCATAGGCTACAATACTAGACTTTCACGATTATCTGGATTTCTAAATTTTTTATGAAAATAAAAGAAATAAATCTCTAGTCAAACTCTTGATAGAATGCATTTACTCTTATATTTGCTAGGGGCTAGCAAGATATAGGCATGTAGGTACGATTGCACAGCAATCATAGGTCCTAATCTACATGAATTAAGTTAGATCCTAGATTAACTTAGGAATAATGCACGCATAAGCATCATATCTTGCAACATAGTTGATTTGCTAGCTTTGAGATCAATAATGCTATATTATGTCCTAATTGAGAGGTAATAATAATTGCAGGAAAATCTGGGCCACAGATGATAAATCCGACCATACGGATCTATCTAGGATGACGATAGGAGTCCAACGCTTCCGAGGTCATCTTGATCAGACTTCCGTAGCATCTTATGAAGTCCGTAGAAGAACAAAGGCAAAGAGGCAAGGTGGCAAAAATCTGAACATTAGATGTAAAATCAGACCGCACAGATGGATCTGGATCAACAATCGCAATCCAATGATGCAAAAATCAACTCTATCGGAGCCCAACAGCACCATCTACAAAGCAAAGGAGATGGACGGCCACAATGGCGCCATGTGGTACCATCATAGCCACCCAAGGCTGCTGCCCCATCCACTGAAGGAATTCCACATGCCTTATCGGCGGTTGGATCGTCATCCAATGGCCACAACAATGCCACGTCACCACTTCACCTGCACCTTATCAAGGAAGAAGCACTCACAACCGTTGGATCTTCATCCAACGGCTGGGGTGGCACATGACCGTCACTGATGCGTTTGTGTTAAAATCATTCGTTGTAGCATGTTTTATGACGTCAATTTTAATTAGAAGAATCGAACGTGAGTCTGAGTGTCGAACACAGGGAGGCAAGAATTTGAATCGTTTAATCACTGTCAATGTCACAAAAATTCGTCGTTTATTCACTTGCAAACCAGAGAGAACGAGAAAGAGAGAGAGAGAGAAAGAGAGAGAGAGGGAGATAGGGTTAGAGAATCGTGATAAGGATATGATAACTAGTTGCAAAGACAAGATATCAAAAACATATTCAATTGATTATCAAATGTTGTGTTCAACCAAATATAAATGAATGCTTGAATATACGAAATAACTACAACTATCAAAGAAACTAAAACAAGAACAAGGATGAAGAAGGCGTCAACGTGGCCACGACGGTGGAGGAGCTTCCATCGGCAGCTCGGCATCTTCACAACCTTGTTTGGACCTATATGGAGGTGGTGGAGTGTTTGGGTAGAATATTCCCCAAAAGTGGAGGATGGGTCCTTTTATAATGGAGGAAAAAGGCCAAAAAACATCTTCGGGTCAACAGCGACATCAAAGACGTCGCTAAAAGTCTGCCTCAAACATCGCTGAAGCCCAGCTCATGCACCCACTGGCCCACGCGCCCCGCATCATGTCACACGCGCCGTGCCGCACGCATATACTGGAACTGTGTTGGCTCGACCCACTCCGCGCACACGCGTTGCTGCACATGCGCTGTGCTACATGCACACTTGTTGCTTCACGCTCACTCCGCACGCTGCTACCGTTGCCTCTGTGCTTTGCCGGTGTTGGGTGGCCTAGATGGCACCACGTGGTGCCATCTGGGCCGTCCATCTTCTTTCTATTGTAGAGGATGCCACGGTGCTCAGATTGAGATGATTTCTGCATTGCCGGATTGCGATCATTGCTCCAGATCCATCCGTACAATCGGATTTTTATCTGAAGCTCGTAAGGATGTGTCATTGCCCCCTAGCCATTGATCTTCCTCGGACTTGTTGTGGGAGCTACGGAGGTTGAATCAAGGTGATTTGTTCGTCGATCTAGATCTATCCCACAGTCCGATTGCTCATCTGAGACCTGTTTCAATATGGACTTGTACACAAGGTCATTAAATATCGATTCTAAGCAATCTTAACGTAAAGTAATGCAGAATGCATGCAATGCCCCCAAAGGTACTATAATATGACATTAGTGCACATGTGCTCTCAAAATTGACTCTAATTGATAATATTAACACTAATAATTGTAGAGTCATCAGCACACGTGACCATCCATGCTCATAGCGCGGTGTTTGCATGCTTGAAACAGAAGAGGCAGCAAGCATTTGAGAGGCACGGAGGGGAAAATTGAAGAGGCAGTGCGTGCGAGCGAAATTCAAGCGTCGAAACTTCAAACAATGGTGTGGGTGCAAATGAATGGCATGCGAAGTATCGTCTGATCAGGCTATCGAGTGTACGTGCAGATGCATGCACGTGTCCACACACCGTTGCATGTGTGAATTAAATGGCGGTGCAGGCACATCTTAAGCCGTCTGATCGTAAGATCGGATAGCTGGATTTAAA
The DNA here is from genome assembly GCA_037157565.1 of Thalassia testudinum. Lineage (NCBI taxonomy): Eukaryota > Viridiplantae > Streptophyta > Magnoliopsida > Alismatales > Hydrocharitaceae > Thalassia > Thalassia testudinum. The sequence continues at coordinate 53,549,596 of JAZHRO010000025.1, read as the reverse complement.
TGTGTGTGTGCGCATGTGAAAAAGTTCAAGGTGGTGGAGCACGCACAGTCATGATCGTGCGATCGCAATTCGAAGGGCAAGCGACTGCTACGTGTCGCAATCAGGTGTGTTCCGTGCATACAATGCATTATGGAGGCTATTTTAAGGTGAAATTAGAGCCGTTGATCTCCCGATCGACAGATCTGATCAATCCAAAGTTGTTGCACGAGTTGGAGACCCAAATACCTTCTTTGCCCCTCATTTTGGCTGTAAAAAGGACCCTAGAGATCCCATATGAAGGCATCTTCTCCTCCATCTCTCCCTCCAGACCTCCAAGCTTCTCCAGACTCCCTCTAAGGCATACATCAAGACCACTGATGTAGACATCCATTTAGGTTAAAATGCCTATTTATGCATGTTCATAAGCTTAGAGATGCTTTCCATATTATAAATATTGCATAACATGAGTCATTCTGCATTTAGAATTGTTTACATAAATTTTAGGTTAATTTGCATTCTTTTGTGGCTAGGAGAGGAGATCTATTTCAGGGCCTCAGATTGATGATCCGACCATACAAATTTGATCAGGACAACGAATGGAGTCCAACGCCTCCGAAATCGTCATGATCGGAGTCCCGTAGCACATTATGAAATCCAAGGAAGATCAAAGGCCAAGGGACAAGTTAGTACCAATCTGAACCTCAGACGACAAATCCAACTACACGAATGGATCCAGATCGATGATCGCAAGCCAATGGCACGAGAATTGACCCAATCTGACATCCGTGGCGCCACCTACAAAGCGAAGAAAATGGATGGCCATGATGGCGCCACATGGCGCCATCATATCAGCCCAAATATGTCCAAGCCCCTCCGCTCCATCTTGCAGGCAGTACCCTCACACGATCCAACAGTTGAGAATCACCTCAATGAGCCGCTCTACTTCAAAGGAGAACATGGAGATGAAATCTCGACCATTGGATCGAGATCCAACAGTTAGGAGTGGGTGCACACGGTTTCATCCCCTTGACCATTTGCCGCCGCAACACGTTGGAGAGCGCCTTCATTTCATCACCACCGGCACGCAATCGAAGCCCCGCGCACGAAATTAATCCGTTGAAGAACCTGTGCAGGTGAAATTCACCCATTGGATCTAATCCGGTGGCAGAGGAGGCAACGTGGCACAATCAGCACCGCACAATTTAAACGTGATGATAACACATTGATCGACGTGTGAATCGACGCACCATCTGACGTGATTTGAAGGGCGCGATCATCGTGAGATCGTGGCCGCTCACCTTAGATCCAACGGTGGAGAGCAGCCTTGCACGAAGACAGCTGCGAGCGCACTGTGCGCATGTGTGCGAGAGTAAGCTGGTTCCTATAGCGACGTTTGCGGCAAAGCTACATCGACGTCTTTGATGTCGCTATTGACCCTTGAACAACCAAACCCTTTCTCCTCCACTATAAAAGAACCCCTACCCCTCCCATTCTTCATCTCTTCTCACCACCTCCAAGGCTCTAGAGAGAGCTTGTCCCAAACCTGGGATGCTCCTCTAGAGTAGAAAATCAAATTATTTTCCCGCCTCTCATCCCCCTTCGTGGAGCATCCCATGGCCGTCCTCTCACCACTTCGAGAAGTAGATCCTCGCCGCAATGTCATCCTGCCCCGTCCTCCTTCCTCCGACATCGTTCTCCTTCATCCAGCTTCCCACTACCTTTGTCTGAGGCGCTGATGAGCCCATATTTGTAGGCTATTTAGGTATTTCAATGCCTAGATATTAAGTTATCTTTAACATTTATTTAGCATGCATTATGATGCAAATAGATTAGTTTATATTTTTGACTTGATTGCATAATTCATGCATTGCATTCATAATTAAATGCATTTAGAATTGAATTAGAATAGCATGCATTAGAATAGTTAATCAATTAAGCGCATTACAAGCATTATTTTGTTTTAATATAGAAATAAGGGTTTGCACATAAATAACCCCTCATTCTTTTTCATTTTTTTAATTTTCTTTCTTCTCCAACGGATGCATGCAGGAGACGCACATCAAGGAAGAAGCAATAGAAGTGGATCTCTGTTCCCCACATTCTTCGTCGCTTCATCTCTTCTCCTCAACCAACTCAAGTTGTTCTCTTGCAATATAAAATGAAGCTTCCACTCCAGAGCAAAGGAGGCCTCCACCCCACTCCACTACTATGCAAAGAGTTTTAACTCTCCTCAGCTCATCACCGCCAGCCTCAACTACGGCAACAAGTCTCCACCACCGTAGGTGTGTGGCGTGACAGGCCACACCGCTGCCAGGAGCTTGCTTGCACCACTGTGCGTCTACACCACCACCATCACAAACACCAGCAACAACTACCATCACCAATAGTGCAACCACCACCAACAACCATCCACATGCAATTAAGTCATCCGGGAAGTTTCCTGAACATATGAAGCCCCTTCCCCATCTCCACGCCTCATCACCTTCCTCTTCACTTTCATCTTCTTCCCTTTTCCTCTGTTTTCCCTCCACCAAAAACAACCCAAACCACCAACACCACCTCCACCACCTTGCCACCAACCACCACCTCCAGTGTGCCTGCCTACACGTACAGTAGTGTGCCATGCACATGCTGCACACCTCTGCTCCACTGAGCGATGGCACTGCCCCTCACCTTCAGCCCACGTGCGCCCCCCATCAACGTATAGCAGCCAGCTACAGCGTCGCCCAACAGCTGCCCACTGGCTCCACCGCCCATCGTTGCATGACCACCTCCTCGCTCCTTGAAACGTCGGTTCTGTTATAACGTTGTAGTAAAGCCGGTTATTACCAACATTTCAAATATAAATTTTTTTTACTCAGAAAAATAAAAGAGTTCCCGAGGTCGAACTCAGGGAGCAAGTTGTATTCTAGAGATATACATGTTTCTTTTACAAAAATAAAGAGAGAGAGAGAATTTGTTGTTCTCTTTGTTCTGCAGAGGGGGGTGCTCTTCTTTCTCTCTTTCTTTAGATCTCCTTCTTTCTCTCTGTTCAGGTGATATTCTTCTCTTGCAATGGTGGTGCTCTTCTTCTTCTTCCTGCTGTTCTTCCGTTGGTGATGTTCTTCTTTCTTCAGAGCTCCTTGTTCTTCTTCTTCTTTGGTTTTCTGCCTTGACCTTTCTTCTTCTTCTTTCGCGTTGGCCGTTGCTCTTCCTTCTTCTTCAGCGGGTCTGCTTCTTCTTCTTTGGCTGCTGACCTTCCGTCGTCTGCCCCGGTGCTGAGACGACTTAACGATGCCTTTGCTACAGTGCAGCAGCTCCTTCTTCTTCAGCGGGTCTGCTTCTTCTTCTTTGGCCTGCACACTTCAGAATTTTTTCGTCAAGAGGCAAAACCTACTCTACCCCCCCCTCCCCCGCGTATCTCTCTCTCTCTGAAATCACTCTTCGGAAGCTCTCCCAGAGCGCTACCGGGTAATCGGGTTCGGGTCAGGCCCGGGTCCAGGCCCACCGGCGTGCGTGGTGGGCGAGGAGTGCAGGTCAGTCTAATCGGGTCGGGCCAGGTCCGCGGAGCGTGGTCACGGACGAGGCCGGGTCGGGTCGGGTGAGAGGGACCTCACCCCGTGGTAACTGAGGCAAACAGATGGTGGCACTTTTGCAATTTATGTGGGTGTGTGGCTTCAGAAATTTCCGAGGTGGGACTATCCGCGCACCCCTTTTCTCTCACGCCTGCAATAGGGATGGTGCTTCCAATTGCAACAGCTGTTGAGGCTCGCAACTCCAATTGAGGGCCAGGGTGTGTGCGCAAGACTCTTTCGCGCAGCCTAGGTCTTCAACCTGGGATATCTAGGCTTGGAGCAACCTCAAGCAAGCTTCGAGCTTCCTCGCCAATGGCGGTCAAGGCCTGGAACCTGAAATCAATAGAACGGCCTCTCGGCCAAATCAGACAGGCGGGGGACCTTCGCCGTGGCACGGCGAAGGTGGTCAGGGGATCTGCAGGGGGCGAGATGGAGCTAACAGGTCGTCCTAGGTCAAACTGTGAGCGAAGAAGTGGGTGTGTTCGGTGGATCTGCAGAGGGTGTTTGGTGGGAAGTGGAGGGGCGGAAGAGGATCAGGGTGAGGAGGCGGAGGTTCTGCGGTGGTCGGCGAGCCGTGTGGGTCGCTGAGGTGGTGGGAGCGGCTCGCCGAAGGGTGATCGGAGGCGGAGAGGATGAGGGTGAACAGGAGCGGTCGAGGGTTTAATTGACTAAATTGAAAGCGGGGAAAGAAAGAGGAGAAGAAGGGGAGTAGGTCTAACTTACTTGCAGGGACGAAGGGGGAGGAACAGGGCGACAGTCGTATCGACTGTCGCCGGAGAAGACGATGCTCAGGGAGAGGGGCGGCGGCGAGCAGAGGGCTGGAGAGGCGCCAGCTGGGTGCGGCGTGGCGCGGGAAGAGCAGGGGAGGAAGTCTCTGCTGCTGGTAGTGCGGCAGAGCGAAGAGGTGGAGGGGGAGGAAGTCGCCGGAGCTGGTGAGCGTCTACCGGAGAAAGAAGAGAAGAAAGCTGGGGGTTTTCTCCGTCAGATCCAGGCTGCCTTCGTCGGTGGAGCGGCGGGGGGTATTTATAGGGATGAAGCAGGGAGGAAGGCGGAGGGAGACGACGTGTCTCCCTCGCCGGAGAATGGTCGGAACATGAACCCATACCGTCCGTGCGTTCGCACGGCCGGTATGGTGGCCTACAATGTCCAGGGGGGTGCTCCTGCGACGGCTGACGACGCAGGGCACCCCCGGTACACTTGCCAGGTCCCCCACCTCACCCTGCCCGGCGCCATGCTCCGCGCAAGGTCGCCGGAGCATGGTGCTGGCAGGGTTTTGCAGGAGGGACCTGATTGCAAAGAACGAAGGAGAGTTAGGGGCCAAAATGCGAGGGTTCAAAAGTTGAGGGCCAAAGAGTAAATATATGAGGACCAAAGTGTGAAGTCGGTCAAGGAGGTTTCTTCTTAGGCTCAAGTTTTTATACATGACTAATTAGGACCTAAGGAATCTGATGGTGAATTTTATTTTCATATTAAACCTTGTTTGACCGGTCAATTTGCGCAAAAACCCAAATTAAGTTATTAATTGGGCATGGTTCTCAATGTAGGTCAAAATGGGTTCTAAAGGCCAAATTGAAGGTTCTAAACCCTAGAGATTATTTTTCTATGAATTTTAGAGGGTTTATTCTATTTTTACTTTGCCTCAAACCTTGTGAATTGAAGTGGGTTGTTTTAGGGTTACAGATTATCATTTGGTTCCTTGGAAGTGCTGTAGCCCTTGCTAGATCATCTCATCCCACTTTTATTCTTATTAAGCTGTTTTGACCTATGTTTGGGCCCTGAATTACCCTGTATGCAGATTATACTGGTAAAATTGCACTTTTACCCCTTATGACTTATTTTCTTCTCAAACTCAGAATTCTCTGAGTTAAGCTTTTCCTTGAGATATGTAGGAGCTTTTATCCTTTGTATTGGGTCAAAATGAGCTAGTTATGGCTCATGATGAGGTTCTCATCATACCCCCATGCCTAGCTTTTGCTAGTCCCTTAGCAAAAACTTAAGGTTTCAACCCTTGTTCTAGACCATGAAGTTTTCAATAGTTTTAGATAAGTGCCTTCATAGATTAGGTTAGAATGCTGATCATAGGCCTAAAAGGTACTCCAGTACCAGTCAAGATCCAAATCTGTCTAGCCTTAGCCTCAGTCTTTTAGCAAAGGTTTTTAAGGCCCACAAGAACTAACCTAAGGTTTATTGGACTTCGTGGTTAAAGCACCCGTGCTTGAAATGATTTTAGCCCTGGCTCAGTTCGCAGTGCGTTTTGTAAGAGAGAGATAGAAAGTTTTTCTGTTTGGAGAGTTTTCTCTCTCTTTTTCTTTTTAGTTCTAGCCTAGGATTGGCTTTTCAACACGGTCTGTATCAGATTCCTTGCTCCCATCATCAATCCTCAAGGGTTCCTGGCGATCGATGCTTCGAGATAGCACCGCCCATGGCAACCCCCGGAACCCTGGCTATTGAGATTTCGAGATAATCCCATCCATGGTATTCCGTGGCCGAATCCAGACCCTGGCAATTGACATTTCGAGATAATGCCATCCATGGAATCTGAACCAGCAGAGTGCTTATATGCCCCCCGTAGGATATGTAAATATCCTAAGAGACAAGCACCGAGGAGATGATATTTTGTTACGCATCTTCGAGGGGATTTCCCGCCTCTCCGCGCTGGGAACTCGTCCAAATCAACTTGTGTTGATCGGCCGCTCCTATTCTAGATGTTCTTTTCAGATTTTTGTGACGCTTCTGCGTGATTCTGATTTTTACGCTTACTGAACCAGGCTGTGTGTGAGATTAGGGTGCTTAGGTTACTGAGTCCCGTAAACCAAAAATTAGTTAACGAGGCCGAATACTCCCTAAGCCTTAGACCTAATACTTCAGCTTTTCATTTTCCTCAACCTCTTGAGGAGTGTCCAGATCTTAATGGGTACTAAGAGTCTATTCAAGAATGCCTAAGGTTTGCATTCTTACTAATCTCATTGTGCACTTTTCAGTTATTTTCTCGAATGAGGTCTAGAACTTAGGTTAATTCCTTAGTTCCTTACTAATGACTATCACTTTTTCTCATAATTTTGTGCTCCTTTTTCATTTTGTTTCTTTTCTCCTTCACAAAATTTTCCTTCTCTTTTCCTCTTATTCTTTTTCGAAAAAAATTTTTTAATTTTTATGGTATTTTTGGCATATGTGAATTTTTTTGTTTGAAACATTTTCTTACAAGTTTTTGCACTTTCCTACCCCCCCATGCCTAAGATTTGCAATGTCCTCATTGTAACCTAGGGGGTCTTAGTTCATTCCTTAAGACAGAAATTTGGGTGAGTGGATGGGTCGGGTTGAATTTTTGCGGACGATTTCAAATTTCAGATGCGAACATCTGAGTTGGGGTCGGCTGTCTATAAGGGTGAACTTCGAGTGCTGAAAGGTGTCAGAACAAGTTTCAGGTTTTCAAAGAGAATGACGGGCTGCCTCCCGTTAAGCGCTGAGTTTTACGCCATCGGCTGGGCGCAATAAGCTCAAGGGGAACGGAGGATATAAGATGCCTCAGCCAAATCAGTAGAAGTTACATCAATGAACGGCTTGAGTCTTTGACCATTCACGATGAAAGGTTCAGAATCGTGGCTGAGTGGACTGATTTCGATTGCTCCATTTCCAAAAACCTGTCGGACCAAATATGGTCCGACCCACTTAGATCTCAGTTTTCCTGGGAAGAGTTTGAGTCGGGCATCAAAGAGTAGGACCTTTTGACCAGGATGAAAGATCTTTCTCGAGATGTGTTTGTCGTGGAAGGCTTTAACCCGCTCCTTGTAGATTTGCGAGTTCTCGTACGCGTCTGTGCGTAATTCATCGATCTCGCTGATTTGGAGTTTTCTGTGGGTCCCAGCCTTGGAAAGATCTAGATTACAGTTCCGTACTGCCCAATAGGCTTTATGCTCCAGTTCGACGGGAAGGTGGCATGCCTTTCCGTACACCAATCTAAAGGGAGACATGCCCAATTGGGTCTTGTGGGCGGTCCTATAGGCCCACAATGCTTCCGGAAGTCGGGACGACCAGTCCTTCCTGTCAGGTCGAACAGTGACCTGCAGGATTTTCTTGATCTCCCGATTCGACAGCTCAGCTAGACCATTAGTTTGGGGGTGGTAAGGAGTAGAGATTCGGTGAGACACCCCGTATTTGGTCATCAGTGACCTAAACTGAGCGTTTGTGAAATGGGTCCCCCCATCAGAGATTATTGCACGAGGAATCCCGAACCTTGAGAAAATGTGTTGATGAATGAATTTGAGAACGATTTTGTGATCACAGGTTCGGGTCGGTATGGCTTCGATCCATTTGGACACGTAGTCCACAGCCAACAGAATGTATTCGAAACCATCCGAAATAGGAAAGGGGCCCATAAAATCAATCCCCCAAACATCAAAGATTTCGCATACTAGAATCGGTTGCATAGGCATCATGTCACGACGGCTCATGTTGCCCAAAGTCTGGCAACGACTGCATGCCTTGCAATGACTGTGTGCGTCTTTGAACAGTGTGGGCCAGTAAAAGCCGCACTGGAGGACTTTTGATGCGGTTTTATGCCCGGCAAAATGGCCACCGCATGCCTGGTCATGGCAGAAAGAGAGGATATTGTTGACTTCCCCTTCCGGGACACATCTCCGGATGATCTGATCGGCACCTATGCGGAAGAGGTACGGGTCTTCCCAAATGTAATACTTGGCATCGGAGCGTAATTTGTCTTTCTTGGCCTTCGGCCAATCGGACGGGGTCTGATGAGATGCCAAGTAATTTACAATATTAGCAAACCATGGAAGGCTAGTACCAATAGTCAGCAGGTGCTCATCGGGAAAATGCTCAGTGATGGGTCCGGAAGGGTCTATCATTTCAGAAGGAAGACGGGACAAGTGATCAGCTACCACGTTTTGTTTTCCCGCTTTATCGCGAATCTCGAGGTCAAATTCTTGCAACAGCAAGATCCATCGGATCAATCGAGGCTTCGCGTCCTTCTTTGCAAGGAGATGCCTCACAGCCGTGTGATCCGAGTATATGATGACATGGGAACCCAGAAGGTATGATCTGAACTTCTCAAGGGCAAATACTACAGCTAGCAGCTCTTTCTCAGTAACTGTATAGTTACGCTGAGCCTCATCGAGTGTTTTGCTGGCGTAGTAAATGACCACAGGTTTCTTATCATTTTTCTGCCCCAAAACTGCTCCTACAGCAAAGTCGGATGCATCACACATGATCTCAAAGGGTTGAGACCAATCAGGGGACTGTAGGATCGGGGCTTGGGTGACTCGGTCACGTAGAATTTCAAATGCTTGAGTGCATTCCTTGGAGATTTCGAAGGGAACATCCTTGGAGAGAAGAGTGGTCAGGGGGCGTGCGATTTTTGAAAAATCAGGGATAAATCGTCGATAAAAACCGACATGCCCTAAAAAGGATCGGATGTCCCTGATCGAGCTAGGCATAGGAAGGTGAGAAATCAGATTAACCTTAGCTCGATCCACTTGGATACCTTTCTCCGAAATTGAGTGTCCCAGGACAATTCCCTCAGGCACCATGAAATGGCTCTTCTCCCAAGAAAGAACCAAATTCACGTCGATGCACCGCCTGAGTATCTGGACCAAGTGTTGGAGGCAATCGTCGAATGATGCTCCGAAAACTGAAAAGTCATCCATGAAGACTTCCAGATAATCACCTACCATATCTGAGAATATGGCAAGCATGCATCGCTGAAAAGTAGCGGGTGCATTGCAAAGACCGAAAGGCATCCTTCGGAAAGCGTATGTTCCGAAGGGGCAGGTGAACGTGGTCTTTTCTTGGTCCTCAGGATGGATTGCCACCTGCTTGTAACCGGAGTACCCGTCAAGGAAGCAGAAGAACCTATTTCCCGCTAATTTTTCGAGAATTTGATCAATGAAGGGTAGTGGGAAATGATCCTTCTTCGTGGAGGAATTGAGTCGACGGTAATCTATACAGACTCTCCACGAGTTGGCTAATCGGGTAGGAATGATTTCTCCGGTCCCAGTCGTTATAGTGGTGAGTCCTGCCTTCTTAGGCACGACCTGAATTGGGCTCACCCAACGACTATCGGAGATCGGGTAGATGATCCCGGCATCTAACCACTTGATGATCTCCTTTTTCACGACCTCCTGCAGATTGGGGTTTAAGCGTCTCTGCATTTCACGAGAAGGTCGTGTGCCCTCTTCTGAATAGATATGATGAGTACAATAAGAGGGACTTATTCCAGTCAAATCATCGAGGGTCCATCCGATGGCTCTGCGATGTTGCTGGAGGACAACAATCAGACGGGATTCCTGTTCAGGACTAAGGTTGGAATTGATGATCACAGGAAGGGTCTGATTAGAACCCAAAAAGATGTATTTCAAATGAGCAGGAAGGGGTTTCAGTTCAAGGATGGGGTTTTCAGCAGCAGCGGGTGGTTCAGTATAGATGTGAGGTTCAAGGGTGGGAGTTACTGGGTTGTTTACATCTGGATTTGACTCCTCTATTTGCGGGTCAAGATCCTTCTGTGGTTGATGAGGCATACTCAAGTCATTTTGGAGGTGTGATTCATCAACCAAAGTCTTGATGTCACAAATTTGCTCGATGACGCCGCAATTAATTCCTTGTTGGGCCTTAAATATATCAATTTTCAGTGTTTGATCTCCAAACTTAAGCTCTATTTGGCCCTCCTCACAGCTGATGTTGGCTCTAGCAGTAGCCAAGAAAGGTCTCCCTAGAATGATTGGTGTATCCCTAGGGTTCTCAGGTGCATCCATGTCTAAGACTATAAAGTCTACTGGAAAATAGAAATCCCGCACTCTCACGATAACATCCTCGAGAATCCCTTTTGGTGACTTTATAGATCGATCTGCTAATTGTAATGTCACCTCGGTTGGTTTCAGCTCAGATTCTTCCAGATGGTCAAGTAAGGATGTGGGTATCAGATTTATAGATGCACCTAAGTCTAACAATGCTCTATCAAATTGGGTACCACCTATCTTACAGGAGATCAGGGGAGTTCCAGGATCTTTTGCCTTGGGTGGGAGTCTACTAAGGATTACAGAGCTGGCTTGCTCTGACAGAACAATTGGGCTCCCTCCCTTGGTTCGCGGCTTACGCTGGGGTGTACATATATTCTTTAGAAATCGTGCGTAAGCTGGTACGTGGCGGATTGCATCCATCAAGGGGATGTTTATGTGGACCTGCTCAAAGAGCTTGACCAGGTCCTCCTCAGGGGCCACGGGTTTGGTGGTCTTCTTTCCCTTGGTCAGGGCCTCGGGAAACGGGATCTTGGTTGGTTCTTCTAGGATAGGTCCAGGTTGTGGGTCTGGAACAGTGGTACCTTGGATAACTATCCTAGGGTCATGATTATCAGGCTGGGAGTGGTTTGGATAATGCGGGTCCTGAGTTGTCTTACCACTACGTGTTGTTACAGAATTTAATCCGGCCTGATTTTGGCTTGGGTTTGGTAGGAGGGGTGGCTGCTGCTGAAATCCCGTACGAGAAGTAGAGGCTTCCATCTCATCTGGAGATGGAGCAGTGGGGGCCTGATAAATCCATTGAGCGTGGCCTAAATTTGGATTCATAACGCGCTTCTGGGTTGGCACGTTATTTGGGTTAGGAAGGGGTTGGGAAGGGAGTGTGCCTGGCTGGCGAGAATTTGCCAACTGGGCCAGCTGAGTTTTAACTTCAGTAAGCTCGTCCTTGTGCTGTTTTTGAATGGCCGCATTCGATTTTTGAATGTCAGCCAGAGTCTGAAGGATTAAGGACATTTGATCTTGATTTGGCCCTGATGGATAAGTAGGGTTGGGCCGAGGCTGAGGCGGCTGGTAGTGATGAGAGGGCTGTGGGCGGGACTGAAAAGGTGGTCTTTGGGTTTGGGAATTTCCCGCCCACTGAAAATTGGGATGGTTTCGCCATCCAGGGTTGTAAGTGTTGGAGAATGGGTCGTTCTGGATGGCGTTGAGGTCCTCGCAGGTCTGAGGAACCTCCTGAGAATCAGGGAAAGGAGGAATGGAGTTCCCCCGGCTGGTGTAGAAAGGATCGGATGATCTTCCAGTCCAAGAATCAGATGGGGATGGATATGGATCCATCCCAGGGGAGGATCGGTGGAGGATATTTTGCACAGTCTCCTGTGTGGAAGGAGGTTGTGCAAAGGAGTTACGCGCAGAGGTGGCTCGCTGCAAGTGCTGAGTCAGCTCATCCACCTTCTTCTCAATAATTGAGACCTTGTCCAATCGACTGGCCATTAACTCCAGGTCGACTGATGCGGACAGGTCCTGCGTCTCATGTGCTCCCTTAAGATTCGTCGCTGCGCGGGTATTCGTCCTGTCGAATAATCCCATGGAGTCATTGTTGATGGAGTTCTCGCACATGTTTTCGAGAATCTCCCATACGGTGTCTTCATGTTGACCCATGATGTTTCCTCCGCAGGTTGCATTGACGAAAAGGCGGATGTCCTCACGGAGTCCCTGGTAAAAAGATTGGACTTGTTCCCATTTAGGAACTCCGTGATGGGGGCACTTCCTCATGAGATCCTGAAAACGATCCCATGCCTCATGGAGAGGTTCTCCTGATTGTTGAGTGAAGTGTGTAATCTGATGGCGCAAGGCGTTGGTTCGACCAACGGGAAAGAACTTTTTCAAAAACTCGGATTGAAGTTCTTCCCAAGTGTTGATCGGCCGGGTCTGAGTTTGATACCAATGGGCGGCCTTGTCCATAAGAGAAAAGGAGAACATCTTCATGAGAAGAATATCCCGATTTTGCGCATCTGATCCAAAAGTGTGGGCCAGATGCTTAAGCTGTTTGATGTGCTGGAAGGGATCTTCAGAATTAAGCCCATGGAATTTAGGTATAGCGTGAATCATGTTGGGCTTTAGTTCGGAATCAGGTCCTCCAATCGGGATTCTGACTCGAGGCTCAATGGCCACCGCAGCAGGATTGTAGTGGTCCCGCATCATAGGACGCTGCGGTGGGTGCACGAAGTTTTGAAAGAGGTCATTGAGTCGCTGGAGCTGGTGTTCCAGATTATTTTCTTCCTCAACTGGCTGAGCCATGATGGGGGAAGAAGAAGAACTTGGTTCTGAATCAGAAGAGAGAATAATGTGAGGGTGTTGCTGCACAAATACGGGCGTCGAGGCTTGGCCTTGACGAGAGCGAATTTCTAATGGAGGTCTTAAGGGTGGTCTTAGAGACCTCCTTCCGTACATGCACAGTTGGGAGAGGTAAGTTTAGAAGGTGCTGGACCCAATCAAAACACCCAAAAATGTGTTGGGTGACTATAGAGGTGCGGGGCAGATGGACCCCTTGATCAGAAAGATCGTCCACCTGAGAATTACCTGGGCAGCCAGAGAGGGAGAGTCCCGCGAAGACCCCTACACGGTAGAGCGTCCCCACGGGTTACAGGGTTTCCCCCACCCGACCTCTCTTGTCACTGCGGTTCCAGGTAGACCAGAATGGGGATCTTGACCTCTTAAGTCTACCAATTTTAAGATCAGGGTGCTTAAGGTTTCACTTGAACTTTAGTCCTTTTAAGTGCAAAGAGTGACCTAATTTAAGGTTGGTTAACCCAAGGGGTCAACTTTACCTATTGTTTTCTTTAAGAGCTTTTAGGTCCTGTCTTTTAGGGTTCAAGTGTTTAGAGAGAGCCAATTGTTTAGGATTTTTCTTGTTAATTATTTTCAATCAATGGCTTGGGCACACCTCTTTTGGATTTCCTTAATTCTTGATTAAGGGGTGTGTCTCTACTGAAATCCTAATGTTTGACCTTATGTTGGCTCTACTTGGTCCATTTAACTCTTTGTTGGGCAATTAGGGCTCAAGCAAGAATGTGTTAGCCCTTAAATACCCTTAATAGTGTGCAGGAGTGATGAGTTGAAAACATGCAACTTTTTATGGTTACTAAGTATGGAAGACAGGTTAGCCCTATATTGCTTGTTCTTTTCTTTTCTTCCTCTTTAGAGTGTAGGGGTTAATAGTGAGAGAAAAGATTTACCTGTCTTCGGAGTAGTTGTCGTGTGGTTGCTTGTCTTCTTGAGTTCCTGTAGCTGCACAAAAGAGAGGAGATTATCAGAAATAAAAAGATACAGGAATGTTTACCTCTAGAATAGCCGTTGCTCCCCGGCAACGGCGCCAAAATGAAACGTCGGTTCTGTTATAACGTTGTAGTAAAGCCGGTTATTACCAACATTTCAAATATAAATTTTTTTTACTCGGAAAAATAAAAGAGTTCCCGAGGTCGAACTCAGGGAGCAAGTTGTATTCTAGAGATATACATGTTTCTTTTACAAAAATAAAGAGAGAGAGAGAATTTGTTGTTCTCTTTGTTCTGCAGAGGGGGGTGCTCTTCTTTCTCTCTTTCTTTAGATCTCCTTCTTTCTCTCTGTTCAGGTGATATTCTTCTCTTGCAATGGTGGTGCTCTTCTTCTTCTTCCTGCTGTTCTTCCGTTGGTGATGTTCTTCTTTCTTCAGAGCTCCTTGTTCTTCTTCTTCTTTGGTTTTCTGCCTTGACCTTTCTTCTTCTTCTTTCGCGTTGGCCGTTGCTCTTCCTTCTTCTTCAGCGGGTCTGCTTCTTCTTCTTTGGCTGCTGACCTTCCGTCGTCTGCCCCGGTGCTGAGACGACTTAACGATGCCTTTGCTACAGTGCAGCAGCTCCTTCTTCTTCAGCGGGTCTGCTTCTTCTTCTTTGGCCTGCACACTTCAGAATTTTTTCGTCAAGAGGCAAAACCTACTCTACCCCCCCCCTCCCCCGCGTATCTCTCTCTCTCTGAAATCACTCTTCGGAAGCTCTCCCAGAGCGCTACCGGGTAATCGGGTTCGGGTCAGGCCCGGGTCCAGGCCCACCGGCGTGCGTGGTGGGCGAGGAGTGCAGGTCAGTCTAATCGGGTCGGGCCAGGTCCGCGGAGCGTGGTCACGGACGAGGCCGGGTCGGGTCGGGTGAGAGGGACCTCACCCCGTGGTAACTGAGGCAAACAGATGGTGGCACTTTTGCAATTTATGTGGGTGTGTGGCTTCAGAAATTTCCGAGGTGGGACTATCCGCGCACCCCTTTTCTCTCACGCCTGCAATAGGGATGGTGCTTCCAATTGCAACAGCTGTTGAGGCTCGCAACTCCAATTGAGGGCCAGGGTGTGTGCGCAAGACTCTTTCGCGCAGCCTAGGTCTTCAACCTGGGATATCTAGGCTTGGAGCAACCTCAAGCAAGCTTCGAGCTTCCTCGCCAATGGCGGTCAAGGCCTGGAACCTGAAATCAATAGAACGGCCTCTCGGCCAAATCAGACAGGCGGGGGACCTTCGCCGTGGCACGGCGAAGGTGGTCAGGGGATCTGCAGGGGGCGAGATGGAGCTAACAGGTCGTCCTAGGTCAAACTGTGAGCGAAGAAGTGGGTGTGTTCGGTGGATCTGCAGAGGGTGTTTGGTGGGAAGTGGAGGGGCGGAAGAGGATCAGGGTGAGGAGGCGGAGGTTCTGCGGTGGTCGGCGAGCCGTGTGGGTCGCTGAGGTGGTGGGAGCGGCTCGCCGAAGGGTGATCGGAGGCGGAGAGGATGAGGGTGAACAGGAGCGGTCGAGGGTTTAATTGACTAAATTGAAAGCGGGGAAAGAAAGAGGAGAAGAAGGGGAGTAGGTCTAACTTACTTGCAGGGACGAAGGGGGAGGAACAGGGCGACAGTCGTATCGACTGTCGCCGGAGAAGACGATGCTCAGGGAGAGGGGCGGCGGCGAGCAGAGGGCTGGAGAGGCGCCAGCTGGGTGCGGCGTGGCGCGGGAAGAGCAGGGGAGGAAGTCTCTGCTGCTGGTAGTGCGGCAGAGCGAAGAGGTGGAGGGGGAGGAAGTCGCCGGAGCTGGTGAGCGTCTGCCGGAGAAAGAAGAGAAGAAAGCTGGGGGTTTTCTCCGTCAGATCCAGGCTGCCTTCGTCGGTGGAGCGGCGGGGGGTATTTATAGGGATGAAGCAGGGAGGAAGGCGGAGGGAGACGACGTGTCTCCCTCGCCGGAGAATGGTCGGAACATGAACCCATACCGTCCGTGCGTTCGCACGGCCGGTATGGTGGCCTACAATGTCCAGGGGGGTGCTCCTGCGACGGCTGACGACGCAGGGCACCCCCGGTACACTTGCCAGGTCCCCCACCTCACCCTGCCCGGCGCCATGCTCCGCGCAAGGTCGCCGGAGCATGGTGCTGGCAGGGTTTTGCAGGAGGGACCTGATTGCAAAGAACGAAGGAGAGTTAGGGGCCAAAATGCGAGGGTTCAAAAGTTGAGGGCCAAAGAGTAAATATATGAGGACCAAAGTGTGAAGTCGGTCAAGGAGGTTTCTTCTTAGGCTCAAGTTTTTATACATGACTAATTAGGACCTAAGGAATCTGATGGTGAATTTTATTTTCATATTAAACCTTGTTTGACCGGTCAATTTGCGCAAAAACCCAAATTAAGTTATTAATTGGGCATGGTTCTCAATGTAGGTCAAAATGGGTTCTAAAGGCCAAATTGAAGGTTCTAAACCCTAGAGATTATTTTTCTATGAATTTTAGAGGGTTTATTCTATTTTTACTTTGCCTCGAACCTTGTGAATTGAAGTGGGTTGTTTTAGGGTTACAGATTATCATTTGGTTCCTTGGAAGTGCTGTAGCCCTTGCTAGATCATCTCATCCCACTTTTATTCTTATTAAGCTGTTTTGACCTATGTTTGGGCCCTGAATTACCCTGTATGCAGATTATACTGGTAAAATTGCACTTTTACCCCTTATGACTTGTTTTCTTCTCAAACTCAGAATTCTCTGAGTTAAGCTTTTCCTTGAGATATGTAGGAGCTTTTATCCTTTGTATTGGGTCAAAATGAGCTAGTTATGGCTCATGATGAGGTTCTCATCACTCCTGCTCCTCATCGCATACACACCACCAACCACGTGCTCACCACCCGCAAGCTGCCTAGTTGTGGGCATGCCATTCCCATGCTTGTGCTACAGCTCCTTGCAGCAGCAACCCACCATCTCTCGCCGCTTCATCCAACCGCTGCCTCCACGCCATCACTGCCATCGGAAGCAGCTCGACCAACTTGTCCTCCACCGCAAGTATCACCTCCAGCCATTCCCACCTCGCACATGAGCTTAGGGAAGAAATCCCCTGTTTCCAACTCTATTTGTTTTTACATTTAAATGCCATTGCCACAATTTTGATTTTATTTTATTACTTAAATATTAGGGTAAATTTAAGAGAGCACCCTCAACTTTCAACATAAATACAATTTCAGCATGATCATATCTTGTTCCCTTAATTAAAAGGCGATTTTGATTCAGTTTCTTGACGAAATTAATCATGAACATCTATTTTTGACCCTTGCGAGTTTTAATAGCCCATTGCCTCCCTATGGACACGACCCGCTCTCTTGAGTGGTTTATTTTAATAGTTTTGTTAAGCAATTTTCCACCACTTTGATACTAAAACGACGCATCATTTTAGGTGCGAAACAACAACGAAAGCGAAAATTATCTTTTTAGGTGCCATCAGAGCAAGTCGTCCTCCAAGCGACTGTCAAGGGGGATTCTTCTCACCTTTATCTTTTATCACTTTCTAGTTTAGTTGTAATTATCTTGAATTATCTGTGTTAAACTCTTTTCGATATACATTGTTCTCTCTCTCTCTCATTTTGCAAGTAGAATAGTTAGATAAAGTTTTGTCAATCTAATCTCTTGCCCATTAAAATACCAAAAGAATTGCAAAAGATAAAAATAACAAAAATAAATAAAATCGAAGAACGATTTTCACAAAACCAAACGTTCACCTCCCTATGTTCGACCTGGGACTCACCTCGAGTTTCAATATAAATTTTATCTGGTTGTGATTTTTGCGACTATGATGACGGGTTCTCCAAAACCCTGATTTTCCCTCGCGAAAACACTCTCACCAACCACCTTGGCACACCACTGCTGCTTTCCCCAACCTATCCAAAGGCCACCAAGGACCATGCTTGGTGCCCTTATTCTAGTAGCTTAGATAGTTTTCAATTCTAGTTTTAGTAGTACATGTTCTAGTTCTGGTGTAATTGCAACTCATGATCAATCAATTGCCTGATTTGCTTTACATCCATTGTGATTAGTATTTAGTTATAGTTAGTTCTAAATCAATTTTAAAATCAAGTCATTCTCTACCTCCCTGAGTTCAACTAGGACTCACATCTAGTTATATTTATTTGTTTCGACGTATTTTCACACTATATACGGCTTAACCACCTTTAAATGAGATTTTACGATCGAACACACACCCACAAAGTCAAAGACAAAAGTAATAACCAATGAGTATGAGTAGGGTTTTATAAGTTAAGTGAACAGGAAATTTTTCACTTGGAAGAAAAATATCTCGTCGTAGGAAAATCGCGTGGTAGAAAATCCCCGAACAAAAATATTTATCAGTAAAACTAACCACGGTGGATTAGGTCGTATCCACAGAGAGGAACAAACCAATAAGATCAAAGATATGTAGCAATCATGTTCACAGAAATATTTGTCAAATCAATCAATGGTTATGCTGCTTTGAATGTGAACCCCCAATTTATAGAGAAGTCAAGGGTTGTTTACGCAAATTTCACGTAACAAATCAAAGCTCCAAATATGTAAATAGTGCATGTGCAGTGGCATCCTATGTAGTGTTCACTTGCATGCGTATTAGAGTGTAAATCTGAGTTGCAATTAGATGCAATCAAAAGTGATCAACATGAGTTGCATATTAATGCAATTCTGCAAGTGCTACCTAGCAATTTCACTACAATAAAATAAATCATTAAATTTATGAATAGTATTTGGCAATGGCATATGTGGTAAATAAAACTAGAACCAAAAACAAGGGATTCTTTCCCCTTGCACATGCATGTGCGTGAGGTCACGGCAGGTTGCGGGAAGCTCAGAGGAGGTCGACTACGACGAGGGCATTCCGATGGCAGTGGTGGTGCGTCAAACGGTGGCTGGTGATCGCTAGTAGGAGGAGAGTAGGCCGCCAATGGTGGGTGGCTTCGAGCATGTGCGTGGAGTGCTACCAGCCTGTCAAAGGGTGTGGTTAAGCTCATGGTGGCATAGCGAGTTCGATGGCATCAACAACATGAAGGATCGAGGCTAGAGTTGTCGGCTGCGCGTGGAGGAGGTCGGTGGCCTTTGGGTTCTTCTCTAATGACAGAGAAGAAGAACAGGTCGGGCGCAAGGGTGGCTAATGGCGTATGACCTATGCGTGTAGTGGCTGGTAGTGTGCAAGGGCGAGGGCGTGCACGACTGTAGCCGTGCGAGGCAAGTGGCATTGGGGACGAGGCCTGTGTGGTGGTCGTCAAGGAGGATGGCCACGTGCAAGGCTGGTGGCTACGTGTGGGAGTGTAGAAGCAGGTGGTTACACTAAAGGGAAGTGCACAATCGTGCGAGGGCGGTCGCACAAGCCGTATGTGGGAGGCAGAGGTGGTGCCTCTGTTGGCGCTTGCGTGGGAAGAGAATGATGCAATCTTGGTTGATGGTTGCTGTTGGCGAAGAGGAGTGCAACGTCAGAGGCCGCGATGGTGAGGAAGTTAGTTGAGGACGAAGTCACAGTGGTGGATGTTGTGGTGGTGCGGTGGTGAGCACAGTTGATATGTCGAGGAAGATACAGTCATGGTCGTAATAACGATGTCGTGGAGGGAGGTGATTGCATAGCAATCATGGGTCCTGATCAACCTAAATAATGTCTGAACCTAGCTTAAATTGTGGATATTGCACTCATATCTTGCATATCATGCATTGCATCAGTCTATTTAGAATAAAATGAGATATTCTGCTAGTTAATAGTTTTTATTGCTATTTGCAGATAATAAAGTGATCTAAGATGAAGGAGATAGTGGAATAAAGCAATAAAGGAAGAAAAAGACTGATCCAGATAAGAGGATCGAGGAGGATATCCTTATCCCTACTCTTAGAAACCCTAGGGCAGCCTTCCCAAACCCAAAATGACCTCCATTAGGACACCTTAGCCTCAAAACCCAAACATGGATAGCACTATCCATGTTCTTATTCACCCTATCCCTCTTCCAAACACTTAGGAACCAAAACCCACCTTAGAAAACCTAAAACCCACCCCACCAGACACCCTGGGAAACCTAATTAGAGACCTCCTAAGCCTAGTCCACTATCCATAGCCCTGCTTATCCTATTCCTAACCCAATTGAACCATCTCATACCTAATTGGGTGCATCTACGATTGATTGGGTGCACCTGAACCCAATTAGATCCACCCATGATCTAATTGACTCATACCTATTAGGTTTACCTAAGCCTAAACACACACACATATCCAATTAGACTTAACCTAGACCCAATCAGGTTTGCTCATATCCAATTAGACTCACCTAAGCCTAATCAGGAACACACCCACTTAATGTAGGTTAACCCAACCTAGATTTGACAAAACCCACAACCCTACTCTACGGAATTTGAACCACACACACTAGCACTTTCCTAAACTACCCTCCTAACCTAGATCCACAATCCATGGGCGTCAAACCTAAGAGCCACCAAAAGTGGCGCATGCTATTTTTGGGAAGAAGCCAACTTGCGACCACCAAAGTTGGCCTTCCCATAAAAGCCAAAAATCAAGAGGCACGCCCATTCACTCCAATTCAATTCTCTCCACCAAAACTTGAGACACCCTCCCTTCCACTCTCCAAACCCTAAGGCTACCCTCCTCATCCTCCTCCAAGGCTCCATGGATGGCTAGAAAGAGCTCTCCTCCAAGCTTCTTCAAGGGCAGCAAGAAGAAGAAGAGCATAAGGATGCAACACCATATGGGCATGCCTTCTTCCTCCACCATAGAGGGTCCACACCCCATTTGTTTTCCTCTTAAACGGCCATAGAGGACACCATCTTCAAGGTCTTCTCAAGGATGGCCACTGGTAGAGAAAGGGTGCAACACCCTCCTCTCTCCACTTGGATGCACTCGCCCCCTCTCTTTCTTCTTCTTCTTGGACGGCCAAGAAGGCTCACCCATAGCCTCTTGTAGCCGGCCATCTCTTTTGGTAGGCGTGTAGATGGGTTTGCATATCCAAGGTCTAGCCTACACCCTCACACAAGGCCGATGGCCCTCGTGGCAACTTTCCAGCATGAGCGATTTCTTCTATTTATGTGCTTTCTAGTGTAGATGTGTTTGACACTCTTATGCATAAATAATATTGCTTGATTCTTGTTTATGTGTGTGCTATGATCTTCACAGCTTACACTTTGATGCATGCCTATTAGTTTACTTAGGAACATCCCCTTTGGGTTTGTCACACCATGCACGAACACCATGGCCCCACTAAGATGCACGTAGTCACTTAGGTTTTAGCTAGCACATCTAGATCTAGGTTTTATTTTGTGTCTCAAAATAAAAATCAAAAAACACAAAATAAGACAAAAATATTAGGTTAGGTTAGATTTAGGTTAGAAAAGCCAATTCAAATCTCAACTTGTTTTCACGCCTCCCAGAGACGAACAGCTGAGACTCAAATTCTAAAAAGAAAAGAAATCTGAGCAAGTTTCGTAAATAATTAAATATTTTGATCAAGGGTTTAGCGCGACTATACTATGATTTTCGACAATTTCAAAATGCGCGAAAATGGACTTGTCAGGAGGATGATGGTGGAAAGTTAGTTCCTCTCATGAGGGACGTGATGATCCTGCCATCCTCATGTTACTGTTATATAAAGAATAAGAGAATCAGAGAGAGAGATATTTGACGGAAAAAAAATAAGGGAATGCAATTGATTAATTGAGAGACATATAAGGAAACACTCTAAAACTAATTCCCTTGCTATTTTTCTAGAACAAAATCCCACATTACTATGATACCTCAAATTGAGATTTGATGTGATGCCCTTGCCTCTAAAATGAATAATTAATCCCTTCATATGAAGATTAATGCAAATAATACATGAAATGATAAATCTAAAGCTTACATAATTTTGCCCATATCATGCATGCTTTAAATTAATTTCTTATTCCAATAACAATATTCTTAGGCTCTAATTTAGTCTACTAAAGTGGACCTATCAATTGTTCCCATGCCTAAGTTTTGCTTGTCTCGAGCAAAATCATATGAAAAAGACCAAGTCTCTAGGCCAGATTTTATCATCAGGATGCCTTACCATGCCGCATGTCTAGAGACTAAATTGAAATACCAACTATAGGCTTAAAGGTACTCAAGTACCAGCCAAGAAATGGGCCTGACCAACCTCAGCCTTGGGTTCGCTGCGAAAGTTTCTAAGGCCTGGAAAAACTACCCAGAGGTTCGTCGACCCTAGTGGTTAAAGCACCCGTGCGCATGTACAGCAAGTCTGAGCTCAGTTTGCTAGTGCATTTTTTATAAGAGAGATAGAGAGAGATATTATATCGAGAGTATTCTCTCTTTTCTTTTTAAATTCCCTTAAACCCAACATCGGATTGGCCCTAAACACGATTTGTATCGAATTCCTTGTCCCCACCATCAATCCTTGCAAGGTCCCTAGCAATCAATGCTTCGAGATAGCACCACCCATGGCAACCTCCAAAACCCTAGCTTTCGATGCTTTGGGATAGTGGCACCCATGGCATTTTGTAGCTAAATTCAAACCCTGGCAATCGACATTTTGGGATAATGCCACCCATGGCATCTGAACTAGCACAAGGTGCTTCCGTACCCCCAGTAAGATATTTATATATCCTAAGAGACAAGCACCGAGGAGACAACACGTTATAACTGTTGATAGTACTTTCATCGAGTTTAAAATATGTGTCGTAGTATAGTCAACAAAAGCGAATTAACATTTAAATTTATAAGCTTGAAAATCAAACGTGAGTCCGAGGTCATTCGCAGGGAGTATGGCAACTTAATTCACTAATCACAAGTATCAAGAATAATAATGCAGATGAAATCAGAATGCTATTCAAAATATAGCAAAATGTATCTCAGAGTCTCCGGTATAAGATGTAAAATGAAAGGATTAAAAATGGTGGTTGAAACCACCAAATTAACCCTTGAATTCAAGCTCTAATCAGAATCAAATATTTAAATAATAACCCGCAACCACTAATGCCAAATATCCACTTCAGCGTAATGGATCCACAATAACCTCAAAATCGAACCAAGTCAGATGTCAAATATGAAGCACAAATGCCTTAACCTTCAAGGCCTCAGAAGCACAGCACAAGGCATAAGCAGCAGAGGCTAAGTACTAAGCAAGGAAGGGGGCACAAATCCCAATGCGCTACAGTGCAAAACACCCCCTTCTCCTCATATTTCTCTTTCTCAAACCAGACCTGGGTGAACAGTACCGGATAAACAGATCCAAGCCCAGCCCGCCGGCATGCATTACAAACGAGGGCATGTGCGTAGAGCATACGAGCATAAGGCACAATTGCCTTTTATGCACTTTGCAAGTTGTATCCGACACGATGTGGGAGTATCACTTGCTGCTTCCCTCCACGTGCAACTGCTATAGAATGCTCGTTCTATTGGCACTATGCTTCGCTGCTCATGCTAGATTGAAGGTCTGGAGAAGTTCATCAAACGAGTCCACGTCAAACGAGGGCAGTGGCTGGTTGGATTATGCCTAGAGTGGAGCAAACGTAGTCAGAGAGGATGGTGGCAGCAGCAGACATCCAGTGAGAGGCCTGAAACAAGAAAATGGCTTTGTGGCCCTGTTAAATATGCTCACAAACTTCGTCGGTGTGCGGTAAGTGCAATGGTGGCATTGATGTGGTGGTTGGAGGTGTGGAGTGACCTATCGATGTCGAAGAGGGTGAGCAGATGGTGTGGTGTTCGGTGGAGAGATAGGGTGGTGGTGAGGTGAAATTAGGTGAGGGGTTTTGATGAGGGAGATGAGCGTAAGCTCTTGGAGGTGATCGCAATCGATTTGGTGATCTGTTGCATCGACGTGAGCTCTCCAATGATGGGGAAGATGGAGGGCGTTGAGGCGATATGATGGTCGATCCTAAGACCTAAGGGGCTAGAACTTTTCTAGAGAGGGAGAGGAAGAGGGAGGGGCAGCTTAGGGAGAGAGGTGGAGAAGGAGACGTCTAGCATTGGTAGACTAGAGTTGGAGAAGGTGAAGTTGACGGCGAGGCGTCGACAAGGAGGGAGGGGCGAAGAGCAGTCGGACTTGGTCGGTCGTGGTCTCGAAGAAGAGGGGAGGATGTTGGCCCGGTCAATTTGACCGTTGGCCGGCCAGATAAAGGAGTTGGAGAAGCTCGCTGGAGCTGTAGACACGGTGGCCGAAGAAGGTGGAGGGTGTTCCCGGTCATTTCTTGGCTGAGAAGCATGCTAAGAACATGGGGACTATTTATAGAGCTCAAATGCGAGCTCTAAATCAAGGAATAGGATTGATTGGCTGAGGTTTCAGGGGAAGAAATTCCCAAATTTTTCTTGATCTCTATTGAGCCCTAGGGATCGATTTAGGATTCCTGAAGTGGTTCATTCGATCGTAAATCACCTCTAGATCAACCCCTCCAAATTTGGAGGAATTTGGATTTGATCTGAGGGAGAAATCCTCCCTTGAATCTTGGTTGTGGTGCTTTCTCACAAACAATGGCAGCAGAGACCCAAATGTATGGAAGACGGGAAAGTTAGGGGGCCAAATGTAAGAAGCCTGAAACGTAGGGGCTTAAATGTGAGAAATAGAGATTTTAGCGACTGAATTGCAAACTAAGTCAAGATGGATTTTGATTGGGCTCAAATTTTGGTGTTAACCTAATTTGGATCCAAGGAATCTAATGGTGAACTTGGATTTGAGTTTTCACCACGTTTGCCTTGGTAAATTGCAGAGAAACCCAAATCAAGGCAAATTCCTGTTTGAAACTCTATTCCAGGTCAAAATGGGTTCAGATGGTCAAACCAAAGGTACCAAACCTCTTATAATATTTTTCGATGTACTTTAGGAGGTTTAGATTAATTTTATTCTAACCAGAACCTCTTCAATTTAAGTGGGGTTGATAATTAGGGTTTTGGTATTATTTTCGTTCTCGTAATGCATAAAACACTATTTTAGTCAATATAAACCCACTTTCTAGACTTTTATGCTCAAATGACCTCTAATTAACCCCTGAGTGATCCCGTGGTTAATCTGTACTTGTGATGTGCTGTTAAAATTGCAGAATTAACCCTATTTCTTTGTTTCCTCTTCAAATCATAATATTGCGAAGTTGTGACCCTCAGATGATTAAGTAAGAACTTTTACCACTTGAACCTGACTAACTGTGGCTAGTTAAGGCTGATGATAGTGTTACGAACATACCCCCATGTCTATATTTTACTACTCCCTAGCAAAATCCAATGGATCAAATCCGATCTCTAAGTCAGATGTAACTGTCAAGATGCCCTTCTAAGCCACATCTCTAGAAATCAAACCAAAATACCAACAATAGGCTTAGAGGTACTCAAGTACTAGCTAAGATCCAGACCGGACTAGCCTCAACCTTGGGTCTGCCGCAAAGGTTTCTAAGGCCTGTAAAACCTACCCAGAGGTTCATTGACCCCAACGATTAAAGCACCCGTGCATATTTGTAGCAAGTCCAGGTTCAGTTTGCTAGTATATTTTTGATAAGAGAGATAGAGAGGGATGTTTATTCTAAGATTTTTCTCTCTTTTCTTTTATATTCCCCTAAATCCAACCTTGGATTGGCCCTAAACACGGTCTGTCTCAGATTCCTTGTCCCCACCATCAATCATCGAAGGTTCCCTAGCTTTCGATGTTTCAGGATAGCACCGCCCATGGCAACCCCCAAAACCTTGGCTTTCAACACTTCGGGATAGTGCCACCTTACATGCACCCGATAGGATATTTGGATATCTTAGGAGACAAATACCGAGGAGACAATATGTTATTACGCATCTTCGAGGGAGAGTATTTTTCATTTCACCTCTCTGCATTGGGAACTCGTCCAACCAACTTGTGTCTTCTAGCCGCTCCTAAGTCAGATCTTCGGGAAAACCTTTTTCAAAATGGAACACTTTTGGCATTATTCTTTCATTAAGTGCACTAAACCAGACTGGCATATGATTTTTGGGTGCTTAGGTTACCAAGTCCCACAAACCAAAGGGCAGGCAACAGGGTCGAATAATCCCTAAGCCTTAGACTTCAAACATCAGCTTCGCACTTTCCTCAACCTGTTAAGGATTAATCTGAATCTTAACAAATACATGAGTGTTTAAGCCCTAGAATAGGCCCAAGAGGTCTAAGTAGGTACTCATCACTAATCTCCTAAGTTTTAGCCTTTCAGGTCTTAATTCATCACCCAATCTTGCCAAGAACGTAGGTAAGTTTCATACTCAATTACAGGGACTATCACATTTCTTTCCTTTGTTTGCTCCTTTTCTTTTCTTTTCTCCTCCTCAATTTTTCAATTCAGCTCAACATTGACCTCCCCTTTCTCACTTCTCCATTTTTTTTTTGATGAAATCCCTCCATAAATCAAATTTCACAGCATTTTGCACTTTAATACCCCCCATGTCGAAGATTTGCAATGTCCTCATTGTAAATTAGGTGGGTTTGAGTTCAGCTTAGATCATACATTCGAACAAGTTTTGTGGGTGACAAACATATCAGGGTGACTATTGCGGATGATTTCTAACTTTGATATAAGTATCAAAGGTGAAGTCACTTGTTCTAATGGATGAACCCTAAAGTGCAATATGATTTCAGCTTAAAGATAGGTGATGTAGACACAATTATTAAGAATAAATGCCTATTCATGCATGTTCCTAAGCTTAGATATGCATTTCATATTATAAATATTCCATAGCACAGTTTCAAAAATAATAATAAATATTGCATAGCATGCATCATTCTGCAGTTAGAGTAGTTGTGTATATTTTAGGTTAATTACGTCCTTTTTGTAGCCAGAGGAGGAGATTTAATTTGAAGCCTTGGACTGACGATCCGACCGTACAGATCTGATCAGGGAGACAATCGGAGTCCAACGCCTCCGAAATCGCTTTGATCGAAGTTCCGTAGCACTATATGCAATCTGAGGAAAATCAACGGTCGAGGGACAAGGTGACGCAATTCGAAGCTTCAAACGACAAATCTGACCACATGGATGGATTTGGATCGACAATCGCAGCCCAATATCACGAAAATCAACTTAATCCGACCTATGTAGTAGCCCCTACAAAGGAAAGAAGATGGACAACCCAGATTACGCCACGTGGCACAACCCAAGCCGCCCATGCGCACACATGCACCACCGCAAGTGCACAGCAGTGCGGGCACCCACACGTGTGAGGAGGCACGAATGCGCAGCGAGCACGAATGGGTGCGCGCGGAGGCAACGGCAGCGTGGCCGCACACGCGTGCAAGCACGCGACACGGGCATGCAGAGCACGCGCTAGCGCAGCGGCAGCATGGGTGCAAGGTTGTTGATTGCATAGCAATCATGGGTCCTAATCATCCTAAATAATGTCTGAACCTTGATTAATTTGTGGATATTGCACTGATATCTTGCATATCATGCATTGCATTAGTTTATTTAGAATAAAATGAGATATCCTGCTATTTAATGGCTTTTATTGCTATTTGCAGGTAATAAAGTGATCCAGGATGGAGGAGATAGTGGAATAAAGCAATAAAGCAAGAAGAAGACTGATCCAAATAAGAGGAGTGAGAAGGATAGCCTTATCCCTACCCTTAGAAACCCTAGGACAGCCTTCCTAAACCCAAAACGACCTCCATTAGGACACCTTAGCCTCAAAACCCAAACATGGATAGGATTATCCATGTTCTTATCCACCCTATTCCTCTCCCAAACACTTTGGAACCAAAACCCACCTTAGAAAACCTAAAACCCAGTCTCAGCACCTTTTAGGACATCCAGACATCTGGTTGGATGTCTTATTTCTATAGAATAATAATCCAGGAAGGCAGAACTCATACTGACACAGAATTGGACGTCTAATTTAATGTCCAGAAGTCTAATTTTGTAATATAAGACATCTGACCACCATTCTGGACGTCAGATACTGCTCTCTGGTTCCTAATTTTGCTATTGGAAGCCCTAGCTTGCCTATTTTGACCTAGGAACCCTACCAGACACCCTAGGAAACCTAATTAGAGACCTCCTAAGCCTAATCCACTATCCATGGCCCTACTTAGCCTATCCCTAACCCAATTGAACCACCCCATACCTAATTGGGTGCATCTACAGTTGATTGGGTGCACCTGAGCCCAATTAGATCCACCCAAGATCTAATTGACTCATACCTATTAGGGTTACCCTAGCTTAATCACATGCACACATCCAATTAAAATTGACCTAGACCTAATTAGGTTCACTCCTATCTAATTGGACTTTCCTAAGCCTAATTAGGTCCATACCCACCTAATCTAGATTGACCCAACCTATTTAGCACCTAATCCTACCAAAACCCACAACCTAGCCCTACGAAAAACACACACCCACACACACACACACCCCTTCCTATTCTACCCCTACCAAACCCATACACACTCTCTTGGAAACCCTAAAACTTGTGTTAAACCTAGATCCTAAAAAGGTGGCATTGGTTATTTTTGGAGCCACCAAAAGTGGCAACCAAATGAATCCTTCCCATAAGGACAAGGAGAGAGCCACGAAATTTCACCCCCATTTCCATTCACTCCCTTCCTCTCTCAACTTGCGACCACACCTCCTCCTCTCCCTCTCAAGGCCATCCACCTCCTCCAAGGCTTCCTCCATGGATGGCTAGGAAGAAGCTCTCCTCCAAGCTTCTTCAAGGGCGGCAAAAAGAAGAAGGATCCATCAACATCCTCCTCTCTTCTTCTCTTGGGCGTGTTTCTTCTTCCTCCATAGAGAAGACCCCCCTTAAGGTCTTCCCAAGGACGGCCATTGGTAGAGAAAGGGTGCAACACCCTCCTCTCTCCACTTGGGTGCACACACCCATCCTCCTCTCTTTAGTGGACAACCAAGAAGGCTTCTCCTTAGCCTCTCTTGGTTGATCCCTTTCTTTAGTTTAGCTTTATTTCCATGTATCTGGATTTTATAGTGACTTAATTTTTGATGCATGATACTCTTGTCTAATGGTTTTATATGCGTGCTATTATCTTCATGTCTTACAACTTTGATGCATGCTTATTAGTGTACTTAGGAGCGTCCCATTTAGGTTTGTCACACCATGAAGGCCACCATGGCCCCACTTAGATGCACGTAGTCACTTAGGTTTTAGCCAGCACGTCTAGATCTAGGTTTCGTTTTGTGTCTCAATATAAAAATCAAAAAAACACAAAAAAGACAAAAATATTAGGTTAGGTTAGATTTAGGTTAGAAAAGTCGATTCAAATCTCGACTTGTTTTCACACCTCCCAGAGACGAAAGACCGGGACTCAAATTCTAAAAAGAAAAGAAATCTAAGCGAGTTTCGTAAACAATTAAATATTTTTGTTAAGGGGATTTCATGACTATATTACGATTTCCGACGATTTCAGAATGCGTGATTTTCGGACTTGTCATCTGTCTTCAGCAACGTTTATGACAGATCTCCAGTGACGTTTATGACCGTCACTAAATGTCCTGTATACAAAATTGATCCTTTCCTCCACTATAAAAGGACCCCTACCCTTCTCATTCTTCTTCATCTCTTCCTTTCTTCTCCTCACCACTTCCAAGGCTCTAGAGAGAGCCTGTCCCAAGCCTAGGATGCTCCTCTAGAGTAGAAAACAAACATTTGTTCCTGCCTCTCATCCCCATTCATGGAGCATCCCGCGACCATCCTCTCACCTCCTTCGAGAAGAAGATCCTCGCCTCAACGACGTCTGGCCCCGTTCTCCTTTCTCTGCTGCATCATTTTGGTGTTGTTGCCGGGGAGGCAACGCTCTTTGATTTTTCTCGCGTTTTTCCACCTTCCTAAACTTTTATCTCACTTTTTCTCTTATTTTACTGTGATTGCAGGTACTCTTCTAAGGTAGGCCAAAGCGATTAGATTGGAGAAAAGTGCAGATGAAGGTTCTGTAGGTGCACCCCACCACCCTCACCCTAGATTCCATTCCATCACTTAATAACTCAAATCAACTTAGGTGTTTGCATAAATCCTAGGTTAGATCAAGATTATTTGATTGTCACTTCACCTCACCTCACTCATCCGTATAAACTAAAAATACAAAAAAAAAAAATTACTCCTCTCTTCTTGTGGGATTAAATTGAAAGTTACACACTTAACACCCACAACTCTCATCCTAAGGCGCACAATCACTTTGATTCTACCACTTAACCGAGATCTGACCTGTGGATCTGGTACACCTTAACTCAACACACAAATAAGTGAGTAGTAAATTTGAATAAGTTAAATATTTTGTGTGCCATAATCAAGTGGTGCAACAGGCCGATTGATTGAGCTGTTTGAGTTGCACCACTTAAGATAAAAGCGATCCATCAAGTAGCTTGCCACTTAGGGCAGAACTTTAGGGCTGAACCAGACACTCCACATTATTTTTTTGATTTCTAAAGGAATATATCATCACCAGTACTTTCAAAACCTAGAGTGTTCTACTGAACCTTGCTTGAATACACCTAAAGATTAAACCTTAAAAGCTACTAATCAAGGTTAAACCCTAAAAGACACATCATCAAATAACCTTGTTTGAAAACCCTGGTTGTGCACACACACATTTGAACTGATCATTAAGTGCACAACCCATCTAAAGGGCCCATCACATTTCAAGAGCACAATCATCCCAAGCTTAATTAAAAATGAGTAGACATTGGCCTCTAAAGATTGATTCGCTCTTCGAGGCTCAGATTGAGATTTTTTTCGATTAATCTGCTTCTACTAGTCCATCTGATGTCTAGCTAGGGGAATAGTGTAAACGACCACGTTTGGGGGTATCAAAGAAATTAGAGGCGCAAGCCAAAGGAAGAACTCCCTAACCCCTCCCTCTAACTGGTTGGATTGGCTGGATAGAAGTAGACTAAATCGTTTCTATCATCTCAAGATGGGTTTTGAGAATCTGTAGATCTGTAGGCTAACCCACCTAAGGATAGGTTTGGTTGATTGTATTACAGGGCACCTTTTCTCTTCTGATTTCCCTCCTACTCCACAATGTATCCTTCCACATCTTTCACACGTTTCCAATCCTACCCTCCTACCAACACATATTCTCAAGATGATTACTATCCCGACTCAACTTATGATTACCCATCTCCTAGCCGGGATAACTTTGATTGGGGATATGAATCAAAACCTCAGTGTCCAAGGCCTAACCCTGGACAACAAGACTGACTATCCTTCCCGGAGCTACAATGATTATAGATCTCCACTCTTTGATGATCAACCTAACCTGATCTACAATCAAGAAGGATATGTTGATTATAACACCTACCCCCCCTCTCCAAGGGATATGCTGAATATAGGTCACCACCATTCTTTGAACAACTTGAAACAACCTACTATCAGGGAGGGACCTGAGAACCTCAATATCTTGACTCCCCTAGTTTGAACCCAAACCCTAAATCGAACCATTCGATTCAGGTGAACCAAGTCCAAGATCCAGGATAAGGTGTTGACTAACGTAAGGAACACTATACAATCTTTAGAATCTTAGCCAACACCATGCACTGAAGCATTGGAGCCTATGATCAAAATGATTCATGAGCTTAATACCTCTTTATTGGATTTTCTCCAAGATGTTAAAGATAGGGGCCTGGGTGAGTTTTTACTTAGGAAATTATCAAGATTGAGGATGAAATTTGTGGTTGCCCTAGTCCAATTTTGGGATGATTCTTAAGATGAACCCCCTTTAAGAGAGCCATTGTCTGAACTTGCTCAGGCACCTGTCAGGGGGGATACATATTCTGAAACTGGAGATGACCACGTTAGTTTAGAGTAACCAATTCAAGATGAATCGATTGCTTCACCCAAGATCCTCAAGCCAGGGAGCAAGGAAAAATATGTCTCTATGGACCAAGAAATGACATGCGATTTTGAGACATATGTAAATGAGGATCAAGAATTCTTTGACTCTGATGGTAAAGAATCTTTAGGTGATGTCTCACTTGAAGTTAAGGAAAATGATTTTAATGAGACAAACGAGCTCGAGGAGTATGATGAACCATTTGATAGCCCGATTATTGAAGATTGTGATTTGGTTGGGGCTAACTTGGAGGTCTGAATCCTCATTTACTAGAAGATTCAATCAGTAGTCCCTTTCCTCAACCACACCCCAAAGAGCTGAATGATCATACTTTTGAGATAATTATGCCCAGGTCAATTATGATTCAGCCGCAACTGTTGGACTTGGACATTTTAGATAGGGTGTACAATGATCTGGAGGTCCCAGAAACCTTGATTTTGGAGGGTAGAATTGTGGAAATGAAAATCTGCAAGGCTAATTCTGAGGGAAACACAAGTTTAGATCTAAGGGTTCCTATTGACCTACAGCCACCAACTTTTTACTAGGACCCTTATGATATCTTTGACGTGCAACCCAAGCTTGGAATAACTGACTGTCTTTCTGAGCTAAACTTTAAGTGGATATCTGAACCTAGTGAATCAAATCTACCTTCTGTCCAACACTTTAGTCTTGGGTTGCACACCACCAAACCATGGGCCCAACCCCGCAAGCTCAATATTCTTCGATTTTGGGTGATTTTCATTTGGAACCTTAGAACCACTTGACCTTGGAGCGTGGGTCTACACCACATCTTGGTCCACATCTGTGGACATCTTCTGCTGGTGGGTCTGAGGATTAATCTTTTGATTTTGATTCTAAACTGTACTTGTGAATTCTCAATTTCTTCTTTGTATGTATTTTATGCCTAGCTAAAGGCATTAAACTTAGCACGTGTGTATACTCTCTTATCTCTACGAAGCTGACCGGATTCCCACAAAATTTAGGTGATATTCTATTTACTCCACCCTTTTCATGTCTTTATTTTTACAATGACATTACGTCATTTAGACATGGGGGGTGGATACTCAATCCTGAAATTATTTCGTTAGCTCTGTAGAATTTCTTTTATTTTCTTTTTAAACAAATTGAAAACTCAAAAAGATAAAAAAAAAAGAAAAAAAAAGAATTGGGAGAAGAGAACTTAGGCATTAGGCATTATTAACTTTAGGAAATGATACAATAGAACAAAAATACTTAGACTCTTTAGGTCTTCGAGCTTAATTAACCCGGGTGTCCACTCGAATGTGGACTTAGTCTTGAGTCATCGCCAAGTAATTTTATTTTAATTTGGTAAATAAATTGGGGTGATAAATACACAACTTATCAACCCACCCTCTAATTTGAGGGGATTTTAAGTCTAAGCATCTACACATTGTTTGCACTAACTCACTCTTCAACAGTTTTTATGGAAATTGGATAGCTAATGAACGTTTAGGATAGTATGGCTGGCAAGTTGTGGTGGGTCACAGCCCATTGGCCAGTTGTCCAGAGCCCATCTACATGACCATACTCATTCTATTGCTTTTAGGTAAATCTTAGATCAGGCAAGCCACCTACTTACAAAAAGAAAAAAAATGATACTAAAAAATAAAATGAAAAAAAGTTAAGAAAAAAAAGAAAAATGGAAAAAGGAGAAAATAAAAAATAAATAAAACCACACTTCACTGCACGAGTATAGCTGAAAAATTATCGTGGGTAACAGCCCATTGACCTGTTGTCTAGAGCCCAGCTCATAAAAGTGCACAAATAATTAGTTTCAAAAAAAAATGCACAAATAATTCCCAAAACATTTAGTTAAGAAGCAGGGAAGTAGAATAAACCAGGGAGATACATTAGGTTCACCCTTGTGTTGACCCTATAAAAGTATTAAAAAAAGTAGGGAGAAGGCTACCGATCAGAAAGATAAACCTTTAGGCAGAATTTTTTAGGTCACTTAGGGTCGTAGAAACCTGAAGTCTATTTTAACGGCCACTTAGTGAGTTTATCACCCCTTCACAAGATGCCTAGCACTTAGAGTCCTTTTCGAGTCTTGGGTGGGTCGGGTAGCCGTAAAAGGTTATCCCGAAACTCTCAAACTTCAAAAGTCCAAAAAAAATTAGAAAGGAAGAAAAAGCAAAAAAATATATCTTCCCTTTTCAAATAAGGCAAAGACTTGGGCGATCAACATTCTAGCAGACACCCTGGTACTGTTGAGTTTTCGTAGTTTAGGACCTTAGTTGAAATTTTCTATTATTAATAAGCAACTTAGGCCTAAGCGATCGAGTCCTAATTCTATTTTTATACATAGCATATAGTTTAATTTTGCTAGGGACTAGCAAAAGATAGGCATGGGGGTATGATGTAGACACAATTATTGAGAATAAAATGCCTATTCATGAATGTTCCTAGGCTTAGACATGCATTTCATATTATAAATTTTCATAGCATGCATTATTCTGCATTTAGAGTAGTGTATATTTTAGGTTAATTGCATCCTTTTTATGGCCAGGGGAGAAGGAGATTTAATTCGAACCCTCGGATTGACAATCCGACCGTACGAATCTGATCAAGACAACAATCGGAGTCTAACACCTCCGAAATCGCTTTGATCGAAGTTCCATAGCACTATATGAATTCTGAGGAAAATCAACTGCCGAGGGACTAGGTGACGCAATTCGGAGCTTCAAATGACAAATCCGACTGCACAGATAGATTCAGCTCAATGATCGCAGCCCAACAGCACAAAAATCGACTCAATTCGACCTATGTAGCAGCCCTCACAAAGGAAAGAAGATGGACGGCCCAGATCACACCACGTGGCACAACCGAGGCCGCCCAGTGCACGCATGTGCCACCACACACGCACAGTAGCATGAGCATGGGCATGCATGGGTGCGTGCAGAGGTAGCAGCAGCGCGGGCGTGCGCGGAGGAGCGCGACACGGGCACGCGGAGCGTGCGCTAACGTAGTGGTAGCATAGGTGCAAGGCTGTCTTCAGCGACATTTGCGGTGGATCTCCAGTGATGTTTATGACCATCACTAATGTCCTGTATATGAAATTGATCCTTCCCTCCACTATAAAAGGTCCCCTACCCCTCCCATTCTTCTTCATCTCTTCCTTTCTTCTCCTCACCACCTTCAAGGCTCTAAAGAGAGCTTGTCCCAAGCCCGAGATGCTCCTCTAGAGTAGAAAACAAACATTTGTTCCCGCCTCTCATCCCCATTCGTGGAGCATCCTGCGACTGTCCTCTCACCTCCTTTGGGAAGAAGATCCTCATCGCGACGACATCCAAGCCCCTCCTTTCTCTGTCGCATCAATAGGTCAGAATGGTCTCAGGTTTTTCAAAATGATGAGTTGCCTCTTATTAAGCGCTAAGTTTAACGCCATTGGCTGGGCGCAATGCAAGTCAAAAGGATATGTCATCTAGCATATTGTGATTAGTGGTAAGAGGGAATATGTGATCATGGTGAATCAGAATCGGGGCCACTAATGAGTACCAAATCATGATGAAGAGTCAATCTAGAAGGTCTATGATACGGATCAAGTTGATTCTTTTCTGGGTATCTATTATTGAGTTTTTTCGGAGGAATCATCGAGAAGATGTAGTGGTCACGGGGCTCTAAAGTAAGATCGTGGTGAGTCCAAGACCCAACAGAGGTGAGCCTAGTCAACATAGCCCAAATGTTTGGTTCCTCTTGTGCAATGTGGCCTAATAGATCATTATCCAACGAGTCATCTTGATTCTTTTCAAGCAGGTGCAAGATCAATTCCTCAAAAAATGACTCGAAGATCGGATCATCTAACGGAACCTCTATAATCCTCATCCCAATCAAAAGTGAATGTTTGGAGGGTGACTATTGGATCATAGAACTCTGATTATATAAATGATTCAAATTATGGGTTGTAGTCACTCTCGGTATCTGCCATGCCCGATTTCTGGAGATCCTCAAAATAATCATCATAATAAAATGTCTCCAAATTCATGGAATACAAATCCGAATCCCATTGAATGTTATCCTATTCCCTAAAATCCATGTGTAGGTCTTCAAGATCAAAGGTAAAAGCCTTCAATACTCTCAATTCGCTGAAATCATGCTCGACTAAATCGAGATCCTCCATAATGCGGAAAACTTCCAATTCTGGTTCTAGGTTTTCTACTACCGAAATGGACATGAGTTCCTGAATCAAACCTAGCTGTTTCACCGAGCATTTTTCTTTTCCTTTGGATGACGCCTCGAAAATACTGATCTCAGTTCACTTGTCTCCAGAGGCGATTATCATGTGCCTTGATTCACAATTAATTATGGCTCCTACACTAGCCAAGAAAGGACTCCCCAAGATTAAGGGCATATCTTCTATTTGTTGCGGCTCATCCATGTCAAGAACTAGAAAATTAGCTAAGTAGTTGAAATCTTTAACTCTAATTACCACATCCTCTACTAGTCCAATTGGGGTGATTACGATTCAGTCAACTAATTGCAGAGTAACATCAGCTGGCTTTAGCTTTCCTATCCATAGTTTCTCAAATAGGGCGGTCGAGATTAGGTTGATTGAAGCGTCGAGATCCAGTACAGCCCACTTAAATTTGTACCACCGATTTTGCAAGGGATCAGTGGGGTGCCTGGATCAGATTTCTTAGGAGGTAGACTATTTTAGATTATAGCACTCACATTTTCAGGCAATGCTACCTTCCTTTGTGAAGATTCCTCCACCTCATTTTTGGATGAGTCAGGCGAGGTGGAGTTGAGAGTGTGGATATCAAGAAATGGGATAGTGACTTGTGCATTCCTCAATGGTCCTCGTATGTCAAATTCAGATACTCCTCTAGTGTGGAGGTGGGGTAAGATTTGGGATAGGGTAATGGGTTGGTTATCCTAGGGGACGGGTTTCAGTTTCCACTTCTTGGTTTTGTCCTCAACCTTGCTGTGTTGATCATAGGTTAGGTAAGATTTAGGAGAAGGACCTCGGGGCCTGGTCTTGTGGTCTTTCTTCATGCCCACAACATTGATCATAGCACGATCATGATGTGGAGGTGAAGGAGAGAGAATTGGACCCTGTTGTCAAACAGCAGGGTTAAGCATTGAGGCTTGATTTGGATCAATTGAAGAGGTGGAAGCTCCAAACACGCAGGTATGAGTCAATGGGCCTGGTTGAGTGTAGCAAGATTGGCCCTAGATTTGATTCACCACATGTTTCTAAGTCGACACGTTGTTTGGATTCGACAGAGGTTGGGAAGTGTACCAAGCTAGTAATTCCACGCCATCTATGCAAGTTGATTGCAAACCTCTATGATCTCTTCTTTGTGATGTTTCTGCATAGCCGCATTAGTCTTCTAGATGTCAACCAGGGCTTGCATAATCATGTTCATTTGATCTTCCTTGCTAGGCCCGGATTGGTAATTCGGGTTGGGCCTAGACTAGGCAGGTTGATACGGTTGCTGAGCTTGTGGTCGGGATTGAAATTGAGGTCTCAAGTTCTAATTATTTCTTAACCACACGAAATTTGGATGATCGCGCCATCCAGGGTTATAAGTGTTGCAGAATGGATCATTCTAGATGGCATGGAGATCCTCGCAGGTCTAAGGAACTTCGACGAAATCAGAATATGAGGGTTCAAAATTCCCCAACTAGAGTAGGCAGGTCCAGAGTTTCCTCCAAAATAAGAATCAAATGGGGTTGGATACGGGTCCATCCCCTAATAAGAGTGGTGGTGAATGTTATGCACGACCTCCCTACTTGAGGGCGGTTGTGCATATGTGCTTTGCTGTGCAATGGTGGCTCTCTACAGATGTCGAGTCAGTTCATCCACCTTTTTCTTACTAATGGAGACCTTATCCAGGCAACTGGCCACCAATTCTAAATCAACGAATGTGGATAGGTCGCGAGTCTCGTGTGCCCCTCTCATGTTTGTCAATGCACGGGTGATCGTCCGGCCAAACACACTCATAAATTCATTGTTTATGAAGTTCTCGCACATGTTCTCGAGAATCTCCCAAATGGTATCTTAATGTTGACCCATGATGTTACTACCACAGGTTGCATTGACAAATAGCCTGATATCCTCATGGAGTCCCTGGTAAAAAGAATGGACTTGTTCCCATTTAGGAACTCCGTGATGGGGGTATTTCCACACGAGATTCAAAAAGCAGTCCCATGCCTCATGAAGTGGTTCTCCAGCATTTTGCATGAAATGCATGATCAAGTGCCTCAATGCGTTGGTGCGACCAACTAGGAAGAATTTATTCAGAAATTCATATTAGAGTTCCTCCCCTGTGTTGATCGGATGAGTCAAAGTCTAATACTAGTGGGTAGCCTTATCCACAAGGGAGAAGGAGAATATCTTCATGAGTAGGATGTCCCGATTCTGATCAGCTGGTCCAAAGGTCTGGGCCAGATGTTTTAGCTGTTTGATGTGCTGGAAGGGATCTTCGGAGTTCAAGCCATGGAATTTGGGGATTACACTGATAACATTCGGCTTTAATTCTGTATCAGGTCCTCCAGCTGGGATTTGCACCCTCAGTAAGATATCTACTGCTGCTGGATTGTAGTGATCTCAATCTGTGGATGCGGTGGGGGATTCATGAATGCAAGGAATAAGTCTGCAAGATTCTGCACTTGATTCTGGATGTTAGGCACATCTTCTTGATTCTCCATGGATGCAAATGATGGAGAGTTGGGCTCAAATGTGGAAGTGTCTGAAGAGATCTTGATCTGATTAGTCAGGAGCACAAACAATTGGGTCGGGGCTTGACCTCGACAAGAATGAACTGCTAATGGAGGCCTCAAGTTTGGTCTTAAGGACCTCCTCCTGAACATGCACTAGAGAACCAAATGAGGGACAGAATGTGTAATTGACCCAATCAAGGCACCCAAAAATTTTGGATGACTAAGGAGGTTCGAGGCGGATGATACCTCTGGATCAGAAACTCACTCACCCGAGAATTACTCGGGCAGCTAGGAAGGGAGAGTCTCGCAAAGACCCTTACACGGTAAAGGGTTCTCACGGGTTACAAGGCTTCCCCCACCCAACCTTCCTTATCACTGAGAATCCAAGTAGATCGGAATGAGCAATCTTGACTCCTAAGTCTACCAATTTTAACCATGTGCATGTGCCTTGAATTTCACTTGAACTTTAGAGTTGATTTGATTTGTGACCTAATTTGAAGGTTGATTGACCCACAGAGTGGACCAACTTCACTTGACCTGCCCTAAGGTTGAGGATGGGTTGGGTCAAAACCCAAATCACCCTGAAGTGGTTTGCAAACAGGTTATTAAGTCCCAAATTTTAGTGATTCAAGTGATTATTAGAGCCTTACTTTTAGGGTTCACTTGATTAAATCAATTCAACCAAGGCTTAGGTAACACATGATGCGAGAAATATGTTCTCTTCAAATCAGGCAAGTGTGTATTCCTAAAACCCTAATATGGAAACCCTAATTTGGTGCTATTTTCCAAATCCAATTCCATCCAGAAATTGGTACCTTAGGCTCAATCAAGAAGGTGAATAGCCCAAGGCACCTTAAGTCCCTAATAGGTGCAAGTATCGAGATGGGGACCTCAAATCAAATCAAATCAGGCAACTCAGATGATGATTACTATGAAATAAAGCGAGTTGATCCTAATTGATTTCCTTTTCAAATTCTCAAAGAGATGAGGGGCTTAAAGAAGGGAATGAGATTACCTGCCCTTGGTGTGGTTCCTTGTGTGGCCAATCTTTGGATTCACCTTGCAAATCACAGTAAATCAAATAAAGCAAGTTAGTACCAAATCAAAATTGTAATCAGTGAATGAAATTCGCATTGTTCCCCGGCAACGGTGCCAAAATGTTGATAGCACTTTCATCGAGTTTAAAATATGCGTAGTAGTATAGTCAACAAAAGAAAATTAACATTTAAATTTATAAGCTCGAAAATCAAACGTGATTCCGAGGTCATTCACAGGGAGCAGGTATGGCTACTCAATTCATTAATCACAAGTATCAAAAATAATATTGCAGGTGAAATCAAAATGATATTCAAAATATAGCAAAATTTATCTCAGAGTGTCAGGTATAAGATGTAAAAAGAAAGGATTAAAATGGTGGTTGAAACCACCAAATTAACCCTAGATTCAAGCTCTAATCAGAATCAAATATTTGAACAATAACTTGCAACCACTAATGACAAATATCCACTTCAGCATAATGGATCCAGAGTAGCCTCAGAACAGAACCAAGTCAGACATCGAATATGAAGCACAGATGCCTTAACCTCCAAGGCCTCAGAAGTGCAGCACAAGGCACAAGCAGTAGAGGCTAAGTGCTGAGCAAGGAAGGGGGTGCACGAATCCCAATGTGCTACAATGCAAAACCCCCCTCCCTCCTCCTCAGATTTCTCTCTCTTTCTCAAACCAAACCCGAGTGAACAGTACTGGGTAAAGGGATCCAAGCCTAGACCCACCAGCGTGCGTGGCGAGTGAGGGCATGTGCATGGAGCATGCAAGCAGGACCTCACCCCAGTTCTCTCAGAGGCAACATGCATAAGGCACAATTGCCTTTTATGCGCTTCACAAGTTTTATCCCACACGATGTGGGACTATCATTGGCTACTTCCCTCCGCGTGCAGCTATTGTAGAATGCTCGTTCAATTGGCTCTATGCTTCACTGCTCGTGCTAGATTGAAGGCCTGGAGAGGTTCATCAAATGAGTCCACTTCGAACGAGAGCAGTGGCTGGTTGGATTATGGCCAGAGTGGAGTGAACGTAGTCGAAGAGGATTGTGGCAGCGATGGACATCCAATGAGAGGCCTGAAATAAGAAAATGGCCTTCCAGCACTATGAAATATGCTCACAAGCTTCACCAGTGTGCGGTGAGTGCAATGGTGGCATTGATGTGGTGGTTGGAGGTGTAGAGTGACCTAGCGACATCGGAGAGGGTGAGCGGATGGTGTGGTGTTCGGTGGAGAGATAGGGTGGTGGTGAGGTGAAATTGGGTAAGGGGTTTTGATAAGGGAGATGAGAAGAAGCTCGTAGAGGTGATCGCAGTCAATTTGGTAGTTTGTGGTGTCAGTGAGAGCTCGTCGAAGCTCATGCCGGTGACGAGGAAGACGAAGGGCGTTGAGGCGATACGGTGGTTTGTCCTAAGACCTAAGGGGCTAGAAGTGTTCTAGAGAGGGAGAGGGAGCTTAGGGAGAGAGGCAGAGAAGACATCTAGCATTGGTAGGCTGGATTTAGAGAAGGTGAAGTTGACGGCAAGGCATCAGCAAGGAAGGAGGGGCGGAGAGTGATCGAACTTTGGTCGGTCGTGGCTGCGAAGAAGAGGGGACGATGTTGGGCCGGTCAATTGGACTGTTGGCTGGCCGAATGAAGGAGTTAGAGAAGCTTT
Organism: Thalassia testudinum; assembly: GCA_037157565.1. Taxonomy (NCBI): domain Eukaryota; kingdom Viridiplantae; phylum Streptophyta; class Magnoliopsida; order Alismatales; family Hydrocharitaceae; genus Thalassia; species Thalassia testudinum. Next base: position 53,508,848 of record JAZHRO010000025.1, on the reverse strand, counting down.
CCGGAGCTGTGGAAACGATGGCCAGAGAAGGTAGAGGAGGGTTGTTCCCGGTCATTTCTTGGCTAGGAAGCATGCTAAGAACACAGCGACTATTTATAGAGCTTAAATGAGAGCTATAAATCAAGAAATAGGCTTGTTTGGCCGAGGTTTCAAGGGAAGAAATTTCCAAATTTTTATTGAGCTCACCTAATCCCTAGGGATCAGTTTAGGATTCCTAAAGTAGCTCGATCGATCGTGAATCACCTCTACATCAAACCCTCCAAATTTATAAGGATTTGGATCTGATCTAAGGTAGAAATCCTCCCTCGAATCTCGGCTGTGGTGCTTTCACACCAATAATTGCGGTAGGGACCCAAATGTAAGGAAGATGGGAAAGTTAGGGGGCCAAATGTAAGAGACCTAAAACATAGGGGCTTGAATGTTAGAAATAGATATTTTAGGGATTAAATTGCAAACTAGGTCAAGATGGACTTTGATTGGACCTAAATTTTGGTGCTAACCTAATTTGAACCCAAGGAATCTAATAATGAACTTGGATTCGAGTTTTTACCATGTTTGACTGGATAAATTGCAGAGAAGCCCAAATTATGGTAAATTCCCGTCTGAAACTCTATTACGGGTCAAAATGGGTTCAGATGGTCAAACCAAAGGTATCAAACCTCTTAGAATATTTTTTGATGAATGTTAGAAGGTTTAGATTAATTTTATCTAGGCCAAAACCTCTTCAATTTAAGTGGGGTTGATAATTAGGGCTTTTAGTATTGTTTTCATTCTCGAAATACGTAAAATCCTATTTCAATCAGTGTAAACCCACTTTCTAGACTTTTATGCTCAATTTTCCTTTAATTAACTCCTAAGTGATCCAGTGGTTAATCTGTGTTTGTGATGTGATGTTAAAATTGCAGAACTAACCCTATTTCTTTGGTTTCTCCTTAAATCTGAATATCGTGGAGTTGTGACCCTCAAATGATTAAGTAGGAGCTTTTACCACTTAAACCTAACTAATTGTGGCTAGTTAGGGCTCATGATGTTGTTACCATCAATAACGCATCTTCGAGGGGAATATTTTTCATTTCTCTCCACGTCGAGAACTTGTCCATTCAACTTGTATCTTTGAGCCACTCCTAAGTCAACTTTTTGGGAAACCATTTTCAGAACATACACTTTTTTGGCATTTTTTTTCATTATGTGCATTGAACAAGATCGATGTGTGATTTTTGGGTGCTTAGGTTACCAAGTCCCACAAACCAAAGGCAGGCAATAGGGCGGAATACTCCCTAAGCCTTAGACTTAATACATCAGCCTCGCAACTCCCTCAATCTCTTGAGGAATAGTCCAGATCTTAACAAATATGTAAGTATTTAAGCCCTAAAATAGACCCAAGAGGCCTAAAGTCGTTATCCCTCACTTATCTCCTCTTTAGCACTTTAGGACTTAATTCATCATCTGATCTAACCCAGAACTTAGGTAACTCTTCCATAATCAAATGCTGGGACCAGCATAATTTTTTCACCTTTTCCTCTCTGTCTCTCTCTTATTCTTTCTCTTTTTTCTCCACACTATATTTACAATTCACCTCACAAAAATTTCATCACCTTCCTTCTCATGTCCCCTTTTTTTTGTGCAATAAAAGTCATAATTACATACATGCAAAATATGTATAAATGCTATGTACAACCTTAGGTTATACCCTCCCATGCCTAGATCTAACAATGTCCTCATTTGAAAGCAAAGGCAAGGAAAGATATTACCTGAGGTAGAGTGTTTGGAGCTAAGGCTCCTCCAGCCTGTAGGTGTCTAATACCTGGCCATCAGAAAGAGTGACATACAGTTTCAAACATTGGCCATTTACCTTGAAAGTCTCACTAGATGAGGGATTTGTATCTCAACTACACCATGCAGGAACACCTATGTGATAGTATATGGCCCATCCCAACGAGACTTAAGTTTCCTAGGGAATAGCTTGAGTCTAGAATTGAACAGCCAGACTCATTGGTTGGGCTCAAAGGTTTTAGGGAAGATGTGTTTATCGTAAATGATCTTAATGTGCTCTTTATAAGCTTAAGCAATCTCATAAGCCTCATTCCTCAATTCTTTAAGCTCGATCAGTTCCAATAAGCGCACTTTGCCTACGTTCTCAAGATCCATGTTGACATTCTTAATAGCCCAATAAGTTCTATGCATAATCTCAATAGGCAAATGGCAGGCTTTGTCATACACTATACATAAGGGAGACATACCCAAGGGGGTCTTAAAAGCAGTTCTGTAAGCCTATAGTGCATCATCAAGTTTCTTCAACCAATCTTCCCTGTCGGGCCTTATAGTTTTCTCCAGAATTTGTTTAATCTCCATATTGGACACTTCAACCTATCCACTCATCTGCGAGCGATGTGGGGTGGCCACCTTGTGGGTGACACCAAGACTTTTGAGTAGACAGGTGAAGTGTGCACTCTTGAAATGAGGTCCCCCATCACTAATGACCGTCCTCGTGCAGCCAAATTGGGAAATGATATTGACTTTAACAAAATTGAGGACCACGAAGTGATCCTTAGTCCTAGTCGAAATAGCCTCTATCCACTTTAGCACATAAACAACTACCACGAGAATATATTCATAGCCGTGAGACGATGGGAAGGGGCTCATGAAATCTATGGCCCAGACGTCAAATATCTAAACAGAAGAATAGGTTGTTGGGGCATCTCATCCCATTTCCTGATCATTCCAGTCTATTGACAACAAAGACATGCCCCCACAAAAGTATGTGTGTCTTTGAAAAGTGAGGGCCACCAGAACCCAAACTGGAGAACCTTATATGCATTCTTCACAATAAAGTGTCCTCCACAGTGCAGTGTGTGATAGAAATTCAAAACACTATGTTGTTCCTCCTCTGGAACACACCTACGCAAGACCTGGTCATGGCCAATTCTAAAGAGCTCGGGGACCTCCCTGTGATAATACTTAGTGTCAACAAGAAATCTATCTCGTTGCTGCTTATTCCACGTACTGGGGGCTTCGCCAGTGACCAAGTAGTTGATGACATCAGCATACGAAGGTGTCGTTGGTTGTACCACCATCACTGTTTCACTAGGAAAAGTGTCATGAATGTCTCCTGATAGGGTTGAGGCCCGGTGAGCATATTTTCATGAGCAAAAATAAGGGTTTTGGGAGAGCCCATCGTCGTAGTCGCAAAAATCGCTACCAAATTAAATTTATACCAAAACTCGAGGTGAGTCTCGAGTCGAAAATAGGGAGCCAAACGTTTGGTTCTGAAATACGTGCTTTTAGTTTTATTTGTTTTTGTTATTTTTATCTTTTGAGATTTTTTTGGTATTTTATAAGGCAAGAGATCAAATCGATAATATCTAGCTAATCTACTTGCAAAATAAGAAGAGAAAGAGATAAAATATCAATATTTAGCTAACCAAAGTTTACTACAGACAATCAAAGAAGAAATCACAACTACACTAGAAAGCGGTAAAAGATAGAGAAAGATGAGAAGAGTCCCCTTCAATGGTTGCTTGGAGGATGACTCACTCTGACATCGCCAAGATGAAGGTGGTGGGAAGTTGAAGGAAGGAGAATAGCGACGAAGGAAGGAGGATGGGGTAGGACGGCGTTGTGGCAAGGATCTTCTTCCCGAAGGTGGTGAGAGGATGGCCACGAGATGCTCCACGAATGGGGGTGAGGTAGGAAAAAATGTTTAATTTCTACTCTAAAGGAGCATCCTGGGCTTGGGACAAGCTCACTCTAGAGCCTTGGAGGTGGTGAGGGAGAGAGAGGAAGAGATGAAGAACGTGAGGGGTAGGGGTCCTTTTATAGTGGAGGAGAAGAGGCTTTTCGCACATGGACAATTAGTGACATCCATAAACATTACTGAAGACCCACTGCAAATGTCACTGAAGACCAATGAGCCCACGCATGGAGTTTGAATGCTGGCATGCGCTGGCGCACGCCCATGTCCCATGCTTCCGTGCCACGTGCTCACTGCACTGCACGCTATGCACACCCGTGCCTCGTGCTAGATGCATTGTGCGCTTGCAACTACTTAATTGGAGATTTAGGGGGCATTGCGGGTCTTGAACCCGCGACCTCCCCTTTATGATAGGGCTCGAGACCACCACGCCAAGGTCTTCACTTTGTAAAAAAGGTGAAATCTTTTGCTCCAGTTGGGGATGGTGATGTGGCCATTGGATCTTGATCTAACAGCCCAAATATGATGGGCGTGAAAGAAAGAGAGGTGGTAGCGGCCCTTGGGTGGCCTAGATAGCACCACTTAGTGCGATCTAGAATGTATATCTTCTTTCCTCTGTAGGAGCTGCTACAGATGTCAGATCGAGAAGTTTTTTGCACTATTAGATTTATCATTTGACATTCCGAATTGCATCACCTAGCCCCTTCGCCATTGACCTTCCTTGGACTGCATAAGGTGCTATGAAACTCCGATCAAGTTGGTTTCAGAGGCGTTGTACTCTGATTTTTGTCTTGATCAAATCTGTACGGTTGGATCATCGATCCAATAGATTTCCTTCTCTCATTGACACAAAAGGACACGAATTAGCCTAAACTTTATACAAACTATTCTAAATGCAGAATGATACATGCTATGCAATATTTATAATATGAAATGCATTTCTAAGCTTAGGAACATGTGTAAATAACAATTTTAACTTAAATGGATGTGTCTACATCATACCCCCATGCTTATCTTCGTTAAGGCATTAGTTATTTATGAACAAAAGGAAATTTCAACTAAGATCCTAAATTACGAAGACTCAAAGTGCCCGAGTGCTTGCCAAAATGCAAATTGCCTAAGTCCTCGACTTATTTTGAAAAGGGAAGATACATTTTTCTATTTTTTCTTCTTTTCTAATTTTTTTTTTGGATTTTTTTTAGTTTGGAGTTTCTGGGCAACTTTCTACGACTACCCAACCCACCCAAGATTCGAATAGAACTTCAAGTTCTAAGCTTCTTTATGAATGTGATAGACTTACTAGGCGGCCGTTAAAATGGACTTCAGGTTTCTACGTCCCTAGATGATCTTAAGAGTTTCTACCTAAAGGTTTATCTTTCTGATCAGTAACTTTCTCCCTACTTTTTTTATTTTTTATGGGGTCAACACAAGGGCGAACCCAATGTATATCTCCCTGGTTTATTCTACTTCCCTGCTTCTTCCCTAAATGTTTTGGGAATTATTTATGCATTTTTATGAGCTGGGCTTTGGACAACCGACCAATGAGTCATTACCCACGACAACTTGCCAGCCATACTCATGCGGTGAAGTATGATTTTTTTTTTCCTCCTTTTTCTATTTTTATTTTTGAGTATCATTTTTTTCTTTTTCTAAGTAGGTAGCTTCCTTGATCTAAGATTTACTTAAAGGTAGTAGAAAGAGTATGGTCATGTAGCTGGGCTCTGGACAATCGGCTAATGGATTGTTATCTACAACTTGCCAACCATACTACCCTAGAAAGTTCATTAGCTAACTAATTTCCGTAAAAATCGTCGAAAAGTGAGTCAGTGCAAATAGTGTGTAGATGCTTTAGATTTAAAGTCCCCTTAAATCAGAGGGTAGGTTGATAAGTCACATACTTATCACCCTAATTTATCAACCAAATTAAAGTAAAATTAACGTGGCAAGGACTTGAAAACAAGTCCACATTTTAGTTGACACCTGAACTGATTAAGCCCAAAGACTTGAAGAGTCTAAGTGTTCAAGTCCTAAAGTATCGTCTCCTAAAGTTAACAGCTCTTAATGCCTAAGTTCTCTTCTCCTAATTCTATTTTTTTTAAGAAAATAAAAGAAATTCCATAGAGCTAACAAAATAATTTTAGAATTAAGTATCCACCCCCCATGCCTAAATGATGCAATGTCCTCATTGTAAAAATAAAGACATGAAAAGGGCAGAATAAACAGAATATCACCTAAATTTCATGATAAATCCGATCAGCTCCGTAGAGAACACGGAATATACACACGTGCTAAGTTTATTACCTTTAGCTAAGCATAATATACAAACAATGATGAAATTAAGAATTCACAAGTGCAAGTCAAGATCATAATTAAAAGATTGATCCTCAAACCCACCAGTAGGAGATGTCCACAGATGTGGACCTGATTATGATGCAAGCCCATGCCCCAGGGTCAAGTGGTTCCAAGGCTCTGGATGAAAATCACCCAAAATCGAAGATTGTTATGCTTGCGGGGCCGAGGCTGCGATTTTGTGGTGTGCAACCCAAGTCTAAAGTGGCGAACAATGGGAAGATCCGATTCAATAGATTTGGGTGTCCACTTAGAATTCAGCTCAGAAAGATAGTGAATTGTTCTATACTTGGGTTGCACGTTAAAGATATCATAAGGGTCCTCATAAAAGGTTGGTGGTTTTAGGTCAATAGGAACCCTTAGATCCAAGAATGTGTTTCCCTTAGAATTAGCCTCCTAAATTTTCATTTCCAAATTTCTATCCTCCAAGATCAATGTTTCCAGGACCTCCAGATTGTTGTATACCCCATCAAAGATATTCAAGTCAAACAATTGTGGCTGAATCAGAATTGACTTGGATTTAATCATTTCCAAATCAAAATCGTTCATCTCTTTCGGGTGTGTTTGAATATTAGGGCTACCGATTGGATGATCTATTATAATAAGATCAGAATCCTCCATGTCAGCCCCAATCGGATCATAATCTTCAATTATCAGGCTATCAAATGGTTAGTCATGCTCCTCTAGCCCGTTTGTCTCACTAAAATCATTTTCCTTAACTTCAAGTGAGACTTCACTAAAAGATTCCTCACCCTCAGAATTAAAGAATCCTTAATCCTCATATATGTCTCAAAATCACATGTTACTCCTTGGTCTATAGAGACATTTTCCCTCACTCCCTGGCTCAGGGGTCTCGAGTGAGAAAAATGCATCATCCTCGATTGGTTGCTCTAACCCAACCTGGTCATCCCCGGTCACAGAAAATGTGTCCCCCTCAATAGGCGCCTAAGCGGGTTCAGACATTGGCTCTCCTAAAGGGGGCTCATCTTAGGAATCATCCCAAAATTGGACTAAGGCAACCACGAACTTCATCCTCAATCTTGATAATTTCCCATGTAAAAACTCACCTACGCCCCTATCCTTAACATCTTGGAGCCAATCCAATAAAGAACTATTAAGCTCATCAATATTTTGATCATAGGCTCCAATGCTTCAGTACATGGTGTTGGCTGAGCTTCTAAAGATTGTATAGTGGTTTTCAAGTTAGCCAACACCCTATCCTGGACTTGGTTCACTTGAATCGAATGGTTTGGTTCAGGGTTGGGTGGGTTTGGGTTAAATCTAAGGGAGTCAAGAAATTGAGGTTCTTGAGTCCCTCCCTAATAGTAGGTCGCTTCGGGTTGTTCAAAGAAGAGTGATGACCTATATTTACTATAATCCTAGGGAGGGTAGGTGTTATGATCATCATATCCTTCCTAATTGTAGATCAGGTTGGTTTGTTCATAAGAGGCGGTAATCTATAATTAGTGTAGCTCTGTGAAGGATAATAATCATGATCATGATGTCCAGGGTTAGGTCCTAGACATTGAGGTCCGGAATCATATCCCCAATCAAAGTTCTCCCAACTAGTGGATGGGTAATCATAAGTCAAGTCAAGATAGTAATCATCTTGAGGATAAGTAGTGGTAAGAGGGTAGGATTGAAAATGTGTGTAGAATGTGGAAGCATACATGGTGAAGTAGGAGGGAAAACAGAGGAAAGAAAGGTGCCCTGCAGAACAATTAATCAAGTAAGGTTTAATGCCAATTAAGGGACAATGAATTTGATGTTGTCCTTACTCCCAAAGGTAGTAAAGTTGGGTGGGCCAAGTAAGGGGAGCATGTCTTGAGGGCCGCCAATTATGCCAAACCTTTGCTTACTTAAGTTGTTTAACAATCGGGCCCCCCAACTTAGCACCTTTTGAAGCAAGCAGACGTCACTAATTCAAAATGCATACAAGAGAAACCGTGAAATGGACTCAATGAATCCTAGGTCCAACATTTACTCAATTTTAATTAAGGCTTGGAATGTGATGGGCCCTTTAGATGAGTTGTGCCCTTAATGATCAGTTTAAAAATGTGTGTGTGTGCATAACCAGGGTTTTCAAACAAGATTTTTTTTTTTTTGAAACAGTGAGGAAAGCTACCGTTAAACGATAGCAATCCAGAGGAAAATATATTTTAGATCAAACAAAACATTACAAAAAAGATCCCCAACTGTGTATGAGGGACCAGCATTCATTTACAATTTTCTCACATCTAACCGGTCTCTCCTGAAAAAACTTTTCGTTTCGCACCCTCCACACACACCATAGAATGGCAACCATACCCCTGTACGGCCATCCAGGAGTAACGAACCTCTACCAAAGTGAATCCCAGTTGGGAAGAGGTTCTAGGCAAATCGTCCTCCAAATCTTGTCTGTGACCAAGCAAGAGGAAAAAATATGTGACGTATTGTCAGTATGTAAACCACAGAGATGACAAGCATTCAAAGTAGTCCCCATTCTTCTATGTCTAAGATCACTAGTGATCAGGCCTTCCCGTCTGCAAAGCCACAAGAAGATTTGAACCTTCAAGGGGATTTTCAATAGCCATATTTTCTTGTCAATTGGATCATTCTCCATCTCAGTGTTTGACCTGATGATCTTCTCATAGGCCTACTGCACTGAAAATACTCCATTCCAGCCATAAGTATCAGCCACATTCAACCTAGGATGCACTTGTTGTAGTGCAGCCATAAGGTTCTGCCTATCCTCCCATAATCAAGTGCCAGATCTACATTGTTCCTGTCCTTCCAGCCTCCAGCATCCCTCTACAACATACCACAGACTGCTGACTTTAGCCTCCTTATCTGCAGCAGCAGCATAAGCGCTCGGGTGTGCATCTTTTAGATTCCCCAAACCTGACCAATGTTAATTCCACAGACTGAAATCACTGCCATCTCCAAGTCTAGGCTGCAACAGATGCTAATTGTTGCTGATTGCAAGGGTAACTGATTGCCAAAAAGGGGAAGGTTTCACTGGTTGTAGCCTCTTCAGAGCACTATTAGATCCACCATAGCTGTCCTTGATTAAGTTTGCCACTAAATGCTCCTTGCAATCCAGAATCTTGATGGCCCATTTAATCAGTAGGGCTTCATTGAACTCCTTAAGCGCCTTAATCCCCATACCACCTATCTCCTTTGGCCTGCAAATCTTATTCCATCTGATGGGCTACATAAAACCACCCTCATGGCCAGTTCCTTTCCAAAAAAATCTTTTCCTCATAACATCCAAACGTTTCCAAATAGACTTTGGGGCCTTAAAAATGCTAAAGTAAAAGACCGGGATGGATGTTATGATTGAGTTAAGGAGGATTAATCTCCCGCCCTTTGACAAGAATTACTACTCCAGGCTTTCAACTTGCCAATGACTTTATCAAACAAGATATTCCAATCATTTTTCTTCAGCTTTGCAGCTCTCAATGGCAGTCCTAGGTACCTCATTGGTAGTTTAGCTCAAGGTGATCCCAATGTATTCTCCAACTCCTTCTGCTCCTGCTCATTCATGCCAAAACATATCAAAGTAGACTTTTCCTTATTCAATTTCAGCTGTTGGTAAAGATCTTTGGGGACATTTCAGGCCTGAAATGTCCCCAAAGATCTTTACCAACAGCCCCAGAGCATGTGCAACAGGCTTGGTCCCTTCCACAAAGAAGACCGTGTCATCTACATATTGCAAAATGGGGGCCAAGGTTCTCCTGTTAGATAGTGAATACCCTCTGAGTATCCCCACCTCTGCCAGTCTGCAAGCATACCTTGCAAGCCCATCCATTGCAAGGTTAAAGATCAGGGGGGCTAGAGGGCATCCTTGTCTAACCCCATGCTGAGGTTGAATCCAAACACCGCATGGCTTCCCATTGATCAGTGGAGAAAAGGAGGCAGTTGTGATACAATGTTTCATCCACTGGATCCACACAGGAGGAAATCCTCTCCTTTTAAATACCTCCCAGAGATATGACCAAGAAATCGAATCATATGCCCTTTGAAAATCAACTTTCCACATGAATGCCTTGCACTTCCTTCTATGCCATCCACTCACCATTTCCTGAGCCAAAATGAAGGATTCTTGGAGTGATCTATTTTGCAGAAAGGCAGATTTCACTGGATGGATTAGGCTCTATAGAACAGTTCTCAACTGGTTAGCTAATATCTTTCTCACTACAAGGTAGATGGAATTTGATAGTGAGATCAGCCTAAAGTCTGAAAACTTCTCTGCTCCCAATGACTTAGGTAGTAAGAATAGATATGATTTGTTAATCTTTTCAAAACCAGCATTTCCCTTCTCAAACTCTCTAATGACTTCCATCACTTCCTTGCCCACCACATTCCACATCTCTCTATAAAAGAAAACTTGTATCCCATCAGGGCCTGGAGAACCTTCCATATTAAGCTCTTTAATTGCCTGCAGGGTCTCATGTTCAGTGATGGTTGCTGTCAGCTGAGAAGCCTGTTCACTTGTCACACCAGGCGCATCATTTCCTGCCATTCTCCATTCCCCCCTCTTAATTGCCCGAGAGTTATCCCTATAATATTTGATAGCTTCTGACCTTATCTCCTGAATGGAGGAGATCCTATGTCCATCTTTGAGAATAGAAGAGATAAAATTTGCACGCCTCCGAGAGCTAGCCGCAAGATGGAAGAATTTCGTGTTGGCATCTCCCTCCTTAAGCCATAATTGTCTTGATCTCTCCCTCCAATCAATCTCCTGTTTAAGATCTTCATCCAATATCACACCCTGCCACATCTTCCTATCTGCAAGTTCTTCCTCTGATAAAGGACCTGCTGCTTCCTTAGAGTCCAGCTCCTGAATGTTACTGAAAGCCTCTATCCTCCTTTGCTACCTTACCGTGTTCACAATATGCCATACTCTTTTAAGACTGTGAGCAAAGCAGTCAGCTTGGATGCCAATCTGATAGTAGCAGAACCCTCCACCTTTTTAGCTTGCCACCAAGAACTAACCATCTAACAGAACCCTGGTTCATTCAGTCATGATCTTCTAAGCTTGAAGTATGAACCGACTTGGACTTCTTCCCCACTATCCCAAACCAAAGGGGTGTGATCAGAGAAGGGTCGGTCCAAGACACTAACAGTCGACAGCTGAAATCTTTCAAGGATGTTCACATTCCCAAAAAATTTGTCTATTTTGGAAACTAGCCCATTACCATTGCGCCAAGTAAATTCAACACCAGAAGACGGGTACTCACTCAGTTCAAGAGATTGAACCACCATTTGGAAGCCAATAGCTGAGCTATTTGTGTCACCAATGGGCATGTCTGCCCCTATTAGCACACAGTTGAAGTCACCTCCTGTCAACCATGCTTCCCCCTACACCAGTTCAGTTGCAGTAGCCCCTTCCTCCCACAACTCCTACCTAGAAGAAGCAACACAGGGGCCATATACCCCAATAACCCAAATACATTCATGCCCCTGGTGAATTTGGAATTTGCAAGTCAACATGTGCCTGGCCTTATGAACTTCCAGACATTGTGGCCACACCTTTCTCCACCAAATGGCAATGCCCCCCGATCTACCCTGTGCATCAACCTTCACACATTCATTCATCCCCGTAGCCAACAGGTCATACCATAGTTTATCAAAGTTATTCTCAATGTGCATCTCTTGAATGATCGCACATTCAATCCCCCACTCTCTCAAATATCTCATCAGAGAAGCCCTCCAGCTTTTGTTGCACAGCCCACGCACATTCCAAGTGAGGATTCTCATCTATCCTCATGAGATCCCTCCCCCCTGAGGTTCTGACACTTGCATACCTGCATAACCTCTGCAATCTTGTCTTCATCCAGTAATAGGTCAGCCTTTGATTTCCTCTGTCTGAGGCTATAAGGTGATCTACCCTTAACAAATTTAGCACGAAAACCACCATCAAATTTAAGACCCTCCATCTCTTGTAGATCCTGTTTCTCCTTCAAGGAATCAAGTTGAGTCTCTTGTACCCCCTGCCCCTCAGCATCCTCACCGTCTGGCAGCTCATTCCCTACCACCACAGACGTTGGCCTTGATGCTTCCACCCAAACCAATTCCTCCTTCTCTCCAACCATTACCTCCCCCCTTTCCCCCAACTGATGGTCCTCGCGTTTTTGACAAGAGGGGGATTCTTTAGATGGAGCCATACACACGTCCTGCGCAACCACCTCTTCAATAGCTTCAGAGTCAGACGACTTATCTTGCTTCACTACAGTGTCACCCACCGTGAACCTCAGCCGCAGCAGCCATGAACTCCCACCACACCTCAGAATCAAGCTATCAAGGACTGAGCCAACTTTAAACACATTGACCATCACGTTTAGCGAGCATCCATTGCCCTCTAGCAATCCTACAATCGCATCTTCTACCATTGAGGCAAACCCTGATATCATGGATGCCACGACCTCCTTCGACCTCAGATACAAAGGTAACCCCTTGATCTCAAGTTTTCCCGATCTGGAACCCACTCTCTGGGGTGGCCTCTCCAGCAGGGCTCCATCAAAGGGAGAAACCAATCTCCATATCACCGTTAGGCCATCATTGCAAGATGTTGGAAATCGCAACCTCTCAACATCCATCATCCCCAGCCCAAATAGGACAAATCGTGTAGGCAACAAAAAGGCAGACTGCCAGGAATTGGTCGAAGGGGAAAGAGAGCTTACCATATTGCGCACGTTCTCCGGCGTCGGTCTCCCAATCATAACCTCTCCGATCAGTGCTCCACGCAATACCAACTCTGCCGCTTTGATGTTCTCTATCATAGGTACCTCCACATCAACCATATGCCCCCCAAAGTTATGCGAAGATGGGGGCGGTGGAGGCGTCTGCAAAGCCCTAGAATTCAAAATTTTAGAGCGCGGGAAAAGGTGGTCTTTCATCTGCCCCCAAGACCTCTACACGAATCCCTCTTGTGACCAAATCCCCTGCACTCTAAACACACAATGGGAGATCGGCAAGTAGCCGCCATATGTCCCCGTCCCCGTCACCGGCACTGGAAACACACGATCCCGTCGTTCTCCCTTGTGCCCCTTCTATCAGTCCACCTTGCCTCCATCGCCCTTTTACCATGCATATCAAAGTCTCTCCTCTCCTTCCGCCTCCATGCCCTCGACCTCCAAGTTGTCCATCCTTCGTCTTCCCTGATTCTACCGGTCGCCGCCCTGACGCCGCCTGCTGTCGCCCCGAGCCCGCCTGACATCTTTTCCCTATCCTCTGACCGTATATCTCCCCATTCAAACAAGATTATTTGATGATGTATCTTTTAGGGTTTAATCTTGTTTAGTAGCTTTTAGGGCTTAATCTTTAGGTTCGTTCAATCAGGTTCAATAGAACACTCCAAATTTTGAAAGCACAAGTGTAGATATATTCCTTTAAAAATCAAAAATAATGTGGAGTGCCTAGTTAAGCCTTAAAAATCAACCCTATGGGGCAAGCTACGAATGCATCACTTTTATCTTAAGTGGTGCAACCCAAACAAATCAGCCAATTAGCCTATTCACACCACAGATTAAGGCACACAATGTCTTAACCTAATTAGATTTCTACTCACTTATGTGCATTGAGTTGAAGTGTACCGGATCCACAGGTCAAATTCTGGTTAAGTGGTAGAATCAATGTGATTGTGCACCTTAGGTTGAGAAATTTGTGGGTGTTTAACTGTGTAACTTTCAGTAAATCCCACAATCAAATAGCTTTTTATATTTTTTTTAATTTATGTGGGTGGGTAAGGTAAGGTGAAGTGACAATCAAACAACCAGGACTAACCTAGGGTTTATGCAAGCTCCTAGGTCGGTTTGGGTTTGATTTATTAGTGAGACGAAATGAAATCTAGGGTGGGTGTGGTGGGGATACACTTATGGAACCTTCACCCACACTTTTCTCCGATCTAACCGCTCTGGCCCACCTCAAAAGAGTACCTGCAATCACAGTAAGATCAGAGAAAATGTGAGATAAAAGTTAAGTAAGGCGGAAAAATGTGAGAGAAACCAAAGACCATTACCTCCTCGGCAATGGCGTTGTTCGTCACGCTTTTGTGCGGGTTTAAAAGAGAATGTCACGTTGTAGTATAGCCGATAAAGCGTTCAAACAAATAAAGAGTTTTTATTACTCGAAAACCAGAGTATCCGAGATCGAACACAGGGAGCAAATGGAATTTACTACTAATCTCAAATGTAATTGAACACTCTAATTTACTCAAAACTTTAATTCAAATATGAATGTATGCGGTTAAAAGTAATTATGACAAAAGAAATGAAATTGGACGTCTGATCTTGTGATCAGACATCTTAAAAGTGTTATTCTTCTCTTTGATATTTCTTTCTCTTCTTCTCAGCAGTCTCTCCTTCTTCCTTCTGATCTTGGCTTCTGCGAAGGCTTCTTCTTCCTCTTCTCTTCTCTTTGCAGTCTTCACTTGGCCTCTCTTCTTTCTCTACAGTCTCTCTTCTGCCTTCTTCTTCTTCTTCTGCGAAGGCTTCTCTTTCCTCCTCTTCTCTACCTTGCCTTCTTTCTTCCTTCTCTTCTTCTTCCTCGTGGCTAAGTCTTTCTTCCTCAACGTTCAGCCTACCTGCACAGAGCAAAACCTATCCTTTCCCTCTACCCGCGCGTCTCTCTCTCTCAGCAATTCACTCAAGGACGCTCTCCCAGAGCCACACGGGTAATTGGGTCAGATTTCGCACCTGGGACCAGGCGCACCTACAAGTGGGTGATGCGCGAGGAGTGCGTAAGTTAGGGTCGGGTCGGATCCTGCCAGATCCGCGAGGTGAAACCGCGGACGAGGCGGGTGCTAGGGCAGGTGAGGGACCTCACCCCTGTGCGTTCAAAGGCAACCAAACAATATCACAAATTCAACTTATACCACAGCAGCGCCTCATATTTCCACAATGTGGGACCATCTGGCCTGCCCCAATTTCGCGCGCCCGCAGAGCTTTCTTCGTGCAATTGCCCAAGGCTGCGGGCCTCTCAGTGCTACCAACTGGACCCGAGGGCTTCGCACTTCTCGCGCGAGTCTGCTGCGCCTGAAGCCTGGAGGACCTGATCCTGGAGCTGCTGCGAAGCTGCTTGCTGCTTCAACCGTCAATGGCGGCAGGGCTGAAAACCTATCAAACACAAGCACGGCCTATTGGCCTAATCAGACCAGCTGGGCACCTTCGCAGTGGCACGACGAAGATGGTGAGCGGTGCTGCAGGCCGCAGGATGGCCTAGGCATGCGTGCCTAGGTCAACTTGTGGCCGGAGGTGTGGGGTTGTTCGGGGGGCTATTGTGGAGGTGTGGAGTGGTAGTGGAGGGGCGGAGATTGTTCCCTATGGTGAGGCGGAGCTTATGAGAGTGATGGCAAGCCGTGTGGAGGGGCGGAATGGTGGCAACGGCTCACCGGAGGTCGGTCGGAGGCGAGGAAGATGGAGGTGGTCAGCGTCGGTCGAGGGGCAATTCAATGGAATAACAGGGGAAAAAGAGAGAGGGGAACACGGGGAGTAGTTCTAACCTAATTGTAGGGACGAAAGGAGACGGAGGGTGGACAGTTGTACCTGCTGTCACCGGAGAAGACGCTGCCCAGTGGGGAGGACGGCGGCGACGACGGGGCTGAGGCGGCGTGTGCAGGTGTTGCG
Source organism: Thalassia testudinum (assembly GCA_037157565.1). Lineage (NCBI taxonomy): Eukaryota > Viridiplantae > Streptophyta > Magnoliopsida > Alismatales > Hydrocharitaceae > Thalassia > Thalassia testudinum. Next base: position 53,493,200 of record JAZHRO010000025.1, on the reverse strand, counting down.
CGACGCGGAGGAGAATCAAGAGGATAACTCTGCCACTGGTTTTGTGGCAAAGCGAAGAGGATGGGAGAGGGAGCTCGCCGGAGCTTGCTGGACACTTGGCCGGAGAAGAAAGAGACGAATTGGGGGTGGAAGTCTAGCCAAGTCAAGCTAAAGATCTGCAGTCGGGCTTAGAGGTTCTTTTATAGGCACTGGGTCGTGCTCAGAGCGTGGAGGGCACGCCTATTGCCCCTGATGGCTCACCGGAGTAGGAAATAGGTTAGATACCCAAATCCCTCGTGCATTCGCACGAGAGATTGGGTTCACACAAGAGATTGTGATTGGCCGTAGATGGAAGGGAATTCTTCAGAGAATCTCCCTTCCATTTCTGGGAGGGAATCTCTAAGGAATCAGAGAGTAATCCCTCTCTAAACCTCGCCAGAGGTTGCTTCTGCCCTAACAATGGCGGCAGACCTGATTGCAAAGGTGACGAGGAAATTAGGGGGCTCTCTGCAAGGATTTTCAAAATATAGGGACCAAGTTGTGATTTGGGTGTACTAAATTGAAAAGTAGGTCAAGATGACCTCCCCTTAGGTCCAAATTTTGGTACAAACCTAATTTGGACCTAAGGAATCCAATGGTGAAGTTGGATTTTAGGTTTGACCTCATTTGACTGGACATTTTGCGTAAAAACCCAAATTAGGTTACTTGAAGAGCTAGGACCCTAATCTAGGTCAAACTGGGTTCCAGAGGCCAAATTAAGTGTTCTAAACCCTAGAGGATATTTTTCCATGATTTTTAGAGGGTTTACTTGATTTTTATCCTGATCGAAACCTTGTTAATTTAAGCAGGTCTATTTTAGGGTTATCAAATGTCATTTAATTCCTAAATTGCACATAAACCCCTGTCTGATTGAATCAACCCACTTTTTATCTTATTTAGACCTTTTGACCTATGTTTGCCTCTGAGAAATCCCATTTATGTACTGCAATGGTAAAATTACAGTTTTAACCTTTAATTCATGTTTTCTTCTCAGAGTGCTTATTCCTTCATTTAGGCCTTCTTCTAGGTTATGTAGGAGCTTTTATCTTCTTTATTGGGTCAAAATGAGCTAGTTATGGCTCATGATGAGACTCTCATCAGGCGCCAAAATGGTGAGCATATTTTCACGAGGGAAAATCAAGGTTTTGGGAGAACCCGTCATCGTAGTCACAAAAATCGCTACCAAATAAAATTTATACCGAAGCTCGAGGTGAGTCCCGAGTCGAAAACAGGGAGCCAAACACTTGGTTTTGAAATCATTGCTTTTAGTTTTATTTATTTTTGTTGTTTTTATCTTTAGAGATTTTTTTTGGTATTTTATAAGGCAAGAGACCAAATCGATAATATCTAACTAATCTACTTGCAAAATATAAGATATATATATAATATCAATATTTAGCCAACCAAAGTTTACTACAGACAATCAAAGAAGAAATCACAACTACACTATAAAGCAATAAAAGATAGAGAAAGATGAGAAGAGTCCCCTTCAATGGTCACTTGGAGGATGACTCGCTCTGACACCGCCAAGATGAAGGTGGTGGGAAGTTGAAGGAAGGAGAACAGCGACAAAGGAAGGAGGATGGGGCAGGATGACATCGTGGCGAGGATCTTCTTCCCAAAGGTGGTGAGAGGACGGCCACAAGATGCTCTACGAATGGGGGTGAGAGGCAGGAAAAAATGTTTGATTTCTACTCTAGAGGAGCATTCTGGGCTTAGGACAAGCTCTCTCTAGAGCCTTGGAGGTGGTGAGGGAGAGAAAGGAAGAGATGAAGAAGAATGTGAAGGGTAGGGGTCCTTTTATGGTGGAGGAGAAGAGGCTTTTCGCACATGGACAATTAGTGACATCCATAAACATTGTTGAAGACCCACCACAAACGTCACTGAAGACCAACACACCCGCGCACAGCGTTTGCCCGTGGTCCACGCTTTCGTGCCACGTGCTCACTGCACTGTGCGCTACGTGCGCTACGTGCCTACAGCTTCTCAATTAGAGATTTAGGGGGTATTGCGAGTCTTGAACCCACGACCTCCCCTTTGTGATGGGGCTCGAGACCACCACGCCAAGGTCTTCACTTTGTCAAAAAGGTGAAATCTTTTGCTCCAGCTCGGGATGGTGGTGTGGCCTCTCCATGGCCATTGGATCTTGATCCAACATCCCAAATCTGATGGGTGTGAAAGAAAGAGAGGTGGTAACAGCCCTTGGGTAGCCTAGATAGCACCACTTGGCGCGATCTGGGCCATCTATCTTCTTTCCTTTGTAGGGGCTGCTACAAATGTCCAATAGAGATGATTTCCACGTTGTTAGACTACGATCATCGTTCCGGATCCCATTCGTATGGTTAGATTTGTCATTTGACATTCCGAATTGTACCACCTAACCCCTTGGCCATTGATCTTCCTCGAACTTCATAAGGTGCTACGAAACTCCGATCAAGATGATTTCAGAGGCGTTGGACTCTGATCATTGTCTTGATCAGATCCATATGGTCAGATTGTCAATCCAAGGCCCTAAAATAGATTTCCTTCTCTCCTGGCCACAAAAGGACGTGAATTAACCTAAACTTTATACAAACTATTCTAAATGCAGAATGATGCATGCTATGCAATATTTATAATATGGAATTCATCTCTAAGCTTAGGAGCATGCATAAATAGGCATTTTAACCAAAATGGATATGTCTACATCAAGGCCGCAACTGGGATCCTGGATAAATGATTGACAACTACATTTTTGACACCTTTCTTGTCAGGATATCAAGGTCAAACTCCTGTAGTAATAGAATCCATTTAATCGGCCTAGGTTTGGTGTCCTTCTTAGTGAGTAAATGCTTCGGGGTCGAATGATCAGTATACACCACAACCTTAGATACCAGAAGATAAGACCTAAACTTTTCCAGAGCAAATACTACCACAAGAAAGTTCTTTTTTTGTCATAGTGTAGTTTTGCTATGGATCAGTAAGGGTCTTGCTAGCATAGTACGGCACATGAGGATTTTTATCAACGCTCTGACCAAGGATTGCTCCCACGGCAAAATCTAAGGCATCGCACATTAGCTCAAATGGAAGGCTCCAATCAAGTGCTTGCAGAATAGGCATGGTTATGAGGGTCTCCTTCAAGACTTGGAAGACCTTAGCACACTTTGCATCAAAAACAAAGGCAGTATCCTTCTCCAGTAAGTCACAAAGTGGCCTAGAAATCTTCATAAGTCTTTAATGAAGTGGCTATAAAAGCCAACATGGCCTAAGAATGATCAGATCTACTTGACATTGGCAAGCAGTGGAACTTTGTAATGGACTCAACCTTATCGTTATCCACTTCTAAACCTAGCTAAGACACTACATGCCCAAGAACATTGCCCTATTGAACCATAAAATGACTTTTCTCCTAGCTGAGCACCAATCCTATCTCATCATAGCAGGTGAGAACTTTTTCTAAATGCTAGAGACAATGGTCAAATGACGAGCCATATATGGAAATGTCATCCATAAAAACCTTTACGAACTCGTCAATCATGTTTGAAAAGATGGACATCAAACACTTTTGAAATTTTCCTGTAGCATTACATAGTCCAAATGGCATCCGGCGAAAAGCAAATATGCCTAAGGACTTGTGAAAGTAGTGCGCTCCTAGTCGTTTGGAAAGACGGCAATTTGATTGTACCCAAAATATCCATCGAGAAAACAGAAGTATATATTACCCACCAATCTCGCCAGTATCTGATCAATAAATGGCAGAGGGAAGTGGTCTTTCTGGGTTGCAGTGTTAAGGCGGTGGTAGTTTATGCATACCCTCCATCCTGTTGTAGGTCGGGTGGTGACTTGCTCCCCTTTTTATTGGTCTCTACTATTAATCCTGCCTTTTTGGGCACCACGTGAATAGGACTGACCCATTTACTATCAAAAATAGGGTAGATTATCCTCGCATCCAACTATTTTAGGATTTCCTTCTTCACGACTTCCCACATGTTGGGGTTTAACCGTCTTTACATATCTCAAAAAGGTTTCATAGAGTCATCCGTGTAAATGTGATGCATGCAAGGAGTTGAGTCAACCCCTTTGATGTCAGCTATAGTCCAAGAAATGGCTTCCTTGTGCCGTCTTAGGCATTCAATCAATGCTCCCTCCTGCATCTTAGATAGAGTAGTCGAGATGATGACAGGAAGCGTATCATTGGGCCTAAGGAAAACAAATTTGAGGGTCTCTAGAAGTGCTTTAAGCTCCAAGTCGAGACCTTTCTGAATCGAGGGAATTATGTTCAACATCCCACCTCTAGTAGTGGATCTACCTTAATTGTCCATGGGGGTGATGAACGATATTCGTATGCAAACAAGATTGAGTTAAAAACCTATCATTGTAGTTGCATAAAAATCCACTATCAAATAAAATTTATAGCCGAAACTCTGGTAAGTCCCAAGTCAAATATAGGGAGGTAAACAATTGAATAAAAATCTCATTTAGAATTATTTTCAGAAAGCAGATTAACTGGTCAAATTAATCTACTAGCTATTCTATTTAAATAATAAACAATAGAAGAGAGATAGAATAATACAGAGAAAAGAGAGAGAAAGAGAACCAATATTTTATAGCCAAATATTCATTACAACTAATTTCTATAACTAGAAAGATGGAAATTTACACTAGAAAGTAGTAAAAAGAGAGGGATGAGAAAATCCTCTATGGTTGCTTGGAGGACGAACCATGCCCGGATGATGGGGATGAGATGCTGGACGAAGGAGGACAAAGCTGGAGGATGGAGAACGAAGCAGCGCAACGTCGCAGCAAGATCTGCTTCCCGAATAGTAGCGAGAAGACAACCATGGGATGCTTCACGAAAGGGGTGAGAAGATGGAAAATTATTTTACTCTAGCTCTAATGGAACGTCCCGGGTATGGGACCAGCTCGTAGAGTTTTAGAAGGGGTGAGAGAAGAAGAGAATGGATAAAGAATGAGGAGGGGATATGTGCCCTTTTATAGGCAAGGGGAAAGGGGTACAAAGGTCTTTTTAAGGCCTTGAAATTAATATAGGGGTCTTTAGTGACGAATGCAGCCGTTGTTGTAGGTGAGCAACACTATAGCCGCGTACTTCATCTCTGTTGCTTGCTCCTGATCAAATGTCTCTCGTGCGACCACGTTGGCGATCGTTGATCTTCGACCATTAAGCATTTAATCGCGCTCAAGTGCTAACAGCCGTTAGATCGCACGATCAGACGACTTAGATCACACTGCACTGCAGTGTTTTGCCTTCACAAGTTACGTGCTCCCGCATGTGATGGCACCTATGATAGCACATTATTGCGTGCGTGCACATTGATAGACGACTTTTCACTTAGAACTATAGTATTTAAGTGGTGGAAAAATCGACTAATCAAAAACAATGAAAATAACCACTCACAGAAGAGTAGGTCGTGTCCACAGGGAGGCAATGATGTAATCAATACTTAATTATTTAATGTTATTTCGGATAGTGCAAAATCCCTGTTCAAATCTGACTTAAAATGTGAAGGAAAGTAGATTTACAATAACTTAAAAAGATAAGGGTATAAGTACAGTTTTCCCTCATAGAAATCCTCAATAAATTTAAGATGAATTCATGCAATTTTCACGTGATGTGTACTAAAGACAATTAGTACTTAAATTAAGCCCAAAATCAATCTTTAAACTAGTTAATATCAATACCATGCAATTATAAAGAACTATGAGTGTTTGAACGCAATTCTGCCACAATATAATACAATAACAACAACGAAGCCTTTTCCTACACTAAGTAGGGTCGGCTATATGGATTCTTTGCCTCCACACAGATCGATTTTCAGCCATTTTAGGACTTAAATTAAAGTAATTGAGGTCATACTTAATAGTTTCCTTCCAACACTTGTTTGGTCTTCCTCGCCCCCTCTTAGCGGGTTCAGCCTCCAACTTCTCACATCTCCTAACTGGAGCATCTAGTGGCCTTCTTTGTAAATTTCCAAACCATCTTAGACGGGCCTCTCTCATTTTATCCTCTATCGGTGCCACCCTAACCCTGTTTCTAATAAATTCATTTGAAATACGGTCCTTTCTTGTATGACCACACATCCATCTTAACATCTTCATTTCTGCCATAGACATCTTCTGTACATGCCTATAGTTTATAGCCCAGCATTCAGAACCGTATAACATGGCTGGTCTTACCACAGCTCGATAGTATTTTCCTTTGACTTTTAAAGGAACCCTCTTATCACAGAGAACACCAGAAGCACCCCTCCATTTCAACCACCCTGCATTAATTCTATGTGTAACATCTCCATCAATTCCACCATCATGTTGGAAAATGGATCCCAAGTACTTAAAAATATCTTTCATTGGAATGCACTATTCTCCAATTTTTACATCAATCCCTTCATTGTTCCCTCTACTACTAAACTTACATTCCATATACTCAATCTTCGTCCTACTTATGCGTAATCCTTTATCTTCCAGGGCTTCTCTCCAAAGCTCAAGTTTTCTGTTCACTCCATCTCTTGTCTCATCAACCAACACAATGTCATCAGCAAAAAGCATACACCAAGGCACCTCAACGTGGATATGCTTCGTCAACTCATCCATGACCAAGGCAAAAAGATAAGGGCTTAAAGTCGAACCTTGATGCAGACCAATGGTGATATCAAAGTAGTCTGTCAAATCATCCTTAGTCTTTACACAAGCTGCAGCTCCATAGTACATATCCTTTGTGAGGTTGATATAGATAATTGGCACTTGTCTCTTCTCTAAAATTCTCCACAAGATATCTCTTGGGACAGAATCATAGGCCTTCTCCAAATCAATAAAAATCATATGTAAATCCTTTTTCTTCACTTTGTATGTCTCCATCATACATCTCAAGAGGTGTATTGCCTCAATAGTAGACCTGCCTGGCATAAAGCCAAATTGATTTTCAGTTACCATAGAGACTTACCTCACCCTTCTTTCAATTATTCTTTCCCAAAGTTTCATCGTATGACTCATCAACTTAATACCTCTATAGTTGGAACAATCTTGTATATCACCCTTGTTCTTGTATAAAGGTACCACAAAACTTTTTCTCCATTCCTCTGACATCTTCTTACCTCTCCACACAGTATTAAATAAATTTGTGAGCCAAGTTATACCCCGTTCTCCCGTCATTCTCCAGACGTCTATAGGAATATCATCAGGCCCAACAACCCTCCCACTTTTTATCATCTTCAGAGCCTCCTCTACTTCTTTCTTTTGTATCCTTTGATAACATGATCGATTCACATACTCTTCTGAGTTAACTAACTCCCCTAAGATGATATCATTCTTTTGTTTTTCATTAAATAGCTTATGAAAATATCTTTTCCATCTTGTCTTTATATCCTCACTAGCTATAAGCACCCTTCCTTCTTCATCCTTGATGCATCTTACATGCGTAAGGTCCTTTGCTTTCCGCTCTCTTACTTTAGCTAACTTCAAAATATCTTTTTCACCTTCTTTAGAATCAAGTTTCTTATAAAAATGCTCCCAAGCTTTTGCTTTTGCTTCACTAACAATTTTCTTTACTTCTTTCTTTGCTCTTTCATAGTTTTCCATATTTTCATCGATCTTATCTCGATATAAGGCTTTAAAATAGGCTCTTTTAATTTTAAGCTTCTCCTACACTTCCTCACTCCACCACCAAGCCTCCTTTTGTCCTGGAACACCTCCTTTAGACACGCCTAACACCTCCTTTCCCACCTTCCTAATACAGTTTGCCATATTTAACCACATTTCATCAGCACTACCATCAAGATCCCAAGCCTTTTGTTGCATCATCTTCTCTTTAAATCTCACTTGCTCTTTCTGAAGATTCCACCATTTAATTCTCAAATTCTTAGACACTAATTTTCTCTTCTTTGCCTTCTTCAAATGAACATCCAACACCAAAAGACGATATTGAGCAGTTAAACTCTCCCCTGGAATAATCTTGCAATTCTTACAAGATAAACGATCCCTTCTTCTCAAAGCAAAGTAATCGATCTGCGTTCTAGTTAAGCCACTTTTATAAATAATCAAATGCTCTGCCATAATATAATAAGGGATGAGAGAGGAAGGGGGAAGGTTAGCACATGAAGAAATACCACAAATCCAACTCTGCCATAATATAATAATAATAAAAAAAATCAAATTAGGTGGCAGTGGCATTGAATGTAAATTTTAATTGGGGGGAAAATATGGCTTTTTTCCTCTCTCCTCCTTGCGAGAGAGGGAGAGAACCGCGGGGCTGTCGCAAGGCTCAGGAGGACGGCGAGGTCGAGAGCTCTCCGGTGGTGGCAGCAGCGGTGACGGAGGTGGCTGGAGCTCCAACCTGTTGAACAAGCAGGCGGAGGTGCTGCTGCAGGTTGGTGGAGCAGTGCGCCTGTAGATGGCGCTGAAGGGAGAGGCACGCGGGCGGAGAGAGCGTGAGCGCCTGCAGCAGGGAGCGCGCTTGGCAGTGAGGCGCGTGTCGACGAGCGCCTGCTGTGGTAGCTTCTGCAGGCGGGAGAAGGTATTACTGGAGAGATGGAGGTGCGCCTGCAGTGGGGGCGCACAAGGAGGATGTGGACATGAGGCAAATGAGGCGCGGACCTCGTGGTAGCGAGCGTCTGCGGGTGCTGGAGAAGGATTCCTGCAGGGCTAAAGGCGGGCGCTGTGCGGGAGTAGCACCTGAGGTGGCTGCAGGCTTGGTACGACGTCTGCGAGTGCGGGTGGCGCGGACTGCAGGGAGCGCTGGAGATGTTGGCTGCGGGGAGGCGTGCAAGCGCGATGCAGGCTAAAGGGCGTGCGGGCGCGGTGCAGGCTGAGGGGTGTGTGGGCACCTGCAGGCGTGGGTGGCTGTGCGGTTGTGGGGTGAAGGTGGGCGGTGCAGGGATGCGCTGGAGGGTGGATGGGGTGATGGCACTGGAAGGGAGGCGCGCGTCTGCGAAGAGGGCGCTGGTTCTGAACGGTTGCAGGCAGATGTGGTGTGAGCGCCTGCAGCAGGGGATGCTGGAGAATGGATGCTTGGCACACAGTGCGCACGGTGGGTCACAGGGTTCACCCTTTCCACGGTGAAGCAGTTCCCCGCAAGAGGGGGGAAGATTAAGATTTCCAGTGCACGCCGCCTCTGCTCTTTTTAACTCCTCTCTCTCCCTGCGTGCGCCAATCAAGGGATTTGCAAATCCCTTTTCTGTTTTTGGCCGGCGGGCGTTGGAGGAGACGGCCGGAGGAAAGGGAAAAGTTCCTCCGGTTGTTGGGGAAATTTGCTCCCCAACCCTTGCTCTTTCTGAATATAATACCTGCACATAAAAATAACAAAATCATTACATATTATGTTATAAACATAAATCATGATGCGTGCAATTCTTCTACAACTTAATTGTAATTATTAACACATCTACAAGGTACGATTAAAGGTACTTAGGCTTCATATTAGTCCATTAAAATGGACTCATCACACATGCTTCTCCATCCGACGCTCGATGTCGCACCACGTTGTGTCCCCTACTGCTGCTCGATCTCGATGAGCGGTCGAATTTTAATTGCACGCACCCACTGCTGGACTCACCCCCTCGCCACAGCTCGATTGCGTGTCGTCGCTTTATGACAGCAGCATGCAACTACTGTGCCAAGGCCTCCAAATGGTCGTGCTTTTGCTTTATGGTCACGACGCTCTTAGCCGTTGGATCTCAATCTAACGGTCGAGATCACGCGACCTTTCATGAGGGGGTGGAGGCTGGTGGCTGTAGGTGGCCTGGATGGCACCGCGTGGCATCATTTGGGCCGTCCGTTTTCAAATGCTTATAGATGGTGACACGAATGTCAGATTGGGTCGATTTTCATGTTGTTAGGCTGCATTCGTCGATCTGAACCCATTTGTACGGTTGGATTCGCCGTCTAAAGTTTGGATTTTCACCACCTTGTCCCTCGACCTCTGATCTTTCTTGAACTACATCTGCAGCTATGGAGGTCCGATCGGGGAAATCTCGGAGGCGTTGAACTCCGATCATCACCCTGATCAGATCTGTACGATTGGATTTTCAATCCAAGGCCTCGAAATGATATTATCCTATCCCCTAGCCACAAAAAGGGAAAATTAACCTAAAATTTGTATAAACTAATCTAAATGTAGAATGATGCATGTTATGCAATATTTATAATGCATGATGCAATTCTATGCCTAACACGTAAAAATAGACAGTTTATGTGAAATAGATGTGTCTACATCACACCTCCATTGAGAAACGCCAATTTATCATCATTCTTATGCCCCAAAACTAACCTAACTCTTAGGGTTTTAACTCCACAAACAGGTTTGTAGGCTGCATTTAGGCATTTACCTAGGATAGGCATGCATTGCATTTTAATGCATTTTTTATGCATTTATCTAATTGTCAAGATTAGGCTAAATGTCAAATCCTGCACAGCTTGGCACTCAGGAAGGTAGAAGATGAAGAAGAAGCCCCTATCAGCTAGATCCCAGCTTGATCCAGCTCATTTCAACTGAATCCCAACTAAATCCAGCTCATCCCAACTGGATCCCAACTCCTTCTAGCTAGATCAACTCACTCTTAGCTCCATGCAGCTCATCTCAGCTGAATGGTAGCTCTAGCTAGTTTACCATAGCTTCATTCAGCTCATCTCAGCTAGATGGCAACTCAAACTAGCTAAAGACAGTTGATCCCAAGTCCATTCCAGCTCTTCCAGCTCAGAAGAGTTCACTAGAAGTTCAACCTGACTAGGACTAGCTACTACTATCAACTAGCTAAACCTGGTCAGCTGAAGATGACCATAACCAGCTTAGGTCAACTCAAGTCCAGCTACTTAGCTCAACTTAGTTCAACTTAGTTGAGCTAAGCTACCTTAGCTACTCTAGCTAGCTAGTTCCTCCTCGAGAATAACAGACCCAGCTCACCTTAGCTCACATCAGCAGAAGCCAGCTCATCTTAGCTTGGCTTACTAGCTAACAAAGAACTAGCAACCTAAGCCAACTAAGGTAGCTCCTTGTAGCTCTCTTCAGTAGCCACCAGCTCCAGTGAAGCTCAAGATGACTACCCCCATCTCTTCTCCCTTAAATTCTTCGCTCCAAATGCCTCCAACCCTACTCCCTACTAGCTAAGCTAGCTTAGCTTAGGTAGTCCACCTCCATGGCACCAAAACCTACTATCCTACTACCTAAGCTCCACCAAAAAGACCACCTACTCCTACTTTATTTTGGTGCCAACTATCCCTTCCATCACCACCCTACATCCACCATCAAAACCCATCTCCACCCTCCATCTTTTCCCTCCAAAATCAATACCTTCTACAAGGTATTTTTGGAGGGAAAACCAAGGCACCTCTTCAATTCCCTCCCATTTTTCCCTCCAAAAAAATCCAAGCACCCCTTCATTTTCCTCCAAAAAATAGCATAACCACCCCCCTTCTCATCCTATAAATACCCTACCCTACCACCACATAATTCCCATATCTTCTCCCTTAGTTAGGTCCATCAATATTCCACCCCATCTCCATGCCAAGGAGGTAAAAGGAGAGAAGAAGATCAAAGGGGCAACCTACCCACCCCCTTAGTGCCTTCTTCCTCTCCCTCTTCTCCCTTAGCCACACCAAGGAGGAGGACACCTTCATCAAGAGGGGACGGCCAGGCAAAGAAGGAGCCAACAAGGTGGTTGATGCCCACCTTGGAGGAGAGCTTGAAGGAAGGCCACTTGAAGAAGGAATAGGAGATCTCTTTTCAAGTGCGGGGTGACTGCACTTGGAGCAAGGGCTCTCCTAAACTTCTACAGAGGATTCATCTTCTTTATCATATTTTATCTTGTATTAGCTACTTTAGTTTCTCCTTTTCTTTTAGAAGCATTTTGCTACTTTAATTGACCTTGCTAGTAATACAAGTCATAATTTCCTTCCAAGTTCATGTCCTTATTTTATTGTGTGTTTCATGCTATGCTATTGTAGTTCACACACTCTCCTCTTCTAAATACCCTAGGCACAATTGCCTAGGGTGAGCTTAGAAGAGAGAACTCCATTTTTGTCACTTAGGTTTAGTGATAGGTGCAGTTGTAGCGTAATTTCATCATCACATATCTCAAGCCCGATTGTTTTCAAAAATAAAAAAATAACAAAATCAAAATCACAAAAAGAAAGTGCGAATTTGAGAGGCGAGAGAGAGAACCACTCATGTGATTAACAATTTGGCCTCCTTAGATGACCCTAGATACTTCCACTATCTAGGTTATAAATTTAAGAGTTGATTGCGGATTTATACGTCTCAACGACACTATTTAGTATAATTAAAAAACCACGTATTTCCCACATTACCCATGCCTATCTTTTGCTAGCCCCCAGCAGAACTATATGCTATTTATAAGAGAATTAGTATCAAATTACTTGGGCAATAGTTTTCTTTCAACACTAAGAAATTTCTACTAAAGACCTAAACTACAAAGACTCAACAACGCCCAGGTATCTGCCAAAATGCAAACCGCCCCAAGCCCTCGCCTTATTCAAAAGCAAATACATCTTTTCTTTTTCGTTCTTCTTTTCTAATTTTTCTTTTATTTTTGAGTTAAGAGTTTCGAAGCAGCTTTCTATGGCTACCCAACCAACCAAAGATTTGAAAATAACTCTAAGTGCTAAGCATTTTTTTGTATAAATGTAGTAAACTCACTAATCAGCAATCAGAATGGACTTCGAGTTTCTGCACCCCTAGGTAACCTTAAAAGGAAATTCTACCTAAAGGTGTATTTATTCGACGGTAGCTTTCCCCCTACTTTCTATTTTTATGCGGTCAACACAAATGCAAATCCAGTGTATATCTCTCCAGATTATTCTACTTCTCTACCTCTTCCTAAGTGTTTGGAATGATACATGCATTTCGTGAGATAGGTTCTAAACAACCGGCTAATAGGTTATTACCCACGGTAACTTGCTAGCCATACTTGTGTAGTGAAGTGTGGCTTTTTTTTTTCTTCTTTTCTATTTCTCTTTTTTTTTTGAATTTTTTTTTCTTTTTTTTCAAGTAGGTGACTTCCCTGATCTAAAATTTACCTAAAGGTAGCAAAAAAGAGAATGATTGTGTGATTGGGCTCTGGACAATCGGCCAATGGGGTGTTACCCATAACAACTTGCCGGCCATACCACTCTAAAAGGTTCATTAGCTACCCAATTTTCGTTAAAATTGCCAAAAATGTGAGTCAGTGCAAAGAGTGTGTAGATGATTAGACTATAAGTCCCCTCAAATCAGAGGGTGAGTTGATAAGTCATATACTTATCACCCCAACTTATTTAACCAATTAGAAATGAATTCAAAATGGTGAGAACTCGAGAAGCAACTCCACATTTTAGTGGATACTCGAGCTGATTAAGCCTGAAGACCTGAAGAGTCTAAGTGCTCAATTCCTAATGTATCATTCCCTAAAGTTGAAAAACTCTAATGCCCAAATCCTTTTTTCCAAATTCAATTTTTTTTCAAAAAATAAAGAGAAAATAAAAAGAATCTACAGAGCTAATAACATGATTCAGAGATCAATATCCACCCCCCCATGCCTATCTAATCCAATGTCCTTATTGTATTAAATGACATGTAAAAGAGCGGAGTAGAGAAGAAAGCACCTGAATTTCATGATTAACAAGTAAGCTCCGAGATGAAAACAGACTTTATACATGTTGAATTTAGTACCTTCAGCTAGGCACACTATACAAATAAAGAAATAAAGAATTCATAACTGTAGGTCAGGATCAAAATAAAAAGATCAATTTTTGGACCCACAAGGAGATGTCCATAGATGTGGATGAGATTGTGGTGCAAACCCATGCCCTAGGGTCGAGTGGTTCTAAGGTTCTGGATGAAAATTACCCAGAACCTGATATCAGTATGCAAGTGGAGTCGGGCCTGCTATTTGTGAGGATGTAACCCAAGTCTAAAAAGTCAAACAATAGGAATATCTATGTCAAAAAGATAATCAGTTAATTTGTGCTTGGGTTGGACATCCTTTGAGTTGAAAATGTCATAAGGGTCTTGATAAAAAGTTGGTGGTTTCAGGCAAATAGGAACCCTTAGACTCAAACTTCTACTTCCCCCAGAATTGACTTCCCAAATCTTCATTTCCAAATTCCTATCCTCAACAATCAGGATTTCCGGGACCTCTAGGTTATTACACACCCCATATACAATATCCAAGTCTAACAATTGTGGCTTAATCAAGATTGACTTGCATATAATGATTTCAAAAACATCATCATTCAGTTCTTTAGGGTGTGATTGAGGAATGGGGTTACTGATTGAATCATCCATGAAAATAGGATTTGCATCTTCCAAGCTAGCCCCAACAGGATCAATTTCCTCAATTGTAGGGTCATTAAATGATCCATCATACTCCTCAAGCCCATATGTCTTACTAGAATTATCTTCCTTAAACTTAGGTGAGACTTCACATAAAGACTCTTCACCTTCATAATCAAAGAATTCTGGATCCGCATTAATATATGTCTCAAAATCATCTAACATTGCCTGGTCCATAAAGACATACTTTTCCTCATACCTTGGTTCAGGGATCTTGAGTGAAGAAATCAATTCATCCTCAACTGGTTGCTCTGGAATAACCTGGCCATCCCTGGTCTCGTAAAATGTGCCCCCTACAGGTGCCTAAGAGGGTTCTGACAATAAATCTCCTGAAGAGGATTCATCCTCGAAATCATCCCAAGATTGGACTGAAGCAATTACAAATCTCATCCTCAATTTCGACAACTTCCCAAGTAAAAACTCACCCGGGTCTTTATCTTAACATCTTGGAGCCAATTTAACAAATATTTGTTAAGATCATCAATCATTTGAATCAGAGGTACCAATTCTTCAGTTCAAGGTATTGGTTGAGCTTTTAAAGATTGCATGGTGTTCCTTAAGTTAGCCAACACCTTATCTAGACCTGGTTTACTTGAACCAAATGGTTTGATTCAGGGTTGGGTGGGTTTGGGTTCAGTCTAAGGGAGTCAAGAAATTGAGGTTCTTGGTGCCCTTCTTGATAATAGGTCATTTTGGGTTGTTCGAAGAGGGATGGTGACCTATATGCAGTGTAGTCCTAGGGAGGGTAGGGATTGTAATCAAGATATCATTCTTGATTGTAAATCAGGTTAAATTGATTATCAAAGGGTGGAGATCTATAATCAGTGTAGCTTAGAGAAGGATAAAAATCAAAATCATGGTTCCTAGGGTTAGACCCTGAACACGGAGATCCAAAATTGTATCCCCAATCAAGGTTATCCCAACTAATGGATGAATGGCCATAAGTTGAGTCGAGATAATAATTATCTTGGGAATAAGTAGTGATAGGAGGGTAGAAATGGAAATGCGAGTAGGATGTGTAAGGATCCATGACAAAATGGGAGGAGAAGAAAGGTGACCTACAATACAAACAATCAAACCTGTCCTTAGGTGGCGTAGCCTAAATACCTACAGACTCTCAAAACTCGTCTTGAGATGAAAGGAATGATTTGGTCTACTTCTTTCCAGTCAATACAACCAGTTAGAGGGAGGGATTGGGGAGAAGGTTCTTCCCTTGGCTTTCGTCCCAGGTTCCTTTGATACCCCCGAACCGTAGTCGTTTGACACTGCTCCCCTAGCTAGACATCATATTGAACTAGTAGAAATAGATTAATCGAAAATAATCTCGATCTATGCCTCAAAGAGGAAGTCAAATCCTTAAGGCCAATGTCTACTTAATTTTAGATTAGGCTTAAGTTTGAATGTGCTTGGGAATGTGATGGGCCCTTTATCTGGGTTGTGCCCTTAAAGATCAGTTTCAATGTGTGTGCGTGCACAACCAATGATTTTCAAACAAGATTATTTTTGGATGCATTAAATTTTGGGTTTTAAATCTTACTTAGCAGCTTTTAGGATTCAAATTTAAGGTACATTCAGACAAGGTTTTGTGAGGCACACCAAGTTTTAAAAGCACAAGTGAAGATATATTCTTTTACAAATAAAAAATAATGTGGTATGCCTGGTTTAACCCTAAAAATTGGATCCTATGGGCCAAGCTACTGATAAATTAATTTTATCTTAAGTGGTACGGCCCAAACAAATCAAATAAATGGCCTAATGCACCACTAATTAAGGTACCCAATTAGTTTTAGCCTATTCTGTTTCTAATCACTTATTTGTATAAGTCGTGTAGGCATACCAGGTCCTTTGGTCAGATTCCTGGTTAAGTGACTAAATCAGACAAAAGTGAGCTACCTTGGGTGTGTGTGGGTGTATAGGATGTGTCAATTTCAATTAATCCCATAATTTTTTTTTAAATATATGTGGGGATGAGGTGGGTGAAGATGGCAAACAAACAACCAGAACTAACATGAGGATTTATGAAAGCTCCTAGGTTAATTAGGATTTGTGTAATTAGGTGTTGGAATGAAAACTAGTGGGCGGGAAGTGGGGTATACTTACAAACCCTTCAACTACACTTTACTCCAATCTACCGCTTTTGCTCGCCTCGAGAGAGTGCCTGCAATCATAGTAAGAAAAGAGAAAAGTGAGGTAAAAGAAAAGCAACGTGGAAAACGTAAGAAATCAAAGAGTGTTGCCTCCCTGGCAACAACGCCAAAATGATGAACAAAATTCATACATGTAAAAGATTTGATTTGAAACACGTCATTGTAGTGCGTAAAAATCCGTCAATCAAATAATTTTATGGAAACTCAAAGTGAGTCCTAAGTCGAACATAGGGAGGCGAACATTTGATCAAAAATCACATTTAAAATTACTTTCGGAAAGCAAATTAGCTGGTCGAATTAATCTACTAGCTATTCAACTTAAATAATAAATAATAGAAGAGAGAGATAGAATAATACAGAGAAAAGAGAGAGAAAGAGAACCAATATTTTATAGCAAAATGTTCATTACAAGTAATTTCTATAACTAGAATAGTGAAAATCTACACTAGAAAGCAGAAAAAAGAGAGGGATGAGAAAATCCTCCTTGACGACTGCTCGGAGGATGAGCTACATTGATGGAATGCTTGAACGATGGGAATGATATGCTGGACGAAAAAGGATGAAGCTAGAGGACGGAGAATGAAGCAAGGCGACATCGCAGCGAGATCCGCTTCCCAAATAGTAGTGAGAGGACAACCACAGGATGCTCCACGAAGGGGGTGAGATGATGGAAAATTATTTTACTCTAACTCTAATGGAGCATCCCGAGTATGGGACCAACTAGGAGAGCCTTAGAAAGAGTGAGAGAAGAAGAGAAGGGATGAAGAATGAGGAGGGGATATGTGCCCTTTTATAGGCAAGGGGAAAGGGATAGAAAGGTCTTTTTAAGGCTTTGAAATTAATATAGGGGTCTTTGTAAGTACTTTTGTTTCAATGAACCAAAATTATGTTTATTGCTACACTAATATTTCAAGACCATCTCGAATTAAAGATTCTCTTTCGGATCAAGTTCAGATGGTTGCTGATTTGTATCTTTTACTTTCTTTTTGTTTGAGTCTAGGATATTATTATAAGGAATCTCAAAAATAAAACTCAAACAGTTTTTCACGCTTCTTTGAAAATCAATTTTTAGAGTATTGATCAACCAATTTTCCCTCTTGATCGACCAAAATCAATTGATCAACCAACCAAATTAGTTAATCGATCAAACCAATCCTTTTTAGGAAGTTGATTAAAATCCTATTGATCGACCAACCAAGCTAATTAATCGACCAACTAGTGATCAATCAAATAACTTAATTGATCGACCAAATAGCTTTTTGATTGACCAATATATCTTTATTGATCGACCAATTTAACTTCCTTTTCAACTCAACTTTTTAGTATAAATAGAGGTCATATGCAGCTTTTGAATAACAACTTTCAATAGAAATACTCTCAAAAAGACCAAAGCATCTCGTGCTTCTTTTAAGTGTTTCTACGCTTTGCTATCCACGTCATTCAAAAGCACGTCGTTTCGAACCTCTGTTGAAATCCTAGTTTGATCTTTTATTGAGGTTCCATAGATATATTTATTGTTATTCAACATTGTTGTTTTTAATTAACGAATTCCAAGGTGTTCGAAAGATCCGTGTTGTTGTTATTATTCTTCTCTTTAAGGTAAAAAGAGAAGTGATTGTAAAGAGGTTGTGCCACCCTCATTCAAGTGGTACTATAATGGATTGACTAACCTTGACTAGTTGGGAAAATCCTAAGCTGAGAGGCTTAGGTAATGATTTTCACCCAGTTTGGGTTTCCACTCTAAATCTAGGTGTAAATTATGCTTGACTTTGTTGTGAATTTATTTTTATCTTTTAGTGTTTCAAAAAGCGATACTATTCACCCCTCCCTTCTAATATTCGTTCAATCCATAGGCAAACTCTTACTTGGTATCAAAGCTTGGTTGTCCAGAAGATGTCAAAGTCATCTATTGACACATATGCTGAGGGGCAATCAGTAGTTCGACCTCCTCTCTTTGATGGAACAAACTACAGATACTAGAAGACTAGGATGCAAATCTTCCTAGAATCAATGGATTTCGAGGTATGGGATGTCATTGCCTCCAAGTACACACGTCTTGAAATCAAGGAAGGAGTGGCAGTGACACCAGATCAAAAGAAGATGGCAATGAACAATGCAAAAGCCATGAATACAATCTTCTGTGGGCTTCCTAGAGCAGAATTCAACTGTGTTTCTGCTTACAAGACAACCTACGAGATCTAGAGCATCCTCGAAGTCACCCACGAGGGGACATCTAAGGTAAAAGAAACTAGAGTAAATTTACTAACATAAAATTATGAGCTTTTCAGGATGAAAAAGGGAGAATCAATTAAAGAGATGTTCACGAGATTCATGAACACCATAAACTCCCTAAGGAATTTAGATCAGGAGACCAAGAACAAAGCCTTGGTGAGGAAGATTCTTCAATCGCTCACCAGTGATTGGGAGACCAAGACTACAGCCATACAAGTGTCAAAAGATTTCTCTACCTTAAAACTAGACGATTTTATCGGAAGCCTTATGGCCTACGAAGTTCAACTCCCATGAAGGAGCATGAAGATGAAGGAATCAAGAAAAAGACGATAGATCTTCAAGCCAATCAACAATCAGAAGATTCCTCGAGTGAAGATGAAGAGGAAGACATAGCCCTCCTCTCAAGGAAGTTCAAAAGGTTCCTCAAGAAAAAAAGAAGCTGGAGAAAGAAGAAAGAAGAGGCCAAAGCAGGCGCCATTATCTGCTTCAATTGTAAGAGAAAAGGGCACATCAAGAAGGATTGTCCATTTCTCATAATGGAGTTAAAAAAGAAGTTTCCCAGAAGAGAGGGAAAGAAAAAGGCCTTCACAGCAACTTGGGACAAATCAAACTCAAGTTCAGAAGAAGAAACCTCCGAAGAAGAAGCTCTCCTAGGACTAATGGCGCTAGAAGACAAGGTAATCTCTTTTTCACAAGATGAACTATTAGAAGCATTTTTTTAGATGCATGACATAGCTAAGTCACTAAAATTAGAAAATAAAAACCTAGCAAAAAAATTAGGGAAACAAAGAGCACAAAAAGATATGCTTTCTCAACAAAATAAAGAGTTATCTGAAGAAATCACTTCATTAAAATCACACGTAGATAATTTAAAGGTAGATATAAATAAATTAAAAGAAAATTCTGCAATTCTCTTAAATGATCTGGCTAAATTTGTTAAGGGAAGTAAAATCTTGCATAAGCTATTAGGAACACAAACCTAGAGTACCACAAAATTTGGGTTAAGCTGCATACCTAAAAATGATCTTGAAACATCTAGTTCTAGCCAAAAAAAAAAGAAAGGTAGCTTGCCTAAACAGGTAGCATCTAACCACCGTGGACCCAAACAAAAATGGGTACCAAAAATACTATTGCAATCCTATTTTGTAGGTCAAATAGACTATAAGAAGTGGACATATCAACAAATCAATGGAACATTGAAGCCACTCTATAGATCAGCCAAACCAAGACCTCACAAACGCAAACCAATGACAGAAACGAGAGGAAAGGAGATGGATCATGGACAGTGGATGTTCAAAGCATGTGACCAGGGAGAAAGACCTATTCCTGCAACTTCACCGCCAGGACAGTGGTACCGTCACGTTTAGGAATAACCACAAAGGCCATATTATTGGTACTGGCCAAATTGGTAACTCTTCCACCTCTTTTGATAATGTACACTTAGTTAGTGGATTAAAACATAACCTTCTAAGTGTAAGCCAAATATGTGATAAAGGACACAAAACCACTTTCACTTCAAACGATTTTAAAATACGGGATAAAGAAACAAAACAAACTCTTCTCAAAGGAAACAGGCATAAAGATATCTACACTATCAACTTCAACAAATGCGACAATCTTGAATGTCTTGTCATATCTGATGAAGAGGCAATACTTTGGCACAAACCACTAGGTCATGTTCACATGAGAAACATTAGTAAAGTTGTGAAACATGAACTTGTCAAAGGTCTGCCAAATATCAACTTCAAGAAAAGCAAAGTCTACGATTCTTGTCAAGTTGGTAAACAAACTAAAAATTCATTCAAACAAAAAAGGATGGTTAGCACTTCACAACCTCTAGAGCTACTTCACTTAGACTTATTCGAACCAACCAAATCTGAAAGTCTAAGCAGGTGTAGATATTGTCTTATTATAATTGATGAATTTTCTATATTTACTTGGGTATCTTTCTTAAAAAGTAAGAACTTAACCATTGATGCCTTTAGCAAACTATTTAGAAGATTACAAAATGAAAAAGGATATGAAGTAATTAGGATTAAAAGTGATCACTGCAGAGAATTTGAGAATGAATCATTTTCCAATTTCTATGATCAATATGAGATAAAATATGAATTTGCTTTCCCTAAAACCACACCTCAGAATGGTGTAGTTGAAAGGAAAAATAGAACCTTGCAAGAGTGTGCTCGCATAATACTGTGCGAGTCAAAGCTGCCTTGATATTTTTGGGCAGAGGCTGTAAACACTACTTGCTATATCCAAAATAGATCACTGATTAGACCAATCCTAAACAAAACACCTTTTGAACTATATCATGAAAGAATACCTAGAATTTCCTACTTCAAGATATCTGGTTGTCAATGCTTTATGCTTAATACTAAGGACAATCTTCATAAGTTTGATGCTAAAAGCCTAGAAGGAATATTCTTATGTTACTCAACCAGAAGTAAAGCCTATAGAGTTTTTAACAAGAAGAATTCAGTTGTTGAAGAAACTATGCATGTATCATTTGATGAAGCTTTAACTCAACCTAAATCTTCAGTAAATAATGATGATGATGAACTAGTAGATGACCCATCAAACATCCCTAAAGAAAATGTTTCTGATAAACTACCCAGAGATATTTCCTGTGTGAAAGATCATCCAAAAGAACTTGTGATAACAAAATTGTCTAAAGGAGTTCAAACTAAATCTTCTTTTAATAATTTTGCCTTCACTGCATTTGTTTCTTAATTTGAACCCAAAAATATTAAGCCTTCTCAGGAAATTATTGAATTATTGCAATGGAAGATGAGTTAAATCAATTCAAAAGAAATCATGTGTGGGAAAAGAAATCATGTGTGGGAACTTGTTCTAAAGCCTGACTCTCAGACCATTATAGGAACCAAGTGGATCTTTAGAAATAAACTTAACGAATCAGGAGTAGTTAGAAATAAAGCTAGACTTGTGACCCAAGGATATAATCAAGAAGAAGGAATTGATTTTGATGAAACATATGCGCCCGTAGCTTGCCTAAAATCCATTAAGATGCTGCTAGCCTTTGTCACCCATATGAAATTCAAACTTTTTCAGATGGACGTCAAAAGTGCCTTCCTAAACTGATTCATCAAGGAAGAAGTCTATGTTAAACAACCTCCAAGTTTTGAAGATGTTAAATATCCAGAATATGTATATAAACTAAACAAAGCACAATATGGTCTAAAACAAGCTCCACGAGCTTGGTACGACAGATTAAAATCCTATCTAATTGAAAATGAGTTTAAAATTGGTAAAATAGATCTAACTTTATTTGCAAAAAGAAAAGAACATAATCTCTTAATAATACAAATATCTATTGATGATATATTTTCAGTGCTACTAATGATCTGTTATGTCAAGAATTTGCAAAGGTAATGCAGGATCAATTTGAAATGAGCATGTGGGGAGAACTTCGGTTCTTTCTCGGACTTCAAATTGACCAGCTGTCCTATGGAATCTTCATAACTCAAACCAAATACACCACGAAGATCTTGAATAAATTCTCTATGGACAAAGTAAAGGGTAAAGACACGCCTATGGCAACCTCCACACAATTAAAATCTGATCAAATAGGTAAATCTGTAGATCAGAAATTATATAGAAGTATGATAGGATCATTATTATACTTGACTGCTAGTAGACCTGATACTCTCTTCTGTACTTGTTTGTGTGCTCAATTGCAAGTAAACCTTAAAGAAATACATTTAAATGTTGTTAAAAGAATACTTTGATATCTGAACAACACACAAGACCTAGGACTTTTCTATCCGAAGCCAGACACATTGGAATTATATTCCTTCAATGATGCTGATTTTGCGGGTAGCTTTACAGATAGAAAGAGTACAAGTGGAACGTGTTAATTTCTCATAAATTCCCTAGTCTCTTGGTTCTCTAGAAAATAAAATATTGTTTCACTCTCAACAACTGAAGCAGAATATGTAGCTGCATCTTTAGCTTGTTCACAACTATTGTGGATGAAACAAACCTTACAAGACTTTGGTCTATCCTATAAAAATAATAAAATACTATGTGACAACACTAGTGCCATCAACTTATCTAAGAATCCAGTATAACATTCTAGGACTAAACATATAGATGTAAGACATCACTTTCTAAGAGACTATGTCATAAAAGGAGAGATCAACCAAAAATTTGTTAAAATAGAAAATCAATTAGCTGATATCTTCACAAAATCATTGTCAAAAGAAATATTCAACCAAATTTCCCATTCACTAGGTTTATAAAGACTAAAAGAACTTAATTGATATGCTTGATTGATCTATTTTTTCACTGTGATCAATTTTTTAAATTGATCAACCAAAAATGTTTTGATCGATCAAAGTCCTTGTTTGATTGACCAAATTCTTTGGCAAAAAATTTCCCTCCAAAAATTTAAGTTTTGATCGATCAACCTGGTTATTTGATCGACCAATCCGGTTAGGCGAAAATTTTCCTTCCAATCGTTCAAACTCCGATCAACTAATTAACATATTTGATCGATCATTTCACGTTTTGATCGACCAAAACTGGGTGTTTCACTTTTCGAGATTGCGATCTTTTTACCTAGAATCTCACTCCTAATCTATCCAACCGACCTTGATAACCGTGATTAACCTCCAAAAATGCTCTTACCTATTTTGCTAATCACTTTTTCTATAAAAACACATTTTTTTTTACCATCAAACCTATTCTTTTTACTACCTTACCCCACTAATTGGTCCCTACACACTCTCCACCACAAAACCAAAACACCCATCCAACCGCACCTCTCCTCCTCTAGTGACCATGACCAACCAAACATCACATTGTCTCCGACCATCACCGTAAGGAAGCTACGCCATCGTTGTACGTCCTCCACATGTACACAACCTCCAACCGCTCTCCACACCGACCTCCCTTTGATCGATCAATCCTTGATTGGTCTCAGTACACTCTAAAACTTAGTTGAAATCCATTCCTTGTTGGATTTTTTCTTAAGTATTAGATGTGCTATGTTGTGGTCTAATATTTTCTTGCTTTCTCATGTGATTACTTGTGAAATCATGTAGCATAAGTGAGCAAGACATCCGTTTACATCTCACTTTTGTCAAGTCAGACTGCTTCTGGCCAACCAAATTCCTTAGTTGATCGACCAAAAGTCGATTTTTCCATAACATAAACCAAGTCATTTTTTATCGACCAATCAAACTTTTTTGATCAACCAACATACTTTTTTGCGAAATCTAAATGGCTCCAAAACACGCACCTACCTCCTCTTCATCTCATCGTGATGATACTTTTGATCGATTTTTCACCACTGAGGCCGCTCATGACTGTTTTTCTCTTCGCAAAATTTTCACCGCATGTTGGTAGACCAATCGACTTTGCATACTTTGAGTATATATTTCCAGGGATCCGTGAAAAATTTGCTTACCACTACATTTTACATCTTTTTGAGTAAAACTTTTATGCGGGTTCTAAGAACAGTCGCATACCTAGTGTTGACCCAATGGCCTGTCACCTATTTTATGCCAATTTAAAGAACATAGGTGAGGGCTTCAACATCGAGTTGACCTCGAACATCTATGGCATAGAGGTTCTGATCAATGCAAATGTTCTTGCTAAGATTCTTGGATGTTCGTCTATTGGTCCCACTTCTCTTGAGCTACACCAATAGACACAGACTGATACCATTAGGGAGACTCTACTCACTCTCTCTCATTTTGACTTGGGTCGTCCTATTTTCGTCATCTGCCCAAATTTCTTAATAGTCCTTTTAAGGAATTTCATGTCCAATTATACGTCTTTTGAAAACTACCATCACATTATTCTCATCACTCTTTATGCATTTCTTAAGAACAAGCAGTTCAACTGTAACCAATTAAATCTATATTTAATGAGCAAGCAACCCACCAGCTCCTTCCAATTTAGGACACTTCTTTCCCACATCTTCCTACATTTCAATGTTCCCATGGATATTAATCATAAACAATTTATCACTAGAGTCTCCATTTTTGATAAGCTCACTTATACGAAGATGAAGCAAGCATAGGGAACCCATGATGAGGTTGCAACCCAGGAGCAACAACAGTAGGAACCATCAACAGTCCCTCCTCCTTTCCCACCTTATGAGCATTTTACAGTGACCTGTCCTCCTCCGGTGCACCATCTCCATCCTTCTACGACCAAGATTGGAGCCTCTTGGACACACCTCTCTCAGGCAAGGATTTTGTGAGTATTCAAGATGTGACGAACGGTATTTCCTTGATGATGCATCAACAGAGGGAGACGGACTTGATGATGATGCGCCATGGGCATCAGGTATCAGACTACCTGAATGCTCAGAGCCAATTCTTAGACAAACTTGGAGAGTTTGTTCATGACATTCAGCAGCAGCTTCACCGACCTCCTCGACCTCTCTAATCTACTACCATGCCTCCATCCTCAACAACACCTCCTCCTCCTCGTCCTACCTCAACAGTAGCACCAGCAGATCAGCAGGTTACACCACCTCACAAGACATCTAGACAGCCGACACCCAGATTGTCAGCTCAACACCGCCTATGTCTTGGTCAGCCTGCCTCCTAAGAGAGATTAGATTCACTGGATCTTAAGTTGGACATAGAACTTCAGAGCACGATGGATGCCTTCATGGCATCATTAGATGATTAGATTTATCTTTACTTAGCTTTTGTTGGGATGTAAAACTTAATTTTTCTGAAACTATTTCATTTTATGAATTGCTTATCTAGACTCTTTTATATCATTGTTATTTGCATGAATATTATCTCTTAGTTAAATGTTACTCTCTTTTGTTAATGCATGTTTAAATTTATCTTACTTTATTTACATGCTTAAGGAGTTAAATGAAAAACATAGTAGCACGTTTTACTTTTTACTGAAATAAAAAGGGGGAGATATTATGCATAACTATTTAAATTTCATAATTATAATTTTGTTGTCATCAAAAAGGGGGAGAATGTAAGTATCTCTATTTTGATGTACCAAAATTATGTTTATTGCTACACTAATTTTTAGGACCATCTCGGAATAAAGCCTCTCTTTAGGATCAAGTTCATATGGTTGCTGATTTATGTCTTTTACTTTTTTTTTGTTTGAGTCTAAAATATTATTGTAAGGAACCTCAAAAATAAAACTCAAACAATTTTTCGCGCTCTTTGAAAACCAATTTTTAGGGTTATTGATCGACCAATTTTCCCTATTGATCGACCAACCAAATTAGTTAATCGATCAAATCAATCCTTTTTAGGAAGTTGATTAAAATCCTATTGATCGACTAACCAAGCTAATTAATCAACCAACTAGTGATCGATCAAATAACTTAATTAATCGACCAAATAGCATTTTGATCGACCAATATACCTTAATTGATCGACCAATTTAACTTCCTTTTCAAGCCAACTTTTCAATATAAATATAGGTCATACATAGCTCTTTTGAATAACAACTTTCAATAGAAATACTCTCAAAAAAATCAAAGCATCTCGTGCTTCTTTCAAGTGTTTCTACGCTTTTCTATTCACGTCATTCAAGAGCACATTGTTTCAAACCTCTACTGAAATCCTAGTTTGATCTTTTATTGAGGTTCCATAGATATATTTATTGTTATTCAACATTGTTGTTTTTACTTAATGGATTCCAAGGTGTTGGAAAGATCTGCGTTGTTGTTATTGTTCTTCTCTTCAGGGTAAAAAGAGAAGTGATTGTAAAGTGGTTGTGCCACTCTCGTTCAAGTAGTACTATAGTGGATTGACTAGCCTTGACTAGTCGAGAAAATCCTAAGCTGAGAGGCTTAAGTAGTGATTTTTACCCCATTTGGGTTTCCACTCTAAATCTAGGTGCAAATTATGCTTGACTTTGTTGTGAATTTATTTTTATCTTTTATTGTTTCGAAAAGCAATACTATTCACCCCTCCCCTCTAGTATTCGTTCGATCCACAGGCAAACACTCAGTCTTTAGTACCCGATGTAGTCATTGCTGTAGGTGAGCGATGCTATAGCCGCGTGTTCCATCTCCGCCACCCACTCCTTATCAGACGTCTCTCATGTAGCCACATCGGTAGCCACTAATCTTCAGTCGTTTTACGTTTAATCATGCTCAAGTGCTATCAGTCATCCGATCGCATGATCGGATGGCTTAGATCATGCCGCACCGCTTTGCCTTCACAAGTAACACGCGCCCACATGCGATGGAACGTATGATCCCACGTCATCGCGGGCGAGCGCACGCTTCTCCATCCGACGCTCGATGTCACAACATGTTGCATCCTCCGCTACCTCTCGATCTCGATAGAGTAGCCGAATTTCAATTGTACACACTCACTGCTGGACTCAACCTCTTGCCACGGCTCGATCGCACGTTGTCCCTTCACGAACGCAGCACACAATTGCTGTGCCAAGGCCTCCAAATGGTCTCGCTTTTGTTTTAAGGTAGCAGTACTCTCAATCGTTGGATCTTGATCCAACGGTCAAGATCACGCAACCTTTGATGAGGGGGAGGAGGTTAGTGGTTGTGGGTGGCCTGGATGGCACCATGTGGCATCATCTGGGTCATCCATTTTCCAATGCTTGTAGATGGTAACACGGATGTCAGATTGGGTCGATTTTCACATCGTTAGGCTACGATCGTCAATCTGAACCCATCCGTGTGGTTGGATTTGTCATCTAAAGTTTGGATTTTCACCACCTTGCCCCTTGGCCTCTGATCTTTCTCAGACTGCATCTAATGCTATGGAGGTTCAATCAGGGCGATCTCGAAGGCATTGAACTCCGATCATCACCCTAATCAGATCTGTACGGTTGGATCTTCAATCTGAGGCTTCAAAATGAGGGCAAATTAACTTAAAATTTGTATAAACTAATCTAAATGCAAAATGATGCATGTTATGCAATATTTATAATGCATGATGCAATTATACACCTAAGAACATGCAAAAATAGATAGTTTATGTGAAATAGATGTGTCTACATCAGCGGGGAGAGGGACTCGACTTTGACACCTAACAACTCTTCTAATTCTGGCGTATCTCCCTCTTTCTTCATGATTCGAGGTATGGTCCGTAGAAATGACCATTTGGAGGGGATCATCACACAAAAGAGCTAGTGTCGTCTCCTCTACAATTTCATCAATTACCTCGATTTGGGAACAATCTTCCAATCCGAGTTATTTATGGGCATCAAACACATTTAGTCAGATTTTTCGGTTCCTAAAGACCATCTTAAGCACCCCTGATTTGCAATTGATAGACGCATTGACCGTAGCCAAAAAGGGACGTCCTAAGATAATCGAAGGTCTAGTGAGCATGTTGGATGGGTTAGTATCCAATATCAAAAAGTCAACAGGAAAGAAGTCCTCCACTCTCACTAGGACATCTTCTAAAAGCCCACTTGGTATCTTCAGTGATCTTTCAGCTACTTGGAGGATAACAGGATTAGGCTTCAATTCACCTCCTTCTAATAGCTCATAGACCGAGCTCGACAATATATTAACCTCCGCACCCATATCAAGGAGAGCCCCATCAATGTGTTCGTCTCTAATGACCACAGAAATATACGGGGTTCCTAGCTCCTTCATTTTGGGGGGTGTACCTTCTTGTAGGATTGAGCTAAGTCAGGAAAGACGACCTTAGCTTGGACCTGTTTCCTTGATTTTCTCTTCTGCATGCACAGGTCCTTCAAAAATTTCACATAGGACAACATTTGCTTGATAGCATCCAATAGAGGCAAGTTAATGTGAACTTTCTTGAATGTCTCCATTAATTCTTCCATCCTATCTTTGGCTCTAGATAAGCCAGAAAAAGGTGCCTCAGGGGCGAACAAGTGCTCCAAAGCAAGGCACTCAGCCTCTAAGTGGAGGGGTTGTCATGGTGGGACAGGGGCGAAACGGGGACAACATCCTTCAAATGGGTGATTTCAAGCGAGGAGGGGCTGAGTGACTCGTCCTTAGTGGATGGTAAGTGATTGTCGGGTTGGTAGGAGGGGTGACCGTAGGAGTGAGTTCAGGTTTGGAGAGTTGTTTGCCACTCCTCAGAATAGTCACAACCTTAGCGTACTCCCTTATAAAGGGCCCTTTACCCCTAGGATTCTCCTCAAATGAGCTGAGCAACTTCCTAGGATCAGTTGTCTAACAACCTCAACAAGATGGCCAATTTGAGATTGCATTTCTTGGATTGCCTTATTCTGAGATTGAATGATCATACCCTGGCTTTCTTGCATGGCCTTCATCATAGCTTTAAGGTCATCCATCTCAGAATTGTTGGGCTAAGGAGGAGACTGGAATTATTATGCCTGAAAGGGTTGGGTGGGTTGGGCTCTTGAATTCCCTGAGTTGGAAGTATCACCTTGTTTCCATGAGAAATTGGGATGATTTCTTCACCCAGGATTATAGGTGTTTCCGAAAGGGTTGTTCCTGAGAGGTGGACGAAATCCTTAGATAGCATTCAAGTCTGTCTGAATTAATTCAAGGAATTGATTAGCCAAATGGCACTCAACAGTGAGGTGAAGAGTACTTTGGCAAATGGAGCATTCAAAAAGAGCCTAGACTTAGGAAGCTAATTGTGGGAATGTGCTGGGGTTTATCATGAGTCTTTCAAAGTTCTGATTCAACAATTGGAATTAGAAGGCTAAATTCTGAGTAGCCCCAGCTTCATTAGCTTCCACTTTCTTTTGGAGGATGGAAGATTTTCTATCCTGAGGTCAAGTGGACAAAATTGTCACTCAGTGACTCAAATAATATCTAGGCCTCATCCTCTGTTTTGGAAAGAAAAGTTCCAGCACAACCAGCTTTCACTATTTGCCTATGCTTATCAGATAGTCCAGTATAAAACCTTTCTACCAATTTCCATTTGGGCACTTGATGGTGGGGGCATAATCAAATCAGATCATTGAAGCATTCCCAAGTCTCGTGGAATTGTTCTCCATCTAATTGAGTAAAACCCATGATCACCCTCCTGAAGTGGTTGGTTTTGATCATCGGGAAGTATTTCTTCAAGAGTTCTCCCTTAAGGGCGCTCCAATCATTCACCCTTGCATCTAAGGTGTGATACCAGCATTTTTCCTTGTCCTTAAGGGAAAAGGGAAAGAGGATCCTCATCAGAGCTTCATCAGTAAAGTTCTGAAGTTTCACCATGGGGCAAACCTCAGTGAATTCCTCTAAATGCCAGTAGGGGTCCTTCCTAGTAGTACCATAAAAGGAGGGCAATAAGGATATGGTACTACTTTTGATCTCATATGGATTATCTCCTACCAGTCGCCTCAGTGCTTGAGTAGGCTGGCTGATCGGAATGAAGTGGTCCCTTAGGGTCCTTTGTTGATTTGCTCTTTGATCAGCCATTTCTTCTCTCTTTTCTCTTTGGTGGGCTCTCCTAAGGATTCTCTCGGGCTCAGGATCAAACACTAGACTACCCTCAAGAGAGTGACTACCAAGCATGCAATATCTATCAATCATAGTTCAAGTTCTTGCCATTTGAGTAAGTGAAATGCCCCACTCAATAGATTGGTCGAAAAGGGTCAAGGCGATGTCCCTCTGTTCCCACATAAGTGGTATAAGAGGAAAGTGGTGACTTGAGATCCTTACCAACTCTGTTTTGAGGGGTTGAGGTAGAATTGATTGATATAGATGGCCAAACAAGTTATTCAATGCAATTACACAACTTAAGCCAACCTTCCAGTGCCCTAGGACCTATACCTTGCTTCAATGATACTCAGGTGATCTAGTGAGAAATTACTACAAGGACGGAACTAAAGGATGCAACTAGGGCGAACCCTTCCTTTGAAGCGATGCACATGCGATGCCTCTTAACTACCCTTTTGTTCCCTTAAGGGGTGTCCCCCTCGAAGTATCAAAACACTTGATAGCAGTATAGTACCACCACCACAAAGTGAAATAGGAGGGTCTGCACCGGTAAAGAGATCAGTGCCTATAGCCTTATGGGACCAAGACCTATTGCGGTGCCTAGTGTGCATGCTCAATGCTAGAAATGTGCATCACACCGCAAATTTGTTTGATTTTGAGAAGAATCGCACACAAGTCCCTTTTGATCAGATCAAATGTGATTTTGATTTTAATGTCAAATCTAATTAGCAATACCAACTTCAGTTAAGCGACCATTGAATTAGGTTAATTCAATCAATTTGGTCTTGATATTTACTCCACATGCAATGTGTCAATAGGAGCTGGATGCAAAGACAGAACGGTATACCTAACTCCAATAATCTTCATGCAGATATGTACGTGATTAGCCCATATTTGTGGGCTATTTAAGTATTTAAATGTCTAGGCATTAAGTTAATTTTAACATTTAGATAACATACATTAGGATGTAAATAAATTAATTCATATTTTTAGCCTAATTGCATAATTCATTCATTGCATGCATTTAGAATTAACTTAGAATTGCATGCATTTGATTAGTTAATCAATTAGGTGAATTGCTTGCATTGTTTTAATTTAACATAGAAGTTAAGGGTTTATACATAAATAATCATAATATTTTATATTTTCTTATTCTCTTCCTCCACAGGTAACGGCTGCTTCTCCTTGCGCAACCATTCACGCACAACTTCAAGCATTCATTGGCCATGAAGCATCTAAGCCTGCCTATTTGGATTTCAAATTCAACTACAAAGGGAGGAGGAGACGACCATGAAAGGTGAGACACCGCCCCACTCCACCATCGTATACTCCATTCCACCACCATGGTCTCCAAGGCCGAGCTCCACCACACCGTGGGCCGGTGAGGTGACAGCCCGTCGCGCCAAGCTGGTGGACTCGTGCCAACACCGTGAGCGTGTGTCCCTGATGGCCATGCTTCCATCACCGTGCCTCACCAGAATCAACATCACCATCCTCACCGCCATCACCAGCAACCACCACCGCAGCTGCCACAACTCCATGCCCTGCATCTTCATCTCCCCCGTCAGTTAAGACGTCTGAGAAGTTTCCCGGACGTCTGAAGCTTGGCCCTATATCTTCTTCTTTCTTCTTCTTCCTCTGTTTCTCTTCACCTTAAAAACAAACCCAACAACACGCCATCCCCATGCGCAGCAGCAGCTACCTCCAACTCCACACAGCGCGCGACCATCCAGGTCGCCACACCACGTACTCCACGCGCGGCTACAGCGTGCACAAACCAGCAGCACGCCATCGCCGCACCTACATGCGCTGAGAGCACGCCTCCACCGCGCACAAGCACATGATGCCCTTAACGTTGCGCTCCCTAGCCATTCCCGTAGCAACACGCAAGAAGTGCCCCTACGGCTACGGTCCCCTTCAGCTGCATGCCCCCACACGCCCACATTCCCTGCAGTGCGCTGTCGCTGCATGCCCAGCACCTGCCCGAGCCGCCTCCGCGCACACTGTGCGCACCTCCTCGCTGCCATCCTCGCCATCTTCGTGCACCTCCGCCACACTCGCAGCAGCACGCGTCCTCCAACAACGCCACACTCCATGCGCGTGTAGTCCAGTGCGTGCGCCTCCTCACCAGGAGCCCACCGCACGCTACCTCCGCCATGCCCATCCACTCCCCCTACCAGGAGCCTTCCCGCGCTCCACGTACAGGAAGCAGCCACCAGAACCCACCTCCACCGTAGATTCGTCCGGCCACCTCGGGGTGCCTTGCACTTCACCGCGACTGCCATCACGGAGCCCTCGGTCTAAAGATCCTCCTCCGAGCTTCACACCTCCGGCCATTCCCTCTTCCTCGCGCACGGACAAGGGGAAGAATTTCCCCTATTTTGCTACAGTAAAGCTACTATTAATATTTACATTCAGTGCCATTGTGGACTTTTATTATTATTTTATTAAGCTACATTGCAAAATATATCCTTTAGTTATGCAAAATTGTTATTTTAGCATGAGCACTTATTGTTTACCTAATCTAAAAGTGATTTTGATTTGGTTTCTTGACTAAATTAATAGTGAACATCGATTTTTGACCCTTGCGAGTTTAGATAGGCCATTGCCTCCCTGTGGACATGACCCGCTCCTAATTGAGTGGTTATATTAATTGTTGATTAGTCGATTTTTCGACCACATAGAACTATAAACGACGCATCATTTTATGTAACAAACGACTTTAAAAGCAAAGAATCGACTCGTTAAATGGCGTCGTTGCCAGGGAGGCAACAGGCTTAATTAATTCACAATTATTCATTTGTTCAAATTGATTTTTAATTGAGGCATATTTAACCTGTTTTATCTGATTTGGTGCGAGGTACACATATTATGCACGAATTGTCGCATCAGCCTCAGAAATGTCGTGGTGGACCTTGTTTCCACCACTTTGGAGGAGGAATCGAGTTTCACATGTACGAGGAAGAGCTTGAACATTGGTGAACTTTGTTGTCACCAACTAAGAGGACATCTGAAGTGATCATCTTCATCTCTGTCGATTTGTCAAGTAGATAGAATTTAGGTTTTAGAACTTTACTTTTCTTTATTTTCTTGCACTTACATTTGGTTTGAGACCCTTGTTCTGGGGTATATTTTTAGGGGTTTGTTCCCCGATTTTGTTTTAGGCCCGTGTTGGGTAATTTTTGGGAGCTTGTTCCCTTTTCTTTAGGTTTAGATTTTTAATTTATTTTGTGGATTGTTTACCTTTAATTTGCTTGTGCATAAGTAGCTAAAAAAAAAAAAAAACAACACGAGCTACCTGCTAGAAGCTGCTTGCCCTTAGGTCGAATCATTTAGGATTGAATGAGCAGCATCTAGATCTAATTTTTGTCTTGCATATTGCATGAAGAATGCTGGAATCAAGTATGCACTTCTAACTTTGCATTTCTACTTGTCATGCAAATGAATTTGGACTAATTTCAAGACCATCTAATCTGTATTGAATAGATCTAACAAGTGGTCGCATATTTTCTGGAAAAATGACTAATTAGAGGGACATTTTAAAAACCAAGGATTTGATTTTCAAACTTGACGTGTGATTCAAAATTCAAAATCTTTTGCTGTGTATGCACACTTATATCTGTTGCACCACAACACGCTTTTAGACACTCCTTAGGTTTGGAAATACTAGGACAGGAGCCCTGCTATCATTGGATTCTGAAGTGTTTAGAACTTGAGATCAAAGGTTTTCTAACTCCAAAGAGGGGGATACTCTGTCAAGGATTTTTGGGGGTAGTTGAGAAGCACCGCGAAAGCACAGCTTCAAAGGAAGGCTTAGGCCTACTTGCATCCCTTGATCTTCCATCTTTGGAGTTGCTCTACCATTTGAGATTTAGGGAAGAACACCTAAGCTCCAACTAGGTCTTCTTAGGCAAGCCATAGGTCGACAATAAGCGCGTAAATTGATTGAACAAATTGTATTGTCACCTTCAATCTGACTTAAATCAAAAGCCTAAATTGGGAAAGACCTAAAAAGTCCTTTTTGAATTGTGTTTTGCTTGGGGAATTCTGATTGAGGTGTGAGTTAGAATGGACCACATTGATTTTCATCCTTTCACATCTTGCCCACACCCTTACCCCCACTCTGCACTCTTCGATCCCATACACTGAGATGGTCCATCCTTTG
This sequence comes from Thalassia testudinum, assembly GCA_037157565.1. Taxonomy (NCBI): domain Eukaryota; kingdom Viridiplantae; phylum Streptophyta; class Magnoliopsida; order Alismatales; family Hydrocharitaceae; genus Thalassia; species Thalassia testudinum. Next base: position 53,458,953 of record JAZHRO010000025.1, on the reverse strand, counting down.
ATGGACATAATGACAATCATTGGGATCCGTTTTACTCCTATTATAGGAGTATTGGCCTGGTTAAGCCCCAAATCAGTGAACAGAACCTAGGAGCGGGATTTGCGTTGCCCAATATCCCACACACCATAGAAATACCCAACCTACCCTCCCTGAATAATTATAATGGTTGGACAGACACTCCTGAGTACTATAATCCTGAGCCTGACTTCTCTCATGATAAAAATGACCTCTCCTCCTTGAAGATGAAAATACAGAAAATGTAAGATGAAATGATTGAATTGTTAGGAGAATCTTCGAGAGCAGGCCAACAAGAAAGAGATGAAATTAGCCACCCAATCTAGCCCATTGAGGATGACGTACACCCATCTACAATTGATGCGTCTCCCATGGGAGAGCTTCACATTAAGTTGGAGGGAAATTTTGGAGATTATGTAAGGGAGAATAGCTACTTTTCGAGGATCGATTTTGAAACCTCCCCATTATATGACACTTCCTTGAAAGATCCATGCCTTAAATGGGAGGAAGATACATATGAAAGTAGCTATGCATTGGATGAAGAAAGGTGGCAACCCGAGGAAGATGATGATAAGGTTGAGTATCCACCTGAATTATATTGGAGTCAAATGAAGGGAATGATGGTACCATTGGAAAACCTCAACCCAGATGATAGTATTTTCGTGACATTTGATGAAGTGGGTCGAAGTCAAGTTGTTAATCCTACCCTCCCTTCTGATCACGAGATGGAACTCAAGCCCACCCTTAGGGAACCTAACCCTGAAGAAATTGACCTATCTGAGAAGTCCGATGTTACCAGTGTAAACCATTTACCTTATGTATCGACCCGGTTCCTGAGTCCCTACGAGACACGAGAACCGGACCGACTCGACTAATCCCAAGACCTAGTCGTCCAACGAGGAAGTAACCAAAAGACAGTAAAATAAACCACATTCAGCATGAATATAACTAACAGTAAGAAAGTACAGCAGTAAGGGAAGAACTACTACAGTAGGTACCACCACAACAGTAGAACAACATTTATCATATAACAAGAACTGCAGGTAAAGAAAGTACAGCGGAAACAAAAACTACTCACTAGAACAAAAACAAAAGAGGTACAAAAGACTGTGGTAAACTCTACTGGACCCTACTCGGCCCAGCGTCCTCTGCAGACGCCGACCCTGGCTGCTCAACACCTGGTCCTAAAAAAGATAACGAGTGTAACACGTCAGCAAAACGCTGAGTAGAGTGGCAAACTAACTAAAGGCAACAGTAGAGTGTACAGTAGCTGTTATGTTCTATTACTTCCTTTATTCACATCTTTCAATTTTCTCACTATTTCATTTATTTCTTAGATCCTTTACTTGATCTCGAATGTCCTCGTGGGAACGATCTTGATTGCAGTCTTTTCCAAAAGTAGAAGTAGCACGTGGTGCTCTCCTGGCCGGGAGAGTCCCCCGTGGTGATCCTACCCTCAGTCAACCACCCCAAGGTCACTGACAGACGTAACGGTGACTATGGCACGCGCGATAAATGCACAGGTAGCTAGCCCGCACTGGCACGGGGTCAGTCGTTTCCGTTAACGGGTGCGCCCAAAGCACAGCACGGAACCAGGGCAGAGCCCTCTCAGTAACAGGGGTCCAACCCCTCCACAGTAACCAAACCGGGGCCTTGCCCCTCCACAGTCCGCACACCCTCGCTTGACTACCCTGGTTTGCCCTAGTGGGCCTAACAAGTCGGTGAAGGAGGCTAGCAGAACCCCGGGGCCCGTGGGGTAGCTAGTACTCTCCTAACACTAGTAGCTCTCCTCGGTACTACGTACACGAGGGCCAACAAGTCGGTACAGAGCGGCCAATCTTAACCCCGGGTCCCTGGGGTGGCTGGCCCCACTCTGAACTAAACAGGTACAGGTACTTCCCTCGGTACTGCGTACCCAAGAGACAGTACAAACTACATCTCAGTTCCATTCCTTTTTCTTTCCAGGAGTTCCACTCCTAATTCCCCGTAGGGTTCCAGCTCTTTATCTCAGAACATCGTATGTTTCACTTTCCAGTTTCACGTTCTCACAATCCAAGACCTCAATCATGTTTCTTTATTCATAACAGGCAGCTGTTAATTCAATTTACAGGCAGCTTTTTATTCCTTTCCATTTTTCCAAGACTGCAGTATTATACATTCCACTAATTTTTCCATCCTAGGGTTCATGTCACATCCTAGGATCTAGCATACAACTAGTTTTCCAGCCCTAGGATTCATGCATCACCTAGGAGCTATCATTCCATACATTTCCCATTCCTAGGATTCATGCAATGTCCTAGATTCTAGTTATGGTTCCATACTTTAACAGATTTTAATAATAAACTTAAGCCACTCTACCAGGTACAACGGGAGTAATGGGGGCGTGATCGGGAATCCCGCGTGCCTCCGCGACTCTCAAGACTGCAACTGAACGAGGTCCTATCACAAGGATCAAATACAAGGAGTGTCTCAAAACAGTGTATAGCTACTGTAGACGGGTAGAGGAATTAATTCTGAAAAGAATGCAACTCGAATCGTGGAAAACGGAGCCCGAACGGGCCCTAACCGGGTTGAAAAAGACGATACTGTGCAAAATCAGACGTCTGGAACTTATTCCAGACGTCTTAAACAGTGGATCAGAGAATTACCTGTCCAGCGTGGTTTCCCAGACGTCCAGAAGTATGCGGGGACGTCTGTCCTATCTCCCAGACGTCTGATTGTCACCCTGGACGTCTGGAGGTCACTCCTGCTGTCTGGTACAACTTCCAGACGTCTGATTCGCAAAGGATGGCGAATCAGCGAACCTGCGCACAGCCAACTGCCTCCCTCGGTACGGTCGGTCGACAGGAAGGAAGAAGAAAGAGGAATACACACCTTTCAGACGTCTGTAGGAGCTACCAGACGTCGTCCTCGCCGTCTGCCTATCAACCCAGACGTCTGATTCTGGAAATTTTTCCAGAATCAGGGCGCTACTCGGCCTCCGCTCGCGACGCCGCCCGCGTCGCACCTCGCGCGCCTGCTGCTCAGACTGCAGCAGGTCCCTCCACGTCGTTCCGCGCCCCCTGCGCCCTCTGCCGGCCAGCCAAGCTGCTCCGGCGAGCTCGCCCTCACGGCAGAGCTCCGCTCTCACACGCCGCACCTCCTCCGCGCTCACTGCGGCCGCCGCTGCCGCCCTCGCGCTCGCGCTCACACTCTGGCTGAAGGAGAAGGGAAAGGAGATGGTGGTGACGGAGTGAGGGGAGGCGTGCCCTTTTAAGGCCACGCGAGGAGGGAGAGACGCGGCAGAGCGTCTGCAACCGCAGAGGATATCGGATATTCGCGGGCCTACGCGCTGAGGAGCGCAAACGAAGACTCGTGCCAAAATAACTGATTTCCAGACGTCTGGAAACGATCCCAGATGTCTGGTCAGACGTCTGGCCCACCTCCCAGACGTCTTAAAATACGTCTGGGGCACGCGCTCGTTACACCTTAGATAGAGCACCCTAGGGGATCTACTGAGATATTAAATTATTCTAGACCTCAGGTATATGATGAGTCATATGATGAGGAGAAAGACGAATTATAAGAGGAACCTACATTCAAGATTTGGAGTGACACTAAGGGTGATTGTCTTATTTGAAGAGTTAGCCCCTGAGGATGTCACAAATTTGACCAAATTAGGTTTCCTTCGCACACCCATTGATGATATTTCTCATGATGAAATGGTGGAAAATTTGGAAGCAACTTCTAAGATTTATGTGGATTCACATCTACACTCCGAGAAAGATTTGAGTAAAGAATAAGAACCCGGGGATGGCATTGACAGGATAATCCCCAGATCTGTTGCTTCCAACCTGCCTTCATTTGATTCGAAGTCACCCTTTGATTCGCTTATGTCTGAAGGCGAAATTGTGACTCCTGATGAAGTGCAGGAAGATACATGTGATAGTGCAAGGAATGCTAGGGATGCAATTGAGGATTTGGAAAGAGTGTTAGGAATGGACACCAAGCTGATTAAACCCAACCTAGATCTTATGGCCATTCCACAACCTCGAAACTTAGACACCCTAGATGATCCTTACCTTAGAGATTTGCTTACTTTTGTTCTGACCGGTGGGCTTAACAAACCAATATTTCCTGTAATGGAGTATCGGATATGTATTGATGATTTCTTTAGTCAGTCCATTGCCCTGGGGGTTTATCTCTACACCATCCTTCCCCATTCCTTTTGGAGGATCCTTGTCATCCTTCCCCTACCCCTTTGAGGTTGTTATGCCAATTTATCCTTTAGAACCTCTTCTGGTGACCTGGGAAGATTTTATTCCCATCCTGGTTGGGAGAGCATTTGATATCGGGATTCATCATTAGCTCGCCAACATCCTAGGTTACCTATTTTCTAGGTCGGCATTACTTTGCTCATTTTTAGGGCCTATTGCTGTGATCCTTGAACCTGATTTGCAGGTTCTTTGGCTACTCGGCTGCTAACAAAAGAACGGTAGCCCATCTCTGACCTAGGTAATATCCTTCTATGCAATGAGGATATTGCATATTTTAGGCATGGGGGGGTGTACTTGGGGATATACATAGCATAGTGCATTCATGCATTTAATTAAAGCATTCTGCATTGCATACATTTGCATTAAAAAATAAATAAATAAATAAAAATAAAAATAAAAATAAAAAAAGTTTTGAGTTTAACTGGCTAGGTCCTGCATTCTTAAGCAAATCAGAACTCTAGGTGAGACTAAGTTGGTTCTAGGGTCAAACTTTAGAAGATAAATGAGCTACTAGCTTTAGACCTTTAGGGTCCTTTGTGGACTTAAAAACTTAAGTAGGAGTTAAGTTGCGGATCATTCCTCAAGACGTTGAGGAAGGAAAGCTAGGGATTGAGTTAAAAGGTGGGGTAGTACCTGGAGTCTTGTTCTACCTTTTGGTTTAGGGGTCCTTGTAACCCAAGCATCCAAATTTCACACACTTGGTCTTGTGTAAGTAATCACCTTAATTCATTTCGTAAAAGAAATTTGGTTCTCTTAGTTTTGACTTAGGAGAGGCTTGAAAACACAATTTGATTGGAAGAATTCCTGCCATAGGAGAGGTGGAGTATATACTCACCTTGAGGATGCGATGATAATATATTACCTCCTCGGCACTTGTCTCTTAGGATATCCATCCTACTGGGGGCATGTAAGTGCATTATGCGGTTCAGGTACCATGGGCGGCCCTATCTCGAAGTGCCGATTGCCACAGGCCTGAATTCGCTTAAGAAATCCATGGGCAATACTATCTCGAAGTGTTGATTGCCAGGAGTTCTTGGGGTCGCTATGGGCGATGCTATCTCGAAGCATCGAAAGTCAGGCACCCTTCAAGGTACAGTGATGAGGACAATGAATCCGACACAGACCGTGTTGATAGCTGATCCGAGGTTAGACTTAGAGGAATCAAACAAAAATATATATATATTATTAAAAAAAATCCTTTTTCCTTTAACTAAAGTAACTCAGACCAACGCACATGCACGGATGCTTTAATCTTAGGGATCAATAAACCTTAGGGTAGAGTCAGAAATCAGGGAAACTTATGCCTGCAACCTGTCTTTAGCCGACCTAGTCTGTAACTTAGCAACTACTTGAGAACCTTAGGTCTAAAGTCTGAACTTAATATGTTTCTAAAGGAAGACCGATTGGGTTGGCTAGTTTACTTGGAGTGCTAGGTTTTGTTTGGACTTGCTAGGGACTTGCAAAAACTAGGCATGAGGGCATTTGATTATCCCATATTTGTAGGCTATTTAAGTATTTAAATGTCTAGGCATTAAGTTAATTTTAACATTTAGATAACATACATTAGGATGTAAATAAATTAATTCATATTTTTAGCCTAATTGCATAATTCATTCATTGCATGCATTTAGAATTAACTTAGAATTGCATGCATTTGATTAATTAATCAATTAGGTGAATTACTTACATTGTTTTAATTTAACATAGAAGTTAAGGGTTTATACATAAATAACCATAATATTTTATATTTTCTTATTCTCTTCCTCCACAGGTAATGGCTGCTCCTCCTTGCGCAACGGTTCACGCACAACTTCAAGCATTCATTAGCCATGAAGCATCTGAGCCCACCTCTTTGGATTTCAAATTCAACTACAAAGGGAGGAGATGACCATGAAAGGTGAGACATCGCCCCACTCCACCACCGTGTACTCCATTCCACCACAGTGGTCTCCAAGGCCGAGCTCCACCACACCGTGGACCGGCGAGGTGACAGCTCACCGCGCCAAGCCGATGGACTCGTGCCAACACTATGAGAGTGTGTCCCTGATGACCATGCTTCCATCACCGTGCCTCACCAGAATCAACATCACCATCCTCACCGCCATCACCAGCAACCACCACCGCAACCGCCGCAACTCCATGCCTTGCATCTTCATCTCCCCCGTCAGTTAAGACGTCCGGGAAGTTTCCTGGACGTCTGAAGCCTGGCCCCATATCTTCTTCTTTCTTCTTCTTCCTCTATTTCTCTTCACCTTAAAAACAAACCCAACAACACGCCATCCCCATGTGCAGCAGCAGCTACCTCCAACTCCATGCAGCATGCGACCATCCAGGTCGCCACTCCACGCACTCCACTCGTGCCTACAGCGTGCACAAACCAGCAGCGTGCCATCACAGCACCTACGTGCGCTGAGAGCACGCCTCCATCGCACGCAGGCACGCGACACCCTTAACATTGCGCTCCCTAGCCATTCCCGCAACAACACGCGAGTAGTGCCCCTGCAGCTGCGGTCCCCTTCAGCTGCGTGCCCCCACACGCCCGCATTCCCTGCAGCGTGCTGTCGCTACACGCCCAGCACCTGCCCGAGCCGCCTCCACGCACACTGTGCGCGCCTCTTCGTTGCCATCCTCGCCATCTTCGTGCACCTCCACCACACTCGCAGCAGCACACGTCCTCCAGCAGCGCCACACTCCGCGTGCATGTAGTCCAGCGCGTGCGCTCCCTCGCCAGGAGCTCACCGCACGCTACCTCCGCCAAGCCCGTCCACTCCCCTTGCCAGGAGCCTTCTCGCGCTCCACGCACAGCCAGCGGCCACCGGAACCCACCTCCACTGTAGATCCATCTGGCCACCTCAGGGTGCCTTGCACTTCGCCGTGACCGCCATCACGGAGCCGTCGGTCTAAAGATCCTCCTCCGAGCTTCACACCTCCGGCCATTCCCTCTTCCTCGCGCACGGACAAGGGGAAGAATTTCCCCTATTTTGCTATAGTAAAGCTACTATTAATATTTACATTCAGTGCCATTGTGAACTTTTATTATTATTTTATTAAGCTGCATTGCAAAATATATCCTTTAGTTATGCAAAATTGTTATTTCAGCATGAGCACTTATTGTTTACCTAATCTGAAAGTGATTTTGATTCGGTTTCTTGACTAAATTAATAGTGAACATCGATTTTTGACCCTTGTGAGTTTAGATAGGCCATTGCCTCCCTGTGGACATGACCCGCTCCTAATTGAGTGGTTATATTAATTATTGATTAGTCGATTTTTCCACCACATAGAATTACAAACGACACATCATTTTATGTAACAAACGACTTTAAAAGCGAAGAATCGACTCGTCAGTACGCAATTCAAGGAAACAAATCTAATATGCTGCTCAATCACCCCTAAATGCATGCACCTAAGGGTATGCAGCTCCTAAATAGGCAACTCGATAATTTGTTTCTCTTTTTATTTTAGAGGTAAGCAAGCAAACACCACAGATAAATAGTCTTAGTCACTAAAGAACGTAGGGACAACAACAACAATCAGCCCCGGTGCTACAAGGGCGAAAAGATAGAAATGAAATAAAATTCACGATGAAGGAGAATCCCCTATGAAAGAGGGATCCAAGTCTCCTCTTCGCATCCTCTCTGCATGTGTGGGAATCACTCAAGGTTGACATCATCACTTAGCTGTGCTTGTCATCTTGTCAGATTTCTCACACAAAAAAAGTAGAGAATGGTCAGATAAATGCACACCTCAAAATAGATCAGAAATAAAATCAGGTGAACTTATTGCATCTGTTGCCTCCCCGACAACAGCACCATTTGAACAAGAAATTTTTTGCTTGGAAGAAAAATATGTTGCCATAGGAAAATCGCGTGATGGAAAAATCTTTAACAAAAATATTTATTAGTAAAATTAACCACGGTAGATTAGGTCATATCCATAGGAAGGAACAGACCAATAAGATCAAAAATATGTAACAATCATGTTCGCAGAAATATTCTTCAAATCAATCAATGGATATGATGCTTTGAATGTAAACTCCCAATTTATAGAAAAGTTAAGGGCATTCTATGCAAATTTCACGTAAGAAATTAGAGCTCCAAATATGTGAATAGTGCATGTGCAGTGACATCCCATGTAATTTTCACTTGCATGCGTATTAGAGTGTAAATCTGAGTCGCAATTAGATGCAATCAAAAGTGATCAACATGAGTTGCATAATAACGCAATTATACAAGTGCTACCTAGCAATAAAATAAATCATTAAATTTATGAATAGTGTTTTTCAATGGCATATGCGGTAAATAGAAATAGAACCCAAAATAGGGGATTCCTTCCCCTTGCACGCACATGCGTGTGAGGTCGCGGCAGGTCGTAGGAAGCTCGAAGGAGGTCGACTACAATGAGGGCATTCCGATGGTGGTGGTGGCGCGTCGAACGGTGACCGGTGATCGTCGGTCGGAGGAGAGTAGGCCGCCGATGGTAGGTGGCTTCGGGCATATGTGTGGGGCATGGTTGGCCTGTCGGAGGGTGTGGTTGAGCTCGTGGTGGCGTGCCGAGTCCGATGGAGCGTCAACGACACGAAGGATTGAGGCTGGAGTTGTCGGCTACGTGTGGAGGCCGGTGGTCTTTAGTTCTTCTTTGACGATGGAGAAAATGAAGAAGAAGAAGAGGTCGGGCACGAGGGTGGCTGTTGGCACGCGAGTTGTGGGCACGGTGGCTAGTGGCATGCGAGGCAAGTGGCGCTGGGGGCGGGGCCTGTGCGGTGGTCGTCGAGGAGGCTGGTCACTACGCACTGGGGTGTGGATGCATGAGGATGCTAACAGCAGTGATGAGGTGAAGTAGGCGGTCACACTGGAGGGAAGTGCACGGTTGCATGAGGGCAGTCGCCTAGGCCGCACATGGGAGGCGGAGGTGGCGCATCTGTTAGCGCTGGTGCGGGAAGTGGATGATGCGAACATGGTAGGTGGTCGCTATCGATGAGGAGCGTGGTGTCGGAGGCCACAGTGGTGAGGAGGTGCGTCGAGGACGGACTCACAGTGGTGGATGTTGTGGTGGCGCAGTGTCCAGGAAGATACCGTCGCGGTCGCGGTCGCAGTGTCGTGGAGGGAGGATGATCGTGGAGAACTGGTTCCTCTCGTGAGGGAGGTGATGATCCTGCATTCCTCATGTTCTATTATATAAAGAATAAGATAATCAAAGAGAGATTTGAGGGAAAATAAATAAGGAAATGCAATTGATTAATTGAGAGACACACAAGGATGCACTCTAAAACTGATTCCCTTGCTATTTTTTCTAGAACAAAATCCCACATTACCATGATACCTCAAATTGAGATTTGATGTGATACCCTTACCTCTAAAATGAATAATTAATCCCTTCACATAAAGATTAATGCAATTAATGCATGAAATAATAAATCTAAAGCTCACATAATTTTGTCAATTTATGCATGCTTTAAATTAATTTCTTACTCCAATAATAATATTCTTAGGCTTTAATTTAGTCCACTAAAGTGGACCATTAAGAGGTTTCAATCGTCACTAACCACAAAAAATATATGTGAAATCTAAACAAAAAGACTCAACAGTATTAAAGTACCAACCAAAATATAAACCACCTTAGTGAATTAGACACTAATCAGCCTTAGACTTGGGTCTCAAGTACAAGTTTCTACAACTCAAAAACCACCAAAAGGATTGAATAGGATTGGAAGGACTGAACAACTATGCATTTGATGGTTGATGTGATAAATAGGCAATACATCTCAAAAAATCAAGTTTTCTTTTAAACACAAAACTACCTTTCACTCTCTCATCAATCTGGGCCTCAAGGTCACTATTGCAAGCCTTTAAAAATGAGTATAACAAATAGGCTTACAAAATAGCCAAGAATATTGGCAAGTTGATAATGAAGCATTATACTAAATACTAACCAATAGGGATTAGTACAAGGAATTGCGTAGTATACCCTAAGAGGTTTAAGAAGTAAAGAATTGTAAGCAACAACCTCTTTAAAGTCAAAAAAATGAGGATAACAAGAATTCTTGGAAGCACTTGGGGTTCTTAAAGATTTATGCAATGTAAGTTCTAGCCCCTGGATTGCATGATCAATACATCCAATTTTTACGTGAGTCAATCTCCAAAATTCCTACTAATTGATGGCTTTGAGTATCCAAGTCAACCCTTTACTAAGTATCCTAGTTAAGTCCACCCCAAATACCTTGATGATACTTGGATATGTAACTCCCAATATGGCCTCTATCTCATGAATATCATCCTTAATTAATTTTATAAAATCATTCACAATGTAGGAGGCTTGTTTACATTTGACTTCCTCCCTAAAGTAGTCAGATTTAATTTCATAATTTTCGTTTGACTATACTCTAGGTGTCACGGGCTGCTTCTTGACTTGTATGTGATTATGGCCTACCACATCTAAAAGTTCATCATTTGGTTTCATGCAAAGATCCCTTATGCTATGATTGTTATTATCCTTAGAATTGACGTCCTTCACTTCCTTTTTCGATTCTTCTTCCGAATAATGCTTTTAATCCCACATATCACAAAATCTTTTGTCATAATTGAAATCCTCTATAGAATATAAAGATTCCTTATCCTCTAGATCGAGAGAATTTTTTGGACATTGATGGATATCCTATTTCAACATTATCCCCATTAATCATATTCTGATCCTCATCACAGGGAGTATCTTTTATAAGCCATAAATATGGAACCCCAAGATTTCTTGAGCCATCATTATCCTTACTATTGTTTAGCAATGTTAGTACCCAACTCAACATGTTCTAATTCATAGTTTAGGGCAATGCAGATGGTACCTTGAGAAGCTTTTTCACCTTAAACTCTTGATCCTCATATTTGATTTTTTCATTAAAATCAATTGGCACGTTGTCTTGGAGAATCTCATGATTACTATGTGGTTTAGACTTTAGATCAATAAAACAAACCTTTTCAAAAATAAAAAAACTCCTCTTTAATCTCCTCACAAGATTATTTTCCAAGATCTTGATTTGTCTCTCTCCTTGATTCACTTGATTAAACCCAAAGTGTCTTACATGATTTAGTTTCAATTGCATTCCTTATCATTTAACTCAATTTCAAGGTTTCCTATGCTTCTATCTAGGCAAGCCTCATTGATCATCTCTACCTTGATTTGTCATTCTTTTTCTTTCATTCTCTTCAGAAGGTATAATATTTTTTTTATTGATGTCATACATTGTCTTGTTGAGTTTCTCAATTGCTTAAGATCTCTTAATCGTTCTCGGCATCAATTATTTTGCAATTTTGTATCTTGAGTCAATTTTGGATTTGAGTTTGGTTCCACAGGGAGACTTTTAATGATAGGGCCATCAGGACCTTGGATAATTATGATGCTATTATTTTCTAGGTTCAATTTCTCAAAAGGCACTAATCTACCTTTTGTTTTACTAAAGAAAAGTTTAGCTAAAAGTTTAGGTTCAACAAGAATCTAAAAAGCAGATTGACCATTTACAAGTGAGCTCGAGAAGACAGATGATAATTCCACATTTATTAACATAATTTATGCCTAACTAATGTTAGTTCAAGGGTAAATTAGGTCAAGATGCATTTATATAGGTTAGATTAGTTATTTAGTACATTTTGAAAATAATGCATAATTTTGGAATTTTTTGCAATATTTCTCTTAGCTATAATCCGATGCCTTGATGTTCCTATTTATATGTATGGAGGTGCCAAATTTGGAATTAATTGAACCAAATTCCCTAACCCAATTAGCCCTTAGACCTAGCCTAATTAGGAGCCTAATTCCCCACACCTAATTTCCATTCAACCTAGCCTAATTTCCCTATATAATGGCCAACCACCACACCTCAATTTCTAACCTTATTTATTAGCCAGCTACTATTGACTAAACCAATCCTAATTTTCTACCCAACCTAATCCTAAATCCCAACCCAACAAACTATATTTAGCCATCCCTTTTATCTTCCAATAAATACTATTTTTGATGGCCAAACTACACCATAATTTATCTACCAGTAGATCTAAATCCTAGGGTCTTAAATTGCTTACCTCAATTCCTATCTTAAAATCCTAAATCAAATCATATTCCTAATCCTAAGCTTAATCTCGAAATTTGTAATAGGTTGACACAGCTTTAATATTTTTGCCATAACTTTTTCATTTCAAATCTAAATTGAGTGATTCAAGTTGTATTTGAAAAATGATTTTGAGGGCTACAACCTTGCTTTCATGTGCAATTTGAAATTCTATAAGAGACCAAAAATTCAAGATATGTGAGGGAAATCCTCTAAGGTTGTTGCAACACCCTTTATCCTATCCTTTGATTCCTAGACTCCTAATTATAGTCCTTTATTTTGGTGATCCAAGGAAACTTGGATCAACCAATCAAAAACCTTCACCCTTTCTATAAATTAAAAGAACATTAGCCACCCGATCTCCTATTATCTTTCCTTCTTTCAAAAATTCCAACTAGAGCTCAAGCCTCCTTCCTCTCTACACATCTCCCCTTGGAGATTCTATTGGTGCACCTTCTCATCCACTTCTACTTCTTCGCTATCATCTATGCCTTGCCTTCGATGATTCTAGATAGTTTCAAAATTAATTGTTCTAGTTCTAGTAGACATTTTATTTCTAGTTCTAGTTGTATTTTCTTGTAGCAATAATTCTTCTACTTGTATTACAACTCTGATTTTTTAATAAAACTTTTATTTTCTCTATTTATGCTTGCCTTCAAGCTTTTACGTTATTTCTAGTTACTTAGTTCTAGTTATTACTTTTCTAGTTCTAGTTGTTCTAGTTCAACTTAATTTCATATTCATCATCTTTCTTGCCTATTCTGTAGAACCTAGGAAAATGATTTAGTCCAAAAACCTCCCTGTGAACAACTCAGACTCCAATCTTTAAAACTACGATTTCTATATTTATGAGTTCGACTTGAACAAATATAAAAGTATCTCCATGCTTTTACTATGACAAACATGTATTTTCTCACATATATTCTAATTGGGATAACTCTGCTTCTAATTAGGGATCTAACAAAGGATATCAATATCCAAGATATGATTCTAATCCCTAGAATGATCTCAATCCACATCTTCAAATTGGGATAGACCTCTTTCTAACTGGGGATATGATTCTAATCCCGAATATCAAAATCCAAGTCCTTATCCCAGCCAAGATAACTCTCAATATGGGTTAACCAATCCAAATAATTACTCTTACTTGACACAAAATTTAGAAGGGCTAACCAAATCTAGTCATCCAAAACCTTGGTCCCTGACGAAGAATCTGATTGGGAGTATAACTTAGACCTAAATTATTTTGGAGAAGAACTAAAAAAAAAGATGGTGCCTCTAGGAGAATTAGATCCAGAATATGATATGATAGAGGACCCACCTAAAAACTTTAGCTCCAACATTAATCCTCTACATTCTGATCCTCAACAAATTGACCCATGCCAAATTGACTCAAATACATCTAATTTTGGGTTCAATAAAGATCAAGCTCAAGATCAACCTATAGCCTCTCAATCCACACTTCCAAGTAATCAATTTGAGAAAATGATGGAAAGATTACGTGAGTTGGATGACATAACCAATAAATTATCACAACAAATAGACCACTTGGCTAATCAAGCTCAACAAAGGCAAGCTGGGATACTATTCCGAAAGATGAAAAGCATAAGGTTCCAACTTACAAAGGAAATGTTACATATTCTCGACTTTATTGATTGAATAAATGATGAACCACCAAAAACAAAAGCCGAGGAGCCTGATGAAGACCCCCCTATCATAAATTCGACTCACAACTCTTTTACTGAACCAATAATGAAAGATTCAATTGAACTTGACAGTGTTAATGATGAGACCATTAATGATGAGCACGATCTAGAGGATTTAGAAGGGGTCCATGATCTTATAAATAATGAGGAAGATGTCTCGTTATATAATTTGGATTTCAAAGAAGAACTTTTGATTGAACTAGAATTGGAATACGAGACATTTTAATTTGAGGACCAAATACAAGTAGGGGTTAATTATGAAAAGTTCATCTTTGAACTCGAGGATAACCCCTTTCTGCAGATAGGTGAAGCTAAAGTGAATGAATCGAAACTTGATGATAATCTAATGGCTAGCTTCATCTTTACTTCTACTTTTAAGGATCCTAAATTTGAGACATTCCATGCTCATTATGATTTTGATTCAAATCTAGATAGCATAGAATACGAAGGGGTTGAGAAAGCAAACCAAAGTATCCTAGGCAAAGATCTTAATGATTTGGAGGATGTGAATAAAGAAATTATCATCTTTGAAGAAATTTGGAGAGAAATTTATACCAGAGTTTAAGGGTTCCATATGATTTTAAACTCCCTACCTTCTATAAGGACCTTTATGATCCTCTTGATTTACCTAAAACCCTTAAACTCAAATGCACCTATTCCAAGAATCATCTTCTCAAGCTTTATGGCCAAGGGACATGGGCTTCTTGCTAATTATCTCCTTTGTGTCAGGATCTTTAGACTTGGGTTACATGGGCCCAAAATGAAAACCGCACCACATTACAGATTGCTAGAAAAAAGATGGATGCAACCATTTCTGATTTTGCATCTATCGAGCATTCGACCCATAGGTATGAGGTTGCATCACCAATTGGTCCACATTTGTGGACATCTGATTTTAGATTATCATGATCATATCTCAACCCTACTATTGACCTCTCTTCTAGTCTGGTTGATTCATCTTTTTAGGGTCTGAACCTGGCTGAAGGCATAAAATTCAACGTTTGTTGAGAGGCAACCCAATGAATTAGGTTACCTTGTTTTTGCTTTGTAAGTTTGATTTAGGTTTAAAGATGTTCGAGTCATATT
This sequence comes from Thalassia testudinum, assembly GCA_037157565.1. Taxonomy (NCBI): domain Eukaryota; kingdom Viridiplantae; phylum Streptophyta; class Magnoliopsida; order Alismatales; family Hydrocharitaceae; genus Thalassia; species Thalassia testudinum. Next base: position 53,443,795 of record JAZHRO010000025.1, on the reverse strand, counting down.
TCTCAAAACTCTTGAATTTTTAGGTGATATCTATTTTGTGCTTATGTTTATTACATGCATTAAGGACATTGCATGAAATAGGCATGGGGGGTAGATAATATTTATAGCCACTGTTTGTCTCTGGATTTTTGTATATGGCGAGTTTTATCGAAGAAAAAACTTATTTTGAAAAAAAGAGAAAAAAAATCGATGCTTTAACAATTTGAGCTACGAAAAATTGAAAATTTTCACTTTTGATAATTTACCGATCTCAGGAAATGTAAAAACAAAGTCTTTTCACTTAGACTCTTCAAGTCATTTTCCAACTTAATTATCTCGAGCATTTACTAAAATATGGATTTGTTTTTCAAAAACCCGAAGTATTAAGTTGAATGAGTGATAAATATGTAACTTATCTTCCCACCCTCTAGTTTGAAAAGTTTGAGAAGATTAAGCTTTCTACATCTGCATGTATGCACTGGTTCATCTTTTGGTCAACCTACCAATGAAATCCAAGTAGCCAATAGGACCTAGATTGAGATATGGCTAGTATGTTGCACTAGATAAGCTCCCTAGATGTAGGGTGTCTAGATCCCAGCCTTCCAACTTTAACTTTTCGTGCTTTTGTTTAGGAGATGCTCTTGCACGGGACTAGGGAAGCCACCTACCTGAAAAAATAAGTACAGAAAAAGAAGAAAGCCCAACAAAATAACGTAGTAGAAGGAAGTAGCTATTCGAAAAAAAAATAAAAGAAAAAGAAAAAAATCCAAAAGTAGTGTGCGTTCAAAAATCCCAAAAAATAGTGAGATGTCCAATAAGAAACCTTTCAGGTTCAATTGAGGAGATATACCTTAGAGGTTGACCTCGAGATAGAAAAGAGTAGGGAGAAAGTTACTAATTCTTAGTTAGGCAAATCTGAAGACTTAGGTCAATAGAAAGAAGAGAGGGTCTTAATCCCATTAAAACTCGAAATTCAATAAGGTTGCCTATTTGACAAGTCAATTATCTTTTTGTTCACACAGAGGCATAAAATTCAATTTCAATTCAAACCTTGGGTGGGTTGATAGAGCCATAAAACATTGCTCTTGAGACCTAAGTCCTAGGCTAATAGAGTCTCTAATTTGACTTAAGCGGTTGTATGTCAGTCAGTACTCGAGAACTGTTAAGTCTTTGACCTCAAGGTTTTGTGTACAATTCCTTTTCTTTGGTGAAAAATCAAGATTGATGATTTTAATTTGACTTAGCTCAAACTCGCAATTATTTTTCCCTTGTAAATATTATTTTCCCACTTTGTTTTTGCTTAGTGTTTTGCTTGAGGACTAGTAAAAGATAGGCATAGGAGTGTAATAATTCCACATTTATTGACAATTTATTCCTAACTAATGTTAGTTCAAGGGTAAATTTGGTTAAGATACATTTATGTAAGTTAGATTAGTCATTTAGTACATTTTGTAAATAATGCATAATTTTAGATTTTTCTGCAATATTTCCCTTATCTATATTTGATGTCATGATGTTCCTATTTATATGTATGCAGATATCATATTTGGAATTAATTGAACATGACTGGAAGGAGATTTGAAATAGAGCTCACTTAGGTAGATGGCTGAATTAAGTTGGTGAACCCAATATCCTAACCCAATTAGCACTTAGACCAAGCCTAATTCCCCACACCTAATTTTCACCCAACTTAGCCTAATTTCCCTATATAATGGCCAACCACCACATCTCAATTTCTAACCTTATCGATCAACCATTATTGAGTAAACCAACCCTAATTTTCTACCCAACCAAGTCCTAAATCCTAATCCAACCATATTTGGCCATCCCTTTTATCCTCCAAGAAAATACTACTTTGGATAGCCAAAGTATACCATAATTTATCTATCATTAGATCTAAATCCTAGGGTCCTAAATTGCCTACCGAAATCCCTATCTTAAAACCTTAAACCAAATCATATTCCTAATCCTAAGCTTAATCTCAAAATTCATAATAGCCTAACAAATTTTTAGTATTTTGGCCATAAATCTTTCATTTCAAATTCAAATTAAGTAAATCAAGTTGTATTTTAAAGGTTATTTGGAGGGCTACAACTTTACTTTTATGTGCAATATGAAATTCGGAACATAAAGAGGTCGAAAATTCAAGATATGTGAGGGAAATCCTATAAGATTGTTGTAACACACCTCATCCTACCCCTTGATTCCTAGACTCTTAATTCTAACCCTTCATTTTGGTGATCCAAGGTAACTTGGATCAGCCAATCAAAACCCTTCACCCTTTCTATAAAAGAACCCTAGCCACCCCCTATCCTATCATCTTTCCTTCTTTCAAAAATTCCAACTAGAACTCAAGCCTCCTTCCTTTCTACATGTCTGCCCTTGGAGATCCTACGAGGGTGCCTTCACATCTGCTTCTAGTTCCTCGCCGTCGTCTATGCCTCACCTTCAATGATTCTAGATAGTTTTAGGATTAATTGTTCTAATTCTACTATAGTTCTAGTTCTAGTTGTATTTTCTTGTAGCAATCATTCTTCTACTTGTGTTACAACTTTGATTTTTCAATACAAGTTTTATTTTCTCTATTTCTTCTTGCCTTCAAGATTTTGCATAATTTCTAGGTACTTAGTTCTAGTTATTACTTTTCTAGTTCTAGTTGTTCTAGTTCAACTTGATATCATATTCATCATCTTATTTTCCTATTCCATAGAACCTAGGAAAGTGATTTAGTCCAATAGCCTCCCTATGAACGACTCAGACTCCTGATCTTTGAAACTACAATTTCTGATTTACGAGTTTGACTAGAACAAATATTAAAAGTATCTACGCACTTTTACTATGAAGAATACGTATTTTTGTGCATATCTTCGCAAGCAGAGATCAACAGAAGAGCTTGATTTACAATCAAGTATAGAATAAGGGTTGAAATCACATTTGTATTGTAGGTTTGATATGTAGATTGCATGTGACTTCAAAAAAATGAGTTTAATTACTTGCATATTGAGGTTGAAAGTTTGAGTACAAATCATTCAAATAATTAAACCAAACTCTACTAGGATTAGCTATGGAGAAACTGTCATAATGTGATCTATTCGAGATGGCTTGAGTCATATGTAGCTCAAGTGAATAAGTAGATTGACTTGACTAACTATGGTTAGAAGGTAAGGTAGCTTGATTTTACACATAGTTGGATGTGGTTGAAGTCAAAACTAGGGTTACAGGACTAACCTTATCTTGATTAATCATAAGGGGTGTGGGGGTTTGGTGTCAACATTTGATATCTTGACCCAAAATCAATGTTAAAGTTGTAGGAGAATACAGGAGAGGTTCACATATTGAGAAGTACAAAAAGAATTTTGATTATCTTCAGAGAAGTTATTGTACTTATATGGACCCATCAAACTCGAATTGTAAAGAGCGGTTGATCCATAAGGTTCAGATGATGAGCCATTTATAAAGGTATGAATAGATGGGCAACATTCAAACTGAAAGTTTAGTTTACTGTGATTGTAGTAAGAATAAGTTATCTCAGGTGTATATGCCATCAGAAGAAATATGGAGAAGCAAACAAAGACAGATGAGAGAAGACGTGCTCTATCTACACAAACAAGCAATCCAATCTACCTTAAAAAAGTTTAACCCTATGTGACCTAAAGGTTCAACCAAGCTTGCAAGTAACTACCACCTCTTTTCAGGAAAAAAAAATTAACTAAATGCAAGTAATTACACATCTTTTTGATTATTGCCCCCAAGAAAAAAAATTAACTAAATACATTCAATGAATTAAAAAGCAATCTAGATCTATCGCCTCCGATAACGACGTCAAAAATTGATCATGCGATTTGCAAGAGAATAAGAAGTCTCGTTATATGAAAAACATTTTTGTCAAAAATCCAAACTCTCAAAAAGAAATCGAAATAAGTGTAGCAGAACCTAAGTCATTCATAAGGAGGAAAAATCATCTAAATTACTAATTATTGATCTAAGCTAATATTTTTGAATTCTTGGGATATTTTTCTTTTGTTTTTTTTTTTTGAAAATTTTTAGGGAAGCCTAAAGGTTAAACCTAAAAACTAGAGGGCAAACTGTAAACTAAAGATTAAAATGCAAACATTAAGAAATAATTTCATGCAACTCTATTTAAAAAATTCAAGAAGGGAAACTATCTAAGAATCCTATCAAAAATCACTAAAAAATCACACCATAATTCACGTAATAAATTTTCAAACTATGAAGGGCTAGACTATAACAATCTAAGAATTGAAATGAAAATAAATTTTATCTTTTGTTCCGTAAAGAATCTAGGGATAAAATTTAAAAGAAAATTGAATCTACTATGTAGGAACTAGCACAAAAAATTTCAGAAATTTGACAAACACAGATTGTAAGAAATAAAATTCAAAATAAAATTTTATTAATAAATAATGTAAATATTACAACTAGAGAGAATGAGGAAGGAGTACATCTTGACATTGTGATGTTGACATAACGATAGCAGCAGACGGTGGAGAGGTAGGATTTCTTTAGAGATATTTCGTGTTTAACAGATGTAAAGGAAGAGTAGAGAAAGGAAGACCAATGAGAGGTGTGGAATGTAAAACAAGGTATAAAGGGATATTTATAGCTCCCTGAATTTTAAAATAATTAAATTTTCAAGCAACATTAATCACCTCTTAATTTAACAATTTTAAAAGCTTTGGCAACTTCAAACTCCATTAAAAATGAGACCATTTTTTTAATTTTTGCATAAAAATAGAATTAAGATTCTTTTTTCCTTTTCTTCTGTCTTTTAACCCATCCCTAATTAGACTCATCCCTTCACGTCAACACCTCTTTTACACCCTGTCTTTTTTTTTTTCAATTCCTTTCTCTTTTTTTTTTTTGAAATTCTGATTTCCACGCTATCTTACACAAACATCATTTTCAAAATCCATCTTCATGAATAACTTTCTTGTCCCGTACCCTTGTATTTGTAACCAATATTAAATATATTTTTCTCATATTTTATCTCACCTACATTAAAAATTAATAAAATTAAATTATTTGTATATACAAAATAAAAATAAAAAGATATAAAAAAGCTAAAAATAAACAAAAAAATTCATACAAAATTTTAATACGATCAATCTCTAATTCCAATTTTGATCCCAATTTTGAACAATTCCTTTACTAATTCCAATTTTCTAATTCTTCTTATTAAACACCACCTGCACATGTAGATTATAAAGTCTGTCTAAAAAATGTGATTCAAATCCTGACCATATTCAACTTGGATCTCAGCCCCAAACTGAAATTTAATTTTTAATATGACTATCCAATTAGTGAGTCAAATCTGACCTAGAAGCAATCTAGAATATCAGCTGGAACAATTTTTTTGTCGTAAAACCTAGTAATCAATAAACGATTAGTGATAGTTGAAACACTAATGCAGAGAATGTTGATCTTAGTACGAAGGATATCGAAAGCGCTTGTATGCTCAAGTCTGTGGTTATCCCAATGCAAATTAACCGGTGAAGGAAGAAACCCAAAATGGAAACGAGTCTCGTTGTCATGATTATTACTTTCGTTCTCCATATAAAAATAGACTTTATGCTGATAAAATAACCAACACACCGAATGGCTTATGTTGACGCGGACAGTTCGGGTGTGAACGTATGCGATCCATTTATTAATGAAAAGCTTACACAAACGTTGAGGAACGATCGAGGGGAGAGAAACCAAGGCTGTTAGCAGCCTTTCTTCCCACGGCTGGCCAAAATCTGCTAATCAAGAGGAAGACACGTCGTACAGTGCCTTGATTCCTTGACGGGTTAACTGCAGAAATACGACTTTTGCCATTGCACTTCAATCTTAGGACACTACTCAGCACTACAAACTGACGATAACCGAAGGACTATATAATTAGTTTCATGTCATTATCCGAAATTAAACAAAAATCAACTCCTGAGACGAATTCTAGGAGGAAATTTCCATAGGCCTTGAGCCAATAAATAGACATGTTTCCCTCTTTCCTAAGCAGCATTAAGGATTTAGGAAGCACCATAGTCTACAGTCCTTTGGATTCTCAAAGACACGTAGCTGTAGGTGAGGTTTTTAGGTAGCCATGCTTTCCCACAAAGATTGCTTAGACCATTTATAGGTCTCACCTTTCTACATTCATAGTTTTTACTGAGAAGCAACTTTAAAGCCCCAGAAGAATAATCAGAAATTCCATCCAGAAGGCATCAGGCTGATAGACAGGGCAATCCACATGGAAACTTTTCTTCAGTAGCCAGGCTTTCCCAAACCCATCCATGCTGGAACTATCGCTGGTTCGAGAGACATTTTGATGATCCTTTTCCAAGATAAAGTATCTTGCCCTCTTGCAAGAGGAAGTGCAAAGGTAGAATAAGAGTAGAGAAACACAGAGGGCAGGATTTTTCAAGGATGGAAACCCGAGACCCGTTATATGCATCGGATTTTTGCTGGTCAGAGAAATTCACTTACATTGATCCATTAAATGCGAAAATTAATAAGAGATAACTTTTCTATCATTATGGGCAACAACTATACTTCACACAAGTTCCTGTCCCGAATAACAGAAGGAAGCCATAAATTTGCAAATATAAACTACAAATCCTCAAATGTCAAGATAGTGAAAATTTCTCAACAAGAGATGATAAGAGCACCGAGGGTGTGGCATCGTGCCTGTTTCCTTTGGCTTCTTGTTTGCAAACACTCAATGAAAGCAGCAATGATACTTGCATGGATTGCCAACTGTGTGGTAATTGCATTGCTCGTCACAAAAAGAAAAAGCCCAGACATGTTTTGCTGGGCAAGAAGGTACCTTCAACTCAGTTGTGATAGTTCCTTCCCTGTGGCTTGTGACAAGAGCAACTCTCGTTGCTCTCCCTCAACCTCAAAGAATGGCAAACTTCCTGGATTCTTCTCCTCAAAAACAAGTGTTACGGGTGTATCCACGGGATATTGGTGTAGTATATACTCTATGTGATCTCTGTTAATCTCCTTACGGTCCAGAAGAACCTAAAGGCAAACAAAAGGATCAATTTCAGCAGGACAATCCAGATATGTAAAAGAATGACAGGCATAAAGCCATTGTGCAATTAACAAATGAGCATATCACGATGATGGGAAGTATTTTAAAGTTGAAATAGAAAACACGGGAAATGCACTGACGTATATTTTATAAAGAATTAGGCTTTGAGTAGACAAGTTTCACATAAGCAAAATTTTACACACAAACACCACTCCTATGGAAGCAGATTAATTCAAATATGGTAGCAAAGCAGATAGGTGATTTCATTCTTGCAACACCCATGGACTTCCTCTTAGATACCATTAGCGGTTGCTTCACATAACGGCATTGCCAACAACACAACTTCATACTTGGAGCAAAAATTCACCTTCCTATCCTAAAATTAGCAGTAATTTCTTGGGGAAGAGACAGGAGGGTACAGAACTCTCCAGTTCAAATATCTCCTCGCAGGCACCTGCTTCTCCATATGTTCAGTCAAGATTGCATTTCCAAGTACGAAAAATACAATCATGAGAAATACTGCAGACCTGCAGAGACAGTACTGCACAACTGTTTTGCCAAATGCCCACCATTGCATCAATTGTATTTGCATCATCCAACCGTTCATCTTCGAGCTCTTAATTTAGGGGGCATTTTAAGGCAGCATTGGGAGGCAATTTTACAGTTCAATTACAAATTCCAATTCACACCACTCAAGTGATATATCATATTTGGGCCCAAGCATTTCATTCAAGGACCCAGCATAAGCCAGTAATAATGAGTTTCCCAACCCCTTCACAGTTAGCAATATGACGAACAATTGCAACCAAAAAAAAACCTTGATTGTCTTGACCAGGGCAGCTTGGTGCCTTCTCAACAAGGATACGGTTTTTCCATACATCTCAGACATAAGTTTCTCAGTTCGTCTTGCAACTTGTACATCGAAATCAAGATTTATTGGAGGCTCAAATAGACCGTAGTCATCATAGAGTGACCTTTCAAAGTCTATCCGAGGTCCAACAAATCTATCAGGCTTTGTCCAAGGACAAGGTTCCCCATGTATGGTCATAGAATTTTCCAAGTTCCATCTGCAAGAGAAAGATCACAGTTTATTCACCATGTACATTAACAAGGGAGGCCTCAAGAAATGAAGAGCATACATGGATAAAATTTTCCTAGCAAGCCATGATGCATCAGAAAGATACTCCAAGGATGCTTTAGAAGTATCTTGCCCATAGATTAACTCTTCTGCAGCCCTTCCACCTAATAGTACCTTTATTTCATTCAGAAGGTGGTCAGAGATGTTTTACCATTTATATATGAGAAAGTAGAATCTAATCATTAGAACTAACCTGAAGGCGATGCAACAATTGAGGTCTCCTCTCATATGTGTATGCTTCATCATCAAGTCGACGAAACACAATTTGTGAGAATGTCTACAATTTGAATTATGTCAGGTTTTGTAGTAGGCCTCTACTAATGAAGACACATAACACTAACATTTTGCAGCAACCAATTGAGTCTAAAACTTAATGCACAAATCACAGGTAATAATGATGAGACACAGTAATAAGACATTTAGTTAATGTCCCCAAGCAACAATGATTAGTGCAAAAAGTGGAGGATTGAGCTAAGACCTGGCCCCTAGGATTTATAGAGATGCGTTCACAGAATTCAACTTTTGCATCGTCATAGCGTCTCAACAAGTGAGATGTTATGGCAGTTCCAACCTCAGCTGTTGCCCTTCGACGCTGCCCTTTATGAGACAGTTCTATTCCCACATGCTTTGGACCAATGGTCAACCTATCAACAGCATCGTCCAGGTCAGACTGAAGAATTGAACTGTGTACATTTCTTACCGCCACCAAAGCAGCTTCTTGCAGCAACTGTGCCAGCTGAGCTCCAGTCCATCCTGAAAAAAAAACAAAGCAAAAAACAAACGAAAAGATCTCACATTAATCCCACGCATATAAGCTGTCATAATGGCTCGAACAACAAACAAGAAAGTACAGAACATGTAAAAGAAGATGGTTAGCCTCCCTACCAGTCCTCTCAAAGAAATTGATCATGCTGAATGTCATTTTTCTATTTTGGGGTTTAGAAAGAAAATGTGTAAAATACAACAAGCACATCAAAGATGAAATGTAAAATAGAGATAGAATTACATATCCACAATGGGTTGTTCTATAAACACTATTATATTATAAAAGTGCATCAAGTGAGCATGTAATTTGCCCATTACTTGAATAGAAAGAATCTATTTATTATAAATAAAACCCTAAGGCCTTCTCTATGCACGAAAGAAGAAAACCCTAGGTGAAGAAGTGGGATGGTTATCTGCCATATTGAACTATGTACACAAATACCATCTTGTTTGAGTTTAATTGTTTTTCACGGTATTGGAGCAGATGATCCAAGGTTTAGATAGATTCGGCTATTGTTCTAGGGTTCCTCTTTCTCCCTTCAAAGCTCTTGATTAATCACATGTTGAGGTTTTGTTCCTCTCATCCTTCAAACCCCTCTGAGCTGCCAACAATCCAGCCAAGAGAAACACCAACCTCTTTGCTGCCCTACTTCAATAGTCCAGCCAAGGGTTACCATCTGCCCTACACCATCTTACACCCACTCCAACCAGGATTCACCAGTTAAACATGAGTCATTTTCCAGCTCTGAGGATGCACCAAACAGAGTGAGCATAATTGTTATGGTCTTCATAAATTTTCTACAAGCATGAGTGCCTTCCAATCACACACAGGAACTTAGGTCAACCATAACAAGAGGGCAACGTGATATCAATACACTATCTACGGCCTTTAATGACATGCAACTTAATCTGAAATCTGAAAGAGTGGATCTCAAACACTGAGGCTGGAAGCCATTATCTCCAATAGCAAAGGTAACTTTGTCTTTGTTAGAAAAAATAAAGCTTCTTATTCAAAAAGAAATCACCGCCTCTCTTATATAAAGAGATGCAAAAATTACATAAGAGTCCAATAAGAAAATAAAAATAACAAAAGACAAAAAACAAGATAAAACTAGGATTTTAACACTTCTGCTCAAGTTAAAGTATAAATATCCATCAAGCCCAACTTATTACAAAAATAAATCTCTCTATTTGGTAAATTTTATTTTTCTTTAGGGGTACTTATGTAATTAGCCCAAGCTAGGATTTTCCTTTGAGAGTAATGCTATTCATTTGTTTCAATATGGTATGAGAGTATTGGTCCTATGTCGATGCTCCAATATCCCACCAAGAATCCACCGAAAAAATATGATTGAATCACCTTAGGGGTGATTTACTGAGAGATCACATGGATCTCGTTCCCAGTGCTGACCGGATGGAGATCTCTACGTTGCTGCTGGGAATCACGGCGTCGCCGTCACCGTTGGCTAGCACGCTGCTAATCTGCATCGCCTCTGCGGTCGCTGCAAGGGGTGCTGCCGTTGGTGCAATAGTCTCAGCAACACCCACAAATCCCTCCATCGCCCCTACTGTAGTGGTGGATGGGGGATGTTGCTCAATCAATGGGTACGCTACCAATGATGGATGGAGGTGTAGTCCATGGGGGTGGAAATCAGTATGGATGGAAGTTTTGCATGTGTTTAAGCCTATCTTGCACATTGCAAAGGTGGCAATGAGTCTTCCCTTGCCACCAATGAAGAAGAGATCCCTTTCGAGTATGATAAGTCTTCTCTCATGCCAAGAAGATAAGTTTGATATGTCGGAAAAATCAACTCAGATGTAGAAACACTGACGTTTGTAATCCAAGAGGTTGAGAAGAAAAGAAAGGGATACAGAAGTGTTTGGGTGATAGATTCTAGAACTTCTGTACATCTCACTGAAGATAGAGATCGTATGAAGAACCCTATGATCCCACGTGGACTGCAAGAAATGCAAGTGACGAATGGAATGACCTCCCTTATGACTGCCATTGGGAGTGTAGATACTACACCCAAGATGAAGATAGATGAGGCATACTACGCCCCGGAGTTTCCTATGAATCTTTTGTCAGTGAGCAGGATTTGCAGAGATCTGGGATGCCATGTCATTTTTTATAAGCATTGTTATTTTCAAGATCAAAACACAAGAGATATCATTGGGAGTGGCATAGAGAGAGATGGCATGTTTTATTTAGACACACCCATGTTATTTGCTGAGGCGGTGTCTATCTCTCGTGATCCTTTACTGTGGCACCAAAGACTGGGGCAACCTTCTGTGAAAAAGATGCACCAAATGTATCCAGAGTTACCAGACTCTTTAGTCTTGGGACCAAATGTATCCAGAGTTACCAGGCTCTTTAGTCTTGGACTGTGAGGATTGCCAACTAAGGAAGCATCACAAGAGCAGCTATCCTGAGAGAGGTACTAGTGTTAGTTCTACCCCTTTTGTCCTTATACATTGTGATGTTTGGGAACCATCCAGAGTTGCCTCTACTAGCAGACATAGATATTTTGCAGCTATGGTTAAAGGTTGTAGCAGACGCACCTGGGTATTCTTATTGAAGGCTCGTAGTGAGATTCCCACTATGGTTCAACATTTTTTGTCAGAGGTGCAGACTCAATATGGTACTACTGTTCAGATTTTTCACAGACAATGCACTAGAGTTCATGCATGGTGACTTGCAAGAGGCCTTCCGTGTCAAGGAGATCACCCATCAGACTTGTGCTCATACGTCCCAGCAGAATGGGGTTGCAAAGCACAAGTTGCGCCATCTACTTGATATTGCCAGGACCCTACTGTCACATATGAAGGTTCCTAGGCAATTCTGGAGTGATGCCATACTCTCAGTAGCATATTTGGTTAATCGACAGCCATCTTCTGTGCTTCAAGGTCAGATTCCGTATCAGATTATACATCCTAACTGTAAAAGAGTCATTTCCGTGACACTACGAGTGTTTGGATGCGTCTGTTTTGTTCAGAACTATAGGATCCAGGATAAATTTGCTCATCGCTCCACAAAGTGTCTTTCTTGGTTACTCCAAGATTCAGAAAGGCTATAGGTGTTATGACCCAGTTCACAAGAGATACCTGGTTATCGCAGATATGACCTTCTTTGAAAAGATTCCCTATTTCTTAGAAGAAAGATCATCCACAGAGGCTACCATAGAGAAGACAGATATATCATAGGAGATTACCACTACAAGACTCTACTTATGACGAGCCAACTTAGCTTGTCGTTTCTTCAGACAGAGATGAGTCAGAAAGGGAGGAGGAGATTGTGCAAAGGAGATCTGACACCACCCTTCATCCTGTATCTCAATACACTACCGTCTCTCATCTCTAGGGGGAGGCCAGATAGTTTGCTTCTGCTATTACCACAACAGTTATTCCCAAATATTTTGTCCAAGCACTTCATCATCCAAAATGGAAGGTAGCCATGGATGAGGAGATGCAAGCTCTTCATAGAAGAGGAACATGGGATCTTGTTCAATATCCTGAGAGTGCTATAGTGGTTGCTTGCAGAGGGGTGTATACCATCAAGTACCGATCCGATGGGATAATGGAGAGATATAAAGCCAGACTTGTTGCCAAGGGATTCACCTAGACTTATGGGGTGGATTACCATAAGACCTTTTCCCATGTGACACACATTACATCCATTAGGATTATTCTGTCTCTGGCAGTAATCAGGAGTGGCCACTACATCAACTTGATATAACGAATGCATTCTTGTATGGTGATTTGGCAGAGGAGGTCTACATGAGATAGCCACTAGGTTATGATAGTCAAGGGGAGCTTATTTGCCACTTGCAAAAAGCCATTCATGGCCTGAAGAAGAGTCCATGAGCTTGGTTTGAAAGATTCAACCCTGAGATCAAGAAGCTAGGGTTTTAATGGTCTACTACCGACCATTCTATATTTATTAGACGGACAGAGCATGGTGAGATATGGATATGATATTGACAGGTGATGATACCGATGGGATCGTCAAGATAGAAGCATTTCTCTAATCCACTTTTGTCACCAAGAATTTAGGTGATCTTCGCTACTTTCTAGGGATAAAGGCTATTCATCAGGAAAGCGGTTTATCCTTATCACAGCAGTAGTTTATCCTACAAATTCCAAAGGAGGCTAGACTTCTTGGGTCCAAACCATCAAGGATACCAGTGGACGCATCTACTGCTCACAACTCAGATGAGATAAATCCTCTGTTTGAGGATATTACCGGGTACCGTAGTGCTGTTAGTCGGTTGTTATATTTGACTATTACACTTCTAGATATTAGCTTTGCAGTTAGTCATGCCAGTCAATTTATGCAGAATCCCAGGTACAGCCATTGGCATGATGTGTCTCATTTTGAGATATCTGAAGAGCACCCTAGGACGAGGTCTATATTACAGGGTGAGTGATACTCTAGATCTTGTGGCTTATTCTAATGCAGATTATGCAGGGTCAGTAGAGGACAAGAGATCTACATCTGGCTTTGTTGTCTATTTGAGAGGAAATTTGATTTCATAGAGGAGCAAGAAACAGAGTGTTGTTGCTCGCTCCAGTACAGAGGCAAAGTCCAGATCTATGGCACAGGCGGCATATGAAATCATGTGAACGGTTGGTTTCTTGTAGGATTTAGGAGTGGTGATTGATACCTCTGCCACACGTTACTGTGATAATAAATCTGCAGCATATATTGCCTCTAATCCTATTTTTCATGAGAGGATGAAGCATATAGAGGTTAATTGTCACTTCATACGAGATGTTGTCCTGGACAGTAAGATAAGTACCCCGTATATTTCATCAGAGTTACAAGTTGCTGACATTTTTACCAAGGCCCTTAAGAAGAAATGACATGATTTCTTGAACAGCAAGTTGGGGCTTGTTAACATCTATGCCCCAACTTGAGGGGGAGTGTTTAGTTGTAGGGCTATGTGGTAAATTTATTTTTCTTCAAGGGCACTTATGTAATTAGCGTAGTCTCCTTTGATATAAAAGAGGGCTAGGTTTCCCTTTGAGAGTAATGCAATTCATTTGTTTCAACTCAAAAAATATGTGAGTAGTGTTGAGTAATAGAAATCTATTTGTAATGTCTTTATTTTTCCATTCTTGTAAGGATGTCTGTGCTATTGTACTATTTTTCCCTATCGCCTTTCCATAAAAAGGCACGTAAGGCCTCCAATAATAACCAAGTCATTTCGATCCTAACATGATATAAGAGTAACAGTCCTAGACCGATGCCTTGGTACCCCACCAAAACCCTTAACCTCCTAAAGTCTTCCACCAAAAACCCTAACCCTTTCTTCTCTCCTCACTAGCGCCATTAACCCCCATCGTCAGCGCCACCAACCAACACCACTGTTGTTGGTGCTCTCTCTGGCTTCTACTTGCCCAGAGGTGCCGCTAAGTGTCTTTCAGGACTCAACGCCGCCACAGGGCTTCCCACACCCATCACACGACAACTGCAACGCCACTAGGGGTCGACCAACACCCTTAGTGCCGCCGCAACGCCTTCTTGTTATAAGGGACCAACAACGTCGACCAACGCCATCGTCAATCACCAACTTTGCCCAATGTCATCGCCGGTGCCCCTCAACACTGCCCAAATCCCTTCTCCATCTTATTGCCTCCCCAGCACTGTTTAAGGCTTTTTTCTTACATTGGGGGGGGGCTAATCTATCTGTTGGAGGTGATAATCCGCTAAGTTGTTGCCTGAAGCCACTGATGATCTAAAATTAATTTTTCAGATCTATTTGGTGTGTTGGTGATGAACTTATGCAATAGATTGTGTAGAAGTTTTTTTTTGTTTTGGCTTCTAATGAGCTAGATTATTATGGGAGATCAAAAAGAGGAACCCCTAAGTGACTCGATGGGGAAATTGTCCACTACGAGCATACCTACACATATGCAAGTAATGTCCAAGTTGAATGGATCCAACTTCATGCTTTGGTCCACATCGTTTTCCCGGTTCGTTGGATCACACAGGAAGTATATTCTTATGTAGGATAAGATAGCTATGAAGACTGCAGATTGGGAAGCTGATAATGATTGGGTTGCCACATGCATGCTCAATAGTATGAAAGAGAATATCGCAAAGTAGGTCATGTCTTATTCCTCATCCAAGAAGATATGGGAAGTCCGACATGAGATACATTCCCACATAAGCAATATTGGGCATCTATACCATGTTTTGGAGGATCTGCATAGCTTCAAAAAAGGAACCATGTCTCTAGCTGATTTTTATGGTTCCATGAAGAATCTCTGGGATGAGCAAGACCTTCTCTAGCCTGTCTCTTTTAATGTGGCTATTATGACTAAGCAGTGTGAGGCTATACATTATGTTTAAATGCTTGCTGCACTTGAGCCTAAGTATAAGGCTATCAAGCATCATTTTATGACACTAGAGATTCTTCTTACCCCACCACAAATCTATGCTAGGCTATCTTGCCTAGAGACTACTGAGCCTGTACTGCCTACAAAGTCTTCTGCCATGGCCACTTTTGATTGTGGTAGAGGTAACTCAGGTGGTAGGGGGAGTGGACGTGGAGCCATAGAAGGTGGCCGTAGACGAGTACATACAGGATTATTTTGTGAGCACCATCACAAAACCAATTACACTAGTGATCAATGTTGGTTGAAGCATGGCTATTGCCTTGGCCAACAGGCAAATCAAGTGTCCTACAATATTTCTAATAGTTAGGGAGCAAAGGATAATCAGCAGATCTCACAAGTCATGATTTCTAGAGCAATCTATGAGAGGTTGGTGGCATCTCACTCTACTACACCTGCTACTGGGGCTTCTACTAGTCAATCAACAGGTATTGATGCTTCTGTTCGTGGGGTTTAGGCTACTACTTTGTTGGTAGATTCAGGTGCTTCACATATTATGGGAGATAATAGACAGTTTTCATCTCTTAGATCTCTTGATAATCTTTTACATGTCGGAGTAGCACATGGTGCCCTATCACCTGTGACTAAGCTTGGTGATATTTCTCCGTCTCACCATTTACAGTTATTTGATGTCATGCATGATCCCAAATTCACTTTGAATCTTATGTCAATTAGTTAGATTCCAAAAGCACTGAAATGTCACACACTTTTTCATGAGTCATTCTTCTATTTGCAGGACCTCCAAACAAGGAAGCAGATTGGTGGACTTGAGCAGAATGGTCTCTAACAACTTCACCTCCCTTCTGAACATGCTTCTACTACTAGTGCTACATCCTCTCTTTAGTATCACCTTCACCTGGGTCATCCTAGCATTCCCACTCTCCACCACCTTTTTACTAACTTACAATTTCACGATTCCTTTCGATGTGAGGCTTTCCAACTGGGCAAGCATATAGTATCTCTTTTCCTAGTTCTAATAAAAGATCTTAGTCTTTGTTTGCTTTAGTTCATGCTGATTTATGGGGCCCTTGTCGGGTCAAGAGTACCAGGGGTTTTCATTATTTTCTTATTCTTATTGATGACTGTACTAGAGTATCTTGGATTTTTATGCTAAACGAAAAATCTGAAATCCCTAATGTAATAAAAAAAGTTTGTTGCTAAAATAAAGACTTAGTTTTCTCACACCATATGTATGTTCAGGATGGATAGTAGCCATGAGTTTGTTAATGATGACTTCTCATTTCTTTATTTCTCCTATGATTATTTATCAGACTTCTTGTGTTCATACATCCTAATAGAATGGTGTGGTTGAACAAAAATTGAGACACTTGATGGATGTTACTTGTACCTTGATGTTTCATATGCATCTTCCTACTTAGTATTAGTCCGATACAGTTCTTACAAACTTTTTTATAAGCAGGGTTCCCTTCTATGTTCCATAAGGGAAAAGTTTCTATTATTGTTTGTTTTCGGACAATGAGCTTTTTTTTTACCACCTAAAGTTTTTGGATGTGTCTATTTTGTCCATTGCCCTAAGGTGGATAAGTTTGCTCCACGGTCGGTTCAATGTATTTTCTTGGGATATGCTAGGACCCAAAAAGGATACAGGTGCTATGATTCTAAGACACATCGATTTTACATCAATGTTGATGTCATATTCTTTGAGGATATTGCCTACTTTACTCCTAATGGCAACTCCTCTCCCACCGCTGGTGTGTCTCTACCTATCCCTTCTATTCCACCACCACAACCCAAGCCATGACTACTTTGATGCACCATTTTTTTATCCTCGTACTTATCAACGTAGGACTACTGATCCTCAACTTGAGGAACCTTTAACTACCATTCTTGCCTAGTCTCCTGCTAATGCTACAGAGTCTACTAGAGGCCCTCCCTGCCTCCCACTAAGGTACCAAAGGAAACACAGTTAGATATTATCGCTCACAGGAAGGGTCAACAATATCGTACTAAGTATTTTATCTCCAACTTTGTCACTTAATCATTTGCCTATTCTAGGACAACATTTATCTTATGCTGTGGATAATCACTCTATACCGCGAAATCATATAAAGGCCTTTCAAGATCCATCCTAAACCCTGCCTATGGAGGAAGAAATGGTAGCTCTTCAGTCTCACCATACTTGGGAACTTGTTGACCTGCCCGCAGGTGCGACCATTGTGGGGTGTAGCTGGGTGTTTACCGTGAAATGTCATTCAGATGGATCTATTGAGTGATAGCTACAATACAAGGCAAGGCTATAACCAAAGGGCATACACACACTTAGAGTTGACTATTTCGAGACATTCTCCCCTATGGCATATCTTAATTCAAGCAGGATATCTCTCATTGGTTGTCAACAGTGGATGACTTGGCTTTCAGCTTGACATGAAGAACGCCTTTCTCTATGGTGATTTGCATGATGAGTTGTTTATGTAGCAGCCTTCAAGCTTTATTACTAAGGGAGAGTGTCAGAAAGTTTGTAGATTGAGGAAGGCAATTTATGAGTTGAAACAAAGCCCACATGCTTAACTTGAGAGGTTCGGTGGGGCAATTCAGGCATATGGTTTCCAAAGATCCATGACTGATCATTCAATCTTTACTATGGATGGTGAGAATGGGTCAGCTATTCTTATTGTCGATGTAGATGATATTTTGCTGAGAGGAAGTGAAAGAAGCTATACAAAATGCCAAAGACTTTCTTCATTCCCACTTTGACAGAAAGCATGATTCCCACAACTGCCTGTGAACAACCACTACCCAACAGTACATAACCAGAAATATATTTAAAATTGAAAGGAAAGTTACCAAACTAAGACTGGCAATATTATATGGAATTGGGAGTGGAGTGGCGAACCATTCACAAAAGATGGTTGTTGAGAAACAAGAAATTGGCAATGAATGTATAAGGTCGAGGAATGACTGAATGCATAGAATAATTGGGGAAATAGAAAATAAGCTAGAGAGACATTTCCAATTGACACTAGAAAGGATAGTAGAGCTGATTTTAGATAATAGCAATGCAGTAAAGCCTAAGAAGGTGGGGAAAAAATGTTGGAAGCAAACTATCAAACATAGCCTTTCTTATTTGGAATTAAGATGCAAAATATGGAAAAAGGTAACAAATCAGGATGGATAGAAAGCCTCCTTGCAGTCAACCCTACTTCATGTGGGAAAAAGGCTATGTTTTGGTTCTTCTTTACTTGGTTGGAAATATGCACCCCCACCCCCACAAAAACACAAAAAAATAACCCAAGAATACAAATGGATATCCCTGACTAAAACAAATTGAAGGCATAGCCAACAACAAAACTTTATGGGATGACAAGTTTCACAAGGGAGTTGGTGTCGGCAAATGCATTTCGTAAATAGTTTTTACATTTTGTTGACACATTGCCACATTAAGGCTATCAAAGAACAAAACTATCACAATGGAAAAGAACAATAAATTTGAATTTTTTGCCTACTAAACAACAAAGTATGTCAAATCCAACATCAGGAAGGAGTAGAACCTTTGTATAATTCAATGCCATCCACTTCATTTCTCTATTAGTCAGAAATTATATTACAGCAATGCCTTTTCCCGTTAAAATTTTTATCTCGAGTTTAGACTTTTCGTAGAGCTTGTACACTCTACACCCACTTGATTAATTTGCTATAATTTCACTTTTTTCACTGTGTACATTATATTCTCTTCCTACTTAGATTTCGAGGAAAATGAAAAAAAAAAAAAAAAACTTTGCAGCTGATGTTAGCATTGTTAGTTAAGACATATCAGACAAGCCCTCGGGTCAACTCGCAGCTATGACATATCAAAAGCACTTTCAAAGAGCAGCATGGACTACAAGGAAAAGAAAGCTTCTGGGAATTTTTTTTTTTTTTTCATACCAGTCAAGTTCTGAGCATAAGAAGACAGGTCAACAGTGGGGAACACCTTAACTTTACTGGCGTGAACTTTCAAAATATCTAATCGACCTTTTGTCCCTGGAGGGAGGACTCTTATCTGAAAACAAGAAAAAGCAATAACAAGTGACAATCAGGAAAAATTACAGAAAAGCCATACAAAGTAAAACACAAAAGATCAAAAATATGCAGAATGATAAAGTCACTGGTCAATAAATCTAGCATATTATAACCGCCTCTCCAATATAAGATGTTTCGAACTGAGAAGAACAAAAATTCAAATACCCACCATCCTGCATTGGTTAGATGCCCACGAAACCCTAGTCCACATTATAGAGAGGATTGGGAAAGTAGGAGAAGACCTTACAGAAATAGCGTGGAAAACCAAAAAAAAAAACTCTAGAGAACAATAGTGTCAACAGCATGAAATCTAGACTATTGGAACATTGGAAATTGTTAGGAGAAAATGAGCAATCGATTTATTCCATAACCCTAGGAGCTCTTTATATAGAAAGACTCCAAAAGGGCAAATTACATGAGAGACCCTTACATAATAAGGAAAATACAAAAGATACCAAAATAAACAAAGATAAAAAATATAATAAAACTCTAACACTTCCCTTCAAGTTGGAGCATAATCATCAGACATGCTCAGCTTGGAACATAAATATTTCCACTGCTTTGTTAGAGCCTTAATGAATATATCAACTACCTAATCTTCACTGGAAACATATGGTGTAGAAATCTTCACTCATCACAGCATCTCAAACAAAGTGTTGTTGCATAAGCAATTAGGCACCACATTAGCCTTTAATGATGGTTTTGATGATGACAAACATCTCAAGTAATTGAGATTAAAATTGGATCCTATGTATATATATTGTAAGATTAATTTTCAGGTTTAAGCTCTCTTTACGAAATCCGAAGCCAGGAAGAAGGAGATCATGCTCTTCAAGTTTAGGTCTCCTTGTATTATAGGAATTGAGTTGTAATTATATATACTTTAGAATGTAAAGAGAGCCCTAATCAGATCTCATATTAGCATAAACATAAGGGTTTCATATGCAATTCTCACAAAAACACCACACATAGCCTAAATAGGTCAAAATATGTCTAAGTCTAAAGGTGTTATTGCATGACCCTAACACTTAGTGAGAACCCTAGATATCGATTTGGACAGTTAGAGGACCTTTTACAGGCCATCTAACATTAGATAGTAGTCTAGTGTCATTTGGAAGCTCCAGTGAATAAAGAACTTTACACTGAACTTTATACCTAATGTTAGGTAGTTGACCTAGTGTTAGATAGAGGTTACCTAACATTAGATAGGCTATTTTGGGCCAAACTGAACGACTCCAGGAGATAGCAAACTTTGCACTTATCTCAGTACCTATCGTTAGTTCACCTAACGTTATATCACTTTTACCTAATGTTAGATAAAGCACTTTTGGAGTATATTTGTTAGCCGTTGGCAAATCCAATTGGAAAACCTTTTAGCCGTTGAAGAGGGACCTTATGCACACCTAAACTAGTTCATTCACCTCTCCATATATATGAGATGGTTTACCACTCTTTAGGAATGCATAGAAGATATAGAACACCCCAAAACATACTCTAAAGTGCATTCAAGTCCACATTCAGATACAACCTACACTTGGTGTTCATTGGAGGTGATATGAGCTCTTGTCCTTGAAGACCACACTCCTTGGAGCTCAACCACCTCAACTCCCAGTAGCATTATCTTTATACATTCACTAAGGGAGTTCACTTTAGTCTCCTAGATAGCTAGTTCATACAATTGATTGCATATTTTATTGGGGCTATCCATAAGAGCTAAATTATGTTTTAATTCTATTTTATTCCTTAATCTACTTGTAATCTGAGGGCCCGGGTTGTGGGTTCCTTTCCTCTTGAGAAAGAGGGGTTTGCACTTGATTGGAATATCAAGAGGGATTGAAAAAGGGTTTGGTACCCAT
Organism: Thalassia testudinum; assembly: GCA_037157565.1. Lineage (NCBI taxonomy): Eukaryota > Viridiplantae > Streptophyta > Magnoliopsida > Alismatales > Hydrocharitaceae > Thalassia > Thalassia testudinum. Next base: position 53,422,602 of record JAZHRO010000025.1, on the reverse strand, counting down.
TGCTCTTGATTGGGATATCAAGAGGGTTTGTAAAAGGGTTTGGTACCTCATAATTATCAATTAATATTCCGAGTTAGACTCGGGGCAAAATCCTAGATTAGATCTAGGTAGTGGTTTTTCCTAGGGTTGGGTTTCCACTGTAAATCCTTGTGTTCATTTGTAGTTTGCTTGAGTTTATTTTAAATATGCATTATTTGCAATTAGCGATTTGTTTACTGGCTTTAGCACTAATCACCCCCCTCTAGTGCACTTTCACAAAGTGGCAATCAACTTTTATATGTTTAGTCCTCTCATGAAAAGCAGGGTTAGCAATGAGGGTAGCAACTTTGTTGTCATAATACCTAGGAATAGGTTCGAAGATATCAACACCAAAATCATGCAAGATAGACCTAATCCAGAAGAGTTCGTAGGTGGTATGTGTCATAGCATGGTACTCTGATTCTACAATAAATTTGGAGACTACATTCTTCCTTTTGCTCCTCCAAGTAGCCAAGTTACCACTAACATAAGTGTAGTACCCTATAATAGACTATCTATCCTCATGGGAGCCAGCAAAATCTACATCAGAATATCCACAAGCATCAAGATGGCCAAACCTCTAAAAGAATAGACCATTGCCAGGAGCTCTCTTCAGATATCGTAGGACCTAACATACTCCTACCCAATGTGACTCTCTGGGCTCCTACATAAGCTGACTCAGTCTCTTAACAGCATAGCGTATATCTGGTCTCGCCATAGTCAAATAGAGTAACTTCGCGACAATGGGTCTGTATCTAGTAACATCTTCCAAGGTAGGACTATCAATATCTGCTAAATGAGTGGCATGGTCCAACAGCGATCAACAGTATGGTTCGTGTTATGGAAATGATTGCAAAAAAGTGGGGTGCAACTACGACTACAACCACAGCTACTGCCACCTTCTCTAGTAGCACGACCTCCCCCTTTTTACAGGAGCTCCTTGACCACATCCAAAGGTCCAAAGGATGACATGGTAGAAGAATCAAAAATAGTACTGCATCAGATATCTCCAAGCATGAAAGACGAGCATAAATCCAAACTGGTGTAGGAATCTCCTCCAAGGTCATAAACTAGTCTTTCACGACTTTGAACTCAGGACCCAAGCCTGGTAGCAATTGAACAGACCTAATGGCTTCCCGCTACTTAGCCATAATAGAGACATCTGATGGAAGTGGCAGATGGATGTCCTTCGTCCTAGAGGTTCTTCATAGTGCCATAATATTCTACCAGACTCAATGTTCCCTTCTAGAATGCATGTATCTTCTCAAGAACTCAGTAGAGACGAGCAATATTACTCCATTGAGAATGAATCTCGTAAAGTACTTCCCACATATTTTTGGCAGACAAATATGACATCACCTACTTAGCAATAGATTCACGCATACTGTTCGACATACAAGTAGTCACCTAATCATTATCGGCCTCCCAATCCTCTATTTGATGACCGATTCATCCCTTATCAAAATATATGCATTCTGATGAGAGCCTACAAATTAAGAGAAACAAGTTGACAACAAAATAAAGTTGATCACATCCAACTTGATAGAAGTACCCTGCATATGAGATGGTGCACTTGTCATCGATAGCTTCGCCACCAAGTTGCTAAGGGTCTTCTTTTGGTCACCCACGGTGCCTTGATTGGTAGGGAAGGAAGAAGAAGACCTCCTTGCACAAAAATCATATCATGTGCCAATCATAGGGAGATACAGGCTATGAAAATAGTGATTTCAGACCATATAGACAACAAAAGGAGCCCCCACGATCCAAAAGTACAATTTTCATACCATAGAATAGTAGAAAAGCTTGTTGTGAGAAGTGAGATCACACGTTAGGGCATGAGAGGGGCCCTAGCAGTGCCTCACCCCACAGCAATCCTCCCTGTTGTGACCACATCGGTGAGAAGGGAGACCGGTGGCACTGACTGCCGCCAGTCTGATGAAGTTGCAGCGTCGGTGAGTCTTGCTGGCAGCGGTGACAGGGAGAATAGGCATTAGTGACATCGGTAAAGGAGAAAGAAGGGGATTAAGGTGGTGACGTTGGAGGTTAGGGTTGGTGGGATATCAAAGCCCTGGTCTAGAACCATTACTCTGATACCATGTTAGGTGAAAATGAGTAATTAATCTATTCCATAACCCTAGGAGCCCATTATATAGAGTGACTCCAAAAGGCTAATTACATGAGAGACCCTTACATAATAAGGAAAATACAAAAGACACGAAAATAGACAAAGACCAAAAATATAATAAGACTCTACTAGTAACCAAATGAAATTTGTAGATTCTACTTTCAGAAGGATAACATATATACAAATGCCTCAATATTATTGATGGGTCATGCCCTCTATAATGGCAAAACAAAAAGAATAGTGTTGACAGGTCTTTTATTATTTATTTCATTGTTTTTGTCATTTCGTTATTATGTAAGGGTAGGGTGTGTTATTTGCCCAACGGGATTTCTCCATATAAGAGGCCCTTAAGGTTATGGAATAAGATAACACTTGTTTCTCTCAACATAGTATCAAAGCGGTAATCTTAAACCAATGCTCCTATATCCCACCAAAGCCCTAGCCTCCAAACCCCTACCCAATCCCTACACCTTCTCCAAGGGCATGCCACTGGCTCCTCCTCCTTCCAGTGGCAATGCAGCAGCCCACCAGTGGCAGGCAGTGCTGCTGGTAGGCTCTTCTCCTCCACAGGCAGCGGCACAAGGGCTCCTCCTGGTGGTGGCAGCACTGCTGGGTCCCTCTAAACAACCGTGTGTCTGCTATCAGTAAAGGAGATCTTGGCATTGCTCCCAATCTGATTTCAGCATCTCTGCTCCTCTCTGTCTGATTTCAGACCTTGAGTAGGTCTGAAATCATATTTTCAGATCTCCGCAATTGCCTACGGTTTGATTTTCCATGATCATATCGATCTCTCCTCTATATTCAGCAAATAGAATTGTTCCAGATCTAATTCTTCTGTGGATTACGGTCTGAATTTCGCTTTTCAGACTTTGAAGATGGACTCCGCAGTCGATTGAATGATTAGAAGTGTACGGACTTTGTTCTTTCATTGATCCACAGACCAACACATTCTGGGTGACCAAAAGGATCCTCTTAGTGACTCGGTGGAGAAACAATCTATCACAGGTGCATCCTCCCATATGCAGGGTATTTCCATAAAGTTACAACAACAACCAAGCCTTTTCCCACACTAAGTGAGGTCGGCTATATGGATTCTTTGCCTCCACACAGATCGATTTTCAACCATTTTAGGACTTAAATTAAAGTAATTGAGGTCATACTTAATAGTTTCCTTCCAACACTTATTTGGTCTTCCTCGCCCCCTCTTAGCGGGTTCAGCCTCCAACTTCTCCAATCTCCTAACTGGAGCATCTAGTGGCCTTCTTTGTAAATGTCCAAACCATCTTAGACGGGCATCTCTCATTTTATCCTCTATCAGTGCCACCCTAACCCTATTTCTAATAAATTCATTTGAAATACAGTCCTTTCTTGTATGACCACACATCCATCTTAACATCTTCATTTCTACCACAGACATCTTCTGTACATGCCTATAGTTTATAGCCCAGAATTCAGAACCGTACAACATGGCTGGTCTTACCACAGCTCGATAGTATTTTCCTTTGACTTTTAAAGGAACCCTCTTATCACAAAGAACACCAGAAGCACCCCTTCATTTCAACCACCCTGCATTAATTCTGTGTAACATCTCCATCAATTCCTCCATCATGTTGGAAAATGAATCCCAAGTACTTAAAAATATCTTTCATTGGAATGCACTCTTCTCCAATTTTTACATCAATCCCTTCGTTGTTCCCTCTAAGATGGGATACATTTTCTCTTGTGATCAACCTCTTTCTCTTGGTTCATAGGATCACATAGAAAGAAATATATCTTGACAAAGGCGAAACTAGCCATGAAAATTGATGATTGGGAGGCAGAGAATAACCGGTAGCTACAATTATGTTGAATAGTATGAAGGAATATATTGCAAAGCAGGTGATGTCTTATTCATATGCTAAGATGATGTGGGAGGTGCTTCATGAGAAGCACTTCCATAAGAGTAATATTGCTCGCCTTTACCGAGTCATAATGGGAAAAAATGAGCAAGTTGTCTTATTCCGTTGTCCAACCTCTCAATATAGAGGTGGAGTAGAGTGCTCCACAAGATAAAGGGAGGCAAATAAGGCAATTGCTATAAAGGCAATTGTCATACAAGAGACCACAACTAAGGCAATTGCTATAAGGGCAATTGTCATACAAGGAACCACAACTAAAGTAACCAGCATACAGGGAAACAATAAAAAAGAAAATAGCAAATAAGGAAAACCGTAGAGACTAACATAGTAGAGATATGTCAACACTTTCCCTCAAGTTGAAGCATAAATGTCAATCATGCTTAGCTTGGAACATATATCAAATGCTCCACGTGTCAAGGGCTTCGTAAAGATGTCAGCCGTCTATTCCATTGAAGCAACATGTGTTGGGAGCAACACCCGACATTGGAACAAAACTCTAATATAGTCAACTTCCACGCTTGGTACATTCAGGAAACATGGGATTGTTACCAATATACATGGTAGCCCAATTGTCACAACTCATTTCCATGGGCTCCTCAATATGAACATACAAACCCCACAACAAGGATCTAATCCAAACCATCTCAGTAGCAATCTAGGCTATGGCCCTATATTCTGACTTAGCACTAGAACAAGAGACCACAACTTACTTTTTACTCCTCCAGGTAACCAAATTACCTGAAACAAAAGTACAAAATCATGTAGTAGACTTCCTATCTGCAACACACCATGCATAATCTGCATCTGAATATCCCACCACAGTCATAAGAGCCACAACCTAAAAGAGAATACCACGTCCAGGTGCTTTCTTGAAGTACCTAAGCACCTGCATAGCAGCCTGCCAATGTTGCTTGATTGGCCTACCCATGAACTGACTAAGCTTGCCTACAGCAAGTGTAATATCAGGTCGTGTAATGGTCAGATAGAGTAGCTTGCCAACCGTCTGTATGATCTGCTATCAGCTGCCTCTGCCTCCTCATCATGAGGATGTGCCTTGGGATCCATAAGAATGTTAACTAGCTTGGACCCTAGCATAACTGTCTCTTGAAGAACATCTAACACATACTTGCATTGAGAGAGAATAATCCCATCTCTGCTCCTAGCCACCTCAATCCCCAGGAAGTATCAAAGCTGGCCCAGATCCTTCATAACAAATTGTCATGCAAGAGACTCCTTGAACTGACTTATCTCAGCCTCATCATCGCCGATGCTAATTAGATCATCCACATAAACTAGAAGTGCCACCACGCCATTCTTTATTTCCCTTACAAACAGAGAATGATCTGAGGAAAATCTCTACTTCCCCATCTTCTGCAACACATCTGAGAGCTTCTAAAGCCATGCTCTCGGGCTCTGCTTCAGGCCATAGATAGCATTCCTGAGTCTACACACACACTCCCCCTAAACCTTAAAACCCAGGGGTTGTTGCATGTAAACCTCCTGCTGAAAATTGCCGTAGAGAAAGGCGTTCTTCACATGAAGCTGGTGCAACCGCTAATCTCTGTGAGCTGCAACAGAGATGAGTACACAAACAGTGGCAAGCCATACAACGGGTAAGACAGTGTCAAAAAAGTCCACCCCATAAGTCTGGGTGAACCCCTTCGCCACCAACCCAGCCTTACACTTTGAAATAAACCCATTAAGGTTGTATTTCAAGGTAAAGACCCATCTGGAGCCAACCATCCATGTTCCTATAGCAAGTCAGGTGAGCTCCCAAGTCTGTCTAGTCCGAAGTGCCGCCATCTCTTCCTCCATGGCTTGATGCCACTTTGGATCAAGCATGGTCTGCTTGTATGTATACGAAATGTATGCGACTGTAAGTGCTTGGCAGAATTTACTAAACTTAGAACCAAGGCCATCAGTAGCCAAACTTCCTACAACACGATATCTAGACTCACATATGCGAGGTGCCTTACTAATGATAATAGGAAGGTCAGAATCGTCTGGCACCTTTATCTAAACATCTATAGAAATAACGTCACCACTGTTGTGATTAGCACTATCAGGAGGATCAGGTCTGACCAAACTGTTACTGTCGCTAGATACCATCTCAACAACCTAAGGAGCATCATCCGCTGGTGGGGAAGGTGGCCTCTATAGTGTCATATGAGGTCTACTTAATGTGTGCATCGAATCATGCAATCTCTAGAAATCATCCAAGGAGGTCGTGGAATCTGAAGAAGCAGGCTGAGAAGTGGAGAATAGAATTTCCACCAAAGGAACGAGAGAAACAGGCATGGGAGACACATCATCATGAGAACTCATTTGGCCAGCAACTGAAAAGAACGATGTGATCTCATGAAATGCCACATCAACGCTAACATAATGGCTGCTACAGATGGGATCGTAACATCGGAACCCCTTCTGACACCTAGAGTACCCCAAGAACACACACTTGACAGCGTGAGGAGCAAACTTGTCACAACCCGGTGAAGGCACATGAACGAAAGCAACACACCTAAAGGTCCTGGGAGATATTGAAAAGCTCACCATCAAGATGTAGCAGAAGAATCGGTATCAACTCGTGGAGAACTGAGCTCAGCATTCTGTTAATGAGATAGCACGCAGTCAAGACTGCATCCCCCCAGTATCTCTGCGGAACACTGTGGTGGATAAGAAGAGTACAAGCAACCTCTAATAGATGTCTGTTCTTCACTCTGCAACCCCATTCTACTACGAGGTATGGAGATAAGTAATCTAGTAGATGATCCCTCGAGAGCTGTAGAACTCTGTAAGTCTCGCAGTACAGAACTCAAGGGCATTATCTGTCCATACAGTTTTCACAATGCCGGAGTACTGTGTCCTAATCTCCAAAATGAAACTCTATAACACCTCCAACATCTGCTTTGTTCTTCATAAGGAACACCCAGGACACTCTAGAGAAATCTTCAACTAAAAGATAATAGCGATGTCCCATCCTATCTGAAACTCTACTCAATCCCCAAACATCGATATGAAGTAGCTCAAAAATAGTCATTGATCTAGGATAAGTACTAGCAGGAAAGAAGATCGATGATGCTTACCTAACCAAAGCTGTCAATGCGAAAGGCGATAGCAAGGCAACACTACTCGAAATCGCCTGAGGCGAGAGGCGACAAAAAGGCGATAGCCCGAGTGAATTGAGGCGATCGTCTTTTATTGGCATATATATAACCCAATTTAGTTATATATATAGTATATACATCAGTATATAACGGTATATATTGTATATAATAATAATATATATACAACATATCTATATATATACTATATATAATATATAATATACTATATATATACAAGTATGTATAATACAACATATATGTATATATATTATATATATTATATAATATATAATATATAATATATAATATACAAGTATGTATTACTTATATAATACAACATATATATGTATATATATTATATATAATGTATAATAGTATGTATATATAATATATATGCAGTATATGTATAACAGTATGTATAACAGTATATATATATATATATAACAGTATGTATATATACAACATATATATATATAACATGCACACACACACATATATATAACTAACACACTGCATATAACACACACACACACAGAGACATTATCGGACTGGTCGAAGGCCCAGACAGCTGCAACAGTGCCGCTATCGAGTTGGTGCGCAACAGTGCCGCCGTCGTCGAAGGGGCGGAGGTGTGCCACCGTCGAGACTCAGAGAAGGTTGAGCGCAGATACCTGGCCGATCTATGAAGCTCGGGCGGCGATGCCAACCGGTGAAGCTCGGGCGGCGATGGAGGTCGACGAAGCTCCAGCGAAGGCGATAATGAAAGGTGAGAAGCTCCAGCGGAGGCGTGAGGCGGCGATGGTGTCGCAGATGACACGCACGTAAATAGCCTCTCATATGGAAGGTGAGAGATCGTCGTTCGTTTTTCAAAAAAAAAAAACAGTTGCTAGGGTTCAGGCGATGAGGCGGCGACGCGACGAGGCGCCGCCTGAGTCGAGGAGGCACGTCGCCTGGTCGAAGCAGCTCGCCTGGGCCTTCCTCGAGGCGATACGCACCTCAGTCGCCTCGCCTAAGGCGACCGCCTCAACAACACTGTACCTAACTAGCAGGCATTACACTGAATAGTAGTGGCAGGAGAGATGTGGAATCACCTTCCTGAGGCGAGCTAGAGGCAAGTAACCTAGACAAACATGCCACTATAAGATACTCCCACCATCATACCTGCTGGCTCCTGCAAATGGTTCTTACACAAGATGATAAACACTATTATCCTCTGCGCCTCTAGCAATAGTCTTCCCAGTGAACTTATCCTGGATGATACATCCAACATCATCGTAGGTAACCCTACAATTAAAGTTCTTCGCAATCCTACTCACCGATAATAGACTCATGGGAAACTCCGGCACATGTAACGCTCTCGGCAGCCACAAAGTGGGGGTTACAGACACCTCCCCATGACCAATAATCAGAGCATGCTTGCCATCAACTACCTGTACTATTCTCTCTAGTGCAACAGAACTGAGTGATAGGAAATAACTCCGATCACCACAAAGATGCTATGAAGCACCAAAGTCAACCAACCATCTTGTACCATGGTGACTCATGTCATGCTCCTGATGCATCAAGCTTGCATACTCCACCATCCCTGTCGCAATAACGATATCCAATGCCATCTCTGCTCCTCCTGAAACTGACATTGTGCCTAGCAAGGACCAAGGGATCAACCAACCAAACAAAACTCTCTAAACTCAGATCTAAAATCAATTTATCAGATCTACAAAATCATCATAACTCACAAGAACGAATGATCTAACATGAAATTCAAATAATATCTTCCTTGAAAATCAAGTTAGAATCATATAGTAGTCCCTCCAAGGATCAGGAGGCACACGCTAAGGCCAGGAGGGACCCCCAGAGGCCCTTAAAAGGACTGTTGCTGCTCCTATTACCAACACAAAGGCAGCATAGGCCAATCGGCAATGCCCTTGCTGCCGCTGCTACTACAAATCACCACCACCATCGCTACTCCTGTGGACGCTATTGAAGCAAGTCGAGGCAGTGATGGCGTGAAGAGGCGAGGAGAGGAGGATTTAGGGATTTGGTGGATTAGATTGAAGGCCTATTTCGGTGGGATACCCAAGCATCGATCTAGGATCGCCGCTCTAATACCAAGTGGGAAAAAATGAACAAGTTGTCTTATTCCATTGTTCAACCTCTCAATATATAGAGATGGAGTAGACTGCTCCACAAGACAAAGGAAGGCAAATAAAGCAATTTCTATAAAGGCAATTTCCATACAAGAGACCACAACTAAGGCAATTGCTATAAAGGCAATTGTCATACAAGGAACCACAACTAAAGTAACCATCATACAAGAAAATAATAAAAAAGGAAATAACAAATAAGGAAGACCGTAGAGACAAACATAATAGGGATATGTCAACAGTCATCAAGGAGATACACGTTTTGAAAGGGAATAATGAGCCTAGCCAAGTGTTACGACAATCTCAAGAACCTTTGAGATGAGTAGGACATCCATTAATGTATCTCATCAAATGTGTCCATCATGACCAAGAAGCATTAAGCTATTTGACCTGTCCAACTGCTAACTACTTTGGGTCCAGAATACAAGTCTATGAAGAATCAACTCACAACCCTCGAGAATATTCCTACACCGACCCAGGTTTATGCACGCCTGTCTCACTAGGAGATATCTAATCCTATTCCTCATGACTCCTCGGTGATGTCATCCCTTGGCCATGATTGTGGAGCTCCTGCAAGAAGGGGAAGAGGGCATGCATTTAGAGGGGTGGCGGTGGTCATGGCCGTGTAGATACCGGTCTCTTCTGTAAACATTGCCATAAGACAAACCATACTATTGATCGTTGTTGGATTAAGCACGGTTTCGCCCACAGCCCTTAGGCCAATCAAGTCTTCTATGGAGGATAGGAGAGTTAGTTTCAGGATGAGGAGCCCTATCAATTCTCAAACTACTATTTCTAAGGAGTATGATAAACCGATGGCCTCTCACTCCATGCCTGCTACTGAAGCCTCTATAGTTCAACCAACAGGTATTGCTACTTCGTTTACTACCATGTGTCCCCCTAGATGGATTGCAGATTCAAGTGCCTCTTCGCACATTACAGGCAATGGCACCCTATTTTCCTCTCTACAGTCTCTTTCCACTCGTTTTATGTTAGAATCGTCAATGGTACCTTGTCCCCTATAACAGACCTTAGAGATGTATCTTTATATGGTTCTTTGTCTTGGACCAAAGTGATGCATACATCTAAGTTTGCTTTAAATTTAATGTCTATTAGTCAGATTACCAAGGCATTAAATTATAAATTTGTTTTTCATGATCAGTTCTTTCTACAAGATCAAACAATGAAGCAAATTGGTGGACTTGAGCAAAATGGTCTTTATTACCTTAGCCTACCACCTACCCATATCTCTGCTGCTACCACCTTAGCCACTATTGCATTACAATGACATCTTCACCAGGCTCATCCTAGTATTCTTATTTTGCATTGTCAATTTTTGGATTTAAAGTTCCCAGAGTCCTTAAAGTGTAATGCTTGTCAACTCGGCAAAAATCATAAGGCTTCTTTTCTTAGTACAAATAAAAGAGTCGAGTTGCCATTTGATCTTATTCATGCTAATTTGTAGGGAACATGTCGAGTCCATAGCAAGGTTTTAAAAAACGTGAGGCGGTCTGAGGCAGTTTGCCTTCATCAAGGCGAGGCGTAAGCCTCGAGGCAGTTGAGGTGTAAGCCTCAGGATTTACATAAAAAACATAGAAAATTGATATGATATATACTTGTTAAGTATATATACATACATATACATACTTCTATGTATACATACATATATAAGAGTATATATTATATACATGCTTCTATATATACATACATATATAACACTATATATTATATACATACTACTATATGTATTATTATATATGACAGAATCTATTATATACATATTTCTATATATAGATACATAGATAACACTATATATTATATACATACTTCTATATATACTATTATATATATCAATAGATTTAGTACATAAATAACGCTTGGTCGAGTTTAAGACTTTGCCGAAGCTCGAGCTCAAGACTCTACACTACTTTCGAAGCTGAGACTCAAGATCAACTTCATCGAAGCTCGAGCTGCTCCGCCGAAGGTCGACCTAAGGTTTCAGGCGAAGCTTGGTGGCGACCGAACTACTCCATCATGGAGCTCGCACTACTACTGGCGATGGCGCTGGAGCTCGTGCTGCCCATGGAGCTCGCATTACTGCTGGCGATGGCGCTGGAACCTACGCTGGAGCTCGCGCTGCTGCTGGCGATGGCGCTGGAGCTCGCGCTACTGCTAACGATGGCGCTGGAGCCTGCGCTAGAGCTCGCGCTACTACTGGCAATGGTGCTGGAACTCGCGCTGCTACTGGCAATGGCGCTGGAGCTTGCAACCGAGGCGGTGCCTCATCACCTCGCCAACGCCTCAAAGAGTTGAGGCGCATGCCTCATAGAACATACCTAAGGCTATAGCCTCAAGGCGAAATCAGGCCACCTCGCCTCGAGGCGTATGCCTCATGCGCCTCAAGGTGCAATTTTTAAAACAATGGTTCATAGTGTTTGGGGTTTCCGATATTTTTTTGTTTTGGTAGATGATTGCACCTACGTGGCTTGGATCAATGTGTTAAAAGCGAAATCGGAAACTCCTATAATTGTTCAAAATTTCTTTCATGAAATAAAGACTCAATTTTTCACTACTTTTTGTCTTCCAAAAGTGATAATGAGCTCAAATTTGTGAATGCTACTTTATCTCAGTCTTTTGTCTCCTTAGGGGTTATCCATTAAACCTCATGTTTTCACACCTCTCAGCAAAATGAGGTAATTGAACACAAGTTGCGTCATCTTCTTGATGTGGCACGAACCATTATGTTTCACATGCATGTGCCTTCTCAATTTTGGACAGATACGGTCCTTATCATTGCTTTCCTGATTAATAGGGTGCCTTCCTTTATTCTTGGGGGTAAGGCCCCTTACTCTGTCTTATTTCCAGACTATGATGTGTTCATTCTCCCCCTTATTGTCTTTAGTTGTGTTTGTTTTGTCCACTTATTTAAGGTGAACAAGTTGGCTCTTTGGTCTGTGAAATACATTTTCTTGGGATACTCTAGGATCAAGAAGGAATATCACTGTTATGATCCGAGGACTCATAAATTCTATGTTAGTACAGATGTTACCTTTTAAGGAAATTCCTTCTACTCACAAAAGGGGAAGGATTGCTCTCAGGCCATACCATAAGATATCCCTCTTCCACTGCTTCTAACATCACCTCCAGGACCCCTTAAGCCATCCCATTTACCACATATAGTATGACCAGATCCTCCACTTGAGCCCTGCTTTTATCTGAGGGCATTCCACTGCAAAGCTCCTACTATGTCCACTAACGAGCCCCTATCTACCATTCCTACTCATCCTACTACTGATCCTGCATTAGATTAGAGATCAAGTAACTCCTCCTGAGGGCACTGACTTAGACCTTCCTATTGCTCAGCGGAAGGTCCATCAATCATGTGCTCGCTATTTCATATCACAGCATATGTCTTTTTAACACTTTTCCTGCAACAGGACAGTCATCTCTTGCAATTGATGGTCATCAAATTCCACACTTTTGAAGATCCTTCTTGGACACGTGATATGGAGGAAGAAATGATAACACTTCAATCTCGAGCACATGGGAGACTATTGACTTACCCCCTAATGCTATTATTGTAAGGTGTAAGTGGTTGTTTACTCTCAAATATCTTCCAAATGACTCCATTGAACACTACAAAGTGAGGTTGCTGACCAAAGGGCATACTTCAACCTTTGGCCTTGATTAATTTGAGAAGTTCTCCTCGGTAGCCAGATTGAATTCCGTTAGGATCCTCCACTCCATTGTTGTCAATCGTGTTTGGCCAATATACCGGTTGGACTCAAGAATGCCTTCTTATATAATGACCTTGATGAAGAAGTTTACATGCAACAACCTCCTGGGTTTGTTAGCCTGGGGGAGTGTCATAAGATGTGCAAGTTACATAAGGTGATATATGGGCTAAAACAAAGCCTAAGAGAATAGTTTGATAGATTTAGTGTAGCTATTTAGAGTTTTGGCATCATTCTGTGTAAGGCATACTAAGGCCAAGTCTATGATTTTAATTGTCTATATGGATGATGTTTTATTGACAGGAAGTGACAAGAATGGCCTAGAGGACACCAAGGCCTTCTTGCATGCCCAGTTTGTTACTAAAGATCTTTGGTTAATTAGCTATTTTCTTGGCATTGAGATACATCAGTTGGATAAAGGGATGGTACTTTCCCAACGAAAGTATGTGCTGGATATGCTTCGTAAAGCAGCGATGTTAGGCTGCAAACCTAATAGCATACCACCAGATCCTTTTCACTTAGTAGACACTGACAATCCAATCTTGGAAGATGTTACCAGATACAGAGCTATGGTGGGGAAATTGCTTTATTTGACTAAGGTCGGAGATATATCCTATGTGGTTGGTAAACTACGCCAGTTCATACAGGAACCTAACGAAGCACATTTGGGCAACAGTATGCCAAGTCCTATAGTATTTGAAGAGTGCTTCTGGAAAGGGTATTTCCTTCAAAAGCATGGTCATCTAGAGGTTTGTGGTTATTTTGATGCAAATTATGCCAATGCTCATGAAGACAAAAACTCTACCACAGGATATTGCACTAATGTTGATGGCAACTTAGTCACTTATAAGGACAAATGGCCTACCTAGCACGTGGACCTGTCATGCACTCGCCCCACCTCCATGTCGCATACGCCTCTAATACGTGGCCTCTCCTCCATGTCGTATGCCCTCCTGTGCATGGCCTACCGTGCTGCCGCACATGGCCTCCCTTGCCGCATATGTGAATCTCATGCTGGGCCGCATGTGATCTCGTGTTGTGCTCGTAAAGTACACACTCCTGAACACAAAATCAAGTACCTCTACTTGACTACCTTATCGAGTTCTTGTTCCCATGGCGGACTTAGACTCCAATATTGTGACATTTGAGGCCAAGATCTCAACCTCTACTCTAGTTCAGGGGACAATGATCAAGTTGACATAATCCCCCAACTCTGCCCTCTGATCAAGAGAATTATGCATACTTGTGAGAGGACAAAATCAACTGCATGTGCTGACAAAAAGGGCTCCTAATCCAAAGATGCAGTGAAGTACAAGAAGTGGGAGAAGGTCAACTGTCTAGCAATGAATTGGCTAATGAACAACATAGATTCAAAAATTGCTGCAAATATGTTGAACGATAAGATAGCCAAGGAGACCTAGGAAGCTCTCGAAAAGAGATACTCCCTTTAGATAAGCAATTATGGATGCATCGATATCTACAATCGTATTTGGAATACCAACCTAAGCGATACATCCTTGGTTGAGTATTTCACTACTTTAAACAGCTTGTTCGAGGAACTTGTTATCTTCCATATGAGTAGGTTATAGAATGAGAGAGTGACAAACCTATTGCTTCCTAGATGGCCTTGCACTACCATACCGGTCCACCAAAGACCAGATCCTATCTTTAAACTTGAAACCTAATAGAGTCGAGATTGTCTACAACTGCCTCCAGGATATCGATGCTGATGCACCACCTACTCTTTCTAACACTTCTACCCTCGTTGCCTCTGGAAGGAGAGGTGATCATTCTGGCTACGTATCTACTCTCCCTACACTCACTGTAAAAGGACGAACCACCTTTCTGAGAAGAGCTAGGAGATGTTCGAGAAGCCTACTTGGACTAATCAAACAACTACTACTGCAACTCTTATGCCTGAGACCATTACAGATCAGTCTCCTATACAATTAACTGGTGAGGAGTTAAATCAATTGCGGACTCTACTAAGGAGCGAGCCATCCTCCTCCACTGCTACTCTTGCCACTAGCTTTGTGATCAATTCTATCCTGCTTCTACGAGTTCTTCTGGAGCATATTCCTCCTATTTGAAATCCAAATGACCCTAATGACTGCCAGGGGATCTGAGCAAGGCTCTCATCTCCTACTACCTGTTGTTTGCTACTACTTCTTTCTTGAGATCGTCTCCTAACCTACTTCAGATCGTCTCTCGTCTACTACCATTACTGCTTGGTTTTGTCTCCCACTCTAGTACTGTTTCTTCTTAGGATCATCTCCTACTGCCTACCTACTCCTCCAGCCAAAAGATGCCCTAAGTAAAGGGGAGTTTTATTTTGTCCTTGTGCAAGTTGGGCTCGATTGTCATCTATGCTCCAACTTGTGAGAGAGTATTAAAGTATTAAGAAGTTAGTCTTTAGGATATGAATAAGTATATTTTTATTAGGTTTAAGACTCTTAGTCAATTTTATATTCCTAATTGGGTTTCTTATATAATTTTTGCATCCATATTCTCTATATAAGAGAGATCAAGATTTCTATTTTCAATAAGAGCCATTATTTTCTCCAACAAAGGACCTACTCCCCCATGACATCACAGTCAGCTCCATCAAAATGATGGCAAAGGTTCAAAAGAAACCCCTATGCACGGTTACTCAATCCATCACAACATTGTCCAAAGCTTTCCGCCTCAATGGCTTCTTTATGGCCTCCCCAGAGCCACTCTTCCATTTACCACAAAGCTACTCCCCCAATGCTCGTACACAAGTATACTCCAAGTTGCTCCAGCCTTAAACTATTTTGAGTTATTCTCTACACCACCAAAAGTAGTAGAAAATGATCAATATTATTCAAGTAAAAAACCCTACACCTCTTTATATAGAGAGGAGTGGGAACGATTGCGGTACAAGACCAACAAAAAATAAAAAGTTACAATGTAGCCCTCATAAAAGAAAATAGACCTAAGGGGTATCTCAACTCTCCCACCTTAAGCTAAAACATAGATGTCAATCGTTCTCAACTTGGAACAACATATATCAAAAGTAGAGAGTGAAAGGGGTTTGGTGAAAATGCCTATTAGCTACTCAGAAAAAACAGAAGTGGTGTAGATGGCTCCACAATGGATCAGATCCTGGGTAGGTGGCAATCAACCTCGACGTATTTGGTGCCCTCATGAAACATTAGGTTGTTGATAATAGTAGTAGCAGAACGTTTGTCCTACCACATCGTCATAGGTTCCTCCATTTAGACATGTAAATCACATAAAATGGATCTCACCCAAACCATCTCTGCAATAGTCTAAGCCATAGCTCGATACTCAAACTCTACAATGAATCTAGAAACAACTCCATGCTTTTTGCTTTCCCACATGACTAGAGTCCTAATAACATAGGTACAAAAGTCGGTGCTTAACTTCCAATTAGCCAAGCAACCTACATAATCTACATAAACGTGCCTCTAGAGAAAAATATGCCATAGGCAGGTGCTTTCTTCAGATATCTAACCAACTACATCGCTGCAACTAAATGCTACTTGGTAGGCCTATCCATGAACTAACTCAACTTTCCCGCTACAAGAGAAATATCTAGCCTAGTGATGGTAAAAGATAGCAGCTTACCAACTAACTGCCTATAAGATCTCTTGTCCACATGTGCTTACTTGGCATCATACAAGTGCCCTTTAGGATCCATGGGTATGTTGGCAAGCTTGACCCCCAACATCCCAGTCTCCTATAGTACGTGAAGACTCAAGAGCATACTTACACTGTGAAAGAACCATGCCCTCTTTACTTCATGCCGCCTCAATGGCTAGAAAATATTACAATTGGTGCAAGTTCATCACAAATTTATCAGCCAAGGTCTTCACTGCAGCTATCCCAACATCATCACCGGTGATAGTGAGGTCATCAACGTACACCAAGAGTACAACTCCCATGTCACTCTTCCGAACAAAAAAAGAGTAATCTACAGATGATCTTTAAAGGCCTATCACTTGTACCACCTCGAATAGCTTCTGAAATCATGCACAAGAGCTCTACTTACGGCCATAGATAGCCTTCCAAAGTCGCACACACTCCCCTTAAGTCTCAAAGCCAAGAGGCTGATGCGTGTAAACCTCCTTCTGAAGGTCACCATACAAGAAGGCATTCTTCACATTAAGTTGGAAGAGAAGCCAATCTAAGTAGGCTGCAACAGACATCAAAATCCACACGGTCAGTAAGCGTGCCACTGGAGAGAGTGTCAAAGAAATCTACCCCATTAGTTTAGGTAAACCCCTTTGCAACAAGACGAGCCTTATGCTGTGAAATAGATCCATCAAGATTATACTTCAGAACAAAGACCCAGTAACACCTAACAACACAAGCTCCAGGTAGCAAGGAGGTAAGATCCCATGTCCCCCTAAAGTGAAGGGTAGCCATCTCATCCTCCATGGTATGTCGCCATTTTGAATCAAGCATGGCCTGCTTGTACTTAGAGGGAACCGTGGAAGTAGACAGAGAGAATGTGAAGAGGCCAAACGACCTGCCTAAGTTGGCACTAGGTGTAGCTCCAGCAACTTGGTAACTTGCACAAGTACATGAAGCCTTTCAAATAGCAATCGAAAAATCCACATCATCCATCTCGACCTCAAAAGAAGTAGAAGCATCCTCCTCAATAGGATCAACACCAGAGGGACCTGCAAAAACATAACTAAAAGTAGACACCAATGACATCAACATGTACCTGAGTTGAGCAGATGGGGGGGGGGGGGGGGGGGGGAGTGGCGCTGCCTGTGAGTAACTGCCAATCTGTAGATCATAGGAGGCTTACCGTACCAGACTCTTTGATTATCTAACTCTGTCTAACAAAACTACAACAGATAAGAATCTACTCTAGAGATATAGGGGGAACAAGCATGGGTACAAGCTCATCTCTAAGTACCAACCGATGCCCACTAGTAGAAAAGTACGGAATTGTCTCATGGAATGTAACATCCACACCAACATAATGCTTGCTACTGAATAAATTATAGCACTGGTATCCTTTCTGGATACTACTGTAGCCCAAAAAGACACTTGGAAACCCGAGGTGCCAACTTGCCCCGTCCAAGTCCAAGAAGATGAAAGGCTACACAGCAAAATACATGTGGTGGCACATGAAATAACTCCTCAAGATGGAGAACCTACCATGGAATCTATTCATGGATGGCAGAGTTAGACATCTGATTAATTACATAACACGCAATAACTACAACATCACCCCAATCTAAGAATGGGACATTATGATGAATCAATAATGTTCTGACCAAATTTAAAATATGACGATACTTTCTCTTTGGCACCCCATTCTGCTATGACGTATGGGGGTAAGAGGTTTGGCGAATTATCCCATGAGACCTATAAAATGCATCCAACTTGACCATACAAAATTCAAGGGCATTATTTGAGCACACAATCTTGACTACAGAAGAAAACTGAGTCTTTATTTGCATCACAAAAGTTTCAATCCTAGCACCAACATCAGATTTATTCTTCATCAAAAATAACCATGACATTCTAGAGAAATCATCCACTATAATCAAATAGTACTAGTGACCTAGTCAATCAGGAATACGACTAAAGCCCAAAACATCCATATGAACTAGAAAATGAGCAATCTTATTTAAATAAGAAACCCAACCTCTCTTTATATAAAGAGAGGTATGGGAACAATTAAAGTACAAAACCAACAAAATATTAAAAGTTACAATGTATCCAAGTTTAGAGGAATGAACAAAGCACCATTACATTGTTCTCAGGTCTATAAAAGAGACTTGAATTTAGATCCAACCACGTTTAAAGGAGCATAGAGTTTACCCACCCATCTCGTAGGTCCCATGGGTGCCTCAATTGCCCCATATAAAGGGTAGGAAACACTTGATAAGGGCCAACAACTTTTTCCAAAATCACACAAGTATTATGTTGGAACATTCTCCTCAGATCATTCGTGCGTTCCAAAACAGTCATCATTAGAGATTTAGCTCGCAATTTTCATGTGATGTTCCATATCTTGTGACATCCTTCCCTCAAAATTCAAGTTGCTCCACTCCTCATGCTGCCATATTCGAACATGCCTTCTCCAACCATGTTGTTTCCTTTAATGAGCAACCCTGTCATGCACAACAACGAATGAGCAATGATGCTCCTTCATGCCTCTCCACTTACAACCTCCATATACAATGTTACACCTACCTTAAAGGCTCCTCTGCATAAAAGGCTCGGAGCCAAGAGCCTCCAGGCAACATCATAGCATCCAAGAAGGTATCTCATCAAGAAAACAAACAAGCATAGTGTTTCAACAGCGGGCAAGTCCTCAGCCAAAGGGCCAACCCCATTGCACCTCTTCATCCACCCGAACACGGAGAGTGCCGCCTCCACCACCTCCAAGTATCGAAGTCTCAAAGGTATACCAGTGATCACCACCTTCACTGTATAGTCTTAACAAGGGGGAAGGGGGCCATCCCACCTTCTCGGGAGGCCTCCACTTTACCACTGCATCTAAACAAGGCTCTAAGCTGAAGCAAAGCCCATCTCTCTCCTAATTCGAGGACCCTCTCAACAAAAATTTGTGATCGTTTATGCATGCGATGAGAAGACTTAACGTGTGAACCAATCACCTTTCTACCATCGAGAACAAAATGCCCCTTGTTGGCTCCCCCTTCATAGAAATTCCAACTAGGCAACCAACAAGAATTTGGTCAATTCCAATAAGGGCCTCCACCCATAGGGCAATAACCTCTGATACCATCACCTCCACCCCTTTGAGCTCCAACCACTCCTATGGCAACAACAGTTCTTTCTAGGCTTCAAGAAAACTTATCACCTATGCCCCACCTTCTTGCACCTCAAGCAAACCAGTGGATCACAACATTTGCAAGCAACGTGTCCCCTGCCACTACACAAATAATACACATTGTATCCTTCAGCGTTCTTCCCCCTTACCATCCCTCCCTCTCTTGCAATCATAGTCACCTACACCCACCAACACTCTCCACCTCACTTCCCCCATCTCACTCATCTCTCCCCTACTATTTCCAATGTCTAATTTCAATTTTTCTCTTAAAAGTGAATTTAAGGCGTTATCTACCTTGAAGGGAACCGTAACACTATCTAGTTTTTTCATATATTCAATATGTGATATCTCTCAATCCTTGTACATATGATAAGGGTGAGGAATGAAATGATATCACAATAGCAATCCTTATCCTTACATAGCACAAGCACTTTCTCCTTTGCCATCACGTCTACATTGTTGAAGCTTGGTGGCTGCAGCTTAAATAAACTCATCTAGGTTAAGAATCATTTTCGTCAAACTCTCCATTGAAAACCCTTAAAATAGAAAAGGAAACATGAAATTAAATCAAATCGCTAAAAGGAAGTCACCTAGGTTCCTACTCATCTTCATTAAATGGGGAGTTGACATGTCAAAGAGTTGAATGCTTTAAGAAGTCAAACAATTGGGTGCTTAAATACAAGTGTAAAGGGTAATGAAGTAAAATAGTGTTATCCCCTTCCCTCATTTACATCCTTTATTAACTCAAGGAGAATAACCATTAACAGATTTAAAATCAATCGTGCGTGGAATATGGAGTAAATGTCAATCATGAGGATTAATCAACACTATTACCCCCTACCCCCAACTGAGAGGACGACAATAAGGTAATGTGACCTATGCTTGCCATTGTAGCCATCAACATTCTCGAACGAATTACAGTTATTCTCAAAAGCCAATGTACTTTTAATGCATTCAAGTTCTCATTTTTATGCCTCATTTGCCCAGACTAAGGTAAGAAAAGGGCATTACGAAGGCACCATATACCCTAATACGTTGTCCGAGCAAAATTTGCTAAAAAAGCAAGAAAAAAGCTACCTAACCTTGCTCGAGTTCTCAATCATGCCAAAAAAATCGAAAGAAAATGTCTTAAGTTAGACATTAGCTCCTATCCAAGATAAATCATTAATGTCACCTAAGGGTTAGTTGTTGGTTACACTAGGGATGAAGCTCAATTCAAAAAATGAGTGAGGCTTGCATCTACCTGACAAACTGAACCTTAAGTTAGATATTAATTTGTACTCATAAGAGAGCACCCAAGCATAGTATCATGGATATGGTTCCAACCTCCTACAAATACATGTGGAGGAGCTCATCTGGCCTCAAATCTAAGTTGGATAGGTTCCTTTGAAGCATAGAGCTAGCGGAAGCCTTTCCTTTGGCTGATGTCACCTCCCTGGATAGGCCATTCTCGAATCACACTCTTCTTTATTGGAGGGCAAATGTGCATAGAGCAACTACGACCTACTTCAAGTTTAACAGATTCTGGTAATTGGAGGATGGTTTCAAAGGGGCCGTGGAAAAGAAATGGTTGTCATTCCAAGCGAAGGGGTCGGTGACAATGACATTAGAGTACAAGCTAAGAGAGCCGAGGCTAGTTTTGAAGGCTTATATAAAGGAAGTTAAAGAAAGGCAGACTAAAAGGAAACCTGAGGCACTGGTGGAGATTGCAAGGCTAGATAGGTTGGAAGATGGAAGTGATATTTCTGTTGAGGATTTAGAGAGGGGTTGCACATGTCTATGGTTCAGGAGGAAGATTGAAAAAAGCAGAGGTGGATTAAAAGGTGAGATCCAGACAATGGTGTCTACATGAGGGTATTCCAACAACCATTATTTTCATATCATGGTTGCCAGCAGGAGGAAAAGGAACTAGGCTAAAAAGCTTGTGGTGGATGGAACAACTTTCTTTGGTAGAAATGATGTGGGAAAACCGACAGTGGACTACTACAGGACATTTTCAAGGAGTAGAAGGATGGGGAAGTGGAGGTGGATTGGAGGGGATGCATAGCACATCTCGGATGCACAGGCAGATACGCTTACAGCACCTTTTTTGCAGGATGAGGTAAAGCATGCCTTGTGGGGTTTGATTGTAGATGGCTGCACAGGACCATACAATTTC
The DNA here is from genome assembly GCA_037157565.1 of Thalassia testudinum. Taxonomy (NCBI): domain Eukaryota; kingdom Viridiplantae; phylum Streptophyta; class Magnoliopsida; order Alismatales; family Hydrocharitaceae; genus Thalassia; species Thalassia testudinum. Next base: position 53,400,616 of record JAZHRO010000025.1, on the reverse strand, counting down.
CCTAGTTTCTTCTTCAAGGAGCTCTGGTCAATGGTTCAAGAGGATGTTATGCAAGTGTTGGCAAAGTTTGAGGTAGGGAATAAGGGATTCAACAAGTTGAATAAATTCTATATGTTCCTATTTCCCAAGAAAGATTGTACAGAGGAGTATTCTTGATGGTTTCTCCCTTGCTTCTGAGATGTTAGCTTGGTGGGCATGGGAGAAAAAGGTCTTTCTATGGAAAATGGATTTTATTTTAGCAAAGCATATGATTCAGTGTAGTGGTCTTTTCTTTGAACTTTTTTGCAGAAGAGAGGATTCCTCCTGGTCTGGATTTAGTGGATGAAGCATTATGTCACCACTCTTTGTCTCTACCTTAGTTAATGACAATCCTGCTGGTGGCTGGGTGCAACCAAGGAGGGGGGGTTAGGCAAGGTTGTCCTTTAGCACCCATGTTCTTTGTCCTCGCAGCAGATGCGTTGGCAAGGGCCACTTCTAGAGCTTGTTTGAGAGGTATTTTTAGTGGATTCATGGAGGCGGCACACGCTCATATCTTGGTGTTCCAGTATGCGAATGACACTATTTTTTATGGAGGGATCCACAGTTCAAGCGAGGAGACTGCACATTCTGCTAGAGATCTTTGGAGAGGCCTCAGGGACGCTAGAGAGTCCACCTTTGTTCCTATGAAGATGTCTACTAAAGAGGCATAGGAGTGTTGTGCAGCTTTATGTATCACGGTTCATTCTTTACTAATCACTTACTTTGGCCTGCCATTGTCACATGATCATACTTGTGTTCAGGATTGGTATCCATTGGTGGAGAGGATGGAGAAAGGCTTACTGGGTAGGCCTCCAAATTGCTATCTAAAGGGGGCAAACTAATTATAATCAAATATGTTCTCTCTTCGATTTCAGCCTGCTTATATGTATTCAAGCTTCCTCAGAAGGTAGAAGAGCAACTCTCAGGTCTGATGAGAGATTTCTTTTGGACTAATTTTGGCACAGCAAAGAAAGGTGCCAGGTTGGTGGCTTAAGAGGAGGTTTGTAAGCCTTTGAAGGAAGGGGGACTAGGGATTCAAGACGTAGAGACTTTGAATGATAGCCTCCTTTCTAAGTGGATTAATAGAATTATGCAATGTAAACAAGACCTCTTTAAAAGGGTGTTTGAAGCAAGCTATAGACCTCTGCTAAATTGGGAGTTGTTGGAGTCACATGGGAGAGGAGCATCTCATTTTTACAAGGTACAAATGGTAGTAATAAGGCATTTCCTTTCTCCCTTGGTAGGTATAAGGGATGTGTTCCATTTTTGGAGAGATAATTGAATGGGGGATGGTCCGCTTGGTGAGAGGTTCCCTAAACTTTTTGCGTTGGCCACGAATAGGGAGGTTATAGTAGATGGTTGCTGGGATGGCCTATGGTGCCCAACTTTTGTGGAGAATCTCTCTCAGCAACAATTGGAGGAGCCTCAGGCTTTACTGCAACATCTCTACGATTATGCTCCTGAAGGAGAGGTGGATGCATGGCTCTGGGATGGAAGGGAGTTTTCAGTTAGAAAGGCCTACACCAGATTGGGAAATGTTGATCATATAGGAAATATTGATTTTCTTAGAGATTGCAGACTTATTTGGTGGGAAGATTACCCATTGAAAATTAAATTTTTTGTTTGGTTGATGCGGAAAGGGCAGCTTATGACAAGGGTGTGGAGAGCTAGGTGGAAGCCGAAGGTTGACAGGACCTACCCATTATGCAAATTAAGGGGCGAGGATATTGATCATCTTTTCTTTAGTTGCACCTTTTCCTCTCAGATATGGACAAAGATTAGTTTTGAGTGGATTGATCACTTAAATCATATTCAATTTTGGAGTTCATTTCAGCATGGGAGGTTGAATGTGAGCTATAATGTTTTTAGATCAAAGAAGGAGAAAGCAAAAGTGTTGACAGTACTTTAGGGAATCTAGTCGAGAAGGGATGCTACCGTTGAGAACTTTGTTTTTAGTATCTCTTCACTTGTTCATTTCAGGGAGTCTTCCTTGTAACATTTATATAATTGCTGCCATTTTTTAAGGATTAATTCCTAGGTGTTTATCACATAAATAACCCTCCTTCCTCTTTTCAAAAAAAAAGTCACCTAGGATTTCGTTCCTAAAGATGATGTGGATGGATCCCAATTAAGACATCGGATCATACTTGCATCTAACCAAGAGTCTATGCCTTAGGTTGAGCATTAGTTTTTGCCTAAGAAATTTAACGAAGTAAACAAGGACATGGATCCTAAGGACACTGTCAAACATCAAGTTAAACTTCCATTTGACCTAGGTCAAACATTAGTATTTGATCAAGTTACTAGAGATTTAATTCCTAGGGGCATCAAGGATGCATATTGATTTAGACATTGAGTTAAACTTGCACATAACCAAGAATCTATTAAAATCTTCGCTTTGAATTAGACATTAGTTTCCATGCAAGAAAGCCACCTAGCTAATCTAAGGCTCAATTTCAAGGGGCATCAAGGATGGACCTCAAGTTTGACATTTGAGTCATAGCTATATCTGATCAAGGGAATGCCATTACCCTTGGTGGCAAGCTAGCAAGAAAAAAGGAAGCAACTGGCAATGCCTGATTTGCTCGAATCTAGAATTAATTGAAGACATTTGTATCCAACAAAAGAATCTTGACTCTACGACCAAAAGATCCATGTAGTCAATAGTAGAACTTAAAGATCGAATCAACCTTAAATCGCATTAGAGCATAAGTCAAGCCCTAGTGGAAATCCCAACACCTCCGCTAGCTACTCAAACAACCATGTGGCTTTAACCTCCACATATTAAGTCAAATGGCTTCCCAAATATTCAACTCCATAAAGTTCGGCACTTAGAATTCAATCATCTAAAGACCCAAATTCCATGCTTGCCTCTGCCAACAGATGCCATTAACGGATGCTTACAAGGGCATACCTCTAAACATAGCTAAGTAGGGAGTTAGAAAATGAGTCAATTCCCTTTATCCCATACCCCAACCTCTCAATATATAAAGGTGGAAAAAGTACAAAGCAACCTACATAAAATTAAAAACTACAAATAAGGACCACACAACAATAATAAGAAAGATACAACTCTCTCAACACTCCCTCTCAAGATGAAGCATAGATGTCTATCATAGTCAACTTGGAACAGCATTTATTGAAGAGAGACCAAGATAATACCTTTGTGAATATCTTAGCTATCTAGTCCTTAGAATCTATATGTGTGGTACGGATGAACCCTCTCTGAATCAGGTCACATGTATAATCATGATTGTAAAAGTCAGTTTACTCGGCTGAGTACTCGACCGAGTAATCCTAGTCGACCTCCACGCGACTGAATACTCAGTAATCGGTGCCATAGTCGGCCACACCGACTACTCGACCGAGTAGTCGGTGTAGTCGGCCGAGTTTTACATAGAGAATTTAAACCTAAAAAATTTAAGTCACTACTCTGATGGACCCCCAAATCCCCAACTCCTACCCGACAGAACCCTTTCCCCCAAACCTGCGAAGCTCTCCCCCGAAACGAACCCTAGTGAAGGCTACGAAGCTCTCTCTCTCCGAGTCTCCGATTATCGCCCCTCCTCTAAGGTGCGAGCGACAGCAAGACTCAAGAGGTGCGACAGCCCTTCCTTTCCTTCTCTGATCGGAGGCGACGATGTAAGACTCAAGAGGTGCGACAACCCCCTCCTCCGATCACCGCCCCTTCCTCTCCATTTCCGGTAGGCAATCGCGAGAGGTGCTGCAGCCAACATCGCGAGAGGTGCTGCAACCCCTCAATCATCGCCCCTTCCTCTTCCTCTCCGATCATCACGACAACCAGCCCTCTCCGACACCGCAATAGCCAGCCATCTCCTCTGATCTCCTCTAATAGCGCAGCCATATTTTGGGTATTTTTGCTCCATTTGATTCAAATAGAAAGTAGGTTTTTAGCACAATCTGACCTTGATATCTTGATGTTATGCAATTTTTACCACATCTGATCAAAATTCCAATCATGTTTTTCTTTCTGATAGTCTAGAGTATCTTGATTGCTTAAGACCACAATCTGTTCTCTCACATGATTATTTAGGATCACAATATTGTTAACTCTATGATGTTTAGGCTATGGTTATATGAACTTGTATAATTGTATTTGATACCATTTTTTGATGTTTGTAAGTTTGTATTTTTTAATGTGAATTCGAATTATGGCTTCTACAAATCCTCGATCCGGTGGTGAATCATGCTCGGATATGTTTTATGTCCCACCAAGATCAAGTGATCCTGGATGGAAGTTTGGATACCTCCCACACAAGGAGGATCCTAATACTGTTTGTTGTAGACTTTGTAAGAAGACGATGAAAGGTAGGATCCATAGATTCAAGCAACATTTGGCTCATATCCGTGGCAATACGGCACCCTGCTCAAAAGTTGATGAGGAGATAAAGAAGCTCATCAAGGAGTACATGGATTCTATCTCAAAAAAGAAGTCTACTAAGGAAAAAGCACTTGAAGAGCTTCGGGATGAGGTTGACATCGGTGGTAGTGGTGATCCAAGCACAGCTGAATCGGGTAGGGAAGAAAAGAGGCCAAGAGCATCAGATTCTATTGAAGAAGTTCAAGTTATGAAGGATAACTTGCAACAAAGTACAATTAAGGATGCTTTTGCAAAGGACCAACGGGATAAGGTTTGTGAGTATATATGTGAATGGGCCTACATCAATATGATTCCTTTTAATGCTATTGGGAGGTATGGTCCAGGTATGAAGCCTCGTACATGTTACGAGATCACCACCCCATTTTTGAAGAAGGCAGTAGAGAAGACTCATAAGAACTTAGAAAATCACAGGGAGATGTGGAAAATCATAGGTAGTTCCATCATGACAGATGCATGGACTGATAGGCGTGGAAGGAGTATCATGAACTTGTGCATCCATTGTCCCCTTGGTGTTAGCTTTTTTAGGTTAGTTGACACTTCTAGCGATTCACACACTGCTGATTACATATACAACTTTATTGTTGCATGCATTGAGGAGGTTGGAGAGGAAAATGTTGTTCAAATTGTTACCGACAATGCTTCAAACAACATGGCTGCTGCAATGTTATTGAGGATGAAGTGTCCACAAATTTTTTGGACCTCATGTGCTGCTCACACCATTGATTTGGTGTTGGAAGAGATTGGAAAAGAGCCTAAGATAAGAAATGGAATTGCAAGGACAAGGAAGCTCACTATATTCATTTATAGTCATGCTCAAGTTTAAAGCATGTTGCGTCACTTCACACAGCAGAAGGATATCATAAGGCCTGGGCAAACACAATTTGCCACTGCATTTCTTGCATTGCAAAGTATCTTGGAGAAGGAAAAATTGAGATTAATGTTCTCTTCTAATGAATGGCGAAGATGCAAATGGTCAAAGCATCAAGATGGGGTGCATGCAACTTCAATAGTTTTGAGTATAGCTTTTTGGAATCAAATTACAATAGCAATGAAGATCTTTACACCTTTGGTTCGATTGCTATAATTGGTTGATTCAGATAAAAAATCATCTATAGGTTTTGTGTATGGAGGCTTAGAAGAAGCAAAAGAGGTGAAGGCATGCTTTAGTGGCAAAGATAAAGAGCTCTCTTGTAAACCATTCTTGGATGCAATAGAGAAGAAGACAAAAGGACGACTTGATACACCTCTTCACATGGCTGCTTATTTTCTCAACCCATATTACTTCTACAAAAATTATACAATGTTCAAAAAAAATGTAGCGGTAAAATCAATAGGTTGCATTGAGCAATTATATCTTGATTTAGAGGTGCAAGATATCATTACAAGGAAGGAATTGATTGACTATAAGCTTAGTAATGGCATATTTGGCAAGCCATTAGCTGTGAGGCAAAGACTTATCAATGATGAACATTCTGATCCAGGTAATTCTATATATCAATTCCAAAGTTTGTTTCTAATTGGATTATGAAGTTTACACCAATTGACTAATACTATTCATTTAATAGCTAATTGGTGGTCCCTGTATGGAAGTGAAGCACCCAATTTGCAATCAATGGCAATGAAAATCCTGAACTTAACCTCTACATCATCTGGACGTGAGAGGAATTGGAGTGCATTCGAAAGGGTAATGGCCTAACTATATGCCATATTATGTGTAAGACTTTTCACTTTCCATACCTTGTAATTTTTTGTTATTGATTTGCAAATTCATTCGAAATATAGAGTTAAGTTGACAACTAAGAGGGTAAACGACTTAGTCTATGTGCACTTCAATGCTAAATTGAAGGAGCAGCAACAAAAGGGAGCAAAGAAGGATCCCCTCGCTTCAAAAGATCTTGCACATGCAATGGCATGGGTTGTTGATTTGGAAGTTGGAGAAGACGAAGTTTTCCCAGGTTCAAGGCTCACTTGGGAGGCTGTTGCAGAGGCATGTGGTGCTGAAGATGTTTTACAACCAAGAAGAAGCAGAAGACTTAACAAAAGCAAAGGAGCTTCTAGCTCAGCACCACTTGACTTTGAGGAGGAAGTTAGTTTTGAAGAAATAGATGAAGATGAAGACGAAGAGGATGTTCCCTTGTTTTTGGATGAGGAAGATGATCAATTTTGACTTTAGATGTGTTTTCGATTGTTTTGTTTATTAAAGCGAAGGAACTTGTGCTTTTATTTTGAACTAGTCCTTTTGTTTTGCTAGTAACTTGGTATTATTGTGAGCTTAAAATAGTCTACTTTTATACAATGATATATTTTACTTCTTGATGTATTATGCATGTATGCGTGTGTCTATATACATGAGTGTTTGTATTAAAAAAATGCCCGACCGAGTGCTCCCCGACTACTCCCCCGCATACCGTATACTCCTTAGTCAGTGGTTTGGCCGACTGAATACCGACTATCAACTTTTACAATCATGTGTATAATGACAGCCAACCTCCATGTGCTTGGCCCTCTCATGAAATATAGGGTTATTTGCAATGCAGATTGCCACTCTTTTATCACATCTCATCTCCATAGAAAAATCAACGGTCACATGTAAATCTATCAGAAGGGATCTCACCCAGATCTCACCCACATCATTTCTACAATTGTGTAGGGCCATGGCCCTATACTCGGACTCCGTACTGGATCTGGAGACAACTGCCTACTTCTTACACTTCCATGTAACTAGATTGTCGGCCACATGTGTGCAAAACCCCGTGGTAGATTTTCTATCTGCAAGGCATCATACAAAATCAACATCTATATTCATAGAGATCCCTTTCATAAATAGAAACCACTTGAGAACTTCAAATATCTCAACACTATCATAGTTGCATCCTAGTGTTGTCTAGTAGGTCAATCCATGAACTGACTATGTTTCCCAACTGCAAGGGAAATTCAGGCCTCGTGATAGTCAGATACAAGAGTTTGCCAACCAACCCTTTGTATTGATGGCTATCAACTATCTTTGACTGCTCATCATACATATGTCTTTGGGATCTATGGGTATATTTGCTAGCTTTGCCTTCAATATACTTGTCACCTATAGTAAGTCAAGGGCAAACTTCCTCTAAGATAGCACAATCCCCTTTTTACTTCTTGCCACATTTATCCTAAGGAAATATCTAAGTGGTCCAAGATCCTTGATCACAAAATTATCTACAAAACACCTCTTCATTTGTGCAATACTAGACCCATCATCTCATGTAAGGATGATATCATCCACATACACAAGTATAGCTATCACCCCCTTTGCAATTTTCCTTACAAATAAGGAGTGATCAGACGACTGACAATGACCTACAAAATCTCAATGTCTCCACAACATCAGGAAGCTTCAATAACCAAGCTCTAGGACTATTTCAAACCATAAATGGTTTTGCATAAATGGCGCACTCTAGAACACTCCCCTTAAGACTCATACCCAGGAGGTTGTTGCATATAAACTTCTTCCTGCAGATCCCCATATAGGAACACATTTTTAACATCCAATTAATGTAGCAAGCTAGCAACTAGTCTTGCACAGCAACAAAGATCAGTATATGCACGGTAAGGAGGCGCACAATAGGAGAAAAGGTATCAAAGAAGTCCACGCCATAGGCCTACATGAATCCTTTGGCAACCAATCGAACTTTGTGCTGTGCCACAGCCCCATCAAGGTTATACTTGATAGCAAACGCCCATTTGCATCCCACCACAAATGCACCAAGAGGTAGATCAACTAGATCCCACATGTCACAGGAATGTAGAGCTGCCATCTCTTCTTCCATGGCCTAACGCCACTTCAAAACTAGAAGTGTCTGCTAATGCAAAGTGGGAATGTGCATGGTAGATAATGCACGACAAAATTGACTATATGCGCCTCCCAGAAAAGCAGCAGACACTGCATTGGAAATGGGATATCTAGTGCAACTTCATGCTGCTTTCCTGATAGCAATCAAGAGATCTAGATCTATGGAAGCGATTTTCGAAACATCCTGCAGCTGCTTAGGATAAGAGTCTAAGGTTGTACTAGCTTCCTACAAAGAACCTATATCATCACTAACCACCTCATCATCAATTTGTAAACCACCAGTGCTCACCTGAGAATGGGGGGGAAGCAAGCGCCAAAAGGAGGGATCAACACCTGTACACAATGGAAGACATGTACACATGGGAGGATTATGGAACCTGACAGCCTCATAAACAAGTGGCTCATAGATCGAGATAGCCTCCAAGAGAGTCAGAGGAAAGGGCATGTCCACCTCATCAGACTCAGGGTAAACACTCCTTTTAGCAATAAAAAAGTAAGGAATGGAGTCATGGAAGATCACATCAACACTAACATAACGGTGGTAGATAAACGAATCGTAGCACCGATATCCCTTCTAAGTACAAGAATAGCCCGAACAAACACACGTAACAAACTTAGAAGCAAGTTTATCCCAACTAGTGGCAGCAATGTGAACAAATGCCACACACCCAAAAACACGAGGAACATGAAATAAATTTCCCTCTAGATCTATAAGGAAATCTGCTCATGAACAACTGATGATGGCATTCGATTAATCAAATAGCATGTAGTAAGAATAGAATCTCCGAAATTGAGAGAAGGAACATTGTTGTGGATCAATAAAGCACATGCCACATCAAGAATATGTCAATGTTCTCGTTCAACAACCCTATTTTGCTGAGATGTATGAGGACATGTGGTATGGTGGATGATGCGCTAGGATTTGTAAAAGTCACACAGATGTTGTGTGCAAAATTCAACACCATTATCAGAATGAATAATCTTAATAAGAATACCAAACAGTCTTTATTTTTAGAACAAATTTTTTTCGGATTTGATTAACACCAAACTTTTGCTTCATAATGAAAAGCCAAGAAAGGCAAGAAAAATCATCGACTATAACCAAATAATATCGATGACCCAATCTATCAGGAATACAACTAGGGCCTCAAACATCAATATGAGGAAGCTCAAACAACTCAGTAGACACAGGACTCCAACTAGTAGGGTAGGTACTCCAATGGTGCTTGCCCAGTTGACAAGCATCACAAGTAATGACTGCAGTGGAAGACATGTAAGGTATGGCATGGCAAAGCGTATCCAAAGGAAGACGGCCAAGACGAAGATGCCACCGGAAAAGAGACCCAACAGAAAAAGTGACACCTCCATGGCTAGCAGCAGCAAATGGTGACAAAAGCAAGGAATAGATCCCTCCCTCTTCAAGGCCACCATCAATCATCCTCCCTATTATTCTGCTATAACATACAAGTAGCTACGTCAAATATGGCACGACAATTGAGCTCATTGGTTATTCTGCTAACAAAAAGTAAACCACTAGGGAAGTCTAGAACAAAAAGCACATCTGTCAACTCACATTGGGGGTAACAAGCACCTCCCCTAACCAGCGATGGGTGAATGTCTCCAATCGGCTACCTGAACAGCCCTCCCAGGAGGAACAGGTCATAGACGATGAAAACACCTCCAATCTCTACTAAAATGCTGTGATGCTCCAAAGTCTACCAACCAATCTATATCACAAGAATCGTCAACCTGAGTGGAATGAGCAAGTTGTATACCTGATGAGGCAACAAATGCATCTGTTTTAGAAACAGATGGGGTCTCATGCGACAACTGAGACATTGGAGAAGCTAATCATGATCAGCCTTAGGTACAAAAATGGTGTCTACAGGTAGTTATGTACTCGCAACTGCCTGATTTGCTGAAAGAGGACATACATGCTTCATCTAGTAGTTATTCTCCATGTGTCCCGGTTTCCTACAGTAGGTGCATGTGGGACATCCTCTCCCTACAAGACCATGCCCTCTACCTCACTCAGGTAGGGGGTAAACCACATCCACAGCCCTGAGTGGCCACCAATGCAGAGGTTTGCCCAACTAACTCCACAGAAGTAAGTGAAATCGAAATCCAACTCATCCTACTATAGGCTTCCTCCAGTGCAGGAAGCTCTAAAAGAATGCAACTGAGATCGCGCAGCGGTATAGTCAGGTCCAAGACCAACCAAGAGCTGTAGTATAGCAACCTCTCTATGATACGCTTTCTGAGTAGCACAAGTGCATGTAGGGTGGCATGCATTGCACTTCTCCAGAAGACCCTTAAGGGTCAAGCAGTACTGGGACAAGGTATGTCCCTCCTGACAAAGCTAAGATAGCTTGTTGTACATATGGAAAACTTGACTAGAGTTCTTCTCGTGGGAATGTGTCTCAAACTATCCCAAATCTCCTTAACAGAGCGGTAATACATGATCTCATCCCCAATCCTAGGGATAAAAGAGTTCATGATCCATACATAAACCATGGCATTATCCTTCTTCCAGGAAGCATTCTTCCTTGTCTTCTCCTATGGTTCTGGTTGAAGCATAATATTCTCCTTATCATGACCTTCGACAGTCATCAAAAGGGTTTGTGACCACTGAGCATAATTAGTCTCATCCAACTTCACCATGGGACCAAAAAAGGAGCTCTTATACACTCATCTCCAAAACTTGCCCTGATAATGGTTTTAAAAGACTAGCCTTAAGGCGATTGAGGCTTACGCCTTGATGCAAGGAGGAAGAAAATCGCCCTGAGGCTATAGCCTTAGGGTTGCAGTGTGAAGCATGTGCCTTGGTTTGTCGAGGCAGAGCTGAGCCAGTGAAGCGGCGAGGTAGACCCAAGGCTATAGCCTCAGTCAAAAGTTCATATTTGAAGGTCATGTGAGTTACATATGACCTAATAAAGAAAATAAAATTATTTTCTAAAATCTTATTCCTATCACTCGACACCAAACAATGGCCTTAAACTCTCAAGTCCTAAAAAACCTATCGCCCTTAACTATTGCAAGTCATTCTCCATCTTTGAACTCCTCCATTACCATTGTCGATGGATATTGCCGCATCGCCAATTGCCAGTCACCTCTCCTGCATACCACCCCTTATCAGTTTGTCCCCTCTCCATTGCCTATCATTGCCCCCATCCCCTTTCAAGTCTCCACCTCACCTTTACGAGTCTTAACCTCTCCTGAGTTACACATTATTCTTTTTTCTATTTACTTATGTCTTTATTTTACTATTTAGTTATGTTAAAGTATGTTTGAATGTTTTATGTAGTTAGCTTACATGTTATGTGATCACTAAATTGAATTTTTTTTGAAGAGGCTATGTGGTCATTGTTTACTTAAATCTTCTTGTTACATGTTTATTACTATTATTCTTTAATAAAATATTTTTTATTATTTTTTTATTTTTTTAGTACTATTATGTGACTAGTATTTTGATTTTTTGAAGAGTTTAAATGTTGTGTGATACTTATGTGTATTTAAATCTTGTTATATTAGTTTACATGTGAATATTGTGTGTATTGTGCAGTAATAATATTTAGCAATGGACATTTAAATGTTGTGATAGAGCAAAAATAGCATGAGTGTTTTTACATTGTTTTTTCATTATTAGTACATAACAATATATATTTGTATCATTTTTTCTTATTTTCAATAAAAAAAACTGAGTCTTACACTTCACCTCAATGAAGGCAAATCGCTTTGGTACTGCTTGACGTTTTTTAAAACCTTGGCTCCAATGTCACCTCAGACGAACTTTTGAAAGCCATCTTTGCTTCAACTAGAACCTAAACAAGATCTACACACGGACGTGAAAATAATCAGACCATCAAGATCGTAATAATGGTCCTACTACTAATCTAGCGTCATGTAGTAACCTGTAGCTAGTAGAGAGGTAGCAATGGAAGCATTGTGGTAGGCCACACAGTTGCCTAAGGCCCATTGGGACCAACAAGGGTGGAGAACAAGATTGTGCGGCCTATGGCAACAGTGCTGGAGGTCGCCCTAACTCATGCAGCGGCGCTAGATGTTGCGCAACCCCATGTGGCAGCATTGGAGGGGCTCTCGCAACCTCTCACGGCAGTAAGGACCCTAATGACGGGTCTTGTCGATGCAACAGCAAGACGAGGTGGAGCATAGGACGATGGCACGTATACCAAGAGACATCTTGGTCTCGCCAGCAATAGCCCACCAACAAGCCTGGAGACTAAAAGCAATGGTGCGAGATTCCACGTGCACCTCCCCCTAAGGTTTTTTGAGCGTTTTTGGTGGAGAAAAGTTATGGGAATCAAGGTGGGTACCAAACATCGATTTAGGCCATAGCTCTGAGATCACGTTAGAAAATAAGGCAATTTCCTTTACTCCATATCCCAACCTCTCAATATATAGAGGTGGAAAAAGTACAAAGCAACCCACCTAAAATAAAGAACTACAAAGAAGGATCACACATCAATAATAATAAAGATAACTCTCTCAACATAGGGTATTGCTTTCAATGTAGCTAAGTCAGAGATCAGTTCCACAAGATCCAAAATTCATCACCAATAATCCCCATGATCTCAATTTCATGTGTACAACAGCTAAATATTCACACAAAACCAGATTATGTTGCAGACTTGATGACTGTAAGAACACCACATGTGCTAGGCATTCAGATAGCATAAGGTCTCCCACATTATCAAAGATATGAACAGAGTGATCATCGTCAACATGCAGAGCAATATGCCAATTGAATCGAATCAACTCCTTTGTAGTCTCAACAAAAAAGTACATGCATCTCATGTACTCAGCATGTAAGCAATGCTTCATATTGCATATGGGAAAAGGCCATCCTTAGGAGTTAGCGATACCAAGAAGCATGCCAAATAATCTTCCTATGTGCTTTCTTTGTCCAACAAATGCCAGTGAAGGAGCAAATCCACCTTCCTTCCAAATTCAAGACTGTGCATTGGCATTTAAGAGAAATTGGGAATAAGGAGGGTTTAACTCAAATGAATAAACTAATGTTATTTTCCAAAAGCTATCATATGATCCGGTATCCATACTGTAAATCAGAAATTCTTAGATCAATTAGGCTCTTGAATAACAGTACTAGTAACCCTGTAAAGATAACCCCAAATGTGAACAATTAGGCTGCAAAAATAAGAATAACAAAAAAACTAACAAAATGAAAATTAGAAGGCCCAATCAAGACATATGAGAGTTGATCTAAACTTGCAGAATGTTTCTGAATCATAGGGTAAAAAGAGAAGTACGAAAATGAGAGTTGAAGAAATTAAAACAATTAAACAAAAGAACAAATTATAAGAAGCCAAAGGTACCTCAAGCCAAAGCTAGAAAGAAAAGCCAGATAAATATTCATGTTGTATAGAAAATAAGTGAAAAGAAAAGAAAAGAATTATCCCTATCTACAACTTCAGCTTCAAAAAACAGACCTTTCGGTCAAAGCGACCAGGTCTAAGGAGAGCTGGATCTAGCAAATCCATGCGATTGGTGGCCCCCAAAAAAATTACACCTTTTCCAGTATCAAAACCATCCAACTCTATTAGTAGCTGATTAAGGGTTGTTTCCCGCTCATGGGTAGCTGCATTATACTCATCATCATTTTCATTGAACTTCTCTTGACGCCTGATCACGATACAAGCAACTGATTAGTTATTTTAATGAATCAGTCCAGTCATGTAAAATTCTCCGAGTTCTCATGAATTCAGCTTTTTGATCAACTTGTTCCGCCTGAAAAAATGTAAAAAAAAACTACCAGCTCTCATACTCACAATAGTTCAACACAAGCTATTATCATAGAATACATAAGAACGTGTAGGTTCAAGCAATAACTAACTAAAAAAGTGTAGGAAATACCATGGCGGCGCTCTTGCAAACATTGAAACTGAAAGTTCTGAATATTTAACCATCACATACATTCGAGTGAAAATTAGTGACTCTTAAGCATTGATGATGTTATTTGATGGGAATTCAAGGAGAGATTGAGGTCAAACCATTTTGATCAACCACATGTAAGTCAAAGTAATCATCACCATCAATTACAAAAAATATTATTCATTTTTATATGTTTTGCATTCAAAATCTGTAAATGTTCTCATAAGATGTAAGAAATTGTAAGATAATCAAAAGACAGTTTTATATATGTGTGCCAGATTAAACAAAAGATTTGCCGGTCACCCAGAATTATTGGGTTTTAAATTATTTACAAGCCAAAATATTACATCCTTGATATGGTAGATTTTTTTTCAAAAGGGACACATTTTACAAGGATTTTGAAATGGTAGATTTAGTGAAAGGTAGGTTTAGACTCTATAACTCTCAAGAACTCCAATAACCTGAACTTCTGAATCTATGCATCAATGAAAGTCCAACACTTATTTACCAAAAAAAAAAGTTGCCTTTGGCTAAAAAGCATTTCAATTGATTTTGGCAGATGTCTTAAAGTGTGTCAATCTTCAATTGCATTATCAATTTTCAATTGTGTGATATTCTCAGATAATTTTCTAGAAATTTCCACTAAATTTCCATTCGGCACAAATGAAATTCAAAACCGTCATACTGAAAATTTTGTTTTCCAATTTGGCAAACTCAAAAGCCAATTTTGTTTTAAAAAGGAAAGGATGATCGCTTGAGATACTGATCATATGCTATATAGTGGGCAGGCGAAAAACATTACAAAATAAGAAAGGAAAATCCCTACAAGCAGGATTCCTATGTCCTTCTCAAAAATGAAGTTGAGGCAATTACATTTTTAACAAGACCTCTACCCGCCCTAAAAATAATATTACTACATGCAACGAAATTGCCCATAGTACTGCCAAATGAGCTGCACTTACACTCCTAGTCTGAAAAGCAGTCAACTAAGCTGCACAAAAAGCACTTATCAAAAGTACCAATATACCCATGTATCTCCTTCCCCATCCCAAGCCTCCTTTGCAAAGTTGCAAGGGAAGACAAATGGTGGCAGTTCTCCTGTTGACTCGCAGATAGAAACTTTTTTCAACAAACCAAGATTTTAGACACAGTTTTCAGTCTGAAATGCCAAGAAATGACAAAACATGACAGATTTGGAAAAACAATATTTGCAACTACAACAGCATAAGAGCAGTATCACAAATGTAAACATGGAAAAATATATATTAGAGGCATCAACCACAAAATATGCCAACATGTACATGGTTCTTGCCAGCAGAATGCCACTCCATAGGACTAGCCTTTTTCATTCCTTTTTCTCAAACAAAATAGTACATGGCCTTTATACAGGACCACTCATCCAATCTGGCACATCAAAGGCACCAAGGGACTAAATATGCCACCCCATACAACCACTGATAAAAGGGGATCCTGACCAGATTCATGAAACAAATTTACCCAACACTCACGCTAGAACAAGAAAGATTCAGCTTGTTACAAGCTAAAATCACTCAGGTAGAAACGTAAGAACAAACATGTTAACTCAAGTTATGGCATACTATTGTGCAGATGGCAACAACACAATCCTATTTGAAGCTTGTAACCATTTAAATAGTAACAAAGCGATATCATTGGTCATGGCTTTCTTCATCTTGGCAAATGAGAACAATGATCAATTTCAAGTACTCGAGAGGGTCCAATTTATAGCATAGCCTTCGATTTATGTGTTATATATCTATTTTTACTTTTTTATGTTAATTTTTTTTTAAAGGGTTTATCTTATTGTTGGTGACCGGAGATAACTTTCTTCAATTATTTCTGGATTAAGGGGGAGTAAATCTAGCTTCTATTTCTTAATTAATTTGTCAACATGCTAAAAAGTAAACTGGTAGACAAAAAAAGATCCATTACTGGTCGCCAAAAACAACCATGACGGATCCCTATTATGGGAAGGTAATACATATCGCTAGAACAATTCGGATAAAAGTTGAAGGAAATAAATCGTCTTATTTGATAAAGAAAATCCTACACCTCTTTTATAGAGAGAGGTGAGAAGAAATAGTACAAAATTCCGGAAAAGAAATAAAATTACACCAATATCCTTACAACATAACATAAACACCCTCCCTTAAGGTAGAGCATATATATCAACCATACTCAGCTTGTTTCTATACTTCTAAACAAGGGGCGTAACAAGGACTTGGTGAACATATCTGCAGTCTGCTCTGATGAAGCTACATAAGTACGGAGTAGGCTCCACTAAATCAGATTTCTAGTATAGTGACAGTCTATCTCCACATGCTTCATCTGCTTACGGAACATAGGGTTATTAGCTATATATATGACAGCCATATTATCACAGTACATCTCCATAGGCTCCTCAATAATAACATGGAGATCTTTCAGTAATGACCATAACCAGATCATTTTAGCAGCAGTATGGGTCACAGGACGGTGTTCTGACTCTGCACTAAAACGCAACACCACGCTCTACTTCTTGCTTCTCCATGTCACCAGATTTCCTGCAACAAAGGTGCAGAAACCTGTAGTAGACCTCCTATCTCCAATGTCACCTGCATAATCAACATCAGAGTACCCAACAGCAGTAATGGGAGCTCCTCTATGGAAAAGAAGTCCTCAACCTAGAGCCTCCTTAATATACCTCAACACCTGCAATACTACCTATCAATGCTCATCTGTAGGCCTGTCTAAGAATTGACTTAGTTTGCCCACTGCAAGACTGATATCTAGCCTGGTGATAATCAGAGCAATTTTCCGACCAGCCACCTATATGCCTTTTTATCCATTAATCAAGCAGGCTCATCAACCAGGTAAAGCTTCAGATCCATAGGGATATTCACTCCCTTAAACCCAAGCATGCCTGAAAAATATCCAAGGCATACTTCCTCTGAGACATAACAATTCCCTGCTTATAGCAATCGCAATGCCTACGAAGTACCTAAGTCTCACAAGGTCCTTCATAACAAATTGTTGTGCCAAATACTCCTTGACCTGGGATATACCGACCATATCATCACCTATGAGAATAAGGTCATCCACGTACACAAGTAGAGCTACAACACCCCTACTGGTCTTCCTCACAAATAGAAAGTGGCCAGATGAAGACCTTTGTAGCCCAATCACAGACAATGCCTCTGATAGTTGCTAGAACTATGCTCTGGGGCTCTGCTTAGGCCATAGATTGCTTTACACAGTCTACATACACACTCCACCTGAAACTCAAAACCTGGGGGTTGCTGCATTTATATCTCTTCTTGAAGGTCGTCATACAAGAAGGCATTTTTGACGTCCAGCAGATAAAGTGCCCATCCATAATGCGCAGCCACAGAAATAAGAATGCAAACAATAGAGAGCGAAGCCACTGGCGAAAAGGTGTCAAAGAAATCCACTCCGTAAGTCTGAGTGAATCCTTTGCCACGAGACAAGCCTTATACCGAGAAATAGACCCATCAAGGTTGTACTTCAAGGCAAAGACTTACCTTGCCCCAACAAGATGTGCGCCAGATGGTAACGAGGTTAACTCCCAGGTGCCCCTATCACAAAGAGTAGACATTTCTTCTTCCATCGCTGCCTTCCAATGTGGATTTAGAAGTGCTTGCTGATAAGATGTGGGAATCTCAGAGATAGACACAGCAGTGGTAAAGGCATGAGATGCAGTGCCCAAGGAGTCGGTAGACACTGCACCTCCAGCCACACAATAAATAGCACAGGAGCAAGGGGCTTTCCAAATGGCAATCGGAACATCAGCATCACCAAGTGGACCTGGAGAGATATCAATAGAAGCACTGTCAATGGACTCAATATGTACCTAATCAAGAGAGGACAGTGGTGACTCTGGAGGGACAAAGGAGGCGGGGTGTGTAACTCTCTCTCATATATGTAGAGCACTTAAAAGTTCCTTCATCTGGAGGTACAACCATGAAGGAACTAGGAGGCTGCTCTGGAATGGTACTACTGGCCTAAAAATCATCCATGGATACAGGAGGGACAGGCATATGTGCAGCAATTTCCACATCCTGTAGCTAACGAGCTGATGTGGAAAAGTAGGGAATGGACTCATGGAATGTAATATCCGCACTAACATACTACTTGTGAATCGGATCAATTGACTGTAATGACTTAATTTCATTAGAAACCCTAGGGATCCCTTATATATAGAGAAACCGTAGAGTCAAAAATACAGAAATGCCCTTAAGGGATAAAACACCCATAGCCCTTACAATAAGAGAAAAAATAAAAGACCACAACATATGCTAACACTCCCCTAGAAGGTTGAGCATAGATATCTATCATGCTCAGCTTAGATATACAAGAATCAAATGAAGATCTAGCCAAGGGCTTGGTGAAGATATCTGCAGTCTGCTCCTCAGATGCAACAAAAGTGATATATAGCAACCCCTTTTGAATAATGCCCCTGGTATAGTGACAGTCAACCTCAACATGCTTCGTCCTCTCGTAAAATGCTAGGTTGTTGGCAATGAAGGTGGTTGCTCTAATATCACATCGCATCTCCATGGGGCTAAAAAACTGCACCTGTAGGTCAATAAGCAAGGATCTGATCCACATCATCTCTGCAGTCGTCTGAGCCATAGCTCTATACTCAGACTCGGCACTGGATCTCCCAGCTGTGTCATGTTTCTTGCTCCTCTATGTAATCAAATTTCCTACTAAGAATGTGCAAAACCCACTAGTGGATTTACGATCCACATAACATCCGGCATAATCTGCATCAACCAACCTCATAGAAGACCCCTTGGAAAAGAAGAGTGTTGAGTTACGTTGTAGTATTGTGAGGGGCGAGCTCACTTTTTTTTCTTGTTGGACTCATGGTATTATTTATCCCTTGTCTCTCTTTATATAAAAAGACATAGGGACTGCCGAATAAAATAAGACTCCTTTTTCTCTTCAATTGGGTATCAGAGCACGGGGATACCACCGAATAAACCCTAACCCTACCTCAAGCCACACCTCCACCGGATGCCACCGCCATCACCAGTAGCAACACTGGCACCCCACCATCGTCGCAGTAGCAACCTCTTCCATCGCCACCTTCTGCTGCAACCCATCGCCATGGCATTCTCCTACGCTGTTGTTTGCTGTTGTTGATGCACTGCAACAGCGTCGTGGCTGCGATAGCCATTGCCATGGCAGCAGCAGTGCCAGCAGCGTCGCAGCGTCGCCTTCAGGCCCTAGGAGTCGCCTCGTCACCTCTACAGGCCCGCAGCACCAGCAGACATCGCCTGAGGGCTGTGCAAACCCCCGCAACGCCGCCTCGCCACCTAGTGCGGCTGTGACTGTCGCCTGAACTCCGCCTAGCGTGGCTGAGACCACCTTCAATTGTTGTAGGGAGGTTCTTGAGTGCTGTGGAAATGGAAATGTGAAGAAAGAACCTCCCTACGGTTAGTATAACCTCCTTGATCTCTTGATCAAATTTTGGGTGTATATTCCCCATTGTGAATGTTTATTTCGGGGTGTACGTTCCCCTAATTGATTGGTTTTTGGGGTGTGTATTCCCCAGTGAATTGTCTATGGATTGTGAGGTGTGTATTCCCCAAGTTGTCGATGTTTTATTCAGAATTTCAGATCTGCTGGTTGGGCTTATTTGTGTGTGTTTGAAGCTACCATGTCGACATCAGATGATTCTGAGGTGTCTTCAGGACAGAATACAGAGAGTGAGGTGTATATAAGCCCCTTCTTGGCTCCTATTACAAAATTGGATGAGACCAATTACCCCCATTGGTCTCAAACCTTCCTTATCACTGTGAAAGGCCATGATAAGAAGCATGTGCTTCTGGAAGGACCACCTGAGCAGAAAACAGGAAAATACACAACCTGGAATCGCGATGATGCTATGGTAAGAGCCTGAATCCTGAATAGCATTATTCCAAGGGTTGGTGATGAAGTGATGTACTACAGTTCTGCCAAAGAGATGTGGGACGGCTTGAAGTCAGCT
This sequence comes from Thalassia testudinum, assembly GCA_037157565.1. Classification (NCBI taxonomy): domain Eukaryota; kingdom Viridiplantae; phylum Streptophyta; class Magnoliopsida; order Alismatales; family Hydrocharitaceae; genus Thalassia; species Thalassia testudinum. The sequence goes on along the minus strand of JAZHRO010000025.1, from coordinate 53,380,444 downwards.
TATTCACATGAGTTGAATTCAACTCAAGTATTTCAGATTCACTATGATTTGTGCCATCTCAAACAGGAGGAGATGAGTTTGTCTCAGTATTACTCCACCATGAAAGGATTATTAGAGAAATATAATGCATGCAGACCGATGTGTACTTCATCTACGTGCAGAGATCAGAGGAAGGAGTTTGCAGCCCACATGTTCCTTGCAGGGCAAAGTGATCACTATTCAGCAGCCCGTTCACAGATTTTGACTCTCTCTGAGCTCCCGCCTATTGAGGAAATTTGCAGGAGGCTGAGTAGGATGCAAATTCAGCCTACTCGTGATGCAGTTGTTACCTATACATCTTCGGCTCATACTGCTGTCAACACTCGTGCAGGTCGTGAAAGCTCCTTTCATGGCAAAGGGAGAGGTCGAACTGATGGTGGTCGCGGCAAGCCTACATATTCTTACTGTGGCAAGCTTGGCCATGTCGAGGCTAAATGTTGGAATAAGCTGAGCTGTCCTACTATGGCCAACCAGGCTTCTGTTACAGCTTCTCCATGTGTGAGCACTAAGGCAGTATCTCTTGCAGAAGCAGACTATGATGCCGTTGTGCTGCGGCTAGCACAGTTGACCCATGAGCAGCGTCAATCCTCCAGCACTGCAGCCTATGCATCTGCATCGCGTACGAAAGGATCATGGTTGATTGATTCAGCTGCATTTGATCATTTGATAGGAAATTCCCAGTACTTTAGAGGATTACAGAAGACATCCCAAGAACATTCTGTCCAGCTAGCAGACGGTAAACATACCCCCATCCGTGGTAAGGGGTATCTGTTACACCCTCCATGCATGTTGATAATGTATATTATGTGACGGACATGACAATACAACTACTATCTGTTAGTTCTATTACCAAGCAGTTGAATTGTCGTGCTATTTTTTATGCTGTCGGATGTACTTTTCAGGATCGCATGACAGGGAGGACGATTGGTGGTAGCCATGAGGAGGGTGTATATCGGCTAGTTCAGAGTCCAGTTGCTGCAGCCTGTCAAACGAGTACTGCAGGGAGTGCCTTGCAGAGGCATAGAAGACTAGGTCATCCTTCCCTCAACAAGCTACGTCGTGTCATACCTCACTTGTCTCCTGCCATGAAGATTCAGTGTGATGCATGCCAGCTGGGGAAGCATCACCGTGCCAGCTTTCCAGCATCTATCCAGTCTACCAGTTCTATTTGTTTTGATTTATTTCATTGTGATGTCTAGGGCTCTAACCGTGTAGCAGATCACCAAATTTTTAGATATTATCTATTATTTGTGGATGATTTTTCACGCTTATCTTGGATCTTTTTGATGTGGAATAAATCTGAAGTTGGCTCGTTGGTTCAGCAATTTATGATGTTTGTGAAAAGTTAATTTGGTGTATGCATTAAGAAAATCAGAACAGATAATGCATTAGAATTCTACACAAAGAAACTGACTGATTTATATGGATCACTAGGTATTTTACATCAGACATCATGTCCTCATATGTTACAGCAAAATGGGATAGCTGAAAGGAAACACCGTCACATTCTGGATACAGCTAGAGCTTTACTTATCCAGAACAGTGTTCCACATAGATACTCGGGCGATGCAGATCTTACTACATGTTATCTCATTAATAGGCTCCCTTCTGTGTTACATGAGCATATTCCATGGAGTATCTTGTATCATGATGCTGACTTATTTCTTGTGCCACCAAAGACTTTTGGGTGGATGGCATTTGTACATCTCCTTAGGCCTAGTCGTGACAAATTGGTGCCAAGGGCAATTAAGTGTGTATTTTGGGATACTCACGCACGCACACAGAAGGGATACAGGTATTTCGATCCCATACACCAGAAACATTATGTGAGTATAGATGTGACTTTTCATGAGTCCCTTATTTCTCTACCTGAGGTCATCAGTTGAGAGAGATAGAGGTGGCTGCTCCTATGCCTGTACCTCCTATAGCCTTTGAGGATTTTTCTCAGAGCAATGGTGTATCTACTACCAGTCACACTGTGGGCACTTTCAGACCTGTACCACCTGATGAAAAAATATTTAAGGGTGCTACATATCAGCTACCAGTCACTTACAGAGACATGACACACACCCCCTCCTCTTCAGTTCCTATTAAGCCACCATCGTCCTCCTCCGTTCAGGTATGTATTGGGAATACTGATGATTCTTCTGCTCGTGTCCCCAGGGTCCCCTTCTCTGCCCATAGATGAGGATATTCCGATTGCTATCAGGAAGGCTTTGATATCCTGTGCACAGTATCGTGTTGCTGGCAGTATGGTTTCTGCAGGTTCCCCTAGGTCAAAGCTTCATACTTTTACAACTACAGTCTATAGTACAGAGATACCTACCTCCTACCAGCAGGCGCATCTACATCCACATTGGAGGGTGGCTATAGAAGAGATGTCGGCACTTGCTAATAGAGATACATGGGAGTTGTCTGCCTTGCCTTCAGGTGCGCACTTAGTTGGAGCCAGATGGGTATTTGCCCTGAAATACAACTTGATAGGTCTATTTCTTGGTATAAGGCTCGCCTTGTAGCCAAAGGATTCACCCAAACCTATAGGGTGGATTTCTGACACTTTTTCTCCTGTGGCACGACTCTGCACGGTCTGTATTCTTATCCCAGTTGCAGCCTATTATGGATAGCATATTCATCAGCTCGATGTCAAAAATGCATTTCTATATGGAAATTTGGAGGAGATATACATGCAGCAGCCACCTCGTTTTGAGATTAAGGGGGAGTGTGTATGCAAACTTCGTAAGGCTATTTATGGCCTTAAGTAGAACCATCGAGCCTGGTTTCAGCGTTTATCTGAGGCACTCTCTATGATTGAGATGTAGAGATCTTCCTCTGATCATTCTTTGTTTATTAGGAAGACCAGTACTGGTATAGTGCATTTGTTGGTATATGTTGATGACCTTATTCTTACAGGCGATGATGCAGATAGTATTACTCAGGTGGAGTATATAGCTCATCAGTTTGTCATGAATGATCTTGGGAAGCTAAGATATTTTCTGAGCATTGAGATCGCTACAAGCAAGGCATAGTGATGTCTCAAAGGAAGTATGTACTTGATATTCTTCATGAGACAGGCATGTTGGGATCCAAGGAAGCCAACATACCTATGGACCCTAAAGCTCATTTATTTGAGGATACAGTGAAGCTAAAGGATAAGGTCTATCGGCAGCTTGTTGGAAAGTTATTGTATCTAACCATCACCAAGCCAAACATTAGCCTTACAATGGGTAAGCTAAGTCAATTCTCAGACAAACCCACTGATATTCACTGGCAGGCGATTATGCAAGTGTTGAAGTACATTAAGGGATGTCCAGGCAAAGGCATTTTATTCACAAGAGGAAGAAACATCCTATGTCTGTGGTATCGTACTCTAATACAGATTATGCAGGAGACGTGGCAGACATGCGATCAACTACTGATTTTTGCACATTTGTGGCTGGAAATTTGGTAACCTGGAGAAGCAAGAAACAGAGTGTTGTGTCACGCTCTAGTGTTAAGTCTGAATACAGGGCTATGGCTCATACTACAGCTGAGATGATATGGATCAGATCTTTGCTAAGAGATCTTCATGTTGAAAACTAGGAGCCTATGCAGATACACTGTGATAACCGGCCTGCGACATATTGTGCTAATAATCCCATGTTTCATGAGAGGACGAAACATGTGGAAGTCGACTGTCATTATACCAGGAGCCTAATTCAGCAAGGTTTACTTCGTACTACGTGTCTTGCTTCTACTGATCAGACTGCTGATATTTTTACCAAGCCGCTGCCTCACCCCCAATTTGAGAAGTGTAAAAACAAGCTGAGCATGGTGGATATATATGCTCCAGCTTGAGGGGGAATATTGAGTTACGTTGTAGTATTGTGAGGGGCAAGTTGTCAATTTCCTTTTATTGTTGGACTCATGGTGCTATTTCTCCCTTGTCTCTCTCTCTATATAAAGAGACATAGGGACTGCCTAATAAAATAAGACTTCTTTTTCTTTTCAACTAAGAGACCCCTCCCAGAAACCTTCTTGACATATCTAAGCACCACAATGCTGCATCCCAACGCAGATGTGTTGGCTTGGCCATGAACTGACTCAGTCTCCCAACTACAAAGGAGATGTCTGGTCTCATGATAGTGAGATACAGCAGCTTGCTCATAAGCTGTCTATACCATCTGTTGTCCACCACCTGTACATTCTCATCATAGAGTGGCATCTTTGGGTCCATAGGAATATTGACCTCCATGGCCACAAGCATATCACCTCTTGCAAGATATCTAAAGCATACTTCCTCTAAGACAATACCACACCCTTCTTACTACGAGCAACCTCAATACCAAGGAAATAGCATGAAGCCCCCAGGTCCTTCATAACAAACTGCTCTGCTAGGATGCACCTAACCTCAGCAATGCCCTGCACGTCGTCCCCTGTCAAGATCAAATCATCAACATAAACAAGTACCACAGTACCTCGTCTAGTTCTCCTAATAGAGTGAAAAATCAATTGTCTATCTCCTAAATCCAGCTACCTCCACAACCTGTGACAATCTCTGAAACCAAGCTCTGAGACTCTATTTGAGGCCATATATAACCTTTCGTAATCAGCATACACATTCCCCCACACTCTCAAAGCCAGGTGGCTGCTGCATATAGACTTCCTCTTGGAGATCACCATAAAGGAAGGCATTCTTCACATCTACCTGGTGCAAGGGCCAATCTAACTGAACTGCTAATGCAACCAACACCTGAACTGTGGGAAGTCTAGCAATTGGTGAGAAGGTGTCAAAGAAGTCTACCTCATAAGTCTGGGTGAACTCCTTTGCCACGAGACGGGCTTTGTACCTAGCAAAGCCCTAAGTAGCAGAAGCAGCAAAAATATTACGGCTTAGACAGTACACCCCCTGTTCCTCACACCCTACACCAATCGTCCTCCTAGTGAATTTGTCCTGCAAGACATAAGAGGACGCATCAAAAATAACTTAGCAGTTCAAATCTCGAGTAATGCTACTAACAGACAATAAACTCAAAAGAAAATTAGGCACATAATAAACATCTGCTAGTCTCAAAGTGGGAGATAAAGACATCTCCCTTACCAACAAGTGGCGAGTGTCTCCCATCAGCCACCTGTACTGTCATGACTAGTGTAACAGGTGCTAACTGAGAGAGTATCTGTCGCCACACAGGTGCTTGATGCACCAGAATCAATCAACCACTCACCAGAAGACAAAAGTAACGGCATACCAGCCACAGGTGTCTCTGAAGAGGAAGCCATAGCTGCAGTGTCTGGAATCTGAGAGGAAGATGCCTGAGTCAACTAAGCAATCTGTTGCCGCAAGGCCTCAATCTCAGTGCTCAAGGAACATATCAGAAGTAGGAAGAGCTGCATCGGAGATCTCAGCTGCTTGATTGGCCACCGTCTACCATGCTTCTACCAACATGTACCCTTAGAGTGACCAAGTCTAACACAGTAAGTACACAGAGTCCTAATATGAGTGCCAGAAGAGCGTCCACGTCCACGATCACGTGCAGGGTAAGTAGTACCCCTGCTATGTCCAAGGATCACAGCCAGTGCGGACTACTAAGCAACAGTGTCAGGAGTAGGAGTGTGTGTTGCAACTTAGCTGAGTTAGCATATGCTTCCTCTAGGGTAGGAAGCTCAGGAGCAGTGCAGATCTGATCTCTGGTTGCTGCATACTCAGGTCCAAGGCCAGCCAAGAGAAACAACCAATTGTCTCCTAAAACTCCTCTAGGACTCATAGGCACACCCTAGCTGGTAGGAGTAATGCCTCTCCAACATTCCCTTCATGAGGGAGTAATACTGTGACAGCGTGCGTCCCTCCTGATGCAGATAGAAAAGGTTGTAAAAAACCTGAAAAACTCATGTGGAGTTCTTAGCATGTGAATAGGTATTACAGAAAGACTCCCACATCTCCTTCGCAGTAGTGTAATACATGATCTCATCCCCTATTCGAGGAATAACCGTCAGCATCAATCATGCACAAATCATAGCATTGTCACTATCCCAATTGGCATTTGTGCCTATCTTGTTCTTAGGCTCCAAATCCATGAAAATATGGCTCTTTTTATGACCCTAGACAGTCATAAGAAAGGTTTGGGACCACCGCGGGTAGTTGGTCTCATCCAACTTAACAATAGGACCAAAGAAAGGATTATTGAGTACCTCAGTATCCGAAACAAAGCCCGAAGACGTCTCGGACTGATCATCTTCGCAATCTTCACAATCTAGAAGCCTCGATCAAGCTTCTATCACCACGAAATCATCAACAAATCTAAAATCAAACAGATTCAGATCTGCATTACTGATAAGAGCCCTCCTTAGATAGGTGTTGGCCTCACCTGGGTGCAAGGAGAACATCGAAACTGGCCCCTAAGTAGACCTTCCTCTAGCAATAACCACACAAACTGTAGTCCCTAGATTAGGGAAAAAAGCCCCTCACGATCACTGCACAGGGATCGGATTACTGCACATCGCCTCCCTGTCGGTCTTCACCACCAACCGCCATCGCAGACCACCACAACGATGCCGTCGGAGGTCGCCACGAGGCTGCTGGGGGTCAGCGTTACCTGCTGCTAGGTGTCACAAGAACCACCAGCAACCCTAAATGCTACAGCGCCGCCGCCTGAGGCTAGAACAACCCCCACGGTCGCCACAGCGCCACCACGAGCAGCCCTAGATGCTGCAAGGCTGCATCCTGAAGCTAGAACAGCCCCCAAGATCACCGCAACGCCACCGTAAGCACCACTGCGCACAGCCAGAGCACCGCTAACAAGTGCAGCAAGCCCCGTGCTGCAGCGCACCGCCGGAGCGTCGCCGGGTGATGCTGTCGCTCACGAGGAAGAGAGAGAGACGATCGGGGTTTAGTTGTTAGGATTTAAAAGGCCATGAGGGGTGAGATACCTAAAGCAACGATCTAAGATCGGTGCTCTGATAGTAAATTGGTTGTAATGACTTAGTTTCATTAGAAGCCCTAGGACTCTCTTATATAGAGAGACCATAGTGTTAAAAGTACAGAAATATCCCTGAGGAACAAAACACTCAGCCCTTACAATAAGAGAAAATAAAAGACAACATATGCTAACAGGGTCAAAGCACCTGTACCCCTTTTGTGTTCAACAATAGCCAAGAAACACACATTTGACTGCTCTAGGGGCAAGCTTGTCACGTCCAAGTCCAAGTAAGTGAACAAAGGCAACACAACCAAACATCTTAGGTGGCACCAAGAACATATCAACATCAGGATACAACATTGTCCAGGGTACTTATTCATGAATGACAGAAGAGGGAAATCAATTAATTAGATAACCTACAGTTAGCACAGCATCCCCCCAGTAAAAGTGTTGGACACTATTCTGAATAAGAAAGGCACATGATATATCCAGATGCGTCTATGATTCCACTCTACCACCCCATTCTATTGAGGTATGGGGGCAAGAGATCTAGTGTACAATGCCAAGAGAGGCATACAGAGTTCTCAATTCCTTCGTACAAAATTCTAGTGCATTGTCTGTCTTGATAATCTTGATACACATATCAAACTAATTTTTCACAAAGGCAATAAACTGAATAAGGAGCCAACATCTGATTTATTTTTCATCAAAAATATCAACGTCAATCATGAAAAATCATCCACAAAAAGCAAATAATATCTATGACCATGTCTGCCTACAATACGACTTGGACCCCACACATCACAATGCACTAAATCAAAACAAGAAAAGCTACTGGAACTGGTAAATGCTGGAAAACTAGCTCTACGGTGCTTCCCCAACTAACAAACATCACACTAGATCTTGGTGGTAGGTGAGAGATGTGGAATGGGGGAACGTAGCTTGTCCAACAAAGGATGGCCTAAGCGTCTATGCCACTGCAAGGCACTACCAACGGAACTCATCTGATATGCTGCAGCAACAAGACTCTGAATTAGCCAGTAGACACCCCCTCTTCATCTGCCACCAATCGTCCTCCCCGCCACGCAGTCCTAAAAGGTACACCTAACATCATCAAAAATCACACAACAGTTCAACTTTTTCGTACTAGTGCTAATAGGAAGTAGCTGCATGGCCATATCAGACACATAAAACACACTGAAAGATGCATAGTAGGAGTAACTAACACTCCACTACCGCAGATAGGAGCATGTTTGCCATCTGCCAATTGGACTAATGCCCCTGTGAAACTCCCTGCATGTCTCCAAAACATTGGGAATTCCTAGTAAGGTGATCTGACACACCAGAATCAATCAACCAGTTATGTGTCATACCTGATGAAGCAAAAGCATAGGTTGTTGTGCCTGAAGATTGGCCTTGATCATGTGTTAGCTGAGCCAAACGTTGAACCACGGAGTCATAACCTACCTCGGCAAGTGTAATGGACTCAGGAGCAGTCTCAGGAGCAGGAGTAACAGTGACTTGGTTGGCAACAGTCCGCCTCCCAAGTTTATTCCAGCATTTGGCCTCCATATGGCCAAGTCAATAACAATACGTGCAAGTAGGCTTGCCACGTATGCCATCTCCATGTCCTCGTTCTCTACCACAAAAGGGGCCTCGTCTGTCACGAGCACCAACAGCAACATGGGCAGAGGAAAAAGGAGTAGTAATCACTTCATGTATGGCCTGCACCTGCAATTTACTCAGCCTCCCGTAAATCTCCTCAATAGGTGGTAACTCTGATAGAATAAGAATGCTTCTCAGGTGGTGCTGCCGATGGCGGCAGCGGTGGTGGGTTGACGATGGTGGGTTAGGGTTTTTCTTTGAGGTAGAGCCCTCAACTTGGCTCTGATACCAAGTTGAAGGAAATAAATCGTCTTATTTGATAAAGAAAACCCTTTTAGTCTTTTATAGAGAAAGGTGAGGGAAAATATTACAAGACTCCAGAAAAGAAATAAAATAACACAAATGCCCTTATAACATAACGTAACACTCCCCTTCAAGCTGGAGCATATATATCAGTTGAAGGAAATAAACCATTTTATTTGATAAAGAAAACACTACATCTCTTTTATAAAGAGAGATGACGGAAAATATTACAAGATTCTGGAAAAGAAATAAAATAACACCAATACCCTTACAACATAACATAACAATAAAAGATGATAAAAGCATCAAGAAGCCAGGAATATCCTTTCATTTTCTCCTCCTTCCTCTCTCTTTTATATTTTTGTTTAGAACCTTGTTTTCCTTCCTCTTACCTTTTTCTCTCTTGTCCCCTTTCTTTCTTTTCCTCTTACATTTGAAACATAAACGCAGAGACATGAATAGCTGGAAAGACCTTCCTTTAGCTCAAGCTTTGGTTGTACCACAACTAAATACAGCGAATGCCTATTCTAAAGCATCAGGACCAAACAACAATTTCCTGATCTTCCAAGAGGAAATGGTAACTTTTGAAACTCTTGCAGTGTTTTGGAATTTCCCAAAGCTTTCAGACTCCTTTCGGAAGTGACAAAAGGCAATTTTTCTTAACTGTTATAAAATTCTCAAAGAAACTTGGACTAAACTGGAGGTCACATAGAAAATATCCAGCTTTAATAAAAGGCTAAAATGAGATCAGGAAATTAATATAAAGATGGAAATTTTTCTCTGAGGTTGTGCTTCAAGTCCACAACTTCAATATTTAGATAACCATAACAGGAAGCCATGCCACGAAATAGTTTCAGTAATAAAGTACCTCAGCGAGACAAATAGCATGAACATGAAGGGAAATGTTCTTCCCCATACCTGAAGCACCAATAATACTCCCGCTCTTGGCTTCATTGTCTTCCTTCGTTTGTAATTTTTAATGCTAAATTGTCCTCTGTAACTTAGTCAGCACCCAAATCCTGCACTTTTCTTTTTAATGCTATAATGTCCTCTCTAACTTGGTCAGCACTCAAATCTTGCAGTCTCTCTAACTTGATTAGCACTCAAATCCTGCACTCTCTCTAAATGCTATATTGTCCTCTCTAATTTTGCAGTTCGAGATTTGAGGACAGCATAAGGAAAGATATTTCCCTCATTTTAGTATAGAGAGATGAGTGTCTTTTCTACTCTTTATTTCTTTTCTATTATTTTTGTAGTTCCTGAGGGCATATTTGTAATTCTTTCCATAGCCTCTTCTAATAAAGAGAGCTAGGTTTGCATAAGTGAGATAGAACCTTCAACTATGTGGTAAGAAAGCAATGATCCCAGGGCTGAGCTCCATACCTCCTTGATCTCTTCTTTTCCACCAAAAATAAGATCTAAGTATTTACCTTTTTCCAAAATTCTAAGCATTTTCTTCTTCCCATGTATATCAGTTATGTCAACAAAGTGGAGGCCAGTTAAGCAACTCAAGCCCGAGGGTGTTGTGCACTAGGCCCCACAAGCCCAACCACCACCAATAGAGGCTTTCAAATTGATCACGATAGGGCAACAGGTGGTGGGAGCCTCAACATCCACCAGCAAAGTTCCCAATGCTAATAAGCAACGAATGCAGCAACCAGCAGTGGCCCGAACACCTCTTCCAGCAACTTCGTCAGCTCTACGCAAAGCCTTTGCTCGAGTTAGTACAGCTTGTAACAGCCACAGGACTCCAGTGCCCAGCCTCCAATGACACCCCCTTTTTCGCCTGAACACACCGAATCCGTTATAGTGGACTTGGACCTATCAACAATCAAGAGCCGAATTCAGATGTTATCAAACTATATCGTCTCTTGCTCAATTGTTTGTGCATCAGACAGTATATTGAGATTTTATAGACACCAAATGAACAAGGTAGTCCCTTGGTGAGTGTTAGAAAATCTATTTGTAATTTCTTTTTTTTTCATACTTGTAAGGGTAGTCCCTTGGAGCAGCAGCTTGTGTAAAGACTAAGGATGATTTGACGGCTACTTTGATATCACCATTGGTCTGCATCAAGGTTCGACTTTAAGTCCTTATCTTTTTACCTTGGTCATGGATGAGTTGACGAAGCATATCCAAGTTGAGGTGCTTTGATGTATGCTTTTTGCTGATGACATTGTGTTAGTTGATGAGACAAGAGATGGAGTGAACAGAAAACTTGAGCTTTGAAGAGAAGCCCTGGAAGATAAAGGATTACGCATAAGTAGGACGAAGACTGAGTATATGGAATGCAAGTTTAGTAGTATAGGGAACAACGAAGGGATTGATGTAAAAATTGGAGAAGAGTGCATTCCAATGAAAGATATTTTTAAGTACTTAGGATCCATTTTCCAACATGATGGTGGAATTGATGGAGATGTTACACATAGAAATATTGCAGGGTGGTTAAAATGGAGGGGTGCTTCTGGTGTTCTCTGTGATAAGAGGGTTCCTTTAAAAGTCAAAGGAAAATACTATCGAGCTGTGGTAAGACCAGCCATGTTGCACGGTTCTGAATGCTGGGCTATAAACTATAGGCATGTACAGAAGATGTCTGTGGCAGAGATGAAGATGTTAAGATGGATGTATGGTCATACAAGAAAGGACCGTATTTCAAATGAGTTTATTAGAAACAGGGTTAGGGTGGCACCGATAGAGGATAAAATGAGAGAGGCCCGTCTAAGATGGTTTGGACATTTACAAAGAAGGCCACTAGATGCTCCAGTTAGGAGATGCGAGAAGTTGGAGGCTGAGCCCGCTAAGAGGGGGCGAGAAAGATCAAACAAGTGTTGGAAGGAAACTATTAAGTATGACCTCAATTACTTTAATTTAAGTCCTAAAATGGCTGAAAATCGATTTGTGTGGAGGCAAAGAATCCATATAGCCGACCCCACTTAGTGTGGGAAAAGGCTTGGTTGTTGTTGTTGTTGTAAGGGTGTTCATACTATTTTTCCCTACTACATCTCTATATAAAGGCATGTAGGGCCACCAATAATAACCAAGTCATTTCGATCATAACAAAATATGGTCCCACAGTCCTCTGCAAAGACTAAATATAGGGCAATGGCACATACCACCTATGCGTTATTGTGGATGCGTTGTATTATGCAGGACTTTGGTGTTACTATGTCTATGCCTATGTATTGTGACAATAAAGTTGTCACCTTCATTGCCAATAGTCTTGCATTTCATGAAAGACCAAACATATTGAGGTGGATTGCCACTTCATAAGAGATGCTATATTGAAGGCGAAGATCTCGACACCCTATATTACCATAGAAGAGTTGTGTTCCAAACTGAACACGTTAGGTGCCTAAGCTTCAACTTGAGAGGGAGTGTTAGAGTGTTAGAAAATGTATTTGTAATGTATTTTTATTTTTTTCCATACTTGTAAGGTTGCCTATACTATTTTTCCCTACTACCTCTTTATATAAAGGCATGTAGGGCCTCCAATAATAACCAAGTCATTTCAGTCATAACAACCCTTTTCTACTTTCATTCTTCCTGGTAAGGCTAAATTTTCCCAAATCCTCCAAGAGATCTATCCAAGGAAAATCTGAACCAAGATCTGGCACAAGAGAAGTCTCTTGAGCGACTTGGCCCATGAACCACTCAGGTTGGCACGGAAAGGCGAAGTCACCCCTCCCCCCATCCAAACGAACTCCCCTAAATACTAGCTCAGTAAGGAAACCCTTGAGTTGAGTTAGACCCATCATCACCGAGTCGGCTGCTCAAGAATGGAAGCCTAAACCCCAAGGAAGTCCCTTCAACAAAACTAACCTCGCAATGTCACCTACACCTCGAAGGAGAGAGATCTCCCCTGATAGCATGAAAATGGCAAGGCATGTAGAGAAAGGTGAACGAAATGCTTACAGCACCTTAGGAAATAGCGAGCCACCCAACACTGAAATCCCACCTCGTGTTAAGGCGCTGGAAATGCCTATTGGCTCACTGCCCCAACGTCGTCCTACAAATAGGACAGGTCACCTATTGCAACCACCCATCCAAGACCAAAAGCATCAAGCACGCTCACAGAGGAGAACAGCATAAGGCATGCTTCCAAAAGCAGGCAACCAACCAATCAGAATGCTCTATTCCACACACCACCAGCTCTATCCAACCAGGATAATCTTGGTCTTTTTCTTTCTTTACCAATGTAACCCGTAAGGTCCCCTATATAAGGGCCCTTAGAGAGTATATGTAAGAAAGGGCCTGCTACTTTGTAATCCAAGACAAGGCTCCAATTGTAACTGGTTATACATATGAACGAAGAAGCCAGGGTGTGACACAATTTACGAGTGAATCTAACCAAATCCCTTATGTTCCTCTTTACTTTTCCACACTTCGTCTTGGCCCCAAATCTTTTGTGAAGTGTCGAGCTACACCATGATACGACTAAACTAATCAACATAGAAAACTATTCCGAAGAGACCCTTCACTTCCTACTGGTCTATGTTCGAACTAAGATATGGTATTTCCTAGTCCTTATGTATACTTGACTCATTCCAATAAAGAGATGGGAATCATGGGGAGTTATCCTTTCCTTGGTCCTATGATTAAGGTTGACGGGATCAATCATACACTTTTGTCATGATCAATCTCGAATGTTGTGGAAGGGAGTTGGAGAAAATGAGAATTCTCATTGAACCAAGAAACCATACACCTCTTTATACAGAGAGAGGTGAAGGGACAATTACAATACATGTCTAGGCAAAAATATAAAGTAGCAAAAAAGTACAAAATGACCGAAAGGGTATTATCTAACATACCAACACTCCCCCTCAAGCTAGAGTATAGATTTCAATCATGCTCAACTTAGAACAACAAACATCAAACATAGGATGTGAAAGAGGCCTGGTTAAACAACTAAAGTGGTATAAGTGACTCCGCGTTGTGTCAAATCTCTGATATAATGGCAATCAACCTCAACGTGCTTGGCACACTGATGGAACATCGAGTTGTTTGCTATATAAGTAGCAGCACAGTTGTCGCACTTCATCTCCATCGGCTCCTCAACCTGCATTTATCAATCATCTCACCCAGACCATCTCTATCACAATTTGTGCCATACCACGATACTCTGATTTTGCACTGGACCTAGATACAACCTACTATTTTTTACTCCTCCAAATCACAAGATTTCCTACCACATAGGTACAAAATCCTGTAGTAGACTTGCAATCTGCCATACATCCTGCATGATCCACATCAGAATAGCCTACCACAATCATGGACTCTCCACTGTTGAATAAAATAACACGGCTTGGTGCTCTCTTCAAGTACCTAAGCACCTGCATTGCTACATCCCAATGCTACCTAGTTGATTTGTTCATGAACTAAGTTTTCCTACAGCAAAGGAAATATATAGGTGAGTAATAGTGAGATATAACAACTTGCCAATCAATTGTCTATAGGATAAGGCTCAGACTCAATGTCATAGAGATGCCCTTTAGGATCCATGGATATGTTAACAGGCTTCAATCCTAACATCCCTATCTTCTGTAACACATCAAGGGCATACTTGCACTGCGTAAGAACTATACCATCGCTACTCCTGGCCACCTCAATACCAAGAAAATACTGCAGCTTACCCAGGTCCTTCATTACAAAGGAATCAGCTAGCTTCTATTTAACCTCATCTATCCCTACTTTATCATCACCGGTAACAATAAAGTCATCAACATAGATGAGGAGCACCACAACTCCTTCCTTGCTCTTTTTAACAAAGACCGAGTAGTCTACAGAAAATCTCCTGAGTCCCATAGCTTGTACTGCCTTCGACAATTTTTGAAACTATGCACGTGGACTCTGTTTCATGTCATAAATGGTCTTCTTCAGTCTACATACACACTCCCCCTAAGTCTCAAAACCTGAAGGCTGCTACATATAAATTTCCTACTAAAGATCACCATAGAAAAAAGTATTCTTCACATCTAGTTAATATAATAGCCAATCATAATGTGCAACTACGAAGATAAGCATACGAATAGTCGGAAGCTTTACCACGAAAGAAAATGTGTCAAAGAAATTCACCCCATATATCTGGGTGAACCCCTTTGCAACCAAGCCTTGTGATGAGAAATGGACCCATCAATATTGTACTTCAATGCAAAAACCCAACAACATCCAACCACTTTTGCACCTCTGGGAAGGTCGACGAGCTCACATCTCTCATGAGAACGGAGAGCGGCCATCTACTCCATGGCTTAAGCCATTTCGGATCAAGCATGACTTGCTAATATGTTGTAGGAATATAAGTAACTGATAGAGCATCAATGAACATAGCAAACGATCTCCCTAGATTGGCAGTAGATAGTGTCCCAGTAACTTGGTATTGAGCACAACTACACAATGCCTTCCAAATAGCAATCGGAAGATCTAGATCCTCCATCTCCTCCTGCAAGGAAGTGGGGGAGACCATCTCAAGAAGCCTGGCCAGAAGAACCTACATTATCACCACTTTGACAACTCACGTCAATATAACACATACCTAACCTAGGAAGGAGGATGGTCGCGAGGGGGTGGGGGTGTGTTTCCTATAAGTCACTAGTAACCAGTAAACCTGAGGTGTTTCCAAGTAGCATACTACATCTGAACCCATGTCTGAAGTAGCACTATCCGAACTGAAGTAACATGTATCTATTCCAAAGGAACTAGAAGCACTAACATAGGTGCAAGGTCATCCTAAAAATGCAACTGGTGTCCAAAAGTAGAAAAATACAAGATGAGCTTATGAAATGTGCCATCTACACTTACATAGTACTATTTGCCAAGTGGATCATAACACTTGTAGCCCTTTCTGAGTATTATTGTACCCTAAAAATACACACTTCACAACTCTAGGTGCTAACTTGTCCCATCCATGGTTTTAAAAATCGTGCCTTGAGGCACGTAAGGCGTACACCTCGAGGCGAGAAACCCTGATTTCGCCTTGAGGTCATAGCCTCAAGGCAGTGCTGTGAGGCGTGCACCTCAACATGTCGAGGCGCTGACGAAGCGTCGCCTTGTTTTGGAAGCCCTTTAATTTGGTCATGTGCAAGTCACATGACCATTCTTTTGACCCAAACTCTGTTGGAGCTCATTTAGATACCCTAAATCTGAAATCCAAACCCCACAAAGCCCTAAGCCACTCCATCGTCGGTGCCACTAATCCCTGTTAAACCTCATCGCCAGCGCAGCTGCTCCACCTCATCGTCGACGCTCCTGCTCCACCGCATCACCGGTGCTCCTGCTTGGAGTCCATCGCCAATTGCCAGCTCCATCGCCAGCACCAACTCCAACTCCATCACTAACGCCAGCTCCAACTCCATCGCCAGGGCCAGCGCCGGCTCCATCGTGGCGCAACTGCAGGACTCATCGCAACAACGTTGGTGGCTGAACCCCTCATCGGTGCATGGACTCATCGCAGCACGCAGATTAAACCCCTCAATTGATTTTTCAGGGGTTTAGGTAATGTGTACAGTGCGAGTGCCATTTTTAATTTCATTTTGCTAGTTTAGGGTATGTGTATAGTGTAATTTTTACTTCATTTTGCTTTAGGGGTTTAAGGTATCTGTATAGTGTGATTTTTAATTTCATTTTGCTTCAAGGGTTAGGGTATGTGTACATTTAGCACTTAAGTTGTCCATATTTTGTGTTCCATCGATTAAGAAAAATGACAAGTCATCGATTTTTGGTTGATTTTCTATAATTTCAGACATGACACCAAGAGCAAAAAGGGGAGAAAGAGATGGATCTAGTGGCAGGTATGATCCTGGATGGAAGTATTGTACAGAAATTAAGCTAGAAGGAGCTAAAAAAGGGGAAAGTACATAAATACGATAAGTGTAATTTCTGTGGGAAAAATATCACAGGTGGAATTGCACGATTAAAGGAGCACTTGGCCAAGACACAAAAACGTGGGACCATGTGCCATGGTCACACTTGAAGTTGAAATTGAGATTAAGGAATACTTAGTCAAGAAGGATGTTGATAGGAAAAGAGTGCTGGAAGAAATGGAAGAAATTCGTCACGTAGTTGGATATATAGTATAGGGGCCATCTGGTCATGGAGAAAATGCACCCACAGGATCAAGTGGTTCAAAAGTGGTGGTAGATCCAATGAATTTATTTGTTGGGGTTGGACAGAAACCTATTCCTAGAAGTGGTGAACCTAATAGCACTCCACATGCCCATCCAAAGCAGGTTACTTTGAATTACTCCTAGAAGAAAGAACTTAGAAAGAAAACATGTCTTAGTATTGGAAGATTCTTCATTGAAAACGGATTGCCTTTCAATTTGGCCACCAATCCATCTTATTGGCAAATGTTGTAGGATGTAACTTTGGAAGGGGATTTAGAGGTTTTACGATGCTTGAGTTACGGACCTAGATTTTGAAGGAAGAACTAAAGACAATAGACATAATGGTTAAGCAAGCAAAGGCATCTTAGGCTAAAATAGGATGTAGCACATTGTCTGATGGTTGGACAGATACAAAAGGTCGTACGTTAATTAATTTTTTTGTCAACAACCCCGAAGGTACATGATTTTTGAAATCTATTGATGCTTCAAAAGAGATCAAGAATGACGATTACCTCTTTAGATTAATGGATGAAGTTGTTGAAGAGGTGGGGGAAAGCAATGTTATCCAAGTGATAACAGATAATGCGTCTGCTTATAAAAAAGTTGGGGGAAAATTGATGGAGAAGAGACCACATTTGTATTGGACTCCATGTGCTGCTCATTGCATTGACCTTACGTTGGAGGATATCATGAAGTTGCCTCATCATAACTGTCTTCAAGAAGGTCAAAAAAATCAACAACTACATATATGCACATGCTTAGATGGTGGCCATGGTAAGGAAGCATGCAGAAGGAGATTTAGTGAGACCTGCCATCACACGATTTGCTACTGCTTTCCTTACCTTACAAAGATTGTTATGTACCAAAGATGGTCTTAAGTCTTTTTTCACTTCAAAAAGGTGGAAATCCAACAGCTATGCATTGAAGGTTCCAGGGTAAGCTGTGCAAAATATTATGCTAAAAAGTAGAACATTTTGACCTGATGTAGCCTATGTGATAAGGACAATCAAATCATTGGTTATGGTTTTAAGGATGGTAAGATTTAAAACAATATCCACCAATGGGATTTATCTACAAGGCTATGGATAGAGCCAAGGAAGAGATCGTTAAAAATTTAAGTAATGCTGAAAATAAGTACAAGATAATCTGGGACATCATTAACTTAAGATGGGACTGACAACTACACACTCACCTGCATGCTACTGCCTATTTTTTGAGTCCCCAATGCCAATATGAACCAACATTTTCAGTTGATTCAGAAGTTAAGATGGGATTGTATTCATGCTTTGAGAGGTTAGTTCTTAACAGGGAGGAGAGATTGAAGGTGGATCTCCAAACATATGCATTTGTCAATGAAAGAGGGCTATTTGGATGGTCCAATGCCTTAAACACTCGAAAGCAGAGGAGTCCTGATATGAATATGATCATTAACTCCTTTCTATCATTTAGAACAATAAGTGTAGTACAAATTTTTTCCTATTATGAAAACATCTTTTCCATTACAACGGATTGGTGGGAAGCATTTGGTGATGAAACACCTGAGTTGAAGAAGTTCGCCATGCGGATTTTAAGTTTGACTTGTAGTGCATCTGCATGTAAGCGAAATTGGAGTTCTTTTAATCAGGTAAAAAGATCTCATTTGTATTTTAAGTAATATTTATAGAGAATTTAATGAACATCTTTTCATTGACTAAGTCCATAATAAAAGGAGGAATAGACTGAAATAAGACAAACTCAACGACTTAGTTTATTGCATATTCAACCTAAATTGAAACACAAGGAGGTAAAGAAGACAATGGAGGATCCTCTATGCTTAGAGGAAGTGGACTCTGATGATGAGTGGATTGCTGAGCTACAACTCTGTAAAGATGAGGATGATGCTTATCAAGAACTAGATGCAACTGTAGCTCTACAACAAGATCCCATTGACTTTGAGTAGTTAGTAGACGCAACGGGACGATTAGTAATACAAGTGAGAGGTAACAGAAGAAAGAGACAAAAGAAAAACAAGGGTAGAGACAAAAGTAACAAGATAAGTCATTTTATATTTTGAAGAATTTTAAATTTATAAACTAAGGTTTTAAGTTTTAACAAATATTATTTAAAATTATTTCTTTTTTAGGCAAAGCAACTATTGATGTTAAGGAGGAAGAATTTCAAAAGAATGATGAAGATACTGAAGATATAGAAGCTGAGGCTAGGATGAAATACATAGATGACTCCTAGGATAATGCGACCAACCCTAGCGATAATAACATTGATGAACTTGACTATGAGTGACTTTGATGGTGTTGAAGGGGGAGGAGAACAGAATATCTTTTAATTTTTCTTTGGGATTTTTTCACATGAATGTACTTTCATTTTAAGTCTTCGAATGTTTAGATAAACTAAACTTATAGTTTTCTATGTTGTTCACTTGTTCATCTTCTTATTAGAATGTCATTTTAAGCCATTCAATGTTTGTTGTAGAGTAAAAATGACAGGGACGTGTGTTTTTTACTTTTTTTTCATTATTAGTACTTAATAAATATATATATTTATGTCACTTTTTCTTATTTTTCATCAAAAACCTAATGCTTACGCCTCGACTGCCTCAATGCTTACGTCTTACCTCAATGAAGGCAAACCGCCTCAGACCACCTCGTATTTTTTAAAACCGTTGTCCCGTCCTAGTCTCATAATGTGGACAAATGCAACACAACCAAATACCCATGGCAGTACATGAACAAGGTTTGAAATCTCAACGATATGTTGGTGTAGAAGGGTTAGGAAGAATTGATACACCATGCCATGTCATTTTCCCAGATATCGAGCGATATATCACCCATGTCGATGGATATCATCAATATATCAGCAAAATTAAAGGGCACCAGTACAACTTTCACATTAATTTAGCGACACGTGACTGACATGGGGGATATGTCGATCAGATCTCAGTCACATATCTCTGATTCATTAAGTGGAGCCTCTGCACAAGCCTCTCTTCATTTTTCTCCCTCGCCCTAACATTCTCAACACTCGTTACTACCCACCTACTACAAAACCTGTGAATCCACTTTCTTCGTCAATTTCTTGGTTGATTTGCAACCTTCTTTCATCACTCAACAAGGTAAGCACCTTCTTCAATTTATTTACATGATTATCTCCAAATGACCATGTTTCTAACCTCGCTTATTATTCATACCAAAGTTAGATCTCTTCGTATACCTGATTATTAGGTAGATTAATGTTATCTAAACACTAAATTAGTAAGAACCCCAATTTAGGGATGATTTTGTAGCCTAAATTACTATGTTTTAACCTAGGTTACTGTTCATCCAGAAATTACATCTCTTCATGTAGTTGATTATTGGGTAGAGATTAATGTTTTCTACACCTCAATTTAGTAAAATCCCTAATTAAACTTTAATTTTGTAGCCTAAATCACCAACTTTTAACCTCAATTACTTTTGATCCTGAAATTACATCTCTTGACATAGTTGATCATTGGGTAGAGATTAATGTTGTACACACCTCAATCTAGTAAAATCCCTAATTAATCGTGATTTTGTGGCCTACTCACCATGTTTAAACCTCAATTACTATTCATCATGAAATTAAATCTCTTGATATATACTTGGTTATTGGCTAAGTTAATATTGTCTATACATTAATTTAGTAAAATTCCTAACTAAACTCTAAATTTGTGGTGATTCTGTGGCAAAAATCACCATATTTTAACCTCGATTACTATTCATTCCAAGATTATTCATGCTAAATTGTGACAAATCTTTTTCTGACCATGGTTAACGACTTGAAATGGTGATCCATGTCTTGTAGGTGTTCAATCATGTCGGGTCACTGAAGTGAATGTTGTAGAAATTGGGTGAAATTATGTCACTCTCGTAAATGAAGACAAAGGGAAGCCATAATGTAACTTTTGTGGTAAAAGGTTGATGGGATGAGGCATCACAAGGTTGAAGCAACACTTGGTAGGTGGATATAAAAATGTAGCCAAGTACAAAAATGTACCTAAACAAGGTAGGCTATTAATACAAGACAATTAGAGGGAAAGAAACGAAAGGCAAGGAGAAGTCAAGAGAGATGAGATGTTTTCTAAGAGAATGTGGAGGAAAGAGCACACTGAAATAGATGACTCGGATGACGATTCAAATATTCAGTATCCAAGTGATTGTGAAACTCCTGCACAGAAACAGGCATACATGAATGACATTAGAGAATCTTTAAGGAGTAAACATGAAAAACGACAAGAAGAGGAATTTGCCTGTGCAAGGCCGTTTTATGAGAGAGGTGGAAGTGCTCGTATCAGCATCATCGACTATCCTACAAAAAAACAAAGGGAGACATAATTTGAGAGATCGGCTAACATAAAATATGTTCCTAGCCAAGACAACAAGCAAAGGACCGTCAAGGGAATGTTTGGGAATGTCAGAGAATGGGTGGGGAAGCCATCTCTACTCTCTTTTTTGCACATTCCATCCCAGTAAATGTAACAAACAGACCATTTCTGTAGCATGCTATGAATGAGATTGTCCAAGGAAGAACATGGGTAAAGGCTCCTACCACACATGAAATCATGAGCAAGTACTTGTATATGTAAAAGGATGGCATTAACAACTACATACATTGGTTAAAAAGGTTATGGGTAGATTATGATGTGTCCATTATGTGTGGTGAGTGGATCAGTTTTACCAGTAGGCAAATCATAAATTTTCTTCTTTATTGTGATGGAAAGATGATCTTTATGAAATCTGTGGATGCATCCAATCAAGTAAAAGACTACAAGTACATATACTGTTTGATGGAAAATGTTAAGGAGGTTAGACCCGAACATGTGGTGTAAATTGTTACAGCTAATGATAGCAATTTTAAGAAGGCCGGCAAGAAATTGATGAAGACTAGTACATATACAATTTTTTGAACTCCTACAGTTCATTACATTGATCTCATTCTCAAGAACTTCAAAAAAAGGAAGGCAATAAATGACCTTATTCAAGATGTGCGGTCAACCAGAAGTTTCATTTACAATCATTCGCATATACTAGCAATGATGAGGCAATTTTGTAAGGCTGAACTTACAAGACCAACCATAACCCGATGTGCAACTAATTATATCACATTGTAGAGTTTTTTGGATAACAAAGTTGGATTGAAGAAGATGTTCATCTCTGACAATTGGTATGCAAAGAAAGAGTAGAAAGGAAATTGGGAAGAATGTGGAGGGATTGGTGACCTCCACAAAATTCTGAGACAATTGTTCACGAGTTCTAAAAATAATGGAACCTATTGTGATCAAGTTAAAAATAGTTAATAGTGATAAAAAACCAACATTGGTAAGTATGCATGTAGCCATGGAAATAATGAAACAAAAGGTCAAAGAAAATGTAGGAAATTTAGGTCACCAATACATAAAGATAATTAATGAGAGGGCAAGACTTGCTCTCACATCCGCTTCATAGAGCTGGTATGAATTTATTACTCAACTATTAAGTTTCATTCATATGTTTTTGCCGTTGGTCAATGGTCATAACTCATGCCCTTTTAGTATATAGTAGTGAATAGTGATTACTCTTAAATCCTTATTTTGCAGCATACTATCTCAATCTGAAATATCACTACAAGTATAGACTTTGTAGAAATCACGAGCTCCTCAAAGTGGTGCAAACGGTTATCTATAAGTTCGTGAAAGACGTACAAGAACAAACAGCTTGTATGAATGAGGTGAATGTGATAAAGTAGCCTATACTTTTTGCTTAAGATGTTAACCTATTAGTACTTACACATGATTTATTAATTGAAATTTGAAATCAGTGAAAATATTTCACAGATAAATTGCTATCTTTCGGGACAAACACTGCCACACATGTCCGAAATAAAACTCTTCCTAGCATGATCATCTATGATTTTGTGAAATTTAAATTTATTTCACACAATTTAGGATAAGTTACGTGAATAAGTCTATTTTTATTTTCCTATTACAGCTGAATGGTGGCATTTGCATGGCACAGATGCTCCTAACCTTCGTCGAGTTGCTGTAAAAATTTTATCTCAGACGGCATCGATAGGAAGCTGTGAAAGAAATTGGAATACCTTCAACATGATTCACACACAGATAAGAAATCGGTTCGGCAGTAATAAGTTGATAGACTTGGTATTCGTGCACCATAACATCAAACTAAAGATAAAGCATATACGAGGAGAAAATAAGGAAGACTATATAAACCCAATAGACGTGACATCTTTTTGGAGATAGTGAAGAGGGAGATGTTTTACAGCAATGATTGAATAGCAATGGAAAACCATTGCTTGATAAAAATGATGGTCCCCATCCAGAGATAGCAAAAAGAATGCGGGTAAGATGTATTTGAATTTACGTGCAGCAAATCTGGTAGATGAGTAATCCGTGCCCTTGAAACTGAACAGAGTCAAGAGAAAGATTCACCACCTTCAGGAGGAAAAAAAATGATTATGATGATGATGGTGATGGAGATGATGATGCAGTGATGGTTGACGAGCCATAGGCAGAAAGCAGTAATCGAGGAGATGACAAATATCATCATCAAGGTCCTAGTAGAAAGGATGCTCAACATTAAAACATGCAAAGATATATAAATATACATGAAGATCCCATGCCAAGTCCACCTCGTGATTATGATGCAAGGACAGGATATGAGTATGCTTTAAGTCATTCTATTATGTCCATCGATGATTTAAGTTCATCGGTGGGATCCCTTAATCTGGCTGCAAAATCAATCTTTGGAGGTGGCTCAGGATCATCATCAAGTCTATATGGTGCTTACAGATCTCATTATACCAACCCTCAGTACTAACCCCAGGGCAAAGATGAGGCACAAAGTTCATCTCATTACTTCCCCAACTATACTAGCCCTCCATTTTATTATAGTTCCTCATATGCATACAATAGTCGCCACCAAAGTGATAGCGCCCAAAGTGATCCTGCAAGTTATGACTATGAAATATTCCCTAAGTATTTTGCACCTCAAGGTCCCCAATCATTTTCTTATCAACCTTCCCACTCTGCTACACCACTTCCTCCTCAACCATCACTTAGTTCATAGATGAGACAACGTAAACCTTATGAATCGTCAGGTTCTACATTGAAACAAGGTAATTCTACCAAGTCCACAGATTCAAGAGGGCATCCAGATAAATCTACTCATGGTAGATCTAGAACTAGAAGCAAGAGTAGCTCCCACTTGACTGCTCGTTGTGTCAACTTGTCTCATCCTAGAGAAAGAAGATAAACAAATGCAGCACAGCCAAACACACGTGGCGATACATGAAAAATTCCGGGATGAAAAATATGCTAAGGCATTTGCACATGAAGCATTAAACTGGGCATCTTGCTAATGAAATAACAAGCTGTAAGGACTCCATCTCCCTAATACAACGAAGCCACACTATGTTGGATCAACAAAATATGAGCCACAACTAAAAGACGTATATGCTTCCTCTCAGCCACCCCATTCTGTTAAGAAGTGTGAGCACATGTGGGACCTGTAGAAAGCAAACAACTTGGTGGTACATAGCTCAAATGCATTATTAGATCTCACTACTTTAATAGTAGCTAAATACTGATTCTTAATCTCCAACATGAAATTCTCAATGACAGATCCAACCTCTGATTTATTCGTCAACAAAAACACACAAGATAGACACGAAAAATCATCAACTACCAAGTAGTAACAGTGACTCTGACTAATCTAGTATCCTGCTCGGACCCCACACATCCACGTATAGCAACTCAAACAAGATTGCCAATCCAGGACGAGTATTCACTGGGTAGGAAGAACGACGGTGCTTGGTCATCTGACAAGCATCATAGCAGATCCGAGTCGCAAAAGATATATGTGGTATGACTCAACGAAGGTTAACTAGAGGAAGGTGTCCAAGGCAGAGATGCCACTAAAATGCACTCTTAGAAGCAGAAGATACCTCTCCTCAACATGCAAATACAAGTGGAGTCTAAGCCAGTAAATAAACCCCACGCTCTACATCTCCACTACCAATCACCTTCCCTGTCAACTCGTCTTGAATAATGCATCCCACAACATCAAATATTGCACGGCAATTAAGTTCCTTAGTAATTTGGCTAAGAGTAGACTCAAAGGGAAGTCTGGAACATACAAAACATTGGCCAATCTCAAAGTAGAAGTCACTAGTACCTCCCCTTACCTTCTACCTTGGAATATCTGCCATCTGAAACCTGAATGTCCTACCTGCTGGTAGTGAGTGGAGATGGGTAAAGTAATCCCAATCTCCACTAAGGTGTTGTAAGGCTCCTGAATCAATAAGCCACTCCGAACAACTCCGATTCCTGCCACGTGCAATGAAACTCAATTCGGGTGCTCCCTTAAGTCTATCATGATAACTATGACCTTGGAGTAGTCTCTCATACTCACTCCAGACAATAGTCACAGTACCATCTGCCAATATCTGAGTGGTAGATGTAGAACTGTGAATAAACCGAAAAAACAAGTTTACATACCTCCCCACCTGTATAGCGGTATCCGATGACACTCCTGAAAATCTAACTGATGCCATCGTGCCCTTAGAGGAGAGATAAACTCTAGAAATCAGATCTGAAACATTGTTTTCAGACCATAAGAATCTCAGAAATCTTAAGTAGAACCTCCTTATCACAAGATCTCAGCAAACATTACTTGGAAATTAGACCAAGAGCCTCGAAGTAGCCCCTAGTAGCAATAGAGGCTATACTAGGATGCAGGGAAACACTATCATAGCCATCTAGAGACTACTACCCCCTCCTTGCCACGAAAAAAAGGTTTAAACACTCCCCACGATCAGAATAGGGATCGCAGGGAGTTAGGGGCTACCAACGACCTGCTGTGCAGCCCAGTGGCCTGCCTAGCGACCTGGCCGATAGCTTGTTGAGTGTTGTTGTCAATCGATCGGCCCCTGACGATGATGCTTGTCGAAGGCAACGACAACAAGGAGAGGAGGGATCTCAGTGGTTAAGGTTTGGAGGCCTTTTTGAGTGGGATATTAGGGCCACATTCTAGGACCGGTACTCTGATACCAAGTTAGGAGAAATGATCAATCAATCTATTTCTCTAACACTACCTCTTTTTATATAGAGAGAGGTGGATGTAAATTACAGTACAACCCTATAAAACAAAAAAATAGCATAGCATCACATAACACCAATAAAAGCAAATAACTAGACTTCATAACAAAGGGCCTTGCACTCAACGATGTTACTGGTTGCTAGAGAGCAAAGTTGCAAAGCATACTTTCTGGTGAAGCCATCCAAACCTCTGAAGGTGACACTGGTCCCAAACTTGTGTCGGGTATCGACATCGATAAGCCATGGGTCTAGGTCTTAGTGCATGTTAAGTGGGGTTAACCAAGAAATCAACCACCACCTACCCCTTGATAATGAGATGAGGACGAAAGGTGATGTCACACTTGCTGAGCTCAAAAAACCATTTAAGTATCCACCTTGACCTAGTCAAGACCATCCTAAGTTGTTGGTCAATGGACGACAATCGAGTATGCTTAGAAGTAGGGGCACAACTTTTGGGAAGCCATGACTAGGGTCAGCACCAACTTCTCTAGGAATAGGTAGTGGTGTTCCTCCCCATGGTAGATTTGGCTGACATAATAGACTGGCCTTCGTACCCTCTCATCTTCTAGAACCAAGACCCTCTTGTCTTCTAGAATCAAGAAGATACTAATCACTGTTGAAGATGCAACCAAGCTGAGGAAGAGGATTTCTCCTAAGTTGGGGACCGAGATAGTAGATGGCTTCTGGAACTTTTCACTTCCTCTAGTGGTTTGTCGCATTCGCATTCCCCGATCCACTCTACTTGCTTTTCTCTTAATGTTGGCCAAGAAGGGTTTGCTTTTGTGCAACACTCTAGATATGAACTACTTAAGGGTCTCCACGAGTCCAACCAAGGATTAGACGTCCTGAAGGATCCTACATGGCCAAATCCCCATGATGACCTTGGATTTGTCAAGATTGACCTCAGTGCCCCGGTAGGTAAGGAGAAACCCCAAGAACTACCCTAAAGACATGACTACTACACATTTGTCTAGGTTAAGTCGTAAACGGTACTAGCAAAGCAAAGAGAAGACTTCATACAAGTTGTTAAGGCTCCCTAAACCGAACAGTCTCCCCTTGATGGGCATGTTATCAATTAAACCTCAAAAGTCCTTTCAATTATGTTTTTGAAAAATAAGGTTTCCAAGTCAATGATAAATGGCCTAAGCATTTTTCAAGCCAAATGGCATAACCCTATAGTGGTATGCTCTACAGTTGGTTACAAACATAACAAGGGAATGATCAATGAGGTTGATTGAGCAAGATTTCCTTGTACCTAGAGTAGGCATCCAAGAACATGTACTACTACCCTACACTCCCATCTACCATCTAGTCAATGCGAAGGAGAGGATATGGATCCTTTGGACAAACCTTGCTGAGGTTCATGAAATTAGCATACATCCTCCAACTCCTATATTATGTTGGATTACCATAGTGAGTAGACAGTCCTCAATTAAGCCAACATTGAGAAGCTTCTGGGCATCAACTGTAGCCACTTCCCAACAATCAACGGCCTATTTCGAGAGGGGCTGGTGGACTAAAGGCATGGGCAGATCCGCATTGAGGTTGCACATTATTATCCCTAGATCCACACCCACAAGATCAGAGATACTCAACGCGAGGCCGTTGAAGTTCCAATTAAGCAATTGCAACAAGTCTTACACCTTGTCCTCTATGGGCTTTCCCCCTAGATGGACTAGGCAATCTGTATGCTCTAGAAACAAGGCGACAGATAAGGTATCCTCCCTGAGGGAGAGAGCTCCTCAGTGATCTCCTCATCATTGTTGTTGGATATTGTATACCCTAAGCGAGCCATCCGAGTTATGCAATACGACGACATTTTTCATTGAATAAAGATTTCAATTATTTTACAATAAATAAATTGGACCCCTTAACACAAATAAGGTAACGTACTTAACCAAATTGAATAAAACCGATGTGTGTGGATTCGGAAATTTAAATGATTTAAAGAATCCAATAGCACATCAAGAAATCATCTAATTTAATCAATTGTTTCCAATCTCAGTCAGATGGCAACCTTCTCTAGAGGTCATCACCTGATTGATGTTTTTGAATGGAGATTTAAGAGTTGTCACATGAATCGAGTTAAGGAGTTAACCTAATGAAATAGGAAATAGTCTAAGTTCTTCTCCAAAGCTGTCATGGAGAAGACGTATCATCTGACTTAAGATAGATATGTCTATGTTTACGAACGCATGCATTTGGTAAACCAATAGTAGATGCACCCAACTTGTGCTAATACTAGAAAGTTGTCTATGGGAAGAGATAAGAGGCGCATAATCTCTCAAAGGGATCACACAAATTTGTTACATAGGTGTATGTAACAAATTAAAGGAATGAGCTCACTCCGTGTATATTGGGAAACAACAATTTCACATGTGCTTGCAAAGTCCTCATCAGACAAAATACAAGAGAAGAAAATAGACCTTTGGGAAAAGTTCTGATCTTCATTCTCATCCCAATGATACAAAGAGATGTCGAAAATAATATTATCCATGGAGGAATGACGACAATCTAATGGGATTAGACATCAAGATAGTATTGTCCTCCATATATGAAAGATTCACAAGTATTTATAAACCTTAAGGGGACGTAGTGCCAAAATAACACTAATCCTAAAGCTTCATTATTAGAGTAATGAAACCAATAATAATTTTGATGGGTTCCCATTTGAAGAATAAATCAATTGTAATTTAAAGCATTAAATTACATTTAATTTGGGAATTAATTACACCTAATTTGATTATGTAGAAAATCTAAGTGTTTGATTGCAATTAATTCAAGTTTGAATATTGGATCCAAAAATCCCATAATTTATTATGTACCAATCATGTAAAATTCAAGTAGGATTTGATACCTATCATTAGATGGAGATCCAATCGATCCCATCAAATTAGGATTAAGATTTGAAATCCCTATAAAATATCTCCCAATGGTGAAACCATAATTCCAACCAAGTAATACTTGATTCCAAACAACCACCTTTAATTAGCCACAGCCGCCAACAGGACAGAGAGAGGAAGCGGCACCCAAGGGCTACTCTTCACAAGGGCACCATCCAGCCTTCTCACCGAACGATCAACCCTTTAATAACCAGACATCCAATTTTAAAATAGGACATCTGGGTTGCAAAGATCTTCACCCGTAGGGATTTACTCCCTTTTTAACCAGTCAGCCAACCCTCTCTATTGGTCGACTGGCTACTACTGAGTTGTGTCTTCTTAGTCCTTTGGAGGGACTTCTCGCAGTGCGTTCGTAATTCTGAGGTGAAGAATCGCTTCAAATTCATGAAGAATTCACGGATCGCAACCAAGGTTGGATCTCCATGACACGAGAGGTCTCATCCATCTATCGAGGAGTTTAGGTTCTATCAGCACTTGATTGAGGAGGCACTGCACGTGAGATGTTGCACTACACCGCTTGCAAAGATATAATGTTCTTGTACTCTTAGGATCTCAAAACGAAAGGAAATTAGTTCCTCTCATGTGGTTCTAGCTTAGGGTGTTTTGTTTTCGTTTTCTTGATCAAGTTTAAGGTAGTGATTCAATCTTGTTTTCAAAAAATTTTAAACGATTATTTTTTCATGCTTCTACGATGTTACAGGTCAATACAATCTACCCCTTTAATCGTCGCAACGGTGACAATGGGAGCATTTGACTTTTCCTCGAAAACTACTCCATTTACAACATGTAGCAATATGCAAATCCCTTCAGGGTGGAGCACATAGTCCTCACCCCCTTGGAGGTCATGAAAGTAATCATCCGAATGCACGACATGCAATAAAAGCCATAAGTGGTTAGTCAACTGATGATCCCATTATAAGCACTGCTAGTGTTGGCAACCACGAACTGGGCAACTCAATTGAGAACCATGTCTTTGTAAATAAGGGAGAGAGGTAGACTAATGAGCAATGCTCGCTAAAGCCAACGATGAACCAAGAGTAAGGGTTTGGGTATTTCCTTGAAAGCCTCGCCTCTCGAAAGTGCTCCAAAAAAAGATGTTAAGGGTGCTAACCTCGTCAACCAAAAGGCAAGTTATCCATCACCCTTCAAAAACAAGGATGACGATCAAAGGATCAATGTGGGGGGCCCTAGACATGGGTTGAGTCCTCTTCGAAGTAGGACTAAGCAAACCGTAGATGGGTGTCAAAAGTCGCTTAAGCATCCCACTTGTTAAGCATGGATCTCAGGGACCGATGGCTAGAATTAGCAACCTCTCGAGTCTGTAGATCATTCATACCTCCTTTCCCAGATAGATGCATTGATTTAAATGCCGTCGGCAAGGCCATTTCCGAGCAATGGTCGTGCCGACATGAAGAAAACGTCGATTTACAAGGATTTC
Organism: Thalassia testudinum; assembly: GCA_037157565.1. Taxonomy (NCBI): domain Eukaryota; kingdom Viridiplantae; phylum Streptophyta; class Magnoliopsida; order Alismatales; family Hydrocharitaceae; genus Thalassia; species Thalassia testudinum. The sequence goes on along the minus strand of JAZHRO010000025.1, from coordinate 53,350,055 downwards.
GTCAGCATGCCGTCGGCATGCCCTCGGCACGGTCGGCATGCTGGCGAAATTGGTGCCCATGTCAAGGTTGCTATTGATTTTTTTAATTACTTTTGTTATTTTTATTGGTATGCATCGACATGCCTTCGGCATGCCCATCGAAAAACGAGCATTTCCACGACATGCCCTCGGTATGCCCACGAAATGCACACTTGGAATTTCATCGGCACGGCATCGAAATCGGCATTTCGAACCTTGAACAGATGGTCTAGGTCCAAGGGAAGTGGTCGACATGGAAAAGGGTCGAGTTAGACTTATCTGGAGCTTGGTTGTCTGGCTCTTCCCCTATGAATTAATGAGGTAAATGATCTACCAACTATAGTCCAATCAAACAACCCCTCACAAATAGTATGCTTCCCTAAGAGGGAGATTGTGAATAGCATCTAAATCCTAATTCAGGGTCTTCATGCATTGATCTTATGGATTCAAGTCAAGGTTTCAAATATCGATACCGATGTCGTATCGACAAGTCGAAAAAGGCATATATCGGGGATATATCGCTGATATCGGAAAATTTTGGAAAAATCGCTCAAAAGTGTCCAAAATGTCACAAAATTGATGAAAATTAATATTTTAATAACTAGTACATCATAAAAGAAATGACCAGAAGACGAAAATCATGAATTTTGAATGAAAACATAATAGAAATGCATTAGTCACATATCGACAAAGTTATATATTAAAAAGAAAGTGCACATAATATGACAATAATTGAAAAATATTCATAGAAATGCTATTCACCAGAAGAAATGAAATATCAACAGTGTCAAAGTATCAGTAGACTACACCACGCACAAAAGCACCAGCCAATGCCACTAAATCAATACTAGGTTGAACTTCAACCTGGCTCGATACCACTCCCTTAATTATCTTCCTCTATTCGTAGAATTCTAATATATTCACAATATGACTCCCACGCCATGTAGTTGTATCAAGTATTATATTCATTGATGTACTGTTGATAGTCTTCATCACTGCAATATAGAAGTATACCAAGACGTGGATATCGACTCTGACTATCGGACGAGCTGCTCCTAATTCTAGTTCTAGATCTACCCTTTGTAGACTCATCTCAATGTCCTCTTGAATCTGTGGACCTAGTAGAACCACATCATTTCAATGTAGAACCTGACAATTCACAAGGTTCATGCTATCTCATCAATGAACTTCGTGATGGTCGACGAGAAAGTTGTGTAGCAGAGTGAGAAGTTTAATAAGAAAATGATTAAAGACCTCGAGATGCAAAATACTCAGAGAATACCCTATAGCCATAACTTGCAGATGCAAGATCACTTTGGATATTATCACTTTGGTTGCGAACATTGTACCTATAAGAGGAACCATAATAAGAAGCGTTGGTATAGCTGAGGAAGTAATTAGATGAGCTTTGCGTCACATCTTGGGGTTGGTACTGAGGGCTGGTGTAATGAGATATGTAGCCACCGTAGTAACTTGATGATAATCCTGGGCCACCTCCAAAGATTGATTTCGCCGCCAAATTAAGGGACCCACCAATGAACTTAAATCATCGATGGACATCATAAAATGACCTGAGGCATACCCATACCATGTCCCTGCGTCATAGTCACAACGTGGACTTGGCATGGGGTCTCCATGTATATTTGTATATTTTTACGTGTGTTCATGTTGAGCATCCTCTCTACTAGGACCTTGATGAGGATATCCCTCATCTCCACCACTACTTTCTGTCTGTGGCTCGTCAACCATCACTGCATCATCACCATCATCATCATCATGTGTCCGTCGGCAATGATAATTTAGTCCGTTGGCAAATCATGTGTCCATGTGAGTCGCACAGGAAAGGAGAGAAGAAAAGAAATGAAAAGAATGCATGTCCATGTGAGTTGCACAAGTAGACAAAGATATGTGACCGACATATCTCCCATATCAATCACATATCACCACTCTAAGGAAAAAATTAAACAGTAGTCCATTTTTGGCAATATATCACCGATATCCCTCAATATCGATAATATATCATCGATATGATGGAAAAAGATATGGTACATGATATTGATATACCTCAACCTGTTGATATCGATATATCCCCACGTCTATCACATGTCGCTAAATTAATGGAAAAATTGTACCGATGCCCTTCAATTTTGCCAATATATCAGCGACATCCATCGATATGGGGGATATATCGCCCAATATCTGGGAAAATGATATGGCATGGGGTATCAATTCCTCTCAACCCTTGACACCGACATATCGACGATATGTTGTCAATATGTCGTCGAGATTTCAAACCTTCCTGTCATGCCCTTGACTTAGTCATCTTCCTCCCCTTCCTAGAAGAGGAAGAGGAGGCAGCATCCTCCTAAGGCTGCTAGTTCGCCACCTTCTGACCACTCCCACTCTAGATAGCCTTCTAGAGACACAGCTTTACTACCTTTGCTTCCTCATTGGCAATCAACGGTGCAACCTCCATCAACTCACCCAACATCTTAGGTATCTTCTAGCGCTTCTTAAAGAAGTTGTATGAGAGCCCTAAGATGAGATTATCAATGGTGACCAACTCGTTGAGGCAATAGCACTCCTTATAGTGATCACAAAACCGTTGCAATTACTCTTTCAACATCTCCCCCTTCTTGTCGATGATGGAAGAGAGCACAGCAAGGTCCCCCTTGGTCCTCTAGTAAAAGAACTACGAATGGAAACCACTCTTTAAATCAACAAAGTCAATGAACACCTTTGTGAGGAAAAGCCAAGCAATAGGTGCCCTTTTGGAACCTCTCTAGCATCATAAGGTTCCAAAATTGATCGACATGAAGCTGTGGAGCTGAGGGTCCATCATCCCATCATATAGCTAGAAGACAAGATAGCGAAAGTTCTTAGGATACTTTGTCTTCTCTATCCACCACGTAAAAGGGTAGTGGATCCTCATTAAGAGGGCTCAAGTTGGAGGTTTTGACACCTCTAATGGGAGGATTAACCCCCCACTTCTCGAAAAACACGCCTTAACCAACTTGAGAAGGGCTAGGTCAACCCACTTCCTCTCGAGCCCTTCATCTTAATGGTCGCCTTGATGGTGAGGTCAAATCAAAGGTCAGTTGTTTAGAGGAAGGGAGCCAAGGGATGACATGGGTGGCTTCTTCACTTCTTCGAATTCTCAAACTCTTGTGTTAACTGGAAGGTCAAGGAGGCGGTGGGTCAAGATTCAATAAGCCCTTGCTGGAGGTGCCCACAAATTTCCCAAATCTCCTAGTGAACCTAGCTATCTCCATGTCTTACCCCATTCCAATTGTCTCCCTAACGACTTCTGTATCGAGAAATTGGGCCTTGCCCTTCCTAATCTAAGGCTGGAGGAAAGGATCGGTAGTGCATAAGAGGTTGTTGTGGTGCTCCAAACAACACAAGCTTCCAAGGACAATGCGAAACGTCCCTATAGTTAAATTGTGCTAGAACTGCCATTGCACTCTCTTTTCTATCTAACCCCCAAGGTCAAACTTGGGAAAGGCTGAATGGGAATCTAAAGAGGAACTAAGGAGGTTTTCTAGGAAATGAAGATAGTAGTTTCTCACGTCAGTTCACCCCCTTGGTTCACTGCCAAGTGTTGGCCATTCTATGTTCAATATATCATCCCTACAATGGGCACAAAAATGAAAGGTCGTCACAAGGGGAATCGCTAACTCGGTTCAGCTCACAACTCCCCCTAAACAAGGATGAACCCCGATTCGAAGTGATTTGGAAGGAGTCAATCACATAAACGAGCACATTGGACATTAGTTATCGAGTCGAAGCCTTAAAATAATGGCACTACATCTCGGAAGAGATGTAAATCTCTAAGTTTTACTTTTGAGATAGTGGATCGAATCTAGTGTTGCCAAAGACCCAGGATTAAAGGAGAGTCAATGCTTAGGTGGGTAGCATTCAATGTGTTTTTCCTCCGTCCCCATTTGGGTGCTCGTCAACCTTAAATATCTAGCCAATCGCTACCCACAGGTGAGGGGTTGGAGTGGCTTGGTGATAGGAAATCATGGCAGTGGCTAGTCCTTCAGGATGACTTATTGAACTAACCATTATAGGAGCCATTACGGTCTTAGCTTGTTGGATGTCTTTTTGTCAGCTGGTGTAATTCTTCAACAAGCAGAGAATCTGCCTTTGACTAGGATAGCGCCTTGTCCTTAATGCTTTCTATTGATTTGGAATTGAGCAGGGCCTCATGTCACCCAACCTACCCATCTCGTTTTCCTGCATCACCTAAACTCTCCATACTTCGACCAAATGCCATCTGGAATCATTTTCTACACGAAACTTGCTCTCTCTAAGGGGTCCAGTCTGAACCCTAGGCTTTTGGTAAGGTGATGTCCAACGCTCTTAGGGGTTTGGGGGTGTTCGATTTAGCCCTAGCTTGTCCACTAAACCAATCGAGGCAAACAGGTCGAAGCCCTAACCCTATAACCTAGGTTTGGAATTATGGTCAATTCTTTGTCAATGAAGCTCATATGCGCTATATAGAGTACCATTCGCATTTGGATGACCCTAGATCTAATTGTGGGAGGATTTGGAAAGCCTGAATTCCATTCAAGTTATTTTTTTTTATTTAGCTCCTGAGAAGAAAATGGATGCCATTAAAGAATGCATGCATCACTGAGCACTAAATGATGATGACTCCTGTGTGTTATCTAAGACAAGATTGGAGAATGCCGATCACTTCATTAGTTGCTCATTTTCCAGGGAATGTTGGATAGAAACAAATTAATGGAAGATGGAATCTAGCTCTTATGATGATTTTTGGCATAGCACTACATTAAAGTCCACTAAGAATACAAGAGCTTTCATCCTATTATGGGCCATCTGGTTGGAGCAAAATGGCATCATCTTCAAAGGGGAGCATTTTCAATTGAGGAAGTAGTTTCTCTATACCTTTGCATGGCATGGTGTGATTAGCTCCACTTATTAATATAAACAGGGCATTAACAACCTCCTTTAATCATCCTTTTTCTTTTCCAAAAGTAAAAAATAAGGCTTGGGTTTAGTTTTTCATGTTATAATTGAAAAACTAATTCACTCTCCCATCTAACTTCAAAAACCCAAGCTAAACATTTGCCCTGCACGTATGTAGAGAGCAGGGGAGGGGCATTATTCGGAGGGTTCATGGCTCAAACAACTTAACCGAGGCAAAGCTTATTTGGAAGCTCAAATGGAAAATTCGATAATATGGATTGAAAGTTTATTAAGGAGATAACCTGACTATAAAATTTCACTGAGAATATAAATGCTGATGATAGCCATTTTAATGGAAAAATTAGAAAATTATTAGTGTGTAAAAAAAACTTTATTAGTTGATAAATGTTACGTTATGCGTTAGAGGGTTATTTTGTCTTTTTATTTATTTCATTGAACTCTTGTTATAATTTCTCCTCATCTCCCTCTATATAAAGAGGTGTAGGATCGAATTAGTAAATAAAAAGATTCATTTTCTTCAACGTAGTATCGACTTAGTAAATAAAAAGATTCATTTTCTTTAACGTAGTATCAGAACCAAGTTGGGAACTCCACCGAGAAAATGCTAACCCTATAATACAACCTCACCACCGTCGGCAACGTAGCCAGCACCAGCACCAGCGCCACCGCACAAGCAACAGCATCTCCACCCAACAGTAGCTGCAGTAAGGTCGTCTGACCCTCCTTCCTCCAACGCTGTCTTTGTCACCACCAAGTCTTCTCCGACAATAGGGAGAGGGCAGTAGGCCTTGATTCCTCCTACTGCAAGGTCTAAGAAGGTCCTTAGTGTGTTGGTGATGGAGTTCTAAAGTAAAGACCTTCCAAAAGGTGTTGCATCACATTAAAATTGTGGTATGAGTTTTCCATATTCTTGAATTGATTTTACGATGTGTATTTCCCTTGTTTGATGATTCTTTGGGGTGCATATTCCCCTATGAAGTGTTGACGAATTTTTGACCGCATGTGTGTGGATTACAGGGTGTGTATTCCCCCGATATCATGTTTGTTGCTGAAATTCAAATCTGCAGTTTATGGTATTTTGTGAAGTTGCTTGTGTTGTGAATGCATTATGGTTTCATCATCAAAATATGAAGTTTCCTCAGGTGAAGGTGGAAAAAATTGTGTACAAAAGTCTATTTCTTGCTCCAATTCTAAAACTAGATGAGACCAACTACCCCTGTTGGTCGCAAACTTTCCTTATTACTGTAAAAGGTCATGAGAAGCAACACGTGCTTACAGAAGCACCATCATAGCAGAAAATGGGAAAATGCGCAACCTCAAATAGAGATGATGCTACAGTAAGAGCTTGGATTCTGAAAAGCGTAATTCCCTGCATTGAAGATGAGATAATGTATTACAAATTGGCCAAAGAGATCTGGGATGGCCTAAGGGTTGCTTATTCACATGAGTTGAATTCAACTCAAGCTTTCCAGATACACTATGATCTATGTCATCTCAAGTAGGAGTCGATGTGTTTGCTACAGTATTATTCTACTATGAAATGCCTCTTAGAAAAATACAATGCTTGCAAACCTATGTGCATATCTACTACAAGCAAAGATCATAGGAAAGAATTTTCGAGTCATATGTTCCTTGCGGGCCTAAGCGATAACTATGATGTTGCTCACTCTCAGATTCTTACTCTCTCTGAGCTTCCTCCCGTTGAAGAGATTTACAGGAGACTTAGTAGGCTACAAGTTCAGTCCAATATGAGATAGTCTCCACGAATACCTCTCCTACCCAAGCAGCTATTAGCACCCGTGGTGGACAGGGTGGTTTTTTTCCATGGCAAAGGTAGAGGACATGGTGATGGTACACACAACAAGCCTACATGCACCTATTGTGGGAAGATTGGCTACGTTGAGGCCAAGTGCTGGAATAAACCTGGAAGGCCTACTGTGGCCAACCAAGTTACTATGACACCTACCCCAGCAACTTCTACTGAGCCCCTGTCTCTTGTAGATGTAGATTATGATGCAGTGGTAAAGCATCTGGCACAGTTGACTCATGGTCAGCCTCAGTCTTCAGGTACAGCAGCTTATGCCTCGGCTTCAAGTATGAGTAATACATAGTTGATAGATTCAGGTGCTTCAAATCATTTGTCTGGGAATCTCTAGTACTTTGGAGGTATACAAGATGTTCCACAAGGACGTTCAGTCCAGCTTACAAATGATAGGCATGTCCCTATTTGCGGAAAAGGGGGGTATCGGTACTCCCACTTTACATTTTTCAAACGTCTATTATGCTCCTGATATGACCATACAATTGCTTTCTATTAGTACTATTACAAAGCAACTGAATTATCGTATTATTTTTTATATTGTTGGATATACCTTTCAGGATCACATAACGGGGAGGACGATTGGTGGTGGACATGAGAAGGGGGTGTGTACCACCTAGTGAAGAGTCCAATTGCTGCAGCTTATCAGATGAGTCCTACTAGGAGTGCCTTGCAGAAGCACAGACAACTAGGTCATCCATCTCTAGACAAGCCACGCTGGATCTTCCAACATCTGTCACCAGCTACGAAAATTCAGTATGATGCCTGTCAGTTGGGGAAGCACCACAGATCTAATTTTCCAGTTTCTACGCAACCTAGTAGTTCGGCATATTTTGATTTTATACATTATGACGTTTAAGGCCCTAGTCGTGTGGCAGATAGACAAGACCATCATTATTATTTGATTCTAGTTGATTTTTCTCACATGTCATGGCTATTTTTGATGTGTAACAAATCAGATGTTAGTAGTAGGGATGCAAACGGATCAGGGTCAGGTTCAGGTCGGGTTTGGCTAAACCCGAACCTATTTACAAAATCCATACCCATACCCTACCCATGTACCCATCGGGTACAAAAATTCAAGCGCATACCCATACCCATCTACCCATCAGGCATCCATTTATAAATTGATCTTGCAATCAAATTGTGTCAAATTAAAGTCAAATAAAACGAAAAATCTATAACACAAAATTGTTTATTTTTTGTATGCTCTCAACATAGGAACTCAAGTTACTCTAATTTTATTGATCTCTACTAAAATTATTACAAAAAGAACCTTTCAAGGGAAACACATCAAAAATAAAAATACAAAGAAATACAAAAAAATACTAAATACAAGTACATTTCAAACAAAAAATCTCCTACAGAATAAATGTTTAATAGAAGTTTCAGAAGCATTCCCAACCTTCAAAATCATGGAAGGAATCATAAAGAAGATTAAGGTTGGGGAAATAAGGGACTTAGGGTGGGACTAATATATATCTCGGGTAAATGGGGATTTTATTTAGGTATTCGGGTAGGGTAATTGGGTATAGATTCATACCCATACCCAAACCCGGTCAGGCTTTTTAGATAAAACCCATACCCGAACCGAATCGGGTTCGGGTCCGATTTTACCCATTCTTTTCAGGTCGGGTTGGGCCGAGTTCGGGTCAAGTTTACCGAAACTTGCATCCCTAGTTGGTACTATTATTAAGCAGTTTGTAGGTTTTGTGAAAAATCAGTTTGACGTTTGCATTAAGATTATAATGCATTAGAGTTTTATACCAAACAGTTGGTAAGATTTCATAACTCTCTTAGTATTGTGCATCAAACCTCCTGTCCCCACACATCACAGCAGAATGAGGTTGTAGAACGGAAACATAGACACATTCTAGATATTAGCACAGGTTTCAGAATTTTGTATCTCATATCTATTGGGGAAATGCAATACTCACATCCTGTTATCATATTAACAAGCTTTCTTCTTTTGTGATTCACGAGCAGGTGCCATGGACAATGTTGTACCCTGATGCAAATTTGTTTCTAGTGCCTCCCAAGATGTTTGGTTGTATAGCTTTTGTGCATTTAATTGGACCTGGTCGTGATAAGCTTGCACCCAGAGAAGCCAATTGTGTATTTCTTGGCCACTGTCACACTCAAAAGGAATATAAGTGTTTCAATCCAATATCTAGGAAACACTATATTAGTACGGATGTCACATTCACTGATTTAAATGCCGACGGCATGCTGTCGGCAAAGCCGATTTTGAGATATAACCATGCCGATATGGTTGCAGTGTCGAAAGTCAGGTGTTTCGGTGGCATGCCGACCGGTATGGTCGGCATGCCGACCATACCGGCAGCATGCCACTGTGCCGATGCCGATGCTGTGTGCTGCAGACTGCCACTGCCATCTTTTCCGCTCCGCTAATGCCACTGTCACTGCCATCTCTGTCGCTGCTTCAGGCTGTAGCTTGCATCGTTACTTATGGAACTCCTCGCCTTCTTGGTGGTGGACTTGTTGCCTACTGGGAAGGTGGGGGAGCGTCTCCCTGTAGAGGGTGGCCGCCGCACGTTTAGGATTTCCTCCAATGATGACTCTTTTGGAGGGAAGGGGAAAGGGGACAAAGGTAACGGGAGGTCATGCGGTGCCAGTGCCCGCACTGGCTGGTGGCATGATGCAATGGCCAATGTGAATGGGGTGGGGTGGGAATTAAGGTGTGTACACTGTGTGGTGGATGGTGGTGGATCTGGTGGTAGAGAATGGGTAAGAAATCCATAAAATATTTATCGACAATTTGCATAGTAGACAACACCGACGGACGTAATCGTAAATGTATTGAATCAATATTTGCACAGTACGTCACCGACCGACGGACGTAATCACAAAAAATCCATAAAATATTAATCGACGATTTGTACAGTACGTCACCAACCGACGGACGTAATCATAAAAAATCCATAAAATATTTATCGACAATTTTCATAGTAAACATCATCGACGGACGTAATCACAAAAAATCCATAAAATATTAATCGACGATTTGCACAGTACGTCACCGACGAACGTAATCGTAAATATACCGAATGAAATATTTGCAAAGTATGTCACCAACCAACAGACGTAATCATAAAAAATCCATAAAATATTTATCGATAATTTGCATAGTAGACATCACCGATGGACGTAATCGTAAATGTATCGAATCAAATATTTACACAGTACGTCACCGACCGACGGACGTAATCACAAAAAATCCATAAAATATTAATCGATGATTTGCACAGTATGTCACCGACGAACGTAATCGTAAATATACCGAATGAAATATTTGCACAGTACGTCACCAACCGACGGACGTAACCATAAAAAATTCATAAAATATTTATCGACAATTTGCATAATAGACATCACCGACAGACGTAATCATAAATGTATCGAATCAAATATTTGCACAGTACGTCACCGACCGACGGATGTAATCACAAAAAATCCATAAAATATTAATCGACGATTTGCACAGTACATCACCGACGAACGTAATCGTAAATATACCGAATGAAATGTTTGTACAGTACGTCAGCAAGAGACGGACGTAATCATAAAAAATCCATAAAATATTTATCAACAATTTGCATAGTAGACATCAGCGACAAACGTAATCGTAAATGTATCGAATCAAATATTTACACAGTAAGTCACCGACCGACGGACGTAATCACAAAAAATCCATAAAATATTAATATAGACGTCACCGATGGACGTAATCGTAAATGATTAAATAAAATATTTGCACAGTACGTTACCGACCAATGGACATGATCATAAAAAACGCATAAAATATTAATCGACGATTTGCATAGTATACGTCACCGACGGACGTAATCATAAATGTATCGAATTAAATATTTACACAGTACGTCACTAACCGACGGACATAATCATAAAAAATCCATAAAATATTAATCAAAGATTCGGATAATATACGTCTCGCGTTGCACTCATCGATAGCGGATGGACTTAATTATAAAAATCACATAAATTATTCGAAATGATTTGTTATAAATATCGACTATTAGTTGCAGCAATTCACACTCAACCATAGACACATCGATTGAGCTCACAATCCCAATTCAGAGTTAGTGATTTGCTGCTGCCTGTTGTTGCCTATCGATTACTGATAGACGCTGACTTGCTGAGTTAGTGAGTTGCCGTGGTAAGACAGTTTCTTTCAAAAATCGAGCAAAAGGTTTCAATTATAGCTTTCGTACCTTTTTTCCTACCTTTTTTTCGTTTATAGTAGTATTCATTATCATTTTTTAACTATCATATTTGTCAAATTCTAAATTTAGCAATACACAATAACAAATAAAGTAGTAACCAGTTGTAAAGTACAATACATACTAGCCACATACTTTCCAACAATAAGGCCCAACAACTACCAATACTCATCAGTGAACATATATATTAGACTTTCCAAAAAGTACGATTACACCCAAACCTAAAAAAAAGTAGACATGCCAACTAAGTTGGATAATTGTCTAAGCCACATTAGACTTAATTGGATCATTCTGGGGCCTTGACTACTTGGACAAACCGGTGACAAGACGGATCGGTGCGGTAACCGCGTTAACCTCTAGTGGTGTCCCGCCGTGCGGGGTGTCCTAGGGGATCCCACCTATCTGGCCGACCAGATAATTCAAGGGTTGGGGTAATCCAATCGGGTCTAGTAGGACTTGGATTAGATACAAAAGGTGTAACCATTTAAGGTAGATTTTTCTCGCTTGTTTGAATTAGATAGGGACAGATACGTTAAAGGTATAGTATGATTATATAATGATTATAAATTATGAAGTAAATGTAGTGTAGCTGTGCAGAATCAATATGTCTGGAAAAGGCAAGGCTATTGTTGGAGAAAGTGGGAGTGGAAACGTCAAAAAGGATAAGGAAGACATTGGATGGTTGTATTGCACCAAAGTGAGGGATGGAACCAAACCTATGACAGAATGTATTTTTTGTGAAAAACAACTAAAGGGTGGTGGAATTACACGATTCAAGCATCACCTAGTTGGTGACAATAAGTGTTATAAAATGTGAGGATTGTCCAGATGATGTTCGTGATTTGATTGCCGAGTCAATGACGTCAAGGTGAGAGAAGGAATCAATAAAACAGAGGTTAAAAGAAGCAGTCTGTGAGGCCCTATTTGGTAGTTATAAAGATTATTACGATGTAGACACTGACTCGGATGAAAACTATGAATATCCGAGTGATGTGAAGGCTGATCCAAGGAGGAGGAGAATTCAGACAAGCAATGAAAGACTCACTTAGAAGTGAGCATGAACGACAAGCTCTGGTAAGTGATCGAAGAGCACAGAGCATGAGGTATACAGACGCTGGTGGTAATGGCTCAGGTTCTGGACTACCTCCACACCCATCCAAAAAACAAAAAATGGGTTTACGTAGTTTATTTCTATCTGGTAACACTAAGGGGAGCCTGAGTGGAAAAGCAGACCCAAAACAGAAAACCATTAAGGACATGTTTGGGAATGCAAGGGAAAAGGTCGGTAGAGCAGTCACGAGCTTAGTTTCGGCTCATGGGCTGCCAGCTAACACTGTAGACGGGCCATGGTTGCAAAATGTTATTGACGTCAGTGCTCAATATGGAACTGGAGTTAAGGCTCCTACAGCATATGAAATAATGAACAAATACATGCTTATGGAGAAGGAAGATTTAGCTGAGTATATTTCTGATTTGAAAAGTATGTGGCCCCATTATGGAGTTACACTGATGATAAATGGTTGGACTAGCTATACAAGGAGGCAAATCATTAACTTCCTTGTATATTATGATGGACGATCCATTTTTTTGAAATCCGTCGATGCATCGGATAAAGTAAAAGATTACAAATACCTTTATTCCTTATTGAAGAATACGATTAATGAAGTCGGGAAGGAACATATTGTTCAAATTATTACGGACAATAGCAGCATCTTCAAGAAGGCGGGAGAAAATATTATGAAATCAAATAAATATGGAATATTCTAGACGCCATGTGCTGCACATTGTATAGATTTAATTTTGAAAGACTTCGGAAAGAGGAAGTCAATTTCGTCTGTTATGGATAAGGCCCGATCGATTACATCATTTATTTACAATCACGGGCATGTCTTGTCGTTAATGAGGGAGCATTGCAATAGCGAATTGATGCGTCCTGGGATAACACGATTTGCTACAAATTACATTGCCTTGCAAAGTATTGTAGACAATAAAGTTGGATTAAAGTCAATGGTAAATTCTACCAATTGGTTTGCCATGGCAGAAACTAGGACACAAGGTGGGAAGGATGCAAAGGACTTGATAAACAATTCACGATTTTAGGATGATTGTAACCGCGTTACTCGTATTATGGAGCCCGTCGTATTAGTTTTGAAGTTGGTGGATGGAGATAAGAAACCAACGATGGGCTACATATACCAAGCACTAGAAATTATATATGAAAAGGTGAAAGAAGCAGCAGGAAGGTCTAAAGAGCCATTCTTAAAGATAATAAGAGAACGAAGGAAAAGCATGCTATCCCACCCGCTCCACCTTGCCGGTAAGTATATTTCATTATAAATTTATCTTATTCAAATAATTTTGTATTATTTTAACTATTTATCTTTTATCATAGGCTATTATTTCAACCCAAAATTTAACTATAAATACCACCTTAGCAGGCGCGAAAATCTCATTCAAGCTGTGCAAAAAGTTGTTAAAAAGCTCTCTCCTACAACTGCTACGCAAATAGCGTGCATGAATGAGGTAGGCAAATTTAACTTGAAATTTGATGCTTAAATAAGATATTTGACATCTTCATATCAACATGTTGTAGATTAAATTATTTAGAGAAAGGATGGGATCTTTTGGGAGTCATATGGCACAGCAGGCTATTAAGATCACTCATCCTGGTAATAACCGACATCCCTTTAATATTTACTAATAATAATTTACTCTATAAAATCCAATTTTTGACTAGAATATGTTTCCCTACAGCGGAATGGTGAAATTTGTATGCAACGGAAGCTCCAAATTTACGGCAGGTGGCTGTTAAAGTGTTATCACAAACATCATTTGCTGATGGGTGTGAAAGAAATTGGAGTACATTTAACCTTATCCATTCCAAAAGAAGAAACAAGCTTGGAATTGACAAGCTTAATGACCTTGTGTATATCCACTACAACACAAGGTTACGAATGAGGCACATTCAGAAGGGCTTTGATTTTAAAAACAAGGAAATGGCTGATCCAATTGATCTGGCCTACATTTTCTGAACCGGAGATAATGTGCTAGAAAGTTGGATAAATGACATTGGAGGAGAACCTGTGATGGATGTTAGGGGAAGGCCAGATCCAGAGCTATCAAAGAAAATGGGTGCTGATGTTGAAGGACATATAGTCAGATCTGGTCGTCATACATTTCCTATAAGAGTACTGGATGAAGAGGATGAAAAACGACAGTTATCACAATCTACTTCAACCTCAAAGGATGACTCAGATGATGGCTCAAATGCAGATGCATTTGTAATGGTAGAAGAATCTAGATCAGAAGGATCATCCGACAGAGGGAGACATGGTGGTCAAGTGCAAACTCAGGGTACTAAAGAATATGACGAACGACACACCAATATCCATGGCAAACATATTCCAAGTCCAAGTCCACCAGCCATGGATTATGAGAGATATCCAAGTCACAATGCCTACATGGAGGATTTGAGCTCCTCAATTGGTTCCATGAGCATTAGTGATCAATTTTTTGGTTCTTCAGCACCTGGATCTGGATATGACATGGGATCATACGACACAACACGTGAGACGGGATTTTTGTATGCTCAATCATTCTACCCGCAATCATTTGCACCACCACCGCCTTCATATAATTATCCATCATATTCATACGCTGAGTCTGAAAATGTTGACACTTATGGGACTAGGACTGGGAGTGAATATTCTTACCCATATGAGTATGGTATGATACAAAATTATTTTCCTCAGCAGTTCCAACCCCAAGCTCCCCCTCAAATGCCAATATCAGAAACATCACAAGATGATTCTAGAACAATAGGATTCTCACAAACACGTGCAACTAATCGTGCACGTGGGCAACGTGACAGACCATACACAGATAGTAGATTTCCCCATCTTGGGATTTTTGTTAGTATGAATGAACATGAATACAGACAGCACATAATGGATTACCAGACAATGTATTCATATATGTCTTGAAAGGATTACTGTAAATACATTCAAAGTATTCGTCGACATAATAGTCAACAATGATATCGATCAAGTGGTGATAGTACCCATGATAAAGATATGCATCCAGCAAGACACTCTTGATTCCGGTGAAATCTGTCTTTCAAGTTCCAAGTCCTGACTTCCGATACATTATACATCAAGACATTACAGTTTTAACTTTTACTTTGAAACTATACACTTTGATTCTTTCATTCTTAAATTCTTTGTATTCTTCTATTATTAAATTTTCTGTATTCTTAACATGGTAAAAATATTTGATCTCGTTATTGAATTTTAATATTGTATGGTCATGTTATATATGAATATTATGATGTAACACTCTTATTGTTACATGATCAACATTTGATTTTCTTGAAACTGATATCATTTTGACCACTTCTACCATTTTTGTCGGCATGCATCGGCATGCCCTCGACGTGCCTCCGAAATGGCATTTTTTCGAGCCATCGAAATCATCGAAATCTGCCATCGAAAAACGGACATTTCTCCAGCATGCCCACGAAATGCACACTTGCAATTTCATCGGCACGGCGTCGAAATCGGCATTTCAAACCTTGGTCACATTTCACGAGCTTATTCCATATTTCTCCACATCCACACATCAGTTACGTGATGTGGAGATTGTTGTACCTATGCTTATACCTCCGTTATTCATGGATGACTTTGCCAATAGTAACAATGTTGTTACTTCTTCAGAGCAGCCCATGAGTACATTTAGAGTAGTACCACCAGATTAGAAGACATTCAAGGGCACCACATATCAGCTACCTGTCAGTTACAGAGAGAAGCATGCACACACACCCCCCCTCCAATGCTTACTAAACCACCATCATCCTCCCCCATTCAAGTATATATTGAGCCATCTAACAATACTTCTGTTGATGTTTCCTCAGGTCAAGTGTCCATGGATGTTGGTGATGATGTGCCTATGGATATTCGAAAAGCTCCCCGTTCCTGTGCCCATTACCATGTAGCTGGGAATGCAGTCTCTATTGATTCTCTTAATACTAAGTTCCATGCATTTAATGTTTTCATCTCTAGCTCTGTGCTCCCTACATCATATCAGTAAGCTCTTCTAAATCCGCATTGGAAGTCAGCCATGGAGGAGATGTCTGCTCTCCATGACAAGGTCACCCAGGAGCTCACTCTGTTACCTTCTGGTGCGCATCTTGTTGGTGCTAAGTGGGCCTGTGCCTTAAAATACAACACTGATATGTCTATTTCTCGGTACAAGGCTCATCTTATGGCCAAAGGATTCACCCAAACCTACGAGATGAATTTCTTTAACACCTCACTGATTGCTCGCCTCTCCACTGTCTGTATACTTGCTTCTATGACAGCACACTACGGATGGCCTTTACACTAGCTGGATGTCAAAAATGCATTCTTATATGGGGACCTCCAGTAGGAGATATACATGCAGAAGCCTCCTAGATTTAAGGTTTATGGGGAGTGTGTTTGCAGGCTAAGAAAGGCCATTTATGGTCATAAGCAGAGCCCCCAAGCCTGGTGTCAACGCTTGTTAGAGGCTTTGGCTATTATTGGGTTGTAGAATTCCTCGTCTGACCATTCATTATTTGTGAGGAAAACCAATGGTGGTACTATGGATATACTTGTGTATGTTGATGACCTAATACTCACAGGGGATGATGTAGCTGGTATTTCTCAGGTGAAGTACTTAGCTCGCTAATTTATTATGAAGGACCTTTGGAAGCTCAGGTATTTTCTTTGCATTGAGATTACTATAAGCAAGTAAGGTATTGTTATATCCCAGAGAAAATATGCTCTAAACATTCTCCAGGAGGCAAGCATGCTTAGATCTAAGGGTGTTAATATCCCTATGGATCCAAAGACTCACTTGTTTGATGGCACAGTGAAACCGATGGATAAGAAGGCTTACGGACAGCTGGTGGGGAAGCTATTATATTTGACCATCACTAGGCCAAATATTTGTCTTGCAGTAGGTAAGTTAAGTCAGTTTTTAGACAAACCTACTACTGATCATTGGCAGGCAGTGGTGCAAGTGTTGAGATACATTAAGGAGTGTCCAAGTTGTGGCCTTTTGTTCCAGAAGAAAGCTCCTATGATTGTTGTTGCTTATTAAGATGCAGACTATTCTAGTGATGTTTGGGACAGAAAATCTATTACAGGCTTATGTACCTTTGTAGTAGGAAATCTTGTGACCTGGAGAAGCAAGAAACAAAGTGTGATGCCACGTTCGAGCGCTGAATTAGAATACCGCACTATGGCACACACAGCAGTGGAGATGAAATGGATACGATCTCTGTTGCAAGACCTTCATGTTATTCTTGAGGAGCCTATGGAGGTGTATTGTGATAACAGAGCTGCAACTTATATAGCTAACAATCCCATACTCCATGAGAGGACTAAACAAGTGGAAGTGGATTGTCATTATACCAGGAGCCTTATTTAGCAGGGGTTACTCCATACCGCTTGCCTTACCTCTTTAGATCAGACTATAAATATGTTTACTACGCTGTTATCTCACTATATGTTTGAAAAGTGTAGAAACAAGCTGAGCATGGCTGATATATATGCTCCAACTTGAAAGAGTGTGTTACGTTATGTGTTAAGGGCTATTTTATCTTTTTATTTATTTCATTGGACTCTTGTTATAATTTTCCTTCCCTCTCTGGATATAAATAAGTGTAAAATCGGCTTAGTAAATAAGAAGATTCATTAAAGCCATTTTAATGGAAAAATTATAAAATTATAAGTTCATAAAAGTTTTTTTTTATTAGTAGGTAAAAGTTCAAATTGCATGTTGTCAACATGTTTAGTTTGTAACCGTTTAATATAACATTTTTACAATAATTCACAAGTTTTGTAGAATATGAGAAAAACACTTTTAATGCTCCAAATAAGTTATTCAAACCCTAGACTCATGGTGTATATACCAACGAAAAAGGTCGTGTTGAAGTACACTGTGGGTCTTCCAACAGCCATGGGTTTGGTTGGTCCTAGGTCACCAAACAAGAAATCAGCCTCCTGAGTCTAACATTCTTAAGATAAGTGAGGATGGGCATAAGTTGGGTCAAGAGTCAAGGTATAGAAGATGGCTGTGAAATACAAATGCTAGGACTTGGAGACTAGGTACTGGGTTACTCATCAGCTTCACACCCTAAGGTTGCACTAGTTGCTATTAGAGCACAAGCAGCACTGGTAGCACAATCCTTTTGCTTCCGTTTCCAAAGCAAAAACACACCCTAAAAATCTCATGTGATTTTCCCAGTTCTCCTGACATTGCAGGATAACACAGGCTTATGTCAGCAAGAAGGAAGTAGACAATATTGTACAAGATGATACCTTACACAGCACAAAACATTTGTTGCTCAAGAATCCTTTGACCTACAATTTTGATGACCTATAAACAATAAGCCCAAAAATTTTTTTTTTTTGAGGAAGGAAAAGGATGATTGCTGGAGCTGATTGTTCAGCTAAGAATCAGACAAGCAATTAGCCTCTCTCACAACAATCTCTACCCAACACCTCTCACCTCTAAAGATATTGTCATTCCTCTGGTTCAGATACACCAAATAATAGCAAAAGGCCTGACAGTCACATCAGTAGACACCACCGTTGAAAGGCCAAAATGACACCAGATCTATATGAAAAAATCACATTCAAAGAAGAGATGTTGTATAGCTTCTTCATGCTGCTGACAGAAAGGGCAAAATCCGTATCAATATCAATGAGCCACTTTTTTCTGTAGGTTTTTGTAACAATACGTTTTCTTCTGAAAAGCCATAGGAAAAACTTGGATTTTGAGTGGGATCTCTATTCCAATCCCCATTGATTTCATCTAATTGAGCATCATTGGAAGTGAGCTTCTTATAAGCCTTTTTGACCGAAAACATCCCATCCATCCATCAGAAATGATCCATGTTCCCAGCAACTGGAACGACCTCTGAAACTGACTACATTAGATTCTGAAATTCAGCAAAAGTAGCTTCAGAAAGACCCTGCAGAAAAAGGAGATCCCACGCTTTCAACCGGTCATCCCACAATCCTTCACCATGGCTTCCTTGTCAACAATGAGTTGAAAAACCCTTTGAAATAGGTCTGAAAATCTGCCATTTTCACTCCAATTATCCAACTAGAATCTAAACAAAGATCCATCCCCCAACATCGGGAAGAAGTTGCATGCACAATCACTAAGAATCAGCCGAACAGAACGCCAAAAGGATGCAGGTCTTTGCATCAAGTCCATACAAACACCATAAGAATTTCTCAAAATCAAGGTGACCATAGATCTCTCCCCAGAGACCACTCTGACCACCCACTTTAATAGGAGAGCCTTGTTAAAGAAGTGCAAATGCCAAACACCCAAACCACCTTCATTCTTGGGTTTGCAAACCTCGTCCCAAGCCACCAACTGATAAAACCTTCCAACAGAATCCGATCCCTTGCAAAAAAATCTCTTCCTAATCAAATCAACCTTCTCGAAAATCTTAGGCGGATGGAAAATGGATAAGAAGAAAATTAGAATGGAGGTTAAAATAGATTTAAGGAGAACCAACCTCCCCCCTCCGGAGAGAAACCTTCCACTCCAAGAAGATAGCCTATTTGTAATTCATTCAACCATAGGATTCCAATCGGAATCAAAGTTTTAAATATCGATATCGATATCGTATCGACAAATCAAAAAAAAGATATATTGGAGATAATATCGCTGATATCGATGACTTTTAGGGAAAGGAAGGCATAAAATATCACAAAATTTAAAGGTTAACATTTTTATGAATAATATATCATGAAATGATGCCTAAAAAATGTGTATATATGTTATATCAGGGATATATCACCGATATCGATGATATTTTTACGTGTTCCATTGCCATTTCAACATTCAAACCCAGCGCCAGCACCAACCCACCATTTTCAGCACTTCAAGCCTCCCGCCCAACCATTTTCAAACCTTCCCGCCGAAAGTTACCGCCATCAACAGCCAACCCGCCGATATCTCCCCATATCGGCAATATATCGTCAATATCCGAGAAAAAAATACCTTCGGTGGTATCAATACCACCCAACCCCGTCGATACCGATATATCGTCGATATATTGCGATGTTTCAAACCTTAATCAGAAGCTACTAACTTTTTACCTCTCAACGGAAGACCAAGATATCTAATGGGCAAATGGACAATGGGGGTCTCCAAGACATTAGAAATTCCTTCCTCCTCATCCCCTTGAAAGGTAAAAGGTATAAATATGGATATATTAGACATCGCCGCAAAAATCTTCACCATCAAGGAGACATGAGCTGTTGTCGTTCTTCCTCCCTCAATGAAAAAGGTTGTATCATCAGCATATTGTAAAATAGGGGTAACCAACGAACCATCCCTTTTAATGAAGCTCGGAAAAAGATTTTCTCTGCTGGCCTCGAAAGCCAAATACGTAAGAGTATCCACAGCTATGTCAAATAACATTGGTCCCAATGAACAACCCTACTGCCCTCCCTGTTGTGGCTGAATCCACGAACTATTGGCACATCTATTAACTAGAATAAAAAAAGAGGAAGGAGTGACGCATCTCTTCATCAACTTTATCCACTGATCTGGGAAACCTACTCCTGAGAATATCCCAAAGATAATTCCATGACACCAAATCATAAGCTTTGCAGAAGTCAACCTTCCAAATAAAAACAATGGTGCCTCTCCTCTTCCATGCAGCCACCATCTCCTCAGCCATCACAAAAGAATCCTGCAAGGATCTCCCTTCAATAAAACCAGACTAAATCGATGATATAATAACAAGCAAGATATTCTGGCATCATCTCCTACTTTTGCCGCTATTTGGTGCATTTGGCTACCGCGAAATGGAGTTGTTTTTAATGCCCACAGGGGCTGGGTGGACAATGTAATAGGGGAGGTTCATTTTCTCTCTGCTTTGTGGCTATAAAATCTGTAAGTCCATTCCTTTTTTTCTTAACTAATACAATTACTGGATGATTACCAATCTCAGGTAATCTTCCGCTTCTTTTCTTAAAAAAAAAAAGATATTCCGCAACCGAATTGCTAAAACCTTTGCAACCAGTAAATAAATGGAGTTAGACAAAGCAATGGGTCTAAACTCCTCAACTTTATCCGCCCCAGCAATTCGGCGGTGCTCCTCCACATCCCCAAGCCCACGCGTCGATAGTCCTCCACGTGGACTATTTTTCCCACACACACAGAGCTTCCACACTCCATTATTTTGTCAAATCCTAACATGGTATTAGAGCCTTCGGTCTAACCCCTTATGCATGTGGGTATCCTAACCACACAGTGGTTCTCGCATCCAAGAAATCCTCAACAAATTTGACGCCTTACACGGAGAAGACTAGAAGATCACGAAGTTAGCCACGACAGTTGGAGACGCCATGCTCGACCCCAAAGAAAGCAAGGTAGTTGTCTTCAGGACAATCATCAAGCTAAGTGGCACTTCCAACTACGTCTTGTGGGCTCACACCTTCAAGATTTTAGGAGAAACTGAGTATTCTCCTAAAGGAGGCATCAGAATTCAAAGATGACAAAATAAAAAAAATTTAAGAATGAGAACTACATTGTCATAAACTGGCTCATGAACTTGATGGATCCATCCATAGACTCTAATATGCTCTATAAAAAGAGCGCATTTGAGATTTGGACGGCCTTCGAGAAGAGGCATGCCTGAACCTCAAACAGCGCCCGCATCACCAAACTCCACTCTTATCTAGACGACCAGTCGAGATCTTCCCTTGACAAAATACAACGAGAAGATGGAGGCGTTATTTGAGGAGTTAGAAATCTACGAGCCTCTCTGTTGCGACAAGTAGGAGGCACAAGAAGATTGGCAACCTGCCAAGTGTTTATCAGGTTTAAATTTCCATTATCGAGGCACCCACGATCAGATTCTTGCTTCAAAAGAAAAGATGGATCATGAGACCATCTTCTGTCGTCTCCTCAAGATGGAGATTCCCGAGGAGGAAGACACGCCAAGAGGCAAAAGCTCTGCATATGCTATTCCAGAAGCAGGTGCGAGGCGCAAACGAGGGCGTGGATGTCGACCTAGCCGCGTCTACCCAAAGTGCCAACACAACAATCATCCACAAGATAAGTACTGGGAGAAGTTTGGGAAGCCACCACGTGGGGCTACTAACACCTCACACGTAGACTCCCTGACTCAAGAAGATCTTGAGAAGCTGCGTGCTCTTCAGAGAGAAGACAAGTTCACAACGACCATCGCAACAACTACTCAGGTTGCCACAGAAACGACTCCGGAGGTAGCAAGAGGATTCGCCATCAACTTGTCAAAAGTGAAGATCGAGAGCATGGTTCTCGAAGAAGATGAATGGTGAGGCGTCTAGTGTCACAAGTAGAAGACCAAGTCATCGGCCTCGCAGCCTTCAACTTGAGAGGGAGTGTTGAGAATAAAGCCAACCACGTAGCAGTGCCACGTGGCAACTAGCAGGTCATGTGGCAGAATCTCAGGGTCCACAAGGGCCAGCGGTGCATGGTCGAAAGGGACCAATTTTGGGTGCCTTATTTGGTTTGCTATTTCTAGTAAAGTTGATTTTAGGAAAATGTGTTGGAATTTTGTTTTGATTAAAGATAAGATCTTTCCTAATGAGATAAGATCTTTTCTTATTAAGGATGGAATCTTTTGTTTCCAATTGTAAGGAAATGTTCTCTCTATAAAAAGTCTTCCTATCTTTTCTATTTTTAGCAATACAAATATTTCCAACAATCAAAGGCTTCTCTCCTCTCTCTCTCTTTTCTCTCTCCAACCGGTGACCACCTTGGCCACCGTCGGCCACCACCACACCGGCCACCAGCCTACCGGTGGTGCTTCTCCACGCCTCCAAGCCAATGAGTGGATAGTCCTCCACAATGACTATTTTCCCCACGCACAGTCTCCATGCTCCACTATTTTGTCAAATTCTGACAGAATCGATTTAACCATTCAAACCTTCATTACCCTTAAAAAATTCTCTGATCATGACCACCACATCAAGGCCAACCACATCCCACAACTTATAAAATATAATCTACAACCCGTCAGGACAAGGGGAGCCCTCCGCCTTCAAACCACGCAATGCTCTCGTAACCTCCTCATCCACATAAGCAAGAAGTGCCTTCTTCCTCTCATCACTTATCTAGTCCATATCCAAATCACCCAATTTTGTTTTTTGAAAAGTGAAAGAGCGGTTATCCGAGTGATAACCACCCAAAATCATTCCATTCCAACAAAATGGGTTACATCAAAATTACAGGATAGATCCCCAAAGCACCACCTGGGAAGAAATAACCGAGACAAAATTCTCAATATAAGACCTCTCCCCCCTAAAAATCGCCCCATTTCTCCCCAGCCATGCACCCTACAAGACTACCAAGACCTTTGCCCTATCCTTTTTGGATCTAAAGGTAAACTCTCCAGCATAGGTGTTTCCCCTAGAAAAGAGTCCCAGAAGCTACCCGTATCCTGATGGGCAATCCAGCCGATTCCCATCCGCTGCCAAACCTATGTCACAAAAGGGCAATGAAAGAAAAGGTGTTGAATATCTTCCTCCGCTCCATCATAAAGGGAGCATGCAAGATCATCCGATTGAGCCCATCTAGCTCTCCACTGCTTCGTCTAATTCTTCCCCTCCTCACCAGTCAAGCGAAGATCAACACCTTCAAAGGACATTCCACCTTCCACAGCAGACTGCAATCTCTCAAAAAATTGGTATTAAAGTTCACAATGCCACTCCCCAACTTACGGAAGACCTTTGCCACAGAGAAATCTCCTTCCCAATGAAAACCACTATCACCCTCCTCTGGTGGCCAACCCTCCAACTCTTGCAACAGACATTGGAACTTCTCACACCTCTGATCTGAAAGCCCTCTCCAAAAAGTTGGACACCACTCCCCATCCCAACAATTTCCCACCGTAGCTGACGAGTCCACACCACCCCCAACAAGGCAAGGGAACCTCTCCGCAAGGGTTGAGCCACCCCCTACCAGTCATCCTGTCAAAAACGGAATGCATTGCCCTTCCCTAGAATGGGGGAAAAGAAATCGTGCACCTTCGCCAAGCCCCTAAGAAATTAGGACACATGGGGAGGGGGACTCCAGAGGCTCCCAAGAGAGGAAAGGGCCGTAGCACCACCACATAACGTCATCAAAGAGCCCCCGCTCGCGTCCCACCAATCTCGCTATCCACTTGGTCAAGAGGCTGATATTCACGCTATCTACATCTTTAACCCCCAGACCCCCTTCATGAAACGGCCTACATACCTCCTCCCAAGCTACCAACCTCGCCCCCCTTCCTGTCGACCCTACCTTGGCCCAGAAGAAATCCCTCATCAATCCCGATATCTTCTTCTCAATCTGGCGCGGCAATCTGAAAACTAAGAAAATACAACAGTATGGAGGCCAACACTGCTTTCACTAGGATCAACCTTCCACCTCTAGAAAGAAGTCTAGAAGACTATCCTGCCAATCTACCTTCCATCCTCTCCAGTAAAAGAGTCCAATCCTGTAACTTGAGGTGTCGATCTAACAGCAGAAGGCCCAAATACACTAGCAGTAGAGAACCCACCTCCGTCTCCAAAAGTGCTACTCACCCTCTCCACCTCTTCAGTCGACAAGTTGAACGGGACAAAAGTTGATTTTTGGTAGTTGATCTGCAACCCTGACACTTCGCCAAAAAGTTTCAAAAGGATTCTCATCCTTTTGGCCTCCAATTCCGTTCCCTCGACCAAGAATAAGGTATCATCAGCATATTACAGGATCGCCATTTCCTTATCCTCACCAACCATAAATCCTCTGACCAGACCCCTATCGTAGGCCCTCTGTGTAGCCCGCACCGGCACATCCGCCGCCTGCACAAACAACATAGGTGCAAGGGGGTAGCCTTGTCTGACCCCCATCCTAGGTTGCACCCATCCTCCTACCGGGTTCCCATTGACCAGGACTGAGAAAGATGATGTTGTCACACACCTCTTCATCCAATCAATCCACACCGTAAGGAACCCCCTCCTCCACAGGGAAACCTACACAAAATCTTACTACACCGAATCTTATGCCTTGCTAAAGTCAACTTTCCACAGGAAGGCCCTTCTCTTCTCCCTCCTCCAGAGGGCTAACGCCTCCATGGCAACCACAAAACCGTCCAAGATTCCTCACCCCGGGATGAAAGCTGCCTGAACAGATGAGATCAGGTCTCCAAGAATGTCCCTTAGCCTATTTTCCAGGGCCTTAGCAACAATAAGGTACACGGCATTCAAGAACACAATCGGTCTGAAGTCCTGGATCGCCTCTACCCCTTCCTTCTTAGGGAGCAGAAATAGATAGTATCTATTCAACTTATCAAAGCCTTTATTCCCGACCGCAAACACCTCCATTTGCATCACCTCTGCCCCCACCAGGTGCCAGAATTCCCTGAAGAAAAAGACAAGTAAACCATCCGAGCCAGAACACCCCTCCGCGTTCAGGCTCCACACCGCTTGCCTCACCTTATCCTCTGAGAAGCTAGCTGTGAGACTCGCTGCCTGGGCCTCTGTGATAGACTGTACAATCTCCCCTCTCCACCTCCAACCCCCCCTAACGCGCCTCCCAGTAAACTCCCTAAGGTACTCTGCAGCGGCGCGACCCACCTCCTCCCTACCAAAGAAGCTAACCCAACAAATCAACATCCTGTCTATCCAGTTTCTCCTCCTCCTAGCAGATGCCATTTGGTGAAAAAATCCGGTATTAGAGTCACCCTCCTTCAATCATCTCTGCCTCGATCTCATCTTCCACTCCACCTCTTCCTTTCTATCTTCCTCCTGTACCGCACAAGTCATTCTCGCTCTAGCCTCTCTATCCTCTGAAGATATAGGGGCTTGGTCTTCCTGGCTATCGATCCTGGTAATCTCCACCAGTGCCTCCTCCTTCCTATTCCTCCTGGACACTCTGATCTCCCTTCTGTACACCCTCAAGTGATCACGCAGCATACCCAACTTCTTTGCCAGACAACATGCAGCAGAGCCCTCCACCATCATAGAGTTCCATTTCTCCTCCACCGTACGCCAAAACCCTTCTTCCAACAACCAAGACCTGTCAAATTCAAAGTGCCAAAATGTGTCCCCTCATTAAACCTCCACATGAGGGGCATGTGATCATAGAAAGGCCTCTCCAAGGCAGATACATCCACAATCGAAAAAGACTCTGCTAGCACCACGTTGCAAAGGGATCTGTCGATCCTGGACATCTGGCCACTATTGTTCCTCCACATGTTAGCACAGGATGCTAGTACCAGGTCCACGAGGCCATGCGTAGCAACAAAATCCACAAAAAGATCTGACCCGAGATCTTGCCTACCCCGCCCTCCAGGCCTGTCCTTGATATGAAGGGTGATGTTGAAATCCCCTCCAAGCAGCCAAGGAAAACCATGGCACTCCGCTGCAACGGTCACGAGCTCCTCCCACATGATTCCTCTGGCCTAGGCATCCAATGGCCCATACACCCCTATAACATATCATGGCGCCTCCCACCCTCCTAATCAACCTCGTAGCGATGACATGTTCCCCACAGTAGAACTCATCTAGGAAGAAGACATCTTCCCGCCATCCCAAAATCCGTCCTCCTGAACGGCCATTTGCCCCAAGGGACCGGAACCCCTCCTTCCAAGTTCGGGCATCGCAATTGACCAACTTTGTTTCTTAAAGCAGCACATCGGCTTTCCACGTACGAATATGGTACCCCAGTGACACCCTTCTAGCTGGGTCATTGAGACCTCACACATTCCACGTCAACACTCCATTTAACAACG
This sequence comes from Thalassia testudinum, assembly GCA_037157565.1. Classification (NCBI taxonomy): domain Eukaryota; kingdom Viridiplantae; phylum Streptophyta; class Magnoliopsida; order Alismatales; family Hydrocharitaceae; genus Thalassia; species Thalassia testudinum. The sequence goes on along the minus strand of JAZHRO010000025.1, from coordinate 53,323,204 downwards.
AAAGTAGGCCTCCTCCATGGACTATCGAAAGCCACACGCCTCCGCCGTCCTATACACCTCACCATCTTCACAATCCAACAACGTCGTCTGACGTGGTATCTATGATGACTCACCTCGACCATCAACCACCACCCTCGGTCTCTGACCACGAAACCTCCATCTCCTATTATAATGGAGAGCCCCGCCTCTGCCAACTTGCACCATCCACAGTCTCCACCCCATTAAGGTAATCTCTTCCTTGCACTTGGACGACACCGAAGTGCACGCCAACTGCTGCTATGATGGAGCATCCCCAGGACAACCAACCTGAAGCTCGATTTCCTCCACCTCACGTTGGCCCGACCACAGCCTCGTCGGCCATCAGACCACCGAAAGCCTCTCTCGATGTTGTCGGTGCCTCCGCCATCTCTCCTACCCCTCACAGCGTAGTCACAGCAGGGGAGGTCGTGCCTCCCACCCTGACCGAAGCTCGAACGTGCTCCTCATCCACGGTTCCACTGGCCTCTCGCCAATCATCCACCCCCTTCGAGGTTGAGGGATTGGGAGAGCTCCTCTTCTCCGAGCGAGCGCTAAACGGGAGCTGGGTTCTATCCTCGGCACCTCTCGAACCCAACGAAACGTTCGCTTCGAATCTAGGATGCAGATCCGGCTCCGCACTCCGGCCACGTGAGCATTCCTCCGCATGTGCCACGGTCGTGACCCCTTTAAGATCCCTCGCCAGCTGTTCAATGCGAAGCTGCTTCTCATCAATGCCCTCCCCTAACTCTTTCGCTCTCGATGCTTCCGGAGCAACGCCAATCTCGAGTGACGCCAGTGATGTAGGCGAGATCTGCGTGGATTTCTCAGGCCTCAGATCCACGTCGGCGACCAATCAAGTTGCACTCGCCCTCACCGGACGACGCTCCACATTCCTCCACACCAGCACCGTCGTTCCGACCACCGTCGTGGATCCCCGATGAGCTCCCCGAATCGCGCAAGAAACGACCCAAGAGGAGCTCCCCAGCCGTAACATAACCTTCTCCATCAACCTCGCTCCAATCTTCATCTCGATCTCCGCCACCACCGGACCCCTGGAGAGTTCGATTGCCAAGCACCTCTTGAGACGAGCGAAAGGCGAGGCAACCGCTTCCACCACCTCCACCGATCTCAAACACCAAGGGATCCCTGTAATGGACACCTCGAGCATCGCTCGCTCCGGCAGCCTCTCCACAAATGCTCCATCGTGCAGGGACGGGCATCGCCATCTCCAAGAAGTAGAGCTCTTCCCTCTTCTCGACAGGGAGGTCGAGGACCAAGAACCTCCTACCTTCCAACATTAAAACCCTAGCCCCCTCCCGCTCTATATCCTGGCCCAAAGCTTCCTCAACCATTGCCCGAGTCACCCAACCATCGAGAACCTCACCCACCAGCCCACCTCCACCTCCTCCTTTAAGCACCTAACTCCCTCCGGCCAGGGCGCCTCGATCTCCGCCTGCAGCAATCTCCCAGGTGGCAGGGGCGACAAGCTCCCCACGTTCCGAGCGCAACCACCACAGCAGCCGAAGCTCCTATGCCCTATGCCACCACACTACCAACAGCACCATGGCTCGCGGCACTCACGCGCCCAGTGGTCAGTTCCCGGACATCTGAAGCATCTTCCCCTCTTTGTTGCGTCTCCTTCCCTACGAGAAACCCTTCAGAGACCAAGGTCCGACTCTCCTTCCTTCACCTCGCCACTACCGACCAGCATGCATCATCCCTAGGCCTCACAACCTCGCCTTCCTTCAACAAGTACCCCTCCTCTCCCTCCCCACGGCCTCTCTCTACCGCCCCTCCTCTCGCTCTCTCTGTCGCTCATTGTCTCGAGATGGCATGTACTATTTAGACCCCAAATCACCCAATTGCCAATCACCCACTGGTTGTCTTCAAGTGAACTCATGAAAGTAAGATCGGAAAGCATCACAAATTCGATTCCTCTGATTCAAGACCTCATCCCTCATCTTCAAAGTATTGATCATATTCGACCTCCTCTTAGAGCTAGCTGCAAGGTGAAAAAATCTAATGTTAGCATCACCCTCTTTCAACCAAAGCTACCTTGACTTCTGCCTCCAATCCATCTCCTATTTGTGATCCTCCTCCAATACAACCCCCTACATTTTCCTTTGTTCCCTATGATCCTCATCAAATAGCAGTGAAACCTCCTTCATGTCAATAGTGGAAATTTTCTATAGGGCTTCATTCCTCCTCTTCTCCCTACGTGACTGCAAATCACATTTAAACACCATCGTCTCTCTAATAGCATGAATTTTACATGCAAGAGTCCAGGCTACAGAGGTTGAACATGGCATGGTGGGCCATTTCTCCTGAACCAGCTCCCTAAAACCAAGCTCTTTAAGCAAGGATTTATGAAATTTGAAATACATAGAAAAATTTACATCTTTATTACTACACCACAAAAGGGGGGTATGTTCTGCAAAAGGGCCTATCACAAGCCACCACATTCACACCATGAAAAGACTCAGCCATTGGAACATTACAAAGAAATCTATCAATACACAATGCCGCTTCGCTACCATTTCTCCAAGTGTAGCGGGCCCCTAAAATGGATAAATCCATAAGCTCAACATCATGCAACGTTTGTTGAAACTGAGAAGTGGACCTATTACATCCACCATCCGGTATGTCATCAAAGTACAAAGTTGCACTAAAATCGCCCCCAATTAACCATAGCATCTCATCAACCAAACCAAAAGCCTGACCAATCTCCTCTAAAAAATGCGACCTGGATATATCATCACACAGACCATATACAGAGGAGATCGAAAAAGAACTACCATCCATCTTCCTTGTGAAAACTGCAGTCACCACCCTACTAGCCAATTGTGACGAACAAAGTTCAAAGATATTATGCCACATCAAAATTATACCACCAGAACTCCCTTCTGCCTTCACCTAAAGATAATCCGTAAAACAGTCCCCACATAGACTTCTCTTCATCTGAGGTGACAACATGTCCAAATGTGCTTCCTGAAGACAAGCAATGCCAACCCTTCGCACCGAAAGGTATCTCTTCAAAATTGATCTTCGCCCATCATCACAAAGACCCCAGACATTCCACGAGAGTACTTTAACCATTAACTGTCATCTTCAGCCTCCCTTTATGAACTCTCCTAGTCCCAGTCACATTTGCTACATGGTCATCCACGTCCAACCCTGCCGCACCAATAGGGTCCTTCTTAGCAAAAGCCTTCTTCATAGATCTTTTGCATTTATAACAACCACTTAATATCAACTTGTGTTTCTAAGAAATGACCCTAGCAGGACCTAATGATCTGCTTGAGGATGTTCTATGCACCATACTTTTCCCATTGTTAAGGGACACTTCTGCCTTTTTAATGTTTCCATCAACATCAAAAGCTGCATCTTCCAACCCAACAATCTGCCCTTGACAATCCCCCATCATTTCTTCCACATTGAGCCTGTTATAATCAACAACACAGCAATCTCCATACCCAGAACTACCAAAAATGGAGCCAAAGAAATGGGGGATCTACTCCTTCTACAAGCCATTAAAAGCAACAGCAGCCAAAGGACCATCCAGGGAAATTAAGTTTTTAGCCAACCAATAGGAGTGTGCATTAAAATCAAACTCACCACACCTGGACCTTGAATTGGGTCAGGCAACAACCTGTTGATCGCCAAATGCACACTCAACGGCAGCAAGCTCCTCCCCCCCATTCGCTGCAGCCTTTGTACACATTGTAGCAGCCACCACGCCACCATCATTCACTGCACAGTGCACCGCTGGACCCATCTGCATAGGAACATCAGGAGGCACCACCATGTTCTAAATGCAAGGAATGGAATTGATTATTGCCAAAAAAAATCAACTCACCACATTTGGATCCATAAATGGATCCGAAAGCCACCTGTTTAGTGCAAGGAATATTCACTGACACCTCAGCTTCCATTTTTGGATCGTAATCCAAAAAAGGAAGGTTGCCCGCCCCACAATCAGGGAGGCCAACATGGAAACCTCCAGACCTTACGCAAGTCCCTTGCTTATTCGAATTTCAAAATTCAAAATTTGATTTCGCCACTGGTCTCCACACCTTGTGCCAACAGCCTGCAGTCCTCGTCGATGCTCTGTCAGCCGATGCCATCACCAGATCAAAGTTGGCGGCGATCTGGCCATCATCACCCATCACCAGAGGGCCAGTCCCACCGTTCCCTGTTCTGCTAGAAGCAACCACCTGTGCATACAACAGCTTCAGATGCTCCTCCATCTTCACCTCTTCAAACGAGATCACACAAGCACAACCACCAAAGTGCAAAACCTCTTTGCTCAGACGAGCTTTTCCCACCAAAAGCTCAACTTCAACAGACACAGACATAGCATCACCTTCCTGCAGCCCAACTCCAAAACATGTCTGCACATGAGCAAACGGAGAACAAATAGAAGCAACGGTCCCCATTGTTCTCAATCTAAGCGGTATACCAAAAATCCGAATGATCGGGGAAGACCATCGAACACAAACTCCATCAAATGCATCTCCTTAAATTTTAAACGATCAATATCTGCATCATTCAATCCAAAAACCACCACCCTCTTCTCCAAAAGGATCACAACCTTCCAATTTGACGATGATAAATTCAAACAAGATAAAAAGGATCTAACCTCTTCAATCTTGGCCACCCCTCGTACGAGGACTCCTACCAAGGAACGTTCCAACATGGAATCCAAAACCTTTGTCTCTTGTAACCAAAGAAGATCCACTCCCAAGGTCGGAGGCTCACGCGGTGGAGGAAGATCATGCATCCCATGAAGAGACGCATGGAGATTTTTTGAAGCACACGCTCTCCTCGTATGCCCGCAACCTCGGCACAGAAGACAGGCCACTAGATCCCGGCAATCATGTGCCCAATAGCCCCTCCCACGACACTTGTAACAAATGACCACATGCAGACGACAAGGGCGGGAATCACCCTCATCGCCCCTCCCTCTCCCTCTCCCTCTCCCTCTTGTCGTCCTCCAGTAATAAGCCCAAAAATTGGACTGCTACATGCAGCACAACCAGAAAAAAAACATATTGAGATCAATCAGCATGCTTATCCCAAGGCTGTCCAAACAAAATCAAGTTAACATTCCACATTTCTAGTAAAGACCACGTCAATAACCGGTTCAATTATGTTCTTTCCTTGATTCTCCAAGCTGATAAGGATAAATACGTACTCCAACTTGCGGATATACTAAATCAGATATTTTGTACTCTGCTTAGGAAACTTTATTTTCCTTCTGTTGCAATTCTACATCGTTATTCAATATATCACCATTACCAGGAAGAAATAATAAATTCTATGTGCTTTCATTAATACCCAAGAACTTGAATGCAACATCAATTAGTTTAGAAGTCATCTGTAACGACCGCCATACCTAGTTCCCAATGCATCAATTTCATCAATAAATACAACAGATGGCCTGTTTACCTGCACATCAAGAGGACGATATTCAATACAAAATGTAGAAAGGATTACTAAAAAAATTGATGATTAAATAAGGAAAAATGAATACAGAGAATTATCAAAATAACAATAATCAGTCATCTACGAATAGCAGTCACACTAAGCTTTTTAACAACATTAGCTAACGTAACCCAATATCCAATATAAAAAATATAATAGATATCCACTGCTATTAGGTTTTTTTTTTTTGGAAAACCACTACTATTATATTTGCACTTTCAACAATTGATACACAAGAATGCCCATGTTTCACATATTTATATGCATGCCATCGGAGGACTTTCCTACGTACTCACTTGGAGGGCTTTCTAAGCCTGCATATTCCTTGGAGGTAGTTTACTTGGGGGTTTAGGAAATTGATGTTAGGAGATGTGGAAGTGATGTTAAATCTCATTCCAGTTTACTTGCACAATATTAAGATGTGGTGTTGAACCCTGTAATGTTTACTTAATGGTGGCATTAAGAATATGAAAATAATCCTTTTGCCTCCCTTAATCTATATTGCACCGGTGATATTTAGGCATGAACAAACATTATTCCGAATGCCACGACATGCCCACGAAGTGACCTTTTCCTAATGTGGCCAACATCGGCACACATGTAATGTCGAGATGTAAGTATCAACAATATTTTTGCCAACTATAGATAATGTGTCGATAAGTTTGAAGAAATGGGTGATATTAAGTACAATTCTTAAAGCATTGCCATATTTTAATGTCAATATAAGTGTCTTAATAACTTATTTCTACCAATTACTATTTTTGTAAGTGATTTAAATTTTGACAACATGATCTTGACTGGTGATACTGACCGGTTGATGACATAATCTTAAATGGTGATGATGCAGATGAGATAGTGCAGACAAAGGCATTTCTACAATCTACTTTTGTCACCAAGGATTTAGGTGACCTTCGGTACTTCTCGAGGATTGAGGCCATCCAACAAGGGACGAGCCTATCTTTATTTCGGAGATAGTATACTTTATAGATTCTTGAGGTTGGACTACTTCTGTCAAAGCCATCCAAGATGCCAATAAAGCCACAATCTAGTTCCAGCACACATAAGAGTGATCCATTTTTAGTTAAATAAAATAAAATAATGCAAAAGCACGATAACAAGATATCAAAAGTATAAAGACAATCAAAGGAACACTTGGGTTTACATAAAAACCTCACTCACGAAAAGCAGGGAGAAAGCCACAAGAGAAGTGCCCTATGGGCATGTGTATCTCTGTAATTCTTCTAAAAGAAACAAGTAGGGGTACAAGCCTCTTTATAGGCCACAACACACTATATTCCCACAATTCACGATGCGGTACTAAACACCACACACTCCTCTCAACATTATTTGAAGAAGTTACTCGATACTATGGTATTGTTAGTCACTTGCTATATATGACCATTACACAGCCGGATATCAATTTTGTTGTTAGTAAAGCCAGCTAGTTTATGTAGAAACCACGATTCAGTCATTGGCGTAAGGGTTATCTCATTTTGAGATACCTAAAGGGCACTCCAAGTAGAGATTTGTACTATAGAGAGAGGATCTCTTGATATTTTGGCTTATTCAGATGCTAACTATGCAGGATCCGTAGAGAACAAACAATCTACAAGTTTTGCTATATATCTGTGGGGGGGGGGGTAATATAGTTTCTTGGAAGAGTAAGAAGTAGAGATGTGCTGGCTCGCTCCAGTGTAGAAGCAGAGTACAAATCGATGGCCCAAGTAGCCTATGAGATTATGTGGATGGTCATTTTTTTGCAGGACCTAGGGATAAAGGTTGACATACCTATTCAGTTAGCAGATATTCTCACTAAACTATTGAAGAAGCGTCAGGATTTTCTCAATAGCAAGTTGGGCCTAATCAACATATACGCCCCAACTTAAGGGGGAGTGTTGAGTTATGGATATATTTGTTATTACTTATTTTCTTGTGGGATACTTGCGTTATTTACCTAGTCCTCTTTGATATAAAAGAGGGCCTAGGGTTTATTTTGAAGGTTAACAAAAGCTCCACACCGGGTCCAAGAAGATTAACAAAAGCCACTCACCCAAATGTCTTGGGTGGAACACCAAACAACTGTACATCTAGACATAACACCAGTCATGGTACCCACTCATGAATAGCTGAGGAGGGCAGTCTATTAATGAGATAACAAGCAGTGAGATTTCTCACATCGCTCCAGTAAGTATGTGGCACCTTATTCTGAATAAGAAGAGTTTCGGGCATATCAAGAATATGGCTGTGCTTCCTCTCTGCAACCCCATTCTGCTGAGAGGTGTGTGGACAGGAAGTTTGATAAATCATACCATGCAACCCATAGAAATCTGTCAACTGACGGGTACAAAACTCCAATGCATTATCCGATCTAACTGTCTTAATGTAAACACCAAACTAATTCTTTATCATTAACACAAACTCCTTAATAAGAGGACCCACGTCAAACTTATTCTTCATGAGGAATAACCAAGACAATCGGAAGAAATCATCAACCACAATCAAATAATAGCGATGTCCTTGTCTATCAAGAATCCTACTTGACATCAAGATGCATCAACTGAAAACATGAAGACGTGCATGGTCCAATAGCAGTTGGAAAGAAAGATCTATGGTGCTTCCCAAATTGACATGCATCACAAGAAAGCTGTATGGTTGGGGACAAATGTGGAATAAGTCACTGTAGTTTATCGAAAGATGGATGACCCAACCGTCTATTCCACTATAAAGCACTTCCTGAAGAAGAGCTAATCTGACACGCTGCAGTTGTGGAGCGCCCTAAACAAGTCAGTAAGCACCTCCTTCATATCCACTACCAATAATCTTCCATATCATTCCATCTTGGAAAGTGCATCGAAACTCATCAAAAATAACACGATAATTCAATTGCTTGATGATTTCACTAACAAAAAGCAAATTCATAGATAAGTCTGGAGCAAACAAGACATGGTTGAGTTGCATACATGAGGTAACTATAACTACTCCCTGACCATCAATAAGGGCATGTGGCCCATCAGCCACCTGCACAGTGTAACATTGTGATACCGACTGTATATGTCCAAAACAATGCGAATTGTCAAATAGATGATTTGAAGCACCAAACCAGTGGTTGAAGAAGAGTCATAGACAGAAGTTCCCAGCATAATCTCTGACTCATGAGAAGTTTCCATATCCACAAGCACAATATAAACAACATAGTAGAATGTCCAACACAAATTCAGACCACCTGAATTACCCTTTGGGCATAAAATCACAATATCCAAATCAGATTTCAATTTTCCAACACCTACAAATCAGATTTTAAATGAGAAATAGGAGAATACACACCTCGAAATGGCACAGAAATCAATTTCAGTTCTAATTGATGTCACTGAAACAAGAATAGGGGAATTCACACCCCTCAATCCGCACACACGCAATGCAACACTTCCTCAACACACCAAAAGGGAATACACAACCTAAAGATTCATCAAAAAACAAGGGAATACACATCCCAAACTGAATCAAAATTTTGATTTAGTCATACCATAATACTAGAAGATCTTCAACACACCTTTCAAAGGATCCTTGACTTTAAAAATCCATCAAACAGGAGCCAAGGACCTCTGTTGAGTTGTATATAATGGGGTCTTCATATTACTTTATAAGGTGAAAGGGTATACTTATAATCTCCCCTCTGGTGTCTCTCTCTATATAAAGAGGCCCAGGGTCTCTCTAATAGAATTAACTCATTTCTGTCCTAACGTGGCATCAGAGCAGCGGTCCTAGATCGACGCTCTGGTATCCCACCAAACCCTAGCCTCCCTTCCCTCCCATGAAAATCCTAACTTTTCCTCCTCAACGGCGCCGCCGACCACCTAAGCTAGCAGCACCGCTATAGCAAGGCCCTCCCGGCCTCCCTACCACCTGCAGCAGCATCGCAGGTCCTCAAACCCGCAACGTCACCGCCAAGGCCCCTCTCGGACTCCACGGTGCTGCAACGCCACCACAGGTTGACCTAGACAGATAGCAACGCCACCGTAGAGTGTCGCAGCGCCGTCGTAGTGGTCTCCAGCACCTCTACAACGTCGCCACCAATGAGCTAGCCCTCCAACGTCGTCGCCTCAGGCCTCCAACACCTCTGCACCGCTGCCGCCGAGGCCTCTTTAGGCGGTCTGCCACCATGAGAGAACCGTTGAGGCCTCTTATATGCCCTAGCATGTGCAAAATCTGTTGGAAGGCATTCTGTCGATCTGAAATCCGACTTTTTCAAATCTCAGGATCTAATTCTTTGACCCTAAGTCAGTGATTCTTCGTGGATCTCGACTCCACATATCATGGGGGACTAGGAAGACAATGTGAGTGACTTGATGGGGAAGAACTCTACCACAAGCACTCCCCCACATGCAAGGGACATCGATGAAGTTGGACGGATCCAACTTCTTGATCTAATCCACCTCCTCCCGATTTGTCGAATCCCACAAGAAGAAGTACATCTTGACTGATGCAGTTCCTACTGTTAAGTTTGCCGATTGGGAGGCAGGCAACGACTGGTTTGCTACTTGCCTTCTCAACAGCGTCACCCAAACCAAAGCCAAGCAGGAGATGGCTCATGCTTCAGCTAAGAGAATGTGGGAAGTACTTCAAGAAATACGCTCTCATAGAAGTAACATTATCAGACTATACAGTGTTGTGCAGGATATTCACAATCTTCGAAAAGGCACTATGTCCTTGTCCGAATATTATGACACTGCGGATTCTATGCGACGAGCACGATGTATATCAGCCTATCTCTACGAACGCTGCTGTTATAGCCAAGCAGAGAGAAGCCATTCGCTCTATTCATCTTTTATCTGGTCTTGGTTCCGAGTACAAGGCAATCAAAGATCGATTCATAATGATGGACAAGATCCCAACACTGGAGCAGATCTACGCTCATCTTTTTAGGCTTACCACCTCGGATCCCATGCCCACTACTAATGCCTCTGCCATGGCTACAGTTGATCGTGGTAGAGGAAACTCAGGTGGAAGAGGTGGCAGAGCTCGTAGTGGTGGTGCACGTAGGCGTGGTCATGGTCGGAGTTCCTTTTCCTGTGAGTATTGTCACAGGAACGAACACACTGTGGACCGATGATGGGTGAAGCACAGCTACCCAAAGGGTATGGATCCACATGCCCACCAAGTATTTGTAGAGGAGCCTACCCAGGTGCAAGAGGATGACAGCCAGATCACTATTATTTCTAGGGCAGATTACGAGCGATTCATAGCATCTCAGGGATCTACTTCTACCTCTGTTTAAAGGTCTGCAGGTACTTATGCCATGTCAGTTAAATCGCAGGCTCTTGTCTAGCTTGCAAATTCCGATGCCTCCTCCCACATTACTAGTGATGGTATACTTTTTTTGTCTCTTCGGAACCTTGTTATACCATTTCAGGTCAAAGTGGCTAATAGGGGTTTGTTTCCTGTTACTGGGCTCGAGAATATCTCTATCTCTAACACCTTGCCTCTTTCTAACGTCATGCATGCTCCTAGATTTACGCTTAATTTGATGTCTATCAGTTAAATTACTAGAGATTTGAAATGTCAGACTATTTTTCATGACTAGTATTTCGTCTTGCAGGACCTCCAGACAATGAGACGAATTGGTGGACTTGAGCAGAACAGGCTCTACTACCTACATCTCTCCATCCAGTATTGATGTCGTGTGTGCCACTACTGCTCTCTAGTGGCACCTGAAACTTGGTCATCCTAGCCTTCATGTCTTGCATCGTCAGTTTCCTACATTGTTTTTTCTCGATGTTTTGAGGTGTAAAGCCTGTCAGTTAGGCAAACACCATAGGTCATCTTTTCCACCAAACAATAAAAGAGCTAAGACTGTTTTTGTTCTTGTGCATGCTGATGTTTGAGGCCCTTGTAGGGTCAAGAGTGTTAGAGGATTTCAACTTTTTCTTATTCTTATGGATGATCATACCAGGATGTCATAATAAAAGAAAAATTCGAAGTCTTTAATATTGTCAAAATTTCTATTTTTGAAATAAAAACTCAATTTTCTACTGTTGTTAAGATTTTTTGGGGTGCCAATGGATTGGAATTTTTGCATGCTAGGACTGATGCTCTCTTTAAATCCTTGGGTATTATTCACCATACTACTTACATTCACACCTCCCAACAAATTAAGGTTGCTGAACGTAAGCTTCAACACTTGATGTTGCCCGTCCTATCATGTTTCACATGAATATTCCCTCGCATTTTTGGGCTGATGTTCTTAATGCTACTATCTGGTGAATAGAGTTTACTCCTCTGTCATAGGGGATAAAACTCTGTATCTTTGCTGTTTCCTAATAAGGATATGTTTTCCGTTACTCCTAACATCTTTGGCTTTGTGTTTTGTCCATTTGCATAAAGTGGATAAGATTTCTCCCCAGTCTGTAAAGTGTGTGTTTCTGGGCTATTCCATGACCCGAAGAGGGTACAGATGCTATGACCCTATTTCACGAAAAGTTTATGCTTTTGCTGATGTTACTTTTTTGTAGGAGATACCATATTACAAAAAACAAGGGGAGGAACCAACTGAGCCATCACATGAGATTCCTCTTCCTATGCCCACTAAGCCACCACAACCCACCGAGCCACCTATACCTAGGACTACTCAGCCTGATTCAGGTCCCTTTCTATATCGTCCTGAGATTCCTGATACGAATACCTTTCCTAAATACTTCCAACGCAGGACCCAGGATATTCCTCATATAGATGAACCACTGTCTACTACCTCTGCTCAGCCCCCACTAGCTATTGATGACTTATCTGAGGACCAGGTAACTCTTACCGAGGACACTACTCTAGACCTTTCGATGGCACAAAGGAAGGATCCACGGTTTTGTGTCAAATATTCTGTATCTCAGTTTGTCTCTTGATAGCCTGTCTACAGTTGGACGTCAATTTTCCCTTGCCATTGACAGCGTGCAGGTGGTTGAAATGGAGGGGTGCATCTGGTGTTCTCTGTGATAAGAGGATTCCTTTAAAAGTCAAAGGAAAATACTATCGAGCTGCAATAAGACCAACCATATTGTACGGTTCTGAATGCTGGGCTATCAACTATAGGCATGTACAGAAGATGTCTGTGGCAGAGATGATGTTAAGATGGATGTGTGGTCATACAAGAAAGGACCGTATTTCAAATGAGTTTATTAGAAACAGGGTTAGGGTGGCACCAATAGAAGATAAAATGAGAGAGGCCCGTCTAAGATGGTTTGGACATTTACAAAGAAGGCCACTAGATGCTCCAGTTAGGAGATGCGAGAAGTTGGAGGCTAAACCCGCTAAGAGGGGGCAAGGAAGACCAAATAAGTGTTGGAAGGAAACTATTAAACATGGCCTCAATTACTTTAATTTAAGTTCTAAAATGGCTGAAAATCAATCTGTGTGGAGGCAAAGAATCCATATAGCCGACCCCACTTAGTGTGGGAAAAAGCTTGGTTGTTGCTGTATTGACAGCGTGCAGGTACCTCGAGATCATCATAAGGCCTTCCAAATACATCTTGGACATTGGCAATGGAGGAGATGGCAGCTTTACAATCCCATGGCACTTAGGACCTGGTTGATTTACCCCCAGGGACTACTGTTGTGAGGTGTAGATGGGTGTTCACCCTCAAATGTCGCCCTGATGGCACTGTTGATCTGTACAAAGCGCGCTTGGTGGCTAAAGGATATACTCAAAAGTTCAGGGTTGACTACTTTGAAACATTCTCCTCACTTGCTCATCTTAATTCTGTCCGAATATTGCTATCTCTTGTTGTCAACAAACATTGAACCGTACATCAGCTGGATATCAAAAATGTTTTTCTACATGGCAATTTGGAGGCGGAAGTCTACATAGAGCAGTCACCTAACTTTCCTATTCAGGGGGTGTCAAAAGGTGTGTAGACTAAGTAAAGCTATCTATAGACTAAAACAAAGTCCTAGAACTTGGTTTGAGAGATTCAGCAATGTGATCCAAGATTATGGCTTCACCAAATCATCGACAGATTATTCTATCTTTACATTGCATAAATATACAAGCTCCGTCATACTTGTGGTGTATGTGAATGACATACTTTTGACTGGCAGTGACAGGCAAGGCATAGAGGAAACGAAGAAAACGCTACAGTCGCAGTTTGTTACCAAGCATTTAGGCCCTAACAACTACTTCCTTAGTATTGAGGTGCAACACACTCGAGGACTTGTGCTTTCCCAACACAAGTATGTTCTTGGCATGCTGAGAGACGAGTATGCTGGAGTACAAACCAACATATGTGCCCATGGACGTGTCCTTGCCTATTCCTTATGATGACAACCCACTACTGCAAGATGTCACCAGATACCAAGCAGTGATTGATAAATTACTGTATCTAACTGTTACTCGCCCTGATATTGCTTTTGCAATCGGAAGATTAAGCGAGTTTATGCAGTGACCACGGGAAATCCACTGGGACGGTGTTTGCCAGATTCTTAATTACTTGAAAAGTACACCCGGGAAACTACTCATTTTCAAAGACAATGGGCACTTGGATGTGTGTGGATACTCTGATGCAATCTATGCAGGCGCTCATGAGGATAAGAAGTCCACTACAAGGTACTACACATTTACTAGAGGTAATCTGGTAATCAGGTAGTGGTATCCAGATCAAGTGCTAAATCAGAATACAAGGCCATGTCTCAGACTACCTATAAGTTACTCTGGGTTCGTTCCATTTTGGAAGACTTTGGAGTGAAGGTGCCTGATTCTATTCCGATGCACTGTGACAACAAAGCTGCCACATTTATTGCAAATAACCATATTTTTCATGAGAGGACCAAACATATTAAAGTGGATTGTCACTTCATCAGAGAGGCCATCCTAGCCAAGAAAATTTCTACACCTTATATCAGCACTGAGGACTAGCTGGCAGATATTTTCACTGAAGCACTTCCCAAAAAGAGATTACATTATATTTGTACCAAGCTGAGCATGTTTGATGCCTATGCTCCAACTTTGAGGGGGAGTGTTGAGTTATATGTAATGGGGTCTTTTTATTACGTTGTAAGGTGAAGGGGTATACTTGTAATCTCCCCTCTAGTGCCTCACTCTATATAAAGAGGCCCAGGGTCTCTCTAATAGAATTAACTCATTTCGATCCTAACAACCTCCCTAGGACTTATAGCAAGTGATGTTGGGCGGTACTCCCCCTGCCGTCAAGCAAAATTCAATAGCAAGAGAGGAAGCGAGAGCACCAAGAGTGAGACAGAGCCGATGACCTGCTGTTGCTAGCGACGTAACTACTATTGGCTATGGTGGTGGCATTGATGCTGGCCGACGGTGGCGGCGAGGGGTGGGCTTGGTGGTAGGGTTAGCGTTTTCTTGGTGGTGTCCTCAACTTGAATCTGATATCAAGTTGAAGAAAATGAATCTCGATAATTTCACTAGGTCTGCCCTACACCTCCTTGTATAGAGAAAGGTGAAGGGAAATTATAAAGGGATCTTACAAAAAAACATAAAATAAAAAAAGAATCCAACAATATATCATAAAAGCTCCTGATAAATTTTCATCCATGCTTGTCTTTTCGAGAAGACTTTGTGTCATTCTTTCTAGGTCTTACAGCTTCAATTCTATCCAACTCTTCCAATTTAAGGCACTGAAGTCCAGATCCAGAGGCCCTACATTCAACACTTATCAAGAACTAACTTTAAGAGAACTATTGTGTTGAGTTGTATGTCCTGATTTGTTTGATGTTATTTTTATAGGAACATTCTTGTAATCTCTCCCTTGAGTGCCTCTCTATTTAAAGGGCCCTAAAGTTATTGTAATAAGAGATATGGCATTTGCATCCTAACATAGTATCAGAGCAGCAGTCATAGACCGGGGTTCTGGTATCCCACCAGAAAATAACCACTGTTCCCCCGCCACCAAACCCTAACCCTAAGGCTCTCTCTCCCTCTCTCTGGGTCGTCACCCTCACCACTGACCAACAGCCTAAGGGGGCTCACATCGGTCAGGAACAACAGTCCTACCCATCACCGTCGCCCCTTGAGCGGCTGCTGTTCCTCATGCACGGATGCACGATTACCGCTGCCTCCACGCAGAATCCGCCGCCACGGTCGCCTCTAAGCACGAGGAACCGCCACTACCATCACTCCTTGAGAGATTCGACGCCTATGTGGTAGATCATCTCCCTCGTAAGCGATCTCCTTGGTGCGCCGCTGCCGTGACCAACTAAAGGGCACCGCCGCCATGACCGGGTGAAGGCTATTGCCACTGCAGCAGCTCCCGTTGCCTCTCTCTACAGCTACTGCCGCCACCTACCCTTCTGAGGGGTTAGGAGGACCCTCTTCCCTCCCTCTCTCCGTCGAGTAGAGACTCACAAGCAAGGACAACCCCTTTGGGGTTCCCTTCAACCCCGAAGGAGGTCATGATTTAGAGACTTCTTCATATTAGTGAGGTCGTTTTTAGATCAACATATGATCTAATTTTGACTACAGCAAATTGATTTTATCATGTTTCCCACATGTCGGAAGATATGGAGACCAAGGAGTCCTCTAGCAACTCGGTGGGGAAAGTCTCTACGCCGAGCACATCATCTTTTATGTAAGGCACTTCTATCAAGTTGGATGGCACCAACTTCTTATTATGGTCGACCTCTTTTTCCCGATTCTTGGGATCGCACAGGAAGTACATTTTGACTCAAGAGGAACCTGCTGCCAAGTCAATTGATTGGGAGGCCAACAATGACTGGGTGGCTACCTGTATGTTGAATAGTATGAAAGAACCAATTGCCAAGCAAGTTATCTCCAATGCATCAACTAAGAGTAATATCAGTCGCCTCTACAGGGTGATTGAGGAGCTACACTTTTTGGAAGAACATCAGGTCCCTGGCTTAGTATCATGGTTCCATGAAGAATCTTTGGGATGAGCAGGATACCTATCAGCGATGTCACTGTGATTACTAACCAACGTGAAGCGTTTCGATCTATTCAGTTGCTTGCTGGTCTTGGCCCAAACTATAAATCTGTGAAAGATCAGCCTATGACACTAGAAGAGATTCCTGCACCAGCCCAGATTTACGCTCGACTTTCTAGAATTGAGATATCTAACCATGTTGCTATCTCTAATTCCTCTGCCTTGGCAACTACTGGTCGAAGTAAAGGAACCTCTTAGGGGATAGGGAGAGGGCGTGTAGCAAGAACTGGTGGTCATGGTAGAGGACATGGCTTGTTTTGTGACCACTGTCACAACACAAACCATACTATAAATAGATGTTGGATAAAGCATGGGCTCCCCAAGGGCCATCAGGCCAACCAGGTTGCTCAAGGTAGAGATGAAAGCCAACTCTATCAGGAGGAAGAGCATTTTAGGTAATTATTTCCAATGAAGAATATAATCGACTGATGTCTTCTCAGCCCACTTCCAATGCGGGTGTGTCTATCTCCCAGAAGACAAGTACTGCTGCTACCGTCAGAGGGGCTCGTAAGTCGACTTGGCTTGCAAACTCAGGTGCATCATCTCACATCACTAGAGATGTTACCCTTTTTTCAGCTCTTAAACCACTGACTACTCCAGTGTATGTCAAAGTAGCAGACGGTGCCCTGGCTCGTGTGACAGGTTTGGATGGCATTTCTTTGTCTTCCACTTTGCCACTCTCTAATGTTACGCATGCACCTAAATTTACCTTAAATTAGATGTCTTAGTCAGAATACTAAGGTATTAAATTGCATAGCTGTGTTTCACGATATTTCTTCTTCTCGCAGGACCTCCAGACGATGAAGCAAATTGGTAGAGGACTTGAGCAAGATGACCTATACTATCTTGACCTCCCACCAGAACATTACTCCATGGCTATTGTTCTTGCCACTTCTACTTTACAGTGACACCGTAGATTGGGACATCCTAACATCTCTGTTCTTCATCATTAGTTTCTGAATATGGAGTTTCCAAATTCCATTACTTGCGAAGCTTGTCAACTTGGCAAGCATCATAAAGTTTCTTTTCCCAGTAATAATAAACGAACTGAGTCTATTTTTTCTCTTGTTCATGCAAATCTGTGGAGCCCATGTCGGGTCAAGAGTCTTAAGAGTTTTCAATATTTTCTTATTTTGATTGATGATTGCACTGGTGTCCGCTGGGTGTTTAAGTTTGAAAAAAAAAATCCGAAACTCCTGTTTTGATTAAAAATTTTGTGAATAAAATAGACTCAATTTTCTACTACTTCTCGTATGTTTCGTACAGAAAATGGGCTTGAGTTTGTTAAATCTACGTTAACTTAATTTTTCCAGTCTCATTATATTATACATCAGACCTCTTGTATTCATACATCCCAACAAAATGGGATCGCTAAACGCAAGTTGAGACACTGATGAGAGCCTCATCATGAGTCCTAACTGGCACATTTTGACCTAAATAAGTATATAAAAGCTCCTACAAAACCTAAGGGAAAGTCTAAATAAAAGAACTATAAATCTGAATATAAAGCAACACCCAAAGGGTAAAACTGTAATTTTACCAGTGCAGTACACAAACGGGATGTCTAAGGGTCTAAACACAGGTCAAATGGGCTTAACAAGAAAGAAAGTGGGGGTGATTTGATCTGAAAAGGGTTATAGCAATTTCTAGGAATAAAATGACATTCTGTAACCCTAAAATAAAACTGCTTTAATTCACGAAGTTCCAGGCAAGATAAAAGTCAATTAAACCCTCTAAAATTTACGGAAAAACATCCCCTACGGTTTAGAACCTTCAATTTGACCATTGGAACCTGTCTTGACCTAAATTGAGAACCATACCCAATTTTTGACCTAATTTAGATTTTTGTGCAAATTGACCGGTCAAACGTGGTCAAATCTAAAATCAAACTTCACCATTAGATTCCTTAAGTCCAAATTAGGTTTGTACCGAAGTTTGGACCTAAGGGAAGGCCATTTTGATCTACTTTACAAATTGATCCTCATGAATTACTTTTTGACCCTTAACTTTTTGAACCCTTACACTTTGCCCCCCAGCTTCCCTTTCGTTCTTTACAGAACTGTCCCTCTTCCACCCCGCGCAGCTGCCCATACCTCCGGCGACTGCGTGGAGGATGACGCCACGCAGGGTAAGGGAGCCACTCTCAGAAATGAAAGGCGGGTTCCCTGCATCGTCCTCTTCCGCATGGACCCCCTCCCAAGTCCTACCATCGCCCATGCCTCTCGTGCGAACGCACGAGAGGAATGGGTCTCTTCTCCGACCATTCTCCAGTAAGCTCTCCACTCTCTCTCCTCGCCAACTGCTATTTAAGGGACGGAAGGGCCCTCCAGTCATCTCAAGCCTGTTTTGGCCACGGAATTTCCCCAACCTTCGTCTCCTCCTCCTCCGGCCATTCGCCCGCAGGCTCCAACGATTCTCCGCTCCCTCTCTCATCACCCTACCACCATACCAGTAGCAGGGTTTGCTCCGCCATTGTTCGTCGTGCCTCGCCGTACCAGCAAGCACTCTCCGGTCTATCTTCCTCGTCGTCATCTTCCCCACAGGGCGTCGTCTCCGGTGACGGGAGAATTGCACCATCCGCCTCTTGCCCCCTTCATCCGTTTAGCTAGGTAAAAGCTCTTCCTCTTTCTCCCCTCTTTATTTCCCCTTCGTCAATTGTCACTTTTAACCCCTCGACAATCGCCAACCACCACCATCATCCACACCTCCGGCAAACCACCGGCAAGATGACCCCGCCATTCCACGCCTCCATCCACCTCGCCAAACCCCTCAGAAGCTCCACCATCACTCCCTGATCAGTTTCCCCATCTCCATTGACCGCCAACACCTCTGCATTCGCCCCCCAAAACACACCCAACTCCACGGCCACAGTAAACCCTAAGCACGCTCCCACAGGCATTCCCACACCTCACCGACCATCTCTGCACACTCGCCGCACTTTGGCGAAGCTCCCTGAGCTTTTTAACGTGGCCGCGAGGCCATTTTGGTGCCTTCAGGTTCCAGGGGCTCGCCGCCATTGACGAGCAGGTTGAAGCTGCTTCGCGAGCTGCTCCAGGCTGCAGTGCCCCAAGCCCCCAAGTCCAGCAGCTACGGAACACCCTCACGCACACACTCAGGCTCGCAATTGGGGTCGAAGGCCTCTACCGCTACCCAATTGGTCGAGCCTTCCTCCTGCAGACACACGAAGATGCAGGTGGGACTTTAGTCCCACCTCAGAAATCGACGCGTGACAGCACCAATATAAGGCGAAAAAGTGACTGAGGCTATTCGCCTCAAGTAACACAGGGGTGAGTCCCTCACCTATTCACACGCCTCGTCCGCGGCACTACCCACGTGGACCTGGTGACCCGACCCGACTATCCTGCCTGTGCAGTCCTCGCGCACCACCCATGCCGATGCGCCTGGACCCGGGCACGCGACCCGACCCGATTACCCGACTCTGGGAGAGCATACCAAAGAGAGATTCAGAGAGAAAGATGCGGGGAAGGGTAGGGGTAGGTTTTGCATTTGCGTGTGTGCAGGGAGCAGGTGAGAAGAAGAGGAAGCGAAGCGGCAAGGACTTAGCCACAAAGCAAAGAAGAAAGAAGAAGGTGAAAGAGAAGCCGCAGCAAGGATGAAAAGAAGAAGAAGCCAAGGAGGAGCTGCTGCAAGGAGAAGCTGAGAAGAAAGAAAAGGAGAAGAGCCGCAGCAAGAGAAGAAAGAAAGAAGAAGAAAAACCTACAATGACAACTGAAAGGAGGCACTGTAGCAACAGGGCAGATAAGGCGTCTGATTCGGAGAATCAGACGTCCGGAACAGGGAAAGGCAGAAAAAGAAGGAAAGGAAAAGAGGAAGAGAGCCGGGGAAGAGAAGAAGAGAAGGGAAAGAAAGAAAAGGATTTTCTTTATTTTATCCTCTTTCTCTCTTGACTTTTTGTAATTGTGAATTTGTAAGCTTTTGGAATCATAGTGTGCTCCCTAAGTTCAACCTCGGGAAACTTTTAATTCCGAGTAATAAATTGTAATAAACTGGTGATAGCTTTTCGCAATATACCGCAACGAACGTTAATTTTTATAACACCGTGAAATGCCTAGAGCCTCACCAAACACCTTCTTGATGTCGCCCGAACGATCATGTTTTAGATGAATGTTCCTACTATATTTTGGGCTGACGTTCTTACAGCTGCCTTTTTAATTAATCGGGTGTCGTCTTCTGTTCTTAGTGGGAAAGTTCCATATTCCGCTTTATGTCTGAATCAGGAGTTATTTCTTGTGCCTCCTAAAGTTTTTTGTTGTTTGTTTTGTTCATTTATTTAAGGTGAACACACTTGATCCTAGATCCTTCAAGTGTGTCTTTGCTAGTTATTCTAGAACCCAAAAGGGATACAGATGCTTTGATCCTGTGGCACATCGTTTTTATGTAACCAAAGATGTTACCTTCTTTGAGAATATGCCCTACTACCGACACAGTAAACTAGTACAAAGCAAGATTGGTTGTCAAATATTACACATAAACCTTTTAAATTGACTACTTTGAGACTTTCTCCAATGGCCAAACTCAATTCAGTAAGGTTGCTTTTGTCTGTGGCAATCAACAAGGGTTGGTCTGTCTCTCAGCTAGATATTAAAAATGCCTTCCTTTACGACGATTTACAAGAAAAGGTATATATGCACCAACCACCTGGTTTTGTTGTTGAAGGGGACTGTTCAAATGTTTGCAGGTTGAAGAAGGCAATCTATGGCCTTAAGCAAAGACCTAAGGCCTGGTTTGAGAGATTTAGTAAAGTTGTTCTGGACTTTAGCTTTACTAGATCTACTACAGATCATTCTATCTTCACTATGCATAGACCACAAGATGAGTCATTATTATTGTTTATGTGGATGATATGCTGCTTACTGAGAGTGATGAAATAGGAATACAAGACACTAAAATATTCCTACATTCTCAGTTTATTACTAAAGATCTGGGAATGAAAAATTATTTTCTGAGCATTGAAGTGGAACATGTTGATGGGGGCTTAGTGTTATCATGAAGGAAGTATGTGCTTGACATACTGAAAGAGACAGGGATGCTGGGATGCAAACCTGCTAGCATTCCTATGCATACCTGCTTGCCTCTTGAGGATTCAGAGAGCCCTTTACTTGAAGATGTCACCAGATACCAGGCTATGGTAGGAAAGGTGTTGTATTTGGCTATCACAAGACCTGATATATGCTTTTTTGTGGGGAGACTGAGTCAATTTATACAGTCTCCTAAATTCACTGGGATGGTGTTTGTCAGGTACTTAGATATCTCAAGCAAGCTCCAGGAAAGGGACTGTCTTTAATGAAGCATGGCCATCTTAAGGTCTAAGGATGCTCTAAAGCAGACTATGCTGGGTCATATGAAGATAGAAGGTCTACTATTGGTTACTGCACTTATGTGGGTGGTAACATTGTTACATGGAGAAGCAAGAAACAAAATATTATATCCAGATGTAGTGCAGAATTTGAATATAAGGTTATGGCTCATACCACTTGTGAGCTTCTGTGGGTGAGAACCATCCACAGTGACTTTAGAGTGTCAGTGTGTGGGTCTACTCCCATATATTGTGACAACAAGGCAGCTACTTTTATTGTTAATAATCTTACCTTCCATGAGAGAACAAAGCACATAAAGGTGGACCGCCACTTTATCAGAGATGTCATCACCACTAGTAAAATTGTCACGCCTTATATTGCTACTAAAGATCAAGTTGCAAATGCCTTTACCAAAGTTCTTCCAAAGAAACGTCTTGTGTTTTTATATTCCAAGCTAAACATGCTTGATGTCTATACTCCAATTTGAGGGGAAGTGTTAAATTATATGTCCTGTTTTATTTGATGTTATTTTTATATGAACATTCTTGTAATCTCTCTCTTAAGTGCCTCTCTATCCAAAGAGCCCCAGGGTTATTCTAATAAGAGATATGGCATTTTCAACCTAACAAGAACAAATCCATTCCTAAACTTACGTACCAGTGTCTTCTCAAAATGTAATCAAAGTCTAGATATCTGTCATCGCAGCAAACAGTCTTGTTGGAAGTATTGTTTCCAAGAAAGCACAATACACAATCATTTGAGATTGTTAGACGAGTATTCATAAACCATACAGCCATGTAAACCAACGAGAATTAAGCTAGAAGATTCTGAGGACTGTCCCAGAGAAAATTCTCTTAACAATCAGTTGAAAATAATAAATGATCTTATTTTTCAATAGAAATTATACACCTTCTCAAATACGGAGAGGTATTGGATAAATTACAATATAAGTCCAGAAGGAAAGATAAAATATGAAAACAATACAAAACATAAAGTGAAGCATATATCAAATACTTTCCCTTAGGTTGAACCATATATATCGATTATGCTTGGAGCATCATATATCAAACACGGATCGAGGAAGTGGCTTCGTGAATATATCTACAATCTAATCTTCAAGAGCAACAGAAGTAGTGTACATAATCTAACGATGTATCAAGTTTTTAGTATAATGGCAATCAACCACAATGTGATTGTTTGCAATGTAAGTAGCAACACGATTATTACATCTCATCTCCATTAGTCCCTCTACCTAAACATGCAAATCCTACAATACTGATCTAACCCAGACCACCTATGCAGTTGTCTGTGCCAAAGTACAGTACTCTGATTCTACACTTGACCTGGAAACCACATGTTATTTCTTACACCTCCAGGTCACAAGATTGCCTGCCACATAGGTACAAAAATCAATTGTTGACTTTCTGTCTGCCATGCAACCTGCTTAATCAGCATCAGACTAGTAAACAATACTCATAGATGTGCACTTCTTAAACAAAATGCTTCTGCCTAATGCTTTCTTCATGGACCTAAATACTTGCATAGCAGCATCCCAATGATGCTTGGTTGATTTGCCCATGAACTGAGTTTTCCCACTGCAAGGGAGAGATCAGGACGTGTGATAGTAAAATATAATAGCTTACCACCCAATTCTCTATAAGATCTGTCATCTATATGCTGACTCTATATCATAGAGATGTCCCTTGGGATCCATTGGTATATCAGCTGGCTTAGACCCAAGCAACCCTATTTCCTGTAACACATTAAGAGCATACTTGCGCTGACTCAAGACAAATGCCCTCTTTACTATGTGCCACCTCAATGCCTAAAAAATATCTAAATTCACCTAGATCCTTCGTCACAAATGCTTCAGCCAACTTCTTCACCTCAGCTATCCCAGCAATGTCATTCCCAGTAAGGATGAGATCATTGACATAGACGAGTGCCCTAACTCCCTCTGTACTCTTCCTGACAAAGAGCAAATGATCAGCAGAAGATCTCACCAGTCCCATGGTCTGCACATCCTTTGACAGTCTCTGAAGCCAAGCCCTCGAGCTTTGCTTCAGGCCATAGACGGCCTTCTTCAGTCTACACACATCCTCGCCTTGAGTCTCAAACCCCGAAGGTTGTTGCATATAGACCTCCTCTTGAAGATCACCGTATAGAAAGGTATTCTTCACATCTAGCTGATAAAGAGACCAATCATAATGAGCAGCAATCGACAACATAATACGAACAGTAGGAAGTTGTGTTATAGAAGAGAAGGTATCAAAGAAATTTACCTCATATTTTTGGGTAAATCCTTTTGCTACCAATTTGGTCTTGTAGCGAGATATGGTGCCATATAGGTTGTACTTGAGAGGGCAAAGACCCAGCAACATCCCACTGTCTTGGTGTGGCTGGGCAGAGTAGAAATTTCCACGTCCCTCTAGAATGCAAGACAGCCATCTTCTCCTCCATGGCCTAATGTCACTTCGAGTCGAACATGGCTTACTGATAAGAAGTAGGAATCTGTGTCGCAAAAAGAACAGCAATACACATAGCAAAAGATCTCCCAAGGTGAGCAATAGACACTGTTCCACCTGTATGATAGTGGGCACAACTGTAAGGGACCTTCCGAACAGCAATCGGAAGGTCAAGATCCTCCTCTATAAACTCAATTATAATAGGAGGTATAGCCTAGTGCTCAACAAAAGAAGTAGAATCATCAGAATCACCTATACAATCACCACTAGGACAACTCACATCATTATCAACACATACTTGACGAAGGGAGGAGACAAGTGGCTGAGGTAGTGGGGGGTGTGTTTTTAACGCCATGTATGCTATCTGTATAAAACTGGTAACCTGTATACATGAGTAGTCTCTGCCTCATGTCTAGTAGTGGTCTCTGTAGTAGTAGTATCCTCACAATGAGTAATACGAATCTGCTCCAAAGCAACTAGTGGTACAGGCATAGGGACTGAGTCTCCCTCAAACAACAATTGACGACCATCCGTAGAGAAGTATGGAATAAGCTCATGAGAGGTGACATCATCAGTCACATAATGCTTCTTGTCTCGCGGGTCATAACATCTACACCTTTTCTGAGTGCTACTATATCCCAGAAAGACACTTCACTACCCTTGAAGCAATCTTATCCCTACCAGATCCTAATACATGAACAAAGGCTACACAGCCAAAAACACGAGGTGGCACATTAAACAATTCCTTCTCTGGATGAAAAACCTACCATGGAACCTGTTCCTGAATAGCTAATTTAGACAACCTATTAATCAAGTAACATGCAATTAACACATCTCCCCAATAGACTTATGGCACATTATGCTGAATAAGTAACATTCTAGCCACATTTAACACAACGGTGTTTCCTCTCAACTACTACATTCTGCTGTGATATATGGGTGCATATGTCTAGTGAACAATCTCAAGAGATATGTAAAAAGATGCCAACTTGGCTATGCAAAACTCTAAGGCATTGTCAAAACGTACAATTTTCACAATAGTAAAAAACTGAGTTTTTATTTATAAAATAAAGGTCTCAATCACAGACCCAACCTCTGACCTATTCTTTAACAAAAATAACCATGACATCTTAGAAAAATCATTCACAATAAGCAAATAGAAACAATGACCCAGTCTATCTGACACTCTACTAGGACCCCATACATCCATATGCAATAAATCAAAAACCGCAGCAGAACTCTGAAAAGAACTGAAAGGAAAACTGGCTCTCAGATGCTTTCCTAGCTAAGACGCATCACATAAAATCCCAATAATGGACAAAATGTGAGGGATAGCACGTCGCATCGTGTCCAGTGAAGAGTGTCCAAGACGACGATGCCACTGAAGAGCTATACCAACACTAAAAGTGACCACGCCCTGACACAGCAACAAACGGAGTCAGGATCAAGCGATACACACCCCCCTTCTCATGTCTACCCCGTAAGTTTGTCCAGAAAAATACAGCCCAACTCATCGAAGATGGCACGACAATGTAAGCCTTTTGTGATTCTACTGACAAAAGACTGATAGGAAAATCATGAATATAAAGAACATTAGGCAGTATCAATCAAGGAGTCACTGCCACATCTCCACCATCCACTTTGCAATGTCTACCATCTACCACCTGAATAGATCTACCAGGAGGAATAGTCTGAACCTGTCTAAAAACATGTCTAATCACCATTGAGATGGCAGGAAGCTCCTGCATCGATTAACCACAAAGTACCATCAAAAATACTATTACCAGAGGTAGAAATAGAAGCTATACCTGAGGAGGCCAATGCAGCAGTATCAGTAATAGTAGCAGCCTCCTAAGTTAACTGGGTAAGATGCTGAACCACAGTATCATAGTCAACACGTGACACTGTCGCTCACCTCCTCAGAAGAAATAGCTTGGTTGGGCATAAGAGGTCTACCATGCTTTGACCAACAAGTAGCCTCCCGATGTCCAACCTTGCCACAGTGCGAACATATGGTACGGGGCCTGCCAGTCATACCCCAACCACCACACCCTCTCACCCTGGTAGATGAAGAGCCATGTCCACCATGTCCTCGAGTGGCCAACAAGGCCGAAGTCTGTCCAACATCTAATAAGGATGGTTTAACAAGCACCCTGCTTACTCGACTATATGCCTCCTTTAGAGATGGAAGCTCAGCAAATTGAAGCATGGCAAACTCCTTCCTATATGACCTCTGAATGTCACATGTGCAGACTGGGCAGCAAGCACTGTATTTCTCTAGGAGCCCCTTCAAGGTAGCATAGCACTAGATAGTGACTGAACCTCCTGCTTGAGACCACCAATAGCATGATAAATCTCAAACACCTTACTGGAATTCTTCTCATGTAAATACATGTCACAAAGAAAATCCTACATCTCCTTGGTCGTCTTGTAATATATAATACCATCTCCGATCTGAGGTCTACCGAGTTCATAATCCATGCCCAAACCATGCCATTGTCCTTTTTCCAAGTGACGTATTTCCCTATCTTATTCTATGGTTCACCCTCCATCAAAATATGCTCCTTATCGTGTCCATCTACTGTCATGAGGAACGTTTGAGACCATTTGACATAATTGGTCTCGTTCAACTTAGCGATAGGAACAAAAAAAAGTCTTGTAACTCCCAACGTCTATAGTGATATCCGATGTCACCTCAAGACTTCCAAAGGATGATATCGTGCCTTAGGACGATCACGATACGCCACCAAGCAAGATCTGAAAACAACCTTCAGATCTGAATTTTCAGAACATCAGAGAAAACGTGACCATGAAATCTAAGATCTACAGATCTTAGACATCATCCCAAGAACCACGGCAGCCAGGGATGTAAGTTTGGTAAACTTGACCCGAACCTGACTCAATCCGACCTGAAAAGAATGTATAAAACCTGACTCGAACCCGACAAGATTTAGGTATGGGTTTTATCCAAAAAAACCCGACTGGATATGGATATGGATATAGATCTATACCTGATTACCCGACCAGAATACCCAAACAAAATCCCCATTCACCCGAGTTAAAATACTTAAATAACGTGGAAGCATAAATATCAAAACACATAACCATCACAAAATAGTTGGGTTTACATGGAAACCCCACTCACAAAGAGCGAAGAGAAAACCATGGGCAGAGCACCCTATGGGCATGTTCTCTTTATTTCATCGCCAAGAATAATTGAGGGAGTACACGCCTATTTATAGGCCATCACACACACAAAGTGCCACAGTTTCCAATGTGGCACTAAACAACCATTGAATTCTCTCAACACTCCCCCTAAAGCTAGAACATGGAATGCTTAGCTTGTAACACAGAGAGACCTACTCTACACAGGAGGGAACATAAGCTGGAGCTGCTGAAGGAATTGTGGTTGTCTCTGAAGATCTGGTGCTGATGACTCCCCATTCGGTATCACTGAAATTAGGTCTTCCTCTGAAGACCTTGAAGCTGCATCTCCCACATAGAAACTAATTGGGCCCTTCCTCTAAGAACCTCGAAAATGGATCTCCTTTCTCTGGAGACCTCGAAACTCTAGACCTCCCAGAGTTTGGTTTCTCATGTAAGGATCAACTACTAAACAAATCTGTAGCGTTATCCGATGTCAACTCAACTGCTGGACGATGCTATCATGCCTTAAGACTGCAAATCCGTAGCAGTACCCAATGTCACCCATTGTGCCTTGGGACTGCAACAAAGGGACTACCAAATGAGGGTGACTATAGTGGCTTCTACACTCCCCCTTTTCTCCCATACTCATATGAGAGAAAAATAATAATGATGAAAAGAAAAATAAAACAAGAAAACCAGGAGGAGATTTCTACACAACTCTCAAACATACACATCATTTTTTTCATTTTTTTATTTTTTCCCTTTTTTTAACCTTCTTCCCCTCTTTTCTTTCTCTTTCCTCATTTTTCTTTCCTTCCCTTCCTTTTTCTTTCTTTCCTCTTTTATTTCCTTCTTTCCCTTGTTTAAAAGAGGCTAAACAAAGTAACCTAACAAAGGATAATATAGGGCAGACCTTCAACGATCATCTCCTAAAAGACCTCGGTCTTATCTTAAGATTCGAAGAACCCAACAGTCAACCAAGTCACAGTCGCTGCTCGCATCGAGTCACAGACCTCGTCCTCTCGACGTTGACTTCCGACATACGGTGAGGTCGTCAACCAAAAGCATCGATCAGGTGATATCGACGATCTCACTCGTGAGGCAACCCAGCCTATAGCTTCGATCTCTCTCTGCGTGCGCCCATCCACCTCGAAGGATATCGGTGATATGAAGGAGGCGGATCTCAAGGGGAAGAACGTGTTCATGCACCGCACTTCCTCTCGTACACCTCGACACCGTGTCCTCGTCTCCTCCACGATGCTGCTCCATGTCGACCGTCGATCACCGACGTCACAATCTCCTCCACGGTGACACGATGGATCCTCAAGTTCTGCGTGGCCTCCTACAAGGTCTGCTAGCCCCCAATCCTCGGCATCCTCGACCAGTGCTACGAAGCCGACTGTGGACCTCAGGCTCGTTCGCAATCGCCATCTCTTCTTCTCAGTCGCCAGCGACCACATCGACTCCCTGCCGACCAACTCCTCTCCATCGTCGCCATCGTCCTCTCCGTGAACATGGTGGCTCTGTGCAACCAGCCACACGTATGGAAAACACCATCAACACCTCCCTCTTCTTCATGTTGTGATCCTCCACAATATGGATCCACTCATTAAAATAAGAACTAAGGAATATACGAACAACAGATAGAAAAATGTATGTAATAAAGGATAAAACCCAAGGAACGAGCATGCTCTGATACCAAGTTAAAATATTTAAATAACGCAAAAGCATAAATATCAAAACACATAAGCATCACAAAACACTTGGGTTTACATGGGCGAAAACCACGGGTGAAGCGTCCTATGGGCGTGTTTTCTCTTTATTTCTTCTCCAAGAATAACTGAGGGAATACACGCCTATTTATAGACCATCACACACACAAAGTGCTACAGTTTCCAATGTGGTACTAAACAACCACTCAATTCTCTCAACAACCCGAGATATATAAGTCCCACCCTAAGTCCCTCATTCCCCCAGCTTTAATCTCTCTTATGATTCCCTCCATGATTGTGAAAATTGGGAGTGTTTCTAAAGCTTCCATTAAATATTTATTTCTAGGATGGGGATCTTTTATTTGAAATGTACTTATATTTTGTCTTTCTTTGTATTTTTTGTGTTAGATATATTCCCCTTTAAGTTTTTTGTAATAATTTCAATGGGGATATCTAAAATTGGAGTACCTTGAGCCCCTATATTTCAACTTGTTAAAACTAAACAATTGATGAATCATGTTATAGATTTCTTTTTCTTCTTTACTCTAATTTGAGCATGCTTTGATTGTTAGATCAATTTATAAATAAGTACCCAATGGGTAAATGGATGCCCGATGAGTAGATGGGTATGGGTATATGTTTGAATTTTGTACCCAATGGGTAAATGGGTAGGATATGGGTATAGACTTTGTAAATGAGTATGAGTATGGATTTAGCCGAACCCGACTTGTTTGCATTCCTAACAGCAACCCCTTACACCAAGATTTAGCACATGTTAGGGCACAAGGAAACCCCTAACAGCGTCGCTAAGGGGTGCTACTCTCCCTTGGCGGCGAGAACTACCCGCCACCAATCACCTCCACCCGCAGGAGGTGATGCTAGTGGTCTAGCAGACCAGCAATGACAGCAAGAGGGTAGGGGCAACACCCTGCTGGAGCAGCGGTGATGGCGCCTACAAGGGGCGACAGCGACAGCGGTGAGCCGTTGGAGGTGGCGGCCAGGAGAGAAAGTATGGATTAGGGTTAAGGTGGAGGGGTTCAAAGGCTAGTGCAGGTGGCATACTAAAGTGCCGATCTAGGATCACCGCTCTGATATCAAGTCGAAAATAATAAATGATCTTATTTCTTAATAGAAACCCTACACTTCTTTAAATAGAGAGAGATATTGGGTAAGTTGCAACATAAGTCCAGGAGGAAAGATAAAATAAGAAAATAATACAAAACGTAAAGTAAAGATAAGCAGAGTGCTACACCAACCCAAACTTCTCAAAAAGTAGAACTAGAAGTACACAGAGGAAGAGAGCAATGAGTAGCATTCACCTTTGCTCTCATAAAAAGATCACGGATTCGAGCAGAACCAACACCAACCAGAACTTCAATGAACTCTGAGCCAGCCATTTGATAAAATGGAACACCAGCTTCCCCAGCAATAGCCTTGGCTACCAGAGTCTTACAAAAGATATGTGATGTTAATGGAAGCCACTTATCTATCCTTCTTGCTTGATAGTCTTGCAGTCAACTGCAAATACGAATTATAAGAGCACCCACCTTTCCACAACCAGGAGGCCCCTCCAGAAGAACTCCATGTGGAGGCTTTATCTTCCTCTCATCAAATAATTTTGGATTCTTCAGATATTCTACCAACTAAAAAGAAATATGTTGAGTTAAAATGCAAGAACCATACAATTACAAGAAGTTAAACATTGCTGTAAGAAATAACAAATATATATAATCACACAACGGAAAGAAGTTTAAGATACTGTTAAAATACTAAGTGGTCTTTTCATGGGAAAAAACAGTATAAACCTTAGGCAAACTATACATATAACTGTGGACAGCAAATGTCAACTTCATTAAGGAAAGCAAGGGTAAAGCTTAAACAAGAACAAATGTACTCTTTTGGCTGTAACAGCACTTCATAACACAACCAATAACTTGGAGCACAAATAACTGCAGTTATATTGCAACTAGATAGAAGTGCCACACTTGGTTGTAGCAGATTTCATCATTTCTTGGCAGAGACAATAAGAACTGAAGCTCAACACCCACTTGAATATGTGAAACTCAGCAATTCCTCTGGAATTCCGGCTTGCGGATTATCCACACTCTTCTCATATTGACCTTATCAAGTGCAATTTCAAAATAATCACACATGCTTTCTGCAGAGCAATTTGTGAGGGACATCGTATTCGCCGCAATTTGCTTAGTCATGATAGACTAGTGGAAAATCATCCTTTTTATATACTGATTCCTCTCTACTCCATGTTCAAAATCAACACCAGGACAAAGCAAATTCAGAAAAGACATGCAGCCTTCATCTCCATTATTGATTCAAAGCAAACATTATTGCATGGGCTACAGCGGCAATTCTGCCACAGTAATAACAAGCCGCTTGTGCTGTCTACGAATCATGCAGAGTGTAAAGCAAAACCCTTATTATTGGGTTAATTTTTTTTTTGGAAAAGAATGATCGCTTGAGAGTGTATCCATCTTCATTATATTTGGATGGTAAGCTTCATCTTTATTAATTAACAAAAAAGATTGCATGAAAAAGGAACGAGACCAAGCCCCTAGACAAAAGGAGTCCCACAAACTTCTCAAGCAAGCAACACCGGCAACAACCTTCTCCACATAAGGTCTTTGATCTTGAAAGACCAATCCAACCCAGTCCAATGAAATTGCCCACATAACTGCCAATGGCAATGCTCATTAAGTGCTTGATCTCAAACATCTAGACTAGAGTCAATTTGTTCATAAGTGGAACTCCTTCATCATCCAAAGAACCATCAATCACACTTCTTGCTCAAAAGAACAAGTGAAAAAGAAATGAGAACAATCCTTCTAGCAATAAACCACAAAAGCTGTGCCTAGGATCCTAGTGAGGAACAATCTCTCAACGAGAAACATATGTTCTATTCTCCTCCTAAAGAACCAAGCAAAAATCTGCTCTTTTCTTTTCTTTGCTTTTTTTTGACAAGTTGATGCTAGAAGAGGTTGGATCTCAGTGGATCACAACAACCAAGCAAAAATCATAACCTTGAAAGGAATGTTGCTCTCCATATCGCCCTACAAGAGCTTCAGCAAAGGCACCTATGAATGAATCAAGGAATCAATAAGCCACCATAAACATGGAATGTCACGTTGGAGGCATGCTTTTGATTTTACAGGGTTGCACACCGACTCATAAGTGTCGTATCAAAATTATAAGAAATCGACTGCATATAAGCAAAACTTCACTAATAAGTGTTAAAACCACCAAAATTGAGGCATACGAGCGATTTTTTTGCCAGTATGGACCTAGATATTAACATATGCTAACAGTATGTTTTCATTATGGATATTTTCACAATTTGTCCCTACGATGAGCAAAATTTCATCAATGTGGACCCAAATGTTAACATATATCAGCATTATCATATCAGTGTGGATGAATTTCTAATTTGTCCCTGCCTTTTGGCCTATAAAAGGCTGGAGATGTCTCATTTTCATCAGAGCAGCAGAGCACGACAAATCTTGGGAAAAGTTGGGAGGTATTATTTGACTAGAATCAAGGCATCTAAGGCTGGTTTTCTTCAATCACGGCTCAATTTGGCTGCCAAGTACCAAATCACTCTTTGTGTAGGAACAGCATAGCAACATCATGAATTGTGATTATTGCAATATAAATGTAACATTTTGGTTGTTGTTTGTACTTTATAGTCAAATTACCAATTACCAGTTCGAACTACTCCCAAGTGTTAATTAAGTTTTACTAGGCAAGGAAGTAATAATTAAGAAAGTACTTAGTCTAGTAGAAACTACTCATTAGTCTAATATTAATTAGTAAATACTAAATTCTTACTTCTGGGAAGTGCTAATGCATTGTTCATATTATGTATGACAATTTGGAACTACAAACTTGTCAATTGCCATTAAAAAGCATTAAGTATTTGTTATGTTATGTGTTACAATCACAAACATATAAAGATCTCTTTGGTTTTTCTAGCAAATTTCTCATTTTTCTAGAGTCTCTTCTACATGACTCCATTTTCAACCATTGAAATTGTCGAAATAATAATCGATTCAAGTTTATTTATTAGGCACAGCTCCAAAATGGAGCAATTTCAAAATAGTCGTGATGGCATCGAAATCCACATGTTGAACCTTGACCTTAAACAAAAATGTCACCCTCCCATTCCTAGCTATCCAGCAACTCCTGTGTCGGTCTTCAGAGGAGATATCATCAAGCAAAAGAACTTTGAGAACCTCTACTTGGACAGACTACCAAGCAAGATCAGCAACCAACAGCCACGCCCTATATCAGACCCATCCTGACTCCAATAAGCAACAATCGGCATGCCCAAACATTTTGACAATGCAAACATTCACAAGCACCTGACTAAAAGAATCCCCATGAGGCCCAATCATCAGATCAAAATACAAAATCAGCTTCATGCCAAGACAATTGAAGAAAAAGTCAATCCCAAACAACATAACCCAAATAACACCTCTCCAGAAGGATATAAAGCCCCTGTAAAACCGACCTAAACAACTATTCAAGCTTGTTGTCAACCATAAGACACCTTAAGGATATCAACAACCAAGTACCTACTCACACCCATCAATTTTAATGCACATTGCCTGAGTCCTCTATTTACAAAACACAAAGGAAACAAAGAAAAAAATACATAAGCCAACTAGGAGTAAGAATCATAGGAACAGATATCTCAATATGTCAGCGATATATCGATATCCCCAACATTACTTATATCGATATCACGGGAATATCTTTTTTCCAAGATATTCATCGGTCAGTTTGCCTCGATTATTAGGTGATTTGGAATCCTTATTCATCTCTTAACAAGGTAATCACCTTAATCTTGTCATTTTACACCCCAAGGTCCCTAACCATTTTCTTACCGGCCTTCCCAATCTGCTACACAACTTCCTCCTCAACCACTACGGAGTTTATCGATGAGACAACGTGAACCTTTCGAATCTTCAGGTTCTACATTGAAACAAGGTGGTTCTACCAGATCCAAAGATTCAAGAAGACATCGAGATGAGTTTGGTCAGGATTGATATAGAAGCAAGAGAGATCCTCCGACAATCACAGTCGATATCCACATCTTGGAATACTTCTGTATTGCATTGATGAAAACTGTCAACAATACATTAATGAATACAATACTCAATACAACTTTATAACGTGAGAGTCCTATGAGTATGTTAAAGTATTACAAATAACGGAAGAAAATCAAAGGAGAGGTACCAAACCAAGTCAAAGCTCAACATGGTGTTGATTTGGTGACATTGGCTGGAGATCGATGTGATCCACCGGTACTACTTATATTTTATTTCTTCAGGTGAGTATTACAATGAACATCTTTAGTTATTATCATGTTATGTGCAGTATCTTTTCAATGTTATGATATGACTTTCTCAATATGCCAATAGTGCACTTCTATTATGTTTGCATTCAAAATTTATGATTTTGGTCTTCTGAACATTTCTTAGTGTACGTACAAATTATTAAAATATTAATTTTTATTAAATTTGTGATATTTGGGTCATTTGAGACTTTTTTAGCGATTTCCTCAAAATTCACCGATATCAACAATATATCCCCGATATAACCTTGGCATATCCCCCTTTTAACTTGTCGATACAATATTGATATTGATACTTAAAACTTTAGTAAGAATAGGAATACATAATAGAAAAAGAGATACTAATAAATATAAAGAGAACTAATTATTAACCGTGGGAATAAGAAACCCCTTTTTATAAGAGGCAGTAAAAAAAATAAGAAAGATATTAATAGTCTTGTTCCTAATACATAAATGAAATATAAAAGTGTTCGAGATATTATTTAGATAATTAGGAAAGTTAGTTTTAGAGAGCATGTTCGTTTTATCTATTTCCATTGTTAGAGATATGATTAAATTTAAATTGATTGTAGTAGAATTACGATTAGGATTGACCCTCTCTAATATAAATGGAGAAACTCCTCTCATTTATTTCTTGATATTCAACATAACACTTCCTATTCCTCTAATCTCCAACATGGTATTAAAGTGGCAATCCTAAGCCGGTATTCCATACCTACTTGATCTCTCCTCCTTTCTTTCTTCCACCACAAGAAAACAAAAAAAGAGGGAGAGAGAGAGAGGGAGAGAGAGAAAGAAATCAACCACCAAAAACCGTAAAAGAGGGCCACCGACGGTGCCACTGCACACCAAGAGCCCTACAACGAGGGCCCATCAGCCTTCTCTCCAAGCGACTCCTTTGAGGCCTCTCTTCTCCTTGCTCATTCGCTACAATTCTTGATTAGACCATGTCGGGTCGTTGCTACACCACTGGGTGGCAATGAAGAGGGCTTCATCGACACCACAACCTGCACCTAGGGTTCCAACGACCCCCTCATAGCAATGCCCAACCCAGTAGAGGACTCCAGTGGCCACACAACACCACTTCTTGCTCTATTGTACCACCTTGAGCCCTCTCCTTCAACCTGTAGCACCGCTATCGAAACCTAGACCCTTTGTGTTGCTCCCTTTTGAGTTTCACCAACACCGCCTCTCGTAGCCAGTGGTTTGGCAACACCCCTCCTAGCCACACAGCACTCTAACAATGACACTAAGGTTGGTGATCCATGTATTTGTCGAAGGACAAGAGAAGTTACACATACTGATAGATAAAGCTCCTAAACCCAAGGATATGGCTAAATAAAAATGGGAAAAGGATAACTATCTGGTGATGAACTGGTTAATATACAGCATGAACCCAACTATTGCATCAAATATGTTGTATAGGAAAACAACGAAGGAGATCTAAGAGACTCTAAGAGAAGAGTAACTCCCTGCAATTGGTTGCATATTTCTCTACGTTGGAGAGTGTATTCAAGGAGCAAGCCATATTTCAACCTTCCTGCTGCAAGAAGCAGGTCCCTGAATGTGCAAAGTGATAGACATACAGATTTCTAGATGGCCTAGCACCACAATACCAGTTCGCTAGAGACTAGATTCCGTCTTCAGACATGGTACCTGACCTAGAAACAGTATATAGCCAGCTTCAAAAGATCGATGCTGATATACCACCTACTGCTCCTATAAATGACATCGTTGCCTACATTACCATTGGTATGAGAGGTGGTCATTATGGCAGTCATGGAGGAGGTTGTCATATCTACTCTCCTTATGCTCATTGCCAGATAACTAATCACTCTTCTAATTGCTGTTGAGAAAAGTTCGACAAACCTACACGGGCAAATCGAACCACTATTGCTGAGTCCCCTGCTACCATTCACTACAGACAAGGTAGATTAAATCGTTTGAGATATTTATTGAAGAGGAAACCCTCCTCCACTGTTGCTGCTATTGCTACAACTCTTGTGGCCGAGACTACCACCACTGCTCGTTATCAGTCATTACTTTTACGGCATCCAATCATATTGCTACCCATTACCAAGATTTTGATGACTAGTGGGGGCGATAAGCGAGGATTCTCGTCTCCCACTCTATTAGAGAATGGTTCCATATCTCCTGTTGGTACTTCTGCTACAACCCTACTACTGTCGTCTGTGACTGCTACTTCTACCACAGTCGTCAACCATTTGCTGCTACTAGCCTGCTACTTCTACCTACTACTACTACTGCTTCCTATTTAGGATCGTCTCCTACCACCTGACTAGTGACTACTAATACTCCTAGTTTACTACAGTTGCTACTTCTGCTACGGCCATTCCTGCTCCTCCACTCTACTGGTTGGTCCTTCAGTTGTCTACATTGGAGGGGAGTTCACTTCTATGATAAGTTAAGTGTTGCACGCTCCAACGTGGGGGGAGTGTTAAAGATATTATTTAAAGAATTAGGAAAGTTAGTTTTAAGAGAGTATGTTTTATCTCTTTCCATTATTAGAGATATAATTAGATTTAAATTGATTGTAGTATGATTATAATTAGAATTGACCCTCTCTATGTAAAGGGATTAACTCCTTTCATTTGTTTCTTGAGATTCAAAATAATACTTCCTATTCCTCTAATCTCCGACAAAAAATGAAAGCATAAAGAGGTAAGCATGGCCAATCCCAGAAAAAATTTCAGTAAAATAAATACAATTGCATCTAGGCCTTGGAAAGAAGCCATAACTATTACAATTTTGGGTTTAGACACTCCA
This sequence comes from Thalassia testudinum, assembly GCA_037157565.1. NCBI lineage: Eukaryota > Viridiplantae > Streptophyta > Magnoliopsida > Alismatales > Hydrocharitaceae > Thalassia > Thalassia testudinum. The sequence continues at coordinate 53,285,956 of JAZHRO010000025.1, read as the reverse complement.
ACACCTTGGAGATGATACTAGGCTACATCAAAAATTCTACAACAAGAGAACAATTATATTTCAAAAGATAACCAAAAATATGCTTTTGATATAAACAAGTAATGCATGTTTACTAAAACCATATGAAAGGTATGCCAACTTACTTTCAAGTTGGACACAACCGGCAAATACGCACCAATTTGGCAGGAAGTGTTGGAATGTATAGCAATTTTTATTTTTTAGTGACATGTATACCTTTCTTAAAACTTGATTTTTCGCAAGACTACGACTAAATCAGTGTTGTCAAAGGCGAAAGGGGATAAAAGGTAAGGGGGGTCCAAAATGCCCAAGGCACCAAGCACTCATCCGATATATGCATATATGTATATATGCAAACATACATTTGTTTTTAAAAGGAAAAGGTGGTTATCCAGTATATACATACATATACAAACAGTGACCAAAATATGGTAGATTATGCACACATATATGTAATATAGATTATACATAAATACTTCGATAAATAAGCACAATACACATATATATGCAAATTGATATATATGGTAGGTGTATATATAATTACGTACATTTACATAAACACACATATTTGTAAGTGTGTGTGTGTATTATGGAGATTTTAAGGAGAATATTTGTTCTTTTTCAAAAACCAAGCCAAGCCTCTCTTTATATAGAGAGAGGGTTTGGTGCAATATAGAGAAAGGATTTGGTACAATAAAGGAAAAAACAACACACCTACTTGCTAAAAATAACATGAACTAAAATAAGTAAGACACCTAACTAATTAGATCCTTGCAACTAACTAATTAGATCCTCATTTATTTCCTAACACTCCCCCGCAAATCGAGATGCAGGAGACGACGAAGACTTGGGTCAACGGTACTTGACGGTAGTAGAAAAATAATCGACTTCAGCATCTACATCAACTTGTCATGTTTCTACTTGTACATCTGCGTAAGGCACTGGGTACATGAGAAACCATGACAAAAGCTTGGGTGTTGCTACTCCCACGTTCAAGAGCCTGAAGATGTCCAAGCTTCGTCTTCTTGAGTGCACATAAGGTCACACAGGTGCCACTACTCCTACACCCTGTGAGCCAACATATTGTACTTGGTTTCTCCAAGCGTGGATAAGGTCACCTTCGTTACCATTGCTCCTACACCCCAATAGCAAGCAGAAACACTCTAGGTGTGTGAGAGTGTACCTCATCTACGTGTCAACGCCGATCTGTGTCGTTCTTCTTCAGCAAGTTGGCTTAGGCTGCAAAAGCAAGTCCTTTAAGGCCTAAAACCAACCCCCTTTGTAGGGCCAACTGGTGCTTCACGCTTGAGATTGGCTGCCTGCACATGGCGATCCTAACCCACCAATCTCTCACTAGCAATCCTGAGGGCTTCCGGTGACGCTCCGGCAATGCTTCGACAATATCCTACCCTAAGGTTGATCGAAAATCGAAGGTGACCACCCTAAGATTCTAACAAATCTCATAGGAGCCCCTTTGATTAGACGAAGCGAATCAAAACGGGGATCAAAGCCCCAAATAGAGGGGCGACGCTCCAACAGCGTGGCAACGCCCCAGCGGTGCTACGACGAGGAGCCGATGATGGGATTCGCCCCAAACATGAGAGAGTTCCCGAGGGTTCCAATGAGACCCCAGGGCAACATTAAATCAAGAGGACTCAAAACAAGGTTTGAACCCCCCCATCGCCGGCGGCACTGGGGTCGGATTGGCTTGCCAGCGACAATCGCACTAGTCAATGATCATCGAAGGGCCTCAATCTGGTAGCCTGTCTTTCAAGGAGTTGTGTGGTCCCCTTGGATCCTCGATCGAGCAAGGTTTGAGGGGTCAAAACCTCAATCCAAGCTTCCGCTGTTGAGGCGGTATCGGTTAAAGATGGGGTCATCGGCGACGTGTGGTCGGTTCGACAACCCTCGAAGGTGGTGGATGTGGAGGTTGAGCCACCGTCGACCACCCCCATGGTGGTCTCTCGCCAATGGTGGGCCAATGGCGATGCCAGCAACACCTTCATCGATGATGAGAGAGCAACAACAGAAGCGTAAGAATATAAGGAGAAGAAAGGAAGAGGAGAGAAGTTAGGAGAGGAGAGAGCTCTCTGGTGGCTCGTCGAAGACCAACAACATCGTCGGAGGGCCTCCCCCCTCTAGATCTTCTCTAAACCCTAAACCACCAAAATCAGCAGATCTGATACCATGTGGCGATTTTGGGGAGAATAGCTGTTCTTTTTCAATAACCAAGCCAAGCCTCTCTTTACAGGAGAGAGGGTTTGGTACAATAAAGGAAAAAAAAAACACACCTACTTGCTAAAAATAATATGGACTAAAATAAGACACCTAACTAATTGAATCCTAAACAACTAACTTATTAGATCATCATTTATTTCCTAAAACTAATTTATTTTCTAACATATAAATATATATATTGTTGGCATAGCACTCTTGTTATCATTCCCTTTATGTTTTTGGACCGTTTTATTATGTCTTTCTCTCCTTGACTTATGATGTAATTTACCCAACAACTCTTTCTATATAAAGAGATATAGGATTTTCTTGAGGAATAAGATCATTCATTTTCTCCGACTTGGTATCAAAGCAAGAATCCTTGATCAACGCTCCAGTATCCCACCTGCACTAGCCTCCGAAACCCATCCACCCTAACCCTAATCTCCCTACAGACCTCCTCCCCCTACTCTAAGCTGCTACCGCCCACCATGTAGGGCAGTCACCCTCCTCCCAACAGGCCGCCACCCCCTACCAAGCCGCAACCAACCAGCATTGAGGGCAACATCACCCCAGCAGGGTCACCTCCCGCCTAGCAAGGAGGCTACTTCTCCGTCGCCCGCCCAGTAGGGGGGCCGCTCCTCCTGCCACCGGTGTCGACTCCTGCTATAATAGCAGGGGCTATTGCAACTGCAAGTGGTGGTAGCCGATGGCTAGTAGATCTCGCCAACAAAGGGTAGTAGCACCCCTTAGGAGCGCTGTTAGGGCCTTCTCTGTACCCTAACACACGCCAAGTATTGATCTAAGGGATGCTTATGCCTCTTAGGATGTTATCTAGGATCTCTCGATCTTGGATTTCATAATCAAGAGATCATGTCCTCTCTAATTTCAGAGTTTTCCAGATTTGAATAGTGATTTTAGATCACGTTCGTAACATCTTGTGGCAGTCCTAAGGCACGATGGCCTCTTCAAGCTCCTTGGAGGTGTAATCGATTACCGCTACGAACATCGAGAATTACAAAACTCCCTTCTTTGTTCCTATCGCCAAGTTAAATGAGACCAACTATGCTAGATGGTCCCAGACGTTCCTCATGATTGTAGAGGGACACGATAAGGAACACATCTTGATGGAGTTGGAGGCACAAGAGAAGACAAGGAAAAATGCTACGTGGAAGAAAGACAATGCAAGGGTCCATGCTTGGATCATGAATTCTGTAGAGCCATAGATTGGAAATGAGATCATGTACTACAAGATGGCCAAGGAGATGTGAGATTCTTTGCATGACACGTATTCTTACGAGAAGAATTCCAGCAAAGTGTTTGAGATCCATCATGTCATTGGTGGTCTGAAGGAGGAGGGTAAGTCACTGTCTCAATACTATGCTGCTTTGAAAGGGCTCCCAGAGAAGTATAATGTCTGTTTTCCTATCTGCATCTATGCCACTCAGAGGGCACACATGGAGTATGTAGTCCTTCAGTTCCTGGATGAGCTTAGACCAGATTATAAGGCTGCTAGGTCCCAAATCCTGACTCTTGCAGAGCTTCCATCTCTTGAGAAAGCATATAGTCAGGTAAGTAGGGTGGTTGTTAAACCATCCCTGTTAGAGGTTGGACAGACTTCTTTCTTAATGGCTACTAGAGGACTTGGTGGACGTGTCTCTCCATCTACCAGAAGGAGAAGACATGGTGGTCGAGGCATGATTGGCAAACCCCGCACCATATGCTCACACTATGGCAAGGTTAGACACTTGGAGGCCTCCTGTTGGTCAAAGCATGATAGACCTCCTATAGCCAACCAAGTTATCTCTTCTGAGGAGGCAAGCGACACGATGTCACATGCTGACTATGATGTTGTCTAGAGTCTCGCCAAATTGACCTAGGAGATTGCTGCTACTGATACTACTGCATTGGCCTCCTCAAGTATAGCTTCTACTTCTATCTCTAGTAGTGGTATTTCTGACAGCACCTTGTGGTTAGTAGACTCAAGAGCCTCCAGGCATCTTAGTGGTGATCAAACATGCTTTAGACAGGTTCAGACTGTTCCTCCTAGTAGATCTGTTAAGGTGGCAGATAGCAAACATTGCAGAGTAGATGGCTGAGGAGATGTGGTAGTGACTCCTTCACTGACTCTGCCTAATATTCTTTACGTTCCTGATTTCCAATTAGTCTGTTGTCAGTTAGCAGAATCACAAAAGACTTACATTGTCGCATCATTTTTCATGAGTTGGGCTTATCTTTCAAGACAAACTCACGGGGAAGACAATTGGTGGCGGACATGAGGAAGGGGTGTGTATCTGACAGGTTTGGTTTAAGGAGGGGATTCTAACACGAAGTTTTCCCATTTAGCAGCTAGCGCTAGAAAAAGGGTTAACTTGATTACTTCCATTCGTCTTGATGAGGAGGTTATTTCGCAAAGGCAGCAAATATGCAGGGCTTTTGCAGATCAATTTCATAACTTCACCAAGAGGCAACCACAGGGGAGATGGCGGCTAGGCTCTTCTGAGATGGGATGGTATAAGCGATGATTTGCTAAAGCCTATTTCAAACAAGGGCAATTCGGGGTTTGAAGGTGGAGGGCACATCAGGGTCGAATGGTTTACCAATCCTTTTCTTTAGGGAGTTTTAGGATGTAGTTAGGGAGGATGTGGTAGCTCTAATAAGGGAGGTCTTTCAGGAGAATAAAGGTTTTGAGAGGCTGAACAGATTTTTCCTTTTCTTGTTTCATAAGAAGCCGGGTGCGAAGTCTGTTGATGATTTTTGCCCTATTGCCCCTATCTAATGCAATGTATTTGATAGTGGCCAAGACTTTTGCCAATCGCCTGCAAGCTGTGTTTCCTTGGCTGAAGAAATAGTGGCATCTTCGAATAGATCGTCACTTCGACTTTCTTATGGAAAGTAGACTTCTTAAAGGCGTATGACTCTATTTCCTGTGACTATCTTTGGGAGATTCTGCAAAGGCGAGGCTTTCTAAAGGGTTGTGTTAGACTTATGCGATGATGTGTCACGATCACATCTTTCTCGATCCTTGTTAATGGTCGATCATCAGGGCTTTGGTCACAGCCACAAAGGGGAGTTAAGCAGGGATGTCCTTTGGCGCCGCTGCTTTTCAACATTGCTTTAAGATGTTGTGGTTTTGGCATCTTCAGTGGTTTCACTCTTAATGGAGATGGGTCCCTTCTCACCCCGCTACTTCAGTATGCAAATAATACGATTTTCTTTGTTCAGGGGAGTGTTACTTCAACAAAACATGTTGCATGTTTGGTTGGCCTCTTTGATGATATTTCTAGTTTGCAGGTAAATGGCAGGAAGTCGGCTTTTGTCCCTTTTCATCTTAATAGTGGTTTAGAAAATCATATTTCAGAGACTCTGTACGTTGGTTGTTAGACTGCCTATTACTTATTTAGGGCTTCCTTTGAAGGGCAAACGATCGATTGTGTATGATTGAAGGCCGATAGAGGAAAGGATAACCAAGAGGCTAAATGGGTGGAGGGGCAAGCTTCTTTCTAGGGTAAATAGGTTGGTTCTGGTGAAGTATGTGCTTTCAGCTATTCTAAATTTCCACCTCTTTTTAGACCGCTGAAAAGAGTTCTAGCAAGATTGGAGATAGCACGAAAAAGTTTCTTTTGGAAAGGTCCGGATCATCAGGGGCATTTCATGCAGCTTGTCCTTGGAGGGACATTTGCAAGCCAAGTGGGGGGCCTTAGTGTTAAACGTTTGGATGAGTTCAATGTTGCATTCCTCATGAAGTGGGAGATGCGATTTTTGGCGGGTGGTAATGGCCTCCTGGATAAGCTGTTGCGAGACTCTTATAGGCCGCCAGCGGAGGTTGGTCTTGGGCATTCCCATTCGGCGAGGCCATCCTTATTCTGGGCTTCTATTCAACCTCTTATTTCGAAGGGAATTTCTTCCAGGTTCTTTAAGCCAGTGCTTGGTGCGTGATGTTCTTTTCGCTTTTGGAAAGATGGTTGAATGAGATGTGGTAATTTTTAGTCTTTATTTCCGACGCTTTTTGGTTTGGTGCGGGATAAGGATGCGCTTGTTTCTAATGTTTAGGACGCCGATGCTACATGATGGTCTCCAATTCTACAACTGGGTCTCTCCGACGTTTCTCTGCAAGAGTTGAAGGATTTGCTTAAGATTTTGCATGGCACTTCTATTAGTGACAGACCAATGGATGGTTTTAGATGGGAGGATGGTGTTTTCCCTGTGGCTAAGGCCTACAAGAAGTTAACTTTGGAGCTTGGTCTTGCACCTTTGATTTGGGAGGGACTGTTCTATCATTTGGACGTTGCCAATCCCATTGAAGGTTAAGATCTTTTTTTGACTGTTTAGAAGGGAGAAGTTGGTAACAAATGTTTTTCGCTCAAGATGGGCGAGGGAGAGTGACTTGGATTGTGTTTTTTGTGGTGTAGCGGCATAGGATCTTCATCTCTTTTATCAGTGTAGCTTCCCCAGGGGGTTTGGAATAGATCTGATGTAAGGGGCGCTGATATGTCCTTTCACTCTTTGTGGGAGTCTTTTCGTTCCTTGCTACACGTGGATGCAACAGGTTGGGTGAGGGCTATTGCTTTTTTGTGGTCGGTTTGGTTGCAACAAAATGATTCCATTTTCCGGAGGGAGGGGCTTGAGTTGAGAATATTATAAAGGAAGCATCCTCTCATTCTAAACATCCTATAAGTTCATTCCACTTTTTTCTTAATATGATTTTGGATGGCTACTAAAAATCAGTAACCATCCTTTTCTTCTCTCAAAAAAAAAAAAAAGAAAAGAACAAAAAACACATCAGGCAAATACATGATAGTGGTGATCAACACCTCCCCTCGACCATCGATCTGTGCATGCCTATCATCTACCACATGTACAGTACTTCCTTGTGGCATAGTCTGTAATCTCCCAAAACATCCCTAATCACCAGTCAAATGATATGAAGCACCAAAAACCACTAACCAGAACATATCAGTACCTAACAATGAGGCAAAGGTAGCGGCTCACTAGTAGTAGTGATCTCTTGAGTAAGCTAAGAAAGGCATTGAACCACATCATAATCAGCATGAGAAACCGTGTTAAATTACTTAGTAGGTATTATAGAGGCCTAATTAGCAACATGTGACCCCTCGTGCTTGGCCCAACATAAGACCGCAACATGTCCAACCTTCCTACAAAAGGTACAAGTGGTACAGGTCCTCCCAGACATACCACATCCTCTTCCCCAACCACATGTAGACAGGGTAACCCTACCTCCATGCCCAACCATAATAGCCATAGCAGATGCCTGTCCAATGATCTCTTCAGTCTGAGGCCAAGGTCGTACAAGCCTACTCAAACAACTATAAACCTCCTCCAATGAAGGGAGCTCAAACAAAGTGAGGATCTGTCAACAAGCAGCAGCATAATCTGGACCTAGTCCAGATAAGAATAGGTGAACAACAAACTCCTTGCGATAAGGCATTATATTTCTCCAGGAACACCCTTTCAAGGCTAATAATACTGAGAAAGAGAACGGCCTTTTTGTTTCCATTCAAATAACTCATGGTGTATTCAGAAAACCATGGAGGAATTTTCTCATGAGTAGGTGTCGCCCAAACTATCCCACGTCTATTTAGCTATCTTATATTTGTAATACATGATCTCATCTCCAATGCAAGTAATAACGCTATTCATTAACCAACCACGTACCATAGCGTTATCCTTCTTCCAAGATGCATTCTTCCCTATCTTATCTTTAGCCTTTAGCTCTAACAAAATATGTCCCTTATCGTGCTCCTCTACCATCATGAGGAACATTTGAGACCATCTCGGGTAACTGGCCTCATCAAACCTGGCTATGGGACCAAAAAATGAACTTTTGTAGGTCACGTTCTCTGATGTGGTACCCGAAGTCACCCATAATTCAAAAGACAACGTCATCAAGAACCTTTAAACAAGGAACTACACACAAATCAATATTTGAAATTATTTTCAAATCATAACCAGTAGTAAAATCTCAAGATCAAATGAACGTGAATTCTTGGGTAGTAGACAACCCAAAAAACCACATTCCGATCAACAACACCTGCACGATCAGATCATCACTGCCAGAGTCAAGATCGACTCCAGCAAGATGAGCAAGGACCACCAAAGGTCCCTTTCCCCCCTTAGCCTAGGCGTTGGTGACGCCCTACAACCCCAACGCTGCCCAGCAGGGGTGGCGTCGGCGATGCTGGCCACTAGGGACGATGCTAGGGGACAGCACTCTCCTCCTGTCGCTAGATCGCCTGCCGCCGATGGCTGATGCATGCACCGCTGATGACTACAGTGGTCGCTGGTTGCTGTGGTGGCCGTTGGTGGAGAGAGAGAGAGAGAGGGTTTGGGTGGAAGTTTTCGAGGCTAGATTTTTGGTGGGATATCAAAACCTAACCTAAGACCAGCACTGTCAAGGCGCTCACCTAGGTGCCAAGTTGAGGCGAGGCGAGGCCCTAGCGCCTTGCCAAGGCTCGCGTCGCCTGATTTGCCTGAGGCATTGCCTAGGCGAGCGCCTGAACCAAGTTTGTTGATTTTCATTTTTTTAAATACTTTTAAGGATTTTAATTTCTTTTCACTTAACTTAGATAATATCTCTTAATTAAACACACACATATGCATATGTATATGCACATATGCATATGTATATATATATAAATGTGCTTATACACACACACACAAACATTTTGTATGTTTGTGTATGTATGTACGTACATGTCAACTTATACATACAAATATATATGTACATACACATGCGTGCATGTGCATAACATATAAATATAATGTGTACATTTACATGTGTATATGTAAATATACGAAATTGTATGCACACTTATGATATGTATCAATGTACATATGTATGTGCATTGCGCTTGTTTGTCTAATCGCTTATATATCTTGTATATTATATATATGCAATCATAGCATACCATATTTTGGTTACTATGTATATATTTATGGCTACAAGTATGTATGTGTGTGTATTAGCGTCTCAGTTTTCTCAGGCGAGTGCCTAGGCAAGTGCCTAGCGCCTCGACCGTTTTGGACCCCCTTTGCCTTTTAGCAGCTCTCGCCTTTGACAGCCTTGCCTAAGATCACACTCTGATACCAAGTAAAACAAAATAAAGCAACTCATTCTTCAATAAATCCTACATCTCTTTATATAGAAGAGAGGTGAGGGAAAATTACACATGTTCAGATAAAAATAGAAATAACAAAAGCACCAAAAGCAAGATAACAGAAATAAATAAAGACAAAGAGCACAAGTTAACAATGCGCGTAAGCTCTCTCTAAGGCCATAGATAGCCTTATGTAACCTGCAAACCTTGGTACACTCCCCCTCTAAATCAAATATAAGGGGTTGCTGCATATAAAGTTCTTCTTAGAGATCACCAAAAAGAAGCATTTTTAACATCCAATTGATTGAATGGCCAATCAAGGTGAGCAGGATATATACTGTAGGCAATCTCACCACTAAGGAGGTGTATGTGAGAGGAAAAGAATGTTCCAATTCATCAAAGAAACCTTAGCCACTCTTTTACAAAAGAAAGCTAGTGGAAAAATTACAGAGACAACCACAGAAAATATAAAAAGTGTAATAACCCCCGCAAATACATCAACACTCCCCCTCAAATTGGAGCATATATGTCAATAAGCCCCAACCTATTACATAAAAACTCGTCTTTTCTTTTTAAGAACCTTGGTTAGAATATCAACTAGTTATAGCTCGAAGGTAATATATGGAGTAATGATCTTCCCTTCCAACACAGCATTGCGAATGAAGTGGTACTTGACCTCAATGTGCTTCGTTCACTAATGGAAGACAGGATTGGAGGCAATATACGTTGTGAACTTATTGTCACAATCATAATTCCCAGGTCCTGCAGAAAACCCACACATGCAGCATGGGCCATAGCATGATACTCTGCCTCTACACTAGACCGAGCAATCACACTCTGCTTCTTGGTCCTCCAGGACACAATTCCTACCAAGAAACACCACATAACCTGAAGTAGATCTCTGATCATCGATGGATCCTACATAATCTACATTAGAGCACGTTGTGATATTCATAGATCCATTATCCCTGTAGGAGAATCCCAGACCAAGACTCCTCTTAAGGTATCTCAAAATGAGACATACCTCACACCAATGACCATATTGTAGGGCCGACATACGTTGACTAGCTTTGCTAACAACATCCCACCAATGACCATATATGGACATGTCACTATTAAGTATAACAATCATCCCACTAAGCTCATGTATCATGTGACATCTTCATAAAGTGGATCATCTCCATCAACATGTCGTTATGCCTCAACTGGAATACAAGATGGTTTGGCCCCAAGCAATTCAACCTCCTCAAGTATCTATAAGATATATTGCCTCTGAAACATAAACAGATGTGATCCCTGTCGAACCACCTCAATGCCAAGGAAGTACCTGAGGTTACCAAAATCCTTTATCATAAAAGTGGACTTAAGAAGCTCCTCAATTTTACGAATACCTTCCTCATCATCTCCTATCAGAACCATACTGTCCACATAAACTGCTAGGATCACAACACCACGACCTGTGCATCGAAAAAAAATGGAGTGCTCGGAGGATGACCTCTAGAACCCAATCTGTTGGATCTCATTGCTAAGATGCGTAAATCTGACCCTAGGACTCTGCTTTAAGCCATAAATAGCCTTCTTCAACCAACACACCTGCTCCCCCTGTATCCTGTAATCTGGTGGTTGTCTAACACAGCCTCCATCCTCTATTGACTACTACTAAAATAATAATACAAATGAAGGAAATGCAGACCACTAGAGAAAAGGTCCCCATATAATCAATCCCATATGCTAAGTAAAACCCCGAGCTACAATCTCGCTTTGTACCTGTCAATTATGCCATCTGTAAGATACTTGATGGTGTATACCCATCGACAATTTACCACTGTAGCATCAATGGGGCATGGAACCAACTCCCAGGTCCCTTGGATCAAAGCGCCTCCATCTCCTCACTCATAGTAATGCGCCATCTAGAATCCTATAAGACCTGGGCATAGTCCCTGGGAATAGTTGTAGCAGTAATAGCAGTAACGAACTGTCTAATCTCCCCCTATAAATGTGAAGTCCCAATATAATGGGACATAGGATGTAGGGTACATGAACGAGTGGGCTTCCTCAACGCAATAGACCTCACAACATTTAATCCTGAATCATCCGGAATAACAGCAGTGGTAGGTGAAGAGGAATCATGAACCTGAGAAGAACTAGGAAGGAAGATTGGAAGGACGATTGGACAACGACAGTACACCTATGTCTCCCTAGGGGCCAACTCAAGGCTAACACTCTCCTCAGAATAATATGGTACTCTCTCAAAAAATGTAACATCTGTCGTCACCACATAACGCTTGTGAATAGGATTATGGCATCTATATCCCTTCTGGGTCTGTGAGTAGCACAAAAAGATACACTTCACCGCCTTCGGGGTGAACTTATCCTGATTCCTATGTGACTAAGCAAAGAAGGTCCTCCCAAACACATGCAGAGGTAAAACAAAAGGCATGTCACAATCTGGGTGCAAAACCTGGTATAGTATTCGCCCCTGGAGAATGGAAGATGGGATCCTGTTGATCAGGTATGCAATAGTAAGTATGGCGTCCCCTTAGAAATGCTTTGGCACCTTCATGTGTATCACCAAGGTCCGAGCAATGTCAAGAAGATGCCTCAACTTCCACTCTGCCATGTCATACTGCTGAGACGTGTGAGCGCAGGAAGTCTAGTGAATGATCCCATGAGCACTAAAAAACTCATGCATCTCCCAATGAACGAACTCAAGAGCATCGTCGCTCCAAAAGATCTATATGGTGGTGGAGTACTGCATCTAGACTTCAACAACAAACTTCTGCACAATCTGGGGAATCTCAGATCTGGCCCTCATTAGGAAAAAACATGTAAGATGACTATAATCATCTACAAACACTGCATAGTACTTGTACCGACCAATACTCTACACTCCCGCTGGCCCCCACACATTGTAGTAAACCAAAGAAAATGGTGTCATACTAACCCCATCACGTCGTCGTGGAAAGGTGCTCTTATGATATTTCCCCAATTGGAAATCCTTGCACTATAATGTCAATGTAGCGGGCAACTTGAGATACATCTGACGCATCTTCCCAACTAACGGATGACCAAGCCGTCTATGCCAATGGCAAGGATCACTGGCTATGGACACTGCTCCAACAAACAAAGTATATGCATCCAAGTAGTAGAGTTCATCTCTCTTGATTCCACAACCAATGATCTCATTAGTGCATCTATCCTCAAAGCAACAATGTTTGTCATCAAATATCACTCTGCACTCGAGATCCTTACACATCTTGCTAATAGACAATAGGCTCATGCGAAACTTCGGAGATGGTGCACATCCCCAATCCTCAAAGTGGGGTAAGCTTGGACCTCTTCAACTGTGGTAATCGAAGAGGTTGCACATTGGCCACTCGAACCTCTCGGATTCCACATGGCCTAGGTACATTCTTCAACTCATATGCTCTCCCAGTAACATGAATAGAAGCACCCGAATCAATGACCCATAGTTTGGGCCTCTTCTAGCTCTTCATTGATACCTTATGAACCAAAAGACCAACACAGTATGAATCTGATTTTTGCCCCTTTCTTGGACAAAAACAACTCTTCTTGCATGAGAGAGCTTATCACCAACCTAAGAACCAAAATCCCTTATGAGAGAAGGCTCATCACGTGAGGAGACTCGAAGCAGGGAACTAGCAACTGCAACAACAGCCACAGCAGCATCGGCAACAAATCAACAACAGCGTGGAACCTCACCGACTGATCCTCATCGATGACACTGCTCACCAGCAGACCACCCAGATCAGTAACGACCACGTAGGAGACCCCTTGGTGGTTGCTTTCCCCACCGCAGCTCATACCAAGGCCTAATGAACTCCCATCTTTGATCATCTTGCCGAGAGCGAAATCACCAAGGAATTGGTGATTCAATCGTGATTGAGTTGATATTTAGTGGGATACCAAAACTCCGATCTAGGATCGTTGCTCTAATACCATATCAAAGGAAAAGAATGTTTTAATTCATCAAAGAAACCCTAGTATTTCTTTTATTGAAGAAGGTTATTGGGAAAATTACAAAGGCACCCACATAAAATATAAAAAGTGTGAAAACCTCCCATAAATATATCAATAGCAACAGTGTCAAAATAGTCAATCCCATAGGTCTACATGTACCCTTTTGCCACTAGTCTCACTTTGTACTGCTCCACAGATCCATTAGGCAAGTACTTGACAATGAAGACCCACTTGCATCCTACTATAGTGGTGTCAAATGGTGGGTTGACAAGGCTCCATGTCCCTTGTGACCTTAGTGCTGGCATTTCATCCTCCATGGCTTTCCACTACTTTGGATCTCTAAGTGCCAACTAATGCGTAGCAAGAACCTATGTACTAAATAAAGCTGAGATAAAGTATTCCGGAGATAAATTGGCTAAAGATGCATGCTTAGAGATAGGGTGTAGAGTGCATGTTCTAGTCCCCTTTCTCAATGCAGTCGATAGATCAAGATCATCATCTCCCCAACTATCTATCAACTTCTCGGTGGAGACATGCTCTAGTGGTGAAGAGATAACCTAAGGAACTAAAGTATTTAATGCAACAAAGTTAGAAGGATTGTCAATACTTGCAGAGGGAGGAATTACTTACAAGGGTTCGGATTTTTAACGTACTTAACGAGCTAATTAAAATCTTAATTTGGTTGCTTAATGGTGAATTAAGGGCATTGAAAAATAAGTAACCCCTTAATTAATAACAAATGTGTAAGTTTAACAAATGTTGTAAGGGATTTTTTATGAAGAAATATTGTTGGTGACCTTACTTGGAACCTAAGAAATTAGGTGGAAGGACCTTAGCTGCAAAATTCTCGCTCCTTATATAAGTAAAGGTAAATTAAAAATAAAAAGAGAAAACTTCATTTGCTTCTTCCCCAAGCAATTTCTCCCTTCTCCACTGATGAACAGCTCTCCCTCTCCTCTCTACCTTGTACCACCCGCCAGCTACCCCTGCACAAGCCACCACTACCACCGCTATCACCGGAGGAGTTGTTGCAGCTACTACTACTACCACCACCAAAGTTGTTAATGCAATGTGTGTGGTGAAAGGAAGAGAAAAAGAGAAGAAATAGGAAGCTTCACCTCCAAAGTAGGGATTTTCCCTCTTGTTTTACCTTCTCTTGATTTCCTGGTATTAGGATCGATAGAGGGAAGCTTTCGAGGTTGCGAATCAGTCCGTGCATGTGGTTTTGGGTAGCATGAGAGCAAGCCCTTTTCATGTGTTGATCTCAAGGGTTATGAGGGGTTATCTTGGCATTAGGGTTTTAAATGAATCGAAAAGATTTTCCTCGATTTTTCCTTGTTACATGCATTCATTTAATGCTTGAAAATGCTTGGGTTCGCATTTTGATCATGTTGTAGTTGTGTAGTGATGGTGGATAGTCGTGTAGGGGATTTGGTGTTCGGAACTGAGTGTTGTCGGCACCTAATACCAGTACTACTAATACCGGTACTAGTTGGCTCAACATCGGCCTAAAAGGGATACAAGTTTGGAACTGAAGGCACCCAGTACCGATACTGCTGCTTAGTACCGATACTGGATGAGTTCAGTTGACCATGATTGTGAATGCCTGGTACCGGTACTAGTGCTTAGTACTGGCACTATATAGGATTTGTGGAATGGTACTAGAGGTGCCTAGTACTAATACTAAAGTTTAGTACCGGTATTGGCTGGTCTGTTGAGGTTGTGTTGTCGGTGCCCAATACTAGTACTAGAGCTCAATACCGATACTGGCACACTATAGCCCGGTTAGACAGTAGGTGCCTAACACCGGTACCCAAGCTAAGTACAAACACTAGTGCACATGTTCCAACTTGTTTAACTCATTGATGCATGGACCTCATGAGCACTTTAAGGAGAGAATTAAAAGTTGATTTAATCCAAGTAAAGGTCTAAACACACTATGTTGAACCTGTCAATGACTCAATTGGAGTCTGATAAATGGAAATGCTTGGATCCCAAGATTTTGGGTAAGACCCTAGGTAGGTCTTTAGGGTTGCCTAATCTGGTACCGATCAGGGAAAAAAGTGACTAAGGAGCGATTAGGTCAAATAGGTGAACTCATAGGGCAAGACACCAGGACTTTGTGAGCAGCGAGTTCACTGTTGCGGGTTGGAAGCTCAAGAGTCTAGGTAGCTAGAGGCTACTGGAGTTTAGCCTCGAAACTAGAATAGTTCCTGGTTGAGGATTCGTCAGGTGTCGTCATGGAGATGAGGCCTTCGGTATGTCTTGAGTCCAAGTCGACAAGAAGCACCCTAAGATCTTGTGTGGAATAGTTTTCCAGGGATCTCAACTCCATGACTAGAGCGATCTTATGTGAAATAGCTTTCTAAGGATTCTCGAGTGACAAGGATCATAAGGATTTTGTATGGAATAGTCTTCCAGGGATCCAAACAAGCGAAAGTATAAGATCTTGTGTTGAATAGCCTTCAAAGGATTCCGACATCAAGAAACGCATGATCTTGTGTGGAAAAGCTATCTAGGGATCATAAGAAGCGAGAAGTCGCTCCCGCTAAATTATTTGGACTAAGTGCTCAGGGATGTCTTGTATGGAATAGCTTTTCAGGGACTTTAAGTACAATCAACGTTTCGGCAACCAGAGTAGGCATCATTTGTTTAATGGACATGAGTGCTCTAATTTTTCCTCTGGCCAAGGAGGGGTTGTTGTACAAGTGTACCATTAGCATGGTTTTAAAAAACTAGCCTTGAGGCAAGGCGGAAGAAAATCGTCCCAAGGCTAAAGCCTCGAGGTTACAGTGTTATAGAGCAACCTATACCCATCACCCAACCCTAAACAATGACCTTAACATCTCAAGTCCTAAAAACTCCATCACCCTTAGCTGTTGCAAGTCATTCTCCATCTTTGGACTCCTCAATTACCATTGCCAATGGTTGTTGCTACATCACCAGTTGCCAGTTACCTCCCCTACATACTATCCCTTACCAATTTATCCCCTCTCCATTGCCCACGGTTGCCCTCTTCCCCTTTCAAGTCTCAACCTCACTTCTTGCTGTTGTTGGTAAGAGTCTCAACCTCTCTTGAGTTACACATTACATTTTTTCTTATTACTTTTACCTTTAATTTACTATTTAGTTATGTTAAAGTATGTTTGAATGTTTTATGTAGTTAGTTTATATGTTATGCGATCACTGCATTGATTTTTTTTTTAAGAGGCTATATGGTAATTATTTACTTAAATATTGTTGTTACATGTTTATTATTGTTATTCTCTCAAAAAAATATTTTTTTAATTATTATTTTGATTTTTTTCAGTACTATTATGTGACTAGTATTTTGGTTTTCTGAAGAATTTACATATTGTGTGAAACTTATATGTATTTAAAAGTCAAAGGAAAATACTATCGAGCTGTGGTAAGACCAGCCATGTTGTATGGTTCTGAATGCTGGGCTATAAATTATAGGCATGTACAGAAGATGTCTGTGGCAGAAATGAAGATGTTAAGATGGATGTGTGGTCATACAAGAAAGGACCGTATTTCAAATGAATTTATTAGAAACAGGGTTAGGGTGGCACCGATAGAGGATAAAATGAGAGAGACCCGTCTAAGATGGTTTGGACATTTACAAAGAAGGCCACTAGATGCTCCAGTTAGGAGATGTGAGAAGTTGGAGGCTGAACCCGCTAAGAGGGGGCGAGGAAGACCAAACAAGTGTTGGAAGGAAACTATTAAGTATGACCTCAATTACTTTAATTTAAGTCCTAAAATGGCTGAAAATCGATCTGTGTGGAGGCAAAGAATCCATATAGCCAACCCCACTTAGTGTGGGAAAAGACTTGGTTGTTGTTGGTTGTTAATATTAGTTTATATGCGAATATTGCGTGTACTATACGATAATAATATTTAGTAATGGACATTTAAATGTTGTGATAAAGCAAAAATAGCATGAAAGTATGTTTCTACATTATTTTTTCATTATTAGCATTTACCAATATATATTTGTGTCATTTTTTCTTATTTTCCATCCAAAAATTGAGGCTTACACCTTGAGTGCCTCGAGGCTTAGGTCTCACCTCGATGAAGGCAAACCACCTCTCATTTTTTAAAACCTTGACCATTAGAGAGGGTACAACAAGATCTTCCATAAGAAGGTTTGATTTATCACTCCAAGGATTGGAGTGGCAGATAACAAGATCTTGGATCGTCAAGATAGTTATCTTAGAAAGTGTAGCATTAATCAACGAGAACGATTAATGGGGTTTGGACCACGACGGTTGGTAAGGTAGATCCAAGTTAGGAGTCAAAACATGGAACTTTGGGTTTGGGCTAACAATCTAGCTAGCCAGTGAAATAATACACTACCTTAATTTTCTTGAGATACAATAGTTGCTTATCCTCTACTGAGCGAATTGACTCATCCCTATTTTGTGACCTACTTTCAAGTTATTGCTGTCATGCATCCCTAACGTGCAAGATTTGTTGCAATGCAGGATTTATTGAGTGTCACTCAACAGGTAACCTTGATGCTTTTGTTTTATGATGGATTTCTTTTTATATGCCAGTCTGGTGCATGTTTAATTTCCATTGAGAAATTTCATTTATTTTTCACATTTTCTTCTGTTTTGTTAATTAATGAAACTCTTCGTAGCTCAACTTTGTATAGTGCGATCTGAATTAAATAAACCAGCGCCTCTTCCGTTGCCACCCCGGAACTCCAACCTTCATTGAGGGCCAAGTTTTTGGGGCATGACATTACCTTAGGGGTAGATGATGGCGCAGGCACTGAAGGAGGAGAGGGATCCCATTGACTAGTCTGAATCATTTGTCATCTTGTCCCACCTCAGGCATCGGTCTCTAATTAGCATCAGGAGTCAAAATAAGGACCAACTCACTCTTAGGGTCAAAAGCCACAATACAAGGGCCTGTTGAAGAGTTATAAGAGACCAACTCAAAGAATGAAACAACACTAACATAGTGGCATCTGCTGACCAGGTCTAGACACCTTAACCCTTTTGAGTCCAAGAGTATCCCACAAAGGTGCCATTGATAGCACTGGGTGATAATTTGTTCCTATTGGGACTAGAGATATGAATAAAGGACACACACCCAAGGACTTTTGGAGGAACCATGAAGAGTTCCTTGTTAAGAAACAAGAGAGACTAGAGAACCTCCTCATCAAGGATGATAGAGGGCATACAATTTATCAGGTAGCATGCAATGAGAATAGCATCTCACCAATCGGGGAAAGGAACATTGTTCTGAATAGGGAGGGTTCAAGCAACATCATCTAGGATATGGCAATGCTTTCTCTCAACAACACCATTCTGCTGAGAAGTATAGAAACAACTAGTCTAGTGGATCATCCCATGCCTCAGGAACAAGGACTGAAGGGAATATATACAAAATTCCAAGACATTTTCAATTCTAATAATTTTAACATGGGCACCAAAGTAATTATTTTAAAAAGAAAATTTTTTATTACACTGCCAACTTTAGATTTAGACTTCAACAAAAAGACCCATGACAATCTAGAAAAGTCATCAACCACTATAAGATAAAACTTGTGCCCCATACAATTAGGAGCATGACTCAGACCCCAAACATCAAAATGAATCAACTAGAAAAGAAATCGTGAACTACAACACTACCGACTAGGAAATGAGCTCTTATAATGCTTTCCTAATTGACAAGTCTCACACTGAAAAGTGGCGGTAAACGGAATCTACAATATGACACATCTCAGCTTCGTCAAAGGATGCCACAGATAACTAGAAGAGTCTCCAGTAAAAATACTAACCTGGCCAATATAGGGTGACTGTAGAAGGCAATAGGCCCCCCTTCCTCATGGCTACAACCAATCACCTGTCCCGTCAGTATACCTTGAAATACAAGAGACAACATCAACAATGGCTCAGCAATTCAATTCTTTTGTAAGAGGGCTACCTGAAAGGAGATTTAAAGGAAAATCTGTTGCATGGAGGGCGTTTTGTAGTTGTATGTAAGGGGTTATCTAAACCTCTGCGATGGGGGAATTATGTCCATCTACAACAACGATGATCGTCCTGACGAGTCTGGTTATAATCTAGCAAACTGCTGAGCCTTCCTACAAATATGTCAAGAGGCACCAAAATCACCCAACCAATCTACATCATCAATCCCAACATGACAGGCAAGACATATAACTGAGGACTTAGCAATAGCAGAGTATCTCCAAATCTAAAAGAAGAGCTCAAAGCAGCAGCTAGAGGTGCTGATATCCCATGTTAGGATAGCCTCTAAATCAAATCATGATACTCAACTCTGGAAATAGGAGCAAGCTCAGGACTAATCTCTAAACCAGCTATAGCCTGATGAGCACAGGTAAACTATCCAGTACCTCTACCTCTTCCTTAAGAGCCAGTCATGGCTGATGTGTGCTCAACACAAATAAAGGGCAAGAGCAATACCACAAGTCTGCTCAAGCAGTTATATGGCTCTTCCATAGTCTTTATCTTAGGCAACGTCAACATCTGACATCATGTTGTCTCGTAAGCAAGGTCCAACCCCGCCAAGGAATGTCCTACCATGGTTTGTGCCCTGCAAAGTTTCTGTGACTTGCAAAAGGACACAAGTGTGTAGGCGCTCAGGCTCTCAAATGCCGACTTAAGCGCAGAGTAGCACTAAGCAAGTGGCCTCCCATCTTGCCTCATGTGGGCAATCTCATAATGAAGCTATAGAAAACGTGTTGCATTCTCATCTTAAGAATGTGTGGGGACGTACTTACAACATCTCTTTTGCCATCTTGTAGTACATAATCTCAGTGGTGATCCTTTATATGGTAGCATTCATAATCCATGCTCTAACCATGGCGTTGCCCTTTTTCCAACTGGCATACCTGCCAACCTTCTTGATGGGCTCTGATCAAGTAGCATATGCTCATTATCATGACCCTCAACTACATTGAGGATCAATTGTGACCACAGTGCATAATTGAACCTATAAAACTTCATGATCAAGCCAAAAAAGGGGTTCTTAAATTCCTCATGGCTTCCTTCTCCTTGAGCGGGAGAATCGACGACTTTGAAAGCCATAATACCCACAATCTTAGACCTAATCTTCACTTCGGATGCACACCAATCATCTATTTTCCTGTTCATAGAGTTATAAAGGAGAAACCAGCAATGTTGTAAAAGTCGGTAGTCGATATTCAATCGGTCAGGCCATTGACTAAGGAGTATACGGTATACGGGGGAGTGTCGGGGAGTACTCGGTCGGGTGTGTGTGTGTGTGTGTGTAGGCACACACATATCAAGAAGTAAAATATATCATTACATAAAAGTAAGCATATTCAAGTTCAAGGTTATAAAATAAGCTACAAATTATAAACAATATCAAATTCATTACAAATTTAATAATTAAATCAAGGTATAAACCATTACAAATACATTACCAATGACAGAGCAACACAAGCCAAGAATTAATATATGCTTGAATCAAATACATTATAATATATGCTTTGGCGATGGAGGATTTTTGCTTGGTCGAAGAGGAGTCTTGGGTGAAAATAAATGATTTTAAGGGAGTGGTCAGGGAGGGGCATCGAGTGGGATTTTATTTAACCTAAAAAAAATAATATACCTACATACCTATTTTTCCCTCTATGCAAAAATCGACCTATTACTCGATCGACTACACCGACTACTTAGCCGAGTAGTCGATGTTGCTAACTATAGGCCCAACTATGGGTTATTCAATCAGTAGGACACCACATAGGAATACTCGACCGAGTAGGCTGATTTTACAACATTGGAAACCAACACTTAACCTCACTATCGCTCAATACAAGCCATGAAACAAGCTAGAAATTGCTCCTTGACAAAGCTCCAACAGTCGCTCCAACAATCTGATGGTCGTCGATCAAGGAAGAGAAAGGAGTGAGTTAGGGCGACATCAGCGATGTCTTAAGAGAGATAAGAGGAGGCCTTCTTGAGATAAGAAGCCTCAAGAAGGCCTCCTTCTACTACTGTACCAGCGCTGACACTAGTAGGCAAAGCCCTACCAACAGCATTACTAGTAAGTGGATGGTGGCCAAAAGGGTCCTGACCGATCGAGGATGAGTTGATGACCCCTTTTGTGTCCTAAGTTAGGCTAGAAAAAGGGAAAAAGGGACCCAATGCCTCCCCTTCTTCTTAGGTACCCAGCGACAATCTTGGGAAGAAGAAGCTCATCAGTGGCACCCTCACCAACGATGATCAACCGAAGGGGGTCCTACCGGTTAACCAACGGCTGGCAACCCTCCGCAGGTTAGACCTCCTCCTAGCACTAGCTGACAAATGGAAGAACATCGAGTCGGAGTCACCTTAAGCTACAACTGCCTCAATTTCTACCTTTAATCCATTCCCTTCTTTAAATCCTCCTGCACTATCGTCTGCAGCCTTTTACGCACTTAACCTTCACCCACAAACAAGGGTTCAACCTCCTCCTTCCTGTCAAGGAGGCTAATAGCCTACAAAGCATCAACTCCTCTTCTCCTGATGCACCACTAAATCCCGCTTAAACTCAACCAAAGCCATTCTAATACATTGAATCTTATTAGCCAAAGTACGTGTTAAATAATATAGATAAGCGAAAGCAATATATCAAAGGCATAAACAATACGAAACACCTGAATTTACATGAAAACCTCCATTCACGAAGAGCGGAGAGAAAATCACGGGAGAAGGCCCCGATAGGGCGAGATTATTTTATTCTTCTCAAAGAAACAAATTGAGATACAATAACCTATTTATAGGCTCCCACACACACCACACTTCTTCATTCTACTATGTGGCACTAAATATACCACTACAACACATTATCTCTCAACACTCCCCCTCAAGCTAGAGTATGGAATGCTCAACTTGCACAAAAGAAATTCCTACTCTATAAGACAAGAAACACAACACAAATAAAATGATATTGTTGGGTCACGGCTTCTTCATGCCTTTTATGTCGCCAACTTCTTTGCATCCCCATCTGGTGTTGTCAGGTCACGGTTGTCTTGTGCCACCAGCTTCTTTGCATCTTTACTTTACTTGTAGATGGGTATAGGTAGGAGTCTGGAAATGAGCCGTAGACAATTGATCAAGTGTTGGTAGGAAAATAAGCTCTCACACTCCCCCTTTCTCACATAAAGAAAAGCTTCTCCCCTTCTCTTTAATTTCATCATCATTTTTTTTTCCCTTGCCCCTTTTTTTCTACTTTTTTTCCTTTCTCCTTTTCTTTATTTTTCCTCTTCCTTTTTTTTCCCCTTTTTTTTTTATCAACTTCCTCTTGTCCTCCCTTTTTTTATTATCCTTTTCCCCTTCTTTCGTAAAGTTAATGAATAAGAGAAACCTAAAGGCCTAAAGATGCAAATAACCTAAAAATACCTCTTCTTTATTAGGGTAAGAACCCATGCGATCCTCACATCACCGCCTCACGCCAGCGCAACTTCGAAGGTCTCCATCTTCCTTGCATCGAGACTCTCACCGTAATCATCGTCGAGCCTCCTCACCGAGCCAGATCTCGCATGATCTTTGCAACCACCATTGCGAGATCAAAGTTGCCATCTTCGCCACTGATCTCAACACTGTGCCTTCTTCTACAGCGTTGCTTCTCTCTCTCTTCTTCCATACTCCACCGCAGACGATGCAGCGAAAGGGCTCCTCCGTCGATGCCAATGCTCGCCCAATCTCTACTCAGCGTGGAAACCATGGAAAAGCACCAACATCGCCGCTGAGCCCTAGTGGCTCCGCCAACCGCCGCTCGAACCTAACAGCATCGCCACGCTCCACCTGGGCTTCCCACAACGCTGCAGCAGCACCTCCAAGACAATTTTCCTTCCTCGCTGCAGCACTAACTTCGCTGCAACCTTCATCTTTTCTTTGCCATCGTCACCTCTTGTATCACCTTGACAGCATCAACCTCACGACCCATCGTCATCTCCAACGCCTCCATTGACACCTTCTGCTGCTACTACTCGAGATGCCCTTGTTAGCACCTCCACAAAACGCAATAACCGAACAAAGATATAACAATAACATTTTAACAAAGAACCCAAGATCGACTTGCTCTGATACCATGTTAAATACTATAGATAAGAAAAAGCAAGATATCAAAGGCATAAACAATACAAAACACTTAGGTCTACATGAAAACCCTACACACAAAGAGTAGGGAGGAAATCACGGGAGAAGGCCTGGATAGGGCGAGATTATTCTATTTTTCGCAAAGAAACAAATGGGGGTACAATAGCCTATTTATAGGCTCCCACACACATCACACTTCTTCATTCTACTATGTGGTACTAAATGTACCACTATAACGCACCTTATCTCTCAACAGTACAAGTAGCCAACATAGAGGCAGGAACCCCAGACCACTTCTGACAAACAAGATCTCTAAATCCCGATTCCTTCAACCAAAACTTTTGAAACTTGAAGTACGTCGAATAAGCCAAGCCTTCATTACTATACCAAAGGAGAGGAGTGTGATCTGAGAAGGGTTTGTCCCTTACCCTCACATCAGCCCCCTAAAAAGCTTCTGCTAAAGCCACATTACAAACAAATCTATCGATTCTTGAGGTTGCACTTACACCACTCCTCCAAGTATATTACGCCCCAGACACAAGCAAGTCCATAAGCTACAAATACTCCATTGTCCTCTAAAAATCCACAGTAGACCTATCACATCTCCCATCTGATCTATCAAGAGAGGATAACATTATGTTGAAATCATTGCCAATCAGCCAAAGCCTTCCATCAACTAGCCTCAATGCCCATGCAATTTCATCTCAAAACTGTGGTCTGGAAGTATCATCAGAAGTTCCATAAACACACAAAATAGATAACGCAAGAACATCAAACTTTCGCATGAAAGAGCCAGTAATCACGCAGGTGGCTAGCAAAGAAGAATTCACTCCAATAAATCTCCATTCCACATCATCATGAGGCCCCCAGACCTCCCCAACACCTTCACCTCCAAATGATCACTAAAACGATCACCATAAAGACCTCTCTTTAACTACAAATCCATAGTGTCAAGATGTGTTTCCTACAACAAAACACAATCCACCCTCCGCTCTACGAGATGGATCTCCAAGCCTCATCACGATGACCGCGAATATTCCCTGATAAGATCTTAACCATCAAACACCATACTCCTTCCCTTGTTAACCTTCTCTAACATTTAGAACTTTAGCAAGACAAAGATCAACCTCTTCCTAAGAATTGCCTCCTTTGGAGGCCTCCTCGTGCACCATCTTATTCTTTCAAATCATCTCTGTTGTAGCATGAACTACATAATAACTTATTTTTCTGCTGCACCACTTTCGCTGAATTTGAAGACCTACATGAGGATAAAGAGTGCCTAGTGCCTAAGGATATCCTTTCCATTTCTCTCACATGCCCTACCACCACTGGAATCAGTTCTTGCAGCAACATCCCTCAAATGAATCTCAAAACTGCTGCCATGGGCTGGATCACCCACAACTCCAGAATCTGCATCGCCCAGACCTTGCTGAGCTTAGTTCACTTCCGCTCTATCAATATCAAACCCTATCAACTCTAGTACATCTGGAAGTATGCGTGGTGGATGCACCCAATCAGCATCATTTGAGCTTCCAAATATCAACCCAAAGGCAACCGACATTGCTGCATCAACCTGCAAAGAAGCAACAAATGAAGAAAAACCAAATTGAAGGGCAGAAAAGGGCCTAATTGGGCCACATGAGGGAAAAAATTGGGATTCAAACTCACCATGCCCGAATCTGAATTTGGATCTGGAAGCCACTTGCGGAGTGCGCATAGAATTTCCCATTTGCTATGCCTTACTCCCCAGCAAATCACTCATCGAAGATTTGTTTTCCAAATAAGGAAAACCATCAACCATAAAATTAGAAAGAGAATTAGGCAAGTTGGTAGGAATACCAGTTGTCCTCGATTCAAAATTTCCTAGAGAACCTACGCACTTGGAGATTGGGTGCCAAACAAACCTCTACTTCCTATTCACTAAAGAAGGCAAGCCTGACCCACAAGCAACCACCGTAGCAATAGGTGGCATGCTACATGACACTAGCATCCATCTCCTTAAAGGAGATAACCTAAGAGAATCCACCATGACACAAAACAACCTTCTCCAAAATCGCTTGACCCACGAACAATACACCTTCAACCACAATTGATGAGCATCTCCTTCAGCCAGACCAATACCTTAACACATTGTAATTCAGGCAAAATACACACAAATCGCCCCAAATACCTTGATAGTTCTCAATCCCAGAGGGATACTAAAAATGTGAATCTTAAAATAATGCCATAAAGGCACCCTCTCATCAAGTGCACCCCCATACAAGCCAGGTAGCCTCCATTTGATGCAAACGTCGGCAAAGCGCGTCCCCCCGAACTTCAACAAATCAACATCGGATTCCAACAACCCAAAGAGGATCAACTTCAACAACATTGCCACCTACCAATCATTCGATGAGAGACCCACCTTAGAAAGCATAGAATGTACCTCAACAACATTAGCCACACCCCAAATGAAGTCACCAATCAAAGAATTTGAGCAAGGAGTCCATAGCTTCCACCACCAACAACCATGGAGCCTCCAACTCCAATGAAGGAGGGTCGTAAGGTGGTGGTGGAAGTCCCTCCTCGCTAACCTTCCTCACTGGACGATCCCACCTCTTTGGACATGATCTCCACCGATGCCCACAGCCCCTACAATGTAGACAAACCAAAGGATCACGACAGTCCCGAGCAAAGTGACCTCTCGATCAACACTCATAGCACACCAAATCTTGAGAGTGATGGAGAGAAGCCCTTCCTCCATTTTCGTAAGGTGGTGGTGGAAGTCCCTTCTCGCCAACCTTCCTCGCTGGACGATCCCTCCTCTTTGGACATGATCTCCACCGATGCCCACAGCCCCTACAATGTAGACAAACCACAAGATCACAACAGTCCCGAGCAAAGTGACCTCTCGATCAACACTCATAGCACACCAAATCTTGAGAGTGATGGAGAGAAGCCCTTCCTCCATTGCCCCCCCCCCCCCACTCCCTCGGTAGTTTTCCTCCAGGTTGACCAAAGTTTTTATGCACCATTACAAGGAGCTTAATTAAACTTTGCCACTATTTCCTCGCTGCAAAAGGATTGTCTTGGGCTTTTTCTTCTAGGTGGCAAGTTTGATTTTTGATGTGAGAAGTCTTTGGGATTTCTACTTGAAAGTAATTTTCCAGTGGGTGCTTGCATTGTAATGTGCCTTGTGTTGGACGCTTTCAAATCTGGAAGTGAGTCCCAGTGGTAAGTAGGTGAGTCCTCTATTGATTGTAATTATTTTTCTCTTATTGTTTTAATGAATCTAGATGGCTACTATATGACGTAGCCTTCCTATTTTATTTCAAAACAAAATTAATTAGATTTAACAAAGATCCAAATTCACTTCTATTCAAACTTCGGATGAGTATTCGGACAATTACAAGGACTATGAGTATTTAGATGAGTATGCTGTCTACCCAACCAACTTTCTAAACACTGAGAAAAACTACAGATCACTACCCCCCTTGTCCTCACATCCTCAAAAGTCAAATGAAAGTGAAATTTAAACACCTCCAAACCTCATCCTGATGAGATTTCTATTAAGGTGAAGTGTAAAAAGCTTCACACAAAATTATTTACAAATGACCATGTCGAGATAATAAGTACGAAACATTACTAGAAAATGAATGTCAAGTTAAGCTTATTGGTGAAGATGGGAAACGAGAGGAAAAGACAAGTTTTTCATTCAACATTTCAAATACACAGACATTGATGTAAAAACCACAGCCAACCCTTTTCCCACGTAAACATGGATGTGAACATCGAGAAGGTTCGGCACAATACAATTTTTCTAAGAAGTTAACTAAGCTACTATGACTTACCTCCTGCAGCTCCTCCACTGCTTCATCAATCCCTGCAACATCACTGAAAAAAACTCCAGTGGAACCCTGACAACAGAAGAGAATTTTAATACCATGCAAATGGTATTTCAAACAGAACAGGCAGCAGCATATAATCAGGAACTAACATCAACTCGGGCCTGTGGTTTCGATTGGCTAAATTCAATGCCTTGCCATATATCCTAGAGGTTCACCATGAGAACAAAAAGGAATATTTATGTTACTGTTAACAAATAATCATTTGTTAAAAGCATACAGCACTATAGCACAATAGAGAGAGAGAGAGAGAGAGAGAGTTTACCCATTTTCTAAAGTTCTTAGGTCTCCTTGAAAGAGTGAAGCGTATAAGAAGAACCATTGTTATTGAAACGAACAGGATTGGTTTCAGTGCCTTCACACTGTCTGATAAACCACCGTAAGTGTAAAATTCTTTCATTCTTGACAAAGTACCTCCGTAACCAAAAATATTGTCAATATTATCACATGCTCTTTGAGCAATCTTAAATACAATGCCAAGCAAAAGCTTAGCAAATGGTTTGGCAGAAGGCCAAACTACATATATGCAAAAGGCATATAAGGAACTTGTGACGACAAAAACAGCTGATGCAATAAAACCCCCAACAAGTCCAGCAGCCACTGCTATCACTGCTGTAACCACACCAAGTTCAGCCATTATTCTGCTAGATATTGAAGAAGCCACAGGATTAGGACGTTCCAATACTTTCCCCACATACGGCTGCAAAAGAAATACAATCCCCAGTCAACAACGAGAAAAAAAAAGGAATATAGTCTCCCAAATTGCTAGCAGCTTAAGATGGCATGAAGCAACAAACAATCCATGATGCGATAAAACTATTACAAGGGCATTAAACATACATTTACATTGTTGATAAGCAGAAACCTTAGGTAAGTAATGAAGATTATTCAAATCAAGATAATAACCTCAATCACATTTCATGGTAAAACCAGCCAAGATTCGTTTGATGTATCAGTCTGGCTACTCAGAAAACGACAAAAGATACCAACTAGTGATGCTACAGAGCTTGGATCTGAGCCACGTGTTAGGGAGAATGAGATCCTTGTTTAAAAGACCAGCCCTCAGCAGGGCTTGTTTTGCAATACAACATTTTCTCCTGAATGCATCCAGCTACACACATGCAATATCAGTGCATAGCAAGCCTCCCCACCCCGGCAACCACCCAAGTAACACATGCATGCACACACATCCACCGACAGTTGAAAAAGAACAAAAAAAGAAAAAAAAGCATAATCATTTTAGGGACAAGTAGCCAATGGACGGATGCCCAAACTCAAAGCCAGGTTGGGGTGGACCAACATCTGCCATGACCGAAACACAACTGAGCCAATTACAAACTGAACAATTCTGAGCAATTACCACATCACAATATCCCTTCATTTTGTGGCACCCACGAGGAGAATGTGGATTGAAATTTGTTTTAAGGCTGCCAATTAATAATGGCTATTTGGTAGAAGACACCGTGGGGTGCATTTAAAGCATGTTCTCAAAATTATTTCAGGGCTCTTTTCACTAGGCAAAGCAACATGATAAAATACACCCTGCA
The DNA here is from genome assembly GCA_037157565.1 of Thalassia testudinum. Classification (NCBI taxonomy): domain Eukaryota; kingdom Viridiplantae; phylum Streptophyta; class Magnoliopsida; order Alismatales; family Hydrocharitaceae; genus Thalassia; species Thalassia testudinum. The sequence continues at coordinate 53,257,109 of JAZHRO010000025.1, read as the reverse complement.
GAAGCACCCTATGGTGTCTACAAACTATTTCACAATGGAGACTTGCATGTTGTTATCTGTGAGTTCTGCTAGAGGTGAAAATTACAAAAGGAACAACCATAGCCCTCTTCAACAATTTTTGCGTCCTTTCCAAAGAGGCTTATGCCACAGCCTCATTTGGAATCCTGGTCTCTAAAATGGCTGCAATCGCCAGGTAGCAATGGTCATGGTCAAGCAGCTACCCTTTTCTCATCTTTTATGAACCCATGCGGGTTCAGCACTAATGCGATGGACAGCAATGGATCTTTCACTTCCAAGAGTTCTATCATAAGAAACAAGCAAAGCCCTCTTTTGAAAAGAGAGCATGTTAGGACTGAAATGGAGGTCATGTGTGCCTATAGGCACTAGGAAAAATTATTCAGATACCCTTACCATAGATAAAATAATTAAAAACATAAATAATATAACACTTTACACTTCCCCTCATGCTGAAGTATAAACATTTAATATGCTTAGCTTAGAACATAAACATTCTAATCACTTTTAGGAGAGTGCTTTAGTAAATATGTCTGCAATCTACTCCTCAGTGGTAATGTAGGGTATCAAAATCTTTCCCTCCAATATAACATCCCTTTTAAAGTGACAATCCACCACAATATGCTTGGTCCTTTCATGAAATACAGGATTGTTTGCAATGAAGGTAGCAGCTTTATTATCACAATACATAGGCATAACATCAAACATAATAATACCCAAATCGTACATAATTGAGCGCACCCACAATAGCTCACAAGTGGTATGTGCTATTGCTCTGTATTCAGCCTCTGCAAACGACTATGAAACCACATTCTACTTCTTGCTATGCCAAGTAACAAGATCGTCACCAACAAAAACACAATATCTAGTGGTGAAGCGTCTATCTTCATATGCCCTAGCAAAATCTACATCAAAATATCCCCATATGTTAAGGTGTCCATGCTTCTAAATCGATAGGCCTTTTCCAGGTGCCTTTTTTAAGTATCTCAAGACCTAGCAAACTCCATCCCAATGTATCTCTCTGGGAGACTATATAAACTAGCTCAAATAGCCAACAGCAAAGACAATATCAAGTCTAGTCACCGTCAAGTAGAGTAGCTTCCCTACCATAGTACAATACTTGATTATATCAAATAAAGGTGGATTGTCTGAATCAGCCCATGGTAAAGAAGGATCCATAGGAATTGAAGCAAGCTTAAAACTAAGCATTCTAGCATCCTTAAGCATGTCATAACAAAGTGTGGATGAAGAGAAGTTTTGGCTTTCTACATAGCTTCTTTGTCATTTCCTGTCAACAAAATATCATCTACATAGGCAATCAGAATAACTGACTCATTCTCACCATGCATAGTAAAAACAGAATGATCAGTAGTGAACCTTTGGAAGCCATACTCCTGAACCGCCCCACTAAACCTCTCAAACCAAGCACATGAGCTTTGTTTCAACAGATAAAGTGCTTTTCTCAGCTTATAAACTTTCTGACACTCCCCCTAAGTAACAAAACCTAGAGGTTGCTGCCTATACATCTCCTCAAGCAGATCACCATACAGGAAGGTGTTCTTAATGTCAAGCTAGAAAATAGGCCATCCATTATTGACAACCAATGAAAGAAGCATCCCGACTGAGTTCAAACGTGCCATAGGTGAGAATGTCTCAAAATAGTCCACTTCAAGGGTTTGTGTATACCCTTTGGCTACTAGCCTTGCCTTCTACCGCTCAACAAACCCATCCAAGCGACATTTCAAGGTAAACACCCACCTACACCCCACAATTGTTGCACTTCGAGGTAGGTCAACAAGTTCCCAAGTATGGCAAGACAAAAGAGCAACCATTTCCTCCTCCATAGACAGAGTCCAGGATGGGTCTTGAAAGGCCACTGTATGATTCTGCAATATAGACTGCGTTGAAAAGAAAAGAATGTCTTATTCTCAAATGGAAAACCCTAGCCTCTCTTTTATAATAGAGAGGTTTGGGAAGATTACAAAGATACCCCAAAAGTAAGATAAATAATAAAGAGGTCCTTAGGCTTAACACTCCCTCTCAAGTTAGGGCATAGATATCTACAAGACCCAACTTGTCGCACAAGAAATCAAAATGCTTCTTCTTAAGAGCCTTGGTAAATATATCAGCCAGCTGAAGCTCAGAGGAGACATATGGGGTACTAATCTTACCACAAAGAACAGCATCACGAGCAAAATGGCAGTCAACCTCGATATGCTAAGTCCTCTCATGAAAAATCGATTTTAAGGCAATATAAGTGATAAATTTATTGTCACAGAGTGGAACAGGTATAGTAGCCTAGATACCAAGATCCTACAAAAATGAAACAATCCACATAATCTCACAAGCGACCTGTGCCATAGTTCTATACTCTGCCTCAACACTCAAACAAGCCACAACACTTTGTTTCTTGCTCCTCCAAGAGACTAGATTCCCCCCAAGATAGACTGTAAAGCCTAAAGTAGAGCGTCGATCATCGACAAACCCGACATAATCTACATCAGAGTAAGCAAGTATATCTAAGTTACCACCATTTCTATAATACATCCATCTACCTGGTCTCCCCTTGAGGTACCTCAAGATGAGACAAACCTCACGCCAATGGCTATAATGTGGAGCCTGCATGTACTGGCTAGCTCTACTCACTGCAAAACTGATATCAGGCCTCATGATGGTAAGATAAAGTAAGCGACCCATTGTACTACGGTAAGAAGTAACATCCTTATACAATGGATCCTCCTTATCAGAAGAATGTGCAAGCGGTGGCTCCACAGGTATACCAAAGGGCTTACTACCGAGTAAACCAGTCTCCTAAAGTATCTGAAGAGTATACTACCTCTGTGACAAGGACAAACCTGACCTCTGTTGTATTGCCTCAATCCCCAAGAAGTATCTTAACTCTCCCAAGTCCTTAGTAACAAAGGTAGAGACTACAAGAAGGACTTAGTCTAGGCAATCGCATCCTCATCATCACCAGGGAGAATCATATCATCCACATACACAGCTAAGATAACAACATGGGCATGCCCTCCATACTCAGTCTTCCTGATGAAGATAGAGTAATCAAAAGTAAAGCACTAGAACCCAATCTTCTCAATCTCTGTATTAAGCCTCTCAAAGTAGGCACAAGGGCTCCGCTTCAATACATATATCACCTTTCTCATATGACAAACATGCTCCCACTAACTGCTCTAACCTAATGGTTGTCTCATGTACGCCTCCTCAGATAAATCACCATATAAATTTTTAATATCAAGCTGATGTAAAAGCCATTTCCTAATCACAGCAACAGAAATGATAATCCTGACAAACATAATACGAGCCACAGGAGAAAATGTCTCAAAATAATCTACCCCATATGTCTGAGTAAAGCCTTTAGCAACAAGCCTGACCTTATACCTATCCACTGTCCTATCAGGCTTATACTTAATAGTGTAGACTCAGTTGCAATCCACCACAATAGCATCATCAGGACAAGGTACTAACTCCCAAGTTTATGACTGTAAGGCCTGTATCTCCTTGTCCATCGTAGCCTGCCACCTAGGATCACAAGAGGCTTAAGCAAAATCCTTGGGGATGGTAGAAGCAGTAATAGCTAAAGCAAACTAATGAACACCATCCTCAAGATGAGCAACACCAGTGTACTAAGAGAGAGGATGGAGCGTACACACTCTACTGAGTCTCCTCAGAGGTAACTACTATGTATCTAAGCTACTCTCATCTGCTAAATCAGAACAAGACCCAATGTCTGGTGAAGTGTGTGGCCTCCAATGGTAAACTTGAGGCTCCTCCAGGGTAGCCTATATAGACGTTCCTTCTGAGAAGTAAGGAATCTTCTCAAAGAAAGTAATATCTACAGTGACAACATATCTCATGCAGCTCAAGACATAACACCTGTATCCTTTCTGGGTTCTGCAATACCCAAGAAAAACGCATTTGACTACCCTAGAAGAGAACTTGTCATGATTGTCATATGCTTAGACAAAACAAGTACACCCAAACACCCTCAGGGGTAAAACAAAGGGCCTGTCACAATCTGGATGAATCACCAGGAAAGGAATCTATCCTCGAAGAACTAACGAAGGTACCTAATTAATTAGGTAGGCTGCAGTGGGTATGGCATCTCCCCAAAATTGCTTAGAAACCTTCATATGGATTATCAGGGTCCCAGCAATGTCCAGAAGACGTTAAAGCTTACGCTCAGCCACACCATTCTGTTAGGATGTGTGAGCAAACGACGTTTGGTGAATAAGAATAATGTCTTAGGAAGAAAAGAGACTCTACACATCTTGCTGCATAAACTCCAAGGCATTATCACTGCGAAAAACTCGAATCATACCATCATACTGGGTCTGAACCTTTGCTAAGAACTGCTGAATAACCTAAGGAATCTCTGCACGGGTCTTCATCAAGAAAAACCAAGTAAGGTGGCTATGATCATCCACAATCACGGTGTAATATCGGTGTCCTACCAACATAGGCACTCTAGATGCCCCCTACACAGCACAGTGTACTAAGGCAAAAGGAACAGTACTCACTCCAGCGTCCCTCTATGAATAAGTACTCCTGTAGTGTTTCCCAAGCTAATAATCCTCGCACTATAACGACAAAGAATCTGACAAACTGAGATACATCCGTCGCATCTTCTTGAGTGAGGGGTGCCCAAGTCTCCTATGCCATAGCCATAGGTTAGAAGCTATGGATGCTGCTCCCGGAAATAAAGTGGGTGTGTCAAGGTAATAGAGTCTATCTCGCTCTATACCCTCACCTATAAAATCTCCTGTGTGTTTATCCTGGAAATAGCAATGGCCCTCGCCAAACACAACACAACACCCAAGATCCCTACAAATGCAACTCATAGTCAGCAGATTCATTGGAAACTCAAGAGCACAGTGAACTTCTCCTATCTGCATCTTCAGGGAAGCACATACACACCCTACAACGGTGATGGGTGACGTGGCTCCATTGGCCACCCTAACATCCTTGATCCCACACGAAATCTTGGGATCCATAAGACGTTCCACATCTCCTATAAGGTGGATAGAAGCGCCGGAGGCAATTACCCACCTTCCTCCGATCTTCTTCATGTCTTATCGGGTTGCGAATGCAAACCATTTCAAGTCTGAAACAGAACTTATTGCTGCATGACTCTCATCTTCGATACACGAGAGAACGCTCATCATGCTTGAGGAAGCAAACTTTGTCACCAATGGTGAAAGAAGACTCATCACTACACTTAGGAAGCATGATATACACTTTATCACGCAAGAAACTACATCGCAAACCACAAACCAAGGTGGTAGACAGCCCAATTGAACCACCGACAAACCTTCAACAAGTCTGCCGATGGCAATGGGAAGGCCAACGGTCTACTGCGCATGGCCAACAGGGCCATCAACCACCCATCAGGCATCGGCAGTCTGCTGCACACGATAGGGTTGCCAGCCCCTTGTTGGGTGACAGCGACGGCCTTGAGGCCATCTGCAGGGGCAGCAACGGCGACGTGAGTGCTGAAAACGTTGTCGTTGTCACTACTCCTGGCCATCTTTCGGATCATTGATTGAATCACCAAAATATTGGTGATTCAATCATCTTTAGGTGGAAATTTGGTGGGATATCGAAACACCGGCTTAGGATCACTACTCTGATACCATGTTGAGAAGAAAAGAATGTCTTATTCTCAAACGGAAAACCCTGGCCTCTCTTTTATATCAGAGAAGTTTGGGAATATTGATTCAATCATCTTTAGGTGGAAATTTGGTGGGATATCGAAGCACCGGCTTAGGACCACTGCTCTGATACCATGTTGAGAAGAAAAGAATGTCTTATTCTCAAATGGAAAACCTTAGCCTCTCTTTTATAACAGAGAAGTCTGGGAAGATTGATTCAATCATCTTTAGGTGAAAATTTGGTGGGATATCTAAGCACCGGCTTAGAACCACTGCTCTGATACCATGTTGAGAAGAAAAGAATGTCTTATTCTCAAATGGAAAACCCTAGTCTCTCTTTTATATCAGAGAAGTTTGAGAAGATTACAAAGATACCCCAAAAGTAACATAAATAATAAAGAGGTCCCTAGGCTCAACAGAGTGACTCTCCACATCATAAGATAGATGCTTTCCAGGAATGGGCAAATGATCAAGTGACATAAAGTCGAAAATAGAATACTTGCTAAAAGATCTCTCACCCTTCACATGCACAATAGAAATGTCCAACTGTGTTACCTCAGGTACCTCAGTGGGAGGTTGAGAGGGACCTCCAGTAGAGTTTGCAGCATCAACAAGAGACTGAGCAAGAATAATCATCAATAGTTCCCCAAGTTGATGATAGATAGTCCTGATAAGTACGAGGATAAAAAAATGATGCATCGAAAGTAGTGTCATAGGTTGGCTTAAGAGGGTTGCGGTGGCGAAGCAGAGGGAACAGCTAAAGGCACACCAGTGGTAGAAGAGGAGTCGCCATTAGAAGCAAAGTAGGCAATATCCTCAAAGAACATAACAACAGCACTAATGTAAAACCGTTGTACCTTAAGATCATAGCACATGCACCCTTTCTAGGTCCTAGCATAACCCAAGAAAATACACCAAACTAACTATGGAGCAAACTTATCCACCTTAAAGGAATGAACAAAACAGACACGTCCAAACAGTTAAGGTAGCAAGGAGAAAAGCTCACAGCCTAGAAACAAACTAGAATAAGGGCTCTTTCCATCCAAAAAGGAAGAAGCTCTATTTATCAAGAAAGTTGTAGTAGGAAATAGATCAGACCAGTACTAAATGAAACATGCATATAAAACATTACAGTACGAGCAAAATCCAGCAAATGTCTCAATTTGCATTCATCTACCCCTTTCGTTGAGATGTATAAACACAAGTCTGATGAACAATTCCAAAAGAACCAATAAATTGATATAACTCATCATTAACAAATTCACAACCATTATCCATTCCGAACATATATATGGTGCGAGAAAATTGAGACTTTACTTCATCAACAAATTTCTTTATTACATCAGGGTTTCAGACTTTTCTTTTGGCATAAACACCAAAGATACTCTAATACAATCAGCAACAACAACAAGAAAATAATGAAATCCCCTAACATGGGCCCCATAAATCCGCATGAACTAAAGCAAATGGAGACTTAGATCATTTATTGGAACTAGGAAAGAAAACTCTATGATGCTTGCCCAATTAACAATTCTCGCACCAAAACGATCAGGAAACTATAAGTCAAGAAAGAGACGACAAAGAGCTGCAATGCTAAGATGACCCAGGCAAAGGTGCCACTAAAGAGAGGATGTAGCACCAACAGTAGCAGCATGATAGAAAGGGAGGTGAAGGTGGTAAAGACCATCCTACTCAAGTCCACCAATCTGCTTCCTCGTCTGAAGGTCCTACAAATAGAACGAATCATGAAAAATCGCTTGACAGTTCAATACCTTTGTAATCTGACTAATTGACATAAGATTCAATGCAAATTTAGGAGCATGCATAACATCAGATAACTGTAAATGGAGGAAAGCAAAATGTCACCAAGCTCAATCACAAGTGATAAGGCACCATCAGTAACTCTAACACATAGAGGATTATCAAGAGATTTAAGAGAAGAAAATAATGTATTATCTTCCATAATATAAGAAGCACCTAAATCCGCCAACCAAGTGGGAGTACGGACCCCACAAACAGAGGCAGCAGTACCTGTCAGTTAGCTAATGGAAGCCCCAGTAGCAATAGAAGTAAAGTGAGATCCCATCAATCTATCATACTTCTCTCTAGAAATCATAACCTGTGAGCTCTACTGATCATCTTCTGCTCCATAACTATCAGAAGTATTATAGGACACTTAATTCGCTTGATGGCCAGGAGGATAGCCATGCTTCAAGCCTTCAACTAACATCGATCAATGGTGTGATGGGTTTTGTGACAATGCTTACAAAATAATCCTGAACGTCCTCGTCTACGACCACCTCCTTAGGCTCCACGTCCTCTCCCCTGCCACTTGAGTTGCCTCTACCATGACCAAAAACGGCCATGGCATACGCATTTGCAGGCGAAATAGGATCAGTAGTTTGCAAGCGAGATAGCCTAGCATAGATTTGGGCTAAAGTAGGAAGAATCTCTAGTGTCATAAAATGAACCTTAATAGCCTTGTATTCTGGCCCAAATGCAGGAAGCATCTAAACAGATCATATATTCTCATTGTCAAGATTTGACAAAATATTGGAGCATGGAGACTCCAAATGCATGGGAAAAAAAATAGTCCACATGTAGGACTATGCACGTGAGGGCCTGGAAGCGTGGAAGAGGACCACCATATAGGCTGGTGGCCGACTGATGGTGGCCTGGTGGTCGCCGATTATAGAGAAGAGAGAGAGAGAGAGAGAAGAGAGGAGCTTTGATAGGAAATATTGTTATTGCTCAATTTAGAAAAATTGGGAAGGCTCTCTATTTACGAAGAAAACATATCCCTACAAATAGTAACAAAGATTCTATCCCTATTGAGAAAAGATTTTATCTAATTAGGAAATATCTTATTTCCTAATTAAAACAAATCCCAAACATATTTCCTAAAAACATCTTTACTAAAAATAGAAAACAACCAAACTAGTGCACCAAAATTAGTCATGTTGGACCATCACCGTCGGCCCTGATGGGAGCCTCAGATCCTACCACGTGGCACGTGCCACGTGGCCTGCTGGTTTCCACGTGGCCAACTCCAATTCCAACACTTACGCTGCTTAACCAAAAGTCATGGTTTTAAAAAACTAGCCTCGAGGCAAGGCGGAAGAAAATCGCCCCGAGGCTATGGCCTTAGAGTTGCAGTGTAAGGCGTGCGCCTCAGTTTATCAAGGCGAAGCTAAGGTGGTAAGACGACCAAGCAAAATCGAGGCTATAACCTCAGTCGAAAGTTCATATTTAAAGGTCATGTGAGTTACATATGACCTAATAAAGCAAATAAAATCATTTTCTAAAATCATATACCCATTACCCAACTCCAAACAATGACCTTAACGTCCCAAGCCCTAAAAAACCCACCACCCTTAGCTGTTGCAAGTCATTCTCCATATTTAGACTCCTCCATTACCATTGTTGATGGCTATTGATGCATTGCCAGTTGCCAATCACCTTCCCTACGTACCACTCCTTACCAGTTTGTACCCTCTATTGCCCATTGCTGCCTCCTTCCCCTTTCAAGTCTCAACCTTACTTCCTGTTATTATTGGTAAGAGTCTCGACCTCTCCTGAGTTAAACATTACAATTTTCTAGTTACTTATACCTTTATTTTACTGTTTACTTATGTTAAAGTATATTTGAATGTTTTATGTGGTTAGTTTACATCTTATGTGATCACTAAATTGATTTTGTTTTAAGAGGCATGCGATGATTGTTTACTTAAATCTTATTGTTACATGCTTATTATTATTATTCTCTCAAATAAATATTTTTTATTATTGTTTTGATATTTTTAGTACTATTATGTTATTAGTATTTTGATTTTTTGAAGAGTTTACTTGTATGGTACTTATGTGTATTTAAATCCTATTATATTAGCTTATATATAAATCTTATGTGTGCACTGTGAGGTAATAACATTTAGTAATAGACATTTAAATGTTGTGATATAGCAAAAATAACATGAAAGTGTATTTTTATATTATTTTTTCATTATTAATACTTAACAGTATACATTTGTGTCATTTTTTCTTATTTTCCACTCAAAAACTGAGGCTTACACCTCGCCTCAATTAAGGCAAATCGCCTCAATACCACCTCGCATTTTTTAAAACCTCGATAACAGCCACATCAGAAGAGATAGGTTGAAGTAGATGCTATTCATCCTAGAGATTCTTCATGGATCCCTAAAAATCAACCAGCTCCCATCTTAAAAGAATGCAGATCCTCCAAGACCCAGTATATGCGTCCAATATTGCTCACATGAGAATTGAACTCGTGCAAGACCTCCCACATCTTCTTTGCAAAGGAGGATGACATGACTTGCTTGACTATATTCTCATTCATGCTATTTAGCATGCATGTTGCAACCCAATCATTATCCACCTCCCAATCTGCAGATTTCACCGCAAGTACATCCGTGGTCACTATGTATTGCTTCCAATATGAACCTACAAATCGAGCAAAAGATATTGACCATAACATAAAGTTGGTACCATCCAACTTGATCGAAGTACCTTGCATACCAAAGTGCACGTCTATGGTAGTCACACACCCCACCAGGTCAATAGACTTAGTCTTTGGGTCTTCCATAGAACTCGATTTGTAGGTTCAATCACCAAGAAAGATAACCAATTCTTCATTAATATGAAATTAGATCATCAATCAATCAACAACAGTAGGAGGGTCAAATCATTAAACCCCCAGCTAAACATGGGCTTTCAAAGATGTCGTCGACTATGAGTGGCACTAAGGGATAGTGCAAGCAAGAGGCGACGTTGGAGGGGTTGCACCACCGAGAGGCAGCATTAGGAAGCAATCTGCACCGACCTAGGTGGTGCTGAGGAGGTTACACCGATAAGAGGTGGCACTAGAAAGCGATTTGCACTTGGTCTGGGTGATGCTGGGCTCCCACTAAGGCAGGTTGGCAGCGACGACAACGACCAGGAGGGTCTACTGCAGCCCCTGCGGGCCCCCCCCACTACCCCAAGAAGCACTAAGGAGGCGCAACAGGGGTAGATCAGGCAAAGGGAGGCACGGGTGCCGACCAACGACGGTGGCAGGCGACTAGGGCTGTCGGCGAGTAGAGAGAAGAAGAAGAAGGGTTTTAATGGGGTGTTTTTAGGGGCCAGGGTTTTGGGTGGTGGTACAGGGCACCAGTCTAGCACCACTACTCTGATACCATGTTAAGACTAAAACGAACTAAATATTATTGGAGGCCCTACGTGCCTTTATATAGAGAGGCACTAGGGAAAGTTATATAGACACCCTTCCAAAAGATAAAACAATTAAAAACATAAACAATCTAGCACTCAACAAAGCTCATGGAATCATGTTGGCTCTCTAAGAATGACCTTTAATTATTGATCATTGAAGGGTATTAGACCTAGCATCCAGGCCTAGTTTGGTAAGGGGGATAACCCATCAAAATAAGGGTTAACTCTGTTTGGTGTAAAAGATATTTTAACCCAAGTTAAGAGGACTTAACCAGCGATAAATTATTCTAGGTTGAGGTGGGATAAGATATTTTGTGGGTTATCTCTCGTTTTTCATGGGTTAACCTATCCTGCCTACAAGCATGTGTCAGAACGAAAACCCAACTTTGCCCTCCCCTCTCCTTCAACCCTTCCCAACAACCATGCCCCTCACCTCTCGCTCAACACTTCCCAAGCACCACACAATGGCTTTCCTGAGCACCATGTCCCTCACCTCTCCCTCAACTCTTCCCGAGTACCTCGCGATGGCCTTCTCGAGGTCCCTCACCTCTCCCTCAACCCTTCTCGAGCACCACTCGATGGCCTTCCCGACAACCACCACCTCCCCCTCAACCGTTCCCGAGCACCACGCGGTGGTCTTCTTGATGCCCCTCAACTCTCCCTTAACCCTTGTCGAGCACCATGTCCAATGCAATGGTCTTCCCGAGCCATTGTTGGACTTCCCACCGAAGTCGCCATCTTCAATGCTTGTTCACTAGGTGGTTGGGGCTCGTCTCTTGTTGTGAAGGACTGTTAGTGGCATCACTATATAATAGGGGCTAAGGGAAGCTCTCATCTTCCAAGTATTCATCTTGTCTGATCGGGTAGGTTTTATTTTTATTTTTATTTTTTAACTTTATGAGCCTCCCTCTTTGGCCAAGAATTTGAGTTCTTTTCCATTGGGATAGGGCCTCAGCTGGTGGTGTCGTTTGACTTGAGTGTGTTGTTGCCTCTTCATTTATCGTACAAGTGGGAGGTACGCTTTCTCTTGAAACCATGTTGTGCTTTGTGGTGTTTAATGGATGGGGGATGAATGCTCTGTTTGAATGGAAAAAAAGATAAACCATAGGGGGAATGTGTGCCATAGGGGATGCCTGGTGGTCTCTTTTTAATCTTGGAATGGTTTGGGACTTGAAATACAACCATTCCTTCCATGCAATCATGCAAGTTTCCATAATAAAAAACATAAGAAAAAGAAAAGGAAAAAGAATCGAGGTTTCCTTATCCCACTGTTCCAAAACTTTCTGCAAAACCCAATCAATCGCTGTACAAAAATATTAGTCAAATAGATCCTCTGTTTGAATGGGAAAAAAAAAAATAGAGGATATAGATTTCTGACAGCCATGCTTTCTGATGGATCCATAATAGGAGATTGACTTTGTTGACGATGCAATTTTGGACAATTTTAATGATGAAGGCAAAGAACAAACAAAGAAGTCATTACCAAACTGCTGTGCTTATTATGGGGGAGGGGTGCCCTAGTTTGGAATCCTTGTAATGCAGCATTTATTTATTCTGTATGTTTTAAAATACTAACTGCTGTGTTCCATTAGGAGTGGTTGTTTGGTTCATGCACGTGGACATTTGCTTGATATGCTCCAGCCCTTTTTAAGGAAACAAAAAATTTAGAGAGTTTTCAATAAAGATGAGAAAAAAGATGATTTTTAGCATGGGATTTATTTTAAAGAAGAGAAAAAATAGCCCTTCCACTAAAAAGAACAACCAATTACAAGCATATAAGAGATATTTACCATTCTCATGCCATGAATGCACCACATCTTGAGAGGAAATAGGATCCTCATATGCAATGTGAAATTGGGTGGTAGGGTCTCGAATAGCTAGATTTTATAAATTTAAATTACTACCCCATAGTGTTATGTGCCTTTTTCCCTTATGCAATGATGGATGGGGTTGTTGACCATTTGGAGAATGCAGACGTCAACTCATATAATTGCTAGTGGTTGCCTTGATGTCTAAACCATAACGAGCCATTAAATTGATGTCAACTCATTTAATTGTTGATATGAAGTTCAAACTCCTCATTCATGATTGACCATCTAAAGTATAGAATTCTACTATCCTTTAGATGAAAGTCAACAATAACAATAATATTTAAGATTGGATTCAAATATACAGCTTCAGGCACTGCCATTTGCCCCTACTCTTGCCAGTTGGTTAGCAAAGAGAAAAGATCATGCAAAGCTAGTGCTTTGGGGTGCTTAGTCTGGGATCAATGATCTGAACCAATGCTTATAAGGTCAATCAACCTTGCTTCTAAAGCAAGCATTTTGGATGTGGGAGATGCTTCTTTCTAGATCACAATATACAAGTCCTACTAAGGTTTAAGGTTAATTAGTCATACCCTTCCAAGTCTAGAATAGAAAAGCCAATTAATCTCCAGTTATATGCCCATATACCATATGAAATGCTTACCACGTTTTGCTAGATTGTATTTATATTTTCAAGCTTTAACTTGTTTGAGGTTTGATCATGTTTGATATAGTTTTGCTTAATGATATAGCTTGAGATGTTCTGTTGGAATAATTCTTCAATAGACTTATGCCCAGCTTCTCAATCCAGCCTTGCCAGACAATCTCATAGCTATACTGCTTAATTGCAGTTCTTGGGCCAAGCCTTATCCTTTTCTTTTGGGAACTTTTTCCCCATTTTCAGCAAAAGACAGTTCCCCTTTTCCCAGTCTGTAATGATCTGTGGGATCTGCTGTGTTATTGGTTTATGGCAGAGTTTAATTTTCCACCCAATTCTATCATGCATCTTGAATTTTTACAAGGCTATTATTCACAGCCGATCCTAGTATGCTTATAGAACTTGGTTTTGGCTTGTCTCTTTTGCATGTTTAGTTGGACTTAGATCCCTCTAGACCTAGGTTTGCCCTAATTTGTGGTGCTTTGAAATTTTTCAGGTGTTTAAGTTCTTACCAACATGGAGATCTCCAATGCCTCGAGTTATGTTGGTCATGTAAATCCATCAGATTCGAGGGGTAGAAAAAGTCTATATGTATCTGATTTGACATTGTCAATTTGGAGACAATGGTTAGAATAATGTTTCTCAATACAATGATTGATATAAGCCGTCCAAAGTTTGGTGGATGTGTTTGTTTTCATCCTAGAGAAAGGTAAATCTACAAGCATAGGTTAGAGTAGGTGCGATAATCCAAATTTCTTTCTACCGATTTTGTAGGAATGGAGTTCCATTTTGTTTGCTTTTGTGGTTACTTTTAAGCAGACATTATTGTGTAGGATGGACTGCAACAAATCACAGTAAAGGTGTTGACTCTTCAACTAAGCCAAATGCCTCCCCTCGTCTCTCAAATTGGACAACTACGAAGGACACATGCCTTGTTGGCATCTTGCGTACCAGATTTGATGCCGGTGAATGGGCTAATGGCTCCATCACGAAGGCAGCTTGGAAAAGTATTGTCAAAGAATTCAACAATACCATTGGTGTCTCCTACTCGAAGGATCAAATACTCAACAGATGGAAGAATTTGAAGAAAGACTTCCAAAATTTCTTCTACCTTCGGAACAAGAGTGGTTGGGGATGAGATTATGTAAATCACTGCTTGATTATGCCATATGACGATGCTTAGATCCTGGTATTTTTTAGCAATTTCCCAACAAATTCAACGCGTGCCTTTTAAATGGCTTAACTATATTAAATTTCTCATAGTTGGACGACCAATATCGAAAGTTCCAAGGAAAGACATTCCCTCATTTCAAGGACACGGAAGTGATGGTCGGTCGAGACCTTGTTAGGGGAGTGGCTGCTAGTTCAAGTCGAATGAGGATGGGGCAATGGAGCGACGAATAGGGAGATGACTGCTAGGGGAGATGCTTGCAATTTTTCTCTATGGTGTCACCCATGGAGCAACGAATAGGGAGATGCAAGAGCATTTCCAACACTCATCTGAAACGATCAGTCGGTGTTATAAAAAAGTTCTAAACAAGGTCCTAAAGTTGCATGAGGAATTCATAGTCATGCCTAGTGAGAACACACCAATACCGAATAAAATTAGATACAATGCATACAAATGGCCTCACTTTCGGGTCGGTATCTCCCCTTGTGAACTTATCAAACGTTATTCCTCATTTTGTTTGATTAGTTTGTAGCGTCTCTCTTATATGCAAAACGTTGTCAGTGTAATCGATGGGTCACAAGTTGAATGCATGGTTCCTCGTGAGCTCCAAGCTCGATATTGCAATAAACATCGATGAACGTCACAAAATGTCATGTGCTCAGTGTCATTAGACCTATCATTCCTCTTCATGTTGAGCGGATGGGAGGGTTCTGTAGTAGATATGAAAGTACTGAGGGATGCCATGTCCAGGCATGGATTCAAGGTGCCCCCCGGACGTCAATACCTTGTTGACTGTGGATATGCCAACACAGATAAGTTTCTAGCACTGTATAGAGGAGTTACCTACCATATTCCTGAATTCAATGCTAGGAGAGAACGTAATCAGTATAAATCTTACAAAGATCTATTCAACCAATGTCACGCGAAGATTCGTACTTGTGTTGAGTGTGCCTTTGGAGTTTTGAAGAAGCGTTTCCAATGTTTAGCTCGTCCATCTTTCTATGATGAATTCATGCAGGCGGATGCTGTTGTTGCTTGTTGTATTGTACACAACTACCTACTTCGAAGGTCAGGTAGAGATGAATACTACAATAAAAACCTACAACAACCCAACCCTAATGAAAGGCCAAATCCAGGGGATACCGCTCCTGGATATGCTCCCTTTGAAGGTGACAATTTCATACGACCAACTGACATTGGACGTGGAGGTGCTATTCGTGATGAGATTGCACATGAAATATGGCAAGAATATCATGGAGCTAGTCGTACTTGATGATGTATTGAAGTGCGGTTCAGTTCATATTTTGGAATCTTACTTATTTACCTACCTTGAGAATGTCTACTTTAATTTTTTCATTGCTGTCTTAGGTTTCTTTTGATTGTAGCTTATTTTATGATTAAGGGCTCTATAATATCAATCAATGATATATTAATGTAGTATTGATTAGTACCGTCATTAACGCATGACCATGTACTATATAACAATGATCTTTTATGTTCTCCGATATAACATCTTTGCTTTATCCGACATTTGGGAACGAGTTGAAGTACCGCTAATTGAGTAATATTTTCCTATCTAAATTAGGTCTCAAGTAAAGAAGCAAGGACATCGACAAATACTCAATACAACATTGATGACATCTTGTCGTTCCTCATCAAAGCATGAATCAATTGTAACATTATCGTTTGTAACTTATCCATGTATTGAAAGAATATTGTATAATTTTCTATACTTGCATTAGGTGTCAATGTTATACTTGTTATCATGTACTAAACTGTTGTATAATTAGTGGTTGATCTTATTGTATAGTATAAAGTACCAAGTTATTGAAATATCCTGACAATTACATTTTCCTTCTTTGCCTATCAAGTTATGCATACAACCATGCCCATTTAATTAATGTAACCTAAGTATAAATTATATGCATAATTACTTTAAGAAAAAATATTATATGTTGTTAATAATCAATAATCTATCAAGTAAAAATAAAAAATATCGTATGTTATTGCCATCTCTACCGTGACCTTAATTGCACTTAAAATGAAAATTAGTTTAAATAAATTAATACTATGTAGTTAATAAAACATTATATGTCAAGTTATATATAATGATAACTCATTTTAATTAATATAATTTTAATTACAATTAAAACAAATAAAACTTCTTATATCAAATAAAATATTTGTTCAAAATAATAAATTATAATTATCTTATTAGAGGCAATTACCATTAACAATTAACTAACTTTCAAACCAACAACTACACAGATAGAAATGTCATTCTGCACCTTATACCATCAACAAACTCCCAAACAACAAACTTTCACACACAGGATAACCCTCCAGGTTATCCCTTTGCTTTCCAAACGGCCATAGGTTAACCCACCAAGATAACCCTTGTGACTTCCAAACAGAGATGCAAGATAACCCATCTGCAAAAAAGTTATCCCATAAAATCTATCCCTCCATCCAAACTAGCCCTTAGAATCTAGATCAGCCAAAAAACCATTGTTCTACCTTTCCATGGCATGCCAATGGCAACACCAGAGAAAAGGTTTTTTCCTGATGTAAGACCATTTCAAGGATACCTTGCCAAATTTCAATAGTGTGTCAACAATTTTGATGAAACAAATGGGGTTAAGTACAATTTTTACACCATTTCCATATTTTAAAGTCAACATATGCCACATGGTAAACCTTTTCCATCTATTAGTGTCATTTTGTGCTTGCTAGGGCAAAAAGAGCTCTTGCAAGGATTCTCTCCTTCACTAGATCTTTAAGGTATTTTAACTTCTCTAGAAGCCATATGCAAGCCATTTCTTGTCTTCTAAGCTAAATTTAAGCTAAAATTCTCTTGATTGATTGATTCTATTATGGGTTTTAAGGAATACCTTTGCAGGTTAATGAGCTTTATGATAAGTTGATGCTAAGATCACTTAATATAAGGAATACTTTTTCGAACAATAAAAAGGATGATTACATAGGAGAATTGAAAGGTCTTTCTCCTCTGAAAATAGCATCATTGCATTGCAAGCAAAGAGTCCAAAGAACAGTAAAGAACCTTGAGTGTTCCCTTTGAGATATGAACGATTCATTATGGAAGGACTACCAAAAAGAGTCCAAAGACTGTAAAGGGCCACTGACCAGAACAGCTGGACCACACCTATCTAGCAAAGGAACACTCAAAAAATAAGTGATCACAATCTTCCACGGTGTTCAAGAAGTCGGCCACCTAGGCCAAGTAGGCACCTACATAGGCATCAACGAACCCCTTCCCGAATCGAGTAGTGCCATGTGATCATGTAGTCAGATCTAACCGAGTAGGCGTTTACTTGGCTACATACCCGATTTTGAGAGAGAGACACCCAATTTGAGTCTTTGAGAGATTTCTTCTTTTTATCCTTTTAAATATTGTTTGACATGATATCTTGATTTTAAGTTTTTGATCTAGATTTCATTTTAGATTCTTGACAAAATATTTTGATTTAGGTTATTTGAAGTTTTTGATTTACTTTTCGATTTAGATTCTTGATTTAAATCGATTGTTTATGTTCATTGATAATAAACATGAACATTTGGATTCTAATCTTTACATTTTCTTTTTTCAGGATGTTTAATCTTTTATATTCTAAGTTGTATAGTAAATTATGAGTAATAACTATGTAATTTTTATTATACTACTTGAAATAGTTGTATAGTTTTTTTAAAAGCAGTAGTTGTATAGTTATAACATTACATATAACACAAGTTTTAATAAGCTAACTAGTTATTTTATATTTTTTAAAATAAAAAAATGCAAACCCACATACTTGTCCGAATATCGCATACTATCTGTGCGATGACCCAACCGACCGCATACCGACTTCCTAAACATTGACTTTCCATCCCATGACCACAAATATCACATGTAGGATCAGATCGGAGGCAATCATCAAACGATATGCTTTGGCCATCAATCTTTTTATTCTCACAAGTCGGTAAAGATCTTAACTCTCAAAGGGAATTTCGACTTCCAGATCAAGCAGTCCTTGGAAAGATCCCAATCAGTCTAACCCCTTAGGAGACGCAGGCACCCCTAAGCAAATCTAACTGTGTATGGGTCATCTTCCCAAAGCCAAGCATCTAGCACTCCATTTCTTAGAGAACAAGAAGAAATATCATCCAGTAACCTCATAAAATCCACAGCCCTTTGATCTGAAAGATATGCCCAAAGATTGGGTTCCACACCCCACTTGCTCAACCCAACACTCGTCCATAGATGCAGTTGGGTTGGAGGCTAAGGGAAAAAGCCTGGGAAAAAGATCAACTAGGACACCGTGATTGGACCAATTATCAAGCCGAAAAGGAGAAATCTCTACCGTCACCCAAGGATGCAAAGAAGAATGGGACGAACATGGAAATCTCTTGTATTAATCCCCTCCAAAATGCCAAGTCACAACACTCAGGCGCCAAACTGTCCACCCTGTTAGCCTTTGTATTGTAACAAGCTTCAATGACCTCCAAGAATAAGCTCCTTTCTCTCCCCATGATTGTTGCAATCCACTTACCAGGTAAGGATCAGTTCATAATAAGTTTTGCACACCAAATTCACCCTCTGACAAGGGTCTGCACACTTCTTCCATGCAACCAAATGCAGGCCCTATTATTTTCTGTTGCATCATTCCAAAAAAATCTGCATTGTATTTGATTTACTCTTTTCCTTACCTTTTATAGGCAAAGAAGAAATGGACATATAGAAGATAAAAATAGTAGAGTACCAACTTCATAGCACCAATCACCCTACTCATGAAAGAGTTTTATATTTCCATCCTGCCAATCCATTCTCCAACTTCCCAATTAAATTGTTCCAATCACAGCCTTTAGCAGATTATCCGAAGGTGGTAGGCCAAAATACTGCAATGGAAAAGAAGCCCTAGGAGTACGTAGGATATTTCCACAAGTAGCCACCCCATCATCCGTCATCCCACAAGGAATAAAGGACTTATCTCTATTCACCAATAACCTGGAAAATCAACCAAAGATCTCCATAAGAATGGAGACATTCTAAGCGTCCTCCTGTCATCCTTCACTAAAGACAACCATATCATCGGTGTCGTAAACAAGAGGAACCAAATTCTGACAGGGAGGGGAACTAAAACCCTTCAGGAATCTGGAATCACAGGGTGCAAAAGTACAAACTGCCAAAGAGTCAAGCATGAACAAAAAGTATAGGGGCCAAGGGGCAACCCTACCTCATTCCTTGCAGGGGTTGAACCGATTCACCACGCCCGCCACTACAACTACCAAAGCGACCACCCTACGCTCCGAAGGCAACAAGGGCAGAGGTGTCAAGAACAGTAATAGGAGCAATTACCAACGAGGCATCTGCATCAATCTTCTAAAGATGACTGTAAACTGTCACCAAATCCAGTATTGTGTAAGAAGACAGTAGTAGGTCCTTCGCAGACCAGTGGCAAGGTTCCAATTTGTCAAGGAACGTTTAGGTCTACCACTCAAGCATCACAGCAAAAGGGATAGAAAATCATGAGTTCCTCGTAAAGTGACTCCATGATCATATAATAATCAACTAGGAATAGGTTCCCCTAATTGGTAGACCATATCCTTCAATAGACATCTACCAGCGTAAAATCATTGGACTTCTGGGAGTACTTCTTGGACAAGTTGTCGCAGATGTCCTTGGCGTTCTGCTTGTATAGCCTATTGGTCACGATCTTCAGCTCTATGCTATTCATCAACCAATTCATTACCATATAATTATCCTACTCCCACTCGTCATAGTCTTTGTTGTTGGCATCAGACTCCTCTTTGGTCAGGATATAGAGCTTTTTCTAGCCTCCAATGAAGATCTTGAAAGCCCTAAACTAGAAGATGTAGTTCTGGGCACCATTAAGTTTGATAGAGGTGCCCTGAACCACAATAGTCGTGCTAAATGCCAAGGTCATGGTCTCACTCACAGCAAAAGATAATCTTGATGTCAATAGTGTGACCAACGAAGAGGATCGTGCCATCTTGCACGAAGAGGCGTAGAGCTGTACACAGGTCGCATGCACCAAGATGAGTCGTGTGCGCAAAGACACATGGAGAAGCATATGTGTTGCACACGAATGCACAACAAGGCACAGCAAAAGTGCATGCAAGTCGCGCACAAGGTTTGCAATGATGCACACAGTATGCACGTAAGGGCAGTAGCAACGCATGCGATATGTGTAGAGGAGACGATTAGGCACACGATCTTGCGCACGAGGGGCGACGCGCGTGGGGTTGTGCACAAAGAAGACAAGCACCACGCAGTAGGCATGTGCGTTGTGGGCAATACAACCTTCACGTGCAAGGGCACGTGTGAGGCAGTAGGAAACCTGCGTATGGGTGTTGCAAGTAGTTTGAGCACGCAGAGAGACATGAGCACGATGGCACGCACGATGAGGAGAGAGAAAGGGAGTGTACAATGAGGAGGAAACCTCTTAAGGTTGACAATAGGGAGAGAAGGGTCCCATGGATGAGTCCTACTCTAGTAGTATGTAGAAGTTTTTGGAAATAGTTCTCCATTGCGAATAGAAATCAAGCCTCTCTATAGGGTATAACAATAGTAATCCTAATCCTAATTAATTTAGTAACAAACTAGAATCAACCCAAATTCTAATGATAACATAACAAAATAAAAAACCTAACATAATTCTCAAGAAACCTCTTTTAATTATTCATATTTCTAAATTATCTCTAACCGACATATTGGTCAAGGACTCCACATTTTAGGAGCACCTTTACATTTCAGAAAAAATTGCATGAGTACCAGTTGAAACTAAAGCAAAAATAATGTCTTTGAAGCCAAAGACAGGAAATTCTTAGGAATAAGGTTTTAAATGTCAATATCGATATTGTATCGACAAGTCAAAAAGGGGATATGTCGGGGATAGATCAGTGATATATCGATGATATATGTGAATTTTGAGAAAATCACTCAACGAGGCCCAAAATGACGTAAAATGTCACAAATTGATGAAAATTAACATTTTAATAAGTAATACATGTACGAAGAAATGACTAAAAGATGAAAATCATAAATTTTAAATGAAAATATAATAAAAGCATGCTAAATTACAGTGATTTAAGTCACAAACCATCACCAAATTGGGGATTAATTAGGGATCTTGCCTAAAGAATGTGTAGACCACATCAATTTATGCAATAATCAAGTATAACACAAGATTTAACATCAGTATGAATAATAACCAATGTTAAATAGAAGTGATTTAAGCTTAATGATGCAAAAAAATGATAAAATAAAAGTGATTACCTTATTGAGAGATGAACAAAAATTCCAAATCACCTAATAATCAAGGCGAACAGATTGATGAACGCTCACAACGAGCAGCAACAGAGAACGAAGGAGAGGAGAGGAAGAAAGTAAAGAAAGAGGAGATTATAGAGCGGCTGCAGAAGTATTATCCGATGTCATCAGAGATTAAGTGCTTCAGTTTCGACGATATATTGCTGACACATATCGACATGGGCAATATTTCTCTTAATATCCTGCAAAAAAGATATTTTGCCAATATCGACACAAGTATTGTTGGCGATATCGACATCGACGACATACCACAGATATGTCGTGCAATCTCTTTCATTGCAAGAAAGACATTTTTATGAGATCCCTATCAACCACATCGATATCCCCCAATATTTAGGGATATCGATCAAAACCCATTGATATGGGTTAGATATCGCTGATATCCTGTAAAAAAAATATTCCCGTGATATCGATGTGTCATGTTGGGGATAGGGATATATCGCTGATATATCGAGATATTTGTTTCTATGCCTGGGAATACTACTTTCAAATCAAGGGATAGCAGCAAGCACTAATAAGAATAAGACAAATATGGAGCTCAAACAACCCAAAATACTAGGAGAAGTTCAATCCCTGGTCAAATGCATTGTCACACTCAATCAATACTTGTTCAAGCCCTAAATAGGCATTCACCCTTCCTAGCCATCATAAAGAGCTAGCATAGGCAAATACAATGGACTTTGAAATGTGACCAAGCCCTAAAGGAAATCAAGTGCCTACCTACAGGAACCACTAATATTATTATCCATGCCAAAGCCCAAGGAGCCCCTTTTACTCTACTAGCGACCTCTATTGTCGTTAATGTAGAATCAACAAAGAACGAGTCCACAAGCCTGTGCACTGCATCAACTAGACTTATCAAAGGGCAAAATTGTGCTATTTGATCTTGGAAGAGGTGGCCTTAGCCCTTGTCACAGCTGCCCGAAAGCTTGCCCATACTTCAAGGCTAACTCAATTATCGTTCTCATTGAACAACCACTAAGGCAAGTCCTAACCAAACAAGATAGGTCTGAACAACTACTAAAGTAGTCAATAGAGCTCACTAAGCTTGATACCATGTTTCATGCCCGACTATCAATCAAGGGGAATGTGCTGGAAGGATTTGTCGCTAAACTCAAACACACACACACCCCCACCCCCCAACAGATGTAGCAGAATCTATAGACCTTTTGGAGATTCTTTTTTTTTTTTTGGGAGATTCGTATTGGTGATTCCTACACCAAAACTGAATCCAAGGAGAGCATAGTTCTCAAGAGTCCAGACAGATACATAGGAAGGCATGCACTCTGATTTCAATTCTTGACAACAAACAACATCAAAAATTACGAGGCTACCCTAGCAAGGAGTGTAAGATGCCTAAATGATGGGGACAAGAACCATTCTAGCCCCCAGTGATTATGAACTATTTGTTCGATTTTTTTGTTTTTTTTTTTTAAGGACTGTTCAGGGTAATATGATGCAAATAAAGGCATAATCTCCGAATACTTTTGGAAAAATTATAATAATAATAATAACTATAATAATAGTGTAGCCTTATTCTTTGAGTTTAACTAAAATAACAACCATGATCTAGTATAATATTAATTAGCAATTTCTTGTATGTGTAATGACGAAAAGAGCATCACGTCAAAGTGGAAATTCAGGTTCTCTTGGAGTCACACGAGTCTTCCTTGTCAATGGTCACTATCCTCCAGGGAAGAGAGGGAAAAGAATGAAGAAACTAACTGCATGCTTCTCGATCTCATACTGTGGACCACTATACTCCTCCAAAACCTCCCAGAGTCGATTGCCACTCAATCTAATCGCCCTGCAAAAGAAAAAAAAGCAATCAACAATATTAACAATAAAGGAGGATATAACGGGTTACTCATGCAGAAGCAGAGGAACAGAGCACAAGAAGATGTAATCGGAAACTCACCACTTGGTTTGGTGCAACCCCTTAATCCCAGGAATCTCCTTCAGGTCCACGACAAAATCCCGATACCATGCCGCCCCACCAGCGGGCGACTTAAAGGTCAAGAGCTTCACCTTATCGGCCCTCAGGTACTTGAGGAACTCCTTCAGACTCAGCTTGGGCAGAACATCCATGTTCCTATCGAACTCCTTCTCCTCCGATAGACGCGCCCTAAAGACCTCCCCCGGAACATAGAGCTGTCCCTTGAACTCCCTCAGTATATCCTTGAGGTACACCGGCTTCGCCCCCTCCTTCCCCGCCTCGCCGTCGGCCCCGTAGCGGTCCCAGCGTGCCGGCGTCGTCCGGGAGGTCCTCTCGCGCAGCTTTAGGAGGCGGTCGCCGACGAGGAAGCGCGGCTCGACCTGGCTGGGGTTGTCCTCGATAACCCGAGAGACAAAGTCTCGTCCTTCGTCGCGGGAGTTGAAGGCGGCCGACGAGAAGGGGCGATGCTTCCGTGGGGATGAGATGAAGGGTCGGGGTTTGGCAAGGCGACGGCGGAGAACGGGGAAGGAGGAAGGCCCCGGGGAAAGGAGGTGCAGGACGCCGGTGGTCGACATCTACTTAGCGTTGGAGCAAGGGTCGGAGACGATGCCCCCTCTTGCGAAGGGTTTATCCGTTTCCCGGCTGGGGTTAGTGAAGTGGCTTTGTTGTATTCTTTGTCGAGTTCTCTCGGGCCCGTTAAGATACCAAGATTGGCCCTCAATTCCGCACTTGCTGCAATGAATCCGAAATTGCCGTATATCAGCATGGGACCCTCAATTAAAATTTAAAAATATGGATTACATCGACGAGGTTAAGATGTGTGACTTTCCTTCTCCTTTCACTCCTCCTTTTTTTTTTTTTTTCTTCCTAGAAAAACACTTGCTACAGTAAGGACCTTGATCGATACCTTCGAATTGATTGAGGCCCTCCCCTCCTCCAGATCTCCTCCTTTTATCCCTCTTGTTCTCTCCATCTTTGTCGAGTGCAACATGCACAACCACTAATAGCTTGTAATGGCTAGTCACGGGCGAGGCAGCAATGAGAGCAGCGGCCGATGATCCTCTTCAGTTGACGTGAGCAGCAGCAACTGGGCTTTTTTCATTAGGATTCGACTGGTGTGATCGGTGGTGTGGGTTGCAGATCCTCAATCGGCGATCGCATGCATCTCTAATCATCGACCGATGTGTGCAACAGAGCTTCATCGTAGTTCTGTAGGCGTGCGCGGTGGAGGGGGCTTCGGCATGGGATGCAACTCGGTCGGCGGGCATTCTCCAGTTTGCTGTTGCGTGGTGATCCCGGTTTGCGTACTAGTCGAGTGTTGTTATGGTTGCATGTTTTGTTCCTTATTGATGAATTGATCCTTTCTTTTTTCTTGTTTTTTTTAGTTTAGGTTATTTTGTTAAGGACCACGTGTGACCACACGCTTCCCACAACCGAGATTCCTAATGCGAATCAGGAATCGATTTATTCAGTTTCTCGTTGGCACGATCTTCGAGATTTTTATCTCCTTAGCACTTTACCATTCTACGAGCATGGGGTTGTTCTCCTTCGGGAGTTTATCCGGTTCCTGATCTAGGAATGCTTTCTTTTCTTTTTCCCTTTGTTTCTTGTCTTGTTTTTTATATTTTGCATTCCCTCATTTCTACGAGGCGTGTTTCCCTCTTTCGTGGGTGAGGATTCTCCATCTCTCCCTTCCCCTTTACGGTGCATCTCATGTATCCAGTACTTCCCCTTTAATGGATGTTTATTTTTTAAAAAAAATAGACAGAGATTAAAGAAAGTCGTAGTCAAAAAAAAAAAAGGGACCCTAAATTTAATTTTGAATATTTAGGTTCCATCATTCCTTAGAATTATTTACCTTGACAATCAACTCAGTCATGCCTACATAGCTTTTGCTATACTTTTTGATCCAAGTTCATGGAAATTGCTGGGGTTGAGATAATTGACAGAACGTATCTATGAAAAGATAAGCTCATTATTCTCCCTTTATACATGATCTTGATTAATTTACAAAGAAATTCCTTGCACTTCAGTCAAACAAGTTTGGAACTGGTTACTTATTTGGCCTATAGAGATGCTTGGGGTTCAATCTAAGCATCTTGTATGGTTGTCTTTTACCATCTAGTTTCATATTACGATTATTTGATGCCTAGAGCTATTACAGATTGAAACTATTCTCGAACTTGGCATATATTTTGCATGCACTTTAAAATTTAACATCTGTTTCTACTTTTGCAAAGTATTTTGCATCTATTTTCAAGTTATGGCATGCATTTATAGATATGGCATTTATTTTCATGTTATGGCATGCATTTATAGATATGGCATCTATTTTTATATTTGGGGATGAAGATGGATTGACTTGTTGCTAAAAGACTACTACAATGATGGGCACTCAAGTTCCTGATTATGGTTATTTCCTAAGCCTTCATCTTAGAAGGTGGATTGAAAGCTACAAGGTTTTCATTTTAGAGTAGATGCTACTCCTAAGGCAAATTCGATTGAAGAATGTAAGAACTATTCCAGTTGCTAATTCAATGATGAATGAATAAGTTTGTATCGTCAACAATATAATTTAGTGGATGTTGTTGATTTGAAAATGTATTATACAAATGGATGTTCATATTTTGAAGCATTTCTAGAATAATTTCCCTTATAACATTTGTATTCTTAATTTTTTGTAATTTCTTATACCCCTTGGTGGGAGAATGATTTCTACACAATTTTTCTACTTTATTAGAAATAAAAAGAGTAAGGTAGTAAGTTTCAGTTCTTAATCCTAGCTTTGGTGGGATTAAATATTATCAAATTAATAAATTTTGGGATGTGATATTATGGTTTTTTACATAAATGTCATTGGAAACTTTAAGTATTATGCTCTTGCCATTGGGTTCTCATTGTTGCTTTTCTTGCTACCATAACCCCTCCTTTGTTAGCATAAATGATACTTCATTAGCATATCATTAGTGAATAAACCATGCTTATGGAAATTTCAATCATGGTTGGATGAGGCATGGATCTTAAGGCCATATTGAGTTGGTGAGATTAAATATATCTTAAGACACCTAATTGGATGGAAGGGGACTTATGGGGATGGGAGCTCACGTTTGCCTAAGGATACACGTCTCTTGAGGTCCAGTAGGGGGTCATCTCAGATCCCTATGGCGGAAACCCTCCCCCCCTCCAATTTCCCTCCACCTACAAAATCCAATCTCCAAAGAGGCAGAAAGGATGAGAGAATAGGATTTAAAAGGTCTACAACTCGCTTCACTTCATCTCCTCAATCACCCACTCAATTACATCCTTCCTTTCTTGTAAGCTTCATTCAATATGCCTTAGCAAGTACGATGAAGATCCATCCTCACCTCTATGATTATGATTCATAGAAGGTTACGTAATTTCCTACGGGAGGGATAAGATAAGTGTGACGTATAAAATGCAAAATAAAAAAAATAACAATCTCACAAATGAAGCAATCACATATAACACAAGTAATTTTTAGGTGGAAACCCAAATCGAGTTAAAACCATCACCTAACCCTCTCGAGTTAGGATTTCCCAATCGACAAAGTCGATCAAATCTACTAACGTACTACTTTAACGAGGGTAGTACAACCTCAACTACAACCACGCTACAAGTACGAGGGTAGCATTCCTCAAGCCCTCCCCTCCTCTTCACAAGGAGGATTTTGCCTCACGAAGGAAACGGGAATTCGCAATGCGAATACCAACACAATTACAAAGATAAATTACAACACAACCTATAGAGCCGCAAAGTGAATGACTAAATCTAGCTACTATAGGTAAGGGAACTTCCCTTTGGTGGAAGTGGGTTGGCGTGACGACACGGGTGCGTAAACTACGCTTTGGCACAACGCTCTCGTGACGTCGGCGGGAGAGCGAGTGCGCAACGGATTGAAGCTCTCTAGATGTGGAACAAATGCTTGGAGAGCTAGAGTTTCTTCTAGATGATCTTCTACTTCTTTTTGACATAAGAGATGTAGAAATATGTTGCTTAGGTGTGTCTTGGAGTGTTTTTGCAAGGTAAGGGTCCTCAATTTATAGAGGGCCTAGGAAGGCTTTGGAAGACCTTAGAAAGCTTTCATAGCTGTTGGGGTTGAACCTAAGGCAAAACAGGCCGTAATCAGAATCAATTATGATTCTGACAGGGTCATCAAACGTCTGTTCCAGGTATCAGACGTCTGGAAAACTACTTTAAGACATCTGGGAACTAAGTAGGACATCAAATTCTAGGTGGGTTTCCTTCCTGACTTGGTTCAGACCTAAACGGGGTTTTAGTATAAGGCCATCATGAAGGATTTAATAGATAGGATATGGATATGTGCACAAATACTTAAACAAAATATTAGCAATACAAAAAATATTTGCACAAATAATCAAACCACAGAAAATTGGCACAATATGTATACTGGTTCCCTCCCTTGGGTACTCCACTACCTAAGCCTCCCAATTTAGGGTTTTTAACCCGATTCTCTCAACCCCAACAGAATCAATTTACTAAACCGAGGTAATTAACGGGTTACCTTAGCCCAAGTACAATAACGGGTTTGTTACAACCCAACGAGCAACAAACTCAAAATACAAATAAGAACTGGTGTAAGAAAGAGAACTCTTACAACAAGAATTCCTATGCCTCCCAACAATAATTAAAATGAATACCAATTTGAGAGCATAGGATGGACGTGAATCGCTTCATAGCTGCGTGAGAAAAACATGTCATTGAACTTGCAAGAATGTAGAGAGAGTGAATGGCAAGCTTCTTCTTTCACTCTTGAAAATATGGTGGAAATTTGAAATATAGATCTAGGAATTTTTCTTCTATTTTCCTATTGCAAACTAAGGGTCCAAGGGTTTATTTATAGAGTTAAGACCTTAGTGGGTCGTCTACTAGACGTTGGGGTTTAAATCCCAACGTTCATATAGCCAAAAT
This sequence comes from Thalassia testudinum, assembly GCA_037157565.1. NCBI lineage: Eukaryota > Viridiplantae > Streptophyta > Magnoliopsida > Alismatales > Hydrocharitaceae > Thalassia > Thalassia testudinum. Next base: position 53,228,331 of record JAZHRO010000025.1, on the reverse strand, counting down.
TAATTTTCTAGCCATTCAGTTTTAAGCCAACGACTGCCAGATACCGATACTAAAGTATGGGTACCGGTACTCGTTGCTTCTAAATTTGGGTTTCAAACTCTTAACATAAATCTGCAACCCACTTGTACCGGTACTGATCATTAGTACCGGTACTTGTTACCTCTAGTACCGATACTGATCATGAGTACCGGTACTCTCGGGGTACAAGTTTGTTTCTATGAAAAAACTCAAACCTATAATTCACATGTACCGGTACTAAACTTAATACCGATACTTGTGGGTTAATAAGTACCTTTTTTAAGTGATTTAATCAATTAAGTTCTTTGAAAATGATCGCAATATCAATCCTAATTTATCTCTAATTATTTTTACGATGTAAATTATATTCATTTGTTAAGAGGCAAATACAATCTATAACTATAAAAAAATCTAAACTAAAAATCGAAGGGTCGAAGATGATCTTCTCTTCGAATCTTCCTTGTCATCTTGCCTCCTTCATATCATGATCTTCTTCTTCTCATCATTATGCCTCCATTATTTCTTGTTTGCCTTTATCTTCACCTAAATCTGAAAATCACTCAATTGCAAACATTAATCCATAATAATTTTGCTAACACCAAAATAAGATGTGGAACAAGGTTCCAACACATTAGACGATGTACAGGACATCTAACACTAGGTTTGGATGTCTGGAAACCTATTGTACTACAGGAATGGATTCCCAAGATAGGTTAACGACTAGAAAATCTGACAAAGGTGATTTTGCGTCAGCCAAGGCTCAATGGTCACATATCAGATGTCTGATATAAGCCTAACGATTATTTCTTCAACGTTTACTATGTTAGCCAACATTCCACTAATTAGACGTCTGGCACAACCACCAGACATCTTCTAAGACGTCTGGACTAAGGTCTGGTCGTCTGATTTCATCAGACAGAATCTATTAAGTCTAGCCTAAGTTATTGGACGTCTGAGTCAACAGTCAGACGTCTTAAAAGTCACTTTCAGACGTCTGATTTCCAGATGAGATGTCTGATTAAGCTATTAGAACCCTATTTTGATTTTTTAAGTTCTTTACAAAAAACCTAAGTATCCTAGGGTTGTACAAGTGTTCCTACGACTGCTTTAAGGGTTCTTTGAAGCTCTTTAACATAAAATCTAAGAAAAAAGAGCAAAAATAAAGTACAAAATACAATGAAGGAAATCTATCATATTCTTCTTCTCCTTCCTTCTTCAAGCTTTCGCTCCTCGCGAAGCTCCTTCTCCTCTATCAAACTCTTCCAATCCACCATGGATGCAAGCTCAAACTCTGTCTAAACACTTCTCCATTTGCAATTAACCTAAAATCTAAGACTTCAAATGCAAATGTTAAATAACATATATTTTGTTATCATCAAAATAAATGATTGTGGTGCTCTAACACCAACAATCTCCTCCTTTTTGATGATGACAAAACCATACATGATAATACATAACAATCTCTCCCTTTTTGACATTATCAAAAAGGTATCACAAAATTTTTAGTTATCCTAAACTCCCCTTAAAACATGCTCTTCTAATTTCATCTTTTCATAAAATAAGATAGCTATGTTATTACCTCCCCCTTTCTAAAGGCAATATAGCTAGGTTATTTTAAAACCTTCCCCTTAAGGATGGACAAATAGCTCATTTATTTTAACTCCCCCTATCCAAATGCTAATGATAAAAGGATATGGTTAAGGGTTACCTCACCTACCATGGCCAGTAGAATGGCCCAAATGGCGGTGGATGCCAAACCGGATGGAGCTCCCATTCATAGCTTGGAGGTCCGGGCATCGTCACCGATGTCCAATCAGGCGATCGACGTGCGGCGATTCGATCATTTGTTTGTCGTCTCGTCGGTCTTCTCATCCTTCTCCTTGGTCTACTCCCTGGTCCTCCCAACTCGAGTTGACCGTTCTTCATCTTGTAGGTCCAATCTTAGAAGTTGAAATCTTTATAACCTACAAAACAAGATTCTAATTGTCTTTTCGATATCCAAGTTAGCTTGGATCCGAAAAAGTTAGCCGGTCTCCTTGACGGCGATCCTTTCTCAACCTTAGAGCTAAGACTAACTTTATCATTAGAAAAGTTATCTAATTTTTTCATTAATTTGTTAGATTCTTCCTTGAAACATGCAAGCTCCTTTTCTACATACATCTTAGTCTTTAAATCAGAGATTTCTAATTTTAAACTAATATTTTCCTCAATCAATTTATTATTTTCATTGATTAGGTCTTTATTTTCTAATAACAAACTATTATCCTTAGGACTAGCTTCTAGATTCTTAAGTTTTATTTTTAACCTTTCATTTTCATTTTAAAGAAAACTGAGATTCTTTTTAATGTTTTTAATTTCTACCTTAAGTGACTTACTGATTTCGAATAATTCATCAAATGCATCTTGTAAATTCGATTTTACCTCGTCATCGGAGTCGCTTTCACTATTACTTGCATTGGCCATGAAACCCATGCAAGCAATTTCTTCCTCGGGATTCTCCTCTTCTTCTTCCAAGCTTGAGTCATCTCAAGTTGTTTAGAACACCTTCTTCTTGTATTTCTTCTTCTCCTTCTCCTTGAGAAGAAGGCACTCGGGTCATAGATGTCCATTTTCATTGTAGTGGTAGCAGCGTCTCGGGCTTTCCTTTTCCTTTTTTTCTTTCTTCGATTCCATACGAAACTTGGAAAATTTTTTAAGTAAAAATTTGAAGTCCTCGTCATCAGAACTTACCTCAGTGTCTAAAGTGGCTTTGAAGGCGAGAGTCTTCTTCAGTTTTGGCTCTGGTGCATCCTTCTTCTGCTTCAACTTTGTCTCGTAGGCCATTAGATTGCCTAGGAGATCCTCCACCTCGTTCGCCTCCTCGATGGAGGTAACCTTCTGCTCCCATTCCGGTCGAAGGGAACCAAGAAGCATTCTTTAAAGCTCCCCCTTAATGAAGGCCTTCCCTAAAGCTTTCAAATTATTTACTATGAGAGTGAACCTAGTGTTCATCTCACTTAAAGATTCATTAGTCATCATAGAAAAAGATTCAAATTCTTGAGAAAATAAGTTGAGTTTAGAAGACTTTACCTTGGAGGTACCATCATGAGTTACTTCAAGTGTGTACTAAATCTTGTATGCGGTGGCGCACTGCGAGATTCGGTTGAATTCTTCCGGGCTCAACGCAAAATACAATGCGTTCATTGTTTTTGTGTTGAGAGAGAGCTCACAGATTTGTTGTTGCGAGTAGCCGCCCGCGGGATTCTTTGGGATGTTAAACGGCACCTCGCATTTGGCCCAAATCGTGAAGTCGTTGGCTTGAAGCCATGTCTTCATCCGCAGCTTCCAGTAGAGGTAGATGCTCCTGTCGAAGAAAGGCGGACGGGTTGTGGACTGTTCCTCAAAAATCCTTATCGCGGAACTGCTCCCCTCCATAGATCTCTTGCTGGTTGTTATGCTGAAACAGTAAGAACCTTGCTCTGACACCAATTGCAATTCCCTATGGGAGAGGGTGAGATATGCGTGACGTATGAAATGCAGAATAAAAAAGATAGCAATCTCATAAATGAAGCAATCACACAAGACACAAGTAATTTTTAGGTGGAAACCCAAACTGGTAAAAACCATCACCCAACCCTCTTGAGTTAGGATTTCTCGATCGACAATGTTGATCAAATCCACTAACGTACTACTTTAACAAGGGTAGTACAACCTCAATTACAATCATGCTACGAGCACGAGGGTAGCATTCCTCAATCCCTTCTCTTCACAAGGAAGATTTTGTCTCATGAAAGAGACATAAATTCACAATGCAAATACCCAACACAATTACAAAGATAAATTACAACACAGGCTATAGAGCCACAAAGTGAATGATTAAATCTAGCTACTATAGGTAAGGGAACTTCCCTTTGGTGGGAGTGCGTCGGCGTGACTGTTGGACGTGCGAATTGCTACGCTAACGTGTTTGGTTTTTAAAACCTTGTCGTTGTAGCTTGAAAGCGAAGAACTCGTGTTCAACAAATAAAATTTATATCGAAATTGAAATTCCAGGTCGAACACAGGGAGGCTACATCGATCTATATTCGCAATTATTTTTTTTTAGAATTTTTCTTGAAAAGCGAGGCGATGTAATTACAATAAAGCTATAACAATAATCAGACTAAAAGAGAGAGAGAGAAAACATGCATTCACTAATTCAAAATGTTTATACAATAAACCAAATAAGAATTACACTAGAAAGTGGGAAATCAGCTACACTAGAAAGCAGGAAAATTATACACTAGAAAGTTGTAAAGAAGAACGGGAGAGAGAAGTTATCCTCTTCGATGATTGCTTGGAGGACGAGCTAGATGGTATGATGCCTGGACGAAGGAGGACGAAGCAGAAGAACGGGAACGGGGCAGCACATCGTCGTCGTCGCGGGATCCACTTTCGAACGGGGGACGGAAATTTGACTTTATCTCGCGAGGAGCATCCCGGGTGTGGGACAAGCTTCTCTTGAGCTTTGGAGAGGTAGAGAAAAGAAGGAAGGGATGAGAATTTCGTGCGGAGGGGGTCTCCTTTTATAGTTGCAAGGAGTGGGGGCAATTTGGTTGTTACATCTTTAAAAACATTAATTCAGGACCTTTAGTGACGGATAAAACTGTCGCTAAAGGTCTGAATGTGGGTGTAGTGGGCAGCGCGCGCGCCCGCTCGCTTACCCACGTGCGCAATGCTTGCACACGTTCAGCCATCCGATCGCGAGATCGGACAGCTCAGATCGTGCTACGCCTGCCTCCTCAGTGCGCGCCCAATCGCGTGCGATGTCGCGTTACCGCCGCAAGTGCAATAGCGCGTGAGCGCTATCGGGCGCGCGCGGCCGTTGGATCGCGACCTGATGCTCCACGCGCCCACTCGCCCGCGCCTGATTTGAGGCTCGCGGGGGCTCGACCCCGCGACCTCTACTTCGCCTGTAGCATCGTCTCCGTTGCGCTATGCAGTCGAAATGGTTGCGCGGACGATTTAAGGCGTCGCATCCATAGCCGTTGGATGAAGATCCAACGGCCCAGATCGTGCACTGGATGTCCTTTGGAGAAGCAGCGGTGGTCTTGAGGGCTGGTTGGACGGCTGTGATGGTGCCACGTGGCGCCATCTTGGCCATCCATCTTCTGGATAATGTAGATGGTGCCACGGTTGTCGGATTGAGTCGATTTTTGCACGTTAGGCTGCGATCGTCGATCCAAATCCATCCGTGTGGTCGGATTTATCGTTTGAAATGCGAATTCACACCATCTTGGCCCTTGATCTTTTAGGATTCCCCGGTCTCTATCTGATGCTACAGATGCCTGATTAAGGCGATCTTGGAGTCGTTGAACTCCAATCGTTGCTCTGATCACATTTGTACGGTTGGATCTTCGATCCGAGACCCCGATAAAAAGTTTGCCCTGTCCAAGCACATAAAAGGAGACAATTAACCTCCATTTTATTCAAAATACGCTAAATGCAAGATGATGCCTGTTATGCAATATTTATTGCATGCAATGCAATCCTATGCTTAAGAACATGCATAAATAAACATCTTAAGTAGTGTAAACATGTTTACATCATACCCACATGCCTATCTTTTGCTAGTCCCTAGCAAAAACTATATGCTATTTAGAAAAGAGTTAGGTTGGATTATTTGGGCATGAGTTATTTTCAATAATTAAGAAAATGTCTACTTAGGATCTGAACTCTATTTATAGAGGTCCTAAAAAGGGTTTAGAAGGCCTTACAAGGCTTCCATAGCCGTTGGGAATAAATCACAAGAGATCAAGCCAAAATCCCAACAAAATCAAGGTCATTTACGATTCTAATAGGATTATCAGACGCCTACATTTAAGGTCAGACGTTTGGCCCTTCATCTAATCTAAAGGTCGGTCGTCTAATCTAGAATGGTTGATCATCTAGACGGTGTTGGATCAAGACGGACGTTTAAGAAGGTGTTTTAAGTCATATGGGAATTAAATTAGACGTCTAATTCTACGATGGATTAGTTCCTATTTTGATAAGATCGAAACAGGGTTCTAGGAAATTTATGTCAGACGACAAATCAGTCGTCTGGCAAAGTCTCTAGACGTCTGGAAAGAGAAGTCTTTGTAGGAATGGATTACCCAAGGCTCAAATGGCTATTAGGTCTGACAGAAGTATATTTGGGTCAGATCTTAGCCTAACGTCTATTTATCAGATGTCTAGGAGGCTCTACGAATGTCTGTTAAGTGTTATAAATATAATTAAAAGGAAATCTTCATATATTATGTTGTGACAGTCCAACGGTTCTCTTGTTAAATGCCTGTCAAGGTCATCAGAAATTTTCAAAGATGTCTGGAGTATGGGCTGGTCATCTAAAGGTAATAAACGGAGAGTACTTAGTCCAGCCTAAGTGTTTGAACATCTGTACAAACTATCAGACGTCCTAAAGTCTAAGATCAAACATCTGAAGTCCAGATTGGACGTCTGATTTAGCTGTTTGGTTTCTATTTTGGTTTTCTAAGTGATTTCCAAGATTGTCTAAGATGGTCTAAGTATCCTAGGGTAGTGTAAATGTGCTTAGGACTATAGGTATGTTACTTTGGATTCTTTAACATGTAATCTAATAAAATAAAGAGCAAGAAAAAAAACAAGTACAAGGAATAAAACATTAAGACATATATCAAATTCTTCTTGTCTTCAAGCTCTCGCTCCACGCGAAGCTCTGTCTCTACTTTTTTCTCCATCAAGCTCCTCCAATCCGCCATGGATGCAAACTTGAGCTCCTGCACACTTGATTCCATTTGCATTTATCCTGAAATCTTAAACTCAATGCAAACATTAAATACCAAATGTTTTGTTATCATGAAAATCAACGATTGTTGTACCCTTACACTAAACTCCTCGTGGCCAGCCGAAGCCTCTCTCCCTCGCGCAAGCAAGGGGAGCAACTTCCCTTGTTTCTCTACAGTGCATCACATATTAAATATTACATCTGATTGCCGTTGTTCATTTTGATTTTTGATTTTTTTGTTATTTTATTAAGGTGAAAATTGTGGCATCACACTTATACTTTCACTTTATTGCTCAACTCTTTTATTCACCTTATTTCGCATTGGATTTGGATACGGGTTTCGCATCTATGGCCAGGATTGATATATGTAAACACTTTTATTGCATTTGTGCCTCCCTGTAATATGACCTGAAGTTATGGCATAATTTTAGTATACTTTTATTAATTTTTGATTGAGGATTTTCCACCACGCGTTTTACTGCAACGACGGGTCTGACTATCATTATTTCTCAATATTATTTGCATAAGAGAAAATTATCCCGATCAACATGCAGTCTTAGATAAGTAAGACGGATGATAAGATTCAACAGCTTCTACTTCTTCTTTTGAAGAAGGGACAATCAAAGCATCCGTCTCCATTTAATCACACCACCCATACACAAGACGACGATGATACAGGTGAGGCTAGAGGGGCTGGTGGCCTAGGTGCGACAGTTTTTTGATATTCCCTTTTTTTTCTTATTATATTACATATTTCTTATTACATGTAAATATTTCATTGTGGAATTTGTTTTGTATCATACTTTATTTTGGTGGAATATCAAACTTGTTTTCATTTTCAACATTGTGTATAAAAATAGGCATTTCCTTAGGTATAATTGCATTATGAAATTTTTTAGTTTCTAAATACTTTACATTGGGAAAAGCAGGTGCTTCCCATAAATTTCAAAATTTAAAAAAAATTCTTACATTTGTCAAACGTTAATAAAGTGATGGCAAACGTAACTACTCGGTGGCTTTAATGACTTTTTATTTTATAAAAATGGCTCTTTGTCGTTCGTTATACTATAACCATTGACAAAAAAATATATGTTGTCGCTTTATAAGGGTCGCAGCAATGATTTATAATCGACAGCTTTAAAAGTTTTTTTTTAAAAAAGGGATGATTTGTTGTCACTTATAATAAGTGATGGCAGAAATGTATATGACGTCACTTTGAGAAGGGACAGCATATACTTTTAACTGACTAAAATATTCTCAAGTGGCACGTTGACGTGGGAAATGTGATGTACAATCGTCGTCGCTTATTTGGTAAACGACAGCAAATACAACTACCATCAGTTATAAAACGACAGCGAAAGCTCCAATCCGTTCGTTGGGGCGCAAAAACTTCGTTGTTGCATTTTGTTTATAACTGACGACAAAAAGAAACAACACTAGTAATGCTATCTCTTTTTAGCGTCGATTTTAATACATTTAGCGTCAGTTCTTGATCGACCACAAAAGTCAACATTCTTGTAGTGTTGGGCCAAGCTTATAGGCCCATAGGTCAACTCGATTAGGGCTTGGGCCAAGACTTTTGAAAGTTCGGCCTAGTTGACTTGACCCATGGCCCACCGAACTTAACCCATGGCCAGTTCTAACCTAAACAAAGGCTCATCTTCACTTATTCCATATTAACCTATCTCTATAGTGTTTGATCCTACATCCAAATAGGCCATTCGAGATGCTCGTGGCTATCCTCCACGTGGATGGTGATGTGAGACTTTACGTAATCTCCTCATGTGCTCTAATAAACACTAGCTTATCATCACTCTTAGGCTATTATCACACTCAGTTCCTAAGGTTTTAGGATTTGCATTAGGCTATTAGGGTGCATTTAGGCATTCACTTGCATTTAGGGTTTTGGCATTCATTGTTGGGATTTCGTTTTACTTTATGTATTGGTACACCTCATTTTGATTGTCGGGGATGTATACACCATCTTGGCCACCCACAGCCAGCCGTTCAATTCTAAAGCACACCCGTCGACGAATCTCGATCATTGGATGAGAACACAACGGTCAAGATCATCCTCTCCCCTGCACTTCAGATATAGAAGAGTCACGCCCTCGTCTCATTGTGACTGTTGGATCACCATGCAACGGCCATAATCGCATGGTCACCAATTGCGAATAATTGATTTGCGCAACACATCCACGACCTTGACACATTGGTCACGTGCTACTCGCAACGAAAAGGCACGAGTTTGAAATCGCAGGCGCCTCTAATCCATAGCGCAGCTGAGGCTCACGCAATCGAGTCGTGCAATCGAGATTCGATGACTCTGATGCAACGACATGGCCGCATGGATGAAGTGCGCGCTACAAGCGTGAGATTAAACGTGATCTAATGCACGTCCAATGCGCTACGCACTAGCTGAATCGTAACTCCAGCGTGATCTAAGCTCGAAGTTGCTGATCCAATGGTGATGCCACATTCCTTGCGATCAGAGCGCGCGCTTTGCGCGATTTGAGAAGTGTGAGCGTGCGATTTGTGGGCTTCACAAACCAAGCGATCACAATTTGATGGTTGTGCTTTCTCCTCGCGAGACCCAGCTACCGTCGAGCTCTTCAACGCCAGCATGCATGGGGAACCAACGTGCATGTCCCATGCACGTCCATTAAGGACCCAAACACAAAGACCACCCTTTCAACCCCGTCCACAACCTCGTCCTTACCAGCCGCCTCAGCCCCGGCCCAACCCAACTTATCCATCAGGGCCAAACCAAGACCAAATGTCCCTCATCCTTTAGACTCTGGCTGACATTCAAAGAACGAATGTGGCTATTCAGAAGCAACACAAGGATGAACTTACAGAGGTTAGAAATCAACTGGCCCAGTTGGCAAATTCTCGCCGACCAGGCACACTTCCTTCTCAACCTCTTCCTAACCCTAATAACGTGCCGACCCAGTGGCACGTTATGAACCCAAACCCGGGCCAAGCACACATGATTTATTAGGCCCCCTCTGTTCCTTCACCTGACGGGATGGAGGCTTCAACTTCCTATGCGAGTTATCGGCAGCAACCCATCCTGTCAAACCCTAACCAAAACCAGGTAGGACTGAATTCTGTGACCACCCACAGTGGTAAGGAGACCCAAGTTCCACCTTATCCAGACCACTCCAAGCCTGGTAGTGATCCAAACCCTAGGACAGTAATCCAGGACGTTCCTATCCCTGTCCCAGATCAAAGACCTGGACCTATCCTAGAAGAACTAACCAAGGTTCCATTTCCCGAGGCCTTGACCAAGGGAAAGAAGACAACCAAGCTCGTAGCACCTGAGGAGGACCTGGTCAAGCTCTTTGAGCAGGTCCAAATAAACATCCCTTTGATGGATGCAATTCGCCACGTACCGGCTTACGCACGATTCTTAAAAAATGTATGTACACCTCAACGTAAGCCGCGAACCAAGAGTGGGAGTCCAATTGTACTGTGAGAGCAAGCCAGCTCTGTAATCCTGAGCAGACTCCCACCCAAGGCAAAAGATCCAGGTACTCCCCTGATTTCCTGTAGAATAGGTGAAACCCAGTTTCACAGAGCATTCCTAGACTTGGGTGCTTCCATAAATCTGATACCCACATCTTTACTTAACCACCTAGAAGAATCTGAGCTAAAACCGACTGAGGTGACACTCCAGTTAGCAAATCGATCTATAAAGTCACCTAAAGGGATTCTTGAGGATGTTATTGTAAGAGTGCGGGATTTCTATTTCCCTGTAGACTTCATAGTCTTAGACATGGACGCACTTGAAAACCCTAGGGATACACCGATCATTCTAGGGAGACCTTTCCTGGCCACTGCTAGAGCCAACATTAGTTGTGAGGAGGGCCAGATAGAGCTGAAATTTGGGAATCAAACACTCAAAATTGATATCTTTAAGGCCTAACAAGGAATCAATTGCGGTGTCATTGAACAAATCTGTGATATTAGAGCTTTGGTTGATGAAACACAATTTGAGAATAACTTGAGTATGCCTCATCAACCACAGAAAGATCTTGAACCGCAATTAGAGGAGACAGACTCTGATTTAGACAAACCCATAACTCCTATCCTTGAACCTCATACTTACCCTGAACCACCCGCTGCTGCTGATAACCCTATCCTTGAACTAAAATCCCTTCCGGATCATTTAAAATACATCTTTTTGGGTTCTAATCAGACTTTTCCTGTGATTATAAATTCCAAGCGCACTCTTGATCAGGAATCCTGTCTGATTACTGTTCTCCAGCAACATCGCAGAGCCATTGGTTGGACTCTCGATGACTTGACTGGAATAAGTCCCTCTTATTGCTCACACCATATTTATTTAGAAGAGGGCACACAACCTTCCCGTGAGATGTAGAGATGTTTGAACCCCAATCTGCGGGAGGTCACGAAAAAGGACATCATTAAGTGGTTAGATGCAGGGATCATCTACCCGATCTCCGACAATCGTTGGGTGAGCCCAATTCAGGTCGTGCCTAAAAAGGCAGGGCTCACCACCATTACGACGGAAACCGGAGAAGTCATACCCACCCGTATAGCCAACTCGTGGAGAGTCTGCATAGATTACCGAAGACTCAATTCCTCCACGAAGAAGGATCATTTCTCACTACCTTTCGTTGATCAGATTCTCGAGAAATTAGCGGGAAATCAATTCTTCTGCTTTCTTGAAGGGTACTCCGGTTATCACCAAGTGGCTATTCATCCTGAGGACCAAGAGAAGACCACGTTCACCTGCCCCTTCGGAACTTACTCATTTCGAAGGATGCCTTTCGGTCTCTGCAATGCACCCGTGACGTTTCAGCGGTGCATGCTTGCCATATTCTCTGATATGGTAGGTGATTATCTGGAAGTCTTCATGGATGACTTCTCAGTTTTTAGGGCATCATTTGATGATTGCCTCTAGCACTTGGTCATATACTCAGGAGTTGCATCGATATTAATTTGGTTCTTTCATGGGAAAGGAGCCATTTTATGTTGCCTGAGGGGATCATCCTAGGACATCTAATTTCTGAGAATGGCATCCAAGTAGATCGAGCCAAGAATGATCTAATTTCTTGACTTCCTATACCTAGCTCGATCAGGGACATCTGTTCTTTTCTGGGGCACGTCGATTTTTACCCTCGTTTCATTCCTGATTTTTCGAAAATCGCAAGCCCCCTGACTACTCTTCTCTCTAAGGATGCACCCTTTGAGATCTCCAAGGAATGCACTCAAGCCTTTGAAAACCTCCGTGACCGAGTCAGCCAGGCACCAATCCTGTAATCCCCTGATTGGTCTCAACCCTTTGAGATCATGCGCGATGCATTTGATTTCGCTGTAGGATCGGTTCTAGGGCAGAAAGTTGATGGGAAACCCGTGGTCATCTACTACGCTAGCAAGACACTTGACGAGGCTCAGCGTAACTATATAGTTACGGAGGAAGAGTTACTAGCCGTAGTATTTGCCCTTGAAAAATTTCAATCTTATCTCCTAGGTTCCCACGTCATCGTCTACACGGATCACACGGCTGTGAGGCATCTCCTTGCCAAGAAGGGCGCGAAGCCCCGACTAATCCGATTGATCGTGCTGTTGCAAGAATTCGACCTCGAGATTCGCAACAAGGTGGGAAGACAAAACGTGGTAGCTGACCATTTGTCTCGCCTTCCTTCTGAGATCATCAACCCTTTTGGACCCATCACAGAGCATTTCCCTGATGAGCACCTACTAACTATTGGTACTAGACTTCCATGGTTTGTTAATATAGTAAACTACTTGGCACCTCATCAGATCTCGTTTGATTGGCCGAAGGCTAAGAAAGACAAATTGCGCTCCGATGCCAGGTACTACATCTGGGAAGATCCGTACCTCTTCCGCATAGGTGCTGACCAAATCATCCGGCTATGTGTTCCGGAAGGTGAAATCAATGATATTCTCTTCTTCTGCCATGACCAGGCATGCGGTGGCCACTTCTCTGGGCACAAAACCGCATCGAAAATCCTCCAATGTGGCTTTTATTGGCCCACTCTGTTCAAGGACGCATACAATCACTGCAAGGAATGCAGTCGTTGCCAAACTTTGGGCAACATGAGCCATCGCGACATGATGCCTTTGCAGCCGATTCTCGTATGCGAAATCTTCGATATTTGGGGGATTGATTTTATGGGGCCCCTTTCCTGTTTCGGATGGCTTCGAGTACATTCTGCTTGCTGTGGACTACGTGTCCAAATGGATCGAAGCCATACCGACCCGAACCTGTGATCATAAAATCGTTCTCAAATTCATTCATCACAATATCTTCTCACGATTCAGGATTCCTCGCGCTATCATCTCTGACGGGAGGACCCATTTCACGAATGCTCAGTTCAGGTCACTGATGACCAAATACGGGGTGTCTCACCGAATCTCCTCTCTTTATCACCCCCAGACTAATGGTCTAGCTGAGCTATCAAATCGGGAGATCAAGAAAATCCTGTAGGTCACTGCTCGGCCTGACAGGAAGGATTGGTCGTCCCAACTTCCGGAAGCTTTGTGGGCTTATAGGATCGCCCACAAAACCCAATTCGGCATGTCTCCTTTTAGACTAGTGTACGGGAAGGCATGTCACCTTCCCATCGAACTGGAGCATAAAGCCTATTGGGCAGTACGGAGCTGTAATCTAGATCTTTCTAAGGCTGGAACCCACAGAAAGCTTCAGATTACCGAGACCGATGAATTACGCCTTGATGCGTATGAGAACTCGCGAATCTACAGAGAGCGGGTTAAAGCCTTCCATGACAAGTACATATCCAGAAAGATCTTTCATCCTGGTCAGAAGGTCCTACTCTTTGATGCTCGACTCAAACTCTTCCTTGGGAAACTGCGATCCAAGTGGGTCGGACCATACCTTGTCTGACAGGTTTTTAGAAATGAAGCCGTCGAAATCAGTCCGCTCAGCCATGATTCCGAACCTTTCATCATGAACGGTCAGAGACTCAAACCGTTCATTGATGTAACCTCTACTAATTTGGCTGAATCATCATTTATCCTCCATTTTCCTTGAGCATATTGCACCCAGCCGATGGTGTAAAACTCAGCGCTCAACGGGAGGCAGCCCGTCATTCTTTTTGATAAAAAAATCTGAAACCTTTTCTGACACCTTTTTGCACTTAAGGTTCACCCTTTAGGACAGTCGACTCCACCTCAGGCGCTTGCATCTGAGATTAGAAATCGTCCGCAACTGTCACCCCGACCCATTCACTCATCATAACATCTGTCCTAATGAATGAACTAAGTTTAATAAAAATCCTCCTAAGTTACAATGAGGACATTGCAAATCTTAGGCATGGGGGGGTATGGAAGTGCAAAACTTTTAAGAAAAGGTTCTAAACAAAAAATTCACATATGCCAAAAATACCATAAAAATAAAAAAAAAATTGAAAAAGAAAAAAATGAGAGGAGGGAAGAAATTTTGTGGACTCTACAAATGAGGAGGAGAAAAAGAACAAAATGAAAAGGAGCACAAAATGAAAGAAAAGGGATACTCATTAGTAGGAAATTAAGGAGCTAAACTAAGTTCTAGATCTCATTCAGGAAAAGAAATGGAAAGTGCATAGTAAGATTAGTAAGAACGCAAACCCTAAGCATTCTTGGATAGACTCTTAGTACCCATTAAGATCTAGACATTCCTCAAGAGCTTAAGGAAAATGAAAAGCTTAAGTATTAGGTCCAAGGCTTAGGGAGTATTTGGCCTCGTTAACTAACTTTTGGTTTACGGGACTCAGTAACCTAAGCACCCTAACTTCACACACAGCCTGGTTCAGTAAGCATAAAAATCAAAATCACGCAGAAGCGTTGCAAAAATTCTGAAAATGACACCTAGAGTAGGAGCGGTCGATTAACACAAGTTGATTTGGAAGAGTTCCCAGCGCGGAGAGGTGGGAAATTCCCGTCGAAGATGCGTAACAAAATTTCATCTCCTCTATGATTGTCTCTTAGGATATTTACATATCCTACCAGGGGCATGTAAGCACTCTGCTGGTTCAGATTCCATGGATGGCATTATCACGAAGTGTCAATTGCCACGGTCTGAATTCAGCCACGGAACACCATGGATGGGATTAGCTCGAAATCTCAAAAGCCAGGGTTCTGGGGGTTACCATGGGCGGTGCTATCTCGAAGCATCGACTGCAAGGAACCCTTGAGGATTGATGATGGGAACAAGGAATCTGATACAAACCGTGTTGAAAAACCAATCCTAAGCTAGAATTAAAAAGAAAAAGAGAGAGAAAACTCTCCAAACATATAAATCTTCTACCTCTCTTTCTTATAAAACGCACTGTGAACTGAGCTAGGGCTAAAATTATCTTAAGCACGGGTGCTTTAACTACAAAGTCCAATAAGCCTTAGATTAGTTCTTGTAGGCCTTAAAAACCTTTGCTAAGGACTGAGGCTGAGGGTAGACAGATCTGGATCTTGGTTGGTACTAGAGTACCTTTTAGGCCTATGGATGACATTCTGACCTAATCAAGGTTACAGAAGAAAAAGCACTTATCTGAAATCATTAAGAAGTTCATGGTCTAGAACAAGGGTTGAACCCTTTAGATTTTGCTAAGGGACTAGCAAAAGCTAGGCATGGGGGTATGATGAGAACCTCATCATGAACCCGAACTAGTACAATTTAATCCAAATGAGTGTCAAAAAGCTCCTATAAAACCTAAAGAGAGGCTTAACTCAGAGAAGAATAAAACAAATCATAAGGGGTAAAACTACAATTTCACCAAGGCAGTGTGCAAACAGGGTAATTAAGGGTCCAAACACAGGTCAAACGAGCTTAATAAGAAGGGAAGTGGGAAGATCTGATCTGAAAAGGGTTATAGCAACTTTTAGGATTTAAATGACATGCTGTAACCCTAAAACAAATCCACTTTAATTCACGAGGTTCGAGGCAGGATAAAAATCAACTAAACCCTCTAAAATTCATAGAAAAATTTTCCCTAGGGTTTAGAACCCTCAATTTGGCCTTTGCAACCTATTTTGACCTAAAATGAGAACCATGCCCAATTTATAACTTAATTTGGATTTTTCGCAAATTGATTGGTCAAACATGGTCCAACCTCAAATCAAATTTCACCATTAAAATCCTTAGGTTCAAATTAGTCTGGTATAAAAATTTGGGCTTAAGAAAAGAACATCTTGACCGACTTTACAAATTTGTCCTCTTAATCTACTTTTTGACCCTTATCTTTTGAAACCCTTGCAAAGAACGATGCAAAGAACGATGAAAAGATAGGGGGTAAATCGCAAGGGTTTCAAAAGATAAGGGTCAAAAAGTAAATTAAGAGGACCAATTTGTAAAGTCAGTTAAGATGGTCTTTTCTTAAGCCAAAATTTTTATACCAGACTAATTTGAACCTAAGGATTTTAATGGTGAAATTTGATTTGAGGTTGGACCATATTTGACAGATCAATTTGTGCAAAAACACAAATTAAGTTATAAATTGGGCATGGTTCTCATTTTTTGTTAAAATAGGTTGCAAAGGCCAAATTGAGGGTTCTAAACCCTAGGGAATATTTTTCTATGAATTGTAGAGGATTTAGTTGATTTTTATTCTGCCTCAAACCTCGTGAATTAAAGTGGATTTATTTTAGGGTTACAGCATGTCATTTAATTCCTAGAAGTTGCTATAACCCTTTTCAGATCAGATCATCCCACTTCCCTTCTTATTAAGCTCGTTTGACCTGTGTTTGGACCCTTAATTACCCTGTTTGCACACTGCCTTTGTGAAATTGCAGTTTTACCCCTTATGATTTGTTTTATTCTTTAACTTAGAATTCTCTGAGTTAAGCCTCTCTTTAGGTTTTGTAGGAACTTTTTCACACTCATTTGGATTAAATTGTGCTAGTTAGGATTCATGATGAGGTTCTCATCATGAGGTCATCCCCAATCATCAGAATCATATCTTGACTCGGATTTGAACCGTAGAGCTCATGCGAACTCTTGGATTCCATAGATTCTCTTCCCTATTTTTACGAGCTCTCCAAGCTTGTTTCCAAGCTTGGAAGCATGCCTGGAGCTTTATAAAGCCAAGCCGTGCACAACCGCTTCTCTTTGACAAGTTTTGGTCAGAGAAACTCCTCCTTCCCTCTCCGGCTACCTCCGCACCTTGCCCTGGCCATCCCTCTCCATCCTCCTCTTCCAACCGTCCAACCATCAAATTGGACGGCCCTCTACCTTCCTTCGTTGACCTCGCTCCTCTCCAACCACAGTAGGGGCATTCCTCCTCGTCGTCGCCGCACCAACTCACCGAACCTCCTCATCTTCTTCGACTTCGGCTCGCCACACCGGCGCTTTCCGTCCACCCCCTTCACTCCTAAGTACCTCTATATCTTCCTCTTCCTCTCTACCACCTTTCCCGACGCTCTCAACATATGCGCAACCACCGTACCACCTGATACACCATCTTCTTCCCTGCCTCAAGTGACACTATGGCGTAGCCTCCAGCTCGTTACACTTCACCAAACGCACCATCGTCCATAAACGCCCTCAACCTATTTCTCTCTTCACCCACTAAAACTCCTCCCCAAACACCGCCTCCCTTCCGTGTCGTCTCCGTCACTGTCAGCCCTCCTCACGACACCACACACTACACCGCTGCCACCAATGCACTGGCCGCACGTCGGCGAAGCTTCCGAGTGTGTTTGATGTGCTTGCAAGGCCGTGTTCTTGCTTATAGGTACTTCACAAGACCTCCGTCGTCGCCTCGATTCCTCCGACTTCGTCCACAGTGCTCCACCCACGATACCTCCAAGAGATATTCCCAGGTGCTATGGTTGACCTCTAGACTCCTCTCTAGGTGCTCAAAAGGATCTAGTGGCCTCATCTTCGCCCTCAATCGAAGACCTCATCCACCAGCTGCTGTGTGCGACGAAGATAGAACCAGATAGTCCTACATCATGGGACAAAAAACCCGCGGCTACAGATAAATTATTTTCCTTCCCGTGACCCCTCGCCCAAGTCATGGGGGTTGAGTCCCCTTCATCCACACATCCGCTTACCTGCCTACCCTACTGCTCGCCTGCAACCACGCTCATAGGCCTGCACTCTGTTCTAAATCCATTCACCCTGCTAATTACCCAATTACAATTGGGTCTTTGAGAGAAAGAAGATAAGGAAAGAAAGAGAGAGGGGGCGTTTTGCCCTCTGCTGTGCTCTCTCCACACTTACCGTATTTTGAGAGGCCTTTGCCCCTGTGTTGCTGTGCTATGAGTGCCTCTCCCTTAAGGCATGAAGGAAGGAAGAAGAAGAAGAGAAGAGGTCTTTGCCTCTGTTCTACTGAGCTGAGCCTTCAAAGCTACTAAATTTGTCTGATATCTGTTGGTGCCATCTTTCAGAATATTGTTGATTCGTTTGAGTTGGTTGATGTGGAGTATTGATTGATAATTATTGTTGAAATATTTGAGCTTAACATTCAAAGGGTTAATTGGTGATTCAAATCATCATTTTAACCCATTCTTTTTGCATTGAGATACTTGATTTCATTTATATATCATTCCGAGTTATTCTGAATCAAGTTTTGATTATAATTGCTTATATTTCTTGCGATTGGTGAGATTAAATTGCTATTACTTGCTCCCTGTGTTCGACCTCGGACTCTTTCAGAATCTGAGTTACAAATTTAAATGATTTGTGTGCATTTATCTTATACTACGACGCAATTTTTTAAACAACGACGAATTGGCTTAAAGATGCATGTAGGTAGACTCTTTGTCTCAGTCTTTAGTCTTGTGTCTAGGAGAAGCTCTTTCCACCAAAGTACTCACCCACCAAATAAGTGTGCTCCACCAAATAAAGTTTAAGACATATTGACATTTGCTTTCAGAAAAAGAGGAAAAATCACGAAAAAAAATCTGAAAAATGAGAAAAAGCAGGAAAAAAAAGTTAAAAAGAAAAGAAAAAGACATTCTCTTGAATAAGACAGTATGTTCTCCAATTCCGATTGTAAATATTTGTACTTCCAAACAAAAAGTTTTTTTTTAGGGTGCATTACAAATACCCTGTGTTCCCACCAAATATTCTTTGAGCTACGAACACAATAAGCGTTGGGTTTGAGTCTTCAGTTATTTTGAGAGTAGTTCTTAAAAAACATGAGCTGAAGCTAAGATCAACCTGGACTTAAAAAGATGTGAAACTTTGGATTTGAGTCTTAGTGTTCATCTGGTTAGTCTTGATTATACATTGAGCACAACCATAACTTCTTAGTTCTTGGGCTTGGCAAAACCCTCTAAGTCCTAGAAATCATACTTAAGGTTTAAATTTCAAGAGTCCTTATTGGTTGAGAGAGATGGTCGATGTCATATAAGACTTGAGTTCTGGTAGTCTTCCTAAGTAATTGGTTTTCGCAATGTCAACTATATAAACACAATTGGGTTGCTGTAGAAAATTCAACTTAAAGATCATCTCTAAACACTTAGCATTTGAAATAGAGTTAAATAGAAATATCTTCACACTTACCTAGCTGATACTATATTGTTTTGCACGTAATTAATTGTTTGCTAAGGGACTAACAAAACTTCAGTATAGGGGTATGATGAGTTGTAGCTCATCATAGCTAATATGACAAAGTTAAGCTAGAAATTAGGTTAAACACTATCATATTAACACAAGAAATCGGTTAAGTGTGAGATTTATGGAAAATGACCTAAAGCACTCAATTTGTACTAAAAACGCAAAATTAGGTTAATTTTGAGAGATTCTGTATTTTAATATATAAATGGATGATCTGAATGCTAATTGAACACAAATTTGAGCTTAAAAGTACAAATCAACGGTTCGAATTTTTTATAATATCTTTAATTAATATGCCATAAAAATCTCCTTGCATTTTGACTTTATTAGGACCTTGGGATTGATGATTTTCATTTAGGTCCTTCCTATATTAGTCAACCTTCACATTTTCTTAAGCTTAATAGTCGCAGGGATATTTGGGCCTCAGTGCAAATTCACCCACAGGCGTGGGCATGCACTCCTCTCCACCGTTCACCGGTGAAGAACTTGAAGCACCATTACCGTCCAATCCCAACTTCACAGATCCAACAACAGATCTATCACCAACTTGCTGGAGCCTGTTCCAAAATGTTCCCACATAATCATAGATCACATCAAATGATCCACATTTAACCTAATCCATCCCCATGCTCCTTAGGCTCCATCTCAACCCTTCATCCACAACTGCTTGCCACCTCTGATTGTCGGTGAACCAAGATTGCAAAGCCTATATAAAGGACCACTCCTGAGCTCTTGCGACCCCTATCAGCACCCTCCTCCCAGAACTGGTCATCATCCAACCCTCCAGCTCCATTTTGCCCATCCTCAGATATTAGTGACAATGGTAGCTTCCTTCCTTGAATTGTCCCCTTCAGCCGCCGGTCGTTGGTCCCAGGGAGTCTCCTTCGTCTGCTAGGAGGTCAAGGGCTCTTTAGTATATAAGTGTTTTTAGGGCTCTTTAGTGTAGACTGTTTGGGTCAGGTCAGGTCAAGTCAATTCAAATTGCATGAGTGGAGAGGAGAAGAAACCATTTTCAAGGCTTGATGCCATGGAGAAGAATCCTAGGCATGTGTTGTTGCTCAAAAGGCTAGGTAAGGACTCCTTCCTCTTCTTCTAGACACCCTTAAGCACCTTAATGGCTATAGGAAGTGTGCATGTGGCTACATGTCAAGTATCGCATGCATGTGTGAGGTTTTAGAAGCTTGCTCGGGTTTTATCTTCATGCATTCTACTTGTTGTATTTCCCTTGGTATAGTATGTTCTTTCATACCTAGTAACATCAGGAAAATAGATCGAGGTTGTTGAGGTATAAGAGAGGGTTTTTGGGTGGTGTTTAAATCTGAAACTGTTTAGAATTGAGGCATGAAACCACCCAGTACCGGTACTGGTGTTTAGTATCAATATTGATTGGGTTTCCTTGTCGTGTTCACACATAAAAGGGGCCAACTGTAAGAGTGCAATACCGATACTAGTGATGAGTACCGATATTGGTACCTTTTGGTGACCCCAGGAAGAATGTGGCCAATACCAATACTGGCATGGATTTTTGGGACCATGAGCAGCAAGTGTCTAATACCAATACCTAAGATCAGTACCGATACTGGTGCTCATGTTCTTCCCTAAAAGACTCTAGTTATGTCCTAATCTAATGATGAAATGTGGGGATGTAAACCCTGATATGGGGAGATAATTGACAAGAAGATTTAATTCATTTAATACATAGGTAATCACTTATGAACACATATATATTTATTTAAATAATGCCTAAATAATGTTAGTTTCATGGTAGTAAGCTTATAAATACATTAGATTAGCTTATATGTTGCATATTTGCATTTAGGTCAAATTGCATGCATTACGAGTTATTTATGTGTTGATGAGCCTAATTTTGGTTTAAGGTAGTAACTCATGATTGTTATGCTGGATGAGTCAGGATGGAAGAGAGATATAGGAGTTAGAATCGTGCAGGAGTAATTCTGGAGTTAGAAATGGAAACAGAACCCGCAAAACCCTAAGTTGCATGCAAAAACTTTAACCCTAGCCACTCAATAGTCCACATCCAAGGGTTGCCTCCACCTAAAAGACCACATATAATATGGCCTACTAGTATTTTGACACAAATCAATTGAGAAGAATTAATTTCCAATCAATTAGTTGATTGGCTTCTTGCCTTCCTTGAATTTCTCAATGTGAACATGCCACCACTTATTCCATCTTATGTTCACATGGGCAACACTTATAAATTCTTCCAAGGAGCCTCCTATTACAACGGTAGAGTCGAAGTTTAAAACTTGTGTTGTAGTATAGTCGACAAGAGTGAAATCAACACTTAAAATTTTTAATTCTCGATTATGAGTCCAAAGTTATTTGCTAAGAGCACATGATTGTGTAAATACCATTATCTACCTAATTATTTACACTAGAATTTGATGAACTTGTATTAGGGGTGACTTCTCGAAATTCAAATAAGTTCAAAGTCGCATTTGATTCTACAAAAAAAAAACAAAGATGAAATTTAATTATCAAGTGCAAGGATTTAATCATAAAAAAATTATTATTTAATGCTCAATTAAGAATAATCAAATGCTAATGAGGATTAAGTAATAAATACTTAATATCAGTAATCTTTGAATGAAAAATTATTTTGAAAATCGATTAGAACCAAATATTAAACCAAATTAAGGAAAAATTTTAAAATTAGTCCATGAAGAATGAGTTCTTGCACTTTGGTCCCTGGAGGCTTGCGAATTAGTCCCTGTAAAATTTCTTTTGTTTCAATTAGGTCCCTGCCAACAGATAGAGGGCCCTTTCCTCAATGCCAATAGGATCGTCGGAAGGTCGTCGACAACATGCTTCAGCTGTTGGATGGTGCCGGCGTTGGCTGGGGATGGTCGTTGGAGGTCTTTAAACCTAATGGTGGCCTTGGATCGTCGATTGGAGCGGCAGAGGAGGCAGAAACGATGGAGGAAGCTCGTGGCTCCGATGGAGGTCAAGGAAGCTTCTCACTATGTGAAATCACCCTTTGAAGGCTGCTAAACATAGGGGTGTACACAAGTCGGGTTCAACCCGAACCCAACCCAATTGGGTTGGGTTTGGTTGGCTTGTGACTTAGATTGGGTTTGGTTGGGTTGAGATTTTCCAAACCCACTAAAAAATAGGTTGGGTTGGGTTTGAGGTCTAATAAACCCAACCCAACTCGTAACCCAATCCAACCCGATACGTATACACGCACATGAGTGTATCCATTAAAATTTTAAAGGGAAAAAGCTACCCTGTTTACACTTGAAAGGAGACAAAAAAAACCCACGCAAATAACACACGACACTCCCTCAATTTCACTTTTCCCTTTCCCTATGTGCTCTTCATCGTGCAATTCTTTTTAGTTTCCCTCCCCCTCACAAGCCCTTAATCAAGCTTCCTCTCTCGTCATCGCCACCAATACCTCTCGCAGCTCCTTTCTCATTGGCGCCATTGTTTTCGTTATTACCACTTAAGGTTAGCATCTTCCTCCTTCCTCCTCTACATTAGTGATAACCACCTCCTTCCTTCACTAGAGCCACTACCACCTCCACCACCACCATCACCAAACAGCTCACCACCCTTTCATCGACCATTTATTGTCGTCACTACCTTCCTTCTACTCAGCCTGAGCCTACTACCAGAGCTGCTGGCCCACTACCATTGATCCACCACCATCACACAACCCACTACCTCTCACCGGCCATCCACCATCCGCTCTACCTTCCCCTCCGCCCAGCCTATCACTAAAGTCGCTACCACCACCACCATTGACGAGTCGACTTTCGCTTTCGAAAATGATGACTAAGATAATTTTTCGTTGTTTTTCCAAGTGGTGGAAAATCGACTAATAAAAATAATTAAAATAACCACTCAATTAGGAGCGGGTCATGTCCACAGAGAGCCAATGACCTACTTAAACTCACAAGGGTCAAAAATCGACGTTCACTATTAATTTCGTCACGAAACCGAGTCAAAATCGCTTTTAGGTTAGATAAATAATAAGAGCTAATGCTGAAATAGCAATTTTGCACAACTGAAAGATATATTTTGCAATGTAGCATAATAAAATAGTAATAAAATTTCACAATGGCACTAAATGTAATAAGTAATACCCTCTTCACTGTAGCAAAACAGGTGAGGATCTTCTCCTTGCTCGCGCGTGGAAAAGAGGCAAAGGCCAAAAGGGAGGAGCTCGCCGGAGGTAGCTGCTGCTAGGCCGCTTCTTTTGGTGGTGGTGGCGAGGCATGGCGTGGTTGGACATGGCCAGTCGGAGGTGAGGAGCGGCGCTGGGTGGCAGTGGCTGTAGCTCTCTATTGCTGCTGGTGTAGCGCTTGCGAAGGCACGCACGCAAGGGGTGTCAGATGCTCGTGCGCTTGCTGGAGGGGTCGGTGAGGGCGTGCCGGCGCGCGCATGGAAGCTACTGACCACGGCCGCAAGTGTTGCTGGTGTGGGCCACAGGCGGCGG
Source organism: Thalassia testudinum (assembly GCA_037157565.1). Classification (NCBI taxonomy): domain Eukaryota; kingdom Viridiplantae; phylum Streptophyta; class Magnoliopsida; order Alismatales; family Hydrocharitaceae; genus Thalassia; species Thalassia testudinum. Next base: position 53,204,535 of record JAZHRO010000025.1, on the reverse strand, counting down.
AAGCGGTGCTGCGCATTACTGAAGGGGGCGCGGGAAGGCTGGAGGAGCACGGGCGTGTGCAGGGGAGTTGCTGGAGGTGCGCGCGGTCTGTAGCAAGGGGGTGCAGCGTTGCTCAAGGGCTGCATACAGGTGGGTGCCGCGGGCACGTGCGGGGAGGGCTGGTCGCACTGTGGTTGCGGAAATGGTTGCATGCAGCAGCTGAGGGCGTTGCTGTTGGGTGTGCACAGGCGAGGAGAGGACGCGGCGTGGCGAGAGGTGCGGTGGTGATGATGGGTTCCTTGAGCAATAGTAGAAGGAGATTAAGAAGAAGAAGACACGGTTGGGAGATCAAACGTCTGGGAACATTCCCAAATGTCTTAAATGTGTTGGGGTTGGCTGCTGGTGCGTAGTTGTGGTGCCGGTGACCGTGACGGTGGTGAGGAATGATAACTGCGTGGCCTTCAGGCACATGCTCACAGTAAGCTGCACATGCCACTGATGACGTGGCAGTCTGTCGCCCCGCCTATTCGCGGTGGTGTGGACTTGTACTCGCGGTTAAGGCCGGCAATGGTGGAATGGAGGAGAGCTTGACTCTTTGCGCAATAGTGGATCGGGGGTGATGACCTGTCGGTGATGGTGCGGCTGGAGTCTTCTTTTATGGTTGCAGGAACGTGGAGAAGAGGGAGCAACGTAGAGAAGAAGCGACGACGACGTGCAGGATCCACTCTCCTCAGCCATTAAGATGTGCATTCAGTATTTGGAGGTCGTTGCTATAGAGAAGGCATTTGGTTAGCTCTAGGAGAGACTAGGGCATCCTAATAGATAGCATGAGCTTGAGCATGTTGCTCCCCACCATTACCAAACCCTGGAGGCTCAGCGTCACGGTTCTTCACATTTTTAGGGTTCAGTATTGGATGAGATGGAAGAGATCCGGGATAGTGATTGTGTGCACTGATTCCGGATTGCAACGTGTCCACTGAAGTTTTCATTTGTTGCATGAGCTAGACCATGGACCCTTGCATTTCTACCATCTTCAGGTTCAAATCAACCTTCCTGACGGGTTGTTGGGCATTCCACATAGGCTGATTGACTTGATTCAAGGGCGCTGTGTATATACATGACCCTGATCCAAGAGTTTTTGTGGTACATAGTTGTTGGGTCAAGATTGGGTTTGCTACCCCTGATCCTTCCAAGAGAAATTAAGGTGATTTTTCCAACCAGAATTATAGAAATTCGGGTACAAGTTGGACCTAACGCGCTCCTGTACTTCATAAGCATCCTCGTAAGGTATGGATGAAGAGAAAGAATCAGAAAAATTGGGATCAAAGGCCCCAGTTTGGAGTCCATAGGGTTCCAAGAAGTGTTGGCTCAAAGGTTTAACCGACTCGAGTTGGTTCACAAACTCCCGTCCCATAGGAGCTTGTGAAGAATGGAATCCTGAGCTCTGGGATTGAGTAGATCTAGAAATATTAGAGTTTCCGACTGCCCACTCTTCCATTCACTTAGCAACCATAACCACCTTATCTACTTTATTGTAGATCAATTCCATATCAAATGTATGAGAATCTTGAACCTCATTGGCATTTGATTTGGTTTTTTGGGATAGTTTGAAGGTTTCCATGGAGCGTGGTTTATAGATTTTTCACTCATTTCCTCGAACAAAACATTCGCACTATCTACATCTTTATTGAGGAAATTGCATCCTCAAGAAGTGTCCACATCATTACGGAGATGATCATTCAACTCGTGATGGAAAATCTGCATGAGTTGCCATTTAGGCACCTCATGGTGTAGACACTTCTGCAATAGAACTTGGAATCACTTTCAGGCCCCATGAAATGGTTCCTCCGACCGTTGGGCGAAAGTGGTAATCGCTCGTCGCAGGGCATCAGTCCATCCAATTGGGAAGAATTTCTTTAGAAAGATTCTTTCAATTCTGTCCAAGTAGCGATCGGTCTTCCAATGGTACAGTACCAATTCTGTCCAAGTACCCGGAAGCTTGGGCTGCCGGATCGGAGAGGGAAGAGACGAAATGTAGGGTGTTTCTCTGCCAGAAGATGCTTCCCCTCACTCCACTCAACTGTTTCTCTCACTCCATTCACCGCCCGACCACCCCCCGAACAAACCCACTCCCGCACTCACAGTCTGCCCTAGGCGCACCTCCACAGGCACATCCACGCCTCGCCGACCCTCGCACTGCCTTCGTCGCCCTCTGGCGAGGCTCCTTACGTTATCTGATGCAAGAGCGAGGCTGTCCTTGTGTTTTCAGGTCAGCGCCTCCTCGCCGCCATTGAAGAGTTGTTGAAGCTCCTTCGTAAGCAACTCCAGGACGTCTCCAGCCTAGGTGCGCGCTCCAGGCAGCGTGGGTTGGTTCTGCGAGCACGGCCAGGCTTGCCATTGGGGGTGCGAACGCTCGCTGCTGCCCCAATTGGCAGCATTTCCTCACCTACAACTACGCGGATTGGAGGTGGGACTTTAGTCCCACCTCATAAGTGTGTGGCCTCGCTCCCACACTTAAATTGAAAAAGTGTATTGGGCTGTTTGCCTTCGATACACAGGGGTCAGGTCCCTCACCCGCACGCAGCGTGCCATGCGCTCGCCCGCCCTCGCCCGCGCTCACACCCCATGAGTCTGGGCCGAATCTGACTACCCGACCAAGCACTCCTCGCCCACCACCGCACGCCGGTGGGCCTGGTCCCAGGCATGCAACCCGAACCCGATTACCCGGCTCTGGGAGAGCTTTCCTAAAGAGAGATTCAGAGAGAGAGAGAGAGACGCAGGGAAGGGGTAGGGGTGGGTTTTGCACTGATCATCGTGTGTGCGCGCAAGGAAGAAGGAAAAAGAAGAAGAAGCAGGCAAGAAGAAGAAGGAGGAGGAGCGGCCGAAAGACTTGGCCGCACTGAGGAGCTGAAGAAGAAGAAAAGGAGCTGCACTAAGGAGCCGAAGAAGAAGAAAAGGAGCTGCACTGTAGCAAATACATAGTTAAGTCGTCTGAGCACCGGGTCGGCCAACGGAAGGTCAGCAGAAAGAAGAAAGAAAGAAGACGCAGCGAAGAAGAAGAAGACAGGAAGGAGAAAGAAAGAAAAGAAGGGGAACGGCCAGAGCAGAAGAAGGACTCAGCAGCTGAAAGAGAAAGAAGACAGAAGCTCCGCAGCTGCAAGGAAGAAAAGAAGAAGAATCAGCTGCAAGAGAAGAAGAAAAGAGAAGAGGAAGAAAGAAGAAGAATCCAACAAAAAGACTTTTGCTCCCTCTCTCTCTCTATCTCTTAATTTTTGTAAAACTTTATATTGTGAATTTATGTTTCTAGAGTTATAGTTGCTCCCTGAGTTCGACCTCGGGAAACTTGCTATTCCAAGTAAAAAATTTGTATTAAGTTGATAACTGTTCTGTCGTATGCTACAACGAATATAAATAAAGACAGAAGTCATGCCACCACCTCATGATCATCCCCTCCAATTTTGGAAGGGATTGGTTGAGAAATCAAGGGAGCATTCCTGATTGAAGCTCGGCACCTTTGGGTTCACATCTACCATGGCAGCAGGGACCCATTTGAAGAAAATAAAGAGAGGTTAGGGGGCTTTTCGTAAAAATTTAGAAAGTTAGGAGTATGAATAAGACAGAAAGAGCTAGACTAGATCAAAATGCAAACTACGTCAAGATGGACTCTGATTGGGCCCAAATTTTGGTACAAACCTAATTTAGATCCAAGGAATCTGATGGTGAAGTCAGATTTTGGTTTTGACCAAGTTTGGCTGGGCAATTTGCATAGAAACCCAAATTAAGGTAATTTTCTGTCTAAGACTCTATTCTAGGTCACAATGGGTTCCAATGGTCAAATTAAGGGTACTAAACCTTGTAGAATATTTTTTATCAATTTCAAAAGGTTTAGATGGAATTTATCCTGACTAGAACCTCTGTTGTTTAAGCGATTCTGAAATTAGGGTTTTGGGTTACTATCGATTCTCGAAATGCGTGAAAACATGTTTTTATATGAGTGGATCCACTTATTACACTTTAATGCTCATTTCACCTTTAATTCACCCCTAGTCAACCCCTTGGTTATTCAATGTTCATGATTTATTGTTAAAATTACAAAATTAACCCTGATTTCTTGTTCTCTTCTTGAAACATAATATAGTGGAGATATAACCCTCATATGAATATGTAGGAGCTTTTATCTTTTATTCTAGACTAAAATGGGCTAGTTAGGGCTCATGATGGTGTTCCCATTAATGCACAGGTAAGGACTTTACCTTCCCTAATCAACACTAGGGTTGAGACTTAAGTTCATCTGGTCTTTCCTGAATCTGTGTAGTGTAGACCAAGGTTGCTTAGACTCTTAAATAAAAGCAAACCAATGATTCTTGTACTGGACACTCAGGTACAAGAATATGTCTTATGTTAGCAGAGATCTTGGTCCATCTTATCAAAGCTTAAGTGCATTAAGCCTAAGCCTATGTGAATCAAGCTTATGTGGCCTGGAAAGTCTAACCGGTAAGAGTTAAATGTCCATAAATACTTATTCTATTTTTTGTTTAGCTTTAAGATCATAATTAAAAATTTATAAAATTTTTGTTCCTTGTTCCAGGTTATTCTGGAGCTTCTCCCTCAACAGTAAATATAGGTTGGGTCCGAGATTGTATTTTTGAAATTTTTATTTTTTCATTTTTTTGCGCTTTTGTTTTGTAATTTTTTTCAAGTTTTTCAAATTTTTTCAAAACTTTTTCGATTTTTCAATAATACTATCTATATACACTAAAGGGTGTGTCTATAATTGCATTCCAGTAAATGATTTCACCCTTTGCACCCCTCATGTTTAAATGATGCAATGTCCTCATTAAATGATTAGAGTGGATGCAAATGCATGCTCTGCTTTTCACTAACTTAGGCTAGGGTGATAGAAGGAAGTCAGACTGAGAAGATAAAATCTGTATGCAGATGATTTCAACTGATATAAATTAGAGTGGAAAGTCAGGCTAAGTAGTGAAATGCAGGACAAAATTATTATACATGCAGACTAAAAATGCAACGATAGACACCTAAGGAAGAAAGATAAAATAACGATATACAACATAGGTCAACTCCCAATATGTGCTAAGTTTTATACCTTCATCTTGGTGTAAACCTAAAAGAAGTATGAGAAGTAGGTTCAAAATATCGGAGCGAAACAATAAAATTGACAAGTCTAAGGTCATGAGGTTCAATGAAAGGTTTCAATTTCTGTCCATTAACAATGAAAGGTTCAAATTTGTTTATCTCAGAGATCTCAACAGCTCCACTATCAAATAATCTCTCTATGAAGAAAGGTCCAATCCATTCAGATCTGAGTTTATCTGGGAAAAGTTTAAGTTTATAGTTGACAAGAAGGACATTCTGACCAGAGTGAAATGTTTTCCTATAAATGTGGCGGTCGTGGAAGGCCTTGAGTTTGTCCATATAAATCCTTGAGCTTTCATAAGATTCATTCCTTAACTCATTTAGCTTAGAAAATTGCAATCTTCTATGATCACTAGTCTTCGCTAAGTCTAAATTACACTTTTTGATGGCCCAATAGGCTTTGCGATCAAGCTTAACGGGAAGATGACAGGGTTTTTCGTATAGTAGTCTAAAAGGAGACATGCCTAATGGGGTTTTGTGGGCTGTCCTATATGTCCCCAAAGCATCAGAAAGGTGGGAAGACCAACCTTTCCAATCAGCTAGTCCATTAGTCTATAGGTGATAAGGTGTTGCAATCCTATGATTCACCTCATACTTTTGAAGCAGGGATTGAAAGTGTGTATTCCTAAAATAAAACCCTCCATCACTAATGATGGCTTTAGGTACCCCAAAACAAAAAAAGATATAAACCTAAACAAAATGATTAACCAGTGTATGATCATTAGTTCTCATGAGGATGGCTTCAATCCATTTTGACATATAATCCACCGATAATAAGATGTAGTCGAAGCCATGAAAATTCAAAAAAGGTCCCATAAAGTCAATGGCCCATATGTCAAAGATCTCGCATACTAGAATTGGGTTCCAGGGCATCATGTCTCCGCGACCAATACTGTCGAGAGACTAATAGCAAGAACATGCCCTACTATATTCACAAGCGTCTTTAAAATTTGTGGGCCAAAAGAAACTTCTCTATAATACTTTGGCTGTGGTCTTTTTGCCATAGAAGTGACCGCCACATGCCTGGTCATGGTAGAGCAACAGAATGCTCTCTATCTCCTTATTTAGGGCACACTTTATAATGATTCGGTCAGGGAAATGCTTAAACAACCAAGGTTCCTCCCAAAAATACAACCTAGCATCGGTTCTAAGTTTATCAATCTGATGTTCAGTCCAGTCAGGGGGAACTACTGCAGAAGCTAGGTAGTTGACAATGCCAGCATACCGAGGAAGATGTGAGTGAATGACTAGCAATTTTTCGTTAGGAAAGTGGTCTACTATAGGAAGTGAAGGAGAAATCGCTTTAGATAGAAGGTAGGATAAGTGGTCAGCTGCTACATTCTTGTAGGAGCATAATCCATTTAATCAGATGAAACTTTGCATCCTTCTTAGCGAGAAGATGTCGAACTACAGTGTGGTTAGTGTAAACTATAATTTGGGAACCAAAAAGATGAGGTCTGAATTTTTCTAAAGCAAATACTACTACTAGCAATTCCTTTTCAGTGACTGTGTAATTCCTCTGTGTTTCATCTAAGGTCCTGCTAGTATAGTAAATGGTTGTAGATTTCCCATCTAGTTTTTGCCCAAGGACAACCCCTACTGCGTAAATAGAGGCATCGCACATGATCTCAAAACTCAATTTTGCTCGGTTAAGACCAATTGAAATCAAATTGAATAACTAATCCTTCGATCAATAGTAAAAACCAAATCCACATCAATTAAGCAAATTATAAATAATTAAAACCAGATTGGGGGCCTTTGTGTTCAGATGTTGTGAATCGGAAGCCCCTAGGTGAATTAACTGCATGAATGGATCTAGCAACTGAGAGCTTCAGATCTAATGATGGCTATGGTGGAGGGAATGGTCTGATGATCAACTAGTGAGGGAAGAAGTGAGAAGTGATTATGGAATGAGGAGAAAGATCAGGGAACTCAACCAGATGGGCAATTTAAGCTTCTCTGATCTGAATTGATTACAGAAGGCAAATTAATGGAAACTAAATCCTAAACTAATCTACTCCTAATCAAACACAATCAATCAGTGAATTTTGATCTAAACATCTAAAGTACACTAGGGAAGCAATAAAATTAATCTAGAAAGTTGTAATTCTACCTAAAAAGCAGTAAATCTAGTCTAACAGTGGAAAGGGTGACACTGGGATCAACACTTGGCGGTTGAAGAGAACGAAAGGGAACAAGTCCTCCTAGTGAACGAAGGAGACTCTCTGGGACCAACGACCGATGACTGAAGGGGAATAATTGAGGAAAGAAGCTACCTCTGTCGCTGACAGCTAAGGAGGGGGAAAATGGAGCTGGAGGGTTGGACGATGACCAACTCAAGGAGGAGGGAGCTGATAGGGGTCGCAAGAGCTCAGGGGTTGTCCTTTATATAGGCCTTGCGTGCTTGGTTCACCGGCAAGCAGAGGTGGAAAGCCGTTGTTGATGAAGGGCTGAGATGGAGCATGAGGAGCGCGGCGATGGATTAGGTTAAATGTGGATCATTGGATGTGATCTATGATTAGGTCTGAACATTTGGGAACGGGCTCTAGCAGGTTGGTGATAGATCAGTTGTTGGATCTGTGAAGTAGGGAATGGACGGTGCTGGTGCCTCATGTTCTTCGCCGATGAATAGTGGAGAGGAGTGCATTCCCAGGCCTGTTGGTGAATTTACACCGAGGCTAAAATGTGCGAAGCGGTAGGAATTTAGCACAGGAACCCATAAGTGGAAATATTTTATATCAAGGAGGTCCCCAATGGTTCACACATTAAGTCCCTGAGACTTTTAGGCTTAAGACAATGTGAGGGTTGACTTATATAGGAAGGAGCTAAATGATAATCATCAATCCCAAGGTTCTAATAAGGTCAAAATGCAACGAGATTTTTATGGTATATTACTGAACATATTATAAAATATTCAACCATTGATTTGTATTTTTAAGCTCAAATTTGTGTTCAATTAACATTTAGATCATTTATTTACATATTAAAATACATAATCTCTTAAAATTGACCTAATTATGCATTTTTAGCACAAATTGGGTGTTTTAGGTTTTTTTTCATAAATCCCACATTTAACCCATTTCTTATGTTAATATGATAGCATTTAACCTAGTTTCTTACTTAACTTTGAAATTTTAGCTCTGAGGAACTGTACCTCATCAGTCTTATCTCCTATGATTATCTTATGAAATGGGGAATACATAAACACATTCATATACACAAATATATATATTTATATATGCTTTTCTGTTAATAGTAACTATTTACATTTAAATTTGCATATGCATTTACATATAAAGAAATTTTTATGTGCATGTATGTAGTAATGACAGCTAATTCAATTTAGGTTATTTTGGCTTTGTAGTTAGTGAATTGGTAGAGGTCCATAAGCTTGATTTTGAAAAATTTTAAATCAACAATTAGATATTTTGGTTTTATATGGTTTAGGTGTTGTATTTGGTTTTTTTTTTCTTACACTTGTCATTGGAGGGTAGTGTTCCTCGCGAAGCGCGTAAAAAAAAGATTTCTACGTTATGGTTGTAGTTGCGAATCGCGTCGAAGCAAAATAAATTTATAGATCAGAAAATGGTAAGTCATGGGTCGTTCATAGGGAGGCAAAATGTGATTCTTAAAGCCTGTCATACTAACTAATCTAACCAAATGAAAGCATATAAAGAGAGACAACATAGTCATTGAATCACACTTTTTATTGCTAGTTGCAGAAAGTTCTAAACTATGAAGCAAAGCAAATATACTAAAGAGTAGAGAGAAAGAGGGAGAGATAGATGAAGAGCGGAGCCACTTGAGGGATGCTTATGCGAAGTGCAACAACACTTCAGATCCAAGGCACCGTGAATAATACCAGAGAGAGATGTTGCACAGTGAAAGGAGCCAAAGATGTGCCTAGGTGGAATTCCTTCTCAAATAGGAGCGTTAGGGCTCTTCTTATAGCTAAAGTGAGGGGCAAAGTTGGTATTTTGGCCCCTAAAATCATGCAACACCCTTGGATTAATCAGATCCGAATCGTCGGATTTATCATCCACGGCCCCGAATCATCTGCAATTAATATTGCCTCTTATTTAGAACATAAATTAGCATTATTATTTACAAAGCTAATAAATCAACTATGATACAAAATATACTGCTCATGCATTATACCTAAGTTAAGTTAGGATCTAACTTAATTTAGGTAGATTAAGTTGTATGATTGCTGCGCAATCATACCCTTATGCCTGAATCTTGGTAGTCCCTAGCAAATGCAAGACTAAATGTAAAGTGGTTCTAAATGACTAATTTTTATCAAGAGTTCGACTAGAGATCTATTTCTTTTATTTTCATCCAAAATTTTTAGAAATCCAGATAGTTGTGAAAGTGTAGTGTTGTAGCCTATGTAACAGATCCAAGTGAAAAGTCAATCCACATTTAAAGCTCGTACTTTGACCCTTAGTAAAATTCTATCGGGATAGGCAAACTTCTTCCCTTGGAGTTATAAAATAATCCGTAATTTCATGCTTGGCTTTTTGCTTAGCTAGAGGATGCCTGAGACAAGTGGGTTTGCATTTAGTGGCTCATACTCCTTGGTTGATTTGATCTGTTGAAGGTGAACATTAAGGCATTAGTGAGGGAATTTTCACTTATATTCTCAAATAATTCAAAGACTCCCTCGGCATCTTTACTTAGGAAATTGCCCCCACATGCTGCATCAACGAAATTCTTCAAGTTGTCACTTAACCCATAATAGAAAATATCGGCCAAGTGTCACTCAAGAATCCCATGATGTGGGCATTTCCTAGCTAAGTCATTAAATTTCTCCTAAGCCCCATGCAATTGTTCCCCAGGGTTCTGCTTGAAGGTTGTAATGGCACTTCGAAGGGCATTTGTTTTTCCTATAGGAAAGAATTTCTTTAGAAAAGTGCTTCTCAAATCTTCCCAGGTTAAGATTGGTCTACCAATAGTTCTTAACCATTGAGCAGCTTTATCTTTGAAGGAAAATGGGAACATTTTCATCATTAGAGTATCCTAATTCATGTTCCTAGGGCCAAAGGTCCTTCCTATGTATAGAAGTTCTTCAAGGTGGTGGAAGGGGTCATCAGAGTTGTGGCTACGGAAGTGGGGAATCAGATTGATGATTTGTGGTTTAAGCTCAAAATCATCCCCATCCTAAGATACCCTAACAGAAGGTTCAGGTTGGGCATCAGGAAAATTGTAAAAGTCTTTGAGAGGGCAATCTGCTCTCCCATTTTGGAGTCGAGTAATGGCCTGTGCTTTGACTTGCATTTGTCTGTCATGATGCTGACCCTGCCTATCAATCTGCCTCTATAAAAGGGCCATTGGATCTAGATTTTCTACCTCCTCCTCAACACCATCTTCCTCATGGTAACTAGCCATTGAAGAAGATTTAGATTCAGATCTTGGAAAATCAAGTCTTCTCATAGGATTTCTCTTTAAAGGTGTTAGCAAATCAGGGTTTAGAGATCTTCTACCTTGCATGCACCAGAAGAATGTCTATAGCTGAGAGAGAAAAGACGGATGGGAGAGTACCCACCCTCACAATATAAGTAACCAAGCCAATCCTTAGAGTGTAAACCCTAATTAGACCTAATCCTGTCACCCAAAAATACGATTAGGTTAAATTAACCCTTGAATTACTTAGCTGGCCAGAAGGGTGGGACCCCCTAGGACACCCCGCATGGTGGGACACCACTAAGGGTTAACGTGGTTACTGCACTAACCTTTTTTGTCACCAGTGGGTCCAAGTAGACAATGCCTTGACCTTAGCCCAATCAAATTGCAAGTTACCTAGCAAATTAGTCCTATCTATGGCACATTTGCTCAATTTTAGGCTTAGGCGTGAAGTGCTCTTGGAATATGATGGGCATTAAGTGGGTGTTGCCTTTAAAATTGATTTCAAAAGTGAAGTGCACAATCAAGGGGTTCACAAAACAAACTGAGTTGATATGGTTGCTTTTAAGGTTCAAGTGCTTGTATTAGTGAATTTTAGGGTTCACTTGGGTAAATATCTTCAAGCAATGGTTCTGATAAGGCACACGAGCTTTTACACGTCCCAATTGTTTGAGAAATTTCCTTTAAGTATGGAGATGCAAGTGTGCTAAGAGCAGATAACACTAAATGATGGAATTTAAGTCTAAAACAAGTAAGGTTGTGCAGCCTAATCAATGCAATATTTAAGTCCAAAACAAGTAAGGTTGTGCGACCTAATCAATGCAATCAATTGGTCTTATTACATCACCAACTAAGCACTTAGAATTTTTTTTTCCAGGAATTTTAATACACGTTTTCTATTTTTTTCAAATTTAAAGCAATCTATTTTGACCCCTAGTTAGTGATCGCAGATTCTGTGTAATCAAAAGTGCACCAAATATTTTTTTCAAATTTTTACGTGATTTTATAATATCGCAAGAATCCAACGCAACAAATTTCAAATAAATCGAAGTTGTATAAAAATTCTCGTGATTTTTTGAAGTTCAAAAAATCAGGAGTAGCAACAGACTTAAAAGTAGTTTATTTCATGATTTTTAAATTTTTTTTGTTAATCAAAATGGCACAAAATTTGAATATGTTGTTCTTGACTTCAATACCCATGTCCAGTAGAAATTTTATAGTTTTTGGACGTGTAAAGTTTTGGTAATTAAATTTTTAGAGTAAAAGTTTTTTGCAACCCTAAAATGTAAAAGTTGGTGTTATAGACACATTCATTTAGGTTAAAATGCCTATTTATGCATGTTCCTAGGCTTAGATTTGCATTCCATATTATAAATATTACTAACATGCATCATTTTGCATTTAGAGTAATTGTGTATATTTTTGGTTAATTGCATCCTTTTTGTGGTCAAGAGAGACGGAGATTTATTTTGGATCCTCAGATTGACGATCCAACCGAACGGATCTGATTATGATGATGATCAAAGTCCAACGCCTCCGAAATCGCCTTGGTTGGAGTCCTGTAGCACCATATGCAGTCCGAGGAAGATCAACGACCAAGGGACTAGGTGACGTAATTCGGAACTTCAAACGATAAATCCGACCCCCCGAATGAATTCGGGTCGACGATCACAGCCCAACAACGTGAGAATCGACTCAATCCAACCTTTGTAGCAGCCCCTATAAAGGAAAGAAGATGGACGGCCCAGGTCGCACCACGTGGCACAACCCAAGATGCCTGTGCGCACGCACGCGCCACCTCATCGCACAGCAGCGTAGGCGTACGCACGGAAGCATGCATGCGCGCAGGCACAGCGGCATGCGCAAGGCAGCGGCAGCATGCGCGGGCACAAGGGTGTGAGCGTGTAGCGTGCGTGCGCACGCGCAAGCAGTGCAACAGTAGGGGCGCGTGAGCAGGTTCTTCAGCGATGTTTGTGGCGGGTCTTCAATGACGTTTGTGACCGTCACTAAATGTCCTGTATACGAATTTGATTCTTTCCTCCACTCTAAAATCACCCCTACCCCTCCTATTTTTCTTCATCTCTTCCTTCTTCTCTCCACCTCCAAGGCTCTAGAGAGAGCTTGTCCCATGCCCGGGATGCTCCTCTAGAGTAGAAAATCAAATATTTTTCCCTCCCCTCATCCCCATTCATGGAGCATCCCATGGCCGTCTTCTCACCTACTTTGGGAAGTAGATCCTCACCGTGACGCCGTCCTACCCCGCCCTCCGTCCTCGTTCCTCCCACTCCTCACCACCTTCCTCCAAGCGACGTCAGAGCGAGTCGTCCTCTGAGAAACCGTTAAGGGGGATTCCCTCACCTATATCTCTCTTTTTTCTTTTATAGTGTAATCTTTCAAGCTTTCTTAGTTGTAGAAAACATTTGCTTCAAAATATATGTGATTGTTTCTCTCTCTCTCTCTTATATTTTGCAAGTAGATTAGTTAGATAAGAATTCATCGACCTAATCTCTTGCTTGCTAAAAATACAAAAAAAAAGAAAAGACAAAAACAACGAAAGCAAATAAAAGCAAAACACTTATTTTTCAAACCAAACATTCGCCTCTTCGTGTTCGAAGCGGGACTCACTTTTCGAGTTTCGGTTATAAATTTTATTTGATCGACGAATTTTCCCGCGAATTGAACTACGACGACGAGTTTTCCAAACTGCAATCCTTTTCGTATGTGAATCTGTTGCAATTAGGCGGTTTTGTTGATTTTCAAAAGATAATACCTACCAACAAGAGATTTTTTTTTATTTGAAAAGCAACCAAATACTAACCTAAGGATCAAGCAAAGCACCTTTTTTTTATTTTTTTTAAAAAGGAAATCTAACCTAATCTAAGACACGAGTACTTACCTAGGATTAAAAACCTGCAATTTTTCTGTTATGTTTTCTTCTCAAATTTTCTTACTTCTTGCACACATGAAATCAACGAAAATAAAGAAAGTTAGAAATCTCAAATAAGCACTAAGGAGAAAAGTTTCAAGAATAACTCCATTTCGACACAAATTAGTTCGTCGCGAAATGCGTAAAAAAAAGATTTCTACCTTATCGTTGTAGTTGCGAATTGCGTCGAAGCAAAATAAATTTATGGATAAAAAAATGGTAAGTCATGGGTCGTTTGCAGAAAGGAAAAATGAGATTCTTGAAGCCTTTCGTACTAGCTAATCTAACCAAATGAAATCATATAAAGAGAGACAAGATAGTCATTGAATCACACTTTTTATTGCTAGTTGCAGAAAGTTCTAAACTACGAATCAAAGCAAATTTACTAAAGAGTAGAGAGAGAGAGAGAGATTAATAGAGATAGATGAAGAGTAGAGCCACTTGAGCGATGCTTTTGCGAAGTGCGACAACACTTTAGATCCAGGGCATCGTGAAGAAGGTGGAGGGAGATGCTGCAGAGAGAAAGGAGCCAGAAATGTGTCTAGGTGTAATTCCCTCTCAAATAGGTGCTCTAGGGCTCCTTTTATAGCTAAAATGAGGGGCAAAGCAGTTATTTTGGCCCCAGAAATTGTGCAACACCCTTGGGTTAATCGGATCCGTACGATCAGATTTATCATCTGCGGTCTTGAATCATCTGCAATTAATATGACCTCTCAATTAGAACACAAAATAACATTATTATTTACAATGCTAAAAAATCAACTATAGTACAAAATATACTGATCATGCATGCATTACACCAAAGTTAAGCTAGGATCTAACTTAATTCAAGTAAATTAGGTCCTACGATTGTTGCGCAATCCGGTAGGGATCATTGAGAAGATGGCACTAGAAGGGGGAATAAGGCCCCTCAAATTTCAACAAGTATAACAATTATGCTAGATAATTATGTGAAAATCAAGCAATATCATAAGCAAATAAAAAATAATTAAACCACAAAATTCAGAAGAGATTTTTGTTCTAGTACTCCCTGACCATGGGCTACATCCAATCCATGAAATATCCACATACAAGATTTCATGATCTTCAATCCTTTTGAATAGGTAAGGGATAAATCCAATCACTTTGGGAACATCCTCCCAAAAGTAGTGTTCTTGGTTTGTTTATTAGAGAATGGTCCTCCCTTTATATCTAGAGAACCACCAACTAATAAAGTACAAAAAAAGGTCAACATAATAATAAATAATCAACAATCCTAATATTATCCAAAATAATCAAGATAAGCATATATTCAACACTCTATGGAGCTACTTATGGTTGAATCGAGACAACTCCCCTTAATCAAGAAGATATCATCGATCTAAATCTAGAAAGATCAAGAATGAGGCAGGTGGCTCAAGTAGAATTTCATGTACAACCTTAGTCAAAATCCATTTACTCAATTCACGGTTTCTACATAATCTGAATTCAGTAAATATTTCCCTAGACTAGGGATTTCTCCTGAATCAAGTTCCTAGAGATTTCTCCAAAAAAATCATTCTATCAAGTCACTAGAATCTCCTCTAAAATCGTCATCACTAGAATCTCCTTTAAAGCCACTTTTGGCATAATCTCCTCCTCCAGAATCACTTCTAGAATCTCCTTCAAGATCACCTATCCATGAAATATAAAAACTTCTTTCTACCTAAATATTAGAACTATAGTGCAAAACTACACACACAGAGAGAGAGTGTGCTAGAGCTTTGTTATGGAGCTTTCTATTACTCGAGTTGTGTGCCTTTCCATCCTTTATTTATAGGTGACCCTCTCCTACCAAAATGACATGTAGTTTGAAGGAAGTGGCACGTCTTGGAACATGATTCCAAAACTAATTAGATCAAATTAAACCAAAAGAAAACTTTTCCTACCAATTACACGAGTTAGGGATCATACCTCCATGATTGGCTATCACAGGAATAACGTACTGTGTAGATGTGAATCTGCATGTCTACTCAAAGTCCACAACACAAGGTGTAACTCCTTTGGAACCATTGATGAGCAAGAGCATAAGAGTCGCATGGCAAGACCTTTACGCGAGCACGACCTTCTTTATTGAGATAAAAGGTCGTAGAGGAGGAAACAAAGGAGGAAAGGGGCATGCCCATGGGGGAAATCCAAGAGAAACGAGGTCTAAGAGGGGGCTCTCTCTTGGTGGCTCTCTTAGTTCAGGAATTGATTAATTAGACTAAATTTATTTGAATATCTCTCCTTATTATAGAGAGTCCCAATCAAGGTTTTAGAGAAATCATGTTTCTCTAAATTTTGAACAATGTCCTTTTCTAATCCTCTTCTTGCCCTTGGTGCTTCTATAAGTATCTACTAATTAAATATTTCAACTATTTGAAACATATAATTAATATTATCCTCAATTAGGATTGCTAGTTGTTGTATTATGGTGTAGAAAGAACTTATAGGCAATCCAAAGTTCGTCTATGATTAGGATCACCCCAGACCAAGTGCTTATATCAAATATTATCAAATTTGATTCTAATAATCATTTCTCAATTCTCCAATTGAGATATACGTATTGATCAATTAATCTAAGAATTGATCAATAATTCTTCAATTCTGAGTAATATCTAATTTATCAATTAGCCTATTCTTAATCTCACTAAGCGTTGATCACACAGTCCTATTGAAGTGTGATGACTACCACATTGTTAAGGTGATAGCCAACCCGTTTAGGTATACTGTATATCCTATATGTCTACACATGTGTGTAGCTTAAGGTTTAGGATCTTATTCCATTGTCATCCCTTCAAGAAGTAGTCAGTGTGAATTACTAGTATGGTTTGGATGGAAGATATACTAGATAACTTCTCCAAGTTCATCTAGTTCCTTTATTCCCATTTCGGTCTATTTATCGAGATGATTACCTACGGAATTGGACCTCCAAAGCTATAAAGATAGAGATCAAACTCCACTCCAACTGTTGGAGTGGTGTGAATCCAATCTTGAGAATACATTAATATCTAATGCTGGATTATGCAAACTAACTTCTCGACATATTGACCTCATACTCTATAAAACCTTAGTCAATGAGTTGCTGAATCTACATAGCCCAAATACTAACATAGACTCTTGTCTCAATTATAGGGAGACATGCCTCTTTCTTTAAGAACAGTGATCGAAAGAGGACTTCTGCAATCTCAGTTCCATTAATCAATCTTTTGATCATGTTCATGTGACGATTTCGTAATCTCCATTCCTTATGGAACTCCTTCCATTTGGAATACAGCTAGGTGTTAGTCTCATATGATGAACTTGAAAGATTGGCATAAGATTGCCATCTCTGCTAAGACTAGAAACTATGATAAGGATAATTAATGAATGGGAGTGATTACATATAGTTCATTTCTAGTATCTCCTATTCAAAATCAATCTGGATAGTTGATCTACTATCCCCACTTGTCTGATCAGGCCTTTGTGCGAGTAATCCTAATAGCACAAATATGACCAATAACACATATTTGTATTAAAAAATAATCATTATTTAGATGAATGGAGAGGACAAATATAACTAATATACGAATTATATAATTACATGGCTCGCCAAGGACATACAACTCCAATAGGGTTGCCCTTACAAAAGCTAAATGTCATGGGCAAATCGGTCATTTTCAAGAACTTAACATATAGGTAAGATATCTGATGAGAGACTCATCATGGCTCCTAATTCATTAATATTAAGAAGTTTTCCTAGTTAAATTACTAGTGAATAGCATTATATTAAGGTTAATTATATAATAAGGGTAGAAATAGTAAGGACCTTATTTATATGTTAAGATGACTAAATTAAGGTTTAATAAACAATTACTTATGTTTAATTAACAATTAGGACTCAAAACTAAGCATTTAGCTATATATAAAGCATTAAACATAACTTATAATATTTATAACTTAAAGTTGTTAATTAACTTAATACTGTTAATTGCATATATAAATATAGCTAAAAGGGACAAAAATGTAGTTTCATGTCATAAATATATTACTTATGGTATTTTTAATTATATATAAAAATCTAGAAAATAAATAATTTTATTTAAGCTTCAAAACTCAATGTTTGCATTTTACTCCTTAGGATTTATGTCAATCGAGTCCTTTTATCACATTTAGATCCTGTTTACTACACACAAGTCCCTGTGTATACCTTCTTCCCCAACCTCTTCTTTCTTGTCAACGATCGACGATGGCCGATGACAAGAACCTTGGATCACCACACATTCAATGTCACACCACCACCGCCATTGCCACTCAAGTTCATCTCACCTTCCTCTTTAAATCCAACAGTCTAGATGGACCTTTAATCCTATAACCCAAACCTCACTGTCGCCAGAGACAACGACAATGGTTACCTTGAACCTAGACAACCTCTAGACCAGATACATCCCCCTAGACCTCCACCTACACCTATAAATAGCTGTTGACCCCTCCGATTACAAAGGTTGGTCCCCTATCCCTCTTCCCTCACAGTGGCCAATGATAGGCTATTCCTCCACATCTCCGACGACCTCTCACCTCCCCCTTGGACTAGCTTCAACGGAGCTGAAGGTCTCTCTCATCCTCGATCTTCGCTTTCAATGAAATTTTTAGCATGAAATGTCGTGTTGTTGTAGTGCTTTTATGGTGAAAAATCGACTATCAAAATATTAATTACTTCTAACCACAATGATCAGGTCATTTCCACGGGAAGGAACAAGCCAAATTAACTTGCAAATTTATTACAACATGATGGTCAGATATTTTCCCACAATTATAGTGTAACATATAACTTATGTGAGGCTAATAGATTGCATAATTAGATAATCTGAGAAATAGAACTAAAGGGGCTAGCTGCAAATCACTCAATAAATCAAATATTAAATTGAAAATGAAAGTTTCACAATGACAACCAAATGTAATTGCCAATTCCAACTAAAACAGAGCATTTGCTCCCTCTCTTGCATGAGTGCAAGAAGGAGCACCGGTGGCTGGATGACACACAATGGAGGTTGATCGAGTCTTAGCCGTCGCAATGCTGTTGGCGGTGTTGCCAATGGTGGTTCGACTTGGCTGGTTGGAGAAAGAGGACCAACAGCATCAAGGGAAAAGGTGTTGCGTGCTTGCTCATGTGTGGTCACGCGTAGCCATTGTGGTCGGTGAGGATGCTCGGGTTGTGCTTGGGATCATAGGAGAGTCCTGGTGTTGAGGTTGGAGGTTTACGGAGGTGGGACAGAGGTGCTGCGTGTTGGGTTCTTTTTCGTGCGTGGATGAACGGAACAGGGGATGGTGGGTGAGTAAGAAGAAAAAGAAGAGGAAGAGGCTTAGGTGATGGGTGGGGGCATGGGTTGTGGGTTTGGCTATGGGTTTGGTGGTGGCTGTGGGTTTGCTGCGGCAAGGATGGGGGCAATTGTGTTGCCACCACGAGCGCTTGCAGTGGTGTGGTGGAGGGAGGCAGTGTGCTTCAAGCCACAATGCACGCTTCGACCACGGTTTCCACTTTGTGTGCACGATGAAGGTGTGTAGAAGATATGTGAAAAAATATCCTCCTAGAAGCACCGTGGAGATTCTCTTTTATAGACATTCCCCTCAATCTATTCCCCCCTCGAAACTCTCGGCCAACAACTCGACGTGGACATCCAAGTGGTTGGGAGGCAATAGGGCCAACTTGGGTTGGTGGTGGAAATTGGTGGCGGTGCGTGCACGTTGCAGGGAAAAAAAGAAAACTTGGTTATTTATATAAAAGCCAAAATAATGCATGTAATGTATGCATGCCACTAAAATATATTGCATACTATCCTGTTGGGTCGAAAATCATCATAGTTAGGAAAATAATGCGTCGTAGTATAGCGACGAAAATCTATACAACATTTGAATTTATAAAACTCGAAAATCGTGAGTTCAAGGTCGTTCGTAGGGAGCAAATGTAACAAATCAATTCACTAATCACAATAATCAGAAATAATAATGTAAGTGAATCAATCAACTGGAAAGATATTCAATTAAAAGCAATAATGTATCTCAAGAACTAGGGACAAAAAATATAAGTAGGAGCCTAAAAATGGTGGTTGACACCTCCAATTAAGTTCTACGATTAAGCACAATTCCTAAGGATCATATTTCAATATTTCAACAGTAATTTCAACCACTTGACCATGTTAGATCAGGGCTCAATATAATAGTAATCTCAAGTCAGACGTCAGATATGAGGCTCATACGCCTTAATTAACAAACCCAGATCACCTCAGAATATGCCTAAGTGTTGACACACTTCCCAACATGCTACAATGCAAAACCACCCCCTCCCCCCTCAGAATTTCCTCTTTCTCTCTCCTCAGATCTAGGTCAAGGGTATACGAGTAATCGGGTCAGAGCCGAGACCCGTCAGAGTGGAGGCAGGCGAGGGCGTGCGTGGCACGTGCATATGAGAGGGACCTCACCCCGTGCTCATTGAGGCAAGTAGCTATTGAGCGAAGTTCCTTTAATGTGGCATTCTGGTTTTTAAATATACAATGTGGGACTAGTAAGACACTAGTCATGATAGAAAGAGCTGACATCATTGGCCTCGTCATTGGGATAGCATCTTCGGATCACTTAGTCATTACCGATGTGAAATAGGCACGGATCTTATCATATATAGTACTTGGCATCGAAAATCAGCTTTTCCCGCTGAGAGGTTGCCCAATCAGGAGAAACCTTCCCCATAACTAAGTAATTTACAATATCAACGAACTAGGGAAGTCCATTAATGGCCAATAAATGTTCATCGAAAAAATGCTCGGAAATAGGTTTGGACGAGTCAATGATTTAGGAAGGAAAGTGGAACAAATGGTTAGCTACTGTGTTCTGCTTTCCCACCTTGTTATGAATTTCGAGATCGAATTCTTGCAACAGCAAGATCCAGTGGATTAAACTAAGTTTCGCATCCTTCTTCGTAAGCAAGTGCTTTACCGCAGTGTGATCCGAGTAAATGATGACATGGGATCCCAGGAGGTATGATATGAATTTCTCCAATTTGAATACCATAGCCAGCATCTCTTTCTCTGTAATTGTGTAATTATCCTGAGCCTCGTCTAGTGTCTCGTTGGCGTAATATATAACCATCGATTTCTCGTTGATTTTCTGCTCCAACACCGCTCCTACTGCATAGTCAGACGCATCGTACGTGATCTCGAAGGGTTGAGATCAGTCAAGGGATTGTAGGATTGGTGCTTGGGTAACTTGATTATGCTGGATTTTGAATGCGTGAATGCACTCACTTGTCATCTCGAAAGGTGTGTCCTTTGAGAGAAGATTTGTTAAGGGGCGCATGATCTTGGAGAAATCAGATATGAATCATCGATAGAATTTGACGTGCCCTAAAAATGATCTAATGTCTTTGACCGAGGAAGGCACAGGTAATTTGGAAATCAGATTCACCTTAGCTCGGTCAACTTGGATACCTCTCACTAAGACAAGGTGTCCAAGCACAATACCCTCAGGAACCATAAAGTGGTCCTTTTCCATGAAGAAAACCAAGTTTACTTCGATGCATCTTCAGAGGATCTGGACCAAGTATAGGAGGTGATCATCAAAAGATTCATTGAAAATCGAGAAGTCGTCCATGAAGACTTCAAGGTATTTACCTACCATATTGGAGAATATGTCCAACATGCACCGCTAAAAGGTGGTAGGTGCGTTGCAAAGCCCAAATGGCATCTTGTGGAACGTGTACTTGTCGTAAGGGTAGGTAAAGGTGGTTTTTCCTGATCTTTGGGATGGATTGCCACTTGGTTATATCTGGAGTACTCATCCAGGAAACAGAAAAACTGCTTTCTTGTCAGTTCTCGAGAATTTGAACAATGAATGGGAGTAGGAAATGATCTTTCTTCGTGGAGGCATTCAATTTCCGATAGTCAATGTAGACTCCCCATGAGTTCGCAGCTCGAGTCTGGATGGTTTCTTCAGATTTGGTCGTAATCACGGTGAGCCCTGCCTTCTTAGGCACTACTTGGATGCAGTTTACCCAGTGGCTGTCAGAGTTCAGGTAGATAATTCCTACATTGAGCCACTTGATAATTTCCTTTTTCACGACCTCTTGTAGGCTCAGATTTAGTCTTCTCTACATTTCTCGAGTTGGTTGTGAGCCCTCTTCGGCATAGATACGATGCATGCAATACAAGGGACTTATTCTAGTCAGGTCATCTAAAGTCCATCCAATGGATCTTCGATGTTGCTAGATGACGGAAACCATCTTTGTTTCCTAATCAGGATTGAGTCGAGAGTTGATAATCACAGGAGACATTTGATTCAAATCCAAAAATACGTATTTCAGATGATCCGGGAAGGGATTTAATGCAAGCACTGGGTTATCAACAGCGAGTGGGGGTTCAGGATTGGCCTCAAAAGATAAGGTGGAAGCTAGGGATAGATCTAGATCACCTCCGGGCTCCTCGATCTGTGGGTCAAGATCTTATGGTTGAGGTTGTTGGAGAAGCAGCTTTTCCTTTATAATCGGGTCCTCAACCAAGGAACTGATGCTGCAAACTTCTTCGATTGCCCCACAGTTTATTCATTTCTGGGTTTTAAAGATAACGATCCTCAATGTCTTATTTCTGAATTTCAACTCTATCTGGCTCTCTTCGCAATTGATGTTCGCCCTAGCTATGGCTAGGAATGGTCTCCCGAAGATGATTAGTGTGTGTCTCATATTTTCAGGAGTATCCATATCTAATACAATGAAGTCCACCAGGAAGTAGAAATCTCATATCCTAACTAGAACATCCTTGAGAACTCCTCTTGGTGACTTAATTGATCTATTAGCTAGTTGTAGGGCCACCTCAATCGGTTTGAGCTCGGTTTCCTCAAAATGATATAGTAGGGATGTGGGGATCTTATTTATGGAGCCTCCTATATCCAATAAAGCTCAATCGAATTCTAGGTTGCCTATCTTACAGGAGATCAAAGGGTGCCAGGATCTTTTACTTTCTGTGGCAGTTTGCTCGGGTTAATAGAGCTGGCTTTCTGAGACAACATAATCAGACTCCAATCTTTGTTTCGCGGCTTACGCTTTGGTGTACATAAGTCCTTCAGAAATCGTGAGTAAGCCAGGATATGGTGGATCGCATCCATCAAGGGGATGTTTATTTGGATACTCTCAAAGAGTTTGACCAAGTCTTCCTCAAGTGCCATGGGTTTGGGTTTCCTCTTTCCATTGGTCAAGGTCTCGAGAAATGGAACCTCTGTTGGTTCCTGTAGGATTGGTTTAGGCTCTATATTTGGGATAGGTGTGTCTTGGATGACCATCTTAGGGGTAGGCTCTGAACTATCGGGCTAGAGTGGCTAGGATAAGGTGGATCTTGAGTCGTTTTGCCATTATGTACAGTAACAACGTTTAAGATAGCTTGGTTTTGGATCGGAGTCGGCAAGAGTGGTGGTTGCTGCTGACATCCCGCATACGATGTAGAAGCCTCCATCCCGTCGAGTGATGGAGCAGAAGGGGCCTGATAGACATATTGAGCTTGGCCCTGATTTGGGTTCAGAACTTTTCTCTGGTTTGGCACGTTATTTTGATTTGGCAAAGGTTGGGAAGGAAGGGCACCAGGCTGGCGAGTTTCGGCCATTTATGCGAGTCGATTTCGAACATTTGTGATCTCTTCTTTGTGTTGTTTTTGTATAGATGCATTAGTCTTTTGGATGTCGGCCAGGGCCTGCAAAATCAAATTCATCTGATCCTTCTTGGTAGGCTTGGATTAGTAATTTGGGCTGGGCCTAGGTTGAGCGGGCTGATATAGTTGTGGAGCTTGTGGTTGGGGTTGGAATTGAGGTCTCGAGTTCTGACTATTTCCCGATCACACGAAATTTGGATGATTGCGCCATCTAGGATTATATGTGTTAGAGAATAGATCACTTTGGATGGCATAGAGATCCTCGTAGGTCTGAGGAACTCCAGAATAATCAAAGTACATAGGTTCAGAGTTCCCCCAACTAGAGTAGGATGGCCCGGAGTTTCCTCTGAAACCAAGATCAAACGGGTTTGGAAATGTGTCCATCCCCTGATATGAGTGGTGGTGAATGTTATGCACGGCCTCCCTACCTGAGGGCGGTTGTGCATACGTGTTTTGCTGTGCAGAGGTGGCTCTTTGAAGATGTCGAGTCAATTCGTCAACCTTTTTCTCGCTGATGGAGCCTTATCCAGGCGACTGGCCACCAATTCCAGATCAACGGATGCAGATAGGTCTCATGTCTCGTGTGCCACTCGTGTGTTTGTCAATGCATGGGTAGTTGTCCAGTCGAACACACCCATAGACTCATTGTTTATGGAGTTCTCTCACATGTTCTTGAGAATCTCCCAAACGGTGTCTTCATGTTGACCCATGTTGTTTGATCATGTTTTTACGCAGTTTGTTAATTTAGGGTTTTAAGTCATTGCAACGCACAAAAATGGATTCGCTTTTAAATTTCTATCCTAAATAATGGAGTATCTAGGGTCGTCCAAGGAAGTGATGTTTTGCAAAAATCAATCTCTTGCTCGAAAATGTAACTCAACTTTCTTTTTGTTCTTTTTGAATAGATAATTTTTAGGGTTTTTGATTTAACAAGGCAATACAAAGTTGGTGGTGGAAAAGACAAAACCTACTTTAGCAGCTAGGTGGCAAAGTAACCTCTTCCCAAGCTCACCCTAGGCAAGTGAAGGCCTAGGATAATTGGGAAGAGGGTGTGAAAGTCCTAAAACAAAACCAAAGTGGATAATAAAATGCACTAGATTAGGAAAGCAACTTTATAAAAAAATCAGACTTTTGTTCTACACTAGTAGAGGAAAGGTTATAACAACAATGAAAATATAAAACAAGCGAAACAAAAGTCCTGGTTGATGAAGATGGTGAAGAGGTGAAGCTCCTTACTCCAAGCTTAGTGGCTCCTGGGCTTGGAAAGGGCTCCTCCTTCTCCTTCCTTGCTATGCTCCTCCAAGATGGTGTCCTCCAAGGTGGAAGCTACCACCTTCAATGATCTTCTTCAAGGGTGGGCGTGCACCACCCTTTCTTCTCCTTGCTTGGCCATCCTCTTGGTGGTGAAGATCCTCCTTCTTGGAGTGGCACAAAGGGAAGGAATGGAGAGAAGAAGTCACCAAGGGGGTGGGTGATGTGCCCCCTTAATCTTCCTCTCTATCCCTTCTTCTTGGCCGTGGGTTTAGGTGGAAGTAAGGTGGAAATTATCTAATGGGAGGATCGGAATTATGTGGTGGTAGGGTAGGGTATTTACAGGGTTTAATGGGGGGGTAGAGGTGGAACTTGAAAATGATGGCTAGGATATGATTTGGGAGGTAGTTGGGGATCCTATGGCTAGGAATAAGTGGTGCCAAATGAGGGGGCACAAGGGGGGTGGTTATGGCTTTGGTGTCCCTTAGAGTTGGCGCCAAAATGGGCCTTCTAGAAGGCTATTAGGTGGCGCCATTGATGAGAACCTCATCATGGACCCTAACTAGCACAATTTAATCTAAATAAGTATGAAAAAGCTCCTACAAAACCTAAAGCGAGGCTTAACTCAAAGAATTCTGAGTTAAAGAATAAGACAAGTCATAAGGGGTAAAACTATAATTTTACCAATGCAGTGTGTAAACAAGGTAATTAATGGTCTAAACATAGGTCAAATGAGCTTAATAAGGAGGGAAGTGGGATGATCTGATCTGAAAAGGGTTATAGCAACTTCTAGGAATTAAATGACATTTTGTAACCCTAAAACAAACCCACCTCAATTCACGAGGTTTGAGGCAGGATAAAAATCAACTAAACCCTCTAAAATTCATGGAAAAATATTCCCTAGGGTTTAGACCTTCAATTTGGCCTTTGCAACCTATTTTGACCTAAAAAGAGAACCATGCCCAATTTATGACCTAATTTAGGTTTTTGTGCAAATTGACCGGTCAAACATGGTCCAACCTAAAATAATATTTCACCATTAAAATCCTTAGGTTCAAATTAGGCTGGTATTAAAATTTGGGCCTAAGAAAAGACCATCTTGACCGACTTTACAAATTGGTCCTCTTAAATTACTTTTTGACCCTTATCTTTTGAAACCATTGCAAATGACCCCCTATCTTTCTCGTCGTTCTTTGCAGAACGGTCCTCCCTGCCATTTCTGAGCAGCGCTATACCTCCGGCGACCTTGCGCGGAGGATGGCACCACGCAGGGCATGGCTCCCGCTCTCAGGAATGAACGGGAGGTTCTCTGCGTCGTCCTCTGTCGCTGGGACCCTCCCATGACCCCTGCAACTGGCCATGCCTCTCGTGCGAACGCACGAAAGGAATGGGTGTCCATTTCCAGCCATCTCCGACGAGCACGTCACCTCCTTGGTCCCCTCTCCTCGCTAGTGCCTTTATAAGGAGTGGCAAGGTCTGCCGCCTCCTTCAAGCTACTTCTGGCGGAGAAAAACCCTCGATTTCGTCTCTCCCCTCTCCGGTCAGAGTGCCCTAGCTTCCGGAGATCCTTCTTACTCCTCCTCGTCGCTCTGCTGCCATACCTGCAGCAGAGCATACTTTGCGCCGTCTTCCCACGCCAAGCCACACCAGCTGGCACCCTCAGATCTCCTCATCGCCGATAACCCCCTCCTGGGCACCTTCGTCCTTAGCTCCGGCAGGCACGAGCCAGACGTCTTCCTCTCCCTCTTCGTCGACTAAGTATGTAGGAATCTTCCCCATACTCTGTTTTCACTTTTCCCTCATTTAATTAGCATTTCAGACCCCTCGACTGCCACTACCACCCTCATCTGCTTCACCTCCGGCCGCCATCTCCGGCGAGGTCGCTCCACCTTCGCAAGCCATTTCACCCCTCGCCGACAAGCCCAGAAGCTCCCCCTCACTCCACTCAAGCGTTTCCCCCACTCCATTCACCGCCCTTCACCTCCCGACCTCCCCCCGAACACACCCACTTCCGCACACACAGTCTGCCCTAGGCACACGGACACAGGAGCTCTTGCGCCTCGCCGACCCTCGCACTGCCTTCGCCACACTTCGGCGAGGCTCCCTGCATTGTCTGATGTGGCCGTGAGGCTGTCTTTGTGATTTCAGGTTTCCGCCTCCTCGCCGCCATTGACGAGCTACTGAAGCTTCTTCGCAGGCAGCTCCAGGACTCCTCCAGCCCAGGCGTGAACTCCAGGCAGCGCGGGGCACTTTCGCAGAAACGCCCAGGTTCACAATTGGGGTCGCGAGCCTTCGCTGCTGCCCTAATTGCCAGCGCCTTCTCTCCTGCGGGCATGCGGAGCAGAGGTGGGACTTTAGTCCCACCTCGGAGGTGTGTGGGCGCACGCCTACACATAAATTGGAAAAGTGACATTAGCTGTTCGCCTTCGATATACAGGGGTGAGGTCCCTCACTCACGCACGCAGCGCGCCACGCGCTAGCACTCGCCCTCGCCTGCGCTCATGCCCCACGGGCCGGGGCCGAACCCAACTACCCGACCAAGCACTCCTCGCCCACCACCGCACGTCAGTGGGCCTGGTCCCGGACGTGTTACCCGACCCGTATACTCGCGAATGCACTGGGATCAAACCTTTGAGAGAGAAATAGAGAGATAGAGATGCAGGGAAGGGGTAGGGGTAGGTTTTGCACTGATAATTGTGTGTGCGCGCAGGGAAGAAGGAAGAAGTAGGCGAAGGAGGAAGAAGAGAGGAGGAGGAGCGACTGAAGACTTAGCTGCACTGAGTAGCTGCTGATGAAGAAAGGAAGGAGAGGAGCTGAAGGAAAAGAAGAGCTGCACTGTAGCAAACACACAGTTAAGTCGTCTGAGCACCGAGTCAGACGACGGAAGGTCAGCGGCCGGAGCAGAAGAAAGCAAAGAAAAAGAAGAAGACAGGAAGAAGAAAAGCAGAAAGAAGACATGAAGAAAGGAGGAAGACTTAGCAGCTGAAGTAAATCAAAGAGAAGGCAGTAGGCTCTGCAGTCGCAAGGAAGAAAAAGAGAAGAAAATCAGAAAGGAAGAAAGGAGAAAGAGAGAGGAACCACAGAAGCAGAGAAGAAGAAGAAAGAAAAGAGTCGAAGCCAATCGCCCCTTCTTTCTCTCTCTCTTAATTTTTGTAAAACCTTATATATTGTGAATTTATAGGCTTCTAGAATTATAGTTTGCTCCCTGAGTTCGACCTCGGGAAACTTGTCATTCTGAGTAATAAATTGTATTAAACTGATAATTGTTCTTGTCATATACTCCAACGACTATAATTACCATAGCGACAAAGGACCGCACCAGCCATCTTAGGGTTCTAGAAGGGGGGTATGTAGGTGGCTAGATATGGATGTAGGGTTAGGTGTATGGTGGATATGGGAGGTAGGGTTGGTGCCAAAATGGGAGGTGGTTAAGGTTAGGTTTTGGCGCCAACTCTGGGCACCTTTTGGTGGAAGGTGAGGGGTGAACAGATGGCTAAGGTTGGCGCCAACTTAGGGTGGACTAGGTGGAGCTTAGGTGGGCATGAGGTAGAGGTAGTTAGGTTGAACTTTAGGGTTGTGGATGGCCAAGGGAGTTGGATTCTAGCTAAGCTAAGCTAGCTTAGCTAGTAATGGAGTAGAAGAGGAGGCAATGGGAGCTAGGGTTTGTGGAGAGGAGCTGGACAGTAGAAGTCTGGAACTGAATTGGAGATGGCAGCTGCTGAAGAGGATGGCATGGAGCTACTTTAGCTAGCTTTGCTTGCTAGTTCTTTGCTAGCTGCTAAGCCAAGCTAAAGTAAGCTAGCTTCTGCCACAAAGAGCTAAGGTGAGCTAGGTCTGGTGCTTCCGGGGAGGATCAAGCTGGTTGAGGTAGCTAAGGTAGCTTAGGTCAACTGAGTTGAGCTAAGCTGAGTCCCCAGGAGCTGGACTTGAGCTTCCTAAGCAGAAATAAAGTCATCTTCTATTGGCTGGAGTTAAGTGGAGCTGGATTTAGTTGGACCTGAGTTGGGGTGAACTCCAGTCAACTTAGCTAAGTTAGCTAGAGCTCCTTGTGAACAAATAGGAACTGAGATGAGCTAAACTCAGCTAAGTTGAGCTGAATCCGAGCTGACCTGAGCTAGGGTGAGCTAAGATGAGCTCTCTTGAGCTGCCATTTTAGCTGAGATGAGCTGAATGGGGCTAGGATGAGCTAACCCTAGTTTAGCTGAGCTGGATTCCAACTTTAGTGAGCTGGATCAAGCTGAGTTCCAGCTGGTGAGAGCTTCTCCCTTCACCAGTTGCCTTCCTGAGTGCTAGGATTCTAGGGATCTGGCAATCTATATATCCCTAACACTCACAAAAACATATTAAAAAGACAATAAAAAGTGCAATGCATCATTAACCTAATTAATGCCTAAATGCAGCCCAAAAACCTGTTTGCGGAGCAAAATCCTAAGAGTTAGGTTTGTTTTAATGTATAAGAATGATGATAAACTGGCATTTATCAATGTTGCCACCACAGGTTGCATTGACAAATAACCTGATATCCCCACAAAGTCCCTGGTAAAAAGATTGGACTTTTTCCCATTTAGGAACTCCGTGATGGGGGCATTTCTGCATGAGATCCAAAGAGCGGTCCCATGCCTCATGAAGTGGTTCCCCTGCATTCTGCGTGAAATGCGTGATTTGGTGGCTTAAGGCATTGGTGCGACCAACTGGGAGTAATTTCTTCAGGAATTCTGATTGGAGTTCCTCCCATGTGTTGATCGATCGAGTCAGAGTGTGATACCAATGGGTAGGCTTATCCGTAAGAGAGAAGGAGAACATCTTCATGAGTAGGATGTCTCGATTCTGAACAGGAGGTCCAAAGGTCTGGGCGAGATGTTTCATCTATTTGATGTGTTGGAAGGGATCTTCAGAGCTCAAACCATGGAATTTGGGGATTGCATTAATCATATCTACTTCAATTCAGTGTCAGGTCCTCCAGCTGGGATTTGCACCCTGGGTTCGATCGCCACCGCTACGAGATTGTAGTGATCTCACATCTGCAGACGCTGCGGGGGATTCATGAATGCATAGAATAGGTCAGTGAGGCATGGAAATTGATTCTGAACATTAGGATATTTTTCTTCATTCTCCATGGATGCAGATGATGGAGAGCCAGATTGGAATGTGGAAGTGTCTAAAGAGATCATGATCTGATTGGCCGGGAACACAAACAATTGGATCAAGGTTTGATCCCAACGATAGTGAACGACTAATCGAGGCCTCAAGATTGGTCTTAAGGACCTCCTCCCGTACATGCACTATTGAATTAGTCAAGGGACAGATTTTGTATTGGACCCAATCGAGGCAACCAAAAAAAAAATTTGGATGACTAAGGAGGTTTAAGGCGGATATTACCTCTAAATTAGAAACTCACCCCCCCAAGAATTATTTGGGTACCCAGGAAGGGCGAGTCCCACAAAGAACCCTACACGGTAAAGCGTCCCCACAGGTTACAAGGTTTCCCCCACCCCGACCTTCCTTGTCACTGATATTTCAAGTAGACCGGAATGTGTTTGCTTGACTCCTAGGTCGACAAATTTAAATCCTACTTGTGCCTTGAATTTCACTTGAACTTTGAATTTGATTTGATTTGTGGCCTAATTTGTAGGTTAGTTGATTCACAAAGTGAGCCAACTTCACTTGACCTGCCTAAAGTTGAGGATGAGTTGGGTCAAGAATCTAAATCACCTTAAATTGGTTTGTGAATAAGTTATCAGGTCCCAAATTTTAATGATCCAAGTGATTGTTAGAACCTTGATTTTAGGA
This sequence comes from Thalassia testudinum, assembly GCA_037157565.1. Taxonomy (NCBI): domain Eukaryota; kingdom Viridiplantae; phylum Streptophyta; class Magnoliopsida; order Alismatales; family Hydrocharitaceae; genus Thalassia; species Thalassia testudinum. The sequence continues at coordinate 53,174,364 of JAZHRO010000025.1, read as the reverse complement.
TCCACTTGATTAGATCAATTCAACGTAGGCTTGGGTAACACACAATGCGAGAAATATATTTTCTTTTAAATCAGGCAAGTATGTATTCCTGGAACCCTAATGTGGAAACCCTAGATTGGCTCTATTTCCAAGTCCAATTCTTTACAAAAGATGGCACCTTGGGCTCAATCAAGAAGGTGAATAGTCGAAGGCACCTTATGGCCCTTGTAGGTGCAAGTATCGAGATAGGGATCTCTAATCAAATCGAATTAAATCTGGAAACTTGAATGATGATTACTATGAAAATAAGGCAAGTTGATCCTAATTTGTTTTCTTTTCAATCTTTCCAAGAGATGAGAGTCTTAAAGAAGAAGGGAATGAGATTATCTGCCTCTGGTGTGGTTGTTTGTGCAGTCGATCTTCTGATTCACCTGCAACAACACAGCAAATCAAATATAGTAAGTCAGAATCAGATCAGAAGGTGTGATTAGTGAATGAAATGGCCGTTGCTCCCAGCAACGATGCCAAATTGTTGGGTCGAAAATCGTCGTAGTTAGGAAAACAATGCGTGATGGTATAGTGACGAAAATTGATACGACATTTGAATTCATAAAGCTCAAAAAATCGTGAGTTCTGAGGTCGTTTACAGGGTGTAAGTGGAACAAATCAAATCACCAATTACAATAATTAGAAATAATGATGCTAGTGAATCAATCAACTGAAAATATATTCAATTAGAAGCAAGAATGTATTGGACAAAAAATATAAATAAGAGTCTAAATATGGTGGTTGAAACCACCAATTAAGCCCTACAATTAAGCACAATTCCCAAGGATCAGATTTCAATATTTCAACAATAATTTCAACCACTTAATCATGTTAGATCATGGCTCAATATTTCCACAGTAATCTCAAATCAAATGCAGATATGAGGATTAGACACCTTAAGGTACAAACCCAGATCACCTCAGAATACGGCTAGGTGTTGGCACCCATCCCAATGTGCTACAGTGCAAAACCACCCCCTCCCCAGATCCAGTCCAGGGGTATACGGGTAATCGGGTTGGAGCCCAGACTCGCAGACGTGGAGGCGAGCAAGGGCGTGCATGGCACGTGCGGATGAGAGGGACCTCACCCCGTGCTCACTGAGGCAAATAGCTACTGGGCAAAGCTCCTTTTATGCGGCATTCTGGTTTTTGAATATACTATGTGGGACTATAATTGTCCCTATCCCTTTGCACAGCTGCAAGCAAGAACTCCTTCCAAATTGAGCTATTACTGGGGCTCTTTTCTCCAATCGAAGGTCCGGTTGGCTTCGTGGCTTCAATCTGGAGCTATTAGTCGTGGTGCGGTGGTGGTTTAATGGCTGGAACACGACGGCCGATGATGATGGAAGGCGGAGCTCCAGTGAACACCTGAGAAGCACAAAAACAACCCTTCAACCTAATTAATATGTTCAGTAGATTCGTCGTGAGGCGAGGATGGCGATGTCGGTGGTGGCTTGGGGGTCTGTGGTGGTCGGATGAAGTCAGCGACGGTGGTTGTTGATGGGTTTGGTCGATGGGGTGATGGAGTGGCTAAAAGCTCCAATAAGGAGAGGGCTTTTTCTTGAGGGAGTGTGGCGGAGCTTTTGGCAGTGTTGGTGGAGTGTTTTGGGGGCGTGTAGCAGCATGGTGACCACATCGAAGGCGTAGCTGGAGTCAAGGAAGACAGATGGGGAAAGGGTGAATTGTCGGTCGAAACTAGGTCCTAGGAGGTTATTCCTAATCTAGCGAGAGAGAGGATGAAGGATACCTAGCTAATTGGTCGAAAGGAGGAGATCTCGCGCCAGCGTGTCTTGTCGGTCACGAGGAAGAAGAAACCTCTGGTGAGGTGGATGGCAAGGAGGAAAGGAGGGAGCCTCTACTTTGGATGGTGAGAGGAGGACGAGCGTGAGGGAGACAATGACGCGCTCCTAATTTGGTCATTGAGAGGCCGGAGAGAAGGGGTCGAGGGGGTCATCGAAGTCGCGATTGGAGGTGGCCGAAGATGAAGAGTTGTTTTGGGGCCTAACCGGATTGGTTTTTGATCGTGAAATGTAGGGGAGCTTTTATAAAGGTGTTTTTTTTTTTTCTTTGAAATTGAAAGGAAAGCTATTGTGCTACGATAGCAATCCAAGACTTTTATAGAGGTGTTCCAGGTCTTAATTGTAAAGGATTCATGGATTTTTCACGACGAAATTAGAGGATCGACATCTGGAAGTTCTTGAGCTCGCCTGAGCTCTTGGCTTTGAATCAGGACCTGGGATTTGGTCCAATTAGACGGGATCTGCTTTATAGCATCCAATAAAGGCAAGTTGATATGGACTTGCCTGAAAGTGTCCATAATCTTATTCGTCCTATCCTTGGCTCTAAATGAGCCAACAGAAGATTCCCCATGAGCAAACAGGCACTCTGGATGGGGCACCCTCAGCTTCTGGGTGGAGGCGTCGTCTTGTCGAGAAATGGGTGGTGGAATAACGGCATTCTCCAGGTGGGTGATTTCAAGCGAGGGTGGGCAATGTGGCTCTTCCTCTGTGAGGGTGGAAGTCGAAGTCGTAGTAAATGGAGAATTCTAAGGGGTGACCGTAAGAGGGCTTTGACAATTTCTTTTCCACTCCTCAACACAGTCACAACTTGAGCATGCTCCTTGAGTTTAATTCCTTTACCCTTTGGGTTCTCCTTAGAAGAGCTAGGCAACTTCCTCAGATCCCACTACTGAACTGCCTCTGTAAGATCACCAATTTGGGATTGCATATCATTGTTCATCTTATTTTGAGATTAGATGATCATATTTTGATGCTCTTGCATTGCTTTCATCATGTCTTTCAATTCATCCATCTCAAAGGGCATGTTCTGAGGAGGGTTTGTATAGGATGGCTGGTATACGGGTTGGGGAGGTTGAGGTCTTGCATTCCCTAAGTTGGAAGCATCACCTCGCTTCCATGAGAAGTTTGGACGGTTCTGCCACCCCGCATTATAGGTATTGGAATATAGCTTATTACAAGAGGGTGGTTAGAAACTGGTGACGTTTTCGCAACCATGGCTAGTCTTGTTTATTTTAATGCTTATTACAGTAATATCGTTGTGGTATAAAATAAGACAGCTACGGTTGTCGTTACCATTAAAATTTTACTCGGAAATAGTTTCCCGAGGTCGAACTCAGGGAGCTACTGGAATTCTAGAAGTACAATGTCTCTTTATTACAAAAATAAGAGAGAGAGAGGGAGAAGTAGATTTCTGTCTTTTGGCCTTTTCTTCTTCTCTTCTTTCTCTCTTTGCTTGTCTTCTTCTTCTCTTCTTTCTCTTTTCTTCTTCTCTGCTTTATCTCCTCTGAGGCTTTATCCGTCGTCTGATATTGCAATCAGACGACTTAAACAGCAGTCTGCTACAGTGCTTCCCCTCTCTTTTCGTCCTTTGCTACTCTTTCTTCTTCTCTTCTTCTTCTTCTTCCTTGGTCTTCCGCCTTGCTCAGCTGTAAGGCTTCTTCAGAGCTTCTTCTTCCTCTCCTCCTCTTCTTCTTCTTCCTGCGGCCAAGTGGTGAACCTTCTTCCTTTGCACCCTGTTCCTGCACGAGGCACAGCAAAACCTAGCCCTTCCCTCTACCCGCACGTCTCTCTCTCTCTATAAACCGCTCATAGGAAGCTCTCCCAGAGCCGGGTTATCGGGTCGGGTAGCGTACCCGTGACCAGGCGCACCGGCGTGGGTGGTGTGCGAGGAGTGCAGGGTAAACGGGTCGGCTAGGCCGCGTGGCGTGGGTCGCGGACGAGGCGGGCGAGTGGGCGAGGGGACCTCACCCCGTGTTCTGAGGCGCTTAAGTGAAAACACAAAATCAACTTAAATGGGTGCGGCGCTTCGAAATCCCACGATGTGGTTCGGAGACCCGCTCCTTGCCTTCTCCCAAGTCCCTCCAGTTCGCCTCAGCTAGAATCCTGCTGCTTCAGGGCCTGGAGCTCGCTTGGAAGCTCCTCGCCTTGTCGCCAATGGCGGCCGAGGCTGAAGATCTGCCGAACACAAACAGGGCCTCTCGGCCTAATCAGACCACAGGGGGACCTTCGCCGTGGCACGGAGAAGGTAATGCGGGGTATAGCAGGTTGCGGGGCGGTGCCTAGCGGCAGCCCTAGGTCGGACTGCAACCGAAAAAATGGGTTTGATTGGGGGAGTGTTGTGGAGGTGTGGAGTGGCAGTGGAGGGGCAGGGGGGTGTCGGGTGAGGTGAGGCGGAGCTTTTGGGGTAGGTGGCGAGTTGTGTGGAGCGGTGTATTGACGGGGGCAACTCGCCGGAGAGTGGCCGGAGATGGAGAAGGTGAGCGCGGTTAGGTGCGGTCGAGGGGTAATTGAGCGAATTAAGTTGGGGAAAAGAAAGAGGGGAGGAAGGGAAATAACTGTTACCTATAGGGACGAAGGGGGCCGGAGCAGGGCAGCAGTCGTACCTACTGTCACCGAAGAAGAAACACCTAGAGGGGGAGAGCGGCGGCGAGGAAGAGAGCAAGAGGGCCCGCGCTGGGTACGGCGTGACGCGGGAAGATCAGGCGAAGGTGGCTCTGCTGCTGGTTTTGCAGTAGAGTGACGAGACGAAGGAGAAGGGCCGCCGAAGCTGGTGGGTTTGTGTCGGAGTGGGAAGAGAGGAAGGGTTAGGGTTTTCTCCGTCAGGACCAAGCTGGGAGAATTGGCTGGCGACGCTGGTCTTTATAAAGGCGGTGGCGGAGGGGTGGGCGCAGGGAGGCGACGTGCCTCCCTCGCCGGAGAATGGTTGAAAGTGTGACCCATACCTTCCGCGCATTTGCACGGAAGGTGTGGACGTCGACAGATGGCATGGCGGTGTCCCTGCGATAGCAGACGTCGCAGGGAACACCGGGTTCAATCTACAGGACACCTCCTTCACCCTACGCAGCGCCATGCTCCGCGCAAAGTCGCCAGAGCATGGCGCTGCGCAGAGACTTGCAAGAAGGACCTGAACGCAAAGAACAACGAAGATACTAGGGGCCAAAATGCAAGGGTTTTGAAAGTTGAGGGTCAAAAAGTAATAGATGAGGACCAAATTGCAAAGTCGGTCAAGAAGGTTTCTTCTTAGGCTCAAGTTTTCATGCATGACTAAATTGGACCTAAGGATTTTAATGGTGAATTTTATTTCTAGGTCAGACATTGTTTGACCGGCCAATTTACGTAAAAATCCAAATTAAATCATTAATTGGGCATGGTTCTCAATGTAGGTCAAAATGGGTTTCCAAGGCCATATTGAAGGTTCTAAACCCTAGAGATTATTTTTCTATGAATTTTAGATGGTTTAGTCGATTTTTACCTCGCCTCGAACCTCGTGAATTGAAGTGGGTTTGTTTTCGGGTTACAGAATGTCATTTAATTCCTTGGAGTTGCTGTAGCCCTTGTTGGATCAGATCATCCCACTTTCCTTCTTATTAGGTTAGTTTGACCTATGTTTGGATCCTGAGTTACCCTGTTTGCATATTGTGTTGGTGAAATTACATTTTTACCCTTTATGACTTGTTTTCTTTTTAAACTCAGAATTCTCTGAGTTAAGCCTTTCTTTGAGTTATGTAGGAGCTTTTTCTCGCATATCTAGGTTAGATTGTGCTAGTTAGGGTTCATGATGCGGTTCTCATCAGAAACCTTGGGTGACATTTAGGTTAGCCTGAATCAACTCAAGGTATTGATTTGCTAAGAGGCACTTTGCAGTGGCGTGTGTAGTGCTTTGGAAAATGGAGCAATCACTCGAAGCCTGGACAATAGAGGCTGTTGCGGGTGCATGCTAGGGTTTGCTAAAAGCCTATCAAAATTTTTGTTTAACAATTGAATTTGATGAGCCAAATCCTGAGTAACCCTGGCTTCGTGGGCCTCTATCTTCCGCTGCAAGATTAATGGTTTCCTTTCTTGATAAGTAGAGTATATATGTATGGAATTACCACTTAATATTTCAAATAAAGTTCAGGCTTCATCCTCAGTTTTGGTAATGAAGGCTCCAGCACAGGTTGCAATGATGGTTTGCTTATGTCGTTCAAATAAGCCGTTATAGAACGTTTCGACTAGTTGCCATTTTGGCACTTGATGGTAGGGGCATAACCTGAGTAAGACATTAAAATGCTCCCACGTCTCGTGAAATTTCTCCCCTTCCTGTCGAGTAAAACTCGTGATCTCTCTCCTGTAATGATTGATTTTACTCATAGGAAAATACTTTTTCAAGAATTCTCCTTTTAAGGTAGCCCAATCATTTACCCTTGCATCAAGGGTATGATACTAATGCTTGGCATTATCCTTTAAGGAGAAAGGGAATAAGGTTCTCATCAGGGCTTTATAAGTAAAGCCCTGGAGTTTCATTGTAGAGCAGACCTCAGTGAATTCCTCAAGATGCCTGTAGGGATCTTCCCTAGTAGTACCATAGAAAGAGCGAAGTAAAGATATGGTACTACTCTTGATTTCATAAGGTTTATCCACTCTAGGCCTTCAGATAGGTAGGGCCTAGTGAGTTGTAGGCAAGAAATAATGTCTTAAGGTTCTTTGATTTTGACCAACCCTAATTTCTCCTTCCGGTCTCTCTTCCGGCATATTTCTTCTGTCTTGGTTGGCTCGCCTAAAAAGTTTCTCAGGTTCAGGGTCAAAAACAAGACTTCTCCTAAGTGAACGCCTACCTAGCATACACCAAGCAAACACAAGGCAAAAGGTCTTTTGTCATTTTAAAGCACTTTAAGTGTCCTTCCAACTTCCCAGATTGGCTAAATAGAGTCAAGGCAGTGTTTCTCTGTTCCCACCTAAGTGGTATAAGAGAAATGAGGCACTTGAGGTTCCTAGTCAATGTCTGTTAAGGAGGTTGAGGTCACTTAGTTCTTTTAGGTGACCAAACAAGTTGTCAATCCAATTATGCATGCTGTTAATGGCTAACCGCGGAGCTGCTTTGTGCGTCTTTTTGTTTATTATAGTATAGTCGTTATAGTATCAGATAAGACAGCTACGGTTGTCATTACCATAGAAATTTACTCGGAAATAGTTTTCCCACGGTCGAACTCAGGGAGCTACTGGAATTCTAGAAGTACAAAGTTTCTTTATTGAATTACAAAAATAAGAGAGAGAGAGAGATAGATTTTTGTCTTGGCTTCTTCTTCTTTTCTTCTTCTCTTTGTGCTTTCTTTCTGATCCTGTCTGCTTCCCTCTTCTTTCTTCTTCTGCTCATCTCTGTCTTCTTCTCTTCTTTCTCTTTTCTTCCTTTGCCTTTCTCTCCTTTTTGGCGGCCAAGTTTTCTTCTTTCTTTTTCTTCCTGGCTGCTCGTCTTCTTCTTCTGCTCTTCAGCTGCAGAGCCTTCTTCTTTCTTCCTTCTCTTCTTTCCTTTCTCTTTTCTTCAGCTGCAGAGCCTTCTTCTTTCCTTCTTCTTCTCTGCTTTATCTCCTCTGAAGGCTGCTCATCCGTCGTCTGATACCGCAGTTAGACGACTTAACTGCAGTCTGCTACAGTGCTTCTCCTCTTTTCCTTCCTTCGCTGTTTCTTCTTCTTTGGTGAGCCTTCTTCTTTCCTTCTGCTTCTTCTCTGCCTTGCCTGCGGCTAGGTACTTAGCCTTTCTCCTTCGCGCCCTGTTCCTGCACATAAGGCACAGCAAAACCTAACCCCTTCCCTTTACCCGCACGTCTCTCTCTCTCTGTAAACCGCTCACAGGAAGCTCTCCCAGAGTCGGGTTAACGGGTCGGATAGCGCACCCGTGACCAGGCGCACCGGCGTGGGTGGTGCACGAGGAGTGCAGGGTAAACAGGTCAGCCAGGTCCACGTAGCGTGGGTGGCGGACGAGGCGGGTCAATGGGCGAGGGGACCTCACCTCGTGTTCTTAGGCGATAGGCTAAAAACACAAAAACAATTTAAAGTGGTGCGGCGCTTCGAGAACTTACGATGTGGGACTAAATTGTTGCTTCTCGCGCGTGCCCGCAGGAAGACCGCAGCCTTGCATCAGCAGCTATAGCCTCGATTCCCCTCGCTTGCCAGCTGCCTGCCTTCACCCGAGTCTCCCCAATTCGCAGCAGCTGGAAACCTGACGCTCTGAAACCTGGAGCGTGCTTGGGAGCTTCTCGAGTCGTCGTCAATGGCGGCCAGGGCAGCCGACCTGTCCAGCACAAAAAGGGCCTCTCGGCCTAATCAAACCATAGGGAAACCTTCGCCGTGGCACGGCGAAGGTGGTGCGAGGTGCAGCAAGCTGCAGGATGACCTAGGTGTGCGTGCCTAGGTCATCCTGTGGCCGGAAAAATGGGTGTGACCGGGGGTGAGTTGGGTGAGTGTGGAGGGACTGTGGAGGGTCGGAGGGTGTTTAGTGTGATGAGGCGGAGCTTTTGCGATGGTCGGCGAGTCGTATGGAGTTGCGAAGTGACAGGGGCGACTCGCCGGAGGTTGGCCGGAGGCGAGGAAGGTGATGGTGGACAGGAGTGGTCGTGGGGCAATCAAGCAAAATAGATTGGGGAAAAGAAAGAGGGGAAGAAGGGGAGTAAATGTAACCTACTTGCAGAGACGAAGGGGGTCGGAGCGGCGGGCAGTCGTATCGACTATCGCCGGAGAAGAAATACCCAGAGGGAGAGAGTGGCGACGAGGAAGTGGGTAGGGAGGCGTGCGCTTGGTTCGGCGCGACGCGGGAAGATGAGACGAAGCTGGCTCTGCTGCAGGTATGGTAGCAGAGCGACGAGGAGGAGGGGCGGTCGCCGGAGCTGGTGGGTTTCCTGTCGGAGTGGGGAGAGAGGAAATGTTGAGGGTTTCTCCATCAAGACCAGACTACTTCAAGCGGCTGGTCCTGGGGTTTCTTTTAAAGGCGCCAGTAGAGGGGCAGATGCACGGAGGGTGAGCGAAGCTCTCACCGGAGGTCGCCGCATGTACAACACCCATATCTCTCGAGCATTCGTACATGCGGTATGGTGCAAATCAGGGCATGGGGAGCTGCTCAGGCGGTAGGGGACTTCTCAGAGAACCCCCCTTTCACATCTAAGAGCAGCTCCCTGGGGAAGCGAGGAGAAATCGTCCTCGAAGCTTCGCCGGAGTATGGGTCTTCTACTGCATTGGCAGAGGGACCGGAATGCAGAAAGTGACAACAAAAGTTGGAGGGGGTTTTCGCAAGGGTTTTCAAAAGTTAGGGGCCAGAATGTAATTGGGTGGACTATTTTGCAAAGTAGGTCAAGATGACCTTCCCTTAGGTCCAAATTTTGGTACAAACCTAATTTTGACCTAAGGAATCCAATGGTGGAGTTATATTTTAAGTTTGACCACGTTTGACTGGATATTTTGCGTAAAAACCCAATTTAGGTCAATTGATGAGCTAGGACCCTAATTTAGGTCAAACTAGGTTCCAGAGGCCAATTTGAATGTTCTAAACCCTAGGGGATATTTTTCTATGATTTTTAGAGGATTTATTTGACTTTTATTCTGATCGAAACCTTGTTGAATTAAGCGGGTCTATTTTTGGGTTACCAAATGTTATTTAATTCCTAGATTGCACATGAAGCCATTTTTGATTGATTTAACCCACTTTTTATCTTATTTAGACCATTTGACCTATGCTCTGTCTCTGAGAAATTCCGTTTATGTACTGCAATGGTAAAATTACAGTTTTAACCTTTATTTCATGTTTTCTTCTCAGAACACTTATTCCTCCAATTAAGCCTTCTTCTAAGTCATGTAGGAGCTTTTATTCTCTTTATTAGGTCAAAATGAGCTAGTTATGGTTCATGATGAGGTTCTCATCACATGCTAAATTAACTTTCAAGTGCCCTAAAGACTTAACTTTGTTGCAATGATATTCTCAAATGCTCAAGTGAAAAAGTACTCCAAGAATGGAACTAAGTGATTCTAGTAGAGTTAACCCTTCCTTTGAGGTAATGCGTTAGCGGTGCCTCTTAACTATCCTTTAGTTCCTTTAAGGGGTGTCCCTCTTCTTAAAGTATCAAGTTACTACGGCAAAAGTTAATACCATCGTCACAACGTGAAATAGGAGGGTTTGCACCGATAAAGAGATCGATATCTATAGCCTTAAGGGTTCGAGACCTAATGCGATGCCTATAGTGTGTGCTCGGTGTAGGAAGTGTGCATTGATGAAACTACATTTGCATGTTATAATTAGCTAATTTTAATGTAATTTCATAGCTTAATACAAATAATTAGCATAATAATAAGATTAATAACTTAATTAACATTTTTACATACAGTAAATTTAAATAATATTAAATTATGCATATTTGATATTATTATAAAATTATTCTATATATACAAGTACTGCAGATTCATTAAAATTTTATTATTATAATTACATGAAGAGAAAAAATAAAACCTTTCATCTAATCTTATTTTTATTCCCTCCGTTCCCTCCAATTCCCTTATTTCATTCAAAGAAAATTACAAAAAAAACCCATACACCCATTTTCCCGCAACTTCTCCTGCAACTATGTAACCTCTCTCCACTCCCTCTACTATCTCGTAATCGTCTCTCTCTCTTTTTCCCCGACTCCCTCTCCCACGGGGAACGAAGAAAGCAACCGGCATATCTCCCTTATCTTTCCCATATTTTTCTCCACCGAAAGCCAACCTGAACTCCCTCTCTTTCTCCCCTGCTCTCACGCTCTACCCATCTTCTTCTCTACGTCAAACTTCAACCAATCTCAACGCAGACCACCACAAACCACCCATCTCCCTCATCTCCCTCTCCCTCAATATCTCCTCCTTCATTTCCTTTTCCCTCCTGCGTACACCACCGTCAACCCACCACCACAGTCGGCCACGCACTACCTGCGCTCCCTCCGCCGCCGGGCCACCAGTCCATCTCCCACCGCCGACGTCGATCTCCTCCTCCTCTTCGGCCTCGTCGATCATCTGCCCTAACCGCAGGCCGCGACGCTCCATTGTCGACGTCTGCACCGCTCCGCCCGCGACCGCCGCCAACGCCACAGCACCTCCAGCGCCGGCGTCGTTCTCCTTCCTTCATCCTCTTCGGCCTCGTCCACCGTCTGCCATAACCGCCGATCGCGTCGCTCCGCCATCCACCATCACGACCAACAGCAACACCAGTAGCCCTTCTCCTCCTCTCCTCTCCACGTCAACCCCACTACAACCACCACTCTAGCAGCCGCCGCCAGCCACGCCTTCCACCCACGGCCAACATCATCCCTTCAACTCTTCCTCTTCGTGACGACCACCTGCAATCTCTCCTGCGACATCGGTTACATATGAGCATTCTCATCTTTTCTTTTAAAATCTGATGTTTTAATTATTTAAGTAGTATTAACATTATTATGCGATGAATATAGTTCTCTATGTGTAGTTAAGTTTTCATACCCTCTAATTCTATTTTGTAAAAGTTGTTTGTGAAAAATTAAAAATCTCGTTAATTTAAATATTATATTTTTTAATTTTTAATTAATATTTGTATAAGTTAATGTTTAATGGTGGTCAAGACTTTCAGTATTTCGTGTACATTGATATTTACACTTATTAACTTATAATAAAATGATCTAAATTTTCTTTGTTAATATAGCATTGTTGTTAACTTTGTGGTAAATATATATATATATATATATATATATATATATATATATATTTTTTTTTTTTTTTTATTTTTTTTATTTTTTTTTTTTTTTGCGGTCATAGTTGACAAAATCGTTTAGTGTTAGTTAAGCATCACATTCATTATGTTTGAAAATGTTAAAATAATTTTTAAATATTTTATTAAGTTTTGTTGTTAAAGATTGGTTTTTAAGGTTTTTAGAATGTAAAGTAGGTTCGTATGTGAATTAAAGATTTTTGAGCTCGTCATTCACTTTCGTTAGCTTTAAATATCAAGATAATTTTTATTTTCTCTAATAAAAATCTAAAAGAATAATCATATGATTTTTATTAATTTAGATTAGTTAATTTTAAGTTATTAGTTAATTGTTAAGTTTTATTTCAAATCACTTGTAATATCTCTCGATAACCTAATTAGGAATTAATTTAGAGCCTCCCACTGAAATGACTCGGACTCACCAAATTATCTGTTAATAATTTTTCTTTAGAAAATTACAATCAAGTTAGTTCAAACATTTTATGTATATTTTACTCATCTTTCCAAAAGTAATGTGACCACTTGATTAATCTTTTCAAATCAGCTTAAGTGGTTTTCTTTAATTACACCCAGAATGCAATGTGTGTACAGATAACTAATGTAGAAAGATTTTTTTGAGATTGAAAGGAATGCTATCAAAAGCGATAGCAAACCGGGAACTAATGTAGAAAGATAGGAACTACGTACGTTGCTCCAGCACTTTACGATGAAGAAATGCACTCAATGCAATAAGAGAAATCTAGATGTTGCTCAAGTACTCCTAGATGATTAGCCTATAAATATGCAACTTCTAACAGGCAGCTCGAATATATATATATATATATATATATATATATATATATATATATATATGCGCAATCAAAAGAAACTACCACAAAAGAAATTAAAAATAAACCTAGTATCTAGCGAAATGTGGACATTCCCCCGAAAACTAGCCTCATGTTACAAGGGCGAGAAAACAAATAATTAGAATCTAAAATTAAGTCTAAATCTAAACTAAAATCTAATCAAGAGAAATCAGTGGAAAAAGGGATGCAGTCCTCCTGATTGTTCCCCCGTATGCTTTCACATGCATGGGATCAAGGCCCATAGGCACCTACCGCTGCCCTCTAGGTGGCGTCAAGGTCCACCAAAAATATCGATTCCGTCGTATGCACCCAATGCATTCATTCATACATTTTTTAACACAAACAAAATCAATGTCATTAATTCAGAAAAACTTCAGAAATAGTACAAAAAAAATCTAAATTCCCTAGAAAAATTAATAGGCATGTTTCCTCCCCAGCAACGGTGCCATTTGACAAGTTGATCTTTGCTTTCGATGAAATTTTTAATAGGAAATGTCGTATTGTTGTAATGCTTTTGTGGTGGAAAGTTAACTATCAAAATATTAATTACTTTTAACCACAATGATTAGGTCATTTCATGGGGAGATCAAGCCAAATTAACTTGCAAATTTAGCAAAACATGATGGCCAGATGTCTACCCACAATTATAGTATAACATGTAACTTATGTGAGGCTAATAGATTGAGGAATTAGATAATTCGAGAAATAATGAGAACTAAAGGGGCTTCGAATCACACAATAAATCAAATATTAAATTGAAAATGAAAGTTCCACAAAGGCAACCAAATGTAATTACTAATTCCAACCTAAATAGTGCAATTGCTCTCACTCTTGCTTGCGTGCAAGGAGCACCAGTGGCTGGACGACTCACGGTGGAGGTTGGCCTAGTCTTGGCTGTCATGATGGCGTTGGTGGCCCCGCTGATGGTGGCCGGACTTGCCCGATCTGAGCAGGAGGACCAGTGGCGTCGAGGGCGGAGGTGCTGCGTGCTTGCCCGTGTGTGGCCGCCCGTGGCCACTGTGGTCAGCGAGGATGCTCGAGTGATGCTTGAGATCGCAGGAGGGTTCTTGGGGTCGAGGTTGGAGGTTACAGAGGTCGGACAAAGGTGTTGCATGTTGGGTTATTTTTCGTGCGTGGACGGGCAGAACAGGGGACGATGGGTGAGGAAGAAGAAGAAAAAGAAGAGGAAGAGGCTTAGGCAGTGGGTGAGTGCGTGGGCTATGGATTTGGCTTTGGGTTTGCTGGTGGCTATGGGGTTGTTGTAGTGAGGATGGGGGCGCTCGTGCTGTCACCATGAGCACTCGCTGTGGTGCGATGGAGGGAGGCAGTGCGCTTCAAGCCACTGTGCACATTATGGCCAGGGTGCCTGCTCTGTGTGCATGGTGAAGGTGCATAGAAGATAGGTGAAAAGAAATCCTCCCAGAAGCACCATGGAGATTCTCTTTTATAGACATTCCCCTCAATCTATTTCTTCCCCGAAAATCTCGACCAACAACTCGATGAGGATATCCAAGCAGTTGGGAGGTGATAGCGGCCAACTTGGGTTGGCGGTGGAAATTGGTGGCAGTGCGTGCATGCTACAGGAAAAAAAAGAAAACTTGGTTATTTATATAAAAAGCCAAAAGAATGCATCTAATGTATGCATGTCACTAAAATATAATGCATACCACCCTCCATTAAATTAACATATAAATGAAATGTATGAAATATGTAAGGAATTTTATAAACTAATTTATTTACATATTAAAATATCGCATGTACATGTAAACATTAATCTAATATTTAGGCATTTATGCATTCGGTTAGCTCATAAATGTGGCCTCATCACCTTCCTCTTTAAATCCAATGGTTTAGATGGGCCTTTAATCCTATAATCCCTAGGTAGATAACCTCAGCGTCACCAGAGGCGACGACAGTGATTACTTTGAACCTAGACAACCTCTAGACTAGATACGTTCCCTTAGACCTCCACCTACACCTATAAATACGTATTGACCCCTCCGAATATAATGGTCGGTCCCCTATCCCTCTTCCCCCACAGTAGCTGATGATAGGGTATTTCTCCACATCTTCGACGACCTCTCACCTCTCCCTCAGACCAACTCCGGCAAAGCTAATCGTCCCTCTCATCCTCTCTTCCTCTCCGTTGGCATGACGGGGCTGAGGAGCACCCCACTTTCCTTCCTCTTTGCTTCCTTTCTCATCGGAGCTTCTTCTTCAACTCATATGATTTCTTCTAATTCGATGACTCATTATCAGTGTCTTCTTCCTCCACTTTTTCCAGGTAATGGTAGATTAACTTTAGAACTTAGTCTAGAGTAGGATTAGCTAGTTAATTAGGTAGATAGCATAGTGTAGTTCTTAGATAAGTTCTTGTCTTCTTCATCTCTGGCAAGCCAATTCCAGCTCGTTGGACCTCCACTCACTTCAATTATCACCTAATCACCTTCTCTCTTTCGTGATCTCACTCCACTTCTTTATTCCTTTATTTAATAATTTATCTGCCTAATTCCTACTTCCCTTCATCTGAGGCATCTGTTGTCTATGGCGGAGCCCTAGAATGTGTTGCACACTCAAATCAGCCCTCCATCGCAATCTTGATGTTTTAAGGGCCGTTTTGACCTATTTTATTGCATCGATTAGTCCATATACCTTAAACGCCCTATTCACTCAACCTCTGGACTCCGCTATCAATGGCAATGCTCCCAAGGAGTTCTTTCATCTAATTCACTCTTTGTTCACCTTCGCAAACACATTTAGAGTAAAATGCCTCATTCAATTGAATAAGGTAGTGTTTTCTGAGTTTCGATGAACTTAGTGTGATGATCTAATGAAATTAAGGCTAAATCTTCTATCCATAGATTAATTGACGTAATTGAGGTATTTTTGATGATCCTAAGATCAATAGGAACCTTTTGAATTATTTCTTGAATTGTTTCATGGTGATTTGATGTCTGACGATTGTTCCAGTGGTTCACCAGAGCTCCGACAAACTCCAGCAATGTCCAACTTGAGTCACAGAGCTTGAAACTTGATAGGAAGCTCCAGATTACTTTCTCCGAGAACAATGATCATTTTCCACTCTTTTATTTAGTGTTTCATTGACTTAATCAATTAGATAGACTTCGTCTTCTCCAGATCTGGCAGAGCTAAGGATGACGATTCACTCGATCACAGACCTTAGTAATAGGTCAGAAAGCATCTTCAGGTCCTAGAGAATCTAAATCAAACCATTGGATTCGTGATTGAATCTCTTATTTGTTATGTTGAACAAACATCTTTTGTACCTCAAGCGGAAGATTTGGATTCCATAGGATATGGGTTAAAATCCCATTTTTATGATCTTAACAAGTTCTTATGATCAATTTAAGTCCATCTGAGTTGTTGATTTGATCTATTAAGCTTTATACTTTAAAGTCAATAAGGTAGTATTGGTCAACCTATGGTCATTCTGAAGAGTAAAGCTTTAAAACTTAGTCTTAAGAGCATTTTTGAAATCCTAAGTTTGTTAGGAGTTTGTTAAGATCAATTAGTTGCATTTTATTGAGGATTTAATCGAAATTAGATCTCTGGTTACTTTGGGTCAAGTATGAGCTTTAATTGGTTACATAGTGTTCCAGATGAGATTCCAAGTTCAAATTAGCCCAGATCAATCGCCTATTGCATTCTAAACCTAACTAAATCCTTTCTAGAGGTTCTTATCTATCTGATTGGGTCATTTGACTCTGTGATCTTCTTATTCTGAGTTACAACTCAAAGCTCTGAAGCTCACTGAGCTTCTTAACCCTCTTTAGACCTTCAATCCTTTTCCAACCTATGTGGAATCGTTACAGGAACTTAAAGGACTCTTTAGGTGCGAGAGAAAAATAGACAATTGAAAGGTTAAATAGAAGTCTCCATCTGAAGGAGCTGCAGTAGTGCGACAATGGCGTCAGACCATTTTTAGAGCACGATTCAGAGGACTAACTGAGATCCTATGATCAAATTAGTTGATGCAATCAAAAGTAGATCCTAAGGGCTTTCAATCAAGTCCTTATTTGCTTGATTTGGAGGTCTATGTTGCTAGTAATCCACGCTTGAAGTCAAACCTAGAATTGATAGTGCAAAAAAAAGAAGAGGCTTCCTTAGTCCCACATCGGAAGATTCAGAGTTGGTGTTGCCCTATATAATGAATCCCCACTTAAGTCGAGCAGTCGTCATAAGTGCTGGGCACAACAAGCATGTGTGTGTGTGTGTGCCTACATGTAACGATGGGGCTCTGTAGAGTGACCTCCAGGCGCTAGGTGGAAGTCTAGATGGGTGACACGTGGCCTACTAATAGTACCGATGTCACGACCCACTCCCAGCTTCCTACAGGACCCGAGAACGGCTCGCCTTGACAAACCCCAAGACCCAATCATCCAACGAGAAATAACCAAACGCATATTCATTCCACAACCACATGAGTAATGTAACTAAGCAGAAAATATATAACTGATAATAACAGAAAGAAAACAGCAAACCACTAGATTTTTATAGGGTACAACGGAAAAGTGCTGATACAAATATAGCCATCACATCAGAGAACTGGTAGAAATATAACAGAAAATAAGTTACAAGTACTCACTATAACAAAAACTCTCTGTAGTGGAACAAAAGAAAGGAACTATGGCTGGGCTCGACTGGGCCCAGCAACCTTAGCAGCCGGTGGCCCTAGCTGCTCGAATCCCTAACCTGAACATGGTTACAAAATTCGGAGTCAGCTAACGCTGAGTAGAGTGGTGGTTAAGTTATTTACATGCAACAAAAATAAAATAGCAACTAAACATTTAAGTGTCGGTTATTTATTTTCATCTGTTTCTGGTTTATGTGTTTAAGGGTCGAGTACGCTAATCAGGTTCCATGATATTGCTCAATCTTCTTGTTCCCTAAGGGAACGATCTTGCTTATAGTTTTACTCGCGATGCAGGATGTACACGTGACACTCTCCTGGCTGTGAGAGTCCCCCGTTGTCGTCCTACACCAGGTCTACTACCTTGAGGTCACGGTCACGACGTAGTGGTAACTACGACATGCATGATAAGCGCACTGGTAGCTACCCTGCACTGGCACGCGGTCAGTCGTTTCCGCCAGTGGGTACGCCCAAACATACAGCACGAAACAGTATAGGGCATTGCCCTCTCAGAACAGGGGTGTCGCCTCTCAGAACAGAACAAGGGTCTTGCCTCTCCGTAGTCTGCGTACCCTCGTCTGACTATCCCAGTTTGCCCAGCGAGCCTAACAAGAGTCGGTGTAGGGTGGACAAACCTAACCCTGGGTCCCATGGGGCAGCAAGCTCCCCCCTACACTAAGTAGCTCACCTAGGTACCATGTACGCGAGGGCTAAATAGGAGTCAATGTTGACTGGCCAAACCTAACCCGGATCTCAACCCTAGGGGCGGCAAGCCCCCCTCTACTTTAAAGGGATAGTTGCTCTATTCGAAACCACATACACGAGGGTTAGCTCACTTCCCTTAACCAAGTCTGAACAACCACCCATAGGCAACATGTTCCAAAACCATCAGGTTTCTCGTACTATGGTATTCTCGGTTTCTTCTTAAATTCCATGTAGGTTTCATACATAGACTTTCTCGTTTCCATATCTGATTCATTAAATGCATAATAGGAAGCTCAAGATTTCACAATCGATTATTAAGTACAGGTATGTATGCATGACATGGTTCATTACAAATAGTACAGGCAACTCATGATTTATCATGGTAACTCATTCATTCATTAGCTACACATGTATTTCTTCCAGCCCTAGTGTTCATTTCACAACCTAGGGTTCAATCGAATATATAAAAACTAGCATGCATTCATCTCTTTCGGCCCTAGGGTTCATCTCACAACCTAGGGTTCAATCAAATGATTATAAAGCATGCAATTCAATTATTAATTCTAGGATTAAAGAAAATCACTCTACCAGGGTAACCGGGTGGAATGGGGGCTCGTACGGTAGCTCCCGACATCTCCACAAGTCTCGTATACTCGATGGACTAGAGGCCTATGACATAGATTGACATGTGAAACTAGCTCAAAATGTCACAGACAATATATCATTACGTAGAGAAACTCAAATGGAAACCAACGACATTTCATTTGTGGAAAATTAACTTCGTTTGGGCCCTAAACAGACCTAAAAACACCAACCCTAATCAAAATCAGACGTCTAGGAAGAGTCCCAGACGTCTTAAATGATATCAGGGACTCACCTTACTCGGGGCGCCTTTTCCAGACGTCTGGAACTTCGTGTCGACGTCTGAGCGTGGCTTTAGACGTCTGGAGACACATCCGGATGTCTGAAACTACCTCGATCCTCGCACCAGCGCGCTTCCCAATCCTCTGACATACGCACATGCACAGTCAGAACTTTGGCAGGAAAAATAATCAAGAAAGTGCTATTAGACGTCTACGATTACCTTCGGACGTCCGACTAGACGTCTGGAGGTCACTCCAGACGTCTGATTCTGTGGAAAAGTGATTCCGCAGAATCATTTGCGAGCCTTTTCTTGCCGCAGAAGCTGCAGCACCTCCCCATCTCCCTTTGCTCTCCGGCCTCCGCCCTCCTCTGCTCTCCACCTTCTCCTCTTGCTCCCCACTCTCCCTCTCCTCTCGGCTGTAGCGTGGAATGGATGGAGGAGCGGGATTTATATGGAGGGAGGGATGGTGAGAGGTAAGGTGGAGGTGTGGAGGGGCGTCATGGGTGAGGTAGGGGAAGGTGTATGGGAGAGGGGTATGGATGCGGTAGGAAAATGGTGTGGGAAATTTGTGGGGGCACCCCCATAAGTTTTCCTTTTCCCACGTATACCCACAACAAAAACATAGGGGGTTAAAATTGCGCAAAAACCCTAAAATATTCCAAAACCACCAAACGACCCTTGGAAAGGTCATTTCAACCGATCTGACCCATATGTTGATCCTATGAATAACCACGTGGCTCCATTTAACCTTTTGTACTAAGGAGGAATTAAAGTTTGAGAATTTGGTTAAGTGTTGAGAGTACTTAGTGTATTTAGAGGAGGCTGTGGCGAGGCACAAAGTCTAAGTGTTAAATCAGATATGCCTAGGTTATTAATAATGTTGATTGATTCATTGTTGTTATAAAATAACACTTTTAGTGTATTTCTTTTTGTAATTCAATGCAATATTATTTCTTTTTTCTTATGGAATAATTGTCTTGCATTTATTGTGTATTTCCATGCAATTATTCATGTGGTTAGCATATTATAATTAATTAAATAGTAGTTAAGTAGTTAAATAAGTAATTAGTTAATCATGTAGCTTATTAGTATAATAATTTATACTATAGTAAATCTATATCATATTAGTATAATATAAGTATTTGTATAATCTATATAGCATAATGTAAGTAGTAATCTAAATACATAGTAATTATAAGTAATTAACATAAGCCTTAGCTTAATTAAGTAAACATAGTATCTATTAATAAGTAGTTAGTAATTATAACTTAAGTATATATGTAACTTAGAAGTAACTTAAGTAGTAATAGTTATCTTAGTTTAGTAAGTTATGCTATTTAGTTAATTATAGTAAGTAAGATCTACATAGTAATTTTGTATATAAGCTAAGTGTATATTAATTAGTTAGTTATATTGATTAGAAATGAAGAGTAAGTTAAAATAATTGGTTAATGATATGCTAATTTAGCCTCTCAGTGAACGACCTCGACTTAACAAGTAAAAATGTATAAATGTGTTGATTACCTTGTTCCCTATACTATAACTTAACAACTAATTAACTATGTATGGTAGTTGTACACCAATATCCTTAAATAGGTATCTTTCAAAATAAATCTCAAGTCACAAAATAACTACGCTAACGACTAAAATTTGAGATTATTTGAGTGGTTAAACATCTTTTGACTGGTTGAAACACTATTAGAAACCCATTGAAATAACTCTGACCAGTTGGAAATTGAAATATCACCAAATTTGGTCCTAACAGGTAAAATCTTCTTTAATGCCTTCCAAACATGACTCTAACAATTGGACATCAATAGTACTCAACTTTAAATGGTCTAGATGATGTAATAGGTCAATAAAATCAATGTTTCATGGTTCATTAACCTAATCAAGTAGGAGCTTTCTAATTCCTCAAATTAATTACGTAATCGATCGAATCTTCTTATCCTAAGCTGAAAACCATATGTTATTGAATGGGATAAGAGTTACAAAGATTCTAACTCTTCTCATGTCTCCAAGTACTTCAATTCTTTAGTATTTAGTATTAATTGATGTTTGCTTATTTGATCTTGTTGTTCTTCATCTCCAACTTAATTATCAACATGATTACAACTTGACATATCAGCTTCTTACAACTTCATATATTTTCACATTTGCTTTTCACTAGCTTACAGTGATGTGAATTAAACTTGATCTTCTTCATCACTTCTAGTTGTTTAGCGAAGCTAGTCCTTAGCTCAAATTGTCTACTTTGACTTCTTCAACCTAACTTTCATCTATTTACCTATCCTTCTCCACAACATCTCAATTGAACATACATCTTGTACATTCTTGCACATCTGTGTTAGTTAAACGATATCAATATTCTCTGTTTTTTATTGACATCAAAACATTTCATTGTATCATCTAACATTCCTCTAATATTGCTCAATCGTGTTTTCCATGTTTTCACTAAATGCATTTTCTTAATCTTGCTTTCCTATTAAGGATGTCGATTTCGATCCACTTGACCTAAACCCAAATTAATCTGATTCAATTGAAGTGGTGATAAATGCCTATTTATCATCATTCTTATGCCCTAAAACAGAGATCTAGCTCTTAGGTTTTTTACTCTGCAAACGGATTTTCGGGTTGCATTTAGGCATTTATTAAGTTAGGCATGTAATGCATTGTTTTTGTATTTTTTGATATGTTTGTTTAAGTGATAGGGATAAGTAGATTATTAGATCCCACAAACACTGGCACTCAGAAATGAAGATGAAGAAGAAGGTCACATCAGGTGGGTCTCAGTTGGATCCAATTCATCCCAACTGGATCCCAGCTCATTCTAGCTAGATCAGCCTATCCTCAACTCCATTCAGCTCACCTCAGCTGAATGGTAGCTCAAGCTAGTTCACCTCAGCTCCATTTTGCTCACCTCAACTGCATGACAGCTCAAACTAGCTCAAGTCAGTTGATCCCAGCTCCATTCCAACTCCTCCCAGCTCAAGATAGTTCATGGAAGCTCTATTTGACTAGGCTTAGTTACTACCATCAACTAGCTAAGCTTGGTCAGTTGAAGAAGTCCTCAATCAAATCAGACCCAGCTCACTTCAACTCATATCAGAAGAGGACAGCTCATGTTAGCTTGGCTTAGCAACTAGTAAGAACTAGTTAGCTAAGCTAGCTAAGGAGTTCAAATGTAGCTCCCTTCAGCAACTCTATAGCTCCATGGAGACCAGGGGCAACTCTGCAAGCTAAAACCCTAGCTCCTCTACCTCTTGCTCCACAACCCTACTAGCTAAGCTAGCTTAGCTAGCTTAGCTCAACTCCTACTCCCCTACCTTGACCAACCAACACCCTAAAGCTTCACCTAACTAGCTCCACCAAGTAACCCTGCCCAAGTCCACCAAAGTTACCACCAACTCCCTCCATTTTGGCACCACCAAACCACATCCCTTCACCCAACTAACACCACCAAAATCCACCTAAAAAATGGCACCAACCACCCATAACTACCCATGGTTGGTGCCAACTTCTTCCCTCCAAAAGCCCTTGAAATCCAACCCTACACCTATCCCCTTAAGCCATCTCCACCATCCACGTCACCTCCTTCTAGAAGCCCCCCTTCTTGGCTCCAATTGGTGTCTTTCCACCACCAAGAGCCACCAACACCACCATAACCACCACCCTACAAACCCCTTAAGTTGGCACCACTTTATCCTAGCCCTTAATCCCATAACCACCCACCTAGATACCATCCTAGCCCTCCACCTAAGCCTACACCAACCGCCACCTTCCTTTACTATATGTACCCCATCTAACCACCACCGTACACCCAATCCTTGGTCACCTTAATTCGATCCATACCCACCATAACCCACAGCCAAAGAAGAAGAAGAGAAGATGATTAAGGGGGCAACCTACCCGCCCCCTTAGTGCCTTCCTCCTCTTCCCTCTTCTTCCTTGTGGCATGCCAAGGAGCAAGCTTTCATCTAGGGAGGATGGTTAGGCAAGAGGAGGAGCAAGGGTGGTGGACGTCCACCCTTGGAGGAATCTTGGAGGAGGACCACTTGAAAGAAGGAGCCAAGGAGAAGCCCTTTTTAACTGCCAGAGCAGATGCAGTTGGAGTAAGGACTTCTCAAAGCTTCAATTGGAGGATCTTCATCCTCTTCTTCATCATATTTTGTTTTGTATTAGCTAGTTTGATTTTTGTATCTCAAGCATTCATCTACTTGTGACACTTTGTCTTTTTAGCAATACAAACATCAAGTTGCCTTCTATTTTCTTCATGTTCGTTTCAAGCATCCTTGGTTTTTTTTAATTTGTTGCACACACTTCTACCCTCTAATCACCCTAGGCGCACTTTCCTAGGGTGAGCTTAGAGGTGTAGATTCATTTTTGTCACTTTAGGTGTGTTCTTCTTTAGCGTAGTTACCTTCGCATTTTGTATGCCCGTTATTTTCAAAATCAAAAACCTGCAAAAATCAAAATTACAAAAAATGATGTGTTCATTTGAGAGACGAGAGAGAGAACAAGCTATTTGATTAACAAAGTTGACTTCTTTGGATCACCCTAGATACTCCACTATTTAGTTTTATAAATTATAAAAGTTGATTGCAAGATACGCGTCACAACGAAAAAACTCGCTTTTTACAAAATCGTGTATTATCGTATCTCTTTTTGCCATCGTTGCTGGGGAGGCACAGCTTAGTCTTATTTAATCTCTCTCTTACTTAATTAGATCTTCGTGAAATTTGTTTTGATTTGACTCAGGTGTGAAACAAGAGCGGGAGTGGGAATTGGATTCACGTGGAAGCTTTAAGTTGTCTTGTCTTCCCATGATCTTCAGGTAAGTACCCAAGCCAAATCTAATAGGAATCTCATCAAGAAAATCTTAAAAAAATCTTTAATTTATCAAAAATCACAAAAACAAGAAAATTTTGGGGGGGTGGAACCCTAAAAACCAATTTTTTGCTTGTTTGCATTAATTCTCCACCACTTTGTTCTTATTGGTGTTTGATTTTTGAAAATCCAGACTTCTGTCTTGATTTTCAAAAAATTGGGTTCTGGCACTTAAAGGCTTTCAAAAATTCTCAAGCTTCACCCAAAAAAGTCCCTTTGAGTCGGGAACCTTGAGTTCAAATTTCAGAGAGTTTTGACAAGTAAAAAAAATAAAAAATTTGTGGACTAAACACGGGTCAGACCTTATTTTCTTACTATTTTCTTATTGTCTGTGAATTTTATAAATTTTTATACTTATCATATTTGGACAAAATTTATATTTCTGGAAACCTTGAGAAATTCTCTATAATATATAAAATTTTCAAAATTTCTTAAGGTTGATTAAGGTTTCTATAGAATCATTTTTCCGAATCTATATTTCTACCTCTAGACACTAGTAAGAAGAAAAATTCCAAAAAAATATCAAACAAGTTTCTAAATTCCCAAAAAAATCACTTTTGGATTCCTTGTTTGATTTCCTATCAAGTGGTGGTATTTTTTTGTCTTTCTTGGACCACCACCTAAAAATATTCTATAAAAAAAGATTAATTTAGGAATTGCATTCATAAGAATCAAACTTTAGGGTTTTTGATTTCTCTCTAGTTCTTCATCAATTTTAAAGGAATTGGCTTCTTACATCAACAACTTGTTTGCTATTGTTGTGTGTAACTTCAAAACCTTGGTTGAATTCTTAAATAGAGAGAATATTAAAATCTACAACTCTTAATCAAAACCCTAAAATCATTCAATTCAATCCTTGTTTGCAAACCTTATTTGTTTTGGCTTGAGCATCACTTCCCGCTCAATTTGCACACATAAAAAATTGAAATAATCGGCCACTACCCCAATTAATGGCCATCACATTCCTTGTGCACTTAAGTTCTTAAGCCGAAATTAAAATTTATAGTCAATTGACCACTGAGGACTTCATTTCATCTTAGGCTTGGTTTATGAAATTTAAGTTATCTTTAATTGTCCCAATCCCATTAATTAAACATGGTGTCAAACTGGGAAGGAAGTCAAACGATGGGTACGGGTTTACACAAGTCCTTGGTGATTTTCCTAGGACATGTTTAGGCCTAAGCCACCTCTATGGTCTAGGTAGGTTGATTTTGGGAAGGGGGTTCAGTTAGCAGTTTCTTACTTTTCTGGGTTCCCAAGTCTTAGGTTTTTAAGGAGTCAACCTTAAGATTAGGCTTGGAATTTCGTTGCTTGATTGCACACTTCTCGTCTTTCCCTCCTCTCCTCCCCGTTCTTCCATTGTATGCATGGGCAGCGGTCCAAAATTCCACCTGTGGAGGGACCACTTGATTCTGACCCCCGCACAAAAAGATCATGTTCTTTGCATTCATCAAAAATGGAAAACCAAAATAAGTCTAGCACCGCTTCCACATCTCATCCACAAAACACTTCTAATCCCACTTCTATTCCCACCTCTAACCCTTACACCTAAAATCCACAATGTAACCCTCCATCTTGGACATCCCCCTCCCTTACTTACCTAGCCTGGAGCTACCTAGTGCCGAGATGCCTAATTAAGAAAATCAAGTCCCCCCACCTAATCCCTTCTCCATGATGGTTAAGCAACTGGCTAAACTACAAGCTAATCAACAATAGCTGGCTAGGATTATTACGGACCTAGCTAACCAAGGGACCAACCGACCACAGTCCCTCAGTAGCCTATCATCGCTCTTAAGAATTTTTATGATCCTTCAAATTATGAGGACAGACCGGGGTTGGTCAAACCAGAAGGGAACTTTGAAATCAAACTAGTAATTTTGAACCTAATAAAGCACTTCCATTGTTTTCATGCGGAAGACCAGTTCAGCCATATTAAGACCCATACTATTAAAACACTTTAAGACGTCTGGGACTTGGGTCAGACGTCTGGTCAGACATCTGGATGCCTTCCCAGACGTCTGGAAATCAATTTTTTTGTAGACGTCCTCGAGTCTGCACGCGTGCCGCGCGCAGACAGTACGCAGCCGCATTTCTTCTCTCTCTCCAATCGCCGATGAACCCTTACCTCACCCTTATAAACCCCCTCCTCTCCCTCACACCACCCCACTTCCATCCACCCTTCTTCTTCCCCAACGAGAGGGGTGAGCAGCAGGCAGCGCGCAGCGAGCGTGAGCGGTGTGGGAGGAGAGGAGCAGCGTGGGGAAGAGGGGAGAGCGCGCGAGCTCGTAAGGGAGTTTGTCGGAGAGCTCACGACCGGTCGGCATGTGCGCGAGTCGGAGAGTTGCGTCAGGGAGGTCCTCCCCGACACTGCTGCAGCTAGAGTAGCGGTCGAGCGGGCGCGGCGCGAGAAGGCGAGGGTAGCCTCTGGTTCTGGGATTTTCCCAGAATCAGACGTCTGGATCTACATCCAGACGACGTAGACGACGTCTAGAGGAGGCTTCAGACGACTAAAAGGTAAATCCCGCGACGTACACCTCCCTTTACGGATACGGCCATGCAGGCCGTTCGCGGAGGCACTGTTCCGTGCCATATTGAGCAGATTTTGTGTCGCACGTGCAGGATTCACTTCGGGAAGGCGAGGGACACGCCCTCCCACGCAGTTTAAATATCTGGGCGAGGCACTAGACGACGGGAAGCGTCTCCAGACGTCCGGAGAGGTGGTCGAACGTCTAGAACTTGGTCCAGACGATTCAGTAGAGTTCCTGGACGTCTGAGGAGTAGCGCAGAGTTGAGGTAAGGTTCTGGATTTTTTTTAAGACGTCTGGAAGGTGTTCCAGACGTATGATATGAATCAGAATTTTCTGTTTTAACCCGTTTAGGGTCCGTTTGAGGTCCGATTTCCGCAATTAAGGTCTCGTTGTTCTTCGTATAAGTTCCTCTACTTGTTGGAATACTTTTATCATGTTCTGAGTGGTCTCTTGTGTTTGATCCTTGTGATAGGATCTCATTCTGTTGCGGATTTAGGGTTTGCTGAGGCACGTGGACCTGCCGACCAAGCCCCCATTACTCCTGGGTTTACTAGTAGAGTGGCTTCCCCAAGTTTAATTACCAACATGAATGCATATTTGGAATGAATGATAGATCCTAGGGTATGGCATGAGTCCTATGACTAGAAACACTGGAATAGATGCATGGAATGTATGAATTGCAGCCTTGGATGAGTAAACGGAATAATAACAATTGCCTGTAAATGGATAACAGCTGCCTGTGAAATGTAAAGTACTGTTGTTAGCGACTGTTGCATGTAAATTCCTGTTGTTTACAATAAAATACGAGCTGCCTGTATATGAATTATTGAATGTTGGAAACACGAGCTACTTGCAAATAAACCTGGAATGTGAATAGAAAAGTTACATGCTACATGTGT
Organism: Thalassia testudinum; assembly: GCA_037157565.1. Classification (NCBI taxonomy): domain Eukaryota; kingdom Viridiplantae; phylum Streptophyta; class Magnoliopsida; order Alismatales; family Hydrocharitaceae; genus Thalassia; species Thalassia testudinum. The sequence goes on along the minus strand of JAZHRO010000025.1, from coordinate 53,147,420 downwards.
AGAACCTCAGAAATGGAAATTGAAATGATGAAACCTAGTATGGCTTGGGCTGAGAAACATGAGCATAAACCCTACGGGGAATTAGGAGTAGAGCTCCTAGAAATAAATGGAATGGAACTGGAAATGAGAATGGGGAAGTGAGCTGGCCCTTGAGTACGGAGTACCAAGGAGAGCGACTGTCCCCCTGTTTAGTGCAGAGCGGAGCTAGCCGCCCTAGGGTTGGGACCTGGGGTTAGGATTGGCCACTCTGTACCAACTTTTGGCCCTCGTGTACACTGTACCAGAGAGAACTAGCCACCCCATGGGGCCCGGGGTTCAACTAGCCGCCCTACACTGACTTGTTAGGCCCACTGGGCAAACCAGGGTAGTCAGGCAAGGGTACGCGGACTTTGGAGGGGCGAGACCCTTCTTTGGTTCTTAGGGGCATAGACCCCTGTTACTGAGAGGGCTATGCCCTATACTAGTTCCGTGCTGTGCTTTGGGCGCACCCGTTAATGGAAATGACTGATCGCGTGCCAGTGCGGGGTAGCTACCCGTATGTTTATCGCGCGTGCCATAGTCACCGTTATGTCTGTCAATGACCTTGGGGTGGTTGACTGAGTGTAGGACCACCACGGGGGACTCTCCCGACCAGGAGAGCACCACGTGCTACTCCTACTCTTCGGAAAAGACTACAATCAAAATCGTTTTCACGAGGAACATTCGAGATCAAGAAAGAGATCTGATAAATAACCTAAGTGATGAAAGAAAGAATAATTAGTTAAAGAAAGAAATTGAAAAACAACAGCTACCTATCCACTTTTTACTGCTTTAGTTAGCTGGTTGCCACTTTACTCAGCGTTCGCTGATGTTTTGTACTCGTAACCTTTTTCAGGTTCAGGTGTTGAGTAGCTAGAGCCTACGGTTGTAGAGGGTGCCGAGCCCAGTAGAGCCCAGTAGTTGTACCTTTTTGTTATACTCTATTTCCTGTTGTAGTGAGTAACTTTGTTACACTTCTGTACTCCTTTATGGTGAACTTTATATTCCTGTACCTTTTTAATTTTCTACTGTTGTAGTGGTGTGCACTGTAGTAGTTTACTTCTTTACTGCTGTACTTTTATTACTGTTAGTTGCTTGCATGGTGAATGTGGTTTATTTTACTGCTTTTTGGTTACTTTCTCGTTGGACGACTGGGTCTTGGGATCAATCGAGTCGGTTCAGTCTCGTGTCCTGTCGGGATTCAGGAACCGGGTCGTAACAAGCCACATTGAGGAACTCACTCTCCTTGCACAAACAACCATTCTCACAATGTGCGAGAAGACCTATGGCTGATGCGGTTATTTCCACTATCTCTGAAGGATAAGGCTGCTTATTGGTTTAGAACTATTGGCAGACCTATTACAACTTGGCCTCAACTCAAAAGTACTTTCCTTAAAAAATTCTTCCCCATTGGTCATACAAATTCATTACGAATATCTATTACGACCTTCCAACAAAAATCTGGCGAGACTTACACAATGCTTGGGAATGCTTTCAAGATCTTTTAAGAAGTTGTCTGCATCACGAGGTTCCCGTATGGTAGCTCGTGCAGATCTTCTACCATGGATTATAAGATCAACTTCGGTGTTTCGTTGATGCCTCGTGTGGCGACAACTTCCTAAACAAGGATGTCGAAAGTGCCTATGAATTATTTCAAGAAATGAGTGAAAACTCTTTTAACCATGAGTCCATGAACACCTTTGGTCGAACTACAAACCCACAGTTTGGTGTTCATGAGATAAGCACTCAAGTTATCCCTGTTACCCAAGACGATCTTCAAATGATTGCCCACCGACTCAACCGGTTGCAATTAAATCAGAAGAAAATGGAGTAAAGACTAACCATACCCACCCAGGCTCCACAACTAACCCCGCCTAACATCTTGAAGAGAGAAAACTTGCATAATCTCAATACTGTCCTGACTGAGTATAATCAATTTTCTGAGGCTTTCTATGGTTCACTAGGGGCTTACATTTATCCAAATTCCAACGCCACTGAGAATATTTTCACCCTCTAGGAGCAATTTAGAAATTCCTCCAACTCCAATTGAAGGAACTACCCAACTCACTCTTGGACTAATACAGTTCCTTCCCAGAAACAAAACCCATTTGGAGGGTATGGGTTGAATTAGACCTTTTACCAACTCAGGCCATCCGAAGAAGACATTAATGCCTAGGTTATCAAAACCCCACAAGGAATGCAAAGTCAAATGTTGGAAGTAACCCGCATTATTACAAATTTGCACAATTAGATTAAGGTTACTCCGACTCAAAGACCTGTAGGACATCTGCCTTCCCAGCCCATACCCAACCCTATCAATCAGAGGAACCAATACTAAGGTAGGAACTCAAATCAGAACCATATTAATCAACCTCCAATCAACCCAGCATCACAACACCCACTGGGTTTTCCACAACAACAGGCCCCCCAACCTCCTCCATGGAACAATCAAACTAGCAATGCAGTTACATTGAGGAGTGGGAAAACCGCTACAGATCCAAAGCCTTCCCATCAATGTGATGAAACCCACTCTAATCCCATGCAAGTTGACTCTCCCCCCACCATTATTCAGGAAGAAAAAGAAACACATGATTCAAACCCTATTCCTTTTTCTCAAGCACTGCACTGCACTCCTTCCAAGTGAAAGAAATCTGAACCCTCTCACAAAGATCTCATGGACTTATTTGGGAAAGTTGAGATAAACATCCCCCTCCTAGATGCCATCAAGTATATCCTTACCTATGCTAAATTTTTGAAAGATAAGTGTACTCCAAAACGACAGGCCAAGAATCTAGGATGGGTAGTCCTCCTTGAGACGGTAAGCTCAGTTGTACAAAGTAAGTTGCCTCTGAAGAAAAAGGACCTAGGCGCAACCCTCATTTTGGTTGTCATACATGACACCACTTTTGATCACTCCCTTCTCGACTTAGGTGCCTCTATCAATCTCATTCCTACGGTTTTATTTAAGGAATTCAAGTTCGATGATTTAAAACCTATTGAGGTTACACTATAATTGGCAGAGTGATCTACCATTAAACCTCGAGGAATTATCAAGGATGTTATAGTCAAGGTCCAGAATTGTCTATTTCCTGTTGATTTTCTAGTCCTTGACATAGAGGTACCTGAGGCACTAAAAAATGCCCTAATTATCCACGGAAGACCTTGTTTGGCAACCACAAAAGGTAATATCAGTTGTCATTCTGGAAAAATGGATATAACTTGCGTGACTAAACCATTTCCCCAAATATCTTCAAAGCTTCCAGGAGGTCCCATGATCATGATTTTTTTGAGGACTCTGATGATGAAATGGAAGTAGTGGTTGGGGAATCTATGATGATCCATTCATCCTTTGCTTTGACCACCATGGAACTATATTTTATTGATTTAGATTTTGAATATGATAATGTGGTCGAAGATATTTCAGATCAATTAGGGTTTGACCTTTACCCTTCTGATTTTTCTGAGTTATCACTAAAACCTCCAACTCTAACTTCACATGCCCCTCCCACCCAAACTTCTCCCACCCTTCATCATATTACTCACTATTCCCTCACTCCTTTTCTGTTGGACCTACCATATGAACCCCCCGAGTATGGCCTTGATCCTGAATTAAAACCTTGGCCAGACTTGGGTATTTTGCCAACTCATTTCAGTCCCCATATTTCCACTACTTTCCTTTTAGGGGATCAAGAGGAATATTTCATTCTTGAGGGCATTTAGGTGTCCAACTATCTTCACGACTGACCCTCTTCCGTGCATCACTTCATGCCCGGCTGAATGGTGTAAAAGATAGCATTGGATGGGTGGTAACCCATCATTTTGATCCTTTTGTTTTTCTTTTCTTCTCTCAAGTTTTGATTATCCTAAACCTGACCACCTTTCACCAAGGTGATCTCTTTTCCCTCCTAATGCATGAGGACATTGCATATCATAAACATGGGGGGTGTTTTTAAAGTTTGACGATTGATTCAGGACTTTCAAAACCTAAAAACATTTAAATTTTTTCCTTCTTGCATTCATCTTCATAAAAATTAGAGAAATCATAAAAACTTTTTGAGGAAAAATTTGAAAGACGGGACTAAGGTTGAAAGTTCACTTGAAGGTATATTAGGATTTAATCTTTAACAAACTATGGACTAAGATGTGGATCTGATTGTTAGAACTTTTGGGTCTACTTTTAGACTATATCATGTATCTTTTGATAAATTCCACTGGAACTCTTGATGGTTTAAGTGACTTGATCTCTTTTTGCGACCTGGAAACTACTTGGCTTAGTCTTCAACCTAAAAACTTGTGTCTCTTTTGGTATCTTTGTATCAAAGATTTCACACACAAGCCAACACCTCCTAAACCAAAAACATTTAGAAAATTAGAAAAGCCTCTTATTTAATCTTAGTGAAAATCCGAGATAGATGATTGGTTTGAGTTCCTATCGCTGAGAAGAAGGAAAGTGCCTCCTTCGAGGATGCGATGTCAACATGTTACCACCTCGACACAGCTCCATATCTATATTTCATATCTTTAGATGGAGTATTAAGTTGCAATTTTGTGGCTCAGGTGTCATGAATGGTGCTCTACCCATAACATTGGAGAAAGAGTTTGAGTTCGCTTGCAGCGCCTCTTCACATCGCATTGTATTCTGGGGTTGTGAGCTCCTGAGGTATATCTGTTGGTGCTAGAGCACCACGATCGTTTATTTTGATGATAATAAAACACGTGTCATTTAACATTTGCTTTTGAGTCCTAGTTTTTAGGTTAAATTGCAAATGGAGACAAGTGTTTAGACGGAGTTCTAGCTCGCATCCATGGCGGATTGAAGGAGCCAGACAGAGGTGGAAGAGCTTCGCGAGGAGCGAAAGCTTGAAGAAGGAATGAGATGAAGAATATGATAGACTTCATTTTATCTTGTTCTATGTAATTTTGTTTCTTTATTTCGCTCTTTATTTCTATCTTGGATCTTATGTTAAAGAGCCTCAAAGAACCCTTAAAGTAGTCGTAGGAACACCAGCACTACCATAGAATACTTAGGTTTTCTGTAAATAACTTAGAAAACCAAAATAGGGTTCAGATAGCCTTATCAAACATCTAAGCTAGACCTCAGACGTCTGATAGACTTTTAAGATGCCTGACTCTTTGATCAGACGTCCAAAAACATCTAGGCTAGACTTAGAAGGTTCTGTTTGTTAGAATTGGTCGTCAAGACCTTAGTCCAGACGTCTTAGCAGACGTCCAATGCCTTTGCCAAACGTCCAATTAGTGGAACATTGGCTGCCTTACTAATCGTTGAGAAAATAACCGTTAGCCTCATATCAGACGTCCATAGAGGACCCCAGACGTCTGATACATGATCGTTTTGCCTCGGCTGACCCAAAATCTTTCTTCAGAGATTTTCTAACCGTTGTACTTTCTTGGGAATCCATTTCCGCAGAACAATAGTTTTCCAGACGTCCAGACCTAGTGTCAGACGTCCTATGTGTCGTCTGATGGAAATACACTAGAACCCTGTTTAGGTCTAATTCAAATCAGGAAGGAAACCCGCTTAGAATCAGACGCCTGACTTAGTTCCCAGACGTCTTAAATTGGTTTTCCAAACGTCTGATGCCAGGACCAGACGTCTGATGACACTGTCAGAATCATGATTACTTCTGACTATGGCCTGATTCTCTTTGGATTTACACCAAACGGCTATGGAAGCCTTCCAAAGCCTTCCTAGACCCTCTATGAATAGAGGAAGACCCCTTGGCTTGTAATAGATACCCAAGACACACCTTGTAAGAAGATTTCCACTGTCTTGTCAAAAAAAAGGAAGTAGAAGATCAAATAGAAGAAGCTCTAGCTCTACAAGCACTCACTTCACACCTAAGAGTTTCGTCTTGCTGTGCACTCGCTCTCCCGCCAACGTTACGAGAGCTCTGTTGTGCCAAAGCGTGGTTTACGCACCCGCATCGTCACATCGACGCACTTCCACCAAAGGTAAGTTTCCTAACTCCTATAGAGGCTAGGTTTAAATATTTGTGGCTCTATAGGATTGTTGTATATTTTATTGTCTTTGGTTGGGTATTTGCTTTGCGAATTCCCGTCTCCTTCGTGAGACAAAATCCTTCTTGTGAAGAGAAGGGGTTTTGAGGAACACTACCCTTGATCTAAGTAGTGTGGTTGTAATTGAAGTTCAGTCACCCTCATTCAAGTGACTTGGTTTAGTGGATTTGATCAACTAGGTTGATCGGGAAATCCTAACTCGAGAGGGTTAGGTGATGGTTTTCGCCCGGTTTGAGTTTCCACATAAAAATACTTGTGCCCTTTGTGTGATTGTTCATTTTATGAGATTGCCTATTTTAATTTCACTTTTTTTTTTATTACGTCACGCACATCTCACCCTCTCCAAATAGGGAATTACAATTGGTATTAGAGCAGGTTCTTGTAAGATCGGAGTAACAACCAGCAAAAAGATCATGGAGAGAAGCAGCTCTGCGAGCAGGATTTCCAAGGGGCAGTCTACGACCCATCCACCATTCTTCGATGGGAGCAACTACCCCTACTGGAAGCTGCAGATGAAGACTTGGCTGCATGCTAATGACTTCACAATTCGGGCCAGATGCAAGATGCCATTTGACATCCCGGAGAAACCCGCAAGAGTTACTCGCAACAAGAGATCCGGGAGCTCTCTCTAAATGCAAAAACAATGAACGCATTGTATTGCGCTTTGAGCCCGGAGGAGTTTAACAAAATCTCGCAATGCGCCACCGCATACGAGATCTGGCACACACTCGAGGTAACCCACAAAGGTACCTCTAAGGTAAAGACTTCTAAAATAAATTTACTTTCTCAAGAATTTGAGTCTTTTTCAATGAAGTCTAACAAATCTCTAAGTGGGATGAACACTAGGTTCACTCTCATTGTAAATAATTTAAAGGCTTTAGGTAAGACCTTCATCAAGGGGGAGCTTCAAGGAAAACTACTCCGTTCACTTGGATCGGAATGGGAGCAAAAGGTCACCGCCATCGAGGAGGTGAACGAGGTGGAGGAGCTTAACATGGAAAATCTCCTCGGCAATCTAATGGCTTACGAGACAAAGCTGAAGCAGAAGAAGGATACACTAGAGCCAAGACCAAAGAAGACCCTCGCATTCAGAGCTGCATCAAATAGAGAGGTAAGTTCCGATGACGAAGACTTTAAGTTTTTACTTAAAAAGTTTTCCAAGTTTTGTAGGGAATCAAAGAAAGAAAAGAAGGAGAAGGAAAGCCCGAGACATTGCTACCACTGCAATTAGAAAGGGCATCTACGAATAGAGTGCCCTCTTCTTAAGAAGGAGAAGAAGAAGGAAAAGGAGAAGACTAAGAGGAAGGCGTTCCAAGCAACTTAGGACGACACGAGCTTAGAGGAAGAGCAGAAACCCGAGGAAAAAATCGCCTGCATGGGCTTCATGGCCATGGGAAGTGATAGTGACAGCGACAATGAGGTAAATCACGATTTACAAGATGCTTTCGTTGAATTATTTGAGCTTTGTAAATGACGTGCAAAAGACGTGTTTGTTTAAAAAGATCGTTATAGTCCGTGCTCGCAGCGTCGGTTTTAAAAGAAGAAACGGACGTGAGTCCGAGTGTCGATCACAGGGAGGTGTAAAAATCAGATTTTCTTTGTCACTTTATGTTACGGAGATAACGAGTTTTTGCTTGCAAGAAGACGTGGTAGAAAAACGAGTAAGAGAGAGAGAGAGTAGGGTTAGAGTCTTTAAAATCATAGCCATTGCTCAAAGTAACGTCAACACTATATTAAACATGCAACTTAAGTTTTACAAATACAATAGTAGCTAAATGCTTGAATAAAAAGGAAGTAAAGCTAGATTAAAGGGAAAGAGAGAGAGGGGGGGGGGGAGACGGCGAGGCAGCCACGGTGGTGGAGGGAGGCTCCGTCGACAGCTCATCGACTCCGTTGACTACAAGATGGCTAAAGGGGGCTAGGAGGGTGTTACAACACTTGCAAGATGAATTCAATGCCCTCCATGGGTGGTTGGAAGGGGTTTAAATAGGGAGAAGGTCTTTCCAAATGAAGAAGGGGTTTTAGCGACATCCAGGACGTTGCTAAAACCCTTCCCAAAACGTCGGTGAAGCACCCTACCCAGCGGTTGCTCATGCACACCCGTTCTTCCTCACGCGCGATCCGTGCGCGCACTATGGGCTGTCTGATCGCGGATCGGATGGCTAACATCTTGCAAAGGGCGCGCTTGGATTGCGCCTCAAGCGTGCGTGAGCGCAGTCGTCGTCGACTGGCGTGGGCACGCACGCGGAAGATTGACGTCTGCGGGTGTGTCGTGTAGCACTATCGAGGCCGCTCGATGGCAATCGGGTGGCTGAATTTGAGCGCGTAGCGAAATCGGTTGATGAGGAGCTGTGAGCGATTCGAACCCGCGATCGCTTCATGCGGAGATGGGGGTATGACCGTTGCACTGCGGGCGAGGATGGTTGCACTCCTTCGCCATTCGTCAGCCGTTCGATGAAGATCGTCAAATCAATGGTTAGAACTTCTTGGGTCATTTGCAGGAGCTCCGAATGTCGGATTTGGCCGATTTCGAGTCCGTTGGTCTCCATTCGTCGCTCTGAATCCATCCGTGCGGTCCGATCGCTCATTTGAGGCCTATTTTGATATGCACATGTACACATGGCCATTGATAATGTATTATAAGTAATCTTGATGTGCGATGCATGCAATGCTCCCATTCCTGTGTCTTCTGTGCATTTTACCAATAAGACCTACCCCTTTTGACAGAGTTAGCATTGTACAGTGCAGTGTTATCAATAAATCACTTAAGGTGGAAAATATAAATATTAAAAGGAATCTTAGTTTTCTTAAAAGTGAAAATGAATGATTAGAAATAAAAGTCAAGGATCTAGAAGTTAGTCCTAAGGATAGTAACTTGTCATTAGAAAATAAAGATTTAATCAATGAAAATACTAAATTGATTGAGGAAAATATTAGTCTAAAATTAGAAATTTCTGATTTAAAGACTAAGATGCATATTATAGAAAAAGAAATTGCATATCTTTGAGAAAATTCTAATAAATTAATCAACAAAGTAGAAAATTTGCATAGCCCTATGGTTGAGAAAGGATCTCCGTCACGGAGACCAACTGACAGATCCAGATTCAAGCTCACTTGGATACCGAAGAAAGAATTGGAGTCTTATTTTGTAGGTTTCAAAGAGGATATTAACGTAAAGGACTGGACTTACAAGCTCGAGAATGGTCAACTCGAGTTGAGAGGAACAAGGAGTAGACCAAGGAGGAGAACAAGAAGACCGACAAGACGACAAACAACCGAACAACCCGCCGCCCGTCGTCCGCCAGATTGGAGACCAACGCCGATTCCCCGACCTCCATGTTACGAATGGGAGCCCCATCCGCTGTGGCATCCACCACCTCCATTTGGGCCATTCTATTGGCCATGGTAGGTGAGGTATCCCTTAACCCCATCTTTTTATTAGTATCTTGTAACGACCCGATTCCCGAGTCCCTACGAGACACGAGAACCGGACCGACTCGACTAATCCCAAGACCTAGTCGTCCAACGAGGAAGTAACCAAAAGAGCAGTAAAATAGACCACATTCAGCATGTATATAACTAACAGTAAGAAAATACAACAGTAAGGAAAGAAACCACTACAGTATATACCACCACAACAGTAGAACAACATTCATAACATAATATGAACTGTAGGTAAAGAAAAGTACAGCGGTAGCAAGAACTACTCACTACAGTGGAACAAAAAGAGGTACAAGAAAACAGTGGTAACTCTACTGGACCTTACTCGGCCCAGCGTCCTCTGCAGCCGCTGACCCTGGCTGCTCAACACCTGGTCCTGAAAGGTAATGAGTGTAACACGTCAGCAAAACGCTGAGTAGAGTGGCAACTAAAACAAAAGAAACAGTAGAGTGTACAGTAGCTGTTAGGTTCTGTTACTTTCTTTATTTACGTCTTTCAATTGTCTCACGATTTCATTTATTTCCCAGATCCTTCACTTGATCTCTAATGTTCCTCGTGGGAACGATCTTGATTGCAGTCTTTTCCAAAAAGTAGAAGTAGCACGTGGTGCTCTCCTGGCTGGGAGAGTCCCCCGTGGTGATCCTACTCTCAGTCAACCACCCTAAGGTCACGGACAAGCGTAACGGTGACTACGGCACGCACGATAAACGCACAGGTAGCTAACCCACACTGGCACGCGGTCAGTCGTTTCCGTTAACGGGTGCGCCCAAAGCACAACACAGAACCAGTACAGGGCAGAGCCCTCTCAGTAACAGGGGGTCCAACCCCTCCACAGTAACCAAACAGGGTCCTTGCCCCTCCACAGTCCACACACCCTCGCCTGACTACCCTGGTTTGCCCCAGTGGGCCTAACAAGTCGATGTAAGAGGCTAGCAAAACCCCGAGGCCCGAGGGTAGCTAGTACCTCCCTACACTAGTAGCTCTCCTCGGTACTACGTACACAAGGGCCAGCAAGTCGGTACAAAGTTTCCAGTTCTAACCCCGGGTCCCTGGGGCGGCTGGCTCCGCTCTGCACTAAACAGGTACAGGTACTTCCCTTGGTACTACGTACCCAAGAGACAGCACGCTACCACGTCTTTCTTTCTCAGTTCCATTCATTTCTCTTTCCAGGAGTTCCACTCCTAATTCCCCGTAGGGTTCCAGCTCTTTTAACTTAGAACATCTAGGTTTCACTTTCCAGTTTCACGTTCTTACAATCCATGTTCTCAGTCACGTTTATTTATTCATAACAGGCAGTTGTTAATTCAATTTACAGGCAGCTATTTGTTCCTTTCCATTTTTCCAAGACTGCAGTATTCATATATTCCACTAGTTTTCCCCATCCTAGGATTCATGCCATATCCTAGGATCTATCATACAATCTATTTTTCCAGCCCTAGGATTCATGCAACACCTAGGATCTATCATTCAATCTATTTCTCATTCCTAGGATTCATGCAATGTCTTAGGTTCTATTTATGGTTCCATAATTTAACAGATTATACTAATAAACTTAAAAGCCACTCTACCGGTTACAACAGGCGTACTGGGGGCGTGGTCGGGAATCCCGCGTACCTCCGCAACCCCCGAGACTGCAACGGAACGGGGTCCTATCACAAGGATCAAACACAGGGAGTTTCTCAAAACAGTATACGACTACTGTAGACGGGTAGAGGATTTAATTTCGAAAAGCACGCAACTCGAAACGCGAAAAACGGACTCCGAACGGGCCCTAAACGGGTCGAAAACGACAAAACAGTGCAAAATCAGACGTCTGGAACTTCTTCCAGACGTCTTAAAAATGGGGATCAGATGGTACCTTGTCCTACGTGGTCTCTCGGACGTCCAGAAGCCTGCGGGGGCGTCTAGCCTAGTTCCCAGACGTCCGATGGTCACCCCGGACGTCTGGAAGTCGTTCCCGTCGTTTTTCACTGTAGCCAGACGTCTGATTCGCGTTGGTTGGCGAATCCAGAACCTGCGCGTACCCATTTCTCTCTCTCAGTACGGACGGCCGAAGAAAAGGAAGGACGAAAATAACTCACCTTTCAGACATCTAAACAGTCCTCCAGACGTCCTCCACGTCGTATGGTTGGAATCCCAGACGTCTGATTCTGGAAAAATTTCCAGAATCAGGGCGCGACTCGCCCTCCGCTCGCGACGCACGGCCGCGCCGTGTCTCGTCCGCCTGCTGCTCGAGCTGCAGCAGGCCTCCCGCATCTGCTGCACCCCCGCTGGCCGGCTCTCGCTGCCCCGGCAGGCTCGAGCCCTCACGGCCGACGCCTCCTCCCCGCGCAGCACCTCCTCCCACGCTCACCGCGGCTGTCGCTGCCGCCGCTCACCCGCGCTTGCACTCGCGCACCGGCTGGAAGGAGAACAGGAAGGGGGCGGAGGTGATGAGAGTGAGGGAGAGGGCATGGCGTTTTAAAGTCGCGTGGGGAGAGAGAGAGCGGAACAGAGGGCAGCCTACGCCCGCAGGAGAGAGGGAAAAAGTGACCGCCGGTCTGCGCATGCAGGCGCACAGACGCAACCGCGCGTGCCGCCGAAACCGAATCCCAGACGTCTGGAAGTGATTCTAGACGTCTGGTACGACTTCTAGGCCACCTCCCAGACGTCTTAAAAGACGTCTGAAACCACGCGTTCGTAACATATAGATAGGTGGAGTTAAAATTATGAGCTATTTGTTAATCATTAAGGGGGAGATCATGTTAATTATATTTCCTTTAGAAAGGGGAATGACAATACTCTTGTCAAAAGAAATTCAACCTAATTATAGAAGAGCATGTTTTACGGGAGAGATATAAGAAATTTAAAATTGATAAAAACCTTTTTGATAATGTCAAAAAGGGGGAGGATTTATGTATGATTATTTTTTGTTTTGTCATCATTAAAAAGGGGGAGATTGTTGGTGCTAGAGCATTACGATTGTTTATTTTGATGATAACAAAACACGTGTCTTTTAACATTTACTTTTGAGTCTTAGTTTTCAGGTAAAATTGCAAATGGAGACAGGTGTTTAGACGGAGTTCTAGCTCGCATCCATGGCAGATTGGAGGAGCTGGACAAAGGTGGAAGAGCTTCGCGAGGAGCGAAAGCTTGAAGAAGGAAGGAGATGAAGAATAAGATAGATTTCATGTTATCTTGTTCTATGTTATTTTATTTCTTTGTTTCGCTCTTTATTTCTGTCTTAGATCCTATGTTAAAAAGCCTTAAAGAACCCTTAAAGTAGTCCTAGGAATACCTGCATTGCCTTAGAATACTTAGGTTTTCTGCAAAGAACTTAGAAAATGAAAATAGGGTTTAGACAGCCTTATTAGACGTCTAAGCTGGACGTCAGACGTCAAATATTGACTTTTAAGACACCTGATTGTTTGATCAGACGTCCAAAAACATCTAGGCTGTACTTAGTAGGTTCTGTCTGTTAGAATCATTCATCCATACCTTAGTCCAGACGTCTTAGTAGACGTCCGATACCTTTGCCAGACGTCCAATTAGTGAAACGTTGGCTACCTTATTAATCATTGAGGATATGACTGTTAGCCTCGTATCTGACATCCGTAGAGGACCCCGGACATCTAATACATGACTGTTTTGCCTCGGCTGACCCAAAATCTTCCTTCAGAGATTTTCTAGTCGTACTTTCTTGGGAATTCATTTCCGCAGAACAATAGGTTTCCAGATGTCCAGACCTAGTGGCAGACGTCTTGTATGTCGTTTGATGGACATACACTAGAACCCTTTTTAAATCTGATTCAAATCCGAAAGGAAACCCGCCAAGAATCAGATGTTTGACTTAGTTCCTAGACATTTTAAACTGATTTTCCAAACATCTGATGCCATGATCAGACATCTGATGACCCTGTCAGAATCAAGATTAATTCTGACTACAGGCTGATTCTCTTTGGATTTGCACATAACGGCTATGGAAGCCTTCCAAAGCCTTCCTAGGCCCTCTATAAATAAAGGACCACTTGTCTTGTAATAGATACCGAAGACACACCTTGAAAGAATATTTCCACTCTCTTGTCAAAAAAAAGAAGTAGAAGATCAAATAGAAGATGCTCTAGCTCTAGAAGCACTCACTTCACACCTAAGAGTTTCGTCTTGCTGTGCACCCGCTCTCCCGCCGACGTTACAAGAGCTCTGTTGTGCCAAAGAGTGGTTCACGCACCCGCGTTGTCACATCGACGCACTTCCACCAAAGGGAAGTTTCCTAACTCCTATAGAAGCTATGTTTAAATATTTGTGGCTCTATAGGATTGTTGTATATTTTATTATCTTTGGTTGGGTATTTGGTTTGCGAGTTTCCGTCTCCTTCGTGAGACAAAATCCTTCTTGTGAAGAGAAGGGGTTTTGAGAAACACTACCCTCGGTCTAAGTAGTGTGGTATAATTGAGGTTCAGTCACCCTCGTTCAAGTGACTGGATTTAGTGGATTTGATCAACTAGGTCGATCAGGAAATCCTAACTCAAGAGGGTTAGGTGGTTGTTTTCACTCGGTTTGGGTTTCCACCGAAAAATACTTGTGCCCTTTGTGTGATTGTTCATTTTGTGAGATTGTATATTTTAATTTCGCATTTTTTTTATTACGTCACGCACATCTCACCCTCTCCAAGTAGGAAATTACAGTATCTTGGATGGTACTATCTCGAAGTGTCGGCTCTAGAGTCTCCTCGAAGATTGGTAATGGGAATGATGGTCCCGACACATCTGTAGTAAGAGTAATCTGAGAACAAGCATGGGGGAAATGAAAAAAAAAAAGCTTCCAAAAACATGACCGCATAAATACCCTAATAATGTTGGCATTTCAGAAGCCCTGACACAAGATTTTTTTATCTATGCATGTTGCGAGTCGGACTCGAGAGCCAAGGAAATCATAACTGTAAAAATGATATCAGGTCATTCGAATTAACAAAGAGTTAATTTGTGAAATTTTGAAAGATACATTGATCCCATTCCATCTAACCTTTGGATCCGAAAATGACTCCCAATGTTTTATTTCTAACAAAGCATGTACCTTCCTTGATTTCCATCAACCAAAGTCTTGTAATTTCATTCACCTCAAAAGTAAAAAAATTAGTTTTTCCAAAAATCTGTTTTGTGAAAATTAATTTTACTAAAAGACTAGCAAAAGATAAGCATTGGGTCTGATAAACGCCATTTTATCATCATTTTAATGCCCTAAAACAAAATAAGCTTTTAGGTTTTTAACTTTGCAAACGGATTTCTAGGTTGCATTTGGGCATTTCTTAAGTTAGGCATGCATTGCATTATTTTTATATTTTTTGATATGTTTGTTTGACTGTTAGGGATAAGCAGATGATCAATGTTCCGACTCGATTTCCGAATCCCTACATGACACGAGACCGGCTCGACTCGACTAATCCCAAGACCCAGTCGTCCAACAGGAAATAAACAAAAAGCAAGAAAGTAAACCACACTCACCATGCTAAGTAACTAATAGTAAAAGAGTACAAGCAGTAAAGGAAATAAAAGCTACAAACAGTACATATCACCACCACAACAGTAAAGCGGAAATAAGTACAGAAACGTAAACGGTAACAAGAATCTGAACTCACTAACAATGAAAGTACTACAACAGGAAGACTACCGCTGGCCTCGACTGGGCCCAGCACCCTCTGCAGCCAGTGACTCGGGCTGCTCAACACCTGGACCTGAAAAGGGTTATGAGTAAACAACGTCAGCGAATGTTGAGTAAAGTGGTAACCAACTAACTAAAGTAGAAAAAGCTAACAGGAAAACTATCTATTCCATTTACTTTATTTCACAAGTTATTCATTTTCACCCATTGGTTTATTTTTCAGATCTCTTTCTTGATCTCGAATGTTCCTCGTGAACGATCTTGATTGCAGTCTTTTCCGAAGAGTAGAAGGCACACGTGGTGCTCTCCTGGCTGGAAGACTCCCTCGTGATAATCCTATACCGAGTCAACCACCTCGGGGTCACTGTCTAGACGTAGCGGTGACTACGGCACGTGCGATAAACGCACGGATAGCTACCCCGCACTAGCACGCGGTCAGTCATTTCCGCTAGCGGGCACACCTTAAGTACAGCACAGAACAGTATAGGTCCTAGCCCTCTTAGTAACAGGGGTCAAGCCCCTCAGAACTAAACGGGGGTCTCACCCCTCCACAGTTTGCGCACCCTCGTCTTACTAACCCGGTTTGCCCAGAGGGCCAAGGAAAAGTCGGTGTAGGTTGGCCAGCTTAACCGTGGGCCCCGTGGGGTGGCTAGCTCCCTCCCTACACTAATAGCTCCCCCCAGTACTGTGTACGCAAGGGCCAACAGGAGTCAGTGTAAAGTGGCCATTCCTAACCTCGGGTCCCAACCCAAGGGTAGCTAGCTCCGCTCTACACTAAAATGGGGATAGTCGCTCCCCCTTGGTACCACGTACTCAAGGGCTAGCACACTTCCCATTCACATTT
This sequence comes from Thalassia testudinum, assembly GCA_037157565.1. Taxonomy (NCBI): domain Eukaryota; kingdom Viridiplantae; phylum Streptophyta; class Magnoliopsida; order Alismatales; family Hydrocharitaceae; genus Thalassia; species Thalassia testudinum. The sequence goes on along the minus strand of JAZHRO010000025.1, from coordinate 53,131,441 downwards.
CTAGACCTTTCCATTCATCCACAGAAGCCCTACTCCTAACTCCCCATAGGGTTCATGCTCATATTCACATACTATTCCATGCAAGGTTTCATCATTCACAAATTCATTCCAGTATTATATACATGTAGCTCGTATTTCCACAATTTAACAGATACAACAAGTAAGGTCATAGATATCTGTCTAACTAGCATAGGCATTTCACATTTCACAGGCAGCTTTTATTTATTAACAGGCAGATATTCATATTTCTATTAATTCATTTAAGACTGTAATCTGAAACATGCATACAACAATGCAAGTACTTTTCGTCCTAGGATTCATGCCACATCCTACGTTTTTAGTTATCCAATTACACATAAGCATTCATGTTTAATAATTAAATAAAGGGGGAAACCACTCTACCAGACAACCTGAGAGTATTGGGGGCTCGAACGGCAGGCTCATGTGCCTCAGCAAGCCCCGAACCCGCAACTGATCGAAGTCCTATAACAAGGAACATACCACAATGGAACATTGAGAATAGAATAAAAGGCCTTCTACAAGTAGAGGAACTCACAAGGAAAACACTGATATCTTGTTTGCGTAAAACGGACCTCAAACGGACCCTAAACAGGTCAAAAACAGGGCTACAGACCCATATCAAACGTCTGGCACAAGGTCCAGACGTCTTAAAAGTAACCAGAAACTCATCTCAGGTCCTGCGTCGACCTCAAATGTCTAGAACCTCTTCTAGACCATCTGGACCTAGCTCCAAACGTCTGACCTCTCCTCCGAGCGTCTGGGAGTGTTTCCGGGCGTTTGGCCAAGAAGAGGGGCTTCTTGGATAAATGGATCCAAGAAGGAATAGCCCCAGTGAGTAGTATTTGGGCTCAAGGTCCCAGTGTGGAGTTGCAACTCCACCTGATTTGGCGGGAAAGAAAGGGCAATCCGGTCTTCAAGTGTGTGGACCGGAGGTGAGTAGCCCGGATATGACTTAGATCACAAGGTATGGGAAGCGGAGAAAACCTCGTCAGAAGTCTGGTCAAGGAAGGTACAGGAATAGGGAGGGATGGGGGAATGTCACAATATGTGTTGGTCAGGCAATCATCAGTGTTTATAGGTAATCCGCAGCAGTCAGAATAGGTCCCAATTAGTCCGATACACGCACTGACAGCCATGTCCTCGTCAGACGTGTCATCCTCGATGCAATCTCAATCAAAGTTCTTGGCTGCCTTGAAGATGTTATGCTTGAGCTTTTCAGATCCAACGGCAATCTCAATATAGCCCGACTCGCAGTCGATATCGGCGCGGGCTGTGGCCAAGAAAGGTCGACCAAGGATGATCGGACAATCAGAAAGTGAGCTAGGAACTTCCATATCTAAAACCAGAAAGTCAACAGGAAAATAGAGACTGTTGACCCTAACCACCACACCTTCCACCACACCCTTCGGAATTTTGACAGAACGATCTGCCAATTGTAACGTGACAGGGGTGGGTTTCAGATTTCCTAAGGAAAATTTTTCGAGCATGATGGTTGGTATAAGATTGATGGAAGATCCTAGATCAAGTAGGGCACGGTTAAAATTGTAGCCTTGGATGCTACAGGAAATCAGCGGTGTGCCCGGATCTTTCTGCTTCGATGGTAGATTTGACAGTATAACACAACTCGCATGAGGCAAGAGAGCCACCGGATTCTTAGTTTTCTTTGACTGTCGCCTGGGTGTTGTATAGTCTTTGAAAAATCGGGCGATAGTAGGTATGTGGTCGATAGCCTCTAGTAAGGGTACCTTGATTTCAACATCCCTGGATAAATTATGCAGGTTATCAAAGGCCTGCGTATCCTTCTTCTTGCCTTTTCGCTCCCTCAGTAGAGCATCAGGGAATGGGACTGATTCTAGCACCAATTTGGGTGTATCGTCCTCTCGCGAATGCGGTGAGCATCCCGAATGAGAGGGCGATGAAGAAGATGGGCCAGGATCAGGTCGAGGCAGATCGACGGTCTGCTTACCGCTCCTCGTAGTGATTGCATTGGATGATGCGGGTCCAGTGGGATCATAAGGCGGAGGAGGGTTCGCAATAGGGACATAAGAGTGAGGTGATGCAGCGGGATTAGCCTAAAATCCCGGTGGAATGCTCGGAGCCTGCAGAATTTGATGTACCTACCCTTGAGAAGGTCGTACCTATGGTTGAGGACCACGTGGTACGAAATTTCGCGGGTTGGGAACAGGTTGGGCTGGAAGAGTGCCCTGAGATCGAGTCGCCATGCGTAGTTGACTGATCTCAGCATTTTGCTGTGCTAATTGGTGCTGAAGAGAGGTCATGTTCTGTTCATGGTGCTTTGACATTTCCGTCATCATTCGCATCAATTTGTCAAGAGGACTTGATGCGTGTTTTGTTTGCGGTACGTAAGGACCCGATGGCGGATTCGCCATAGGATTAGACTGGGCCCTTGGGATGACGGGTGCGGACGGTCGCATTGGTCCACCAGCGGGGTTTTGGCGTTGCGGGTTGTTGGACCATGCGAAGTTCGGATGATTTCGCCACCCTGGGTTATAAGTGGCAGAGAACGGGTTATTCCCCAGGGTGCAAGCGTCTTCTATGCCAAAAGACGCGTCCGCATGGAAATATGCATCCGAGCACACGGAGGCTTGGTCCTCCGTGTCAAAATACTGGCTTGCAGAAGCCAGATCCACATGACTTACCGAATCGCTCGGCGCGACACTCGATAAGAAAGGTCTTACTGGGTTTCTAGGGATAAGCCTGGTGTTGGCAAAATTGGGATTGTGACGAAGTGGTGAGGTGGGGGTGTTTGCCCTAAAACGGGTGGGGTTGGCCAGAAACTCGTCCAGCTTCTTGTGTACGACGGAGACTTCATCCAATTTTTGTGCGATAAGGCTAAGATCAGTGGATGAATGGGAGGGTCCCGTGTCAACTTCGTGGACGTTACGGGGTAGGCTGGTACGATTAAAGGCGACAATGGAAGCATTGTTCATTGAGTTTTCGCTCATATTTTCAAATAATTTGAATGCTCCATTCTCGTCTTTATTCATGAAATTCCCTCCGCAAGAAGCGTCTGCAATCTGCTTCAAAGTCTCATTTAGCTCATAATAGAAAATCTGGGCTATATGCCACTTAGGTAGACCGTGGTGCGGACACTTCCTGAGGAGGTCATTATATCTCTCCCATGCCTCAAGAAACTGTTCGCCGTTTTGTTGCGTAAATGAAGTGACAGCACGGCGAAGCGCATTGGTTTCTCCGATTGGGAAGAACTTTTTGAGAAACGCTATTCGCATCTCTTCCCAAGAGTGGATGGTTTTCCTAAGGGTGCGTAACCACTACGACGCTTTATCCCGCAATGAAAACGGGAACATTTTCATGAGGACTATAGGTAACCCGATATTTCTTGGTTTAACTGTTTCAGCCAATCGGGTTAGGTCTTCCAAGTGGAGAAAAAGATCTTCACTTTCAAGACAATGGAAGTGAAAATTTATCAGGCCAATTATGTTAGGTTTCAATTCAAAGTCGTCCCCGCCCATGGGGACCCGAATTTGTCCTATGGTCTCTGTAGCAGCGGGATTCTAATAGGAGCTAAGAGACCTAGGCTCCTCCCGTTCGGGAGGGTTCTGCATTTCCTCCTATGTTTCCCAAATGGCTTCAATTCGTTCATTATACATTTCCATTTGGGCTTGGAGGCGGGTTATGGGATCCAAGGCTCCACCACCTGGTGGGTTTTGAGGGCGGTTTCCTCCCTCGGGATTTGGGGGTGGGCATGCAGCCATGTTTGTGGAAGAGGAAGATGATTCAGCTTCTTTTCTAAAATTATCAGGCAATTCACACAGTTCAGGGTTTTGTGACCTCCTAAACATGCACTACCGCAGATAGAATTGGGGGGATACAAAGGGAAAAGGAGATGAGAGAAATGACGCCGCAAAGGTACACTTGATGACAAATCAATACAATCAAATTCCTAACCTCTACAGTGTGCCCTTAGACCTAAAGATCTAAGTTACCTACTATCACGACCTACGGAACCGAATGCGAGCACCGCGGAACCACCGGGCCAGATTGAGAGGCCGTTTGCCCCAATCTTAGACACCCGATAGCACGCGGGAACCCTCACCAGCACGTAGGCGCTACACGTAGGTAGTTAGACCTCCAATCCTTAATAAGGGTCAAGTTGCTACCAGTTTTAGTTAGAGGCTTAGGATCAGGTACTTTTGGAATGTGAAGGGCGTTATTTACGGGTAATGCCCATGTGATTGATTTTGTAAAGTGTGTAAACCAAGCATGCAACGGGAAAATCTCCCCGAATTGAAGTTTTAATTGGTGAATGGTTTTTAGAGTTTCAGCGTTAAGTAGTATGGATTTTAGGATTTCGTTGAATTACCAATTCAACCAATCTTCGAGTTTTGAGAAAATACAAGTTTTCTTCTAAGCCCAACAAAGCCTTCTTCAATGTCAGTTGGTTAATGCATGCTAAAATGCAATGGGCTTCCCTAGATGGAGATTTTTATGTGTGGATGCACGAATCAATTTTAGATTAGTGTGAAAGGGAACCAAAGCACTTCAATTCAAGTGCTCCCAATCACCAAAATAATTTCCACACACAAGGCTCAACCATAAGATAAAGAAAATCAAATTGTTGGGGTTGAAGTATTCGAGATCGAATCTTAGGCATGTGAAAGGTCGTGGTGGGGTTGGAATCAACTCAATTCCATGTCTCCCCACCGAACAGGTGATCCCGAATTGCAGATAAATGAGGCAAAGAGGGATGGCAATCAATCTTTTTATTTTGGCCTCAAAGACTACTTCACACGGCGAAAGATTCAAGAATCAAGATTCTTGGATCTTCGCTATGCGAAGTTTGATAGGAATTCCCGGGGCGGTGGGAGTGATGGCAAATAATCAAACAGGTGATTTTTAATCCACTTGCCCCAAGAGATCCCAAGAAGTTTTTATTATTATTATTAAGGTGACAAGTTGACCTAAGTTGCTAAAAAAGGTTGACCTACTTGTTCAGCAATGTGTGCGAAGCTCCAGTGCGGTGCCGGCGACTTCGCGCTCTTGTTCCCACCTTGGGTCTGCCCACGTCTCCGACTTCGTCTGCCTGCCTTCTCCTTGTAACTGGTTCACCTGCACACCAACAAACAGAAACACCCGTGAAGGGAAGGGTGTGAGAAGAGAAAAATTAAAGGAATAGAGTAGAAACTTACTTGAATGCGCACTTCCCCGGCAACGGTGCCAGAAAAAGTGTGGTGTAGACCCGGATAGGTTGTGTTAATATGGTGATTTAATCGTTGAAATGAGTATAGTGGTTAACCTAAATCGAGCCTAACCATCTTTTTACAAAATTTTTAACCTGGCCTACTTGATTTTATCTTGGTCACTTTTAGGCCCAGGGTCGAACTCAGGGAAGCGGGATTTAGAGGTGAACAAGTTTCTACGCCTTTCCTACAACGACTCTCTTCCGTTCGTTTATTATGTTTTTGGTGTTTTTGTATTTAAGATTTTTTTTCTGATAATTTTTGTCCTTGAGGTACACCCTCAAAATCAGGTTCTTGGCTTTGAGCCAAATTAGGGTTTCAAAATTGGTCTTGCTATTTGCAAGACTGAGTACCTGCAAGTCAAGGATTATCTTTTCTCTTTTGTATATATATTTTTTATCTTTTTAATGGTAGGAAGGAGAAATAGAAATGAGGTAAATATAGTATATATATATGTATATATTATATATGTATATAGGGGTGGGGGTGGAGTTGAAAATGGCGTGTAGCATGGTGTCGAGTTGATCGTCGTCTAGGAAGACGCAACCAACGGGACGAAGTGCCGCGTGGAGTGTAGGATGGATGGGTGGAAGATGTGTGCGAAGACGCTTTCTGTACGCGTGTATCGGGGAATATCAGCAACTGGTGCAGATATTCTCGCGATACAACGTGTGGTAGGTGATAATATATATATGTGTGTGTGTGTGTAAATTTATATCTATATGTATATATATAGATATGGTTATAATTATATAGGTGTATATGTAGTTATATATGTATATATATATATACATATATATGTATATATATATATACATATATATGTATATATATATAGATATGTAAATATATGTATAGATAGATGTATGTGTATATATATATATATATATATATATATATGTATTTATAGTTATAGATATATGTATATATGTATGTATATTTGTATATATATATATGTATAAATATATGTGTATATATATATATATCTGTATATATAAATATATATATATATAAATATATATATGTATATATATAAGTATATAATAGTGTACAAGTGAGTGGGTGTGTGTATGAGAGTGTGTGTGTGTGTGTCTGCAGGAGGGAGTGAGAGAGTGCTATGAGAGAGAGAGAGCGTCTGCTGAGGAAGAAGGCGCGGCGAGTTAAGCCGTCTGGAGGCTATGGCCGACGTCTGATGGCCCAAGCGCAGGTGCAGGCGCGTAGGCACGAAGATGCGCGCGCACGCTGGAGGGAGTGGGCGCGAGGGAGGGACCGCAGCGCACCGCGCTGCACGCTGAGGGGAACGCGGGTGCAGATGGGTGTGGGCGCTGGCGTACGCGAGAGCGGGCGCGCAGACGGGCTGGCGACGGTTGCGGCGCGAAGAGAGAGCGTTGTGACCGGATACGTGAGAAGCTTTCCAGTCACCGCATTGTAGCTATAATGTCGCACTCTCTAGCATGAACAGTAGCTACAGTGCGCGCTCGGCTCGCGCAACCAGGTGCTAGCGGTTCTGCCTGTGCGATCGCTGTGGAGCGTGCCTGCGCACACGGAAAGAGCTGCGCTGGCTGCTGCAGGGGCGTGCGGTGGCTTTCGCGCGCGGATGGAGAGGCCGGTGTTGTTCTGCTGCTGTGCTTGAGCTTCAATGCTTGAGTCTGTGGCAATGGCGGAAATGGCTGGAATTATGAAAATAGAAAGGAGAACCACCACGCCCACCGGCTATTTAATGAGTTGGGCGGTGGTTGGACTCACAGTGGTGGTTGTGTACCACTGTGAGTTGCTCTTGCCTGCAGTGTAGCTCCTCAGGAAGAAGAGAGGTTGCGTATGGAGGGGAGAGGGGAGGAGATGGCCTGGAGGAAGGAGGTGCTGTTGTTGTGTGGACCAGGCTTTGCCGCAAGGAAGATGGCTGTGCCCTTTTTAAAGAGGAAAGAGGCATGCACAGGCATGCCCTGGGCTGCATGCATGGCTGTGCATGCGGCTGGCAGGGCAAGCTGTGCAAAGCATGATGCGAAGAAGATCAAGCCATGCCTTGCCGCGCAGAGAAATTCAAAGCCAAATAAAATTAAAAAATAAAGATGGTGAATTTTCGAGGCAGCACTTAAGGAATACGTTAATTTCAAGGCCATTTTATTTACTCTCCTCCCCTCTCAAATAAATGCATGCATGCATTTATTTTTACAAATGCAACTATGGCTACCTTTATACACTGGCAATGCTTGGAAATAGCACTAGATGGCATAATTGTTGGTGTATTTTTGCTGTGCAATCATCTCCCACTTCCACTCTGGCACAGGAAGTGGCTGTAACGGCCCTACAGGCCTCTGATGCTCGACCTTCACCTGTTGGCACACCAAACACTGTCGAACGAACTCACCTACATCCCACTTCATCCCTCTCCACCAAAAGTCACATCTCAGATCATGATACATCTTCGTGTTCTTGGGATGTATAGTGAACCAGGACCCATGCGCCTCAGTTAGGAGCTCTCTCAACAACTCCTCGTCCCTGGGAACGCATAAGCGTCCCCTCATGCGCAGCACCTCGTCTGTAAAAGGGAAGGCTCCTGTGTCCCCTGACAGTACTCTGTCTCGCCACGACTGCAGGTACGGATCAGTCGTCTGTCCTGTGATGATGCGGTATATCAGTTCTGGTCTCGTCTGTCGTGTCACTGTCATTGCCCCGCAATGCCCCTATAACTCTAGGGGTCGTCAACTGGCCAACTCCTCCATAAGTCTCCAACTCTGCGCCTGCAAACTAGCTAAGTAGGCGGGCGCCTTCCGGCTGAAGGCGTTAGCCACCACGTTGGCCTTCTCCGGATGGTAGGAGATGCTGCAATCATAGTCCTTCAGGAACTCTAACCAACGTCTCTGTCTCATGTTAAGCTCCTTCTGATCAAACAAAATACCTGAGGCTCTTATGATCCGTGAATATCTCAAAGGTCTCACCGTAAAGGTAGTGCCTCCATGTCTTCAGCGCGAAGACAACAATTGCTAGCTCTAAGTCATGGGTAGGGTAGCTATACTCAGGGGGCTTCAGTTGCCGCGAAGCGTAAGTGACAACGTAACCCCACTGCATGAGCACGCCCCCTAACCCTTGCAACAAAGCGTCTGTGTAGACAACAAAACTGCTGTTGCTATCTGGGATGGTAAGCACAGGAGCCGAAGTCAGCCTCTCCTTCAACTCCTGAAAACATGCCTCACAAGCGTCTGTTCATGCAAAGGGCGTGTCCTTCCGGGTCAACTGAGTCATAGGACGCGCAATCTGCGAGAAACCCCTGATAAACCGCCGGTAGTAACCTGCCAGTTCCAAGAAACTGCAGATCTCTGTCATTGTACATGGCCTCTCTCACCTGAGTACTGCCTCTACCTTGGCTAGATCCGCAGCCAAGCCATCCCCTGAAATCACATGACCCAAGAAGGTCACCTGCCTCAACCAAAACTCGCACTTGCTGTATTTGGCATACAGCCTACGTTGTCTCGACGTGTCCAGAACCATCCGCAAGTACTGTCCGTGTTGTATCTGATCCCGCGAGTAAATGACCACATCATCGGTAAATACCACCACAAACTGATCCAGATACGGTCTGAACACTCAGTTCATCAAATCCATAAAGGCAGCAGGGGCATTGGTCAGCCCAAACGGCATGACCAAAAGCTCATAGTGTCCGTACAGGGTGCGGAAAGCTGTCTTGGAGACGTTGGTTTCCCTAATCCTCAACTGGTGGTAGCCTGATCTTAGATCTATCTTAGAGAATATTGTGGCACCTCGCAACTGGTCAAACATTTCATTAATCCTCGACAGCGGATACCTGTTCTTGATGGTGACCCTATTCAGCTGTCTGTAGTCGACACAAGGGCGCATGGTACCATCTTTCTTCACAAATAACACTGGGGCTCCTCACAGGGACTCACTGGCCCTCACAAAGCTCTTCTCCAACAGGTTCTACAACTGTGACTTGAGGTCTCGCAGCTCAAGTTGTGCCATCCTGTACGGCGCCATAGAAATGGGGCTGGTCCCCGGTACCAGTGAGATCTCAAACTCGATCTCATGCTCATGTGGTAGACCTAACAACTCCTTTGGAAACACGTCGGGGTACTCTCTGACCATCGGGATACTCTGAAAGTCTGCCACAGGGATGGGCTCTATCACTACACAAGCTAGAAAGCCCTCACACCCCTGGCCCAAAAGTCTCGCTGCTCGAAGTGAAGAAATACACCCGAACCCTCCGTCCATCGGCTATCCGTGAAACTCAAAGGAAGGTATCTCCGGTATGGAGAAGACAATCTTCCTCTCAAAATAGTCCACCAAAGCGTGGTAAGCGGATAGCCAAACCATCCCCAGAATCACGCCAATATCCTTCATTGGTATCACGATCAGGTCAGCGGGTAGGCTGTATCCCCCAATACTGACCTCACAGTCTGTGTAGACCACCCCAGCTACAAGCAGCTGGCCACCTGGGTCTTTGATCACAAACGGATCCGCTAATAGAGTGCTATCGGATCCCAAAGTAGCGATAAACTTGTGGAGCAAGAAAGTACATCGTACTAAAAGCAAGAAATACGTACTCCAAAAAGACCAAAAAATTGTAACCATACCTGTCACCGTCGAAACTAAAGCTATGACGTCTTCATGAGTCAAGACGTCGTGATGCCTCTCAGTCTTGGGGGCAGACAAAATAGCCAAGCCCGGGGCTGAGCTAATGACAGTTGGTCGGCATCCTCCCCGTGACTGCTGTCCTCCCTTATGCACCTGGGAACCATGACCACCCGCTCAGCTTCTAGCGCTCGGTGCGGTGAGCATCTGCTGTGCTTCAGCCCTAGACGGGCAGTCCCTCCTGAAGTGGCCCAGCTGGCCACACTGATAGCACAGGGGGACTCGACTCCCTCCCTCGGTAGGTCCCTACTGACGGCTAGGCAAGGGTCTAGTGCTGACAGGTGGCTCCTGTCGGTGGCCCCTAAAGGCGGCCCTCCTGTGGGTGTTGCGTGCCTCCTTTGAGCTCTTCTGACTCGCCTGGTGCTACGGTGACATTGCCGTCTCACGAAAGATTCCCCCACTGTACCCTAGGGAGGGAGATGAGGGGGCGGCGGAGTAAGCAGAAGCTGAAATTCTTCTCTAACGACCTCGCGGATCAACTGGACGAGGTCCTAGGACTGTACGCTCAGGAGGAGAGAAGGGGTAGCACAAAATCCAAGCTCGACACGTCTGCCCCTCCGGGCTCGTCCACGACCTATCTCGGGAACTTTCCGATAAGGCATCTTTTGCAAGGAGACGTGGGAGACAAAACAAAAGAAGTCAACTCTAACGGATTCCAGTGAAAGAAACACAGAACGAATGTCAAGCGGTACATTGTGGTGGTTACTCTAGTTACATGCACGTGAATTGGTTATTTTCAAGGTAGTTGGTTCATTTCTCGGGACGACCTTACTTTGATACCATCTCGTTACGACCCGGTTCCCGAATCCCTACAGGACACGAGACCGGCTCGACTCGACTAATCCCAAGACCCAGTCGTTCAACAAGAAATAACAAAAAAGCAAGAAAGTAAACCACATTCACCATGCTAAGTAACTAACAGTAAAAGAGTAGAAGTAGTAAAGGAAATAAAAGCTGCTAACAGTTCATATCACCACCACAACAGTAAAGCGGAAATAAGTACAGAAACGTAAACGGTAACAAGAGTCTGAACTCACTAACAATGAAAGTACTACAACAGGAAGACTACTGCTGGGCTCGACTGGGCCCAGCACCCTCTGCAGTCGGTGACTCGGGCTTCTCAACACCTGGACCTGAAAAGGGTTATGAGTAAACAACGTCAGCGAATGCTGAGTAGAGTGGTAACCAACTAACTAAAGCAAAAAAAGCTAACAGGCAAACTATCTCTATTCCATTTGCTTTATTTCACAAGTTATTCCTTTTCACCCATTGGTTTATTTTTCAGATCTCTTTCTTGATCTCGAATGTTCCTCGTGGGAACGATCTTGATTGTAGTCTTTTTCTAAGAGTAGAAGGCACATGTGGTGCTCTCCTGGCCAGGGGAGTCCCCTGTGATAATCCTACACTCAGTCAACCACCCCGGGGTCACTGTCTAGACGTAGCAGTGACTACGGTACGCGCGATAAACGCACGGGTAGCTACCTTGCACTAGCATGCAGTCTGTTATTTTCGCTAGCGGGCACACCCCAAGAACAGCACGGAACAGTATAGGGCCTAGCTCTCTTGGTAACAGGGGTTTAGCCCTTCAAAACTAAACAGGGGTCTCGCCCCTCCACAGTCTGCGCACCCTCGTCTTACTACCTCGGTTTGCCCAGAGGGCCAAAGAAAAGTTGGTGTAGGTTGGCTAATTTAACCTCGGGCCTCGTGGGGTGGCTAGCTCCCTCCATACACTAATAGCTCTCCCCGGTACTGTGTACGGGAGGGCTAACAGGAGTCGGTGTAGAGTGGCCATTCCTAACCTTGGGTCTCAACCCAAGGGCAGCTAGCTCCGCTCTACACTAAAAAGGGGACAGTCGCTCCCCCTTGGTACCACGTACTCAAGGGCCCGCACACTTCGCATTCACATTTCCAGACCTTTTCATTCATCCAGAGGAGCTCTACTCCTAACTCCTCGTAGGGTTAATGCTCATATTCACATATTCCATGCTAGGTTTCATCATTCACAAATTCATTCTTGTATTATACACATGCAGCTCATATTTCCACAATTTAACAGATACAAGTAACGTCACAGATATCTGTCTAACTAGTACAGGCATTTCATATTTCACAGGCAGCTCTTGTTTATTAACAGGCAGATATTCATATTTCTATTCATTCATTTAAGACTGCAATCTCAAACACGTATACAACAGTGCACGTACTTCTTGTCCTAGGATTCATGCCACATCCTAGGTTTCTAGTTATCCAATTTCGCATAAGCATACATTTATAATAATTAAATAAAGGGGGAAACGACTCTACCAGACAACCCGGGAGTATTGGGGGCTCGAATGGCAGGATCACGTGCCTCAGCAAGCCCCGAACCTGCAACTGATCAAAGTCCTATAACAAGGAACATACCACAATGGAACATTGAGAATAGTATAAAAGGACTTCTACAAGTAGAGGAACTCACAAGGAAAACACCGATATCTTGTTTGCGTAAAACGAACCTTAAACGGACCCTAAATGGGTCAAAAACAGGGCTATAGACCCAAATCAGACGTCTGGCACAAGATCCAGACGTCTTAAAAGTAACCAGAAACTCACCTCAGGTTCTACGTCGACCTCAGACATCCAGAACCTCTTCTAGACCGTCTGGACCTAGCTCCAGACGTCTGACCTCTCCTTTGGACGTCTGGGAGTGCTTCCGGTCGTCTGGTAAGCTGTCCAGATGTCCGAAATACGTGGGAAGGAGTGCCTCGCGCCTTCCCGAAGCAATCCTTGATCGCGACAGCCAAATCGCCTATATTTAGCCACGCAAGCCGTAGCTGCGGTGCGGCCTGCATGGTCGGTGCAGGCTGCACCGCAAGAGGAAACGCACATTCACGAAGATCTGCTTTCAGACGTCCGGTGTAGTCATCAGACATTCGACCAGTCGTCTGGACGTCGCGCCAGACGTCTGATTCTGAGAAAATCTCAGAACCAGAACCACTTCCTGCTCTCCCTTGCTGCGCGTAGCCGCGACCTCGCCTCCTCGCCTGCACTTCCGGCTGCAGTAGTGTTGGGGACGGCTCCCCCGACATACTCCTCTCGCATGGTGTCGCTCCGGCCGTGCGCCCTCCGGCGAGCTCCCACGAGCTCGCGAAATCAAGCTCTTCCTCCTCTCCTCACGTCGTCTCTCCTCGTCGCCGCTTTCGTGCTCTCTCTCGTGTTCGCTCCTCTCACTGTGGTGGAGAGGAAGAGAAGAAGGTGGCTGGCTGTGGTGAAGTGGGGAAGAAAGGAAGAGGGGGAGAGGGGTTTTATAGAGATGCATTAGGGTTCGGTGGAGGAGGGAGGAGGGAAAGAGAGAGAAGAAGGGTACTGTCTGCGCGGAGCCCACGCTTAGACGCGAAGTCACGTACCGAAATTTCGATTTCCTGACGTCTGGGAAGGTGTCCAGACGTCTGATCGATAGTCCAGATGTCTTAAAAGGCTCAGGATAGAACAAGTCTTTACAATCAGAGCCCACAAACCCGAGCACTCAGAAATTTAAAAGATGAAGAAAAAGCTCACATCAGCTGGGTCTCGGCTGGATCCTGGTCATCCTCACTGGATCCCATCTCATTCTAGTTGGATCAACCTATCCTCAGCTCCATTCAGCTCACCTCAGCTGAATGGTAGCTCAAGGTAGTTCACCTCATCTCCATTATGCTCACCTCAGCTGGATGGCAGCTCAGACCAGCTCAAGTCAGTTAGTCCCAGGTCCATTTCAACTCCTCCCAGCTCAGGACAGTTCATTGAAGCTCTATTTCATTAGGTTTAGCTACTACCATCAACTAGCTAAGCCTGGTTAACTGAAGAAGTCCTCAATCAGATCAAACCTAGCTCACTTCGGTTCTTATAAGCAAAAAACAACTCATGTTAGCTTGGCTTGGCAACAAGCAAAGAACTAGCTTGCTAAGCTAGCTAAGGAGTTTAGATGCAGTTCCCTTCAGCAACTCTATAGCTTCATGGAGACCCAGGGCAACTCCTCAAGCTAAAACCGTAGCTCCTCTACCTCTTGCTCCACTACCCTACTAGCTAAGCTAGCTTAGCTTAGCTCCTACTCCCCTACCTTGGCCAACCAACACCCTAAAGCTCCACCTAACTAGCTCCACCAAGTGCCCTATCCAAGTCCACCTAAGCTACCACCTACTCCCTCCATTTTGGTGCCACCACAACCACATCCCTTCACCCCACTAACGCCACCAAAAGCCACCTAAAAATTGGTGCCATCAACCCCATAATTACCCATGGTTGGGGCCAACTTTTTTCCCTCCAAAAACCCTTGAAATCCAACCCTACACCTATCCCCTCAAACCATCTCCACCGTCCACCTCTCCTCCTTCTAGAAGACCCCCTTCTTGGTGCCAACTGGTGTCTTTCCACCACCAAGAGGCACCAACACCACCATAACCACCACCCTACAAACCTCTTTAGTTGGCGCCACTTTATCCTAGCCCTTAATCCCATAACCACCCACCTAGAGACCATCCTAGCCCTGCACCTATGCCTACACCAACCGCCACCTTCCTATCCTATATGTACCCCATCGAACCACCACCGTACACTCGATCCTTGGTCACCTTAATTCAATCCATACCCACCATAACCCACAACCAAGGAAGAAGAAGAAGAGAAGAAGATTAAGGGGGCAACCACCTGCCCCCTTGGTGCCTTCTTCCTCTTCTCTCTTCTTCCTTGTGGCACGCCAAGGAGCAAGCTTTCATCTAGGGAGGATGGCCAGGCAAGAGGAGGAGCAAGGGTGGTGGACGCCCACCTTTGGAGGAATCTTGGAGGAGGGCCACTTGAAGGAGCTAAGGAGAAGCCCTTTTTAATAGCAGAAGCAGCTACAATTGGAGCAAGGACTTCTCAAAGCTTCACTTGGAGGATCTTCATCTTCTTCTTCATCATATTTTGTTTTGTATTAGCTAGTTTGATTTTTGTATCTTAAGCATTCATCTACTCGTGACACTTTGTCTTTCTAGCAATATGAACATCTAGTTACCTTCTATTTTCTTCATGTTTGTTTCAAGCATCCTTAGTTTTTCTTAATTTGTTGCACACACTTCTACCCTCTAATTACCCTAGGTGCACTTTCCTAGGGTGAACATAGAGGTGTAGATTCATTCTTGTCACTTTAGATGTGTTCTTTAGCATAATTACTTTTGCATTTCATATGCTCGTTATTTTGAAAATCTAAAAGCAACAAAAATTGAACTTATAAAAAGGGAAGTGTTGATTTGAGAGGTGAGAGAGAGAACAAGTTATTTGATTAACAAAATTAACATCCTTGGACGACTTTAGATACTCTACTATCTAGGTTTATAAATTGTAAAAGTTGATTGTAAAATATGCGTTAAAACAACAAAACTTGCTTTTGACAGAACCACGTATCATCGAATTAAGTAGGTAAAACTTGACTTGTTTAGTTTTTAAATGGTTATAAGTTTTGACCTAGAAATGTAAAGGCATACGGGTAAAAGCTAAGGAGTTGATTTATTTATCATATTCGCCTACTTAACTTTTTAACTTATAGCATATATATTATATATATTTTTCTAAATATTTTTATACCACACTTTCATCTTATATGATAGCTTAATGTTGAAATAGAGAATTTGTAATGATTTATGTGTTTGATTGTAAAATTGTGATTATCAATTTTATGTGATAAATATCACAAAATTTCTTATTACTTTACATAGAAGGCAAGATTGTGATGTTTAAAATAATTCAAATGTTAGGGTAAATAATACAATAAAAATAGAGAAATTGAATAAAAAAAAAACCTAATTAATAAAATAAATATACATGTCGACTTAAGTTCAAACCCTCAATGAGTACCGATAGTAAATTTAAAAATAAATAAATTTTTGGGTGTAGGCCCAGATAGAGCCCTAGCCTTGCATGGTTGGTCGTACACCGAGCGATGCGGCAATTTTCGAGTAAACTCGCGTGCTGCTTACCCAATCAGAAGGCACGGGTCGTCAAGGAACAGCAACGACGATCCCTTCCGAGATCATCGCGCTTTTCCCACAATAGCCCTCTCCCTTCCTCCTCGCCCTTTCCCTTCCCTTCCCTTCCCTTCCTTCCTCCTTTTCCTTTTCCTTAAACAGTGTGATTGTGGTCCACCGCATCGCATCCTCTCAAACCCCCACGTCAAAGCAAACAAACCATCTTCACCTTTCTCCTCCTCCTCCCCTTTTCCTTGGAGTAGGGGGGGAGGGGGGGCGGAGAAGGCGAAAGGCGGAGGGCAGAGGCAGGAGAGAGAGAGAGAGACACACACACACACACACACACACACACACATCTGGTCCGCGATGGACCTGGACAATCTGGAGTGCATCTCGTCCGTCGACGAGCAGGACCTCCACCACCCCTTCGTCAAGGCTGCTCATCCGTCTTCCAACAACGGCGCCTCCGTACCCCCGGGGGGGGTCTCGACGACGACGCCCGCCACCAGCGTCCATGAGCTCCTCGAGTGCCCAGTCTGCACCAATTCCATGTACCCTCCCATTCACCAGGTCGAATCCGGGGATGGAAGGATTTTTAGGGTTGCGTTTGTTCTATGTCTTTCCTTTCCATCGGTTATATCTTTCTCTTTCTCTGTATTCATTTATAATATTTGGTTTTAACCAACGCTTATCAAAAGTTTGGCGATCCCTAAATGTTCCTTTGACCTGCACCTGTTTTGATTTTTAAGGTTTTGCGATCAGTATGCCGGGAAATTTTGTTCTCTCTGTCTTTGATTTGGGTAATCTTATGTTGTCTGAGGATTTCTCAGAGATTCCAAAGGGGGTTATGCGTGGATTAGTTGAGGGAATGGAGAGTTATGAATATCTCGTTGTATATGCTTTGTGACAAAGGTAGTTCTAATATGGAAGTCAATGTTTGAGGTGGCGATGGATGATCCATCACATGGGAAGCAGAGATGCTGTCGAGATTTGATGCATATTGAAGGTGGTGGAAATTGAATTATGATAGTTAAGATGATAACATGGTGATGGATAGGAGGCTAACTGGGGCGATGATGGTGTCTAGGGACTCATGACATCATGTATAACACAATTTGCTAAATTGTGATCTGGATGGGGAGAGGTTATAGCCATTGATGGTTATTTTTTTATGAATAATGATATTCCTAAGGATATAAATGATGGATGTGTTTAATTGGTGTTTTTGTACATGATGATGGTCGATGAAGACCGGTGTAACAAATGTTCTTTTTTTTTTTGAAAGGATGAAGGGTGGTTATCCAAATGATGACTACCCAACAAATATATTAATTAAGAGCCAAAGGCACTAGCCATCATTACAAAGTATTCAACCAATAACTTCCTAAATATGAGATAAAGAAATAAATTTTCAAGATAAGGATGCTGTCCCTTGAAAATTGTTGCATTCCTTTTAAGTCAGATTCCCCATAGGACCTAAGATTTGATAGGTTGAATAAGTCC
This sequence comes from Thalassia testudinum, assembly GCA_037157565.1. NCBI lineage: Eukaryota > Viridiplantae > Streptophyta > Magnoliopsida > Alismatales > Hydrocharitaceae > Thalassia > Thalassia testudinum. The sequence goes on along the minus strand of JAZHRO010000025.1, from coordinate 53,114,088 downwards.
TATCTTTTCCTCCTGCCTAAGAAGGATGGTGTGGAGGCCATTTAGGACTTTAGGCCCATTGCCTTGTGGAATGCTTTATATTTTATTGTGGCGAAAGTCCTTGCTAACAGACTCCGTGAGTTGCTTGGTGATATCATCTCGCCAGTGCAAACAACATTTCCTGGGAAGGGCATTCTGGATGACTTTGTGGTGGCTACAGAGGCCTTGGTTGCTTGGAGGAGAATGAAGAGGACAACTTTTCTATGGAAGGTGGATTTTAACAAAACATATTGTTGAGTTGAGAATAAAGTCAGCCATGTGGCAGCATCTCAGGGCCCACAGGGGCCGGCGGTGCATGGTTCAAAGGAACCAATTTTGGGTGCCTTATTTGGTTTGTTATTTTTAGTAAAGTTGTTTTTATGCAAATGTGTTGGGATTTGTTTTGATTAGAGATAAGATCTTTCCTAGTGAGAGGAGATTTTCTTATTAGGGATAGAATCTTTTGTTTCCAACTGTAGGGATATGATCTCTCTATAAAAAGAGTCTTCCCATTTTTTCTATTTTAAGCAATACAAATATTTCCAACAATCAAAGGCTTCTCTCCTCTCTCTCTTTTCTCTCTCTCCAACCTGCGACCACCTTGGCCACCACCACGCTGGCCACCAAGCCTACCGGTGGTGCTCCTCCATGCCTCCAAGCCCACACGTGGATACCCCCCTACATGGACAATTTTCCCATGCATAGGGAGTCTCCACGCTCCACTATTTTGTCCAATCTTGAAATGATATCAGAGCCTTCGGTCTAGACTTCTAGTGCGTGTGGGTATCCTAACCACACGTTGGTGGTTCTCATATCTAAGAACTCTTCATCGACAAATCTGATGCCTTACGTGGAGGAGGACTAGAAGATGACAGAGTTAGCCACGACGGTCGAAGACGCCACGCTCGACCCCGGAGAAAGCAAGGTGGTTGTCTCTGGGACAACCATTAAGCTAAGTGGCACTTCCAACTACGTCTTGTAGGCTCGTGCCTTCAAAATCTACTTCGTTGGAGGCCAGGAGAAACTGGGTATTCTCCTTGAGGAGGTGTCGAAATTCAAAGATGACAAGAAGAAGAAGAAATTCAAGAAGGAGAATTACGTTGTCATGAACTGGCTCATGAACTCGATGGATCTGTCCATAGCCTTGAATATGCTCTATAAAAGAGTGCATTTGAGATTTAGATGTCCCTCGAGAAGAGGTATGCCTGAACCTCAAATAGCGCCCGCATTACCGAACTCTACACCCGTATCGGGATGGCTAGTTAAGGAGATCTTCCCTTGACAAAATACTACGAGAAGATGGAGGCGTTATTTAAGGAGTTGGAGATCTACGAACCTCTCTGTTGCGACAAACAGGGCGAGACATGGGTGGTTTGGCAATCTGCCAAGTTTTTATCGGGATTGACTTCTCGTTATCGAGTTGCTCGCGATCAGATTCTTTCTTCAGAAGGAAAGATGGGTCTTGAGACCATCTCTTGCTGTCTCATCAAGATGGAGATTCCCGAGGAGGAAGACACGCCAAGAGGCGAGAGCTCTACACTTGTTATTCCAGAAGTAGGTGCGGGGCAAGGACGAGGGCGTGGATGTGGACCTGGCCGCATCTACCCGAATTGCCAACATTGTGGACGCAACAATCATCCACAAGACAAGTGTTGGAAGAAGTTTGGGAGGCCACCACGTGGGGCTACTAACACCTCACGCATGGACTCCTTGACGCAAGAAGATCTTGAGAAGCTATGTGCTCTTTTGAGAGAAGATAAGTCCACGATGGTCGTTGTAATGACTGCTCAGGTTACCACAGAAGCAACGACTTTGGAGGTTACAAGAGGATTCACCATTGACTTGTCAAAAGTGAAGACTGAGAGCTTTGCTCTTGAAGAAGATGAATGGTGAAGCGTCTAGCCTCATAAGTAGAAGACCAAGCTGTCGGCCTCGTGGCCTTCGACTTAAGGGGGAGTGTTGAGAATAAAGCCAGCCATGTGGCAGTTAGTAGGCCATGTGGCAACTGCCATGTGGCAGCATCTCGGGTTCACAGGGGCTAGAGATGCATGGTCCAAAGGGACCAATTTTGGGTGCCTTATTTGGTTTGCTATTTTTAGTAAAGTTTTTTGGAAAATGCGTTGAGATTTGTTTTGATTAGAGATAAGATCTTCTCTAATAAGATATTATCTTTTCTTATTAGGGATATAAGCATTTGTTTCCAATTGTAGGGATATGTTCTCTCTGTAAAAAGAGTCTTCTCATCTTTTTTATTTTGAGTAATACAAATATTTCTAATTATCAAAGGCTCCTCTCCTTTTTCTCTTTTCTCTTTCCAACCGGTGACCACTTTGGCCATTGTCGGCCACCACCACATTGGCCACCAAGCCTGCCAGTGGAGTTCCACCTTTACAAGCCCATGCGTGGATAGTCCCCTACGTGGACTATTTTCCCACGCATAAGGAGTCTCCACGCTCCACTATTTTGTCAATCCTAACACATATGATTTCATTCAGTGGGATTTTTTGTGGGCTTCCTTGGCCAAGAGAATCTTCCCTCAGGTCTGGATTGATTGGATGAAGAGATATGTCACAATTATGCCTTTTTTGGTGCTGGTGAATGGGAACCCTGTAGGAGGATGGTTGCAGCCTAGGAGGGGGGTTGGGTAGGGTTGCCCGCTTGCTCCAATTCTATTCGCCTTGGTTGTTGATGCCCTTGTAAGAGTGATTGTTGGATCGTGCTCGATGGGGTTGTTTAGGGGTTTCTTGGCAGGTGCAAGCAGGGAGATTCCACTATTGCAGCATGTGGATGATACTTTGTTCTCGGTGGAAGGGCCCTCTATGGAGGCGAGTAGACTTCGCATACTTCTGGAATTGTTTGGTGAAGCGTCGGGGCTGCGAATTAATTACGAGAAGTCTAGTTTTGTTCTGTTTCATATGACAGCTGGGGAAGTAGAGGCTTCCAGTGCTACGCTCAGGATTGACATGGGATCCCTGTTGTTATCCTACCTGGGCCTCCCTTTGACAGATAGGCACCTTTGCTTGTAGGATTGGTTGCCGTTACTGGAGAGGATGGAGAAACGACTGTTGGGATGGTCGTCTCGATTGCTCTCGAGGGGGGAGGTTGACTTTGGTTAAGGCTGTTCTGTCATCCATGTCGGCTTACTTCCTTATCTGTGATCAGGGTCCCCCGTCAGGTAGAGATAAAAGATTACCGGCCTCATGCGAGATTTCTTCTGGTCAAACCTTGGATTGGTAGGGAAGGGGACGAGGTTGGTGTTCTAGGAGGAGGTGTGCAGATCCATGTAGGAAGGAGGTCTCGGGGTCAGAGGTGTGGAGGCTGTCAACCTAAGCCTTCTCATGAAGTGAATTGTTAAGTTGGTGGGGCGGGAGTAGGTCCTTCTCGGTGATACCCATTAGCAGTGCTATGGTTCCCTCCTCTCTTGGAGGGCCCTTGAGCCCCCTATTCCTGGTGTGTCGCACTTCATGCGTGGGCTGGCGATGGTGGTGTCGAAGGTGCGGGATTTTTCTTGCCTTACGTGGAGATGGGGACACTTTCAGGTTCTAGACGGATGACCAGTAAGGTGGTGGTCGTCAAAGTGATATGTACCTGCGGCTCTTCTCATGAGTTGTGAACAAGGAGGCGACGATGGGGAGCTTCTGGGACGGTGCGTAGTGTCCCACCTTTGAGGGGGTGCTGTTTGACCAGAGGTGTGTGGAGTTTCAGCTCTTGTTGGGTGATCTGGAGGGGTGGGAGCTAGAAGGTGGTCGGGATGCTTTTTGTTGGGAGGAGGGCAATTTCTCTGTTGCTAAGGCTTTTTGTAGAATGTGTTTGCCCCTGTAGATGATGGATGTTGACTTCTTGAGGGATTGCGTAGAATTTTTTCCTGGCTTGTCAGGAGAGGCAGAATCCTTACCAAGGCTTGGACGGTGAAGTGGGTAGCAATGGATGACCTTAGTTGCCCCTGTGTAAAGGGGTGGATGAGAGCATTCAACATCTTTTCTTTCTGTCCCTTTGTGACACAGGTGTGGAGGATGATGGGGATTGACTGGATTGTGGTGGACAACTTTGAGGGGTTTTGGTCCTCATTCAGGAAAGGTAATACCAGTGCTGTCAAGGCGCTTGCCTGAGGCAAGGTGAGGCCCTAACACCTTGACAGCCATTAGGCGAGGCAGTTTGCCTTGGGCGATGCCTAGGCGAGCGCCTGAGGTCTAGGCTTTAGGCACTAGGGCAAGCGCCTAAGGTAAAAATCCCGATTCCACTAACTTAAATACCCGATTCTTTAACCTAAATACCTGATTCCATTAACCTTGGGGTTGCGCAAACCACTCTGCTTGCATCTCTGCCCATCCCTAAGATCGGCAACGAACCATGTCGATCCCTTGTGAACCGGACTCATCGAGAGTGGTGGAGTTAGGGCTCCGATCGCGGAAGTGCAACGTCGCGAAGAGGATTTTGATTGTTGATGAGGGGAACAACGGAGGCGATCGATTGGGTTGATCTATGCTTCAGTGGTTTTGACTTGCGGCTTTCGGTTGGCGATCATTGTTGCTACTGTTGCCTCTTGGAGAGAGGGAGGTGGAGGGAAGGGGGTGAAGAGGAGGGCAAACCTTGGAAGTAGCTTAAGCTAAGAGAGGGGGAGGTGAGTTTGCACTCGCAAGCAATCAGACGCAATGCATGTAGTGCTGAAACAAGGGGGATTTTGACGTGGATGGAGTGGCCTTGTGAAATTGCCCCCATTTACATTTTCAAGGCAGAATTATTTTAAGATAAAAGATTATAAAGATAAAATCATCGATTTGATATTTATGAAAATTTATTTAATATTAAAATATAGATGTGAGTAAATTGATACAATAGTGTAAATGTATTTTAATATATATATTATATTGAAGTAGATATATTTTAATATATATTGATATTGATGTGATATAATAGGATGATATATGAAGATGTTGATTGAAATGATTTATTTCTCTCTTCTCTTATTACATTGATAAACGAGGCCTTGGAAACTTATGATGGGTAAATAGATTAGATTTGAGTTGTTGGTAATTAGCCAACCACAACTTTCTATAGTTGTCTCAAGGTTGAACTTCAAATGAATTAATAATAGGCCTCAGTTGGATAAATTCACTTTCGTAGAAAGGGGAGGTTTGAATCGATTTACCCAGACTTGTGGAGCTAGTTGTTTTAATTTGTGGCATTGGATTCTCTAAAACTTTTGGTTATGCTTGGGTTTATGTTTTTTTGCTTGTGAACTTGGTAATATAGTGGTTGGCTATGCTAGGATTTATGTTTAAAGTCTTAGTTATGTGCTTTCTGTACTCTTTGGTATAACTTTTGTTTGGACATATACTTTTTATCTATGAATTGCATTGTTGGATTTGTGTTTTTGCTTAATTTTAACTTTGTTTCACATTTTTGCTTATTATATATGCTGATGGATCCATGCATAAGATTATAAGAACATCTAATTGATTGATAATCTATATATATATTTCAAATAAATAAATACATTAGCGCCTCATTTGTCTCGAGCGAGCACTTAGGCGAGTGCCTAGCACCTCGGTCGTTTTGGATCCCCCCTCGCCTTTTAGCACCTCCTGCCTTTGACAGCACTGGGTAATACCAGCGGAGGTGGTAACATCTTTAGGTCGAGGAAGGAGAGTGCAAAGATACTGGTGGTGCTATGGGGCGTTTGACTGGGGTGGAATGGGGTTGTTTTAGAGGAGATGCAATGCATGTGGAAAATGTTGTTTGCTCCATTTCCTTCCAAGTGATGTTTTGGGAGTTTGCTTTGTAATTTAGGCAATGGCCTTGTAATATTTTATTTTAATTAATGAATCTGGGTGGTTATCACACGGATAACCACCCTTCACCTTTTCAAAAAAAAAAAAAGATTCCCTATTGGACCACTAAAACTTTTGCCTTCTCCTTTGCCCTGAATGAATTTCATCCTTCATTATGATTGAATCTGAATCTGAGTCTACCTCCGAAACTGCTACCTTGGAATTTGTTGGGTCAGACCCCTTGCTTCCATCTGGAGCCGGCCAGTACACAACAGCTCTGACCCCGGTTAAATGAAATCCAGACTGTGTCAATGCCACGTCTCAATCTCCTTATCTCACATCCCATCTAAGTGGTAAAGTCGCATCCCATCGGTACGAGAGTAGGTTGAGTTTGCTTTGAAGCCTAGAATGACACTTTCAACTAGCCTTATTATAAATGAATTTTTTAGTCCTGAAGGATCTCCAAAATTCAGAATTAGTAGAGTGCATTATCCCTGTTAGCCGAAAATGTCCCCAGACTTGCGTAGAGAATGGGCACCCAAAGAATAGATATTCTATGTCCTCATCAGACGCTTGGCAATATGAGCAATACTTATTCATCCCTTCCACCCATCTAGCTCTCCAAGCTTTTGTCATAACCTTCCTCTTCTAAAATTATGCAAAGATTTTGACCTTCAGAGGACAATAGGTTGACTAAATCTGTCTGCAGTCCCTTATAAAATTGAGATCCGTCATCGGTCCTCCATCTCCTAACCTTTGATATGCCTCTCTAACACTGCTATCTCACATGAAAGCATTTACATCACTCTTTGGCTGATAAGCTTGCGATTCCTGCCACAAAAATTGGAGCTCTTGGATCCTTTGGTCAGAGAGATTTCCCATAAAGGTAGGATTTCAAGACCCCTGCCAACAATCAAACACCCTGGCATTCTGCAACCAAAGCAAAAAGTTTTGGGAATTGATCTCTCAGCTTACCCTGTTCCATCCAATCATCTAACTAGAATAGAAAGAATCACCTGCACCTACATTGGGGGAAATAAATCTTTGTACCTTGGGCATTACTAAAGACAAACCCTTAATGAAGTGAGAGGTTCCATTTTGAGGTGAGGCCAGTATATCTTAGCTCTTAGGAGTTCCTTAGCAGAACTCCATAATCCTATCTAAAGGATCCTTTTTGTGCTCCAAAAGTCTAATAATCCACTTTGCCAAGAAGTTGTCATTCAACTTCCTTGCATCCCTAACTCTGAAACCCCCTTCTTTTATTGGCCTACAAACATCTTCCCATGCCACCATCCTAGCACCTTTCCTAATGTAGCCATGGTTAGTCTAGAAAAAATCTCTTGTAAGACCCAAGATCTTCTTTTCAATCTTCTGTGCCATTCTCAGAATGAATGTAAAATGAGAGGGCATGGTGGCCAGCACTACCTTCAAAAGTATCAGTCTTCCACCTCTGGAAAGAACTTTAGATACCCAACCTGCTAGCCTTCTCTCTAATCTTTTAATCAAGAGCTTCCAATCAAGAGCCCAAATATGAAATAGTTAGGGAGCTTTTCGCAGCACGTAAAGCCATGCTACGTGTTTTCCTCTTGCACCGTCATCTGGAAGGGAATAAAAGTGGATTTAGAGAAGTTCATAATCAATCTGAAGGTTCGCGAAATAATTCCAAGAGAATGCACATCCTTCTTGCTTCATCTTCGGAGCCTTCCACAAAAAATAAGCTATCATTTGCATACTGGAGAATTGGGATTTGAATTCCATTCCATGTCGAGAAGCCTGTAAAGAGGTTTCTCTCACAACCTCTAGTTGCACATCTTGCCAGGGCATCCATCTCCAGTACAAAAAGAATGGAGGCCAGGGGGCATCCTTGTCTAAATCCTCTCCTTGGCTAGATTCACCTTCCTGGGTTGCCATTAAATTGATTAGAAAATGAAGTTGTTGTCATGCATCGCTTTATCCAATCCACCCATCAAGTTGATGCTGACAAATTACTTTCTTATTTTAAATACTTAAAACTTTTGATCGGATGAGGGATGCTAGTAGACTTGGGAAATGAGAGTTCCACTGGGGACTTGTGAAAAGTAGAGTAATATCTCAAAAACGATAGCCACATGTAAGCTCAAGAAACTGAGTAGTTGGTTGTAAGGATTGAAAATCACTACTTGTTAACTTAGGCTTAAGCAACTTAAAAAAAAAAACTTGGACTCAAGCACTTTGGACGGTTGCTTACATTTGTAACCATACCTAACAAGTTGTTAAGGCTAAGATTTCTCTATTAGATTTATGTCTAACTTTAGGTTTTTCAAAAACTAAACTTTTTCTATTCCTAGTGGAAGAAAAGGGCCAAGTAGAACTACTATTAATAGGAGAAGACTGCTAGGAAAAGGCTACCAAAGAGGTGGAGCCACCGTTACTATTAGGAGTGTGGAGATTTTCATAATTAGAATTCATTCATCTCAAATCTTAAATAAAACAAATAGAGTTCATCCCTTTAGGATAAATCTTACTTCCAATTCTAATATTAAACATGGAAACAAATTAAATCTTAAACAAGCTAAAATATATCTCCTACAATTTGGAAAGATATTAACATAGAAAGAGATAATTCCTAAAAACATAGAAAGAGATAATTTCTATTTTCCTAAATTTTCTTTAACACTCCCCTCAAGTTTGAGCGTACAATGTCCAACTTGTAAGAGTAGTGCAACAGGGGAGCTCCCCCTATCTGATGCAATCTGGGGTTGCATCAGGTAGGTAGGCAAGATAAGCATGTAATCAGACAGATACACAGGTAGTCGTCCCTTCATAGTGTAAGCCTAACTTCCTTAGAGTTAGAACAAAAAAAACTGACTCAGAGACCTTTAGATACTAGGGAGGCTATCCCAAGCAAGCTACAGTAGTAGAGTAGACGATTCCACACTGTAGTGGAATAGGAGAGTCGATCCCAAGCAAGCAGCAATGTAGGGGAGACGATCCCAAGCATTAGTAGTTGTCTTACACCAGCAAAAAGTCCTTTTTGATATGAGGAGGCATACCTGATGTAGGGCATTTACAGATGGGGATGAGCAAATGGATCAATTACCCTACCAATTATCGGCATTTTCAGCATTGATCATGTGGCTCAAGGCTTCAGGAGAGTCCTTCGATTTAGTTGCAGGTTGGGTAAAGAGTACTTCTGCGACATTAGTGGTGGTCGCACTTGCAGTAGGGTTAGGAGAGGCTTCTTCACCCTTTAGAAGATTCTTGAGGTAGTCCATCGAAGTCTCTCCATTTGCCATCGCAGTAGTCAGAATCTTACCAACCAAGAAGATTAAAAATCGATCAAAGAGGATGATCGAATCGTTGAATCAAGCCTAAGCCGATTCAACTTTCTCGTGTGGCATTGCTCAGTCACAAAACAACCCTTGCCGCTTGATAAGGGCCCTTGCAGCGATGCAAGGATTGGATTGGGTTCCCTTAATCAGCGTTGTGTCGAAGATAGGCTAAGCACTAATGCTTGACAGTGCTTTGGGCGAGATGATCGACGAGAAGAAGAGGAAGAGGGGAACCGAGATGAATATCTTGATAGTAGAGCAGTACACGGTGTTGTACATAGAAGATATGGGGGCTGCGTTTGCACTCCGAACTAGGGAGGTGTTGGTGGCACCCCTATAGAATGTGCAACACATTGGGGTCCCAGTATGGATCTTGCTTTGATACCATGGGGAGATTTTTGTAACTAGAATTCATTCATCTCAAATTTCAAAGAAAACAAAGAGTTTATCCCTTTATATAGACATGGATCAATCCTACTTCCAATCATAATCCTAAACTTAAAAACAAATCAAATCCTAAACAAACTAAAACATCTTCTACAATTTGGAAAGTGATAAACAAAAAAAGAGATAATTCCTAAAAACATGGAAAGAGATAATTTCTACTTTTCTAAATACTATTTCTTAAATTATCTCTAAGAAGGAGTAAAGTAATTGAGTCATGTTGCAACAAAGATGTTGTAAATATAGTATTGAAGATTGTAACACCCAAAACATAAATTGTAAACTCAAGAAATTCAATAATGGGCTATGAGGATTACTATTTGATAACATGTGTATAAGCATATTGGGTGGTTGATTTGCGTTACTTGGACCTAATTTCCCTCGTTTCCTAATTAGGCTTAATTTTAGGCTTGGATCTTTCCAAGTAGGGACACTAAGTGCTAAAGAGGGCTGAGTACGGATGGTGATGGTGGAAGGAAGGTCGTTTCTTATCTTAGAACGGTAGAAATGCATTACTTGTGGATCCACATGGATTATACGATGACAAATGTGTATACTTTGGTGGTCCTTTATGATGAGTTCAATGCTAAGTTGAAGGGGTTAGGGGCATTTTGAACTAACTTATGGAGATTTGGGCATTATTGGTGTTCTTGTCTATGTTATGCTCTTTTGCTTTGTGGCTTATGGATGTTGAAAGTTATTGTAGTCAATATCATCAGTGGAGAATGAGGTTTTGCTTGAGTGATAGTAGTTGATTTGATTGACGGGCATTATTGCATTGTTTGTAGTAGATTCTGTAGGAAGAAAGCTAGGTCTAGCAAAAGTTAGAGGGTGGCATCATCCCTTGGTAGCAGCTTTTTGCTCTTAAGGTGCTCCCAGCCTCCCTGTGTCAAGTAACTTACCTTACAAAAAATTATCTTGCTTGACACATGGTATTCTTGAAATCTTTGAGGGATTATATTCATCTAGTCCTCCATTGTCAATGAAGAAAGGAATGGGCCAATAGGCTCAAAAGAAGCAATAGACAATCATCGTGGCTTTCATCCTGCAGCTTAAAAAAGAATTTTGAATTGAAAACCATGCAGTGTGAAAGTGGAGGGGATAAAATGATTGAGAAAGTGAGGGGAGGGCTGTTGGGGTTTGGTGGTGGTGGGTGGACAATTGTTCAGAGAGGGAATTGGGGAAGGAGAAGGTTCAATGCTTCCAATGCCTTGGGTGGGGTCATCGCACGGAGGTCTCCAAGGACCCTATGCGGTGTTTGGGCTATGAAGCTATTGGACATCGCCGTGCTCGGTGCCCTGGGAGATTGAGGATGGGAAGGGTCAAAGGTTCAAGGCTTGCCCCCACCTCCATCGGAAGCCCCTCTGGTAGATGTTGAAACACCTTGGTTGCTGCAAGTTGAGCCGTTGGAGAGGGCGCTTTCAGGGGCTCTGGTGGGTGAGGTTATTCGAGGGGACGTCGGAGTAGCTAAGGCGAAGGAAGCGGTGGAGCAGTTGCTAGGCTCAATGTCGGGGATTAAGATGGCGGTGCTTGATTCGAAGAAGCTCCTTGCTTTTGGGTTGGGGATGTAGGGGGTGAGGTGGCGAGTGTTTTGCGTTGTCAGGGTTGGCGTTGGTTGCATGCGGTGACGGTGGCCTTCGGCTCATGATGGTGCTAGCTTCGAGATACCACCTTGGAAGGCAGAGATTGAGGTGGCTATCTCAGGTATTCCCCTATGCCTGAGGATGCTAGAGGTGGTCAAGGCAGTGCTTGTACCGTTCACCCTATTGAAGACTTGCTTTGGCCTTGGCCTTGTGGAGGGAGACATGTTGCAAGTGACAACAGTTGTGTAGATGGTTCCTAGGAAGAGGGTTCTCGAGAAGGTCACACTGTGCCTCGTCGAGGCATCGTAAGTGATTGGCTTTCAACTGATTGAGTGTGTGGCGAAATCGTATGCTTAAGTTCTTGCAGGGAGTGGCTAGAACTGCTTTGTTGGTGGGGCTACTGGCATAGATGTCGAGGCGATTGCTTGAGGCGATGAGGGGACAAGGTGAGGCGATTTTGGAGCTCCTCGCCTCAGTTGACCATTAGGTGACGCGGCTCACTCAGGCGAGGCGCCTCCTCGCCTTAGGCGATGCCGAATCACCCCATCACCTCACCTAAACCCAAACCCTGTAGCCTTTCCACTGTCGATTCGCCGTCATGTCAATTCTCCACCATCTCGGCATCTCCTACAAGTTCCTCGACCACGCATTGCCCATGTTAGTCCTTATCGTCTCCCTCTTCTTCATTCGTTTGTTTTTTTGACAAAGACTATATCATGGCATTGCCTGCTCTTCTTCCTCTCTACCTTCTGCAGTTCTTCTTCCCTACTAACGACAATCTCCATTGTTAAAAGTTTTTTCTTATTCTTGATTTTTCTAAGTTGCTAACTTAAGGTTATGTTATGTGACTTATGTCTTAAATATTTAACTTACGTCTTAAATAACTTTTATGGTTACGATTAGTAATTTACTAATTTTCTTTACTAATATGTTACTTATGTATAAATTAAATTTACCGGTGAGGACATTAGTGTAAGTCTGTAACATATTAAAATTGCTATTATTATGAGTTACTAAGGCATATATATGTAAAAAAAGCAAAAAAGGTCGCCTCAATTCACTCCGGATGTTGCCTCGTGCCTTGAGCAATTATGGGCCTTGTCGCCTTAGTGTCGCCTTTTGCATTGATAGCATTAACTGCTGGAGAGGTGAGAGGGGGCGACGATGGCACAAGTCGGTTGAAGTGGGTTTGGAAGGTGAAACGTCGCCGCATTGATTGCGAGGAGTTGACGAGTTCCTTACCGATTTTTTTGGCGCCTGAGATGGAAGGCGGTGGCAGTCAGCAGTTACTATGGTAATGAAGGCAAGCAAAAGCACGATGATTCTTCAGCTATGAATGTCGCGAGGATTTTGAATGAGGCGACCCCACCTGGACAGTCGGTCGTTGGTCTTAAGGAAGCGGATTGGCTAGATCTTTAGTCGTTAATCGGGTCCCCTTATATTGAGGATTCGATTAAAAGGGACCAGGAGGGAAATGGTTTGGGGGCTCCTTTGTAGAACCCATTTTCGTTCTCACTGAAGGATCTTTGTAGTGGTGAGGTCGAAGATGAAGCATTGATGGCAGAGGAAGTTGCGATTGAGGAGGCCTGAACAACATTGCCCCTGCCCTTGGCACGATGGAAGTCGCGTTGCTTTTGCCGTGGGCTCTTCTACCATCCTTGATGGACCTATAGAGGTAGACTGAGGAGAGTTGTGAGCGGTATGGTAGGTGCCTCTTCATTAGAGCTCGATAGAGGGGAGGCTTTGGTGGACTGCAATGACAATGTAAAGCATGGGGAAAGGCGGTGACATGAGCTGGAGTTCACTATTAGAAGGGGTAAGAATGTAGCAGCAATGTCTTCCTTTCTGCAGTTGCGTTTGGAGCAGTTTGAGGAGTTTGCTGCTCCACAAGTGGAGCATGAACCTGTTGTGGCTCGCAAGGACTGTGAATGTGCGGTTGAAGTCTCTCCTAGGTTGGCGACAGACGGAGCTTTGGATCATACTATTGAACAAGGTCGAGTAGCTGAAGTTGTAGGCTTCAGGCATACTGGTAAGGGAGCTAATTCAGTTGCCTGATGATGATCATATCATGGAATGAGAGGGGGCTCAATGACCCCCATAGAAGATCAACACTTAGAGGTTGTTTCCAGACTTGGAGACTTGGGGTGGTTTTGCTATGGGAAGCCAAACTTCAATAAATTTCTGATTAGATTTGGAAGGAGATAGGTGCTGGTCTGTTGGAGGGTTTTTGTGCTTTGAATGCAATAGGAAGATTAGTAGGGATTGTTGTGGGATGTGGTTAGGATGAATTTAGCCTGGAAGATTCAGTGGTGGGTAACAACATCGTGTTGGTGCACTTGACAAGGCGTCAAGATGACATCAAGATGGTTGTTTCTAGAGTTTATGGCCCTAATGATGGTGGAGCTTGCACAGGGCTTTGGTAGATCTACTGTCTAGCTCTTGCACGTACACCTGTAGGAGCTCAGTGGGATAGCTTTCTCGGATTGATAGGTTCTTGGCTAGTTTGGAGTTGCTACAAACTGTTCCCTTGGTTGATGTGCGACCACTAGAGAGGCCATTTTTAGATCATACACCGCTCATGTGGCAGTCGAATGAAGAGTGGAGGCATGGGACATATTTCAAGTTTGAGATGTCATGGCTCTTAGACAAGGGGTTTTAGAGTATGGTGGAGGAGAAATGAAGATCCTTGCAAGTTGAGGGGTCTACAACCGTTCGGTTGGTGGCTAAGCTTAACGCGTTAAGATCGTTCTTGAGGAGCTATAGAAAGCAGATTGAGGACAGAAATAGAAGGAAATTGGAAGCGTTGGTAATGATCACCCACCTAGACAGGGAAGACATGGGGATCCTTTTGGAGGAGAGACAAAGCTGATTGACACACCTAAATACTGTGCAAGTGGAGGATGGGAAGATAGAGATTGAGTGGAAGTCGAGGTCTAGGTAGAGATGATTGAAAATGGGAGATTCCAACATGAAATTCTTTCACTTGATGGCCTCAGGTAGAAGGAAAAACTGTATTGAAAAGATGAGGGTGAATGGTGATGACTTTAGTGGTAGAGATGCCATAGAAAGGGTAATTGTAGATTACTTTAGAGAGTTTACAGGTAGAAGGATGAATGGCCGTTGGAGATGGTTGGGGGTAGACATCCCTACTATTACTGGAGACCAAGCTGCGGAGATTACCATTCCGAAGGAGGAAGTTAGGCTATTTGGGGTCTAAATGCAGATGCCTGTTCTGGTTCTGATGGATTCTCGATCCACTTCTATAAGGAGTTCTGGTCTATTGTCAAAGATGATGTTATACATGTGATTCACCCTTATGGTAATCAGTGCTTTAACATAATAAATAAATTTTACATGTTTCTACTTCTGAAGGAGGGTGTAGAAGGCATTGAGGATTACATGCCGATTGTGTTATCCAATGCAATTTATCTTATAGTTGCAAAGGTCTTGGCAAATAGGTTGAGAGAAGTTGTGAGACAGCTTGTTGCACTTATGCAGACTGTGTTTGTTCCTGGCTGCAATATGTTGGATAGGTATGTGGTCGCTTCAGAGATCTTAGCTTTTTAGAAGACGATGAGGAAAGTTTTCCTTTGGAGAGTCGATTTTAGTAAGGCTTATGACTCGGTCCAGTGGCCTTTCATTTGGGCTTCCTTTCTTAGAACAAGGTTTCCTCCTCGATAAGGTTTGAAATGTTGATTTCGATGTTATTTTGATAAATTTCTAAGTGTGCATTTTGAAGGCATGTTGAGGGCATGCTGTGGAAATACCTGTTGACGAGGGGCAAAAAGGGACTCGAACTTAAAACTTCGCGAAAAGCCCAACAAGAGGTCCGACTACCTGAAAGTGAAAGAGGCAGGTGGATCCGACTCGCCTACACCCGGGAAGGCTCGAATATAAGCGGGTTCAGGAAACCTAACTTGCCTAAGGATCTGGCGCCAATCGCAATTAATAATTTGACAACATACATACCCTGGCAACAGGTGTATCTGGTTAGATCTTGCGAGTGAACCAATCCCAGCACTATAAATAGCTGAGAAAGGCTCTCGAGGCCCTCTCTCAGGCAATCCGAGAGAAAAAGAGAGATTGTATTATCATTTCTAACTAGTGAATCTTTAGGAGCATCGCCCTCCTCCCAGATGTACACTCTTTCGTGGTGGAATTAGGTCACCAACCCTCCTGTCTCGTTGTGATTACTTGTCTTTAAATCGTTGAGTCGGACCCTCTGATCACTTAGGAGGTCCGATCACCCGTATTTCGACATCAGATATCTATGATTTCGATGCCTTGAAAATAGTTCATTTCAGAGGCATGACGACATATATCGACAAAAGTGGCAAAAGTAGTCAAAATTATTAGAATTTCAAGAAAATTACAAGCTTAAATTTATTTATGTAAGAATAATAATGTTATATACTAATATTCATATGCAACGTATATTCCACTATACCATGTTCATGTTTAGGTTTAAGAATCGAATATCAAATAATTATAGATTAATCAATTTGAATTGACCTTAATTAACATAACTACGTGTGTTGTGTTGACTATTTTTATTTATGTTACCCCTTATGAGTCACGTTTAGATCTAGTTATATCATATTTATATATGAAAAATATAGGTTCACCTTCAAACATGAGACCATAGGTGTCTAGGTTGGATGGTATCCTCGAAGTAAATGATGATTAATTCATGAAGTAAATAGGCCCTTAGCGTTTGCAATTTTTAGGTTTTATTCTCTTATGGATAGATGCACGTTCTTTATTCTTTAATGTTAACCCAAAATTAGAATTTTATTTTTAGGAATTAAACAAAATTTTCCTTAATTCTAAATTGTGATTAAACCTATATGTTCGTAATAATGGTAGATCTAAAGTCCAGTATGTAGATCTACTTTATAATTATGGATATGTGTAGAATCAAACCTTAAGAGTTAGAGGAGAGTAGTGAGACTAGAGGGAGCAACAATAATGGAGATTCGATTTTAATAAGAATAAATAGTAGTTACATTGTGAGCAACAATAACGGTAGTAGAGAATAATAGGAGACTTGAGAGTGAGAAGCAGTAGCAGCAAGTTGAAATGTCGAGTGCATTTTGTCACTAATATTTCGATGAAATCTGTGTTTTGACATTATATTGATGTCGATGTAGCCTAACCCAAAAAATAGTCATTTCGACAACATGTTAACAACATGCCGACAAAATTTAAATTACTTACAAAAATAGTAATGAGTATAAATTGGTTATTGATACACCTATATTGACCTTAAAATATGATAATGATTTAAGAATTGTACCTAATGCCACCTATTTCTCCGAATTTATCGACATTATCCATAGTTGGAAAATTTTTATTGACACTCTACATTTCGACATTACATGTGTGCTGATGTCACCCCACAATGGAAAAAGGCTATTTCGTGGGTATGCCGTGAGCATGTCGTGAGCATTCGGAACAATGCTCCTTGATGGGTGGATTGGATGAAGCGATGTGTGATAACAACTTCATAGGTGCAACCGAGAAGAGGGGTCAGACAAGGGTGCCCATTGGCTCTGATGTTATTTGTCTAAGTAGTTGATGCATTGGCAAGGGCTACATCCAAAGCTTTTGAAAGGAACCTATTTAGTGATTTTTTTTTATAAGGAATGGAAGTTAGATCTAAGTGTTGCAGTATGCAGATGACACCCTCTTTTTTGTAAAAGGCTCTAAAGTTGAGGTGAGAAGAATTTGAATTAATTTGGAGTTTTTTTGTGAGGCATCAGGGTTGCAGATTAACTACCAAATCTCTTTGTGCCCTTTCCAATGACAATGTTGGAGAGTGTCGCCTGTAGCACGCATATACGAATTGAGGGATCCCTTCCTATCTTTTATTTCGGTTTACCCCTATTAAATAGGAGGATCCCCCTTATGAGTGGAAACCTTTAAGTTAGAGGCTGGAGAGGAAGCTGGCAGGGTGGGCTTCAAAAATTCTTTTGAGGGGAGGAAGATTGGTTCTTTTGAGGGCGGCGTTGGCCGCAATGCCATCATACTTTGCATCAGTGTTGTGGATGCTGCAAAATATTGAAAAGATTTATTTATGCTTTGATGAGGGATTTCTTTTGGATTAACTTTGGGTCAACTGGAAAAGATGCAAGGCTGGTTGCTTGGGAGAATGTTTGTAGGCCTTTTGATAAAGGCGGTCTGGGAGTTAGAGACTTGAGGAAGATGAATGACAGTCTCTTGATAAAATGGATTGCTAGGCTTCTGGGGTGCAAATAGGATTTGGTTGGAAGGGTTGTAGAGGCCTGTTATGGAATCTCTACGAGTTGGGAGTTGCTAGGTTCTCTGCTGCTTGGGGCTTCTCATTTCATTAAAGGCCTGTCGTTGGTGATGCCTAAGGTACAAAACTTCTCCCCCGTGCTTGGCACAGGTGACTCCTTTCATTTTTGGTTGGATGATTGGATAGGGCAAGGAAAGCTTGGGGAGAGATTCTTTAGATTGTTTGCGTTGGCTGCAAATTAGTAGGTGAAGGTGATTGATTGTTAGGAGGGATTTTAGAACTTGACCTTTGTGGGTAACTTTTCTGATCAGACTTCAAGAATTGCAATTGCTTTGGTAGGAGGTGCAAGATTACCATCCTGGACGCTTTTGTGTAGGAGGGGGAGTTTAGGAAGGCTTATCGGAGATTGTGTATTGAATGAGTGGTGACGGATGTTAGGGATTGCAAGCAAATTTGGTCAGCCTTTTACCTTTTGAAGATAATGATCTTTGCTCGGTTGCTTAGAAGGCTGATGACAAAATGTTGGAGAGTGAGTTGGGTAGCAGATAAGGCATGCTCATTTTGTTAAAGAGTGAATGAGGATATTGATCATCTTTTTTTTTGTTGCTCATTTTCAGCTTAGGTGTGGGGACATTTTCGATTATCATGGATAGCGCACCATGACCAGGAATGAGAATGATAATGGAAGGTCACATAGCTATAAGACAAAGAAGGAAAAAGCTAATGTTTTGGATACACTCTGGGGAATTTGGCTTGGAAGGAATGTGACCATCTTCAAAGGACAACATCCATATCTTGAAAATTTTATTGCTTGTATCTTTGGTCTTATGAAGTTTTAGATTTTACACTAAAGGGAGGTGAATGGTGCAGGAAGTAAAAGTGATAAACAATAGAAAATAAAACTCAATTGCACAAACAATCACCACAAGCGACAAGCTATTTTGAAGTGGAAACTCAACTCGGGTAAAAACCATTATCTAAGTCTCTTGATTTAGGATTTTTCGATTTACGTAGTAAATCAAATCCTTTAACACACTAAATGAGGGTAGTGTAACCTCAATTACAACTACATTACTTAGAATCGAGGGTAGTGTATCTCAAACCCCTATTCTTTACGTGAATACTAATCAGTCGGCTCCTAGTTGGTATGCTAAAGCTCAGCCGATTGATTAAATGATGATTTTAGTTGGCACCTCATAATGGTCCAAAGGGATAAAATGGGCCTTTAATAGTCAGATGTCTGTTGACTTGCTATAGAAGGATTCTAACTTTAGAGTTCCCGAACTTGGGATTTTTTATAGTTGGTTGATGCTCGTTACAGTATTAGCTGGTACCTTATAACAAGATAGGTTGACTCCCTACAAGGGTTTTCTTGGAAAAACAAAGCCTAATTAATAGGGTAATTAATGACACAAGTTCCAAGACTTTTTAAACGTTAGAACAACCAACGTTCAGCAATGGGTTGACAGCGGGTTGGTGCCCCATTGAAGGGCAGGTAGATTGGCGAGGCAATTGCTCGACTAGTAAGTGTTTTGGTCGACGCCTTACACCTATTGTGTGCTGTTTTGAGTTATTCAAGGCTTGGATTGGGTTCCCTAGCTGTTCTAACGGTTCACTAAGGTTCTTAACTCTATTTTGGACTCTTTTACAAGACTCTAAGGAAATAAAAGAGCAATAAAATGAATACAAGGATTACAACAATATTTCTAAGTCTTATTCTTCATTCTTCTTTGCCTTCAAGCCTTTTGCTCGAAGCTTTGGCTTGAAGGTTTTTCCTTCAAAGTCTCTTTCACCAAGTGCTTCTTGATGCTTTTACTCAACATCAAGCTCCTTCGTCTCCATGGATTAAGAGCTTGAGCTCTTCCAAAATCTTTAATCAATTGCAATAATTTGAAATCTAATAACTCAGATTGCAATTGTTAAATATGAAATATTTTGTTATCATCAAAACCAAGAATCAAGTGCATTTGCACCAACAAAGTTCTGGGCTACCAATATGTAATTCTTTCCACTTTATTTGGCTTTTGAGTAATATATTTGCTGGGTGATTTTCAACCGCATAATCACCCTTTCCCCTTTCAAAAAAAAAAAAAAAGTTCAGTGTGAAAGATGAACTTGGTCTTTGAATGAAGAGTGGGTATTATTCAGGACGTGGAAATAGCAACTGCGAGTCCATGTATCCAGCCCCATGAGAAGGGTTGGTTTTGATCCAAACCGATTTTGGGTGTTGGATTACTTTCATATTGTTAGTCGGGTGGTATAATGGAATCTGTACTCTCCACAGATGATTAAAGTTCTTGTGATCGTTATAGTTGGCAGAGAGAGATGATGCAAATGTTGCTAAATAGCTAGAATGACGGGATTTGATTTTTCCTTTTTATGAGTGTTTATGTGATGCAAAATGGTAAGTTGTTCATGCAACTGCAGTTCATTAATCTCTTTGAGGTCGATGTCCAATCAAGGGACCATTAAATTTGGGAAATGGTTTACAATATTCTTTTAATGCTTTTATGATATGTAGCATGTATTAGAAGTGCCAAGTGAAAAGAACATATATGGGTTAGCTTGCTTATCTAATTTGCTGTTGAAGATTAGACATTTGTTTTGTGAGAATCCCTGGGGTTGATGACAATGGGAGGTGGGTGCTCACCATGGGATTCATGCGTCAGACTGTGAGGTTTTGTTACACCTGATGTTTTTTTGGGTTAGCACAACATACAATTTTGCAAGTGGATGCTATGATTGACTAAAATCAAGCTTTTAGTGCGTCAAGGAGACAATTGGGTGGCAGTCCATCTTTGTTTTTAAGAGGGTATACTTTTTAAGTTTTTGAGATGGAGAACCAACGGATGTGCATGATTCAGTCAAATTCAACTGTCCTGAGCAGGTTAAATAGGGCGTAGGAGTTTGATGTATGCCATGTGTGCATATTTTGTGTGAAAGATGAATAACATGCAGGGTCTCTTGTATGATAAGGCTTCTGCATGCGCTATGTAATTTTAAATTGTTGATTATGACAAGGTTCTCCTTGTATTGATGTTGCTGATGCCAGTCAACCAACAGCTTTGCAATGGCATGTGAGTGTAGTGAAAAAAGGCCAATTAAAGGAGATATACTGAAATTGCAGCCTGAATGGTGGTATGTTTGAGATGGTCAAAATTTCCCCCAATGTTCAACTTAACATGCAAATATCCAGGTGAGGAGAATATTGTTGGAAAACCTGACAATGCCAACCATTTAACTAACCAATTTTAATGTTTAACAATTCTCCTGCTAATCTGAGATAGATCTCGGCAAGCACTCTTGAAGGGGACCATTCATGTGACCAGAACCGGAACCTCGTGCCGTCTCCCTTGTGGGTGTTGTAATGCAGTCTAACCTTCTGCATAAGATTCTGAAGGGAAGTAAAGAAATGAGAGGAGCCGTTCATTGGAACTCGGCTCTCCTCCCAAACAATGGATACTGAGTCCACCATGCTCCTTAGGTGCACATACCTCATCCTAAAGGATAAGTGGTAAAACCCATCACCTGCACTTGAGGACCATAGAAACCTTCACCTAAGAGCATCAATCCTGCTCACCACCTTTGCCAGGAGCTTTGTGTCGAAAGGAAATAGATAAGGATGGTTGATAGCACCAAGGATAGCAAAACCAATTTGCCTCCCCTTGAAAGCAACCTACTCGTCTAGCCTTGTAATCTTGTTTCTAGTCTCTGGAGGTGAGGTGTCCCATGGTCAATGGGAAGTTCAAGTATTTGAACGGGGTAACCAGTACATGGACCCTTAGGATTTCTCCATACTGCATTGCCATATCGTTGGACATGTCGAAGGCCAACATCCTAGATTTCTGTAGGTTCATCTTCAAACTGGATGCCTACCTAAACACCTCTATGAGAAGTCAGATGGTTTGCGCTTCTTCAATGAACCCTTTGACGAAAATGATGGCATCATCTGCATATTGAATTAGTAGGACCACTGTATCACCTCTGTAGGCTCGAAGTTCCCCAGCCTCATAAAGGGAATAGCAAGCATCTGCCAAGAAGTCAATTGTGAGGACAAACATCATCGGTGGATCCTACCGCACCCCTCTCCAAGGGTGGATCCAACCACCCTAAGGCCTGTCACTAATGAGAACTGTAGCTGACGTCGAGGTGATACAAGTCTTCATCCAAGAGATCCTAGTAAGAGGGAATCCTTTAACCCTGAGAGAGGACTAAAGAAACTTCTAGTCCAAGCAATCGTATGCCTTGGAGAAGTCAACCTTCTAATATAAGGCCTTGGTCCCATCTCTCTTCTATGCAACGAAGATATTTAAGGCAACGATGTAGTTTTCCATAATGGATCTTCCCTTGATAAAAGTAGACTAGGCTGGTCTGATAATTGAATCCAATATAGAAGATAGTCTGAGAGCCAAAGTCTTAGCCACCACCAAGTAGATGGAGTTGGAGAGAGCAATTGGTCTGTAATCCTCAACGTAATCAGCACATTGTCCTTTGGGGAGGAAGAAAAGGAAAAAAGTGATTTATCTTAGTAAAGCTTTTTGCTAATATCATCGACTCGAATATGGTCATAATCTCCCTCTTCACCAAGGACACCAAAACTCCTACAGGAACAACACAGGGAATCCATCTGGACAAGGGGAGCCCTCCTTAAGTGATCTAATCACATCAAGGACCTTGTCCTTCGTAAATGGTCTAGTTAGCTTTGTAGCATTATTTGCAATAAGTCTACATGTCCAGTATCCATCCAAGTGCCACATCTTGTCTTGATTCTGACTGCCCTTCCCATCAGGGATAGAGTCAATCCAATTCCTTATCCTTTTCTCATTAGCATATGAGTGGAAGAATTTAGTATTAAGAGTCTCCCTCTTTAAGCTAGAGCTATTTTGATCCCTATGTTTAGAAGATCTTATCTTTCTTGTCCTTAAGCTGGACCTTTGTGCGTAAGTTGACTTGCTATCTCGACTCCTCAGAAGTAAGGTCCCGAGAGTCCTCTAGTCTGCCAAGTTGTGATATCCCAACAAGTGCATCCTCTCACACTTTTGTATGGGTCTCTTTCAACTCCTTAAACTCCTTCAACTTTTCTAAGAGAAAAAGAGTCTTCTTATGGTAGACTTACGCAAGGTGGCCTGAGGCATTACATTTCCTCTACCATTGTTCAACCTTCTCCCTGAACTTGTCTTTTAGCAGCCATGCCTTCTCGAATTTGAAATAGGTGATCTTCACATCCTTCCCAGAATCCCATGTTAGAGGAATGTGATCCAAAAAGGGGAAGGATAACGCTTTCCCCACGCACAGGGGGAAACATTCATTGAAGGTGATTGAGTTGATCTTGTCAAGACAGGAGTGGGATCCCCCCTCCTCGAAGCTTCTCTAAGAGAACCGATAATTGGGCACCTCGAACTCCATGGCCTCCACGGTAGCCACCCAATGAACAAAATCATCTGTAGCAGATTATCTGGTTAGACATCAGATGAAAGGGTAGCATTAAAATCTCCAGTGCAAAACCAAGCTTCACCTGTCACTTGATCTTGCAACTCAACCCAAAAAGTTGGCTTATCTTCCACTGCACAGGGGCCATAAATGTTGATCACCTTGAAGAAGAAGCCATCTTCCTTCCTTACTAGGTCGACAGAAATGGAAAAGGCATCTTTGTTGACATTTGTCAATGGGAAGTTCTTCATCCTTTCAAAAAGAAAAAGTTCTCCCTACTCCATCCGACCGGTAGGCCTCCAAAACTTCCTACTACGTTAAGGGCAACACACTCATCTAATCGCCCTCCTCCAATCCTCTTGAAAATACTCCGGTCATAGTTTTTCAACTTGGTTTTTAACAGAAGAACAATGTCAACCTTCCACTCCATAAATTATTTGCTAAGGATGCCCCTCTTGTTGGCAACCTTGAGACCACACACACTCCAAGTAGTGATCTTCATTTAGAAATGGTGGAAGCCTCCCTTGTCATGTTCATCCTACGCAGTCTATCATGTGCCACACTCTCCAACGTGCGTAGCTTGGTTATAATGGCAAGCTTCTTCTTCCTTGTTGCCCCTTTCCTGGGTTGGGATTGTAGGAGTGGCGACAAAGGCACCATGTGCTTGTCCACCCACACCACCTTCCCCTCCGACAGGAAGGGCAACGCATTCCCTTCTCTGGTATGTCTTCATGGCTAAAGAGATATCTCTTGTTGAGGATGTCTATTGTGCAAAGTAGCCTCGTCGCTTACTAGCAAATGAGATGAGATGCCGACATAATTGAAAGCACCATCTATTGAAGAAGCGTTAAAATGTGCAGGAAGGGGGAACAACAAGGAGGGAATGATCATACCCATGGGAGCTAGATCTGAGATGTTGTGAAGGAGTTGGATCTAACTTGTAGCAAGGCACTGGGAATGATCCCATCAATTCCTAAAGCAACAAGAAGCTTCCGCTCCTTATTCGCACTCCATTATTAGGTGGTTGTGAAGGGTTGGACTCTTGACCGAGGCCAATAGTCACAGGAAGAAAGGGAATGACCAGGTAGTGGCGTTAGAGTGGTCAAAAACTCTGGTGTAGGGGAAAGCAACATACCTGCTGAAGCTGGATCTAAAGGTGAAGTTAGGGATTAGATTCGGTTGGTTGCAAGGTAGTGGTAGATGAATCACCTGAGAGATTTCCCCTCCATTAATGCAATTGATCTTTGGGACTTTTCCACTTCAATTGTTGGCAGGTGCATCACAAAGGTATCACCACCCCCCACATGTCCACTATCAGAGTAGTCGCGGGACAGGTAGGGTTCTGCATCGAGGTCAACTTGCTTTGCTGAGTCCTTGATCAGGGGTAGGGAAGCCCCCTGATGGCTGGTTGATGGCAGTAGAGACTCTCAATGAAGCAACACAAGTGGTGCTTGAAGTAGGTGGCGAGATGGTGCAACTCTACCCCTTCGTGTAGGTCCTACTGGCAATCCCTTAGCATCAAAGTTGGGTAAGGGCTTTAAGCCCTCGATTGAGGAGATGAGATCAAAGCAAGTGTAGCTAGACCCTAAGAGGATCCATAATCGATTTCGAACCTGTTTAAGGGATTTGGCAAAGGGGTTGGCAGTGACGGGGTTAGAGCACCATGTGTGGTGAGTGTGTCGGAGGCATGAAGGCCAAGAACTATGAACCCCATGTGCAGATTACAAGCCATCCTTATGACTGTTGGACTTCCTAAATTGGTCGCTGGTGGCGCTTAAGACTAGAACATCAACTGGAGCTGCCATAGGACTTGTCGGCCCGATGGAGAACACAAGAGCTTGGCATCAATGATGCCAACAAAACCACCATCGGAAAGCCGCTTGATCGTCCCCACAAGGTGCTTGAAGGTGTCCTCTCTGACCACTAGAAGTTAGGTGGTCCACCTTACTATCGAACTTAAAGTGAGCATTGCTAACCATCGACCTGATGGCTCGCATAGCTGCAGCGAAGGTGGTGTTCCTACCAACCAATGTGGCCTTAAGCACTCACCGTTGATAGATGACCACCCTTCGATCCTTAACAACCTTTTCCACGGATGTCGAATGCAGGCAAGTGGAAGCTTAGTGGCCAAGGCCATGACAGACGTGACAAATGACCTAGCCATGACAATCCTTGGTGAGGTGCCCCACCTGCAAGTAGCATAAGCAAGAGACTTGTAGCACTTAACTCATTGCATCTGCTTGTGGCGACGGCTAGTCACGATAGTCCACTCCCCTCCCTCATCGATCTTGTTGTTAGACTTAAAGAGAGAGAGAGGGATCCTACCGATTACGGTTCATCTCTGGCCTTTACTTAGCTTATTGCCTTCGTTGACGTTGCTCATGAGCAAAGGGCCCATTCTTTTAGATGTTGCTTGACTTCTAGGCTTCTCCCTCTCATAACTTCTCCCAGATCGGGACCTTACTTCTCTCATCCTTTCTAAGTCCCTCTCGGTCGCACCCTTGTTCTCCCTCTCATTCTCCTGCTTGCTGTCCCTTTCATTTTCTCACATCATCGATTCTTTTAGGAATGGTAGTTTCCTCAGGTGCAGATGAAGATGTAGGTGTAGGAGAGGAATCAACTTTAGACTTAGGACAATGGGAGTTACTAGAGGAGGATCTTGGAGCCTATTGGCTACCTTTATATGTTCATTAGATGGAAAAGGAATAGGAATGATAACCATGTCTTGATGTTAGACATGATGACATGAGAACTCGACATGCAAAAGTAGGGAACTAACTCAAAGGTGACACATGCATTGCCATAATGTTACATTATGGCTTGATGGTCTTTTTATTATGTTTTTATTTCATTAGATTTTTGTTGTATTTTTTCCTCACCTCTCTATATATAAAGAGGTGTAGGATTGGCTTAGTAAAATAAGACTTATTTTCTTCAACTTTGTATCAGAGCTAAGTTGGGGACTCTACCAAGAAAAATCCTAACCCTACCTCAAACCCCTCCACTGCTGTCATCGCCGCCATTGCAACCACTGACGGCGGCATTAGCGTAGCAGTAGCAGCACCATCGCTCGATGCCGTCGTCGCTGTAGCAGTAGGACCACTGCTCGGCATCGCTGCCCAAGTGTTGTAGCAATAGCGCCTCTGCTCGATGTCGCCTCCTAGCGTTGCAGTAGTAGCGCCACCCTCCTACGTTGCCGCAACAGGTGCTGCGTTGTTGCCCAACACTGCAGCAGTAGGGGCAGCGTGCGGCAGAGGGAGGCCCAGACCGCTTGGCATCGCCACCTTCTCTCTGCTGGGTCACTTTCGGTAGTAGGGAGAGGGCAGTAGGTCGTGGGTCTCTAGCAGTTTCTAGGAAGGCTTTTGTTGCCTTGGTGATGGAGTTCTAGATTAAGAACCTTCCTACCGGTGTAGTGGTGCAACACCAAATTGCGATATGATTTTTTCCAGATTTGTGGTTTGATTTTGGGGTGTGTAATCCTCTTGATGATTTTTGGGGTGTGTATTCTCCTTATTGGATGATTCTTTGGGTGTGTATTCCCCTGTAAAGTGTTGACGATATGGTGTGTGGATTATGGGGTGTGTTTTTCTGATATTGGTGTTTGATATAGAAATTCAGATCTACAATTTGTGATTTTTCTGTGTGTTTGGAGTTAGTATGGCTTCATCAGCAAAATCTGAGGTGTCTTCAAGACAGAGTGTAGAAAGTGGAGTGGCTTTGATTGCGAAACTAGATGAGACCAAGTACCCATAGGTCTCAAAGCTTCATTGTTACTGTGGAAGGTCATGAGAAGAAACATGTGCTTATGGAAGTACGACTAGAGCAGAAAGCAGGGTAGTATGCAACCTGAAATAGAGATGATGTTATGGTGAGGGCTTTGGATCTTGAACAGTGTTATTCTCTGCATTGGAGATGAAACTATGTATTACACTTCAGCCAAGGAGATGTGGGATGGCCTGAAGGTTGCTTATTCACATGAGTTGAATTCAACTCAAGTATTCCGGATACACTATGATCTATGCCATCTCAAGCAGGAGTCAATGAGTCTGCCACAGTATTACTCTACTATGAAGGGATTGTTGGAAAAATATAATGTTTGAAGGTCGATGTGTACATCTACTACATGTAAGGATTACAGGAAGGAGTTCGCAGCCGTATGTTTCTTGCAGGGTTAAGTGATGATTATTCTGCTGCTCGTTCTCTGATTCTTACTCTCTCTGAGCTTTCTTCTATTGAGGAAATTTATAGGAGGCTGAGCAGCTTGCAAGTTCAGTTTACTCATGATATAGTTGCCACTAATACATCTTCTGCCCATGCAGCTGTAAGCACCTGTGGTGGTCGGGGTGGCTTCTTCCGTGGTAAAGGTAGAGGACGTGGCGATGGTACACGTGGCAAGTTGACATGCACCTATTGTGGGAGGATTGGCCATGTTGAGGCCAAGTGCTGGAACAAGCTCGGAAGGCCTACTATGGCCACCCAAGCTACTGTGACACCTGCTCTTGTGACTTCTACTGGAGCCTCTCACTCTTGCAGATGATGATTATGATGCAGTGGTACAACCAAGGTTTGAAATGTCGATTTCGATGTTCGATGAAATTCAAAGTGTGCATTTCGTGGTCATGCCGAGGGCATGTCGTGGAAATGCCCATTTTTCGATGATAGATTTCGATGATTTTGATGGCCCGAAGATGTCATTTTTGAGGCATGCCGAGGGCATGCCAACAAAAATGATAGTAGTCAAAGTGATATTAATTTCAAGAAAATCAAATGCTGATTATGTAACAATGAGAGTGTTACATCATAATATTCATATATAACATGACAATACCATGTTAAAGTTCAATAATGAAATATCAAATATTCTTACCATGTTAAGAATGTAGAGAATTTAAGAATGGAAGAATACAAAGAATTTAAGAATACAAAGCATTGAAGAATGAAAGAATCAAAGTATATAGTTTCAAAGTAAAAGATGAAACCGTAGTCTTAATGCATCAGAAGTCGGGACTTGGAACTCGAAAGTCAAATTTCACCAGAACCAAGAGTGTCCTGCTGAATCCATATCTCTATCATGGGTACTATCACTACTTGATTGATACCATCGTTGACTATTGTGTCGATCAATATTTTGAATGTATTCACAGTAACTCTCCCAAGACATATATGAATACATTGTCTGATAATCCATTATGTGCTATTTGTACTCATGTTCATTTATATTAACCAAAATTCCAAGACGGGGAAATCTACTATCTGTGTATGGTTTGTCACGTGTACGATTAGTTGTACGTGTTTGGGATAATCTTGTTCTGGAACCATCTTGCGATGATTGTGATCTTGTTGGAATTTAAGGGGGAGCTTGGGGTTGGAATTAAGGAGCAAAATGATCTTGGAAGGTACCATACCCATATAGGTAAAGAATATTTACTCCCACTTCCAGAAGTGTAACATTTCCTGACTCAGCGTATGAATATGATGGATAATTATATGAAGGTGGTGGTGGTGCAAATGACTACAGATACGATGGTTGAGCGTACGAAGATCCCATCTCATGTCCTGTGTCGTATCTCATGTCATATCCAAATCCATGTGCTGAAGAACCAAAAAGCTGATCACCAATGCTCATTGAACCACTTGAGCTCAAATCCTCCATGTAGGCATCGTGACTTCAATATCCTTTGTAATCTATGGGTGGTGGACTTGAATTTGGAATATGTTCGCCATGGATATTGATGTGTCGTTCATCATATTCTCTACCACCCTGAGTTTGCACTTGATCATCACGTCTTCCTCTGTTGGATGATCGTTCTGATCAAGATCCTTCTATTATTACGAATGCATCTGCATCTGAGCCATCATCTGAGTCATCCTTTGAGGTTGAAGACAACTGTAATAACTGTTGTTCTTCATCCTCTTCATCCAGCACTCTTATAGGAAATGTATAACAACCAGATCTTTCCATATATCCTTCAACATCGGCACCCATTTTCTTTGACAACTCTGGATCTCGCCTTCCCCTAACATCCATTACATGTTCTCCTTTAATGTCATTTATTCAAATTTCTAGCACATTATCTCTAGTTCGAAAAATGTAGGCCATATCAATTGAATCGACCATTTTGTTCTATTCAAAACCCTCAATGTGCCTCATTCGTAACCTTGTGTTGTAGTAGATGTACATAAGGTCATTAAGCTTGTGAATTCCAAGCTTATTTCTTTTGGAATGGATAAGGTTAAATGTACTTTAATTTCTTTCGCATCCACCAGCAGATGATGTTTGTGATAACACTTTAACAATCACCTGCCGTAAATTTGGAGCTTCTGTTGCATATTTCGCTGTAGGGATAACATATTTGAGTCATAAATTGGATATTATATATGAAATGATTATTAGTAAATATTAATATTAAAGGGATACCCATAATTACCAGGATGAGTACTCTTAATGGCATATTGTGTCATATAACTCTCAAAAAGATTTCATCATTTCTTTAAATAATTTAATCTATAATATGTTGACATAAAGATATGTCAAATCTTATTTAAGCTTCAAATTTCAAGCTAAATTTGCCTACCTCATTCATGCATGCTATTTGCGTAGTAGTTGTAGGAGAGCTTTTGAACTTTTTGCACGGCTTGAATGAGATCTTTACGTATGCCAAGGTGGCGTTTATAGTTAAATTTTGAGTTGAAATAATAACCTATGATAAAAGATAATTAGTTGTTAAAGGAATAAAAAATTACTCCAATAAGATAAATTTATGATGAAATATACTTACCGGCAATGTGAAGTGGGTGGGATAACATGTTTCTCCTTTCTCTTATTATCTTTAAGAATGACTCTTTAGCTCTTCCTGCTACTTCTTTCATCTTTTCATACATAATTTCCATTGCTTGGTACATGTAGCCCATCGTTGGTTTCTTATCTTCATTCACCAACTTCGAAACTAATACGACGGGTTCTATAATACAAGTAATGTGGATGCAATTATTTCAAAATCATGAATTGTTTATTAAGTCCTCTGCATCCTTCCGACCTTGTGTCTTAGTTTCTGTAATGCCAAACCAATTGCTAAAATTTACTATTGACTTCAACCCAACTTTATCGTCCACAATACTTTGCAAGGTAATGTAATTTGTAGCAAATCGTGTTATTCTAGGATGCACTAATTCGCTATTGCAATGTTTCCTCATCAATGACAAGACATGCCCATGATTGTAAATAAATGATGTAATTGATCGGACCTTGTCACAACAGATGTAATTGACTTCCTCTTTCCAAAATCCTTCAAAATTAAATATGCACAGTGTGCAGCACATGACGTCCAAAATATTCCATATTTATTTGATTTCATAATTTTTTCTCACCTTCTTGAAGTTGCTTCCATTGTTCGTAATAATCTGAATGATATGTTCCTTCCCAACTTTATCAATCGCATCCTTCAATAAGGAATAAAGGTACTTATAATCTTTCACTTTATTCGATGCATCCATGGATTTGAAAAACATAGAT
Organism: Thalassia testudinum; assembly: GCA_037157565.1. Classification (NCBI taxonomy): domain Eukaryota; kingdom Viridiplantae; phylum Streptophyta; class Magnoliopsida; order Alismatales; family Hydrocharitaceae; genus Thalassia; species Thalassia testudinum. The sequence goes on along the minus strand of JAZHRO010000025.1, from coordinate 53,083,759 downwards.
CTTCCATCATAATAAATAAGTTAATGAGATGCCTCATTGTAAAACTAGTCCAACCTTCTGTCATCAGTGTAACTTCATAATGGGGCTACATATTTTTCAACTCAGAAATAGTCACTTAAATTTGCCTTCACCATAAGCATGCATTTGCTCATTATTTCACATGTTGTGGGAGCCTTAACCCCCTTCCGAAACTGAGCGCTGACGTCAATAACATTTTGCAGCCATGGCTCGTCTGCGATGTTAGCTGCCAGCCCACGAACCGAAACTAAGCCCGTGACTACTTTACCAACCTTCTTTCTTGCATTCCCAAAAATTCTTTTAATGGTTTTTTGTTTTGGACATGCTCTCTCCCAGGATCCCTTTGGTGCTACCAGCTCGAAATAAACCACACAAATCCATTTTTTATTTTTTGGGTGGATGTGGCGGTGGTCTTGAACCTGAACCCAACGTTTTAAATGTCGATATCGATGTCGTATCGACAAGTCAAAAAGGGGATATGTCGGAGATATATTAGGGATATGTCGTTGATATTGGTGAATTTTGAGGAAAGGCTCAAAATGACCTAAATGTCACAAATTTAATGAAAATTTACATTTTAATAACTACTACATGCATAAAGAAATGGCTAGAAGATATAATAAATTTTGAATAAAAACATAATAAAAATATGTTACTGGCATATCAACAGTCATATCATAGCAATGGAAAGAAAATGTACATAACATGAAAATTAATGTGCAGACATTAATCTAGCTAATAATCAAGTATATTAAGAGATTTAATTTCAGGATTAACAATAACCAAGGTTAAAACTTGGTCATTTAGGCTACGAAATCACCACAAAATTGAAGTTTAATCAAGGATTTTACTAAATTAATGTGCAGACAATATTAATCTAGCCAATAATCAAGTATATCAACATATGTAATTTTGGGATGAATGGTAATTAAGGTTAAAAACATGGTGATTTAGGTCACAAAATCATCATTTTTGGGATGAATAGTAATTAAGGTTAAAAACATGATGATTTAGGTCACAAAATCATCACCAAATTGGGGTTTAATCAGGGATCGTACTAAATTAGTGTATGATAACATTAATATAGCAAATAATCAGGTATATGAAGAGATTTACCTTCGGCATGAATAGTAATTGATGTTCAAAACATGGTGATTTGGACCTAATAATGGAAATAAATTGAAGAAGAGGGTGCTTACCTTGTCAAGAGATGAGACGAGGTCGAAAATCACCCAAAAAGTTGTACAAGCAAATTTTAGAGGTGCAATAAGGTGGTTGCAATGTGGAAGAGAAGTAGCAAGGGAAATGAAGAGGGCAGCAATAGAATTAGCTAACATTGGCAACATATCGCCCATGTTGGGCACCTTGTCGAAATAATAGAAATTGTGTTGGACTCCAATTTTAATGATGTTGTTGATACCACTCGCTATTGGTGACATATCGACCGATATCAAAGAAAAAGATATAGGGGAGAAGGGGGTGTCGATATCTCTTGGCCGTTGATATCGACATATCGACGATATATGTCGCCGACATCTTTCCTTGGTGATGTATCATTGATATATTGGAAAAAAGATATTCCCGTGATATCGATGAGTCATGTTGTAGATATGGATATATCGCTGATATATCAAGATATCTATTTTCATGCCTGAACCACGACCACCAGTATCTGTATACCTCATGCTCTATGTTCTTCGATCACCTGCTAAAACTTGTCATTCGTGCTCACTTCTGAGTGAGTCTTTCATTGCTTGTCTGAATTGTCTCATCTTCCTTGGATCTGTTTCCACATTACTTGGATATTCATAGTCTTCATCCGAGTCAGAGTTTACATCGTAATAATCTTGATAGTTACTAAACAGGGTCTCACGAATTACTTCTTTTGATGTCTATTTTATTACTTTCTTCTCTCTTTGACGTCATTGACTCAGAAATCAATTCACGAACATCATCTGGATAATCCTTACATTTTGCAACATTCTTGTTGTCACCAAGTAGGTGATGCTTGAATTGTGTAATTCCACCACCCTTTATCTGTTTTCCATAGAAATTACATTCTATTATCTGTTTGCTTCAATCTACCAATTTGGTGCAATACAAGCATCCAATGTTTTTCTTATCCTTTTCGACGTTACCGCTCTACTTGCTCCAACAGCTTTGCCTTTTCCAGTTATATTGTTCTTGCACAGCTATTTTACATTTACTTCATAATTTATAATCATTGTATAATACATTATAATTCTACCTTAATTTGATTGGCTATCTAATTCAATTAAGTAAGCAAATTCTACTTTAAATGGTTGCACCTGCTGGATCTAATCTAAGTCTTACCAGGCTTGATTGGATTACCCCGACCCTTGAATTACTTGGCCGTTTAGATGGGTGGGATCCCCTAGGACATCCCGCACAGTAGAACACCACTAGAGGTGAATGCGGTTACCGCATTGACCCATTTTGTCACCGGTTGGTCCAGGTGGACAAGACTTCAGAATGACCCAATTAAGTCTAATCTGACTTAGACAATTTTCTAACTTAGTTGGCACGTCTACTTTATTTTAGGCTTGGGTAGAATCGTACTTTTTGGAATGTCGTGGGCGTTAGGAGGTGGTGTCCTTATTAATCAATTAAAACATTGTGAAGTGTATGTGAAACTACAATCAAGTTTAATCATGAGTTTAGATAATTTCCAAAAGTAGAGATTCGAATGAAAATTTACAAATTATAAAAAATATGACATGCGAGTTTGTAAGTAAATTGGAATTTGAAATTGAAACATTATAAATTCATAGCATAATGTGTCTTTACTCGAAAGTTGTAATCGAAACCTTATCCGTACTGTCATTATTAAGTTAATCGGTGAGTCGCACTATCGTCTTCGTGTGGTTTGTTTAATTTGATTAGTTTTTTATTGAATATTTTATGAGTTTTTATAATTACGTTCGTCGGTAACGTACTGTGCAGATCATTTGATTCGTTACATTTTATTATTTATTTAATTTTTACAACTGGTGATGCACGAATGAATTTGTCGATTGATATTTTGTAGGTTTTTATGATTACGTTCGTCGGTGATATATTGTGCGAATCATTTGATCCGTTATATTTTATTGTTTGTTTAACTTTTACAACTGTCGGTGCATAAACGAATTTGTCGATTAATATTTTATGGATTTTTAATGATTACGTTCGTCGATGATGTACTGTGCAAATTATTTGATTCGTTATATTTTATTATTTATTTAATTTCGTTGCGTGAACAAATTTATTGATTAATATTTTATAGATTTTTTATGATTACATCTGTCGGTGATATATTGTGCGAATCATTTGATTCGTTACATTTTACAACTGACGAAGCGCGAATAATTCGTCGATTAATATTTTATAGATTTTTTTATGATTACGTCCTTGTTAATCAATTAAAATATTTTGAAATCCGTGTCAAACAACCATAATCAAGTTTAGTCACGTGTTTGGATAATTTGCAAAAGTAGAAATTCGAACAAAATTTGCAAATTACAAAAAATATGACATGTGAGTATGTAAGTAAATTGGAATTTGAAATTTGAACATTATAAATTAATAACATAATGTGTCATTACCAGAAAGCTGTAGTTGAAACTTTGTGCTTAATAATTTTTGCAAAAAACTAACTCACCGAGTTAATGACTCGTCAGTCAGCAATAAATGATAATATCCACCAGTAGCAAATCGTACAGTGAATTGGGATTGTGAGCTCAATCGATGTGTCTGTGAATGTGAGTTCTATTGTGAAAATCGATAGTTAATATTTATAATCAATCGTTTCGAATTTTTTAATGTAATTTTTATAATAAAGTCTGTCGGTGAGTCGTACTATCATATAGTTCGTTTCATTTAATTAGTTTTTTATTGAATATTTATAAAGCTACTTGTCAATGACACTCCCATCGATGTGTGAACGAATACGTTGATTAATATTTTATAGATTTTTTATGATGATGTCCGTCGATGATGTAATCATTTGATTCGTTACGTTTTCTTCATTGAATTTTTACAATATTCGATGTGCGAACGAATTCGTCGATTAATATTTTATGGATTTTTTTACTATTACGTTTGTTGGTGACGACATGACGTACTATGCGAATGTACAAGTACAACTCAGTGTACATTGTATAACTCAATGATTGCTCAATAAATCAATAATTGCTACCAAGTTACAAGCAGCAAGCCAACAATGTTGCACGGCACGGTTGCATCAAGTGCGGCTACGGAGACTACGACAGCGGTAGCTGAGCTACAGAAGTACGGAGTGATAGCATGTCAACGTCACAGTGGTAGCGGTAGCGGTCGGAGCAGCGTCATCAGAGCGGTAACAGCGACGACGGCTAGTAGTGATAGTGGTTGGAGCAACAACATGGTGGCAGTTGGTGCTGCAGTGCAACAACAGTGGCAGCACAGAAGAGCAGCAGCGATAGGCAGTGCAGCGAAGTGGCCAGGGGCGGAGCAGTAGTGCGCAACAGGCCCAGGCGGAGCATTAGTGCGCAATAGGCTCAGGTAGAGCAGCATTGGCATGTACATGCCGCCGTGTCGACCATATTGTTGCCATGTCGTTGATATGGTTAGCATATCGGCAAAATTCCTTCTTTTCGACAACTGAACCACGTCGGCATGGTGACTTCGATAAAATGTCATTTCGGTGACGTCTGCATTTAAAACCTTAGGTACAACGCCTGGCACAGTTGACTCATGATTAGCCACAGTCTTCAGGCACAACGGCTTATGCATCAACTTCAGGTATGGGTAATATTTGGTTGATAGATTCAAGTGTTTTTATCACTTGTATGGGAATCCCCAGTGCTTTGGAGGTATATAGGAGGTCCATCAGGACGCTCGATCCAGCTTACAGATGGTAGGCATGCCCTCATTTCTAGAAAAGGGGGGTGTCAGTTTCTCCCACTTTACGCTTATTAGATGTGTATTATGTTCCTGATATGGCTATGTAGTTGCTCTCTATTAGTACTATTACAAAGCAATTGAATTGTTGGGTCATTTTTGATGCTGTTGGGTGTTTTTCAGGACCACATGATTGGGAGGACGATTGGTGGTGGACATGAGGGGGGTGTGGACCAGCTAGTGCAGAATCCAGTTGCAACAGCTTGTCAGACGAGTCCCGCTGGGAGTGTCTTGCAGTGGCACATACGATTAAGTCATTCGTCTCTGGACAAGCTATGCTGGCTCTTTCCACATTTGTCACCAGCTATGAAGATTTAGTGTGATGCCTGCTAGTTAGGGAAGCACCACAAATCCAGTTTTCCAGTTTCGACGCATCCTAGTAGTTCTGCTTGTTTTGACTTGATACATTGTGATGTTTGGGACCCTAGCCTTGTGGCAGATAGACAAGATATCGTTATTATATGATTCTAGTGGATAATTTTTCTTGCCTTTGGTGACTATTTTCGATGAATAATAAATATGATGTTGGTACTATTATTCAGCATTTTGTGGCTTTTGTGAAGAACCAGTTTGGGATATGCATTAAAACTATTAGAGTTGACAATGCCTTAGAGTTTTGCAGCAAGCAGTTGACGGGGTTTTACAGCTCTCTATGCATTGTACATCAGACCTCTTGCTCCTGCACATTACAGTAGAATGGGGTTGCAGAATGAAACATAGACACATTCTGGATACAGCTCGAGCGTTACTTATTCAGAATAGTATACCACATACTTACTGGAGAGATGCAGTACTTACAGCCTGTTACCTTATTAATAGGCTTCCTTCGTCTATTATCCACGAGCAAGTGTCATGGACAGTGTTATACCTTGATGCATAATTGTTTCCTGTGCCTCATAAGACATTTGACTGTGTAGCTTTTGTCCACTTGCTTGGACCTGGTTGGGGTAAGCTTGCTCCTAGAGTAGCTAAGTATGTGTTTCTTGGATATTGTCGCGCTCAGAAAGGATATAGATGTTTTGATCCCATCTTTAGAAAACACTATATTAGTGCGGACGTTACATTTTAGGAGTCTTTCTTTTTTCTCCACATCGGGATATCACTTACAGGATGTGGAGACTGCTGTGCTTATGCTTGTGCCTCCGGTATCTATAGATGACTTTGCCATTAAAGGCAGAGATGTTACCTTCTCAGAGCAGTTTATGATCACATTCAGAGTAGTACCACTAGATGAGAGGACATTCAAAGACGTTGCATATTAGATACCTGTTAGTTATAGAGAGAAGCATACACACATACCCCCCTTTAATGACCATTGAACCACCATCATCCTCCCCCGTTCAAGTATATGTTTAGCCATTTGACAGTGCTTCTCCTGTTGATATTTCCTCACTAGTATGTTTACTGTTGCAGTTTTTAGCTCGACACTTCCTACTTCATATCAGCAAGCTTTACTTGACCCTCACTGGAAGTTGGCTATGGAAAAGGATATGTCTGCTCTCTGAGACAGGGAGCTTGCTCCGTTACCTTCTAGTGTGCATCTTGTTGGGGCTAGATGAGTCTTTGCCTTGAAATACAATCCGGATGTGTCTGTTTTTCGGTATAAAGCTCATCTTATGGCCAAAGGATTCACCCAAACCTATGGGGTAGATTTTTTTGACACTTTTTCACCGGTTGCTTCTTCTCCACGATCCGTATGCTTGTTTCTGTGGTAGCACGCTATGGATGGGCGTTACATCAACTGGATGTCAACAATGCATTCTTATATGGGGATCTTCAGGAGGAGATATACATGCAGCAATCTCTGGATTTTGAGGTTTAGGGGGAGTGTTTGCAGGCTTAGCAAGGTTATTTATGGCCTTAAGTAGAGTCCTCGTGCTTGGTTTTAGCGCTTGCCAGAGGCCTTGGATGTAGTTGGGTTGCAGAGGTCATCTTTTGACCATTCCTTGTTTGTGAGGAAGACCAGTAGTGGTACTGTGGCTTTACTTGTTTATGTGGATGACTTGATACTCACAGGTGATGATGCAGCTGGTATTTCTTAGGTGAAGTACTTAGCTTGCTAGTTTGTCATGAATGACCTTGGGAGGCTCAGGTATTTTCTTGGCATTGAGATTGCTATGAGCAAAAAGATATTGTTATGCCATAGAAAAAATATGCTCTAGACATTTTCCAGGCCTGCTTGGGTCCATGGGTCTAATATCCTTGTGGATCCAAAGGCACACTTATTTGATGGTACAACAAAATTGATGGATAAAAAGGCCTATAGACAACTAGTGGGAAAGCTGTTATATTTGACCATTACGAGGTCAGCTATTAGTTTTGTAGTAGGTAAGCTAGGTCAGTTCTTAGACAAACCTATTACTGATCATTGGCAAGCAGTGATGCAGGTGTTGAGATACATCAAGGAGTGTCGAGGTCGTGGTCTTCTGTTCCAGAAGAGAGCTCCTATGAGTGTTGCTTATTTTGACGCTGATTATGCTAGTGATATTGGGGACAAAATATCTATTATTGGTTTTTGTACATTTGTAGCAGGAATCCTTGTGACTTGGAGGAATAAGAAACAAAGTGTGGTGTCACGTTTGAGTGTTGAATCAGAATACTGCGCCATGGCATACAAAGCAGTGGAGATGATCTGGATATGGTCATTGTTGCTTGACTTGAATGTTACAGTTGATGAGCTTATGGAAATGTATTGTGATAACAAGGTTGCAACCTATATAGCGAACCATTTTATGTTTCGTGAGAGAACTAAGTATGTGGAGGTGGATTGTCATTTTACCAGGAGTCTTATCCAGCAGGGGTTACGATGTACTGCTTGCCTTGCTTCTTTAGATTAGACTGCAGATATGTTTGTTAAGTTATTTCTCTTTGTGTTTGAGAAGTGCAGTGACAAGCTGAGCATGGTGGATATATATGCTCCAACTTGAGGGAGAGTACTACGTTATGTCTTGAGGGTCTTTTTATTATGTTTTTATTTCACTGGATTCTTGTTAAATTTTTTCCTCATTTCTATATAAATAGTTGTAGGATTGACTTAGTAAAATAAGAAGTCTTATTTTCTTCGGCTCATAATGATACCAACCAATGGGGTCATAGCACCTATAGTCTTTAATATTTGAATACTCAATGAAGGTACACTTAATTGCCAAAGGAGTGAGTTTATCTTTGTTTAGACCAAAGAGACACAACCAAGCACTTTTGTGGAACTACAAAGAGCTTATGGTTGGGAAACAAAATGGAAATGGAATCACGGAACCTGTTCGTCAATGATAGTTGAAGGCATCTTGTTGATTGAATAGCAAGCAACATGCACTACAACCCTGTCTTAAGAGAAAGATACATTGTTATGTATCAAAAGGGTTCTCGCTACATCCAAGACATAATGGTGTTTTCTCTACTACATTGTTTTGCTAGGAAGTATAATGCATTGCTGATCTACTGAATAATACCATAGGATCGATAGAAAATATGAAGAGAATAGGTGCCAAACTCCAAAAAATTTAGTTGATTGAATGATTTTTACATTAGTCCCAAATCGATTCTTTAATTTCAATAAGAAAATTTTGATTACATTTCCTACAGTAGATTCCAATTTCAAGAGGAACACCTTTAACACTCTAGAAAAACCATCAACCACAAGATAGTGTTTGCCCCTTCTTGATTGGAACACAACCAGAATCTTAGACATTCGGATGAAGTAACTTAAAAGCAGACTTAGAACTCCAACCTGTTTTCTAGTGGGGAATAAACTCCTACAATGTTTTTCCAATTGAAAAGCCTTATAATTGAAAGTAGCAGTGGGTTTAATATGTGGTATTGTCTGATGAAGCTTGAACAATGGAAGGTGATCGAACTATAGGTGCTATAAGTCTCCTGAAGGAAGAGAAACATGACCAGCATATGGTGAGTGCAAGAAATGGTAGACACCATCTTCCTTATGGCCACAACTAATCGCTTGCCTTGTCAATACATCCTAAAAAGGGTGTCAAATATGGCTTTACATTTAGCACCTTTGTAATTATACTAATGGAAAATAAACTCAAGGGAAAATCTGGTGCAACAAGAATGTTCTCTAGTCTTATATGTGGGATAAACTATACCTCCTCCCATTGACCAGTGATAGGAGAGTGCCTCCTATTGGCATAAGTATAGTTTTATCAGATGGGACATGCTTTAATTTGGTAAACTGTTTAGTGTCGTCACTTGTATGTCAAGACGTGCCAACTAGACAATCTAGGAATCAACTAGACAATCCATGCCCTTTATACTAATTTGACTGGTAGCATAAGTTAGAGAAATGCCTAAAGAGTCGGTAAAGGCAACAATATTGGAATTCCTTGTGCAAGAACTTGAAGTGGTTGAGGTAGGAGCAATAAATATGCCATGTTGATTGAACTTTTGAATAAGCTCATCGTACTTAGATTTGGTGGTGAGAGCAGTCTTAGGCGTTGACTTAGGTGTAATGACCTGATATGCACTAACAGGCTTCCGATGCTTGGTGTAATAGGTGTCCTCTATGTGGTCAAGCTTTCCATAATGTGAGCACTGGGGTTGATCACATTTTTGACCCCTATGACCATGTCCAAGAACATGAGTGGAGGATAAAGTGCCTCTACCTCTTTCCTAAGAGACATGTATAGTTGGCACGTGCTTTATGCGGGGGAAGGAAGAGAAACTACAAGTCTACTCAATCAACTATAGGCCTCCTCTATAGTCAGTATCTCTTGCCTCGCAAATGTTGACTAGACATTTGTATGGTATTGAATGAGGGTTATCCCATCCTGCCTCATGTGAGCAATTTCGTGATGAAGTTGAAGGATAGTAATAAGAATTTTATTCGGTAGTGAAAGGAAAAGAGAGAGAGAGAGATCAAGAAAGTATAGAGCTCCGGCTTAGGACAACTACTCCTATACCAATATAGAATGAGGTGTTTTGTCTTTAATGGAATCCGGACTCTCTATATATAGGAGAGTCTAATGGGCAGAAGAGTATTATGTCCTCAAGAAGCAAGTTTCTCTATATGCTAGATTTAGGAGATTATGATGTAAATCTTGCTTTTAAGATGTGAATTCTTTATTTCATTCTTAATTTCTTTGTAATCATGAAAGCTGGGTATGGAAGGTTCAAACAATAGCCCCCTTCGTATAAATGATTGGAGTTTTGAACTGAGCTTAACTTGCAGGGGTACCTTGGTTGAACCAATACAGATTGACTTCTGAATAACTTCTCACTGATCTGCATGTTTTGAAGATTATTTTTTCATTCTGTCATTATCTTTCTAGATTGATTTTTTTATTTATTGTTTTTCTTTGGGCCACTTTTCTTCTGTGGTATAAAATTTACATGACTCAGAAGATTGCTTCTTTCTGACAGTGCCACAATGGACATACACTCTGTTCAACCTGCAAATCTCGAGTGCACAATCGATGTCCCACATGTAGACAGGAACTTGGCGATATCAGATGTTTAGCACTGGAGAAGGTTGCAGAGTCACTTGAACTTCCCTGCAAGTACTGCTCCCTGGGCTGCCCAGAAAATTTTCCATACTACAGTAAGCTTAAACACGAGGCTCAATGCAACTTCAGGCCATACAACTGTCCATATGCAGGATCGGAATGCTCTGTAGTTGGTGATATTCCTTTCTTAGTTGCACATCTGAGGGATGACCATAAAGTAGACATGCATAGTGGCTGCACCTTCAACCATCGATATGTGAAATCCAATCCCAGGGAAGTGGAGAATGCAACATGGATGTTAACGGTAAGGATTTAGAAATAAATTTATTTCTTTTATGCTTGTCATTTTGGAACTTGTCATTTTCATGCCATGAATATAGTTCTTACGAAAAAAAAAATATGTTCCCAATTTGTTAATTTTTATCCACTGTCCGCATCTTTGCTATCTAGGAATGTGGATACTATAAGATCCTAAAATGTATTTGAAAAAAGCAATCTACCATTTGTGACTTAGCCCAATGCTCTATATCAATTATGCTCATTTCTTCATATCCAGGTCTTAGCTACAAGCGGGTTAGGCCTCTATGCTCTTTTCTTGCACTCATTCACTTGCTATAGTGGGTTTACAGGATATGTTTAGGAAGAAAATTGGTGATTCTATGCACACTTTTCCTTCTTTAAGTTTGAGAAATTAGGTCCAAATAGCAAAGAAGCTAAAACGACATTTTTTGAAAGAAAATTAAAAAAACATTAGAAAAGAAATAGGAAAAGGAATAATAAAACATAGAAAACAAGAGTGATTTCTTGATGGAAAGTAGTACTTTCAAAAATAAAAGGAAAATCTTGAGAGAAAGTAGGAGAAAGATGCCAGTTAACCTAATCTATGTAGCATTTTCCCAAAAAAAAAATCTTGAGGGAAAGTAAAAGAAAGATGCCAAATAACCTAATCTTCACATAGATACTAGATTATATGGGAAGAACTGGACAAGTACTTCCAATGTGATTATTTGACGATGATATCTTCCAATGCCATTTTCTTGGAGAAAAATCTCAACTAGCATTGGAAACTACTTTCTGATGTGCATCCTCGAGTAAGTTGTATGGCAAGTGTTTCACAGGCAATAACTTTTGCAAGGCTTCATTTTATGACCCCAATCACTTGGTATTCTATTTCAGATTAAAATAGATCTTGCATGGGTGATTTAAACCGAGGAATATGGATCTTGTGATTGTTGACTCAGAGTAAAAAATGAGAACAATGGACCTCACTGTATTGAGTTGAAGGGTGAAAGAGCTAGAATTGCTCTCTAGCAGGAAAGGTAAGGTAGACTTGTTGATGGCAAAGAATGAAGAGTGAAGGGGTGGGAAGGGTGGAAAAGTCCCTATTCTGACACTGTCCATATGCAAGCATGCTTTGTCCACGTCTAAGTTGGTACTAGTAAACAAAGCTAATTAAAAGAAAGCAAAATGAACACCTGTATGTTTCCTTAAAAAAATGCTTACCATTCTAAACGTCAACTCTTAGTTGAAATTTAGAATTGATCAAAACCAAGATGTCTGGCCTGGTTGTTTTGTGCATGTGCCTTCTATTCTTGAACGTGGGTCTTTTCATCTTTGCTAAAACTTTAGTTATGTAATACAAGTTGGTTGGTTATTGGACCTTGCCAAAGATGCATATATCTCATTTTACAGGAGCAGTTAAATTATATCGAAATCAGTTTCAGTTTAGTCTCTTATGAACACCCAGAAGCCATCAGAGTCTTGCATTGCTGGTAATTTGTCCTTGATTCTAATAATTGCTTACGTTCTTGGTATTAATGATGCTTGTTTGCAGGTGTTCCATTGCTTTGGTCAGTATTTCTGTCTGCATTTTGAGGCATTCCAGGTTGGGACTGCACCAGTATACATGGCATTTCTCCGCTTCATGGGTGATGAGGACGAGGCAAGAAATTACAGTTACAGCCTTGAGGTAGGGGGCAATGGTAGAAAGTTGACATGGGAAGGAACTCCTCGTAGCATCCGTGATAGCCACCGAAAAGTACGAGACAGCCATGATGGCCTCATAATTCAGAGGAACATGGCACTCTTCTTTTCTGGTGGTGACAGGAAAGAGCTCAAATTGCGTGTCACCGGCCGGATATGGAAGGAGCAACAGAACCCTGATCCTGGTGCCTGTGTACCCAACCTCTGTAGTTAAGTGGTCAGAACCTGAAACACTATCTTTAATTGTGGCTATATGTTTCTGCATATTGTGCTCTCTTGCACTACTTTGTGTTCCTCTTGTTATCTTGTGTGCTCTTTGTAAATGTCCTATGTATGCTGAGAGGATGAAGCTAGCCCACTCGTTGAGAAGATCGTATAAGTACGTTAGCTTGAACTTTGCTCTCAAAGGGAAATTTTATAGTTTTTATGTTTCCCAATTCCTGTGCTGCTTATGCTTGCAAAGATTTAGGCCGTGGTTTTTCAGTCAGAAGGGGCTTTACACTTCAAATTTTCTTCCATCTTATCCTTATTTATTGAATTTTTATTTATTCATACTATTCATACCCCCTCTTGTGTCCAATTCACATAGCATTGGATAAGTGTTGTCTTACTCCTGCTTGCTATTAAACTTCCATTCCTGTTTGTTCTGTAGGTTATCGTGCTTGCCTAGTTTGATTGCACGCTCTTAGATTACTGGCAAGCATGAGGTTGAAGTTATGCTGCTAGCTTGTATAGACGGGTCTTGTCAACTAGTTTTCGAGTAGCTTATTCATCTTTTATGAAGTGATTTTGAGTTTAAAACCATCCATAAAGAAACTTTGTTTTAGGATTTTGAAACTAATGCACCAACTATGTTTAATTTGAACTATCATGCTGTCTTTGACATTCAAACAAAGAGGCATGTTGACCATAATGCTGCAACTGATTTTAGTCCTTTTTTATTGAGATCATGTTATTGTGAAGGCTTGCCTACATAATTTTAATGAGAGAACTTTTTAGCTTCACAAATTTAACTAGCATGCCTAAATGATTTATCGATGTACCAAACACTAATAACATCAATTGCGGCTGGGCAGGCTTGTGGCTGTACATATGCTCCAAGTGCACTTACTTGATAGGAGGGTAGGAACCACACTTGGGGTGACAACATGAATTGCCAATCTCATACAGGAAACGAGGTAACGTGCTTTACATGCATGTTGTGTTGACGTGCTCACGATGGGGAGTGTGCTCATTCACGTAGCTCTGAATTCATAGATCCTATACCTTAATGGAGGCTACAAATCATCATCTCTATACCTAATCCATTGGACATTTTGAAAGTTGAGGGAATTAGTCTTAATGGAAATTTGAATAAGTTAGCCTTGAGAAAAATTCAACTTAATCCGATTAGGATTACTTAAATTGATTATCTGACAACCTAGATTTCAATTGTATTTTGATTTTATGTATCTATTGTTTTTTAGTATGTAGTCTCATAAATTATGTTGAAGTTATGTAAGAGTCTTTTGTTATTATGTCTTTTTTTCATAAGGGCATCATATGCGATTTACCTAAAAGCCTCTCTCAATATAAAAAAGTCTAGGATCTCTTTCAATAAGACAATTCTATTCTTCTCCTCAACATGGTATCAAAGCGGGGTGAGTCCTAGACTCCGTGTTTAGATATTGTTCTTCACCAAAACCTTAACCTTAGAGAGAATCACAACTCTCTCTCTCTCTCTCTCTCTCATTGGCAACTGCAATAGCAACAATTACTTGGGAGCACCACTAGGGAGGCGTTGTCAACCACCGGTAGCGGCCTAGTAGTGCTGTTAAGCCACCAGCGGTGACCCAACGCTGGTCTAGCAATGTTGCCAGCACCTAGCAGCATTGCCAATCTCCTCTAGTGGCCTAGCAATGCCATTGAAAGGTGCTGCAACCATCGTTGGTGGCCCTGGGGTGTACTACTGCCTCTTAGTGTCCACCTATGGTTGTCTTGTAGGTCGCTTATCGTGTGCTTCGTACTGTTCATGCTTTGAAGCACCATATGGGGGGGATTATTCTAGTTGATTCGAATTCTTTGATGCTGTTTAGGGGATTTTACTTATACAAGTATCATCTCTTGATGTCTTCGGGTCTCTTAAAGACTCTGAAGGGCTCTATGTTCATGAGAAATCGCTGAAATTGGAGGAGCATGTTTTTAGTACCAATTTCAGATCTGAGCCTCTTTTCATTGTCTTGAGTCTTTGACTCCAACATGGCTAGCACTAGTTCTACGTTTGGGTCATCTATTGTCTCTAAAGTTAAGCCTTTGACTTCATTTACTTCTCTTGTAGTCCAAGGCACCACTATCAAACTTAATGGTGTTTGAAACTACCTTCTATAGGCCCAGGCATTCAAGATTTTCATTGAAGGTGAAAAGAAGCCTTATATCCTGACTAAGGATTCTGTTAAGGTGGATGCTCTGGATTTTGAGAAATATGAACAAGATAATTATCTTGTCATGAATTAGATCATGAATAGTGTGGAACCTCATATTGTAGCGAATCTCTTGTATAAGAAAGCTGGTAAAGAAATTTGGGAAAGTCTAGCAAAGAAGTATTCCTAAAGGTCCAATCATACTCGCCTAGTGGATATTTATCATCATATATGGTCCACATCTTAGGGGGACCACACACTACTGGAGTTTTTTACTTAGATGGAAGTGTTATTTGAAGAGTTGAGTATTTTCCAACCCTCTTGTGAGACCCAGATTGGTAATAGGTAGACTTGGCAAGTCTACATATATGTCAGTTTGTGATCAAATTCTAGCTATGGATGGTTTACTTGATCTAGAGGCTGTGTTTGGAACGATTCAGAAGATTGCATCAGATGTGACTCCTCCCATTACTACTACACCATGCACAATTATTGAGATGTTTGCCTTTGTAGTCTCTAGTGGGTGTAGTGCCGATCGCGGTAGATGCTGTGGATGCAGGACCTATAGTCCATGTGTTCATTGTCAAAGGATCAATCATCCTTTTAAGAGGTGCTAGGCCAAAGTTGGATATCCGACTCGAGTGAATGCACCCATTGTTCAGGGTGAGAATGCCCCCACTCCACCTGGAGTGCTTGCTCTAACGGTGGATGACTATGCTAGAATCATGTCAATGCTGAGGTAGGGAGTTCCAACATATCCTTCTACATCTTTAGCATCAATGGGGAGCTTTGCTAACTTAGCTACAACTTCATCGGCCTCTTCTTGGGTCGTTGACTCAGGAACTTCTAATCACCTTATTAGTAAGGAAGACACCCTCTCATCATTGCTACAATTACTTTAGTTCGTCTCATAAATGGAACTTACTCTCCTGTTACTGCAATAGGAGATGTTCAGCTCTATGATTTGTTGAAGTTGACAGATATCTATTGTGCTAATGAATTTCTTGAGTTTATTGTTTGTTTATAGAATGTGTAAAGAGCTTTACTGTTGAGTAATTTTTAATGAGTACTTTGTATTTTTTCAGGACATTTGGATGAGGAAGATGATTGGTGGGGGGATTGAGCGTGATGGCCTCCATTACATTATACTCCCCATGTTTTTGCTGGCGCTGCTTCTATCTCGAATGATCTGGTTTTGTTGTAGCGTCGTTTGGGTCATCCTTCTGTCTTTAGACTTCGGAAGATGTTTCTTGAGTCGTCGGTTCCAAATAAGTTAAATTGTGAGGCTTGCCAACTTGGCAAAGATTACCATGTTTCATTTGTTTCTCGTCAGAATAAGAGGAGTTCAACTCCCTTTGAGTTCATTGTGATATTTGGGATCCATGTCGAATAAGCTGCTAGTTGATCCACCTGTATTTTGTTGTTTTCATTGATGATTATGGTCGTTTCTCTTCAACATTTTTAATGATCGGTCTGAGATTGGGTCTATCATTCCTAAATTTTTTAATGAAATGCAAAATTTCTATTTCATGTGCATTAAGATTTTTTGCAGTGTAAATGCTCTTGAATTTATGCGAAAAGATATTGTTGATTTCTTGGCTGATAATGATACTTTTTACGAGACTTCTTGTGCCCACCCATCGCAACAGAATGGGGTAGCTGAGTGAAAATTGCGCTACCTTTTTGTTGTAGCTCGAACTTTGATGCTTGCTATGAATGTGCCTAAATCTTTCTGGGGGGATGCCATTTTTATAGCTACTTATTTGATCAACTTGGTTCCTTCACCTATTCTCAATGGTGACACTCCCTTCTATTATAGCTAGATACTCCACTGTTTGCATTACCATTGCGGATTTTCGGAGGCACGTGTTTTGTCCACTTATTTAAAGTTGTTGATAAGTTGTCTTTGAGGTTTGTTAAGTGTGTTTTTCTAAGATATTTTAGATCTCAGAAGGGTTACAAGTGTTTTCATTCGGTGGGTAAACATTATTATGTTTTGGCTGATGTCACTTTCTTTGAAAAGGTTCCTTATTTCTCAGATGAGGTATTCTCTCTTGGGTGGTTTACCCAGTCTTATAAGCATCATTAGAAGGGCCCTATGTCTATCCCATTACCATCTATGCAGCTTGAGATTACTGAGAAGGTTCAGGTCGCTCAATCTTCCCCTCCAACATTTGTTCCGGATGATCCATCTCAATAGTCTGATGACTTACCAATTACTTTCAAAAAAGCTGTAAGCACTTGTACTTTACATCCAGTATCTTATTATACTGCAACTGATCATTTTAGCCCAACATTGTAGCAGTTCTCTATAGCTTTATTTGCCATGGTAGTTCTTCGACATCATAATGAAGATCTATAAGATTCTGGATAGTGACATGCCATGGAGGAAGAGATAGCTGCCCTCATCTCTCGTGGCACCTGGGAGTTGATTGACCTTCTAGAAGGTGCCAAGATTGTGGACTGTAGATGGGTGTACACTGTGAAGTACAACTCAGATGGAACTATTGTGCGACTTACGGCCAGGCTAGTGGTGAAGGGCTACACTTAGACTTATGGTGTAGACTACTTCAATACATTTTCTCCTATGGCACGCCTTAACTTAGTTCGAGTAATTCTATCACTTGCAATGAATAAGACATGACCACTATGCCAACTTGATGTGAAGAATGCCTTTTTGTATGGAGATCTGTAGAAGGAAGTGTATATGGCCTAACTACCTAGCTTCGTGCTTGAGGGGGAGAAAGTTTGTAGACTTCGAAAAGCTATTTATGGCCTCAAACAGAGTCTACAAGTGTGGTTTGAGAGACTCAGTTCAGAGATTCAGAGGATTGGTTTTTGCAGGTCCACGTCTGATCATTCTATTTGTGAGATGTAAGGAATCTGGTGTTGTGATTCTAGTAGTCTATGTGGACGACATGATCCTTACTGATGATGATGCTAATGAGATACATGAGAAAGAATTACTTCCAGATTACTTTTGTTACCAAGGATCTAGGAAAACTGAGACACTTTCTTGGCATTGAGGTAGTCGGGAATTCATGTGGAATGTCTGTCATAGAGAAAATACGTTGTTGAACTTCTAGAGGAGATTGGACTACTAGGTGCAAAGCCCTCATTTATCCCCGTTGAGTCACAAGGGAGACTTTGTAAAGAAGATGATCCTATCTTTGAAGGCAAGGGAAGGTACAAGAACATTGTGAGCAAACTGTTGTATGTTAGTAAATCAGGCAAGTCAGTTAATGGAGAATTTATGTTATAGTCACTGGTAGGCAGTATGTCTTATTCTGAGATATCTCAAGGGTAGGCTAGGAAAAGGATTTTATATGAGAAGCAATGGCAATCTTGATCTACATACTTATTTTAATCTTGATTATGCTAGTTTTGTGGAATATAGGAGGGGTCCACTACCAGATATTTTACCTTCCATAGTGGGAATCTGGTTACTTGGAGAAGTCAAAAGCAAAGTGTGGTTTCTCGATTTAGTGCAGAAGCTGAATATAACGCCATGGCTCACACAACTTGTGAGATTATGTGGTTGGTTCATTTTTTTCAGGACTTGGGTGTTCAGGTTAAGCTTCCAGTTCCTAAATTCTGTGATAACAAGTCTGCTACCTTCATTGCTTCAAATCCTATTTTTCATGAGTATACTAAGTACATTGAAGTGGATTGTCACTTTGTGCGGAACATGATCTCCTCTTGGAAGATATGTACTCTTATTACTCCCTTAGAATAATAAGTTGCAGACATTTCACTAAGGCTCTCTCTAGGTAGCACCATGAGTTTTTGTGTTTCAAATTGGGCATGTTAAACATATATGCACCAACATAAGGGAGAATGTTGAGGTTATTTTACTTATGTAAGAGTTTTTTGTTATTTTATCTTTTTCCGTAAAAACATCATATGTAATTTACCCTAAAGTCACTCCTTATGTTGAAAAGTCTAAGATTTCTTTTTTAATAAGAGAATTCTATTCTTCTCCTCTCAACAAATTACATTAAAAAATTTCAAATCATGAATACGTCACATGCATTGTATTAAAATGAGTGCAACGTGATCTATTTATATCTTTCCACGACATATTCCATTCCATACATAATGGTTTCATGCTTCGCAGCAACGAATGCATCAAAATTATTACAAAAACACACATTTTACAATAATAACATTCATCGTAACTTGACAAGTGGATATGTTTCGTGTGTTGTCATTATTACCTAACTATCATACGTGAGAGCAAGTTCTTACTAGAAGAATCCTTCGAGAGATCCAATTTGAAAAGATTCAGACATCG
Source organism: Thalassia testudinum (assembly GCA_037157565.1). NCBI lineage: Eukaryota > Viridiplantae > Streptophyta > Magnoliopsida > Alismatales > Hydrocharitaceae > Thalassia > Thalassia testudinum. Next base: position 53,064,668 of record JAZHRO010000025.1, on the reverse strand, counting down.
TTATATGTTGAAAATACTCTTCATTAGAGGAAAAAATTACAATTATATTGACTTAATACTTTACTTCGATATTTTGATTTGGATTTTCACAAATCTGCATCTCTATTCTGCATAGATCACATCCGCTATAAGGTGGGGTGTAACAAATCAAAACCAAATTAAGAGATATAAAACACCTAAAACGCCATGTGGATGTTCACCGATAATCATATTAAGAAAATCCAAGGCAATTAGAACACAAAAAATGACCACATTTTGTCTCCGATTCACTAATCAACCACAAATCTAATCCAAGCATGAGATTCAAGCTTGAGCCAATCAATCCATATAATTCATTACTCCTTTGATAACTTGTTTAATAAAGAGAAAATTGATTTTTCTTCTTTTAGACTTGTGTCCTATGTGTGCCTCGAACCGAGAATCTTGCTATAATTCATTACTCCTTTGATAACTTGTTTAATAAAGAGAAAATTGATTTTTCTTCTTTTAGACTTGTGTCCTATGTGTGCCTCGAACCGAGAATCTTGCTAGATTACATCATTTGTCCATATTGATTTGAGAACACCGTATTTCCATGCACAAACCTCAGAATCACATGAAACAAAATTTCATAGAATATTCATAAAGTTGAGATTAGATTCTAAATATATCTAATTCAAACTCTAAAGTTTACTATAAATTTGGAATTGCAAATATATGCTTGTTAAATACAATCTAGGACCTAAGCTGGGACCAGCAACATGCACCTTCATATCTCCCCCCACCATAGCCTCGTTTACCCTATGTTTGGATGGAAGAATTAGGAAGGGAAGGGAAGGGAAGGGGTGAAATAATTCTTGTTTGGAAAGAAGGGAGAGTGAAAAGAAGGAAAGTTTGTATTAGTTATTTGGATACATGAGTGAAGAGAAATGAGAGTAGAGGGTTTTAAATAATTTTACTAATATAGCCTTTAAAGTATCCTAAAAAATATATATAGTATTTTTTATAGAGAGTGGTAGAAGAGATAATTAAAATAAAAGGATATTGATCGGACCTACTGATCATCGATCCTACTCGGGTCTGGGAATAGGAGTAGGTCCACTCAAACAAACAATCACTCAGAGAGATTAAGACAACTTGATGACTTAGCTCCATGTTGAATGGTATACATTTGGGAAGAGTACCATGTCTCTCAAATTTCACTATGCACTTAGTAACATAGGAATACAAACAATGCACTCTTGTTCTTTATGTGCATGCGTCCCTCTGACCACGGGGCACCCATTGTTTATTTGTATAGTAACGCTCGTAACGTAATGCGTATGGATTTTTTGGGTAGTGGTGATTGTGGTCAACGGAATGATCATTCGAATTAACTACCACGTTGCCACGTTTCCAATAAAAGCTAAGTTGTGGACTTAATGGTTGGTAACCATCTTTTCCTAGGCGGTGCCAAAGAAATTTATTGCCTAATTTTGAGTTGGGTGGAGCGGCCTGTCCGCCTAAACTACTAGGTGGACAGGGACTTATTCTGCTAGTCTTGTCCATCAGATGGGGGTTTGCCATCCGAAAAATTCAATCGGACAAAGAGACTTCCTAGCCTTATCTATTAGATAGGGGTTTGCCATTCGACAAATTCAATTGGACAAAGAGAATTGCCTAACTGGGTTAGTTGGCTGGGTGAGTCTTTTTTGCCTGCCTTCATATAGGTGGGATTTGTGTAATTTGTTCATGTAAGAAGTTGGGCCTATGCCTTAATGGGCCTAAAAAGGATTTTATTAAGCATATTTAGCCATCTATTGAGAAGAGGTTATTCCTTCCCTCATCAATTGCCCCCACATTCTTTAGTTAGTGTGCTAACTAAGAGAGTAGTAGTAAAAGGTTTTGCTATTTAGTAAAGAACATATTTCCTCTTCTTGCCGTAACAATTAGTCTAGCCATGAAGACAAACTAGGTGATTGGTCTTGGAAGGGGAATAAATTGAGTGAAATGCTAGGCATATCGTCGCCTATGTGGAAGGTATGTTAGGCATATCATCGCCTATGTGGAAGGTATGCTAGGCATATCGTCGCCTGTTCCTTCTAGCGGATTTAGTTATCACTAATGGGGTTGTTCGGGTACTTTGCCTGACAAAATGTAGCGGGTGGTGGCCAGCCATTGCTTTTAGTAACCTTGTCGTTATTGAAAGGTTCGACGGTAATGCTTATCATGATAATGATTAATCCTCTTGGAATCTAGTGGTATGTGCGGGAAATGAGATACGAGGTGCAAGAAACGAACCATTTTAGCACATAAGTTGAATCACCTTCATCAAGCATTAAATAGATGATATGATTGGTAGGATTCGAATCATTGAAGTGGTGCGAATGGAATCGTAGCCATGACTATAGATAGCGAGTGACAGGTGCGAGTTAATGCACATCTACCCTCACGCCACCCCTTGAGAAAGCTTCTGTCGGTTGAGGCAAGTCCACAAAAGGTGTGGTATTGCCGGCCAATCATCTTGTCTAAAGAGAAGAGTGAAGGTTTCCCTACCAGGAGGGGTGACGTAATAAAATTGCGGAATTGAAAATATATAAAGCAATCTCACAAAATAAGTAATCACAAAATGTACACAGGTATTTTTAGGTGGAAACCCAAACCGGGTGAAAACCACCACCTAACCCTCTCGAGTTAGGATTTTCCGATCAACCAAGTTGATCAAAATCCACTAAACGAATCACTTTGAACGAGGGTGATTCAACCTCAGTACAACCACGCTACAAGTACGAGGGTAGCGTTCCTCAACCCCTTCTCTCCACGAGAAGGATTTTGTCCCACGAAGGAGACGGGAATTCGCAAAGCGAATACCCAACCAAAATACAAAGATAAAATAAAATAACAGTCCTATAGAGCCAACAAAATTAAACCTAGCTTCTATAGGAAATAGGAAACTCCCCTTTGCAAGGAGTGCGTCGACGATGACGCGGTGCGTGTGCCACGCGATGGCGCTACGTCGCTCTCGTTATCAATGCCGGGAGAGCGGGTGCGCAACGGGAATGATGCTCTCAAGATGATGGAGCTTGAGCTTAGAGAGCAAGTGCTTCTTGGACACAAGAGAGTGGAAATACTTGATCTTAGTGTATCTTGGTCTCTCTAGGTGTATATCTTGTGTGTCTAAGTGTATCCAAGCGTTTTTCTAAGTGTCTCTTATTGTGTTTGTGTTACAAAGGTTCCCCTCTATTTATAGAGGCCTTAGGAAGGCTTTGGAAGGCTTGGAAAAGCTTCCATAGCCGTTGGGTGCAAAGCCCAAGAGAATCAGGCCGAAATCAGGACAATGATTGCATTTGACAGGGTTATCAGACGTCTAACTCTGGCATCAGACGTCTGGAAGGCCACTTTAAGACGTCTGATTCAAAGGTCAGACGTCTGATTCTATGCGGGTTTCTCCCTGACTTGAATCAGATCTAAACAGGGTTTTTGTGCAAGTCCATCAGACGACATACAGGACGTCTGGCACTATGTCTGGACGTCTGGAAACCTACTTTTACTGTGGGAATTGATTTCCAAACGTTGCAACGGCTAGAAAATCTCTGAGAAGAGATTTTGGGTCAGCCGAGGCAAAACGGTCATTTATCAGACGTCTGTAAAGTCCTATGGACGTCTGATAAGGCTCTAACGGTCATATTCTTGAGTGTATTCTAAGCCAGCCAACGGTCCACTAATTGGACGTCTGGCAAAGTCATCGGACGTCTCCTAAGACGTCTGGTCTAAGGTCTGGACGTCTGATTTCATCAGACAGAACTAACTACGTCCAGCCTAACGGTTATCAGACGTCTGAAACAACAGTCAGACGTCTTAAAATACTTTATCAGACGTCTGATTTTGGGATTAGACGTCTGGAAATGCTGTTTGAGCCCTATATTGGTTTTCTAAGTATTCTACAGAAAACCTAAGTATCCTAGGGTTGTGCATGTGTTCCTAGGACTACTTTTAGGGTACTTTGAGGCTCTTTAACATAATGTTCTAAGGAATCAAAAAGAGGAAGAAAATAAATACAAGAGATACATGAAAGGATAAAAAAGAATCTATCCTATTCTTCTTGTCTTCCATCTCCAATCTTTCGCTCCACGCGAACCTCCTGTGTTTTCCGTCAAGCTCCTCCAATCCGTCCTGGATGCGAGCTTGAACTCCGTCTAAACACGTCCACATTTGCAATTGACCTGAAATCTAGGACTCAAATTGCAAATGTTAAATAACACGTGTTTTGTTATCATCAAAACAAATGATCGTGGTGCTCTAGCACCAACAAAGAGATGTCAGGATTCGCAAGAAAAGGTGTGTGCGTCTCTTCTCAACCGACCTTCTCACCCAAAACTCTTCCTTTATATATGTTTAGCTTCGATTTTTGTAGTAGATCTAGCATTAGGGAGTTTCTGGAAGAGTACAACCTGTTGTTGGCTGAATTCCATTGTACCGGGAGAGATACCCAACTTTGTTCAACTAGGGAGGGGAACTTCTTCATAGTATGTTGATAACTGCATAGTTAAACGCTTAATATGTCTAAATTAGGTTAACTCTTAAGTAAGCATATCTTAATTAAGTTGTAATTAGTGCGTTATAATTAAAGCACGAGGCTCATAATTGCATTTATTAATAATTTGAGTATATTATAATAATTTTTATTTATGCGGGAATAAGATGTGGGGGTGAACTTTGAGAGAGAAAGGTTGCAGAGGAAATATAAGAGAAGAAATATCTCAAGAGGGCAAAAATGTAATTTTGCTAAGTTACAAGGGGTTAGGCATAATTTTGCCATCAACACTCCAAATCCTTGCTTTTGAAGAAAACCCAAGCCTCCTCAGATATCTCTACAAAATTCCATGCAATGGAAACCAGGTAGGCACCATTTTAAGTGTTGGAACGTAGCTCGTATGTGAGCAGTGCGCCTATCGTAGCTTAAGCAGGCAACCCATGCGCGCTTAGCCCACATGCATGCGTGAGTTGCTTGCCAAGCCACGACTATGCTCGCATTAACACCCGTGCGAGCCAAGTGCCCGCATTTGCAAGGATCCGCGCGCACCCACACCCGCACCCTCAGTGTTGTTGGATCTGTGTAAGATCCTCTCGCGCCATCCCCGCTCACCTCACACTCTGCACCACCCTTCATGCATGCGCGATACATGAGCCCAACTTCCGCTTTTGCGTGCCCCATGCGCGATCTATGTGCAAATGACACCATTTGGCTGAATTTAGCTCATTCTCTTCACCTATATAAAGGCCATCCTCTTCCCATTGCCAAGCCATCTAAGCATACTCCCTCTCTACCCCTTAAGGAGTTCCAAGAAGCTTCTTGAGCTGCCATTCTCCACTTCAAGGCATTCTCCGACCCTTTGCTAGTATAGAATATCCGGTTCCACCCTCCTTCCGGCTCCGTCCTTCACCGAGCATTGCCATTGCCTCTCTCACCCCGTCTAAAGGCTTGAGATCACCCAGTTGTCGCTCCACTTCGTCCCCAACTCCTCCAGCTCCATCCTCCATCTGGCTTCTCCCCCCTTCGTCTGAGCACTGTCCGATCTTCCGTCTTCTAGTGATCATCTCGGGAGACTCTTCTCTATCCTCTTTTTATTTTGCATTTTAGCTTAGTTTATTTTTGTCAAATTTTTGTAATTAACATTTATTCTCTCTCCTCTCTTAGTGTGATTATTGCTATAGTTTTTTTTAATAATATTCCAAGTTATTCTCAATTCTACGCTGCTTTACACATCATTTCTCTTTCCTTGCACTCACAGTATTTCTTGTCATTCTTGTTACTTCCACCACACTTACGCTCATATTTGCTACTTCACTCTCATTTACAAAAAAATATAAACATCATGAAGTCGAAAATACCAAAAAGAAATATCCTTACGTGGATTTCTCTTTACAAATTGGATGTCGCCTCTTCGTGTTCGACCCAGATTCAACATCCGATTATTTATTTGATTGCAATTATTTGCAACTATGACTACGAATTTTTCAAACCTATATTCTCGTAAATTTTTCGCGCATCATATGTAAATATGTAATTGGGCATGGTCTTAAGGTCCTACTCAATCCCTTTATTGTGTCCTTTCTCCCATACTACAACCTAGTGCCATCCCAGCTAAGTTTAAACTGTTGGTTGATTTTAGATGCTTTTGTTGCGTTATGTTTCCATTTGGAGATTCGGCCTCGCTTAGGGTTATTTCGTTTGATTTTGGGCTAATGCCCCTTAAAGTGAAGAAGAAGAGACACCCATTCGGAACATACACTTTACACAATCTCTGGACTAGGTATAGGATAACGAACCTGCCAGATAGTTTGAAAGATCAGGATCATCATTTCTTTTTCATTAACAATAGGGATACAGTGGAATTCCCAACATCCTATCAAGGTTCGCCTGAGGACTTGCCACTTGCGTCACATGAGCTTGATTCGGCAACTCTAGTGGATGTAGAGAAAGTAGTTAATTTTGGGGCCATCTCTAGAGCAAATTTGTGGCGACCAGCTATTTGGAAGGTGCTATCATGGGTAGCAAACTCATATCACATGCCAAGTAAGGTTGGGGTCATAAAGAATTAGTTTCTTCTACTAGATGAGGAGGGATTGGTAAACTATTTTTTACTACTTGTAGCTTTCAAGAAATTTTCAAAGCCAGACCCGCCAAAGAAACGTGAGCAATCATTAACTGGGTTGTATGGAGAGCCTACATAGTTAGAAAATGAGAAGAGGAAGGGGGATTTGCCTAAAGATGTGTTGGCCTACAAAGAAAAAATTGCCTTACACCATATTTATGAGGGGAAGGGAATTGCCTGCCAAAGGAGGGAAGAGGCATAAAAATAGAAGGAACCAGCTGGGGCCTCCCATGCTGAAGTAGGTAGTCCCCTTAAACACCCTAAAAAGTCCAAAGTTGAGAGGCCTCCTCGTGTAGAGAAGGCAAACAATGTAAGCTCATCTGGGTGAGCTAGTGGGTGCTCTCGAAGTGCAACAAGGACACCTGGCTCACAAGTGCCAAAAACAACTAAAGGTGGGAAGCATACACCCTACACGTCCCCCGAAAAGAGTATATTCGAAAGGGAGGGGAGCTTGGTCGGGGGCAAAGAGAACTCCAAAGGGTTCACGAAGGGCAGCTCATTAGTTGAATGCTTGTCTACATTTCTGTTGTTCAGGAGCATGCCATTGCAAGAGCTGTGCTGGAGGAGCGCTACCGGGCATCGAATTGCGATCGACTTATCCCAAAGGGGAGGGTTCTAGTTGATCGGAAAACAATGGACTCTGTTAAGGGTTCTGTATTAGAGGATCCTATTAGATAAGGGCTCCTAGAGCCGGTACTTCAGCACAGGGGAGAGGAGATCCTAGAGAGGAGGAAATTTTCAGTCGGTGTAGGAGACTTGACTGAATCAGGATCGGCTGGGGGAGACATAGTTGAGGAGGCAATTGGGGGTGTTGACCTTAAGCCAGCAAGCAATCCCCAAGTAGTGTTGGAGCAAAAAGTGCTATGTTATTTAAGCATGCCATTGACTAGGCTACTTGACAAGGGCCAACCAACTTGAAGAACATACATTGGTGTTGTCTTCAAGTGGTAAGTAGACATAACTTGACGAATGATAAATGCTTGGTTATACGGTTATTGATGTAGACACAATTATTCTTAATAAGATGTTTATTTATGCGTATTCCTAGGCTCATAATTGCAATTAACATTATGAATAGTGCATAACATGCATCATATCACATTTAGGCTAGATTATGTAAATTATAGATTAATTCACCTCTTTTTGAGGTTAGGGGAGAAGGTGATATATATTTTGGGGTTGTAGATTGAATATCAAATTGTACGGATCTGATCAGGGTGATGATTGGAGTCCAACACCTTTGAAATCGCCCTGATCGGACTTTCGTAGCATCATATGCATTCTGAGGAAGATCAAAGGCTAAGGGGCAAGGTGATGCAATTCGGGACCTCAAACGACAGATCCAACCGCACTGATGGGTTTGGATCGACAATCGCAACCCAACGGTGCGAAAATCGACTCAATCCAACATCTGTAGCGCCACCTACAAGGGAAAGAAGATGGACGGCTAGGATGGCGCCATCCCAACCACGCAAACCCACCAAGGCCCCTTTGCTTAGCTCTGAAGGTAGCCTCATCAAGTGATCTTAACCATTGGATTGCCTTCCATAGGCTGAGATTAAATCTCACGTGCCCTCTCATCATATAAGGGGGAGTCCATCAAGAGATCTGGGTTGTTGAATGCCCATCCAATGGCCATCGTGAAGTGACGTTGCCTCGAGAAAATTGTATCCACTCGATAATTCACCGGTGTAGCTCATCGGTCAAGCGCGCCTCTCCTAAACTCGTGGTGTGAGTTCGAAACCCCCCGAGTGCCTTAATTCAACCAGGGCATCAAGGGCGCTAAATTGGACTGCTCGATCAGCATCAAGTGGTTCATGTCTGGCCATGCAACGCGACGGATGGGGCAGATGCCACACATGTGCGATGACGCGCGATTAGATGCATGGGTTGGGCGATGCGAAGGTGAGGCGAGGTGTGGTGTGAGACCTCTGATGGAGATCTGATGGACGAGATGCTGCCTTGCCACGCTTAGCTGTGCTAGCTGCTGCTGCACGAGACTTCTACGCATGTGATAATTTGCCATTGATTGCCCATCCAACAATTGTCGTGAAGCAATCCTAGCTGGTGTGCACATGCAGTGAAGAGCTGCGCATGATTTGAGGCTTTCCTTGCCCTTTTTGGGCCAATTTGTGCCCTCCTTCTCACCTAAAACCTTCTTACTCCCTCCTTCTAAACGATCTCTTCGTACTCTCTCCACACCTCCTCCAAAGCTCTATGAGCTTGTCCCAAACCCAGGATGCTCCACTAGAGCTAGAAAATAATTATTTTTCCCTCTTCTCACCTCCATTCGTGGAACGCCTGTGGCTGTCCTCTCACCCTCATTCGGGAAGCAGATCCTACTGTGACACCGCCCTGTTTCATCCTCCTTCCTCCAATTTTGTCCTCCTTCATCCAGCATCTCACCATCCTTTTCCAGGTGCTCTGTCAATGCAGCTCATCTCCTAAGCAGTTGTCGAGGGGGATTTCTCGCTCTCTTTTTATCTTTTACCGCTTTCTAGTGTAGTTTTATTTTTGGCAATTAGATGTAATGAACGTTGCTACATTTTTATGAAATATCTGTTCTCTTTCTCTTATTTTGTAAGTAGATTTGATAGAAATTATTTCGCCTGATTTTCTGCCTTATAAAAATACCAAAAAAAAATAAAATAAATGTGATTTTCTAAAATCAAATGTTTGCCTCCTTGTGTTCAACCTGGGACTCACCAGAGTTTCGTTAAAAATTTTTTGTTAGCTGGATTTTTTGCAACTATGACGATAGGTTTTCAAACTTGACTTTTATCGCAAAATTTTTATCTCATCAATTATTGATTTGCATTTGCTTGTACGTAGGTGGAGGCAATAGGTATGCACGCAATATGCATAGAGTACCCCCACTTGGATCCCCTTGCACCCGTGGAGAATCCTGCCAGCTGCGTAGCCTAAGAGACTATGCTGTGGGTAGAGAGGGCGCTGGTAGAAATGAAAGAGTTAGCCATCAACTTGAGTAGGCAATGGTGGCCAAAATGGATGTAGAAGAGAGGGCAATGAAGGTTGAAGCAAAACTCCTTGCATAGCAGAATAGTATTGCTAGCCAACTTTCCTTTGCTCAAAGAATTGAATCAAGCTAGAGAGCAGCAATTTTCGAAATGCACAAGTCAATTGGAATTCATTAGGAGATAATGAAAGGAATATATAGGACATTAACCAACTGACAAAGGCATATTGATGGGTTGAAGAAGGCCATTGAGAATGTTGTTGCCGTTCTCGATGAGATGAAGACGGTGCTCCAAGAGTACAAGGCCTCAAAGGTGGCAACACATTTGGCAGCTAAGGAAACACTTAGGGCTAAGCATTGTCGGCTATCCTCAGTCGTCGAGGAGTTAACAAGTGTGCACTCCTTAAAAGAGAGAGTGGAAAGGGAGGCAAGTTTCTCAAAAGTGCAGTTGAAGATCTCTGAGAAGATCATTGAGGAGGTATCATAAAAAGTACGTGAAGTGAAGGAGCAATGGTGGTTCGACATGGAGCCAAAATATGTTATGAAGTTCTTTTCAGATGACCCCTCCACGAAGCATATGAGGAACGTTGTAGCAACCGAGATTGGGAAGATCACTCTAGTAGTTGTGTAAATAGTTCTTGGGGGAGGTCACACCTTAACTAATGACTTACTAACTTGGTCGTTTGAAAGACTCAACATCGAGCAAGAACGACAAGTTAAGGGGGGCTTGGCTATAGAAAGGGAACCGATATTTCCCACTCTCGAGGACCACTATCTAACTCTACCTGGTAGCGAGGAGGTGATAGCTGAAGAAGGGAGGGAGGAGGTGGCTAAAGAATGTGGCTCATTAGATGGTTTGCTAGAGGAGAAGACTCTACTGACCCCAGGTGTTGACCTAATGGGTAACATAGATGAGTTGGCTCTAGACGTAGTGTACTAGGCGGATCCACTCTCCCCTTCGTGATGTCTGTTGTTGTTTGTTTCTCTTTTTTTGTTTTTTTTGAAACTTATGGGAGGGAAAAGCTTTATATTTCTTTTTGGAATATGAAATACAATGGGGAAAGATTTCGAGAGCGCACTTGTTTAGGAAAAATGCACTATATATTATACAATTTTAAATTAGTTGCATGCTAAGTTCGAGGAATGGACTTGCTGACTGCATTATTTTAGTATTCGAAAATATACATCAAGATTGTTGCAGTATAGAAATCGAGTGGCGAACAACACAAATCAAAACAAATTAAATAAACCACTCACGAAGGAGCAGGTCGTATCCACAGGGAGGCAATGGCCTATTAAAACCACAATAGTCAAAAATCGATGTTCGTAATTAATTTTGCAAAGAAACTGAATCAAAATTGCCTTTCAATTAAGATAATAAGACATGAACCAGCTGATATTGTACTTTGGTAAAGATGGAGGGAGTTCTCACAAAATCATTAGATTAGAGTATTATTAACTCAAAAATCCCACATCTCATCAATGGCATGCAAATGTAAATAAAAATCAAATCCAAAATAGAGCTTTTCTTCCCTTCTTACGTGCATGAAGGAGAGGCGATGATGGACCATGGGAAGTTTGGAGAAGGTTTGCCACGACGAGGGCTACACGTGGGTAGTGACGGTGCGTCGAACGATGTCCGACGGTGGTCATCAAAGAGAAGGATGCCGCTGGTGGTGGGAGCAGGTCTGTGGTTGCGCGGGGTTGTAGATGGTGAGATTGAGGGTATGGCTGGTCTCGTGGAGTCAAGGAGAGCTCAATGGAGGCGACAGCATGGAGAATGGAGGTCCGTGGCTATGGCTGTGTGTAGAGGAATGGTGATGGTTGTTTGGTTTGTCCTCCCTGTTGACGGAGAAGAAGAAGAGGATCGGTAGGTCGGCTATTGTTGTTGCTGTGGGTGGCGCAGCGTGTTGAGGAGAGGGCAATGTGCGCTAAAGGTGCACGTGGGAGCATTGTTGGCCGTGTGTGCAAGATGAAGGCACGGGCGTGATGGCGTGCTGCGTGTGGAGGTGGGGTGTGCGGTGGTGTGTGTTGAGGGTCAGCGAGGAGGTGGCCGTGGTGTGTTCAGTTCGGTGGAGGTGAAACAAGAGAAAAAGAAAAGAGGAAGAAGTGAAGATGGTGGTGGTGCTATTAGGTCTTCAGACGTCCAGGAACCTTCCCGAACGACTTAACCAGAGGGGATGGCACGGCGAGGATGGATGCGAGGCGTGCATGAAAAGGATGAAGAAGGAGATGGCGTTGGTGTAGTGGACGGTGGATCACGATCGAGTGCACACCTATGTGTGCTTACGGTAGCTCAGCCGCTCGGATTTGGTGGTGCGTCCTGTCATGACGCACGGCCTCGGTAGTGGAGCGGACTGCCATGGTCGAGGCCGATGGTGGTGAGATGGATGAGCTTGAAGCTCTGACAGTGGTGGAGTGGGATGGAGGCCTGCCAAACTTGGTAGTGTTGCTCCTCTTTTATATCAGCAGGGATGAATTTGAACGGAGCAAGAGGAGCGTTAAGGCCATTAAGGCCAGATTCGCTTCTTCTAGCTCTTTGATTGCCTGGGAATGATGATGCTTGGTTGGATGGCTGATCGCACGGAAGAGCAGCTGTTATTCCTATGCAATTCCAGTAGGAGAGAAGAAATGAATAAACAATTTAATTATTGGGTTATATATAAACAACACTCTAAAAGAAATCCTATTTCTAATGCATGCTATCCCATTTATTTGAACTATTCATATTAGTGAGTAAACCACTTAGTGCTTCCTATGTATATGTGTTAATCAATCAAATGTATGAATTAGTTATTTACATCCTAATGCATGCTATTTATATGTTATTATTAATCTAAAATCTAGGCATTTAAGTAACCAAACAACCCACAAATATGGGCTCATCAAATGTCCTCATGCCTAGTTTTTGCTGGCCCCTAGCAAATTTAAGCAACAACCAAACACTCCAAGTGGTCCAAGTTGACTCAATTGACCTTTTCGTAGAAATATGGTTGCATTATCTAACCCTAGATCATAAGGTACCTAAGTAGTTGCTAAGTTATAAACTAGGTCGAATAAGGACAAGTTGCAGGCACAAGTTTCCCTGATTTCTAACTCTACCCTAGGGTTTATTGGTCCCAGAGATTAAAGGATTCGTGCATGTGCATTGGTCTAAGTTATTTGAAGTTGGTATGATTGCTAACTTAAAAAGAGAGTAAGAGGATTTTTTTTCCTTTTTTTTGTAATAAATATATATTTTTTTGTTTGATTCCTCTAAGTTTAACCTTGGATCAACTATCAACATGGTTTGTGTCGGATTCATTGTCCCCATCACTGAACCTCGAAGGGTGCCTAGCTTTTGATGCATCGAGATAGCATCGCCCATAGCGACCCCAGGAACTCCTGGCAATCGACACTTTGAGATAGTATCGCCCATGGATTTATTAAGTGAATTCAAGCCTGTGGCAATCGGCACTTCTAGATAGGGCCGCCCATGGTATCTGAACCGCATAATGCGCTTACATGCCCCCAGTAGGGTGGATATCCTAAGAGACAAGCGCCGAGGAGGTGACATGTTATCATCGCATCATCAAGGTGAGTATATACTCCACCTCTCCTGTGGCAGAAACACGTCCAATCAAGTTGTGATTTCAAGCTTCTCCTAAATCAGAACTATGAGAACCAAATTTTCTTCAAGGAATGAATTAAGGTGATCACTATTTTCACAAGACCAAGTGTGCCTGAAATGTGGATGCTTAGGTTACGAGGACTTGTAAACCAAAAGGTATAAAAAGACACCAGGTACTACCCAGCCTTTAACTTAATTCCTAGCTTTCCTTCCTCAACCTCTTAAGGAATGGTCCACAACTTAACTCCTACTTAAGTTTTTAAGTCCAAATGGATCTTAAAGTTCTAAAGTCAGTAGTTCAACCCTATCTCCTATAATTAGATACCTAGAGTCAGCTAAGCAAACCTAAAGTCTTGGTCTCATGCCTATTGATGCAGAGCCCAACCGGTTAAGCATAACAGCATGGCATTTTTTTTTTAAATGTAATATGCATGCATGAATGCAAAATGTAGACATGCTATAAACAGATGCCTCAGGTCCTATCCCCCCTATGCCCTGTTTAAACAATGTCCTCATTGTAAGCAAAGCAACTAAGGGAAGATGTACCTGAGGAGGAGAATGACAAGAGCTAAGGCTCCTCGAGAGTGACTTCGTCAATCAGATGGCCATCCAAAGTAACATATGGTTTTAATCGTTGGCCGTTGACGGTAAAGGGCATTGCTGAAGAGGATGGGCTCTTGATCTCGACAGCCCCATGCAGAAACACTTTGGTGATTATGTATGGCCCATCCCAACGTGATTTCAATTTTCCTGGGAAAAGCTTAAGTCTGGAATTGAAAAGCCAGACTTGTTGGTTGGGCTCAAAGGTTTTTCTAAGGATATACTAATCATGCAAGACCTTAGTTCTCTCTTTAAAATCTTGAGAGGTGTCATAAGCATCATTCCTTGGCTCCTCAAGCTCACTTAATTCTAGAAGTTGTGCCTTACCGGCCTTTTCTAAATCCATGCTGACACTTCAGATAGCCCAGAGTGCCCTATGTTCTAGCTCAACGGGTAAATGGCTCTCTTTCCCATACACAATCCGAAAGGGAGATGTACCCAAAGGGATCTTATAGGCTGTTCGATATGCCCACAAAGCATCATCGAGCTTTTGGGACCAGTCCTTCCTATTAGGCCTAACGGTCTTTTCTAAAATATTCTTTATCTCCCTATTTGACACCTCAACTTGGCCACTCGTTTGGGGGTGGTATGGGGTAGCAATCTTGTGTGTGACCTCTAGACTCTTGAGTAACCAGTTGAAGTGGTGATTCCGGAAATGAGGCCCCCCATCACTAATAATAGTCTTAAGGCTGTTGAATCGGGATATGATATTGGCCTTCACAAATTTCAATACCACCGAGTGATCATTTGTTCGCGTAGGAATGGCCTTTATCCATTTAGAGACATAGTCAACTACCACTAAGATATACTCCTAACCTTGGGGTGAAGGGAAGGGTCTTATAAAGTCTATTCCCCAAACATTAAAAATTTCAACAGGTTGAATTGGGTGTTGAGGCATGTAACGACCCGATTCCTGAGTCCCTACGAGACACGAGAATCGGATCGACTCGACTAAACCCAAGACCTGGTCGTCCAACGAGGAAGTAACCAAAAGAGCAGTAAAATAAACCACATTCAACATGAATATAACTAACAGTAAGAAAATACAGCAGTAAGGAAAGAAACTACTACAGTATGTACCACCACAACAGTAGAACAACATTCATAACGTAATATGAACTGCAGGTAAAGAAAAGTACAACGGAAACAAGAACTACTCACTACAGTGGAACCAAAAAGAGGTACAAGAGAACAGTGGTAACTCTACTGGACCCTACTCAGCCCAACGTCCTCTGCAGCCGCTGACCCTGGCTGCTCAACACCTGGTCCTGAAAGGTAACGAGTGTAACACGTCAGGAAAACGCTGAGTAGAGTGGCAGCTAAATTGAAGAAACAGTAAAGTGTACAGTAGATGTTTTAATTTTCTTTCTTCCTTTATTTACGTCTTTCTATTGTTTCACAATTTATCTATTTCTCAGATCCTTCCTTGATCTCGAATGTTCCTTGTGGGAACGATCTTGATTGCACTCTTTTCCGAACAGTAGAAGTAGCACGTGGTGCTCTCCTGGTCAGGAGAGTCCCCCGTGGTGATCCTACTCTCAGTCAACCATCCCAAGGTCACTGATAGACGTAACGGTGACTACGGCACGCGCGGTAAATGCACGGGTAGCTAACCCGCACTGGCACGCGGTCAGTCGTTTTCGTTAACGGGTGCGCCCAAAGCACAGCACGGAACCAGTACAGGGCAGAGCCCTCTCAGTAACAGGGGTCCAACCCCTCCACAGTCCGCGCACCCTCGCCTGACTACCCTGGTTTGCCCCAGTGGGCCTAACAAGTCGGTGTAGGAGGCTAGCAGAACCCCGGGGCCCGTGGGGTAGCTAGTACCTCCCTACACTAGTAGCTCTCCTCGGTACTACGTACATGAGGGCCAGCAAGTCGGTACAGAGTGGCCAGTCCTAACCCCGGGTCCCTGGGGCAGCTGGCTCCGCTCTGCACTAAATAGGGGGACAGTCGCTCTCCTTGGTACTCCGTACTCAAGGGCCAGCTCACTTCCCCAATTCTATTCCATTCACTTTCCAGGAGTTCTATTCCTAATTCCCCGTAGGGTTCCAGCTCTTTTAACTCAGAATATCCAGGTTTCACTTTCCAGTTTCGCGTTCTTACAATCCATATTCTCAATCACGTTTATTTATTCATAACAGGCAGCTGTTAATTCAATTCACAGGCAGCTATTATTTCCTTTCCACATTTTCCAAGACTGCAGTATTCATACATTCCACTAGTTTTCCCGTCTTAGGATTCATGCCATATCCTAGGATCTATCATACAATCTAGTTTTCCAGCCCTAGGATTCATGCAACACCCTACGATCTACCATTCAATCTATTTCTCATTCCTAGGATTCATGCAATGTCCTAGGTTCTATTTATGGTTTCATAATTTAACAGATTATACTTAAAGCCACTCTACCGGTTACAACAGGAGAACTGGGGGCGTGGTCGGGAATCCCGCGTGCCTCCGCAACCCCCGAGACTGCAACGGAACGGGGTCCTATCACAAGGATCAAACACAAGGAATTTCTCAAAATAGTATACAGCTACTGTAGATGGGTAGAGGATGTAATTCTGAAAAGAACGCAACTCGAAATGCGGAAAACGGAACCCGAACGGGCCCTAAACGGGTCGAAAATGACGAAACAGTGCAAAATCAGACGTCTGGAACTTATTCCAGACGTCTTAAAAAGTGGATCAGGGGTTACCTTGCTCTGCGTGGTCTCTCAGACATCCAGAAGCCTGCGGGGGCGTCTGGCCTAGTTCCCAGATGTCCGATGGTCACTCCGGACGTCTGTAAGTCTCTCCAGTCGTCTGGCACTGCAGCCAGACGTCTGATTCGGGTTGGATGCGAATCTCAGAACCTACGCGTACCCATCTCTCTCTCTTAGTACGGTCAGTCGAAGAAAAGGAAGGAGACAGAAATAACTCACCTTGCAGACGTCGGGACAGTTTTCCAGACGTCGTGCCCGTCGTCTGGCTATCAGCCCAGACGTCTGATTCTGGAAAAGTTTCCAGAACCAGGGCGCAACTCGCCCTCCGCTCGCGACGCACGGCCGCGCTGCGAGTGCTCCGCCTGCTGCTCGAGCTGCAGCAGGCCTCCTGCGCCACCCCGTGCCCGCTGCGCCCCCCGCCGGCCGACCCTAGCAGCCCCGGCGAGCTCGAGCCCTCACGGCCGACGCCTCCTCCCCCGCGCAGCACCTCCTCCTGCACCCGCCGCGACTGTCGCCGCCGCCGCTCACTCGTGCTCGCTCTCGCGCACCGACTGGAAGGAGAAGAGGAAGGGGGCGGAGGTGACGGGAGTGAGGGGGAGGGCGTGGCCTTTTAAGGCCGCGCGAGGAGGAGGAGAGAGAGAGCGCGACAGAGGGTGCAGGAGGGAGAGGGAAAAAGTGAGAGAGGGAATTTTCGTAGGTCTGCGCGCTAATCGCGCGTGCCAACAATAACCGATTCCCAGACATCTGGGCCACTTCCCAGACGTCTTAAAAGATGTCTGAAGCGCGCGTTCGTTACAAGGCATCTCATTCCTCTTCCCAATCGTTCCAGTCCGTTGATATCTAATACAGGCCTTAACAAAGTTATGAGAATCCTTAAATAACGTATGCCACCAAAAATCAGATTGAAGAACCTTAAAAGCTATTTTCTTAGCACTAAAGTATCCTCCACAATGAAGTTCGTGGCAAAAACTAAGCACACTTTGTTGTTCCTCTTCAGGCACGCATCGTCTAAGTACTTGGTCTTGTCCAATTCTAAATAATTCGGGCTCTTCCCAATGAAAGTATCTAGCTTGGGAAATGAATCTCTTCCTTTTCTACTCATCCCAAGAGCTAGGAGTCTCTCCAGTGACCAAGTAATTGACGGTATCAATATACCAAGGTGAAGTCGGTGTTACTGCCATAAGGGTTTCATCGGGAAATGTCTCGTGGATGTCTCCAGATGAAGAGTCATCAAGTGGAAGGTGAGACAGGTGGTCAGCCACTACATTTTCTACTCCTTTCTTTTCACGTATCTCCAAGTCAAATTCTTGAAGGAGTAGGATCCACCTAATTAGACATGGCTTCGAATCCTTCTTGGCAATGAGATGTTTCATTGCCGCATGATCAATGAAAATAACCACCTTAGACCCAAGAAGATAAGATCTAAACTTCTCCAGAGCAAAAACTACAGCAAGTAATTCCTTTTCAGTGACGATGTAGTTTTGCTGTGGTTCGGTTAAAGTCTTGCTGGCATAGTGCAGCACATGTGGTCTTCCCTCAACCCTTTGTCCAAGGACTGCTCCCACTACATAATCTGAAGCATCACACATCAGCTCAAATGAGAGTGTCCAATCTGGAGTTTGGAGAATAGACGTAGAGATCAAGGCCTCCTTCAAAATGTGAAAGGCCTCGGTACACTTTGAATCGAAATTGAAGGAAGATTCCTTTGCCAACAGGTTGCAAAGTGGCCTAGAAATTTTATTGAAATTTTTAATAAAGCGCCTATAAAAGCCAGCATGGCTCAGAAAGGATCTAATTTATTTGACATTCGTGGGCAATGGAAGTTTGGAAATAGAATCAACCTTGGCTTTATCTACTTCCAAGCCCCTTTCAGACACAACATGCCTAAGTACAATGTCTTTCTGTACCATGAAGTGGCTTTTCTCCCAGCTAAGGACTAAACGAGTCTCCTTACATCGCTTTAGCACATTCTTTAGGTGTAGGAGACACTAGTCGAAATACGAGCCATAAATGGAGAAGTCATCCATAAACACTTCAACACACTCGTCAATCATGTCCGAGAAAATGGACATCATACACCACTGGAAGGTTACCGGTGCATTACATAGTCCAAATGGCATACGCTTGAATGCAAAGGTACCATAAGGACTCGTGAAAGTCGTCTTCTCCTGGTCATAAGGGAAGACTGCAACCTGGTTGTATCCAGAATATCCATCAAGAAAGCAATAGTACTTATTCCCCGCCAATTTTTCGAGAATTTGGTCAATAAAAGGCAAGGGAAAGTGATCTTTCTGGATAGTGGTGTTCAATTTGTGGTAATCAATGTAGACCCTCCATCCAGTTGAGGGTTTAGTCACAACTTGTTCACCTTGGTCATTAAACTCCATAGTAAAGCCTGCCTTCTTTGGCACCACATGGATAGGACTTACCCATTTACTATCTACAATGGGATATATGATCCCAACGTCCAACCACTTTAGAATTTCCTTTTTAACCACCTTCCTCATATTGGGTTTGAGACGTCTTTGCATGTCCCTAATTGGCTTGATGGAATCATCAGTATAAATGTGGTGTATATAGAGTGTAGAGTCTATACCCTTAATATCAGCGATGCTCCAAGAATAGCTTCCTTGTGCCTAGACAAACATTCAATCAGGGCTCCCTCCTGTGCCTCAGATAGCATAGCTGAAATGATAATGGGGAGCGTATCATTGGCACCCAGGAAGACGTACTTGAGAGTGTCCAGGAGGGGTTTCAACTCAGGTTCGGGGGCTTGTATGGTTGAGGGTGTCATAATAGATGTCCCCATCTCAGGTAGCAGATCTACCAGGCAACTCCTCAAATTCTAGTATATCCCATTCACATTCCTCCAAGAGATGGGAATGCTCATTTAACATGACATGCTGAAGGGGGTCATCACATAACATTGCAGGAGTTGTCTCTTCAATTAAGTCATCTATCACCTCAACTTGGGAACAATCCTCAAGCCCGACTTGTTTATAAGCATCAAACACTAAGCCAGATTTTCCTGTTCCCAAAGCCCATTTTTAATGGCCCAGTATTGCAATTGATCGAAGCATGTGAAGTTGCAAGGAAGGGGCGGCCCAAAATGATGGAGGCTTGGTTGGCTTGTTGGTAGGGTTTGTTTCCAAAACTAAAAAGTTAATGGGGAAGAAGTCCTCTACTCTCACCAAGACATCTTCCAGAATTCCCCGAGGTGTCTTGAGTGATCGATCTGCAACTTGGAGGATGATGTGCATACATCTGAATAGTTAAAAATGTCTATTAATGCATGCTCTTAGTATCATATTAGCATCATGTATTGTAAATATTGCATAACATGCATCATCATGCATTTAGGTCAAATTGTTCAAATTGTATAGTAATTTCTTCTTTTTGGTGGCTAGGGACAAGCCGACTTTTAATCAGAGCCTCGGGCTGAAGTTCCAACCGTATGGATCGGATCAGGGTAACGATTAGACTTCAACGACTCCAAGATCGCCCTGATCGGACTTCCATAGCATCATATATAATTCGAGGAAGATCAGAGATCAAGGGCCAAGATGGTGTAAATCCGCACTTCAAATGAAAAATTCGACTACACGGATGAGTTTAGATCAACGATTGTAGCTTAACGACGTGAAAATCGGTCCAATCCGACATCCGTAGCACCATCTACAAGACATAGAAGATGGACGGCCAAGATGGTGCAACGTGGTGTCATTCCAGCTGCCCAACTGGCCCAAGGACCCACTGTTGCCCTCTCTCTCCTCAATCGCGCAGATGATCTCAGCTGTTGGATCAAGATCCAACAGTTGAGAGAGCTCACACCTAAATTCAGTGCCGTGCCTCAAACCGCTGCGTAGGGTAGTGGTTAAGGCGCTGCTTGTGCAAGGAGCGTGAGTTCGAGCCACCCGCATGTGCCTCTCCTTACGTGGATGAGCGCGATCTCGACCGCGTGATCAGCTGCGAATGGCCGGGATCTTCCAATCAGACAGACTCGCAATCGGACGCGGTTATGCACGAGCGATCACACGTGCTTAACGTGTGAAGCTGAAGCAGGAGAGGAGTGGTTTAAGCCGTCTGATCTCGCGATCAGATGACTAATATCACGAGGACGAGGGCAAGAATTGAGCGCGCAAAAGGTGAGGAGGTAGGCATGCGTGCGGAGCTTCAGTGACGTGTGGTCTTTAGTGACACTTAAATCTGTCACTAAAGACCCCCTCATTTAATGTTTGAAGCTTGAAATGTCAATTTTTCCCTCAATCCCTACAACTATAAAAGGAGACCCATACCACACAAATTCCTCAACCCTTCCTTCACTTATCTCCCTCTCCAAAGCTCTAAAGAAGCTTGTCCCAAACCCGGGATGCTCCTCTAGAGTCAAAATCAAAGTTTTCTCTCCCCCGTTCTGGAAGTGGATCCCGTGACGATGACGATGCCCTGCCTTGCTTCCGGTTCTTCCTACTCCATTCTTCTTCTTCCATCTTCGTCCTCCGTCTTCTAGGTGTCGCCTCGTCCGGCCCGTCCTCCAAACAACCGTCGAGGTGGATAACATATCTCTCTCTTCTTTATCGCTTTCTAGAATAGAATTTCCTGCTTTCTAGTTGTAAAAACAGTATTCAGTTACAAAGTGATTGTTCTCTCTTTCTCTCTCTCAGTGTTAATATCGATTTCATTGTGATTATCCCACTTTCAAAACAAAAATACCAAAAAAATATAATCGCAGATTTTAGAACGACGTAGCCTCCCTGTGTTCGACC
Source organism: Thalassia testudinum (assembly GCA_037157565.1). Lineage (NCBI taxonomy): Eukaryota > Viridiplantae > Streptophyta > Magnoliopsida > Alismatales > Hydrocharitaceae > Thalassia > Thalassia testudinum. The sequence continues at coordinate 53,043,400 of JAZHRO010000025.1, read as the reverse complement.
CGGAATTCTTTTGAGTTTCGGTAAATTTATCTGTTGATGGATTTCTTCGCAAATCATACTACGATGACGAGTTTTCAAAACTCAATCCCATTTGCATACGTTTTCCGCTCCAACATTTTGGCACCATTACCGAGGAGGCAACGATTCTCGATTTTCTTTTTGCATTTTGCGCACTTTATTCTTTTTTAACTTGCTTTTACTTCTCTTCTATTGTTTTGTAGGTACCTCAACAGGGAATCTTCAAGCGGTAGAATGGAGTAAAGTGCAGTTGAAGACAACTGTAAGTGCTCCCCATTCTTCCCCCCTCCATAGATTTCATTCCACAACCTTAATTCAAACCTCAATTGACTTAGGTGGTCGCATATACCCTAGAATTAGTTTGGATGCTTTGATTTCCACTCCCACTCATCTCACCTTTGTGGAAAAAAAAAAAAAGATCTTTGTGGGATAAATTAATATACACACTACATACACCCACATTCAAGGCACATAACCTAACTTGATTTTTATCTACTTAACCAAGATTCCGACCTGTGGAACCGGTACACTCAAATCAACACATAAGAGAGTAGAAATCAATCTAGGTTAATCATCTTGTGTGCCTAACTCAATGGTGCATTTCGGCCAATTGTTTGAGTTGTTTGGGCCGCACCACTTCATTTTAAAATCAACTCATCAAGTAGCTTCCCTGTAGGGTTTACAATTAAGGTTAATACCAGGCACTCCACTTTACTTTTTGATTTCAAAATGAAAAGATCTTCACCCGTGTTTGAACATCTGGTTTGCCTCTGAAACTTGATTGAACTCACCTAATTCTAAATTCTAAATGCTACTTAAGCAAGATTTGAACCTTAAAATCCACTCATCAAAATAATCTTGCTTGAAAACCCTGGTCGTGCACGCAGTTACACACATTCAATCAATCATTAAGGACACAACTCATTTTAAGGGCTCACCACATTCCATAAGCACTACAATCCTAAGCCTAAGTAAAATCAAGTAGACATTGGCCTTAAGGACTGATTCGCTTTTCGGGACCCAGACTGAGATTGTTTATGATTAACCTGCTTGTATTAGTCAATCTGATGTCTAGCTAGGGGAGTAGAATCAAATGATCGCGACTGGGGGGTACACTAGGAACCAGAGGCGCAAGCCGAAGGAGGAACCTTCTCCCTAGTCCCTCCTTCTAACTGGTTGGATTGACTGGATACAAGTAGAGTAAATCGTCTATAATCTTAAGACGAATTATGAGAGTCTGTAGATCCTTAGGCTATCTAACTTAAGGACAGACTTGTTTTGTTGTGCTGTAGGGTTCTTATCCCTAGTCCTTCCGACCTCTTTCTAGTTTATGCTTGGAAGGAGGTCATTGAATCCTCGATTGGAAGGACCATGAGATCAATTTAGGAGGTGTAGATTGAATTTTGGCCAAATTGATCCCATGGCAGATCAACAATCTCCTCTGCCTCAGAATCAACAAGAGATGTTTTAAAGGTAGCTGGAATAAATGTAGAGAATGCAAGAATGGTTCTAGAGAATGTAGGGCATTCAACCCTTGAAGGATTTTTATGATCCTTCAAATTACGGGGAACATCCCGGCGTCCAGATTCCAGCCGGAGACGTTGAAATCAAGCCCCAGGTGTTAAGCCTGATCAAATATTTCCATGGGCTTGGCTCTGATGACCTATTTCAACATTTGGAGGACTTGACTACTTTGGTCCAGACCACCAAAGCGTGAAACATGAATGAAGAGCAGATGATCATGAGGCTCTTTCCCCACTCTCTTAGGGATAAGGCCTGTCATTAGTATATAACTATAGGAAGGTCGATAGCAACATGGAATGATCTAAAATCGACTTTCCTGAAGAAATTCTTCCTTGTCGGACGTACTAATGCTCTGAGACGGGCGATTACTACCTTCGGCTAGCAGCCGGGGGAGCAGTTTCATGCTGCCTGGGAGTAATTCCAGGACTTATTGCGGAAGTGTCCACACCATGAGGTGACGAAATGAAAACTCGTGCAGATCTTTTACCACGGGTTGACTGAGCAACTCAGAAATCACGTGGACGCTTCTTATAGAGGCAATTTCCTCAACAAAGACGCAGATAGCACGCACGATTTGTTTGACGAAATGAGTGAACATTTAATCAATCATGCCTCCATTGATACTTTTAATTGGTCCCAACAACCCAGATCGAATGTTAATGAGGTCCACAACTCTCATTCATTCGATATGGAACTGATTTGTAATAAACTAGATAAGGTGGACCTAATTACCAAAAGGATGGAGGAGTGGATGCCAAAAAAAGCTGCAAACAATTCTCGATCCACTCAATCTCAGAATTAGGGATTCCATTCTTTGTGAGCTCCTTCTGGATGGGAGTTCGTGAATCAACTGGATGCAGCTCAACCTGTGAGCTAGCATTGTTCGGAACCCCACGGGTTCCAAACTGGGGCCTTTGATCCCAGTTTCTCTGATCCCTCCCTTTCTTTTTCTCCATCCTCGCCCTATGAGGATGTCTATGCTGTACAGGAGAACGTTAGGTCCAACTCTTACTCCAATGCTTATAATCTAGGTTGGAGGATCCAACCTAACTTCTCCTAGAAAAACCCGAGGCAGCAGACCCAATCCTGACCCAGCAACTATGTTCTGCAAAGACCAATGGGTCAAGGTCATGTTTATACTCAGCTACCCCCAAATCAGGTCAATCAGCCAGCTTGAAATGCCTGTTAACCTGTAGGGTAAGTTGATTTGAACCGTCAGATGGTAGAGATGTAAGGATCTATGCTCTAGCTTATGCAGCAAATGAAAACTTCGCTGGACAGCTTGCAAACCAGGTTCATTGCTAATTCTCGTCAACCCGGATCTCTGCCATCTCAACCCGTACCTAACTCGTGTAATATACAGAATTCGGGCAATCAAGCCCAAGGGTACGGGAATCAGAGGGAATCAGGGTCTTTCCTCTTCTGCTTCTTCATCAAATCCGAGGTTTCTGGCTAATGAAGCCCCTCCAATCTTTCCTAACCCTCCCCAAGATCCAAACTTGTATGCATCTGCTAACTCTGTTACCTTGATGAGTGGAAGGCAAACCCAGGACCCACAACTACCCTGTTCTGATTTACCAAATCCTGGAGAGCCTGAGGAGAGAATGGAGAACTCTGAAGAAGAAATAAAGGCTCAGGAACCTGATTCTGAAGATTTGATTCATGTTCCTTTTCTTGAGGCCTTCATTAAACCTAGGAAGAAGTAGCCTGTTGATAGTAACTAGGAGCTCTTGAATATATTCAAGAATGTCAAAATCAATATCCCGCTCCTCGATGCTATCAAACAGATACCGGCTTATGCTAAATTTTTAAAGGATTTATGCACACAGAAGCATAAGTCGAGGGAATCTGTTCTGAGGAAGGTGGTACTCTCCGAGCAGGCTAGTTCTGTTATCCTGCATGACCTTCCTTCGAAAAAGAGAGATCCAGGTGCCCTTTGATTTCTTGTGTCATCGGAGATTACACCTTTGATAGGACACTTCTGGATCTAGGTGCATCTATTAACCTAATTCCGACTTCTCTTTACGAGAAGTTCAGATTAGGTGAACTTCGGTCGACCTCAGTAACATTACAGTTAGTGGGCCGTTCGGTCACAAATCTGAGAGGCGTTATTGAGGATGTTATTATTAAGGTTAAGGACTTATATTTTCCTACAGATTTCCTTGTCCTTGACATGGATGTATTTGAGAATTTAAGGAACACGCCCATCATTCTGAGGTGTCCGTTCTTAGTTACCGCTAAGGCCAATTTCAACTGTGAGAGCGGTAGCATGGAAATCGCCTTTGGGGATCAAAAATTGAAGCTGGATATTTTTAAGCCGATTAACAAATTTGAGGATTGTGATTTATGGAGGAACTTGAGGAAGATAACTTGAATATTGAAACATGTATGGCGGTTTCTATAATTGAAAGTTCCTCCTGTCTTGATGGATTCGACCCGCAACCCTCTGTGGGAAACCTGCCGCATTCTGAAGAGGTTATTGATTTTGTTCACTTTCAACCTCTTCCTCTTGATGAATCTTCATTAGCATCATCCTTACCTTCCATCCTAAACCCGCTCTAGCTCGAACTGAAACCATTGCTTGAGAGTTTGAAATATCAATTTTTGGGACCTCAAAAGACGCTCCCTGTGATTATCAATGCTATATTAACTAAGGAGTAGGAGATTAAATTGATCAAGGTCCTAAAAGAACACAAGGAGGCAATTGGTTGGACCATCCATGACCGTAGGGGGATCAAGTCATCTTATTGTAATCATAGAATATTCATGGAAGATGGATCCCACCCTTCTCGCCAAATGTAGAGGAGATTAAACCCTAATATGCGAGCAGTGGTCAAGAAGGAATCATTTATTTGATTTCAGATAGTCCTTGGGTAAGTCACATGCAAATTGTTCCCAAGAAAGCCGGGATTACCGTTGTGACTAATGAGAAAGGAGAATCAGTCACAACTCGTTCAGCTTCCTCTTGGAGGGTCTGTATCGATTACAGAAAGTTGAACATAGCCACAAAAAAAGATCATTTCCCTTTACCCTTCATCGATCAAATTCTTGAAAGACTAGCTTGGCAAAAGTACTTTTGTTTCTTAGAGGGTTACTCAAGATACAATTAAGTCCTATCCATCCCGAGGATATGGAAAAAATGATTTTCACCTATCCCTACGGAACCTTTGCTTTCAGTAGAATGCCATTTGACTTATGTAATGCACCTGCAACATTTCAAAGTTGTATGCTAGCTATATTCTCTAACATGGTGGGAGAGTTTATGGAAGTCTTCATGGACGATTTCTCTATTTTCAGAGAATCGTTTGATTCTTGCCTAGCTAATCTTGAAATGATCTTTAAAAGATGCATTAAAACAAGATTGGTCCTTAGCTGGGAAAAGAATCACTTCATGACACAAGAAGGCATCGTCTTGGGTCATGTAATCTCTGAACGGAGAATTGAAGTTGAAAAAGCTAAGGTTGATGCTATCTTCATACTTCCTCCTCCCACATCTGTCAAACAAATTCGATCATTTCTTGGTCATGTGGGATTCTATAGGAGGTTCATCAAGGACTTCTCTAAGGTTGCTTGCTCTCTAAGCGACCTTCTCGCCAAAGATACGTCGTTTGATTTCAACGAATCATGCCGTAAGGCAATTGATTTTCTTAAAATGACAGTCACTTGTGCTCCAGTGTTGCAACCATCGGTCTGGGCAGTTCCATTTGAGATCATGACCGACGCTTTTGATTACGTGGTCGGGGCTATTTTGGGTCAAAAGATTGACAGCAAGTCCTCTGTCATCTACTACACTAGCAAAACTTTGGAAGAGACTCAGAGGAATTACACTGTTACTGAGAAGGAATTGCTAGCTGTAGTATTTGCTTTGGAAAAATTCAGGGCTTATCTCTTAGGGTCTCACGTCATAATTTACACCGACCACTAGGCCTTGAGACATCTCTTAGCCAAAAAGGATGCCAAACCCTGTCTTATCTGATAGATTCTTCTACTTCAAGATTTCAATTTTGAAATCAAAGATAAATCTGGGGCATAGAATGTGGTGGCTGATCATCTTTTGAGACTTCTAAGTGATTCTTCGTGTCCGGATATTCCAATTGCTGATACTTTTCCAGATGAAACTATTCTTACAGTAGTAGGTGTCCAAACCTCATGGTTTGCAGACATTGTAAATTATTTTGTCGTTGGTCAAATCCCCCAGGATTATTCGCTGATGTGTTCCGAAGAATGAATTCCAAAGTATACTCGAGTTCTGCCATGCAATTGCATGTGGTGGACATTTCTCCGGGAAAAGACGGCTGCAAAAATTTTGCAATCTGGATTCTATTGGCCGTCTTTATTCAAGGATGCCCAGGAATTCTCGAGATCATGTTCCCGTTGCTAGGCACTTGGGAGCATAACCAAGAGAGATATGATGCCTCTAAACCTGATTCTTCCCGTCGAAATCTTCGACGTTTGGGGCATCAATTTCATGGGACCCTTCCTCCCTTCATTTGGGCACCAGTACATTCTCATTGATGTTGATTACATGTCCAAGTGGATTGCGGCTATTCCCACCCGAACCAATGACCATAAGGTGGTCATTGATTTTGTCAAGAAGAACATCTTTAGTCGGTTCGGGATTCCGAGGGCCATCATCAGCGATGGTGGTACTCATTTCACTAATGCCCAGTTCTGTAGTTTACTAACAAAATATGGGGTAAATCACAGAATCTCCACACCTTACCACCCCTAGACGAATGGACAGGCTGAGATCTCCAATTGGGAGATCAAGAATATTTTGTAGAAAATGATTAGACCTGATCGTAAAGATTGAACTCAAAAGCTTGAGACTCTCTTTGGGCCTACCATACGACGTACAAAATGCCTATCGACATGTCACCATTTCGTTTGGTGTATGGAAAGGTGTGCCATTTATTTGTAGACATTGAACATAGGGCATTCTAGGCAATCAAGCAATGTAATTTGGATTTGAGTTTAGCTGGAAAGACCAGGAAACTCCAACTATCTGAGTTGGAGGAGCTTAGAAACGACGCATACGAGAATGCCAAGATCTATAAGGCTCGAACCAAAGCTTTTCATGACCAATTGATATCCTGCAAGAACTTTGAGCTGAACCAGAAGGTCTGTCTCTTTGATTCTCAACTTAAGCTCTTTCCCGGCAAACTTAGGTTAAGAACAGCCCGTTCATCATCGATTAGATATTTCCAAACGGAGCTGTTTAGATCTTTGACCCAAGGATGGGTAATTCTTTTAAAGTCAACGGTCAACATTTGAAGCTTTTTGTTGACCGTATTGTTCCAGAACCCGTCTCAGACACGGTTGCTCTAAGCATATCGTGATTTCTTTGGCTGGACTTCGCCTAGCTGATGGCATTAAACTCAGCATTTGTACAGTCTAACTTAGAGCCGACTCGAGCATCATATACAGGTGATATCTTCTTCATTCTTTTTTTTTTTTGAAACAGAAAGGAGAGCTATCATCTTACGATAGCAGTCCGGAGCAATATATTATGTGCAAAGCAGGGAAATTACACAAAGGATCCCCAAGAGTCTATGAGGGACCAACACTCTCTTACAATACTCTCACAACATACCGGCCTCTCCTGAAAAAGTCTCTCATTCCTTGCCTTCCATACACGCCAAATAGTTGCACCCATGTGGACATGTGGCTTCCCTCTCACCTCAAACCCGTGCCAGATAGAATCCCACTCTTGTAATGGCTTCTGACAAATTTTTCTCCAGATGACATTAGTGACAAGGCAAGAAGAAAGGAGGTGATTTACATTGTCAGTACTCATCTCACACAAAAAACAAACATGGTGATCAGTACCCAACCTTCTGTGGCGTAGATCACTTGTGATTAAACCATCTCTCTTGCATAGCCAGACGAAAATTTGTACCTTGAGAGGAATTTTTAACAACTAGATCTTCTTGTCAATGGAATCATATCTCCAACCTCTTCAATGTTCAACATTCTGTTATAGCCAGATTGGACACTATAAATCCCCTCCCACAAATATCTGTCCTCCATTCCAGGCCTATGTCTGAAGCTCTCAAGGTTTGATATAAGCCTTCTCTTTTCTTCCCACAGCCAAGTAGCTCTTTTGCTGGACTCCTCACCATCCAGATTCCAGCTGCTATTGCTGCAGGACCAGACCTTGCTGATAGTGGCATCCTTGTCAGCTGCTGCAGCAAATGCTCTTGGATAGAGCTCCTTCAAAACACCCAGCTCAGACCATCCCTCCTTCCCGAAACTGAAGGACCTGCCATCTCCAAGTGATGGTTGCAGCAGATGGAAGTGATCAGTCAATTCCTTAGTCACAGATTTCTAGAAGGGGAAGGATAGTTGGGCTGAAGTCTAGACAGCATGCTGTTGGATGCTCCATATCTGTCTTTAATCAGAACAGACCACGGCTTCAGGTCACCTTGCAGCAGTTTAACAACCCATTTAAGTAGCAGGGCATCATTGAAATGCTGCAGGGACTTAATCCCAAGACCACCCTTCTCTTTAGGATAGCAGATCTGATCCCATTTGAGAGGCTGCAAGAAACTGCCCTTATGTCTAGCTCCCTTCCAAAAGAACCTCTTTCTCATCACATTCAACCGTTTCAAAATGGATTTTGGTGCTTTGAAAATGGAAAAGTAGAAGACAGGGATGGAGGTGACTACCGAGTTGAGCAAGACAAGTCTTCCACCTCTGGATAGGAACCTGCTATACCAACCATCTAATTTCATAGAAATCTTATCAAAAAGGCAGTTCCAATCACTTTTCTTGAACCTGGAACACCTCAAAGGCAGCCCTAGATATCTGATAGGAAGACTGATGCAGGGAGTCATCAAGATGGCTGCTAAGGCATCTCATTCTACCCTGCTTCTCATGCATTTTATTTTCAATGAGGACATTACATCAGCTAGGCATAGGGGGTGGATTCATTTCTGAATCATTTTGTCAGCTCTGTGGAATTCTTGTAAATTCTACTTTTTTTTATTAAAAAAAAAGAAAGAAATGAAAAAAAATTGAATTAGGAAAGAATAATTGGGCATTAGGATTTTTCAACTTTAGGGACTAATATAGTAGGATCTGAACACTTAGACCCTTCAGGTCTTTGGGCTTAATCAGCCCGGGTGTCTACTAAAATGTGGATTTGTTTATTGAGTCCTCGCCATTCTGAATTTACTTCAATTTGCTTAAAAAAGTTGGGGTGGTAAATACACGACTTCTCACCCCGTCCTCTGATTTGAGGGGATTTTAAGTCTAAGCATCTACACACTATTTGCACTGACTCGCTTTTCAACGATTTTTACGGAAATTGGGTAGCTAATGAACCTTTTAGGGTGGTATAGCTGGCAAGTTATGGTGGGTAACAACCCATTGGTAGGTTGTCCAGAGCCCAGTCACACGACCATTCTTTTCCTGTTGCCTTTAAGTAAATCTTAGATTAGGGAAGCCACCTACTTAAAGAAAAAAAAGAAAAAAAAAGAAAAAGAAAAAGAAAAAAAAGGAGAAAAGAAAAAAAAAAGCCACACTTCATCGCACGAGTATGGTTGGCAAGTTATCGTGGGTAACTGCCCATTGTTAGGTTTCCAGAACCCAGCTCAAGAAATGTACGTAACATTCCAAAACACTTAGGAAGAAGTGGAGAAGTAGAATAAGCTGGGGAGATATACACTGGGTTCGCCCTTGCATTGACCCCATAAAAATAAAAGTAGGGAGAAAGCTACTGGTCGAATAGATACACCTTTAGGCAGAATTTCTTTTCGAGGTCACCTAGGGGCGTAGAAACCCGAAGTCCGTTCTAATCGCCGATCAGTGAGTCTATCACATTTCACACAAAGATGCTTAGAACTTAGGATTCTCTTTGAGTCTTGGGTGAGTTGAGTGGCCGTAGAAAGCTGCTCCGAAACCCTAATCTAAAAAATCTAAAAAAAAAAATAGAAAAGAAGGAAAGAAGAAAGAGATCCTTTGAATGAAGCGAGGGCTTGAGGCAGTTTGCATTTTGGCAAACACCCGGGCGCTATTGTGTCTTTGTAGTTTAGGTTCTTAGTAAAAACCTCTTAGTGTTGAAGAATAACTTTTGCCCAAGAAATCTGATCTAATTCTTTTATAAATAGCAAATAGTTTTTGCTAGGGATTAGCAAACGATAGGCATGGGGGTGTGATGTGCATACATTTGAATAGTCAAAATGTCTATTAATGCATGTTCTTAGTATCATATTAGCATCATGTATTGTAAATATTACATAACATGCGCCATCATGCATTTAGGTCAAATTGTACAAGTTGTATAGTAATTTCTTCTTTTTAGTGGCCAAGGACAAGGCGACCTTTAATCGGGGCCTCGGACTGAAGATCTAACCGTACGGATCAAATCTGGGTGACATCGGAGTTTAATGACTCCAAGATCGCCCTGATTGGACTTCCGTAGCATTAGATATAATCCACACTTCAGATGACAAATTTAACCACACAGATGGGTTTGGATCGACGATCACAACCCAACGATGAGTAAATCGGTCCAATCTGACATCCATGACACCATCTACAAGACATATAAAATGGATGGCCAAGATGGCACCATGTGGCACCATCCCAGCCACCCAATCGACCCAAGGACCCACTGCTGCCCTCTCTCTCCTCAACCACGCAGACGATCTCAGCTGTTGGATCAAGATCCAATGGCTGTGAGAGCACACACCTAAATTCAGTGCCGCGCCTCAAATCGCTGCGTAGCACAGTGGTTAAGGCGCTGCACGCGCAAGGAGCGCGAGTTCGAGCCGCCCGCATGCACCTCTCCTTGCATGGATGAGTGCGATCTTGATTGCGTGATCAGTTGCGAATGACCAGGATCTTCTAATCAGACAGACGTGCAATCGGACGCGGTTATGCACGCGCGATCACATGCGTTTAACGCGCGAAGCTGAAGCAGGTGAGGAGCGGTTTAAGCCGTTCGATCTCCCGATCGGACGACTGATATCGCGAGGACGTGGGCAATCGTTGTGTGCACATAAGGCGAGGAGGTGTGCGTGCGTGCGGAGCTTCAGCTATGTGGGGTCTTTAGTGACACTTAAATCCGCCACTAAAGACCCCCTCATTTAATGTTTTAAGCTTGAAATGTCAATTTTTTTCTCAATCCCTACAACTATAAAAGGAGACCCATACCACACAAATTCTTCATCCCATCCTTCACCTTTCTCCCTCTCTAAAGCTTTAAAGAAGCTTGTCCCAAACCTGGGATGCTCCTCTAGAGTCAAAATCAAGGTTTTCTCTCCCCCGTTCCGTAAGTGGATCCTGTGACGACGATGATGCCTTGCCTCGCCCCTGGTTCTTCCTACTTCATTCTTCTTCCATCTTCATCCTCCGTCTTCCAGGCATCGCCTCGTCCGGCTCGTCCTCCAAGCAACCGTCGAGGTGGATAACACCTCTCTCCCTTCTTTATCGCTTTCTGGAATAGAATTTCCTGCTTTCTAGCTGTAATCATTTCCTGCTTTCTAGTTGTAAAAATAGTATTCAGTTACAAGTGATTGTTCTCTCTCTCTCTCTCTCTTAGTGTTAGTATCAATTTCATTGTAATTATCTCGCTTACAAAACAAAAATACCAAAAAAATATAATCGCGGATTTTAGATCGACGTAGCCTCCCTGTGTTCGACCCGGAATTCTTTTGAGTTTCGGTAAATTTATTTGTTGACAGATTTCTTCACAAATCATACTACGACGACGAGTTTTCAAAACTCAATCCCGTTTGCATACGTTTTCCGCTCCAACAGAGGATTACCGGGCTAGGCTTCAGATTGCCTCCCCTAAGTTTTCATACACATAGCTTCGAAGGATGTTCACTCCTGCACCCAGATCAAGTAGAGCCTCATCTATCTGTAAGTCACCAATGACCACCGAGATGTACGGGGCTCCTGGGTCCTTAAATTTCGGGGGTGTGCCATGTTGAACTATTGAGCTAACAGAATCAGGAATAATAACTTTTGATTGGACCTATTTGCTAGATTGCCGCTTTTTCGTGCACAAGTCCTTTAGAAAGTGGGCATAAGACGGAATCTGCCCGATGGCCTCAAGCAAAGGTAGGTTAATTTGCACTGGCTTGAAAGTCTCCATGATTTCATCCATCTTATCTTTGGCTCAAAATGAGCCACCAGAAGTCTTCCCAGAGGTGGATAAGTGTTCGTGGCATAAATCATGTAAAGAAGATGAATACGTCGTAGTATAGCGTGAAATATGTCTCAACAAATAAATTTTAACGGAATAGGTGAGTCTCGGTCGAATTCAGGGAGGCAGAAAGCGCTTTTGATTTCAGAACTGAATTAGAATGCTAACTTAGAGAATATGCTACTAATTGCAAACTAATATATATATATTACAATATGTATATCATGCAAATAGTTTGATCAAGGATTGCAAAAATATAATTATGACTAGAACAAGTTCTTGCTATCTATTTAACTAGAGCATAAATGAAAAACTACTCTCTAGCAGAATAAGGGCACTACAAGTGGTCCGTGGTGGCCTTTTGGAGAGGCTGGGGAGAGCAACGACAGTCCACCAAGGTGGCTTGGTGGGCACTTCAAAGGAAGAGAGCCAGAGACAGAGAGAGCAGGAGAAGAAGGTATGAAGAATTGGAGAAGGTCTGGAAGAGTTTGTGGAAGATGGAAGAGTTAGATTCAACTGGGGGGCCCTGGGCATTCTTTTATAGCTTTTATGAGGGACAAGATGGGCATTTGAGCCCCTAAAATCGTGCAACAACCCTCTGGTGATCAGATCTGTCGATCGTGAGATCAACGGATCAGATCACACCTTAAAACACCTTCATTTGTGCCTTCATTGAGCGGATTTGCTCTCAGGCTGACACGTGGCGACCTTTGGATGCTTGGATCGCGATCTAACACTCCAGCACTCGCCGCGCCAACACCCAACGCCCGCTTGCGCTTGCTGGCGCTTTAATCGTGCCTAACGCGCGAGCCAAATATCGGTCGTCCTATCGTGAGATCGGATGACTTAAAAGAGTCGCAACATCTGCCTTTGATTTTCTTAATGCCCGCGTGTTATCACTTGTCTCGTCACCAGAAGCCTGCTAGCGCACCATGTGGTTGCGTCTGCACCGCCCGATGGCCATCCAACAGATGGATTTCATCCGCGCTTATGCCTTCGTCGATTTCCTGTTGATCGTGAGTCGACCCCGTGTCCTGCGCTCTCTCGCCAACTCATGAGCCAACGCGCTGGAGGTGCATTTTGTTGTGGTTGCCTTTTCTCCTCTATTTGTTCTCAGCCGTTGGATGGAGATCTAATGGTTGAGGTTTCTTCTTTCCTTGTTGAGGAGTTCCTAGAGTAGCAATGTGGCCCCGTGGTGACCGTTGGATGATGATCCAACGACCCACAGTGCACGGGGAGTGCCTCTTCAGAAGTTGGGTGGCGGAGAGGGGCGGTTGCGATGGAGCCACGTGGCGTCATCGTGGCCGTTCATACTCTCTCTTTTCTAAATGGTGATGTAGGCCTCCAATTGAGATGATTCTTGCGCCGTTGGACTATGATCGCTGATTCGGATCCATCCGTGCAATCGGATTTATCATCTAAGGTCTGAAATTTTACCTATTTGCCTCTTGGATCATGCTCTTTTGCAAACTCCATATAATGCTACGGGAGTTTGGTCGATGTGATCTTGGAAGCATTGGACTCCTGTCGTTGTTTTGAGCAGATCCGTAAAGTTGGATCAATCATCTGCAACCCCGAATCACCTACAATTGTTGGTACCTTTCAATTAGCACATAATATGACATTATTATTTACAAACGTAATAAATCATCTATGATGCAAAGTATGATGCGAATGCATGCAGAATGCCTAAGTTAAGCTATGTTTTAACTTAATTCAGGCAGATTAGGACCTATGATTGCTGCACAATCATACTCCTATGCCTAAATCTTACTAGTCCCTAGAAAATGCAAGACTAAATGCATTCCATCAAGAGTTTAACTAGAGATTTATTTCTTTTTGTTTCATTCATAAATTTAGAATCTAGATAACCGTGAAGGTGTGGTGTAGCTTCTGCAATGGAATCAAGAGAAAGGTCAACATATATCTAAAGCTCGTACTTGACCCCCAGTAAAATTCTATTGGGATAGGCAAATCTCTTCTCTCGGGGACATAGAATATCCTCTAGTTTTCGCCTCGACTTTTCGACTTAGGTAGAAGATGTCTGAGTTAACTGGTTTTGTATTTGGTAGCTCATTTTCTTCTGGTGCCACATAGAGACTAGTATTTCAGAATCTAGATTTCCAGATTATTAAATAAATAAACTTAGAGAGAGACTAGAAAACTGTGCTCTCTTAAGTCTTTTGTATGTTTTCTTCTCTCTTTCTTCTCTCTCTCTCTCTCTTTCTTTTTCTGTTTTTTTTCCTGCGCTCACATCTTACCAAATTTGTGAATATATTTGGTGGTCTCTCATGGCATTACACTTCAATTAGGTTCTGATAACCCTATGACTAAGTTAGAAGCCCTCAACTCGTATTCAAGTGGCCAAAAATACGGAAAAGTAGGTCAAGGCTATATTTGATGGATCGTGAGGGTGGTAGGTGTGTTACCTCAATGTACTTGATTCAACATAACTCACACTTCTTAATATGGCAAGATTTTTTTTTCCTTTTCTCTTTTTTTTTTTCTTTCTTCTTTTTTCTCTTCTTTTTTTTCTCTCACTCTCTTTTTTTCTTCTTTTTTTTCTTTTTCTCTCTATTTTTTCTTTTTTATATACTAATATAGTGCCATATCTACTAACACAATGCAACATAGCATACATACCTTTATTTACGAGGTATTATTTGGGATTGGGGATGTTCAAGAGGATTTTGGATAGCTTATTTGGTGGAAGTACCTATTCTCGACACTAGGAAGGGAATGGATAGGACAACGTATTTCTGATCTTAACATCAATACCTTCCTTTAGCTGAGGATTCTGTGAAGGACAGTCATGACTATCCACCTCAGTCTTTGTTTTATCAGAACCCGCTCTCTGTATATTTTCCTTATTTGGTGGCTCTGGCAAGGATTCTCTCAAAGAATTTGTATGCAAGAACTGAGAGCGAAAACTGTGCCTAACTCCGAGTTTCATTATCTAATTATCCAGAATTTGAGATTCCTTACACTAGTCTTAGAGCACCAGCAGACTCTTTACTCTCACCTCACACATGTTTTTGGTGGATCTACTAGAAGATGGCTCACCTGACTCCCTGATTACTATCCAAGGGTTCACGGGAAGAAGTAATGCTTCTTCTTGACAAACTAGAGATGTTTATTAGTCTCCGCATTAGATCCATTGCAAATTCTACGTGCAAGTATAAAATTATACTGGATTCTAAGTTCAGGAATCTACTAAAGAGTAAATCCCTAGTAAAACCTCTTGATAAAATGATCTATTTCCCCCAGGTGCTAGCAAAAAATTTTTAGTTTATATGTACTAGCCCCCCCTCCCCAATGCCTAAGTTCTTGCATGCCCCCTTGCATGAATAAAAGAAATTGAACTAAGACAGGGTGCAAGTGGATAGAAATCACCTGGAACTGCTCCTGACTTCTCATTTTGCTCATGCCAACACTACAATGGTAATCACAATATGTAGAATACCATGCCAGAGTGAAATATGCTACATATAAAGGATATGTATATATGTATAAGTCTAAATGTGAAGCCTAAATGATGCCTAAATGCTATGCCTAATTGCTATGCTGAGTTTAACGCTTCCAGCTGGGCAAAAATCCATCAGACGGATCAATGATTGCTGGAGATAGAGTCAAAATGGTAAGCATCTGGATTTCTGTTATCATTAACAAGCCAACAATGTAGAGCAGCTGCTCGTGGATACCAAGCCCACAAGGTTGGCAGAATAAAATCATAAGGCCTGGAACTAGTTGTAGCCAGGTGCTATAAGAGGAATGAATCCGGGTGCCAAAGTGATAGGAAACCAGTGGCAGCCTTGAAAGGTGGTGTTTGGGAAATGCAGATGAGATGGGTGAAGAGTCAGGAGTGGGAAATAAGTCATACGGGTCCTGAAAGTGGTGAAAAATGAATGGAGGGACCTGCATGGTGTAATCTGAAATGGTATAAATAACCATTTCGTGAGTGGATTTAGGTGTTGGTGGTTGCAGAGTAGGTGTGTCAGAGAAGATTTTGTGGTCCATCCTAATAGCTCTATTCTCATCCCTGGGTTGATCAGAAATCTCGTATGGACCACCCAAATTCTGCTTATGGTGTGAATCCTCAAGTGTAATGAGCGACAATTCATTTTCCCCAGGGTGTGGAGAATCAGAATATAGTAAAGTCTTGAATTCTTTCATTTTCTGCTATGTGGCTTCAGTGAAATCCTCGATATCCAAGAGCAAAGAGGCGAAAGATTCTATGATAAATTCGTCTGACTCCAAATCCAAAAATTCCTCCAAAATTTTCAGATTATCCTGACAATCGAAAATGGAGTTTTCAGTAGATTCTTTCTCAACTTCGATTGGATTCTTTGGTAATGCGAAATCACCCTCATGGATTTCAAATGTATTTATCATCTAAGCTTGTCATGAGGGTTTTAGGAAATTCTACTCCAGATCTCTCGGAATCCAAATCATGTGCCTCATCAAGTGTATCTACCCAGGTCTCAGAATGTACCGGGTCTTGGGTGTCATGATCCTCCATCTCTATCTCCCAAGATTCAGGATCTTTAGATTGAGAATCGATCCTGGGACTTTCCTCATCATTTTCTAGGCTGGGGCTCTCAACTGATTCCATTTCAGATGTGCCAAGAACATTTTCCCTATCTCCATCATCTACTTCGGGTGTGTGACTCGAAGAATCCCTAAAAGTCATCTCAAGTTGCCTAAAATCCTCTAGGCTTGTTTGAACTTGGTACTGCAAAAGGAGTATGTCTTGAAGTGTGCGAGTTTGTTGATTCATCCTAGCCATGGATTTTAGTTCTTTAAGGGCTTCCATCAGAGATTCTTCAATTGCAATTAAAGTTTATCTCTGCCCTTGATCAGTAGTGATTTGGATTTGATGTAGATATCTTGCAATAGTGTCCTTGTACTTTGCTACTGTTTGTTGCAGTCTGAGAAGTAGTTGCGAGTCCATTGGCGGTTTCCTAGTGGTGATCTATGTGGATATGTCCTTAGATGAGAGTCTCGAGGAAGATGGAGGTTTATAATAGATTTGGTCTGGAGAATCATAAGGGTGGTGGGTGGGCTCAGTGTAGTCATAGGTTGAGGTTGAATCCTCAACTTTGAGTGGCTCACTATCCACCTATGGTACATTCTCGCTGAATTCAGGGCCCCTAAAGGTTATGTCTTGGGTTCTTTGTCTTTCATTCTGAGTTGCTTTTCTTAAGTCCTCACATTCCCTTTCCCTGACCTCCTTTGCTTCCTGGATCAGTTCAGCGATCTGGGAGCTTTTGTGAGGGGTAGGAGTATGCCTTTGGTGGGATCGGTCAAGATACTTAGTCATCATGATGAAATCCCGGTCTCGCATGGACAATGTCTTTAAGGGTTGTGATGTCTGTGTGGATGTCCAAGAGGGTGAGGTGGGTATATCCCAGGCCTGAGGAGCACGTGTATAGGAATAATGAGGAGCAATCTCCCACCCATAAGAAGTTGGGATCATAGTTGGGTTGGTAGGAGAACCCTGATGATGGTAGGATGAGAAAAAGTATGGGTCCATGATCAAGATGGTTAAAAGACACTAGAAGGGTCATAGTGACCTTACACTAGTTACAAGGACTGGTGGTAGAACAAGGCAAAGGCCTTGTAATCAAATTGATCCTTAAGATCAGTTGACCAGATGTTTCATTTTAAGTTTTAGTTATTGAAGAAATTTGTCAAGAAACCAACTAAGAGTAATCCCTGCCTCTCAAGCTAACTTGGCCAGTTTGGTTACGAGGGGACTAAGAGGAAGGTTCTTCCTTCGATTTTCGCCTTCGGTTCCTTTGTACACCTTAGCCGTGGTCACTTGACACTACCCTGCAGGCTTAGTCACCAGGTTTGGCAGAAGAGGTTGAAATCACCCAGTAGTTTCAAGACGAATGCAGGTTATTAGGTGTGTTCTTGTGATTTTTAACCTTTTTCTTCAATTTAGTAGGTGGTGAGCGATCCACAAGGTGGCCAAGCTCACTGACTAGCCACTAGATTTGATTTAATCTAGGTTAGCCTAAATGTGTGGTCTCTAAAAATTTGACCCTAAAGGTGTAACCTAGGGTTCATGCAGTTCTAGGGTTTTAGCAGACCATCAAGAGTAAAATAGTTCTCTGATATGAAAATGGAATCTAAATAATTTGAAATTCGACAACAGGCATATTCTTTTTTTAATTATATTTTCTAAGAATATTTTTTTGAAATTTTTACTATTTCAACTGAATAAATAAGAATTTTTAAATGTCAGGGTGTCAGATCTGGAATTTTGACCTCTGGTTGGTTTTCTACTTTGAAATAGTATCCAATAAACTCTGAATATTCAGTAAAAATATGGAAATGATAATTAGATTAGATTTCAAACCCCACCATTTTTGATCTAATCAGATTCATGGATTGTTCAGAATTGCTGTTTGAAATTCGAAAATTTTCATATCCGAGTCATTTTGACCCCCTTGTAATTCGTGAAATTTTTAAAATTATACAATCTGAATTTTCTCAAATAAATGATGCCGTTTGAAAGATGGTTTGAAAATGAAGCTCTTGCCCAAATTTCAAAATTTTTTGATCAAAATATTTTTGGTAAATGAAATTTTAAATTGCTCCTTGAAATCAGGTTGAAAATTAGGGATGTGGTGGAAAGGCTTTTGAAGGGTTTTGAAATTCAAATTTCAAACCTTCCCACCGAATGAATTTTTTTGTGAATTTTTTTTTCAAACTTTTTCAATTTTTTTTAATTTTTTTGGAAGGAAAAACTTTTTCAAATTTTTCTCTCCTTTTTTCAAGCAACTACTAACTTAAGATTCAAAAGGAAATCCTAATCTAACTACCTAATTTTTTTTTTAGAAAGCAAAATCTAACTAAAATTCAAATCTAACCTAAGATTTAGAAAGAAACCTAAAACTAAGGTAGAGAAGATGTGCACTTGATTTTTTAGAATCCGCGCTCGATGTGTGCACAGGTCCCTGATTCATCCTGCAAAAAAGGAACTAAATCAGCTATGAAATCAAAAATCGCTGTGCCACCTCGGCAACGGTGCCAATTTGTTCATGGTGTAAATCACGTAAAGAAGATGAATACGTCATAGTGTAACGTGAAATATGTCTTGACAAATAAATTTTAACGGAACAGGTGAGTCTTGGTTGAACTCATGGAGGTAGAAAGCACTTTTGATTTCAAAACTAAATTAGAATGCTAACTTAGAGAATATGCTACTAATTGCAAACTGATCTATATATATATCACAATATGTATATCATGCAAATAGTCTGATCATGAATTGCAAAAATATAATTATGATTGGAACAAGTTCCTGCTATCTATCTAACTAGAGCATAAATGAAAAACTACTATCTAGCAGAATAAGGGCACCACGGATGGTCCGTGGTGGCCGTCTGAAGAGGCTAGGGAGAGCAACGGCGGTCCACCAAGGTTTCCTGGTGGGCACTTTAGAGGAAGAGAGCCAGAGACGGAGAGAGCCGGAGAAGGTCTGACGAATTGGAGAGGGTCTGGAGGAGTTGGTGGAAGATGGAAGAGTTAGATTCAACTGGGGGGCCTTAGGCCTTCTTTTATAGCTTTTATGAGGGGCAAGATGGGCATTTGAGCCCCCAAAATTGTGCAACAACCCTCTGGTGATCAGATCCATCGATCGTGAGATCAACGGATTAGATCGCACCTTAAAACACCTTTATTTGCACCTTCATTGCGCGGATTTGCTCTCAGGTCGACACATGGCAGCCTTTAGACGCTTGGATCGCAATTTGACACTCCAGCACTCACTGTGCCAACGCCCAATGCCCTGTCGCACTTTCTTGGGCTTTAATTGCGCCTAACGCGCGTGCCAAATATAGATTGGACGACTTAAAAGAGCCACAGCATCTACCTTTGATTTTCAAAATACACATGCGCGTGTGTGCGTCATCATGCGTGTTGTCGCTAGAAGCCAGCTAGCGCGTCACGTGGTTGCGTCTGCATCGCCCGATGGCCATCCAACGGATGGATTTCATCCGCGCCTTCGCCTTTGCCAATTTCTTGCTGATCGCAAGTTGACTCCATGTCCTGCGCTCTCTCACCAGCACGTGAGCCAACACTCTGGAGGCATATTTTGTTGCAGTTGCCTTTTCTTGTCTATTTGTCCTCAGCCGTTGGATGGAGATCCAACGGCTGAGGTTTCTTCTTTCCTTGTTGAGGCGTTCCTGAAGCAGCGACGTGGCCATGTTGTGGCCATTGGATGATGGTCTAACAGCCCACAGCTTCTGGGGAGAGCCTCTTTAGAAGTTGAGTGGTAGCGAGGGGTGGCTACGATGGTGCCACATGGCACCATCATGGCCGTTCATCTTCTCTCTTTTGCAAATGGTGATGTAGGCCTCCGATTGAGATGATTCTTGGGCCATTGGACTGTGAACATTGATTCGGATCCATCCGTGCGGTCAGATTTATCATCTGAGGTGTAAATTTTTAACTATTTGCCTGTTGTCGATTGCTTTTCTGCAGACTCCATAGGATGCTACGAGAGTCTGATCGATGTGATCTTGGAAGCATTGGATTCCCGTCGTTGTTCAGAGCAGATCTGTAAAGTTGGATCGGTCATGCGTAGCCCCGAATTACCTACAATTGTTGTTACCTCTCAATTAGCACATAATATGACATTACTATTTGCAAACCTAATAAATCAGCTATGATGCAATGTATGATGCAAATGCATGCAAAATGCCTAAGTTAAGCTAGGTTCTAACTTAATTCAGGAAGATTAGGACCTATGATTGCCACACAATCAATAAGTGCTTTGGAAAGGGCACACTTGGTCTCTGGGTGGAAGGGTTGTCATGTCGGGTAAGGGGTGGAATGGAGGCAACCTCTTCCGGTGAGGTGATTCAAGCGGAGAGTTGGGCAATTCTTCTTCAATGGGGGCGAATGTCGATGTGGATGGGTTTTTAGAAAGTGGGACTATAGGAGCACCATATTTGGAAATTTCTTTCCCACTCCTCGGAATAGTTACCGCCTGGGCATGCTCCCTAAAGACAATCTCTTTTCCTTTAGGATTCTCCTCAGCAACACTGGGAAGCTTCCCAGTTTCCCTCTATCTAATGGCCTCAATAAGGTGTCCTATCTGCGATTTCATTTCATGTATAGCCTTATCATGAGGTTGGATGATGGCACTTTGACTTTCCTGCATGGTTCTCAACATTGCCTTCAATTCATCCATCTCAGAGGTCTTTGGTTGGGCAGAGGTCTGAGGTTGGTTCATTTGTTGGTTTTGAAAGGGTTGTGGTTTATAATTCCCTGAATTTGAGACATTCCCATGTCTCCATGAAAAGTTTGGGTGATTCCTCCATCCCTCATTATAAGTGTTGGCAAAAGGATCATTATGAGGTCTGGGACAAAACCTTGGAGTGGCATTCAGGTTCGCTTGTACAAGCTTAGGGAATTGGGAGTCCAAATGGCAATCTATAGTGGCATGCGTATTGCCTTGGCAAATGGAGCATTCTGAAGCTTGGGATGTGGAGGTACTAGACTTGAATTGGCCCGGGCTCGACATAAGCCTTTCCATATTTTGATTCAACAATTAGATCTGGTAGGCTAAATCCTAGGTGTCCCTAGCCTCATTTGCCTCCAACTTTCTTTGCATGAGAATGGGTTTTCTATCTGAGTAGGCAAAATTTAGGTGAATAGAATTCTCACTCAATGTATCGAAAAGGTTCCGAGCTTCATCCTCAATCTTAGATAGAAAGGTTCTTGCACAGGTACCATCCACAGTCTGCTTGTGCGAATCACTAAGTCCAGTGTAGAACCTTTCAACTACTTGCCACTTGGGCACCTGGTGATGTGGGCAAAGTCTCAGAAGGTCATTAAAGCGTTCCCACGCATCATGGAAAACTTTCCATCCTTTTGAGCAAAACTCATAATTTCCCTCCGAAAGTGATTAGTTTTGCTCATGGGGAAGTACTTCTGCAGAAATTCCTTCTTTGAGGCATCCCAAGTGTTAATACCTTCTAGGGTATGATACTAATACTTGGCCTTGTCCTTGAGGGAGAAAGGAAAGAGGGTTCGCATTTGGGCATCACCAGTAATGCCCTGCAGCTTCATCGTGGAACAGACCTCAGTGAATTCCTCTATATGCCTGTAGGGGTCTTCCCTAGCAGTACCATAAAAGGAGGGTAGCAAGGATATGGTACTACTTTTGATCTCATAGGGATTGCCCCTC
Organism: Thalassia testudinum; assembly: GCA_037157565.1. NCBI lineage: Eukaryota > Viridiplantae > Streptophyta > Magnoliopsida > Alismatales > Hydrocharitaceae > Thalassia > Thalassia testudinum. The sequence goes on along the minus strand of JAZHRO010000025.1, from coordinate 53,021,498 downwards.
CAGGTCTACGTAATGTAGAGTCAGGGTGATTGGTCGGAATGAAGTATTTCTTAAGGCTTTTTTGATCAGCCATTTCTTCCCTTGGGTGGTTTCTTCTTAGGATTCTTTTGGGTTCTGGATCAAACACAAGTTATCTCCTAAGAGATCGCCTACCAAGCATGCACTAAAAACACAATTCAAAAGGACTTTTTAGGTCTTTACAGGTTTAGGCTCTCGACTTTAGTTCTGATTATAGGTGACAAAAGAAGTTGCCCAATCAATTATGGTCCTATTTGTCGACCTACGAAATGCCTAAAAAGACCTAGTTGGAGCTTAGGTGCTCTTCCCTAAAGCTCAAATTGTAAAGCAACTCCGAAAATGGAAGATCGAGGGATGCAAGTAGGCCTAAGCCTTCCTTTGAAGCTGTGCTTTCATGGTACTTCTTAACTACCCTCAAAAATCCGTGACAGGGTATCCCCCTCTTTGTATTTATAAAACCTTTGATCTTGAGTTCTGAACACTTTAGAATCCAATGGTAGGAGGGTTCTTTCCTAGCAACTTAAAACCTAGGAGTGTCTAAATGCGTGCCTTAGTGCAAAGATCAAACTAGTGTGCATACATCGTAAAAGTTTTGAGTTTGACACTGCAGCACAATGTTTCAAATCAACTCCTTGGATTTAACTATGTTCCTCCTTTAGTCCTTTTCCGAAAATTTAAGGTGACAACTTGTTAAATCAATTCAAATCAAACTTGGTGGTCTTGGAATTTAGTCCAAATGCAAATGCGTGCTCAAGATATGGATGCAAAGTAAGAAGATGCGTACCTTGCATTCAGCAATCAACGATGCAAGAATGCACGCAATGTAGAAAATAAAGTCTAGATGCTGCTCATTCACACCTAAATGGTCGTCCTAGGGCATGCAACTTCTATCAGGCAATTCGTGTTTTGATTTTTTTTTCCTACACTACTTAGGCACAAATAGATAAAGGATAAACAACCCACAACATAAAAGAAAACCTAAATCTAAAGAAAAGGGAACATGCTCCCGAAAAGATTACCCAACATGGGCCTAAAACAAAATCAGGGAACAAACCCCTAAAAATATAATCCCAGAAAAAGGGTCCCAAATAATGAATGCAAGAAATCCTGAAGTCTAAGTTTATCTAAATGATAAAGATGATTTTTTTTTCTCAAAATTCTTCTCTCTGGGTTGGTGGCGTCAAGGTCCACCAAGATGCAAAGCTCCTCTTAGATGTGGAGCTTGGTCTACCTCAACAATGGTGTAGCGGATGCAATTCTCCTGTCACGTGTGTGGCCCAAGGTCCACAATGTGAAAATGTTCAAGCGGGTGCAACGATTCTCCCAGAGGTACCTGACACAAACCAGATAGAACAGATTAAATATGCCTCAAAACTTTAAATCAGTATGAACATGACTGCGAGTTTATCAAGCCCGTTGCCTCCCCAGCAACGCCGCCATTTTTGACCATGTTATTTTAGTTTTCGAAAATATACATCAAGATCATTGTAGTACAGAAATCGAGTAGCGAACAACGCAAATCAAAAGAAATTAAATAAACCACTCATGGAGTGGGTCGTATCCACATGGAGGTAATGGCCACATGAAAACTCACACTAGTCAAGAATCGATGTTCGTAATTAATTTCGCAAAGAAATTGAATCAAAATCACCTTTCAATTAATATAGTAAGACATGAATCAGCTGATATTGTATTTTCGTGAAAGATGGAGGGAGTTCTCACAAAATCACTAGATTAGAATATTATTAACTAAAAAATCCCACATCTCATCAATGGCATACAACTGTAAATAAAAATCAAACCTAAAACAGAGCTTTTCTTCCCTTCATGCGTGCATGGAGGAGAGGCGATGGTGGACCGCGGGAAGCTCGGAGAAGGTTGGCTGCAACGAGGGCTACGCGTGGGTGGTGATGGCGCATCAAACGGTGGTCGCCGATGGTTGCCAGAGAGAAGGATGCTGTAGGTGGTGTGAAGGGCTCCGTGCTTGCGCAGGGTTGAAGATGGCGCGATTGAGGGTATGGCTGGTCTCATGGAGTCCAGGTGAGCTCAATGGAGGCGACGGCGTGGAGAACGGAGGTTCGTGGCAGTGGTTGCATGTAGAGGAACGGTGATGGTTGTTGGGTTCCTCCTCCCTGTTGAAGGAGAAGAAGAAGAGGATGGGGAGGGCGACTGCTACTGTTGTTGTGGGTGGCGTGGCGAGTTGCAGTAGCGCATGGAAGAGAGGGCAACGTGCTTTGGAGGTGTACGCGGGTCCACTGTTGGTCACAAGTGTGAGATGAAGGAGCAGGCGTGATGGCACGTTGCTTGTGGAGGTGGGGGGCGCGGTGGCATGCGTTGAGGGCCAGCGAGGAGATGGCGGTGGTGCGTTCAGTTCAATGGAGGTGAAACAAGAGGAAAAGAAAAGAGGTGGAAGTGAAGATGGTGGTGGTGCTGTTGAGTCTTTAGAAGTCCGGGAACCTTCCTAGATGACTTAACCGAAGGGGATGGCACAACGAGGATGGATGCGAGGAGCATGTGAAGAAGATGAAGGAGATGGCGTTGGTGCAGTGGATAGTGGATCATGGTGGAGTGCACACCTGTGTGTGCTCATGGTAGTGTAGCCGCTTGGATTTGGCGGTGCGTCCTGTCATGACGCACACCTACGGTAGTGGAGCGAACTGCTATGGTCGAGGTCGACGGTGGTGAGATGGATGAGCTTGAAGCTCTGCACAGTGGTGGAGTGGGATGGAGGCTTGCCAAACTTGGTAGTGTTGCTCCTCCTTTATACTAGCAGGGATGAATTTGAATGGAACAAGAGGAGCGTCGAGGCCATTAAGGCCAGATTCACTCCTTTTAGCTCTTTGATTACTTGGGAATGATGATGCTTGGTTGGATGGCTGATAGCACGGAAGAGCAGCTGTTATTCCTATGCAATTCCAGTAGGAGAGAAGAAATGAATAAACAATTTAATTATTGGGTTATTTATAAACAACACTCTAAAAGAAATCCTATTTCTAATGCATGCTATTCTATTTACTTGATCTATGCATACTAGTGAGTAAACCACTTAGTGCTTCCTATGTATATGTGTTAATCAATCAAATGTATGAATTAGTTATTTACATCCTAATGCATGCTATTTATATATTATTATTAATCTAAAATTTAGGCATTTAAGTATCCAAACAGCTCACAAATATGGGCTCATCACTTGCCCTCGAGAGGTTGCAGCTTATAATAATCATGGCCTCCAGCTTTGAGGATCTTGTAAGGTCCTTCCTAAATAGGGGCCAATTTGCCACTTGGTTTGGTTGAGTTTGAAGCTTTCACCCACCAGTGGACAAGGTCTCCCTTTGCAAATTTATGCTTGTGGAGCTGCTTATCATAATTGATGGCAACTGTCTCTTTGTAGGTAGAAGTTGTGGTGAAAGCATCCGCCCTTGTTTCATCAACCAAGTCTAAGGGCAGTTGGACTTGGTCATCGTGTTGGGTGGGATCATAAAGTTGCATACGGTAGGTAGGAAGTAAAGTGATCCGTTGAAAACTGCAAAGTATACTAAAGCGTTCATTGTAGCACGATTTTTTTTGAAAAAGAAATAAAGAACTGAGACTCTGGTGAGTCCCCAGTCGAACATGGGGAGGCGTATGATCAAACTAAATGCAGAAACACAAAGCAAATATGAAATACTAACTAACTAATTTTTTTGATCTTTTTGAATATAAATACGGACATGAGAAGAAGGAGATTCAATCGGGCACATATATGGACATGGAGGGTGAGAAATAGAAACTGCAAAAAATATAAATAGCAATTGAACTTTTATTACAAATAGAACTAAAGTCAAAAGTACAACTAGAACTAGAATGAAAACTTGAACAAGAACTACAACTAGAAAGTAGAGAAAAAGAATAGAAAGAAATCAGATGGAGCATGGTTGGTTGTTGCAGCTGCCTTGAAGATGAGACAAAGGTAAGGAAGAAGCTATGGAGTTGATGAGGAGGATGACCACTAGGACGATGAGGCAGAGTCTGGATGTGGAGAAGCCTTCTAATGGAGGTGAGAGGGTATACTAAATAGGAAGGTTATAGAAGGTGGTGAGAGGATGAATGATTATTCTAAATTAAGGAAGACTACGTAGGAAGGGGGGTAGACTTCTATTTATAGAGTTTCCTAGGCGTTTGATGGAGGGTTAGGATTTAATGGGAGGATGATGGAGGGTGGAGATTAAAGGAGGTTTAGGATGGAGGGTGTTGCAATAGCATTATAGGATTATCCTCACTTGTCTTGGATTTTTGGCCTACTTTTGTTCTGAATTTTAAATTACATATAAAAGGAAAGTTGTAGCTCTCAAAATTAGTTTTCAAACGCAACTTGAATCACTCAATTTGGATTTGAAATAAAAACATTATTGACAAAATACTAAATATGTGTTAGGCTATTACGAATTTTGAGATTAGGAACAAGATTTTGTTTAGGGTTTTAAGATAGAGATCTTGGTAGGAAATTTAGGACCCTAAGGTTTATATCTAGTGGTGGATAAATTATGGTACACTTTGGCCACTCAAAATAGTATTTATTGGAGGATAAAAGAGATGGCCAAATAAGGTTTGTTGGGTTAGGATATAGGAATATGTTGGGTTTGATTAATGGGTTTATAAAATCAATTAGTTTAGTCAACCAAATTGGTTGATTAATTAGGCTCATGATTGAACACCTAAGGTGAGAAATTGGGCTAGGTAATTGGATCTTAGGTTAAGAAAAATTGGATTCCTAATTGGGCTAGATTTAAGGTTAATTAGGCAAGGTTTACATGTGTAAATGGGCTCAACCTCTTCACATAAATGAGCTCAACTTCAAATCCCTAATCTATAAGGCTCCAAATTGCTCCAAGCTTGGTACCTGCACATATTTAAATAAGGACATCAAGGTATTAGATATAGATAAGGGAAAAATTGCATAAACCCAAATGAATGTAATATTTACAAAATGCACGTAAATGGCTAATCTGACCTAACTAAATGCTTTCTAACCTAATTCACCCTCAAACTACCGTTAGTTAGGCATAATTAATGTTAGTAAATATAGAAATATCATAAAGTCTCCAACGAGAGCTTGAGTTCCATACCATAGACTAAATTGAAAGGTGTATGCCCTGTGGATGTTTTATGATTGGTTTTGTATCCCCACAAAACACCTGGCAGCTCTTTCGCCCACCGGCCTTTGGATGAATCCAGGCAGTACCTCAAGGAGGCCAATATTGTTCACTTAGTAACCTCTTGATAAGTCTATGATATTTAATGATAAAATGCCTATTTATGCCTGTTCCTAGGCTTGTAGATGCATTCGGCACTGTAAATATCACATAATATGCGGCATCACGCATTTAGGGTAGATTATGTAATTTGTATATTAATTTTCTTATTTTAATGGCTAGGAGACAGGGTGATACATTTTTAGGCTTTAGATTGAAGATCTTATTGTACGGATGTGGTCAGGGTGATGATCGAAGTCTAATGCCTCTGAAATCTCCCCGATTGAACATCTGTAGCATCTTTTATAAGCCATAGAAGATCGATGGCCAAGGGTCAGGATGGCACAAATCCGGGCCTCAAGTCAAAAATCCAACCATACAGATGGATTCGAGTCGACGATCGTAGCCCAACACAATGAAAATTGACCTACTCCGACATCTGTAGCGCTACCTGTGAAGGAAAGAAGATGGATGGCCTGGATGGCGCCACGTGGTGCCATCCTAGCCATCCACAGCTGACCATTCAGTGTTAACATGCCCCAACCCTTTGATCTCAGCTGTTGGATCAAGATTCATCGGTTGAGATTAAGCTGCACAGTGCCTATACATTCTGAGGGGCACACCTCCTTAAATTATCCTGACTGTTTGATCTCCATCCAATGGTCAGGATGGTGTGATATCGCCACCTCGCCATGCTTACAGATTTAAAGCGGCGTTCCTCAAGCAGTGTGAGTCGTCGGATCCATGATCCACCGACCCACATCCAACGCCTTCCTCCGCAGCTTAGTAGGAATGACCCTGTCCTCTCAACGAGGGGGTGCAGGTTCGAAACCTTCCCCGCACCCTCTCCTCAGAGCGTGTAAATTAGAAATAGAGCCATATGATCAAGCATGAACGGTGGCGATGGAGCCACGTTGCCTGCCCTGGACTCCTTATCTCCTCAACGTGCGAAGAGCGTGCAATAAGCGTTGCTCGATCGTGATCAACCGGTGCTGGAGGTGCCATGTGGTGCCAATGGATGTGAGCATGCGTTAGATGTGATTTGAGAAGTGTGGGGAGGCATGATTTGGAGTGTCATATCTTCATCCAATGGCTGATGAAGCTCCGTGAGCGACACCTGTTGTGTGTGCACGAGCGCGTCACTATGTGCATGGTGGTTGAATGGGGATGTGCTGTGAGCGCTGATTGCAAAAATCATCGCAATTGCTTTTAAAATTTGTAATACCTAGATAGGATGAGTATCTAGGGTCATCCAAGAAGGTCAAATTGTTAGTCACATGAATGATTCTCTCTCTTGCCTCTCAAATCCGCACTTGTATTTTTGTGATTTTTGTTTTTGTTGTTTTTAGGGTTTTCAAAATATTCAGGCAATAGAATACAAGAATGTTTACGCTAAAAACTACGCCTATCAACTATGCTAAAGTGACAAGGATGTTCTCTCTTCTAATCTCACCCTAGTCTTATGTGCCTAGGGTAATTAGAAGAAGTGTGTGGTGCACAAAAGCTACTAGAACATGAAGCACACAAAATTGAAAGAAAGTGAAGGCAACTACTTCTTGTATTACTAGAAAAGTAAACGACAGGTAGTAGAAAGCTTGTTACAGAAAAACAAGTAGAACACTAGCTAATACAAGAAATTAAGAAAGGTAAAGGACAAGAAAAATCCTCCAGTTGAGGCTTTGAGAAATCCTTGCTCCAATTGTGCCTGCTCTTGCAGTAAAAAAGGGTTTCTCTTTGGTTCTTTCCTTCAAGTAGTTCTCCTCCAAAGCTCCTTCAAGTGTGGACGTCCACCACCCTTGTTCCTCCTCTTGCTTGGCCATCCCCTCTAGATGAAAGCTTCTCCTCCTTGGAGTGGCACAAGGGAGAAGAAGAAAGAGGAAGAAGGCACCAAGGGGGCAGGTAAGTTGCCCCCTTGATCTTCTTCTCTTCTTCTTCTTCCTTGACCTTAGGTGTAGGTGGATATGTGTAGAATAATCTAAGGGAGGATATGTTTATGGTGGTGGTTAGATGGGGTAGATATAGGAAGGGTGAAAGGGGTTAGGTGGCGTGAATGATGGATGGCTAGGATTGTTTGTGGGAGGTGGTTGTAGGATGGATGGCAGGGATAGGTTGGCGCCATGTGTAGGTTTGCATAGGTGGTAGTTATGGGGGTTAAGGTGCCGCTTGGTGGCCGTCCACCATGGAGAGTCACCATGGTTTTGGCACCAACAAGGGGAGGGCTTCTAGAAGAAATGATGTGGATGGTGGAGATGAGTTCAAGGCTTAGGTGTAGGGTTAAGATGGTAGGATTTTTGGAGGGAAATTGTGGTGCCAACTTAGCGTGGTTATGGGGGTGGTTGGTGCCACTTTTTGGTGGCTCTTGGAGGTGGTGGTGGTGTGAAGGGGTGTGTTCATGGTGGCTCCATGTTGGAGTGGAGGTAGGTAGTTAAGCTAGCTAAGCTAGCTTAGGGTAGTAGTGGAGGAGCTGAGGTGAGGTAGAGAGGAGGTAGTCTGGAGTTAAGCTAAGCTAGCTCTAGTAGACGAGTAGAGGAGGAGATGTTCTACTGAGGGGGAGCTGAGGGAGAGCTGAATTGAGCTACATCTGAGTTGCATTGGAGCTGATGGCTGCTGAAGAGAGCTGCATGTGAGCTCCTTAGTTAGGTTAGCTAGCTAGTTCTTTGCTAGCTGCTAAGCCAAGCTAAGATGAGCTAGCTTCTGTTGATGTGAGCTGAGGTAAGCTGGGTCTGGTCTTCCCGGAGATTACCTAGCTAGCTGCAGTAGCTAGCTTAGGTCAGGTAGCTAAGCTCAACTAAGTTGAGTTGAGTTGAGTTGAGTCTCCGGGAGCTGGACTTGAGCTGGCCTAAACTATTTGAGGACTTCCTTAGCTGACTAGGCTTAGCTAGTTGATGGCAGTAGTTAGTCCTAGTCAGGTAGAGCTTCCAGTGAACTGTTTTGAGCTGGAGGAGCTGGAATGAAGTTGGGATCAATTCTCTTGAGCTAGTTTAAGCTGCCATCCAACTGAGGTGAGCTGAATGGAGATGAATTGAACTAGCTTGAGCTACCATTCAACTGAGATGACCTGAATGAAACCAAGGATGAGTTGATCCAACTAGAAGGAGTTGGGATCCAGCTGAGATCCAGCTGATGTGAGCTTCTCCATCTTCTTCTTTCATGAGTGCCAAGGTTTATGGGATCTGACTTTCTGCCTATCCCTGACACTTAAATAAACACATAAGAAAAAACACAACAAAATGCAATGCATTCCTATCTTAAGTGAATGCCTAAATGCCGCCCAAAAACCCTTTTGTGGAGTTAAAACTCTAAGAGCTAGATTAGTTTTAGGGCATAAGAATGATGATAAACTGGCGTTTATCATGTGCATGTGTCGCGTGTGAAAGCGTGTTTTGTGCGTGGCATTGGATGCTTGGTTGGCCAAATGATGTGATAAACCCCATTTTCTCCACTCATAAATAGCCATGTCCCCTCTCCTTCTTCCTAATCTCTTCCTACTCTCTCTTCTCCCTCTCTAGAGTTGAAGAACTCTTGAGCTTGTGTCCCAAGCACCAGGATGTTCCACTAGAGAATTAAAATAATTATTCCTGCTTCTCACCCCTATTCGTGGAGCTCCTGCTGGCCATCCTCTCACCTGCATTCAGGAAGTGGATCTCGCTGCGATGCTGCCTTGTTTTGTCCTCCATTCTTCTGACTTCGTCCTCCCTCCAGCTTCTCACCATCTTCTTCCAGGCGCTTCGTCAATGCGGTTCGTCCCCTAAGCAGTCGACAAGGGGGATTCTTCTCTCTCTTCTCTTTTTATCGCTTTCTAGAATAGTTTTATATTTTGTAATAAGATGTAATGAATATTGCTCTATTTTTATCTAATAATTGTTCTCTTTCTGTCTCTCTCTTTTATGTTACAAGCAGAGTAGAATTAACTAGATAATATTACAACCTGATTTTTCTCTTATTTAAAATACCAAAAAAATTAGAAAAGCATAAAACACCAAAAAGAAATAAAACAAATGTGGATTTCAAAAATCAGACATTTGCTTCCTTGTGTTCGACCCAAGACTCATCTTCTCGGTTATAAATTTTATCTGATAGTTGATTTCCACAACTGCGACGACGGGTTCTTTGAAATCTGATTTTTCTTGTGAATTTTCCAACTCATCACCTTTGCTTGGCCATTTGCCTGCGGTGGGTTTTAAAGCTGAAATGCAATCAGATACCCTAACCTGCGCATAAGTTCTCAAACTTCTTTAAAACAAATTGCATGTGTACCATTATCAGTAATTATTGTTGCACTAAAAATAGTCGTAAAAAGATCGAGTTGTAATATAGCGACGAAAGTCAATGTGTCATTTAAATTTATAAGCTCGAAAATCAAACGTGAGTCTGAGGTCGCTTGTAGGGAGCAAATATGGCAAATAAATTCACTAATCACAAATATCAAGAATAATAATGTAGGCGAAATCAGAATGATATTCAATATATAGCAAAATGTATCTCAGAATGTCAGTTATAAAATGTAAAAAGAAAGGGATAAAAATGGTGGTTGAAACCACCAAATTAACCCTAGAAGTTAAGCACTAATCAGAATCAAATATCTCAAAAGTATCAAAATAGAACCACTAATCGACGCAAGTAAATTTCTCCACAGTGCAACTAATTAGACGTCAGCAGAAGGCTCAGACGCCTGAATTTCAGAATCACGGCACAAGCCTCTAGTAGCACAAAGAATGAGCTCGAGAATGGCTATGTGTTGAGCACAGCGGGGCATAAATCCCAATGTGCTACTGTGCAAAACCCCTCTCCCTCCTTCTCAGATCTATTTCTCTCTCAAACTAGAACTGGGTGAACAATACCGGGTAATCGAGTCATGAGCAAGGACCAGGCCCACTGGCAGTGGTGGTGGGCGAGGAGTGGAGAGTAGTGAGGGACCTCACCCCTCATGTAGAGGGAACAGGCCCTTAGTAACAAATCAATTTATTCGCGTTTTCAAGTGGTGCGCATACAAAGTAGGACTAAGTTGAAGCCCTCTTCTTCGCACAGTTGCATGGAAGGTCGTCGTTCAATTGAGGTTGCTGCGTCTGATGCTTCGACCAATTGAAGGAGTGGTTGAGGTCGTGAAGGAGTTTTGTAGCACTTGGAGGTGAATTTGGGGTCGAGGATGATTGGATGGCAGCAGAGCATGGTGGTAGTCGATGGAGGTTCAACAAACCTTGAAAGCACAAGAACTGGCTCATCGCTCCAATTAAACAAGTTCAAAAGGATCTCTGGGGCTTGGCGAATGTGCTCGTGGTGGTTTAGTGGCATTTGGTGGCTGGTAGAGCTTTGTCAAAGTCGGCGAAGGCATGTGTGAGTATGGTTGTTCGTTAGAGAAAAAGAGAAGTGAAATCCCTAAATTTCTTTGGGACTTTTGCGCAGTGAGACACGGTGGAGGTTGTGGAGGTGTGTTTGTGTCTGTGTGGCATTAGCGCAAGCTTGCTAGAGCTCTCGCTGGCCGTGAAGAAGATGAAGTGGGAGAGGGTGGTACGGTGCTCGAAAGTGGAGTTTAAGTGGATAGAAATGAAGTAGAGGAGTAGAGGAAGAGTTTAGAGGACTTAGGAGAGAGAGCGAAGGTCGGTGGCTTCCGACGTTCGGACGCGAAGAAGATGAAGTCGACAGCAGGGAACAGTAGCGACGAGGGTGGGGGAACCTCTACTTTGACCGGTAAGAGGCAGAAGAGAGAGAGAGGAATACAGAGGGATGTCCAATTTGATGGTTGGATGGTGGGTGGAGGAGGACGGAGGCACTCTTCGGAGCTCAAGTTGCGGTGGTTGGAGGAGGAGAGGGTTCTCGGCCTATTATTGGCTGATTTTAACCGTGGAATGATGGGGAATTTATATAGAGCTCGAATTTGAGGTATACTTGGAGAAACCCCCTTGATTAGGTCTCTGATTTAGAAGAAAATGCTCCTCAAATTTCTCAAGCTCAACTGACGTTGAGAATGAATTTCGATCTTTGAGATGGGGTTGATTTGATTCCTCATCGCCTAGCAACAATCCCTCCAATTGTGGAGGGATTTGGAGTTAATTTGAGAGAGAAAATCTACCTCGAATCTCAGCCTGAAGGTGAGTTCCCACATCATTGGTGGAAGGGAGCTGGATGCAAAGAATACGACAAAGATTGGGGGTTATTTACAATAAAATTGAAACCTAGGGATTTAAATGAGAGAAATAGAGTTTTCAAGGGCTAGAATGCAAACTAGGTCAAGATGGACTCTGATTGGGCCCAAATTTTGATGTTAACCTAATTTGAACCCAAAGAATCTAATGGTGAACTTGAATTTCAATTTTTACTATGTTTGAATAGGAAAATTGCACAGAAGTCCAAATCAAGGCAAATTCTCATATTAAACTCTATTCTAGGTCAACATGGGTTCAGATGGTCAAACCAATGATACCAAAACTCTTAGAATATTTTTATATGAATTTTAGGAGGTTCAGATTAATTTGATCCTGACTAGAACCTCTTTGATTTAAGTGGGGTTGATAATTAGGGTTTTTGGTATTATTTTCTGTCTCGAATTGCGTGAAGCCCTGTTTCAGTCAGTATGGACTCGCTTGTTAGACTTTTATGCATAATTGACCTTTAATTAACCCCTAAGTGACCTTGTGGTTAATCTATGTTTGTGATGTGCTGTTAAAACCGTAGAATTAGCCCTATTTCCCTTATTTTCTTCTCGAATTAGAATATTGTGGAGTTGTGACCCTCATATGATTAAGTAGGAGCTTTTACCAATTGAACCTGAGTTAATTGTGTCTAGTTAGGGCCTATGATAGTGTTACCATCATATCCCCTTGCTTAGCTTTTGCTAGTTCCTAGCAAAATCTTATGGACCAAACTAGATCTCTAAGCTGGATGTAACTGTCGCGATGCCCTATTAAGCCTCATCTCTAAAAATTATATCAAAGTACCAAAAATAGGCCTAGAGGTACTCAAGTACTAGCCAAGATTCAAACCTAACCAACCTTAGCCTTGGGTTTGCCGCGAAGGTTTCTAAGGCTCGCAAAAACTGCCTAGAGGTTTGTTGACCCTGGCGGTTAAAGCACCTGTGCTTATACGTATCAAGTCCAGGTTCATTTTGCAAGTGTATTTTTGATAAGAGAGATAGAGAGGGATATTTATTTTGAGATTTTGTCTCTTTTCTTTTATATTCCCCTAAATCTAACATCGGATTGACCCTAAACACGTATGTATCGGATTCCTTCTCCCCACCATCAATCCTCGAAGGGTCCTTGGCTTTCGATGCTTCGGGATAGCACTACCCATGGAAACTCCCAGAATCATAGCTTCGGGATAGTGTCTCCCATGGTGTTCTGTAGCTAAATTCAGGCCTTGGTAATCGACATTTTGGGATAATTCCACCCATGGCACCTAAACCAGCACAAATGAGAGCCTCATCATGAGCTATAACTAGCTCATTTTGACCCAATAAAGAAGATAAAAGCTCCTACATAACCTAGAAGAAGGCCTAACTGAAGGAACAAGTGCTCTGAGAAGAAAACATGAAATAAAGGTTAAAACTGTAATTTTACCATTGCAGTACATAAACGGGATTTCTCAGAGGCAAAACATAGGTCAAATGGTCTAAATGAGATAAAAAGAGGGTTGAGTCAATCAGAAATGGGTTCATGTGCAATCTAGAAATTAAATGACACCTAGTAACCCTAAAATAGATCCGCTTTAATTAACAAGGTTTCGGTCAGAAAAAAAAGCAAGTAAACCCTCTAAAAATCATGTAAAAACATCCTTTAGGGTTTAGAACACTTAATTTGGCCTTTGGAACCTAGTCTGACCTAGAACAGGGTCCTAGCTCCTCAATTAACCTAATTTGGGTTTTTACGCAAAATGTCCAGTCAAACGAGGTCAAACCTGAAATTCAACTTCTCCATTGGATTCCTTAGGTCCAAATTAGGTTTATACCAAAATTTGGACCTAAGGGGAGGTCATCTTGACCTACTTTGCAATTTAGTACACCCAAATCACAAATAGGTCCCTATCTTTTGAATACCTTTGCAGAGAGCCCCCTAGGTTCTTCGCCTCCTTTGCAAACTGGTCCTGCCGCCATTGCTAGGGCAGAACCGAGCTCCGACGAGGTTCGGAGAGGGATTGCTCTCTAATCCCTCAGAGATTCTCTCCCAGAAATGGAAGGGGGATTCTCTGAGGAATTCCCTTCCTTCTAAAGCCAATTACAATCGCTGGTGTGAACCCAATCTCTCGTGCGAACGCACGAGAGATTTGGGTATCCACCTTCCTTCCATCCCCGGCGAGCCGGCAGCGTTGATTGCGCGGTCTCCACGCACTGGTAGGTGCGGCCAGCACCTATAAAAGACACCCCAGACCCTGCCGCAGAAGGCGAGCTTGATTTGGCCGAGTGTCCACCCCCAACTCGTCTCCTCCTGCCCGGCCAAAAGTCCCAGCGAGCTCCGGCGAGCCCCCCTCCCCTCCCTCTTCGCTCTGCCACAAAACCAGTGGCAGAGTTAGCTTCCTGACTTCCCTCCGCGTCGCGCAGTACCCGCGCACGCTGCCTCAGCCCCGTCGTCGCCGCCGTTCTCCCCCACTGGGCGTTATCTTCTCCGGCGATAGCAGGTACTGTTATCTGCCTTCCGTCCCCTTTCGTCCTTCCAATTAGGTTAGAACTCCTCTCCATCCTCTCCTCTCTCTTTTCCCCCTGTTATCTCATCTGATTACCCCTCGACCGACGCTGACCACCCTCATCTTCCACATCACCGACCGACCTCCGGCGAGCCGTTTCCACCATTCCAGCCCCCCACACGGCTCGCCAACCACCTCGAGAGCTTCGCCTCAGCACCAGGAACTCGCTCCACCCCACAATTGCCACTCCAGACCTCCATAATCACCCCCCGAACAACCCACCATCTCCGGCCACAGGTTGACCTAGGCACGCACGCCTAGGCCGACCTGCGGCCTACAGCATCGTCCACTGCCTTCGCCGTGCCACGGCGAAGGTCTCTAGCTGATCTGATTAGGCCGAGAGGCTTGTTTTGTGCATGACAGTGTTTGAGCTCCTGCCGCCATGGACGACCTTTGATGAAGCTCCAACGAAGCTCCAGGCATCAGGCTTCCCAGGCTGCAGATGCCGGAGACTCACGCGAGTGTCGCGAGGTGAGTGAGCCCAGCACGGAGCACCAGCAGAGCCATCCGCTTGGGCAATTGCATACGAGAGTCTGCGGGCGCGCGTGAAATCAGGACGGAACGTTTAGTCCCACATCGTGGGATTGCAACACTCAGGTACGCTATAAATTGTATTTGTTCTTCATTCTCACTGCCTCCGTAAGCACAGGGGTGAGGTCCCTCACTGACCCCACACCCGCCTCGTCCGCGGCTTGACCACGTGGATCTGGCGGATCCGACCCGACCTAAGGCAACGCACTCCTCGCGCATCACACCACCTGCAGGTGCGCCTGGTCCCGGGTACGATCCGACCCGATTATGGCTGTGGCTCTGGGAGAGCGTCCATGAGTGAACTGCTTAAGAGTGAGACGTTCGGGTAGAGGGAGAAGGGTTAGGTTTCGCTCCTGTGCAGGCAGGCTGAACGCAGGAGAAGAAGGACTTGGCCGCTACAGAAGAAGAAGGAAAGGCAAGCCAAAGAAGAAAAGAAAGAAGGAGCAAGACAGAGAAGAAGAAGAAAGAAAGAAGCCTTCGCAGGAGAAGAAGGAAAGCAGAAGAAGAAGAAGAAGAAGAAGAAGAAGAAGAAGAAGAAGGCTTCGCAAGACAAGAAAGAAAGCAGAGAAAGAAGCAAACGAAGAAGAAAATGAGAGACTGCAGAAGAAGAAGAAAAGGAGAAATACTTTTAAGACGTCTGATCTTGTGATCAGACGTCCAATTTCATATTTTTTTCCTAATTACTTTTAATTGCATACATTTACATTTGAATTGATATTCTGAGTAAATTAGAGTGTTCAATTACATTTTGACTAGTAGTAAATTCCATTTGCTCCCTGTGATCGACCTCGGATACTCCGGTCTTCGTGTAATAAAATTCTTTATATATGTTTAAACGTTTTGTCGGTTGTACTACAACGTGATATACTTTAAACCCGCACAAAACGTTGACAAACAGGTGCTTACATGCCCTCGGTAGGATATTTAGATATCCTATGAGATAAGCACTGAGGAGACGATATGCTATTACGCATATTTGAGGGAAGTATTTTTCATTCCACCTCTTCGCACTGGGAACTTATCCAATCAAGTTGTGTCTTCGAGCCGCTCTATGCCAAATCTTAAGGAAAACATTTTCGGAACAAAACACTTTTTGGCATTTATATTTCATTAAGCTCACTGAACCAGATTGGTGTGTGATTTTTGGGTGCCTGGGTTACCAAGTCCCGTAAATCAAAGGGCAGGCAATGGGGCCGAATAATCCCTAAGCCTTAGACTTAATACATCAGTTTTGCACTTTCCTCAACCTCTTGAGGACTAACCTGGATCTTAACAAATACGTGAGTGTTTAAGCCCTAGAATAGGCCTAAGGTTAGTACTCATCACTAATCTCCTAGGTTTCAGCCTTCTAGGTCTTAATTCATTATCCAATCCAGCTTAGAACTTAAGTAAATTTCATACTCAATTACAGGGACTATCACATTTCTTTATTTTTGTTTATTCTTTCTCCTTTCTCTTTTTTTTTTTGATGAAACCCCTCCATGAGTTGAATTTCACATCGTTTTGCACTTTAATACCCCCCATGACTAAGATTCGCAATGTACTCATTGTAAATTAGGTAGGTTTGACTTCAGCTTAGATCATACGTTAGAATAGGTTTGGTGGGTGGCGAATGGGTCGGGATGACTATTGTAGGCTATTTTAGGTTTTGATATAAGTATCAAGGGTGGAGTCGGCTTTTCTAATGGATGAACCCTAAAGTGTAATATGATTTCAACTTAGAGATAGGTCAGAAGGGTCTCGAGTTTTTCAAAAAGATGGGCTGCCTCCCGTTAGCGTTAAGTTTAACGCCATTAGTTGGGCGCAATGTGGCTCAGGGAGAACGGAGATCAAAAGATACCGTAGTCAGATTTGAATCGGTGAGTTCAAGGAATAGTTTGAGTCTTTGACTGTTCACAACAAATGGTTTTGAGTCGTGGCTGAGTTTACTGATTTCGACAGCTCCATTTCCAAAGACTCATTGAACGAGAAATGGTCCGATCCACTTTTATCTTAGTTTGAAATGACCCGTTGCCTTTTTAGTTGGATAAGACGTCTGGAGTTTCAGTCAGATGTCTATCCAGACGTCTGGACACAGGCTCAGACGTCTGAAAGTGGGAATTTTCATACGTTCCTTTGCGCTCTACGCATGGGTGGCACGTAGCGCTTCTCTCTCCTCCACTCCCCTCACTCCTAAACCCTAATCCCCTCCTATTTAAGCACCCTCTTCCCCTCACCTACGCCACTCTCCACCAACCATGACCACCTCCAGCCGTCCTCCCTGTACAGTCGTGGCGAGGGAGAATGAGAGAGATGAGAGAGAGGGTGAGCGAGGGAGAACGAGAGGGAGAGAGAGGAAGGAAAAGCGTAAGAGAGGAGGACTAAGGTCGGTGGACCTTTGCAAGCTCGACGGAGCTCATGCAGCTAGTGGCGGGCATGCACGCGAGGAGGAGGGGCTCAGGGAGGTGGCCTCCCAGCCCTCTGCAGCTTCTGAAGCTGCTATGGTGCGTTGCGGACGGTGCTGTGAGGAGAGTAGCGTCGCGGAGTAGGTTTTGGTACTGGAAAAGTTCCAGTATCAGACATCTGGAGCATCCACCAGACATCTGGAGAGGCACCAGGACGTCTAGAGCTGAAGCTGGACATTTGAAAGCATAATATCACGCGAGGTATGTGTTTCCTACGCTACTTTCCTCCATGCAGTTCGTAGCACAGGAAATGTTGGGCTGAGAATGGGTCTGTGATTTTCGTACGCAGGTGAATGGCATTGGAAAGGCATGCGGTGCGCTTTTCCAAGCACTTTTGGACGTCTGATCACGTCGCCAGATGTCCGAAGGTACTTTCAGATGACCGGAGGCTTTGTCTGACGTTTGGAGATGCCCTCAGATGGTTGCAGAGGGATCTAGACGTCTAAGGATACTGCAGGAGACACGAGGTAAGATCTGACGTCTTTTAAGATGTCTAAGACTAGTCCCAGACGTTTGATTTTGGACAGTAACTGTGTTTTTGGCGCGTTTAGGGCCCAAACGGAATCAGATTTCCTCAAATGAAGTATCATTGTTTTCCACTCGAGTTTCTATACGTGTTCGTGTTGAGTACCTATTATTTTGAGCTCGTCTGATGTAAATTAGTCTCTAGTATAGGTTACTAGCTGGTGGTGTGTTCGGGGCTCGCAGAGACGATGAGATCTGCGGTGCAGGCCCCCATTCCTCCCGTGATACCTGGTAGAGTGGTTTAATTCATTGGTTAAGATGTGAATAAAGAATATGCTTGCTTAGATTAAATTGATTGAAACTCTAGGATGTGGAATGAACCCTAGGGTAGAAATGTATGAGCCTGATGCTGAGCTACTCTGTTTACTTGAGATGTATGTTAAAATACGAGTTGCTTGTATGTGAATGAGAAATTGAACTGTGAAACCACAAGTTGCATGTATATGATTGAGAATTGAATTGTGAAAACACGAGTTGCCTGTATATGGATGAGGAACGAGTTATGAAACATGAGATCTGAATATGAATAAATGAGATGAATGTGAGCATGAACCTTACGGGGAATTAGGAGTAGAACTCCTGTGTATGAAAGGAATCTGGAATGTGGACGGGAAGTGAACTGGCCCTTGTGTACACGGTACCAAGGAGAGCAACTGTCCCTTTTAGTGTAGAACGGAGCTAGCCGCCCTTAGGTTGAGACTTGGGGTTAGGATTGGCCACTCTACACCAACTCCTGTTGGTCCTCGTGTATGTGGTACCGAGGTGTGCTGCTAGTGTAGGGAGGGAGCTAGCCACCCCATGGGGCCCAGGGTTAAGCTAGACACCCTACACTGACTTCGTTAAGCTCGCTGGGCAAACTGGGGTAGTCGGACGAGGGTACGCAGACTGTGGAGGGGCGAGACCCTTGTTTGGTTCTGAGGGGCGAGACCCTATTCTGAGAGGGCAAGGCCTTCTACTGTTCCATGCTGTACCTTTGGTGTACCTGCTAGCGAAAATGATTGACTGCGTGCCAGTGTAGGGTAGCTACCCGTGTGCTTATCACACGTGCCATAGTCACCACTACGTCGCGATAGTGACCTCAGGGTGGTTGACTTGGTGTAGGACTACCGCGGGGGACTCTCCCGGCAAGGAGAGCACCACGTGTACCTTCTACTCTACGGAAAAGACTGTAATCAAGATCGTTCCCACGAGGAACAAGCAAGATCAAGAAATACTTGGATACTTTGTGAAATAGATGAATTGGAAATATATATAGATGAGATAAATAGAAATGAGAATAAAACCTGCTTGTTTGTTTTTACTTTACTTGCACGTAAATAATGTAAACACCACTCTACTCAGCATTTGTTGACTCTATCTTTTCGTAACCCTGTTTAGGAGCAGGAGTTGAGCAGCTCGAGTTTCCGACTGTAGAGGGTGCTGGGCCCAGCTGAGCCCAGCCGTAGTCGTTCTTTCCAGCTCTTTCATTTTTCTGCTGTCGTAGTGAGTAATGGACATGTATTTTACTGTTCCTGTTACTTTTTGTTTCCTTTTCGCTGTTGTTATTATGGTGGCATGTACTATTTTGAGACAGTTGCTCTACTTTTCTTTACTGTTTTGTTTTTCCTTTTGCTTAGTTATATTGCATTTGTGAATGTGGTTTATTTCCTTCTTTTGGTTATTTCTTGTTGGACGACTAGGTCTTGGGATTAGTTGAGGCGAGTCGATCTTGGGTCTGGTAAGGATTTGGGAACCGGGTCGTAACATAGTTTCCTTGGGCAGAGCTTGAATTTGGCATAAAGAGTAATACTTTATGACCAGGTTGAAATGATTTTTGTGATATGTGCCTGTTATGGAAGGTTTTCACCCGCTCTTTGTAGATACACGAGTTCTTGTACGCATCATTGCATAACTCCTTGATCTCACTCATTTGCAATTAGCGGTGGATTCCAGCCTTCATGAGATCTAGATTGTATTTCCGTATTACTCAGTAGGCTTTGTGCTCCATTTCTACAAGGAGGTGACATGCCTTCCCGTACACGAGTCTGAAGGGAGACATTCCTAACTCGATCTTATCTGCGGTCCTATAGGCCCATAAGGCTTCCGGAGTTGGGTGGACCATCTTTCCTGTCAGGCTGAATAGTGACCTGAAGGATTTTCTTGATTTCCCAATTGGATAGCTTAGCCAATCTGTTGGTCTGGGGGTGATAAGGAGTCGAGATACGATGCAACACCCTGTACTTTTTCATTAGGGATTGAAAATGCACATTTGCGAAATGAGACCCGCCATCGATGATGATGGCCTTTGGAACCCCAAATTTGGAAAAGATGTTCTCCTAAATGAACCGAAGAACAACTTTATGATCATTTGTTTTGGTGGGGACAGCTTCGATCTATTTCGAGACATAATCAATAGTAAGTAAGATGTACTCGAAGTTGTTAGATCTTGAAAAGAGTCCCATGAAATCAATTCCCCAGATGTCAAAGATTTTGCATGCGATGATTGGATTTAAGGGCATCATATCGTGCAGGCCCATGTTGTTGAGGGCCTGACAACAGGTACATGCCCTACAATAGGATTGTGTCTTTGGACATTGTGGGCTAAAAGAACCAACACTGGAGGATCTTTGCTACAATTTTACTCCTAGAGTAATGGCCATCATAGGCCTAGTCATGGCAGAATGAGATGACATCATTGACCTCGTTGTCGGGAATGCATCTCCGGATCACTTGGTCATTACCAATGTGGAAAAGATATGGATCTACCTAGATATAGTACTTGGCATCAGAAATCAGCTTGTCCCACCAGGAGGTTGCCCAATTAGGTGGGACTTTCTCCATAACCAAGTAATTCGCGATACCAGCGAACCAGGGAGGTCCATTAATGGCCAAGAGATGCTCATCCAGAAAATGCTCGGTGATAGGTCCGAACGGGTCAATGATCGAAGAAGGAAGGCGGAACAAATGGTCAGCTATCACATTCTGCTTTCTCTCCTTATTGTGAATTTCAAGATCGAATTCTCTCAACAACATGATCCAATGGATTAATCTAGGTTTCGTGTCCTTCTTCGTAAGTGCCTCACCGTAGTGTGATCCGAGTAAATGATGACTTGGGATCTCAGGAGGTATGATTTGAATTTCTCCAGACCAAATACTACAGCTAGCAGCTCTTTCTCCTTAATTGTGTAATTACGTTGAGCCTCGTCCAATGTCTTGCTGGTGTAATATATAACCACTGGTTTCCCGTCGATTTTCTAACCCAACATCGCTCCTACTGCGTAGTCAGACGCATTGCACATGATCTCGAAGGGTTGAGACCAGTTAGGAGATTGTAGGATTGGTGCTTGGGTGACTCGGCCATGCAGTATTTTAAATGTGTGAATGCATTCACTCATCATCTCGAAAGGCATGTCCTTTGAGAGAAGATTCATTAAGGGGCACGCGATCTTGGAAAAATTAGATATGAATTGGCGATAAAATTCGACGTGCCCTAAAAATGATCTGTTGTCTTTTATCGAGGCAGGCATAGGTAATTTGGAAATCAGATTTACCTTGGCTTGGTCAACTTGGATACCTCTCTTAGAAACAAGGTATCCAAGCACGATGCCTTCAGGAACCATGAAGTGGCTCTTTTCCCAAGAAAGAACCAGGTTCATGTCAATGCTTCTTCGAAGGATCTGGACCAAGTGCAAGAGGCAATCATCAAAAGATTCACCAAACATCGAGAAGTTGTCCATGAAGACCTCAAGGTATTTACCTAACATATCGGAGAATATGGCTAGCATGCACCACTGAAAGTTGGCGGGTGCATTGCAAAGCCTAAATGGCATCCTGTGGAATGCGTATGTACCATAGGGGAAAGTAAAGGTGGTCTTTTCTTGATCTTTGGGATGGATTGCCACCTGATTATATCTAAAGTATCCATCCAAGAAACAGAAAAATCAATTTCCTACCAGTTTCTCGAGAATCTGATCAATGAACGGGAGTGGGAAACGTGGAGGCATTTAATTTTCGATTGTCTATGCAGACTCTCCACAAGTTCGCAATACGAGTCAGGATAGTTTCTCTAGATTCGATTGTAATCACGGTGAGCCTTGCCTTTTTAGACACAACTTGGATGGGGCTTACCCAACAGTTTCAGAGATCGGGTAGATGATTCCAACGTTAAGCCACTTGATGATCTCCTTTTTCATGACCTCTTGAAGATTTAGATTTAGTCGTGTCTGTATTTCTCGAGATGGTTGTGATCTCTCTTCGGTGTAGATACGATGTGTGCAATACGAGGGACTTATCCCAGTTAGGTCATCAAGAGTTCGTCCGATGGCTCTTCGATGTTGTTGGAGGATAGAAATTAGCTTTGTTTTCTGATCAGAAGAGAGGTGGGAGTTGATAATCACAAGAAACATTTGATTGGAACCCAAAAAGATGTACTTAAGATGATCTGGAAGGGGCTTCAATTCAAGTATTGGGTTATCAACAGCGGGTGGGGGTTTGGGATGGGCCTTAGAAGATAAGGTGGAAGTTGTGGGTAGGTCTGGATCATCTTTGAGCTTCCCTATCTGTGGGGGAATCGCGTTTTCCTCTGTAATCGGGCCTTCAACCACAGAGCTGATGTCACAAACTTCTTCGATCACCCAACAGTTTATTCCTTTTTAGGCTTTAAAGATATCAATTCTTTATGTCTTGTTCCTAAATTTCAACTCGACCTGGCCCTCTTCACAATTGATATTCGCCCTAGTTGTGGCTAGGAACGGTCTCCCTAGGATTATCAGTGTATCTCTCAGATTTTCAGGAGTGTCCATGTTTAATACAATGAACTCCATCGGGAAGTAAAATCTCGTATCCTAACTAGACAATCCTCGAGAACTCCTCTTGGTGACTTAATTGATCTGTCAGCCAGCTGCAAGGTCACCTCAGTTGGTTTAAGCTCAGTTTCCTCGAAATGATTTAGTAGGGATGTAGGGATTAGGTTTATGGAGGCTCCTAAATTCAATAAAGCACGATCAAATTCTAGGTTGCCGATCTTATAGGAGATTAGAGGGATGCTGGGATCTTTCACTTTTTGTGGGAGTTTGCTCAGAATGATAGAGTTGGCTTGCTCAGATAATACGATCGGACTCTCGTCTTTGTTTTGTGACTTACTCATTGGTGTACATAAGTCCTTCAGAAATCGTGTGTCAGCTGGCATGTGGTAGATCGCATCCATCAAGGGGATGTTTATTTGGACTTGCTCAAAGAGCTTGACCAAATCTTTCTCAAGTGGCATAGGTTTGGGTTTCCTCTTTCCTTTGGTCAAGGCCTCAAGAAATGGAACCTTTGTAGGTTCCTCTAGGATTGGTTCAGGCTCTGGATTTGGGGTAAGTGTGTCCTGGATAACCATATTGGGGTGATGAGAACACCATCATGAGCCATAACTAGCTCAGTATGATCTGATTAAGTCAACAAAAGCCCCTACATATCCATCAGAAGGTCTTATGGGCACAAAACGTTGATTTAAGAAGAAGACAAGAATACAAGGTTATTTATGCAAATTTCTTGTTCTTTCACAAAAACAGAATAACCACGGGTTCTCTCAGGGGTGGAACAAAGGTCAAATGGTCTTAAGAGTCTAATAAGTGGGTTAGAACAGACAGGAAAGGGTTCTCATGCGTTATAGGAATTAATGGACATCTGAAACCCTAAAAATAGACTCGCTTAATCTACTGAGGTTTGGTCAGGATATAGTTCACCTAAACCTTCTAAACATCATAGAGAAATATTATCTAGGGTTTGGTACCTTCAATTTGACCATTGGAACCCATCTTGACCTAAAATAGAGTCTCAAACAGACATTTGCCCTAATTTAGGTAATTATGCAAATTACCCAGTCAAACTAGGTCAAAATCAAAATCCAACTTCACCATTGGATTCCTTAGATCCAAATTAAGTTTGTATGAAAATTTGGGCCCAATCTGAGATTAGTTAGACCTAGTTTGCACTTTGGTCCAAGTCTGATTTTCTTTATTTCACATGGCCCCTTAGCTTTTGAATTTCTTACAAAAAAGTCCCTATCTTTGCCATCATTTTCTTCAAATAGGTCCCTACTTCCATGAAATCCTAATCCTACAACTACGACGAGCTTGTTTTGGCATGTTCTCCTTGATTCCTTGATGAATCCCTCTCAGATTTGAAAGGGAAATTTGTCAAGGAATTCCCTTCCTTTTAAGCTAGATCCTAAGACCTATAACTTTCCCAATCTCTCATGCGAATGCAGGAGAGATTTGGGTATCTTAGAGATTTCCAACTCCAATGACTTTCTTAACTTGGGAAGCTTGCTTCCTAAACTCAAATCAACTTCTAGAGCCCTATATAAGACTCCCCAGACCTCGCCGTTTTCCTCACGCTCGAATTCGGTCGGATTCCCCTCTGATTTCATCTCTCCTCATCTGACCGAAGCTCCTTGACGTTCGGCAAGCTCCTCTGTCCTCATTCCTTCGTCTGACCGCAATATCGGCGGTAGATCCTCCTTCCCTGCCTTCCTCCGCACCACGCCATACCAGCGGGTGCCTCTATCTCCATCCTCGCCGTCCTACCCTCACCGAAGCGCCTTCTTCCCCGACGCCAACCACACCGCAATCGGCGTCGACTCTGCTCCCCATTGTCTGCCAACCACCTAGATAGGTTCCCTAACTCCTCTACTTCATTCACACACTAACCACACTCTGATTCAACCGCTGACTCGTCCTAACACCCTCCATCTTCCACCTCGCTGGTGTACCTCCGGCGAGCCCTAGCGGCTTCCACACTCACCCAACTGTGCCGCTTCCACACTCCTCACTGACTCCTTGACTCCGCAAACCAATTCCCTCTACCTATTTGCCCTTCCATCCACCCAAACACACCCTCGAACTCTACCCTCACCGCACTGACTCACTGAGGTCGTCAAACCTCTACAATGCTTCTCGCCTCATGCCACGCACACCAACACATTTGTCGACTTCATACGAAGCTTCTGAACCTATTTAACAGGGTTGAGAGGCCGTATTTTGAATTTCAGGTGTTCGCCCCTCCGCCGCCATTGACGTAGCTTCGAGCGAAGCTTGAAGCATTCTATAGCTGTGCAAGTCCCAGGTACCACGCTTAGGTCACATGGAAGGACTCCAGGTTGTGAGACAAAGCTTCAATTGGAAGCCTTCCCCTCAGCTGCACCTATTGATTTAAATGCCGATGGCATGCCGTCGGCGAGGCCGGTTTTGAGAAATAACCATGCTGATATGGTTTTAGTGTCGAAAGACAAGTGTTTCGGTGGCATGCCGTCGTGCCGATGCCGATGCTGTGTGCTTGTTGCAGACTGCCACTGCCATCTCTTCCGCTCCGCTAATGCCACTGTCACTGCCATCTCTGCTGCTGCTTCAGGCTGTAGCCTGCATCGTTACTTATGGAACTTCTCGCCTTTTTGGTGGTGGACTTGTTGCCTGCTGGGAAGGTGGGGGAGAGTCTCCCTGTAGAGGGTGGCCGCCACACGTTTAGGATTTCCTCCAATGATGACTCTTTTGGAGGGAAGGGGAAATGGGACAAAGGTAACAGGAGGTGCTGCGGTGCCAGTGCCCACACTAGCTGGTGGCATGATGCAATGGCCAATGTGAATTGGGTGGGGTGGGAATTAAGGTGTGGGCACTGTGTGGTGGATGGTGGTGGATCTGGTGGTGGAGGAGAATGGGTGCTATTAAGTCTCCAACATTGTTATTGGACATGTTTTTATAAACTTAGTGCTATTAAATTGAGTTAATAAGACATATATATGCCAATAAAAGATGATCGCCTCAATTCACTCAGCCTGTCGCCTTTTTGTCGCCTCTCGCCTCGAGCGATTTTGAGCCTTGTCACCTTGCTATCGCCTTTCGCATTGACAACATTGGAGTGAGGTTTCCACGTAAACCTAAGTGTTCATTCCTTAATTATGCTTTGATATTTTTTTAATACTCTTCTGCGTATTTTATATTAGAACATGGTATCAAAGCAAGTCATGTCTTAGGAAACAATTTTTTTCTTGCTCCACAGATTCTAATATCATTTTTATTTTCTGTTAATGTTCACTGTCCATTTTAATGGAGCACAATCAAAGCAACATCTATGGCCATTGGCAAGGAGAAGGCGCTGTAAGTGTTGGAGGCGACAATGCGCTCAATGAAGGAAAGAGGCTGCAAGGTCTGTGGCATCAAGCAGCAGAGCGATCAAGCACAGATGCACCACGCGTAGGCGATGGCGACAGCAATGGGCAACGATTAGCAACAATTGGCTGGGATTCACAGTGCTTCACAGTGCTGCTATAGCATCGTAGGAGCACTGGCTGCACTCGAGAAGTCAAGTGGTGCTGCTGGACTACTGCTGGAGTGAGGACACCAAAGAGGTGTGTCACTAGTTGTTGAAGGTGCGAGATCGAGAAGAAAAGCGCGCAAGATCTCGAGGAAGAAGATTCCTCTTGATTTCTCCTCTAATGAAGATCATAGTAGAGATCTCACTTGAGATTGCTCACGTGTCAGGAAGTGTAAGCAAGGAAGATGTCGGAGATGGTGACACATGGCGTCGAGAAAGGGCGGCAAGATCACCGCAACATCAATCAAGGTGACAAAGCTTGGACAACAGCCATAGGAATGAAGGAGAAAAGGTCGAAGGACCACGTGAGATCAACAACAAGATTTTCACCACTAATGGTTGCTCTAATAGTGGTAATGCGACGATGCTACTAAAGGAGAAATGATGATGATGATGTAAGATTGACGTAAAGCAACAGCAATGTTTTGGGGTCTTTTGAACCCTTAATAAAAAGGAGAAGAAAAGGTAGGAATGAAAAGAAACAAAAAAGAGGGAAAGGAGAAAAATATTAAAAAAAAAAGGAAAATAGAAGAAAAATAACAAAAAAAAGAAAAAGAGAAAAAAAAAGAAAAAAGGAGTAATTATGATGTTGAAGAGAAGAGGGAGCGAAGCTCTTTCTCTATTCATTTTTTAATTTTCTTCTCTATGTTGTTCTCCCATACTCATATGGGAGAAAGGGGGAGTGTGAGTGAGCCCATTGTGATCCCATATGAGAGACTCATTGTTTGAGATCCTCACATGACAGAAACATTCTATATGATCCCTATATAAGAGGAACACTTTCAAGTCCCTATATGAGAGAAGTCTAAAGAGAGATTTCCGTATAGGAGAGGCTAGTCTTGAGGTCTCCAAAGGAGAGGCCCACGTCAAGTTCCTATATAGGAGAGGCCAGAGTTTCAAGGTCTCCAGAAGAGAGGCCCATGTCAAGTTTCCCTGTGGGAGAGGCCCAATTTCGAGATCTCCAGAGAAGAGGTTCATATCTGAGATCTCCAGTGGGAAGGCACCAGCACTTGTCAAGGTCTCTAAATGAAAGGTCCATGTTAAAGCCAGCTACAACAATTCGTCCAGGAAACTCCAACCCTTGTTGATGTGTCATCATCAACATACCCACCTACGAGCAAGAACAAGGATGCAGCTAACATCATTCGCCTACAGTAGAGTTGTGACCCAACACCAGTTGAAAGTGTTATGTTCTGCTGTAGAGTAAGGATTTTTTTGTTTAACAAGTTGAGCATTTCACGCTCTAGCTTGAGGGGAAGTGTTAAGAAAATGTGTAGCTGGGTAATTGGATTGAGAGATCTAATTACGGGAGAATAGTACAACATCATATAATGCAGAGAGTTAGGAGTAGTGATTTAAATGCCGGCGGCATGCCGTCGGCAAGGGGGTTTTTGGAAAGAGTGTATATCGACACGAATATAGTGTCGATTTATAGGGAAACCATCGGTATGCCGGTGAAATCGTCGGCATGCCAACAACTGCCAACGAAACGGCATGCCGCTGACAGGCCGTGCGCTGCGCTGGACAAGAAAGAGGGCTGGAGGGAGAGTTTTTTGGTCCTCTCCCACACGCCAGGAGGGAAAGAGACCAGCGTTGGAGGGAAAGAGAGTTTTCCCACGCGCCAGGAGGGAAAGAGAGAAGCGCTGGAGGGGAAGAGAGTTTTCCCGCACGCTAAAGAGACCAGCTCTGGAGGGAAAGGGAGTTTTCACACACACACACACACATGTTTTTTGTTCATATAGGCTTACATACAACTGTAAATATATTTCTAACATTTTGATTTTGTTGTCTTTCAAATTTTAATCATTTCTATCATTTCTGTCGGCATGCCCTCGGCGTGCCTCGAAATGTCATTTTTTCAGGCCGTCGAAATCTGCCATCGAAAAATGGGCATTTCCACGGAATGCATACCTACAATTTCATCAGCACGGCGTCGAAATCGGCATTTCGAACCTTGGCTGCACCTATAATCGACGGACACATCACCTGCAGTTGCACGCAGAAGAGCCCTGTGGGATTAGTCCCACATCGGACGCAGAAAGATGCGCGACATCGCATAAATTGAAAAAGTCATACGGGCTTATTGCCTCAACTAAACACAAGGGGTGAGGTCCCCGCTCACCCTTCACACGCACCTCGCCTGTGACCTGTCCTTCGCGGGCCTGGCGCTGACCTGACCCTCCTAACCCGCCTTCACTCCTCGGCTGTGATATCACACCCGCAGCCCTGGTCCTGGGTACACTTAGATCCGAATCTGATTGCCCGAGGCTCTGGGAGAGCAGATCCTAGAGAGAGAAAGAGAGAGCACATGGGGGGCAGGGGGTTTTGAAGATCAACGGCTGACACTTAGCCGTTTGAAGAAGAAACCCTTCTCCTTGTGCGTGAAGAGAAGGAAGAAGAGTAGCCAGAGAAGAGAAAAGAAGAAGAGAAGAGAAAGAAAAGAAGACGAGCAGTACCTTTGAGCAGAAGTGCACTGTGCACTTATTCTACGTGGATTTAAATTGATTGATACTATTGAGATATTTGATATTATTGTGAGGAGTAATTGGTGATTGAAATCACCATTTTACCTCATTCTTTTTGCACTATTTGACATTTGCTCTCATTTACATATCATTATTGCTTGGAGTTCTATTATAAATTACTTATATTGTGCTTGAATTGCAATCTTGAGAATTATTTTGCTAATTGCTTCTTATGTTCTCCCTCGGATTCCATTAGAGTATAAATTCTATTTGTTTTTCACGTTGATTCAATCTATACTACAACGCATCGATTTTAAAATCTGATTCAGAGCGAATAACATTTTGGCGCTGTTGCCGGGGAGCAACGTGCAATTTTGATCTCTTGATTGCAATATCTGATTTTGTACTAACTTACTCTATCTCTTTTGACTGTGATCTATTTCAGGGATTCATTGAAGGAAGATCTGCCGCATATCAGCCACTCCAGGGGCAGGTAAAACACAAATCCAATCTCTCCTAAGCCCCTGATTCTGAAAAGCTAAAAGAAGAAATCAATTAGGTCAAACTTGCATTCTGTTTTTAGATTCTATCACAAACAAGTTGCCTGATCTGGTTCATTTCTAGAAAACACCCAACCCTGATTTGTGCACCTACTTAGGGTTTAAGGTATCTAGGGCTATCACTTTCTTGCTTGAGCCCTAGGTACCATATTTTGATGAATTGAATTGGACCAATCAAGAGCCAATTAGAGTTTCCAGTTTAGGGTTTTAGAGACACACTTGCCTAATCAAGAATTAACCTTCCCAAATAGTGTGTGCCTAAGCCTTGGTTGAATTGATCTATTCAAGCATACCCTAAAATCAGGCTCTTAATCTCATTTGAACACTAAAAGAGGGACCTAAATTTCTCAAAGGATGAAACAGGTGAAGTTGACCCACCTTGTTGGGTTAACCAATCTTCAAATTAGGTCACTTTGCACAAAAACATCTTTAAGTTCAAGTGAAATAATAAGCACCCGTGCTCTTAATCTAAAACTGGTAGACTTAGGAAGTCAAGTCCCCATTTTGGTCTACCTGGATCCTTAGTGACAAGAAAGGTCAGGTGTGGGAAATCCTGTAACCCGTGAGGGCGCTCTACCGTGTAGGGGTCTTTGCGGGACTCTCCCTTTCTTGCTGCCCAGGTAATTCTCAGGTGGACGACTTTCTGACTAAGGGGTATCATCTGCCCTGAACCTCTATAGTCATAAAAAGTTTTTGGGTGTCATGATTGGGTCCATCACCTGCTATCCCTCATCTATTTCATCGGTGCATGTTTGGGAGGAGGTCCTTAAGACCATCCTTGAGGCCTCCATTAACTATTCACTCTCATCGAGGTCGAGCCTTGACTTCTATGTTTGTGCAACAACTTGATCACATTGACATATCTTCTGATTCAGAACCTACTTCCCCTTTAGCAGCTACGGATCACCAAGAAGATCAACCTAACCTTGAGTAGCAATTCCATGATTTCCGAAATCAAATCAATGCCATCATCAACCCACTGCCATGTCCTCAAATGCGAGATCACTATAATCCTGCAGTGGTGGAGATTGAACCCCGAATCAATATTCCCGCGGGAGGACTCGAGGTGGATCTCAAGCCTAGCATGCTTCATATGACCCCAAAATTTCATGGCTTGAACTCCGAGGATCCTTTCCAGCACATCAAAAACCTAAAACATTTGGCCCACACTTTCGAAGTAGACGTACAAAATTGGAACGGATTACTCTTGAAACTCTTCTCATTCTCTCTGGCTGACAAAGTCGCTCACTGGTTTCAAACTCAACCACACACGATCAACACATGGGGAGAACTTCAAACCGCCTTCCTGCAAAAATTCTACACCATTGGTCGTACAAACACGATGTGACACCAAATCATGTACTTCTCCCGCGGAGCGTGAGAATCTCTACACGAGGCATGGGATCATTTTCTGGATCTCATGCGTAAGTGTCCCCATCATGGAGTTCCAAAGTGGGAACAGGTCCAATCCTTTTACCACGGACTTCGTGAAGACATCAAGCTCTTTGTCAATGCAACCTGTGGTGGTAGCATCATGGGTCAACATGACGACACGATCTGGGAAATTCTCGAGAACATGTGCGAGAACTCCTTGAACAATGAGTCATTGGGTGTGTACGATTGGACGTCCACCCGCGCATTGACAAATAATCGGGGGGTACACGAATCCCGAGGCCTTTCCACATTCATTGATTTGGAGTTAGTAGCTAGTCAATTGGATAAGGTCTCCATTATCGAAAAGAAGGTGGACGACATCACTTGTCATCCACACAAATCCACCTCTGCACCTCAAAGCACATATGCGTACCCACCCACGGGAAGGGAGGCTACGTACAACATCTACCATTCCCCGGGGATGGTTGCATATCCACCCCCATTTGATTATGGCTTCGGAGGCAACTTTGGGTCAACCCGCTACCGTTGGGGGAACTCTGAACCCCCATACCCTGATTATCTTGGAGCTCCTCAAACCTGCGAGGATCTCCACGCCATCAAGAATAATCCTTTCTCCAATACTTACACCCTAGATGGCGGAATCATTCTAACTTTGCGTGGTTGGGAAATAACCTAAATTTGAGATCCAAATTCAAACCCCGACCACAAAACTGGCGACCATATCAGCTCACTCAACCAAGGCCTAATCAAAACTTCCAATCTAGACCGCCTAAAGAAGATTAGACATCTTTGATTCTCTAGACCTTGGTTGACATGCAAAAATAGCACAAAGAAGATATCTCTGAGCTACGAAATCAATTGGCCTAGCTGGCAAGTGCTCGCCAGCTTGGTGCACTTCCTTCTCAGCCCCTTCCAAACTTGAATAACATGCCGAACTAGAGGCATGTTATGAACCCAAATCAGGGCCAAGCTCACTTTGTTTATCAGGCCCCTTCTGCTCCATCACCTGACGAGATGGATGCTTCAACTTCATACTCAGGAATTCAGCAGCAAACACCTATTTTGCCCAACCCAAACCAAAATCAGGCAGGATTAAATTCCGTCACCACTCGTAGTGGCAAAGCAACACAAGACCCACCTTTCTGTAGCCACGACATGCCTAAGACTATAGACCTAACCCTAGATTGGTCATCCACGACACACCCAAACCTGATAAAGAGCCTGAGCCAATTCTAGAGGAACTATCTAAGGTTCCATTTCCTGAGGCCTTGACTAAGGGAAAGAAGACAACCAAACTTGTGGCACTTGAAAAGGACCTGGTCAAGCTCTTTGAGCAGGTCCATATAAACATCCCCTTTATGCGATTCGCCACGTATCGGCTTACACACGATTCCTGAAAGACGTATGTACACCCAAGCGTAAGCCGCGAACTAAAGGTGGGAACTCAATCATACTGTTGGATCAAGCCAGCTCCATCATTTTGAGCAAACTCCCACCCAAGGCAAAAGACCTAGGCACCCCTCTGATCTCCTGTGCTATCGGTGATATACAGTTTGACAAAGCCTTATTGGACCTAGGAGCTTTAATCAATTTGATACCCACATCCCTACTAGACCACTTTGAGGAATATGAGCTTAAATCGACAGAGATGACGTTGCAATTAGCCGATCGATCTATTAAGTCACCAAAAGGAATTCTAGAGGATCTCATAGTTAGGGTACACGATTTCTACTTTCGTGTGGATTTCATCGTCTTAGACATGGATGCTCCTGAGAACTTGAAGAATACACCGATCATATTAGGGTGACCCTTTCTGGCCACAGCTAAGAACAATATTAATTGTGAGGAGGGCCAAATTGAGTTAAAATTTGGGGGCAAGACACTGAAGAATGACATCTTTAAGGCCCAACAAGGAATTAATTGCGGAGTTATTGAACAAATTTATGATATCGAGGCCGTGGTTGACGACCTATGTATTGAGGAAAACCTGATTATTTTTGATCAACCACAAGAAGATCAAAACTCGCAATTAGAGGAGCCTGAACCTAGCCTAAACACACCCATAGCTCCTTTACTCCCGACACCCATCCTGAACCACCTGCTGCTGCGGATAATCCTGTTATGGAATTGAAACCCCTCTTTGACCATCTCAAATACGTCTTTTTGGGTTCCAATCAAACGTTTCCTATGATTATCAACTCTTGACTCACATCTGATAAGGAAACACGCCTAATTATTGTCCTCCAGCATCATCGGAGAGCCATTGGATGGACTCTCGATGATCTGACTGGCATCAGCCCCTCATACTGCACACATCACATCTATACTAAAGAGGGCTCACGACCATCCCGTGAAATGCAGAGACGCCTAAATCTAAATCTGCAGGATGTCGTGAAAAAGGAGATCATCAAGCGGTTAGATGCAGGGATCGTCTACCTGATCTCCAACAGTCGGTGGGTGAGTCCAATCCAAGTTGTGCCTAAGAAGGCGGGACTCACCGTGATCACGACTGAAACCGAAGAAACCATACAGACCCGTATAGCGAACTCGTGGAGAGTCTGCATTGATTATAGAAGACTCAATTCCTCCACGAAGGAGGATCATTTCCCACTACCGTTCATTGATCAGATACTGGAGAAACTAGCGGGAAATCGATTCTTCTGCTTTTTGGATGGGTACTCTGGTTATAACCAGGTTGCAATCCATCCTAAGGACGAAGAGAAGACTACCTTCACCTGCCTTTTCGGGACATACGCATTCCGGAGGATGCCCTTCGGTCTCTGCAATGCACCCACTACTTTTCAGCAGTGCATGCTTACCATATTCTTAGATATGGTAGGTAAATACCTTGAGGTCTTCATGGTTGACTTCTGAAGGTTCCAACACTACTAGGAGGGGTGAGATCAGCGTGACGTAAAAAAGGCGGAAATAAAATATAAAGCAATCTCACCAAAGCAAACCAATCACACAAAATACACAAATGTTTTTTAGGTGGAAACCCAAACCGGGTGAAAACCACCACCTAACCCTCTCGAGTTAGGATTTTCCGATCAACCTAGTTGATCAAATCCACTAACCGAATCACTTTAAAACGAGGGCGATTCAACTTCAGTACAACCACGCTACAAGTACGAGGGTAGCGTTCCTCAACCCCTTCTCTCCACGAGAAGGATTTTGTCCCACGAAGGAGACGGGAATTCGCAAAGCGAATACCCAACCAAAAAACAAAGATAAAATAAACAACAAGTCCTATAGAGCCAACAAAGAAATTATGAACCTAGCTTCTATAGGAATAAGGAAACTCCCCTTTGCAAGGAGTGCGTCGAGTTGGTGACGCGGTGCGTGTGCCACGCGATGGCGCAACGTCTCTCTCGTAAACAATGGTGGGAGAGCGGGTGCGCGAAGCTTGATGCTCTCTAGAGAAAGGAACTAGAGCTTGGAGAGCAAGGGCTTCTCTTGGACACAAAAGAGTGGAACTAAGTTGCTTAGGTGTGTCTCTTGTTTCTCTTAGTGTGTATCTTGTGTCTCTAAGTGTATATTTGTGTTGCAAAGGTTTCCCTCTATTTATAGAGGCCTTAGGAAGGCTTTGGAAGGGTTGTATAGCCGTTGGGTGCAAAGCCCAAGAGAATCAGGCCGAAATCAGGACAATGATTACATTTGACAGGGTGATCAGACGTCTAATTATGGCATCAGACGTCTGGAAGGCCACTTTAAGACGTCTGATTTCAAGGTCAGACGTCTGATTTTGGGCGGGTCTCTCCCTGACTTGAATCAGATCTAAACAGGGTTTTTGCGCAAGTCCATCAGACGACATACAGGACGTCTGACACTATGTATGGACGTCTGGAAACCTACTTTTACTGTGGGAATTGATTTCCAAACGTTGCAACGGCTAGAAAATCTCTGAGAAGAGATTTTGGGTCAGCCGAGGCAAAACAGTCATTTATCAGACGTCTGGACAGTCCTATGGACGTCTGATAAGGCTCTAACGGTCATATTCTTGAGTGTTTGCTAAGCCAGCCAACGGTCCACTAATTGGATGTCTGGCAAAGTCATCAGACGTCTCCTAAGACGTCTGGTCTAAGGTCTGGACGTCTGATTTCATTAGACAGAACTAAGTATGTCCAGCCTAACAGTTATCAGACGTCTGAAACAACAGTCAGACGTCTTAAAATACTTTATCAGACGTCTGATTTTGGAATTAGACGTCTGGAAATGCTGTTTGAGCCCTATATTGGTTTTCTAAGTATTCTACAGAAAACCTAAGTATCCTAGGGTTGTGCCGGTGTTCCTAGGACTACTGTTAGGGTACTTTGAGTCTCTTTAACATAATATTCTAAGAAAAATAAAAAGAGCAAGAAAATAAAGACAAGAGATACAAGAAAGGATTAAAAAGAATCTATCCTATTCTTCTTGTCTTCTATCTTCAATCTGTCGCTCCACGCGAACCTCCTCTGTTTTCCGTCAAGCTCCTCCAATCCGTCCTGGATGCGAGCTCGAACTCCGTTTAAGCACGTCTACATTTGCAATTGACCTGAAATCTAGAACTCAAATTGCAAATGTTAAATAACACGTGTTTTGTTATCATCA
Source organism: Thalassia testudinum (assembly GCA_037157565.1). Classification (NCBI taxonomy): domain Eukaryota; kingdom Viridiplantae; phylum Streptophyta; class Magnoliopsida; order Alismatales; family Hydrocharitaceae; genus Thalassia; species Thalassia testudinum. The sequence continues at coordinate 52,986,729 of JAZHRO010000025.1, read as the reverse complement.
AAATAAATGATCGTGGTGCTCTAGCACCAACAATCTCCCCCTTTTTGATGATGACAAAACCATAAATAATAATGCAGAAAAAACCTCCCCCTTTTTGACATTATCAAAAAGGTTTAATTGGTTTTACATTTCATATAACTCCCCCTTAAAACATGCTCTTCTATGAATTTATTTTAACAAAGGTGATATTCTCCCCCTTTTTGTAACAACAAGATAGCTATTATTTTTCTCCCCCTTACTAAAGGAAATTTAGCTAACTTGCATCTCCCCCTTAAAAATTGACAATTAGCTCATCATTTTTTAACTCCCCCTATCTAAATGCTTATAAAAAGATATGGTTAAGAATTTTACCTCACCTACCATGGCCAATAAAATGGCCCGAATGCTGGTGGTGGATGCCACATCGGATGGGGCTCCCATCCGTAGCTTGGAGGCCCGGGCATTGGTGCCGGTCTCCAATCTGGTGGTCGACGTGCGGGGGGTCCGTTGCTTATTCGCCGTCTCGTCGGTCTTCTTGTTCTGCTCCTTGGTTCTCCCAACTCGAGTTGACCAGACTTGAGCTTGTAGGTCCAGTCCTTTGTGTTATAATTATCCCTGAACCCTACAAAACAAGATTCCAATTCTTTTTTCGGTATCCAAGTGGGCTTGGATCCGGATCTGTTAGCGGGTCTCCTTGATGGAGATCCTTTCTCAACCTTAGGGCTATAAAAATTATCTACTTTATTGATTAATTTGTTGGAGTTTTCCCTAAGACATGCGATTTCTTTTTCTATAATATCCATCTTAGTCTTTAAATCAGAAATTTCTATTTTTAGACTAACATTTTCCTCAATTAATTTATTATTTTCATTGATGAGGTTATGATTTTCTAATAATATGTTATCATTTTTAGGACTAGCTTCTATGTCCTTAAGTTGTTTTTCTAACCTATCATTTTCATTTTTAAGAAAACTAAGGTTCTTTTTAATACTTTTGTTTTCTATTTTTAGTGATTTACTAACTTCAAAAAGTTTATTAAAAGCTTCTTGAAGATCGAGATTTACCTCGTTGTCGGAGTCGCTTCCGCTTTCGCTGTCGCTATTGCTTCCTCTGGCCATAAAACCAAAGCAAGCGATTTCCTCCTTCGCATGATCTTCTTCCGAGCTTGTCTCCTCATGACTGCCTTCCAACCTCCTCCATATTTCGTGGGCGGTGGTGCACTCTTGGATTTGTTCGAATTCCTTCGGACTCAATGCGCAATACAGGGCATTCATTGCCTTTGCGTTGAGTGAAAGCTCTCAAATCTGCAGCTGCGAGTAGCCACCTTGGGGTCGCTTCGGGATCTCGTATGGGGTTTCGCAACATCCCCATATCTCGAATTTAGTGGCTTGGAGCCACGTCTTCATCCTCAACTTCCAATATCCGAAGTCCCTCCCGTCGAAATAGGGTGGTCGGACGGTGGACTGCCCTTCGGAGATTCTGATTGCGGCTATGCTTCCCTCCATGATCTTCTTGCCTGGTGTTACTCTGATCTTGCAAGAACCCGCTCTGATACCAATTGAAGGTTCCAACACTACTAGGAGGGGTGAGATCAGCGTGACGTAAAAAAGGCGGAAATAAAATATAAAGCAATCTCACCAAAGAAAACCAATCACACAAAATACACAAATGTTTTTTAGGTGGAAACCCAAACCGGGTGAAAACCACCACCTAACCCTCTCGAGTTAGGATTTTTCGATCAACCTAGTTGATCAAATCCACTAACCGAATCACTTTAAAACGAGGGTGATTCAACCTCAGTACAACCACGCTACAAGTACGAGGGTAGCGTTCCTCAACCCCTTCTCTCCACGAGAAGGATTTTGTCCCACGAAGGAGACGGAAATTCGCAAAGCGAATACCCAACCAAAAAACAAAGATAAAATAAACAAGTCCTATAGAGCCAACAAAGAAATTATGAACCTAGCTTCTATAGGAATAAGGAAACTCCCCTTTGCAAGGAGTGCGTCGAGTTGGTGACACGGTGCGTGTGCCACGCGATGGCGCAACGTCGCTCTCATAAACAACGGCGGGAGAGCGGGTGCGCGAAGCTTGATGCTCTCTAGAGAAAGGAACTAGAGCTTGGAGAGCAAGGGCTTCTCTTGGACACAAAAGAGTGGAACTAAGTTGCTTAGGTGTGTCTCTTGTTTCTCTTAGTGTGTATCTTGTGTCTCTAAGTGTATATTTGTGTTGCAAAGGTTCCCCTCTTTTTATAGAGGCCTTAGGAAGGCTTTGGAAGGGTTGTATAGCCGTTGGGTGCAAAGCCCAAGAGAATCAGGCCGAAATCAGGACAATGATTACATTTGACAGGGTGATCAGACGTCTAATTATGGCATCAGACGTCTGGAAGGCCACTTTAAGACGTCTGATTTCAAGGTCAGACATCTAATTTTGGGCGGGTCTCTCCCTGACTTGAATCAGATCTAAACAGGGTTTTTGCGCAAGTCCATCAGACGACATACAGGACGTCTGGCACTATGTCTGGATGTCTGGAAACCTACTTTTACTGTGGGAATTGATTTCCAAATGTTGCAACGGCTAGAAAATCTCTGAGAAGAGATTTTGGGTCAGCCGAGGCAAAACGGTCATTTATCAGACGTCTGCACAGTCCTATGGACGTCTGATAAGGCTCTAACGGTCATATTCTTGAGTGTTTGCTAAGCCAGCCAACGGTCCACTAATTGGACGTCTGGCAAAGTCATCAGACGTCTCCTAAGACATCTGGTCTAAGGTCTGGACGTCTGATTTCATCAGACAGAACTAAGTATGTCCAGCCTAACAGTTATCAGACGTCTGAAACAACAGTCAGACGTCTTAAAATACTTTATCAGACGTCTGATTTTGGAATTAGACGTCTGGAAATGCTGTTTGAGCCCTATATTGGTTTTCTAAGTAGTCTACAGAAAACCTAAGTATCCTAGGGTTGTGCCGGTGTTCCTAGGATTACTGTTAGGGTACTTTGAGGCTCTTTAACATAATATTCTAAGAAAAATAAAAAGAGCAAGAAAATAAAGACAAGAGATACAAGAAAGGATTAAAAAGAATCTATCCTATTCTTCTTGTCTTCTATCTTCAATCTGTCGCTCCACGCGAACCTCCTCTGTTTTCCGTCAAGCTCCTCCAATCCGTCCTGGATGCGAGCTCGAACTCTGTTTAAGCACGTCTACATTTGCAATTGACCTGAAATCTAGGACTCAAATTGCAAATGTTAAATAGCACGTGTTTTGTTATCATCAAAACAAATGATCGTGGTGCTCTAGCACCAACAACTTCTTGGTATTTGGGGAATTGTTTGATGATTGCCTCCTGCACTTGGTCTAAATCCTCAGGCGATGCATTGACGTAAATTTGGTTCTTTCCTGAGAAAAGAGCCACTTCATGGTACCTGAGGGAATTGTCTTGGGTAGGAATCCATAAGAGAGAAGGAGAACATCTTCATGAGTAGCATGTCCTGATTCTGAGTAGGTGGTCCGAAGGTCTGGGCCTGATGTTTCATCTGTTTGATATACTGGAAGGGATCTTTGGAGTTCAAGCTGTGGAATTTGGGGATTGCATTAATTAGATTCGGCTTTAATTCAGTGTCAGGTCCATTAGTCGGGATTTGCACCCTTGGTTCGATCGCCCCCACAGCGAGATTATAGTGATCTCGCATTTTTGGCCATGATGGGGGTTCATGAATGCTTGAAGTAGGTCAGCAAGACGTTGCACTTGATTCTGCTCATTTTGCATTTCTTCTTTTGGATTCTCCATGGTTGTAGATGATGGAGAATAGGGCTCAGATGTGGAAGTTTTGAAGAGATCTCAATCTAATCGGGTGGGAGCACAAACAAGTGGGTCGGCACTTGACCCCGACAAGAATGAACTGCTAAAAGGGCCTCAAGTTTGGTCTTAAGGACCTCCTCTCGAACATGCACTAGGGAACCAGATGAGGGATAGAATGTGTAATGGACCAAATTGAGGCACCCAAAAGATTTTGGATGACTAAGGAGGTTTGAGGTGGATGATACCTTTGGATCGGAAACACACTCATCCGAGAATTACTTGGGCAGCTAGGAAGGGAGAGTCCCGCAAAGACCCCTACACGGTAGAGCGTCCCCATGGGTTACAGGGTTTCCCCTACCCGACCTTCCTTGTCATTGAGATTCTAAATAGATTGGAATGAACAAGCTTGACTCCTAAGTCTACCAATTTTAATCCTGTGTGCGTGCCTTGAATTTCACTTGAACTTTAGAGTTGATTTGATTTGTGACCTAATTTGGAGGTTAGTTGACCCACCAATGTTAGTTCAACCCCTCATAAATAATATTTTGATGATTTTACAAAATAGAGAAAAAGAGATAAAACATAAGCATAGCATATTTTTCTCTGTAATAACACAATTACAGGTTTCATGGAGTTTTCTAAGTCGGAGGATTAAAAGCGTGAAGACTAGATTAGCATAAGTGTTGTCATAGGTCATAGGCTTTTTATGTAAACTTTCAAAGGTTGTAATCTTTATTTTATTTGAGTCTAAAGATGTTGTAAAGAGCTCCCAAACATAACTTATAAATAGCTAATTTAGGTTCTCTACACTTAGGATAACTTAGAAACAAAAACCTAATACTAAGACATAAATCAGATGTCCATAACAACTGTCAGACATCTGATTTTCGACTTTAAGGCATTTAATCATTATTTTAGATGTCTAATTGCCTATAGCATTGCCTTTACATTCTTACCTCTTAGGCATTAGTCGAAGTAACCTTCTATCAGATGTCCATAGCCTTATCCAGATGTCAAACACATAGCTTGGACGTCCTTAAACTAACCGTTAAACTGAAGTGCCCATTTTCTCTCTGTTATAATGGACAAATACACTTTTAGACGTCTGTACCTATCACCAGACGTCTATCAACGGACCGTTGCCCATTTATTTTTGTGCAATCTTATTAGAAACCAAAGTTCAACTCTTAGATTACATAGGCATGTCATTATTATTTTTCCAGACATCTAGGAAATCCGGCAGATGTCTAGACTGACGTCTGCTTCTTAAAATCTAGAACCCTGTTTGGATCTAGTCAAAATAGGAATGAATCCACTTATAATTAGACGTCCAATATTTTTATCAGATGTCTTATATGAATATGTTAGACGTCCTTGTTTCGATTCAATGAAAACAGTAAGCCTGACTAATAGAATCAGACGTCCATAATTGTACTCAGACGTCTTACAAGACGTTTGAACCAAAAAGCAGACGTCTGATATTGTTGTTAGATTATGATTGCTTTGATTTGTATTGGATTTCATCCCAATCTTTTGGAACTTGCCTCCAACGGCTAGGAGACCTCTCCTAAGCCTTCTTGAAGGTTCTAAATTTACCTATAAATAGACTACAACCCCTCTTAGGAAAAACACACCTCTTGAGATTCAATTTCCTTAGAAAATCACTTGCTCATTACTTTCTACTTCCTATTGCCCTTGTGTTGTGCCAACACTCTGATTAAAGGGCAAATCAACACCCCAGGTGCACTTCATTCTGTTGATTCTCAGGGAGTTCTTTTTATGCTTAATAGATAAGGAAGTCATTAATATTTTGGGGTGATCTATAGGTGTGGTTTCATTCTCATTCTATTATTGTAGTTTGGGTGTCCGACTTGTCGGGTCCCTGTCTCTTCATTGTGAAGAGAGAAACCTCCGTTTAGGAATCGGAGGTGGGATTTGTAATTGAGGTACACTAACTTCGTTTAAGTAGTGTGGTTAGTAGATTGATCACTTTGTGATCGAAAATCCTAAGTTAAGGGATTGTCTTAGGTGATGGTTTTCACTCTGTTTGGGTTTCCACCTAAAAATCTTGTGCCTCTTTTTGTGATTGTATTTTTGTCTTGCAATATTTTTTAAATTCACTATTCACCCCCCCTCTAGTGCAATTTCAACCAAGTGGACCAAATTCACCTTACTTGCCTTAAGGTTTAGGATGGGTTGGGTCAAAAACCCAAATCACCATGAAGTGGTTTGCAAACAGGTTAATAGGTCCCAAATTTTAATGATTCAAGTGATTGTTAGAGGCTTGATTTTAGGGTTTTCTTGATTAGATCAATTCAACCATGGCTTAGGTAACACACGATGTGGGAAATATGTTCTCTTTAAATCAGGCAAGTGTGTATTCCTAAAACCCTAATATGGAAACCCTAGATTGTCTCTAATTCCCAAGTCCAATTCTTTCCAAAGTTGGTACCTAGGACTCAATCAAGAAGGTGAATAGCCCAAGGTACCTTAAGTCCCTAATAGGTGCAAGTATCTGGTTGGGAATTTCTAACCAAATCAAATCAAATCAGGCAACTCAGATGATGATTACTATGAAATAATGTGAGTTGATCCTAATTGATTTTCTTTTCAAACTTTCCAAGAGATGAGGGCTTAAAGAAGAAAGGAATGAGATTACCTGCCCCTGGTGTGGTTGCTTGTGCGGCCGCTCTTCAGGTTCACCTCGCAAAATCACAACAAATCAGATAAAGCAAGCTAGTACCAAATCAGAATTGTAACTAGTGAATGAAATGCGTGTTTCTTCCTGGCAACGACGCCAAATTGTTTCGTCAAAAATCGTCATAAAAAGATTGCATTGTAATAGAGTGATGAAAATCAATGCGACATTTAAATTTATTAGCTCGAAAATCAAACGTGAGTCTGAGGTCGTTCGCAGGGAGCAAATATGGCGAATCAATTCACCAATCACAAGTATCAAGAATAATAATGTAGGTGAAATCAGAATGATATTCAATATATAGCAAAATGTATCTCAGAATGTCAGGTATAAAATGTAAAAAGAAAAGGATATAAATGGTTGTTGAAACCACCAAATTAACCCTAGAAGTTAAGCACTAATTAGAATCAAATATCCCAATAGTATCAAAATAGAATCACTAATCCACACAAGTAAATATCTTCACAGTGCAACCAATCAGACATCAGCACAAGGCTTAGATGCCTTAATCTCAGAAGCACAGCACAAGCCTGTAGTAGCACAAGGAATAAGCTCGAGAATGACTAAGTGTTGAGCATAGTGGGGCACGAATCCCAATGTGCTACAATGCAAAACCCTTTCCCTCCTCCTCAGATCTCTTTCTCTCTCTCAAACTAGACCTGGGTGAACAGTATTGGGTAATCGGGTCATGAACAAGGACCAGGCCCACTGGCAGTGGTGGTGGGCGAGGAGTGGAGAGTAGTGAGTGAGGTGTAAGGGACCTCACGCCTCGTGTAAAGGCATCAAGCCCTCAGCAACGAATCAATTTATTCGCATTTTCAAGTGGTGCGCATATGAGGTGGGACTAAGTGGAAGCCCTCTTCTTCTCACACCTGCAGGGAAAGTCCTCATTCAATTGAGGCTGTTGTGTCTGATGCTTCCACCAATTGAAGGAGTGATTGAGGTCGCGAAGGAGTTCGACAGCACCTGGAGGTGGATTTGGGGTCGAGGATGATCGGATGGCAGTGGAGCACAGTGGCGAGTCGATGGAGGTCCGACGAACCTTGAAAGCACAAGAACAGGCTTATCACCCCAATTAAACAAGTTTAGAAGGATTGCTGGAGCTTGGTGAATGTGCTCATGTTGGTTTAGTGGCATTTGGTTGCTGGTGGAGCTTTGTCGAAGTCAGCGAAGGTGTGTGTGAGTATGGTTGTTTGTCAGAGAAAAAGAGAAGTGAAAGCCCCAAATTTCTTTGGGGCTTTTGCTCAGTGAGACACGTCAGAGGTTTTGGAGGTGTGTTTGCATGTGTGTAGCACTGGCGTGAGCTCGTCGGAGCCCTCGTCAGCTGTGAAGAAGATGAAGGGGGAGAGGGCGGTACAGTGCTCGAAAGTGGAGTTTAAGTGGATTGAAATGAAGTGGAGGAAGAGTTTAGAGGACTTAGGAGAGAGAACGAAGGTCGATGGTGTCTGGCATTGATCGGTCGGACGCGAAGAAGATGAAGTCAATGGTGAGGGAGAGCGGCGACGACAAGGGCGGAGGGAACCTTTGCTTGGATCGGCGAGAGGCGGAAGAGGGAGAGGAAGATGGAGGGCCATCCAATTTGATGGTTGGACAACTAGAGGAGGACGGAGGCAGTCGCCAAAGTGCAAGTTGTTGTGGCTAGAGAAGGAGAAGAGAGGGTTCTCAGCCTATTCTTGACTGATTTTGACTGTGGAATGATGGGGTATTTATATAGAGCTCTAATTTGTGCTCTACTTGGAGAAACTCCCCTGAATAGGTCTCTGATTTGGAAGAAAATGTTCCTCAAATTTATGCTGAGATGAGGTTGATCTGATTCCTCAGCGCATGAGCAACAATCCCTCCAATTTTGGAGGGATTTGGAGCTAATTTGAGAGAGAAAATCTCCCTTGAATCTTGGCCTGAAGGTGTGTTCCTACTTCAATGGAGGCAAGGACTTGGATGCAAAGAGGATGACAAAGATAGGGGGCTATCTGTTATAAAATTGAAACCTAGGAATTTAAATGAGAGAAATAGAGTTTTCAAGGGCTGAAATGCAAACTAGGTCAAGATGGACTTTGATTTGGCCCAAATTTTGATGTTAACCTAATTTGGACCCAAGAAATCTAATGGTGAACTTAGATTTCAATTTTGACCATGTTTGAATTAGGGTAAATTCTCGTCTAAAACTCTATTTTAGGTCAACATAGGTTCAGATGGTCGAACCAAAGGTACCAAAACTCTTAGAATATTTTTCTATGAATTTGAGGAGGTTTAGATTAATTTTATCTTGATCAGAACCTCTTTGATTTAAGTAGGATTGATAATTAGGATTTTTAGTACTGTTTTCTCCCTCAAAATACATGAAACCCTGTTTCAGTTAGTATGGATCCACTTTTTAGACTTTTATGCTCAATTGACTTTTAATTTACCCCTGCATGACCCCGTGGTTAATCTGTGTTTGTGATGTGCTGTTAAAACTGCAGAATTAACCTTATTTCTCTATTTTCTTCTCGAATTAGAATATTGCACAGTTGTGACCCTTAGATGATTAAGTAGGAGCTTTTACCAATTGAACCTGACTTAATTGTGGCTAGTTAGGGCCTATGATGGTGTTACCATCAATTATGACTTGAGGGATGCTTTACTGCATGATAATATCTTTTCGAACGAAGCTTATCACAGGGTCAGCAGTAGGACTAGCCATATCCTCAGCTTCTGCCCATTTGGAGAAATAATCAACAACCACCAAGACATATTTCTTCTGAGCTAGAGCAGGTGGGAATAGACCTATGAATTCATTCTGCATTTTACAAAGGGAATGGGTGAGAAAATTGGCACCATGCTCCTTAGAGGAAGGTGAGACACATTAGTAAAGTGCTGACATTTATCACATTTCTTGACAAAGTCTTTGTAATGTTGCCTCATTTAGGGCAGAAAATATCCATACTACAACAAGTGGGCAGCTAGGGTGAGATAAACTTCATGGTTGCCGCATATGCCATTATGTGCCTCATTAAGGGCTTGTGAAGGTTCTTCCTCAGTGAGGCATTTTAGTAAGGGGTTGAATATCCCCTCTTGTATAATTAGTCGTCAAGTGAATTATAATGGGAGGCCTTGAGTCAGAAGGACTTAGATTACATTATTTCAGGCAGGACGTTCCCCATGGTCGAATGCCATAATAAGGGGGATGTCCAAGAGTTAGATACCTCCATTGGCAACGAGTTGGGAAGTGACACTGTTGCTCCCGGTAGAGTTTGGAGGCATATATCATCTTTTGAGTCCGACAGGGTGGTGGAAGCCAACTTGATGAGGGCATTCGCCAGCGGGTTGTTAGCTTAAGGAACCTAGATAACTAAGGCAGATCAAAGTCAATGGGTTTCTCGCGAGTTTTCTCTGCATAGAGGCTCATGTTGGAGTCCCTTGCTTGGAATTCACCATTAATCTAGTTAGCGACCGACTGGGAATCTGTGAAAGTCTTAAGCACTTGAGCTCCCACAGACTGTGCTACACGGGTCCTCGCCAGCAGGGCCTCATATTCTGCCATGTTATTAGTAGGAAATCCCAATTGGATGGCATAGTTGTGAACGGGGCCTTTCGAGGGGTCTAGAGCTACACCTGCCCTCGAACTAGTTGTCATAGAAGAGCCATAGACAGAGAGTCACCAAGTTCGAGTGTACACCAAATCCACAAGCATAAATTCAATGACAAAGTTAGCCAGTGTCTAACCTTTAATGGCGAGGCGGGGTTGATATTTTATATCGAACTCAGCAAGTTCTAATGCCTATTTCATTTGCCAGCTAGACCCCGTTGATTTATATAACATTTTTCTAAGGGGTTAGGAGGATAAGACATGTATTGTATGGGCTTGGAAGTAAGGATGAAGCTTTTTGGCATCGATAATTACGGCCAGGGCAAGTTTCTTAATAAGGGACATTTAGTCTTAGCCCCTTGATATGTTTTACTAATTAAATAAATCGATTGCTGCATAAGGACGATGCTGATGACCGATATTAAAGTTTCCATATAACGATATAGTGGCTTGCATGGCAGTTGGGTAGCCAAAATAGGCAGTTGTTGCAAGGCCTTTAAGATCGCCTCCAACGTCTCTTGACATTGGGGGGTCTAATGAGAGATATTTGTTGTCGTGGCAAAATCGAGGTTAAAAATTGCGTTATAGTATAGTTAAAATCGCTTTGAAAACAAATAAATTTTATTACTCGAAAAAGTTACGAGGTCGAACACAGGGAGCAATATGGAATTTAAAGCTCAAGATCATAATTTAAATCAAGAATAAAGATTACAAATAATGTCAGGATCAATACGCCAAAAAGAATGGAGTAAAATGGTGATTTAAATCACCAATTACTCCTCACAAATAACACTTAAATCAAGCCTCAAGCATATGCAATTAAAGTATCAAACGTCTTAAGTAGCCCTGTGCTACAGTGCTAGAGACTTAAGGGTCTCTCTCTCTTCCTGTGTAGCTTTTCTCTGTTCTTCTTCTCCTTCTTCTCCTTCTCTATTTCTTCTTCTTCTCCTCTTCTTCTTGTGCGGCTCCCTCTCTTCTTCTTCTTCTTCTTCTTCTTCTGCTCTTCTTCTTCAGCTTTGGCCCTTCTTCTTTTCTTCTTTCTCTCTGTTCAGCTACTTCACACAGAGGGGGAAGGCTTCTTGAATTGGCTAAGTGTTAGCCAGTTTTCTCTGCAGCAAAACCCTCCCCCCTACTCGCACGATCTCTCCTTCTCTTTCTCTCTTAGGCTCCGCCCTCCCAGGGCCTTTCAGAGGGTAGTCGGGTAATCGGGTAGGCGCATACTCGAGTCCAGGGGTGTAAGCGTGGTCGCAACAGAGGAGTGTAGGCTTAGGAGGGTCGGGCACACCAGATCTGCGGGTCAGGTTGCGGATGACGTGCAGGTGTGCGTGGGTGAGAGGGACCTCACCTTGTGTTTAGAGGCGATAAGCCTCTATCACAAATTCAATATATGTGATGGCGCTGCTTCAGTTGTTTCCGATATGGGACTAAACATCCCTGCTTTGCTTGCGCACGCTGCTGTTGCTTCCTTCGCCTAATTCACACATAAGGAGTGGTCAAAGGCTCCAATTGACCACGTGAGGACGTTCCTGGAAGTAATCCGCACGTCCTGAGGGTGTCACTTGGGTGCTGTCATGCCTGGAGCGTGCTCGAAGCTTCTTGAAGCTTTTCATTAATGGCGGAGGAGGTGGCACACCTGAAATCAAGCAAACGGCCTCACGGCCCAATTAAACATGTTCTCTGGGCCACAGTGAGTGCAACGGTAGGGGTTGTGTGGCGTGACGAGGTCCATGCATGTGTAGCGGAGGCGGACTGTGAGCGTGAGAGTGGGTGTGTTCGGTGGAGAGTTGGAGAGGCTAATAGCCTCGAATACCAGAGGGCTTTTGCTCTCTGGGACATGGCGGAGGTGTAGGGATGAACGGCGGCCAGGTTGGTGGAGCGTAGTGGCCGTGTGTGCTTTCCGGAGGTACACCGGTGAGGTGGAAGAAGAAGGGCGATCGGGCGAGTTGGCGGTTGAAATGAAGTGGAGTATGTCTAGAAGGGAAGAGTGGAAGATGAGGCATCGATTTGGGTAGCTAGCGGATGAAGTAGGGCAGAGGTGGCATCGGGTATGGTCTTGCCGGCACCGGAGAAGAGAATAGCTCTGGAGAGAGAGACGACGAGGAAGAGGGAGGTTAGGGTGTCGGCTGGTACGGCTTGACGCAAAAAGAAGCAAGGAGGATATCTCCGTTGCTGGTATTGCAAACGGAGGACGAAGATGGACGGAGGGGCTCGCCGGACGTTGAGGAGCTTTCGGCCGAGAGAGAGAAAGGAATTAGTGGGGATTCTGGGCTGATTTCGAGCATGAGGAAGACGGTGTGATCAGGGGGTTCTTTCATAGACCTTAGGAGGAGGTTTTGGGCTTAGGAAGCAAGCTTCCCAAGCTTGGAAATCTTGTCAAAGTTTGGGAATTCCTTGATATTCAAATCTCTCATGCATTCGCATGAGAGATTGGGTAAGTTTTAGGGCCTGGGATTGGGTTCAAAAGGAAACTTTTTGACGAACTTCCCTTTCAAATTTAAAAGGGATTCGTCAAGAAATCAGGGAGTTCTTTCCAAATTAAGGTCGTAGAAGTAAGTAGGAATAGGTTTAATGGCAGTAGGGACCTTTTTGTGAGAATGTTGACAAAGTTAGAGGTCTATTTGAAAAGATTTTGAAAGTTAAGGGTAGAAATGTAATTAGACAGGACTAATTTGCAAACTAGGTCAAGACAAACTCATCTTGGGTCCAAATTTTGGTACAAACATAATTTGGACCTAAGGAATCCAATGGTGAAGTTGGATTTTGGTTTTGACCATGTTTGATTGGGTAATTTATGCAAAAACCTAAATTAGGGCAAATGTCTGTTTGTGACTCTGTTCTGGGTCAAAACAGGTTCTGATGGTCAAATTGAAGGTTCCAAACCCTAGAGAATATTTTTATATGATTTTTAGTGGATTTAGGTGAATTTTATTCTGATCAGAACCTCATTTAATTACACGGGTTTATTTTTAGGATTTTAAAAAGTCATTTAATTCTCAGAACACGTGCAAATCCTTTTCTGATTATTTTAACCCACTTGTTATCTTTTTAAGGCCATTTGACCTCCATTCAATCCTTGAGAAAACCCGTGGTTGTACTGCATTCATGATATGCTGGTAAAATTGTAGTTTTAACCTAGTTTCTTATTTTTCCTTCAGAATGACTATGCATTGACTTATGACTCTCTGGGCGGTTATGTAGGAGCATTTACTGACTTAATTGGGTCACAATGAGCTAGTTATGGCTCATGATGGTGTCCCCATCAATATTATAGCCTCTCCCTTTCTTAATATAAACGAAGAAAGGAAGGCATTTATCAGAGGATCAAGATAAGATGGGACCATGGGATGCAATCTTACCAACTACGGATTGTACTCCCTGAAGGTTATACGAAGGGGATAAAGCCATAATCGCCTAAATTTTTTTTAAGTTCGCTCCAATCCCTTGACTGGAGATGAGGAATTTGCTTGAGGAAACCCCAAAAACACATTTCTTAGTGTTGAGCTTTAGTCGGGTATCTCTTAAAACATGGAATACCTCGACTAGGTTAGATAAATGGTATGGAAAATAAAAACCCTTCACAAGTGATAATTTCATATTTATTGACATATTTTATACCTAACTATTGTTAGTCCAAAGGTAAAATTTGTCATACTGCATTTATATAAGTTAGATTAGCCATTTAGTAGCATTATGTAAATAGTGCATAATTCTAGGTTTTTATGCAATATTCCCACTCGTTATGTCTAGTATCTTGATGTCCTTATTTATATGTGTGCAGGTGCTAGATATGAGACTAGCAGGAGCTTGGAATAAGGAAGATTCAAATCTGAGCTCACTTATGACATGTGGTAAGTCAACTCCTAAACCCAATTCCCAACCCAATTAACTCCCAAGCCCTAGCATAATTAGAAGCCTAATTTTTTGTAGCCTAGCACCTAGCTACCTAGCCCAATTAACCACCCTTATGGATAACAATGAACCTTGATTTCTATATTATGTGGCTGGCCAACCTAAATTTAACTTATAACTTACCAAATAACCCTAAGTCAACCTAAAATATATCCCCTACAACTAACTTAGTCTAGTCACCACCCCCTCCTCTTATCCTCTCCTTATGGCCGACCAAACACCTCCACTTCTCCTCCCTTAGATTTACATCTCATGGCCTAAATTAACCATAAAAAACCTAATCCTATCCCTTCCTAAAAATTACCATATCCCTTCCACATCACCTATCTAAATACTAACCACACAACCTAGATCTAATGACCCTAAACCCTGCTACTTATGGCTCGCCATATAAGACCCAACCAACCTAAGTGGCTAGCCACCTATGCCTCAATCTTGACCCTTAATCATTGATAACTACATAGTTAATACACTTATGATGTCTAAATTATACTAATTCCTAAGTAAACATAGCATAATTAGGTTGTATCAATCTAGGTATCTTAGGCTCATAATTGCATTTATAAATAATTTGTATATATTATAATAATTTCTATTTATGCAGGAATAAAATGCGGGGGTGGTCGTTGTGAATAGAAGGCTGCAAAAGGAGATGTATGAGAAGAAACATCCTAGGAGGGGCAAAATGTAATTTTGCCAAGTTGCGAGGTCTTTGGTAGAATTTGTCAATCTATACTCCATGACCTTACTCCTAAAGAAATCCAAGCCTCTCCAGACATCTCTACAAGAAGAAACATCCTAGGAGGGGCAAAATGTAATTTTGCCAAGTTGTGAGGTCTTTGGCAGAATTTGTCAATCTATACTCCATGACCTTACTCCTAAAGAAATCCAAGCTCCTCCAGACATCTCTACAAAATTTCAGAAAGAAAAGAGCCAATTGGAGAAAGTATAGGGGCTTTATTGCAATATTCCCCCTCAACACCTAAGTTGTCCCTACAACATCTAAATAAATCCTAGGTATAAAGAAATTCCAATTGGCCTTGGAGTTATATGCAAAAATACCATGGGGACCACAAGAATCAAGCTATACACGTAGCTCATGCACTGTATGTGCCATGCACGCACTAGAACAGTAGTTGCGTGTAGTAATCTTGCACGTAAGTAACATGCACTTCATGCGCTCCCTAAGTGCACTTGCCCATCTGATCCGTACGCTTACCTGGCTACCTGCCAGCCTGCAGCGACCTCTACGTGCGCAATCTGTGCTCTACGTGTGCTTCGTTTGTGCCTCACGCATGCCAAGCACGCCAGTTGCTCCTGTGGCCTATCAAAACCTTTCCTCCCTCACCTATATAAGGCAATACCTCCTCCAACAACAAACCATCTTCATCTACACCTTTTCCACCTTCACTAGAGCTAAGGTAACTTACCAAATATCCAACCTCCACTCCCAAGCTCTTAGGTGCCCTATTAGAATATAATATTCCCTATCTCTGACCTCCCTTCGACCTTCCTCTTACCACCTTCATATGGCCTCCTAGAGGCATCCTATCACCTCCATTCTAGGTGTAGATCAACCTAACCTCTCACTTTCATTTC
Source organism: Thalassia testudinum (assembly GCA_037157565.1). Lineage (NCBI taxonomy): Eukaryota > Viridiplantae > Streptophyta > Magnoliopsida > Alismatales > Hydrocharitaceae > Thalassia > Thalassia testudinum. The sequence continues at coordinate 52,971,175 of JAZHRO010000025.1, read as the reverse complement.
ACCTTAGTTAGCACCTTCTTTTCTCATCACATATTCCAGCATAAGCTTGGCCTAATCCTTCCCCTACCTACCATCTTCCTACCCCTCACCTCCATTGTCTAGCCTCTGCACCTCCGTCTTTGGGTCATAGCCAAGCAAGTCATCTCATCGAGCAACTATTTTAGGAGATTCTTCTCACCCCTCTCTCTTTTATTGTATTTTGTTGATTTTTATTGTATTTTCTTTATTTTGTAATCAAACATTTACCTTCATAATACAAGTTTCTCTCTCTTTTTCTATTTGTGTGCCTGTTATAAATTGTCCTGCTTTTCATCCCCATTTCCTTTATATAAAAAAGTTTATAAAAAGTACAAAAGCTTTAAAACAACAAAAAGAAATAATCAAGAGAGATTTTAAGCGTGTTTGCCTTGCAGTGTTCGACCTAGACTCACCTTCAATTATATTATTTGATCGTGGACTTTTGCAAACTACGACGACACGATTTTCAAAACCAAATTCCTTCGCAAATTTTTCGACAATCATTTTGGTGCTGTTGTCAGGGAGGCAACGGATTTTAGTTTCTCACTTCTGTACCCGTTTGCATCTATCATTTCTGGCCTTACTTTGTTGTTGTTTACCTATTTGTGTGGAGGAACATTTAGTAGGAACTCAATGGGAGTAGCCGAAGCAGTAGACGGGAGTAAAGTGCTAGTAAAGAAAACATGATAAATGCAACTTTTTTTTTACAATTATCTCTCTCTTGAGTAGTTTGATTTGCACGCTTATCAACTTAGAACCATTCCTTAGAATTGTTAATCATTGAAATTGACCTAATTCGAACCTTATTGCTTGAGTGGTGCATGAAAGCCATGTTTGATACTGTTTGGGCCGCACCACTCAATAATTAAAATTATTTGTAGAAGTTGCCTTCATTAGCGTTTCAACTTTTAGGGTGCAAATTATTTTCTAGAGTTCACCACATCTACTTGAATTGAAGCCCTAAAATTTGGATAAACAAGGATCCAATCCTAAAAGACATTGGAAAAAAAATTTAAAAGGACCTTGTTTGGATTGGTTGCCACTTTGCAATTACACATAAATTGAACTAATTAAGGGCACCGACCCCCTAACACCCGTTCACATATCCTTTGTACAATACAACCTATGCCTAACTTAAAATAGAGTAGATGTGCCCTAGGCAAGCTTGAGTGAAGTCTTAAATGTCTGAAGAGGATTGATCAATAATTTACCTTGATCTCTTGAACCAGATCTAGTATCTAGGTTGCGTGTTAGTGCCAAACGACCATGGCTGAGAGGTATTCAAGGAACCTAGGGTGAGAGCCTTGGGAAGAACCCTCTCCTCAACACACTTGTACTCAACCTGACTGGATTAATTCAAGAGCTATAGGTGGAATTCTTGTCAGGCTAATTCCTTCCTTTGAGATTTTAGGTCCAAGGGTCAACTAATAGGGCTAGTGAGTTGTATTATTTGATTGTGCACACACATTCTCTCTTATTTCCCTTCGCACCTCCTCCCTTTCTTCTAAAGTTGTATGCACAATAGGAGGTCATTAAATCCTCAACTTGAAGGACCTCTAGAAAATCACTCTAAGAAATGACTGAGCTTCAGCTAAGTCGATCCAATGGCTGACAGCAACCCACCACCACCACCACCTCTTAACCAAGCTGGGCTTATCTAGAGGTAGCTGGAGCAGCTACAATAAATGCAAGCTTGGTTTAATAGAATGAACCCACTAGCACCCAAGCCCTTGAAGGATTTCCATGATCCTTCAACTTATCAAGAGAGACCAGGGGTCATCATTCCTAATGGAGACATTGAAATTAAGCCCCAAGTCATTAGCCTAATTAAAACTTTCATGGGCTTGCTAGTGAAGACCCATTCCAGTGCCTGGAGGACCTTTCAACCTTAGTACAAACAACCAAGGGCCGGAATGTGGAAGAAGTGGTATTGTTGATGAGACTTTTCCCCCATTCACTTAGAGATAAAGTTGCCCATTGGTATTGAACCATTGCAAGTCTAATTGACAATTGGACTGATTTGAAGATTGCCTTCCTTAAGAAAATTTTCCCAATTGGACGTACCAATGCGTTGAGACGGGAAATCACCATGTTTGCCCAAACGCTGGGGGAACCTCTTCATGGGGCTTGGGAGAGATTCCAAGACTTGCTCATAAAATGTTCACACCACGAGGTGCCTAAGTGGCAACTTGTGTAGATATTTTACCATGAGTTGTCTGAACGCTAAGAAATCATGTGGATGCTTCCTATGGAGGAAATTTCTTCAATAAGAATGCAGATAGTGCCTATGAATTATTTGAGGAAATAAGTGAAAATTCTATTAATGACGGCTCCATGGAGCCTTTTGGTAGATCTGTGAAACCTAGTTCAATAGCAAATGAAATCCAAGATAACTCAAGTAGGTTTGACATGGAATTGATTTGCAACAAACTTGACAAGGTGGAGTTAGTGGCCAAGAGGTTGGATGACTGGATGGGTTTCGAACCCACACCCCTCCTTTGGGAGTGAACGCCTCAACCAATGAACCATGCTAGCGCTTGTGTTGAGAAGAGATGTTGCGGGCATGCGATGGTGGAGGCTTCTCAGCTGTTGCATTTTCATCCAAGGGCTGAGATAGCATGTTGGAAAGCCTTTGGAGGGACGTCGGGTGACCTTGGGCGATCTGGATGGTGCCACGTGGCACCATCTGGATTGTCCACCTTTCCTTGCTTGCAGAGGATGCCACGGTGCTCGGATTGAGATGATTTTCACGTTGTCGGACTGCGATCATCATTCTGGATTCATCCGTATGGTCGGATTTTTCATTTGAAGCTTCAAATGTCACACCCTACTTTCTAGCCACAATAATGAATGAATTACTGTACAATTTATACAAATCACACCAAATGCAATATAATGAACGTTATTCAGTGTTGGATGGGATTTGTACGCTAAAACTTTGAGTTTGAAAACCCTGTCATTGTACTTGCGTAAAAATCAGCCAAACAGATAATTTAACTAAAACTCTGGTGAGTCCCAGGTCAAACACGGGGAGGTGTACATTTGAACAAAAATCGTGTTTATATTTGTTATCATGAAGTAGATTAACTAGTCGAATAAAATCTACCTTAGCTATTCTACTTAAAGAATAAACAATAGAAGACAGAGAAAGAATAATACAAATAAAGAGAAAATAAAGAGAGAATAGACAAATGTTTCATAATCACATAATCATGTTCATTACAACTAGTCGCTACACTAGAAAGTAGGAAATCTAATCTAGAAAGTGATAAAGAGAAGAGGGAGAGAAGTTATCCTCCTCAACGGCTACTTGGAGGATGAGCTGTGTTGACGGAGCCCTCGGATGAAGGTGGTGAGGTGCTAGATGAGGGAGAACGAAGACGGAGGAAGGTGGACGAAGCAGGGTGACGTCACAGTGGGATCTGCTTCCCGAATGGGGTTGAGAGGACAATAGCGGGATGCTCCATGAATGGGGTGAGAAGGTGGAAAAATTATCTTTTTAACTCTAATGGAGCATCCTGGGTTTGGGACAAGCTCTTAGAGCTTTGGAGGGGGTAAGAGAAGAGAGGAAGAGATCATAAAAATGTGGAGGGCGTAGGTCCTTTTATAGGTGAAGAATAGGAGGCAAATAGGTCATTTCATTCTTAAAACATTAATGTAAGGGTCTTTAGTGATGGATATAACCATCACTAAAGGCCCCACATTGCTAAACATACGGACGCGCACCTGTCCCTTAATCTTCATGCGTTGAGCGCTCCTCCCACGTACGTGCATCCCCAGTGATCGGACGGCTTAAAAAGCCGCTCGATGGCTTCCTCTTCAAATGTTAAGCGTGCCTGCGTGCGATGGTGAGTTTGATTGCTCATCATCGCATGTGTGCACAATGAACATTTCTCTACATGCCACGTCGCTGCTTGATTGACTGTCTACGCTTCATTCAACGACTGAATTTAGCCACGTGCGCTCCTTCGGCTGATTTGTGGTGAGGCAGGGTTTGAACCTGCGCCTCCCTCTTAGCGAAAGTGTACTTACTAATGCATTTTAGCCGTGGATGGTTGTGCAGAGGGTTTTGTGCTCACTCGCTCATGGCCGTTGGATCTTCATCCAACGGCCATGATCATCCAACGATTGAGCCTTCAGAGGTTGAGAGGAGGGTTGCAACCGGGTTTGGATGGTTGGGATGGTACCATGGTGCCACATGGCACCATCCTGGCCATCCATCTTCATATGCTCATAGGTGGTCCCACAGATGTTGGATTGGACTGATTTTCAAGTCATTGGGCTGCGATTGTTGATTCGAACCCATCTGTGTGGTTGGATTTATCGTCTGAGGTACATATTTACCCCACCTAGTCCCTTGACCTCTGATCTTTCTCAGACTGTATCTGAAATTATGGAGTTTCGATTAGGTTGATCTCGGATTCATTGAACTTCGATCGTTGCCCTGATCAGATCCGTATAGTTGGATCTTCAATCTGAGGCCCCAATAAATGTTGCCCTATTCCCTGACCACAGAAAGAGAAAATTAACCTAAAATTTTATACAATCTAACCTAAATGCACGATGATTTATGCTATGCAATAGTTATAATGATGAATGCTTCTATGACACTATAAACATGCATAAATAGGCATTTTAGGTCAGTTAGATGTGTGCACATCATGCAGTATTTATATTGTGGAATGCAATGCTAAGCTTAGGAACTATCATAAGTAGGCATTTTATCATGAATACATGTGTGTTTATCAACATGTTAACATCACGTCCTCAAGGTGAGTATATACTCCACCTCTCATGCGACGAGAACTCTTCCAATCAAGTTGTGTTTTCAAGTCTCTCCTAAGTCGATCCTCAAGGGATCCATTTTTTAGAAAGAGAAATTTTTGTGGTTCTATCTTTATTAAGTGCACTGAATTAGATCGAAGTGTGTGAGGGGTGGATGCTTAAGTTACCAAAAACCTGCAAACCCAAGGGCAGACACGGGGGTTAGATACTCCTTAAGCCTTTGACTTAACACATTGGCCTCATGGTCACTTCAAGAACTCAGAAAACATTCTTAATCTTAGTAAGTACTCAAGTTTTTAAGCCACTTTAGGCCCAAAGGGTTTAGACCTAAGACTCTTCCCAAACCCGTTAAAGGTCGGTGACTATTTACCTAGCCTAACTTATCTATCTTGGCTTAGATTATGTGATCATGTACACACTGTTAATTGCTTTATTTTCTTTTTTATTTTAATTTTTGAAATTTTTTTATTTTTTATAAAAATGTAGAAATGATGCAAAAAGGAAAACAAACTGTAGAAGGCACTCCCCATGCCTAAATTCTACAATGTCCTCATTGTAAAATGAAGATACATGGGAACAAAGGAAAGAGGTCACTTGGGCAGGGATTTATTAGAGTTGGGTTGCCTTCCAACAAGTGCTGCACTTATGTTGGCAGCTAGACAAGAATACTTGCAAGTAAGGTTGTGTATACAGGTGAATAGGCCCTAAAAATATGCATAATAGGGTGGGCCTAGAGAAGAGGTAGCCCAAAATGTTGGCAAGCTGATGATGGAGAGTTATACCAAATGCTTGCCAAATAAAGGCGAGAACACGATTCACTTGGGCCACCTTTGGAGGTCTCTTATGATATACACGAATAACTACCTTCGGGAGTGCAGGGGGAGGATGCAAAGGCTCCTCCAAGGGGTGTAGTTGAAGGTAGGGGGTTTCTAGAGGAAACACCTCGGGGGTAATGGAATGACCTGTACAAGCATCAATCCATGCCTACCATTCCATTATCGGGTGTACTGGTCTGATGTTGTCCCCAAACAAAATGTGTTGGAGTAGAGATTTTAAATAGGGGTTGGTTACAGAATCTATATCCTTTGGGTGCTATTAGGTAATAATCAAGTCTAATGAAGGTTTGGTCTACTTAGATTTAATCCCTAACAACCTTTCCAATTCCTCAAGATCATCCCTAGCAGACTTGGTTATCTGTTTAAAGTTCAACTGTTCATTATCAAGGGTCAACTCCTGACCACAGTCATAAGATGGCAATTGGGTTTCCTTAGAAGTAATTAATTCATGAGAATCTCGGTTATCATTAAATTTATCCTCGAGCTTTTTGTCTTCTATTAATTCTTCCTTAGGGTTTAAATGTGATTCTTTATTAATTTCAGGGGTTGCTTCTTCATTACCCATCAATTCACGAGGAGGATTCTTCTAAAAAATAGAAGTAAGGAGGAAACCAGGTTCTACCAAATTAGTGACATCTTCAGGGTGTAAATCCTCAAGTAGTATGTACTCTCCCCTAGATTCACTCCAAATTTTGATTCCAGGTTCCTCAATTAATTCTTCATCCTCCTCTAACTTAGACTCCTCTATCTGAGGCGGTGGTTCCTGAAAATTTTCAAAATTTATTTCTGATTCCTCAGGTAGATTTATCTGGGGTGAATATTCCTTAATATCCTTAGATGTAGTGTTCAACTAATCAAATGAATTTAATTTCGAATTAGGTTCCCTGAGGATGGGTTCAGGCTCCACCTCAAGATTTGTAAGGGGATTGGGATTGACTATATGACTACGACCTTGTTCATCAAAGGTGAAGAAAATGCTATCGTCAAGATCAAGTTCTTATAAGGGTACCATCTTTCCCCTTTTATGACTCCAGTATAGCTTAGGTGAGTAATCACTATGAATTTCATCATCCTTAGGTGGCCACATTTCTTGGTTGGAGTCTGATTGAGTTCCTTAAAATAGGAAGCTTGACTCAAATACATTCACAATGGAAGGACAAGAATTTGATGACTTAGTTCCACCTGAAAGGGTATACGTCCAGGGGGAGAGTAATACTCCCAAAAATCCACTAATTCTGGTATAGGAAATACATTGACCAAGTTTTCGCTTAGAGGTGGCTTATCCTATAAATTCTTAGACTGAGCTACTCTAGATTAGGATGCAATTAGAGGGAGACAAGTAAAAACTTTGTCAGTGTATTTCCTATACCAGAATTAGTGGATTTTTGGGAGTATCAATCTCCCCCCAGATGTATACCCTTTTAGGTGGAACTAGGTCATTAAATTCTTGTCCCTCCATTGTGATTATATTTGAGTTGAGCTTCCAATTTTAAGGAACTCAATCAGAGTCTAAGGTATAGCTACTCCACAAAAATAAGTCCCCATTTCCATTAGATTCATCAAAATCATTTTGGAGTTTAGATCCATAGGGGAGGGACCAAGATCAAATCTATGAGGGCAGTTAAGTTTCATGCAAGCTTCCTTTCTTTATTCACTTAGTAGAATAGCATTTCCTTTTGGTTCCTTGCCTTTTGTTCTTGTTTCTTGCTCTTTAGTTGTTAATCACACACACACACATCCACTTACACGCCACTTTCACCATCACCTCTCACTCACACTCCCACCACCATTGTCACCACTAGCACCACTTCACTCACTCACTAGCACCACCTATACCCTACGGTGACACTACTCCCTCTCATTTCACTTCACTTCACTCACTCACACACCACACTCACTAGCTCATGCCCACCTACCCTAGCACAATACCTTATTATCCACCATCACCATTACAACCCTTAGGTCCCTAGCTTATGGCTGCCCCATCCATTTCACCACGCACATCAAATAATTCCATTAAAAATATGGTCATTGAGAAAATCCTAGAGACACCAAAACATAGGATTCACATATCCATTTCACTCACTTATGCACTCATTATTACCACTAACATTAGAACAAATGAGCACATCATCACTCACATTATCAAGCCCCTTACATCTAGGCACATTCACTCCCTTTACCATTCCAATTAGCCTAGACAAATGGCCTTTTACCTAATCCTAATCACTCCCATCATCACTACCATCACCACTTCCACTCGTACACCTTATCCTATCCCACACCTTCATGCTCTCCTGCACCAAAGGCAACACCACATTACTCTTGCGATCACCACCGTGATGTTGAGTGAAAAGTGACTTGTACATATTTTTAATGTTCTTGTATAAGTAGCTCCAAGCTACATTAGTTGAGTAACAAAGTTTTCCTCAAGTTTAGTTGTTTTCAAGTTGCAGTGTCTTCTTATCAATGAATGGCAATAATAGTTAGTTTGTAAATATTTCATGTTCTCTTCTTATATAAAGAAAAACACAAAAAAATGTCGTTCTTTTCATTAACAAAAAGCAAAAAAAAAGTCGCAAAATGAAACCTGCAAAAATATTTTATCGCTTTACTTAGTTAGGATTTGTAAATATTTCCTTAGTTTCTTGAGTAATGAGAAAAGTCGAAAACAATCCAATGAAAGAGAAAAGACAAAAAAAAGTAGTTAGCCTTCTTATTTTCCACACCAAATCAAAAACCAAAAAATTTAAAAAATAGCATTAGTGTTAGCCTTGCCTATCTCTAGCTAAAGAAAAAGAAAACAATGACAAAAGTTGAAAACCCAAAAATAGAATAAGGAACTCATCCCTAGGCCCTTAATTTAGCCTCCTCGTGGATTGAGCAGGACTCACTTAGTCATAATCATCACGTCGAGTTCTGCAATAAAATTTTCTAAACTAAGGTGGGGAGATGTGGGATTTATTCTAAACTAAGGAAGACTTAATGAAGGAAGGGAGGAGGGGTAGGATCCTATTTATAGAGTTTCCTAGGTGTTTGATGGAGGGATATGATTTAATGTATGATGATGGAGGGTGGAGATTAAAGGAGGTTTAAGATGGAGGTTGTTGCTACAGTCTTATAGGATTTCCCTCACTTTTCTCAAGTTTTTGGTCTTGTTTTGTTCGAAACTTCAAATTACATGTAAAAGCAAAGTTGTAGCCCTTGAAATTAGCTTTCCAACATAACTTGAATCACTCAATTTGGATTTAAAATAAAAAATTTATGGCTAAAATTCTAGACATGTGTCAGGTTATTACAAATTTCAAGATTAGGAATAGGATTTGGTTTAGGATTTTAGGTAGGTAATTTAGGACCCTAAGATGTAGATATAGTGGTGGATAAATTATGGTGTAATTTATCCATCCAAAATAGTATTTATTTGAGGATAAAAGGGATAGCCAAATAAGGTTTGTTGGGTTAGGATATAGGAATAGGTTGGGTTTAACTAATGGGTTTGTAAAATCAATTAGGCTAGCCGACCAAATTGACTGATTAATTAGGCTTATGGCTAAACACCTAAGGTGGGAAATTAGGCTAGGTAATTGGATCTTAGGTTAGGCAAAATTGGGTCTCTAAATGGGATAACTTAACTGTTAAACAGTCTAAGTCAGATAAAATAGGCTCATCGTCTTTGCATGAGTGAGCTTAAACATGAAAGTCCAGTCTCCAAGGCTCAAAATTGCTCCAAACCTGGTACCTGCACATAATATAACAAATGCATCAAGGTACAAGATATAAGTTTGGGGAAAATGGCAGAAAAACCCAAAATTATGCAATATTTACAAAAATGCACCTATATGACCAAACTGACCTAACTAAATGCATTCTACCCTGATCAACCCTCAGATTAGAATTAGTTAGGAATAATTAATGTATATATATATAGAAATATCAATCATGAAGACACTACAAGATATGTAGAACCCACAACAGGGCGAATGATTGAGGAAGCTAAGAGACTTTTACAACCCAACTGCACTCCAGCTGCAGCTATTTGTGAGACTACTTGTAGAGGGTAATGTATTTGAACTTAAACCCAATGTCATAAGTGTAATTTAAACTTATTTTCATTGGAACTCCCATGAGGACCCATTTCAACATTTAGAAGACTTAAGACATATTGCTGAGATGATTCGTCCCAGAAATGTGGATCTAGGTGTGGTAATTATGAATCTCTTTCCCTTTTCTTTAAGGGATAAGGCTTCTTATTGGTTCCAATCCAGAGGATGATCGATTAACACTTGGGAGGAACTCCTATCTGAATTCTTGCAAAAATTTTATCCAAACAAGCGAATAAGAGCCATGAGGCGTACTATCACAACTTTTGCGCAAACACCTAGAGAAAGATTACACGATGCATAGGAAAGATTTCAAGACCTCATCAGGAAATACCCTAATCATGATGTGCCCAGATGGCACTTGGCTTAGATATTTTACCATGGGTTGGACAACACCCATAGGTGCCTAGCGAATGCTTCAAGTGGCAGAAATTTCCTTGCCAAAGATGAGGAAAGTGCATTCAAACTTTTTGAGACCTTGGCGGAGAATTCCATGAATGCTGCATCCATGAGTCAATTCAACAAATCCAACCACCCTAAATCCATGGCTTACGAGGTTCAATTAGAGTCTGTGAGAGCTGATATGAACCTCATTACTTCAAAACTAGACATGGTGGACCTTCTTGAAAAAAAATTGGATGAGTTGATGCAGAATCGATCTACCACATCTAAAAGTGTCATACCCTCTCCTTCTTCATCTTCTTCTTGAGCTTCACCTCTTAGACCTATGGTCTTGACTTGAGATTCCTCTAGGCCCTCTTTATCTACCTTTGCAAGAGCTACACCCTTTCAAGAGCTAGTAAACAATCTTGAATTAACTCCAGTTAAGCAGAGCTATGCACACAACTCTAATTTCGATGTATATTAAATTGATGAAACTGTAGCAAGTGCATTTTCAGCCTATGAAGATGTGAATGCTGTGCAAGGATACAGGCGCAAAAACCTTCATTTTGAAACATATAACCCTCGATGGGCCCAGCACCCCAATTTCTCTTGCACTGGAACTGGCACTAGATTGAGTTATGCTACACAACCTCAACAACATCCCAAGTTTTATGGGTCATAGGCTCCCACATTTCCTAGACAACCTTATCAACAACCTTTCCAGCAATAGACTGGACCACCTTATGTTCAAAGCCATAGGGAGAATATACAAAACCCATCACAGAGACCTGAACCTGTGGAGAACCTGCACAAGGCCTTACTTCAGATGGATAATAGATACAAAGTAATCATGGAGGCCTTGGCAGCACAACTCAACCAATTGTGCCAAGAAAATCAAGCATAGGGAACATTGCCAACATAGTCTGTACCAAACCCAAGGAACATTCCACGTGCTCAACCTAGACCCAATGCCCCTTAATGGCAAGCTCATGCTGTATTGCAAGCACCTCCCTATCCACTTAGATTCCTTGCACCACCAGGCCCACTACTGCCTAACCCTTCCGCTTCCCCCCACCCTATGAGCTGTAGGCTAATGCTAGTGCGGTTACGTTGAGGAGCGAAAAGACTATCAAGTATCCCGCTCATAGAAAAGACCATGGTCCATCAGAGCCTCCCCCACAAAAGGAATATGAATTTATGGAATTGGATGACAAATAGGTCAAGGAAAGAAAAGAAAAGGAATTAATGACTGAATTGGGAGATCAAATTCTTGTGCCCTTTCGTGTGGCTTTAACTAGATAAATTAAGAAGAGAAGCAAGGGCACAAAGAACATTGGAGATTTAGAGGTCATGTTTAAGGATGTTCATATATAAGTTCCCCTCCTGGATGCAATTGATCATATTCCTACTATTGCTAGATTTTTTAAGGAATATTGTACCCCTAGGCACCAACTTAAGAAGGCTAGTAAGGTGGTCTTGTCTCAACTTGCAAGTGTGGTGATATTTAGTGACTTACCACCTAAACAAAAGGAACTTGGAGCTCCATTAATTTCTTGTAAACTGCAAGACGCACCGTTTGATAGGGCACTTTGAACCTAGGATCATCAATTGATCTGACCCCTACTGTGGTGTATGACAGATTTAGATTTGGGGAACTTAAGCCAACCTCTCTCGCTATTCAATTAGTTGATCGGATAATGAAAGTACATCAAGGAATAGTTGAAAATATGATTGTAAAGGTCAATGGATTTTGTTTTTTGGCATATTTCTTTATACTAGATATGAAAGTCCCAGTTGATTTGAGAGAAGCACCTATGTTGAAGCTACGGGTTACTACGCTATCATATTTGGTTTTGAAAAAACAGTCGTTGTAGTTTGAAAGTGAACTCGTGTTCAACAAATAAAATTTATACCAGAATAGAAATCCCAGGTCGAACTCAGGGAGGCAGACGTTTGATTAAAAATACGCGTTTGTTTTATTTGTCACAAAGCAGAATAATTGATTGGAAACTATCTATCTATTTATAATAAATAGAAGAGAGAGAGAGAGAATATTACAAATAAAAGCAAAAAGGGATGTAGAACGAACATGGGTATCATTATCAAAGAGGTTGTTCGTTACTCTACTCATTACGACTAGAAAGCAGAAAATGATTACACTAGAAAGCAGTAAATCTACTCTAGAAAGCGTTAGAAAGAATGGAAAGAGAGATATCCTCCTCGACGATCGCTTGGAGGACGAGCCAGACAGGACGACGCCTGGAAGACGGGGAACAGAGTAGGAAGAAGAAGGACGAAGCGGGAAGAACGGGAACGGGGCAGCACGTCATCGTCGTCATCGCGGGATCCGCTTCCGAAATGGGGGCAAAAATTTAACTTTATCTCTTGAGAAGCATCCTAGGTGTGGGACAAGCTTCTCTTGAGCTTTGGAGAGGGAGAGAAGAGAAAGAAGGGGATAAAATTTCGTATGGAGGGGGTCCCCTTTTATAGTTGCAAGGAGTGAGGGCAATTTGGTGTTTTTAAATCGAAAAACATTAATTCAGGACCTTTAGTGACGGATAAATCCATCGCTAAAGGTCCGAACGTGGGCATAGTGGGCGGTGTGGGTGCGCCCGCTCGCCTCCTCAAGCCACAACGCATGCCCACGATCTTCAAATCTTGTCCGTTTGATCCTGAGATCGAATGGCTGAGATGCCTCCTCGCCGCGCCTCCTCAACGTGCTCGCCTGCGTGAGATCCAGCGTTCTCGCTGCGCATTTGATGGAGAGTGAGCGCTATTGAGCGCACATAGCCGCTTGATCGCGATCGAGTGCTCAATCATGCCCGCTCGCCACGCCTCAGCTCCCACTCCTCGCAACTCGAATGCATGCCCATCCTTCACGCAAGCGTGTTCGACCAATATGCTATCAGCGCGTTTGTGTCGAGCTTATGAATTGTGCGTGCACTCCCCACAGCTGTTGGATGAGCATCCAATGGCTGAGAAGTGACGCTCAGATGAAGAAGAGAAGGTACGGCGGGTGCAACGGCTGGTTGGGCGGTTGAGATGGTGCCACATGGCACTATCTTAGCCGTCCATCTTCTAGATGATGTAGATGGTGCCACGGTTGTCGGATTGAGTCGATTTTTGCGCCGTTAGGCTGTGATCGTCGATCCGAATCCATCCGTAAGGTCAGATTTGGCATATGAAGTGTGAATTCACACCATCTTGGCCATTGATCTTCTAGGGTTCCTTAGTCTCTATTTGATGCTACAGATGTCTGATTAGGGCGATCTTGGTGTCGTTGAACTCCAATCGTCGCCCTGATCAGAAATGTATGGTTGGATCTTCGATCCGAGGCCTCGATAAACAGTCGCCCCGTCCCTGACCATAAAAGGAGACAATTAACCTCCATTTTATTCAGACTAATCTAAATGTAGGATGATGCATGTTATGCAATATTTATAGTATGTAATCCAATTCTATGCTTAAGAACATGCATAAATAGACATTTTATGTAATGTAAACATGTTTACATCACACCCCCATGCCTATCTTTTGCTAGTCCTTAGCAAAAACTACTTGCTATTTATAAAAGAATTAGGTTGGATTATTTGGGCATAAGTTATTTTCAATCATTAAGAAAATGTTTACTTAGGATCTGAACTTTCAAAGAAACAATAGCGCCTGAGTATCTGCCAAAATGCAGACCGCCTCAAGCCCTCACCTTATTCAAAGAAAATTTTCTTTTTCTCTTTTTCTTCTTTTCTAATTTTTTTGGATTTTTGAGTTTAAGATTTAAGAGTGGCTTTCTACGACCATTCAACTCACCCAAGATTTGATAAAAACCCTAAGTTCTAAGTGTCTTATTATGAATGTGATAGACTCGTTGATCGGCAATTAGAATAGACTTCGGGTTTCTACGCCTCTAGGTGACCTTAAAAAGAGAGTTCTGCCTAAAGGTGTATCTTTTCAACCGATAGCTTTCTCCCTACTTTTATTTTTATGGGGTCAACACAAGGGTTAATCCAGTGTATATCTCCCCGATTTATTTTACTTCTCTGCTTCTTCCTAAGTGTTTTGAGATTTTTGAGTGCATTTCTTGAGCTGGGTTCTGGACAACCGATCGATGAGCTTTACCATCGACAACTTGCCAGCGATACTCATGAGGTGAAGTGTGGCTTATTTCTTTTTTTTTCTTTTTTTTTTCCTTTTCTTTTCTTTTCTTTTTGACTTTATTTTTCTCTTTTGTTAAGTAGGTGGCTTGCTTGGTCTAAGATTTACCTAAAGGCAGCAAGAAGAGAATGGTCCAGTGATTAGGCTCTGGACAACCTACCTATGGGCTGTTACCCATGATAACTTGCCACCCATATCACCCTAGAAGGTTCATTAGCTACCCAATTTTTGTTAGAACCACCGATTAACGAGTCAATGAAAAGAAAGTGTGTAGATGCATTAGACTTAAAGTTCCCTCAAATCAGAGGGTGGGTTGATAAGTCGTGTACTTATCACCCAAACTTATTTACTCAAATTAAAGTAGAATTTAGGTTGGCGAGGACTCGAAAAACAAATCCACATTTTAGTGGATACACCGGCTGATTAAGTCCGAAGACCTAAAGGGTCTTCGTATTCAGATCCTAATGTAATATTTCCTAAGATTGAAAATTTTCTTAAGCTCAAGTTCTCTTTCCTAATTCCATATTTTTTTTTAAATATATAAATTAAAGAAAATAAAATGAATCTACAGAGCTGACGAATTAATTCAGAGATGAATGTCCACCCCCCATGCCTATCTAATGCAATGTCCTCATTGTATTCAAAAGACATAAAATAGAGTGGAAGAGAGTAGAAAGCACTTAAATTGTGTGAATGTCGGGTCCGCTCCGAGATGAAACTAAAAAAAACTGTATACATGCTGAATTTAGTGCCTTCAGCTTGGCACACTATACAAAGAAGAGAAATAAAGAATTCACAGGTGCAGGTCAGAATCAGAATAAAAAGATGAAACCTCTGACCTACCAGCAGATGTCCATAAATGTGGACCAGATTGTGGTGCAGACCCATACCCCATAATCGAGAATATCTAAGGTTCTGGATAAAAATTACGCAAAACCTAAAATCAGTATGTAAGCGGGGTCGGGCCTGCGATTTGAGGATGCAACCCAAGACCAAAGAGTCAGGTTACAGAGAATTTGATATCAAAAGGATAATCAATGAATGTGTGCTTGGGTTGAACATCCTCAGAACAAATGTTGTAAGGGTCCTGGTTTGATGATTTCAGATGAATTGGAACCCTTAGACTCGATCTTCTATTTCCTTCAGAGTTTGCTTCCTAAATGAAAATTTCCCAGCTCCTATCCTCCTCATTCAGAATTTCAAATTCCGAGACCTCCTGCAAATTAATCACCCTGTCTGAAATTTCCAAGTCTAAAAGATGTGGCTGAATTAGAATTGACTTGGGTCTAATAATCTCAAAAATAGAATCGTTAATAAACTCAATGGGGTGTAACTGACAATCAGGGCATTGGATTGAATTCTCCAAAAAATGCAATTCTAGATCCGTAATGTGAGCCCCAATAAAATCGGTTTCCTCAGTTACTGGTCTATCAAATGATCTATCAGATTCCTCAGGCCCAATCGTCTCACAGAAATTGTGTTTTGTAAACTCATGTGAGACTTTGCAAATTGAATCTTCACCATCAGAATCAAAGAAATCAAAATTCGTATTAATGTATGTCCCAAAATCATCTGTCATTTTCTGGTCCATGGAGACATACGTTTCCTTGTACCCCGGCTCAGGGATTTCAGGTGAAGAAATCAGATCATCTTTAATTGGTTGCTCTAATTCAGTCTGGTCAGCCTCGTAACATGTGTCCCCCCAATAGGTGCCTAAGCGGGTTCTGACCTTGGCTCTCCTGAGGGGGGTTCATCCTGGGAATCATCTCATGATTGAAACAAAGCAACCACAAATCTCATTCTCAATTTCACTAACTTCCCAAGTAAAAACTCACCCAGGTTCTTATCCTTAATATCTTGGAGCCAATCCAACAAATACTTGTTCAAATCATCAATCATCTCAATCAGGGGCTCCAATTTTTCAATGCAAGGTATTGGTTGAGCTTCTAAAGATTGTATGGTATTCCTCAAGTTAGCCAAAACCTTATCTTGAACCTGAACCAAATGACTTGGTTCAGGGTTGGGCAGGTTTGGTATCAGAGCAGAGAAGTTAATGAATTGAGATTCGTTATACCCTTCCTGATAATAGGTCATTTCTGATTGTTCAAAAGGTGGTGATGACCTAAAGGCAATGTAATCAGAGGATGGGTAAGGATAAGTGTGTCCTCCTTGATTGTAGATCGTATTAGACTATCCATGAAAGGGTGGCGATCTATAATCAATGTGACTCTGAGAAGGATAGAAATCACAATCATAGTGTTCAGGGTTAGAACCTAAACACAGAGGTCCGGAACTGTATCCCCAATCCGAATTATCCTGACTAATCGATGGTTGATTACAGTATGAGTCGAGATAATCATCATGTTGTGGATAACTCATAACAGGAGGGAAAGAGCGGGAATGCGTATAAAATGAGGAAGGATTCATGATAGACGGGAGGAAGAAGGGTGCCCTGCATTACAAGCAATCAAACCTGTCCTTAAGTGGGCTAGCCTAATGACCTACAGATTCCCAGAACCCGTCTTGAGATAAAGAAACGATTTGATCTATTTCTATCTGTTCAATCCAACTAGTTAAAAGGAGGGACTGGGGAGAAGGTTCTTCCTTCGGCTTGCGCCTCCGATTCCTTGTGTACCCCCTAGCTGCGATTGTTTGATTCTGCTCCCCTAGCTAGACATTAGATTGAATAGTAGAAACAGACTAATCGAAAATAATCTTGTTCTGGGCTTCGAAGAGCGAGTCGAATCCTTAAGGCCAACGTCTACTCTATTTTATTTAGGGCTAGGTTTGAATGTGCTTTGGAATGTGATGGGCCCTTTATCTGGGTTGTACCCTTATGATTGATTGATATGTGTGTGTGTGCACAACCAGTGATTTTCAAGCAAGATTATTTTTGATGCGGTGAATTTTAGGGTTCAAATCTTGCTTAGTAGCTTTTAGGATTCAACTTTAGGTATTTTCAAACAAGTTTTATTGGCACACCAGGTTTTGAAAGCACAAGTGAAGATGTTTTCCTTTAAAACTTAAAAGAATGTGGAGTGCTTGGTAAATCCCTAAGAGTTGATCCTATGTGGCTACTACTTGATGAGTTGATTTTAATTGAAGTGGTGCAGCCCAATCAACTCAAACAATTGGCCTGTTGCACCACTTAATTAGGCACATAAGTGATTACCTAATTTGATTTCTACTCAATTATGTGTTTGAATGTGTACCGGATCCAAAGATCGTTTTACCGGTTGAGTTTGAAAATCAGATGAGGTAGTATACCTCTATGAGTTTTAAAATTTTTTTTTTTTAAATGTGGAGGTTGAGGCGGGTGTAGGTGTCAAACAAATAAACAAAACTAACCTTAGAATTTATAAGAACACCTAGGTTGATTGATGTTTGTGTTATTATGTGGTGAAATGAAAACTAATGGGTGGGAGGTGGGGGATAACTTACAGAACCTTCAACAGCACTTTGCTCCAATCTACCGCTTTTGCTCGTCTTAAAAGAGTACCTACAATCACAATAAGAAAGGAGAGAAGTAGGTAAATGATTCGTAAGTTGGAAAACGTGAAAAAAAAAAAAATCAAAGAGCGTCACCTCCTCGGCAACGGCGCCAAAATGTTGAAGCTACGGGTTACTACACTATCGTATTTGGTTTTGAAAAACATGTCAATGTAGTTTGAAAGCGAAGAACTCGTGTTCAACAAATAAAATTTATACTAGAATAGAAATCCCGGGTCGAACTCAGGGAGGCAGACGTTTGATTAAAAATACGCGTTTGTTTTATTTGTCACAAAGCAGAATAATTGATTGGAAATTATCTATCTATTTATAATAAATAGAAGAGAGAGAGAGAGAATATTACAAACAAAAGCAAAAATGATGTAGAATGAACATGGGTTTCATTATCAAAGAGGTTGATCGTTACACTACTCATTACGACTAGAAAGCAGAAAATGATTACAATAGAAAGCAGTAAATCTACTCTAGAAAGCATTAAAAAGAATGGAGAGAGAGATATCCTCCTCGACGATCGCTTGGAGGATGAGCCGGACGGGACGACGCTTGGAAGACGGGGAACGGAGCAGGAAGAAGGAGGACAAAGTGGGAAGAACGGGAACGGGGTAGCATGTCGTCGTCGCCGCGGGATCCGCTTCCGAAATGGGGGCAAAAATTTGACTTTATCTCTTGAGAAGCATCCTGGGTGTGAAACAAGCTTCTCTTGAGCTTTGGAGAGGGAGAGAAGAGAAGGAAGGGGAAGAAAATTTTGTATGGAGGGGGCCTCCTTTTATAGTTGCAAGGAGTGAGGGCAATTTGGCCTTTTTAATTTGAAAAACATTAATTCAGGACCTTTAGTGACGGATAAATCCGTCGCTAAAGGTCTAAACGTGGGCATTCTGGGCGGTGCGCGCGCGCCCGCTTGCCTCCTCAAGCCGCAATGCATGGCCACGATCTTCAAACCTCGGCCGTTCGATCATGAGATCGAACGGCTGAGATGCCTCCTCGCCGTGCCTCCTTAGCACGCTCGCCTGCGTGAGATCCAGCGTTCTTGCCGCGGGTCTGATGGAGCGTGAGCGCTATCGAGTGTGCACAGCCGCTTAATCACGCCCGCTCGCCATGCCTCAGCTCCCACTCCTCACGACTCGAATGCACACCCATCCTTAACGCAAGTGCGTTCGACCAACGCGCTATCAGCGCATTTGTGTCGTGCTTATGAATTGTGCGCGCGCGCCCCACAACCGTTGGATAAGCATCCAACTGTTGAGAAGCGACGCTCAGATGAAGAAGAGAAGGTGCGGCGGGTGTAGCGGCCGAATGGGCGGCTGAGATGGCGCCACGTTGCGCCATCTTGGCCGTCCATCATCTGGATGATGTATATGGTGCCACGGTTGTTGGATTGAGTCAATTTTTGCGCCGTTAGGTTGCGATCGTCAATCCAAATCCATCCATGCAGTTGGATTTGTCGTTTGAAGTGCAGATTCACACCATCTTGGCCCTTGATCTTCTAGGGTTCCTCGATCTCTATCTGATGCTACAGATGTCAGATTAGGGCGATCTTGGAGTCGTTGAACTCCAATCGTCTCCCTGATTAGATCTGTACGGTTTGATCTTCGATCCAAGTCCTCGATAAACTGTCGCCCTGTCCCTGACCATAAAAAGAGACAATTAACCTCCATTTTATTCAGACTAATCTAAATGTAGGATGATGCATGTTATGCAATATTTATAGTATGTAATGCAATTCTATGCTTAAGAACATGCATAAATAGACATTTTATGTAATGTAAACATGTTTACATCAACCTATTATTTTGGGTGGCCCTTTTTTGGCAACCTCCAGAGCAAACATTGATTATGCATTGGGAAGTATGGAAATTGCCCTGGGCGACCAAAAACTAAGGACAAAAATTTTTCGGGCAATAAAGAATTTTGATTGTGACAAAATTAAGGAAGAATTTGAGGAGGATGATCAATAATTCTGTACGAACATTGGGATGATCTGTACTGACCCGAGTGGCTGCTTATCTTCAGAAGGGATTCCTAATTTAATGACACCTAAAGGAATTTCAAATGATCTATTAGGCATACCCTAGATAGACACCTATGACTCAGATTGCCTCACATACCCCCACTTCTGATGATTTATTAGGCTTATTAGACCTTGACTCTACGGAGGCATTCCCCCACATGGAATTACCCTTGGCAAACTAGAATGGTAGCATAACAATAGGCTACTTGGTCATAGAGGTAGACAACATGGATCCAAGTTTAGAACAATATCATCTCACGAGGCAACCTCTGTAGGACCATTAACGACTGTCAACTCAGTGACTTTAGTTGGACTTAATGAATATCAAGACAATCCCTCACATTCTTTACACCAAGAACAATCCCCTAAGAGTATTACTGTATCATATCCACTAGTGTTGGAACTCATCTCTTTACCAGACTCATTGAACTATGTTTTCTTGGGTGAATAGGAAACCTTTCTTGTGTTGTGAACTCGCAACTCGCCCAAGAACAGGAACATCAACTGAGGATGGTGTATTTCAGATTTGCGTGGTATTCACCCATCGTATTGGACTCACTACATCTATACTGAGGAAGGGGAGAAACCATCTAGGCAACTAATGTGAACACATCTAATTGGCCTAAAATGCCTATTTATGCATGTTCCTAGTCTTATAGAAGCATTCAGCATTATAAATATTGCATAACATGCATCATCATGCATTTAGATTAGTTTGTACAAATTATAGGTTAATTTTCCCCTTTTGTGGTAAGGGGATAGGGTGATATTTATCTGGGCCTTGGATTGAAGATTCAATCGTATGGATCTGATTAGGGCGACGATCGAAGTTCAACGCCTCTAAGATCACCTCGATCGGACTTTCGTAGCATCAGATGCATTTCAAGGAAGATTAGAGGCCAGGGGCAAGGTGGTGAAAAATTTGTACCTTAGATGACAAATCCAATCCTATGGATGAGTTTGAATCGACGATCGTAGCCTAACAGTGTGAAAATCGACTCAATCTGACATCCGTGGCACCATCTACAAGCATTGGAAAATGTACGGCCTAGATGGGGTCACGTGGCGCCATCCAAGTTGCCCATGGTCACTGTTGCTCTCCATCAATCGCACCATCAGATCTCGACCGTTGGATCGAGACCCAACAGTTGAGAGCAGGGGTGCCTAAAATAAAAAATGCGATAAAGAAGCGATTGCAGCGCAGTGGTCTCGCGTTGTTTCGCGAAGAGGAGGTGCAAGTTCGAGCCCCGCCTCACCTCAAATCAAGAGCATGAGAAGGCATGGTGAAATTCAACTGCCAGATTAGCATTGAGCGACGGTAGCTTCAACATGTGGTGCACTCTCATGTGCTGGATGAACGAGCACACTAAACGCGTTCGATGACGCGCCATCGTACATAGGCATGATTTTAAGACGTCCGGAGGCCTTCTTAACCGTTCGATCTAGATGAGGCGTGACACGTGTGCGCAACAATTGAAGGGGAAAAGGCTTGTGACATGGTTGATCGTGGAGCGTCAGATCTTGATCAAAGGGCTCACATCTCGTGCACACCAACATCCACCTTTCACTTCAGAGTCTGCACATTCGTCACTAAAGGCCTTGCATTCATTTTTAAGCATGTAAAAGGACCTTTTTGCCCTCAAACCTCAACTATATAAAGGCCCTACATCCCATCCTCATTCTTCATCCCTTCCTTCTCTTCTCACTTCTCCTAAGAGCTAAGGACAAAGTTCTCAAGATCACTCTAGTGCTCCCAAGCTACGGGAAACTCCGCTAGAGTTAAAAATAAAAAATTTCAACATCTCATCGCCCCTTTGCAGATCTCTCTCCAGTTGTCCTCTTGCCCCCGTTTTGGAAGCGGGTCCTATGACGTCAACATCCTGCCTCATCCCCGATTCTTCTACATTCGCCTCCGTCCTCCATTTTTGCTTTCCTTCTTCCAGGCATTGTCCGTTCGGATCGTCCTCCAAGCATTCGTCGAGGAGGATAATCCCTCACCTCCTATCTTTTTATCACTTTCTAGAGTAGAGTTTTAGCTTTGTAGTTGTAGCAAATAGTTGTAATTAACATTATATTAGTTATAAAAGTTGTTTTCTCTCTCTCTCTCTCATTTATATTGCAAGTGGATTAGCTGTTTATAGCCATTGTGAATGTTTCCTTTTTAAAAAAATTTACAAAAAAATATAATTGCGAATTTAGAATCGACGTAGTCTCCCTGTGTTTGACTCAAGACTCACTTTGAGTTTTGGTACAATTATCTGATTGATAGATTTTTACGCAACTACAATGACGGGTTTTTAACTCAACCTTTTTCGCGTATAAATCTTGTTGATCAGCAATCCTAGAGAAGATTAAATCCCAACATGGTGGAGGTTAAGAAAGAGATTATTAAATGGCTAAATGCTGAGATCATGTATCCCATCTCGGATAGCCAATGAGTAAGCCCCATCCAAATTGTGCCAAAGAAGGAATGACTTACAATCATTCAAATAGAAGATGACAAATCCATCCCCACCCGCAGCACCTCTTCTTGCTGGGTGTGCATAGATTATAAGAAGCTAAACCTAGCAACAAAGAAAGAACATGTCCCATTATCCTTCATTGATTAAATATTAGAAAGACTTGTTGGGAAAAAGTACTTCTATTTTTTGGATGGATACTCGGGGTACAACCAAGTCGCCATCAGTCCTGAGGATCAACATAAAACCACTTTTACATGCCCCTTTGGTACATTTTCCTTTAAGCGTATGCCATTTGGGTTATGCCATGCCCTTGCTATGGCTACATTTTCAGAGATGATAGGGGATTACATAAAGCTATTCATGGATGATTTCTCAGTGTTTGGAGATGATTTCTCGTCTTGTCTAGCAAACTTATCCAAGGGTTTGAAAGGATGAATGGAAGTACACCTAGTACTATCTTGGGAGAAAAGCCATTTTATGGTACAAGATGGAATAGTAGTAGGACACAAGGTTTCAAAAAAAAGGATTAAAGGTTTATCGAGCCAAATCTGATGTGATTTCCAAGTTACCCACACCAGCCTCGGTCTGGCAGATTAGACCATTCTTGGGACACGTTGGGTTTTACCATAGATTTATCAAAGATTTTCAAAAATAGCCCGACCCTTAACTAGACTACTTGCTATTGATGCCCCATTTGATTTTAACGAGGATGGTCTTAAAGCCTTCACCATATTGAGGAAAAAAGTCACCGATTCTCCCATCTTCCAACCCCCAGATTGGTCTCTTGATTTTGAAATCATGTGTGGCACCTCTGGCTTTGTTGTTGGAGCGATTTTAGGATAGAGAAGGGACAAGCATCCATACATTATTTATTACGCCAGCAAAATGCTGAATGAGGCTCAACATAATTATACTGTTACTAAAAAGGATCTGCTGGCTATCTTTTTTGGGTTGGAGAAGCTTAGACCATATCTTCTGGGATCAAAAGTTATTATTTACACTGATCACTCTGTCATTCGACACTTATTGGCAAAGAAGGATGCCAAGCCTCGTCTTATCAGATGGATCCCTCTTTAAGAATTCAACATGGAGATTAGAGGCAAGGTTGGAGCCTAGAATGCGATTGCTAACTGTTGCGTTTGTAGATTGCGTATTTGATTTAAATAGTGTCGTAGTATAGTTGTGAAATACGACTCAACAAAAATTAAGTTAACGAGATATGAGTCCCAGTCGATCTCAGGGAGGTGTTTAGAAAAGCAAAATTGATTTTGATTTCCTCACTTGCTTAAAACTGTACCCCGGTCTCTAAGGTGCGAGTTAAAGATGTGCTAATCGCTTTACTTACGTGAAAAACATGTGTGTGCGTCAAATAGATCACGAATGTGAAGATGTGAGTTGGTGTGTGCACAACTTTGACAATATGATGATGACTAGCAGAAAACATATCGATCTCTAATTCATTTATATCTTCGGGGACAGACATTTTAGTCGCAATATGATAGGAATATAAAGCAAGCAACTACTAGAGAAACATATATCATGAAAGTATTGATTTTATTTTCTCAAGAATGGTCATCATTACAATTGGCTCTAAAGACATGCTTGTACATGGAGGATTAAATAAGGAATTCTAGCTAACAGAATATGGATGCATGCATGGATCTAAGAAAGATTATGCATGCATCTTGTAGGTAGGAGATTACTACACTACTAAGAAGTAAATTCAATGTGGAAATTAAACTATGAAGAACACTTATCTACGAGAACTCAGGGCATTGAAGGTGGTCTGCAATGGCATGTGGAGCTTGAGGTGGTGGGAAGGAGAAAGAGGGGCGGCCTATGGTGGGTAGGTGATTGCACCGCAAAAATACACCTACAATTGTACCTTCTTGTGCTATTTCCTAGCATTACCTATGCATATTAGGGTTCCATAGTCGCATTTGTAAAAAACACATGCATGCATGCATTTTATTGAGAGGGGAGGAGAATGAAATAAGTGGCCTTGCAATTAACATTTTTCCTCAAGTGCATCTTTGCAAAATTCACCATCTGTTTATTTTTATTTCACTTGCTTTTGAAATCTTCCTCGCGGCTGCATGAAACACCCTCTTCTTCTTCGCGCCATGCCCTGCTCCCCTTCTCCCTGCCAGCCCTGCAGCCACATGATCTCCCTGCCGAGCCCCATGTAGAGCCATGCACAGCCAGGGCATGGCTGTGCATGCCACTTCCTTCTTTATAAGGGGGCGGCTTCTACCTTCAAAGCTAGCCTGGTCCTCCATGCCAAAAGAACCCACAGCACTTCTCCTTCCAGGCCACCGTCTCCTCCCTCTCCCTCCACACGCCGGCCCTCCTCCTCCGAGGAGACACCCGACGGACAGGAGCAACTCACGGTGGAGCACAACCACCACCGTGAGTCCACCACCGCCCAGCTCACCATAGAGCCGGCGGGCGTGGTGGCTCTTCCCTGATTTCTTCGTTTCCAGCCATTCCAGCCATTGGAGCGGCAGCTTCAAGCTTGAAGCTCAAAGCTTCGCACGCCCTGCAGCAGCGGCAAGAAGGCAGCAGCAGCACGTAGCAGCAGCCCCAGCCCATTCCGCGCAAGCTTGCAGGCCGCCCTTGCGTGCGCGCCTACAGGCACCATTGCCTCCTGCTTCTCCGCTCTATCGCACTCTCTCTTTTGCCTGCAGTTGGCCACCGCGCGTCACTGCAGCGGCCGGCCAAGCACCCCAGCGCACCCCAGCAGCGCCCGCATCGCCCTCGCCCTCCCCCACGCACGCCAACTCCCTCTCTACGCGCTCTGTCGTGAGCTTCTCCGTACCTGCAACCGATCGGTGTAGACCTTCTTCCTCGCGCGCCAGCTAGTGTGCGCCAGCCGCGAGCCGGTCGCACTCACAGCACCTGCAGCCCTCTGTCGCGCGGCTCGCCCGACCACTGTAGCCACTGTTCACACGTTTCTGCGCGACACTGTGGCTACAGTGGGGCGACCGGTGAGTTTCTCACTTTACCAGTCACTTGGAGCGCCACTACCGCCGTTCGCCCGTGCGCGCGTCTCGCCCCGCGTCGCCCGCACCTGCCCGCTTCAGCGTCTGAGAGCGCCCACTTCGTTCGCCCACCTACGCTCGCCTGCTCCCAGCTCCCTGTCTGCCAACTCGCACCTGACCCTTCGCGCAGCACGGTGCGCTGCGACTCCTCTGCGTGCAGCCACTCCCTCCAGCGCACTCCTCTCTGCGCGCATGCGCGCCTGTGCGTGCATACGTGGAAGCCTCCAGATGGCGCTCTGAAGCTGCAGACGTCTTAACTCGCCTCCCTCACCTCCAGCAGTGCAGCTGCTTTCTCTCTCCCGCTCTCTCTCTCTCTCTCTCTCTCTCACTCTCTCTCACAACACTCTCTTTATCGACGCTCACACACACATACACTCACACTTCCACACACACACACACACACACCTATACACTATTATATACATATATATATATATATAAGTATACATATATATATTGATATATATATATACATATATTTATATACACATATATATATAAATATATACTTATATTTATACATATAGTAGTACCTATATACTTATGTATTAGTATACATACATACATACATACATACATATATATATATATCTATATACTTATATATATACATATATATATATATATATATATATATATATACACATACATACATATACTTATATACATATATATATATTTATACATATATCTATACATATATTAGTACTTATATAAATATGTATTAGTCTATATACATACACACACACACGCACACATATATATACATCTATATACTTATATATATATACATGCATATATACATATATATCTATATAACTATATATACATATATATACATATCTAGGAACATATACCAATATATATACATATATTATTATATATATATATACATATATATATATATATATACATCTATACATATATCTATCTATACATATAGCTACATACATATATACATATACTTCTATATATACATATATACATATATATATACACATATATATATATACATACACATATATATATATATACATATATATACCTATTTATAACCATATATACATGTAGATATATTTACATATATACATATATATATATTTTCACATTATTTACCATACGCTGTATCGCGGGAATATCTGTACCAGTTGCTGATATTCCCCGATACACGTACAAAAAGCTTGTTCGCATTCATCTTCCACCATCCATCCTACACCTTACACGCGGCACCTCGTCCTGTCGGTTGCATCTTTCTAGACGACGACCGACTCGACACTGTGCTACACTCCATCTCCGCCTCCACCCCCACCCCTTTATATACATAATATATACCTATATATATATATATATATATATACTATATTTACTTTATTTCTGTTTCACTTTCCTGTTAGTAAAAGATAAAAAATATATATATATATAAAAGAGAAAAGATAATCTTTGACTTGCAGGTACTCCATCTTGCAAATAGCAAGACCTATTTTGGAACCCTGTTTTGGCTCAAAGCCAAGAATCCAATTTTGAGGGTGTGCCTCAAGGACAAAGATTACGAGAAAAAAATCTAAATAGAAAAACACCAAAAACACAATAAACGAACGGAAGAGACTCGTTTTAGGAAAGGCGTAGAAACTTGACTTGTAACCCCACTTCCCTAAGTTCGACCCTGGGCCTAAAAGTGACCAAGATAAAATCAAGTAGGCCAGGTTAAAAAAATTTGTAAAGAGATGGTTAGGTCCGATTTAGGTTAACCACTATACACACTTCAACGATAAAATCACCATATTAACAACCTATTCGAGTCCGACACCAGTAGGCCAGCCCTTGGAGAGGTGGTGGAGAGTTTTCTCTAGCCTTGGGCATGGAAGTGGGAGTGGTGATGGTGATGGAGCTCATGGATGGAGGTGCACATGGCGCTAAAGGTGTATAGTGGTTGAGATAAGATACCCAATTAGTAGATAAGATACACAAGTTT
Organism: Thalassia testudinum; assembly: GCA_037157565.1. Taxonomy (NCBI): domain Eukaryota; kingdom Viridiplantae; phylum Streptophyta; class Magnoliopsida; order Alismatales; family Hydrocharitaceae; genus Thalassia; species Thalassia testudinum. Next base: position 52,943,907 of record JAZHRO010000025.1, on the reverse strand, counting down.
AATTGAGTGAATGTATGTCTAATTGGGAGATAAGATACCCAATTAGGTTAGACTTGACTCAATTGGACTCTCACAGAGTCCAATTAGACTTGTATTGGTTGAGATCTGAGCTTAATTGGACTCTATGAGTCCAATTGACTAGGTGAAGTGTGGTTGACTTGATCCAAGTCAATTGGGCTTAGTGAGAACCTAATTAGGTTCTTAGGAGGGTCTTAGGGTGGTGTACTAGGCTTAGGGCAGCTTAATTTAAGTTCCCTAGGCTGTAGAATTGGGTTTAGGGGCTTAGGAAATCAAGATCCAAGCTTGATTTCAAAAACAGGGATTGGAGAAGGGTTCCAGATGTCTGGTTTTACAATCAGACGACTTATACTTCAAAATCAGAAGTCTAGAACTCTGGTTTGGATGTCCAATGTTGTGTCAGGGAGGAGTTTGGGTTCTATCTTGGAATTCTGTAGAAATTGGACGTCTGACACTTTGTCTGGACGTCCAATTTTGAGCAGAATTGGGTTCTAAGCCTGCGGTTGGTGTTTAAGGGTTCTGGACATCCAACAACTTACTTGGATGTCTAGATATGGACTGGAATGATGGCTTTGAGGTATCCTAAGCTGAGGTGACCTAATCTAAAGGTGGCTAGGGTTTAGGAGGGTCTCTAGGGCTATCCTAAGGCTAGGAAAGTCTTATGTTCTTCATAATTCAACTCCTACATTAAAACTCTACTTAGTAGAGTAGCATACCTCTCCCTACATTATTTCTTTATTGCAGGGCTTTTGCTTTAGCTTTGCTGCAACTCTAGCTTCTTCAGATCCAGCTTCAGGCCATCTCCTGAGCTTCTTACTGCCTACAATCCAAATAATGCACTAACCAGTACATTATAACATTATTTTTTGCATGTCTAAATAAAAGAGGAAAGGTGCAATGTATGCTATTTATGCATGCATTACATTACAATTATGCTAAGTTATAACTTAATTCAAGTCATTTAAGTCCTATGATTGCTGCACAATCATACCCCCATGACTAAATCCTGCTAGTCCCTAGCAAATGCGAAACTAAGTTATCTACAACTAGGTCCCTAAAAGACTGATTATTTTTCTCAAGCATAAGACTAGAGATTCTTTTCCTTTTCGTTTTCATCCTATAATTTAGAAATCCAGACAATTGTGAAAGTGCAACTATGTAGCTTCTGTAATGGATTCGAGTGAAAAGCCAATTCACCTCTAAAGCCTGTACTTGATCCCTAGTAAAATTCTAATGAGATAGGCAAACTTCTTCCCTTGGGGTATACAAGATATTCTATGATTTCCACCCCATCTTTTAGCTTAGGTAGAGAATGTCTGAGGCAAATAGGTGTGTATTTGGTGGCTCACTCTCGTTTGGTGCTACAAAGAGATTAGTACTACAGAATCTAGATTCTCAGAGAAAAGTGAGAAAAACTATGCTCTCTTTGGTTCCTTTGTATTCACTCTCTTTTTCTCTTTTCTTTTCTTTTTTTCTTTTTAAGCTAACAATCTCATCGGATTTACACATATAATCCATATTTGGTGGTCTTACATGGCATTAATACTTTAATAGAGTTCCAATAACCCTAACACTAAGTCGGAGTTCCTCAGCCAGTATTCGGGCGGTCAGAAATACAAAAGAGTAGGCTAAGGCCGTATTTGGTGGATTGCAAATGTGGTGGGTAATGCTGCCTCAATGTAATTGAAATAAATACTAACGCACTCATAAACTCATCACTTTTTCTTTTCTTTCTTTTTTTTTCTTCTTTTTCTAATTTTTTTCTCCTCTCATTTTTTTTCTATGTATGTTTTGATTTTTTTTCTTTTTTTTCTTATAAATTTTTTATATATATATATATATTTTCAACACAACTTAATACGGCACATGACATATGAGAATTTTATTCAGGAGGAATTATTAGGGATTGGCGGTGTTCAAGAGATATTGGATGGCTTATTTGGTGGAAGTGCCTACTCTCGGCACCAGGAAGAGATGGATAGGACAACGTATTCATGACATTAACATCAATACCCTCCTTCAATCGAGAATTCCATAAAGAATGGTCATAACCATCCACCTTAGTCCTAATTTTATTAGAACTCGATCTCCTCGTATTTGCCTTGGTTGGTGGCTCTCAAGAATTCACACAATTAGTTATACAAGGGAACCAAGAGAGAAACTATGCCTAACTCCGAGTATCATCACTCAATTATCTAGAATTCCAGATTCCTTGCACTAATCTTAGAGCACCAGTAACACTCTACTTTCATCTCACACTTTTTTGGTGGATTTTAGAAGAAGATTCGCTTGACTCCCTAAACATTGTCTAGGGGTTCAGGAAAAGAAGCATTGCTTCCTCACGACAGACTAAAGACGTTTGTCGGTTTTCACAGTGAATCCATTGCAAAATCTACGTGTGAGTGTGAAAATTGTACTGGATTCCAGATTACATGAATCAACTAGAGGATAGAAATCTCTAATGCATCTTCTTGATAAAAATCTTATTCATGCATGCAATATGTGTATATGATATATACAAATAACCTCTTCTGATTTGTACTTTAATGTTGTTTCCTTATTGGGTTACATTCAGCTTGGTCCTTAATTCAGAACAAAAAGATGAGCGAATGAGTCCAAAGTGGCTGTTGCGAATGATTTCTAGCTTTAATGCAAGCATTGGAGGTGGAGTCGGTTGCTCTTAAATTTAGGACCCTAAAGTACATTTACATACTGCTCAAAGGTTTTTCTAAATGTTGGCATAAAAATTTTCAGTTTTGATGTATCTACCCCTCCATGCTTAAGTTCTTGCATATCCTCATACATGAATATAAAAGAAAATAATTTACGACAGGGAGTAAGTGGGTAGAAATCTCCTGGACTTGCTCTTGAATTGTCATTCAGCACAGGCCAACCTGACGATATGGAATATGCAAAGAGAAAATATGCTAAAAGAAAATATGCTATGTATAGGGAGTATGTATATATGTATAAGTTGCTGAGTTTATAAATGCTGAGTTTAACACCTCCAGTTAGGCGAAAACTCAATCAGATAGATCAGTGATTGCATAAGAGTAGGTCAAGATCAACAGGAAGATGTGTTCATGTGCTCCTAAAATCAGTGGTCCACAGATGCGATCCAATTCATGATGCATCCCCACTCCAAAGAGTCTGTCTATAGTAGAATGAGGATCATGATGCAAATTCTGCTAATCAATCACATTCCAGAATTCAACAGGAAATTGCTGAGGAGGTGGATTGATAAAATGAATGTCAGCATCAGAGTCTAGATGGTAGGGGCTTTCATAATGGCGATCGACATCAAAGATCATGATCTCCCTAGACCCTGGGTTATATGAGGGTATATGTGAAAATGGCAGTTCTGCATATAAGTCACTGAAATCCTCATCATAAATTATCTCATCCTTGTTGGTACTGATTTCGGATTCATCTAAAGCTATCTCAGTCTTTGAATCAAGCCATCCATTACATTGACTAGGATTGTGAGTAAGTCCCCAATTCATTCTGCTTAGTATTTCACCCTCATAAGTAGTAGGTTCCTTGTTAGATAGCATTTCCATTTCCCTAGGCAAATCATCCCACGCCATTCCTAATATCTGGATATTAGCATTAGGAGTAAAGAGTGCAGTCTTAGAATTTCTGTCATCACTTTGGTGGGCAGAAAGATGCAAATTGGATGATGTTGGATTGAAATTGGATTCACTTCCCATGGAAAGTGGCTCGGACTGATCAGTAGTGTCAAATCCAGATGTTGCACTCAATTCATCCAGGCACGTATGATTATCAGGAATGATTGATTCTTCCAAATGGAATGCTCGTACCTCAGGGCTTCCATCAAGATCCATATCCTCAAGTGGATCTACCTCCTTCCTCTTAGCCAGGTTGTCCAACCGATGAGGTATCTCCCAAGATTCAGGGTATTTAGATTGAGAGTTAGTTTTGGAGATACTAATCCTTTCCCCATCACTTTCTCGAATAGGGTTCTCATATGAGTTCAGTCGGGCTATTCCCGGCTCATGTCCTATATCCATACTAGATGTTTCTCCCCATGAATTCATTTTGAGTGGTTGGCCCAATGAATCTCTTGTAGCACTTCTAGGTGTAGTCACTTTAGGTTCTTCGAGGTCTTCAAGGCCATTCTCCACTTGATATTGCAAAAGCAGTATTTCTTGAAGTGTCTGATTCTATCTGGTTAGCCTTGTCATGATTCTAATTCTTGAAGGGCCGTCATTAAAGCTTCTTGGGATGGAATCCAGGCTCGTCTATGTTCTGGATCAGTGATAGTCTGGACTTCATGCAGATAAATTGTGACCTTTTCCTTAATCTTTTCTATCATTCGTTGCAATCTGAAGTGTGGTCGCATATGCAGTGGTAGTTCATCAGGGGTTCCAGGAGGTGAGTTAGGTCTATCAATGTTCCGTGGGTGAGATGCAGAAGTATGAAATTCATACTAGGGACATAAGATGGGGTCCTTTGTGGGGCCAAATGGTATTGGTCATACTGACCAGGGTTAGGATATGGGTTAACCATTTCAGCAATCCGAGAGGAAGGATCAGGCGAAGCAAAAAGTTGCCTTGGCCACCTTGGGTTTGGTTCCCAAGGTTGTTCTGATTCAATGACTCGGGCTTCCATGCGAGCCATCGGGACCAGATCTGCTGAATCATGACCAGGTCTGGGTCCAGGGTTAGCCATCTCGGCTAAGAGAGTAGAAGGGTGAGAAGATGGTCTGGGCGATGTGACGAATCACTTTCACCTCCTTAGGATTGGCTCCCAAGATCCAACTAGTTAAGGTCTAAGTGACCTCCTTCCTTGCATACACCAACCAACTCTTGGGTTCGTGCAGCCAAGCCAGACAAGGCTAAGGCCTTGTCAATCAATCAATTGGTCCTTAAGTTCAGGTGACCATATTTTTCATTAAAATTCTAATTGATGAAGAAAAATTCGTCGTACAACCGACTGCAAGAAATCCCAACCCCCTAAGCTAACCCAGCTAATCTGGACGAGGGGACTAAGAGGAAGGTTCTTCCTTTGGCTTTCGCCTCCGATTTTTTTGTACCCCTGAGCCGCAATCATTTGATTTTGCCCCGTAGATTTGGCTAAGGTTTGGCTAAGGTGGTTGTGATGACCCAGTAGTATGACAACGAATTCAGGTTAATTAACATGTTTTAGGCAGTTTTTCCTTAACCTTTCTCTTCAACTTGGGGTTTTTGGTGAGTGGTCCACAAGGTGACCAAGCTCACCGACTAGCCACTAGACTTCACTGAATCTAGGTTAGCCCAATGTGGTCTCTAGAATGTAACCTTAAAAGTTGAGCTTAGGATTCATGCAAGTTCTAAGTGTGCTGCAGACCAGTATGCAAATTCAAATTATTCTCTATGGTAAAATTTGAATCCAATTGATTTGAAATTTGACAGGTGGATTCCTTTTTCAATTAGCATTCCATAGAATATTATTTTGAAATTTTTATTGTTTCAACCGAATAAATATGAATTTTTAACTGTCGGGGGGTCAGATATGGAATTTTGACTCCTTGTTGATTTTTCAATTTGAAATAGTATCAAATAACTCCAAAAATTCGGGAAAAATATGAAAATGAAAGCTAGTTTGATAATCTTTCAAATCTCATCATTTTTGGTCAAATCTGATTTGAGAGCTAATTAGAATCACTTTTTGAAATTTGAAAATTTTCAAGTCTGAGTTAGTTTGACCCCCTTGTAATTCGTGAATTTTTAAAAATTCCACGATTCAAAATTTTCAAATGAATGGTGCCATTTGAAAGTTGGTTTGAAAATAAAGCTCCTGCCCAAATTTTAGAATTTTTGGCTCAATAAAAATTCAAAAATTGAATTTTTAATTAGAAAATAAAGTCTGGCCGAATTTTGCGAGATGGTGAAAGGCTTTTGAAAGAGTTTGAAATTCAAAATCCAAACTTTTTCACCAAAATAATTTTTTTCTTTTTTTTCAATCTTTTTTCAAAACTTTTTTCCAAACTTTTTCAAAACTTTTTTTTCCTTTTTGGAGGGAAAATTTTTCAATTTTTTTTCTTCTTTTTTTCAAACAAAAACTACAACCTAAGATTCAAAAGGAACCCTAATCTAAAACCTAATTTTTTCTTTTTTTTCATGAAAATATGCAGATTTTTTTCTTTTTCTTTTTCAAAAAATCAAATTCTACTTAGAATTTAAATCTACTTAGTGTTCAGAAAGGGAAATCCTAGGCTAAAATAAAGATGTGCACCTGATTTTTTTTAACTGCACCCGATGTGAGCGTAGGTTTTACTCTTCATTTCCTGCACATCAAAAAGCAAGTAGAAGCGGATTTGTCAATGTTAGCTAACAAAAATCACAAATCAAAGTCATGTTCCTCCCCGGAAATGACGCCATTTGTTGCGTTCATAGATCGCGTATTTGATTTAAATAGCGTCATAGTATATTTACGAAATACAACTTAACAAAAATTAAGTAAACGAGATATGAGTCCCGGTCGATCTCAGAGAGGCATTTAGAAAAGCGAAATTGATTTTGATTTCCTCACTTGCTTAAAATTGTACCTCGATCTCTAAGGTGAGAGTTAAAGATGCGCCAGTCGCTTTACTTACGTGGAAAACATGTGCGTGCATCAAATAGATCACGAATGTGAAGATGTGAGTTGGTGTGTGCATGACTTTGACAATACGATGATGGCTACCAGAAAACATATCGATCGCTAATTCATTTATATCTTCGGGGACAGACATTTTAGTTGCAATATGATAGGAATATAAAGCAATACAACTAATAGTGAAACAGATATCATGAAAGTATTGATTTTATTTTCTCAAGAATGGTCATCAATACAATTGGCTCTAGAGACTTGCTTGTACATGAAAGATTAAATGAGGAATTCTAGCTAATAGAATATGGATGCATGCATGGATCTAAGAAAGATTATGCATGCATCTTGCAGCCAGGAGATTACTACACTACTAAGCAGTAAATTCAATGTGGAAATTAAACTATGAAGAACACTTATCTACGAGAACTCAAGGCATTGGAGGTGGTCTGCAATGGCATGTGGAGCTTTAGGTGGTGGGAAGGAGAAAGAGGGGCGGCCAATGGTGGGTAGGCCGATCCTCGGAGAGGTGGTGGAGGGTTTTCTCTAGCCTTGGGCATGGAGGTGGGAGTGGTGACGGTGATGGAGCTCGTGGATGGAGGTGCACATGGCACTATAGGTGAATTGCTAAGTGGCTAGATGGCTAGATTGGGTGCATGGCCATCCAAGAGGGTCTTTTTATAGACTCTTAGGTGGCCAACGGAGTGGCTCTCTAGAGAGTTATAGAATTCTCTAGAAGTGGGCTTAGGTGGCTACTAGAGAGGTAGAGAGTGGGTCTCCTTAGATCCACTTTCTAAGGAGGTAAGTTGTGGACTCCTTGAAGACTATTTTTAGTCTTCAAAGAGGCGCCACCTTTGGAAGCCTCTAGAGAACTCTAGAGGTGGCGACTATGTGTGTGTGCGTGCCTAGGTGGGTGTGGTTAGGTGGTCTAGGTCGAGTCTTATAGGTCTAGGTGGTCTAGGTTTAGGAAGGCCATGTACTTCAATGCCTCGAGATGACACTGTAAGAGACACCTTCCTAGACAAGCCCTACACCCTGACGTCCTGGGATGACGCCATAAGAGGCACCCGACCTTATTCTACAATGCATATTTACATATGCACCAAAAATCATGTACTATATATTTTTCTTTGCTTTTTCTGCTTTATATATATATAATTATGGGGCTCATCCAAGTCTTTATTGCAGAACATCACCTTAGTGGAGTTACACAAAAATCTAGGTGTTAGGCTGGGCTCTAAATATCCTGTATCTAGTGAGCATACTTAATGCAACATAATAGCCATACCTGTGAAAGTAAATGCTAGGCTGGGATCTGAATACCCTACATCTGGGGAGCATACCCAGTGCAACGTAACACCATACCTGTGAAATTAGGTTTTTAACGTGTAGTTTCTACAAGTGAAATCAAAATGTGCAAAAATGTGAGATACCTAGTATTTCAGAAACTTTCAAACGGGAGGATGGATAATTAAGTTGCATACTTTCCACACTATTTACTTAACACCTTACCTAATTAGTCTCTTTAAGGGCTCAGAAATAGGTCCAAATCTTAGGAAGTATATGAGTTGGTCAAGTCAACTATGACTGGACGAGTCTAAGCATAAGACCCCGGACCACACCCCTAAAGTTAGTAACTCCTTAGTACCTATTCTCATCATCCTCCCTTAGATCAAATCATGCATCTTATGCTATTTACAAAACACACTTCTCTCTCTACTTTTTTTACTATATATATATAATGCAAACTGATGGAGACTAGATATAGGTAACTTAGCAAAAATTTACCCATCCCCTATGTCTATTTTATGTAGTGACCACATTGTATTCTTATGAATAGAAAATAAGTATGAGAAAGGGAAGACATCACCTGAATAGTTGTTAATTGTTCTCATGAAGAACACTATCTCCAACCTGCAAAGAAATTATTCTACTATGTATAAGCAAAGAGGGGTTGGGTTGCCTCCCAACAAGTGCTAAGTTTAATGTCTTCAGCTGGTCATGTAACTCGCTCAGCAGTTTAGAAGTTTACTGGGATAGGTCCAGGTTAATGTTCTTAATAGAAGTCTTAAGCCTCTAACCATTCACAACTAAAGTTTGACCTATCTTTGGGTCAGTGATCTTAATGGCTCCATGTGAAAAGACATGTGTGATAATGTAAGGGTCGTTCCATCTCATCCTGAGCTTTCCTAGGAATAACGTAACCTGGCATCAAATAATCAAACCCTCTAATTAGGTTCAAAGCTTTTTTGAGATATATACATGTCATGGAAAGCTTTGGTTTTCTCCTTATAAATGCGATCATTATCTTAAGCATTATGAATCTCCTCAAGCTCTGTCAATTGTAACTTCCTATGCTTCCCTACTTTATCCATATTATAATTGCACACCTTAATTGCCCAATAAGCCTTGTGTTCTATTTCTATGAGGTGGTGACAAGCCTTACCAAACACTAAATGGTATAGTGACATTCCAATGGGAGTTTTATAGGTTGTACAGTAGGCCCAAAGTGCATCATCAAGCATAGTAGTCTAATCCTTCCTATCGAGTCTAACCATGTTCTACAATATGTTCTTAATATCCCTATTTGAAACCTTAGCTTGGCCATTTGTTTGTGGATTGTAGGGTGTAGAAATCTTGTGTGTAACTCCATATTAAGGTTTTAAATATTGATATCGATGTCATATTGACAAGTCGAAAAAGAGATATATTAAGGATATATAGCTGATATTTGTGAATTTTGGGAAAATTGCTCAAAAAGGTCCAAAATATCACAAATTTGATGAAAATTAACATTTTAATAACTAGTACATCATGTAGAAAGGCGTAGAAGATGAAAATCATAAATTTTAAATGAAAATATAATAGAAATGAACTAGTCGCATATTGACAAAGTCATATATTGAAAAGAAAGTGTACATAACATGTTAATAATTGAAAAATATTCATAGTAATGCTACTTACCAGAAGAAATGGAATATCAATAGTGTTAGAGTATCAGTAGATCACACCAAGCATGGAATCATCGGCCAATGCCACCAAATCAATACCAGGTTGAGCTTCGACCTGACTTGATACCTCTCCTCCAATTATCTTCCTTTATTCGTAGCACTTTAACATATTCACAGTATGACTCCCACGCCATGTAGCTGTATCGAGTATTGTATTCATTGATGTTGTTCGTCTTCGTCACTACAATACAGAAGTATTCCAAGATGTGGATATTGACTGTGACTGTCATACAAGCTGCTCCTACTTCTAGTTCTAGATCTATCTTAAGCAGACTCATCTCGATGTCCTCTTGAATTTGTGGACTCGGTAGAACCACCTTGTTTCAATATAGAACCTGACGATTCACAGGGTTCACGCTATCTCATCGATGAATTTCATAGTGGTTGAGAAAGTGGTGCAGTAGAGTGGGAAAGTTGATAAGAAAATGGTTGAGGACCTTGAAATGCAAAATACTCAAAGAATATCCCATAGCCATAACTAACATATGTAAGATCACTTTGGGTACTATCACTTTCGTGGTGTCCATTATACCCATAGGATGAACCATAATAGGATGGAGGGTTGGTGTAGCTGGGAAAGTAATTAAATGAACTTTGTACCTCACCTTGGGGTTTGTATTGAGGGTTGGTATAATGAGATCCGTAGCCACCATAGTAACTTAATGATGATGATCCTAGGCCACCTCCAAAGATTGATTCCATTGCTAGATTAAGAGATCTCATCAATGAACTTAAATCATAAATGGACATCATAGAATGGCTTAAGGCATAATCATACCTTGTTTTTGTGTCATAGTCACAAAGTGGACTTGACACAGGGTTTTCATGTATATTTTTATAACTTTGCGTGTATACACGTTAGGAATCCTCTTTAGCCTCTATTAGGACCTTGATGATGATAACCCTCATCTCCACCATTACTTTCTGCCTATGGCTCATCAACCATCACTGTATCTGTGCATCATCATCTCCATCATCATCATCATCATCATTTTGTGTTCCTCTTGAAGGGGGAGAATCATCAATTAATTCATCGATTAATATTTTATGGATTTTTATAATTTAGTCCATCGATAAATCATGTGTCCATGTGAGTCGTACAGGGTAGGAGAGAAGAAACGAAATGGAAAGAATATGTGTCCATGTGAGTTGCACAAGCAGACGAAAATATGTGACCGACATATCTCCCATATCGGTCACATATCACCAATATAAGGAAAAACTCACAGATATTGCCGATATATGAAAAAAAGAGATGGCATGTGATATCGATATGGAGACACCTAACGATATCGATATATTGGCGATATATTAGTGATATATTGTTGATATGTCAAACCTTTCTCTGTACTTGGAAAGAAGGTTCCTAAGATCTTGTGTGTAACTCCATACTTGGAAAGAAGTTTCCTAAGATGACTATGTGTGAAATGGGTCCCCCTGTCACTGATTATAGCTCTTGGCTTCCTGAATCGACTAAAGATGTTGTTGATAAACTCCATAACAACTTTTTCATCATTCGTTCGAGTCAAGATTGCCTCAATTCATTTGTACACAAAATCAATGACTACAAGGATATACGGGTATCCAAAGGATGGTGTGAAGGGTCCCATAAAGTCAATACCCAAAACACCAAATATCTAAACAACTAATATGGGGTTCAAGGGCATCATGTCTCTCTTAGTCATGTTTCCAATAAATTGACAACTAATATGGGGTTTAAGGGCATCATGTCTCTCCTAGTTATGTTTCCAATAAATTTACATCAGGGACATGACTTAGAGAAGGTGTGGGCATCTTTATGAAGACTAGGCTAATAGAATCCACTCTGTAACACCTTAGTGGCTATCTTCTTTCCTAAGAAATGTCCTCCACAAGTTGAATTATGGAAAAATGTCAAAATGTTGTGGATTTCATTCTTGGAAACACAGCTACAGATAATCTGATCAACACAAAGTCTAAACAACTCAGAATCTTCCCACAAATAGTACTTGACCTCATAATAAAATATATCCTTACTTTGCTTGGACCAACCATTCGGTATTTGCTCAATGGCCAAGTAATTCACAATATTAGCATACCAAGAGGTTTGTACTCCTGAAATGGCTAGAATACTTTCATCTGGGAAATAATCACCAATAGGTATGGTTGGACTTGGGTCCTCAACTAGAAGCTTGATAAAAATCAACCACTACGTTTTGTACTCTCGCCTTATCTCTGATCTCTAAGTCAAATTCCTAAAGCAAGTGAATCCACGTAATTAGCCTCGGTTTGTGATATGGAAAAATGCATGATTTGAAAAGATAGGTTTTTGAGTTGTTATAACTTGCAAAATTTATTGACTTTTAAATTTGTAAACCTAGATAGTGGAAGTATCTAGGGTTGTCTAAGGAGGCAATGTTAGTTATCAAAGTGATATTCTCTCTCTCGCTTTCTCAAATCCTCTTTTTTTTTGTGTTTTTAAGGTTTGTGAATTTTTTTAGTTTTCGTAATTAGGGCAATAGAATTTGAAATACACCTAAGTAAGATAAAGAAACTCCTACCTTTCTAAGCTCACCCTAGGCAAGTGCACCTAGGATAATTAGAAAGGTGGAGTGTGCAGCAAAAAATACTAGAATCTAAGAAGTGGGAACAAAAATTGAAAGGCAAGTGACTTTGTACTGCTATGAATAAAGATACTAATGTCACAAATGGAGGACTCACTTGTATGAGATATTTCTACATAAGTAACCTCCAAATGTAGAGGAACGCTTGTTACAAAATATCTAATACAAAAAGAGATATAAAGAGATAGAAGAATCCTCTAAGTGAAGCTTGAGATGATCCTCGCTCCAAATGGACTACTCCCACACTTGAAGAGGATTCTCCCTTGATTCTCTCCTTAGATGAAGTGCTCAAGAGTGCTCTTAGGGTGATAGACGTCCAACCTTCTCTTCCTCCTCGCCTGGCCGTCCTCCAAGATGATGATGATGATCCTCAACTCCTTTCCATGATAAGTTGAAGTAGATATAGATACTAAAAGGGAATGAGATATCCCTCTTGATTCCATGCCACTTCTTGCCTTCAAATGATGGTGTATTATGGTGGAAAAAACATGTAACTAAGGATGTCCTTAATGTGGTGGTAGAGGGGTATATTTATAGGATGGAGAAGGTGGTGGTTAAGGCCAAAAATGGCACCAACCATGGTGGTTAAGCACCTTAAGTTGGTACCAAAAATAGGGTGTAGGGTTAAGGGTTGGTGTGGATCACTTGTAGGGTTAGGACGTGGTGTTGTGGTGGTGCTTAATAGATGAATGGTGGTGGTGTTTTGACTCCAAGTGAAGGGTTGTAGAAGGCTATGGTTAATAGTTGAATTGGTGCCAATTTAGGATTCTAGAAGGTGGCACCAAAAAGGATGGTGGAGATGGGTTTTGGAATAGATGGAGGGTGGATGTAGGGCTTCACTTTGGCGCAAAATATGGAAGGATGTGGAGGTGGTGGTTGCCTTTGAGTTGGTGCGAAAAAGAGGGGGGTTAAGGGTTGGTTATGATGGTGAAGAGATGTGAAGGTTGGAGCCACCATGAAGGGATGTGTAGGAGATGGTGGTTACATTCTTTTAGTGCCAAATAAGAGAGGAGATGGTGGAGGTTTTAGGTGGTTTTTAAGGGGGGTGGCCGACCATTTGAGGAGGAGTAGAGTAAAAGCTATCTTAGTTAGCTAAGCTAGTAGCCAGTAAGAGCTAGGAGTAGCTAGGATGAGCTGCCTTGAGCTATCTTAAACTTGTCTAGAGCTAAGGATATTTGAAGAAGAGCTTCCTATCAACTTAGCAGCTAGTTCAGCTAGCTAGTTCTCTGCTAGTAGGCAAGTAAAGTAGGGTTCAACTAAAAGGAGCTAACTTTAGCTTGCCTGGAGCTGAGTTGAGTTGGGGCTAAGTTGCCTAAGAACTTCTTAGCTAGCTTAGCTAGCTAGTTCACAACTAGTAGCTAAGCTTGAAGCATTTGAGTTGAATTGAGATTCTTGAGCTAGAGATGAGCTAGCCTGAGCTGGAATGCAGCTGATTGATGACTCTTCAGCTAGCTTAGCTATCTAGTTCATGACTAGTAGCTATGCTCAATGGGTTAAGCTACCATGAGTTGGGGAGAGTTGATGATGAGCTGGAATCCAACTGAGGTGAGCTAGATACAACTACTTGAGACTTCTATCTTCTTTTCTTGGAGTTCTTGCCTTTCACATCATCAGGGTTCAATTGATTATCAATGTATCTTCATCCCTGACAAATAAGTGATGTATATAAATACATATAATCAAAAGAAATACAAATAATGCATGCTCTAACCCTAACTGCATGTGAATGCCTAAATGCAGCCTAATAGCACAATGTGAATGCAAAAACCCTAGGAACTAAGTGCATAATGAGCTTAAGAATGATGATAAACTAATGTTTATTAGTTTGGAATTTTTCTTCGCTAAAAGGTGTCTCAGAGCAGAGTGGTCGGTATAGATAATCACATAGGATCTTAGAAGATATGATCTGAATTTTTCTAAAGCAAGACTACGACTAGCAAGTCCTTCTCAGTGGTGGTGTAATTCTTTTGAGTATCATCCAAAGCCTTGCTAGTGTAGTAAATCACAATGGGTTTCTTCTCTACACTTTGACCCAAGATAGCACCAACAACATGATAAAAGGTATTGCACATGATCTCAAAAGGTGAGTCCCAATCAGGTGGTTGTAGGATTGGGGCTTGGGTAGCAGTTTTCTTCAATGAATTAAAGGCCTCAAGACATAGATCATCAAAGTGAAAGGCTTGGTCTTTGGCCAAAAGGTTACTCAGAGGTCTATAAATCTTTGAGAAGCCACTAATGAACCTCCTATAGAAGTCTACATGCCTAAGAAAAGATTTCTTAATAGATGTAGGTGGTGGGAGTTTAGAAATCAAATCAACCTAAGCCCTATCCACCATCACTCCTCTATCAGAGACTACTTGTCCTAATACAATTCCATCTTGGACCATGAAGTGACTCTTCTTCCAACTCAAAACTAAATTCACCTTAATATATTTCTTTAATTCTCTTAACAAGAATCAAACGAATCCCTAAAGACAGAGAAATCATTCCTAAAGGCCTCCACAAAATCTTCGATCATATCTAAAAATATTTCTATCATGCACCTTTAAAAAGTCATAGGTGTATTATAGAGACCAAATGTCATTCTACGGAAGGCAAAAGTGACATAAGGGCATCTTTAGAACTTATGGCCACTTGATTGTATCTTGAATACATCTAGAAAATAGAAGTATTTTTGACCTGCTAACTTCTCCAAAATTTGAGTAATAAATGGTAAGGGGAAATGATCCATCTTAGTGGTTGAATGTAGCTTCCTATAATCTTCCACGAGGAAGTTGCCCTAGTAGGTATATACTCCCCATGCTCATTAACAATCACAGTTAATCCATCCTTTTTGGGTACAATCTAAATAGGGCCATCAGATATGGGGTAGGTAAGTCCTACATCAAACCACTTAACGATTTCTTTCTTTACAACCTTTCACATATTTGGGTTTAATCTTCTTTATAACTGGCAAGAAGGTTTAGCTCCCTCTTCAAGATAGATGTGGTGGGTACAATAGGAGGGGCTAATTCTCTGGAGGTCAGCTATGGTCTAACCAATTTCCATATTATGATCTCCTAGGACTTTAATGAGTCTACATTTTTATTCCTTACTTAGTTTGGCACATATTCATAAGAAGAGTTTGGTCTAGTCCTAGGAACTCATGCTTCAAGGTATTAGGCAATGGTTTCAGTTTGAGCTAGGGTAGGACAAGGGTGACGGCGAATATAGGCCTTAAGTTAATAATGTTCATTGTAGTGTGTAGAGTCACTATCAATTTTAATAATAATTGGATTGGGAGTCTGGGTCGAACACAACGAGGTAATAATAGGAATTCACGTATGTAAACAAAAGCAAATATGAACTAATACTAACTAAGATAATAGAGAGAGAGAGTAAGGGATGGAGATAAAAATACTTTTATTTATACTAGCAAAATGATTACACATAGAGTTCTGAGAAATAAACTAGATGCTATTCTACTAGAACAACTAGAACAACTAGAACAGAGAGAGAATGAAAGAAGATCTGGAGCACAGTCATGGTGGTGGAGAGATCCATTGACAGAGCCAGAGAGGATGTAGAGGAGGACTAATGGGAACACCATTATAGACCCTAACTAGTCCATTTGAGTTTGGAATAAAAGATAAAAGCTCCTACATATTCATCTGGGGGTTATATCTCCACCACAGTGTGTTTTGAGAAGAGAACAAGAAACCATGGTTAATTCTGCAATTTTAACAGCAAATCATGAACACAGAATTATCAAAGGGTTGGCTAGGGGTGAATTAAAGGTCAAATGAGCATTAAAGTCAAATAAGTGGGTTTATGCAGACAGAAATGGGCTTTTACGCATCTTGAGAATTAACAGTAACCTAAAACCCTAATTTCAGACACGTTTAAATAACAAAGGTTCTGGTCAAGATAAAATTCACCTAAACCTTCCAAAATTCATATAAAAGTATTCTATAAGGTTTGGTGTCATTAATTTGACCATTTGAACCTATTTTGACCTAAAACAGAGTCTTAGATAGGAAGTTGCCCTAATTTGGGTTTCTACATAAATTACCCATTCAAACTTGGTCAAAACCAAAATCCAACTTCATCATTAGATTCGTTGGTTCCAAATTAGGTTTGTACCAAAATTGGGTCCAATCGGAGATCATCTTGACCTAGTTTGCATTTTAGTCCAGTTTGACTCTCTTTCTCTTTCAATTAGCCCCTCAATTTTTGAAATAATTATAAAGACCCCCTAACTTCATTGTCTTCTTCTCATTTGGGTCCCTGCCGCCATGGCAGGTGTAAACCCACGCAGTCGAGCTCTCAATCAGAGATTCTTCCCTAATTACTTGGCCAATCCCTTCCAAAATTGGAAGGGATAACCTTGAGGAGATCCCTGATCAATTAAACCTAATCCTAGACTCCAAATATGTCTATGTTGCTCATACGAACCCAAGGATTTCAAGAATCCTTCTTCCTGAGAAATCGAGCCTTTCAAGCTTGTTTCCAAGCTTGGAAGCTTGCTTGAAGGCCAATAGAAGACCCTCGTGGACTATCTAACCTCCTTAGCAAGTTTTTGGGCTACAAGCCTCTTCCCTTCTCCCTCTTTGGCTTGCTCCAAGCTTTGCTCCGGCAACCACCTTCCTCCATTCGCTTCGCCAGCTGCCACGTACAATAGGCAGACGGATCTTCTTCCCCTCTTCATTCCGCATCGCGCAATACCGGCGCGGCACTCTCCAACCTCCTCCTTATCACCGTTCTCCCTCCTGGAGTATTCTCCTCCGACGTCGGCTCATCACGGCCGACACTTTCTCTGACTCCCCTTCGTTCGTTAGCTTCCCACCATCATCTCCCCCATCTCCGGCATACCTCCGGCGACTTCAACAACCCACTACACGCCACCAATTCGCCGGCCATCAACTCCTACACCTTCGCCATGTCCACACGAGCAAAACCCCTTAAGAAATTGAGGGGATTGCTGCACCCATTAGCTCCCCACACACCTCCACCTTCTCACTCACATTTTGCCTTTGCTAGACTTCCACGACCACTCTCATCACATGCCACCACCACCATCACATTTGCCGTACTACGGCGAAGCTCCTAAGCTGCTCTGACAAGGCCATCAGGCCATATTACTTATTTTAGGTCCTCATCGTTGCTCCATCGCCACAGTTGTCTTCTCTAACCTTGGCTGCAGCTCTCCGACTCTATTCTTCATCGTAATTACTTCCAGGTAATGTGGTCTCACTCCAGGTGCATGCCCAGGCTATCAATAGAAGCAAACAACCCCAACTTCGCTAGCGATTGGAAGAAGCACCGCCTGCTATTACTGTGAGAAAGCACCTGGAAAGTTAGTCCCACATCGTGGGATTGGGTGCTCACAGCGTGACATAAAAAGAATTTATGACCTAGACCCCTCGCCCAGTCACGAGGGGTCGGGTCCTTCTTCACTCACACTCACTCACTCCTCGACTACCTCTCACACCTAGTAGCCCTGGTCCCTCGCCTGGATTCGAATACCTGCTTGGATACTCGATTAGAGACCCAATTACGCAGGTTTCTGAGGAAGAGAAGAAGAAAGAGAGAGAGAGGGGGTTTTTGCCCTTGCTCCTGCCCTCTCTATACTTAGCTGCTGAGAGGCTTTCGTGCCTCTGATTGGTGTTGTGCTGTGTCTCTCTCTCGAGGCTTGAAGGAAGGAAGGAAGAGGCCCTTGATCCTCTTGAAGGCACTGTAGCAGGCTTCATTTAAGCTGTTTGGGACTTATCTCTATCGTCTGAGGCATTTGACTTTGATAGTGGTTGTCTTATTATTCATATATTTGTGAGGTTTAAACTTAAAGGGTAATTTGGTGATTCAAATCACCATTTTACCCTAATCTTTTTTCACATTGGTATTTGGATCTATTGATATATTATTCTGAATTGTTCTCCTGATTTTAATTGCTTATATTTTGCTTAGAATTGTGATATGTGAGAATGAATTGCCATTATTGCTCCCAGTGAACGACCTCGTACTTGCAAGTTATAAATTTTAAGTGTTTTCGAGTGATTTTGACTTGCTATGATGATTACATCCTTTAAAACATCGATTTCGCATGTAAAAAAGGATGACCATTAGAGGAATGCGTGGTGGAAGAGGGTGGACCTAAGGGGGAGGGACGACCATAGTGGAAATTCTAGGTGTTCTACTAAGGAGGTGGTGGAAGAAGGTAGAGGATTTTTTGGAGGAAGAGATATTAATCCAAGGGGGTCAACTATAGATGTATTTATAGGAATGTAGGAGGCTTCCTATTGGTTGGTTTAGATTGCCTAGGATTAAAAATTTGGATGGCCTAGATTAGATCTAATGGGGTGGCTAGGATAGGTAGGGTAAGGACCCTAGGATCTAGGATGAAAGGTTAGGATTAGGAGGGATTTTTGTTGGGTTGGTAAGGGATTAAGTGGCCGGGTACTTAAGGTTGTTTCTAGTTATGTTGGCCGACCACTGAGGAAGGGATAAAGAAGGGGGAGGTGGCAGCTAGGTTTAGTGTTAGGGTTTAGGTTGGGTAGGTTGTTAGGAAGGGATATGTTCTAGGTTTATGTCATGTTTTTTCCTAAGGGATAAAACCTATTTTGGTCAGCTATAAAGTGGTCTTCAATTGGGCTCATGGTCGAGCAAGTTAGGTTGGGAGATAGGTTAGCTAATTAAGTTTTGGGATAAGGTTAATTGGGTTCCTAAATTGGGCTAAACCTAGGGTTAATTGGGTTCGAGTCCAATTGACTCAACCCTCTTCCAGGTGGGCTCAATCTTGAATCTCCTATCTATAGGGCTCGACATTGCTGCAAACCTGATACCTACACATATTACACAAGTGACATCAAGGTACAATATATAAGTCTAGGTAAAATTGCAGAAAAACCCAAACTTATGCAATATTTACAAAATGCTCCTATATAACTAGACTGACCTAATTAAATGCACTCTACCTTATTCAAGCCTTAGATTAGAATTAATTAGGAATAATTAATATAAATTTATATAATAATAATAAAGGGTAGAGGGTGGACGGGGTGCAGTAGGTGGCTCAGGTAGTCTCTCCACTTAAAAAGTCCAAGGAGGTCATGCATTGGATGTGGCCTGTAATAAATTCCCAATCTCCTGATTTTGTGTGTATTCTTCTATTATAGGTTCTTTAATCAAATGAATAGACATGGACTCCTCAATTACTTCTTCGATTTTGCCAATCTCCTCAATCAAATCACACTCCTCATCATCAAAAGTTCGGGATGCCTTAAAAATATTCAGTTGGATCTTTTGATCTCCAAAGGCAATCTCCATTCTTCCAGTTTCACAGTTAATATTAGCCTTAATAGTGGCCAGGAAGGGTCTACCTAGGATGATGGGTGTGTTGAGTAGTCTCTCTGGTACTTCCATGCTAAGGACAAGAAAATCAATAGGGAAATAGAAGTCCTTGACCTTAACTATCACATCCTCAACTACCCCTAGAGGGGTTTTAATAGATCGGTTAGCTAATTACAAGGTGACAGTAGTGGGTTTCAAATCACCAAGTCCAAATCTCTCATAAAGCATAGTGGGGATCAAGTTTATGGAGGCACCTAAGCCAAGTAGAACCTTCTCAAAGGTCATGTCATCAACGATGCAGGAAGTCAATGGGTCTCAACGATCTTTATTCTTAGGATGTAGATTCTTCAAAATTATGCAACTTGCATACTCAAAAAGAACTATCTTCCTAGGTGAGTTGGTTCTGGCCTTAAGCTTTTGAGTGCAAAGGTCATTGAGGAATTTAGTGTAGGCAAGAATATGCTTGATAGGATTGAGGAGTGGGATGTTTATTTGAACTTGTTTAATCAACTCAAACAACTCCTCATTGCTAGACGAGTTATATCTCTTTGGTTGCGGTTTCTCTAAGGCCTTAAGAAAGGGAATGTGGTTAGGGATTTGTACTTTAGGTTTCTAAGCTTCAATCTCATCTTTAGAATCAACCTTATCGTCTTATTCAGTCTTGCTAGGACCCTTAGAGGTAAAATCATAAGGCCAAATGGGGTCCTACGTTTGTGTACAACTCCTCAGGGTTACAACACTTATGGAAGCATGCAAGTTTGGAGGGGGCTGAGGTGGGTTAGGAAGAATAGGTGGAGCCTGGTTTTGGACTTTGGTTCAGATTAAAGTAGGTAGGGCCTAATTAATGAAATGGGCTTGGTTCTGTTGAGGCTCCCTATACTAATTAAACCCAAGAGGATTGTTAACTCTATTCTGTGCATTCCTAGGGTTAGGGATCGGTTGGGCAAGTAGGGTTCCAGGTTGTCTACTATTTTGATTGTGCCCTATGTGATTCTTCAAATCAATAAAGGATTGCTACATCTGTTTCATCATTTGTAGCATTGAAGCATGCATTTCCACCATAAGCTTTTAGTTCTACAAGCTCTAGTCAGCTTGGGTATTCTGATGTGTAGGCTGGGATAAGTAAGGTTGGGCTTGATTAGTAGGTCCTTGTAGATTTTGATTTGATGGATATGGGTTGGGTGGAATCACTTGGTGGTTATCTTGCCCCTGGTTCTTCCAAGAGAAATTAGGATGGTTCCTCCAACTTGGATTATATGTGTTGGAGTAATGGTTTGATCTGTAGTTCCCTTGGATGGCTTGAGCGTCGTCAAAAGTCTGGGACAGAATGGAAGAATAGGTGGAATAGGAGGGATAGGTGGAATCAGGGAGAGGGGGATCAAAGGTCCCAAGTTGGAACGTAAAGGGTAGGAAGGCAAAGCTCCCTGAGATCTAGTCTCCTATGTTAGTTGGTCAATTGGTCAATTGGTTTTGCATATTCTGGCTCTGACTTGCTGGGGCCTCCAAAATAGCTTAATAGCATTTATCCATTTGGAGAATGGCCTTTTGCAAATTCTCCATCAGGTTGACCCATAGTGGAGGGTCAAAAGCAACATCACGTGTCAGTTGGTTGTAGGCCAACCTGGCCAGTTGTAAAGACAAGAATGGCTACTATCTAGGATATGTGGGGGTCACATTCCCATAGGGTTTGGGATGGTGCTGTGGAGCAGAATGAGGTCTTTGTGAGTTTCCAGCCTAAGAGAAGTTAGGATGCTAGCACCAACCATGGTTATATGTCTCAAAGTATGGGTTATGCTCATAATCGTGGATAGCATTTACATCCACGTAGGCTGAAGATGGCTGAGATACAGTATCATCAAAGGAATACACACTTGAATCATTGGGATATGTGTAACCCTGGTCAATTGATACAAGATCCAGATTGTTCATGGGCTCCTAATAGGTAGGAGCTCATGAAGAGATAGAGGGAGAATGAGGAACAGAAGCATCACGAGAAAGCATATAAGTATGAGCAGAAGGAGCTCAGGATGAAGCAGAGGAAGAGGAAGGGGAAGGATCATAACCAGATCCTGTTGGATGAGAATGGATCAGCTCGTCAAGTTTCTTGGCCAACATTTCCACATTATCTAGCTTCTTGGTGATAATGTCCATATCAGCCCAGGTTGACTCAGCCTGGGCCTCATGGACAAGAAATCTAAGCTGGCTAGGTCTTTGAAATTGGTTCATTGAGGTTGCCTTCCAATGAATTCTCGCCTAAGGACTCGAATAGCTCAAATGCGTTGTCCTCATGCTTAGCCAGGAAGTTCCCACCACTAGATGCATCAACAAGGTACTGATGGGTATCATCCAACCCCAGGTAAAAGTCTATGCGAGGTGCCAACAAGGCACCATGTGGCGAGGACAATTCCTAAGAAGGTCATGGATTCGCTCCCAGGCCTCATGAAACTTTTCCCCCTGTTATTGGGAAAAAGTTGTGATAGCTCGCCTCATTGCATTTGTGCGACCTATCAAGAAAAACTTTTGGAGGAACTCTCGACGTAATTCATCTCATATAGCAATCGGTCTCCCAATAGTCTTGAAGCAATAAGAAGCTTTGTCCCTCAGCGAGAAAGGGAACAACTTCATCAAGATGATACCCAGGTCTACATTACTAGGTTGAATTGTCTTACCTATCCGACCTAGATCCTTTATATGTTGAAATGGATCCTCATTCAAGTTGCCATGATAGAAAGTCTAAATAAGGCTAATGACATTCAGTTTCAACTCGAATGCATCACCACCTGCGAATATCCGTACTAAGGGTAGCACATCTCATGCGGTCGGGTCATAGAAATCCCGCAGTTGCTTAGGTCTCTCTTGTTCAGGTGGATTTTGCATAACAAGGAGAGTGTCCATGATACAATCAAGATGCTCCTTATTATGTTGCTCAACTGTAGCTTGTCTGGCCTCTAGAAGAGCCAAGGGGCCTACCTCGAGAGGGGGAAGAGGGGGTTGTTAATCATCCATCTCGACTGATGCAGAAGAAGAAGAGGTATGAGAAAAGTAGGTGAAGAGAAGAGTCACCTATGATTGATAGTAGGTCACCTTAGGGAAGGTTCCCAAGGTCTAGCTAACTCAAGTCTTAAAGACCTACCATGCATACACTAGCTACAAGGGGATGGTGTAGCTGATACACAAGGCTAGATGCCTTGTAAGAAGAGAGTGGTCCTTTAGAGATTTTTAAAATTTAGGTTCACAAGTTAATAACTTTTAGGATTTATGCTTCTTAATTGAATAGGGCAAGTGTGTAATAGAAGCAAACACGAGTTTTGATTTGTTCTTGTTTAAACCATAACTCCTAATGGGTTGAGTCCTAAGAGAATAGCTAGGCAATTATGAATTGATTTTAAAGTTGCAAGAGAGGTGTTCAAACAAATAATCCATTCCTCTCTTACACGGATAAGTGCCTAATTAGGCTTACCCAACTTAGTTTGAGTCTCTAGATAATAAAAACCTAAGGTTGAAGACCTAGGTTTTTTGCTTTTCTAACACTATTAGACTCAATTAGATTTAAGATTCCTCTCTAGATCAAGATCAATACCCAAATGCTCCCAAAATTTAGGTAGTGATTCACCTTTAACCAGGGATTCAAAAAAATATTTTTGTATAATTTTATTACTAATACAAATAATTAATTTTGATTTAATTGTCCAAGGGGGTTAGATAGGACAATCAAATACACAGTCAATCAATCAGTAATCCACAATAGTAAATCAAGTTAGAAAATTTTCAAAAATTTACTGAATAAAGTATATTTCAATGGCTTTCTAGGGCCGCCAATTAATAGCCAATTAGATTCTTGAAGTGCTTGGAATAAATGCCCAAACCCGAATCAGATTCGATTCTAGACAAGCCAGACCCCCTGCATTATTCGAATTTTATAAATTTGCACAATTCAAATTTGGATAATAAAAGGTAGGGTTGGAAATCCAATTTTAAAACCTATCTTCAGTAGGAATTTCAAGAATTTAGGAACCTTGGATAGGTGGGAATAGAATTTCAAAATTCGATATTGATGTTTGGCCGAAAATAAGGGAAGGATAAGATGTGGTTTAGTGAGATATGAACATGTAAAAACAAACCATGTGTATTTTATCTTTTTTTTCTTTTTTTTCAATTAAATTCAAATTCAAAATTTGTATTTGAAAAAATATATATATTTTTTAAAAACTAACTAACTAACCCTAATCCAATGAATAAGAGATAAGATAATTCTAAAACAAACTAACTAATTTTTTTCAATTTTTTTTAAAATAATGGGATAATGAAAGAACAACTAAACCTAATGTTCAAAACAAACCCTAAAACCTAACTAAGATAGAGTCGTGTGTACCTTATTCACGTAACTACGCTCGTTACGTGCATAGTTTTCATTTTTCGTCCTACACGAAATTGCAAACAAATAATTAGGATAGGATAAATTCCTAACAGAAAATCTAAAATAGAATTAGATATCATCATGCCTCCTTGGCAACGATGCCAATTTGTTGAGTATGGTGGTGAGTAACCTAATCCCACTATCCAGGGCCATGTAGCCCTCCTAAGTCCTATCCACTATCCACAATCCTTATCCCTATCCCAAAACCCTAGGATAACCTAACCCTAGACCTAAATTACCTTAAACCCTAGTTGACCTAATCCTAAAATCAAAACTTGGATAACCTTATCCTCATTGCTAATCCATTATCCATACCCCTATCCCTACTCTCCATTATCCCAATTATCTAAGCCTTATCCCAATTTAGGATTCCCAAGCCTATTGGATCAATTAGGTCCTACCTAGGTCAAGTAAAAGTCTAATTAGGCTAAGTGGTTCCTAAACAACCATAACCTATTTAGTTTTTCCTAAACCTAATTAGGCTAGTCATTAACTTGGTCCAACAACTAAACCTTAGGATGTATCATCCTTAAATGATTCCTAACCTACACCCTAGGCACAATTAACACAACCCTAAGTCTATAAAAGAGAGCCCCCCCCCCTTCACAAGCTTAGCTATCCCCCCTCCCCTCCTTCCTCTACCATCAAGGCCGACCCCTCCACCTTTTTCCTCCTCCTCCTCCTCTCTCTCTATGTCATGTGTTCTTATCCTCTTTCTCTTCTTCTTCAATCCTTTATTCCCACTCTTATTCTGCATCTTGATCCTATCTGGATCTTCTTATTTCCTACAAATAAACACAAAATCATCAGATGACACGATAGCTACATTAGTTTATGTATAGCAAAAACAAGATAATGTGATGCATGGTATGAATGCTATGCATTCAAAATGTAGAAATAAGCTAGGTTCTAACATTGTTTAGGTCCATTTAAGTCCTATGATTGCTATGCAATCACCCACATACTGGGGGCCTCACCAATGACCAGATAGTTTTCCACATTAGCAAACCAAGGGGTTGTCGATTGTACCTCCATAACAATTTTGTCAAGAGAGGACTTATGAATGCCTCCTAGCAGGGTTGAAGCCTCAACCGCGATTTAGGATAAATGATCTACTACTGCATTCTTGACTCCTTTCTTGTCACGGATCTCAAGGCACTACTAGAAAAATGAGCTTTCGTGATGCTTTTCTAGCAACGGTTATCGGTAAAACCATCATCTATATCAAATATCCCCTTGAGGGGCGTGGACAATTTTCAATGATATACATGACAATTTTGAAACTGTCGTATAATATACCAGAACGACGATTTTCGTTAAACCATCATGTATACAAACACTAAACCCCTCGCCCCCCACCCCACACACACACATTATGAAGGGGCCCTCTCCTTGTTTGACAATGATGGTGTGGAATCCTAGAAATGTTGGTTTCGACATCGTTGTGTAATTTGATGCAACGACGGTTTTGTCATAAACTGTTGCATATATATTCCACGAAATTTCCAAGGTTGCCAATTTTCGCTCCCTAACCTGACCTTAGATGATGGTTTATTACAAAACCATCATAAATGGTGAAATATGAGGCGTTGCGCCTGATCGCTCGAACCCTCCCCTTTCTTTCCCTCTCCTTCATCTCTTCTTCCCCTCTAGTGAGCACTTTCTCCTCCAGTTGCTCTGCCCTTGTCGTCCTTGGTATGCCCCCCTCCTACTCCTACTCCACCTCCTCCCATGGTCATTGCCCCTTCCCCCTCCTCCTCCTTCCTTAGCCTCCTCCTTCTCTATCGGCCCCCTCCCCTCCTTCTCCTCCTCCCTAGGCCAACCCCCTCCTCCTTTGTCGGCCCCTCCCCTCCTCCTCCTCCCCCATTCAGGTGCCCCACCTCCTCCCTATTTGCCTACCCCTTCTCCCATTCTACCCTTCCTCCTCCCCCTGCCTCCTCCCACATCCGCCCCCTCCTCCCCCATTAGCCCATCCTCCTTCCCTTGTCCTCCTCCCCATCTAGCCACCCTCATCCCCCATCCTTTAATTTTTTAAATTATTTTTTATTACAATTTAATAATTATCATATTTGATTTGTGAATTTTGATTTAGGTTATGCTTGTCATTGAACATGTGCTTATCAATTCACGTGTTCTGCAAGGTATGAATGTGCACATTTTTAAATTAATTATATTGTTATGTATGCATGAATGTGAGGTGTAGCCACTTTAATTTCAGTTTATATGTATGATTAGAATGTGGGGTGTACCCACTTTAATTTTAGTTTATATGCATGATTAAAATGTGGGGTGTATCCACTTTAATTTTAATTTGTATGCATGATTAGAATGTGGGGTGTATCTACTTTAATTTTAATTTGTATGCATGATTAGAATGTGGGGTGTACCCACTTAAATTGTGAATGCTTATATGATTAATTGTGTGTTTGTTATGGGAAGAAATTTTTATTGTAGGGGAAACTCCGCCAAAAAGTTTAATGAATTTATAGATATTCACACTTGCAGAAATCTAGATGCACTTGAAACCAAATAATAGGTATTCTAACCCCTAGATTACAGGTTTTGGGAGAGGATAATCGTGTTAAAATACTCGCCTGTTGATACTAATGATCATGTTATACGGACAATGCAGAGTGTATGTATACCTCACTTACATGCACGATGTTTTATCTTTAAAGCATGCCATAAGTGTCGATTGTCTTTAGTTCGGTGAAGATCTTTGGCTAAAGAGGGCCCTTGAGGATTTGATCACAACTTAGGGTTACTTGTTACATCGAACCAATGTTTGGAGGAATTTCGGTAACATCTTTTCGCTCTTCTCTAGTATACTAACTGATCTTATCTACATTCCTAAAGCACCCTTAAATGCGAGTTATTAGGAATGTAGTTAAGATTAGTCTTAGGGGACATATTGGAGAAATGCTAGGAGATACAGTTGAAATTTCTCCAGACACCGGTTTCATGTAACAACATTATGATCAAATCTTCAAGGATGAGCTATCAAGTGAAAACCCTAATCAAAATACAAACACCATTAAAATCAGATTATAATTGTTGGGTGGTTTTATTTTATTTCTATAAATTGTCATAGACAAGTTTTGGATTAGTTTGAGGAACTCATATTACTCTCGATACAAGAACAGAGTGAGAGAGTTCCTTGATTGAGCATTTCATGACGATAGGAAGTCATTCAGATAAGAAGGCAAATTCGACAAGACTTTTTGCCCATGTAGGAAGTGCTTGAATGGATATTCACATGATAGGGACACTGTATTCGAGTACATGATTTGCAACTGTTGGTGGTAGCATTATACTAAATGTATTGCTTATGGAGAGGAT
This sequence comes from Thalassia testudinum, assembly GCA_037157565.1. NCBI lineage: Eukaryota > Viridiplantae > Streptophyta > Magnoliopsida > Alismatales > Hydrocharitaceae > Thalassia > Thalassia testudinum. Next base: position 52,916,602 of record JAZHRO010000025.1, on the reverse strand, counting down.
CTTACAAAGGAAGACAGACGATCTCCGATAGATTTTGATGAGTTTGCTGTGGATATTGAAGCCGATGACATCGATGAAATGCTTGATGAAATGAGAGCAGGAGTTGAAGATCCAGCTAATGGAAAACTTCTAATTAGTTCTATGATACTATTAAGGTGGCGGATGAATCTATTGCTCTTGGTATCACGCCCATTTTGAGATTGTCATTTCTTTCAAAGTTATTTCGGATGAAGGTTATGAATAGAGCGACCTCTAAATTGATGTCTAAGGTGCTTGAATTCATTAGAGAGCTTTTAAAAAATTCGAAAGGTTATCCACAGACATGGTATAAAGAAAAGAAACAGGTTAGTGTACTTGATTTAAATTGTGAGAAAATTAATGCATGTCCAAATGATTGCGTGTTGTGTAGAAATGAATATGCAGAGTTGAGTAGTTGTCCACAGTGTGGTGTGAATAGATATAAAGTGGGAAAATCACTAAATACAAGGGCCAAAAAATAGGCTGAGAAGGTTCTATGTTACTTTTCATTGATTCCTAGGCTTCAATGCCTTTTTATTTCAAGTAGAACTGGGAATTTGATGACATGATATCAGGATAACAAGTCACGAGATGATCACATTTGTCATCTCGTAGATTCGAAGAGTGAAAAATGTTTGACAACACTCATTTAGCATTTGCAGAGGATGCAAGAAATGTCAGATTGGGTCTTGCAAGTGATGAGTTTAATCCTTTTAAGAATATGTACCCATCCTATTCAATTTGACCAGTCGTGATGGCAACTTACAACTTACCTTCATGGCTTTATATGCGATTGTCGTTTTTGATGTTGACTCTCCTCATCCTAGGTCTAAAGCAGCCAAGGAATGCAATAGACGTTTATCTTCATCTATTGATAAATAAAACTATTGTGGTATAACAACATTCATACATATGATGCACACAGAAAAGAATTCTTTAATATACATGCTACGTTATTGTGGATCATTAATGACTTCCCTGTATATGTAAATTTGTCAAGATGAAGTACAAAAGGGAAGTCTACTTATCCAGTATGTATAGATGACACTCATCATCTTCGACTACTTGAAAGCAACAAGTTCTACTATTCGGGACACCATAGATTCCTACCTGTTGAGCATAGATGGCGAACTGCGGTGTTTAAGGACAAGTTTGGTGGTAAAACTTGTCAATATTCTTCCAAGAATCCGAGGAATAAGCTTAGTACAAATTCAATAAGGTTGTCAAGTTTTTAAGTAATGGAGAAATTACAACTTGGCAACATACGATTAGGTTGTCTATTCAAGAAAGATTAAACAACTTTGAAACATTTGGGTTTTAAACAGAAGAGCATTTTCTTCATGAAACTCTAGTATTGGAAAAAGGTAACAATCTGACATAATCTTGATGTGATGCATATTGAGTAAAATATTATGGACAACATTTTAGATGTGTTCAACTTAACTGATAGTCCAAAGGATACAGTGAAGACGAGGAAAAACATGATAACCTTAGACATTCATCCAAAGTTAATATGTTATTGAAAAAGATGACGATTGTAACTTTCTGGAAGCCATTTACAACCAAAATAATCATCAACAGGAAAAAAATTTCACCTTCTTTAAAGAAGTACGGGTGCCAGATGGCTATTCTGTACAACTTTCTTTATGTGTAAATGAGGCTCAAAAGAAAATTAGTGGGTTAAAGAGTCACAACTCTCATATTTACATACAAGTCCTATTCGCACTAACTATTCATGGAGTGGTACCTGATCCAATTGTGGATTCATTTATAGAGATGAGCTGATATTTCAAAGCTATTTGTTCGAAGATATTAGATTCCGATGTATTAGGGTATTGGGATAAACAAATAGTCATCATATTATGTAAAATGAAGTAGATATTTCCTATGGTCTTCTTTGATGTCATGGTTCATTTAACTCTGCATCTTGAAAATGAAGCAAAAATTACTGAGCCTGTGTAATACAAATAGATGTATCTAGTTGAACAATTTCTAAAGAAACTAAAAGATTATGTGTTAAACAAGGCTAAACCTGAAGGATCTATTGTTGAAGGATATCTTGTAGATTAGTCCATTAACTTCTGTGTCATGTATATGGATGAGACAGATAATCAATTTAATCGATTACAAAGAAATTATGATGGAGGGTATAATGAAAATGATGAAGATTGTCTTTCCATATTTGATATTCCAAGAAGGTCTATCTTCCACATAGAATACAAATCAATCTCTGAAATAGATCACCATCTAGCTCACTTGTACATTCTAAGCAGATTCTGGAAGTTGATCCATTTTGTAATGAATTTAAGGAGTGTTCACATCCAGAAACACGTGAGGTTGACTTCCTCAAGTCATTTAAACAATGTGTTATTCAAATGAAAGAAGAGAATAACACTCGATGGGTGAAGGATTTTGACATAATATCCAATCAACCATTGAATTATGGACATTATCATTCAGGTTACATTATAAATGGATTCAGGTTTAGAGCAAAATCCCTAGATGATGTGAAGGCCACACAACATGCTGGTGTTGTTGTCAGTTGCGATTTAAGCACTGGTTGTGATGACTACTACAGACAAATCTAAGAAATTATTGAGATAAGCTTTAGATACAATGGTAGAGTTGTCATTTTCAAGTGCGATTGGTTCGATGTGTTCAAAGAAGGCATTGGCTTCAAGCTTAACAAGAAGCATGGTTTTATAAGTTTGAATAAGAATCATCGAATTCTTCATTCTTCTGAACCATTTATATTAGCATGTTGATGGGTGGGTTTTCGTGAAGAAAGCTAGGGCTTTGGGTAACCCATCTATAGGATCTGTAAAGCACAAGCACACTAGAAGGGGGGATGAATAGTATGGTAGATAAAAAATTGCAAGACAAAGCAAACCACAAAAATACATAAGATATATAGTGGTTCCCCTCACTTGGGTATTCCACTACCTAAGTCTCCCGACTTAGGATTTTTAACCTGATTCCCTCAACCTGGAGGGAATCAATTTACTAAAACCTGAGGTAATTAACAGGTTACCTCAACCCAATTACATGATATCAAAAAGAAATAAAGATGCAGGTGTAAGCAAGATGCAAATAAAAGCTTACAACAAATTCCTAAGTCTCCAACAAGTATATTGCTTAATAAAAGTATATAAATTAATTTAATGAGAATACTAAGGCGTAAACAAATGATTGAACAATGAAGAACACGATCGCCTTTGATGACTTGTTGCAAATGGAGAGAGGCTTTGAGAGGAATGCAACAAATCAAGCTCCTTTTTAGTTAGAATAATTGAAAATTTGAGGTGTAGGCAAGGATAGTATTTTTTTGGCTTCTTAGTTGTGTGCAAAAGACACTCAAAGAGTGCTTATATAAGCCACTAAACACCTTCTTAGTTTACTAGTCGTTAGGGGCAATTTAGGAAGATTAGAAAAAGGTTTAATTACAAAATAGCCGTTCAGATTGGTCACAATGATTAGTTGGTATCGGTAGTAAACTTTTGGTACTGGTACTGACTACCTACAGTCAACCCAACTAAGTCACTAGGTACCGGTACTCATGATGAGTACTAGTATTTGTGCCTCACAGATTTGGGTCCAGTGACCTACATGTACCGGTACTAGTGATTAGTATCGGTACTTGTAAGGTCCAAGTAAAACCAAGTGCATAAACTGTGACCACTTGGTACCGGTACTAATGATGAGTATCGATACTTATTGTTCATAGTTTGGGACTTAGGCCTAAACCTATGCCTAGCATGTACCGGTACTTATGACTAGTACCGGTACTTGCTACAAGTACCAAATATTATAAGTGTAAGTCAATTTTTAGAGTTATCCCATCTACTATATATGACTTTATTTTGAAAGAATCGATTTTGAGTTTTGAAACGAATGAATCAATGATATTCTGAACCCTAATTATCTCTACTTTGATTTTAACTCCTAGATTATGTTTTTTTTTTTTTTGAAAAGAAAATGAGTGCTATCGAATCGCCGATAGCATTCCAGGAGAGCATTTATTGATTATATGAAAGAAATGAATTACATGAGTGAACCCCACTGATGTATGAGATTTCAGCAATTGTTTACAATATTATCCACATTCACTGGTCTCTCCTGAAACAAACTCTCATTTCTAGCTCTCCACACCGACCATAGCACAGCCACCATGGGAAAATATGGCTTATTCAACCTCAAAAAGGAACTCCAAAGATTATCACATGTGGGAATAGTTTCCCTGCAGACCTTCCTCCAAATTCAATCTGTTATCATGCATGTGGAGAAAATATGAAGACTGGAGTCATTGTGCATCCCACACAAATGGTAGAAATGAGTAGGGGTGCCCATTCTCCTATGTATCATATCTCCCGTTATCAAACCATCTCTTCTGCACAACCACAAAAAGATTTATACCTTCAATGGTACTTTCAATTTCCATAGCTTCTTCCCAATCTCATCCACCTCTGCCGACTTGGAAGAAAGCATGAGTTTCTCATAGGCAACCGCTAATGAGAAGGCCCCATCCCATTTATATGTATCACACTCCTCTGGCGTAGGTCTAAAAGCAGCAAGTTCCTACAGGAGGCGTTCATTTTCTGCCCATGTTCTTGTTCCATGGCCATTCCCCACCTCATTATTTAACATCCAAATCTCAGAAGTCGTGTCCCAATAGTCACACACCAAGGCATTTTTATCAGTAGCAGCCGAAAAAGCAAGAGGGTACCTATCCTTTATCACCCCACTAGGAAACCATTTTTCCAACCAGAATTTAAAGCTTCTCCAGTCACCTAAAATAGATTTGAATAAATTCCAGTTATTAGCCAAGGCACACACCACTAGGATCAGAAGGGAGACGACTTATAAGGATTCAAGCAACTCTTGTCATCATTTGCCACCCCATAACTATCATGGATGATTTCTGTCTAAGACTTTGTTCCCCTTGTAGCAATCGAACTGCCCATTTCAACAACAGAGCATCATTAAACTCTTTGAGAGATCTGATTCCCATGTCACCATACATCTTAGGTGAACATATTGAATCCCATTTAACAGGTTGGAGGAAGGCACCTTGGTGAGAAGCCCCTTTCTAGAAGAACCTTTTGCGCATAATGTCAAGTTTTTTCCAAATTGACTTTGGAGCTCGGAGAACCGAGAAGAAGAAGACTGGAATGGATGTGATAACTGAATTTAATAAGATGTACCTCCCCCCTTTCGACAAGTAGTAGCTGCTCCAGCCTTCTAGCTTTGTAGCTGCCTTCTCAAAGAGAAAAGTCCAATCAGTTTTCTTCATTTTTGTGCACTTCAGTGGTAACCCCAGGTATTTGATTGGCAGTGATGTCATAGGTGTGCCCAGGATGGTGGAGATGTCACTTTGGTCTGTACCGTTCATACCAAAGTAGACCAAGGAGGATTTGCTTCCATTTAATTTCAAACCAAAGATCTCATTGAATATGTTGACCATATAATATAGTGCCTGTGCTTCCCTCTTCCCACCTTCCACAAAAAAATAGTGTCATCCTCATAGTGAAGAATGGGGGCCAAAGCCCTTCTGTTTGTCATCGAATATCCCCTTATCATCCCATCAGCTGCCAACTTGCAAGCATATCTTGCCAAGGTATCCACTGCAAAATTGAAGATCAATGGGGCTAAGGAGCAACCTTGTCGTACCCCACACTGAGGCTGGATCCAGGATCGACATGGCTTCCCATTTATCAAAGGGGAATAGGAAGCAGTCGTGATGCACCGTTTCACCCATTGTATCCAAAGAGGGGGGGAATTTTCTCCTTTTAAGAATTTCCCATATATACGGCCAAGAAATTGAGTCATAAGCTCTAGTGAAGTCTATCTTCCATAGGAAGGCCTTGGATTTTCTCCTATGCCATCTCATCACCATTTCTTGAGCCATGATGAATGCTTCCTGCAGTGACCTCCTAGGTAAGAAAGTAGATTGGACAGGCATAATCAAATCTTGCAGTACATCACGAATTCTGTTAGCTAGGATCTTGCTGATGATAAGATAAATGGAATTCGACAAAGCAATAGGCCTGTAATATGAAAATTGCTTCGCACCTAACTTCTTTGGTAACAAGAACAAATAAGACTTATTCAGTCTTTCAAAACCAAAGTTGCCATTTTCAAACTCATGTATAACTTCCGTCACATCCTTCTTAAGAACATTCCACATTTCCTTGTAGAAGAAGACTTGTACCCCATCTGGTCCTGGAGCTCCCTTATTATTTAAGCCTTTGATAGCTTCCATTATTTCATGTTCAGTAAAAGGGGCAACCAATATAGCAGCTTGTTCACTGTTGACACACAGAAAATCAGCCGCAGCCATCCTCCAGGAGCCTTTTGGCGCAGCCTTGGTTGCTTCTTGAAAGTAATGGCCAACTTCAAATCTTATTTCACGAGTGGAGGTAATGGTTCTCTCGCCCACTTTAATAGAAGAGATGAGATTGAATCTTCTCCTAGCACTAGCAGTAAGATGAAAGAATTTTGTATTGGCATCGCCTTCCTTGAGCCACAGTTGTCTAGACCTCTCACTCCAATCCATCTCTTTCTTTAAGTCCTCCTCCCCGATGACCTGCTGCAGACATTTCCTTTGCTCATGCTCCTGGGCACTTAGAACCACCCTTCATTCCTTTAAGTCGAGCCTTTGGACCTCAGCCAGTGCCTCAGGTCTCTTCTGCTCTCTAATAGCCACCACTGTCTACCCATATTCCTTCAACATTGTACGCATATCTGCCAGCTTTAGTGCAAGTTGCTATGTAGCCGAGCTTGTAACAGTCTTATTTTGCCACCAGCTGGATAGCATGTCCGCAAACCCCTCTTCTTTGAACCAAGACTTTTTAAGCTTGAAGTATGAACCAACATTTGCACTCACTCCACAATCCCACACAATGGGTGTGTGATCAGAGAATGGCCTGTCAAGGCTCATAGCAGAGGATAGGTGAAATCTTTCCAAGAGGCTAGGGTTGCCAAAGAACCTATCCAACCTTGATACCAGTCCATTGCCATTTCTCCAGGTGAATTCAACCCCACTGACAGGGTATTCAGTGATACCCAAGCTCTGCATACTCAGTTGAAACCCAGCCATTGCACCATTAGTACTACCATCAGGTCTGTCTCCACTTGATAAAGAACAGTTGAAGTCACCACCAACAAGCCATGGCACCTCTTGCACTTTCTGATGCACTATTGACAGGTCCTCCCACAGCTCCACTGGACCAGCTGCTGCACAAGGTCCATATACACAAGAGATGAACCAATTCAGATCACCTTGAAGGTTCTGACATCTACAAGTAAGCAAATGTCTGTCACGGTGGATTTTAATCACTTTAAGGTTGGATGTTTTCCACTATATTGCCATCCCACCAGATTTGCCAATTGTAGCCATCTCCACACAGTCTGCTCTCCCAGATTATCTTAGAGAGTCCCAGACAGGGCCATTTTCATCCTCCTAATGTGTCTCTTGAATAAGAGCACAATCAATCTCCAACTCCACAAGATATTTGATAAGAGACGCCCTTCTCACTTTATTATGCAACCCACTCACATTCCATGTTAAGACTCTCATCCCTTGCATGGATGATCCCCTTGAGCCAAAATCTCCACGCATTCAACCATGATGGACTTTGCAACAATTTCCTCTTCTATGGGACTCAAGTTCTCCTTCCTTCGCCTCCTAAGCATGTAAGGAGAGAACCCAACCCCCCTCTTTTAGCTGGTCCCTTTCCCGAACTTCAGATCATCAGGTGCAGGGAAAGGCATTTGATTCACATCCCTAAGGACACTTCTTCCTTGTTGTTTGCTATCTCCTCCCCCGACTTCATTTCCTTACAACTGGTGGATTTGCCAGGATCCACAAGTGTTTGATTAGCACTCCCCATGATAGTGTCATTAGCCATAGTCATCTGATCCCTCTCTAAGACATCCTTGTAGCAGTCTTTCCTCTTCTTTGGTTTAGGTGCATCATCTGAGAGCTTACGACCCTCCAGTTCATCCTGTTGTACCTCACCAGATCTATCAACAGACGTCTTATCTTGACCCGATTCTGGTAATAAAAATTCTTTCCCTACCACTGATAGGAGAATAAGCCACGAAGAGCCCCCACACCAGAGGATGATTTTATCAGGCAGTGACCCACTTCTAAAACCCTCAGCCTCGAATTGTAGCAAACAGACATCACCTTCCCCGATTGTAATTTCACTATCTTCACTAATAGATGCAAAGCCAAAAATCATCTTGGAGACCACCCCTTTAGATCTCAGATGCAGAGGCAATCCCTTGATCGCAAGGGTCACCCTCCTAGTACCCATTCTCTGAGGGGGCCGATTAGGAAGTGCCCCATCAAAGGGAGAGACCAGCCTCCATGGCACACTGATGTTCTTGAAGGTACTCGAGCGAAAGCGTAGCCTTTCCACATCTATCATCCCCAGACCGAAAACAAGAAAATGGATCTGGGATAGCACGACAACCTTCCAACCCAATGAAACAAGGGATTGGGAACTCACCAGTTGATGGAACCTTTCAATAGAAGGATTGCCAGTCATAACTTCGCCGATCAGAGCACCCCTCAGCACCATCTTCGCAAAAATAATATCCTCTGAGAATGGGATCTCCACATCAATCGTGTGGCCACCTAGCACTGGCAGCGGGGGCAGCTAGGGCTCCTTCAGAACCTCCTGTTTTTGGCGTGGAGGGTTCATCTTCATGCATTGCAGCCTCACCCTTGTGCACGAATCATGTTTGTGATCATCTCCCCCACACACCAAGCAGACAAGGGGACTACTACACACCGCAACCATATGCCCTCTTCATCTGCACCTATAGCTCAGAACCTCTCCGTTCGTCATCCTCCTGCCCTCTCTCAAAGAAAATCTAGTTGCCATAACCTCACAAGACTGCCATCTTCTCTCCCTCCTCCAATTTCTTGGTCTCCACATCTTCCAAACACCCTCATCCCCAACCCTAGCCGCACCCTCACCTTCTTCTCCCGTCGCACGTCGCCACTCTTTCTCCCTCTCCATCCGCCCTCCTTTCTAACCCTCCTCAACTCCTAGATTATGTTTTACTTGTTAGGAGACATACAAAGATTCTAAAATACATTGAATACAACAAAAACTATAGTCTTCTAGTCTTCTTCCTTCATATGCTATCTTGCTGTTTGCATCCACAGATTCTTTTGACCTGTAATACTTGATAAACTCATTAGATTTTAAAATAATTTTGTTAACACCAAAATATAGAAGAGAGATGGAACTAGGTTCCAACACCGTCGTCGTAGTCGCAAAACTCGCTATCAAATAAAATTTATAACTGAAACTCGAAAGGGAGTCCTGAGTCGAACACGGGGAGGCAACATTTGGTTTTGTGAAATCCATGCTTCGGTTTTATTTCTTTTTGTTGTTTTTATCTTGTGTAATTTTTTTTTGTACTTTTATAAGGCAAGAGATCAGGTCGAAATAATTTCTACCTAATCTACTTGCAAGGAGAGAGAGAGGGAGAGAGAGAAACAATCACATATACTTTCAAAACAAATGTTTGCTACTACTATCGATAAGAAAGTGAAAAACTACTCTAGAAAAAGATAGACAGTGGATAGAGGAATCCCCTTTGATTGTCGCTTGGAGGACGACTCGCTTTGACGGTGCTTGAACGACGATGGTGAGGAGCGGGACGAAGGAGAACAGTGTCGGAGGACGGAGGGTGTGACAAGACGGCATCGCGGCGAGGATCTACTTCCCAAAGTGATGAGAGGATGACTACGGGATGCTCCATGAATGGGGATGACAGGAGGGAAAAATGTTGGTTTTCTACACTAGAGGAGCATCCCGGGCTTGGGACAAGTTCTCTCTAGAGCCTTGGAGGTGGTGAGGGGAAGAAAGGAAGAGATGAAGGTGGATGAAGGGGTGTTGGTCCTTTTATAGTGGAAGGGGAGAGGACAATTCGTATATAGGGCATTTAGTGACATCAAAGGCATCACTGAAGCTCTGCTCTAAAAGTCGCTGAAGGTCGCCAACTCACGCTCGCTTGCAGCTGTGCTCGTGCGCTCGCTTCCTCACCGTCAGATGCTTGATCGATGATCACAATCACGTGAAGATCGCGCGCTCAGCTGGTGCGCCAGATTAGGTGTCGAACTGGGAGTGCAATCGCGCGTGTGCATGCAGTCGCATTCGTTGCGCCGCGTGGCGAGGTCTGCGCCACTCGATCCAATTGGGCAGCTTAATTTAGCTACTCACTCGTACTATGCTGAGAGGGGGTGTGGCGGATTTCGAACCTGCGTCCTCTCTTTGAGAGTGTCGCTCGTCACCAATGCACCATCGCCATTGATTATCGCGAAGATCAACCGAGGCGCAATCACTCACAGCCGTTGGATGGAGATCCAACGACTGTGAGCTCTTGAAGAGTGTAGGCTGTAGGAAGAGAGGTGACGTGGCTTCACTAGAGCCATCGGATGGAGATCCAACGGCCTAAATCTCGTGAGGGAAGGGGCCTTTGAAGAGGGGCGATTGCTGAGGGTGGTTGGGATGGTGTCATGTGGCGCCATTCTGGCCGTCCATCTTCTATGCTTTGTAGATGAGGCCACGGATGTTGGATTGGGTTGAATTTTGCACTGTTGGGCTACGATCGTCGATCCGAATTCATCTATGCAGTCGGATTTAGTATCTGAGGTTCTAATTGGAGCCACCTTACCCCTTGGCTTTTAATCTTGCTCGGACTGCATAATGTGCTACGAAACTTCGATCAAGACGATTTCGGAGGCGTTGGACTCCGATTGTCATCTTGATCAGATCTGTACAGTCGTATCGTCAATTCAAGATCCCAAAATAATTCTCCTCTCCAAGCCATAAAAGGACACAAATTAACCTAAACTTTATACAAACTATTCTAAATGCAGAATGATGCATGCTATGTGATATTTATAATATGGAATGTATATCTAAGCTTAGCAACATGCATATATAGGCATTTTATCCTAAATGGATGTGTCTACATCACATGTCAAGTGTCTCAAGTCTTCTACATCCCTAACAACAATAGAAATGGATGGATTATACCCGTTCGAACAATTCCACGTGAATATTTTGACAAGCAAAAGGGTGTCGAACTGATATAGAAGCAAATGCTTATTAAGAACACTTACGAGAAGTTGGTCCAGGTGCAATGGATATTGATATATAAGATATAATTATCTTTTATACCATTTCTTTTTTTATTATAATGTACCAAAGCAATATGTTATTTAGATGAAATGGATCTTGAAGTAATAGATCACACTTCAATTAGAGCATGTACCCCGAGACAGGGCTTACAATGTTAATCAATCTTCCTCAAAACTCCCATTGGTATTAAAAAAAGAAAAAAGAAAGAAAAGAAAAGAAATCCTCAGACAAGGCCTTGATAAATAATCCTACAAAATTTAACCATGCATTATATTTTGCTGTAGTTTAAATGTTATTCTCAAAATTAGCTTTCTAGAAGAAACCCATAGAGGATGATGTAAAAACAAAAATACAAATTTGTATTCTCTACAATAAGTTGGCATTAGATTAAAAGCTGAAAAGCTAATTTATACCCATCTCCATCACAATTCCAAACCTACAGTGCACTGGTTACTCAGCCCACGCCCTTTTTAACTGAAATAGTTTTAATCACATTGTTTACGTTTATGTTTATTATTTACTTTTGATTCATTGTTCATGTGCCTACTTTTACTTTTGATTATTTATGTTTCATAAGATGTGGGATGCGTGGTTTTCTTCATAAGGATTTTGGAAAATATCCATAATCGAGGGGAAAATTTGCTGAATTTTTTCCTACTTTATATTATATTTATTTGTTTCTTTATATTTATACAAATACTAATTTTTTAATGCATATGCAGATGAAAGTAAAGAAATATACTAATAGATGCAAGGGTGACCAGGCCACCTTAGCGGGTAGGGATGAGACCCAGCCTCCTTCCACACAGTCACCCTACACCCAACCTCCCCAATCCATCCTTGAGTATGTCCCTCTCAGTGCTCCCCACGGACACCCCATCGTCATGGTACCTAATCCCAGATTTACGAGCTCTCGTAAATATCTTTGACCTGGTCATCTTGCCCGATAGTACCAGGATAAGGGCTATAAGGTGGTCACCCTTGTAGTGCGAGAGCCAGAGCCAGAGGTTGTCACCCACTACCCTGACGACGATGAGGATGAGGACGAGGATGAGGACGAGTACGAGGGCGACGATGGCGGCAATGATGATGGCGAGAGGGAGGGTGAGGACAATGATGTTGAGGTATAACAGACACCTCAGTAGGACCCTCAGGTTGAAACAGGGACCAGTTCTGGTAAGAATTGTGGGTAAAATCTTATTTATATTCAACATTTAATTATTGAAATTTGTTGTAATGTTTCAATTTTTATTATATTTTTCTTATTAGGTAGGAAAAAAAAAGGAAGGAGTCTGACAAGAAATGCAAATCTAGATACACTTCCAAAGGAGACAAGGATCAAAGTGCATATGAACAAAGTTGGAGAACCTCCAGACCATCCTCCTTCCACTAGTAGACTGTCTAGGATGGTAAAGGAGCTCATCCTCCTTTCTTATTTTGACTGGAGGAGGGTGCCAAAGGAGGTGAAGAGGCAACTTATTTGTAATATGGAGGTAAATAGTTCTTAACATATCTATAGTTTAGTTCAATCATATTTAATTCATTCATATCATTTTTTAATATAGGCAATTTTTTATTGGGGTGACGATCCGAATGTCACTAAGTATATCCTTAATCATGCCACGAGACGGCATTGTGATTGGAGGAAGGCGACAAAGAGACAAGTAAAATATGTAATATTATCAATTTTTATATTATTTACTTAATGAATTTCTTTTGACATTTTATTTGTATAATTTAGTTTTATAATAAAATGTTGTCACATGAATAGGAATTGAGGAACGTGCCTCTTATAGGGTAAATATATGGAAAGATTGTTGTGAGCATTGGAATAAGCTTAAGATGAAGGTAAATACAAATACTTCTAAGGGTATTTTGTAATAAATGATTTAATTATTTTCTTATTATAATATGTTATACGTACAGGATCAGGCAAAGAAGAACAAGGCCAATAGGGCCAAAACTCCATCACAGACCCACTCTTTGGATCAAATGAGTATAAATAGAGTTAAGGCAAAATATGTAAGTAATTTCTTATTATTTTACTTCTACATTTCTAATTAAAGTGTTAGTTATTAGTATTACTTGCAATTTGAAATATTTAAAGGCACATTCACATGATGGTGCCACGCTCGACCAGGTTGGTGTCTATGAGATTACTCATAGCAATGTCACCACCGACGGTGGGTGAATATAGATACATGAGCCATACCAGACAAAGCATGTAAGTAACATTTAATTATCAATTCATTTAAATTTTATACTTATTTCTATATGACAATAAATTGCTGAGTGTAATTTAATTTGTAATTTGTAGGGAGAAATGATGAACTTAATCAATCCCCTTACTCCAGATGCCCCTCTAGGACTCAGCAGCAACCTCCTACCACACTTAAGGAGGCTTTTAAGAGTGTCATGCCTCCAGAGCACGGAGGCTTCATTCGTAGTGGGGGGAGGAGTCAGACGATCTCTAGCTAGTATGGGTGAAAGGGCTCATTGTCGGCAGTTGTTGTCGAGTAGTTGCAGACACAGGTTCATACATTGCAGCAGGAAAATCGGCAAACGCAGTAGCAGCTCTACAATGTTACCTTACAGCTCAAGCAGCAAACTCAAGCTTGGCAAGATGCCAAGCAGTTCATGGAGCAACAGAGGCAGGTGATGGAGCAGCATAGAACGGAGATGCAGGAGATGATGACATTTTTATGGGGTGGCGGTTCGGATCACACTTCTTGTCACTACCTGCCTCGTAGAGACGACGATGACTTCGGTGGTGGCGGAGTAGGACACAGGGTAGGAACTACGACATAGGTTTACATTACTTTTGTATTTACGTAGCTAAGTTCATATGTATTTTGCTTAGTTAGGTTCACATATTTGTATTAGTTATATGTATATTTTGACATTATGACATAACTCTTTTGATTAGTGTGAAACTATTTTTTATTATTCTATATTGTGATATGTCAACTACTTTTGATTAGCATTTGTAGGTATTATAGATTAACACATCTATAATACCTACATTTTATATAATTAAAAAAGAAATGCTCTATATGCGATGATTTTAAGTTAAAACCATCGTGTATAGTAATCAAACGACGATTCTTAAACTGCCGTCTATATCACCTAACCACCGCATAACATCAAATCTAGTTCATTCAAAATGTACTGGGGCCTCCTCTGACGATCCTTTACATGACGGTTGGTTTGGAAACCATTGTTTAGTGACATACACAATGGTTAGAAAACCATCATGTAATGTTAACGCGGGAATAAACATGGACAAATTAATGGAATAAACGATGGCTAGCTACCCGCCGTTACGCGTAAGACATAACGGTTTGCTGTGAAATTGTTGTATAAATCAATTAGACGACAGTTATAGCAACCATCATCTATTCTTTAGTATATATGATGGTTATCCAATGTAACCGTCGTATATACACTAACGCAACACACCTTTTTGCAATGGCATTATACAACGGTTTTGAATGTTTATGAAGTGGTTTTCAACTATCACAAAAAGGGGTCATTCCTATAGTGAGGTTGAACTCCTGTAGTAGCAGAATCCATCTGACAAGCCTAGGTTGGGTGTCTTTCTTAGCAAGCAAGTGCCTTAAGGCAAAATGATCGGTGTACACCACAACCTTAGATCCCAATAGATATGACCTAAACTTTTCCAAAGCAAAAACTACCACAAGAAGCACTTTTTCCGTTACAGTGTAGTTTTGTTGTGGAGCAGTGAGGGTCTTGCTAGCATAATAAAGGATGCAAAGTTTTTTTATCAACCCTCTGACCAAGGACCGCTCCCACGACAAAATCTGATGCATCGCACATCAACTCGAATGGGAGGCTCCAATTGGGTGCTTAAAGAATAGGCACAATCATGAGGGCCTCCTTTAAGACTTGGAAGGCCTCAACACACTTTTCATCAAAAGCGAAGGTAGTGTCCTTCTCCAATAGGTCACAAAGCAGCCTGGAAATCTTACTAAAATCCTTAATAATGCACCTATAAAAGCCTTCATAGCCCAGAAATAATCAAATCTGCTTGACAATGGTGGCCGGTGGGAGCTTAGAGATGGACTCAATCTTGGCTTTGTCAACTTCTAAGGCCCTCTCAGACACTACATGCCCTAGAACAATTCCCTGTTGTACCATGAAATGGTTTTTCTCCCAACTAAGCACCAATCCTGTCTCTTCACAGCAGGTGAGAACTTTTTCTAAACGCGAAAGACAATGGTCAAAAGATGTGTTGTAGATGGAAAAGCCATCCATGACAAGCTCTACAAACTCATCTATGTCCAAAAAGATGGACATCGTACACCACTGGAATGTCCCCAAAGCATTACATAGTTCAAATGGCATCTGGTGGAAAGCAAATGTGTTGTAAGGACTCGTAAAAGTAGTACGCTCCTGATCATCTGGAAAGATGACAATTTGATTGTACCCAGAATACCCATCGAGAAAACATTACTACTTATTCCTTGCTAACTTCTCCAGTATCTAATCAATAAATGACAAAGGAAAATGGTCTTTCTAGGTCGTGGTGTTTAGGCGGTGGTAATCAATACAAACGTTCCAGCTAGTTGATGGTCTGGTGGTGATGAGGAGCAAAAAACGCTCTTAGACCCAAAACTCCGCAGACAACCTTGCAGAGGATCCAGCTACCTGATTATAGGGTAAGCAGGCAGGACCGGTATCACCCGTCTCACTTGCGACAGGACAGACCCAAACCGGGATCCACCTAATCTGCCAAAAGATTCAGTGTAGTCAAGACCGAAGATATGACAAGATGGAAGTGACCACCTAGGTCCCAACAGCAGACATGCCGTCTGACTGAAAGGGCCCTAGAGTCCCCTAGGCTAGAGGTCTTTCCATGTTATAAATAAAGAGAGAGGTCCCAAGGAAAGGGGGCCGCGAGGGAGAAAAATCTTGTAACCTCTCAAACTCTAGTGCATAGTTGGCAGTATCATCCTTGATGATAACATCACCATGAGCCATAACTAGCTTTAATTAATCAAAATCAATTGACAAAAGCTCCCACATAATCGCCTGAGAGCTATAACTCGCTTAATATCCATTCTAAGAAGAGTGCATTAAATCCGGGTTAATTCTGTAGTTTTAACAGCATATCATGAATGCAGAATAATCACGAGATTTTCTAGGGGTTAATTGAAGGTCTAATGAGCATTAAAGTATAATAAGAGGGTTCATGTAGACAAAAATAGAGTTTCACGCATTTCGAGAACTAATACAACTCCTGAAATCTTAATTTCTGATCTGCTTAAATAACAGAGGTTTTGGTCAAGATAAAATCCATCTAAACCTTCTAAAATTCATATAAAAATATTCAATAACGTTTGGTATCCTTGATTTAACCATTGGAGCCCATTTTAACCTTAAACAAAGTCACATACATAATTCTACCCTAATTTAAGTTTTTACATAAATTACCTAACCAAACTTTGTCAAAACTCAAATCCAACTTCACCATCAGATTCCTTGGGTCCAAATTATGTTTGTATCAAAATTTGGGCCTAATCAGAGTTCATCTTGACCTAGTTTACATTTTAGTCCAGTCAGACTCTTTCTCTCTCACATACAGCCCTAGCTTTTGAAATCCTTGCAATCAGGTCCCTAACTTTCTCATCATTCTTTGCAAATGGGTCCCTACCGCCATTGGTGTGAGCACATCAAGCTCCATTGAGATTCAGGTAAGGATTTCTCGCTCGATTCTCAATCAAACTCTCTTAAAATTGAAAGGGAGATTCCTTGAGAAATTCCTTTCTAAATGAACCCAACCATAGACCTTGATTCCTTCCCAATCTCCCATGCGAATGCATGGAAGATGTGGGTATCCTATGTGTGTGAAATAGCTGGAGTTTGTGAGCTTGTTTCCAAGCTTGGAACTCCTCTCTTAGGCCTATAAAAAGACCCAGGACAAGAATCCGTTCTTCCTTAGCTAGGTACAAGGCCAATAACCCTCTTCTTTCCCTATCACCGAACTCCTCCGACCTAGGCTTCAGCAACCTCCCCTCGCCATCATCCTACTGACGGCCAAAGGCCAAATTGGCCCATCCTTCTTCTCCCTCATCATCTTCTGCGTCTCGCCAGCCACAGCGAGGGCAACCTCCCCCTTTCCTCGCCGCCGTCTCCCTCAACTGAGCAAGCTTCTTCCATGACACTGGCAATCACACTAGCATTCGTAATCCTCCCCATTCGTCCTTTAGAATAGGTTCAAACTTCTCTCCTTCTCCAGATCTTTTCTACCTCCTCTCTTTTCTATTTCGATCGACTAACTGCCCTTCACCCCTCCATCTTCCCCACGACCGGCCGAGATCTAGCGACACCCCTTCGATGCAACACACCACCAAATGTCCAGCTACCACCTTCAGATGTTCTGCCACACCTCACCAAACAAAACCCCCTACCTAATTCCATGTTTCCTCCACCAAAAATGCCCATCAAACTCAAGCTCCGCCGCAGACCTTCTCTACCTCCGTCCGGCCACTACACACTTTAATTCACAATGAAACCACCACCACCACCGTCGCCATCACTTGGCGAGTCTCCTGAGCTATTCTAACGTGGTCGTGAGGCCTTATTTCATGTTTCAGGTGATCGTCACCACACGCTGTCTCCTTCATCATCTCTGACGATGTTTGCCTCTCTCCCACTGGCATATACCCTGCCACTACTCCCAGGCGCTGCGAAAGTGAATCACGAAGCTGCCCAGGTTCTCAATCGAAGGACCCAGTAGCTGCAACAAACCCAATTGAGTGAAGCACGCACTGCGGCTTTGCGCGAAGAAGCCATGGTGCTTTAGTGCCACATCGTGGGAATACCAGGCACCAATAGTGGATAAAAAGAATTTGTGTTGTGGCTTCTTCACCCAAGCACCGGGGGTCGAGTCCCCATACACCCTCTCACCAATTACCTGCCTATGCGCACTCATTGCTTGCGACCGCACGCCTGCAAGCCTAGACCCTGGTCAGACCTGTTTACTCGAATTTGCTTACCCATATCCGGATTCAAATAGCCCTTGGTTGAGAGAGAAAGGAAGAGTTTGTGAGGAGGAGGGTGGAGGGTTTTGCTTTGCCCACAGCCCCTGTGCGACCCTTAGCCACTGAGGAGAGGCTGTACTCTGTGCTTGAAGAAGAAGAAGGCCTTGAAGCCTTAAGTCTCTGAAGGCTTGTGAAGAAGGTAGGAAGGCATTCAAGAAAGAAGAAGAGAAGAAGTCTCTGAAGAGCCTTGTGCTCTGTTAAGACTTTTGATTGAGTTGATGCTGAACACTGTTGACTTATTTGGTTACATTGAATGGTTGGGATATATGCTTAAATAAACTAGAATAATTGGTGATTTAAATCACCATTCTTTTGTCTTCTTGATTTCTTTTTATCCCAATGAGTGTTTAAGATACTTTTTCTCCTTATTGAATATGTTTTTGAGTATTTGATTCATTGAATGTCTTCTATAGCATCTGTTTATTGTGCTCATTCATTTCAATTCAATGTTAGTGTTGTGAATTTCATATTTGCTCCCTGTGATCGACCTCAGACTCTTTAGGATTCAGAGTTATAAATTTAATTATTTTCGAGCGATTGAGGCTTTGCTATGATGATTACTCCTTAAAACTCCTCTACAGCCCATTAATAATCCTCCCCCCAGACGTACACCCCTTGCGGTGGAACTAGGCTACCAAATCCCTTATCTCCCATGTGATTGTGTAATGTTCGTTGGGTCGAGCCCTCCTATCGCAATCCCCCTAGCGATGGATGCCCATGGTTATGTAGTGTTCCCAGCCTTTACAAATCTTTTGGTGGCCATCTGAGGTTGGTCAAATGGCGCTGTCTGTGGAAGCATCAACACATCACTCTTTTGAGCATCTCGTTGCTGGGAGGAGCTGCCCTTCTGGCACCCTACCTCAACCTCCCTAAGCAAGAACTTCTACGGTGGTCTTAACCACTCACGGCCCCACTTGCACCTCCTCCCTCCTCAGGGGGGGCCCGGTTGGGATTCGGCATCTCCATGCCCCGACGACACTCTTGGCACGCTGATCCCAGTAAAGGGAAGCAAGCATGCCTCGGCCGATGGCTTGAGGCCTCGAAGCAATCCCCTTTCCCCGTAGTGCAGACTAGGGAAGGGGGATATGAAGTTGATGTCGGCAGCCTTGGGCATACGCTCCTGTGTGTATCTCCTGCCGACTTGAAAAGGGGGCTTGAGGTCTTGCTATAACTAAGCCAGTCAAGGCCCGACGCGGAGGGAAGGCAAACCCTAACCGTGTCTTTGGGAGCCACCCCCGAGCGAGGTCAGCACACAGTCACCCTATTAGGAGACCTCGCCAAGCGCTTTCAATTGTGCCTGCTCGATGCAGGCCCGCCTTCAGTCCGTCAACCTACCGGCCGGATAGGTCGTCGGCTCCCCAAGGCATGGAAAATAAGTCCTAGGAGCGATTCGCCGAGCATCGAAGGACTAAAGGCAACCTCAAGAGGTTGTTGAGAGTCGGGCGCTAGAAGACTGAGCCCTTTTGGTCCTACCTAGATCAAGTCGAGGCTCCACACTTCTGGAGAAGAAGGCCCCTAGTGCAAAAAATTGGCATGATTTGAAATTAGGGTTTTAAATCATTGTTACACGTTAAATTGCAATCACTTTTAAATTTATAACCTAGATAATGGCTCTAAGGTCGTCCAAGGAGGCAACCTTTTGCAAAAATCAATCTCTTACTTGGACATGAAACTCAACTTTCTTTTTGGTATTTTTGCATATATAATTTTTATGGCTTTGAATAATAAGGCAATCACACTTTTAAAGAGGGAAAGGGGCTAACACCTATAAGATAAACCTAAGGAGACAAGAATAACCTCTCCCTAAGCTCACTCTAGGCACGTGGAGGCCTAGAGTAATTAGGGAGGGGGAGGGAAAAAGTGCTAGAAATGAGATAAAAGCAAATGCAACAAAATTTGAAAAGAAGGCAATTTGATTTGATGGAATTATGTTTTACAAAAACATGTAGAGGAATGCTTTTACTTGAAATTGAAAATACATAAATACTAAAAGCACAAATCCTCTTGAAAAATCTGGTGAAGAAGAGAGTCTTCTTGCTCCAAGCCTAGCTGCTCCTTGGCTTGAAAAGAAGGTCTCCTTCTCCTTCCTTGAATGGCTCCTCCAAGGTGGATGCTTTCCACCTCAATTGTCTCCACCAAGGGTAGGCGTGCACCACCCTAGTTTCTCCTCCAATGCCTGGACGTCCTCCTTGATAAGAGCTTGCTCCTCCTCTTGGCGTGGCACAAGGAGAAGAATGGAGAGGAAGAAGGCACCAAGGAGGCAAGAGATAGCCTCCTTAATCTTCTTCCTTCTTCTTCTTGGCCGTGGGTTATAGGTGGGCTTAGGGTGGAATTAACACTAAGGGAGGATGAGTTTTTGGTGGTGGTTAGGAGGGTTTTAATAGAGGTAGAGAATGGTGGTTGGCGTGGGGATTATGTGTTGGGCTAGGATAGGTTTTAGGAGGTGGTTAGTGGTGGTTATGAGGATCCTATGGTGTAGGATGGGTGGTGCCACCTTAAGGGATGTGATGGTGGTGGTTATGGTGGTGGAGAGGAACCATAGGTTGGCGCCAACCATGGAGAGGTGCCATGGTTTTGGTGCCAACCATGGGGGCTTCTAGAAGGGAGTAGGTGGATGGTGGAGATGGCTTGGGAGGTTAGTTGTATGGTGGAGTTGAAAGGGGAGGTTGGTGCCAACTTTAAGGGTAGTTAAGGGGGGTTTTGGCACCAACATGGTTGTGTCTCTTGGAGGTGGTGGTGGTGTGAAGGGTTGTGGTTGAGTTGCCACCAAATAGGGTAGCTTAGGTGGAGCTTTGGTGTAGGAAGTTAGCTTGATAGGTGGACTAGTTAGATGGTGAGGTGGAGTTAAGTTGTAGGTGATGGATGGCCATGGGAGCTGAGGTGTAGCTAAGCTAAGCTAGCTTAGCTAGTAGATGAGTAGGGTAGGGAGCAGAAGGAGCTAGAGTTTTGAGAGGAGGAGATGAAGGAGAGTTGTCTAGAGCTGCATAGGAGTTGGTGGCTGCTGAAGAGAATAGCAAGGAGCTACTTTAGCTAGCTTAGCTTGCTAGTTCTTTACTAGCTACTAAGCCAAGCTAAAGTAAGTTGGCTTCTACTGAAAGATGCTGAGGGTCTGATTTTCCCGAGGAGGAATTAGTAAGCTGGAGTAGCTATGGTAGCTTAACTCAACTAAGTTGAGCTAAGTGGAGTCCTTAGGAGTTGGACTTAAGCTAGCCTGAGATAGGGTGATGTCATCTTCAGCTAGCTTGAGTTGAGTAGAGCTGAAGGTAGGTTGACCTGACCTGAGCTGAGGTGGACTCCAATCAACGAAGCTGAGCTAGCTAGAGCTCCTAGTGAACTGATGGGAGTTGAGATGAGCTAGACTCAACTAAGTTGAGCTGGATCTGAGCTGACTTGAGCTAGTGTGAGCTAAGATGAGCTATCTTGAGCTATCATTCAGCTGAGATGAGCTGAATGGAGCTAGGATGGGCTAACCCTAGTTCAAGTGAGCTGATATCCAGCTATGATGAGGTAGATTATGTTGAGTCCCAGCTGGTTTGAGCT
This sequence comes from Thalassia testudinum, assembly GCA_037157565.1. Lineage (NCBI taxonomy): Eukaryota > Viridiplantae > Streptophyta > Magnoliopsida > Alismatales > Hydrocharitaceae > Thalassia > Thalassia testudinum. The sequence goes on along the minus strand of JAZHRO010000025.1, from coordinate 52,894,815 downwards.
TCTCCTTCACCAGTTGCCTTCTTGAGTGCTAGGGTTCTAGGGATCTGACTATCTATTTATGCCTAACACTCAAATAAACTCATCAAAAAGACAACAAAAATGTATAATGCATGCCTAACCTAATTTATGCCTAATGCAGCCCAAAAACCCATTCGTAGAGTTAAAATCCTAAGAGCTAGATCAGTTTTAGTGCATTAGAATGATGATAAACTAGCGTTTATCTGCCCCCAAGAGGCAACGATTGCCCGACACTCTGAGCTGGACTGTTTGGCCCAAGAGCGTAGATGCGACGTGGTTGGTCGCATGCTAAAACACCTAGTGGGTCTCTAAGCAAAGCCGTAAGGACCGCAGAGCGAGACAACTCCTCCCATTCCTGCGATAGATTGGCTAAGAGATGTGGCAGCTACGTCAGCTTTGTAGAAGGTGAAAGGACCCCTAGGTAGGCATGCCCTAGCACTTGACCACAGGAGTGGCCCCTTCCACAGATGAAGGGCCACCTTCCCCGAGATAGCAACTGGCCCATTGAGGGTCGCTATTACGAGTCTCACCGGATAGAGGAGTTCTTTGAGAAATGCACTCCCTTGACCATGAACCAAGCGGACACTCTTAAGGGGAATGGACCCATTGAAGGATGTTGTTGTAGACCTCGCTACAAGAGGCGACAGTCCCTTGGGAAATGTGCTCCCCTTGTCGTGAACCAAGCGAATGTGCTTGAAGGGAGTCGATCCACGAGCAAGGATCCGCTGCACCCAAGACCCTCCAAGTGAAAGGATATAAGGCCTATGGAGGGCCTAAAAGACCACCTTGAGAAGAAGCTTCGGCGATTGCAGGCATCTGATATGATCTTCTTTACAGACTAAGGGCCAGGCTAATCGGTGTCCTGCCTAAGTAGGTAGGCGGTGCCACCCTGGCTCCTCGTCCGACGGACACCACCACCAAGTCTGAGCCGTGATGCTCACGTTACTCGATGCCCTCTCCTCCTGTCGCCTAAGCATGTTAGTGCAGAGGTCAAGGTAACATCAGGGTTGACGTCGCCCGAGGCAAATGAGCCATTCCTTCTGAATTGGCTCTCCTAGGTATCTCCCTTCAATCTCTTAGGTACCTCCCTGCCTGATCTGGCGGGTCACCCGGGCTTGCTTCGACAAAGCTCCCCCCGTCGGGGCAGCTCCGATTCAAACCCTTTGGAGAATACACCCCCTTGCCATGGACCAGGAGAAAATCTTGGCCAGGACACTCATGTTATTCGAGGTCCTCTCCTCTGGCCAGTCGGGTGCGTCAGCGCAGAGGTCGAGGCAACCTCCGGGAGAGATGTTGCGCAAGGCAGGTCGACAACCTGCATAATTGACCTCCAGCGGCAATGCCCACATTACTCCAAGGCGCTCACCTTTGGATACTAAGGTCAAGCTAGCCTTCGGAGCTAACAAGCCACCCCTCTCGGGTCGGCGAGCCAATAGTGCCTTCCCCACTCCGGTGACGATGCTTTGCTCTCCTCCTATTGACCATTCCGGTCATGGGCCTTTGGTAATCGAGAGGAGAGGCCAAAGGAGAGAGTGGCCTCCTTTGTCCAACTTCGACGAGGACGAGCACCTCAACCAGGTTGCTACACTTAAGGTGGCCAGGTTGATGGTAGTGATAGGCAACCTAGCCAGTTGACCCCCTGTTTACGAGCGAAATCGAGGCAGAGGTGTAGGGATGAGAGGCGGCCAATTTGGTGGAGCGTAGTGGCCGTGCGAACTCGCCGGAGGTACACTGGCGAGGTGGAAGACGGGGAGCGTACGAGTGAGATGGCGGTCGAAACGGAGTGTGGTTGGTGTATGAATGAAGTAGAGGAGTCAGGGAACTTATATAGGTAATTGGCAGACGATGGGGAGCATAGGCAACGCTAATTGCGGTGTGGTTGGCACCGGGGAAGAAGGTGACTCCGATGAGAAGGAAACGGCGAGGAAGACGGAGGGAGAGACGCTTGCTAGTATGGCGCGACATGGAGGAAGATGAGGAAGATGAATCCACCGCTGGTATTGTGGACGGACGATGAGGGAGGTCAGGAGGAATCGCCGAAGCTTGAGGAGCCTTTCGACCAGAATAGAAAGGAGGAATGTGGGGAATTTCTGGCCAAAATCAATCTTGGGATGGACGGTATGCATTGGGGCTTCTTTTATAGGCCTTTGGAGGACGATTTGAGCTTGGGAAGCAAGCTTCCCAAGCTTGGAATGTCACCAGAGATGGAAGTTTAAAAGATACCCGAATCTCTCATGCATTTGCATGAGAGATTGGGAAGGTTGTGGGGCTTCGGATCTGGCTCAAAAGGAAGGGAATTCCTTGACGAACTTCCCTTTAAAATCTAAGAGGGATTCATTAAGGAATCAAGAAGAAAATGCCAAATCAAGCTCGCTGGAGTTGTAGGATTAGGATTTCATGGTGGCAGGGACCTATTTAAAGAAGGAGACGATAAAGTTGGGGACCTATTTGTAAAGGATTCAAAAGTTAGGGGCATGTGTGTAAGATAAAAGAGTTAGATAGGACCAAATTGCAAATTAGGTCAAGATGATTTCAGATTGAGCCCAAATTTTGCTACAAACCTAATTTGAACCTATGAAATCCAATGGTAATGTTGGATTTTGGTTTTATCCTAGTTTGACTTGGTAATTTGCATAATTATCCAAATTAGGGTAAATATCTGTCTGAGACTATTTTGGGTCAAGACGGCTTCCAATGGTCAAATTGAAGGTACCAGCCCCTAGAGAATATTTTTCTATGATTTTTAGAGGGTTTAGGTGAATTTTATCCTGACTAGAACCTCAGTTGATTGAGTGGATCTATTTTTAGGGTTTTAAATGTCATTTAATTCTTGAAACATGCGAAAACCCTTTTCTGTCTGTTCTAGCCCACATGTTAGACTCTTAAGACCATTTGACCTTTGTTCAACCCCTGAGAAAATCCACGGTTATTCTATTTTTGTGATAGAATGGTAAATTTGTAGAAATAACCCTATATTCTTGTCTTCTCAAATTAATGTTTTGTGCCCTTAAGACCTTCTGATGGATATGTAGGAGCTTTTATTGACTTAATCAGATCAAACTGAGCTAGTTATGGCTCATGATGGTGTTCCCATCATAACCCAATGCTTAGCTTTTGCTAGTCCCTTAGCAAAACCATCTAAACTGAACCAGTTTATTTAGGTCGGATTTAACCATCAGGATGCCTTACTAGGCCTCTTATTTAAGAATCAGATCTTAATACCAACAATGGGCCTAGAGGTACTCAAGTACCAGCCCAGATCAAGACCTAACTAGCTTTCGCCTCACTCTTCCACGAAGGTTTCTAAGGTTCGCAGGAACTATCCTAAGGTTCGTTGGACCCCGCAGTTAAAGCACCCGTGCTTGAAACATGATTAGTCCGATTCAGTTTGCCAGTGCATTTTGAGAGAGACATAAAAGGAGAATTTGATTTGTGGAGAGCTTTCTCTCTCTTTTTTTTTCATTATATTTTTCCTTAGATCCATCCTTGGATTGGTCCTAAACATGGTCTGTATCGGATTCCTTGTCCCCACTATCAATCCTTGTAGGGTCCCTGGCAATCAATGCTTCGAGATAGCATCACCCATGGCAACCCCCAGAATCCTGGCTTTCGACACTTTAGGATAGTGCCACCCATGGCATTTTATAGCTAAATCCAGACCCTGGCAATCGAGATTTCAGGATAATCCCGCCCATGGCATCTGAACCAGCATAAGGTGCTTACATGCCCCCAGTAGGATATTTAGATATCCTAGGAGACAAGTACCAAGGAGATGATTTATTATTGCGCATCTTTGAGGGGAATTTTTCGCCTTTCCACGCTGGGAACTCGTCCAAATCAAGTTGCTTTTTCGAGCTGCTCCTAATCTAGATCTTAGGACCTTTTTCAGAACAGATTAAATGCCTTTTGGCATGGTTTTATCTTTAGAGCACACCGAACCAGACCGTGTGTAATTTAGGGTACTTAAGTTATCGAGTCTCGCAAATCAGAGGTCAGTTAACAAGGCCAAATAATTCCTAAGCCTTAGACCTAATACATAAGCTTTGCATTTTTCCCAACCTCTTGAGGATTAATCCGGATCTTGACAAGTACGTAAATGTTTAAATCCAACATAGAGGCCTAAGGTTGGTATTTGCCACTAATCCCTTAAGTTTTAGCCTTTCAGGACTTAGTTCATCATTCGATCCAACCTAGAAGGTGGGTAAGTTCTAAATTGTTTCTAAGGGACTCATTTTTCTTTTTCCTTTGTGCTCCTTTTTTTCATTTCAATTTTCTTTCCTCCTTTTCAAAAATGGCTCTTCTTTTTCCTCAACCTCTTTTTTTTTTTTGGAATATGTAATTTTTTTGGTGAAACCCTTTCTTATGAAGTGATTCTCACAGCATTTTGCACTTTAATACCCCCCATGCCTACGATTTGCAATGTCCTCATTGTAAATTAGGTGGGTTCAAATTCAGCTTAGATCGTACATTAGAACAGGTTTTAGGTGGGTGGACAGGTCGGGATGACTGTTGCGGATGATTTTAAGCTCTGGTACGGGTACTAGTGGTGGAGTCGGCTGTTCTAATGGACGAACCCTAAAGTGCAATATGAGTCCAGCACGAGATATGTCAAGAAGGGTTTCAAGTTTTTTTTTATTTAAAAAAGATGATCGGTTGCCTCCCGTTAAGCGCTAAGTTTAACGCCATCAGTCGAGTGCAATATGCTCAGGGAGAATGGAGATCAAAAGATACCTCAGCTAAGTTTGTATCAGTGAGTTCAATGAACGGCTTAAGTCACTGGCCATTCACAATAAAAGGTTCAGAATCAAGGCTGGGTTGACTGATTTCAACAGCTCCATTTCCGAAAATCCGTTAGATAAGATATGGTCCTATCCATTTTGATCTAAGTTTGCTCAGGAAGAGTTTTAGTTTGGCATCAAAGAGTAAGACTTTCTGACCAGGGTGAAAGATCTTTTTGGATATGTGCTTATCATGAAAAGCCTTAACCCGCTCTTTGTAAATTCGCGAGTTCTCGTATGCGTCATTGCATAGTTCATCGATCTTGCTCATTTGAAGCTGTCTGTGGGTTCTTGCCTTAGAAAGATCTAGATTACGCTTTTGTACTACCTAATAGGCTTTGTGCTCCAACTCGAAGGGAAGGTGACACGCCTTCCCGTACACCAATATGAAGGGAGACACGCCCAATTGGGTCTTGTGGGCAGTCCTATAAGCCCACAAGGCTTCCGGAAGTCGAGACGACCAATCTTTCCTGTCAGGTCTAACAATGACCTGAAGGATTTTCTTAATCTCCCGATTTAATAGCTCAGCTAGACCATTGGTTTGGGGATGATAAGTAGAGATTCGGTGCAACACCCCGTACTTGGTCATCTGTGATCTAAACTGAGCGTTCGTGAAATGGGTCCCTCCATCAGAGATAATGGCATGTGGGATATCGAACCAAGAAAAGATGTTCTGATGAATGAATTTGATTACCACCTTATGCCGTTGGTTCAAGTCGGGATGGCTTCGATCCATTTGGACACATAGTCTACAGCGAGAAGAATGTGCTCGAAGCCGTCCGAGATAGGGGAGGGTCCTATGAAATCAATCCCTCAAATATCAAAAATTTCGCATACGAGAATCGACTGTAAAGGCATCATATCTCAATGACTCATGTTGCCCAAGGTTTGGTATCGAGTGCATGCCTTACAGTGATTATATGCATCCTTGAAAATTATGGGCTAGTAAAAGCTGCACTAGAGGACTTTTGCTGTGGTTTTATGTCTGGAGAAGTGTTCGCCACTGGACTGGTCATGGCAGAAGGACAAAATGTCCAGAATTTTCGCTTCCGGGATGCACTGTCTAATGATCTGATCAGCACCAATGCGGAAGAGGTACAAGTCTTCCCAGATGTAGTACTTGGCAACGGAAAGCAATTTGTCTTTCTTGGCCTTCGGCCAATCGAACAGAATCTGATGTGACGCCAAGTAGTTCACCAAATTAGTGAACCAAGGAAGTCCCATAATGATAGTCAAGAGGTGCTCATCAGAAAAGTGTTCTGTGATGGGTCTGGAAGGTTTAATAATGTTAGAAGGAAGGCGAGATAAGTGATTAGCTACCATGTCTACTTTCCCACCTTATCACGAATCTTGAGATCGAATTCTTGCAACAGTAAGATCCAACGGATTAGTCGAGGTTTCATGTCCTTCTTCGCTAGAAGGTGCCTCACTGTAGTGTGATCCGAGTATATGATAACACAGGAACCCAGAAGATATGATCTGAATTTTTCCAAGGCAAATACTACTGCTAGTTGCTCTTTCTCAGTAACTGTGTAGTTACACTGAGCCTAGTCAAGTGTCTTGCTAGCGTAGTAGATGACCATGGGTTTCCTGTCTATTTTCTGCCCAAGTATCGCACCGACAACATAATCAGATGCATCGCACATGATCTCAAAGGGTTGAGACCAATCAGGGACTGCAGGATAGGTGCTTAGGTAGCTTGATCACGTAGGATCTCAAACACATGAGTGCACTCCTCAGTGATTTCGAAGGGGACATCCTTAAAGAGAAGATTAGTCAGGGTGCACACGATTTTCAAAAAATAGGGAATGAATCGACGGTAAAAATTGACGTGCCCTAGAAAGGATCGGATGTCCTTGATCGAGCTAGGCATAGGGAGCTTGGAAATTAGATTCACCTTGGCTCGATCAACCTGGATGCCTTTTTCAGAGACGAGATGTCCCAGGACAATTCCCTTAGGTACCATGAAGTGGCTCTTTTCCCAGGAAAGAACCAAATTCACGTCAATGCATTACCTGAGGATTTGGACCAAGTGCAGGAGGCAATCATCAAACGATTCCCCAAATACTGAGAAGTCATCCATGAAGACTTCAAGGTATTCACCTACCATATCTGAGAATATGGCAAGCATGCACCGTTGAAAAGTAGCGGGTGCATTGCAGAGACCGAACGACATCCTTCAGGATGCGTATGTCCCGAAGGGGTAGGTGAAGGTAGTCTTCTCTTGGTCCTCAGGATGGATTCCAACTTGGTTATAACCAGAGTACCTGTCCAAAAAGCAGAAGAATAAATTTCCTGCTAGTTTCTTGAGGATCTAATCAATGAACGGTAGTGGGAAATGATCCTTCTTTGTGGAGGAATTGAGTCTTCTGTAATCAATGCAGACTCTCCATGAGTTCGCTATACGGGTTGGTATGGTCTCTCCAATTTCAGTCGTGATCACAGTGAGTCCTGCCTTCTTAGGAACAACTTGGATTGGACTCACCCACCGACTGCCGGAGATTGAGTAGATGATCCCTGCATCTAACCACTTGATGATCTCTTTTTTCACGACATCCTGCAGATTTGGATTTAGGCGTCTCTGCATTTCACGGGATGGTCATGAGCCCTCTTCAGATAGATGTGATGTGTGCAATATGAGGAGCTGATGCCAGCCAGATCATCGAGAGTCCATCCAATGGCTCTCTGATGCTGCTGGAGGATAGTAATCAAGCGTGTTTCCTGATCAGATGTGAGTCAGGAGTTGATAATTACAGGAAACGTTTGATTGGAACCCAAAAAGATGTATTTGAGATGGTTAGGGAGAGGTTTCAATTCCATAACTGGATTATTAGCAGTAGCAGGTGGTTCAGGGTGGGTGTCGGGAGCAAAGGAAGGAGCTATGGGTGTGTTTAGGTTAGGTTCAGGTTCCTCTAATTGCGGGTTTTGATCTTCTTGTGGTTGATAAAAAATAATCGGGTTTTCCTCGATACATGGATCGTCAACCATGGCCTCGATATCGCAAATTTGCTCAATAACTCCACAATTAATTCCTTGTTGGGCCTTAAAGATGTCGATCTTTAGTGTTTTGCTCCCAAATTTTAATTCAATTTGGCCCTCCTCACAATTAATATTGACCCTAGCTATGGCTAGAAAGGGTTTCCCTAATATGATCAATGTATTCTTCAAGTTCTCAGGAGCATCCATGTCTAAGACGATGAAATCCACAGGAAAGTAGAAATCGTGTACCCTAACTATGACATCCTTGAGAATTCCTTTTGGTGACTTAATAGATCGATCGGCTAACTATAAAGTCATCTTTGTTGGTTTAAGTTCGGATTCCTTAAAGTGGTCTAGTAGGGATGTGGGTATCAAATTGATGGAAGCTCCTAAGTCTAATAAGGCTTGATCAAACTGTATATCACTGATAGCACAGAAGATCAGAGGGGTGCCTAGGTCTTTTGCCTTAGGTGGGAGTTTGCTCAAAATGATGGAGCTGACTTACTCTGATAGTACGATCCTATTCCTGCCTTTAGTTCATGGCTTATGCTTGGGTGTACACACGTCTTTTAGGAATCATGCGTAAGCTGGTACGTGGCGAATCGCATCCATTAAGGGGATGTTTATATGGACCTGCTCAAAGAGCTTGATTAGGTCATCCTCAGGTGCCACAGGTTTAGTTGTCTTCTTTCCCTTAGTCAAGGCCTCGAGAAATGGAACCTTAGATGGTTCCTCTAGAATTGGCTCGGGCTTTTTATCAGAAATGGGCGTGTCTCAGATGATCAATCTAGGTTTCGGGTCTACAATATCAAGCATGTCATGGCTAGGAAAAGGTGGGTCTTGTGTTGTTTTGCCACTGCGGGTGGTGACTGAATTTAATCCTACCTGATTTTGGTTTGGGTTGGGCAAAATAGGTGTCTGCTGTTGAAATCCCAAGTATGATGTCGAAGCCTCCATCCCGTCGGGTGATGGAGTAGAAGGGGCCTGGTAGACAAAGTGAGCTTGGCCCTGATTTGGGTTCATAACACGCCTCTGGTTCGATACGTTATTAGGGTTTGGAAGAGGCTAGGAAGGAAGTGTACCCGGCTGGCGAGTACTTGCCAGCTGGGCCAATTGATTTCACAGCTCAGAGATCACTTCTTTGTGTTGTTTTTGCATGTCAACCAAGGTCTGGAGAATAAAAAATGTCTGATCTTCTTTAGGTGGTCCAAATTGGAAATTTTGATTGGGCCTTGGTTGAGTGGGTTGATATGGTCGCTGATTTTGTGGTTGGGATCGGAATTGGGATCTCAGATTCGGGTTATTTCCCAACCACAAAAAGTTAGGATGATTGCACCATCCAAGGTTGTAGGTGTTAGAGAAAGGATTATTCTGGACGGCGTGGAGATCTTTGCAGGTTTGAGGAGCTCCGAGATAATCAGGGTATGGGGGTTCAGAGTTCCCCCAACTGTGGTGGGCTGACCAGGAGTTGCCTCCGAAGCCATAATCATACAGGAGTGGATATGCATCCATCCCCGGGGAGTGGTAGATGTTGTGCACAGCCTCCCTTCCTGTGGGTGGGTGCACGTATGTGCTTTGAGGTGCAGAAGTGGATTTGTGTAGATGACGAGTGATGTCGTCCACCTTCTTTTTGATAATGGAGACCTTATCCAATTGACTAGCTACCAACACCAAATCAACGGATGTGGAAAGGCCTCGAGATTCATGTACCCCCCGATTGTTTGTCAATGCGTGGGTGGACGTCTGGTCATATGCACCCAATGACTCATTGTTTAGGGAGTTCTCACACATGTTCTCGAGAATTTCCCAGATCGTGTTCTCATGTTGACCCATGATGCTACCACCACAGGTTGCATTGACAAAGAACTTGATGTCTTCACGGAGTCTGTGGTAAAAGGATTGGACTTGTTCCCACTTCGTAACTCCGTGATGGGGGCACTTACGCATGAGATCCAGAAAACGATCCCATGCCTCATGTAGAGATTCTCCTACTCCTTGGGAGAAGTGCGTGATTTGGTGCTGCATCGTATTTGTACGACCAATGGGGTAGAATTTTTGCAGGAGGCGGTTTGAAGTTCTCCCTATGTGTTGATCGTGTGTGGTTGAGTCTGAAACCAGTGAGCGACTTTGTCAGCTAGAGAGAATGGGAAGAGTTTTAAGAGTAATCCATTTTAATTCTGTACATCTGCCCCAAAAATGTGGGCCAGATGTTTTAGGTTTTTGATGTACTGGAAAGGATCCTCGGAGTTCAAGACATGAAATTTTGGGGTCATATGAAGCATACTAGGCTTGAGATCCACCTCGAGTCCTCCCGCGGGAATGTTGATTCCGGGTTCAATCTCCACCACTACAGGATTATAATGATCTCTCATTTGAGGACGTGGCGGTGGGTTGATGATGGTATTGATTTGATTTCGGAAATCATGGAATTGTTTCTCAAGGTTATGTTGATTTTCTTGGTGATCCATAGTTGATAAGGGGGAAGTAGGTTCTGAATCAGAAGATATGTCAATGTGATTGGTTTGCTGCACAAACACGAAGGTTGAGGCCTAGCCTCAATGAGAGTGAATAGCTAATGGAGGCCTCAAAAGTGGTCTTAAGGACCTCCTCCCAAACATGCACCGATGGAGTAGATGAAGGATAGCAAGTGATGGACCCAATCAAGACACCCAAAAAGTTTGGATGACTATAGAGGTTCGGGGCAGATGATACCCCTAAGTCAGAAAGTCGTCCACTTGAGAATTACCTGGGCAGCCAGAAAGAGAGAGTCCTGCGAAGACCCCTACACGGTAGAGTGCCCCCATGGGTTACAGGGTTTCCCCCACCCGACCTTTCTTGTCACTGAGGATCTAGGTAGACCAGAATGGGGACTTGACCTCTTAAGTCTACCAGTTTTAGATTAAGAGCACGGGTGCTTATGATTTCACTTGAACTTTAAGATGTTTTTGTGCAAGGTGACCTAATTTGAAGATTGGTTAACCCAACAAGGTGGGTCAACTTCACCTGTTTTGTCCTTTGAGAAATTTAGGTCCCTCTTTTAATGTTCAAATGAAATTAAGAGCCTAATTTTATGGTTTGCTTGAATAGATCAATTCAACTAAGGCTTAGGCACACATTGTTTAGGAAGGTTAATTCTTGATTAAGCAAGTGTGTCTCTAAAACCCTAAACTGGAAACCCTAATTGGCTCTGATTGGTCCAATTTAATTCATCCAAATGTGGTACCTAGGGCTCAAGCAAGAAGGTGATAGCCCTAGATACATTAAATCCTGAGTAGGTGCACAAATCAGGGTTTGGATGTTCTCTAGAATGTATCAATAAGGAAACTTAATGATTAATCTAAGAATAGAATGCAAGTTGAACCTAATTGATTTGTTTCTTCTTTTAGCTTTTTCAAAATTAGGGGCTTAGGGAAAATTGGATGGAGTTTACCTGCCCCTAGAGTGTTCTAATGTGTGGCTGATCTTCCTCCAATGAATCCCCTGAAACGAATCACAATCAAAAGAGATAGAGCAAGTTAGTATCAAATGAGATATTACAATCAAGAGATCAAAGTTGCGCATTGCTCCTCGGCAACGGCGCCAAAATGTTTACGAGTGAAATCGAGGCGAAGGTGTAGGGATGAGTGGCGGCCAATTTGGTGGAGCGTAGTGGTCATGCGAACTCGCCGGAGGTACGCTGACGAGGTGGAAGACAAGGAGCATGCGAGTGAGAAGGCGGTCAAAACAGAGTGTGGTTGGTGTGTGAATGAAGTAGAGGAGTTAGGGAACTTATCTAGGTAGTTAGCAGACGATGGGGAGCAGAGGCGACGCTGATTGTGGTGTGGTCGGCATTGGAGAAGAAGGTGACTTCGGTGAGAAGGAAACAGTGAGGAAGATGGAGGAAGAGACGCCTGCTGGTATGGCGCGACGCAGAGGAAGAGGAGGAAGATGAATCCGCCGCTAGTATTGTAGATAGACAACGAGGGAGGTCGGGAGGAATCTCCAGAGCTCGAGGAGCCTTTCAGCCAGAATAGGAAGGAGGAATGTGGGGAATTTCCGGCCAAATCGGGCTTGGGATGGATGGTATGCATTGGGGCTTCTTTTATAGGCCTTTGGAGGACGATTTGAGCTTGGAAGGCAAGCTTCCTAAGCTTGGAAGGTCATCGGAGATGGAAGCTTGAAAGATACCCGAATCTCTCATGCGTTCGCATGAGAGATTGGGAAGGTTGTAGGGCTTCGGATCTGCCTCAAAAGGAAGGGAATTCCTTGATGAACTACCCTTTCAAATCTCAGAGGGATTCATCAAGGAATCAAGGAGAAAATGCCAAATCAAGCTCGTCGGAGTTCTAGGATTAGGATTTCATGGCGGTAGGGACCTATTTGAAGAAGGAGACGATAAAGTTGGGGACCTATTTGTAAAGGATTCAAAAGTTAGGGGCATGTGTGTGAGATAAAAGAGTTCGACAGGACCAAATTGTAAATTAGGTCAAGATGATTTCAAATTGGGCCCAAATTTTAGTACAAACCTAATTTGAACCTAAGGAATCCAATGGTAAAGTGGGGTTTTAGTTTTTGCCTAGTTTGACTAGGTAATTTGCATAATTACCCAAATTAGGGCAAATGTCTGTCTGAGACTCTATTTTGGGTCAAGACGGGTTCCAATGGTCAAATTGAAGGTACCAAACCTTAGAGAATATTTTCCTATGATTTTTAGAGGGTTTAGGTGAATTTTATCCTGACCATAACCTCAGTTAATTAAGTGGGTCTATTTTTAGGATTTCAGATGTTATTTAATTCCTGAAACGCGTGAAAACTCTTTTCTGTCTGTTCTAACCCACTTGTTAGACTCTTAAGACCATTTGACCTTTGTTCAACCCCTGAGAAAACCCACAGTTATTCTATTTTTGTGATAGAATGGGAAATTTGCAGAAATAACCCTATATTCTTGTCTCCTTCTCAAATCAATGTTTTGTGCCCTTAAGACCTTCTGATGGATTTGTAGGAGCTTTTATTGACTTAATCAGATCAAACCGAGCTAGTTATGGCTCATGATGGTGTTCCCATCACCCCCAGCATATGGCCACTGCCAGATCGTCCTGATACGTGCCCTACCTCATAAAAGGATAAGAACAGTGCAAGACAACCTAGCACAAACTACTCGGGCATAAATTCGCGTTTTAACATAATTACGTCGTAGTATAGAGTAAAAATACATCGAAGCAAATAAAATATAACGAGATGGTGAGTCCTGGTCGAACTTAGGGAGGTAGAGAAACGTCTTGATTTTAACACTAGTCTAGAACTGATTATGCACTAATCATGATAGCAACTATAATTAGATAATAATCAGGCAATCAGTTGAACGTTTGGCAGGAATTTCAAATAGAACTTAACTAAGTAACTAGAACATGAATTTTTAGAACTAGAACTACTAAAATTAACTATCTAAGCTATTAGAACAAGGACACCAAGGGTGATCCTTGGTGGCCTTTGGAGAAGTTGGGGAGAGTAATAGTGGTGCACCTAGGTGATCTTGATGGATGCTTCAGAGGGAGCAGGAGAAGCTTGGAGATGTCTAGAGGGAGAGATGGGGGAAGAGATGCCTTGAAATGGAAGCCCTGGTGTCCTTTTTATAATTAAACTGAGAGGTAAAGCAGGTATTTGTCTCCCAAAATCGTGCAACAACCTTGGATTGATCAGATACGTCGATTAGGAGATCAGCAGACCAGATTTTGCCTTAAAATAGCCTTCATAGCATCTTCAATGCGTGCATCCCCTTAGATTGTGCCATGTGGCACATGCTGGGCCCTCTGATCACGATCACATGGTTGAAAGCCCATGCACTCCACCACCTTTGTTCTTTTCGCGTGCACGGGCATTCAATTTTAGCCGTCCGATCGTGAATACGCACTGCACCACCTTTAGGTTCCACGTACAATGGGGCATCCAATCGCTTGTCACCTCCTACATTCATCTACACCACCTAATCTAGCGCCTCTCTGTGTGCCACTTGGCCGCTTCCATACCATTTGATCACCATCACGTGGTCCAATTACACTCGTGCTCCACCGCCTCTCTCATTTCCCCTTCGCGTGCCTCGACCTTACATTGCTCGCTCTCGTGCAAGCATGCTCTCCGCTGCGCTGTGGCCTTGGATGGTCACGGTTATACTTCAATGCTCGGCTACCCTCAGCCGTTGGATGGAGATCCAATGGCTGAGATGATCTTCTCCTTGATGAAGCACGTGGAGACCGGTAGATGTGGCGCATTTGTGGCCGTTGGATGGAGATCCAACGGCCCACAAGGTACGTAGCAAGTGCTTCAGTGGATGGGGGTGGCAGTATTAGGCAGCTAGGACAGCACCACGTGGCGCCATCGTAGCCATCTATCTTCTTTGCTTTGTAAATGGTACTGCAGGGCTTCGATCGAGGAAATTCTCGCATTGTTAGACTGTGATTGTTGATCCGGATCCATCCGTGAGATCAGATTTGGCATTTGAGGTTCAGATTTGTGCCACCTTATTTCTTGGCCTTTGTTCTTCCATGGACTTCATAAGATGCTACAGGAGCCTGATCAAGACGATCTCGGAAGCATTGGACTCCCGTCATCATTCTGAACAGATCCATTCAGTCAGATTTATCATTTGCGATCCTAAGTTATCTATAATTATTATTGCCTCTCAATTAGAACATAAAATAGCATTATTATTTACAAAGCTAATAAATCAACTATGATGCAAAATATGCTGCTCATGCATGTATTATTCCTAAGTTAAGTTAGGATCTAACTTAATTCAGGTAGATTAGATCATATGGTTGCTGCGTAATCATACCCCTATGGCTAAATCTTTCTAGTCCTTAGCAAATGCAAGACTAAATGCATTCTATCAAGAGTTTGACTTAGAGATCTATTTCTTTTGTTTTCATCCAAAAAATTAGAAATCTAGATAATCGTGAAAGTGTAGTGTTGTAGCCTATGCAATGGACCCAAGCGAAAAGTCCATCCACATCTAAAGCTCATACTTGACCCTTAGTAAAACTCTATTGCGATAGGCAAACTTCTTCCCTTGGGGTATAAAATAATTTTCAATTTCAACCCCGATGTTTGGCTTAGGTAGAAGATGTCTGAGTCAAGTGGGTTTGTATTTGGTGGCTCATACTCCTTTGGTGCTATAGTTGGACTAGTATTACAGAATCTAGATTTCCAGACTATCAAATAAATTAACTTAGAGAGAGATGATAAAATTAAGCTCTCTTTAGTTCCTTGTACTCATTCCCTCTCTCTCTTTTCTTTTCTTTTTCTTTTTGAGCTCACAATTTCACCAGATTTGTAAATATATTTGGTGGTCTCTCATGACATTAACACTTCAATTAAGTTCTGATAATCCTATAACTAAGTTAAAAATCCTTAGCCAGTATTCAGGCAGTTAGAAATATAGAAAAGTAGGTGAAAGTTGTATTTGGTGGATCGTGAGGGTAGTAGGTATTGTTGCCTCATGAAATACAACTCAGCACTTTTTTTTTAGACTTTTTTTCTTTTTTTCCAAGAATTTTTTCTTTTTCTTTCTTTTCTTTTATTTTTTTTATGATTTTTCACATATATATATATATCTACCAAGACAATGCATCGTAAGATGACATACACACTTTTATTCACGAGGCATTATTTGGGATTGGTGATATTCAAAAGGGTATCGGGTGCTTATTTGGTGGAAATGCCTATTCTCGACACCGGAGAAGGAATTGATGGGATAACGTATTTTTGACCTTGACATTAATACCCTCCTTCAGCTGAGGATTCTGTAAAGGATAGTCGTGACCATCCACCTTAGTCCTAGTTTTATTAGAACCCACTCTCTATGTATATGCCTTATTTGGTGGCTCTCAAAAATTCACACAAAGAATTTGTACTGAGGAACCAAGAGCAAAAACTATGCTTAACTTTGAGTATCATTATCCAATTATCCAGAAATTAAGATTCCTCGCACTAGACTTAAAGCACCAGTAGACTTTTTAATCTCACCTCACAATTGTTTAGTGGATCTACTAGAAGATGGTTTGCCTGACTCCCTAATTACTGTCTAAGGGTTTTGGAAAAGAAGTAATGCTTCTTCTCGATAAACTAAAGATGTCTATTGGTCTTCACAGTGGATTCATTGCAAATTCTACATGCAAGTGTGAAATTGTACTAGATTCTAAATTCAGGAATCAATTAAAGAATAAATCCCTAATAAAACCTCCTGATAAAAATATATTTCTTAAGGTGTTGGCAGATAAATTTTTCAGTTTATATGTACTACCCCCCATGGCTAAGTTCTTGCATGTCCTCATGCATGAATAAGATAAAGTAAAGTAAGACAAGGCGTAAGTGGATATAAATCACCTAGACTTGCTCCTGATTTGTCATTCAGCATATGCCAATGCTACAATGATAATCACAATATGCAGAATAACATGCCAAAATTGAAATATGCTATGTATAGAGGATATCTATATATGTATAAGTGTTGTGTTTAACGCCTCCACTTGGGCGAAAATTCAATTACACATCCTTAATAAGATTAATAATTTCATCAGCAGGAGGAGGTTCTTAGGCCATAAATGGCTTGAGGTGCTAGCCATTTACCGTAGAAACATGTCCAGATTTTGGGTCCATAATTTAGACTGTCCCGTTAGAATATGGGTGGATCACCAGATACGAGCCAGTCTATTTGGACTTGAGCTTTCTCACAAAGAATTTGAGTCGAGAGTCAAATAATCAGACCTACTAGTTAGGCATGAATTCCTTCCTCCGGATGTGGCGATCATGAAAAGCCTTAGTCTTATCTTTGTCTATCTTTGCATTCTCACAGGCTTCCCACAGAATTTCTTTTAATTCGTTGAGCTGGAGCTTCCTCTCACAGCCTCCTACATCAAGGTTAAAATTACACTTCTGCACCTCCCAAAAGGTGCGGTGCTCCAGCTTGACAAAAAGGTGACAGGCCTTTCCATACACTATGTGGTATGGCGACATTCCAAGCGGGGCCTTGTACGCAGTCCGATTTGCCC
The DNA here is from genome assembly GCA_037157565.1 of Thalassia testudinum. Classification (NCBI taxonomy): domain Eukaryota; kingdom Viridiplantae; phylum Streptophyta; class Magnoliopsida; order Alismatales; family Hydrocharitaceae; genus Thalassia; species Thalassia testudinum. Next base: position 52,878,014 of record JAZHRO010000025.1, on the reverse strand, counting down.
AAAGTGCATCGATCAATTGATCGGACCAATCCTTATTATTGGTATAATCGTCTTCTGAAGAATAAGCTTGATTTGATGGTTAGAAACATCAGCCTGTCCATTGGTCTGTGGATGATACGGGGTAGCAATGCGGTGATGTACCCCATATTTCTTCAATAGCAATCTAAAATGAGCATGGATGAAGTGACTACCCCCATCGCTAATCAGAGCACGGGGAACTCCGAATCTCGCAAAAATAAATTCCCGAATGAAGGATATGAAGGTCTTATGATCAGCCCATCATGCTGGGATGACTTCAACCCACTTCGAGACATAGTCAACTGCGAAAAGTATGTACTCGAAGCCATGTGAGTAAGGAAAAGGGCCTATAAAGTCGATGTCCTACACGTTGAGCATTTCTACAACCAGAATGGGTTGGAGAGGTATCATGTCTCTTCGGGTCATAGAACTGACTGACTGACATCGCTTGTAGCATTTGGCAAACTCGTGTGTATCTTTGAAAATGGTTGGCTAGAAAAACCCTACTGGAAAATCTTTGCAGCGATTTTCCGACTTGAAAAATGACCACCACAAGGATCGTTGTGGCAAAAAGATAACACACTTGAGATTTCTGAGTCGGGGATGCACCTTTTGATGATCTGATCCACCCCGATGCGAAGGAGCAAGGGGTCGTCCCAAAAATAAAATTTGGCTTCTGAATGAATTTGAGTTTTTGGTCCTTGGATAACCCTGCAGGAATCTTGCCTGTGACAAGATAGTTTGCAATATTAGCATACCAAGGAAACTCAATAGAATTCACATCCAAAAAGAATTATTTGGGAATTAATCTGAGATAAACAGGGAATAGCGGATGTGTTCTGGGTCTAGCCAAGACAGGTGATCCGCCACGACATTATGAGCTCCAGCTTTGTTGCGGATCTTGACATCAAATTCCTATAAAAGAAGGATCCATCTGATATGACGGGGTTTGGCATCCTTCTTTGCCAACAAATGTCGGAGGGTAGAATGATCAGTGAAAAGAATCACTTTTGACTCAAGTAAGATTTAAACTTCTCCAACCCAAATACTACTGCTAGCAGTTCTTTCTCAATAACCATATAATTGCGCTAAGCCTCATTCAACGTCTTGCTAGCATAGTAGATTACAAACGGATGGCGCTCTCGACGTTGGCCTAGAATGGCTTTAATAGCAAAATCGGAGGCGTCACACATCATCTTGAAGTCGAGAGACCAGTCGGGTGGTTGGAGAATAGGTGCGTTAGACACAACGCTTCGTAAGGTCTCAAAAGTGTTGAGACACGAGGAATCGCAGTTAAAGGGGACATCGTCGACCAGAAGATTCGTCAAAGGATGGGCAATTTTTGAGAAATCACGAATGAATCTTCGGTAAAATCTAACATGACCTAAGAATGATTTGATTTGCTTAACCGAGCTAGGTGGAGGTAGTCGAGAAATGATTTCGGATTTAGCTCGGTTGACTTTGATTCCATTAGAAAAGATCCTGTGGCCTAGTACAATACCATCCCTTACCATAAAATGGATTTTCTCTCATGAAAGTACTAGGTTAACTTCTATGCACCTCCTCAGGATCTTTGTGAGGTTATAAAGAAAAGACGAGAAATCATCTCCAAAGATGAAGTCATCTATAAATACTTCTATATAGTCCCCAATCATATCAGAGAAAATGACCATCATACAACGCTGAAATGTTGCTAGTGCATTATAGAGGCCAAAGGGCATTTGCTTAAAAGCGAATGCTTCAAAGGGACATGTAAAAGTTGTCTTGTCTTGATCTTCTGAGTTGATTGCAACCTGGTTATACCTAGAGTATCCATCCATAAAATAAAAGAAACTGCGCTTGGTTAACCTTTCTTAGATCTGATAAACAAAAGGTAAGGGAAAATGATCCTTTTTGGTAGCTGTGTTCAGCTTCCTATAATCGATGCAAACCTACCACGAAGTTATGGTGCGGGTTGTGATGGATTCACCCTAATCATTATTGATTACGGTGAGTCCTACTTTCTTGGGTGCAATTTGAATAGGACTCATCCACTAGTTGTTGGAAATAGGATAAACAATGCCTGCATCCAGCCATTTAATGACCTCTTTCTTGACAACCTCCAGCATATTTGGGTTCAGTCGCCTCTGAGGTTGTCTAGAAGGTTTCACACCCTCATCTGTGTATATATGATGAACGCAGTACGAGGGGCGAATTCCACAGAGATCAGTAATGCTCCACCTGATAGTAGCCCTATGTGCTTGTAAAACAGAGATTAATTGATTCTCTTATTTTGGGGCAAGTGAGCACTAATAATCACTGGGTATGTCTCACTATCACCCAAAAACACATACTTGAGTGAATCAGGTAAGGGCTTCAATTCAATTACAGGTGCGTGGGAAGCAGATTCATGCATGGGAGGAGAAGAATCAATAGCGAAAATCTGATAATCCTGGATTTCGTGAATTCTTACTGATTCCTCTCCTATGAAGAGGTTGGATATGATTGCGATGACGGGAAATCTGCTTGTCGTGGTCATGCTATCTTGCCTCAGCAAGGGCAAATCAGTACTTGGTGGGACAGGATAATCAGAATTTGGGGTGTTGTGATCAGATGAACACCCTAAATAATCAGATCCGCGAGATGAAATGTGCATGTCATTAACCTCAGTCCCATGTGGATCAAGATCCAAAAACCCTCACAGTGAAGATGAATGTGACATTGTGTCATTGTAGAGGAGCTCAATGTTCTCACAAAAAGACGAGTCTTCATGTTCACTGTCCTCCTCTATTAGATCACAGTCAAAGTTCTGTGATGCCCTGAATATGTCTGGTTTAAGTTTTTCGTTTCCCAGGGCTATCTCTATACACCCAGATGCACAGTCAATGTTTGAGCGAGCTGTCGCCAAAAATGGGAGACCTAGAATAATCGATGCATCACAGAGATTAAGAGGAACCTCCATATCGAGAATGAAAAAGTCCGCTGGAAAGAAAAATCCATGGACCTTTACGATCACATTTTCAACCACCCTCTCAGTGTTTTTACTAATCAGCCGGCCAACTGTATGGTAACCAAGGTGAGTTTCAACTCCCCAAATTAGAATCGATCAAATACTGCAGTAGGAGTTAAGTTGATGGACGAACCCAAATCAAGAGGGGCCCGATCAAGTGGAGAATCATGCAAGAAGCAGGAAATGAGTGGGGTGCTAGGGTCTTTCTTTTTAGGTGGTAAGTCATCTAGAATCACGGTGTTAGCCTCTTTTGACAATACTGCCTGTTGTTCAATTTTTTGTTGTCACTTCGGGGTATAGTAATCCTTGAAGAACCTAACGACAGCAGGGATGTGATCTATTGTATCGAGGAGAGGGGCTTGAATCTGAACCTCTTTGAACATATTTTTCACATCCTCGAAATTCCACGTATCCTTTTTCTGGGCTAAATCTCACATTAGAGCCTCAGGAAAGGGGACGGGAATCTCAAGGTCAATTGGTCTTTTGCCCTTGTTTACAGTAGGTGGCTCTTGAGAGGAAGAAGGTGGTGAGCCATCCTACGGCAGAAAGCATGAAATCATGACTCGCCTGCCTAGGTGGTGGGTCCTGTGTAGTCTTCCCACTCCTCAAATTGATAGCCTTTGCATCGGCGTATTGTCCATGAGGTGGCGGAGGAGCGGAAGGGGCAGAATAGGCAGGATTTTGCAGTAAAGGTGGCTGACTATGTCCATAACTAGGTGGTGTAGGAGGTGCTTGTAAAATATCATGTGCTTGTCCTTGTGGTGCCTGGAGCCTAGGTGGGGTGCCCTGGTTTTGCACATATCTTGGGCTAGGGAATGGTTGGGAGGGCAAGGTTCCCTATAATCTATGCTCTTGCAGCGCTGATTCTACATATTCTGTATGCTTTGTATTTGATCAGCCATTGCCTCCATAATCTGCAAATTATCATGAGTCAATTTCCGTATTAACTCTTGCAATTTCTCTTTTAATGACTCCAAAGGGTTGACCCACTTTGGAGGATAATTGGCAGCTTGGTGTAGCGACTAATAAATAGAGCGTGATTGCTATTGAGATGGGAATGGCTGCTACCTTGGGTATGTGTTTTGCACATTCCCATATTGTTTGGTCTGGTAGTGTGGATCTTGATTTGGTCTTTGTGAGTTACTAGACCAGGAAAAATTAGGATGCTGGTGCCAACCAGGATTATATGTCTCTGAATACGGGTTATTACGCCTGAAACCTTAGATAGCGTTGACATCTTCGTAAGTCGAAAATGTCTAAGACACATATTCATTAAAGGAATATGCACTAGAATTGTCATGGGGTACGCAACCTTGATTGTTTGGTGCTAGATCCAGATTATTCGCGGGCTCCTGATATGTAGGATCCCATGAAGATGGAGAAGATACATCCTAAGTGAGTAGATGTACTCGAGCAGGAGGGGCTTGGGATGCAAAAGAAGAGTGGGATGCAACTGAATTGCCAGGAAATCTAGGTTGAGCTTGAATCAATTCATCGAGCTTCTTGTCAAGCAGATCCACCTTATCCAGCTTCTTGGTGATAATGTTCATATCAGCTCAGGCAGATTCGGCGTGAGCTTCATGGACACTAACTCGTTGTTGTCCACTAGATTCATTAACCAGGTACTGATGTATGTCATCCAGCCCATGATAAAAGACGTATGCTAGGTGCAAGTATTTCCTGAGAAGGTCATGAAATTTATCCCAAGCATTATGCAATTTCTCCCCTGGTCCTTGGGAGAAAGTTGTAATTGCACGCCTCATTGCATTTGTTCGACAAATAGGGAAGAACTTTTGGAGGAATTCACAACGTAATTCCACCCAAGTTCCAATCGGCCTCCCGATGGTCTTGAACCAATAAGAAGCTTTATCCTTAAGATGGAATGGAAAAAGCTTCATGAGAACAATCCCTATATCAACATTTCTGGGTCGAACTGTTTCAGCGATTTGACTTAGATTCTCAATGTGTTGGAAGGGATCCTCATTCGAGTTTCTATGAAAATAAGTCTGAATCAGACTTATTATGTTCAATTTTAGCTCAAATGCGTCTCCACCTGCGGGAATTCAAATTTTAGGTGCCACAATCGTAGCCGCCGGATCATAAAAGTCCCGTAGTTCTCTACATGGTGGATGCTGCATCCTATCCAGTGTGGTGAGAATCCTGTCAATACTCTGCTCATATCTCTGTTCTGATTCCTCGACCCTAGCTTCCAAACGAGTCATTGGATCTAGATTTTCAGGGCCCTGACCAAGTCCAGGACTAGGATTAGCCATCTCGGCTAATTGAGAGGAAGATGTGGGTTGGGAAGAAGAGTCAAGCAAACGTCGCCTTCGCCGCCTCGGGTTTGGTTCCCAAGGTCCAACTAATTTAGGTCTTAAAGACCTTCCTTGCATACACCAACAACAAGGGTTGGTGTAGCCAAGCCGAACAAGGATAAGGCCTTGTTAATCAAATTGGTCCTTTAGAATCAGATGACCAGATATTTCGTTCAGGTTTAAAATGTTGAAGAAAATTCGTCGAGAAACCTACTGAAAATGATCCCTGCCTCTTAAGCTAACCTGGTCAGTCTATTTACGAGGGGAATAACAGGAAGGTTCTTCCTTCGGCTTTCGCCTCCGGTTCCTTTATACCTCTTAGACGCAGTCGTTTGACACTACCCCGCAGGCTTGGACACCAAGTTTGGCTAAAGAGGTTGAGGCCATCTAGTGGTTAAAAGATGAATGTAGGTTATTGAGATATTCTTTTCAAATTTTTAACCTCTTCTTTAATTTGGGTGTGTGGTGAGTGGTCCACAAGGTGACTTGACTCATCAACTAATCATTGGACTCGATTGAATCTAGGCTAATCTAATGCGATCTCTAAATGTGACTCTAAAGGTTAAACCTAGGATTCATGCAATTGACTAGACAGACCATAGTTAAATTTAAAATACTTCTAAAATATAATTGGAATCCAAATGATGTAAAAATTTACAGGAAGATTCCTTTTTCAATCATCTCTTCAGAGAATACTTTTTCAGAATTTTAACTATCTCAAATAAATATATATGAATTTTTAACTAATAGGGGTCAGATATGAGATTTTGACCCTGTGTTGGTTTTTCTTTTTTAAATAGTATCAAATGTGATAAAAAAATTTAGCAAAAATATGGGAATGAAAGCTAACTTGATTATCTTTTAAACACCACTATTTTTGACTCAATCAGAGTTGTGTGTTATTTGGAATTGAATTTTGAAGTTTAGAAAAATCCAGATTTTAGTCTATTTGACCCGTGCACTTTGCAAATTTTTTAAAATTCTAAAAATTGCATTTTTTTTTGAGAGAATGGTGGAGTTGGAAAGATAATTTGAAAATCTAGTATTTGGCTAAATTTTAAAATTTTTGGATTTCTAGAAAAATGACAAATGAAAATTTGAATTTATATTAGATTTCTGATCGAATTTCTAAAAGTACTAGTAAGTAATTTTTTTTATCTTAATTTTTTTTTCAAAGTAAAGCAAATCCTAACTACCTAAAAGATAAAATCCTATTTTTTTCTCAAAATAACTCCTATCCTAAATCAAATCATAATCTAAATTCCTACTGATGTGCACCTAATTTCTTCACCTGCACTCGATGCGTGCATAGATTCACGTTTCATACCTGTACATCATAGAAAAGTACACTAAATCAGATATCAAATCAAGAATCGTTATGCCTTCCTAGCAACAGTGCCAATTTGCTCGAGTGTAAATTTGTGTGTCAAGATAATTATGTCATATTATAATACGAAAATACGTCGAAGCAAATAAAATATAACAGGATGGTGAGTTTTGATCGAACTTAGGGAGGCAGAGAAACATTTTGATTTTAACATTGATCTAGAACTAATTAGAACTAACTAAGCACTAATTATGATAACAACTGTATTTAAATAATAATCAGGCAATTAGTTGAATATTTGGCAAGAATTTCAAGTAGAACTTAACTAAGTAACTAGAACATGAATTTCTAGAACTAGAATTACTAAAATTAACCATCTAACACTACAAAAAAAAGGCCTACACTAACGGCCAATTTGCACCGACAAAAAACTTATGTCACTGTAGGTTACTTTTACATGACTAATATTTAATCTTGCCCTAGCGATCACCATAAACAAAAATTAGGCGCAAATGTATCTTTTGCCATCTTCCAGCCCTTAACCCTTGGGCTACAACACAGGATTCTCTCCACAAGTGGCTCCTACTCCCGACAATTCTTTGCACCTCAGGCGATGCCACTTCTCCTAATCGCCTTCACCATCACGTGCCCTCCCCTCTGAACTCGTCACCACCATCCACCGATCACTAACCCTCGCTATGTACCGATCCCCGACCTTCCTCAGGGCACAACTCCTCCCAACCCCTAGTGACTTCAACATCGCAACCTCCCGATCACACTCGCGACGCCACCTCTTGTCGATGCACCTGCATCACCACCAATCAAATATATTTCTCATTCTCGCCAAGTTAGGTCAGTCTCATTCTCGATCTCTCACATTCTTGGAGATTGCTGAAGACGATGATGGGATCTCGAATCTCATATCTGTACTCAAATTTTCTCTTTTAGGGTTTTGGATCTCGAATTTGATTCGTAGCAGCAATCTCAGATCCACGCTCTCACTTTTTCTCTCTTTAGATTCATCAGTCTCTCTCTCTCTTTCTATGTGTGTGTGTGCGCGCGCGCGGGGGCGCGCACGTTTTGATCTCTTTCAATCGCTCACAAGGGTTAGGATTAAGGTTTAGGGTTAAGAGGTGGATTTGGCTCATTGTTTGGGTTCGGGGATTTGGGTCACGGTTTGGGTTCGAGAATTTGGGTTAGTGTGGGTTTCATCGCTGGAGAGGTGTTCGATGAAATGTGTAAATGGGATTTTGTTGGTTGTGGTAAGCGGATTTGTTTGAAGGATCTAGGAGATATTCTCCTAAATCAACAGAATTATATTGTGGTGGACATCCTTGATAAGATGCCAACATTGTATGCAAAAGTAAACACTTCCATTAGTTCAAACTTTGCTTCTGGGACAATGTTATTGAAGGAAGGAAGGGACAATGTTATTGAAGGAATTGAATATCACATGTGGAACACTTATGATGTTCATTTTAATGCATCTTTTGCACTTGCTATGCTGTTTCCAAAACTCGAGCTTAACATCCAAGAGATTTTGCAGCAGCTGTAATGATACATGATCCAAAGAAAATAAGATCTTTATTTGATGCTAAGTTGCTACCAAGAAAAGTGCTTGGTGCAGTTCCCCATGATATGGGGCACATTGATTCATCACATGAAGAAAATGCTTATAATTTTTATACCACTAACAGATGGAAAGACTTGAATTGTAAATTTGTCTTTCAAGTGTATAGAGATGTTGTTGTCGCCAAAGATATGTCCTTTGCATGTGTTGTATGGCCTTCAGTAAATGTGGCTTTGGCATACGCTGATCAATTTGATAAGGATAGAGATGGCATGATAAAAAATGAAGGTTTTCCTGACCAAACTTATGATGTTTGGTCAGTTAAAGGTGTGAGTGCTTACACTGGAGGTCTACAGTTGGTAGCTTTGCAAGCTGCTGCGTCAAGGGCAGGACTACTGGGTGATAAATCCTCCAAGCAATATTTTTGGTATAAATTTCAGAATACAAAACCTGTTTATAGTATGAAATGGAATGAGTCTTATTTTAATTATGATAGTGGCAGTAGCAAAAGTAATTCCATTATGGCAGACTAACTTGCTGGAGAATGGTAAAAATTTTCTGGTTTTTTTCTTTATTGATTTGGGGTGGGTGTTGTGTGATGGTGACACTGGGGTTATGGCTGACAGATCTATCGCAAGAGGGATCTGAGAAGGAGAAGAAGAGCTGCAAAAAGGTACCTATTTGTATTTTGATGAGTCTTTAGTTGTGCATGATCACTCTCTCTTTTCTCTTTTTGGGATAAGAGAGCTGTAAGAAGAAAAATGAAATAAAAATGCAAATTGGTGTTTTGTGTTTGGTTTTGTTTTGGGTTGGGTTTGGTGGAGCTTCTGTAAGGAATTGAAGTTTGGGCGTTTGCTCATTTTCTAGTCTTTTTATCTGCTTTTTTTTTGGAAGAGTTTTCATCTATTCATTTGTTGGCAGATATTGATGGGGGTGAAATTGTGCGGGCTTTGTTCTTTTGCCACATCTGGTGATTCTTCTTTGTTGGCGGAAATCCAAAGTTTATAGATTAAATTATTAAATTAGTGTAAGGGAATCTTGTACGTAAAATGCATGGTAAGTTGGTATTTGCAAATAAGGTGAGTTATTTGTGCATATAACAATCCGATTACGGAGTTGTGTGGTCTTTCATGATATTTTATCCTTTTTTTTTTTCATGTTAACAATGTGGGCAAGCTTATACCTCGTAAGATGATTCTCTTATGGAGGTCGGTAAGTTTTTTTTCCCTTTTTCCTTTTGTGGGGGAACCTTAAAGATTTGCATTGCGAGAATTGCCTTTATTTTTGTTGTAGGTCATGCTAAGGTTGCCTTTAGTTTTCCCAAGGAAAGTGCAACTTCAGAGAGTAATTGATGTCATTATGATAGCACCTTTTCGATGCTTCCTCACCAAAATTCGTTTGGGTTTTCTATCGATTTTTCTATTGATTTTTTTGTTGATTTTGAGTTTAACTGCTCAACATCGTCTTTTGGTGTTGGATATTTATTTGAAGAAGGCAAAGAAGAGAAAATTAGTATCTAAGAATTTAAGAATTAAATGGTGAAATTTTAAGAAAGAACAAGTGAGATTTAAAGAGAAGATGATGCAATAAAAGGTTTGGGATCTTGATGGTGATGTTGATGAAATGTGGTTAAATATGGTAAACTGTATTAGGAAGGTGGCAAAGGAGGTGTTAGGCGTGTCTAAAGGAGGTGTTCCAGGACAAAAGGAGGCTTGGTGGTGGAGTGAGGAAGTGTAGGAGAAGCTTAAAATTAAAAGAGCCTGTTTTAAAGCCTTATATTGAGATAAGACCGATGAAAATATGGAAAACTACAAAAGAGCAAAGAAAGATGCAAAGAAAATTGTTAGTGAAGCAAAAGCAAAAGCTTGGGAGCATTTTTATAAGAAACTTGATTCTAAAGAAGGTGAAAAAGATATTTTCAAGTTAGTTAAAGCAAGAGAGCGGAAAGCAAAGAATCTTACGCATATAAGATGCATCAAGGATGAAAAAGGAAGGGTGCTTATAGCTAGTGAGGATATAAAGACAAGATGAAAAAGATATTTTCATAAGCTATTTAATGAAAAATAAAAGAATGATATCATCTTAGGGGAGTTAGTTAACTCTGAAGCGTATGTGAATCGATCATGTTATCGAATGATATAAAAGAAAGAAGTAGAGGAGGCTCTGAAGATGATAAAAAGTGGGAGGGTTGTTGAGCCTAATGATATTCCTATAGACGTCTGGAGAATGACGGGAGAACGGGGTATAACTTGGCTCACAAATTTATTTAATACTGTGTGGAGAGGCAAAAAGATGCCAGAGGAATGGAGGAAAAGTTTTGTGGTACCTTTATATAAGAACAAAGGTGATATACAAGATTGTTTCAATTATAGAGGTATTAAGTTGATGAGTCATATGATGAAACTTTGGGAAAGAATAATTGAAAGAAGGGTGAGGCAAGTCTCTATGGTAACTGAAAATCAATTTGACTTTATGCTAGGCAGGTCTACTATTGAGGCAATACACCTCTTGAAACGTTTGATGGAGACATACAATGTGAAGAAAAATGATTTACATATGGTTTTTATTGATTTGGAGAAGGCCTATGATTCTGTCCCAAGAGATATCTTGTGGAGAATTTTGGAGAAGAGACAAGTGCCAATTATATATATCAACCTCATTAAGGATATTTACTATGGAGCTATAGCTTGTGTAAAGACTAAGGATGATTTGATAGATTATTTTGATATCTCCATTGGTCTGCATCAAGGTTCGACTTTAAACCCTTATCTTTTTGCCTTGGTTATGGATTAGTTGACGAAGCATATCCAAGTTGAGGTGCCTTGGTGTATGCTTTTTGCTGATGATATTGTGTTGGTTGATGAGACAAGAGATGGAGTGAACAGAAAATTTGAGCTTTGGAGAGAAGCCCTGGAAGATAAAGGATTACGCATAAGTAGGACAAAGACTGAGTATATGAAATGTAAGTTTAGTAGTAGAGGGAACAACGAAGGGATTGATGTAAAAATTGGAGAAGAGTGTATTCCAATGAAAGATATTTTTAAGTACTTGGGATCCATTTTCCAACATGATGGTGGAATTGATGGAGATGTTACACATAGAATTAATGCAGGGTGGTTGAAATGGAGGGGTGCTTCTGGTGTTCTCTGTGATAAGAAGGTTCCTTTAAAAGTCAAAGGAAAATACTATCGAGCTGTGGTAAGATCAGCCATGTTGTACGGTTCTGAATGTTGGGCTATAAACTATAGGTATGTACAGAAGATGTCTGTGGCAGAAATGAAGATGTTAAGATGGATGTGTGGTCATACAAGAAAGGACCGTATTTCAAATGAATTTATTAGAAACAGGGTTAGGGTGGCACCGATAGAGGATAAAATGAGAGAGGCCTGTCTAAGATGGTTTGGACATTTACAAAGAAGGCCACTAGATGCTCCTGTTAGGAGATGTGAGAAGTTGGAGGCTGAACCCGCTAAGAGGGGGCGAGGAAGACCAAACAAGTGTTGGAAGGAAACTATTAAGTATGACCTCAATTACTTTAATTTAAGTCCTAAAATGGCTAAAAATCGATCTGTGTGGAGGCAAAGAATCCATATAGCCAACCCCACTTAGTGTGGGAAAATGCTTGGTTGTTGTTGTATGTTGCTTTGCAAGGATGGGTGGAGATAGGCAAACGACATACATTACTTTTGTCCTTAGTGAAGACATTTATGACACTAGGATTGTCGTCAACCACCTCTTCGACTTCAACGTCACCAACAGGTACCTCATCCTCTCCTACGACCTCATATGATTCGAAGACTCTGAGAATAAAGTTTCGATTTTTGTGTTAAATGATCGAAGCCTTTTAGATGATTTCATTTATGAGCCTTCATTCTCTCAAGATGGGATTATATGATTAAAGAATTATTTCTCCTTCTTCGGAACAAGCAATTAGTCCTAGGATCCAAAATTTTAGGTACAATTTTCTTTGAGAGAACATCCTCTCGAAGGGTATTCAACACACGAATTGCACTCTCGCGCTATAAATTCTCAATCATTTTGTAGGATACTAGTAGGAAATAAATCAATTAAGAATATTTGATTTAGGATTTACTATTTTTAGGTTTTAATTAGTTTCCATATATGTTATTTACTTCTCCATATAAAGAGGATTAAGGTCTCTCCTTTGAATAAGAAGAATCATTTTCTCAGAACTTCACATATACGAATCTTTTATGTTGATCATTTTTTAGTACAACATTATTAATGTTATATTCCACATATAAATATATTTCTTTGACTAATGATTATTATAACATGAATCTTTGTTCACATCCAAGTAGAAACATATTTTAAAGATCATACTATCCGAACTCAACAAGAATTTGAACAAGATCTCTTTCAGATCATACCATCCGATTGAACTCGCTAGGTCATAAAGATGGGATCACTTTTAGATCTTTTGCTCAGTTAGGGTTTGGGATCAAACCTATGGTCAGATAGATCTGTGCTTGAGATCTCTCATTTGAACTCCCTTAATATTTACGTTGATCTTGCAATCTCAGCTTAGGGTTTGGCTTAGGCTTCTTTGATTATCTTCCTCTTTTTATGTTATTCATGGTTTTGTATGCAATAGCTTACGATTGGAGATGGATCTCCAATTCATAGCTCATGGTATGCATCAATTGATAATATGCCACATGATTCAAATATAAGAGTTTTAAATTCATTAATGATGCATTGTCTAATGAATTTGAGAAATTAAATTGTAACGGTTGCATATGAGCTTTAATACTTATTATACTTCTAGTTGGTTGGTTGTTTAAAGAAGTGCAATCCAATTAGTTACAAAAGATTATTATTGCACATGAGATTTGTATGTGGATTCTATTGTGTGTTTAGAAGAAAGAGGAGATTTTTATTATTGTAGTTAAGAATTTTGGTGCATTGATTTTCTTGGCTTGAATGGAAATGGGTGGACCATGGATTTGCTGAAGGGAGCTACAACACTCCATTCTAGTTGTTTCATTCATAATTTTTTGAAAAGGTAGTACCATTCATAAGGTCAGCTTTAAAGGATAACTTATAGCTATCTGCACTCAATTTTTCTGATTTGCTTCCTTTAAATAAAAAAAATAATTGATTTGATTCCTTTTACATTGTTTAATTCCCTGGCAGCTAACTAATGTAAGCTAACCCTCTTATTGTTAGTGCTGGTTATTTTAATATGTTACTTAGTGGGTGTTTAACTCAACTCATCATAATCTAAGTGCTTCTTATTGATCATAAGATGCAGAAATGATTTGAATGTTCATGCTTTCCCTTATGGTTATAATGTGCATATATCCAAATGGAACATGCATAGATTTCTTAAGCAATTCATTGAGACACTCTATACCTTCATACACGAATTGCCTTTTGCACGTAGTTCCTGTGAGTATCATAATTGAAGTTGAAGATATAGGTTAGCTTCATAAGGTGTTGCTTTTGTTATCATATTCTTGTTCTTTGAAGTTGACTTTTTTTCCCTATATATTTGGATTATAGGCTTTTGGGGTGTATTTGTTATAGTGCTACTTTTTAGATCATAGTTATTTTTTATGGTTAAGTGACCTGAGTCTAGAAACTTGTAAATGCTCAACCATTTCATATATTAATTACTAAGAAGGATTCTTGGTGCATGTAAAGATCAGGAAATATGATAATGTTTACCTTAGGGTATGGAGGTGATAATTCTAATGTAAAGTAGATAGTTTTGTAAGATGATATAAAGTAATTTTTTTATAAACTTTAAGTGTTATTTTTGACACAAATGATGTAGTTCCAGAAGATAATCCTAAAGTAATTTTCTTTATAATACTTTACAGGTGCTCTCACATAAAGTTAGCTTTTCAAGCTGCTTGTCTAGATAGTACTTAATTGAGAACCAGCAATCAAGTCAAAATAATAATGATTACTTATCTTCTTGTGTTGGTTGTAGTTGATTGTGGGGTATACCCACCATATTATTTCTTGGTATGCATGCACAGGTCCCTTTTTAAGTACAGAACTTCGGGAAAAACATAGTAAAACAAAGGAAACTTTGTCGAATTTTGAACAGATTTTAATTGCCTAATTAAATAAGTAGCCCCTACTTGTTCCTTTATAATGGATTATTATAATCCTAACTAACCTAGAACCTGGGACCCTTACGACATCGCACCTGCTAATCTACTCCTAAATCATTGAAGGGTTAGTGGGGTGTGACACTTCCAATGGAATATTATGTTCATAATGTTGAGTCATACCTAATTTCGATTGTGACTTTTAGGATCAAGTCCTTTTATGCTAGATTTCAACGAGTGTAGATACATTAGTTGCTTCCATTTTGGTAAAGGTTCTCCAAATCATCCTATTGGTTATACTTTCTTTTAATGAACTATGGTAGGTTGTTGACCATGTGATTTTTAGTATGAATTTTTTTCATGAAGTAGCATTAGCTTCCATTGCAATGATATGAAGTTATTTTCATATCTAGATGGTCTATGATTTTGGTCTATGTATATATCAATACATGTTTCTTATTTGACTTCTATTTTATTTGGTAATTATCTTTTTCTTTATCCTTTTCCTACTTTAAATAATGATAATTTTGATTTTTTTCTTAGGAAATGTGAGGATTAATGATATTCATGGAAGCTGGGGATTTAAGGATTACTTCAAGTGAAGAATTATTTTTTCATATTTTGTTATATATATCATTTTAGATAATAGTTTGTGTTTGAAAAAATTTTATATAGATAGTACTCATGAAACTTATGCATTTTAAGTTAAAGGAAATATTTGTTGATGATTAAGATCAATTTTCTTTGTTATTAATGTTTGATGTTTTGAAAATATGCCTTATTTCGATTGAATGATTTGTAATTATAATTGTTTGTTTGCATGCTTAGTTGATCTCATAAAAGGAGGAAGTTTTATTTATGCATGATATATAATACAAAATTAAACATTAAATACAGGGACATTTCAATGATGATGCACTAGGGATATTTTTTTTATATTCATCAAAGACTTACATTGATGGTAGCATTAATGGATATAAGTGTTAATGTAAATGGTATGAAGGGGATAACTTGTTTATCTATAGTGACGGTTTTACCAACGATTTTTTTGTTGGTAAAGACTTTTGCATTACATTTACAACGGCTTTTGTTAGCATTGCAGGTCTATATCGATGGTCATAAGCGTCAATGTTGGCATGATCAAAGGCTCTTGGAAACACGACTATTGTTGTAGCTTTAGGTACAACACCGACAATTTTAATTGTCAGTATACCTTACAGCGACACCTCCTAAAAGAATAGCTCAAATGATCATTGGAGTAGCTCTTTGGACCTACAATGACAGTAATTTTGACCTATACCGACAGTTTTTGACCGTTAGTGTAGGTGCAAACTGTTAAGTTACTAGAATAAGGGCACCAAGGGTGGTCTTTGGTGGCCTTTGGAGAGGTTGAGGAGAGTAGCAGTGGTGCACCAAGGTAATCTTGATGGATGCTTCAGAGGAAGCAGGAGAAGCTTGGAGATATCTGGAGGGAGAGATGTAGGAAGAGATGCCTTCAAATGGGAGTTCTGGGGTCCTTTTTATAGTTAAATTGAGAGGCAAACCAGGTATTTGGCTCCCAAAATCGTGCATCAACCTTGGATCGATCAGATTCATTGATTGGGAGATCAATAGACTAGATTTCGCCTTAAAATAGCCTTCATAGCACCTTCAACGCACGCGTTGCCTCAGATTACGCCACGTGGCATGTGTTAGGCCCTTTGATCATGATCGCATGGCTGAGAGCCTGCGTGTTCCACTGCCTTTATTTTTTTCCGCGTGCATGTGCGAGAGTTCAATTTTAGCCGTTCGATCTCACGACTGGATGGCTCAGAATACGCACTGCAATGCCTTTAGGTTCTGTGTTTAGCGGGGCGTCCAACCGCGTGTTCATCCGCACTGCCTAATCCAGCACCCCTCCTTGCGCCACGTGGCCGCTTCCACATTGCTTAATCGCCATCGTATGGTCCAATTGCACTTGCGCTCCACCACCTCTCTGATTTCCCCCTCCGCACGCCTTGACCCTACGTCGCTCGCTCTCATGCAAGTGCGCTCTTCGCTGCACTGTGGCCTTGGATGGTCACGGTTATACTTCAATGCTCGGCTGCCCTCAGCTGTTGGATGGAGATCCAACGGCTGAGATAATCTTCTCCTTGATGAAGCACGTGGAGACCGATAGATGTGGCGTGTTTAGTGAGTGCTTCAGTGGATGGGGGTGGTGGTATTGGGCGGCTATGATGGTGCCATCGTGGTCGTCTGATGAGTAGGTTTTCGCGAAGAAAAGTTAGGGTCTTGGGAAATCCATCATTATAGCCCCAAACCTTGTTATCAAATAAAATTTACCGAAACTCGAAAGAGAGTCCTGGGTCGAATACGGGGAGACGACGTTTGTTTCTTTGAAATCTGCGTTTCACTTTGTTTCTTTTTGGTGTTTTGTATTTACTATTTTTTTGACGTTTTATGATATTGTGGAAACAAGTAAGAATATTATCTTTATTAAGCTATTATAGAAAGTAGGAAAGAACTATTCTACTTGCTAAGTATGAAGGAAGAGAGAGAATAAAAAAACTACTTCTAGATAAATGCTTGACAAATGGTTATTATAATTGCTTCTACACCATGAAAGCAGTAAAAGGGAAAGGAGTGAGAGAAATCCTCTTTGTCGACTGCTCAGAGGACGAAGCTGCGTTGACTTGGCCCGGACGAACATGTTGAGGAGTTGGACGAAGAAGAACGACATCGGAAGATGAGGGGAGGACGGGCGTTGCAGCAAGATCCGCTTCTAGGAACGGGGTTGAGAAGACGGGGTGATGAGAGGGTGGAAAATAATTTTTCTTTTCTCTAGTGGAGCACCCCAAAGGCTTGGAACACAAGCTCAAGGTATGTTTTGAGCTCTAAAGCAAGTGAGGATAGCATAGGAAGGGATGATGAGAAATGGAAGTGGTGTAGGGCTTTATATAGTGGTGGGAGGAAGGTGTATCTCAAGTATGGGTCAACAGCGACATTTAAAACATCACTAAAGACCCGCCTTGGATGTCGCTGAAGGCGTCACTTGCCACCACTGTCATCCGCGTATGTAGGCTGGATCAGGTGAGGATGCATCCTAACCGTCAGATCACCAATGGATGCTCCAAATTTCGCGTGCATCGCGTGCTTGAGATCGCACCTGCCCACGCGTATGATAGTGCATCTGTTTGCGCGTTGGATATTGCGTGTACAAATTGCACGCATCGAGCAACGCCACGTGGTGAAGCCTCTGCCGCTTGATGGCATCCAATAGGCGCAATTGAATCGTGCCCGTGTTGGCAAAATTAGGTGCAGCGGACGGGCTTCAAATGCGCGTTCGTGTGTTGGGAGTAGAGACCTTAACCGCTGTGCTGAGGGCAGGTTTGAGTCTCACTTAGGAATTAAGGCCTATGCACCCACAACCATTGGGTTTTGACCCAACGGCTGAGATTGCGTGAAGCTCCTCTTCGCTTGGCTTGAGGCGGGCGACGTGGCCTCTTGACGGTTGTTGGATTCGAATCCAACGGCCGAGATTTCACAGGTGCAGCTTGGAAGGAGCAGTTGCGATCAGGCTGCCAACTTCTTCTTCTTGTAGAGGGTGCTACGGAGCTCTGATCGAAGTGGTTTTTGCACTGATGGACTGCGATCGTCGTTCTAGATCCATCCGTTCGATCGGATTTTTCATCCGGAGCCTGCAAAGATGTCGCATTGCCCCCTTTCTATATAAAATGTGGATATTAATATACAAATTACACAAATTATCTTAAATACAATGTAATGAATGTTATGCTTTATTCACAATGCTATATGTAATGTTAAGCTTAGGAACTATCATAAGTCGACATTTTGTCATGAATAAATGCGTATTGGTCATACCCTCATGCCTATATTTTGCTAGTCCTTAGCAATGTTAATATAAATGCTATCTATAAAATAGAATCAAGATCTGATCACTAAGGCAAGATTTGTTGGTTAACACTAGAAATTTTCAACTAAGGACCTAATTACATAGACTTAACAGTGCCTGGGTGCCTACCAAAATATAGACCGCCTAAGTCCTCGCCTTATTTGAAAGGGAAGATACATTTTTTTGCTTTTTCTTCTTTTCTAATTTTTTTGGAATTTTGGAGTTGAGAGTTTCGGGATAACTTTTACGGCTATCCGACCTGCCCAAGACTTGAAAAGGACTCTAAGTGCTACACATCTTGTGAAAAAATGATAGACTCACTGAGCGGCTGTTAAAACGGACTTCAGGTTTTTACGACCCCAGGTGACCTTAGGAGTTTCTGCCTAAAGGTTTATCTTTTGGATTGGTAGCTCTGCCTACTTTATTTATTTATTTTTGGGTCAACACAAGGGTAAATCCAGTGTATATCTTCTTAATTTATTCTACTTCCTCACTTCTTTTCTAAGTGTTTTGGGAATTATTTGTGCATTTTTGTGTGTTGGGCTCTGGACAATTGGCCAGTGGGCTGTTACCCACGGAAACTTGCCAGCCATACTCGTGCGGTGAAGTGTGGTTTATTTTTATATTTTTATTTTTCTTCTTTTTCTATTTTTCTTTTTTTTTCCTTTTTATTTTTAAGTATCATTTTTTTCTTTTTGTAAGTAGGTGGCTTCCTTGAAATAAGATTTACCTAAACGCAGTAGAATGAGTATGGTCATGTAGCTGGGTTCTGGACAACCGGCCAATGGGCTGTTATCCATGACAACTTGTCAGCCATACTGCCCTAGAAAGTTCGTTAGCTACCTAATTTCCGAAAAATCACCGAAAAGTGAGTTAATGTAAATAGTTTGTAGATGCTTAGACTTAAAATCCTTTCAAATCAAAGGGCGGGTTGATATATTTACCAAATTAAAATAAAATTAGCTTGGCGGTGACTTGAGACTAAGTTCACATTTTAGTGCACACTTGGGCTGATTAAGGAGAAGACCTAAAGAGTCTAAGAGTTCAGGTTATAAAGTATCGTTTCTTAAAGTTTACAACTCTTAATGCTGAAGTTTTCTTCTCTTAATTCTAGTTTTTGTTTTTAAATAATAGGAAATTACTGTTACTGCTGACAAAATAATCAAGTCACAAAGTATCCACCCTCCATGCCTAGCTAATGCAATGTCTTCATTGTAAAATAAATGCATAAAGGAAGGTAGAATAAGAAGAATATCACCTGAATTCCATGAAACTCTGGTCAGCTCCAAAATAGCTTATACACGTGTTGAATTTAGTGCCTTTAGCTAGACAGTCGTCAAACAAAAATTATAAATATTGAGGCTGCAAGAACAAAGTTTCCAGACCCCCAGATATGAGTCTCGGAGAGTGAAAGTGGGCTTGCCAAAGAGATGATTAATGAAAGTGACAAGCTGGTGATGCAGGGAGAGCCTAAATGGTCTCCAATAGGAGTTTTGTTGATTCAGTACAGAGGAAGTTTGGGTGGGCGTAGGATTTATGCAATGGTTGGGCGAGAAAGGACGATGAGGTTTTTGTGATGTGTTGAGGGTTTGTAATGTGTGTGTGCACTCTAGAATACCAAGCTTTTGAAAAGTTTCTCCCCAAAGTTTAATTTCATCTTCAAAATCCGGGTGCTTGATCTAACAATTCCGATCTTCGTAATCTCCACCCATTATTTAAACCTCAAACTCTAAGAATTTAGGATAAGGATGTTGTTGGGTTTTTACTTGATCAGGTGAATCTTCCAACAAGTTCGTAATTTCATGAATATTTCCCTCATCCTGGTTTGTTGGTTGCATGTCTGTATTCTCTTCAATTATCCCTACAACCTTGTGATTTTCTTCTTGACTTTGGGTTGAGTTAGCCATTAAGGGGTTGTCTAATGTGTGTATGGCCATTGCCTCCTCCATTCTGCCAAGCTCCTCCATTAAACCACACTTAATTTTATCTTTCTTTGAAACCTCAAAAATATTAAATTAATTTGTTTTATTCCCTGAGGTAATTTCTATATTCCTGATTCACAATCAATCCTTGCCTTGGTGGTGGCCAAGAAAGGTCTTCCCAAAATAATCGGGGTGTAGTTAAGTTATTTTGGTGCGTGCATGTCAAGGACCATGAAATCAACAAGGTAATGCAAATCATTAACCTTGACTAAAACATCCTCCAAGAGATCCCTTGGTTTGGTAATTGATCTATTGGCCAACTGCAAGGTTAAGTCAGTGTGTTTCAAGTGGCCTAGATGTAGTTTCCTATGTAGTGAGGTAGGGATCACATTAATGGAAGCACCCAAGTTGAGGAGAGTCCGGTCAGAAGTAATGTTTCTTATTGTATAGGAAATCAGTGGGGCTTTCGGGTCCTGCTTTTTAGGAGGTAGCTTTTTAAGATTAGTGTGCTTGTGTTATCAGACAAGACTACTCTCCCAGTGTTTTCAGATTCCGCCCTATGCTTCTCTTTATATGAATTTAGTAAAACTTTGGTGTAGGCGGGGATTGATCCAATAGCTATGAGAAGTAAAATGATTGTTAATTTAAAAGCCTAAAGTAGGGACATCCTCTCCAATTTCTCCTTCGGCTTTTTCTATTTGCCCATACAACAACATACTCCCGAATCAAACTCTGGTGTTTTGTTGATTACATTCTTAGTTGGGAGTTTAGAATTCTTGTTATAGGTTTGAATGGTATTGACATGGGGTTGGGTAGGATCCTTGTGTCTACTACCACTCCTCAAGGTGATGGTATTTGCAGTGGCAAAGTGCTGTTGGTTAGTGCCTTGGGGAGGTTTGGGCAAAACAGGAGGCTCCCGGTTGATTATGGTGGCAACTTGGTTAGCTTCGGGAGGGGCTAGGGTGGCCTGATAGATAGCATGAGCTTAAGCATGCGGCTGGTTGAGGCCTTGAGGCCCAGCGCCTCAGTTCTGTACATTCCTTGGGTTTGGTATAGGTTGTGATGGTAGAAATTCAAGTTGTCGGTTGTTTGCGCTAAGTTCGGATTGTAAAGTGTCTAGCGAAGTTTTCATTTATTGCATGAGCTAGAGCATTAACCCTTTCATTTCTACCATCTTTAGGTTTAAATCAGCCGCCTGGCAGGTTGTTGGGCATTCCACATGGGTTGATTAACCTGATTCGGGGGCAGTTGAGTATATACATGACCCTGACCCATTGGTTTTTGCGGTACATAGTTGTTTGGTCGATATTGGGTCTGCCGCCCCTAATCTTTCCAAGAGAAGTTAGGGTGATTTTTCCAACCAGGATTATAGGAATTCGAGTAAGGGTTGGACCTAACGTTCTCTTGTACAGCCTGAACATCCTCGTAAGATGAGGATGAAGAGTAAGAAGGATTAGAAAGACTGGGATTAAAGGCCCCAGTTTGGATCCCATAAGGTTTCGAGAAGTGTTGGCTTGAAGGTCGAGTCGACTCAAGTTGGTTCAAAAACTCCCGTCCCATAGGAGCTTGCGAGGGATGGAATCCTGAGCTCTGGGATTGAGTAAATCTAGAAGTATTAGAGTTTCCAGACATCCACTCTTCCATTTGTTTAGCAACTAGATCCACCTTATCGCTCCCAGGCCCCATGAAACGCTTAGGGGTAATTGCTCGTCGCAAAGCAATTGTTCATCCAATTGGGAAGAATTTCTTTAGGAAGGTTGATTTCAAAGTTGTCCAGGTAGCAATTCGTCTTTCAATGGTACGATACTAATGTGTGGCCTTATCCCTGAGTGAATGGGAGAAAAGTCTCATGAGCATCTGCTCTTCATCTACATTCCGCGATTTGGTGGTTTGATCTAGAGTAATCAGATCCTCCAAATGTTGGAATGGGTCTTTTGAGCCAAGCCTGTGAAAGTATTTAATTAAGCTCAAAACCTAGGGCCTGATCTCAACATCACCAGCGAGGATCATAATGCTGGGACAATCCTCGTAAATTGAAGGTTCATAAAAATCCTTCAAGGGCCGAGTGCTTGGACCATTCATCCATTGAAATTATTCCAGCATCTGCTGCAACTGGTCCAATTGCCTTTAAATTAGCTCTTGCTTGTTCAGGAGCGGGGGAGGTGGTTGTTGATCAGCCATGGGATTAGTTTGGCTATAACTCAACTTCCGCTTCTAGGAATGGTCTTAAAGTTCCCTCAAAATTATGTGCATTGTTGAATAGTGATGGTCAGTAAAAATCGGACTGCAAAACTTTTGTAGTCATCTACTTCCCAGAGAAGTGGTCACCATGGGCTTGATCATGACAAAAGGACAACACATTCTGAACCTCCTCTTCAGGGATACACCTCCTAGTGATTTGATCAGAACAAAGTCTAAATAGCATGGGATCATCCCAGAAATAATGTTTGGCCTCAGCCAAGAACTTGTCTTGCTATTGTCTAGACTAGCCATGCGAAATCTGCCCTACCACTAAGTAATTAAGAAAGTCAACGTACCGGGAGAGACTCTTTCCTTACACAGCTAGAATTTGCTCATAAGGAAATGTATCAGTTACGGGTAGTGAAGGTCCAATGTGTTTCGGGTAAAGTCTGGATAGGTGGTCGGCTACAATATTCTTGGATCCAGCCTTGTCGTGTATTTCCAAGTCAAATTCTTGCAGGAGCATGATCCATCTGATCAGCCTAGGTTTAACATCCTTTTTGGCTAACAAATGCCGGATAGCCAAGTGGTCAATGTAAATGATCACGTGGGAACCTAGAAGGTATGATTGAAACTTTTCTAATCTGAAAACTACGGCAAGCAGCTCTTTTCTATGACAGTGTAATTCCATTAAGCCTCATCTAAGGTTTTGCTCATGTAGTAGATCACCATGGGTTTCTTCTCTCATCTTTATCCTGGGACTGCTCTAATAGCAAAGTCTGATGCATCACACATTATTTCAAAGTCTTGGGACCAATTTGAGGATTATAAAATAGGTGCAGTCGAGACTGTATCCCTTAGAGTGGTGTAGGCTTTGATGCAATCAGGTGTCATGTCAAAGTGCACATCGTTGGCTAGAAGGTCAGTTAATGGAAAAATCTTTTATGAACCTTCAATAGAAGCCAACATGTCCTTGGAAAGGCCTGATTTATTTGACCGAGCTAGGGGGTGGAAGTTTGAAAATTAAGTCAACTTTAGCTCGGTCAATTTCTATGCCCCTATGCGAGACGATGTAACTGAAAGAGCGATTCTCATTTTCGAAGAAATTTTAAACATAAAATGTCACGTTGTTATAGTTCGTTGCGTGGTATAAAATCACTTTTCAAAATATTTAATAATTCAAAATCTAACCACGAAAATAGTTAGGTCATTTCCACATGAAGGAATTAGTCTATTAAACTAGTGAGTTGTTTCTCGTTTATTCGGAAATATTAACGGATGTGCATACTAATTAGTGCAATTCATTTTTCAACATAAGTTATCATTCTATGTAATTAATCAAGAATATAGGGAGGTTACATGCAAAATCATCACCATGGAAATACGTGAATCGCGATCTTAATACTGACAAATACCATCAATATTAATCAAAAGAGAACCTATTCCCTATAACCAATATCCTATACTCTATCATTCATGAGACAAATGTAATTATCCGTAATGCGATTAAACCATAAGGATATTCATGCAAATCTATTTGAATATAATAATGAGATAAATAAATCAATACTGATTTTCGCAATGGTAGAATTTGTAATTACTATTGAGAGGAGAATCCTCTCTCTTCTGTGCACACGCAAAGGAGGGTCGTCGGAGGAGCTGCTGCGAGTGAAGGTACTTTGGAGCATGGGCTTCGCGATGGCGTAGGAGGCGTGGCTGGAGGTGGTTGGTGACGACGACCGGAGGTGGAGGACGTCGGCTGTGAGGTGCATCAACGCGAGAGAAGGGGCTGTCGAGGGGTGGCGTGGTTGGTGTGGGTCGTTGACAGAGGTCCAGGCAAGCGAGCCGATCGTATTGGCGGAGAAGAAGGTGGCCCAAGGTGATGTATCTGGCACTGGGGACGACGGCCACTTTGGGTTCCTTTGCGTGAAGTTGCAGGAGATGTGGTTTGAAGAAGAGGAAGAAGGCTAACAAGGAAGGGAAAGGAAGAGGGGGGTGTGTGGAGAAGAAAGGGAAGGGGTTGGTGTTGATGGTGGTGATGAAGGTGGTGACGGTGGAGGGGCTGTGCACTGTCACCGCATGGCTAGTTGCGATGGGTTTGCAATGGCGGAGGGAGGATCACAGTGCATGCATATTCCACAGTGTACGCTGGTTCCACGATGGAGGAGATGGAGATGATCCCTGCAAGGGGAAAAGATGATTCTTCTCAGATGATAACCCACCCTCCTTTTTAAAAACTCCGATGTTTCTTTACTTCGGTGGAAAGGTTCTCCAACCACTCGACAAAGATCGCGAGTGGTTGGAACACCTGGCTACGTTTGGCGATAATGTCATCGAACGTCCAGACTGAGTTCTGGGCATCTTAAGAAGTGTGGATTGCAGTGAGTCCACGATGGAGGTTCTCAGACATCCAAACTAGGCTCAGGTCATCTTATAGAATGACTTTGAACGTCTGAATAATGCCTTCTTGTTTTTTGCACCTAGCTTGCATCCACCAAATAGATTATTATAATCATATGTTGTAAAATTGATGCATAAAATTATACGTAGACTAAGATGAATTACCATTTAACTCTTAATCAATTAGAAACTAAGAACAAATAATTAAATAGTACTTAGGCTAAATAATGATCTACTAAAGTAGACTTATCAAATACTCTCATGCCTAAGTTTTGATAGTCCCTAACAAAAATGATGGAAGTGACCAAAGATTTCTGCTTTTCTTATTTCAAAAATTTACAGATCCAAACAAATGTGAAAATGAAGTGATAGTAAACTAGGTAACGGATTCAAGTGAAAAATCAACTTACATTTAAAGTTCTTAACCCTTGGTAAAAAATTCTATTAAGATAGGTAACTTCTTCCTTCAGGAATAAAGCAGAGAATAATATGTAATTTGACCTCGACTTTTTAGCTTAGGAGAAGATATTGAGTCAAATTGATTCATATTTGGTAGTTCACACTCATCTAGTGTTACTTGTAGTCTAGTACTGCAGACTCTAAATCTCTTAGACTATCGAATGAGTCAACCCAGAGAGAGGCTAAACAAAACTATGCTCTCTCAACGTTTCTTTGTTCTCACTCTTTTTCTTTCTTTCCCCTTTGAGATCACAAATTTCACCAAATTTTGTAAATGTACTCAGTGTTTGGTGGCTTCACATTTCATTCACACTTCAATTAAAGTCCTAATAACCTATAACTAGGTTAGAAGTCCTCAGCCAGTATTCAGGCAATTGGAAATACTGAAAAGTAGGTATCTGTCATATTTGGTGGATCGCAATAGATGTTTTGGTTGCCTTAAAGACATCGACATATGATGAAAAATGACACGAAGATAAAGTAATAAACTTGAACATTTTTTTTATTTCTTCTCTTTTTTTCTTCTTTTTTTTCATATTTTTTTCCATATATATGCGTATATATATTTTTTCTTTTTCTTTTCTTTTTCTTTTTTATAACTACCAACACAACACGATGTAAACTTTTATTCATGAGGCATTATTGGGGATAATGATGTTCAAGAGGATATTGGTGGCTTATTTGGTGGAAGTGTCTACTCTTGACATCGGGAAAGAATGGATAGGATGAGCGTATTTCTGACCTTTGACATTAATACCCTCTTTCAATTGAGGATTCTATGAAGGATGATCGTAACCATTCACCATAGTCATAGTTTTATTAGAACTCAAGCTCTGCGTATTTGCCTTATTTGGTGACACTCAGGAATTCGCAAACAATGTTCGCACACAGGAACAGAGAGCGAAAATTATGCCTAACTCTGTGGTATCATCATTCAATTATCCAGAACTGAAGAGTCATTGCACTAAACTTAGCGCACCAATAATCTCTCTACTTTCTCCATACAAATGTTTGGTGGAGCTAATAGAAGGTAGTATGCCTAACTCCTTAACTAACTGTCTAAGGGTTCGACAAACTAAAAATGTTTATTAATTTTCTTAAAAGATCCATTACCCAGTTTACGTGTAAGTGAAGTAAATGTACTCGATTCTAAACTTAAGAAATAATTTAAGAAAATCTTTAATGAAACCTCTTTGATAAAGATATTTTACTTGGGGCTAACCCCAATTAAACTCAAGAGAACAAAGGACTTTTTTTTTTGCTAATGCACCTAGCCTAAATGCATAAATACTGCCTAAAAATGCAAAATGCACCCCCCATGCCTAAATCCTATAATTTCCTCATTGTAAAATTAAAACAAGGGGAGAAAGGAAGGAAATCACCTGAAGAAGGCGTTATTCTGAATGTTGGGTTGCTTCCTAACAAGCGCTGCATTTCCTGTCGGCAGCCAGACGTTCAAAACAAAAAGAGGTAGGCCCTAAAAATATGCGTAAAAGCACGGGCCTAGGGAACACGTAGTCACGGATGTTGGCGAGCTGATGATGCAACGTTATCCCAAATGCTCACTGGAAGATATGATAACAGACAACCTCATAGGCTACCTGAAGAGGTCTAGGAAAAAGAGTAATAGAAGAAGGGACCTCTTGAAATAGGAGTGGAGGTTAACAAGGGTCCTCTAAAGTAGGAAGGGTTTTAAAAGATATAATCATAATTATGTTAGACCCTTGAATGGAGAGAGTAAAAGTACAAGCATCAATCTAAACTCACCATTTCACTTGAGGATGTACTAGTCTAATATTCTCCCTAGAAAGAATGTATGTGAGTAGAGACCTGAGCTAAGGATCGGTTAGGGAGTATAAGGGTTGTTTGTGGCATTGGGAGGTAATGATTAAGTCCAAGAAGGGCTTAGTCTGTGTCAAGTCTAGTTCTAACAACAATTTAGATTCTGCGTTATTCTCCCTAATAGTTGTAGTAGAAAAATTCAAGTCACCCTGCCTATCATTAATGATTTCCTCAAGAATGGGAGTCATATTTTCACCTTCAATGGTGGACTTCAAATCACATTTATTTGATGGCAGGGTCGAAGCAACATAATCATTATCATTAATTTCATCCTCGGATTCTTTTGGTTCACTTAAGTTTTTGTCGGGGTGTATATGTGATTCAATAGTAAGTGGAGGAGTTGCTTCAGTATCCTCAATTATTTCTAAAGGAGGATCGGTCTCAATGTTATGGAGTAAGCCTATATCACTCAATTCTTTATTTTCCTCGGGGCATAAATCCTCAATTGATATGCATTGTCCCCGAGAGTCTCTCACAGGCTTCTTAATATTGTGTTTGTCCTCCAACATCAACTCCATATCTTCTTGATTTTGCGGAGGATGATTTTCCAAATCAAAAGTAGAGAGGAATTTGGATTTCATCAAATCATTCATATCCTCGGGGCGTAAATCCTCAAATAACACATAAGCCCCTCGAGATTCACTCCAAATTGTTAGTCTGGGTTCTTCCATTGGGTCACCATCCTTCTCTAAAATAGACTCTTTGTATCCTTGAGACCAAAATTGATCCAATTCATCCTCCATTCTCTTAGGGTCACTACATTAGGCATATGTGAATCCTCAGACTGTTGTATGGTAGGTGTTGGTTCCCTACGTGGAGGATCAGGATTAGGCTCATTAAGGGTAGAATGGGGTTCTATCACATGATTAATAGAAGAAGTGGTATGAACAACATGACCTTGACCCAGGTCATTGGAAGTGAACGATATGCTATCATTGGGGTCAAGGTCCTCAAGAGGTACCATCTTATCTTTCTTTTGACTCCAATACAGCTCGGGTGGATAATTACTAAGATCGTCCTCCTCTAATGGCCGTGTCTCATAGGAAGAGTCTAAGTGATAGCTACTACTCAAAATGGAATCCTCGTGATCATTGGTTTCCGCCTTGTCAATCGTTCGAGAATCTGGTTAATGAACGGCAGGGAAAAATGATCCTTCTTAGTGGCTTCATTTAGCTTCTTATAGTCGATACACACTTACTATGCAGTGGTGGTGCGAGTGCAGATGGATTCACCTTGGTCATTTGTGACCATGGTAAGCCCAGCCTTCTTTAGTACCACTTGAGTTGGGCTCACCCAGGGGCAGTCGGAAATCGGATAGATGATTTTCGCATCGGGCCACTTAATTATCTCTTTTGTAACGACTTCTCGCATGTTCAGGTTCAGTCGTCTTTGCATCTGGCGAGAAGGTCGAGCCCTATCTTCTAAATAGATCTTATGAGTACAATAGGTAGGGTTAATTCCCCTTAAGTTAGAAATTGTCCACCCAATTGCTGCCCAATGTTCAGAAAGGGTTGTAGTCAACCTAAGTTCTTGGTCCCTGGTCAGGTGTGCATTGATAATCACAAGGAAGGTATGATCAGGTCTTAGGAAGACATGCTTGAGGTTATTGGGCAGAAGTTTCAGTTCAGGTGCAGGTGGTACAATGTTTGATGGGTAAGGGAAGGGAGGGAGTTCAGTGACATCAATCTCCTGAAATGGAGGTTGCCGGTGGTAATCAGTTCTGCAAAGTTCTACAACCTCCAGAGATTGGGATGGGTCAGGGTAGTGGTCTAAAGCTGGTTGAGTCAGATGGTCCTCTAAAGAGCTTACTGTCAAGCATTTTTCAACTAGGGTTTCCATGGGATTGCATTCCTTGACCCAACCACAATCAAAAGACTTAGTTGCTTTGAAGATATCCAGTTGCATCTTCTTATCTCCAAAGGCATATCCAGGTGCAGTCAATGTTGGCTTTGGCCGTAGCCAAAAAGGGTCTATCTAGGATGATGGACGTGTTTTGTATTTGTTCAGGGAATTCCATGTCATGGACTAAGAAATCAACCGGGAAGAAGTCCTTAACTTGAACAATTACATCCTCGACTACCCCTTTCGAGGTTTCCACAGATCGGTCAGCCAGTTGGATGGTCACAGGTATAGGCTTTAATTCTCCAAATTCAAACAAGTGATAAAAGGTAGTTGGGATCAAGTTTATGGAAGCACCTAAGTCCAGGAGCGCTCTATCAAAAGTCAAATCACAAATATTACATGAGATCAAAGGCGCTCCAGGGTTAATCCTTTTAGGAGGTTGGCTACTCAATATCACCGAACTAGCCTGCTCAGATAGCACTACCTTCCTAAGTGCTTGGGTTCTTGGCTTACGCTTGGGAGTGCAAACATCCTTCAAAAGCTTTGCGTAAGCTAGGTATGCTTGATTGCATCAATGAGGGGTATATTGATTTGTACTTATTTGAAAATTTCTAACAACTCCATGTTCTCAGCCACATTTCTCTTCTTCTTGACCTTATCCAAGGCTTCAAGGTATGGGATTTGGGTTTGAATCGGGTTAGGTTCCTAATCCTTGGGTTCCTCCCACTCATCCTCATAATCAAGTATCTTGGGTAGAGTGGTCATGGGAGGGGTCGGCCATTTGGGGTCTTGGGTTTGAGTGCCGCTTCTTAAGGTAACCGCATTGGCTAAGGCATTAGAACTAGGGTTGGGTCCTTGAGAAGAAGAAGAAGCAGCAAACCCAGGGGTTATCTGTGGGGCTTGTAAAATCATATGGGCTTGCCCCTGATTTTGTTCAAACCCGTGAGGATTGTGGCCTGTGTTCATTACATTCATCGGGTTCGATTGTGGTTGAGATGGAAGGAACCCCTGTTGTTTGTTATCCAACAGCTAGCTTAATTGTCCCTTCACTAAAGCCATCTCCTCCTGATGTTTCTGATTCATATCAGCCATCATCTTGATCAGAGTGTCCATTTAATTTTGTTGTGTAGGAGCCGCCTTATTTTGGTTATAGGGTGATCTAGTAGGTGGACCTTGCTGATAGGAGGGAGGGTTTGGCTTGGGTTGGTTCTGGAATTGGTTTGGTTTTTATTCGACTAGGCAAAATTAGGGTAGTTGCGCCATTCAGGGTTGTAAGTGTTGGAGAAAGGATCAGGCTTAGAGATCCTTGGATGGCATGGGAATCTTCAAAGGTAGAAGGTGTCGAAGGGGAGGGAAAAGAATAATCAAGGTTTGAGGAAGCAAAGGTCCCTTCCAGGAACATGGTCAGGGGTTGTTCCAGGTGCACTTGGTTGATAGATTGAACCAGGTCAACATTGTGGGCTCCCTTCGAGAGGGAGAAGGTCTGCAATTGGGCTCGGGATTGGTTCAAGAGCTCATCAAATTTTTGTCCATCAACTCAACTCGATCCAATTTTTTTGCTATAATGTCCATATCAACCATCCTCGAGTTAGTTTGCACCTCATAAATCCTACCATGGGGTTGACTGGACCTATTTAATTTGGTCATGGAAGCATTATTAAGCGAGTTCTCACTTATTGACTCAAAGAGCTCGAATGCGCTTTTCTCATCTTTGTTCAGAAAATTACCTCCACCTGAGGCATCAATGAAATTCCTAAGGTTGCTATCCAGACCATTGTAGAAAATTTGGGCCAATTGCCACCTCGGAACCTCGTGGTGTGGGCATTTCCTCAATAATTCGTTAAATCGTTCCCACGCCTCATGGAATTGCTCTCCACTTTGTAAGGCGAAATGTGGTGATGGCTCTTCCAAGGGTATTAGTCTTTTCTATGGGGAAAAACTTCTTAAGAAATGCATGCCTCAATTCTTCCCAAGTGGAGATGAGTCTCCCTAAGGTTCTAAGCCAATGAGAAGCTTTGTCTTTTAGGGAGAAAGGGAACATCTTAATCAAAACAATATCTAAGCTGATGTTCCTTAGTTTCACAGTCCAGGCAATCCGGTTTAGGTCCTCAAGGTGTTGGAAAGGGACCTCATTTGAGCTTCCATGGAAGTGGCTTTTAATTAAGCTGAGGATATTGGGTTTTAGCTCAAAATTATCTCCCCCTTCGAGGACCCTAAGATGTGGCTTGATCCGGATAACAGACGAATGATAAAAATCATGGAGAGGCCTTAGTTGGCCCTTAGAGGGTTGTGGTGGGTTAGGTGGGGGTTGCCCTTGATGGTTCTGCCCTTGAGGGTTCTGCAGTCAGTGTATGGCCTGCATGATGGTTTGGATCTGTTGTTGTTGAAGTTGGTGGTTGGTGGTGATTTGAACCTGGATAATGGCCATAGAAGGAGGTTGAGGTTGGTCCTCAATCTCTTCAACTCTTTGGTCAGCCATTTCATCAATCTTATCCCTTGAAGAATCAAGTCTCCTCCTAATCTCTCTTTAAAGCGACCAATTTAGGATGAAGTGATTGTCTTTCGTGTATACACTAGAGAAGAACATGGAGGGATGCAAAGGGAAACATATGCGAGAATAGTGTGTGCACAACCAAGCAAACAAATCTAGTCCCTATAGTGTAGCCCTAAGTAACCTACGCTTCAGAAATACACTCTGACCACACGACAAATTCGGTGTTGTCCTTACTCTCGAAGGTGGTAAAGTTGGGCAGGCGAAGTAGGGGGAGTGTGTCCCGAGAGCCATTAATTATGCCAAACCTTTGCTTGCTTAAGTCGTTTGACAATCAAGCCTCCCAATTTAGCATCTTTTGAAGCAAGCAAACATCACTAATTCGTAATGCGTTCAAGAGAATACCCTGAAACAGACTCAATGAATCCTAGGGCTAACATCTACTCAATTTTATGGAGGGCTAGGTTAGTGCTTGTACTCAAGGTATATGATGAGGCATTGTTAGGGGTTATGCCTCTTAATTAATCTAATTGAGTGTGTGTGTGCACTCAGCAAATCATGGTTTTCAAGTAAGGTTTTTAGGATATGGTGTCTTTTAATTATTCGTCCTTGATTTAGTGCTTTAGGTTGAAATTTCTTAATGTTTTCAGACAATGTTTAAGTCGGCACACAAGGTTTTGCATAAAATAGGTAATGATCAATTTCCTTTAAAATCAATGTGGCCCTAGAAATAAGCAACCCTAATGTACTCACCTCTAAAGTTCATGCAGTTCTAGTTCGTGAATTAATTTTAATTGGAGTGGTGCGGCCAAATACAAATCACGGGTGGCTTTTCAAACACCACTCAACAGGAAAAGAATACTCCAAAAAGATTTTTTTTCTTTAAGAATATTAGAGTTTTTTTTTTTTTTTTGGGTGATAGATTTAAGATGTGGGTCAAGAAATTATTCACTATGCCAATTTTTTTGAATTTTTAGATTTTTTTGGATTTTTTAAGCAAGCAAATAATCAAATTATCTTAGGGTTCATGCACAATCCTAAATGTAATGTTTTTTCACAAACAAAGATGAAGCTACGCTAGGGTGGGGTGATACTCACGAGAGTCTTCACCGCACTTTAACTCCCAGTCTATCGGCTTGGATCGCTCTCCTCTCGTCGGCTAGGTGCTGACTTCCTACAACTAATGAATAGAAAGAAAGAAAAGTGAGTCAGAAAATGTGAGTACCGATGCAAGGATAAAAGCGACTAAAAGATCTGTTGCCTCCCTGGCAACAATGCCAAAAATTGACGTCGGAAAATGTATTAGATTAATTTGTTCGTTGCAGCGTGCATTTACAAGGTCAATTTTAAAAGGAATATTGAACATGAGTACACATGTTGAACACGTGGAGGCATGAAATTGAATCAATTGGTCGCTTAATGTCACAAGTTATTTCGTTTCATTTGCTTGCGAAAAGAGAAGAGAGGGAGAGGGAGAGAGAGAGACAAAGAGTGTATAGGGTTAGAAAATGATTCATGGTAGAGTGAAATTCGTTAGTTACACTTTGGCAAAATCATGCATCATGGAAATGAACATAATATCTTGACATGAACTAAGTAGAAAATCACTTTGAAGGCATCAAAACATCATGGAAAATCACTTCTTGAATTATGGAGTAAATGTACTACAAATACAAATAGATAAATGTTTAAGGAGAGGCAAACTATAGTTAAGGAGAAGCAAGTGTGGAAGAGCATCAAGGTAGCCACGGCGGTGGAGGGACTCCCGTCAGCGGCTCGGCGACTTCAGGGGCACCCTTTGAAGCTTAATAGATGTAGACATGTGTTAGGTAGAACCTAGAAAGAGATGCCTTTGTAATGGAGGTCCATAGCTCTCCTTATAGTGGAAGAGAGAGAGCTAAAATAGTTATCGCATCATTAGTGACAACAACGTTGTCATTGTAGGCTAGCTCACCCGCTTGCTGGTGTCCGCACGTGAACAACCCGATCTGCGTGCTTGCATTGCCCACCGTTGGATCAGAGTTGCGGATTGCCATCGCACGGTTGAGGATGCGTCAAACGGCTTATCCCTCACACCCATCGCTGCGCATACGATCGCATGTTAGATCAGGCGTTGGATGGCGTGTGCACACATTACGTGCATTTGGCGTGCGAGATCGTGCCACGTCGCCGCTATCAAAATCACATGATGAGGATCTGGCAGTCAAATTTCGCTGCTGCTCGCGTGAAGTAGATTTGGTCCTCGCATGAAGTCTTGAACACACGCCCATTGTCATGGGTGCAGGCACTAATCGTTGCACCATGCCTGCGGATAGTCATGCGGACGCGCTGCTTGTGCTACGTCCATAGTCGTTGGATGCGATCGCATGGTCGAGAGGCATCGCTGAAGGGGCCTTTAACGAATGTGAAGTGCGTGGGGGAGGCGTGGATGAGTGACATGTGGTCGATTTTGGGTCGTTGATCATCAGATTAATGACCAAAACTTCTTTGGCTCATTGTGGGAGCTACGGAGGTAGGATTGAGGTGATTTTGAGTCTATTGGACTCTGTTCGTCAATCCAGATTCATCCATATGATCCGATTGCTCATCTGAGACCTGTTTCAATGTGCACTTGTACCCATGGTCATTAATCATTAATTGTAAGCAATCTTAATGTAGGAATAACACAATATGCTTGCAATGCTTCCAAACTCACTGTATCGCAATACTTATGCACATATGTCCTTGAAGTTGACTTTAATTGATGTAATTAACGCTATAATTTGTAGAGTCATCATATCACCCGACCCGCCTACGATAAGACGGACCTAAATCTGGATCGACTCAATCTGCCAAAAGATTCAGTGTAGTTAAGATCGAAGATATGACAAGATGGAAGTGATCACCTAGGTCCCGACAGCAGGCATGCTGTCTGACAGAAAGGGCCCTAGAGGCCCTTAGGCTAGAGGTCTTTCCATGTTATAAATAAGGAGAGGCTCCCAAGGAAGGAGGGCTGCGAGGGAGAGAAATCTTGTAACCTCTCAAACTCTAGTGCATAGTTGGGAGTATCATCCTCTCCCTAGATGTACACCCCTTGCGGTGGAGCTAGATCACCAAATCCCTTGTCTCCCTTGTGATTGCGTGATGTTCGTTGGGTCGAGCTCTCCCATCGAAATGGAGGCTTGACCACTACCCCCTAACAATGGAGATGCCCATGGTTATGTAGCTCTCCTAGCCTTTACAAATCTTTTGGTGGCCATCCGAAGCCCATCAAGTGGTAACCTTCTCCCCTTTCTCGTTTGTCTCAACAATAAATCCTACCTTCTTAAGTACCACATGGATAGGACTAATCCATTTACTATCAGAGATGTGATAAATTATCCCAACATCTAACCATTTTGGAATTTCCTTCTTCACCACTTCCCGCATGTTGGGGTTTAAGCATCTTTGCATATCTCGTAAGGGCTTTATGGACTCATCTGTGTAAATGTGATTGATATTTCCATAATTATTTATGTAATTAATACCTAACTAATGTTGATCTGAGGGTAATTTGGGTTAAATTGCTTTAGTTAGGTCAGATTAAACATTTTGGGTCATTTTGTAAGTAATGCATACTTTTGGGCTTTTATGCAATGTTTCCTACAACTGTAGCTAGTACCTTGATGTGTTTATTTTTATATGTGTAGATACAAAATTTCAGGTTGATCGGAGCAAGGCTAAATGGACTTTCTGATATGAGCTCACTTGTAAGAGGGTTAGACCTAGTTCGATGGGCCTATTTCCTAACCCAGTTAGTCCTTTGACCTAACCTAATTAGGAGCCTAATTCCCCACACCTAATTACCACCCAACCTAACCTAATTTTCCTATATAATGGCTAGCTACCACACCTCAATTTCTAACCTTATTGGCTATCTATTATTGACTAAACCAACCTTAATTTTCTACCTAACCTAGTCTTAAATCCTAACCCAACAAACCTTATTTGGCCATTCCTTTTATCCTCTAATAAATACTATTTTGGATGGTTAAAAGACACCATAATTATCCATCACTAGATCTAACTCCTAGGGCCCTAAATTGCCTACCTAATTCCCGATCTTAAAACTCAAAACCAAATCTTATTCCTAATCCTAATCCTAAACTTAATCTCAAAATTCTTAATAGCATGACACACCTTTAGTATTTTGGCAACAACGTTTTCATTTCAAATCTAAAGTAAGTGATTCAAGTTGCATTGGAAAGATGATTGTGAGGGCTATAACTTTATTTTTATGTACAACTTGAAATTCGAAATAGAAAGGGGTTAAATATTCAAGAGAATTATAGGCCTCTATCATCCTCTCAAAGCCATCCTAGTCCTCCATCAATTCCAACAACACCTAACCTATTCTATTCACCTATTCCTTCATCCTAACCCTTGATTGCTAGACTCCTAATCCTAGTCCTTTATTTTGGTGATCCAAGGCAACTTGGATCAGCTAATCACAAGCCTTCTTAACCTCTATATAAACACTCTAGCCATCCCCCTTAAGATGATTTCTTTCCACTTCCAAATAGATCTACCATTTAGAACTAGTCCTCTAGTTCTTCCTTTTCCCCCTTAGAGATTGTGGGTGCACCTTCGCAGCCACATCTATGTTGATGCTCCAGACTTCGCCTTCGAAACCCTTTGCATTTTTCTAATCTAGTTCTAGTTGTAGTAATTTAGTTCTAGTTGTACTTTTCTTCCTCTAGAAGTATTCCTCTATTTGTAATACTGTTTTACTTGTGCCAAACTCTTATTTGAATTAATAAAGTTTTAGTATTTATTTTTTCAACTTGTCTTCAAGCTGTATGCTTTCTAGTTAGAAGTTGCATGCTATTAGATTAGTTCTAGTTTTAATAATCATCCGACTTGATCTTCAATTCTAGTTCTAATTTGGAAAGCGATTTTAATCAGTTTGCCTCCTTATGAATAACTTGGACTCTACTATTAATCTACAATTTTAATATTCTTGAGTTCGATCTAATTTATAAATTTAAGAGTTTCTGTACGCATTTACTATGAAAAAAAGTGATTTTTCGCAATCACATCTGCGTTCAGAACAGTGATGCATGTAAAGAGTCGAGTTGACCCCTTTAATATTAGCTATAGTCCAAGCAATGGTTTCTTTGTGCCACTTCAGATACTCAATTAATGTTTCCTCCTACATTTCAGATAGAGCAGTCAAGATGATGATGGGAGGTGTATCATTGGGTCTAAGGAAAACATACTTGAGGGACTCTGGGACTGACTTAGGCTCCAAGTCAGGAGCTTTCTAAATCAAGGGAACTAGGTTTGATGTCCCCACCTTTGGTCGCGAATCTACTTTAATTGTCTATGGCAGAAAGAGGGACTCAGCTTTGACACTCAGCAACTCTTCTAATTTCGGAATATCCCCCTCACATTCTTTAAGTGTATGGGTATGGTCTTTAGAAATGACCATCTGGAGAGGATTATCACACAAAAGAGTTGGGGTCGTCTCCTTTACAATTTCATTGATCACCTAAATTTGGGAATAATCTTTCAATCCAAGCTGTTTATAGGCATCAAACACATTCAATCGGATTTTCTTGTTCCCGAAGTCCATCTTTAGCACCCATGATTTGCAATTAATAGAGGCATTGGCTATGGCCAAAAAAGGGATGCCCTAAAATAGTTAAAGGTCTGGTGGGCTTGTTGTATGGGTCAATATCCAATATCAGGAAATCAACGAGAGAGAAGAAGTCCTCCATTCTCACCAGGACATCATCTAAAAGCCCGTGCGGTGTCTTGAGTGATCTAGCAACTACCTGGAGAACAACAAGACTAGGCTTCAATTCTCCTCCTTCTAATAGGTCATAGACTGAGTTCATCAATATATTAACCTCTACACCTAAATCGAGGAGATCATCATCAATGCATTGGTCTCAAATGACCACAGAAATATGTGGGGCTTCTAGGTCCATTTTTGGGGGTGTACCATGTTCTAGGATGGAGCTGACTAGGTTGGGCATGATGACCTTAGCTTGTTCTTATTTTTGTGATTTTCTCTTCTGCCTGCATAAGTCCTTCAAGAATCTACCATAGGATGGAATTTGCTTGATACCATCCAATGGGGGTAGGTTTATGTGAACTTGCTTGAATATCTCCATAATCACTTCCATCCTTGTCAGATAAGCAGAAGATCCCCCAAGGGTGGATAAGTGCTTTGGGAAGGGCACCCTCAGCCTCTAGGTGGAGGGATTGTCATGGCGGGAAGGGTGGAACGGTGGCAACATCCTCTACGTGAGTGATTTTAGGCAAGGAGGGGTTGAGTCGCTCTTCCTTGATAGAAGTTGAAGTCAAAGTCGGGTTGGTAGAAGGGGTGACCATAGGAGTGACTTCAAGTTTAGAAATTTCTTTGTTGTTCCTTAGAACGGTTACAACCTTAGCATTCTCCCTTATAAAGAGCCCTTTACCGTTAGGATTCTCCTTAGATAAGTTAGGCAATTTCCCAGGTTCACGTTGCCAAACAGCCTTAACAAGGTGGCCAATTTGGGCTCTTATGATCCTCGAGTTGGATGCATCACCATGCTTCCATGAGAAGTTGTGATTGTTCCTCCATCCAGGATTATAGGCGTTGGCAAATGGGTTGTTCTTGGGAGGTGGATAGAACCCTTAGGCTACATTTAGGTTTGCTTGTACTAACTTGGGGAACTGATTTGCTAAGTGGCATTTAACTGTAGCATGAAGAGTGCTTTGACAAATGGAGCATTCAAAGATAACCTGGGCATGGGAAGTTGGTTGCGGGAGTGTGCCGGGGTTTGACATGAGCCGCTCAAAATTTTAGTTCAACAATTGGATTTGGTAGGCTAAATTTTGAATAGCCTCTGCTTTCTTTTGAAGGATGAGAGGTTTTCTATCCTGATAAGCAGAGGTTAGGTGGATAGAATTATCACTAAGTATCCCAAAAAGTGTTTAGGCCTCATCTTTCGTTTTGGTGAGAAAGGTTCCAGCACAAGCAGCATCAATTATTTGCCTATGCATATCAGAAAGTCCAGTATAAAACCTTTCTAGCAACTACCATTTAGGCACTTGATGATGTGGGCATAATTTTATTAGGTCATTGAAGTGCTCCTCTTGTAGTGGTTGGTTTTGCTCATCGGGAAATTCTTCTCCAAAAATTCTCCCTGAAGGGCATTCCGATCATTCACCTTAGCATCTAGGGTGTGGTACCAATGTTTTGCCTTGTCCTTGAGGGAGAAGGGAAAGAGAGTTCTCATCAGAGCTTCTTCAGTAAAGTTTTGGAGTTTCACCATGGAACATACCTCGATGAATTCCTCTAAATGTTGATAGGGGTTCTCTCTAGTAGTACCACAGAAGTGTAGGTTCTGATGGAGGGAGTGAGATCGAGCATGATAAATAAATAATGCAAAAATATAAACAACAATTACACAAAAGCAATTCCACAAATGAATACAAGGATTTTTGGGTGGAAACACAAACCCAGGTAAAAACCACCACCTAAACCTCTCGGTTTAGGATTTCCCGATCTACCTAGTAGATCAAATCCAGTAACGAACTACTTAAACGAGGGTCGTTCAACTTCTTACAATCATGCTACTTTGAACTGAGGGTAGCGTACCTCAAACCAGTCCTCTTCACGAGGAGCCATTTTGCCTCGCGATGAAAATGGGAATTCGCAAAGTAAATACGCAACCACAAAAGAAAGAGAAAAATAAATACCATAGAGTCATAAAGTAAATATAAGGCTATACTACTATAGGCAAGGACTTCTCCAATACGGAAGAGATTTGGCATGAGTTCGACAAAGTTTCGGTGTTCTCAAATTTGCAATGTAGAACTTGCAGAGCAAGATCTTCTCTAAGTGAATTCTCTCTTCTCTTGGATACAAAAGATGTGGAAATAGATTCTCAAGGTATGTTTTGCTTAGGAAGGGTCCTCTTCTATTTATAAAGATCCTAAGAATGTTCAAGAAGACCTTGGAGAGGGCTTATAGCCGTTGGAATCAAATCTAAGGCAAATTAGGTCATAATCAAGGTTATAATGACTCTAACAGAGTTATCAGATGTCTAATGTTCTGGTCAGAGATCTGGTCAGACGTCTGATGCATATTTTGGATGTTTGCTTTAAAGGGTCAGAGTTCTTGATTCTATTAGATCTAAACGGAGATCTAAGCGGATGTCTGATATGGCATTATATGACGTCTAATAATAGGTGGGTTCGTTCCTATTTTAACTAGATCCAAATAGGGTTCTAGATCTTAAGAGTCAGACGACAGACTAGACGTCTGTCATAAGGTCTAGATGTCTAGAAAGAGAATTCTCTCTGGAAATATATTTCCCGAGAGGCTAACGACTATAATCATCTGACAAAAGTAGATTTGGGTCAGATTATGTCTAACGGTTCCTTATCAAATGTCTGGAAGGCTCTACGGACATCTAAAAGAGTTATAAATATGATTACAAGGTAATCAAAAATTATGTTCTGACAGACTAATGGTCCTATTGTTTCTGTCATAAGGTCTAGATGTCTAGAAAGAGAATTCTCTCTGGAAATATATTTCCCGAGAGGCTAACGACTATAATCATCTGACAAAAGTAGATTTGGGTCAGATTATGTCTAACGGTTCCTTATCAAATGTCTGGAAGGCTCTACGGACATCTAAAAGAGTTATAAATATGATTACAAGGTAATCAAAAATTATGTTCTGACAGACTAATGGTCCTATTGTTGGACGTCTGTCAAGGTTATCAGACGTCTTCTAAGAATCTGGACTAAAGGCTGGACGCTTAAAAAGAAAGGCACAGATTAAGGGTTCCCAACCTAAGTATTTAGATGTCTGGACAAAAGGTCAGATGTCTTAAAGTCCAATGTCAGACGTCTGAAGTCCAGATTGAACATCTGATCAGGTTGTCTGAAGCCTATTTTGATTTTCTAAGAGTTTTCTAAGATTATCTAAGAATGTCTCAGTATCCTACGGTAGTGTAAGTGTTCCTAGGACTACAGTATGTTACTTTGGGGCTCTTTAACAATAATCTAAGAAAAGAATAAAGAGCAAAGAAATAAATAATACAAATACATTGACAAGCAAAAATCTATCCTATTCTTCTTCTCCATCTTCAAGCTCTCGCTCCTAGTGAAGCCCGATCTCCTTATCCTCCATCAAGCTCTTCCAACCTAGCATGGATGCGAGCTTGAGCTCCTTCACACTTGAATCTATTTGCATTATTCTTAAAAACTCAAAACTCAAATGCAAATGTCAAATAACAAGTGTTTTGTTATCATCAAAATTAACGATCATGGTGCCCTTGCACCAATAAGAAGGAGGGTAGCAAGGATATGGTACTTCTCTTGATCTCATATGGATTATCCCCTATCGATCTTCTTAGTACATGAGCAAGTTCATTGGTGAGGATGAAATAGTCCCTCAAATATCTCTATTGATTTACTCCTTTATCGGTCGTCTCTTGTCTCCTGACTCCTAGGGCTCTCCTAAGGATTCTCTTAGGCTTTGGATCAAACACTAAACTTCCCCTAAGAGAGAGTCTACCAAGCATACACCAATTAACCACAACAAACACAAGGAAAGGGACACTACTTTTGTTTTAAAAATAGATTAGGTCTTTAGGCCAACCTCCAACCTATCCTTTAGCGTTATCATACGGGATCAAGTTTGTGCTCGTCCGTTCCCATTATAGTGGTATAAGAGAGTGAATGTGACTTGAGATCCCCGACAGGCTCTTTGGAGAAGAAAGAAGGTTAGTTATGTTATCTCTTATTGGCAAACAAGTTCTGTAATCAATTATGTGTCCTTGGCCGACCTTCCTTTTTGTCTAAGAGACCTACTCACAAAGGAAACTCAAACGCAGTCGAATAGTAACTTGGGTCTAAGCTCCTTTGTGGTGTAGAAAGGAGAGAGAAGAGCCTCTAGTGACCTTAAAGTGTGCATGCTCAAGTGAAGAAAGTGTGCAACACATCGTAAAAATTGATTTTCAATTTTGGAAATCCAGGTGGAAGGTCCTTGATCAAATCAAGCCTTATTTTCTTTTAAGGCCCAACCTAATTAGCAGTCCCAATTTTTTAGCAGGCAACCACTTAGTTAATAGGTTCAATCAGTTTAATGGTCTTGAAATTTAGCCTAGATGTAATGCATGAATAGGAGTTGGATGCAGATATAAAAGAATATACCTGACTCTAGTAATCTTCGTCTAGAATGCAATTTAGTGCAATCAAATAACACTAGATATTGCTCAACCAATCCTATATGTTTGTCCTAAAATAGGTAACTTCTAGCTGGTAGATTGAAATTATATATATATATATATATATATATATATATATAAAGCAAGCAAGCAACAAACTAAACTAGATAATCCTAAATCTACCACACAATAGTCCACACCACAAAACAAATCCACAACTAAATAATCCTAATAGCTAATGAAAATGGGAGTATATTCTCAAAAAATTACCCATGAACAAGAGGCTAAAATAAAGTTGGGACACACCTCGAAAACCAACTCCAATGCTACATGGGCAAGAAAATAGATATGTAAAACTACTAGGCTAAAATCTCAAATCTAATCTAACTGCTAATCAGATAAATGATTGTGAAGGCTTTCTTGATGTGCATTCCAAGTCTCCTTCCTTTGCTGTCTACCCAGGTCTCCTCCTTGAGGGGTGTGAATTTCTGATGGTGTGGCTCAATGTCGACGTGGTCTCGTTTTGATCACACCATGGTACCTCGCATAAAATAGAAAAATCGTCACAATAATGTCTTCAATTGATCACAAGAACGTTAAAAAGTAAACCTATTACGTTTGTTGTTTCCCCTGCACTAGAGCCATTTGATAATGGGGTTTTCACTTAAAAATGATAATTAATAGAATTATGTCATGTAGTAAAGACTATGGTGGAAAAACAATCAAATAAAGAAAATAATCACATATGCACAAATCCAAGATTTAATTAGTTCAAACATGCATTATATCAAATATAACGTAAAGAAAAAAATGTTGTCTCCACAAGAAAGCAAGTACACAAATAGATTCACTCAAAGATAACAATAATACTTAGCGTTCTCAAATAAGAAAAATGAACTATAGTAGTCAAAGCAAACTTAGTAATCAAAGCAGTTGCGTGGTCGCAGTGCAAGATTGTGGAGGTCGGTGATGCGATTGCAGATGTAGTGCGATGACGGCGACATTGAGAGTGAGCATAGTGAATAGAGGCATGGTATGGGGTCGTGCATTGTCACCGACTACAAGAAACATGGGATTTCCTGTCGGTCCAAAATCGACGACAAATCCATTTTAACTGACGCTCTATAGCGATGACAAATCTAGTGTCATCGTTTGGATTTCTCGTTGGTTATCAAACCAACTCGACGGTGAAAACCCTACACACCGTCAACTACTAGAGGACTTCTAGTGTCATTTTTGAACTAACATCTTTTCTATTTTTCGTTGCTTTGCAAAGAAGCGATGGCAAATAGTCGTTTGGTACTCTCGTCATTCCACGCTAAAAGAGAGGTTTTAGTGTTGTTCTCTTGAATATGTCGTCACCTGTACAAGCAACGGCATATCATCATATCCCATTGCTTTTTAAGGAAGCGATGGCAAAGAGGTAAGCAAAGCACCCCATGCATGCCTTCATTTGCCATCACTTGTGTAACTATTGCCATCGGTTTGTTTAACCGATGGGAAAAAAATTTTCTTTTTTAATCATGAAAATTTGTATATTATCCAAATTTGAGAGACCTACCTGCATTTAATTACGAAAAACCTGGTACAACATTTATAAAGCTGAAATAGAGAGCTACAAAATTATAACATAAATGAATATTCCAACATCAAAACAATGATTCCTAATTAAGTTAAAAGGGAGAGATACAACATCATAACAATGTAAAGCTAAATTTCAAAATGTTGAACAAGTTAGATAAATGATACACCATGTCAAACTATATGACAAGATTCAAGAATGAAAAGAAGAGAACCTAGTGTTTAGAAATAATGAAAATAAATAAACGTATAATACAAGACCAGCTCTACAAACCCAAAATGCAGGCAAACCTAAAAATGAAAATATAGAAAATCAGAATGCTGGTGCACCTATACCACCAGGGCCACCCATATCATCATCTCGACGATAGGTGGTGTGAAATGGTGAAATGAAGATGGATGGTGTGACTAACCCTTCTACCGGAGAAGTAGAAGCTATTGAATAGTTGCACCCATCTTGTTCAGTTGAGTCTTCATTGCATCCATCTTATTCAATTGTGTTTGCATTTCATCCATCTTGCTCAACTGAGACTTCATGGCATCCATCTGATCTTTCATTTGTGCCTCTCTCTTTCCCTCTCCTCATCTTACTGTTGTAGGGTCTTGATCCTTTGGTTCAGTTGATCGACAATAGATGAGGGTGCTCCTTTCCTCCCATACTAGCTCGATAACATATGCGTCCTCCCTACACCATGAACGAATCCACCATGATCGGGTGGCATCACCATCTTAAATGCTTCCTCTGGATCCGTAGGTTGCTGGATGCTCTTTGAGGTTTCGTTGGACGGGGGATGCACCAAGTTTACAATTTTCTCCTAACATATTTAAAATTATGAGTTCTATAAGATAGAAAAGTTTAAATTATTTTTTGATTTATAAACCTTACGTGCCTTTGCTAGCATAACTTATGAATCCACTTGCGAGCACCATTGCTTGCGGCATTGCTATGACTAATCTCATAAATATCCACCTAATTGCGAAAAAGCGTGATTTGTTAAAATGAGTTTGAATGTCGTTATAACATGTAATTTTGATCACTTTTGAATTTGTAAAAATTGAGTACCTAGCAAGCATTTAAGTCGTCTCAAGGGAGGTAGAAATGCAATTTGGAAATCTCTTGCTCGACAAAATGAAAATCAACTTTTTTAAATTTTCATATGCAATTTTTTTGTGTTTTTGAAATAATGGGCAATAGGAAGCAAATATGCAAAATGAAACTACGTCTATCACAATTGTCTAAGTGGCAGGAAAAATTTCTCTCTAAACTCACCATAGGTACATGAAGACCTAGGATAATTAGAGAGAGTGTGTGAGTGCACTAATTTAAAAGCAAAAGCAAATAAATAACTACAACAAAAATTGGAAAGGCAAATTGTATTGTGGAAGAAAAATTATTTTACAAGGTTTGTAGCGTAATGCTACTACTACAAAAAAAGTAAAAATTGTATGAACAGAATTTCTCCTGATGATGATGATGAGAAAGAATAAAGCCTCGCTCCAAGCTCAATTGCTCCTAGGCCTAGAAAGGCTCCTTCCTTTCCTTCCCTGAAAATGCTCCTGTGATGATGATTCTCCTCATGGGAAGCCCTTGATGGACATGCCCTAAGCTTTTCCTAGAGTGGATGATTTCCACTCTCAAATCTCCTCTTTAGGATGGATGTGTACCATCCTAAAAATCCTCCTCTTTGGCTATCCTCCT
Organism: Thalassia testudinum; assembly: GCA_037157565.1. NCBI lineage: Eukaryota > Viridiplantae > Streptophyta > Magnoliopsida > Alismatales > Hydrocharitaceae > Thalassia > Thalassia testudinum. The sequence goes on along the minus strand of JAZHRO010000025.1, from coordinate 52,833,213 downwards.
TGCCTGGCTGACTCCTTGGCGTGGACACAAGGTAGAAGAAGAAAGGAAGTTGAAGGCACCAAGGAAGCAGGTGCTTGCTTCCTTGATCTTCTTCTTCTCCTCTCCTCTTTGGTCGTTGGGAATGGTGGAATGAAGATGGAAGTGTGCTTGAAGTATGTAGCAAGGGGTGCCATTTTTTTGCGCCATTATGAAGGAGTGCAAGGTGTTGGTGGTGGTTTTGGGTTTTGGTGCCAAGAATAGGAGGTTGAAGGTGATGGTTTTGGTTTTGGTGGAGCTTAGGTAATAGGAGCTAGGTGGAAGGTCATGTGAAGTGGAGAGGAGGTAAGCTAAGCTAACATAGCTAGTAAGGTTGTAGTGGAGGAGCTGAGGAGAGAGGGCAAGAGCTGGCTGAAGTAGTCTGGAGCTGAAAAAAATTTCCCGAAGCTGATCTTGACTGAAGAGGTCTTTTAGGAGCTCAGCTACTCAACTTAGCTAGCTAATTCTTCTGCTAGTAGCTAAGCTTGAGTAGTAGAGCTAAGTTGAGCTGGTCTCAACTTATCTGGAGCTGGATTGAGCAGGTCCTGCTTCTGTTGGGAACTTCCAAGCTAGCTTAGCTACTAAGTTGACAAGTAGTAGCTAAACTATAGGGAATTCAGCTGTCGTGAACTGAGTGGAGCTGGGGAGAGCTGGACTGGAGCTGGAGTGAATTCATGTCAACTAGGTTGAGCTAGCTTGAGCTCCCAGTGAACTGATTGGAGCTAAGATGAGCTAGATTCAACTAAGTTGAGCTGGATCTGAGCTGAGCTAAGCTGAGTTGAACTACCTTGAGCTGCCATCCAGCTAAGATGAGCTGAATGGAGCTCAGATGAGTTAAATCTAACCTAATTGAGTTGGTATTCAGCTGTGATGAGCTGGATTTAGCTATGGTCCAGCTAGAATGAGCTTCCTCTTCACCTTCGGCCTTCCTGAGTGCTACAATTTTAGGGATCTGGCTATCTGTTAATCCCTAATACTCAAACAAACATGTCAAAAACACAAAGAATATGCAATGCATGCCTATCCTAAATGATGCCTAAATGCAGCCTGAAAACCCACTTGCGGAGATAAAATCCTAAGAGCTAGATTAATTTTAGGGCATAAGAATGATGATAAACTAGTATTTATCACCATCCTAGTGACCTCCTTCCCCTCATGCATAGCAAACTAACAGGATAATCAATATAAATTGATCGGGAATCATCTCGAGATTAATTAACTTGTAAGTAATGGTGGGAATGAACTTACATATCGACTCTTGATTGTCTTAATGCTCATTTAACCCTGACAGTGGATCTATGGTGAAGCTTTGGCCTTATTGGCCTTATTCTTTTTCGCTAGCTCCTACAAGAAAGCATTATTTAAATGACGAAAGAAATTCATATATTACTTTGAATTTAACATACACATTTTTAATCATTTACTGACCTACGTTTTAGGGTCGCATGCCTTCTTCTAGTGTTCAGGCATGACATTAGGAGGGATATTCTTCAATGCCTCCTCGTACGATATATTTGAGAGATACTGAATAACGAATTTAAATTGTTAATATATGATATATGATATTTCGTAATAAACATGTAAATGTAATAATGTTATTACTTTTTTCTTCAACTTCATCAGCATACTTGAGGATATACCTCGACGCATAGGGGTTCTCACCTTAATTATAGCTCGCCTACAATTATTTCAAAGAATATATAATTTTTATAAAATATTTTTATAATAAATTTATGATTTACTTCTAATTGTCGGAGGAGCTACCTCTTCAACTCCGCAAGCACCTTCCTCCTATCAAAATAGCAAAGGGACATGATGGACTTCACCATTGTACCCACTCGACAAACAAAGCTAGGGTAATCCTCTGCTTTCCCCATCTCTCTAAGTGGATGGGTATTTTAAGACCCTTGTGGACATGCTGCAAATCTAAGTTCTTTGTTATTTCCCATCCTTTTCCTTTTCTACTTATGGAAGGGGAAACATATTTAATAAGCTCCTAAATATAAAATTACAAAGAATCAAACCAACTATTTGGGGTAAGTTTAGGACTAGCACATTGTGATGAATCCATTGACTTTCGTCAGGCCTGAATTGGGCCTAAGTACTACAAAAATAGGGAAAATTATGTTTTTGGTTAACATCGGATCAACCCTAACATTAAATGTCCCTCGTTGTAAACTTTTTTACATCATTTTATAAAATTTTAAATGGTGTAGCTAAAATTAAGGAGAATTTAAACAATGCAAAACATTTAAAGGACAATAAGTTGTTTTTTTTTTTTCAAGATAAGGATAATAAGTTGTTATCATCCTAATAACTAACTAGATTTAGCATGTACTATAGGAGGGGTGTATGCTGGTCATAGGAGGGAAAAGTTAAGAGAGAGGAAGAGAGTCGAAAGTTGTGGATGATGGAAACCAGAGAGAAAAGAAAGAACGAAAAAAAAAAAAAAAACTGTAGAAGGGAGGAGGAGGAATCGGATGTGGAGATATAGAATGGCCGTATGTGAGAGAGAAGCTTGGGAGAGAGGTTGGCAGTAGGGGGAAATTAGCGAGGATGGATTTGCGTTGATGGGAAACCTGTGGAGATCGGATGAGATAGATAGCTATGTCCGGGAGAGAGACCGAAAGAAAGAAGGGGAGGGAAGGGGAAAGAGAGATTGAGTCGCGACAGAGGAAAGGGAGGGGGAGGAAAGAGAGCACCGCTGGGCGCTTACGTGCAAGAGCAAAAAAAAAAACAGAGATAGAGAGGAAAATTGGAGTGGGATCGTGCACAGAGGACAACGAGCGGGAAGAGGAGGCGCGCCTGCGCAGTGGTGTGGGAAGGTGCGGCCCTGACGTTAGCGTGACAGCAGCGGCACGGATTTTGAGCTCGGCGGGAGTTCGTGCGCGTGTGGGAGTTTTGATTCTAGTTTTTTATCCGTTCGGAGCCAAACGATGTCCCTTTTTCACGTTGGAGGATCCATTAGATTCATCTCTCCATGATTTACACAAACGGTAAACTTTAAATTCAAATTTGAACATTTTTTATTATGTAAAAAATTAAATAAATCCTAAACAATTTTTAATATATTTCCTTGCATGTCTTGACATTAATCTAGTTCTCGAAGCATGTGTGGGACATGCAGATCCTCGGAGTGGCGATGAGTGATCACGGGCATACATTCTGGAATCATCGTGACCCTTTAGATAGAGTAGTCTCTGACAGATTGGTTTTCACGCGTTTTGAAATACATTGGAAATCGTAGTATAGTTGCGCTAAATCCTTAATAAAAAATGTTTATTTATTTAATAAAATCAATTGATTTTATTCTTTTGAGTCCTGGTCGTTCGTCTTTGGGAGGCGTGAAAACAAGTCGAGATTTGGATCCACTTTTCTAACTTAAATCTAATCTAACCTAATATTTTTGGTCTCTTTGTATTTTGTGATTTCTTTTGTATTTTTTATTTCTATTTTGAAAAGTGAAATGCAACCCTGATCTAAATATGCTAGCGAAACCTAAATGATTACGTGCGTCTAAGTGAGCCATTGTGGCCGTGCATGGTGTAAACGAACCTATGTAACGTGAAGATGAGTAGATGTGAATGTGAGCAATCCCATAGGCATCATAATATTATTTATGTATAGAATAATCAAAAGAACATCACATAACGTGTATACTAGAAAGCACATAAATAGATGGAAATCTCTCACACCAGGAAGTGCCACTAGGGACATCGGCTATGTTTGAGGGTGTAGGTTAGACCTTGGGTATACAAACCCGTCTACACGCCTACCAACAAGAGAGGATGGCCAAGCAAGGCATGGGAAACCTTGTGGCCAACCAAGATAAAGAAGAAAGAGAGGGGGGTGCCCACTCTATGGAGAAGAGAGGATACACCCAAGTGAAGAGAGGAGAAGAGGGTGTTACACCCTTTGTGCTCTCCTTCTTCTAGCTGCCCTTGAAAAAGCTTGGAGGAGAGCTTCTTCTTCAACCATGCATGGAGGAGACCTTGAAAGAGGAGGATGGCCTTGAGAGGGTGGAAGGGAGGGTGGTCGCAAGTGTGGAGTGGAGGAGAATTAATCATGCGACTCCTCTCTCTCTTTGGCTTTTGTGGGAAGGGCTCTCCATTTCAAATGGGTTGCCACTTTTGGTGGCTCCCAAAATAGCAAGTGCCACCAATGTAGGATCTAGGTTGATGCAAGGGTTTTAGGGCTTCCTAGAATGGGTGTGCGTGGGTTTGGTAGGGATAAAATAGGAAGGTAGGATTTAGGAAGCTGTGAGTGTGTGTGTAATTTTCGTAGAGGAAGGTGTGTGATTTGGTAATTCTAGGTTGAGTCAACCTAAATTAAGTGGGTGTGGACCTACTTAGGTTTAAGTGAGTCTAATTGGAGAGGAGTGAACCTAATTGGGTCTAGGTTAAGTCTAATTAGGTTATACTAAGTCTAATTAAACTTGTATGGTTGACTAGGAGTTAATTAAATCCTGGGTGGATCTAATTGGGTTTAGGTGCACCCAATCAATTGTAGATGCACCCAATTAGGTATGGGATGGTTCAATTGGGTTAGGGATAGCATAACTAGGGCTATGGATAGTTATGTAGGCTTAGAAGGTCTCTAATAAGGTTTCCTAAGGTGTTTGGTAGGGTTTCTAGGTCAAAATAGGTAAGACCAGGCTTCTAGCACCAAAATCAGGAACCAAAGAACAGTATGAGACATCCAGGGAACATGTCAGACATCTTAAAGTCCTAAGTTAGATGTCTGGATAGCAAATTGGACGTCCAATTCTATGTCAGTGTTGGAGTTGGGTTCCTGGATTGATTTTCTACAGAAATCAGATGTGCAGCCAGATGTCTGGACGTCCTAAAAGGTGTTGGAGAGTGTATTTTAGGTTTTCTATGGTGGGTTTTGTTTCCTAAGTGTTTGGGAAAGGGATAAGGTGGATAAGAATATAGATAGTGCTATCCATGTTTAGGTTTTAAGGCTAAGGTGTCCTAATGGAAGTGGTTTTGGGTTTGGGAAGGCTATCCTAGGGTTTCTAAGGGTAGGAATAAGGCTATCCTCCTCACTCCTCTTGTCTAGATCAATCTTCTTATCTCTTTATTGCTTTATTCCACTATCACCCTCATTATGAATCACTTCATTACCTGCAAATAGCAATAAAAATATTAAATAGAAGGATATCTCATCTTATTCTATAATAAATGATGCAATGCATGATATGCATGATATGAGTACAATATTCACAAATTAAGCTATGTTCAGACATTATTTAGGTTGATTAGGACCTATAATTGCTGTGCCATCAGTCTCCCCTTTACTTTTATAAAATTATTATCATGTCCTCTCTTTGCCAAAGATGTGATGTTTACTCTTTTCCCTTGCCGAGATTCGGAGTCCATAAATATTATGATGTCTGATTTCCTCTTATGAGTACTATAAATATTAGAATTAGAGGTTGAAATAAAATGATGGAATACACATTTAAGTAATTTGAGTAGTTGATAACTCATTCCTTGCCTATTGAAATTGATTTTTACTTGTGGGGTTGGATAATTAAATTGAGAATTTATGAATGTAATTCATGAACTAATTAATGAATTAACAAGATGTTATATTGTTGTATGATTATTGAATTAAAAAAGAGATAATATGATAATTCTCTCTATTGCTTTAGAGAATAAATTGTGAATTGAATATATCGCGAATGACTATACATGAGAATTGTTAATTAATAGTTATTCCTGCATTAAATGAACAGGTGGATATGATAACATTAATAATTGAATATGGATAGCTGGATGAGACGGTTTGGCCGAGTTGGTTGGTGGATCAGGAAGTGGGCTAGCCTTCCTGTAAATCTTTGATAGGCCTATTGGCTAATCAGGTAGCAAGGTAGGGGTACGTGTGTATATGTATAAAAATGGTATTTGGCGAGATACGCACTTAAGTTGTGGAGAGGGCTATCTACGAGCCAGCGTATGTTGCGTCTACGCGCATAGCTTGTGATATTTTGCTGCCACACTACCTACGCTAGGACCCCGGGGTGATGGAACGAGATATAGGGCGAGTGCAGAGTTTCCTCTTGACCAAGAGGACACTACATACTTGTCATACCTCTCGGAAAAGCACAACGAGATCTCGTGCGTTCTGAGGAACTGATATGAAATAATTATGATTGAAATATTGAGGGCAATACACTGTTGGGATAAATGAGAAATAACTAAGAAATTCATTGATAAGAAAATTTTCAAATAACAAATTTGTACCCTTGTTCTTGTTATTTTAGTTACCTGCTATTTTTCCTTACTTGTATGATGATATCATCATGAGCCATAACTAGCTTTAATTAGACAGAATCAATTGACAAATGCTCCTACATAGTTGCCTGAGAGTCATAATTCACTGCAGATCCATTTTGAGAAAGTACATTAAAATAGGGTTAATTCTGTAGTTTTAACAGCATATCATGAATGCAGAATAATCATGGGATTTCATAGGGGATACCTAAGGTTTGATAGCATTAAAGTCTAATAAGAGGGTCCACTTGGATAGAAACGGGGTTTCACACATTTCGAGAATTGATTCATAACTTAAAACCTTAATTTCAGACCCACTTAAATAACAGAGGTTCTGGTAAGGATAAAATACACCTAAACCTTCTAAAATTTATAAAAAAATATTCCATGAAGTTTGGTACCCTTGATTTGACCATTGGAATCCATTTTGACCTTAAACAAAGTCTCAAACAGAAAGTTACCCTAATTTTGGTTTCAGCGTAAATTATTTAGTCAAACTTAATCAAAATTGAAATCCAACTTCACCATCAGATTCCTTGGGTCCAAATTAGGTTTGTACCAAAATTTGGGCCCAATCAGAGATCATTTTAACTTTGTTTGCATTTTGGTCCAGTCTGACTCTTTCTCTCTGATACATGCCCTTAGCTTTTGAAATCCTTGCAGCTTGGTCCCTAACTTTGTTATCTTCTTCACATGTTGGTCCCTACCGCCATTAAGGTCAAACCTGACCTCCAATAAAGGTTCGACTACTCCTAAACCTACTCGAATCAACACCAAATCCCACCAAATTTGGTGGGATTGATGTTCACACCTAGGAGAATCATTTGGGACCATTTTTTGATCCTAAATCTCTCTGATTCGTGAGTGCGAACACACAAAATTAGTGGGGTTCTTCTTGAATCCTAAGCAAGCTAATGAAGCTTGTTTCCTGTTCTAGAGCTTGCCATGAGCTCTATATAAGCTCCCTCATGCATTTTTGCTTCTCCTTAGTCTGGTTTGACTGCATTTCTTCTCCAAAAACTCCTCCCTCCGGCCTTCTCCGACCAGCTCCGGTGACGTCCTCTCCCTCAATTTCCTCGCCCGCTGCCACATACCATAGGCAGCGAAATTGCTTTCCTCTCCTTCGTCCACTCTTTGCAATACCAGTGAGGAGCTCTCAGACTCTCTCTTTCCTCGCCATTCCACCATCGGAGACGTTCTCTTCCATGGTGTCGACCAATCAAAGCCGGCGCCCTCCTGCCCCTTTCAACTGGTAACTTTGGTCTCTATCTCTCCCTCTCTTCATCTAGTTTAGAATTAGCTCTTTAAAACCTAATTTCGACCATTGACCACGCCTCTCCCTCTCTGTCTTCCCCCTCTCCGGCCGAGCTCTGGCGAGGCCAACCGCCCTCCACTAGCCACCAAACGCTGCCGCTCCACCTCCAAAAGCTTCGCCTCATCTTGCCCAACAAAACCCCTCACGTAATTCCTCTATTTACCCACTCGAGCACTCCACCGAACATACCCATTGCCGTTCAACCCTTTCGCCTCTATTCGGCCACCACACACATGCCCACGCCATGCAAACACCACGACCACCTTCACCAACACTTGGCGAATCTCCTGAGTTGTTTTAACATGGCCGAGAGGCCGTAACTCGTGTTTCAGGTACCTATCGTCCTTCGCCATCGCCTTCATCATATCTGACGACGTCTGCCTCTCTCTGGCTGCCATCCACCCAGATATCTCTTACAATTGCTGCGGATGAGGATCACAAAGCCTTCCTATTTCTCAATCAAGGACTTCAGCGCCAGCAACACACCAATTCGATGAAGTTTCCTCTGCAACTGCATGCGAAGGAAGGAGGGGGACAATAGTCCCACCTCGTGGAGTGAAAGGCGTGTACGCACACATAAGATGAATCTGTGCTAAAGCCTTACCACTCAGTCATGAGGGGTCGGGTCCCTCATCACCCTCACACCCGATGACCCACTTAGTATTCACTCCTCGCCTACGACCCACGCCCGCAGGCCTAGATACTGTTCTGGACCTATTTACTTGACTAGTTACCTAATTATACCCGGGTCTTTGAGAGAGAAGAGGAGGAGGATTTGTGAGAGAGTGGGGGAGGGCTTTGCTCTCTGAAGGTGTACTCCTGTGTGACACTTAGCCATTGAGGGGAGTTGATTCCCTTGTGCTGTGAAGGAGAAGCCTTATGGAGAAAAAGAAGGCTTTGGCAGAGAAAGGAGAATGAGAAGAAAAGCTTTGAAGAAGGGAAGCTCAAAAGAAAAAGAAGAAGGGCCATGCTTGTGAACAAGGAAAGCTGAAGAAGAAAGGCTCACTGGAGAGCCTTGTGCTTGAGATACTTAAGCCGTTTGAGGAAGAAAATCGATGCCTGATCTGAGTTGATGATAACATTGTTGCATTATTTAAGTACTAAGGTTAAGATTGAATTCTGATTTGAATTAATTGAAATATTGATTGCATGCTTAATTAAGAGAATAAATGGTGATTTAAATCACCATTATTTTGATTCTCTTTTCTTTTTGATTCATGATCTTCTGAAATACATTGATTTATATTCAAATATTGATTCTGATCAATTTCATTCATTACATATCTATTTTGTGATCAATTGATTATGCTCATTGATTCTGAACGAGATTAATGTTGTGAATTCATTATTTTCTCTCTGTGTTCGACCTTGGACTCCTTTGATTCTGAGTTATAAATTTAATTATTTTCGAGCAATTGAGGCTTTACTACAACGAAATGACTTAAAACTCCTCGATAGCCCACATAAACATTGTACTACTCTACTTAGCAATTACTAACAACTACTTTGGGTTCCATACTCAAGTACAGTTGAGCAATTAGTGCAGGGCCTAGTTTAGTACTTGCAGACAGTCTGTGACTTCGGTAGTTCTTTTAATTGTTTAGTTCCTTTTCGTTTCTAGTGAGATATTTCAGATAATTTTTCAGTACTTTTCTTTTTGGCTTTTAGATTACTGTGAATAGCTTTTCATGCTTTATTTCATTATCACAATGCAATATGATTAGTTTGTTTGACTATGTTTATATTTTATGATTATGTACTGGGTGACTGCGATCATGTTTTAGTAATTCTTGTACTTGGCAACCTGTATTCCACCAGTGTGATTCGCATGGTGGGGTTCGGGGCATCATAGATGCTATCAGAGCAAGGTCACCCCACTAATCATAAATAACTCGAAAAGGCCATATAGACACTCATATCGTATCACGAATAGGATACTCAACTACAAAGTGACGCAATATCCCTAGTCTTGACTTTCCACAGTATTCTAACTTAGTTTCTCTTGTCAATTCTTGATCCTTTCTTCGTCCCATTTTTTTTTTTTTTTGCTTCTCTGTCAATTCTTGTGGTCAAAGTCGTTCCTTTAAGCTTCGAGCAGAGTAAATTAGGGGTCTCAATAAGGCATTTCTTGATTTGAATATGATCCCAAGAAGCAATTGAGTAACTTCTTGGTTCATCCGACAATTTTGTGATCGTATAGTTTTCTAAGGCATTACTTATGGTTTTGTTTAGTAATAAATTTACTAGGCCAACAAACCCATCATTTCATAGCACTACTTGGTTTGGAATATGTTGGTTGTGTACATGTGATGTGTAAATTATGTATCCATGCAGTACTTATCATTTTCATAGAATCACCTAACCATTGTTTGTGTAAATATACATATAGATCATATATATTTTCATGGCATATACAAATGTTTATGGGGTGATCTATGGTAGTGTATTTATGTTAATATTAGGTTATATATGATGGGAACACCATTATAGGTCCTAACTAGCCACTTTTAGTCAGGTATGATTGATAAAAGCTCCTACATAATCATCTGAGGATCGTAATTTCGTATTATTTTGATTTGAGAGAAGAACGAGAAATTAATTCTGTAATTTTAACAGCACATCATGGACACAGATTAACCACGGGTCACTTAGGGGCTAAATAAAGGGTAAATGAGCTCAAAAGTCCAAAAATGTGAGTCAACACTAGCAGAAACAGGATTTCACACATTTCAAGAACCAAAACAACACATAAAACCCTAGTTCTCAACTCACTTAAATTAAAGTGGTTCTGGTCAGGATAAAATTTATCTAAACCTCCTAAAATTCATAGAAAAATATTTCAAGAGGTCTGGTACCTTTGATTTGACCATCTGAAACTATTTTGACCTTGGATAGAGTTTCAGACGAGATTTTGCCCTAGTTTAGGTTTCCGTACAAATTTCCCAATCAAATGTGATCAAAACTCAAATATAACTTCACTATTAGATTCCTTGGGTTTAAATTAGTTTGGCACCAAAATTTGGGTCCAATCAGAGTCCATCTTGACATAGTTTGCAATTGAGCTCTTTAAAACTCTGTTTCTTACATTTAGCCCCTCAGGTTTCGAATTTATTGCAAATGAGTCCCTAACTTTTCGACAATTTCTTCATTCTGATCCCAACTGCCATTGGTGTGAATGCAGCTCCTCAACTGAGATTCGAGGAAGATTTTCTCTCAAATTAGAGCTAAATCTCTCCAAAATTGGAGAGATTGATCCTCAAGCAATCCCCAATTGTTCGCATCTAATCAAGGTCCTCAAATCTAGCTCTAGAGCTCAAACGAACTCGAGATTTTTAGGGATTTCTTCTCCTTGAAAACTCAAGCAATCTAAGCTTCTTTCCAAGCTTAGAGCTTGTCCTAAAGACTTATAAAGGACCCCCTCACCCAGGCTATTCTCCTTAGCTCAGAAAAGGCCAAGAACAGAAAAGGCCAAGAACCGCCTCTTCTTTTCTCCTCCGGTCGATGTCTCTTCAAGCTCTGATGAGCCTCTCCACCTCCTTCACCGAGCTGGTCAATGGTCAAATTGACCGACCTAGCATCGCCCTCTCCTCCTTACGACCGCGTCCAGCCAAAGACCGGCTGCTTCCGACCTCTCCTACCTTGTCGTTTCCTTGCCGTCGCATTCACCTTCTCCGGCGTCGACCCATCAAAGTCGGCCACCCTCACTTACTATCTCTCACTCTAAGTCTCTTTTTCCTCCTCTCACTCCCCTACTCTTCTCTAACTCAGCTACTAGGTTCAGTCATTGCATCGACTGCATGCACGTCATCTTCCTCAGCGTCGGCAAAGCTTCGGTGAGCTCGCATGGCCGCTACACTTCACGAAACCACCTACTTCCACATCTAGAAGCATCACCATGAGCCACTGATCAAAAGCCCCAAAGAAATTTGGGGCTTTGATCTCACAATCATCTCGCCGAACACTCGCTCCATTCACATTCTCCGCCTTCGATAGACCAGCCCACACCATCACACACCTTGAAACCTCTACCACTGCATTAGCCTCTTCACGAAGAATCCCCTGAACATTTCTGACGAGGCTGCAAGACCGTGCTTTCTTCAGGTGTACGCCAGATCGCCGTTGCCGCCACTGTCTTCTCCGACGTTGGTCGCCCTCCTCCAACCTTCATTCAACCAGCAGCCACTCTTACTCAAAGCGGACTGGAGTCCTAAAGCCTCCCAGGTTGTCACGCAAAGGGATCGTCAGCAGCTGCAGCCTCAATTAAATGGACTTCACTTAGCTGCAGGCATGCAAAGTTGCTCGCGAAAGACCATGGGATTAGTCCCACCTCAAAAACACGTAGGCTCATGAAGGCATATGATACACAAAGGTGTCATCTGCTGTTTGCCTCCGAAAGCATGGGGCGAGGTCCCTCACCGCACGTGCCTTGCATGCCCTTGCTCGTGACACCACGCACGCGGGTCTGGGCTCTGACTCGAATACGCGACTACCTGGTTACTGTTCACCTGGGTTTGGAAAACAAAGAGGGGAAATTCTGAGAGGGACGAAGGGGGTTTTTGCTGCTTTGGGAATTGCCCCCTCCCTCTCCTCTCTCAACACTTAGATGAGATTTGAAAGGCCCTTGCGCCTTTATGTTGGTGTGTTGCTGCTGTGCCTTGGCTTCTCTAAAGCTTGAGATAAGGCGTCTGAAGCCCTAATCAGACATTTGACCCTGTGCTTGTGTTGGCTCTGATATTTGAGATATTTGATTGATACTATTGAAATATTTGAGATAATTGCATAGCTTAAACATTAGAGTTAATTGATGGTTCAAACCACCCCATCTTTTTGCACTTTGACTCTCTAATTTTATTGAAACATTCTTCTAAGTATTATTGTGATTTCAATTATATGTTCTTCTTGATATTATGATTAGTGAATTGAAATTGCTAATTTACTCCCTGCAAACAACATTGGACTCATTTCTTGATTTCAAGTTTTATAAATTTAAGTGTTATTGCGATTTTTGTCCTATACTACAACGTGTATTCCTTAAAACGACGATTTTTGTGACCAACAATATATAACATCAATCACTTGCAAAAGGTAGATTATTCTTTGCTAAGCACATTCTATTTTACATTCGGTATCCCTTTTTCTATACTTATGGTTATTTAATGGTAACCAAGCAATATTTTTGGATTTTCTCTAGAGATATTCTAGCAACTTGGAAAGTAGTTAGTCATTATGAACCGCAATAGCCTCAACTATTTGTTTAGGATAAAATTTGTAAAAAATTATCATACCCTCAGGCTAATTAATTTTATTTGTGATCTTGCTGAGGCAAGTACAAATTTGCAGTTAGTATTTGTTTGATCTGTGTTATTTGATAAGTCGCATGGTTACTTGTCCTGGTACTCAATTAATTCTGGCATGACGTGTTTCTATCTTTGTAGGTCTGAAAAAAAAGAGATAATAAAAGTAACATTTTTTTTCTCTTCACATCGAATTTGACTTGTAAAATACCTTAGCATAGCAAAATATATATTGAAAACATGTAAGGGATTGAGTCGAGGATCTACTATTCACTATACTATTAACTTATTTTCTTGAATGGTCAAATATTATTTTAATAATTATTCAAGGAAGATGGCTATTTTGATTTCTAGCACAGTTGATAACTGATGTTAACTGTGGGGCTTACTGTTGCAGGGATGTGCATTAGAATCTTCTGGAGACTAATCTTGTGAAGCATCTTATATGGAATTAAGTTTATTACTTATTTGATTTGGAATGAAATTAATCAATTACTTATTTGGATTAGCATGGAATTAAACTTATTATTATTTTAATAACTATTGACTGAATAGGACTGTCTTGATTTCTAGCACAGTTGTTTATCCTTATTATAAATAAGTATAAAAGTATAAATAATACATTTATCCCACCAGTATATTATAATGTAAAGAAGATTTATTATACCATCAAGCATATTTAAATACATAGTTTATAAGAATAGGATAAATATATCTTCACTACTTATATTACTCTAATATAATCTTTGATGTATTCATATCATGTTATTTATGTTAAACTTGCATATAATAATAATATAATAATAAATTATATTAGTTTATTGTTACTTTTTGCATTCTCAACAATATTATAAAGAATATACCTCGATATCCATTTGTATTTGTTAGACACTTCAAATGACCTTATGTTGTTTGCATATATATATATATATACGTAGACATAACGTTTATTTTTGGGGGCATTGAGACTCTAATTATCCTAGAAATTGATATTCCTTTTTATTTTTCTTTAACTTTGAAACATATCAATGCTTAGAGTACAACCTTACATGTTACATGCTAATTACAAGAAGTTTTATTACTTACATTGAAAGCCTGAGTTTTAACTTTGAAAGTGCTTAAAACTTGAAATTTTTCATTCTCTAATGCTCTATGTCTTCAAGTGCTCAGTTAAGGATTGCTTCATCTGCATGGATGATTGTACAGTGATAACTCTACATTCGATGATGATAATTCTGTCAACCAGGGTTTATCTTGGGGATATATGTGCACTAATAACACACCATAATGGGCATGGGAGCATTACAAGCATCATGAATTAAGATTGCTTATAAATCAATGTTTAATGGTCATTTGTACAAGTTAATGTTGAAACAAACCTCAGATGAGCAATCGGACTGCACAGATGGATTCAGAACGACGAATGGAATCCAACGAACTTGAAATCACTTAAATCCAACATCCAGAGCTCCCTCGACCAGCCCAAGAAGTTCTAGCCATTGATTTGATGAACGGACCAAAACGCGCCACGTGGCTCCTACTTGCCCGCATCCATCGCCCTCTTTCTTCAACACACCATCGCACGATCTCGACCACACATCTCTCATCTAACAGCTGAGGACCCACGAGCTTCGACCGCACTGCATCTCCAGCGGACCCAAAGGACTTCAAAATTTGACCGTTGGATCTCCATCCAACGGTCGATATCACTCGTGCCTGATCTCACCTCTACACTAACTCGTGAAGGTAGCACAGCGGTCGAAGGCTTGCACTCACAAGCAGCGGTGAGCATTCAACCCTCGCTGCGCCCCAAATCGCGCTCCAGCCCGCACCACAGTTGATTCAAACCGCCTGATCACCTTCGAATGGCTCTAAGGCGGGCTACGCGGCGCGCTCTCACATGCTCGATGCGAACGCGTGCAATCACACATAAGGCACGTGCCCAAGGCATGTGGCGTGATCTGAACCAGCGTAGGGTGCGATCTCAGCCATCCAATCTTTGATCGAACGACCCACGTTGCGTGCACACGAATCACACAGAGGAAGAAGCACGCGCGCACACTTGAACCGATGGGCGAGGGGCTTCACCGACACTTCTGGAATGGGTTTAGCGACGTTCTAGACGTCGCTAAAATCCTTAGTTTGGAAACCCCTTCTTCTCTATATAAACCTCTTGAACCACCCCATTCAAAGGCATTCAATTCACACAAACTCTCTATGCAATACTAGCCCTCTCCTAGCTCTACCAAGCATCCCATATCTGCCACGGAGTTGTCGAGCTGCCGACAGAGCCCTCCCTCCACTGTCGTGACTGCCTCGCCTCCTCCTCGCACTCTTTTTACTTTAGTTTTATATCGCACTTGTTTAAGTTTTCATCTATTGCTGTAGTTGTAAACAAACTCTAATTGCATGCTATATGTTAATGTTGTTTCTTATATTATAGCTCACATTTTCTTAGAATGAATGTCATGATTTAAACATAAGCTTTAACCCTAATCTCTCTCTCTCTCTCTCATTTTCTTGTAAGCAATCCAAACATTCCTGTGACAACTAAAACAACAAACTAATTTGATTTCACACCTCCTCATGTTCCACACTTGGACTCACCAAATCAACATCTTAAATTAAAATCAACATCGCGAGCGCATGCTACAATGATATAATTAAAGCAACGCGTTCCGCGTACGTTAGTTTTTGGTGCCGTTGCCGGAGAGGCAATGGATTTCTTTTGTAGCTTTCATCCTGCATTAGTATTCACATCATCTGGCTCATTTTTGCTCTCTCTACTTGATTGGTTGTAGGAACTCGACGGCTTGGCGACGGAGGAGCGCGATCCGAGATGGTAGATACGGAGCAAAGTGCTGCGAAGACTTTTTGTGAGTATCACTCCACCCATTGAGTGTTTACTTGCTTAAAAAAAATACAAAAAATATAAATTAAAAATTAACATGGTGAATGACTACTTGACTCACATTCTAAACTCATCACCCAACAAAAAAAAAGACACTAACGTTTTTGAAGAGATAATCTTTTTGGAGTGTTCTTTCTTTTGAGTGGTGCTCGTGAAGCACCATGATTTGACTTGGGTCGCACCACTCACCATAATTAAAATCAACTCACCTGGTAGAACTGCATGAACACTAGGATGAATACACTAGGATTATTTTTCTAGGGTCACATTATTCTAAAGGAAATCGACTTTCGCCTGTTGTGTGCAAAAATCTTGTGTGCCTACTTGAACATTGTTTGAAAACATTAAGGAATTTCAACCCTAAAAATCACTAAAGTAAGGACGAATCATTAAAAGACATCACATCCTAAAAACCTTGCTTGAAAATCATGTTTTGTTGAGTGCACGCACGCGCTTAATTGGACTAATTAAGAGGCACAACCCCAAACAATGTCTCATCACATATCCTGAGCACAAGCACTAACCTAGCTCTTATTAAAATGGAGTAGACGTGCCCTAGGCAGGACTAGTCTAAGTCTTTGAGGTGTGATTAGGTTTACTAAGCACTTGGCCTTCATTCCCTTTGTGAAATCTGGTATCTAGGCTGCAGAGAAGTGTCAAACGACCACGGTTGTGGGGCCTACGGAACCGACGGCGCAAGCCAAAGGACGAACCTTCCCCTCAATCCCCTCGTAATCAACCTTGCCAAACTAACATTGGGAAGGGAGGTTAAGTGCTTACAGATTTGATCATTCTCTTTGGGGCTTGTATGTGACCTAAGGTATACACTATAAGGACTAAACTTGGTTGCTTGTTTGTGCATACACTTCTCACACCTGTCTCTCTCCGCATCCCTCCCTGTTCTTCTCTAGTATATGCACAGGAGACGATCACTTCATCCTGAGCTATTTGTTTTAGATAGGGAAATCAGGAGGAGACTTGATTTTTCAAGGGAAATGACTGAGCCAAGAAGTGATGAGATTGAGGACCAACCTCAACCCAATACTATGGCCATCATTCAGGCCCAAATCTTTGCCAACCACCAACTTCAACAACAACAGATCCAAACCATCATGCAAGCCATACACCGATTGCAAAACCCTCAAGGACAACCACCACCTAACCCACCACAACATCCTGAGGGCCAACCTAGGCCTCTCCGTGATTTTTACAATCTGTCTGCTATCTAGATCGAGCCACATCTTAGGGTCTCCGAAGGGGGAGATGATTTCGAGCTGAAACCTAATGTCCTAAGCTTAATTCAGAGCCACTTTCATGGGAGCTCAAATGAGGACCCCTTCCAACACCTTGAGGACCTAGACCGAATCGCCTGAACTGTGAAACCCAGGAACATCAGCTTGAACATTGTTTTGATTAAGATATTTCCTTTCTCCCTAAAAGACAAAGCATCTGACTGGCTTAGAACCTTAAGGAGACCCATCTCCACCTGGGAGGAACTGAGGTATGCATTCCTGAAAAAACTTTTCCCCATAGGTAAAACCAATGCCCTCAGAAGAGCCATTACCACACTTACACTACAAGGTGGGGAATAATTCTATGAGGCGTAGGAAAGATTTAGTGAATTGTTGAGGAAATGCTCACACCATGAAGTTCCAAGGTGGCAATTGGCCCAGATCTTCTACCATGGTCTAGATAGCAACCTTAGGAACTTTGTTGACACCACATGTGGAGGCAACTTTTTGAATAAAGATGAGGAGAGTGAGTTCGAACTCTTTGAGTCCATGAGTGATAATTCACTCAACACTGCCTCCATGACCCAATTTAATCGATCCAGTCAACCTCGTGGTGGGATCTATGAGGTGCAAGCAAATTCTGGAATGGTTGACATGGACATTATAGCCAAAAAGTTTGATCGAGTTGAGTTGGTGGACAAAAACATTAATGAGCTATTGAACCAAACCCGAAATCCACTACAGACCCTCTCCCTAGCAAAGGGAGCTCACAATGTAGATTTGGTGCAGCCAATGAACCAAATGCACCTGGAACAACCCTTGATCATGTTCTAAGGAGGGACCTTTGCTCCTTCAAACCCTGATTACTCTTTCCCCTCCCCCTCGGCAACTTCTATCTTTGAAGATGTCCAGGCCATCCAAGGTTACTCCAAACCTAACCCCTTCTCCAACACCTAAAATGCCGGATGGCATAATCACCCGAATTTCGCTTCGACGAACCAAAAACCAAACCAATTTCAGAACCAACCCAGGCCAAACCCCCCCTTCTATCAGCAAGGTCCATCAGTTAGACCACCCTATAATCAGAATATGACAACCCCTCCCCCAAAAAATCAAATGGATACGCTGATAAAAATGATGGCTGATATGAATCAGAAACATTAGGAGGAAATGGCATTAGTGAAGGGACAGTTGAGCCAGCTGTTGGATTGCAAACAACAGGGATCCGTTCCTTCTCAGCCACAACCGAACCCACGAAATGTCATCAACAGAGGCCCCAATGCTTAAGGGTTCCAAGCTAATCCTGGGCATGCTCACATGGTTCAGCAAGCCCCACAAACATCCCCTGGGTTTGGTGCTTCTTCTTCCTCTTCTTCTCAAGGATCTACCCATGATCCCAACGCCTCAGCCAACACGGTTACCTTGAGAAGCAGCACCAAAACCTAGGACCTCAAATGGTCGACCCCTCCAGTGACCTCGCTTCCTAAGATGGCTGATTCTGAGGATGAGCGGGAGGAACCCAAGGACCAGGAGACTGAACCAATTCAAACCCAAACACCGTACCCTGAGGCCTTGGAAAAAATGAAGAAAAAGAAAAATGTAGTTGAGAATGAGGAGTTAGAGATTTTCAAACAAGTCCAGATTAATATTCTGCTCCTCGAAGCAATCAAGTATATCCCAGCTTACGCTAAGTTCTTGAAGGATGTCTGTACGCCGAAGCGTAAGCCAAGAACCTAAGCACCTATGAAGGTAATGCTCTCAGAACAAGGTAGTTCAGTGATATTGAGCAGCCTACCTGCCAAATGAACTGACCTAGGGGCACCCCTAATATCTTGTAATATCGGGGACATGACATTTGATAGAGCGCTCTTACACTTAGGTGCTTCAATCAACCTAATCCCGACTACCCTTTATCAGCAATTTGAATTTAGGGAGTTGAAACCCACACCTGTGACTATCCAATTGGCTAATAGATCCGTGAAAACCTCGAAGGGGGTAGTCGAAGACGTAATTGTTCGGATCAAGGACTTCTACTTCCTGGTCGACTTTTTGGTCCTCGACATGGAAGTCCCCGAATAGCTACAAAACACACCCATCATTCTAGGCAAACCCTTCTTAGCTACGGCTAAAGCGAACATTGATTGTGACACAGGATGCATGGAAATCGCCTTTAAAGACAAGAATATGCAATTGGATATCTTCAGGGCGGCTAAGTCTTTTGATTGTGGTTGGGTTGAGGAGCACGATCTCGTGGAACCTCTGGTTGAAGAATGCCTTACTCTTAGCTCTTCAGCAGACCATCTGACTCAACCAGTTGATGACTACCCTGACCCACCCTATCCTGTGGAGGTTGACCTGTGTAGAGCTGATTACCTTTAGCAACCTCCATTCGAGGAGATTGATATTGATCAACTCCTACCTTTCCCCTACCCATCGAATGTTGTCCCACCTACACCCAACCTAAAGCCTTTGCCCGATAATCTAAAGTATGTCTTCCTAGGACCTAACCAGACCTTCCCTGTGATTATCAATGCCCATTAAACTAGGGATTGAGAACTTAGGTTGAGTGCCACCCTCTCTGAACATCGGGCAGCCATTGGGTGGATAATTTCTAACTTAAGGGGAATTCGCCTTACCTATTGCACTCATAAGAACTATTTAGAAGATGGGGCTCGACCTTCTCACCAGATGCTGAGACGATTGAACCCGAATATACGAGAGGTCGTTAAAAAAGAAATAATCAAGTGGCTTGACGTAGACATCATTTACCTAATTTTAGATAGCCCCTGGGTGAGCCCTACTCAAGTGGTACCCAAGAAAGCCGGGCTCACCGTGGTCACCAATGACCAGGGCGAATCCATCCCCACCTGCACCGCTACAGCATGGCAGGTGCGCATCGACTATAGGAAGCTTAATGAGGCCACCAAGAAAGATCATTTTCCTCTGCCATTCATTGACCAGATTCTCAAACGATTGGCAAGGCAAAAATATTTTTGCTTCCTGGATGGATATTCAGGATATAACCAAGTTACTATTGCACTAAAGGATCAAGAGAAGACCACATTCACTTGCCCGTATGGCACGTTCGCATTTCGTCGTATGCCATTCGGGTTATGCAACGCACCACGACCTTTCAACGCTGCATGCTAGCCATTTTTTCAGAGATGGTGGGTGAATACCTAGAGGTCTTTATGGATGATTTCTCCTTGTTCGGAAACTCATTCGACCATTGTCTTAGCAACTTGAAGAAGATCCTGAAGCGATGTATCAAGGTCAACCTGGTTTTAAGCTGGGAAAAGAGCCATTTAATGGTTCAGGAAGGGATTGTCCTCGGTCACATCGTCTCGCATAGGGGCATCAAAGTGGATCGAGCTAAGGTTGATTTAATTTCCAAACTTCCACCCCCTATCTCAGTCAAGCAAATGCGATCTTTCCTAGGACATGTTGGCTTCTATAGAAGGTTCATTAAGGATTTTTCCAAACTTTCTAAACCCTTGACTGACCTTCTAGCCAATGACGCCCTTTTTCACATGACACCTGATTGCATCAAGATCTACAACACCCTTAGGGAAATGATCTCCACTGCACCTGTTTTACAACCCCCAAATTGGTCCCAAGTCTTTGAGATTATGTGCAATGCATCAGATTTTGCTATTGACATAGTCCTAGGACAAAGAAGAGAAAAGAAACCCGTGGTAATCTACTACGCGAGCAAAACATTGGATGAGGCTCAACAGAATTACACCGTCACAAAAAAAGAACTGCATGCCATAGTCTTTAGGTTAGAAAAGTTCCGAGCATACCTTTTGGGATCCCACATGATGGTTTACACCGACCACTCGGCTATCTGGCATTTGTTGGCCAAAAAGGACACTAAACCCAGGCTCATCCGATGGATCCTGCTCTTGCAGGAATTTGACCTGGAAATACGTGACAAAGCTGGGTCCAAGAACATCGTAGCCGATCACCTGTCCAGACTTCACCCAGACCACATCAGACCCTCATTACCCTTGACTGACACCTTCCTTGATGAACAACTTCTAGCCGTGCAAGGAATAAAGCTACCCTAGTATGCAGACTTAGTCAACTATCTGGTGGTAGGACAAACTTCGCACGGGTGGTCCAGATAGCAACGGGATAAGTTCTTGGTTGAAGCCAAGCACTATTTTTAGGATGATCTTATGCTGTTTAGACTCTATGCTGACCAGATCATTAGGAGGTGTATTCTTGAAGAGGAAGTCCAAAGTGTGCTATCCTTTTGTCACGACCAAGCCTGTGGTGGCCACTTCTCTGGGAAGCAAACGGCTGCAAAGGTTTTACAGTACGGATTTTACTAGCCATCCTTATTCAAGGGTGCACACAACTTCGCTAAGACTTGCTCTCGGTGCCAGACATTAGGGACTATGACTAGAAAGGATATGATGCCCCTCCAGCCCATTCTGATTGTCAAAATTTTTGATATTTGGAGCATCGATTTTATAGGTCCCTTCCCACCATCCAACGGCTTCGAGTACATATTAGTCTCAGTAGACTATGTCTCGAAATGGATCGAAGTCGTAGCCACCTGACGATGTGACCATAAGGCTGTCATGGACTTTATTAAGCAAAACATCTTCTCTCGATTTGGGATATCGAAAGCCATGATCAGTGATGGTGGGAGTTATGGATTCCCTACCAGGAGGGGGTGACGTAATAATAGCGGAAATAAAATAATAAACAATCTCACAAAATAAAATCAATCGCACAAAGTACACAATAATTTTTAGGTGGAAACCCAAACCGGGTGAAAACCACCACCTAACCCTCTCGAGTTAGGATTTTCCGATCAACCAAGTTGATCAAATCCACTAACCGAATCACTTAAACGAGGGTAATTCAACATCAATTACAACCACGCTACTTTATACGAGGGTAGTATACCTCAAACCCCTTCTCTTTACGAGAAGGATTTTGTCTCACGAAGGAGACGGGAATTCGCAAAGCGAATACCCAACCAAATAACAAAGCGAAATGACAACAATCCTATAGAGCCAACAAAGTAATTTTAAACCTAGCTTCTATAGGAATTAGGAAACTCCCCTTTGCAAGGAGTGCGTCGAATTGATGACGCGGGTGCGTGAGCCACGCGACTGCGCAACGTCGCTCTCGTGAACTACGGTGGGAGAGCGGGTGCGTGAAGGCTTGATGCTCTCAAGATGATGGAACTTGAGCTTGGAGAGCAAGAGCTTTTCTTGGACACAAAAGAGTAGAAAGTATGTTGCTTAGGTGTGTCTTGTGTGTTTTGGTGTCTCTAGGTGTATCTTGATGTGCAAGAGGTTCCTCTCTATTTATAGAGGCCTTAGGAAGGCTTTGGAAGGCTTAGGAAAGGTTCCATAGCCGTTGAGAGCAAAGCCCAAGAGAATCAAGCCGAAATCAGGAACAATGATTGCACTGACAGGCTTATCAGACGTCTGATCCTGGCATCAGACGTCTGGAAGATCACTTTAAGACGTCTGGGAACAACATCAAACGTCTGATTTTAGGCGGATTTGTTCCTGACTTTGATCAGATCTAAATAGGGTTCTAGTGCAAGTCCATCAGACGACATATAGGACGTCTGGCACTATATCTGGACGTCTGGAAACCTACTTTTTCGTGGGAATGGATTTCCAAGAGAGTGCAACGGTTAGAAAATCTGAGAAGAGATTTTGGGTCAGTCGAGGCAAAACGGTCATCTATCAGACGTCTGGAAAGGCCTAAGGACGTCTGATAAGGCTCTAACGGTCATATCCTTGAGTGTTCGTTGAGCCAGCCAACAGTCCACTAATTGGACGTCTGGCAAAGTCATCAGACGTCTTCTAAGACGTCTGGACTAAGGTCTGGACGTCTGATTTCATCAGACAGAACTAACAAGTCCAGCCTAAATGTTTATCAGACGTCTGAATCAACAGTCAGACGTCTTAAAACACATTATCAGACTTCTGATCTTATAATTAGACGTCTGGAAATGTTGTTTGAACCCTATATTGGTTTTCTAAGTATTCTACAGAAAATCTAAGCATCCTAGGGTTGTGCTGGTGTTCCTAGGACTACTGTTAGGATACTTTGAGGCTCTTTAACAAGATGTTCTAAGGAACAAAAAGAGCAAGAAAATAAAGATAAAAGTACATGAAAGGAATAAAATGAAATTCTATCCTATTCTTCTTGTCCTTCCATCTTCAATTTATCGCTCCTCGCGAATCCCCTCTGTTCTCCATCAAGCTCCTCCAATCTATCCTGGATACGAGCTCGAATTCCGTCTAATCACGTCTCCATTTGCAATTGACCTGAAATCTAAGACTCCAAGTGCAAATGTTAAATAACACGTGTTTTGTTATCATCAAAACAAATGATCGTGGTGCTCTAGCACCAACAATCTCCCCCTTTTTAATGATGACAAAATCATAAATAATAATGCAAAAAATCCTCCCCCTTTTTGACATTATCAAAAAGGTTTGATTGATTTTAAATTTTCTATAACTCCCCCTTAAAACATGCTCTTCTATAAATTTCTTTTAACAAAGGTAATGTCCTCCCCCTTTTTTATAACGAGATAGTTATTATTTTTCTCCCCCTTTCTAAAGGAAATTTAGCTACCTTATATCTCCCTCTTAAAAATTGACAATTAGCTTATAATTTTTTGCTCCCCCTATCTAAATGCTTATGATAAAAAGATAGGGTAAATGATTTTTACCTCACCTACCATGTCCAATAAAATTGCCCGAATGGTGGCGGTGGATGCCACATCGGATGGGGCTCCCATCCATAGCTTGGAGGCCCGGGCATTGGTGTCGGTCTCCAGTCTGGCGGTCGACGTGCGACGGGTCCGTCGTTTGTTCGTCGTCTCGTCGGTCTTCTTGTTCTCCTCCTTGGTCTACTCCTTGGTTCTCCCAACTCGAATTGACCAGCCTTGAGTTTGTAGGTCCAGTCCTTTGTGTTGTAGTTATCTCTGAAACCTACAAAACAATATTCCAATTCTTTTTTCGGTATCCAAGTGGGCTTGGATCCGGATCTGTTAGCGGGTCTCCTTGACGGAGATCCTTTCTCAACCTTAGGGTTATAAAAATTATCTACTTTGTTAATTAATTTGTTCGAGTTTTCTCTAAGACATGCAATTTCTTTTTCTATAATATTCATCTTAGTCTTTAAATCATAAATTTCTATTTTTAGACTAACATTTTTCTCAATCAATTTATTATTTTCATTGATAAGGTTATGATTTTCTAGTAATACGTTATCATTTTTAGGACTAGCTTCTAGATCCTTAAGTTTTATTTCTAACATATCATTTTCAGATTTAAGAAAACTAAGATTCTTTTTCATGCTTTTGTTTTCTATTTTTAGTGATTTACTAAGCTCATGCAACTCATTAAAAGCATCTTGTAAATCAGAATTTACCTCGTTGTCTGAGTCGCTTTCGCTTTTGCTGTCGCTTCCTCTGGCCATGAAACCAAAGCAAGCGATTTCTTCTTCTTTTTCTTCTTCCTCCGAGCTCGAATCGTCCCAAGTGGCTTGGAACGCCTTCTTCTTAGACTTCTCCTTTTCCTTCTCCTTTTTGAGAAGAGGGCACTTTGGTCGTAGGTGCCCTTTTTCATTGCAGTGATAGCAACGTCTCGGGCTTTCCTTCTTCTCCTTTTTCTCTTTCTTTGATTCCCTACAAAACTTGAAAATTTTTTTAAGTAAAATTCTAAAGTCTTCGTCGTCGGAACTTACCTCGCTATCCGATGTGGCTTTGAAGGCAAGAGTCTTCTTCGGTTTAGGCTCCGGTGTATCCTTCTTCTTCTGCTTCAACTTTGTCTCGTAGGCCATTAGATTGCCTAGGAGATCTTCCATGTTGAGCTCCTCCACTTCGTTTGCCTCCTCGATGGTGGTGACTTTCTGTTCTCACTCCGGTCCAAGGGAACGAAGAAGCTTCCCTTGAAGCTCCCCCTTGATGAAAGTCTTCCCTAATGCTTTTAAGTTATTTACAATGAGAGTGAACCTAGTGTTCATCTCACTTAAGGATTCGTTAGATTTCATGGAAAAAGCCTCAAACTCTTGTGAAAGTAAATTTAGTTTAGAAGTTTTTACCTTAAAGGTACCTTCATGAGTTACCTCGAGTGTGTGCTAGATCTCGTATGCGGTAGCGCATTGCGAGATTCTATTGAACTCCTCCGGGCTGAGCGCGCAGTACAATGCGTTCATAGCTTTCACGTTGAGTGAGAGTTCTCGAATTTACTGCTGTGAGTAGCCTGCTGCGGGTTTTTCTGGGATGTTGAAGGGGGTCTCGCAACGGTCCCATATTGTAAATTCGGTGGCTTGAAGCCATGTCTTCATCCGTAGCTTCCAGTAGCTATAGTTGTTCCCATCGAAATAGGGTGGTCGAACGGTGGACTGCCCCTCGGAAATCCTACTTGCGGAACTGCTCCCCTCTATAGGATCTTCGCCGGTGTGTAACGTCGATAATGCGAAACCTGCTTTGATACCAATTGTGGATTCCCTACCAGGAGGGGGTGATGTAATAATAGCGAAAATAAAATAATAAATAATCTCACAAAATAAAATCAATCGCACAAAGTACACAATAATTTTTAGGTGGAAACCCAAACCGGGTGAAAACCACCACCTAACCCTCTCGAGTTAGGATTTTCCGATCAACCAAGTTGATCAAATCCACTAATCGAATCACTTAAATGAGGGTGATTCAACCTCAATTACAACCATGCTACTTTATACGAGGGTAGCGTACCTCAAATCCCTTCTCTTCACGAGAAGGATTTTGTCTCACGAAGGGGACGGGAATTCGCAAAGCGAATACCTAACCAAATAACAAAGATAAATGACAACAATCCTATAGTGCCAACAAAGTAATTTTAAACCTAGCTTCTATAGGAATTAGGAAACTCCCCTTTGCAAGGAGTGCGTCGAATTGATGATGCAGCTGCGTGAGCCACGCGACGGTGCAACGTCGCTCTCGTGAACTATGGCAGGAGAGCGGGTGCGCGAAGGCTTGATGCCCTCAAGATGATGGAACTTGAGCTTGGAGAGCAAGAGCTTTTCTTGGACACAAAAGAGTAGAAAGTATGTTGCTTAGGTGTGTCTTGTGTGTTTTGGTGTCTCTAGGTGTATCTTGATGTGCAAGAGGTTCCTCTCTATTTATAGAGGCCTTAGGAAGGCTTTGGAAGGCTTAGGAAAGGTTCTATAGCCGTTGAGAGCAAAGCCCAAGAGAATCAGGCCGAAATCAAGAACAATGATTGCACTGACAGGCTTATCAGACGTCTGATCCTGGCATCAGATGTCTGGAAGATCACTTTAAGACGTCTGGGAACAACATCAAACGTCTGATTTTAGGCGGATTTCTTCCTGACTTGGATCAGATCTAAACAGGGTTCTAGTGCAAGTCCATCAGACGACATATAGGACGTCTGGCATTATATCTGGACGTCTGGAAACCTACTTTTTCGTGGGAATGGATTTCCAAGAGAGTGCAACGGTTAGAAAATCTTTAAGAAGAGATTTTGGGTCAGTCGAGGCAAAACGGTCATCTATCAGACGTCTGGAAAGGCCTAAGGACGTCTGATAAGGCTCTAACGGTCATATCCTTGAGTGTTCGTTGAGCCAGCCAACAGTCCACTAATTGGACATCTGATTTCATCAGACAGAACTAACTAGTCCAGCCTAAATGTTTATCAGACGTCTGAATCAACAGTCAGACGTCTTAAAACACATTATCAGACGTCTGGAAATGTTGTTTGAACCCTATATTGGTTTTCTAAGTATTCTACAGAAAACCTAAGCATCCTAGGGTTGTGCTGGTGTTCCTAGGACTACTGTTAGGGTACTTTGAGGCTCTTTAACAAGATATTCTAGGGAACAAAAAGAGCAAGAAAATAAAGACAAAAGTACATGAAAGGAATAAAATGGAATTCTATCCTATTCTTCTGTCCTTCCATCTTGAATCTATCGCTCCTCCAATCCGTCCTGGATGCGAGCTCGAATTCCGTCTAATCACGTCTCCATTTGCAATTGACCTGAAATCTAAGACTCCAAGTGCAAATGTTAAATAACACGTGTTTTGTTATAATTAAAACAAATTATCGTGGTGCTCTAGCACCAACAGGAGTCACTTTATTCATGCTCAATTCTGTGCCTTACTTAGAAAATACGGGGTTACTCACCGCATTGCCACCCCGTATCACCTATAAACAAATGGGCAAACTGAGGTCTCTAATTGGTAGATCAAGAATATTCTACAAATGACAGTGAGACCTGACCGGAAGGATTGATCCACACAATTGGATGATACCCTTTGGGCATACAGGACTGCTTTTAAGACCCTGATAGGCATGTCTCCTTATCGATTGGTCTTTGGCAAAGCTTGCCACCTCCTGGTCAAGTTGGAACACCGAGCATACTGGGCTGCGAAGTAGTGCAAATATGGACTCCCAGTTGGCCGGAGCTCAAAGGACACTCCAACTCTCCGAGCATGAAGAAATCCGTCAGGACGCCTATGAGAACAGTAGACTTTATAAAGAGAAGATGAAAGTCGTCCACGACAGACAAATCCATAGGAAAACCTTTAAGCCTAATCAGCAAGTCTAGCTTTTTGATGCAAGACATAAACTTTTCCCTGGGAAGCTGAGATCAAAGTGGACAGGACCATATCATGTGGTCAAACCTTATCCCAATGGGGTAGTTGAAATTGCAGATCCTAGCACTGGGCAAACCTTCACCGTAAATGGCTAGTGATTAAAACATTTTCTTACCCAGGTTCCCCCAAAGAAAGTAGTCACCCTCATTGAGGGTTGACATGAAGCTTCGCCCAGCTAGAGGCAATAAACTCAGCACTTCCTGGGAGGCAACCCAGAAGATTTAGATTGATCAGGTGCACGGCAGTACTCAGGTGATTTCTTTCTGTACCCCCTTGCATACATTTATTTGCCAATGAGGACATTGTTCAACTTAAGCATTGGGGGGTGGTAATTCGCATTCTCTGGTTTATATTATCAGCCTAAATTATATATATAAGAAAAAAAATTAGGAAGGAAAACTTAGCCATTAGGAGCTTGTCAACTATGGGAAATAATACGAGAAGAACCTGAACACATAGACTTTTTAGGCCTCCAGGCTTAATCAGCCTTGGTGTCCACTAAAATGTGGATTTAGCCTTGAATCCTCGCAACCTTAATTTACATTAATCTGATCAATAAAGTAGGGTGATAAGTATGTTGGTGCTAAAGCACCGCGATCATTTATTTTGATGATAACAAAACACATGTCATTTAACATTTGCATTTGAAGTCTTAGATTTCAGGTTAATTGCAAATTAAGACGTGTCTAGACGGAATTCGAGCTCGCATCCATGGTGGATTGGAGGAGCTTGATGGAGGACAAAGGAGCTTCGCTAGGAGCGATAGCTTGAAAAAGGAAGGAGATGAAGAATATGATAGATTTCCTTTCCTTTGTACTATGTATTTTTGTTTCTTTTGTTGCTCTTTATTTTTCATTTCTTAGATTCATGTTAAAGAGCATCAAAGTACCCTCACAATAGTCCTAGGAACACTTGCACAACCCTGGGATACTTAGGTTTCCTATAGAGAACTTAGAAAAACAAAATAGATTTCAAACAGCCTTTCCAGACGTCTAATCTAGATTTCAGACATCTGATAAAAACTTTTAAGATGTCTGACTGTTGACTCAGACGTTCAATTATTTAGGCTAGCCTTTGTTAGTTCTGTCTGATGAAATCAGACGTCCAGACCTCAATCCAGACGTCTTAGCAGACGTCTGATGAATTTGCCAGACATCCAATTAATGGAACATTGGCTGCCTTAGTAAACATTGAGAAAATGACCGTTAGCCTCGTATCAAACGTCCGTAGAGGACCCCAGACGTCTGATACATGACCGTTGTGCCTCGACTGACCCAAAATCTCTTCTCAGAGATTTTCTAGCCGTTGCACTCCCTTGGGAATCCATCTCCGCAGAAAAGTAGGTTTCCAGACATCCAGACTTAGTGCCAGACGTCATGTGTGTCGTCTGATGGACTTTCACTAGAACCCTGTTTCGATCTGATTCAAGTCAGGAAGGAAACCCGCCTAAAATCAGACGTCTGACTTAATTCCCAGACATCTTAAATGAGTTTTCCAGACGTCTGATGCCAGGACCAGACGTCTGATAACCCTGTCAGAGTCATGATTAATTCTGATTTCGACTTGATTCTCTTGGAGGTTGCACCCAACGGCTATGGAAGCCTTCCAAGGCCTTCCAAAGCCTTCTTATGGCCTCTATAAATAGAGGAGAACCCTTGCCACTCAAATATACACCAAGATACACCAAGCAACATACTTTCCACTCTTTTGTATCAAAAAGAAGATCAAATAGAAGAAAGCTCTTGCTCTCCAAGCCTTGTTCTACACCTAGAGAGCTTCAACCCAATTGTGCACCGCTCTCCTGCCGTAGTTCACGAGAGTGTCGTTGTGCCATTGCATAGTTCACGCATCCACGTCGTCAACGCACTTCCAAGCAAAGGGAAGCATCCTAACACCTCTAGAAGCTAAGTTTAAGAATTATTTTGTTGGCTCTATAGGATCTTCTTGTATTTGTTATTTGGTTGGGTATTGGCATTGCGAATTCCCGTCTCCTTCGTGAGACAAAATCCTTCTCGTGAAGAGGAGTCTGAGATACGCTACCCTCGTATAAAGTAGCGTGGTTGTAATTGAGGTTATACTACCCTCGTTTAAGTAGTACATTAGTGGATTTGATCAACTTGGTTGATAGGTAAATCCTAACTCGAGAGGGTTAGGTGGTGGTTTTCACCCGGGTTGGGTTTCCACCTAAAAATACTTGTGTCCTATTGTATGATTGTTATATTTTTAATTCCGCATTTTTTTTACGTCATGCTGATTTCACCCCCTCCGAATAAGGAAAATTACAATTGGTATCAGAGCAAGTTCCGCATTTTCGACGTTTCACACCGGTGAGGATCCGATGGAGGGGAGCAATTCCACAACGAGGATTCTGGAGGGGCAGTCTACCACTAGACAGTCATTCTTTGACGGGAGCAACTACCCGTACTGGAAGTTGCTGATGAAGACTTGGCTACAAGCCAATGACTTCATGATTTGGGCTAGATGCGATATGCCGTTTGACATCCCAAAGAAACCCGTGGGAGGCTACTCACAACAAAAAATCTGGGAACTTTCTCTAAACGCAAAAACAATGAATGCATTGTATTGCGCTTTTAGTCCGGAGGAATTTAACAGAATCTCGCAATGCGCCACCGCATACGAGATTTGACACACACTCGTGGTAACTCACCAAGGTACCTCAAAGGTAAAGACTTCTTAAATAAATTTACTTTCTCAAGAATTTGAATCTTTTTCAATGAAGTTTAACGAATCTTTAAGTGAGATGAACACTAGGTTCACTCTCATTGTAAATAGTTTAAAAGCCTTAGATAAGACCTTCATCAAGGGGGAGCTTCAAGGAAAGCTACTCCATTCCCTTGGATCGGAATGGGAGCAGAAGGTCACCACAATCGAGGAGGCAAACGAAGTGGAGGAACTTAACATGGAAGATCTCCTAGGCAATCTAATGGCCTACGAGACAAAGTTGAAGCAGAAGAATGATACACCAGAGCTAAAATCGAAAAAGACCCTCGCCTTCAGAGTCGCATTAGATAGCGAGGTAAGTTCCGATGACGAAGATTTCAAGTTTTTACTTAAAAGGTTTTCCAAGTTTTGTAGGGAATCAAAGAAAGAAAAGGAGAAGGAAAGCCTGAGATGTTGCTACCACTGCAACGAGAAAGGGCATCTACAACCAGAATGCCCACTTCTCAAGAAGGAGAAGAAGGAAAAGGAGAAGTCTAAGAAGAAGGCATTCCAAGCAACTTGGGATGACTCGAGCTTAGAGGAAGAAGAAGAGTAGAACCCTGAGGAAGAAACTGCTTGCTTTGGTTTCATGGCTATAGGAGAAAGCGACAGCGACAACAGCGACAATGAGGTAAATCCTGATTTACAAGATGCTTTTAATGAATTATTTGAGCTTAGTAAATCACTTAAGGTAGAAAATAAAAGTATTAAAAAGAACCTTAGTTTTCTTAAAAATGAAAATGAAAGGTTAGAAAAATAACTTAAGGATCTAGAAGCTAGTCCTACAAATAATAATTTGTTATTAGAAAATAAAGATTTAACCAATGAAAATACTAAATTGATTGAGGAAAATGCTAGTTTAAAATTAGAAATTTTTGATTTAAAGACTAAGATGAATATTATAGAAAAAGAAATCACATGTCTTAGGGAAAATTTCAACAAATTAATCAACAAAATAGATAATTTGCATAGCCCTAAGATTGAGAAAGGATCTCCATCAAGGAGACCCGCTAACAAATCCAGATCCAAGCTCTCTTGGATAACGAAGAAAAAATTGAAATCTTGTTTTGTAGGTTTCAAAGGTGACTATAACACAAGAGATTGGACCTACAAGCTCAAGAATGGTCAATTCGAGTTCGGAGGACCAAAGAGTAGACCAAGAAGAAGGACAAGAAGACCGACGAGACGACGAACAATCGAACAACCAGTCGCACGTCGTCCGCCAGACTGGAGACCGGTGTCGATGTCTGGGCCTCCAAGCTACGGATGGGAGCCCCATCCGATGTGGCATCCACCACCTCCATTTGGGTCATTTTATTGGCCATAGTAGATGAGGTAAAACCCTTTACCCTATCCTTTTATCATTAGCACATAGATAGGGGGAGTTAATATTATAAGTTTCTTGTCAATCATTAAGGGGGAGATCTTATTTAGTTAGCTATATTTCCTTTAGAAAGGGAGAGAAAAATAATAGCTATCTTGTTACAAAAAGGGGGAGGACATTACTCTTGTTAAAAGAAATTCAACCCATTTATAGAAGAGCATGTTTTAAGGGATAGTTCTAGGAAATTTAAAATCGATTAAACCTTTTTGATAATGTCAAAAAGGGGGAGGATTTTATGCATTATTATTTATGATTTTGTCATCATCAAAAAGAGGGAGATTGTTGGTGTTAGAGCATCGCGATCATTTATTTTGATAATAACAAAACACGTCATTTAACATTTACATTTCAAGTCTTTGATTTTAGGTTAATTGCAAATGGAGACGTGCCTAGACGGAATTCGAGCTCGCATCCATGGCGGATTGGAGGAGCTTGATGGAGGACAAAGGAGCTTCGCTAGGAGCGATAGCTTGAAGAATAAAAGAGATGAAGAATATGATAGATTTCCTTTCCTTTGTACTATGTATTTTTGTTTCTTTTGTTGCTCTTTATTTTTTGTTTCTTAGATTCATGTTAAAGAGCCTCAAAGTACCCTCACAATAGTCCTAGGAACACTTACACAACCCTAGGATACTTAGGTTTCCTATAGAGAACTTAGAAAATCAAAATAAGGTTCAGACAGCCTTTCCAGACGTCTAATCTAGATTTCAGACAGCTGATAAAAACTTTTAAGACGTCTGACTGTTGACTCAGACATCCGATTATTTAGGCTGGACTTAGTTAGTTCTGTCTGATGAAATCAGACGTCCAGACCTCAATCCCGATGTCTTAGCAGACGTCTGATGAATTTGTCAAACGTCCAATTAGTGGAGCGTTGGGTGCCTTAGTAAATATTGAGAAAATGATCGTTAGTCTCGTATCAGACGTCCGTAGAGGACCCCAGACGTCTGATACATGACCGTTATGCCTTGGCTGACCCAAAATCTCTTCTCAGAGATTTTCTAGCCATTGCACTCCCTTGGGAATCCATTTCAGCAGAAAAGTAGGTTTCCAGACATCCAAACTTAATGCCAGACGTCATGTGTGTCGTCTGATGGACTTTCACTAGAATCCTGTTTCGATCTGATTCAAGTCAGGAAGGAAACCCGCCTAAAATCAGACGTCTAACTTAGTCCCCAAACGTCTTAAATGTGTTTTCCAGACGTCTGATAGCCCTGTCAAAGTCATGATTGATTCTGATTTCGACTTGATTCTCTTGGAGGTTGCATCCAACGGCTATGGAAGCCTTCCAAGGCCTTCCAAAGCCCTTCCTAGGGCCTCTATAAATAGAGAACCCTTGCCACTCAAATATACACCAAGATACACCAAGCAACATACTTTCCACTCTTTTATGTCAAAAAGAAGAAGATCAAATAAAAGAAAGCTCTTGCTCTCCAAGCCTTGTTCTACACCTAGAGAGCTTCAACCCAATTGCGCACCCGCTCTCTCACCGTAGTTCACGAGAGCGCTGTTGTTCCATTGCATAGTTCATGGATTCATGTCGTCGACGCACCTCCAAGCAAAGGGAAGCATCCTAACACCTTAGACGCTAAATTTAAGAATTATTTTGTTGGCTCTATAGGACTCTTCTTGTATTTGTTATTTAGTTGGATATTCACATTGCGAATTCCTGTCTCCTTCGTGAGACAAAATCCTTCTCGTGAAGAGAAGGGGTTTGAGGTACGTTACCCTCGTATAAAGTAGCATGGTTGTAATTGAGGTTATACTATCCTCGTTTAGGTAGTACGTTAGTGGATTTGATCAACTTGGTTGATCGGTAAATCATAACTCGAGAGGGTTAGGTGGTGATTTTCACCCGAGTTGGGTTTCCACCTAAAAATACTTGTGCCCTATTGTGTGATTGTTATTTTTGTGAGATTGTTATATTTTTAATTCCGCATTTTTTTTACGTCATGCTGATCTCACCCCCTCCGTGTAAGGGAAATTACAAAGTATACGACTTATCAACTTGCCCTCTGACTCAGAGGGACTTTTAGTCTAACCGTCTACACACATTTTTGTACTAACTCAGATATTCTAACAGAAAGTTGATAGCTAATGAACCTTCTAGGGTGGTATGGCTGACAAGTTGTCGTGGGTAACAACTCATTGGCCGGTTATCCAGAGCCCAGCCATAGGACCATTCTCTTTCATTACCTTTAAGTAAATCTTAGATCAAGGAAGCCACTTATTGAAACAACAAAAGAAAAAGAAAAAAAAAGAAGAAAAAAGGGGAAATAGAAAATAATAGAAAAAAGAAGAAAAAGAAAAAAATAAATAAGTCACACTTCACCGCACAAGTATGGCTGGCAAGTGGTCGTGGGTAACAGCCCAGTGGCCGATTATCTAAAACCCAACTCACTAAATGAACGAAAAAGTCCAAAATACTTAAGGAAGAAGCAGGGAAGTAGAGCAATCCGGGGAGATATACATTGGAAGCACCCTTACGTTGACCCCACACAAAATAAAAGTAGGAAGAAAGCTACCGATCGGACAGATACACCTTCAGGCAAGCATTTCCTTTTTCGGTCACCTAGGGGCATAGAAACTCGAAGTCTGTTTCAATTACCATTGAGTGAGTCTATCACAATCTTTACACCAAGATACTTAGCACTTAGAGTCTCTTTCGAGTTATGGGTGGGTTGGGTAGCTGTAAAAAGTTACCTACACACTCTCAACTCCAAAAATCCAGAAAATGAGAAAAGATGAAAAAGAAAAAATGTCTCTGTATATATGCTTTAAAGTGAGGACTTGGGCGGTTTGCATTTTGGCAGACACATGAGCGCTGTTTACTCTCTGTGAATTAGGCTCTTAGTATATTTCCTCCCGTTGACAAGCGACATATGTCTAAGTAATCAATTCCTAATTCCGACTAAAAATAACGGCTACGATAAGCCTTGCTAGGGACTAGCAAAGGATGAGCATGGGGGTATGATAACTCTACATTTGATGATGATAATTCCTTCAACCAGGGTTTATCTTGAGGATATATGTGCACTAATAACACACCATAATGGGCATGAGAGCACTACATGCATCACAAATTAAGATTGCTTATAAATCAATGTTTAACGGCCATTTGTACAAGTTAATGTTGAAATAGGCCTCAGATGAGCAATCAGATCATACAGATGGATTCAGATCGACGAATAGAGTCCAACGAACTCGAAATCACTTAAATCCAAATCCGGAGCTCTCTCGACCAGCCCACGAAGTTTAGATCAACGGCCCAAAACGCGTCACGTGACGCCCGCTTGCCCGCATCCACCGCCCTCTCTCTTCAGCACACCCTCATCGCACGATCTCGGCCACACATCTCTCATCTAACAGGTGAGGTCCCGTGAGCTTTGACCGCATGCATCTCCCGCGCGCCCAAAGGACTTCAAAATCTGATCGTTGGATGGCCATCCAACGGTCGATATCACTCGCGCCTGACCTCACCTCTGCACCAACTCGCAGAGGCAGCACAGCGGTCGAAGGCTCACACTCGCAAGCAGTGGCGAGCGTTCGACCCTCACTACGCCCCCAAATCGTGCTCCAGCCCACATCGTAGCTAATTCAGACCGCCCGATCACCATCGAATGACTCTAAGGCGGGCTACATGGCACGCTCACACGCGCTCGATGCAAACGCGTGTGATCAAGTGTAAGGCGCGTGCCCGAAGCACGCAGTGCCATCTGAACCATTGCTCAGGGTGCGATCTAAGTCGTCCGATCTTTGATCGGACAGCCCACATTACGCACACACGGATCGCGTGGAGGAAGAAGCACGCGTGCGCGCTTGGACCGGCGGGCGAGGGGCTTCACTGACACTTCTGGAATGGGTTTAGAGACATCCTGGACGTCGCTAAAACCCTTACTTAGTGTGGAAACCCCTTCTCTATATAAACCTCTTCAACAACTCCATTCAAAGGCATTCAATTCACACACACTCTCCATGCAATACTAGCCCTCTCCTAGCTCCACCAAGCATCCCATATTTGCCCCGAAGTTGTCGAGTCGCCGATGGAGCCCTCCACTCCATCGTTGTGGCCACCTTGCCTCCTCCTCACACTCTTTTTATTTTAGTTTTTTGTCGCACTTGTTTAAGCTTTCATCTATTATTGTAGTTGTAAACAAACTCTAATTGCATACTATATGTTAATGTTGTTTCTTATATCATAGCTCACATCTTCGAATGAATGTCATGATTTAAACACAAGCTCTAATCCTAATCTCTCTCTCTGTCTCTCTCTTTCTCATTTTCTCGCAAGCAAACCAAACATTCCTATGACAACTAAAGTAACAAACTAATCCAATTTCACGCCACCTCATGTTCGACACTTGGACTCACTAAATCCACATCTTAAATTAAAACCAACGTCGTGAACACATGCTACAATGACATAATTAAACCAATACGTTCCGCGTGCATCACACAGCAATCATAGGTCTTAATTGAGCTAAATTAGGCTAGAACTTAGCATAAGCTAGTATAAGTCTTGCATGCATAAGCATTATTTGCATCATTACTGCTTTCCCTTAACTATGCATGAAATAATGATATAATGCACTAATTAAGTTCATTATATAAATTGCAAGTAATAAGAAGCTCAGGAGCTGGATCTGAAACTGGATCTGAAGCTAGACCTGAAGTTAGTGCTGCATCAAAGTTGGAGAAGAAGAGTAGAATAAAATGTAGTAGAGAAATAATGTAACGATTTGAGGTATGCTATTCTATTGAGTAGAAGTAAAGCAGTTAAATTATGAAGATCTTAGGTTCAATCCTAGCCTTAGGACAGCCCTAGAAGCCTTCCTAAACCTTAGCCACCCTTAGATTAGGTCATCATTGCCTAGGAAGCCTCAAAAGTCTAGTTCCAACCCTTATCTGGATGTCCAGATAAGTTATTGGACGTCTAGGACCCTTAGCTGCAACTCGCACACCTCAAACCCAAGTCTACAGTGTTATTGGATGTCCAGACACTTGGTCAAACGTCCAATTTCTGCAGAATACCCAAGACAGAACCCTGAATCCCTCTTGACTCTGATTGGACGTCCAGACAAAAAGTCTGGACTTTTGATTTTTGAGTATAACTCATCTGATACCTTTATTAGACATCTAGAACTGCTCTCTAGTTCTTGTTTTGGAATTCAAGCTTGGATCTTGAGTTCCTAGGTCCCTAAACCCAATTCCAACCCCTTGGGAACCTAAATTAAGGAATCCCAACCCTAGTACACCACCTCTAGACCCTCCTAAGAACCTAATTAGGTTCCCACTAAGCCCAATTGACTTAGGTCATAGTCAATTACACTTGCCTATTCAATTGGACTCATAGAGTCCAATTGAGCTCAGATTTCAACCCACACAAGTCTAATTGGACTCAGTGAGAGTCCAATTGACCTAAGCCCAACCTAATTGAGTTATTTCACTCTCAATTAGGTTCACACTCATTCAATTAAACTTGTGTTAAGTTTAATTGCATTTTCTCATTAAATTAGGGTATGCAACCCTAATTTGAGACCAACCCTAACCTAAACCTATTAGGACCTAACCTAGCTCACTTAGCCACCTAGGGCATGACCACATACACACACACACACCCATTCACGCACCTACACACTCACTAGAGTTCTCCAGAACTCTCTCCACTTGGGTGCCACCCTTGGTTGCTATTTTAAGCAACCAAGGAAGGGTCTTCTTTGAGATCCACACTTTGTGGATCTAAGAGAACCTCTCCGCCCTCTCTCTCCCTCTCTCACGAGCTCCCACCATAGGCCCTCTCTATAGAATTCCATAATTCTCTAGAGAGCTTCCCTTAGGTCTATAAAAAGACCTAAGAGGTGGCCATTTGCACCAATCCATGCTACATTCAATCTTGGCTCCATTCCACCTTCCATCACCACCACCTTAGTATACCTCCATCTCCATGAGCTCCACCATGACTCCACCACCTCCACACCAAGCTTGGATCACCTCCTCCTCACCTCTCCAAGGGTCGACCTAAGCATCCTTGGCCATCCCTCTTTCTCTTCTCATCCACTCAAAGGCCATCAGAGCCTACCTTCGAATGCCCTTATTTCTGCTAGCTAAGTAGATAGTAGTTCTCCGTAGATTTACTGCTTTATTACTGCTTCCCCTAATGATGCATGCATAGTCTCCCCATAGATTCATATATGCAATTATTTTCTGCTAGCTAGTTTATGTTTCCAAACATTCCTCTACAAGCTTTCCACTAGTTCTGATCTGTAACCCTGATGCAATCAATGATAATCTTTTTACATATATAAATATCTCTGTGTGAAAATCACCATGAGCCTTGCTGCAATATTTTTGTGTGATTAAAGTATCATGCTTTTAATTGCTATCTGTTACAACTAGCATGTCGGTACCTGAGGATGTTGAGGATCTAACTATTAACGCATTTTCGTAAACAGCCACTACATAACTAGGATCATGCGAACTGAAACTCACACATCACGTTTGTCATCTACTTAACACATGCGGACGTAATTAGAGTTAATAATTCAAGTGGCAAAACATTGATCCGAAGATTATAAATCGACATGCGATTTTAAGCAAGTAGAGACGAAAAGAGATCAAATTCATTTTGCAATTCCATAATGCCTCCTAGAGACGAACGACTGGGACTCTAAGTCTCGTTATTTTAGAAATTATTTTTGACGAGTGGATTTCACGATTATACTACAAAGAACGACAGTCGTATTTTCAAGCCCACGATTTCCACCTCTGTCAATGGATTAAAAAAAAAGAAAAAAAAGAGATTGTGTTTTACAACTTGAAATTTCTATGTGGATTTGAAGGCATCTTTCGGTATTATTAAGTGATACCCATCAATTGTGAATTATTCATAAATTATGTATCGTATGTAATTGATTTTTCCGTAGCAACATTTATATATAGATTGCCAAAAGAAAAAGATTGCTAATCTTGATACGTTGATCAAGTCTTTAAAATTTCAATCAAAGATTGTGTACCTTTATTTAATGAGTTCATCTATCTAACTAATATCTATGGGAGTGTCAAGAAATTTCCACTATTGTTATTAATTTGGTCATTAAATCCATAGGCATGCTGGCTCAGATTTATTCAGATGTTGACACTATAGATTGTAGGGGATTAACTACTTACGTAATTCTAATTAATTAGGTTGTGCTTTATGTAGATAATTTGATAATTGGAAACTTGGAAGTCAAAGAGGAGAGATTTAACTAAGAATCTTCCCATTTGCTGATTTGAGTCATCTTGGGCATACTTAGGGGTTCATTAGGCACATAGGGGATCACAGATTTCTCTTTGACTTGCTCCTTGAATTGTTACAAATTGATGAAATTTGACATTAGGGGATGATAAATCCTTTGTTTAGTTCTCGCTTGTTCATGCAGACATGTAATCAATTTTATAGAATAGATCTTTTGACAACTCACTGACTTCTTGCAAGGTTGCCCATTCGCTATGTGCATGTTTAGTGTAGAGACTTAAAAGGGATTCTAGACAAACTTTGCAATTTTATACAATAGATCTTTTGATAACTCACTAACTTCTTGCAAGGTTGCCCATTCACTATGTGCATGTTTAGTGTAGACTTAAAAGGGATTCTAGACAAACTTTGCAATCCTTATGGTTTTGGGATTAGTACATTACAAAAGATAGCAATGTTTAATTGTTTGAAAATTCTAAAATAAAATATTGGTGATTATTTTCGATTGCTGAATTCTAATAAAAGTATTGAGATCTCAAATGGGGAGATTAATAACTTATACCTACTCTTATATCATCATCTAACATCTAAATAACATAGTTGTATTAATGAAAAATGACTTCGTTTGACTTAATAGATCGTCACTAGATTTACCATTCATTGTGTATTCTTTTTCCAATACTTTATGGAGGATAAATAACATAACGTCTATCTAGAATCACCTAATTTATAGTGCAATCATTAACATCAAATAATTTGTGTAGTCTATCATCCATGGTGTTGTAAAGAGTGTGTTGATTGTTACATGAAATTTTGTTCTTGAATTGAATGTAATTTAAATTGACGTGCCTTTTTACACATTTGCTTTGTGTGGCTGCAACTCAGTTTATTCTTAGGAAAAATCACACATGTAATTAAGTTGATAAATCATATATAAAATTGATAAACTAATTAATGATTTTATGAATCTAAGGTAGGTTGTGATAAATCATAATGTAAATTTGTTACATTGGAAGTAAACAAGTAAATTCTTTACTAAAAAAAAGAGACAGTTTGTCTAATTGGTACTTCTATCCTGCTATTATTGTTTGCATTTTCACCTCTAATGAAAGAAAGGGTTTCTTAACCTTTATTTAGCATATCATATGATATGATTATAATTCTTGTATTGCCAATGATTGACAAGTTTTATGTTTCTATTTAGTTCCAAGTCCTTGAGTTTGCATTTAGTTCTTTTTTTTCTATTCTGGGTAGTTCAAAAAATGTTCTTGGTTTGGTGGTGGGATAGGCAGCGATTAGGTGTGATAAGAAAGCTGATGAATTGCAAGAATGGGGTTGATAATTATGGTTTAATCATTTTATATTTGATGTGGAGTTTACTTTAACATTTTTAGTTGGTAGCTGGCTAGATTTGGTGAATTGCATGAAACTAGAAATTTTGTTTGTCGAAGTTGGAAAATGAGAGTTTCTTGTTGTTTGTTTGACCGTGGTTGATTTTTGTTGCGGTTCTTATGCATTGCATACCTCACCCCTCATCCACTACCTACGTCCTTCATTTTAGTCCATGTACTAGTTACCTTACAACTAAATGCATTCCGAATAGTCTTCTATATTTCTTCTTTTATTCTTTTTAGTTATTATCAAGAAAATAAAGTTTCTTATCTAATTGAGATGCGGAAGAGGTATCTCGAGTTATTTATCAGTGAGTTCTTAACACTCTAGTTGATTCACTTTAAAGTTATTGTCTCTTTAAGGTTGCTATGAACTGTTTGCTTAGACGTCTATCTTCGTATCAAACCTGCTTAAGTTTTAGGGGCGAAACTCCATTTAAGATTGTTATGTTTGTAAAGATCCGAACCAACTTTCCGAGGTAATTTTAGGACTAAGTGCATCGAGGTGAACCCATTGATGCTTGTTGGGCCTGAATTAGGTTGAGTACTACAAAAATAGGGAAAATTGCATTTTTATTCAACATCAAGTCAACCCTCGAAAAACGTACCTAAAATACATCAAAATTAGTATCAATAAATTTTTCTCATCGTAAGCTTACCAATGACATTTATTTCGTAAAATTTTGAATGGTGTAGCGA
The DNA here is from genome assembly GCA_037157565.1 of Thalassia testudinum. Lineage (NCBI taxonomy): Eukaryota > Viridiplantae > Streptophyta > Magnoliopsida > Alismatales > Hydrocharitaceae > Thalassia > Thalassia testudinum. The sequence goes on along the minus strand of JAZHRO010000025.1, from coordinate 52,792,088 downwards.
AAATTATATATAATATAGAAATTACATAAGGAGACTTTAAACAATAAAAAAATTAAAGGGCAATAAGTTGTTACTGTCCTAAAAACTAACTAGATTTAGCATGTACTATAAATAAAAAGAGGAGTGGGGGTATGCCGGTGATAGGAGGGAAAGGTTAAGAGAAAGTAGAGAGGGGAAGAGAGTCGAATGTTGTGGATGATGGAAACGAGAGAGAAAAGATTAAAAAAATGTAGGAGGAGCTGGAATCGGATGTGGAGACATAGAATGGCCGTATGTGAGAGAGAAGCTTGGGAGAGAGGTTGGCTGGAGGGGGAGATAAATAATGGATGGGAAAAATTAGTGAGGATGGGTTCACGTTGATGGGAAACCTGTGGAGGTCGGATGAGATGGATAGCCATGTCTGGGAGAGGGATCGCAAGAATGAAACCAAGGGAGGGAGAGAGGAAGAGATTGAGTCACGACAGAGGAAAGGAGAGAGAGCACCGCTGGGTGCACTTACGTGCAAAAGCAAAAAAAAAAAAACAGAGAGAGAGGAAAAGTGTGGTGGGATCGCGCATGGGGAACAACACGCTGTCAGAGGAGGCACTACACAGTGGCGAGGGAAGGTGTGGCACTGACATCAGCGTGACGTCAACAGCACGAATTTTGAGGTCGGTGAGAGTTCGTGCACGCTTGGGAAGCTACCGACAATTAACTTTAAATTCAATTTTGAAAATTATTTATTACGTAAAAAATTAAATAAAGCCTAAGATGATTTTAATATATTTTCTTGTGTGTTTTAACATCAATTTAGTTCTCAGAGCACATGTGGGATACGTGGGTCCTTAGAGTGGCAGTGAGGGATCACGAGTGTACATTCTAGACTTATCGTGATCCTCCAGTGACATTAGGTAGAGTAATCTTGCTTTTACTTTCATAAAATTATTGTCATGCCCTCTCTTTGCGAAAGATGTGATGTGCACTCTCTTCCCTTGCTGAAATTCAAAGTTCATAAATATTATGATGTCTGATTTCCTCTTATGAATACTATAAATATTAGAATGAGAGGTTGAAATAAAATGATGGAATACACATTTAAGCAATTTGAGTAGTTGATAACTCATGCCTTGCCTATAGAAATTGATTTTGACTTGTGGGGTTGGATAATTAAATTGAGAATTTATGAACGAATTCATGAGCCAATTAATGAATTAACAAAATGTTATATTGTCATATGATTAGTAAATTAAAAAGAGAGATAATATGATAATTCTCTCTATTACCTTAGAAAATAAATTGCAAATTAAATATATCATGAATGGCTATACATGAGAATTGTTAATTATAAGTTATCCCTACATTAAATGAATGTTTGGATGTGATAAAATTGATAATTGAATGTGGATAGCTGGATGAGACAATTTGGTCGTGTTGGTGGATCAGGAAGTGGGCTAACCTTCTTGCAAATCTTTGATAGGCCTATTGGTCAACTGGGCAGCAAGGTACGGGTACGCAGGTATATGTATAAAAATGGTATTTGGCGAGATACATACCTAGGTTGTGGAGAGGGTTATCTATGAGTCAGCGTATGTTGTGTCTACGTGCATAGCTTGTGATATGCAGCTGCCACACTACCTACGCTAGGACCCCGGGGTGATGGAACAAGAGGTAGGGTGAGTGTAAAGTTTCCTCTCAGCTTAGAGGACACTACGTACTTGTCATCCCTCTCGAAAAATCACAATGAGATCTTGTGTGTTTTGAGGAACTGATATAAAATAATTATGATTGAAATATTGAGGGTAACACACTATTGGGATAAATGAGAAATAACTAAGAACTGCATTAATAAGAAATTTTTGAAATAACAAATTAGTACTCGTTTTCCTATTTTGTTAGTTTCCTACTACTTTTCCTTACTTGTACTACTCTATTTAGCAATTGATGACAACTATTTTGGGCTCCATAATCAGGTACAGTTCAGTAGTTAGGAGTCACTGTGTATAAAGCAATTAGTGCAAGACCTAGTTCAGTACTCACAGATAGTCTGTGACTTTGGTAGTCCTTTTAGTTGTCTAGCTCCTTTCCATTTTTAGTGAGATATTTCAGATAAATTTTCAGTACTTTTCTTTTCGACTTTTAAATTAATATGGGTAGCTTTTCATACTTTATTTCAGTATTGTAATGTAATATGATTAATTTGTTTGGATATGTTTATATTTTATGATTATGTATTGGGTGATTACAATCCTATTTTGTTGATTCTCGTACTTGATGACTCGTATTCCACCGGTGTGATTTGCATTGTGGGGTTTAGGTCGTCATAGAAATAAATAAAATTTACAATTATATGATAGATTATTAGCCATACTTGTACCCGTTGTGCTTGGGTTGACTAGAGATGTACTCTGAACCTCGTCCTCCTACTCTTTGTCCTCGTCCTCATCATCAATGTCATCCACATCCTCCTCTTTTGCCGATAACTCCAATTGATATTCTAGATTATGTGGACTTGGCTCCTGCTCAGGAGTAGTAATCGCTTTCCCCTCTCCCTTCCCCTTTCCCCTCGCATAGTACCCAGCACGAAAACGTGCCATATCATCGGGTCACAAAAATCTCGACTCGGGGGGTGGCTGGGACTGCTGGGGTGGGTGAGCGTGGGAACACCTGATGCTTGGGGTGCAAGCTAAGACTAGGGAGAACCCGATGACTAGGGTGCAAGCTTGAGCCTGGGGAGCACCTGATGTCCAGGGTGGTGGCTGAGGTTAGGGAGCATCCTAGGTCAGCTTGATGGATGCCTGGGACTGAAGGGGAGCCTTTTTATTGGCTTTTTTCTTAAACAATTTCATTTGCATATATATTACATACTTGTAATGATTTTGATGCAAGTAGAAATGATAATTTAATATTTAGATGCAAAGAATTAGCCAACACATCATTGAGTAGGCACACCCCATTTAGAAGTTTTATTAGGAAATTCTAAATTTGTATACAAAAGGAAAGAAGTGGCCAACTCATCATTCATTACAATTTTGACAGAAATGGAAATAGTTATTTATACCGATATATTTTTTTTGTCTACTTCAAATCTTAACATAAAGGTAAAAAATATATTATTTTTCGCTTGTAGTTCATCCCTCGTGAGATGATTTCATAGACATCAACCAACTTCTAATCGAATAATAGATATTAGAAAACTACAGAAGCTAGCTACATAGAAACGTAATTTTAAGGAATGCCTAAATATAAGAAGCAATAGAAAGAATAATAAAGAAATTATTACCGACCTTATATATCGGCATCTAATGGTGTAGAACCTAGATGGCATTCTTCTGATAATTCTTGATATGCTTTAGGTTGCACATTGTAATGATCACGCAACATTGTTCTTATTGGTATAACCCAACCTTTCTGACAATTGTCTGGAATGTAAAACACTTGTGTCGCTTGACATTCCAATGTAAATGACTCAGAAGACTGAAGGATTTGACGGTTATAATATAAACTCAAGAAGCTGTGTTTCTTGTCAATTTTAAAACCAATGTCTTCTTTAAAAATGTGAAACCAATGACATTTAAAGAGTACAACCTTTCGATCAAATCTAAAGCTGATCTCCACAATTTCTTTGATTTCACCGTAATATCCTCTCGTACTAGTAGTAAGATCAGAAGTAACAACTCCAACTTGTGTTGCCTTTCTATCATCAATTGATTTTATTTTGAATCTAAATCCATTTATTATGTAACCAGAATGGTGATGCACATAATTTAATGGTGCATCGGCAATTATATCAAAATCGTCACCCCGATCGATCGTAACTCCCCAAACCTCTCGTCGACTTAAGTTAGTTGTCTCCCTCTCTATTCTTACGCTCGATGTCTTCTTTTTTGTTGGAGATCCTCAAAGGCGGAGAGACATCTTTTAGGGTTTCATATCAATCTCTGATATTTTCTCGCTACTCTGCATTCCTCCCGATCTTCTTAACCCTTGTCACCCCGAATCCTTCCGATAGATCTCTTATTTCGAGCACATTGGAAGATTTGCTTACACGTTGGCGTTCACCACTCTCTCGATGTGAATAAACGCAGGTTGGTTCTCTCAACCATCTCTTGCTCACACTCAAGCATCAGAGATCATCAAAAAAGTAGAAATCTCTCATAGATCTGCAGGTAGATTTTTCACCTCTCTCTATCGCTCATGATCTACTTTTGATCTCTTACTGGATTTAGTCATGATCCGCACTATCTTTTACTTGGTTGGCTCATGATCGCACACAATCTACTCATGATCTGGACTTGATCCACTCAAGAAAGGAGAAATCTCTAACTAGATCATCACTCAGATCTAATCGCCCGAGATCCCTTACTCTCTCTCGCCAATCTAAACCAATATCTCTCGGTTGCTAGCAATTCTTAGGGTTTGTCAAAATTGAATGGTAAGGATTTATGTTTCTTGTTGCATATAACGTGTTTGTCAAAATGCTTCAATAAGATTTTTCATAAGTGTTTGTGGAAATGCCTTATTGGGGTTTTGCAGCATGAGAGATGTTTGTGAAAATGCAAGGAGGGGCAGGGACCAGTGACCGTGCACCTTAGGGTCGTGGTGGATCTAGGCCTAGGGGACTTGTGAGGGATGACAAGCTATTGTAGCTCCTCGATCATGGTTTGATGGTCATTGTTTCTTGTTCATGATAACATATGCATGTAGGTTGAAGTGGAGAAGTTTAGCAAGGACCAGGAAATTGCATAGAAATCGATGGAACTGTTCACTACTCCTTATTTTCTAGTATCACCTATAGGTTTCTACTAGTTCACTCTCTATTTTGATTTTACTTTATTTGTCTTCTTTTTCAATATGATTCGAATTAATCAAGAGTCTAAGATTGATAATTGCCCATGCCTTATAAACAATTTCCTAGAAGGTATATTAAAATAACTTTAGTGTTTTCGAAAGACCAATGACCTAGAAGATGTAAGATATTGAGGGCATTGGACTATGTGGAACATTGAAAAATGTAGTGGCCATAGCAGCAAGTGATAAAAATACATTTGTTTCACATCTGCATTGAAAGCACATGGTTAACAATAACTGTAGCAAATCCAGGTTTTGTTGATGGATTAGATATGGGAAGTAACACCAAGGTACTAAAAGAAATGAAAACTGTATTGATTTCTGTGATCTAAATTTTTTCAAGCTCTTATTTCAAATGCTAGGCAAAACTTATGAGGATTAGCTTAGGAGAGATGTGAGCCTTTTCCAAGCTAATGTTACCATCAGTCAAAGACAACACCTCTTCTGAGAGTTGCGAGGTGGTTGACCTCATTACCACATGCCATAAGAAAGTAACCTTATTTTTCATTAGTAAATGTCAGGAATGTACAATAATTACAATCATATTTATAAAAAATTGCACATGTTGATGGTAATATTTATAGGTATGCCTATTCACGTCAATAAGATATTTGTATATATATGCATTTTGGGTATATGTAAAAATTGATTATCCTATATAAGATCCATTCTAACAACTTGATATACATTTTCCTAATAGAAGCAACATGATATGCATATACTTGTTTCATTCTATTTTCTTTTGATCCATAATTTTAATAAAATTTTAAATATGCAAGTCTAATTTGCCTACCATGCACACTTATATTACCTTCTATGCATATACTTGTTAAATGCACGTGTATCCCTATTTAATCCACATCTAGAAATTTAAAATGAACACAAACATGAAAATAGCCATATCCATTAAACATGAGCTCCTAATAGCAACTATTGCAAAAATATCACTTCACCATAACTATGGAAGTGTAATCAAGGATTTGCTATGGACAACTGTAGTTGGAGGAAGAAGCAGAAAGCTTGAGGAAGCTTTGCATGGAATTGTGGAAAAAGATACTCATTAGATTGGTATTCTATTTCCATTGTGGCCTTTTTTCTAGTCTTTCTTATTGCTTCGTTGATTGACATACTTGTTCAGAGTAGTTGTAAATTATTCCAAGATCTACGCCTTTGGATTGCAAGTTCAAAGTGGCATATTTGGAATCATATATGAAGATGCATTCACACTTTGAATTTCTTAATTGGTTTGCCAAAGTGATCTCTTTTACTTGCTTAGGATCTGGTTGTTGCATTATTAAGCTTAAACTAAAAGTGATCACTTTTATTTGCAATTATTGATTTTGAGTAGTTTTCCTAGCTTAGGTGGATTTTACCTTAAATGGCTAGCCATAACTATAGATCATTTAGGAACAATCTATTTGTTATACGGTTGATGGAGAATGTTCTATTTGGGAATCATCCTAAGGCCTCCTTGGATTTTGTTCATTAAACTTAAACTTTCAATTGATGTTGGTTATAGTGTAGTCTAGCTAGGGCATTAATTCTATTATTGATATTTCGATTCTTATATATTTAGAAAGTGGACTCACCAAGCAAAACAAAAAGCAACGATGGGAAGGCTGTAGCGAATGAAGCTTATAAAGACCCGTCCTACTTTTAGCCTTTTAAGACATCTGGAGTGTCAATCAGACATCCGTCTAAACATCTGAACCCTTTTCCAGATGTTTGGAAATTAAATTTTTGTACGCACTTTGCGTTCTGCGCGTAGGCAGCGTGCAGAACTCCATCTCTCTCTTTCTCTCTTTTCTCCTCCCCCTGCCAAACCCTAAACCCCCCAGCTCTATAAAAGCCACCCACCCCTCCTCTCCTCTCCTCTCCACTCCACATACCACCATCTCCACCTTCAGAGCGCAGCGGAGCAGCGAAAGGAGGTGAGCGAGGGAGCGCATGAGAGCGAGGAGAGTGCGTGAGAAAAAGGAGGAGGACAAGGTCGGGAGCTTCGTGGAAGCTTGTCGGAGCTCACACGGCCACCGTGGGCGCGTACGGGAGGAGGAGGGAGTCCGGAGCGATATCCTCGACCACCTGTAGCAGCTGGAGCTGCGGTGGAGTGAGAAGCGCAGCGAGGAGCGCTGGGAGCATGTTCTGATGCTGGAATTTTTCCAGTATCAGACGTCCGGAGTGAAGCCCGGACAACTGGCTGAGCGTCTGGACATCTGGAGTCAACACCAAACATCTGAAAGCACCTTTATCTCGAAGGTACGTCCCTTTCACGGTTACGGCCATGCAGGCCGCACTGCAGAGAGATTTGTCGGCCTGATTTTAGGTGGTTGCTCTATCGTACGCAGGAGCAACCTTGGGAAGGTGTGCGGAACGCCCTCCCATGCACTTTCGGACGTCTGAACAGCTCACCAGACGACTGGAGGTGCTTCCAAACAACCACAGGACTGGTCAGACGTCTAGAACTGCTCTCAGACGGTCACAGCGGAGTCCTCGACGTCTGAGGACACCGCAGGAACTTGAGGTGAGATTCTGTAACTTTTAAGACGTCTTGACTTGTTTTCTAGACGTCTGATTTTGGTCAGTAGACATGTTTTTTACCCGTTTGGGGTCCGATCGAGATCCGTTTTATGCAAACAAAGTATCTGTAGTTTCCTTGCGAGTTTCTCTACGTACTAGAAGTTTTTGTACACTATTCTGAATCCTCCTTTGTGATGTGTTACTTGATTTAGGGTTTCGACCTACTATGTGTTTGGGGCTCGCAGAGGCGCCTGGGTCTGCGGTTCAAGCCTCCATTACTTCCGGATTGTCTAGTAGAGTGGTTTAACTCAGTCATTTATATTTAAATAAGAATGTGCTTGGTTGAAATAGACGGATTGAACTCTAGGATATGGAATGAACCCTAAGGTAGAAATGAATGAGCCTGTTTGAGCTGTACTGTTTACTTGAAATGCATGGTTAAGATAAATTGCTAGAAAATGCCTTTAATATAATTACGAGATGAATGTTAAAATACGAGCTGCCTGTACATAATTGAGAAATTGCCTGTGAAACCACCAGTTGTATGTTTTTTAAAGTTGAATTATGGAAACACGAGCTGCCTGTATATGGATGATGAACGGATTATGAAACATGAGATCTGAATCTTGATAAATGGGGTGAACATGAGCATGAACCCTACGGGGAATTAGGAGTAGAACTCCTATTGATAAATGGAATCTAGAATGTAGACGGGAAGTGTGCTGGTCCTTGTGTACGTGGTACCAAGGAGAGCAACTGCTAATCTCCCTTGGGTTGAGACCTAGGGTTAGGATTGGCCACTCTACACCGACTCCTATCGGCCCTCGCGTACGCAATACCGAGGTGTGCTACTAGTGTAGAGAGGGAGCTAGCCACCCCACGGGGCCTGAGGTTCAACTAGCCACCCTACACCGACTTTGTTAGGCCCTCTAAGCAAACCGGGATAGTCAGACGAGGGTGCGCGGACTGTGGAGGGGTGAGACCCTTGTTTGGTTCTGAGGGGCTAGACCCCTATTTCTGAGAGGGCTAGGCCCTATATTGTTCCGTGCTGTACTTTGGGCGTACTCGCTAGCGGAAACGACTGACTGCGTATCAGTGCGGGGTAGCTACTCGTGCGCTTATCACGCATGCCGTAGTCACCGCTACGTCTTGACAGTGACCTCAGGGTGGTTGACTGGATGTAGGACTACCACAGGAGACTCTCCCGGCCAAGAGAGTACCATGTGTACCTTCTACTCTTCGGAAAAGACTGCAATCAAGATCGTTCCCACGAGGAACATGCAAGATAAAGAAAAATCTGAAAGATTGAGAAAAATGGGTGAAAAGCAAATACACATAAAACACAATAATTAGAAAAGAAAATTAAACTTGTTGTTTTAATGTTTTAAATAGTATAGATACCACTCTACTCAGCGTTCGCTGACTCTATTTTTTTATAACACTGTTTAGGTCCAGGAGTTGAGCAGCCCAAGCTTTCGGCTACAGAGGGTGCTGGGCCCAGTTGAGTCCAACCATAGTTTTCTGCACTCTTTGTTGTACCTCCTTTACTGTTGTAGTGAGTTTCAGACTTTTAGCTACTATTATTACTGTTGCTTTCATTTCCGTTGTCTTTTTTATTGTGGTGGTATGTGTTGGAACAGTAATTTTACTTTTCCTTTACTACTTTGCACGTTTTTACTTCTTAGTTATATTGCATATGTAAATATGATTTACTTTCATGCTTTTTGGTTATTTCTTGTTGGACAACTGAATCTTGGAATTAATCGAGACCAGCCGATCTCGGGTCCTGTAGAGATCCGGAAATCGGGTCGTAACAAAGCTCCAGAAAGATGAGTACAACTTTGACATTTTTGGTATTGTGTGGCTTCTATGACATAGGATTACCAACTTTTGGCTTTTCCCCAATAGTTGCTCCATGACCAAAATGAGGTTTGTATCCTATGACATGCCTGGTGTTATGTGATATGTAAATAATTGCCCTGGTTGCCATCTTGTACATTTTTCTACGTAAAGCATTTCTTCCCATAAAAGTCATTGATGAAAGAACTTTGATGTGTATTTCAATAACAATTAGGATCTGCCATATTTGGAACTATTGTCATATTTGCATTTACATGAGTTTGAAATCAATGATCTAAAACTTATTGTATTATCTATCATTTTTGCAGTATCTTATTATGCCTTTCTTTTTCCTGGTTATTACATACTGGATTGTTAGAAGTGTAGTAGCTTACAATTAGGAAATATCTTTAGCTTTGTGATGTGTAATTCTTTCTTACTTAAAGGGAGTAAGATTCTATTTACTGGGAAAAGATAGATACTAGAATAAATTCAAAGGGATCTAAAAGATTACAGAGCAACAAATTATACTGTTGGCATAGTACCCACATCTTAAGAATTGCTACCTCTCAACTTGACTTCGGTAGTATTGAATGCTGCACCAATATCCATTTGGGTAAATTACAATGAGCAGTTTATGATCACCTTGTCTGAATTAGATGATTTGGACCCAGATCTTTATCGTTGGGAATCCCCTTGTAGCCCAATGTTTGAAAAAAAAAAAATTATTTCAGATAAACTACAGAAATATCCAAGCTTAAATAAGCAAGGAACTAGTAGAAATTTCAGGTATGAACAAAGCAACAAATAGGAAAAAAAGAAAAAGATAAAGTTTACACATGAATAAAGAGGGGAATCACTTTTCTTTGGTTAGAAGAAATGCTTTCCTAGCTTTTCCTGGGACCAATGCTAGGCTACAAACATTGAACATCAATGTTGTCCAAGATAGTTCAGAAGTTGCTCATTCAGAAGTATCTTCCAAAGAATAGCAAAGGATCCAGCATATAAATCATATCCTATGGACATATCTTCCATCAAGGACATGCTCATCAAGAAAATTCTCGAGATGCATGTTCCAGGTGGTTGTTACATTGATCCTATGCCTCTACTCTGCCTGACAGAGAACACAATTAGGTTTGTCATTGCATCCATAGTAAGTCTTCCAAAGCATTTGCTCTAAAGCCCCATTTAGAATGCCATGTTTTACTTTGAGTTCAAATTTCATTATGCAACTGAATAGCTGAAAAAGTGTGAAGAATGGCAATTTTTCTTAGTAGTCAAGTCAAGTTACAATTTGAGATTAAAGTGGATCAAATGAAATATAGTTTGTTGAAGCAAAATGATAATATCTTCAGGTGCCTACTCAGACAATGACAACTGCAGTAGATAGAGAGAATGGTATGAAGATCATCATCAAGGACAAAGAAATAGGATACGTCATCCATAGGATATCAAGAGAGGTATCACAAAGTAGTAGAGTATAGCACAATTTTTATTAAAGAATTTCTCTCCAAAAACTTTCACTCTCAAGTATCTGTTTGGGAAAACAATGGTTGGTACATTTTTAGATGTTGCGTAACCCTAGAGACACCGACAAGCATAAAACAACGATGGTGCTACTTAGGTTGGTTGAAAGCTATGCATGAAATGTGAAGACTGTTCTTGTGCTTGCAGCAGTCGGTGTAAGCTATGCTGAGTTTGTTCTGATCCTACAACTGTTTAGAATAAACCCCCTAGCTCTATCACTTTTGTTGCTCAAGCAACTTCAGAATATCTCAACAAACATGAAGGGATTGAAGGGTTACTTCAAGGCCCTTATTTACCTTGTTGAAGAAATGATCAAAGTTTCCAAATGCATTAAGTTTGAGCGCCATCGTTTAGATTACATATCAAAGGATATCAATTCAACGGCAGTTGTGAAGGTACATATCCACGTTGCAACAAACTGGATTGTTAGAAGTGTAGTAGCATGCTGCTCTCATATCACAAGCATGATTGCTGCCAAAAAGCAAGTCCATTGCTAAACTCGTAATATTGAACTTCTATCTCCACATAAAGTCGAAAATTCATGTAGTTTCCTTAATGTTTATGGATGAAGTACATTCATGATATGATATTAAAGAGAGGGCATAATATCTTTTCTACCATAACTTAGATTTCTCAAGTAGGGGATACTATCAGATTTCGAGCAAATACGAGAAAAATGTAGTTTCCTTGTAGTTTGTGGATGAAATACATTTATGATATGATATTAAAAAGAGGGCATGATATTTTTCTATTGTAACTTAGATTTCTCAAGTACTGGATACCGTCAGATTTCAAGCAAATATTGGAAAAAGGTATTGTGCCCCACAGACCTGAGTATAAATGAGATTGCAATAAAGCGATCTCATGTCCAAACCCAATTGTAAATGATGCAAAACCACTTTTTGACATGATGACAGTAACATTAGAAGAGTTACCAGCTGTTGGGGTTTATGCCAGGGCAACAATTGGATACCTGCTAATTTTGTCTTACATGATTTCAACTTTTATTAATTTACCTGCAAATGTAAGCAATAGTGTACCTCGACTATATTGCTACTTGAAGTGATCTTTATGGATGGTATCTATGATTAACAACCAATTTTTTCAAGGATCTTTTAGTTCTGCAATAATTTTTTAACTGTTGTTGTCGTGTTTGTCTTTCCATCAGATTTATACTGTTAATTGTTGTGTAGGTTCTTCCAGAGTTAATTTTTCTTCAACTTTTAAAAGCCATGATGCGCCCTAATGTTGATGTACGAGTAGGTGTTCATCGAATATTTTCTATACTTCTTGTAAGATGTGCAAATTTACATAGGCAAGAAGGTGGTTACTTTTACCCGGAATGCATACATGAGTCAAGGAAATGGGATTCTAGAACTTATGGTGCCTTTGCCTCTACTGCTGCTTTGTTAGGAAGACTTCGTCGAGAAAAGGACTGTGGAAATACAGAAAAAGTTCATTATGATACTCGTGATGATAATAAAGAAAGAGATACAATGGACGAGTGGAAACTTGGCAGAATGCACAATAGTTCCCCAAATTTCTATAAAATAAGTTGCTCCATAATCGATAGAAATGCTTGCTCAACCAGTTCAATAGAGTCGGTAAGTCTTGTATGCATAATCATAATCTGCTAGTGTATATTTTTCCTTCTCTTTTCTGGATCAATAAACTAAGGTGCATTTAGTGGTGGAAAATAGTTTGTTTCTGGAGAAATTTATTTTTTTATCATGATATCTGAAAATTATGTATGTCAGTCTTATTTACTTTTAGCATGTAAACCATGCCATGCTGTGTTGGTTCAAGCATTTTAATGTATATGAGTTAGATGCAGGAACCAAAGATTGCAGTCCTGAATGATGACCAAATGCGAGGATTAGTGACATTCATGGAAGCTGGGGATTTGAGGATTGCTTCAAGTGAAGAATTATTTTTTCATATGTTGTATATTTCATTTTAGACAATAGTTTGTGTTTGAAAAAATTTTGTATAGATAGTACTCATGAAACTTATGCACTTCAAGTTAAAGAAAATATTTGTTGATGATTAAAATCATTTTTCTTTGTTATTAATGCTTAACGTTCCACGGAGCGCCTCCGTGATCTTAGCCACGGCTACTCTCCGACGCCGAGTCAACGAGGGATTACATCAGTGATGTGTCTCTCCATGAGGTCGCTATGTGCATATGGGCATGCCGTAGGACTCGATCCTGTACACCCCCCATAGGGAGTGCCTTATAGGGAACAGGCACACCAACTGTGTTACCCAAGACCCCTACATTGAAAGATGTTAACTTATTAAATTGTGGTCTTCAATTTGCATAATTAAGCTTGTTGAATGATTCTTTTTATGCTGCTTTTAATAATGATAATTTTGATTTTTTTCTTACGAAATGCGAGGATTAGTGACATTCATGGAAGCTAGGGATTTGAGGATTGCTTCAAGTGAAGAATTATTTTTTCATATGTTGTATATATCATTTTAGACAATAGTTTGTGTTTGAAAAAATTTTGTATAGATAGTACTCATGAAACTTATGCACTTCAAGTTAAAGAAAATATTTGTTGATGATTAAAATCATTTTTCTTTGTTATTAATGCTTGACGTTTCTAAAATATGTTTTATTTGGATTGAATGATTTGTAACTTTAATTATTTGTTTGCATGCTTAGTTGATCTCATAAGAGGAAGTTTCATTTAAGCATGATATATAATAAAAAATTAAATATTAAATTCAGGGACATCTCAATAATGATGCACTAGGGATATATATTTTTTATATTCATCAAAGACTTACATTGACAGTAGCATTAACGGGTATAAGCGTTAATGTATGTATTATGAAGGGGGATAACTTGCTTATCTATAGTGACGGTTTTATCAATGATTTTTTCATTGGTAAAGACTTCTGCATTATATTTGCAAAGGCTTTCATTAGCACTATAGGTCTATACCAACAGTCATAAGCGTCACTGTTGGCATAATCAAAGGCTCTTGGAAACACGACTGTCGCTATAGCTTTAAGTGCAACACAAATGATTTTAACCGTCAGTATACCCTATAACGACGTCTCCTAAGAGAACAACTCAAATGACCGTCGAAATAGCCCTTTGGACCTACAGCGACACTAATTTTGACCTATACTAACGGTTATTGACCGTCGATGTAGGTACAGACTATCATGCTTGATAACATCAAGAAATGTTAGTACTACCATCACTGTAGAGAAAAGAAATTTTGATGATCACATATAGCAATGTTTTTTTCGTTGGGGTGACCGTTGCCATAGTTTCTTAATATGTAATATGCAGATGTATCATTAGGTATCATTAACTGTATTTTTTTCCTGCATATATAACATACACAAATGTGATTTTTCCATATACTACAATAAAAATAAAGGAATTAATGGAGTTAATAAAAATCAAATTTATTATATTAAGCCAAAAGTATATATACCCTCCTTATAAGGGAATCAATAAATATTGAAATAAAATTTTAAGTATATCTTTACAAAATAGTAAAAACTAAGAAATAAAAACCAATAATAAATAACTAAACATCCTAGGATGAATAAAACATTTTTCCAAAATTCAAATTCAAGTTGCACCACTGTCATTAAACATGCAAGAAATTAAGGTTATGTAATTATATATAATTCTATTATCCTAAAACAACCTCCCATTTCTGTGTTTAATGTAAAGAAATTCAAGAAGCATAAAGATTAAGAAATAGATGCTCAAAAAGGGATGCACCAGCCAGGAATCGAATCCAGATCCGTACCGTGGAAGGGTTCCATTCTACCACTAAACCACCGATGCTATTCATGTTACATAAACTAAGAGTGGTCAGAAGATGATTAATCTCAAAGTTATTCCTAATAGTTTTGAAGTAATAATGGTGCAAAAATGGCTACATCAAGAATAATTTTTCATATAGTGATTATGCTCTCAATTTATTTAAAGCAAATGCAAACAACAATCCATATATGATAGATGGTGATGTTTAGATATCTATTGGATTGGTAGGTAAGGCATTCGAGTATTCATGCAGCCAATGCAAAGATAATCACTCTCCAAGGCACTCATATAAATTCATGAGAAATATATGCCATGCTTGATGTATGACATGATCAAATAATCAAGAAAGGCAAACCTGAAGGGAGAGAACATGTCCTAAGCAATGCCATGCCTCTATGTTTAACAAGAAATATGACATAAAAATATCCATGCCTATATTTAACAAGAAATATGACATAAAAATATCATCCTAATTCTGATTGCTTCTTGTAAATCCTACATGGGAGGTCGAAATCTCTATAGAAAATGAGGATCTCTAACTTTGAAATTTACCTTCTTTTTCTAGCTCCAAATCCATACATATTGGATATATAGGATTTGATGTGAATATACTAGAACATTAATGTGGAAAATGGATAATGCAACCTCACCTATGGATATCTTCTAGAATAACAAGTCTAAGACCAAGGGTTACATGAACTTCCTATTGACCTGATTATGGTGGAGTTGATTTGATACAACTCTAGTCACAAAGTAAGCTAACAAGAAATAATATAAATGGTCAAGCTAAAATCTTCAAATTAATTGTATACTTATTGTGCTCACTTTTAATTGCTTGTATAAAAAAAAAATGACGTCACACTAGCCTAACAAGGATAGCAAACAATCAGGTGACAAAATGCAGGATTGTACAACACATGATGGTTAGCACCATATGAATCAACTATATTTGAGAAATGGGAACAATAACTAAGAAGGTTGTATGAAAAAATGTTCAAAGAAATTTTAGTTGTTAGGATAGAAGACGTCAAAGAGCATGTGAGAAGGTGGTTAACATTTTCATAGAGAAACTATCAACTAGGGACAATTACAAAATTTGGTTTTTTGATTGTGAAAACACTGATTCCATGGAAAATGAAATAAGAAAATATCATAGACTATGTAAATATGATTTTGGAAAAGGTGGGGATATCAGATTTTCCTATTCGTATATGAATAAGCATAACCAGCCCCAAATGTAGCTTTGGTGCTCCACTCATAAATATAGATCATCATTTAAGTACCTAGAATTGGATAGATAAATCAGAAGCAACAATCAACATGAAACTAAACAAAATAAACACTCAAAGCTTCTCTATGCTCCATATAGGACCAGTAAGTTCAAATGCCATTAGATATGCTTTTACTTTGTTAACTAAATTCAAATGGGAGGACAATTGAATCCATTTAAATGAGATGCTCCTAATGTTGATGTCATAGGAAATAAATTGCTTTATAATGTTGCTTTAACTCATACCAAACTAAATTAATTCTTGGAAATGCATCCTGACATGAACACAAGGAATTCAAGGGAATAACTTGTTGATTCCCATAATCGGCCTAAACAAAAAAGTGGTTGTGAGGAAAACGAAATCCAATCTAATACCAATTCGTTTGTTTACCTTTAACTCTGAGAAATTTTATCCATTGATTTTTGAGGGAACCAAGGAAACCATTGGGGTTATTCAAAAGCTCAGCAATGAACTAAAGTATTTCAAACATTAATTTAACTGTTACTCTATTCATAACCTTAATCTAAAACATTCTCAACAAAAACGATAATCTAGACATGCTCGAAATTCCAAGAGCAATGAGATCCTCAACTACCTTAACAGCATCATAAAACTAATAAGAACTTACTAATCCATCTTCATCATCCGCATTTATAGCTTCTGCTGCTCTAATCTCATTTAGAATTTCTTCAATTTCTTCACCTCTGCCACCAGCAATCTCTTTATCAACATCCATTTCATCAATTCTGATTTCCTCCGTTAAATCCTCTCCATGAACCATCCAGTTAGTGCAATGCTACCACCAA
The DNA here is from genome assembly GCA_037157565.1 of Thalassia testudinum. Lineage (NCBI taxonomy): Eukaryota > Viridiplantae > Streptophyta > Magnoliopsida > Alismatales > Hydrocharitaceae > Thalassia > Thalassia testudinum. The sequence goes on along the minus strand of JAZHRO010000025.1, from coordinate 52,775,502 downwards.
CCATTACAAACAGTGTGTTCAAGGACAATGTCACAGGAATGGAGGGACCCATTCAAACATCTTCTACATGGACAGAAGATTTTATCAAAGAGTTCTACTCGCCTAAATGACTTCCTATCATCATAAAAGGCCTCATCCAAGAATGAAATAACTCCATCCTTATATCAAGTATAATATGAACTCCTCAAACTAATCCAAGACTTGTCCATGATCACCTAAAATTTAACGTAAACAACTCATTAGTTAGGAAGAAAATAGGGATCAATGATGTGTGCATCATGATTAAGTTTTTCATTTTATAACCCATCCTTGAAGATTTGATCACAACGTTACTTGTTACATATAACGTTTGTGTGCTGAAATTTTAGTAACATCTCCCTACACTTCTCCAGTATATCTCCCGAGACTAACCTTATTTAGATTCCATTTAGCCCCTAATTAATGGAATCGGTAAGAAAATAGATAAGATTAGTTGGTATATCGAAGAACAGGAAGAAGTTACCACTGAAATTTCACAACACAACCGTTACATGTAACATGTAACACCTAAGTTGTGATCAAAACTTCAAGGACCCTCTTTAGCTCGGTACTTCACCGAACCAAAGACGATCAACACTTATGGCATATTATAAAGACAACACATCGTACATGTAAGTGAAGTATACATACACTAATGCATTGTCCATATAACATGATCATAAGTCTTGATGGGTGAGTATTTTGACACAATTTGACTCTAACAACTTTTACCCTATGGGTTGGAATACCCAGTGTTTGGCCTCACATGCATCTAAACTTGTGCAAGTGTGAGCATCTAATAATTATAATAAATATCACTTTAATTACAAAAAAAAAAAAACTATAACTATAACCACACTACAAAAAAATATCCTTTAGCGACATTTAATATGTCACTATAAGTATTTTATTTGCACTATATCTAACTAGTGACACTAAAAATAATTCACTTAATTACCGCCCTCGGCGAAGTCACTAAAAGGTTAGCAACAATTAATTGCTTTTAGATCAATGGTGTTAGTGTCACTTTAATTGCTGCAAATAATGTCGCTAATGATCTTCTTTAATGGCAATTTATTTGCCACTATTTCACCATTATTGATTTTTATTAGTGACAATTTAATTGACGCTATTAACATCGCTACATACTTTATTTAATGCCTTTTGTTTATGACACTAAATTACCACTATTGATTTATTTTAGTGACACTTTATTTTGCCATTTAATTACCACTAATAATATTATTTGATAGTTATTTGTCTCTAAATCGCCATTATTGATTTGCTTTAATGACACTTTCTTATGCCACTAAATCATCACTAATGATTTACTCTAATGACACTTTCTTTTGTCACATAATTGCCACGGTTGATTCACTTGAATGATGCCTTGTTATACCACTTAATTATATTCTTTCCCAAAAAATATTTTTTTTTAACAAACCCAAAATATAAGGGCCCAAGTAACCCCAAATTTATTGATCCTTAAATAATAAAATACAATGAGTCATTTTCATTGACTTCCTAGATCATCAAAGTACATATTCTTCTCTTAAGGGTAATACAAGAGAAGAGAGAAAAAAAACATAAGAAAAAAACTAAATAAAATGAAAATCAATTCCAGCAAATCTGACTGAACTATGAAGCACTTTATCAACATTCAACTCAACTAAAATCATTTACAACCTTAACCTTCTTCAAAATATCTACGGTAGTAGCACTAGCATCCATTGTCCAATCCAACAGTAGTAGCTCAACTCCTGACAGCGATGAATATCTATTGAAACTTTTAGCAACTCCGATCCACCATGGTTATTACAACTTCTAGTTACAAGTGAGAAAATAACCCATGGTTAGTTCAAAATCAATTATTGTAGAGTATGCTTCACTGAACCAAATTAAATACAGTTCACAACTTGATAGGAAAATAAATATTTTTTTTTTACGAAAGGACAGGAAAACAAATGATATACCCTAACCTCTATCAGGCCAGTAGATTTAAAAAGTCCATTCTCCAAATAGTTAATAGTAAAACCTAACTACAATCATGATGCATTTTCTCATGAAACTTATCAAAAATAGAATGAATACCATGTTGGTCCTCCAAAATCGATGCTCCAAGTTCATGACAAATTATTGTAGGAAAGCATCCCCACAAAGAGAAAACCTAATAAAAAAACAAATTACATAAAAGGTTGAATTTGAATTAGTTCTTGAATTTTAAACCACGTGAATGTCATCCCTCATCCTTCCAATTGTATTAAAGTATTCCCTTTGTTAGATAGGAGAGTCAGTATTTATTTGAGAGGGGTCTTTTGTACTTCATTTTTTAGGAGGCCAGCAAATGTGCTCAACATATCAACTGAACCAAACAATCAAGGAAAATCACAAGAAAAAGCTTACCTGCCATCTAAATGGATAAATCAAATGTGAGATGGCCTTAGACACAAAAGTTAAAAGGGTAAATCTGAAACTTAAATTAAATGCATTGTTAGAAACTTCACAACATTCTGGATAATATATAGATCCACCCTTATAGTATAAGAGAAAGTCACAAACTAATTTAAACTACCTACAAAGATCTTTCAATATTTGCACAATAGTGAATCTATGTGAACAAATTTTCTTCTCTATCAAGTGATAGACTTTAAACTAAAAATGTATTCTAAAATAGAAAAGCATGTCAATCATCTTCAAATGATTGTTGGCCTTTAATAATTTTAATGTCTAGAGTGAGAACCATCCCCCCTAATTGAAACCTCACACCTAATCCCAACATTAGTAGGAATATAATAAATAAATCCTACTATAAATAGGTTGCATTTGTATTCAGTTAGTAGATCCTTCGAGGAAGAGATCTACTCATTGCTTCCTGGAAACAAAGATCTTAGGTGATCATATTGGTTTGTAACTGGGGAAAGCACTCAGTAAGAATCAAAGCCTGCATATATTAATCAAATCAGATACTCCATCTTCATGCCAGTAGCAACAATGAGATTTATAGCAGCAGTAGTAGCATCTTCTGAGCTCATTCAATCATTCCAAGAATAATAAGAAATGAACTAGAAAAAAAAATGTAAAACAAAAAGGTGTTAGAAAATCCAACTAAATGGCCTTCGTCTTTGATAATAAATGGGAAGCATCCCATTAATCAACCATGGACTTTGTAATTTTCTTCTTCTCAATGATCCTCGCCTTCTTCCTTTGAAGGGTCAGGGAGTAACGAACCTCTGGATGTTGGGTGCTTTACTACCTTCTTGCTTGCCAAGAAGGATTTAAAACCACATTAGGCAAAAGAGAAGGATGATGATGGGTAAAATCAAAATTACAACTTAGATTGAGATAACCTAATTTAAAACCAAGATGGTAAACAAAAGAATCTATTCTTGAAGGTCACCTAAAGGGCTAGTTTCAGGTGCAAGGAAGTCTAGATTTCCAAATGTGTGTGGTGTTAACCCCTTATTCTTGTTTGCTTTGCAAGAGATACTGATTTGGGGGTTTAACATTTGCTACTATAGTTCGAACAACTGTCACAGAGAAAGCTAAAACCAGTGAGAATATAATTTACTAATTATTATGAAATCTTTGACATGAGTTCTACTGATAAAGCAACCGAACTTAAGCCCTCGGTGCAAGTCAACGATAACACCAACCCAGATGAACCACATTAAATTACTAATTTTGGATCTAGCTTTTATTAGGTCTAGAATAGGGTGGCCACCTCATAATTGAAATTCTATTGTGATTTACGACACTTCCATCTTTTGAGAAAACTAGAACGAGATTGTCTTCCTTCTCCACCCTAATTAAAACAAGCCTTGAATCAAGTTAACATAAAGAGAAAGCACCATGAAATCCTAATATAATAGTATCCACTAGAAAAACAAACCATCATGCTAGAGATTGAGTTTTTGCTTTTACTATCATAGTAAAGACTGGTTGCAAAATGAAATGTAGAGAAATAAAAAAGATGCATTTCTTCATACAGAAAGAGCAACCATTCTTGAGTTGAGATTGCTGATGGTAATGTCATCATTGGTATTAATTAGCCTAATTTAGTCTAATTATAGTAATAAATACTCCTCAATATTTATCGGAAGATCATAATTTTGTTCTGAATAGGGTTTGAGAAGAAAAGAAAATGAGTTAATTATGTTGTTTTAACACCTAATTATAATAGCAGATTAACTAAGGGATTAATCAAAAATTAATCTAGGGTCAAATGAGCTTAATTTCCAAGAAGTGGGCCTGAGTTGACTAACTCAGGGTTTTCTGTGTTTTGAGGATTATTTTATTAATAAAAACCCTAAATACAACCTCACTTCAATTAAATGGGTTCTAGGTAAAAATAAATGTAATCTAAACCTCCTAAAAATAATTTAAAAATAGTCTAAGAGGTTTAGAACTTTCACTTTGACCAAAGGAACCCATTTTGACCAAAACAGGGCCTTAGGCGGGAATTTATTTTGTTTTTTGCTTCTGTGTAAATTTCCAAGTCAAACTTTGTCAAAACTCAAATCTGAAGTCACCATTAGATTCCTTGGATCCAAATTAGGTTAATCCCAAAATTTAAGCCCAATCAGAGTCCACCTTGACCTAGTTTGCATTTTAACCCATAGGTTTCTATCTATTACAAAGTTACCCGTAAGTTCGATGTTTCCATTACATAAACGCCCCTACCTTTATGAATTTCCTTGCAATAAGGTCCCTCCACTGCCTTCTCCAAAAGAGGCAACTTCAACAGTAGCGGCAGAACCCAATCCGCTAGATTTGATTCGGTGATATCTCCTCCAATCCTTAAGCAAATCCCTCCAAATTTGGAGGGAATGTTCATGAGACGATTCCCTACCACTTGAACATGATATTGTGCCCCAATTTGGAGCATAAGAAATCCATCGAGCTCATGATTCATGGAGGAAAAATCCCTCAATTTTGTAGATCAAACTTGTGAATTTGAGGCAATTCTGAGCCAAGTCCTCTATTTAAGCTCTCCCATCTTCCCAAGTGTTTCTTAGTTGAGTTTGGCTGTGTTTCCACCCTATTCTTCATGCACGACCATCCGCACCTCCGACTCCGGCAAGCTTCTTCATTCTCCTTCCTCGACGCATGCTAAGGCCCAATTGGCACCGCCATCCCCTTCCTCTCCTTGCGACGTCAACTAGCCAGAGCTAGGTCATTTCGACCTCATCTTTGCCACCATTTCCTTCGCTAGACCTATCAACTTCTTCGCATCCGGTCAGCCAACGCCGGATGCAATTCACCCTTCATCGTCCAATCTAGGTAGTGCTTCTCCTCCCATTGTCTAGTCTAGGACCTTAGTTTCAGGTTTTAGACTACTATTCCACCATTCTCTCCCTTTCTTCCTCACAACTAGGGAGAGCACCAGTGAGCTTGAACCGTCACTTCACTCCTCCAAACTCCACGCCACAAACTCCACAACCACCATTACGATTCATAGATTAAAAGCCCTCAAGAAATTGAGGGCTTTGACCTACAAATCATCGGGCCGAACATCACTGTTGTTCACCGTATTCTCCAACTCCGTCTGGCCACTCCATGTACCAAAACACCAAATCACCACCACCCTCATCTTCGTCATGCTTCGACGAAGCTTGTGAGCATTCTAATTGGGGCCATGAGGCCGTCTTCTTGTTTCAAGTGCTCGCCGTCAACCTTCATCTTCTCTGACGATGTCCACAACCATCCGATAGAGGAACACCCAAGAAGCTCCTCTCCATGTGGATTCAAACAAGGAAGCTTCCCAAGCCGTTGGATTGAGAATCCAAGGGCTACCTTCGGCAAATTGACGTGGGCAACTCCACGCCGTTGCAGCACAAAGGGCCTGAGCATTTATCCCACATCGTAGGGTTTTGGTTTTGAACTGGATTCACAAGATTTTGCGTGCCTTGCCCAGCTGCCCTAGATGCAGGGGTCGAGTCCCCACTACACCCATGCCCTACGCACGTGCCCTCGCTCACCCTCACGCCAGGCAGGTCTGGGTTCGATTACAGGTCCGAATAGAGAAAGAGAGAGGAGAAAAGGATTAAGCCCAGTGAAAGGGGTCAGTTTTGCATTAGAATTCATGCAAGATTTAGCTAAATATTGGACGTCTAATTTCGAACTTTAAGTCATCTAATGATTACATATTAGACGTCTGATAGCAGTATTTAGGCCATAAGCTTAGTTGAAATGCATTTTTTGGTCTTTGGCTTATATATCTTTTGAGCTCAATACATGTCTTGCTTTTCATTGAATAGATTTCTCATTATATCAATTTCTTGAGCATTATTTTAAGCATTTGATTAATGGTTAAATTATCATCTATTGCTCCCTAAGACGACCTCGTAACTCATATTTCGAGCATTAAAAATTTAAGTGTTGATTCGTTTTCATTGCTATAGTACGACGTATTTCTTAAAACCCAACGAAGGCACGTTAGTAATTAACTATGGTTGATTATCAAAAAGTATGATAAAAGGTAGAAATTGATAAGATCTAAAGATAGGATGGCTATGCGCACAAACACTCAAGCACAATATTAATAATAACAAGAAAGATTTTCATAATCAATTCAAATCACAAAGGACACAAAATATATAATGGTTCCCCACTCACTTGGGTACTCCACTACCTAAGCCTCTCAGCTAGGGTTTTTAACTTGATTCCCTTAACCCCGAGGAAATCAATTTACTAAACCAAGGTAATTAACGGCTTACCTTAACCAAGGAAATACAACAGCGGGTTTGTTACAACCCAATGAGCAGCAAACTCAAATACAAAAGAAGTACAGGTGTAAGAAAGATAAATCTTACAACTAAGTTCCTAAGCCTCTCAACAATATATAAAATAATATTACCGATTTGAGAGCCTAGGAAAAACGTGAATGCCTTGAGAATAAGTGAACAAAACACGTCGATGTGTTTACTATACCCGTAGCGAGATTGAAAAGCAGCAAACTATTTCTTCCTCTTTGAATATGATGGAATGTATGAAATATAGCTCTTGGATTATTTTCTTATCTTTCTTGTATCTCTAGTCTACAAACAAAGAGTCCTAGGGTCATTTTATAGTGTTTAAGACCTAGGATACTCGTCTACTAGACATTGGGATTTAATTTCCAACGTTCACATGGTTAGAATTAATATTCCAGTCGTTCTGTTCTGAGCCAACAGCTAGATGGTACCGGTATTAAAGTACCTGTACCGATACTAGTAGCTCACTGCCACCAGTACATGAGTCCTGGTACCGATACTCATGGGTACCGGTACTTGTGATTCCCAGGTTTGAAATTCCTTGGGCACAGTAACCTACCTGTACCGGTACTCATCATGGGCACAAGTACTTGTAAGGTTCAAGCCAAAATTAAGGCTTCAACATGTTGCCAACATGTACCGATACTCATGGTTGGTGCCGGTACTTGTTTATAGTTTGAGACAAATTCTCAAGCTTGTGCCTTATAAATACCAGTACTGATGAACAGTATCGATACTTACAAGTACCTGCTTTAAGTGTTTTAATCCATTACATACTTTGAAAATGTTTGCAATATAAATCCTAATTTATCTCTAATTAATTTTACAATCTGAGTTATGATTCTTTGTTAAGAGGCATATACAATCTATAAATATAAAATCTGAACTAGAAAAACTAAAGGTCGAAGATGATCTTCTCCTCCTTGACTCATCCTTGTCATCTTGCCTCCTCCTTCTCATCTTCTCTTTCTCATCATCATGCCTCCATCACTTCCTATTTGCCTTGATCTTCATCTAAATCTAAAATAACACTCACTTGCAAACATTAATCCATAATAATTTTGTTAACACCAAAACAAGATGTGGAACAAAGTTTCAACAGAAATTAGATGCTATCTTTCATTGTTATCAAAAAATTAAATTCCCTGTTGAGGTTCTTTATGTATCGACATTTAACATGTTTTAGTGATTTGGTGCTTTCCTATGGTTGTCTATCAGATAAATACCACTAAGAATTGATCAGTGCTTTATGTTGCTTTGTGAGAACCAAAAGATGTTATATGCAGTGATGGGAAGAATGTAGTCCTAGAAGTTTGGGAAAGAATTAAAGATGTTTAAGAAAAGATCAAAAGTGGTTCATGAGTAAAATAAGTGCCTACATCTTTGATGTAGTCATCCTATCTTTTTAACTCCATAAACCTAAAATTTGAAATGTACTTGATGGTAAAGCCATCATTCGTCATAACTAACTTGAATTAGCCAGAATCAAGTAATAAATGCTCCTAAATGATCACCAAAGGACCATAATTCCACTCAGATCTGTTTTGAGAAGGGAACAACAAAATAAGGTTAAATCTATAGTTTTAACATCACATCATGAATGCAGAATAATCACAGGGTTATCTAGGGTTAATTAAAGATCAAATGAGCATTAAAGGCCAAGAAGTGGGTTCAAACTAATAGAAACAGGGGTTTCACGTATTTCGAGAACCAAATCAGTACACAAAACCCTAATTATCAGCTCTGCTTGAATTGGAGAAGTTTTGGTTAGGATAAAATTCATCTAAACCTTCTAAATTTCATAAAAAAATATTCTAAGAGGTTTGATACCCTTGATTTGACCATCTGAACCCATTTTGACCTAGAACAGAGTTTCAGATGGGGTTTTACCCTGATTTGGGATTTTATGCAAATTTCCCAATCAAACGTAGTCAAAACTCAAATCCAAGTTCACCATTATATTCCTTGTGTCAAAATTAGGTTAAGATTAAAATTTAGGCCCAATCGAAGTCCATTTTTGCATAGTTTACAATTTAGTCCCTTAAATCTCTATTTCCTACACCTAAACCCCTATGTTTCAAATTTCCTTGCAATTCAGTCCCTAACTTTGTCCTCCCCTTCGCGAAACAACCCTTGTTGCAATGTTTTGGTCTGAACAGCACAAACCTAAACCGCCAAAGATCAAACTTGGAACTGTCCTTGGTTTGTTAGCCAAATCCCTCCAAATTTGGAGGGATTGTTGATTGGAAGCCCCCCAATCATCTGAGCTTCATCAAGAACTCCAAACTGACCCCTAGAGCTTAAGAGAAGCTCCAAAAATCTGTGAGAAATCCCAAGCCAAATCGTGATGATTCCTTCTAATTGAGGCACGATCGAGCTCTATATATACTCCCCTAATTCCCAGCGTGAATTTGAGCTAGATAAATAGCCAAAAACCTCTTCTCTCCTCCCCTCCGGCCGTCTTCGACCTATGCTCCGATGAGCCTCTGCCTCCTCTCCCTCCAGCTACTAGACGAACAAATCAAGCAGCTCTCTTTCTTCCTCGTCTTCCTCCGCTCCTCGCCAGTCACAACAGGAGCCATCTTCCCCTTCGTCACAACCGTTATCCCTCAACGTAGACTTTATCCCCTCTGGCACTAACCAATCAAAGCTGGCGCCAAATCCTCCCTTTTCATCTATTAGAGTAGGCCTCCTCTCTCCCTCTTTCTCCCTAAATCAATTCTAACCCCTTAAATCCTTGAGTTAGCCGCCAAACCACAACCTCCCCCTCCATCTTCTTCGCGACCTAATGGTAACACCATCATTAGCCATAACTAGCTTGAATTAGTCAGAATCAAGAGATAAATGCTCTTGAATAATCACCTAAGGATAGTAATTCCACTCAAATCCATTTTGAGAAGAAAAGAATAATTAAGGTTAATTTTGTAGTTTTAACATCACATCATGAATGCAGGGTAACCACGGGATCACCTAGTGGTTAATTAGAGGTTAATTTAGCATTAAAGACCAAGAAGTAGGTTAACACAGACAGAAACAGGATTTCATGTATTTCAAGAATCAAATCAGAACACAAAACCCTAATTATCAACCCCTCTTAAATTGAAGAGGTTCTAACCAAGATAAAATTCATATAAACCTTTTAAAATTCATAGAAAAATATTCTAAGAAGTTTGGTACCTTTGTTTTGACCATCTGAACCTATTTTGACCTTAAACAGAGTTTCAGACGGGATTTTATCCTAATTTAGGTTTTTGTGCAAATTTCCCAATCAAACGTGGTCAAAAATCAAATACAACTTTACCATTAGATTTCTTGGGTCCAAATTAGGTTAGCAGCAAAATTTAGGTCCAATCAAAGTTCATCTTGACCTAGTTTGTAATTCAGCTCCTTAAATCTCTGTTCCCTACACCTAAACCCCTAGGTTTCAAAATTCCTTGCAATTCAGTCCCTAACTTTGTCATCCCCTTCACAAAACAGCCCCTGCCGCCATGGTCAGTGGGAACAGAACTCAACCCAAGGCACATCGACTTCCAAAGGAGGAAATCAGCTTCATTTCTTCACGAAATCCCACTAAAATTGGTAGGATTGATGTTCAGATGGTGGAGAATCAATTCCCCCACGTCTTGGATCCTGATTTGAACCACTGACCTCAGAAGAGCTCGTGATTTCTAACGTTGAAAGATCCCTAGATCCGCGAACATATGCACGATTCCTTGCCAACTGAGCTCGAAAATGAGATCTATTTAAGATCCATGATGTTTGGCGATCAGAACCAGCTTGGTTCTAGGCTAAAAAGCTTTTTCTTCTTCCCTAGCCTCCTTCGATCGTAGCTCTGGTGAGCTCCTCAATTCTCCTTCATTGCCCTCTGCCACGTACAATAGGGAGAGGGAACTTCTTCAGCTTCATCCACCCATAGTGGGCCAAAGCCAAGGCGTCCTCCCCTTATCTTCATTGCCGTTCCTCTCACCAAAGGATTCACCCTCTCCAACATCGACTAATCACAGCCGGTGCCAAATTCCTTCCCTTTCATCCCGTAGTTAGGTTTAGTCTCTTCCTCTTTCTCCTTAGCCTAATTCTGTCCCCTTAGAACCTAGGATCAACCGCCAAATCACCTCCTTCCCCTCCATCTTCCCTGACTCCGACCACGCCTCTGGTGTGGTCGCTACCCCTGCGAACAACCTTAACTCATTTCTATTTTCGAGATTATAAATTTAAATGCTGTATCGTTTTGTTGATTGTACTACAATGTGCATTTCTTAAAACTCAACGAAAGCAACGCAACACAGCCAGCGAAGCTCCGACGAGCTTCGTCCAGCTGCTACACTCGACCATCCACACAACCACCACTCCCAGAAGCTCCCCTATCACCCACTGAACAAAAGCCCTCAATTTATTGGGTGTTTTAACCTCCCCTTCATCTTGACAACCAACCCACCACAGCTCCACCTCCTCCGACGTCGCTCGGTCACCACACAAGCCAAATCACCCCGCCATCATTGCCATCATACTCCTGCATCATGGTGATGCTTCTGAACTAATTAATTGGGGCGATAAGTCCGTTCTTTGGGTTTCAGGTACCAGTCGCCATTGGCGCAATCGCAGCTGCCATCACCGTCTATCTCCACCTCTATCCAACTGCCAAACGACTTGTCACCAGCAGCTGAGGGTGCAGTTTCACCTCACGATCCAAGCCGCACCTCCAATTGAGCTGTCAATAGCAACAGCAGCGTGAATTCGAAGAACCTTCAACCTTGCTGCATCAGCGAAGAAGACAAAGAGAAGGGTAGGACATTTAGTCCCACCTTGTGAGTGATATGGTTGCCAATGCTACATAAAAGGGAAAAACAAAGAGGGCTCGTTGCCTCTTCACTCGGGGGAGAGGTTCCCGCTCACCTTAGCCTTTCACTCCTCACCTGCGATCCACTACCCACGGGTCTGGACCCAACTCGGATCCGATTGTCCAATTAAGAGCCTGATTAGAAAGGAAAATCTAAGGAGGGTAGGGGTAGGTTTTGCACCTTCGGATGCGTGCCTTATGTGTTAATACTTAATGTCTCTGAGGCTTTGTGAGGCCCTTGAGTCTCTGCTTGTGCCTTAGCCTTGTGCTGAGGCTTGAGTATTTAAGGCGTCTGTGCCTTGCTTGCAACATCTAATTTGGTTGGTTTTGTGGATTTATTTGAGCTATTGGCTAATATATGGTTCAAGTTACTATTGGAAAATTTGAGTTATAGGATATGTGCTTACTTTGAGGGATTAAGTGGTGATTCAAATCATCATTTTTATAGTTCTTTCTTAATCTTTTTATCCCAATAATTTCTGAGATACATTTGTTATCATTGAACTTCATTTTGAGTAAAATTCTATTATTCATGGAATATCTTATTGTGATCATTATTATTAATTGCGATTAGTGCTGTGAATTCCAATTTGCTCCCTACGAACGACCTCAAACTTACTTTTGTTTTCGAGTTAATAAATTTAAGTGTTGTTACGATTTTTATCACTATACTACAACATAATCATTTCCTAAAATGATGATTTTCGCCCAGCAACAATACTTCATATGCAGGTTGGAGTGACTAGGAAGGCATTAAAATATGTTGTAGCTACTGGTATTGGTGGAAGCTTCTTGGGTCCACTATTTGTTCATATTGCTCTCCAAATAGGTATCACCACTATTACAACTACATGTGTAATCTATTGAAAGTAAAGTGCCTAGTTCCGTAGGGACAACTTCAATGTCTAATGTGATAAGTTCCAACTTTTGGCAATACATATATCCAGAAGCTACAAAATGTGCAAAAGGATGGCAACTGTGGTTGTAAGTATCTATGTTTATGGTGCTTTTTTTTGGTCTTCGATAGGCTTGTCAATTTTTATTTATAAGAACTAGTGACCTTTTTTTCCAAATGTAGGAACTAGGACCATGTTTCAAGATTTAGCAGCTACATTAAAATTGGACAATATTTCACCAAGGTTTTTTATATTCTTATTCTTTATTTAAGGGATAAAATAGATGAGTAAGGAACCGTGAAGTCAGACCCACTCAAAACTAATAGTATATTGTACATGGATACCTAATTAGTTTAGCACTAGGCCATATAAGTTAAAATGACAAATAGGGCAGGCATTCCCATTCGCATCTTGGTTGACAGATAAGCATAGCTCTTAAATTTGGAGATCTTGGGCGATTGAACTGGCAAGGTTCAACACTTGAAAAGGTGGTTTGTCACTCAAGGACTTCATTGTCATTGGGCAAGAATCCATGATCCAGAAGTATGCAAATCAATTCTAAGAGGCATCATTATCACTGTAGTGTACAAATTTCTTTGACGATGTTTTGGGAAATACTGCATGTGTAACATATGCACTAACTTTAGCAACACCATGTGCAATCAAAACTTTCTGGCACTCAATAAGAGTTCCTCCAGACTGCATCAAGTCATCAACAATCACAACATGTCTTCCTAGCTACAACATTTCCCTCCTTAAGTTGAACTATTCTCTTATCACCTTATTGACCTTTAGGCAAACAATTATTGGAAAATGTTGAAATTTCTTGTAAAATCGTTTCAAGGTTCCATCATCTAGAATGCAATTGTTATATTGTCAGCATTAGGTAGCTTGTGAAGGTGTTGCTTTAGCAAAGGTATCCCAGTTTTAAAGCAAGACAAAACATGGTCCCTAAATAAAATCTCTCCTGGAGGGCATGAATGTCAAAAGTCACTAACCTAATAGGACCACCCCTAAAAATTGGTATGACAAACAGCAACCTCGCCATGGTAAATGCAATTGCAGCAGCCCCTTCTTCCTCCATTCGCTCAAAAGAATTAGTTGGAAAGAAGGTCAAAACTAGTGTGATTGATGCAACAAACAAATGCAGCAGTGCATATATGATTGAAAGTTGCTAAAAAATGGTAGCCTGAGAACCAGCTAGAAGCCTGAGATATTTGGCACAAGCAACTGGGGGGTCACATTTCTTAATATGCTCTCGTGATTAATGGATTTGTAGGTGGTAGCCAAATAGGCTGGTGGGCTTTTCCTCCCAATTTAGGAGAGTTTTTCTGTCTTAGAAATGATTCCCATGACTACATCATTTTTAAAGTTTCTTGATGTTCCACTTATGATGTTTCCAATGTTATCAAGTTGTAAAAAAGATTCATGAGTTTGTATAGAACTACTTTATTCACTCAAATTGATTATATCCTTTCTCATTTTCATGGATATTTTATTAGAATCCTTTTTCTAGATTTTCACTGAAATGACTATCTGATTTTCCATCCACTTAATTTCTTTGTTTTCTTATTTTCATCTTTTCCTCCTTTGAAGGAAAACATCATCAAAATTTTTAATTTTGTTATTCAGAATGGTTTTCTGGAGTCATGCTTTTTATCTTTTCAATATAAATTATCAAGCCTTTTTTGAGAAACTTTCACCTAGTTAACAGAGCATCCCTGTGGATCTCTTTGCTCATAAGCCCTTTACCAAACAAGAGAGTTAACAGAGCATCTTGGGGTATGCTTGTTTTTTTTTTTTTCAGATTCACTGTCAAATTTTAAACTTTCAAATTTCAGGGTTAGGGTTTAAATTTTCTATTTCAGTGAATAGAGCACTTGTTAAGTTTTTAATTAAGGGTGGGTTAATCTTATATTGATCACCTCATTAAGTTTTTAATATGACAATTTTTGTCACATCTGCTAACATGCTTGCAGGAAAGATCATTCCTAAGTGACCTTAAACGAGAACTATTCCATGCTTTACTTGGGACAAATAGCAAGCATCCAGCCCATGACACTTCAAGACTTTTCATTTGTGATGAGATAGTGCTCACAATTTCTTTTCTAATAATAGTGTCGTCCTTGGCAGATACCTAATAAGCTATTAGGATTTGCCATATGCATCCCTTAGGGCCTCATCTTTCAATTACCGAGAGAAGCAACCATAGGTACATACATAGGGTGGGTTAAGATTTCAGATTCACAGCTATTGTTTTATTTTTTTCAGATTCACAACTGGATGTTTTTGTTTCAGATTCATAGCTGGATGTTTTTTTTCAGTAGATCCAATTAAATGCAACCTTAGTTGTAATTGGGTAAAATGGAGCATGATCAAACCAATGGTGATTAAAGCATTTCTAAGGCCCTACCTAAGGTTTTTAAGATCATCTATATGTTTAAGGTTTTTAAGGCACTGCAGCAGAGGAGTGATTACGCAACAATCATAGGACCTAATTAACTTGAATTAAGTTAGATCTTAGTATAACTTAGGAGTAATTTATGCATTAGTAGCATACTTTGCATTTTTACCACTTTACATACATATTTCTACAATAATGTCTATTTTCCATACTGATTAGTGCATTATTTAGTTTTCAGGTAATAAGAAGCTCAGGAGATGGCCTGAAGCTAGAATAAAGTTGGATAGAGGCCAGAGCTACAGCAGAGTTGGAGCAAAAGCCATGGAATAAAGCTACACATAAGTTGAAGACATAATGTAGGGGAGAGGTATACTACATTACTTGTAGGATTTTAATGCTTAGATTAAATTATGAAGAACAGAGGACATCCCTACACCTATCCATAGCCTTAGAATAGCCTTAGGCACCTTCCCATGCCTTAGCTACCCTTCCATTAGGTCAAATAGCCTAGAACACCCTAAAACCACTTTCCAGCATAGTTCTGGACGTCCAGGCATTAAGTCCAGACATCCAATATTTGCAAAATCACCTGCCAGAACTTAATTCAAGTATTAACCCAGAATTGGATGCCTAATTCTCTGTCTGGACATTCAATTTTGACATTTAAGATGTCTAATATTAATATCACACGTCTGGTATCCTCATTCGTTTGTTGTTTTTAGAATTAAGCCTAGATCTTGATTCCTAAGGCCTATAAACCCAATCCTATACCCTAGGAAACCTAATTTAAGGTACCCTAAGCCTAGTACACCACCCTAGGACCCTCCTAAGAACCTAGATAGGTTCTCTCTAAACCCAATTTACTTGGATCAAGTCAATTGCACTCTACTTAGTCAATTAGACTCATAGAGTCCAATTAAGCTCAATTTTCAACCAACACAAGTCTAATTGGACTCAGTGAGAGTCCAATAGACTCAAGCCTAATCTAATTGGGAACTCTCTCTCCCAATTACACACACATTGACCCAATTAAACTTGGTTAAGTTTAATTGGATCAACCACTTTAGTCATAGGTTACATGAACCTATTTTTAGAAACCAAAATAGACCTACTACTTAGACCCACCTAAGACCTAATTAGACGTGGACCAAGTGGTCCACTTGACCACCTATTGATGCACACCCACACCTACACACTCACATACACACACACCTACACTTACACATTCACGTACACTCTAGAGAAGACTATAGAATGACCACACTTGGTCATTCTTAGATCCACAAAAGTGGATCTAAGAAGACCTAACTTTGGCAATCTGGACAGCCACACTAGAGAAGTCTAGAGACTTCTCTCCAAGGCCCTTGGTCATCCCCCAAGTCTATGAAAAGACTAGAGTGGACAGCCATGCACCCCATCTTGGACTCCACCTCCATTCACGAGCTCCCTCCTCCATAGCACCACTTTCCACGTCCAAGAGCACCTCCAACTCCTCCTCAAGAGGTCAGCCACACCACCTTGGTCGTCCTTCTTTCTCTTCTTCCACCGCAATCCACGGCCACCAAAGACCACCTTTGGTGCTCCATTTTCCCGTAGCTTAACCATTCTTCATGCTTTCTTTTCTAGCATTAATTTCCTACTTAATAGTGTAGTATCATCTCCCTCCAGAGTGCATGCCTAAGTTCTTCCTGGGCTCTAGGCGTGCATCTCATTTCTATTAGATTAGTTTTAAGTTCCTTGCACAAACTTTCCTTGAGACGTGATTGTAAATACTTGGTTCAATGGAATGAAATTCTGTTAGATCATAGTATTTCTCTTTATGCGAATAAAAATGTTAGTTGTGCAAGTAAAGAGAGCAAGAAATCAAAGATCAAAGTCGCAAAACACGCTTCCCTGAGATCAATCGGGACTCACCGTCTCGTGAAAAAATTATTTTTGTTTGGATCGGATTTCGCGCTATATTACGACGTTTTGAACTAAAATCCACGCTCTACCATTTCCAACAAGGAGCGTGGAGGAGAAGGCTAGCATAGGAGGTGAGGGGTGGGGGTCACAGGCCAGGGGGGAGAGAGAGAAGGGTTTTGGGTTTAAAAAGCTTGCAGAAACTCATCTTTAGAAAGAACGGGTTGGGGACAGTAGTTTATGCTAAACTCATCTTTAGACGAGTTTAGTTCAAAAATTCACCCACTCCAATTCATCTCTTGAAGTGATGATTTTGGCACAGGAAATAACCAAAAAAAATCCCAAGTACCGTAATTAAGGATAATTAATCCCTAATTACCTTGCTTAAGAATTTTCTTCTACTGCCATGATCCTTTTTCAAGATAAACAAAGTCTAGAATTTGAGAACCTTTTAAATTTGTAGCTTCCTTTAGCCTTTGCCATAACTTTGGAAGCACTCACCTACATGCAAAAGGGATAAAAGAATCCTCATGTCAAAACCTGCACCTTGGTTCATGAATTCCATCCATCCCCAAACAAGGAACCTAAACAATGAAGGCATTAGTATTTGGGAAATTCTCTAGTGCACTAAAGCATACCACGGGGTTATTATAAAAAATATAATAGTGACCCCACCTTTGTGCCAAATATACCATTCTTGTTTATATATCATAAATTTTGTTGGTGGATGAAAAGTACAATTATCTATATTTCCTAACACATGAACATTTTGTTCCAGTCTTACAAATGTAGATCCCATAGATGTTGCTTATAATATCAGTGTCCTGAATCCAGAACCCACATTAGGTACTTTTCTTTGCTGGCCATTTACAAGGCATTATGTCTTGGTCCAATGTCATTATGCATCTGTTCAAGTAACCAATTTTTCTTACAGTTGTGGTCTCCAAGACTTTTACCACAGCATACACAAACTGAAGCACATTCTTCAAATTAAGCACCTTGCTTATATTCTATTTTATCTCAGAGATGGTTTTTTTTATCAGGAAGGTGATGGCACTTTTAATATTATTTTCAGATTTGAATTTGAAGAGATGAAGGTTGATGATAAGTTTGAAGGATTAAGATTGGCATGTTGCTGCTTTGATTCATTGGATACTATTGGGAGCTCTGAATTTCTTGAGCTCTATGAAGATTGAGGGAGTTGCTGCATTTTTCAGATTTAAATTCTGAGTTTAAAGGGACGATGATATAGTTTAAAGAATGAATAAGAACTAGAACTATTGTCTATTTGAACATGAATTCGAGGGAATTTTTAATTTTGAACAAAAGATTGGATAGTTATAGGGCTTCTTATATATTGAGCTTTGTACTATGGATGTTAGTAATCTCGAAATAGAGTTGTATGTCATATGCAAGAACCAAGAAATCTGTAGACATAAGATGTTGTCCTTGAATTTTCAAAAGGAGCTGATTGAAGATTTATTACATGGAGATCAACATTTGGAAAATTTACTTTTTGTAAGAAGTGGCTAGTTGTAAATAAGAAATATTTTCATTCCAGAGTCTTCAAAAAAAACAAAGAAAGAAACAAGGGAGCAAGTAAAGATGGATCATGTCATAGAAGTAGCGGATGGCTATTGAAATTGGGAAGTGCATATCCATTTACCATATCCACAAGATAGATAACTCTTTTTTTTTTCTTCATAATTCAATAGCTTTTAAAATAATAACAGCTATTGTTTCATTATTTTATTTCTCATTCTATGCCCAAAAGTTTTTGTTGGATGGAGGGAAGTACCTTTGAGCTTTTCAAGATGATATCCAACAATAGAGTAGAGCTAATATACCTCACAGTGAAAAGTTGAAGGGCACATATTCATTAAGTTCTGCCTTCAGATTGTAGATTTCTTGAGAGTTTGGAAGACCCTATTGTGAATAGAGAAATCAAACTTAACCTTGTTTGATGTTTAAGAGGGCTTGGTTGTAAAAAGCAGAATAATAAACTTATACAGAAGATATGCATGCATTTAGGCATCCTAGCTGAAGGCTGCCACGTTTAACAAGAGGACCTGGTACAATCTTAAGGATATGAGAACAAAAACAAAGACATTGCTATAATTAAGGCGATCATTTCAGTTAAGATATATGGCACAGGGCCTACAGGCAAGTAGAATGAAAGAGATGGCATTTTAGAAAAGGTTTTGCTTTTAGCATGGGTTTTGCAATTTAGCACTAGGCTAGAATCCTAATACCAAAGGTGTTGCAGAATAGGAACTTTCAGTATGACAGTAAAATGAGATATCAAATTAGCAACCATATAGAAGAGGAAAAATCTCCCCTTTGACATAGGAGACAATTTGGCAAAATATCTCAGGATTCAAGAAAAGGTGGATTATTATTAGATAGCATAGCTTACACTTCCGTTACCTTGTCAAAATCTGTCACAAGTTTTGCCTCAGGTGTGGAATTCTCCTCATATTCATTCCATAGCTCAGATATTTCCTTAGCTGCCAAAAAGAAAAGATAATACTTCATATATATATTCCACTAATAAGCAATAAATCATTGCATAGCAACCTTTTCCAAGTAAAATAATAGTTGTACATTGAAATAATCAACTTGATATGACTACCATTTCATAAAACATGCCCTGACAACCAAGCTATCTTTTCTCTCACCCAGATTTTGACAATGTTTCTAAATCCCATATCACTTTAGTAAAACTGTTGAACAATTTTCACGTTTGAACTTGTGTTATAACACTCTAAATGCAACTATGGAGCTCCACTATTGCATCCAAAACAAATGCATTTCTTTAGTAGTTAGCATATGCATGACTATTTTGATTTTATGAATAAGAATAAATGAGAAAATGAGTTATAGATTGACTTAGGAAGAATACAAGTCCAAAGTAGAGACCAAGACAGTCATCCAACTCCTATTGGGTGTTGGCTACCCTTACATAACTTTTAAGTCCTTGAAGGCCAAAAAAGCAGAGGTGTTACCTAGAGATATAGTTGAAACAGAAGGCCAAATATAATCCAAAGCCACTAATACAATTTGATAGCATCTAGTCCTTTTGATCCTCTATTTAATCTACTTATCTTCATTCTCAAGAATCATATCTCTTTATGATGTTACCTGAACTTCAAGAGCTAACAAATTCTTTACATCGTGCTCATAATCTAGCTCTCTTTAGTTTTAGAAATTAGATTGTAAAGTTGGCTACCCTTACGTAACTTTTAAGTCCTTGAAGGCCAAAAAAGCAGAGGTGTTACCTAGAGATATAGTTGAAACAGAAGGCCAAATATAATCCAAAGCCACTAATACAATTTGATAGCATCTAGTCCTTTTGATCCTCTATTTAATCTACTTATCTTCATTCTCAAGAATCATATCTCTTTATGATGTTACCTGAACTTCAAGAGCTAACAAATTCTTTACATTGTGCTCATAATCTAGCTCTCTTTAGTTTTAGAAATTAGATTGTAAAAACATTTGAGTAAAAAAATTATGCATGCATAGGGTGTGCTTGTCTATGTGTGTTCCAACTATTGTCATCTTTAGTAAAAGCCAGTTGAAAGCTTGGCACAGAGAAGAGTTTATGAAACAACTTACTAAAAGCTATACCTTTCCCAAAGTGAAATTGATGACATAGTCTCTTTCATTAAAAGACAACAGCAATCCTTTCTAGACAAAGAACTATACGAAAAACATCCGGCAACATCATTCTACTTTGGAAAAGTGACTAGCAATGTGACTACCTTCCCTAAATTTCTTTAAAATGATTCCTTAACAATGAGATCCACCCATCCAACTTCTATTATAATCTATGAATATACTAGGTTTCAAAGCAAGTAACATTATAATAGATTACCTGCAGTAACCTGCTCCTGCTTCAAACAATCACAAACAGCAGCCTCCCCTATAGTTCTAGAAATCGCCCACACACCACTCAGATCTAGACAGATCAGAACTGAGTATTGTGCCAAATAGAGCACCATCACCTAAATCTACCTAGACATTGCTCCTTCATATCTGAACGATATCTACCTCCTCTTGAAATCTTCACAGCTTTAAATTGCGACCATACACCTCCTCTTCAATCAGATCAAGGTAGGAACTCGTCCACCTTCTATGCAAATCAACAGCAGCTCCAGATCAGGGCTCATCGCCTACCGCTTCACCCTCTTCTACTTGGAACAATCCACACAGGGCTTTGCCAATGGTCCTCCCCAACAGTTCTGCCACAGCTCATATGCCTCTGAACCCTAAGTGTCGTCGCTTCTCCAGCGCTGCTGCACTCTTCAATCTCAACCACACGAGCACACCACTGACCAACACTCGACAAGATGACCCACCACCTCTCAGATTTTAATACCACCGCTCAAATTTGAGACGCATCCTCATATTAAGACCGTTGCCCCATGTTGGAGAAGGCCAGTTGGCAGAGATCGTGAAGGGGGTGGCAGAGATCGTGGGGAAAAGGGATGGTCGTAGGCCTTAGGAGCGCGAGGGGTTTTGAATTTTGAGTGGTGTCGGGAGGGCATTGAATTTGGAAAGGGGGAGGAAACAGGGTTTTGACTAAGTGGGAGCAAGTTTTCATGGTGGTAGGGGCGGGACTTTATGATAAAGTTGTGAGATTTTATAATATTGGAGTCATGAGATGCATTTGGGAGAGAAGGATTAAGTGATTAATAAAGGATGTCAAAATATTTTCTTTAAAAGATGGATACTTATGTGAAAGTATATTTTAAATTATATTTTGATGTATTATTTAAGAGAAATTTTTTTCAATATTGCTGTTACATTTCTCTAATGTCTGCATACATGTATATATCTTAATACTAAATGAAATTAGAAAGTTTTTTTCTATTTATAGGGATAAGTTTCAATTTAGTTTTTCCCTCTTTATGTTATTAAAAATAATGTTGAAGATGAAATAGTGTCTCATTTTACCTACACCAATTTGTCGTTCGAAAAAGATATTATAGTGATATAAGTAAAAATGATCGTTAAATCAAAGACGATAGTGGCAAATATATTTGCCACTAATGATAATTATTGTTTGACAAAAATATTATAATGGCACAAGTAATAATTGTCACTAAATCAAAGGCAATAGCGACAAATATATTTGCAACTAATATTAATTGTTGTTTAACAAAAAGTCAGTGACATACAAAAAATCTGCTGCTAAATCAAAGGAATTAATGGCAAATGCATTATATGCTACTATTTAATTTGCCACTAAAGGCCTTTTTTTTTGTAGTGCCAACTCAACATTATTCCTAGACCCTAACATAACCCAATCGCCCTAAATTAAACCTAGCACAACTTGAACCCTAAACCCTGACCAAAACCAAACGTCCAAACCCTAACCCAACTCAAACTCTAAACCTTAACCCAAACCAATTGTCCAAATCCTTTCCCAACTCAAACCCTAAACCCTAGCCCAACCTAACCACCCTAACCCTTGCCTAACTCAAACCCTAAAACCCTAGCCCAACTAAACCCCAAACATAGCCATCACCCAACCCAAACCCCAACCTGAAGCCAAACCCCATGAAACATCATAGCCATCATCCAACTACAAAAGAACATAATAACAACCCTATGCATCATCCTACCCAAATCTTAACAAAACCTAATCATAACCCAATAAACCCTCAACCAACCAATATATTGAACATTAATGAGTTTAACATTTTTTTAACAGAGTTTTCCCTTAAATATTTCATTTCTCACATAAAAGTGCATCATGAAATAGCACACCACATAATAAAAGTGGGCACACCCCACAGTAAAAGTACAACAAATAAATTTCATAAATGGATAGGAAAATACATAAAAGACAATATGTGGGCACATCGCACATCTAATAAAATCCTAAATTGGCATTCAAAATACAAATAAATGTGGGTACACTCCACTATCAATTTAACAAAAACACAATATGTGGTCGCACCCTACAGCCAGCATGATCCTCAAATATGATGAAAATAAATTAAAAGATTGAAATTATACCTTTAAAGCTTCCAAGAGTGATTTTCACCAACTACTTGCAATTTCAACAACAACAAATTAATTTAATAACTACCTATTATGGTTTTAATAAATTAAGTAATTAATTTAAAAATTATAGAAGAAAGGAAGAGGAGATGGAGATGGTAGTAGGGAGGGGCAGAAGGATGAGTTAAGGTAGGTAGACAAGGATGGGAAGGGGCAGTGGAGGAGGATGAGAAGGGGCAGGCAAAGGAGGGATGGTGATGGGGGGAAGAGGAGGAGGAAGGGCAAGCGAAGGTGGAAGAGAAGGCCGCGACGATGGGGGGGGGACATAGTGCAGGAGGGGGCGCGATGGTGATGGGGAAAGGAGGTAGAGAGCAGCGATGGAGGGGAGGAGGTCGCATAATGGTGGGGTGGATGAGGAGGGGAACGAGCAGGGAGGAGGATGAGGAAAGGCAGGAGAAGGAGGATGGGAAGCGGTAGTGGAGGAGGATGAGGATAGAAGGAGGAGGAGGGGAAGGGGCATCCGATAAGGAGGCTGAGGAGGAGGATCGAAGGAGGAAAGGGAAGGAGGAGCCACCTGCGGAGGAGGATTAATGACTGGCAAGGAGGATGGACGGGCAAGGAGGAGGTGAAGTTGAACTGGGGGGGGGGGGGGGTGAATAATGGAATTGAAATATAATAGATAAATAAAAATTTAATCTCACAATTGAGACACAAGATTTTTAGGTGGAAACCCAAACTAGGAGAAAATTGCCACCTAAATCAATTACTGACTTAGGATTTACGATCACAAATGTGATCAATTCACTATCCACACTAGTTTAAATGAGAGTGGTGTACCTCAATTAATATGCCCACCTTAGATCCTGAACTGGAGGTTTTTCCCTTCTCAAGGAAGAGATGGGGATTCAACAGGCCGGATTACTAACTATAACAAGTATAAAAATGGAAATAAACACACCCTATAGAGCTCCCCAAAAGATAAGTTGTTTAAGCTCACTACTAAGGGTGAGCGAACTCCCTGATGATGAAGGCTATAGTACACTGGAGTGAGTGATTGCCCGAGAGAGAGTGTTGCACAATAGTAAGGCAATATGGGAGTATAGAGCTTGTGTTTTTCTTGTGGATTATCTCTCAAAGGTGTGTCATTCATAAGAGGAGGTTAAGTTGTATATATAGGCTTCATAAGATCCTTCAAGAAGGCTTTGGAGGCTCCACCTAGTTGTTGGGGACATTCCCCAAACGATTTGGTCGAAATCCAAATCAGAGCAGTCTCATAATGACTCTAACGGCAGAATCAGATGTTTGATTTTTAGGTCAGACGTTTTATCAGACGTCTGACTATATTTTTGGTCGTCTGATAAGAGGGATCAGTGTTCTTGATTTAGTTGGATGGAAATAGGGTTCTAGATCAGACGTCTGGGATGTTATTTTAAGATGTTTGAGAGAATTTTTGGACATCTAATTTTATGCAGATTTGTTCTTAGATTGGATTAGATCCAAATAGGGTTCTAGTGTAAGGAGGTCAGATGTCTTACTGGACATTTGATAGTTATTCTGGATGTCTGAATGTCATGATGATCTTGAGCTTTGGATTTCTTATGAATCCAAAAGCACGATTTCATTTGATAATCTTTTTGTTAAGCGAGTTTAGGTGTAATGTTCCATTATTGGATGTCTGGAGTCATGTCCAGATGTCTGGAACAAGGGTCAAACACCTCAACGATTGGATATGCTCTGACATAAGAAGATTTGGGAATGATTTGAGCCAACAGTAGTATCAAAGGACGATTGATAGAATTACTAGACATCTGAAGCGATTTATAGACATCTAGAGTTATGTCAATTTGTCTGGAACCTAAGTGGTTGAAGAGCTAAGGCAAAATTTATGGTGATTGGTCGTTTGATTAAAGTGTCAGATGACTTAAAGTCAAATATCAGACATTTGGGAAACCTTTCAGACATCTAATGGATGTTTCTAAGTTAGGTTTTTGTTTCTAAGTTTTTCCTAAGTGTTGTGAGCCTAAGTCTAGTGATTGTTTGTATATCTATTGAGGGCTCTTCACAACTCTTTTCTAGACTTAAGAAAAATGAAAATAGAACTTTTTGAAGATAATACAATAAATCCTAAGACCTAAACAGATATACATGTTCATCCTCTTGGTCTTCATGAAACATTTGAGTGACAATCCTGGAATGGAGTTTTAATAACAATAGAGCTAATATGATCTATTTTTGTTTTCGTAATTTTGTAAAATCATGAAAACTTAGTTTTGGAGAGGTTGAACTCACAATCTCCCCCTTTTTGATGATTTTCAAAATATGTTTTTAGTATTGATTTCTCCCCCTTATTTTTGTACTAGAAGATCTATCTTAAAAAATGTGAGTTTTTACGATAAATCATGTTTTTGGGTAGTATTTTGTTTTCATATAAACCACAATTTTGAGTGAAAAACTCAATTTAGCTAGCCTTGGATATCCTAAGATTTCTCCCCTTTTTTGAATATTATCAAAAAGAAGGCAACAAAGAGAGTGTTGAACTAAGCAATGTAGATCAAGACATTGAGAGCTTAAAGTAAGTAAGCATGAATGAGCTTATAAATTGAACAAGTCATATGGAATATATTTGCTAGTAGCATCAAAGAGCATAAGGATTTATATAAAGGCATAAAAAATGAGAATAGTAGGGAAAGAATGTATGTGCCCTAAGTCAACATTAGCCATGTTCCCATCTAAGTAGTACGAGGTCAAAACCTCTTAATACAGGCCAAGTAAAGAATAGAACAAAAAAGAAAGCATCCAAAGATCCATCCATAATGAAAAAAGAAAGAGAGAAAAATCCGATTGATGCCCTAGTCTTGGTGATCTTGGCACTGGCGACGGCGAGCTGGACCCAGACCCATCTGCTAGTTGTGGACGTAGACGTGCATCTCATTCATATCTGAGCGCATGCTACCCAGGTATGAATAGATATCACTCATGCATCTCATAAGTACGGAGATACCATCAGTGATGGAGTGGTGGAAGGGTCCCATGTTTCGTCGAAGCTCATGCGAAGTGCCTCAATTTGGAGTGGGCGTTGCTCATATAAATCGGGTTGAGGCGAGAACTCATCATCATTGTCACCAGCATCAGGATTGATGTGCTTGAGAAGAATGCACATCTTGGTGGTGGTAGCCCAATTGAAGGGCTCGACGTTTTTGTTGATAGCTTGGTCATGGATGGGTATCCTATGGTTTCCAATGATCTTGGATAGGATAGACAAAAAAGATAGGGAAGCCATGTGATCTTCATTCATGACTCGGGTGATGAGGCGACAATAATTGAAGGGAATATGGAAGATGGCTGCAAAAAGAAGCACCTTGTGTTGGCGAGAGATGTATCAAATCCACCAAATTTGTTCAGAAGATCCCACCCAAAGATGCGGGAGAGAAGATGAGGGAGTGGTTTGAGGTTCTTGGATGGTAGGGTGCCAAGGTTTGGTTCTTACTTATCGAGGAGAACCAACTCTTGGTTTGTGACCTCAGAGTCATATTCTCGCAAGATGTCATCAAAATCATTTCCAGAATTGGGAATGCCTAAGAGCTTAGATTTAGGTGATGGTGATGTGTTTGCCAAGGAGGATCATGTGAAGTTCGAGTTCGTCATTGCTATAATCCTCGACTAGATTGGCATAGAAGAGGCAGACTAGATCCGAGAAAAGCCCACGAGTGCCAAAACCATAATGAACTGGAAATCAAAATAATTAAAGAGGTGAGGGGTCTCAAAGTGTTCATGGAGATTGAGGAGGTTAAAATCGTTCCACACAATGAACCTAGGAGATTTGGCCTTAGCATTGGCAAAGTGACAGAACCACTGTCTAGCGGTGTTGCTATGTAGTTGGTCGGCTACATAGGTGGATTGGGATTGGGAGGAGGAAGAACCCTCGACTTGCTTCCTACGAGGAGGCATTTTGGGAGGGTGGGTGGGTTTGAGTAGTAGGCTTTAGGCTACCTGCAAAACATATGGCAATGCAATCAAAACTTTTAAGGGCAATACACTTTCCGTCATCTAACCATACATCATAACATTGCAAAGAAGTGGCAGTAACCTTGCCATAAAAATTCACATAGCCAAACAAGAACACAAACTAACCACCAAGATATCGACATGTGGGCTAACCCAGTGCAGAACTTGACTAAGGTTGCAATGCAGATGGATAAGAGATGTCAATCGATTATGGGAGCCTTAGCATCTCAGAGCCAGAATATGCAAACAAAAATTAACCAATTGTGGCAGGAGACCAGAGCACATAGAACTTTGTCATCCCAACCTACCCCCAACCTTAAGAATGTACAAAACTTGGGTGCCCAACCTTAGTTTAACATGCAATAGAGGCAGGCTCATCTGGTATTACCACTCACTCCATCTGGTATTCCTATAAATCCTAGCCCTCTACTGCCTATACATGCTACTCCCTCACCTTTAGAGCCACATGCTAATGCAAGCACTGTTACTTTAAGGAGCGAAAAGACCACCAAGGATCCCTCGAGGAGACAAGCGGATCTTGGCACATCTAAATCCCCTCCTTAGGTTGACTCCTCTTCTCCTGATTCTGATAAGGAGCCAACTACGAAGACAAAACACTAAGGCAAAGAACCAGTCATTGAAAACCCTGATATTCCTATACCCTTTCTTGGAGCTTTGATTGTGCAGCAATCATAGGTCCTAATCAACCTAAATAATGTTTGAACCTAGCCTAATTTGTGAATATTGCACTCATATCATGCATATCATGCATTGCATCATTTTATATAGAATAAGATGAGATATCTTGCTATTTAATGCTTTTGTTGCTATTTACAGGTAATAAAGTGATCCAAGATGCGAGATGGAGTGGAATAAAGCAATAAAGAAAGAAGAAGACTGATCCAAACAAGAGGAGTGAGGAGGATAGCCTTATCCCTACCCTTAGAAACCTTAGGATAGCCTTCCCAAACCTAAAATCACATCCATTAGGACATCTTAGCCTTAGAACCCAAACATGGATAGCACTATCCATGTTCTTATCCACCTTATCCCTCTCCCAAACACTTAGGAACCAAAACCTACTTTAGAAAACCCAAAACCCACTCCCCAACACCTTTTAGGATGTCCAGACATTAGGCTAGATGTCTGATTTCCATAGAAAATCAATACAGGAAGCCAAAACTCACACTGACACAGAATTAGATGTCTAACATAACTTCCAGACATCCAATTTTGGAGTATAAGACGTTTGATCATTTGTCTGGACATCTGGAGGTCATCTCCGGTTCTTGTTTTTGGTGCTAGAAGCCCCAGCTTGCCCCTTTTAACCTAGAAACCCTCCCAAACACCTTAGGAAACCTAATTAGAGACCTCCTAAGCCTATCCCACTATCCATACCCTCACTTATCCTATCCCTAACACAATTGAGCGAGCCCATCCTAATTGGATGCATCTACAGTTGATTGGGTGCACCTAAACCCAATTGGATCCACCTAGGATCTAATTAACTCATACCTACTAGGACTACCTTAGTCAAACCACACACACACACATCCAATTAGATTTGACCTAGACCCAATTAGGTTCACTCCTATCCAATTAGACCCACCTAAGCCTAATTAGGTCCACACCCACCTAATCTAGATTGACCCAACCAATTTAGCACCTAATCCTACCAACACCCACAACATAGCTCTATGAAATTCAAACCACACACACATACCTTCCAAAACCAACCTTCCTAATCTACCCTCCCTATTTTTGGTCGTTAACATTAAGGCCACCAAAGGTGGCGATTTCTATTTTGGGAGCCACCAAAAGTGGTGACCGAAAGAAGGCCTTCCCATAAAAACCAAAAAGAGGTGTCGCACAATTCATTTTTTCTCCCATCCTCCAATTTGCAACTATCTTCTTCCCTCTCCCCACCAAGCTGTCCTCCTTCCTCCTCCAAGACACCACCTCCCTCCAAGGTGCTCCTCTATGGATGGTTGAATAGGAAGCTCTCCTCCAAGCATCTTCATATGGGCGACAAGAAGAAGGAGAGCACAAAGGGTGCAACACCCTCTTCTCCTCTCTTCACTTGGGCGTGTCCTCTCTTCTCCATAAAGAGGATGCCCCCTCTCTTTCTGCTTTATCTTGGTCGGCCATAAGGTTTCCCATGCCTTGCTTGGCCGTCCTCTCTTGTTGGTAGGCGTGTTGACGGGTGTTTGCAACCCAAGGTCTAGCCTACACCTTCACACAAAAGTCTATGGCCCTAGTGGCACTTTCCGGCATAAGGGATTTTCTCCATTTATGTGCTTTCTAGTATAGATTTTATTTGACATTTTTTACTTTTGTACGCGTGCATAAGATTGTGTGATTGTTGGGTTGGTGATTGAATCTAGAACTGAATTCTCTATATGCATATCTTCACGTTTGTTTGCCTCTTCACTGGTATATATACACGTTACTTAGGTTAGCCACATTGTGCATGACCACCATGGCCTCACCTAGATGCATGTAGGTTTTAGGGTCTCGCTTAGGTATTTCTCGCATTCAAGTTTGTTTTCCAAAAATAAAAAACGTAAAAAGATCGCAAAAAAAAAAAGACCAAATGATTTAGGTTAGGTTAGACTAGATTAGATTTAGGTTAGACAAGTGGATCCAATTTTAATACTCGTATTTCATGCCTCCTAGAGACAAATGATCGGAACTCAAGTTATAAATGAAAAAAATCTCTACGTGAGTTTCGTTAAAACAAGTATTTTTGATCGAGGGTTTAGCGCAACTATACTACGAATTCCAACGCATTTCAAAACATGCGCGAAAATGCCTTGTCAAATGGTGCCATTGCCAGGGAGGCAACGGGAGAGTTTTTAGGCTTGGATTTGCTTGACATTTTTGCTTTTTGATGTGTAGGAAAATAGGAAGAATGGATCTGTGCACACATCAGGTGCAGTAAACAAAAAAAAAATCAGGTGCACATCTTCTCTACCCTAGTTTTAGGTTTCCTTTTGAATCTTAGGTTAGATTTGAATTTTTAGTAAGATTTTACTTTCTGAAGAAAAAAAAAGGGTTTATTTTCATGAAAAAAAGATTAAAAAAAATTAGGTAGTTAGAATAGGGTTTCCTTTTGAATCCTAGGTTAGAGGTTGCTTAAAAAAAAAAGAAAAAAGAGAGAATATTTTGAAAAAGTTTTTCCCTCCAAAAAAATTTTGAAAAGTTTTGAAAAAAATTTTTTTTTTCAAAAAAAAATCATTTTGGTGGGAAGATTTGAAATTTGAATTTCAAACCTTGCAAAAGCCTTTCCATCGCATCCTTGATTTTCGACCTGATTTAAAGAAGCGATTTAAAAATTCATTTGGATAAAATATGTTCAGCGAAAAATTCTGAAATTTGGGTATGGGCTTCATTTTCAAATTAGCTTTCAAATGGCACCATTCATTTAAAAAATTTGGATTGTGTAATTTTTAAAAATTCACGAATTACAAGGGGTTCAAACTGACCCAGATTTAGAAAATTTTGAATTTTAAATAGAAATTCCGAACAATCAGCGAATCTGATCTAATAAAAAATAGTGGGGTTTAAAGACTGATCAAATTATCTTTTATTTCCATATTTTTACTAAATTTTTAGAGTTTATTTGATACTATTTCAAAGTGGAAACCAACCAGGGGTCAAAATCTCAGATCTGACCCCCTGACAATTAAAAATTCCTATTTATTTGGTTGAAATAATAAAAATTTCAAAAAAATATTCTCTAAATGCCTTATTGAAAAATAAATACCTCTGTCAAACTTCATTTTATTTAGATTCCTTTACTGATCTGGGAAGTGATTTCAAGTCAGAATAAGGTCAGACTGTAGATTTTCAAAAGAGCATAAACCCTAGGACATCAAACTTTAGGGTTAATTTTTTTTCTAGAGACCTAAACTAATTTGAATTAATTTAGTTGCCTAGTAGGTGAGGTTGATTTCTTGATTGAACCCCTCACCTACCTGAATTAAATTGATTTACATTTCAACCTTGGCAACCCTTTAGGTCTATTTCACTTAGTAGCGGTGCATTAGGACCATTGTTTTCCTTAATTAGGTCGCACCACTTCTACCTTTTTGGACTTAAAATCATCATATAGACCTATCTGATATTAGGGTTTCCACATTAAGGTAGAGCACATTTGCCTTCCATACTTAAAGGAAATTCATAAAACAAATTGGGACTTGCAAAACCTGTTGTGTGCTTCACTACAACCTTATTTGAATTGACTTAAACAAAGAAACCCTAAAAGAAATTAATACAATCACTTGAACCATAAAAGCCACTACACCAATTAAAGCTTGTATTGCAAACCCTTTGTCTGTGCACTTCACACAAAGCTTGTCAGATGGTGCTGAATCTTGTGATAATTGGGAATTGGAATTGAATAATTTGGAAAAGGAGAAAGAAGAAGATGATACTCAGGAAGAAACATCTTTGGGAGACATAGAGATTGATCACTGGACCTTGATTTCCAGATCTGATCACACCACTTTGGTCATGCCTTTCCCCCATCACCATTATCAAGACCCATATGATTTTTCCCCACACGACTCCACTCATACCCCAACCACCCGTCTTCTCCATCACCTCTTTGGGATGCCTTCATCTTCATTTCTTCCGGGCACCCATATTTATCTATCTTTCTATGATAGCACTTGGCTGCAGATAATCCCAAGCCCCATCTACATATTTTTTCTGATTATTTGGGCTCAGAATTCATGGTCAGCTAGTCCGCATTTGCAGCCCACTGTTGGTGAACGAGATTAAAATTCTTATCATTTTACTCACCATTCTTAATATTGTATTGATATATCGTTTTCGAGTTTACGCCTAGCTGGAGGCATTAATCTCAGCACTGATATATAGTATATTTTACTTAGCATATTTTCCTGCATATTTTACCTCTCAGGTGTTGGAATAAGTGGAACGAAAAATTCAGAAGCTATTCCAGGTGATTTCTACCCATGTACTCCCTGTCTTAATTTATTTTTTATTATATTCATGCATAAGGACATGCAAGAAAGTAGACATGGGGGGGTAATACATGTAAACTGAAAATTTTTCTACCAACACATAGGAAAAACCTTTTATACATCATGCTAACTGCACTTTAGGGTCCTTAAATTAAAAACAACTGACATCACCTCCAATGTTTGCATTGGAGCTAGAAATTGTTTGCAACAACCACTTTCGACTCACCCACTCACCTTTTTGTTCTAAAATTAGCCCTGAGCTGAATGTAACTAGAATCAGGGAAATCTTCAAAGTGCAACTTTGAAAGGTTATACATAGCATTTATATATACATAGTCATACATGAATTTTTATCAAGGAAGTTTTATTAGGGATTTTATTCTTGAGTTGATTCTAAATCTAGAATCCAGTACAATGCTTACACTTGCACGTAGATTTTGCAATGGATTCACCGTGAAGATTGATAAACATCTTTAGCCTGTCGAGAAGAAGTAGTGCTTTCTTTCCTGAACCCCTGGACAGTGTTTAGGGAGTCAGGTGAATCTTCTAAAAATCCAGCAAATAGTGTGACATGAGAGTAGAGTGTTACTGGTACTCTAAGATTAGTGTAAGGAATCTGGAATTCTGGATAATTGAGTGATGATGCTTGGAGATAGGCACAATTTCACTCTCGATTCCTGCATATAAATTTTGTGTGAATTTTTGAGAGCCACCAACCAAGGCAAATACACGAAGTCGAGTTCTAATAAAACTAGGACTAAGGTGGATGTTACGACCATTCTTTTCAGAATCCTCAGCTGAAGGAGGGTATTGATGTCAAGGTCAGAAATATGTTGTCCTATCCATCTCTTCCCGGTGCCGAGAGTAGGTACTTCCACCAAATAAGCCACCTGATATCCTTTTGAATACCACCAATCCCTAATAATGCCTCCTGAATAAAATTTGCATATGTCATGTGTTATATTGAGTTGTGTGAAAAAAGTATATACAGAACAAAAAATTTAGAAAAAAATTGAAAAACAGAAACAAAGAAAGGAAAAAATTATTATATAGAAAAAAAGAGAAGAAAAAATTAGAAAAAGCAAAGAAAAAAGTGGTAAGTCTATGAGTGCTTTAGTATTTATTTCAATTACATTGAGGCAGCATTACCACTATAATTGCGATCCACCAAATATGGCCTTAACCTTTTTTTTTGTATTCTTGACCGCCTAAATACTGGTTGAAGAATTCCGACTTAGTGTTAGGGTTATTGGAACTCTATTAAAGTGTTAATGCCATGTGAGACCACCAAATATAGATTATATGTATAAATTCGGTGAGATTGTGAGCTTAAAAAGAAAAAAAAAAGAAACAAAAGAAGAGAAAAGAAAAGAAAAGGAGAGAGTGAATACAACGGAACCAAAGAGAGCATAGTTTTTCTCGCTTTTCTCTGGGTTGATTCACTTAATAATTTGGGAATCTAGATTTTGTAGTATTAACCTCTATGTAGTACCAAATGAGAGTGACCCACCAAATACACATCTATTTGCCTCAGACATTCTCTACCTAAGCTAAAAGCTCGGGTAGAAATCATAGAATATCTTGGATACCCCGAGGGAAGAAGTTTGCCTATTCTATTAGAATTTTATCAGGGGTCAAGTATAGGCTTTCAAGGTGAATCGGCTTTTCACTCGAAGTCATTGCATAAGCTACATAGATGCACTTTCACAATTGTCTGGATTTCTAGATTTCTGGATGAAACAAAAAGAAAAAAAATCTTTAGTCAAACTCTTTGATAAAAAGAATAAGCAGTCCTTTAGGGACCAAACTTGTAAATAACATACTCGTGCACTTAGTCTTGCATTTGCTAGGGACTAGCAAAGTTTAGGCATGTGGGTATGATTGTGCAACAATCATAGGTCCTAATCAACCTAAATAATGTTTGAACCTAGCTTAATTTGTGAATATTGCACTCATATCATGCATATCATGCATTGCATCATTTTATATAGAATAAGATGAGATATCTTGCTATTTAATGCTTTTGTTGCAATTTGCCGGTAATAAAGTGATCCAGGATGCGAGATGGAGTGGAATAAAGCAATAAAGAAAGAAGAAGACTGATCCAGACAAGAGGAGTGAGGAGGATAGCCTTATCCCTACCCTTAGAAACCTTAGGATAGCCTTCTCGAACCTAAAACCACATCCATTAGGACATCTTAGCCTTAGAACCCAAACATGGATAGCACTATCCATGTTCTTATCTACCTTATCCCTCTCCCAAACACTTAGGAACCAAAATTTACCTTAGAAAACCCAAAACCCACTCCCCAACACCTTTTAGGACTTCTAGACATTAGGCTGGACGTTTGATTTCTGTAGAAAATCAATCGAGGAAGCCAAAACTCACACAGAATAAGACATCTAACCTAACTTCCATATGTCCAATTTTGGAGTATAAGACGTCTGATCATTTGTCTGGACATCTTGAGTTTATCTCTGGTTCCTGTTTTTGGTGCTAAAAGCCCTAGCTTGCCCCTTTTGACCTAGAAACCCCACCAAACACCTTAGGAAACCTAATTAGAGACCTCCTAAGCCTATCCCACTATCCATACCCTCACTTATCCTGTCCCTAACACAATTAAGCCATCCCATACCTAATTGGATGCATCTACAGTTGATTGGGTGCACCTAAACCCAATTGGATCCACCCAAGATCTAATTGACTCATACTTACTAGGACTACCTTAGTCAAACCACACACATACATCCAATTAAATTTGACCTAGACCCAATTAGGTTCAGTCCTATCCAATTAGACCCACCTAAGCCTAATTAGGTCCACACCCACCTAATCTAGATTGACCCAACCTATTTAGCACTTAATCCTACCAACACCCACAACATAGCTCTACAAAATTCAAACCACACACACATACCTTCCAAAACCAACCTTCCTAATCTACCCTCCCTATTTTTGGTCATCAACACTAAGGCCACCAAAGGTGGCGATTTCTATTTTGGGAGCCACCAAAAGTGGCGATCGAAAGAAGGCCTTCCCATAAAAACCAAAAAGAGGTGTCGCACAATTCATTCATTCTCCCATCCTCCAACTTGCGACTATCTTCTTCCCTCTCCCCACCAAGTCGTCCTCCTTCCTCCTCCAAGACACTACCTCCCTCCAAGGTGCTTCTCCATGGATGGTTGAAGAAGCTCTCCTCCAAGCATCTTCATATGGGCGGCAAGAAGAAGGAGAGCACAAAGGGTGCAGCACCCTCTTCTCCTCTCTTCACTTGGGCGTGTCCTCTCTTCTTCATAGAGAGGATGCCCCCTCTCTTTCTTCTTTATCTTGGTCGGCCACATGGTTTCCCATGCCTTGCTTGGCCATCCACTCTTGTTGGTATGTGTGTAGGCAGGTGTTTGCAATCCAAGGTTTATCCTACACCTTCACACAAAAGTCAATGGCCCTAGTGGCACTTTCCAACATGAGGGATTTTCTCTATTTATGTGCTTTCTAGTATAAACTTTATTTGACATTTTTTATTTTTGTATGCGTGCATAAGATTGTGTCATTACTACATTGGTGATTGATTCTAGAACTGAATTCTCTATATGCATATCTTCACGTTTGTTTGCCTCTTCACCAGTATATATACACGCCACTTAGGTTAGCCACACTATGCATGGCCACCATGGCCTCACCTAGATGCATGTAGGTTTTAGGGTCTCGCTTAGGTAGTTCTCGCATTCAAGTTTGTTTTCCAAAATCAAAAATGTAAAAAAATCGCAAAAACAAAAAGACCAAAAGATTTAGGTTAGACAAGTGGATCCAATTCGAATACTCCCATTTCACGCCTCCCAGAGACGAACGACTGGGACTCAAGTTATAAAAGAGAAAAATCTCTACGAGAGTTTCGCTAAAACAAGTATTTTTGATCGAGGGTTTAGCACAGCTATACTACGAATTCTGATGCATTTCAAAACATGCATGAAAATGCCTTGTCAAGCTTCAATAAGAGAGACTGAGAAAAAGTCTAAGGGTACCAAATGTCATGAGGACCTAAAAACTATGTTCAAGGATGTACACATACAAGTCTCCCTCCTCGAAGCTATAGATCACATCCCCACTGTCGCCTGATTCTTTAATGATTACTGTACACCATGATGACAGTTGAAGAAGGCAAAGAAGGTGGTACTCTTTTAGCAAGATAGTGCAGTCATTTTGAGTGATTTATTGCCTAAGAAGACCCAGGAGCCCCATTCATTTCTTGCCATCTACAAGATGCTCCTTTTGATCTGGCCTTGCTTGATTTGGGATCCTCAATATACTTGACTCCTACTGCTGTCTATGATCGATTCTTATTTAGGGAGTTGAAGCCCACCTTTGTCACTATTCAGCTGGTTGACAAATCAGTCTAGGTGCCCCGAGGTGTGGTGGAGAACATGATTGTGAAGGTCCATGGGTGTTGCTTCCCAATAAACTTCTTTATTTTGGATATGGGGGTCCTAGTTGATCTTCGTGATGCACCTGTTATTCTAGGTCTCCTATTTTGGGCGACCACTCAGGCAAACATTGACTGTGCATCAAGATGCATGGAGATGACGGTTAGGGAGTAGAAGATCAAGATGGACATATTTAGGTCTAGGAAGCACTTTGATTGTGATTGGACCGAGGAAGATGATTTGAATAGCGATTTGGAAGTCAGTATGCATATGGCCTTGATTGAGGATGATTCGATTGAGTTTGATACTTTTCCCCCTAACCCCCTTGAGGTGACACAATGACACCAAGATCTCCTTATTGATCCCTTTACTTCCCCCATCCCCCAGGGTAACTCTAGACATGCCACAATTGATTTCTGCCACATTCCCGGAAGCGAATCTAAAGCCACCCCTTACATCTTCTTATTCCATGAAGGAAAGATTTTCAGCATCTCTTGTCTCTGTATATGGCGAAGCTGGCTCTCCGCCTATTCCACCAAATTCATCCACTCCTTACCCCCTACACTTGGATTATGAGGGACCCATCTCCCATCCTGAGGAACCCGCTTTTGCCCTCCTGTGTCTTCCTTCCATGTCCAAACCTAATCCCCATCCTTGTTTGGATGAACAAAATATGGAATATCCCTACAAAAGAGATATACAAGAGATTCCAAGGCTTTTGGGGGTAACTTATGATGATCTATTCGAGGAATCAAAAAATTCATTAGAATTATGGGAATTCAAGGAATAATCCATTGATATGATGAATGAGAAGAAGAAGACATAACTTTGAGAGAGGGAGTTATAAACACAATAGATTGGGGAAGAAATTATGAAGCCGCTACTTCAAACGGGTGGCTTGACCTCAAGGAAGAAATAATTTTTGTTGAGGAAGGCACGGTTAATGACTTAGACTCAGGGTATTCCATCTGCTAATGATGACTATGAGGCATTTAGCATAAACTGCCTGATCTCTCAGGCTCTCCCTTTTTCATCAAATGAGTCATATCCTAGATCAATTAAGATCTTTGGAATTGCACAACATATTGTCAAGCCTCACGAGGACCAATATGATCCAAATTTGGTGTCTAAACTAGAATTTAATCTGCTCCAATGTTCAGGAAGTCGGTATGCGGTCGGTTGGGTCACCACATAGAGAGTATGAGGTATTCAAACAAGTATGCGGATAAGTATATGGGTTTGCATTTTTTTATTTTAAAATATATAAAATAACTAGCTATCTTATTAAAATTTGTGTTATATGTAATGTTATAACTATACAACTACCTCAAGTAGTATAAATAAAAATAACATAGTTAATACTCCTACTTTTTAATTACTATACAACTTAGAATATAGAAGATTAAGCATCTTGAAAAAATAAAATATAGAGATTAGAATCCAAATGTTCATGTTATTATCAAGGAACATAAACAATAGATCTACATCAAGAATCTAAAATAAAAACTAAATCAAAACCTTAAAATCAACCTAAATCAAAACATATCATCAAGAATATAAAATGAAATCTACATCAAAAACCTAAAATCAGGGCATCATGTCAAACAATACTTAAAAGGATAAAATGGAGAAATCTCGCAAAGACTCAAATTGGGTGGCTCTATCTCAAAATCGAGTGAGTATGCGGTTGAGTAAATGCCTACTTGGCCAGACCCGACTACAAGACCACATGGCACTACTTGGTTCGGTAAGGGTTCTGTTGATGCTTATGTGAGTGCCTACTCAACCTAGGAAACTGACTTCCTGAACACTAATTTGGTCTCTCCCCTCCCTTCGCTTTTCCTTTAGAACTAGATTTATGGTGACATCAATTAGCGAGCCTAACATCGCGGATTTGGTTTCCACCATCTCCATTCATCTCTCTCCAGTTTGTACCATGGCCTTGAGTGACCCTTTGGTGTGGGATTACACCACCAATTGGTCCGCATCTACAAGCCTGCGATTTATGAATAAATTGATCATATCTTAATATCAAGGTTAGCCATCTTTGCATCACTCATTGAACCATCTTTTTGAGTTCCTGCCTAGCTGGAAGCATTAAACTTAGCACTTAAAATATATATTTTTGGTACATAGCATATTTTCTTTTTATTTATTGCTTTCATATGTACTAGATATGCTTTCAAGCTAAAACTCAAAAACTATTTCTGGTGATCTCTACCCTTTTCTTTATGCTCATTTCATGCATAAGGACATGCAAGAAACTAGTCATGACGGGGCGGGTATTGTACTTGCTGATTTGATTTTTACCAGTATCTAGGAATTTTTGCAATTTTACTTTTAAGAAAAATTTTGTTGAAAAAGAAAAAGTTGAAAAATAAGACAAATTAAAAAAAAATAGCTTTGTAAATAGCATGCTTGCATGTCGCCAACTAAGTTAAGTGGAAAGACTAGGTGCTTAGAATTAACTAAAGTAAGAGGATAGTAAGGAACTTTAGACCATAAGACTAAATAGGCTATAATTAGCTTAATTAGTCGAGGATGTTTCACTAGATTTAGGTGAGTCTAATTCTTAATGAATCTTGTTAGCTAAAACCAACGATCAAGAAGGAAGAAAGTATAGGACTCTGTTGTCCACTCTTCAATTTAAGAGCTAGGTAACCTAGCCATCCACCTTTCACATACATTAGAATTGAGTTATAGACATCTGAAACTGTGAAAACACAGGCATCATTGGGATCAGGTTTAATTCCTTATCACCCTAACGATTACCATGAGGTGATTCTTGAAAGGAGGAAGGATAAGCCACTTACCTAGAAAAAGGGTTAGAGAATAAATAAAGTAAAAATGCAAAGTCAGGAAATAATAAAAATGCAAAGTCAGGAAATAATAAATAAGCACATCATTTCAAATAGGTGTCGCAATTGAATACCTCACTACATATGGGTGTTCTTTCTTCAAAATAAAAAATAGTAAATAGAAATAAAAAAAAAGAAAAGAGACTTAGAGATAAAATATTAGGAAAAGAGACCTAGAGTCCAGCCGAGGAGATATACGCCAAAGAGAGTTGACCTCAGGATAGAAACAAGTGAGGATAAGCTACCAAATCTAAGTAATACCAAACTAAGGTGAAATTTGAGATGATTAGGAATAAATTTTGATACCTTGAGACTTGTAGTTTCGCAACCTTGGATGCCTGTAGGTCAAATCTATCGCACACATGCACGAATGCTTTAAATTCACAGCTAACAAACCTTGAGTGGACAGTGAAGCCTAAGAAATCAAACTTCAAGGCTATAGATTAAGGATAGTGAAAATGGAAAGGTTCAACCAACTTGGATCTAGATGTCCATCCATGACGTTGTAACCCAATTGGAGCAAGGGTCCTAACTAACCCTAAAAGATTTAGTTGATAATAAGTGGTTGGTTGAACTACGAAACTTTAGCTGGAGATGTTGCGTTTATTTTTGCTAGGGACTAGCAAAGTTAAGGCATGAGGGTACAATTGCACAGCAATCATAGGTCCTAAATCACCTAAATTAGGTTAGAAATCTTGCTACATTATAAGTATTTCATTCATTTCATGCATATTTGCATTCACATTTGTTGCATGTAACTATACATAAAATAATGCTTTGAGGACCTATATTTGTGAGATAATGTTATTAATCTTGTAATGCAGGTCCACAAGTAATAACAGAGGAGCAGACCCTAATGTAGTCGAGGAAGAGTGTAGCAAAAGATCTAGAGTCCTTGCAGAAGAGAAAGAGAAAGAGAAAGAGAAAGAGGAGAGGATGAGAGGAGGAAAACCTAGTCCCGAACCCAATTCCTAAACCTCAAACCCTACCAAAACTGAACCCAAGCTGAAAACCCCATGACACAAGCCTGATTACCCTTGACCAAACCCCTTAAGACCTAAACCTAAGCCAATTTCCCTTAACCACCTTCTTACACCTTCAAGGAAACCTAATTAGGTCAGCTGGTTAATTAATTAGGCTACCTAGACCATCTAATCACCCAATTAGGAGCACCCATCTCCAATTAGGCTCAATCTTAACCTAGTCCACCATCTAAACCTAAGTTGTACCTCTCTTAACCTATTCCTAAATTTCACCGAGGGTACAACTTATTCTAACCTAGTTCTATAAAGAAAACCTAACACCACCAATTCCAAGCACTTCTTTTTCTTTTTTTCTCTTCTTCTTCCTCTCCACCTCAAGGTCGGCCACCCCCCCCCCCCCCCTCCCTCTTCGTCCACCTTCTAGGTGAATGGCCACCCCGACCACCTCTCTTCTCCTCTCCCTCTCCCTTGGCGTGATCCTCCTCTCTGGGCATACCATAAGGTCTCCCTCCATCAACCTTGGGTGTGCCACCTTGATGCTGATAAGGACCATAGTCATGGTCTAAACCATCACCATGACATAATAGTCTACGACTCTTCTCGAGCACTCCAACATGGTGACTTTGATATATTTTTTTTAGTTCTTTTTGTTGATCTTGCAATTTATCTTTATGTTGATTCAAATGTTTATTACTATTTGATTGTGCTATGTTGATGATGGTAGAACTACTAAAAAAAAAGTTTTGAGTACTGTGTTTACCTCTTCTTCTTGTTTCTTCTTCTTCTTCTTGATTTCACGTCACCCCCTTCCCCTTCCTTATAGTCGTCCCCTCTAGATCTTCTTTTTCTTCTTCTAGTTAGGTTTGATTCACTTTCAAATAATGTGTAGGTAGGTTCATTTAGCGTAGTATTCATCTTTTGTTCATCTGTTAGTTAGTCTGTCTCTTGTTATCTAAAAACAAAAAGTAAAAAAAGGAAAAATGTAAAAAAGTAAAGAGT
This sequence comes from Thalassia testudinum, assembly GCA_037157565.1. Lineage (NCBI taxonomy): Eukaryota > Viridiplantae > Streptophyta > Magnoliopsida > Alismatales > Hydrocharitaceae > Thalassia > Thalassia testudinum. Next base: position 52,734,423 of record JAZHRO010000025.1, on the reverse strand, counting down.
GAATCAAGGGCAAGGAAGGGAGAACCTAAATCTAAAAGTGAATTCAAAATAGTTGCCTCCCTGTGGAAAACACGACTGGGCTCACCATTAGGCTAATCTAAATTGAGTTTGTTAATTTTTTGGAGAAAATGCATAGTTAAGGTGTACCATACTACAACATGAAGTATTAATTAGAAAAATTACCTTAGCACATATCATTTTTAGTAGGTAAAAGAAAAGTAGTCTTTGTAAGAGGTTGTGCCACCCTCATTTATGTGGTGAGAATAGTGAATTGACTAGCAAGAGGGTAGTCGAGAAAATCATAAGCTGGGAGACTTAAGTAGTGGTTTTTACCCATAAGAGTTCCACTACAAATTGAGGTGCCTTTGTCTCATGCTTATGATTTGAATTTTAAATTTAACATTGTTTGTTATCATACACTATTCAGCACCCTCTAGTGTAGATGGTTAGATTCGTTCAAACGCATCTTCATGTGAGTCTAATCAGGACTCGTATAACCATGCATGGAATTTGATACATTCTAATAGATGTGAAGTGAGCCTGTGTCTTCCGATCCACTATGTACACTTACGATAGTATATCTATGTGATCCCTTCAAAAGATTGTCTTATTTGTGCTCGCATATACACACCAGCTTTCTAGTGTCAACACTAAGGTGAGTGCTAATGAAACTAGATTTATATACTCTAATTACCTCTTTTTAATGTAGTTTTGGAGATTAATGCATATTAATTAGCATAATATTAGGACTAAGAACTTCATTTGCATTCTTCCTTATAGAGGACTTAGTTAAGGCTGATTGATGTATGTTTACATCCTATTACATGATTCTCTTATCTATGTAAGTAATTTAGGTCAAATGAAGCCCTGATTTTGAAGAAAAAGCCTTGAAGAGCTAAATTGCCTTGAGAAGAGACATTTAATTTCCAAGAGAACCCAAATCCAACCCACATTAACCATAATTAGATATCTGTTAAATTAATTAGATAAGATTTGGTCCAATTTCCTAATTAGTCTAAGCTAATTGATATCCAATTTGGTCAAGTGAACCCTAAATAAACTCTATCATACTATTTTATTTCACTTAATCTGATTTGGAAAATATTCTTCCTACTTTTTTTAATTTTTATTTTAAATTTTATTTCTCTCCTCTCCACAAAAGAAGTGGCACCAACCTTCTTCTCTCTCTCTCTCTTCTTTACGCCAACCTTCACCACTCATCCATCCCCTCTTATTCCCAAGCTACCCTCCTTATCTTAATTAATTCACTTTCCAATAATTAATCATTAATGTTTCCTAAAACCTAAAATAGTAAATCCCTCCTCCTCTTCCGACTTTATCCCTCATAATTCTTCTCTCCCCCATTAACTTCATGCATAAAACACCCTTCTCATTCATTTCCATGCCAAATCTCCCACTCCTCCCCATTCCCATTTTGTGCTTCTTCTTATCTTAATTATTTTCCTTTCTAATAATAAACCCTAAGATAAGTTAAAACCTAAAATAGTAAACTAGCTCTCTCTCTCTCTACAATTCTCACGTAAACACTCCCTTCCTCTCTTCCATTTCTCTTGAAAATAGTTCCCATTTATTAATTTTAGTAACCTCTCTCTCTCTCTCTCCCACCTACGAAAACACACTTCAATCTCATGTAACTCCTTTCCACCCTACTACTTATTCTCACACTAACCTCCCTCCTCAGCAACTCATTCCTCTCAATAAACCCCCCCATCCCATTAACTTCCACTGATTCCTCTCATTCTCTCCTCCATCTTCACCTTCTCTACCTTCCTCCATCTCCCATGGTCGTTTCCCCCATCCACATCCCCTCTCCACCTCCATACCCCATCACCACCTACACATCCTCCTCTCCATCTCCAATCCCTTTCACCCTCCCTTCTCCCCATTTCCCTTGTCTCTACTCTCAAGCTCAACTCTCTCTACTTGGCTCAAGGAAGAGAATAGAGACTTCATCTTCAGTGGACTCCAACACTCTCTCTCGATGGATATGTGGATGGCCTGAGATCCTCCTTGATGTGTGTGGGTGTACCAGCTTCTTCAACCACAACCTTGACTTCAACTTCGACTTTAATTGCAATCTCAAGAACAAACTTGTCTTCAGTACGCGTCATGTCAACTTCATGGAGAATGCATCGCCATAAGATTTTGTCCTTCCCTTTATAGATCATTTTCTAGCTGTTTTAGCATTAAAAACTCTAGAAATTTGTAAGGAATAGTTTATCAAGTTCTTGGTTTGTAGTATTTACGTTTTGGAATTTTCAGATATGAAAATCATGTACCCTCTTACTAAAAATTCAATATCAAGCAAGTTGTTATTGCTTTGATTTTAATTTTATTAGTTAGAAGACTTGATAACTATTCTTTTGGCATAGTTTTTTTTATTTTCCATCATTGGAATGACATGTGGAAGCTATATAAATTCACAACAAATTCGACCTATTAGATATGATAGTCAATTAATGTTATATTTTTAGTTAATTTTTTATTGCATGAAAAATTGTCAAAATAATATTGTAGGTTTTACATTGCATTTTATAACTTATTATAATTTTTCTCATTAATTTGGTAAGTATTGAATTATATAAAATTATGTTAAGTTACACCCAGTTATTTTAACATTATAGTTTCATCTTGCATTAACATTTAATATCTCTTAATCTAATTATGTTATAACCTTGAAATTTAGATTGTTGATGTTAGAATTGTGTAGATTGTTTGAGAATTTTAAAAGAACTTTTATATTGTTGTGTAATTCTTTTATGAATTTTAATCATGATAGTACCTGTAATATCTGAATTAAATTTAGGCAACTTAGAGAATTTATTTAGGATGGTACGTTTAATATTTTTTTAAAATTTCTTAATAGGCCTTTATTTAATCAAGTTTAGCTACTATAGGATTTTTATCATAATTTTTAAATTCCTAAAGATAATTTATCTAGAATTTCTTTGTAGCTTAGGTAAAATAAAGAATTTGGATTAGCTAATTTAGGTTAATACCAATTAAATTTAGATAAAATAAGATAGATTAACCAATTAGAAATCTAAATTACTCCTCTTGTAAGATGACTTGAATTCACCCAACTATATAAGTTCGATAATAAAATTATTAAACTTGACACCCGATCTGTGCTACAACGACAAATTTAATAATAGAAATTTGGGTACGTTATGTGCATTGACCATTGATCCACCAAATGTGCATCAGCAAACATAGAGACACATATCTATATCCGGTTGAAGGATACCTCTTCTCCATGACAGTAATATGAAAAGGACTTCCATATCTCTATCTCATCAAGTCAACTTCTTAACCTGCATAACATTCCTAAATCTCCATTCCCATGCAGAGGATGTGTATTTGGTGTTGAAACAATGCTCCACATCTCATTTTGGTGTAAACAAAATTATTTCAAATTAATGTTTGCAATTTAGTGATATTTCATATTCTAATGAAGATTGTAAGAAATCAAGGCAAACATAGAAAGATGACAAGGAAGATCATCTTCAGGATAAATGCAAGTTATTGAGTTGATTGAGTCAAATAGAATAGTTTCTTATTTTATGCCTCTCTCAACTACAAATTAGATCATAAAATTAATTAGAGAAAATAATAGGACTCTTAGTTATGATTACTTGAGAAATTCCAAAGTATGGATTATTCAAGATCAATTTTCAAAGCTTAAAACATTTTCAAAGAGGTTTAACAAATTAGTAATTTCTATTAAAAAGGTACTTGTCAGCCCATTAGTACCAGTACCAAAGCTTAGTACTAGTACATCTAAGTTACAGGTTTAGGTGTTTACAAAGAACTAGACCTGTATCTAATGAGTACCGATATTAAAGCTTAGAAATCATACTGAAAGCAACAAGTACCAGCACTAAAGCTTAGTACCAATACAAATGGGTTGTAAATTTGTGTTAAGTGTTCAAAATCTAAATATGGAAGCAACAGGTACCATTACTCATGCTTAGTACCAGCACCCCATAAGTAATGTCTATGACTTGATTGTTTAAATATAAAAACTGCAAGTCACTAATAAAATCTTATTTTTCATCATTCTTAAGCACATTTCACACCTAGTTTCTAAGTATTTTGCACTCGCACTACAGTATTAGGCATGCATTAGGCATTTTTGCATTCTTAGGACCATTGGATAAATAATTATGTATTTGTGTTGCTTTAGCTAACTTTATGTGTTTTTGGGTTTATCAAGGTTTGCAGGATCCAGATTCATCATCTAGACCCTGATTAACTTAAGGAAAGGAAGAAACCTTAATCAAAAGAAGACAAAAGGTCCCTCAACTCTAATTCAGCTCACGCAGCTCCAAAGTAGCCTATCTCAACTCAACTCAACTCAGCTTAGCTATTAGGTGTTAACTAGCTAGCTAAGCTAGTTTTGACTCTACTGCAGCTCCACCTTAGCTCCTCCCATCTAGTCCTAGCTCCATTTTAGCTTAGCCAAGCTCAAGCTAGCTCAACTCAGCTACTAGCTCCTAGCTAGCTAGCTGAGCTAGCTACTCTCATCTACCAACTCTCCTACCTAAGCACATAACTCCACCCTATTAGTATGTGTCATGCTCAAGTCATAAAAATCGCACATCGAAATTTGAACCAACTTAATTGTATTATGTAAAGTGCGAGTCGAGATGAATCCTTAGAGATTACACGAATGTCTTCTATGATAAGTTAAACATATCTAAAATTGTTTTTGGGATTTTTGGGAATATATTTTTATTTTTTTGAATTTTTCTAAGTCAAGCAGGTTAGAAGGACTGTTCTAACCCCCTCTCACTAATCAGATTGAAAACTAAATTTAAGGACCCAAGAAAATGTGTTGAGTTTATCTCTGATACTAGACTCATTGAGGAAGAGATAGCCATGTACTTTGTGCAAATCATTGTTGTATGCATTTCTAAAAAAATCTGACAAAGCAGAAATTTCACATTTTGATTTCAATGCGACCTGCAGTCAGTGCATGAATTTTATCTTTTTTTGTTTAAGGTATTAGAATTTGAAATTTAGTACGGATCTTCCCTACTTGAATACCTAACTCGAAGGAAAATTTGGAGATTTTTAGACTCCTAGAATTGACTGCAGAAATTTTACAAAATGAAAGTCAGAATCAATGCGAACGTGGAAAAAAGTACGTGTATGAAACGGAAACCAATCAATGGGAGACTTCATGGTGGGTTTTGAAAATTAGAATCAAAGACTAAAAGGTAATTAGAAGATTTAAAATTACTGATGATTTCACTCCCCTAGGCTTGTCTCATCCCATGCAAACTTGCTTAGGCTATAACCCAACTCGGATACTAGATCCTAAGCTTGAACTGTCCTATGTGTGTCTATGCACTCATGAAACAACTCGATTTTCTAACAAACATATAAGAACAAATAAAAATCCATCTACGATGAACACATGTCAATCCTAACCCCTCACCTGCACACGAAAGAAAAATTTAGGTACATATAGATATAACAAGAACACATCATCTCAAACGAAATAATAATCATCACTAAAATACTAACAAACAATAAGATGAACCCTTGAACCTGTCGAGATGTGCATGGATCCATGTGGTGAATCTTGAATGCTCCAAGTCTTGCTAATCTCTCGCAAAGCTCCTCCTCCAAGAATGTGCCTTCATGCGAAAAGATGAACACGTGGGATGCGGGTGTGGAGATGTAGCTGATGCCAACGGATAGAGGGTGCCCAACCTTAGAGGAAGGCTTATGGACATCCAATATGGTGTATGAAGGTTGTAGTGAGGGTTTTGTAAGAATGTGGAAGTTGTGGCTATGGAGGATGGGAGAGGACTTTTATAGAGAGTGTTGCAACAGCCTTTTAGGGTTTTTTGAATTGTTTGGAATTGTCGGCCACTTTATGTTCCGAAATTCAATTTGCACATATACGAAAGTTGTATCACTTGAAATCAGATTTCAAAAGAATCACTAAATTTCAATTTAAAATGAAGTTATGGTCAAAATACTAAAGGTGGGTCAGGCTATCATGAATTTTGGAATTAGTATTCAAGAATATGGAAAGTAGGAATATGATTTTTGGATAGTGGATGGTGGACGTCCAAGGCCCTTTTTGGAATGTTAATTAGTGTAGAAAAAGGCCTCATAGGGTTTCTAAAGGTGCCTCCAATGTGAACCCAAAGGGAATATTCAATTGGTGTGTTCATACTTGAGAGAATTAAGGAAAGGGAATCAATCAAATTTATTTAATTGGAAATGAAGGTTCTTGATTGATTTTCTTTGAAGAAATATTGTCACACCAATAAATATGTATTTTGGTGGAAGGATAAAGTGGGACTTGGACCATTTTGCCCTTAGGATCAGGATTTCAAGAGTTCTCTTCCATTTTGCCCATTTCTGATCATTTTTTAGCTCTAGAGTACTACTAGCATCCATTTCTCTTTGTATCATCTTGACTCATCCTACATTAAGACCATATATTATCATTCTAAACCAAAAACAAGCTTATCAGCACAGAAATAACCTGAAATACATGCTATTTAACCTAAATGTAGAAATGCAGAATATGATGTATCTAAATGCAATTAGGCCTTTACTACTATGAAACTAACATTCTTTAGGCATAACTTAGATATATAAATAGGTGTTCATCACCTATCTCCACTTAAAATGTGGTGCCACCTACCACCATATAACCACCTTATATTTGGCACTAAAACACCCCATAACCACCTCCTTCATACACCTCTTCATTTCCCTCCAAAAATCACCCTTACACCCCTTCATAAATGGCACCAACCCTACCCCTTAACCACCACCTAACCACCACAAAATGGCACCAACTCTCCTTCCTACAAATCACCATCCCACTCCAACCACATCCACCCTCCATCCAAGCAACCACCACCATCCTAGCCCTTGGTTTTGATGATAAAAATCCCACAACCACCATTGTTCAAGAACCCATGGTTGGCACCACGTTAAGCCACCATTTCACCACCATAACCACCCCCCTACATGATTATAAAAAAACCCCTATAACCACCACCTAAAACCCATCCTTGACACATCATTCTTCCACCTAAAATCTTTACCATAAACCTTGGAAGAAGATTAGGATGTGGAGACTAGGAGGGAAGCTTCACCATCCCCCTCTATTCTCTACACTCCCATTCTCTCTCCCTTAGAGCAATGCCTAGAGGTCCACCATTGGAGGACTGCTAGGAGGAGAAGAAGGGTAGACGTCCACCCTTGACTGTTGGGGAAAGAGAGCATTATCATCACTAGGAGCAAGGAGGAGTTCTTCAAGTTCAAGATCAGAGTAGCCGTAGTCGGAGCAAATATCACCTCAAGCATCATTTTGGAGCCTACTACTACTACCTCCTCTTCACTTTTGTATTTCAATTTTTTGTAGTAGTTCAACTTTCCTCTATTGACACCTCAGTTTTACCAAAATTATGTTATATGTCAACTAATCTTTCAGGACTCTATCTTGGATCTTGGAAAGGGAAAGCGCTATGTCAAAAGTTTGCAATTGTTTCTTTTATTTTTCTTGAGTCTAGACTTATTATATAGAACCTCAAATATTTTTCGAAAATCATGACAAACCTTAGAAACCTTAGTTTAGGACCTTTTGACCAACCAATAATAAAATTGATCGACTAAATACTTTAGTATATCGACAAAAATTAGTCAAATTAGGAAGTTCGGATTTGAAATATTAATCAATCAAATTCAGAGATTCATTGATCAATAGGTTGATTGATCAAATGGTTTGATCAATCAACCAAAAGATGCTTTAATCAACCAAACCGGTTGTTTTGATTGACCAAGTCATTTAAATTGTTTCCTTTTCAACGTGAATTTCTACTATAAATAGGGCTCCATGGCAGCCTTTTTCTATACACAATTCAAAGCAAATCTCAGAAAGAAAAAGTGCTCCTATGCTCTATCTTTGAAGTGCCTTTGGGCTCTTTCTTCTACGCATTTCTAAGCACTTCGCTCAAAAGCCTCTACGAAAAATCCCAATTTCAATTCTTTTCGTATTTGATCTTCCTTAAGCTTCAAGTTGTTTTATTTTAGTTTATTTTATTTTATGTTCTACCAGTTTGATTTGAGTCCTAAGTTGTTCGGGAGACCTATTGTTGTTCTTCTCTTCCGGTATCCAATAGAAGGGTTTTTGTAAGAGGTTATGCCACCGTTGTTTTAAGTGGTATGATATTTCCATAACTTTTTATGTAATTAATGCCTAACTAATGTTTGTCTGAGGGTAATTTGGGTTAGATTGCATTTAGTTAGGTCAGATTAGTCATTTTAGGTCATTTTGAAAATAATGCATATTTTTGGGCTTTTATACAATTTTTCCTGCAATTGTATTTGGTAGCTTGATGTGTTTACTTTTATATGTGCAAGAACAAAATTTTAGGTTGATCATAGCAAGGTTGATTGGACATCTGGAATTGAGCTTACATGGAAGATGGTTAAACCTAGTTTGGTGGACCTATTTAGAGACCCAATTCACTTAGACCCTAACCCAAATTAGGATCCTAATTACCTAGCCTAGAAACCCCTTAGGATGAAAAAAAACCTTGTCCTAAAACCTACAATGGTCGACCACTTAGGATACCAAATCCTATCCACCCAAAATCACAGCAAAACCTAGGAAAACCTAGAACATATCTAAACCAAACAAACTTTATTTCGCCATCCCTTTATCCTCCAATAAATACTATTTTAGATGGTCAAAATACACCATAATTTATCCACCACTAGATCTAAACCTTAGGGTCTTAAATTGCCTACCTAAATCCCTATCTTAAAACCCAAAACCAAATCCTATTCCTCATCCTAAACTTAATCTAGAAATTCGTAACAGCATGACACACTTTTAGTATTTTGGCCATAACATTTTCATTTCAAATCCAAATTGAGCGATTCAAGTTATGTTGGAAAGCTTATTTCGAGGGATACGACTTTACTTTTATGTATAACTTGAAATTTAGAATAGAAAGAGGTAAAAAAATTTGAGAGAAGAATAGCCCTCCATCATCCTCTCAAAGCCTTCCTAGCCCTCCATCAATTCCAACAACACCTAACCTATTCTATCCACATATTCCTTCATCCTACCCCTTGATTCCTAGACTCCTAATCCTAGCCCTTTATTTTGGTGATCCAAGGCAACTTAGATCAACCAATCACAAGCCTTCTTGACCTCTATATAAATACCCAAGCCACCCCCCTTAGGATTATTCCTTTCTACCTCCAAATAGATCCATCAGCTAGAATTGGTCCTCTACTTCTTCTCCCTGGACATTGTGGGTGTGCCTTCACATCTACTTCTATGCCATTGCTCCGGACTTCGCCTTCGAAGCCCTTACTTTCCATTATTTTCATTCTAGTTCTAGTTGTAGTTAAAATCACTCTTCTAGTTGTAGTATTTCTTCTACTTGTGCAAAACTCTTCTTATTATTGCAATAAAAGTTCTAGTAGTTTTTTTCAACTTGCCTTCAAGTTGTATGCCTTTTATTAGTACTTATGATAGTTGCATGTTAATAGTTCTAGTTGCATTCTAGTGGTAGTATCTCAAATGGAAATCTACTTTTATGCTTCTTAGCATTAAGAAAGCGAATTAGTCCAGTAGCCTCCCTACGAATGACTTGGACTCAGTTTTTGAACTACAATTTCCAAATTTGTGAGTTCAATTTGAATATAAATTTAAGAGTTTCTAATGCGATTATATTACAATGAAAGCAAATTTGCGCAATCATCTCCGCATTTAGAACATGGTACAAAGTTTAGTGGATTGACTAGCCTCACCTAGTTGGAAAAATCCTAAGCTAGGAGGCTTAAGTATTGGTTTTTATTTGAAAGGGTTTCAATTATAAATTCAAGTACACTCGTGTGATTGTTTTATTATTAGTTACAATTCTTTATTTCAATTTTTTTTTAAAACTGCCATCTACACTATTCACCCCTCCCCTCTAGTGTAGTTTTAGATCCGCAGAACCTACATTTGGTATCAGAGTGGTGTTTACAAGTTTAAAAGATGTCAAAATCCTCTGCTAACATCTATACTGAGGGGCAATCTGCAGTTCATCCACCATTATTCGATAGCACCTGTTACGACCTGACCCAGACCCACATGGGGACCAGGCCAGAAAGTATTCTATCTCAAGATTTGGTCGTCCATCAAGCATAAACTAAAATATATTGACATTCCCACACATGCATCATAACAATAGATAAATGATAGAGAAGGAAAAAAACCATTAACTAGTGAAAAAAAAAGAAAACATGGTTCACACCATAGCCATCAAAACTAACAACGATATGAAGAAGAACAAAACTAAACTAGTTCTAAGATAAGTGCATACTACAGTAGAAAGAAACGTAACCAAGAACTATTGCTAGGCATGGTTGGGCCTAATACTGTCAACTCTGGCATCCTATGGAGCTGGCTACTCAAGTCGTTGACTTGGGTGCGATTAAAGTAGGCATCAGCAAAAGCTAAGTAGAGTGATGGTATGGGAAACAAGTGTGTAAAAGATGAGTAGTAAAAGACTACATGAACAGGCATTTATTATATCTACCAAAATAATATGTGCATTGCTTCCATTCTTGTTTAGTTCGTTAATTCTCATTAGCTCATTTGGGTTCTCCCTACAAGTCGCACTAGGACTGGGTCTCCCCTCATTGTTATTCATATGTCCCCTATTGGGAAGATCTTGTCACGGTATTCATGGGATGTAGGGAGTACACGTGGTGCTCTCTTGGACGAGAGAACACCTCGTGCACATCCTACACCTGGTTCACCACCACGAGGTCATTGTCATGATGTAACGGTGACTACGATAAGTGTGATAGATGCATAAGGGGTTACACCGCATTGGCACATGGTCAATTATTTTTGCTAATGGCTACACACTAAATAGAATATAATAGAATAGGGGTCACACCCCTCAACAACTCTACGTACCATCACCCGACTATCCCGGTTGGCCCCACATGGGCCCAATAGGAGTCGGTGTAGGAAGGTCGTTCCTACCCTAGGTCCCTACCTAGGGAGGTCAACTATCTCCCTGCACAACGAGGCAACTAGCTCGATATACTTGTACTCAAGGACTAGCTCATCCCCACACCAGTACCAACACGACCAGTTGCCGCCCCACATTCGAAATTCCACCCACTCAATACTTCATTTTTGAGTTTGATCTCAAGCACCATTTCTAGTTTGCCCTAGGGTTCAAGTAGATCCCTAATTAGTTGCTAACGGGTAGATTGTCATCAATCCCAATGTTTTGTATATCACAAGTAATGTCGCTAGTTTTGCCTTAGATTTCATGATCACCCCTAAGTGATTGCTAATAGTTCCATGCCCACGTGGTCTATCGTGCCCATAACTGAGGATAAACAAGGCGACGACATTAGCCTAACTAGATAACGGCTAAGAAATGTTCATTCTCAACAAACCATACATATATATACATATATGTATCATAATATTCATGTGGGGGTTTATTCAAGCAGGTGATTAGTTGATTATTCGGTCTTGCGCAGGATGATTCAAGTCCTAGGGCATTTAGAGCATAAACAAGTAATAGAGCATGTAGGAAGGAAAAACACCACTCTACTCCGAGGAAGGATGTGGGTGGGGTGGTCTGCACATGGCTTCGATAAGAGCTATATCAGCTTCAGTCGATGTCGGGTGACCCTTGGGTGATGAACTTGGGTCAAACCAAGGGTTTTTTCTTTTTTGAAATAGAAAGGAAAGCTATCGTCTTACGATAGCATTCCAGAGCAGTATATTATATAAACAAGTAAGAGAAATTACAAAAGAGATCCCCAAAAATGTATGAGGGACCAGCACTCTCTTACAATACTTTCACAACACACCGGCCTCTCTTGAAAAAGTCTCTCATTTCTTGCCTTCCACACACACCAAATAGTGCCAGCCATGCGTACATGTGGCTTCCCTCTCACATCAAACCCATGCCAGATAGAATCCCACTCTGGTAGTGGCTCTTGACATGTCCTTCTCCAAATAGCATTAGTGACAAGGCAAGAAGAAAAGAGGTGATTTACATTGTTAGTATTCATCTCACACAAAAACAAACATGGTGATCAGTTCCCAACCTTCTATGTCGCAGATCACTAGTGATCAATCCATCTCTCCTACATAGCCAGAGAAATATCTGTACCTTGAGAGGAATTTTTAACAGCTAGATCTTCTTGTCAATGAAGTCGCATCTCCACCCACATTCAAGGCTCAACATTCTGTTATAGCCAGATTGCACACTATAAGTCCCCTCCCAAAGGTATTTGTCCTCCACTCCAGGCCTAGGTCTGAAGCTCTCAAGGTCTGAAATTAGCCTCCTCCTTTCTTCCCACAGTCGAGTAGTTCTCTTGCTGGAATCCTCATCAATCAGATTCCAGCTGCTGCTGCTGCAAGACCAGACCCTGCTAACAGTGGCATCTTTGTCAGATGTTGTAGCAAAAGCTCTTGGATAGAGCTCCTTCAAGACACCCAGCCCAGACCACCCCTCCTTCCAGAAACTGAAGGACCTGTCATCTCCAAGAGCCGGCTGCAGCAGATGGAAGTGATCAGCCAATGCCCTTGTCACTGATTTCCAGAAAGGAGAAGGACTGCTGGGCTGAAGTCTGGACAGCACACTGTTGGATGCACCATATCTATCTCTGATCAGGACAGTCCACGTCTTCGGATCTCCTTGCAAGAGTTTAACAGCCCATTTAAGTAGCAAGGCATCATTAAAGTGTTTCAGGGATTTAATCCCAAGTCCACCCCTATCTTTTGGACAGCAAATCTGCTCCCATTTGAGTGGCTGCAAGAATCGACCCTCATGTTTAGCTCCCTTCCAAAAGAACCTCTTCCTCATTACATCCAACCTTTTCCAAATGGATTTAGGTGCTTTAAATATGGAAAAGTAGAAAACAGGGATGGAGGTGATCACAGAGTTGAGCAAGATAAGTCTTCCACCTTTGGAGAGGAAACTGCTATGCCATCCATCTAACTTCACTGAAATCTTGTCAAAAAGGCAGCTTCAATCACTCTTCTTCATCCTGGAACACCTCAAAGGCTGCCCTAGATATCTAATAGGAAGATTGATGCGGGGAGTCATCAAAATAGCTGCTAAAGCTCCTTACTCCTCCTCAGGTAAGCCAAAGCAGACCAAACTAGACTTCTCCCTATTCAACCTCAGGCCAGAGAGCTCACCAAAGATATTAATCATATGATGCAAAGCCAATGCTTCATCCATAGACCCTTCAACAAAGAAAATAGTATCATCTGCATACTAAAGAATGGGAGCCAGATTCCTCCTGCACAATAAAGAGTATCCTCTAATAAGACCAGCTTCAGCAAGCATACAAGCATACCAAGCCAAGCTGTCAATTGCCAAATTGAAAATCAGGGGAGTCAGGGGACATCCATGCCTGATACCACATTGGGCTGAATCCACGACCCACAGGGCTTTCCATTTATCAGGGGGGTGAAGGAGGCAGTGGTGATACATCTTTTTACCCAACGGATCCAAGTAGAAGGAAAGCCCCTTCTTTTAAGCACATCCCACAGATAAGGCCAACTGATGGAGTCATAAGCTTTACGAAAGTCAACCTTCCAAAGAAAGGCCTTGCATTTTCTCTTATACCAACCATAAATCATCTCTTGGGCCATGATAAATGATTCTTGTAGAGATCTGCCAGGGAGGAAGGCTGATTGAGTAGGATGGATCAAATCTTGCAAAACAGACCTCAATCTATTGGCCAGGACCTTGCCAATCACCAAGTACAAAGAGTTAGAAAGGGTAATAGGTCTAAACTCCTGGAAATATTCAGCACCCAGGGTCTTTGGCAGAAGAAATAGATAGGACCTATTTATTCTTTCAAAGCCAAAATTGCCTTTCTCAAACTCTCCGATCACTTCCATAACCTTAGTGTCCACAATGTCCCATAATTCTTTTTAGAAGAAAACTTGGATTCCATCAGGACCAGGCGATCCTTCACAATTGAGATCCTTAATGGCCTTCAAGACCTCAGCTTCAGACATAGGTTCAATCAGGCTGGACCCCTGAGCCTCAGTAATTTTGGGTAGATCACTAGCTGCCATCCTCCAATTGCCCCTACTTGCAGCTCTTGAAGATTCCTTGAAATACCTGATAGCCTCAGCTCTGATATTAGAGATGGAGGTAATTCTCTACCCCTCTTTAACAATTGAAGAGATCAGATTTGTTCTTCTCCTAGAATTGGCAGCCAAGTGAAAGAATTTAGTGTTTGCATCCCCCTCACTTAGCCACAGCTACCTTGATCGTTCCCTCCAATCCATCTCCAGTTTTAGGTCTTCTTCAACCACCACCCCCTGCCACCTCTTTCTGTCAGCAAAGTTCAGCTCAGACAGCTGAGCCACAGCTTCCTTGGTATCCAGTTCTTGAATCTTCAGCAAGGCCTCTAGATGTTTCTGATGTCTGAGGACAGAGACAATATCACCATATTCCTTCAGCATACCTTTCAAAGCCACAATCTTGGAAGCCAATCTGAAGGTAGCCGTGTGATGAGAACCTCATCATGAGCCATAACTAGCTCATTTTGACCTAATACAAAGGATAAAAGCTCCTACATAACTCAAGGAAAGGCTTAAATCAGAGAACTCTGAGTTTAAGGAGAAAACAAGTCATAAGGGGTAAAAATGCAATTTTACCAGTATAATCTGCATACAGGGTAATTCAGGGCCCAAACATAGGTCAAAGCAACTTAATAAGAATAAAAGTGGGATGAGATGATCTAGCAAGGGCTACAGTAATTCCAAGGAACTAAATGATAATCTGTAACCCTAAAACAAACCCACTTCAATTCATGAGGTTCGAGGCAAAGTAAAAATAGAATAAACCCTCTAAAATTCATAGAAAAATAATCTCTAGGGTTTAGAACCTTCAATTTGGCCTTCAGAACCCATTTTGACCTACATTGAGAACCATGCCCAATTAATAACTTAATTTGGGTTTTCGCATAAATTGACCGGTCAAACAAGGTTTAATATAGAAATGAAATTCACCATCAGATTCCTTAGGTCCTAATTAGTCATGTATAAAAACTTGAGCCTAAGAAGAGACCTCCTTGACCAACTTTACACTTTGGTCCTCTTATATTTACTTTTTGGCCCTCAACTTTTGAACCCTTGCATTTTGGCCCCTAACTCTCCTTCGTTCTTTGCGTTCAGGTCCCCCCTGCAAAACCTGCTAGCACCATGCTCCGGCGACCTTGCGCGGAGCATGGCGCCGCGCAGGGTGAGGGGGAGTGCCTGGCAAGTAAACCGGGGGTGCCCTGCGTCATCAGCCGTTGCAGGGACACCCCCCTGGTCGCTGTAACCCACCATACCGGCCGTGCGAACGCACGGACGGTATGGGTCTTCATCTCCGGCCATCCTCCGGCGAGGGAGACACGTCGTCTCCCTCCGCCTTCCTCCCTGTTTTGATCCCTATAAATACCCCCCGTCGCTCCACCGACCTGGGCAGCTTGGATCTGACGGAGAAAACCCCCAACTTTCCTCTCCTCTCACTCCGGCAGACGCCCACCAGCTCCAGCGGTTCCTCCTCCTCCTCCTCTTCTCTCTGCCGCAATACCAGCAGCAGAGACTTCCTCCCCTGCTCTTCCCGCGCCACGCCGTACCCAGCTGGCGCCTCTCCGGCTCTCTGCTCGCCGCCGCCCCTTCCCCTGGGCATCTTCTTCTCCGGCGACAGTCGATACGACTGTCGCCCTGCCGCTCCCCCTTCGTCCCTGCAAGTAAGCTAGAACTACTTCCCTTCCTCTCCTCTTTCTTTCCCCGGTTTCAATTTGTTCAATTAAGCCCTCGACCGACCCTGACCATCGTCACCCCCTTCGTCTCCGGCCATCCTCCGGCGAGCCGCTCCCATCGCTCCACAGCCTCACACGCCTCGCCGACCCTCACCGAACCTCCGCCTCATCACACTGAGCACCCCCCACCCCTCCACTGCCACTCCACACCTCCGTAACGCTCCCCCAAACAAACCCATTTCTCCGGTTGCAGTCCAACCTAGGGCTGCCGCCAGACACCACCTTGCGGCTTGCCGCACAGCTCCACACCTTCGCCGTGCCACGGCGAAGGTTCCCCAGTAGTTTGATCAGGCCGAGAGGCCATATTCATGTCCGACAGGTTCTGAGGCTCGATCGCCATTAACGCCACATTGAAGCAGCTTCTCCCGCGCTCCAGGCTTGAGGACTCCAGGTCTCCAGCTGCTGCGGATTACGGGGATTCCTGCGAAGGCAGCCAGCCAGCAACCGAAGCAAATCGAAGCTGGAGCTGCAGAAGCAAGGTCGCGCTCTTCCAGCAGGCGCACGCGAGGAGAGGCCTCCGTTTAGTCCCACATCGGTAAGCCTCACAACCCTTTCACCGTTTAAATTGATTTTGTGAATAAGCCTTACTGCCTCAGTACACGGGGTGAGGTCCCCTTCACCCGCCCGGTTACCCGGTCTCGTCCGCGCTCACGCCCCGCGGATCTAACCCGACCCGACTTAGACTGACCTGCACTCCTCGCCCACCACGCACGCCGGTGGGCCTGGACCCGGGCGCGACCCGTACCCGACTACCCGGCAGCTCTGGGAGAGCTTTCCCAAGAGTGGTTTCTCAGAGAGAGAGACGCGGGGGAGAGGGTAGAGTAGGTTTTGTCCTCTGATGTAAACTCTGAAGTGTGCAGGCACAGGTGAAGAAGAAGGACCGCGGAAGAAGAAGGAAGCTGAGGAAGACACTGTAGCAACAAGCAGTTTAAGTCGTCTGATTGGAAAATCAGACGACGTCCTGAAGGGAAAAGAAGAAAGAAGGAGGGACGACGTCCTGACTGGAAAAAGAAAAGAAGAAAGAAGGAGATCTGAAGAACAACAGAAGAAGGCGAGGCAGAACACAAAAGAACAAGGGAACAACTGAAAGAAGAAGAACAAAGAAGAAGAAGATCTGAAGAAAGGAAAAAAAAGGAAGAGCAGGAACAGCTGAAAGAAGAAGAACATCACCACTGCAGAAGAAGAACATCACCTCTGCAGACAAAGAAGAAGAAGATAAAAGAAGATCTGAGACGAGGAGAAGCAAAGAGAAAAAGACAACAAATTCTTTCTCTCTCTTTCTTTATTTTTGTAAAAGAAACATGTATATCTCTAGAATACAACTTGCTCCTTGAGTTCGACCTCGGGAACTCTTTTCCGAGTAAAAAAATTTATATATTTGAAATGTTGGCAATAACTGGCTATACTACAACGCTATCACAATAAAACCCGGTTGTCCCAACGCCTTTCATTTTGGCGCCGTTGCCGGGGAGCAACGGCTATTCTAGAGGTAAACATTCCTGTTTCTTTTTAATTTCTGATAATCTCCTCTCTTTTGTGCAGAAAACTACAGGAAATCAAGAAGACAAGCAACCGCACGACAACCACTCCGAGGACAGGTAAATTTTTCCTCTCGCTATTAACCCCTAAACTCTAAAGAGGAAGAAAAGAAAAGAACAAGCAATATAGGGCTAACCTGTCTTCCATACTTAGTAACCATAAAGAGTTGCATGTTTTCAACTCATTAGTCCTGCACACTATTAAGGGTATTTAAGGGCTAACACATTCTTGCTTGAGCCCTAATTACCCAACAAAGAACTAACTGGACCAAGTAGAGCCAACATAAGATTCAACATTAGGGTTTTAGAGACACACTACTTAAATCAAGAATGGAGAAAATCCAAAAGAAGTGTGCCTAAACCATTGATTGAAAATACCTATTCAAAAGGAAACCTAAAATAATTGGCTCTCTAAACACTTGAACCCTAAAAGACATGACCTAAAAGCTCTCAAAGAAAACAAGAGGTAAAGTTGACCCCTTGGGTCAACCAACCTTAAATTAGGTCACTCTCTGCACTTAAAAGACTAAAGTTCAAGCGAAACCTTAAGCACCCTGATCTTAAAATTGGTAGACTTAAGAGGTCAAGATCCCCATTCTGGTCTACCTGGAACCGCAGTGACAAGAGAGGTCGGGTGGGGGAAACCCTGTAACCCGTGGGGACGCTCTACCGTGTAGGGGTCTTCGCGGGACTCTCCCTCTCTGGCTGCCCAGGTAATTCTCAGGTGGACGATCTTTCTGATCAAGGGGTCCATCTGCCCCGAACCTCTATAGTCACCCAACAATTTTTGGGTGTCTTGATTGGGTCCAGCACCTGCTTATCTCATCCAGCCCTTCAGTATTTTTTAGGAGGTCCTTGAAACCTCCTATAGAAATTCACTCTCCCCGAGGCTAAGCCTCGGCTCCTTTGTTTTTGCAGAAATCATTCACATAGCCGCTCTCTCCTCTGATTCTGAACAAAATCCCCTTCTTCCATCTTGATTCAAACTTTGATTCTATATCTTGATTCCACCACCTGATCCAATTATGCAGCCTAATTACCTAGCAAGACTACCATTCAAAAAACCTGAATATCTGAGATCCATGAAAGATAAGATGATTGAGGATGCCCTTGAAATCTATGAAATCAAACCCTCAACACCAGTAGAAAACATTCAGGTTGATGTCCCAACAACCACAGCTTTCATCATAAACTGTGCCCAAATTCTATTGACTGAAATTTCAAAAGGATCAACCCGAGATATGCTCATGATAGGATACATTGAGATGGAAAAATTACACCAATCTGAATACCTTCAATGCTTGACAAATCCTGTACTTTGGGAACAACACCAAGATGCCCTTATGAAACGGGTAGAAATGATGAAATCAGTAGAACAAATTATCAACCAGAAATACCCGTATATACCAGAAACAGAGGATGAACCATCTTGGAACAGTATTAAGGAACAATCCAGTTTCCCAGATCTCGGGATTGAGGCACAAAGTGGTTGTAAAATCCCAACCCAGATAGAAGACAATGTTGAATTAGGTTGGGATATTGCAGGAGAACACAATGATGAGCCAAACTTAGACCATGAATTGCCAAGCCTAGAATTTCAAAACTCCTGCAATAATGAGATCAGAATTGAACCTTCTGAGGGTATAAATTCCGCCCCTTATTTTGATAAGGTGGCCCTCGAAGATTATTCGGACTTAGGTTCTAATAATTCTACCCACATCCTAAGCCTAGAACCTAGATCTGAAACTTATTGGGAAGATTATGAGGCCCCTTATGAGAAAGATCAAATTTTTGCAGAATATGATTCCGGGCCTTTATTTGATGAATATCCCTCTCCAACATCCTCAGGAAATCTGATCGATTTTCCAGAGAACATGCCAATTTATGATACAGAGACTGAGGAGTTGGACGAGTTGGATTTTAATTGGGTCTATCCTACCAGCTTGGAGCTTGAGCCTAGACAGAATACCTTTTCGAGCCCAGAATTGACATATAGGCTAGACCCCAATCAGGCTGCTGATTCCACATTTGATGATTTTTGCTGTGGTGGAATTCATGATCATGAATCTCATTTTCGCCAACTCTCCGACAATTTCAAATCTGACTATAATTGCGGAGAGATTCCCCTTCCTGAACACGCCAGGCCTATCTACGACCTCAGTTCTCATGACTCTAACTCCGACTCTGAGGTCCTGATTCCCGAGATCACCGATAACACAGAATCATTCCTTTTCGATCCTCAGGAACCAAAAACAGAAAATGCCAAGAGTGATTGCAACCAAGAATCCAAATTTTTTCTCGAATCCGATTCCTTTCATCCTACAAACACTCTTCCGGCATTTGATAGTTACCCAGAGGACTCTCTACAGAAAACCACCTATCATCTGTTTCTAGAAGAGCCCTCGTACACAATGGCCACCTCGTCCGCACACACAGAACGGATCAAAACCTCTCCCAAACCCCGACCCGCAACCGGACTCAATTTCTATTCAGATTCACCTCTCACTGAGCCGATTGCATTTCCACATCGGGTTTCGAACATTGATCAGACTACATACCATGCTCTATCATTCTCTGATCACCCCTGTAGGGTTCCTGCATCAACCACTGATTATTCTACGAATCCCTACTTTGACCAGGCTGATACGACTCAACCAAACCCTGCGTTTACACTTCCACATCTATCTGAGCTTCATAGTTTATGGTGGGTTCCACACCTTTTTATCCACATCTATCAACCCACCAGATTGATTGGGTTTGGGTTGCATCATCAGCCTGTTGATCTGAACAAGCACCTGGTTGGACCAACCAGGCTCTTAATCAAGGTGCTTGTCGTACAAAACTCCGCTGATTTGACCATCCCCTCTCCATCGCATTTCCCGCTTAGCTGAAGGCATCAAATTTAGCGCTCAACGGGAGGCAGCCCGTCATTCTCTTTGAAAACCTGAAACTTGTTCTGACAGCTTTTTGCACTTGAAGTTCACACTTTAGGACAGCCGACTCCACCTCAGGTGCTTGCATCTGAGATTAGAAATCGTCCGCAACAGTCACCCCGACCCATTCACTCATCAAAACAGCTATCCTAATGTATGAACTTAGTTGAATAAAAACCCCTAGGTTACAATGAGGACATTGCAAATCTTAGGCATGGGGGGGGTATGAAAGTGCAAAAACTTGTAAGAAAAGGTTTCAAACAAAAAAATTCACATATGCCAAAATCACCATAAAAATTAAAAATTTTTTCGAAAAAGAATAAAAGGAGAAGGAAATTTTGTGAAGAAGAAGGAGAAGAGAAACAAAATGAAAAAGGAGCACAAAATTATAAGAAAAGGTGATAGTCATTAGTAAGGAACTAAGGAATTAACCTAAGTTCTAGACCTCATTCAAGAAAATAACTGAAAAGTGCATAATGAGATTAGTAAGAACGCAAACCTTAGGCATTCTTGAATAGACTCTTAGTACCCATTAAGATCTGGACACTCCTCAAGAGGTTGAGGAAAATGAAAAGCTGAAGAATTAGGTCTAAGGTTTAGGGAGTATTTGGCCTCGTTAACTAATTTTTGGTTTACGGGACTCAGTAACCTAAGCACCCTAACCTCACACACAGCCTGGTTCAGTAAGCGTAAAAATCAGAATCACGCAGAAGCGTCGCAAAATTCTGAAAAGAACACCTAGAATAGGAGCGGACGATCAACACAAGTTGATTTGGACGAGTTCCCAGCGCGGATAGGCGGGAAATCCCCTCGAAGATGCGTAACAAAATATCATCTCCTCGGTGCTTGTCTCTTAGGATATTTACATATCCTACTGGGGCATGTAAGCACTCTGCTGGTTCAGATTCCATGGATGGCATTATCTCGAAGTGTCAATTGCCAGGGTCTGGATTCGGCCACGGAACACCATGGATGGGATTATCTCGAAATCTCAATAGCCAGGGTTCCGGGGGTTGCCGTGGGCGGTGCTATCTCGAAGCATCGATCGCCAGGAACCCTTGAGGATTGATGATGGGAGCAAGGAATCTGATACAGACCGTGTTGAAAAGCCAATCCTAGGCTAGAACTAAAAAGAAAAAGAGAGAGAAAACTCTCCAAACAGAAAAACTTTCTATCTCTCTCTTACAAAACGCACTGCGAACTGAGCCAGGGCTAAAATCATTTCAAGCACGGGTGCTTTAACCACAAAGTCCAATAAACCTTAGGTTAGTTATTGTAGACCTTAAAAACCTTTGCTAAAGACTGAGGCTAAGGCTAGACAGATTTGGATCTTGATTGGTACTAGAGTACCTTTTAGGCCTATGGTCAGCATTCTAACCTAATCTATGCTCAAATAAAAAAGGGCACTTATCTAAAACTATTAAAAACTTCATGGTCTAGAACAAGGGTTGAAACCTTAAGTTTTTGCTAAGGGACTAGCAAAGGCTAGGCATGGGGGTATGATGAGAACCTCATCATGAGCCATAACTAGCTCATTTTGACCTAATACAAAGGATAAAAGCTCCTACATAACTCAAGGAAAGGCTTAACTCAGAGAACTCTGAGTTTAAGGAGAAAACAAGTCATAAGGGGTAAAAATGCAATTTTACCAGTATAATCTGCATACAGGGTAATTCAGGGCCCAAACATAGGTCAAAGCAACTTAATAAGAATAAAAGTGGGATGAGATGATCTAGCAAGGGCTACAGCAATTCCAAGGAACTAAATGATAATCTGTAACCCTAAAACAAACCCACTTCAATTCACGAGGTTCGAGGCAAAGTAAAAATATAATAAACCCTCTAAAATTCATAGAAAAATAATCTCTAGGGTTTAGAACCTTCAATTTGGCCTCCAGAACCCATTTTGACCTACATTGAGAACCATGCCCAATTAATAACTTAATTTGGGTTTTCGCATAAATTGACCGGTCAAACAAGGTTTAATATAGAAATGAAATTCACCATCAGATTCCTTAGGTCCTAATTAGTCATGTATAAAAACTTGAGCCTAAGAAGAGACCTCCTTGACCAACTTTACACTTTGGTCCTCTTATATTTACTTTTTGGCCCTCAACTTTTGAACCCTCGCATTTTGGCCCCTAACTCTCCTTCGTTCTTTGCGTTCAGGTCCCCCCTGCAAAACCTGCTAGCACCATGCTCCGGCGACCTTGCGCGGAGCATGGCGTCGCGCAGGGTGAGGGGGAGTGCCTGGCAAGTAAACCGGGGGTGCCCTGCGTCGTCAGCCGTCGCAGGGACACCCCCCTGGTCGCTGTAACCCACCATACCGGCCGTGCGAACGCACGGACGGTATGGGTCTTCATCTCCGGCCATCCTCCGGCGAGGGAGACACGTCGTCTCCCTCCGCCTTCCTCCCTGTTTTGATCCCTATAAATACCCCCCGTCGCTCCACCGACCTGGGCAGCTTGGATCTGACGGAGAAAACCCCCAACTTTCCTCTCCTCTCACTCCGGCAGACGCCCACCAGCTCCGGCGGTTCCTCCTCCTCCTCCTCTTCTCTCTGCCGCAATACCAGCAGCAGAGACTTCCTCCCCTGCTCTTCCCGCGCCACGCCGTACCCAGCTGGCGCCTCTCCGGCTCTCTGCTCGCCGCCGCCCCTTCCCCTGGGCATCTTCTTCTCCGGCGACAGTCGATACGACTGTCGCCCTGCCGCTCCCCCTTCGTCCCTGCAAGTAAGCTAGAACTACTTCCCTTCCTCTCCTCTTTCTTTCCCCGGTTTCAATTTGTTCAATTAAGCCCTCGACCGACCCTGACCATCGTCACCCCCTTCGTCTCCGGCCATCCTCCGGCGAGCCGCTCCCATCGCTCCACAGCCTCACACGCCTCGCCGACCCTCACCGAACCTCCGCCTCATCACACTGAGCACCCCCCACCCCTCCACTGCCACTCCACACCTCCGTAACGCTCCCCCAAACAAACCCATTTCTCCGGTTGCAGTCCAACCTAGGGCTGCCGCCAGACACCACCTTGCGGCTTGCCGCACAGCTCCACACCTTCGCCGTGCCACGGCGAAGGTTCCCCAGTAGTTTGATCAGGCCGAGAGGCCATATTCATGTCCGACAGGTTCTGAGGCTCGATCGCCATTAACGCCACATTGAAGCAGCTTCTCCCGCGCTCCAGGCTTGAGGACTCCAGGTCTCCAGCTGCTGCGGATTACGGGGATTCCTGCGAAGGCAGCCAGCCAGCAACCGAAGCAAATCGAAGCTGGAGCTGCAGAAGCAAGGTCGCGCTCTTCCAGCAGGCGCACGCGAGGAGAGGCCTCCGTTTATTCCCACATCGGTAAGCCTCACAACCCTTTCACCGTTTAAATTGATTTTGTGAATAAGCCTTACTGCCTCAGTACACGGGGTGAGGTCCCCTTCACCCGCCCGGTTACCCGGTCTCGTCCGCGCTCACGCCCCGCGGATCTGACCCGACCCGACTTAGACTGACCTGCACTCCTCGCCCACCACGCACGCCGGTGGGCCTGGACCCGGGCGCGACCCGTACCCGACTACCCGGCAGCTCTGGGAGAGCTTTCCCAAGAGTGGTTTCTCAGAGAGAGAGACGCGGGGGAGAGGGTAGAGTAGGTTTTGTCCTCTGATGTAAACTCTGAAGTGTGCAGGCACAGGTGAAGAAGAAGGACCGCGGAAGAAGAAGGAAGCTGAGGAAGACACTGTAGCAACAAGCAGTTTAAGTCGTCTGATTGGAAAATCAGACGACGTCCTGAAGGGAAAAGAAGAAAGAAGGAGGGACGATATCCTGACTGGAAAAAGAAAAGAAGAAAGAAGGAGATCTGAAGAACAACAGAAGAAGGCGAGGCAGAACACAAAAGAACAAGGGAACAACTGAAAGAAGAAGAACAAAGAAGAAGAAGATCTGAAGAAAGGAAAAAAAGGAAGAGCAGGAACAGCTGAAAGAAGAAGAACATCACCACTGCAGAAGAAGAACATCACCTCTGCAGACAAAGAAGAAGAAGATAAAAGAAGATCTGAGACGAGGAGAAGCAAAGAGAAAAAGACAACAAATTCTTTCTCTCTCTTTCTTTATTTTTGTAAAAGAAACATGTATATCTCTAGAATACAACTTGCTCCCTGAGTTCGACCTCGGGAACTCTTTTCCGAGTAAAAAAATTTATATATTTGAAATGTTGGCAATAACTGGCTATACTACAACGCTATCACAATAAAATCCGGTTGTCCCATCGCCTTTCACCGTGCCTTCACCCTGTTGTGTCCTCCACCTGCCAGCAAACATGTCTCTGAATCCTGGCTCCCCTAGCCATGACTTCCTAAACTTGAAATAGGATCCAGCCAACACCTGTTCACCATTGTCCCATACCAAGGGTGTATGGTCAGAGAAGGGACGTTTAAGACCACAAACAAAGGACAACTGGAAGAGATCCATCAGCTCAGCATTGCCAAAAAACCTATCAATCTTAGACATGAGCCGATTACCATTCCTCCAAGTGAATTCAGAACCTGAAGAGGGGAATTCACACAATCCCAAAGCCTGGACCATCAACTGGAATCCAGTGGCAGAGCTGTCCACCACCCCATTGGGTCTGTCACTCCCCATCAAAATACAATTGAAGTCCCCTCCAATAAGCCAAATCGCCCCATTTACAAAATCTGCAGCCAGGCTCCAATCCTTCCATAGCTCCTGCCTCTTGCTAGGGTCATTAGGACCATACACACCTGTCACAAAGAAATCATTGTCCCCCTGTCCTCTTTTGAACCTGCAAGTCAAAAGGTGCCTAGCCACAGAAACCTCCTCCAAACGCAGCATATGCTTCTTCCACTAGATGGCAATTCCCCCAGATCTGCCATTGGAATTGATCACCACAAGGTCATTTGCAAGACCAGCTCTCATCTTCGCCCATGCCCTGTCAAATTCACTATCAATGTGTGTCTCTTGGAGGATGGCACAGTCAATCTCCCATTCTCGCAGATATCTAAGCAAAGATCCCCTCCTACTTCTATCACGCAGCCTACGCACATTCCAGGTAAGAATCCTCATTTGGGAGTCAGGTCTGTCCCCTTCTTAGCAGCAGATGCTCTGCCAACCTTCATCACAGCTGCAATGAAAGATTCATCAACTTTTTGTGTAGGGGTGTGCCTTCTTAGCCTCAGCTTGTAAGGAGGTTTCCCAAGCCTAGAAGTAGAAGGAGTCTTTGACTTCAAGTGCAACTCATCAGCCATAGGAGAGCAATGCTGCAAGTCAAAGGAGTTCACAGAGGAATCCACCAGAACAGAATCAACAGGATCACTAGTAGGAGTTTTTAGGTCCTCAGCCACTGCTTCATTAATTACATTTACTTCCACCCCTTCTTTAGCCACCACTGTAGCTTCCTCTTGGATCAGAGGTATTCCACCCACATCCTCCAGAGTTTCAGTCCTCATCTCCTCGACTCTCAAGCTCCCCACCCCATCTACCAATTCCATACTTTTAGTGTGTTCTGCCACCACCTCCTGACTAGCACAGTTTGGCTGTAAGGAAGGAGCTCTGGTTCTCAGCACCTCAGCATAAGAGGGGGGGTGATGACTTGACTCCACATCCCTGTTTGCCACACGAAAGTTTAATAGGAGCATCCAAGAGCTGCCCCGACACCTGAGAATCAGTTTATCAGGGATAGAGCCAGCCCTAAAGACATTCATCCTCACTTTCAGAGCACTGGCATCTCCTTCAGTCAGACCAACATCAACATCCTCAGCCACAGACGCGAACCCAGCGACCATATTTTCCACCACCTTCCTAGACCTCAGATGCAAAGGCAAACCTCTGATCTCAAGAGAACCAGACTTGGAAACAGCTCTTTCAGGGGGACGCTCAGGCAAAGAACCATCAAAGGGGGATACCAGCCACCAGATCACTGACAATCCACCCAATTTGCTAGTCTAAAAATAGTACTTCTCTACATCTACCACACCCACATCAAAAAGCACAAACCGCGACGGAGAGATAACTGCAATTTTCCAAGCATCAGTTGATAAGGGAAGAGATCTCACCAATTGCTGAACTCTCTCCAGGGAAAGAGTACCCATCATCACTTCCCCAATCAAAGCACCATGAAGGACCAGCTCCGCTACCTTAACATCCTCGGTCAGGGGAATCTCCGCATCCATAGTGTGCCCCCCGATAGTTGAAGGGGGGTGGAAGAGGCATCAGCGTCTCACCCCTAGGAAGAGAAGGTGCAGTGCACACCTTGCCCCCAGCACCACCACGAGACATCAGGCAGGCATCCTGCTTGTGACCAAAGCCTCCACAAGCAAGACAAAGCATTGGCCGCCGACAGGTCATCGCCAGGTGCCCCCGAAGCCAACATCTGAAACAAATCACCTTCCTTCGACTTTGACCCCAACCACCCTGATAGCCCCTCCTATCCAGAGTCCTAGCTCCATCAGACATCTAGGCGCCACGCGCATTCCTGCGCCAAGACCACGAACGCCATACCGCCCATCCATCAGAGTCATCGGCACGGGCATCAGGCCCCCTCAAGCGGTCGGCCATCCTCGCCGGAACTTCCCACCCAAAGGAGAATTCAAATTTCGCCCTTTCCCCAAACCAAGGGTTTTACCAAGAATTAGAGACACTAAATGAATTTTTTAATAGGGTAAACGTATGACAATGTGATAAAAAATGGTTTTAGCACGTAGGAAATCAAATGAGCTTTCCAATGGTATGTTGTTTGTAGAAAATAAAGTCCGTTTGGGCATTGAGTCAGCCCAAAGACTCTCTCTTGGTCATGTGAATCGGCTTGGGCCGGCCCCGTCTAGCTGGTTCACATGAACTGACTCATGGCACCTCCCCACTAATGCTCGCCATGTGTCGCACGCTTATTCACATGTGCACATGACCATGGATCACGCTTAGTTCTACTGCTCGATCACGCCTCCTTGCCCGCACGGGTCCGCCTTTGCTGTTTGATCGCAGGGGCACATGCATGGGTCGCTTGATCGAAGCCCACGCGTCTTCGCTCACCTCACGCTGTGCGCCTTTGCTCCTTGTGCTACGTGCCTCCACACCACATGCGAATGAAAAGAGAGAGAGGCTCGCAAGCTTTCCTCTCCCCCGCTCACCCTCTCTCTCTCTCTCGCTCTCACACTCTACGGTGGGTGTGATCGAAGAATGCATCGCTTGAGGTGGTGGGTGCAAAGAACGAGGCGAGGGGTGAGAGGACTTATAGAATGGGTTTTTAGGGTTGTGTAGGGTCACGAAAATTGCGGTTGTCACACCAAATTCTTTTTATTTTTCGCATGGAGTCCCCAAAACAAAACGTAAGGGCCTAGCGATTGCGTCTAGCCCCTCATTGAAGGGGAAAAATCCTAGGAAGGTCCCTACATGGGTCTCCTAGTGTGTAGAGTTTACAGAAGAGCCCTCGAAGTTTAAGAACACTTCTTGGGACTAATAAACACTATAATTAACATGTATAAATTATGATAAAGTCCCTGGAGTCTACAAAATTACAAAATGACCCTTAGAAGTTCATTTTGACATGTGAAAGTTACAGAGACCATCGTGGGGGAGTTAGAAATCCTGCGACAACCTCAGAGCCAAAAATCAATAATCTAGGGAAGGGTCTTTTCAACATAAACTTAAAGGAAGTTTAACCCTCGAAACTTAAGCTTGACTTCAATGGGGGAAAAGAAGTAAGAAATAAGCGCATAACAAACTTTAAGTGGACTAAGGTCGGTTAGAAATACGTACCCACAAAAAGCTTTGGGTACTTAAATTGCATTTTCGCCTCGGGCTCCCACCTCACCTCCTCATATCTCTGGCTCCTTAATAGAACCTTCACTAGAGGCACCTCCTTCCATCTCAATCTCTTGATGGCTCTATCCAGTATTTGTAGTGGCCTCTCTGGATAGTTCAGGTCATCCCCAACCTCTATGCTCTATTGGATTAGTTCATGGTTGGGGTCTGCAATGTAGCTCCACAGGTTGGACACGTGGAACACATAATGTATGTTGGATAGTTGGGGTAGGAGTGTAAGCTTGTAATCAACAAATCCAATCCGCTCTAGGACCTCAAAAGGTCCCACAAACCGCAGTGCTAGCTTCCCTCTCGCTCTAAACCTTTACAAGCCCTTCATGGGCAACACACGAAGGAACACGTGGTCTTCAACCTTAAACTGCACCTCCTTACACTTCCAATTAGCATAGCTCTTCTACTTGCTCCTGACAATCACCTGTGAATCTGCTTTATCATCTCCTGACTCTAGCGAATCAACTTAGGACCAACCTCCTTCTTGGTCCCAACCTCACCCCAACTTAAGGGATCTATACACTTCCGCCCATACAATGCCTCATAAGGTGCCATGCCAATGCTAGAATGGTTACTATTGTTGTATGAAAACTCCGCTAGGGTCAAGTGCTCCTCCCAGGAGCCCCTCCAATCTAATACACAGGCGCGTAGGAGGTCCTCAAGTGTCAAGATGGTACGCTCGGACTATCCATCAGTTTGGAGATGGTAGGTGGTATTGAACCTCAACTGAGTCCCCAAGGCCTGTTGAAACTCTCCTTAGAATTGTAAGGTAAAATGAGTGTCTCTATTAGATATGGACTCCTGAGGCACTCCGTGAAGACATACCACGTCTCGAATGAACTGCTTTACCAACTGTGCTGGCCTAAAGGTGACTTGGATCAGTAGGAACCATGCTGTCTTCGTCAACCTATCCATTATAACCCAAATGGCATCATGTCCTTGCTGGGTAATGGGCAAACCAACCACGAGGTCCATGGTAACACTCTCCCATTTCCACTTAGGCACGATAAGTGTCTGTAATGGTCCCGTAGGCCTTTGGTGCTTACCCTTCACCTACTGGCATATCAAGCACTGCTGGACAAACTCCCCAACATCCTTTTTCATCCCGCTCCACCAGAGGTCTCACCGCAAATCATGGTACATCTTGGTGTTCCCAGGGTGTATAGTAAAACGGGACTCGTGTGCCTCTGCCAAAAGGTCTCTCAACAATGCCTTGTCTCTAGGGACGTACAACCTTCCTCTTATTCGTAGGATCTCATCGGTAAAAGTAAAATCACTCGGATCTCTTGTCAGTACTCTATCCCATAGTGACTGTAGGTATGGATCTGTCATCTACCAGGTAATAATGCCGTCCTGGATCTCAGGTCAGATTTACCTTGTCACCATCACTAATTTATAGTGACCGTGTGGTTCATGTGGTCACCAACTACCAACCTCCTGCATCAGCTGGCAACTTGCACCTACAAACTTGCCTAACTAGTTGGTACCTTCTAGCTCAAGGCATCGACCACTACATTGGCTTTCCCTAGATGGTAGAATATGCTACAATCGTAGTCCTTTAGGAGCTCCAACCAATGTCTCTATCTCAAGTTAACCTCCTTCTGATGAAAAGGTACTTGAGGCTCTTGTGGTCTGTAAAATCTCGAAGGTCTCACCGTACAAGTAGTACCTCCATGTCTTTAAAGTGAAGACTATCGCCGCCAACTCTAAGTCATGAGTGGGGTAGTTACACTCATGGGGCTTTAGTTGCCACGATGCATAAGCGACAACATGACCCCTCTGCATGAGCACACTACCCAACCCTTGCAAAGAGGCATCCCTTTACACCACAAACTCGTTGCTGGTATCTAGAATGGTGAGTACAGGAGTTGAAGTCAACTTCTCCTTCAACTCCTTCAAGCAAGCCTCATACTCGTTGGTTCACATGAAGGGCGCATCCTTCCTAGTCAAATACGTCATAGGTCATGCAATCTAGGAAAAACCCCTAATGAACCGCCTCTAGTAACCTACTAGCCCTAAGAAATTATGTGTCTCTGTCACTATACGTGGCTTCTCCCACTTGAGTACATCCTCAACCTTGGCCAAATCCACTGCCATTCCGTCACTAGAGATCACATGCCCCAAGAAGGTAACCTACCTCAGCTAAAACTCACACTTGCTGTACTTGGTGTACAACCTATGTTGCCTCAACGTATCCAAGATCAGGTATCGGTGCTGCTCATGCTAGGGCTGATCACGAGAATAAACCAACATGCTATCAATGAATACCACCACGAACTAGTCAAAGTATGACCTAAAGACATAGTTCAACAAATCCATGAAAGTTGCAGGGGCATTGGTCAGGACAAATGGCATGACCAAGAACTCGTAGTGTCCATACTATGTCCTGAAGGCTATCTTAGAGATATCGGTCTCCCTGATCCTCAACTGGTGGTAGCCCAACCTCAAGTCAATCTTGGAGCATACTGTGGCGTCTCTCAGTTGGTCAAAGAGGTTGTCAATGCAGGCTAAAAGATACTTTCTCTTGATTGTGATGCGATTCAGTTGCCTGGAGCCGACACAAAGCCTGAGGGTGCCATCCTTCTTCTTCATGAATAGCACTGGCGACCCCCAAGTGGACGCGTTGGGTGATGGTAATGACGTGCGTGGAATGCGTTGGTTTAATTATGTCATTGTAGCATGCGTTCGCGACGTCGATTTTAGTTTAAGATTTGGATTTGGTGAGTCCAAGTGTCGATCTTAGGGAGGTGTGAAATCTGATTAGTTTTAGTTGCTTTGGTTGTCACAAAATGGTAGCGTGGTTTGCTTGTGAAAACAGAGTGAAAGAGAGAGAGAGAGAGTAGGGTTAGAGCTTGCATTTAAAACATGACAATCACTTTAAGGAGATGTGAACTACGATATAAGAAGCAACATTAACATATAGCATGCAATTAGAGTTTGTTTACAAATACAACAATAGATGAAAGCTTAAAATAGTGCAACATAAAACTAGAGTAAGAGAGAGTGCGAGGAGGAGGCGAGGCGGCCACGGCGGTGGAGGGGGGCTTCATCGGCAGCTCGACAACTCTAGGGCGGATATGGAGTGTTTGGTGGAGCTAGGAAAGGGCTAGTATTGCATGGAGAGTGTGTGAGAATTGAATGCCCTTGAATGGGGTGGTTAAGGGGGTTTATATAGTAGAAGAGGGCTTCCAAAAGAGGTATGGGTCTTTAGAGACGTCCGGGACGTTGCTAAGTCCTTTCCAAAAGCGTCACTGAAGCCCCACGCCCACCGGTCCGTGCGCCCATTCTTCTTCTTCTCAAGCCGTGCCCACGCATCCTCAGCCATCGAATTTGAGGCGTGGATCGCCATCGAACAACTGAGGACGTGCCACGTCGCCCCTTCGCCATGCCCACGGGTGTTGCCTTTGCACGCGATCTACGTGCTCGCACCATAAGCTGTCCGATCGCGCATCAACGGCTGGGATTACATGTGACCGGGTGTGCTAGATCGTGCCTCTCACATGATGAGTGCGTGTTGCAGCGAGTTTGGCCATGCAGTGGGATCGAAAGCACGTTCGCTGCTTGCGAGTGCGAGGCTTCTCCCGTTGTGCTACCTTCGTGATTACTCATAGAGGCAAAGTTGCGCGTGGGAGTCACCGACCATTGGATGGAGATCCAACGGTTAGGATTTGAAGCTGGTAGGGTGCGTGCATGTGTTGGCGAGGCCTGGTGATTCTCAGTCGTTTGATCCTTGGATCGGACGGCTTATATCATCTCCTTGTGTTGAAGTGGGGCCACTACGGTGTGTGCGCGAGGCGGATGGCACCACATGGCCAATTGTGGGCTGTTGATCATCTGATCAACAGCAAGAACTTCTTGGGCTTGTTGGGGAAGCTCTGGATGTCAGATTTAAGTGATTTCGAGTCTATTGGACTCCATTCGTTGATCTGAATCCATCTGTGCTGCCCGATTGCTCATCTAAGGCCTGTTCCAACATGCACTTGTACATATGGCCACTAAACATTGATTTATAAATAATCTTAATTCACAATGCATGCAGTGCTCCCATCCCATCATGGTATGTTATTAGTGCAGATATATCCTAAAATAAACTCTAGTTGATGGAATTATCATCATTAAATATAGAGCGATCATACCCCCATGCTCATCCCTTGCTAGTCCCTAGCAAGGTTATCCTAGCCGTTATTTTCAGCTGGAATTAGGAATTGGTTGCTTTAACATATGTTACTTGTCAACAGGAGGAAACATATACTAAGAACCTAATCCACAGAGACTAAACAACGCCCGTGTGTCTGCCAAAATGTAAACCGCCCAAGTCCTCGCTTTAAAGCATGTATATAGATATATATATTTTTTTATTTTATTATTTTATTTCTTTTTCATCTTTTCTAAATTTTTTGGATTTTTGGAGTTGAGTGTGTGTAGGCAACTTTTTACAGCTACCCAACCCACCCATAACTTGAAAAAGACTCTAAGTGCTAAGCATCTTAGTGTGAAGATTGTGATAGACTCGCTCAATGGTAATTAAAACAGACTTCGGGTTTCTACGCCCCTAGGTGACCGAAAAAAAAATGTTTGCCTAAAGGTGTATCTATCCAATCGGTAGCTTTCTCCCTACTTTTATTTTGTGCGGGGTCAACACAAGGGTGCTTCTAGTGTATATCTCCCTGGATTGCTCTACTTCCCTGCTTCTTCCTTAAGTGTTTTGGGCTTTTTCATGCATTTAGTGCTCTGGGTTCTGGACAACCAGCCAATGGGCTATTACCCACGACCACTTGCCAGCCATACTCATGCGGTGAAGTGTGGCTTATTTATCATTTTTTTTCTTTTTTTTCTTTTTCTAATTTTCTATTTCTCCTTTTTTTCTTTTTCTTTTATTGTTTAGTAGGTGGCTTCCCTGATCTAATATTTACTTAGAGGCAATAATAAAAGAGAATGGTCCTGTGGCTGGGTTCTGGACAACCGACCAATGGGCTGTTACCCATGACAACTTGCCAGCCATACCACCCTAGAAAGTTTATTAGCTACCCAATTTCTATTAGAATCTCCGAGGAGTAAGTCAGTGCAAAAATGTGTGCAGATGCTTAGACTAAAAGTCCCTTCGAGTTAGAGGGCGAGTTGATAAGTTGTATACTTATCACCCTACTTTATTGATCAGATTATGTAAATTAAGGTTGCGAGGATTCGAGGCTAAATCCACATTTTAGTGAACACCTGTGCTGATTAAGCCTGAAGGCCTAAAGACTCTAAGTGTTCAGGTTCTTCTCGTATTATTTCCTACAGTTGACAAGCTCCTAATGCCTAAGTATTCTTTCCTAATTTTCTCTCTCTCCCTCTCTTTTAATATATATATAATTCAAGCTGATAGTATGAACTCAGATAATGCAAATTACCACCTCCCCATGCTTAAGTTGGACAATGTCCTCATTGGCAATTAAATGTATGCAAGGGGCTACAGAAAGAAATCACTTGAGTGCAGTTGTGTACCTGATCAGCTTGAATCTTTTGGGTTGCCTCCCTGGAAGCTTTGAGTTTAGTGCCTTCATCTGGGCATAATGCACAAACAAGAATGGTCTGGGTCAAGAAGGTGCAGACAAAATCAGCAACACCCAAAATCAGAAGTCCACGATGCGAACTTGGTTGTGGTGGAGTCCCATCCCTAAGGGATGGGAACTCTGCAACAGATGTGACATGCATGCCCGTGTTTGTTCCTCTCTTAGTTTGTGGGCATGCAGAGAAGTTGATGTGGACTAGCGCACCCCGAATCTAAAATGTCGGACACTGAAGATGTAGGTTTTATACTCAGCTTGTGTCCCTATAAAATTGTAAACCCTCAAAGATGTATCAATTCTAGTGCATTTGGGTTGCGGGATTTCTATTCTGGTAGGACATGTAATAAAATCAAGAGTTTCATAATGAGCCCTAAAATCAAGCATGAGGTCTCTCTCCAGAGAAAGATCCATCCCTTGATCAACTAGGGTTTCATTGCCTATTCCCTCGAAGTCCTTGACCCCTAGAATATTCTCTTCAACCTCTTTCAAATCAGACTCACTGTTCGAGATTGCTTTAGAGGTAGGGCTGATTTCATCCTCTAGCTCAGATTCCTTCTCTTGGCCCTCCTCTAAATTTGTGACGGAGGTTTCAACTAATTCAAAATCGATTATTTCAAAATTACAATCCCATTCCCCATCTCCAATGTTGGATGTCTTTTCCACCGAATCACTTTCCTCAGGAAGATTAGATTTGGCTTCCACGACATCACCCCCCAAATTCTCAGTTTCCTCCTAATGTGTGTCCTCAACTCTCCTCAAATCATGTTCTGAGGAGTCCTCAATGACATCTTCTATGGACTTTTCCAACTCCTGGGGAGTATCAATGGTGGAATGAACCAATTTTGCATAAATAGGTGTAGTCCAATTGATCACGGCAAAGCCTTGCTTCACAAATTCTGTGAATGGAGTTGTTTTCAACAGTTTTCTTTAGCTCTCTTCCTCCAGTTGTAAGAACATATCCATCATGGCTTGTTGCCCTTTAATCAATTCTTGATTCTGTCTGCGTAACTCTAACTGGAGGTTATCAAGAATTGACAAGGTGTCATTCGGTTTCCCTTGGATTTCTTCCTTCAAACCAGGGCTAGGAAGGTGTGGCTGAGGATGTGTACTGGAATCTGCACTGGGGTTTAAGTTCTTGGGTGGGTCCTCTATTCTATCATTTTCAGGGTCCAATTCTTCAAGAGGAACCATTCTCTGTTTATTCCTACTCCAGAACAATTGAGGTTCTAAGTCCTCCTCCCGGTCGGATTTTCATCAGGAGACTAAATCAAAGGTTGATCATTCTTAATTTGCCTAGGTTTCTGATCATCCTTTGATTTCCATTTGTCTAGAAGACCTTCCAATCCAAAGGTCAAGTAGGAGAGATCCTTGAATTCAGATGACCTTTCTTGGTTATAGTCCTGGGAAGGGCAGTGATATAGACACATCTATTTAGGTTAAAATGCCTAATCATTCATGTTCCTAGGCTTAGATTTGCATTTCATGTTATAAATATTGCATAGCATGCATCATTCTGCATTGAGAGTAGTTGTATATATTTTAGGTTAATTATGTCCTTTTTATGGTCAGGAAAGAAGAAGATTTATTTCAGGGCCTCGAATGGATGATCGGACCGTATAGATCTAATCAGGATGACGATCGGAAGCTAATGCCTTCGAAATCGTCTAGATCGGAGTCCCATAGCATCATATGAAGTCCAAGGAAGATCAATGGCCAGGAGGGCAATGCGACATCCTTATAGGCTTCGGATGAAAAATCCGACATTACGGATGGATCCGGAGCAACGATCGCAGTCCGGCAACGCCAAAATCAACTCGATCCAAGCATCATGGCACCCTCTGCAACAGAAAGAAGAATGGATGGCCTAGATGGAGCCATGTGGCGCCATCCAGGCCACCCAACATTGGCCAGCATCATCTGTGACCTTCATTACCCCACCGCATGTGTTAAATCGTCCGCTCGACAAAGCAGACATCTTGGCGCATTGGTTGGGGTGTTGGACTCTAAGGGAGGGGTGAGGATTTGAATCCTTGTAGCCCCCCCCAATTGAGGAATTGAGTGCAGCAGCGGCAAGGCACACGTGCACGCGTGGCGTAGCACAGTGCGATAGCATGTAGCAGGGTGACAGCGCAGACCAGCCTGTACAAGTGCGCGTGGCACGGGCACGTGGAGCACGCAATGCCAATGGAGCGGGTGTCAACAGGGGTATGTGTGGATCTTCATCGACGCGGGCCTTTAGTGATGCTTGCTACTGTCACTAATGGTCTGCGCATGCCAGCAAGAGGAATTGAAGGGCGGATCTTCAACGACAGCTGCAGGGATCTGTAGCGACGTTTACGGACGTCAATACTGACCCAGATGCGAATTTGTTCTTCCTCCTCCACTATAAAAGAACCTACCCACCACCATTCCAAACCATCTCTTCCTTTCTTCCTCTTACCACCTCCAAGGCTCTAGAGAGAGCTTGTCCCAAGCCCGGGATGCTCCTCTAGAGTAGAAAACCAAATAGTTTTCCCTCCCCTCATCCCCATTCGTGGAATATCCCATGGCCGTCCTCTCATCGCCCTTCGGGAAGAAGATCCTCGCCGCGACGCTGTCTTGCCCCATCCTCCGTTCTCTCTCATCCCACTCCTCACCATCTTCCTCCAAGCGATGTCAGAGCGAGTCGTCCTCCGTGCGATTGTTGAGGGGGATTTCTCTCACCTCTTTCTATCTTTCTTTCGCTTTTGTAGTGTAGATTTTTCGCTTTCGTAGTTGTAACAAATAATTCTTTATAAATAGATGATTATTTCTCTCTCTCTCTCTTTCTCCCTCTCTCTCTTAAATTTTTGCAAGTAGATTAGCAAGAATTCATCGACCTGATCTCTTGCTTGCTAAAAATACAAAAAAAATAGAAAAGATAAAAACGACCAAACACAAATAAAAGAGAAGCATAGATTTTTATAAAACCAAACGTTCACCTCCCTATGTTCGACCTGGGACTCACTTTTCGAGTTTCGGTTATAAATTTTATTTGATCGACGAGTTTTGCGAGCTACGACGATGGGTCCTCCAAACCCCTCATTTTAATTCGCGAAACACCCTCATTTTAATTTGCGGAACATGCCTTGACCATTTTGGCGCCATTGCCTGGGAGGCAACGCTCTTTGGTTTTTCTCGCATTTTTTTCGCCTTACTTAGCTTTTATCTCACTTTTTCTCTAATCTTACTGTGATTGCAAATACTCTTTCGAGGAGGGCCAAAGCGGTTAGATAGGAGAAAAGTGCAAATGAAGGCCTTGTAAGCTTATCCCCACCACCCCCACCCATTAGTTCATTTCACCACACTAATAACTCAAACCCAAATCAACTTAGGTGCTTTTTATAAACCCTAGGATATATTTGGTTGTTTGTTTGCCACCTCCACTCATCTCACCCCCGCATATATAAAAAGAAAAAAAAATACTCTTCTCTTGTGGGATTTTCTGAAAACTACACACTTAACACCTACAACTTCTCACCCTAAGGCACACAATCACATCGATTCTACCACTTAACCGGGATCTAATGTGTGGACCTGGTACACTTAACTCAACACACACATAAGTGAGTAGAAATCTGACTAGGTTAAGACTTTTTGTATGCTTTAACTAAGTGGTGCAACAAACCAATTAGTTGAGTTGTTTGGGCCGCACCACTTAAGATTAAAATTGATTCATCAAGTAGCTTGCCACTTAGGGTTGATTTTTATGACTGAACTAGGCACTCGACATTTTATTTCTGATTTTTAAAGAAATATATCTACACCAGTGCTTTCAAAACTTGGAGTGTTCTACTAAACCTAATTGAACGAACCTAAAGATTAAACCCTAAAGGCTACTAAACAAGGTTAAACCCTAAAAGATACATCATCAAATAACCTTGTTTGTAAACCCTGGTTGTGCACGCACACACTTGAATCAATCATTAAGGGCACAACCCATTTAAAGGGCCCATCACATTCCAAGAGCACAATCATCCCAAGCCTAATTAAAATTGAGTAGATGTTGGCCTTAAGGATTGATTTGCTCTTCGGGGCTTAGACTGAGATTTTTTTCGATTAATCTGCTTCTGCTAGTCCATCTAATGTCTTGCTAGGGGAGTAGCATCAAACGACCACGGGTGGGGGGTACAGTACAGAGGTGTAAGCCAAAGGAAGAACCTTCTCCCCAGTCCCTCCTAACTGGTTGGATTGACTGGATAAAGGTAGACCAAATCATTTATAATCCCAAGATGGCTCCTAGGAGTCTGTAGGTCTTTAGGTTACCTACATAAGGACAGGTTTGGTTGATTGTATTGTAGGGTACCTTTTCTCTTCTCTATTTTCCCTCCTTTTCTACCATGTATCCTTCCACATCCTACACTCATTTCCCATCCTACCCTCCTACCACCACTTATCCGCAAATGATTACTATTTCGACTTGAGTTGTAATTACCTATCCATTAGCCGGGATAACTTTGATTGGGGGTATGAATCCGGACCTCAGTGTCCAGGGCCTAACCTTGGACAACAAGACTATGATTACCATCCTTCCCAGAGCTACAATGATTATAGATCTCGATCCTTTGATGATCAAACCAACCCGATCTACAATCAGGAAGGATATGATGATTATAACACCTACCCTCCCCAGTATTCCATTGAATATAGGTCGCTTCCATCGTTTAAACAACTTGAAATGACCTACTATCAGGGAGGGGCCCAAGAACCTTAATATCTGGACTCCCCTAGATTGAACCCAAACCCACCCAACCCTAAACAGAACTAGTCGGTTCAGGTGAACCTGATCTAGGATAGGGAGTTGGCTAATTTGAGGAACACTATACAATCTTTAGAATCTCAGCCAACACCATGCACTGAAGCATTGGAGCCTATGATAAAAATTATTAATGAACTTAATAGTTATTTATTGGATTTGCTC
This sequence comes from Thalassia testudinum, assembly GCA_037157565.1. Taxonomy (NCBI): domain Eukaryota; kingdom Viridiplantae; phylum Streptophyta; class Magnoliopsida; order Alismatales; family Hydrocharitaceae; genus Thalassia; species Thalassia testudinum. Next base: position 52,695,789 of record JAZHRO010000025.1, on the reverse strand, counting down.
CAAAATGTTAGGGATAGGGACCTGGGTGAGTTTCTTCTTGGGAAATTATCGAGGTTGAGGATGAAATTTGTGATTTCCTTAGTCAAATCCTGGGATGATTCTCAAGATGAACCCCCTTCAGGAGAGCCAATGTTAGAACCTGCTCAGGTGCCTATCGGGGAGGATACATATTCTGAGATTGGAGATGACTAGGTTGGGCTAGAGCAACCCATTGACGATGAACCGATTGATTCACCCAAGATCCCCGAGCCAGGGAGCGAGGAAAAATATGTCTCTTTGAACCAGGAAATGACAATTGATTTTGAGACATATATAAATGAGGATCATGAATTCTTTGACTCTGAGGGTGAAGAATCTCTTAGTGAAGTCTCACTTGAGTGTAAGGAAGATGATCTTGGTGAGACAAACGGGCTTGAGGAATCTAATGAACCATTTGATAGCCCGTTCATTGAAGATTTGGATTCGATTGGGGTTGACATGGAGGATATTGATCCTAATATAATAGATGATCCAATCGATAGCCCTAACCTTCAACCACACCCTAAAGAATTGAATGATGATATTTTTGAGATCACCAGACCCAAGTCAATCCTGATTCAGCCACAATTGTTGGACTTGGGTACTTTAGATGGGATGTACAACAATTTGGAGGTCTCGGAAACATTGATTTTAGAGGATAGAAATGTGGAAATGAAAATTGATGAGAACCTCATCATGAGCCATAACTAGCTCATTTTGACCTAATACAAAGGATAAAAGCTCCTACATATCTCAAGGAAAGGCTTAACTCAGAGAATTCTGAGTTTAAGAAGGAAACAAGTCATAAGGGGTAAAAATGCAATTTTACCAGTATAATCTGCATACAGGGTAATTCAGGGCCCAAACATAGGTCAAAGCAACTTAACAAGAATAAAAGTGGGATGAGATGATCTAGCAAGGGCTACAGCAATTCCAAGAAACTAAATGATAATCTGTAACCCTAAAACAACCCACTTCAATTCACGAGGTTCGAGGCAAAGTAAAAATAGAATAAACCCTCTAAAATTATAGAAAAATAATCTCTAGGGTTTAGAACCTTCAATTTGGCCTTCAGAACCCATTTTGACCTACATTGAGAACCATGCCCAATTAATAACTTAATTTGGGTTTTTGCATAAATTGACCGGTGAAACAAGGTTTAATATAGAAATGAAATTCACCATCAGATTCCTTAGGTCCTAATTAATCATGTATAAAAACTTGAGCCTAAGAAGAAACCTCCTTGACTGACTTTACACTTTGGTCCTCATATATTTACTTTTTGGCCCTCAACTTTTGAACCGTCGCATTTTGGCCCCTAACTCTCCTTCGTTCTTTGCATTCAGGTCCCCCATGCAAAACCTGCCAGCACCATGCTCCGGCGACCTTGCGCGGAGCATGGCGCCGCGCAGGGTGAGGGGGAAAGCCTGGCAAGTAAACCGGGGGTGCCCTGCGTCGTCAGCCGTCGCAGGGACACCCCCCTGGTCGCTGTAGCCCACCATACCGGCCGTGCGAACGCACGGACGGTATGGGTTTTCGTCTCCGGCCATCCTCCGGCGAGGGAGACACGTCGTCTCCCTCCGCCTTCCTCCCTGTTTTGATCCCTATAAATACCCCCCGTTGCTCCACCGACCGGGGTAGCTCGGGTCTGACGGAGAAAACCCCCAACTTTCCTCTCTTCTCTCTCCGGCAGACGCTCACCAGCTCCGGCGGTTCCTCCCCCTCCTCCTCTTCGCTCTGCCGCAATACCAGCAGCAGAGACTTCCTCCCCTGCTCTTCCTGCGCCACGCCGCACCCAGCTGGCGCCTCTCCGGCTCTCAGCTCGCCGCCGCCCCTTTCCCTGAGCATCTTCTTCTCCGGCGACAGTCGATACGACTGTCGCCCTGCTGCCCCCCCCTTCGTCCCTGCAAGTAAGCTAGAAGTACTTCCCTTCTTCTCCTCTTTCTTTCCCCGCTTTCAATTTGTTCAATTAAGCCCTCGACCGACCCTGACCATCGTCACCCCCTTCGTCTCCGGCCACCCTCCGGCAAGATGCTCCCATCGCTCCACAGCCTCACACACCTCGCCGACCCTCACCGAACCTCCGCCTCATCACACTGAGCACCCCCCACCCCTCCACTGCCACTCCACACCTCCGTAACGCTCCCCCGAACAAACCCATTCCTCCGGTTGCAGTCCAACCTAGGGCTGCCGCCAGACACCACCTTGCGGCTTGCCGCGCAGCTCCACACCTTCGCCGTGCCACGGCGAAGGTTCCCCAGTGGTTTGATCAGGCCGAGAGGCCATATTCGTGTCCGACAGGTTTTGAGGTTCGACCGCCATTAACGCACATTGAAGCAGCTTCTCCCGCGCTCCAGGCTTGAGGACTCCAGGTCTCCAGCTGCTGCAGATTACGGGGAGTCTTGCGAAGACAGCCAGCCAGCAACCGACGCAATTCGAAGCCGCAGCTGCAGAAGCTAGGCCGCGGTCTCCCAGCAGGTGCACGCGAGGAGAGGCCTCCGTTTAGTCCCACATCGGCACAGGTGAAGAAGAAGGATCGCGGAAGAAGAAGGAAGCTGAGGGAGACACTGTAGCAACAGGCAGTTTAAGTCGTCTGATTTGGAAATCAGACGACGTCCTGAAGGAAAAAGAAGAAAGAAGGAGGGGCGACGTCCTGACTGGAAAAAGAAAAGAAGAAAGAAGGAGATCTGAAGAACAACAGAAGAAGGCGAGGCAGAGGAGAACACAAAAGAACAAGGGAAGAACTGAAAGAAGAAGAACAAAGAAGAAAGAAGAGCATCACCACTGCAGAAGAAGAAGATCACCTCTGCAGACAAAGAAGAAGAAGATCTGAGACGAGGAGAAACAAAGAGGAAACAACAAATCCTTTCTCTCTCTTTCTTTATTTTTTTTGTAAAAGAAACATGTATATCTCTAGAATACAACTTGCTCCCTGAGTTCGACCTCGGGAACTCTTTTCCGAGTAAAAAAAATTTATATATTTGAAATGATGGCAACAACTGGCTATACTACGACGCTATAACAATAAAACCCGGTTGTCAACTCAAACGAGCCGCCACCATTTTTGGCGCCGTTGCCGGGGAGCAACGGCTATTCTAGAGGTAAACATTCCTGTTTCTTTTTAATTTCTGATAATCTCCTCTCTTTTGTGCAGAAAACTACAGGAAATCAAGAAGACAAGCAACCGCACAACAACCACTCCGAGGACAGGTAAATTTTTCCTCTCGCTATTAACCCCTAAACTCTAAAGAGGAAAAAAAGAAAAGAACAAGCAATATAGGGCTAACCTGTCTTCCATACTTAGTAACCATAAAAGTTGCATGTTTTCAACTCATTATTCCTGCACACTATTAAGGGTATTTAAGGGCTAACACATTCTTGCTTGAGCCCTAATTACCCAACAGAGAACTAACTGGACCAAGTAGAGCCAACATAAGATTCAACATTAGGGTTTTAGAGACACACTACTTAAATCAAGAATGGAGAAAATCCAAAAGAAGTGTGCCTAAACCATTGATTGAAAATACCTATTCAAAAGAAAACCTAAAACAATTGGCTCTCTAAACACCTGAACCCTAAAAGACAAGACATAAAAGCTCTCAAAGAAAACAAGAGGTAAAGTTGACCCCTTTGGTCAACCAACCTTAAATTAGGTCACTCTTTGCACTTAAAAGACTAAAGTTCAAGTGAAACCTTAAGCACCCTGATCTTAAAATTGGTAGACTTAAGAGGTCAAGATCCCCATTCTGGTCTACCTGGAACCGCAGTGACAAGAGAGGTCGGGTGGGGGAAACCCTGTAACCCGTGGGGACGCTCTACCGTGTAGGGGTCTTCGCGGGACTCTCCCTCTCTGGCTGCCCAGGTAATTCTCAGGTGGACGATCTTTCTGATCAAGGGGTCCATCTGCCTCGCACCTCTATAGTCACCCAACACATTTTTGGGTGCCTTGATTGGGTCCAGCACCTTCTAAACTTACCTCTTCCAACAGTGCATGTACGGAAGGAGGTCCCTAAGACCACCCTTAAGACCTCCTTTAGAAATTCGCTCTCGTCAAGGCCAAGCCTCGACGCCCGTGTTTGTGCAGAAACACCCTCACATTATTCTCTCTTCTGATTCAGAACCAAGTTCTTCTTCTTCCCCCATCATGGCTCAGCCAGTTGAGGAAGAAAATAATCTGGAACATCAGCTCCAGCGACTCAATGACCTCTTCCAAAACTTCGTGCACCCACCACAGCGTCCTATGATGCGGGACCACTACAATCCTGCTGCGGTGGCCATTGAGCCTCGAGTCAGAATCCCGACTGGAGGACTTGATTCTGAATTAAAGCCCAATATGATTCATGCTATACCTAAATTCCATGGGCTTAATTCTGAAGACCCCTTCCAGCACATCAAACAGCTAAAGCATCTGGCCCACACTTTTGGATCAGATGCGCAAAATCAGGATATTCTTCTCATGAAGATGTTCTCCTTTTCTCTTATGGACAAGGCCGCCCATTGGTATCAAACTCAGACCCGGCCGATCAACACTTGGGAAGAACTTCAATCCGAGTTTTTGAAAAAGTTTTTTCCCGTTGGTCGGACCAACGCCTTGCGCCATCAGATTACACACTTCACTCAACAATCAGGAGAACCTCTTCATGAGGCATGGGATCGTTTTCAGGATCTCATGAGGAAGTGCCCCCATCACGGAGTTCCTAAATGGGAACAAGTCCAATCTTTTTACCAGGGACTCCGTGAGGACATCCGCCTTTTCGTCAATGCAACTTGCGGAGGAAACATCATGGGTCAACATGAAGACACCGTATGGGAGATTCTCGAAAACATGTGCGAGAACTCCATCAACAATGACTCCATGGGATTATTCGACAGGACGAATACCCGCGCAGCGACGAATCTTAAAGGAGCACATGAGACGCAGGGCCTGTCCGCATCAGTCGACCTGGAATTAATGGCCAGTCGATTGGACAAGGTCTCAATCATTGAAAAGAAGGTGGATGAGCTGACTCAGCACTTGCAGCGAGCCACCTCCGCACGTAACTCCTTTGCACAACCTCCTTCCACACAGGAGACTGTGCAAAACATCCTCCACCGATCTTCCCCTGGGATGGATCCATATCCATCCCCATCTGATTCTTGGATTGGAGGATCATCCGATCCTTTCTACACCAGCCGGGGGAACTCCATTCCCCCTTTCCCTGATTCTCAGGAGGTTCCTCAGACCTGCGAGGACCTCAACGCCATCCAGAACGACCCATTCTCCAACACTTACAACCCTGGATGGCGAAACCATCCCAATTTTCAGTGGGCGGGAAATTCCCAAACCCAAAGACCACCTTTTCAGTCCCGCCCACAGCCCTCTCGTCACTACCAGCCGCCTCAGCCTCGGCCCAACCCTACTTATCCATCAGGGCCAAATCAAGATCAAATGTCCTTAATCCTTCAGACTCTGGCTGACATTCAAAAAATGAATGCGGCTATTCAGAAACAGCACAAGGACGAGCTTACAGAAGTTAAAACTCAACTGGCCCAGTTGGCAAATTCTCGCCAACCAGGCACACTCCCTTCCCAACCTCTTCCTAACCCAAATAACGTGCCAACCCAGAAGCGCGTTATGAATCCAAATTTAGGCCACGCCCAATGGATTTATCAGGCTCCTACTGCCCCATCTCCAGACGAGATGGAAGCCTCAACTTCTTATGCGGGATTTCAGCAGCAGCCACCCCTCCTACCAAACCCAAACCAAAATCAGGCCGGATTAAATTCTGTAACAACACGTAGTGGTAAAACAACTCAAGACCCGCATTATCCAAACCACTCCAAGCCTGATAACCATGACCCTAGGATAGTTATCCAAGGTACCGCTGTTCCAGATCCACAACCTGGACCTATCCTAGAAGAACCAACCAAGATCCCGTTTCCCGAGGCCCTGACCAAGGGAAAGAAGACCACCAAACCCGTGGCCCCTGAGGAGGACCTGGTCAAGCTCTTTGAGCAGGTCCACATAAACATCACCTTGATGGATGCAATCCGCCACGTACCAGCTTACGCACGATTTCTAAAGAATATATGTACACCCCAGCGTAAGCCGCGAACCAAGGGAGGGAGCCCAATTGTTCTGTCAGAGCAAGCCAGCTCTGTAATCCTTAGTAGACTCCCACCCAAGGCAAAAGATCCTGGAACTCCCCTGATTTCCTGTAAGATAGGTGGTACCCAATTTGATAGAGCATTGTTAGACTTGGGTGCATCCATAAACCTGATACCCACATCCTTACTTGACCATCTAGAAGAATCTGAGCTGAAACCAACCGAGGTGACATTACAATTAGCAGATCGATCTATAAAGTCACCAAAAGGGATTCTCGAGGATGTTATCGTGAGAGTGCGGGATTTCTATTTTCCAGTGGACTTTATAGTCTTAGATATGGATGCACCTGAGAACCCTAGGGATACACCAATCATTCTAGGGAGACCTTTCTTGGCTACTGCTAGAGCCAACATCAGCTGTGAGGAGGGCCAAATAGAGCTTAAGTTTGGAGATCAAACACTAAAAATTGATATATTTAAGGCCCAACAAGGAATTAATTGCGGCGTCATCGAACAAATTTGTGACATCAAGACTTTGGTTGATGAATCACACCTCCAGAATGACTCGATTATGCCTCATCAACCACAGAAGGATCTTGACCCGCAAACAGAGGAGTCGAATCCAGATATGAACAACCCAGTAACTCCCACCCTTGAACCTCACATCTATACTGAACCACCCGCTGCTGCTGAAAACCCCATCCTCGAACTGAAACCCCTTCCTGCTCACTTGAAATACGTCTTTTTGGGTTCTAATCAGACCCTTCCTGTGATTATCAATTCCAACCTCAGTCCTGAACAGGAATCCCGTCTGATTGTTGTCCTCCAGCAACATCGCAGAGCCATCGGATGGACTCTCGATGATTTGACTGGAATAAGTCCCTCTTATTGTACTCATCATATCTATTCAGAAGAGGGCACACGACCTTCTCGTGAAATGCAGAGACGCTTAAACCCCAATCTGCAGGAGGTCGTGAAAAAGGAGATCATCAAATGGTTAGATGCCGGAATCATCTACCCGATCTCCGATAGTCGTTGGGTGAGCCCAATTCAGGTCGTGCCCAAGAAGGCAGGACTCACCACTATAACGACTGAGACCGGAGAAATCATTCCTACCCGATTAGCCAACTCGTGGAGAGTCTGTATAGATTACCATCGACTCAATTCCTCCACGAAGAAGGATCATTTCCCACTACCCTTCATTGATCAAATTCTCGAAAAACTAGCGGGAAATAGGTTCTTCTGCTTTCTTGACGGGTACTCCGGTTATAACCAGGTGGCAATCCATCCTGAGGACCAAGAAAAGACCACGTTCACCTGCCCCTTCGGAACATACGCTTTCCGAAGGATGCCTTTCGGTCTTTGCAATGCACCCGCTACTTTTCAGCGATGCATGCTTGCCATATTCTCAGATATGGTAGGTGATTATCTGGAAGTCTTCATGGATGACTTTTCAGTTTTGGAAGCATCGTTCGACGATTGCCTCCAACACTTGGTCCAGATACTCAGGCGGTGCATCGATGTGAATTTGGTTCTTTCCTGGGAAAAGAGCCATTTCATGGTGCCTGAGGGAATTGTCCTGGGACACTCAATTTCGGAGAAAGGTATCCAAGTGGATCGAGCTAAGGTTAATCTGATTTCTCACCTTCCTATGCCTAGCTCGATCAGGGACATCCGATCCTTTTTAGGGCATGTCGGTTTTTATCGACGATTTATCCCTGATTTTTCAAAAATCGCACGTCCCCTGACCACTCTTCTCTCCAAGGATGTTCCCTTCGAAATTTCCAAGGAATGCACTCAAGCATTTGAAATCCTGCGTGACCGAGTCACCCAAGCCCCGATCCTACAGTCCCCTGATTGGTCTCAACCCTTTGAGATCATGTGTGATGCATCCGACTTCGCTGTAGGAGCGGTTTTGAGACAGAAAATTGACAAGAAACCTGTGGTCATTTACTACGCCAGCAAAACACTCAATGAGGCTCAGCGTAACTATACGGTTACTGAGAAAGAGCTGCTAGCTGTATTATTTGCCCTAGAAAAGTTCAGATCGTACCTTCTGGGTTCCCGTGTCATCATATACTCGGATCACACAATTGTGAGGCATCTCCTTGCAAAGAAGGACGCGAAACCTCGATTAATCCGATGGATCTTGCTGTTGCAAGAATTTGACCTTGAGATTCGCGATAAAGCGGGAAAGCAAAACGTGGTAGCTGATCACTTGTCCCGTCTTCCTTCTGAAATAATTGACCCTTCCGGACCCATCACTGAGCATTTTCCCGATGAGCACCTGCTGACTATTGGTACTAGCCTTCCATGGTTTGCTAATATAGTAAATTACTTGGCATCTCATCAGACCCCGTCCGATTGGCCGAAGGCCAAGAAAGACAAATTACGCTCCGATGCCAAGTATTACATTTGGGAAGACCCGTACCTCTTCCGCATAGGTGCCGATCAGATCATCCGGAGATGTGTCCCGGAAGGGGAATTCAACAATATCCTCTCTTTCTGCCATGACCAGGCATGCGGTGGCCATTTTGCCGGGCATAAAACCGCATCAAAAGTCCTCCAGTGCGGCTTTTACTGGCCCACACTGTTCAAAGACGCATACAATCACTGCAAGGCATGCAGTCGCTGCCAGACTTTGGGCAACATGAGCCATCGCGACATGATGCCTATGCAACCGATTCTAGTATGCGAAATCTTTGATGTTTGGGGGATTGATTTTATGGGCCCCTTTCCTGTTTCGGATGGTTTCGAATACATTCTGTTGGCTGTGGACTACGTGTCCAAATGGATCGAAGCCATACCGACCCGAACCTGTGATCACAAAATCGTTCTCAAATTCATTCATCAACACATTTTCTCAAGGTTCGGGATTCCTCGTGCAATAATCTCTGATGGGGGGACCCATTTCACAAATGCTCAGTTTAGGTCACTGATGACCAAATACGGGGTGTCTCACCGAATCTCTACTCCTTACCACCCCTAAACTAATGGTCTAGCTGAGCTGTCCAATCGGGAGATCAAGAAAATCCTGCAAGTCACTGTTCGACCTGACAGGAAGGACTGGTCGTCCCGACTTCCGGAAGCATTGTGGGCCTATAGGACCGCCCACAAAACCCAATTGGGCATGTCTCCCTTTAGACTGGTGTACGGAAAGGCATGCCACCTTCCCGTCGAACTGGAGCATAAAGCCTATTGGGCAGTACGGAACTGTAATCTAGATCTTTCCAAGGCTGGGACTCACAGAAAACTCCAAATCAGCGAGATCGATGAATTACGCCTAGACGCGTACGAGAACTCGCAAATCTACAAGGAGCGGGTTAAAGCCTTCCACGACAAACACATCTCGAGAAAGATCTTTCATCCTGGTCAAAAGGTCCTACTCTTTGATACCCGACTCAAACTCTTCCCAGGAAAACTGAGATCTAAGTGGGTCGGGCCATATTTGTTCCGACAGGTTTTTGGAAATGGAACAATCGAAATCAGTCCACTCAGCCATGATTCTGAACCTTTCATCGTGAACGGTCAGAGACTCAAGCCGTTCATTGATGTAACTTCTACTGATTTGGCTGAGGCATCTTATATCCTCCTTTCCCCTTGAGCTTATTGCGCCCAGCCGATGGCATAAAACTCAGCGCTTAACGGGAGGCAGCCCGTCATTCTCTTTGAAAACCTGAAACTTGTTCTGACACCTTTTAGCACTCGAAGTTCACCCTTGTAGACAGCCGACCCCAACTCAGATGCTTGCATCTGGGATTTGAAATCGTCCGCAAAAATTCAACCCGACCCATCCACTCATCCAAATTTCTGTCTTAAGGAATGAATTAAGACCCCCTAGGTTACAATGAGGACATTGCAAATCTTAGGCATGGGGGGGTATGAAAGTGCAAACTTGTAAGAAAAGGTTTCAAACAAAAAAATTCACATATGCCAAAAACACCATAAAAATTAAAAAATTTTTCGAAAAAGAATAAGAAGAAAAGAGGAGAAGGAAATTTTGTGAAGGAGAAAAGAAACAAAATGAAAAAGGAGCACAAAATTATGAGAAAAGGTGATAGTCATTAGTAAGGAACTAAGGAATTAACCTAAGTTCTAGACCTCATTCAAGAAAATAACTGAAAAGTGCACAATGAGATTAGTAAGAATGCAAACCTTAGGCATTCTTGAATAGACTCTTAGTACCCATTAAGATCTGGACACTCCTCAAGAGGTTGAGGAAAATGAAAAGCTGAAGTATTAGGTCTAAGGCTTAGGGAGTATTCGGCCTCGTTAACTAATTTTTGGTTTACGGGACTCAGTAACCTAAGCACCCTAACCTCACACACAGCCTGGTTCAGTAAGCGTAAAAATCAGAATCACGCAGAAGCGTCGCAAAATTCTGAAAAGAACACCTAGAATAGGAGCGGCCGATCAACACAAGTTGATTTGGACGAGTTCCCAGTGCGGAGAGGCGGGAAATCCCCTCGAAGATGCGTAACAAAATATCATCTCCTCGGTGCTTGTCTCTTAGGATATTTACATATCCTACTGGGGGCATGTAAGCACTCTACTGGTTCAGATTCCATGGATGGCATTATCTCGAAATGTCAATTGCCAGGGTCTGGATTCGGCCACGGAACACCATGGATGGGATTATCTCGAAATCTCAATAGCCAGGGTTCCGGGGGTTGCCATGGGCGGTGCTATCTCGAAGGAACCCTTGAGGATTGATAATGGGAGCAAGGAATCTGATACAGACCGTGTTGAAAAGCCAATCCTAGGCTAGAACTAAAAAGAAAAAGAGAGAGAAAACTCTCCAAACAGAAAAACTTTCTATCTCTCTCTTACAAAACGCACTGCGAACTGAGCCAGGGCTAAAATCATTTCAAGCACGGGTGCTTTAACCACAAAGTCCAATAAACCCTAGGTTAGTTCTTGTGGACCTTAAAAACTTTTGCTAAAGACTGAGGCTAAGGCTAGACAGATTTGGATCTTGATTGGTACTGGAGTACCTTTTAGGCCTATGGTCAGCATTCTAACCTAATCTATGCTCAAATAAAAAAGGCACTTATCTAAAACTATTAAAAACTTCATGGTCTAGAATAAGGGTTGAAACCTTAAGTTTTTGCTAAGGGACTAGCAAAAGCTAGGCATGGGGGTATGATGAGAACCTCATCATGAGCCATAACTAGCTCATTTTGACCTAATACAAAGGATAAAAGCTCCTACATATCTCAAGGAAAGGCTTAACTCAGAGAATTCTGAGTTTAAGAAGGAAACAAGTCATAAGGGGTAAAAATGCAATTTTACCAGTATAATCTGCATACAGGGTAATTCAGGGCCCAAACATAGGTCAAAGCAACTTAACAAGAATAAAAGTGGGATGAGATGATCTAGCAAGGGCTACAGCAATTCCAAGAAACTAAATGATAATCTGTAACCCTAAAACAACCCACTTCAATTCACGAGGTTCGAGGCAAAGTAAAAATAGAATAAACCCTCTAAAATTATAGAAAAATAATCTCTAGGGTTTAGAACCTTCAATTTGGCCTTCAGAACCCATTTTGACCTACATTGAGAACCATGCCCAATTAATAACTTAATTTGGGTTTTTACATAAATTGACCGGTCAAATAAGGTTTAATATAGAAATGAAATTCACCATCAGATTCCTTAGGTCCTAATTAATCATGTATAAAAACTTGAGCCTAAGAAGAAACCTCCTTGACCGACTTTACACTTTGGTCCTCATATATTTACTTTTTGGCCCTCAACTTTTGAACCGTCGCATTTTGGCCCCTAACTCTCCTTCGTTCTTTGCATTCAGGTCCCCCCTGCAAAACCTGCCAGCACCATGCTCCGGCGACCTTGCGCGGAGCATGGCGCCGCGCAGGGTGAGGGGGAAAGCCTGGCGAGTAAACCGGGGGTGCCCTGCGTCGTCAGCCGTCGCAGGGACACCCCCCTGGTCGCTGTAGCCCACCATACCGGCCGTGCGAACGCACGGACGGTATGGGTTTTCGTCTCCGGCCATCCTCCGGCGAGGGAGACACGTCGTCTCCCTCCGCCTTCCTCCCTGTTTTGATCCCTATAAATACCCCCCGTTGCTTCACCGACCGGGGTAGCTCGGGTCTGACGGAGAAAACCCCCAACTTTCCTCTCTTCTCTCTCCGGCAGACGCTCACCAGCTCCGGCGGTTCCTCCCCCTCCTCCTCTTCGCTCTACCGCAATACCAGCAGCAGAGACTTCCTCCCCTGCTCTTCCTGCGCCACGCCGCACCCAGCTGGCGCCTCTCCGGCTCTCTGCTCGCCGCTGCCCCTTTCCCTGAGCATCTTCTTCTCCGGCGACAGTCGATACGACTGTCGCCCTGCTGCCCCCCCCCTTCGTCCCTGCAAGTAAGCTAGAACTACTTCCCTTCTTCTCCTCTTTCTTTCCCCGCTTTCAATTTGTTCAATTAAGCCCTCGACCGACCCTGACCATCGTCACCCCCTTCGTCTCCGGCCACCCTCCGGCGAGATGCTCCCATCGCTCCACAGCCTCACACACCTCGCCGACCCTCACCGAACCTCCGCCTCATCACACTGAGCACCCCCCACCCCTCCACTGCCACTCCACACCTCCGTAACGCTCCCCGAACAAACCCATTCCTCCGGTTGCAGTCCAACCTAGGGCTGCCGCCAGACACCACCTTGCGGCTTGCCGCGCAGCTCCACACCTTCGCCGTGCCACGGCGAAGGTTCCCCAGTGGTTTGATCAGGCCGAGAGGCCATATTCGTGTCCGACAGGTTTTGATGTTCGACCGCCATTAACGCACATTGAAGCAGCTTCTCCCGCGCTCCAGGCTTGAGGACTCCAGGTCTCCAGCTGCTGCGGATTACGGGGAGTCTTGCGAAGGCAGCCAGCCAGCAACCGACGCAATTCGAAGCCGCAGCTGCAGAAGCTAGGCCGCAGTCTCCCAGCAGGTGCACGCGAGGAGAGGCCTCCGTTTAGTCCCACATCGGCACAGGTGAAGAAGAAGGATCGCGGAAGAAGAAGGAAGCTGAGGGAGACACTGTAGCAACATGCAGTTTAAGTCGTCTGATTTGGAAATCAGACGACGTCCTGAAGGGAAAAGAAGAAAGAAGGAGGGGCGACGTCCTGACTGGAAAAAGAAAAGAAGAAAGAAGGAGATCTGAAGAACAACAGAAGAAGGCGAGGCAGAGGAGAACACAAAAGAACAAGGGAAGAACTGAAAGAAGAAGAACAAAGAAGAAAGAAGAGCATCACCACTGCAGAAGAAGAAGATCACCTCTGCAGACAAAGAAGAAGAAGATCTGAGACGAGGGGAAACAAAGAGGAAACAACAAATCCTTTCTCTCTCTTTCTTTATTTTTTTTGTAAAAGAAACATGTATATCTCTAGAATACAACTTGCTCCCTGAGTTCGACCTCGGGAACTCTTTTCCGAGTAAAAAAAATTTATATATTTGAAATGATGGCAACAACTGGCTATACTACGACGCTATAACAATAAAACCCGGTTGTCAACTCAAACGAGCCGCCACCATTTTTTGGCGCCGTTGCCGGGGAGCCACCAAAAATCTAGGAAGCTAATTCTGAGGGAACTTTGATTTTGGATCTAAGGGTTCCTGTTGACCTAAAACCACCTACTTTCTACCAGGACCCTTACGATATCTTTCACATGCAACCCAAGCTTGAAATAATTGATTATTTTTCTGAGCTAAACATTAAGTGGACATTTGAACCTAGTGAAGCAAATCTACACATTGCCTGCCACTTTAGTCTTGGGTTGCACACCACCAAACCACAGGACCGGCCCCGCAAACATAGAGATCTTAGGTTATGGGTGATTTTCATCCAGAACCTTAGAACCACTCGACCCTGGGGCATGGGTCTGCACCAAAACTTGGTCCACATCTGTGGACATATTCTGTTGGTGGGTCTGAGGATCAATATTTTTATTTTGATTCTGACCCGCACTTGTGAATTCTTAATTTCTTCTTTGTGTGTATATTATGCCTACACACATTAAATTTAGCACGTGTCTATATTCACGTTCTCTACGAAGCTGACCGAATTTCTCACGATGTTCAGGTGATATTCTATTTACTCCACCCTTTTCATGCCTTTATTTTTACAATGAGGACATTGCATCATTTAGGCATGGGGCGTGGATAATTAATTCCTGAAATCATTTTGTTAACTCCATAGAATTTCTTTTAGTTTCTTTAAAAAAATAATTGAAAATTCAAAAAGATAAAAAAAAGAAGAATTAAGAAAACAAAACTTAGGCATTTGGAAGTTATTAACTTTAGGAAATGATACGAGAAGACCTAAACACTTAGACTCTTCAAGTCTAATGGCTTAATTAGCCCAGGTGTCCACTCGAATGTGGACTTAGTCTTGAGTCCTCGCCAAGTAATTCTATTTTAATTGGTCAATAAATTGGGGTGATAAGTATACGACTTATCAACCTGCCTTCTGATTTGAGGGGACTTTAAGCCTAAGCATCTACACACTTTCTGGACTGACTCACTTTTCGGTGGTTTCTTCAAAAATTGGGTAGCTAATGAACTATCTAGAGTGGTATGGCTGGCAAGTTGTCGGTGGTAATAGCTCATCGGTTGGTTGTCCAGAGCCCAGCCACAAGACCATTTTCGTTGTACTGCCTTTAGGTAAATCTTAGATCAGGGAAGCCACCTACTTAAAAAGAAGAAAAGAAAAAGAAAAACAAATAGAAAAAGGAGAAAAAAAAATCACACTTCACCACATGAGTATGGCTGGCAAGTTGCTGTGAGTAACAACCCATTGGCCAGTTGTCTAGAGTTCAGCTCACAAAAATGCACAATAATTTCCAAAACACTTAGAGAAGAAGTAAGGAAGTAGAATAAATCGGGGAGATATACATTGGGTTCGCCCTTGTGTTGACCCATAAAAAAAAGTAAGGAGAAAGCTACCATTTGAAAAGATAAACCTCTAGGAAAAGTCACCTAGGGTCGTAGAAACCCGAAATCTATTTTAATGGTCGCCTAGTGAGTCTTTCACTTTTTTCACTAGATGCTTAGCACTTAGAGTCTTTTTCGAGTCTTGGGCGGGTCGGGTAGCCATAAAAAGTTATCCCGTAAGTCTCAAACTCCAAAAGTCCAAAAAAAATAAGAAAAGAAGAAAAATAAAAAAAATGTATCTTCCCTTTTCAAATAAAGCGAGGATATAGGCAGTCTGCATTCTAGCAGACACCCAGGTACTATTGAGTTTTCATAGTTTAGGACCTTAGCTGAAATTTTCTATTGTTAATAAACGACTTAGGCCTAAGTGATCTAATCCTAATTTTGTTTTTATACATAGCACGTAGTTTAATTTTCCTAGGGACTAGCAAAAGATAGGCATGGGGGTATGATATAGACACATCTATTTAGGTTAAAATGCCTAATCATGCATGTTCCTAGGCATAGATTTGCATTTCATGTTATAAATATTGCATAGCATGCATCATTCTGCATTTAGAGTAGTTGTATATATTTTAGGTTAATTAGGTCCTTTTTATGGTCAGGAAAGAAGAAGATTTATTTCAGGGCCTCGGATGGACGATCGGACCATACGGATCTGATTAGGACGACGATCGGAGGCTAACTCCTCTGAAAGCATCTAAATCAGAGTCTCATAGCATCATATGAAGTCCGAGGAAGATCAACGGCCAGGAGGGCAATGCGACATCCTTACAGGGTTCGAATGAAAAATCTGATCATACGGATGGATCCAGAGCGACGATCGTAGTCCGACAACGTAGAAATCAACTCGATACAAGCACCGTGGCAGCCTATGCAACAGAGGAAGAATGGACGGCCTAGATGGCGCCATTTGGTGCCATCTAGGCCACCCAACATCGGCCAGCATCATCTGCCACCTTCGTTCCCAGTCATTGGATCTCGATCCAATGGCTGAGAAGCTCTCCCCCACCGCAAGAGTTAAATCATCTGCTCAACAAAGCAATGTCTTGGCGCATTGGTTGGGGTGTTGGACTCTAAGGGAGGGGCATGGGTTCGAATCCCTGCAGTGCCCCCCAATTGAGGAATTGAGTGTAGAAGAAGTAAGGCACGCATGTGCACACGGCACAACGCAGCGCGATAGCGCGGAGCAGGGCAATAGCGCGAACCAGCCTGTGCAAGCACGTGCGGCACTAGTGCATGGAGCGTGTAGTGCCAGCGGAGCGGGTGCCAGTGGGGGTATGCGCGGATCTTCAGTGATGCGGGCCTTTAGTGATGCTTGAAGCTATCACTGATGGTCTGCGTACGCTAGCAAGAGGAATTGAAGGGCGGATCTTCAGCGACAGCTGCAGGGATCTGTAGCGACATTTATAGACGTCAGTAGTGACCCATATGCGAATTTGTTCTTCCTCCTCCACTATAAAAGGACGTACCCACTATCATTCCAAACCATCTCTTCATTTATTCCTCTCACCACCTCCAAGGCTCTAGAGAGAGCTTGTCCCAAGCCCAGGATGCTCCTCTAGAGTAGAAAACCAAATAGTTTTCCCTCCCCTCATCCCCATTCATGGAGCATCCCATGGCCGTCCTCTCACCGCCCTTCGGGAAGAAGATCCTCGCCACGACGTCGTCCTGCCCCATCCTCCGTCCTCCTTCGTCTCGCTCCTCACCACCTTCCTCTAGGCAATGTCAGAGAGAGTCATCCTCCGTGCGACTGTCGAGGGGGATTTCTCTCACCTCTTTCTTTCTTTCTCTTTCGTAGTGTAGATTTTCCACTTTCGTACTTGTAACAAACAATTCTTTATAAATAGATGATTGTTTCTCTCTCTCTCTCTTTCTCCCTCTCTCTCTTAAATTTTTGCAAGTAGATTAGCTAGAATTAATCGACATGATCTCTTGCTTGCTAAAAATACCAAAAAAATTAGAAAAGATAAAAATGATCAAAAACAAATAAAAGCAAAACATGAATTTTTATAAAACCAAATGTTCGCCTCCCGACGTTCGACCCGGGACTCACTTTTCGAGTTTCGATTATAAATTTTATCTGATAGACACGTTTTGTGAGCTACGACGATGGGCCCTCCAAACCCCTCATTTTAATTCGCGAAACATGCCTCGATCAGGTAGGGATCTTGGTGTTCTCCTAGAGTGTAGGTCCCATCAAAGTGGTTAGTGAGTAGGTAGGACCTAACTGGAGAGTTGTCATGAGGCAAATCGAGATAAGGATACCCAAGGTTTGGATCGTACCCCTGGGTGGGTGGGTTGGATGTATCCCAATAAGAGGTTGGTGCGGGTTGGTTATAATTGGGATAGTTGAGGCAAGGGGGGTATTTTGAGTTATATCCCCAACTAGGTGGTTGGTTATCCCAAGTAAGCTGTGCATATGGTCTACCTGGGTTAGAATACAAATCATGTTGGGGATAGTTTGGGTAAGATGAATAGGCATTGAAATCCATGGTTGGGAAGAGGTGGAGGGGTGAGAGAAGAACAAGTGAGAGAAGTGTGTGTGCACAAACAATCAAGCAAGTCTAGTACTTATGGTGTAGACCTAGGTGACCTAAAAAGCCTTGGATGGAATAATTAAACTTGCAAGTACTTAACCTCCCTTCCCAAAGTTAATCTGGCTAGGTTGATTATGAGGGAATTGAGGGGAAGGTTCTTCCTTTGGCTTGTGCCGTCGGTTCCGTAGACCCCACAACCGCGGTCGTTTGACACTTCCCTGCAGCCTAGACACTATATTCCACGATAGGAATTAAGGCTAAGCACTTGACAAACCCAATTACTTCTCCGGGACTTAGATTGGTCCTTCCTAGGGCATGTCTAATCGATTTTAATGAGGGCTAGGTCAGTGCTTGTTTTGAGGATATGTGATAAGGCATCCTCTTAGTTAGTCCAATTGAGTGTGTATGTCCACTTAACAAAACATGGTTCTCAAGCAAGGATTTTAGGATGTGGTGTCTTTTAATGATTTATCCTTGCTTTAATGCTTTTTAGGTTTGAAGTTCCTTAATGTTTTCAAACAAGGTTCAAGTGGGCACACAAAGTTTTGCACACAACGAGTGAGTCGATTTCCTTTAGAATGATGTGGTGGTAGAAAAATAATCCTAGTGTATTCACCCTAGTGTCCATACAGTTCTACTAGGTGAGTTGGTTTTAATTATGGTGAGTGGTGCAGCCCAAGTCAAGTCATGGTGGCTTCACAAACACCACTTAAATGAAAGAAGAACACTCCAAAAAGATTATCTCTTCGAGAATGTTAGAGTGTAATTTTTTTGTTGGGTGATGAGTTTGGAATGTGGGTCAAGTAGGCATTCACCATGACAATTTTGAATTTTTATTTTTTTTGTATTTTTTTAAGAAAAGAAACACTCAATGGGTGGAGTGATACTCACAAAAAGTCTTCACAACACTTTACTCCGTATCTACCTTCTTGGATCGCTCTCCTTCGTCGCTCAAGTGCCGAGTTCCTGCAATCAACAAGTAGAGAGGGGAAAGCGAGCCAGAAAATGTGATTAGTAATGCGAGATAAAAGCGACAAAAGAAATCCATTGCCTCCCTGGCAACGGCGCCAAAAATTGACACGTGCGGAAAGTGTTGGTTTAATTATGTCATTGTAGCATGCGTTCGCGATGATGATTTTAATTTAAGATTTGGATTTGGTGAGTCCAAGTGTTGATCTCAGGGAGGTGTGAAATCAAATTAGTTTTAGTCGCTTTGGGTGTCACAAAATGGTAGCGCAGTTTGCTTGGGAAAACAAGAGCGAAAGAGAGAGAGAGAGAGAGAGAATAGGGTTAGAGCTTGCATTTAAAACATGACAATCACTTTAAGGAGATGTGAACTACGATATAAGAAGCAACATTAACATATAGCATTCAATTAGAGTTTGTTTACAAATACAACAATAGATGAAAGCTTAAAATAGTGTAACATTAAACTAGAGTAAGAGAGAGTGCGAGGAGGAGGCGAGGTGGCCACGGCGGTGGAAGGAGGCTCCGTTGATGGCTCGACAGCTCCAGGGCAAATATGGAGTGTTTGGTGGAGCTAGGAAAGGGCTAGTATTCATGGAGAGTGTGTGAGAATTGAATGCCCTTGAATGGGGTGGTTAAGGGGGTTTACATAGTAGAAGAGGCCTTCCAAAAGAGGTATGGGTCTTTAGCGACGTCTAGGACGTCACTAAGTCCTTTCCAGAAGCATTGCTGAAGTCCCACACCCACCGGTCCGTGCGTCCATTCTTCTTCTTCTCAAGTAGCGCCCATGCATCCACAGCTGTCGGATCTAAGGCGTGGATCGCCATCGGACAGCTGAGGACGCGCCACGTCTCCCCCTCGCCACCCCCGCTGGTGCTGCCTTCATGTGTGATTCGCGTGCTCACACCGTAAGTTGTCCAATAGTTCATCAATGGCTGGGATTGTACATGACCGGTGTGCTGGATCGTTCCTCGTGCATGATGAGTGCGTGCTGCAGTGAATTTGGCCGTGCAGCGGGATCGAACGTGCGTCCGCTACTTGCGAGTGTGAGACTTCTCCCGTTGTGCTGCCATCGCGATTAGTCACGGAGGTGAAGTTGCACGTGGGCATCAGCGATCGTTGGATGGAGATCCAACAGTCAGGATTTGAAGCTGGTTGGGTGCGTGCGTGTGTTGGTAAGGCCCGGTGATTCTCAGGTTTTCGATCCTTGGATCAGACAGCTCATATCATCTCAATGTGCTGAAGCGGGGCCGCTACGGTGCGTGCACGTGGCGGATGGCGCCACGTGGCCTATTGTGGGCCATTGATCATCAGATTAACGACTAGAACTTCTGGGGCTTGTTAGGGAAGCTCTGAATGTCGGATTTAAGCGATTTCGAGTTTGTTGGACTCCATTCGTCGATCTGAATCCATCCGTGCAGTCCGATTGTTCATCTGAGACTTGTTCCAACATGTACTTGTACATATGGCCATTAAACATTGATTTATAAACAATCTTAATTCGCAATGCATGCAGTGCTCCCATGCTCATCATGGTATGTTATTAGTGCACATATACCCCTAAAATAAACTCTGGTTGATGGAATTATCAAGATTAAATGTAGAGTTATCAGGTAACACCATCATTCACCATAACTAGCTTGAAGTAGTCAGAATCAAGAGATAAATGCTCCTGAATGATTGTCTGAGGACCATAATTCCACTCAAATCTATTTTGAAGAGAGAATAATAAAATAGGTTAAATATGTAATTTTTACATCACATCATAAATGCAGAGTAACCACGAGGTCACCTAAGGGTTAATTAAGGTTAGTTAGCATTAAAGACCAAGAAGTGGGTCCACACTGGTAAAAATAGGGTTTTACGCATTTCGAGAACCAAAATAGTACACAAAATCCTAATTCTCAACCCTTCTTAAATTGAAGAGGTTCTGGTAAGGATAAAATTCATCTAGACCTCCTAAAATTCATAGAAAAACATTCTAAGAGGTTTGGTACCCTTGATTTGACCATCTGAAGCTATTTTGACCTAAAATAGAGTTTCAGGTGGGATTTTACCCTAATTGGAGCCTCTATGCAATTTGCCCAGTCAAACATGGTCAAAACTCAAATCCAAGCTCACCATTAGATTCCTTGGGTCCAAATTAGATTAAGGCTAAAATTTGGACCCAATCAGAGTCCATAGTGACCTAGTTTGCACTTTAGTCCCTAAAACCTCTATTTCTTACACTCAGACCCCTAGCTTTCAAAATTTCTTTGAAATGAACCCCTAACTTTCTCATCTCCTTCACAAATAGGTCTTTATCACCATTGTTAGGTCAACCAACCCACAACCGACCTTTGACCAAGTTTAAACCTCATCAAATCACCTCTAAATCCCAATAAATTTGGTGGGATTAGAGTTTAGACCTTCAAGATTCATGTGAACACAATTTTAGACCCTGATTTTGAGCAACAAGATTAAGCGAAGCTCACAAAATTTGTGGGATACTTGATTCCAAATCTCAACTCAATACGCAAATTCCTTGATTTAGAGCATGGGTTTGAGCTCTATAAAGGTTCATCTAAGTCGTAGGTTTTACCTCAGCTAGGTTTTTGGCCAAAAGACCTTTTCTCTCCTTCCTCTGGCCAACTCCGACCTCAACTCCAGTGACCTTCCTCCCTCGTCTTCCTACGGCCTCCCAACGGCCAAATTGGGAACCCCTCCTTCTTCCTTGTCTTCTTCTACGCCTGGTGGGCCAAAGCCAAGTTCTCCTAATCTCGTCCTCGTCGCCGTCCTCATCACCGGAGTATTCCTCGTCTCCAACGCCAACCAATCACTGTCAGCACCAACTTCCCTCCCCTCCGTCTGTAGCTAAGCACCCCCTCACCCTCTCTCTCTCTAGCATCTCCCTAACCTCTTATCTTCTTAATTCCATCGTTGAATCACCTCCTTCCCTTCCATCTTCTCCACGACTGGCGACGCCTCTGGCGAAGCCATGCTGCCACTACACTGCACGAAATCGCATACCACCATCACCACTACCTTCCTCTTGATTCGTAGATCAAAAGCTCTCAAGAAATTGAGAGTATTGGTCTACAGATCCACACACCGAACAAACCCATAACCTATTGCCGTTCTCGAGCTCGTCCGACCGCTACACCACACCATCCATTAAATCACCACCACCAACGAACTCCTCACATCACGGCGATCACCTAGACCTTTCTGATCAAGGCTTAGAACTTGTGTTTCGTATTTCAGGTCATTGCCGGACTCCACTTCTTCACCGCCCTATTCCTTCCACCGTCTGCCGTGCTCCGTTGATCTCCAACCACGCCATCACCTTGCTATGTTGTGGAACTACCTCAGGGACTTCTTTGGAGCTTCAATTAAATACAAGAGCAATAACACCAGTAGTAATTGGAGCAAATTCTAGCCGCAATAGGCGAAGAAGAAGGAGGTGATAATAGTCCCACATCATGTGGGAATGAGTTGAAGCAAGCGTATAAGTTGATTGTGTCGCAGCAGCTGTTCGCCTCTTCACTCAGGGGTGAGGTGTTCGCTCACCCGACCTTCTCACTCCTTGCCTACCTCCATGTTGGCAGGCCTAGACCTCTGAACCGTATACCTAATTACCTAATTAGCCCTAAACCCAGTTCAGGAAGAGAGAGAAAGGGATCTGAGGAGTGGGGAGGGTTTCGTATCGAGATGCATGCCTATACGCTCAATACTTAGGAATCTCTGAGGTTTGGTGCTCTGTCTCTATGTTGCAGCTTTGTTAAGTCCTTGTGCCTATTCTGAGGTTTGGTGGTATTTAAGGTGGCTGCCCCTTGTGGCCGACGTCTGATCTTGGTTATTGTGGACATATTTGATAGTGTTGATGTGGAATTTGAAAACAAGTGGTTCGAGGACCACTGTTGAGAAATTGAATTGAGATATTTAGGATATGTGCTTAATGTGGGAGATTAATTGGTGATAAATCGCCATTTTTAGACCCTTTATATTCTTTTTATCCCTTATTTCTTGAGATACGAATTGAGCTATTATTGATAATATTCTGATTGATTGATTCTCATTTATCATGCTCATTATTTCTAAATTGCGATTAGTGTTGTGAATTCCAATTTGCTCCCTGCGAACGACCTCATACTCACTTGTGTTTTCAATTTTATAAATTTAAATGTTGTTGCGATTTTTGTCACTATAATATGACTCTATACTTAAAACAACGATTCTCGCCCAACAACACTAGGCCTCACAAAGCCCTTCTCTGACAAATCTTTCAACTGGGACTTGAGCTCCCGCAGCTCAAGTGGTGCCATCCTATATGGTGCAGTAGACATGGGGCTAGTCCCTGGTATCAACGAGATCTCAAACTTGATCTCGTGCTTGGGCGGAAATACTGGCAACTCCTTTGGAAAGATGTCTGGGTTCTCACAAACCACTAGAATGCTCTGTAGGTCGACTCCTGGACTAGGTCCCATGGTGACACAAGCTAGGTAGCCCACACACCCTTGGCTCAATAGTTTTGCTTCCCGAAGTGCGGAAATGCACCTGAATCCCCTGTCCACTGGATGGCCATAAAAATCAAATGGAGGCAACTTGGGAATGGAGAAGACAATCTTCTTCTCAAAGCAATCCACCAAGGCGTGGTGTGAGGACAACCAGTCCATCCTCAAAATCATGCCAAAGTCCATGTGGATCTCTATCAGGTCAGCTGGAAGACTGTACCTGCCTATCATGACCTCACAAGTAGTAAAGACCTCTGCCATAAACAATTGTCCCCCTAGGCCCTTAATTAAGAAAGGATCATCTAGCGGTGTATTGGCCTGTCCTAAACTAACGATAAAACTTGTGGAGACAAAAGAGTGTGTGGCACTAGAATCAAATAATACGTAAACTAGGTGGCTGGAAATTGTATCCATACCTCCCACAACAGAACTAGAAGGTTTAGAATCTTGGAAAGTCAGGGCATTGACACAACCCTCAACCTTGGGTTCACTAGATCCTGCCATGCTCTACGTCGGATAGTTTGCAGCCGATCTGTATCCACCCCACAACTGTTGTCCTCCTCCTCGAGCCTAGGAACCACGTCTGCTGGCTTGACCTCTTGCACTCAATGCGGGGAGTAGTCCAGGGGCTACTCTTGCCCTAGAGGGGCACTCCCTCCTCATATGGCCCGGATGGCCACACTAGTAGCAGAGAGGGACGTGGCCTCCTTCCTTTGTTTATCCTTGCTAGTAGCTAGGCTGGGGTCTCACGCTAGTGCCTGATCCCTACCGTGAGGCTATAGAAGTCACTGGCAATCCCACAGACTGGGACACTCCTCCTACAGGTGTAGGCGCTGGGGCAGGAAGTGTCTCCTCTCCTAGTAGCCCTAAGAGTGGTCGAGCTGGTAGGGCCTCTTTTGACCCCCACCGTCGGTGTCTTGCGTGGCTAGGTTAGTCTCCTCTTAAGTCATCACCACCTCGACCACGCGAGAGAAAGTGGGTAACTTCTGGGGTGTCACATACTGATAGACGAAAATTCGACAAGAAAAAGTAGGTTAGGGTTTCAAGAAAGAGAAACTTGTGTCGTAGTATGTGAAGAATTTCGTTTATCAAATAAATTTACTGAGATAGTGAGTCCCAGGTCAAATTCAGGGAGGCGAACATTTGAAAATCATGTTTGATTTATTTGTTTTGGTATTTTTCACTGTATCTATTTTTTTGGTATTCTATCCAAGTAGAATGGCAGGGTGAAGCTAATTAAAGCTAAGAGATAATAAGAGAGAGAAAGAGAGATTCCCCTTCGATGGCTACTTGGAAGAGGAGAGACACCCAGATGAAAGAGAACAGAGATAGAAGGAGGACAAAGTTGGCGGAAGAAGAAGGACAAGGTTGGGTCGATCTACTTCCTTGAATGGGGGTGAGAGGACGACCAGCAAGAGCTCCATGGATGAGGATGGGAAGCAGGACAAAATTTATTTTTAATTACTAGTGGAGCATCCCAAGGGCGTGGGAACACTAGAATTGAGCTTAGAATGGTGTTCTTAGCTCTAGAGGGGGAGAGGAGAGAGCATAGGAAGGGATGATGGACTAAGGGGGGTGTGTAGGCCTTTTATAGGTGAAGAAATGGGTGCAAAAAGCCAAATGCTACGCATGGCATTCAAGTGCCACGGATGAGACAAGGGCGTGTGTGCCACAACCACACACAACCCAACGCTCGCACGTGCAGCTTGCACTTGCATCACGTACGCTATGCTGGTGAGATAAGGAGCTCCCACAGTCACTGGATGCTGATTGAAGGGCCATGATAGCATGCGTACAATGCTTTAGATCATGCCCTTGGCATGTACGATTGTGCTTGTGATCGTGCATTCAGCGCTTCATGCATCTGGTGGCTCTAATCACACCTCACGCGCATGCTTTCAACCAATTGAATGATGTGACTGCATCTTGTCCGCTCACGCCTAATTAAACGGTGGGATTTTACCCATGCTCTCGTGAAGGGGGCATGCGGATTAGGATTCGAACCCACACCCCTTCCTTGAGAGGACGGGGTACCTGTTGTGCTACGACCGTGGAGGCATGATCTCAGTCGTTGGATTTTAATTCAATGGCTTGGATGCCCCCTTGGAAATGTAAAGAGTGGGCATCGGATGACATGGTCGGTTCTTGATCGTTGAATGAAGATCTAACGATCTGAGCTTGATGGAGTGGGAAAGGGGGAGGCAACGAGCGGTCGTGGGCTACTGTGATGGCACCATGTGGTGCCATCATGGCCATTTATCTTCTTCTGGTTGCAAGAGGTGCTGTAGGTATCCGATTGGGGTGATTTTGGAGGCGTTCAACTCTGATTGTTGCCTTAATCTCATTCGTATGGTTAGATTTTCCATCTGAGGCCATCTTTTGTGTCGCCCCATACCCTAGCCAATAAAATGGATGAATTAATATACAAACTGCGGAATCTATTCTAAATGTAATGCAATATTTACAATGCTAAATGCATGTACTAATCTAGGAACATGCATAAATAGGCATTTTACGCTAAATAAATATGTATCTATCACATACCCCTGTATAGTAGGTTGGAGGCCCTTAGTGAACCTCCAAAAACTCTCCTCTTCAGTGGCCACTGTAGATAAGCCAAAGTGTGACAGCACTAGGAAATGCACACGGTATGCGTTAACCGTCATCGCCCCCCTGGTGGAGAATGTGGAACTCCCACCTCCTTTGGTCCTGCCACATCTGTAGGAAGTACTGCTTGCAGAAGAGGATCACGAACTGGTCCCATGATGGCTCCTCCCCCTCCTGTCCTCAAATCGCCTGCCACTACCTATAGGCGATGCTCTCCAGCTGATAAGTCGCAAAGGGCATGTGGCACTCCTCAGGAGGACAGAGAGTGTCAAAGATTTTCTCCATTTGCTCTAGCTAGTCCTCTACCTCAGATGAGCTCTCCTCCCCCTTGAAAGAAGGGGATCATCTTCCTGAACTGGGTGAAGAGGTCATGGTGAAGCTACAACGGGGCCATGAGTCCACCTGCTGGTCGGGAGGACTCTTGCCCTGAACTACCCCCAGGTGGTGGGGTGGTGGAGGGTCACCCCTTCCACCTCCAGCTTGCCTAGAGCTGCGATGACTCCCTTGGCCTATGGAAGAATTCCCCCTCAACATCCTCTAACAAGCTCGGAGGAGGCGGTGGAGGTGGGAGGTGGGAGGCACTATTTCACGACTTTAAGAATGGTTGGGTGAGCTCCTGGGCTAGGGGACCTTGAAGAAGGGGTGGGATGATCCCTGCCTCATGTCCAATGCGATTGCCCTTACAACCTCACCTATGACCACGTTCCTGGCTTGCCCCGCGAGCTACACGATGAGGCATCTCCTATAAAGGAGATAAAAAGTTAAAAGATCAGTAACTTAAGACAAAGAAGAGACTCAACTTCAAGATCAGGAGTGAGACTGTGATGGCTATGATAACCATGATTGCACGTGTGGTCTTCTCGGGTCTGGCTTAGTTTATTACGTGGGATGACCTTATTCTGATACCAATTGTTATGACCCAACCCAAACCCATAGAGGGACCAAGTCGAACCATATTCTATCCCAAGATCTAGTTGTCCATCAAGCATAAACTAAAATATATCGACATTCCCACACATGCATCATAGCAAAAGATAAATGATAGAGAAGGAAAATAAACCATTAACTAGCATCAGTACAGAGAAAAGAAAACATGGTTCACACCATAGCCATTGAAAGAGTGGCACATGTGCGACCTACCTGCACGGATCTTACTTGGTGTTAAGTGAACCAGATAGGAGTTTAATATTCATCATCATTGCACACTCCTAAATAGTTCAATCAACAGATAAAATTTATTACTTGAAATCTACAATGGAGTTCGAGGTTGAACACAGGGAGCAAATATGGAATTCACACGCTAATCTTTAATTGCATATAAATGAGCACCATAATCGAAGCACAAAAGAGATATTCAATGAATAATATCTACTCAAATTGATATTCAATTATAAGCATGAGTATTTCAATAGATCACAATGATAAAAAGAAATCTAAGACAAAATAACGGTGATTTAGATCACCAATTATTAGCCTTAATTAAGCATATATTAACTACTTAAATATTTGGACGGTATCATTAATCAGAAATGCCACGCAAGATAAGTGGCCACAGTATCTTCAGATGACAGAGCATTCCATCAGATGACTTAAAGTGCACAAGGGATAAGGCTTCTAAAAGCCTTTCTCTTCTTCTGCTGCTCTGCTTCTTTTTTCTTCTTCTGCTTTCCTTCTTCTCCTCAAGTCTTCTCCTTCTTGTTCTTCCTTTCTTCAGACCTTCCTTCTTTCCTTCTCTTCTTTTTTTCAGTACTTCTCCTTCATAGAGCCTAAGTGTTAGGCTTTGGAGCACAAGGCACACACCTGGAGAAGAACCGCAGAGAGAAAAACCCTCCCTCACTCTCTCATAATTTCCTCCTTTCCTTTTCTCTCAAACCCAGCAAGCGTATAGTAGGATCTCAATCGGGTTATCGGGTCATGCACAATGTCCAGGCCTGTGTGTGTGGGTCGTAGGCGAGGAGTGGCATAGGTGGGTTAAGCAGGTGAAAGGGTGTGAGGGACCTGACCCGTCAAGTGATTGGGCAAACAGATGAAAGCACAAAAATAATATATCCCTAGCTGTGTGCTCATCTTTCACTAATGTGGGACTAATCCTACTACTCTTTTCCTTGCGCACGATTGCGGCAGCTGCTTCTCCAATTAAGGTCATGACTGAGTTAAGGCCTTCGATTGAGGACCTAGGAAGGGTCCTGGAGATGTTGCGCGAGTCTTGGAAGCGAAACTTGCAGCTCTCATGGTTGGAGCTTGAAGAATAAGGTGGAGATGATGGCGGCGATGGTGGAGCACCAGTGAAACCTGCAATCATGAATACGGGCTTGAAAGCCCCAGTCAAATTGCTCAAAAGCTTCGCCAAAGCACGACGAAGGTGGTGGTGGGTGTGTTGTGGTGTGAGGATGCATGTGGTGGTTTGCAGAGGTTGGAGGAGCGTGAAGGCGTAGGCATTCGGTGGAGGTTGTAAGTGGATGAGACGTGAAATCGATTGAGGGGTTTTGTGCAAGGATGAGCGGCGAAGGTTTTGGAGGTGGAACAGAGTAGTTTGGTGGTGTATAATGTGCTCGCAATCTCGTTGGTGCTCGGCCAAAGCGAAGGAAGATGGAGGGGGAGGATGGTGATCGTGGGTCAAATCAAGGGTTTAAGAGGATGAAAAGAAAGTAGGGGGAGAGGGAAACCTAACTATGCTAACCTAGTTGGATGAAAGGGGAGGATTCCCACGTTGATGTAATGGTCGGATGTGGGGAAGATGAAATCTCCAGTGAGTGAAGCGGTGATGACGAGGGGAGGTAGGCGACGCTTGCTGGTATTGCGAGATGTGGAAGAGTGAGAGGAAGGAGAACCCACTGGCTATTGTATGTGACGTCGAGCGAAGAAGGTAGTCGAAGAGGGTCGCCGGAGTTGGTGGAGACAGAGGTCGGGGAGAAGAGAAGGGGATTCCGACCTCCAAACCAAGCTAAGGAGGTGAGGTTTGCACCAGGGGACCTTTTCTAGGCCTTAGGTGGGCGTTCCAAGCTTGGAAACCAAGCTTGGAAGCTCGATACCTTCATGAAGTAGGAAACCTGGATCTTTGAATGGTTCGCATGAGGATTTGGGTACAAATCAGAGCCCAAGATGCAGCTCAGATTGAAGATGATCTCTTCAGGAGTTCCTTTTCCAATTTTGGAAGAGATTGAGCTTGAAATCAGGGAGAACTCCTTGATTGAAGGTCAGATGCAAGTGTGTTCACATGGCCATTGCAGTAGGGACCTGTTGGTAAAGAATACAATGAAGTTAGGGGGGTCCTTGTAATAGATTTCAAAAGTTGAGGGGCCATTTGAGAGAAAAAGAGTCAGACTAGTCCAAAATGCAAACTAGGTCAAGGGTCTCTGATTGGGCCCAAATTTTGGTACAAAACTAATTTGAACCCAAGGAATCTGATGGTGAAGTCAGATTTTTGTTTTGGCTAAGTTTGATAGGTCAATTTATGTAGAAACCCAAATTAAGGCAACTTCCTATCTAAGACTGTTTTAAGTCAAAATGGGTTCCAATGGTCAAGCAAGGGTACCAAACCTTAAGAAATATTTTTATATGATTTTTAGAAGATTTAGATGGAATTTATCTTGACTAGAACTTTTGTTAATTAAGCGGGTCTGAAATTAGAGTTTCGGATGTCCATTAATTCTTGAAAGGCATGAAAACCCGTTTCTATCTGCACAGACCCTCTTATTAGACATTTATGACCATTTAACCTTTAATTAACCCCTGGGAAAACTCGTGGTTACTTTGCATTTAGGATATGATGTTAAAACTGCATATTTACCCCTGATTTGATGCATTCTTCTCAAGAAGGGTATGTAATGAATTAGGACTCTTTGGCAGTTATGTAGGTGCAGTTGTCAATTAATTATGACTAATTAAAGATGGTTATGACTGATGATGACATTGTCATCACTTGTCCACAAACATAAGATTAAGCATGATATCAATTGTAAAAAATATGGCACAATAAAAATAATCCCACAATATACACAATTATTTATAGTGAAAACGCCTACGAGTAAAAATCACTACCTAAGTCTCCTAGCTTATGATTTTTCCAACTAGGCAATTCTAGTCAATCCACTATCATGTACCACTTGAACAAGGGTGGCACAACCTCTTACAAACCACTTCAATTTACTTACTAAGAGAAGTCACAACAACCTCTGGAATCCTAATACAATGGATCCTAACAAATGAAATGAACGAAATAAAGTGAATACAGAAATTAATCCTATGGAACCTCAAGGAATTAAAATATGCAAACCAAGTTTTCTCTTTAAAAGTGTAGAGTGACGTGCTTTTGAAGAGCGTAGAAGAATGAGCACGAAAGCACGAGGAAGAATTGAAGTGGAAATGCCTTTTCTCTTCGAAATGTTTTTCAATGTGTTTTGAAATGAGAGGCATGGAGCGCTATTTATAAGTAAAAATGGAGCATTTTTGGAATATTGAAAAATATCTTTTGATCCAAATTAATCGATTAATTGTGAGAAAATTGGATTTGACCGTTAGGCTAGTTTGGTTGATCAATCATCCTATTTTGATCAATCAATTGGTTTAATCAATCAATTCTAGTATTTTGGTCGATCAATACTGCCTAAATGTTGATTTTACGACTTAGAAAATTGTGAAAACATTTTTGAGGTTCCGTACATGATTTCTATACTCGAGCACTTAAACTAAAAGATGCATTAACTCTTAAAAATCTTCACTTTGATTTACGCAGAGGATAATTGACTTGATTTGTGCGAGCATGATCTTAAAAGATTAGTTCTCAATAAAACATAATTTTATTTCATCAAAATAGAGGTCTTAACATTCTCTCCCTTTTTGATGATAACAAAATTATAGTTATGCATGCAAGAAAATAAATAATTACTTTAGAATTACTCCCCCTATCAGCATGCATATTTTACTCTCCCTTTTTGTTATCAACAAAAAAATATATATATCAAATGACTTTGTTATCAATGATACTTAAAAAAGTGAAATTCTAAGAATGAAATTGGCATTTTTCTCTTCCTTTTTCAAGTAATATTCTAACAAGCATGATGTCAAAGTAATCATGTACAACATATAAAAATTATCAAGTTCATGATAAGGAGATATTGATAGTCTAGTATAATGTCCACATTAAAATAAAAGGAAGTGTTCAGTAAGAGTTATACTATCAAACATAGATAAAGATGCTATTTAAATGCCACTAAGTAATCTTGATTCTCCCCCTCAAATAATATTGATCACTTATCAAAGTTTGATTTTCTTTATTCTTCTCCCCCTATCAGGTTGCTCTCCCGAATTAATTAATTCAATGCTTAGTCAATTTTATATAAAGAAGTTATTTATATCTAAGCAGATAATAAATATTTAGTTTTAGGAATCATACCTACTAAGGTATAAGGAGTTATACCTAATAGCAGTAGCCAGGTGGAGGGGGTCTCCACTAAAAATCTGGCATCCATTGACCTTGTTGGTTCCACCATCTTTCATAGCCAAATTGATGATTATTGGCTCATTGAAGGTTGCCTCTCCAATTGTGATTTCCATGTTGATCCTTCCCATAACTTGCAACATAATTTTCCAAAAATTTTTTTGGTACCCATATTCTTTTGGGTCCATGGTTGTTAATTCCTTTCAAGTTAGAGGGTCCATTAAACTCTCTTCTTTTAGCCTTTTGATATAAAAATGCGTGACTAATTTTCTTTTTAATGTCCTCATATTTTTCTACATATGTTCTAGTAGAATATTTGAGGTCATAAAGTGTGTCTTCAAAGTGAATTTATTGTTCCTTGAGATCTACTTTCTCATGGAACTCTACATCTACAACTCTTATTTCATCTAATTCCCCATTTATCTTTTCTAAATCTAGAGATAAACCATCTTTTTCATTTTCTAAACTTGAGCACTTATCCTTAAGTTCCTTATTTTCCTTCTTTAATCCCTTAGCCAATTTGTATAAATCAATATGATATGCATCTAATAATTCATCTAAAGTAAGGTCAGAGTTTACCTCATTTTCTTGATCTTCCGTAGTAGCTATCAAACATAGATAAGCAACCTCGTTGTCATTCGATTCATTGGAGTTGGTCTCTATGTCGAAATCACTATCTTTCCACGTTTCTATGAAAACTTACTTGGAATTCTTCTTTTTGTTGCTTTCTTTTGTGTCCTTGTCTTTATTCTTCTTCACATTTTCCAATTGAACCTTGTTTGTGCCTTCGTAAGTCACTTCGAGGGTGTGCCAAAATCATAAGCTGATTCGCATGCTGAGATCTTGTTGAATTCCTCCTTCAATAATTCACAATAAAATGCATTCATCGCCTTGGTGTTGCTCATGATCTTCTTTTGTTTAGCTGTTAGCAAAACATTCTCTTTCACGTCTAGATCCACATATGAATGGGAGATTTCGTTTGTCAGAAAAATATGTTAGGAAAATATGTCGTTGCAGTATGAATCATGTGGTGGAAAAAAAATCGCAATAAAAAGCATCTAACAGTCAAAACTAACCACGAAAGTTATATGGTAAGCGTGTTTTTTTCGAGAAAAATTAGGGTTTTGGATAAGTCGTCATTGTAATTGCAAAATATTGCTTACCAAATTAAATTTACCGAAACTTAAAGTGAGTCTTGGGTCGAACACGTGGAGGCAACATTTGTTTCTTTGAAATCCATGTTTCAATTTATTTCTTTTTGGTATTTTTGGGGCTTTGTGATTTTTTTTATTTTTATAATGGACTAACTAAGTTAATCTACTGGCAAAAATAAATAGAGGGAGAGTAGAGAGATGAAGGAAATCTGATTTCTCAAAATAATGTTTATTACAATTACATTAAGCAGAGATATGCTAAGCAAAATAACAAAAAGATGGAGGTGAGAAGAAATCTCCCAAAGTGAATGTTTGGCAAGACGACGATGCTTGATGGCAGCTTGGATGGAGGAGGTGAGGTGCTTGGACATCAAGGATGAGGCGTAAGAAGAATCCGAGTAGAGGAAAGCTTCACCAAGCTAATAGGAATGGGGATGAGGTAGCAAAGATGATCAGCTTCCTGAATGGAGGTGAGAGGACAGCCCTTCGGCCACCTAGGAAGGTGGTGAGAGGTAGGTTTAATATTTGGTGGATGTGAAGGATTTCTACACTAATAGGTGGCCTAGGGCTTGAGAGTGAGCTCTTGGGAGCTTAGGTGGGCGTTTTGAGTTCTAGAGGTGGTGGGAATAGCATAGGAAGTGATGGGTAGTTAAGGGGGTGTGTATGGGTTTAAATAGGCTTAGGAAGGGACACAAATCTAGCTGGTTTGCGTGTTGACTCGCATTGGACCAGGCTGGGGCTTCGCTAGCTGCCTATCTCGCTCGCTGATTGCACTGTGCTGCATTGGCCATCCATCGTGTGCTTGCTGGCACTGTAGCGGCACTTGCTAGCACTATGCTAGAGCTGCGGAGGATCGGGTTGGAGGAGCCACGCCCGTAGGATCATGAACGTATGCTCTAGATTGCATCTTACGTGCGCTCGAGTTCACGCTCTTTTGTTTCAAATCGTGCAGTTCACGCACGATGATGTTAGCCATTAGATAGTCATTAGAGGGCTTGGATCACGCAAAGATCAGCATCTCGAATCGCGCCTTGATGGCACATAGGATGTTGCATTCATCCGCACGTGATCACGCGCATGCAGATTGCATGGCGCTCAGGGTGCCACACCGCCACCTTTGCAATTGCTCATCTTCGATTGGGCGGTCAAATTTCACCGTGCTTGCCTCTACGCAAATTCAATTCATGGAGTGCAGGTTGATCGTGTGCCCCTTGGATGCGAGAACCGCTTTAGAATAGTTGAGCGCTTGCGACAGTTGGATCTTCATCCAACAGTCGTAATCTTGATGAAGCGTGGCGCCTTGTCCACCATTGGATCTTCATCCAACAGTGGAGAGGTGCACCTGAAGATCCTTCAGCGGGAGAGGGGGCGGCCTTTGAGCAGCTTTGAATGGCCTAGATGATGCCACGTGGCATCATCTGGGCCATTTATCTTCAGATGCTTGTAGGGGATGCTACGAATGTCGGATCGAACCGATTTTTACGTCGATGGGCTGCGATCATCGATCTAGATCCATCCGTATGGTTAGATTCTTCATCTAAAGCTATGAAATATATTGCCCTGTCTCCTAGCCATAATAATACATAAATTGTTAAGACCCGTGCTGTTTGAGCCTTTTAAGATGTCTGGACTGTGGGTCAGACGTCTGGTCAGATGTTTGGACACCTTCCCAGATGCCTGGAAATCAAAAATTTTGAGTATGAGCTCGCGTCTATGCACGTGCTACACGCAGACAGGACCCCCCTCATTTTCCTCCTTCTTTCTCTTTTCGCCCCCAGCGAAACCTTAAATCCTCACCCTTATAAATACCCCTCCTCCACCTTCGTTTCCCCCGCTTCCCAACCATCTTCCTCCTTCCCTCCAGTGAGAGCGGCAGAGCAAGCGAGAGTGTGGGAGTGGCATGAGAAGGAGAGGAGGAGTTGAGCTTGCAAGCTCGCGTGGGAGCTCGTCGGTGAGCACACGCTGGAGTGATGCGTACGCAAGTTGGAGGAGTGCGTCAGGGAGGTCCTCCCCGACACTACTGCAGCCAGAGCTGCAGGCAAGAGGGCGCGGCGCGGCCACGCACGGCACGAGAGGGTGGAAGCAGGTTCTGGTTTTGGGTTTTTCCTAGAATCAGACATCTGGAGCGACGTCCAGACGACGTAGCCGACGTTTGGAGGAGGTTCCAGACGTTTGAGGAGTAGACTTCGCGAAGGTACATCTTCTTTGCGGATATGGCCATGCAGGCCGCTCTACCGAGACACTGTTGCATGCCTTTTTGGGAGATTTGGTGGATTTCGTGTAGGTTTCTCTTTGGGAAGGCTCGAGACACACCCTCGCACGCATTTCGGACGTTTGGGCAACATACCAGACGACGAGAAGTGCTTCCAAACGTCCGGAGAGGTGGTCGGACGTCTGGAACTGGGTTCAGACGATCCAGAGGAGTTCCTGGACATTTAATGATTGGCTCAGGGTTTAAGGTATGGCACTGGACCTTTTAAGACGTTTGGAAGTTGTTCCAGACGTCTGATTTGAGTCAGAAACACTATTTTTGACCCGTTTAGGGTCTGTTTGAGGTCCGTTTTCCGCAAATGAGATACCGATGTTTTCCGTATGAATTCCTCTACTTGTTAGAAGACTTTCTATACTATTATGAATATTCTCTTATGATTGATCCTTATGATAGGACCTTGTTCCGTTGCGGGTTCGGGGCTTGATGAGGCACATGAGCCTGCCGTTCAAGCCCCCATTACTCCTGGGTTTACTGGTAGAGTGGCTTCCCCTAATTTAAATACAAACCTGAATGCATGTGTGGAATGAATGATTAGAACCTAGGGTATGGCATGAATCCTAGGACTAGAAATACTAGAAATGTCTGTATTGAATGAATGGATTGCTGTCTTGAATGAGTAGATAAAATGATAACAATTGCCTGTAAATGAATAACAGTTGCCTGCGAAATATATAGTACTTGTTAACTATTGTATGTAACTTTCCTGTCGCACACGTGAAATTACATAATATGAGTTGCATGTATATAATTTGGAAATGGAAAGGTAAATGTTGGAAACACGAGCTACCTGTGAATAGCCTGAATATGGAAATGTGAATGATAGAATTACTAGTTGCATGTGTATAACCTGAGAATGGAAATAGAAATGATGAAACCTGGTATGGAATGACATGAGGAATATGAGCATGAACCCTACGGGGAATTAGGAGTAGAGCTCCTGGAAATCAATGGAATGGAATTGGAAATGTGAGTGGGGAAGTGAGCTGGCCCTTGAGTACGGAGTACCAAAGAGAGCGATTGTCCCCCTATTTAGTGCAGAGCGGAGCTAGCCTCCCTTAGGTTGGGACCCGAGGTTAGGATTGGCCACTCTGTACCGACTTCTTGGCCCTTGGGTACACAGTACCGGGGAGAGCTACTAGTGTAGGGAGAGAGCTAGCCCCCCCATGGGGCCTGGGGTTCAGCTAGCCGCCCTACACCGACTTGTTAGGCCCACTCGACAGACCAGGGTAGTCAGGCGAGGGTGCACAACTGTGGAGGGGTGAGACCCCTGTTACTGAGAGGGCTAGGCCCTATACTGGTTCTATGTTGTGCTTTGGGTGCACCCGCTAATGGAAATGACTGACCGCGTGCCAGTGCGGGGTAGCTACCCATGCACTTATCGCGCGTGCTGTAGTCACCGTTACGTTTGTCTATGTCCTTGGGGTGGTTGATTGGGTGTAGGACCACCATGGAGGACTCTCCCGGCCAGGAGAGCACCACGTGTGATTTCTACTCTTCGGAAAAGACCGTAATCAAGATCGTTCTCACGAGGAACATTCGAGATCAAGAAAGAGACCTGATAAATAAACAAAGTGATGGAAGGAATAATCATTAAAGAAAGTAAATTGAAAAATAATAGCTACCTGTCCACCTTTACTGCTTTAGTTAGTTGGTTGCTACTCTACTCAGCGTTCACTGACGTTTTGTACTCATAACCCCTTTTTAGGTCCAAATGTTGAGCAGCCAGAGCCTACAACTACAGAGGGTGCTGGGCCTAGTAGAGCCCAGTAGTTGTAGCTTCTTGTTGTACTCCTTTTCTGTTGTAGTGAGTAGTTTCTTGCACCTCTGTACTCTTACATTTTGTACTTTATATTCCTGTACCTGGTTACTTTTCTACTATTGTGGTGGTGTGTACTGTAGTAGTTTTACTTCTTTACTGCTGTACTTTTGTTACTGTTAGTTGCTTAGCATAGTGAATGTGGTTTACTTTCCTGCTTTTTGGTTACTTTCTCGTTGGATGACTGGGTCTTGGGATTAGTCGAGTCGGTCCGGTCTCGTGTCCTGTAGGGATTCGGGAACCGGGTCATAACACATTATTATACAATTTATTCAAGTCATCCTAAATGGAATATGATGAATGCTATGCAATATTTAGAATGTGCAATGCAATGTTGAGATTAGGAACTCGCATAAATAGACATTTTATCATGAATAAATGTGTATTATCATACCCTTATGCCTATCTTTTGCTAGTCCCTAGCAAAATTAACCTAAAAACTATGTATAAAGTAGAATCAAGGTCTGATCTCTTAGGCAAGATTTGTTGATTAACACCAGAAAATTTCAATTAAGGACCTAATTACAAAAACTCAATAGTGCTTGGGTGCCTACTAAAATGCAGACCACCCAAGTCATCACCTTATTTTGAAATGGGAAGACACATTTTTTCTGCTTTTCTTTTTTTGGAAGTTTTTGGATTTTTTTTTTGTTTAGAGTTTTGGGGCAGCTTTCTACGGCTACCCAACCCACCTAAGACTCGAAAGAACTTTAAATTGTAAGCATCTCGTGAAAAAGTGATAGACTCACTAAATGACAATCAAAATGGACTTTAGGTTTCTATGCCCATAGGTGACCTAAAGAAGAATTTCTGCCTAAAGGTTTATCTTTCTGATGGTAGCTTTCCCCCTACTTTATTTTTTATGGGGTCAACACAAGAGCGAACTCAGTGTTTATCTCCTCGGTTTATTTTACTTCCCCGCTTCTTCCCTAAGTGTTTTAGGGATTATTTGTGCATTTTGTGAGCTGGCCTCTGGACAAACGGCCAATGGGGTGTCAAACCCACGACAACTTGCTAGCCATACTAGTGCGGTGAAGTGTGGCTTATATATATATACACTTTTTGTTTTTCTATTTCCCTATATTTTTCTTTTTTGATTTTTTTTCTAAGTAGGTGGCTTCCCTGATCTAAGAGTTTCCTAAAGGTAGCAGTAAAAGAGAATGGTCATGTGGCTAGGCTCTGGACAACTGGCCAATGGGGTGTCAAATCCATGACAACTTGCTAGCCATACCACCCTAGAAGGTTCATTAGCTACCTAATTTCCGTTAGAACCGCCGAAAAGTGAGTTTGTGTAAATAGTGTGTAGATGATTTAGACTGAAGTCCCTCAAATAAGAGGGCAGGTTGATAAGTTGTGTACTTATCACCCCCGTTTATTAGCCAAATTAAAATAAAATTAATGTGGTGAGGACTCAAGAATAGGTCCACATTTTAGTGGACACCCGAGCTAATTAAGCCCGAAGACCTAAAGAGTCTAAGTGTTCAGGTCCTATCATATCATTTCCTAGAGTTAACAACTCCTAATGCCTAAGTTCTCTTCTTCTAATTCTATCTTTTTTTTTTTCTTTTTTTTACTAAAAAAAAAACAAGTAACTACTATTACAGAGTTGGCAAAATAATCATAAAGTACCTACCCCCATGCCTATCAAATGCATTATCCTCATTGTGAAATAAAGGCATGAAAAAGAGCAGAATAGAAAAATATCACCTGCATTCCATGAGAATCTAGTCAGCTCCAAAATAGACTGTACAAATGCTAAGTTTATTACCATCAACTAGGTAAAGTTTGGCTGCAGAAGTCAAGCCAAGGTTAAAGCAACCTTCTTTGAAACGGGTTCAGGAAGATCATGGTCAACATAAGGTTTTAGACGTTGTCTGTTGACCTTAAAAGAGTTGCCCGTCTTTGGTCAGATATCTCAACGGCTCCATTTGGGAAACTTTGATCAATAATGAACGGGCCATTCCACTTAGACCTAAGCTTGTCGGGAAAGAGCTTAAGTCGAGAATCAAAGAGCCAAACCTTCTGGTTCAGCTCAAAGCTCTTACGGGAAATCATTTGGTCATGAAGAGCTTTAGTCCTTACTTTATAGATTCTAGCATTCTTGTAGGCATCATTTCTAAGCTCCTCTAACTCAGATAGTTGGAGTTTTTTGGTCTTCCCGATTAACTTTAGGTCAAAATTGCATTTCTTGATGGCCTAAAATACTCGGTGTTTGATTTCTATGGGTAAGTGACATGCCTTACCAAACACCAGATGGAATGGAGACATATCGATAAGCGTTTTGTACGTCGTACGGTAGGCCCAATGAGAATCATCAAGCTTTTGGGTCCAATCTTTCCTATTAGGCCTAACCGTTTTCTACAGGATATTCTTGATCTCCCGATTGGAGACCTTGGCCTGTCTGTTCGTCTGGGGATGGTAGGGTGTGGAGATCTTGTGATTCACCTCGTATTTTTCTAGTAAATGCCTGAATTGGGCATTAGTAAAATGGGTGCCACTATCACTGATGATAGCCCGAGGAATCTCAAATTGACTAAAAATGTTTTTCTTTACAAAGTCGATGACCACTTTGTGGCCATTAGTTTGGGTGGGTGATAAACACACATGAATTTAGGATAAATTGCTTGTTTATGATAGTTCCTAGGCTTAGCATTGCATATCATGTTATAAATATTGCATAACATCCAATGCGTGGCATTAGGATAGTTATATGTTTTGTATATTAATTCCTTCATTTTATATGACCAGGAGGCAATGTGACATCCTTACGGACTTCGGATGAAAAATCCAACCATATGGATGGATCCGAAGTTACGATCGTAGTCCAACAACATAGAAATCACCTCGATCCGAGCACCATGGCATCCTCTGCAAGTAATGAAGGGTGGATGGCGTGCCATAAGCTGCCCTCACATCTCCAAAGGCTGCCCATCAAGTGATCTCAGCCATTGGATAAAAATCCAACGACTGAGAGGCCACCCTCATCGCGCAGGCACAATTCTTCTTCGCAACACACCTGCAGGTGTGGTGCAGCAGTGAGGTCAAGTGCTCTCAAAGAGCAAGCGTGAGATTGATCCGTGATTCGCCGTGCCCCGCTACAATGTCAGATGCAATAGGGCCACCCGATCACAATCGAGCGGTCGAGATTCCCCACGAGTGATCCAACGTCGCCCACTGACACGAAGGCGCATGCTAGATCACATGCATGCCATCTGGGGCGTGCATTTAAGTTGACTGCAAGCAGCGCCTGCCGTCTGATCTCCACAATCGCGCGAGGCGTGCGATTCAAGTCAAAGCGTGCACGATCTACGGGTGCATCTTGACTGTGCGATGCAGCATCCAATGGCGACCAGCACACGTGCCAGTGATGCAAAATTCAAACGCTGGCAGGCGCACGCTCTCCTCTTGCAATCATAGCCGTCCATACCTGATCTAACGGTTGACGATTGCCGTACCTTTGACAGCTGTGGGTGTGAGCGTTGGGTGTAGGCTTTACGACAGAAGAGCGAGCCTTTAGTGACACTTGCAGCTGCCACTAAATGGCCTGCGCAGTGTGTGCGCCAGCCAAAGCAATGTAGAGGTGCGGATCTTCAGCGACAGCTTGAGCGGCCTTTAGTGATGCTTATAGCTATCACTGAATGCCTATGTGTGGGATTCTCTTCTTCCCTCCGCTATATAAACACCCCTACACCCCCCATTCCTCTTCATCTCTACCTACTCTACTCCCACCTACTCCCAAGCTCTAGCAAGCCTACTAACGCTCTGTTAGAGCTTGCTCTCAAGCTCCCAAGGCTCCTATTAGCGTAGCAAACCTCTGCCTCACCAAATATCATCCATCTTCCCATCCCCATTCATAGGCCACCTTGGAGCTGTCCTCCCACCACCATTCCGGTAGCAGATCATCTCCGCCTTCTCGCCTCCATTCCAGAGCCATGCCGAAGCTTTCCTCTACCCGACGTCCTCCTACATCTCACCTCTGTCATCCTGCTCCTCACCTCCTTCGTCCGAGATTCTGCTAGGCACCGTCGTCTCACCGAACAACCGATTCGGGAGATTCCTTCTCACCTCCCTCTCTTTTTATGCTTTCATAGTTGATTGTAATTGACATTGAAGTGATATCTATATCGTATTTGTTCCATATCTCTGGTGATTCATTCTGCTTGTCTTCTTCTTAGAAAAATACAAAAAAAATAAAAAAACCCTAAAATACCAAAAATAAACAAATCGAAGCACGATTTTCAATTAAAGTAAACATCGCCTCCCTATGTTCGGCCTAGGACTCCCTTGGAGTTTCGGTATAAATTTTATTTGACCACGAGTTTTGCAACTACAGCGACGGGTTACTTGCAACCCTAATTTCAAACTAGCGAAACACGTGCGATCATTTTGGCGTCGTTGCCGGGGAAGCAACGGAATTTACTTTATTATTTGCTGTGCTTCTTTGCATTTACATAGCACTAACCCTGCTTGTCTTTGATCTACTATCTTGCAGGTACCCTAGCATGGAGATCCAAGTGCGGGTAGAGTACTCTGTAAGCATCCCCCACATTCCCCCCCACTAGTTCATTTCGCCATACTCATAACCAAGACCTAATCTACTTAGGTGTTTGCATAAACCCTAGGATAGAATTGTTTGTCTTGTTCACCACCTTCATCCACCGCATTTAAAAAAAAAACAAGAAAAACAAAAAAGAGATACTTTCTGTGGGACGAATCAATATACACACTTCATACACCCACATTTGAGGCACATAATTGGACTTGATTTTCATCTACTCAACTGGGGTTCCAACCTATGGACCCGGTGCACGAATTCAACACATAAAAGAGTAGAAATCATATTAGGTTAATCACCTTTTTATGTGCCTTAATCGGTGGTGCATTTGAGTTGATTGATAGAATTATTTTGGCCGCACCACCTAATCTAAAAGAGGTTCATTTTGTAGCTGCCCCATAGGATTCAATAACTAGGTCAATCTAGGCACTCCATATTTTTCTTGATTTCTAAGGGAAAATCTTGAACACATTCTTTCAAAAACAAACTTGGTTTGCCTCGCAAAACTTAGTTGAAAACACCTCATATTTGAATCCTAAAAGCTATTAAGCAAGATTTGAACCCAAAAACTCACCTCATCATTAATAATCTTGCTTGAAAACCTCTTGGTTGTGCACATTCACACATTCTCAAACAAATCATTAAGGACACAACCCATTAAGGGCCCATCACATTCCATAGCACCAATTTCCCAATCCTAACTAAAATCAATTAGACGTTGGCCCTAAGGATTCATTCGCTCGTTAGGATCCAGATTGAGATTATTCATGATTAACCTACTTATACTAGTCAATCTGACGTTTAGCTAGGGGAGTAGCGTCAAATGACCGCGGTTGGGGGGTACACTAGGAATCGGAGGCGTAAGCTAAAGGAAGAACCTTCTCCCCAGTCCCTCCTTCTAACTGGTCGGATTGCCTAAACATAAGTAGAGTAAATCGTCCATAATCTTAGGACAGATTCTGAGAGTCAGTAGAGCTTAGGCTACCCCATCTAAGGACAGGCTTGTATTCTTATGATGTAGGGTTCCCTCTTTTCCCCGTCCTTCCGACTTCCTTCTAGTGCATGCTTGGAAGGAGGTCATTGAATCCTAGATTGGAAGGACCTCTAGACCATTCTAGGAGGCGGA
Source organism: Thalassia testudinum (assembly GCA_037157565.1). Taxonomy (NCBI): domain Eukaryota; kingdom Viridiplantae; phylum Streptophyta; class Magnoliopsida; order Alismatales; family Hydrocharitaceae; genus Thalassia; species Thalassia testudinum. The sequence goes on along the minus strand of JAZHRO010000025.1, from coordinate 52,653,792 downwards.
GGTTGAGCTATAGCCAAGCAGATCCCATGGCTGATCAATAACCACCTCCCCTACCCCCGAACTAGCAGGAGCTGATTCAGAGGCAATTGGAAGAATTGCAGCAAATGCAGCAATGGTTCCAATGTATGCATGGTTAGGGCGCTTGGCCCTTGAAGGATTTTTACGATCCTTCAAACTACGGGAAACGTCCCGACGTTATGATTCCCACCAGAGACATAGAAATCAAGCCTTAAGTCTTAAGTTTGATTAAGCATTTCCATGGGCTTGGCTCGGAGGACCCATTCTAGCACCTAGATGATCTAGCCACTTTGGTTCAGACCACCAGAGCAAGGAATGTGAACGAAGAGCAAATGATCATGAGGCTTTCCCCCATTCTCTTAGGGATAAGGCTGCACATTGGTATCAGACTATAGGAAGGCCGATTGAAACTTGGGTTGCTCTTAAGTCATCTTTCTTGAAGAAATTCTTACCTATCGGAAGGACCAATGCCTTACGACGAGTGATTACCACTTTCACCCAGCGGCCGGGGGAACCGTTTCATGGTGCCTGGGAGCGATTTTAGGAACTTTTGAGGTGTCCACACCACGAGTGCCGAAATGGCAACTCGTGCAAATTTTCTATCACGAGTTGGTTGAGCAACTCCGTAATCACGTGGACGCCTCCTATGGAGGCAATTTCCTCAACAGGGATGCAGATAGTGCATACGACCTGTTTGAGGAAATGAACAAGAACTCAATTAATCATGCCTCCATGGATGCATTCAACCTGTCCCAACAACCTAGGTCAAGTGCTAATGAGATCTAGGATTCTCATTCATTTGACATGGAATTAATTTGTAATAAACTGGATAAAATAGACTTGGTTGCTAAGAGAATGGAAGAATGGATGTCTGGGAATTCAAGAAACACTTCTATACCTACTCAATCACAGAATTCGGGATTCCATTCCTCACGAGCTCCCACAGGCCGGGAATTCATGAACCAACTTGATTCAGCTCAACCTGTGAGGTAGGATTTCTCGGAACCTTATGGGTTCCAAACTAGGGCCTTTGATCTTAGCTTTTCTGATCCTTCCTTCTCTCCATCCTCATCTTATGAGGATGCATATGCAATGCAGGAGAATGTTAGGTCCAATCCATATTCCAACACTTATAACTTGGGATGGCGGAACCACCCTAACTTCTCCTGGAAAAATCAGGGGCAATAGACCCAAACTCAACCCAGCAACTATGCATCTCAAAACCTATGGGTCAGGGTCAAGTATACACCCAGTTGCCCCCGAGACCGGTTACTCAGCCATCTTGGAATGCCCAACAATCCGCAGGGTAGGTTGATTTAAATCGACAGATGGTGGAAATGCAAGGGTCCATGCTTCAGCTTATGTAGCAAATGAAGACATCATTGGATAACTTGCAATTTGGGTTAATTGCTAACACCTGACAACCCGGATGTCTACCATCCCAACCCGTATCCAACCCGCGCAATGTGTAAAATCAGGGTAATAGAGCCCAAGGGTACGAGAATCAAAGGGACTCACACGCACATGCTCAGGTGGTTGAGCAGGGTCCCTCATCATATTCTTCTTCTGGTTACATGACTAACCAAGGCTCTCCAATCTTCACTAACCCACCTCATGACCCAAACCCGTATGCCTCTGCAAACTTTGTCACCTTGAGAAGTGGAAAGCAAACTTGGGACCCTAAATTACCTTCTAGGTGCCAAAACCTTGGGGAGCTTAAGAGAGAAGAGGAGGAGATTGAAGAAGACAATAAGGCCCAGGGATCGAAAATTGAAAATCCCACCCATACCCCATTCCCTGAAGTCCTATTGAAAACCAAGAAGAAGAAAACCCTAGATAGCAATGAGGAGCTCCTGGATTTATTCAAGAGCGTAGAGATCAATATTCCGCTTCTTGATGCTATTAAGAACATCCCAGCTTACGCTAAATTTTTGAAAGAATTATGTACCCAAAAGCATAAATCGAGAGAACCCACTCCGAGGAAGGTGATTCTCTTTGATCAGGCAAGGTTTGTGATCTTGCATCACCTTCCTCAAAAGAAGAAAGATCCAGGTGCCCCCTTGATCTCATGCATTATTGGGGAATATACTTTTAATAGGGCACTATTGGATCTAGGTGCATCCATCAACCTAATCCTAACTTCTCTTTATGAGAGGTTTGGGTTAGGTGAACTCAAGCCAACCTCAGTAACGCTACAATTAGTGGACCAATCCGTCACCACGCCGAGAGGCATTATTGAGGATGTAATTGTCAAGGTCAAGGATTTCTATTTTCCTGTAGATTTCCTCATCCTTGACATGGATGTACCTAATGATTTGAGGAACACGCCCATCATTCTAGGGTGCCTGTTCCTAGCTACCGCCAAGGCCAACATAAATTGTGAAAGCGGTAGTATGGAGATCACCTTTGGGGATAAGAAATTAACTCTGGATATTTTTAAGGCAATAAAAGGATTTGAGGGTTGTGGATTCATTGAGGAGCTCGAGGATTAGGATCTTGAGACTTGTATGACAATCAGTGCACTCGAGGACTCCACCAGCTTTAGCGAACCCAACCCACAACCCTCCATGGTAGGCCTGCCACATCCTGAAGAGGCTGTTGATTTTGTTCATTCCCAGCCTCTTCCACTGGATCGTCTTGATGAATCTTCATTAGCATCCTCCCTACCTTCTATTCTAAGCCCACCCAAGCTGGAATTAAAACCATTGCCCAAACCATTGCCCAAATTTGAAATATGAGTTCTTAGGACCTGAAAGCATGCTCTTCTGATTATTAGTGCTGATTTGACTAAAAAGCAAGAATCGAGGTTAATTAATGTCCTTAAGAACAACAAGGAGGCAATTGGTTGGACCATCCACGACCTTAGGGGGATCGAGCCATCTTATTGTAATCATCATATTTTCATGGAAGATGGATCCCGCCCTTCTCGTGAAATGCAAAGAAGACTAAACCAGAATATGCGAGAAGTGGTCAAGAAGGAGATAATCAAGTTGCTCGATGCTACGATTATTTACCCAATCTCGGATAGTCCGTGGGTTAGCCCCATTCAGATTGTACCCAAGAAGGCGGGAATAACCATTACGACTAATGAGAAAGGGGAAACCTTCACCACTCATTCAGCTTCTACTTAGAGAGTCTGTATTGACTATAGGAAGTTGAACACAACCACTAAAAAGGATCACTTTCCCTTGCCATTCATCGATCAATTCCTTGAAAGGTTAGCTGGGCAAAAATATTTTTGCTTCCTGGACAGTTATTCAGGATATAACCAAGTCCCTATCCATCCTAAAGAACAGGAAAAGACAACTTTCACATGTCCCTACAGAACCTTTGCTTTCCGTAGAATGTCGTTCGGGCTTTGCAATGCGCTGCGACTTTTCAAAGGTGCATGTTGGCCATCCTTTCTGACATAGTGGGAGATTGTCTTGAGGTGTTCATGGATGATTTCTCCATTTTCGGAGATTCTTTTGAGTCCTACTTGGCTAACCTGGAATTGATCCTCCAGAGATGCATCAAAACATGGCTAGTCCTTAGTTGGGAAAAGAGCCACTTTATGACTTAGGAAGGCATTGTCTTGGGTCATGTGGTATCTAGTTGGGGTATTGAAGTTGATAAAGCTAAGGTGGATGCTATCTCTAGACTTCCTCCACCTACATCCGTAAAACAGATCTTCTCTTTCCTTGGGCATGTGGGTTTTTACAGAAGATTCATTAAGGATTTCTTGAGGTTGCTCGACCCTTGAGTAACCTTCGAGCCAAAGACACGAAATTTGAGTTTGATGAATCATGTCGGAAGTCATTTGATTTATTAAAAATGGCAGTGAAATGACCTGTTGCCTTTTTAGTCGGATAAGACGTCTGGAGTTTCAGTTAGACGTCTGGACACATGCCTGGACATCTGAAAATGAGAATATTCGTACGTTACTTTGCACTTTGCGCGCGGGCGGCATGTAGAAGCCTCTCTCCCCCGCATCCTCACCCCCTTAAACCCTAAAACCACCCTATATAAACCCCCCTTCTCTTCTTCTCACCCCCTCTCACCACTCAAGCCACCGCCACCTCCACCTTCTCTTACGACGGCCACACCCTCCAGCCTCCCATCTCTACTGCTGTAGCCGTGGCGAGGAAGAGAGGAGTCGGCAAGGGAGAACGGGGAAGTGCGAGAGTGAGAGAGTGTGAGGGAGTGAGAGCGAGGGAGGAGGGCGACGGCTGTGGGATCTTAGTGGAGCTCGAGGAGTAGTTCGTGGGAGAGAGGAGGATGCTGGCGAGGAGCTTCTTAAGCTCCTGCAGCTGCTGGAGCTGCCGTTGCGGGCGAAGGGCAAGCGGGGTGAGCTGTGTGGAGGAGTTCTGGTACTGGAAGTTTCCAGTATCAGATGTTTGGAGTGACGTCCAGACGGTTGGCGAGGCATTAGGATGTTCGGAGCTGAATCCGGACGTCTGAAAGCACAATATCATGCGAGGTACATGCTTCCTGCACTACTTTTCGCCACGCAGTCGTAGCACAGGGATGTCGAGCTGATTTTGGACTTGTGATTTTCGTACACAGGTGAAGGCTTTGGCAAGGCACGTGGTGTGCTCTCCCAAGTACTTTTGGATGTCTCATTGCATTGTCGGACATCCGACGGCCCTTCCAGACGACTGGAAGGAAGGTGAGATGTTTGGAGCTACCCCCAAATGATCGCGGAGGGATCCAAACATCTGAGAACACTGCAGGAAACACAAGGTGAGATCTAACATCTTTAAGACATCTAGGACTAGTCCCAGACATCTGATTTTGGTCAGTAACCACATTTTTGGCCCGTTTAAGGCCCAAACAAAATCAGATTTCCGCAAACGAAGTACCGCTGCTTTTCACTCGAGTTCCTCTATGTGTTCGTGTTGAGTATCTACTATTTTGACCTCGTCTAATGTAAATTAGTTGCTGGTACAGGATACCAATCGGTGGCATGTTCGAGGCCCGTGGAGACGACGAGATCTATGGCACAGGCCCCCATTCCTCCCGTGATACCCGGTAGAGTGGTTTAATGAAATTATTAAGATATGAATAAAGAATATGTCTGCTTAGATTAAATTGATTGAAACTCTAGGATGTGGAATGAACCTTAGGGTAGAAATGTATGAGCATGATATGGAACTACTCTGGTTTACTTGAGATTCTTGTTAAAATATGAGCTGCCTGTATGTAAATGAGAAATTGAACTGATAAACCACAAGTTGCAAGTTTATGGTTGTGATCTGAATTATGAAAACACGAGCTGCCTGTATATGGATGAGGAACGAGTTATGAAACATGAGATCTGATTATGGATAAATGAGATGAATATGAGCATGAACCCTACGGGGAATTAGGAGTAGAACTCCTATGTATGAAAGGAATCTAGAATGTAGATGGGAAGTGTGCTAGCCCTTGTGTATGCAGTACCAAGGAGAGCAACTGTCCCTTTTTAGTGTAGAGTGGAGCTAGCCTCCCTTGGGTTGAGACCCGAGGTTAGGATTAGCCACTCTACACCGACTCCTGTTGGCCCTCACGTACGTGGTACCGAGGCATGCTACTAGTGTAGGGAGGGAGCTAGCCACCCCACGGAGCCCGGGGTTTAGCTAGCCACCCTACACTGACTTTGTTAGGCCCTTTTGGGCAAACTGGGGTAGTCAGACAAGGGTACGAGGACTGTGGAGGGACAAGACCCCTGTTTGGTTCTGAGGGGCAAGATCGTTGTTCTGAGAGGGCAAGGCCCTATATTGTTCTGTACTGTACTTTAGGCGTACCCGCTAGTGGAAACGACTGACTGCGTGTTAGTGCGGGATAGCTACCCGTGAGCTTATCACGCGTGCCGTAGTCACTACTACGTCTCGACAGTGACCTCGGGGTGGTTGACTGGGTCTAGGACTACCGAGGGGACTCTCCCAGCTAGGAGAGCACCATGTGTTCCTTCTACTCCACGGAAAAGACTGCAATCAAGATCATTCCCAAGAGGAACACGCAAGATCAAGGAATACCTGAATACTTTGAGAAATAGATGAACCGAAAATACATAAATGAGATAAATGGAAATGAGAATAAAACCTGCTTGTTGTTTTTACTTTACTTGCACTTAAATAATGTAAACACTACTCTACTCAGCGTTCACTGACTCCGTCTTTTAGTAACCCTGTTTAGGACTAGGAGTTGAGCAACCTGAATTTTCGGCTGAAGAGGGAGCTGGGCCCAGCCGAGCCCAGCCGTAGTAGTTTCCTTTCCAATTCTTTGTTTCTGCTATAGTTGTGAGTACTAGACTTTAAACTATTGTTCTCATTACTTTCTATTTCCTGATGTTGTTGTGGTGGAATGTACTATTTTGAGATAGTTGTTCTACTTGTGTTTACTACTTCGTTCTTTCCTTCAGCTTAGTTATATTGCATGAGTGAATGTGGTTTATTTTCATGCTTTTGGTTATTTCTCGTTGGACTACTTGGTCTTGGGATTAGTCGAGGCGAGCCAATCTCGAGTCTTGTAGGGATTCGGGAACTGGGTCATAATAAGATGGTATCAGAGCAAGGTCATCTCGAGAAATGAACCAATTGGTCTGAGAATAACCACTCACGTGCGTATAATTAGGCTAGCCACCACAACGTATCGCTTTGATATTCGTTTCTGAGTCTTTTACTCGATGTAATCCTATATCGATGACAACTCTTATTTTATCTCTTGCATCTCCTTGCAAGAGATGCCTCGTCGGGGAGTTCCCGAGGTAGGCCATGGTCGTGGCCGTGGACGAGGTCGGAGGGGCGGACGTGCCGGACCTGAGGCACCAGTTGACCCACCTCTCGTCCCAGGCATTCAGGCCCAGGATCTCGCCTAGCTGATCAGAGATATTGTGTGAGAGGAGCTCCACTAGCCTCCATGGGCACCTCTCCCTGAGGACGTGGAGGGGGAGTCCTCAGTGGGACAGAGAGAGCATCGCAGCGCCGGATGAGCAGGAGGGGGAGGGGGTGATCCTCCACCACCCCCACCACACTCTGACACTTCCGAGCACGAGTCCTCCTTGCCTAGAGGCATGCCTGTTCCCCCACTGCAACTACACCACGAGCTTTTCGGACAGTTCCGGAAGCTGAAGCCTCCCTCCTTCAAGGGGGATGAGGACCTGTCTAAGGTAGAGGACTAGCTAGAGTAGATAGAGAAGGTGTTTGACACCCTTCACCCTCCCACGGAGTGTCGGGTGGCCTTTGCCACATTACAGCTAGAGAGCACAGCACATAAGTGGTGGAGGGCAGTTAGAGGCCAGGAGGGGAGAGAGTTGACGTGGGGCCAGTTTGTGGCTCTCTTCTGTGAGCAGTACTTTTCGCAGACCTGACAGGACCAGAGGAGGTGGGAGTTCCACACTCTTCGCTAAGGGACATTGATGGTTAGCATGTACCGTACACATTTTCTGGAGCTGTCACATTTCGCTCCAACAGCTGTGTCTTCTGAGGAGGAGTGCATGTGGAGGTTTATTGAGGGGCTCTGATTTGCTATTTGGGGGTATGTCAAACCCCTGAAGCTGCCCACTTTCTCTCGTGTGGTTGAGGCAGCCATGACTTACGAGGAGACCAACCCGGCCGTGCGAGACACTGATGGCGGACAAAAGAGGCCCTACCAGCTAGAGTACTCTCATGGTCGTCAGGAGAGGAGGCACACGGTGCCCGCAGGAGAGCCGTCTCATTCTACGGAGCCACTAGTGGCCTTTAGGAGCCTTAGATAGGGGCCAGTTGCCAGCATCGGACCCCCGCTCAGTCGCCAGCAGGGACCTACGGAGGGAGGAGGTTGTGTACCCCTCTGCTACTAGTGTGGCTAGTTGGGACACATCAGGAGGGACTGCCCATCTAGAGTTGGAGCACAGCAGATGCTCCCTGCACTGAGCGCTGGAGGCCAATCTGGCGGTCGTAGTCACCAAGTGCGTGGGGAGGACAACAGTCATGAGGAGGGTACTAGCTTGCTACTGCTCACCCAACCCAGAGTGTAGCTGCTTCGTCTGCATCGAGAGCTAAGGGGCGTATCAACGCCCTGACACATAGGGACGCTAGGGCTTCGGGTTCTGTGGTGGCAGATATGGTTACTGTTTCTGCCAGATTAGTGTACACACTTTTTGATTCCGACGCCACCCACTCCTTCGTTGCTACGAGTTTTGCCGTCAGTTTGAGGCTAGGCAGTGTACTGTTAGAGGATCCATTTGTGATCAGAGGCCCAGGTGGCCAGTTGTTTGTAGCCGAGGAGGTCTACACGGGCTGCGAGGTCAATATAGGGGGACACAACCTTCCCGCTGACCTGATTGTGATCCAGATGGAGGTCTTTGGCGTGATCCTAGGGATGGACTGGCCGTCCGCCTATCACGCCCTAGTAGACTATTTTAGGAGGAAGATCGTCTTCTCCATATCGGAGTTGCCTCCCTTTGAGTTTCACGGTCAGCCGGTGGATGGACGTTTCAGATGCATCTCCATGCTTCGAGCAGCGAAGCTTTTGAGCCAGGGGTGTGAGGGCTTCTTAGCCTATGTAGTGGCAGAGCCTAGCCTCATGGCTGACTTTCAGAGTATCCCGGTGGTCTGCGAGTACCCCGACATTTTCCCAGAGGAGCTACCAGGACTACCGCCTGAGTGTGAGGTCGAGTTTGAGATCTCACTGGTGCCAAGGACCAGCCCCATTTCTACTGCAATGTACCGGATGGCACCGCTTGAGCTGCGAGAGCTCAAGTCACAGCTACAGGATCTGTTGGAGAAGGGCTTTGTGAGGCCCAATGCATCCTCGTGGGGAGCCCCTATGCTATTTGTGAAGAAGGACGGTATCCTGCGACTTTATGTCGACTACCGATAGCTGAATAGGGTCACTGTCAAGAACAAGCATCCACTACTAAGGATTGACAACCTCTTCGACCAGTTGCGAGATGCCACAGTGTTCTCCAAGATAGATCTGAGGTCAGGTTACCACTAGTTGTGGATCAGGGAGGCCGACGTCTCCAAGATAGCTTTCCGTACTCGGTACGGGCACTACGAGTTTTTGGTCATGCTGTTTAGGCTGACCAATGCCCCTTCCGCCTTTATGGATTTGATGAACCATGTTTTCAGGCCATACTTAGACCAGTTTGTGGTGGTTTTCATCAATGACATACTCGTTTACTCGCGGGATCAGACGCAGCATGGACAACATTTACACATGATCCTTGATACCTTGAGGTGATGTAGGCTGTATGCCAAGTATAGTAAGTGCGAGTTTTGGTTGAGGCAGGTGACTTTCTTGGGTCACATGATTTCAGGGGATGGATTGGCTGTGGATCCAGCCAAGGTAGATGCCGTACCTAGGTGGGAGAGGCCATGCATAGTGATAGAGATACGCAGCTTTTTGGGATTGGCAGGTTACTACCAGCGGTTTATTAGAGGATTCTCTCAGATCGCGCCTCCTATGACCCAGCTGACCCGAAAGGACGTTCCCTTTACCTGGATAGATGAGTGCGAGGCGTGTTTTCAAGAGTTGAAGGAGAGACTAATTTCAGCTCCTGTGATTATCATTCTAGACAGCAGTGGCAGTTTGTGATTTACACCGACGCCTCGTTGTAGGGGTTAGGAGGTGTGCTCATGCTGCGGGGTTACGTTGTCACTTACGCTTCGCTGAAACTAAAGCCCCATGAGAATAGCTACCCTACCCATGACTTAGAGCTGGCAGCAGTTGTCTTCGTGCTGAAGACATGGAGGCACTACCTTTATGATGAGACTTTCGAGATCTTTATAGATCATAAGAGCCTTAGGTACTTGTTTGACCAGAAGGAGCTTAACATGAGATAGAGACATTGGTTAGAGCTCCTGAAGGACTACGACTGCAGCATCTCTTACCACCCAGGGAAGGCCAATGGTGGTCGATGCCTTGACCTGGAAGACGCTTGCCCACTTGGCCAGTTTATAGGCACAGAGTTGGAGATTCATGGAGGACTTGGGCAGTTGGTGACCCCGGGAGTCACGGGGGTACTATGGGGCAGTGACAGTGATGCTGCAGACACGACCAGAGCTGATAGACTGCATCATCGCAGGGCAGATGGCTGACCTGTACTTACAGTTGCTGCGAGATAGGGTGTTGACAGGGGACCTAGGAGACTTTTCCTTCTCAGACTAAATCCTGCGTATGAGGGGACGTCTGTGCATTCCTAGGGACGAGGAGTTGTTGAGAGAGTTTCTAACGGAGGCACACGGGTCCAAGTTCACCATACATCCCGAGAACACAAAGATGTACCATGATTTACGATGCGAGTTCTGGTGGAGAGGGATGAAGCGGGATGTTGGTGAGTTTGTTCAGCAGTGTTTAGTATGACAGTAGATGAAGGTCGAGCACCAGAGGCCTGCAGGGCCATTACAGCCACTTCCTATGCCAGAGTGGAAGTAGGAGAGCATCACCATGGACTTGGTGGTGGGTCTACCAGTTACCCAGCGAGGACACGACGCAGTTTGGGTGATAGTAGACAGGTTGACTGACTGATCGATCTTTCGCTTTTAAGTCAGTTGCAGTTTAACGTGGTGGAAAAATCGACTGATCAATATTTAAGAAGAAATAACCACTCGCAGAGGAGCGGGTCGTATCCACAGGGAGGCAATGACGTATTAAAATTTGCACCAATTAAAAACGTTCGTTCGTAGTTAGTTTAGACAAGAATCAAGTCAAGATTGCCTTTAGAATAAGGTTTAAGCAAGAAACAATGCTGAAATGGCAATTATGAGAAACTAGAGGATATTTTCCGCAATGCAGAATCAATAAAATATCATTAAAAAGTGACAATGGCATAAAATGTAATTTCTAATTGATGGTTTACTGTAGCAAAATAGGGGAATTTTTCCCCTTTGTCTTGCGCGACGAGGAGCGGATGGCCGGGCGCGGGAAGCTCGGAGGAGGTCCCTTAGACCGAGAGCTTCGAATCGGTGGTGGCGGCGAGTCGCGCGGCGGCCGAAGGTGGCCGGACGAGCTCCGGCGGAGGTGCTGCAGCCGGTGAGCTTGCGTGGCTGTTGGCGTGAGATCTGCTCGCGCGCTGCTGCTGACGGCTCTGCAGGCGCGGGAGGACGGGTCTGCAGGCGGTTGAGCGGGTGCGGCTGCAGCTGGCGAGGGTGCGCAGGTTGCAGCAAGTGCGGGCGGAGGGAGCTGCTGGCGGTTCTGCAGGCGCGGGGGTGAACGACGTGGACTGCAAGCGCTGTTGGAGTTTTGCAGGCGCGGTTGCTGCTGCAGGCGTGGGAGGTGGGTGTTGCAGGCTGAGGAGGGCGTGCGCGGTCTGGAGGGCGTGGAGATGGCGAAGGCTGATGGTGGGCGCGGTTGCGCTGGAGGCTGGTGGGTGGCGCTGTAGGCGTGGGCACGCACGGATGAAGGCGCAGGCGCGGGGGTGGTGGTGCGGGCGTGAACGGTGAGATGGGCGGATGTGGTTGTGCGGGTGAGGGTGGAGTTCAGACGGGTACGCAAGCGGGTGATCGCAGGTGAGCGGGTAGCTTTAGACGTCCGGGAAATTTCCCGGACATCTTAAGTGAATGAGAAGGTGATTACAGTGACGGTGGTTGCGGTGGTGGTGGTTGGTGACGACGGCGAGGGAGATGCACGCTAAGGTGCTTACGGTAATGCGGGCGAGCTCCGGATGGTGGTGTGGCCTGTCACACCACACGCCCATGGTGGTGGAGACTCGCCGCCACGGTAGAGGCCGGCAGTATGGAGTGGAAGAGAGAAGTTCTCTCTGCACAGTGGTGGGTCGGTGGTGGAGGCCTGCCTCGCTCAGCATCCTCTCTCCTCCTTTTGTAGCGGCCTGCACAAATTTGAATGGAGAGGCGGGAGCAGATCCACCTTCTCCGCCGATCCATGAATGCGCTTTTAGTGAGGCCGGAGGCGTTGCAGCGGCAGCCGAGCCGTTGCTGGGAAGAAGAAGAATAAAGGATATTATTAAAATATTATGGTTATTTATATACAAACCCTCAAGTTTTATGTTAACTAAAATAATGTACTTAATTAGTTAACTAATTAGATGAATGGCATTCTAAGCTAATTCTAAATGCACTTAAAATATGAATGCAATGTATGGATTATGTAATTAAATTAAAAATATGAATTAATCTATTTACATCCTAATTTATGCTAAATAAATGTTAGAATTATCCTAATGTTTAGGCATTTAAATACTTAAATAGCCCACAACTATGGGCTAATCAAATACCCCCATGCGTAATTTTTGCTAGTCCCTAGCAAAATTAAGCGAAACCTAGCACTCTAAGTAGACTAGTCAACTCACTTAGTCTTCCTTCAGAAGCATATTAAGTTCAGGCTCTAGACCCAAGGTTCCTAAGTAGTTGCTAAGTTACAGACTAGGTCGGCTAAAGACAAGTTGCAGGCACAAGTTTCCCTGATTTCTGACTCTACCCTAAAGTTTATTGATCCTTGAGATTAAATCATCCGTGCCTGTGTATTGGTCTGAGTTATTTGAGTTAAAGGATTTTTTTTTTTTATATATATATACTTTTTTTTTTTTTTGTTTGATTCATCTAAGTCTAACCTCAGATCAGCTATCAACACGGTCTGTGTTGGATTCATTGTCCCCATTACCATACCTCGAAGGGTGCCTGGCTTTCGATGCTTCGAGAAAGCACCGCCCATAACGACCCCAAGAACTCCTAGCAATCGACACTTCGAGATAGTATCGCCCATGGATTTCTTAAGCGAATTCAGGCCTATGGCAATCGACACTTCGAGATAGGGCCGCCCATGGTACCTGAACCGCGCAATGCACTTACATGCCCCCAGTAGGATGGATATCCTAAGAGACAAGTGCCGAGGAGGTAATATGTTATCATCACATCCTCAAGGTGAGTATATACTCCACCTCTCTTGCGGCGGGAACTCTTCCAATCAAAATGTGTTTTCAAGCCTCTCTTAAGTCAAAACTAAGAGAACCAAATCTCTTTTCAGAAAGACAGAAATTAAGTTGATTACCAGACCAAGTGTGTGAAATTTGGATGCCTGGGTTACAAGGACCCGTAAACCAAAAGGTAGAATAAGACTCCAGGTACTACCCCACCTTCTAACTCAAACCCTAGCTTTCCTTCCTCAACCTCTTGAGGAATGGTCCGCAACTTAACTCCTACTTAAGTTTTTAAGTCCAAAAAGGACCCTAAAGGTCTAAAGCTAGTAGCTCATTTAGCTTCTAAAGTTTGACCCTAGAATTTATTTAGTCTACCCTAGAGTTCTGATTTGCTTAAGAATGCAAGATCTAGCCAGTTAAACTCAAAACCTTTTTTTTTTTTTTTTTAATATGTACAAATGTATGCAATTATGCTATGTATATCCCCAAGTACACCCCCCCATGCCTAAAATCTGCAATGTCCTCATTGCCTAGAAGGATATTACCTGGGTTAGAGCTGGGCTGAATAGCCAAAGAACCTGCAGATCAAGTTCAAGAATTGCAGAAATAGGCCCTAAAAATGAGCAAAGCAAAGTTGGCCTAGAAAATAGGTAACCTAGGATGTTGGCGAGCTGATGATGAATCCCGATAGCAAATGCTCGCCCAACTAAAATGGGAATGAAATCTTCCCAGGTCACCAGAAGAGGTTCTAAAGGATAAACAGGTAAAACAACCTCCAAAGGGGTAGGGGGAGGATAAGATGGATCCTCCAAAAGGTATGGGGAAGGAATGGTAAAGAGATAAACCCTCAGGGTAATGGACTGACTAAAGAAATCATCAATCCATACCCGATACTCCATTACAGGAAATATTGGTCTGTTAAGCCCCCTAGTCAGAACAAAAGTGAGCAATTCTCTAAGGCAAGGATCGTCTAGGGTGTCCAAGTTACGATGTTGTGGGATGGCCATAAGATCTAGGTTGGGTTTAATCAGCTTGGTGTCCATCCCAAACACTCTTTCTAAATCCTCAATTTCATCCCTAGCATTCCTTGCACCATCACATGGATCTTCCTACTCTTCATCAGGAGTCACAATTTCGCTTTCAGATATAAGCGAATCAGAGGGTGACTTCGAAGTGAATGAAGGCAGGTTGGAAGCAATAGATCTAGGGATTATCCTATCAATGTCATCCCCGGGTTTTTGTTCTTTACTCAAATCTTCCCTGGAGTCTATATGTGAATCCACATAAATCTTAGAAATTGCTTCCAAATTTTCCATCATTTTATCATGAGGAGAAATATCATCAATGGGTGTGCTAAGGAAACCTAATTTGGTCAAATTTGTGACATCCTCAGGGGCTAACTCTTCAAATAAGACATAATCACCCTTAGTGTCACTCCAAATCTTGAATGTAGGTTCCTCATATAATTCGTCCTCCTCCTCATCACACAATTCATCATGTACCCGAGGTCTAGAATCATTTAATATCTCAGCAGATCCCCTAGGGTGCTCTATCTGAGGTAAATGGTTTACACTGGTAACATCAGACTCCTCAGATAGGTCAATTTCTTTAGGGTTAGGTTCCCTAAGGGTGGGTTTGAGTTCCATATCGTGATCAGAAGGGAGGGTAGGATTAACAACTTGACTTTGACCCACTTCATCAAATTTCATGAAAATACTATCATCTAGGTCGAGGTCTTCCAATGGTACCATCATTCCCTTCTTTTGACTCCAATATAATTCAGGTGGATACTCAACCTTATCATCATCTTCCTCGGGTTGCCACCTTTCTTCATCCAATGCATAGCTACTGTCATGTGTATTTTCCTCCCACCTAAAGTGTAGATCGTTCAAGGAATTGTTATCTAATGGGGAGGTTTCAAAATCGATCCTCGAAAAGTAGCTATTCTCCCTAGAATTTCCCTCCAACTTAAAGTGTAGCTCTCCCACAGGAGATGCATCTATTGTAGAGGGGTGTACGTCATCCTCAATGGGGTAGATTGGGTGGCTAATTTCATCTCTTTCTTGTTGGCCTGCTCTCAAAGATTCTCCTAACAATTCACTCATTTCGTTTTGTATTTTCTGTATTTCCATCTTCAAAGAGGAGAGGTCATTTCTATCATGAGAGAAGTCAGGCTCAGGCTCATAGTACCCAGGAGTGTTTGTCCAACCATAATACTTTTTCAGGGAGGGTGGGTTGGGTATTTCTTTGGTATGTGGGATATTGGGCAAAGCAAATCCCGCTCCTAGGCTCTGCTCACTGATTTGGGGATTAACCAGGCCAATACTCCTATAATAGGAGTAAAATGGATCCCAATGATTGTCATTACGTCCATCAAGGAATGGACCATCTCGACGTCTGGGATCGAAGGATGCATAGTGGGGGTGAGGGTGTGGGCAAGATGTGAAAGGATGAAAAGCAATGTGGTCCATTCTAACTCACACTTCAATCAGAATTCCCCAAGCAAAACACAATTTAAAAAGGACCTTTTAGGTCTTTCCCAATTTAGGCTTTTGATTTTAAGTTAGATTGCAGGTGACAATACAATTTGCCCAATCAATTACACGCCTATTGTCAACCTACGGTTCGCCTAAGAAGACCTAGTTGGAGCTTAGGTGTTCTTCCCTAAATCTCAAATGGTCAAGTAAATCCAAAGACGGAAGATCGAGGGATGCAAGTAGGCCTAAGCCTTCCTTTGAAGCTGTGCTTTCGCGGTGCTCCTCAACTACCCCCAAAAATCCGTGACAGGGTATCCCCCTCTTTGGATTTACAAAACCTTTGATCTCAAGTTCCGAACACTTCAGAATCCAACGAAAGGAGGGCTCTTGTCCTAGTATTTCCAAACCTAAGGAGTGTCTAGAAGCGTGCCGTGGTGCAAGTGAAATAAGTGTGCATACACCGTCAAAGATTTTGAACTTTGAATCGCAAGCCAAGTTTGAAAATCAAATCCTTGCTTTTTAAAATGTCCTTCCTTTGATTAGTCCTTTTTCTAAGAAAATGTGACCACGTGTTAGATTTATTCAGTACAGATTAGGTGGTCTTCGCATTAAATCCCAAATGCAATGCTTGATCAAAAATAGGATGCAAAGTAAGAGAATGCGTACCTTGCCTCCAGCGATCTACGATGCAAGAAAAGTAAATCTAGAGGCTGCTCATACAGACCTAAATGGTTCGTCCTAGGGCAGGCAGCTTCTAGCAGGCAGCTCATTTTTTTTTTTTCTATTTTTTTTTAGAACTACTTATGCACAAGCAAATAAAAGTAATAATAAAAAAAATAAACCTAAATCTAAAGAAAAGGGAACAGACTCCCAAAAATTACCCAACACGAGCCCAAAACAAAATCGGGGAACAAACCCCTCAAAATACGCCCTAGAACAAGGGTTTCAAACTAACTGCAATGAAAAATTAAGTCTACAGTCTTAATTCTATTCTAATTAAACTAGCGACTAAATACAAAGGTGTCCGTCGCGTCCTCGTCCTTCTCCTCCTTTCAAAATTGCTCATCTACTTCTCGTCTGGCAACGTCAAGGGTCGCCTCTCACACTGGCTGATTCTTGCATAATTTTTCTTGCACAGAAAAGAAAATAATAAATGGTCAAATCTCTGTGCAATTGACAAATAATCAAAATAAAATTAGGCAAAATTATTGCGTCTGTTGCCTCCCCGGCAACGGCGCCATTTGACTGATCGATCTTTCGCTTTTAAGTCTGTTGCAGTTTAACGTGGTGGAAAAATCGACTGATCAATATTTAAGAAGAAATAACCACTCGCAGAGGAGTGGGTCGTATCCACAGGGAGGCAATGATGTATTAAAATTCGTACCAATTAAAAACATTCGTTCGTAGTTAGTTTAGACAAGAATCAAGCCAAGATTGCCTTTAGATTAAGGTTTAAGCAAGAAACAATGCTGAAATGGCAATTATGAGAAACTAGAGGATATTTTCTGCAATGCAGAATCAATAAAATATCATTAAAAAGTGACAATGGCATAAAATGTAATTTCTAATTGATGGTTTACTGTAGACAAACAGGGGAATTTTTTCCCTTTGTCTTGCGCGACGAGGAGCGGATGGCCGGGCGCGGGAAGCTCGGAGGAGGTCCCTTAGACCGAGAGCTTCGAATCGGTGGTGGCGGCGAGTCGCGCGGCGGCCGGAGGTGGCTGGACGAGCTCCGGCGAAGGTGCTGTAGCCGGTGAGCTTGCGCGGCTATTGGCGTGAGATCTGCTCGTGCGCTGCTGCTGACGGCTCTGTAGGCGCGGGAGGACGGGTCTGTAGGCGGTTGAGCGAGTGCGGTTGCAGCTGGCGGGGGTGCGCAGGCTGCAGCAAGCGCGGGCGGAGGGAGCTGCTGGCGGTTCTGCAGGCGCGGGGGTGAACGGCGTGGACTGCAGGCGCTGTTAGAGTTCTGCAGGCGCGGTTGCTGCTGCAGGTGTGGGAGGTGGGTGCTGCAGGCTGAGGAGGGCGTGGAGATGGCGAAGGCTGATGGTGGGCGCGGTTGCGCTGGAGGCTGGTGGGTGGTGCTGCAGGCGTGGGCGCGCACGGATGAAGGCACAGGCGCGGGGGTGGTGGTGCGGGTGTGAACGGTGAGATGGGCGGATGTGGTTGTGCCGGTGCGGGTGGAGTTCAGACGGGTACGCAAGCGGGTGATCGCAGGTGAGCGGGGAGCTTCAGACGCCCGGGAAATTTCCCGGACGTCTTAAGTGAATGAGAAGGTGATTGCAGTGACGGTGGTTGCGGCGGTGGTGGTTGGTGACGACGGCGAGGGAGATGCACGCTAAGGTGCTCACGGTAATGCGGGCGACCTCCGGATGGCGGTGTGGCCTGTCACACCACACGCCCACGGTGGTGGAGACTCGTCGCCACGGTAGAGGCCGACAGTATGGAGTGGAAGAGAGAAGTTCTCTCTGCACAGTGGTGGGTCGGTGGTGGAGGCCTGCCTCGCTCAGCATCCTCTCTCCTCCTTTTGTAGCGGCCTGCACAAATTTGAATGGAGAGGCGGGAGCAGATCCACCTTCTCCGCCGATCCATGAATGTGCTTTTAGTGAGGCTGGAGGCGTTGCAGCGGCAGCCGAGCCGTTGCTGAGAAGAAGAAGAATAAAGGATATTATTAAAATATTATGGTTATTTATATACAAACCCTCAAGTTTTATGTTAACTAAAACAATGTACTTAGTTAGTTAACTAATTAGATGAATGGCATTCTAAGCTAATTCTAAATGCACTTAAAATATGAATGCAATGTATGGATTATGTAATTAAATTAAAAATATGAATTAATCTATTTACATCCTAATTTATGCTAAATAAATGTTAGAATTATCCTAATGTTTAGGCATTTAAATACTTAAATAGCCCACAACTATGGGCTAATCATTGACGAAGACGGTGCGTTTCCTGCCGATCCGAGTCACCTTTGGACCAACACAGTTAGCAGAGTGATATATCAGAGATGTGGTGTGCCTGCAGAAAGTCCCACGTGAGATCGCATCCGACAGGGATACTCGTTTTACTTCCCAGTTCTGGGCTGAGTTTTAGCAGGCCTTGGGGTTACGTTTGAGGTTTAGTACTGCCTACCACCCTTAAATGGACCTTTTGTGCACCTATGTACTAGATTGGAGAGGAGGAGCATTTACCCCTGGTAGAGTTTGCATACAATAACAGTTACCACTCGAGCATCGGCATGGCACCTTATGAGGCTCTGTATAGACGGAGGTGTATTGCACCCTTGAGTTAGGTCAAGGTGGGAACCAAGTGGGAGGTTGGTCCTAGGTTGATCCGGCAGAGTCAAAAGGTGATAGAGCAAATTCGCAGATGACTCCGCACTGTTAGGAGCAGACAGAAGAGCTACGCTGACCGGAAGCGTAGAGAGGTCCAGTTCGAGGTTGGGGATCGCGTCTTTCTCCGTGTTTCGCCCATGAAGGGCCTGCAGCATTTTGGGGTGAAAGGGAAGCTTGTGCCGAGGTTTGTGGGGCCCTTTGAGGTCCTGGAGTGGGTAGGACCTGTTGCTTACCAGCTTGCCCTTCCTCCCCAACTTTCTGTAGTGCATGACGTGTTCCACGTGTCCAACCTCAGGAAGTACGTCGTCAATTCCTATCACATTCTGAGCCACGAGAGCATCGAGGTGGGTGACGACCTAACTTATCCAGAGAGACTAGTACAGATACTAAACAGAGCCGTCCAGAGTTTGAGACGGAAGCAGGTACCCCTGGTGAAGGTCCTATGAAGAAGCCTGCGGTACGAGGAGGTGACTTGGGAGCCTGAGGCGGCGATGCGAGAGCAATACCCAGAGCTTTTTGAGGGTAAGTCTTTTCGAACCTACTTCGGTCCTCTTTAAGTTTGTTATACGTTTTCATGTTCCTTTCTCTGCACCCTAGCTAGCTTAAGTTTCGAGGATGAAACTTCCTTTAAGTTTGTTATGATGAAATGATCCACTGCCTTTTTAGTTGGATAAGACGTCTGGAGTTTCAGTTAGATGTCTGTCCAGACGTCTGGACACATGCCCGGACGTCTGAAAGTGAGAATTTTCGTACATCACTTTGCGCTCTATGCGCGAGTGGCACGCAGAAGCCTCTCTCCCTGACACCCTCACCCCCTTAAACCCTAAAACCACCCTCTATAAACCCCCTTCTCTTCTTCTCACCCCATCACACCACTCAAGCCATCGCCACCTCCTTCTCCTTGCAACGGCTGCGTCCTCCAGCCTCCCATCTCTGCTGCTGCAGCCACGGCGAGGAAGAGAGGAGTCGACGAGGGAGAACGGGGAAGTGCGAGAGCGAGAGAGTGTGAGGGAGTGAGAGTGGGGGAGGAGGGTGATGGCCACGGGAGCTCGGTGGAGCTTGAGGAGGAGTTCGTTGGAGAGAGGAGGACGCTGGCGAGGAGCTTCCCAAGCTCCTGCAGTTGCTGGAGCTGCTTCTGCAGGAGAAGGGCGAGCGGGGCGAGCTGCGTGGAGGAGTTCTGGTACTGGAAGTTTCCAGTATCAAATGTCTGGAGTGACGTCCAGATGGCTGGCGAGGCATCAGGACGTCCGGAGCTAAAGTAGGACATCTGAAAGCACAATATTGCGTGAGGTACGTGCTTCCTGTGCTACTTTCTGCCATGTAGATGTAGCGCAGGGATGTCGGCCTGATTTTGGACCTGCGACTTTCGTACGCAGGTGAAGGCTTTGGGAAGGCATGCAATGCGCTCTCCCAAGTACTTTTGGACATCTGACCGCAACGCCGGACGTCCGACGGCCATTCCATACGATTGGAAGGATGGTGAGACATCTGGAGCTGCCCCCAGATGGTCGCGGAGGGATCCAGACAACTGAGAACACTGCAAGAAACACAAGGTGAGATTTGACGTCTTTTAAGATGTTTGGGACTAGTCCCAGACATTTGATTTTGGTCAGTAACCGCGTTTTTGGCCCATTTAAGGCCCAAACGGAATCAAATTTCTGCAAACGAAGTACCGTTGTTTTCCACTCGAGTTCCTCTATGCGTTCGTGTTGAGTATCTACTGTTTTGACCTTGTCTAATGTAAATTAGTCGCTGGTATAGGTTACCAGCCGAGGGCTTGTTCAGGGCCCACGGAGATGACGAGATCTACGGCACAAGCCCCCATTCCTCCCGTGATACCTGGTAGAGTGGTTTAATGCAATTATTAAGATATGAATAAAGAATATGTCTGCTTAGATTAAATTGATTGAAACTCTAGGATGTGGAATGAACCCTAGGGTAGAAATGTATGAGCATGATATTGAATTATTCTGGTTTACTTAAGATGCATGTTAAAATACGAGCTGCCTGTATGTAAATGAGAAATTGAACTGATAAACCACAAGTTGCATGTTTATGATTGAGAACTGAATTATGAAAACATGAGCTGCCTATATATGGATGAGGAACGAGTTATGAAACATGAGATCTGAGTATGGATAAATAAGATGAATATGAGCATGAACCCTACGGGGAATTAGGAGTACAACTCCTGTGTATGAAAGGAATCTAGAATGTAGATGGGAAGTATGCCGACCCTTGTGTACGTGGTACTAAGGAGAGCAACTGTCCCTTTTTTATGTAGAGTGGAGCTAGCCTCCCTTGGGTTGAGACCTGGGGTTAGGGTTGGCTACTCTACACCTACTCCTGTTGGCCCATGTGTACGTGGTACCGAGGCATGCTACTAGTGTAGGGAGGGAGCTAGCCACCCTACGGGGCCTGGGGTTCAGCTAGCCACCCTACACCGACTTTGTTAGGCCCTTTTGGGCAAATCTGAGTAGTCGGATGAGGGTACGCAGACTGTGGAGGGGCGAGACCCCTGTTCTGAGAGGGCAAGGCCCTATGCTATTCCGTGTTGTACTTTAGGCGTAGCCGCTAGCGGAAATGACTGACCACGTGTCAGTGAGGGGTAGCTACCCGTGAGCTTATCATGCGTGCCATAGTCACCGCAACGTCTCGACAGTGACCTAAGGGTGGTTGACTGGGTGTAGGACTACCGCGGGGGACTCTCCCATCCAGGAGAGTACCATGTGTACCTTCTTCTCCATAGAAAAGACTACAATCAAGATCGTTCCCACGAGGAACACGCAAGATCATGGAATACCTGAATACTTTGAGAAATAGATGAACCAGAAACACATAAATGAGATAAATGAAAATGAGAATAAAACCTGCTTATTATTTTTACTTGCACTTAAATAATGTAAACACCACTCTACTCAGCATTCATTGATTCCATCTTTTCGTAACCCTGTTCAGGACTAGGAGTTGAGCAGCTCGAATTTCCGGCAACAGAGAGAGCTGGGCTCAGCCGTAGTAGTTTCCTTTCCAGTTCTTTATTTTTGCTGTAGTTGTAAATACTAGACTTTAAACTACTGTTCTCGTTACTTTCTATTTTCTGTTGTTGTGGTGGCATGTACTATTTTGAGATAGTTGTTCTACTTTTGTTTACTGCTTCGTTCTTTCCTTCGGCTTAGTTATATTGCATGTGTGAATGTGGTTTATTTTCCTGCTTTTGGTTATTTCTCATTGGCTGACTAGGTCTTGGGATTAGTCGAGGCGAGCCGATCTTGGGTCTTATAGGGATCTAGGAACCGAGTCGTAATAGGTGGTCACCTGTGCCTCGATGTTGCAACCACCGATCTGGATAGCCCCATTTTAGATTATGGCTGACGCATCTGATTATGCCATTGGGGCTGTCTTGGGTCAAAAGATTGAGAAAAAGCCCTCTGTGATTTACTACTGATGTGTATACATCTGATTAACCTAAAATGTCTATTAATGCATGTTCTTAGTGTCACATTAGCATTATACATTGTAAATAGTGCATAACATGCATAATCATGCATTTAGATTAAGTTGTATAAATTGCATAGTAATCATCTCCTTTTTATGGCCAGGGACAGAGCAACTTGTTAATCGGGGCTTCGGATCGAAGATTCAACTGTACGTATCTGATTAGGGTGACGATTGGAGTTCAACGACTCCAAGATTGCCCTGACCAGACATCCGTAGCATCAGATAGAGACCAAGGAACCCTATAGATCAAGGGCCAAGATGGTGTTAATGCACACCTCAGATGACAAATCCGACCACACAGATGGGTTCGGATCGATGATCGCAGCCTAACAGTGTGAAAATCGGTCCAATTCGACATCCATGCCACTATCTACAACACCCAGAAGATGGACGACCAAGATGGTACCACATAGTGCCATCTTAGCCGCCCAACCGGTCACAACTCTTCTCTTCTTCACCCGCTCGACGAATCTGGGTTGTTGGATCACCATCCAATGGCTGCAGATCGTGCACGCACAAATCGTGCGCTTACCTCAAGAGTGAGCATAGCGCAGCCGTCGAACGCCCCTTCGTTGGGCCGCGGGTGCGAGCGCGCCATCACAGCCGTGCAATCAAGATTGAGCGGCATGGATCAACCGATAGTGCCCACGCGCGATCAGACACGCAGCGTAAACGCTCGATCATACGCGGGTGCGCGGCGCTGGCAAGGGCGGTTTAAGTTGTCCGATCTCTTGATCGGATGGCTGAGCACGCGTGATCATGCGTAAGTGTTGAGGCAGCGAAGGCGAGGGGACGCGCATGCGGCGCGTGCACGTTGGCCACGTTCAGGCCTTTAGTGACGGATAAATCCGTCACTAAAGGTCCTGAATTAATGTTTTTAATGTTGTAATGTCCAAATGCCCCCACTCCTTGCAACTATAAAAGAAGACCCCTACCATATGTATTTCTCATCCCTTCCTTCTCCTCTCTCCCTCTCCAAAGCTTAAGAGAAGCTTGTCCCACACCTGGGATGCTCCTCAAGAGCTAAAACCAAGTTTTTGCCCCTGTTCCGGAAGCGGATCCTGCGACGATGATGACGTGTTGCTTCGTTCCCATTCCTTCTGCTTCGCCGTCCTTCCCACTCCGTTCCTCGTCTTCCAAGCGTTGTCCCGTTCGGCTCATCCTCCAAGAGATCATCGAGGAGGATAACTTCTCTCTCCCATTCTTTTTACTACTTTCTAGAGTAGAATTTTCCTGGTTTCTAGTTGTAACAATTTCTCGCTTTCTAGTGTAATCATTTCTCACTTTTGTAGTTGTAAAAACATTATGAAATATCAAGTGATTGTTCTTTCTCTCTCTCTCCCTTATTGTCTATATTGCTTCCATTGTGATTATTTCGCCCTTTAAACAAAAACACAAAAATATAATTGCGAATTTTGATCGACATAGCCTCCCTGTGTTCAACCCAGAATTTCTTTATATATTTTTCGGTATAAATTTTATTTGTTGAACGGATTTCCTCGCGACTTGAACTACAACGACGGGTTTTCAAATCCAATAGCGAACGCGTAGTCATTCATGATTCAACATTTTGGCACCGTTGCTGGGGAGGCAACGATTTTTCGATCTTCTTTTCGCATTTCGCGCACTTTTCTATTTTCTAACTTGCTTTATCTCGTGTCTATTATTTTGCAGATACCTCTATCAGGGAATCGTCAAGCGGTAGATCGGAGTAAAGTGTAGTTGAAGACGACTGTAAGTGCTCCCCATTCTTCCCCCTTCGTAGATTTCATTTCATCACATTAATACAAACTCCAATTAACCCAGGTGTTTGCATAAATTCTATGATTAGTTTGGTTGTTTGGATTTCCACCCACATTCATTTCACCCTCGCATATATAAAAAAAAAATAGAAAGATAATTTCTTGTGGGGTAATTCAACCTACACACAACATACACCCACATTCAAGGCACTTAACATAATTGATTTTCTTCTACTCAACCGGATTCTGATTTGTGGAACCGGTACACGTAAATCAACACATAAAAGAGTAGAAATCAGTCAAGGTTAATCATTTTGTGTGCCTAACTCAGTGGTGCAATGTGGCCAATTGTTTGAGTTGTTTGGGCCGCACCACTCAACATAAAATCAACTCACCAAGTAGCTTCTTCTTAGGGTTTTCAATCTAGGTTCATACCAGGCACTCCACTTTATTCTTGATTTCAAAAGGAAAGCGATCTTCACTTGTGCTTGAAAACTTGGTTTGCCTCAAACTTGATTGAATTAAACCTACTTCTAAACCCTAAAAGCTACTTAAGCAAGATTTGAACCCTAAAATCTACTCATCACAAATAATCTTACTTGAAAACCTTGGTTGTGCACTTGACGAGTTAATTGTTCGCTTTAAAATCATTTGTAGTTTTATGTGGTGGAAAAATCGACTAATCAATATTTAAAAAGAAATAACCACTCGCAAAAGAGCGGGTCGTATCCACAGGGAGGCAATGACGTATTTAAATTCACACCGGTTAAAAATGTTTGTTCGTAGTTAGTTTAGACAAGAATCAAGCCAAAACTGCCTTTAGATTAAGGTTGAATCAAGAAATCATGCTGAAATAGCAATTCTTAATAACTAGAGGATATTTGTTGCAATGCAGATTCAATAAAATATCATTAAAAGATGACAATGGCAGAAAATGTAATTACTAATGGCATGGATACTGTAGCAAAACAGGGGATTTATTCCCCTTGGCCGTGCGCGAAGAGGAGTGGACGGCTGGAGGCGGGAAGCTCGGAGGAAGTTCTTTGGACCGAGGGCTTCGCAGTGGTGGTGGCGGCGAGTCGCGCGGTGGCCGGAGGAACAGTGGTGGTGGGTTCCGATGGGGGGCTGAAGTGCCGTAGGCCCTGCAGCATGGGTAGGCGCGGCTGGTGTCCTGGCGAGGAGGTGTGCGCACGGGACTGCGCGTGCGCAGAGGTGGCGCTGTTGGCGTACGCAGCTGCTGCTATTGCAGGGTACACACGGAGGTGGCGTGAGTTCTGCAGTGCGTTGGAGGTGTGCTGGAGGAGGGCGGCTCTGCTGCAGGTGTGCGGGTGAGCGCTGCAGCCGGTGCTGCACGCTGGCGGGCGTGTGGGGTTGGCGCTGCAGGTGAGTGCACGCACGCACTGGTGCGGCACTGCAGGTAGCGGCGGGGAGGCTGCAGGCGGAAGGCACGCAGGTGCGGGAAGGCTGCAGGCGGGTGCGCGCACTGTTGGCGGTGGGCGCGGGTGCTCACGAAGGCTGGAGGGCGTGCGGATGAGGGCTGGCGCTTCAGGTGTGCGGACGAGGGCAGGCGGTTGGCGATGAAGTGGGCGAGTGTGGTTGTTGCTGGAGTGGGGAGATCGAAGCTTCAGACATCTGGGAAACTTCCTGGACGTCTTAACTGGTTGAGGGGTGATTGCAGTAGCTACGACGGTGGTTGTTGGTGACGACGGCGAGGGAGGTGCACGCTGAGGTGCTTACGGTAATGCGGATGATCTCCGGATGGCGGTGTGTCCTGTCACACCACATGCCCACGGTGGTGGAGACTCGTCGCCACGGTTGAGGCCGGTGGTGTGGAATGGACGAGAGACGAACCCTCTGCATAGTGGTGGTTGGGGATGGAGGCCTGTTGAGCTCGGCTGCCTCCTCCTCTCTTTTGAAATCAGCTGCCCGACCAGATCCAACACATCCGCTCCTCCTTGATTGGGTTCTTCACTATGGTAGCTGGAGGAAGAAATGCAGTCGTTGCACGTAGAAGAAGAATAAAAGTAATGATAAAATATTATGGTTATTTATATACAAACTCTCAACTTTTATGTTAACTTAAATTAATGCATGCAATGTACCTAATTAGTTAACTAATGCAATTCTAAGTTAATCCTAAATGCATTTAAATATTAATAAGATGCATGAATTATGTAATTAAATTAGACATATGAATTAATCTATTTACATCCTAATTTATGCTAAATAAATGTTAGAATTAACTTAATGTCTAGGCACTTAAATACTTAAATAGCCCACAAATATGGGCTAATCAGCACTCACTCACATATACTCAATTGATCATTAAGGGCACAACCCATTTTAAGGACCCACCACATTCCATAAGCACTGCAATCCCAGGCCTAAATAAAATCGAGTAGATGTTGGCCTTAAGGACTGATTCGCTCTTTGGGGTATAGTCTGAGATTGTTTACGATTAACCTGCTTGTACTGATCAATCTGTTGTCTAGCTAGGGGAGTAGCGTCAAACGATCGCGGCTGGGGGGTACACTAGGAACCGGAGGCGCAAGCCGAAGGAAGAACCTTCTCCCCAGTCCCTCCTTTTAACTGGATGGATTGAGCAGACACAAGTAGAGTAAATCGTTTATAATCTTAAGGCTGGTTCTGAGAGTCTGTAGGCTACCCCATAAGGATAGACTTGTTTTGTTGTGCTGCAGGGTTCTTATCCCCAGTCCTTCCGACCTTTTCCTAGTTTATGTTGGGAAGAAGGTCATTGAATCCTCGATTGGAAGGACCACAAGAGTATTCTAGGAGGCGTAGATTAGATTTTGGCCAAATTGATCCCATGGCCGATCAACAGCCTCCTCTACCTCAGGATCCACAGGAGGTATTTTGAAGGCAGCTGGAACAAATGTAGAGAATGCAAGAATGGTTCCAGAGAATGTAGGGCGCTCAGCCCTTGAAGGATTTTTATGATCCTTTAAATTATGGGGAACGTCCCGGCATCCAGATTCTTGCCAGAGACGTAGAAATCAAGCCCCAGGTGTTAATCCTGATCAAACATTTCCATGGCTTGGCTCTGAAGACCCGTTTCAGCACTTGGAGGACTTGACCACTTTGGTCCATACCACCAAGGCACAAAATGTGAATGAGGAGAAAATGATCATGAGGCTCTTCCCCCACTCTCTTAGGGATAAAGTCGCTCATTGGTACAGGACTATAGGAAGACCAATTGCAACTTGGAATGAGTTGAAATCGGCCTTCCTGAAGAAATTCTTCCCTGTTAGACGTACCAATGCATTGAGACGGGCAATTACTACATTCACCCAGCGGCCGGGGGAGTAGTTTCATGTTGCTTGGGAGCGATTCCAAGACCTATTGCGGAGGTGTCCACACCACGAGGTGCCGAAATGGCAACTCGTGCAGATCTTCTACCACGGGTTGACTGAGCAACTCAGTAATCACGTAGACGCTTCTTGCGGAGGCAATTTTCTCAACAAAGACGCAGATAGCGTGTATGATTTGTTTGAGGAGATGAGTGAGAATTTTATCAATCATGCCTCCATGGATACTTTTAACCGGTCCTAGTAGCCCAGATCGAATGTTAATGAAGTCCACGTATCTCATTCATTTGATATGGAATTGATTTGTAATAAACTTGATAAGGTGGACTTGGTTGCTAAGAGAATGGAGGAGTGGATGGCTGGAAACTCAATGAACAACTCTCGATCCACTCAATCCTAGAATTTGGGATTCCATTCATTGTGAGCTCCTTCTGGACGGGAGTCGTGACTCAACTTGATGCAGCTCAACCTGCGAGCCAGCATTATTCGAAACCCCACGGGTTCCAAACTGGGGCCTTTAATCCCAGTTTCTCTGATCCCTCCCTTTCTTTCTCTCCATCCTCACCCTATGAGGATGTCTATGCTATACAGGAGAATGTTAGATCCAACCTTTACTCCAATGCTTACAATCCAGGTTGGAGGAACCACCCTAACTTCTCCTGGAAAAACCCGGGGCAACATACCCAATTCCAACCCAGCAACTATGCTCCGCAACGACCAATGGGTCAAGGTCATGTTTACACTCAGTTGCTCCCGAATCAAGTCAATCAGCCAGCTTGGAATGCCCGTCAACCCGTAGGGTAGGCTGATTTGAACCGATAAATGGTAGAGATGCAAGGATCTATGCTCCAGCTCGTGCATCAAATGAAACCTCGCTAGACAACTTGCAAACCGAGTTTATTGCTAATTCTCGTCAACTCGGATCTCTACCATCTCAACCCGTACCCAACCCACATAATATCCAGAATTTGGGCTATCAAGCCCATGGATATGGGAATCAGAGGGACCCACACGCACATGCTCAGGTGGTTCGGCAGGGTCCTTCCTCTTCTTCTTCTTCCACAAATCAACAGTTCTTGGCTAATGAAGCCCCTCCAATCTTTCCTAACCCTCCCCAAGACCCAAACCCGTATGCATCTGCTAATTCTATTACTTTGAGGAGTGGTAAACAAACTCAGGATCCACAACTACACTGTTCTGATTTACCGAATCATGAAGAGCCTGAGGAGAGAAAGGAGAGCTCTAGAGAAGAAATCAAGGCTCAGGAACCTGATTCCGAAGATTCGACTCATGTTCCTTTTCCTGAGGCCTTGATTAGATCAAGGAAGAAGAAGTCTATTGATAGTAATGAGGAGCTTCTAAATATTTTCAAGAATGTTGAGATCAATATCCCACTCCTCGACGCTATCAAGCATATACCGGCTAACATGAAATTTTTAAAGGATTTATGTACACAAAAGCGTAAGTCAAGAGAATCTGTTCTGAGGAAGGTGGTACTCTCCGAGCAGGCTAGTTCTGTTATCCTGCACCACCTCCCTCAGAAAAAGAGAGATTCAGGTGCTCCTTTGATTTCTTGTGTCATCGGAGATTACACTTTTGATGGAGCACTGCTGGATCTGGGTGCATTCATCAACCTAATTCTAACTTCTCTTGATGAGAAGTTCGGATTAGGTGAGCTTCAGTCGACTTCAGTAACGCTGCAGTTAGCGGACCGTTCAGTCACAAATCCTTGAGGCGTTATTGAAGATGTTATTGTTAAGGTTAAGGATTTCTATTTTCCTGTAGATTTCCTTGTCCTTGGAATGGATGTACCTGAAAATCTGAGGAACACGCCTATCATTCTGGGGCGTCTGTTCCTGGCTACCGCCAAGGCCAACATTAACTGTGAAAGTGGTAGCATGGAAATCGCCTTTGGGGATCAAAGAATGAAATTGGATATTTTTAAGGTGATTAATAAATTTGAGGATTGTGGATTTAATGAGGAACTTGAGGATGGTAATGTAAATATTGAGACTTGTATGATGGTTTCTGCATTTTAAAGTTTCTCCTCTAATGATGAATTGGGCCCGCAACCCTCTATGGTAGACCCGCGATCTTCTGAAGAGGTTATTGATTTTGTTCACTCTCAACCTCTTCCTCTTAATGAGTCTTCATTAGCATCTTCCTTACCTTCAATCATCAACCTGCCCCAGCTTGAACTGAAACAATTACCTGAGAATCTGAAATATCAGTTTTTAGGACCACATAACATGCTCCTTGTGATTATCAGTGCTAAATTAACAAAGGAGCAGGAGTTTAAATTGATTAAGGTCATAAAGGAACATAAGGAGGTAATTGGTTGGACCATTCATGACCTTAGGGGGATCAACCCATCTTATTGCAATCATAGAATATTTTTGGAAGATGGATCTTGCCCTTCTCTCCAGATGCAGAGGAGATTAAACCTGAATATGCGAGAAGTGGTCAAGAAGGAGATTATCAAGTGGCTCAATGTAGGAATCATTTATCTGATCTCTGATAGTCCTTGGGTAAGTCCCATGCAGATTGTTCCCAAGAAAGCTAGGATTACCGTTGTGACTAACGAGAAAGGAGAATCTGTCACAACTCGTTCAGCTTCCTCTTGGAGAGTTTGTATTGATTACAGGAAGCTGAACACAGCCACGAAAAATGATCAATTTCCTTTGCTCTTCATTGATCAAATCTTGGAAAGATTAGCTGGGCAGAGTACTTCTGCTTTCTTGATGGCTACTCGGGATACAATCAAGTCCCTATCCATCCCGAGGATCAGGAAAAAATGACTTTCACCTGTCCCTATGGAACCTTTGCTTTCCGTAGGATGCCATTCGGCTTATGCAATGCACCTGCGACTTTTCAAAGGTGTATGCTGGCCATATTCTCTGACATGGTGGGAGAGTTTATGGAAGTCTTCATGGACTATTTCTCTATTTTTGGAGAATCATTTGACTCTTGTCTAGCTAATCTTGAAATGATTCTTAAACGATGCATCAAAACAAGATTGGTCCTTAGCTGGGAAAAGAGTCATTTCATGACACAAGAAGGAATCGTCTTGGGTCATGTAATCTCTAAATGGGGAATCGAAGTGGACAAAGCTAAGGTTGACGCTATCGCTAAACTTCCTCCTCCCACATCTGTCAAACAAATTCGATCATTTCTTGGTCATGTGGGATTCTACAGGAGATTCATCAAGGACTTTTCGAAGGTTGCTCGTCCTTTGAGCAATCTTCTCACCAAAGAACCGCCATTTGAATTCGATGAATCATGTCATAAGGCATTTGATTTTCTTAAAACGGTAGTCACTTGTGCTCCGGTGTTGCAACCACCGGTTTGGATTGCCCCTTTTGAGATCATGACCGACGCTTCTGATTACGTGATCATGGCTGTTTTGGGTCAGAAAGTTGATAGGAAGCCCTCTGTCATCTACTATGCTAGTAAAACTCTGGACGAGGCCCAGAGGAATTACACTGTTATTGAGAAGGAATTACTAGTTGTAGTATTTTCTTTGGAGAAATTCAGGGCTTATCTCTTAGGGTCTCACATCATCATATATACCGACCACTCGACCTTGAGACATCTTTTGGCCAAAAAGGATGCCAAACCCTAGCTTATTCGTTGGATTCTTCTGCTTCAAGAATTTGATCTTGAAATCAAGGATAAATCCGAGGTACAGAATGTGGTGGTGGATCATCTGTCGAGACTTCTGAGTGATTCTTCTCATTTGGACATTCCGATTGCTGATACTTTTCCGGATGAAACCATCCTTACAGTTTTAGGTGCCCAAACCCCGTGGTTTGCTTACATTGTTAATTATTTGGCCGTTGGTCAAATCCCCAAGGATTGGACCAAGCAACAACGGGATAGACTCAAATCTGAGGCCAGATATTACTTTTGGGAGGACCCTGAACTGTGCCGCATCGACTTTGATCAAATTATTCATTGATGTGTTCCGGAGAATGAATTCAAGAGTATACTCGTGTTCTGCCATGCATCTATGAGTGGTGGACAGTTCTCCAGAAAAAAGACGGCTGCAAAAATTTTGCAATCTAGATTATATTGGCTATCTTTATTCAAGGATGCCCAGGAATTCTCAAGGTCATGTTCCTGATGCCAGGCACTTGGGAGCATAACCAAGAGAGATATGATGCCCCTAAACCTGATTCTTCCTGTTGAAATCTTCGACGTTTGGGGCATCGACTTCATGGGACCCTTCCTCCCTTCATTTGGACATCAGTACATTCTTGTTGCTATTGATTACGTGTCCAAGTGGATCGAGGCTATTCTCACTCGAACCAATGACCACAAGGTGGTCATAGATTTCGTCAAGAAAAATATTTTTAGTCGGTTCGAGATTCCGAGGGCCATCATCAGCGATGGTGGCGCTCATTTCATTAATGCCCAGTTTTGTAATTTGCTGGCAAAATACAGGGTTAATCATCGAATCTCCACACCTTACCATCCCCATACAAATGGACAGGCCGAAATCTCCAATCAGGAGATCAAGAATATTCTGTAGAAAATGGTTAGGCCTGATCGCAAAGACTGGACTCAAAAGCTTGAGGACGCTCTTTTGGCCTACCGTATGGCGTATAAAACGCCCATCGACATGTCTCCATTTCGTTTGGTGTGTGGAAAGGCATGCCATTTACCCATAGAAATTGAACATAGGGCATTCTAGGCAATCAAGCAGTGCAATCTAGATCTGAGTTTAGCTGGGAAGACCAGGAAACTCCAACTATCTGAGTTGGAGGAGCTTAGAAATGATGCGTATGAGAATGCCAAGATCTACAAGGCTTGGACCAAAGCTCTTCATGACCAATTGATTTCCCGCAAGAGCTTTGAGTCGAACCAAAAGGTCTGGCTCTTTCCCAACAAACTTAGGTCAAAATGGAACGACCCGTTGATTATCGATCAGATATTTCCAAATGGGGCTGTTCAGATCTCTGACCCGAAGATGAGTAATTCATTCAAAGTTAACTTTCAACGTCTGAAACCTATTATTGATCGTACTATTCCAGAACCAGTCTCAGACACGGTTGCTCTAGCCATGTTGTGACTTCTTTGGCTGGACTTCGCCTAGCTGATGGCATTAAACTCAACAGTTGTACAGTCTGACTCAGAGCTGACCTGAGCTTCATATTCAGGTGATATCTTCTACATTCTACCCTTCCTTTCATGTCCTTTATTTTCAATGTGGACATTGCATCAACTAGGCATGGGGGGTGGATTCATTTCTGAATCATTTTTTCAGCTTTGTGGAATTCTTGTAAATTCTATTTGTCTTCTTTTTTTTTTTTTGAAACAGAAAGGAGAGCTATCGTCTTACAATAGCAGTCCAGAGCAGTATATTATATGAACATGTAAGGGAAATTACAAAAATGATCCCCAAGAGTGCATGAGGGACCCGCACTCTCTTACAATACTTTCACAACATACCGGCCTCTCCTGAAAAAGTCTCTCATTCCTTTCCTTCCATACACACCAAATAGTAGCAACCATGTGAACATGAGGCTTCCCTCTCACATCAAACCCGTGCCAGATAGAATCCCACTCTGGTAATGGCTCCTGACATATTTTTCTCCAGATGGCATCAGTGATAAGGCAAGAAGAAAGGAGGTGATTTACATTGTCAGTATCCATCTCACAAAAAAAAAAACATGGTGATCAGTTCCCAACCTTCTGTGGCGTAGATCACTTGTGATTAAACCATCTCTCCCGCAAAGCCAGAGAAAAATTTGTACCTTGAGAGGAATTTTTAACAACCAAATCTTCTTGTCAACGGAATCACATCTCCATCCATCTTCAATGCTCAACATTTTGTTATAGCCAGATTGGACACTATAAATCCCCTCCTAAAGGTATTTGTCCTCCATTCCAGGCCTAGGTCTGAAGCTCTCAAGGTCTGAGATAAGCCTTCTCCTTTCTTCCCACAACCAGGTAGCTCTTCTGCTGGACTCCTCATCGTCCAGATTCTAGCTGCTGCTGCTGCAGGACCAGACCTTGCTGACAGTGGCATCCATGTCAGCTGCTGCAGCAAAAGCTCTTGGATAGAGCTCCTTCAAGACACCCAGCTCAGACCATCCCTCCTTCTAGAAACTGAAGGACCTGCCATCTCCAAGTGATGATTGCAGCAGATGGAAGTGATCAGTCAATGCCTTAGTCACAGATTTCCAGAAGGGAGAAGGACAGCTGGGCTGAAGTCTGGACAATGTGCTATTGGATGCTCCATATCTGTCTTTAATCAGAACATACCATGGCTTTAGGTTGCCTTGCAACAGTTTAACAGCCCATTTAAGTAGCAAGGCATCATTAAAATGCTTCAGGGATTTAATCCCAAGACCACCCCTCTCTTTTGGATAGCAGATCTGATCCCATTTGAGAGGCTGCAAGAACATGCCCTCATGTCTATCTCCCTTCCAAAAGAACCTCTTCCTCATCACATCCAACATTTTCCAAATGGATTTCGGTGCTTTAAATATGGAAAAGTAGAAAACAGGGATGGAGGTGACCACCGAGTTGAGCAAGACAAGTCTTCCACCTTTGGAAAGGAAACTGCTATGCCAGCCATCTAATTTCACAGAAATCTTGTCAAAAAGGCAGTTCCAATCACTCTTCTTCATCCTGGAACACCTTAAAGGCAGCCCTAGATATTTGATAGGAAGACTGATGCGGGGAGTCATCAAAACAGTTGCTAAAGCATCTTGCTCCTCCTCAAGTAAACCAAAGTAGACCAAACTAGACTTATCTCTATTCAACCTCAGGCCAGAAAGCTCACCAAAAATATTAACCATATGATGCAGAGCTAATGCTTCATCCATGGACCCTTCAACAAAAAAAATAGTATCATCTGCATACTGAAGAATGGGAGCCAAATTATTCCTGCAAGATAATGAATATCCTCTAACAAGACCAGCTTCAGCAAGCTTACAAGTAAACCAAGCCAAGCTGTCAACTGCCAAATTGAAGATCAGGGGAGCCAGGGGACATCCTTGCCTGATACCACATTGGGGTTGAATCCACGCACCACAGGGTTTTCCATTTATTAGAGGGGTGAAGGAGGTAGTGGTAATACATCTTTTAACCCAACAGATCCAAGTAGAAGGAAAGTCCCTTCTTTTGAGCACATCCCACAAATAAGGCCAGCTGATGGAGTCATAAGCTTTACGAAAGTCAACCTTCCAAAGGAAGGCCTTGCATTTTCTTTTATGCTAGCCACAAATCATCTCTTGGGCCATGATAAATGATTCTTGTAGAGATCTGCCAGGGAGGAATGCTGATTGAGAAGGATGGATCAGATCTTGCAAGATGGGCCTCAATCTATTGGCTAGGACCTTGCCAATCACCAAGTATAAGGAGTTAGAGAGGGCAATAGGTCTAAACTCCTGAAAGGATTCAGCACCCGGGGTCTTTGGCAGAAGAAATAGATAAGATCTATTTATCCTTTCAAAGCCAAAATTGCCACTTTAAAGCTCTCTAATCACATCCATAACCTTAGTGCCCACAATGTCCCACAGTTCTTTGTAGAAGAAAACTTGGATTCCATCAGGACCAGGAGACCCTTCACAGTTGAGATCAATAATGGCCTTCAGGACTTCAGCTTCAGATATGGGTTCAATTAGGCTGGACCCCTGAGTCTCATTAATTTTGGGTAGATCACTAGCTTTCATCCTCCAACTACCCCTACCTGCAGCTCTTGAAGATTCCTTGAAATACTTGACAGCCTTAGCTCTGATATCAGATATGGAGGTAATTCTCCCTCTATAACAATTGAAGAGATCAAATTAGTTCTTCTCCTAGAACTGGCAGCCAGGTGAAAGAATTTAGTGTTTGCATCCCCCTCACTTAGCCACAGCTGCCTAGAATGCTCCCTCCAATCCATCTCTAGTTTCAGGTCTTCTTCAATCACCACCCCCTGCCATCTCTTTCTATCTGCAAGGTCCAGCTTAGACAGATGAGCCACAGCTTCCTTGGTATCTAGTTCTTGAATCTTCAGCAACGCCTTACGGCGCTTCTGATGTCTAAGGATAGAGATAATATCTCCATATTCCTTCAGCATACCTTTCAAAGCCACAATCTTGGAAGCCAATCTGAAGGTAGCCGTGCCTCCACCCTGCTGTGACCTCCACCAGCTAGCAAACATGTCTCTGAAACCTGGTTCCCTCAGCCAAGACTTTCTAAATTTGAAGTAGGAACCAGCCACCACTTGTTCACCATTGTCCCACACCAAGGGTGTATGGTCAGAGAATGGGCGTTCAAGACCACAAACAAAGGACATCTGGAAGAGATTCATCAGCTCAGCATTGCCAAAAAACTTGTTAATCTTGGACATGAGCCCATTACCAATCGTCCAAGTGAATTTAACACTTGACGAAGGAAAATCACACATTCCCAAGGCCTGGACCATCAATTGGAATCCAGTGGTAGAGCTGTCCACCACCCCATTAGGTCTGTCACTCCCCAATAAAGTACAATTGGAGTCCCCTCCAACAAGCCAAGCCCCCCCATCTACAAAATCTGCAGCCAGGTTCCAATCCTCCCACAGCTCCTGCCTCCTACTAGGATCATTTGGACCATACACACCTGTCACAAAGAAGACATTGTCCCCCTGGCCTCGTTTGAATCTGCAAGTCAGAAGGTGCCTAGCCACAGAAACCTCCTCCAAACACAGCAGCTGCTTCTTCCACCAGATGGCAATTCCCCCAGATCTGCCATTGGAATTGATCACCACAAGGTCATTTGCAAGACCTGCTCTCATCTCCACCCTTGCCCTGTCAGACTCACAATCTATGTGTGTCTCTTGAAGGATGGCACAGTCAATTTCCCATTCTCGCAGATATCTAAGCAGAGACCCCCTCCTACTTCTATCGTGCAGCCCATGCACATTCCAGGTTAGGACCCTCATTTGGGAGTCAGGTCTGTCCCCTTCTTAGCTGCAAAAGATCTGCCAACCTTCATCACAGCTGCAATGACAGATTCATCAACTCTTTGTGTAGGAGTGTGCCTTCTTAACCTCAGCTTATAGGGAGGTTTCCCAATCCTAGCAGTAGAAGGAGTCTTTGACTTCAACTACACGACATCAGCCACAAAAGAGCAATTCTGCAAGTCCAAGGAATTCATGGAGGAGTCCACCAGAACAGAATCAGTAGGATCACTAGAATGGGCTTTCAGGTCCTCAGCCACAGCTTCATTAATCACATTCACTTCCACCCCTTCTTCAGCCACCACTGCAGTAGCTACCTCTTGGATCATAGGTACTTTAGCCACATCCTCCAGAGCTTCAGTCCTCATCTCCTCAACTCCCAAACTCCCTACCCCATCTACCAATTCCTTACCTTTGGTGCATTCTGCCACCACCTCCTGACTAGCACAGTTTGGTTGCAAGGAAGGAACTTTGGTTTTTAGCACCTCAGTATAAGAGGGGGGGTGATGTCTAGACACGACCTCCCTGTTTGCCACAATAAAATATAAAGGAGCATCCAAGAGCTGCCCCCACACCTGAGAATCACTTTATCAGGAATGGAACCAGCCCTAAAGACATTCACCCTCACTTTCAGAGCACTGGCATCTCCTTCAGTCAGACCAACAACAGCATCCTCAGTCACAGATGCAAACCTGGCAACCATGTTTTCCACCACCTTCCTAGACCTCAGATGCAAAGGCAGACCTCTGATCTCAAGAACACCAGACCTGGAAGCTGTTCTTTGAGGGGGACGCTCAGGCAAAGAGCCATCAAAGGGGGATACCAGCCGCTAAATCACTGACAATCCACCCAATTTGCTAGTCTGAAAACAGTACTTCTCTACATTTACCACACCCACATCAAAAAGCACAAATCGCGACGAAGAGATAACTGCAATTTTCCAAGCATCAATTGATAAAGGAAGAGATCTCACCAATTATCGAATTCTATCTAGCGAAAGGGTACCCAACATCACTTCCCCAATCAAGGCACCACGCAGTACTAGCTCCGCTACCTTGATATCCTCTGTCGGGGGAATCTCCACATCCATAGCGTGTCCCCCGAGAGTTGAGGGGGGGGTGGGAGGGGCATCTACGGCTCACCCCTAGGACGCGAAGGTGCATTGCACGCCCTGCCCCCAGAATCACCGCAAGTCGCCAGGCAGGCGTCCCGCTTGTGGCCAAAGCCTCCATAAGCAAGACAAAGTAGTGGTTGCCGGCAGGTTGCTGCCAGGTGCCCCCGAAGCCGACATCTGAAACAAATCACCTCCCTCCGACTTCTTCCCCAGCGACCTTGATAACCCCTCCTGCCCAGGGTCCTAACTCCATCAGGCACATGGACGCCACGCACATTCCTGTGCCAAGATCGCTAGTGCCATGCCGCCCATCCATCAGAGTCATCGGCACGGGCGTCGGGGCCCCTCAGGCGGCCGGCCATCCTTGCCGGAGCTTCCCACCCAAAGTACAATTCAAATTTCGCCGGATCTTCTCTCTCCCAATTCTATTTGTCTTCTTATATATACATAAAAAAAATTTGAGTTAGGAAGGAATACTTGGACATTAGGACCTTTCAATCTTAGGAAATATTACAGTAGGATTTGAACACTACGACCCTTTAGGTCTTTGGACTTAATCAGCCTGGGTATCCACTAAAATGTGGATTTGTTATCGAGTCCTCGCCATTCTAAATTCTATTTTAATTTGATTAAATAAGTTTGGGTAATAAGTACATGACTTATCAACCCATCCTCTTATTTGAGGGAACTTTAAGTCTAAGCATCTACATACTATTCGTCACTGACTCGTTGTTCGGCAGTTTTAACAGAAATTGGGTAGCTAATGAACCTTCTAGGGTGCTATGGTTGGCAAGTTATCGTGGGTAACAGCCCATAGGTAGGTTGTCCAGAGAGAGCCCAATCACTGGACAACTCTCTTCTTGCTGCCTTTAGGTAAATCTTAGACCAAGGAAGCTACCTACTTAAAAAGAAAAGAAATTCAAAAAGAAAAGAAAAAGAAAAAGAAAAAGGAGAAAAGAAAGAAAAAGAAACAAAAGAAATAAGCCACACTTTGCCGCACGAGTATGGCTGGCAAGTTGTCGGTGGTAATAGCTCATCGATCGGTTGTCCAGAATCCAGCTCAAGAAATGCACTAAAAATTCCCAAAACACTTAGGAAGAAGCGGATAAGTAGAATAAGCCAAAGAGATATACACTGGATTCACCCTTGTGTTGACCCCATAAAAAAATAAAAGTAGGGAGAAAGGTACCGGTCGTAAAGATACACCTTTAGGCAAAACTCTCTTTTTAAGGTCACCTAGGGGTGTAGAAACCCGAAGTCCGTTCTGATTGCCGATCAACGAGTCTATCACATTCACAAAAAGATGCTTAGAACTTAGGGTTCTCATCAAATCTTGGGTGGGTTGAGTGGCCGTAGAAAGCCACTCTATAACCCTAAACTCAAAAATCAAAAAAAAAAAAAAAAAAGAAAAGAAGAAAAAGAGATCTTTCTTTGAATAAGGCGAGGGCTTGAGGCAATTTGCATTTTGATAGATACCTGGGCGCTGTTGTGTCTTTGAAAGTACAGGTCTTAAGTAAAAATTTCTTAATGTTGAAAATGATTTGTGCCCTAGTAATTCAACCTAATTCTTTTATAAATAGCATGTAGTTTTTGCTAGGGACTAGCAAAAGATAGGCATGGGGGTGTGATGTGCATACATCTGATTAACCTAAAATGTCTATTAATGCATGTTCTTAATGTCACATTAACACTATACATTGTAAATAGTGCATAACATGCATAATCATGCATTTAGATTAAGTTGTATAAATTGTATAGTAATCGTCTCCTTTTTATGGTCAGGTGTTAATGCGTCTTGATCGTGTTTTAACAGTTAGTTACTTCGTAGTATAGGTGATCAAGCATTGTCAACAAATAAAAATTTATTACTCGAAAACCTAAGTATCCAAGGTCGAACACAGGGAGCAATTGGAATTTATTACTAATCTCAAGAATGTAATTGAACACTTAGAGTTACTCAAAACTTAATTCAAAATATATATGAATGAGTTTAAAAGTAAATTGTGACAAAAATAGAGAAATTGGACGTCTGATCATGGGATCAGACGTCTTAAAAATAAGTTTTCTCCTCTATCTGCTTCTTGTTCTTGTTCTTCTGACTTCTAATTTTCCTTTGTTCTTCTTTTCTTCTCTGTGCTTCTTCTTCCTTGTTTCTTCTCTGCAGTTCTCTTGCCTTGCTTCTTTCTTCTTATTTTCCTCTGTCTTCTGCCTTGCCTCTCTTCTACAGTTTCTTTCTCCTTCTTTTCTCTGTGTGTCTTCTTCTTCCTTCCTTGTCTATGCTTTCTCTTCTTCTTTTGCTTGTCTTTCCCTTTCTTTATTTCTTCTTCCTTCTTCAGTTCCTCTTCTCTTTGGCTTCACCCCTTCCCTTTGCCTTGCCTTTCCTTCTCTTTTTCCTCTACGAAGCTTCCTTCCTTCTTCTTCTTCTCCTTCGCTTGTAGCGGCTAAGTCCCTGCTTCCTTCTTCAGTTCCTTCCCTACATAAACCAAAGAGAGTAAAACCTACCCCTCTACCCACACCCGCGTCTCTCTCTCTGTATATCACTCTTCTGCATGCTCTCCCAGAGTCGATAATCGGGTCGGGTCACGCACCCGGGTCCAGGCGCATCGGCGTGGGTGTGGTGCGCGAGGAGTGCTCAGGAGGGTTGTCGGGTCGGGTCACCAGATCCGCGTGATGAGCTCATGGACGAGGCGTGTGTATAGGTGAGGAGGGACCTCACCCCAGTGTATTAGAGGCAATCAGACGATAGCACAAATTCAATTTAAACTACTCCAGTGCTTTATGACTTACCGAGGTTGGACTATTGTTACCTCGCTCTTTCTCGCGCGCCCGCAGGAGATCGTTCTCCAATTGCAGCATTGCAGGTCTCTCGATGCCACTTTTTGGAATAGATGACTTCGTGAGGCCTCCCTGAGTCTACTGGACATGGAATCCTAGAGCACTGCAGCCTGGGATGAGCTTGCAACCTCCTCAAGCCGTCGCTAATGGCGGCTGGAGCTCGAACCATGCCTGACACAAAAAGGGCCTTGCAGCTCAATCAGACCACAGGAACACCTTCGCCGTGTCACGGCGAAGGTGAGGTGGTAGGCCGCGGGGCGGCCTAGGCGTGTGTGACTAGGTTGCCCTGTGGCTGGACGGATGGTTAGGTCGGGGGGTAGTTGTGGCAGTGTAGGTGGCCTGTGGACTAGTGGAGGATATTTAGTGGAGTATGGCGGAGGTTATGCGGTGGTTGGTGAGAGACGTGGGGCTGTGGAGTGACGGGAGCATCTTGCCGGAGGGTGGCCGGAGATGAGGAAGATGGTGGTGGACAGCGGCGGTCGAGGAGCGTTTGGTGAAATAGGATGAGGGAAATGAAAGAGGGGATAGAGACGAATAGTTCTAACCTAACTAAGTAGACGAAGGGGGTGAGAGGGCAGCTGGCAGTACCTGCTGTCGTCGGAGAAGAAGGCGTCCAGTGGAGGAAGACGATAGCGACGACAGAGCTAGGGAAGCGCGCGCGGGTGTTGTGTGACGCGGAGGAGGATGGGGAGGATAGCTCTGCCACTGGTATTGTGGCAGAGCGATGAGAAAGAGGAGGGGGGCTCATCGGAGCTCGCTGGACCCCTTAGCCGGAGGAGAAGAAGAGGAAATCAAGGTGGAATTCTGACCAAGTCGAGATGAGGAGGTGCAGCCGGAGTTGGGGGTCAATTTATAGGTGCTGGCTGAGCTTTTGGTGCATGGAGGGCAAGCCTTCTGCCACCGTCGTATTGCCGGAGAAGGAAGGTAGTTGGGATCCCAAATCTTTCGTGCGTTCGCACGAGAGATTGGACAGAAATCAAAGATTGTATTGGGCTCAGATGGAAGGGGATTCTTCAGAGAATCTCCCTTCCAATTCTGGGAGGAGATCTCTGAGGGATCAAGGAGTATCCCCCCTCCCTTTCTAGCCGGAGAAGGATTCCTCCCCATTAATGGTGGAGGGACCTGTTTGTAAGAGTGGCGAGGAAGCTATGGGGGTTTATGTAATGGTTTTCAAAAGATAAGTGTCAAAATGTAATTGGGTGTACTAATTTGCATAGGTCAAGATGACCTCCCCTTAGGTCCAAATTTTGATACAAACCTAATTTTGACCTAAGGAATCCAATGGTGAAGTTGGATTTTAGGTTTGATCACGTTTGACTAGACATTTTGCATAAAAACCCAAATTAGGTCAATTGATGAGCTAGGACCTTAATCTAGGTGAAACTAGGTTCCAAAGGCCAAATTAAATGTTCTAAACCCTAGGGGATATTTTTTCATGAATTTTAGAGAGTTGATTTTTATCCTGACCGAAACCTTGTTTAATTAAGCACGTCTGTTTTAGGGTTACAAGATGTCATTTAATTCCTGATGATGATAGCCTCATCATGAGCCATAACTAGCTCTTTTTGACCTACTAAAGAGAATAAAAGCTCCTGCATAACTTAGAAGAGGGCTTAATTGGAGGGATAAGTGTTCTAAGAAGAAAACATGAAATAAAGGGTAAAACTGTAATTTTACCATTGCAGTACATAAACGGGATTTCTCAGAGACAAAACATAGGTCAAATGGTCTGAATAAGATAAAAAGTGGGTTGATTCAATCAGAAATGGGTTCATGTGCAAACCAGGAATTAAATGACATCCTGTAACCCTAAAACAGACCCGCTTAATTCAATAAGGTTTCGGTCAGGATAAAAATCAAGTAAACCCTCTAAAATTCGTGGAAAAATATCCCATGGGATTTAGAACATTCAATTTGGCCTTTGGAACCTAGTTTGATCAATATTAGGGTCCTAGCTCATCAATTGACCTAATTTAGGTTTTTACGCAAAATATCCAGTAAAACATGATCAAACCAAAAATCCAACTTCACCATTGGATTCCTTAGGTCCAAATTAAGTTTGTACCAAAATTTGGACCTAAGGGGAGGTCATCTTGACCTACTTTGCAAATTAGTACACCCAATTACATTTTGACCCTTATCTTTTGAAAACCATTACATAAATCCCCTTAGCTTCCTCGCCAATCTTACAAGCAGGTCCCTCCTCCATTATTGGGGAGAGATCCTACTCCGGCGAGGAATAGAGAGGGAATATTCTCTGATTCCTCAGAGATCTCCCAGATTTGGAAGGGAGATTCTTTGAGGAATTCCCTTCCATTTGAACTCAATCCTGATATAGGATTTGCACCCAATCTCTCGTGCGAACGCACGAGAGATTTGGGTACTTAACTGTTTCCATCTCCGACGAGGATTCCTGCACTTGGAAGCTTGGCTTTCAAGCATAGGAGTCCCTGCCTGTGCCTATAAATTAACCCTCATCTCCGGCCGCACCTCCTCAGCTCGACTTGGCTGGAATTCCACCTCAATTTCCTCTTCTTCTCCTCCGGCCAAGGGGTCCAGCGAGCTCCGGCGAGCCCCCCTCCTCTTCCTCGTCGCTCTGCCACAAAACCAGTGGCAGAGCATCCTCCTCATCCTCCTCCGCGTCTCGCAACACCCGCGCGAGCCACCCTAGCCCCGTCGTCGCCACCGTCTTCCTCCACTGGATGCTTTCTTCTCCGACAATAGCAGGTACTGCCAGCCGCCCTCTCGCCCCCTTCGTCCCCTTAGTTAGGTTAGAACTGCTCTTCTCTATCTCCTCTTTCATTTCCTTCATCTTATTTCACCAAACGCTCCTCGACCGCTGCTGTCCACCACCATCTTCTTCATCTCCGGCCACCCTCCGGCGAGATGCTCTCGTCACTCCGCAGCCCCACACGTCTCGCCAACTACCGCATAACCTCCGCC
The DNA here is from genome assembly GCA_037157565.1 of Thalassia testudinum. Taxonomy (NCBI): domain Eukaryota; kingdom Viridiplantae; phylum Streptophyta; class Magnoliopsida; order Alismatales; family Hydrocharitaceae; genus Thalassia; species Thalassia testudinum. The sequence continues at coordinate 52,610,749 of JAZHRO010000025.1, read as the reverse complement.
ACACTTCACAAAATATCGACCGCTCATCCACAAACCCTCTACACCGCCACAACTGTCCCCCGACCAAACCCATCCTATCGGCCATAGAGCGACCTAGGAACGCATGCCTAGGCCGCCCCGCGGCTCGCCACCTATCGCATCACCTTCGCCGTGACATGGCGAAGGTGCTTAATGATGTGTGGTGGTTGAAATGTTTGTTGGTAATAATTGTTGATTATGTCGTTGTAGTATAGGGTGTATAATATAACATTAAGGATGTCGTATAGTGGTGAGCATGGGTGAGTTCCAGTCATTACAACCATTATTATCATTTGCTTATTTATCTAATTTTTACTGGTTTTGTTCCAGGTCGTTCACTGGGAGGCAATTTATTGAATTTAATTCGGTCACTCTTTGATTATCTCAAAATTGTCTTCTTATTCAAAAAAAAGAAACTTTACATTTTATTAAAGAATGAATGAATGTGTGTTTTATTTACCTAATTACTAAGAAATGCTTGCAAAAATACTAACTATGAACAAGCATCAAACAATCTATTATTATACTCTAAACTATGTATTTACAAGTTATCCTATTAGTACTATCATAATAGTATATAATACATTAGAATGCAATGGTGTAGAAATTTAACTTATTAGTCTGTTATGTGTAGTAACATATACAGCAGTTTCAGTGACAGATATAAGCGTCGCTAAATCTCAGAAAACACTATATACAACCTAAAGAGGCAAAACTGAGATCTTTAGCGACGTTTATAGTGTCACTTTATTCTGTTAGTAATTATATAGATTTACTTATACGTATGTATACTACTTATTCTTTTTCTTTGTTTCTCTTTCTTTCTTCATTAAGTCTCTGTTCTTTGTATTCTTAACTCTTGTTCTTCTTGTGTTCATATTTCTGTTTTCTTCTAAGTATTCATCTTCTTCTTTCTCTTTTTATTACTCTTGTTCTTTTCTCTGTTGTTCTTGTACTCTTTTCTTTTTTTTTTTCTCTCGTGTTAACTCTTTGTTCTTCTCTTTGTTAACTCTTTTGTCTTAGCATATTTCAGAGGCTGCGGTGGGGAGGGGATTAGGCTAATATCATTAGTTTAAAACGTGTTTAGTTTGCGGGCACGCTTTTCGAGGGATACACAGCACCCTAAGGGTGGGACCAGACCTCTACTAAGCGCGCCCTAATCTCAGATTAGGTGGCTTAATTATGTCTTTAATCTCAGCGCCAGGCCACAGCCCAACGCCATATGCTCGCACACGCTCGGGCCCCCGGCCACACACACACGTCACATATTTATCGCAAATCAGACAGAGTACTCAGACCAGAGCTCAATGGGTAATCGGGTCAGATGTTCAAAGGCAGTGTTTCGGGCGCCCGGCGCCCGTGACGACTGGCGTATAAGAAACACAAATTACATTTATGTGGCTGCGCTTGACTTGCAGCACACGATGTGGTGCTATTCCAGCGCCACATCGTGCGCTGGAAATCAGGCGCAGCTGCGTCTGTTCGTGCTTTTGGCCCTTGATTTGGGGGCCATAAATTATTAAATAAAATAAAATAAAATATGGTTAATAAAGTATTTACATAATACTACATAATTGATTAATTAATTTTGAATTTTAAATATGTTTACTATACAAATAAATTCGCTAAACTAGGCTGATTGTACAGGTTGATTTAGGTGATTAAATAGTTAATTACTTATAAAATAGTTAGTAAATGGTCTAATTAACCTTATACAGATTTAATTTACATACTTAAGTATTTTATACATATTTTTATTGTATATTTACGAATTTATTTCTATTTTATTTAAGTTAAACTAGCTGTTCTGAGTGTTTTAAATAAAACTAAGTTACAGTAAGCTATACTAGGTATAATTGTACTTTAACTAACTTAAATTACTTACTATATATGTTAACCTAAGTCTATAGATTTATTTACTTAATTATAGCTCTAAATTATTAATTTAGCTAATTTATTCTATAATATAGCTACTAAATATGTAAATATGAATCTGTATATATACATATACATATATCAGTAAATACATACATAATAGTTCAGTATTTATACATATATTTACATAGATTACATATGTATATAGATTTATGTACAAGTTTATACAGTATTTACAGTATATCTATGTATGTCTACGTACATAATCAGGCTGTATATTATAGTTATAATAGTATGGATATGTATATTTACAGTGTGAAATTAAGTATGTATAATTAGGTTTTAGTAGGAATTTAGGGAATGAGGGTTAATTAAGTTTTTATTTCATTTTAAACAGCAGCTAAGCTACTGTCAGAGAAGATGGAGAGGGAAGAGAATGTGCTGTTCAGGGTGTTTTAGCAGTGTCAGTGGCTTAAGCCACTGTCAAATGGGCTAACTGCTGCTGCAGTTAGTCCATTTGAAGAGGGGGAAAGTATTCACAGATGAGAGGGGAATTTAGAGAAGAGGAGAATTTAGAGAAGAGGGGAATGTAGCTGCAGTTTGCAGCATTTTACTGTATAACTGGGAATAAGAGAAAATTCAGAACAAACTAAAAATTAAAGAGTTGAAATCCAAATCTGATAAGGGTATAAATCTCACGAAAATCACATAAGAATTCAGTTCAAATACCCACAAGGAAAAGCCCTTATCAAAAGCATCATTTCAGATCAAAACACAAATGGCATTGAGTTAGTCTTCCTAATGCCATAGACAGCATGAAGGAAGACTTAACTCAATCAATTAAAACCAAAAACATACAATCCCAGTTTCTTGCAACCTTAAGGAGTATGGAAAACTCCTTAGGTTAGAGAATCACCATACAAAAATAATTATCAAACAGGTGGTGTATGGCAGTTCTGAAATGACAAATCAGAAAAAGAATGCATTAAAGGAATTTATAAAAGCTAGCAAATGCATTCAGATCAAGGCAGAAGCAAATTCATGAAAGGCTCTTCTGATTTGTTCTCTGTCACCAGAGAACTTCTCAGAATCCTTGCCCTCAAGGAAAACCAAAATCCCTTCAATTTGTCAGATCTGTCAAGACATTTCAGAAAGCAAAATCTCTTCAAAACCCATGTTAAAGTGAATCTGACAAACTGAGGCAATCAATCTAAAATAAAAGGGGCTTTTGTGAACACAAATGGGGTGAGTGAGAAGCCCCAAATGGTGCTTGTGACGCCAATTTCAGATCTGAGGCAGTACACCATCAGATCTGGAATTGGGTCCGGATGTGTGGGTGATTGGTGAAAAATTCGTCGTTAAAAGGAAAAAAAACAAGAATCAGAATCTGGATGATGGGAAAAACAAAACATGAAGAGGGAGATAAATTGAATAGTGAACAGATGATTCTTCCCCTCTGATCTGGACTGATCAGAGGAGGTGAGGGAGGGGATCTAATACTAATTCTACTCCTAAGACTAATCTAACTACAGCTAACATTAAACACTAACAATTAAAACTAAATCTATTCTAAACTACTGTAAACTAAATCTAACACTACTTGTGCAGAATTAAAAACTAAACTAAAAGGAAGAATGGGACCTATGGGTCCTTAGCCGGCGGCTAAGGAGGAAGAAAGGAGGAGGGTGACTCCAGCGGAGGGAAGAGTCTGCTAGTGAGACTCCAGGGTCGTCCTCAGGTGCTACGAGGTCCTTAGCGACGAGGAGGGTCGAGAGCAGGCGATGATTCCACAGCCGGTGGCTGTGAAATCAGGGTCTAGATGAGGAGGAGAGACTAGAGTGGAAGAATTGATCGCTAAGAGATGTAGGAGGGAGCGATCCCCTGCGCGCGACACCACTGAGGTGCTTAAATAGCAGCTCAGTGACTGAGATCACCGCAAGGGTGAGGTTAATCAGAATCAGGCCGGCGGTGAGGATGAGATGGGTAGAGCGCGCGGCGAGTCAAGAGAGAAATCTGACCGTCAGATGAGATCTGGGAAGAGAGGTGAACGCACGCACCGAATCGCGCGAAGGTTCCATTTGAATCCAGCCGCAGATCGAGATCAAAAGTGCGATGGACGGTCGAGAATGGCTGTGTTCTTCGCGCGCTACAGTGCGCATGAAGAACTCAGCTTCTCGTTGAAATAAAGGGGAAATTTGCAGACGGACCCTTAGAAGAAGGGGTAGAACATTTGCATGCAGGCCCAAAAGCGAGAAGAATAGCAGCTGGAAGGGCCCTGCAGTCTTACAAAAAGGGTCCCTGCGGCTTGCAAAAAGGTCCAAGAAGGAGTTTTGAAGGGTAGAAATGTAATGCATGAAGGACCTACTTGTAATCTATTTATTTCTAAGCCTAAATGATGTCCAATTGCTTTCAAATTTTTACATGTGCTTAATTGAACATTTACGACATTGATTTTACTTCTGATTTGGCTTTTCAAACTTGTTTATGTGTTCAATTTATGCATGGATCATCATTTATTCTTTTATTTTCAGAATATCTCACTTTTGTGACCTAATTATGAAGTTTTAACACACGTTAAAAGTTTTAGGTCTTTTCTTTAATTCCCACACTTAACCCTTTTTATATGTTAATTTGATATTGTTTTGCTTAGTATCTAGCTTAATTTCGGCCTTTTAGCTATGATGAGTAGCCACTCATCAGTGCTCTTGTGGTCTGATTGAGCTGCAAGGCCCTTTTTGTGTCAGGCAGGTTTCGAGCTCCAACCGCCATTAGCGGTGACTCGAGGAGGTCGCAAGCTCGTCCCAGGCTGCAGTGCTCCAGGAGTCCAGGTCCAGATAACTCGGGGAGGCCTCGCGAAGTCATTTGTTCCAGAGAGTGGCGCCGCGAAGCCTGCAGTGCTGCAATTGAAGAACGGTCTGCTGCGGGCGCGTGAGAAAGAGCAGCGGAACGATAGTCCCACCTTGGTAAGCTGTGAGGCGCTGGAGTACTTTAAATTGAATTCGTGTTATTAGCCAATCACCTAGAGAACACATGGGGTGAGGTCCCTCACCTATACTCACCACCTCGTCCGTGAGCTCATCACACGGATCTGGTGACTCGACCCGACAACCATCCTGAGCACTCCTCGCGCACCACACCCATGCCGGTGCGCCTGGACCCGGGCGCGCGATCCGACCCGTTTACCCGGCTCTGGGAGAGCGTGCTGAGGAGTGATACACAGAGAGAGAGAGAGAGAGATGCAGGTGTGGGTAGAGGGATAGGTTTTTCTCTCCTTGGTTTGTGTAGGGAAGGAACTGAAGAAGGAAGCAGGGACTTAGCCGCTGCAAGAGAAGGAAAAGAAGAAGAAGGAAGGAAGCCATTGCAGAGGAAAAAGAGAAAGGCAAGGTAGAGGAAAGAGGCGAAGGAAAAAGAGAAGAGGAACTGAGGAAGAAAGAAGAAACAAAGAAAGGTAAAGACAAGCAGAAGAAGAAGAGAAGCTGAAGCCAAGGAAGGAAGAAGAAGACCTGCAGAGAAAAGGAGAAAGAAACTGCAGAAGAGAGGCAAGGCAGAAGACAGAGGAAAATAAGAAGAAAGAAGCAAGGCAAGAAAACTGTAGAGAAGAAACAAGAAAGAAGAAGCACCAAGAAGAAGGGAAGAAAATCATCCGAAGTAGAAGAAGAACATGATAGGAGGAAACATCTTTTTAAGACGTCTGATCCCATGATCAGACGTCCAAATTCCTTCTTTTTGCCACAATTGACTTTTAAACTCATGCATTTATATATTTCGCATTACGTTTTGAGTAATTAAGTGTTTAATTACATTCTTGAGATTAGTAATAAATTCCAATTGCTCCCTGTGTTCGACCTCGGATACTTAGGTTTTCGAGTAATAAACTTTTATTTGTTGACAACGCTTGATCACCTATACTACGACGTAACTAACTATTAAAGCACGATCAAGACGTGTCAACATGTTGGCGCCGTTGCCGGGGAGCAACGCGCAATTTATCACTAGTCTCTACATTCTTTTTATCATATTGAACACTAACTTGCCCTACTTTGCTTTGTTGTGATCTTGCAGGTATTTCACAAAAAGATCCCTCCTGCAAGTCAACCACTCCAGGGCAGGTAATTTCTCTTCTTCCTTAAACTATCCCCTAAGCTTTGAAAGACAAAAGGAAGAAAATTAATTTAGGAATCAATTGCCTTCTTTCTATAGTAATCACCATCTTTAAGGCAAACATTTCCTGATTTTGCGAAAATTTTTTCAAATCTTCTTGAAGTTGGAGTGATTTTTTTAGATTCTATCCCACCAAATTCATGTGCCTAATAGAAATCACGCTTAATCTCTGCGGACAACACACTTCTTATTTTTAAGTCCAAAGAGAATTTTTCTGAAAAAGAGGATTGGAAATAGAACCAAATTAGGGTTTATATAGTAGGGTCTTGGAGTGCTAGTTCACACATGCCTATATAAAAGGAAGTGAACCCTCCCGCATCAGCGTGCTACCCAAGCCCTTGATTGAAGAGATCTAAACAAGACAAACCCTAAGAAAAATTAAGATCTAAGATCACTTGAATCTTAAAATCTTGGACCTAATAAACTGGGAGTCAAATCAGGGTGGTTTCTAAGTCCCAAGCCTAGAATCATTCTGCCATCTATAGGATAGGTCAGGTGAAGTTGACCCCTTGGGTCAACCAACCTCTAAATTAGGTCACAACATCAAAACATCTAAAGTTCAAGTGAGAACCCTAAAGCACCTTTGAAATAAAAGTGATAGACTTAAGAGGTCAAGGTCCCCATTTTGGTCTACCTGGAATCTTAGTGACAAGAGAGGTCGGGTGGGGGAAACCCTGTAACCTGTGGGGATGCTCTATCGTGTAGGGGTCTTTGTGGGACTCTCCCTCTCTGGCTGCCCAGGTAATTCTTAGGTGGATGATCTTCTGATCCAGGGGTACCATCCGCCCTGAACGTCCATAGTCATCCAAACGTCTTTGGGTCTCTTGATTGGGTCAAAAACATCTCCAGTCCCTCATCTTTTCTCTTTAGAGCACACACATACATTTTCAGTGGGACTCGTTACTCAGATCTAATCGCTTCATAACTTGATTCTACACCTTGATTAAAACTCTAATTCTACATCTTGATTCCACCACCTGATTCAAATATGCAGCCAAACCACTTAGGATTACCATTCAAGAAACCTGAATATCGGAGATCCATGAGAGATAGAATGATTGAGGATGCCCTGAAATTCCATGAAAAAGAAGACAAAAGCTCAACACCAGTAGGAAACATTCAGGTTGATGTCCCAACAACCACAACCTTTATCATAACTTGTGCCCAAGTACTATTGGCAGAAGCCACAAAAGGATCAACCCGTGACTTGCTCATCACAGGGTACATTGAGATAGAAAATTGCACAATCTTGAATACCTTCAATGTATGACAAATCCTCGACTTTGGAAGCAACACCAAGATGATCTTGAAAAATGGGAAGAGATAATGAGATTAGTAAAACAAATTATCGACCAGAAGTACCCGTATATACCACAAACAGAGGATGAACCATCTTGGGACAACATCGAGGATCAATCTGATCTCAGGTTTGAGGCACAAAATGGTTGTGGATTCCCAACCCAGATGGAGTACAATGTGCCCGATATTGAAGAAGGTTGGGAAGCTCCAAATGCAGGAAAACATGATGTTGAGCCCACTCTAGACCATGAATCACCAAGCTTAGAATCCCAAAACTCCTACAATAATGAGAGTAGAACTGAACCTCTCAAGGGTGTAAATTTCGTCCCTTATTCTGATAAGGTGACCCTCGAAGGTTATTTGGACCTAGATTCTAGTGATTCAACCCACATCCTAAGCCCAGAATCTAGATCTGAAACCTATTTTGAAGATTTCAAGGCGCCATATGAGGAAGATCAATCTTTCAATGAAGAATATGATTTTGGGCCTCTATTTGTTGAATATCCCTCGCCAACATCCTTAGAGGAACTAATCGATTTTTCGGAAGTCATGTCAATCTACGATACAGAAATTGAGGAGTTGGACGAGTGGGGTTTCAATTGGGTCTGCCCTACCAACTTAGAACCTGAGCCTCTACCAAATAAGGACACGTTTTTAAGCTCAGAATTAACATCTAGGCTAGACCCCAGTTAGGCTGCTGAATATACAACATATGATTTATTCTATGGTGGAACTCATGATCTTGAATCTCATTCAGATTTTGATTTTCACAAACTCTCCGACGATTTTGAATCTGACCATAACATCGGAAAAAATCTGCTTCCTGATTATAACAAGCCAATTCTCTTTAAAGCCACCTGCTCCACATATACAGAACCAATCAAAACCTGTTCTCTACCCTGACCTGCAATCGGACTCAATTTCTATTCTGATTCACCTCTCACTGAGCCGTTTGCAGATGATTCAACTCCATATCTATACTGGGTGTCGGACACCGATCAGACCGATAAACAGGAGCCATCATTCTCTAATCACCCCTGTAGGGTTTCCACACCATACACTGATTATTTTTCGGAACCCTACTCTGACTAGGTTGATTCAACTCAGCCTAAACCCGAGTTTTCACTTCCATATCCATCCGAGCCACATTGCCTATGGTGGGTTCCGCATCTGTTGATCTACATCTATCAACCCACCAGACTGATTGGGTTTGGACTGCATCATCAGCCCACTGATCTAAATAAGCACTTGGTTGGACCAACCAGGCTCTTAATCAAGGTGCTTGTTTTACAAAATTCTGCTGATTTGACCACTCACTCCACCTCATTTTCTACTCGGCTGAAGGCATTGAATTTAGCACTTAACGGGAGGCAACCCATCGTTCCAAAACTAGAGACCCGTCTGATTATCCGTCTGTACTCCATGTCCATTGCACCTTGAGTTCAGTCTTAGACAACTGATCCCACCTCTAGTACACGTACCAGAGCTTGAAATCGTCTGCATCAGTCATTTTCGAGCCGTTCACCCACCCGATGTATCCTGTTCTAAGTCCCTGACCTCAACACTATTTCACACCCTCTGTTTACAATGAGGACATTGCAAAACTTAGGCATGGGGGGTGATAAAGTGCATACATATAGAACCAAGAAAAAGTTAGAATGATTCTCACAAAAAAATTCACATATGGCAAAAGCACAAAAAAATTGAAAAATTATGAAAAAGAACAAAAAAATGGAGGAGGGAGGAAATTTTGTGAGCCACATAGTTATAAGGAGGAGAAAAAGTGCAAAAATGACAAAAAGGAGCACAAAATGAAAAAAGAAAAAAGAAAAAAGAAATAGTCATTAGTGAAAGATTAAGGAATTAACCGAAGTTTTAGACTAGATCAAGAAGAGAGAAAAATAAAAGAAAAGTGCTAAGGAGACATAACAAGAGATTAGTGGGAACACTGGTCTTAGGCCTCTTGGGCTAGATTCTTTAGTTTAAAAATTCACGTATCTGCTAAAATCAGGATAATCCTCAAGAGGTTGGGGAAAATGCGAAGCTTAAGTATTAGGTCTAAGGTTTAGGAAGTATTCGGCCTCATTAACTGACCTTTGATTTGCAAGATTCGGTAACCTAAGCACCCCAATTCACACACAGTCTGGTTTAGTGTGCATAAATACCAAAATCACGCAAAAAGTGTTTCAATGTTCTGAAAAAGTCACCTAGATTAGAAGCAGCCGATCAACACAAGTTGATTTGGATGAGTTCCCAGCGTAGAGAGGCAGGAAATTCCCCTCGAAGATGCGTAACAACATATCATCTCCTCAGTGCTTGTCTCTTAGGATATTTAAATATCCTACTGGGGGCATGTAAGCACTCTGCTGGTTCAGATACCATGGGTGGCATTATCACGAAAAGTCGATCGCCAGGGTCTGAATTCGGCCATGGAATGCCATGGGCGGGATTATCTCGAAATCTCGAAAGCCAAGGTTCTGGGGGTTGCCATGGGCGGTGCTATGTCGAAGCATCGATAGCCAGGGACCCTTGAGGATTGATGATGGGGACGAGGAATCCGATACAAATCGTGTTGAGAAGCCAATCCAAAGCTAGAAATAAAAAGAAAAGAGAGAAAACTCTCCAAACAAATAAATCTTCTGTCTCTCTCTTACAAAAATGCACTGCAAACTGAACCTAGGCTAAAAATATCTCAAGCACGGGTGCTTTAACCGCGGAGTCCAACAAACCCTAGGTTAGTTTCTGCGGGCCTTAAAAACCTTTGCAAAGGAATGAGGCTAAAGTGGGTCAGGTCTGGATTTTGGTTGATACTTGAGTACCTCTAGGCCTATTATCAGCATTCTGACCTAATCACAAAAGAAAAAGAAAAGCACTTATCATAACTGATGACATACACTCAGGGTCTAGAATAGAAGTTAAAACCTTGAAATTTTGCTAAGGGGCTAGCAAAAGCTAGACATGAGGGTATGATGAGAGCCTCATCATGAGTCATAACTAGCTCTTTTTGACCTACTAAAAAGAATAAAAGCTCCTACATAACTTAGAAGAGGGCTTAATTGGAGGGATAAGTGTTCTGAGAAGAAAACATGAAATAAAGGGTAAAACTGTAATTTTACCATTGTAGTACATAAACAGGATTTCTCATAGACAAAACATAGGTCAAATGGTCTGAATAAGATAAAAAGTGGGTTGATTCAATTAGAAATGGGTTCATGTGCAAACTAGGAATTAAATGACATCATGTAACCCTAAAACAGACCCGCTTATTTCAACAAGCTTTCGGTTAGGATAAAAATCAAGTAAACCCTCTAAAATTCATGGAAAAATATCCCCTAGGGTTTAGAACATTCAATTTGGCCTTTGGAACCTAGTTTCACCTAGATTAAGGTCCTAGCTCATCAATTGACCTAATTTGGGTTTTTATGCAAAATGTCTAGTCAAACGTGATCAAACCTAAAATCCAACTTCACCATTGGATTCCTTAGGTCAAAATTAGGTTTGTATCAAAATTTGGACCTAAGGGGAGGTCATCTTGACCTATGCAAATTAGTACACCCAATTACATTTTGACACTTATCTTTTGAAAACCATTACATAAACCCCCCTAGCTTCCTCGCCACTCTTACAAGTAGGTCCCTCACCATTATTGGGGAGAGATCCTACTCTGGCGAGGAATAGAGAGGGAATACTCTCTGATTCCTCAGACATTTCCTCCCAGATTTGGAAGGGAGATTCTATGAGGAATTCCCTTCCATCTGAACTCAATCCTGATCTAAGATTTGCACCCAATCTCTCGTGCGAACGCACGAGAGATTTGGGTACTTAACTGTTTCCATCTCCGGTGAGGATTCCCATGCTTGGAAGCTTGGATTCCAAGCACAGGAGTCCCTGCCTGTGCCTATAAATTAACCCTCATCTTCGGTCGCACCTCCATAGCTCAACTTGGCCGGAATTTCGCCTCAATTTCCTCTTCTTCTCCTTCGGCCAAGGGATCCAGCGAGCTCCGGCGAGCCCCCTCCTCTTCCTCGTCGCTCTGCCACAAAACCAGTGGCAAAGTCATCCTCCTCATCCTCCGCGTCACGCAACACCCGCGCGAGCCGCCCTAGCCCCGTCATTGCCACTGTCTTCCTCCACTAGATGCTTTCTTCTCCGGCGACAGCAGGTACTGCCAGCCGCCCTCTCGCCCCCTTCATCCCCTTAGTTAGGTTAGAACTGCTCTTCTCTATCTCCTCTTTCATTTCCCTCATCTTATTTCACCAAACGCTCCTCGACCGCCGCTGTCCACCACCATCTTCTTCATCTCCGGCCACCCTCCAGCGAGATGCTCCCATCACTCCGTAGCCCCACACGTCTCGCCAACCACCGTATAACCTCTGCCACACATCACTGAATATCCACCGCTCATCCACAAACCCTCTACACCACCACAACTGTCCCCCGACCAAACCCATCCGACCGGCCACAGAGAGACCTAGGCACTCACTCCTAGGCCGCCCCATGGCCTGACACCTACCGCCTCACCTTCACCGTGACACGACGAAGGTGCACCTATGGTCTGATTGAGCCGCAAGGCCCTTCTTGTGTCAGGCAGGTTTCGAGCTCCAACCGCCACTAGCGGTGACTCGAGGAGGTCGCAAGCTCGTCCCAGGCTGCAGTGCTCCAGGAGTCTAGGTCCAGATAACTCGGGGAGGCCTCGCGAAGTCATCTGTTCCATAGAGTGGCACCGCGAAGCCTGCAGTGCTGCAATTGAAGAACGGTCTGCTGCTGGTGCGCGAGAAAGAGCAGCGGAACAATAGTCCCACCTCGGTAAGCTGTGAGGCACTGGAATACTTTAAATTGAATTCGTGTTATTAGCCAATCGCCTCGAGAACACATGGGGTGAGGTCCCTCACTTATACTCACCACCTCGTCTGTGAGCTCATCACACGGATCTGGTGACCCGACCCGACAACCATCCTGAGCACTCCTCGCGCACCACACCCATGCCGGTGCTCCTGGACCCGGGAGTGTGACCCGACCAGTTTACCCGGCTATGGGAGAGCGTGCTGAGGAGTGATACACAAAGAGAGAGAGAGAGATGCGGGTGTGGGTAGAGGGATAGGCTTTGCTCTCCTTGGTTTGTGTAGGGAAGGAACTGAAGAAGGAAGCAGGGACTTAGCCGCTGCAAGAGAAGGAAAAGAAGAAGAAGGAAGGAAGCCATCGCAGAGGAAAAAGAGAAAGGCAAGGCAGAGGGAAGAGGCAAAGGAAAAAGAGAAGAGGAACTGAAGAAGAAAGAAGAAACAAAGAAAGGTAAAGACAAGAAGAAGAAGAAGAGAAGCTGAAGCCAAGGAAGGAAGAAGAAGAAGACCCGTAGAGAAAAGGAGAAAGAAACTGCAGAAGAGAGGCAAGGCAGAAGATAGAGGAAAATAAGAAGAAAGAAGCAAGGCAAGAAAATTGTAGAGAAGAAACAAGAAAGACGAAGCACCAAGAAGAAAGGAAGAAAATCATCAGAAGTAGAAGAAGAACAAGATAGGAGGAAACATCTTTTTAAGACGTCTGATCCCGTGATCAGACGTCTTAAAAAGATGTTTCCTCCTATCTTGTTCTTCTTCTACTTCCCATGATCAAATGTCCAAATTCCTTCTTTTTGCCACAATTGACTTTTAAACTCATGCATTTATATATTTTGCATTAAGTTTTGAGTAATTAAGTGTTCAATTACATTCTTGAGATTAGTAATAAATTCCAATTGCTCCCTGTGTTCGACCTCGGATACTTAGGTTTTCGAGTAATAAGCTTTTATTTGTTGACAACGCTTGATCACCTATACTATGACGTAACTAACTGTTAAAACATGATCAAGATGCGTCAACATTAAGATTGTAGGTGCTGGTGAAATCCTCAAGGCCATTAATTGTTAAACAGGTCTCAATGTTATGATCTAAATCGTCGAGTTCCTCAATAAATCCACAATCCTCGAATTTGTTTATCACCTTAAAAATATCGAGTGTCAATTTCCTGTCCCAAAGGCGATTCCATATTACCACTCACAATTTATGTTGGCCTTAGAGGTAACTAGGAATGGGGGCCCCAGAATGATGAGTGTGTTTCTCAAATCTTCAGGTACATCCATGTCAAGGACTAGGAAATCTACGAGAAAATAGAAATACTTGACCTTGACAATAACGTCCTCAATAACACCTTTCGGAGTGGTGGTCGAACAGTCCGCTAATTACAGCGTTACTGAAGTAGGCCTGACTTCACCTAACCCAAACTTCCCATAGAGAGAAGTCGAGATCAAGTTAATGGATGCACCTCAATCCAATAGTGCCCAGTCAAAAGTATAATCCCCAATAACACATGAAATCAAAGGGGAACCTGGATCTCTTTTCTTTTGAGGGAGGTGAAGCAGGAGAATAGAACTAGCCTACTCTGAAAGTATCACCTTCCTCGATGTGGGTTCCTTTGGCTTACACTTTTGAGTGCATAAATCTTTCAAAAATTTAGCGTAAGCCAAGATATGCTTAATAGCATCGAGGAGTGATATATTAATCTCCACATTCTTGAATACATTCAAGAGCTCCACATTGCTATCTATAGGTTTCTTCTTCCTAGACTTTTAACAAGGCTTCAGGAAATAGGATATGGGTAGGGTCATTGATTCGGGGTCCTAAGCCTTAATTTCTTCGATTTTTTCCATTTCTTCCTCAAGCTTACCAGGAGTTGATTTGCTAGAAGAGGGTAGTTCGGGTCTTTGGGAGGGTTAAGAAAGATTGGAGGGGTTTGATTAGCTAGATATCCAGGAGCAAAAGAAGAGGAAGGACCCTGCTTAATCACCTGAGCATGTGTGTGTGGGTCCCTCTAATTCCGATACCCATGATCTCTATGGCTCTGATTTTGTACATTGTTGGGGCTGGGTACAAGTTGAGATGGTAGAGATCCATGCTATCAGGTGATGGCAATAAGCCTAGATTGCAAGTTGTTTAGCGATGTTTTCATTTGCTGCATAAGCTGGAGCATGGAGCCTTGCATTTCCACCATCTGCCAGTTCAGATCAGCTTGCCTTCAGGTTATTGGGCATTCCAAGATGGCTGATTAACTTGTCTCAGGGGCAGCTGAGTGTATACTTGACCTTGACCCATGGATCTTTGAGGTGCAGAGTTGCTAGGTCATATCTGGGTCTGTTGCCCCTGATTTTTCCAGGAGAAGTTAGGGTGGTTTCTCCAACCCAGGTTATAAGTATTGGAATAGGGGTGGACCTAGCATTCTCCTGTACAGAATATACATCCTCATATTGTAAGGATGGCAAAAAAGAAGAATCAGTAAAACTGGGATCAAAGGCCTCAGTTTGGAGCCCATAAGGTTCCAAGAATTGTTGGCTCATCGGTTGAGCCAACTCAAGTAGGTTCACGAACTCCTACCCCATGGAAGCTCATGAAGAATGGAATCCCAAACTCTAGGATTGAGTACATGTCGAAGTGTTTCCTGAATTTCCAAACATCCACTCTTCCATCTGCTTTGCAACTAGGTCCACCTTATCAAGTTTATTGCAAATCAATTCCATATCAAATGAATGAGAGTTCTGAATCTCATTAACATTTGACCTGAGTTGTTGGGACCTGTTGAAAGTCTCCATGGAGGCATGATTTATCAAATTCTCACTCATTTCCTCAAACAAGTAAAATGCACTATCTGCATCCTTGTTGAGGAAATTGCCTCCGCAGGAAGCATCCACGTGATTACGAAGTTGATCCATCAACCAGTGGTAGAATATCTACACGAGTTGCCATTTTGGCACCTCATGATGTGGACACTTTCGCAATAGATCCTGGAATCGCTCCCAGGAACCATGAAACTGTTCCCTCGTCCATTGGACGAAAGTGGTAATCGCCTATTGCAAAGCATTAGTCCATCTAATTGGGAAGAATTTCTTAAGGAAAGCTGATTTAAAATCAGTCCAAGTCTCTATCGGCCTTCCAATGGTTCGGTACCAATGTGCGGCCTTATCCTTAAGAGAGTAGGGGAAAGGTCTCATGATCATTTGCTCTTCATTCACATTCCTAGCTTTTGTGGTCTGAACCAAAGTGGTCAGATCTTCCAAGTGTTGGAATGGGTCCTCAAAGCCAAGTCCATGGAAATTTTTAATCAGGCTTAAAACCTAAGGCTTGATTTCTATGTCTCTGATGGGAATCATGACATCGGGACGTTCCCCATAGTTTGAAGGATCATAGAAATCCTTCAAGGGCCGAGCACCCTAACCATTCATCCGTTGGAACCATTGCTGCATCTGACCAACAACCACCTCCCCCACCCCTGAACCAACAAGAGCTGATTGAGAGGCAGTTGGTCCAACTGCCTCTAAATCAGCTCTTGTTGGTTCAGGGGTGGGGGAGGTGGTTGTTGGTCAGCCATGGGATTAATTTGGCTCCTACCCAAGTTCTACCTCTGATAATGATCTAAAGGTCCTTCCAAGTGAGGTTTCAATGACCTCCTTCCAAGCATACTCTAGAAGGAAGTCAGAAAGGACAGGGGAAAAAATATGGAGCCCTTCAGCACAAAAATACAAGCCTGTCCTTAAGTTGGGTAGCCTAAGGACCTATGCTTCAGAAATAGACTCCGACCACATGATGAATTTGATGTTATCCTTACTCCCGAAGGTGGTAAAGTTGGGTAGGCAAAGCAGGGGGAGTGTGTCCTGAGGGCCGCTAATTATGCCAAACCCCTTCTTACTTAAGTCATTTGACAACAACTTAGCACCTTTTGAACCAAGCAGACATCACTAATTTGAAATGAGTTCAGGAGAATACCCTGAAATGGAATCAATGAATCCTAGGGCCATTGTCTACTCAATTTTAATTAAGGCTTGGGATAATAATGCTTCTGGAATGTGATGGGCCCTTAATTGGGTTATGCCTTAATGATCAATTCGTGAGTGTATATGTGCACAACCAATGGTTTTTCAAGCAAGATTAAAAATTTTTTGTGCGGTGAATTTTAAGGTTTAAATCTTGCTTCATAGCTTCTAGGCTTTAGATATTAGGTGTATTCAACCAAGTTTTGTGAGGCAAGCCAAGTTTGAAAGCACAAGTTCAAGTATTTTCCTTTAAAAATCAAAAGAATATGGAGTGCTTAGTTTTGGCCTAAATATTTGAATCCTATGGGGCAACTACAAGATGAATCAGTTTTAAGTTAAGTGGTGCGGTCCAAGTAGCTCAAACAATTGGCCCTGATGCACCACCAATTAAGGCACACAGAAGTGGTTAACCTAATCTGATTTCTACTCTTTTATATGCAAATTTGCACGTGTACCGGTTCCATAGCTTAGAATCTCAATTGAGTAGATAAAATCAAAAGAGGTTATATGCCTCAAATGTGGGTGTGTGTAGTATGTATATTAATTTTGTCCCACAATTAAAAGAGTTTTTTTTTTGTTTTATATGCGAACGTGAGATGAGTGGAGGTGGCAAGCAAGACACACAGTTTCTATCCTAGGGTTTCTGCAAACACCTAAGTAGATTAGGTCTTGCTTATTTATGTGGTAAAAAGTAAAACTAGTGGAGGGGAAATGTGGGTGCACTTACAAACTGCTTTACCCACACTTTACTCTGGTCTATAACACTTGGATTTCCCTGGTATAATACCTACAAGACAGTAAATCAGAGACAAGAGGGGTTAGACAATAAGTAAATGCAGAAAAAACACGGAAGAAAAAATCAAATTTCGTTGCCTCCCCGGCAACGGTACCAAAATGGTAAGCATGTTTTTCACGAGAAAAATTAGGGTTTTGGAGAACTCGTCATCGTAGTTGTAAAATATCACTTACCAAATAAAATTTACCAATACTCAAAGTGAGTACCGGGTCGAACATGGGGACATGCCGTTTGTTTCTTTTTGGTATTTTTGGGGCTTTGTGATTTTTTGTATTTTTATAATGAAGAACTAGCTTAGTTAATCTACTGGCAAAAATAAATAAAGAGAGGAAGAATAGAGAGATGAAGGAAATCTGATATATCAAAATAATGTTTATTACAATTACACTAAGCAAAGATATGTTAAGCAAAATAACAAAAAGATGGAGGTGACAAGAAATCTCCTAAAGCGAATGTTTAGCGAGACGATGGTGCTTAACGGCAACTTGGATGGAGGAGGTGAGGTGCTTGGACATCGAGGATGAAATGCAAGAAGAATCCGAGTAGAGGAAAGCTTCGCCAAGCTAGTAGGAATGGGGATGAGGTAGTGGAGATGATTAGCTTCCTAAATCGAGGTAAGATGGCAGCCCTTCGGTCACCTTGGAAGGTAGTAAGAGGTAGGTTGAATATTTGGTGGATGTGAAGAATTTCTACACTAATAGGTGGCCTAAGGTGTGAGAGTGAGCTCTTGGGAGCTTAGGTAGGCCTTGTGAGCTCTATAGGTGGTGGGAATAGCATAGGAAGTGATGGGTAGGTAAGGGGAGCGTGTATGGGTTTAAATAGGCATAGCAAGGGAAAAAAATCCAGCTGGTTCACGTGTTGGCTCACGCTGGACCAGGCTGGGGCTTCGTTGGTCGTCCATCTTGCATGTTGGTCGCACCATGTTGCGCTGGTCATCCATCATGTGCTCATTGGCATCGTCGCTAGCACTTGCTAGCACTGTGCTAGAGCCATGGAGGAGCGGGTTGGAGGAGCCACGCCTATAGGATTACAAACGTATGCTCCAGATCGCATCTTACGTGTGCTTGAGATCGCTCTCTTTTGTTTCGAATTGCACAATTCGAGTGCGATGATATCAGCCTTTCGATTGTCATTAAAAGGCTTGGCTTGCACAAAGATCAGGGTCCCGGATTACGCCCTGACTGCGCATATGATGTTGCGTTCATCCACACGTGATTAGACACATGCGGCCATCTTTGCTGCCACTCATCTTCCATCGGGCAGTCGAATTTCACCATGCTCACTTCTATGCAGATTCAATCCACGGAGCGCGGGTTGATTGTGTGCCCCTTGGATGCGAGAACTGCTTTGGATCTCTGCGCTATGTGGTTGGATGTGCCGCATTTATGAATTAATGGCTGAGCGCTCACAACCGTTCGATCTTCATCCAATAGTCGTGAGCTTGATGAGGAGTGGCGCCCTTTCCACCATTGGATCTTCATCCAGTGGTGGAGAGGTGTGCTTGAAGATCCTTTAGCAGGAGAGGAGGCAGCCTTTGAGAGGCTTTGAATGGCTGAGATGATGCCATGTGGCATCATCTGAGCCATTTATCTTCATATGCTTGTAGGGGATGTTACGGATGTTGGATCGAATCGATTTTTACGTTGATGGGTTGCAATCATTGATTCGGATCCATCCATATCCTTGGATTCTTCATTTGAAGCTCGAAAATATATTACCCTGTCTCCTGCCTACAATAATACATGAATTACTATACAATTAATCCAAGTCATCCTAAATACAATATAATGAATGCTATGCAATATTTATAATGTGAAATGCAATATTGAGCTTAGGAACTTGCATAAATAGACATTTTATCATGAACAAATGTGTATTTGTCATTAAATCATATCCACAGGGAGGAACAGCTGTAATAAATTCATGAATACTTTCCCATTATATTTTCCCAATCATGTGCAGAATCCGTGCACAAATCTAATGCAAAACGAGGTGAAAAGAAGAAGACACACAATAACTCAAGAATGCAAGGGTTATGTGTGCAATTTTACCTCCATAAAATAGTCCCCAATGGCATGTAATGTAATTAGACTCCAAGAAATTAGGCTTTCTCCTCTAGGCCATGTATGTGCTTGATGATATGTCATGTATTTATGTAAAAACCTAAGTCAATCTATAAGGATGTGAGTGCATGAGAGGAATAGAGGAACTTGTGAGGGAATGCATGCAAAAGTCACTCAAATAATTTATTTATCAAAAATATGGGAATAGTGTTTGGCAATGGCATCTTTCATAAATAGTATTAGAACCAAAAACAGGAGATTCATTCCCTTTGGTCGTGTGTGAAGAGGACGTCATGGTTGGGCGTGCAAAGCTGGGTGGAGGTCGACTGCGATGAGGCCATTCCAGTGGTGGTGGTTGCACGGGGAACGACGGTTGGAGAGGAGGAAGCTGTTGGTGGTGAGACTTCCCACTGACATGCGTGAACTGCGGGAGATGCGCTCGATGGCATGGCTGTGCTCGTGGGGTCGAGGTGAGCACATTGGCTTCGATGGCACAAAGAATCTCGGCCTGAGATGGTGGCTGTGTTTTGTTGGCTTGGGGTTCTCTTCATCGGCAGAGAAGAAGAAGAAGATGTGGAGGTTGGTGGTCGTGCTAGGGCTGCTGCGCTCGGTGGGCGCTGCTGCTAGTGAGCAGAGGAGGTGGTGCGGTGCTACACGTGAGGTGGTCAGTTGTATGGGTGTGAATGCATGGGCCGACTGTGCGTGGTGAGGTGCCGGTGGGTGTGGGCTATTGTGAGCATTGATGGACGTGGAGGGGGCTAGTGGGGGAGGTGCTCTATTGCTGCTGCTTGGAGCCTGCAGGTAGCGATGGCGCCAGTGGGCGTAGAGGTGGTCGGCTACGCTGGTTGGGCGTGGTGGTTGATGGCTATGCACGGTGGCTGGTGGCGCAGGTGGGCCTGTGCTCGCAATTGTGAGGAGGCCGACGGTGGAGCATGGCCCCAGGTGGCATGCACGTGTGGTGGCAAGAGTGGTTGCCGTTTGGAGGTCTAGGAAGGCTTCTGAATGGCTTAAATGGAGGGGAGAAGGGGGCGCACAGTGGTGATCGTCAAGGCTGTCATGGTCGCTGTGGAGGGTGACATCGAAGCGCAGTCGAGGAGAATGGCACAGTGGTCGTAGTCAAGTGGGGTACGTGGTGGCATGGTTGAGTTGTCGAGGTGGTGGTCAACCGCAATAGAGATGAGATGCAGTGGTGATGTCGCAGACGTGGTAGCAGATAGGGTATCGTGGAGGGTGCACGGTGGTTCGCGCTGAGAGGATGTGGAGATGGAGTCGATTCTCCCTCCTCAAGGAGGGAGATGGTCCCTCTGCCGTCCTCTTCTCCTGTTGTATATAAAGAATAAGAGAAAATAAGAGAATGAGAGAGAAAGAGAGATTTTAGCAAGGACAGAGGTTTCTTTCCTTTTTTTTTTTCTTTTCTTCTTGTGCATGGCTTTCAAAAGCTCCATGGGGAAGGTTCTAATTTGGAGAGTCATCTCCTTCCTAAAATTGGAGATGGAAAGTAAAGGACTCTTTCCTTTCTCACATGTGACAAACTAAATATCTGAAGATGGCATTCCAAATTGAGGCATGATTCCATCCAGATTGCCCCTTCCATAATGACCTGAATTTAATTGATTAAGATGTAAAAATTGATGCAATGTATGGACTGATAATTCTGCAGCTTTATTAAATTTATTCATGCAATGCATGATTCAGATTACATTTTCATTCCAACAATGAGGTACTTAGGTTCTAATATAGTCCAACAAACTTTGTTTGAATGAGACTCCATGAGTCTACATCATCGACTTGAGGAAGATCTGCATTTGTTTCTTCCAATACATGTAGTTTGTTCCATCAAAATAAGGAGGATGACTCGATGAATGCCCTTCGGTGCACTTGATTTATGAAGCCATTGCGAGTTGAGTTGTGACGTCCCCTCACAACCTTGCTATGATACCAAATGAAAGAGTGGTGTTGTGTGACCTACCTACATGAATCTTACTTGGCCACAAACACATGATCAAACGTGATATCGATTGTAAAAAAAGATGGCACGATAAAAACAATCCTACAACATACCCAATGATTTATAGTGGAAACCCCTACGGGTAAAAACCACTACCTAAGCCTCCCAACTTAGGATTTTCCTGACTAGGTAACGCTAGTTGATGAGCCCATATTTGTGGGCTATTTAGGCATTTCAATGCCTAGATATTAAGTTATCTTTTACATTTATTTAGTATGCATTAGGATGTAAATATATTAGTTTATGTTTTTAACTTAATTGCATAATTCATCATTGCATTCATAATTAAATGCATTTAGAATTGAGTTAGAATATCATGTATTATAATAGTTAATCAATTAAGTGCATTACATGCATTGTTTTGTTTTAAAATAGAAATTAAGGGTTTGCACATAAATAACCCCTCATTTCTTTTTCATTTTTTTTATTTTTCTTTCTTCTCCAATGAATGCATGCAAGAGACACACATCAAGGAAGAAGAGACAGAAGTGGATCTCTGTTCCCCACGTTCTTCGTCACTTCATCCCTTCTCAACCAACGCAAGTTGTTGTCCTGCAGCATAAAATGAAGATTCCACCTGAGAGCTCGCTTGAGGCCTCCACCCCATTCCCTACTAAGCAGAGAGCTCAGCTTCTCATCCGCTCCACCACCACCGACCTCAACTGTGGCAGTCTGCTCCACCATCGTGGGCGTGCGTCGTGACAGGATGCTCCGCCAAATCAGAGCAGCTGCATTACCGTGAGCACCTCAGCATGCATATCCCTCCACGCTGCAACAACAGTGTGCACCACTACCATTACCACCATCGTAGCCATGCACCAACAGTCATCCAAGCATGGTTAAGACGTCTAAGAAGGTTCCCAAACGTCTGAAGACCCAACGCACCATTATTCATTTTATCCCCTCTCCCTTCTTCTTCTTCCCCATTTTCCACTCCCTCTATTTTCTCCTCCAACTCAACGAAACCCACCACCACCAGCACCAATAGCCATCACCTTCATCAATGCCCCTTCGCCACAGCCACCTCTCCCGTGTGCATACGACCCTCTGGCTCCACCTTCTCCCTCGTGCGTGTTTGCACCTCAAAACACGCCTGTAATAACGCCTTCTTGTGCTATTTTCTAGCATTAACATTGCATAATAGGATCCTGTAATCGCATTTGTAAAAACACTTGCATGCATGCATTTAATCAAGAGAGGAAGAGGAGTGAAACAATCGCCTGCATAGTTACATTTTTCTTCAAGTGCCTCCTTGCAAAATCACCCTCTTTTTATTTTTCCTCTTGATTTCCTCTTTTCTCTCCTTCCCGCGGCTGCACTCTTCCCGCAGCTGCATGCAGCAGCCACGCAGCACTTCTTCCCGTCACTTCTCCCTGCCAACGCCGCTCCCTATAGCTGCAACTCGCACACCCTCTCCCTGCTGCAGCCGGCACGCCACTCTCTCCTCCTCTATAAGTAGCTGCAGCTTCATCCTCGCAAGGGGAGCTGCTGCAAAGACCCCACAGCCACCACCTTCCTCTCCACCGTTCTCCCCTCCCATACGCCGACCCTCCGTCGAGGAGGCACCCGGCGAGCAGGAGAACCCACTGTGGTGCACACCACCACAGTGGGAGCACCACCGGCCAGCTCTTCAACGAGCCGGTGGGCGTGGTGTTTTCTTTTCTCTTCGTTTTCGTCTCCACACCATTGCTGCCGCTTCAAGCTCCGAAGCTTGAAGCAGCAGCAGCAGCAGCTAAACCGCGGCGACAGCAGCAGCAACAGCACCCCCCCGCCTCCTCCGCGACCTTCCCCGCAGGCGCGCAACCCTCCGCGCGCGCCTGCAGGCCCGTTCCCCGCCTCCGTCTCCGTTCTGTCCACCCCGCATTGCACCCGCAGCCGGCCGCCACGCGCACTGCAGCGGCCGGTTACGGCCTCGCGCCGACCCCTGCCCTCCTCCGCAACCCTCCGCGACCGACTGCAGACTCCCCGCCGCCTTCTCCGAGCGCGCCATCGCCCGCTCTCTGTCCTCGCACCCGGTCTGCAGGAGACGCCTCACGTCCTCTGCGCGAAGGCGCGGTGCACCGCGACAGTTAGACGTCCGCCTTCACCTTCAGACGACGCGGCGTCAGACGTCCGCCACCTCTTGCAGACGTCTTAACTCGCGCGTCCGCGATCTCCCTCTCTCTCTGCCGATCTCTCCCGCGCGCGTCCGCTCGATCTCTCCCGCCCGCTCTCTCTCTGTCTGGTGCTCTCTCTCTCTTTTATTTAACTCACAGCAACACACACACACACATTCACCGACGCACACACACATTCACCGACACACACACACACACACTTATAGTAACATATATACATATATATATATATATATACATACATATATCTATATATATATACTTATATACATAGTATATCTATATAGTTATGTATACATACATATATATATAATATATATATATATATATCTACTTATATATACATCTATATACTTATACATATACTTATATATATATAGACATATATACTTATATACATATATATATATACATATCTATATACATATATATATACATATATATAGTAATATATATATATATATACTTATATACATATATATACACATATATATCTATATATATATATCTATACATATATAACTATACATTTATATATATATATAGATATATTTACTTATATACATACATATGTACATATATTTTCATGTTATTTACTATACGCTGTATCGCGGGAATATTTGCACCAGTTGCTGATATTTCCTGATACACGCGTGCAAAAAAAGCGTGGTCCCATACATCATCCATCCTCCATCCACACTCCACGCGGCACCTAGTCGTGTTGGTTGCGTCTCTCTAGACGTCGACTGACTCGACATAGTGCTACACTCCATCGCCACCTCCACCCCCACCCCTTTATATATATACTACATATAAATATATATCTATAGCTACTATATTTACTTTCTATCTGTTATCTTCCTTCTTAGTAAAAAGATAAAAAAAGGTATAAAAGTGAAAAGATAATCTTTGATTTGCAGGTACCCCATCTTGCAAGTAGCAAGGCGTGTTTTGAAACTCTGTTTTGGCTAAAAGCCAAGGACACAATTTTGAGGGTGTGCCTCAAGTACAAGGATTACCAGAAAAAAACCTAAATAAGAAAAATACCAAAAACACAATAAACGAATGGAAGAGACGCGTTTTAAGGAAAATGTAGAAACTCGACTTGAACCCCACTTCCCTGAGTTCGACCCTGGGCCTAAAAGTGACAAGATAAAATCAATTAGGCCAGGTTAAAAATTTTGTAAAGAGATGGTTAGGTCTGAATTAGGTTAACCACTATACATATTTCAACGATAAAAACATCATATTAACAACCTATCCGGGCCGACCCATCATAACTTTTCTGGCGCCGTTGCCGGGGAAGGTGCGCTTTCATGTAAGTTTCTATCCAATTCCTTTAAATTTGTCTCTTCTCTCTTCACGGGTATTGTTGTTTTTGGTGTGCAGGTGAACCTGGTGGAAGGAGAAGAAGGCTGACGAAGTCGAGGACGTGAGCAGATCCAAGGCGGGAACGAGAGCGTGAAGACGCCGACATCGCATTAGAGCTTCGCACACGTTGCCGAACAAGTAGGTTTTCTTTTCTCATCAAATTAGGGTTAACTTGCCACCACAATAAAAAAAAAAAAAATTTTAAAACTAAAAACTAGAAAAACTTCTTGGGATTTCTTGAGGGCAAGTGGATTAAAATTCACTTGATTGATTGGTTGTCTTCACTCCCACTGCCCCGGGATTTCCCGCCTTACTTCGCATAGCGAAAATCCGAGAATCTTGATTCTTAGATTTTTCGCCGTGGGAAGTATTCTTTGAGGCAAAGAAAAAGATTGCTTGTATCCCTCTTTTGCCTCACTTATCTTTAATTCAGGATCACATTTTTGGTGGGGAGACTTGGAATTGAGTTGATTCCAACCCCACCACGACTTTTCAAACTTGCCTGTGATTCGATCCTGAATACTTCAACCCCAACAATTTTAGTTTCTTTATCTGTTGGTTGAAGCCTTGTGTGTGGATATCTTTCTGGTGATTGGGAGCACTTGAATTGAAGTGCTTTGGCTCCCTTTCACATTGGTATAAAATTGATTCGCGCATCCACACATAGAAATCTCCATTTAGGGTAGCCCATTGCATTTTAGCATGCATTAACTAACTGATAATTGAAGAAGGGTTTCTTGGGCTTTAGAAAAAAAAAAATCCTGTATTCTTGCAAAACCCGGAGATTGGTTGAATTGGTAATTCAGCAAAATCCTAAAATTCATAGTACTTAAGGTTGAACTCTAAAAACCATTCACCAATTAAAACTTCAATTCGGGGAGATCTCCCTGTTGCATGCTTGTTCTTACACACTCTTAAAATCAATCACTTGGGCATTACCCGTAAACAACGCCCTTCACATTCCAAAAGCACTTGACCCTAAGCCTCTAATTAAAACTGGTAGTAACTTGACCCTTACTAAGGATTTGAGGTCTAACTACCTGCGTGTAGCGACTACGTGCTGGTGAGAGTTCCCGCGTGCTATCGGGTGTCTAAGACTGGGGCAAACGGCCTTTCAATCTGGCCCGGTGGTTCCGCGGTGCTCGCATTCGGTTCCGTAGTTCGTGATAGTAGGTAACTTAGATCTTTAAGTCTAAGGGAACACTATCGAGGTTAGGAACTTGATTGTATTGATTTGTAATCAAGTGTACCTTTGCGGCGTCATTTCTCTCATCTCTTTTCCCTACTCATCTCCTCAACTCTTCCTCCGGTAGTGCATGTTTGGGAGGAGGTCACAAAACCCTGAATTGCTTGTATTGACTGATAAATCTAGAAAAAGAGCCGAATCATCCTCCTCCTCCACAAACATGGCACACACCCCCGCCTCACCACTTCGTCACAATTCCAATTCTTTCAACACCAGGCTTATCCCGAGAAACCCTGCAAGACCTTCCTTATCGAGTGTCGCGCCAAGCGACTCGGTAAGTCATGTGGAACTGGCTTCTGCGAGCCAGTATTTCAACACGGAGGACCAAGCCTCCGTGTACTCGGACACATATGCGGACACGTCTTCTGGCATAGAAGATGCCTGCACCCTGGGGAACAACCCGTTTTCTGCCACGTATAACCCAGGGTGGCACAATCATCCCAATTTTGCATGGTCCAACAACCCGCAGCGTCGAAACCCCGCTGGTGGACCAATGCGATCGTCCGCACCCGTCATCCCAAGGGCCCAGTCTAATCCTAAGGCAAATCTGCCATCAGGCCCTTGTGTGCAGAAAACCAAACACGCATCAAAACCTCTTGATAAATTGATGCGAATGATGACGGAAATGTCAAAGCGCCATAAAGAAAACATGACCTCTCTTCAGCATTTGGCGCAGCAGAATGCTGAGATCAGTCAACTAAGCATGGAGACTCGATCTCAGGGCACTTTTCCCGCCCAACCTGTTCCAAACCCGCAAAACTTTGTACCCTGTGGTCCGCAACCACAGGTACAACCTTCTCAGGAACAGGTTCATCAAATTCTGCAAGCTCCGAGTATTCCTCCGGGATTTCAGGTTAATCCCGCTGCAGCACCGCACTCTTATGCTGATAGTGATCACATCAAGGATGACACGTCTGACGAGGACGTGACTGTCAGTACGTGTATCGAACTAATTGGAGCCGATTCAGACTGCTGCGAATTACCTGACGATTGCCTGACCAACACAAACTGTGACGTTCCCCAATCCCTCCCTATTCCTGTACCTTCTCCTGACCTGACTTCTGACAAGGTTTTTTCCGCTTCCCATACCTTGTGGTCTGAGTCATCGCCGGGCTGCTCACCGCCGGTCCACACTATGGAAGACCGGATTGCCCTTTCTTTCCCGCTAAATCAAGCGGATTTGCAAATCCACACTGGAACCTTGAGCCCACATCTTACTCACCGGGGCTATTCCCTTTTGGATCCATCTATCCAAAAAGCCCCCCTTCTTGGCCAATCTAAGGGCCAACTTCCTCTTCCTGATCTGTTTTCTGATCCGCCTGGGACACTCTCGTCCCAGAAAATGCCAAATCTCTCACCATCCACCATTACTTTTCACGCCTCTATCGCGATTACTTTGCTTTTCTCTTCACCACCCACCATCCACCCACCCTTCCACCCTGATTTATACCCTGAACCTCAGCTCCTGTTACCCGATCTGTCGTCCGTTCTCTGCCTTTCCCTGCATGCATATGAGGACATAGCATTGTTTGGCATGGGGGGGTGGATAGGCATCCATAGGATCCGGGTATTTTATGGTATCAGACAATTACCACCTATTTATAAATATGCAAGAAAAAGAAAAAAGAAGAAAAAAAAAATATATATATATAATAATAATAAATGGTGTTTAGTAATGATTTGAAAGCTGAAACAAAAAGGCAATAAGTGTTTATGGATATTCAACCTCTGTTTTGAAGACTTTCCAGGCCATAAAAGCTTGATTCGCTCAGGCTCGGCTTAATTCACTTAAAGCATTGACAAAATAGATCAAGATCTCTCCTAACTAAGGATGTATTCTTGTACCTGAGACACAAGTACAAGATCCATTGGTTTACTTTTACTTGAGAGCTTAAGTAAACGTGGTTCACACTACACATATCAGGAAAGGCCAGGTGAACATAAGATCCAACCCTAGTGTTCATTAGGGAAGGTGGAGTCCTTACCTGTGCACGCAGGTAGACTTTTTATCCCAGGCTTTAGTCTTGTGTTTAGGAGCGACTCTTTCCACCAAAAAGAAACTCTCCCACCAAAAAGAAAAAAAAGTGTGTTCTTTCAAAATGTGTTGTAAGAGATATACTGACACGTGTTTCAAAAAAAAAAATAAAAAAAAATAAAAAAAAAAACAAAAAAAAGAAAGAGAAAAAAAGAGTTGTCAAAAAAAAAAAAAAAGATGTTGCAAAGGAGTCAGTATATCTCATAAATGTCTGTATACTTTGTTTTTCGGTGAGCCAAAAAAAAAAAAAAATCAGAAAATGGGAGTTGAGTTTTCCGTCATCATCTTAAGGGTCAATTCGAAGACATGAGCTGAAATTGGGACCAACCTGTACTTAAAAATTCGTGAAACCCTGGGATTGAGTCTTAATGTTCATCTGGTCAGTCTTGATCCTTCACTATGCACAAACCATAACCTCTTGAGCTCTCGAGTACGGCAAAACCTCCTGGGTCCTGGAAATCGTACTTAAGGTTTAAATATCAAGAGTCCTGGTTAGTTGAGAGATGATCTATGTCATGTGAGACTTAAAGTACTGGTAGTCTTCTTTACAATTGGTTCTCACAATATTCGATAGTAAACACACCTATATCACCTCAGAAGAAAATCTTCAGCTTAAGATCATTTCTAAATACTATTTTGCTAGGGACTAGCAAAAGATAGGCATGGGGGTATATGTTTGCACCTCAAAACACGCCTGTAATAACGCCTTCTTGTGCTATTTTCTAGCATTAACATTGCATAATAGGATCCTGTAATCGCATTTGTAAAAACACTTGCATGCATGCATTTAATCAAGAGAGGAAGAGGAGTGAAATAATCGCCTGCATAGTTACATTTTTCTTCAAGTGCCTCCTTGCAAAATCACCCTCTTTTTATTTTTCCTCTTGATTTCCTCTTTTCTCTCCTTCCCGCGGCTGCACTCTTCCCGCAGCTGCATGCAGCAGCCACGCAGCACTTCTTCCCGTCACTTCTCCCTGCCAACGCCGCTCCCTATAGCTGCAACTCGCACACCCTCTCCCTGCTGCAGCCGGCACGCCACTCTCTCCTCCTCTATAAGTAGCTGCAGCTTCATCCTCGCAAGGGGAGCTGCTGCAAAGACCCCACAGCCACCACCTTCCTCTCCACCGTTCTCCCCTCCCATACGCCGGCCCTCCGTCGAGGAGGCACCCGGCGAGCAGGAGAACCCACTGTGGTGCACACCACCACAGTGGGAGCACCACCGCCCAGCTCTTCAACGAGCCGGTGGGCGTGGTGTTTTCTTTTCTCTTCGTTTTCGTCTCCACACCATTGCTGCCGCTTCAAGCTCCGAAGCTTGAAGCAGCAGCAGCAGCAGCTAAACCGCGGCGACAGCAGCAGCAGCAGCACCCCCCGCCTCCTCCGCGACCTTCCCCGCAGGCGCGCAACCCTCCGCGCGCGCTTGCAGGCCCGTTCCCAGCCTCCGTCTCCGTTCTGTCCACCCCGCATTGCACCCGCAGCCGGCCGCCGCGCGCACTGCAGCGGCCGGTTACGGCCTCGCGCCGACCCCTGCCCTCCTCCGCAACCCTCCGCGACCGACTGCAGACTCCCCGCCGCCTTCTCCGAGCGCACCATCGCCCGCTCTCTGTCCTCGCACCCGGTCTGCAGGAGACGCCTCACGTCCTCTGCGCGAAGGTGCGGTGCACCGCGACAGTCAGACGTCCGCCTTCGCCTTCAGACGACGCGGCGTCAGACGTCCGCCACCTCTTGCAGACGTCTTAACTCGCGCGTCCGCGATCTCCCTCTCTCTCTGCCGATCTCTCCCACGCGCGTCCGCTCGATCTCTCCCGCCCGCTCTCTCTCTGTCTGGTGCTCTCTCTCTCTTTTATTTAACTCACAGCAACACACACACACACATTCACCGACGCACACACACATTCACCGACACACACACACACACACACTTATAGTAACATATATACATATATATATATATATATACATACATATATCTATATATATATACTTACATACATAGTATATCTATATAGTTATGTATACATACATATATATAATATATATATATATATCTACTTATATATACATCTATATACTTATACATATACTTATATATATATAGACATATATACTTATATACATATATATATATATACATATCTATATACATATATATATACATATATATAGTAATATATATATATACTTATATACATATATATACACATATATATCTATATCTATATATATCTATACATATATAACTATACATTTATATATATATAGAGATATATTTACTTATATACATACATATGTACATATATTTTCATGTTATTTACTATACGCTGTATCGCGGGAATATCTGCACTAGTTGCTGATATTTCCTGATACACGCGTGCAAATAAAGCGTGGTCCCATACATCATCCATCCTCCATCCACACTCCACGCGGCACCTAGTCATGTTGGTTGCGTCTCTCTAGACGTCGACTGACTCGACATAGTGCTACACTCCATCGCCACCTCCACCCCCACCCCTTTATATATATACTACATATAAATATATATCTATAGCTACTATATTTACTTTCTATCTGTTATCTTCCTTCTTAGTAAAAAGATAAAAAAAGGTATAAAAGTGAAAAGATAATCTTTGATTTGCAGGTACCCCGTCTTGCAAGTAGCAAGGCGTGTTTTGAAACTCTGTTTTGGCTAAAAGCCAAGGACACAATTTTGAGGGTGTGCCTCAAGAACAAGGATTACCAGAAAAAAACCTAAATAAGAAAAATACCAAAAACACAATAAACGAATGGAAGAGACGCGTTTTAAGGAAAACGTAGAAACTCGACTTGAACCCCACTTCCCTGAGTTCGACCCTGGGCCTAAAAGTGACAAGATAAAATCAATTAGGCCAGGTTAAAAATTTTGTAAAGAGATGGTTAGGTCTGAATTAGGTTAACCACTATACATATTTCAACGATAAAAACATCATATTAACAACCTATCCGGGCCGACCCATCAGTGCGCTGTCACCATGACCAGCAGGAGCCCACCGCGAGCCACCTTCAGCAATCCTCACCATCTCAAACAGCTCCCCTCGATGCACCACGTCTTCCCATGCTCCACATGCGGCCAGCAGCAACTCCAACACGTAGCAGCAACCATGCCTTCTCCTTTGTGCGTCGCACCTCCTCGTGCGGCCAGCAGACTGCACACGGCGCCTAGCCATGCATACCCAGCAGTAGCCACCGCCAGATGCGCCGGCTCTGGCCACCATTCACCACTCTACCACCATCGCCGAGTAGCCCTCGGCTCACTCGACCTCCAGTGAGCTTCACACCTCCAGTCGTGGCCTCCTCTATGCGTAAGCTCGAGGGGAAGTTTTTCCCCTGTTTTGGGTCTTATTAGTTTTTACATTCCTATGCCATTGCCAATGAGAGATTTTTCATATATTGGATATTCTATTATGGTATGTTTATGAGAAAATCCCTCTTATTCTTCATTATTACTATTCCAGCATATTAAGGCATTGATGATCTAATCTAAAAAGGATTTTGTCTCTATTTCTTAACGAAATTTATTGTGAACATTTATTTTTGACCAATGTGAGTTTTAATTGGCAACTGCCTCCTTGTGGACACGACCTACTCTCTCAAGTGATTTATTTTAATTATTTTGTTAAGCGATTTTCCACCACTTTGATACTAAAATGACGTGTCATTTTATGTGGGAAACAACGAAAGTGAAAATCTTCTTTTCAAATGGTGCCATTGCCGAGGAGGCAATAGGCTTGCTAAACTTGCATTTATCCATTTATTTGTTCACATTTTATTTGAGGCATATTTAATTTGTTCTATCTGGTTTGTGCGAGGTAGCTCTTGGGAGAATCGTTGCACCAGCCTCATCATCTTCGCATTGTGGACCTTGGGCCACACTCGAGGAGGAGCTTCGCAACTTGGTGGACCTTGACGCCACCAACCTAGAGAGTAGAATTTAAAAAAAAAAATCATCTTTGTCATTTAGATAAACTTAGAATTCATTATTTGAGACCCTTGTTCTGGGGTATATTTTAGGGGTTTGTTCCTCGACTTTCTTTTAGGTCCATGTTAAGTAATTTTTCGGGAGTCTGTTCCCTTTTCTCTAGATTTAGGCTTTTATTTTCTTTCCTAGATTGATTTTCCATTATTTGTACATAAGTAGGTAAAAAAAAAAAAAACAAAACACAAGCTGCCTGCCCCTAGGACGAACCATTTAGGTGTGTATGAGTAGCCTCTAGATTTATTTTCTGCATTGCGTGCATTCTCGCATTGCTGATTGCTGGAAGCAAGGTATGCATCCTCTTACTTTGCATTCATATCTTGATCACAAATTTGCATTCGGACTTAATTCCTAGAGTACATAATTTATCCTGAAACGATCTAACAAGTGGTCACATCAAAATTCTGAAAAGGACTAAGTAAAAGAGGAACACATAAAACCCAAGGAGTTGATTTGAGACATTGTACTGTGATTCAAAATTCAAATTCAAAATTTTACGGTCATGCACACGTGCATACTGCACACTGAAGCACACATTTAGACACTCCTAGGTTTTTGACCTGCTAGGAAAGAACTCTCCTACAGTTGGATACCAAAGTGCTTGAAACTTAAGATCAAAAGTTTTGTAACTCCAAGGAGGGGGATACCTTGTGACGAAGTTTTGAGGGTAGTTAAGAAGCACCGCGAAACCACAGTTTCAAAGGAAGGCTTAGGCCTACTTGCATCCCTCGATCTTCTGTCCTTGGAGTACTTTACCATTTGAACTTTAGGGTAGAGCACCTAAGTTCCAGTTAGGCCTTTAATAAAGCATTTCGTAGGTCGACAATAGGCACGTAATTGATTGGGCAATTTGTATTGTCACCTACAACTAGACTAAAATCTCAAAGGCCTTAATTGATTAAAGACATAAAAAGTCCTTTGGAATTGTGTTTGTACTGTTGGTGTATGCTTGGTAGGCGATCTCTAAGGACATAACTCGTGTTTAATCCAGAACCTGAAAGAATCCTTAGGAAAGCCAACCAAGAGAGAAGAGAGATGGCCGAGGAAGAAGAAAATAGAATTGTGGAAAACCAACGATCTTTGAGAGAATTTTATCCCTACCAACCAACCTGGCCATACACTGAGAAGAGCTGGGGGGAACAATCCTTATGAAATTAAGAGCAGTACCATATCTCTATTGCCCTCATTCTGTGGTACTTCTAGGGAGGATCCTTACAGGCATAGGGAGGAATTCACCGAGGTCTATTCCATAGTGAGATTGCAGGGTGTTACTGATGATGCACAAATGCGAACCCTCTTTCCTTTCTCCATCAATGATAAGGCGAAGCATTGGTATCACACTCTAGATGGTAGAGTGGATACTTGGGATGCCTTGAAGGGGGAGTTTTTGAAAAAATACTTCCCCATGAGGAAAACTAATCACTATAGGAGAAATCATAGGTTTTGTTCAACAAGATGGAGAGCAATTTCATGATGAATGGGAGTGCTTTAAAGATTTGTTACGCTTATGCCCCCATCATAAAGTGCTAAGATGGCAACTTGTAGAAAGGTTCTACACTAGATTAAATGATAAGCACAGGCAAACAGTGGATGGTGCTTGTGCAGGAACCTTTCTCACAAAAACTGAAGATGAGGCTTGGGAGCTTTTTGAGACTTTGAGTAAGAATTCTATCCAGCTAAATTCTGCCTATTTGGATAGGAAACACACTCTTATGCGACGAAAGATTAAGGCAAATGAGGCTAGGGATACCCATAATTTAGCCTTCCAAATTCAATTGTTGAACCAAAATATGGAAAGGCTTATGTCAAACCCTAACCAACTCACGCCAAATGCCTCCACTTCCCAAGCTTCTGAATGCTCAATTTGCCAAGGCAATATGCACGCTACTGTGGATTTCCACTTGGCCTCCTAATTCCCTGACCTTGTACAGGTGGACTTGAATGCTGCTCAAGGGTTCCATCCTAGACCTCGTAATGACCCTTTTTCCAACACTTATAACAAGGGTTGGAGGAACCACCCTAATTTTTCATGGAGACAGGGGAATGTCTCCAATTCAGGGAATTACAGACCCCAACCCTTTCAGACTCAATAGTATAATCAACCTCCTATTCCCTCCCAACAGCTCAAGACTTCTGAGATGGATGAGCTTAAGGCCATGCAGGAGAATCAAAGCATGATCATCCAATCTCATGACAAGGCAATCAATGAGATGAAATCCCAAATTGGACACCTTGTCGAGGCTATGAGCAAAAGGGATACTGGGAAGCTTCCTAATTCATTTAAGGAGAATCCTAAAGGAAAAGGGATTGTCCTTAGGGAGCATGCCCAGGCGGTGACTATTATGAGGAGTGGGAAAGAAATTTCCAAACCTGATGCTCCTATAGTCCCACCTTTTGAAAACCCATCGAATTAGCCCATATTTGTGGGCTATTTAAGTATTTAAGTGCCTAGACATTAAGTTAATTTTAACATTTAGATAGCATACATTAGGATGTAAATAAATTAATTCATATTTTTAGCTTAAGTGCATAATTCATGTGTGGCATCCATATCTAAATGCATTTAGAATTAACCTAGAATTGCATGCATTTGATTAGTTAAGTAATTAGGTGCATTACCTACATTGTTTTAATTAACATAGAAGTTAAGGAGTTATGTATAAATAATCCTAATTATTTTATTATTCTTCTTTTTCCTTCTATAGGAACGGCTCTGCCTCTCCTCCTCTAGCCATACCTCCTTAATGGCCGTGAGAAGAGGATCTGCTCCCGCCTCTCCATTTCAAACCCATGCACATGGCTACAAGAGAGGGGCAGCTGCTACCGTGCTCGTTGAGACACCGCCCCACTCCACCACTGTGTACTCCACTCCACCACCGTGGTCTCCAAGTTCAAGCTCCACCACATCGTGGGCTGGCGAGGTGACAGCTCGTCGCACCAATCCGGTGAGCTCAGCCATCACCGTGCAACTACTAGATCACCCTCCCTATCCACTCACCACCAACACCATCTTCTTTTTCTTCTTCTTCTTCCTCTGTTTTCAAAACAAAACCATCCCCACATCCTCCTTGCTACACCTCCGCCCCGCAGACGTAGCAGTGCACAACCTCCTGCGCGTGCTCCCTCACCATCCCCGTGCGACCGCCCTCCAGCTCCACCGCAGTAGACGCGCGCATGCCCTTTCTGTGTGCACCGACCTCCATGCTCCAGCCCCAAGCGCATGCCCACCAGTGCCCCTCAGCGTACCCATGCTCCTCCAGCCCGCACGATCGCCCTCCAACTCCACCGCGACAGGCTAACGCAAGCCCTCACTGCACTTCCTCGCCATTCCCGCGCACACACACCACCCGCAGCAGCAACACCGTGCACGCCCTCCTCGCAGCAACTCCACCCGTGTGCAAAGTGCGCTGCACCTCCGCCTGCAGCACCTCCAAGTGCTGCTCCAGTAGCAACAACACATCCTCCAGCCCACCAACTGATCAGCCCATATTTGTGGGCTATTTAAGTATTTAAGTGCCTAGACATTAAGTTAATTCTAACATTTATTTAGCATAAATTAGGATGTAAATAGATTAATTCATATTTCTGATTTAATTACATAATTCATGCATTGCATTCATATTTAAATGCATTTAGAATTAACTTAAAATTGCATTCGTTTAATTAGTTAACCAATTAGGTGCATTGCATGCATTATTTTAAGTTAACATAAAAGTTAAGGGTTTGTATATAAATAATCATAATATTTTATTATTATTTTATTCTTCTTCTATGAGCAATAGCTGCATTTCTTCCTCTAGCTTCCGCATTGAAGAGCCCAATCAAGGAGTAGCGCCAAAAGTGGATCTGGTCTCCTCGACTGGGATAAGGAAGAGAGGGAGGCTGCCATGCTCTAGAGGCCACCATCCCCGACCCACCACTGTGCAGAGCTTTGCGCTTCTCCATTCCACCACCACCGGCCTCCTACCGCGAGCATAAGTCCATACCATTGCAGGCAAGCAGGGTGACAGACTGCTACGCCACCATTTGGCTTGTGCAGATTACTGCGAGCATCTTAGCGTGCACTACCACCCTCACCGCTGTCACCAGCAACCAACACCTTAACCGTGTACCTTCATCTTTCTAGTCAGTTAAGACGTCTGGGAATGATCCCAGACGTCTGAGCTCCCAACAGTACCACCTCCATTTTCTTCCTCTTACGTTACCTATTTCCTTTCCACCAAAAAGAAACCAACATCACCTCCAACGCCAACAACCCACCAGCCGTCATCCTCTCCTCGCACTGTACCTTCGCCACGCCTCTCCGTGTTCATAGCAAGCAGCCCCGGCCTTCGCCCCTAGTGCACATGCTTGCGCTACACCTCCAGCCCACGCACGCAGCCACTGTGCACAGCAGCTTCCCTACGAGTCCACGCAATCTGCAACGCGCGGGTTGCAGCATGCGGCTAGTAGCATCAGCTGCGTCCTTTAGCGCCTCCCTACGTGTAGCCTACAGCGCACAGCAGCAGCAGTTGCGGTCGAGCTCAGGAGCACCAGTGCATTCCCGCACGGCCTGCGCGTCCACCGCCTCCATTCGCGTGAAGCCCTTCAGCGTACACTCCTCTCCGTCTCTAGCAGCAGCAGAGATCTGCAACCACCGCTGACTACTGCCGCTCCTCTCCTCGCCGCCACCGCCTCCGACCACCATTGGCCACGAGACCACCACCATCAAATAGCCCTCAGCTCACTCAACTTCCGGTGAGCTTCTCGCCTTCAATCGCAGCTTCCTCCTCACGCACGGACAAGGGGAAGAATTTCCCCTGTTTTACTACAGTAAAGCCCCTATTAATATTTACATTTAGTGCCATTATGAACTTTTATTATTATTTTATTAAGCTTCATTGTAAAATATATCCTTTAGTTGTGCAAAATTGCTATTTCATCATTACACTTATTGTTTACCTAATCTGAAAGTGATTTTGATTCGATTTCTTGACTAAATTAATAGTGAACATCGATTTTCGACCCTTGCGAGTTTAAATAGGCATTGCCTCCCTGTGGACACGACCCGCTCCTAATTGAGTGGTTATATTAATTGTTGATTAGTCGATTTTTCCACCACATAGAACTACAAATGATGCATCATTTTATGTGACAAACGACTTTAAAAGTGAAGAATCGACTCGTCAAATGGAACCGTTGCCGGGGAGGCAACAGGCTTAATTAATTCGCAGTTATTCATTTGTTCAAATTGATTTTTAATTGAGGCATATTTAACCTGTTTTATCTGATTTGGTGCGAGGTACACATATTACACACGAATTGTCGCATCGGCCTCAGAAACGCCATGGTGGACCGAGCTTGAACTTTGGTGAACTTTGTTGTCACCTAGGAGGATATCTGAAGTGATCATCTTCATCTCCGTCAATTTGTCAAGTAGATAGAATTTAGGTTTTAGAACTTTACTTTTCCTTATTTTCTTGCACTTACATTTGGTTTGAGACCCTTGTTCTGGGGTACAGTTGAGGGTTTGTTCCCTGATTTTATTTTGGGCCCGTGTTGGGTAATTTTTGGGAGCATGTTCTCTTTTTTTTTAGATTTAGGTTTATTTTGTGGATTATTTACCCTTTAATTTGCTTGTGCATAAGTAGCTAAAAAAAAAACTAAAAAAATAATGAGCTATCTGGTAGAAGCTACCTGCCCTTAAGTCGAATCATTTAGGATTGAATGAGCAGCATCTAGATCTAATTCTTGTCTTGCATATTGCATGAAGAATGCTGGAATTAGGTATGCACTTCTAACTTTGCATTTCTATCTGTCATGCAAATGCATTTGGACTAATTTCAAGACCACCTAATTTGTATTGAATAGATCTAACAAGTGGTCACATATTTTCTGGAAAAAGGACCAATTAAAGGAGGGACATTTTAAAAACCAAGGATTTGATTTTTAAACTTGGCGTGTGATTCAAAATTCAAAATCTTTTGTGATGTATGCACACTTATATCTCTTGCACCACGGCATGCTTTTAGACACTCCTTAGGTTTGGAAATACTAGGACAAGAGCCCTATCGTTGGATTCTAAAGTGTTTAGAACTTAAGATCAAAGGTTTTGTAACTTCAAAGAGGGGGATACCCTGTCACGGATTTTTGGGGGTAGTTGAGATGCACTGTGAAAGCACAGCTTCAAAGGTAGGCTTAGGCCTACTTGCATCCCTCAATCTTCCGTCTTTGGAGTTGCTCTACCATTTGAGATTTAGGGAAGAACAACTAAGCTCCAACTAGGTCTTCTAAGGTGAGCCGTAGGTCGACAATAAGCACGTAAATTGATTGAACAAATTGTATTGTCACCTGCAATTTGACTTAAATCAAAAGCCTAAATTGGGAAAGACCTAAAAAGTCCTTTTTTAATTGTGTTTTGCTTGGGGAATTCTAATTGAGGTGTGAGTTAGAATGGACCACATTGATTTTCATCCTTTCACATCTTGCCTACACCCTTACCCCCACTCTACATTCTTCGATCCCATACGCCGAGATGGTCCATCCTCTGATGGACATAAAGATAATCATTGGGATCCATTTTACTCCTATTATAGGAGTATTGGCCTGGTTAAGCCCCAAATCAGTGAGCAGAACCTAGGAGCGGGATTTGCTTTGCCCAATATCCCACACACCATAGAAATACCCAATCCACCCTCCCTGAATAATTATAATGGTTGGACGGACAGTCCTAGGTACTATAAGCCTGAGCCTGACTTCTCTCATGATAGAAATGACCTCTCCTCCTTGAAGATGGAAATACAGAAAATGCAAGATGAAAGATTGAATTGTTAGGAGAATCTTCGAGAGCAGGCCAACATGAAAGAGATGAAATTAGCCACCCAATCTACCCCATTGAGGATGACGTACACCCATCTACAATTGATGCATATCCCATGGGAGAGCTACACTTTAAGTTGGAGGGAAATTTTGGGGATTATGTAAGGGAGAATAGCTACTTTTCGAGGATCGATTTTGAAACCTCCCCATTAGACACTTCCTTGAGAGATCCACGCCTTAAGTGGGAGGAAGATACATATGAAAGTAGCTATGCATTGGATGAAGAAAGGTGGCAACCCGAGGAAGATGATGATAAGGTTGAGTATCCACCCGAATTATATTGGAGTTAAAAGAAGGGAATGATTGTACCATTGGAAGACCTTGACCCAGATGATAGTATTTTCGTGACATTTGATGAAGTGGGTAGAAGTCAAGCTGTTAATCCTACCCTCCCTTCTGATCATGAGATGGAACTCAAGCCCACCCTTAGGGAACCTAACCCTCAAGAAATTGACCTATCTGAGGAGTCCGATGTTACCAGTGTAAACCATTTACCTCAGATAGAGTACCCTAGGGGATCTACTAAGATATTGAATGATTCTAGACCTCGGGTATATGATGAATTATATGATGAGGAGAAAGATGAATTATATGAGGAACCTACATTCAAGATTTGGAGTGAAACTAAGGGTGATTATGTCTTATTTGAAGAGTTAGCCCCTGAGGATGTCACAAATTTGACCAAATTAGTTTTCCTTAGCACACCCATTGATAATATTTCTCCTCATGATGAAATGATGGAAAATTTGGAAGCAACTTCTAAGATTTATGTGGATTCACATCTAGATGATAAATGCCAGTTTATCATCATTTTTATGCATTAAAATAAACCTAGCTCTTAGGATTTTGCTCCTCAAATGGGTTTTTGGGCTACATTTAGGCATCAATTAGGTTAGGCATGCATTGCACTTTTTATTGTCTTTTTAATGTACTTTTGTGAGTGTTAGGGATATACAGATTGTCAGAACTCCAAAACCCTAGCACTCAGGAAGGCAACTGGTGAAGAAGAAGCTTAGACTAACTGGAACTCAGCTTGATCCAACTCACCATAGCTAGATTCCAACTCACTTGAACTAGGGTTAGCTCATCTTAGCTCCATTCAGCTCACCTCAGCTGAATAACAGCTCAAGAGAGCTCATCTTAGCTCACCTTAGCTCAGGTCAGCTCAGATCCAGCTCAACTTAGCTGAGTCTAGCTCATCTCAGCTCCCATTAGTCCACAGGGAGCTCTAGCTAGCTCAGCTGAGTTGACTGAAGTTCACCCCAGCTCAGGTCCAGCTACATCCAGCTCCACTCAACTCCGGCTAGCTGAAGATGACTTCATTCCAGCTTAGGAAGCTCAAGTCCACCTCCTGGGGACTCAGCTTAGCTCAACTCAGTTGAGCTAAGCTACCTTAGCTGCCTTACCCAGCTTGATCCTCCCCGGGAGCATTAGACCCAGTTCACCTCAGCTCCTTTCAGCAGAAGCCAGCTTGCTTTAGCTTGGCTTAGTAGCTAGCAAAGAACTAGTAAGCTAAGCCAGCTAAGGTAGCTCCTTGCAGCTCTCTTCAGCAGCCACCAGCTCTAGTGCAACTCAAGATGACTACCTCCAGCTCTTCTCCCTGAAAACCCTAGCTCCAAATGCCTCCAACTCTACTCCCTACTAGCTAAGCTGCTTAACTTAGCTAGTCCACCTCCATGGCACCAAAACCTACTACCCTACTACCTAAGCTCCAGCAAAAAGACCACCTACTCCTACTTTATTTTGGTGCCAACTATCCCTTCCATCACCACCCTACATCCACCATCAAAACCCATCTCCACCCTCCATTTTTTCCCTCCAAAATTGCCTTCTAGAAGGAATTTTTGGAGGGAAAACCAAGGCACCTCTTCATTTCCCTCCCATTTTTCCCTCCAAAAAAACACCATAACCACCCCCCTTCCCATCCTATAAATACCCTACCCTACCACCACATAATTCCCATCCTCCATTAGTGTGTACTTCCACCTACATCCACCTATACCTACGACCAAGAAGAAGGAGCAGAGAAGAAGATTAAGGGGGCACATCACCCGCCCCCTTGGTGCCTTCTCCCCATTTCTTCTCCCTTGTGCCACGCCAAGGAGGAGGAGCACTCCACCACTAGGAGGATGGCCAGGCAAGGAGGAGCAAGGGTGGTGCACGCCCACCCTTGAAGGAGAAGCATTGAAGATGGTAGCTTCCACCTTGGAGGAGCATCTCAAGGAAGGAGGAGGAGCCCTTTTCAAGCCCATGAGCCCCTAAGCTTGGAGCAAGGAGCTTCCCCTCTTCACCAACAATTCAGGAGGACTTGTGTTTTATTTTATTTATTGCAATTATCTAGTAGTAGAAGCATTCATCTACTAGGTTTTTCTGTAAAACATTTTCTCATTAATCTAGTTGCCTTCTTTGAAATTTCTTTTTGTTGCATTTTGATTGCTGTGATTCTATCACTCTTCACTCCCTCTCCCTAATTACTCTAGGCCTCCACGTGCCTAGAGTGAGCTTAGGAGGAGGAATTACTTGTCACTTAGGTGTTAGCTTAGTGATCGTAGTTGTTATTTACTTTTTCGCCAACAACTCGTGTTTTCCCTCGTTATTTCAAAACCCTAAAAAAAATGATATAGTCGAAAAGACCAAAAAGAAAGTTGAGATCTATTTTGTAAGCTAGAGAATTAATTTTGCAAACATATTGCCTCCTTGGACGACCCTAGATACCCCACTATCTAGGTTTATAAATTTAAGAGTTGATCGATTTTGCGTATTACAACAACGTATTTTACAAACCGCATAAAATCCGTGTCACTAGACTTCGGGGAAGATTTGAGTAAAGAACAAGAACCCGGGGATGACATTGATAGGATAATCCCTAGATTTGTTGCTTCCAACCTTCCTTCATTTGTTTCGAAGTCACCCTCTTATTCGCTTATGTCTAAAGGCGAAATTTTGACTCCTTATGAAGTGCAAGAGGATACTGGTGATAGTGCAAGGAATGCTAGGGATGCAATTGAGGATTTGGAAAGAGTGTTAGGGATAGACACCGAGCTGATTAAACCCAACCTAGATCTTATGGCCATCCCGCAACCTCGAAACTTGGACACCCTAGATGATCCTTGCCTTAGAGATTTACTCAGTTTTGTTCTAACCGGGGGGCTTAACAAACCAATATTTCCTATAATGGAGTATCGGGTATGGATTGATGATTTCTTTAGTCAATCCATTGCCCTGGGGGTTTATCTTTGCACCATTCCTTCCCCATTCCTTTTGGAGGATCCTTG
This sequence comes from Thalassia testudinum, assembly GCA_037157565.1. Lineage (NCBI taxonomy): Eukaryota > Viridiplantae > Streptophyta > Magnoliopsida > Alismatales > Hydrocharitaceae > Thalassia > Thalassia testudinum. Next base: position 52,568,785 of record JAZHRO010000025.1, on the reverse strand, counting down.
TCATCCTCCCCCTACCCCTTTGGAGGTTGTTTTCCCAGTTTATCCTTTAGTACCTCTTCTGGTGACCTGGGAAGATTTTATTCCCATCCTGGTTGGGCGAGCATTTGCAATCGGGATTCATCATCAATTCACCAACATCCTAGGTTACCTGTTTTCTAGGCCAGCATTACTTTGCTCATTTTTAGGGCCTATTTCTGTAATCCTTGAACTTGATTTATGGGTTTTTTGGCTACTCGACTAATAACAAAAGAATGGCAGCCCATCTCTGACCCAAGTAATATCCTTCTATGCAATAAGGACATTGCAGATTTTAGGCATGGGGGGGTGTACTTGGGGATATACATAGCATAGTGCATTCATGCATTTAATTAAAGCATTCTGCATTGCATACATTTGCATTAAAAATAAATAAATAAAAATAAAAAAAAATTAAAAAAAAGTTTTGAGCTTAACTGGCTAGGTCCTGCATTCTTAAGCAAATCAGAACTCTAGGTGAGACTAAGTTGGTTCTAGGGTTGAACTTTAGAAGCTAAATGAGCTATTAGCTTTAGACCTTTAGGGTCCTTTGTGGACTTAAAAACTTAAGTAGGAGTTAAGTTGCAGACTATTCCTCAAGAGGTTGAGGAAGGAAAGCTAGGGATTGAGTTAAAAGGTGGGGTAGTACCTGGAGTCTTGTTCTACCTTTTGGTTTACAGGTCCTTGTAACCCAAGCATCCAAATTTCACACACTTATTCTTGTGTAAGTAATCACTTTAATTCATTTTGTAAAAGAAATTTGGTTCTCTTAGTTTTGACTTAGGAGAGGCTTGAAAACACAATTTGATTGGAAGAGTTCCTGCCGCAGGAGAGGTGGAGTATATACTCACCTTGAGGATGCGATGATAATATATTACCTCCTCGGTGCTTGTCTCTTAGGATATCCATCCTACTGGGGGCATGTAAGTGCATTGTGTGGTTTAGGTACCATGGGCAGCCCTATCTCGAAGTACCGATTGTCACAGGCCTGAATTTGCTTAAGAAATCCATGGGCGATACTATCTCGAAGTGTTGATTGCCAGGAGTTCTTGGGGTTGCTATGGGCAGTGCTATCTCCAAGCATTGAAAGCTAGGCACCCTTCGAGGTACGGTGATGGGGACAATGAATCCGACACAGACCGTGTTGATAGTTGATCTGAGGTTAGACTTAGAGGAATCAAACAAAAAAAAATATATATTATTAAAAAAAAAATCCTTTTTCCTTTAACTCAAATAACTCAGACCAACGCACATGCACGGATGCTTTAATCTAAGGGATCAATAAACTTTAGGGTAGAGTCAGAAATCAGGGAAACTTGTGCCTGCAACTCGTCTTTAGCCGACCTAGTATGTAACTTAACAACTACTTGGGAACCTTAGGTCTAAAGTATGAACTTAATATGTTTCTAAAGGAAGACCAATTGGGTTGGCTAGTCTACTTGGAGTGCTAGGTTTTGCTTGATTTTGCTAGGGACTAGCAAAAACTAGGCATGGGGGTATTTGATTAGCCCATATTTGTGGGTTATTTAAGTATTTAAGTGCCTAGACATTAAGTTAATTCTAACATTTATTTAGCATAAATTAGGATGTAAATAGATTAATTCATATTTCTGATTTAATTACATAATTCATGCATTGCATTCATATTTAAATGCATTTAGAATTAACTTAGAACTGCATTCATTTAATTAGTTAACCAATTAGGTACATTGCATGCATTATTTTAAGTTAACATAAAAGTTAAGGGTTTGTATATAAATAACCATAATATTTTATTATTATTTTATTCTTCTTCTATGAGCAACGACTGCATTTCTTCCTCCAACTGCCGCATTGAAGATCCCAATCAAGGAGTAGCGCCAAAAGTGGATCTGGTCTCCCCGACTGGGATAAGGAAGAGAGGGAGGCTGCCATTCTCCAGAGGCCACCATCCCCAACCCACCACTGTGTAGAGCTTTGAGCTTCTCTATTCCACCACCACCGGCCTCCTACCATGAGCACAAGTCCATACCACTTCTGGCAAGCAGGGTGACAGACTGTTGCACCACCATTTGGCTTGTGCAGATTATTGCGAGCACCTCAGCGTGCACTACCACCCTCACCGCCGTCACCAGCAACCAACACCTTAACCATGTACCTTCATCTTTCCAGTCGGTTAAGACGTCTGGGAATGATCCCAGACGTTTGAGCTCCCAACAGTACCACCTCCATTTTCTTCCTCTTACGTTACCTGTTTCCTTTCCACCAAAAAGAAACCAACATCACCTCCAACGCCAACAACCCACCAACCGTCATCCTCTCCTCGCACTGTGCCTCTGCCACGCCTCTCCGTGTGCACAGCAAGCAGCCTCGCCTTCACCCCCAGTGCACACTCTTGCGCTACACCTCTAGCCCACACACACAGCCATTGTGCATAGTAGCTTCCTCGTAAGTCCACGTAATCTGCAGCACGCGGGTTGCAGCGTGCGGCCTGCAGCGTGCAGCAACAACAGCTGCAGCCGAGCTCAGCAGCACCCGCGCGCGCCCGCACGGCCTGCACGTCCACCGCCTCCATCCGCGTTAAGCCCTTCAGCACACACGCCTCCTCTCCATCTCCAACAACAACAGAGAGCTGCAACCACCGCTGACCGCCACCTCTCCTCTCCTCGCCACCATTGCCTCCGACCACCGTTGGCCACGAGACCACCACCATCGAATAGCCCTCGGCTCACTCAACCTCCGGTGAGCTTCTCGCCTTCAATTGCGACTTCCTCCTCACGCATGGACAAGGGGAAGAATTTCCCCTGTTTTGCTACAGCCCCTATTAATATTTACATTTAGTGCCATTGTGAACTTTTATTATTATTTTATTAAGCTGCATTGCAAAATATATCCTTTAGTTGTGCAAAATTGCTATTTCAGCATTAGCACTTATTGTTTACCTAATCTGAAAGTAATTTTGATTCGGTTTCTTGACTAAATTAATAGTGAACATCGATTTTCGACCCTTGTGAGTTTAAATAGGCCATTGCCTCCCTGTGGACATGAACCGCTCCTAATTGAGTGGTTATATTAATTGTTGATTAGTCGATTTTTCCACCATATAGAACTACAAACGATGCATCATTTTATGTGACAAACGACTTTAAAAGCGAAGAATCGACTCGTCACCAACCCTCTCCTCCAGCCCGCATGCGCAGAGGGTGCGCTACAGCAGTCGCTCCGCCTATGCGCAGCGCGCGACCTCTAGCACCTCCAACGGCCATGCACTTCACTTGCAGCACCAGCTTGCCGCTAGCTCTCGCTTCACCGTTCAGCCATGTTCGATCGTCCCAATCCATGCCGCCACTGCCAAAGCGAAGGCCTCGACCCCATGTGCCTTCCCCGAGCTCCTGGTCGCCGTTGATCTCTCCTCCCTCGCACACTAGCCGCTGCAACAAATCCTCTGTTTTGAAGTTAATTAAAATTTACATTTTGTGCCATTAAGTGTGAAGGTATTTTTAGTTAATAATATTCTATTTGGTTGATTTTATGAGCATCTCCCTCTTGTTTTGCATAACTACAATATCAGCATGATATTATCTTATTATCTCAATTGAAAAGCGATTTCGATCCGATTTCTTGATGAAACTAATCGTGAACATATGTTTTTAACCAGTGTGAGTTTAAATAGGTCATTTCCTCCCTGTGGATACAACCCACTCTCCTATGAGTGGTTTAATTTTAATTCTAATTATTTTGATTAGTCGATTTTCCACCACTTAGAAATACAATGACAAATCTTCTTAATCATCATTTTCGAAAGTGAAAATCGACTTGTCACCATCCACCCCGACTTTTGCCCCCACCGGAGAAGAGCCACTCAACTCTTCTCCGCTTGAAATCACCTCGCCGGAAGAGGTTGTCCCCATTCCCCCACTTACCTAACATGACAACCCTTCCACCCAGAGATTGAGAGTGCCCTTTCCAGAGCGCTTATCTGACTCTGGGCAGACTTCTGCTGGCTCATCTGGAGCCAAAGATAGGATGGACGAAATCATGGAGACTTTCAAGCAAGTGTAAATTAATCTACCTTTGCTTGAGGCTATCAGGCAAATTCCATCCTATGCTCACTTTCTTAAGGACCTATGCATGAAAAAGCGGCAATCGAGGAAATAGGTCCAATCAAAAGTTGTCCTGCCTAATTCTGTTAGCTCAATTATACAACACGGGGCACCCCCAAAACTTAAGGACCCAGGAGCCCCATACATCTTGGTGGTTGTTGGCGACCTACATATAGATGAGGCTCTGCTTGATCTGGGTGCGGGGGAAAACATCCTTCCAAGCTACATATATGAACAACTTAGAGGAGGTAATCTGAAGCCTTCCCCCATAATCCTCCAAGTTGCAGACTGATCCTTGAAGACACCATGGGGATTGTTGGAAGATGTCCTCGTGAGAGTGGAGGATTTCTTCTTCCCCATTGATTTTCTAGTATTGGACACTGACCCTACCGACAAACCAATCAAGCCCTCCATCATCTTGGGTCACTCTTTTCTTGCAACTTCTAATGCTTCAATTAATTGTCACACTGGGGCATTAAAAATGGGCTTTAGGAATAGGAAAATTCAGCTTAATGTGGTTGATGCTTATAAACAAGCTGGATTTAAGGATTGTTCCCAAGTTGAGGTGGTAGATGACCTGATTGAAGAGACAACTCTTGCAATTTTATGTGATGACCCCCTTCATCATGTCATGCTAAATGAGCATTTCCATCTCTTAGAGGAATGTGAAGGGGATGTACTAGAACTTGAGAAATTTCTTGGAGTTTCTACTGAGTCTCTCTCCCCATCATACCTGCCTAAGGTAGATCTACTACCTGAGATGGGGACTTCTATTATGAAACCCTCAACCTTACAAGCCCCCGACCTTGAACTGAAACCCCTTCCGAACTCTCTCAAGTATGAATTCCTCGGGCCATATGGTACGCTCCCTATAATCATCTCATTTGCACTATCTGAGGTGCAAGAGGAAGCCTTGCTAAACTGCTTATCAAGGCACAAGGAAGCCATAGCTTGGACAATCGCTGATATTAAGGTTATAGGCTCTACACTTTGCGTGCATTACATTTATACTGATGATTCCATCGAACCATTTCGAGACATGCAGAGATGTCTTAACCCTAACATTAGGGAGGTGGTTAAAAAGGAGATTCTGAAATGGTTGGATGCTAGGATCATACATCCCATCGTGAATAGCAAATGGGTTAGTCCAATCCATGTGGTGCCCAAGAAGGCAACCTTTACAATAGAAACCAATGACCAGGGAGAACAAGTAGTGACCAGACCCTCAACTGGCTAGAGGGTCCGCATAGACTACCGCAAACTGAACATCGCTACCCAGAAGGATCACTTTCCCTTACCCTTTATCGATCAGATCCTCGAGAAATTGGCAGGGAACAAGTATTTTTACTTTTTAGATGGATATTCTGGGTATAACCAGGTTGCAGTCTTCCCTGACGACCAGGATAAGACAACTTTTACTAGTCCCTACAACACTTTTGCATTCAGGCGTACGCCATTTGGATTATGTAATGCACCGGCAACCTTCCAGTGATGTATGATGTCCATTTTCTTGGACATGATTGATGAGTGTGTCGAGGTTTTTATGGATGACTTCTCCATTTACAGCTCGTCTTTCAACCGGTGTCTCCTGCACTTAGAGAATGTGATGAAGAGATGTAATGAGATTGGTTTAGTTCTTAGCTGGGAGAAAAGCCACTTCATGGTACAGAAAGGCATTGTAGTTGGGCATGTTGTGTCTGAAAGGGGCTTGGAAGTAGATAAGGCTAAGGTTGATTCTATTTCCTAGCTTCCATCACCCACGAATGTCAAACAGATTAGATCCTTTCTGGGCCATGCGGGCTTTTATAGGCGATTCATTAAGAATTTCAGTAAAATTTTTAAGCCACTTTGCGACCTGTTGGCGAAGGAATCTTCCTTTGATTTTGACTTAAAGTGTGCTGAGGCCTTTCACACTTTGAAGGAGGCCTTGATCTTTGCACCTATTCTTCGAGATCCTGATTGGACACTCCCATTCGAGCTGATGTGTGATGCTTCGGATTACGCAGTGGGAGTAGTCCTTGGACAAAGGGTTGAGGGAAGACTAGATATGCTGCACTATGCCAATAAGACTTTAACTGAACCACAACAAAACTACACATTTATTGAAAAGGAGTTACTTGCTGTAGTTTTTGCTTTGGAGAAGTGTAGGTCATATCTTCTTGGGTGTAAGGTGGTCATTTTTACTGATCATGCGGCAGTGAAACATCTCATTGCCAAGAAGGACTCTAAGCCACGTTTAATTAGGTGGATTCTACTCCTTCAAGAGTTTGACTTAGAGATTCGTGAAAAGAAAGGAGTGGAAAATGTAGTGGCTGACCACCTGTCTCGCCTTCCATTTGATAACTCTCCATCTGGAGATATCCATGAGACATTTCCTGATGAAACCCTTATGGTGATAACACCAACTTCACCCTGGTATGCAGATATCGTCAATTACTTGGTCATTGGAGAGACTCCTGGCTCTTGGGATGAGCAGACACAGAAGAGATGCATTTCCCAAGCTAGATTCTTTCATTGGGAAGAGATAGAATTATTTGGAATTAGATAAGACCAAGTATTAAGACGACGTGTGCCTGAAGAGGAGCAACAAAGTGTGTTGAGATTTTACCATGAACTTCATTATGGAGGACACTTTGGTGCTAAGAAAATGGCTTTTAAGGTTCTCCAGTTCGATTTTTGGTGGCCTACTTTATTTAAGGATTCTCATGACTTTGTTAAGGCCTGCATTAGATGTCAACGGACTGGAACGATTGGAGAGAGGAATGAGATGCCCTAACACCCCATCCAACCAGTCAAAATTTTTGATGATTAGGGGATAGACTTCATGGGTCCCTTCCCTTCGTCCCATGGATATGAATATATCTTGGTGGTAGTCGATTATGTCTCTAAATGGATATAGGCCATTCCTACGCACAAATGACCATTCTGTGGTCTTGAAATTTGTGAAGGCCAATATCATATCTCGCTTTAGCTGCCCCAAGATGACTATAAGTGATGGGGGACCTCATTTCCAGAACCACCACTTCAATCAACTACTCAGGAGTCTGGGAGTAACTCACAAGATCTCTACCCCTTATCATCCTCAGACGAGTGACCAGGTTGAAGTGTCAAATAGGCAGATCAAGAACATTTTGGAAAAGACTGTTAGGCCAGATAGGAAGGATTGGTCCCAAAAGCTGGATGATCTTTATAGGCTTATCGGACGGCCTACAAAACCCCTTTAGGTATATCTCCCTTCCAGATAGTGTATGGGAAAGCGTGCCATTTACCTGTTGAGATTCAACTTAAGGCACTCTGGGCTATCCGAAGTGTCAACATGGATTTAGAGCAAGCAGGTAAGGCACGTTTACTAGAGTTGACTGAGCTTGAGGAGCTAAGGAATGATGCTTATGACACCTCTCAAGATTATAAAGAAAGAACTAAGGTCTTGCATGATAAGTATATCCTTAGAAAGACTTTTAAGCCCAACCAACAAGTCTGGCTTTTCAAATCCAGACTTAAGCTTTTTCCAGGGAAATTGAAATCACGTTGGGATGGGCCTTACATAATCACCAAAGTGTTTCCGCATGGGCCTGTGGAAATCAAGAGCCCTTCCTCTTCAGCAACACCCTTTACCGTCAATGTCTAATGATTAAAGCCATATGTTACTTTGGATGGCCATCTGGTTGATGAGGTCACTCTCGAGGAGCCTTAGCTCCTTTCATTCTCTACCTCAGGTAACATCTTCCCTTGTCCATTTTACTTTCAATGAGGGCATTGTTTGAACTAGGCATGGGGGGATAGGACCTGAGGCATCTGTTTATAGCATGTATACATATTGCATTCATGCATTCAAATTTCATTCAAAAAAAGAAAAACAAAGGTTTTAATTTGTTGAGCTTAATTGGTTAGTCCCAACAATCTCTGTAGATGAGTTACCTAAAGTTCTGGGCTGGAACGAATGATGAGAAAAGACCTTAAATGTCATGCTTCAGGAGATAAGGAAGAGATATTAATCTTAGACCCTTAAGGCTGGGTTGGCTTAAAAATCTAGGTATTTGTTAAGAAACAGATTTTGCCTCAAGCAAAAGAGGTATTTGAGAAGCTGATGTATTAAGTCAAGGGCTTAGGAAGTAAAGAACTTCTCTATTTATTCCTTGGTTTAGAGATCCTTAAAACTGATGTGAACACCATCATGAGCCATAACTAGCTTATTTTGATCTGATTAAGTCTTTAAATGCTCCTACATAATCGCCAGAGGACTATAATTCATTGCATAATCATTCTGAGGGAAAGATAAGAAACCAGGGTTAAAACTGTAATTTTACCATCATATCATAAATACATTACAATCACGGGTTTTCTCAGGGGTTAATTAAGGGTCAAATAGTCCTAAAAGTCTAACAAGTGGGTTAAAACAGACAGAAAAGGGTTTTCGCATGTTTCAAGAATTAAATGACTTCTGAAACCCTAAAAACTGACCCGCTTAATTAACTGAGGTTTTGGTCAGGATAAAATTCACCTAAACCCTCTAAAATTCATCTAAAAATATTCTCTAGGGTTTAGTACCTTCAATTTGACCATCATAACCCATCTTTACCTAAAATAAAGTCTTAGACAGATATTTGCCCTAATTTAGGTTTTTGCATAAATTACCCAATTAAACATGGTCAAAACCAAAATCCAACTTCACCATTGGATTACTTAGGTCTAAATTAGGTTTATACCAAAATTTGGGCCCAATCTGGGATTGTCTTGACCTAGTTTGCAACTTGGTCATGTCTGATCACACATATGCCCTTAACTTTCAAAATCCTTACAAATAGCCCCTTAACTTCTTCATCATCTTTGCAAAAAGGTCCCTGGAACCATTAAAGGCAACCCTGAGCTTCACCGTTGAGATCGAGCGAGAAATTATCACTTGATTCTCAATTAATCAGTCCCAAAATAGTTAGATTCTTGACGAAGTTGCCTTCCATTTGAGCCACATCTTGGGCTCCAAGTCTTGCCCAAATCCTAATGTGAACTCATGGAAAAACTGGGTATCCTATTTCGACGAACCTTCCAAGCTTGGAAGCTTGGTTTCCAAGCTCCTTTCACCCTCTAGACCCTTATAAAAGAACCCCTGGGGCACAACGAACTTCCCACGCTCGAATTCGACCCAGAACACCTCCAATTCCTCTACTCTTTCTTGGCCGAAGTGCTACTCGACGTCTGGCGACCTCCTCCGTCTCTATTCCTCATCCATTCACAATACCAGTGATGGAGCTATCTTCCTCATCTTCTTCCGCGTCGAGACGTACCCATTGACACCCCTTTCGCCGTCTTCCTCGTCATTTCCTACCCACCAGAGCTCCTTCCTTCTCCGGCGCAGGCCATACCGCAACCGGTGCCATCTCCGCTCCCCGTCGTCCACTGCCTCTCTCAAATGACTCCTTAGCTACTCCTCATCACAACAGCAACTCCAACATATCATTTCAACCCCGCCAACGCTCTCCGCAACTCCATCTTCCAACTTGCCAGCATACCTCTGGCGAGCGCTAGCGGCCACCACAGACCACCTACGTCGCTGCTTCCACGCTTCACACCTCTGCCTCATTGTTCTCAACGATTTTGTGCGGATTTAAAGCGTATTACGTTATAGTATAACCGACAAAACGTTTAAACAAATATGAAGAATTTTATTACTCGAACAACTAGAGTATTCGAGGTCGAACACGGGGAGCAATCTCAGTACTTTGTAAGACCAAAGAATACAACTGTTAAATGAAAATATAATTGATTCAAAGAGAGAATTTTAAAAAGGATTTGTGAAAAAAAAAATAGAATTGGACGTCTGATTTCTGTATCAGACGTCTTAAATGTGATCTCTCTTTCTCTCTTCTTCTCCTTTCTGCTTCTGTATCTTCCTTCTTCTCCTGCCTTGCCTTTCTTCTTTCTTCTTCTTTTTCTTCTGATCTCTTTGCAGTCTTCACTTGGCCTCTTCTTTGTTCTTCTCTCTCTTCTACCTTGTCTTCCTTCTTCTTCTTCTCGGCGAAGACTTCTCCTTTCACTGCTACACAACCTCTTCTTTCTTCTTTTCCTATTCTTCAGCTGCTAAGTGTTCGCTGCCTCGGTCACTTCTTCCTTCCTGCACACACCACACAGTAGCAAAAACCTACCCCCGTCCCTCTACCCAAGCGTCTCTCTTTTTCTTAAGCAGTTCACTCAAGCACGCTCTCCCAGAGCCACACGAGTAGTCGGGTCGGAATAGCACCCGGGACCAGGCGCACCGGCAAGTGGTGATGCGCGAGGAGTGCGTAGGTTTATTAGGTCGGGTCGGATCCGCCAGATCCGCGACGTCAAGCCACGGACGAGGCGTGTGGGGGCAGTGAGGGACCTCACCCCTGTGCTTACGGAGGCAGTAAGAAGAAAACACAAAAATAATTTATGTGATACCTGAGTTTTGCAATCCCACGATGTGGGACTATCTGGTCGGTCTTGCCTTCACGCGCGCCCACAGAGCTTTCGTCACTCGATTGCCCAAGCTGATGGCTCCTCTGTGCGACTGGCTGGCCTCGTTCGCTACGCGACCTTCGCGAGAGTTTGCTGCACCTGCAGCCTGGGAAGCCTGATGCCCGAAGCTGCTCCAAGCTCCCTGCTGCTTCGGCTGTTAATGGCGGCCGGAGCGTACACCTGACATCCAACAGAACGGCCTATTGGCCCAATCAGAATAGCTGGAAACCTTCGCCGTAGCACGGCGAAGGCGGTGGGCGATGCTGCAGGTTGCAGGTCGGCCTAGGCGTGCGTGCCTAGGTCAACCTGTGGCCGGAGATGGTGGGTTGGTCGGGGGGTGCTTGTGGAGGTCTGGAGTGGCAGTGATGGGGTGGAATGGGTTCCTGGTGGTGAGGCGAAGCTCACGAGGGGGTTGGCGAGCCGTGTGGAGGGGCGGAGTGGTGTGGGCAGCTCGCCGGAGGGCGGTCGGAGGCGAGAACGATGGAGGTGGTTAGGTATTGTCAAGGGGTAATCAACTAAAATAGTAGGGGGAAAAGAGAGAGGAGAGGATGGAGAATGTATCTGGGGTTGTCTGGAAGGAAGGGAGGCAGTGGAGAGGAAGGCTCGTAACTGCCGTCGTCGGGGAAGAAAGACCCTGAGGGAGGAAGCGACGACAAAGATGAGGTCAGGAGCACGCGCGCGGGGTACAGCGCGACGCAGGAGGAAGAGGCGGAGAGGACTCTGCTGCTAGTATGGCAGCAGAGCGACGAGAAGGAGGGGAGGAGGTCGCCGGAGCTTGCGGGTCGTTTGGCCGGAGATGGGAGAGATGGAATTTGGAGGGGATCTCCGTCAAAATCAAGCTTGGGTCCTGCGGCAGGGTCTGGGGGGTGTTTTATAGGTGCTGGCCGCTCCTATCAGCGCGTGGAAAGCGCGCAATTAGGTCTGCCGGCTCTCAGGAGTTGGAAGGATGGTGGATACCCAAATCTCTCGTGCGTTCGCACGAGAGATTGGGTTCACACCAGCGATTGTAATTGGCTTTAGAAGAAGGGAATTCCTCAGAGAATCCCCCTTCCATTTCTGGGAGGGAATCTCTGAGGGATTAGAGAGCAATCTCTCTCTGAACCTCGCCGGAGCTCGGTTCTGCCCTAACAATGGCGGTAGGACCGGATTGTAAAGGGGGCGAAGAACTTGGGGGGCTCTTTGCAAGGATATTCAAAAGATAGGGACCTATTTGTGATTTGGGTGTACTAAATTGCAAAGTAGGTCAAGATGACCTCCCCTTAGGTCCAAATTTTGGTATAAACCTAATTTGGACCTAAGGAATCCAATGGAGAAGTTGGATTTCAGGTTTGATCTCGTTTGACTGGACATTTTGCGTAAAAACCCAAATTTGGTTAATTGAGGAGCTAGGACCCTAATCTAGGTCAGACTAGGTTCCAAAGGCCAAATTAAGTATTCTAAACCCTAGAGGATGTTTTTCCATGATTTTTAGAGGGTTTACTCAATTTTTATCTTGACCGGAACCTTGTTAATTTAAGCGGGTCTATTTTAGGGTTATCAAGTGTCATTTAATTCTTAGATTGCACATAAACCCATTTCTGATTGACTCAACCCTCTTTTTATCTTATTTGGACCATTTGACCTATGTTTTGCTTCTGAGAAATCCCATTTATGTACTGCAATGGTAAAATTACAGTTTTAACCTTTATTTCATGTTTTCTTCTCAGAGCACTTGTTCCTTCAGTTAAGCCTTCTTCTAGGTTATGTAGGAGCTTTTATCTTCTTTATTGGGTCAAAATGAGTTAGTTATGGCTCATGATGAGGCTCTCATCATAACCCCATGCCTAGCTTTTGCTAGTCCCTTAGCAAAATTTCAAGGTTTTAACTTCCGTTCTAGACCCTGAATGTCTGTCAATAATGATAAGTGCTTCTTTTGTGATTAGGTAGGAATGTCGACAATAGGCCTGGAGGTATTCAAGTACCAACCAAAATCCAGACCTGTTCTGCTTTAGCCTCAGTCCTCCGCAAAGGTTTCTACGGCCCACAGAAACTATCCTAGGGTTTGTTGGACTCCGTGGTTAAAGCACCCGTGCTTGAGACATTTTTAGCCTAAGTTTAGTTTGCAGTGCATTTTTTTGTAAGAGAGAGATAGAAGATTTATTTGTTTGGAGAGCTTTTCTCTCTCTTTTCTTTTTATTTCTAGCTTCGAATTAGCTTCTCAACATGGTCTGTATCGGATTCCTCGTCCCCATCATCAATCCTCAAGGGTCCCTGGCTTTCGAGATTTCGAGATAATCCCGCCCATGGCGTTCCGTGGCCAAATCCAGACCCTGGCGATCGACATTTCGTGATAATGCTTCCCATGGTATCTAAACCAACAGAGTGCTTACATGCCCCCAGTAGGATATTTAAATATCCTAAGAGACAAGCACCGAGGAGACGATATGTTGTTACGCATCTTCGAGGGGAATTTCCTGCCTCTCTGCGCTGGGAACTCGTCCAAATCAATTTGTGTTGATTGATCGCTCCTAATCTAGGTGACTTTTTCAGAACATTAAACGCTTTTTGCGTGATTTGGATGTTTATGCGCACTGAACCAGACTGTGTGTGAATTTGGGTGCTTAGGTTACTGAATCCCGCAAACCGGAGGTCAATTAACGAGGCCGAATACTTCCTAAGCCTTAGACCTAATACTTAAGTTTCGCATTTTCCTCAACCTCTTGAGGATTATCCAGATTTTAACAGATACACGAATTTTTAAGCTAACAAATCTAGCCCAAGAGGCCTAAGACCAGCGTTCCCGCTAATCTCTTGTTATGTCTCCATAGCACTTTTCTTTTCCTTTTTTCTTTTTTCTTTTTTCTTTTTGGTCTAGAACTTCAGTTAACCCCTTAACCTTTTACTAATGACTATTTCTTTTCATTTTCATTTTGTGCTCCTTTTTGTCATTTTTCTTTCTTTTCCTCCTCTCATTTGTATGACCCTGAATTGTTCCTCCCCTTTATCAAGTCTTTTTTTTTTTTTGAAACCCTTTCTTGATATGAATTTTCTGACATTTTGCACTTTCATATCCCCCCCATGCCTAAGATTTGCAATGTCCCCATTGTAAATTAGGTGGGTTCGAATTCAGCTTAGTTCATGTATTAGGACAGGTGTGTGGTGAGTGAATGGGTCGAAGTGACTTGTTGCAAACGATTTCTAATCTCGGGTAGGTATACCTGAGGTGAAGTCGACTGTTCTAATGGATGAACCCTAAAGTGCAATATGAGTTTCGCATAGAGATGTTAGAAACGGTTTCGGGTTTTTCAAAGAATGATGGGTTGCCTCCCATTAAGCGCTGAGCTTTACGCCATCGGCTGGGCGCAATGAGCTCAAGAGGAATGGAGGGTAAAGGATGACTCAGCCAAATCTATATCGGTCATGTCAATGAACGGCTTGAGTCTCTGACCGTTCACAACAAAGGGTTCAGAATCGTGGCTGAGTGGGCTGATTTCAATGGCTCCATTTCCGAAGATTTGTCGAACTAGGTAGGGTCCGACCCACTTGGATCTTAGCTTTCCTAGGAATAATTTGAGTCGGGCATCAAAGAGTAAAACTTTTTGACCAGGATGAAAGACCTTTCTAGAAATGTGTTTGTCGTGAAAAGCTTTAACCCATTCTTTGTAAATTCGCGAGTTCTCATACGCGTCGTGGCGTAATTCATCGATCTCGCTCATTTGAAGTCTTCTGTGGGTTCCAGCCTTAGAAAGGTCGAGATTACAGGTCCGTACTACCCAATAGGCTTTATGCTCCAATTTGACGGGGAGGTGACATGCCTTCCCGTACACTAGTCTGAAGGGAGACATTCCTAATTGGGTCTTGTGGGCGGTCCTATAGGCCCACAATGCTTCCGGAAGCCGAAAAGACCAATCTTTTCTATCAGGTCGAATAGTAACCTGAAGGATCTTCTTGATCTCTCGGTTAGATAGCTCAGTTAGACCATTAGTTTGGGGGTGGTAAGGAGTAGAGATTCGGTGTGACACCCCGTATTTGGTCATCAGTGACCTGAACTGAGCGTTTGTAAAATGGGTCCCTCCGTCGGAAATTATAGCACGCGGAATCCCGAACCTCGAGAAAATGTTTTGATGAAGGAATTTTATAATGACTTTATGATTGTTGGTTCGGGTCGGAATGGCTTCTATCCACTTGGAAACATAGTCAACTGCGAGTAAGATGTATTCGAAGCCATCCGAGGTCGGAAAGGGTCCCATGAAATCAATCCCCCAAATATCAAAAATTTCGCATACCAAGATCGGCTGTAGAGGCATCGTGTCTCTATGGCTCATGTTGCCCAGAGTCTGGCAACGGGAACATGCCTTACAGTGATCGTATGCATCCTTGAAAATTGTGGGCCAGTAAAAGCCACACTAGAGGACTTTCGATGCGGTTTTATGTCCAGAAAAATGTCCACCGCATGCCTGGTCATGGCAGAATGAGAGTATGTCTTTGATTTCCACTTCCGTGACGCATCGTCGGATTATCTGATCGGCACCAATGCGGAATAGATATGGGTCTTCCCATAGGTAATACTTGGCATCGGAGTGCAATTTGTCCTTTTTGGCCTTCGGCCAATCGGGTGGAATCTGATGTGATGCCAGGTAATTAACTATATCGGCAAACCATGGAAGACTGGTACTGATAGTCAGGAGGTGCTCATCAGGGAAATGTTCTGTAATAGGTCCGGAAGGATCAATAATTTCAGAAGGAAGGCGGGACAAGTGATCAGCTACCACATTGTGCTTTCCTGCCTTGTCGCGAATCTCGAGGTCAAATTCTTGCAACAGCAAGATCCATCGGATTAATCGAGGTTTCGCGTCCTTCTTTGCAAGGAGATGCCTCACAGCTGTGTGATCCGAGTATATGATAACATGGGAACCCAGAAGGTATGATCTGAATTTTTCCAGGGCAAATACTACGGCCAGCAGCTCTTTCTCAATAACCGTATAGTTACGCTAAGCCTCATCCAGTGTTTTGCTGGCGTAGTAAATGACCACAGGTTTCCCGTCAATTTTCTGCCCCAAAGCCGCTCCTACAGCGAAGTCAGATGCATCGCACATGATCTCAAAGGGTTGAGACCAATCAGGGGACTGTAGGATTGGGGCTTGGGTGACTCGGTCACGTAGGATCTCAAATGCTTGAGTGCATTCCTTGGAAATCTCGAAAGGCACATCCTTGGAGAGAAGATTGGTCAGGGGGCGCGTGATTTTTGAGAAATCAGGGATGAATCGACGGTAGAAACTGACGTGCCCCAAAAAAGATCGGATGTCCTTAATCGAGCTAGGCATACGGAGCTTGGAAATCAGGTTAACCTTAGCTCGATCCACTTGGATGCCTTTCTCCGAGATTAAATGTCCTAGGACAATTCCCTCAGGCACCATGAAATGGCTCTTTTCCCAGGAAAGAACCAAATTCACCTCGATGCACCGCCTGAGTATATGGACCAAGTGTTGGAGGCAATCGTCAAATGATTGTCCAAAAACTGAAAAGTCATCCATGAAGACTTCTAGATAATCACCTACCATATCTGAGAATATGGCAAGCATGCACCGCTGAAAAGTTGCAGGTGCATTGCAGAGATCGAATGGCATCCTTCGAAACGCGTACGTCCCGAAGGGGCAGGTGAATGTGGTCTTTTCTTGGTCCTCTGGATGGATTGCCACCTGATTGTAACCGGAGTACCCATTCAGAAAGCAGAAGAATCTATTTCCCACTAGTTTCTCGAGGATCTGATCAATAAAAGGTAGTGGGAAATGATCCTTCTTTGTGGAGGAATTTAGTCTTCTGTAATCAATGCAGACTCTCCACGAATTAGCTATTCGGGTAGGAATGACTTCTCCGGTTTCAGTCGTGATGATGGTAAGTCCTGCCTTCTTGGGCACCACTTGTATTGGACTCACCCAACGACTGTCGGAGATCGGGTAGATGATCCCTACATCTAACCACTTTATGATCTCCTTTTTCACGACCTCCTGTAGGTTAGGGTTTAGGCGTCTTTGCATTTCTCTTGAAGGTCGTGAGCCTTCTTCTGTGTAGATTCGATGTGTGCAGTATGAAGGGCTTATAACAGTCAAATCATCTAGAGTCCATCCAATGGCTCTACGATGTTGTTGGAGAACAGAAATCAAACGGATTTCCTGATCAGGTGTGAGTCGAGAATTGATAATCACAGGAAAAGTCTGATTTGAATCCAAAAAGACGTATTTCAGATGTTCGGGAAGGGGCTTGAGTTCCACGGCAGGATTGTCAGCAGCAGCGGGTGGTTCGGGGTTTGTATCGGGAGCAATGGTAGGAGTCATAGGTGTGTCTAGATCATGTTCTCACTCCTCTGTTAGCGGTTTTTGATTCTCTAGTGGTTGATCAGGAATAATCAGGTTGTCCTCTATATGCAGTTCATCAACCATGGCTTCGACATCACAAATTTCCTCTATAACCCCACAATTAATCCCTTGTTGGGCCTTGAAAATGTCAATCTTCAGATTTTGATTCCCAAATTTTAATTCTATCTGGCCCTCTTCGCAGTTTATATTGGCCCTAGCAGTGGCCAAAAAGGGTCTCCCTAATATGATTGGTGTGTCCCTTGGGTTCTTAGGTGCATCCATGTCCAGTACTATGAAGTCCACTGGGAAATAAAAATCTCGTACCCTAACAATGACATCCTCGAGTATTCCTTTGGGTGACTTGATGGATCGATCGGCTAACTGCAATGTCACCTCAGTGGGTTTAAGTTCAGATTCTTCAAGGTGGTCAAGGAGGGATGTAGGTATTAAATTTATGGAGGCACCTAGGTCTAGTAGGGCTCTATCAAGTTGGGTTTCACCAATTTTACAAGAAATCAAGGGAGTTCCTGGGTCTTTAGCCTTGGGTGGGAGTTTGCTCAAGATGACAGAGCTGGCTTGCTCTGACAGTACGATCGGATTCCCATCCTTGGTTCGCGGCTTACGTTTGGGTGTACATATGTCTTTCAAGAATCTTGCGTAAGCCGGTATGTGGTGAATTGCATCCATCAACGGGATGTTTATCTGGACCTGTTCAAAGAGCTTGACCAGATCCTCCTCAGGAGCCACAGGTTTGGTTGTCCTTTTTCCTTTGGTCAAGGCCTCAGGAAATGGAATCCTAACTGGTTCCTCTAGGATAGGTCCAGGTTCTTGATCTGGGACAGTAGTATCTTGGATGACTACCCTAGGGTCTTGGCGATTATCAGGCTTGGAGTGGTTCGGATAATGTGGGTCTTGTGTTGTTTTACCACTACGTGTTGTTACAGAGTTTAATCCGGCCTGATTTTGGTTTGGGTTAGGTAGGAGGGGTGGCTGCTGCTGAAATCCTGCATAAGATGTTGAAGCCTCCATCCCGTCTGGTGATGGAGTAGCAGGGGCCTGATAAATCAAATGTGCGTGGCCTGGATTTGGATTCATAACGCACCTCTGGGTCGGCACGTTATTTGGGTTGGGTAGAGGTTGTGAAGGAAGGGTGCCAGGTTGGCGGGAATTTGCCATCTGGGCCAGTTGGTTGCGAACCTCTGTGATCTCGTCCTTGTGCTGTTTTTGCATTGCCGCATTCGTCTTTTGAATGTCAGCCAGTGTTTGAAGGATAAGAGTCAGTTGATCCTGATTTTGCCCGGATTGGTAGGTGGGATTGGGCCGAGGCTGAGGCAGCTGATATGGACGAGGAGCTTGTGGACGGGGTTGATATGGTGGTCTTTGAGAATTTCCCGCCCACTGAAAGTTAGGATGATTTCGCCATCCAGGGTTGTAGGTATTGGAGTATGGGTCATTCTGGATGGCGTTGAGGTCCTCGCAGTTCTGAGGAATCTCAGGAAAGTCAGAATACGAGGGTTCAGAGTTCCCCCAACTCGAGTAGAAGGGATCGGAGGTCACTCCGGTCCGAGAGGCAGACGGGGGTGGATATGGGTCCATCCCCTTGGCAGGTTGGTGGTATATGTTTTGCACTGTTTCCCTTGCCAGAGGAGGTCGCGCAAAAGAGTTTTGCGTAGAGGTGGCTTGCTGCAAATGTCGAGTTAGCTCGTCCACCTTCTTTTCTATAATAGAGACCTTGTCCAACCGACTGGCCATCAATTCCAAGTCGACAGAAGTGGACAGGTCCTGCATCTCATGTGTCCCTCTTAGATTCGTCGATGCGCGGGCATTCATCCTGTCGAATAAGCCCAAGGAGTCATTATTTATGGAGTTCTCGCACATGTTTTCGAGAATCTCCCACACCGTGTCCTCGTGTTGGCCCATGATGTTTCCTCCGCATGTTGCATTGACGAATAGACGAATATCCTCACGGAGTCCCTGGTAAAAAGACTGGACTTGTTCCCACTTAGGAACTCCGTGATGGGGGCACTTTCGCATGAGATCTAGGAATCGATCCCAAGCTTCGTGAAGAGGTTCTCCCAGTTGTTGAGTGAAATGAGTGATCTGGTGGCGCAAGGCATTCGTCCGGCCAACAGGGAAGATTTTTTTCAAAAATTCGGACTGTAATTCCTCCCATGTGTTGATCGGGCGGGTCTGAGTCTGATACCAGTGTGCGGCCTTGTCCAAGAGGGAGAACGAAAACATTTTCATGAGTAGGATATCCCGATTTTGTACATCTGACCCGAAGGTCTGGGCCAGATGCTTGAGTTGTTTAATGTGTTGGAATGGATCCTCAGAGTTAAGCCCATGGAACTTCGGTATGGCATGAATCATATTGGGCTTCAGTTCAGAGTCAGGTCCTCCAATTGGGATTCGTACTCAGGGTTTGATTGCCACCGCAGTGGGATTATAGTGATCTCGCATCATAGGTCGCTGCGGTGGGTTTACAAAGTTCTGAAAGAGATCGTTCAAGCGTTGAAGTTGGTGTTCAAGGTTATTCTCCTCTTCAATGGGTTGTGCCATGATGGGAGAAGAAGGAGAATCAGGGTCTGAATCAGTTGAAAGATTTATGTGGTGGGGTTGCTACACAAACAAGGGCGTCGAGACTTGGCCTCGATGAGAATGAATTTCTAAAGGAGGTCTTAAAGGTGGTCTTAAGGACCTCCTACCAAACATGCACCGAAAGATGTGATGAGATTAGAAGGTGCTGGACCCAATCAAGACACCCAAGAATTGTTGGGTGACTATAGAGGTTCGGGGCAGATGGACCCCTGGATCAGAAGATCATCCACCTGAGAAATACCTGGGCAGCCAGAGAGGGAGAGCCCCGCAATGACCCCTACATGGTAGAGCATCCCCATGGGTTACAGGGTTTCCCCTACCCGACCTCTCTTGTCACTGCGGTTCCAAGTAGACCAGAATGGAGACCTTGACCTCTTAAGTCTACCATTTTTTATTTTAAGATCAAGGTGCTTAATGTTCCACTTGAACTTTTAAGTATTTTGAGTGCAAAAGTGACCTAATATTAAGGTTGGTTGACCCAAGGGATCAACTTCACCTCTTGTTCCTTTGAGAGCTTTTAGGTCCTTCCTTTTATGGTTCAAATGGATTATCAGCCTGATTTGCTTAGGGTTCCTCTTGTATAAATCGTTTCAAACACGGTTTAGGCACACCTCTTTTTGGAAAGTTTGTTTCTTTGTTTTAGAGAAGATGTGTCTCTAAAAACCCTAGCTTTGCAATCCCTAACTTGGCTCTAGTGGGTCCAATTTAGTTGCCTTAGAAATTAGCACCTAGGACTCAATCAAGAAAGTTTTAGCCCTAGTTGCCTTAGTTGGATGAACAGACAAAAATATGTTGAAATGAAAATCAGGCAACTTGATGAGTTACTAAATATGAAACAGGTAGCCCTAAGTTGATTTTTTCTCTTTTTTTTCCTTTTTAGATTGCGAGAGGGTTAAGAGAGAGGGCTTATGGAGATTACCTGTTCCTTGGAGAGTCTGTTGTGCAGTTATTGTTCTTTCCTTTTTGTTTTGCTTTCCCTGCTTGAACACAACAAAAGAGAGAAGTTAAGTCATATATTAGATAGAAAAGTTGTAATCAAAAGCTTTAAAAGTGCCCGTTGCCCCCCGGCAATGGCGCCAAAATGTTCTCAACGATTTTGTGCGGATTTAAAGCGTATTACGTTATAGTATAACCGACAAAACGTTTAAACAAATATGAAGAATTTTATTACTCGAACAACTAGAGTATCCGAGGTCGAACACGGGGAGCAATCTCAGTACTTTGTAAAACCAAAAAATACAACTGTTAAATGCAAATATAATTGATTCAAAGAGAGAATTTTAAAAAGGATTTGTGAAAAAAAAAATAGAATTGGACGTCTGATTTCTGTATCAGACGTCTTAAATGTGATCTCTCTTTCTCTCTTCTTCTCCTTTCTGCTTCTGTATCTTCCTTCTTCTCCTGCCTTGCCTTTCTTCTTTCTTCTTCTTTTTCTTCTGATCTCTTTGCAGTCTTCACTTGGCCCCTTCTTTGTTCTTCTCTCTCTTCTGCCTTGTCTTCCCTCTTCTTCTCGGCGAAGACTTCTCCTTTCACTGCTACACAGCCTCTTCTTTCTTCTTTTCCTGTTCTTCAGCTGCTAAGTGTTCGCTGCCTCGGTCACTTCTTCCTTCCTGCACACACCACACAGTAGCAAAAACCTACCCCCGTCCCTCTACCCAAGCGTCTCTCTTTTTCTTAAGCAGTTCACTCAAGCACGCTCTCCCAGAGCCACACGAGTAGTCGGGTCGGAATAGCACCCGGGACCAGGCGCACCGGCAAGTGGTGATGCGCGAGGAGTGCGTAGGTTTATTAGGTCGGGTCGGATCCGCCAGATCCGCGACGTCAAGCCGCGGACGAGGCGTGTGGGGGCAGTGAGGGACCTCACCCCTGTGCTTACGGAGGCAGTAAGAAGAAAACACAAAAACAATTTATATGATACCTGAGTTTTGCAATCCCACGATGTGGGACTATCTGGTCGGTCTTGCCTTCACGCGCGCCCGCAGAGCTTTCGTCACTCGATTGCCCAAGCTGATGGCTCCTCTACGCGACTGGCTGGCCTCGTTCGCTTTGCGACCTTCGCGAGAGTCTGCTGCACCTGCAGCCTGGGAAGCCTGATGCCCGAAGCTGCTCCAAGCTCCCTGCTGCTTCGGCTGTTAATGGCGGCCGGAGCGTACACCTGACATCCAACAGAATGGCCTATTGGCCCAATCAAAATAGCTAGAAACCTTCGCTGTAGCACGGCGAAGGCGGTGGGCGATGCTGTAGGTTGCAGGTCGGCCTAGGCGTGCGTGCCTAGGTCAACCTGTGGCCGGAGATGGTGGGTTGGTCGGGGGGTGCTTGTGGAGGTCTGGAGTGGCAGTGATGGGGTGGAATGGGTTCCTGGCGGTGAGGCGAAGCTCACGAGGGGGTTGGCGAGCCGTGTGGAGGGGCGGAGTGGTGTGGGCAGCTCGCCGGAGGGCGGTCGGAGGCGAGAACGATGGAGGTGGTTAGGTACTGTAGAGGGGTAATCAACTAAAATAGTAGGGGGAAAAGAGAGAGGAGAGGATGGAGAATGTATCTGGGGTTGTCTGGAAGGAAGGGAGGCGGTGGAGAGGATGGCTCGTAACTGCCGTCGTCGGGGAAGAAAGATCCTGAGGGAGGAAGCGGCGACGAAGATGAGGTCAGGAGCACGCGCACGGGGTACAGCGCGATGCGGGAGGAAGAGGTGGAGAGGACTCTGCTACTAGTATGGCAGCAGAGCGACGAGGAGGGGAGGAGGTCGCCGGAGCTTGCGGGTCGTTTGGCCGGAGATGGGAGAGATGGAATTTGGAGGGGATCTCCGTCAAAATCAAGCTTGGGTCCTGCGGCAGGGTCTGGGGGGTGTTTTATAGGTGCTGGCCGCTCCTATCAGCGCGTGGAGAGCGCGCAATTAGGTCTGCCGGCTCGCCGGAGTTGGAAGGAAGGTGGATACCCAAATCTCTCGTGCGTTCGCACGAGAGATTGGGTTCACACCAACGATTGTAATTGGCTTTAGAAGAAAGGGAATTCCTCAGAGAATCCCCCTTCCATTTCTGGGAGGGAATCTCTTAGGGATTAGAGAGCAATCCCTCTCTGAACCTCGCCGGAGCTCGGTTCTGCCCTAACAATGGCGGCAGGACCAGATTGCAAAGGGGGCGAAGAACTTCGGGGGCTCTTTGCAAGGATATTCAAAAGATAGGGACCTATTTGTGATTTGGGTGTACTAAATTGCAAAGTAGGTCAAGATGACCTCCCCTTAGGTCCAAATTTTGGTATAAGCCTAATTTGGACCTAAGGAATCCAATGGAGAAGTTGGATTTCAGGTTTGACCTTGTTTGACTGGACATTTTGCATAAAAACCCAAATTTGGTTAATTGAGGAGCTAGGATCCTAATCTAGGTCAGACTAGGTTCCAAAGGCCAAATTAAGTGTTCTAAACCCTAGAGGATGTTTTTCCATGATTTTTAGAGGGTTTACTCGATTTTTATCCTGACCGGAACCTTGTTAATTTAAGCGGGTGTATTTTAGGGTTACCAAGTGTCATTTAATTCTTAGATTGCACATAAACCCATTTCTGATTGACTCAACCCTCTTTTTATCTTATTTGGACCATTTGACCTATGTTTTGCTTCTGAGAAATCCCGTTTATGTACTGCAATGGTAAAATTGCAGTTTTAACATTTATTTCATGTTTTCTTCTCAGAGCACTTGTTCCTTCAGTTAAGCCTTCTTCTAGGTTATGTAGGAGCTTTTATCTTCTTTATTGGGTCAAAATGAGCTAGTTATGGCTCATGATGATCAAAAGCCCTCACTCACTAAGAGCTATTGATCCCTCTACAGCGCCATCGAACACACACGCATTCACCCGCACTCACAGCCTTCGCCTGAAGGTTCTCGACCACACTACTGCACCTAAACACCTGCACTGCACTCATCGTCACCCGACGAAGCTTTTGAAATCCTCTGACACAGCCTTGAGGCCCTTTTTGTGATTTTCAAGTGTCGATCCCCATCGCCATTAACGGACCTCCTTCGAAGCAAGCTTCAAGGCTCGTTCCTCACCTGCAACTCCAGGTCATAACTCCAAGCGCAGCAGAATCTCTCCAGGGAAGCCTCCAAGTCCTCAATTGGGGATCTCCACAGCTTTAGCTTGCCAATTTTATAGATCTCCTCAGCAGTAGTTGTACGCGAGAACGAAGTAGGACATAGTCCCACATCGGATGTTTACGAGCAGCTGTAGTGACTTAAATTGATTTTGTGTTATAGCCTTATCGCCTCGTACACAAGGGGTAAGGTCCCTTACACCCCTCATGTGCCTCGTCTGTGACACTACCCCCGTGGACCTGGAGCAGACCCAATTACCCGCCTACGCTATCCACTCCTCGCTCACCACCCACTGCCGGTGAGCCTGGACTCGGGTGCGCTCTAGGCTCGATTACCCGTATACCTGATACTATTGAAGGCCCTAGGAGAGCGTGACCCAAGAAGAGAAAGAGAGGAGAGCGTGCGGGGGTTAGGGGGGTTTTTCTCTCTTAAGAGTTGGCTGACACTTAGCCAAATTTGAGGATCCTTCCCCCTCTACGTGAAGAAGAAGAAGAAAGCAGTTGAAGAGCCGAAGAAGAGGAAGCCAAGGAAGAAGAAGAGACAGAACTAAAGAAGAAGAGTCTGCAATCAGAGAAAGAAGAAGAAGTAGAGAATTGTAGAATCAGACGTTTAAGATGTCTGATCCTACCATTAGACACCTAGTTTGAGTTCATTTCTACATAGCTATTGAGTTCCATTTGATATTATTGTAGGGGGTAATTGGTGATTTAAATCACCATTTTACTCCATTCTTTTTGCAGTTTGACACTTGATATTATTGCCACATTATTCTGAATCAATTTCTGATCATAATTTCTTATCTCTATTGTTTAAAATTGCAATCTTGAGAATCGAATTCCTACTTGCTCCCAGCGAATGACCTCGGACTTTTCGAGTGTAAATTTTATCTTTTTTTTGCAAGATTTCGACTATACTGCAACGTAATGATTTAAAACCTAATTTCAAGCGACTAATAGAAATTGAAGTGTCTTTTTCACTTACACGAACTTAAAACTGGGGCAACCATGTGAGAGCTTACCATGGTTCTGTCAGAACTGGGGTTGGGGACTCTAAATTAATGCACCTTAACTTATATTCAAACTTAATAGAGATCCCTGCGGGGTATGGCTGGCATGTCACACTCAGTAACCCCTAGGTGTAGGATGTCTAGAGCCTAACCTTGTGCCCCGAGTCTTCTTAGCTTTTACTTAGGTGAAGCATTTAGAAGGAGGAAGGAGAGCCACTCACCAGAAAAAAAAAAAAGAAATGGAGAAAAGGAAAAAATGAGGAGGGAAATAACACCTCGTTACACATAGGTGTCATTAAAAAATGGTACCTCATTATACATGGGTACTAGAATTATGGAAAAAAAAAGGGAGAAATAGCTGAGGAGATATACACTGGTTAGCCCTAGTGTTGACATGGAAATAAAAAAAAAAAAGTGAGGAGAAAGCTGCCAAGTCTAACTATGGTTGAACCTAGGTAGGTCTAGGTAGGTGAAGGGAAAGTCCTATCCTGGGAACGTATGGGAAGAACAAGTATGGTTGCCCATTAATCAAATTACACACTCAGCACTGATACTTTAAACTCTGGGATTTACAAACTATAGGATAAACTTATAAGTTTAAGAAACTATTGCCCGAGACCAAAACTGAAGCAAATCAAGTCTGAATTTTGATTAGTACTTGGATACCTTAAGGTTTAAGGTTAGTATCTCAACAAATCTCTAAAGGTGAGATATAATAAGGCATCCTGACGGTTAATTTTAGCCTAGAACTTAGGAATTCTTCATAGATGTTGCTAGGGACTAGCAAAAACTAGGCATGGGGGTATTTGATGAGCCCATATTTGTGGGCTATTTAGGTATTTCAATTCCTAGATAATAAGTTATCTTTAACATTTATTTAGCATCCATTAGGATGTAAACATATTAGTTTATGTTTTTAACTTAATTGCATAATTCATGCATTACATTCATAATTAAATGCATTTAGAATTGAGTTAGAATAGCATGTATTAGAATAGTTAATCAATTAAGTACATTACATGCATTGTTTTGTTTTAACATAGAAATTAAGGGTTTACACATAAATAACCCATCATTTCTTTTTCATTTTTTATTTTTCTTTCTTCTCCAACGGACGCATGCAGGAGATGCACATCAAGGAAGAAGCAATAGAAGTAGATCTCTGTTCCCCACGTTCTTCGTCGCTTCATCTCTTCTCCACAACCAACGCAAGTTGTTCTCCTGCAGTATAAAATGAAGCTTCCACCCTAGAGGTCGCTTGAGGCCTCCACCGCATTCCCTACTGTGTAGAGAGCTCAGCTTCTTGTCCGCTCCAAAACCAGCAGCCTCAACTATTGCAGTCTACTCCACCACCGTGGGCGTACGTCGTGACAGGATGCTCCGCCAAATCGGAGCAGCTGCATTATCGTGAGCACCTCAGCGTGCATATCCCTCCACGTCGCAACAACAGTGTGCACCACCACCATCACCACCATCGCAGCCACGCGCCAGCAGTCATCCATGTGCGGTTAAGACCTCTGGGAAGGTTCCTGGACGTCTGAAGACACAACGCACCATTATTCACTTTCTCCCCTCTCTCTTCTTCTTCCCCATTTTCCTCTCCCTCTGTTTTCTCCTCCAGCTCAACGAAACCCACCACCACCAGCACCAACAGCCATCACCTTCACCAACGCCCCTTTGCCACTACCACCTCCCCCGTACATGCGCGACCCTCCAAGTCCACCCTCTCCCTCGCGCGGTGTCACCATCACTAGCAGGCGCCCACCGTGCGCCACCTTCAAAAGACCGTGCCATCTCTAGCAACTCCCCTCTACGCATCCGCCTTCCCGCGCTCCACATGCGGCCAGCATCAAATCCAACACACAGCAGCAGCCGCCCCTTCTCCTCTGTGCGTCACACCTCCTCGGGCGGCCAGCAGACCGCATGCACGCGCCTAGCCGTGCACATGCAGCAGCAACCACCATTAAACACCCACTCCGCTACTACTCGACGTCGTTGGCTCTGGCCACCATTTGCCATGCTATCACCACCGCCGAGTAGCCCTCAGCCCACTCAACCTTCGGTGAGCTTCACGCCTCCAGCCGTGACCTCTTCTGTGCACGAGCTCAAGGGGAAGTTTTTCCCCTATTTTGGGACTTATTAGTTTTACATTCTTATGCCATTGCCAATGAGAGATTTTTCATATATTGGATATTCTATTATGGTAAATTTATGAGCAAATCCCTCTTATTCTTCATCATTACCATTCCAGCATATTAAGGCATTGATGATCTAATCTAAAAAGAATTTTGTCTTGATTTCTTGACAAAATTTATTGTGAACATTTGTTTTTGACACGTGCGAGTTTTAATAGGCAACTGCCTCCCTGTGGACACAACCCTCTCTCTCAAGTGGTTTATTTTAATTATTTTGTTAAGCGATTTTCCACCACTTTGATACTAAAACGACGCGTCATTTTATGTGTGGAACAACGAAAGCAAAAATCATCTTTTCACTAGTCAATCCACTATCATGTATCACTTGAACAAGAGTGGCACAATCTCTTACAAATCACTTCTCTTTAATTTACTATTAGAAGTCACAACAACCTCTGGAATCCCAATACAATGGATCCCAACAAATGAAATGAACAAAATAAATTGAATACAGAAATTAAACTTATGGAACCTCAAGGAATTAAAATATGCAAACCAAGTTTTCTTTTCAAAAGTGTAGATTGACGTGCTTTTGAAGAGCATAGAAGAATGAGCACGAAAGAATGAGGAAGAATTAGAGTGGAGGCACTTTTTCTCTTTGAAATGTTTTTCAAGGTGTTTTGAAATGAGGGGCATAAAGCCCTATTTATAGGTGAAAACGAAGCATTTTTGGAATGTTGAAAAATATCTTTCGATCCAAATTGATTGATCAATTTTTTATTTTAATCGATCAATTTTCATTTTGATCGATCAATTGATGATCAATCAAATATTTCATTGGTCGATCAATTGCGAGCAAATAGAATTTGACCGTTAGGCTAGTTTGCTCGATCAATCTTCATATTTTGATAGATCAATTGATTTGATCGATAAATTCTAATATTTTGGTCAATCAATACTGCATAAATGTTGATTTTACAACTTAAAAAATTGTGAAAACATTTTTGAGGTTCTGTATATAATTTCTAGACTCAAACACTTAAACTAAAAGATACATTGAGTTGATTTATGCGAGCGTTATCCTAAAGGATTAGTTCACAATAAAAAATAATTTTGTGCCATCAAAATAGAGGTCTTAGCAACCATCACAACTAACAACAATATAAAGAAGAACAAAAACTAAATTGGTTCTAAGATAACTATGTACTATAATAGGAAGAAACACAACCAAGACTATAATTGGGCGTGGTTGGGCCCAACACTGTCACCTCTGGCAGCCTGTGGAGCTAGTTGCTCAAGTCATTGATCTGGGTGCAAGTAGAGTAGGTGCAATGTCTTAAAATTTGGGTTCTAAGTCATTTTGGAGTGATCTGGGTCACTTGAAACCTATAGACACGTGTTTGGTTAAGTACAAGGTTAAATACCTCTTAAAACATTTAGAAACACATATTTCCAATCAAGCCCTAGTCAAACCTCAACAAAAGGGCACTATGTATGGTACCATTAGATTCCTCCCATCACAAGCTTTCCAACAATGCTTGTTTCATGCGAGTCTGGGGTGTATAGCTCAAGTTATGACCACAACAAGTGAAAAAGGACTTAAATGTAAGGTGAACCTAACCTAAGGGGTAAATTCAATAATTTTCTCAAAAAATCCTAAACCTATATCGAAATTAGGTCTATAAATATGACCTCTTGGGTTGGGGGTCCTCTTTACTTCCTAAACCTCTTAGATTGAGAGAGAAAGAGAGAGGAAAGATTTAAGATTTCAATTAGAAATCCCAAATCAGTTTCGTAGGGACCTTTTCACAATTTTGAAGAGTCCAGGCTTCCCCTCCACATTTTTCATGGAGGCAGCGGCGACTGCAGGTGTGGGCCATCCATTTTGGGGGTGAGCAGCAGATCAATGACATGTGTCACACGGAGGGAGGCACTGTGAGTGCGTGTTCATTTGAAAGGGAGAGCGCGGCAAGTGCTTGCAATTCCTGATCGACAACAAGTGGCATGCCCTGACGACTGCGGGTAGATAGGTAATTGCACAACAATCATAGGTCCTAATCTACCTGAATTAAGTTAGATCCTAGCTTAACTTAGGCATAATGCATACATAAGCATCATACATTGCATCATAGTTGATTTGTTAGTTTTGTAAATAACAATGCTATATTATGTTACAATTGAGAGGAAATAATAATTGCAAGTATTTGGGGCTGTGAATGACAAATCCAACCATACAAATCTTCTCAGAACAACGATGGGAGCCCAAGGCTTTCAAGATCATCTTGATCAGACTCCTGTAGCATCCTATGGAGTTCGCAAAAGAGCAAAGGCCAAGAGGCAAGGAGGTGGAAATTTGGACTCACACGGATGGATTCAGATCAACGATCACAGTCCAATGACGTAAAAATCATCTCGATCGGAGACCTACAGCATGATCTACAAAGGAGAGAAGATGGATGGCCATAATGGCGCCACATGGTGCCATCACAGTCACCCAAAAGCATCGCCCCAACCACTGAAGGAGTTTCCCCGCGCATATTGGGCCGTTGGAATGACATCCAATGACCACGATGCAGCCACATCATCGCTACAGCTACGTCTCATCAAGTTAGGATCATGCTCAGCCGTTGGATCTCCATCCAATGGCTAAGGGAAACCAAACAGGGTAAAGGAAACAATGCAATCTGCACACGTAGCGTAGCAGAGAACGCACTCGCACAAGAAGGAAAGGCGCACGATCGAATTACGGGACGCGCGAAATCGCGAAGGCGGTGGGGTGCGGGAGAAATCCGAGCGTCGGATCTTCAATCGATGACGATGGCGTGGATGCATGGCATGACGCGAAACGTCTAATCAAGTGGTGGATGATGCACGAGGTGACACGTGGTTATAACGTGCCACTACAAGTGCATCATAGAGGAGGTAATGTGTGTGATCTCAACCATCAATCTCCTAGATCGAACGACCAAAATCAAACGTGCACGCGCGTGCAATGAAATTCAAAGGCGGTGGGCGTGGCTCTTTTAAGCTGTTCGATCTTTAGATTAGATGACTAAGATTAAAGCACGAAGTGGGTGCTTTGAAGTTGCGAAGAGGCAGTGAGCGTGTGAGCCACAACCGTGAGATCGCGATCCAAGGGCGCTGAGCACGCCATGTGTCGGCATGAGGTTAAATCCGCGCATAAGAAGCGTGTTGGAGGTCTTTTTGAAGTGCGATCTGATTTGTTGATCTCCCGATTGACGAATCTGATCAATCTTAGGTTGTTGCATGGTTTGGAGGGTCAAATACTAGCTTTGCCCCTCTTTCTGACTATAAAAAGGACCCCAGGGGCCCCCTTATGAAGGCATCTCTTCTCTAACCCTCTCAAGACAACTCCCCAGATCCTCTCCTCCAGACCTCTTCTTCTCCAGCTCTCTCCCTCTTCCTCTAAAGCATTCACCAAGCCACCTTGGTGCACCACTGTTACTCTCCCCGACTTCTCCAAAAGGCCACCAAGGACCACCCTTGGTGCCCTTATTATGATAAATAGCTGTTTTTAATTCCTGCATTACATGTCCTAGTTTTAACACTAGAATTATTTGCAACTCATGATAAAACTCATTGCCCAATTCTCTTTATATATATTGTGATCAGTATTTAGTTAGTAGATCTAAATCAGTTTTGAAATCAAAGAGTTTTTTGCCTCCCTGAGTTTGACCGGGACTCACCAGTTTCGTTAAATTTTATTTGCTTCAATGTGTTTCGCGCTATACTACGTTGAATCATCTTTTAAATGGGATCTATGCCTTGAACAAATTGACACTGTTGCCAAGGAGGCACGACGATTGTTGATTAAGCAACTGATTTAGTGTATTTTTCTTTGATGTGTAGGCATGAAACATGAATTTGCGTACGCATCGAGTGCAGGTGAAGAAAATTAGATGCACATCAGTAGGAATTTAGACTAGGATTTGATTTAGCATTAGGAGAGGAGTTATTTGAAAAAAAAATTAGGATTTGTGAGGTAGTTAGGAGTTGCTTTGTATTTAAAAAAAGTTGCTATTATTATTTTTAGAAACTTTGTTAGAAATTGAATGAAAAATTGAAAATTCACTTAACGTGTTTCTAGTGGTCAAAAAATTTTGAAATTAAGACAGGTTCTAGATTTTCAAGTTATCTTTCCAACTTCACTATTCCCAGGAAAAAATTGATTTATGGATTTTTGAAAATTTTGTGGAGTACATAGGGGTCAAATAGATTGAAAATTGAGTTTTTCTGAACTTCAAAAATTGATTCTGACCAACACACAAATCTGATTGACTCAAAAATGATGGAGTTTGAAAGATAATCAAGTTAGCTTTCATTTTCATATTTTTCCTAAATTTTTGAATCACATTGGATACTATTTCCAACAATAAAACCAACATGAGGTCAAAATCTTAAATCTGACCCCCTATTAGTTAAAAATTCATAAATATTCATTGGAAATAGTAAAAATTCTAAAAAAATACTCTATGAAAGTCTTATTGGAAAAAGAATATTCTTGCCAATTTTCAAATCATTTAGATTCCAACTTTACCTGAGAGTATGTTTTTGATCAGTAGTCTACTATCTAAGAAAAACATAGAAGTGCATGAGCCTTGGGACCACATTAGACTAGCCTGGACTCAATCGAGACCAGTGGTTAGTCAATAAGCCGAGTCACCCTGTGGACCTATCATCATATATCAAATTGAAGAAAAAAGGTTAAAAATC
Organism: Thalassia testudinum; assembly: GCA_037157565.1. Taxonomy (NCBI): domain Eukaryota; kingdom Viridiplantae; phylum Streptophyta; class Magnoliopsida; order Alismatales; family Hydrocharitaceae; genus Thalassia; species Thalassia testudinum. The sequence goes on along the minus strand of JAZHRO010000025.1, from coordinate 52,537,326 downwards.
ACAAAAGCATATCAAATAACCTGCATTTATCCTGTAACTACTGGGTGATTTCAACCTCTTCTACCAAACCTGGTGACTAAGCCTGCAGGATAGTGTTAAACAACTGCGGCTAAGGGTTACAAAGGAATTGGAGGAAAAATTCAAAGGAAGAACCTTCCTCTTGTTCCCCTCGTAACCAGACTAGCCGGGTTAGCTTAAGAGGCGAGGATTGTCTTCAGTCGATTTCTCGACAAATTTTCTTCAATAATTTGAACCTGAACGAAACATCTGGTCATCTGAATATAAGGACCAATTTGATTGCAAGGCCTTTTCCTTGTTCTGTTACTAGTCCTTGTAACTGGTGTAAGGTTACTAAGACCCTTCTGGTGCCTTTTGACCATCTTGATCATGGACCCATTCTCTTTCTCATCTTACCATCATCAGGGTTCTCCTCCCAACCAAACTATGATCCCAACTTCTTATGGGTGGGAGACTACTCCTCATTATTCCTATACGCGTGCTCCTCAGGCTTGGGATATACCCACCTCATCCTCTTGGACATCCACACAGATCTTACAACCCTTAGAGGCACTCTCCATGTGGGATCAGGATCTCGTCATGATGACTGATTATCTTGACCAATCCCACCAAAAGAAAACTCCTACCCCTCACAAGAACTCCCATATCGCTGAACTGATCCAAATAGTCCAGGAATCAAAGGAGGTCAGAAAAAGGGAATCTGAGGACTTGAGAAAAATAATTCAGGATGAAAGACAAAGAACCCAAGACATCACCTCTAGGGGCCTTGAATTCAGTGAAAATGTGCCACAGGTGGATGATGAGCCACTCAAGGTTGAGGATTCGACCGCAACCTATAACTACACTGAACCCACCCACCACCCTTATGATTTTCCAGACCAAATCTATCATAACCCTCCATCTTCCTTGAGACTCGCATCTGAGACCACATCCACACAAATCACCACTAGGGAGCCGCCAATGGACTCACAACTACTTCTTAGATTGTAGCAAACAGTAACCAAGTACAAGGACATAGTTGTGAGATATCTACATCAAATCCAAATCACTACTAATCCAAGGCAGAGACAAACTTTGATTGCAACCGAAGAATCTTTGATGGAAGCCCTTAAAGAACAAGAATCCTTAGCTAGAATGAATCAACAAACTCGCACACTTCAAGACATACTCCTTTTGCATTACCAAGTTCAAATAAGCCTAGAGGATTTTAGGGAACTTGAGACTACTTTTAGGGATTCTTCAAGTCACACACCTGAAGTAGATGATGTTGATGTCTCAATAGGTGATGTTGAAATGAAAAAAGAGATAGATGAGGTGATCAAGAGACATGATCAAGGAATAACTCGAATGGACTCATCTGAGAGTCCCAATCGGGAAAGTGAAGAGGAAAGGGATGATACCCCCAACATTAATTTACAATTGTGGGAGACATATGCTGGAATCAAGGAAGAAAAGCAACCTATGGATCTAGATCTTGATGAAATCCTTGAGATGCAAACCTTTCATTTTGAGGAATCAGATAGTCGTGAGCTGGAATACGACTCCTTTATATTCAAGGATTCCCAAGGTGAGAATTCACAGGATGATTTAGATTTGGTTATCTTAAACAATCTGGGGGAATTAAAGCAAAGACATGTTGGATTCAATAAAAATCAAGAGATTTCTTCCTTGAACACCACTGGTCAGGCGCACCTAGGTAATTCAGAGATGATTTTGCCTAGGGATTTAGATAATCATAGGTGCCTTGATGAGTCTGGAGTTGACACGACTACTCAGAGAAACAAATTAGTTTTCACTCTGACATCTTGTGATTCGCACTTTTCTCCTCCCACCTACCAACGCGATGAAAGAAATCTGGAGGTTTCATTCTCTACTCTTGATTCTAATTTCCAATTATCAAAGGGTACTGTTGATGATTTATCAAGGGAAATGAAAATTCCATCGGAAGTACAAAATGGTGAGCAATCTAACACTTATGAAGGTGAAATACTAAGTACAAGGACTTGGGGACTTACTCATAATCCTAGTCAATCTAATGGATGGCTCGACTCAAAGATTGAGACAGATTCCGAGGAATCTGAGATTAGTACTAACGAGGATGAGATGATTTATGAGGAGGATTTTAGTGAACTTCCAATTGCACAAATACCTTCATACAACCTAGGGTCTAGGGGGAACTTGATTTTCGATTTTAATCACCGTTATGATGACCCTTATGATCTAGACTCTGATGCTGATTGGCATTTTGATTTTCATATCAATCCACTTTCTCAGAAATTGCTCATAGACTTTTGGAACGGAATCAATGAGCAGGATTGGCGTCATGACCCTCATTCCAATCTTCCTTCTTTCTTTGTCCTTGTTGCACACTTGACTATTGAGAGACTCTTTGGAATAAGGTTGCTTCATCAAGTAGTCCGCATGGGTGGACCACTATTTCTTGGAGCATACAAACACATCTTCCTTTTGATCTTGACCCACTCTCCTACAATCAATGATCCATCTGATGGAGTTTTGCCCAGCTGGAGGCGTTAAACTCAGAATATTAGGCAAAGCAGTTAAACTTAGCATTTAGGTATAGCATCTAGACTTAGCGTTTAGACATAACATCTATTTTATACATATCATATTCATTTTGGCATATTGTTCTCCATATTGTGAATTTCATGATTGTGATGGCATGAGTTGAATGATAAATCTGGAGCAACTCCAGGTGATTTCTATCCACTTACACCCTGCCTTATTTCATTTTCTCTTATTCATGCATGAGGACATGCAAGAACTTAGGCAGGGGGGTTAGTAAATATAAACTGAAAAATTTTTCTGCCAACACTTTAGGAAATATATCTTTATATCAAGAGGTTTTATTAGGGATTTATTCTTTAGTTGATTCCTGAACTTAGAATCCAATACAATTTCACACTTACACGTAGAATTTGTAATGGATCCACTGTGAAGACTGATAGACATCTTTAGTTTATTGAGAAGAATTAGGGAGTCAGGCGAACCATCTTCTAGTAGATCCACCGAATAATTGTGAGGTGAGAGTAGAGAGTCTACTGGTTCTCTAAGTCTAGTATGAGGAATCTTAATTTCTGGGTAATTGGATATTGATACTTGGAGTTAGGCATAGTTTTCGCTCTCAGTTCTTGTGTATAAGTTCTTTGTGGGAATCTTTGTGAGAGCCACCAAATAAGGCAAATACACAAAGAGTAGGTTCAAATAAAATTAAGACTACGGTGGATGGTCATGACTGTCCTTTACGGAATCCTCGGTTGAAAGAGGGTGTTAATATCAAGGTCAGAAATACGTTGTCCTATCCATTCCTTTCCCGGTGCCAAGAATAGGCACTTCCACCAAATAAGCCACCCGATATCCTCTTGAACATCCCTAATCTCGAACAATGCCCCGTGAATAAAAGTACGTATGTCATGTTGCATTGTGTTATATTGGTAGATATATATGAAAAAAAAGAATTAAAAGAAAAGAAGCTTTTGAAAAAAAAAGAAGACAAAAAAAGAATAAGTCTGGAAAGAAAAAGCGTCGAGTTTCATTTATTACATTTCTTGTCAAGCACATCGAGGCAACAATACCCATCAACCTCACAATCAACCAAATATAGCCTTGACCTACTTTTCCTATATTTCTAACTGCCTGAATACTGGTTGAGGATTTCTGACTTAGTTATAGGGTTATCAAAACTTAATTGAAGTGTAATGCCATGAGAGACCACCAAACATATTTACAAATTTGGTGAGATGTGAGCTCAAAAAAAAAAAATAAAGAGAGAAGAAAAGAATGAGTACAAGAACTTAAGAGAGCACAATTTTCCCGCCTCTCTCTAAGATGATTTATTTAATAATTTGGAAATTTAGATTCTGAAATACCAGTCCCTATATAGCACTAGAGAAGAGTGAGCCACCAAATACAAATTCATTTAACTCAGACATCTTCTACCTAAGTCAAAAAGCTGGGCTAAATCTAAAGGTTATTCTTTATCCCCGAGAGAAGAAGTTTGCCTATCCCAACAGAACCTTACTAAGGGTAAAGTACAAGCTTTAGATGTGGATTGACTTTTCACTTGGAGCCATTGTATAGGCTACAACACTACACTTTCATGATTATCTGGATTTCTAAATTTTGGATGAAAACAGAGGAAATAGATCTCTAGTCAAACTCTTGATAGAATGCATTTAGTCTTTTATTTGCTAGGGACTAGTAAGATTTAGGCATGGGGGTATGATTGTGTAGCAATCATAGGTCCTAATCTACATGAATTAAGTTAGAGCCTAGCTTAACTTAGGCATAATGCATACGTAAGCATCATACTTTGCATTATAGTTGATTTGTTAGCTTTGTAAATAATAATGCTATATTATGTTATAATTGAGAGGAAATAATAATTGCAGGTATTTCAAGGCTACGAATGACAAATCCAACCATATGGATCTACTCAGAATGACGACGGGAGCCCAACGCTTTCGAGATCATCTTGATCAGACTCCCATAGCATCTTATGGAGTTTGCGAAAGAGCAAAGTCCAAGAGGAAAGAAGGTGAAAATCTGGACCTCAGATGCCAAATCTAACTGCACGAATGGATCTGGACCAATGATCGCAGTCCAACAGTGCAAAAATCATCTCGATCGGAGACCTACAACATGATCTACAAAGAAGAGAAGATATACGACCACGATGACGCCACGTGGCGCCATCACAGCCACCCAAGAGCATCGTCGCAACCTCTGAAGGAGTTTCCCTATGCATATTGAGCCATTGGATCATCATCCAACGGCCACGATGTGGCCACACCACTGCTATAGCCGCACCTCATCAAGGAAGGATCACGCTCAACAGTTGGATGGGTAGCCAAGCAGTGTAAAGGAAACAATGCAATCCACGCGCATAGCGCAGCGGAGAATGCTCTCACGCAAGAATCAAAGGTGTGCAGTCGAATTGAGCGACGCGTGAAATTGCGAAGGCGGTGGGGCGCAGGCAAAATCTGAGTGTCAAATCTTCAATCGACAACGATGGCTTAGACGCGTGGCATGACGTGGAACGTTTGATTAGGTGGTGGATGACGCATGAGGTGACGTGTGGTTATAATGCACCGCTACACATTTATGATAGACGCAATAATGTGTTTGATCTCAGCCATCGATCTCCTCAACCGAATGGCTGAAATCAAATGCGCACGCGCACGATGAAATTCAAAGGTGGTGGGCACGGCTCTTTTAAGTTGTCCGATCTTTTGATCGGACGGTTGAGATTAAAGTGCTGAGTAGGCACTTTCAAGTTGCGAAGAGGTAGTGAGTGTGCGATCCACAACCATGCGATCACGATCCAAGGGTGCTGAGGGCACCACATGTCGGCACAAGGTTAAATCCATGCATAAGAAGCTCGTTGGAGGTCTTTTTGTAGCACGATCTGATCCATTGATCTCCCGATTGATGGATCTGATCAATCTGAGGTTGTTACACGGTTTAGAGGGTCAAATACTGGCTTTGCCCCTCATTTTGACTATGGAAAGGACCCTAAGGGCCCCCATATGAAGGCATCTCTTCTCCAACCCTCTCCAAACAACTCTCCAGATCCTTTCCTCTAGACCTCTTCTTCTCCAGCTCTCTCCATCTTCCTCTGAAGCATTCACCAAGCCACCTTGGTGCACCACTGCTACTCTCCTCGACCTCTCCAAAAGGCCACCAAGGACCCCCCTTGGTGCCATTATTCTGATAGATAGAAAGCTATTTTTAATTGTTGCATTACATGTCTTAGTTTTAACCCTAGCATTATTTGCAACTCATGATCAAACTCATTGCTCAATTCTCTTTATATATATTGTGATTAGTATTTAGTTAGTAGATCTAAATCAGTTTTGAAATCAAAGCATTTTCTGCCTCCCTGAGTTCGACTGGGACTCACCAATTTCGTTAAATTTTATTGCTTCGACATGTTTCACACTATACTACAACGAATCATCTTTTAAACACGATCTACACCTCAAACAATAGGCACGATCTGTGAGTGATCGTGCAAACCAACCGGTGCTCGACACATAGCGCAGGTGAGTTGATGATCGGGTTGCTTGGGTTGGTCAATCCAAGAGTGGTTCAGGACCCCTCTCATTCTTTCGAGCGATTTAAGGCCTTCCCGACCTCAAAATTTAACAATAAGATACTGTTGGAATTGTATTGACGCATACTACACGTTAGTATATTTTATTTTTAGTTTTTACCACTACATCCTTAATGGAAAATCAAAAACATGTATAAGAGGTTTCCCAATCTATTCTTGATGTCCTTGGTTCAAGTAGACTTCCCAATGCTTGCACGGATCACAAGGAGGGTCTGACATGCATTCCAAGACTTTTAATGCACAATCCATAGTCACTGACCCTCTAGTGACGATAGGTTTAGTAATCTACTTTTTTCTTACTTCTGTCTCGTTCCAAAGCAATCATGGACACATTTCGCGTGGTTCTTCGCATATCCCATGGTTTTTGGTATGAGTTTTCCTCTTTGCTAAGTTTGGATCCCTGTGAGAGTATGCATTCTATTTTTAGGTATTGTAACACAAACTAAATCGAAGTCGTATGATTATTGAATACTAAGATGTTAAAAGAACTTCGATTTACGTGAAACAAGTTCCATTGTGTTCGTTAATTGATAAACAATATGGGACCATTGTCATAAATTTGAAATTACTTGTAAATGGATAAGTTGGAGAATAATGTGAATGTCTAGTAATTCTAGCATTAATAAGAGTAATGGTTAGTATGGCTTCGTTTAGTAACAATTAATGATATAGTTATCTGAAATTGATTAAATAATCAATACGACGATTTAGTCAGGATTTAGAGGATGCATAACTGGTTCTAGCCCTGCTACTCACCCAATTTGGCTGTAGCTTTGGTCTTTTATACCAGTTACAAGCTGGTTTAGGGAGTTCCTAGCCTCCCTACGACTCTTTGGTTAATCTTAGTGGTCAACTAGGATAGCGGGATGCATGGCTCGAGGGCTGGAGTTGTTCTTTCTTGATCAGTGGGTAGGTCATTGGCTATCTGTGGTTCAGCGTGTGTTCACTCCACACGTTGTTGCTACCACCCTTTTTCGCTATGACCCCAGGGTGACGAATTGAGGTAACTTAGTGGGTATAAGCCAACTTCTAGGCCAAAAAGATGGCTTATACTTGTCTTGTGTCTTAATAAGTTACACAAGATCACCTCGTGCCCAAGGCATTGATTAATAGATTTTGGACTATAACAACTTGGGCTTATTATACTTAAAACTGAATAGGATAACAAAACAACTAAGAAATGAATAAATTGTGATTCAGTGACCTTTCCTGTTATTCTTGTTTACTACTATTTCCTGGTTGTGTTGACTTTACTCTACCCAGTTCTTACTAACGTACTTTTCTCGGGTTCCATACTCAGGTGTTGTTGAACAGCTGGGTGCAACTGCTACTATTGATCCATCTATTATGGAACCAAATCCTACTATAGGAGACTGTCCCTTCTTAGCATTGAGGCTCTTTAGTTCTTTACCTTTCTTTTGTTGTTAGGCTTTTATTTTCCTATCTTTTAGTGATTATACGTGAGCACTTGTTACTTTCCTACTTTTTGTGGTGGATTCTCCTTTATATTTGCGAGCACTTTATTTCTTTCATTTAATGCATTATGAATGAATGTTTGGCTATTGATATTCTATGACGGTGTGTTGGGTCACTGCAATCTTGTGGTTGGTTGTGCTTGTGGTAAGCACTCGATGACTTGGGTTTTGTCGATCGACGGGACTTGGGTCATTATAGATGGTATCAAAGCAAGGTCACCCCATGATGTAGACACATCCATTTAGGTTAAAATACCTATTTATGCATGTTCCTAAGCTTAGATTTACATTCCATATTATAAAAATTGCATAGCATGCATCATTCTGCATTTATAGTAGTTATATTTTAGGTTAATTACTTCCTTTTTGTGGTTAGGAGATAAAGAGAATTATTTTGGAGCCTTGAATTGACGACCCGACCGTACGGATCTGATCAGGAAGACAATCGGAGTCTAACGCCTCCGAAATCGCCTTGATCGGAGTCCCGTAGCACTATATGCAGTCCGAGGAAGATCAACGGCCAAGGGACCAGGTGACGCAATCTGGAGCTTCAACTAATAAATCTGACTGCACGGATGGATTCGAATCGACGATCGCAACCTAAGGGCTTGAAAACCGACTCAATCTGACCTCTATAGCAGCCCCTTCAAAGGAAAGAAGATGGACCGCCCAGGTCACGCCATGTGGTGCAACCCAGGCTGCCCATGCGCACACACGCGCCACCGCACGCACACAGCAACGCAGGTGCACTCGCGCGCCCAGAGGCATGCACGTACGCAGGCATAGCAGCGCAGCGTGCAAGGTAGCGACAGCGGCAACAGCAACGTGCGTGGGCGTGGGTCGTGTAGGTGCGCAGCAAGCATGCGCACATGACAAGGGTGCATGGAGAACACGCCAGCAGTGCGGTAGTGGGGGAGAGGGTTGCCGTGGGATCTTCAGCGACGTTTGCGGTGGATCTTCAACGACGTTTATGACCGTCACTAAATGTCTTATATACGAATTTGATTCTTTCTTCCATTATAGAAGGACCCCTACCCAACCAATTCTTCTTCATCTTTTCCTTTCTTCCTCTCACCACCTCCAAGGCTCTAGAGAGAGCTTGTCCCAAGCCCGAGATGCTCCTCTAGAGTAAAAAATCAAATATTTTCCCTCCTTTCATCCCCCTTCGTGGAGCATCCGGTAGCCATCCTCTCACCTACTTCAGGAAGTAGATCCTCGCCGCGACGTCGTCCTACCCCACCCTCCATCCTCCGACTCCATCCTCATTTGTCCTGCTCCTCACCACCTTCCTCCAGGCAACGTCAAAGCAAGTCATCCTCCAAGCGACCGTCGAGGGAGATTTTTCTCACCTATCTCTATTTTTATTGCTTTTGTAGTATAGTTTTCCCACTTTCCTAGTTGTAATAAATATTTGATTATAAAAATATATGATTGCTTCTCTCTCTGTTTCTGTCTCTCTCTTTTTATTTTGCAAGTAGATTTGCTAGAATTCATCGACCTAATTTCTTGCCCTATTAAAATACCAAAACAATAACAAAAGGTAAAAATGACAAAAAATGAAATAAAGCGAAATGTGTATCTTTCAAAACCAAACGTTCGCCTCCCCGTGTTCAACCCGGGACTCACTTTTCGAGTTTCAGTTATAAATTATATCTGATCAACTTATTTTCTCGTGAATGGAACTACGACGACGGGTTTTCCAAACTCGAACCCTTTACGCGACGAGATCCGAGGCGATCATTTTGGTGTCATTGCTGGGGAGGTAATGCTCTTTGGTTTTTTCACGTTTTCTCGCATTACTTACATATTTTCCTAACCTATCTTCTTCTTCGATTTATTGTCTTGCAGGAACCCGATCGAGGAGCCGAAGGCAGTAGATTAGAGTAAAGTGCAGGTAGAGACATTTGTAAGTTTTCCCTCACCACCCCCATCCTAGATTTCATTTCACCACATTAATAACTTAAACCCAAATCAACTTAGGTGTTTTTTATAAACCCTAGGATAGATCTGGTTGTTTGTTTGGCACCTCCACCCATCTCATCCCCGCATATATATATATATATATATATATATATATATATATATATATATATATATATATATATATATATGAAACTCTTCTCTTTTGGGATTTACTGAAAGTGACACACATTAAACACCCACAACTTTCGACTTAAGGCGCACTATTCCACTTTGATTCTACCATTTAACCGGGATCTGACCTGTGGACCCGGTACACTTCAACTCAATACACATAAGTGACTAGAAATCTGACTAGGTTAAACATCTGTGTGCCTTAACTAAGTAGTGCAACAGGCCAATTGATTGAGCTGTTTGGGCCGCACCACTGAAGATAAAAGTCATTCATCAATAGCTTGCCACTTAAGGTTAATCTTTAGGGCTGAACCAAGCACTTCACATTATTTTTGATTTCTAAAGGAATATATCATCACCAGTGCTTTCAAAACTTGGAGTGTTCTCTCGAACTTGACTGAATACACCTAAGATTAAACCGTAAAAGTTATTAAACAAGGTTAAACCCTAAAAGACACATCACAAATAACATTGTTTGCAAATCTTGGTTGTGCACGCATACACATTTGAATTGATCATTAATGGCACAACCCATTTAAAGGGCCCATCACATTCCAAGAGCACAATCATCCCAAGCCTAACTAAAACTGAGTAGACATTGGCCTTAAGGAGTGATTCGCTCTTCGAGGCTTAGACTAAGATTTTTTTCGATTAATCTGCTTCTGCTAGTCCATCTGATGTCTAGCTAGGGGAGTAGCATCAAATGACCGCGACTTGGGGGTACACTAGGAACCGGAGGAACAAGCCAAAGGAAGAACCTTCTCCCCAGCCCCTCCTTCTAACTGGTTGGATTGACTAGATAAAAGTAGACCAAATTTGGTTATAATCTCAAGACAAGTCCTAGGAGTCTGTAGGTCTTTAGGCTAACCCACCTAAGGACAAGGTTGATTGCTTGTATTGCAGGGCTCCTTTCTTTCTTCTGATTTCCCCTCCTATTCGACCATGTATCCTTCCACATCCTACACTCATTTCCCATCCTACTCTCCTACCACCACTTATACCCAAGATGGTTACTATCCTGACTCAACTTCTAATTACCCATCCATTAGCTGGGATAACTTTGATTGGGGATATGAATCCGGACCTCAGTGTCCAGGGTCTAAGCCTAGACAACAAGACTATGATTACTATCCTTCCTAGAGCTACAATGATTATAGATCTTCACCCTTTGATGATCAACCTAACCAGATCTACAACCATGAAGGATATGCTAATTATAACACTTACCCTCCCTAGTATTCCACTGAATATAGGTCGCCACCATTCTTTGAACAACCTGAAATGACCTACTATCAGGAAGGGACCAGAGAACCTCGATATCTTGACTCCCCTAGATATAACCCAAACCCACCCAAACCTAAATTGAACCATTCGGTTCAGGTGAACCAGATCCAAGACAGGGTGTTGGCTAACTTGAGGAACACCATACAATCTTTAGAAGCCCAGCCAACACCATGCACTGAAGCATTAGAGCCTATGATAAAAATGATTGATGAGCTGAATAGCTCTTTATTGGATTTGCTCCAAAATGTTAGAGATAGGGGCTTGGGTGAGTTTCTACTCGGGAAGTTGTCGAGGTTGAGGATGAAATTTGTGGTTGCCCTAGTCCAATCTTGGGATGATTCTGAAGATGAACCCCCTTCAGGAGAGCCAAGGTCTAAACCTGCTCAAGCGCCTGTTGGGAGGGATACATGTTCTGACATCGAGGATGACCAGGTTGGGCTAGAGCAACCCATTGAGGATGAACCAAGTTTCTCACCCAGGATCCCAAAGCCAGGGAATGATGAAAAATATGTCCCTTGGATCATGAAATAACATATGATTTTGAGACATATATAAATGAGGATCATGAATTCTTTGATTCTGAGGGTAAGGAATCTCTTAATGAAGTATCACTTGAGCTTAAGGAGAATTATTTTTGCGTGACTAACGGGCTCAAGGAGCATGACGAACCATTTGATAGCCCGTTCATTGAAGATTTGGATTCGGTTAGGGCTAACTTGGAGGATTCGAATCCTCATTTACTAGAAGATTCATTCAGTAGCCCCATTCCTCAACCACACCCTGAAGGGACTGATTTTGATTTGGAAATCATTGTACCCAAATCAATCATGTTTCAGCGATAAATATTGGACTTAGGTATTTTAGATGGGGTGTACAATGATCTGAAGGTCCTAGAAACCTTGATCTTGGAGGATAGGAAGTTGGAAATAAAAATCTAGGAAGCTACTTCTGAGGGAACTACGATTTTGGATCTAGGGGTTCCTATTGACCTGAAACCACCTACCTTTTACCAGGACCCTTACGATACCTTTGATGTGCAACCCAAGATTGGAATAACTTATTATTTTTTTGAGTTGAACGTTAAGTGGACATCTAAACCTAGTGAACAAAATCTACCTTTTGTCCGACACTTTAGTCTTGGGTTGCACACCACCAAACCGCAGACCCAGCCCCGAAAGCACAATAATCTTCGATTTTGGGTGATTTTCATCCAGAACTTGAGAATTACTCGACCCTGGGGCATGGGTCTGCACCACAACTTGGTCCACATCTGTGGACATCTTCTATTGGCGGGTCTAAGGATTAATCTTTTGATTTTGATTCTGACCCGCACTTTTGAATTCTCCATTTCTTCCTTGTATGTATTTTATGCCTAGATAAAGGCATTAAACTTAGGGCATGTGTATACTCTCTTCTCTCTGTGGAGCTTACCAGATTTTCACGAAATTCAGGCGATATTCTGTTTACTCCGCCCTTTTCATGTCTTTATTTTTATAATGAGGACATTGCATCATTTAGGCATGGGGGGTGGATAATTAATTCCTGAAATCATTTTGTTAACTCCGTAGAATTTCTTTTAGTTTCTTAAAAATAATGAAAATTCAAAAAGAAAATAAAAAAAGAAATTAGGAGAAGAGAACTTAGGCTTTTGGGAGTTATTAACTTTAGGAAATGATACGATAGGACCTGAACACTTAGACTCTTCAGATTTTTGGACTTAATTAGCTCAGGTGTCCAGACGAATGTGGACTTAGCCTCGAGTCCTCGTCAAATAATTTTACTTTAATTTAGTGAATAAATTGGGATGATAAGTACATGACTTATCAATCTGACCTCTGATTTGAGGGAATTTTAAGTCTAAGCATCTACACACTATTTGCACTGACTTACTTTTCAGTGGTTTCTTCGGAAATTGGGTAGCTAATGAACTTTCTAGGATAGTATGGCTGGCAAGTTGTCGTGGGTAACAACCCATTGGCCGGTTGTCAAGAGCCCAGCTACTTGACCACACTTATTCTACTGCTTTTAGGTAAATCTTATATCAGAGATGCCCCCTACTTAGAAAAAGAAAAAAATGGTACTCAAAAGAAAAAAAAACAAAAATAAAAGAAAAGAAAAAGAAGAAAAAATAGAAAAATAAACCACACTTCACCTCACGAGTATAGTTGGCAAGTTGCCATGGGTAACAGCTCATTGACCGATTGTCTAGAGCCCAGCTCACAAAAATGTACAAATAATTCCCATAACACTTAGGGAAGAAGTAGGGAAGTAGAATAATCCGGGGAGATATACACCGGGTTCACCCTTGTGTTGACCCCATAAAAAATTTAAAAGTAGGGAGAAAGATACCGTTCGGAAAGATAAACCTTTAGGCAGAAATCTTTAAGGTCACCTAAGGTCGTAGAAACCCGAAGTCCATTTTACAGCCCCCTAATGAGTCTATCACCCTTTCACAAGATGCTTAGCACTTAGAGTCCTTTTCGAGTCTTGGGCGGGTCGGGTAGCCGTAAAAAGTTATCCCGAAACTCTCAAACTCCAAAAGTCCAAAAAAATTAGAAAAGAAGAAAAACGAAAAATGTATCTTCCCTTTTCAAATAAGGCGAGGACTTGGGCAGTCTACATTCAGGTAGACACTCAGATACTACTGAGTTTTCATAATTTAGGTCCTTAGTTGAAATTTTCTATTGTTAATAAATGACTTAGGCCTAAGCGATCGAGTCATAATTCTATTTTTATACATAACATGTAGTTTAATTTTGCTAGGGACTAGCAAAAGATAGTCATGGGGGTATGATGTAGACACATCCATTTAGGTTAAAATTCCTATTTATGCATGTTCCTAGGCTTAGATTTGCATTCCATATTATAAATATTGCATAGCATGCATCATTCTGCATTTAGAGTAGTTGTGTATATTTTAGGCTAATTACGTCCTTTTTGTGGTCAGGGGAGAGAGATTTATTTTGGAGCCTCAAATTAATGATCCGACCAAACGGATCTGATCACGATGAAGATTGGAGTCCAATGCCTCCAAAATCGCCTTGATCGGAGTCTAGTAGCACTATATGCAGTTCGAGGAAGATCAATGGCCAAGGGACTAGGTGATGCAATCTAGAGCTTCAAATGATAAATCCAACCGCATGGATAGATTCAAGTCGACAATCGTAGCCCAACAGTGCAAAAATCGACTCAATCCGACCTCTGTAGCAGCTCGTACAAAGGAAAGAAGATGGACAGCCCAGGTCGCGCCACATGGCCAACCCAGGCCGCCCATGCCCACACAGGCACCACCGCACACGCACAGCAGTGCGAGTGCACGCATGCGTGCGGAGGCATGCACCCATGCAGGTGCAGTAGCACAACGCGCAAGGTAGCAGCAGTGGGAGCGAGCGTGAGGTGCGTAGGTGCGTAGCACATGTGCGCGCGTGACAAGGGCACATGGAGTGCACGGCAGTGGTGCGGTAGCAGAGGCACGTGATGCGCACGCTAGCGAGGCCGAGGGTTGGTGTGGGATCCTCAGTGACGCTTGCGATGGATCTTCAACGACGTTTATGACCGTCACTAAATGTCCTGTATACGAATTTGATTCTTTCCTCAACTATAAAAGGACCCCTACCCCTCCCATTTTCTTCATCTCTTCCTTTCTTCCTCTCACCACCTCCAAGGCTCTAGAGAGAGCTTGTCCCAAGCCCGGGATGCTCCTCTAGTGTAGAAGTCAAATATTTTTTCCACCTCTCATCCCCCTTCGTGGAGCATCCCGTGGCCGTCTTCTCACCTCCCTTGGGGAAGAAGATCGTCACCATGATGCCATCCTACCCTGCCCTCCGTCCTTCAGCTCAGTCCTTGTTCGTTCCACTCCTCACCACCTTCCTCCAGGCGACGTCAGAGCGAGTCATCCTCCGAGCAACCGTCGAGCGAGATTCTCTCACCTATATCTCTCTTTTTGCTTTTGTAGTGTAATCTTTTCTGCTTTCTTAGTTGTAAAAAACATTTGCTTCAGAAATATACGTGATTATTTATCTCTCTCTTATATTTTGCAAGTAGATTACTTAGATAAGAATTCATTGACCTGATCTCTTACTTGCTAAAATAACAAAAAAATTAGAAAAGATAAAAATGATAAAACAAATAAAAAGCAAAACGCAGATTTTCAAAACCAAACGTTCGCCTCCTTGTGTTCGACCCGAGATTCACTTTTAGAGTTTCGGTTATAAATTTTATTTGATTGATGGATTTTCTCACGAATCGAATTACGACGATGGGTTTTCCAAACTCGAACCCTTTACGCGACGAGATTTGACGTGATCACCCCACTGGTCATAGAATGGTTCGAAAAAGCCATATGTATACTCACAATATGTTAAATGATGGGTACCCATCCGCTACTTGATGGGAAACTCAATTCACATGATTTTCTGCATACTCTAGTCTTACTACGAATTTGTGATCGCTGACTTTGAAATTTCCACCATGTAGAGGGAGATGGCTTTGCATAGGACTAGGCAAGTTAGTGCTACTAGACTAATAGTGATTGGTAGGTTGATCCCCCTCGACAGGCTCCAGACTTGGTTGCTCAATTCCAGGCCTTCACAGAGACCTTCTTCAAGATGTTGGAGCAAAGACTACCTCCTAAGTTGCAAGATGGGGGAGGGGAAGGTAGTGAGTAGGAGCAACACTCGATTCCAAGTGTATGCATACCTCCTCATGAGGAAAGCGGGGAGAACCATGAGCCTCCTCCACCGAAGGACGAACTAGTGGACCCTTTGCATTAGTACCGATAGATTTTCATTGAGTTCCGGAAGTTGAAGCCCCTAACCTTCAAAGGGGATGAGGACTTGACGGAAGTAGAGGACTGGATACAACAGATCAAGAAGGCCTTCAATACGATCCACCCACCAGAGGACTGCAGGGTGCCCTCCACGAACTTTCAGTTGACCAGTGGGCTCACTGCTAGTAGGTGCCTATACGCGAGCAGTGTAAGATTTTGCTAAGGCAGAGTTAGTATAAGATGATAAGATTGCAAAGTTACGCATTTTGAAAACACGTCATTATAGCTTGAATTGCCCGTAGCACTAATACATTTAAATTTAATCACGAAACTCGAAATGGATTAGATTGAGGGAGTCCCGGTCGATCCAACGAGGAGGCTTAGATGAGATTTGAACCTTGAATGCCTTAAGTGAGTTCCTTTATTCTATTTTTGCGATTTTTATCTTTTCCATTTTTTTTCTTCTTTTCTTACAAAAAAGAAACGAAACCTAAGACTAACTAAAATGCCTATCTTTGTGTGATTTTTGTTTAATGATAAAGAGGAAAGAAAACTAGCTACACTTTATGAGACAATGTCAAGGAAGGTGATTACGACAACTAAGTAATATGCACGGTGGATGTTTTGAGTTAAGTGAGGGAAATGGCTAGAACCATAGGTAGTGGTGAGGGTAATAGGAATGACTATGACTAAGCAATAGGGCATGGTAATTTTTTTTCTCTTTTTTTTATATCTATATTTTTTTGGTTTTTTTTTTTACCAAGGCAAAGACAAGCGGGGATTCTTTACAAGCACCAACTAAACAAATACAAGAGTACTTTTACAACTATCATAATTTTTTTTGTGATTCTTTCTTTTTTCTTTTGCTTTTGACTAAGGAAGGGGCACACAAGTAAACAACTTAACTCAAACTTTTATTTCACACAAAAACATATTACAACGTAGAACACAACTTGAAAAGAAAAACAACTTCATTACAGTAAAGTGTGGTAAAAACCACTTATATGAAAACACACTTTTACAACACATTCTACTCACTCCAAAGCACAATAAATGGATACAACGATGGAGATATAGTTAACACGTTGGCGGTAGTTTGCGAAAAGTTTCACAGGGAAAGCGGGAAATGGTAGTGGTCATGTAATGGTGATGATGATAGGGGTGAAGACAATAATGTAGTAAGCCATCTAGTGTAAGATGTAGTGCTCAAAGTCCCTAATATGGTTTAAGGTAAGGGGTTCGGTGATGTTGGTTATGAGGTGTGTGTTGGTCCTAAGGTTTGTGGTTATAACTATGGCAGAGGTTAGGGTAATGGATATAAATACTCTATAGTAGGAGGTGACCCAAGTGTGCTCTTTAGAGGTGCTCTCTATCGAATCTACTTGGTGTGCATGATAGTATGGAGATGGGATGGTCATATAATGGTGGTGTATAAGGTAATGGGTGTAGTAAGATGGCTTGCTACTATGTAGTGCACGTGTGAGTGGAAGAGTGGAGGAGTGTGTGTGCAAGTGAAGTGGTGTGAGGTAGTGATGGCAATAGTAATGGTGGTGGCGTGGAGAGTGGTGGTGTGAGTGAGTGATGGAAGTGAATGGTGGTGTGTGAGAGCAAGTGAGTGAGAGTGTGTGTAGCAACTTAGAAAGCAAGCAAAGTAAAAGCAAAAGCAAGTATTAAAATGCTTGAATATGAAATCTACTCTACTAGCAAGGAAATTAAAAAGCAAGGAATGTAAAGAGAAACTAACTAAAGTGCAAGTAAAGTGAGTAGCAAGTAAGAAAATACTAAGCTAACAAAGAAACTAAAAAGAGAATGGGGAAAGAAGATAGGTGTCTCTTCCAATAGGGGCACAAGGCCTATTGGAGGAGGAAGAGGATCCTGGCTTGAAGCCTACCTTTTCTTCACCTAGAAAATCCAAAATGAAGTGGGCACAAGCTAGCCATTGGCCAAGGATTAGGAGCTTAACATGGAGCTCATAAGGAGGATGATAGTGTGCATGGAGATGAAGATGGAGAGGATAGTGGAGGAGGGGGGACATGCACTCTTGGTATGGGGGGCATTTTATAGAGTGTTGTGTTGGTTGTGATGTTCTTATGGTGTAGGTTTAGGAGGGTTACTTTAGGGTGCAACATAAGAATAGAAGCTTCTATTCTAAGGTGCAAAATAGGATGACGGTATAGTAAAAGTGATGTCAAGGCAATGGATATGGGCACATGGGCGTTAGATAAGGTGTGGGTTAGGTCGGGATTAGGTGGGCTTTAATAGGTGCATTAGGGCTAAACAAACTAGGGTTAGGTGGGTTTAGATTAGTTGGGTGTTTGGGCTTTAAAAGTGATGTGGGCATGTTTGTGCTAGAATGGGCCTAGAGAAAATTAATTAAATACCATTATATAATAGCTACTACTAGGTCCACATAGGTGTAAATAAAATAGGAAAAATATGAATAGCTATAGTAAAAATGTGTACAAGTATTATGCATGTGTAAAATTATGTATGAAAGTATAAATGAACATGAAATTACAATTTATGTGTGTGCACATGTGTGAGTGGGGTGTATTGGTGTTTATGTGTGTTGGGTTAATTTGGAGGTGAGTAGGTTTGCATGGTTTTGCGTAGGTTTGTCCTGAATTCTCATGCGCCTGTGTTCTACTCCCTTGCTGGCTTCCAGTCTTGTCCTTAGATGCGTCCATTATTCCAATTTTGCTCCTAGATTATGGCCCTTCAAACATAAAATGACAATATTACTAGTTGGACCATAAATTGATGGAATTAGGCTAAAATGTACAGAGGCAAGTATGCATGCAATGCATGTAGTGAGTGCTCTATTTACAGGATGTGAGCTATGTTGTTAGCTTAATTTAGTCAAATTAGGACCCATGATTGATATGCAATCAAGTAGGAGAGCACTTAGGTAGAGTCCTGAGGTTGCATCCTCAAGCTCTTCAGGACTTGGCAAGACCAGAGGAGGCTCAAGTTTCATAATCTGAGGTAGAGCTCAATGATTGTTAGCGAATATTAGACCCGTTTCATCGAGCTCTCGCACTTTGAGCCGACTGCAGTGGCCTCTAAAGCTGACAAGTGCTGGAAGTTCATTCAGGGACTTTGGCCAAAGATACGGAAGTACATGAACTCGCTTTTGTTGGACACTTTCACCCAGGTGGTAGACATAGCCATGAAGTATGAGCAAGGCGACGTTGAGACCTACAAGAGCTTCGTTGGAGGATTCGGGTAGAGGTCAAATTTTTGAACCACTTCCAGAAAAGGAGGGATCAGAGGTACCACCACCTGTACCTCGATCCCCTCAGCAGCAGGCACTGACCTCGACCTCAGGATACACCCACCTCATCCCACTACGCCGACATAGACTTAGGGGATCACAGGACAGGCACAATCAGGACTTGAGCAGCGATCTTACTACACGTGTGGTCAGCAGGGTCACATTAGGAAGGACTGCCCAACCAAGATGGGGACTTAGGGCGAGGTGTGTTTCAACTAGAATGGGGGAGTAGCTTAGACTTATCAGACTCGTGGTGGAGGCTCCAAGCAATTCTGAGGAGTTATGGCCACCCGGGGACAGAAGATTACTAAGAGTGGGGCCAGTTCTTCTACACCTTCGCCTATGGGGCGAGTGTATGCCCTATCTTTGAGGGATGCGCAGGCTTTGCCATCAGTTGTGGTAGGTATGGTGACGATTAACCACCGGTTGGTTTTCACTTTGTTTAATTTTGGCGCATCCCATTCATTTATGTCCCCTGAGTTTTTTGCAAAACTTAAGAAACAACCAATGCTACTAGATGAATCGTTGCTCATCAAGGGTCCAGCAAGGCAGTTATGGGTAGCTGAGACAGTGTTTAGAGACTGCAAAGTGGGCATCGAGGGCTACTTCTAGAGTTGACCTGATGGAAATCAAGATGGTGGACTTTGATGCCATTCTTGGTATGGATTGGTTGTCAGGGCACCACGCATCGATCGATTGTTTTGAGAAGAAGAATGCCTTCTCAATTCTAGGAGTACCACAGTTTGAGTTTCACGGCAGATCCAAGAGCAAACCAGTTAGATGTATCTCAGCCCTGCAGGCAGCAAGATTATTGAAGGGGTGTAGCGGATACTTCGCCTACGTATTTGCAACCCCAGGAAAGAAGCAGGAGTTGGGGGTGTGATGAGATGTGGCTTATCATAGCTAAAATGCCAAAGTTAAGATAGAAACCAGGTTAAAACACTATCAATTAACACAATAAAAGGGTTTTAAGTGTGGAAATATTGGAAAATGACCTAAAACACCAATGTTGTGCTAAAAATGCATAATTAGGTCACTTTTAAGAGATTTTGTACCTAAGTATATAAATGATTTAAATGCCAATTGAACACAAAATGAGCATAAATTCACAAATCAATGATTGGATTATCTTTTAAAATGTTCAATTATTATGCCATAAAAATTACATTGCATTTTAACCTCATTAGGATCTTACATGTAGTGGTTTACATCTAGGCCCTTATTACATACTCAAGCATTTACATTTTATTTACTTAAAAGAGGTCAAGGACTTTTCGCCAAGCCATTAGGGACTGGTCAGTTATAGTTCTTATCACTTGTGGCTGGTGTGCAAAATGCACACCGTTTCGCACCTTGGGCCAAAGGTGCAAAAGCACCAACATACCTATAGATGCAAGTAGAGGCATTGTTCATCCATGATGAGCTTAGCATTCAGCCACCGTCCATGTCACTTGCTCTGATCCTACGGTGGATCTCCCACCAACCTACTGGAGCCGCCGTGACCAGCTTCGCAACCATTCCCAGATCATATCCAACGCTCACATTTCATCCTAATCTTTTCCCGCACCCTCAACTCTCATCTCTATCATTGATCCTAAACAACCTTCACCTTTGATCTTCGGTCACCAAAGTCCCCATAGCCTATTTAAGGAGCAACCCATCAACTTGAGCTCCTTTACTAGCTCCCCTCTACTATCTCAACTTGGTCGTTCTTCCCCTCCAGCTCTTCTTCCCTTTTTTCCATGGCCGGTGACAGAGGTCATGTATGTCCCTCCATTCCTTGTCAATAAGGCTCATGTAATGCCTGAGGACAACCCAAGAGCTTCACTAGTGAGCTCTTCATCGCTGGAGTACTCCCTCAATTCGTTACTGTAGCCACCAGCTGTGAATCTTATAAGCTCCGTTCTTCTGATAGATTAGGATTTATGGATTTCTAGATTAGAATTATCACTTTTGTAGCTTAATTAGATAGTTTAGATTAGGATTTATCATTTGATTGCCTTAGATTAGGAGTAGATTATCTCAGTTCTAAATCTCTATAACGTCGCCATCTCTGATCAATTCAGATCAGAGACGTGTTTTTTCACCTTCATCACAATCCATTGAACTCCCCTCACATTCCATCATCACGTTCATTTGCATCCTTGAATGTTTTAATCACTGATCATCTCACTCCATCAGAGCCACTGTGGATCTAAAGTTCTCTAGCTTCTAGATCCACGGTGTGCTCCAATTCACTAGAGGGCTATCCCATTCGCTCCATATGTTCATAATAGTTGTCCCCATGTTTAGAATTAGATTGATTTAATCGATTGAATCAGATTTGGTTTTCACAATGAATTGAAGAATTTCTTGAACAATTGAGTTTTAATTTGTTTCAATTGATCCAATTGAGCTTATAAGTGTGTAATTGAATTTAATGTGATGGGATAGAGATATTTTGATTGGATTTTTATAGCATGATTCATTCGTGCCCAAATTTCAACTTAGTTCCTGATTTCTTCATCACCTGAGGTAGCTGATGCCTATGAATTCAATGCACTAAAATGAGGCATTAGTAATCACCTAATGGTGTTCTAAGCATCACCTAGAGTTCCTGAACACTACAGAATAGTGTGCGAGAATCCTAGTTGATCATATCAACTGGGTGAGCACACATCAACAGCCCACCTGGGCAACATTGTATTTTGATCTTAATTTTATTAATTTGCACTTCAAAGTATGAATGAGATTTGAGATGATTTCAGGAAGGTCTAATACTCAATTCCAGATTGTTTCAATGTGTAATTTGATCTTTCATCTTTACGTTGTCGATAGGGAAAAATGGGGATCAGATTAGGGTTTCCTTGATCCTTTGACCTTGAGATTGATTTTCATTTAGTTTTATACTCCTTAGAGATGAAATGCAATGATTGAGATTCAAGTTTACTTGGCTTAAGCATGATTTGGGCTTTTCAAGTGATAATCCTCAGTTTCTAGGTATATATGGGAATTTTGAGGGTTATATTCAGTTTGTGGTGCGTTAAAGAATTTTTGAAGTGATTTCTTGTACTTAATCAATGAGTTAGATGATTTCAAATAACTTCTAACCAATGAACTGATTTTGAGAAGTTTCAGTAGCACCAATCGCTCTATCTGAATGAAAGTTCTAGCAAAAATTTCTAAACAAGAATTCCAAATGTTTTTGGGATAGTTCGAGAGGTTCACTAATTTTTTTGGATTATAGTGTAAGTACCTTTGTTTTGATGCACCAAAATTATGCTTATTGCTAGACTAACATTTCAGGACTATCTCAGAATAAAGCGTCTTTCAAGTCAAGCGCAGATAGTTGCTGATGTGTCTTTTTATCTTTATTTGAGTCTAGGACATTATTGTAAGGAACCTCAAATAAAATTCAAAAATGGATTTTCACGTATCTTTTCAAAATGAAGTTTTTAGGGTTATTGATCGACCAACCAACTTCATTAATCGATCAAATAAGCCCATTTTAGGAAGTTGATAAATGTCCTTTTGATCAACTAGTCAAGTAAATTGACCGATCAATTCATGATCGACCAACCACCTTAATTGATAAATCAATTTAATTTCCTATTCAGGTAAAACTTTTAGTGTAAATAAAGGTTGTACGCAACCCCTCTTTTCATAACTTTAAAAGAGAAATACCATTCAAAAAGTAGAGCTTCTTGTGCTTATTCCAAAAGCCTTCGCACCCCATTCTTCACATTCTTCAAAAGCACGACATCTCGAACCTCTGCGAAAAATTCAGTTTGATCTTTTATTGATGTTCCATAGAAGTTTTTTCTGTTATTCTATCTTGTTGCCTTGATTTTCGGATCCCAAGGTTGTTGGGAAGTTCCGTGGTTGTTGTTTTTGCTTCTCTTTAGAGTAGAAAGAGAAGTGGTTGTAAGAGGTTGTTGATGTAAACATGTTTAAATCACATAAACCATCGATTTTTGCGTGTTCTTAGACATAGAGTTGCATCATATATTATAAATATTGCGTAACATGCATCATCTTACATTTAGGTTAGGTTGTATAAAGTTTAGGTTAATTTCCCCTTTTTGTGGTCAGCAAATAGGTCAATATCTTATCAGGGCTCAAATTGAAGATCCAACCATACGGATCTGATCAGGGCAACTATTGGAGTTCAACAACTCCAAGATCGCCTCGATCGGACTTCCGTAGCATCAAATGCAGTCTTAGAAAGATAAGAGGTCAAGAGGCCAAGATGGTGTAAATCCATACATCAAATGACAAATCCTACCACACAGATGGGTTTGGATCGACGATCGCAGCCCAACGATGCGAAAATCGATCCAATCCGACATCCATGGCACTATCTACAACTCACAAAAGATGGATAGCCAAGATAGCGCCACGTGGTGCCATCCCAGCCACCCAACGCACACCAAGGCCTCTCGCTCCACCTCACCAAGAGAACTTCAACGCTTGATCTCGACCGTTGGATGAAGATCGAACGGTCGAGATCGGTTGAGCACAAAAGCGTCCGCGTGCCTCAAAAGCGCATAGCGCAGCAGTTAAGGTGCTGCGTGAGCATTGAGTGTGTGTTCGATTGGTGGCGCTGCGCTTTCCTTATCGCGAACGAGCGTGAAATCCAGCCATTCGATCGAGCACCAACGGCACAGATCAACCGATCAGCCAAACACGCGATTGGATGCTGAAGTTAACACCCGATCTGACGCACAGGTGCGCGACGAAGGCAAGGCCGAGATCGATTTTAAGCCATCTGATCTCGCGATTGGACAACTAATATTGCGTGTTCGTGGATGTGCATTTTGAGTGCTTAAGAGGAGGGGGCAGCACGTGCGCACGTCCTTCAGCAACGTGGGGTCTTTACTGACACTTAAATCCGTCACCAAAGACCCCCCATTTAATGTTTTAAGATTAAATGACCTATTTGCCCATTCAAACTTCACCTATAAATAGCCCTATGACCCCACACTTTCATCATCCCTTACTCTCGTCTCTCACCCCCTCCAAAGTTCTAAGAGCTTGTCCCAAGCCTGGGATGCTCCATTAGAGTTAAAAATATAATTTTTCCACCTTCTCATCCCCTTCGTGGAGCATTCCACGGTGGTCCCCTCACTGCCGTTCGGGAAGTAGATCCTGCTACAACGTCATCCTGTCCCGTTCTCTGTCATCCCTCATCGTTCTCCTTCGTTCCGCATCTCACCACCTTCGTTCGGGTGCTCCATCGTTGCGGCTCATCCTCCAAGCAGCCATCGAAGAGGATAACTTCTCTCCACCTTCTTTTACAGCTTTCTAGTGAAGATTTCCTACTTTCTAGTGTAGCGAGTAGTTGTAGCAAGTAGTTGTAATGAACATTGCTCTATGGTAATGAAATCTGTGTTTATGCTATCTTTGTTTTCTCTTTATTTGTAATATTCTCTCTTTCTTCTATTATTTATTTTTTAAGTAGATAGCTAGTTTAGATTCAATTCGACTGGCTAATTTGCTTCGTGACAAATAAAACAAATGCGATTTTTAATCAAACGTCCACCTCCCTGTGTTTGACCTAGAGTTCTTTTCAAGTTTTGGTTAAATTTATCTGTTGATGATTTTTTCTCACAAATCGCACTACAACGACGGGTTTTCCAAAACTCAACTTCATTTGCGTAGATTTTCCGACACAACATTTTGGCACCGTCGCCAAGGAGGCGACGCTCTTTGATTTTTCACGTTTTCCCGCCTTTCTTATCTTTTACCGCACTTCTCCTTTCTTATTGTGATTGCAGGTACTCTCTCAAGACGGGCAAAAGTGGTAGATTAAAGTAAAGTGCTATTGAAGGGTCTATAAGTTTACCCCCACCTCCCCACCCACTAGATTTCATTCCACCATGTAATAACACAAACAAAAATCAACCTAAGTGTTCTTATAAACTCTAAGGTTAGTTTTTCATTGTTTGTTTGTCACCTTCACCCACCTCATCCTCCACATATAAAAGAAAAATTAAAAAAAAAAAATCTCACAGAGGTGCACAACCTCTTCTGATTTTCAAAGTCAACCAGTAAATCGATCTTTAGGACAGTACACTCATCAACAAATAATTGAGTAGAAATCAGATTAGGTAATCACTTGTGTGCCTAACTAAGTGGTGCATCAAATCAATTGTTTGAGTTGTTTGGGTCGCACCATTCAACTAAAATCAACTCATCAAGTAGCTGCCACATAGGTTCAACTTGTAGGGATTTACCAAGCACTCCACATTCTTTTTAAGATTTAAAGGAGAACATCTTCACTTGTGCTTTCAAAACTTGGTGTGCCAACTGAACTTGATTGAATACACCTAAAGTTGAATCCTAAAAGCTACTAAGCAAGATTTAAACCCTAAAATTCACTGCATCCAAAAATAATCTTGCTTGAAAATCATTGGTTGTGCACGCACACACATTTCAATCAATCATTAAGGGCACAACCCAGATAAAGGACCCATCACATTCCAAAGCACATTCAAACCTAACACTAATTAAAAAAGAGTAGACATTAGCTTTAAGGATTGGACTCTCTCTTCGGAGCCTAGACCGAGATTATTTTCGATTAGTCTATTTTTACCGTTCAATCTGATGTCTAGCTAGGGGAATAGAATCAAACGATCGCAGTTGGGGGTACACTAGGAACCGGAGGTGCAAGCCAAAGGAAGAACCTTCTCCCAAGTCCCTCTCTCTAACTAGTTGGATTGACCAGAAAGAAGTAGATCAAATCATTTCTTTATCTCAAGATGGGTTCTGGGAGTCTATAGGTCTTTAGGCTAGCCCACTTAAGGACAGGTTTGATTATTTGTATTGCAGGGTACCTTTCTTCCTCCCGTTCTATTATGAATCCTTCCATATCCTATTCACACTTCCACCCCTACCCTCCTACCACTACTTATTCCTAAAATGATTATTATTCCAACTAAACTTATTCTCATCCATCTTCTAGTTGGGATAATCCTGATTGGGGATACAGTTCCGGACCTCTGTGTTCAGGGTCTAACCCTGGATACCATGATCTTGATTCTTATCCTTCTCCCAGCTACATCGATTATAGATCACCGCCCTCATTTGGACAACCTAATATGATCTATAATCAAGAAGGATATGCTAATCCTTACCTGTCCCCAGATTACAATGCATATAGGTCACCACCCCTCTTTGAATAACCTGACCTATTATCAGGAAGAGTATCAAGAACCTCAATTTGTTAACTCCCCTACACTGAACCCAAACCCGCCCAACCCTAGCCCAAACCATTTGGTTCAGGTGAACCAGGTCCAAGATAAGGTGTTGGCTAACTTAAGGAATACCATTCAATCTTTAGAAGCTCAGCCAACACCTTGCACTGAAGAATTGGAGCTCCTTATTAAAATGATTGACGATCTTAACAAGTATCTGTTGGATTGGCTCCAGGATTTTTAAGGATAAGGGCCCGGGTAAGTTTTTACATGGGAAGTTATCTAAATTAAAAATGAGATTTGTGATTGCTTTAGTCCAATCTTGGGAGGATTCTGAGGATGAACCTCTAACGGGAGAGCCGATGTCAGAATCCGCTTAGGCACCTGTAGGGGGGACACGTTTTACGAGACCAGGGTCGACCAGGTTGTTCTAGAGCAATCAAATAAGGATGATTTATTTCCTCACCTGAGATTCCTGAGCTAGGGAATGAGGAAACGTATGCCTCTATGAATCAGAAAGTGATTGATTTTGAGACATACATCAATGCGAATTTAGATTTCTTTGATTCTGAAGGTGAAGAATCATTATGTGTTGAACGTAAACGAACGCTACGCTAACGTGTTCGATTTTGGAAAACCTGTCGTTGTAGTTCGAAAGCGAAGAATTCGTGTTCAACAAATAAAATTTATACCGAAATGAAAATTCCGGGTCGAACACAGGGAGGCAGACGTTTGATTTAAAAACTACGCGTTTCTTTTTATTTGTCACAGAATAATTCAATTTAAAACTATCTAATTATTTACAATAAATAGAAGAGAGAGAGAGTAAGAGAGAGAGAATATTACACAGAGAAATCAAAATGAGATGTAGAATAAACAAGGAATTTTTCATTAAGGAGATTGTTCATTTCACTCTTACAACTACAAAGCATAAAATAATTACTCTAGAAAGCGATAAATTTACTCTAGAAAGCATTAAAAGAATGGAGGGAGAAATGTCCTCCTCGACGATTACTTGGAGGACGAACAAAACTACACTAGAAAGCAGTAAATCTATACTAGAAAGCAGTAAAAAGAATAGGGAGAGAGAAATCCTCCTCGACGGTTGCTTGGAGGACGAGCCGGACGGGACGACGCCTGGATGAAGGAGAACGAAGCAGGACGAAGCAAAAGAACGGGAACAAAGCAGCACGCAGTCATCGTCGCGGTATCCACTTCCGAAGGGGAACGAAAATTGGACTTTATCTCGCGAGAAGCATCCCGGGTGTGGGACAAGCTTCTCTTGAGCTTTGGAGGGGTAGAGAGGAGAAGGAAGGGATAAGAATTTCGTATGGAAGGGGTCTCCTTTTATAGTTGCAAGGAGTGGGGGCAAAATGGACATTACAACTTCAAAATAATAAATGAGGGGTCTTTAGTGACGGATAAATCCGTCACTAAAGCCCCGACATGGGCGTAGCTTCCGCGCCCACGCGCGCCGCTTCAGCTGCCCGCGCGCTCAACGCTATCGCACGCACAACGATCCTCAGTCGTCTGATCGCAAGATCAAACGGCTTAAGATGCATCTCCGCCCGTTGCGTTGTGCGCCCGCCCGCATGCGATCGCGCGTCCGCGCCGCGCATTCAATCGCGCGTGGACGCTATCGGGCGCGCGCGACCGTCCGATCTCCATCTGATGCTCCACCCGCGCCCAATCGCCCGCGCCTCCAGACCTCTGCTACTGCTCGAACCCGCGCCCGCTGGTTGCGTAAGCGCGCTCGACCGCTGCGCTACGGGGCACGAATGGTCGAGCGGATGCTTTTAAGCGCAGCCGACCACAATCGTTGGATCAAGATCCAACGGCGGAGAGCGAGCGGGTGCGAGGCCTTCGTAGAATGCGTGAGGCCGTTTGGGCGGCCGAGATGGCACCACATGGCACCATCTTGGCCGTCCATCTTCTGGAAGTTGTAGATGGTGCCACGGATGTCGGATTGACTTGATTTTTGCGTCGTTGGACTGCGATCGTCGATCCGAATTCATCCATGCGGTCGGATTTGTCATCTGAAGTGTGGATTTTCACCATCCTAGCCCTTGATCTTCTAGGGTTCCCCGGTCACTATCTGATGCTACGGATGTCTGATTAGGGCAATCTTGGAGTCGTTAAACTCCAATTGTCGCCCTGATCACATCCATACGGTTGGATCTTTGATCTGAGGCTCCGATAAAATGTTCGCCCTGTCCAAGCACATAAAAGGAGACAATTAACCTCCATTTTATTCAAACTACTCTAAATGCAAGATGATGCATGTTATGCAATATTTATATCATGAAATGCAATCCTATACTTAAGAACATGCATAAATAGACATTTTAAGTAGTGTAAATGTGTTTACATCATTATGCGAAGTCTCACCTGAGTTTATAGCACACAATTTCTGTGAGACAACTGGGCCTGAGGAATTCGATGAATCATATGATGGCCCAATAACTGAGGAAATTGATCCTGTTGGGGCTCGCATGACGGATTCAGATCCTCACTTTCTGAAGGATTCAATTCATAGCCCCGATCCTCAATCACACCCTATAGAGTTTACTAACGAATTTGGTTTTGAGATCACTAGACCCAAGTCAATTCTAATTCAGTCGCATCTGTTAGACTTGGAAATTTCAAATGGGGTGATTAACATGCATGAGGTCCCAGAATTTGAAATACTGATTGTGGAGGATAGGAAGTGGGAAATGAAGCTTTGGGAAGTTAACTCTGGAGGAAGCAGAAGATTGAGTCTAAGGATTCCTATTTGTCTGAAACCACCAACCTTCTACCAGGACCCTTATGACATCTTTGACTCAGAGGATGTCCAACCCAAGCAAACATTCATTGATTACCCTTTTGAGCTTGATCTCTTTGTTATCCGACTTTCTGAACTTGGGTTGAATCCTCACAAATCACAAGCTCGACTCCGCTTGCATACTGATCTTAGGTTTTGGATAATTTTTATCCAGAACCTTAGATATACTCGACCATGGGGTATGGGTCTGCATGATAATTTGGTCCACATCTGTGGGCATCTTCTCCTGGCAGGTCCAAAGCTAAATTTTCTCATTCTGATTCTAAACTGCACTTGTGAATTCTTTGTTTCTTCTTCTTTGTATAGTGTGCCTAGCTGAAGGCACTAAATTCAGCATGTATGCAGTTTCTCTTCATCTCGGAGTAGACCTGTTATTCATGCAATTCAGGTGCTTTATACTCTACTCCACTCTATTTCATGTCTTTTTAATATAATGAGGACATTGCATTAGATAGGCATGGGGGGGTGAATATTATTATCTGAATCATCTTGTTAGCTCCGTTGATTCTTGTTATTTTCTCTTTATTTTCGAAAAAAAAAAGTTGAATTAGGAAATAAGACTTGGGCTTTAGAAAATTTTCAATCTTAGAGAATAAAACTGTATGATTTGAATACTAAGACCCTTCAAGCCTTTAGGCTTAATAAACCTAGGTGTCCACTAAAATGTGAACTTATTTCTCGAGTCCTCACCATTTTAAATTCAAATTTTAATTGATTAAATAAATTGGAGTGATAAGTACACGACTTATCAACCTACCCTCTGATTTGAGGGGATTTTAAGTCTAGGTATCTACACACTATTTGCACTGACTCGCTTTTCGACAGTTTTAACGGAAATTGGGTAGCTAATGAACCTTCTAGGGTGGTATGGCTGGCAAGTTATCGTGGGAAACAACCCATTAGTAGGTTGTGCAGAGCCCAATCACATGACCATTCTTTTCCTGCTACCTTTAGGTAAATCTTAGATCAGGGAAGCCACCTACTTAAAAAAAAATCCAAAAAGATAAAAAAATAGAAAAGGAGAAAAGAAAGAGGAAAAATAAATAAGCCACACTTCACCACACGAGTATGGCTGGCAAGTTATCGTGGATAACAGCCCATTAGTAGGCTGTCCAGAACCCAGCTCAAGAAATGCACATATACTTCCAAAACACTTAGGAAGAAGTGGAGAAGTAGAATAAGCTGGGGAGATATACACTAAGTTCACCCTTGTATTGACCTATAAAAATAAAAGTAGGAAGAAAGTTATCGGTCGAATAGATACATCTTTAGATAGAATTTCTTTTCAAGGTCACCTAGGGGCGTAGAAATCTGAAGTCCGTTCTAATCGTCGATCAGTGACTCTATCACATTTCACACAAAGATGCTTAGAACTTAGGGTTCTCTTCGAGTCTTGGGTGGGTTGAGTGGCCGTAGAAAGTTGCTCTGAAACCCTAAACTCAAATATCCAGAAAAAATTAGAAAAGAAGAAAAGAAAAAAAAAGATCTTTCTTTGAATAAGGTGAGGGCTTGAGGCAGTCTGCATTTTGACAGACACCTGGGCACTGTTGTGACTTTGTAAATCAGGTCTTAGTTGAAATCTCTAAGTGTTGAAGAATAGCTATTGCCCAAGAAATCTGACCTAATTCTCTTATAAATAGCATGTAGTTTTGCTAGGGACTAAAAAAAGATAGACATGGGGGTGTAATGTAAACACCTTTATATCACATAAATCGTCTATTTTTTGCACGTTCTTAGACATAGAATTGTATCATATATTATAGAATATTTCATAACATGCATCATCTTGCATTTAGGTTAGGTTGTATAAAGTTTAGGTTAATTTTCCCTTTTTGTTGTCAGGAAATAGGAAAATATCTTATCGAGGCCTCGGATTGAAGATCTAACCGTATGGATCTGATTAGGGCAACGATCAGAGTTTAACGACTCCAAGATCGCCCCGATCGAACTTCCGTAGCATCAGATGCAGTCTGAGAAAGATCAGAGGTCAAGAGGACAAGATGGTGTAAATCCATACATCAGATGACAAATCTGACCGCACGGATGGGTTCGGATCGACGATTGCAGCCCAACGAAGCGAAAATTGGTCCAATCCGACATCCGTGGCACCATCTACAACTCACATAAGATGGACGACCTAGATGGTGTCACGTGGTGCTATCCTAGTTGCCCAACACACGCCAAGGCCTCCCGCTCCACCTCTCCAAGTTAACTTCAAAGCTTGATCTCGACCGTTGGATGAAGATCCAACGGTCGAGATCAACTGAGCATAAAAGCGTTCACACATCTCAAACGCATGCGTAGCGTAGAAGTTAAGGCGCTGCGTGAGCATCGAGCATGCATTCGATTCTTGGCGCTGCGCTCTCCTTATTGCGCGCGGGCGTGAAATCCAGCCATTCGATCAAGCGCCAATGGCATTGATTAACCGATCGGCTAGACGCTCAATTGGACACTTAAGTTAACACCCGATCTAACGTGCAAGTGCACGACGAAGGCGCCGGCGAGATCGATTTTAAGCCGTCCAATCTCACGATCGGATGACTAATATTGCGTGTTCGTGGATGTGCATTTTTAGCATGGAAGAGGAGGGGGTGGCACGTGTGCACATCCTTCAGCAACCGTCACTAAAGACCCCCCCCCATTTAATGTTTTAAGATTAAATGACCTATTTGCCCATTCAAACTTCACCTATAAATAGCCCTACGACCCCCACACTTTCATCATCTCTTCCTCTCTTCTCTTACCCCCTCCAAAGCTCTAAGAGCTTGTCCCAAATCCAGGATGCTCCATTAGAGTTAAAAATACCATTTTTCCACCTTCTCATCCCCTTCGTGGAGCATTCCGGGGTGGTCCTCTCACCGCCGTTCAGGAAGTAGATCTCGCTACGACGTCGTCTTGCCCCATTCTCCATCATCCCTCATCATTCTCCTTTGTCCCGCATCTCACCACCTTCGTCCGAGCACTCCATCGTTGCAGCTCGTCCTCCAAGCAGCCGTCGAGGAGGATAACTTCTCGACACCTTCTTTTATCGCTTTCTAGTGTAGATTTTCTGCTTTCTAGTATAGTAAGTAATTGTAGTAAGTAGTTGTAATGAACATTGCTCTATGGTAATGAAATCCATGTTTATTCTATCTCTATTTTCTCTTTATTTGTAATATTCTCTCTTTTTCTTCTATTATTTATTCTTTAAGTAGATAGCTAGTTTAGATTCAATTCGACCGGCTAAGCTGCTTCGTGACAAATAAAACAAACGCGATTTTTAATCAAATGTCCACCTCCCTGTATTCGACTTAGAATTCTTTCCGAGTTTTAGTTAAATTTATCTGTTGACGATTTTTTCTCGCAAATCGCACTACAACGACGGGTTTTCCAAAACTCAACTCCGTTTGCATAGATTTTCCGACAACATTTTTGCGAAGTTGCCGGTGATTTTCGCTTCAACAATTGTGCCACCCTCGTTCAAGTGGTGCGATTAGTGGATTGACTAGCTTGGACTAGTCGAAAAAATCCTAAGCTGGGAGGCTTAGTGGTTTTCACCTGATTTGGATTTCTATTATAAATTGGGTGTACTTTATGCTTGAATCTTTTGTGATCTATTTGTAATCTGTGCATATAATATTTTTTAAGGTGGTACCATTCACCCTTCTATTTGATGGAATGAACTTTGGCTTTTTTTTTTTTGAGGTGAAAAGGAATGCTATCGAATCACCGATAGAAATCCAGGAGAGCTTTTATTAATAAAAAAATAGCAAAAAAGTTACATGAGTGAACCCCATTGGTGTATGAGATTCCAGCAATTATTGACAATATTATCTACATTCATTAGACTCTCTTGAAACAAGCTCTCATTTCTAGCTCTCCTTACCGACCATAGAACTGCCACCGTGGCAAGTATGGCTTATTCACCCTCAAGAAGGAACTCCAGAGGCTCTCCCACGTGGGAATAGATTCCCTACACACCTTCATCCAGACACAATCTGTAATCATGCAAGTAGAAAAAATATGAATACTGAAATCATTATGCATCCCACACAAGTAGCAGAAGTGAGTGGGGTGCCCATTCTCCTATGCCTCAGATCTCCAATTATTAGGCCATCTCTTCTGCATAACCACAAAAAAATTTGTACCTTCAATGGTACCTTCAATTTCCATAGCTTTTTCCCAACCTCATCCACCTCAGCCATTTTGGACGAATTGGCAAGCTTATCATAAGCAGCCGCTGAGGAGAAACTTCCTATGACTCTTCTTTGAGGTTTCCATGTGACAAACTTCCTCTTCTTTGATGCAGGGGCCTCATCTGATGACTCACGACCCAGTAGTTCAGCCTGTTGCACCTCCTCAAATCTAACCACAGACATCTTAACATAGCCCTGTTTTGGTAACACAGAGACCTACCCAGCCACTGATAAGCGAATGAGCCACGAGGAGCCCCCACACCTGAGAATAATTCTGTCTGGCATTGACCCACTTTTAAGGACTTCAGCCTCAAATCGAAGTGAACGGGCATCACCCTCCCCAATCATGATTTCAGAGTCTTCACAGATGGATGCAAAGCATGCAACCATCTTGGCAACAACCCCTTTAGATCTCAAGTGCAGTGGCAACCCTTTGATCTCAAGAATCACCCTCCTAGTTCCCAGCCTCTGGGGGGGCCGATGAGGGAGTGCCCCATCAAAGGGGGAGACCATCCTCCACAGCACATTGATATTTTCAAAGGAACTCAATCGAAAGCGCAATCTTTCCACATCTATCATCCCCAGACCAAAAACAAGAAAGCGAGTCTGGGATAGCATTGCCACCTTCCAACTCGATGACACAAGGGTCAGGGAACTCACCAGTTGTTGAAACCTCTCGATCGAGGGATTGCAGGTCATGACCTCACCGATCAGCGCTCCGCTCAGCATGATCTCCGCAGAGATAATCTCCTCAGATAATGGAATCTCCACATCTATTGTGTGACTACCAAGCACTGGCGGTGGGGGTAGTCGAGGCTCCTTCACCACTTCCTGAACTGGACGCTGAGGGGTCTTCTTTGTGTGCGGCGGCATCGCCTTAGGGCATGAATCGTGCTTGTGCCCTTCACCCCCACATGCTAGACAGACAAGAGGGTTTCTACACACCGCAGCCATGTGACCTCTTCGTCTACACCTAAAGCACAAAACCTCACCATTGGATCTCCTCCAGGCCCTTCTTGGAATGAATCTGAACACCCTACCTTCATGCGACTGCCATCCCCTCTCCCTCCTCTATTTTCTCGATCTCCAGGTCTTCCACTCGCCCCTATCCCCAGCCCTAGCCGCTTCCTCGTCGTAGCCTTCTGTCGCCCGACGCCACGCACCTTCTCTCCCTCTCTCCCTCATTTTTCGAAGTGCAATTAAACTTCTAGGTGACTGCGATCTTCAGAATGAACTTTGGCTATTAGAAGACCAGGATGCAGATCTTCCTGGAATCAATGGACTACGAGGTATGGGATGTCATCACCTCAAAGTACACACGCCCAAAAATCAAAGACAGCGTTGCAATCACTGCAGATCAAAAGAAGATGGCTACACACAATGCAAAAACCATGAACGCCATATGTTGTGCTCTCTCTATAACAGAATTCAGCAGAGTCTTTGCATGCAAAATCGCACACGAGATATGGAGCATTCTAGAAGTTACCTACAGGGGAACTTCAAAGGTAAAAGAAACTCGAGTAAATCTACTAACCCAAAACTATGAGCTTTTCAAGATGAAGAAAGGGGAGTCAATAAAGGATATGTTCACAAGATTTATGGACATCATAAACTCCTTACGGAATCTTGATCAAGACATCAAGAATGAAGCCCTTGTCAAAAAAATTCTTTGCTCACTCACCAGCTACTAGGAAACCAAGACTACCACCATTCAAGAGTCAAAAGATCCGTCCACCTTGAAACTGGACGATCTTATAGGAAGTCAAATGACGTATGAGGTTCATCTCCAACACATGAAGGATCAAGAAGGAGAAGGATCCAAGAAGAAGAGTATAGCTCATGAATCTATTCAGGAATCTGAAGAAACCTCAAGCGGAGAAGAAGAGGACATAGCCCTCTTCTCCAGAAAATTCAGGAAGTTCCTCAAAGACAAAAAGAACTAGAGGAAGAAGAAAGAAGAAATCAAGAATGATGTAATCACCTGTTACAACTGCAAGAGAAGGGGACACATCAAGAAAGACTATCCACTTCTCAAAAAGGAGTCAGACAAGAAGAAGAAGCCCTTCAAAAAAGATAGAAAGAAGAAAGCTTTCACGGCAACTTGGGATGACTCAGACTCAAGTTCAAAGGAAGAAGAAACCTTGGGAGAAGAAGCTCTTCTCGGTCTTATGGCTTTAGACGATGAGGTAACCTCCTTTACTCAAGATGAATTATTCGAAGCATTCTTTGAGTTGCATGATGTAGTTAAATCATTAAAACAGGAAAATAAAAACCTAACAAAAGCCTTAAGTAAGGAAAAAGCACAAAAAGACGTACTTGATAATCAAAACAAAGAGTTATCTGTTGAGATTACTGCATTAAAATCACAGATAAACAACTTAAAGATAGATATAAACAAACTAAAAGAAAACTCTACTATTCTTTTAAATGATCTAGCTAAGTTCACAAATGGAAGTAGAAACCTACATAAATTGTTAGGAATACAAACCCAAAGCACCACAAAATTTGGGTTAGGTTATGTACCAAAAAATGATCTTGAAGTATCTAGCTCTAGCAAAGGGAAAGGTAGCCTGCCAAAATAGGCAACACAAACTAACCACCAGGACCCAAACAAAAATGGGTACTAAAAAGTATGTTGCAATCTTGCTTTCTAGGTTCTGTAGATTATAAGAAGTGGACTTTCCAACAAACCAATGGAACACTGAAGCCACTCTATCAAATAAAGCCTCACAAATACAAACCAATAACAGGAAAGAGATGAAAGAAGATGGATAATGGACAGCAGCTGTTCCAAGCACATGACCGGTGAAGAAGACCTATTCCTACAGCTCAACCATCAGGAAGGTGGTACGGTCACATTTGGGAATAACCACAAAGGTTGTATTCTTGATACTGGCCAAATTGGTAACACTTCTACCTCTTTTAATAATGTACACTTAGTTAGTGACTTAAAACATAATTTGCTAAGTGTAAATCAAATATGTGATAAAGGTTATAAGATTACTTTCACATCAAAAGACTTTAAAATTCGTGATAAAGAAATAAAACAAATCATTCTTAAAGGAAATAGACATAAAGACATTTATACTATAAACTTCGACAAATGCAACAGTCTTGAATGTCTGGTCATATCTAATGAAGAAGCAACACTTTGGCATAAATGACTAAGTTATGTTCACATGGCGAACATTAGCAGACTCATGAAACATGAACTCGTCAAAGGTCTGCCAAATATCAACTTCAAGAAAAGCAAAGTCATCGATTCTTGTCAAGTTGGTAAGAAAACTAAGAATCCCTTTAAACCAAAAAGGATGGTTAGCATTTCACAACCTTTGGAGCTACTTCACTTAGACTTGTTCGGACCAACCAAATCCGAAACCCTAAGCGGGTGCAGATATTGTCTAGTCATAATCGACGACTTTTCTATATTTACTTGGGTATCTTTCTTAAAAAGTAAAGATTTAACCTTTGATGTTTTTAGCAAATTAGTTAGAAGACTACAAAATGTAAAAGGATCTGAAGTAATTAGGATTAGAAGTGATCACGGCGGAGAATTTGAGGATGAATCCTTTATCAATTTCTGTGTCCAATATGGAATAAAACATGAATTTGCATTCCCTAAAGCTACACCTCAGAATGGTGTAGTTGAAAGGAAAAATAAGACTTTACAAGAGTGTGCCCGCACAATGCTATGTGAGTCAAAGCTATCTCGGTATTTTTGGGCTGAGGTTGTAAACATTGCTTGTTATATTTAGAATAGAACCCTGATCAGACCAATCTTCAAGAAGACACCTTTTGAACTCTATCATGGAAGAACGCTTAGAATTTCCTACTTCAAAATATTCAGATGTCGATGTTTTATACTCAATACTAAGGAAAATCTTGATAAGTTTGATGACAAAAGTTCAGAGAGAATTTTCTTAGGTTATTCAACCAGAAGTAAAACCTGTAGGGTTTTTAACAAGAAGAATTTTGTTGTCAAGGAAATCATGCATGTATCTTTTGATGAAACTTTAATTCAACCAAAATCTTCTGTAATTGATGATGATGACCCAATAGTTGACCCATCAAACATTCCAGAAGAGAACATTTATGATGAACTACCCAGAGATATCTCGTTTATGAAAGATCACCCAAAACAATTGGTGATAGGTGAATTATCTAAAGGAGTTCAACCTAGATCTTCCTTTAATAGTTTGTTTCATAGTTAGAACCCAAAAATGTCAAGGAAGCCTTTTCTGATAATCATTGGATCATTGCAATGGAAGATGAGTTAAATCAATTCAAGAGAAATCAAGTATGGGAACTTGTTTCAAAGCCTGAATCACAAACCATTATAGGAACCAAGTGGGTCTTTAGGAACAAACTTAATGAATAAGGAAAAGTAGTTAGAAATAAAACTAGACTTGTGGCCCAAAGGTATAATCAAGAAGAAGGAATTGATTTTGATGAAACATATGTTCCTGTAGCTCGCCTAGAATACATTAAGATGCTGTTAGCCTTTGCCACCCATATGAAATTCAAACTTTTTCAAATGGGCACCAAGAGTGCCGTCCTAAACGAATTCATCAAGGAGGAAGTCTATGTTAAACAACTTCCAGGGTTTGAAGATGTTAAAAATCCAGTCCATGTCTATAAACTAAACAAAGCCTTATATGGACTTAAACAAGCTCTACGAGCTTGGTATGATAGATTAAAATCCTACCTAATTGAAAATGGATTTAAAATTGGTCTAATAGATCCGACCTTATTCACTAAAAGGAAAGAAAATGATCTTTTAATAATACAAATATATGTTGATGATATTATTTTCGGTGCTACTAATGATATGTTATGCCAAGACTTTGCAAAGGTGATGTAGGATCAGTTTGAGCTGAGCATGATGGGAGAACTTCGGTT
The DNA here is from genome assembly GCA_037157565.1 of Thalassia testudinum. Classification (NCBI taxonomy): domain Eukaryota; kingdom Viridiplantae; phylum Streptophyta; class Magnoliopsida; order Alismatales; family Hydrocharitaceae; genus Thalassia; species Thalassia testudinum. Next base: position 52,499,207 of record JAZHRO010000025.1, on the reverse strand, counting down.
CTTTCTCGAACTTCAAATTGATCAGTTGTCCTCTGGAATCTTCATATCTCAAACGAAATACATAGCAGAGATACTAAAGAAATTCTCGATGGACAAAGTCAAAGGTAAAAAAACACCGATGGCAGCTTCTACTCAATTGAAAACTAATGACACAGGTAAATCAGTAGATCAAAAACTACATAGAAACATGATAGGGTCATTGTTATATTTTTGCATGAATGATTATCTCTCTCAATTAAATGATTACTCTCTTAGTCAACGCATGTTTAAGTTTATCTTGCTTAAATTACATGTTTAAGGGAGAGTTTAAATGTTAAATCAACAGCAGCATGTTTTACTTTTTGTCGAAACAAAAAGGGGGAGATATTATGCAACTTATTTCAATTTCATAATTATAATTTTGTTGTCATCAGAAAGGGGGAGAATGTAAGCATTCTGTTTTGATGTACCAAAATTATGCTTATTGCTTGACTAACATTTCAGGACTATCTCGGAATAATACATCTTTCAAACCAAGTGTAGATAGTTGCTGATGTGTCTTCTTATCTTTATTTGAGTCTAGGACATTATTGTAAGGAACCTCAAATAAAACTGAAAAATGGATTTTCACGTATCTTTTCAAGATCAAGTTTTTAGGGTTATTGATCAACCAAATTAGTAAATTGATCGACCAAATTATCTTGATCGATCAACTAACTTCATTAATCGATCAAATAAGCCCATTTTAGGAAGTTGATAAATATCTTTTTGATCAACCAACCAAGAAAATTAATCGATCAATTTGTGATCGACCAACCACCTTAATTGATCGACCAATTTAATTTCCTATTCAGGTAAAACTTTTAGTATAAATAAAGGTTGTATGCAGCCCATCTTTTCATAACTTTGAAAGAGAAATACCATTCAAAAAGTAGAGCTTCTCGTGCTTATTCCAAAAGCCTTCACGCCTCGTTCTTCACGTTCTTCAAAAGCACGTCTCGAACCTTTGCGAAAATTTTGGTTTGATTTTTTATTGAGGTTCCATAGAAGTTATTTTTGTTATTCTATCTTGTTGCCTTGATTTACAAATCCCAGGGTTGTTGGAAAGTTCTGTGGTTGTTGTTTTTGCTTCTCTTCAAGGTAAAAAGAGAAGTGGTTGTAAGAGGTTGTGCCACCTTCGTTCAAGTGGTGCGATTAGTGGATTGACTAGCTTGGACTTGTCGCCTAAGCTGGGAGGCTTAGGTAGTGGTTTTCACTTAGTTTGGGTATAAATCAAGTGTACTCTATGCTTGTATCTTTTGTGATTTGTTTGTAATCTGTGCATATAATATTTTTTAAGGCGATACTATTCGCCCCTCCCCTTTAATATACGTTGCAATCTGCAAGATTTCCTCCTACTTTCATATAGTTAATGCAGCATTGCTTCTCAGATGATTGAAAGAAGATGCCTTACATAGATATGTCATAGATGGTCTGCATTGGTAGTTAACAACAACATTTGTTTAACACAAAGATGGAGTATTAAATAATAATGTCAAATAGATATTGATGTACATGGAATTCAATCCAGTTCTTTTGATGAATTTATTATGGAACAAGCATTTAGTGATGCATAGTGGCTATTTTTGGTATTGGATTAATCTGCAAATCATGTTTGAAATCATATTGGAAAATCTTTGTTAGCAAATGGACTATTTGTAAACTATCCAAATTGGTTTTACTGTTGAATTTAATGTTAAATCATGCTTCTCTATTATCAATTAATGAGAGTTAATCGCTAGATGTGCACCATGATAAATCCTACATTTCCAGCATTATTGTTTGATTTTTTTAGGGCTTGAACTGAATTTCCATTCATTTATCAACCTTTTCCAACCTTTACTGTAAATATAATAAAAATATATAAAAAGAATGTAAATTAATAAAATAAAGGTATCTTGAGTTAGACTAGGATTAGTTTTAGATGTTTGAGTCATTAGATTTAGGTTTTGAGTGTGTTTGTACATAAAACATACCTGCAAAAGTCTTAGTCTTTTGTAGGTTTAGAAATAGAACTTAAAAACAAAAACACCAAAAAGACTTCTCTCCTCTTCCTCTATTTCTATAAAACACAAAAACAAAACAAAAAGTTGAAAATTCCAGAAATCTTACAAAAATACCTATGTATATAGTGTAAATACTTGTAAATACTCATAACTTAAGTATATTAAGTTATATGCACGTAAGTGTATATATGTTATATTTACAATATCTATATGTAAATAAGCTATACAAATTATTTATGTTAAGTTATATAGTATAGTAATAAATTTATGTATATTTTGTACAATTATTTATATTATATGTATTTAATCTATATGTTAATATAAATAATATATATGTACGTACTCAAGTTATACATAACTGTATATATAATTTATAGTAATTACTCTGTACAATAATATACCTTTATTTATTTATTCAGATATTGTAAATAATTATATTTATATAAGTTAATTAGTTATATTATTAAGTTAATGTAATGTATATTAGTAAATTAATAAACAAATAAAATAAATTATGTTGTATTATTGTATATTATAATTTAAAGTATTTTCAATATATTTATAACCCTATTTATACTATAAATAATATTTATATTGTATTATATATGTAATACTTATAAACCATGTATATTAAAGGTGTAAATATAGAAATAAATCAATAAAAATCAATAAAAAAATATTTATTAATTAGGTAATAATGTAAATTAACTAAATTACGAGCCAATTATATCATCAATTCATTAATTTATACTTTACTTAAGTAATTAAGCCTAAATTAAACGTGTATTTTGATCTAAATTTAGGTAATTTTTAAATATATTTATATATTTAATTAAGGTAAATAAATTATACTAATGAGTAGCCCTATTATTATTTACACAACTATGTATTTTAATTGTAAAATAAATAAATATTTAATACTTAAATTAACCTCCAAAATCTACAATAAACCATGCTAACGCGGGCGATGTAGCACTGCTTTATAGTCCCACATCGTTAATGGCAAAGCATGTATGGTGCTATAAATTGAGAAGCACGGAACAACCTCCCGTCCACTACGGGGATCAGATCCCTAATAAGCATACACCGAGCTTGAGAGATAGAGAAAGAGAGAGGGCAATGGGTTGAGGCCCACTGGGCCTGTGCGTGGGCCTGAAATTATAAATAAATATATATACCCCCTATGGGCCGACCTAATAGTGATACCGATCTGGCCCCATAAGGGGATGTTGATCCTATCAAAAGTTGGTGCAAAAAACCAATTCTTTTGGGTTAAAAGGTAGAATAAATAGGTAAGTTAAGTATAAAATAACTAAGTGTTGAGTGTGTATGTATGAGTAGTGTATGTGTGTTAGGGTTAGAGTGTGAGTTAAGTAAAAAGTAGGCATGTGTGTGTGCTATATATGTGTTTCCAGTGTGTGTTAGGTTAAGTATATATTTATATATATTAAGTGTAAGTAATATATATATATAAGTAATAGTATAGTTTGTAAATATTAAATATTAATATATTAGCTTGTTAAATGTGTATATACTGTTATAAATATGTATTTAGAGTATTATTTTTACATTATTTTTGTAAATATATTTTTAAGATTTTTGAACACATATAGGTATTAGAAATGTATATATTAGTAGTAGGTATATGTTATTATATTCATATAATTAGTATTATAGTTGTATATATGTTAAAGATACATAGGTTAATTAGTATAGACACTTAGATATTGTGTATATAATTAACATAGTTTAGTTAGAATAGTTTTTGATGCGTTTAATCTTGCATATAGTCTTGAGGCATTGTTATTGACTTTAATTCATTCATTCTTGTACATAATTGACTTAGATTAGTTAATTCTTTGATTCTTTCATCTATTTTTGAAATGGGAAGGGGCTCCGAATTTGTCACTAACCTCAAGAGCTCCTTCGTGATCAAAGCCACGGCTACTCTCCTGGCGCTGAGTCAGAGTGGCTGGACACACACCCATGGCACATCCACCCGCAACAGCACTATGCACGTCTGGGCCAGATGCGGGGAATTGATCCCACGCACCCCGCACAGAGAGCACTTTACGGGGAACGGGCGCACCAGCTGTGCTGCCCTATTAACCCCTTGATTCTTTCATTTATAATTCATTTTGTTGTAAATAAACTTAACATCTTTGGAATAAAAGATGATTTTTGGATAATAGAGAGTGGTGTATTTCAATAACTGCTTCCCAGTGAATGACCTGAAATAAAATCAGTAAAAATCGTATATAAATAAATGGCATCTATCTATATTGCGATACTATACTACAATGTGATAATTAACCCTAATTAACTAATGATCTAGACAGCTAATCAGGGTGTACCTATTGTACAGGAATATGTCGATGTGTTCCTGAATGACCTCTTAGGATTTTCACCTGAGCGAGAAATCAAGTTTGAGATCTCTCTCATTCGCGAGACAAATCCTATATCAATTAGCTCGTAGCAGATGACACATGTAGAGTTGAAGGAGCTAAAAGTGCAGCTTCAGGAACTCCTTGAGAAGGGGTCCATCTAGCCTAGTGCCTTACCTTGGGGGGCACTAGTTTTGTTCATGAAGAAGAAGGATGAAACCATACCCCTTTGCATTGAATACCGAAAACTGAATAAGGTAACCATCAAGAACATATATCCTCTTCTGCAGATTGATGATTTGTTTGATCAACTTCATGGGGCCACGGTATTCTCCAAGGTCGATCTGAGATTAGGCTACCACCAGCTCACGATTAAAGAAGGGGATGTACCAAAGATTACCTTTAGGATAGTGATGTCGTTCGAACTGACAAATGCTCCTGCCACCTTCATGGACTTGATGAACCATATTTTCAGGCAGTATCTAAATCACTTTGTTGTTGTATTCATTGACGATGTCTTCATCTATTCCCACGATGAGGTATAGCATGACCAATATCTCCAGTTAGTTTTGGTATGCCAAGTTCAATAAGTGCTAATTCTGGCTACACTAGGTGGAGTTTCTAGGACACGTGGTGTTAGGTGCAAAGATTTCAGTGGACCCTGCCAAGGTTGAGGTGGTACTAAAGTGGGAGCATCCCAAGACCATGAGAGACATCCACAATTTCCTGGGTTTAGCGAGATACCACAAACGATTCATTCAGGGCTTTTCACAAATCGCTCTTCCGTTAACCTAGTTAACGAGGAAGGATACCCCCTTTGTTTGGATCGATGATTGTGAGGCTAGTTTCCATACACTCAAGGAGAAGTTGACATCATCCCCTCTACTTACCATCCCCAGCAGCGGTGGAAGATTCATAGTATACATAGATGCCTCACTCCAGGGGCTTGCCTGTGTTCTAATGTAGCATGGGCATGTGGTTGCCCATGCCTTGAAGCAATTAGAGCCGCATGAGAAGAACTATTTGACGCACGACTTGGAGCTAGCAACCATAGTCCTCACCCTAAAGATTTGGCGCCATTAGTTTTATGGTGAGACCTTCAAGATTCACACAGATCACAAGAGTTTGAAGTACTTGTTCGATCAGAAGGAGATAAATTTCCAGTAGAGGTGCTAGATGAACTCTTGAAGGATTATGATTGTTTGATTATCTATCATCCAAGAAAAAGAAATGTCATGGTAGATGCTCTCAATAGGAAGCCACTGGTCCAATTGGCAACTCTTCGGGCATAGAGGTGGAACAGTATGGTTGAGGCAGCCTTGTGGAAGCCATCACATATGGCAGGATATTTAGGAGAGCTGACACTAATGAGGTGCACACGCCTTGATCCGATAACTTGTGTAGTGAATAGCCAGATGGAGGATTTAGATTTATAGGCTCTCCATGATCAGATACTTGCGAGAAACGTCGATGAGCTCACCTTCGTGGACAGAGTACTTTGGCTCCGTGGCAAGCTATGTGTTTCATGAGATGAAGCACTTCAACAAGAGTTGTTGTCCGAGGCCCGTTGCAATAGACTTACTATCCATCTGAGGGACACTAAGATGTATCATGATCTGAAGGACTTCTGGTGGCGTGGCCTGAAGAAGGATGTGGGCGAATTTGCAAAGTAGTGCGTGATTTATTAGCAAGTGAAGGCGAAACATCAAAGACCAGCTGGCCAGTAGCTACCCCTTCCGATTCTAGAGTGGATGTGAGAGAACATCTCAATGTACTTTGTGCCTAGACTACCCTTGACTCAGAGAGGACACGATGCAATCTGGGTGATTGTGGACCACTTGACAAAGTCAGCACGATTCTTGCCTATTGATGCGAAGAAACACGTGTATTGTAAATTGATGTATTTATGTTGTACGCGTAAATTCGCAATCAACTCTTAAATTTATAATGCCTAGATAGTGGAGTATCTAGAGTCATCCAAGGAAGCCAATTTGTTAGTCACATGAAATGATTCTCTCTCTTGCCTCTCAAATTTGCACTTGCATTTTTGTGATTTTGGTTTTTTTGTTATTTTTAGGGTTTTGAAATAACAAGCACTTGAAAGCGAAGATAAACTACGCTAAAACTACACCTAAATGACAAGAATAAACTCTTTATTCTAATCTCATCCTAGGCAAGTGCGCATAGGGTAATTAGAAGAAGAGAGTGTGGTGCACCAAATTGGCAACAACATGAAAACACACTAAGTAGAAAGCATGAAATTAGAAGGCAAAGTTTGAACTTGTATTACTAGCAAACTAGACGAAATGTAGTTGAATGCTTGTTACATAAAATACAAGAACACACTAACTAATACAAGAAAATAAAAATATGAAGAAAAAAAAGGCATCTTCTACTAGAAGCTTTGGATGGCCCTTGCTCCAAGTGCGGTTGCCCCGCACTTAAAAAAAGGCTTCTCCTTAGCTTTCTTCTTCAAGTAGTCCTCCTCTAAGCTTCTTTCAAGGGTGGACATCCACCACCCTCAAGGTCCTCCTTGCCTAGCTGTCCCCTCTAGATGAAGACCTCCTTGGCATGGCACAAGGGAGAGGAAGAGAGAGGAAGAAGGCACCAAGGGGGCGAGTAGGTTGCCCCTTTGATCTTCTTCTCTTCTTCTTCTTTCTTGGCCTTAGGAGTAGGTGGATATGGGTAGAATAAACTAAGGAAGGATATGTGTTATGGTGGTGGTTATGGGGGGTAAATATAGGAGTGGAGAGGTGGTGGTTGGAGTGGATGGAATGGAGGGTTAGGATGGCTTGATGTAGGTGGTTAATTGATCCTAAGGTAGGGGTAGGTTGGCGCCAACCTAATGGATGGGGGTGGTGGTGGTTATGGCCATGAAAGAACACCTAAAATGGTGCAAACCATGAAGAGGGGCCTTCATCTTGGTGCCACCATGAGGGTTTCTAGAAGGGGGATTAGGTGGATGGTGGAGATGAGTTTAAAGGAAGAAGTATGGTGGAGATAAAGGGGGTTTTGGAGGGAAATTATGGCACCAACTAAGGGTGGTTAAGGGGGTGGTTGGCGCCACTTTTTGGTGGCTCTTTGAGGAGGTGGTGTAAAGGGGTGTGTGCATGGTGGTACCATGTTGGAGTGGAGGTAGGTAGCTAAGCTAGCTTAAGGTAGTGGTGGACTTAGGTTTAGAGTTAAGTTTTGGTGGCTAGGGAGGTGGATTAGCTAAGCTAAGCTAGCTTAGCTAGTAGATGAATGGAGTAGGAGGTAGAGGGAGCTAGGGTTTTGGAGGAAGAGCAGAGGAGGAGCTACATCTAAGTTGTACTGGAGCTGATGGCTACTGAAGAGAACTGCAAGAGCCACCTTAGCTGGCTTGCCTAGTTAGTTCTTTGCTAGCTGCTAAGCCAAGCTAAGATGAGCTAGCTTCTGTTGATGTGAGCTGGGTCTGGTCTTCTCAGAGATTACCTAACTAGCTGGAGTAGTTTGCTTAGGTCAAGTAGCTCAGCTCAACCAAGTTGAGCTAAGTTGAGTCTCCGGGAGCTGGACTTGAGCTAGCTTAAGCTGGTTGAGGTCTTCTTCAGCTGACTAGGTTTAGCTAGTTGATGGTAGTAGCTAGTCCTAGTCAAGTAGAGCTTCTAGTGAACTGTTTTGAGCTAGAGGAGCTAGAGTGGAGCTGGGATCAACTGTTTTGTGTTAGTTTGACCTGCCATCCAGCTAAGGTGAGATGAATGGAGCTAAGGTGAACTAGCTTGAGCTACCATTCAGCTGAGATGAGTTGAATGGAGCTAAGGATGAGTTGATCCAGCTAGAAGGAGCTGGGATCCAGCTAGGATGAGCTTCTCCATCTTCTGCCTTCCTGAGTGCCAAGGTTTGTGGGATCTGACTCTCTACCTATCCTTGACACTCAAGTAAATGCATCAAAAAGACAATAAGATGCAATGCATAACTAACCTAAGTAAATGCCTAAATGTAGCCCGAAAATCCATTTGCGTAGTTAAAACCCTAAGTGTTAGATCAATTTTAAGGCATAAAAATGATGATAAACTGACGTTTATCACCTATCAGAGTGACTTATGGTCCTTCGCAACTAGTAGAGTTGTATATATGGGAGATTGTGAGATCGCATGGAGTACCCAAGGAGATCATTTCAGACAGACATTGGCATTACTTCCCAGTTTGGGGAAGCTTCCAATTGGCCTTGCGTACACAGTTGAACTTGAGTACATCTTATCACCTACAGAGAGATGGGTAGACTGAGAGAACCATTCAAACATTGGAGGACTTGTTGAGGTCCTGTATACTCGAATGGAAAGGCTCTTGGGAGGAGCACCTACCTCTGGTGGAGTTTACATACAACAATAGCTATCACACTAATATTGATCTGGCCCCGCGTGAGGCATTATATGGTTGGAAGTGCACGTCTCTACTTGCTTGGGATGAGGTTGGCATGAAGTGGGAGATAGGCCCCAAATTGATCCAATAGAGTAAGGAGGTTATCGAGCGAATCTGGAAGAAACTCATTACAGCACAAAGTTGACAAAAGAGTTACACAGATCATCGGTGTTACAACCCAATCCCAGATCCCTACAGGACCCAAGATCGGCTCGCCTCGACTAATCCCAAGACCCAGTCGTCCAACGAGAAATAACTCAAAAGCAAAAAATATACTACAACCACATATGCAATGTAACTAAGCAAAAATAATAAAAGGCAATAATGGAAAACTGAATGAGAAGTCTCAAAAATATTACATGCCACAAGCGGAAGAGTACCACAACATACATAGCCATCACAATTACAACAGAGGAAAATGTAACATAAACAAAAACAACTAATACATACTAAAGTACTCATTACTACAAAAGGGCTTTGGAACAAAAAAGGAACACTACGGCTGGGCTTGGCTGGGCCCAGCACCCTCGGCAGCCGGTGGCGCTGGCTACTCAACTCCCTAACCTGAACATGGTTATACAATCCGTAGTCAGCTAACGTTGAGTAGAGTGATGGTTAAGCCATTTACATGCAATTTAACTTAAAGAAACAATCAAGTAACTAATCATTCATTTTCATTTATCTCAACTAGGTGTTTTTGTTTCGGTTATTCTAATAAGGATCCACAACATTTCTTAATCCTCTTGTTCCCTAAGGGAACGATCTTGATTGCAGTTTATTCCACGATGTAGGATGTACACGTGATACTCTCTTGGCCGGAAGAGCCCCTGTGATAGTCCTACACTCGGTCTACCACCCTGAAGTCACAGTCGCGACGTAGCAGTGACTACGGTACGTGCGATAAGTGCACGGGTAGCTACCCCGCATTGGCACGTGGTCAGTCGTTTCCACTAGCGGGTACGCTTAAATGTACAGCACAGAACAGAATAGGGGTCTCACCCCTCAACAGTCTGCGCACCCTCGCCCGACTATCCCGGTTTGCCTAGAGGGCCTAACAAGAGTCGGTGTAGGGTGGCCAGTCCAAACCCCGGGCCCCATGGAGCAGCTAGCTCCCCCCCTACACTAAAGTAACCAGAGTCAGTATAGGGGGCCATTCCTAACCCCGGGTCTCAACCCAAGGGCTGCTAGCTCCCCCTACACTAAAGTAATGATAGCTCTCATCGGTACCGCGTATACGAGAGCCAACGCACTTTCCATGCAAAAGGGACAGTTACTCTCCTCGGTACCATATACTCGAGGGCTAGCTCACTTCCCTTCTATATATGATATTCGTTCCATACACGCGAGTTCCTTTCTAGTTCCTCGTAGGGTTCATACATAGACTTTCTCATTTCCACATCCAATTCATTAAATGCATAACAGGAAGCTCAAGATTTCACAATCAACTATTCAGTACACAGCAGATATTTTCATTCATATAATGGCTCATTAAAATGTGGTACAGGCAACTCATGGTTTACTACCTTCAGTAAGCATCACAGCAATTTAATCATTTAATACATGCGCATTCATCTCTTTCATCCCTAGTGCTCATTTCACAACCTAAGGTTCAAGCGAATATTTCTAAAGTAGCATGCATTCATCTTTTTCAGCCCTAAGGTTCATCTCACAACCTAGGATTCAATCAAATATTTCTAAAGCATGCAATTTAATTATTAATTATGGAATTAGAGAGAGAACTATTCTACCAGAATACACGGGTGGAATGGGGGCTCGAATCGTAAGTCCCATCGTCTCTGTGGGCCCTGTATGCTCTATTGGCTAGAGATCTATACAATTGACCAATCACATCAAACGAGTTCAAAACAGTATACGAGTGATACTAACATGTAAAGAAACTCGAACGAAAACCAACGATACTTCGTTTGCGCAAAACTTACTCCGTTTGGGCCCTAAACAAGCCAAAAATGTGTATACTGACTAAAATCAGACGTCTGAGATTAGACCCAGATCTCTTAAATGACCTCAGAATCTCACCTTGCTTTCCTGCAGCTTCCTCAGACGTCTGAACCCCTCTGCAATCGTCTAAGGGAGGTCCCAGACGTCAGACACTCCCTCCGGTCGTCTAGAACCATCTCCAGACGTCCTAAAGTACCTCGAAGGGTGCACCACGCGGCTTTCCCACGTCCTATACCTGCACATGCACGCGGGTTTAAAAAAAACGCGACACGTAAATATAAGTACGTGCATGCAGGCACGTATGCAGGACATACCTCGATACTATGCGTGCTGTCAGACGTCCGACGTCAGCTCCGGACGTCCCGAGGATCCTCCAGATGTCTGATACTACGGAAAATGGTTCCGCAATACCCTCCTGCGAGCTTTCTCCTCACACTCTCCTCCGCCTACAGAGGCCGCAGCAACTCCTACAGCTGTAGGAGGTCGCAGAGCTCCCTCGACCGCAACTCTAGCTGCACCTCCGACTCCTCCCCTCACCCTCTCTCCCGAGCTACTCCGAGCTCCTCGCTCCTTCCCTCGCGCCTCCGACTCCTTCGCCCATGCTCTCGCTCTCCCTCTCTCCTGTGCTCCGCCCCTCTCCTTCCCCACTCGTGGCTACAAGGGGGACGAGGGAGGAGAGCCCGTTGGCGGTGGAGAAGTGGAGGTGGAGGTGGTGGAGAAGTGGAGAGGTGAGGGAGATGGTGAAGGTGGAGAGGAAATGGAGAGGGCGGAGGGGGTTTTAAAGAGAGGAGAGTGAGGGTTTGTGAGGGGTGTGTGTGTGGGTGGGTGTGTTGTATGGGAAGAGAGAGAGAAAAATGTGAGATTTCCACCCGCGAAATCTTTCTCTTCCCACAAGGCCCACACACCTAAAGCCAAGGGGTTTAAAATTGCACTCACGCCCCTATCTTTCCGGAAAACTACGGATGACCCTTGGGAAGGGTCATTTCAGTCGGCAACGGGACGTGTAGTTTGAGGTTGGTGACTTTGTTTTCCTCGGTATCTCCGATGAAGGGAGTACAAAGGTTTGGGGTGAGGGGTAACCTGGCACCAAGATTTGTGGACTCATTTAAGATACTTGAGCAGGTCAAATCAGTTGCTTACAAACTTGCCTTGCCACCTTAGTTAGCCGACATACACGATGTCTTCCATACCTCTAGCCTATGGAAGTCCGTGTTGGATCTGAACCACATTCTTAGTTATGAGAATGTGGGGATTGAGGACGTGACCTACAAGGAGCAGCCGATGCAGATCCTAGATCGTCCCATTTGGAGGTTGCGAAACAAGATCTCTTTTGTGATGGTCTTACGGAGGAGTCAGAAGTACGAGGAGGCAACTTGGGAATCAGAGGCAGAAATGAAGGAGAAATACCCAAGGCTTTTCACTTATGAGTCCGTAATTCCCTGGGTTGTTTCTCTTTAAGGTAGTTATTCCACTTTAAGGTTGTTATGCACCCAACATGGTTCTCGCTCTACCCACACCTTTGCTCAAGTTTTAAGGGTGAAACTTCATTTAAGGTTGTTATATCTATAAATTCCTAAAATCCAAGTTTCGAGTTATTTCAAAGTGATATGGGTCACTTCAAACTCGTAGACACGTGTCTGGTTAAGTACAAGTACAATTACCTCTTAAAATGTTTAGAAACACGTATTTCCAATCAAACCTTGGTAATACCTCATCAAAAGGATACTATGTATGATACCGTTGGATTCCTGAAAAAATGGTGGCCAGAGATAACTAGGTTTTATTATAGCGTTGTAGTATAGCCAGTTATTGCCATCATTTCAAATATATAATTTTTTTTTTACTCGAAAAATAAAGAGTTCCCGAGGTCGAACTCAGGGAGCAAGTTGTATTCTAGGGGTACAAATTCTTATTACAAAAATAAAGAGAGAGAGAGGGAGAGAGAGATGAAAATTTGGCTTCTTCTTCTCTTCTTCCTTCCTCTTTGTTTTCTCTTCTCTTTGGCTTTTGGTTTCTTCCTCTTTGTTTATCTCCTTGTGGTCTTCTTCTTCTGCTTTTTGTTCTTCAGATCTTCTTTTTACTTCTTTCTGCTGATCTCCTTCTCGTGCTCTTCTTCTGTTTTTGCTGTCAAGACGTTGTCTCTCCTTCTTTCTTCTTTTTCTTTCTATCTTCTTTATCTGCAGCAGTGGTGATGTGCTTCTTCTTTCTTTTCTGCCTTCAGAGCGTCGTCTGATTTTCCACTCAGACGACTTAAGTCGCCGCTGCTACAGTGCCGCTCGGTGCTCCTTCCTTCAGTCTTCGTCAGCCTTCTTCTCTGCCTCGCTTGTCTTCTTCTTCTTTGTTTTCTCCTTCCTCTTTGCTTCGACCTGGCTTCTTCTTCTTCCTTCAGTCTTCTTCTTCTTCTCTTCAGCCCTTCCGCAGTCCCTTCACCTGTGCCTGCACACTCAAAGTTCCAATCAGAGACGGCAAAACCTGCTCTACCCTCCCTCCCCCGCGTTTCTCTCTCACAGAAGCCGCTCTTAGGAAAGCTCTCCCAGAGCTGCCGGGTAGTCGGGTACGGGTCGCGCCTGGGTCCAGGCCCACCGGCGTGCGGTGGTGGGCGAGGAGTGCAGGTCAGGCTAATCGGGTCGGAGCCAGGTCTGCGGGGCGTGAGCGCGGACGAGGCCGGGTAATCGGGCGGGTGAAGGGGACCTCACCCCGTGTGCTGAGGCGATAAGCCTCCAGCACTTTTTCAATTTGTATCAGTGCGCCGCTTCGGAGTCTTCCGAGGTGGGACTAAATGTCCCACCCCAATTTGGCGCCTGTGCGGAGGAAACAGCGGCGGTCGAGGCTTCGCGCGAGGCACTCGCTCCAGCCGCGCACCTGGGACACTTCGCGAAGACGCTTCGCGCAGCCTGGGAGTCAGACCTGGGCGTGGCTCGCCTGGAGCAGCAGGTTGAAGAAGCTTCGCTGCTCAGCAATGGCGGCGGCGAGCGAAGTACCTGCCCACAGAGAAACGGCCTCTCGGCCTAATCAAATATGCGAAGAACCTTCGCCGTGGCACGGCGAAGGTGGTGGGGGGGTCAGGCAGGCGACGAGGCGGAGCCTAAGGGCTGCCCTAGGTCGAAATGCAGCACGAGAAATGGGTTTGGTCGGTGGGTCTGCAGGGGGCGAATGGCAGGGAATGGAAGGGCGGAGGTTGATCAGGGTGAGGAGGCAGAGGTTCTGTGAGGGTCGGCAAGCCGTGTGGGGTGCTGGAGTGACGGAGCGGGTCGCCGGAGTGTGGCCGGAGGTGGAGAAGGTGAGGGCGATTGGTCGGAATCGAGGGCGACAGTAAGGGTTTAAAGTGAGGAAAAGGAAGAGAGGAGAAAGGTGAGAAGTTATACCTACTTAACAGGACGAGGAGGAGCCGGAGCAGGCGACAGTCGTATCGACTGTCGCCGGAGAAGAAGCTGCCCAGGGGAAGGAGCGACGACGAGGAGAGGGCCGGAGAAGCGCGCGCTGGGTGCAGCGCGGCATGGGAAGAGCAGGGGAGGGCAGCCCTGCTGCTGGTAGTGCAGCAGAACGACGAGGAGGAGGAGGGAAAAACCGCCGGAGCTGGAGGGCTTCCTGTCGGAGTGGGAAGAGAGTGAAAAGAGGGTGTTTCTCCGTCAGGACCGAGCTCCCTCGAACGGCGGAGCGACGGGGGATATTTATAGGGGCCGAAACAGAGAGGAGGGCGGAGGGAGACGACGTGTCTCCCTCGCCAGAGGACGCCGAAGTTACATACCCATACCGTCCGTGCGTTCGCACGGCCGGTATGGGTGGGTACAGTGCACAGGAGGGTGTCCCTGCAGTGGCTGACGACCTGAATGCAAAGAACGAAGGAGAGTTAGGGGCAGAAATGTGAGGGTTCAAAAGTTGAGGGCCAAAAAGTAAATAAATGAGGACCAAAGTGTAAAGTTGGTCAAGAAGGTTTCCTCTTAGGCTCAAGTTTTTATACATGACTAATTTGGACCTAAGGATTATGATGGTGAATTTTATTTCCAGATTAAACCTTGTTTGACCGATCAATTTACGTAAAAACCCAAATTAAGTTGTTAATTGGGCATGGTTCTCAATGTAGGTCAAAATGGGTTCCTAAGGCCAAATTGAAGGTTCTAAACCCTAGAGATTATTTTTCTATGAATTTTAGAGGGTTTATTTGATTTTTTTCTCTGCCTCGAACCTCGTGTTTTTAAGTGGATTTGTTTTTAGGGTTACAGGATGTTATTTAATTCCTTGGAGTTGCTGTAGCCCTTATTTAATCATCTCATCCCACTTTTCTTCTTATTAGGTTGCTTTGACCTATGTTTGGGCCTTGAGTTACCCTGTTTTCATATTGGATTGGTGAAATTGCATTTTTACCCCTTAGTTTCTATTTTCTTTGCGAACTCAGAATCTCTCTAAGTTAAGCCTTTCCTTGAGTTACGTAGGAGCTTTTATCCTTTGTATTAGGTCAAAATGAGCTAGTTATGGCTCATGATGAGGTTCTCATCAATTCCTCTAGTCGAAAGCTTTCCAACAATGCTTGTTTCGTGCAAATCCGAGGTGTTTAGCCCAAGTTATGACCATAAAAATAAAAAAGGACCTAAATGTAAGGTGAACCTAACCTAAGGGGTAAATTCGATAATTTTCTCAACTAATCATAAACCTAAGTCGAAATGTGGTCTATAAATATTACCTCTTGGGTTGGAGGTCATCATTACTTCCTAAACCTCTTAGACTGAGAGAGAAAGAAAGAAAGGGGAAGGAAATCCTAAATCACTTTTGCTGGGACCTTTTCATGATCTTGGAAAGTATGACCTTCCCCTCCAAAATTTTCACGGAGGTAGTGGCAGTGGTAGGCACGGGCCATTTGATTTGGTGACGTGTAGTGAATCGACACGTGATGCACGGAAAGAGGCACTGCACGTGCACGTTTGTGGGGAAAGGAGAACGTGTGTGGGTGCTCGCGATTCTCGATCGATAACATGTGGCACAATCGAACGACTTCGAGCAGGTAGGCACGCCCCATGAGCGATCACACGATCCAACCGGTGCTCGACATGTAGCACAGGCAAGCCGACGATCAGGTTGCTTAGGCCAGCAAGTCCAGGAGGTTCATGACCCCCTCGCATTCTTTCGAGAGGTTTGAGGCCTTCCCGACCTTGAAATTCAACAAATAAGGTACCGTATAATGAGGTTTCCTAATCTATTCTTGATGTCCTTAGTTCAGGAAGACTTCCTGGTGCATACGTGGATCACGAGGAGGGTCTGGCATGCATTCCAAGACCTTTAACGCACGATCTGTAGTCACTGTGACCCTCCAATAATGCTAGGTAGAGTAGTCTACTTTTCTCTTGCTTCTGCCTCATTTCCGGGTAATTGTGACACATTTTCGTGTGGTTCTTTGTGTATCTCGTGATTTTTGGTATGAGTTTCCTTATTTGTTGAGTTCGAAGCCCTGTGATAGTATGGTTTCTATTTATGGGTACTATAACATAAACCAAATTGATGTCATATGATTATTGAATACTAAGATGTTAAAAGGTGACCTTATTATCGTATGCGTGAAACGAACTCCAGTTTATGTGAAACAAGTTTCATTGTGTTCGTTAATTATAAATAATATGGGACCACTATCATAAATGGGAAATTACTTGTAAACGGATAAGTCGAAAATAATGTGAATGTCTGATAATTCTAGCATTAATAAGTGTAATGGTTAGTAAGGTTTGGTTTAGTGACAATTAATGATACAGTTATCTAGAACTGATTAAATAATCAATATGACGATTTAGTCAGAATTTAAAGGATGGATAACTGGTTCTAGTCTCGCTACTCGTTGGATTTGGCTGTAGCTTTGATCTTTTAGACCAATTACGAGCTAGTTTAGGGAGTTGCTAATCTCCCACAACTCTTTGGTTAGGCTTAGCAACCAACTGGGATAGCAGGATGTGTGCTTCGAGGGTTTGAGTTGTTCTTTCTCGATCGATGGGTGGGTCATTGGCTATCTGTGGTTCGATGTGCGTAGTGCTTGCGCTTGTTCACGCCACACAACGTAGCTGCCACCCCTTTTCGTTATTGCCCCATGGCGACGAATTGAAGTGACTCGGTGAATATAAGTTAACTTCTAGGCCAAAAAGATGGCTTATAGTTGTCTTGCATCTCAGGAAGTTACACGAGATCACCTCGTGCCCAAGGCATAGATTAACGGATTTTGGACTATAACAACTTGGGCTTACTACACTTAAAACTGAATGGATAACAAAATGACTAAGAAATGAATAAATTCTGATTTAGTACCCTTTTCTCTTATTCTTGTTTACTGTGGTTTCCTGGTTGTGTTGAATCTGCTCTACTCAATTCTTGCTGACGTACTTTTCTCTGGTTCCGTACTCAGATGTTGCTGAGCAGCTGGGTGTAGCTGCTGCTATTGGTTCATCTATTGTGGGAATGAACCCTACTATAGGAAACGGTCTGTTTTGAGCACTGAGACTCTTTAGATCAGTTCCTTTCTTTTGCTGTTAGGCTTTTATTTTCATGTGTTTTGGTGATTGTATGAGACCACTTGTTACTTTCCTATTTTCTGTGGTGGATTCTCTATTATTTTTGTCAATACTTTATTTCTTTCATTTAATACATTATGAATGAATGTTTGGCTAGTGATGTTCTATGACGATGTGTTGGGCGACTGCAATCTTATGGCTGGTTGTGCTTGTGGTTAGCACTCGATGACTCATGTTTCGTTGATCAGTTGGACTCGGGTCATCACAATAGGCATCAGGAAAAGTTGAGTAGAGTGGACATATAGGAAAGAACTGTGTAAAAGATAAGTAGTAAAAGACTACATGGACAAGCATTTAATATATCTGCCAAAATAATACGTGTGTCATTTCCATTCTTGTTTAGTTTGTTAATTCCCATTAGCTCATTTGTGTTATCCCCACGAGTTACACTAGGACTAGGTCACCTCTCCTTATTATTCATATGTCCCCTATTGGGACGATCTTGTCGCGATATTCTTGGGATGTATGGCGTACACGTAGCGCTCTCTTGGTCCACCACCTCAAGGTCATTATCGTGACGTAACGGTGACTATGGCATGCATGATAAATGCATAGGGAGCTACTCTACGCTCGCACATAGTCAGTCATTTCCGCTAACGTGTATGCACTAAACAAAACAGAACAGGGGTCACACCCCTCAACAACTCTACGTACCCTCGACCGACTATCCCGGTTAGTCTCACATGAGTGCAATAAGAGTCGATGCAGGAAGGTCGTTCCTATTAATACCCTTGTTTTGATATAAAAAAATTATGTTTTTGTTATGAACTAACCATTACAGGTTAAGTCAAATTATAGCATGAATGCATCCTCATCAACATCTATCAAATGCATCAAGGACAAAGAGGTCTTGAAGACTTTTTAATTTTATTAAATCTAAAATTATGTACAGAACCTCAATAAGAAAACAAACATAAGTTTTCCTTTTTTACAAAAATCGTTCTCTTTCAAACCTTTGTCAATTCTAATGTTGATCGACTAAACTTCCTTTCTGATTAACCATACCTTGATCGACCAACTTATTGTCTTAATCGATCAAATACCTCTAACGGCCATATTCCCTTTTGATCGATCAGCCCATTTGATTTAATCGATCAAATATATTCCAACGATTGAATTTCTTTTGAAATCTTAGAGTTAATCAAATAATCCTTTTAACCGATCAACCTTGAATAGATCAATACTTTGTTTTAATCGACCAAAGATAGTTTTGATAGACCAAACATTTATTTTGATCGATCAAAGCTGTGTTTTCAAAATTGTTGAAAAACACTTATAAATAGTACCTTCAACCCCCTCGTCGGAGTGTGAAATCGCATTTTTAGAATAATCATATCGTAGTATAGTGCGAAAACACGTCGACAAATAATTTTAATGAAACTTGGTGAGTCTTAGTCGAACTCAAGGTGACGAAAATGTGACTCAATTTGATTTCAATATCCGCATTGTATTGAAAATAAAGATCTACTCAAACTAGATACTAGAAATAATAAGCAAGATAAATTTGAAGCAAATCAACTTTATTCTAATTGTAATCATGCAAATTCTCCACATAGTTGAATGCTTAATAAGGAAATCAAAGCACATAAACTAGAACAGAATATAAAACTATTAAAAGTACTAGAAATTATTCTAAATTAATCTACTAGAACAAGGGTAGTAAGGAGTGGTCCTTGATGACCTTTGAAGGACGTGAAGGTGCAGCAACTAGTGCACCAAGGGTGGCCTTAGTGGACGTCTTGGCGTGAAGGAGGAAGTCGGAGATGATGGAGATGGTGGTCAGAAGGAGAGGAGGGATGGATGCTCAGTGATGGAATTGCCATCAAAATGGAGGATCTTGGGCCCTTTTATAGCCAAAATGAGGGGCAAAATGGGTCTTTTAGAACCCGTAGTCGTGCCAACAACCTAGAGCAACGAAGGTCGTCCGATCGCAGATCAAGGGCTCAGATCGTGTGCAAATCACACCTCCATCGCGCCTCATCGAGCGCTGCTGCCAGATGCAGCCACATGGTGCTCTCAACGCCATCCGATTGCGATTGCGCGGCTGCGTGAGCGCACCCACCAACACCTCAAACCTCATCGCAAGCCGTGCATGTGTTCAATCATGACCGTTCGATTTGACGATCGAGGGCTCTAATGAACCCACATCGCACGCTCAACATCGCCTCATCACCTACCCACGTGTGATGGCATGTCATCATGCGCATGTGCATCCACCAGTTCTCCATGCACCACGCATCGCCTCCAACGTCGCCTGATCGCTCATCGACGGCTCACTTTCACCCGCGCGCACGATAGCGGATTAAATCTGCGCATGGGGCTTCGAACCTGCATCTGCTGCTCATGGGTGGGGCGCTAACCAATGTGCCACGCCCTCTACTTTGTCATGCTTTTGTAATTCCCTCAATGCGCTCTCAGCCGTTGGATGAAGATCCAACACCTGATATGAGGTCTCATCTTGATGAAGCGTGAGGAGGCTAACGACGTGGCACCTCTATGATCGTTGGATGACAATCCAACAACCCACAAAGTGCATGGGATTGCCTTTAGAGGCTAAGGGCACAATGGAGGGCCATTGGGATGACGCCACGTGGCACCATCCTAACCTTCCATCTTCCTACCTTTATAGATGGTACTACATGGCTCCGATTGAGGCGACTCTTGTGTCGTTGGACCGTGATCATCGCTCTGAGTCCATTTGTATGATCAAATTTATCATACGCAACCCCGAATCAGCTACAATTATGATTACCTATCAATTAGAACATAAAAATAGCATTATTATTTACATAACTAAACAAATCACCTATGATGCAACTATACAACTTGTTGGAAGCATTATTCCTATGTTAAGCTAGGATCTAACTTAATTTAGGTAGATTAAGTCCCATGATTGCTACGTAATCATACCCCCATGCCTAAATCTTGCTGATCCCTAGCAAATGCAAGACTAAATACAAATTGATCCCTAAATGACTGATTTCTATCAAGAGTTTGACTAGAGATTCTTTTCTTTTGTTTTCATCCAATAATTTACAAATCCAGATAATCGTGAAAGTGTAGTGATATAACCTATACAACGGATTCATGTGAAAAGTCAATCCACATCTAAGACTCGTACTTGACTCCTAGTAAAACTCTATCGGGATTGACAAACTTCTTCCCTTGGGGTACAATAAAATAATCTACAATTTCAACTCCGACTTTTAGCTTAGATAGAAGATGTTTGTTTAAGTCAAGTGGATTTGTATTTGGTGGCTCACTCTTTTGATGCTACATATAGACTAGTACCACAAAATCTATATTTCCATGCTGTTAAATAAATCAGAGCGATGGAAAAACTGTACCCTCTTTAGTTCTTCTGTACTCTTTCACTTTTTTCTTCTCTTTTATTTTTTCTTCTCTTTTTCTTTTCAAACCCACAATCTCATCAAATTTATAAATATACTCAATATTTGGACTCACGACATTAACACTTTAATTAAATTCTGATAACCCTATAACCACCATGCAATACCACACACACACACACACACAAATTTGTATTCACGAGGCATTATTGGGAATTGGTGATGTTCAAGAGGATATTTGATGACTTATTTGGTGGAAGTACCTACTCTCGACACCAAGTAAGGAATGGATGGATAGCGTATTTTCTGACCTTAATCCCCCCTGGAACTAAAAAGGCAAGCCCCATAGCCTGACTTGGTCCATGGTATGGATCCTGACATTGAAACTAAAAAAGGGGGAAAAAGGTTTTATTGACTTCTGGCCAATTTGTTAATAAAATGCTCTACTTTAAGATCTTGGTGATTAGAAAGCGAATAAAATAAAGGCAAGTAAAAAAGCTAACTTATAGAAAAAAAGAATACGATCTTTCCTTTGCTATTTCAAAAAACACTTGCCACAAACTTAGATGTTATGACCCATCGATGATTGCTATGCCTTTTCTAGTTGACAAATGCTCTTGGATGGATACAAACATACTTAAGTAAATGTGCATGTACTCATGCAAGTACATATTAGAATTTGGAACACAACAGAAACAAGCCTTGTAGTCTTGCTTCTTGACTTTAGACTCAAAAATGGAATGTAAACTGTGTTGAAAAGAAAAATAGTACCTTAAGGATTGTGCAGGATATCTTGGTTTTTCCCAATACTTAATATCATGTGTAACAAAATCAAATGAATCAAGGAACACGAAAAGCCCAAGACAAAAATAAACTGTGTTAACAGCATAAAAAAAGACATTGACACAACAGAAAGAAAAATCCAGGTAACGATAGGAGAGCGATTAGATGCCCAACATGCTCGGTCAAGCATAGACACCAATGAAGAAAGGATGTAGAAGGTGGCGATCAAGAAGAATAGCTAAAGGAAAGAATATAACACCCAAAATGGGCCCAAATTCTAACTCCTTATCTCTCGAATAAAACAATGGTCTTTAGAGGCACAACAATACATACTCCATATATATGCAATGATGAATGCATCATAATAGGTTTCCAACCATACATATGATTATGACCGTTGATGCAGAACCTAAAAAGATAACAAAAGTCTGTACAAGAATAGAGAAATCTGAATGTCTGTGATCCCAATGCAAAAGGCATGGTACCTAACTCAACTAGCCTACATTATGGAAATTGATTGCATTCTAATTCAACACATCGCTTAAGAAGCAATGCAAAAATATCCATCCTAATCCAATCATGCATTCCCATTCAAGTATTATCTTTAATTCCCTACAACCATTAACTTCTTTGACATTCCATGGCAATGAGGCAAACAACTTCAAGCATGGCCAGCTTTGCAGCTCTCCTAGCAGCAGAATGTATATGGGCCAAGAAAGGTCTCACTGCCACACAAGTGTGCAACTTCAGGCTTCAGCAATGAATGAAACACCAACAAATGGCCTGAACTCTAACCTACAGGAAATAAGAAGATAAGGAATCAAAGTGCACATCAATAGAGGAAACAAACTGAAAGTGGACAGGTAAATTCCTTCCAAAAACCCTTTTCACCATCAAAGAGAAAATGTAATTGCTAAATGCCCCACCAATGCCCCCAACGAAGCAAACTCCTTTTCGCCAACACCACTTATCTTTCTAAATGGTCCAATAAAGCAATATCTCAAGCATCAAAATGGATAGAAAGAACCACAAAGAAGCACAAACGATATGCCTTGAAGCATCAAAGCATGCAGAGATACATCCCATCAACGTACACGAAAACTAAGGTCACATTTGGTAGTAGAAATAGTATCGGGATAAGTTTGTGGGTGGAACAAATGAAGTTAAAGCATTTGGTTGTGATAGTTGCCATCATAGAAGAACATAAACTTGGAAAAAAGTGCAATGGAGAATATTACATCGAAGATCATAAATCCAACATTGTCTCTCCACATAATACATTACCACTGTAGAGGATGATGAAATGGAGCTTAAACCGGCATTAAGAATACAGACCAGAAGAAAATGAACCCAAACAGGAAAGGTTTCCAATCTGTAGGAAACCATTTACCTGCCCAATGATCACAGCCTTCACGTTATTGAACGGGATCGGGTTGACCATGTTGAAGATTAGATGCTACGACGGGAAAATCGCAGCGCTCCCCTGCATCTCCCTCTCCGGGAACCTCCATAGGTTCCTAGCGTGGGCTTTCTGGAGCTCCACATCTAAGGCCTCCAGCCACGTCTCCTCCACGAGCAACTCTCCAGTGCCACAAAGCTCGAGTCTTCCCTTTGTCCTTGGTGATCCACTGGGCGCAGAGGCTGCTGTTGTACCTGGACCTAGCGAGGTTGCGATTGATCTCAGTGCGCCTGAGCTGGTTGGGGGTGAGGGAGGGGATGTCGGGGGAGGCTTCGCAGTGGAGGCGAGGGGGGAGGAGGAGGAGGAGGGAGAGGGGGGAGGGGAGGGGGATCAAAGGCGCTTCTTGGAGGAGGAGGTCGGTGAGGGAGGCAATGCGGCGGATGCGAGCAACAGTGTTGAGGTTTAGGGTAGAGGAGATTTGGAAAATGTGGTTAAAGGTTTTAAGGTGGGGATTTGGAGGGATAGAAAATCGTAGGAGGGAAAACGGCTAGGACAGATTTCGGAGGATTTAGGTAGGCAAGTTAAAAAGGAGGGTCACGAAATTTTAGGGATGGTATATTTATCTCAAAACTAGTAATTAATCTTTTGAGATTAATTTTTTTTGTCATCTACTACATTTAAGTTACCAAATATAGATTTGTCCTTAAAATGAGGTTACCAAAAATATATTTTATTTTAATGTAAGTGCCCATCCACAACCAGTACATAAAATTATCTAATTATCTTAAAATGCATGTATGATCAACTAAATATGCTAATGTCAAATATAAAATATTTATAATGCAAATAAGTAATGCAATGTTATGAAACTAACATAACATAACCATGTTATGTATTATTATCATGTATTCATCAGCAACTAACCATATTATTGTGTCCACACGATATAATATTCAGATACGAATCACCGATTGAGTGATTCCACTCAGGTTGACTTGCTAAGGGCACATAATTCCAACAACTTGCTAAGTCAAGCACACTAAGATTATGATTAAATATGCATTCAAGGTTTCTTTTAGGATTTGTTGATGCAAAATAAAGACTAAATGGGAAATCAAGGCTTATTAATGCATAGTTCATAAAAGATGATTCCAACAATATATACATCATCAAGAATGGGATTTAGGAACCCCTTAAACCGACCTAATGAAGTCAAAAGGGCCTTTGAACTGGTCTCTAGATTAGTTTACTCTGCTCTACCCACCAATGGATCTTCTTAGGCATGTGTTACCATGTGGCAACCCTAGGTTAGTGACACACTCAAGCTGGGGATCACCTTGGTGGTTGATACCAACCTTTTCTTGCTATTGCATGTGATCGCATACACCCCAACTCTCCTCTCTTGCACATGCTACTCACCTCACTCAGCCTTGTGTTGTTTGAGTTATGTGCCATGTGCAAGTGATATTTCCATATTTATTGACATAAATTATACCCAACTAATGCTAGTTTAAGGGTGAATTAGGTCACAATGCACTAGGTTAAGCTAGATTAGTCATTTAGCTTCATTTTGTAAATAATACATTTTTGTGAGTTTTCTGCAATTTTTCCCTTATCTATGTCTGGTACCTTGATGTCCTTGTTTGAATATGTACAAGTACCAAGTTTAGCTAATTGAAACCTTGTAGAATGGAGAACCCAAATTGAGCTCATTTATGCAAGAAGGCTAAGCCACTTTCCTAATTAAGACCTAGCCTAATTAACCCTAAACCTAGCCCAACTAGGAACCCAACCTATTTCTAAACCTAAGATGGTTGACCATGAGCCTGTTTAGAAACCCTATAGGATCAGCCAATCATATCACCTAAACCCCCTCTTATCTCCTTAACCTTCCTACTCATAAATACCTTAAACAAACCCTAAAGCATATCCCCTCCTAGCCACCTGATAGGAGAAAAAATTAGCAAGAAAAATAGTTATGGTTTCGAGAAAGAGAACCCCACATTGTAGTAGTGTGGAATTTCGCTTATCAAATAAATTAACTGAGATGGTGAGTTTCGAGCCGAACACAGGGGGGTGACATTTTATTTCCAAAATCGCGTTCATTTTATTTGTTTATGGTATTTTTGGCTATATGTATTTTTTTGGATATTTTATATAGGCAAAATTACAAAATGAAACTAATCTAAGTTAACCAAGAATAGGAGAGAGGAAGAGAGAGAGACAAGATATATATAATTGGTAGTTTGCAAATCCCAAGTTTATTACAAACTAATGAAACAAAATGCAATAAAATAATGAAAAGCACAATAATAGAGAGAGGAAGGTGAGAAGAATCTCCTGAAATGGCTGTCCAACGAGTTGACGGCGCTTGGCGGCAGTTGGACGAAGGTGTTGCAGAGTTTGAATGACGAGGTTGAGGTATCGGAGGAAGACAGGTAAAGGGAAGGTTAGGCCAATCTAGAAGGAATTTAGGATGAGGGATAGGAGCTCCTAACCTAAGGGAATGGGGATGAGAAGGTAGAGGTGATCTTCTAGCTGAATGGAGGTGAAAGGATAGCCCTAGGATTCCCTATGAGGGAGGTGAGGTGTAGAAAGAAATGTAGGTAGAACAGTTAAAAATATGCAATCGTTATAGCATGCAAATTAAGCAATCAATTAATATTTATAAATTCTGAACTACAAGGAGTTCGAGTAGAACATAGGGAGCCAGTCGCTACTTAAAACCTTTCCTAGTTATTATTTAGTAGAATAGAATAGCAAATAATATTTATAGAGACAGAAATATCAAATGAATATTGATTTTATTGCCAATATCAAAATGTCTCACAAATAAGATCTATATCAGAGAACACAATAAGAATAAAAACATAAGAGAATAGAGGAAGAAAAGAAAGAGAGCGAAGCCACTTGAGGGATGCTTGTTGGAAGCTTTTGACAGAGCTTCAGATCCAGGGTGCCGGGAGGAAGAAGATGAAGAGAAGAGAGGCTAGAAGAAGGTGCAAGAATAATGGTGGTGGTCGTTCACTATGGTGGAACTAGATAGGGAGGCTACTACTAAATGAGGTTACTCATTAACTAAGACTAATTGGTCTTCTAAGGGTTGGAGTCTAAGTCATTTTATAGGAATCTAGGTGGCTTCCTATTGGTCAATCTAAGGTACTTAGGATCACTAATTTGGATGGCTTGGATTAAATCATAAGAGGTGGCTAGGATTGGTTAGATAGGGACCATAGGATCTAGATTGGATGGTGGATAGAGCCTAGGGGGGACTAGGCTAGGGTTTATGGCTGGCCATAGGTTAGGTTTTAGGGTTTAGGAGGGGGTGGTTAGGTAGTTTGTTGGAAGGGATATGATCTAGGTAGGTTGGGTTAGCCCTAAGGTAAATAGGTTGAGTCTAATTAGGTAAGCTCTAGTTTATTTATGTATATGGGTGGCTAATTAGGTTGGTGTTAGATCTGATTAGATTTATTAAGTCTAATTAATTAGACATGCTTTGGTTGGTCTGATCCAATTAGCTTCCAACTGAACCCAATTGAAGTTAGGGTGCACCCAATTAGGTTGTACTACACCTAATCGGATGTGGCTAGGTCTATTGGGTCTAATTAGACTCAAGTGAGTCTAATTAACTCAAGGTTAGTCCAATCAGGTCTCATGGACCTAATCGACTAGTGGCTAGCCCATTTGACTTAGTCTGAGTCAAGTGGGTGTGGTATAGACCTAAATAGGTTTCTAGGTTACAAATTGGGTATTAGATGGTAGGATTAGGGTTATGGATAGTAGGATAGGACTATGGATAGGGTGGATAGATACATGGATAACGTTATCCATGCTTTTGGCTTTTGAGCTCAAATATCTAATGTTGAGCTGGTTTAGGGATAGGTATTGGGATAAGCTCATCCTAGGGTTTCATGGATAGGGTAGGGTTATCCTAATTCCTCTCTTTCTCTTCTGTTCGTGTGTCTTCCATCTTTTATTTCTGCTTTATTCTTCAGTCTAGCTCCAGCTCTACTGTAGCTTCTGCTCCTATTCAGCTTTATTCCTGAGTTATTCAGATTATTCTCTAAGACCTATAATTTGCATTATTCACAAAAGACTAAAATTAGAGGATAATTATTTAGAAAATAAATACAAAGTTTAAATATGCATGCATGCTCCAAATACAATATTTACAAAACTAATGCATGAGTTTACTAAGGAGTTAGCCCTAGAATAAGCAAACTAGGGTAATAGATTAAGTTGTTATCACACCCCCATACCCATCTTTTGCCAGTCCCTAGCAAAACCAACATGCAAAAACCAGCAAAAATCATGTGAGAATCAAAATCCATGGGTTTTCTTTATATTCGAAAGCAAAGCATGAGTCAAAATGTTTTTTTTAATGAATACTGTCAAGGAATCAAGCTAGTTTAAATCAAAAATCCCATTAAGATTTCTCACTAACGAAAGAAAATTGCGAACAAATCCTTAATAGCAAAGACTCAACAATTTTAAAGTATCGACTTAAATCCGGACCTCCCAAATCAAATCAAGAATCTTATTAGCCATTAGACTTAGGTCTCAAAAGTGACTTTCTCTAACTAAGTCGACCCACCCAAGATTTGAATCGAATGTGAGAAACAGGCATCTTGTGTGTGAACTTTTTTTTGTGACCAGTCAGATGGGCAACTTAGTTGATTCTTAGCATTCAGTAAGACTTAGAATGTTTCTATGCTCTCTTCGAGACAACCCATCTTCGGTTAGGCCATACTAGGATTTAGCAGCTTTCTCCTAGATGAGGTGTATCTCATCATAGCTAAAATGCCCAGTTAAGCTAGAAACTAAGTTAAACACTATCTAATTTACACAATAAATGGGTTAAGTGTGAGAATTAATAGAAATGACCTAAAACATCAAATTGGAGTTAGAAATGCATAATTAGGTCAAATTAATGAGATACTCTATTCATAATATAAATTGATGATCTAATTGCCTATTGAACACATTTCTGAGCTCAAAAGTTCAAATCAAGGGTAAAATTATGTTCTAATATGTTCAATTAAGGTCCAATAAAAATCTCATAACATTTAAATGTCAATAGGACCTTACATTCATTAGTTTACACTTAGGTCCTTCATCCATAACATTTTATTAAGCATAAAACCCGTAGGGGCTTATTTGCGAGCCTTTAAGGATTGTTTTACAATGATTTTTATCACTAATGGGTCACTTTTGCAATTGTTCTACCGATCCACTCATTAAGGGTCTGTGTGAATTTCACCATTACACCTGATACTATTCACGCACAAAGAACAGGAGCTCCAACTGCCATTGATCCCTTGCACCTCCCATCCAAGTTTGGATCTGATCGGCCTTTTATGTAATTTGTAAAATTAGGTTTTTATAAGTCGTTGCAACGCATAAAATCATTTCTCTTTTGAATTTATAAACCTAGATAGGAAAGTATCTAGGGTCGTCCAAGAAGGCAATATGTTTACAAAATCGAGTCTCTTGCTTGGAAATAGAAATCAACTTTCTTTTTGATATTTTTTGAATATGTAATTTTTATGGTTTTGAAATAACAGGCACTCGCAAAGTTGATGGCGGAAAGTGATGTACACCTAATTTACTAAACTATTACTTAGGTGATAAGTATGGCCTCTCCCTAAGCTTACTCTAGGCATGTGGAAGCCTAGAGTAATTAGGAAGAGGCAGTAAAAAAGTGCTAGAACAAAGAAAAAGCAATTGCGACAAAAGCTAATTAAGAAAAAGGCAACTTTGATTATTGCAAAAGTGTTTTACAAAACCTCTAGTAGAGGAATGCTTCTACTAGTAGCAACTAAAATACAAAAAAAAAAGAAGCAAAACACTAATCCTTTGAATGCTGGTGAAGAAGGGAGGCTCTTGCTCCAACTACAACTACTCCTGCAGTTGAAAAGAACTTCTCCTTCTCCTTCTCCTTGAATGGCTCCTCCTGGCAAGCCCTAGAGGGGGGCGTGCCTACTTGACTCCTCCAAGGTGGAAGCTTCCACCTTAATTGCTCCTCCAAGGGTGGGCGTGCACCACCCTTGCTCTCCTCCAATGCCTGACCATCCTCCAAGTTGAAGAGAGTCTCCTCCTTGGCATGGTACAAGAAGAAGAGTGGAAAGGAAGAAGGCACCAAGGAGGCAAGGGATAGCCTCCTTAATCTTCTTCCCCACTTCTTCTTCTTGGCCATGGGTTATAGGTAGAATTAGGGTGGAAAATATACTAAGGGAGGATGATTTTTATGTGGTGGTTAGGAGGGATATATATAGGAATGGAGGAGGGGGTTGGCGTGACCTTTGGATGTAGGGTTAGGATTGAATGGTGGAGGTAGTTAGGTGATCCTATGGCCACCAAGAGTTGGCTCCAAGTGAAGGGTTGGGAGGGGGGTAGTTAAGGGGTGGAACCACCCCTTGGTGGACGTCCAAAATGGTGGTTATCCACCTTATTTTGGCACCAACTAGGTTAGGTTCTAGAAGGGGGGGTAGGTGTAGGGTGATGATGGCTTGAAGGGGTATGTGTAGGGTTAAGATGGGGGGATTTTTGGAGGGAAAAGGTGGTGCCAAGGAGGGGGTAGTTAGGGGCATTTTGGTGCCACTTTTGTGGCGACTTTTGGTGGTGGTTGAGGGGTGAAGAGATGTGGTTGAGGTGGTGCCAACATAGATTAGAGGTGGATCTAGCTTAGGTGGTCTTAGGTGGGCTTAGTTGGTGGAGCTAGTTAGGTAGGGTTTTAAGGTGGTGGATGGCCAAGGGAGCTGGAGCTTAGCTAGTAGTAGGGTAGAGGAGTAGGAATCTAGAGCTAGGGTTTAGAGGAGAGGAGATGGAGGAAGTTGTCTAGAGCTGAACTGGAGTTGATAGCTGCTGAAGAAGGTGGAATGGAGCTACTTTAGCTGGCTTAGCTTGTTAGTTCTTTGCTAGCTACTAAACCAAGCTAAAGCAAGCTGGCTTCTGCTGAATAATGCTGAGGAGAGCTGGGTTTGATATTCCCAGGGATGACCTAGCTAGTTGGAGTAGCTAAGGTAGCTTAGCTCAACTAAGTTGAGCTAAGTTGAGTCCCCAAGAGCTGGACTTGAGCTTCCTGAGCTAAGATGAAGTCATCTTCAGCTGGCTAGAGTTGAGTGGAGCTGGATGCAGCTGGTCCTAAGCTGAGGTGAACTCCAGTCAACTCAGCTGAGTTAGCTAGAGCTCCCAGTGAACTAATGTGAGATGAGATGAGCTAGACTCAGCTAAGTTGAGTTGGATGTGAGCTGACTTGAGCTAAGGTGAGCTAAGATGAGCTCTCTTGAGCTGCCATTCAGCTAAGATGAGCTAAATGGAGCTAGGATGAGCTAACCCTAGTTCAAGTGAGATGGAATCCAGCTATGGTGAGTTGGATCAAGCTGAGTCCCAGCTGGTTTGAGCTTTTCCTTCACCAGTTGCCTTCTTGAGTGCTAGGGTTCTAGGGATCTAACAATCTGATTAACCTTAACATTCAAACAAACACACTAAAAAGATAATAAAAAGTATAATGCATGCCTAACCTAATTTATGCCTAATGCAGCCCAAAAACCCATTTGCAGAGTTAAATTCCTAAGAGCTAGGTTTGTTTTAATGCATAAGAATGATGATAAACTGGCGTTTATCAGGATCTTCATCCAATCTTCTCGCGCCTTTGCATGAAGAACCATTACCTCCTCTAGATCTGATTCAATGGTGGGTTTTTGGTTTGAGCTTTCCCACATGTCTCATGGACACATCCCACCATTCAAGCCCTAAATGCCTAATTTCACCTTGCGGTGCCCTGATCACTCACTCGACCTACTTAAGTACCTGCTCAGTGCTCACACGACCACGATCGACTCTCCTCCTACTTCCTCGCTTCGATTATTCCTCCTCTCCAGCTTTCTTCTTCTCCTGTTCACTCAGTTCCATTGGTGACAAAGGTGGAGCTTCTTCCCTCTTGATCATCCACGTTGCTAAGGATGACGTAAGCTTGAGGACATCCCAAGAGCTTCACTAGCAAGCTCTTCAGTTGCTGGATATCCTCCCTCTGTTCTTCCTCTTCAGCTGCCTGTTGTTGAGCCACAGGTCCCATTCTTCCTGTTAGATTAGGTTTTACTGCTTTTTAGGTAGATCTACTACTTTATAGATTAGTTAGGAGTAGAATTAGCTAGCGAATTCACTCTTTTCTTAGCTTAGTCAGGAGTAGAGTAGCTTAGATTGATCTCGCCCTCTCTAGTCAATTCATATCAGAGAGGTGTTTTTCCACCTTCATATCAACACATAAATCTCCCTCTACATCTCATAATTCGCATTCATTATTCTCCTCGCATTTTAATCACCATTCACCCCTCCATTTAGGCCATTAGCAGATCTGGAGCTATTGAGCTCCTAGATCTGTTATGTGCTTCAATTCCACCTAGGGGATCTCCCATTCATTCCATCTATTGACAAAGACCTCCGATCTGGTTTTGACCGCATCGATTTTCTCAATTCTTTTAGATTTGTGTTTCACACCCAATCTTGTGATTTTGAGTTAATTCAGGTTTAATCGAGCAAATCAAGGTTTTAATCGCTTAATTGGGTGTATCGCAAGGATTCATGTGTTTTAATTCGGATTTAACTTGTAGATGAGAATATGCCCAACTAAGCCTTGTTTTGGGTAGTTTGACCAAGGATAATTAGTGACACTGATTGGAGGTTAAATAAGGACCCAAGTGATTATGAGATAATCACTAGATCCCCTTAAACACCAATCAATGGTGTTCAAGAAGATCAGATGATCTGATCAGTAATCAATCCAAAGTAAAAGCCCAATGGGTGATAATGTGTTGGTGAAGTGAAGTGTTTTAATCTGCTTACCAGAGTTAGAATGTGGTTTAAAGGATCCTAATAGAGGTTGTGATTCATGTTGCAAGTGGAATTTAAAGTTAGTTTGATTCACCCCTCTTGTGTTGTTTATGACAAAGAGGAATGATCAAACTAGGGTTCTAGGGTTTGTAGAATTGTAAATTGGTTTTAATTGATTTCTAGAACTTCTATGGAGTGTTTGCGATAGATTTTAATGATAATTTTAGTACTTGATTCAGATTTGATGGGATTTGTCACAGCAGCAGCTGCTCTATTTTCTTTTGATATGAACAAGTTTTCAATTCATGATTTTTGTGTGATCTGAATTGGATATGGACCCTGATGTTGGGATGAAATGGTGTCAAGGTTGAATGGCATGTTGAACCTGATTAATCAGACCAGAACAAGGTCTGATTCAGCTGGTAGAGTAGCACTGCAGCAGATCTACTACAATTTAGCAGCAGCAACCTCTATTAGGGCTGAGTTTGAAGTGGATTTTTAGCTTTGAGTGAGCTGCTAGTGAAATGTAATGTTATAACTTCATGTACAAGCATCCATGTACATTTCATTGCTTAAATCTGATTGGAATAGCATGAGATTTCCATTTGAAATTAACTGTCAGCAGCCTTGTAATTGTTTAAATTGTCCAAATCTAGGTTTTAATGAATTTTTAGCTGAAAATCAAGTGTTAACGGTCAATCATATTGCATAATATCGTCTGAGTGTTTTTAATGTCTTACACTTCAGCTTAGACTTGAGAAAGCAAATTCAGGGCCTTAGGTTCTTAAGTTCAATATCCATTTAAGCCTTTTATGGGTTAGACTTGTAAATAAGTAAAAAAACATAAAAAGTCATAAAAAAATAAAATAAACCTATCTTGAATAAGATCAGGTATGTCTTTAGGTGTGTGTGAAGTTTCAAAGCATTCCGAACCCCCAGGCTGGTAGAACATACCAGCCGACGGTTAGGTTTACTTTGAAATTTAATAAAAGAACTCAATTCAAAAATCACAAAAAGAAATACTTCTTCTATCATCTCACCTTTTCTCTCTCTTTACCTATCTCTACTAAATATATAAATACAATAAAAACACAAAAATACCCAAAAATATGCAAAAATACCTTGTATATAATATTTATACTTATAAATACAACTAATTACTAAGTTAAATGTAAATATTTTAATGTATGTAACTAATGTACATAAATAACTTATAATTATATTATATATATTTAAACAAGTATTTAGGATGAGTTATTGTATATATAACTTTATTATATAATTATATATTAACTTATAGTAAATTATATTTACTTAAACTAAGATAATTATAAATAAATATGTAAATGTGTATAATAGTATCTATTACTGTACATACGCATTTAAGAATTTATTATATAGCTAATTATACCTGTACATTGATTTATTTATATATTTATTGCATATAATTACGTTATTAAGTTAGTTACGTAAATTATTAAGTTAAAATAAAATAAATTAGTAATTTAAGTTATTACTGGAGTAAGTTATGTTGTATATTTGTATATATTAGTTTCAAGTATTTTCAACTTATTTATTATGTATTTATACTGTACAGTAGTGTTTTTCGCGCTAAATCAGTATTTAAGATTGTCGTGTTATAGTATAGCCAAAATAACACTTAAACAAATAAATTTTATTACTCGAAAAAGTTCTGAGGTCGAATACAGGGAGCAATATGAAATTTAAATCTCAAGAATTGCAATTTAAATACTACATGAGCAATATATAATAGAACTTCAAACAATAATGATATAGAAGTGAAAACAGATGTCAATAGTACAAAAAGAATGAGATAAAATGGTGATTTGAATTACCAAATACCCCTCACAATAACAGCAAATTTCTCAACAGTATTAATCAAATAAAGCCTAGAAATCAAGTATCAGATGGTTGGATGTGTAATCAGACGGATTCACCGTCTTGGGCTACAGTGTATACCCCTCTCTTTCTCTTCTCAGCCTCTTCTTGTCTTCTCTTCTTTCTCTACTGCGGCTCTTTCTTCTCTTCTTCTTTTCTTCTTCTGCTCAGCCTCTTCTTTTGCTTCCTTCTCCTTCTTCACACAGGGAGGGGGACTTGTCAAATTGGCTAAGTGTTTGCCAATACTTTCTGTAGCAAAAACCTCCCCCTACCTCGCGTAATCTCTCCTTCCCTTTCTCTCTTAGGCTCCGCCCTCCCAGGGCCTCTCAATGGGTAACCGGGTAATCGGGTAGGTGTAAACCAAGGTCCAGGTGACGTGCGCTTGTGCGTGTGTGTTAAGAAGTGTCGTTATAGTCGCACTTGCAACGTCGGTTTTAAAGTAAAGAAACGGAGGTGAGTCCAAGTGTCGGTCTCAGGGAGGTGTGAAAATTAGATTTTGCTTATCACTTGTCACGGAAAGTGCGGAGTTTTGCTTGCGAAAGGTGCGGTTTGAAAAGCGAGAGAGAGATAGAGAGAGAGAGGGAGAGATTAGGGTTAGAGTTGTTTCTTGCTTGATCATGCAACTTAAACATGAATTAAAATAAACAACTGAACGGAAAGTATTTCATTAATCATGTAGCTTTAGTTCATAGCTTACAACATTAAATACAAGCTCAAACAAAAGTAAAGGAAAGCTTAAAAGAAAGGAAGAGAGAGAGAGAGAGGGGGAGAGCAGCGAGGTAGCCACGGCGGTGGAGGAGGCTCCGTCGGCGCCTCGTCGTCTCCGGCGATTACAAGAGGGCCTAAAGCTAGCTAAGAGAGGGGTAGAGTAGTTGCAAGGGAAGTGAATGCCTTGAATGAGTGGTTGGAGGGGGTTTAAATAGGGAGAAGGGCTTTCTAAAAGAAGAAGGGGCTTTAGTGACGTTCGGGACGTCGCTAAAACCATTCCAAAAGCGTCGGTGAAGTCCTCCAGCCCGCCGGTCAACCGCCCGCGCCGTTCTTCTTCGCGCTCGATCTGTGACCGCTACGTGAGAGCCGTCAATCGAAGATCGGTCGACTGAGATCTTCCTTGGATGCGCTCGAATCGCGCCTCAGGCGCGCGTGTGCGCGGGCGTCGTCGCCCGGCGTGCGCGCACGTGTGAGCGCTCACGATCTGAGGGCGCGCCGCGTGGTGCGATCATAGCCGCCCACTGCTGATCGGGCGGCCCAATTTCGCTGTGCGCTTCCTTCGTCTTCAATTTTACGCACCGCGCAGCTCGAACCCGCGTCACGTGCGTGTGGGCATGCGCGCTAACCGTTGCACCACCCCCGCGCTTTGTCGCGGAGACTGTGGGTAGGCGCGCGGTTCTCGGCTGTTCGATCGAAGATCGATGGCCGAGATTTGATCTCAGCTGAAGGGAGATGGCTTGCGGTGGAGTGGGGGTGACGTGGCGCAACGAGGGCCATTGATCACCAGATCAACGGTTATAACTTCTTGGGCCCATTGTAGGAGCTCCGGATGTCGAATTTGGCCGATCTTGAGTCTGTTGGACTCCGTTTGTCATTCTGAATCCATCCGTGCAGTCCGATTGCTCATCTGAGGCCTGCTTTGACAAGTGCTTACACAAATGGCCATTAATACAGTTTTATAAACAATCTTGGTATATGATGCATGCAATGCTCCCATTCTACTTATGTTGTGCCTTTTATTCTTAAGATGGGCCCTATTCAACAGAGTTATCACCCCCATATGTAGCGTTATCACTAGGGTTGCGGGCGTGGTTGCAGCCGAGGAGTGAAGGGCTTAGGTGGGTCGGGCGCACCAAGTTCGCGGGGGAGATGTCACGGACGAGGCATGTGAGGTGAGCGTGCAATGGACCTCACCCCTTGTGTGTCAAGGCGATAAGCCGATGACACTTTTTCAATTTATGCAGAAGCGGGGGCTCATTAGCTTTTGAGGTGGGACTACCCACCCTCCTTCCTTCGCGCAGCAGCAGCAGCTTCCTTCGTCAAATTGGTGCAGAGGACTTGCTCAAAGGCTCCAATTGACCGCGCGAGGATACTACTAGAGATAATTCGCTGCACCTGAAGTCGACGCCTGGAACCTGCAGGCCTGATGAGAGCTTCAAGCAAGCTCGCGGATTCGGTAATGGTGGCGGAGACCTAGGACCTGGAAGCATGAAAATGGGCTAAGAGCCCCAGTTAAAACAGTTCATAAGCTTTACCGTGAGGTGGGGAATTGAACGGCAGTGTTCGTGAGGTGTGGGAGTGCGTGAGGTGGCCGGACGGTGACAGAAGGTGAAGTACGAAAGTGCAGTGTTCGGCGGAGCAGTGTGGAGGCTAATAGCCTCGAAAACCAGAGGGCTTTTGCTCTCTAGAACACGGCGGAGGTGTAGGGATGAACGACGGCCGGATTGGTGGACTGTAGTGGCCGTGCGAGCTCGCCGGAGGTATGCTAACGAGGTGGAAGACGGAGGATAGTGAGGCGAGTCAGCGGTCGGAACGAAGTGGCAAGTGTTTGAAAATGAAGGGTGGAAGTCGAGGAGTTGTTTAGGAGGGGAAGCAGATGAAGGGGAACGAAGTTGGCGCCGGTTGAGGTGTGGCCAGCGCCGGAGATGAAGCTGCTTAGAGAGAGATGGACGGCGAGGATGAAGGGGGTAGGCGCGTCGGCGGGTGCTGCGTGATGCGGAAGAAGACAAGGAGGAAGAGTCTGCCACTGGTATTGTGGTTAGACGACGAGGGAAAGTAGGGAGAGTCGCTGGAGGTTGAAGAGCAAATCAGTTGGAGGAGGGGAGAGGAATTTGAGGGATTCTCTGGTTGAATTCAAGCTTGGAGGATTGGGCAGGCCTGGGGAGTCTTTATATAGGTGTTAGGGGGTCGATTAGAGCTTGGAAGCCAAGCTTTCGAGCTTAGAAGGTCATCGAAGTGGGAAACCCAAATTTCTCATGCATTCGCATGAGAAATTGGTAAAGAATTGAAGCACAAGAATTAGTCTGATTGAAAGAGGATTTGAAGAGGAATCTCCAGTTTAATTTTGAGGAAGTTTCATCAATCAATCAAGGAGAAATCCTCGATTGATTGTTGTCGGAGTTGTAGGAGTAGGAGTTATGTGCAGTGGGGACCTCTTTGAAAAAATGATGACAAATTTGGGGACCTATTTGAAATAGTTTTGAAAGTTAAGGGCAGAAATGAAATTAGACAGGACCAATTTGCAAACTAGGTCAAGACAAACTCATCTTGGGTCTAAATTTTGGTACAAACCTAATTTTAACCTAAGGAATCCAATGGTGAATTTGGATTTTGGTTTTAACCATGTTTGATTGGGTAATTTATGCAAAAACTTAAATAAGGGCAAATGTCTGTCTGTGATTTTATTTTGGGTCAAAATGGGTTCTGATGGTTAAATTGAATATTCTAAACCCTAGAGAATATTTTTATATGAATTTTAAAGGGTTTAGGTGAATTTTATCTTGATCAGAAACTTAGTTAATTAAGCGGGTTTGTTTTTAGGGTTTCAAAAGTCATTTAATTCCCAGAACATGTGCAAACCCTTTTCTGATTATTCTATCCCACTTGTTATCTTTTTAAGACCAATTGACCTTCATTCAACCCCTGAGAAAACCCTTGGTTGTACTGCATTCATGATGAGCTGGTAAAATTGCAGTTTAACCCTAATTTCTTATTTTTCTTTCAAAATGAGTATGCAATGACTTGACTCTCTAGTGGTTATGTAGGAGCATTTACTGACTTAATTGGGTCAAAATGAGCTAGTTATGAGCTAGGTGTTCCCATCAAGTAGTATGTATACTGTATATTAGTATTTATATATGTAAAATGTGTACATAAATGTATATAAATTAAAATAAATGTTCTAAAATAAACTAGAAATGTA
Organism: Thalassia testudinum; assembly: GCA_037157565.1. Taxonomy (NCBI): domain Eukaryota; kingdom Viridiplantae; phylum Streptophyta; class Magnoliopsida; order Alismatales; family Hydrocharitaceae; genus Thalassia; species Thalassia testudinum. Next base: position 52,461,739 of record JAZHRO010000025.1, on the reverse strand, counting down.
TAATAAATACTTTATTATATATATTAACTAACTTATAACTCAATTGAGTCATTAAATTATTAATTTGTATATTAATTAAGTAGTAATTAAATGTGTACACAACACTAAGTTTAAGCAATTTTTAAATATAATTAAATAAGTTATTTTTATAAATTAATTACTTAATTAAGTAACCCTATGTAAGGACTTTCTAAAGGTATAATTTAATTAAAAATTGGATTTCATTAGGGCCCTCAAATCGAGGCCCAAATCTTGGCAAATCAAACATTGCCCAATGCTTAATTTGGCCCCATGATAGTGCCACATCGGGTGTTGTTGAACAGCCGGTGCCGTATAAATTGAATGTTGTGCGCTGGCTACTTAGTTGTCAGCCCTTGACGCACCTAAACCCATTACCTTCCCCACTCTCTAAGCATGAAATGAGCATATTATCTGTGCATTGATGTGGTGGGTTGGGAGCCCAATCTGGTCTGGGTTCGATTTAGCTAAGCTAGGCTTGGGCCGAAACTATGCACTCGAATACACCTAAATATAAACTAGGACTAGGCTTAGTAATGGTTTGGTCCCACCCGAGAGGGTGCTGTGTGATGACTCTACAATTATTAGTGTTAATTATATCAGTTGGAGTCAATTTCGAGGGCACATGTGCATTAACGTCATATGATAGTGGGTTTGGGGGCATTGCATGCATTCTGCATTATTTTATGTTAAGATTTCTTAGGATTAATGTTCAATGATTGGCTATACAAGTGCATATTGAAACACATATCAGATAAGCAATCGGACTGTACGAATAGATTCGGATCGACAGAGTCCAATAGACTCAAAATCACCTCAATCCAACCTCCGTAGCTCCCACAACAAGACCCAGAAGTTCTGACCGTTGATCTAATGATCAACGACCAAAAATGTGCCACATGTCGCTAATCCGCATGCCCAGCAGCACCCACCCCCTTCTCTTCATCACACACCACACACAATCTCAACCTCATGTTTCTCATCCAACGGTTGAGGAGGCGCGGGCACAGCGCATTGGTGGCGATGAGTGCCCGCATCGTGAAGGTCGAGTTCGAAACTCGCTGCACTTCCCAATCTTCGCAATCGTGTGCTTCAATCGATTAGGGCCATTTGATCGCGATCAGACGGTGGGGATAGTGGCTACGTGGAGCATTCGAATGCGTGTGATACATGCATGCGTGATTTGATGCGTGATTGCATGCGCAATCGTACACGTGGCGATGGGCACGATCCTGAGCGCACGGTGAGGCACAATTTCGACCGTCAATCCTTGATCCAACAGCGGGCAATGCGAGCACGTGGATTGCATGTGATAGCACTGTGTGCACCAAGCGCCAGTGGGGATGGGCTACAGCAACGAATACAGAGGTGCTACAGCGACATCCTTGCTATTACTAATTATGCGATACCTATTTTACCCACTCCTCTACTATAAATAGCCCTATAGACCCCCATTGCAAGTCATCTCTTCCTAGCTTCTACCTAGCACATGTCTACTTCCATTGAGCTTGAAAGGGTGCCCCCAGAGTCCTCGAGCCGTTGATGGAAGTCCCTCCACCTCCGTGGCTACCTCGACACTCTTCCCGCACTTGCTTCTCTTTAGCTATAGTTTGCATTTCCTTAAGCATTCATCTATTTGTATTTGTAGTACATTTGCTCCATAATTCAAAGAAGTGATTTAGTTTATTTTATGTTGTTTTGATGCCTTCAGAATGATTTCCTACTTAGTTCATGTTATGCTATTATGTTCATTTCCATGATGCATGATTTCTCTAAAGTGTAATTAGCGAACTTCACTCTACCAGGAATCATTTTCTAACCCTTATCTCTCTTTCTCTCTCTCATTCTCTTTTCACAAGAAAATGGAACAAAATATTTATGACATTAAAGCGATTAACTGATCCGATTTCACGCCTCCTCACACTCGTACTTATGTTTGATTCTTCTTTTAAAATTGGTGTCGTAAACGCATGCTATAATGAACAACTTAATCTAACGTGTTTTTCAACGTCAGTTTTTGGTGCCGTTTCTAGGGAGGCAATGGATCTTTTAGTCGCTTTCATATCTACATTAGTGATACTCACAACAGTCTTCTCTGCACTTTACTCCAACATCACCACGTTGATCGCCCTCCTCCCATCGCCTAGGCGCCAGATTCCTGTAATCAATCAATAAAAAGAAAGAAAAGAGATAAGAGGAGCGAGTTGCTTTTATCCTTGCATTGGTGCTCACATTTCTTACTCTCTTTTCTCTCTTTTTATTGATTGATTGTAGGAATCTGGTGCGAAAGCAACAAGAGGAGCATGATCCAAGATGGTAGATTGGGAGTAAAGTGCTGTGAAGACTCTTGTGAGTACCACTCTACCTAGCATAGTCTCATCTTTGTTTTATTTTTGAAAAAAAAATTAAAAAAAAAATTACATTCAGGCTCGTACATGAACCCGAGGATAATTTGATTATTTTCTTGCTTAAAAAATCTAAAAAAAATTCAAAAAAAAAAGACATGGTGAATGATTACTTGACTCACATCTCAAATCCATCACCCAAATAAAAAAAAATATTTACACTATAATATTCTTAAAGAAAAAAAATATTTTTGGAGTGTTTTCCTTTTGAGTGGTGTTTGTGAAGTCACTCATGCTTTGTATTTGGCCGCACCACTCCAATTAAAATTAATTCACCAACTAGCACTACATGATCTTTAGGGGTGAATACATTAGGGTTGCTTATTTCTAGGGCCACACTGATCTTAAAGGAAATCGATCATCATTTATTTTGTGCAAAACCTTGTGTGCCCACTTAAATATTGTTTGAAAACATTAAGAAATTTCAACCCTAAAAAGTACTAAAGCAAGGACGAATCATTAAAAGATACCACACCTTAAAAAACCTTGCTTGAAAACCATGTTTTGTTGAGTGCACGCACATGCTCAATTGGATTAATTAAGAGGCACAACCCCCAACAATGCCTCATCATAAACCTTAAGCACAAGCACTGACCTAGCCCAAATTAAAATTGAGTAGATGTTGACCCTAGGATTCATTGAGTCCGTTTCAGGGTATTCTCCTAAATGCATTTCGAATTAGTAACATCTGTTTGCTTCAAAAGGTGCTAAGTTGGGAGGCTTGATTGTTAAACGACTTAAGTAGGGGTTTGGCATAATCAGCGATCCTCGGGACATGCTCCCCCTACTTCGCCAGCCCAACTTTACCACCTTCGAGAGTAAGGACAACACCAAATTCTTCATGTGGTCGGAGTTTATTTTTTAAGCAAACGTCACCTAGGTCTACACTATAGGGCTTAGTTTTGCTTTCTTGATTGTGCACACTTAATTCTCTCGTCTGTTCATCCCTTATCCAACCACCACTTCCAAACCATGGATTTCAATGCCTATCCTTCCTGCCCCCACTATCCCCAACATGATTTGTATTCTAACCCAAGTAGATTGTATCCACTGTTTACTTGAGATAACCAATCACCTAGTTGGGGATATAATCTAGGATCTAAGTACCCAGAATATCCCTCTTATTCCAACTATCCCAATTTTACCCAACCCGCACCAACCTCCTATTGGGATACATCCAACCCACCCACTCAAGGGTACGATCGAAACCTTGGGAATTCTTATCTTGATTATGATTCTCTTTATGATGACTCTTTGTTTAGGTCCAACACACCCACTAAACAATCTGATAGGAGAACATTGTAGGAGAACACCATGACCCTTACCCTTCCTAGGACAATAACCATGATAGGTAATCTAAATTCAAAGATCTCTCCTACTTGACCTATGGATTGGAAGGGATTTTAGAAAAGTGGAAATCAAATGATGATGATCATAAACCTGGGCAAACCAAGTATGATCAACACCCACTTTGGACCCCAGATGAAGAATTTGACTGGGAGGAGGACTTAGAACCTCAGTTATTCTGGAGCAGAACTAAAAAAAAAATGGTGCCTCTTGAGGAATTAGACCCTGAAAATGACATAATAGAGGACCTACCCAAAAACTTAAACCCCAGTATGGACTTTGATACACATCCTCAACCATACCCCCTTAACCCTAAGTACAATATGAATGAAACCCAAGGGAAACCTAACAACACTCACCAACTCTTTATGATATTCAATTGGGTTTGTATAACCAAAACCAAAGATTGGTTAAGATGAAACAAAGAATGATTAACATGTTCCAACAATTGGATGAAGAGGGTCAACGAAAAGTGATGAAAAAAACTTCTTTCTTAGAGACAATTGAACAAGGCCCAATGATAATTGATTAGACCACACCTAGTTGCCCAAAATTGGTGCAGTCCACTATCAACACTCCCCCAATATTGGAAAGCATTGAGGATCCTTTGGAACACAAACAGGTGGAAAATGAGGATGAAACACCCCAAGGAAATGAGGATGAATTTGAAAATTTGAAGGATAAGATTGGGGTTGATGTCCCTGAATTTAATGATAATAATTTAGTAATAGGGACATCAAGATTTGGGGATGGGGAATCTGACTCTGAACACTTTGATTGTGAAACACTTAAGACCCCATCATGGATTCAAAGGAAAGGCAACAGGAAGAATTAGAGCATGAAATGAATGATGAAATTAGCTCCACCACAAGTTCTTCCCTGATGGTTGACTATGATTTGGAAGAAATGAACAAGATTTCAGGCTCCAATGGTTATGAGAAACTAGATAGAGAAATCATGATTGAGGATTGGGAGGATTTTCACTTGGACCCACCTAAATCAATCATGATTGATCAGACACATTCCTTTGTAGCTAACTCAAGTCTCAAAGTTAATGCAACTAATGTGGAGTTAGCTAAACCTTTGGATTCCAAACTTCTAGAGGAAGAAGAAAATATTTTGTTGAAATTAAGTTTTTGGATGGATACAGAAATGACCCCACTTGAGGACAATACAATCAAAGAAGGAAATGCTGACTGCAAGGGTCCTGAGTTGATTAAGCCACTAACCTCTTATCAGGAGCCCTATGGCCTTTATGACTTAGATTCAGGGAGGAATAAAAACCCTATCCTTCATCATCATCTCTAACCTAATTTTCTAAGGACAAGAGCTACTTATTTTGACAATCTAAATGTCTGACATTATAGATTAGGGTTACATCAATCCAAGCAAACTTCTGTCTGCATGCCCAAAGGAAAAGAGAAGAATGGACTAAGGCATGCATGACCAAAGACTTTCTGAGTTCCCATCCCTTAGGGATGGGACTTCACCATAATCTAGTCCACATGTACGGACTTCTGACTCTGGGTCTAGCTGATTATGTCTTCCCTTTCTTGACCCAGACCATTCAATTGATTGATCTTTTGTTGTCTGTGTACTATGCCCAGCTGAAGGCACTAAGCTCAGAGCTTCCTAGGAGGCAACCCAAAGATTCAAGCTGACCAGAAACACTGTTGAAACTTAGGTGATTTCTTTCCTTACTCCCTTGCAAACATTTCTTTTCTAATGAGGACATTGTCCAACATAGGCATGGGTGGGTGGTAATTCTCATTTTCTGAGTACAAATTTGTCAGCTTGAACTAGTTTTTATTTCATTTAAAAAAAGAATAAGAATTAGGAAAAGAAAACTTAGGCATTAGGAGCTTGTCAACTTTAGAAAATGGTATGTTAAGGACCTGAATGCTTAGACTCTTCAGGTCTCCAGGCTTAATCAACCCGGGTATCCACTAAAATGTGGACTTAATCTCTAGTCCTCGCTACCTTAATTTATATTAACTTGGTTAATAAAGTGGGGTGATAAGTATGACTTATCAACTCACCCTCTGATTTGGGGGGACTTACAGTCTAGGCATTTACACACGTTTTGCACTAACTCACTCCTCGGCGATCTAACAGAAATTGGGTAGCTAATGAACCTTCTAGGGTAGTATGGCTGGCAAGTTGTCATGGGTAACAGCCTATTGGTCAGTTGTCTAGAGCCCATCCATAGGACCATTCTCTTTTACTATTGCCTCTAAGTAAATCTTAGATCCGTGAAGCCACCTACTTAAAGAAAAAAATGATGAAAAAAAAAAGAAGAACAAGAAAAAAGAAATAAGACACACTTCATTGCATGAGTATGGCTGGCAATTTGTCGTGGGTAACAGCCCATTGGCTATTTGTCTAGATCCCAACTCATAAAACGCATAAAAATTCCAAAACATTTAAGAAAGAAGCAGGGAAGTAGAAAATCCAGGGAGATATACACTAGGTTCACCCTTGTGTTGACCCCAAAAGAATAAAAGTAGGGAGAAAGCTATTGGTCAGACAAATACACCTTTAGGCAACATTTTCTTTTTCGGGTCACCTAGGGGCATAGAAATCTGAAGTCTATTTTAATTGCCATTAAGTGAGTCTATCACAATTTTCACGACAAGATGCTTAGCACTTAGAGTCCTTTCCAAGTCATGGGTGGGCTGAGTAGTCGTAAAAAGTTAACCCGAAACTCTCTACTCGAAAATCCAAAAAAAATTAGGAAAAGTAAAAAGAAAAAAAGAGAGAATTTGCTTCTATGTAGAATAAGGTGAGGACTTGAGTGGTCTGCATTGTGGCCGGCATCCGGGCATTGTTGAGTCTCTGTGGGTTAGGTTCTTAGTAGAAATTTCCTCCTGTTGACAATTAACTTGTGCCTGAGCGATTAATTCTTAATTTTAGTTGTGAATGGCATTTCGGTTAACCTTGCTAGGGACTAGCAAGGAGTGAGCATGGGGGTATGATGACTCTACAATTATTAGTGTTAATTATATCAATTAGAGTCAATTTTGAGGGCTGATGAGAACCTCATCATGAGCCGTAACTAGCTCATTTTGACCTAATACAAAGGATAAAAGCTCCTACATAACTCAAGGAAAGGCTTAACTCAGAGAATTCTGAGTTTAAGGAGAAAACAAGTCATAAGGGGTAAAAATGCAATTTTACCAGTATAATCTGCATACAGGGTAATTCAGGGCCCAAACATAGGTCAAAGCAACTTAATAAGAATAAAAGTGGGATGAGATGATCTAGCAAGGGCTACAGCAATTCCAAGAAACTAAATGATAATCTGTAACCCTAAAACAACCCACTTTAATTCACGAGGTTCGAGGCAAAGTAAAAATAGAATAAACCCTCTAAAATTCATAGAAAAATAATCTCTAGGGTTTAGAACCTTCAATTTGGCCTTCAGAACCCATTTTGACCTACATTGAGAACCATGCCCAATTAATAACTTAATTTGGGTTTTCGCATAAATTGACCGGTCAAACAAGGTTTAATATAGAAATGAAATTCACCATCAGATTCCTTAGGTCCTAATTAGTCATGTATAAAAACTTGAGCCTAAGAAGAAACCTCCTTGACCAACTTCACACTTTGGTCCTCATACATTTACTTTTTGGCCCTCAACTTTTGAACCCTCGCATTTTGGCCCCTAACTCTCCTTCGTTCTTTGCGTTCAGGTCCCCCCTGCAAAACCTGCCAGCACCATGCTCCGGCGACCTTGCGCGGAGCATGGCGCCGCGCAGGGTGAGGGGGAGAGCCTGGCAAGTAAACCGGGGGTGCCCTGCGTCGTCAGCCGTCGCAGGGACACCCCCTGGTCGCTGTAACCCGCCATACCGGCCGTGCGAACGCACGGACGGTATGGGTTTCCATCTCCGGCGTCCTCCGGCGAGGGAGACACGTCGTCTCCCTCTGCCTTCCTCCCTATTTTGATCCCTATAAATACCCCCGTCGCTCCACCGACCTGGGCAGCTCGGATCTGACGGAGAAAACCCCCAACTTTCCTCTCCTCTCACTCCGGCAGACGCCCACCAGCTCCGACGGTTCCTCCCCCTCCTCCTCTTCGCTCTGCCGCAATACCAGCAGCAGAGACTTCCTCCCCTGCTCTTCCCGCGCCACGCCGCACCCAGCTGGCGCCTCTCCGGCTCTCTGCTCGCCGCCGCCCCTTCCCCTGGGCATCTTCTTCTCCGGCGACAGTCGATACGACTGTCGCCCTGCTGCTCCCCCTTCGTCCCTACAAGTAAGTTAGAACTACTTCCCTTCCTCTCCTCTTTCTTTCCCTGGTTTCAATTTGTTCAATTAAGCCCTCGACCGACCCTGACCATCGTCACCCCCTTCATCTCCGGCCACCCTCCGGCGAGATGCTCCCATCGCTCCACAGCCTCACACGCCTCGCCGACCCTCACCGAACCTCCGCCTCATCACACTGAGCACCCCCCCACCCCTCCACTGCCACTCCACACCTCCGTAACGCTCCCCCAAACAAACCCATTTCTCCGGTTGCAGTCCAACCTAGGGCCACCGCCAGACACCACCTTGCGGCTTGCCGCGCAGCTCCACACCTTCGCCGTGCCACGGCGAAGGTTCCCCAGTAGTTTGATCAGGCCGAGAGGCCATATTCGTGTCCGACAGATTCTGAGGCTCGACCGCCATTAACGCCACATTGAAGCAGCTTCTCTCGCGCTCCAGGCTTGAGGACTCCAGGTCTCCAGCTGCTGCGGATTACGGAGACTCCTGCGAAGGCAGCCAGCCAGCAACCGACGCAAATCGAAGCTGCAGCTGCAGAAGCAAAGCCGGGGTCTTCCAGCAGGCGCACGCGAGGAGAGGCCTCCGTTTAGTCCCACATCGGTAAGCCTCACAACTCTTTCACCGTTTAAATTGATTTTGTGAATAAGCCTTACTGCCTCAGCACACGGGGTGAGGTCCCCTTCACCCGCCCGGTTACCCGGTCTCGTCCACGCTCACGCCCCGCGGACCTGACCCGACCCGACTTAGACTGACCTGCACTCCTCGCCCACCACACACACCGGTGGGCCTGGACCCAGGCGCGACCCGTACCCGACTACCCGGCAGCTCTGGGAGAGCTTTCCCAAGAGCGGATTCTGAGAGAGAGAGACGCAGGGGGGGGAGGGTAGAGTAGGTTTTGTCCTCTGACATAAACTATGAAGTGTGCAGGCACAGGTGAAGAAGAAGGACCGCGGAAGAAGAAGGAAGCTGAGGGAGACACTGTAGCAACAAGCGGTTTAAGTCGTCTGATTGGAAAATCAGACGACGTCCTGAAGGGAAAAGAAGAAAGAAGAAGAGACGACGTCCTGATAGGAAAAAGAAAGAAGAAAGAAGGAGATCTGAAGAACAACAGAAGAAGGCGAGGCAGAGGAGAACACAAAAGAACAAGGGAAGAACTGAAAGAAGAGAAGCACGAGAAGAAGATCTGAAGAAAGGAAGAGAAGAAAGAAAGGAAAAGAAGAAGAACAGGACCGCTCTGCAGAAGAAAAAGGAAGAGCAGGAACAACTGAAAGAAAGAAGAAGAACATCACCACTGCATAAAAAGAAGAAGAAGATAACAGAAGATCTGAGACGAGGAGAAGCAAAGAGAAAAGAAGAAAAGACAACAAATTCTTTCTCTCTCTCTTTCTTTATTTTTGTAAAAGAAACTTGTACCCCTAGAATACAACTTGCTCCCTGAGTTCGACCTCGGGAACTCTTTTATTTTCCGAGTAAAAAATTTATATATTTGAAATGTTGGTAATAACCGGCTATACTACAACGCTATAACAATAAAACCCGGTTGCCGTCAACGTTTCAATTTGGCGCCGCTGCCGGGGAGCAACGGCTATTCTAGAGGTAAACATTCCTGTTTCTTTTTAATTTCTGATAATCTCCTCTCTTTTGTGCAGAAAACTACAGGAAATCAAGAAGACAAGCAACCGCACGACAACCACTCCAAGGACAGGTAAATTTTTCCTCTCGCTATTAACCCCTAAACTCTAAAGAGGAAGAAAAGAAAAGAACAAGCAATATAGGACTAACCTGTCTTCCATACTTAGTAACCATAAAGAGTTGCATGTTTTCAACTCATTAGTCCTGCACACTATTAAGGGTATTTAAGGGCTAACACATTCTTGCTTGAGCCCTAATTACCCAACTGAGAACTAACTGGACCAAGTAGAGCCAACATAAGATTCAACATTAGGGTTTTAGAGACACACTACTTAAATCAAGAATGGAGAAAATCCAAAAGAAGTGTGCCTAAACCATTGATTGAAAATACCTATTCAAAAGAAAACCTAAAACAATTGGCTCTCTAAACACTTGAACCCTAAAAGACAAGACCTAAAAGCTCTCAAAGAAAACAAGAGGTAAAGTTGACCCCTTGGGTCAACCAACCTTAAATTAGGTCACTCTTTGCACTTAAAAGACTAAAGTTCAAGTGAAACCTTAAGCACCCTGATCTTAAAATTGGTAGACTTAAGAGGTCAAGATCCCCATTCTGGTCTACCTGGAACCGCAGTGACAAGAGAGGTCGGGTGGGGGAAACCCTGTAACCCGTGGGGACGCTCTACCGTGTAGGGGTCTTTGCGGGACTCTCCCTCTCTGGCTGCCCAGGTAATTCTCAGGTGGACGATCTTTCTGATCAAGGGGTCCATCTGCCCCGCACCTCTATAGTCACCCAACACATTTTTGGGTGCCTTGATTGGGTCCAGCACTTTCTAAACTTACCTCTTCCAACAGTGCATGTACGGAAGGAGGTCCCTAAGACCACCCTTAAGACCTCCTTTAGAAATTCGCTCTCGTCAAGGCCAAGCCTCGACGCCCGTGTTTGTGCAGCAACACCCTCACATTATTCTCTCTTCTGATTCAGAACCAAGTTCTTCTTCTTCCCCCATCATGGCTCAGCCAGTTGAGGAAGAAAATAATCTGGAACACCAGCTCCAGCGACTCAATGACCTCTTCCAAAACTTCGTGCACCCACCACAGCGTCCTATGATGCGGGACCACTACAATCCTGCTGCGGTGGCCATTGAGCCTCGAGTCAGAATCCCGACTGGAGGACCTGATTCCGAATTAAAGCCCAACATGATTCATGCTATACCTAAATTCCATGGGCTTAATTCTGAAGATCCCTTCCAGCACATCAAACAGCTAAAGCATCTGGCCCACACTTTTGGATCAGATGCGCAAAATCGGGATATTCTTCTCATGAAGATGTTCTCCTTTTCTCTTATGGACAAGGCCGCCCATTGGTATCAAACTCAGACCCGGCCGATCAACACTTGGGAAGAACTTCAATCCGAGTTTTTGAAAAAGTTTTTTCCCGTTGGTCGGACCAACGCCTTGCGCCATCAGATTACACACTTTACTCAACAATCAGGAGAACCTCTCCATGAGGCATGGGATCGTTTTCAGGATCTCATGAGGAAGTGCCCCCATCACGGAGTTCCTAAATGGGAACAAGTCCAATCTTTTTACCAGGGACTCCGTGAGGACATCCGCCTTTTCGTCAATGCAACTTGCGGAGGAAACATCGTGGGTCAACATGAAGACACCGTATGGGAGATTCTCGAAAACATGTGCGAGAACTCCATCAACAATGACTCCATGGGATTATTCGACAGGACGAATACCCGCGCAGCGACGAATCTTAAGGGAGCACATGAGACGTAGGGCCTGTCCGCATCAGTCGACCTGGAATTAATGGCCAGTCGATTGGACAAGGTCTCAATCATTGAAAAGAAGGTGGATGAGCTGACTCAGCACTTGCAGCGAGCCACCTCCGCGCGTAACTCCTTTGCACAACCTCCTTCCACACAGGAGACTGTGCAAAACATCCTCCACCGATCTTCCCCTGGGATGGATCCATATCCATCCCCATCTGATTCTTGGATCGGAGGATCATCCGATCCTTTCTACACCAGCCGGGGGAACTCTATTCCCCCTTTCCCTGATTCTCAGGAGGTTCCTCAGACCTGCGAGGACCTCAACGCCATCCAGAACGACCCATTCTCCAACACTTACAATCCTGGATGGCGAAACCATCCCAATTTTCAGTGGGCGGGAAATTCCCAAATCCAAAGACCACCTTTTCAGTCTCGCCCACAGCCCTCTCGTCATTACCAGCCGCCTCAGCCTCGGCCCAACCCTACTCATCCATCAGGCCAAATCAGGATCAAATGTCCCTAATCCTTCAGACTCTGGCTGACATTCAAAAAATGAATGCGGCTATTCAAAAACAACACAAGGATGAGCTTACAGAAGTTAAAACTCAACTGGCCCAGTTGGCAAAATCTCGCCAGCCAGGCACACTCCCTTCCCAACCCCTTCCTAACCCAAATAACGTGCCAACCCAGAAGCGCGTTATGAATCCAAATTTAGGCCACGCTCAATGGATTTATCAGGCCCCTACTGCTCCATCTCCAGACGAGATGGAAGCCTCAACTTATGCGGGATTTCAGTAGCAGCCACCCCTCTTACCAAACCCAAACCAAAATCAGGCCGGATTAAATTCTGTAACAACACGTAGTGGTAAAACAACTCAAGACTCACATTATCCAAACCACTCCAAGCCTGATAACCATGACCCTAGGATAGTTATCCAAGATACCGCTGTTCCAGACCCACAACCTGGACCTATCCTAGAAGAACCAACCAAGATCCCGTTTCCCGAGGCCTTGACCAAGGGAAAGAAGACCACCAAACCCGTGGCCCCTGAGGAGGACCTGGTCAAGCTCTTTGAGCAGGTCCACATAAACATCCCCTTGATGGATGCAATCCGCCACGTACCAGCTTACGCACGATTTCTAAAGAATATATGTACACCCCAGCGTAAGCCGCGAACCAAGGGAGGGAGCCCAATTGTTCTGTCAGAGCAAGCCAGCTCTGTAATCCTTAGTAGGCTCCCACCCAAGGAAAAAAATCCTGGGACTCCCTTGATTTCCTGTAAGATAGGTGGTACCCAATTTGATAGAGCATTGTTAGACTTGGGTGCATCCATAAACCTGATACCCACATCCTTACTTGACCATCTAGAAGAATCTGAGCTAAAACCAACCGAGGTGACATTACAATTAGCAGATCGATCTATAAAGTCACCAAAAGGGATTCTCGAGGATGTTATCGTAAGAGTGCGGGATTTCTATTTTCCAGTGGACTTTATAGTCTTGGATATGGATGCACCTGAGAACCCTAGGGATACACCAATCATTCTAGGGAGACCTTTCTTGGCTACTGCTAGAGCCAACATCAGCTGTGAGGAGGGCCAAATAGAGCTTAAGTTTGGAGATCAAACACTGAAAATTGATATATTTAAGGCCCAACAAGGAATTAATTGCGGCGTCATCAAAAAAATTTGTGACATCAAGACTTTGGTTGATGAATCACACCTCCAGAATGACTCGATTATGCCTCATCAACCACAGAAGGATCTTGACCCGCAAACAGAGGAGTCGAATCCAGATATGAACAACCCAGTAACTCCCACCCTTGAACCTCACATCTATACTGAACCACCCGCTGCTGCTGATAACCCCATCCTCGAACTGAAACCCCTTCCTGCTCACTTGAAATACGTCTTTTTGGGTTCTAATCAGACCCTTCCTGTGATTATCAATTCCAACCTCAGTCCTGAACAGGAATCCCGTCTGATTGTTGTCCTCCAGCAACATCGCAGAGCCATCGGATGGACTCTCGATGATTTGACTGGAATAAGTCCCTCTTATTGCACTCATCATATCTATTCAGAAGAGGGCACACGACCTTCTCGTGAAATGCAGAGACGCTTAAACCCCAATCTGCAGGAGGTCGTGAAAAAGGAGATCATCAAGTGGTTAGATGCCGGGATCATCTACCCGATCTCCGATAGTCGTTGGGTGAGCCCAATTCAGGTCGTGCCCAAGAAGGCAGGACTCACCACTATAACGACTGAGACCGGAGAAATCATTCCTACTCGATTAGCCAACTCGTGGAGAGTCTGTATAGATTACCGCCGACTCAATTCCTCCACGAAGAAGGATCATTTCCCACTACCCTTCATTGATCAAATTCTCGAAAAACTTGCGGGAAATAGGTTCTTCTGCTTTCTTGACGGGTACTCCGGTTATAACCAGGTGGCAATCCATCCTGAGGACCAAGAAAAGACCACGTTCACCTGCCCCTTCGGAACATACGCTTTCCGAAGGATGCCGTTCGGTCTTTGCAATGCACCCGCTACTTTTCAGCGATGCATGCTTGCCATATTCTCAGATATGGTAGGTGATTATCTGGAAGTCTTCATGGATGACTTTTCAGTTTTCGGAGCATCATTCGACGATTGCCTCCAACACTTGGTCCAGATACTCAGGCGGTGCATCGATGTGAATTTGGTTCTTTCCTGGGAAAAGAGCCATTTCATGGTGCCTGAGGGAATTGTCCTGGGACACTCAATTTCGGAGAAAGGTATCCAAGTGGATCGAGCTAAGGTTAATCTGATTTCTCACCTTCCTATGCCTAGCTCGATCAGGGACATCCGTTCCTTTTTAGGGCATGTCGGTTTTTATCGACGATTTATCCCTGATTTTTCAAAAATCGCGCGCCCCCTGACCACTCTTCTCTCCAAGGATGTTCCTTTCGAAATTTCCAAGGAATGCACTCAAGCATTTGAAATCCTGCGTGACCGAGTCACCCAAGCCCCGATCCTACAGTCCCCTGATTGGTCTCAACCCTTTGAGATCATGTGCGATGCATCCGACTTCGCTGTAGGAGCGGTTTTGGGACAGAAAATTGACAAGAAACCTGTGGTCATTTACTACGCCAGCAAAACACTCGATGAGGCTCAGCGTAACTATACGGTTACTGAGAAAGAGCTGCTAGCTGTAGTATTTGCCCTAGAAAAGTTCAGATCGTACCTTCTGGGTTCCCGTGTCATCATATACTCGGATCACACAGCTGTGAGGCATCTCCTTGCAAAGAAGGACGTGAAACCTCGATTAATCCGATGGATCTTGTTGTTGCAAGAATTTGACCTTGAGATTCGCGACAAAGCGGGAAAGCAAAACGTGGTAGTTGATCACTTGTCTCGTCTTCCTTCTGAAATAATTGACCCTTCCGGACCCATCACTGAGCATTTTCCCGATGAGCACCTGCTGACTATTGGTACTAGCCTTCCATGGTTTGCTAATGTAGTAAATTACTTGGCATCTCATCAGATCCCGTCCGATTGGCCGAAGGCCAAGAAAGACAAATTACGCTCCGATGCCAAGTATTACATTTGGGAAGACCCGTACCTCTTCCGCATAGGTGCCGATCAGATCACCCGGAGATGTGTCCCGGAAGGGGAATTCAACAATATCCTCTCTTTCTGCCATGACCAGGCATGCGGTGGCCATTTTGCCGGGCATAAAACCGCATCAAAAGTCCTCCAGTGCGGCTTTTACTGGCCCACACTGTTCAAAGACGCATACAATCACTGCAAGGCATGCAGTCGTTGCCAGACTTTGGGCAACATGAGCCATCGCGACATGATGCCTATGCAACCGATTCTAGTATGCGAAATCTTTGATGTTTGGGGGATTGATTTTATGGGCCCCTTTCCTGTTTCGGATGGTTTCGAATACATTCTGTTGGCTGTGGACTACGTGTCCAAATGGATCGAAGCCATACCGACCCGAACCTGTGATCACAAAATCGTTCTCAAATTCATTCATCAACACATTTTCTCAAGGTTCGGGATTCCTCGTGCAATAATCTCTGATGGGGGGACCCATTTCACAAATGCTCAGTTTAGGTCACTGATGACCAAATACGGGGTGTCTCACCGAATCTCTACTCCTTACCACCCCCAAACTAATGGTCTAGCTGAGCTGTCTAATCGGGAGATCAAGAAAATCCTGCAAGTCACTGTTCGACCTGACAGGAAGGACTGGTCGTCCCGACTTCCGGAAGCATTGTGGGCCTATAGGACCGCCCACAAGACCCAATTGGGCATGTCTCCCTTTAGACTGGTGTACGGAAAGGCATGCCACCTTCCCGTAGAACTGGAGCATAAAGCCTATTGGGCAGTACGGAACTGTAATCTAGATCTTTCCAAGGCTGGGACCCACAGAAAACTCCAAATCAGCGAGATCGATGAATTACGCCTAGACGCGTACGAGAACTCGCAAATCTACAAGGAGCGGGTTAAAGCCTTCCACGACAAACACATCTCGAGAAAGATCTTTCATCCTGGTCAAAAGGTCCTACTCTTTGATGCCCGACTAAAACTCTTCCCAGGAAAACTGAGATCCAAGTGGGTCAGACCATATTTGGTCCGACAGGTTTTTGGAAATGGAGCAATCGAAATCAGTCCACTCAGCCACGATTCTGAACCTTTCATCGTGAACGGTCAGAGACTCAAGCCGTTCATTGATGTAACTTCTACTGATTTGGCTGAGGCATCTTATATCCTCCTTTCCCCTTGAGCTTATTGCGCCCAGCCGATGGCGTAAAACTCAGCGCTTAACGGGAGGCAGCCCGTCATTCTCTTTGAAAACCTGAAACTTGTTCTGACACCTTTTTGCACTCGAAGTTCACCCTTGTAGACAGCCGACCCCACCTCAGATGCTTGCATCTGGGATTAGAAATCGTCCGCAAAAAATTCAACCCGACCCATCCACTCATCCAAATTTCTGTCTTAAGGAATGAACTAAGTTAAATAAAAAACCCCCTAGGTTACAATGAGGACATTGCAAATCTTAGGCATGGGGGGGGTATGAAAGTGCAAAACTTGTAAGAAAAGGTTTCAAACAAAAAAATTCACATATGCCAAAAACACCATAAAAATTAAAAATTTTTCGAAAAAGAATAAGAGGAAAAGAGGAGAAGGAAATTTTGTGAAGGAGAAAAGAAACAAAATGAAAAAGGAGCACAAAATTATGAGAAAAGGTGATAGTCATTAGTAAGGAACTAAGGAATTAACCTAAGTTCTAGACCTCATTCAAGAAAATAACTGAAAAGTGCACAATGAGATTAGTAAGAATGCAAACCTTAGGCATTCTTGAATAGACTCTTAGTACCCATTAAGATCTGGACACTCCTCAAGAGGTTGAGGAAAATGAAAAGCTGAAGTATTAGGTCTAAGGCTTAGGGAGTATTTGGCCTCGTTAACTAATTTTTGGTTTACGGGACTCAGTAACCTAAGCACCCTAACCTCACACACAGCCTGGTTCAGTAAGCGTAAAAATCAGAATCACGCAGAAGCGTCGCAAAATTCTGAAAAGAACACCTAGAATAGGAGCGGCCGATCAACACAAGTTGATTTGGACGAGTTCCCAGCGCGGAGAGGCGGGAAATCCCCTCGAAGATGCGTAACAAAATATCATCTCCTCGGTGCTTGTCTCTTAGGATATTTACATATCCTACTGGGGGCATGTAAGCACTCTGCTGGTTCAGATTCCATGGATGGCATTATCTCGAAGTGTCAATTGCCAGGGTCTGGATTCGGCCACGGAACACCATGGATGGGATTATCTCGAAATCTCAATAGCCAGGGTTCCGGGGGTTGTCATGGGCGGTGCTATCTCGAAGCATCGATCGCCAGGAACCCTTGAGGATTGATGATGGGAGCAAGGAATTTGATACAGACCGTGTTGAAAAGCCAATCCTAGGCTAGAGCTAAAAAGAAAAAGAGAGAGAAAACTCTCCAAACAGAAAAACTTTCTATCTCTCTCTTACAAAACACACTACGAACTGAGCCAGGGCTAAAATCATTTCAAGCACGGGTGCTTTAACCACAAAGTCCAATAAACCTTAGGTTAGTTCTTGTGGACCTTAAAAACCTTTGCTAAAGACTGAGGCTAAGGCTAGACAGATTTGGATCTTGATTGGTACTAGAGTACCTTTTAGGCCTATGGTCAGCATTCTAACCTAATCTATGCTCAAATAAAGAAGGCACTTATCTAAAACTATTAAAAACTTCATGGTCTAGAACAAGGGTTGAAACCTTAAGTTTTTGCTAAGGGACTAGCAAAGGCTAGGCATGGGGGTATGATGAGAACCTCATCATGAGCCATAACTAGCTCATTTTGACCTAATACAAAGGATAAAAGCTCCTACATAACTCAAGGAAAGGCTTAACTCAGAGAATTCTGAGTTTAAGGAGAAAATAAGTCATAAGGGGTAAAAATGCAATTTTACCAGTATAATCTGCATACAGGGTAATTCAGGGCCCAAACATAGGTCAAAGCAACTTAATAAGAATAAAAGTGGGATGAGATGATCTAGCAAGGGCTACAGCAATTCCAAGAAACTAAATGATAATCTGTAACCCTAAAACAACCCACTTTAATTCACGAGGTTCGAGGCAAAGTAAAAATAGAATAAACCCTCTAAAATTCATAGAAAAATAATCTCTAGGGTTTAGAACCTTCAATTTGGCCTTCAGAACCCATTTTGATCTACATTGAGAACCATGCCCAATTAATAACTTAATTTGGGTTTTCGCATAAATTGACCGGTCAAACAAGGTTTAATATAGAAATGAAATTCACCATCAGATTCCTTAGGTCCTAATTAGTCATGTATAAAAACTTGAGCCTAAGAAGAAACCTCCTTGACCAACTTCACACTTTGGTCCTCATACATTTACTTTTTGGCCCTCAACTTTTGAACCCTCGCATTTTGGCCCCTAACTCTCCTTCGTTCTT
This sequence comes from Thalassia testudinum, assembly GCA_037157565.1. Lineage (NCBI taxonomy): Eukaryota > Viridiplantae > Streptophyta > Magnoliopsida > Alismatales > Hydrocharitaceae > Thalassia > Thalassia testudinum. The sequence goes on along the minus strand of JAZHRO010000025.1, from coordinate 52,443,300 downwards.
TGCGTTCAGGTCCCCCCTGCAAAACCTGCCAGCACCATGCTCCGGCGACCTTGCGCGGAGCATGGCGCCGCGCAGGGTGAGGGGGAGAGCCTGGCAAGTAAACCGGGGGTGCCCTGCGTCGTCAGCCATCGCAGGGACACCCTCCTGGTCGCTGTAACCCGCCATACCGGCCGTGCGAACGCACGGACGGTATGGGTTTCCATCTCCGGCGTCCTCCGGCGAGGGAGACACGTCGTCTCCCTCCGCCTTCCTCCCTGTTTTGATCCCTATAAATACCCCCGTCGCTCCACCGACCTGGGCAGCTCGGATCTGACGGAGAAAACCCCCAACTTTCCTCTCCTCTCACTCCGGCAGACGCCCACCAGCTCCGGCGGTTCCTCCCCCTCCTCCTCTTCGCTCTGCCGCAATACCAGCAGTAGAGACTTCCTCCCCTGCTCTTCCCGCGCCACGCCGCACCCAGCTGGCGCCTCTCCGGCTCTCTGCTCGCCGCCGCCCCTTCCCCTGGGCATCTTCTTCTCCGGCGACAGTCGATACGACTGTCGCCCTGCTGCTCCCCCTTCGTCCCTGCAAGTAAGTTAGAACTACTTCCCTTCCTCTCCTCTTTCTTTCCCCGGTTTCAATTTGTTCAATTAAGCCCTCTACTGACCCTGACCATCATCACCCCCTTCGTCTCCGGCCACCCTCCGGCGAGATGCTCCCATCGCTCCACAGCCTCACACGCCTCGCCGACCCTCACCGAACCTCCGCCTCATCACACTGAGCACCCCCCCACCCCTCCACTGCCACTCCACACCTCTGTAACGCTCCCCCAAACAAACCCATTTCTCCGGTTGCAGTCCAACCTAGGGCCACCGCCAGACACCACCTTGCGGCTTGCCGCGCAGCTCCACACCTTCGCCGTGCCACGGCGAAGGTTCCCCAGTAGTTTGATTAGGCCGAGAGGCCATATTCGTGTCCGACAGATTCTGAGGCTCGACCGCCATTAACGCCACATTGAAGCAGCTTCTCCCGCGCTCCAGGCTTGAGGACTCCAGGTCTCCAGCTGCTGCGGATTACGGAGACTCCTGCGAAGGCAGCCAGCCAGCAACCGACGCAAATCGAAGCTGCAGCTGCAGAAGCAAAGCCGCGGTCTTCCAGCAGGCGCACGCGAGGAGAGGCCTCCGTTTAGTCCCACATCGGTAAGCCTCACAACTCTTTCACCGTTTAAATTGATTTTGTGAATAAGCCTTACTGCCTCAGCACACGGGGTGAGGTCCCCTTCACCCGCCCGGTTACCCGGTCTCGTCCGCGCTCACGCCCCGCGGACCTGACCCGACCCGACTTAGACTGACCTGCACTCCTCGCCCACCACACACGCCGGTGGGCCTGGACCCGGGCGCGACCCGTACCCGACTACCCGGCAGCTCTGGGAGAGCTTTCCCAAGAGCGGATTCTGAGAGAGAGAGACGCAGGGGGGGAGGGTAGAGTAGGTTTTGTCCTCTGACATAAACTATGAAGTGTGCAGGCACAGGTGAAGAAGAAGGACCGCGGAAGAAGAAGGAAGCTGAGGGAGACACTGTAGCAACAAGCGGTTTAAGTCGTCTGATTGGAAAATCAGACGACGTCCTGAAGGGAAAAGAGGAAAGAAGAAGAGACGACGTCCTGATAGGAAAAAGAAAGAAGAAAGAAGGAGATCTGAAGAACAACAGAAGAAGGCGAGGCAGAGGAGAACACAAAAGAACAAGGGAAGAACTGAAAGAAGAGAAGCACGAGAAGAAGATCTGAAGAAAGGAAAAGAAGAAAGAAAGAAAAAGAAGAAGAACAGGACCGCTCTGCAGAAGAAAAAGGAAGAGCAGGAACAGCTGAAAGAAAGAAGAAGAACATCACCACTGCAGAAAAAGAAGAAGATAACAGAAGATCTGAGACGAGGAGAAGCAAAGAGAAAAGAAGAAAAGACAACAAATTCTTTCTCTCTCTCTTTCTTTATTTTTGTAAAAGAAACTTGTACCCCTAGAATACAACTTGCTCCCTGAGTTCGACCTCGGGAACTCTTTTATTTTTCGAGTAAAAAATTTATATATTTGAAATGTTGGTAATAACCGGCTATACTACAACGCTATAACAATAAAACCCGGTTGCCGTCAACGTATCAAGGGCACATGTGCATTAATGTCATATGATAGTGGGTTTGGGGCATTGCATGCATTTTGCATTATTTTATGCTAAGATTGCTTAGAATTAATGTTCAATGACCGACTATATAAGTGCATATTGAAATAGGTCTCAGATAAGAAATCGGACCATACGAATAGATTTATATCTAAGAATGGAGTCCAACGGACTCAATTACCTCAATCCGACCTCCGTAGCTCCCATAACAAGACCCAGAAGTTTTGACCAGTGATTTAATGATCAATGGCCAAAAATGTGCCAGGTGTCTCTCATTCGCACACCTAGCTGCACCTGCCTACTTCTCTTCATCACATAGCACATACGATCTCAACCGCACATTTCTCATCCAACGATTGAGGAGGCACAGGCATCAACTCTTCCCCGCAATAATCCGCGGGCACAACTCTTTGGTGGAGACGAGTGCCCGCATTGTGAAGGCACGAGTTCAAAACCCGCTACACTTCCCAATCTTTGCAATCCCGCTCTTCAATCGATTAAAGCCATTCGATCGTAATCAGACGGTGGGGATAGTGGCTATGGGGAGCATCTAGATGCGCGGGATACGTGCACGCTCAATCTGACATGCGATCGCATGCGTGATCGTATGCACGGCGGTGGGCGTGATCCTGAGTGCTCATGAGGTGCGATCTCGATTGTAAATCCTTGATCCAACGGTGAGCGATGCGAGCACGCAGATCGCGTACGACGGTACTATGTGTGCTAAGCACCAGTAGGGATGGGCTATAGCAACGAATACAGAGGAGCTACAGCGACATCCTTGCTATCGCTAGTTATGAGATACATATTTTGGCCACTCCTCCTCTATTATAAATAACCCTATAGAACCCCATTGCAAGTCATCTCTTCCTAGCTTCTTCCTAGCACATGTCCACGTCCATTGAGCTTCAAAGGGTGCCCCCAGAGTCGCTGAGCCGCTGACGGAAGTCCCTTCTGTTAGTTCAACTACTCATATATAATATTTTGATGATTTTACAAAATGAAGAAAATGAAATAAAAAATAAGCGTAGCATATTGTTTCTCTCTGTAATAACATAATTGCAGGTTTCATAAAGTTTTCTAAGATGGGAGATTAAAAGCGTGAAGACAAGTAGCATAAGTATTAGGTCATAGGCTTTTTCATGTAAACTTTCAAAGGTTGTAATTTTCATTTTATTTGAGTCTAGAAATGTTGTAAAGAGCCCCCAAACATAACCTATAAATAGCTAACTTAGCTCTCTACACTTAGGATAAATTAGAAACAAAAACCTAACACTAAGACTCTTATCAGACGTCTAGAACAATGGTTAGACATCTGATTTTCAACTTTAAGGCATCTGACAAGTGTCTTAGACGTCTAACTTCCTATAGTTCGGCCTTCAGCTTCTGTCTTCATGAACATCAGTCAAAGAACTCCTCTATCAGACGTTCATAACCTCATCCAGACGTCTGATACTTTACCTGGACGTCCTTAGACTAACCGTTAGACTAAGCACCTATCTTCGTTCTACAGATAACGGGCAAAAATGTATTTCTAGACGTTTAGACATGCTTCCAGACGTCTACCTTTGGACTGTTGCCCATATATTTCTGTGCGTATCTCATTACGCTCATAAAATCTTTTTTCAGAAACCGTAGCGAAGTATTTTTTGGTTTCCAGACATCTGGTGATTCCTTCAGACGTCCATAATGACATCTGATCCTTTAAATCTAGAACCCTGTTTGGATCTGATGAAAACAGGAATGAATCCACCCTTTATTAGACGTCCAATAACCTAATCAGACATCTTATGTGAAAATATCAGATGTCCTTCTTTCGATCCAATGGAGTCAGTTTAGGATGGCCTATAGTATTAGATGACCAAATTATAATCAGATGTCCTATAAGACGTCTAATCCTAAAATTAGACGTCTGATATTGCTGTCAGACTCATCATTACCCTGATTTGTTGTGGATTTCATCCTAATCTCTTGGGATTTGTCTCCAACGGCTAGGAGAACTCTTCCAAGTGTTCTTGAAGGTTCCAAACTTGCCTATAAATAGACTACAACTCCTCTTAGGCAAAACACACCTCTTGAGATTCAATTCCCTTAGAAAAATCACTTGCTCACTATTCAAAGCTTCATCTTGCCCTTGTGCTGTGCCAATACTCTGATCAAAGGGCAAATCCATACTCCCGGCTCACTCCGTTCTACAAATCCTCAGGGAGTTCTTTTCATTCTTAGTAAATAAGAAAGTAATTAAAGTATTGGGGTGCTCTATAGGTGTTGTTTTACTTCTTATTTTTGTACTTTGGGTATCCGACCTGTTGGGTCCCCGTCTCTTCATTTTGAAGGGAGAAACCTCCGTTTAGGGATCGGAGGTGGGATTTGTAATTGAGGTACACTACCCTCATTTAAGTAGTGTGGTTAGTGGATTGATCACCTTGTGATCGAAAATCCTAAGTCAAGGGATTGGCTTAGGTGGTGGTTTTCACCCATCTTGGGTTTCCACCTAAAAATATGGTGCCATCTTTTGTGATTGAATTTTTTGAATTACAAAAATTTTACTATTCACCCCCCCTCTAGTGCAATTTCACCTCCACTGCTGTGGCTGCCTCGACGCTCTTCCCGTAGTTTCTTCTCCTTAGCTATAGTTTGCATTTCCTTAAGCATTCATCTATTTGTATTTGTAGTACATTTTTCCATAATTCAAAGAAGTGATTTAGTTTATTATATGATGTTTTGATGCCTTAAGAATGATTTCCTACTTAGTTCATGTTACGCTATTATATTCATTTGTATGATGCATGATTTTGCCAAAGTGTAATTAGTAAACTTCACTATACTGTGAATGATTTTCTAACCCTTATCTCTCTCTCTCATTCTCTTTTTGTAATCAAATGACACGAAATATTTTGTGACATTAAAGCGATTAACTGATCTGATTTCATGACTCCTCATGTTTGACACTCGTACTTACATTTGATTCTTCTTTTAAAATTGGTGTCGTAAACTCATGCTACAATGAACAACTTAATCTAATGCATTTTTTAACGTCACTGTGTATCCCATGAAAAGCCTGATCTGCCCATTAAAAACCTAATTTTGGTCCAAAGGCTAAGAGAGTGAGTGCGTGGCTTAAATTTGGCTAAGTGTTGAGTGCCTTGTGCATATGAGTTGTGTTGTGTTGAGTGTTAGTGTGTGAGTGTAATGTTTGTAAGCATGTATATATGTATATACGTATATATGTATAATAATACATATACGTATAGAGTATATATGTATGTAATATAATATGTATACTGTATTTATATGTATATATAAGTATATGTATGATAAATATAGATATACTTGATGTATAAGTAGTGTATACATATTGTTTGAGCCTTTATTTGTATATATTTTGTAAAGCTTTAGTGACACTTATATCTGTCACTATACGTATATTATATAGTATAAGTAGCTGCATATATTAGTATAGTATATATTTAGTGTTTTTGTGCCTACACTTAGGCATTGACTAAGATAGTTTTATATAACTAGGCTAGAGTAGTTTACTTAGTTTTTGATGCTTGTTGGATTGTAAATATGTTTAAGGCATTTTAGTTAGCAATTAATTGATCCTTTTGCACATAATTATCTTATTCATTCATTCTTTGATTCATTGATTCATTTTGTATATATAATTGACATTTTTGGAATAAAAAAGCATTTTTGGTACATAAAGAGTGATGTATATCAATAACTGCCTCTCAGTGAACGACTTGAATAAACTAGTAAAAATTATGTAAATAAATAAAATGACACGACATCTATTTGCATTGTGACACTACACAACAACAACAACGACATAATTAAATCACTATTTTTATTATGTAAATGATTTTTTCAATCATATTTTTGGTGTCGTTGATAGAGATAAAAACCCGACTATAGCATTCTTTTAATGATTGATGTCACATGTCCATATTAATTTTTGGCATTGTTGTCGGGGAGGCAAATCACTATATGCCAAAAATTTTCTTTTGTTCTTTCTCTTGTATATATTTTTGTTTTTCTTTGCATATAGTGATTCTTTGATTCAAATTCTTTTTTGTATATACATTCTTTTATTTTTCATCTTCTTTGATTCTTTTTGTATATATTAGTTTGACTAATCATTTTTCTTCTATTTTGTTTTCATAGTACTTGAGGAGGAGTTGGAGGAGAATTGCTACTTCCCGGTGGACCTGCTTCCCGGTGTTTCTTGGACTCTGAGACTTTTTTGATGGAGCCATGTTTAGATTAGTTTAGACATTAGGATTTAGGTTTAGATTTTATTTTTATTTGTAGGATTCTTTATATAGGCATAAGTTGTGAGAGCATGTTCTCACACATTTGATGTAATAATGTGGACTCTGGACACTTGTTCTTTTATTCTTTATCGCTTTAGGTTTTATACTTTATTTTTCGATTTAATTTGATTTCTTGCATTAAAAAGCCAAAAAAATATGCAAAATTGAAAATACCAAAAATATTTTATCTCTACTTATCATTGTTTTCATTATGCAAATTATTTTCGCGGTCATATTTTTGGTGCCATTATTGGGGAGAAAAATCCAACAACAGCATTCTTTTTATGATTGATGTCACATGCAAACGGTTTGCGCTTATTTAAATTTTGATCTGTGGTGAATGATTTTTTAAATTCTCATAGAAATAGATATTATACTATTCACACCCCTCCAATGTATACTTGATCCATTAGGCTCCGCACGCACTCACATCTGGTATCAGAACCTTGTTTACTCAAGTTAGGATGTCAAAGTCCTATGAGGTATACGCTGAGGGTCAATCTACTGTCAGACCACCTCTATTCAATGGCACCAACTATGGAAGACCAGAATGCAAATCTTTTTAAAATCAATGGATTATGAAGTTCATGATGTAATAGCATCAAAATACATGTTGAAAAGAAGGAAGATGTTGAGATCACTGCAGACCAAAAGAAGATTGCCACAAACAATGCTAAAGCAATGTACACTATCTTCTGCGATCTATCCAAGGATGAATTCAATCGAGTCTCAGCATGCAAAATGGCATATGAAATCTGGAACACTATTGAAGTTACTCATGAAGGAACTTCAAAAGTTAAGGAAACTTGAATCAACCTCCTTACCTAAAAATATGAACTCTTTCACATGAAGAAAGGAGAAACCATGAAGGAGATGCACACCAGATTCACCGATATTGTCAACTCCTTAAGAAATATGGATTAGAAAATCACAAATGAGGCATTGGTTTGAAAGATTCTCTGATCTCGAGAATAATCATGAGGAAAAAATGAGGGAGAGAGGGAGAGAAGGTGCGTGGCGTCGGGCGACAGGAGGAGATGATGAGGAAGTGGCTAGGGTTGTGGATGGGGGCGAGTGGAAGACTTGGAGATCGAGAAACTGGAGAAGGAGGGAGAGGGGATGGCAGTCGCATGATGGTAAGGCATCTAGATTCACTCCAAGAGGGGGCTGGAGGAGATCCAATGGAGAGGTTTTCTGTTATAGATGTGGACAAAGAGGTCACATGGCCGTGGTGTGTAGAAACCCCCTCGTCTATCTGGCATGTGGGGGTGAAGGTCACAGGCGTAGCTCATGCCCAAGGTGAAGCCGCCGCACACAAAGAAGATCCCTCAACGCTCAGAACAGGAGGTGGTGAAGGAGCCCCGACTACCCCACCGCCAGCGCTTGGTAGTCACACAATTGATGTGGAGATTCCATTCTCTGAGGAGATTGTCTCTATGGAGATCATGTTGAGGGGCGCACTGATCGATGCGGTCATGACTGGCAATCCCTCTATCGAGAGGTTTCAACAACTGGTGAGTTCCCTTACCCTTGTGTCATCGGGCTGGAAGGTGGCAGTGCTATCCCAGACTCGCTTTCTTGTGTTTGGTCTAGGGATGATAGATGTGGAAAGGTTACACTTTCAATCGAGTTCTTTTGAGAACATTAATGTGCTGTGGAGGCTGGTCTCCCCCTTTGATGGGGCACTCCCTGAACGTCCCCCCCAGAGAATGGGAACTAGGAGGGTGATTCTTGAGATCAAAGGGTTACCTCTGCACTTGAGATCTAGAGGGGTGGTTGCCAAGATGGTTGCAGGCTTTGCATCCATTTGTGAAGACTCTGAAATCACAATTGGGGAGGGTGATGCCCGTTCACTTCGATTTGAGGCTAAAGTCTTTAAAAGTGAGTCACTGCCAGATAGAATCATTCTCAGGTGCGGGGGCTCCTTGTGGCTCATTCGTTTATCTGTGGCTGGGCAGGACTCTGTGTTACCAGAACAGGGTCATGTTAAGACGTCTGTGATTAGATTTGAGGAGGCATAATAGGTTGAACTGCTGGGTCGTGAGTCCTCAGATGAGGCCCTTGAATCAAAGAAGAGGAAGGATTTTCACAAGGAAACCTCAGAGAGGGACTTGATGACTATGGATGATGATACCGCCTTGGGGTGTGGCAACCAAATCTTTGTGGCCAAAGGCAAGGGCTCCACGGCTGATGCAATTGTCTTAGAGAGGGACTCAGGCAATTCTACTAGAAATGAGGGGGTAAAATCGGGTATGAAAATAGTAGTTAGCAGTGGTAGAAGTGCCTTTAAGGAGGTGAATCAAGTGCAATTCTTTGTTCCTGATGAACTGAAGTTTGGGAAAGGGAAAAATAAGAAAAGGGGGCTTGGACGCTCCCCTTACATGCTCAGAAGGTGAAGGAAAGAGAACTTGATTCCTATAGTGGAGGAAACTGTTGCAAAGTTGATCATGGTTGAGTATGTGGATAATTTGGCTCAAGGGGACCAGCCATGCAAGGGATGAGAGTTCTAACATGGAATGTGCGTGGGTTGTGCAACAAGGTGAGAAGGGCGTCTCTAATCAGATATCTTATTGAGTGGGAAATTGATTGTGCTCTCATTCAAGAGACACACTTGGAGGGGGAAAGTGGCCCTGTCTAGGACTCTCTAAGACTGTCAGGGAGAGTAGACTGTGTGGGGAAGGGTGCAGCTAGATGATCTGGTGGGATTGCCATATGGTGGAAAAAATCTTGCCTTAAAGTAACTGAAGTCCTTCGTGACAGACATGTACTTACTTGTAGATGTCAAAACCTTCAAGGTGATCTGGATTGGTTTATCTCATGCATCTATGGACCTTGTGCAATTGCTGATCGGGTAGAATTGTGGGAAGACCTATGAACACTGCATCAAAGAGTCCAGGAGGTACCGTGGCTTATTGGTGGTGATTTCAACTGTCCTCTTTCAAGTGGTGACAGACCTGGGGGCAGATCTGATAGTGCAATGGCTAGATTCCAATTGGCTGTGCAGAGATTGGGAATCACTGAATACCCTGTCAGTGGGGTGGAGTTCACTTGGAGAAATAGCAGTGGACAGACATCAAGGCTGGATAGATTCTTTGGCAACCCAAGCCTTTTGGAGAGATTCCAATTATCGTCTGCTATGAGCCTTGACATGCCATTTTCTGACCACACTCCAATTATGTGGGATAGTGGGGTGAATGTTGATGTTGGATCACACTTCAAACTTAAGAAGTCTTGGTTTAGGGAGGAGAGTTTTGCTGAGATGTTGTCCAACTGGTGGCAGAACAAGGTAGTGAATGGCTCGGCCACATAGCAGCTTGCTTCCAAGTTAGTAGATATGCGCTTTATGCTGAAAGAATATGGGCAGACAGTGGCAACCATCAGAGAGCAGAGAAGGGTGGAGGCATTGGCAATGATCCAAAGTCTGGATCTGAAGGAGTGCAAGCAGGCTCTGAGTTGTCAGGAGCATGAACTAAGACAGTATATGCAGCAGGTCGTTGGGGAGGAGGACTTGAAGAAAGAAATGGACTGGCGTGAGAGATCTAGACAACTGTGGCTCAAGGAAGGTGATGCCAATACAAAATTCTTTCATCTTGCTGCCAGTGCTAGGAGGAGGTTTAATCTCATTTCATCTATTAAAATGGGTGAGAGAACCATTACATCTACCAATGAAATTAGATGTGAAGCTGGCCAGTATTTTAAAGAGTTAGCCAAGGCTACACCAAGAGGTTCATGGAGGATGGCTTTGGCTGGCTTCCCAAGTGTCAGTAATGATCAGATGGCCATGCTAATCGCTCCTATTTCTGAACAAGAAACAGTGAAAGCAATCAAAGACTTGAATAATGAGGGAGCTCCTGGACCGGATGGGGTTCAGGTATTCTTTTACAGAGGAATGTTTAATGTTCTTAAAAAGGATGTGATGGATGTTATACATGAGTTTGAAATGGGTAACTTTGGTTTTGAAAGACTGAATAAGTCCTATTTGTTTTTGCTACCAAAGAAGTCGGGTGCGGAGAATTTTTCAGATTATAGACCCATTGCTTTGTCGAACTCCATCTATCTTATTATTAGCAAGATTTTAGCCAACAGAATTCATGATGTATTACAAGATCTGATTATGCCTGTCCAATCTGCCTTTCTACCTGGGAGGTCTCTATAGGAATATTTCATCATGGTGCAAGAGATGGTGATGGGGTGGCATAGGCGAAAATCCAAGGCCTTCCTATGGAAAGTAGATTTCACTAAAGCCTATGATTCAATCTCCTGGCTGTACCTTTGGGAAAATCTTAAAAGGAGAAAATTTCCCCCCCGTCTGATACAATGGGTGAAGAGATGCATCACGACTGCTTCCTACTCCCCCCTGATAAATGGGAAACCATTTCGAGCCTGGATTCAACCTCAGTGTGGGGTAAGGCAAGGCTGCCCACTAGCCCCCCTGATTTTCAATCTCACAGTGGATACATTGGCAAGATATGCATGCAAACTAGCAGCTGATGGGTTGATAAGGGGATACTCTATGTCTAACAACAGGGCATTGGCCCCCATTCTTCAATATGTGGATGACACTGTGTTTTTTGTGGAAGGTGGGAAGAGGGAAGCGCAAGTGCTATACTATATGGTTAAAATTTTTGGTGAGATTTCTGGTTTAAAACTTAATGGAAGCAAGTCCTCCTTGGTTTGCTTTAGTATGAACGGTATAGACCAAAATGACATCTCCACCATCCTGGGCACGCTTGTGATATCATTGCCTGTCAAGTACCTGGGTTTACCTCTGAAGTGCACAAAACTGAGGAAAGCAAATTGGTCCTTTCTATATGAAAAGGTGGCTACGAAATTAGAGGGCTGGAGTAGTCGCTACTTATCGAAAGGAGGGAGGTATATTTTACTGAATTCAGTCATCACATCCATTCCAGTTTTTTCTTTTCTGTCCTTAGAGCCCCAAAATCAATTTGGAAAAAACTTGACGTGATGCGCAAGAGGTTCTTCTGGAAAGGGGCTTCTCATCAAGGTGCTTTCCTCCAACTTGTAAAGTGGGACTCAATTTGTTCGCCAAAGAAGTATGGTGGCATGGGAATCAGGTCTCTCAAAGAATTTAATGACGCCCTGTTACTGAAATGGGATGTTCGGCTACTTCAAGGAGAAAAAAAATGTGGACAGAGATCATCCAGGATAGCTATGGGGTGGCCAATGATGAGAAGAACCACCTAAATCCTCATAAGCCATCTCCTTTCTGGTCATCTGTGGTGCGTGCCTTGGCAGATAATTGGAGTCTATTCAAGTTTGTCTTAGGAGATAGGAAAAGCTTCAAATTTTGGTTAAAAATGGCTGCTTGGTGGGGTGATAAAAGATAGGTACCCTCTTGCATTTTCAGCTGCTACTGATAAAAATGCTATGGTATATGACTACTGGGACATGGCCTCTGAGAATTGGTCTTTGAACAATGAGGTGGGGAATGGTCATGAAACAAGAACATGAGCAGAAAATGAACGTCTTATGCAGGAACTTGCTGCATTCAAAGCCACACCTGAGGAGTGTGACACATACAAATGGGAGGGAACGTTTTCCTCAGTGGTTGCCTATGATAAGCTTGTCAATTCATCCAGAATGGCTGAAGTTGATGAGATTGGGAAAAAGCTATGGAAATTGAAGGTACCATTGAAGGTACAAATTTTTTTGTGGTTATGCAAGAGAGATGGCCTGATAACAGGAGATTTGAGGCATAGGAGAATGGGCACCCCCACTCCTGCCGTTTGTGTGGAATACATAATAACTCCAGTATTCATATTTTTTCCACTTGCATGATTACAGATTGTGTTTGGAGGAAGGTGTGTAGGGAAACTATTCCCACGTGGGAGAGTCTTTGGAGTTCCTTCTTGAGGGTGAATAAGCCATATTTGCCCATGGTGGCAGTACTATGGTCGGTATGGTGAGCTAGAAATGAGAGTTTGTTTCATGAGAGTCCAGTGAATGTGGATAATACTGTCAATAATTGCTGGAATCTCATACACCAATGGGGTTCACTCATGCAATTTTTTGCTATCTTTTATTCAATAAAAGCTCTCCTGGATTGCTATCGGTGATTCGATAGCATTCCTTTTCATTTCAAAAAAAAGATTCTCTGATCTCTGACTAGTGATTGGGAAACCAGGACAACAGCTATTCAGGAATCTAAGGATCTTTCTGTGCTAAAGTTGGATGATCTTATAGGTAGCTTAATGGCTTATGAGGTTCAGCTCGAGAACATGAAGGAACATGAAGGAGAAGGTAAGAAGAAGAAAGACCTTGCTCAAAAAGTCGATATTGACTTTGAAGAATCAGAAAATAAAGACAAGGAAGACACAGACTTACTCTAGAAAATTCAAAAGATTCTTGAAGAACGAAAAGAGTTACAAGAAGAAAAAGGAAGAACCACAAGAAAACCAAGTTATCTGCTACAACTACAAGAAGAATGGGCACATGAGAAAAGAATGCATTCCATTTAGGAAAGAAGTCAAAAAGAGGAAAGTCAGAAAACCTCCCAAGCATGAAGCAAAGAAGAAGACTTTGCAAGTAACTTGGGATGAAAGTGACACAAGCTCAGAAGAAGAAAGCGAAGACACATCAAGTGAAGATGCACTCTACGGTCTAATGGCGATCAAAGATGAGGTATCTTCTTTCACTTTTGATGAATTATTAGAAGCATTTTATGAGCTACATGATTTAGCTAAAGCACTTAAAGTAGCTAATAAGAAATTAACAAAAGATCTAGATGAAGAAACAAATTTAAAACACAATGCTAAATCTCTAAATCAACAACTCTATCAAGAGATCACTACTCTTAAAGCTCATGTTGATTCACTTCAAATAGAATTAGGGAAACTAAAACAAAAGTCTATTACTCTTGTAAATGATCTAGCAAAATTTACTAAAGGTAGAGCAACCTAGAAAAACTATTAAGCACATGAACCTAAACTACTACCAAATTTGGGTTGGGCTACATTCCTAATAGCAATTATGAAGCATCCACTGCACAAACTGACACATGATAGATACACAATTATTCATAATAAAATGCCTATTCATGCATGTTCCTAAGCTATTTAGATGCATTCGGCATTGTAAATATTGCATAACATGTATCATCATGCATTTAGAATAGACTGTATAAATTGTACATTAATTTTCTTATTTTAATGGATAGGGACAAGGCAGCATCTTTCTGGGCTTCAGACGGAAGATCTAGCAATATGGATGTGATTAAGGTGGCAATCAGAGTCTAACACCTCTGAAATTGCCTGGATCAGACATCCGTAGCATCTTATACAAGCCATAGAAGATTGAGGGCCAAGGGACAAGGTAACACAAATTCGAGCCTCTAATGATAAATCAGACAACATGAATGGATTCGGGTCAACAATTGCAGCTCAACGGCGTGAAAATCAACATAATCTTACATCTGTGGAATCCCTTACAAGCAACAAAAGATGGATGGCCATAATGGCACCACATAACACCATCACAGCCATCCAAAGTCACCCTTAGCACCCACTTGACCTCTGAAGAGCTCCCCAACGTGAGTTGTGGGCCGTTGGATCCTCATCCAACGGCCACAAAGCATGCCACTCCACCTTAAGAAGGGGACCATTGGATCTTGATCTAACGGTCCACATTCGTGCCTCACCACGACCATATAATAATCTCTTGGACACAAGAGAGCACGTAGTGTAGTGGAGCGCAAGCACACTCTCAAATGTCAAGCTCGGGTTCGATTAGCGATTAAGGAGACTCCCCAATGCGCTACTAAAATAATTTTTAGTCCTGCTTCTCACCCCCATTCGTGGAGCACCTGTGGCTGTCTTCTCACCCCCTTTCAAGAAGCAAATCTTGATGCGGTGTCACCTTGCCTCATCCCTAATTCTTTTAGCTTCATCCTCCCTCCTCCAGCTCCTCGCCACCCTCTTCTGGGTGCTCTGTCAGTGCGGCTCGTCCTTCAAGCAACCGTGGAGGAGGATTTCTTCTCTCTCTTCTCTTTTATTGCTTTCTAGTGTAGTTTTAATTTTGTACTTAGTTGTAATAAACATTGATCTGATTTTATCAAATATTTGTTCTTTCTCTCTCTCTATCTTTCACACTCTCTCTTTCTTTCTTATTATTTGCAAGTAGAGTAGATTAGATTAGATAATTCTCTGACCTGATTTCCTGTTATATAAAATACCAAAAAAATTATATAGCCATAAACTACCAAAAGGAAACAAAACAAATGTGATTTTCCTAAATCAAACATTCGCCTCCCCATGTTCAACCTAGGAATCACTTGAGTTTTGATTATTTTATCTGGTAAGTGGATTTTCGTGATTACGATGATTGGGTTTTCCAAACTTTGATTTTTCCCATGCAAAATCTCCCTCATCAACACACAATTTTTCACTTGTCCTATGGTCAAGAATAGGTCCACACCTAAACGGACACCTACTAACAAATCTGGACCCAAAAGAAATTGGGTACCAAAAAGACTTTTGGAATCCTATTTTGTAGGACACTCTAAGGAAGGACAAATAAAGTTTTCTGAATGGACCTTCCACCAACAAAAAGATGGACATCTTGTAGCCATAAGAAGAAATACAGAACCTCACAGACGTAAACCAATGACAAGTTCAAGGAAAAGGAAGATAGGTTATGGACAACGGTTGTTTGAAGCACATGATAGGAGAAGAAGACCTGTTTCTCAACCTCAACCGCAAGGAAGGTGGTTCAGTCACCTTTGGTAACAACCACAAGGGCAATATTATTGGTATTGGCCAAATTGGTAACTACAAAACCTATTTTGGTAATGTTAATCTTGTTAATGGCCTAAAACACAACTTACTTAATGTAGGTTAGACATGTGATAAAGGTTATAAAGTCACTTTTACATCAAAAGGTATTAAAATTAAGGATAAGAATTCAAAGGAAATCCTTTTGATCAGAGACAGATTAAAAGATATCTACACTATTGACTTTGATAAATGCAATGATCTTAATTGCTTAGTTGCATCAAATGATGAGTCAATACTGCGGCATCATTGGCTCAATCATGTTCACATGTGAAATATAAACAAGCTTGTGAAACATGATTTAGTTCGAAGCTTGCCTAAGATTTCCTTTAGAAAGAAAAATCTTTGCACATCTTGCACTCTTGGAAAACTTCATAAAAGTTCCTTTAAACTGAAAAACATGGTCAGTACTTCCAAGCCACTTGAGTTGATCCACTTAGATCTCTTCGAACCAACCAAGTCTGAAAGTCTAAATGGGTGCAGATACTGTCTTCTCATTATTGATGACTTCTCCCGATTCACTTGAGTATTATTCTTAAGGTCTAAGGATTCTACTTTTGAGGAATTTAGAAAATTAGCCAAAAGAGTTCAAACTGAAATTGGCCTATCCATCACTAGGATTAGGAGTGATCATGGAGGAGAATTTGAAAATAAAAAATTCCAAGAATTCTACTCTACTTATGGAATAAAACAAGAATTTGTTTTTCCCAAAGTAGATCCTCAAAATAGTGTTGTAGAAAGAAAGAATAGAACCCTACAAGAGTGTGCCCGCACCATGCTGTTCGAATCAAAGCTATGATGACTCTATAATTGTTAGTGTTAATTATATCAATTAGAGTAAAATTCAAGGGCACATGTGTGTTAATGTCACATTATAATAGGCTTGGGAGCATTGCATGCATGATGTGTTAAGATTGCTTATAATTAATGTTTAATGGCCATATGTACAAGTGCACATTGAAACAGGTCTCAGATGAGCAATCAGATCGCATGGATGGATCCAGATCGACGAATAGAGACCAACGGGCTCAAAATCACCTCAATCCGACCTCTGTAGCTCCCACAATAAGCCCAGGAAGTTCTGGCCGTTCATCTGATGATCAATAGCCCAAAGCCAACCACATGTCGCATGATTACGTGCTTGCAGCCACTGCCCTCTCTCCAGCAATGTTCCATCAAGCGCTCTAACCTGTTCAATCTTTGATCATGTTTTGTTGAGTGCACACTGACTGCGCAACAATCATAGGTCTTAAATGACCTAAATTAAGTTAGAACTTAGCATAACTTAGTGTAATCCATGCATACATGAGTATACTTTCAATCTTTCTTGCTTTATATTAGCTATGCATCAAATAATGTTATAATGTGTTGATTAAGTTCATTATTTGGATTGTAGGCAATAAGAAGCTCAGGAGATGGCCTAAAGCTGGATCTGAGGCAAGGAAGAAGCTAGAGTCACAGTAGAGCTAGAGAAAAAGCCCTGGAATAAGGAGGAAGAAATAATGTAGGGAGAGGTATGCTACTCTACTAAGTAGCATTTTAATGTAGGAGTTGAATTATGAAGAACATAGGATTTTTCCTAGCTCTAGGATAGCCCTAGAGACCCTCCTAAACCCTAGCCACCCTTAGATTAGGTCACCTTTGCCTAGGAAGCCTCAAAACCCTAGTTCCAACCCTTAGCTGGATGTCCAGATAAGTTATTGGATGTCCAGATAAGTTATTGGATGTCCAGAACCCTTAGGCACAACCCGTAGAGCTAGAACCCAAGTCTGCAGTGTTATTGGATGTCCAGACAAAGTGCTAGACGTCCAATTTCTGCATAATTCCAAGACATAACCTTGAATCCACCCTGACCTCTGATTAGACATCCAGACAAGAGGTTTGGACTTCTAATTTTTGAGTATAATTCGCTTGACACTCTAATTAGACGTCTGGAACCCCTCTCCAATCCCTATTTTTGAAATCAAGCTTCAATCTTGATTTCCTTAGCCCCAAAACCCAATTCTATACCCTAGGGAACCTAAATTAAGGTGCCCTAAACCTAGTACACCACCCTAAGACCCTCCTAAGAACCTAATTAGGTTCTCACTAAGCCCAATTGACTTGGATCAAGTCAATCACACTTCACCTAGTAAATTGGACTCATAGAGATCAGATCTTAACTAGCACAAGTTTAATTGGACTCAGTGAGAGTCCAATTGACTCAGGCTTGGCCTAATTGGGTATCTTCTCTTCCAATTAGACACACATACACTCAATTAAACTTGTGATAAGTTTAATTGCACATTCACCTTAGTATTAGGGTTTATAACCCTAATTCTAGGAGCCCACCTAAACCTAACCACCTAGACCTATAGGACTCAACCTAGACCACCTAACCACACCCACATAGTCACGCACACACACTTAGCCACCACCTCTAGAGTTCTCTAGAGGCTTCCAAATGTGGCGCCACCTTGAAGACTAAAAATAGTCTTCAAGGAGTCCACAACTTACCTCCTTAGAAAGTGGATCTAAGGAGACCCACTCTCTACCTCTCTAGCCGCCACCTAAGCCCACTTCTAGAGAATTCTATAATTCTCTAGAAAGCCACTCCGTTGTTCGCCTAATAGTCTATTTAAGAGGCCCCTTGGACAACCATGGACACCCATCTAGCCACTTAGCCAATCTAGCCTTAGCTCCATCCCATGTGCACCTCCATCCATGAGGTCCATCACCATCACCACTCCCACCTCTACGCCCAAGGCTAGAGAAAGCTCTCCACCACCTCTCCAAGGGTTGGCCTACCCACCATTGGCCTCCCCTCTTTCTCCCTCCTACCATCGCAAGCTTCACAGGCCATTGGAGATCACCTCCATTGCCCTCATTTCTCGTAGATAAGTGTTCTTCGTAGTCTAATTCCCACATTGAATTTACTACTTAGTAGTGTAGTCACCCTCTACCTAAGTGATGCATGCATAATCTTTCATAGATACATGCATGCATCCATTTTTCTACTAGCTAGAGTTCTCCTTCAATCATTCTTTTACAAGCTTTCCTCGAAAGATGATTGTAATGGAAAATATTTTTGAATGAATGAAATCATCATCTTATTTATCTCTATTATGATCATGAGTTTCCTAATTTAAATTCCTATTACTTGGCAATAAAACATATGTTTCGGAAGATATAGAAGACTTTATTCGTATTTTAAACACCAGACTCCAATTTTAAGCAAGTAGCGAAAAGATAAAAAATTAATCTCGCTTTTCTAAATGCCTCTTTGAGATCGATCGGGACTCACCGTCTATAATTAAATGCTTTGTTGAGTCGTATTTTGTGACTATACTACGACGTGTTTTAAATCAAATACACGATCTACCAAGCCAACAAATGGCGCTGTTGCTGGGGAGACAACGTGATTTTGATTTGTGATTTTTGTGAGCTTAATAGTGACAAATCTACTTCTGCTTGCTTTTTGATGTGCAGGAAATGAAGAGTGGAATCTGTGCACACATCGGGTGCAGGTGAAGAAAAAAAATCAGGTGCACATAACTATCTTAGCTTAGGATTTCCCTTTCTGAACCCTAGGTAGATTTGAATTCTAGGTAGAATTTGATTTTTGAAAAGAAAAAGAAAAAAATATGCATATTTTCGTGAAAAAAAAAACTTTTAGGTTCTAGATTGAGGGTTCCTTTTGAATCTTAGGTTAGAGTTATTGTCTGAAAAAAGAAAAAGAAAAAAAATATGAAAAGTTTTCCCTCCAAAAAGAAAAAGAAAGTTTTGAAAAAGTTTGAAAAAAAAAGAGTTTTGAAAAAAAAAGAGTTTTGAAAAAAAAGCCAAAAATTATTTTGGGTGAAAAAGCTTGATTTTTGAATTTCAAACTCTTTCAAAAGCATTTTCATCTTCTCACAAAATTCGGCTAGACTTTATCTGCGAATGAAAAATACATTTGCTAAATATTTTTTGAGCCAAAAATTCTAAAATTCAAGCAAAAGCTTTTTTTTTAAACTCGCTTTCAAATGGCACCATTCATTTAAAAAAAAATGTGAATTACAAGGGGTCAAATTGACCTAGATTTGAAAATTTTTGAATTTCAAAAAGTGATTCCGAATAGCTCGCGAATCAGATTTGACCAAAAATGTGGGTTTAAAATATGATCAAACTAGCTTTCATTTCCATATTTTTTTATGAATTTTTGGAATTTATTTGACACTATTTTAAATTGAAAAATCGACAAGGGATCAAAATTCCAAATTTGACCCCCCGATAGTAAAAAATTCATATTTATTCAGTTGAATTAGTAAAAATTTCAAAAAAATATTCTCTAGACAAATAATTGAAAAAGGAATCTACTTGTCAAATTTCAAATCAATTGGATTCAAATTTTGCCATAGAGAACAATTTGAATTTGAACACTGGTTTGCAGCACACTTAGAAGTTGCATGAACCCTAGGCTCAACTTTTAGGATTACATTCTAGAGACCACATTGGGCTAACCTAGACTTAATCAAGTCTAGTGGCTAGCCAGTGAGCCTGATCACCTTGTGGATCACTCACCAAAAACCCCAAGTTGAAGAAAAAGGTTAAGGAAAAATTTCTTAAAACACATTAATTAACCTGAATTCGTTGTCATACTATTGGGTCATCACAACCGCTTTAGCCAAACCTTATTCAAATCTGCAGAGCAGAATCAAACGATCGCGGCTCGGGGGTATAAAGGAATCGGAGGTGAAAGCCAAAGGAAGAACCTTCCCCTTAGTACCCTTCTCCAGATTGGTTGGGTTAGCTTGAGGGGTTGGGATTACTTGCAGTCGGTTGTACGGCGAATTTTTCTTCATTAATTAGAATCTTAACAAAAAATCCGGTCACCTGACCCTAAGGACCTGGTTATTGACAATTCCTTAGCCTTGTCTGGCTTGGTTGCACCAACCCAAGAGTTGGTTGGGGTATGCAAGGAAGGAGGTCACTTAGACCTCAACTGGTTGGATCTTAGGAGCCAATCCTAAGGAGGCGAAGGCGATTCGTCGCATTGCCCAAACCATCTTCTCACCCTTCTTCTTCTACTCTCTTAGCTGAGATGGCTACCCTAGACCCAGACTTGGTTAGGATCCAGCAAATCAGGACTCGATGGCTCACCTGGAAGCCTAGGTCGCCGAATCAGAGGAGCGATATCAACAGGATATCGACTGAATCTTGACGACATTGGACAGAATGTAGCATCCACCCTGAGGAGAGCAGCTACGGGATTTGTACGATCTAGCTACATTGATTCTTGCACCTCAAGTTCAGATTCCCGCAGGCGGAGATGCATTCAAGTTGAAACCCAATGTGATTAGCTTGATCCAGAATTACTTCTATGCAAACTCAAACGAGTATGCTTTCCAGCACGTAGAGGACTTGAGTCGAATCGTGGAAATGGTTCGACCCAGAAATGTTGACCTGGGAATTGTTCTCATGAAGCTTTTTCCATTCTCTCTCAAGGACAAAGCTTCATATTGGTTTAAGACCATTGAGAGGCCAATTGGAACCTGGGTGGAATTATGATGTGAATTCCTTCAAAAGTTCTTCCCGATTGATTGTACGAACATGATGAGGTACACAATTACAACTTTCTCCCAAGGATCTGGGGAGAAGTTGCATGATGCTTGGGATCGATTTCATAATCTCCTTAGGAAATGCCCGCACCATGGTGTGCCCAGATGGCACTTGGCTCAGATCTTTTACCATGGACTAGATGACACACATCAGTATTTGGCTGATGCATCTAGTGGTGGGAATTTCCTTTCAAAAGATGAGAACAACGCATTTGAGTTGTTCGAATCTTTGGCGGAGAATTCTATGAATGCTGCTTCAATGAACCAATTCCAGCGACTTGGATAGCAACGAGTTAGTATCCACAAGGCTCAAGCCAAATCAGCTCGAGCCGATATGGACATCATCATCAAGTAGCTGGATAAGGTGGATCTGCTAGGTAAGAAGCTCAACGAACTGATTCGAGCTCGACCTGATCTAGTCAAAAATTCTGCTGCATCTAGATCCTCATATGCACCCCGAGCCCTTCCTGCTTGAGTTAATTTACTCACTCGGGATGCATCTTCTCCATATTCACGGGATTCTGCATATCAGGATCTCGCGAATAACCACAAGCTGGTACCACAAAATCAGGTTACACGCCGCATTATGATTTTGACGCATATTCCCTTGATGAATATACGTCTTAGACGTTGTTGGCCTACGAAGATGTTAACGCTATTCAGGGATACGGGCATAATAACTAGTATTCGGAGACGTATAACCCTAGTTGGTGCCAGCATCCAAACTTCTCCTGGTTTGGTAATTCGCAGGGACCACATCAAGATCCACACTACCTGACCAGGCAATACGGGAATGCACAGAACGGCTATCCAAGGCAGTAATCATTCTCGTCCTAGCAGCAGTAATCTCGTTCTATATACCAGTTGCTACAACAAGCTGCCAGTCACCCTCCAAAGCTGGCCAACCCTTTGGAGGCAATAAAAGAGGAGCTGCAGGAATCAATGCGGAAGTTGACACAGGATAACTTTCAGCTTATGAAGGTGATGGCTGACTAGATATAGAGCATCCAAGACACGCAAAACCAGCTGTTGCAGGAGCATAGGACTTAGGGAGCCTTGCCCTCCCAACCTATCCCAAACCCAAGATATGTGCAGAACCATGGTGCCTCGCCTAGGTTTCAGGCACCAAAGGGACAGGTGCATGCCATATTACAGGTGCCTCCTGTACCACCTAGTTATGCTCAAGGCCAGCTGCCTTTGTTGTAAAACCCCGATCACTCAACCCCTTCCACTCCTCCACCACCTCAAGGACGGCATGCCGACGTGAAAGCTATTTTGTTGAGTGAGAAGAAGACATACAACCCACCATTTAGGCAAGCGGGTCTTGATTTTTCCCACCCTCCACCGTAGGATGGTTCGACTCCATCTCAGGAACCACCTATGATAGATAAGAGCAAGAGGCTACTTGACCCTGCGATCCCATTCCTTTTCCAAAGGCTCTGACATGAAATGTTGTGCGGAAAAAGGATATGTGAAATTTTGAAGACCTAAAGTCAATGTTCAAGGAAGTACATATTGAAGTCCCTCTCCTCGAGGCCATTGATCACATTCCCGCTGTCGCTAGGTTCTTTAAGGACTATTGTACCCCAAAGTGATAGCAGAAGAACGGACGACAGAAGGTACCGTCGAAGGAGGCTAGCGTCGTGATTCTAGTCGACTTACTGCCTAAGAAGAAAGACCCTGGTACCCCACTCATTTCCTGGTTTTTGCAGGATTCTCCATTTGATCGGGCCCTTCTTGATCTAGGTTCGTCCATCAACTTGACTCCCACTGCAGTATATGATTGATTTCGATTTGGAGAGTTAAAACCCACCTTAGTTACTATTCAGTTAGTTGATATCAGTGAAAACACTAAGGGGGTGGTTGAGAACATGATTGTTAAGGTCCGTGGATTCTACTTTCCCGTGAACTTTTTTGTTCTCTATATGGAGGTTCCTCTTAATCTCCATGATGCACCAATTATTTTAGGTTGCCCATTTTTGGTGACAGCTTGAGCTAACATTGACTGTGCATCCAGGTGTGTGGAGATTGCCCTAGGAGATGAACAACTTAGACTTGATATATTTAGGGCATCAAGAAACTTTGATTGTGATCACATCGAGGAGGATGACAAAGATGAAGAATCGGCATTCTGTGGTAACATTGGGATCCTTTGTGAAGACCCAATGTCTCATTCGTCTTCACTATCAGGGTATCTAGACCTTGATCCACACAGGACTGAGACCACCGAAATGCACATTTCTTCCCATGGATCCAATTGTCTAGGGTGTTCATCTGACCACAACACCCTTGACTCTAACTATCTTGATCCACATGTTACTAAATCGCCCTTGCTAATGCAGGTAGGCATGACTCCACCAAATGGGCTTCCCGTTAATACAGTCACGACTAACTATGTTGCAAGCAACGAATCAGTGGGGATCCTCACAGGTCAGGATCATACCGCCACTGATTTTGCTGCTCCTACTCCCACTCCCACCTTTGATTCTGACCTACCCATGATTGAATTGAAACCCTTACTTGACTCACTCGAATATGTGTTTTTGGGCGAGAGTGAGACATACCTGGTTATCATTAGTGTTCACTTAACCCAAGAGCAGGAATATCAATTGATTTCTGTATTACAAGACCATAGGGCTACTATTGGGTGGAGTATTACTGATTTCCACAGAATTCGCCCCTTGTATTGTACTCATCACATTTACATGGATGAGGGGGTGAAACCTTCGAGACAACCTCAAAGATGATTGAACCCGAATATGCTAGAGGTTTTTAAGAAGGAGATCATCAAATGGCTGGATGCGGGCATTTTATACCTGATCTCCTATAGCCAATGGGTGAGTCCAATCTAGATTGTGCCCAAGAAAGCAGGACTCTGATTGCACAGCAATCATGCAACCTAAATCACTTGAATTAAGCTAGATTCTAGTATAACTTAGGAACAATGCATGCATAAGTCTTGTAATTTACATAATAGTTAGTTTGTTAGCTGCATAGATAATATTGTCATTTTATGTACTAAAAGAGAGATGAAATAAAGTGCAGATGATTTGAAGTCGCAGATGACAGATCAAACCATATAGATTTGATGATAACGATGACGAGAGTCCAACGCTTCCGAAATCATCTCGATCTGACAACTAGAGTATCTTGTGCAGTCCATAGAAGAACAAAGGCCACGAAGCCAGAGGACAAAGATCCAAGCCTCAGATGAAAAATCCAACCACTCCAACGGTGCAAAAATCAAGCCGATCGGAGTTCTACAATACCAGATACAAAGAAAAGAAGAGGGATGGCCACGATAGTGCCACGTGGTGACATCACGGCTGCCCCTCACCGCGGCCCATCTCCAAAGACCATTCCTGGCCTGCTCTCTACTGTTGGATGGCCATCCAACGATCCATAAGTCACCACGTCGCAGCTCCAACCACGCCTCATCAAAGAAGGAGATCTCAACCATTGGATCTTCATCCAACGACCGAGAATGAGTTGCCTTAAAATGAAAATGCAACAAAGCAAAGGCATAGCATAGCGGTTAGCGCCTTCGCACTTAAGCAACCGATGCCCGTTCGATCCATGCCTCGCATGAAATTGAAGGGGCGTTGGGCGCGGGCGCTATTGGCTGTCAGATGGTGAGTTGGAGGGCTTGGATGCAGCCACATGTCACAACCAGAGGCATCTGCGGCAAACGCTCAATGCATGCGCTCTTTGAGAAGGCAGCAAGTGCGAGCTTTAAGCCATCCAATCTTACGATTGGACAGCTGAGGATGAGGCACTCGAATGAGGCATGCGGGTGCGTGGGCAGAGAAAGAAGAATCATTAGGCACGCACCAGGAGGAAGTGGAGCCGTCCGATGGCGATCCGAAGGCTACGGGCATGCAACGTGTCATCATCTCATGCGCCCAGAGCGTAGAGGGCACATATGAAGTTATTTTGAGACCTAATTAGAGTTGTTGATCTCCCGATCAACGGATCTGATTGCTTAGGGATTGTTGCACTATTTTAAGGGCTAAAATGCCCTCTTTGCCCCTCATCAAGGCTATAAAAGAAGGCCCAGGGCCCCCCAGTTGAGAGACATCTCTTCCAGCATCTTCCATCTACCTCTTCTTCCATGGTCTCCCGCCTCTCTCTCTACAACTTCGACCTTCGTCCCGGCGCTCTGGATCTGAGGTGTTGCCGCATCTCGCACAAGCATCCCACAAGCGATGTCGTCTATCTACATCTCTCTCTATCTCTCTCTTTTTCTACCTATCTGCTATCTCTCTTTCTCTATTTAGCATAACACTTTCCACTTAGAAAAACTGTTTATGAATGCAATAAAATTTTGATCTTCTGAATGCCTGATATCTATCTATACATATATACATATATAAATATCTGCTAGAACTAGTTTTTTGAAGAGCTTCTGCATAAAACGTGATTGCCTCCTTGCGAACAACTCGGTACTCCTGGTCTTTATAAATTTATTTGTTGATGTGTTTCGCTCAATACGACAACTAAATCATCTTTTAAAATGTGATTTACGCTTCGAACAGACTCACCATAATAAAAAATGATAAGGGCGAACCCATCCCAACCTGCACTGCAACATCATGGTTGGTTTGCATAGATTATAGGAAACTAAATATGGCTACCCAGAAGGATCACTTTCCTTTATCGTTTATTGATCAAATCTTAGAATGGTTAGCCGGGTGGAGTTTCTTTTGCTTTTTAGATGGATACTCCGAGTATAATCAGGTAGCGATTAGCCCAGAAGATCAAGACAAGACCACATTCACATGTCCCTTTGGAACATTCGCCTTCAAGCGAATGCCCTTCAACCTCTGCAATGCACTAGCGACATTTCAGCATTGCATGATGGCCATTTTATTTGACATGATTAGGGATTATGTGGAGGTGTTTATGGATGATTTCTCCATTTTTGGAGATGATTTTGCATCTTGTCTTGATAACCTCACCAAGATCTTGAATCGGTGTATTGAAATAAACCTAGTACTCTCATGGGAGAAAAGCCATTTCATGGTGAGGGATGGCATTGTACTAGGACACAAGATCTCATCTAATGGACTCGAGGTTGACCGAGCTAAATCTGAAATTATATCCTGATTACCTCCACCTACCTTGGTTAAACAGATCAGATTGTTCTTAGGTCATGTCAGATTTTACCGGAGATTTATACATGATTTCTCAAAAATTGTGTGCCCATTGACGAATCTTCTGGTATTCGATGTCCCATTTGATTTTGATTCCTTGTACCTTAGTGCTTTCAAGCCTTTGTGAAGCACTATTTCTGATCCTTTGATTCTCCAACCACTCGACTGGTTGCTCGACTTCGAGATGATGTGCGACGCATCTGATTTCGTTGTCAGGGCCATTTTAGGCCAACGTCGGGAGCGCCAACTTTTTGTTATATACTATGCTAGAAAGACGCTGAATGAGGCTAACATAATATTACTGTCACTGAAAAGGAGCTGTTAGCAGTAGTATTTGGGTTGAAAAATTCTGTTCATATTTGCTGGGGTCCAAGGTGATAATTTTCACAAACCACTCCACCCTTTGGAATTTGTTGGCAAAGAAGCAAGCCAAACCTTGTCTTATCAGATGGATCCTTCTCTTACAGGAATTTGATGTTGAAATACATGATAAAGCTGGAGCACAAAATGTTGTGGTGAATCACTTACTAGACTAGACCCAACCCACATTCCATATTCCCTACCTATTTCAGATCAATTCCCAGATGAATCTATTTTGGCAATTCATTCTGTCGAGTTTCTCTGGTATGCGGATATCGCAAATTATCTTGTCGCAGGCAAGATGCCTGCAAAATTATTCAAGGACCAGAAACTCAAATTTATATCGGAAGCCAAATTCTATTTCTAGGACGACCCTTTGCTCTTCCGCATTGGAGCAGATCAAATTATCAGGCGATACATCCCAGATTCTGAGATCTCTAGTGTGTTATCTTTTTGCCACAACGAATCCTATGGAGGTCATTTCTTGGGCCGGAAAACTACTACAAAGATTTTGTAGTTAGGTTTTTCCTGGCCAACCATCTTCAGAGATGCACATGATTATGCCTTATGCTGCAAGCTATGCCAGTTGACCAGTTCTATGACCAGGAGAGACATGATGCCTCTCCAACCTATCTTGATTATAGAAGTGTTCGATGTATGGGGCATCGATTTGATGGGCCCTTTCCCAAATTCGCATGGCTTTGAGTACATACTCCTCGCTGTTGATTATGTCTCGAAGTGTGTCGAAGCCATCTCGGTGAGACAGGCTGATCATAAGATTGTCATTTCTTTCATACGAGAATACACTTTTGAAAGATTCGGTGTACCCTGCACCCTGATTAGAGATGGGGAAAGTCACTTCATACATGCCCATTTTAGGTCATTATTAAAGAAATACGGGGTACATCACCGTATAGCCACCCCGTATCACCTGCAGACCAATGGGCAAGCTGAGGTGTCTAATCATCAAATCAAGCTGATTCTCCAAAAGACTGTTATACTAGATGGGAAGTGATGAGAGGCTCATCATGATCTCTAATTACCCCTAATTAACTAGTCTTCCTAGTTAATTAGCTAAGGATATTAGTATATATGGGTTAATTATAAAATAAGGGATATATAGTAAAGGATCTTAAAATAAGTTAAAAATGCTTTTTATCATTGAAATAATATTATTAATAATTTGGATAATAATTGGACTCGAGATCTTAATAATCATTCCTCTAATTAATAAGTTAATTAACTTAAGTATAATGTATACAAAGTATGTAATAACTTAAGTAATTTTACCTAATTTAATAAATTAACCTAAAAAGGTCAAAAATGTAAATTCAAGGTGTAAACATAATAATTACCTTATTTATAAACATATATAAAAAGTTTAAAAAAATCTAAGTTAAAATAAACCTATAAAACCTGAGTTTACATTTAGATCCTTAATACTCATTTCAATCGGGTTCTTAATTCTCATAAAGGTCCTTAAGTTTCATTACATAAAGGTCCCTATCTTCTTCTTCTTCTTCTTCCTTCAGCCGGTTGTACGGCTGACGACAGAGGGTGCTTCCACCGCTCGATCACCGCACATCCGACATCGTTCCACCTTCTCCAAGCTCCTGGAGCTTGTGCTGACCATCCCATTTTCATCCATCGGTCTAGATGATACTTTTATCCTAATTTTAGGTGGGAGTTAACTTCACTGTCATCGGAGACAACGTCGGTGGTTAACCTCCTCTAGCTCCTCACACGTCTAGACTTCGCCGCCCTCTTCATCATCGTCAACTATAAATAGCCCCTCACCCCCTCGATTTCTGGCAAGTTGGCTCCCTTCCCTCTTCTTCACTGTAGTTGACCCAATAGGCTATTCTTCTACAACTCCGGCGATCTTCCACATCAATCTTCGACTTCCTCCATCCATCTTGAATAGGTTAGGGACTTCACTGAGGTCTGCCGCGTCCTTGGACAAAGGCGTCGACCGAGGAGTGCCTCTACTTCATCCATTTTCGCCTGCCGGAGATCTCCCTCAATACCCTCTGATTTCATCCTCCGTCATGAGCCTTCAACGGAGTCCCTTTACCTCCTTCGTCTAGGTAATAGTAGATAGCAGTAGGAGTAGGAGTAGTCTAGATAGTTTAGTTAGGTAGTTAATGTAGTTTAATGTCAGAATTCAAGGATCGTCTTCTTCGACTCCGGTGAGCCCCTTGAGCTTGCTGGAGACTTATTTTTGTCCTTTGAACTCGCTGATCACCTTCCTCTATCACTCATGATCATTTCTATCACATTTAATTTCTAATTTGATCACTTAATCACCTAAATCATATCCACCTTCAACAGCTACTGTTGCTGTCCATGGCGGCAGTAGCTAAGCTAAATTCACATTCACAGGGTTCTTCATCATCTATTCATCATATAAGAACTCTATTCCACACCTTAATTTGAATAATTATCATCTCTAATGTAAAAGCCTAATTTTAATTAAGCTTCTGAACTTGCTGTCAATGGTGGCTCAGGAGTAGTTTAAATTATAAATTATTTATATAATTATGATTGCAGATATCTGTTGACTTGATTTCTCCACTCATTTGAGTGAGAGACCAAGTCTTGAGCCTCCACCTACTCAAAATCTATTCAAACTAAATTTCATTGATTAATCATTCATCTAATGAATTAAAGAGGAATTAAATGAGATCCTGAGGTTCCTTGTAATCTCAAGAACCTTTTTAGATAAAAAATGGCACAAATTCTCATTCTGTGCAAGATTTTCACTTTTTATGGACTCACCGGAGATCTGACGAGCTCCGACGACTCAATTACTGATCTTCAGCCTACAGAAGTTGATGAAAAGCTCCAGATTAACGTGATATTGATCATAGATTAGTTTGAGGCCATTTATTCAGGATTTTAACCACTGGAGCTCAGAGTGAGGTATCTTCTTCTCCAACTCCGGTGGAGTTGGAGAAGCCTGTACAGAAGTTTAAATGATGCATTTAGTGAGTCTAGAAGCTTTAGTGTAGTGCACTGCAATTGTTCCTGACCATAGATCTTTGTAGAAACCTCCCAATCATTCAGACGAACAAAACACTTTAGGAGTTCAGGCGACAAGCCTGGAACCCTAGGTTTTAGAATGCATGTTTAAGAGATTGGAAAGATTTCTGAGGTTGAGAGGATTCTATTCTAGGCCTTAATTTCTTGAGAAGAAGCATTAATCAGAAAGTCAATTTTGAGCTTCACAGTCAAACTGAGTTTGAGATCTTGATTCTGAGCTTGATCTGAGAAATTGAGGAGTTTGAATTGTTTTTGAGATTCAGTTGAATGATTTTAGAGTGAATTAATTGAGCTCAGACTTGTATTTGATTAGAATTAACACCCTGCCAGTTTGGGTTGTTTTCGATCCCAAACCGATGGCATTGGCATTTTGTTGAGATTTGATCTCAAATCTTGCCTAGATCAATTTGTAACAACCCTTAGAATCTATTTTAATCAACTGAGAATGTTCTTAAGTGTCTGTTTATCTATTTAGAGTTAGAAATGCATTCTCTAAAGCTTTCAGAGAAGCTTGAAGCTTCTTTGCAGCTTCTGAAGCTTAAAAAGCTTCAGAATCCACTCCAACAGCTGTGGAAAGACCTGCAGAGTCTATTCAGACCCTTAGCTAAGTTAGAAAATCCAACTTATAGACACTGTGAGTATTATTTCATTTCCAGGCCATATACCCCGTAGGAAACACCTAGATTCACTCTTCAAATCGAAGAGGAAAACATTTCCTTAACCTAAAATTGACCCTGTAATCTTGTAGAGCTACCTTAGAGCTTTCTATCAAGCTTTGAATCTCTTGATTTGGAGCTCTGAGCTAGGAGCAATCTTCATTTGAAATCGGGTCTAAAGGGGGAAAACATAGTCCCACATCGGAAGTCTTTGAGCGCACGCATAGGTATAAAACTAATTTGTGTATTGGGCTTACCAGTCGTCAAGCGCTTGGCACGAAAAGGAAACCTGATCATTCTGAGCATACTTGTGTGTGTGTGTGTGCATGTGTGTGCTTGTGGGTGTGTGCGCGAGTGGGCGTGTGCGATGTTAGCCCTGGGAGGGCAAGGCCTGGGAGGCGGTTGGGTCGATTCAGCTCGAGAAAGAAATAAACCAAAAATAAATCGTAATCAAATAAGGCGAGGATTGAGTAGGGTCTGGTCCCACCCTAACAAGGGTGCTATGTATCCTCGAAAGGACCTCGCTGTAAACCTTAAACCAATTTTTGGTTAAAGGAAAAACCCGGCTTAGCTGAATAGAAGAAGAAAGGAAGAGCTGAAGGTTAAGTGTTTAAGCTAAAGACTAAGGGAAAGGAAAAAGAAAAGGCTAAGGAAAGGAGAAGAACAGAAGAAAGACTCGCAATAAAGGAAAGAAAGGAGAAGAACAGGCACTAAGGAACAAAGAGTCTAAAGAAGAAACTAAGAAAAAGTCTAAGGGAAGAGAAAGGCAGAGGCAGGAGCAATAGAGAAAGAAGAAAGAAAAGAAGCTCGAAGAGAATAAGAGAGAAATAAATAGAGAAAGAGAAAAATAAAGGATAAATAGAATAAAAGGAACTAAAGAAGAGAAGAGAAGGAATAGAGAGAAAAGAAAAGGAAGAGAGGCTGAAGAAAAGAAGTTTAATTTCTTTAATTTCTTTTTGTATGAATTTATTGTAATTGCTTTTAATTGTAATAAGACATGTTTTGAATAGATACTCTTATTGCCTTTAATCTTTTGAAATAAATAGATTTCAAATGGGATTTTGCATATTTCTTCAAATTAAATCAATTTTTGCAAAATTCATGTTTTACAATTAATTTAACTATACCTCCTATACTTATAAGATAACTAGTGTTAACTAGTAAATTTAAAATGACTTATACCTCCCAACGAACGACCTGGACTCAACCAGTTAAAAAAAATTCTAAAATATTAGGTTAATTCGACCCTATACTACTAAATGACACAACTTCGAGTTAACATAAGTTATTTTTCTCTACTCATAATTAAGTAAAATTAACTTAATTAACTGAGTTAAGGAGAGAAACGACCAGGAAGGACTGGTCCGACAGATTAATCGATGCACTTTGGGCATATCAGACTGCTTACAAGGCCCCACTCGGGATGTCGCCATATCATATGGTGTATGGTAAGGCTTGTCACCTTCCTGTCGAGTTGGAGCACCACGCCTTTTGGGGGGTGTAGAAATTCAATCTTAACCTCGATGCAGGAGGTAAGGAAAGGAAGCTCCAGCTTAGTGAATTAGAAGAAATCCGATAGGAGGCCTATGAGAACGCATCAATCTATAAAGACAAAACCAAAGCCCTTCATGACCGCTACATCCAGAGAAACGACTTCACGCCCAACCAGCGAGTCTAGTTATTCGATTCACACCTAAAATTCTTCTCAGGGAAACACAAGGCCAAGTGGACTGGGCCGTATATCGTGATTCACCCATATCCTAATGGGGCGGTCCAAATCATAGACCCAAAATCTGGGCATGTTTCTACGGTAAATGGCCAGCGCCTCAAGCCATTTATGGCCTAGGAACCTCCTCCTGCTGACAAAATCATTCATTTTATTGAGGATGTATGATTGAGTTTTCACCTAGTGATGAGTCCAATTTATTGGATTCATATTTAGCCTAAGTTGGTAGTCCCTACGTTTTAGATCATATTAATATTTGCATTTAGTTACAAAATAAATGCATATCATACGATTACATAATTTGCTATGTAATATAAATAATTGTGTGAATTTCTTTTGGCTATGGGAATAAATAGAGAAGATGGCTTGTGGTGGCATTCACGTCTCTCCCACTTACCCTAAACCCAATTTTCACTTCAAAATCAGAATTAGACTAGGACCTATACTTGCAACCTAAGCCTACATAATCCAAATCCAACGTCATGTTATCTTCCTACCTAATCAATCATTTAACACAATCTGGACGTCTGATGCATTCACAACCGATCTCCTACGTTGGTGGCGGCAACAACCACCTGGACCCATTCCCTATCCTAACACACCGCCCACTCCACGCCACTTCTTTCTCCAATTGTAGAACCACCCATACTTTCTATCGCCTCTCATTATATATCTTCTCCATACACCTGCCGCCAACCAAATGCCCCTGCGGGGATCATCACCACCGTGAAATCAAGCATGCATTGTGACCTCATAGCGCACACTGTGAACCTTTGCGATCTTCTCCACCACGCCACAGTGACCTCCACCTCCATCGGCCACGCGGTGACAGCACGTGGCAATCGTACTGCATCCTTGCTTCCATCCCCCACCACCATCATCGCACTACCACCCTCACCATCTGCTTCCTCTTCCTATGCACGGCACACCACAAACACCACATCCTCTCCTTTTTCCTCTCCTCTTTCATTTCCTTCTTCCTCTTCTCCACCCACACCCACTGTTCATCTTCTTCTCCAACCGAACTCAGTAGCCACAGACCACCACTCCATGCCGTGTGGCCACCCTCGGCCTCCTACCTCACCATTGACACCACTGCCGTCCTCCTTGAGCTCAGCTGCACCCACGCCCACGACTACACCATCAACTGGTGGCTCCTCCACCACCAGTAGCATCACTCACCACCGGCCACCACTCCTCACCGTGCGGCCAACCTCGGCCTCCCCATGCCTCATCGTTACCACCATTGCGAGCCTTTCCTCTAGCGCATCTCCTCCGCCCAACCTCATGCTGATGAGGCCTTCTCCATCACGAGTGAAGTCGTCACACGATGTGCTCTGTTTTGCTATAGTGGCATAGCAATTTGCCAATTCCTATATATATTATTAAATCAATTGGATATTGTGTGGTTTTGATGAGAATGTCCCTCTTCTTTAGTTAAATGACTATTTCAATATTATTCCATTCATTTAAAAGGCTTTTGATTTGATTGAAGACATTCTCTTGTCTTGTATCAAGAGAAGTGGCGGTGAATGTCATGGTTAAATTTCATTATTGTAGTGAAATTTCATGATCACTCCTGTTATTTAACATAAATGCAATTTCAGTGATTCTATGCATTGTGATCTTAATTTAAAGAGGGTTTTCGCTTGATTCTGATTCCACTGCTTAAGAATATATTTGTGCGCATTTGCTTTACATCTTGTGTGAGTTTTAATAGGCCAATGCCTCCCTATGGATACGACACTGTGACCAATGTGGTTAGATTAGATTTAAATTAATTTTGATAGAGAGATTTTCCACCACAAAAAAATACAACGATATTATCATTTTATTGCTATTATCTTTTTAATCAAGTGAAGATCTCTCTGTCAAATGGCGCCGTTGCCAGAGAGGCAACAGGCCTAGTAAACTCGCAAGTATTTTTCTATTTGCATTGACCCCTGCTTATTACTATTCATTGATCTACCATTCTTTTGTGCAGGGTACATTTTGCAGGAAGAGGAGCATGCGGGGGACGCTGGTCATGTTGGTGGACCGTGTCGCCACCTCGAGGATAATTGCGTGTGCGCTTAGGCCTTGATCCCACGTGTGTGGAAGGAGGATTGGTGGCCGAGGACCTGTTTACTTCTTTTAGATTTAGATTAGGCTAGATAGACATTAGACATTTAATATCTGTCTTGTGGACCTGTGTTGGGCATTTTTGGGAACGTGTTCCCAATTATTTTTATTGCTTATCTCTCTTGTATGTGGGAGTGTCTTATTGAGAGCGTGTTCCCATTTTATTTAGATTATAGGTTTATTTGAATTGTTTGAACTGCATGTTAGTAAGTTAGCTAGCTAAATTAGATTAAGTTTGTTTGCTTATTTAAACTTCCTGCTAGAAGCTGCATATCTATAGGGCGACTATCTAGGATTGAATGAGCAACATCTAGTTTATCTTAATTGCATTGCAAACATGCTGCACTGAAGAAAGCTGGAGTAAGGTACGTCTTTTCTTGAGCATCAAGTACCTGTCATGCATTTGCATTGGACTTAAATCTAAGACCACTAAAGTGTTTGAATCTAATTAAGTTAGTGGTTACTTTAAGAAATTGGGACTGCTAAGAGATTGGACCTTAAAATCAGTTACTTTAATTGCATGCAAAAGGACTTGTTTGCAGGATTTTAAAACACAAAATGTGTACATGTGTTGTACACCTAAGACACTGTGCACATCACACATAGGGTCACTAGATAAATTTCTACCTCTCCTCTTTGCACCACAAGGGAAGCTAGTCGGAAATCAACAAGCCTATCCACCAAGTTACTTTGATTCCTTGTGCGTGGGCTCGATTTAAGACTTCCACCCTTGCGAGTAGGTTGTAGGCACCAATGAAGGTAGGCCTAGGAAGTGTAACTCTTGCAAAACTTATTTGGCCATCAATTGAACACTTAATTCTAAGACCTAGAATCTACTAAAAACAGATCCCATTATATTTGCGTTTGTTTTCACAGTTGTAGAACTCTTTAGGAAGTTTCTATTTTTATTCTAATTTCTTTTAAGTCTTAAGAGAGTTAAACCTATTTGGCTTATAGAAATGGATTACTCTTACTCCTATCATTTAGATTATCGGAGTCAATACTTCCCATCTTTTAATCAGGATCCCATGCCCTGAGCATATCTATCCTTTGATGGGTACAATGATAATTCTTGGGATCAATCATATTCCTATCATGTGAGTACTAGCCCGATAACTCCCACTTTTGACCAGAGCCTAAGAGCAAAATTTTCCAGTTTGCAAACACCCAACCCTCCCACCCTTAATGATTTTTCTCATCAAGGTTGGACCAATATCCCTAGGCAACTAGAGCCTGAGACTGACTATCCTCCCCAATCTGATAGTAGCCTCTCCTCTTTTATGATAGAAATGCAAAAAAAACAAAACGAAATGATGGAGTCTATGGGAGAGATGTTGGGGAATAGTCAATGACTGAATGAGCAAATTTGTCAGCTTAGCTAGTCTCTTACTATTGATTCTGATCCCTACCCATTCAACCGTGATCATCAAAAAGATTATGAGGAAACAACGGATAATAGGGATCCCATTTTGAGTAAATATCACTTAGACTCTCCCCATGAGACACGACCACTAGAGGAGAACTATCTTAATGATTATCCACCCGAGCTATATTGGAGTCAAAAGAAAGGGAAGATGGTACCACTTGAGGACCTTGACCCCACTAATAGTATTTTTCTTACCCTTGGTAAACCGGGTCAAGGTCATATTGTTCATGCCACTTCCCCTATTAATCATGTGGTGGAACCCCATTCTACCCTTAGTGAGCCTAATCGCGACCCTCCACTTAGGGAACCGACACCTACCATTCATCATTCTGAGGATTTACATGTGCCCAATGAAGGTGACCCTAAGAGAATGGAGGATGGTTTGGATCAATTTTGATCTCAAGGATACAAAGAGTATATTTTAGAGGAGGATAATGACCCAATGGAGGAACTCGGGCTTAGAGTTTGGAGTGAATCTTAGGGGGATTATGTGTTATTCGAGGACTTACTCCTTGAGGATATAAATGATATGTGAAATCTGGATTCCTTCCTTCTTTTGATTTCGAAAGTCATCCTCCCCAAAATTGGGAAGATACGGAGTCTAAGTTGGAGGAAGACCAACATACGATTGAGAAGCTTAGGAGAGACTCTTGGGGACAATACATATCACTTGAGGATTTATGGCCCGAGGAGAATAAAGAATTGAGTGATATAGGCTTAATCCATAACATTGAGATTGATCCTCCTTCAGAAATAATTGCAGATACTGAAGCAACTCCTCCCTTTATTGGTGAATCACATATACACCCCGACAAAAACTTAAGTGAATCAAAAGAATCCAGAGATGAAATTAATGATAATGATTCTGTTGCTTCGACCCTACCATCAAATACATGTGATTTGGAGTCCACCATTGATTCACATATACTGGAAGGTGAAAATATGACTCTGATTCTTGAGGAAATCATTAATGATAGGCAAGGTGACTTGAATTTTTCTACAAAAAACTATTAGGGAGAATAATACAGAATCTGAATTATTGTTGGAGCTGAACTTGACACGGACTAAGCTCTCCTTGGACTTAATCATTACCTCCTAACACCACAAACAACCCATACACTCCCTAACCAATCCTTGGCTCAGGTCTCTGCTCATATACATTCTTTTTGGGGAGAATATCAGGCCAGTACATCCTCGAGTGGAATGGCGAGTTTGGTTTGATGCCTATACTTTTACTCTCGCCATTCAAGGTTCTAACATACTTATGATTATATCTTTTAAAACCCTTCCTGCTTTAGAGGATCCTTGTTATCCTCCACTCCTGTTTCAACAGGTCCCTCTTTTATTACTCTTTTTCCTAGACCACTCCAAGTAGCTTGTGAGATTGTTTGCTATCATGTCTTCTGGTGAGCATATAGGATAACGTTGTATCATCAGCTCGCCAACATCTGTGGCTACTTATTCTCTAGGCCCACGCTTTTACACATATTTTTAGGGCCTAGTTCATTCTATTTGGAACCAGACTTACAAGTTCGCTATAAGTCTGGCTGCCGACAGAAAATGCAGCACTTGTTGGGAGGCAACCCAACGTCTAGAATAATGCATTCATCAGGTTATTTCCTTCCTTTCTCCCCCTGTTTTAATTTTACAATGAGGACATTGTAAGATTTAGGCATGGGGGGGTACATTTTACATTTTTAGGCAGTATTCATGCATTTATGTTAGGTGCAATTAAAAAAAAAATCTCTTTTATTTTCTTGAGATGAATTGATTAGCCCTAGCAAAACATTTTTATCAAGGAGGTGTCATTGAATATTTTCTTCTTAAATTATTTCTAAGTTTAGAATCCAGTATAGTTACTTCACTTACACGTAGACTGGATAATGGATATTTGTAGAAAACTAATAAACATTTTTAGTCTGTTGAATCTTTGGATAGTTTGAAGGGAGTCAGGTATACTATCTTCTATTAGATCCACCTAATATTTATGAGGAGAAAGTAGAGAGATCACTAGTGCGCTAAGTTTAGTGCAATGACTCTTAAGTTTTGGATAATTAGATGATGATACCTCAGAGTTAGGTATATTTTTTCGCTCTTTGTTCTTGCATACAAATATTGTGTGAATTTTTGAGAGTCACCAAATAAGGTAGATACACAGAGATTGAGTCCTAATAAAACTATGACTATGGTGGATGGTTACAATCATCCTTCATAGAGTCCTCCGCTGAAGGAGGGTAGTAGTGTCAAAGGTCAGAAATATGCTTGTCCTATCCATTCCTTCCTGGTGTCGAGAGTAGGCACTTCCACCAAATAAGCCACACAATATCCTCTTGAACATCATTTTCCCCAATAATGCCTCATGAATAAAAGTTGGAATCATTTTGTGTTAGTAGTTAGGAAGAGAGAGAGAGAGAGAGAGAGAAAGAAGAAAAAAAAATATCTATAAAAAAAAAATAGAGAGAGAAAAAGAAAAAAAAGAGTTCAAGTTTATAGTTTTATCTTCGTGTCATTTTTCATCATGTGTCGATGTTTTTAAGGAAATAAAAAAAACACCCATTGCGATCCACCAAATATGACCCATACCTACTTTTCAATATTTCTGATTGCCCGAATACTGGCTGAGGATTTCTAACTTAGTTATAGGGTTTTTAGGAATTTAATTGAAGTGTGAATGCCATGTGAGGGCACCAAATATGGAGTACAATTACAAAATCTGGTAAGATATGTGATCTCAGAAAAGAAACAAGAAAAAGAAAAAGAAAAGAGAGAGTAAGCACAAAGGAACATCAAGAGAGCACAGTTTTGTTTAGCCTCTCTTTGGGTGATTGGTTTGATAGTCTAGAGATTTAGAGCTTGCAGTACTAGACTACATGTAGCACTAGATGAGTATGAGCCATTAAATATAAATTAATTTGACTCTGTATCTTCTACCTAAGCTAGAAAGCCGTGGTTAAATTACAGATTATCTTCTACTTTATACTCGAGGGAAGAAGTTGCCTATCCTAATAGAAGTTTTACCAAGGGTTAAGTACGAACTGTAAATGTAAGTTGACTTTTCACTTGGATCCATTAACTAGGCTACTATCACTTCACATTTGTTTGGATCTCTAAATTTTTGGAATAAGGAAAGAAAAAATCTTTTGGTTACTTCCATCATTTTTCACTTTTGTTAGGGACCAGCAAAACTTAGGTATGGGGGTATTTGATGAGTCCAATTTATTAGGTTCATATTTAGCCTAAGTTGGTAGTCCCTACGTTTTAGATCATATTAATATTTGCATTTAGTTACAAAATAAATGCATATCATAGGATTATAGAATTTGTTATGTTATATAAATAATTGTGTGAATTTCTTTTAGCTGCAGGAATAAATAGAGAAGATGGCTCATGGTGCCATTCATGTCTCTCCCACTTACCTTAAACCCAATTTTCACTTCAAAATCCCAATTAGACTAGGACCTATACCTACAACCTAAGCCTACATAATCCAAATCCAACGCCACCTTATCTTCCTACCTAATTTATCATTTAAGATGTCTGGAACATAATTTGGACGTCTGACATTAGAAGTACCACATGCCTTAGCATATGCATGAAAATATTTTGTACGCGATTCTGTTTCCTAGCCTGCGAGCTAGGAAGGAAACCAAACTCATAACCTTAAGGATGGTTATGAGCTTGGGAGGAGCCTGGCGAGCATTCCATGGAGGGTTTTCTCCAAACCGCCCCTTTGGAGAATAACCCGACCCCATGTAATGCAGCAAACTAAGACTGAGCGCTGTCCTCGGCGCGAAGATAGGGGCTTGTCCTCAAGCCCCGTTCGCCCGGTTGATGCATTACATTAAATGAGTTAGTTATTCGAATTGTTCGAATATTGAATGAAATGAAATATGAAGTAGTTTTATTCGAATAACTAACGAACACTCGCAATTAACTCGTGAAATGGAATGAAGCGAGTTTACCCTTAGTTAGGGGAAACGAGTGGAACAAAGCCCGCTCCAAACCCCCCCGGCTCAAACCCCCAAGAAACCTGGTATCACTCGAAACCTCGGGTGATTCACCAAAGCTAAGTTCATAAAGCCGGGCAGCATAACTGCGCTTTATTGATGTCTAACCCCGGGAACAATGCACACCCCATTATACCGACCCGGTTCTTTAGGGAAATCCCGTTACCCTTAGCATCCGACTCCTACGAGTGTACGAAGTGAAGCGATAGCGGAACGAGTTGAGTTACGTGAAGTGAAGTGGAACGAGTGTACCAACAAGCCGGGAAGGCATAGAGTCGACGCAGTCAAGCAGGAAATCCCGTGTCCTACGTTGGTGGCAGCAACAACCACCCGAACCCATTCCCTATCCTAACACACTGCCCACTCCACGCCGCTTCTTTCTCCAACTGCAGAACCACCCATACTTTCTATCTCCTCTCTTTATATATCTTCTCTATACACCTGCCACCAACTGAATGCCCCTACGGGGATCATCACCACCGTGAAATCAAGCATACACCATGACCCTATAGCAAACATGTGAACCTCTGTGATCTCCACCACGCCACCGCGACCTCCACCTCCATCGGCCACGCGGTGACAGCTCGTGGCCATCGTACCTCATCCTCGCTTCCATCCCCCACCACCATCACCGCCCTACCACCCTCATCATCTGCTTCCTCTTCCTATGCATGGCACAACACAGATGCTACATCCTCTCCTTTTTCCTCTCCTCTTCCATTTCCTTCTTCTTCCTCTTCTCTACCCACACCCACTGTTCATCTTCTTCTCCAACTGAACCCATCAGCCATAGACCACCACTCCACGCCGTGCGGCCACCCTCAGCCTCCTACCTCACCGTTGACACCATCGGAGTCCTCCTCAAGCTCAGTCACACCCACGCCCATGACTACACCATCAACCAATGGCTCCTCCACCACCACCGGTGTCACCTACTGCTGGCCACCACTCCTCGTCATGCGGCCAACCTCGACCTCCCCATGCCTCGTCGTTACCACCAATGAGAGCCTCTCCTCTAGTGCATCTCCTCCACTCAGCCTCACAGCCGGCGAGGCCTTCTGATGTGGATACATCTAAATAGCCAAAAATGTCTATTAATGCATGTTCCTAGTGTCATATTAGCATCATACATTGTAAATATTGCATAACATGGATAATCATGCATTTAGGTCAAGTTGTAGAAATTGTATAGTAATTGTCTCCTTTTATGGTCAAGGATAGGGTGACTTTTAATCGGGGCCTCAGATCAAAGATTCAACCATACAGATCTGATCACGGCGACGATTGGAGTTCAACAACTCCAAGATCGCCCTAATCGGACATCCGTAGCACCAGATAGAGACCAAGGAAGCCTAAAGATCAAGGACCAAGATGGTGCCAATCCACACTTCAGATGCCAAATCCGACTACACGGATGGGTTCAGATCAATGATTGTAGCCTAACAGAGAGAAAATTGACTC
Organism: Thalassia testudinum; assembly: GCA_037157565.1. Taxonomy (NCBI): domain Eukaryota; kingdom Viridiplantae; phylum Streptophyta; class Magnoliopsida; order Alismatales; family Hydrocharitaceae; genus Thalassia; species Thalassia testudinum. The sequence continues at coordinate 52,402,519 of JAZHRO010000025.1, read as the reverse complement.
AATCCGACATCCGTGGCACCATTTACAACACATAGAAGATGGATGGCCAAGATGGCACCACGTGGCGCCATCCCAGCCGCCCAATCGACCCTAAGAACCGTCGCTGCATCTATAAAGGATTTCTAAGGGATGATATGGGTCATTGGATCTTGATCCAATGGCCGTGAGCAAGTGCGCCTAAAAACAAAACTGCGACAAAGAGCCGCCGCGAGCGTAGTAGTCGAGCGGCATTGCGCGAGCGTGCAACGTGCGTTCGACTCGACATCCGCAGCGCGTGAGTGTTTAATCATGACCGCACGATCGGCTGCAAGTGGTTCGGATCATCCAATCGCGTGCACGCGCGATCTGACACACAGGCGCATGCTCAATCGCTCGCGGGCGCGTGGTTAAACGCTGATGAAGGTGCGTGTGAGGAGAAATCTGAGCCGTCCGATCTCACGATCGGATGGCTAAGATATAAAGGATGTGAGCGTGCGTTATGAGCATGGTAGGCGGGGAGGCGCATGCGGCGCACGCACGTCTGCCATGATCAGACCTTTAGTGACGGATAAATCCGTCACTAAAGGCTTGATTTTAATGCTTTAATCTTGAAATGACAAATTTGCCCTCAATTCCTACAACTATAAAAGGAGACCCGACCTCCACTTCTTCTTCATCCCTTCCTTCAATTCTCTCAGTCTCCAAAGCTCAAGAGAAGCTTGTCCCACACCCGGGATGATATTCTAGAGCTAAATCCAATTTTCTCGCCCTTGTTCCGGAAGTGGATCCCGTGACGACGACGATGTGCTGCCTCATTCACGCTTCTTCCTGCTTCGTCCTTCTTCTTCCTGCTCCGTCGTTCGTCTTCCAGGCTCGCTCCGTCCGGCTCGTCCTCCAAGCATTCGTCGAGGAGGATAACATCTCACTCCTTTTTAATTGCTTTCTAGAATAGAATTTTCTGCTTTCTAATTGTAATCATTTCCCGCTTTGTAGTTGTAAAAATATTTTGATTATATTAAGTGATTGTTCTCTCTTTCTCTCTCTTATTGTTTATATCAATTCCAATGTAATTATTTCATTTTCAAACAAAAAAACAAAAAAAATATAAATCGCAGATTTTAGATCGACGTAGCCTCCCTGTGTTCGACCTAGAATTCTTAGAATTTGGGTATAAATTTATTTGTTAATGAATTTCTTTGCAAATCAAACTACAACGACGGGTTTTTCGAAACCAACTTCAATCGCGTAGTTTTTCGCTTTCAACATTTTGGTGCCATTATCGAGGAGGCAACGATTTTTGATTTTCTTTCCGCATTTTGCGCACTTTATTATTTTCTAACTTGCTTTATTTCTTGTCTATTATTTTGCAAGTATCTTGACAAGGAATCTTCAAGCGGTAGATTGGAGTAAAGTGCAATTGAAGACAACTATAAGTGCTCCCCATTCTTCCCCTTCCATAGATGCCATTTAACCACATTAATTCAAACTCTAATTAACCTACGTGTTTGCATAAATCGTAGTGCTAGTTGCTTGGATTTCCATTCACATTCATCTCACCTGCATATAAAAAAAAATTGACAAAAAGATATTTCTTGTGGGGTAATTCAACATACACACTACATACACAAACATTCAAGGCACTTAACCTAATTGATTTTCATTTACTAAACTGGATTCTGATCTGTGGAACCAGTACACACAAATCAACATATAAAAGAGTAGAAATTAGTCTAGGTTAATCATTTTGTGTGCCTAACTCAGTGGTGCAATCTTGGCCAATTGTTTGAGTTGTTTGGGCCGCACCACTTAACCTAAAATCAACTCACCAAGTAGCTTCCCCTTAGGGTTTTCAATTTAGGTCAATACCAGGCACTCCACTTTACTTTTTGATTTCAAAAGGAAAGAGATCTTTACCTATGCTTGAAAACCTAGTTTGCCTCAAATTTGATTGAATTAAACCTAATTCTAAACCCTAAAAGCTACTTAAGCAAGATTTCAACCTTAAAATCTACTCATCAAAAATAATCTTGCTTGAAAACTCTGGTTGTGCACGCTCTCACACATACTCAGTTGATCATTAAGGGCACAACCCATTTTAAGGGCCCACCACATTCCATAAGCACTACAATCCCAGGCCTAAATAAAATCAAGTAGACGTTGGCCTTAAGGGCTGATTTGATCTTTGGAGTCCAGTTTGAGATTGTTTACGATTAACCTACATGTACTGATCAATCTGATGTCTAGCTAGGGGAGTAGCGCCAAACGACCGCGGCTGGGGGGGTACACTAGGAACCGGAGGCGCAAGCCGAAGGAAGAACCTTCTCCCCAGTCCCTCCTTCTAATTGGTTGGATTGTGTGGATGCAAGTAGAGTAAATCGTTTATATCTTAAGGCAGATTTTGAGAGTCTATAGATCCTTAGGCTACCCCACTTAAGGACAGACTTGTTTTATTGTGCTATAGGGTTCTTATCCCCCGTCCTTCCGACCTCTTCCTAGTTTATGCTAGGAAGGAGGTCATTGAATCCCCAATTGGAAGGACCACTAGAGTATTCTAGGAGGTGTAGATTGGATTTTGGCCAAATTGATCCCATGGCCGATCAACAGCCTCCTCTGCCTCAGAATCCATAGGAGGTATTTCAAAGGCAGCTGGAACAAATGCAAAGAATGCAAGAATGGTTCTAGAGAATGTAGGGCGTTCAGCCCTTGAAGGAGTTTTATGATCCTTCAAATTATGGGGAATGTTGCGACATCCAGATTCCTGTCGGAGACGTAGAAATCAATCCCCAGGTGTTAAGCCTGATCAAACATTTCCATGGGTTTGGCTCTAAAGACCCATTTAAGCACTTGAAGGACTTTACCACTTTGGTCCAGACCACTAAGGCATGAAACGTGAATGAGGAGCAGATGATCATGAGGCTCTTCCCCCACTCTCTTAGGGATAAAGCTGCTCCTTGGTGTAGGTCTATAGGAAGTCCAATTGCAACTTGGAATGATTTGAAATTGACTTTCTTGAAGAAATTCTTCCTTGTCGGACGTACCAATGCTTTGAGATGGGCGATTACTACCTTCACCTAGTGGCAGGGGGAGCAGTTTCATGTTTCCTGGGAGCGATTCCAGGACTTATTGCAGAGGTGTCCACACCACGAGGTGCCGAAATGGCAGCTCGTGCAGATCTTCTACCACGGGTTGACTGAGCAACTAAAAAATCACATGGACGCTTCTTGTGGAGGCAATTTCCTCAACAAAGACGTAGATAGAATGCACGATTTGTTTGAGGAGATGAGCGAGAATTCTATCAATCCTGCCTCCATGGATACTTTTAACTGATCCCAACAACCTAGATCGAATGTTAATGAAGTCCACGACCCTCATTCATTCGATATGGAATTGACTTGCAATAAACTAGATAAGGTGGACTTGGTTACTAAAAGGATGGAGTGGATGGCTGGAAATTCAATGAACAATTCTCGATCCACTCAATCCCAGAATTCGGGATTCCATTCATTGCGAGCTCCTTCTGGACGGGAGTTCGTGAATCAACTTGATGCAGCTCAACCTGTGAGTCAGCATTATTCGGAACCCCACGGGTTCCAAACTGAAGCCTTTGATCCCAGTTTCTCTGATCCCTCCCTTTCTTTCTCTCCATCCTCACCCTATGAGAATGTCTATGCTGTACAAGAGAACGTTAGATCCAACCCTTATTCCAATGCTTATAATCTAGGTTGGAGGAACCACCCTAACTTCTCCTGGAAAAACCTGGGGCAGCAGACCCAATTCTGACCCGACAATTATGCTTCGCAAAGACCAATGGGCTAGGGTCATGTTTACACCCATCTGCCACCGAATTAGGTCAATCAGCCATCTTGGAATGCCCGTCAACTCATAGGGCAGCTTGATTTCAACCGACAGATGGTAGAAATGCAAGGATCTATGGTCCAGCTCATGCAGAAAATGAAAACCTCACTGGACAACTTGCAAAATGGGTTCATTGCTAATTCTCATCAACTCGAATCTCTGGTATCTCAACCCGTACCCAACTTGTGCAATATCCAGAATCTGGGCAATCAAGCCCAAGGGTACGGGAATTAGAGGGACCCGCACGCACATGCTCAGGTGGTTGAGCAGGGTCCTTCTTCTGCTTCTTCCTCAAATCAAAGGTTTTTGGCTAGTGAAGCCCCTCCAATCTTTCCTACCCCTCCCCAAGACCCAAACCTGTATGCATCTGCTAATTCAATTACCTTGAGGAGTAGAAAATAAACTCAGGATCCACAGCCGCATTGTTCTGATCTACCAAATCCTGGAAAGTCTGAGGAGAAAAAGGAGAACTCCGAAGAAGAAATCAAGGCTCAGGAACCTAATTCCGAAGGTCTGACTTATGTTCCTTTTCCTGAGGCCTTGATTAAACCTAGGAAGAAGAAGCATGTTGTTAGTAACGAGGAGCTCAATATATTCAAGAATGTTGAGATCAATATTCTGCTCCTTGATGCTATCAAACACATATCGGCTTATGGTAAATTTTTGAAGGATTTATGCACACAGAAGCGTAAGTCGAGGGAATCTATTCTAAGGAAGGTGGTACTCTCTGAGTAGTCTAGTTCTGTTATCCTGCATCATCTTCCTCAAAAAAAGAGAGATCTAGGTGCTCCTTTGATTTCTTGTGTCATCAGAGATTACACTTTTGATAGAGCACTTCTGGATCTAGGTGCATCTATTAACCTAATTTCGACTTCTCTTTACGAGAAGTTCGGATTAGGTGAACTTTGGCCAACTCCAGTAACGCTGCAGTTAGCTGACCGTTCAGTCACAAATCTGTGAGGCATTATTGAAGATGCTATTATTAAGGTTAAGGATTTCTATTTTCCTGTAAATTTCCTTGTCCTTGACATGGATGTACCTGCAAATCTGAAGAACACGGCCATCATTTTGGGTCGTCCGTTCCTAGCTACCGCAAAGGCCAATATCAACTGTGAAAGCGATAGCTTGGAAATTGCATTTGGGGATCAGAAATTGAAATTGGATATTTTTAAGGTGATTAACAAATTCGAGGATTGTGGATTTATAGAGGAACTTGAGGAAGACAGCTTGAATATTGAAACTTGTATGGCGGTTTCTGCAATTGAAAGTTCCTCCTGTTGTAATGAATCTGACCCGCAACCCTCTGTGGCAAACCCGCCACATTCTGAAGAGGTTATTGATTTTATTCACTTTCAACCTCTCCCTCTTGATGAATCTTCTTCGGCATCATTTTTACCCTCAATCCAAAACCTGCCCCAGCTTGAACTGAAACCATTGCATGAGAATTTGAAATATCAATTTTTGGGACCTCAAAAGATGCTCTCTGTGATTATTAGTGCCAGATTAACTAAGGAGCAGAAGATTAAGTTGATCAAGCTCCTAAAGGAACACAAGGAGGCAATTGGTTGGACCATTTATGACCTTAGGGGGATCGAGCCATCTTACTATAATCACAGAATATTTTTGGAAGATGGATCCCACCCTTCTTGCAAATGTAGAGGAGATTAAACCCTAATATGCGAGAAGTGGTCAAGAAGGAAATTATCAAGTGGTTCAATGCAGGAATCATTTATTTGATCTCTGATAGTCCTTGGGTAAGTCTTGTGCAAATTATTCCCAAGGAAAGCCGGGATTACCGTTGTGACTAACGAGAAAGAAGAATCTATCACAACTCGTTCAGGTTCCTCTTGGATGGTTTGTATTGATTACAAGAAGCTGAACACAGCCACGAAAAAGGATCATTTCCCTTTGCCCTTTATTGATCAAATCCTTGAAAGACTAGCTGGGCAGAAGTACTTCTATTTCCTTGACGGTTACTCAGGATACAATCAAGTCCCTATCCATCTCGAGGATCAGAAAAAATGACTTTCACCTGTCCCTATGAAACCTTTGCTTTCCGTAGGATGCCATTCGGCTTATGCAATGTACCTGCGACTTTTCAAAGGTGTATGCTAGCCATATTCTCAGACATGGTGGGAGAGTTCATGGAAGTGTTCATGGACGATTTCTCTATTTTCGGAGAATTGTTTGATTCTTGTTTGGCTAATCTTGAAATGATTCTTAAAAGATGCATCAAAACAAGACTGGTCCTTAGCTGGGAAAAGAGTCATTTCATGACACAAGAAGGCATCGTCTTGGGTCATGTAATCTCTGAACGGGGTATCGAAGTTGACAAAGCAAAGGTTGATGCCATCTCTAAACTTCCTCCTCCCACATCTGTCAAACAAATTCGATCATTTCTGGGTCATGTAGGATTCTATAGGAGGTTCATCAAGGACTTTTCTAAGGTTGTTCGCCCTCTGAGCAACCTTCTTGCCAAAGATACTCTATTTGATTTCAGCGAATCATGCTGTAAGGCATTTGATTTTCTTAAAATGGCAGTCACTTGTGCTCCGGTGTTGCAACCACTGGTTTGGATAGCTACATTTGAGATCATGACCGATGCTTCTGATTATGTGGTCGGGGCTATTTTGGGTCAGAAGATTGACAGGAAGCCCTCTGTCATCTACTACGCTAGTAAAACTCTGGACGAGGCCTAGAGGAATTACACTGTTACTGAGAAGGAATTACTAGCTATAGGATTTGCTTTGGAGAAATTCAGGGCTTATCTTTTAGGTCTCACGTCATAATGTATACCGACCACTCGACCTTGAGACATCTCTTGGCCAAAAAGGATGCCAAACCCCGATTTATTCGATGGATTCTTCTGCTTCAAGAATTTGATCTTGAAATCAAGGATAAATCCGAGGCACAAAATGTGGTGGCGGATCATTTTTCGAGACTTCTGAGTGATTCTTCACATCCAGATATCCCAATTTTTGATACTTGTCCAGACGAGACTATCCTTACAGTTTCAGGTGTCCAAACTCCATGGTTTACAAACATCGTAAACTATTTGGCCATTGGTCAAATCCCTCAAAATTGGACCAAGCAACAACGAGATAGACTTAAATTTGAGGCCAAATATTACTTCTGGGAGGACCCTGAACTGTATCGTATCGGCTCTGATCAGATTATAAGCCGATGTGTTCCGGAGATTGAATTCAAAAGTATACTCGACTTCTGCCACGCATCTACGTGTGGTGGACATTTCTCCGGGAAGAAGACGGTTGCAAAAATTTTGCAATCTGGATTCTTTTGGTCGTCTTTATTCTAGGATGCCTAAGAATTCTCGAGGTCGTGTTCCCGATGCCAGGCACTTGGCAGCATAACCAAGAGAGACATGATGCCCCTAAACCCGATTCTTCCCATCAAAATCTTCGACATTTGGGGCATCGATTTCATGGGACCCTTCCACCCTTCATTTGGACATCAGTACATTCTCATCGCTATTGATTACATGTCCAAGTGGATCGAGGCCATTCTCACCCGAACCAATGAACAAAAGGTGGTCATCGATTTCGTCAAGAAGAACATCTGCAATCGATTCGAGATTCCAAGGGCCATCATCAGCGATGGTGGTTCTCACTTCACTAATGCCCAGTTTCGTAATTTACTGGCAAAATACGGGGTAAATCATAGAATCTCCACACCTTACCATCCCCAGACGAATGGACAGGTCGAGATCTCCAATCGAGAGATCAAGAATATTCTTCAGAAGATGGTTAGGCTTGATCGTAAAGACTGATAAGTCCACTTTTGTGAACTATTATTTAGCCTAAGTACTATTTAATTATTTATTCTTAGTTGTTAATTAATTAGGAGTTATAGGGCAATTCACCTTGGCCTGCATTTAATTTTATGCTTCAATTTTATATTTAATAACATATGTTATGATAATATAATTTATTTGATGAATGCAGGCTAGGTATAAGAATCAGGCGCTCATTTTTACTTCTATAAGATGTCTTGGACTTTGATTGGACGTCTGGAACTGCTATCACAAATTCATGGCATTACATTTTTTTAAAGACGTCTGATGCTCTAGTTAGATATCTGAAGAAGAAACCGCCTATGCTTATCTGCCATTCCAACCACTCGCGATCGTCGTGAGTAGTTGGAGACACTTGCGGCCAAAGGAAAAGGAGGAGGTTTTTGTTTAAAAAGAAGCCGTGTCCACTGAGGGAAGAATCTTCCTCCCCTGGCAGGGATCTTCTCCCTCTCCACCACCGTGGAACAAGCGCACCCTATGTTTCAAGCTTGCACCGTGGACCGAAGTTGCCCTCGACCTCTGCTCGTCTCGACAAGGTGGTGCTCGGTGACAAAGAGCACCACCACCATTAGCTGCTCCCTCCACTGTTACCACCTTCATCTTCTCCACTTTCTTCTTCAACCTCCTGCTACCGGTCCTCCAGTCGAATCCATCAACACCACCACTCCTCAATGCCACGATCACCACACACACGCAGCCACCCCCTTGCGCAACACCCACCAGGCAGCAGCATCACCTTCAGCCTCCTCGCATGCACAAGCCTCCAGTAGCCACGCACGACCATTCTCATCGCGTGTGCGTGCATGCGAGCTTTCCCACCAAGCACTATTCATCTTCTTTATCATCGCCAAAGAACCCAAACAAGCCGCCGCTCCTCTGCTACCATCCACCTCCATGCACCACGAAGCTTCGCTCCAACAACGCCATCAACTTCGCCTTGTCCTCATAAGGCCGCCCATGCCCACGGTAGACCTTCCCGCCGTCCATGCACACGTGTGCGCAAGCCGCCGCTGACTGCATCCAAAGCTTCGATTGACCGCCGTTGGCCACCTCCGTCGATGCCACAACCACCAACGCAAAGCCCGCATCCCGGCCGATCTACTCCGAGCACCACGCGTTCAGCCGTGCCCTATCCTTCGCGTGAGCACGAGGGGAAGTAATCCCCTATTTTGCTACAGTGAAGGTTGCAATTAGTAATTACGAATAATTCCATTGTAGAGAATACTATTCATTTATTTATCTCCTTATTATACTAAGACAGAATTGCATGAAGGTCCCTCAAGTTTAATTGAATGACGAATAGTGCATTTATCTCTTAACTAAGCAAGTATGGAATATTGATTATTGGGAATGGGTTCGATTTTGATTTATATTGACGATATTTGTCAGTACTACGATTACGATTCACGTATGCTGTAGTGGTGATTTTACATAAGACCTCCCTATATTTTTAAGTAATTACAAAAATGCTAAACTTATGTTGAAAATGAAGTGCAATAACTAGTATGCATACCCACTGATATTCCCGAATAAACGAAGCACAAATGCACTAGTTTAAATAGGCTAATTCCTCCCTGTGGAGACTACCTAACTATTTTCGTGGTTAGATTCTGAGAATTAAAATGTTTTGAAAAGCGATTTTCTACCACACGATCACATACAACGACATGTCATTTCATGCTAAAGTTTTTATCGAAAACGAAGATCGCTCTTTCAAAGACTGGACTCAAAAGCTTGAGGATGCTCTTTGGGCCTACTGTACGGCGTATAAAATGCCTATCGACATGTCACCATTTCATCTGGTGTATGGAAAGGCATGCCATTTACCCATAGAAATTGAACATAGGGCATTTTGGGCAATCAAGCAGTGCAATCTGGATTTAAGTTTACTCGGAAAGACCAAAAAACTCCAACTATTTGAGTTGGAGGAGCTTAGAAATGATGCGTACGAGAATGCCAAGATCTACAAGGCTCGGACCAAAGCTCTTCATGACCAATTGATATCCTGCAAGAGCTTTGAGCTGAACTAGAAGGTCTGGCTCTTCGATTCTCGACTTAAGCTCTTTCCTGGAAAACTTAGGTCAAAATGGAACGACCCGTTCATCATCGATCAGATTTTTCCAAATGGGGCCATTCAGATTTCTGACCCAAAGACGGGTAATTCATTCAAAGTCAACGGTCAACGTCTGAAGCCTTTTATTGATTGTATTGTTCCAGAAACCGTCTCAGACATGGTTGCTCTCATTATGTTGTGATCTCTTTGGCTGGACTTCACCTAGCTGATGGCATTAAACTCAGCAGTTGTACAGTCGGACTCAGAGTTGACTCGAGCATCATATTCAGGTGATATCTTCTACCTTCTACCTTCCTTTCGTGTCTTTTATTCTCGATGCGGACATTGCATCAGCTAGGCATGGGCAGGTGGATTCATTTCTGAATCAATTTGTCAGCTTTGTGGAATTCTTGTAAATTCTACTTGTTTTCTTATATATACATAAAAAAAAATTGAATTAGGAAAGAATACTTAGGCATTAGGACTTTTCAATCTTAGGAAATATTACACTAGGATCTGAACATTAAGACCCTTCAAGTCTTTGAGCTTAATTAGCCTGGGTATCTACTAAAATGTGGATTTTTTTATCGAGTTCTCGCCATCTTGAATTCTATTCTAATTTTATTAAATAAGTTTGGGTGATAAGTACATGACTTATCAACCTGCCCTTTGATTTGAGGGAACTTTTAAGTCTAAGCATCTACACACTATTCGTCACCGACTTGTTGTTCGGCGGTTTTAACGGAAATTGGGTAGCTAATGAACTTTCTAGGGTGGTATGGTTGGCAAGTTATCGTGGGTAACAACCCATAGGTAGGTTGTCTAGAGCCCAGTCACTGGATCATTCTTTTCTTGCTGCCTTTAGGTAAATCTTAGACCAGGGAAGCCACCTACTTTAAAAAAAAGAAAAAGAAAAAGAAAGTCCAAAAAGAGAAAAGAAAAAGAAAAGGAGAAAAAGAAAATAAAAGAAATAAGCCACACTTCACCGCACGAGTATGGCTGGCAAGTTATTGTGGGTAACAACCCATTGGTAGGTTGTCCAGAACCTAGCTCAAGAAATGCACGTCAAATTCCTAAAACACTTAGGAAGAAGCAGAGAAGTAGAATAAGCCGGGGAGATATACACTGGATTCACCCTTGTGTTGACCCCATAAAAAGAAAAGTAGGGAGAAAGCTACCGGTCGTATAGATACACCTTTAGGCAGAATTCTTTTTAAGGTCACCTAGGGGCGTAGAAACCCGAAGTCCGTTTTGATTGTCGATCAACGAGTCTATCACTTTCACAAAAAGATGCTTAGAACTTAGGGTTCTCATCAAGTCTTGGGTGGGTTGAGTGGCTGTAGAAAGCCACTTTGTAACCCTAAACTCAAAAATCCAAATAAATTAGAAAAGAAGAAAAAGGAGAAAAAGAGATCTTTCTTTGAATAAGGAGAGGGCTTGAGGTGGTCTGCATTTTGACAGATACCCGGGCACTATTGTGTCTTTGAAAGTTCAGGTCTTAAGTAAAAATTTCTTAATGTTGAAAATGACTTGTGCCCGAGTAATCCAACCTTAGTTCTTTTATAAATAGCATATAGTTTTTGCTAGGGACTAGCAAAAGATAGGCCTGGGAGTGTGATGCGCATACATTTAAATAGCGAAAAATGTCTATTAATGCATGTTTTTAGTGTCATATTAGCATCATACATTGTAAATATTGCATAACATGCATAATCATGCATTTAGGTCAAGTTGTATAAATTATATAGTAATTGTCTCCTTTTATGGTCAGGGATAGGGTGACTTTTAATCAGGGCCTCAGATCAAAGATTCAACTATACAGATCTGATCACGATGATGATTGGAGTTCAACAACTCCAAGATCGCCCAGAATGGACATCCATAGCATTAGATAGAGACCGAGGAATCCTAAAGATCAAGGGCCAAGATGGTGCCAATCCACACTTTAGATGACAAATCTGACTGCACGGATGGGTTCGAATCAATGATCGTAGCCTAACAGCATAAAAATTGGCTCAATCCGACATCCGTGGCACCATCCCAACTGCCCAATCGACCCTAAGAACTGCCACTGCATCTCAAAAGGATTTCCAACGCACGATCTGGGCCGTTGGATCTTGATCTAACGGTCGTGAGCAAGCACGCCTAAAAGCAAAACCGCAACAAAGAGCCATTGCTAGCGCAGCGGTCAAGCGGCGTTGCATGAGCGTGCGTTTGACTCGCCATCCACAGCGCACGAGCGTTTAATCATGACTGCACGATTAGCTGTGGGTGGCTCGGATCATCCAATCGTGCGCACGCGCGATCTGACGAACAAGCACATGCCCGATCGCACGCGGGTGCGTGGTTAAGCGTAGATGAAGGTGCATGCGAGGAGAAATCTTAGCCATTCGATCTCATGATCGGACGACTAAGATTTAAAGGACGTGAGTGTGCGTTATGAGTGCGGCATGTGAGCAGGCACGCGTGGCACGCTCACGTCGGCCATGATCAGACCTTTAGTGATGGATGAATCCATCAATAAAGGCCTGATTTTAATGTTTTAAGTTTGAAATGACAAATTTTCCCTCAATTCCTACAACTACAAAAGGAGACCCGACCTTCACTTCTTCTTCATCCCTTCACTTCTCTCTCTCGCCAAAGCTCAAGAGAAGCTTGTCCCACACCCAGGATGCTATTCTAGAGCTAAATCCAATTTTCTCGCCCCTGTTCCGGAAGTGGATCCCGCAATAACAACGATGTGTTGCCTCGTTCCCGCTTCTTCCTGCTTCATCCTCCTTCTTCCCTCTCCGTCCTCCGTCTTCCAGGCTTGCTCCGTCTGGCTCGTCCTCCAAGCATTCGTTGAGGAGGATAACATCTCTCTCCCTCCTTTTTAATCGCTTTGTAGAATAGAATTTTCTGCTTTATAGTTGTAATCATTTCCTGCTTTGTAGTTGTAAAAGCATTCTGATTATATTAAGTGATTGTTCTCTATTTCTCTCTCTCTTTCTCTCTCTTATTGTTTATATCAATTCCAGTGTAATTATTTCATTTTCAGACAAAAACACAAAAAAAATATAAATTGAGAATTTTAGATTGACGTAGCCTCCCTGTGTTTGACCCAAAATTCTTAGAATTTCGGTATAAATTTATTTGTTGACGGATTTCTTCTCAAATCAAATTACAACGACGAGTTTTTTGAAACCAACTTCGATCGCGTAGTTTTTCGCTTTCAACACCTCCATCGCGAGTGAAGTCGTCACATGATGTGCTCTATTTTGCTATCGGAGAATAGCAATTAGTTTTTACATTGCCTTGCCATTGCCAATTCCTATATATATTATTAAATCAATTGGATATTATGTGGTTCTGATGAGAATGTCCTTCTTTCGTTAAATGACTATTTCAATATTATTCCATTCATTTAAAAGGTTTTTGATTTGATTAAAGGGAAGACATTCTCTTGTCTTATTTCAGGAGAAGTGGTGGTGAGTGTTGTGGTCAAATTTCATTATTGTAGTGAAATTTCATGATCACTCCTGTTATTTAACATAAATGCAATTTCAGTGATTCCATGCATCGTGATCTTAATTTAAAGAGGGTTTTCGCTTGATTCTGATTCCATTGCTTAAGAATATATTTGTGAACATTTGCTTTACATCTTGTGCGAGTTTTAATAGGCCAAAGCCTCCTTGTGGATACAACACCGTGACTAATGTGGTTAGATTAAATTTAAATTAATTTTGATAGAGAGATTTTCCACCACATAAAAAAAATATGACATTATCATTTTATTGCTATTATCTTTTTAATCAAGTGAAGATCTCTCCGTCACATAGCTGGAGGCGTTAAACTCAGCAACTTATACATATATACATACTTTCTATGCATAGCATATTTTCTTTTAGCATATTTTTCTGGATATTGCATACCGTCAGGTTGGTCGCCGTTGAATGACAATTCAGGAGCAATTCCAGGTGATTTCTACCTACTTACTCTTTGTCGTGATTTCTTTCTTTTATATTCATGCATGAGGACATGCAAGAACTTAGGCATGGTGGGGTAGATACATCAAAACTGAAAATTTTTTATGCCAACATTTAGGAAAACCTCTAAGCAGCATGTAATTGTACTTTAGGGTCCTAAATTTAAGAACAACTGACTTCACCTCCAATGCCTTCATTGGAGCTAGAAATCATTCATGACAGCCACCTCCAACTCGTTCGCCCATCTTTTTGTTGTGAATTAAGGACCAAGCTAAATGTAACTCGATAAGGGAACAACATTAAAGTACAAATCAGAAGAGGTTATTTGTATAAAGCATATATATATTGCATGCATGAATAAGATTTTTATCAGGAAGTTGCATTAGGGATTTTATTCTCTAGTTGATTCCTATAATCTGGAATCCAGTACAATTTTCACACTCACATGTAGATTTTGCAATGGATTCACTATGAAGACCGATAGACGTCTTTAGTCTATTGAGAAGAAGCAGTGCTTCTTTTCCTGAACCCCTGGACAGTGTTTAGGGAGTCAGGCAAATCTTCTTCTAAAAATCCACCAAATAATGTGAGATGAGGGTAGAGTGTTATTGGTGCTCTAAGATTAGTGCAAGGAATTTGGAATTTTGGATAATTAAGTGATGATACTCGGAGTTAGGCATAGTTTTGCTCTCGGTTCCCGTGTATAGCTAATTGTGTGAATTTTTGTGAGCCACCAACCAAGGCAAATACATGGAGATTGAGTTCTAATAAAACTAGGACTAAGGTGGATGGTTATGACCATTCTTTATAGAATCCTCAACTGAAGGAGGGCATTGATGTCAAGGTCAGGAATACACCGTCCTATCCGTCTCTTCTTGGTGCCGAAAGTAGGCGCTTCCACCAAATAAGCTACCCGATATCTCTTGAGTACCACTAATCCCTAATAATGCCTCTTGAATAAAATTCGTGTATGTCGTGTGCTGTATTGCGTCATGTTGATATATAAATATATAAAAAAAGTAAAAAAATAGATATAAAAAATTATAAAAATTAGAAAAAAAAGAAAGTAGAAAAAAAGAAAAAAAATAGAAAAGAAAAAAAAAAGAGAGAGAAAAAAGAGTAAATATTTTAATGCTTATTTCAGTTGCATTAAGGCAATGCCACCAAATATGGCCTTAACCTACCCTTTCTGTGTTTCTGACCAGCCAAATACTGGCTGAGGAATTCTGACTTAGTGTTAGGGTCATTGGAACTATATTAAAGTGTTAATGCCATGTGAGACCATCAAATATAAATTATATGCATAAATTTGGTGAGATTGTGAGCTCAAAAAGAAAAGAAAAGAAAAGAAAAAAAGAGCGAGTGAATACAAAGGAACCAAAGAGAGCATAGTTTTTCTCACTTTTCTCTGGGTTGATTCACTTAATAATTTGGGAATCTAGATTTTATAGTACTAATCTCTATGTAGCACTAAATGAGAATAAGCCACCAAATACACACCCATTTGCCTTAGACATTCTCTACCTAAGCTAAAAACCAGGGTAGAAATCATAGAATATCTTGGATACCCCGAGGGAAGAAGTTTGCCTATCCTGCTAGAATTTTACTAGGGGTCAAGTACAGGCTTTAGAAGTGTATCGGCTTTTCACTTGAATCCGTTGCATAAGCTACACAGCTGCACTTACACAATTATCTAGATTTCTAGATTTTAGGATGAAAACGAAAAGGAAAGAATCTCTAGTCATACACTTGATAATAATCAATCCTTTAGGGACCCATTTGTAAATAACTTAGTTTTGCATTTGCTAGGGACTAACAAGATTTAGGCATGGGGGTATGATTGCGCAGCAATCATAGGTCTTAAATGACCTAAATTAAGTTAGAACTTAACATAACTTAGTGTAATCCATGCATACATGAGCATACTTTCAATCTTTCTTGCTTGATTTTAGCTATGTATCAAATAATGTTATAATGTGTTGATTAAGTGCATTATTTGGATTGTAGGCAATAAGAAGCTTAGGAGATGGCTTGAAGCTGGATCTGAAGCAGGGAAGAAGCTAGAGCCATAGTAGAGTTGGAGTAGAAGTCCTGGAATAAGGAGGAAGAAATAATGTAGGGAGAGGTGTGCTACTTTACTAAGTAGCATTTTAATGTAGGAGTTGAATTATGAGGAACATAGGATTTTTCCTAGCCCAAGGATAGCCCTAGAGACCCTCCTAAACCCTAGCCACCCTTAGATTAGGTCACCTTAGCTTAGGAAGCCTCAAAACCCTAATTCCAACCCTTAGCTGGATGTCTAGATAAGTTATTGGACGTCCAAAACCCTTAGGCTCAACATGCAGACCTAGAACCCAAGTCTGCAGTGTTATTGGACATCCAAACAAAGTGTCAGATGGCCAATTTTTGCAGAATTACATACCAGAACCTTGAATCCACCCTGACCTTTAATTAGACGTCTAGACAAGAGGTCTGAACTTTTGATTTTTGAGTATAAGTCGTCTGACACTCTAATTAGACATGTGGAACCCCTCCCCAATCCCTATTTTTGAAATCAAGCTTGGATCTTGATTTCCTAAGCCTCTAAGCCCAATTCTACACCCTAAGGAACCTAAATTAAGGTGCCCAAAGCCTAGTACACTACCCTAAGACCCTTTTAAGAACCTAATTAGGTTCTCACTAAGCCTAATTGACTTGGATCAAGTCAAGCACACTTCACCTAGTCAATTAGACTCATAGAGTCCAATTGAGATTAGATCTCAACCAGCACAGGTTTAATTGGACTCAGTGAGAGTCTAATTGACTCAGGCCTGACCTAATTGGGTATCTTCTCTTCCAATTAGACACACATACACTCAATTAAACTTGTGATAAGTTGAATTGCACATTCATTTTAGTAGTAGGGTTTATAACCCTAATTCTAGGAGTCTACCTAAACCCAACCACTGAAACCTATCGGACTCGACCTAGACCACCTAACCACACCCACATAGTCATGCACATGCACACACACACACACACACTTAGCCACCACCTCTAGAGTTCTCTAGGGGCTTCCAAAGGTGGAGCCACCTTGAAGACTAAAAATAGTCTTCAAGGAGTCCGCAACTTACCTCCTTAGAAGGTGGATCTAAGGAGACACACTCTCTACCTCTCTAGCCGCCACCTAAGCCCACTTCTAGAGAGTTCTATAATTCTCTAGAGAGCCACTCCCTTGGCCACCCAAGAGTTTATTTAAGAGATCCCTTGGACGACCATGCACCCCCATCTAGCCTTAGCTCCATCCCATTGCACCTCCATCCACGAGCTCCATCACCATCACCACTCCCACCTCCATGCCCAAGGCTAGAAAAAGCTCTCCACCACCTCTCCAAAGGCTGTCCTACCCACCAATGGCCGCCCCTCTTTCTCCTTCCTACCACCGCAAGCTTCATAGGCCATTGGAGATCACCTCCATTGCCCTCATTTCTCGTAGATAAGTGTTCTTCGTAGTCTAATTCTCACATTGAATTTATTGCTTAGTAGTGTAGTCACCCTCTACCTAAGTGATGCATACGTAATCTTCCATAGAAACATGCATGCATCCATTTTTCTACTAGCTAGAGTTCTCCTTTAATCATTCTTGTACAAGCTTTCCTCAAAAGATGATTGTATTGCCAAATATTTGTGAATGAATGAAATCATCATCTTATCTATCTCTATTATGATCATGAGTTGCCTGATTTAACTTCCTATTACTTCGCAACAAAATGTCTGTTCCGGAAGATATAGAAAACTTTATTCATATTTGAAACATCGGACTCCAATTTTAAATCGAAAAGATCAAAAATCAGTCTAGCTTTTCTAAACACCTCCCTAAGATCGATTGGGACTCACCGTGTCATAATTAAAATGTTTTGATGAGTCATATTTTGCGACTATACTATGATGTGTTTTAAATCAAATACGCGATCTACGAACCCAACACACACATGAAAATCATGTTTTGTTGAGTCCACACACACGCTCATTCGAATTAACTAAGAGACACAACCCCCAACATCACCTCATCACATATCTTGAGCACAAGCACGGACCTAGCCCAACATTAAAATTAAGTAGACGTGACCTAGATAAGGCTAGTCTAAGTCTTGGAAGTGTAATTGGGTTTATTAAGTGCTTGGCCTTAATTCCCATTGTGGAATCTGGTGTCTAGGCTGCGGAGAGGTGTCAAACGACTATAGTTGGGGGGTATCGAGGAACTGGCGGTGCAAGCCAAAGTTCAAACCTTCTCCTCAATCCCCTCATAATCAACTTGGCCAGATTAACCGTGGGAAGGGAGGTTTAAGTACTTGCATATTTGATCATTCTTTCCAAGGCTTTTAAGTCACCTAAGTCTACACTATAGGGCTTAAATTTGTTTGCTTGATTGTGCACACATTTTTCTCGCACCTATCTCCCTTCGCATCCCTCCATATTCTTCTCTAGTGTATGCACATAAGACGATCACTTCACCCTGAGTTGTTTGCTTTAGAGAGAGAGATCAGGAGGAGACTTGATTTTTTGAGGGATAGGATTGAGGAAATGGTTGACCCAAGAATTGAGGAGATTGAGGAGCAACCTCAACCCAATGCTATGGCCATTATTCAGGCTCAAATCTCTGCCAACCACCAACTCCAACAACAACAGATCCAAACCATCATACAGGCCATACACCGATTGCAAAACCCTCAAGGGCAACAACCCCCACCGAACCCACCTTCCCACCACAACCCCCCGAGGGCCAACCAAGGCCTCTCCACAATTTTTATGATCCTTTTGCTATCTGAATCGAGCCACATCTTAGGGTCCCTGAAGGGGGAGATGATTTTGAGCTAAAACCTAATGTCCTTAGCTTAATTCAAAGCCACATTCATGGGAGCTCAAATGAGGACCCCTTCCAACACTTGGAGGACCAAGACCGGATCGCCCGGACTGTGAAATAGAGAAACATCAGCCTAGATATTATTTTGATTAAAATGTTCCCTTTCTCCCTAAAAGACAAAGCTTCTCATTGGCTTAGAACCTTAGGGAGATCTATCTGCACCTAGGAGGAACTAAGGCATGCCTTCTTGAAGAAATTTTTTCCCTTAGGAAAAACCAATGCCCTTAGAAGAGCCATTATCGCATTCACCTTACAGGGTGGGGAACAATTTCATGAGGCATGGGAAAGATTTAATGAATTATTGAGGAAATGCCCACACCATGAGGTTCCAAGGTGGCAATTGGCTTAGATCTTCTACCATGGTCTGGATAGCAACCTTAGGAATTTTGTTGATGCCTCATGTGGAGGTAATTTTTTGAACAAAGATGAGGAAAGCGCGTTTGAACTCTTTGAGTCCATGAGTGAGAACTCGCTTAATAACACCTCCATGACTCAATTCAATAGATCCAGTCAACCCCGTGGTGGGATTTATGAAGTACAAACTAATTCAGGGACGGTTGACATGGACATCATAGTAAAGAAGCTGGATCGAGTTGAGATGGTGGTAAAAAAAATTGACGAGTTTTTGAATTAATGCCGAACCCCACTGTAAACCTTCTCCCTAGCAAAGGGAGCTCACAATGTTGACCTGGTTCAATCTATGAACCAAGCGCATCTGGAATAACCCTTGATTATGTTCCAGGGAGGGATCCTTGCTCCCTCATACCTTGACTATTCTTTCCCCTCCCCTTTGACACCTTCTACCTTTGAATTTGCCAATGCCATCCAAGGTTACTCTAAGCCTGACCCTTTCTCCAACACTTACAACTCTGGATGGTGCAACCACCCAAATTTTGCCTGGTCGAACCAAAAACCAAACCAATTCCAGAACCAACCTAGGCCAAACCTTCCCTCCTATCAGCAAGGTCCACCTACTAGGCCACCCTATAACAAGAATAGGGTGGCTCCTACTGATTGCACAGCAAAAATACACCAACAAATATGCCATCTTGTGTTATTTCCTAGCACTGCCATTGCATATTAGGTAGCTATAGTTGCATTTGTAAAATTGACACATGCATGCATTTATTTGAGAGGGGAGGAGAGTGAATAATTGGCCATGTAAATAACATCTTCTTCAAGTGCTGCCTTGCAATTTCACCATCCTCATTTTTTTATTTTGCTTTGAATTTCTTCTCCCTCGCGTGACTCAGGGCAAGGCCTTGCTCTTCTTCGCACCATTCTCTGCCAGCAGCATGCTCTGCCAGCTGCATGGCTAGTCATGCACACCCAGGGCATGGCTGTGGCATGCCTCCCTCTCCTTTAAAAAGCCCTGCCCTCTTCCTTGCGAGGAGGAGCCTGAACACTCAACACAGTAGCCACCTTCGTCCAGGCCATCTTCCTCCCCTCTCCCCTCCATACGCAGTACCTCTTCCCACTGAAGAGATACACTGCGGGTAGGAGTAGGCTCATAGTGGTCCCACGACCACCACTGTGAGTTCCACCACCGCCCAGCTCATCCAAGAGTAGGTGGGCATGGTGGTTTCACTCCCTGTCTTCACCGCTAAACACCTTCCCGCCATTGCCGAAGATCCAAGCTCCAGTAGCAGCAGCACGACACTAGCAGCAGCAGCAGCCCGCGTGCACGCCAGCACTGTCCACAGCCTCCTTCCACATGCGCAAACGCCTTCCAGTGCGCCCGCGCACGTAGAACCGGCCACAACCAGTTGTCTAAGCTGTACGACACTGTAGCTACTGTTCACGCCTCTCAGCGCGACACTGTAGCTACAGTGCGGTGACTAGAGAGTTTCTCACTTATCCGGTCACCACGTGCTCTCTCTCCTCTCCGCTACTGCCTCCAGCCAGTGCGTGCGCCTGCGCCCATGTACTCTCGCACCTGCCCGCTTTCGCTCTAGCACCCGCACCCGTCCGCGCTCGCACCCGCTCCAGCTCGTAGCGTAGCGTTGCGCTACGCAGTGCGTTGCGTTGCGTCCTCTCTTCCACGCGCACCCTTGCGTGCCTGCGCCTGCGCGTGCCCGCGCCTGTGCCTTGGCCATCAGACGACACCTACGGCTGCTAGATGTCTTAACTCACCGCTCTCTTTCACACTCCTCTCCAGTAGACACTCCCTCACCCTTACACACACACACACTCGTACACACACACTTGTACACTCACACTCACTTGTACACGCACCTATACATACTTATATATATTTACATACATATATATATATATACATATCTACATATTCATACCTATACAACTATATATAAGTATATATACATACATACATAAATATATATATATATATATTTATACATATATACATACATACATATATACATATATATCTATAGATATAAATACATATATATATATATATATATATATCTATATATATCTATATACATAGAGACTTATACAAATATATCTATATACATATATACATATACATACATACATATATATATATATATATAACTACATATACACCTATATAGTTACAACCCTATCTATATATACACACACACACACATATATGTATATATATACATATATACATATATATATTTACATACATATCACCTACCTTCATCCATATGCACTAGTCACTCCACCACGCGTTATATCGCGGGAATATCTGCACCAGTTGTTGATATTCCCCGATATCCACGTAAAGAAAGCGCCTCGGCACACACTCCCACACATCCATCCTACACTCTACGCGACACTTCGTCTTGTTGGTTGCGTCTTACTAGATGTGGACCAATTCGACACTACGCTACATGCCATTTCCACCTCCACCCCCACCCCTATATATATATATATATATATAGACTATATTTTTCTACAAGCAACCTATCTAGTTTCTATTTCTCTTGTGTTTCCTGCTATTAAAAAGATAAAAAAAAAGGAAAAGAGAAGAGATAATCCTTGTCTTGCAGGTCCTCGGTCTTGCAATCAGCAAGACCAATTTTTTTTGGAACCCTAATTTGGCTCAAAGCCAAGAACAATTTGGCTCGAAGCCAAGGACCTGATTTTGAGGGTGTACCTCAAGGACAATATTATCAACAAAAAAAATCTTAAAGAGAAAAAACCAAAAACATAATAAACGCACGGAAGAGATACGTTTTAGGAAAGGCGTAGAAACTTCTTCACCCTTAATTCCCGCCTCCCTGAGTTCGACCCTAGGCCTAAAAGTGACCAAGATAAAATAAAGTAGGCCTGGTTAAAAATTTTGTAAAAAGATGGTTAGGCTCGATTTAGGTTAACCACTGCAGCGCACCCCCCCTCGTTCGCATGCCCTTCACCAGCGCCTGCAGGCACTCTGCTTGTACGCACCACCCGACCCCTGTAGGCACCCGCCTCGCTTCACCCACAGGCCTATTCAGGTGGAGCACCATTATTGCGTCTGCACCAAGCGCCCTGTAGGTGCTCGCTCACGCCCTCGCCGCCAACGCCCTACAGGCGTGCACCCGTGCACACCTACGCCTGCGCATCCAGTGCGCAGCCAGCCATGCGGCTGTAGCAGTCTCCTCCTCCAACAGGCCGGCGGCCCTCCTCCGCCCGCCGGTCGCCGCTGGCCACCTCTGGCCGTCACATCACCGCCGTTGCATAGCTCTCGTTAAGCCGCACCTCCTTGCCGACTCTCGCGGCCAACCGTGCGCGGCCGCACATGTGAGGAGGAGAGAGGACAAATCCTCTGTTTTTACCTCTATTAACAATTACATTCAATGCCATTTCCAAGTTTATATTAATATTTTATTCTGGCCACATTGCACTGACGCACTCAGATTTTCCTGAAATTATTTTAGTTGTGTTATGTGCATGTTTCTGTCTTGAATTTCAAATTAGAATTGCATGAAAGTTGAATTCACATGATAAGCCATTACACATGCATCTTACACATATTTTTGGAGCTTAATTCCTGACATGAAAATTGCATAAATACCCCTAAACCTTTAAGGAAATTGCAAACTTCATTTAAAATAGCATGTTCCTCGCATTAAAGTTGCAGAAGATTTTGCGAACTGTGTATTCTTTGACTTGTGAATTTATTGGTCTATTCCTCCCTGTGGATACGACATCCATTATTATGGTTTAAATTCATATCTGTTTAATCTTTGATTGAGAGATTTTCCACCACCTTTTGTGCTACAACGATTTATTATCCTAATATTAATTATTCAAAGTGAAAATCGCTCTGTCAAATTGGCGCCATTGCTAGGGAGGCAACAGACGCAATAGATTCACGTTTTTATTTTTTTGAATATTCTGAGTTGCACAATCATCTGATCATTTTTTTTATTATGCGAGGAATCTTACACGGCGAGAGGCGCAGCAAAGAAATGACATTGACCCTGAACGACGCGCACGGTGGAGATGATCTTTTTGGTGGCCCTTGATGCCTCCTGGAGGATGGCAACAGGAACATGTGAGCCTTGATCCCACGCACATAGGCTTACGGAGAAGCCTATTTCTGATTTAGCCAGTAGATCTTAGATTTAGTTTAGATAGACATTAGAATTTAATTTCTGTCTTTTGGACCCTTGTCGGGTATTTTTGGGAATGTGTTCCCAGTGTCACTTTATTTCTTATCGCTCTTGTATGGGGGAGCGTATTTTTGAGAGCGTTTTTCCATTTATTTAGATTATAGGATTATTTGAACTGTTTGAACTGAATTTCGGTTAGTTAGTTAGATTAGGTCTGTTTGTTTATTATTAAAAAAAAAATATATATTTGAACTACCTGCTAGAAGATGCATATCTATAGGACGACCATATAGGACTGAATGAGCAGCATCTAGTTTATTTTTACTGCATTGCATACATTGCACGAAGAAAGCTGGAGTATGGTATGTCTTCTCTTGAGCATCAATTACCTGTCATGCATATGCATTGAACTTAAATCTAAGACCACTAAGTGCTAAATCAAATTAATTCAATGGTCACTTTAAAAATTGGGACTGTTAAGAGGTTGGACTTTAAAATCGGTGACTGAAAATTGTGTGCAAAAGGATCTTGTTTGCGAAATTTCAAAAATCAAAACACGATCGTATGTTTGAACACTTGAGACACTGTGCACCTCACACATAAGGTCACTAGATAAATTTCTACCTCCCTCTTTTCCACCACAAGGGAAGTTAGTCGGAAATCAACAAGCCTATCCACCAAGTTACTTTGGTTCCTCGTGTGTGGGCTTGATTCGAGACTTCCATCCCTTGCGAGTAGGTTATAGGCACCAGCGAAGGTTGGCCTAGGAAGCGTAATATTTTTTGCAAAACTTGTTTGGCCATCAACTGAACATATAATTCTAATACCTACAATCTATTAAAAAAAAATAGATCCCATTGAATTTGCGTTTGCTTTGACTGAAGAACTCTCTAAGAAATCTGCTTGTATTCTGAATTCTTCTAAATCCTAAGAGAGTTAAAATTGTTTTGCTTAAAGAAATGGATCACCCTTACTCCTATCAGTTAGATTATCAAAGTTAATACTTCCCATCTTTTAATCAAGATCCCATGCCCCGAGCGTATCCATCCTTTGATGGGTACATTGACAATTCATGGGATCATTCATATTCTTATCCTAGGAGTACTGGCCCAATAACTCCCACTTTTGAGCAGAGCCTAGGAGCAAGATTTTCCAATCCTGAAATCTCTACTTCCATGCAAACACCCAACCCTTCCACCCTTCATGATTTTCCGTATCAAGGTTGGATCGATACCCCTAGGCAACCAGAGCCTGAAATTGACTATCCTCCCCAACCTGATAATAGTAGCCTCTCCTTTTTTATGATAGAAATGCAAAAACATCAAAAGGAAATAATGGAATCAATGGGAGAGATGTTGAGGAATAGTCAATAGTTAAATGAAGAAATAAGATAGCTTAGCTACACGCTTCCTAATAATTCTGATCCCTACCCATACGACCATGATCATGAAAATAATTCTGAGGAAACCATTGACAATAGGGATCCAGTTTTATGTAGCTATCACTTAGACTCTCCCAATGAGACAAGGCCACTAGAGGACAACGATCATAGCGATTATCCACCTGAGCTTTATTAGAGTCAAAAGCAAGGGAAGATGGTACCTCTTGAGGACCTTGACCCTAATGACAGTATTCTCCTTACCCCTACCAACCCGGGTCAAGGTCGCATTATTCCTATCACTTCCCCTATTGATTATTTGGTGGAATCCCATTTTACTTTTAGTGAGCCTACTCTTGACCCTTCACTTAGGGAATCGACACCTACCATTTAGCATCCTAATTTAAATGCACCCAATAAAGGTGACCCTAAGGGAATGGAGGATGAATTAGATCAATTTTGGTCTCAGGGATATGAAGAGTCTATTTCAGAAGATGGGGATGCCTCAATAGAGGAACCTGGACTGAAAATCTGGAGTGAATCACAGGGGAATTATTTATCATTTGAGGATTTACCTCCAAAGGATATAAACCATATGGTGAAATCCAGATTCCTCCTTTCTTTTGAGATTCATCCTCCATCAAAGTAGGAGTTGATATTAGAGGAGGACAAACAAAATAATGAGAAGTCTATGGGAGACTCTCGGGAACAAAACACGTCAATTGAGGATTTATACCCCGAGAAGAATGACGAATTCAATGATATAGGCTTGCTCCAAAATATTAAAATTGATACTGATCCAACTCCTGTCTTCATTAATGAATCACATATACACCCCGATAAAAATTTGAGTGAACTAAATGAATCTGGGGATGAGCTGAATAATAATGATTCTGACATTTTGACCTTGCCATCAAAGAGTTGTAATTGGGAGTCTACCCTTGATTCAAATATGACTCTGATTATTAATGGTAGGCAGGGTAACCTGTTGTCTATAACTGTTAGGGAATATACACAATCTGAATCATTGTTGGAATTAGACCTAACATCGACTAAACCCTCATTGGACTTAACCATTATCTTCCAACACTACAAACAACCCTTATACTCCCTAACCGATCCTTGTCTCAGATCTCTGCTCATGTACATTGTTTCTAGAGAACATATCAGGCCAGTACATCCTTGGGTAGAATGACGAGTGTGGATTGATGCTTGTACTTGTACTCTCGCCATTCAAGGGTTTGAACTAATAATGTGTATATCTTTTAAAACCCATCCTGCTCTGGAGGATCCTTGTTATCCTCCACTTATTCCGTTTCAGGAGGTCCCTTTTCATATTCCGTTTATTATTCCTACACCTCCCAAGGTAGCCAACGAGGTTCTTTGCTTTCATATCTTCTGGCGAGCATTTGGTATTACGTTGCATCATTAGCTCGCCAACATCCATGGCTACCTGTTTTCTAGGCCTGCACTGTTACGCATATTTTTAGGGCCTAACCTTGTCTGTTTGGAACCAGACTTATAGGTTCCTTCTAAGTCTGGCTGCTGACAGAAAATGCAGCGCTTGTTGGGAGGCAACCCAGCGGTCTGAATAACACCATTGTTAGGTGATGTCTTTCCTTTCTCCTCCTGTTTTAATTTTACAATGAGGACATTGTAGGATTTAGGCATGGGGGGTGCATTTGCATTTTAGGAAGTATTCATGCATTTAGGTTAGCATATATAAAAAAAAAGAAAATTTCTTTTCTTGAGTTGAATGGGTTAGTCCCTAGCAAAAGACCTTTGTCATTGGAGGTTTTTCTTCCTGAATTATTTCTTAAATTTAGAATCCAGTACATTTATTTCATGTGCATGTAGACTTGGTAATGGATCCTTGAGGAAAACCAATAAGCATTTGTAGTCTACTGAACCCTTGGACAGTTCATAGGGAGTCAGGCATACTATCTTCTAGTAGATCCACCTCATATTTGTGAGAAGAAAGTAGAGAGATTACTGGTGCGCTAAGTCTAGTGCAAGGACTCTTAAGTTTTGGATAATTAGATGATACTTCAGAGTTAGGCGTAGTTTTCACTCTCTGTTCCTGTGTGCATACTTTGTGTGAATTCCTGAGAGTCACCAAATAAGGCAGATACACAGAGATGGAGTCTTAATAAAGCTATGACTATGGTGGATGGTTACAACCGTCCTTCATAGAGTCCTCGGCTGAAGGAGGGTAATAGTGTCAAAGGTTAGAAATACGCCTGTCCTATCCATTCCTTCTCGGTGCCGAGAATAAGCACTTCCACCAAATATGCCACACAATATCCTCTTGACCATCATCATCCCTAATAATGCCTCATAAATAAAAGTCTATGTCGATTGATAAAAATAAAAAAAAGGGAAAAAAGAAGAAGAAAAAGAAAAAGGAGAAACAGTTATATTATAAAGGAAAAAAAAAGTCCAAGTTATAATGTAACATTATTTCCAAGGCAACAGAACACCTATCGCGTTCCACCAAATATGACCCATACCTACCTTTTAGTATTTCTGATCGCTCGAATACTAGTTGAGGACTCTAACTTAGTTGAAGAGTTATAAGGACTTTAATTGAAGTGTGGATGCCATGTGAGGCCACCAAATAGTGAGTACAATTTCTAAATCTGGCGAGATTTGTGATCTCAGAAAGAAAGAAAAGAGGGAGTGCCCAGGAACATCAAGAGAGCACAGTTGTGTAGCCTCTCTCAGAGTTGACTTGTCTAATAGTATATTAATCTAGAGTCTATAGTACTAGACTACATGTAGCACCAGAGGCGTGTGTGCCACCAAATACAAATCCATGCTACTCAATATCTCCTACCTAAACCAAAAGCCAGGGTCAAATTACAGATTATCTTCTGCTTTATCCTCGAGGGAAGTAGTTGCCTATCCTGATAGAAATATTTTGATTAGCCAAAAGCCAAGGGTGAAGTACGAACTCCCAGTGCGAATTGGCTTTTTCACTTGGATCCGTTACTTAGGCTATTATCACATCACATTTGTCTGAATCTCTAAAGTTTTGAAATAAGAAAAGAAGAAATCTTCTGATTACTTCTATTATTTTTCATTTTTGCAAGGGACTAGCAAATCTTAGGCATGGGGGTATTTGATGAATCCATTTTAATAGACATATATTACACCTAAGTAACTTTAATCTTACCTTTTAGGTTTGTTAATAACTACATTAAGTTATAGAATATTTGTATGCATCATGATTTAAGTTTATAACATTCTATAACTTAATATGTAATGATTTTGTTGTTTTTATGTGTACGAATGATATTTAGAAAGAACAAGGAGTTGGGGAGTAAATTTCCCCAACAAACAATTGGCGGCATATGTTTTTCCCCATCCTTCGGCCACCCTCAACAGCTGCCGGCCAAAAATAGCAAGGGGATTTTGAAAATCCCTTGTAGCGCGGCAGGGGGAGGAGATAAAGAGGTGGGAAAAGTTGGAGAGAGGGGGACCTTCTTCCCCCTGGCGGGGAACCATCATCCAGGAACCGTGTGCACTGCGCACCAAGCTTCCTCCTCCAGCAGCGCCTGAAGGCGAAACCACACCTGTGCAGGGAACTCTCTACATGCCCTTCACGCCAGCAACAACCTCCACCGCAGTGCCATCATCGCACCAGCCTACACCTGCACCCAACCCCTTCAGGCACCCGGTCCATCATCTCCTCGCACCCCTCTCAAGCACCGTAGGTGCTCTACCTCGCCGCCCGCACCCCTGCAGGAACCCGCTCTGCCCTCGCCACCAGTGCCCGCAGGTGCGCGCTCTTCTGCAAGCACCTGCCCGCACCCCCGCAGGCGCTCTGCCTGTACGCACTGCCCTCACCACCTGCTCTCGCAGGCGTGCGCCCTTCTCCACCACCCGCAGGCATTCGCTGCCACTAGCGCCCACCTTCAGGCGCACCGCCCCCTTGCCCTGCCAGGCCCGCGCCTCTCCTGCCACTGCAGCACGCCCCCCCTCGTCCTCGCGCCCTTCACCAACGCCTGCAGGCGCTCTGCCTGTATGAACCGCCCCACCCCTGTAGGCACCTGCCTCAGTTCACCCGCAGGCCTGTTTAGGCGCAGCACCCTCACCACGCTCGCACCAAGCGCCCTGCAGGTGCCCACTCACACCCTCGCCGCCAACGCCCTGCAGGCATGCACCTATGCCTGCGCATCCAGCGTGCAGCCAGCCTCACGACTGCAGTAGTCTCCTCCTCCAATAGGCCGACGGCCCTCCTTCGCTCGCCGGCCGCCGCATCACCGCTGTTGCGTAGCTCTCGTCAAGCCACACCTCCCCGCCGACTCTCGCGGCCAACCGTGCGCGGCTGCACACGTGAGGAGGAGAGAGGAGAAATCCTCTGTTTTTACCTCTATTAATAATTACATTCAATGCCAATGTCAAATTTATATTAATATTTTATTTTGGCCACATTGCACTGATGCACTCAGATTTTCCTGAAATTATTTTATTTGTGTTATGTGCATGTTTCTATCTTGAATTTCAAATTAGAATTGCATGAAAGTTGAATTCATATGATAAGCCATTACACATGCATCTTACACATATTTTTGGAGCTTAATTCTTGACGTGAAAACTGCATAAATACCCCTGAACCTTTAAGGAAATTGCAAACTTCATTTAAAATAGCATGTTCCTCGCATTAAAGTTGCAGAAGAGTTTGCGAACTGTGTATTCTTTGACTCGTGAATTTATTGGCCTATTCCTCCCTGTGGATACGACATCCGTTATTGTGGTTTAAATTCATATCTGTTTAATCTTTGATTGAGAGATTTTCCACCACCTTTTGTGCTACAACGATTTATTATCTTAATATTAATTATTCAAAGTGAAAATCGCTCTGTCAGTTGGCTCCTCCCGCGACTACACAACCCGAGATAGTTGATTCTAAGGACAAGCAGGAGGAACCCAAGGATCAGGAACTTGACCCGATTCAAATCCAAATCTCATACCCTGAAGCCTTAGATAAGGTCAAGAAGAAGAGAAATATGGCTGAGAACGAGGAGTTGTTAGAAATATTCAAATAAGTACAGATCAATATACCCCTCCTCGAGGCAATCAAACATATCCTGACTTACGCAAAGTTTCTAAAGGATGTTTGCACACCCAAGTGTAAGCCAAGAACCTAAGCACCTAGGAAGGTAGTGGTACCTGAGTAGGCTAGTTCGGTGATATTGAGTAGCCTACCTCCAAAAAGGACTGACCCTGGAATGCCTTTGATCTCGTGTAATATTGGTGATTTGACCTTTGATCGAGCGCTCTTGGATCTAGGTGCTTCAATAAACTTGATCCTGACTATCCTTTACCACCAATTCGGATTTGAGGAACTAAAGCCTATACCTGTGACTATCCAACTAGCCGACCAATCTATGAAAACCCTTAAAGGGGTAGTTGAGGATGTAATTGTTCGAGGTAGGGACTTCTACTTCCAAATTGACTTCTTAGTCCTTGACATGGAGGTCCCCGAACAATTACAAAACACACCCATCATCCTAAGCAAACCCTTTTTGGCTACGGCCAAGGCTAGCATTGATTGCAACACAGGATGTATGGAGATTGCCTTTGGAGATAAGAAGATGCAATTGGATATCTTCAAGGGAACAAAGTCTTTCAATCATGGTTGGGTCAAGGAATGCGATCTTGTGGAAACTATGGTTGAAGAATGCCTGATAGTAAGCTCTTTAGAGGACCATCGAAATCAACCAGTTTTAGACTACCCCAACCCACCCCAATCTCTGGAGGTTGCAGAACTTTATAGAACTGATTTCCACCAGCAACCTCCATTTGAGGAGATTGATGTCACTCAACTCCCTCCTTTCCCTTACACATTAAATATTGTACCACTTGCACCTGAATTGAAACCTCTGCCCAACAACCTCAAGTATGTCTTCCTAGGACTCGATCACACTTTCCCTGTGATTATCAATGCACACCTAACTAGGGACCAAGAGCTTAGGTTGACTACAACTCTTTCTAAACATCGGATAGCAATTGGGTGCACAATTTCTGACCTAAGAGGCATTAGCCATATCTATTGTACACACAAAATCTATTTAGAAGATGGGGCTCAACCTTCTCACCAGATGCAAAGGTGACTAAATCCAACCATGCGAGAGGTCATTAAAAATGAGATAATCAAATGGCTCGACGTGGGAATCATCTACCCAATTTTTGACAGCCCCTGGGTGAGCCCTACTCAAGTGGTACCAAAGAAGGCTAGGCTCACTGTTGTCACAAATGACCAAGGCGAATCCATCCTCACCCACACCACCACCGCATGGCAGGTATGTATTGACTATAGGAAGCTTAATGAAGCCACTAAAAAGGATCATTTCCCCCTGCCATTCATTAATCAGATTCTTGAACGATTAGCAGGGAGGAAATGTTTTTGCTTCCTGGATGGATATTCAGGATATAACCAGGTTGCTATTGCACTCGAGGGCCAAGAGAAGACCACATTCACCTGCCTGTATGGCACATTTGCATTCTATTGTATGCCACTTGGGTTATGTAATGCACCCACTACCTTTCAGCATTGCATGTTGGCCATCTTTTCAGAGATGGTGGGTGAATATTTAGAGGTCTTTATGGATGATTTCTCTATTTTTGGAGACTCATTCGACCATTGCCTTAGTAACCTGGAGAAAATCTTGAAACGATGTATCGAGGTCAACCTTGTTTTAAGATGGGAAAAGAGCCATTTTATGGTTCAAGAAGGGATTGTCCTCGGTTACACCGTCTCGCATAGGGGCATAGAAGTCGACCGAGCTAAAGTTGACTTAATTTCCAAATTCCCACCTCCTAGCTCGATCAAACAAATCAGATCTTTCCTAGGACATGTTAGCTTTTACAGAAGGTTCATAAAAGACTTATCCAAAATATCCAAGCCCTTAATTGACCTTCTAGCCAACAATGTGCACTTTGACGTGACACCTGATTGCATCAAAGCTTACAACACTCTAAGGGACACAATCTCGACTGCACCTATTTTACAACCCCTAGACTGGTCCCAGGACTTTGAAATATTGTGTGATGCATCAGACTTCGCTATTGGGGCAGTCCTAGGAGAAAGGCAAGAAAAGAAACCCATGGTGATCTACTACGTGAGCAAGACCTTAGATGAGGTGCAATGGAACTACACTGTAACAGAAAAGGAGCTACTCGCTGCAATTTTCGGATTATAAAAGTTCAGATCATACCTACTAGGATCCCACGTCATCATTTATATTGGTCACTCGGCTATCCAGCACTTATTAGCCAAAAAGGTTGCTAAACCCAAGCTAATCAGATGGATCCTGCTCCTACAAGAATTTGACTTGGAAATACGCGACAAGGTCGGATCCAAGAATGTTGTAGCCGACCACCTCTCCAAACTTCACTCAAAGCATATTGAACCTTCACTACCTTGGACTGATACATTTCCTGATGAGCAAATTCTGGCTATGCAAGATAAAAGTCTCCCTTAGTATGCAGACTTGGTAAACTACTTAGTGGTAGGGTAGATTCCTTACAGTTGGTCTAGACAATAGTAGGACAAGTTCTTGGTTGAGGACAAACATTATCTCTAGGATGATGCCATGTCATTTTGACTTTGTGCTGATCAGATCATTAGGAGATGTATACTTGTAGAAGAGGTTCAAAGTGTGCTATCCTTTTGTCATGACCAAGCATGTGGTGGCCACTTCTATGGAAAACAGACGGCTGCAAAGGTTTTGTAGCCCGATTTCTACTAGCCATCACTATTCAAGGATGCACACAACTTTGTTAAAACATACAATAGATACCAGACTTTAAGGACCATGACCAGGAAAGATATGATGCCTCTACAACTCATTCTTGTCATCGAAATATTCGATGTTTAGGGCATTGATTTCATAGGTCCCTTCCCACCATCAAACGACATCGAATATATACTAGGCTCAGTAGACTGTTAGTTGCCGGTAGCTTGTTTACGTTTATTATACTTTAAATTACAGTCGTTATAGTATGTAATAAGATAGCTACCAGATTACTATTGCAAATTTTTACTCGGAAACAGTTTTCCCGAGGTCGAACTCAGGGAGCTACTGGAATTCTAG
Source organism: Thalassia testudinum (assembly GCA_037157565.1). NCBI lineage: Eukaryota > Viridiplantae > Streptophyta > Magnoliopsida > Alismatales > Hydrocharitaceae > Thalassia > Thalassia testudinum. The sequence continues at coordinate 52,369,938 of JAZHRO010000025.1, read as the reverse complement.
AAATATAAAAGTTCTCTATTAGATTACAAAACTAAGAGAGAGAGAGAGAGCTAGAGTTTGTCTTGGATTCTTCTTCTTCTCTCCTCATTTTCTTTCTATCCTTCTTCTTTCAGCTACTCTCCTCTTCTTTTTTCTGCAGAGTCTTCCTCTCTTCTTCTTTCAGTTGCTCTCCTCTTCTTTTTTTCTGCAGTCTTCCTCTCTTCTTTCTTTTCTTTTCTTCTTCTGTGGCTGTGGTAATCTTCTTCTTCTCTGACTTCTTCTTCTTCTTCTTCAGCCTTCTTTTTTATGCTTCTTTTCTTCTGTTCTTCTCTTTCTTTCTTTCCTTGCTTGCTGCTTCAGTCTTCTTTCTTCTTTCTCTTTTCTTCTTCTTTTTCTTCTTCGCTTCCTTCTTTCTTTTCTTGTTTTACAGCTCCTCTTCTTTTCTCTTCTTTCTGTTCTGGCCGCTGCTCATCCGTCGTCTGGTGCAGTGGTCAGACGACTTAACTGTAGGTTTGCTATAGTGCCTTCCTTCTCTTCTTTTCTTCTGTTTCTCTCCTTCGTTTCTTCTTCTTCTTCGGCTGCCCTGAGCGGCTGAGGTTTCGGTTGCCTTGAGTGGCTGAGGCTTCGGCCGCTTCCCTTCTTTTCCTTCCTTCTCCTGTTCCTGCATGCTCACATAAGGATTAGAGAGCAAAACCTACCCCTACCCTTCCCTGCGTCTCTCTCTTTCTCAGATTTCTCTCTTAGGACCACTCTCCCAGAGCCGAGTAATCGGGTGCGGGTATCGCGCCCAGGACCAGGCCCACTGGCGTGCGGTGGTGGGCGAGGAGTGCGCGGTTAGGGTAATCGGATCCTGCACAGACCCGCGGGACGTGAGCGCAGGTGAGGGCGAGCGAGCGCGTGGCCCGCAGCGTGTGGGAGAGGGACCTGACCCCTGTGTTCAAAGGCGAATAGCCTTAGACACTTTTCCAATTTAAGTGTGGGCGCTCGGCCACGCACTTCCGAGGTGGGACTAAAGTCCCACCTCCCAAATTAGCGCCTGCAGCTGAGGAAGCCGTGACAATTGCAGCAGCTCGCGGGGTCTTCGCCTCAGCTGCAGACCTGGGCATGTTCGCGGGGGCAACCCACGCGACCTGGGGTGTGCACTTGAGCTGGAGAGCACCTGCAGCTGCAGGTGAAGGAGCTGCAGCAGCTCAGTAATGGCGGTGAAGGGGCTCCGACCTGAAAACAGGAATACGGCCTCTCAGCCCAATCAGAAGACGCAGGGAGCTTCGCCAGAGTGCGGCGAAGGCAGTGCGGGTGGTGGCGAGGCGTGAGGCCGCGGGTGGAGGTAGCCCTAGGTCAAACTGTGTGAGAAGATGGGTTTGTTCGAGGGTGGTCGGGTGGCATTTAGCAGTGAATGGAAAGGGGGGATCGGTTGAGTGGATTGAGAGGAAGGTTCTGGGTAGTCAGCGAGGGGTGAGGAGGTTTGTGGAGGTGGGATGGGCTCGCCGGAGAAGGTGGTCGGAGATGGAGCAGGCGGAGGTGGAAGTCGCGTATGGTGGAGTAAAAAGGTAAATTGAGAGAGGGTAAATGTAAGGGAGGAGAGGAAGCTATTTACCTAAGTTTTGGACGAAGGGGGAGGGCGTGGCAGCCGGCTCGTATCTGCTGGAGTTGGAGAAGAAGGAGCCTTGAAGGAGGAATGCGGCGACGAGGAAGCAGGCGGAGGGCGCCGACGGGTACAGCACGGCACGGACGATGGGGCACAGAGAACCCTGCTGCAGGTAAGGCAGCAGAGTGACGAGGAGGAAGAGGAGGAAGTCGCCAGAAGCTTCGAGCCTTCTGACGGAGGAGGAAGGGATGAAGTGGGGGGTTTTCTCAGTCAAAGAAGAGCTTGCAGGGGCCGGCAGGGGGTGTTGGTCCTTATAAAGGGGTTGGTGCAGAGGGAGGAGCGGGCTGGCGACGTGCTAGCCTCGCTGGAGCATGGTTGGAAGGGACACCCATACCTTCTGCGCATTCGTACAGAAGGTATGGTGGTCGGCAGAGAGCATGGCCAGGTCCCTGCGACAGAGGACATCGTAGGGAACCCCGCTTCTACTTTGTAGGGTGGTAACCCTTCTCTACACGGCGCCATGCTCCGTGCAAGGTTGTCGGAGCATGGTGCTGCGCAGAGTTTGCAGGGGGGACCATTTTGCAAAGAATGATGAAAATATGGGGGCCAAAATGCAAGGGTTTCGAAAGATAAGGATCAAAAAGTAAATGAAGAGGACCAAATTGTAAAGTCGGCCAAGGAGGTCTCTTCTTAGGCTCAAGTTTTTATACAAGACTAATCTGAACCTAAGGATTTTAATGGTGAATTTTAATTCTAGGTTGGACCAAGTTTGACCAGCCAATTTACGTAAAAACCAAAATTAAGTCATTAATTAGGCATTATTCTCTTTTTAGGTCAAAATAGGTTTCTAAGGCCAAATTGAAGGTTCTAAACCCTAGAGATTATTTTTCTATGAATTTTAGAGGGTTTATTTGATTTTTATCCTACCTCAAACCTCGTGAATTGAAGTGGATTTGTTTTAGGGTTGCAGAATGTCATTTAATTTCTTGAAGTTGCTATAACCCTTTTTAGATAAGATCATCCCACTTTCCTTCTTATTAGGTTTGTTTGACCTGTGTTTGGACCCTTCATTACCCTGTTCGCCAACTGCAATGGTGAAATTGCAGTTTTACCCCTTATGATTTGTTTTCTTCTTAAACTCAGAATTCTCTGAGTTAAGCCTTTCTTTGGGTCATGTAGGAGCTTTTTGTCACATATCTGGGTTAGATTGTGCTAGTTAGGGTTCATGATGAGGTTCTCATCATACCCCCAAGCCTAGCTTTTGCTAGCCCCTTAGCAAAATATTAAGGTTTCAACCCTTGTTCTAGACCATGAAGTTCTTAATGATTTCAGATAAGTGCTTTTTCTTTTGCAAACTAGATTAGGTCAGAATGCCTACCATAGGCCTAAAAGGTACTCTAGTACCAACCAAGATCCAGATCTGTCTAGCCTCAGCCTCAGTCCTTAGCAAAGGTTTTTAAGGCCTACAAGAACTAACCTAAGGTTTATTGGACTTTGTGGTTAAAACACCCGTGCTTGATATAATTTTAGCCCTGGATCAGTTCGCAGTGTGTTTTGTAAGAAAGAGAGATAGAAGATTTATCTGTTTGGAGAGTTTTCTCTCTCTTTTTCTTTTTAATTCTAGTTTAGGATTGGCTTTTCAACACGGTCTGTATCAGATTCCTTGTTCCCATCATCAATCCTTAAGGATTCCTGGCAGTCAATGCTTCGAGATAGCACCGCCCATGGTAACCCCCGGAACCCTGGCTATTGAGATTTTGAGATAATCCCATCCATGGTGTTCCGTGGCCGAATTCAGACCCTGGCAATTGACATTTCGTGACAATGCCATCCATGGAATCTGAACTAGCAAAGTGCTTACATGCCCCCAATAGGATATGTAAATATCCTACGGAACAAGCATCGAGGAGATGATATTTTGTTACGCGTCTTCGAGGGAAATTTCCCACCTCTCCGCACTGGAAACTCGTCCAAATCAACTTGTGTTGATCGGCCGCTCCTACTCTAGGTGTCATTTTCAGAATTTTTTTGCAACGCTTCTGCGTGATTTTGATTTTTATGCTTACTGAACCAGGCTGTGTGTGAGGTTAGGGTGCTTAGGTTACTGAGTCCCGTAAACCAAAAGTTAGTTAACGAGGCCAAATACTTCCCAAGTCTTGGACCTAATACTTAAGCTTTTCATTTTCCTCAACCTCTTGAGGAATGTCTATATATTAATGGGTACTAAGAGTCTTATCCAAGAATGTCTAAGGTTCGCATTCTTACTAATCTTACTGTGCACTTTTCATTTCTTTTCTTGAATGAGGTCTAGAACTTAGGTTAATTCCTTAGTTTCTTACTAATGACTATCACTTTTTTCTCTCATTTTTGTGCTCCTTTCCATTTTGTTCCTTTCTCCTCCTCCTTTGTAGAGTCCTCAAAATTTGTTTTCAAAAATTTTTTAATTTTTATGGTGTTTTTGGGATATGTGAATTTTTTTTGTTTAAAACCTTTTCTTACAAGTTTTTGCACTTTCATACCCCCCCATGCCTAAGATTTGCAATGTCCTCATTGTGACTTAGGGGGGTTTTTATTCAACTTAGTTCATTCCTTAGGACAGATGTTTTGGTGAGTGAATGGGTTGGGGTGATTGTTGCGGACGATTTCTAATCTCAGATGCAAGCACCTGAGGTGGAGTCGGCTGTCCTAAAGGGCGAACCTTAAGTGCACAAAGGTGTTAGAAAAGGTTTCAGGTTTTCAAAGAGAATGATGGGCTGCCTCCCGTTGAGCGCTGAGTTTTACGCCATCGGCTGGGCGCAATAAGCTCATGGGGAATGGAGGATAGAAGATGATTTAGCCAAATTAGTAGAGGTTACATCAATGAACGGTTTGAGTCGCTGACCATTCACGATGAAAGGTTCGGAATCATGGCTGAGTGGACTAATCTCGACGGCTCCATTTCCAAAAACCTGTCGGACCAAGTATGGTCCGACCCACTTGGATCGCAGCTTTCCAGGGAAAAGTTTGAGTCGGGCATCGAAGAGTAGGACCTTCTGACTAGGGTGAAAGATCTTTCTAGAGATATGCTTGTCGTGGAAGGCTTTAACTCTCTTCTTGTAGATTCGCGAGTTCTCGTATGCATCAAGATGTAGCTCATCGATCTCGCTGATTTGAAGCTTTCTGTGGGTTGCAGCTTTAGAAAGATCTAGATTACAATTCCGTACTGCCCAATAGGCTTTGTGCTCTAGTTCGACGGGAAGGTGACACGCCTTCTCGTACACCAGTCTAAAGGGAGACATGCCTAATTGGATTTTGTGGGCGATCCTATAGGCCCACAAGGCTTCCGGAAGTCGGGACGACCAGTCCTTCTTGTCAGGCCGAACAGTGACCTGCAGGATTTTCTTGATCTCCCGATTTGATAGCTCAGCTAGACCATTAGTCTGGGGGTGATAAGGAGTAGAGATTCGATGAGACACCCCGTATTTGGTCATCAGTGACCTGAACTGAACATTCATGAATGGCCCCCCCCGTCTGAGATGATAGCACGAGGAATCCCAAACTGTGAGAAGATATTGTGATGAATGAATTTGAGAACGACTTTGTGATCACAGGTTCGGGTCGGTATGGCTTCTATCCATTTGGACACGTAGTCCACAGCCAGTAGAATGTATTCGAAACCATCCAAAATAGGAAAGGGGCCCATAAAATCAATCCCCCAAACTTCAAAGATTTCGCATATGAGAATTGGCTGCAAAGGCATCATGTCACGATGGCTCATGTTGCCCAAAGTTTGGCAACGACTGCATGCCTTGCAGTGACTGTATGCGTCCTTGAACAGAGTGGGCCAATAAAAGCCACACTGGAGGATTTTCGATGCGGTTTTGTGCCCAGAGAAATGGCCACCGCATGCTTGGTCATGGCAGAAGGAAGGAATATCATTGACTTCACCTTCCGGGACACATCTCCGGATGATTTGGTTAGCACCTATGCGGAAGAGGTACGGATCTTCCCAAATGTAATACTTGGCATCAGAGCGCAATTTGTCTTTCTTGGCCTTCGGCCAATCAGATAGGATATGATGAGATGCCAAGTAGTTTACTATATCAGCAAACCAAGGAAGTCTAGTACCAATAGTCAGCAGGTGCTCATCAGGGAAATGCTCCGTGATGGGTCCGGAAGGGTTGATAATCTCAGAAGGAAGGCGGGATAAATGGTCAACTGCCACATTTTGTCTTCCCGCCTTGTCGCGAATCTTAAGATCGAATTCTTGCAACAGCAAGATCCATCGGATTAGTCGGGGCTTCGCATCCTTCTTGGCAAGGAGATGCCTCACAGCTGTGTGGTCCGAGTAGATGATGACGTGGGAACCGAGGAGATAAGATCAAAATTTTTCAAGGGAAAATACTACAACTAGCAGCTCTTTCTCCGTAACTGTATAGTTATGCTGAGCCTCGTCAAGTGTCTTACTAGCGTAGTAGATGACCACGGGTTTCCCGTCAACTTTCTACCCCAGAACCGCTCCTACAGCGAAATCAGACGCATCGCACATGATCTCAAAGGGTTCAGACCAATCAGGGGATTGTAGGATCGCGGCCTGGGTGACTCGGTCACGAAGGTTCTCAAAGGCTTGAGTGCATTCCTTGGAGATTTCAAAGGGTACATCCTTAGAGAGAAGAGTCATCAGGGGGCACATGATTTTCAAGAAATCAGGAATGAAACGACGGTAAAAACTGACGTGCCCATAAAAGAACGGATGTCCCTGATCGAGCTAGGCATAGGAAGGCGAGAAATTAGATCAACCTTGGCTCGATCCACTTGGATGCCCTTCTCAGAAATCAGATGTCCTAGGATGATCCCCTCAGGCACCATAAAGTGGCTCTTTTCCTAGGAAAGAACCAAATTAACGTCGATGCAGTGCTTGAGTATATGAGACAAGTGCTGGAGGCAATCATCAAATGATGCCCCGAAAACTGAAAATTCATCCACGAAGACATCCAGATAATCACCTACCATATCAGAGAATATGGCAAGCATGCACCGCTAAAAAGTCGCGGGTGCATTGCAGAGACCGAACGGCATCCTTCGGAATGCATACGTTCCGAAGGGCAGGTGAATGTGGTCTTCTCTTGGTCCTCAGGATGAATAGCTACCTGGTTATAACCGGAGTACCCGTCAAGGAAGCAGAAGAATCTATTTCCCGCTAATTTCTCGAGAATTTGATCAATGAAAGGTAGTGGGAAATGATCCTTCTTCATGGAGGGATTTAGTCATTGGTAATCTATGTAGACTCTCCACGAGTTGGCCAATCGGGTAGGTATGACTTCTCCGGTTTCAGTCGTAATGGTGGTGAGCCCTGCCTTTTTAGGCACAACTTGAATTGGGCTCACCCAATGACTATCGGAGATCAGGTAGATGATCCCTGCATCTAACCACTTGATGATCTCCTTTTTCATGACCTCCTGCAGATTGGGGTTTAAATGTCTCTGCATCTCACAAGAAGGTCGTGCACCCTCTTCTGAGTAAATATGGTGTGTGCAATAAGAGAGACTTATTCCAGTCAAATCATCGAGAGTCCATCCAATGGCTCTGAGATGTTGCTAGAGAATAGCAATCAGACGGGATTCCTGTTCGGGAGTAAGCTTGGAATTTATAATCACAGGAAGGGTCTGATTAGAACCCAGAAAGATGTATTTCAAATGGTCGGGAAGGGGTTTCAGTTTAAGGACGGGGTTATTAGCAGCAGCGGGTGGTTTAGGGTAGATGTGAGGTTCAAGGGTAGGAGTTACGGGTCTGTCTAAATATGGATTTGACTCCTCTAATTGCGGTTCAAGATCTTTTTGTGGTTGATGAGGTATAATCAGGTCATTCTCAAAATGCGTTTCATCAACCAAAGCCCTGCCATCACAAATCTGTTCGATGACACCGCAATTGATTCCTTGTTGGGCCTTAAATATATCAATTTTTAGGGTTTGATTTCCAAATTTGAGCTCTATTTGGCCCTCCTCACAGCTGATGTTGGCTCTAGCAGTAGCCAGGAAAGGTCTCCCTAGAATGATCAGTGTATCCCTAGGGTTCTCAGGTGCGTCCATGTCCAAGACTATAAAGTCTACAGGGAAATAGAAATCCCGCACTCTTACGATAACATCATCGAGAATCCCTTTAGGTGACTTTATAGATCGATCTGGCAATTGTAATGTCACCTCAGTCGGTTTTAGCTCATATTCTTCTAGGTGGTTAAGTAAGGATGTGGGTATCAGATTTATGGTAGCACCCAAGTCTAGCAATGCTCTATCGAATTGGGTATCACCTATTTTGCAGGAAATCAGGGGAGTACCAGGATCTTTAGCCTTGGGTGGGAGTTTGCTTAGGATTACAGAGCTGGCTTGCTCTGACAGTACAATTGGACTCCCACTCTTGGTTCGCGGCTTACGCTAAGGTGTACACACATTCTTTAAGAATCGTGCGTAAGTCGGTACGTGGCGAATCACATCCATCAAGGGGATGTTTATTTGGGCCTGCTCAAAGAGCTTGATCAGGTCCTCAGGTAACACAGGATTGGTTGTCTTTTTTCCCTTGGTCAAGGCCTCGGGAAACGGGACCTTGGTTGGTTCTTCTGGGATAGGTCCAGGTCTTTGATCTGGGACAGGGATAGGAACGTCCTGGATTACTGTCCTAGGGTTGGGATCACTACCAGGCTTGGAGTGGTTTGGATAGGGTGGATCTTGGGTTTCCTTACCACTACAGGTTGCTACAGAATTTAATCCTGCTTGGTTTTGGTTAGGGTTGGGTAAGATGGGTTGCTGCTGATAGCCCACATAGGAAGTGGAAGCCTCCATCCCATCGGGTGAAGGAACAGAGGGGGCCTGATAAATCATGTGTGCTTGGCCTGGGTTTGGGTTCATAACGCGCTGTTGGGTCGGCACGTTATTCGGGTTAGGAAGAGGTTGGGAAGGAAGTATACCCGGCTGGCGAGAATTTGCCAACTGGACCAGCTGATTTCGAACCTCTGTAAGTTCGTCCTTGTGTTGTTTCTGAATAGCCGCATTCGTTCTTTGAATGTTAGCCAGAGTCTGAAGGATGAGGGACATTTGGTCCTGGTTTGGCCCTGATGGATAGGTAGGGTTGGGCTGAGGCTGAGGCGGCTGGTAAGGATGAGGGGGTTGTGCACGAGGTTGAAAGGGTGGTCTTTGGGTTTGGGAATTTCCCGCCCACAGGAAGTTGGGATGGTTTCGCCATCCAGGGTTATAGGTGTTGGAGAATGGATCATTCTGGATGGCATTGAGGTCCTCGCAGGTCTGAGGAACCTCCAAAGAATCAGAGAATGGGGGAATGATATTCCCTGGGCTGGTATAGAAAGCATTGGATGACCCTCCGATCCGAGAATCAGATGGGGGTGGATATGGATCCATCCTAGGAGAAGATCAGTGGAGAATGTTTTGCATAGTTTCCTGTGTGGAAGGAGGCTGTGCAAAGGAGCTATGCGTAGAGGTGGCTTGCTGCAAGTGCTGAGTCAACTCGTCCACCTTCTTCTCAATGATGGAGACCTTGTCCAATTGACTGGCCATTAGTTCCAGGTCGACTGATGCAGATAGGCCCTGCGTCTCGTGTGCTCCCCTAAGGTTCATTGATGTGCGGGCATTTGTCCTGTCGAATAATCCCATGGAGTCATTGTTGGAGTTCTCGCACATGTTTTCGAGAATCTCCCACACGGTGTCCTCATGTTGACCCATGATATTCCCTCCACAAGTTGCATTAACGAAAAGCCTGATATCCTCATAGAGTCCCTGGTAAAAAGACTGGACTTGTTCCCATTTAGGAACTCCGTGATGGGGGCACTTTCTCATGAGATCCTGAAAGCGATCCCATGCCTCATGGAGAGGTTCTCCCGTTTGCTGAGTGAAGTGGGTAATCTGATGGTGTAAGGCATTGGTCCAACCAACGGGAAAGAACTTCTTCAAAACTTCGGACTAAAGTTCTTCCCAATTGTTGATCGGCTGGGTCTGAGTTTGGTACCAACGAGCGGCCTTGTCCATAAGGGAGAAGGAGAACATCTTCATGAGGAGAATGTCCCAATTTTGTGCATCTGACCCAAAAGTCTGGGCCAGATGCTTTAGCTGTTTGATGTGATGGAAGGGGTCTTTAGAATTAAGCTCATGGAATTTGGGTATGGCATGAATCATATTGGGCTTTAATTCAGAATCAGGTCCTCCAGTTGGGATTCTGACTCGAGGCTCAATAGCCACTGCAGTGGGATTATAATGGTCCCGCATCATAGGACACTGTGGTGGGTGCACAAAGTTCTGGAAAAGGTCATTGAGTCGCTGGAGCTGGTGCTCCAGATTGTTCTCTTCCTCAACTGGCTGAACCATTGTGGAAGAAGAAGGTGAGTTGGGTTCGGAGTCGGAGGAGAGATCGATGTGAGGTGTTGTTTTCTCAAACAAGGGTACTAAGGCTCGACCTCGGGGAGAGTGAAGTTCTAAAGGAGGTTTCAAGGACCTCCTACCAAACATACACTGTTGGAAGAGATGAGTTTAGCAGGTGCTAGACCCAATTGAGACACCTAAAATGTTGGGTGACTATAGAGGTGCGGGGCAGATGGACCCCTTGATCAAAAGATCGACCACCTGAGAATTACCTGGGTAGCCAGAGAGGGTGAGTCCCACGAAGACCCCTACATGGTAGAGTGTCCCCACGGGTTACAGGGTTTCCCCCACCAGACCTCTCTTGCCACTGAGATTCCAGGTAGACTAGAATGGGGATCTTGACCTCTTAAGTCTACCAATTTTAGTTTAAGATCAGGGTGCTTAAGTTTTCACTTGAACTTTTAGCTTTTTGAGTGAGAAGAGTGACCTAAGTTGAAGGTTGGTTGACCCTAAGGGGTCAACTTCACCTATTGATTCCTTTGAGAACTTATTAGGTCTTGTCTTTTAGGGTTTAAGTGTTTTTAGAGAGCCAATTGCTTAGGGTTTTTCTGAATAGGTATGCTCAATCAATGGCTTAGGCACACTTCTTTTGGGATTTCTCAATTCTAGATTAAGGAGTGTGTCTCTAAAACCCTAGTGTTAATTCCTATGTTGGCTCTACTTGGTCCAGTTAACTCCTTGTTGGGTAATTAGGGCTCAGGCAAGAAGATGTTAGCCCTTAATTACCCTTAATAGTGTGTGCATGAATAGTGGTTTGAAAATATGCAGCTGTTACTAGGTATGAAAGACAGGTTATACCTATATTATTATTATTATTTTTTTCTTTTTCTTCCTCTTTAGAATTTAGGGGTTAATAGTGAGAGGATAGACGTTACCTGTCCTTGGAGTGGTTGTTGTACGGCTGCTTCTTGATTTTCCTGTACCTGCGCAAAAGAGAGAAGAGATTATTAGAAACTCATAAGAAGCCCGGGAAGTTCTGCCCGTTAATCTAACGATCAACGGCCCAAAGCCAGCCACGTGTCACATGATTACGCACCCATAGCCACCTTCCTCTCTCCGTTAATGCTTCATCAAGCACTCTAAGTTGTTCAATCTTTGATCGGACGGCTGAGGGCCCGTAGGTGTATGCACAGAAACATGACCTTTTCACATTGATGGTGCAATGGTCAGCACCTCGAACCCACGCACGGAGGTGCGAGCTTGAGACGAGAGACGCATCAAATCCACAGAATGTGAGCACGCGGATGAAATTCCATCGTCGATGGAAGATCAAGCGGCGATCATAACGGCTATGCGGTGCTCTCCCATGCACCGAATGCGAGCGATGACGCCTCACTGCTCGTTGCATCTGACGTACGTGGGGTGCGATCTGAAGAAGCGCATGAAGTGTGATCTCAGTCATTCGATCTTTGATCACGTGCACACGGATCACGTGAAGGAAGTACATGTGTGCACGTGGACCGGTGGGTGGAGGGCTACACCGATGCTTTTTGAAGGGGTATAGAGATGTCCTAGATGTCACTAAAGCCCCTTACTTGATTTAGAAGCCTCCTCTCCACTATAAAAACCCCCACACACACCCTCAATTGGGATCATCTCTACACATCTCTTCCACATTTTTTCCTAGCCTCTACCAGGCATACTTCCACACCCTTAAAAGTGCAAGCACCATCCTGGAGAATACCGAGCCACCTAAGGAAGCCCCTCCACCACCATGGTTACCTCGTCTCTCCATTTTGTGCATCTTTACCTTTGGTTAATGTTTATGTTATTTTAAGCTTTCCTCTAGCATTGTAATTTTAAAATGCTTCCACTTGTGCAATATATTCTTGTTTCATCATGTTGTATTTCATGCATAGCTAAGTAATCACCATGTTATCGTAATCAATTTCTAACTCTCTCTTTCTCTCTCTCTCTCTCTTATATTTCACAAGCAAACTAAACAAACATCTTGTGACACCTTAAAGCGATAAACTGATCCGATTTCATGCTTCCTTGAGATTGACACTTGGACTCATTTTGATTATCTTCATTTAAAATTGATGTCATAAATGCATGCTATAATGACGGATTAAACTTAATGCATTCCGCGACGTCAAGTTACCTCGGTATTTTTGGGCTGAGGATGTAAACATTGTTTGCTATATCAAGAATAGGACCTCTATTAGACATGTCCTTAAGAAAACACCTTTTAAACTCTACCTTGATAGGACTCCTGAGATCTCTTACTTCAAAGTATTTAGTTGAAAATGTATTATATTGAATACAAAGGAAAACTTGGATAAATTTGATGCAAAACGCGAGGAAGGAATTTTTCTAGGATACTCCTCTTAGAGTAAAGTCTATAGAGTCTTCAATAAGAAAAATTTGGTAGTTGAAGAGACTCTGGATGTTTCTTTTGTTGAATTAGATCAAATAGAAAAAGCATCAACCAAAGATGATGATAAACCTTTAGATGATTATTCAAATATTCCTGAAGGCACCATCACTAGTGACTTTCGAAAAGATCTAACCTACACCAAGGATCATCCTAAAATAAGCTTGATGAATTAGGAATGGTTGTAAGGAAAAAAGCTAGACTTGTGGCTCAAGGCTATAATCAGGAAGAAGGAATCGATTTTGATGAAAATTATGCTCTTGTAGCTAGACTAGAGTCCATTAGAATGTTACTTGCTTTTGCTACTCATATGAGATTCAAACTATTCCAGATGGATGTCAAAAGTGTATTTCTCAATGGATTTCTAAAAGAAGTCTACGTGAAACAACCCTCTGGCTTTGGAAGTACAGAAAACCCTGATCATGTTTTCAAACTAAGCAAAACCTTATACGAACTTAAGCAAGATCCTCGAGCTTGGTATTAAAGGCTAAGAAGCTACTTAATAGAAAATGAGTTCAAAATTGGCTTAATTGATCTAACCTTATTTACTAAAAGAAAGATAACCAACTAATTCTAATCCAAATTTTTGTTGATGACATAATATTTGGTGCTACTGATGATCTCCTATGCCAAGAGTTTGAGAAGGTTATGTAGGATCAATTCAAGATGAGCCTAATCGGTGAATTAAAGTTCTTCCTAAGGTTGTACATTGATCAACTGGAAGAGAAAATCTTCATTTAGTAAACCAAATACACAAAGGAGATTTTGAAGAAGTTCGGAATGGATAAAAGAAAAGGAAAAGACACACAAATGGCTACCACAACACAACTCAAAGAAGATGAGTCAGGTAAGTACGTAGATCAAAAGCTATATAGAAGTATGATAGGATCTTTGTTGTACTTTTTTTTTTTAGTAGACTTGACATACTGTTTAGTACTTGTCTCTGTGCTAGATTTCAAGTAATTCCTAAGGATTCACACCTTAATGCCTTAAGATGGATACTTAGGTACCTACTTAACATTGTAGATCTTGGTATGTTCTATCCCAAATCAGCCACACTTGACTTACTTTGCTATTATGATGTGGATTATGCGGGAAGTTAGACTGATTGCAAGAGTACTAGTGGAACATATCAATTTCTCAAAAATTCCCTAGTATCTTGGGTCAGTAAGAAACAAAATAGTGTTTCTCTATCCACAACTAAAGCTGAATACATTGCTGCCTCCTTAGCATGTTCACAGATCCTATGGATTAACCAAACACTTAGAGATTTTGGACTAAACTTTGAAAACACTAGATCCTCTGTGATAATACTAATGCAATAAACTTGTCCAAGAATCTTATTCAACATTCTAGAACCAGATATATAGATATTAGACATCATTTTCTTAGAGATTATTCCCTTAAAAAGGAAATAATCCTAGAATTCATTCAAACAAAGAAACAACTAACTGATATCTTCACAAAACCTTTAGCAAAAGAAAGATTTATAACAATAAGAAGAGAACCAGTCTTAACAAGACTTGTTGAACTTTGATTGCTGATTGTTGTTTTGTCTTGCAAGCCATTGGTCGATAAACAATTGTCTTGATCGATCAAATATTCACTTTGGTCGATCAAGTTTTCAAAATTTGGGCGAGAAATTTCCCTACAAAATTTTCAACTTTTGATTGACCAAATTATCTTGATCAAATTTTGGGTGAGAAATTTCCCTCCAGTTGAAATTCAATATTACTCAATCAACTCTTCTTTCTAATTGGCCAAAATTGAATTTGGTCGGCCAAAATGTGTTTTGATCAACCAAATTTGAGCAGATTTCATCTTGTTGGGATTCTTGTTTAATGAATCTAATTACTTGATTTGATCAGTAATTACTATCAAATCTTTCATTTTGGTCATTTATTATCATCTACCTTATTTACTTTACCCATTCCCTATAAAACCAACATTTTTACTACAATTTTTCACCACAACAAAAGTCCACCATCTCCTCCCATCAACCAAAACCAACACAACATCAACCAAGACCCCACTCCACCTCCAAGGTCCCACACCTCCACCATGGTCCCCTCTTGTCCTTCCACCATCGACCACTACCATCAACTCTGACCACACCTTGGTCGACCAACTGCTTCTGCCTCTTTCTCTACGACGTCCCCTCCGACGACCGCTGCTACCACCAGCCATCCGTCATCCTCCTCCTCACTACCGAGCGAATCGATCTTTGTCGATCCTTGGTATGTCCCCCTCCTCTTTCTATCATTTTGATCATATCTTATTATTTTGATCTTGTTTTGATGAGATTTTTTATTATTCTTGCATTTTTCCTGCCACAGTACTTGTTGTTCTTCCGTGTTCTTCATCCGTTCTTCCTATTCATGTCGTTTGATCCATTCTGATCATATTTTTTTTCGCACTGTTCATTTTTGATCGATCAATTTTGTATCCTTGATCAACCAAAAATTATCATATTCAAACTCTTCTATAATGATTTTGATGAGCCAATTATTTATGTTGATCGACCAACCTGTGATCAACTCAAATATATCCTGATTGACCAAAACATCTCTACTATTTTGACTTGCTTCCTGTCTACTTTTTGATTGATCAAATTTGATTTATTAATCGACCAAATTATCCTTTTGATTGATCAAATGTCTATTTTTAATCGACCAATACTTGTTTTGATTGACCAACTTGTTCATTTTGATCGACCAAAACTGTAACAAAACTAAGATTATGGCCCCTAAACGATATCGTGCCTCCACTTCCACTCAAGATGATACCTTTGATAGATTCTTCATTAAGGAAGAGGCGTGTCACAACTTGTCTCTCTGTGCCCACCTCTCACCTCACGTAGGTCGCCTCATTGACCTAGACTACTTTGATTGCACCTTTCAGGTCTTAGAGATTGACTTACCTACCATAGGATAGGTTGCCTCTTTGATTGGACCTTTTATTCAAGTGCAAACGGTAGTTGCATCAAGAGTGTTGACCCTATGGCTTGTCATCTCTTTTATTCCAACCTTCGCAACATAGGTGAAGGTTTTCATATTTAGTTGACTTCTAATGTCTACGGCAGCTAGGTTCTTGTCAATGCCAATGTCTTGTTTGAGGCTGTTGCTTGTCCTTCTTCTGGCCCCACTTATCTCGAGTTGCACCATGACACCTCCTTCGATGTCATTACAGAGATGTTGATGACTCCTGAATCCTTTGACTTAGGCAAGCCCACCAAGTTACAATATTTTTGTCCCCTCTAGCAGTTGCTTAATCGCATATTTCTTTGGAACTTCATGTCCAAATCTACCTCTTTTGAAATTATCCATGTCCAATGCTCGTGGTCCTTTATGCCCTCATGACCAATAAGGCATTTAATTGGAACCATTTCATCCTCACCTTCGTGGAGAGGAAACCCATGAGCATCTTTCCTTTTGGCACCCTTCTCTCCCACATCTTCTTGCATTTTAGTGTCCCCATGGACATTAATCATAAGCAGTTTATCTCTCATGTTTCCATCTTTGGAGAGTTCACATACTCCAAAATGGAACAGGAGTGTCAGCAAGCTCGTTAGGATCCTCCTTATGCAGTGTCTTCCTTTTCCCAGTCTCCTCCTTCTCAAGCTGGACCTTCCTCTGCTACACCTCCCTACACTCCCTACCAGCATTTCGATGCTTACTGCCTGCCTCCTGTGAGACCCTCTCCTTCGTTCTTCAACATGGAGTGGCCCTACCTTGATAAGTAGTTCACCAAACACGACATGCTAGGAGTACAAGTTGTGACAGATGGCATCTTACTGGTGATGATTGTCAGAGAGAGACAGGTCAGGTTATGATGGAGTATGACACTTAGGTTTTTTCATACCTGAGTAGGTAGGGTCAATTTTTGGATCAGCTTAGAGAGTAGATCCACTTACTATCCGCAACCAGAGACCCCCCAAACCAGATGTGCAGCAGCAGCTGCTACTCGTTCAAGTACTTTAGTACCATCCTCTTCTCGACAAACTCAGCAGACTAGTGCAATAGTCTAGTCGTCCCATGGATCCACTAATATTTAGATCTCACCAGTTTCAGGATGCAAACATCATTTTTCCTCCACTACTGGACCCAGCACCAGCACTCCTCCATTTTCTCTAGACGACTTCAATATTGATATTGAGTTACCATCAAATATCGAGGCACTTTTGAGTTTATTCTATATTTTCTTTCTTGTTCTAGATTGTAATACTCTATATTTATATTCTGTCTTTTGGATTGTAGAACTCTATATTTATATTCTGCCTTGTATTTTATAACTTTGATATTTGAGTTCTACAACACTTTCATCTAGTAGTTTGATATATCTTTCTTATCATTCAGAAATTTGAGATTATGTTGCTTTCTTATAATTCTTTCAATTTTATCGCAACATGTCATGAATTGCATAAAAAATTCATAAAGGGGGAACAACTATTACTTGTCAATGTAATTTGATTGCTTAAATCTTTTTGTTTATAACAAAGGAGGAGAAAAATTTAATCATGCACCTTTATATTCATGCATACTTAAATATAATTTTCTTATCATCAAAAAAGGGAAGAATGTTAATACCCTTATTTTGATATAATAAAATTATGTTTTTATTGAGAACTAACCATTACAAGTTAAATCAAGTTATGATGTGTCCTCATCAAGTGAATTCAAACGCTTCATGTGATATCATTCTGGAAGAATACTTGAAGACTGATTTTACCTTTATTGAGTCTAGAACTATGTAAGGAACCTCAAAGGGATCAAAAATGCTAAGTTTTCAATATTTGCAAAAATCATTCCTTTTTTAACCTAAGTTATTACTATTGTTGATCGACCAATATTAGTTTTTGATCGACCAAACCGTGATCGACCAATTTCTTTGTTTAATTGATCAAAGACCTCTAACGGTCATATTGCCTTTTGATTGATCAATCCCTTTTATTTAATCGATCAAAATATTTCAACGGTCAAATTTTCTTTGAATTTATTAAGTCAATCAAAATCCACTTTTAATTGATGAACATTGAATCGATCAATACTTTTATTTAATCGACCAAAAGTATTTTTGATCAACCAAATACATGTTTTGATCGATCAAAGCCATATTTTCAGTATTTCCAAGCAAAAAAAACCTATAAATAGGACCTTCGACCCCCCTCTCAAAAACACACCTCAAGAGCTTTTAAAAAGTAAAACACACATATTCTCTCTAGTGCTTTCGTGCCTCTGCGCCTACAACTATCACGATCCAAAGCATGATTCTTTGCAATTCAAGAAAGCTCGGTTTTAATTATATTGAGGTTCTATAGAAATTATTGTTATTTAATTTATATTCTGTTGCACTTGATTTGGGAATCTAAGTTGCCTTGGAAGTCTCATTATTCTTCTCTTGGTCAGGTGTAAGAGAAGATGTTTTGTAAGAGGTTGTCCCACCCTCGTTCAAGTGGTATGCTAGTGGGTTTGACTAGCGTTGACTAGTCTAGAAAATCTTAAGCTGAGAGGCTTAAGTAGTGGTTTTTACCCAAAAGGGTTTCCACTCTAAATCAATTGTTATCTTTCTAGTCTTTGCTTATTTAAATTTTGATCTGTGGTAAATAATTTTTTAAATTCTCATAGAGATAGATATTACACTATTCACCTCCCCTCTAGTGTATACCTGATCCATTAGGCTCCGCACGCACACCCCCCATGACTATTCACTACAATGTCCTCATTGGAATGTATGCAAAATAAAAATATTTAAAATGTAGTAAGCAAGAGAAGGGGATATTAGCTAACTGAGGTTGTTGTTCTGGGTTAGCTTAGACAAAAAAATGATAATGGTATCTATACAGAATACTGGCTTGCCTCCCAGCCAGTGCTACGTTTTACGTCATTAACCAAACATAGATCAACTTAATTAAGATCCAGGAGGTTGATATGATCATCAAGGATAGAATCAAGATATTGATTAATAAAAGGTTTAGTCTCTAACCATTAACTTTAGTCTTATGTCCAGTCTCAGGGTCTAAGATCACTCCATGAGGATAAGATTTCTTTGTAATTAAAGGACTTGTCCATTTTGATCTCAATTTTCCCAGAAAGAGCTTCAAGCATGCATCAAATAGCCACACCTTCTGATAAAGAACAAAGTCTTTTCGGGAAATGTATTTATCATGTAAAGATTTTTCTTATCCTTATATATCCTTGCACTATCATAAGCATCATTCTGGATTTCCCCCAATTTAGTCAACTATAGTTTTCTTTGTCTTCCAGATTGATCTAGATTTAGGTTAAAACCCTTAATAGCCTAGTAAGCTTTGTGTTCCAATTCCACAGGGAGGTGACTTGATTTTTCATAGACCAAACAGAACTGAGACAATCCAATTGGGGCTTTGTACGCAGTCTTGTAGGCCCAGAGGGCGTCATCTAATTTCGTGGACCAATCCTTTTGATCTGGGCAGACCGCCTTCTGAAGGATTTTCTTAATTTCCTGATTTGAGATTTCAGCTTGTCCATTGGTCTGTGAGTGGTATGGAGTATGTAACATCCTAAAATCCAAGTCCTGCATCATTTCAGGTTGGTTTAGTTCAATTTGAACCCAGAAACCCAGTCGTGGTTCAGTACTGGTGTCAGCACCACCTTAAATTGCCACAAGTGTGTATTTTGAGTCAAAACCTAATCAAACATTGTCCAAAGGGTGCCATGTATGGTATTATTAGATTTCTCTCATCGCAAGATTTCCAACGACGCTTATATCATGTAAATCCAAGGTGTATAGCTCAAGTTATGACCAAAACAAATTGAAAAGGACCTAAATGTAAGGTGGACCCAACCCTAAGGGTATTTTAGGTATTTTACTCCACTAATCCTAATCCTAACTGAATTTAGGCCTATATAAGGACCCCTTTGGGTCCTTGGGTCATCATTAGTCTCTAAGGCCTCCAAAATCCAAGAGAAAAGAGAGAGAAAGGAATTAAGATTTCATTAGAAATCTTAATTCAAAATTCGTAGGGACCTATTCATAGTTCTGAGAAACATTGGCTTTCCACCGCAATTTTCGTAGTGGTGGTGGCAGTTCGTAGCGTAAGCGCAACAAGCGGTGGTTGCGCAAGTGGCGTGTGATGTACGGGCGACACGTGGCTGGCGAGTGTAATCATGAATTCATGTGGGAGCATGCGAAGATAGGAGTGGGAGTAGGCACTGGATGGGCGATGCATGTCACAATCGAACAGCGAGGGTGCTGGTGGGCGCGCGGGCAGGTGATCTACGTGAGGCCTGAGAAAGTGAATCGTAGCGCAACACGTGTCATGTGTGCGTCAGGCGAGTGGATCAGGTGGAGTTTGCATGTGCCGGCTGGTTCAGATCGATTTGATTTAGTTCAAGACCACCTCGTGCTGTTTCATTAGGTTCGAGGCCTTCCCGATCTCGAATTTCAAGAGATAAGGTACCGTTGGAATCGTA
Organism: Thalassia testudinum; assembly: GCA_037157565.1. Classification (NCBI taxonomy): domain Eukaryota; kingdom Viridiplantae; phylum Streptophyta; class Magnoliopsida; order Alismatales; family Hydrocharitaceae; genus Thalassia; species Thalassia testudinum. The sequence goes on along the minus strand of JAZHRO010000025.1, from coordinate 52,350,141 downwards.
TCAATGCGTACTAAGCATTGGTGTGGTTTATTTTTGCTTTTGAGTGAACTATTCTTAGCAAAAAATTAGAAACGTGATTATGTGTCTCCGACCCTATTGTTTGTCCGTTTGAATCAAGTCTTTCCCTAATGTGTGCGTTGATTTTAAGGTGGGTGTGGATACTACCCCCAAGCCCTGTGCACATGGTTCGGAGTCATCGTGACCCTCCGGTGACATTAGGTAGAGTAGTCTACCCTTCCCTTATATTCTGGTTTGTTTCTTTGGGTATTGCGGACTTGTTTAGTGTACTTCTTCACGTGTCTCATGCCCGTTGATTTGCGTTTCTTCTTCTTGCTGAGTTTGAAACTCGGTAGGGGTTATGATTAATGTTTTAGTCACTTAAACGTGAATTAGATCGATATAACTGGAATATTGATTGTTAAATGTTTAAAGGTGACCTCATTATCACATGCGTGAAAGGAACTCCGATTTCCATACAGCAAGTTCCGTTGTGTTTGTTAATTGATAAATGATATGGGACAACTGTCATATTTGGAAACTACTTGTAAACAGATAAGTTGGAGAATAACGTGAATATCTAATAATTATGGAATTCAAAAGCTATAGTCGTTGGTATGGTTTGACTGAATACCAATAAATGATGCAGTTATCTGGAATTGGTTATATAATCAATATGACAGATATGTCGAGAATTAAAAGGATTAGATAACTAGTTTTAGCCTCGCTACCCGCTGGATTTTGGCTGTAACTTTGGTCTTTTGGACTGGTTTTAGGGGCTGGTTTAGGGAGTTGCTGGCCTCCCTACGACTCCTTGGTTAGGCTTAGCGGCCAACTGGGATAACGGGATGCGTGGCTCGAGGTTTGGTTCTTTCTCGGCTAGAGGGTGGGTCATTGGCTGTCTGTGGTTCAACGTACATACCTCTTGTATGTATTTACTCTACACGACGTAGCTCTTTCCGTAATGACCCCAGGGTGACGAAGAGTGGTGACTTGATGGGTATAAGCCGTCTTCTTGGCTAGGAGGGTGTCTTATACTAGTCTTGCGTCGCAGGAAGTTACATGAAATCATCTCGTGCCCTGAGACGTCAATTGACAGATTATGGACTATCATAAATTGGGCTTCTAATATACGAAATGGAATTGGATAGCGAGATGTCTAATAAATGGATTAATTAAAGTTATAGTACTGATTTTCTCTTGTGCTCGGTTACCGTTGCACTCTACTACTGTTGTTTCTACTCTACTCAGTTTTTACTAACATGTTTTTGGATTCCGTACTCAGGTATACTTGGCAATTTGCAAGGTGATTCCATTGTACATCTCCTTAGGATTATATACTTATGTTCTATAGTAAATCTTTTAGTTAGTATTTAATTTATGTTCATTTAATTTATGCAATATGAATTATTTGTTGGCTATGTTTATATTTTATGATTATGTGTTAGGTGACTGCGATCTTGTGGGCGAGCTGTGCTTGTTGTTAGCACATGATGATCTGGGGTTCATCGCTTGGTGGGAATCGAGTCATCACAGATGGTATTAGAGCAAGGTCACCCCACTAATCATAAAATTACCTGGAAGAGCCATATAGACATTCATATTGTGTCGTGGATGGGATACTCAGCTACATAGTGACGTAGTATCCCTAGTCTTGATTTTCCACAGTATTCTGACTTGATTCTCTTCTTTATTTCTGATCTTGTCTCCATCTCGTTTAGTCTTCTTACTTTTCCATCGTTAAGGTCATTCCTTCAGTCGTCGGGTTGAGTAGATTAGGGGTCTCATTAAGGCATTGCTTGATCAGAGTGTGATCTCAAGAAGTAACTGAGTAACTTCTTGGTTCATCCACTGTTTCTGTGATCGTATAATTTTCTAGGGTTTTGCTTGTGGTTCAGTTAGTAATAAATTTGATTACTAGGCCAATGAACATGTTAATTTGTAACACCACTTGGTACTGGATACGTTGGTTGTGTATACTTGTGATGCTTAAATTAGGTGTGCATGCATTATTACCCCTTTTGTAGAACCACCCAACCATTGGTTCTATAAATATACGTGTAGATCACATATTTTCATGGCATATATAAATATGTATGGGATGATCTATAGTAATACATTCTGTTAATAGTGGGTGATAATTAACATCAACCATTTGAAAAGGGTAGATTATCGGGTTTTTACGTGGTTTGTAAAATGTGGATTTTATAAGTCGTTGTAATGCGCAAAAATCGATTCGCTTTAAAATTTGTAACCTAGATAGTGGAGTATCTAGGGTCATCCAAGGAGGCAATGTTTGCAAATTTAGATCTCTTAAAAAATAGGAAATCAACTTTCTTTTTGAGTTTTTCAATTTAAGATTTTTTTGGTTTTTGAAATAATAGGCAATAGCACTTTTAAAGAGGGAAAGAGACTAACACCTATAAGCTAACCCTAAGGTGACAAGAATAGCCTCTCTCTAAGCTCACTCTAGGAACATGGAGGCCTAGAGTAATTAGGGAGAGGGAGTGAAAAGGTGTTAGAACAACAATTATAGAAAATGTGACAAAATTGAAAAGAAGGCAATTTTGATTGAATAGAATTTATGTTTTACAAAAACATGTGAGGAATGCTTCTACTTGAAATTGAAGATACAAAAAATAGTAAAAACACAAATCCTCTTGATAGTATTGGTGAAGAAGAGAGTCTTCTTGCTCTAAACCTACCTGCTTCTTGGCTTGAAAAGAAGATCTCCTTCTTCTCCTTCCTTGCAAAGCTCCACCAAGTTGGTGTCTTCCTCTTTGGCAAGCCCTAAGGGGGGGCATGCCTTGGCTCCTCCAAGGTGGATGCTCTTTACCTTCAATTGTCTCCTCCAAGGGTGGGCCTGCGCCACCCTCGAAATACTCCTCCTAGGGTAGGCGTGCACCCTAGGTATTCTCCCTTTGGCTGGCGTGGGCACAAGAGAGAAGAGAAGAGGGGAAGGCACCAAGGGGGTAGAGTGTCCCCTTAATCTTCTTCTTCTTCTTCTCTTGGCCGTCTATGGAAGGTGGAAGTATGATGTATTAATGGTAGCCAAAGGTGTATGTTAATAGTGGTAGGTAGGGGTATATATAGGAGTGGTAGGGGGGTAGGTGTAGTTAATGGATGGAGGGCTAGGATGGGTTGTAGAGGGTGGTTATAGGATCCTAGGGTTGAGAGGGGTGGTGCAAAAATGGAAGGGTGCTTGATGGTTGGCTCCAACCCTAGGTGAGAGCTTGGGTTAGGTTTAGGTTAGAGTGTTGTAGGGTTGAGATGGAGTTGTAGGTCGTGGTTGTTGGGATCTATGGTGGGTTTTATTTGGCGCCAAAGGAGGGGATGTTTAGGTGGTGGTTAAGTTGAGTTGGCACCAACATAGGTGTGGTTTAGGGTTGGTTAGGTGGTGCCAACTTGTGGGTGGTGGTGATTGGGTATGGTGGTGAATGGATGGTGAGGATTTAAGATGGAGTTGGCGCCAACAAAGGGGTGTGTGTAGGTGGGCAGTTATGGTGGGTTAAGTGGTGTTGGCACCAAGTGTAGGAGGGTTAAGATTGGCGCGCCACTAGATGGATGGTGGAGATAGGTTAAGGGGGGATGTGTAGGGTGGATGATGGGGCTTCAAGTTGGTGCCACCTTGAAGGGATGTAGAGGTTCTTTTGGTGCCAACTTGAAGTAGGTTAAGGTGGTGGTTATGGGTAGTTTTGGAGGGAAAATTAGGTGGCCTTTGGTGGTGGTGGTGGTGTGAAGGGTCATGAGGGTTGGTGGCACCAACTAGGAGTGGACTAGTTAGCTTGCTTAGGTGGTGGACTTGGAGTAGTGGTTAGGGTGAAGTTAGGTTAGGGTTTAGATGGATGGCCATGGAGCTGGAGCTGGTTTTGAGCTTAGCTAAGATAGCTAAGCTAGCTTAACTAATGCTTGAGTAGAAGAAGAGGTAGGAAGGATTAGGGTTTAGGGAGGAGGAGCTGAGTGAGTAGCCTTGAGCTACCCTGAAGCTTGTGGGAGCTATCATCTGCTGAAGAAGTCCTTGTAGGAGCTCAACCACTCTACTTTAGCTAGATAGTTCTTTGCTAGCTACTAAATTGAGTAGGTTGAGCTAGGTTGAGTTGGTATCAACTATTCTGGAGTAGGAAGAAGCTAGTTGTGGACTTCTCTGCTAACCTAGCTTAGCTAGCTAAAAACTAGTAGCTAAGCTAAGCTGATTGGAGCTCCTGTAAGCAAAGAGAAGCTAGGTGGAGCTAGAATGAGCTGAGCTAGAGCTGGAATGAACTCATGTCAGCTTAGTTGAGCTATCTAGGGCTCCCAATGAACTGATTGGAGCTAAGATGAGCTAGATTCAACCAAGTTAAGCTGGATCTGAGCTGAGTTGAGGTAGGTTTAGCTAAGTTGGGCTACCTTGAGCTACCATTCAGCTATGATGAGCTGGATGGAGCTGGAAGGAGCTAAACCTAACCAAAGTAAGTTAGCATCTAGCTATGAGGAGCTAGATCTGGCTGAGTTCCAGCTGAATTGAACTTCTTCTTCACCATTTACCTTCATAAGTGTCAGGGTTTTAGGGTTTTGCTTATCTGTTTTAACCCTAACACTCAAATAAACATGTTAAAAATAAAAAATAATGCAATGCATGCCTAACCTATGTGATGCCTAAATGCAGCCCAAAAACCCATTTGCGAAGTTAAAATCTAAGAGCTAGATCTGTTTTAAAGCATAAGAATGATGATAAACTGGCGTTTATCAATTCTATATTGAACACAATCTAGTTTGCACTCTGCACCCCTTTCTATCACTTATGAGTAATTGATGGTAATTAGACGATATTTTTGCAAATTGGAAGGTATTTAGTCATTGTGAATAGCAATAGCCTCAACTATTTGTTTACAATAAAATTTATCACACACCCTGACCAATTAATTTTAATTGTGATTTCCTTGGGGTCGAGACCAATATTCAGTTAGTATTTATTGGTCTCAGTTAATTATTGCATGACTTGTTTTCTGTCCTTGTAAGTATAAAATATGTATATATATACATTTTAACTCGTAACATGCCTTAGCACGTCAATATATATATTGAAAGCATGCAAGGGATTAAGTCAGGGATATACGGTTCATTGCCCTATTAACGTATGATCTTAAATGATTAACTATTACCTTAATAACTATTAAAGAAAGACGGTCGTCTTGTTTTCTAATGCAGTTGGTAACGGATATATATTATTTGTAAGGCTTAATGTTAAATTCTTGTAGAAACTAATTTTGTAAAACATCTTATTTAGATGGAATTGAAATTAAGTTATAATTATCTGGACTGGAATGAAATTAGTCAATTACTAATTATATTAGCTTAGAATTAATCGATGATTGTTACTGCACTGTAATCTTATTAGTAATCAAATAAAGATTGAATGATTTCTGGCACAGTTGATTGTACTTGTTATAAATTAGTATAAAAGGGTAAATAATACAATTGGTCCTCCTGTATGTTATAAGGAAAGCAAGATTTATTATACTGTCATGCATGCATGTTTAATTACATAGTTTATAAGGATAGAATAAATGTATTTTCACTTTGTATATTGTGCTAATTTTAAAAAAATCTTGATGTATTCCTACCATGTTATTTATGTTCAACTTGCATATGATAAATAAAGAAAATTTGTTATGTATTAGTTTGTTGTTACTAACCGCATTGTCAAAGGCATTTTAAATAAACGACTTATACATTCAAGATATTTATGAACTAATAATTTATATTTCGTTTATGGAGTGATGTTAAAATTGAACCATTAGATTTAGAATGTTGTAAAAGAAATGAAGGTGAAAATTTGATGAATCGAAAAGATATATACATTGCTTCTTTTCCTGGCTTAAAGGAATAATATGATAACTTCCTTTATCAATCGCATCAAAGGATGAATTGTGAAATTTGTTTATACTTGAAATTTTCAATTGACAGTTATCCTGGTGATAAAGGAATGCATGGATATGATGGAATGGATAATTGAATTGAACGACCGAATGAGACTCCAATTAGTCTAGAAAATGATATTTCCGTCATTCTTCCTAAGAATTGGAGCATATCGTTGCTTAGAATATAGAGCTTACATCTTACTCACCAACTATAAATGTTTTCTTCCTTTGGAAACCTGAGTTTTACCTTTGAAAGTGCTGAATATTTTTACAACCCTTGATGTTTTATGTTTTCAAGTTTAGAGTTCAGGATCATTTTCACCGCACGGACATAAAATTTTAAGAGATTGTGTTGCACCTTGTAAATTCTACATTGAATTGAAGACATCTTCTTGTGTTATTAAGTAATAACTATTAATTTTGAATTATTCATGAATTGTATCCCATATGTAACTGATTCTGCCTTAACATCGGATATAAATTACCACTTCATCATTAGATCTATGGGCATACCAATTCAAAATATTTTTCATTTGTCAACAACATAGGTTGTGAGGGATCACAAATTCTTCTTTACTTGCTCCTTAATTGTTAAAAATTGATAAGATTAGCATTAGTAGATAATGAATTCTCTGTAAATTCTTGCTTGTTTATATAAACTTGTGATTCACTTGTATAGTAGTTCTTTTAATAGCATGCTCGTTGACTTCTTGCAAGTTGCTCATTCACTAGTATGTTTTGTGTAGACTTAGAGGGAATTCTAGACAAACGTTAGTGAAATCCTTGTGGTTGTGGGATCAGCTTATTAAAAAAGGTAATAACATCAAATGGTTTGAAAATCCTAAAATGAAATATTAGTGATTAATTTCGATTCCTGATAAAACTATTGAGATCTCCATTGAGGAAATTGATAGTGGATGCCTACTCTTAATTATATTATCATCTGACATTTGAATAATATACTCATATTTATGAAAAATGGTTTCACCTGACTCAATATAGCATCCCTAGATCCATCATTTAATGTGTATTTTCTTTGTATTCTATGGAAGATAAATGGCCTAAAATTTATCTATAATCACCTAAATTATGGTACAATCATTAGCATCAAATGATTTGTGCGGCATATCGTCTGTGGTGTCGTAAAGAGTGTATTGTTGATTGTTGTATGAAATATTTATCCCTGAATGAAATGGAACTCAAATTGATATGCCTTTCCTTTAAGGGGCCACAGCTTAGTTTATTCTTAAGGAAAACTATACATTCGAGTTAGTTGTGATAAACCATGCATAAAATTTATAAGCTAATTAATGATTTTCTAAATCTGAAGTAGGTTGTGATATATCATAATATAAATATGTCGAGTTGGAAGTAACAAGTAAATTCTCTACAAAAAAAGGGGGCATGTCTGATTTTTAGTCATATGCTGCTGTTATTGTTTGCATTCCCTCCTCTGATGAAAGAAAGTGTTTCTTAACCTTTATATAGCATGACATATGATATAGTTATAACTCTTGTATTCTCGATGATTGATAAGTTTTATATTCAAAGTCCCTGAGTCTGAAATTAGTTCTTTATTTGCTATTCTGGATAGTTTAAAAATTGTTCTTGTTTTGGTGATGAGAGAAGAAATGAGTAGGTGGGATAGGAAAGTGATATACTGCAATTATGGGTTAATAATTATGATTTAATCACCCTATAAAGGATGTTCAGTTACTTTAATACTTTTTGTACCTGGATATATTTAAATGAATTGCATAAAACTAGCAATTTTTTTTGTTGCTGTTAGTCAAAGTTGGAAAATGAAAGCTTCTTGTTGTTCATCGACTCTTGTTGATTTTGTTGTGGATTTCATAGGCTCTGCATACCTCACATTTTTGTGCATGGACCCTATAGTTACCTTAAAACCAAATGCATTCGGAATAATTTTCTATGTTCTTCTTCTAGTTATTATCAAGAAAATAGAGTTCTTGTCTAGTTGAGGTGTGGGAGAGGTATTCTGAGTGTTTACCAGTAAGTCCATAACACCTTAGTTTGTTATCTTTAAGGTTGTTATTGCCTTTTAAGGTTGTTATGGACTACTTGCATGTACGTCTCTCTTCGTACTTACACGTTCACTCGAGTTTCGAGGATGAAACTCCCTTTAAGGTTGTTATATTTGTAACATTCCAAAATCCAAGTCCCAAGTCATTTCAAGGTGGTTCGAGTCAATTTGAACCTGGAAACCTGGTCATGGTTCGGTGCGGGTGTTAGCACCACCTTAAATTGCAAAAAAGTGCATATTTTGAGTCTAAACCTACTCAAACGCTATCAAAAAGGTGTATGTATGGTATCATTAGATTCCTCTTATTGCAAGCTTTACGTATACGCTTATTTCGTGCAAATCCAAGGTGTATAGCTCAAGTTATAGCCAAAACAAGTTGAAAAGGACCTAAATGTAAGGTGGGCCCAACCCAAGGGGTATTTTAGGTATTTCACTCCATTAATCCTAATCCCAACCAAATTTAAGCCTATATAAGGACCCCTTTGGGTCCTTGGGTCATCATTAGTCTCTAAGGCCTCCAAAATCCAAGAGAAAAGAGAGGAAAAGGAATTAAGATTTCATTAGAAATCTTAATTAAAAATTCATAGGGACCTATTCATAATTCTGAGAAATGTGGGCTTCCTACCATAATTTTCACGGCGGCGATGGCGGCGTGCAGCGTAAACACGACACATGGTGGCAGCATGGGTGGCATGTAATGCACGGGTGACGTGTGGTAGTCAAGTGCGCACGCGAATTCGTGCATGAGCGTACGAAGGCAGCTGCAGGCGTGGGCACTGGATGGGCGACGCATGTCACGATCGAATAGAGAGTGCACGAGTGGGTGTGTAGGTGGGAGATCCACGTGAGGTGTGTGAGAGTGAATCGTAGCATGACATGTGTCACGTGCTCGTTAAGTGCATGGACCGAGTGGGGTTCGTGTGAGCTGGCTAGTTCGGTTCGATTTAGGACCCCCTCATGCTGTTTTGTCCAGTTAGAGGCCTTCCCGATCTTGGATTTTGACAAATAAGGTACTGTTGGAATCATATCGACGCATACTACATGTTGGTGTGGTTTATTTTTATTTTTGAGTACTTCATCCTTAGTGAATAATCAGAAATATGATTAGGTGTCTCCGACCCTATTATTGGTCCATTTGAATCAGGTCTTGCCCCGGTGCATGCGTGGATTTTGAGGCAGGTGTGCATAATTTCCCTTGGCCCTTTGCACATGGTTTGGAGTCACCGTGACCCTCCGGTGATGTTAGGTAGAGTAATCTACCCTTCCTTTATATTCTGGTTTTTTTTTTTGGGTATTGCGTACTTCTTCGCGTGTCTTGTGCTCGTTGATATGTGTTTCCTCTCCTTGATGAGTTTGAAACCTAGTAGGGGTTATGATTAATGTTTTGGTAATTAACAAAAATTAAATTGATATAACTAGAATATTGATTGTTAAATGTTTAAAGGTGACCTTATTATCACATGAGTGAAATGAACTTTGATTTTTGTACACCGAGTTCCATTATGTTTATTAATTGATAATGATATGGGACCACTGTCATAATTTGGAAACTACTTGTAATAAGATAAGTTGGAGAATAACATGAATATTTGATAATTCTGGAATTCAAAAGTATAATCGTTGGTATAGATTGACTGGATACCAATAAATGATGCAGTTATCTGGAATTGGTTATATAATCAATACGACAGATATGTTGGGAATTAAAAGGATTAAATAATTGGTTTTGGCCCCCTACTCATAGGGTTTTGGATGTAGCTTTGGTCTTTTAGACAGATTTTATGGGATGGTTTATGGAGTTGCTGGCCTCCCTACGACTCCTTAGTTAGGCTTAGCGGCCAACTGGATAGCGAGATGAGTGGCTTGAGGTTTGGTTCTTTCTTGACCAGAGGGTAGGTCATTGGTTGTCTGTGGTTCAGTGTACACAGCGCTTGTATGTGTTCACACTACATGACGTAGCTGCCACCCCTTTCCGCAATGACCCCAAGGTGATGGAGAGTGGTGTCTTCATGGGTATAAGCCGTTGATTGCACAGAAAAAATACACCAATAAATATGCCATCTTGTGTTATTTCCTAGCACTACCATTGCATATTAGGTAGCTATAGTTGCATTTGTAAAAAAAGACACTTGCATGCATTTATTTGAGAGGGAAGGATCATGCGAATAATTGGCCATGTAATTAACATCTTCATCAAGGGTTGCATTGCAAATTCACCATCCTCATTTTTTATTTTGACTTTGAATTTCTTCTCCATCGCGCGGCTTAGGGCATGGGCATGCACATCTTCTCGCCATAAAAAACCTCTGCCTGCAGCATGGCGGGACTTGCTCTGCCAGCAGCATGGCGGGGGGTTGCATCTTCTTATTTAAAAAGCCCTGCCCTCTCCCTTGCGTAGGAGAGCCTAGAACACATACCACCACAGACACCCTTCCTCTAGGCCATCGTCCTCCCCTCTTCCCCTCCATACGCAGTAGCTCTTCCACTGAAGAGACACACTGTGGGCAGGAGCAAGCTCACAGTGTCCCACGACCACCACTGTGAGTACCACCACTGCCCAGCTCCTTTGTGAGCAGGTGGGCATGGTGGTTTCATTCTCTGTTTCCATCGCTGAAGCCCTTGCCGCCATTGCTAGAGCTTCAAGGTCAGAAGCTCCAGCAGTAGCAGCAACTGCCGCGCACGCTCCTACAGACCGGCTACAGGCTCTCCCCGTGCCCGCGCACATAGAACCGGCCGCAACCGGTTGTCCATCTCCTGTGGCACTGTAGCTACTGTTCATGCCTTTCAGCACAACACTGTAGCTACAGTGCGGTGATCGGGTTGTTTCTCACTTATCCGGTCACCACGTGCTCTCTCTCCTCCTCGCGACCACCTCCAGCCAGTTAGCGCCAGCACGTGCGTCTGAGCCCGTGCTCGCGTCTTCGCCCGCGTCCACTCCCGCCCGCATCGTAGTTTGCTGTGCTATGCAGTGCGTTGCATTGCCCTCTCTCCCACACTCTCACATCTACCTGTGCGCAACAACAGCGCGCGCGCTTGCGCCCGCGTCTGTGCCTTGGCCATCAGACGACGGACGTAGCCTCCGGGCGACTTAACTCAACCGCTCTCTCTTACACTCCACCAACGACTCCCTCACTCATACACACACCACACTCGTACACACACACACACTTGTACACTCACACACTCACTAGTACACACCTATACATACTTATACCAATATACATATATATATATATATATATACATATTAATACCTATACAACTATATATAAGTATATATACATACATACATATATATATATATATTTATACATATAAACATACATACATATATATATATCTATAGATATAAATACATATACATATATATATACATATACACATACATATATTACTATATATATATATACATATACATATCTATATATATCCATATACATAGATACTTATACAAATATATCTATATACATATATACATATATATATCTATATACATATATTACTATATATATATATCTATATAGTTAAATATATATACATATATATCTAGTTACAAATATATATATATATACCAATATATATATATTTACATATCTATATATATACATAACTACATATATACCTATATAGTTATAACCCTATCTGTATATATACATATATATATATATATCTATATATATATATTTACATACACATCACCCCACCACGCATTATATCACGGGAATATCTGCACCAGTTGTTGATATTCCCCGATACCTACGCAAAGAAAGCGCCTCCGCACACACTCCCACACATCCATCCTACACTCTACGTGGCACTTCGTCTTGTTGGTTACGTCTTTCTAGACGTGGACCAACTCAACACTGTGCTACACACCATTTCCACTTCCACCCCCACCCCTATATATATAATATATATATCTATATATATAGACCATATTTATTGCTCTACAATAAACCTACCTTGTCTTTATTTCTCTTTTGTTTCTTACTATTAAAAAGATAAAAAAAAGAGTAAAAGAGAAAAGATAATCCTTGTCTTGCAGGTACTTGGTCTTGCGACTATCAAGATTAGTTTTTTTGGAAACCCTAAGTTGGCTCAAAGCCAAGAACAATTTGGCTCGAAGCCAAGGACCTGATTTTGAGGGTGTACTTCAAGGACAAAATTATCAGCAAAAAAATCTTAAACAGAAAAAAAATCAAAAATATAATAAACGAACAGAAGAGATACGTTTTAGGTAAGGCGTAGAAACTTCTTCACCTTTAATCCCTACCTCCTTGAGATCGACCCTGGGCCTAAAAGTGACCAAGATAAAATTAAGTAGGCTAGGTAAAAAAAATTTTGTAAAAGGATGGTTAGGCTCGATTTAGGTTAACCACTATACTTACTTCAATGATAATTTCACCATATTAACACAACCTGTTCGAGTCCTAACACGTCTTTTTCTGGCGCCGTTGACGGGGAGGTACGCATTGAGGTAAGTTTTTACTCCATTCCTTTAATTTTCTCTTCTCACACCCTTCTCTTCACGGGTGTTTTTGTTTGCTGGTGTGCAGGTAAACCAGTTGCAAGGAGGAGGCAAGCAGAGGAAGTCAGAGACATGGGCAGATCCAAGGTGGGAACGAGAGCGTGAAGTTGCCGGCACCACACTGGAGCTTCACCCACATTGCTGAAAAAGTAGGTCTCTTAGCAACTTAGGTCAACTTGTCACCTTAATAAAAAAAAAAAAACTAAAATCTAAAAACACTTCTTGGGATTTCTTGGGGCAAGTGGATTAAAAATTACTTATTTGATTGTTTGCCATCACTCCCACCGCCCTAGGATTTCCCGCCAAACTTCGCATAGCGAAGATCCAAGAATCTTGATTCTTGAATCTTTCGCCGTGTGAAGTATTCTTTGAGGCAAGATTAAATAGATTGATTGCCATCCCTCCTTGCCTAATTTATCCGCAATTCGAGATCACATATTTGGTGGGGAGACTTGGAATTGAGTTGATTCCAACCCCACTATAACCTTTCACGTGCCTTAGATTTGATCCCGAATATTTCAACCCCCCAAAACTTTGATTTTCTTTACATTATCTTGCGGTTGAGCCTTGTGTGTGGAACATCATTTTGGTGATTGGGAGCACTTGAATTGAAGTGCTTTGGCTCCCTTTCACACTAACCTAAAATTGACTTGTGCATCCACACATAGAAATTTCCACCTAGGGAAGCCCATTGCATTTTTAGCATGCATTAACCAACTCACATTGAAGAAGGGTTTGTTGGCCATAGAAGAACTTGTATTTTCTCAAAACCCGGAGATTGGTTGAATTGGTAACTCAGCGAAGTCTTAAAATCCATACTAAATCCATACTACTTAAAGGCTGAAATTTTAAAAACCATTCACCAACTAAAACTTCAATTCGAGGAGATTTCCCTGTTGCATGCTTGGTTTACACACTTTCTAAAAATAACACACTTGGGCATTACCCGTATACAACGCCCTTCACATTCCTGAAGCACTTGATCTTAAGCCTCTAATTAAAACTGGTAGCAACTTGACCCTTATTAAGGATTGGAGGTCTAACTACTTGCGTGTAGCGCCTACGTGCTAATGAGGGTTCCCGCGTGCTATTGGGTGTCTAAGACTAGGGCAAACAGCCTTTCAATCTGGCCCGGTGGTTCCGCGGTGCTCGCATTTGTTTCCGTAGGTTGTGATAGTAGGTAACTTAGATCTTTAGGTCTAAGGGCACACTGTAAAGGTTAGGACTTTGATTGCCTTGATTTGTCATCAAGTGTACCTTTGCGGTGTCATTTCTCTCATCCCCTTTTCCCTTCTTATCTCCCCAATTCTTCCTGCGGTAGTGCATGTTTGGGAGGAGGTCACAAAACCCTGAATTATTTGAATTGTTTGATAATTTTAGTAAAGAAGCCGAATCGTCATCCTCCACAAACATGGCTGCACGCCCACCCCCAAATCCCGAGGGAGGAAATCGCCCTCAAAACCCACCAGGTGGTGGAGCCATGGACCCCATAACCTGCCTCCAAGCCCAAATGGAAATGTATAATGAGCAGATTGAAGCCATTAGGGAAACCTTGGAGGAAATGCAGAACCCTCCCGAACGGGAGGAGCCTAGGTCTCTTAGCTCTTATCAAAATCTCGCTGCTACAGAGACCATAGGAAAAATTCAGGTCCCCATCGGTGGGGACGATTTTGAACTGAAACCCAATATAATTGGCCTGATAAACTTTCACTTCCATGGTCTTGCAAGTGAAGATCCTTTCTCCGTTTGGAAGACTTAACCCGATTGGCTGAAACTGTTAAACCAAGAAACATCGGGTTAGCAATTGTCCTTATGAAAATGTTCCCATTTTCGTTGTGGGATAAAGCGTCACAATGGTTACACACCCTTGGGAGAACCATCCATTCTTGGGAAGAGATGCAAACAGCATTTCTCAAGAAATTCTTCCCAATTGGGCGAACCAATGCGCTTCGCCGTGCTATAACTTCCTTTACGCAACAAAACGGCGAACAGTTTCATGAGGCTTGGGAGAGATATAATGACCTCCTCCGGAAGTGTCCGCACCACGGTCTGCCTTAGTGGCATATAGCCCAGATTTTCTATTATGGGCTAAATGAGACTTTGAAGCAGATTGTAGCGCTTCCTGCGGAGGGTATTTCATGAATAAAGACGAGAATGGAGCATTCGAATTATTTGAAAACATGAGCAAAAACTCAATGAACAATGCCTCCATTGTCGCCTTTAATCGTACCCGCCTGCCCCGTAATGTTCACGAAGTTGACACGGGACCCTCCCATTCATCCATTGATCTTAACCTTATCGCACAAAAATTGGATGAAGTCTCCATCGTGCACAAGAAGCTGGACGAGCTTCTGGCCAATCCCGCCCGTTCTATGGCAAACACCCCCACCTCACCACTTCGTCACAATCCCAATCCTTCCAACGCCAGGCTTATCCCCAAAAACTCCGTGAGATCTTCCTTACCGACTGTCGCATCGAGCGATTCGGTAAGTCATGTAGATCTAGCTTCTGCAAGCCAGTATTTTGACATGGAGGACCAAGCCTCCGTGTTCTCGAATGCATATTACATGCGGACTCATCTTCTGGCTTAGAAGACGCTTGCACCCTGGGGAACAACCCGTTCTATGCCACTTATAACCCAGGGTGGCAAAATCATCCGAACTTCGCATGGTCCAGCAACCCGCAGTGCCAAAACCCCGCGGGTGGGCCAATGAGACCGTCCGCACCCGTCATCCCAAGGGCCCAGTCTAATCCTGTGGCGAATCCACCATCGAGTCCTTGCATACTGCAAACAGAACACGCATTGAGTCCTCTTGATAAACTGATGCGAATGATGACGGAAATGTCTAAGCACCATGAAGAGAACATGACCTCTCTTCAGCACCAATTGGCGCAGCAAAATGCTGAGATCAGTCAACTACGCATGGCGACTCGATCTTAGGGCACTCTTCCAGCCCAACCTGTTCCCAACCCACGAAATTTCATACCCCATGGTCCTCAACCACAGGTACGACCTTCTCAGGGGCAGGTTCATCAGATTCTGCAGGATTTGAGCATTCCATCGAGATTTCAGGCTAATCCCGCTGCAGCACCTCACACTTATTTCTCTATTGTGAACCCTCCTCCGCCTTATGATCCCACTGGACCTGTGACGTCCAATGCGATTACTATGAGGAGTGGTAAGCAAACCGTCGATCCGCCTCGACCTGATCCTGGCCCATCTTCTTCATCGCCCTCTCATTCGGGATGCGTACCGCATTCGCAAGAGGATGATACACCCAAACTAGTGCCAGAATCGGTCCCATTCCCAGAGGCTCTACTGAGGGAGACAAAAGGCAAGAAAAAGGATACACATGCCTTTGATAACCTGCGTAATTTATTCAGGGATGTTGAAATCAAGGTACCCCTGTTAGAGGCTATCGACCACATACCTACTGTCACCCGATTTTTCAAAGACTACACTACACTCAGGCAACAGTCAAAGAAAACAAAGAATCCGGTGGTTCTCTCGCCTCATGTGAGTTGTGCTATACTGTCAAATTTACCACCGAAGTAGAAAGATCCGGGCACACCACTTATTTCTTGTAGCATCCAAGGCTGCAATTTTGACCGTGCTCTGCTTGATCTAGGATCTTCCATCAATCTTATACCAACCATCATGCTCGAGAAATTTGCCTTAGGAAATCTGAAACCCATCCTTGTCACGTTACAGTTGGTAAATCGTTCTGTCAAAATACCAAAGGGTGTGGTGGAAGATGTGGTGGTTAGGGTCAATAGTCTTTGTTTTCCTGTTGACTTTCTTATTTTGGATATGGAAGTTCCTAGCTCACTTTCTGATTGTTCGATCATCCTTGGTCGACCTTTCTTGGCCACAGCCCACGCCCATATCGACTGTGAGTCGGGCTGTATTGAAATTGCTGTTGGATCTGAGAAGCTCAAGCTTAACATCTTCAAGGCAGCCAAGAACTTTGATTGCGATTGCATCGAGGATGACACATCTGACGAGGACATGGCCGTCAGCGCGTGTATTGGACTAATAGGGACCTATTCTGACTGCTGTGGATTGCCTTTAAACATAGATGATTGCCTGACCGACACATATTATGACGTGCCCCCATCCCTCCCTTTTCCCGTACCTTCTCCTGACCAAACTTCTGACGAGGTTTTCTCTGCTTCCCATACCTCATGGTCTGAGTCATATTCGGGCTACTCTCTGCTGGTC
This sequence comes from Thalassia testudinum, assembly GCA_037157565.1. Taxonomy (NCBI): domain Eukaryota; kingdom Viridiplantae; phylum Streptophyta; class Magnoliopsida; order Alismatales; family Hydrocharitaceae; genus Thalassia; species Thalassia testudinum. The sequence continues at coordinate 52,333,450 of JAZHRO010000025.1, read as the reverse complement.
CACACTCTTGAAGATAGGATTGCCCTTTCTTTCTCGCCAAATCAAGCAGAATTGCAACTCCACACGGGGACCTTGAGCCCAAATACTGCTCACTGGGGCTACCTTTTTTTGGATCCATCTATCCAAGATGCCCCTCTTCTTGGCCAAACTGAGGGCCAACTTCTTCCTCTTGACTTGTTTTCTTTGATCCGCTTGGGACACTCTCGTCCCAAGAAATGCCAGATCTCTCACCATCCACTCCCAAGCTGAAAGAGCTGCCTGATACGCTTAAGTATGTTTTCTTGGGACCAAATGAAACACTCCTCGTAATCATTAGTTCAAAATTGACCAGGGAGCAAGAGTGCAAACTAACAAAGGTCCTTATGGAACACAAGACAGCCATTGGATGGTCCTTGTCAGACTTAACTGGCATTAGCCCCTCCTACTACACTCACCGTATATATACGAAGGAGGAGGCTCGGCCTTCCCATGAGATGCAGCGACGTCTCAACCCTAACATGCGGGAGGTCGTTAAAAAGGAAATTTTTAAGTGGCTGGATGCAGGTATAATCTACCCAATCAGCGATAGCCCTTGGGTGAGTCCGATTCACGTCGTGCCCAGAAAGGCGAGACTCACCATCCGTATCAATGACAGGGGCGAATCCATCCCTACACGTACTCCTACATCTTGGAGAGTGTGTGTAGATTATAGGAAACTTAATGCGACATCGAAGAAAGATCACTTTCCACTACCTTTCATTGACCTAATCCTGGAGCAGTTAGCAGGAAATAAATTTTTCTGTTTCCTGGATGGATTCTCTGGATATAACCAGGTGGAAATTGACCCCAGGGACCAAGAGGAAGCCACCTTTACCTGCCCCTTCGGCACCTTTGCATTTAGAAGGATGCCATTCAGACTTTGTAACGCGCCAGCAACTTTCCAGAGATGTATGCTGGCAATATTCCATGACATGGTGGGTGACTTTCTCAAGGTTTTCATGGATGACTTTTCGGTCTTTGGACCCTCTTTTGATGATTGTCTTGCCAACCTGACCCGTATCCTTCGGAGATGTATTGATGTAAACCTCATGCTTTCCTGGGAAAAAAGTCATTTTATGGTACACGAGGGAATTATTCTTGGGCATATCATCTTCGATAGGGGCATCGAGGTTGATAGAGCAAAGAATGATGTAATTGCTGATTTACCTGTGCCTGGCTCTGTCAAACAAATTTGCTCCTTCCTGGGACACATTGGTTTCCATAGGAGATTCATCAAAGACTTCTCCAAGATTTCTAGACCTTTAAGTCATCTCCTATAGACCAATGTACCCTTTGATATGGGCCCCGACTGCATACGAGCATTCACGTAACTGCGTGAGGCTGTCACCAAGGCCCCTATTCTCCAGCCGCCTGATTGGTCCCTCGATTTTGAACTCATGTGTGATGCTTCCGACCTCGCAGTCGGAGCCATCCTGGGACAAAGACGCGATAGACACCCCTTCATGGTGTACTATGCCAGTAAGACGTTGGACGAGGCCCAGCATAATTATATTACCACTGAGAAAGAACTACTGGCGGTCGTCTTTGGGTTGGAGAAATATCGCTCTTACCTTCTGGGCTCATATGTTATTGTATTCACTGACCACGCGGCCATTCGCCATCTCATGCACAAGAAGGATGCCAAGCCTAGAATGATTCGTTGGATCCTTCTGCTCCAAGAATTTGACATTAAGATCTGCAATAAGGCCGGAGCCTAGAATGTTGTGGCTGATCATCTCTCTAGACTGGACCCTGACCACATTGGACTTACCCTGCCGATTAATGAGGTTTTTCTCGATGAGCTCCTATTGGCAATTAATGTGGCAAGTGGACCTTGGTATGCCGACATTGCTAATTACCTTGCTTCTGGTTCCCTTCCACGTGGCTGGCCTAAAAACCAGTGTGAGCATCTCATTGCAGAAGCAAAGTATTATTTCTGGGATAGTCCACTTCTTTTTCGAATAGGTGCTGATCAGATAATCCATCGCTGTATTCTTGACAGCGAATTCCCCAGTGTGCTATCCTTCTGCCACGATCAGGCCTGCGGAGGCCATTTCTCTGGGAGGAAAACTGCAGCCAAGGTGTTGTAGTGCGGTTTATTTTGGTCCTCCCTTCACCAGGATGCACATAATTATGCCAAACATTGCACTAGGTGCCAGTCGTTAGGGTCAATGTCACGTTGTGACATGATGCCCTTGCAACCCATCCTAGCTGCTGAAATCTTCGACATTTGGGGAATCGATTTCATGGGTCCCTTTCCTCCTTCCAATGACTTCGAATACATCCTCGTTGCTATTGATTATGTTTCAAAATGGATCGAGGCTATTCCTACGCGCCATGCTAACCATGTCATATCCACTCGATTCGTCAAAGACCACATTTTTGCACTCTTTGGGATCCCTTGAGCCATTATCTCAGATGGAGGAAGCCATTTTACCCATGCTTCTTTTCGGGCACTTTTGAGGAAATATGGAGTCCAACATCGTATCGCATCTTCGTATCATCCTCAGACGAACGACCAGGCTGAGGTGTCGAACTGACAAATCAAGCAAATTCTCCAGAAAATGGTTCAGCTTGACCGTAAGGATTGGTCCGACAAAGCTGATTGATGCACTTTGGGCGTATCGGACAGCCTTCAAGGCTCCCCTAGGTATGTCTCCTTATAGAATCATTTACGAGAAGCCTTGTCATTTGCCCGTGGAGCTGGAGCACCGCGCTTATTGGGTGGTTCGCCAATGTAACCTCGACCCAGACCTGTGTGGTCGAGAAAGGAAACTCCAACTCCAAGAGCTGGAAGAGCTCCATCGTGAAGCCTATGATTCTGCCTTAACCTTCAAGCAACACACTAAGGCTTTTCACGACAGCCGAATTCGGCGGAATGAATTTGAGCCATCTCAACAAGTTTGGCTTTACAATGCTTGACTCAAATTCTTTCCTGGGAAATTGAAGTCCAAATGGAGTGGTCCCTTCTTGGTCTCGAGACCATTTCCCAACGGGGCCATTGAAATTGAAGATCCCAAATCTTGGCATAAATTTATGGTCAATGGGCAGCATTTAAAACCTTATCTTACTCATGAACCTACCCCTGTTGGAGAAATTGTTGCCTTGCTGGAGGGTAACTAATTTCGTGCCTCATTCTGAGTCCAGCTGGGGACGTTAAATTCAGCGCTCATTGGGAGGCACCCCAGCAGCACTCCACTGTCACGTACACTTCACTTCGCACCTTTTCACTTCACCACCCACCATCCACCCACCTAACCACCCTGCTACATATCCTTCACCTCAGCTCTCGTTCCCCGCTCTTTGGACCTTCCTCTACCCTACCCTGCATGCATATGAGGACATTGCATCGTTTGGCATGGGGGGGTGGATAGGCATCCATAGGATCTGGGTATTATATGGTATCATGCAGCTTCCATCCATCTATAAATATGTACATAGCATAAAAAAAAAAGGTGTTTAGTAATGATCTGAAGGCTGAAACAAAAATACAATAAGTGTTTTTGGATATTGAACCACTGTTTTGAAGACTTTCCAAGCCATAGAAGCTTGATTTGCTCAGGCTCGGCTTAATTCACTTGAACATAGACAAGATAGATTAGAATCTCTCCTAACTAAGGAAGTATTCTTGTACCTGAAACATCAGTATAGGATCCGTTGGTTTGCTTCTACTCGAGAGCCTAAGTAATCTTGGTTTACACTACACATATCAAGAAAGATCGGGTGAACATAAGATCCAACCCTACTGTTCATTAAGGAAGGTGGAGTCCTTACTTGTGCGCACAGGTAGACTTTTATCCCAGGCTTTAGTCTTGTGTCTAGGAGAAACTCTTTCCACTAAAAAGGAACTCTCCCACCAAAAGAAAAGTGTGCTCCTTCAAACAAAGTTGTAAGAGATATACTGACACTTGTTTCAAAAAAAAAAAAATCTATGCTAATAAGTCAGTATATCTCGCAAATATCTGTAAATGCTTCTCCCTAAAAAGCTTTTCAGGGAAAGTTACAAATACCCTATTTCTACCATATATTCTTTGAGCCACAAATGTGATAAAATGGGAGTTGAGTTTTCTGTCATCTTTTTAAGAGACAATCCGAAGACACGAGCTGAAACTGGGACCAACCTGCACTTAAAGATTCATGAAACCCTGGGCTTGAGTCTTAGTGTTCATCTGGTCAGTCTTGATCCTTCACTATGCACAAGCCATAATCTCTTGAGCTCTCGAGTATGGCAAAAACCTCTTGAGTCTTGGAAATCGTACTTAAGGTTTAAATACCAAGAGTCCAGGTTAGTCGAGAGATGGTCTATGTCACATAAGACTTAAAGTACTGGTAGTCTTCTTTGCAATTGGTTCTCACAATATCCAACAAATAAACACACCCATGTTGCCTCAGAAGAAAATCTTTAGCTTAAGATCATTTCTAAGTACAATACAAAATGTTTTTCTAGGGACTAGCAAAAGATAGGCATGGGGGTATGATTGCACAGCAAAAATACATCAATAAATATGCCATCTTGTGTTATTTCCTAGCACTACCATTGCATATTAGGTAGCTATAGTTGCATTTGTAAAAAAAAGACACTTGCATGCATTTATTTGAGAGGGGAGGATAATGTAAATAATTGGCCATGTAATTAACGTCTTCATCATGGGTTGCATTGCAAATTCACCATCCTCAATTTTTATTTTGACTTTGAATTTCTTCTCCATCGTGTAGCTCAGGGCATGGGCATGCACATATTCGCACCATAAAAACCTCTGCCTGCAGCATGGCGGGACTTGCTCTGCTAGCAGCATGGCGGGGGGTTGCATCTTCTTCTTTAAAAAGCCCTGCCCTCTCCCTTGCGCAGGAGAGCCTAGAACATACACCACCACAGACACCCTTCTTCCAGTCCATTGTCCTCCCCTCTTCCCCTCCATATGCAGTAGCTCTTCCACTGAAGAGACACTACGGGCAGGAGCAAGCTCACAGTGGTCCAACGACCACCACTGTGAGTTCCGCCACCGCCCAGCTCCTTCGTAAGTAGGTGGGCGTGGTGGTTTCATTCTCTATTTCCATCGCGAAACCCTTGCTGCCATTGCTAGAGCTTCAAGGTCAGAAGCTCCAGTAGCAGCAGCGGCCACCAGCAGCAGTAGCAGCCGCTGCACATGCTCCTGCAGATTGGCCGTAGGCTCTCCCCCCGTGCACAGGTGCCTTCGAGCGCACCCGCGTACGTAGAACCGACCGCAACCGGTTGTCCATCCCGTGCGGCATTGTGGCTACTGTTCACGCCTCTCAGCGCGACACTGTAGCTACAGTGCGATGACCGGGTTGTTTTTCACTTATCCGGTCACCGTGTGCTCTCTCTCTCCTCCTCGTGACCGCCTCCAGCCAGTCAGCGTCAGTGCGTGCGTCTGCGCCCGTGCCCGTCAGGCCTAAAGGTAGAGATAGGTGAAAGAAATCCCCCTTGACGGTTGCTTGGAGGATGACTCGCTCTGATGTCTCCTGGAGGAAGGTGGTGAGGAGTTGGATGAATAAGGACAGAGCTGAGGACGGAGGGTGGGGTAGGACGGCATTGCGACGAGGAACTACTTCCCGAAGTAGGTGAGAAGACGACCGCGGGATGCTCCATGAATGGGGATGAAGGGAGGGAAAAATATTTGATTCTACTCTAGAGGAGCATCTCAAGCTTGGGACAAACTCACTTTAGAGCCTTGAAGGTGGTGAGAGGAAGAAAGGAAGAGATGGTGAAGAATTAAGGCGGGTAGGTCCTTTTATAGTGGAAGGAAGAGGAGAAATTTGTGCATAGGGCATTAGTGATAGCTGCAATTGTCGCTGAAGATCCATGCTAACCCTCGCCCCTGCTGACTGCGTATCACGCGCCTATGCCCATCGCACCGTGTAGCGCATGCGTGCGTTGTCATGCGCTGCACGTAGCTGTGCTGTGCACACTTGTGCAAGCGTGCGGCCAGTGTGCCTCTAATTGCGAATTGGGGGGGCTACGAGGATTCGAACCCGTGCCCCTCCCTTGAGAGTGCACACCTCCACCAACGTTCCATGCTAGCACAAGTGTTGCTAAGGAGGGTTGAGGGCGTGCGGTGGAGGAGGCTTCTCAGCCATTGGATCAAGATCCAACGACTGGGAATGGAGGGTGCAGATGAGGAGTGGTGTGAGCGAGCACTGTTGGCCGATATTGGGCGGCCCATATGGCACCACGTGGCATCATCTGGGCCACCCATCTTCTTTCTATTGCAAAGGGTGCCACGATGCTCAGATTGAGATGATTTCCACGTTGCCAAACTGTGATCGTCACTCCGGATCTATCTGTATGGTCGGACTTTTCATATGAAGCCCGTAAGAATGTTACATTGACCCCTGGCTATTGATCTTCCTCAGACTGCATAAGGTGCTCGGGGATTTCGATCTCAATGATTTCAGAGGCATTAGACTTCGATCGTCATCCTGATTAGATCTGTATGGTCAGATCGTCCATCCAAGGCCCTGAAATAAATCTCCTTCCCTCGTGGCCATGAAAATGATGTAATTAACCTAAAATATATACTACTATAAATGCAGGATGATGCATGCTATGCAATATTTATAACATGAAATGCAAATCTAAGCCTAGGAACATGCATGAATAGGCATTTTATCCTTAATAATTGTGTCTACATCATACCCCCATGCCTATCTTTTGCTAGTCCCTAGCAAAATTAAACTACATGCTATGTATAGAAATAGAATTAGGACTCGATCGCTTATGCCTAAGTTGTTTATTAACAATAGAAATTTTCAACTAAGGTCCTAAACTATGAAAACTCAATAGTACCTGGGTGTCTGCCAGAATGCAGACCACCCAAGTCCTCGGCTTATTTGAAAAGGGAAGATACTTTTTTTTTTTTGTTTGTCTTCTTTTCTAATTTTTTTGGACTTTTGGAGTTTGAGAGTTTCGGGATAACTTTTTATGGTTACTCGATCCACCCAAGACTTGAAAAGGACTCTAAGTGCTAAGCATCTTGTGAAAGAGTGATAGACTCACTAAGTGACCGTTAAAATGGACTTCATGTTTCTACGACCCTAGGTGACCTTAAGAGTTTCTGCCTAAAGGTTTATCTTCTCGAACGGTAGCTTTCTCTCTAGTTAATTTTTTATGGGATCAACACAAGGGCAAACCCAGTGTATATCTCCCTGATTTATTCTACTCCCTTGCTTATTCCCTATGTGTTTTGGGAATTATTGTACATTTTTCTGAGCTGGGCTCTGGACAACCAGCCAATGGGCTGTTATCCATGGCAACTTGCCAGCCATACTCGTGCAGTGAAGTGTGATTTTATATTTTATATTTTCTCTTTTTTTATTTTTATTCTAAGTATTTCTTTTTTGTTTCCTTTTTTTCTAAGTTGGTGGCTTCCCTGATCTAAGATTTTCCTAAAAGTAGTAGAATGAGTATGGTCATGTAGTTGGGCTCTAGACAACCGACCAATGGGCTATTACCCATGACAACTTACCAGCCATACTACCGTAGACAGTTCATTAGCTACCCAATTTCCATTAAAACTGCCAAAAATTGAGTCAGTGCAAACAATGTGTAGATGCTCAGGCTTAAAGTCCCCTCAAATCAAAGGGTGGGTTGATAAGTTGTGTTCTTATCATCCCAATTTATTGACCAAATTCAAATATAATTACTGGCGAGAACTTGAGACTAAGTCCACTTTCGAGTGGACACCCAGGTTAATTAAGCCCGAAGACCTGTAGAGTCTAAGTATTTAGGTCATATCGTATTATTTCCTAAAGTTAATAACTTCTAAATGCTTATGTTCTCTTCTACTAATTTCTTTCTTTTTGTCTTTTTTTTGAATTTTCATTTTTTTTATTTTTTAAAAAGGAAAATAAAAGAAATTTTACTGAGCTAACGAAGTAATTTCAAGATTATTAAGTATCCACCACCCCATGCTTAAATGATGCAATGCCCTCATTGTGGAAATAAAGACATGAAATGGGCAGAATAACAGAGTATCACCTGAGTTTTGTGACAATTCAGTCAGCTCTGCAGAGAGGAGAGTATACACACACGCTAAGTTTATTGCCTTCAGCTAGGCACGGTTCACAAGTAAAGAAGACATTAAAAGTTCAGAAGTGCAGGTCAAAATTAGAATAAGAAGATTGATTTTGGAACCTACAAAAAGATGTCCACAGATGTGGACTAGATTGTGATGTAGACCCATGCCCCAGGGTCGAGTGGTTCTAAGGCTCTGGATGAAAATCACCCAAAATCGAAGATTATTGAGCTTACGAGGTTGGGTCTATAGTTTAGTGGTGTGCAACCCAAGACTAAAGTGTCGGACAATGGGTAGAGATGGTTCAATAGGTTCAGATGTCCTTTTAGATTTCAACTCGAAAAGATAATCAATGATTCTGAGCTTGGGTTGCATGTGAAAGATATCATAAGCGTCCTGGTAGAAAGTAGGTGGTTTCAGGTTAATAGGAACCCTTAGATCCAAAATCATAGTTCCCTCAGAAGTAGCTTCCCATATTTTTATTTCCAACTTCCTATCGTCCAAGATCAGGGTTTGTGGAACCTCCAGATCATTGTACACCCCATCTAAAATACCCAAGTCCAACAATTGTGGCTTGATCAGGATTGACTTGGGTTTGGTGATCTCAAGAATATCATAATTCAGCTCTTTAGGGTGTGGTTGAGGAATGGGGCTACTGATTGAATCATCAGGATTTGGATCATCCAAGTTAGCCCCAACATGATCACAATCTTCAATGATCGGGCTATGAAATGGTTCATCATGCTCCTCAAGCCCATTTGTCTCACTAAAATCATTTTCTTTAACTGCAAGTGAAACGTCACTCAAAGATTCCTCACCCTTAAAATCAAAGAATTCTTGATCCTCATTTATATATGTCTCAAAATCATATGTCATTTCATGGTCCATGGAGACATATTTTTTGTCATTCCCTGGCTTTGGGATCTCGAGTGAGACAATCAGTTCATCCTGAATCAGTTGCTCTAGACCAACCTGGTCATCTCCAATCTCAGAATATGTATCCCCCCTGATAGGTACCTGAGCAGGTTCAGACATTTGCTCTCCTGAAGGGAGTTCATCCTAGGAATCATCCCAAGATTGGACTAAGGCAACCACGAATTTCATCCTCAACATCAATAATTTCCCAAGTAGAAACTCACCCAGGCCCCTATCCCTAACATGTTGGAGCAAATCCAATAAAAAGATATTTTGCTCATCAATCATTTTTATCATAGGCTCTAATGCTTTAGTGCATGATATTGGCTAAGCTTCTAAAGATTGGATGGTGTTCCTTAAGTTAGCCAACACCTTATTTTTTACCTGGTTCACCTAAATTGCATGGTTCAGTTTAAGTTTGGGTGGGTTTGGGTTAAATCTAGTGGAGTCAAGATATCGAGGTTCTCGAGTCCCTCCCTGATAGTAAGTCATTTCAGGTCATTCAAAGAATGGTGGCAACCTATATTTAGTGGAATATTGGGGAGGGTAAGTGTTATAATCAACATATCCTTCATGGTTGTAGATTTGGTTAGGTTGATCATCAAAGGGTGGAGATCTATAATCATTGTAACTCTGGGAAGGATAGTAATCATAGTCTTATTGTCTAGGGTTAGGCCTTGGACATTGAGGTTTGGATTCATATCCCCAATCAAAGTTATCCCAACTAGGAGATGGGTAATCATAAGTCGAGTTGGGATAGTAACATCGTGAGGATACGTGTTGGCAGGAGGGTAGGATTGGAAATGTGTGAAAGATGTAGAAGGATACATTGTGGAGTAGGAGGGAAATCAGAAGAGAGAAAGGGGCCCTGCAATACAAGCAATCAACCCTGTCCTTAGGTGGGCTAGCTTAAAGACCTACAGACTCTCAGGACCCATCTTGAGATGATAGAAACGATTTGGTCTACTTCTATTCAGCCAATCCAACTAGTTAGAGGGAGGGGCTGGGGAGAAGGTTCTTCCTTTGGCTTGCACCTCTGGTTCCTAGTGTACCCCCCAGCCGTGGTTATTTGATGCTACTCCCCTAGCTAGACATCAGATGGACCAGTAGAAGCAGATTAATCAAAAAAATCTCAATCTGAGCCTCGAAGAGCGAATGAATCCTTAAGGCCAACGTCTACTCAGTTTTAGTTAGGCTTGGGATGATCATGCTCTTGGAATGTGATGGGCCCTTTAGATGGGTTGTGCCCTTAATGATCAATTCAAATGTGTGTGCATGCATAACCAGGGTTTGCAAACAAGGTTATTTGATGATGTGTCTTTTAGGGTTTAACCTTGTTTAGTAGTTTTTAGGGTTTAATCTTTAGGTTCGTTCAATCAGGTTTAGTAGAACATTCCAAGTTTTGAAAGCACTGGTGATGATATATTCCTTTAGAAATCAAAATAATGTGGAGTGCCTGGTTCAGCCCCAAAAATCAACCCTCAGTGGCAAGCTACTTGATGAATCACTTTTAATTTAAGTGGTGCGACCCAAACTGTTCAAGCAATTGGCCTGTTGCACCACTTGTTAAGGCACATAAGAATGTTTGACCTATTCAGATTGCTACTCACTTATGTGTGTGTTACGTTGAAGTGTACCAGATCCACAGGTCAGATCCCAGGTTAAGTGATAGAATCAAAGTGATTGTGTGCCTTAGGATGAGAATTTGTGGGTGTTAAGTGTCTCTTTTAATTAAATCCCACAAGTGAAGAGTATTATTTTTTATTTTTTAATATATGCGGGTGGGTGAGGTGAGGCGAAGTGACAATCAAACAATCAAATCTATCCTAGGGTTTATGCAAGCACCTAAGTTGATTTGAGTTTGAGTTATTAGGTTATGGAATGGAAATCTAGTGGGTGGGTGGGGGGGATAACTTACAAATGTCTCTATCTACACTTTACTCCAATCTACCGCCTTTGACTCCTCGATCGGGTTCCTGCAAGACAATAAATTGAAGAAGAAAGATAGGTTAGAAAAATATGTAAGTAATGCGAGGAAATACAAGAAAAAACCAAAGAGAGTTGCCTCCTCGGCAACGGTGCCAAAATGATGAACGGGTTTTGGTGAAGAAAAATCAGGGTTTCGAGAACCTGTCGTCATAGTTCGCAAAACACAATTATCAAATACAATTTTTAACCAAAACTTTAAGGGAGTCCCAGGTCGAACACGTGGAGGCGTACGTTTGGTTTGAAAAATCCACGTTTCACTTTTTATTTGTTTTTGTCATTTTTATCTTTTGTTATTTTTTTTGGTATTTAATAGGATAAGAGATCAGATCAATGAATTCTAGCTAATCTATTTGCAAAATAAAATGAGAGAGGCAGAGAGAGAGAAATAATCATGTATTTTTATAATCAAATGTTTATTACAACTAGGAAAGTGGGAAAACTATACTACGAAAGTAATAAACATAGAGATAGGTGAGAGAAATCCCCCTCAACGGTCGTTTGGAGGATGACTCACTCTGATGTTGCCTGGAGGAAGGTGGTGAGGAGTGGGATGAACAAGGATGGAGCTGAAGGACGGAGGGTGGGGCAGGACGACGTCGCGGCGAGGATCTACTTTCTGAAGTCGGTGAGAAGACGGCCGCAGGATGCTCCATGAATGGGGATGAGGTGAGGGAAAAATATTTGATTCTACTCTAGAGGAGCATCCCGGGCTTGGGACAAGCTCTCTCTAGAGCCTTAGAGGTGGTGAGAGGAAGAAAGGAAGAGATGGTGAAGAATGGAGGGGGGTAGGTCCTTTTATAGTTGAAGGAAGAGGAGGAATTCATTCATAGGGCATTAGTGACAGCTGCAATCATCGCTGAAGATTCGGCCAACTATCGCTGAAGATTCATGCCAACCCTCCCCCCGTTGGTGTGTGCATCACGTGCCTGTGCCCCTTGAGCTATGTCGCGGGTGTGTATGTTGGCATGCGCTGCATTGCGCATAGCTATGCTAGTGCGTGCACGCTACTATGCATGCGCTTGGCCAGTGCGCCTCCAATTGCGAATTAGGGGGGCTGCGGGGATTCGAACCCGCACCCCTTCCTTGAGGGTGCACACCTCCACCAACGTTCCATGCTAGTACAAGTGTTGTGAATGAGGGTTGAGGGCGTGCGGTGGAGGAGGCTTCTTAGCCATTGGATCAAGATCCAACGGCTGGGAATGGAGGTCGAGGATGAGGAGTGGTGTGGGCAGGCATTGCTGGTCAATGTTGGGCGGACCAGATGGTGCCATGTGGTGCCATCTGGGCCGTCCATCTTCTTTCTATTGTAGAGGGTGCCACGGTGCTCAGATTGAGATGATTTTCTCACTGCCAGACTGCGATCGTCGCTTCGGATCTATCCGTATGGTCAGACTTTTCATCTGAAGCTTGTAATGTCGCTTTGCCTCCTTGGCTGTTGATCTTCCTCGAACTACATAAGGTGCTATGGGATTCCGATCTCAATGATTTTGGAGGCGTTAGACTCCGATCGTCATCCTGATTAGATCTATGAGGTTAGATCGTCCATCAGAGGCCCTTAAATAAATCTCCTTCCCTCATGGCCATAAAAAGGACGTGATTAACATAAAATATACATGACTACTCTAAATGCAGGATGATGCATGCTATGTAATATTTATAACATGAAATGAAAATCTATGCCTAGGAACATGCATGAATAGGCATTTTATCCTCAATAATTGTGTCTACATCAGTGGGGAGTAAAGTATGTGGGCTGGCTCAAGACGTGAGAGGTGATCAGCTACTACATTATGAGCTCCAGCCATGTCACGTATTTCAATATCAAATTCCTATAGCAGAAGGATCCATCGAATAATGCATGGTTTAGCATCCTTCTTTGACAACAAGTGCCGAAGGGCTGAATGATCATTAAAGATAATGACCCTTGACCCTAATAGATAAGACGAAACTTCTCCAACCCGAATACTACAGCTAGCAGCTCTTTTTCAGTGATAGTGTAGTTATGTTGAGCCTCATTCAACATCTTGCTAGCATAGTAAATTACAAAAGGGTGGTGCTCCCAATGCTGGCCTAGAATAGCTCCAACTGCAAAGTCGAAGGCATCGCACATCATCTCGAAATCAAGCAACTAGTTGGGTGGTTGGAGAACAGGAGAATCGAACACAGCCTTTCATAAAGTCTCGAAAGCGCCTTGACAAGAAGAATCAAAGTGAAAGGGGACATTGGCAACAAGGAGATTCATTGGAGGATGAGCAATCTTTGAGAAATCTTTGATAAATCTCCTATAAAATCCAACATGTCCCAAGAAGGACCTAATCTATTTGATCGAGCAAGGGGGAGGTAAACAGGAAATGATATCAGACTTCGCTCGGTCAACTTCCAATCCATTCTTTGAGATCCTGTGATCTGGTACTATGCCATCCCTCACCATGAAATGGCACTTTTCCCATGATAGTACTAAGTTAACCTCAATGCATCTTTTCAGGATATTGGTGAGGTTATCAAGACAAGGCTCAAAGTTATCTTTGAAAATGAAGTCATCCATAAAAACCTCTATGAAGTCCCCTATCATGTTAGAAAAAAGGTCATCATGCAACGTTGAAAAGTCGCTAGTGCATTGCATAGGCCAAACGGCATTCTCTTAAAAGCAAATGTGCTAAAGAGACAAGTAAAAGTTGTCTTGTCCTAATCTCCCAGGCTTATAGCAACTTAATTATACCCAAGTTATCCATCCAAAAAGCAAAAGTAGCTCTGTCCGACTAATCGTTCCAAGATCTAATCAATGAACGGAAAGGGAAAGTGGTCCTTCTTTGTAGTTGAATTAAGCTTCTAATAATCGATGTAGACCCACCAAGAAGTCGAGGTGCAAGTCGAGATGGATTCACCTTGTTGATTTCTAATCATGGTGAGTCATGCCTTTTTGGGCACAATTTGTATGGGACTCGACCACTGGCTATCAGATATAGGGTAAATAATATTAGCATCCAGCCACTTGATGATTTCCTTCTTGAAAACCTCTAGCTTATTCAAATTTAATCGTCTTTGAGGTTGTCGAGCCAGTTTTGCCTTCTCATTAGTACATATATGATGGGTGCAATAAGAAGGGTGAATAATATTACGGTTAGAAATGCTCCACCTAATAATAGCCCTATGCTCGTGAAGTATGGAAATCAGTCTAATCTCCTATTCTAGAGTTAAGTAAGAGCTGATAATAACAGGGTATGTCTCACTATCACCCAAGAACACATATTTTAATGGATCAGGTAAAGGCTCCAATTCAATCGTAGGTGGAGGAGATATAGAATCAACTGCAGGAGAAGGTTCCTGCAAGGGGAAATGATGAGAAGGGGAAGAAGAGTCAATAGAGTACATCTGATGACCTTGACATTCATAAATGCCATCTGATTCTACCATGGGTGGGTTAGAAACATGAAGTGCCTCAAAAGAATTAGAATATACTCCGTCTGGGGTATCAAGGTCAGAAGTACTCCCCAAACAATCAAAATCAAGGAATGATGATATATGTAGTGTGTCAATTACATCCCATGTGGATCATGGTCCACAATCCCTGATAATGAAGACGAGTAAGACATTGGGTCACTACAGAGAAGCCCAATGTTTCCACAATATGTCGGGTCCTCATCTTCACAGCCCTCCTCAATCAGATCACAATCAAAATTCTTGGATGCCCTAAAGATATCTAATCTAAGTCTTTCCTCGCCAAAGGTAATCTCCATATGCCCGGATGCACAGTCGATGTTAGCCCGAGCGGTCGCTGATTGCGCAGCAATCATAGGACTTAAATGACCTAAATTAAGTTAAAACTTAGCATAATTGTAGTATAATTCATGCATTAGTGCATACATTGCATCTTTTCTGCTTTACTTAAATAATCATGAAATAATGTTATAATGTACTAATTAGTGTACTATGTGGATTGTAGGAAAGAAGAAGCTCAGGAGATGGCCTGAAGCTGAACCTGAAGAAGGAAAGAAGCTAGAGCTGCAACAGAGCTGGACCAGAAGCCTTGGAATAAAGATGAAGACATAATATAGGGAAGAAGTATACTACATTACTGTATGATTTTAATGTATGAGTCAAATTATGAAGAACATAGGACCTTTGATGATTACACATCCATTTAGGTTAAAATGCCTATTTATGCATGTTCCTAAGCTTAGATATGCATTCCAAAGTATAAATATTGCATAGCATGCATCATTTTGCATTAAGAATAGTTTGTATAAATCTTAGGTTAAATCATGTACTTTTATGGCCAGGAGAGAAAGAGATCTATTTCAGGACCTTGAATTAATGATTTAACCATACGGATTTGATCAAGACGACAATTGGAGTCCAATGCCTCCGAAATCATCTTGATCAGAGTTCCGTAGTGCCTTATGCAGCCGAGGAAGATCAACAACTAAGGGTCTAGGTGATGCAATTCGAAGCTTCAAACAACAAATCCAACCACACGGATGGATTCAGATCAACGATCGTAGCCTAATGGCATGAAAATCGATCCAATCCAACGTCTGTGGTGTCACCTACAAAGTAAAGAAAATAGACAGCCATGATGGCACCACGTGGTGCCATCACAGCCACCTAAGACCGATCGCTACCACTGCTCATCCCTAAAAAGTATCTTCACGAAGAAATCTTGACCGTTGGATCAAGATCCAACGGCCGAGAAGCCACCCCCACCTTGTCGCGGGAATTCATAAACTCGACGCAAAACTCCTCGTAGCGCAGCGTTCAGAGACACTCTGCGCACCGAATGATGTGGGTTTGAATCACCGTGCATGCCTCCAGGGAACCCAATTGAAATAGGACTGCACGATCTTGATCGTGTGGCCCTGATGAGCTCGTGCCAACATCGTTCATCTCCATAATGGGTGATCAAGCAACGAACATTCCTCCATGTGGCGTGATCAGATTAACGTGCGGTCGGATGCATGAACCCATGCATGATCCAACACGTGATTGATAGGGTGGAAAATTCGTCACGAAAAAAGATTTGAGTTTAGAAACCCGTCATTGTAGTTCGATTCGCAAGAACATTCGTCGATCAAATAATATTTATAACCAAAACTCGAAAGGAGTCCCGGGTCGAACATGGGGAGGCGAACGTTTGGTTTGAAAAATCCATGTTTCGCTTTTTATTTATTTTTTTCATTTTTATCTTTTATAATTTTTTTTTTGTTTTTATCAAGCAAGAGATTAGATCGATGAAAACATTATCTAACTAATCTACTTGTAAAATATGAGAGAGAGAGAAAATATCAATATATTGATGAACAAATGTTTCCTACAGCTATGAAAGCGGAGAAACTATACTAGAAAGCAGTAAAGATAGATGGAGATGAGAAGAGTCCTCGATGGTCGCTTGGAGGATGGGTCGCTCTGATGGTGCCCCAAAGAAGGTGGTGAGGAGAGGGATGAGGGAGAACGACGATGGAGGAAGGACGGGGCTAGATATCATCGCGGTGAGGATCTTCTTTCAGAAGGAGGTGAGAGGACGACCACGGGATGCTCCACGAATGGGGATGAGAGGCGGGAAAATGTTTGATTTCTATTCTAGAGGAGCATCCCGAGCTTGGGACAAGCTCTCTCTAGAGCCTTGGAGGTGGTGAGGAGAAGAAAGGAAGAGATGGTGAAGAATGGAGGGGGGTAGGTCCTTTTATAGTGGAAGGAAGAGGAAGAAATCCATCCAAGGGCTTTAGCGACAGCTACAATGTCACTAAAGACCATGCAAGCTATCACTAAAGATTTGCTCCACTGTTGGCATGCGCATCACGCTCCCATGCCTCGCACACCATGTAGCATGCGCGTGCGCTGGCTGTGCGATGCGTCGCTACTGCCACTGTGCGTGATGCACGTTGGTGCTTGATGCGGGCTGCTTGTGTGCGTACGTCATGTGTGCTGCGTTGCATTTGCTGATGTTGGGCGTGCCTCAATTCCGAATTGGGGGGAGCGGCAGGGATTCGAACCCGTGCCTCTCCCTTGAAGGTCAGGTCTTCAACCAATGCGCCAAGTCGACATTTGTGTCGAGGAGATGTCTTATGGGCACACAGTGGAGGAAGCTTCTTAGCCGTTGGATCAAGATCCAATGACTGAGAATGGATGATCTAGACGTGGGAAGTGGCTGCTAGCCGATGTTGGCCAGCCTAGATGGCACCACATGGCACCATCTGGGTTATCCATCTTCTTTTTGTTGCAGATGGTGCCACGGTGCTCAAATCGAGATGATTTCAATGTTGTCGGACTATGATCGTCACTTCAGATCTATCCGTATGGTCTGATTTTTCATCCGAAGCTTGTAAGGATTGTGATGGGAACACCATCATGAGCCATAACTAGCTCAATTTGGTCTGATAAAGTTGATAAAAGCTCCTACAAAATCATTAGAGGGTCATATAAGAATAATGTTATGTTTTGAGAACAAGATAAGAAACTAGGGTTATTTATGCAATTTTAACTACATTTCACAAATACAGAATAACCGCAGGGAATTTCAAGGGTTAATTAAAGGTCAAATGGTCATTAATGTCCAATAAGAGGGTCCATGCGGACAGAAACAGGTTTTCACGCATCTCGAGAATTAATGGACATTTGAAACCCTAAAAATAGATTTGCTTAATTAATTAAGGTTCTGGTTTGGATAAAATTCACCTAAACCCTCTAAAATTCATAGAAAAATATTCTATTGGGTTTGGTATCTTGGATTTGACCATCAGAACCTATTTTGACCTGAAATAGAGTTATAGATAGAAAGTTGCCCTAATTTGGGCTTCTGCATAATTTACCCAACCAAACTTGGCCAAAATCTAAACTCGACTTTACCATTAGATTCCTTGGGTCCAAATTAGGTTTGTACCAAAATTTGGGCCCAATTTGAGATCATTTCTACCTAGTTTCCATTTTGGTCTAAGTCTAACTCTTATTCTCTCAAATAGCCCCTCAGCTTTTGAAATATTTACAAAATGATCCCTAACTTCCTCATCTTCTTTGCGAAGAAGTCCTTGCCGCCATTGGAGGTCAGCCGACCTCCAGGCGAGCTTTGACCGAGCAGAATCCTACTGAAACTTCAATCAAATCCCACCAAATTTGGTGGATTGATGTTCACACCTAGGGAAACCTATTGGGATCAATCTCGACCCTAACTCCCTCTAATTCGTGCGTGAGAAACCACGAAATCAGTGGGGTTCTTCTTGAATCCTAAGCAAGCTAAGAAGCTTGTTTCTCGTTCTCCAAGCTCTCCTAAGCCCTATAAAAGAACCCCCGTGACATTCCTCACCTCAGCGAGTTTTTGGGCCATAAACATCTTCTTTTCCTCCACCTCCGGCCTGCTCCAACTTGTCTCCAGTGACTAACTTTCTCCGTTCACTTCACCGACTACCACGTACAATAGGCAGCCAATTATTCTTCCTCGTTTCAAACCACACCTCGCCATACCTACGTGATGACCTCCAACCTCCTCGTCACCGTTCCCTCTCCCGAAGCTTTCATCTTCTCCGACGTCGGCCCATCACAGCCGACGCTTTCTCCACTTCCTCCTTGCCTGCTAGTTACTCTTGTCGATGCCTTAGCTTCTACTGATCATCACAACAACTCTAGACACCTCCTCCGACTACAGTTGCGACCGCTTCATCGTCGTCTTCCACCTCGCCGACATACCTCTGGCGAGCTTGCGCACTCACTCTACTCCACCTAACCACCTGCCACTGGTCCCAAAAGCTCCGCCACATCCATGCGAGCAAAACCCCTCAAGAAATTGAGGGGAATGCTTGCCGTAACCATCCACCGAACACCTCCACGACCTCCGACCTTCCCCACGTTCGCCACACTCACACACACACTTCCACGTCACGCCACCACCTCCTTTGCCACATTTATGTGCATCTCCTGAGTGCTTCTGATGTGTCCCTTAGGCATTTTTCTTCATTTTAGGTACTCGACCTCCGCCGCCATTAACGAGCTCCTTCAAGAGAGCTTGACACCATGTTTTTGCCACATCAGGACCAGGCCGTTCCCCCAGGTGATGCGAAACTATCCCAGGAAGAGACCCAGGTTTTCAATTAGGAGCTTCGAGAGCTCCTTCACCCTCAATTGGATGGATCTACAAGTAGCTGCTCGCATGCAGAAGACATGGGACAAGATAGTCCCACATTGGGGTCGTAGGAGCTAATCACACAACATAAATTGATTTTGTGTTCATTCTCCTTTTCCCAGTACATCAGGGGTTGGATCCCCGTTCACGTGCCTCCTCACGCTCACTCCTCACCCACTACACCACGCAGGTAGGTCTGGTCCTTGGTCCGATTACTTGATTAGTCAGGTTTGAGAGAAAGAAGAAGAGAAAGGGAAAGAGAGAGAGTAGGGGGGGTTTTTCCCTAGGCTATACACTCTCTACGCTTAGTCCCTGGGAGGCCTTTCGTGCCTCTATACTATGCCTCTCCTTGAGGCTTGAAGAGAAGAAGAGAGGACCTTGAGCCTTTGTTGGTTAAGGTGTCTGACTGCCCATTCTGTCTTCTAATACATTGGTTCTGTGGTTCTTAATTTGACAAGTACTTGATTTGAATATTTGAATAACTTGCGATCTTAACATTGTAGGGTAATTTGGTGATTTAAATCACCATTTTACCCTCTACTTTTTCCATATTGTTACTTGATTCTACTGATACATTATTTTTGAATGAAATTCTCATTATAAATTGCTTATATTTGTGATTCTATTGTGACCTCTGAGGTTAATTGCTATAATTGCTCCCTGTGTTCGACGTTGGATTTTCTTGACGATCATTCGAACTATAAATTGTATTTGTTCATGCACTATTTCGACTATATTGCAATGAAGTGATTTTAAAATTCCGATTTAGCACGTTAACATTTTGGCAATTTGATCCCTTTGATTACAATTTCTGATGTAGTACTAACTTGATCTATCTATTTTTCTATGATCTGTGTAGGGTATTCATTGGAGGACAATCAGCCGCACATCAAAAACTCCAGAGAAGGGTAATCTCATCTCCCTTTCCATTAAGCCCCTGATTCAGAGAAAAGCTAAAAAAGGAAGAAATCAATTAGGATCAACTTGCATTTTCTACTTAGAATTAATCATCAAGTTTCCTGATTTGATTAGAAAAATCTCGAACCTGATTTTATACACCTATTAGGGATTTAAGACACCTAGGGCTACTCACCTTCTTGATTGAGCCCTAGGTGCCAAATTTGGACAAAAATTGATTGGACCAATTAGAGCCGACATTAGGGTTTCCACTTTAGGGTTGCGTATCACACTTGCTTAAACAAGAATCTACTTCCCCAAATTGTGTGCTTCCTAAGCCTTGGATGAATTTACTTGAATCATAAAATTGGGACCTAACAATCTCAGGACAAATTAGGTGAAGTTGACCCACCTTGTTAGGGTCAACCAATCTTGAAATTAGGTCATCACTCACAAATTCATTCTAAAGTTCAAGTGGAATCCTAAGCACCTCATATAAACTTAAAATTGGTAGACTTAAGAGGTCAAGTTATCCATTCTGGTCTACCTGCATCCACAGTGACAAGGAACGTCGGGTGGGGGAAACCCTGTAACCCGTGGGGATGCTCTACTGTGTAGGGGTCTTTGTGGGACTCTCCCTTCCTGGCTACCTAGGTAATTCTTAAGTGGACAACTTCATGATCTAGAGTTATCATCTACCTCAAACCTCTATAACCATCTAAAAATCTTTAGGTGTCTTGATTGGGTCCATCACACCTTCTGTCCCTCGTCTATTCCATCAGTGTATGTACGGGAGGAGGTCCTTAAGACCACCCTTGAGGCCTCGACTAGTTTTTTACTCTCGTCGAGGCCAAGCCTCGACTTCCTCATTTGTGCAACTACCCGATCACATCAACATCTCTTCCAACTCCTCCACTTCTAAGCTTGAATCTCCAGCCACAACCATGGATCATCCAAAACAACCTAACTTTGAACCACAACAATTCTTTGATTTCAGAGATCGGATCAATGCCTACATCAACCCACCACCGTGTCCTCAAATACGAGATCACTACAATCCCGCTGCGGTGGAGATTGAACCTCAAATCAACATTCCTACAGGAGGACCTGAGGTGGAGCTCAAGCCTAGTATGCTTCACATGACCCCAAAATTTCATGGCTTGAACTCTGAGGATCTTTTCCAACACATTAAGAATATGAAGCATCTGGCCCACACATTTGTGGTAGACTTGCATAAATGAGATGGTTTACTCTTGAAAATCTTCTCCTTCTCTCTAGCTAACAAAGCTGCCAATTGGTTTCAGACATACCCTCACCAGATCAACACAAGGGAAGAACTTCAGACTGCTTCTTACAAAAATTCTATCCCATTGTCCGAACTAATGTAATGCGGCACCAAATCTCGCACTTCTCGCAAGGAGCGAGAGAATCTCTACATGAGGCATGGGATTGTTTTCTGGATCTCATGCGTAAATGCCCCCATCACTGAGTCCCAAAGTAGGAACAAGTCCAATCCTTTTACCACGAGCTCCGTGACAACATCAAGCTTTTCGTCAATGCAACCTGTGGTGGCAGCATCATGGGTTAGCATGAAGACGAGATTTGGGGAATTCTCGAAAATATGTGTGAGAACTCCCTAAACAATGAGTCACTGGGTGAGTGCGATTGGACGTCCACTCGTGCATTGACAAATAATCAGGGGGTACACGAGACCCGAGGCCTTTCCACATCCACTGGCTTGGAGTTGATATCTAGTCAATTGGATAAGGTCTTTATCATTGAGAAGAAGGTGGACGACATCACTCGACATCTACACACGACCACCACTGTACCACAGAGCCCATACTTGCACCCACCTTCAGGTAGGGAGGCTGTACACAACATCTACCACTCATAAGAGAGGGATGCCCATCCACCCCCATCTGATTTTGGTATTGGAGGAAATTCCGAGCCAGCCTACCACAGTTGGGGAAACTCTGAATCCTCGTATCCTGATTTTTCTAGAGTTCCTTAGACCTGTGAGGATCTCCATGCCATCTAGAACAATCCTTCCTCTAATACCTACAACCCTAGATGGCGTAATCATCTCAACTTTGTGTGGTTGGGAAATAACTTGAATTCGAGACCTCAATTCCAATCTCGACCAGAGGCTCCGCATCCATATCAGCTCAATCAGCCTAGACCCAACCAAAATTACCAATCAGGGCCTAACAAGGATGATCAGATGGCCCTGATCCTTCAAACCTTGGTTGACATTCAAAAATAGCACAAAGACGAGATCACAAAGGTTCGTAATTAGCTTGCACGGATGGCGAATTCCCTCCATCTTGTCACACTTCCCTCCCAACCTCTGCCTAATCCAAACAGCATGTTAACCCAAAAACACGTTGTAAACCAAATCCAGGGCCAAGCATGCTATATGTAACTTATCCTAACGACTCATACCTGCGTATTTTCTCCATCCACCTCAGCTGAGCCAAAACACACAATGACTTACCCAACCCCACTTCCACATCAACAGCAATGAACAACTTTCTCTCCACCTCCACACCATGATTGTGCTATGATCAATGCTATAGGTAGAGAATAGAAACCCATCCCCAAAGATAGCCAATCAATTCCCCTATCCCAGGTCATATTCCACCTCCACACTAGAGGATTGTCAGAAATGGATATAATGGGACCTTTGAGGAACGCACAAGTCACTATTCCACTACTTGATATCCTCACTCTCAATCCAACCTCACCTGATTTATCCAAAAAAGAGGTAGAAGAACCAACACAAAGGAAGGTAGTACTGTCTGAAAATGTAAGTGCCATAATCCAAAATAATCTACCTCCTAAGAAATCTGATCCAGGCACCCCGCTAATCCCCTGCAAGATTCGTGACACAAATTTCAAGCAGGCTGTATTGGACCTTGGCGCTTCAGTCAACCTCATCCCTACCATCCTATTTGAAAAATTATGGATCGGACAACTAAAACCTGCTCATGTCACTTTGCAACTAGCTGATCGAACCCTAATCACACTGATTGGGATGGTAGAGGATGTGGTAAGTAGAGTTAAGGATTTCAGCTACCTAGCTAATTTCCTAATTCTCGACATGGATACGCCACAACAGATACAGGATATGCCCGTGATTTTGGGAAGACTATTCTTGGCTACCGCAGGAGCCATAATCAATTGTGAAACATGGCATATGACAATTACCTCAGGAGATCAATGTGCTGAGATTAATATTTTCGAGGCAACAAAAGGGAAATGCTCGGCAGAACAACTAGGTTTCATCCAAGACCTCATGACCATATCCTTAGTAGAAAACCTATAGCCAGAATTAGAAACTTTTCACATCTTAGATGATCCTGACTTGACCGAGCACAATGACAGAAGTATAGTGGAGGCTTTCACCTTTGACCTTGAAGACTTACCCCAGGAATTCGGGAAACATGGTGACATACCAGATTCAGATCCTATGGACATGGAGACATTTCATTTTAAGGACCTCCAGGAATCAAGATTGATAGACATTGAGAGTGACCTACACCCAAATTATGAATGCTTTACAGAATCGAAGTTAGACAATCCGAAAGGAACTCTCCAAGCATTCATTTTCGATTGGGATGAGAATTATGGAGAGGAATCATTAGAGGAACCAATCTTCGAGTCATTTCTTGCAGAGACAATCTCACATTCAAATGAAAAGAATCAAAATGACTCATTGAGTATCGACTTAATAGGCCAGAATGCACGAGAGGAGCCACACATCTGGGATACTAGATCCTTCTCTATTGAGTCCTGGACTCATGACAAACCTATTTTAAAAATCCCATGACCAATACACCTTCCGAATGATTCCCCCACAAGATTTCAAGAAAGATCATCCAGAAACGAATCAACTTGACCCATATCAGAGAGATCCTAGAGTGACTCTTCACCATGCTTTAATACTTATCTATGGCCATCAGATTCTCAACCATTAGATCACTCATGCACCTAATCACATCTCCCTGAGCTTATTATGCTCAGCTGATGGCGTTAAACTTAGCACTTAATGGGAGGCAACCTGTTATCTTTTTGAAAAACTTGAAATCCTTTTGACATAACTCTTTACTGAACTCATATTGCACTTTAGGGTTCTTCCATTAGAATAGCTGACTCCACCTCTGGTACATGTAGCAAAGCTTGAAATTGTCCGCAACAGTCACCCTGACTCGTTCACCCACTCGTTGACCCTGTACTAATGTACGATCTATGCTGAACTCGAACCTACCTAATTTACAATGAGAACATTGCAAATCGTAGGCATGGGGGGTATTAAAGTGCAAAACGTCGTGAAAATCAAATCACAAAAGGATTTCGTAAAACAAAATGGAGGTTTAGGAAAAAGAAGGTCCTTTTGAGAGAAAAATTAGAAAAAGGAGGGAGGAAAATTAAACAGAAAAGAAAGGAGTAAAAAGATAAAGAAAGAAATTGAGTCCCTTCAAAATGATATGGAACTGACCTAACTTCTAGGTTGGATCAAATGATGAATTAAAACCTGGAAGGCTAAAACTTAAGGGATTAGTGGCAAATACCGACCTTAGGCCTCTTGGATCTGTCCTGAGATTTAAACACTCACATACTTGTCAAGATCCGGATTAGTCCTCAAGAGGTTGAGGAAAATGCAAAGCTTATGTATTAGGTCTAAAGGCTTAGGGATTATTCAGCCCCATTAACTAACCTCTAGTTGCCAGGACTTGGTAACTTAAGCACCCTAAATCACACACTGTCTAGTTCAGTGCGCTTAAATATGAAATCATGCCAAAAAAGCATTTATGCTATTTTGAAAACGGTCCTAAGATCTAGATTAGGAGTGGCTCGAAAACACAAGTTGATTTGGACGAGTCCCCAGCGTAGAGAGGTGGGAAATTTCCCCCAAAGATGCCCAATAACATACCCTCTCCTCGGTGCTTGTCTCCTAGGATATCTAAATATCCTACCAGGGGCACGTAAGCACCTTGTTCTGGTTCAGTTGCCATGGGCGGTATTATCACAAAATGTCGATTGCCAGGGTCAAGATTCTGCTACAGAACGCCATGGGCGGCACTATCCTGAAGTGTTGAAAGCCAGGGTTCTGGGGGTTGCCATGGGCAGTGCTATCTCGAAGCATCGATTGCTAGAGACCCTACCACGATTGATGGTAGGGATAAGGAATCTGATACAGAACGTGTTTAGAGCCAATCTGAGATTGGATCTAAGGAAAAATATAATAAAAAGATAAAGAGAGAGAAGCTCTCCATAAATGAAAATCTTATTGTATCCCTCTTACGAAAAAATGCACTAGTAAATTAAACCTGGGCTAACCATGCTAGAAGCATGAGTGCTTTAACTGCTAGGTCCAACGAACCTTAGGATAGTTCCTACAACCCTTAGAAACCATCGCGGTAGACTGAGGCGAAAGATGGTCAGGTCTGCATCTAGGATGGTACTTGAGTACCTCTAGGCCTATTGTTGGTATTAAGATTTGATTCCTAGAGATGTGGTTTAGTAGGGAATCTTGACGGTTACATTCGACCTAGATAACTCGTTTGATTCATAAGGTTTTGCTAAGGGACTAGAAAAAGCTAGACATGGGGGTATGATGGGAACACCATCATGAGCCATAACTAGCTCAATTTGGTTTGATAAAGTTGACAAAAGCTCCTACATAACCATTAGAGGGTCATATAAGCATAATGTTCTGTTTTGAGAAGAAGATAAGAAACTAGGGTTATTTCTGCAATTTTAACTACATTTCACAAATACAAAATAACCATAGGGAATTCTAAGGATTAATTAATGGTCAAATGGTTATTAATGTCCAATAAGAGAGTCCATGCGGATAGAAATGGGTTTTCATGCATCTCGAGAATTAATGGACATTTGAAATCCTAAAAACAAACCTACTTAATTAATTAAGGTTCTGATTAGGATAAAATTCACCTAAACCCTATAAAATTCATAGAAAAATATTCTATGGGGTTTGGATTTGACCATCAGAACTTATTTTGGCCTGGAACAAAGTCACAGACAGAAAGTTACCCTAATTTGGGCTTCTACGTAATTTACCCAGCCAAACTTGGCCAAAACCTAAATATGACTTTACCATTAGATTCCTTGGGTCAAAATTAGGTTTATACCAAAATTTGGACCCAATCTGAGATCATTTTGACCTAGTTTGCATTTTGGTTTAAGTTTAACTCTTATTCTCTCAAATAGCCCCTCAACTTTTGAAATATTTACAAAATGCCCCCTAACTTTTTCATCTTCTTTGCGAAGAAGTCCTTGTCGCCATTGGAGGTCAACCGACCTCTAGGCGAGCTTTGACCGAGTAGAATCCTACTCAAACTTCAATCAAATCCCACCAAATTTGGTGGGATTGATGTTCACACCTAGGGAAACCTATTGGGATCAATCTCGACGCCTAACTCCCTCTAATTCGTGCGTGCGAAACCACAAAGTTAGTGGGGTTCTTCTTGAATCCCAAGCAAGCTAAGAATCTTGTTTCCCATTCTCCAAGCTCTCCTAAGCCCTATAAAATAACCCCCATGACATTCCTCACCTCCTTAGCGAGTTTTTGGGCCATAAACATCTTCTTTTCCTCCACCTCCGACCTGCTCTAACTCGTCTCCGGTGACCACCTTTCTCCGTTCACTTCATCGGCCGCCACGTACAATAGGCAGCTGATTCTTCTTCGTTGTTTCAAATCACACCTCACCATAGCTGCGCAGTGGCCTCCAACCTCCTCCTTGTCGTTGTTCCCTCTCCGGAGCTTTCATCTTCTCTGACGTCAGCCCATCACAGTCAGCGCTTCCTCCACTTCCTCCTCACTCGTTTGTTACTCTCGTCAATGCCTTAGCTTCTACTAATCATCACAATAACTCCAGACACCTCCTCCAACTACAGTCGTGACCACTTCACCGTCGTCTTCCACCTCGTCGACATACCTCCGGCGAGCTTGCGCGCTCACTCTACTCCACCTAACCACCTGCCACCGGTCCCAAAAGCTTCGCCACATCCATGCGAGCAAAATCCCTCGAGAAATTGAGGGGATTGCTTGCCATAACCATCCACCGAACACCTCCACGACCTTTGACCTTCACCGCCTTCGCTACACTCACACATACACTTCCACAGCATGCCACCACCACCACCACCTTCGCCGAATCTGTGCGCATCTCTTGAGTGCTTCTGATGTGTCCCTTAGGCCATTTTCTTCATTTTAGGTACTCGACCTCTACCACCATTAACGAGCTCCTTCAAGAGATCTCGTCGCCATGTTCTTGCTACATCAGGACCAGGCCATTGCCCCAGGTGACGCAGAACTATCCTAGGAAGAGACCCAAGTTTTCAATTGGGAGCTGTAACGACCCGGTTCCCGAGTCCCTACGAGACACGAGAACCGGACCGACTCGACTAATCCCAAGACCTAGTCGTCCAACGAGGAAGTAACCAAAAGACAGTAAAATAAACCACATTCAGCATGAATATAACTAATAGTAAGAAAGTACAGCAGTAAGGAAAGAAACTACTACAGTAGGTACCACCACAACAGTAAAACAGCATGTATCACATAACAAGAACTGCAGGTAAAGAAGGTACAGCGGAAACAAAAACTACTCACTAGAACAGAAACAAAAGGGGTACAAAAGCTGTGGTAACTCTACTGGACCCTACTCGGCCCAGCGTCCTCTGCAGCCGCCGACCCTGGCTGCTCAACACCTGGTCCTGAAAAAGGTAACGAGTGTAACACGTCAGCAAAACACTGAGTAGAGTGGCAAACTAACTAAAGGCAACAGTAGAGTGTACAGTAGCTGTTATATTCTATTACTTCCTTTATTCACATCTTTCAATTTTTCTCACTATTTCATTTATTTCTCAGATCCTTTACTTGATCTCGAATGTCCTCGTGGGAACGATCTTGATTGCAGTCTTTTCCAAAAGTAGAAGTAGCACGTGGTGCTCTCCTGGCCGGGAGAGTCCCCCGTGGTGATCCTACCCTCAGTCAACCACCCCAAGGTCACTGACAGACGTAACGGTGACTACGGCACGCGCGATAAACGCACAGGTAGCTAGCCCACACTGGCACGCGGTCAGTCGTTTCCGTTAACGGGTGCGCCCAAAGCACAGCACGGAACCAGGGCAGAACCCTCTCAGTAACAGGGGTCCAACCCCTCCACAGTAACCAAACCGGGGCCTTGCCCCTCCACAGTCCGCGCACCCTCGCCTGACTACCCTGGTTTGCCCTAGTGGGCCTAACAAGTCGGTGAAGGAGGCTAGCAGAACCCCGGGGCCCGTGGGGTAGCTAGTACTCTCCTAACACTACTAGCTCTCCTCGGTACTACGTACACGAGGGCCAACAAGTCGGTACAGAGCGGCCAATCCTAACCCCGGGTCCCTGGGGCGGCTGGACCCACTCTGCACTAAACAGGTACAGGTACTTCCCTTGGTACTGTGTACCCAAGAGACAGTTCAAACTACATCTCAGTTCCATTCCTTTTTCTTTCCAGGAGTTCCACTCCTAATTCCCCGTAGGATTCCAGCTCTTTATCTCAGAACATCATATGTTTCACTTCCCAGATTCACGTTCTCAAAATCCATGATCTCAAACATGTTTCTTTATTCATAATAGGCAGCTGTTAATTAAATTTACAGGCAGCTTTATATATTCCTTTCCGTTTTTCCAAGACTGCAGTAATATACATTCCACTAGTTTTTCCATCCTAGGATTCATGCCATATCCTAGGATCTATCATACAATCTAGTTTTCCGGCCCTAGGATTCATGCAACACCTAGGAGCTATCATTCCATATATTTCTCATTCCTAGGATTCATGCAATGCCCTAGGTTCTAGTTATGGTTCCATACTTTAACAGATTTTATTAATACTTAAAGCCACTCTACCAGGTACAACGGGAGTAATGGGGGCGTGATCGGGAATCCCGCGCACCTCCGCGACTCTCAAGACTGCAACCGAACGAGGTCCTATCACAAGGATCAAACACAAGGAGTGTCTCAAAATAGTGTATAGCTACTATAGACGAGTAGAGGAATTAATTCTGAAAAGAACGCAACTCGAATCGCGGAAAACGGAGCCCAAACGGGCCCTAAACGGGTCGAAAAAGACGATACTGTGCAAAATCAGACGTCTGGAACTCCTTCCAGACGTCTTAAACGGTGGATCAGAGAATTACCTGTTCAGCTTGGTTCCCCGGACATCCAGAAGTCTGCAGGGACGTCTTTCCTATACCCCAGACGTCCGATGGTCCACACGGACGTCTGTAGATCACTCCCGCCGTCTGGTACAACTTCCAGACGTCTGATTCGCAAAGGATGGCGAATCAGCGAACCTGCGCACAGCCAACCCCCCTCCCTCAGTACGGTCAGTCGACAAGAAGGAAGAAGAAAGCGGAAACTCACCTTTCAGACGTCTGTATGATCTTACAGACGTCGACCTTGCCGTCTGGCTATCAACCCAGACGTCTGATTCTGGAAATTTTTCCAGAATCAGAACCCTGCTCGGCCTCCGCTCGCGACGCCGCCCGCGTCGCACCTCGCGCGTCTGCTGCTCAGCCCGCAGCAGGTCCCTCTCCACGTCGCTCCACGCCCCCTGCGCCCTCCGTCGGCCGGCCAAGCCGCTCCGGCGAGCTCGCCCTCACGGCCGAGCCCCGCCCTCGCACGCCGCACCTCCTCCGCGCTCACTGCGGCTGCCGCTGCCGCTGCCGCCCTCGCGTCCGCTCGCTCTCGCGCACAGGAAGGAGAAGAAGGAGGAGACGGTGGAGACGGGAGGGGAGGCGCGCCCTTTTAAGGCCGCGCGAGGAGGAGAGAGAAGGTGGTCGCAGCGCGCCTGCAGCCGCAGAGAGAGAGAGAGGAATCGCAGGTCTGCGCGCACAGGCACGTAGACGAATCTCCCGTGCGAACATAACTGTTCTCCAGACGTCTGTAAACGATCCCGGATGTTTGGTCAGACGTCTGGATGTGATCCCAGACGTCTGGTCCGATGTCTGGGCCACCTCCCAGACGTCTTAAAAGGCGTCTGGGGCACGCGATCGTTACAATATAACAAACTCAAAGGAAGTTTCGTCCCCGAAACTTGCGCCAACTAGGGTGCGGGAAAAAGATGTCCAAATAACCATAACAAACTCAAAGAGGACCGAAGCCGGTCCGAAAAGACGTACCCGCGAAAAGCTCCGGGTACCGCTCCCGCATTTCCGCCTCAGGCTCCCAGGTAGCCTCCTCGTACCGCTGGCTCCTCCACAAAACCTTTACCAGGGGTACTTGCTTTCGTCTCAACCTGCGGACAGCTCGGTCTAGGATCTGCACTGGCCGCTCGGGGTAGGTCAGGTCGTCGCTCACCTCGACGCTCTCGTGACTCAGTACGTGGCTGGGATCGGCTACGTACTTCCTGAGGTTGGACACGTGGAACACGTCGGTCTCCCTGATCCTCAACTGGTGGTATCCAGACCTCAAGTCGATCTTGGAAAACACTGTGGCACCCCGCAACTGGTCAAACAAATCGTCGATCCTCGGCAGCGGATATCTGTTCTTGATGGTGACCCTATTCAGCTGTCGGTAGTCCACACAAAGGCGTAGGGTCCCATCCTTCTTCTTCACAAACAGTACCGGGGCTCCCCAGGGAGACGCACTGGGCCTCACGAAACCTTTCTCCAAAAGGTCCTGCAACTGAGACTTGAGCTCTCGCAGCTCAAGCGGTGCCATCCTGTATGGCGCGGTGGAGATGGGGCTGGTCCCTGGTACTAGTGAGATCTCAAACTCGACCTCACGCTCGGGCGGTAGTCCTGGTAACTCGTCTGGAAACACGTCGGGGTACTCTCTGACCACCGGGATGCTCTGGAAGTCTGCCACGGGGCTGTGCTCTGCCACCACACAAGCTAGGAAGCCCTCACACCCCTGGCTCAAAAGTCTCGCCGCCCGAAGTGCCGAAATGCACCTGAAACCTCCGTCCACTGGCTGCCCGTGAAACTCGAAGGAAGGCAACTCTGGAATGGAGAAGACAATCTTCCTCTCAAAACAGTCTACCAAGGCGTGGTAAGCGGACAGCCAATCCATCCCCAGAATCACTCCAAAGTCCTCCATCTGTATCATAATCAGGTCAGCTGGCAGGCTGTGTCCCCCGATGCTGACCCCGCAACCCGTGTACACCTCCTCAGCTACAAACAGCTGACCACTCGTACCTCTGATTACGAACGGATTCTCTAACAGTGTATAATCCTGGTCCAAACTAACTGCGAAACTGGCTGCGACAAACGAGTGCGTAGCGCCGGAATCGAAAAGCGTGTAAACGAGTCTGCCAGAAACTGAAACCATACCTGCTACCACGGATCCCGATGCTCTGGCGTCCCTGTGTGTTAGGGCGTTGATACGCCCCTCAGCTCTAGGTGCGGATGAAGCAGCCACACTCTGCGTCGGACGGGTAGGTGGTGGCCGGTACCCTCCTCGCGACTGCCGTCCTCCTCCTCGTGCCTGGGGACCGCGGCCTCCTGCACGCCCTCCAGTGCTCTGCACGGGAAATATCTGCTGACCTCCTGCCCTAGATGGGCAGTCCCTCCTGACGTGGCCCGGCTGGCCACACTGGTAGCAGAGGGGAAACCGACTCCCGCCCTCAGTGAGTCCCTGCTATCGGCTAGGCGGGGGTCCGGTACTGGCGACTGGCCCCTGTCGAGGGCCCCCAAAGGCCACTGATGGCCCTGCACAACGTGACGGCTCTCCTGCAGACGCCACGTGTCTCCGTTGAGTTCTCCTAACACGCCTGGTGTGGCGGCGGAAATCTCGTTCCACCACTAACTCCCCTGTCGTACGCTCGGAAGGGGGAGGGGGTGGCGACGTGGGTGGAAGCTGAAATTCTTCTCGAACCACCTCTCGAATCAGTTGGACGAGGTCCCGAGACGGTATACTCAGGAGAAAAGGAGGGGTAGTATGTATTCCAAGCCCGACACATCTGTCAACCGGGCCCTGACCTCGGCCGCGCCTGCGGCCCACCCTCCTAGCTCCACGACGCGGCATCTCCTACAATGGAGATGCGAAACAAAATGGAAACGTCAAAACAGACGGTACCTAACAAAACTTCTAAGAGCTCATGTCAAGAGATATGTTGTGGTGGCTACTCTAGCTATAAACATGTGAATTGGTTATTTTCCAGTCAGTTGATTCACTTCTCGGGACGACCTTGCTCTGATACCATCTTGTAACGACCCGGTTCCCGAGTCCCTACGAGACACGAGAACCGGACCGACTCGACTAATCCCAAGACCTAGTCGTCCAACGAGGAAGTAACCAAAAGACAGTAAAATAAACCACATTCAGCATGAATATAACTAACAGTAAGAAAGTACAGCAGTAAGGAAAGAAACTACTACAGTAGGTACCACCACAACAGTAAAACAGCATGTATCATATAACAAGAACTGCAGGTAAAGAAGGTACAGCGGAAACAAAAACTACTCACTAGAATAGAAACAAAAGGGGTACAAAAGCTGTGGTAACTCTACTGGACCCTACTCGGCCCAGCGTCCTCTGCAGCCGTCGACCCTGGCTGCTCAACACCTGGTCCTGAAAAAGGTAAAGAGTGTAACACGTCAGCAAAACGCTGAGTAGAGTGGCAAACTAACTAAAGGCAACAGTAGAGTGTACAGTAGCTGTTATATTCTATTACTTCCTTTATTCACATCTTTCAATTTTTCTCACTATTTCATTTATTTCTCAGATCCTTTACTTGATCTCGAATGTCCTCGTGGGAACGATCTTGATTGCAGTCTTTTCCAAAAGTAGAAGTAGCACGTGGTGCTCTCCTGGCCGGGAGAGTCCCCCGTGGTGATCCTACCCTCAGTCAACCACCCCAAGGTCACTGACAGACGTAACGGTGACTACGGCACGCACGATAAACGCACAGGTAGCTAGCCCGCACTGGCACGCGGTCAGTCGTTTCCGTTAACGGGTGCGCCCAAAGCACAGTACGGAACCAGGGTAGAGCCCTCTCAGTAACAGGGGTCCAACCCCTCCACAGTAACCAAACCGGGGCCTTGCCCCTCCACAGTCCGCGCACCCTCGCCTGACTACCCTGGTTTGCCTTAGTGGGCCTAACAAGTCGGTGAAGGAGGCTAGCAGAACCCCGGGGCCTGTGGGGTAGCTAGTACTCTCCTAACACTACTAGCTCTCCTCGGTACTACGAACACGAGGGCCAACAAGTCGGTACAGAGTGGCCAATCCTAACCCCGGGTCCCTGGGGAGGCTGGCCCCACTCTGCACTAAACAGGTACAGGTACTTCCCTTGGTACTGCGTACCCAAGAGACAGTTCAAACTACATCTCAGTTCCATTCCTTTTTCTTTCCAGGAGTTCCACTCCTAATTCCCCGTAGGGTTCCAGCTCTTTATCTTAGAACATCATATGTTTCACTTCCCAGATTCACGTTCTCAAAATCCATGATCTCAAACATGTTTCTTTATTCATAACAGGCAGCTGTTAATTAAATTTACAGGCAGCTTTATATATTCCTTTCCGTTTTTCCAAGACTGCAGTAATATACATTCCACTAGTTTTTCCATCCTAGGATTCATGCCATATCCTAGGATCTATCATACAATCTAGTTTTCTGGCCCTAGGATTCATGCAACACCTAGGAGCTATCATTCCATATATTTCTCATTCCTAGGATTCATGCAATGCCCTAGGTTCTAGTTATGGTTCCATACTTTAACAGATTTTATTAATACTTAAAGCCACTCTACCAGGTACAACGGGAGTAATGGGGGAGTGATCGGGAATCCTGCGCTCCTCCACGACTCTCAAGACTGCAACCGAACGAGGTCCTATCACAAGGATCAAACACAAGGAGTGTCTCAAAATAGTGTATAGCTACTGTAGACGAGTAGAGGAATTAATTCTGAAAAGAACGCAACTCGAATCGCGGAAAACGGAGCCCAAACGGGCCCTAAACGGGTCGAAAAAGACGATACTGTGCAAAATCAGACGTCTGGAACTCCTTCCAGACGTCTTAAACGGTGGATCAGAGAATTACCTGTTCAGCTTGGTTCCCCAGATGTCCAGAAGTCTGCAGGGACGTCTTTCCTATACCCCAGACGTCCGATGGTCGACACGGACGTCTGTAGATCACTCCCGCCGTCTGGTACAACTTCCAGACGTCTGATTCGCAAAGGATGGCGAATCAGCGAACCTGCGCACAGCCAACCCCCCTCCCTCAGTACGGTCAGTCGACAAGAAGGAAGAAGAAAGCGGAAACTCACCTTTCAGACGTCTGTATGATCTTACAGACGTCGACCTTGCCGTCTGGCTATCAACCCAGACGTCTGATTCTGGAAATTTTTCCAGAATCAGAACCCTGCTCGGCCTCCGCTCGCGACGCCGCCCGCGTCGCACCTCGCGCGTCTGCTGCTCAGCCCGCAGCAGGTCCCTCTCCGCGTCGCTCCACGCCCCCTGCGCCCTCCGCCGGCCGGCCAAGCCGCTCCGGCGAGCTCGCCCTCACGGCCGAGCCCCGCCCTCACACGCCGCACCTCCTCCGCGCTCACTGCGGCTGCCGCTGCCGCTGCCGCCCTCGCGTCCGCTCGCTCTCGCGCACAGGAAGGAGAAGGAGGAGACGGTGGAGACGGGAGGGGTGGCGCGCCCTTTTAAGGCCGCGCGAGGAGGAGAGAGAAGGTGGTCGCAGCGCGCCTGCAGCCGCAGAGAGAGAGAGAGAGGAATCGCATGTCTGCGCGCACAGGCGCGCAGACGAATCTCCCGTGCGAACATAACTGTTCTCCAGACGTCTGTAAACGATCCCGGACGTCTGGTCAGACGTCTGGATGTGATCCCAGACGTCTGGTCCGACGTCTGGGCCATCTCCCAGACGTCTTAAAAGGCGTCTGGGGCACGCGATCGTTACAGGAGCTATCCCAGGAAGAGACCCAAGTTTTCAATTGGGAGCTTCGAGAGCTCCTTCACCCTCAATTGGACAGATCTGCAAGTAGCTGCTCACACGCAGAAGACAAGGGACAAGATAGTCCCACATTGGGGACGTAAGAGCTGATTGCATGACATAAATTGATTTTGTGTTCATTCTCCTTCGCCCAGTACACCGGGGGTCGGGTCCCCTCTCACGCGCCTCCTCGCACTCACTCCTCACCTGCTACACCATGCAGGTGGGTCTGGTCCCTGGTCCGATTACCCGATTAGTCGGGTTTGAGAGAAAGAAGAGAAAGGGAAAGAGAGAGAGTGGGGGGGTTTTGTCCTAGGCTATACCCTCTCTACACTTAGTCCCTGGGAGGCCCTTCATGCCTCTATGATGTGCCTCTCCATGAGGCTTGAAGAGAAGAAGAGAAGACCTTGAGCCTCTACTTGTTAAGGCATCTGATTGCCCATTCTGTCGTCTGTTACATTGGTTCTGTGGTTCTTAATTTGATGTGTACTTGATTCGAATGTTTGAATAACTTGTGATCTTAACATTGTAGGATAATTTTGTGATTTAAATCACCATTTTATCCTCTACATTTTGCATATTGTTACTTGATTCTACTGATACATCATTTTTGAATGAAATTATCATTATAAATTGCTTATATTTGTGATTCTATTAAGATCTCTAAGGTTAATTGCTATAATTACTCCCTGCGTTCGACCTCTGATTTTCTTGACGATCATTCGAACTATAAATTATATTTGTTCACACACTATTTCGGCTATATTGCAATGAAGTGATTTTAAAATTTTGATTTAGCACGCTAACACATTGCCCCCTGGCCATTAATCTTCCTCGGACTTCATATGATGCTACGGGATTCTGATCTAGACGATTTCAGAGGTGTTAGACTCCGATCGTAGTCCTGATCAGATCCGTAAGGTTAGATCGTCAATCCAAGGCCTTGAAATAAATCTCCTTCCCTCCTGGCCATAAAAAGGATGCAATTAACCTAAAATATACACAACTACTCTAGATGCAGAATGTTGCATGCTATGCAATATTGATAGTAGAGAATGCATATCTAAGCCTAGAAACATGCATAAAGAGGCATTTTAACTTAAATGGATGTGTCTACATCAGCGATCAAGAGGAGCGATCTCCATGCATCCTCAGTTGCATGATCTCGATCCGACGGCTCTCCTCCAACCACGCCTCAGTAGCTGTGCAAGCACGCGAGTGCAAGAGCACTAGTGGTGGTGTGCACGAGCTTCAGCAACGTTTAGGGTGGATCTTCAGTGACATCTTTAGATGTCACTAAATGTCCCATGCACGAATTGTCTTCTCTCCAGTATAAAAGGACTCCTACCCCTCCCATTCTTCCTCATCTCTCCCTTTCTCTCTCTCACCTCCTCCAAGGCTCTAAAGAGAGCTTGTCCCAAGCCCGAGATGCTCCTCCAGAGTAGAAAACAAAGATTTTTCCTACCTCTCATCCCCCTTCGTGGAGTATCCCGTGGCTGTCCTCTTACCACTTCAGGAAGTAGATCCTTACCGAGACGTCGTCCCGCCTCGTCCTCCATCCTCCTTCGTTTAGCTTCCCTCCACCTTCATCCGAGGCACTGCTAGAGCGAATCATCCTCCAAGCAGCCATCAAGGGGGATTCTTCTCATCTTTCTCTCTCTTTTACCGCTTTCTAATGAAGTTGTAATTTCTTCTTTGATTATCTATAGTAAACTTTGGTTTGCTAAATATTGATATTTTGTCTCTCTCTCTCTCTCTTATTTTGCAAGTAGATTAGTTAGATATTATCGACCTAATCTCTTGCCTTATAAAATACCAAAAGAATCTCAAAAGATAAAAATAAAAACATGAAATAAAGTCGTAGCACGGATTTCACAAAATCAAACGTTCACCTCCCTGTGTTCGACCTGGCGCTCATCTTGAGTTTTCGTATAAATTTTATTTCGTAGCTATTTTTGCGACTACGATGATGAGTTTTTTGAAACCCTGATTTTCACTTAGGAAAACACACTCACCAACCTCCCCTAGCCTTAGGACAACCCTAGATACCTTCCCAAACCTCAGCCACCCTTAGATTAGGTCACCTTAGCCTAGGAAACAGCAAAACCCATCTTCTAGCCCATTCCTGGACGTCCAGGTAGGATGCTGGACGTCCAGAACCTTTAAACACCACCCACAAAAACTAGAACCCAATCTGATGGAAAATTGCATGTCCTAACAAGGTGTTGACGTCCAATTTCTACAGAAATCCAAGACAGAACCTCAACTTCACCCTGACTCAACATTAGACATCCAGACTAGAGACATAGACTTCTAATTTTGAAGTATAAGTCATCTGATCACTAAATCAAACATTAGGAACCCCTCTCCAGTTACTATTTTTGAAATCAAGCCTAGATCTTGATTTCTTATGACCCTAAACCCAATCCTACATCCTAGGGAACCTAAATTAAGGTATCGTAAGCCTAGTACACTACCATAAGACCCTCCTGAGAACCTAATTAGGTTCTCACTAAACCCAATTGACTTGGATCTAAGTCAATCACACTTCACCTAGTCAATTGGATTCATAGAGTCCAATTGAGCTCAAACCTCAACCAACACAAGTCTAATTGGACTCAGTGAGAGTCCAATTGACTCAAGCCTGACCTAATTGGGAACTTTCTCTCTAAATTACACACACATTGACCCAATTAAACTTGGTTAAGTTTAATTGGATCAATCACTTAGTAATAGGTTAGACATACACC
Organism: Thalassia testudinum; assembly: GCA_037157565.1. NCBI lineage: Eukaryota > Viridiplantae > Streptophyta > Magnoliopsida > Alismatales > Hydrocharitaceae > Thalassia > Thalassia testudinum. Next base: position 52,295,785 of record JAZHRO010000025.1, on the reverse strand, counting down.
TATTTTTAGACATCCTAAACCAACCAACATAGAAGTGGACCTAGGTGGTCCACTTGACCACCTATTGACACGCCTACATATTCACACACACATGCACTCACCTAGCTACCAACTCTAAAGAAGACTCTAAAATGGCCATACATGGTCATTCTTAGATCCATAAAAAGTGGATCTAAGATGACTAAATATAGCCCTCTTGGCCGGCCACTCTAGAGAAGTCTAGAGACTTCTCTTGAGAGCACCTTGGTCGTCCAAGAGTCTACATAAGAATCCCCTTGGACGGCCAAGAGACCCCATCTAGATCTTGGATGCCACCTCCATTTTCACACTCTCTCCACGAGCTCCACCATCATCTCCACTCCACCATTGAACGTTCAAGAGCTAGAGCACCTCCACCACCTTCTCAAGAGGCCAGCCTACACACCTTGGCCATCTCTCTTTGTTGATTGGGCTTTTATGTCAATGTTAGGGAAATGTGTTGTAGTATAACTGACAAATCGCTCTTCAACAAATAAAATTTATAACTCAAATATATAAATGAAGTCCGAGGTCGAACACAGGGAGAAAATATGAATTCACATGCTAATCTCAATCAAAATATAAATGAGTATAGAAATAAGCCAAGAATAATGATATTTCAATGAATAATTACTACTCAAATCCAGTATTCAATATGAACATGAGTATATCAAGAGTTAACTATGACAAAAAGACACCTAGAACAAAATAATGGTGATTTAAATCACCAATTATTAGTCTAAGCACATATATATCAACTACTCTGAATATGAAATAAATGAACAGTGATCAGACATCTGATTTATCAAGTCAGACGACTTAAATGTCTCCTACTACTATGTTTTTCTTCTGATCTTCTCTTCTTCTTCTTTAGCCTCTTCTTAGCTTCTTCTCTTACTTCCTTTCCTTTCCTTCTTCACATCTCTTCTTCTTCTGACTTTCTTCCTTAGCCTTTCCTCTTCTCTTCTGCCTTTATCTCCTTCTCACGCCTCTTCTTCTTTCAAGCTCTTACAACTAAGTGTTGGACATGGTTAAGCATCAGAGAGCAAAACCCACCCTCCCTGCTCTCTCTCTCTTTCCTTCCTCCTCTCTTCTCTCTTAGAAATATGGACCTTAGTCAAGTATTTAGGTATGCGTAATCGGGTCCAGGGCTATGTGCGTGGGGTTGCAGTCGAGGAGTGTATAGGTGTAGGCTGGTTGGGTCGAGTGTGGGTGTGAGGGACCTCACCCCATGTGTTCTTGAGGAACTAAGGCCATATCAGAAATTCAATATATGCATGGCTAATCACTCATCTCTTAATGATGTGGGACTAAACCCACATCCTTTTCCTTACTGAGGAAGATGCATTCAATTAGTGTAGCTGTTGAACTGAGGTCCTCAATTGAAGACTTGAAGCTTGACCTAGGCCTTGTCCGCAGCTCCTGGAGGTGTCACCTGGGACTCGCGTGGCTAGAACATAGCTCCAAGCTTCTTGGATCTTCTTTGTTAATGGCGGCAAAGGGCGAAATCTAAAAAACACACAAACAGCCTCACAGCCACATTAAACTTGCTCAGGAGGTTCGCCGTGGTGTGGTAACTGTGGTGGCGATGGTTGTGTGGTGCGAGAGCGTGTGTGGAGGTCGGTCGGTGACGGAGAAGGACGTGCAACAGTGGATTGGTCAATGGGTGTTTGGAGGGGTGAATAGCTCTAAATAGGAGAGGGAATTGGTTCGAGTGGATGAGGCGGAGGTGTAGGACATGTTGGCGAGTTGATTGGTGGATTGTGGAGCTGGGGCGGACTTCCCAGAGGGGTAGCCGAAGTAGAGAGAGATGATGGTGTGCAGTTAAGTCGAGGGGATATTTTTGGGTTTTGAGTAGTTGAGACTAACCTAAAGATTTAACTAACCTAACTACCTAATCTATTTGGATGAAGGGGGTAGAGTCTGCGTTGATTTTGGGAGGTCGGCGACAACGAAGATGAACTCTCCGGAGGGGGACGATGGTGAGGAAAGAGGTCAGGGACGACAGGGATTTGGTCGGCCACCATCGGAGGAAGGAGGGGAGGATAGCTGTGCCTCCAATTTTACGGTTGGGGGTGCTAACAAAGGAGAACGAGGAGGACCACCGGAGCTTGTTTAGAGAGGGGTCGGAGATAAGGAAGAAGAAGAGATTTTGGCCCCAAACCTTGCTAAGGAGGTAAGGAACATGATTAGGGTTCTTTTATAGGCTCTAAGGAGGAGTTCCAAGCTTGGAAACAAGCTTGCGAACTTAGGACTCACGCACAAAAAATGATACCAAATCTTTCATACATTCGCATGAGAGATTGGAAAAGATTTGGGGTCCAAGGCCAGGTTTAATTAAAAGAGAATTCCTCAAGGAATCTCTGGTTCAAATTTGGGATTGATTGATTGAGAAATGAGCGAGAAAATCTCACTTGAATCTCGTTGGTGAGTTGCAGCTATTCCTAATTGCGGCAGGGACCTATTTGTGAAAGTGATGACAAAGTTGGGGGTTTATTTGCAATGAATTTTGAAATTTAGGGGTTTAAGTGAGAGAAGAAGAATCAGATTGGACCAAAATGCAAACTAGGTCAAGATGATCTTTGATTGGGCCCAAATTTTGGTACAAACCTAATTTGGACCCAAGAAATCTAATGGTGAAGTTGGATTTTGGTTTGACCAAGTTTAATTGAGTAATTTATTGAAAAATCTAAATTAGGGCAATTATTTGTCTGAGACTCTGTTTTTGGTCAAATGTGTTCCAATGGTAAAGAATGCATACCAATCCTTAGAGAATATTTTTCTATGATTTTTAGAAGGTTTAGGTGAATTTTATTCTGACTGAAATCTCAGTTAATTAAGCAGGTCTACTTTTAGGGTTTCAGATGTCATTTAATTCTCGAAATGTGTGAAAATCCCTTTCTATCTGCATGAACCCACTTATTAGGCATTTATGATCATTTGACCTTTAATTAACACCTGAGAAACCCCGTGATTGCTCTGCATTTAGGATATTCTGTTAAAATTATAGTTTTAACCCTAATTTAATGTTTATCTCTCAGAATGGATGTGCAATGAATTATGACACTTTGGCAGTTATGTAGGAGCATTTATCAATGGATTATGACTAAATAAAGCTAGCTATGGCTGATGATGACGTTATCATCATACCCCTATGCCTAACTTTTGCTAGTCCATTAGTAAAATCTTATGAAATGAATTCAAATTCTAGACCATGCTTTGATGTTCAAAGTCCTGATTCTTACTCCTTTTTAGAAATTAGGTCAGAATGCTAATAATAGGCCTAGAGGTGCTCAAGTACCAATCAAGATCCAGACTTGACTAGCTTTAGCCTCAGTCTGCCACGAAAGTTTCTAAGGCCCACAGAAACTATCCTAAGGTTCGTTGAACTGAGTGGTTAAAGCATCGGTGCTTGTAACATGGTTAGTCTAGGTTCAGTTTGCAGTGCATTTTTGTAAGAGAGAGGGATAGAAGAATTTTTGCATTTTTGGAGAGTTTTCTCTCTCTATTTCTTTTCTTTATTTCTAGCTTCAGATTTGCTCCAAAACACAGTTTGTATCGGATTCCTAGTTCCCACCATCAATCCTCGTAGGGTCCTTGGCAATCGATGCTTTGAGATAGCACTGCCCATGGCAACCCCCAGAACCCTAGCTTTCGACACTTCAAGATAGTGCCACCCATGGCGTTCTGTAGCTAAATTTAGGCCCTGGCAATTGACATTTCAGGATAATCCCACCCATGGCACCTAAACCAGCACAAGGTGCTTACGAGCCCTCGATAGGATATTTAGATATCCTAGGAGACAAGCACCGAGGAGACGGTATGTTATTGCGCATCTCCAAGAGGAATTTCCCACCTCTCTGCCGTAGGAACCCATCCAAATCAACTTGTGTTCATAAGTCGCTCCTAATTTAGGTAGCTTTTTCAGAATAGAATAAATGCTTTTGTGTGATTTTGATTGATTAAGTGTATTGAATCAGACTTGTGTGTGGATTAGGTTACTTAGGTTACTAAGTCCTGCAAACCAGAGGTTAGTTAATGAGGCCAAATAATTCCTAAGCCTTATACCTAATACATAAGCTTCGCATTTTCCTCAACCTCTTGGGGACTATCCAGATCTTAATGGATAAGTGAATGTTTAAGCCCTAAAACAAGCCCAAGTGGGCTAAGATCAGCACTCATACTAATCTCCATGTCTCTCTGTTATTCTAGGACTTAATTTTTTTCTTTTGATTTGGTCTAGAACATAAGTAAATTCCATAGTCATTTACTAATGACTATCCCTTTTTTGTTTCAAATTGTAGCTCCTTTTTGACATTTAAAACACCTCCCCTTTTCCTTCTCAAGAATGATATCCAATCAATTTCTCAAAAATTTCCTCCCCTTTCATTTTTTTGTTCTTTTTCAATTTTTATTTTTTTGGTTTTATTGAATGAGTAATTTTTTGTGAGAACCCTTCAGAAACTTTAATTTTTATGTGTTTGCACTTTAACACCCGCCTATGCCTAAGTTTTGCAATGTCGTCATTGTAAGATGGAGGGTATGAAATCATCTTAGGTTCATGAGTTGGAACAGGTTAAAAAGGATAGGTGAACGGGTCGGGATGACTACTGCGGATGATTTCAAGCCTTGATACAAGTACCAAAGGTGGAGTCGGCTATTCTAAACTTGAGCTCAGAAGTGCAGTAGAAGTGAAACTCAAAAGGATAATCAGGAGGGTCTCGAGTTTTTGAGATGATGGGTTGCCTCCCATTAAGCGCTAAATTCAAAGCCTTCAACTGAGCAGAAAGTGGTCATGGAGAAGGAGTGGTCAAATCAAAAGAATTTTGTAGAACAAGCACCTTGATCAAAAGGCCTGGTTGGTCCAACCAGGTGCTTATTCAGATTAATAGGCTAATGATGTAGCCCAAACCCAATCAATCCGGTGGGTTGATGGATGTGGATCAAGAGATACGGAGCCCACCAGATGCTTTGAGGCTCAAATGGATGTGGAAGTGCGAATCTAGGGTTTGGCTGAGTCGATTCAGCCTAGTCAGAGTAGGGATCCTCAAATGAGAATGAGTCAGTGGAGGATGTAGGAACTCTACAAGAGTGATCGGAAAACTATGTGATGTGATTTGCATTCTGATCAATATTCAAATCCCGACCAAAAGATGGAGAAGAATAATGTGCGATCGGATCATCGAGAGGAGTATCAGAGTAGAAATTGATTCCGATGGCCAGTTGGGGTTGGGATCGAATTTGAGAAGGTTCTGTATCTGAATTTGAAAATGTGGCCTTGTTCGGCATTGAATTTGCATTTTAAAAGTTAATTAGTTGTAGTATAGCGTGAAAACACGTCGACAAATAAATTTATAAAACTCCGGTGAGTACCGGGTTGTTCGCAGGGAGGCAATCTCAGTTTTTAACAGAAGCTTTTTAATAAAACTAGTTATAACAGGTATTTATATATCTATATATGTATAAAGAGACATTAGATATTCATAATATCAAATTTCATTACATTGATAAAGAGTTTTTCATAGTAGAAATTGCTATGCTAAATAGAAATAGATAGATAGAAAGAGAGAAAGAGAGATAGAGAGAGGGAAGAAAGTAGTAGAAAATTGACGTCGCTTGTGGGATGCTTGTGTGAGATGTGACAGCACCTCAGATCCAGAGCATCGGGATGAAGGTCAGAGGGGAGTTACAGAGGGACGGAGAGTTGCAGAGAAGGTGGAATATGTCTGGAGTTGATGGAAGAGAGAGATAGATGCTTCAACTGAGGGGCCCTGGGGCTTCTTTTGTAGCTTTTGTGGAGGGCAAAAAGGGTATTTTGGCCCTCTATCTTGTGTAACAACCTTCTGGCTAATAAGATCCATCGATTGGGAGATCAACGGCTCTGATTAGGCCTCAGAAATCCTTCAAAAGCCTTCTTATCGTATGGATTCACTCTGGTGCTAACACGTGGCGGCTTCTGGACGTTTGGATGATGATTGCAAGGCTTTGCTGCTTCCTTGCGCTTCTTCACACGCACCCACCATTTTAGCACCGGATCTTAGACCATTTGATCATATGATTGAATGACTTAGATTCACTCCCGTGTGCTTCCAATTTCAAATCGTGCGCCCTTAAGCCTCAGCAGTCCGATCTTACGATCGGACAGCTTAAAATGAGCGCCACTCCCTTTGCGTCGAAGCAAACGCGTGAGATCACATGTCCGCCTGCGATGCGCTTTGATCAAGCCATGTGGGCATGCCTTCGCCCTCCGGTCACGCAATTGCACTTGCATACCCAACGCTGCTTCAATTTTGCATAGCACATGACTCAAACGTGCGTCACGTACTTCCACGCACATGCATGAGCCAAAGAACTGCACGAACCTTCTATTATACATACTTGTTTGTTTCTATTTATGCTTATCTGGCCTGGGCGGGCGACGTGGTGCGCTCGTGGCCGTTGGATGAAGATCCAACGGCCCACAGCATGCGGTGTGACCTTCCTAGATGGGGCGGTGGTGAGGGAGTGGTTGTGATGGCGCGGCCATGATGGCGCCACGTGGCACCAGCATGGCCGTCCATCTTCTTTTCCTTGTATCTGGTGATGTAGACCTCCAATCGAGTTGATTTTTGTGTCGTTGGACTGCGATCGTCGGTCCGAATTCATCTGTGTGGTTAGATTTTTCATCTGAGGCTTGGATCTTTGTCCTTTAGCTTTATGATTTCCATTCTTTTATGAATTGCACAAGGTGCCCTGGTTATCTGATTGAGACGATTTCGGAAGCATTGGACTCCCGTTGTCGTTTTGATCAGATTTGTCCAATTTGATCTATCATTCGCGGCTTCAAATCATCTATGAGTAAAATTATCTCTCTTTTAGCTGATAAAATGACGATATTATCTATATGACTAATAAACTAGCTATTGTGCAAATTATGATGCCTATGAATGCATTAATCCTAAGTTATGCTAGGATCTAGCTTAATTCAGGTGATTTAGGTTGCATGATTGCTGTGCAATCACACCCCCATGCCTAAATCTTGCTAGTCCCTAGCAAATGCATGAGTAAATGCAAAGTGGTCCTACATGAGTAATTTTTATCAAGAGTTTGACTAGAGTTTTATGTCATTTGTTTTCATCCGAAGTGTTAGTAATCCAGATAATTGTGATTGTGTTTTGTTGTAGCCTATTCAACAGATCCAAGTGAAAGCCAATCCTTATATAAATCTCGTACTTAACCCTTAGTAAAAATCTATTGGGATAGGCAAACTTCTTCCCTCAGGGTTATAAAATAACCTCTATATTCAGCCTCAGCTTTTGGCTTAGGTAGAAGATTTCTGAGTCGAGTAAATTTGTATTTGATGGTGCACACTCATATGGTGCTACATATAGACTAGTACTTTAGAACCTAGATTTCCAGATTATGAAATAATTCAACTTAGAGAGAGACGAGAAATTGTGCTCTCTTTAGTTCCTTTGTACTCATTCTCTCTCCTTCTTTCTCTTTCTCTTTCTTTTTTTTTCTTTTCTTTCTTTTTGAGCTCATAATCTCATTAGATTTATTAGTATATTTGGTGGTCTCTCTTGGCATTAACACTTTGATTAGGTTCTGATAACTCTAAGACTAAGTCAGAATTCCTCAGCCCATATTCAGGCAGCTAGAAATACAGAAAGTAGGTCAAGGTTGTATTTGGTGGATTGTGAGGGTGGTAGGTGTTGTTGCTTCATTACACTTGAAATCAATTCTAACTAAAAAACTCTTTTTTTTTCTAAATTTTTTTTATGTATATATATATATTTTCTTTTTTTTTCTTTTTTCTCCTTTTTTATGTGTATATGTATTTTTTTATTTTATTTTCTTTTCTCTCTTTATTTTTTTTTTCAAATATCTACCGATGGGAACACCATCATGAACCCTAACTATCTCATTTTGATCCAATGAAGAGAATAAAAGCTCCTACATAACCAACTGAAGGTCTTAATTCACTGTATAATCTTTCTGAGAGAAAAATAAGAAACTAGGGGTAAAACTATAATTTTACCAATGCAGTACAACAACGGGTTTTCTCAAGGGCTAAACAAGGGTCAAATGGTCTTAATAAGATTATAAGTGGGTTGGATCAGACAGAAAAGGGTTTGTGTGCGTCCTGTGAATTAAATGACTTCTTGAAACCCTAGAACAGACCCATTTGATTAACCAAGGTTTTTGTCAGGATAAAATTCACCTAAATCCTCTAAAAATCATAGAAAAATATTATCTATGGTTTAGAACCTTTAATTTGGCCATTGGAACCCATCTTGACCTAAAATGGGGCTTCAAACAGATATTTGCCCTAAATTGGATTTTTGCATAAATTTCTCAATCAAACGTGGTCAAACCCAAAATCCAACTTCACCTTTCGATTCCTTAGGTCCAAATTAGGTTTTTACCAAAATTTGAACCCAAGATGAATTTACCGTGACCTAGTTTGCAAAAAGGTCTAGCTTCTTCATCATTTGTACCCCTATCTTTCAAAAATTGTTACAAAAGGCCCCTAGCTTCTTCATCATTTTTGCAATTAGGTCCCTCCATTATGGCGGAGGAATCCTACTTCGGAGAGCATTGGAAGGTGGTTTCTCCCTGATTGCTTTGAGGATCTCCTCCAAAATTGGAAGGGAGATTCTCTGAGAAAATCCCTCTAATTTGAACCCATCCATGATCCCAGATTCTTTCCTAATCTCTCATGCATTCCCAACAGACTCCATCTCCGGCGAGCCTTCCTTGCTTGGGAAGCTTGCTTCCCAAGCCCTAGCTGACCTCTAGGGCTCTATTTAAAGGAGCCCAGTTGGCCCCGACTCCTCTAAGCTTGAATTCGACTGGAGACCCCCCTCAAATTCTTCTCTCCTCCGGCCGATTTGCCCGTCAAGCTCCAACAACCTTCTCTACTCTCCCTCGTCGTCTGACCACAATACCAGTGGCAGGCCTTTCCTCCGTGCGTTCATCCGCGTCGCACAACACCCGCCGACACCCTTGTCTCCCCTTCATCCTCGCCGACCGTCTCTCTCTGAGTGCCTTCGTCTCTCGCATCGGAAGTATGCGCCTGACGCCATCTTCGTCTTCCCTTCGTCCACTATCACCCTAGATAAGTCCCCTTCCCCCTCTACTTTCTTCTCCACTCCCTATTTCTCAAAATCAACCATTGCCGCACTCCACCACCCTCATCTCCTTCATCTCCAGCCACCACCTCCGGCGAGACCGCTCCACCACCACATACCATCCCACCCCTTGTCGACAAGTCCATAAGCATCCCCTCACTCCATTGAAGATTTCCCCCCACTTCACACACCACTCCACTCACTCACGAACCTCACCGAACACACCCACACCTTTGCACACAGTGTGCCCTAGGCACGCTCGCACAGGTGTCCCCACGACACGCCAACCACCGCAGCACATTCACCATGCCTCGACGAAGCTTCCTGAGCAATTTGACGTGGTTGCGAGGCCATCTTGGTGATTTCAGGTAGCAGGTGTCATCCGCCATTGGAGAAAAGCTTGAAACCTGCTTGCAACCGCTCTAGGCTTTGCCAGTTCTAGGCCTCTGTCCCAAATTGCACGGAAGACTCTTGTGCATGAATCCAGGCCATCAATTGGAGTCAAAGGCCAAAGCAGCTGCCGGCAATTGGAGGTCTTGTCTCTGTCGCAAGTGCGCGTGAAGAAAGCTTGGTGGATAGTCCCACCTCGGAAAGCCCTGAGGTCATGCACCCGCATAAGTTGAATTCGTGCCTGTAGCTGTTCGCCTCCGAATCACGGGGTAAGGTCCCTCTCACCCAATCCAACCTGATCTTGTCCGCGCTTATGCTCCGCAAACCTGGCCTAACCCAACCAGACTGCACTCCTCGCCCACCACCTCACGCTGGTGGGACTGGTCCCTGGTACGTACTCGACCTAAAGAAGGAGAGTGCGCATGGGTAGGGGGCAGGTTTTGCTACAGGTTGAAGACGAGGAGAAGCGAAGCTGAAGAAGAAGGAGAAGCTAAGGACGAAGAGAAGCTAAGAGCTACGGTAGAGAAAGGTAGAGAAGGAAGAAGCTGAAGGAAGGCTAAAGGCAGAAGTCAATGAAAGAAGAGAAAGCCAAAGAAGAAGAAGAAGGGAGGAAAAGATAGAGAAAGCTAAGGAAAGAAAGGCAGAAACAGAAGACGAACACAAAGAGAAAGAAAGAGAAGAGGAAGCAGCAGAGAAAGAAGAGTAGGAGTTGAAGCAGAAGAAGGAAGAAGGAAGAAGAGCCGCAGAAGAGAAGCAGAGAAATCAAAACGAGCACTGTAGCATTAGTTTAAGTCGGCTGATTTACAAATCAGATGTCCAATTTGAGTCTAATTCATATACATTGAGTTCTTTAGTATTTTGTGCTTTTCATTTACTCCTATATTTTTGCACTTTGATATTGATATTTTTGCATATTCTTTTAAAATTCTGAATTGTGATCTTGATTTCTAAATACCAATTTACTCCTTGTGTTCGACCTTGGAGTTCAAATTTGAGTAATAAAATTATATTTGTTTTAAACGCTTTTTCGGCTGTACTACAACATGATACTCTTAAATACCGATTCAGCGCTCATGAACATTTTAGCACCATTGTCGGGGAGCAACGGGCAATTTAGAATTCTTGATTACAATTTCTGATTTGGTATTAACTTGCTATATCTTTTTGTTGTGGTTGTTTCAGGGAGAAGATTCAAAGGCAGACGCACATCAAACACGCCAGAGGCAGGTAATTTCTGATTACTCTCTCTCTTAAGCCCCTCATTTTGAAAAGGAAAAAAGATTAAATCAATTAGGGCTACTTGCTTTCCATTCTTAGCTAATCCATCAAGTTGCCTGATTTGATTTCAACAACAAAATTGATTTGTGCACCCATTTAAGGTAACTAGGGCTACCACAATCTTGTTTGAGCCCTAGATACCACATTTGGCAAACTAAAGTGAACCAAGATTAGAGCCAATTAAGTATTTCAATTTAGGATTTTAGAGACACACTTTCATAAGCAAGAATCAACTCTCCAAAAAGATGTGTGCCTAAGCCTTGGTTGAAGTGATTTATTCAAGCAAACCCTAAAATTCAGGCTCTTAATCTCACTTGAATCCTAAAAGAAGAGACCTAAAACTTTTCAAAGGACAAATAGGTGAAGTTGACCCACCTTGTTGGGTCAACAAACCTTGAAACTAGGTCACTTTTTGCACTCAATACATCTAAAATTCAAGTGAAATCTTAAGCACCCTTGCTCTTTAATAGAACTGGTACACTTAAGAGGTCAAGTCCCCATTCTGGTCTACCTAGAACATTAGTGACAAGAGAAGTCAAGTGGGGGAAACCTTGTAACTCATGGGGGTGCTCTACCATGTAGGGGTCATTGAGGGACTCTCCCTCTCTAGCTGCCAAGGTATTTCTCAGGTGGACGGCTTTCTGACTAAGGGGTATCATCTGCCCCGAACCTCTATAGTCATCCAAATTTTTGGGTGTCTCAATTGGGTCCATCACATTCTACTCTCATCCAGACCATCGGTGCATGTTCGGTAGGAGGTCCGTAAGATCATCCTTGACACCTCCTTTAGTCATTCACTCCCATCGAGGCCAGGCCTCGACTTCCGTGTTTATGCAGCAACCCCATCACATAGACATCTCCTATGATTCATCTGAACCAAATTCTCCTTCCATCATCATGGCACAACTAGTAGAAGAAGAGAATAACCTTGAGAACCAACTTCAGCGCCTTAATGATTTATTCCAAGCCTTTGTGAATCCATCATAGCATCCTATGATGCGTGATCACTATAATCCCCCTGCAGTCGCGATCGAACCTCGAGTCCGAATCCCACTTGGAGGTCCTGATTTTGAACTCAAGCCCAACATGATTCATGCTATTCCAAAGTATCATGGGCTTAATTCCGAGGAACCTTTCCAACACATCAAACAACTCAAGCATCTGGCCCAGACCTTCGGGTCAGATGTCCAAAATCGGGATATTATTTTCATGAAGATGTTCTCCTTCCCTCTCATGGACAAAGCAGCTCACTGGTATCCGACTCAAACGCATCCAATCAACACATGGGTTGAACTATAGTCCGAGTTTCTAAAAAGGTTCTTCCCAGTTGGTCAGACGAATGCCTTATGACACCAGATCACACACTTCACCCAGCAGGTTGGAGAACCACTTCATGAAGCATGGGACCGTTTCCTGGATTTCATGCGAAAGTGCCCCCATCATGGAGTTCCTAAATGGGAACAAGTCGAGTCTTTTTACTAGGGACTCTGTGAAGATATCCGCTTATTCGTCAATGCAACTTACGGAGGAAATATCATGGGTCAACACGAAGACACTGTATGGGAGATTCTCGAGAATATGTGCAAGAACTCCATCAATAATGACTCCATGGACTTATTCGACCGGACGAATGCCCACACATCGACAAATCCAAGGGGAGCACATGGGATGCAGGGCCTGCCCGCATCTGTCGACTTGTAATTGATGGCCAGTCGTCTGGACAAGGTCTCTATCATTGAGAAGAAGGTAGATGAGCTAACTCGACATCTGCAGCCAGCCACCTTTGCGTAAAACCCATTTGCACAGCTACCCTCTGGGAGGGAACCTGTGCATAACATCTATCACTGATCTTCTCAGAGGATGGACCAGTATCCACCCCCGTCTGATTCTAGGATCGGAGGAAACTCCGATCCCGCCTACTCTAGTTGGGGGAACTCTGAACCCTCATACTCTAACTTTTCTGAAGTTCCTCAGACCTGCGAGGACCTCCACGCCATCCAGAATGACCCATTCTCTAACACCTATAACCCTAGATGGTGGAATCATCCCAATTTCTTGTGGGCGGGAAATAATCAGAATCAGAGGCCACCGTATCAACCCCGTTCACAAACTCCTTGTCCAAATCAGCTGCCTTAGCCTCGGCCCAACCTCACCTATCAATCTGGGCCAACTCAGATAGATCAGATGACTCTCATCCTTCATACTCTAGCTGACATTCAAAAGACGGATGCGGCTATGCAGAAACAACATAAAGACTAGATCACAGAGGTTCGCAATCAACTCGCCCAGATGGTAAATTGCCGCCAATCTGGCACACTCCCTTCGCAACCTCTACCAAATCCGAATAACGTGACGAACCAAAGGCATGTTATGAACCCAAATCTGGGCCAAACCCACATGATTTATCAGGCCCCTTCTGCTCCATCGCCTGACGAGATGGAAGTTTCGACATCATACGCGGGATTTCAGTAGCAGCCAGCTATTTTATCGACACTGAACCAAAATCAGGTAGACTAAATTCAATTACAACCCATAGTGGCAAAGCAACACAAGACCCACCTTACCCAAGCCACTTTCAGCCTGGTAGTAACCCAAACCCTAGGATAGTTATCCAGGATACCCCTGTCCCTGATCAAGAACCTGGACCTATTCTAGAGGAACCATCCAAGGTTCCATTTCCCAAGGCCTTGACCAAGGGAAAGAGGACAACCAAACTCATGGCACCTGAGGAGGATCTGGTCAAGCTCTTTGAACAGGTCCATATAAACATCCCCTTGATGGATGCAATTCGCCACGTACCGGCTTACACACGATTTCTGAAAGACGTGTGTACACCTAAGAGTAAGCCATGAACCAAAAGTGAGAGCCCAATCGTATTGTCAGAGCAAGCCAGCTCTGTAATTTTAAGCAAACTCCCACCTAAGGCAAAAGACCCAGGTACTCCCCTGATTTCCTGTCCAATTGGTGATACCCAATTTGATAGAGCTTTATTGGATCTAGGAGCCTCCATAAACCTAATACCTACATCCCTACTTGACCATCTTGAGGAATCTGAGCTCAAACCGATAGAGGTGACATTACAGTTGGCTGATTCATCTATTAAGTCACCTAAAGGAGTTCTTGAGGATGTCATTGTTAGGGTTTGGGATTTCTATTTCCCGGTGGACTTTGTAGTCTTGGATATGGATGCTCTAGAAATTTGAGGAATACACCGATCATACTAGGGAGACCCTTTCTAGCCACTGCTAAGGCCAATATAAATTGTGAGGAGGGCCAAATTGAATTGAAATTTGGGAACCAAACATTAAAGATTGACATCTTTATGGCCTAACAAAGGATTAATTGCGGAGTTATAGAACAGATGTGACATCAAGGCTGTGGTTGACGATTCATATATTGAGGAAAACCTGACTACTTCTGATCAACCGAAGGAGGATCAAAACCCACAATCAGAGGAGTCCGAACTTGACTTAGACACACTCATAACTCCTTCCATTGCTCCTAACACACACCCTGAACCACCCGCTGCTGCTGATAACCCTATCCTGGAACATAAGCCTCTTCCCGATCATCCAAAGTACATATTTTTGGATTCCAATCAGACATTTCCTATGATTATCAACTCCAGACTCACACCTAATCAGGAATCCTGTCTGATTACTATTCTCCAGCAACATTGAAGAGCCATTGGATGGACTCTCGATGATTTGACTGGCATCAGCCCCTCTTACTGCACACACCGCATCTATACCAAAGAGATCACACGACCTTCCCGTGAAATGCAGAGACGTCTGAATCCTAATTTATAGGAGGTTGTGAAAAAGGAGATCATCAGCTGGTTAGATGCTGGGATCATCTACTCGATCTCCAATATTTGGTGGGTGAGTCAAATCCAGGTTGTGCCTAAAAAGGCAGGACTCACCATGATCACGACTGAAATCGGAGAAATCATACCGACCCGTGTGACGTGGAGAGTCTGCATTGATTACAGAAGACTCAATACCTCCGCAAAGAAGGATCATTTCCCACTACCGTTTATTGATCAGATCCTCGAGAAACTAGCGGGAAATAGGTTCTTCTGCTTTTTTGACAGGTACTCCGGTTATAACTAGGTTGCAATCCATCCTAAGGACCAAGAAAAGAACACTTTCACTTGCCCCTTAGGGACATACGCGTTCCGAAGGATGCCTTTCGGTCTCTGCAATGCACCCGCTACTTTTCAGCGGTGCATGCTTGCCATATTCTTAGATATGGTAGGTGATTATCTGGAAGTCTTCATGGATGACTTTTCAGTATTTGGCTAATCATTTGACGATTGCCTCCTGCACTTGGTCCAGATCTTTAGGCGGTGCAATGACATGAATTTGGTTCTTTCCTGGGAAAAGAGCCATTTCATGGTGCCTGAAGGAATTGTCCTGGGACATCTCATATTAGAAAAATGCATCCAGGTTGATCGAACCAAGGTGAATCTGATTTCCAAACTCCCTATGCCTAGCTCGATCAAGGACATCCGATCTTTCCTGGGGCATGTTGGTTTTTACCATCGATTCATTCCTGATTTCTAAAAAATCGTGCGCCCCCTGACCACTCTACTATCTAAGGATGTTCCTTTTGAAATCTCCAAGGAATGTACTCAGGCATTTGAAACCCTACGTGATCGAGTTACCCAAGCTCCGATCCTACAGTCCACTGATTGGTCTCGGCCCTTTGAGATCATGTGCGATGCATCTGATTTCACTGTAGGAGTGGTACTTGGGCAGAAAATTGACGGGAAACCCATGGTCATCTACTACACTAGCAAGACACTTCACGAGGCTCAGCGTAACTACATAGTTACTGAGAAAGAGCTGCTAGTCATAATATTTTCCCTGGAAAAGTTCATATCATATCTTCTGGGTTTGCGTGTTATCATTTACTCTGATCACACAGCTGTGAGGCACCTCCTTGCGAAGAAGGACATGAAATCTCGATTGATCCAATGGATCTTGCTGTTGCAAGAGTTTGACCTCGAGATTCACGATAAAGCAGGAAAACATAACGTGATAGCTGATCACTTGTCTCGCCTTCCTTCTGATATTATCGACCCTTGTAGACCCATTACAGAACATTTTCCTGATGAGCAACTCTTGACTATTAGTACAGGGCTTCCATGGTTTGCTGATATAGTAAATTACCTGGCATCACATCAGATCCCGTTTGATTAGTCGAAAGCCAAGAAGGACAAATTGCTTTCTGATGCCAAGTATTACTTCTGGGAAGACCCATATCTTTTCCACATTGGTGCTGATCAAATCATTCAATGATGTGTTTCAGGAGTGGAAATTCAGGACATATTGTCCTTCTGCCATGACCAGGGATGCGGTGGACACTTCTCAGGTCATAAAATCGCAGCAAAAGTCCTCCAGTAAGGCTTCTACTGGCCCACGATTTTCAAAGACGCATACAATCACTGTAGGGCATGCACTCGTTGCCAGATCTTAGGAAACATGAGCCATCATGATATGATGCCTTTACAGTCGATTCTCGTATGTGAAATCCTGACGTCTGGGGGATTGAGTTTATGGGACCCTTTCTTGTTTCGGACGACTTCGAGTACATTCTGCTTACTGTTGACTACATGTCCAAATGGATCAAAGCCATTCCGAGCCAAACCAATGATCATAAGGTGGTTATCAAATTCATTCATAAGAACATCTTTTCGCAATTCAGGATTCCACATGCTATAATCTCTGATGGAGGGACCCATTTCACTAATGCTCAGTTCAAGTCACTGATGACCAGCTACGGGGTGTCATACAGAATCTCTACGCCTTATCACCCCCAAACTAATGGTCTAGCTAAGCTATCAAATCGGGAGATCAAGAAAATTATCCAGGTTATTGTTTGACCTGACAGTAAAGACTGGTCATCCGGACTTTCGGAAGCTTTGTGGGCTTATAGGACCGCCCACAAAACCCAATTAAGTATGTCTCCCTTCAGATTGGTGTATGGGAAGGCATGACACCTCCTCGTCTGATGTAAACACATTTACACTACTTAAAATGTCTATTTATGCATGTTCTTAAGCATAGGATTGCATTTCATGATATAAATATTGCATTACATGCATCATCTTGCATTTAGAGTAGTTTGAATAAAATGGAGGTTAATTGTCTCCTTTTATGTGCTTGGACAGGGCAAATATTTTATCGGGGCCTCGGATCAAAGATCCAACCGTATGGATATGATCAGGGCGACGATTGGAGTTCAACGACTCCAAGATCGCCCTAATCAGGCATCCGTAGCATCAGATAGAGATCGGGGAACCCTAGAAGATCAAGGGTCAGGATGGTGTAAATCCACACTTCAGATGATAAATCCGACCGCACGGATGAATTTGGATCGACGATCGCAGCCCAACGACACAAAAATCGAGTCAATCCGACATCCGTGGCACCATCTACAACTTCCAGAAGATGGACGACCAAGATGGCGCCACGTGGCGCCATCTCAGCCGCCCAATCGGCCGCATGCGTCTTGTGAAGACCGCGCACCGTCTCCTCTCCGCCGTTGGATCTCGATCCAACGGCTGCGGTCGCTCGTGCTTAAAAGCGTCCGCGCGACCATTTCGTTCGCGTAGCGCAGCGGCGACGCAGCTGCGGGTGAAGCGGAGGTCGCGGGTTCGAGCCGCGGTGAGGGGGTGGAAGGCGCGGGCGAGCGGGCGCAGACGAGCGTCAGATGAAGATCCAACGGCTGCACGCGCTCAATCAGGACGACGCGCGATTGGACGCCGGGCGTAATGCTCGATCGCACGCGGGCGGGCGCGCTACGCAGCGGGCGCGGACGCGATCTAAGCCGTCCGATCTCGCGATCGGACGGCTGAAAATCAAGCGACGTGCGTAGGCGTTACGCGCGGGCAGCCGAGCGGGCGCACGTGGGCGCGGCGGCTACGCCCACGTTGAGGGCTTTAGCGACGGTTTTATCCGTCACTAAAGACCCCTTATTTATTATTTTGAAGATGTAATGTCCATTTTGCCCCCACTCCTTGCAACTATAAAAGGAGACCCCCTCCGTACGAAATTTTCATCCCTTCCTTCTCCTCTCTACCTCTCCAAAGCTCAAGAGAAGCTTGTCCCACACCCGGGATGCTTCTCGCGAGATAAAGTCCAAATTTTCGTCCCCCTTCGGAAGTGGATCCCGCGACGACGACGGCGTACTGCTCC
This sequence comes from Thalassia testudinum, assembly GCA_037157565.1. NCBI lineage: Eukaryota > Viridiplantae > Streptophyta > Magnoliopsida > Alismatales > Hydrocharitaceae > Thalassia > Thalassia testudinum. Next base: position 52,277,784 of record JAZHRO010000025.1, on the reverse strand, counting down.
GTTCCCGTTCTTTTGCTTCGTCCTCCTTCGTCCCGCTTCGTCCTCCTTCATCCAGGCGTCGTCCCGTCCGGCTCGTCCTCCAAGCGACCGTCGAGGAGGATTCTCTCTCCCTATTCTTTTTACTGCTTTCTAGTATAGATTTACTGCTTTCTAGAGTAGTCTATTCGTCCTCCGAGCGATCGTCGAGGAGGACATTTCTCCCTCCATTCTTTTAATGCTTTCTAGAGTAATTGTTTTATGTTTTCTAGTTGTAACGAACGAACTCTTTTATGATAAATTCCTTGTCTATTCTACATCTCATTTTGATTTCCATGTGTAGTATTCTTTCTCTCTCTCTTACTCCCTCTCTCTCTTTTATTTGTTGTAGATACTTAGATAGTTTAAATTGAATTTCTTCGTGACAAAATAAAAATAAACGCGAAGTTTTTTTAAATCAAACGTTCGCCTCCCTGTGTTCGACCCGGAATTCTTATTTCGGTATAAATTTTATTTGTTGAACTCGAATCCTTCGCTTTCGAACTACAACGACGGGTTTTCCAAAACCAAACACGTTAGCGTAGGTTCGTAAATCGTTCAACATTTTGGCGCCGCTGCCGGGGAGGCAACGCTCTTTGATTTCTCTTCGCGTTTTGTAACTTACAAATCATTTACCTCACTTTTCTCCTTTCTTATTGTAATTGCAGGTACTCTTTCGAGACAGGCAAAAGCGGTAGATCGGAGTAAAGTGCTGTGGAAGGTTTTGTAAGTTATCCCCTACCTCCCACCCATTAGATTTTATTTCATCACATAATAATTCAAACATCAATCAACCTAGGTGTTCTTATAAACTCTAAGGTTAGATTGTTTGTTGTTTGACATCCATACTCACTCCAACCCCCACATTAAAAAAAGAAAAAAATAAAAAAAATCTCACAGAGGTACACAACCTCATCTGATTTTCTAACTCAACCGGTAAACCAATCTTAGGAGCCGGTACACACATCCAAACACATAATCGAGTAGAAATCAGATTGGGTAATCATTTGTGTGCCTAATTAGGTGGTGCATCAGGCCAGTTGTTTGAGTTGTTTGGGCCACACCACTTCAAATAAAATCAACTCATCAAGTAGCTGCCAATTAGGTTCAACTCTTAGGGATCTACCAGGCACTCCACATTCTTTTTAAACTTTAAAGGAAAATATCTTCACCTGTGCTTGCAAAACCTGGTGTGCCAATGAAACTTGATTGAAAACACCTAAAGTTGAATCCTAAAAGCTACTAAGCAAGATTTGAACCTTAAAATTCACCACATCAAAAATAATCTTGCTTGAAAACCACTGGTTGTGCATGCACACACAAAGCAATCAATCATTAAGGTCACAACCCATTTAAAGGGCCCATCACATTCCAAAGCACATTCAAACCTAGCCCTAAATAAAACAGAGTAGATGTTGGCCTTAAGGATTGGACTCGCTCTTCAGAACTCAGAACGAGATTATTTTCGATTAGTCTGTTTCTACTGTTCAATCTGATGTCTAGCTAGGGGAGCAGAGTCAAACGATCGCGGCTGGGGGGTACACTAGGAACCAGAGGCGCAAGCCGAAGGAAGAACCTTCTCCCCAGTCCCTCCTTCTAACTGGTTGGATTGAACAGACAGAAGTAGATCAAATCGTTCCTTTATCTCAAGACGGGTTTTGGGAGTCTGTAGGTCTGTAGGCTAACCCATTTAAGGACAGGTTTGATTGTTTGTATTGCAGGGCACCTTTCTTCCTCCCGTGTCTCATGAATCTTTCCACATATTTCACGCATTCCCGCTCTTTCCCTCCTATTGTAAATTATCCTCAACATGACAATTATCCCAACTCGTATTGTAATCGACCATCAGTTAGTTGGGATAATTCGGATTGGGGATACAATTCTGGACCCCCGTGTTTAGGGTCTAACCCTGAACACTTTGATTCTCAATTCTATCCTTCTCAGAGTTGCATCGATTATAGATCGTCCTCCTTTCATGAACAACCTAATGCGATCTACAATCAAGAAGGATACACTGATCCTTACCCGTCCTCTGATTTCACTGCCTTTAGGTCATCTCCATCTTTTGAACAATCTGAAATGACCTATTATCAGGATGGGTATAACGAATCTCAATTCGTTAATTCCTCTACAGTGATGTCAAACCCGCCCAACCCTGAACCAACTCATTTGGTTCAGGTTAATCAGGTTCAAGATAAGGTTCTGGCTAACTTGAGGAATATCATTCAATCTTTAGAAGTTCAGCCAATACCTTGCATTGAGAGATTGGAGCCCCTGATTGAAATGATTGATGATTTAAATAAGTCTTTGTTGGATTGGCTCCAGGATGTTAAGGATAAGAACCCGGGTGAGTTTCTACTTGGGAAATTAGCGAAATTGAGGATGAGATTCGTGGTTGCTTTGATTCAATCTTGGAATAATTCCCAGGATGAACTCTCTTCAGGAAAGCCAATGACAGAACCCGCTCAGGCACCTGTTGGGGGGGACACGTGTTACGAAGCTGACCAGATTGAATTAAAACAACCAATTAAGGATGATTTGATTTCTTCACCCGAAATCCTTGAGCCGGGTTACGAGGAAACGTATGTCTCCTTGGAACGCAAAGTGACAAATGATTTTGGGACATACATTGATACGGATCCTGATAGTGAAGATTCAAGTTGCGAAGTCTCACACGAGTTTTCAGATCACGATTTTTGTGAGACGATTGGGCCTGAGGAATCTGATAGATCATTTGATAGCCCAATAACTGAGGAAACTGATCTTATTAGGGCACACGATACGGATCCAGAATCGCATTTTCTGGAGGAATTAATTCAATGCCCTGATTATCAGTTACACCCTGTTGAGCTTATTGATGATTCTAATTCTGAGATAATTAGACCCAAGTCAATTTTGATTCTGCCACATCATTTAGACTTGGAGATTTCAGACGGGGTGATGAATATACAAGAGGTCTTGGAATTTGATACACTTAATGAGGAGGATAGGAGCGGGGAAGTTCTAATTTGGGAAGTTAATTTTGGAGGAAATGGAAGATTGAGTCGAAGGGTTCCTTTTAAGCTGAAACCATCAAATCAGAACCCTTACGACATTTGTTTCGAGGATGTTCAACTCAAGCACACATTCAACGATTATCCTTTTGAGCTTCAATTTTCTGTAACCCGACTTTTTGGTCTTGGGTTGCATCCTCAGAAATCGCAGGCCCGACCCCGGTTGCATTCTGATTTTAGGTTTTGGGTAATTTTTATCCAGAACCTAAGATATTCTCGATTATGGGGGATGGGTCTGCACCACAATCTGGTCCACATCTGTGGACCTCTGTTGACAGGTCGGAGGATTCTTCTGTTTATTCTAATTTTGACCTGCACTTCTGAATTCTTCATTTCTTTTCTTTGTATAGTGTGCCTAGCTGAAGGCACTAAACTCAGCACATATACAGTTCTTTTTCATCTCGGAGCGGACCCGATATCCACGCAATTCAGGTGCTTTCTACGCTTTTTCTACTCTGTTTTATGTCTTTTTAATACAATGAGGACATTGCATTAGATAGGCATGGGGGGGTGGATATTTATCTTTGAATTCATTCGTCAGCTCAGTAGATTTGTTTTATTTTATAAAAAAAAAAAAATCAAAATTAGGAAAGAGAATTTGGGTTTAAGAAAATTTTCGATCTTAAGAAATACTATATTATGTTCTGAACACAAAGACCCTTCAGGTCTTTGGACTTAATCAGCCAGTGTATCCACTAAAATGTGGATTTGTTTTTCGAGTTCTCGCCAACTTGAATTTTATTTTAATTGGAGTAAATAAGTTTGGGTGATAAGTACACGACTTATCAACCCGCCCTCTGATGTGAGGGAATTTTGAGTTTTAAGCATCTACACACTTTCTTTGCACTGACTCGTTGTTTGGCGATTTTAACGGAAATTGGGTAGCTAATGAACCTTCTAGGGTGATATGGCTGGCAAGTTATCGTGGGTAACAGCCCATAGGTAGGTTGTCCAGAGCCCAGTCACTGGACCTTTCTCTTTTTGCTGCCTTTAGGTAAATCTTAGACCAGGGAAACCACCTACTTAAAAAAAAAAAAAAAAAAATCAAAAAGGAGAAAAGAACAAAAAGAAATAAGCCACACTTCACCGCACGAGTATGGCTGGCAAGTTGTCGGTGGTAACAGCTCATCGACCGGTTGTCCAGAACCCAGCTCAGAAAATGCACTACAAATTCCCAAAACACTCAGGAAGAAGCGGAGAAGTAGAATAAACCGGGGAGATATACACTGGATTCACCCTTGTGTTGACCCCGTTAAAAAATAAAAGTAGGGAGAAAGCTACCGGTTGTAAAGATGCACCTTTAGGCAGAATTCTTTTTGAGGTCACCTAGAGGCGTAGAAATCCGAAGTCCGTTCTAATTGTCTGTCAACGAGTCTATCACAATCACAATAAGATGCTTAAAACTTAGGGTTCTCATCAAATCTTGGGTGAGTTGAATGGCCGTAGAAAGCCACTCTTAAACCCTAAAATTTGAAAATCAAAAAAAAAAAAAAAGAGAAAAGAGTAAAAAGAGAAAAAGAAATTTTTCTTTGAATAAGGCGAGGCTTGAGGTGGTCTGCATTTTGGCTGATACCCGGGAACTGTTGTGTCTTTGAAAGTTCAGTTCTTAAGTAGACAATTTCTTAATGATTGAAAATAACTCAGGTCCAAATAATCTAACCTAATTCTTTTATAAATAGCATATAGATTTTGCTAGGGACTAGCAAAAGATAGGCATGGGGGTATGATGTAAACACATTTACACTACTTAAAATGTCTATTTATGCATGTTCTTAAGCATAGGATTGCATTTCATGATATAAATATTGCATTACATGCATCATCTTGCATTTAGAGTAGTTTGAATAAAATGGAGGTTAATTGTCTCCTTTTATGTGCTTGGACAGGGCAAATATTTTATCGGGGCCTCGGATCAAAGATCCAACCGTATGGATATGATCAGGGCGACGATTGGAGTTCAACGACTCCAAGATCGCCCTAATCAGGCATCCGTAGCATCAGATAGAGACCGGGGAACCCTAGAAGATCAAGGGTCAGGATGGTGTAAATCCACACTTCAGATGATAAATCCGACCGCACGGATGAATTTGGATCGACGATCGCAGCCCAACGACACAAAAATCGAGTCAATTCGACATCCGTGGCACCATCTACAACTTCCAGAAGATGGACGGCCAAGATGGCGCCACGTGGCACCATCTCAGCCGCCCAATCGGCCGCATGCGTCTTGTGAAGACCGCGCACCATCTCCTCTCCGCCGTTGGATCTCGATCCAACGGCTGCGGTCGCTCGCGCTTAAAAGCGTCCGCGCGACCATTTCGTCCGCGTAGTGCAGCGGCGACGCAGCTGCGGGCGAAGCAGAGGTCGCGGGTTCGAGCCGCGGTGAGGGGGTGGAAGGCGCGGGCGAGCGGGCGCGGACGAGCGTCAGATGAAGATCCAACGGCTGCGCGCGCTCAATCAGGACGACGCGCGATTGGACGCCGGGCGTAACGCGCGCTCGCACGCGGGCGGGCGCGCTACGCAGTGGGCGCGGACGCGATCGGACGGCTGAAAATCAAGCGACGTGCGTAGGCGTTACGCGCGGGCAGCCGAGCGGGCGCGCGTGGGCGCGGCGGCTACGCCCACGTTGAGGGCTTTAGCGACGGTTTTATCCGTCACTAAAGACCCCTTATTTATTATTTTGAAGATGTAATGTCCATTTTGCCCCCACTCCTTGCAACTATAAAAGGAGACCCCCTCCATACGAAATTTTCATCCCTTCCTTCTCCTCTCTACCTCTCCAAAGCTCAAGAGAAGCTTGTCCCACACCCGGGATGCTTCTCGCGAGATAAAGTCCAAATTTTCGTCCCCCTTCGGAAGTGGATCCCGCGACGACGACGGCGTGCTGCTCCGTTCCCGTTCTTCTGCTTCGTCCTCCTTCGTCCCGCTTCGTCCTCCTTCATCCAAGCGTCGTCCCGTCCGGCTCGTCCTCCAAGCGACCATCGAGGAGGATTCTCTCTCCCTATTCTTTTTTCTGCTTTCTAGTATAGATTTACTGCTTTCTAGAGTAGTCTATTCGTCCTCCGAGCGATCGTCGAGGAGGACATTTCTCCCTCCATTCTTTTAATGCTTTCTAGAGTAATTGTTTTATGTTTTCTAGTTGTAACGAACGAACTCTTTTATGATAAATTCCTTGTCTATTCTACATCTCATTTTGATTTCCATGTGTAGTATTCTTTCTCTCTCTCTTACTCCCTCTCTCTCTTTTATTTGTTGTAGATACTTAGATAGTTTAAATTGAATTTCTTCGTGACAAAATAAAAATAAACGCGAAGTTTTTTTAAATCAAACGTTCGCCTCCCTGTGTTCGACCCGGAATTCTTATTTCGGTATAAATTTTATTTGTTGAACTCGAATCCTTCGCTTTCGAACTACAACGACGGGTTTTCCAAAACCAAACACGTTAGCGTAGGTTCGTAAATCGTTCAACATAAATTGGAGCACAAAGCCTATTGGGCAGTATGGACTTGCAACCTAGATCTTTCTAAGGCAGGAATCCACAGAAAGCTTCAAATGAGTGAGATCGATGAATTATGCCATGACGCGTATGAGAACTTGCAAATTTACAAAGAGTGGGTTGAGGCCTTTCACGACAAGCACATATCCAGAAAGATCTTCTACCTTGGTCAAAAGGTCCTACTCTTTGATGCTAAGCTCAAACTATTCCCAGGAAAACTCAGGTTGAAATGGATCAGACCTTACCTCGTGCGAAGAATCTTTGGAAATGGAGCCATTGAGATCAGTCCACTTAGCCATGATTCAGAACCTTTCATCGTGAACGGTTAGAGACTCAAACCGTTCATTGACCTTACCGATACAAATTTGGCTGAGACATCTTTTACCCTCCATTCTCCTTGAGAACATTGCACCCAGCCGATGGCATAAAACTCAGTGCTTAACGGGAGGCAACCCGTCATTTTTGAAAAACCTGAAACCTTTCTTGACATTCCTATGCTGAATTCATATTGCACTTTTGGGTTCATCCATTAGAACAGCCGACCTGACCTCAGGTACCGGTACCCAAGCTTGAAATCGTCCGCAACAGTCACCTCGACTCGTTCGCTCACCCAGAACTTGTTCTAATGAATGATCTAAGTTGAACTCAAATCCACCTAATTTACAATGGGGACATTGCAAATCGTAGGCATGGGGGGGTATGAAAGTGCAAAATGCTGTGAAAATCATCTCATAAGAAAAGGTTTCATCAAAAAAATCACATATTCCAAAAATACAAAAAAAGAGAAATTCTTGAAAAAGAATAAAAAAATTCTGATAGGAGAGAAAATTTTGAGGGCATATCAATTTTGAGGAGAAAAAAGTGGAAAAGTGAAAAATATCAAAAAAGGGGCATGAATTGAAAAGAAAAAGAAAAGAGATAGTCATTAGTAAAAAGTTAAGGAATTAATTGAGTTCTAGACCATATCAAGAAAAAGAAAATGAAAGAAGTGATAATGAAACACAGAAAAGATTAGTAGGAATGTTGATCTTAGACCTCTTGGGCTATACTCCTATGCTTAAAAATTCAAGTATCCGCTAAGATTTGGATAGTCCTCAAGAGGTTGGGGAAAATGTGAAGCTTAAGTATTAGGTCTAAGGCTTAGGGAGTATTCGACCTCGTTAACTAACCTTTGGTTTGCGGAACTCGGTAACCTAAGCACCCCAATCCATACACAGCTTGGTTCAGTGCGCATAAGTATCAAAATCATGTAAATGCGTTTAAATTATTCTAAACAAGTCGCCGAGATTAGCAATGGCCGATCAACACAAGTTGATTTGGACGAGTTCCCGACGTGGAGAGGTGGGAAATTCCCCTCGAAGATGTGCAACAACATATCATCTCCTCGGTGCTTGTCTCCTAAGATATTTACATATCCTACCAGGGGCATGTAAGCACCTTGTGCTGGTTCAGATGTCATGGGCAGCATTATCCCGAAATGTTGATTGCTAGGGTCTGGATTTAGCTACAGAACGCCATGGGTGGGATTATCTCGAAACCTCGAAAGCCAGGGTTCTGGGGGTTGCCATGGGTGGTTCTATCTCGAAGCATCGATTTCCAGGGACCCTTCAAGGATTGATGATGGGGACTAGGAATCTGATATAGACCATGTTGTGAAGCCAATCCGAAGCTAGAAATAAAAAGAAAAGGGAGAGAAAACTCTCTAAAAAAAGAAAATTCCTTTGTCTCTCTCTTACAAAAAGCACTGCAAACTGAACTAAGGCTAAAATATGCTACAAGCACGGGTTCTTTAACCGCGGAGTTTAACAAACCTTATGATAGTTCCTATTGGCCTTAAAAGCCTTGGCGACAGACTGAGGCTAGAGCTAGTCATGTCCAGATCTTGGTTGGTACTTGAGTACTGGTGGTCGGACCCGGTTAGGTTGTTAATATGGTGATTTTATCGTTGAAGTGTGTATAGTGGTTAACCTAAATCGGATCTAACCATCTCTTTACAAAATTTTTTAACCTGGCCTACTTTATTTTATCTTGGTCACTTTTAGGCCTAGGGTCGAACTCAAGGAAGTGGGGTTAGAAGTCAAGTTTCTACGCCTTTCTTACAACGAGCCTCTTCCATTTGTTTATTGTGTTTTTGGTGTTTTTCTATTTAAGATTTTTTTTCTGATAATCTTTGTCCTTGAGGCACACCCTCAAAATTAGGTTCTTGGCTTTGAGCCAAATCAGAGTTCCAAAATGGGTCTTGCTATTTGCAAGACAGAGTGCCTGCAAGTCAAAGATTATCTTTTCTCTCTTATATATATTTTTTATCTTTTTACTAGCAGGAAAGTGAAATCGAAATAAAGCAAATATAGTATATATATATAGGTATATATTATATATGTATAAAGGGGTGGGGGTCGAGGCGGAGATGGAGTGTAGCACGGTGTTGAGTCGGTCGTCATTTAGAAAGACGCAACCAACAGGATGAGGTGCTGCGTGGAGTGTAAGGTGGATTGATGGAAGATGAGTGTGACCACGCTTTTTGTATGCATGTATCGGGGAATATCAACAACTAGTGCAGATATTCCCACGATAGCACGTATGGTAAGTAATGTGAAACTATATATATATATGTATATATGGTTATAAATATATAGGTATATATGTAGTTATATATATATATATATATATGTGTATGTATATAGTAATATATGTATATATGTATGTGTATATAGTTATAGATATATATGTATATATGTATGTATATATGTATATATATATATATATGTATATAAGTATAAGTATATATGTAGATATATATGTATATATATATATAAGTATAGGGATATATATATATGTATGTATGTATGTATATAGACTAATACATAGTTATATAAGTAATAATATATATATAGATATATGTATATATATATATGTATATATGTATATAAGTATATGTATATATGTAAATCTAAATGTATATATATATATATAAGTATATAGATATATGTGTATATATATATATATATATATATATAAGTATATAGATATATGTATATATATATATATATATGTATACTAATACTTAGTTATATAAATACTACTATATATATAGATATAAGTATATATATATATGTATATAAATATATGTCTATATATCAATATATATATGTATACGTATATATATATGTATATAATAGTGTATAGGTGTGTGTGTGTATGAAAGTGTGAGTGTAAGTGTGTAAGTGCCGGTAAAGAGAGTGAGAGAGTGTTGTGAGAGAGAGAGAGAGAGAGAGAGAGCACTGCTGGAGGTGAGGGCTGGAGGGTTAAGCCATCTGTAGACCAGTGGCCGACGTCTGATGCACACAGCGCACCGCGTTGCACGTAGGAGAGCGAAGAGGCACGTGCTGGGAGGAAGTGAGCACACGCAGAGGATCGTAGCGCGCAGCGCTGCGCGGAAGGGCTGGAGTAGGCGCACGCTGGCGCACGTGAGCGAAGGGAGTGGGCGCTGGTAGAGGACCGCACGCAGACGCGCGGGTAGGCACTGGAGCGTACTCGGGGTGAGGCGCGTGCACGGGCGATGGCTGGTTGTGACGCGCCAGGTGACTGGTTAAGTGAGAAACTCACCGGTCACCCCACTGTAGCCACAGTGTTCCGCAGAAATGCGTGAACAGTGGCTATAGTGACCGGGCGAGTCGCGCAACCGCCTGCTGTAGGTGTTGTAAGTGCGGACGGCTCGGCGCGCGCGGTGGAGTGGCGCTACTGCTAGCTTGCGGCGAGGTGGTTCGCGACTGAGCGCGTGGAGAGGGTTGCTGGTGTGCATGGTGGATGGCGAGGGCGACCTGCTACTTGCGCGGTGGCTTGCAGGTGTGGTTGGGGTGCGTGGTGAGGCTTGGCCGACCGCTGCAGGGGCGCGCAGTGGTTGGTTGCGGGTGGACAGGTGAGTGCAGTGAGAAGGAGCGGGAGGTGAGGGCGCCTACAGGTGCACGTAGAAGGTCTGCATGTGCTGCTGTTGCCTTGCTGCTGCTGCTGTGAGGCTTGGCCAGTTGCTGCAGGGCGTGGGGTGGCCGGTTGAGCTTCACAGCTTGAAGCTTTGCTGGTAATGGTGGAAGGGCTTCAAACGGAAAAATAAGGAAAGTGCCACCACGCCCACCGGCTCTTTGGTGAGCTGGGCGGTGGTGGACCTGTGCACCACCGTGAGGTGCTCCTGTTCGCCGGGTGTCTCCTCAGAGAAGGAGGTCTTGCGTATGGAGGGAGAGGGAGGAGATGGTGGCCTGGAGAGGAAGCTGCGTTGGGTCTTTTTTCGTGGAGGACTAGGCTATTTTGCAAAGAAGGCAGCCGTGCTGTGCATGGCTCATGGCAGGGAGAGGCTGGGCATGCTGCTATAGGGCAAGGTGCGAAGAAGAAGAAGTCAATACATGCAGCCGCGGGAAGCATTTCAAAATCAAGTAGAAATAAAAATAAAAAGATGGTGAATTTTGCAAAGATGCACTTGAGGAAAAATGTTAATTTCAAGGCCACTTATTTCACTCTCCTCCCCTCTCAATTAAATGCATGCATGCGTGTATTTTTACAATGCAACAATGTCTACCTAATATGCACTAGTAATGCTAGGAAATAGCACAAGACAACACACTTGCAGGTGTATTTTTGCGGTGCAATCATACCCCCATGCCTATCTTTTGCTAGTCCCTAGCAAAACATTTTTTTGTTGTATTTTAGAAATGATCTTTAAGTTGAAGATTTTCTCCTGAGGCGATATAGCCGTGTTTATTGTTGGATATTGTGAGAACCAATTGTAGAGAAGACTACCAGTACTTTAAGTCTCACATGACAGAGATCATCTCTTGACTAACCAGGACTCTTGATATTTAAACCTTAAGTACGATTTCCAGGACCCAGGAGGTTTTTGCTATACTCGAGAGCTCAAGAGATTATGGCTTGTGCATAGTGAAGGATCAAGACAGACCAGATGAACATTAAGACTCAAGCCCAAGGTTTCATGAATTTTTAAGTACAGGTTGGTCCTAGCTTCAGCTCGTGTTTTCGGATTGACCCTTAAAAGTTGACAGAAAACTCAACTCCCATTTTCTGACATTTGTGGCTCACAGGAAAATAGGGTATTTACGACTTGCCCTGAAAAACTTTTTTAGGGTAGAGACTTTACAGACATTTGCTAGATATACTGACTTATTTACATTTTTTTTTTGAAACACGTGTCAGTATATCTCTTACAACATTATTTGGAGCACACTTTTCTTTTTGGTGGGAGAGTTCTTTCTTGGTGGAAAGAGTCGCTCCTAAACACAAGACTAAAGCCTGGGATAAAAAGTCTACCTGCGCTCACAAGTAAAGACTCCACCTCCCCTAATGAACACTAGGGTTGGATCTTATGTTCACCTGGTCTTTCTTGATATGTGTAGTGTGAACCAAGTTTACTTAAGCTCTCAAGTAGAAGCAAACCAACGATCCTGTACTGGTGTCTCAGGTACAAGAATACGTCCTTAGTTAGGAGAGATTCCGATCTATCTTGTCAATGCTCAAGTGAATTAAGCTGAGCCTGAGTGAATCAAGCTTCTGTGGCCTGGAAAGTCTTCAAAACAGAGGTTGAATATCCATAAACACTTATTGTATTTTTGTTTCAGCCTTCAGACCATTACTAAACACCCTTTTCCTTTTCTTTTTTTTTTATAGAAACTGCATGATACCATAAAATACCCATATCCTAAGGATGCCTATCCACCCCCCCATGCCAAACGATTCTATGTCCTCATATGCATGTCGGGAAGGGTAGAGAAAGGACGAAAGATCGGGTAACGAGAGCTGAAGTGAAGGGTATACAGTAGGGTGGTAGGGTGGGTTGATGGTGGGTGGTGAAGTGAAAAGTGAAGTGAGCATGGCAGTGAAGTGAAAAGTGATGGTGGATAGTAAGTGTTGTTGGGGTGACTCCCAACGAGCGCTGAATTTAACTTCCCCAGCTGGACTCAGAATGAGGCAAAGAATTAGTTACCCTCTAGCAGGGCAACGGTTTCTCCAATGGGGCAGGTTCATGAGTTAGATAGGGTTTCAAACGCTGCCCGTTGACTGTAAATTTATGCCCAGATTTGGGATCTTCGATATCGACGACCCCGTTGGGGAATGGTCTTGAGACCAAGAAAGGACCAGTCCATTTGGACTTCAATTTCCCAGGAAAGAATTTGAGTCAGACATTATAGAGCCAAACTTGCTGAGATGGCTCAAATTCTTTTCGTCGAATACGGCTGTCGTGAAAAGCCTTAGTGTGTTGTTTGAAAGTTAAAGTAGAATCATAGGCTTCATGACAGAGCTCTTCCAGCTCCTGGAGTTGGAGTTTCCTTTCTCGACCACACAGGTCTGGGTCGAGGTTACATTGACGAACCGCCTAATAAGCGCGGTGCTTCAACTCCACTGGCAAATGACAAGGCTTCCCGTAAATGATTCTATAAGGAGACATACCAAGGGGAGCCTTGAAGGCGGTCCGATATGCCCAAAGTGCGTCAATTAGCTTGTTGGACCAATCCTTACGGTCAGACCGAACCATTTTCTAGAGAATCTGCTTGATTTACTGGTTCGACACCTCTGCCTGGCCGTTCGTCTGAGGATGATACGGGGATGAGATACGATGGTGGACTCTGTATTTCCTCAGAAGTGCCCGAAAAGAAGCATGGGTAAAGTGGCTTCCTCCATCCGAGATAATGGCTAGAGGGATCCCAAAATGCGCAAAGATGTGGTCTTTGACAAAGCGAGTGGATATAATATGGTCAGCACGGCGCGTGGGAATAGCCTCGATCCATTTTGAAACATAGTCAACGGGCACGAGGATGAATTCGAAGCCGTTGGAAGGAGGAAAGGGACCCATGAAATCAATTCCCTAAATGTCGAAGATTTCTACAGCTAGGATGGGTTGCAAGGGCATCATGTCACGACGTGACATTGACCCTAACGATTGGCACCTAGTGCAATGCTTGGCATAATTGTGTGCATCCTGGTGAAGGGAGGGCCAAAAGAAACCGCATTGCAGCACCTTGGTTGCAGTTTTCCTCCCAGAGAAATGGCCTCTGTAGGCCTGATCATGGCAGAACGATAACACACTGGGGAATTCTCTATTAGGAACACAGCGACAGATGATTTGATCAGCAGCTATGCGAAAAAGAAGTGGATTATCCCAAAAATAATACTTTGCTTTTGCCATGAGACGCTCGCGCTGGTTTTTAGGCCAGCCACGTGGAAGGGATCCAGAAGCAAGGTAATTGGCAATGTCGGCATACCATGATCCACTTGCCACATTTATTGCCAATAGGTGCTCATCAGGAAAAATTTCATTGATCGGCAGAGTGAGTCCAATATGGTCATGGTCCAATCTGGAAAGGTGATCAGCCACAACATTCTGGACTTCGACCTTATCGCGAATCTCAATGTCAAATTCCTAGAGTAGAAGAATCCAACGAATCAATCTACGCGTGGCATCATTCTTGCACATGAGATGGCGAATGGCCGCATGATCAGTGAAAACAATAACGTGTGAGCCCAGAAGGTAAGAGCGGAATTTCTCCAACCCAAAGACAACCGCCAGTAGTTCTTTTTCAGTGGTAGTATAATTATGCTGGGCCTCGTCCAACGTCTTACTGGCGTAGTACACCACGAAGGGGTGTCTATCGCGTCTTTGTCCCAGGATGGCTCTGACTGCAAGGTCGGAAGCGCCACACATGAGTTCAAAGTTAAGGGACCAATCAGGTGGCTGGAGAACAGGGGCCTTGGTGACAGCATTACGCAGCTGCGTGAATGCTCGTATGCAGTCGGGGTCCATATCGAAGGGTACGTCGGTCGATAGGAGATGAGTTAACGGTCGAGAAATCTTGGAGAAGTCTTTGATAAATCTCCTATAGAAACCGAAGTGTCCCAGAAAGGAGTGGATTTGTTTGACAGTGCCAGGCACAGGTAAATCAGCAATTACCTCGAGCTTAGCTCTGTCAACCTCGATACCCCTATCGGAGATGATATGTCCGAGAACAATTCCCTCATGCACCATAAAATGACTTTTTTTCCAAGAAAGCATGAGGTTTACATCAATACATCTCCTAAGGATACGAGTTAGGTTGGCAAGACAGTCATCGAAAGATGGTCCAAAGACCGAGAAGTCATCCATGAAGACCTCGAGAAAGTCACAGACCATGTCACGGAATATCGCCAGCATACATCTCTGGAAAGTTGTTGGCGCGTTGCAAAGTCCGAACGGCATCCTTCTAAATGCAAAGGTGCTGAAGGGGTAAGTAAAAGTGATTTTCTCTTGGTCCCGGGGGTCAATTGCCACCTGGTTATATCCTGAGAATCCATCCAGGAAACAAAAAAATTTATTTCCTGCTAACTGCTCCAGGATTTGGTCAATGAATGGTAGCGGAAAGTGATCTTTCTTAGTTGCAACATTGAGTTTCCTATAATCCACACACACTCTCTAAGATGTAGGAGTGCGTGTAGGGATGGATTCGCCCCTGTCATTGACACGGATGGTGAGTCCTACCTTCTTGGGCACAACGTGAATCACCCAGGGGCTATCGCTGATCGGGTAGATTATACCCGCATCCAGCCATTTAATGATTCCTTTCTTAACGACCTCCCGCATGTTAGGGTTGAGACGTTGCTACATCTCGCGGGAAGGTCGAGCCTCCTCCTCCGTATATATACGGTGAGTGCAGTAGGAGGGGCTAATGCCAGATAAGTCTGATAAAGACCATCCAATAGCTGGTTTGTGTTCTATGAGGACCTTAGTTAGTTTGCACTCTTGCTCCCTGGTCAATTTTGAACTGATGATTACAGGGAGCGTTTCATTTGGCCCTAGGAAAACATACTTAAGTGTACTAGGCAACTCTTTCAACTCGGGAGTGGATGGTGAAAGGTCTGGCATTTCTTGGGACGAGAGTGTCCCAGGCAGGTTGGAGAACAAGTTAGGAGGAAGAAATTGGCCCTTAGATTGGCCAAGAAGAGGGGCTTCTTGGATAGATGGATCCAAAAGGGAATAGCCTCAGTGAGTAGGATGTGGGCTCAAGGTCCTAGTGTGGATTTGCAAATCCACCTGATTTGGTGGGAAAGAAAGGGCAATCCAGTCTTCAAGAGTGTAGACCGATGGTGAGTAGCTCGGATGTAACTCAGACCACGAGGTATGGGAAGAGGAGAAAACCTCGTCAAAAGTCTGGTCAGGAGAAGGTACGGGACAAGGGAGGGATGAGGTAACGTCACAATTTGTGTTGGTTAGGTAGTCGTCAATGTTTACAGGTAATTCGCAGCAGTCAGAATAAGTCCCAATTAGTCCGATACATGTGCTGACGGCCATGTCCTCGTCAGACATGTCATCCTCGATGCAATCACAATCAAAGTTTTTGGCTGCCTTGAAGATGTTAAGCTTGAGCTTTTCAGATCCAATGGCAATCTCAATACAGCCCGACTCGCAGTCGATATGGGCATGGGCTGTGGCCAAGAAAGGTTGACCGAGGATGATCGGACAATCAGAAAGTGAACTAGGAACTTCCATATCTAAAACAAGAAAGTCAATAGGAAAACAGAGACTGTTGACCCTAACAACCACGTCTTCCACCACACCCTTTGGGATTTTGACAGAATGATCTACCAATTGTAATGTGACAGGGGTGGGTTTCAGATTTCCGAAGGAAAATTTTTCGAGCATGATGGTTGGTATAAGATTTATGGAAGATCTTAGATCAAGCAGGGCACGGTTAAAATTACAACCTTGGATGCTACAGGAAATGATCGGTGTGCCCGGATCTTTCTACTTCGGTGGTAGGTTTGACAATATAGCACAACTGGCATGAGGCGAGAGAAAGACTAGATTTTTAGTTTTCTTTGACTGTCGCCTGGGTGTTGTGTAGCCTTTGAAAAATCGGGCGACAGTAGGTATGTGGTCGATAGCCTCGAGCAGGGGTACCTTGATTTCTACATCCCTGAAAAAATTACGCAGGTTATCAAAGGCTTGCGTATCTTTCTTCTTGCCTTTTGGCTCCCTCAGTAGAGCCTCAGGGAATGGAACTGATTCTGGCATGATTTTTGGTGTATCGTCCTCTCGCGAATGCAGTGCGCATCCCGAATGAGAGGGCGATGAAGAAGAAGACGGGCCAGGATCAGGTCAAGGCAGATCGACGATCTGCTTACCGCTCCTTGTAGTGATAGCATTGGACGATGCGGGTCCAGTGGGATCATACGGTGGAGGAGGGTTCACAATGGGGACATAAGAGTGCGGTGCTGCAGCGGGATTAACCTGAAATCCCGGTGGAATACTCGAAGCTTGCAGAATTTGATTAACCTGCCCCTGAGAAGGTCGTACCTGTGGTTGAGGACCATGGGGTACGAAGTTTCGTGGGTTTGGAACAGGTTGGGAGGGAAGAGTGCCCTGAGATCGAGTTGCCATGCGTAGTTGACTGACCTTAGCATTCTGTTGTGCTAATTGGTGCTGAAGAGAGGTCATGTTCTCTTCATGGTGCTTTGACATTTCCATCATCATTCGCATCAATTTATCAAGAGGACTTGATGCGTGTTTTGCTTGGGGTACGCAAGGGCCTGATGGTGGATTCGCCATAGGATTAGACTGGGCCCTTGGGATGACGGGTGCTGATGGTCACATTAGTCCACCCACGGGGTTTTGGCGTTGCAGGTTGTTGGACCACGCGAAATTCGGATGATTACGCCACCCTGGGTTATAAGTGGTAGAGAATGGGTTGTTCCCCAGGGCGCAAGCGTCTTCTATGCCAGAAGACATGTATGCATGTAAATATGAATCCGAGCACACGGAGGCATGGTCCTCCGTGTCGAAATACTGGCTCGCAGAAGCCAGATCCACATGACTTATCGAGTCGCTCGGCGCGATACTCGGTAAGGAAGGTCTTACGGGGTTTCTCGGGATAAGCCTGGTGTTGGAAGAATTGGAATTGTGACGAAGTGGTGAGGTAGGGGTGTTTGCCATAGAACGGGCGGGGTTGGCCAGAAGCTCATCCAGCTTCTTGTGCACGATGGAGACTTCATCCAGTTTTTGTGCGATAAGGCTGAGATCAGTGGATGAATGGGAGGGTCTCGTGTCAACTTCGTGGATATTTCGGGGCTGGCTGGTACGATTAAAGGTGACAATGGAAGCATTGTTCATTGAGTTTTCACTCATATTTTCAAACAATTCAAATTCTCCATTCTCGTCTTTATTCATAAAGTTCCCTCCACAGGAAGCGTCTGCAATCTGCTTCAAAGTCTCATTTAGCCCATAGTAGAAAATCAGGGCTATATGCCACTTAGGCAGACCGTGGTGCGGACACTTCCTGAGGAGGTCATTATACCTCTCCCATGCCTCATGAAATTGTTCACCGTTTTGTTGCGTAAATGAAGTGATAGCACGGCGAAGCACATTGGTTCGCCCGATTGGGAAGAACTTCTTGAGAAATGCTGTTAGCATCTCTTCCCAAGAGTGGATGGTTCTCCCAAGGGTGCGTAGCCACTGCGATGCTTTATCTCGTAACGAAAATGGGAACATTTTCATGAGGACTATAGGTAACCTGACATTTCTTGGTTTAACCGTTTCAGCCAGTCGGGTTAGGTCTTCCAAGTGGAGAAATGGATCTTCACTTGCAAGACCATGAAAGTGAAAATTTATTAGGCCAATAATGTTAGGTTTCAGTTCAAAGTCGTCCCCGCCCATGGGGACCCGAATTTGTCCTATGGTCTTTGTAGCAGAGGGATTCTGATAAGAGCTAAGAGACCTAGGCTCCTCCCATTCGGGAGGGTTCTGCATTTCCTCCAATGTTTCTCGAATGGCTTCAATTTGTTCATTATACATTTCCATTTGGGCTTGGAGGAGGGTTATGGGATCTAAGGCTCCACCACCTGGTGGGTTCTGAGGGCGGTTTCCTCCCTCGGGATTTGGAGGTGGGCGTGCAGCCATGTTTGTGAAGGAGGACGACGATTTCGGCTTCTTTTCTAAATTTATCAGGCAATTCAAACAGTTCAGGGTTTTGAGACCTCCTCCCAAACATGCACTACCGCAGGAAGAATTGGGGGGATAAGAAGGGAAAAGAGATGAGAGAAATGACGCCGCAAAGGTACACTTGATGACAAATCAATTCAATCAAATTCCTAACCTCTACAGTGTGCCCTTAGACCTAAAGATCTAAGTTAACTACTATCACGAACTACGGAACCGAATGTGAGCCCCGCGGAACCACCGGGCCAGATTGAAAGGCCGTTTGCCCTAGTCTTAGACACCCGATAGCACGCAGGAACCCTTACCAGCACGTAGGCGCTACATGCAGGTAGTTAGACCTCCAATCCTTAATAAGGGTCAAGTTACTACCAATTTTAGTTAGAGGCTTAGGGTCAAGTGCTTTTGGAATGTGAAGGGCATTATTTACAGGTAATGCCCAAGTGATTGATTTTCAGAGTGTGTAAAATAAGCATGCAATGGGGAAATCTCCCCGAATTGAAGTTTTTAATTGGTGAATGGTTTTTAGAGTTCAGCCTTAAGTAGTATGGATTTTAGGATTTCTTTGAATTACCAATTCAACCAATCTCCGGGTTTTTGAGAGAATACAGGTTTTCTTCTAAGCCCAACAAACCCTTCTTCAATATCAATTGGTTAATGCATGCTAAAATGCAATGGGCTTCCCTAAATGGAGATTTCTATGTGTGGATGCACGAATCAGTTTTAAATTAGTGTGAAAAGGAGCCAAAGCACTTCAATACAAGTGCTCCCAATCACCAGAAAGATTTCCACACACAAGGCTCAACCAAAAGATAAAGAAAATAAATTTGTTGGGGTTGAATTATTCGGGATCGAATCTTAGGCAAGTTGAAAAGTCGTGGTGGGGTTGGAATCAACTCAATTCCAAGTCTCCCCACCAAAAATGTGATCCTGAAGTTGCAGATAAGTGAGGCAAAGAGGGGTGCAATCAATCTTTTTATGTTTGCCTCAAAGAATACTTCACACAGCGAAAAAATCAAGAATCAAGATTCTTGGATTTTCGCTATGCGAAGTAAGGCGGGAAATCCCAGGGCAGTGGGAGTAAAGGCAAACAATCAAACAAGTGAATTTTAATCCACTTGCCCCAAGAGATCCAAGAAGTTTTTCAAGTTTTTAGTTTTTAGTTTTTAGTTTTCTTTTTTTTTATTAAGGTGAAAAGTTAACCTAAGTTGTTAAGAAAAGAAGACCTACTTGTTCGGCAACATGTGCAAAGCTCCAATGCGCTCTCGTTCCCGCCTTGGATCTACTCATGTCTTCGACTTCGTTTGCCTGTCTTCTCCTTGCAACAGTTTTACCTGCACACCAAAAACAGAGACACCCGTGAAGAGAAGGGTGTAAGAAGAGAAAAAATTACAGGAACGAAGTAAAAACTTACTTGAAGGCGCACTTCCCCGGCAACGGCGCCAGAAAAGGGATGGTGGTCGGACCCGGTTAGGTTGTTAATATGGCGATTTTATCGTTGAAGTGTGTATAGTGGTTAACCTAAATCAGACCTAACCATCTCTTTACAAAATTTTTTAATCTAGCCTACTTGATTTTATCTTGGTCACTTTTAGGCCTAGGGTCGAACTCAGGGAAGTTGGGTTAGAAGTCAACTTTCTACGCCTTTCCTACAACGAGTCTCTTCCATTTGTTTATTGTGTTTTTGGTGTTTTTCTATTTAAGATTTTTTTTTCTGATAATCTTTGTCCTTGAGGCACACCCTCAAAATTAGGTTCTTGGCTCTGAGCCAAATCATAGTTCCAAAATGGGTCTTGCTATTCGCAAGACAGAGTACCTGCAAGTCAAAGATTATCTTTTCTCTCTTATATATATTTTTTATCTTTTTACTAGCAGGAAAGTGAAACAGAAATAAAGCAAATATAGTATATATATATAGGTATATATTATATATGTATAAAGGGGTGGGGGTCGAGGCAGAGATGGAGTGTAGCACGGTGTTGAGTCGGTCATCATCTAGAAAGATGCAACCAATAGGACGAGGTGCTGCGTGGAGTGAGGTGGATTGATGGAAGATGGGTGTGACCACGCTTTTTGTACGCGTGTATCGGGGAATATCAGCAACTAGTGCAGATATTCCCGCGATACCATGTATGGTAAGTAATGTGAAACTATATATATATATATGTATATATGTAAATATATCTATATGTATATATGGTTATAAATATATAGGTATATATGTAGTTATATATATATATATGTATATATATATAAAGATATAAATATATGTATAGATAGATATATGTATATATATACATATATATATATATATGTATGTATGTATATGTATATATGTAGATATATATGTATATATATATAAGTATATAGATATATATATATATCTATGTATGTATGTATGTATATAGACTAATACATAGTTATATAAGTACTAATATATATATAGATATATGTATATATATATATATGTATATATGTATATAAGTATATGTATATATGTAAATATATATGTATATATATATATATATAATTATATAGATATATGTATATATATATATATGTACACTAATACTTAGTTATATAAATACTACTATATATATAGATATAAGTATATATATATATGTATATAAATATATGTCTATATATCAATATATATATGTATATGTATATATATATTTGTATATAATAGTGTATAGGTGTGTGTGTGTATGAAAGTGTGAGTGTAAGTGTCAGTAAAGAGTGTGTGAGAGTGTTGTGAGAGAGAGAGAGAGTGTGTGTGCTGCTGGAGGTGAGGGCTGGAGGGTTAAGCTATTTGCAGACTAGTGGCCAACGTCTGATGCACACAACGCACTGCGCTGCGCGTAGGAGCGTGAAGAGGCGCGTGCTGGGAGGGAGTGAGTGCACGCAGAGGACCGCAGCGCGTAGCGCTGCGCGGAAGGGCTGGAGTGGGCGCACGCAGGTGCACACGGGCGAAGGGAGCGGGCACTGCTAGAGGACTACACGCAGACGCGTGGGCTGGCGCTGGAGCGGACTCGGGGCGAGATGTGCGTGCGGGCGACAGCCGGTTGCGGCGCGCCGGGTGACCGGTTAAGTGAGAAACTCATCGGTCACCCCACTGTAGCCACAGTGTTCCGCAGAAACGCGTGAACAGTGGCTACAGTGATCGGGTGAGCCCCGCAATCGCCTATTGTAGGTGCTGTGAGTGTGGACGGCTCGGCGCGTGCGGGGGAGTGGCATCGCTGCTGGCTTGCGGCGAGGTGGTTCGCGACAGAGCGCACGGAGAGGACTGCTGCCGTATGTGGTGGAGGGCGAGGGCGACCTGCTGCTTGCGCGGTGGCTTGCGGGTGTGGCTGGGGTGCGTGGTGAGGCTTGGCCGGCCGCTGCAGGGATGCGCGGTGGTCGGTTGCGGGTGGATAGGCGAGTGCAGTGTGAAGGAGCGGGAGGGGAGGGAGCCTGCAGGTACGCGCGGAAGGCCTACGTGCACCGCTGCCGCCTTGCTGCTGCTGCTGTGGGGTTTGGCTGGCTGTTGCAGGGCGTGCGGTGGCCGGTTGAGCTTCACAGCTTGAAGCTTTGCTGGTAATGGCGGAAGGGCTTCAAATGGAAAAACAAGGAAATAGCCACCATGCCCACTGGCTCTTTGGTGAGCTGGGCGGTGGTGGACCTGTGCACCACCGTGAGGTGCTCCTGTCCGCCGATTGTCTCCTCAGAGAAGGAGGTCCTGCGTATGGAGGGAGAGGGAGGAGATGGTGGCCTGGAGAGGAAGCTGCGTTGGGTCTTTTTTCGTGGAGGACCAGGCTGTTTTGCAAAGAAGGCAGCCGAGCTCTTTTTATAGAAGAAGGAAGCATGAACAGCCATGCCCTGGCTGTGCATGCGGCTGTGCATGGCTCATGGTAGGGAGAGGCTGGGCATGCGGCTGCAGGGCAAGGTACGAAGAAGAAGTCAATACATGCAGCCGCGGGAAGCATTTCAAAAGTCAAGTAGAAATAAAAATAAAAAGTTGGTGAATTTTGCAAAGATGCACTTGAGGAAAAATGTTAATTGCAAGGCAACTTATTTCACTCTCCCCTCTCAATTAAATGCATGCATGCATGTATTTTTACAATGTGACAATGTCTACCTAATATGCACTAGTAATGCTAGGAAATAGCACACGATGGGACACTTGTAGGTGTATTTTTGCAGTGCAATCAAGTACCTCTAGGCCTACTATTGGCATTCTAACCTAATCCGCAAAAGAAAACACACATCATAGTTTTTGAACATCAAAGGAACTCATGGTCTAGAATCAAAGTTAAAACCTTAAAATTTTGCTAAGGGACTAGAAAAAGCTAGGCATGGGGGCATGATGGGAACACCATCATGAGCCCTAACTAGCTCATTTTTGACCTAATGAGGAGAATAAAAGCTTCTACATAACCAACTGAAGGTCCTAATTCATTGCATAACCTTTCTGATAGAAAAATAAGAAATTAGGGGTAAAACTACAATTTTAACAATGTAGTACAACAACGGATTTTATCAAGGGCTAAATAAAGGTTAAATGGTTTTAATAAGATTATAAGTGGGTTGGATCAGAGTACGTGTCCTGTTAATTAAATGACTTCTTAAAATCCTAGAACAGACTCACTTGATTAACCAAAGTTTTGGTCAAGATAAAATTAACCTAAACCCTCTAAAAATCATAAAAAAATATTCTCTAGGGTTTAGAACCTTTAATTTGGCCATTGGAACCCATCTTGATCTAGAATGGGGCCTCAGACAGATATTTGTCCTAAATTAGGTTTTTGCATAAATTTCCCAGTCAAACATGGTCAAACCCAAAATCCAACTTCACCATTAGATTCCTTAGGTCCAAGTTCAGTTTGTACCAAAATTTGGACCCAAGATGAATTTTCCTTGACCTAGTTTGTAAAAAGGTCCAGCCTGATTACATTTGTACCCCTATCTTTCAAAAATCATTACAAAAGGCCCACAAGCTTCTTCACCGTTTTCTCAATTAGGTCCCTCCACCATTATAGCGTAGGAATCCTACTCCGGCGAGCTTTGGAAGGTGCTTTCTCCCTGATTGCTCAGAGGATCTCCCCAAAATTGGAAGGGAGATTCTCTGAGAAAATCCCTCCAATCTAAACCCATCCATGATCCCAGATTCTTTCCCAATCTCTCATGCGAATTCATGAGAGACGTGGGTATCCCAACGGATTCCATCTCCAGCGAGCCTTCCAAGCTTCCCAAGCCCTAGCCGACCTCCAGGGCTCTATTTAAAGGAGCCCAGTTCACCCTGACTCCTCCAAGCTTGAATTCAACCGGAGACCCCCCATCAAATTCTTCTCTCCTCCTTCGACTGATTCGCCCGTCAAGCTTCGGCAGCCTTCTCTATCTCCCTCGTCATTTGACTACAATACTAGTGGCAGGCTCTTCCTCCTTGCGTTTGTTCGCGTCATGCAGCACCCGCCGACGCCCTTGTCTCCCCTTCATCCTCGCCGATCATCTCTCTCTGAGCGCCTTCATCTCCGATGTCGACAATACGCGCCCGATGCCATCTTCATCTTCCCTTCGTCCACTATCACCCTAGATAGGTCCCCTTCCCCCTCTACTTTCTTCTCCACTCCCTATTTCTCAAAATCAACCACTGTCGCACTCCACCACCCTCATCTCCTTCATCTCCAACCACCACCTCCGGCGAGACCGCTCCACCACCACATACCATCCCACCCCTTGTCGACAAGTCCATAAGCATCCCCTCACTCCATTGAAGATTTCCCCCCACTTCACACACCACTCCACTCACTCACGCACCTCACCGAACACACCCACACCTTCGCACATAGTGTGCCCTAGGCATGCTCGCACAGGCGTCCCCACGACACGCCAACCACCGCAGCACATTTGCCGTGCCTCGGCGAAGCTTCCTGAGTAATTTGACGTTGTTGTGAGCCATCTTGGTGATTTCAGGTAGCAGGCATCATCCGCAATTGGAGAAAAGCTTGAAGTCTGCTTGCAACCGCTCCAGGCTTTGCCAGTTCCAGGTCTCTGTCCTAGATTGCGCAGAAGACTCGCGCACGAATCCAGGCCCTCAATTGGAGTGAAAGGCCAAAGCAGCTTCCAACAATTGGAGGTCTTGTCTCTGCCACAAGCGTGGGTGAAGAAAGGTGGGTGGATAGTCCCGCCTCGGAAAGTCTTGAGGCCGTGCACCCGCATAAGTTGAATTTGTGCCTGTAGCTATTCGCCTCCGAATCATGGGGTGAGGTCCCTCTCACCTGATTTGACCCGATCTCGTCCGTGCTCACGCCCCACGGAACTGGCATGACCCGACTAGACTGCACTCCTTGCCCACCACCGCATGTCGGTGGGCCTGGTCATGGGTACGTACCTGACCTGATTACCCGAATACGTGTGGCTTTGGGAGAGTGGAACCTAAGAGAGAAAGAGATGAGAGTGTGCATGGGTAGGGGGTAGGTTTTGCTACAAGCTGAAGAGGAGGAGAAGAAAAGTTGAAGAAGTAGGAGAAGCTAAGGACGAAGAAAAGCTAAGAGCCACGAAAGAGAAAGGCAGAGAAGGAAGAAGCTGAAGGAAGGCTAAAGGTAGAAGTCAGAGAAAGAAGAAGAGAAAGCCAAAGAAGAAGAAGAAGGGAGGAAAAGACAGAGAAAGCTAAGGAAAGAAAGACAGAAAGAGAAGACAAAGACAAAGAGAAAGAAAGAGAAGAGGAAGCAGCAGAGAAAGAAGAGCAGGTGTAGAAGTAGAAGGAGGAAAGAAGAAGAGCCGCAGAAGAGAAGCAAAGAAATCAAAACGAGAACTGTAGCATCAGTTTAAGTCAGCTGATTTACAAATTAGATGTCCAATTTGAGTCTAATTCATATACATTGAGTTCTTTAGTATTTTGTGCTCTACATTTACTCCCATACTTTTGCACTTTGATACTGATATTATTGCATATTGTTTTAAATTCTGAATTGTGATCTTGATTTCTAAATACCAATTTGTTCCCTGTGTTTGACCTCGAACTTCAAATTCGAGTAATAAAATTATATTTGTTTTAAATGCTTTTTCGACTATACTATAACGTGATACTCTTAAATATCGATTCAGCACTCACAAACATCTACTAACGCAATGCAGCATACGGACTTTTATTTACGAGGCATTATTCGAGATTATGGGTGTTCAAGAGGATATCAGGTGTCTTATTTGGTGGAAGTGCCTATTCTAGGACAATATATTTCTGACCTTGATATTAATAACCTCCTTCAGCCAAGGATTCTGTAAAAGACAGTCGTGACCATCCACCTCAGTCCTAGTTTTATCAGAACCTGCTCTTTGCGTATTTGCCTTATTTGGTGGCTCTCAAGAGATTCACACTAAGAACTTGTATGCAGAAACTGAGAGCGAAAACTGTGCCTAACTCCAAGTATCATTAGCTCATTATCCAGAGTTTAAGATTCCTCATACTAGTCTTAGAGCATCAGTAGACTTTCTACTCTCACCTCACACTTGTTTGGTGGATCTGTTAGAAGATAGTTTGCCGAACTCCCTAATTACTGTCCAAGGGTTTAAGAGAAGAAGCATTGCTTCTTCTCGACAAACTAAAGATGTTTGTCGGTCTTCACAGAGGATCCATTGCAAATTCTACGTGTAAATGTGAAATTGTATTAGATTTTAAACTCAGGAATCAACTTAAGAATAAATCCCTAATAAAACCTTAATAAAAATTCTTTATGCCTAAATGCAATTTTTTTTTTGACATAAAAATTAGAGATGCAATGTCCACCCCCCCATGCATATTCATTACAATGTCCTCATTGAAATGTATGCATGAAAATAAAAATATAATAAGAAAGGAGAGGGGATGTCACCTGACTAGGCTTGTTAATCTAGGTCAGTATGGATGCAGAGGATGCAGAGCTATCTGTAATGAATATTGGGTTTCCTCCCAGCCAGCACTAAGTTTAACGTTATTTGCCGGACTTAAACCCAAAAATATGTAGTTCAAATAAATGGGTTGAGTTATGATTAAAATGAAGATGTGATCATGTAATGCAAGGATCAGTGATTCATAAATGCGGATCAGCTGATGGTGAATACCAAGCCTGAAGGGTCGAAAAAATAAAGTGAATAGGCTTGAAACAATTTGCAGCCAGATGCTACAAAAGAGAGAAATATTAGTGCGGGTGCCTGATGGGAACACCTTCATGAGCCCTAACTAGCTCATTTTGACCTAATTGAGAGAATAAATGCTCCTACATAACCAACTGAAGGCCCTAATTCACTGCATAACCTTTCTGAGAGAAAAATAAGAAACTAGGAATAAAACTGTAATTTTACCAATGCAGTACAACAACTGGTTTTCTCAAAGTCTAAACAAAGCTCAAAGGGTCTTAATAAGATAATAAGTGGGTTGGATCAGACAGAAAAGGGTTTTTGTGTGTTATGTGAATTAAATGACTTCTTGAAACCCTAAAGCAGACCCACTTGATTAACCAAGGTTTTGGTGAGGATAAAATTCATCTAAACCTTCTAAAAATCATAGAAAAATATCCTCTAGGGCTTAGAACCTTCAATTTGGCCATGGGAACCCATCTTGACCTAGAATGGGGTCTCAGATAGATATTTGCCATAAATTAGATTTTTGCATAAATTACCTAGTCAAACATGGTCAAACCCAAAATCCAACTTTACCATTGGTTTCCTTAGGTCAAAATTAGGTTTTTACCAAAATTTAGACCTAAGGGGAACTCATCTTGACTTAATTTGCAAATAGGTCCAGCCTGATCACATTTGTACCCCTATCTTTCAAAAACCCTTAGGAAAAGCCCCCTAGCTTCTTCATCGTATTCACAATTAGGTCCCTCTGCCATTATAGTGGAGGAATCCTACTCCGACGAGCTTTGGATTAAGAGTTCTCCCTGATTGCTCAGAGAATCTCTTCCAAAATTGGAAGGGAGATTCTTTGAGAAATTCTCTCTCGTCTAAACACATCTTTGATCCCAAATTCTTTCCCAATCTCTCATGCAAACGTAGGAGAGACATGGGTGTCTCAATAGCTTCCAACTTCGGCGAGCTTTCCTTGCTTGGGAAGCTTGCTTTCCAAGCCTTAATCGACCTTCAGAGCCCAATTTAAAGGAGCTTCAACCCCTCCGATCACTTCAAGCTTGAATTTGGGCTGGTTCTCCCTACATTTCTCTCTCCCTCGTCGATAGCAATCTCCACAAGCTCCAGTGGTTTCTGCCTCACTCACTCGTTGCCCAACCACAATACCAGTGGTCGGGTTGTCTTCCTCTCCATCCTCCACATCACGCAACACCGACCGACGTCGCCTCTGCCCTGTCTTCATCGCCTCCTCATCTACAGAGCTTCATCTTCTCTATGGCCGGCAACCATATCGGCGTGGATCGCCTTTCCCTTTCATCCCTTAAAAGTAGGTTTTTCGACTCTCTCTCTCACTTTCTTTCTCTCTCTTTATTTCTCAAAAACACTCAC
Organism: Thalassia testudinum; assembly: GCA_037157565.1. Lineage (NCBI taxonomy): Eukaryota > Viridiplantae > Streptophyta > Magnoliopsida > Alismatales > Hydrocharitaceae > Thalassia > Thalassia testudinum. The sequence goes on along the minus strand of JAZHRO010000025.1, from coordinate 52,249,781 downwards.
CGACGCCACAGACCACCGTCACCTTCTCCACCTCCGGCGATACCTATGACAAGGTGCTCCCATCACTCCGCACCTGCATACACCTCGCCGACCACCCTAGCATCTTTACCATGCTCCAACGATTGTCATTGAACATTTTGACGTGGTCGCAAGGCCGTGCTATTGATTTCAGGTTCAGGACGACTTCTGCCATTGTTGCTAAGCTTGAAGCAAGCTTCGAGCCACTCTAGGCCTCGCTCTGCTCCAGGAGATCACCCCAGGCTGTGCGGAATACTCTCGCACACGTGTTGAAGCCCTTGCGTAAAGACTCCAGCAACTGCAACCCTTCAATTTATCCAAGCACACTCTGCGGTAGATGCACAAAGGGAGGTGGGACATTTAGTCCCACCTCGGAAGTGAAAAGCCACCTGCATATGCATAAAAGGAAAAAGTGTTAGAGAGTTATCACCTCCAACACTGAGGGTAAGTTCCTCCTCCTCCCCTCTCACGGACTCATCTGCGACACCTAATATGCAGACCTGGCTGCGACATGACTACCTGACCTGTTCACTCCTCGCTCACCACACACGCCGGTGAGCCTGGGCCCGAGTCTCCGTTAGGTCTGATTACCCGAACCAGTTAAGGCTCTGGGAGAGTAGCTCTGAAATAGAAAAGAGAGAAAGAGAGAAGAGAGCTATGCAGGGGAAGGGGGGTTTTGCCCGAAAGAGTTTACCTTTGACACTTAGTCGAATTCATAGAAAGAGCAAGGCTGAAGAAAGAAGGGAAGCAGAAGACAGAGAAGAAAGAAGCTGAAGAAGAAGGAGAGGAGGACCCCAGGGCTTAAGGCAAAACAAAGAAGAAGAAGAAGAGAAAGGCAAAAGATAGAGAAAGCTAAAGAGAAAAGAGAAGGATTGCAGAAAGCCAAAGGAGAAGAAGATGGAAGGAGAAGATAGAGGCAGAGAAAGATAAAAGCAATCAGACACTTTATGTCATCTGATTAAAGAATCAGACGATAGATTTTAGCCTCATTGCATATTTATATATTGAATCATTTGGTGATATTGTAGGAGTACTTGGTGATCTACATCACCATTTTACTCCCATATTTTTGCACTCTGATAAGGCTATTATTGCAATTTCTTTCAGTTTAAATTATGATCTTGATTTCTAAATGCCAATTTGCTCCCTGTGTTTAACCTTGGAAATCTTTTTGAGTAATAAAATTATATCTGTTTTGAATGCTTTTTCAGCTGTACTACAACGCAACACTCTTAAATACCGATTCAATGCTCTCAACATTTTGGCGCCGTTACTGGGGAGCAACGGGTAATTTAGAATTCTTGATTACAATTCATGATTCGGTACTAACTTGCTATATCTCTTTTGTTGTGGTTGTTTCAAGGGAGAAGACTCAAAGAAAAGGCAACCGTACATCAAACACACTAGGGGCAGGGAGAAGATTGAAAGAAAGACAGTTGCACATCAAACACACCAGGGGCAGGTAATTTTTGATTACTTTTTCTCTTAAGCCCCTCATTATGTAAAGGAAAAAAGGATAAAATCAATTAGGGCTACTTGCTTTACATTCTTAGCTAATTCATCAAGTTGCCTGATTCGATTTCAACAACAAATTTGATTTGTGCACCCATTTAAGGTAACTAGGGCTACCACATTCTTGTATGAGCCCTAGATATCACATGTGGGAAATTAAATTGGACCAAAATTAGGGCCAAATTAAGGATTCCAATTTAGGGTTTTAGAGACACACCTTCATAAGCAAGAATCAACTCTCCAAAATGATGTGTGCCTAAGCCTTGGTTGAAGCGATTTATTCAAGCAAACCCTGAATCCAAGCTCTTAAATCTCACTTGAATCCAAAAAGGACCTAAAACTTCTCAAAGGACAAATAGGTGAAGTTGACCCACCTTGTTGGGTCAACCAACCTTGAAGTTAGGTCACTTTTTGCACTCAATACATTTAATGTTCAAGTGAAATCTTAAGCACCCTTGCTCTTCAATCAAACTGGTGGACTTAAGAGGTTAAGTCCCCATTCTGGTCTACCTAGAACATTAGTGACAAGAGAGGTCGGGCGGGGGAAACCCTGTAACCCATGGGGGTGCTTTATTGTGTAGGGGTCTTTGCAGGACTCCCCCTCTCTGGCTGCCCAGGTATTTCTCAGGTGGACGGCTTTCTGACCAAGGGGTATCATTCGCCTCAAACCTCTATAGTCATCCAAAGTTTTGGGTGTCTTGATTGGGTCCATCACATTCTACCCTCATCTAGACCATCAGTGCATGTTCGGTAGGAGGTCCTTAAGACCACCGTTGAGGCCTCCTTTAGTTATTCACTCCTGTCGAGGCCAGGCCTCGACTTCCATGTTTATGCAGCAACCCCATCACATAGACATCTCCTCTGATTCATCTGAACCAAATTCTCCTTCTTCCATCATCATGGCACAACCCATAGAAGAAGAGAATAACCTTGAGAGCCAACTTCAGCGCCTCAATGATTTATTCCAAGCCTTTGCGAATCCACTACAGCATCCTACGATGCGAGATCATTACAATCCCGTTGCGGTGGTGATCGAACCTCGAGTCCAAATCCCGGTTGTAGGTCTTGATTTTGAACTCAAGCCCAACATGATTCATGCTATTCCAAAGTTTCATGGGCTTGACTCCGAAGATCCTTTCAAGCACATTTAACAACTCAAGCATCTGGCCCAGACCTTTGGGTCAGATGTCCAAAATTGGGATATCCTTCTGATGAAGATGTTCTCCTTCTCTCTCATGGACAAAGCAGTTCACCGGTACCAGACTCAAAGGCATCCAATCAACACATGGGTTGAACAACAATCCGAATTTCTGAAAAGGTTCTTCTCAGTTGGTCGGACGAATGCCTTATGACACAGATCACACACTTTACACAACAGCCTGGAGAACCACTTCATGAGGCATGGGATCATTTCCGGGATCTCATGCAGAAGTGCCCCCATCACGGAGTTCCTAAATGGGAACAAGTCCAGTCTTTTTACCAAGGACTTCGTGAAGATATCAGTTTATTCGTCAATGCAACTTGCGGAGGAAATATCATGGGTCAACACGAAGACACTGTGTGGGAGATTCTCGAGAATATGCACGAGAATTCCATCAATAATGACTCCATGGACTTATTCGACCGGACTAATGCCCGTGCATCAACGAATCCAAGGGGAGCACATGAGATGCAGTGCCTGTCTTCATCTATCAATTTGGAATTGATGGCTAGTCATTTGGACAAGGTCTCTATCATTGAGAAGAAGGTGGATGAGCTAACTCAACATCTGCAATGAGCCACCTCTGCGCAAAATCCGTTTTCACAGTCGCCCTCTAGGAGGGAAGCTGTGCATAACATCTATCACTGATCTTCTCAGGGGATGGACCCGTACCCACCCCTGTCTGACTTTAGGATCAGAGGAAACTCCAATCCTGCCTACTCTAGTTGAGGGAACTCTGAACCCTCATACTCTGATTTTTCCAATGTTCCTCAGACCTGCGAGGACCTCAACGCCATCCAGAATGACCCATTCTCTAATACCTATAACCTTGGATGGTGGAATCATCCCAATTTCCTATGGGTAGGAAATAATCAGAATCAGAGGCCACCGTCCACAAGCTCCTCGTCCATTTCAGTCGCCTCAGCCTTGGCCCAACCCTACCTATCAATCTAGGCCAACTCAAACAGATCAAATGACTCTTATTTTTCAGACTCTGGCTGACATTCAAAAGACGAATGCAGCTATGCAAAAATAGCACAAAGACGAGATCACAGAGGTTCGCAATCAACTCACCTAGATGGCGAATTCTCGCCAACTTGGCACACTCCCTTTGCAATCTCTGCCGAATTCGAATAACATGCCAAACCAAAGGTGCATTATGAACCCAAATCCAGGCCAAGCCCACATGATTTATCAGGCCCCTTCTACTCCATCTCCCAACAGGAAGGAAACTTTGACATTATACTCAAGATTTCAGCAGCAGCCACCTATTTTACCAACACCGAACCAGAACTTGGCAGGACTAAATTCAGTTACAACTCGTAGTGGCAAAGTAACACAAGACCTACCTCACCCAAGCCACTTTCAGCCTGGTAGTGCTAACCCAAGCCCCAGGATAGTTATCCAGGATACCCCTGTCCCTGATCAAGAACCTAGACCTATTCTAGAGGAACCAACCAGGATTCCATTTCCCGAGGCCTTGACCAAAGGAAAGAGGACAACCAAACCCGTGGCACCTGAGGAGGACCTGGTCAAGCTCTTTGAACAGGTCCATATAAACATCCCCTTGATGGATGCAATTCACCATGTACCAGCTTACACACGATTCCTGAAAGATGTGTGTACACCTAAGCGTAAGCCGTGAACCAAAAGTGGGAGCTCAATCATATTGTCAGAGCAAGCCAGCTCTGTAATTTTAAGCAAACTCCCAGCTAAGGCAAAAGACCCAGGTACTCCCCTGATTTCTTGTACAATTGGTGATATCCAATTTGATAGAGCTTTATTAGATCTAGGAAACTCCATAAACCTAATACCTACATCCCTACTTGACCATCTTGAGGAATCTGAGCTCAAACCGACAGAGGTGACATTGCAGTTGGTAGACCGATCTATTAAGTCACCTAAAGGAATTCTTGAGGATGTCATGGTAAGGGTTCAGGATTTCTATTTCCTGGTGGACTTCGTAGTCTTGGATATGGATGCTCCAGAAAATCCGAGGAACACACCAATCATACTAGGGAGACCCTTTTGGCCACTTCTAGGGCCAACATAAATTGTGAGGAGGGCCAAATTGAACTGAAATTTGGGAACCAGACATTAAAGATTGACATCTTTAAGGCCCAACAAGGGATTAATTGTGGTGTTATAGAACAGATATGTGATATCAAGGTTGTGGTTGACGATCCATATATTGAGGAAAACCTGACTACTTCTGATCAATCACGAGAGGATCAAAACCAGCAATCAGAGGAACCCGAACATGACCTAGACACACCCATAACTCCTTCCTTTGCTCTTGACACACACCTTGAACCGCCCGCTGCTGCTGATAACCATGTCTTGGAACTCAAGCCTCTTTCCGATCATCTAAAGTATGCCTTTTTGGGTTCCAATCAAACGTTTCCTGTGATTATCAACTCTAGACTCACACCTGATCAAGAATCCCGTCTGATTACTGTTCTCCAGCAACATTGAAGAGCCATTGGATGGACTCTCGATGATTTGACTGGCATCAACCCTTCTTACTGTACACACTGCATCTATACTGAAGAGGGCACACGGCCTTCCTGTGTAATGCAGATATGTTTGAATCCTAATTTGCAGGAGGTCATGAAAAAGGAGATCATCAAGTGGTTAGATGCTGGGATCATCTACCCGATCTCCAACAGTCAGTGGGTGATCCAATCCAGGTTGTGCCTAAGAAGGCAGGACTCATTGTGATCACGACTGAAACAGGAGAAATCACACCGACCCATGTGGCAAATTCATGGAGAGTCTACATTGATTACATAAGACTCAATACCTCCACAATGAAGGATCATTTCCCACTACCGTTTATTGATTAGATCCTCGAGAAACTAGCAGGAAATAAGTTCTTCTGCTTTTTGGATGGGTACTCCGGTTATAACCAGGTGGCAATCCATCCTAAGGACCAAGAAATGACCACTTTCACTTGCCCCTTCAGGTGGCAATCCATCCGAAGGATGCCTTTCGGTCTTTGCAATGCACATGCTACTTTTTAGCAGTGCATGCTTGCCATATTCTCAGATATGGTAGGTGATTATCTGGAAGTCTTCATGGATGACTTTTCAGTGTTTGGCGAATCATTTGACGATTGCCTCCTGCACTTGGTCTAGATCTTCAAGCAGTGCATTGACGTGAATCTGGTTCTTTCCTGGGAAAAGAGCATTTCATGGTGTTTGAAGGAATTGTCTTGGGACATCTCATAACAGAAAAAGGCATCCAGGTCGATTGAGCCAAGGTGAATCTAATTTCCAAACTCCCTATGCCTAGCTCGATCAAGGACATCCGATCTTTCCTGGGGCACGTTGGTTTTTACCATCGATTCATTCCTGATTTCTAAAAAATCGTGCGCCCCCTGACCACTCTACTATCTAAGGATGTTCCTTTCAAAATCACTACGGAATGCACTCAAGCATTTGAAACCCTACGTGATCGAGTTACCCAAGCTCCGATCCTACAGTCCCCTGATTGGTCTCAACCCTTTGAGATCATGTGTGATGCATCTGACTTCGCTGTAGGAGTGGTACTTGGGCAGAAAATTGACGGGAAACCTGTGGTCATCTACTACGCTAGCAAGACACTTGACGAGGCTCAATGTAACTACACAGTTATAGAGAAAGAGCTACTAGCCATAGTATTTGCCCTAGAAAAGTTTAGATCATATCTTCTAGGTTCCCATGTTATCATTTACTCTGATCACAGAGCTATGAGGCATCTCCTTGTGAAGAAGGACGTGAAACCTCGACTAATCCACTGGATCATGCTGTTGCAAGAATTTGACCTTGAGATTCGCGACAAGGTGGGAAAACAGAACGTGGTAGCTGATCACTAGTCCCGCCTTCCTTCCGACATTATCGACCCTTCCGGACCCATTATGGAACATTTTCCAGATGAGCACCTCTTGACTATTAGTACAGGGCTTCCATGGTTTTCTGATCTAGTAAACTACCTGGCATGACATCAGATCCCATCCGATTGGCCGAAGGCCAAGAAGGACAAATTGCTTTTCGATGCCAAGTATTACTTTTGGGAAGACTCGTATCTCCTCAGCATCGGTGCTGATCAAATCATTCGATGATGTGTATTAGAAGCGAAAATTCAGGGCATCTTGTCCTTCTGCCATGACCAAGCATGCGGTGGACACTTCTCAGTTCATAAAACCGCAACGAAAGTCCTCCAGTGCAGCTTCTATTGTTCCACAATTTTCAAAGATGCATACAATCACTGTAGGGCATGCACTTGTTAGACCTTAGGCAACATGAGCCACCATGATATGATGCGCTTACAGCCGATTCTCATATGCGAAATCTTCGAAGTCTGGGGGATTGATTTTATGGGACCCTTTCCAGTTTTGGACGGCTTCGAGTACATTCTACTTGCCATTGACTATGTGTCCAAATAAATCGAAGCCATTCCGACCCAAACCAATGATCATAAGGTGGTTATTAAATTCATTCATCAGAACATCTTTTCTTAGTTCGAGATTCCACGTGCTATAATCTCTGATGGAGGGACCCTTTTCACTAATCCTCAGTTCAAGTCATTGATGACAAAATATGGGGTATCACACCGAATCTCTACTCCTTATCACCCCCAAACTAATGGTCTAGCTGAGCTATCAAATCAGGAGATCAAGAAAATCCTCCAGGTTACTGTTTGACCTGACAAGAAAGACTGGTCATCTCGACTTCCGGAAGCTCTGTGGGCCTATAGGACTGCCCACAAAACCTAACTAGGTATGTCTCCCTTCAGATTGGTGTATGGGAAGGCATGTCACCTCCCCGTCGAATTGGAGCACAAAGCCTATTGGGTAGTACAAAACTGCAATCTAGATCTTTCTAAGGTAGGAACCCACAGAAAGCTTCAAATGAGCAAGATCGATGAATTACGTCATGACGCGTATGAGAACTCACGAATTTACAAAGAGAAGGTTAAGGCCTTTCACGACCAGCACATATCCAGAAAGATCTTTTACCCTAGTCAAAAAGTCCTACTCTTTGATGCCAAGCTCAAACTATTCCGAGGAAAAATAAGATCAAAATGGATCGGACCTTACCTCATCCAACGAATCTTTGGAAATGGAGCCATCGAGATCAGTCCACTCAGCCACGATTCAGAACCTTTCATTGTGAATGGTCAAAGACTCAAACCGTTCATTGACCTTACCAATACAAATTTGGCTGAGACATCCTTTACCCTCCATTCTCCCTGAGCTCATTGCACCGAGCTGATGGCATAAAACTTAGCGCTTAATGATAACACCACGCAAGGGGGTAGTAATTAGGTTGAATATGGCCCATATTTAGAATAAAAGGCACAACATAAAGTAGAATAGGAGCGTTGCATGCATCAAGTACCAAGATTGCTTATAAACCGTATTAATGGCCATTTGTGTAAAGTATTTGTCAAAGCAGGCCTCAGATGAGCAATCAGACTGCACGGATGGATTCAGGACGACGAACGGAGTCCAACGGACTCAAGATCAGCCAAATCCGACATCCGGAGCTCCCACAATGGGCCCAAGAAATCATGACCGTTGATCTGGAGATCAATGGCCCAGAACGCGCCACGTCGCCCCGCCCCCGCCGCTCTCTCGCCCTCAAGCCAGCCAAGAACGAATCTCGGCCGTTGATCTTCGATCGAACGGCCGAGATCCGCGCGCTCGCCCGCGGTCGCCGCGACAAAGCGCGGGCGTGGCGCAACGGTTAGCGCGCACGCCTGTGTCGCAGCGACGCACGTTCGAATCGCGCGGAGCGGAAATCAAGCGCGAGCGAAGGGCGCGGCGAAATTGACCCGCCCGATCAGCAGCGGGCGGTCAGGATTGCGCCACGCGGCGCGACGACAGCGCCCACGCGCGCGCGCACGCCGGGCGGAAACGCGCGCGCGCACGCGCGCCCGAAGCGCGATCTCAGCACAAGCGCGGGAGGATCTCAGCCGTCCGTTCTTCGATCGGATGGCTCTCGTTCATCATCCACGGATCGCGCTTGGAGAGAGAGAGGGGGCGGGCGGCTGACCGGTGGCAGAAGGCCTTCACCGACGTATCTGGAGGCGATTTTAGCGACGTTCTGGATGTCGCTAAAGCACATTCTTCTTTTAGGAAGCCCTTAACTCTATTTAAACCCCCTTCTACCACCATTCAAGGCATCCTCTCCCACTTGCAACTACTCCACTCCTCTCCTAGCTAGTCTTAGGCACTCTTGTAATCGCCGGAGACGACGAGCCGCCGACGGAGCCTCCTCCATCGCCGTGGCTGCCTCGTCGCTCTCCACTCTCTCTCTACCTCTCTCTCTCTCTCTTTTAAGCTTTCATTTACTTTTGTTGAAGCATGTACTTAATATTGTAAACCATGAACTATGAATGCATGTTTAATGAAATTATTTTCCATTTAGTTGCCATTTTAATTTCTGTTTAAAGTGCATGATCAAAACCAAGAGCTTTCTAACCCTAAACTCTCTCTATCTCTCACTTTTCAAAACCGTCTCTTTCGCAAGCAAAACTCCGCCTTTTTCGTGACAACAAGTGGTAAACAAAATCCAATTTCCACGCCTCCTTGAGATCGACACTAGGACTCACCTCCGTTTACTTCTTTTAAAACCGACGTATCAAGTGCAACTATAACGACACCTCTTAACACACACGCACGAAGGCACGTCAGTTTTTGGCGCCGTTGCCGGGGAGGCAACGGATTTGTTTTATCACCTCCATTCCACACTCATTCTCACATCGTCTAATGCCCTATTTTTATTTTTACTTGACGGTTGCAGGAATTCGGCGCATGGACGGCGAAGCGACGCATTCCACGACGGTAGCAAGGGAGTAGGCGCCTCGAGGACCGATAGTGAGTACCCTCTCTCTCATTGTTTGCTTGCGTGAAAAAGCTAAAAAAAAAAATCATAAAAACTAAAAAAATTGGCGTGGTGAATGATTGCTTGACCCACATTCTTAACACATCACCCTACAAAAAAATGTACACTCTAATATGCTGGATAAATTCTTGGAGTGTTCTTTTCTCTTTCTCTTGAGTGGTGTTTGCGAAGCCACCGTGAGTTGACCTGGGTCGCACCACTCAACCCTAAAACTGACTCATCTAATAGAAGCTGCATGATTATCAGGATGAGTACACTAGGGTTTTAGAGCCTCCACAAAATAAAAGGAAATCTACTTTCACTAAGTTGTGTGCAGAACTTGACGTGCCCACTGAAACTTGTTTGAAAATATTAAGACACGTCAACCCTAAAAAGTACTTAAGTAAGGATGAAACACTAAAAGACACTATATCTTAACAAATCCTTGCTTGAAAATCATGTTTTACTAGAAGCACACACTTTGAAAGTAGAACATTAAGAGGCACCACCCCAATCAACGTCTCATCACATCACCCTAAGCACAAGCACTATCCTAGCCCTTTAAAACTGAGTAGACGTGCCCTAGGCAGGACTGAGTTAAGTCTCAAAAGGTGAGGTTTTGTCTGCTAGGCACTTGGCTTTCATTCCCTTGGTAGAATGTGGTGACTAGGCTGCGGGGCAGTGTCAAACGACCGTGGTTGTGGGGTCTATGGAACCGGAGGCGCAAGCCAAAGGAAGAACCTTCCCTGCAATCCCCTCGTAATCAACCTGGCCAGATTAGCCTTGAGAAGGGGAGTCCAGTGCTTACGGACTTAATCACCCTTTGTGAGATTTCTAGGTCTCCTAAGGAATACACCATAAGGATTAGGCTTGCGTGCTTGATTGAAACACATTTCTCGCATCTGTCGCCCTCCGCATCCCCTCCTGTTCTTCTCTAGTGTATGCACGGGAGGCGCTCACTGCATCCCGAATTGTGTGTTTTGGGGCAGGAATCTAGGAGACGTAATTCTATTGAAAACATGGCTGAACCTAGGGTAGATGAGGCTGAAGATCAACCCCCACCAGATGCTATGGCTGTCGTCCAAGCTCAAATCAATGCTAACCATCGGCTTCAGTAACAACAAATCCACACCATCATGCAAGCCATACAACGGTTACAGAACCCGCAAGAACAACCACCACTTGATTTACCACCATTTCAGGACCAGCCAAGACCCCTCCGTGATTTCTATAACCCTTCTGCCATTAGAGTCGAGCCACACCTTAGGATCCCCGAAGGGGGAGACGATTTTGAGCTAAAACCTAATGTATTAAGTCTAATCCAGAGCCACTTTCATGGAAGCTCAAATGAAGACCCCTTTCAGCACCTAGAAGATCTCGACCGCATAGCAAGAATAGTAAAACCTAGGAACATTAGCCTTGACATTATTCTAATCAAGATGTTCCCTTTCTCATTAAGAGACAAGGCTTCTCATTGGCTTAGAACCCTAGGTAGACCCATCACCACCTGGGAGGAACTGAGGCATGCATTTTTAAAGAAATTCTTCCCCATAGGAAAGACCAATGCCCTCAGAAGAGCTATCACTACCTTCACACTCCAGGGTGGGGAACAATTTCATGAGGCGTGGGAAAGATTCAATGAACTTTTGAGGAAATGCCCACACCACGAAGTTCCAAGGTGGCAATTGGCCCAGATCTTCTACCACGGTCTGGATAGCAACCTACGGAACTTCGTCGATGCCTCATGCGGGGGAAACTTCCTAAGCAAAGACGAGGAGAGCGCGTTTGAGCTCTTTGAGTCTATGAGCGAGAATTCGCTCAACAATGCCTCCATGAACCAGTTTAACAGGTCCAGTCAACCCCGTGGTGGGATTTATGAGGTGCAAGCAAATTCTGGAATGGTTGACATGGACATCATTGCCAAAAAGTTGGATCGAGTGGAATTGGTGGACAAGAAGATTGATGAGCTTCTAAACCAGACCAGGAACCCCTTGCAGACTTTCACCCTAGCAAAGGGAGCACATAATGTTGACCTGGTCCAACCCTTCACCCAACTGAACCTGGAACAACCCCCAACCATGTTCCAAGGAGGGACCTTTGCTCCCTCGACCCTTGATTACTCCCTTCCTTCTTCATCAACATCGGCTATTCTAGAAGATGTGCAAGCCATCCAAGGATATGCAAAACCTGACCCTTTCTCCAACACTTACAACACCGGCTGGCGTAATCACCCCAACTTTGGTTGGACAAACCAGAAACTACCGCAATTCCAAAACCAGCCCAGGCCAAACCAACAGCCACACTTGCCCCCCTATTAGCAAGGACCACCAGTTAGACCCCAATATAACCAAAATAGGGCAGCCCCTCCCCCACAAAACTAAATGGACACCCTAATAAAGATGATGGCTGACATGAACCAAAAACATCAGGAAGAAATGGCCTTGGTAAAGGGACAGTTAAGCCAACTCTTGGACTGTAAACAGCAAGGATCTCTACCTTCCCAACCGCAACCAAACCCGCGAAACATAATTAACAGAGGCCCCAATTCGCAAGGGTTCCAAGGCAACCCCGGGCAGGCTCATATGGTCCAACCGGCCCCACAAACACCTCCTGGGTTTGGCGCTTCTTCATCCTCGTCTTCTCAAGGATCACCCCATGGCCCCAATGCCTCTGCGAATGCGGTGACCTTGAGAAGCGGCACCAAAACCCAGGATCCCAAATGGCCGACTCTCCCCGAGACTTTACCCGACTTTGAAGAAACACCAACCAAGGACCCAAACATGGAACCAATTCAGACACCCTATCCTGAGGCCTTGGAAACAATCAAGAGAAAAAAGAATACTGTGGAAACTGAGGAGCTGATGGAAATTTTTAAACAAGTACAGATTAATATTCCGCTTCTAGAAGCTGTCAAACACATCCCCGCTTACGCCAAGTTCTTAAAGGATGCCTGTACACCCAAGCGTAAGCCGAGACCTCAAGCACCTAGGAAGGTTGTACTCTCTGAGCAAGCCAGTTCCGTGATATCAAGCAACCTTCCACTCAAACGAACTAACCCAGGAGCACCCCTGATTTCCTGCAACATCGGGGACATGACATTTGATAGAGCGCTCCTGGACCTAGGTGCTTCTATCAACCTAATTCCCACAACCTTGTACCACCAATTTGGTTTTGGGGAGTTGGCACCAGCCCCTGTCACCATCCAGCTGGCGGATAGATCAGTGAAAACCCCGAAGGAGGTTGTCGAGGATGTGATTGTACGGGTCAAGGACTTCTATTTTCCAGTCGATTTTTTGGTGCTCGACATGGAAGTCCCTGAAAAATTACAGAACGCACCCATAATCTTAGGCAGACCTTTCTTAGCTACGGCTAAAGCAAACATCGATTGCGACACGGGATGTATGGAAATCGCCTTCGGAGACAGGAAAATGCAATTGGATATCTTCCGGGCAACAAAGTCTTTTGATTGTGATTACATTGAGGAACATGATCCCGTGGAAACTTTAATCGAGGAATGCCTTACCCTCAGTTCTGTCTCAGACCACCAAACCCGTAGTTCTGACTCGTCACCATCATTACCTGTGGACCTCTGTAAGGCTGAGTATCATCGCATGACACCATTTGAAGAAATCGATGTTGATCAACTACCGCCCTTTCCATTCCCATCGACTGTGGTCCCACCCGCACCTGAACTTAAACCATTGCCCGAGAACCTCAAGTACGTCTTCTTGAGACCTGGCCAGACCTTCCCAGTGATTATTAATTCCCATCTAACCAAGGATCAGGAACTAAGGTTGACTGCAACTCTTTCAGAACATCGGGCCGCCATTGGTTGGACCATCTCAGATCTAAGAGGAATTAGCCCCACCTATTGCACCCACAAGATTTACCTGGAAGACGGGGCCCGACCTTCCTGCCAGATGCAGAGACGGTTAAACCCTAACATGCGGGAGGTCGTTAAAAAAGAAATTATCAAGTGGCTCGACGCCGACATCATCTACCCTATCTCTGATAGCCCCTGGGTGAGCCCTACTCAAGTGGTTCCAAAGAAGGCTGGGCTCACCGTTGTCACTAATGATCATGGCGAATCCATTCCCACCCGCACCACCACCGCATGGCGGGTGTGTATTGATTAAAGGAAGCTTAATGAAGCCACTAAGAAGGACCACTTCCCCTTGCCATTCATTGACCAAATCCTTGAAAGATTGGCAGGGCAGAAGTATTTTTGCTTCCTGGATGGATATAACCAAGTCGCAATTGCTCCGGAAGATCAGGAAAAGACCACATTCACTTGCCCGTATGGCACGTTTGCATTCCGTCGAATGCCGTTCGGGTTATGCAACGCACCCGCGACCTTCCAGCGTTGCATGCTAGCCATTTTTTCAGAAATGGTGGGTGAATACTTGGAGGTCTTTATGGATGATTTCTCTGTATTCGGGAATTCATTCGACCATTGTTTGAGGAACTTGGAGAAAATCCTGAAACGATGTATCGAGGTTAACTTGGTGTTAAGTTGGGAAAAGAGCCATTTTATGGTTCAAGAAGGAATTGTCCTCGGACACATCGTTTCGCATAGGGGCATCGAGGTAGATCGAGCTAAGGTTGATTTAATTTCCAAACTTCCTCCACCTAGTTCGGTCCGACAGATTTGCTCTTTCCTAGGACATGTTGGCTTCTACCGAAGGTTCATCAAAGACTTTTCCAAACTTTCCAAACCCTTGACCGACCTTCTAGCCAACGACGCCACTTTCCACATGTCTCCTGATTGCACCCAGGCTTATCATACCCTCTGGGACTTAGTCTCCACCGCACCTGTACTTCAACCCTCAGACTGGTCCCAGGATTTTGAGATTATGTGTGACGCATCAGATTTTGCCATAGGCACTGTCCTGGGACAAGTGCAAGACAAGAAGCCCGTGGTGATCTACTACGCGAGCAAAACGTTGGACGAGGCCCAACGTAATTATACGGTCACAGAAAAAGAGTTGCTTGCTGTAGTCTTTGGACTGGAAAAATTCCGATCATACTTGCTGGGATCCCACGTGACTATCTACACCGACCATTCAGCCATCCGGCACCTATTGGCCAAAAAGGACGCAAAACCCAGGCTCATCAGATGGATCCTGCTTTTGCAGGAATTTGACCTGGAAATCCGAGACAAGGCCGGATCGAAAAATGTGGTGGCTGATTACCTGTCAAGACTTCATCCAGACCACATTGGACCCTCCCTACCTCTATCTGATACCTTCCCTGATGAACACATCCTAGCCGTGCAAGACAAGAAAATGCCATGGTATGCTGACTATGTCAACTACCTGGTTATAGGACAAACCCCGCACAGCTGGTCCAGACAGCAACGGGACAGGTTCTTGGCTGAGGCTAAGCACTATTTCTGGGATGATCCCATGCTGTTTCGCCTCTGTGCTGATCAGATCATCAGGAGGTGCCTCCCCGAAGATGAAGTTCAGAGTGTGCTTTCCTTTTGTCATGACCAAGCATGTGGCGGCCATTTCTCTGGCAAGAAAACAGCTGCAAAAGTTTTGCAGTTTGGATTTTATTGGCCGTCCCTATTCAAGGATGCACACATCTTTGCCAAGACTTGCTCACGATGCCAAACACTAGGGACAATGACCAAAAAAGATATGATGCCCCTTCAGCCCATTTTGATTGTCGAAATTTTCGACGTTTGGGGTATCGATTTTATGGGCCCCTTTCCACCATCCAACGGCTTCGAGTATATCCTGGTCTCGGTAGACTATGTTTCCAAATGGATTGAAGCCGTCTCCACCCGACGATGCGATCACAAGATGGTCATGGACTTTGTAAAGAAGAACATCTTTTCCCGGTTTGGAATACCCAAGGCCATGATCAGTGATGGTGGAAGCCATTTTATCCATTCCCAGTTCCGTGCCCTACTTAGAAAATACGGGGTAAACCACCGCATTGCCACCTCGTATCATCCACAAACAAATGGGCAGACTGAGGTCTCAAACAGACAAATCAAGAACATTTTACAGAAGACTGTGAGACCTGACAGGAAAGACTGGTCCACACGACTTGATGATGCCCTGTGGGCATACAGGACCGCTTTTAAGACCCCGATAGGCATGTCACCTTACCGCTTGGTCTTTGTCAAAGCTTGCCATCTCCCTGTCGAATTGGAACACCGGGCTTACTGGGCTGTTAAGCAATGTAACATGGATCCCCAGTTAGCTGGTGCGCAAAGGACTCTTCAATTATCTGAGCTTGAAGAAATTAGTCGGGACGCCTTTGACAATAGTCAGCTATATAAGGAGAAAATGAAAGCCGTCCACGACCGACTCATTCATAGGAAAACCTTTGAGCCAAACCAACAAGTCTGGCTATTTGATGCACGCCTGAAACTCTTCCCAGGGAAACTTAGGTCCAAATGGACAGGACCATTTCGGGTGGTCAAGCCCTATTCCAATGGGGCAGTCGAAATCGCCGATCTTAATACCGGGCACACCTTTACAGTCAATGGTCAAAGATTGAAGCATTTCCTGGCCCAGGTACCCTCCAAGGAAAGTGTCACCCTTGTTGAGGGCTGACACCAAGCACCGCCCAGCTGGAGGCGTTAAACTCAGCGCTTCCTAGGAGGCAACCCAGCGGATTCAGACTGATCTGGTAGTTTACGTCACTCAGGTACTATCTTTTTGAACCCTTCTGCATCCATGCATCTGCCAATGAGGACATTGTCCAACTTAAGCATGGGGGGGATGGTAAACTGCATAATCCTGAGCTTAATTAATCAGTCTGAATGAATAAATTAATTGATTAAAAAAAAAAAATTGAATTTAGGAAGAAAAACTTAGGCATTAGAAACTTGTCAATAGTGGGAAATAATACAAAAAGAACTTAAACACTTAGACTTTTCAGGCCTTCAGGCTTAATTAGCCCTGGTGTCCATTAAAATATGGATTTAGCGGCGAATCCTTGCAACTTTAAGCTATTCTAATCCACCTAATAAATAAGGTAATAAGTATACGACTTATCAACTCGCCCTCTAACTCAGGAAAACTTTGAGTCTGAGCATCTACACACATTTTTGCACAGACTCACTTCTCAGAGATTTTGACAGAAATTGGGTAGCTAATGAACTCTCTAGGGTGGTATGGCTGGCAAGTTGTCATGGGTAACAGCCCATTGGCAGGTTGTCCAGAACCCAGCCACAGGCCATTTCTTTTTCGCTGCCTCTGGGTACATTTGAGATTAGGGAAGCCACCTACGAAAAAAAAAAAAAAAGAAAGAGAGAAAAGAAAAGAGAAGAAAAGAAAATAAACCACACTTCACCGCACAAGTATGGCTGGCAAGTGATCGTGGGTAACATCCCATTGGTCGGTTGTCCAGAGCCCAGCTCAATAATTGCACAAAAAAGACCAAAACACCTAAGGACGAAGCGGGGAAGTAGTACAAGCCGGGGAGATATACACTGGAAAATCCTTGTGTTGACCCCAAGTAAAATGAATGTAGGGAGAAAGCTACCAGTCGAACAAATACACCTTCAGGCAAAAATTTATTTTCTTTTCCAGACACCTAGAGGCGTAGAAACTTGAAGTCTGTCTCAATTACCGTTAAGTGAGTCTATCACAACATTCACACCAAGATGCTTAGCACTTAGGGTTTTGATCGAGTTTTGGGTGGGTTGGGTAGCCGTAAAAAGTTACCAACCCACACTGAATTCCGAAAATTCTAAAAAGACATATATAGATATATACGTATACATATGTATAGTTATATATACAAAGCAAGGATTCGGGCGATTTGTATTTTGGAAGACACCCGGGCGCTGCTTAGTCCTTGTAGATTAAGATCTTCGTATATTTCCTCTTATTGACGAGTAACGAAGTGCCGAAGCAATTACTTCTTGAATTCTCCAAAGAAATAAAGGCTAGAATAAACCTTGCTAGGGACTATCAAGGAGTAAGCATGGGGGTATGATAACACCACGCAAGGGGGTAGTAATTAGGTTGAATATGGCCCATATTTAGAATAAAAGGCACAACATAAAGTAGAATAGGAGCGTTGCATGCATCAAGTACCAAGATTGCTTATAAACCGTATTAATGGCCATTTGTGTAAAGTATTTGTCAAAGCAGGCCTCAGATGAGCAATCAGACTGCACGGATGGATTCAGGACGACGAACGGAGTCCAACGGACTCAAGATCAGCCAAATCCGACATCCGGAGCTCCCACAATGGGCCCAAGAAATCATGACCGTTGATCTGGAGATCAATGGCCCAGAACGCGCCACGTCGCCCCGCCCCCGCCGCTCTCTCGCCCTCAAGCCAGCCAAGAACGAATCTCGGCCGTTGATCTTCGATCGAACGGCCGAGATCCGCGCGCTCGCCCGCGGTCGCCGCGACAAAGCGCGGGCGTGGCACAACGGTTAGCGCGCACGCCTGTGTCACAGCGATGCGCGTTCGAATCGCGCGGAGCGGAAATCAAGCGCGAGCGAAGGGCGCGGCGAAATTGACCCGCCCGATCAGCAGCGGGCGGTCAGGATTGCGCCACGCGGCGCGACGACAGCGCCCACGCGCGCGCGCACGCCGGGCGGAAACGCGCACGCGCACGCGCGCCCGAAGCGCGATCTCAGCACAGGCGCGGGAGGATCTCAGCCGTCCGTTCTTCGATCTCAGCACAGGCACAGGCGCTTGGAGAGAGAGAGGGGGCGGGCGGCTGACCGGTGGCAGAAGGCCTTCACCGACGTATCTGGAAGCGATTTTAGCGATGTTCTGGATGTCGCTAAAGCACATTCTTCTTTTAGGAAGCCCTTAACTCTATTTAAACCCCCTTCTACCACCATTCAAGGCATCCTCTCCCACTTGCAACTACTCCACTCCTCTCCTAGCTAGTCTTAGGCACTCTTGTAATCGCCGGAGACGACGAGCCGCTGACGGAGCCTCCTCCACCGCCGTGGCTGCCTCGTCTCTCTCCACTCTCTCTCTACCTCTCTCTCTCTCTCTTTTAAGCTTTCATTTAGTTTTGTTGAAGCATGTACTTAATATTGTAAACCATGAACTATGAATGCATGTTTAATGAAATTATTTTCCATTTAGTTGCCATTTTAATTTCTGTTTAAAGTGCATGATCAAAACCAAGAGCTTTCTAACCCTAAACTCTCTCTATCTCTCGCTTTTCAAAATCGTCTCTTTCGCAAGCAAAACTCCGCCTTTTTCGTGACAACAAGTGGTAAACAAAATCCGATTTCCACGCCTCCTTGAGATCGACACTCGGACTCACCTCCGTTTACTTCTTTTAAAATCGACGTATCAAGTGCAACTATAATGACACCTCTTAACACACACGCACGAAGGCACGTCACTTAACGGGTGGCAACCCGTCATTTTTGAAAAACCTGAAACCTTTTTTGACATTCCTATACTGAATTCATATTGCACTTTAGGGTTCATCCATTAGAACAGCCAACCCCACCTCAGGTACCCATACCCGAGATTGAAATCGTCCGCAAACAGTCATCTCAACCTGTTCGCCCTCCCAGAACCTGTTCTAATGAATGATTTAAGCTGAACTTGGACCCACCTAATTTACATTGGGGACATTGCAAATCATAGGCATGGGGGGGTATGGAAGTGCAAAACGCCGTGAAAATCATCTCACAAGAAAAGGTTTCATCAAAAAAATCACATATTCCAAAAATACCAAAAAATGAAAAAATTCTTGAAAAAGAACAAAAAAATGAAAGGAGAGAAAATTTTGAGGCCATACAAATCTTGAGGAGAAAAAGGGGAGAAGTTAAAAATGTCAAAAAGGAACACAAGTTGAAAAGAAAAAGAAAAGAGATAGTTATTAGTAAGAAACTAAGGAATTAACTGAGGCCTAGACCATATCAAGAAAAAGAAAATGAAAGGCAAAAAGTGCTAATGAAACACAGAAGAGATTACTAGGAACGTTGATTTTAGGCCTCTTGGGCTATACTCCTAGGCTTAAAAATTCAAGTATTCGCTAAGATCTAGATAGTCCTCAAGAGGTTGAGGAAAATGCGAAGCTTAAGTATTAGATCTAAGGCTTAGGGAGTATTCGGACTTGTTAATTGACCTCTGGTTTGCAAGACTTGGTAACCTAAGCACTGCCATCCACACACAGTCAGGTTCAGTGCACATAAGTATCAAAATCACTCAAATGCATTTAAATTATTTTGAAAAAGTTACCTAGATTAGGAGTGGCTGATCAACACAAGTTGATTTGGACGAGTTCCCGGCATAGAGAGGTGGGAAATTCCCCTTGAAGATGTGCAATAACATATCGTCTCCTTGGTGCTTGTCTCCTAGGATATCTACATATCCTACTGGTGGCATGTAAGCACCCTGTGCTGGTTCAGATGCCATGGGCGGCATTATCACGAAATGTCGATTGCCAGGGTCTGGATTTAGCTACAGAACGCCATGGGCAGGATTATCTCAAAATCTCAAAAGCCAGGGTTCTGGGGGTTGCCATGGGCGGTGCTATCTTGAAGCATCAATTGCCAAGGACCCTTCAAGGATTGATGATGGGGACTAGGAATCCGATACAGACCGTGTTGTGAAGCTAATCCTAGGCTAGAAATAAAAAGAAAAGAGAGAGAAAACTCTCCAAACAAAGAAAATTCCTCTGTCTCTCTCTTACAAAAACGCACTGCAAACTAAACAGAGACTAAAATATGTTACAAGCATGGGTGCTTTAACTGCGGAGTTCAACTAACCTTAGGATAATTCTTGTGGGCCTTAAAAACCTTCGTGGCAGACTGAGGCTAGAGCAGGTCAGGTCCAGATCTTGGTTGGTACTTGAGTACCTCTAGAGTTATTATCGGCATTCTAACATAATCTACATAAGAAAGCACACATCACAATTTTGAGCATCAAAAAGATTACATGGTCTAGAATCAAAGTTAAAACCTTAAAATTTTGCTAAGGGACTAGCAAAAGCTAGGCATGGAGGTATGATGGGAACACCATCATGAGCCCTAACTAGCTCATTTTGACCCAATTGAGAGAATAAATGCTCCTACATAACCAACTGAAGGTCCTAATTCACTGCATAACCTTTTTGAGAGAAAAATAAGAAACTAGTGGTAAAACTGCAATTTTACCAATGCAGTACAACAACGGGCTTTTTCAAAGGCTAAACAAAGGTTAAAGGGTCTTAATAAGATAATAAGTGGGTTAGATTAGACAGAAAAGGGTTTTTGTGTGTTCTATGAATTAAATGACTTCTTGAAACTCTAAAATAGACCCACTTGATTAACCAAGGCTTTGGTCAGAATAAAATTCACCTAAACCATCTAAAAATCATAGAAAAATATTCTCTAGGGTTTAGAACCTTCAATTTGGCCATGGGAACCCATCTTGACCTAGAATGGGGTCTCAGACAGATATTTGCCCTAAATTGGGTTTTTGCATAAATTACCTAGTCAAATGTAGTCAAACCCAAAATCCAACTTCACCATTGGATTCCTTAGGTCCAAATTAGGTTTTTACCAAAATTTGGACCTAAGGGAAACTCATCTTGACCTAATTTGCAAATAGGTCCAGTCTGATCACATTTGTACCCCTATCTTTCAAAAACCCTTACAAATAGCCCCCTATCTTCTTCATCATTTTCACAATTAGGTCCCTCCACCATTATAGTGGAGGAATCCTACTCTGACGAGCTTTGGAAGGAGAGTTCTCCCTGATTGCTCAGAGAATCTCTTCCAAAATTGGAAGGGAGATTCTTTGAGAAATTCTCTCTCATCTGAACCCTTCTTTGATCCCAGATTCTTTCCAAATATCTCATGCAAACGCATGAGGGACATGGGTGTCTCAATGGCTTCCAACTCTGGTGAGCTTTCCTTGCTTGGGAAGCTTGCTTCCCAAGCCTTAACTGACCTTCAGAGCCCTATTTAAAGGAGCCCAGACCCCTCTGATCACTTCAAGCTTGAATTTGGGCCGGTTCTCCCTACATTCCTCTCTCCCTCGCCGGTAGCAATCTCCGCAAGCTTCAGTGATTTCTCCCTCACTCACTCGTCGCCCAACCACAATACCAGTGGTCGGGTTGTCTTCTCCATCCTCTGCGTCGTGTAACACCGGCCAACATCACCTCTGCCCCGCCTTCGTCTTCCCCACGGTCGGCAACTATACCTGCGTGGATCCTCTATCCCTTTCGTCCCTTAAAATTAGGTTTTTCGACTCTCTCTCTCTCCCACTTTCTTTCCCTCTCTTTATTTCTCAAAAACACTGACCAACGCCACTGACCACTTCACCTTCTCCACCTCCGTTGATACCTTCGGTGAGGTGCTCCCATCACTCGGCACCTCCATACACCACGTCGACCACTCTATAACCTCTGCCTCGACTCCCTGATAATATCTCCTCACTCCAATCACTCCATCAACCACCCAAACACTCCCTCGAACGCACCCACACCTTTGCACACAATGTGCCCTAGGCACGCTCGCATAGGCACCCCCACGCCATGCCAACCACCCCAGCATCTTCACCATGCTCCAGTGATCCTTCTGAACATTTTGACGTGGCCGCAAGGCCATGCTATTGATTTCAGGTTCAGGACGACTTCCGCCATTGTTGCTAAGCTTGAAGCAAGCTTCGAGCCACTCCAGGCCTCGCTCTGCTCCAGGAGATCACCCCAGGCTGTGCGGAATACTCTCACGCACGTGTTGAAGCCCTTGCACGAAGACTCCAGCAGTTGCAGCCCTTCAATTTAGCCAAGCACACTCTGCGGCAGATGCGCGAAGGGAGGTGGGACATTTAGTCCCACCTCGGAAGTGAAAAGCCACCTGCATATGCATAAAAGGAAAAAGTGTTAGAGGCTTATCACCTCCAACACTGCGGGTGAGGTCCTCCTTCCCCCTCTCACGGACTCGTCTGTGACACCTAATACACAGACCTGGCCACGACCCGACTACCCGACCTGTTCACTCCTCGCTCACCACACACGCCGGTGAGCCTAGACCCGGGTCTCCGTTAGATTCGATTATCCGAACCAGTTAAGGCTCTAGGAGAGTAGCTCTGAAATAGAAAAGAGTGAAAGAGAGGAGAGAGCTGTGTAGGGGAAGGGGGGTTTTGCCTTGGAGAGTTTACCTTCGTCACTTAGTCAAATTCAGAGAAAGAGTAGGACTGAAGAAGAAGGGAGGGGAAGATAGAGAAGAAAGAAGCTGAAGAAGAAGGAGAGGAGGATCGCAGGGCTCAAGGCAAAGCAAAGAAGAAGAAGAAGAGAAAGGCAGAAGATAGAGAAAGCTAAAGAGAAAAGAGAAGGATCACAGAAAGCTAAAGAAGAAGAAGAAGGAAGGAGAAGACAGAGGCGGAGAAAGAGAAAAGCAATCAGACACTTTAGGTTGTCTAATTAAAGAATCAGACGACAGATTTTAGCCTCATTGCATATTTATATATTGAATCATTTGGTGATATTGTAGGAGTATTTGGCGATCTACATCACCATTTTACTCCCATATTTTTGCACTCTGATACTGTTATTATTGTAATTTCTTTTAGTTTAAATTATGATCTTGATTTCTAAATACCAATTTGCTCCCTATGTTTGACCTTGGAAATCTTTTCGAGTAATAAAATTATATCTATTTTGAACTCTTTTTCGGC
The DNA here is from genome assembly GCA_037157565.1 of Thalassia testudinum. Classification (NCBI taxonomy): domain Eukaryota; kingdom Viridiplantae; phylum Streptophyta; class Magnoliopsida; order Alismatales; family Hydrocharitaceae; genus Thalassia; species Thalassia testudinum. The sequence continues at coordinate 52,226,567 of JAZHRO010000025.1, read as the reverse complement.
TGTACTATAATGCAACACTCTGAAATACCAATTCAGCGCTCTCAACAGTGCCATAGTGGAAAGTAGATAATGGCAACCTTAAGATGTGATGCATGAGGAAGGCAGATGGGGTGGATACAGTTTGGTCCATGAGGAATAAATCGTACGGGTCCTGAAAGTGATGGGAAATGAAAGGAGGAACTCGAGTGTGTCTGAAATGATATAGGAAACCACCTTGCAGTTCAAGTTAGGTATGGATGGATGTCGAGTAGGTGAGTCAAATAAGATCTAGTGATCCATCTCAATAGTTTTGGACTTATCAGAATCTTGAATCTTATCCCTGGGGTGATCAAAAGTCTCTTTCAAGTCACCTAAATCATGATGCAAGTCTTCAAATATATTGGGCAAAAATTCATTATTCCTTAAAATCACAGTCCCAGGGGGAGTAAGATTGGGGTTTAGATTAGTCAATACCTCAAATCCTTTTTGTTTTGTGGACTTCTGAGTTTGATCCCAATTGTTTTTCTCTTGGCCTATATCTTATGAGGGAATGTCTTCTTGTTTCTCATCAATCAAGTCAAGCTCCTCAGGATTCCATGATTCAGCTGAATTCTTTGCTTCCTCAGATAGATCTTCATAAGTCATCCCCAGTAATTTTGCAATTTCTTGAACATCCTTTTCCTAAGGGGATTGTCTGTTTTGCTCATTCTCAAGATGTTGGGGATAAGGGTTAGATTTTTCTTCAGAACTCTGGTGGATGGGAAGAGAAGGGTACAAATTAGCTGAAATAGAAGTGACAATAGATTTGGCTTCTATATGGGATATCTTAGAATGATTGGTATCGCCAAATCCAGATATTGAATCATTTAAGCACATTTGATCATGGTAATCCTCAGACAAGATGACATTAGAGCCATCCAACCATGCTTGGCTGGGAGTGTCAGTGTTCCCAATCTTTCTATCTTCTTGATCTTGCTCTGATTCTCCCAAATCATCCATGATGTAAACACGTTTACACTACTTAAGATGTCTATTTATGCATGTTCTTAAGCATAGGATTGCATTGCATGCTATAAATATTGCATAACATGCATCATCTTGCATTTAGAGTAGTTTGAATAAAATGGAGGTTAATTATCTCCTTTTATGTGCTTAGACAGGGCAAACTTTTTATCGGGGCCTCGGATCAAAGATCCAACCGTACAGATGTGATCAGGGCGATGATTGGAGTTCAACGACTCCAAGATCGCCTTAATAAGGCATCTGTAGCATCAGATAGTGACCGGGGAACCCTAGAAGATCAAGGGCTAAGATGGTGTAAATCTGCACTTCAAACAACAAATCCGACCACACGAATGGATTCTGATCAACGATTACAGCCTAACGGCGTGAAATCGACTCAATCCGACAACCGTGGCACCATCTACATCATCCAGAAGATGGATGGCCAAGATGGTGCCACGTGGCACCAGCTCAGCTGTCCAACTGACCCTCAAGCACCACCGCACCTTCTCTTCTTCAATCAGAGTGCCGCTTCTGGGCCGTTGGATCTTGATCCAACGGCTGTGGATGCTCACGCTTGAAAACATCCACGTGACCATTTGGACGACGCAGCGCAGCGGTTTAGCGCCTTATCTCGTGGCGCTGGCACGGGATCGAGTAGCAGCGAGTGGAATTTGGAGCGGGGACGTGCCTTCAATCGACCGTCAGCTCACTATCTAACGGCCGCACACGCTCGATAGCGCCAACGTGCTATCGCACGCTCGCGCCTCACGTAGGATTGTATGCGGGCGGACGCGCGTTGAGGAGCGGGGAAGGCGCAAATTAAGCAGTCCGATCTCGCAATCGGACGGCTAAGATTCAGCGAATGTGAGCGTGTGAGAAAGCGAGCAGCCGCACAGGCAACGCCTACTACGCCCACGATGGGGCTTTAGCGACGGTTTTATCCGTCACTAAAGACCCCTTATTTAATGTTTTGAGATTTAAATGACCAAATTGCCCTCACTCCTTGCAACTATAAAAGGAGACCTCCTCCACACGAAATTATCATCCCTTCCTTCTCCTCTCCCTCTCCAAAGCTCAAGAGCAGCTTGTCCCACACCCAGGATGCTTTTCGCGAGATAAATTCAAATTTTCATCCCCATTCGGAAGTGGATCCCACGATGACAACGTCGTGCTTCCCTGTTCCCGTTCTTTTGCTTCGTCCTGCTTCGTCCACCTTCGTCCAGGCGTCGTCCCGTCCGGCTCGTCCTCCAAGCGACCGTCGAGGAGGATATTTCTCTCTCCATTTTTTTTACTGCTTTCTAAAATAGATTTACTACTTTCTAGAGTAGTTCTACTCGTCCTCCAAGCGATCGTCGAGGAGGATATTTCTCTCTCCATTCTTTTAATGCTTTCTAGAGTAAATTTACTACTTTCTAGTTGTAATGTTTAGTGAAACAAACAATCTTTTTAATGATGAATTCCTTGTTCATTCTACATCTCGTTTTGATTTCTGTTTGTAAGATTCTCTCTCTCTTACTCTCTCTCTCTTTCTTCTATTTATTGTAAATAGTTAGATAGTTTTAATCAATTGAATTACTTTGTGACAAATAAAATCAAACGCGTAGTTTTTAAATCAAACGTCCGCCTCCTTGTGTTCGACTCGGAATTTCAATTTCGGTATAAATTTTATTTGTTGAACATGAGTTCTTCGCTTTCAAGCTACAACAACAAGGTTTTTAAAACCAAACACGTTAGTGTAGCAATTCGTACGTTCAACATTTTGGCACCGTTGCTGGGGAGGCAACGATCTTTGATTTTTCTTCGCATTTTTACAACTTACAAATCATTTACCTCACTTCTCTCCTTTCTTATTGTGATTGCAGGTACTCTTTCGAGACGAGCAAACGCGGTAGATTGGAGTAAAGTGCTGTGAAAGGATTTATAAGTTATCCCTCACCTCCCACCCATTAGATTTCATTTCACCACATAATAACACAAACATCAATCAACCTAGATGTTCTTATAAAATCTAAGGTTAGATTGTTTGTTGTTTGACACCCATACTCACCCCAACCCCCACATTAAAAAAAAGAAAAATTAAAAAAAAATCTCACAGAGGTACACAACCTCATCTGATTTTCAAACTCAACCGGTAAACCGATCTTTGGAGCTGGTACACACATTCAAACACATAATTGAGTAGAAATCAGATTAGGTAATCACTTGTGTGCCTAATTAAGTGGTATAACAGGCCAATTGTTTGAGTTGATTGGGCCGCACCACTTCAATTAAAATTAACTCATCAAGTAGCTACCACATAGGTTCAACTCTTAAGGATTTACCAGGCACTCCACATTTTTTTTTAAGCTTTAAAGGAAAACATCTCCACCTGTACTTTCAAAACATGGTGTGCCAACAAAACTTGTTTGAAAACACCTAAAGTTGAATCCTAAAAGCTACTAAGCAAGATTTGAACTCTAAAATTCACCACATCAAAAATAATCTTACTTGAAAACCATTGGTTGTGCACGCACACACAAATCAATCAATCATTAAGGGCACAACCCATTTAAAGGGCCCATCACATTCCAAAGAACATTTAAACCTAGCCCTAAATAAAATAGAGTAGATGTTGGCCTTAAGGATTCGACTCGCTCTTCAGAGCCCATAATGAGATTATTTTCGATTAGTCTGTTTCTACTGTTCAATCTGATGTCTAGCTAGGGGAGCAGAATCAAACGATCGCGGTTGGGGGGTACACTAGGAACTGGAGGCGCAAGCCGAAGGAAGAACCTTCTCCCTAGTCCCTCCTTCTAACTAGTTTGATTGAACAGACAGAAGTAGATCAAATCGTTTCTCTATCTCAAGACGGGATTTGGGAGTCTGTAGGTCTTTAGGCTAGCCCACTTAAGGACAGGTTTGATTGCTTGTATTGCAGGGTGCCTTTCTTCCTCCTGTCTTTCATGAATCCTTTCACATATTACATGCATTCCCACTCTTCCCTCCTGTTTTGAATTATCCTCAACATGATGATTATCCTGACTTGTACTGTAATCAACCATCAGTTAGTTGGGATAACTCTGATTGGGGATACAGTTCCGAACCTCCATGTCTAGGGTCTAACCTTGAACACTTTGATTGTGATTTCTATCCTTCTTAGAGCCTCATCGATTATAGATCGTCATCTTTTCATGAACAACCTAATACGATCTACAATCAAGAAGGATACACTGATCCTTACCCATCCTCTGATTACACTGCCATTAGGTCATCACCACCTTTTGATCAATCTGAAATAACCTATTATCAGGAAGGCTGTAAGGAATCTCAATTCGTTAATTCCCTTGCTTTGACCCCAAACCCACCCAACCCTGGACCAACTCATTTGGTTCAGGGTAACCAGGTTCAAGATAAGGTTCTGGCTAACTTGAGGAATATCATTCAATCTTTAGAAGTTCAGCCAATACCTTGCATTGAGAGATTGGAACCCCTGATTGAAATGATTGATGATTTGAACAAGTCTTTGTTGGATTGGCTCCAGGATGTTAAGGATAAGAACCTGGGTGAGTTTCTACTTGGGAAATTAGCGAAATTGAGGATGAGATTTGTGGTCGCTTTGATTCAAGAATGGGATGATTCTTAGGATGAACTCCCTTCAGGAAAGCCAATGACAGAACCCACTCAGGCACCTGTTGGGGACACGTGCTACAAGGCTGACTAGATTGAATTAGAGTAACCAATTAGGGATGATCTGATTTCTTCACTTGAGATCCCTGAGCCAGGGTACGAGGAAACGTATGTCTCCATGGACCAGAAAGTGACAGATGATTTTGAGACATACATTAATGCGGATCTTGATTTCTTCGAATCTGATGGTGAAGATTCGATTTGCGAAGTCTCACGTGAGTTTACAGAACATAATTTTTGTGAGACGATTGGGCTTGAGGAATCTAAAAGATCATTTGATAGCAAAAGAACTGAGGAAACTGATCCTATTAGGGCACACATTACGGATCCAGAATCACATTTTCTGGAGGATTCAATTCAATGCCTTGATTGTCAGTTACACCCCATTGAGCTTATTGATGATTCTAATTCTGAGATAATTAGACCCAAGTCAATTTTGATTTCAGAAGGGGTGATTAACATGCAAGAGGTCTCGGAATTTAACATTTTGATTGAGGATAGAAGTTGGGAAGTTCTGATTTGGGAAGTTAACTTTGGAGGAAATAGAAGATTGAGTCGAAGGGTTCCTTTTAAGCTGAAACCATCAAATCAGAACCCTTACGACATCTGTTTTGAGGATGTCCAACCCAAGCACGCATTCAATGATTATCCTTTTGAGCTTCAATTCTCTGTAACTCAACTTTTTGGTCTTGGGTTGCATCCTCATAAATTGCAGTCCCGACTCCTCTTGCATACAGATTTTAGGTTTTGGGTAATTTTTATCCAGAACCTAAGATATTCTCGATTATGGGGTATGGGTCTGTACCATAATCTGGTCCACATCTGTAGACCTCTGCTGACAGGTTGGAGGATTCATCTGTTTATTTTGATTCTGACCTACACCTGTGAATTCTTCATTTCTCTTCTTTGTATAGTGTGCCTAGCTGAAGGTACTAAACTCAGCATTCATACAGTTCTTTTTAGTTTCTATCTCGGAGCGGACCTGACATTCACATAATTCAGGTACTTTCTACATTATTCCACTCTATTTTATGTCTTTTTAATACAATGAGGACATTGCATTAGATAGGCATGGGGGTGTGGATATTCATCTCTGAATTTATTCGTCAGCTCCGTAGATTTGTTTATTTTTATTAAAAATAAAGTGGAATTAGGAAGGAAAACTTGGGCTTAAGAAAATTTTCAATGTTATGAAATACTACATTATGATTTGAACACAAAGACCCTTCAGGTCTTTGGACTTAATTAGCCCGTGTATCTACTAAAATGTGGATTTGTCTTTCGAGTCCTTGCCATCTTAATTCTATCGTAATTGGAGTAAATAATTTTGGGTGATAAGTACATGACTTATCAACCCGCCCTCAAATTTGAGGGAATTTTGAGTTTCTAACATCTACACACTATCTTATCACTGACTCGTTGTTTGGTGATTTTAATGGAAATTGGGTAGCTAATGAACCTTCTAGGGTGATATGGCTGGCAAGTTATCGTGGGTAACAATCCATAGGTAGGTTGTCCAGAGCCCAGTCACTGGACCTTTCTCTTTTGCTGCCTTTAGATAAATCTTAGACCAGGGAAGCCACCTACTTAAAAAAGGAAAAAAAAATCAAAAAGAAAAGGAGAAAAGAAAAAAAGAAATAAGCCACACTTCACTGCACGAGTATGGCTGGCAAGTTGTCGGTGGTAACAGCTCATTGACCGGTTGTCCAGAACCTAGCTCAGTAAATGCACTGAAAATTCCCAAAACACTTAGGAAGAAGTGGAGTAGAATAAACCGGGGAGATATACACTGGATTCACCCTTGTGTTGACCCCGTAAAAAGATAAAACTAGGAAGAAAGCTACCGGTTGTAAAGATACACCTTTAGGCAGAATTCTTTTTGAGGTCACCTAAAGGCGTAGAAATCCAAAGTCTGTTTTAATTTCTGATCAATGAGTCTATCACATTCACAATAAGATGCTTAGAACTTAGAGTTCTCATCAAATCTTGGGTGAGTTGAATGGCCGTAGAAAGCCACTCTTAAACCCTAAAACTTGAAAATCCAAAAAAATTAGAAAAGAGGAAAAAGAGAAAAAGAAAATTTTCTTTGAATAAGGCGAGGGCTTGAGGTGGTCTGCATTTTGGCAGATACTTGGGCACTGTTGTGTCTTTGAAAGTTCAGATCTTAAGTAGACATTTTCTTAATGATTGAAAATAACTCATGCCCAAATAATCCAACCAAATTCTTTTATAAATAGCATATAGTTTTTGCTAGGGACTAGCAAAAGATAGGCATGAGCGTATGATGTAAACACATTTACACTACTTAAGATGTCTATTTATGCATGTTCTTAAGCATAGGATTGCATTGCATGCTATAAATATTGCATAACATGCATCATCTTGCTTTTAGAGTAGTTTGAATAAAATGGAGGTTAATTGTCTTCTTTTATGTGCTTGGACAGAGTAAACTTTTTATCGGGGCCTCGGATCGAAGATCAAACCGTACAGATGTGATTAGGGTGATGATTGGAGTTCAACGACTCCAAGATCACCCTAATAAGGCATCTATAGCATCAGATAGTGATCAGGGAATCCTAGAAGATCAAGCGCAAGATGGTGTAAATCTGCACTTCAAACGACAAATTTGACAGCACAAATGGATTTGGATCGACGATCGCAGCCTAATGGCATGAAAATCGACTCAATCCGACAACCGTGGCACCATCTACATCATCCAGAAGATGGACGGCCAAGATGGCACCATGTGGCACCATCTCAACCGTCCAACCAGCCCTCAAGCACCGCCGCACCTTCTTTTCTTCAATCAGAGCACCGCTTCTAGGCCGTTGGATCTTGATCCAACGGCTGTGGATGCGCGTGCTTGAAAACGTCAGCACGACCATTTGGGTGACGCAATGCAGCGATTTAGCGCCTTATCGTGAGGCGCTGGCACGGGATCAAGTCGTAGCGAGTGGAATTTGGAGCGGGGGCACGCCTTCAATCGATCGTCAGATTGCGATCCAACGGCCACGCACGCTCGATAGCACCGATGCGCTATCGCTCGCTAGCACCTTACGAGGATTGTACGCGGGTGGGCGTGCGTTGAGGAGCGGGGAAGGCGCAACTTAAGTCATCCTATCTCGTGATCGGACGGCTGAGATTCAGCGAACGTGAGCGTATGAGAAAGAGAGCATCTGCGCGGGCAGCGCCCACAATGTCCATGATGGGGCTTTAGCGACGGTTTTATCTATCACTAAAGACCCCTTATTTAATGTTTTGAGATTTAAATGACCAAATTGCCCTCACTCCTTGCAACTATAAAAGGAGAACCCCTCCACATGAAATTCTCATCCCTTCCTTCTCTTCTTTCCCTCTCCAAAGCTCAAGAGAAGCTTGTCCCACACTCGGGATGCTTCTCGCGAGATAAAGTCAAATTTTTGTCCCCCTTTGGAAGTGGATCCCACGACGACGACGTGCTGCCCCGTTCCCGTTCTTCTGCTTCGTCCTCCTTCGTCTTGCTTCGTCCTCCTTCATCCAGGCATCGTCCCGTCCGGCTTGTCCTCCAAGCAACTGATGGTCGGGCCCGGATAGGTTGTTAATATGGTGATTTTATCGTTGAAGTGTGTATAGTGGTTAACCTAAATCGGACCTAACCATCTCTTTACAAAATTTTTAACCTGGCCTACTTGATTTTATCTTGGTCACTTTTAGGCCTAGGGTCGAACTCAGGGAAGTGGGGTTACAAGTCAAGTTTTTACGCCTTTCCTACAACGAATCTCTTCCGTTCGTTTATTGTGTTTTTGGTGTTTTTCTTATTAGATTTTTTTCTGATAATCTTTGTCCTTGAGGCACACCCTCAAAATTAGGTTCTTGGCTTTAAGCCAAATCAGGGTTCCAAAATGGGTCTTGCTATTCGCAAGACGGAGTACCTGCAAGTCAAGGATTCTCTTTTCTCTTTTATATATTTTTTTATCTTTTTATTGGCAGGAAAGAGAAATAGAAATAAAGTAAATATAGTATATATATATATAGGTATATATTATATATGTATAAAGGAGTGGGGGTGGAGGCGGAGATGGAGTGTAGCACGGTGTCGAGTCGGTCGTCGTCTAGAAAGATGCAACCAATAGGACGAGGTGCCGCGTGAAGTGTAGGATGGATGGTGGAAGATGTGTGTGACCACGCTTTTTGTACGCATGTATCGGGGAATATCAGCAACTGGTGCAGATATTCCCGCGATACCACGTATGGTAAGTAATGTAAAAATATATATATATATGTATATATGTATATATATATATGGTTATAAATATATAGGTATATATATGTAGTTATATATGTATATATATATGTATATGTATATATATGTATATGTATATATATATATATATATTTAAGTATATGTATAGATATATATATATATGTATATATATATATGTATATATATATATGTATAAGTATGTATATATAACTATATAGATGTAAATATATATATATATATATATATATATATATATAGTAATATATGTATATAGATATATGTAGATAGATATGTATATATATATGTATCTATACTTGTACTTAGTTATATAGGTAATAATATATATATAGATATATGTATATATATAAGTATATAGATATATGTATATATTTATATATGTATACTAGTACTTAGTTATATAAATACTACTATATATATAGATATAAGTATATATATATATATGTATATATATCAATATATATATGTATACGTATATATATATATATGTATATAATAGTGTATAGGTGTGTGTGTGTGTGTATGAAAGTGTGAGTGTAAGTGTGTAAGTGTCGGTAAAGAGAGTGAGAGAGTGCTGTGAGGGAGAGAGAGAGAGAGAGAGAGAGATGCCACGCTCTTCCTGCTGGAGTGAAGGAGGCGAGCGTTAAGACATCTGAGGTAGCCAGGCGTCGTCTGGAGTCCTCGCGTGCACGTGCAGGCGTGTATGCGCGTAGAGAGGATCATGCTGGGAGGAGGTGAGCACGGGGAGAGGAGAGGCCGCAGTGCACCGCGCTGCGTGAAGAGCTGGCGAAGGGAGACGTGAACGCAGACGCTGAAGTGGGCAGGTGTGGGCGGCGTGGGCGCATGCAGACGCGCGGGCGGGTGTTGGAGCAGGTGCGGGGCTGAACGCGTGCGCGGGCAGTGGCTGGTAGCGACGCGCAGGGTGACCTGATAAGTGAGAAACTTATCGGTCACCCCACTGTAGCCATAGTGTTTCGCAGAAACGCATGAATAGTGGCTACAGTGGCCGGGCGAGCCGTGCAACCGCCTGCGTCCGGTGCTGTGAGTGTGGACGGCTCGGCTCGCGCGCGGAAGAGTGTCTCCGGCTGCTGTCTTGCGGGTGGGACGTCGTGGTAGAGTGCGCGGAGAGGGCTGCTGGCATGCGCGGTGGAGGTCGAGGGTGATCTGCTACTTGCACGGTGCTTGCGGGTGTTGGCTGGGGTGCGCGGTGAAGCTTGGCCAGCCGCTGCAGGGGCGCGCGGTGGCCGGTTGCAGGCGGAAAGGCGAGTGCAGTGCGAAGAAGCGGGAGGCGAGGGTGCCTGCGGGCACGCGCTGGAGGCGAGGGTGGGCTGCAGGCGTGTGTGGAAAGGGCTGGGGCAGCTACTGCTGCTGCCGCGTGCGGAGCTTTGAGCTTCAAAGCTTGAAGCTCCTGCTCCAATGGCCGAAGTGGCGTGGATGTTCAAATAGGGAAAATAAGGCCACCACGCTCACAGGCTCTTTGAAGAGATGGGCGGTGGTTGTCTCACTATGGTGGGTGTGCACCACAGTGATGGACTCCTGCCCGTAGAGTGGCTCCTCTAAGGAGGAGGTCCTACGTATGGAGGGAGAGGGGAGGGGACGGTGGCCTGGAGAAGAAGAAGCTGCTGTGGGTTCTTTGTGTGGGGGGGCCAGGCCCTTTGCAAAGGAAGAGCTGCCCTATTTTTATAGAAGAAGAGAGCATGCACAGCCATGCCCGGGCTGTGCATGGCTCTGCATGGGGCTCGGCAGGGAGTGGCAGGGAGAGGAGGAGCAGGACATGGCGCGAAGAAGAAGAGGTTGTTCCATGCAGCCGCGGGAAGAGTTTGAAAGTCAAATAAAAATTAAAATAAAAGGTGGTGAATTTTGCAAAGCAGCACTTGAGGAAAAATGTAATTTCACGGCCAATTTATTCACTCTCCTCCCCTCTCAATTAAATGCATGCATGCATGTATTTTTATAAATGCGACTATGGAAACCTATTATGCACTGGTAATGCTAGGAAATAGCACAAGACGACACAATTGCAAGTGTATTTTTACTGTGCAATCAGCGACCGTCGAGGAGGATATTTCTCTCTCCATTCTTTTTACTGCTTTCTAGAATAGATTTACTGCTTTCTAGAGTAGTTCTACTCGTCGTCCAAGCAACCGTCGAGGAGGATATTTATCTCTCGATTCTTTTAATGCTTTCTAGAGTAAATTTACTACTTTTTAGTGTAATTGTTTTTTGCTTTCTAGTTGTAATGTTTAGTGAAACAAACAATCTTTTTAATGATGAATTCCCTGTTCATTCTACATCTCGTTTTGATTTCTGTTTGTAATATTCTCTCTCTCTCTTACTCTCTCTCTCTTTCTTCTATTTACTGTAAATAGTTAGATAGTTTTAATCAATTGAATTACTTCGTGACAAATAAAATCAAACGCGTAGTTTTTAAATCAAATGTCTGCCTCCTTGTGTTCGACCTGGAATTTCAATTTCGGTATAAATTTTATTTGTTGAACATGAGTTCTTCAGTTTCAACCTACAACGACAAGGTTTTTAAAACCAAACACGCTAGCGTAGCAATTCGTACATTCAACAATCCATGTAGTCCAATTGTGCATCTTTAAACATAAAAGACTCATACTCCAGCCCACTATAGATTGGCTCCTCAAAATAGAATGGTTGCAATTCAGGGCCTAAATCATGATGTATTTCTTCAAGTGAGTCTTCCTCCTCAAAGTCAGTTTCTGGGATATCAAAATCATTTATTAGTTCAGCTGTAGGCCTGGGTAGGATCTGTTCTGCATAATCACAGGGCTTGTGTATGGGCTTAGTGTATGTAGAGGTTGGGATTGGATAAGATGTCATACTTAAGGTTGGATCCTTAACCTTGAGTGGCATACCACCAACTTGTGGCATCCGCGGACCAGTTTTATCACCTTGTACTTTCTAGATTCTATTGAACTATTTTTTCAGATTATCTGTGTTTCTTTTATTAGCTTTTCTCATCCCCTCGACTACTTGGAGTAATTGGGTGATCTCAGGATCACCACTATGGTCAAGGATTTGATCAGGCTGAGGATAATAATTTCCAGGATTTCTTTCCTCAGTTGAATCATAATATCTATCATCTGAATACCTAGGGTAAGAATCATATCCTTGGTTTGGTATTGTAGGGTTATCCCAATGAGAAGGTAAAGTTGTTTGGGTGGAATTAGGATAATTTGTAAAGTGATTTCGAGGATAGGATTGATATTCTAGGTATTGGGATTTTGAGGCATATCCCTGATCTGGGGAGAGATGAGTTCGACTGAATCGGTCAAGATAGTTGGTTATGCCAATCAGGTGCTGGTCCTGCATGGAGAGTGTCTTTTGAGGTTGTAGAGATCCTTGATATGCAGCGATTCGTGTGGGTTTCGTGGTAGGCTTAGCTACACCCAGGGAATATGAGGTGTAGGCAAGGGAATCAAGTCTCGAGTGTTGAGGAGAGTTCTCCCATCCTGAAGAAGTTGAAGTAAGGGAAGGGTGGGTATAGGGAGAATAGTGTGAGGCAAAAGAGTATGGGTCCATGGTTTCCTCCTCAATCAGTTCTTCCTCATGGCAATTAGTCATTGAAATGTATTCATAAAAATTAGGTCTTCTCCTTAGTTTACTCTCTAAAGGTGGTACGAAATCAGGGCTCAGAGACATTTTAGCATCCATGTACCAGAAGAAAGTTAATAGATGAGAGAGAGAAGACAGATGAGAGAATACCCCTCCCTTTTAATACAAGCAATCAAACCGGTCCTTAGAGTGTCAACCCTAAATAGACTTGATTTTGGCTCCCCAAACCATGACTTAGTTAGATCAACCCTTGAATTACTTGGCTAGCCAAAAGGGTGGGACCCCTTAGGACACCCCACACGGTGGGACACCACTAAGGGTTAACGCGGTTATCGCACCAACCTTTCATGTCACCAGTGGGTCCAAGTAGACAAGGCCTTGACCTTAGCCCAATCTAATTTCAAGTCCCCAAGTCTATTAGTCCTGCCTAAGGCATGTCTACTCAATTTTAAGTGCGAATTTGATGTGCTTTTGGAATATGATGGGTGTTAGGGGGTGTTTTCCCTTAAAATTGATTTTGAAATGTGTAAAGTGCTCAAGCAAATAGGGTTCACAAGCAATTTCTTATGATGAAATGAATTTTAAGATTCTAATGCTTGTGTTAATGCATTTTAAGGCTCATTTGAGTTAATATTTTCAATCAGGGTTTTGATGAGGCACACAAGAGTTTTACAAATTCCAATTTTTTTGATCGATTTCCTTTAAGTATAGAAACGCAAGTGTGCTCTATCCTTAGCGTGAAATCCTAAACACAGATAGTTCTAGATGTTCTTTTAAGTCAAATTCAGAGAAGTAGTGTGACCCAAGAAATGCACTCAATTGGTCTTATTGCATCACTAACTTGGCACTCAGAAAATATCTTTTAAGAATTTTTAATGCACGCTTTCTATTTTTTTCCGATTTAAAGTGTATTAGGGGTTTTATAGTCTATTTTGAACCCCAGTTGGTGATTGGATAATCCGTGCAATCAAACATGCAAGAAATAATTTTTTCATATTTTTCCTAAATTCTCAATTATCTCATAAATTCATTACCTCAAATTTCAAGTCAATCGGACATGTATAAAAATTCCTATGATATTTTGAACTCCAAAAAATCAAGAACAATAATCGTATTGATAACATACCAGTACGTGAATTTTTAGAATTTTTATATAACTTAGATTTGCACGAAATTTGAATATGTTGTTAATGACTTTGAAATATACGTTCAATAACAATTTCAGAATTTTTGGACGTACGGATCTCCAGGAATTGAATTTTTAAGATAAAACTTTATTTCATCCTGAAAATCAAAAGAGAATTTTTTTTTAATAAGAAAATAAATTCTAACTAATCCTAAGGTTCCAGCAAATCCTAAATCTAACTAAACTATGGGTACTTACCTGAGGTTCGAACCCACAATTCCCGTTGTTGTGTTTCGTTCTAATTTCCTTTCTTTCCTGCACACACGAATTTAATGAAAATAGCAAGTTAGAAATCTCAAATTCGCACCAAAGAAAGCTTAAAAAATTTCCGTTGCCTCCTCAGCAATGGCACCAACTTGTTCGGTGTGTAATTCTCATTTAAAAGTTAATTAGTTGTAGTATAGAGTGGAAACATGTCGATAAATAAATTTATAAAGCCCTGGTGAGTACCAGGTCGTTCGCAGAGAGGCAATCTTGATTTTTAACAGAAGCTTTTCAATAAAACTAGTTCTGACAGGTATTTATATATGTATATATGTATAAAGAGACATCATATATTCATAAGATCAAATTTCATTGCATTGATAAAGAGTTTTTCACAGTAGAAATTGCTATGCTAAATAGAAAAGATAGAAAGAGAGAAAGAGAGATAGCGAGATAGAGAAGAAAGTAGCAAAGAAACGACGCTGCTTGTAGGATGCTTGTGCGAGATGCGACAACGCCTCAGATCTAGAGCATCGGGATAAAGGTTAGAGCGGAGTTACAGAGGGATGGAGAGTTACAAAGAAGGTGGAATATGTTTGGAGTTGATGGAAGAGAGAGATAGATGCTTCAACTGGGGGGCCCTAGGCCTTCTTTCATAGCTTTTGTGGAGGGAAGAAAGGGTATTTTGGCTCTCTATCTCGTGCAACAACCTCTTGGCTAGTCAGATCCGTTGATCGGGAGATTAATGGCTCTGATTAGGCCTCAGAACTCCTTCAAAAGCCTTCTTATCGCGCGGATTCACTCTAGTGCTAACACATAGCGGCTTCTAGATGTTTGGATGATGATCGCAAGGCTCTGCTGCTTCCTCGCATGCGCTCGCCCGCTTCCACTTTCTTTATGCACACCTGCATGCCTCATTTTAGCACCTGATCCTCGACCATTCGATCGTATGATCGAACGGCTCAGATTCACCTGAAAAACACACAAACGCCCTCATGGCCACATTAAACTTGCTCAGGAGGTTTGTCGTGGTGTGGTAAGTGTGGTGGCGAAGGTTGTGTGGTGCAAGAGCATGTGTGGAGGTCGGTTGGTGGCGGAGAAGGATGTGTAGCAGTGGGTTGGTCGATGGGTGTTTGGAGTGGTGAATAGCCCTAAATAGGAGAGGGCTTTGGTTCGGGTGGATGAGGTGGAGTTGTAGGACATGTTGGTGAGTGATGAGAGCCTCATCATGAGCCATAACTAGCTCATTTTGACCCAATAAAGAAGATAAAAGCTCCTACATAACCTAGAAGAAGGCCTAACTGAAGGAACAAGTGCTCTGAGAAGAAAACATGAAATAAAGGTTAAAATTGCAATTTTACCATTGCAGTAGATAAACAGGATTTCTTAGAGGCAAAACATAGGTCAAATGATCTAAATGAGATAAAAAGTGGGTTGAGTCAATCAGAAATGGGTTCATGTGCAATCTAAGAACTAAAAGACACTTGGTAACCCTAAAACAGACCCGCTTAAATTAACAAGGTTCCGGTCAGAACAAAAAGCAAGTAAACCCTCTACAAATCATGGAAAAACATACTCTAGGGTTTAGAACACTTAATTTGGCCTTTGGAACATAGTTTGACCTAGATTAGGGTCCTAGCTCTTCAATTAACCTAATTTGGGTTTTTACACAAAATATCCAGTCAAACGAGGTCAAACCTGAAATCTAACTTCACCATTGGATTCCTTAGGTCCAAATTAGGTTTGTACCAAAATTTGGACCTAAGGAGGGGTCATCTTGACCTACTTTGCAATTTAGTACACCCAAATCACAAATTGGTCCCTATCTTTTGAATACCGTTGCAGAGAACCCCCTAGGTTCTTCGCCTCCTTTGCAAACCGGTCCTGCCGCCATTGCTAGGGCAGAACCGAGCTCCGGCGAGGTTCGGAGAGGGATTGCTCTCTAATCCCTCAGAGATTCCCTCCCAGAAATGGAAGGAGGATTCTCTGAGGAATTCCCTTCCTTATAAAGTCAATTACAATCGTTGGTGTGAACCCAATCTCTCGTGCGAACGCACGAGAGATTTGGGTATCCTAACTTCTTTCCATCTCCGGCGACCAACCTCAGGCAATTATGTGCCCTTCACGCCCTGCACACCAAGTCCAGCGCCTATATAAGAACCCACAACTCCGGCTGAAGAGGCTGAGCTTGATTTGGCCGAGTTTCCCCCTTCAATTCCTCTCCTCCTGCTCGGCCAAATGCCCCAGCGAGCTCCGGCGAGCCCCCCTCCCCTCCCTCTTCGCTCTGCCACAAAACCAGTGGCAGAGTTAGCTTCCTGACCTCCCTCCGCGTCGCGCAGTACCAACGCACGCTGCCTCAGCCCCGTCGTCGCCGCCGTTCTCCCCCACTGGGCGTCATCTTCTCCGGCGACAGCAAGTACTGCTGTCCGCCTTCCGTCCCCTTTCGTCCTTACAATTAGGTTAGAACTCCTCTCCATCCTATCCTCTCTCTTTTCCCCCTGTTATCTCATCTGATTACCCCTCGACCGACGCTGACCACCCTCATCTTCCACATCACCGACCGAACTCCGGCGAGCCGCCCACACCACTCCGCCACTCCACACGGCTCGCCAACCACCTCGT
Organism: Thalassia testudinum; assembly: GCA_037157565.1. Lineage (NCBI taxonomy): Eukaryota > Viridiplantae > Streptophyta > Magnoliopsida > Alismatales > Hydrocharitaceae > Thalassia > Thalassia testudinum. Next base: position 52,210,062 of record JAZHRO010000025.1, on the reverse strand, counting down.
GAGCTCCGCCTCACCACCAGGAACTCGCTCCACCCCACAACTGCCACTCCAGACCTCCATAACCACCCCCCGAACAACCCACCATCTCCGGCCACAGGTTGACCTAGGCGTGCACGCCTAGGCCGACCGGCAACCTGCAGCATCACCCACTACCTTTGCCGTGCTACGGCGAAGGTTTCCAGCTATTCTAATTGGGCCAATAGGCCGTTCTGTGGAATCTCAGGTGAACGCCCCGGCCGCCATTAACAGCCGAAGCAGCAGGAAGCTTGGAGCAGCAGCAGCCGTCAGGCTTCCCAGGCGGCAGGTGCAGCAGACTCTCGCAAGTGTCGCGAGGTGACTGAGTTCAGCAAGGAGCACCAGCAGGGCCTTCAGCGTGGGCAATTGCACACGAGAGTCTGCGGGCGCACGCAAAGGAAGGGCGGAACGTTTAGTCCCACATCGTGGAATCTCAAGGCACAGGTATGGTATAAAGAGTTTTTGTGATATAGGTTTACTGCCTCGAAAGCACAGGGGTGAGGTCCCTCACTGACCCCACCCGCCTCGTCCGCGGCCTGACCACGCGGACCTGGCGGATCCGACCCGACCTAGACCTACGCACTCCTCGCGCATCACACACCTGCAGGTGCGCCTGGTCCCGGGTACGATTCGACCCGATTGAGACTGTGGCTCTGGTAGAGCGGTTAGAGTGAATTGCTTGAGAGAGAGACACGCGCGGGTAGAGGGAGAAGGGTTAGGTTTTGCTCCTGTGCTGGCCAGGCTGAACGCAGGAGAAGGACTTGGCCGCTACAGAAGAAGAAGAAGGAATGGCGAGGCGAAGAAGAAAGAAAGAAGAAGGAACGACAGAGAAGAATAGAAGAGGAAGAAACAAGGCAGAGAAGAAGAAGCAAGAAAGAAGCCTTCGCAGAAGAAGAAAGAAAAGAGCACGCCAGAAGCAAAGGCACAGAGAAGCCAAGTGAAGACTTTGCAGAGATCAGAAGAAGAAAAGAAAGAGCAAAGACTGCAGCAGAAGAAGAAGAAGAATAATCAAGAAGAAAAGGAGAAATGCTTTTAAGACGTCTGATCACAAGATCAGACGTCCAATTTCATATTTTTTTGCCCTAACTCCTTTTAATCGCATACATTCATACCTGAATTGATATTTTGAGTAAATTAGAGTGTTCAATTACATTTTGATTTAGTGGTAAGTTCCATTTGCTCCCTGTGTTCGACCTCGGATACTCCGGTCTTCGAGTAATAAAAACTTTGTATTTGTTCGAACGTTTTGTCGGTTATACTACAACATAATACGCTTTAAATCCGCACAGAAACGTTGACAACATTTTGGCGCCGTTGCCGGGGAGCAACGGGCACTTGTAAAGCTTTTGAGTACAACTTTTCTATTTAATATCTGACTTAACTTCTCTTTTGTTGTGTTCAATCAGGGAAAGCAAAACAAAAAGGAAAGAATAGCAACTGCACAACAGACTGGAGCAGGTAATCTCCATAAGCCTTCCCCCTTAACCCTCTCACAATCTAAAAAAAAAAAAAGGGGAGAAGTCAACTTAGGGCTACCTGTCTTATATTTAGTAACTCATCAAGTTGCCTGATTTTCATTTCAACATATTTTTGTCTGTCATCCAACTAAGGCAACTAGGGCTAAAACTTTCTTGATTGAGCCCTAGGTGCTAAATTCTAAGGCAACTAAATTGGACCCATTAGAGCCAAGTTAGGATTGCAAAGCTAGGGTTTTTAGAGACACATCTTCTCTAAAACAAAGAAACAAACTTTCCAAAAAGAAGTGTGCCTAAACCGTGTTTGAAAATATTTATACAAGAGGAACCCTAAGCAAATCAGGCTGATAATCCATTTGAATCATAAAAGGAAGGACCTAAAAGCTCTCAAAGGAACAAGAGGTGAAGTTGATCCCTCGAGTCAACCAACCTTAATATTAGGTCACTTTTTGCACTCAAAATACTTAAAAGTTCAAGTGGAACATTAAGCACCTTGATCTTAAAATAAAAAAAAAGGTAGACTTAAGAGGTCAAGATCCCCATTCTGGTCTACCTGGAACCACAGTGACAAGAGAGGTCGGGTGGGGGAAACCCTGTAACCCGTGGGGACGCTCTACCATGTAGGGGTCTTTGCGGGACTCTCCCTCTCTGGCTGCCCAGGTAATTCTCAGGTGGATGACTTTCTGATCCAGGGGTCCATCCGCCCCAAACCTCCATAGTCATCCAAACATCTTTTGGGTGTCTTGATTGGGTCAAGAACATCTCCAGTCCTGCATCTTTTCACACACACTCATTTTCAGTGGGACTCGTTATTCAGATCTGATCGCTTCATAACACATCTTGAGTCAAACTCTGATCGTGATTCCACCACATGATCCAAATATGCAGCCGAACCACCTAGGACTACCAGTCGAGAAACCTGAATACCGGAGATCCATGAGAGATAAAATGATTGAGGATGCCATGAGATTTTATGAAAATGAAGAAACCTCAACAACAGTAGGAAACAGTCAGGTTGATGTCCCAACAACCACAACCTTTGTCATAACTTGTGCCCAAGTACTATTAGCAGAAGCCAACAAAGGATCAACCCGTGACTTGCTCATTACTGCATACATTGAGATAGAAAAATTGCACAATAGTGAATACCTTCAATGTATGACAAATCCTCGACTTTGGAAGCAACACCAAGATAGTATTGAAAAACAGGAAGAGATAATGAGATTAATAAAACAAGTGATTGATCAGAAATACCCGTACATACCGCCAACAGAGGATGAACTATCTTGGGACAACATCGAGGATAAATCTGATCTCGGGTTTGGGGCACAAAATGGTTGTGGATTCCCAACCCAGATGGAGTATAATGCACCTGATATTGAAGAAGGTTGGGAAGCTCCAAATGCAGGAAAAGACCATGATGAACCCATTTTAGAATCCCAAGACTCCTGCAAGTATGAGAGTAGAACTGAACCACTCGAGGGTGTAAATTCCGTCCCTTATTCTGATAAGGTGGCCCTCGAAGGTTATTCAGACCTAGATTCTAGTAATTCCACCCACATCCTAAGCCTAGAACCTAGATCTGAAACCTATATTGAAGATTTCAAGGCCCCATATGAAGAAAATCAATCTCTTAATGAAGAATATGATTCTGGGCCTCGATTTGATGAATATCCCTCGTCAACCTCCTCAGAAGAACTAATCGAGTTTTCGGAAGTCATGCCAATCTACGATACAGAAACCGAGGACTTGGACGAGCGGGGTTTCGATTGGCTCTGCCCTACTAACCTTGAACCTGAGCCTCTACCAGATAGGGACACCTTTGTAAGCTCAGAATTAACATTTAGGCTAGATCCCAATCAGGCTGCTGAATATACAACATTTGATTTATTCTATGGTGGAACTCGTGATCTAGAATCTCATTCAAACTTTGATTTTCGCAAACTCTCCGACGATCTCGAATCTGACCATAACATCGGAGAAAATCTGCCCCCTGATTATAACATGTCAATCTTCTTTGAAGCCACCTGCTTCACATATACAGCACCAATCAAAACCCGTTCCCCACCTCGACCCGCAACCGGACTCAATTTCTATTCTGATTCACCTCTCAATGAGCCGATTGCAAATGATTCAACTCCGTATCTATACCGGGTATCGGACACTGATCAGACCACAAATCAGGAGCCTCCATCCTTTGACCGTCCCTGTAGGGATTCCACATCTTACATTAATTATTTTTCGGAACCCTACCCCCACCAGGCTGATTCAACTGAGCCCGAACTCGAGTTTTCACTTCCATATCTATCAGAACATCACTGCATTTGGTGGGTCCCACATCTGCTAATCTACATCTATCAACCCACCAGACTTATTGGGTTTGGGCTGCATCATCAGCCCACTGATTTGAACAAGTACCTGGTTGGACCAACCAGGCTCTTAATCAAGGTGCTTGTTTTCCAAAACTCCATTGATTTGACCACTCCTTCTCCACCCCATTTTTCGCTCGGCTGAAGGCATTAAATTTAGCGCTTAACGGGAGGCAACCCGTCATCTCAAAAATAGAGACCCGTCTGATTATCCGTCTGTACTCCACGTCTATTGCACCTTGAGTTCAGCCTTAGACAGTTGATCCCACCTCTGGTACACGTATCAGAACTTAAAATCATTCTCATCACTCATTCCCGACCCATTCACCCACCCGATATATCCTGTTCTAAGCCCCTGACCTCAACACTAGTTCCCACCCTCTGTTTACAATGAAGACATTGCAAAACTTAGGCATGGGGGGGGTGATAAAGTGCATACATACAAAACCAAGAAAAAATCAGAAGGACTCTCACAAAAAATTCACATATGTCAAAAACACAAAAAATTGAAAAATTACGAAAAAGAACAAAAAAAAAAAAAAAAAATTGGGGAGGGAGGAAATGTTGTGAGCCATATAATCATAAGGAGGAGAAAAAGAGCAAAAATGAAGAAAGGAGCACAAAAGAAAAAAAAAAAAAGAAAAAGTCATTAGTAAAAGATTAAGGAATTAACTGAAGTTCTAGACCAGATCAAGAAAAGAAACAAAAGAAAAAGTGCTAAGGAGACATAACAAGAGATTAGCGGGAACGCTGGTCTTAGGCCTCTTGGGCTAGATTTTTAGCTTAAAAATTCACGTATCCGTTAAAATCTGGATAATCCTCAAGAGGTTGAGGAAAATGTGAAGCTTAAGTATTAGGTCTAAGGCTTAGGAAGTATTCGGCCTCGTTAACTGACCTCCGGTTTGCGGGATTCGGTAACCTAAGCACCCAAATTCACACACAGTCTGGTTCAGTGCGCATAAATATTCAAAACACGCAAGAGCGTTTAATGTTCTGAAAAAGTCACCTAGATTAGGAGCGGCCAATCAACACAAGTTGATTTGGACAAGTTCCCAGCGCGGAGAGGCGGGAAATTCCCCTCGAAGATACGTAACAACATATCGTCTCCTCGGTGCTTGTCTCTTAGGATATTTAAATATCCTACTGGGGGCATGTAAGCACTCTGCTGGTTCAGATACCATGGGTGGCATTATCACGAAATGTCGATCGCCAGGGTCTGGATTCGGCCACGGAACGCCATGGGTGGGATTATCTCGAAATCTCGAAAGCCAGGGTTCCGGGGGTTGCCATGGGTGGGATTATCTCGAAATCTCGAAAGCCAGGGACCTTTGAGGATTGATGATGGGGATGAGGAATCCGATACAGACCGTGTTGAGAAGCTAATCCGAAGCTAGAAATAAAAAAGAAAAGAGAGAGAAAAGCTCTCCAAACAAATAAATCTTCGATCTCTCTCTTACAAAAAACGCACTGCAAACTGAACTTAGGCTAAAAATATCTCAAGCACGGGTGCTTTAACCGCGGAGTCCAACAAACCCTAGGTTAGGTTCTGTGGGCCGTAGAAACCTTTGCAGAAGACTGAGGCTAAAGCGGAACAGGTCCGGATTTTGGTTGGTACTTGAGTACCTCTAGGCCTATTGTCGGCATTCCCACCTAATCACAAAAGAAAAAGGAGAAGCACTTATCATTATTGACAACAATCAGTGTCTAGAACGGAAGTTAAAACTTTGAAATTTTGCTAAGGGACTAGCAAAAGCTAGGCATGGGGGTATGATGAGAGCCTCATCATGAGCCATAACTAGCTCATTTTGACCCAATAAAGAAGATAAAAGCTCCTACATCACCTAGAAGAAGGCCTAACTGAAGGAACAAGTGCTCTGAGAAGAAAACATGAAATAAAGGTTAAAACTGCAATTTTACCATTGCAGTAGATAAACAGGATTTCTTAGAGGCAAAACATAGGTCAAATGGTCTAAATGAGATAAAAAGTGGGTTGAGTCAATCAGAAATGGGTTCATGTGCAATCTAAGAACTAAAAGACACTTGGTAACCCTAAAACTGACCCGCTTAAATTAACAAGGTTCCGGTCAGAACAAAAAGCAAGTAAACCCTCTACAAATCATGGAAAAACATACTCTAGGGTTTAGAACACTTAATTTGGCCTTTGGAACATAGTTTGACCTAGATTAGGGTCCTAGCTCTTCAATTAACCTAATTTGGGTTTTTACGCAAAATATCCAGTCAAACGAGGTCAAACCTGAAATCTAACTTCACCATTGGATTCCTTAGGTCCAAATTAGGTTTGTACCAAAATTTGGACCTAAGGAGGGGTCATCTTGACCTACTTTGCAATTTAGTACACCCAAATCACAAATTGGTCCCTATCTTTTGAATACCGTTGCAGAGAACCCCCTAGGTTCTTCGCCTCCTTTGCAAACCGGTCCTGCCGCCATTGCTAGGGCAGAACCGAGCTCCGGCGAGGTTCGGAGAGGGATTGCTCTCTAATCCCTCAGAGATTCCCTCCCAGAAATGGAAGGAGGATTCTCTGAGGAATTCCCTTCCTTATAAAGTCAATTACAATCGTTGGTGTGAACCCAATCTCTCGTGCGAACGCACGAGAGATTGGGGTATCCTAACTTCTTTCCATCTCCGGCGACCAACCTCAGGCAATTATGTGCCCTTCACGCCCTGCACACCAAGTCCAGCGCCTATATAAGAACCCACAACTCCGGCCGAAGAGGCTGAGCTTGATTTGGCCGAGTTTCCCCCTTCAATTCCTCTCCTCCTGCTCGGCCAAATGCCCCAGCGAGCTCCGGCGAGCCCCCCTCCCCTCCCTCTTCGCTCTGCCACAAAACCAGTGGCAGAGTTAGCTTCCTGACCTCCCTCCGCGTCGCGCAGTACCAACGCACGCTGCCTCAGCCCCGTCGTCGCCGTCGTTCTCCCCCACTGGGCGTCATCTTCTCCGGCGACAGCAAGTACTGCTGTCTGCCTTCCGTCCCCTTTCGTCCTTACAATTAGGTTAGAACTCCTCTCCATCCTATCCTCTCTCTTTTCCCCCTGTTATCTCATCTGATTACCCCTCGACCGACGCTGACCACCCTCATCTTCCACATCACCGACCGAACTCCGGCGAGCCGCCCACACCACTCCGCCACTCCACACGGCTCGCCAACCACCTCGTGAGCTCTGCCTCACCACCAGGAACTCGCTCCACCCCACAACTGCCACTCCAGACCTCCATAACCACCCCCCGAACAACCCACCATCTCCGGCCACAGGTTGACCTAGGCGTGCACGCCTAGGCCGACCGGCAACCTGCAACATCACCCACTACCTTCGCCGTGCTACGGCGAAGGTTTCCAGCTATTCTAATTGGGCCAATAGGCCGTTCTGTGGAATCTCAGGTGAACGCCCCGGCCGCCATTAACAGCCGAAGCAGCAGGAAGCTTGGAGCAGCAGCAGCCGTCAGGCTTCCCAGGCGGCAGGTGCAGCAGACTCTCGCAAGTGTCGCGAGGTGACTGAGTTCAGCAAGGAGCACCAGTAGGGCCTTCAGCGTGGGCAATTGCACACGAGAGTCTGCGGGCGCACGCAAAGGAAGGGCGGAACGTTTAGTCCCACATCGTGGAATCTCAAGGCACAGGTATGGTATAAAGAGTTTTTGTGATATAGGTTTACTGCCTCGAAAGCACAGGGGTGAGGTCCCTCACTGACCCCACCCGCCTCGTCCGCGGCCTGACCACGCGGACCTGGCGGATCCGACCCGACCTAGACCTACGCACTCCTCGCGCATCACACACCTGCAGGTGCGCCTGGTCCCGGGTACGATCCGACCCGATTGAGACTGTGGCTCTGGTAGAGCGGTTAGAGTGAATTGCTTGAGAGAGAGACACGCGCGGGTAGAGGGAGAAGGGTTAGGTTTTGCTCCTGTGCTGGCCAGGCTGAACGCAGGAGAAGGACTTGGCCGCTACAGAAGAAGAAGAAGGAAAGGCGAGGCGAAGAAGAAAGAAAGAAGAAGGAACGACAGAGAAGAATAGAAGAGGAAGAAACAAGGCAGAGAAGAAGAAGCAAGAAAGAAGCCTTCGCAGAAGAAGAAAGAAAAGAACACGCCAGAAGCAAAGGCACAGAGAAGCCAAGTGAAGACTTTGCAGAGATCAGAAGAAGAAAAGAAAGAGCAAAGACTGCAGCAGAAGAAGAAGAAGAATAATCAAGAAGAAAAGGAGAAATGCTTTTAAGACGTCTGATCACAAGATCAGACGTCCAATTTCATATTTTTTTGCCCTAACTCCTTTTAATCGCATACATTCATACCTGAATTGATATTTTGAGTAAATTAGAGTGTTCAATTACATTTTGATTTAGTGGTAAGTTCCATTTGCTCCCTGTGTTCGACCTCGGATACTCCGGTCTTCGAGTAATAAAAACTTTGTATTTGTTCGAACGTTTTGTCGGTTATACTACAACATAATACGCTTTAAATCCGCACAGAAACGTTGACAACAGTGAGTTGATTGGTGGATTGTGGAGGTGGGGCAGACTCACTGGAGGGGTAGCCGGAGCAGAGGGAGATGACGATGTGCGGTTAAGTCGAGGGGGTTTTTTTGGGTTTTGAGTAGTAGAGACTAACCTAAAGATCTAACTAATCTAACTACCTAATCTATTTGGACGAAGGGGGTAGAGTCTGCATCAGCTTTGGCAGGCTGGTGATAAGAAGATGAACTCTCCGGAGAGGGACGACGGTGAGAAAGAGGTCTAGGACGACTGGGCTTTGGCCGGCCACCGTCGGAGGAAGGAGAGGAGGATAGCTGTGCCTCCAATTTGACGGTTGGGGGTGCAGACAAAAGAGAAGAAAGAGGACCACCGGAGCTTGGTCAGAGCGGGGCCAGAGAAAAGGAAGAAGAGATTTTGGCCCCAAACCTTGCTAATGAGGTAAGGAACATGATTAGGGTTCTTTTATAGGCTCTAAGGAGGAGTTCCAAGCTTGGAAACAAGCTTGCAAACTTGGGACTCACACAGAAAAAATGATACCCGAATCTTTCATGCGTTGTCATGAGAGATTGGGAAAGATTTGCGGTCCAAGGCTAGGTTTAATTGAAAGAGAATTCCTCAAGGAATCTCTGGTTGAAATTTGGGATTGATTGATTGAGAAATGAGCGAGAAAATATCGCTTGAATCTCGTCGATGAGCTGTAGCTATTCCTAATGGCAGTAGGGACCTCTTTGTGAATGTGATGACAAAGTTGGGTGGTTATTTGCAAAGAATTTTGAAAGCTAGGGGTTTAAGTAAGGGAAGAAGAATCATACTAGACCAAAATGCGAACTAGGTTAAGATGATCTCTGATTGGGCCCAAAGTTTGGTACAAACCTAATTTGGACCCAAGAAATCTAATGGTGAAGTTCGATTTTGGTTTTGACCAAGTTTGATTGGGTAATTTATGCAAAAATCTAAATAAGGGCAACTATCTGTCTGAGACTCGTGTTAGGCTCTAAGAAGGGTAATTTTGACCAAGTTTGATTTTGGTTTTGACCAAGTTTGATGTTGGATTTTTAATAGAAGCTTTTCAATAAAACTAGTTCTAACAGGTATTTATATATGTATATTTTATAAAGAGACATCAGATATTCATAAGATCAAATTTCATTGCATTGATAAAGAGTTTTTCACAGTAGAAATTGCTATGCTAAATAGAAACAGATAGATAGAAAGAGAGAAAGAGAGATAGAGAGAGAGAAGAAAGTAGCAGAGAAACGACGCCGCTTGTGGGATGCTTGTGCGAGATACGACAACACCTCAGATCCAGAGCGTCGGGATGAAGGTTGGAGCGGAGTTGCAGAGGGACAGAGAGTTGCAAAGAAGGTGGAATATGTTTGGAGTTGATGGAAGAGAGAGATAGATGCTTCAACTGGGGGCCCTGGGCCTTCTTTCATAGCTTTTGTGGAGGAAAAAAAAGGGTATTTTGGTCCTTTATCTTGTGCAACAACCTCTTGGCTAATCAGATCCATCGATCGGGAGAACAACGCCTCTGATTAGGCCTTAAAACTCCTTCAAAAGCCTTCTTATTTTGCAGATTCACTCAAGTCCTAACACGTGGTGGTTTCTGGATGTTTGGATGATGATCGCACGGCTCCGCTGCTTCCTCGCTCATGATTGCTTACTTCTGCTTTCTTCACGTGTGCCTGCGTGCCTCATTTTAGCATCTGATCCTCGATTGTTCGATCGTATGATTGAACTGCTCAGATTCACGCCCGCACACTTCCAATTTCAAATCGTGCACCTTTAAGCCTCAACAGTCCGATCGGACGGCTTAAAACGAGCACTGTTGCCTTTATGTCGAAGCAAGCACGTGAGAACGCACATTCGCTCACGATGCGCTTTGATCTCACCTCGTGGGCGTGCCGCCGCCCTCCAATCACGCAATTGCACCCGCCTGCACTCGCACACCCAACGTCGCTTCAATTTCGTGCAGCGCATGACTCCAACGTGCATCATGCACTTCCGTCCGCACGCATGAGCGAATGCACTGCGTGAACCTTTTGTTATACATACTTGTTTGTTTCTATTTATGCTTATCCAGTCTGGGTGGGCGACATGGCGCGCTCGTGGCCATTGGATGAAGATCCAATGGCCCATAGATGAAGATCCCATGCGGTGAGACCTTCCTAGATGGGGCAATGGTGAGGGAGTGGCTGTGATGGTGCCACGTGGCACCATCATGGTCGTCCATCTTCTTTTCCTTGTATTTAGTGATGTGACCTCCAATCGAGTTGATTTTTGCACCGTTAGATTGAGATCATTGATCCAGATTCATCCGTATGGTTAGATTTTTCATCTAGACTCAAATCTTTATCCTTTGGCTTTATGATCTCCATTCTTTTATGGACTACACATGGTGCCCTGTTGTCTGATCAAGATGATTTCGGAAGCGCTGGACTCCTGCCGTCGTTTTGATCAGATCTGTCTGGTTTGATCTGTCATCCGCGGCTTCAAATCATCTACGATTAAAATCATCTCTCTTTTAGGTCATAAAATGACGATATTATCTATATGACTAATAAAGTAGCTATTGTGCAAATTACGATGCCTATGAATGCATTAATCCTATGTTATGCTAGGAACTAGCTTAATTCAGGTGATTTAGGTTGCTTGATTGCTGTGCAATCAGGCTTCCTTGAGAACTATGTGTGTTGAGGGCTCTTTTAGAAAGGATTCAAAAGTAGGTTCATCTAGAGAGTCCTCATAATACCCATTAAAATCAAAAGTAAATGCTTGGAGAGTGCTTATAGGGTCATGCAAATCTAAGGCAAGAAAAGATTCGAACTCCAGATTGCAGACACTCTCGGCACTTGTTTATGATTCCTGAAGATCAAAAAGGAATGATTCCATCTCAGTGGAACCTAATTTTCAATCAATGATCTCAAAATCAGGGACCTTAGAGTTAGAGTCGAAGAATGGGTCATGGATGCTGAGGTCGTAAACTGGTTCATAGTCGTCAGTAAACAAAGGTTCTCCGAAATTAGAGTAGGATTTGGAGAATTTAGGAGAATAAGTTTTCGAATATGATTATGGATCGGGAGTTCCACCACAGAGAGAATCAAGATGTGTAGAATCAGCATCCTGACTTGGATCTAACCTAATTTCAGATTTCGAGCTTAAGAAGGTGTCCTTATTAGGCATGGGCTCAGGTTCTTGTCTCCTACGGTAAACCTAATCAATTCTCTCCAAAGCTCTACGAGCTTGTCCCAAGCCCGAGATGCTCCACTTGAGCTAGAAAATAATTTTTAGTCCTACTTCTCACCCCCATTTGTGGAGCACTTATGGCCGTCTTCTCACCCCCATTCGTGGAGCACTTGTGGCTATCTTCTCACCCCCTTTCAAGAAGCAGATCTCGATGCAATGCCACCTTGCCTCATCCCTAATTCTTTCAGCTTCGTCCTCCCTCCAGCTCCTCGCCACCCTCTTCTGGGTGCTCTGTCAGTGTAGCTCGTCCTCCAAGCAGCCGTCGAGGATGATTTCTTCTCTCTCTTCTCTTTTATTGCCTTCTAGTGTAGTTTTAATTTTGCACTTAGTTGTAATAAACATTGACCTGATTTTATCAAATATTTGTTCTCTCTCTCTCTCTCTTTCTTTCTTATTATTTGCAAGTAGAGTAGATTAGATTAGATAATTCTCCAACCTGATTTCTATTATATAAAATACCAAAAGAATTATATAGCCATCAACTACCAAGAAGAAACAAAACAAATGTGGTTTTCGTAAATCAAACGTTCGCCTCCTCATGTTCGACCCGGGACTCACCTGAGTTTCGCTTATTTTATCTGGTAAGTGGATTTTCGTGACTACGATGATCAGGTTTTCCAAACTTTTATTTTTCCCATGCAAAATCTCACTCATCAACACACAAATTTTCACTAGTCCTATGGTCAAGAATAGGTCCACGCCTAAACAGACACCTGCTAACAAATCTGGACCCAAAAGAAATTGGGTACCAAAAAGTCTTTTGGAATCCTATTTTGTAGGACACTCTAAGGAAGGACAAATAAAGTTTTCTGAATGGACCTTCCACCAACAAAAAGATGGACATCTTGTAGCCATAAGAAGAAATACAGGACCTCACAGATGTAAACCAATGACAAGTTCAAGGAAAAGGAGGATGGGTTATGGACAATAGTTGTTTGAAGCACATGATAGGAGAAGAAGACTTGTTTCACAACCGCAACTGCCAGGAAGGTGGTTCAGTCACCTTTGGCAACAACCACAAGGACAATATTATTGGTATTGGCCAAATTGGTAACTATAAAACCTATTTTGGTAATGTTCATCTTGTTAATGGCCTAAAACACAACTTAGTGTAAGTCAGATATGTGATAAAGGTTATAAAGTCACTTTTACATCAAAAGGTATTAAAATTAAGGATAAGAATTCAAAGGAAATTCTTTTGGTCAGAGACATCAAAAGATTTCTACACTATTGACTTTGATAAATGCAATGATCTTAATTGCTTAGTTGCATCAAATGATGAGTCAATACTATGGCATCGTTGGCTCGATCATGTTCACATGTGAAATATAAACAAGCTTGTGCCACAGGATTTACTTCGAAGCTTGCTTAAGATTTCTTTTAGAAAGAAAAATCTCTACACATCTTGCACTCTTGGAAAACTTCATAAAAGTTCCTTTAAATCGAAAAACATGGTCAGTACTTCCAAGTCACTTGAGTTGATCCACTTAGATCTCCTCGGACCAACCAAGTCTAAAAGTCTAAATGGATGCAGATACCGTCTTCTTATTATTGTTGACTTCTCCCGATTCACTTGGGTAATATTCTTAAGGTCTACGGATTCTACTTTTGAGGAATTTTAAAATTAGCCAAAAGAGTTCAAACCAAAATTGGCCTATCCATCACCAGGATTAGGAGTGATCATGGAGGAGAATTTGAAAATAAAAAATTCTAAGATTTCTGCTCTACTTACGGAATAAAACAAGAATTTATTTTTCCTAAAGCAACTCCTCAAAACGGTGTTGTAGAAAAAAAAGAATAGAACCTTGCAAGAGTGTGCCTGCACCATGCTGTGTGAATCAAAGCTATGATGACCCTATATTGTTAGTGTTAATTATATCAATTAGAGTTAAATTCAAGGGCACATGTGTGTTAATGTCACATTATAATGGGCTTGGGAGCATTGCAAGCATGTTGTGTTAAGATTGCTTGTAATTAATGTTTAATGGCCATACGTACAAGTGTACACTGAAATAGGTCTCAGATGAGCAATCAGACCGTACGGATGGATCCAGATCGACGAATGGAGACTAATGGACTCAAAATCACCTCAATCCGACCTCCGTAGCTCCCACAACAAGCCCAGGAAGTTCTGGTCGTTCATCTAATGATCACTGGCCCAAAGCTAGCCACGTGTCGCATGATTACTCGCCCACAGCCACCGCCCTCTCTACAACAATGTTCCACCAAGCGCTCTAAGTTGTTCAATCTTTGATCTTGTTTTGTAGAGTGTACACTACTTGCGCAGCAATCATAGTTCTTAAATGACCTAAATTAAGTTAGAGCTTAGCATAACGTAGTATAATCCATGCATACATGAGCATACTTTGCATCTTTCATACTTTAATTTTTCTATGCATCAAATAATGTTATAATGTGTTGATTAAGTGCATTATTTGGATTGTAGGCAATAAGAAGCTCAGAAGATGGACTAAAGCTGGATTTGAAGTAGGGAAGAAGCTAGAGCCACAACAGAGCTGGAGCAGAAGCCCTGGAATAAGGAGAAATAAATAATGTAGGGAGAGGTATGCTACTCAACTAAGTAGCATTTTAATGTAGGAGTTGGATTATGAAGAACATAGGATTTTTCCTAGCTCTAGGATAGCCCTAGAGACCCTCCTAAACCCTAGCCACCTTTAGATTAGGTCACCTTAGCCTAGGAAGCCTCAAAACCCTAGTTCCAGCCCTTAGCTAGATATCCAGATAAGTTATTGGACATCTAGAACCCTTAGGCACAACCCGCAGACCTAGAACCCAAGGCTGCAGTATTATTAGACATCTAGACAAAGTGTCAGACGTCCAATTTCTGCAGGATTCCAAGATAGAACCTTGAATCCTCCTTGACCTTTGATTAGACATCCAGACATGAGGTCTGGACTTCTTATTTTTAGTATAAGTTGTCTGACACTCTAATTAGACGTCTGGAACCCCTCTCCAATCCCTATTTTTGAAATCAAGCTTTGATCTTGATTTCCTAAGCCCCTAAACACAATTCTATACCCTAGGGAACCTAAATTAAGGTGCCCTAAGACTAGTACACCACCCTAAAACCCTCCTAAGAACCTAATTAGGTTCTCACTAAGCCCAATTTACTTGGATCAAGTTAATCACACTTCACCTAGTCAATTGGACTCATAGAGTCTAATTGAGATCAAATCTCAACTATTACAAGTTTAATTGGACTCAGTGAGAGTCCAATTGACTTAGGACTGACCTAATTGGGTATCTTCTCTTCCAGTTAGACACACATACACTCAATTAAACTTGTGATAAGTTTAATTGCACATTCACCTTAGTATTAGGGTTTATAACCCTAATTCTAGGAGCCTACCTAAACCTAACCACCTAGACCTATAGGACTCGATCTAGACCACCTAACCACACCCACATAGTCACGCACACACACACCCACACACACACTTAACCGCCACCTCTAAAGTTCTCTAGAGGCTTCCAAAGGTGGCACCACCTTGAAGACTGGCGCCACCTTGAAGACTAAAAATAGTCTTCAAGGAGTTCACAACTTACCTCCTTAGAAAGTGGATCTAAGGAGACGCACACTCTACCTCTCTAGCCGCCACCTAAGCCCACTTCTAGAGAATTCTATAATTCTCTAATGAGCCACTCTGTTGGTCACCCAAGAGTCTATTTAAGAGACCCCTTGGATAGCCATGCACCCCCATCTAACCACTTAGCCAATCTAGCCTTTGCTCCATCCCATGTGCACCTCCATCCACGAGCTCCATCACCATCAACACTCCCACCTCTATTCCCAAGGCTAGAGAAAGTTCTCCACCACCTCTCCAAGGGTCGGCCTACCCACCATTGACCTCCCCTCTTTCTCCTTCCTACCACTGCAAGCTTCACAAGCCATTGGAGATCACCTCCATTGCCCTCATTTCTCGTAGATAAGTGTTCTTCGTAGTCTAATTCCCACATTGAATTTACTGCTTGGTAGTGTACTCATCCTCTACCTGAGTGATGCATGCGTAATCTTCCGTAGATACACGCATGCATCCATTTTTCTGCTAGCTATAGTTCTCCTTTAATCATTCTTGTACAAGCTTTCCTCGAAAGATGATTGTAATGCCAAATATTTGTGAATGAATGAAATCATCATCTTATCTATCTCGATTATGATCATGAGTTGCCTGATTTAACTTCCTATTACTTGGCAACAAAACATCTATTCCAGAAGATATAGAAGACTTTATTCATATTTTAAACACCAGACTCCAATTTTAAGCAAGTAGCGAAAAGATCATAAATTAATCTCGCTTTTCTAAATGCCTCCCTTAGATCGACCAGGACTCACTGTCTCATAATTAAAATGCTCTGTTCTATACTACGATGTGTTTTAAATCAAATACATGATCTATGAACCCAACAAATGGTGTCGTTGCCAAGGAGGCAACGTGATTTTGATTTGTGATTTTTGTGAGCTTAATAGTGACAAATCTACTTTTGCTTGCTTTTTGATGTGCAGGAAATGAAGAGTGGAATATGTGCACACATCAGGTGCAGGTGAAGAAAAAAATCTGGTGCACATCACTATCTTAGCTTAGGATTTCCCTTTCTGAATCCTAGGTAGATTTGAATTCTAGGTAGAATTTGATTTTTGAAAAAAAAGAGAAAAAAATCTGCATATTTTTATGAAAAAAAAACTTTTAGGTTTTAGATTGAGGGTTCTTTTTGAATCTTAGGTTAGAGTTATTATTTGAAAAAAGAAAAAGAAAAAAATCCGAAAAGTTTTCCCTCCAAAAAGAAAAAAAAAGTTTTGAAAGAGTTTGAAAAAAAAGAGTTTTGAAAAAAAAAGAAAAAAACTGTTTTGGGTGAAAAACTTGATTTTTGAATTTCAAACTCTTTCAAAAGCCATTTCACCATCTCACAAAATTCGACTAGACTTTAACTGCAAATTAAAAATACATTTGCCAAATATTTATTGAGCCAAATAATCTAAAATTTAGGAAAAGCTTTGTTTTCAAACCCGCTTTCAAACTTCACCATTCATTTGAAAAAATTTGAATCGCAAAATTTTTGAAAATTCACTAATTACAAGGGGGTCAAATTGACCCAGATTTGAAAATTTTTAAATTTCAAAAAGTGATTCCGAATAGCACGCTAATTAGATTTGACAAAAAATGATGGGGTTTAAAATATTATCAAACTAGTTTTCATTTGAATATTTTTTCCAAATTTTTGGAATTTATTTGACACTTTCAAATTAAAAAATCGACAAGGGGTCAAAATTCTAAATCTGACCCCCCAACAGTAAAAAAATCATATTTATTTAGTTGAAATAGTAAAATTTCAAAAAAATATTCTCTAGACAACTTATTGAAAAAGAAATCTACTTGTCAAATTTCAAATCAATTAGATTCAAATTTTGCCGTAGAGAATAATTTGAATTTGAACACTTGTCTGCAGCACACTTAGAACTTGCATGAACCCTAGGCTCAACTTTTAGGGTTACATTCTAGAGACCACATTGGGCTAACATAAACCTAATCAAGCCTAGTGGCTAGCCAGTAAGCCTGATCACCTTGTGGACCACTCACCAAAAACCCCAAGTTGAAGAAAAAGGTTAAGGAAAAATTGCTTAAAACACATTAATTAACCTGAATTTGTTGTCATACTACTGGGTCATCACAACCACTTTAGCCAAACCTTAGCCAAATCTGTGGAGCATAATCAAACGATTGCGGCTCAGGGGTACAAAGGAATCGGAGGTGAAAGCCAAAGGAAGAACCTTCCCCTTAGTACACTCCTCCAGATTGGCTGGGTTAGCTTGAGGGGTTGGGATTACTTGCAGTCGGTTGTACGATGAATTTTTCTTCATTAATTACAATCTTAATGAAAAATTCGATCACCTGACCCTAAGGACCAGGTGATTGACAAGGCCTTAGCCTTGTTTGGTTTGGCTACACCAACCCAGGGGTTGGTTGGTGTATGCAAGGAAGGTCAGTTAGACCTCAATTGGTTGGATCTTGGGAGCCAATCCCAAGGAGGCGAAGGCGATTCGTCGCATCACCGGGACCATCTTCTTACCCTTCTTCTACTCTCTTAGCCGAGATGGCTAACCCTAGACTAAAACCTGGTCAGGATCTAGCAAATCAGGACTGATGGCTCACCTGGAAGCCCGGGTTGTTGAATCAGAGGAGCGATATCAGCAGAACATCGACCGAATCTTGATGGCATTGTACATAATGCAGCATCCACCTCGAGGAGAGTATCTACAAGATTTTTATGATCCGGTTGTGTTGATTCTAGCACCTCAAGTTCAGATTCCCGCAAGTGGAGACATGTTCGAGTTGAAACCCAACGTGATTAGCTTGATCCAGAATTACTTCTATGCGGACTCAAACAAGGATCCTTTCCAGCACATAGAGGACCTGAGTCAAATCACGGAAATGATTCAACCCAGAAATGTTGGCCTGGGAATTGTTCTCATGAAGCTTTTTCTATTCTCTCTCAAGGACAAAGCTTCATATAGGTTCAAGACCATCGGGAGGCCAATTGGAACCTAGGCAGAATTATGACGTGAATTCCTGCTAAAGTTCTTTCCGATCGATCGTACGAATGTGTTGAGGTGCGTGATTACAACTTTCTCCCAAGGACCTGGGGAGAAGTTGCATGATGCCTGGGACTGATTTCATGATCTTCTTAGGAAATGCCCGCACCATGGTGTGCCCAGATGGCACTTGGTTTAGATCTTTTACCAAGGATTGGATGATACCCATCAGTATCTAGCTGATGCATCTAGTGGTGGGAATTTCCTCGCAAAAGTCAAGAATAGTGCATTTGAGTTGTTCGAGTCTTTAGCGGAGAATTCTATGAATGCTGCATCAATGAACCAATTCCAGCGACCTGGATAGCAACGGGTTAGTATCCACGAGGCTTAAGCCTAATCATCTCAAGCCGATATGGACATCATCACCAAGCAGCTGGATAAGGTGGATCTGTTAGGTAAGAAGCTCAACGAATTGATTCGAGCTCGACTTGATCTAGTCGAAAATTCTACTACATCTAGATCCTCATATGCACCCCGAGCCCTTCCTGCTCGAGTTAATTTACTTACTCGGGATGCATCTTCTCCGTATTCATGGGATTCTGCATATCAGGATCCTGCAAATAACCTTGAGCTGGAAGCACAAAATCAGGGTCACGCACCGCATGATGATTTTGACGCGTATTCCCTTGATGAATATACGTCTCAGATGTCGTCGGCCTATGAAGATGTTAACACTATTCAGGGATACAGGTGTAATAACCCGTATTCGGAGACGTATAACGTTGGTTGGCGCCAGCATCCAAACTTCTCCTAGTCTGGTAATTCGCAGGGACCACATCATGATCCATACTACCTGACCAGGCAAGACAGGAATGCGCAGAATGTGTATCCAAGGCAGTAATCATTCTTGTCCTAGTAGCAGTAATCCCGTTCTATATACAAGCCACCGCAACAAGCTGCCAGTCGCCCTCCAAAGTGGGCCAACCCTTTGGAGGCATTAAAAGAGGAGCTACAGGAATCAATGCAGAAGTTGACATAGGATAACTTGTAGCTTATGAAGATGATGGCTGACCAGATACAGAGCATCCAGGACACGTAGAACCAGATGTTGTAGGAGCATAGGACTCGGGAGCCTTGCCCTCCCAACCTATCCCAAACCCACGATATGTGCAGAACCAGGGCACCTTGCCTAGGTTTCAGGCACCATAGGGATAGGCGCATGCCATTTTATAGGTGCCTCTTGTACCACCTGGTTATGCTCAAGGCTAGCCACCTTTGTTGTAAAACCCCGATTACTCGATCCCTTCCGCTCCACCACCTCACGGATGGCATACCGATGCGAAAGCTATTTCGTTAAGGAGAGAGAAGAAGACATACGACCCACCATTTAGGCAAGTTGGTCTTGATTTTTCCTACCCTCCACCGCAAGATGGTTCGACTCCATCTCAGGAACCACCTACGATAGATAAGGGCAAGAGGCTACTTGACCCTAAGATTCCCGTTCCTTTTCCAAAGGCTCTGACACGAAATGTTGCATGGAAAAAGGATACGTGAAATTTCGAGGACCTGAAGTCAATGTTCAAGGAAGTGCATATTCAGGTCCCTCTCCTTGAGGCCATTGATCACATTCTCACTGTCGCTAGGTTCTTTAAGGACTATTGTACCCCGAAGTGATAGCAGAAGAACGGATGACAGGCGGTACTGTCGAAGGAAGCTAGCGCTGTGATTCTAGCTGACTTACCGCCTAAGAAGAAAGACCCTGGTACCCCACTCATTTTTTGCTTTCTACAGGATTCTCCATTTGATCGGGCCCTTTTTGATCTGGGTTCGTCCATCAACCTGACTCCTACTTCAGTATATGATCGATTTCGATTTGGGGAGTTAAAACCCACCTTGGTTACTATTCAGTTAGCTGATCGATCAGTGAAAACACCGAGGGGGGTGGTTGAGAACGTGATCGTTAAGGTCCGTGGATTCTACTTTCCTATGAACTTTTTCATTCTTGATATGGAGGTTCCTCTTAATCTCTGTGATGCACCAATTATTTTAGGTCACCCATTTTTTGTAACAGCCCAAGTGAACATTGACTGTGCATCTAGGTGTGTGGAGATTGCCCTAGGAGATGAGTGACTTAGACTTGATATATTTAAGGCATCAAGAAACTTTTATTGTGATCACATCGAGGAGGATGGCGAAGACGAAGAATCGACATTATGTGATAACATTGGGATCCTTTGTAAAGACCCAATGTCTCATTCGTCTTCACTATCAGGGTGTTTAGACCTCGATCCACATGGGATTGAGACCACCGAAATGCACATTTCTTCCCACGGATTCAATTGTTTGGGGTGTTCATCTGACCACAACGCCCTTAACTCTGACTATCTTGATCCACATATTACTGAATCGCCCTTGCTAATGTAGGTAGGCATGACTCCAATAAACGGGTTTCTCGTTAATATAGTCACGACTAATTATGTTGCAAGCAACGAATCAGTGGGAATCCCTGCAAGTCAGGATCATATTGCCACTGATTTTGCTGCTCCTACTCCCACTCCCACCTCTGATTCTGACCTACCCATGATTGAACTGAAGCCCTTACCTAACTCACTCAAATGTGTGTTTTTGGGCGAGACTAAGACATACCTGGTTATCATTAGTGTTCACTTAACCCAAGAATAGGAATATCAATTGATTTCTGTATTACAAGACCATAAGGCTACTATTGGGTGGAGTATTGCTGATCTCCACGAAATTCGCCCCTCGTATTGTACTCATCACATTTACACGGATGAGGGGGTGAAACTTTTGAGACAATCTCAAAGATAGTTGAACCCAAATATGCTAGAGGTTGTTAAGAAGGAGATCATCAAATGGTTGGATGCAGGCATTGTATACTCGATCTCCGACATCCAATGGGTGAGTCTAATCTAGATTGTGCCCAAGAAAGCAGGACTCTAATTGCACAGCAATCATGCAACCTAAATCACCTAAATTAAGCTAGATTCTAGTATAACTTAGGAACAATGCATGCATAAGTGTCATAATTCGCATAATAGTTAGTTTGTTAGCTGCATAGATAATATTGTCATTTTATGTACTAAAAGAGAGATGAAATAAAGTGAAAATGATTCGAAGCCGTAGATGACAGATCAGACCGTACAGATTTGATCAGAATGACGACGGGAGTCCAACACTTTTGAAATTGTCTCGATCAGACAACTAGAGTATCTTGTGTAGTCCATAGAAGAACAAAGGCCACGGAACTAGAGGACAAATATCCAAGCCTCAGATGAAAAATCTAACCAGATGGATGGATCCGAATCAACGATCACAGTCCAACAGTGCAAAAATCAACCCGATCGAAGTTCTATATCACCATATACAAAGAAAAGAAGATGGATGGCCACGATGGCACCACGTGGTGCCATCACAGCTGCCCCTCATCGCCGACCCATCTCCAAAGACCATCCCTCACTCGCTCTTGACCGTTGGATGGCCATCCAACGATCCACAAGTTGCCATGTTGCAGCTCCAACTGCACCTTATCAAAGAAGGAGAAGATCTTGACTATTGGATCTTCATTAAATAGCCGAGAATGAGTTGCCTTAAAATGAAAACGCAACAAAGCAAAGGCACAGTGCAGTGGTTAGCGCCTTCGCACTTAAGCAACCGGTGCCCGTTAGATCCACAACTCATGTGAAATTGAAGGGGCATTGGGTGCGAGCGCTATTAGCCGTCAGATGTCAAGTTGGAGGGCTTGGATGTAGCCGCGTGTCATGACCAGAGGCATTTGCGGCAAACGCTCAATGCACGCGCTCTTTGAGAAGGCAGCAAGTGCGAGCTTTAAGCTGTCTGATCATAATATGATGCGCTTGAATAAGGCATGCGGGCGTGTGTGCAGAGAAAGAAGAATCATTAGGCACGCTCCAGGAGGAAGTGGAGTCATCCAATGGTGATTCGAAGGCTACGGGGATGTCATGTGTCAGCATCTCATGCGCCCAGAGTGTAGAGGGTGCATATGAAGTTATTTTGAGGCCAAATCAGAGCCGTGGATCTCCTGATCCACGAATCTGATTGCCCAGGGGTTGTTGCATGATTTTAAGGGCTAAAATGCCCTCTTTGTCCCTCAACAAGGATATAAAAGAAGGCCTAGGGCCCCCCATTTGAGAGACATCACTTCTGGCATCTTCCATCTACCTCTTCTTCCACAGTCTCCTGCCTCTCTCTCTGTAATTCTGACCTTTGTCTTGACGCTCTGGATTTGAGGTGCTGCCACACCTCGCACAAGCATCACACAAGCGGCGTCGTCTATCTACATCTCTCTCTATCTCTCTCTCTTTCTATCTATCTGCTATCACTCTTTCTCTATTTAGCATAGCAATTTCTACTTTGAAAAACTATTTATGAATGTAATAAAATTATGATCTTCTGAATGCCTGATATCTATCTATACATATATACATATATAAATATCTGCTAGAACTAGTTTTCTGAAGAGCTTCTGCATAAAATCGTGATTGCCTCCCTGCGAATGATCTGGTACTCCTGGTCTTTATAAATTTATTTGTCAATGTGTTTTGTGCTATACTACGACTAAATCATCTTTTAAAATGCTATTTACTCTCCAAATAGACTCACCATAATAAAAAATGATAAGGGCTAATCCATCTCAACCCTCACTGCAAGATCATGGCAGGTTTGCATAGATTATAGGAAACTAAATATGGCTACCCAGAAGGATCACTTTCCTTTATCGTTTATTGATTAGATCTTAGAATGGTTACCCGAGTGCAGTTTCTTTTGCTTTTTAGATGGATGCTCTCGGTATAATCAGGTAGTGATTAGCCCATAAGATCAAGACAAGACCACATTCACATGTCCCTTTACAACATTTGCCTTCAAGCGAGTGCCCTTTGGCCTCTGCAATGCACCAGTGACATTTCAGCGTTGCATGATGGCCATTTTCTCTAACATGATTAGGGATTATGTGGAGGTGTTTATGGATGATTTCTCCATTTTTGGAGACAATTTTGTATCTTATCTTGATAACCTCACCAAGATCCTAAAACAATGTATTGAAGTAAACCTAGTAATCTCATGGGAGTAAAGCCATTTCATTGTGAGGGATGGCATTATACTAGGACACAGGATCTCATCTAATGGACTTGAGGTTGATCGAGCTAAATATAAAATTATATCCTGATTACCTCCACCTAGCTCGGTTAAATAGGTCAGCTCATTCTTAGATCATGTCAGATTTTACCAGAGATTTATACGTGATTTCTCGAAAATCGCATGCCCATTGATGAATCTTTTGGTATCCGATGTCCTATATGATTTCGATTCCTTGTGCCTCTGCGCTTTCAAGACTTTGTGAAGAGCTATTTCTAATTCTCTGATTCTCCAACCACCTGACTGGTCACTTGACTTCGAGATGACGTGTGACGCATCTAATTTCGCTGTCAAGTCCATTTTAGGCCAACATCGGGAGCGCCATACTTTTGTTATATACTACGTTAGCAAGACGCTAAATGAGGCTCAGCGTAATTATACTGTCACTGAAAAGGAGCTGCTAGCAGTAGTATTTGGGTTGGAAAAATTCCATTCATATTTGCTGGGGTCCAAGGTGATAATTTTCACAGACCATTCCACCTTCGGCATTTGTTGTCTAAGAAGGATGCCAAACCATGCCTTATTAGATGGATCCTTCTCTTATAGGAATTCGATGTTGAAATACGTGACAAAGCCGGAGCACAAAATGTTGTGGCGAATCACTTATCTTGACTAGACCCAGCCCACATCCATATTCCCTGCCTATTTCAGATCAATTCCCAGATGAATCTCTTTTGGCAATTCATTCTGTTGAGTTTCCCTGGTACGCGGATATTGCAAATTATCTTGTCGCAGGCAGGATGCCCGTGAAATTATCTAAGGACCAGAAACTCAAATTTATATTGGAAGCCAAATTCTATTTCTGGGACAACCCTTTTCTCTTTCTCATTGGAGCATATCAGATTATCAGGTGATGCATCTCAGATTATGAGATCTCTAGTGTGTTATCATTTTGCCATAATGAAGCCTGTGGAGGTCATTTCTCGTGCCAAAAAACTACTGCAAAGATTTTGCAGCCGGGTTTTTTTTCTAGCCAACCATCTTCAGAGATGCACACGATTACGCCATATGTTGCAAGCGATGCCAGTCGGCCGATTCTATGACTAGGAGAGACATGATGCCTCACCAACCTATCTTGGTCATAGAAGTGTTCGATGTATGGGGCATCGATTTGATGGGACCTTTCACAAATTCGCATGGCTTCAAGTACATACTCCTTGTTATTGATTATGTCTCGAAGTGGGTCGAAGCCATCCCTGTGAGACAAGCTGATCATAAGATCGTCATTTCTTTCGTATGAGAATACATTTTTACAAGATTCGGTGTACCCCGTGCCTTGATTAGCAACGGGGGAAGTCACTTCATACACGCCCATTTTAGGTCATTATTAAAGAAATACGGAGTACATCACCGTATAGCCACCCCGTATCACCTGCAGACCAATGGGCAAGTTGAGTGTCTAACCATCAAATCAAGTTGATTCTCCAGAAGATGGTCAGATCAGATGGGAAGGACTGGTCCGACAGATTAATCAATGCTCTTTGGGCATATCAGACCGCTTACAAGGCCGCACTCGAAATGTCACCATATTGTATGGTGTATGGTAAGTCCTGTCACCTTCTTGTCGAGCTGGAGCACCACGCCTTTTGGGTGGTGTAGAAATGCCATCTTAAGCTCGATGTGGGAGGTAAGGAAAGGAAGCTCTAGCTTAGTGAATTAGAAGAAATCCGGTGGGAGGCCTATGAGAACGCATCAATCTATAAAGACAAAACCAAGGCCTTTCATGACCACTACATCCGGAGAAAGGACTTCACGCCCAACCAGCGAGTCTGGTTATTCGATTCACACCTAAAATTCTTCTCAGGGAAACACAAGTGCAAGTGGACTAGCTCGTATATCGTGATTCACCCATATCTTAATGGGGCGGTCCAAATCATGGACCCAAAATCTGGGCATGTTTCTATGGTAAATGGCCAGTGCCTCAAGCCATTTATGGCCTAGGAACCTCCTCCTGCTAACGAAATCATTCATTTTATTAAGGATGCATGATTGAGTTTTCACCTAGTGATGAGTCCAATTTATTGGATTCATATTTAGACTAAGTTGGTAGTCCCTACGTTTTAGATCATATTAATATTTGCATTTAGTTACAAAATAAATGCATATCATAGGATTACATAATTTGTTATGTTATATAAATAATTGTGTGAATTTCATTTGGCTGCAGGAATAAATAGAGAAGATGGCTCGTGGTGCCATTCACGTCTCTCCCAGTTACCCCAAACCCAATTTTCACTTCAAAATCCCAATTAGACTAGGACCTATACTTACAACCTAATCCTACATAATCCAAATCCAACACCACATTATCTTCCTACCTAATCTATCATTTAACACAATCTGGACATCTGACTTATTCACAACTGATCTCCTATGTTGGTGGCAGCAACAACCACCCGGACCCATTCCCTATCCTAACACACCACCCACTCCACGTCGCTTCTTTCTCCAACTATAGAAACACCCATACTTTCTATCTCCTCTCATTATATATCTTTTCCATACACCTGCCACCAACCAAACGCCCCCATGGGGATCGTCACCACTGTGAAATCAAGCATGCATCGTGACCTCATAGTGCATACAGTGAACCTTTGCGATCTTCTCCACCATGCCACCTCGACCTCCACCTCAAACAGCCATGCAATGACAGCGCGTGGCCATCGTTCCACATCCTCACTTCCATCCCCCACCACCATCACCACACTACCACCCTCACCATCTGCTTTCTCTTCTTATGCACGGCACACCACAGACACCACATCCTCTCCTTTTTCCTCTCCTCTTCCATTTCCTTCTTCCTCTTCTCCACCCACACCCACTATTTCAATGTTATTCCATTCATTTAAAAGGTTTTTGATTTGATTAAAGGGAAGACATTCTCTTGTCTTGTTTCAAGAGAAGTGGCGGTGAATGTCATGGTCAAATTTCCTTATTGTAGTGAAATTTCATGATCACTCCTATTATTTAACATAAATGCAATTTCAGTGATTCAATGCATTGTGATCTTAATTTAAAGAGGGTTTTCGCTTAATTCTAATCCCACTGCTTAAGAATATATTTGTGAACATTTGCTTTACATCTTGTGTGAGTTTTAATAGGCCAATGCCTCCCTGTGGATACAACACCATGACCAATGTTGTTAGATTAGATTTAAATTAATTTTGATAGAGAGATTTTCCACCACAAAAAAATACAACGACATTATCATTTTATTGCTATTATCTTTTTAATCAAGAAAAGATAAGTGGCCCCATTGTCAGGAAGGCAACAGGCCTAGTAAACTCGCAAGTATTTTTCTATTTGCATTGACCCCTATTTATTACTATTCATTGATCTACCATTCTTTTGTGCAAGGTACATTCTAGAGGAAGAGGAGCACACAGGGGATGCTAGTCAATTGGTGGACCTTGTCGCCACCTCTAGGATAATTGCATGTGCACTTGGGCCTTGATCCCACATGAGTGGAAGGAGGATTGGTGGCCAAGGACCTGTTTACTTCTTTTAGATTTAGATTAGGCTAGATAGACATTAGATACTTAATTTCTGTCTTGTGGACTCGTGTTGGGCATTTTTGGGAACGTGTTCCTAGTGATTTTTATTGCTTATCGCTCTTGTATGCGGAAGCATCTTTTTGGGAGCGTGTTCCCATTTTATTTAGATTATAGGTTTATTTGAATTGTTTGAACTGCATGTTAGTTAGTTAGCTAGCTAAATTAGATTAAGTTTGTTTGCTTATTATCATAAAAAAAAAATTCGAACTGCCTGCTAGAAGCTGCATATCTATAGGGCGACCATCTAGGATTGAATGAGCAACATATAGTTTATCTTAATTGCATCGCAAACATCCTACATTGAAGACAGCTAGAGTAAGGTACGTCTTTTCTTGAGCATTAATTACTTGTCATGCATTCGCATTGGACTTAAATCTAAGACCACTAAAGTGTTTGAATCTAATTAAGTCAGTGGCCACTTTAAGAAATTGGGACTGCTAAGAGATTGGACCCTAAAATTAGTGACTTTAATTTTGTGCAAAAGGACTTGTTTGCAGGATTTTAAAACACAAAATGCGTACATGTGTTGCACACTTGAGACACTGTGCACATCACACATAGGGTCACTAGATAAATTTCTACCTCGCTTCTTGGCACTACTGGGGAAGTTAGTTGGAAATCAACAAGCCTATCCACCAAGTTACTTCGATTCCTCATGCGTGGGCTCGATTTGAGACTTCCATCCCTTGCGAGTAGGTTGTAGGCACCAACGAAGGTCGGCCTAGGAGCCGTAACTCTTGCAAAACTTGTTTGGCCACCAACTGAACACTTAATTCTAAGACCTAGAATCTACTAAAGATAGATCCCACTGTATTTGTGTTTATTTTGACAGTGGTAGAACTCCCTAGGAAGTTTCTATTTTTATTCTGATTTCTTTTAAGTCCTAAGAGAGTTAAACCAATTTGGCTTAAAGAAATGGATCACCCTTACTCCTATCATTTAGATAATCGGAGTCAATACTTCCCATCTTTTAATCAGGATCCTATGCCCCGAGCATATCCATCCTTTGATTGGTACAATGATAATTCTTGGGATTAATCATATTCCTATCCTGTGAGTACTGGCCCAATAACTCCCACTTTTGACTAGAGCCTAAGAGCAGAATTTTCCAGTTTGCAAACACCCAACCCTCCCACCCTTAATGATTTTTCTCATCAAGGTTGGACCAATACCCCTAGGCAACCAGAGCCTGAGACTGACTATCCTCCCCAATCTGATAGTAGCCTCTCCTCTTTTATGATAGAAATGCAAAAACAACAAAAAGAAATGATGGGGTCTATGGGAGAGATGTTGAGGAATAGTCAATGACTGAATGAGTAAATTCGTCAGCTTAGCTACTCTCTTACTATTGATTCTAATCCCTACCCATTCAACCATGATCATCAAAAAGATTCTGAGGAAACAATGGATAATAGGGATCCCATTTTGAGTAGCTATCACTTAGACTCTCCCTATGAGACATAGCCACTAGAGGAGAACTATCTTAATGATTATCCACCCAAGCTATATTGGAGTCAAAAGAAAGGGAAGATGGTACCATTTGAGGACCTTGACCCCACTAATAGTATTTTTCTTACCCCCAATAAACTGGGTCAATGTCATATTGTTCATGCCACTTCCCCTATTAATCATTTGGTGGAACCCCATTCTACCCTTAGTGAGCCTAATCTCGACCCTCCACTTAGGGAACCAACACCTACCATTCATCATTTTGAGAATTTACATGTGCCTAATGAAGGTGACCCTAAGGGAATGGAGGATGATTTGGATCAATTTTGGTCTCAAGGATACAAAGAGTCTATTTTAGAGGAGGATGATGACCCAATGGAGGAACTCGGGCTTAGAGTTTGGAGTGAATCTTAGGGGGATTATGTGTTATTCGAGGACTTACTCCCTAAGGATATAAATGATCTGGTGAAATCTGTATTCCTTCCTTCTTTTGATTTTGAAAGTCATCCTCCCTAAAATTGAGAAGATACAGAGTCTAAGTTGGAGGAGGACCAACATACAATTGAGAAGCTTAGGAGAGACTCTTGGGGACAATACATATCACTTGAGGATTTATGGCCTAAAGAGAACAAATAATTGAGTGATATAGGCTTAATCCATAACATTGAGATTGATCCTCCTTTAGAAATAATTGCGGATATTGAAGAAACTCCTCCCTTTACTAGTGAATCACATATACACCCTGAAAAAAACTTAAGTGAATCAAAAGAATCCGGAGAAGAAATTAATGATAATGATTCTGTTGCTTCGACCCTACCATCAAATACATGTGATTTGGAGTCCACCATTGATTCACATATATTGGAAGGTGAAAATATGACTCCGATTCTTGAGGAAATCATTAATGATAGGTAGGGTGACTTGAATTTTTCTACAAAAAACTATTAGGGAGAATAATATAGAATTTGAATTGTTGTTGGAGCTGGACTTGACACGGACTAAGCCCTCCTTGGACTTAATCATTATCTCCCAACACCATAAACAACCCTTACACTCCCTAACCAATCCTTGGCTCAGGTCTCTGATGTGAAAAGTCATGTGATTTGTAAAAGTGGGTTTTTAATGTCATTGTAACATGTGAATTCGCATATGCTTTTAAATTTATATTCCAAGATAAGGGAGTATCTAGGGCTGTCTAAGGAGCCAGGTTGCTTGCAAATCAACTCTCTTTCTTAGAAAATAAATCTCAACTTTCTTTTTGGTATATTAAATATGTAATTTTTTTTGTTTTGAAATGATGAGGGCAAAATGCAAATTGTGACGGGAAGTACTAACACTTATAATTACTTAGCTAAAACTTAAGAGATAGAAAATGTCCAGTACCTAAGCTCACTCTAGGCAAGTGGAGGCCTAGAGTAATTAGGGAGTGGAAGTGAAACAAGTGCTAGAACAAAGGTAACAATTGCAATAAGAAATTAAAAAGAAGGCAATTCAATTAATCAGAATTTGTGTTCTCTACAAAGACAAGTACAGGAATGTTTCTACTAGAAATGGAAAATATAAAAGCAATAAAATAAACACAAATCCTCTTGCAAAATCTGGTGAAGAAGGGAGTCTTCTTGCTCAAAGCCTAGCTACTCCTTGGCTTGAAAAGAGGGTCTCCTTCTTCTCCTTCCTTGAGAGCTCCTCCAAGGTGGATGCTACCACCTTCAATGCTCTCCTCCAAGGGTGGGCGTGCACCACCCTCAAATTCTCCTCCAAGGTGGCATGGA
The DNA here is from genome assembly GCA_037157565.1 of Thalassia testudinum. Lineage (NCBI taxonomy): Eukaryota > Viridiplantae > Streptophyta > Magnoliopsida > Alismatales > Hydrocharitaceae > Thalassia > Thalassia testudinum. The sequence continues at coordinate 52,179,972 of JAZHRO010000025.1, read as the reverse complement.
CCACCTTCAAGATCTCCTCCAAAGATCTTCCTTGCCTGGCTCCTCCTTTGGTTGGCGTGGGCACAAGAGAGAAGGGAAGAGGGGAAGGCACCAAAAGGACAGAATATCCCCTTAATCTTCTTCTTATTCTTCGCTCTTGGGTGTGGGCTCTAGGTAGAGTATGAGAGGAAATTTGCTAGCCAAGGATGGTTTGAATGGTGGTGGGTAGTGGTCTTTTTATAGGGTAGGATGAGGGGTTAAGGTGACTCTTGAAATGGAGGGCTAAGAAGGGAGGATGGAGGTGGTTAGGTGATCCTAGGGTTAAGGATGGTTGGCGGCACCTAAGGGGTGTAAGGGGGGTAGTTATGGATGGCCAAGGGACAACTAAAAGTGGTGCCAACCATGGAGAGGTGCCATGGGTTGGCTCCAACTTTGAGGCTTATATAAGGTGGGATTATGTGGATGGTGGAGATGGGTTTAATGGGAGATGTGTGGTGGACATGAAGGGGCTTTTTGGAGGGAAAAGTGGCGCCAACAAGGGGGTAGTTAGGGTGGTTTTGGTACCACTTTTTTGGTGTCTTTTGGAGGTAGTGGGTAGGCTAGGTTGGCGCCAAGTAGGGTTAGCTTATGTGGAGCTTAGGTGGAGCTTAGTTGGTGGAGTTGTTAGGTAGGGTTTTTGGGTGGTAAAAGCCAAGGAAGCTGGAGCATAGCTAAGCTAAGCTAAGCTAAGCTAGGCTATGCTAGCTTAGCTAATGGTGGAGTAGAGGAGGAGGTGTTGGAGCTAGGGTTTGGAGGGAGTAGCTGGATCTGAAGAATCTGGAGCTGAAGTGGAGCTGGCAGCTGCTAAAGAGGTCAACATGGGGCTACTCTAGCTGGCTTAGCTTGCTAGTTCTTTGCTAGCTACTAAGACAAGCTAAAGTGAGCTAGCTTTTGTTGAATGGAGCTGAGGTGAGCTGGGTCTGGTGCTCCCAGGGAGGATTAAGCTAGTTGAGATAGCTAAGGTAGATTAGCTCAACCAAGTTTAGCTAAGGTGAGTCCCCGGGATCTGGACTTGAGCTTCCTGAGCTAGGATGAATTCTTCTTCAGCTGGCTAGAGTTGAGTGGAGTTGGATGTAGCTGGATTTGAGCTGGGGTGAACTCCAGTCAACTCAACTGAGCTAGCTAGAGCTCCCTATGGACTAGTGGGAGCTGAGATGAACTAAACTCAATTAGGTTGAGCTGGATCTGAGCTGACTTGAGCTAGGGTGAGCTAAGATGAGGTTTCTTGAGCTACCATTTAGCTGAGATTAGCTAAACAGAGTTGGGATGAGCTAACCCTAGTCCAAGTGAGCTAGGTTCCAGCTGTGGTAAGCTGGATCAAGCTGAGTTCCAGTTAGTCTGAACTCCTCCTTCACCATTTGTCTTCTTCAGTGCTAGGGTTTTAGGGATCTGTTTATCAGTTCATCCCTAACACTCACAAAAACACATTAAAACAACAAAAGAAACTGCAATGCATGCCTAACCTAGTTAATTCCTAAATGCAGCCCAAAAACCCGTTTGCAGAGTAAAATCCTTAGAGCTAGGTTTGTTTAAATGCATAAGAATGATGATAAACTGGCGTTTATCAGTCTCTACTCATATACTTTCTTTCTAGGGAGAATATTAGGCCAGTACATCCTCGAGTGGAATGGCGAGTTTGGATTGATGCTTATACTTTTACTCTCGCCATTCAAGGGTCAAACATACTTATGATTATATCTTTTAAAACCCTTCTTGCTTTAGAGGATCCTTGTTTCCTCCACTCCTGTTTCAAGAGGTCCCTCTTTTGTTTCTCTTTTTCCTAGACCACTTCAGGTAGCTTGCAAGATTGTTTACTATCATGTCTTCTGGTGAGCATTTGGGATAACGCTGCATCATCTGCTCGCCAACATCCATGGCTACTTATTCTCTAGGCCTGCACTTTTACGCATATTTTTAGGGCCTAGTTCATTCTATTTGGAACCAGACTTATAGGTTCGCTATAAGTCTGGCTGCTGACAGAAAATGCAGCGCTTGTTGGGAGGCAACCCAACGTCCAGAATAATGCATTCATCAGGTGATTTCCTTCCTTTCTCCCTATATTTTAATTTTACAATGAGGACATTGTAAGATTTAGGCATGGGGGGGTGCATTTTGTATTTTTAGGCAGTATTCATGCATTTAGGTTAGGTGCATTAAAAAAAATCTCTTTTATTTTCTTGAGCTGAATTGATTAGCCTTAGCAAAACATTTTTATCAAGGAGGTGTCATTGAAGATTTTCTTCTTAAATTATTTCTAAGTTTAGAATCTAGTATAGTTACTTCACTTACACGTAGACTGGATAATGGATCTTTGTAAAAAACTAATAAGTATTTTTAGTCTGCTGAATCCTTGGACAGTTTGAAGGGAGTCAGGTATACTATCTTCTATTAGATCCACCTAATATTTATGAGGAGAAAGTAGAGAGACTACTGGTAAGCTAAGTCTAGTGCAAAGACTATTAAGTTCTGGATAATTAGATGATGATACCTCAGAGTTAGGCATAGTTTTTCGCTCTCTATTCCTCCGTGCAAATATTGTGTGAATTCTTGAGAGTCACTAAATAAGGCAGATACATAGAGATTGAGTCCTAATAAAACTATGACTATGGTGGATGGTTACAACTGTCCTTCCTAGAGTCCTTGGCTGAAGAAGGATAGTAGTGTCAAAGGTCAGAAATATGCTTATCCTATTCATTCCTTCCTAGTGCCAAGAGTAGTCACTTCCACCAAATAAGCCACACAATATCCCCTTGAACATCATTTTCCCCAATAATGCCTCATGAATAAAAGTTTGCATCGTTTTGTGTTAGTAGATAGAAAAAGAGAGAGAGAGAGAGAGAAAAAAAAAGAAGAAAATATATATATATATATTAAAAAAAATAGAGAGAGAAAAAGAGAAAAAAGAGTTCAAGTTTATAGTTTTATCTTCATGTTATTTTTCATCATGTGTCGATGTTTTTGTGGAAGCAAGAAAAAAAAAACACCCATTGGGATCCACCAAATATGACACATACCTACTTTTCAATATTTCTGATCACCCGAATACTGGCAGAGGACTTCTAACTTAGTTATAGGGTTATTAGGAATTTAATTGATGTGTGAATGCCATATGAGGCCACCAAACATGGAGTACATTTACAAAATCTGGTAAGATATGTGATCTCAGAAAAGAAAGAAGAAAAAGAAAAAGAAAAGAGAGAGTAAGTAAGCGCAAAGGAACATCAAGAGAGCATAGTTTTGTTTAGCCTCTCTTTGGGTGACTTGTTTGATAGTCTAGAGATTTAGAGTCTGTAGTACTAGACTACATGTAGCACCAGATGAGTATGAGCTACCAAATATAAATTAATTTGACTCTGTGTCTCCTACCTAAGCCAGAAAGCCAGGGTCAAATTACAGATTATTTTCTACTTTATCCCCGAGGGAAGAAGTTACCTATCTTAATAGAAGTTTTACCAAGGGTTAAGTACGAACTGTAAATGTAAGTTAGCTTTTCACTTGGATCCATTAACTAGGCTACTATCACTTCACATTTGTCTGGATCTCTAAATTTTTGGAATAAGGAAAGTAGAAATCCTTTGGTCACTTCCATCATTTTTCACTTTTGTTAGGGACTAGCAAAACTTAGGCATGGGGGTATTTGATGAGTCCAATTTATTGGATTCATATTTATCCTAAGTTGGTAGTCCCTACATTTTAGATCATATTAATATTTGCATTTGGTTACAAAATAAATGCATATGATAGGATTACATAATTTGTTATGTTATATAAATAATTGTGTGAATTTCTTTTGGTTGCAGGAATAAATAGAGAAGATGGGTCATGGTGCCATTCACGTCTCTCCCACTTACCCTAAACCCAATTTTCACATCAAAATCCCAATTAGACTAGGACCTATACCTACAACCTAAGCCTAAATAATCCAAATCCAACACCGCATTATCTTCCTACCTAATCTATCATTTAAGACACCTGGAACACAATTTGGACATCTGACACATTCACAACTGATCTCCTACGTTGGTGGCGGCAACAACCACCCAGACCCATTCCCTATCCTAACACATTGCCCACTCCATGCCGCTTCTTTCTCCAACTGCAGAACCACCCATACTTTTTATCTGCTCTCTTTATATATCTTCTCCATACATCTACCACGAACCGAACGCCCCTATGGGGATCATCACCACCGTGACCCCATATCAGTCCCTGTGAACCTTTGTGATCTTCTCCACCAAGCCATCGTGACCTGCACCTCCATCAGCCATGTGGTGATAGCACATGGCCATCGTACCGCATCCTCACTTCCATCCCCCACCACCATCACTGCATTACCACACTTACCATCTGCTTCCTCTTCCTATGCACGGCACACCATAGATGCCACATCCTCTCCTTTTTTCTCTCATCTTCTTTTTCCTTCTTCCTTTTCTCCACCCACACCCACTGCTCATCTTCTTCTCCGACCGAACCCATCAGCCATAGACCACCACTCCATGCCATGCGACCACCCTCAGCCTCCTACCTCATTGCTGACACCACCGGAGTCCTCCTCGAGCTCAGCCGCACCCATGCCCATGACTACACTATCAATTGGTGGCTCCTCCACCACCAGTAGCGTCACCTGCCGTTGGCCACCACTCCTTGCCGTGCGGCCAACCTCGGCATCCCCATGCCTCGCCGTTACCACCATTGAGAGCCTCTCCTCTAGTGCATCTCCTCTACTCAACCTCACGGCTGGCGAGCCTTCTCCATCGTGAGCGAAGTCATCACACGATGTGCCCTGTTTTGCTACTGGAGCATAGCAATTAGTTTTTACATTGCCTTGCCATTGCCAATTCCTATATATTATTAAATCTATTGAATATTGTGTGGTTGTGATGAGAATGTCCCTCTTCTTTCGTTAAATGACTATTTCAATATTATTCCATTCATTTAAAAGGTTTTTGATTTGATTAAAGGGGAGACCTTCACTTGTCTTGTTTCAGGAGAAGTGGCAGTGAATGTCATGGTCAAATTTCATTATTGTAGTGAAAGTTCATGATCACTCCTATTATTTAACATAAATGCAATTTCGGTGATTCCATGCATTGTGATCTTAATTTAAAGAGAGTTTTCGCTTGATTCTGACTCCACTACTTAAGAATATATTTGTGAACATTTTCTTTACATCTTGTGCGAGTTTTAATAGGCCAAAGCCTCCTTGTGGATACAACACCGTGACCAATGTGGTTAGATTAGATTTAAATTAATTTTGATAGAGAGATTTTCCATCACATAAAAAAATATGACATTATCATTTTATTTCTATTATCTTCTTAATCAAGCGAAGATCTCTCAGTCACCTAGCTAGAGGCGTTAAACTCAGCAACTTATACATATATACATACTTTCTATACATAGCATATTTTCTTTTAGCATATTTTTCTGCATATTGCATACAGTCAGGTTGGTCGCCGCTGAATGACAATTCAGGAGCAATTCCAGGTGATTTCTACCCACTTACTCTTTGTCATGCTTTATTTCTTTTATATTCATGCATGAAGACATCCAAGAACTTAGGCATGGTGGGGTAGATACATCAAAACTGAAAATTTTTTATGCCAACATTTAGGAAAACCTCTAAGCATCATGTAATTGTACTTTAGGGTCCTAAATTTAAGAACCAACTCCACCTCCAATGCCTGCATTGGAGCTAGAAATCATTCACAACAACCACCTCCAACTCGTTCACCCATCTTTTTGTTGTGAATTAAGGACCAAGCTAAATGTAACTCCATAAGGGAACAACATTAAAGTACAAATAAGAATAGGTTATTTGTGTAAAGCATATATATATTGCATGAATGAATAAGATTTTTATCAAGAAGATGCATTAGGGACTTTATTCTCTAGATGATTCCTATAATCTGGAATCCAGTACAATTTTTACACTCACATGTACATTTTGCAATGGATTCACTGTGAAGACTAATAGACATCTTTGGTCTATCGAGAAGAAGTAGTACTTCTTTTCCTGAATCCCTGGACAGTGTTTAGGGAGTCAGGCAAATCTTCTTCTAAAAATTCACCAAATAATGTGAGAGGAGAGTAGAGTGTTACTGGTGCTCTAAGATTAGTGCAAGGAATCTGGAATTCTAGATAATTGAGTGATGATACTTGGAGTTAGGCACAGTTTCGCTCTCGGTTCCCGCGTATAACTGATTGTGTGAATTTTTGAGAGCCACCAACCAAGGCAAATATGCGGAGATCGAGTTCTAATAAAATTAGGACTAAGGTGGATGGTTACGACCATTCTTTATAGAATCCTCGACTAAAGGAGGGCATTGATGTCAAGGTCAGGAATACACCATCCTATCCATCTCTTCCTAGTGCTGAGAGTAGGCACTTCCACTAAATAAGTCACCCGATGTCTCTTGAGTACCACCAATCCCTAATAATGCCTCTTAAATAAAATTCATGTATGTCGTGTGCTGTATTACGTCGTGTTGATATATAAATATATAAAAAAAAGAAAAAAATAGATATAAAAAATTAGAAAATTAGAAAAAAAAAGATAGAAGAAAAAAAGAAAAAAAATAGAAAAGAAAGAGAAAAAAAGAGAGAAAAAAGAGTCTATAAATAGTTTTAGTACTTATTTCAGTTGCATTAAGGCAAGGCCACCAAATACATTTGAGATCCACCAAATATGGCCTTAACCTACCTTTTCTATGTTTCTGACCGCCTAAATACTGGCTGAGGAATTTTGACTTAGTGTTAGGGTTATTGGAACTCTACTAAAGTGTTAATGCCATGTGAGACCACCAAATATAGATTATATGCATAAATCTGATGAGATTGTGAGCTCAAAAGGAAAAGAAAAAGAAAAGAAAGAAAAGAGAAAAAGAGAGAGTGAATACAAAGGAACCAAAGAGAGCATAATTTTTCTCACTTTTCTCTGGGTTGATTCACTTAATAATTTAGGAATCTAGATCCTGTAGTACTAATCTCTATGTAGCACTAAATGAGAATCAGCCAGCAAATACACACCCATTTGCCTTAGACATTCTCTACCTAAGCTAAAAGTCAGGGTAGAAATCATAGAATATCTTGGATACCTCGTGGGAAGAAGTTTGCCTATCCTGCTAGAATTTTACTAGGGGTCAAGTACATGCTTTAGAAGTGAATCGGCTTTTCACTCAAATCCGTTGCATAAGCTACACAGCTGCACTTACACAATTGTCTGGATTTCTAGATTTTAGGATGAAAATGAAAAGGAAAGAATCTCTAGTCATACACTTAATAATAATCAATCCTTTAGGGACCCATTTGTAAATAACTTAATTTTGCATTTGCTAAGGACTAGTAAGATTTAGGTATGAGGGTATGATTACACAGCAATCATAGGTCTTAAATGACCTAAATTAAGTTAGAACTTAGCATAACTTAGTTTAATCCATGCATACATGAGCATACTTTCAATCTTTCTTGCTTTATTTTAACTATGCATCAAATAATGTTACAATGTGTTGATTAAGTGCATTTTTTGGATTGTAGGCAATAAGAAGCTCAGGAGATGGCCTGAAGCTGGATCTGAAGTAGGGAAGAAGCTATAGTTGTAGTAGAGCTGGAGCAGAAGCCCTGGAATAAGGAGGAAGAAATAATGAAGGGATAGGTATGCTACTTTTCTAAGTAGCATTTTAATGTAGGAGTTGAATTATGAGGAACATAGGATTTTTCCTAGCCCAAGGATAGTCCTAGAGACCCTCCTAAACCCTATCCACCCTTAGATTAGGTCACCTTAGCCTAGGAAGCCTCAAAACCCTAATTCCAGCGCTTAGCTGGATGTCCAGATAAGTTATTGGACATCTAGAACCCTTAGGCACAACACACAGACTTAGAACCCAAGTTTGCAGTATTATTGGATGTCCAAACAAAGTGTCAGATGTCCAATTTTTGTAGAATTACATACCAGAACCTTGAATCCACCCTGACCTCTGATTAGACGTCTAGACAAGAGGTCTGGACTTCTGATTTTTAAGTATAAGTTGTCTGACACTCTAATTAGACGTATGGAACCCCTCCCCAATCCCTATTTTCGAAATCAAGCTTGGATCTTGATTTCTTAAGCCCCTAAACCCAATTCTACACTCTAGGGAACCTAAATTAAGGTACCCAAAGCCTAGTACACCACCCTAAGACCCTCCTAAGAACCTAATTAGGTTCTCACTAAACCCAATTGACTTGGATCAAGTCAATCACACTTCACCTAGTCAATTAGACTAATAGAGTCCAATTGAGATCAAATCTCAACTAGCACAAGTTTAATTGGACTCAGTGAGAGTCCAATTTACTCAGGCCTGACCTAATTGGGTATCTTCTCTTCCAATTAGACATACATACACTCAATTAAACTTGTGATAAGTTTAATTGCACATTCATTTTAGTATTAAGGTTTATAACCCTAATTCTAGGAGCCTACCTAAACCTAACCACCTAGACCTATAGGACTCGACCTAGACCACCTAACCACACCCACATAGTCACACCCACACCCACACACACACACACACACTTAGCCACCACCTCTAGAGTTCTATAAAGGCTTCCAAAGGTGGCACCACCTTGAAGTCTAAAAAGTCTTCAAGGAGTCTACAACTTACCTCCTTAGAAAGTGGATCTATGGAGACCCACTCTCTACCTCTCTAGCCACCACCTAAGCCCACTTCTAGAGAATTCTATAATTCTCTAGAGAGCCACTCCCTTGGCCGCCTAAGAGTATATTTGAGAGACCCCTTGGACGGGCATGCACCCCCATCTAGCCACTTAGCCAATCTAGCCTTAGCTCCATCCCATGTGCACCTCCATCCATGAGCTCCATCACCATCACCACTCCCACCTCCATGCCCAAGGCTAGAAAAAGCTCTCCACCACCTCTCCAAGGGTCGACCTACCCACCATTGGCCACCCCTCTTTCTCCTTCCTACCACCGCATGCTTCACAGGCCATTGGAGATCACCTCCATTGCCCTCATTTCTCATAGATAAGTGTTCTTCATAGTCTAATTCTCACATTGAATTTACTGCTTATTAGTGTAGTCACCCTTTACCTAGGTGATGCATACGTAATCTTCCATAGATACATTCATGCATCCATTTTTCTACTAGCTAGAGTTCTCTGTTAATCATTCTTGTGCAAGCCTTCCTCAAAAGATGATTGTAATGCCAAATATTTATGAATGAATGAAATCAACATCTTATCTATCTATATAATGATCATGAGTTTCCTGATTTAACTTCCTATTACTTGGCAACAAAATATCTGTTCCGGAAGATATAGAAGACTTTCTAAGAGTATAACATGAAAACAGAAGTAAAACTGCAGTTTTAACATAATATCTTAATTGCATAACAATCACAGGGTTTCCTAAGGTTTGATTGAAGGTTAAATGGTCATAAATATCTAATAAAAGGGTCCATGCAGAACGAAATGGGTTTTCACACGTTTTGAGAATTAAATGACATCTGAAACCCTAAAAACTGACCTACTTAAATAACTAAGTTTCTGGTTAGAATAAAATTCACCTAAACGTTTTAAAAATCATAAAAAAATATTTTATAAGGTTTGGTATGCTTGCTTTGACCATGGAACCTATTTTGACTTAAAATAGTCTCCATTGGATAGTTATCCTAATTTGAGTTTTTATGCAAATTACCTAATCAAACTTGCTCAAAACATAAATCCAACTTCACCATTAGATTTCTTGGGTCCAAATTAGGTTTGTACCAAAATTTGGGCCCAATTAGAGTCCATCTTGACCTAGTTTGCATTTTAGTCCCCAAACTTCTATTTTTCTACCTCTAACCCCTCAGCTTTCATCCTTTCCTTTCAAAGAGGCCCCTAGCTTTCCGCCCCTTTTACAAAAATGTCCATCTGCCATTGTCTTCTTAGCGAAGCGAAAAAGGAAACTAGCAGAACTTCAAAACCCAAACTGCCTCATTTAATCTGATGAATTGATTGATGAAATCTCAATCAAAAATCGCCAAACTTGGCAAGATTGGCCCTCAGATCATTCCGCATCTATCAAGATCTTCCTTAAGGCCAATCATGGTTGGAATTGCGTCAGCGAACTCAAGGAAAGAGAGCTCTGAAAACAAGTTTAACCACCTTCCTTTTTATGCATTCCAAATGAAGGGAACCTCACCTATAAAAGTGGTCGTGCTCATTCATTTCATCCTTGCCTAGTTTTGGCGTGCCAACCTCCTCCTCTACTTCTTCCACGTCCGCCATTAACGAAGGCCTGGAGCTTCTTCAACTCTCCTCGTCGGTTGCTCCCATGTACAATAGAGAGAGGGCTTCCTCCCTACACTTCATCGCCGTGCTTCCAAACAAAGAAGATGGCCTAATTACCCCTTCGTCGGCTTCATCACCATCTCCTTCATCTCCGGCTCCGGGATACCTCTGGTAAGCCTCCTCAAACCTCCTTTTTTCTAATTAGTTTAGAGCTTCTCTTCCTCTACCCTCCAATTAGGTTTAGAATAAATTTTAGGTCCCAATTCTCCCTATTGTTCCTTCTCCGAAGTCGGCTACCACACCTCTGACCACCCTCACCGCCGGCATGCCTCCGCCCATCGCACACCCCATACCCTACACCAAAAGCATCACCTCAACCTCGCGAAGCTTCCCAACTCCTCAATTTCTCCATTAATCACCTCCATCGCCTCCCTCCATCACCGATGACCGAAGCTCATCGGAGCTTCTCCACCACGCATCTGACCTCCCACACACCCAATTTCTCTAGGGCTTTTTTCTGGCGAGTAGCGCCAGACCTTCTCGTGTGCTTAATTCCGGCTCTAGGGCCATATTTTTGTCACAGGTACTTCATTATCTTTGCTCATCCTCTTCGTCTTCGGCACACCACATCCGGCCACCTCTAGTCTCGCCCTTGCCTTCAATCAACACGAAACAATCTCACGATCAGTTCCCGACCATCAATTGGGTAGAGCTACACCACACGAGCATCAATCAGGCGAACCTCCAGCTACTGATTGTGTGCGGAAGAAGGATGTGGGATTAATCCCACATCGTAAGCAGACGTAGAGGAAGCAGCCCATATATTGTTTTTGTGTTTTCATCTGTTCGCCCAAGACATTTGAGGGGTTGGTTCCCTCCTCACTATCCTCGCACACCTCAGCTACCTCCACACCCGGTAGCCTCAGTCATCCGGATCCCCGATTACCCGATTGAGTGTCCGGTTATCTGAGAGAGAAGAGAAGGAAGCGAAAGAGAGGGAGAGAGAGGGGAAGGGGAGGGTTTTGCTCTCTGAGGATCTTCTCCAGATGCGTGCTTTGTGCTAAAGAGCCTAACCCTTAGGCTTTGTGAAGGCTCAGAAGAAGAAGAGGAGAAAAGAAGCAAAGGTAGGAGAAGAGAGGAAGCCATGCCAGAAGGAGAAAGGAAAAGAAGAGCCAAAGAAAGAAGAAGAACAGAAGAGAGTTTCAAAGGAAGCACTATAGTAAGGCTTCATTTAAGTCATTTGATTTGGAAATCAGACGTCTAATTACTGTTGGATGATTTGGTTTATTTGAGATATTTATGATGCATATCTTGAGGGCTTAATTGGTGATTTAAATCACCACTTTTGGCTTTGCTATATTCTTTTTATCCCAAGATACATTGAGCTTCATTGAACAACTAATGACAGATTAGCGTTCATTGAATATCATTATTGTGCTTATTCATTGTGGTCATTTATACTTTTAATTGAGATTGGCATGTGAATTCCTACTTGCTCCCTGTGTTCGACCTTGGACTTATATTTGAGTTATAAATTTTTTTTGTTTTCGAGCGATTTTGACCTATATTGCAACACCTTTTAAAACATCGATTTCACGTGGTAAACATTTTGGGATCGTTGCCGGGGAGCGACGCACAATTCACCGCTATTCTTGTTTCTATCTGATTATATCTGAGCACTAACTTGCCCTTGCTTGTTTCATGTGATTTTGCAAGGTACTTCACGAGGCAAACTTTCGCATAAAACAACTAGTCCAGGGCAAGTAATTTATGTTCTTCCCTAATCAACCTCCTAATCTTGGGAAGATAAAAAGGAAACAATCAATTAGGAACTACCTGCCTTATTTTCTTAGTAAATTATCATTCAAAATGCAAGTTTCCTGATTTGTGAAAAAATTCATATCTGATTGAAGCTTGATACAATTTTCTAGAGATCCCTACCCTATTTCCTACACCTATTAGGGATTACGCTTAAGTAATAAGCATCTTGGACTACACACCTTCTTGTTTGAAATCCAAGGTGTACATCATGAGATTTAATTGGACTTGAAATAGAGCCAATTAGGGTTTCAACAATTAGGGTTTGAAGTGTTAGAACACATTTTCTTGCATAAAAGGAAACACACCTTCTCGCATTTGTGTGCTACCCAAGCCCATGTTTGAAAAGATTTAATCAAGTAGAACCCTAAGATTAGGCTCTAATTTCACTTGAACCCTAAAATCTTGAACCTAATAAACTAAGAGTCATTCAAGGTGATTTCTGGGTCTTGACTTAGATTTCATTCTATCATCTTTAGGGTAGGTCAGGTGAGGTTGGTCTACTTTGTGGGCCAACCAACCTCCAAATTAGGTCACAAGTCAAATCAACTTCTAATCAAGTGCAATTCAAGGCACTAAGTAGGCTAAAATTTTTAGACTTAAGGTCTTAAGTTCGTACATGTTGGTCTACTTGGAACCGTAGTGACAAGGAAGGTTGGGTGGGGGAAACTCTGTAACCCAAGGGGATGCTCTACCGTGTAGGGGTCTTTCCGAGGATCTCCCATCCTAGTTGCCTAGGTATTTCTCAGGTGTGTGGATTTCTAATTTAGAGGTATCATCCACCTCGAAACTGCCTTAGTCATCCAAAAATCTTTGAGTGCCTTGATTGGGTCCAAATAACATCCAGTCCCTCATCTTTTCTCTAGAGCACACACATAGGAAGGTCATTAGGTTTTTAACCTAAGAGAACTCATTAGATTTTCCTGGGAATTTCTTTCAGATCTAATCAATTTCCAATCTGATCTTGAGTTTGATTCTAATCTTGATTCCACCGGCTGATTCAAAAAGGCAACCTGACATGTTAGGAAAAGTGATTAGGAAACCTGTGTCCCAAATCAACATCAAAGACAAAATGATTGAGGATGCTTACAAACATCATGAAGAGTATTCTAGATCCTCAAGTCCATTTAGGGAGATTCAGGTTAATGACACATCAAAATTCATTTTTAACCATGCTAAGATGATTTTTTCCCAAATGATAAACTGTTCAACCTGGGATGATCTCCTACGAGAATATTTTAAATTGAGGATATTACATGACAATGAGTATTTTCAATGTTGGTCAAACCCCATACTTTTAGTGAAACACCAAGATCTCATGAAGGCATGTGGTATAGCACTGGATGCATTATATGAAGGCATTAATAAAAAAAACCCATCAAAGGATAATGAGACACCTTGGAGCAACACTAAATATCAACATTTCCCAAATCCCAGGTTCGAGAATCAAGGTTATAGTGGACCCCCAACCCAAATGAATTTAGATTCAAATTTCATAGCAATTGACATTCCTGATCTTAATAAGGGTGGGGAGGATCCAATTGCAGGTGTTCCCGATTTGAAGCCAACCCTAGAAAATCAAGAACCTGGTTCACCAAGCTTAGATTTCCCTGACACCTTTGATGATGAGCTTAACACATACATTCTCAGGAATGTAAATCCCCAGCCTTATCCTGTTAAGGTGATTCTCGAGAATGATTCTGACTTCCCTGTAGAGCCAAGCCAAGATTCTAGTAATCCAATCCTTACCCTTAACCTAAAATCTGGATTCGAGCCTACTTGGGATAATCATGAGGCCTAAAGTGATGAAAGTCAGATTTTGAATTTGAATTATGATTCTAAGCCTGTATTCAATGAATACACCTCTCCAACTTCCTTTGAGACAGATCAACTTCTCAGAAGTCACATCGATCTATGATACAGAAACCAAGGAGTTGAAAGAATTGGGACTTGATTGGGTCTATCCTTGGAGCCAAGAACCTGAGCCCATGCCTAATAAGGACACCTTTTTAAGCTTATAATCTGAAACTAGGTTAGATCCAAGTCAGGTTGTTGATTCTACTTATCGTGATTCTTTTGTGGTGGAACCTCTGATCTGGAATCATGTTCAAAACATGATCTTCGCAAGTTCTCCGACGATTTTGAATCTTACACTAATTTTGGAGAACTGATGTTTCCTAATGACTTCAAACCTGTTTACGACCTGAGTGACTACAACCCGTCCTTTGATTCTGACACCGAGGTCAATGATTTGAAAGAAACCACCTCTTCTACACCACATACAAAACCTTCTCAAATCCCAACCCAACCCCGACCTGCAATCAAAATCAACTTCTACTTTTATTTTCCTCTTGATGATCCGGTTGCACATGATTCTTATCCATCTTTTGATCGGGATTCAGACATCAATCAGACTACTAATCACATCCCATCCTTCTCTGATCACTCTTGTAGGGTTCCTACATTCTCCACAAACTCTTTTGCATTCGAGGATCCCTACTCTGACTAGGCTGAATCAAATCAGCTAAACCCTGGATTTTCATTTCCACATCCTTCTGAGTCACAGAGTATCTGGTGGGCACCATATCTCTTGATCCACATCCGTCAACCCACCAGACTAATTGGGTTTGGGCTATATCATCAACTTGTTGATCTGAACAAGCACCTGGTTGGACCAACCAGGCTTTTGATCAAGGTGCTTATTCTACAAAAATCTACTGATTTGAGCACTCCTCCTTGACCACCTTTCTGCTCAACTGAAGGCATTGAATTTAGCACTTAACGAAAGGCAACCCATCATTCCAAAAGCCTGAGATCCTTCTGATTATCTTTTTGAGCTTCACATTTATTTCACTTCTGAGTTCAATTTTAGAACAGCCGACTCTTCATATCAATGCTTGAAATCATCTGCAATAGTCATCCCAACCCATTCACCCACCCTTTGATCCTGTTTTAACCCATGAACCAAGCTGATTCCATACCCTTCGGTTTACAATGAGGACATTGTAAAACTTAGGCATAGGGGGTGTTAAAGTGTAAACACATAAAAATTTGAGTTTCTGAAGGGGTCTCACAAAAAAATTACTCATTCAAAAAAACAAAAAAATAAAAATTGAAAAAGAACAAAAAATGGAGAAATGGGAGGAAATTTTGTGATTGCATGTCATTCTTGAGGTGGAAAGGGAGAGGTGATTTAAATGTCAAAATGGAGCACAATTGAAAACAAAAAAGAGAGTCATTAGTAAATGATTGTGGAATCTACTTATGTTCTAGACCAAATCAAAAGAAAAAAATTAAGTCCTAGAATGACAAAGAGACAAAGAGATTAGAATGAGTACAAATCTTAGGCCTCTTGGGCTTGTTTTAGGGCTTAAAAATTCAAGTATCCATTAAGATCTAGATAATCCTCAAGAGGTTGAGGAAAATGTGAAGCTTATGTATTAGGTTTAAGGCTTAGGGAGTATTCGACCTCGTTAGCTGACCTTTAGTTTGTGGGACTCGATAACCTAAGCACTCTAATCCACACACAATCTGGTTCAGTGCGTTTAATAATCAAATCACTCAAAAGCATTTCCTGTTCTGAAAATGCTACCTAGATTAGGAGCGGCTTATCAACACAAGTTGATTTGGACGAGTTCTCAGCACAGAGGTGAGAAATTCCCCTTAAAGATGTTCAATAACATACCGTCTCCTCAGTGCTTGTCTCCTAGGATATCTAAATATCCTATCAGGGGCATGTAAGCACCTTGTGCTAGTTTAGGTGCCATGGGCAGGATTATTCTGAAATGTTGATCAACAGGGCCTGAATTTAGCTACAAAACGCCATAGGCGGCACTATCTCGAAGTGTCAAAAGCCAGGGTTTTGGGGGTTGCCATGGGTGGTGCTATCTCAAAGCATCCATAGCTAAGGACCCTGCGAGGATTGATGGTAGGAGTAAGGAATCCGATATAGACCATGCTTTTGAGCCAATCCGAAGCTAGAAATAAAGAAAAGAAAAATAGAGAGAAAGCTCTCCAAAAATGAAAACAATTCTTCTATCCCCCTCTTGTAAAAATGCACTCCAAACTAAACTTGGACTAACCATGTTACAAGCATGGGTGCTTTAACCGCAGGGATCAATAATCCTTTAGATAGTTTTCTGTGGGCCTTAGAAACCTTTGTGGCAGACTGAGGCTAAAGTTGGTAAGGTCTGGATCTTGGTTGGTACTTGAGTATCTCTAGGCCTACTATTATCATTCTAACCTAATTTCTAAATAGAAGAAAGAGTCAGGACATTTAACATGAAGGCATGGTCTAGAATTTAAGTTAAATTCATGAGATTTTGCTAAGGGACTGGCAAAAGTTAAGCATGGGGGTATGATGATAATGTCATCATTAGCCATATCTTGCTTTAATTAGTCAAAATCCATTGATAAGTGCTCCTACATAATTGCCAAAAGACCATAATTCACTGCACATCCTTTCTGAGAGTTTAACATGAAAATAGGGGTAAAACTGTAGTTTTAATAGAATATCTTAAATGCAGAACAATCACGGGGTTTCCCATGGTTTGATTGAAGGTCAAATGGTCATATATGTCTAATAAAAGGGTTTATGCAGAATGAAATAGGTTTTCACGCATTTTGAGAATTAAATGACATCTAAAACCCTACAATCAGACCCATTTAAATAACTGAGGTTTTGGTCAGGATAAAATTCACCTAAACCTTCTAAAAATAATAAAAAAATATTCTATAAAGTTTGGTATGCTTGCTTTGAGCATTGGAACCCATTTTTGACTTAAAATAGAGTCTCAATTGGATAGTTGCACTAATTTAAGTTTTTACGTAAATTACCCAATCATACATGGTCAAAACATAAATCCAACTTCACCATTAGATTCCTTGGGTCCAAATTAAATTTATAGCAAAATTTGGACCAAATCAAAGTCCATCTTGACCTAGTTTGCATTTTGGTCCCCAGACTTCTATTTTTCTACGTCTAACCCCTCAACTTTCACCCTTTCCATTCAAAGGGGCCCCTAGCTTTCTCTCCTTTTGCGAAAAGGTCCACCCGCCATCATCTTTTTTGCGATGCAAAGAAGGAAACTAGTAGACCTGCAAAACCCAAACTACCTCATTTAATATGACGAATTAACTGATGAAATCTCAATAAAAAATCGCTAAACCTGGCGAGATTGGCCCTCAGATCATTCTGCATCTATCAAGATCTTCCTTAAGGCCAATCATGGTTGGAATTGCATCAGCGAACTCAAGGAAAGATAGCTCTAAAAACAAGTTCAACCACCTTCCTTTTTGGGCATTCAAATGAAGGGAACCTCACCTATAAAAGCGATCGCGCTCATTCATTTCATCCTTATCTAGTTTTGGCGTGCCAACCTCCACCTCTACTTCGTCCATGGCCGCCATTAACGAGGCCTGGAGCTTCTTCAACTCTCCTCGTCAGCCACTCCCACGTACAATAGGGAGAGGGCTTCCTTCCTACACTTCATCGCCGTTCTTCCGAACAAAGAAGGTGGCCTAATTACCCCTTCGTCGGCTCCATCTCTGGCTCCAGCATACCTTCGGCAAGCCTCCTCAAACCTCCATTCGTCTAATTAGTTTAGGGCTTCTCTTCCTCTACCCTCCAATTAGGTTTAGAATAAATTTTAGGTCCTAATTCTCCCTATTATTCCTTCTCCGATGCTGGCTACTACACCTCTGACCACCCTCACCTCCGGCATGCCTCTGCCCATCACACACCCCATACCCTATGCCAAAAGCATCACCTCAACCTCATGGAGCTTCCTAGCTCCTCAATTTCTCCATTAACCAACTCCATCACCTCCCTCCATCACCGATGACTGAAGCTCACCGGTGCTTCTCCACCACACACATCTGACCACCCCCACACCCAATTTCTCTAGGGCTTTTGTCTGGCAAGTAGCATCGGACCTTCTCATGTGCTTAATTTCGACTCTATGGCTGTATTTTTTTGTCACAGGTACTTTGCCATCTCCGGTCGTCCTCTTCGTCTCTGGCAGACCACATCCGGCCACCTCTAGTCTCGCCCTCACCTTCAATCGACATGGAACAGTCTCATGATCAATTCCCAACCATCAATTGGGTAGAGCTACACCACACGTGCACCAATCAGGCAAACCTCCAGCTGTTGATTGCGCATGAAAAAATGATGTGGGATTAATCCCACATTGTAAGTGGATGAAGAGGAAGCAGTGATGTATTGTTTTTTGTGTTTTCATCTATTCGCCCAAGACACTTGAGGAGCCGGGTCCCTCCTCACTATCCCCGCACACCTCGGCTACCTCCACACCTGGTAGCCCTAGTCATCTGAATCCTCCATTACCCGATTGACTGTTCGGCTATCTGAGAGAGAAGAGAAGGCAAGGAAAGAAAGAGAGAAAGCAGGGAAGGGGAGGGTTTTGCTCTCTATGGATCTTCTCCAAGTGCATGCTTTACGCTAAAGAGCCAAACCCTTTGGCTTTATGAAGGCTCAGAAGAAGAAGAGGAGAAAAGAAGCAAAGGTAGGAGAAGAAGAAGAGAGGAAGCCATGCCAGAAGGAGAAGGGAAAGAAGAGCCAAAGAAAGAAGAAGAGAAGAAGAATAGAAGAGAGCTTCGAAGGAAGCACTGTAGCAAAGCTTCATTTAAGTCGTCTGATTTGAAAATCAGATGTCTGATTACTGTTGGATGATTTGGTTTATTTGAGATATTTGTGATGCATATCTAGAGGGCTTAGTTGGTGATTTAAATCATCACTTTTGGCTTTTCTATTCTTTTTATCCCAAGAAACATTGAGCTTTATTGAACAACTAATGACAGATTAGCATTCATTGAATATCATTATTGTGCTTATTCATTGTGTTCATTTATACTTTTAATTGAGATTAGCATGTGAATTCCTACTTGCTCCCTGTGTTTGAGCTCGAACTTATATTTGAGTTATAAATTATATTTGTTTTCGATCTATTTTGACCTATACTGCAATGCATCTTTTAAAACATCGATTTCATGCGGTAAACACCCCCATGCGTAAATTATTACATGTCCTCATGCATGAAAATAAACATAGAAGCAAAACAGAATATACCTATGAAGTGCATAATGAGAAGGGTAGAATTCACATGGAATAGCTCCTGAACATTGACATGCAAAATATTTCAACACTTATGCAAATGAATAAGAACACATGTGCTATATATAAAAGGGAAAACACAAGCTATATATATCTATAGATTCTATGTTTAATGCCTCCAACTAGGTGAAAATGCAATCACATGTCTTCAATAAGATTGATGATTTCATTAGCCAAAGGAGGTTCCTAGGCCAAGAATGACTTAAGGCATTGGCCAGTCACAGTAAAAATATGCCTAGATTTCGGGTCTTGGATCTGGATAGCCCCATTAGGATATGGGTGAATCATAATAAATGATCTAGTTCACATAAATTTCAGCTTACTCGTAAAGAATTTAAGTTTCGAATCAAATAACCAGACCTGTAGGTTCGGGATAAAAGATTTTCTTTGTATGTGGTGGTCATGAAAGGCCTTAGTTTTATCCTTATAAATGTTTGCATTCTCGTAGGCCTCCTGCCAAATCTCTTCCAATTCACTGAGTTGGAGCTTCCTTTCATAACCTCCTTCATCGAGGTTAAAATTACATTTTTGTACTACCCAAAAGGCATGGGGCTCCAACTCAATCGAGAGTTGACAAGCTTTTCCATACAACATGCAATATGGCAACATACCAAGTGGAGCCTTCTACGCAGTCCGATAAACCCAAAGCGCATCAATTAATCGATCGAACCAATCCTTCCAATCATGTCTAATCATTTTTTTGTAATATGAGTTTAATCTAACGATTAGACACCTTAGCCTACCCATTGGTCTACAAGTGATATGGGGCGTCTATACGGTGATGAACCCCAAATTTCTATAACAATGACCTAAAATGGGCGTGAATAAAATGACTTTCCTCATCACTAATCAACGCACGAGGGACACCAAATCTCGTAAAAGTGAACTCCCAAATGAATGAAATAACAGTTTTATGATTTGCTCACCTCGCCTGGATAGCTTCAACCCACTTAGAGACATAATCTACTACAAGCAGAATGTACTCGAAGCCATGTGAGTTTGGGATCGGGCCCATAAAATTGATGCCCCAAAAATCGAAAACTTCCACAACCAAGATAGGTTGGAGAGGCATCATGTCTCTCCTAGTCATGGAACCTACCGACTAGCATCGCTTGCAATTTATGGAAAAATCATGTGCATCCTTAAATATGGTAAGCCAAAAGAAACTTGACTACAAAATCTTTGCAATAGTATTCCTGCCAGAAAAATGACCACCACAGGCCTCACTATGGCAAAAGGATAACACACGAAATCTCAAAATCTAGGACGCATCTCCTAATCACCTGATCAGATCCAATGTGGAAAAGTAGGGGATCATCCCATAAATAGTACTTGGCCTTAAAAAGGAATTTGAGTTTCTAGTCTTTAGATAATCTTGAAGATATCTTGCCACTAGCAAGGTAGTTCGCTATATCCTCATACCATGGAAACTCTGATTAATTAAGGGCCAATTGAGACTCATCTGAAACTTTTTAGAAATAGGTGGGTGATGAATGGGTTTTGGCGAAGACAAATCAGGGTTTCGAGAACCCATTGTCATAGTTCGCAAAACACGTTATCAAATACAATTAACTGACACTACGAGGGAGTCTCAGGTCGAACACGTTGAGGCGAACATTTGGTTTGAAAAATCCACGTTTCACTTTTTATTTATTTTTTTATTTTTATCTTTTGTTACATTTTGGTATTTTAATAGGGCAAGAGATCAGGTCGATGAATTCTAGTTAATCTACTTGCAAAATAAAAAGAGAGTGACAATGAGGGAGAAACAATCATGTATTTTTATAATCAAATGTTTATTACAACTAGGAAAGCAGGAAAACTATACTACAAAGTCAATAAAGATAGAGATAGGTGAGAGAAATCCACCTCGATGGTCACTTGGAGGATGACTCGCTGTGAAGTCACCTGAAGGAAGTTGGTGAGGAGCGGGACGAATGAGGACAGAGTCGGAGGATGGAGGGCAGGGTAGGATGGCATCGCGATGAGGATCTACTTCCCAAAGTATGTGAGAAGACGGCTGCAGGATGCTCCATGAATGGGGATGAAGGGAGGGAAAAATATTTGATTCTATTCTAGAGGAGCATCTCGGGCTTGGGACAAGCTCTCTCTTGAGCCTTGGAGGTGGTGAGAGGAAGAAAGGAAGAGATGGTGAGGAATTGAGGGGGGTAGGTCCTTTTATAGTGGAAGGAAGGGGAGGAAATCATGCATAGGGCATTAGTGATAGTTGCAATCGTCGCTAAAGATCTGAGCCAACCCTCGTCCCCGCTGGCTTGCGAATCACGCGCCCGTGCCCATTTCGCCGTGTCGCATGCACTAGCATGCGCTGCGCTGTGCGTAGCGGTGCTGTGTGCACGATTGTGTGTGCCCTCGGCCAGTGCACCTCTAATTGCGAATTGGGGGGGCTACGGGGATTCGAACCCACACCCCTCCCTTGAGAGTGCACACCTCCACCAAAGTTCCATGCTAGCACAAGTGTTGCCAAGGAGGGTTGAGGGCGTGTAGTGGAGGAGGCTTCTTAGCCATTGGATCAAGATCCAATAACTGGGAATGGAGGGTGCGGATGAGGAGTTGTGTGGGCAGGCATTGCTGGCCAATGTTGGGCGGCCCACATGGTGCTACGTGGCACCATTTGGGCCGTCCATCTTTTTATTCCAGAGGGTGCCACGGTGCTCGGATTGAGATGATTTCCACGTTGCCGGACTGTGATCGTTGCTCCAGATCTATTCATATAGTAGGAATTTTCATCTAAAGCCCGTAAGGATGTCGCATTACCCCTGGACATTGATCTTCCTCGGACAGCATAAGGTGCTACGGGATTCCGATCTCAACGATTTTGAAGGCATTTGATGTCGATCGTCATCCTGATCAGATCCGTACGGTCAGATCGTCCATCCAAGGCCCTGAAATAAATCTCCTTCCTTCCTAGCCATAAAAAGGACGTAATTAACCTAAAATATACACAACTACTCTAAGTGCAGGATGATGCATGCTATGCAATATTTATAACATGAAATGAAAATTTAAGCCTAGGAACATGCATGAATAGGCATTTTATCCTCAATAATTGTGTCTACATCATACCCCAATGCCTATCTTTTGCTAGTCCCTAGCAAAATTAAACTACATGATATGTATAAAAATAGAATTAGGACTCGATCGCTTAGGCCTAAGTTGTTTATTAACAATAGAAATTTTCAACTAAGGTCCTAAACTACGAAAACTCAATAGTACCCGGGTGTTTGCCAGAATACAGACCGCCCAAGTCCTTGCCTTATTTGAAAGGGAAGATACATATTTTTTTGTTTGTCTTCTTTTCTAATTTTTTTGGACTTTTGGAGTTTGAGAGTTTCGGGATAACTTTTTACGGTTACTCGATCCGCCCAAGACTCGAAAAGGACTCTAGGTGTTAAGCATCTTGTGAAAGGGTGATAGACTCACTAAGTGGCCGTTAAAATAGACTTCAGGTTTCTACGACCATAGGTGACCTTAAGAGTTTCTACCTAAAGGTTTATCTTTCCAAACGGTAGCTTTCTCTCTACTTAATTTTTTATGGGGTCAACACAAGGGTGAACCCAGTGTATATCTCCCTAGTTTATTCTACTCCCTCACTTCTTCCCTATGTGTTTTTGGAATTATTGTGTATTTTTCTGAGCTAGGCTCTGAACAACCGGCCAATGGGTTGTTACCTATGGCAACTTGCCAGCTACACTCGTGCGGTGAAGTGTGGTTTTATATTTTTTTTTCCCTTTTTCTATTTTTTTCTTTTTATTCTAAGTATTTTTTTTCCTTTTTTTCTAATTCGATGGCTTCCCTGATCTAAGATTTACCTAAAAGTAGTAGAATGAGTATGGCCACGTAGCTGGGCTCTAGACAACTGGCCAATGGGTTGTTACCTACGATAACTTACCAGCCATACTACCCTAGACAGTTCATTAGCTACCCAATTTCCATAAAAACCACCGAAAAGTGAGTCAGTGCAAACAGTGTGTAGATGCTTAGGCCTGAAAACCTGAAGAGTCTAATTATTTAGGTCCAATTGTATCATTTCCTAAAGTTAATAACTTCCCAATGCCTAAGTTCTCTTCTACTAATTTCTTTCTTTTTGTCTTTTTTTTGAATTTTCATTTTATTTATTTTTTTAAAGACAATAAAAGAAATTTTACAGAGCTAGCGAAGTAATTTCAAGATTATTAAGTATCCACCCCCCCCATGCCTAAATGATGTAATGTCCTCATTGTAGATATAAAGACATGAAACGGGCAGAATAACTGAATATCACCTGAGTTTCGTGATAATCTGGTCAGCTTTGTAGAGAGGAGAGTATACACACATGCTAAGTTTATTGCCTACAGCTAGGCATGGTTCACAAGTAAAGAAGACATTAAAAGTTCAGAAGTGCAGGTCAAAATTAGGATAAGAAGATTGATTTCGGAACCTGCAAAAAGATGTCCATAGATGTGGACCAGATTGTGATGCAGACCTATGCCCCAGGGTCGAGTGGTTCTAAGGTTCTAAATGAAAATCACCTAGAATCGAAGATTATTGAGCTTGCGAGGTCAGGCCTACAGTTTGGTGGTGTGCAACCCAAGACTAAAGTGTAGGACAATGGGTAGAGATGGTTCAATAGGTTCGGATGTCCTTTTAGATTTCAACTTGAAAAGTTAATCAATGATTCTGAGCTTGGGTTTCATGTGAAAGATATCATAAGGGTCCTAGTAGGAAGTAGGTGGTTTCAGGTCAATAGGAGCCCTTAGATCCAAGATCGTAGTTCCCTCAGAAGTAGCTTCCCAGATTTTTATTTCCAACATCCTATTGTCCAAGATCAAGGTTTGTGGGACCTCTAGATCATTGTATACTCCATCTAAAATACCCAAGTCCAACAATTGTGGCTCAATCAGGATTGACTTGGGTCTAGTGATCTCAAGAATATCATAATTCAGCTCTTTAGGGTGAGGTTGAGGAATGGGGCTACTAATTGAATGATCAAGATTCGGATCGTCCAAGTTAGCCCCAACATGATCACAATCTTCAATGATTGAGCTATGAAATGGTTCATCATGCTCCTCAAGCCTGTTTGTCTCACTAAAATCGTTTTCCTTAACTGCAAGTGAGACGTCACTCAAAGATTCCTCACCCACAAAATCAAAGAATTCTTGATCCTCATTATATATGTCTCAAAATCATATGTCATTTCATGATCCATGGAGACATATTTTTCATCATTCCCGGGCTCTGGGATCTCAGGTGAGACAATCGATTCATCCTGGATCAGTTGCTCTAGACCAACCTGGTCATCTCCAATCTCAGAATATGTATCCCCCCCGACCGGCACCTGAGCAGGTTCAGACATTGGCTCTCCTGAAGGGGGTTCATCTTGGGAATCATCCCAAGATTGGACTAAGGCAACCACGAATTTCATCCTCAACCTCAATAATTTCCCAAGTAGAAACTCACCCAGGCCCCTATCCTTAACATGTTGGAGCAAATCCAATAAAAAGCTATTTAGCACATCAATCATTTTTATCATAGGCTCCAATGCTTCAGTGCATGGTATTGGCTGAGCTTCTAAAGATTGGATGGTATTCCTCAAGTTAGCCAACACCCTATTTTTTACTTGGTTCAGCTAAACCGAATGGTTCAGTTCAGATTTGGGTGGGTTTGGGTTAAATCTAGTGGAGTCAAGATATCGAGGTTCTTGGGTCCCTCCTTGATAGTAGGTCGCTTCAGGTTGTTCAAAGAATGGTGGCAACCTATATTCAATGGAATACTGGGGAGGGTAAGTGTTATAATCAACATATCATTCATGGTTGTAGATCTGGTTAGGTTGATCATCAAAGGTTGGAGATCTATAATCATTGTAACTCTAGGAAGGATAGTAATCATAGTCTTGTTCTCTAGGGTTAGGCCCTGGATATTGAGGTCCGGATTCATATCCCCAATCAAAGTTATCCCGGCTAGGAGATGGGTAATCATAAGTCCAGTCGAGATAGTAATCATCTTGAGGATACGTGTTGGTAGGAGGGTAGGATTGGAAATGTGTGAAAGATGTAGAAGGATACATTGTGGAGTAGGAGGCAAATCAAAAGAGAGAAAGGGGCCCTACAATACAAGTAATCAACCCTATCTTTAGGTGGGTTAGCTTAAGGACCTACAGATTCTCAGGACCCTTCTTAAGATGATAGAAACACTTTGGTCTACTTCTATCCGGTCAATCCAACCAGTTAGAGGGAGGGGCTTGCGCCTCCGGTTCCTAGTGTACCCTCAACTGTGGTCGTTTGATGCTACTCCCCTAGCTAGACAATAGATGGACCAGTAGAAGCAGATTAATTGAAAAAAATCTTCATCTAAGCCCCAAAGAGCGAATCAATCCTTAAGGCCAACGTCTACTCAGTTTTAGTTAGGCTTAGGATGATCATGCTCTTGGAATGTGATGGGTCCTTTAGATGGGTTGTGCCCTTAATGATCAATTCAAATGTGTGTGCGTGCATAACCAAGGTTTGCAAACAAGGTTATTTGATGATGTGTCTTTTAGGGTTTAACCTTGTTTAGTAGCTTTTACAGTTTAATCTTTAGGTTCGTTCAATCAGGTTTAGTAGAACACTCCAAGTTTTGAAAGCACTGGTGATGATATATTCCTTTAGAACTCAAAATAATGTGGAGTGCCTAGTTTAGCCCTAAAAATCAACCCTAAGTGGCAAGCTACTTGATGAATCACTTTTAATTTGAGTGGTGCGACCCAAACAGTTCAAGCAATTGTGCTGTTGCACCACTTGTTAAGGCACACAGGAATGTTTGACCTATTCAGATTGCTACTCACTTATGTGTGTGTTACGTTGAAGTGTACCAGGTCTACAGGTCAGATCTCAGGTTAAGTGATAGAATCAAAGTGATTGTGCACCTTAGGATGAGAATTTGTGGGTGTTAAGTGTCTCTTTTAATTAAATCTCACAAGTGAAGAGTATTATTTTTTATTTTTTAATATATGCGGGTGGGTGAGGTGAGGTGAAGTGATAATCAAACAATCAAATCTATCCTAGGGTTTATGCAAGCACCTAAGTTGATTTGAGTTTGAGTTATTAGGTTATGAAATGGAAATCTAGTGGGTGGGTGAGGGGGATAACTTACAAATGTCTTTACCTGCACTTTACTCCAATCTACCGCCTTCGACTCCATGATCGAGTTCCTGCAAGACAATAAATCGAAGATGAAAGATAGGTTAGAAAAATATGTAAGTAATGCAGGAAAACACGAGAAAAAACCAAAGAGCATTGCCTCCCCGACAATGGTGCCAAAATAATGAACGGGTTTTGGCGAAGAAATATTAGGGTTTCGAGAACCTGTTGTCGTAGTTCGTAAAACACACTATCAAATACAATTTTTAACTGAGGCTCTAAAGGAGTCCCGGGTCGAACACGAGGATGCGAACGTTTGGTTTGAAAAATCCATGTTTCACTTTTTATTTATTTTTGTCATTTTTATCTTTTGTTATTTTTTTTGGTATTTTAATAGGGCAAGAGATCAGATCGATGAATTCTAGCTAATCTACTTGCAAAATAAAAAGAGAGGGATAGATAAAAATAATCATGTATTTTTATAATCAAATGTTTATTACAACTAGGAAAGTGGGAAAACTATACTATGAAAGTAATAAAGATAGAGATAGGTGAGAGAAATCCCCTTCGATGGTTGCTTGGAGGATGACTTGCTCTGACGTCACCTGGAGGAAGGTGGTGAGGAGCGAGATGAACAAGGATGGAGCCGAAGGACGGAGGGCGGGGCAGGACGGTGTCACGATGAGGATCTACTTCCCGAAGTAGGTGAGAAGACGACCACAGGATGCTCCATAAATGGGGATGAGGGAAGAGAAAAATATTTGATTCTACTCTAGAGGAGCATCTCAGGCTTGGGAAAGCTCTCTCTAGAGCCTTATAGGTGGTGAGAGGAAGAAAGGAAGAGATGGTGAAGAATGGAGGGGGGTAGGTCCTTTGATAGTGGAAGGAAAAGGAAGAATTCTTGCATAAGGCAATAGTGACAGCTGCAATCATCACTAAAGATTTGCCCAACTGTCGCTGAAGATCCATGCCAACCCTCACCCTCACTAGAAAGTGCATCACACTCCTGTGCCCCTCACACCGTGTTGCATGAGGGTGTGCTAGCATGCGTTGCGCTATGCATGGTTGCGCTTGTATGTGCGCACGGCTGTGCATGTGCTTGGCTAGTGTGCCTCCAATTGCAAATTGGGGGGGCTGTAGGGATTCGAACCCGCACCCCTTCCTTGAGAGTGCACGCCTCCATCAACGTTCCATGCTAGCACAATTGTTGCGAATGAGGGTTGAGGGCGTGTGGTGGAAGAGGCTTCTTAGCTGTTGGATCAAGATCCAACAGCTGGGAATGGAGGTCGTGGACAAGGAGTGGTGCAGGCGGGCGCTGCTGGCTGATGTTGGGCGGCCTAGATGGTGCCATGTGGTGCCATCTGGACTGTCCATTTTCTTTTTGTTGCAGAGGGTGCGACGGTGCTCAAATTGAGATGATTTCCACGCTGCCGAACTGCGATCGTCACTCCGAATCTATCCATATGATCAAACTTTTCATCCGAAGCCCATAAGGATGTCTCATTGCCCCCTAGCCATTGATCTACCTTGGATTGTATAAGGTGCTATGGGATTCCGATCTCAATGATTTTGGAGGCGTTAGACTCTGATTGTCATCCTGATCAGATCCGTATGGTTAGATCATCCATCCGGGGCCTTGAAATAAATCTCCTTCCCTCCTGGCCATAAAAAGGGCGTAATTAACCTAAAATATACACAACTACTCTAAATGTAGGATGATGCATGCTATGCAATATTTATAACATGAAATGCAAATCTAAGCCTAGGAACATGCATGAATAGGCATTTTATCCTCAATAATTGTGTCTATATTAGTGGGGAGTAAGGTATGTGGGCTTGGTCAAGACATGTGAGGTGATCAACCACTACATTATGAGCTCCAGCCTTGTTGCGTATTTCAATATGAAATTCCTATAGCAGAAGGATCCGTCGAATGACACGTGGTTTGGTATCCTTCTTTGCCAACAAGTGCCGAAGGACTGAATGATCAGTAAAGATAATGACCCTTGACCCTAATAGATAAGAATGAAACTTCTCCAAACCACATATTACGGCTAGCAATAGTTCTTCAGTGACCATGTAGTTATGTTGAGCCTCATTCAGCATCTTGCTAGCATAGTAAATTACAAAAGGGTGGCGCTCCCAATGCTGGCCTGGAATAGCTCCAACTGCAAATTCGAAGACATCACACATCATCTCAAAATCAAGCGACTAGTCGAGTGGTTGGAGAACAAGAGAATCAGACAAAACCTTTCGTAAAGTCTCGAAAGTGTTGTGACAAGAAGAATCAAAGTGAAAGGGGACATTAGCAACAAGGAGATTCATCGGAGGATGAGCAATCTTTGAGAAATCTTTGATAAATCTCCTGTAAAATCCAACGTGTCCCAAGAAGGACCTAATCTATTTGATCGAGCAAGGGGGAGGTAAATGAGAAATGATATCAGACTTCACTTGGTCAACTTCCAATCCATTTTCTGAGATCCTGTGATCTGGTACTATGCCATCCCTCACCATAAAATGGCTCTTTTCCCATGATAGTACTAAGTTAACCTCAATGCATCTTTTCAGGATCTTGGTGAGGTTATCAAGACAAGACACAAAGTTATCTCTAAAAATGAAGTCATCCACAAAAACCTCTATGAAGTCCCCAATCATGTCAAAAAAAAGGGCCATCATACAACACTGAAAAGTAGCTAGTGCATTGCATAGGCCAAATGACATTCTCTTAAAAGCGAATGTGCCAAAGGGACAATTAAAAGTTGTCTTGTCCTGATCTCCCTGGCTAATAGCAACTTAATTGTACCCAGATTATCCATCCAAAAAGCAAAGTAGCTCTGTTCGACTAATCTTTCCAAGATCTGATCAATGAACCGAAAGGGAAAGTGGTCCTTCTTTGTAGTTGAATTAAGCTTCCAATAATCAATGCAGACCCACCAAGAAGTCGAGGTGCAAGTCGAGATGGATTCACCTTATTGATTTCTAATTATTGTGAGTCATGCCTTTTTGGGCACAATCTATATCGGACTCACCAACTGGCTATCAGATATAGGGTAAATAATATCAGCATCTAGCCACTTGATGATTTTCTTCTTGAAAACCTTTAGCTTATTCAAATTTAATCGTCTTTGAGGTTGTCGAGCCGGTTTCACCCCCTCATCAGTATATATATGATGGGTGCAATAAGAAGGGTTAATAATATTATGGTCAGAAATGCTCCACCCAATAATAGCCCTATGCTCGTGAAGTATAGAAATTAGTCCAATCACCTATTCTAGAGTTAAGTAAGAGCTGATAATAACAGGGTATGTCTCACTATCGCCCAAGAACACATATTTTAATGGATCAGGTAAGGGCTCCAATTCAATCGTAGGTGGAGGAGATATAGAATCAACTACAGGAGAAGGTTCCTACAAGGGGAAATGATGAGAAGGGGAAGAAGAGTCAATAGAGTGCATTTGATGACCTTGACATTCATAAATGCCATCTGATTCTACCATGGGTGGGTCAGAAACATGAAGTGCCTCAAAAGAATTAGAATATTATCCGTCTGGGGTATCAAGGTCAGAAGTACTCCCCAAACAATCAAAATCAAGGAATGATGATATATGTAGTGTGTCAGTTACAGTCCCATGTGGATCATAGTCCACAATCCCTGATAATGAAGACGAGTAAGACATTGGGTCACTACAGAGAAGCCCAATGTTTCCACAATATGCCGGGTCCTCATCTTCATAGCCTCCTCAATTAGATCATGATAAACGCCAGTTTATCATCATTCTTATGCATTAAAATAAACCTAGCTCTTAGGATTTTACTCCGCAAACGGGTTTTTGGGCTGCATTTAGGCATAAATTAGGATAGGCATGCATTGCATTTTTTATTATCGTTTTAATAAGTTTTTGTGAGTGTTAGGGATGTACAGATGCACAGATCCCTAAAACCCTAGCACTCAAGAAGGCAAATGGTGAAGGAGAAGCCCAGACTAGCTGGAACTCAGCCTAATCCAGCTCACCTCAGCTTGATCCAGCTCACCTCAGCTTGATCCAGCTCACCGCAGCTGGAACCTAGCTTACTTGAACTAGGGTTAGCTCATCCCAGCTCCATTCAGCTAATCTCAGCTGGATGGCAGCTCAAGAGAGTTCACCTTAGCTCACCCTAGCTCAAGTCAGCTCAGATCCAGCTCAACTTAGCTGAGTCTAGCTCACCTCAGCTCCCATTAGTTCACAGGGAGCTCTAGCTAGCTCAGCTGAGTTGACAGGAGTTCACCCCAGCTCAGATCCAGCTACATCCAGCTCCACTCAACTCCAGCCAGCTGAAGAAGAATTCATCTCAGCTCAGGAAGCTCAAGTCCAGCTCCCGGGGATTCAGCTTAGCTCATCTCAGTTGAGCTAAGCTACCTTAGCTGCCTCAACCAGCTTGATTCTCCCCGATAGCACCAGACCTAGCTCACCTCAGCTCATTTTGGTAGAAGCTAGCTCACTTTAGCTTGGCTTAGCAACTAGCAAAGAACTAGCAAGCTAAGCCAGCTAGAGTAGCCCCATGCCAGCCTCTTCAGCAGCAGCCAGCTCCAGCTCCAACTCCAGACTTCTTCTCCTCAGCTCCTTCCTCTAAACCCTAGCTCCATTACCTTCTCCTCTACTCCTCCATTAGCTAAGCTAGCTTAGCTTAGCTTAGCTTAGCTTAGCTATGCTCCAACTTCCTTGGCTTATACCACCCCAAAAACCCACCTACCAACTCCACCCAACTAGCTCCACCTAAGCCCCAAATAAGCTAACCTACTTGGCACCAACCTAACCTACACACCACCTCCAAAAGACACCTAAAAGTGGCGCCAAAAACTACCCATAACCACCCCTTAATGGCGCCACTTTTCCCTCCAAAATCTCCCCTCATCTCCACCACACAATCTCCCTTGAACCCATCTCCACCATCCACCTAACCCCCCTTCTAGAAGACCCCATGTTGGCGCCAACATGGTGGTGTCTCTCCACCACCAAAAGACACCAACACCATCATAACCACCCCCTTTAACACCCCTTGGGTTGGCGCCAACTCACCCTAGCCATAGGATCACCAACCACCCTCATCCTTCCATCCTAGCCCTCCATTTCAAGGGGTACCTTAACCCCCCATCCTATTCTATAAAAAGCCACCACCTACCACCATTTTGGAGCATCCTCCATTAGTGTATTTTTCTACCTACATCCACCTATACCTACGCCCAAGGAGAAGGAGTAGAGAAGGAGATTAAAGGGGCACATCACCAGCCCTTTTGGTGCCTTCTTCTCCCCACTCTCTTCAACTTGGGCCACGCCAAGGAGGAGGACTCTTCCACTTCAAGAAGGACGGCCAGGCAAGGGAGAAGGACTTAGGGTGGACGTCCACCCTTGGAGAGAAGCTTAGGGCACGCCCCCTTGGGCTTGCCTTGGAGGACATCACCTTGGCGGAGCACTGCAAGGAAGGAGTTGAAGGATTCTTTTCAAGCTTGGGAGCCACCAACCATGGAGCAAGAAGCCCTCTTCTTCACCATCTATCTAGAGGATTTGTGTTTGCTTTTCTTTATTTTAATTTTTCTAGTAGTAGAAGCATTCCTCTACTAGCCTTTTTTGTAAAACATTTTTCAGTAATCTAGTTGCCTTCTTTGCAATTTTCTATTTTGCATTTCTACTTGCTTTGCTTTTTAGCATTTTTCACTCCCTCTCCCTAATTATTCTAGGCCTCCACTTGCCTAGAGTGAGTTTAGGGAGAGGCTCTACTTGCCACTAGAAAGTAGTAGTTAAATTGAAGTGTGAATTACCTTCCCGTCACCATTCCGCATGTTGTCTTAATTTAAAACAAAAAAATGATATATTGAAAAATACCAAAAAGAAAGTTGAGATTGTATTCCAAGCAAGAGAATCACTATTGCAAACATTTGGCCTCCTTGGACGACCCTAGATACTCCCCTATCTAGGAATATAAATTTAAGAGCGAAAGCGGATTTACGCGTTACAACGACGTATTTTAACAAACCGCGTATTTTCGCTATCACTTTTTGGCACCGTTGCCGGGGAGGCACGGCTTTGCATTAACTCATTTTCTCTTGCTTGAAGTGGATCTCATCCCCTTCTCTTTCTTTCTTTTGTGTGTGCAGGAACTACAGCGGGAAGGCGGGAATCTGGAAGAGAGAGCTCAAAGGTCCTTTTCTTCCCGCGAAAATTTAGGTTGGTTCCTCTTTCTGGTCACATAAATAATTAAAACTACCAAAAATATATTAAACTTGGCTTTCAGGACCCTAAACACTTAAATTAAGTGGAGTGGTGCATTTTAAAATCCATTGTTTGCTTGTATGCTTCTTTAGCACCATTCCATTGCAAGTATTGGTGTTCTATTTTTCGGGTCCAGATTTCTGTCCGGACTTGAAAAATCGATTCCTAACACCCCAGGCCTCCTAAAATCATAAAATTTCATAGAGTGATTCCCAATTAAGTTAGGAACATCTTTTCCAAATTTCAAATCAATTGGATTTGTATTTAATTTTTAAAAATTCGTGGATTGCAGAGAGGTCATACCCTCTTATCTTCCTGTTTTGCTACTGTCCGCGAATTTTCAGAATTTTTATACTCATCCAATTTTTGGGAAATTGAGCTTGCTAGAATCCTTGTGAAATTTTACATATCATATAAAATCATAAAAATTTTCTGAGGTCGGTGGTAATACTGAAAAGTCCATAATACCCACGGGTATTATTTCTGGACTTTGACACCAGTACAATTAAAAATTCAAAACTATTATCAAAAAAATTCCTAAAATCTTACAAAAATCTTTTCTGGAATCCTTGTTTGATTTTCTTCAAAGTAATGGTGTTGTTTGACTTGTTTGGACCACTACTTAATTCTGAAAGCTAAAAATAATTCATTGGTAGTTAAATTTCTGTCTCAGGGATAATTGGTTTAGGGTTTCTTTTTTCTCTTTAGAGACTCAATTAAAAGGAAATATACAATCACACATACAACTTGTCTTTCCTTTGATTGTGAACTTTCAAACTTGTTTGAAAACTTAAAGAGAAAAACCCTAAAATTCATTTAATTAAATCACATCCTAAAAGACAAAAATATAAAAAAATTGTGTGACAACTTGATTTTCATTGGAGCCACTCTCCAATTCCTGCACACATACAAAAAAATCAAATAACAGGGCAACAACCCAATAAACGCCCTCCACATTCCGTGTGCACTATAGCATCCTAGACCTAATTAAAATTTGTAGCAACCTGACCCCTAAGGCCTTATCAACTCAGGCTTGCTATTTAGGTCTTAAGTTTTCTTTAGTTGATACCAATTCTATCATCTATATCTGGTGTTCAGGCTGAGGGACCGTGTCAAACGACCAGGCGCGGGTTTGTACAAGCACCTGGGGTTTTCCCTGGGAAACGTTTGGGCCCAAACCTCCCCTTAAGCAACTTGGCCAGATTTGTTGATAGAACGGGTATTCACTATTGACTACTTATTTCCTATATAGACCAAGTCTTAGGTTATTATTAGGGAGTCACATTTAAGTTAGGTCTAGTTTTATTTGTTTGAATTGCACACTTTCTCTCATCTCTTTCTCTTCTCCTCCCCTCCCCGTTCTTCCATTTTATGCACGGGCGACGGTCTCAAAATCCGCACTTGGAAGGACCATTTGATTTCGCCCCCCACGTAAAAAGACCACTTTTTCTGTCTTCTCCTGAAAAAATGGAAACACAACAAAATAGGTCCACTGACCCTTCCACGTCTACCTCTAACCCCACCTCTAACCCTTCCACCCAAAACCCAACCACCAGTAACTTCCCACACTTGGAGCTCCCCAATCTTGAGTTGCCCCACACACAACATCAAGACCCCCTACCTGATCTTTTAAAATTGATGGCCGATCAGATTAATAAATTAAATTCCAATCAACAAACATTGACTAGGAACATCCAAAACCTAGCCAATCCAAGGCCAAACCCACCACCCCGTCAGCAGCCTGTTGTTCCTCTAAAAGATTTCTATGATCCGTCTTATTATGAGGAACGACCAGGGGTGGTCATACCGGAGGGGGACTTTGAGATCAAGCCAGCCGTCCTGAACCTGATTAAACACTTTCATGGCCTTCCTAGGGAAGACCCTTTCAGCCACCTTGAAGAACTAACTCTTCTTGCACAGACAACCCGTTCCCGAAATGTGCAAGAAGACATATGGCTGATGCGGCTTTTTCCATTATCTCTTAAAGATAAGGCTGCTTATTGGTTCAGGACCATTGGCCGACCCATTACAACATGGCCTCAACTCAAGAGTGCCTTCCTCAAGAAATTCTTTCCCATAGGTCGTACCAATTCCTTACGAAGATCTATTACGACCTTTCACCAAAAATCTGGTGAAACTTTCCATGATTCTTGGGAAAGATTTCAAGACCTTTTAAGAAGTTGCCCGCACCACGAGATTCCTTTATGGCAGCTCGTGCAAATCTTCTATCATGGATTAGAAGATCAAATCCGACAGTTTGTCGACGCCTCGTGTGGCGGCAACTTTTTAAATAAAGATGCAGAAAGTGCCTATGACCTGTTTGAAGAAATGAGTGAAAACTCATTTAATCAAGCTTCCATGAACACATTTTGCAGAACCCAAAACCTGCAGTTCGGTGTTCATGAAATAGGCACTCAATCTATCCCTGTCACCCAAGACGATCTTCAATTGATTGCTCAAAAACTCGACCAGATGCATATTAATCAAAAGAAAATTGAGGAAAGACTAGCCACTTCAACTCAAGCTCCACACCCACATCTAACCCAACCTAACTTTCCACAAAGAGAAAATTTGCACAATCTCAACACTACCCCTGCTGATTATTCTGAGGTTGCCCATGATTCACTGGGGAACTACAACTATCCAGATCTTAACCCCACTCAAAATATTTCTGCCATCCAGGTTGCCCACTGACGAACGGCCATGATGTCTCCACGTGGCGCCATCACACCCACCTAAGACCAATCGCTGCCACCGCTCATCACTAAAAAGCATCTTCACGAAGAAATCTTGATCATTGGATCAAGATCCAATGGCCGAGAAGCCACCTCCACCTCTCCGCGGGAATTCATAAACTCAACACAAAACTCCTTGTAGCGCAGTGGTCAGAGACTCTCCGTGTACCGAAGGATGTGGGTTCTAATCACACGTATGCCTCTAGAGTGCCCAATTGAAATAGGATTGCACAATCTTGATCGTGCGACCCTGATGAGCTCATGCTAGCATCGTTCATCTCCACAACGCATCATCAAGCGACGAACGTTCCTCCATGTGGTGCTATCAGATGAACACGCTGTTGGACGCACGAGCCCATGCGTGATCCAACACGTGATTGACGGGGTGGAAAATTCGTTGCGAAAAATGATTTGAGTTTAGAAACCCATCATCGTAGTTTGATTCACAAGAAAAATCGTCGATTAGATAATATTTATAACAAAAACTCGAAAGGAGTCTTGGGTCAAACATGGGGAGGTGAATGTTTATCTTGAAAAATACGCGTTTCACTTTTTATTTATTTTTCTCATTTTTATCTTTTATAATTCTTTTGGTGTTTTTATCAAGCAAGAGATCTGATCAATGAAAACATTATCTAACTAATCTACTTGCAAAATATGAGAGAGAGAGAGAGAGAAAATATCAATATATTGATGAACAAATGTTTCCTATAGCTATGAAAACAGAGAAACTATACTAGAAAGCAATAAAGATAGATGGAGATGAGAAGAGTCCCCTTCGACGGTCGCTTGGAGGATGGGTTGCTCTGACGGTGCCCCAAAGAAGGTGGTGAGGAGCGGGACAAGGGAGAATGACGATGGAGGAAGGAGGATGGGGCTATATGTCATCACAGCAAGGATCTTCTTCCGGAAGGAGGTGAGGGGGCGGCCATGGGATGCTCCACGAATGGGGAGAGAGGCGGGAAAATGTTTGATTTCTACTCTAGAGGAGCATCCTGAGCTTGAAACAAGCTCTCTCTAGAGCCTTGAAGGTGGTGAAGAGAAGAAAGGAAGAGATGGTGAAGAATGGAGGGGTGTAGGTCCTTTTACAGTGGAAGGAAGAGGAAGAAATCCGTCCAAGGGCTTTAGTGACAGTTGCAATCGTCACTAAAGACCATGCAAGCTGTCGCTGAAGATCTGCGCCACCGTTGGCATGCGCATCACGCTCCCATGCCTTGCGTGCCATGTAGCACGTGCGTGCACTGGCTGTGCGATGCGTTGCTACTACTGTTGTGCGTGATGCGTGCTGGTGCTTGATGCGCGCTGCTTGTGCGCACACGTCATGTGCGCTGCTCTGCGTTCGCTGGTGTTGGGCGTGCCTTAATTCTGAATTGGGGGGAGCGGCGGGGATTCAAACCCGCACCCCTCCCTTGAAGGTCGGGTCTTCAACCAATGCGCCAAGTTGACATTTGTGTCGAGGAGATGTCTTATGGACACACAGTGGAGGAAGCTTCTCAATTGTTGGATCAAAGTCTAAAGGCTGAAGCTGGATGATCCAAATGTGGGTGGTGGCTGTTGGTCAATGCTTGGTAGCCTAGATGGCACCACATGGCGGTCATCCATCTTCTTTCTGTTGCAGATGATGCCTCGGTGCTTGAATCGAGATGATTTCTACGCTGCCGGACTGTGATCGTCGCTTCGGATCTATCCGTATGGTCTGATTTTTCATCCGAAGCTCGTAAGGATGTCGCATTGTGATGGGAACACCATCATGAGCCATAACTAGCTCAATTTGGTATGATAAAGTTGATAAAAGCTCCTACATAACCATTAGAGGGTCATATAAGCATAATGTTCTGTTTTGAGAAGAAGATAAGAAACCAGGGTTATTTCTTCAATTTTCACTACATTTCACAAATACAGAATAACTTCAGGGAATTCCAGGGTTTAATTAAAGGTTAAATGCTCATTAATGTCCAATAAGAGGGTCCACGCAGACAGAAACGAGTTTTTACGCATCTCGAGAATTAATGGACATTTGAAATCCTAAAAATAGATCTATTTAATTAATTAAGGTTCTGGTCTGGATAAAATTCACCTAAACCTTCTAAAATTCATAGAAAAATATTCTATATGATTTGGTATCTTTGATTTGACCATCAAAACTTATTTTGGCCTAAAATAAAGTCAGACAGAAAGTTACCCTAATTTGAGCTTCTACGTAATTTACCTAGCCAAACTTGACCAAAACCTAAATCCGACTTCACCATTAGATTCCTTGGGTTCAAATTAGGTTTTTACCAAAATTTGAGCCCAATTTGAGATCATTTTGACCAAGTTTGCATTTTGGTCTAAGTCTAACTCTTATTCTCTAAAATAGCCGCTTAGCTTTTGAAATCTTTACAAAATGCCCCTTAACTTCTTCATCTTCTTTGCAAAGAAGTCCTTGCCGCCATTGGAGGTCAACCGACCTCCAGGCGAGCTTTGACTAAGTAGAATCCTACTCAAACATCAATCAAATCCCACCAAATTTGCCGGGATTGATGTTCACACCTAGGGAAACCTATTGGGATCAATCTCGATGCCTAACTCCCTCTAATTTGTGTGTGCGAAACCACGAAATCAATGCGGTTCTTCTTGAATCCCAAGCAAGCTAAGAAGCTTGTTTCTTGTTCTCCAAGCTCTCCTAAGCCCTATAAAAGAACCCCCATGACATTCCTTACCTCCTTAGCGAGTTTTTGGGCCATAAACATCTTTTCCTCCAGCTCTGGCCTGCTCCGACTCGTCTCCGGTGACCACCTTTCTCCATTCACTTTGTCGATAGCCATGTACAATAGGGATTTAACACACCTAGGGCTACTCACCTTCTTGATTGAGCCCTAGGTGCCAAATTTGGACAAAAACTGATTGGACCAATTAGAGACAAAATTAGGGTTTCCACTTTAGGGTTGAGTATCACACTTGCTTAAACAAGAATCTACTTCCCCAAACTATGTGTTTCCTAAACCTTGGTTGAATTTACTTAATCAAGCAAACCCTAAAAACAAGCTTTAAACATCCACTTGAATCATAAAATTGGGACCTAACAATCTCAAGACAAATTAGGTGAAGTTGACCCACCTTGTTAGGGTCAACCAATCTTCAAATTAGGTCACCACTCACAAATTCATTCTAAAGTTCAAGTGGAATCCGAAGCACCTCATCTAAACTTAAAATTGGTAGACTTAAGAGGTTAAGTTATTCATTCTGGTCTACCTGGATCCACAGTAACAAGGAAGGTCAGGTGGGGGAAACCCTGTAACCTGTGGGGATGCTCTACCATGTAGGGGTCTTTGTGGGACTCTCCCTTCCTGGCTGCCCAGGTAATTCTCAGGTGGATGACTTCGTGATCTAGAGGTATCATCCACCTCGAACCTCTATAGTCATCTAAAAATCTTTGGGTGTCTTGATTGGGTCCATCACACCTCCTGTCCCTCGTCTATTCCATTGGTGTATGTACGGGAGGAGGTCCTTAAGACCACCTTTGAGGCCTCCACTAGTTTTTCACTCTCGTCGAGGCCAAGCCTCGACTTCCTTGTTTGTGCAACTACCCGATCACATCAACATCTCTTCCAACTCCTCCACTTCTGAGCTTGAATCTCCAGCCACAACCATGGATCATCTAGAACAACCTAACTTTGAACCACAACAATTCTTTGATTTCAGAGATCGGATCAATGCCTACATCAACCCACCACCACGTCCTCAAATATGAGATCACTACAATCCCGTTGCTGTGGAGATCGAACCTCGAATCAACATCCCTACGGGAGGACACGAGGTGAAGTTCAAGCCTAGTATGCTTCACATGACCCAAAAATTTCATGGCTTGAACTCCGAGGATCCTTTCCAACACATCAAGAATCTGAAGCATCTGGCCCACACATTCAGGGTAGACTTGCATAAATGAGATGGTCTACTCTTGAAAATCTTCTTCTCTCTAGCTGACAAAGCTGCCAATTGGTTTCAGACATACCCTTACCAGATCAACACATGGGAAGAACTTCAGACTGCTTTCTTGCAAAAATTCTATCCCATTGGCTAAACTAATGCAATGCGGCACCAAATCATGCACTTCTCGCAAGGAGCAGGAGAATCTCTACACGAGGCATGGGATTGTTTTTTGGATCTCATGCGCAAATGCCCCCATCACGAAGTCTCGAAGTAGGAACAAGTCCAATCCTTTTACCACAGGTTCCATGACAACATCAAGCTTTTTGTTAGTGCAACCTGTGGTGGCAGCATCATGGGTCAGCATGAAGACAATATTTGGGGAATTCTCGAAAATATGTGCGAGAACACCCTAAACAATCAGTCACTAGGTGCATTCGACCGAACATCCACTCATGCATTGACAAACAATCGGGGGGTACACGAGACCCGAGGCCTTTCTGCATCCATTGACTTAGAGTTGGTAGCCACTCAATTGGATAAGGTCTTTATCATTGAGAAAAAGGTGGACGACATCACTCGACATCTACACAAGACCACCACTGTACTGCAAAGCCCATACCCGCACCCGCCCTCAGGTAGGAAGGCTGCACACAACATCTACCACTCATAGGGGAGGGA
This sequence comes from Thalassia testudinum, assembly GCA_037157565.1. Lineage (NCBI taxonomy): Eukaryota > Viridiplantae > Streptophyta > Magnoliopsida > Alismatales > Hydrocharitaceae > Thalassia > Thalassia testudinum. Next base: position 52,140,044 of record JAZHRO010000025.1, on the reverse strand, counting down.
TGCCCATCCACCCCCGTCTAATTTCGATCTTGGAGAAAACTCCGGCCAGCCTACCACAGTTGGGGGAACTTTGAACCCTCGTATCCTGATTTTTTTGGAGTTCCTTAGACCTACGAGGATCTCCATGCCATCTAGAACAATCCTTCCTCTAATACCTACAACCATGGATGGCGTAATCATCCTAACTTTGCGTGGTCGAGAAATAACCTGAATCTGAGACCTCAATTCCAACCCTGACCATAGGCCCCACACCCATATCAGCTCAATCAACCTAGACCCAACCAAAATTACTAATCAGGGCCTAACTAGGATGATCAGATGGCCCTGATCTTCAAACCCCGGTTGACATTCAAAAATAGCACAAAGATGAGATCACAGAGGTCCGTAATTAGCTTCCACGTATGGTGAATTCCTGCCATCTTGTCACAGTTCCCTCCTAACCTCTGCCTAATCCAAACAGCATGTTAACCCAAAAACACGTTGTAAACCAAATCCAAGGTAAGCATGCTATACGCAACCTGTCCTAGTGACTCATACCTGTGTATTTTCTCCATCCACCTCAGCTGAGCCAAAACACATGATGACTTACCCAACCCCACTTCCATATCAATAGCAAGGAACAACTTTCTCTCCACCTCCACACCATGATTGTGCCATGATCAATGCTATAGGTAGAGAACAGAAACCCATCCCCAAAGATAGCCAATCAATTCCCCTATCCCAGGTCGTATCCCACCTCCACACTAGAGGATTGTCATAAATGGATATAATGGGACCTTTGAGGAACGCACAAGTCACTATTCCACTACTTGATATCCTCACTCTCAATCCAATCTCACCTGATTTATCCAAAAAAGAGGTAGAAGAACCAACACAAAGGAAGGTAGTACTGTCTAAAAATGTAAGTGCCATAATCCAAAATAATCTACCTCCTAAGAAATCTGATCCAGGCACCCCGCTAATCCCCTACAAGATTCGTGACAAATTTCAAGCAGGCTGTACTGGACCTTGGCACTTCAGTCAACCTCATCCCTACCACCCTATTTGAAAAATTACGAATCGGACAACTAAAACCCGCTCATGTCACTTTGCAACTAGCTGATCAAACCCTGATCACACCGATTGGGATGGTAAAGGATGTGGTAAGTAGAGTTAAGGATTTCAGCTACCTAGCTGATTTCCTAATTCTCGACATGGATACACCACAACAGATGCAGGATATGCCCATGATTTTGGGAAGACCATTCTTGGCTACCGCAGGAGCCATAATCAATTGTGAAACAGGGAATATGATAATTGCCTTAGGAGATCAACATGCTGACATTAATATTTTCGAGGCAACAAAAGGGAAATGCTCGACAGAACAACTAGGTTTTATCCAAGACCTCATGACCATATCCTTGGTAGAAAACCTAGAGCCAGAATTAGAAACTTTTCACATCTTAGATGATCATGACTTGATCGAGCACAATGACAGAAGTACAGTGGAGGCTTTCACCTTTGACCTTGAAGACATTCACTGGGAATTCAGGAAACATGGTGACATACTAGATTCAGATCCTATGGACATAGAGACATTTCATTTTGAGGACCTCCAGGAATCAAGATTGACAAACATTGAGAGTGACCTACACCCAAAGTATGAATGTTTTACAGAATTGGAGTAAGACAATCTAAAAGGCACTCTCCAAGCATTCATTTTTTATTGGGATAAGAATTATGGAGAGGAATCATTAGAGGAACCAATCTTCGAGTCATTTCTTGAAGAGACGATCTCACATTCAAATGAAAAGAATCAAAATGACTCATTAAGTATCGATTTAATAGGCCATAATGCACGAGAGGAGCCACACATCTGGAATACTAGATCCTTCTCTGTTGAGTCCTGGACTCATGACAAATCTATTTCAAAATCCCATGACCACTACACCTTCCAAATGATTCCCCTACAAGAATTCAAGAAAGATCATCCAGAAACGAATCAACTTGACCCATATCAGAGAGATCATAGAGCAACTCTTCACCATGCTTTAATACTTATCTGTGGCCATCAGATTCTCAACCATCAGATCATTCATGCTGCCAATTACATCTCCCTAAGCTTATTGCTCCTGACTGATGGCGTTAAACTTAGCTCTTAATGGGAGGCAACCCGTTATCTTTTTGAAAAACCTGAAATCACTATTTTACCCTTTACTTTTTGCATATTGTTACTTGATTCTACTGATACATCATTTTTGAAAGAAATTCTCATTATAAATTGCTTGTATTTGTGATTCTATTGTGATCTCTAAGGTTAATTGCTATAATTGTTCCCTGTGTTCGACCTCAGATTTTCTTGACGATCATTTGAACTATAAATTATATTTGTTCACACGCTATTTCAACTATATTGCAACAAAGTGATTTCAAAACCCTGATTTAGCATGCTAACACGTTGCCCCCTAGCCGTTGATCTTCCTTGGACTTCATATGAAGCTATGGGATTTCGATCTAGATGATTTCAGAGGCATTAGACTCCGATCGTCATCCAGATCAGATCCGTATGGTTAAATCATCAATTCAAGGCCCCGAAATAAATCTCCTTCCCTCCTGGCCATAAAAAGGATACAATTAACCTAAAATATGCAAAACTACTCTAGATGCAGAATGTTGCATGCTACGCAATATTTATAGTATAGAATGCATATCTAAGCCTAGAAACATGCATAAATAGGCATTTTAACCTAAATGGATGTGTCTACATCAGCGATCAAGAGGCGTGATCTCTACGCATCCTCAGCATCACGATCTTGATCCGACGGCTCTCCTCTAACCACGCCTCAGCAACTGTGCAAGCATTTGCGTGCAAGAGCGCCAGCTGTGGTGTGCGTGAGCTTCAGCAACATTTAAGGTGGATCTTCAGTGATGTCTATAGATGTCACTAAATGTCCCATGCATGAATTTTCTTCTCTCCAGTATAAAAGGACCCCTACCCCTCCCAATCTTCCTCATCTCTTCCTTTCTCTCCCTCACCACCTCTAAGGCTCTAAAGAGAGCTTCTCCCAAGCCCAAGATGCTCCTCCAGAGTAGAAAACAAAGATTTTTCCCACCTCTCATCCCCCTTCATGGAGCATCCTGTGGCCATCCTCTCACCACTTTGGGAAGTAGATCCTCGTTGAGACGTAGTCCCGCCCTATCCTCCTTCCTCCGACGCCATCCTCCTTCATCCAACTTCCCTCCACCTTCATCCGAGGCGCTGTCAGAGCGAATCGTCCTCCAAGCAGCCGTCGAGGGGGATTCTTCTCATCTTTCTCTATCTTTTACTGCTTTCTAGTGTAATTGTAATTTCTTCTTTGATTATCTATAGTAAACTTTGGTTAGCTAAATATTGATATTTTGTATTGATATTTTGTCTCTCTCTCTCTCTCTCTTATTTTGCAAGTAGATTAGTTAGATATTATCGACTTGATCTCTTTCCTTATAAAATACCAAAAAAATCTCAAAAGATAAAAACAACAAAAAGAAATAAAGTCACAACACGGATTTCACAAAACCAAACGTTCACCTCCTTATGTTCGACCAAACGCGCATCTTGAGTTTTGGTATAAATTTTATTTCGTAGTGATTTTTGCAACTAAGACGACGAGTTTTCCGAAACCCTAATTTTCACCTGTGAAAACACACTCACCAACCTTCCCTAGCCTTAGGACAACCCTAGATACCTTCCCAAGCCTCAACCACCCTTAGATTAGGTCACCTTAGCTTAGGAAACATCAAAACCCATCTTCTAGTCCATTCCTGGACATCCAGGTAGGATGCTGGACATACGGAACCCTTAAACACCACCCACAAAACCTAGAACCCAATCTGTTGGAAAATTACATGTCCTAACAAGGAGTCGACGTCCAATTTCTACAGAAATCTAAGACAGAACCTCAACTTCACCTTGACTCAACATTGGACATCCAGACTAGAGACTTAGACTTCTGATTTTGAAGTATAAGTCATTTGATCACTAAATCAGACATCAGGAACCCTTCTCCAGTTACTGTTTTTGCAATCAAGTCTAGATCTTGATTTCTTAAGACCTTAAACCCAATCCTACACCCTAGGGAACCTAAATTAAGGTATCGTAAGCCTAGTACACTACCATAAGACCCTCTTAAGAACCTAATTAGGTTCTCACTAAGCCCAATTGACTTGGATCTAAGTCAATCACACTTCACCTAGTCAATTCGATTCATAGAGTCCAATTGAGCTCAAACCTCAACCAACACAAGTCTAATTGGACTCAGTGAGAGTCCAATTGACTCGAGCCTGACCTAATTGGGAACTCTCTCTCAATTACAAACACATTGACCCAATTAAACTTGGTTAAGTTTAATTGGATCAATCACTTAGTAATAGGTTAAACATACACCTATTTTTGACATCCTAAACGAACCAACATAGAAGTGGACCTAGGTGGTTGACGCGCGTGGACCACATTTTTTTAATTATGCCATTGTAGTATGTGTTCACAACGTTGGCTTTAATTTCAGATGTGGAGTTGGTGAGTCCAAGTGTCGAACACAAGGAGGTGTAAAATTGGATTGTTTTGTCACTTTAGTTGTCACAGGAATGGTGGGTTTGCTTGCTTGCGAGAAAATGTGAGAGAGAGAGAGACTAGGGTTAGAGATCATGTTTAAAACATGACAAGCATTAAGAGGATGTAAGCTACAATATATGAAACATTCATCAATATTTAGCATGCAATTAAAGTTTGTTTGCAACTACAACAATAGATGAAAGCTTAAACAAGTACAACATAAACTAAAGTAAAGAGAGAGTGCGAGGAGTCAAGGCTGCCACAGTGGTAGAGGGAGTCTCCGTCAGTGGATTGATAACTCTGAGGCAGGTATGGAGTATTTGGTGGAGCTAGGAGAAGGCTAGAGTAGTATGGAAGGTGTGTGTATTGAATGCCTTTGAATGGGGTGGTTGAAGAGGTTAATATATAGAAGAGGGGTTTACAAACTAAGTAAGGGCTTTAGCGACATCTGGGACATTGCTAAGCCCATTCCAGAAACATCGGTGAAGCCCCTTGCCTGTCGGTTTAAGCGTGTGTGATATCGACTGTTGGATGGAGATCTAACGATCAGATCTTGAAGCTCTTTGGACACGTTGGGGGTGCAGTGCTAAGCTCACGAATCCTTAGCCGTCCGATGAGAGATGCGGCTAAGATCACGTGATGAAGAGAGAGGACGGCGGATGCGGGCAAGCGGGGCACCACATGGCATGTTATGGGCTGTTGATCATCAAATCAACAACCAGAACTTCTTGGGCAGGTCGAGGGAGCTCTAGATGTTGGATTTAAGTGATTTCAAGTCCGTTGGACTCCATTCGTCAATCTGAATCCATCCATGCGGTTCGATTGCTCATCTGAGGCCTATTTCAACATGCACTTCTACATATGGCCATTAAACATTGATTTATAAGTAATCTTAAATCACAATGCATGCAGTGACCTTATTCCCATCATGACATGTTATTAGTGTGCATATGTCCTCAAAACTAACCTCAGTTGATGGGATTATCATCATTGAATGTAGAGTTATCACAACCCCATGCTCATCCCTTGCTAGTCCCTAGCAAGGTTTATCCTAGTTGTTATTTCCAGTTAGAATTAGGAATTGATTACTTAGACATATGTTGCTTGTCAACGGGAGGAAATATACTAAGAGCCTAATCCACAGAGGCTAGACAGTGCCCGTGTGTCTGCCAAAATGTAAACCGCCCAAGTCCTCACTTTAAAGCATATGTACAGAGACATATTTTTTTCTTTTTCATCTTTTCTCATTTTTTTGGATTTTTGGAGTTGAGAGTGTGTAGTTAACTTTTTATGGCTACCCAACCCACCCATAACTCGAAAAAGACTCTAAGTGCTAAGCATCTTGGTGTGAAGATTGTGATAGACTCACTCAACGGTAATTAAAATAGACTTCAGGTTTCTACACCCCTAGGTGACTAGAAAAGAAAATGCTTACCTAAAGCTGTATCTGTTCAATTGGTAGCTTTCTCCCTACTTTTATTTTGAGTGGGGTCAACACAAGGGTGTTTCCAGTGTATGTCTCCTCAGATTTCTCTACTTCCCTGCTTCTTCCTTAAGTGTTTTGAGCTTTTTCGAGCATTTAGTGAGCTCGATTTTGGACAACTGGCCAATGGGCTGTTATCCATGACCACTTGCCAGCCATACTGATGCGGTGGAGTGTGGCTTATTTATTTTTTTCTTTTTCTCCTTTTCTATATATATTTTTTTCTATTTCTCCCCTTTTTTTTACTTTTTCTTTTGTTGTTTCAGTAGGTGGCTTCCCTAATTTAGGATTTACCTAGAGGCAATAAAAGAGAATAGTCCTATGGCTGGGCTCTGGACAATCGGCCAATGGGCTGTTACCCACGAAAACTTGCCAGTCATATCACCCTAGAAGGTTCATTAGCTACCCAATTTCTGTTAGAATCTCCAAGGAGTGAGTCAGTGCAAAAATGTGTGCAGATGCTTAGACGAAAAGTCCCTCCGAGTCAGAGGGCGGGTTGATAAGTCATATACTTAGCATCTTTCTTTATTGATCAGAATAATGTAAATTAAGGTTTCGAGGATTCGGGGCTAAATCCACATTTTAGTGGATACCAGGGCTGATTAAGCCTGAAGGCCTGAAAAGTCTAGGTGTTTTAGGTTCTTCTCGTATTATTTCCCACAGTTGATAAGCTCCTAATGCCTAAGTTTCCTTCCTAATTTTTTTTTATATATAATTCAGGCTAATAATATAAACTTAGAGAATGCGAATTACCACCCCCACATGATTAAGTTGGACAATGTCCTCATTGGCAAATAAATGTATGTAAGGGGATACAGAAAGAAATCACGTGAGTACTATAGCTTACATGATCAGTCTGAATATTCTAGCTTTCCTCCCAGGAAGCGCTGAGTTTATTGCCTCCAGTCGGGTGAAGCTTCGTGTCAACCTTCAATGGGGGTGACTACTTCCTTTAGGGGAACCTGGGCAAGAATAATGTTTAGTCTTTGGCTGTTTACTGCGAAGGTTTGCTCAGTGTTAGGATCTGCAATCTCAACTGCCCCATTAGGATAAGGTTTGAGTACCTGATATGGTCCTGTCCATTTTGATCTCAGCTTCCCAGGAAAAAGTTTAAGTCTTGCATCGAAAAGCCAGACTTGCTGATTGGGCTCAAAGGTTTTCCTATGAATGTGTCTGTCATGGATGGCTTTCATCTTCTCTTTGTAAAGTCAACTATTCTCATAGGCGTCTCGATGAATTTCCTCGAGCTCGAAGAGTTGGAGCATCCTTTAAACTCCGGCCAACTGGGAATCCATATTGCACTGCTTAACAACCCAGTATGCCCGGTGTTCCAACTCAACTAGAAGGTGGCAAGCTTTGCCAAAGACCAATCGATAAGGCGACATGCCTATTGGGGTCTTAAAAGCGGTCCTATATGCCCAAAGGGCATCATCCAATCATGTGGACCAATCTTTCTGGTCAGGTCTCATGGTCTTTTGCAGAATATTCTTGATTTGTCTATTAGAGACCTCAGTTTGTCCATTTGTTTGCGGGTGATATGGGTTGGCAATGCGGTGAGTGACCCCATATCTTCTAAGTAGGGCATGAAATTGGGCATGAATAAAATGACTCCCACCATCACTGATCATGGCTTTCGGTATCCCAAGCTGAGAGAAGATGTTTTCCTTAACAAAGTCCATGACAGCCTTATGATCACATATTCAGGTGGCTACGGCTTCTATCCACTTTGAGACATAGTCCACTGAAACTAATATGTACTCGTAGCCGTTGGATGGTGGGAAGGGACCCATAAAATTGATGCCCCAAACATCAAAAATTTCGACAATCAAAATGGGCTGGAAGGGCATCATATCCTTTCTAGTCATAGTCCATAATGTCTGGCACCAAGAGCAAGTCTTAGCGAAACTATGTGCGTCCTTGAATAAGGATGGCCAGTAAAATCCAGACTGCAAAACCTTTGCAACCGTTTGCTTCCCAGAGAAGTGGCCACCATAGGCTTGGTCGTGACAAAAGGACAGCACACTTTGGACTTCCTCTTCAGGAATACACCTCCTAATGACTTGGTCAGCACAAACTCTAAACAACATAGGTTCATCCTAGAAATAGTGCTTGGCTTCAGCCAAGAACTTATCCCATTGCTATCTAGACCAGCCATGCGGAGTCTGTCCTACCACCATATAGTTGACTAAGTCTGCATACCAGGGTAGCTTTCTTCCTTACACGACTAGCAGTTGTTCATCAGGGAAGGTGTCAGTAAAAGGCAATGAGGATCTGATGTGGTCTGGGTGAAGTTTGGACAGGTGATCGGCTACGACATTTTTGGACCCAGCTTTGTCACGTATTTCCAGGTCAAATTCCTGCAAGAGCAGGATCCATTGGATGAGCCTAGGTTTAGCATCCTTTTTGGGCAACAAATGCTGAATAGCTGACTGGTTGGTGTAAACAGTCATTTGGGATCCCAGAAGGTATGATCAAAACTTTTCTAATCCAAAGACTACGGCGAGCAGTTCTTTTTCTGTGACGATGTAATTCCGTTGAGCCTCATCCAACATTTTGCTCGCGTAGTAGATCTCCACGGGCTTCTTCTCTCTTCTTTGTCCTAGGACTACGCCGATGGCAAAATCTGATGCATCGCACATAATCTCAAAGTCCTGGGACCAATCTAGAGGTCGGAAAACAGGTGCAGTGGAGACTGTTTCCCTAAGAGTGTTGTAAGCCTTGATGCAATTAGGTGTCATGTGAAAAAGGGCGTCGTTGGCTAGAAGGTCAGTCAACGGGTTTGAAAGTTTGGAAAATTCCTTAATGAACCTTCTATAGAAGCCAACATGTCCTAGGAAAGATCGGATTTGCTTCACCAAGCTAAGGGGTGGGAGTTTGGAAATTAAATCAACCTTAGCTCGATCCAACCCTCATTCTTCTATTGCATTCTATGGGGTTGGGTTATTCTCCGGCCGCCCCCTGGAGAAAACCCTCCATGGAATGCTTGCCAAGCTCCTCCCAAGATCATAACCATCCTTAAGGTTATGAGTTTGGGTTCCACTTTGATGCCCCTATGCGAGATGATGTGACCGAGGATAATCATTTCTTGAACCTTGAAATGGCTCTTTTCCTAGCTTAAAACCAGGTTGACCTCGATACATCACTTCAAGATCTTCTCCAAGTTGCTAAGACAATGGTTGAATGAGTTCCCGAACATGGAGAAATCAACCATAAAGACCTCCAGGTATTCTCCCACCATCTCTAAAAAAATGGCTAGCATGCAACACTGAAAGGTCGCGGGTGCATTGCATAGCCCGAATGTCATACGCCGGAATGCGAATGTGCCATACGAGCAAGTGAATGTGGTCTTCTCTTGATCCTATGGTGCAATAGCAACTTGGTTGTATCCTAAATATCCATCCAGGAAGCAAAAATATTTCTACCCTGCCAATCGCTCGAGAATCTGATCAATGAATGGCAAAGGGAAATGATCTCTCTTGGTGGCCTCATTAAGCTTCCTATAGTCAATGCACACTCACCATGCGGTAGCAGTGTGGGTGGGGATGGATTCGTCATGGTCATTGGTGACCACTGTGAGCCCGGCTTTCTTAGGTACCACTTGAGTGGGGCTCACCCAGGGGCTATCGAAAATCGGGTAAATGATATCTGTGTCAAGCCACTTGATTATTTCCTTTTTAACGACCTCTCACATATTTGGGTTCAATTTCCTTTGCATCTGGCGAGAAGGTCGAGCCACATCCTTTAAATAGATCTTGTGAGTGAAATAGGTAGGGCTAATTCCTTTTAGGTCAAAAATTATCCATCCAATGGCTACCCGATGTTTAAAGAGGGTTGCAGTCAACCTAAGTTCTTTATCCTTAGTTAAGTGGGCGTTGATAATCACAAGGAAGGTATGGTTTGGTCCTAGGAAGACATACTTGAGATTATCGAGCAAAGGCTTTAGTTCGGGTATAGGTGGTTTGATGGGTAGGGGAAAGGGGGGAGTTGATCAACATCAATCTCCTTGAATGGAGGTGGTTGAAGGTAATCAGCTCTACATAGGTCAACCTCCACAGGTTGTGGCAGTTCAGGGTAGTCATCAACTACTTGAGTCAGATGGTTTGCTAAAGAGCTAAGAGTAAGGCATTCTTCCACCAAAGGTTCCATGGGATTGTGTTCCTCAACCCAGCCACAATCAAAAGACTTAACCACCCTGAAGATATCCAATTGCATCTTCTTGTCTCAAAAGGCGATTTCCATGCATCCCATGTCGCAATCAATGTTCGCCTTAGTTGTAGCTAAGAAGGGTCTGCCCAGGATGATGGGTGAGTTTTGTAGCTGTTCGAGGACTTCCATGTCGAGGACCAAAAAGTCGACTAGGAAGTAGAAGTCCTTGACTCGAACAATTACGTCCTCGACTACCCCCTTCGGGGTTTTCACAAATCTATTAGCCAGTTGGATAGTCACAGGTGTGGGTTTCAATTCCCCAAATCCAAACTGGTGATAAAGGGTGGTTGGGATGAGGTTGATCAAAGCACCTAAGTCTAAGAGCGTTCTATCAAATGTCATGTCCCCGATATTACAAGATATAAGGGGTGCTCCTAGGTCAATTCGTTTGGGAGGTAGGTTGCTCAATATCACTGAACTAGCTTATTCTGAGAGCACTACCTTCCTAGGTGCTTGGGTTTTTGGCTTACGCTTTGGCATACAGACATCCTTTAAGAACTTAGCATAAGCCAGGATATGCTTGATTGCTTCAAGGAGCGAAATATTAATCTGAACTTGTTTGAAAATCTCCAACAGCTCCTCATTCTAAACTACAACTTTCTTTTTCTTCCTTTTTTCCAAGGCCTCAAGGTATGGTGTTTGGGTTGGAATTGGGTCAGTCTCGAGGTCCTTGGGTTCCTCCTGCTCATCCTCATAATCGGGAATCTCAGGAAGTGAGGTCATAGGAGGGGTTGGCCATCTGGGGTCCTTGGTTTTAGTGCTACTTCTCAAGGTAACCGCGTTGGTTGAGGCATTGGGACCATGGGTAGATCCTTGAGAAGAAGAGGAAGAAGCACCAAACCTAGGGGGTGTTTGTGGGGCTTGCTGGACCATGTGGGCATGTCCAGGATTGGCTTGGAACCCTTGAGAATTGGGGCCTCTGCTGATCACATTTCTTAGGTTTGGTTGTGGCTGAGAAGGAAGGGATCCCTGCTGTTTGCAATCCAACAGCTGGCTCAACTATCCCTTCACTAATGCCATTTCGTCCTAATGTTTCTGATTTATATCAGCCATCATTTTTATTAATGTGTCCATTTGGTTTTTTCAGGGGAGGGGCTACCCTATTCTGATTATAGGGTGGTCTAGCTGGTGGACCTTGCTGATAAGAGGGGGGTTTGGCCTGTGTTGGTTTTGGAATTGGTTCATCCAGGCAAAATTCGGGTGATAACGCCATCCGGCGTTGTAGGTGTTGGAGAAGGGGTCAGGTTTGGAGTAACCTTGGATGGCCTGGACATCTTCAAAGATAGAAGGTGCCAAGGGGGAGGGGAGGGAGTAGTCAGGGTTTGAGTGAGCAAAGGTCCCTCCTTGGAACATGGTCAGGGGTTGTTCCAGGTGCATTTGGTTCATTGGTTGCAACAAATCTACATTGTGAGCTCCCTTTGCTAGGGAGAGGGTATGTAGTAGGTTTCTGGCTTGGTTCAATAGCTCATCAATCTTTTTGTCCACCAACTCAACTCAATCCAACTTTTTGGCTATAATGTCCATGTCAACCGTTCCAGAATTGTCTTGCACTTCATAGATCCCACCATGGAGTTGACTGGATTGATTAAACTGGGTCATGGAAGCATTATTGAGCGAGTTCTCACTCATGGACTCAAAGAGTTCAAATGCTCTCTCCCCATCTTTGTTCAAAAAGTTGCCCCCACATGAGGCATCAACAAAGTTCCTAAGGTTGCTATCCAGACCATGGTAGAAGATCTGGGCCAATTGCCACCTTGAAACCTCATGGTGTGGGTATTTCCTCAACAATTCATTAAATCTTTCCCATGCCTCATGGAATTGTTCCCCACCTTGTAGTGTAAATGTGGTAATGGCTCTTCTGAGGGCATTGGTTTTACCTATGGGGAAAAATTTCTTCAGGAATGCATGCCTCAGTTCCTCCCAGGTGGAGATGGGTCTCCCTAAGGTTCTGAGCCAGTGTGATGCTTTGTCTTTTAGGGAGAAAGGGAACATCTTAATCAAAACAATGTCCAAGCTGATGTTCCTGGGTTTCATAGTTCGGGCGATCCGATCTAGGTCTTCAAGGTGTTGGAAGGGGTCCTCATTTGAGCTCCCATGAAAATGGCTCTGAATTAAGCTCAAGACATTCGGTTTCAACTCAAAATCATCTCCCCCTTCGGGGACCCTAAGATGTGGCTCAATCCGGATAGCAGATGGATCGTAAAAATCTCGGAGAGGCCTAGGTTGGCCCTCAAGAGGTTATGGTGGGTTAGCTGGGTTTAGTGGGGGTTTCCCTTGAGGGTTTTGCAATCAGTGTATGGCTTGCATGATGGTTTGGATTTGTTGTTTTTTGAAGCTGGTGGTTGGCAGAGATTTGGGCCTGAATTATGGCCATAGCATTGTGTAGGGGTTGGTCCTCAACCTCATCAATTCTTGGTTCAACCATTTCCTGTGTAAAATCAAGTCTCCTCTTGAATTCCCTATCTAAAACAAACAGCTCGGGATGCAGTGATCGTCTCCCGTGCATAGACTAGGGAAGAATGGAGAGGGATGTGGAGAGAGACAGGTGCGAGAAGTGTGTGCACAAACAAGCAAGCAAGTCTAGTCCTTAGAGTGTATACCTTAGGTGACCTAGAAGCCTCAAAGGGGATGATCAGATCTGTAAGCACTTAACCACCCTTCCCAATGTTAATCTGGTCAGGTTGATTATGAGGGGGTTGAAGGGAAGGTTCTTCCTTTGGCTTTCGCAACTAGTTCTGTAGACCCCACAACCGCGGTCATTTGACACTTCCCCGCAGCCTAGACACCAGATTCTACAAAGGGAATGAAGGCAAGTGCCTAGCAAACCTAGTCACACCTTCAAGCCTTAGACTAGTCCTTCCTAGGGCACGTCTACTCCATTTTAATGAGGGCTAGGTTAGTGCTTGTGCTCAGGATATGTGATGAGGCGTTATTTGGGGTTATGCCTCTTAGTTAACCAATTTGAGCATGTGTGTGCACTTAACAAAACATGGTTTTCAAGCAATGATTTTAAGATGTGGTGTCTTTTAATGATTTGTCCTTGCTTTAATGCTTTTTGAGGCCCCTTAATGTTTTCAAACAAGGTTCAAGTGGGCACACAAGGTTTTGCACACAACGGGCGAAAGTCAATTCCCTTTAGAATGTTGTGGCCCTAGAAAAACAACCCTAGTGTATTTACCCTAGTGTTCATGAAATTCTACCAAGTGAGTTGATTTTAATTATGGTGAGTGGTGCGGCCCAGGTCAAGTCATGGTGGCTTCACAAACACCACTCAATAGAAAGAAGAACACTCAAAAAAGATTATCTCTTCAAGAATGTTAGAGTGTATTTTTTTTTTTAGTTGGGTGATGAGTTTGGAATGTGGGTCAAGTAACCATTCACCATGCCAATTTTAGATTTTTATATTTTTTTGAATTTTTTTTTAGGCAAGCAAGCAATCAATAGGTAAAGTGGTACTCACAACCACCTTCACAGCACTTCACCCTCGGTCTACTATCTTGGATCGCGCTCCTCCGTCACTCAAGCATCGAGTTCCTACAACCAATCAAGTAGAGAGAGCAAAATGAGTTAAAAGATGTGAATACAAATGCAGGATAAAAGCGACAAAAGAAATCCATTGCCTCCCCGGCAACGGCGCCAAAAATTGACGCGCGCGGAACATGTTTGTTTAATTGTGCCATTGTTGTATGCGTTTGTGATGTCGGTTTTAATTTAAGATGTGGAGTTGGTGAGTCCAAGTGTCAAACACAAGGAGGCATAAAATCGGATTATTTTGTCACTTTAGTTGTCACAGGAATGGTGGGTTTGCTTGCTTGCGAGAAAATGCGAGAAAGAGAGAGAGAGAGAGTAGGGTTAGAGATCGCGTTTAGAACATGACAAGCATTAAGAGGATGTGAACTATAATATATGAAACAGTCATCAATATATAGCATGCAATTAAAGTTTGTTTGCAACTACAACAGTAGATGAAAGCTTAAACAAGTACACATAAACTAAAGTAAAGAGAATGCGAGGAGTCAAGGCGGCCACGGCGGTGGAGGGAGTCTTCATTGGCTGCTTGACAACTTCAGGGCGGGTATGGAGTATTTGGTGGAGCTAGGAGAAGGCTAGAGTAGTATGGAAGGTGTGTGTGTATTGAATGCCTTTGAATGGGGTGGTTGAGGAGGTTTATATAGAGAAGAGGGGTTTCTAAACTAAGGGCTTTAGCGATGTCCGGGACATCGCTAAACCCATTCCAAAAATGTCGGTGAAGCCCCTCGTCCGCCAGTTCAAGTGCACGTGATATAAACCGTTGGATGGAGATCCAATGGTCAGATCTTGAAGTTCTTTGGATGTGCTGGGGGTGCGGTCCTGAGCTCGCAGATCCTCAGCCGTCCAATGAGAGATGTGTGACTGAGATCGCGCAATGAAGAGAGAGGCGGCAGATGCGGGTAGGCAGGGTGCCACATGGCGGGTTATGGACCGTTGATCATCAAATCAACGACCAGAAATTCTTGGGCTAGTCGAGGGAGCTCTGGATGTCGGATTTAAGTGATTTCAAGTCCGTTGGACTCCATTCGTCGATTTGAATCCATCCGTGCAGTCCGATTGCTCATCTAAGGCCTATTTCAACATGCACTTGTACATATGGCCATTAAACATTGATTTATAAGCAATCTTAAATCGCAATGCCCCTATGCCCATCATGACATGTTATTGGTACACATATGTCCTCAAAACTAACCCCAGTTGATGGGATTATCATCATTGAATGTAGAGTTATCAGTGGTCCACTTGACCACCTATTGACACACCCACATATTCATGCACACACACCCACATGCACTCACCTAGCTGCCAACTCTAGAGGAGACTCTAGAATGGCCATACATGGTCATTCTTAGATCCACAGAAAGTGGATCTAAGAAGACTAAATATACCCTCTTGGCTAGCCACTCTCTAGAGAAGTCTAAAGACTTCTCTTGAGAGCACCTTAGCCATCCAAGAGTCTATATAAGACTCCCCTTGGGCAGCTAAGAGCCCCATCTAGATCTTGGATGCCACCTCCATTTGCATACTCTCTCCACTAGCTCCACCATCATCTCCACTCCACTATTGAATGTCCAAGAGTTAGAGCACCTCCACCACCTTCTCAAGAGGCCAGCCTACACACCTTGGCCATCCCTCTTTGTTGATTGGGCTTTTGTGTCAATGTTAGGGAAATGCATTGCAATATAACTAACAAATTGCTCTTCAACAAATAAAATTTATAACTCGAATATATAAATGAAGTCCGAGGTCAAACACAAGGAGCAAATATGAATTCACACGCTAATATCAATCAAAATATAAATGAGCACAGAAATAAGCCAAGAATAATGATATTTCAATGAATAATTACTACTCAAATCCAATATTCAATATGAACATGAGTATATCAAGAGTTAACTATGACAAAAAGACACCTACAACAAAATAATGGTGATTTAAATCACCAATTATTAGTCTATGCACATATATATCAACTACTCTGAATATGAAATAAATGAACAATGATCAAATGTCAGATTTATCAAGTCAGACGACTTAAACGTTGCCTACTACAGTGTTTTTCTTCTGATCTTCTTCTGTTCTTCTTCTTTAGCCTCTTATTAGCTTCTCCTCTTATTGCCTTTCCTTTTCTTCTTCACATCTCTTCTTCTTCTGACTTTCTTCCTTAGCCTTTCCTCTTCTCTTCTACCTTTATCTCCTTCTCATGCCTCTTCTTCTTTCAAGCTCTGACGGCTAAGTGTTGGACATGGTTAAGCATCAGAGGCAAAACCCACCCCTCCATCGCTCTCTCTCTCTTTCCTTCCTCCTTTCTTCTCTCTCAGAAATCTGGACCTTAGTCATGTATTCAGGTATGCATAATCGAGTCCAGGGCTACGTGGGTGGGGTTGCAGTCGAGGAGTGTATAGGTCTAGGCTGGTCAAGTCAAGTGCAGGTGTGAGGGACCTCACCCCATGTGTTCTTGAGGCACTAAGGCCATATCAGAAAATCAATATATGCATGGCCAATCACTCGTCTCTTAACGATGTGGGACTAAACCCACATCCTTTTCCTTGCACACGACCGCTACAGCTTGCTAAGGAAGATGTGTTCAATTAGCATAGCTAAGCTGAGGTCCTTAATTGAAGACTTGAAGCTTGACCTAGGCCTTGTCCACAGCGCCTGGAGGTGTCACCTGGGACTCGCGTGGCTAGAACATAGCTCCAAGCTTCTTGGAGCTTCTTCGTTAATGGCGGGAAAGGGCAAAACCTGAAAAACACACAAACAGCCTCACGGCCACATTAAACTTTCTCAGGAGGTTCACTGTGGTGTGGTAAGTGTGGTGCAAAAGAGTGTGTGGAGGTCGGTTGGTGATGAAGAAGGACGTGTGGCATTGGGTTGGTCGATAAGTGTTTCGAGGGGTGAATAGCCCTAAATAGGAGAGGGCTTTGGTTCAGGTGGATGAGGTGGAGGTGTAGGACATGTTGGCGAGTTGATTAGTGGATTGTGGAGGTGGGGCAGACTCACCAGAGGGGTAGCCGGAGCAGACGAAGATGACGATGTGCGGTTAAGTCGAGGGGGTTTTTTTGGGTTTTGAGTAGTAGAGACTAACCTAAAGATCTAACTAACCTAACTACCTAATTTATTTGGACGAAGGGGGTAGAGTCTGCGTCGGCTTTGGTAGGCTGGTGACAAAGAAGATGAACTCTCCAGAGGGGGATGATGGTGAGGAAAGAGGTCTGGGATGACTGGGCTTTGGTCGGCCACCATCGGAGGAAGGAGGGGAGGATAGCTGTGCCTCCAATTTGTTGGTTGAGGGTGCGGACAAAAGAGAATGAAGAGGACCACTGGAGCTTGGTCAGAGAGGGGCCAGAGAAAAGGAAGAAGAGATTTTGGCCCCAAACCTTGCTAAGGAGGTAAGGAACGTGATTAGGGTTCTTTTGCAGGCTCTAAGGAGGAGTTTCAAGCTTGGAAACAAGCTTGCGAACTTGGGACTCATGTAGAAAAAATGATACCCGAATCTTTCATGCGTTCTCATGAGAGATTGGGAAAGATTTGCTGTCTAAGGCTAGATTTAATTGAAAGAGAATTCCTCAAGGAATCTCTAGTTCAAATTTGGGATTGATTGATTGAGAAATGAGCAAGAAAATCTCTCTTGAATCTCGTCGGTGAGCTGCAGCTATTCCTAATGGTGGTAGGGATCTCTTTATGAAAGTGATGACAAAGTTGGGGGGTTATTTGCAAAGAATTTTGAAAGCTAGGGGTTTAAGTAAGAGAAGAAGAATCATACTAGACCAAAATGCGAACTAGGTCAAGATGATCTCTGATTGGGTCCAAAGTTTGGTACAAACCTAATTTGGACCCAAGAAATCTAATGGTGAAGTTAGATTTTGGTTTTGACCAAGTTTGATTGGGTAATTTATGTAAAAATCTAAATTAGAGCAACTATTTGTCTAAGACTCTTGTTAGGCTATAAGGAGGGTAATTTTGACCAAGTTTGATTTTGGTTTTGACCAAGTTTGAAGTTGGATTTTTAACAGAAGCTTTTCAATAAAACTAGTTCTAATAGGTATTTATATATGTATATATGTATAGAAACACATCAGATATTCATAAGATCAAATTTCATTGCATTGATAAAGAGTTTTTCATAGTAGAAATTGCTATGCTAAATAGAAACAAATAGATAGAAAGAGAGAAAGAGAGATAGAGAGAGAGAGAAGAAAGTAGCAGAGAAATGACGCCGCTTGTGGGATGCTTGTGCGAGATACGACAGCACCTCAGATCCAGAGTGCCGGGATGAAGGTCGGAGCAGAGTTGCAGAGGGATGGAGAGTTGCAGAGAAGGTGGAATATGTTTGGAGTTGATGGAAGAGAGAGATAGATGCTTCAACTGGGGGGCCCTAGGCCTTCTTTCATAGCTTTTGTGGAGGGAAAAAGGGTATTTTGGCCCTCTATCTCGTGCAACAACCTCTTGGCTAATCAAATCCGTCGATCGGGAGAACAACGGCTCTGATTAAGCCTCAAAACTCCTTCAAAAGCCTTCTTATTACGTGGATTCACTTAGGTCCTAACATGTGGCGGCTTTTGGATGTTTGGATGATGATCGCACGACTCCACTGCTTCCTCGTGCATGCTCACCTGCTTCTGCTTTCTTCACGTGTGCCTGCGTGCCTCATTTTAGTGTCTGATCCTCGACCGTTTGATCGTATGATCGCACGACTCAGATTCATGCTCGCATGCTTCCAATTTCAAATCGCGTGCCCTTAAGCCTCAATAGTCCAATCTTATGATCGGACGACTTAAAACGAGCATCGAAGCAAGCACGTAAGATCGCACCTCCGCTTGCGACGAGCTCTGATCGCCCCATGTGGGTGTGCCTTCGCCCTCCGATCGCACAATTGCACCAGCCCGCGCTCGCACACCCAATGCCGCTTCAATTTTGCGTAGCGCACAACTCAAACACATGTCACGAGTTTCTGCGCGCATGCGTGAGCCAACACACTGTGTGAACCTTCTGTTATACATACTTGTATGTTTCTATTTATGCTTATCCAGAATGGGTGGGCGACGTGGCGTGCTCGTGGCCGTTGGATGAAGATCCAACAGCCTACAGCGTGTGGTGCGGCCTTCCTAGATGGGGCGGTGGTGAGGGAGCAGCTGTGATGGCACCACATGGCACCATCATGGTCGTCCATGTTCTTTTCCTTGTATCTAGTGATGTAGACCTCCGATCGAGTTGATTTTTACGTCATTGGACTGTGATCGTCGATCTGAATTCATCCGTGCGGTTAGATTTTTCATCTAAGGCTCGGATCTTTGTCCTTTGGCTTTATGATCTCCATTCTTTTATGGATTGCACAAGTTGCCCTGGTTGTTTGATCGAGACGATTTCGAAAGCATTGGACTCCCATCATCATTTTGATCAGATGTGTCTAGTTTGATCTGTCATCTACAGCTTCGAGTCATCTATGATTAAAATCATCTCTTTTTTAGGTCATAAAATGATGATATTATCTATATGACTAATAAGCTAGCTATTGTGCAAATTATGATGCCTATGAATGCATTAAACCTAAGTTGTGCTAGGATCTAGCTTAATTTAGGTGATTTAGGTTGCATGATTGTTGTATAATCACACCCCCATGCCTAAATCTTGCTAGTCCTTAGCAAATGCATGACTAAATGCAAAGTGGTCCTACATGAGTAATTTTTATCAAGAGTTTGACTAGAGGTTTATGTCTTTTATTTTCATCCGAAGCTTTAGTAATCCAAATAATCGTGATTGTATTTTATTGTATCCTATGCAATGGATCCAAGTGAAAGCCAATCCTCATATAAACCTTGTACTTGGCCCTTAGTAAACATCTATTGGGATAGGCAAACTTCTTCCCTCAAGGTTATAAAGTAACCTATATATTCAGCCCCAGCTTTTGGCATAGGTAGAAGATTTTTGAGTCAAGTAGATTTGTATTTGGTGGCTCACACTCATCTAGTGCTACATATAGACTAGTACTTTAGAACCTAGATTTCCAGATTATGAAATAATTCAACTCAGAGAGAGACGAGAAACTATGCTCTCTTTAGTTCCTTTGTACTCATTCTCTCTCCTTCGTTCTCTTTCTCTTTTTTTTTTCTTTTCTTTCTTTTTGAGCTTACAAGCTCACCAAATTTATTAGTATATTTGGTGTTCTCTCCTAGCATTAACACTTTGATTAAGTTCTGATAACTCTAAGACTAAGAATTCCTCAGCCTATATTCAGGCGGCTAGAAATACAGAAAAGTAGGTCAAGGCGGTATTTGGTGGATCGTGAGGGTGGTAGGTGTTGTTGCCTCATTACACTTGAAATCAATTCTAACTCGTAAACTTATTTTTTTTCTAAAATATTTTTCTATGTATATATATTTTTTCTTTTTTCTCTTTTTTTTATGTATATATATTTTTTCGTTTCTTTTCTCTCTCTCTTTTTTTCCAAATATCTACTAATGCATTGCAGCATACGAACTTTTATTTACGAGGCATTATTCAGGATTATGGGTGTTCAAGAGGATATTGAGTGGCTTATTTGGCGGAAGTGCTTATTCTCGGCACTGGGAAGGGAATGGATAGGACAATATATTTCTGACATTGACATTAATACCCTCCTTCAGCCGAGGATTCCATAAAAGATGGTCGTGACCATCCACCTCAGTCTTACTTTTATCAGAACTCGCTCTCTACGTATTTGCCTTATTTGGTGGCTCTTAAGAGATTCACACTAAGAACTTACATGCAAAAATCGAAAGCAAAAATTATGCTTAACTCTGAGTATCATTATCTCATTATCCAGAGTTTAAGATTCCTCATACTAGCCTTAGAGCACTAGTAGACTTTCTACTCTCACCTCACACTTATTTGGTGGATCTGTTAGAAGATAGTTTGCTTAACTCCCTAATTACTGTCCAAGGGTTTAAGAGAAGAAGCATTGCTTCTTCTCGATAAACTAAAGATGTTTATCGGTCTTCACAAAGGATCTATTGCAAATTCTACGTGTAAGTGTGAAATTGTATTGGATTTTAAACTCAGGAATCAACTTAAGAATAAATCCCTAATAAAACCTTAATAAAAATTCTTTATGCCTAAATACAATTTTTTTTTTTGACATAAAAACTAGACATGCAATATCCACCCCCCCATGCCTATTCATTAGAATGTCTTCATTGAAATGTATGCATGAAAATCAAAATATAATAAGCAAGGGGAGGGATATCACCTGACTATGCTTGTTAATCCAAGTCAGTATGGATGTAGAGAGTGCAGAGCTACCTGTAATGAATACTGGGTGGCCTCCCAGCCAGTGCTAAGTTTAACGTCATTTGCTGGACTTAAACCCAAAAATATGTAGTTCAAATAAATGGGTTGAGTCAAGATTAAAATGAAGATGTGTTCATGTAATGCAAGGATCAGTGATCCACAAATGCAGATCAGCTGATGGTGAATACCAAACCCAAAAGGTCAAAAAAATAAAGTGAATAGGCTTGAAACTATTTGCACCCAGATGCTACAAAATAGAGAAATATTAGTGCAGGTGCCATAGTGGAAAGTAGATAATGGCAACCTTAAGATTTGATGCATGAGGAAGGTAGATGAGGTGGATACAATGTGGTCCATGGGGAATAAATTGTATGGGTCTTGAAAGTGATGGGAAATGAAAGGAGGAACCCAAGTGGTGTAGTCTGAAATGATATAGGAAACCACATTGCAATTCAAGTTAGGTATGGATGGATGTCGAGTAGGTGAGTCAAATAAGATCCAGTGTCCATCTCAATAGTTTTGGACTTATCAGAATCCTCAATGTTATCCCTGGGGTGATCAAAAGTCTCATTCAAGTCACCCAAATCATGATGCAAGTCTTCAAATGTAATGGACAAAAAATCATTATTCCTTAAAATCACAGTCCCAGGTGATTGCACAGCAATCATGCAACCTAAATCACATGAATTAAGCTAGATTATAGCATAACTTAGGAATAATGAATTCATAGGAATCGTACTTTGCACAACAGCTAGTTTATGAGTCATATGGATAATATCGTCATTTTATGACCGAAAAGAGATGATTTTAATCGCAGATGATTCAAAGCCACGGATGTCAGATCAGATCGGACAGATCTAATCTGAATGAGGATGGGAGTCCAACGCTTCTGAAATTGTCCCGATCAGACAATTGGAGCATCGTGTGCAGTCCATAGAAGAATGGAGATGATGGAGCCAAAGGACAAAGATCCGAACCTCAAATGAAGAATCTAACTGCACGGATGAATCTGGATCGATGATCACAGTCCAACGGCACAAAAATCAACCCGAGGTCTACAACACCAGATACAAAGAAAAGAAGATGGACGACCATGATGGCACAACGTGGCGACATCACAGCCACTCCCTCACCACCGCCCCATCTAGGAAGGCTGCACCGCATGCTATGGGCCCTTGGATCTTCATCCAACGACCACGAGCACGCCACGTCGCCCACCCAGACTGGATAAGCATAAATACAAACAAACTAGTACATATAATAAAAGGTTGGCGTAGCACATTGGCTCGCGCGCGTGCGTGCAAGTGTGGGATGCGCGTTCGAGCCCTGCGCTGCGCAAAATTGAAGTAGGTGCACTTGGGTGCAATTGCACGACTAGTGCACGTGGTGGGTATGCTTGATCTCACGCAGCTGCTTCGACGCTAAGGCAGCAATGCTTGTTACAATCGGATGACTGCCATTGAGGTGGGTTTTGAAGGCGAGCGGTGGGCGAAGAAGATAAGCGCATGCGTGAGGAGGAATTGAGCTGCACGATTGAAGATCGACGACACAGCGGCTGCCACGTATCGCAACTAGGTTGAATCCGAGCATTTTAGGCGAAAGTGAGCGTATTTTAAGGCCAAATTAGAGCCGTTGATCTCCTGATCAACCGATCTGATCAAATAAGAGTTGTTGGATGGTTTTAAGGCCAAAATACCCTTTTTCCCTCCATCAAAATTATAAAAGAAGACCCAGGGCCCCCCAGTTGAAGCATCAACTTAGAATCTCTCTCTCCCATCAACTCCAGATCTCTTCTACCGTCTTCTCTGCAACTCCGTCCCCACGCTCTAGATCTGAGGTGCTGCCGCATCTTGCACAAGCATCCCACAAGCGGCATCGTTTCTTTGCCGCTTTCTTCTCTCTCTCTTTTTATCTATCTATCTATCTCTATTAGCATTTTCTACTGTGAAAAACTTTATCTAATTATGATAAAATTCTGATTCTCGAGATATCTACTTTATATATATATGTATCTAGTTAGAATTGGCTTATTAAAATGCTTCTACATAAATTAAAATTGCCTCCCTACGAACGACCCGGTACTCACCAGAGTTTTATAAATTTATTTGTCGACGTATTTTCATGCTATACTACAACGAAATAACTTTCAAAACGTGAATGATGCGCCGAACAAATTGGCGCTATTGCCGGAGAGGCAATGGAAATTTTTGAAGCTTTCTTTGATGCGTATTTGAGATTTCTAACTTGCTACTGTTTTTCGTTGATTTCGTGTGTGTGTAGGAAACGATGAAATCTGAACCAAACACAACAGCGGAGAAAGTGCGGGTTCGAACCTGAGGTAAGTACCCATATTTTAGATTAGTTAGATTTAGGATTTGCTTGAACCCTAAGATTAGTTAGAATTTGTTTGCTTATTAAAAACAAAAAAAAAGAAAAAAAAATATTTCTCTTCATTTCGAGCTAAAATAAAACTTTATCTTAAAAATTCAATTCCTTGAGATTCATATGTACAAAAATTCTCAAATTTATACTAGATGTAGATTTCAAAAACAAAAGTAACATATTTAAAATTCACGAAAATCGAAGTTACAAAAAATTTTTAAAAATTCGTGCACTAATCTCTTATTAATTCAATTATTATTCCTGATTTTGCAAAGTTCAAAATATCATAAGAATTTTTATACAACTCCAATTGAAGTGAAATTTATGGCACTGAATTTCTGAGGAAGTCAAAAATTTTAAAAAAATCTAAGAAAAATAGTTCTTGCTCGTTTGATTGCATGAATTATCTAATCACGAATTGGGGGTCAAAACAAACTACAAAACCCCCAGTACAGTTTAAATCTGAAGAAAATAGAAAACGTGCATTAAAATTCTTGAAAAAATATTTTGTGAGTGCCTTGTTAGTGGTGCAAGAAGATTAATTGATTGCATTGCTTGGGTCACACCACTCATCTGATTTTTGACTTAAAAGAACATCTAGAACTATTTGCACATAGGGTTTCACTCTAAGGATAGAGCACACCTGCATTTCCATACTTAAAGGAAATCTATCAAACAAATAGGGATTTGCAAAACTTTTGTGTGCCTCATCAGAACCTTGTTGAAAATATTAAATCAAGTGAACCCTAAAACATGCTAACACAAGCATTTGAATCTTAAAAGATACTTCACCATAAAAATTTTCTTGTGAACCCTTTGCCTGTGCACTTCACATCTCTAAAATCAACTTTAAGAGAAAACACCCCCCTAACGCCCATCATATTCCAAAAGCACATCAAACCCAAGCTTAAAATTAAGTAGACATGCCCTAGGCAGGACTAATAGACTTAGGGACTTGAAACTAGATTGGGCTAAGGTCAAGGCCTTTTCTACTTGGACCCACTAGTGACAAGAAAGGTTAATGTGCTAACCGCGTTAACCTTTAGTGGTGTCCCACTGTATAGGGTGTCCTAAGGGGTCCCACCCTTCTGGCCAGCCAAGTAATTCAAGGGTTGATCTAACCCAGTCGTGTTTTGGGGAGCCAAGATTAGGTCTAATTAAGGTTGACACTCTAAGGACCATTTTGATTGGTTGCATTGAGCAGGCAAGGTTTTCTCTCATCTGTCTTCTCCTTCTCATCTACAGGCATTCTTCTAGTGTATGCAAGGTAAAAGATCTCAAAATCCTGATTTGCTACCACCATTAGAAAGAAATCCCAGGAGAAGACCTATTTATCCAGAATCTAAATCCAAACCCTCTGTAATGGCTAGTCACCACAAGGAAGAAGAGATTGATGAACAAAATCTGGATCCTATGACTCACTTATAAAGGCAGATCACTAAGCAGGGCCAGCATCATGACAGACAGATGGAAGACATAGTGCAGGCCATCACTTGACTCCAAAACAGAAGGGCAGACTGGCCCCTCCGTGACTTTTACAACCCTCCGAATGGCCAACCTGAACCCTTTGTTAGGGTACTTCAGGATGGGGAAGATTTTGAACTCAAACCTCAGATCATTAACTTAATTCCCCACTTCCATGGCCATGAATCAGATGACCCCTTCCACCACCTTGAAGAGCTCCTGCACATAGGAAGAACCTTTGGCCCTAGGAACATGAATGAAGGTACCCTAATGATGAAGATGTTCCCACACTCCTTGAAAGATAGAGTTGTGCAGTGTTTGAGAACAATTGGTAGACCAATCCTAACTTGGGAAGACCTGAGAAGCACATTCCTAAAGAAATTCTTCCCCGTAGGAAAAACTAATGCCCTTAGATGTGCCATAACAACCTTTAAGCAGAACCCTAGGGAACAACTGCATGAGGGTTGGGAGAGGTTCAATGATTTAGCTAGGAAATACCCTCATCATGGGATTTCGAAGTGGCACTTGGCCCATATTTTCTATTATGTGTTGAGTGATAATCTAAAGAATTTTGTTGAT
Organism: Thalassia testudinum; assembly: GCA_037157565.1. Classification (NCBI taxonomy): domain Eukaryota; kingdom Viridiplantae; phylum Streptophyta; class Magnoliopsida; order Alismatales; family Hydrocharitaceae; genus Thalassia; species Thalassia testudinum. Next base: position 52,114,560 of record JAZHRO010000025.1, on the reverse strand, counting down.
GCGGCATGTGGGAGAAATTTCCTAATTCGAGATGCTGGGGGAGCCTTCCAATTGTTAGAGAATATGAGTGAAAATTCCCTCAACAATGCCTCAATGTTTGCCTTTAACAGAGCTAATCAACCAAGGAGAGAAGTTTATGAAGTTAACAATAATTCAAACTTGGTTGATTTAGAGCCAATTGCACAACAATTAGATAAGGTGGAACTCATGGGAAAGAATGTGGAGAATTTGGATAAGAAATTAGATAACCTTCTAAAGGGCAGGAATTCCTTAGGTACACAATCCAGATTAAATCCTATGCCTACCCAAGGAGTGCCTATATTAGCCCACAACCAATTCCCCAACCCACTAGGTCAGGAATCAGTGCACAACATTAATGACCTAACAATGTCTCCACCTATGAGCCAACTGTGCTTGGACCCATCTCTTTCTGGGTCAGACCTTGATTCCCTCGAATTCTAATCTAGGCAACCCGATGCCTTATTATCCTGTGGATGTGAATGCACTCAAGGGTTACACTAGAAATGAGCCTTATTCAAACACTTACAACCTAGGATGGCACAACCATCCTAACTTTGCTTGGTCAAGTCAGAAACCTGCCCAAGGTCCTAACTTGACTAAACCAAATACTTATGGGCAACCTAGTAGGTACACACAACCACGCACGTACCAGCCACAACCTACTCAGAAAAACTAGCCCACTGATTTGAGCCTGGTCCTCAAAGAAATGAAAGAGATGAATATGAGACATAAGGAAGAAATGAATCAATTGAGGACAAAATTGACGGGATGACTGGACTAGCTAGTAGATGCTAGACAACACGAGATGTTGCCATCCCAACCCATCCAAAACCCCAAAAATTTCAATAGGGTTAATTAGCACAACACACAGGAGCAACAAGCACACCTAATTCAGCTTGCTCCCCAGCACCCACCAGGTTTTGTTAACCCTAACCTAACCCAGGCTCAACCCATTTTGCAAAACCCACCTTACCCTTCTAACCCTAATGCACATGCCTGTGCTGTCACTTTGAGAAGTGGGAAACAAATCCAAGATCCTTCTACATCAAAATCTTTCCAAGATCTTGAGGAGCCTGAATCTAACCTAGGAAACCAAATTAATTTAGAAAATAAGACTCAGGATTTGAATACTCATGATTTTTCTCAAGCACCTTTTCCTGAAGCCTTGATCAAACCCAGGGAAAAGAAAACTAATCAATCCAAGGAGTGGCTTGAGATTCTAAAGCAAGTCCAGGTAAATATACCACTCCTTGAGGCTATTGAGAACATCCCAGCCTGTGCAAAATTTCTGAAGGAAATATGCACACCAAAATGCCAGGCCAAATCATCAAAAAGGGTAGTGATTTCTAAACAAGCCAATGCCATCATCCTAAACAAGCTCCCTCCTAAAAAGAAAGATCCAAGGACCCCCTTAATTTCATGTGAAATAGATGGATTCATCCTAGATCGAGCCCTACTGGACCTTGGTGCCTCCATCAACTTAATCCCCATAGAATTATATGAAGAATTGAATTTAGGCCCCTTGCAACACACTGATGTGACCCTTTAGCTTGCTGGTAGATCAACCAAAATTTCGAAGGGCCTTCTACAGAATGTGATTATAAAAGTGAGGAATTTTAAGTACCTTGTGGACTTCCTTGTTCTAGATATGGAGGTATCAGAAAACCTGAACCACACCCCGATAATCTTAGGGAGACCTTTCTTGGCCACGGCCAAGGCCCTAATCAACTGTGAGATGGGGATTATGCACATCACCTCTGGAAGGAAAAATTGTCAACTCAATATCTTTAAAACTTCCCAAAAGAATAAGGTGAATTGTGGTTCCATTGAGGTTGTAGGAACAATTGAACAAGTGTTGGCAATCCATACTAAAGTTGATCCAAATCCTGCTAAAGCTCAAGACCAACATGAAGGGAAAGAAGGGGATGTACTCGAGGATAATTCTGATCTACCATCTCCCATGGAAAATCAAATTGAACAGGACATTAGTGAGATTGAGAAACTCCTGGAAGTAACTTATGATGAATTAGATGATAATATAAAGAATCCTCAATACATCCACCCTAAAATTCAACTTTTGAATTCTGTGGGAGTTCAAGAAAATGGACAATCTAAGGACATGAACCAGGAAGTAACCCCAAAAGAAGAACTTCATCACATAATGGACTGGAGAAGAACTTATAAGCCAACTGGTTCAAATGGATGGCTTGACTCAGAAGAAGTGACTTCGGATGAGGAAGAGGAAATTTCTGATGAAGATTTTGATGAATTCCACACAACTCTACCCCTATCTTCATATGACCCAGAGCATGGAGAACTCATGATTTTCGATACCAACTACCATTATGAAGATCCTTATGATTTTGATTCAGAACTAGATTTAAATCTCAATCATGATTTCGATCCAGACCCTCTACCACCTCTTCTTGATCTATGGAACTGGATTAATGAACAGGCTCTGCATCTTCAACCTCATCCACCTGACCCTATTTCATATTCCAAATCAGAAAGACTCTTTGGAATAGAGCTGCATCATCAGCTGGTCTGCATTTGTGAATCACTAATTCTAGGACCAAATGATCATGCCTTTCTATTAATCTTAAATTCCCCTACAACTGTTATTACTTCTTCTCTTAACCCACAGTATTGAACTGCATATTTTTGGGTTTAAGTCTGGCAAATGACGTTAAACTTAGCGCTGGCTGGGAGGCAACCTAGTATTCATTACAGGTTTCTCTACAACTTCTGCATCCATGCTGACTTGGATCAACAAGAAAAGTCAGGTGATATCCCCTCCTCTTGCTTATTATATTTTGGTTTTCATGCATACATTTCAATGAGGACATTGTAATGAATAGGCATGGGGGGTGGACATTACATATCTAATTTTTACATCAAGAAAAAAAAATTGCATTTAGGAACAAAAAATATTTATTAAGGTTTTATTAGGGATTTATTCTTAAGTTGATTCTTGAGTTTAGAATCCAGTACAATTTCACACTTACACATAAAATTTGTAATGGATCTTCTGTGAAGATCGATAAACATCTTTAGTTTGTCGTGAAGAAGCAGTGCTTCTTCTCCTAAACCCTTGGACAGTAATTAGGGAGACAGGTAAACTATCTTCTAACAGATCCACCAAACAAGTGTGAAGTGAGAGTAAAAGGTCTACTGGTGCTCTAAGGCTAGTATGAGGAATCTTAACTTTTGGATAATGAGATAATGATACTCGGAGTTAGGCATAGTTTTTGCTCTTGGTTTCTGTGTATAAATTCTTAGTACGAATCTCTTGAGAGATATCAAATAAGAAAAATATGTAGAGAGCGGGTTCTAATAAAACTAGGACTGAGCTGATTGGTCACAACCGTCCTTTACGGAATCCTCGGCTGAAGGAGGGTTTTGATATCAAGGTCAGAAATACGTTGTCCTATCCATTCCTTTCCCGGTGCTGAGAATAGGCACTTCCACCAACTAAGCCACCCAATAACCTCTTGAACACCCACAATCCCAAATAATGCCTCGTGAATAAAAGCCGTATGTGTTCCTGTGTTACGTTAATAGATTTTTGGATGCAAAAGAAAAAGAAAAAAAAAGAGGTATATATGTCTACGCATATAGAAAAAAAATATATATACAAAAAAAAGAAAGAAGAAGTAGAAAAATAAAAAGAGTTCATAAGTGTTCTTAGAGTTTATTTCAAGTGCAATGAGGCAACAACACGCATCACCCTCACGATCCACCAAATATAGCCTTGACCTAGTTTTCTGTATTTCTGGCTGCCTGAATACGGGCTGAGGAATTCTGACTTAATTGTAGAGTTATCAGAACCTAATCAAAGTTTTAGTGCCAGGAGAGACCACCAAATATACTGATAAATCTAGTGAGATTGTGAGCTCAAAAAGAAAGAAAATAAAAAGAAAAAGAAAAAGAAAAAGGAAGAGAAAGAAAGAGAGAGAATGAGTACAAAGGAATTAAAGAAAGCATAGTTTCTCACCTCTCTCTGAGTTGAATTATTTAATAATATGGAAATCTTGGTTCTAAAGTACTAGTCTATATGTAGCACTATATGAGTGTGAGCCACCAAAAATAAATCCACTTGACTAAAAGATCTTCTACCTAACCCAAAAGCTAGGGCTAAATATATAGGTTACCTTATAACCCTGAGGGGAGAAGTCTGCCTATCCCAATAGATTTTTACTAAGGGTCAAGTAAGCTTTATATGTGGATTGACTTTTCACTTGGATCCGTTGCGTAGGCTACAACAAAACACAATCATGATTATTTGGATTACTAAAACTTCGGATAAAAGCAAAAGACATAAACCTCTAGTCAAACTCTTGATAAAAATTGCGCATGTAGGACCACTTTGCATTTAGTCATGCATTTGCTAGGGACTAGAAAGATTTAGGCATGGGGATGTGATTACACACCAATCATGCAACCTAAATCACTTAAATTAAGCTAGATTCTAGCATAACTTAGGAATAATGCATTCATAAGCATCGTAATTTGCACAATAGCTAGTTTATTATCATATGGATAATATCATCATTTTATGACCTAAAAGAGGGATGATTTTAATTGTAGATGATTCAAAGCCGTGGATGTCAGATCAAATTGGATATATCTGATCAGAATAAGGACGGGAGTCCAACGCTTCCGAAATCGTCCCAATTAGACAACAAGAGCATCGTGTGTAGTCCATAGAAGAACGGAGATGATGGAGCCAAAGGACAAAGATCCAAGCCTCAGATGAAGAATCCAACCACACAGATGAATCCGGATCGACGATCACAGTCCAACAGCGCAAAAATCAACCTGATCAGAGGTCTACATCACCAAATACAAAGAGAAGAAGATGGACAGCAATGATGGTGCCACGTGGCAACATCACAGCCGCTCCCTCACCACCGCTTGATCTAGGAAGGCCGCACCGCACGTTGTGGGCCATTGGATCTTCATCCAATGGCCACAAGTGCGCCACGTCGCCTACCTAGACTGGATAAGCATAAATACAAACAAACAAGTACATATAACAAAAGGTTTGCATAGTGCATTGGGTCGCACCTGCGCGTGCTAGCGAGGGATGAGGGTTCGAGCCTTGCGTTGCGCAAAATTGAAGTGGGCGTGCGTGGGCGCAATTGCACAACTAGTGCATGTAGTGGGTATGCGTGATCTCACGCAGTTGCTTCGACGCTAAGGCAGCGACGCTTATTACGATCGGACGACTGACGTTGAGGCGGGTTTTGAAGGTGAGTGGTGGGTGAAGAAGATAAGCACGTGCATGAGGAGAAGTCAGAGCCATGCGATTGAAGATCAATGATGCAGCGGCTGCCACATGTCACAACCAGGTTGAATCCGAGCGTTTTAGGTGCAAATGAATCTATTTTGAGACCAAATCAAAGCCATTGATCTCCCGATCAACGGATATGATCAAATAAGAGTTGTTGGACGGTTTTAAAGCCAAAATACCCTTTCTTCCCTCCATCAAATCTATAAAGGAAGACCCAGGGCCCCCCAGTTGAAGCATCAACTTAGAATTTCTCTCTCCCATCAACTCCAGATCTCTTCTACCATCTTCTCTGCAAATCCATCCTGACACTCTGGATCTGAGGTGCTACCGCATCTCGTACAAGCATCCCACAAGCGGCATTGTTTCTCTGCCACTTTCTTCTCTCTCTCTCTTTCTATCTACCTATCTATCTCTATTAACATTTTTTACTGTGAAAAACTTTATCTAATTGTAATAAAATTCTGATTCTCTAGATATCTTCTTTATACATATATATATAGTTAGAATTAGCTTATTGAAACGCTTTTGCATAAATTGAAATTGACTCCCTGCGAATGACCTGGTACTCATCGGAGTTTTATAAATTTATTTGTTGACGTGTTTTCGCGCTATACTACAACTAAATAACTTTCAAAATGTGAATTACGCGTCGAACACCAGGGGGAGTAAGATCGGGGTTTAGATTAGTCAATACCTCAAATCCTTTTTGTTTTGTGGACTTCTGAGTTTGATCCCAATTATTTTTCTCTTGGACTATATCTTCTGAGGGAATGTCTTCTTGTTTCTCATCAATCAAGTCAAGCTCCTCAGGATTCCATGATTCAGCTGAATTCTTTGCTTCCTCAGATAGATCTTCATAAGTCATCCCTAGTAATTCTGCAATTTCTTGAACATCTTTTTCATAAAGGGATTGTCTATTTTTCTCAATCTCAAGATGTTGAGGATAAGGGTCAGATTTTTCTTCAGAACTCTGGTGGATGGGAAGAGAAGGGTGCAAATTAGCTGAAACAGAAGTGACAATAGATTTGGCTTCTGTATGGGATATCTTAGAATGATTAGTATCACCAAATCCAGTTATCGAATCATTTAAGCACAGCTAATCATGGTAATCCTCAAACAAGATGACATTAGAGCCATCCAACTGTGCTTGGCTGGGAGTGTCAGTGTTCCCAATCTTTCTATCTTCCTGTTCTTGCCCTAATTCTCCTAAATCATCCATGTAGTCCAATTGTGTGTCTTTAAACACAAAAGACTCATACTCTAGCCCACTATAGATTGGCTCCTCAGAATAAAATGGTTGCAATTCAGGGACTAAATCAAGATGTATTTATTCAAGTGAGTCTTCCTCCTCAAAGTCAGTTTCTGGAATATCAAAATCATTTATTAGTTCAGCTGTAGGCCTGGGTAGGATCTGTTTTGCATAATCATAGGGCTGGTGGATGGGCTTAGTGTATGTAGAGGTTGGGATTGGATAAGATGTCATACTTAAGGTTGGATCCTTAACCTTGAGTGGCTTACCACCAACTTGTGCCATACTCGGACCAATTTTATCACCTTGTGCTTTTCGGATTCTATTGAGCTATTTTGTCATATTATCTGTGTTTCTTTTATTAGCTTTTCTCATCCCCTGGACTACTTGGAGTAATTGGGTGATCTTAGGATCATCGCCATGGTCAAGGATTTGATCAAGCTGAGAATAATAATTTCCAGGATTTCTTTCCTCAGTTGAATCATAATATCTATCATTTGAATACCAAGGGTAAGAATCATATCCTTGGTTTGGTGTTGTAGGGTTATCCCAATGAGAAGGTAAAGTTGTTTGTGTGGAATTGGGATAATTTGTAAAGTGATTTCGAGGATATGATTGATATTCTAGGTATTGGGATTTTGAGTTAGATCCCTAATCTGGGGAGAGATGAGTTTGGTTGAACTGGTCAAGATAGTTGGTCATGCCAATAAGGTGCTGGTCCTACATGGAGAGTGTCTTGTGAGGTTGTAGAGATCCTTGATATCCAGTGATTCGTGTGGGATTTGAGGTAGGCCTACCTATACGCAGGGAATATGAGGTGTAGGCAAGGGAATCAAGTCCTGGGTGTTGAGGAGAGTTCTCCCATCCTGAAGAAGTTGAAGTAAGCAAAGGAAGGGTATAGGGAGAATAGTGTGAGACAAAAGAGTATGGGTCCATGGTTTCCTCCTCAATCAGTTCCTCCTCATGGCAATTAGTCATTGGAATGCATTTAGAAAAATTAGGTCTTCTCCTTAGTTTACTCTCTAAAGGTGGTACCAAATCAGGGTTCAGAGACCTTTTAGCATCCATGTACCAGAAGAACGTTAATAGATGAGAGAGAGAAGATAAATGAGCGAATACCACGCCCTTTTAATACAAGCAATCAAACTGGTCCTCAGAGTGTCAACCTTAAATAAACCTGATCTTGGCTTCCCAAAACATGACTGAGTTAGATCAACCCTTGAATTACTTGGCTGGCCAAAAGGGTGTGACCCCTTAGGACATCCCACACGGCGGGACACCACTAAGGGTTAAAGCGGTTATCGCACCAACCTTTCTTGTCACCAGTAGGTTGATAACACCACGCAAGGGGGTAGTAATTAGGTTGAATATGGCCCATATTTAGAATAAAAGGCACAACATAAAGTAGAATAGGAGCGTTGCATGCATCAAGTACCAAGATTGCTTATAAACCGTATTAATGGCCATTTGTGTAAAGTATTTGTCAAAGCAGGCCTCAAATGAGCAATCGGACCGCACGGATGGATTCAGGACGACGAACGGAGTCCAACGGACTCAAGATCAGCCAAATCCGACATCCGGAGCTCCCACAATGGGCCCAAGAAATCATGACCGTTGATCTGGAGATCAACGGCCCAGAACGCGCCACGTCGCCCCGCCCCCGCCGCTCTCTCGCCCTCAAGCCAGCCAAGAACGAATCTCGGCCGTTGATCTTCGATCGAACGGCCGAGATCCGCGCGCTCGCCCGCGGTCGCCGCGACAAAGCACGGGCGTGGCGCAACGGTTAGCGCGCACGCCCGCGTCGCAGCGACGCGCGTTCGAATCGCGTGGAGCGGAAATCAAGCGCGAGCGAAGGGCGCGGCGAAATTGAGCCGCCCGATCAGTAGCGGGCGGTCAGGATTGCGCCACGCGGCGCGACGACAGCGCCCGAGCGCACGCGCACGCCGGGCGGAAACGCGCGCGTGCACGCCCGCCCGAAGCGCGATCTCAGCACAGGCGCGGGAGGATCTCAGATCGGACGGCTCTCGTTCATCATCCACGGATCGCGCTTGGAGAGAGAGAGGGGGCGGGCGGCTGACCGGCGGCAGAAGGCCTTCACCGACGTATCTGGAAGCGGTTTTAGCGACGTTCTGGATGTCACTAAAGCACATTCTTCTTTTAGGAAGCCCTTAACTCTATTTAAACCCCCTTCTACCACCATTCAAGGCATCCTCTCCCACTTGCAACTACTCCACTCCTCTCCTAGCTAGTCTTAGGCACTCTTGTAATCGCCGGAGACGACGAGCCGCCGACGGAGCCTCCTCCACCGCCGTGGCTGCCTCGTCGCTCTCCACTCTCTCTCTACCTCTCTCTCTCTCTTTTAAGCTTTCATTTACTTTTGTTGAAGCATGTATTTAATATTGTAAACCATGAACTATGAATGCATGTTTAATGAAATTGTTTTTCATTTAGTTGCCTTTTTAATTTCTGTTTAAAGTGCATGATCAAAACCAAGAACTTTCTAACCCTAAACTCTCTCTATCTCTCGCTTTTCAAAACCGTTTCTTTCGCAAGCAAAACTCCGCCTTTTTCGTGACAACAAGTGGTAAACAAAATCCGATTTCCACGCCTCCCTGAGATCGACACTCGGACTCACCTCCGTTTACTTCTTTTAAAACCGACGTATCAAGTGCAACTATAACGACACCTCTTAACACACACGCACGAAGGCACGTCATAGGTCCAAGTAGACGAGGCCTTGACCTTAGCCCAATCTAGTTTCAAGTCCCCAAGTCTATTAGTCCTGCCTAAGGCACATCTACTCAGTTTTAGGTGTGGGTTTGATGTGCTTTTGGAATATGATGGGCATTAGGGGGTGTTTTCCCTTAAAATTGATTTTGAAATGTCTGAAGTGCTCAGGCAAATAAGGTTCACAAGCAATTTCTTATGATGAAATGAATTTTAAGATTCGAATCTTGTGTTAATGCATTTTAAGGTTCACTTGAGTTAATATTTTCAATCAAAGTTTTGATGAGGCACACAAGAGTTTTTCAACTCTCAATTTGTTTGATAGATTTCCTTTAAGTATGGAAATACAACTATGCTCTATCCTTAGCATGAAATCCTAAATGCAAATAGTTCTAGATGTTCTTTTAAGTCAAATTCAGAGAAGTGGTGTGACCCAAGCAATGCAATTGATTGTTCTTATTGCACCACTAATGAGGCACTCAGAAAATAGTTTTCAGGAATTTTTAACGCACATTTTCTATTTTTTTATGATTTCAAGTGTACTGCGGGTTTTGCAGTCTATTTTGATCCTCAGTTGGTGATTAGATAATTCGTGCAACCAAACATGCAAGAAATAATTTTTTTGAATTTTTCCTAAATTCTTGATTATCTCAGAAATTCAGTTCCTTAAATTTCAAGTCAATCGGATGTATAAAAATTGCTATGATATTTTGAACCCTGAAAAATTAGGAACAATAACTGTTTGGATAATAGATTAATACGCAAATTTTTAGAATTTTCTATAACTGATATTTGCACGAAATTTCGATACATTGCTTCTAATTTTGAAATATATGTCTAATAAAAATTTGAGAATTTTTGAATTGAATTTTTAAGATAAAACCTTATTTCATCTTGAAAATCAAAAGGGAATTTTTTTTTAATAAGAAAACAAATACTAACTAATCCTATGGCTCTAGCAAATCCTAAATCTAACTAAACTACAAGTACTTACTTGAGGTTCGAAGCCGCAATTCTCGTTGTCGTGTTTCGTTTTGATTTCCTTTCTTTCCTGCACACATGAATTCAACGAAAATAGCAAGTTAGAAATCTCAAATTCGCACCTTAGAAAGCTTCAAAAATTTCCATTGCCTCCCCGGCAACGACAACAACTTGTTCGGCGAGTAATTCACATTTTAAAAGTTAATTAGTTGTAGTATAGCACGAAAACACGTCAACAAATAAATTTATGAAACTTCATTGAGTATCGGGTCGTTTGTAGGGAGGCAATCTCGATTTTTAACAGAAGTTTTTCAATAAAACTAGTTTTAACAGGTATTTATATATGTATATATGTATAAAGAGACATAAGATATTCATAAGATCAAATTTCACTGCATTGATAAAGAGTTTTTCACAGTAGAAACTGCTATGCTAAATAGAAATAGATAGATAGAAATATAGAAAGAGAGATAAAGAGAGAGAAGAAAGTAGCAGAGAAACGATGCCACTTGTGGATGCTTGTGCGAGATGTGGCAGCACCTCAGATCCAGATCATCAGGATGAAGGTCGGAGCAGAGTTGCAGAGGGACGAAGAGTTGCAGAGAAGGTGGAATATGTCTGGAGTTGATGGAAGAGAGAGATAGATGCTTCAACTGGGTGGCCCTGGGCCTTCCGTCATAGCTTTTATGGAGGGAAAAAAGGGCATTTTGACCCTCTATCTCATGCAACAACCTCTTGGCTAATCAAATCCATCAATCAGGAGATCAATGGCTCTGATTAGGCCTCAAAACTCCTTCAAAATCTTTCTTATCATGCGGATTCACTCTGGTGCTAACACGTGGCAGCTTCAGGACGTTTGGATGATGATCGCACAGCTCCGCTACTTCCTCACATACACTGACCTGCTTCCGCTTTCTTTACGTGTGTCCGCATGCCTCGTTTTAGTGCCTGATCCTCGACCGTTTGATTGTATGATCGAATGGCTCAGATTCACACCTGTGTGCTACCAATTTCAAATTGCATGCCCTTAAGCCTCAGCAGTTCGATCGGATGAGTTAAAACGAGCGCCGTTGCCTTTATGTTTGTGACGCTGGATCAGGTTTTAAGAATGTCGTGTTGTAGTATAGTCGAAAAAGCGTTCAAAACAAATACAATTTTATTACTTGAATTTTAAAGTTCGAGGTCGAATATAGGGAGCAAATTGGGGTTTAGAAATCAATATCACAACATAGAATTTAAAAGAATATGCAATAATATCAATGTCTCAATGCAAAAATATAGAAGTAGATGTGTAGCACAAAATATTAAAGAAACTAATGTATATGAATGAAGCTCAAAATTGGACGTCTAATTTGAAAATCAGACTTCTTAAAATGATAATGCTACAGTGCTTCTTCTGCTGGCTGCCTTTGACTTTAGTCTTCTTCTTTTTGGTCAATGCACCGCCTGAGGATCTGGACCAAGTGCAGGAGGCAATCGTCAAATGATTCTCTGAATACTGAAAAGTCATCCATGAAGACTTTCAGATAATCACCTACCATATCTGAGAATATGGCAAGCATGCACCACTGAAAAGTAGCGGGTGCATCGCAGAGATCGAATGGCATCCTTCGGAACGTGTACGTCCCAAAGGGGTAGGTGAAAGTGCTCTTTTATTGGTCCTCAGGATGGATTGCAACCTGGTTATAACCGGAGTACCCATCCAAAAAGCAGAAGAACCTATTTCCCGCTAGTTTCTCGAGGATCTGATCAATAAACGGTAGTGGGAAATGACCCTTCTTTGTGAAGGTATTGAGTCTTCTGTAATCAATGCAGACTCTCCATGAATTCACCACACGGGTCGGTATGATTTCTCCAGTTTCAATCGTGATCACGGTAAGTTCTGCCTTCTTAGGCACAACTTGGATTGGACTCACCCACTGACTATCGGAGATTGAGTAGATGATCCCTGCATCTAACCACTTGATGATCTCCTTTTTCATGACCTCCTGTAGATTAGGATTCAGACGTCTCTGCATTTCACGAGAAGGTCGTGTACCCTCTTCAGTATAGATGTGGTGTGTGCAGTAAGAGGGGCTGATACCAGTCAAATCATCGAGAGTCCATCCAATGGCTCTTTGATGTTGCTGGAGAACAGTAATCAGACGGGATTCCTGATCAGGTGTGAGTCTAGAGTTGATAATCATAGGAAACGTCCGATTGGAACCCAAAAAGGCGTACTTAAGATGGTCGGGAAGAGGCTTGAGTTCCAAAACAGGGTTATCAGCAGCAGCGGGTGGTTCAAGGTGTGTGTCAGGAGCAAGGGAAGGAGTTATGGGTGTGTCTAGGTCTAGTTCGGACTCCTCTAATTGCGGGTTTTGATTCTCTTGTGGTTGATCAGTAGTCAGGTTTTCCTCAATATACGGATCGTCAACCACGGCCTTGATATCACATATCTATTCTATAACACCACAATTAATCCCTTGTTGGGCCTTAAAGATGTCAATTTTTAATGTCTGGTTCCCGAATTTTAGTTCAATTTGGCCCTCCTCACAATTTATGTTGGCCCAAGCAGTGGCCAGAAAGGGTCTCCCTAGTATAATTGGTGTATCCCTCTGGTTTTTTGGAGCATCCATATCCAAGACTACAAAGTCCATCGGGAAATAGAAATCTCGAACCCTAGCAATGACATCCTCAAGAACTCTTTTAGGTGACTTAATAGATCGATCAGCCAACTGTAATGTCACCTCTATCGGTTTAAGCTCAGATTCCTCAAGATGGTTAAGTAGGGATGTAGGTATTAGGTTTATGGAGGCTCATCCACCTTCTTCTCAATGATAGAGACCTTGTCCAACCGACTGGCCATCAATTCCAAGTCGACGGATGCGGACAGGCCCTGCGTCTCATGTGCTCCCCTTGAATTCGTCGATGCGCGAGCCTTCGTCCGATCGAATAAGCCCATGGAGTCATTATTGATGGAGTTCTCGCACATATTCTCGAGAATCTCCCACACAGTGTCTTCGTGTTGACCCATGATATTTCCTCCACAGGTTGCATTGACAAATAAGTGGATATCTTCACGGAGTCCCAGGTAAAAGGACTAGACTTGTTCCCATTTAGGAACTCTGTGATGGGGGGCACTTTCGCATGAGATCCAGGAAATGGTCCCATGTTTCATGAAGTGGTTCTCCAAACTGCTAGGTGAAGTGTGTGATCTGGTGTTGTAAGGCATTCATCCAACCAACTGGGAAGAACTTTTTCAGAGACTCGGATTGTAGTTTAACCCACGTGTTGATTGGACGCATTTGAGTCTGATACCAGTGAGCTACTTTGTCCATGAGAGAGAAGGAGAACATCTTCATGAGAAGAATATCCCAATTTTGGACATCTGACCCAAAGGTCTGGGCTAGATGCTTAAGTTGTTTGATGTGCTGGAAGGGATTCTCGGAATTGAGCCCATGAAATTTTGGAATAGCATGAATAATGTTGGGCTTGAGTTCATAATCAGGACCTCCAGCCGGGATTTGGAGTCGAGGTTCGATCGCCACCGCAGCGGGATTGTAGTGATCTCGCATCATAAGACGCTGCGGTGGGTTTACAAAGGCTTGAAATAAATCATTAAGGCACTGAAGTTGGTTCTCAAGGTTGTTCTCTTCTTTTATTGGTTGTTCCATGATGATGGAAGAAGGAGAATTTGGTTCAGATGAATCAGAGATGTCTATGTGGTGGGGTTGCTGCATAAACACAGAAGTCGAGGCTTGGCCTCTACGGGAGTGAATCACTAAAGGAGGCCTCAAGGATGGCCTTAAGGACCTTCTATCGAACATGCACTGATGGTCTAGATGAGAGTAGAATGTGATGGACCCAATCAAGACACTCAAAAATTTGGATGACTATAGAGGTTTGGGGCGAATGATACCCTTTAGTCAGAAAGCCATCCACCTGAGAAATACCTGGGCATCCAGAGAGGGAGAATCCCACAAAGACCCCTACACGGTAGAGTGCCCCCACGAGTTACAAGTTTCCCCCATTCGACCTCTCTTGTCACCGATGTTCCAGGTAGACCAGAATGGGGTCTTTGACCTCTTAAGTCTACCGATTTTATTTAAGAGCAAGGGTGCTTAAGATTTCACTTGAACTTTAGATGTATTGAGTGCAACAAGTGACCTAATTTCAAGGTTGGTTATCCCAACAAGGTGGGTCAACTTCACCTATTTATCCTTTTGAGAAGTTTTAGGTCCCTTCTTTTAGGATTCAAGTGAGATTAAGAACCTAAATTTTAGGGTTTTCTTGAATAAGTCTCTTCAACCAAGGCTTAGGCACACCTCTTTTTGGAGAGTTGATTCTTGCTTATGAAAGCGTGTCTCTAAAACCCTAGATTGAAATCCTTAATTTGGCTCTAATCTTGGTCCAATTTAGTTTGTCCAATGTGGTATCTAGGGCTCAATCAAGAATGTGGTAGCCCTAGTTACCTTAAATGGGTGCACAAATCAGTTTTGTTTGTTAAAATCAAATTAGACAACTTGGTGAATTAGCTAGAAATAGAAAGCAAGTAGCCCTAATTGATTTTATCCTTTTTTTCCTTTTCAGAATGAGGGGCTTAAGAGAAAGTAGTCAAAAATTTCCTGCCCCTGGCGTGTTTGATTTGCGGCTGTCTTTCGTTGAATCTTCTCCCCTGAAACAACCACAACAAAAAAAATATAGCAAGTTAGTACCAAATCAACAATTTGTAATCAAGATTTCTAAATCGCCTGTTGCTCCCCGGCAACGATGCCAAAATGTTTGTGACACTGGATCGGGTTTTAAGAATGTCACGTTGTAGTACAGCTAAAAAAGTGTTCAAAACAAATACAATTTTATTACTCAAATTTTAAAGTCTAAGGTTGAACACAGGGAGCAAATTAGGGTTTAGAAATCAAGATTATGACTTAGAATTTGAAAGAATATGCAATAATATCAATGTCTCAATGAAAAAATATAGAAGTAGATGTGTAGCAGAAAATATTAAAGAAACCAATGTATATGAATGAAGCTCAAAATTGGACGTCTAATTTGAAAATCAGATGTCTTAAAATGATAATGCTACTGTGCTTCTTCTGCCGGCTGCCTTTGACTTCAGTCTTCTTCTTCTTTCTTTCTCTTCTTTATCTTCCTTCTTCTCTATTCTCTGGCTTTTCCTTCCTTTCTTCTGATTTTGCCTTGGCTCCTTCTTTTCTTCAGTTTAGCCTTTCCCTCTACCTTCTTCTTCTTCTTTGGCTTTCTTCTTTCTCTCTTTCTGCCAACTGCCTTTCCTTTTCCTTGCTACCTTTTCTTTCTCTTCCTTTCTTTACCTTAGCCTCTCTGCCTTCAACTCTTCCTTCTTCTGCTTCAGCCCTTAGCTTTCTCTTTCCTCTTCTTCAGCTTCGCTTCTCCTCCTCTTTGCCTGCAGAGAAAAACCTACCCTCTACCCATGCGAACTCTCTTCTCTCTTCTCTCTTGGGTTCTGCTCTCTCAGAGCCACGCTTCTCGGGTAATCGAGTCGAGTACGCACCTGGGACCAAGCCCACCGGCGTGCGGTGGTGGGCGAGGTGTGATAGTAGAGTAGTGTCACCAGGTCCGTGGGCCGTGGTCGCAGATGAGGTGGCCGGGTCGGGTGAGAGAGGGACCTCATCCCGTGAGTTGGAGGTGATAAGCCTCTAACAGGAAATCAACTTATGCAGGTGAAGTGCTTCAAAAGTTTCCAAGGTGAGACTATCTTCCCACCCCCTTCGCGCGAGCCTGCAGCAGAGGGGCTATCTTCGATTGCAGCAGCTGCAATGGCTCTTGGCTTCAATTGGATGCCTAGAGTTGTTCGTGAGAGTGCCCTACGCAACCTAGGACACTAGCCTGGGGCTATCAAGGCCTGGAGCTCTCTGTAAGCAAGCTTCAAGCTCTGTGTCAATGGTGGAGGGATCCTGGACCTGAAATGACCACAACGGCCTCGCAGCTATGTTAAAACGCTTAGGGAGCTTCGCCAAGGCACGACGAGTGTGTAGGGGTGGTCAGCGTGTCGTGGGAACACCTGAGTGAGTGCACCTAGGGCACACTGTGGCCGTGTGTGTGGGGGTGTTCGGGGGTGTGTTTGGGTGAGTGGCGGAGTGATATCAGTGGGGGGTTATGATCAGGGAGTCGAGGTGATGCTTATAGACTGGTTAGCGAGGAGGGAGGTGGTCTGTAGTGGTGGAGCAATCTCGCCGAAGTTGGTGGCCAGAAGTGAAGGGGATAATGGTGGTGGTGTGCGGCAGTAGTTGAATGAGGGAAATAAAGAGGGGAAAGAATGTAGAGTGTGAGAGGAACTTATCTAGGCAGTGAAGAGATGAAAGAGAGACGGAGGTGGCATGTGGCGCGTATTGCCGACGTCAGAGACAAAGGTGCTCAAAGAGGATGGTCGGCGAGGACGAAGGGGATGTAGGGGCGTCGGCGGGTGCTGCGCAACGTGGATGAACGTAAGGGAGAGGAACCTGCCATCGGTATTGTGGCTAGGTGACGAGGGAGAGTTGGAGAGGTCGCCGGAGCTTGATAAGCGAGGCGGCCGGAGGAGGAGAGACGAAATTGAGGGGGTTCTCCGGTTGATTTCAAGCTTAGGAGAGTCAAGGCGAATTGAGGCTCCTTAAATAGATCTCTAGAAGTCAGTTTTGTGCTTGGAAGCCAAGCTTCCAAGCAAGGTAGGTTCGCCGGCGATGGCAACTCGAAAGAGACCCAAATCTCTCATGCGTTCACATGAGAGATTGCGTACCAAGTAGGGCCTCAGATTGGGTCACATTAGGGGGGATTTCTCAGAGAATCTCCCTTCCAATTTTGAAGGGGATTCTCTTAGAGATCAGGGAGAAATCACCTTCTCAAGTTCGCCGGAGTAGGATTCCTCCGCTATAATGGTGGAGGGACCTAATTGTAAAGAATGATGAAGAAGCTAGGGGGTCAAATGTAAGGGTTTTTGAAAGATAGGGGTACAAATGTAATCAGGCTAGACCTATTTGCAAAGTGGGTCAAGATGAGTTCCCCTTGGGTCTAAGTTTTGGTACAAACCTAATTTGGACATAAGGAATTTAATGGTGAAGTTGGATTTTGGGTGACTGGGCAATTTATGCAAAAACCTAATTTAGGGCAAATATTTGTCTGAGACCCATTCTAGGTCAAAATTGGTTCCAGTGGCCAAATTGAAGGTTCTAAACCCTAGAGAATATTTTTCTATGATTTTTAGAGGGTTTAGGTGAATTTTATCCTGACCAAAATCGTGTTTAATCATGTGGGTCTGTTTTAGGGTTACAAGAAGTCATTTATTTCACAGAACTCACACGAACCTTTTCTGTCTGATCCAACCCACTTTTTATCTTGTTAAGACCTTTTGACCTGTGTTTAGCCCTTGAGAAAACCTATTGTTGTACTGCAATGGTAAAATTATAGTTTTACCCCTTTTTTCTTGCTTTTCTCTCAGAAAGGTTATTCAGTGAATTTAGGACCTCCAGTTGGTTATGTACGAGCTTTTATTCTCTTCATTAGGTCAAAATGAGCTAGTTAGGGCACATGATGGTGTTCCGATCACTTTACGTCGAAGCAAGCGCGTGAGATAGCACATTCGCCCACGACGCACTCTGATCGCACCACATGGGTGGGTGCCTTCACCCTCCAATCGCGTAATTGTGCTCGCCTGTGCCTGCACACTGATTGCACCGCAAAAATACGCCTACAATTATGCCATCTTGTGCTATTTCCTAGCACTACCAATGCATATTAGTCTCTAGAGTTGCATTGTAAAAATACACTCATGCATGCATTTAATTAAGAGGGGAGGAGAGTAAAATAAAATGGCCTCGCGATTACATTTTTCCTCAAGTGCATCTTTTCAAAATCCACCATCTTTTTATTTATTTCACTTGGTTTTGAAATCTTCCCGCGGCTGCTTTGCATGACAACTTCTTCTCTTCGTGCCATTTCCTACTCCCCCTCTCCCTGCCAGCCTTGCAGCCGCCTCTCCGTACCGTGAGCCATGCATGAGCCATGCACAGCCAGGGCATGGTTGTGCATGCTCTCCTCTTCTTTAAAAAGAGGGCACAGCTTCTTCTTGCTGCAGCCTGGTCCTCCACTTCAAAAGCCAACCGAGCACTTCTTCCAGGCCACCGTCCTCTCCTCCCACTCCCTCCACAAGCCGGCCCTCCTCAGAGACACCCGGCGAACAGGAGCCCTCACTGTGGTGAACACCCACCACAGTGAGACCACCACCGCCCAGCTCTTCAAAGAGCCGGTGGGCGTGGTGGCTCTTCTCTCTTTTTCTATGTTTCCAGCACCTTCAGCCATTGCTGCAAGCTTCAAGGTCTAAAGCTCGAAGCTCGGCGGCAGCAGCAGCCCCAGCCCATTCCGTGCAAGCCTGCAGGCCGCCCTCACCTCCGCGTGCGCCTACAGGCCTCTCCACCTCCCACTTCTTTGCTCTGTCGTGCTCTCTCTTCTGCCCACAACCGGCTACCTCACGTCACTGCAGCGACCGGCCAAGCACCCCAGCAGCACCCGCGTCGCCCTCGCCCTCCCCCGTGCACGCCAACTCCCTCTCCGCACGCTCTGTTGCAAGCTTCACCGCACCCGCAACCAGCTGGCACATACCCTCTTCCTCATGCGCCAGCCCACGCACGCCAGCCGTGAGCCGGCTGCACTCACGGCACCTGCAGCTCCCGGTCACGCGGCGCGGCCTTACATTGTAGCCACTGTTCACGCGAGTCTGCGCAACATTGTGGCTACAGTGGGGTGACCGGTGAGCTTCTCACTTAACCTGTCACCCGGCGTGTCACTATCGCCGATCGCCCGCGTGCGCGTCTCGGCCCACGTCGCCCGCACACGCCCGCACGTCTGCGTCGCCTGCACCCATCTGCGCCGCTCGTTCCCCTCGACCGCACCTGCGAGTGCCCGTTCCAGCCACTCCACGCAGCGCTGGGCGCTGCGGTCCTCTCTGCGCCAACTCTCCTGCGTGCGCGCTCCTCTCTGTGCGAATACGCTCCTGCACGTGCGCGTAGCCTCCAGACGTCACTTGGAAGTTGCAGACGACCTAACTTAACCCTCCAGCAGTGCCCTCTCTCTCCCGCTCTCTCTCTCTCTCACTCTCTCTCACAACACTCTCTTTACCGACGCTCACCCACGCATACACTCACACTTCCACACACACACACACACCTATACACTATTATATACATATATATATATATACGTATGCATATATATATATATTTATATACATATATATATATACATACATATGTATGTATATATATACTTATATTTATACATATAATAGTACCTATATACTTATGTAGTAGTATACATACATACATATATACACTTATATATATATATACATATATGCATATACTTCTATACATATACATACATACATACATACATATATATATATATATATACTTATATCTATATATATAGTAGTATTTATATAACTAAGTATTAGTATACATTTATATATACATACACACATATATATATTTATATATACATCTATATAGTATCATATACATACATATACATATAAATATATACATATATATATATACAGATCTATACATATATCTATCTATACATATACTTACATATATATATATTTACATACCTATATATATATACACATACATATATACATATATAACTACATATATATATATGCCTATATATTTATAACTATATATATATATACATATAGATATATTTACATATATACACATATATATATCTTTTCACATTGTTTACCATACATGGTATGGCGGGAATATCTGCACCAGTTGCTGATATTCCCCGATACACGCATACAAAAAGCGTGTTCGCATTCATCTTCCACCATCCATCCTACACCTTACACGCGGCACTTCGTCCTGTTGGTTGCGTCTTTCTAGACGACGACCGACTCGACACCGTGCTACACTCCATCTCTGCCTCCACCCCCACCCCTTTATACATACATAGTATATACATATATATCTATACTATATTTACTTTATTCCTAGTTCACTTGCACGCCCATAAAAACATAAAAAAATTATGTAAAAGAGAAAAGATAATCCTTGACTTACAGGTACTCCGTCTTGCGAATAGCAAGACCCGTTTTGGAACCCTGTTTTGGCTTAAAGCCAAGAACCCAATTTTGAGGGTGTGCCTCAAGGACAAAGATTACTAGAAAAAAATCTAAATAGAAAAAACACCAAAAACACAATAAACGAACGGAAGAGATTCGCTGTAGGAAAGGCATAGAAACTTAACTTGTAACCCCACTTCCCTGAGTTCGACCCTAGGCCTAAAAGTGACTAAGATAAAAATCAAGTAGGCCAGGTTAAAAATTTTGTAAAGAGATGGTTAGGTCCGATTTAGGTTAACCACTATACACACTTCAACGATAAAATCATCATATTAACAACCTATTCGGGTCCGACACTAGACCTTTTCTGGCGCCGTTGCCGGGGAAGTGCACCTTCAAGTAAGTTTCTATTCAATTCCTTTCAATTTTTGTCTTCTCTCTTCACGGGTGTCTCTATTTTTGGTGTGCAGGTGAACCTGTTGCAAGGAAAAGGCAGGCAAACGAAGTTGAAGACGTGAGCAGATCCAAGGCGGGAACGAGAGCGTGAAGACGTCGACACCGCATTGGAGCTTCGCACACGTTGCCGAACAAGTAGGTCATCTCTTTTTAACAACCTAGGTTAACTTGTAACCTTAATAAAAAAAAACTAGAAAAACTTCTTGGGATCTCTTGGGGCAAGTGGATTAAAATTCACTTGTTTGATTGATTGCCCTTACTCCCACTGCCCTAGGATTTCCCGCCCTACTTCACATAGCGAAAATCCAAGAATCTTGATTCTTGAATTTTTTGCCATGTGAAGTATTCTTTGAGGCAAATAAAAAGATTTATTGCCACACCTCTTTGCCTCATTTACCTGCAATTTGGGATCACCTTTTTGGTAGGGAGACTTGGAATTGAGTTGATTCCAACCCCACCACGACTTTTTCAACTTACCTAAGATTCGATCCCGAATATTTCAACACCAACAATTTTAGTTTCTTTATCTGTTGATTGAGCCTTGTGTGTGGAAATCCTTCTGGTGATTGGAAGCACTTGAATTGAAGTGCTCTGGCTCCCTTTCACATAAACTCTAAAACTGATTCGTGCATCCACACATAGAAATCTCTATTTAGGGTAGCCCATTGCATTTTAGCATGCATTAACCAATTGAAATTGAAGAAGGGTTTGTTGGGCTTAGAAGAAAACCTGTATTCTTGCAAAACCCGGAGATTGGTTGAATTGGTTTTTCAGCGAAATCCTAAAATCCATACTACTTAAGGCTGAACTCTAAAAACCATTCTCCAATTAAGAACTTCAATTCGGGGAGATTTCCTCGTTGCATGCTTGGATTACACACTTTGAAAAATCAATCACTTGGGCATTACCTGTAAACAATGCCCTTCACATTCCAAAAGCACTTGACCCTAAGCCTCTAACTAAAACTAGTAGTAACTTGACCCTTCTTAAGGATTGGAGGTCTAACTACCTGCGTGTAGCGCCTGCGTGCTAGTAAGGGTTCCCCCGTGCTATCGGGTTCTAAGACTGGGGCAAACGGCCTTTCAATCTGGCCCGGTGGTTTCGCGGTGCTCGCATTCGGTTCCATAGTTCGTGATAGTAGGTAACTTAGATCTTTAGGTCTAAGGGCACACTATAGAGGTTAGGAATTTGATTGAATTGATTTGTAATCAAGTGTACCTTTGCGGCATCATTTCTCTCGTCTCTTTTCCCTTCTCATCTCCCTAATTCTTCCTGTGGTAGTGCATGTTTGGGAGGAGGTCACAAAACCCTGAATTGTTTGAATTGACTGATAAATTTAGAAAAGAAGCCGAATCGTCCTCCTCCTCCACAAACATGGCTACACGCCCACCCCCAAATCCCGAGGGAGGAAATTGCCCTCAGAACCCACCAGGTGTTAGAGCCTTAGATCCCATAACCCGCCTCCAAGCCTAAATGGAAATGTATAATGAGCAAATGGAAGCCATTCAGGAAACATTGGAGGAAATGCAGAACCCTCCCGAACGAGAGGAGCCTAGGTCTCTTAGCTCATATCAGAATCCCACTTCTACAGAGATCATAGGACAAATTCAGGTCCCCATGGGCGGGGACGACTTTGAACTGAAATCGAACATAATTGGCCTAATAAATTTTCACTTTCATGGTCTTGCAAGTAAAGATCCTTTTCTCCACTTGGAAGACCTAACCCGACTGGCTGAAACAGTTAAACCAAGAAATGTCAGGTTACCTATAGTCCTCATGAAAATGTTCCCATTTTCATTGCGGGATAAAGCGTCGCAGTGGTTACGCATCCTTGGGAGAACCATCCACTCTTGGGAAGAGATGCGAACAACGTTTCTCAAGAAGTTCTTCCCAATCGGGCAAACCAATGCTCTTCGCCGTGCTATCACTTCATTTATGCAACAAAATGGCGAACAATTCACGAGGAGTGGGAGAGGTATAATGACCTCCTCAGGAAGTGTCTGCACCACAGTCTGCCTAAGTGGCATATAGCCCAGATTTTCTACTACGTGCTAAATGAGACTTTGAAGCAGATTGCAGACGCTTCCTGCGGAGGGAACTTTATGAATAAAGACGAGAATGGATCATTTGAATTATTTGAAAATATGAGCAAAAATTCGATAAACAATACCTCCATTGTCGCCTTTAATTGTACCAGCCAGCCCCGAAATGTCCACGAAGTTGACACGGGACCCTCCCATTCATCCATTGATCTTAGCCTTATTGCACAAAAATTGGATGAAGTCTCCATCGTGCACAAGAAGCTGGACGAGCTTCTGGCCAACCCCGCCCGTTCTATGGCAAACACCACCTCTTCACCACTTCGTCACAATTCCAATTCTTCCAACACCAGGCTTATCCCGAGAAACCCTGTAAGACCTTCCTTATCGAGTGTCGCACTGAGAGACTCGGTAAGTCATGTGGAACTGGCTTCTGCGAGCCAGTATTTTGACACTGAGGACCAAGCCTTCGTGTGCTCGGATGCATATTTACGTGAGGACACGTCTTCTGGCATAGAAGACGCTTGCACCCTGGGGAACAACCTGTTCTCTGCCACTTATAACCCAGGGTGGCACAATCATCTGAAATTTGCATGGTCCAACAACCCGCAGCGCGAAAACCCCACGGGTGGACCAATGCGACCATCCGCACCCGTCATCCCAAGGGCCCAGTCTAATCCTATGGCGAATCCGCCATTAGGCCCTTGTGTACCACAAACCGAACACGCATCAAGTCCTCTTGACAAATTGATGCGAATGATGATGGATATGTCAAAGCTCCATGAAGAGAACATGACCTCTCTTCAGCACCAATTGGCGCAGCAGAATGCTGAGATCAGTCAACTACGCATGACGACTCGATCTCAGGGCAATCTTCCTGCCCAACTTATCCCTAACCCATGAAACTTCGTACCCCATGGTCCTCAACCACAGGTACGACCGTCTCAGGGGCAGGTTAATCAAATTCTGCAAGCTTCGAGCATTCCACCAGGATTTCAGGCTAATCCTGCTGCAACACCACACTCTTATGTCCCTATTGCGAACCCTCCTCCGCTGTATGATCCCACTGGACCCACATTGTCCAATGCTATCACTACGAGGAGCGGCAAGCAGACCGTCGATTCACCTCGACCTGATCCTGGCCCGTCTTCTTCATCGCCCTCTCATTTGGGATGCGCACTGCATTCGTGAGAGGACTATACACCCAAATTGGTGCCAGAATCAGTCCCATTCCCTGAGTCTCTACTGAGGGAGCCAAAAGGAAGGAAGAAAGACATGCAGGCCTTTGATAACCTGCGTAATTTGTTCAGGGATGTAGAAATCAAAGTACCCCTACTCGAGGCTATCGATCACATACTTACTGTCGCCCGATTTTTCAAAGACTACACAACACCCAGGCGACAGTCAAAGGAAACTAAAAATCCGGTGGTTCTCTCGCCTCATGCGAGTTGTGCTATACTGTCAAACCTTCCACTAAAGTAGAAAGATCCGGGTACACCGCTTATTTCCTGTAGCATCCAAGGCTGTAGTTTTAACCGTGCCCTGCTTGATCTAGGATCTTCCATAAATCTCATACCGACCATCATGCTCAAAAAATTTTCCTTAGGAAATCTAAAACCCACCCCTGTCACATTACAGTTGGCAGATCGTTCTGTCAAAATCTCGAAGGGTGTGGTGGAAGACGTGGTGGTTAGGGTCAACAGTCTCTGTTTTCTTGTTGACTTTCTTGTTTTAGATATGGAAGTTCCTAGCTCACTTTCTGATTGTCCGATCATCCTTGGTCGACCTTTCTTGGCCACAGCCTACACCCTTATTGACTGTGAGTCAGGCTATATTGAGATTGCCGTTGGATCTGAAAAGCTCAAGGTTAACATCTTCAAGGC
The DNA here is from genome assembly GCA_037157565.1 of Thalassia testudinum. Taxonomy (NCBI): domain Eukaryota; kingdom Viridiplantae; phylum Streptophyta; class Magnoliopsida; order Alismatales; family Hydrocharitaceae; genus Thalassia; species Thalassia testudinum. The sequence goes on along the minus strand of JAZHRO010000025.1, from coordinate 52,089,848 downwards.
AGCCAAGAACTTTGATTGTGATTATATCAAGGATGACATGTCTGATGAGGACATGGCCGTCAGCGCGGGTATCGGACTAATTGGGACCTATTCAGACTACTGCGGATTACCTGACGACTGCTTGATCAACACATACTGTGACGTTCCCCCATCCCTCCATTGTCCCGTACCTTCTCCTGGCTAGACTTCTGATGAGGTTTTCTCCGCTTCCCATACCTCATGGTCTGAGTAATATCCGGGCTGCTCACTGCCGGTTCATACTCTTGAAGACCGGACTACCCTTTCTTTCCCACCAAATCAGGTGGATTTGCAAATCCACACCAGGACCTTGAGCCCACATACTACTCACTGGGGCTATTCCTTTTTGGATCCATCTATCCAAGAAGCCCCTCTTCTTGGCCAATCTGAGGGCCAGCTGCTTCCTCCTGACTTATTTTTTGTTCCTCCTGGGACACTCTCTTCCCAAAAAATGATAGATCTTTCACCACCCACCATCCACCCACCCTACCACCCTACTGTATTCCTTGCACCTCAGCTCTCGTTACCTGATCTTTCGTCCTTTCTCTACCTTTCCCTACATACATATGAGGACATAGCATTGTTTGGCATGGGGGGGTGGATAGGTATCCATAGGATCTGGGTATTTTATGGTATCATATAGTTTCCACCTATTTATAAATATGCAAGAAAAAGAAAAAGAAAAAAAAATATATATAAATAAATGGTGTTTAGTAATGATCTGAAAGCTGAAACAAAAATACAATAAGTGTTTATGGATATTCAACCTCTGTTTTGAAGACTTTCCAGGCCACAGAAGCTTGATTCGCTCAGGCTCGGCTTAATTCACTTAAGCATTGACAAAATAGATTGGAATCTCTCCTAACTAAGGACGTATTCTTGTACTTGAGACACCAGTATAGGATCTGTTGGTTTGCTTTTACTTGAGAGCTTAAGTAAACTTGGTTCACACTACACATATCAGGAAAGACCAGGTGAACATAAGATCCAACCCTAGTGTTCATTAGGGAAGGTGGAGTCCTTACCTGTGCATGCAGGTAGACTTTTTATCCCAGGTTTTAGTCTTGTGTTTAGGAGAAACTCTTTCTACCAAAAAAAAACTCTCCTACCAAAAAGAAAAGTGTGCTCCTCCAAATAAAGTTGTAAGAGATATACTGACACGTGTTTCAAAAAAAAAAAAAAGATGCAAATAAGTCAGTATATCTCACAAATGTCTGTAAAATCTTCCTACGAAAAGTTCTATTTTCTTGTGAGCCACAAATGTCAGAAAATGGGAGTTGAGTTTTCCGTCATCTTCTTAAGGGTTAATCCAAAAACACGAGCTGAAACTGGGATCAACCTTTACTTAAAAATTCGTGAAACCCTAGGCTTGAGTCTTAATGTCCATCTGGTCAGTTTTGATCCTTCACTATGCACAAACCATAATCTCTTGAGCTCTCGAGTATGGCAAAAACCACCTGGATCCTGGAAATCATACTTAAGGTTTAGATATCAAGAGTCCTGGTTAGTCGAGAGATGATCTATGTCATGTGAGACTTATAGTACTGGTAGTCTTCTGTACAATTGGTTCTCACAATATCCAACAATAAACACACTTATATCACCTCAGAAGAAAACCTTCAGCTTAAGATCATTTCTACATACTATTTTGCTAGGGACTAGCAAAAGATAGGCATGGGGGTATGATTGCACCGCAAAAATACGCCTGCAATTATGCCGTCTTGTGCTATTTCCTAGCATTACCAATGCCTATTAGGTCTCCATAGTTGCATTGTAAAAATACACGCATGCATGCATTTAATTAAGAGGGGAGCAGAGTAAAATAAAATGGCCTCGCGATTACATTTTTCCTCAAGTACATCTTTGCAAAATCAACCATCTTTTTATTTATTTCACTTGGTTTTGAAATCTTCCCGCAGCTGCTTTGCATGAGAACTTCTCTTCGCGCCATGTCCTGCTCCCCCTTTCCTTGTTAGCCCTGCAGCCGCCTCTCCCTGCCATGAGCCATGCATGAGCCATGCACAACCAGGGCATGGCTGTTCATGCTCTCCTCTTCTTTAAAAAGAGGGCACGGCTTCTTCTTGCTACAGCCTGGTCCTCCACTTCATAAGCCAACCCAGCACTTCTTCCAGGCCACCGTCCTCTCCTCCCTCTCCCTCCACACACCAGCCCTCCTCGAAGACACTCAGCAGACAGGAGCCCTCACTGTGGTGAACACCCACCACAGTGAGACCACCACCACCCAGCTCTTCAAAGAGCCGATGGGCGTGGTGGCTCTTCTCTCATTTTTTTACGTTTCCAGCACCTTCAGCCATTGCCGCAAGCCTCAAGTTCTGAAGCTCGAAGCTCAGCGGTAGCAGCAGCTCGACAGCAACAGCAACACAGCAGCAGCAATAGCCCCAGCCCATTCCACGCAAGCCTGCAGGCCGCCCTCGCCTCCGCACATGCCTGCAGGCCTCTCCGCCTCCTGCTTCTTTACTCTATCACGCTCTCTCTTCCGCCCGCAACCAGCCACCGCGCGTCACTGCAGCTGCCGGCCAAGCACCCCAGCAGCACCCGTGTCGCCCTTGCCCTCCCCCGTGCATGCCAACTCCCTCTCCTCGCGCTCTGTCGCAAGCTTCTCCGCGCCCGCAATCGGCCGACGCAGACCCTCTTCCTCACGTGCCAGCCCGCGCGTGCCAGTCGCGAGCCGGTCGCACTCACGGCACCTGCAGCTCCGGGTCATGCGTCATGGCCTTACACTATAGCCACTGTTCACGCGAGTCTACGCGACACTGTGGCTACAGTAGGGTGACCGGTGAGCTTCTCACTTAACCGGTCACCCGACGCGTCGCTACCGCCGATCACCCGCGCATGTGTCTTGCCTCGCGTCGCCCACACACGCCCGCACGTCTGCATCGCCCGCACCCGTCTGCGTCGCCCGCTCCCTTCGCCCGCGCTTGCGAGCACCCGTTTTAGCCACTCCGCGCAGCGCTGAGCGCTGCGGTCCTCTCCGCACCAACTCTCCTGCATGCACGCTCCTCTCTGCGCAAATACGTGCCTACATGCACACGTAGCCTCCAGACGTCGCTTGGAAGCTGCAGACGGCCTAACTTAACCCTCCAACAGTGCCCTCTCTCTCTCCCTCTCCCTCTCTCTCACTCTCTCTCACAACACTCTCTTTACCGACACTCACCCACACATACACTCACACTTCCACACACACACACACACACCTATACACTATTATATACATATATATATATATATATATATATATATATATATATATATATATATATATATATATATACGTATACATATATATATATACATATATTTATATACATATATATATATGCATACATATATATATATATATACTTATATTTATACATATAATAGTACCTATATACTTATGTAGTAGTATACATACATACTTATATACATATATATATCTATATACTTATATATATACATATACTTATATACATACATATATATATATATATATACACAAATATACATACATATATATACATATATATATCTATAATTATATATACATACATACATACATATATATATATATATATATATATATATATATACTTATCTACATATATCTATATATACATATATTACTATATACATGCACATATATATATATATACATCTATATAGTATCATATACATACATATACATATAAATATATACATATATATATATATATATATAGATCTATACATATATCTATCTATACATATACTTACATATATATATTTACATACCTATATATATATACACATACATATATACATATATAACTACATATATATTTATATATATATACCTATATATTTATAACTATATATATATATATATATACATATAGATATATTTACATATATACACATATATATATTTTCACATTGTTTACCATACGTGATATCGCGGGAATATCTGCACCAGTTGCTAATATTCCCCGATACACGCATACAAAAAGCGTGTTCGCATTCATCTTCCACCATCCATCCTACACCTTACACGCGCACTTCGTCCTGTTGGTTGCGTCTTTCTAGACGACGACCGACTCGACACCATGCTACACTCCATCTCCGCCTCCACCCCCACCCCTTTATACATACATAGTATATACATATATATCTATGGTATATTTACTTTATTCCTATTTTACTTGCATGCCCATAAAAAGACAAAAAAAATATATAAAAGAGAAAAGATAATCCTTGACTTGTAGGTACTCCGTCTTGCGAATAGCAAGACCCATTTTGAAACCCTATTTTGGCTCAAAGCCAAGAACCCAATTTTGAGGGTGTGCCTCAAGGACAAAGATTACCAGAAAAAAATCTAAATAGAAAAAACACCAAAAACACAATAAACGAACGGAAGAGATTCGTTGTAGGAAAGGCGTAGAAACTTAACTTGTAACCCCACTTCCCTGAGTTCGACCCTGGGCCTAAAAGTGACCAAGATAAAAATCAAGTAGGCTAGGTTAAAAATTTTGTAAAGAGATGGTTAGGTCTGATTTAGGTTAACCACTATACACACATCAATGATGAAATCATCATATTAACAACCTATTCGGGTTCGACACCACACACCCAACACTGCTTCAATTTCGTGTAGCGCATGACTCAAACATGTGTCACGTGCTTCCGCGTGTATGCATAAGCCAACGTGCTGCGCGAACCTTCTGTTATACATACTTGTTTGTTTCTATTTATGCTTATTCGGTCTGGGCAGGTGACGTGGCTTGCTCGTGGCCGTTGGATGAAGATCCAACAGCCCACAGCATACGGTGTGGCCTTCCTAGATGGGGTGGTGGTGAGAGAGTGGCTGTGATGGTGCCACATGGCACCATCATGGTCATCCATCTTCTTTTCCTTGTATCTGGTGATGTAGACCTCCGATCGAGTAAATTTTTGCACTATTGGACTGCGATCGTCGATCTGGATTCATCCGTGTGGTTAGATTTTTCATTTGAGGCTCAGATCTTTATCCTTTGGGTTTATGATCTTCATTCTTTTACGGACTGCACAAGGTGCCCTAGTTGTCTAATCGAGACGATTTCGAAAGTGTTGGACTCCCGTCGTCATTTTACTCAGATCTGTCATTCTTGGCTTCAAATCATCTCTTTTTTAGGTCATAAAATGACGATATTATCTATATGACTAATAAACTAGCTATTATGTAAATTACGATGCCTATGAATGCATTAATCCTAAGTTATGCAAGGATCTAGCTTAATTTAGGTGATTTAGGTTGCATGATTGCTGTGCAATCAGGCTTCCTTGAGAACTATGTGTGTTGAGGGCTCCTCTAGAAAAGATTCAAAAGTAGGTTCATCTAGAGAGTCCTCATAATACCCATCAAAATCAAAAGTAAATGCTTGGAGAGTGCTTATAAGGTCATGGAAATCTGAGTCAATAAAAGTTTCGAACTCTGGATTGCAGATGCTCTCGGCACTTGTTTCTGATTCCTGAAGATAACAAAGGAATGATTCCATCTCAATGGAACCTAATTTTGAATCATTGATCTCGAGATCAGGAACCTCAAAGTTAGAGTCGAAGAATGGGTCATGGATGCTGAGGTTGTAAACTGGTTCATAGTCATCAGGAAACAAAGGTTCTCCAAAATCAGTGTAGGATTCAAAGAATTTGTGAGAATAAGTTTCCGAATATGATTCTAGATTGGGAGTTCCACCACAGGGAGAATCAAGATGTGTAGAATCAGCAACCTAACTTGGATCTAAACTAATTTCAAATTTTGAGCTTAAGAAGGTGTCATTATTAGGCATGGGTTCAGGTTCTTAGCTCCTAGGGTAGACCTAATCAATTCCCTCCAAATCTCTACGAGCTTGTCCCAAGCTCGAGATGCTCCACTTAATCTAGAAAATAAATTTTAGTCCTGCTTCTCACCCCCATTCGTGGAGCACCTGTGGCCGTCTTCTCACCCCCTTTCGAGAAGCAGATCCCGATGCAATGTCACCTTGCTTCATCCCCAATTCTTTCGGCTTCGTCCTCCCTCCTCCAGCTCCTCGCCACCCTCTTCTGGGTGCTCTGTCAGTGCGGCTCGTCCTCCAAGCAACCATCAAGGAGAGTTCTTCTCTCTCCTCTTTTATTACTTTCTAGTGTAGTTTTAATTTTGCACTTAGTTGTAATAAACATTGACCTGATTTTATCAAATATTTGTTCTCTCTCTCTCTATATATTTCTCTCTCTCTCTTTCTTTCGTATTATTTGCAAGTATAGTAGATTAGATTAGATAATTCTTCGACCTGATTTCCTGTTATATAAAATACCAAAAAAAATTATATAGCCATAAACTACCAAAAAGAAACAAAATAAATGTGGTTTTCATAAATCAAACATTCGCCTCCCCATGTTCGACCCAAGACTAGCTTGAGTTTCGATTATTTTATCTGGTAAGTGGATTTTCGCGACTACGATGATTGGGTTTTCCAAACTTTGATTTTTCCCATGCAAAATCTCTCATCAACACACAAATTTTCACTAGTCCTATGGTCAAGAATAGGTCCATGCCTAAACAGACACCTGCTAACAAATCTGGACCCAAAAGAAATTGGGTACCAAAAAGAATTTTGTAATCCAATTTTGTTGGACACTTTAAGGAAGGACAAATAAAGTTTTCTGAATGGACCTTCCACCAACAAAAAGATGGACATCTTGTAGCCACAAGAAGAAATATAGGACCTCACAGACGTAAACCAATGACAAGTTCAAGGAAAAGGAAGATGGGTTATGGACAACGGTTGTTTGAAGCACATGATAGGAGAAGAAGACCTATTTCTCAACCTCAACCACCAGGAAGGTGGTTCAATCACCTTTGGCAACAACCACAAGGGCAATATTATTGGAATTGGCCAAATTGGTAACTACAAAACCTATTTTGGTAATGTTCATCTTGTTAATGGCCTAAAACATAACTTACTTAGTGTAAGTCAGATATGTGATAAAGGTTATAAAGTCACTTTTACATCAAAAGGTATTAAAATTAAGGATAAGATTTCAAAGGAAATCCTTTTGATCAGAGACAAATCAAAAGATATCTACACTATTGACTTTGATAAATGAAATGATCTTAACTGCTTAGTCACATCAAATGATGAGTCAATACTGTGGCATCGTTGTCTCGATCATGTTCACATGTGAAATATAAACAAGCTTACGAAACAAGATTTAGTTCGAAGCTTACCTAAGATTTCCTTTAGAAAGAAAAATCTCTTTACATCTTGCACTCTTGGAAAACTTCAAAAAAGTTCCTTTAAACTGAAAAACATGGTCAGTACTTCCAAGCCACTCGAGTTGATCCACTTAGATCTCTTCAGACCAACCAAGTCTAAAAGTGTAAATGGGTGCAGATACCATCTTCTCATTATTGATGACTTCTCCCGATTCACTTGGGTATTATTTTTAAGGTCTAAGGATTCTACTTTTGAGGAATTTAGAAAATTAGCCAAAAGAGTTCAAATCGAAATTGGACTATCCATCACTAGGATTAAGAGTGATCATGGAGGAGAATTTGAAAATAAAAAATTCTAAGATTTCTGGTCTACTTACGGAATAAAACAAGAATTTGTTTTTCCCAAAGCAGCTCCTCAAAGCAGTGTTGTAGAAAGAAAAAATAGAACCCTGCAAGAGTGTGCCCGCACCATGCTGTGCGAATCAAAGCAATGATGACTCTATAATTATTAGTGTTAATTATATCAATTAGAGTTAAATTCAAGAGAACATGTGTGTTAATGTCACATTATAATGGGCTTGGGAGCATTGCATGCATGTTGTGTTAAGATTGCTTGTAATTAACGTTTAATGGCCATATGTACAAGTGCACACTAAAACAGTTCTCAGATGAACAATTAGACTATACGGATGTATCCGGATCAATGAATGGAGACCAACGGACTCAAAATCACCTCAATCTGACCTCTGTAGCTCGCACAACAAGCCCGGGAAGTTCTGACCGTACATCTGATGATCAACGGCCTAAAGCCAGCCACGTGTCGCATGATTACACACCTGCAGCCACCGCCCTCTCTCCAGCAATGTTCCATCAAGCACTCTAAGTTGTTTAATCTTTGATCATGTTTTGTTGAGTACACACTAATTGCGCAGCAATCATAGGTCTTAAATGACCTAAATTTAGAACTTAGCATAACTTCGTGTAATCCATGCATACATCAGCATACTTTGCATCTTTCATACTTTATTTTAGCTATGCATCAAATAATGTTATAATGTGCTGATTAAGTGCATTATTTGGATTGTAGGCAATAAGAAGCTCAGGAGATGGCCTAAAGCTAGATCTGAAGAAGGGAAGAAGCTAGAGCTGCAGCAGAGCTGGAGTAGAAGCCCAGGAATAAGGAGAAAGAAATAATGTAGGAAAAGGTATGCTACTCTACTAAGTAGCATTTAATGTAGGAGTTGAATTATGAAGAACATAGGATTTTTCCTAGCTCTAGGATAGCCCTAGAGACCCTCCTAAACCCTAGCCACCTTTAGATTAGGTCACCTTAGCCTAGGAAGCCTCAAAACCCTAGTTCCAACCCTTAGCTGGATGTCCAAATAAGTTATTGGATGTCCAGAACCCTTAGGCACAACCCACAGACCTAGAACCCAAGTCTGCAGTGTTATTAGACATCCAGACAAAGTGTCAGATGTCCAATTTCTACAGAATTCCAAGATAGAACCTTGAATCCACCCTGACCTCTGATTAGACATCCAGACAAGAGGTCTAGACTTCTGATTTTTGAGTATAAGTCGTTTGACGCTCTAATTAGACGTCTGGAACCCCTCTAATCCTTATTTTTGAAATCAAGATTCAATCTTGATTTCCTAAGCCCCTAAACCCAATTCTATACCTTAGGGAACCTAAATTAAGGTGCCCTAAGCCTAGTACACCACCCTAAGACCCTCCTAAGAACCTAATTAGGTTCTCACTAAGCCCAATTGACTTGGATCAAGTCAATCACACTTCACCTAGTCAATTGGACTCATAGAGTCCAATTGAGATCAGATCTCAGCTAGCACAAGTTTAATTGGACTCAGTGAGAGTCCAATTGACTCAAGCCTAACCTAATTGGGTATCTTCTCTTCCAATTAGACACACATACACTCAATTAAACTTGTAATAAGTTTAATTGCACATTCACCTTAGTATTAGGGTTTATAAACCTAATTCTAGGGGCCTACCTAAACCTAACCACCTAGACCTGTAGGACTTGACCTAGACCACCTAACCACACCCACATAGTCACACACACACACACTTATTCGCCACCTCTAGAGTTCTCTAGAGGCTTCCAAAGGTGGTGCCACCTTGAAGACTTAAAATAGTCTTCAAGGAGTCCACAACTTACCTCCTTAGAAAGTGGATTTAAGGAGACCCACTCTCTATCTCTCTAGCCACCACATAAGCCCACTTCTAGAGAATTCTATAATTCTCTAGAGAGCCACTCTGTTGGTCACCCAATAGTCTATTTAAGAGACCCCTTGGACAGGCATGCACCCCCATCTAGCCACTTAGCCAATCTAGCCTTAGCTCCATCCCATGTGCACCTCCATCCACGAGCTCTATCACCATCACCATTCCCACCTCTATGCCCAAGGCTAGAGAAAGCTCTCCACCACCTCTCCAAGGGTTGGCCTACCCACCATTGGCCTCCCCTCTTTCTCCTTCCTATCACTGCAAGCTTCACAAGCCATTGGAGATCATGTCCATTGCCCTCATTTCTCGTAGATAAGTGTTCTTCGTAGTCTAATTCCCACATTGAATTTACTTCTTAGTAGTGTAGTCACCCTCTACCTGAGTGATGCATGCGTAATCTTCCTTAGATACATGCATGCATCCATTTTTCTGCTAGCTAGAGTTCTCCTTTAATCATTCTTGTACAAGCATTCCTCGAAAGATGATTGTAATGCCAAATATTTGTGAATGAATGAAATCAACATCTTATCTATCTATATTATGATCACGAGTTTCCTAATTTAACTTCCTATTACTTGGCAACAAAACATCTGTTCTGAAAGATATAGAAGACTTTATTTGTATTTTAAACACCAGACTCCAATTTTAAGCAAGCAGCGAAAAGATCAAAAATTAATCTTGTTTTCTAAATGCCTCCTTGAGATCGACCGGGACTCATCATCTCGTAATTAAAATGCTTTGTTGAGTCATATTTTGCAACTATACTACGACATGTTTTAAATCAAATACGCGATCTACGAACCCAACAAATGGCGTCGTTGCTGGGGAGGCAACACGATTTTGATTTGTGATTTTTGTGAGCTTAATAGTGACAAATCTACTTTTGTTTTCTTTTTGATGTACAGGAAATGAAGAGTGGAATCTGCGCACACATTTGGCGCAGGTGAAGAAAAAAAATTAGGTGCACATCACTATCTTAGCTTAAGATTTCCCTTTCTGAACCCTAGGTAGATTTAAATTCTAGTTAGACTTTAATTTTTGAAAAGAAAAAGAAAAAAAATCTGCATATTTTTGTGAAAAAAAAAAACTTTGAGGTTTTAGACTGAGGGTTCCTTTTGAATCTTAGGTTAGAGTTACCATTTGAAAAAAGAAAAAGAAAAAAATCTGAAAAATTTTCCCTCCAAAAAGAAAAAATAAGTTTTGAAAATATTTGAAAAAAAATAGTTTTGAAAAAAAAATAATTTTTTTTTGTGAAAAAGCTTGATTTTTGAATTTCAAACTCTTTCAAAAGCCTTTTCACCATCTCGCAAAATTCAATTAGACTTCAACTGTGAATTAAAAATACATTTTACAAATATTTATTGAGCCATAAATTCTAAAATTTAGGAAGAAGCTTTGCTTTCAAACTCACTTTCAAATAGCACCATTCATTTGAAAAAATTTGAATCGTGGAATTTTTAAAAATTCATGAATTAAAAGGGGGTCATATTGACCCAGAATTGAAAATGTTTGAATTTCAAATAGCGATTCCAAATAGCACATGAATTAGATTTGACCAAAAATGGTGGGGTTTAAAATATTATCAAACTAGCTTTCATTTCCATATTTTTCCCAAATTTTTGAAATTTAGTTGACACTATTTCAAATTGAAAAATTGACAAGAGGTCAAAATTCCAAATCTGACCCCTCGACATTAAAAAATTCATATTTATTCAGTTGAAATAGTAAAAATTTCAAAACAATATTCTCTAGACAACTAATTGAAAAAGGAATCTACTTGTCAAATTTCAAATCAATTGGATTCAAATTTTGCCGTAGAAAATAATTTGAATTTGAACACTAGTCTACAGCACACTTAGAACTTGCATGAACCCTAGGCTCAACTTTTAGGGTTATATTCTAGAGACTACATTGGGCTAACCTAGACTTAATCAAGTCTAGTGGCTAGCCAGTGAGCCTGGTCAACTTGTGGACCACTCACCAAAAACCCCAGGTTGAAGAAAAAGGCTAAGGAAAAATTACTTAAAACACATTAATTAACCTGAATTCGTTGTCATACTACTGGGTCATCACAACCGCTTTTGCCAAACCTTAGGCAAATCTGCGAAGTAGAATCAAACGATCGTGGCTCGGGGGTATAAAGGAACCGGAGGAGAAAACCAAAGGAAGAACCTTCCCCTTAGTGCCCTCCTTTAGATTGGCTGGGTTAGCTTGAGGGGTTGGGATTACTTGCAGTTGGTTGTACGACGAATTTTTCTTCATTAATTAGAATCTTAATGAAAAATCCGGTCACTTGACCCTAAGGACCAAGTTATTGACAAGGCCTTAGCCTTGTCTGCCTTGGCTGCACCAACCCAGGGGTTGGTTGGTGTATGCAACGAAGGAGGTCACTTAGACCTCAACTGGTTAGATCTTGGGAGCCAATCCCAAGGAGGCGAAGGTGATTCATCGCATTGCCTGGACCATCGACTCACCCTTCTTCTTCTACTCTCTTAGTCGAGATGGCCAACCCTAGACCCAAACCTGGTCAGGATCCAGCAAATCAGGACCCGATGGTTCACCTGGAAGCCCGGGTCGTCGAATCAAAGGAGCGATATTGGTAGAATATCGACCGAATCTTGACAACATTGGATAGAATGCAGCATCCACCCCGTGGAGAGCAGTTACGGGATTTCTACTATTTAGCTGCATCGATTCTCACACCTCAAGTTCAGATTCCCGCAGGCGAAGATGCATTCGAGTTGAAACCCAACGTGATTAGCTTGATTCAGAATTACTTCTATGCAAACTCAAGTGAGGATCCTTTCCAGCACATAGAGGACCTAAGTCGAATCACGGAAATGGTTCGACCCAAAAATGTTGACCTGGGAATTATTCTCATGAAGCTTTTTCCATTCTCTCTCAAGGATAAAGCTTCATATTGGTTCAAGACCATTGATGAGACCACATTTGTGGGCTAATTAATACATAAATGCCTAATTATTATGATAGCATCTACATATACAAAGCATACTTTGATATGTAAATAAATTAATGTTTGCATATAGGGGCATGCATGCACTTCATGTATTATTTTAGATTATTTTAATAAATAACCCAATTTGCTTTTCTTTTATTTTATTTTTCCTACAGAATGCGAGACCGCCTCCTCACCACCTTTTCTCTCCCCGTAGTTCAGCCAGGCATCTCGCAACCTCACAACAATCCAGTGAGATTGTTGGAGATGATCCCGAGGGAAGAAATAGAATTTATGAGGCGTTTAAAAAGAGGAGGGATGCGGGGGGCCAGTCTCTCTTCCATCCTTCACCACTGTGGAGAAGGCAAACTCGGTGGCCAAAGAGCGCACTACGGATTAAAGCCAACTTTGTCGATGCCACCTACGTCCTCACCTTCATTCTCCTCTCCACGCACGACCGCGCACCACCTTCAGGCTCCTCCTCTCCTACCAGTCACCCTCGCACGTGCATGTGCACCTAAGCCTTCGCGCAACAGCACTTCCTCCAACCACACGACCACCAACATCTCTGCACGGCCACACCCTCACACGGCCACACCTCTGTGCAGCACCACCGTTGCACCACCCCCACCAGCGTCTCTCCTCACGTGCAGCATCCTTGCATGTAGGAAACTCGTGCATGCCCATGCTCACTACGTGTCCACGCCTTTGCGCACAGGCACAAAGTCAAGCCGGGCCCCCTTAAGTGTAGCCGGCCTCCATCTTCTTCTTCGTCTTCCTCTCCAATAGATCGAAGGGAACCCAACATCAACGTTGATCCCCCTCCACGCAGCCACCTCTACATGCCACCGTTCTCCACATCGTCACCTACGTTGAGATCTCATCGACCTCATGAGCTTGGCCACGCCCTCAGATATGCCAACTGTAGCCACGCCTGCTGGCGAGCCACCAACACCGCCGTCGCTCCTCTTCATCACCGGTGTCAACTCCAACCCCCATTCAGAGGGCCACCACCACCATCGGAAAGCTCTCATCGCGGTCGACCTTCCTCGAGCTCCTCGGCCTCCGCTTTTGACTCCTTTTCGCGCGAGATCAAGAGGAAGAATTCCTCTGTTTTGCATTCCAATAAAACTTGCCAAATATGCCATTGCCGAAAACACTATTGCAATATTTGGTCGATTAATCTATTTGAGTGAAATTGCATGTATGCCCTTAAGTGTTTATATTATTTCTCTCATGCACTTAACTCTTATATGTTGAGTTTGACACATGCATAAAATATCATCAAGGCACTCACATGACCTAAAGGAGAAAGCTCAATGTCTTGAAGTATAATTATGTTACATGCCCTTGCAAGTTATTTCATGGAAGGAAAATTACGTACATACCCCTGCATTCTTAAATTATCGCATGGTCCTTCTTTTCGCCTTGTTTCGCATCATATTTGAGCACAGATTGTGCACTTGATTAAACAAATACAAAGGAAAATATTTTGTAAATTTATTACTCTATTCCTCCCTGTGAACATGACCTAATCCACCGTGGTTAGTTTTCTTGATATATATTTTTATTCAGAGTTTTCCACCATGATTTACACATTACAACAGCATATTATTCTGATGAATTATTTTTGCAAGCAAAAAACTCCTAACCAAATGGCACCACTGCTGGGGAGGCAATGGATGCAATAAATTCACCTGACTTTATTTCTTATTACTCTGAATTGCGCATTTATCTGATCATTCTTTATCATTTCTGTGCGAGGAATCTGACGAAGCGATAGGCGTAGCAGAGAGACAACGTCGACCTTGAGCGACACACCTCAGAGATAATCACAGGAGCCTGTGGGCCTTGATCCTGCACGCATGGAGACGCATGGAGGACCATCTAGGAGGATTCTTCCTCTTAGACTTCTAATTTAGAATTTTAGAGTAGACTCTTTAGGATTAGCCTAGTTATTTGTTTTCTTGCCCTTATATTCTAGGGCCAGTTTGTGGTGGAGTGTCCCTGATTCATTGAATTCTAGGTTTATTTGTAGTTAGTTAGTTCTTTCAATTGTGCATCTATTTATTAAAAAAAAAAAATCCGAACTACCTGCTAGAAGATGCATATCCATAGGATGACCATCTAGGATTGCTTGAGCAGCATCTAGATTTTCTTACTGCATTGCGTACATTTTTGCATAGAAGAGTGCTGGAGCAAGGTACGAATTTCTTATCTTACTGCATCAGTTATTTGGACACGCATTGCATCTGAACATAATTAAAGAAGACCACTTAAACTGATTTGAAAGATTAATCAACTAGTCATATTGCTTCTCGAAAATAAAATAAAATATACAGGAAGTGTTTGAATAACTTGATTGAGGTTTTCAAAAGAAAAATCACTTTCCATGGTGAATGCACACTTCCTGCACTGAGCACACACTATAGGCACTGCACTAGGACTTGGACCCTTAAGGCTATAGGTGTCGATCTCTTTATCAGTGCAAACCCTCCTATCTTGCTTTGAAACAGTGGTATTAACGTTTGCCCGAGTGATTTGATGCTCTAGGGAGAGGGACACCCTTTAAAGGAATTCAAGGGTAGTTAAGAGGCACCGCTAATGCATCGCCTCAAAGGAAGGGTTTACCCTACTTGCATCCCTTGGTTCCATCCTTGGAGTACCTTTTTACTTGAGCATCTGAGAATATCATTGCAGCAATGCATATGTCTTTAGGGCACTAGAAGGTCAATTTAGGGTGCGTAATTATTTGACAACTTGATTGATCACCCAAAAAGGACTAAAAGTAACCTCAACCTTCTTAACAGTCATTGACTAGAAATTTCAAGTGCCTCATTTCTCTTATACCACTTACGTGGGAATGAAGAAAAATTGCCTTGAATATATTTGGCCAAGCTGAAAAGTTGGAAGAGGCCTTAAAGAACTTTAAATTAACAAAAGACCTCTTGCCTTGTGTTTGCTTGGTGTATGCTTGGTAGGTGCTCTCTTAGAAGTAGTCTTCTCTTCAACCCTGAGCCTGAGAGAATTATAAGGAAAGATAACCAAGAAAGAAGAAAAATGGTTGAAGAAAAACCTAAAGAAGAGATTAGGGTTGGTGAAAATTAGAGAACCTTGAGAGATTATTTCCTCCCTACAACCCACCAAGTCCTACCTATCCGAAGACCTGGAGTGGATAACCCATATGAAATCAAGAGTAGCACCATATCTTTGCTCCCATCTTTTTATGGTACTACTAGGGAGGATCCCTACAGGAATCTTGAGGAATTCACCGAGGTTTGTTCCACGGTGAAGCTCCAAGGCCTTACTGATGAAGCCCTGATGAGGACTCTATTTCCATTCTCCCTAAAGGATAAGGCCAAGCACTGGTATCATACCCTTGATGCAAGGGTAAATGATTGGGCCACCCTTAAGGGAGAATTCTTGAAAAAGTATTTTCCTATGAGTAAGATCAACTATTACAGAAGGGAGATTATGGGTTTTACTTAACAAGAAGGGGAAAATTTTCATGAGACTTGGGAGTGCTTTAATGACCTTCTGAGGTTATGCCTCCACCATCAGGTGCCAAGATGGCAGTTGGTCGAAAGGTTCTATAACTGATTATCTAAAAGTCATAGGCAAACCATCGATGCAACCTGCGTAGGAACCTTCATGACCAAAACTGAGGATAAAGCTTGGGCATTATTTGAAACATTAAGTGATAATTCCATACATATGTCTTCTGCCTATCAAGAAAGAAAACCATCAATTTTGGAGAGGAAGATAGAGGCCCATGAAGCTGGGGCTACTCTGGATTTGGCTTATCAGATTCAATTGTTGAACAAAAACTTTGATAGGCTTTTAGCAAACCCCAGCATGAACCCGCAAGCAGCCTCTATCTTTCAGGCTTCAAGTGAATGCTTCATTTGCCAAAGCACAACTCACACCACTGTAGAGTGCCACCAAACAAATCAATTTCCTGAGTTGATTCAGGCTGACCTAAATTAGGCCCAAGGTTTCCTTCCACCTCCTCATAATAACCCATATTCTAATACCTATAATCCAGGTTGGCGGAACCATCCAAACTTCTCATGGACGCAAGGTGATGCTTCTAACTCAGGGAATATAAGACCCCTACCTCCCCAACCCATATACCAGCCATCCTATGAAAAACCTCCTCAGCATAAGCATTCTAAGATGGAGGAACTTAAAGCCATGATGAAAGTGATGCAAGAGCATCAGAATATGGTCATCCAATCTTAGAATAAGATGATTACTGATATGCAATCCCAAATTGGTCATCTTACTGAGGCAGTTAGGCAGCGTGATCCGGGGAAGTTGCCTAGCTCTTCTGAGGAGAACCCAAAGGGCAAGGGGGTCATATTCAGGGAGCACGCCCAAGCTGTGACCGTGCTGAGGAGTGGAAAGAAAATCAAAAGCCTGATAACACTCCAACGATCACGTCTCAGGATTCCTCTCCTACACCCAACACGACTTCCATCTCCACCGAGGAGGAGCCACACTACTCTCCCTCACTTGAAATCACCCACCTTGAGGATGTTGTCATTCCACCACCCCTTTCTCGCCATGACGACCCCTATACCTTGAAGCCGAGGGTGCCCTATCCAGAATGCCTATTTGCTCCTAGGGAATCTTTTGTTGACTCGTCTAGAGCCAAGGATAGGACGGTTGAAATTATGGACACTTTTAGGCAAGTCCATATCAACTTGCCTCTATTGGAAGCTATCAAACAGATCCCATCCTATGCCAAGTTTCTAAAGAACCTGTGCACTCAGAAGCGCCAATCTAGGAGACAGGTCCAAGCTAAGGTCATCTTGCCTGACCATGTTAGCTCAGTTCTCCAACATGGAACACCCCCCAAAATGAAAGACCTAGGGGCTTCGTATATTTCAGTGGTTATAGGTAACCAACACATTGACGAGGCTCTACTCAATCTAGGTGCAGGGCTGAACATTTTACCGAGCTCTGTCTATTATCTTTTGGGAGGAGGTGAGTTAAAGCCTAGTCCAGTCATCCTCCAGGTCGCAAACAGATCACTTAAGACACCATTGGGATTACTGGAAGATGTCCTGGTGAGAGTGGAGGACTTCTTCTTCACTGTTGACTTTCTTGTGCTAGATACTGACCCATCGAATAAGCCCACTAAGCTGTCCATTATTCTAGGATGCCCCTTCCTGGCCACAGCCAACGCCTCTATCAATTGTAGATCAGGGGCACTTAAAATGGGCTTTGGGAACAAGAAGATCAGGTTGAATGTTTTTGATACTTACAAGCAATCTGGATTTGATGATTATTCTCAGATTAAGGTTGTTGATGAAATAATTGAGGAGACTACTCCAGCACTCCTATGTAGAGATCCCCTTCAAAAGGTCATATCTAAGGACCATCCTCCGATTATTAAAGAAACTGAAGGAGGAATACCCAAATTAGAAGAGTTGCTGGGGATACACATAGAGTCTCTGTCCCCACCTTGGATTGTGAAGGTAGATTCGCTACTTGAGGCGGGGACATCTCAACTTAAACCCTCAATCGAAAAGGCTCCTGAGTTGGAGCTGAAACCCCTCTCGAGCACATTGAAGTATGCTTTCCTCAGCCCTAATGACACGCTCCCCATTATTATCTCATCTGCATTATCTGAATCGCAGGAGGGAGCTTAGCTTTAGTGTTTACAAAGGCATAAGGAAGCAATTGCCTGGTCAATTGCTGATATTAAGGGTGTTGACCCCTCCCTTTGCATGCATCATATATACATGGACGAGTCCATGAAACCCTTCCGAGACATGCAGAGAAGGCTCAACCCCAATATGTGAGAGGTTGTTAAAAAGAAGATTCTGAAATGGCTGGATGCAGGGATTATCTATCCCATTTCAGATAGTAAATGGGTCAGTCCTATTCATGTGGTACCCAAAAGGGCAAGAATCATTGTGGAAGAGAATGACCAAGGAGAGTTGGTAACCACTAGACCCTAAACTGGTTGGAGGGTCTGCATTGATTACCGTCGTTTAAACACAACTACCTAAAAAGATCATTTCCCCTTACCGTTTATCGATCAGCTTTTGGAACGATTGGCGAGGAACAAGTACTTCTTTTTCCTTGACGGGTACTTTGGGTATAATCAGATAGTCGCCTTTCTTGGTGATCAAGAGCGTACTACCTTCACAAGTCCATATGGTACATTTGCGTTCCGTCGAATGCCATTTGGGTTATGTAATGCTCCTGCCACTTTCCAATGATGTATGATGGATATCTTTTATGATATGATCGATGAGTTTGTTGAGATTTTCATGGATGACTTCATTTATGGCTTGTCGTTTGACCTATGCCTTTCGCACCTTGATAAAGTCTTAACTCGTTGCAAAGAGGCAAAGCTGGTGCTTAGTTGGGAGAAAAGCCACTTTGTGGTCCTGATGGGTGAAAAATAATAGAAGTAATCATAAGATTTCTTCTTTTCTTATTTCAAAACTTTAGAGATCCAGACAAATGTGAAGTGATAATAGCCTGGGTAACGGATCCAAGTGAAAATAACCAACTTACATTTGCAGTTTGTACTTATCCCTTAGTAAATATTTCTATCAGGATAGGCAACTACTTCCCTCAGGGATAAAGTAGAAAATAATCTGTAAATTGACCCCGGCTTTTTGGCTTAGGTAGGAGAAACTAAGTTTAATGGATACGTATTTGGTGGCACACACTCATCTGGTGCTACATGTAATCTAGTACTACAGACTCTCGATCTCTAGACTATTAAACAAGTCAACTCGGAGAGAGGCTAAACAACTGTGCTCTCTTGATGTTCCTTGGCGCTCACTCTTTTCTTTCTTTTCTTTCTGAGATCACAAATCTTGCTAGATTTAATAAGTGTACTTACTGTTTGGTGGCCTCACATGGCATTCACACTTCAATTAAAGTCCTCATGACTCTACAACTAAGTTGGAGTCCTCAGCCAATATTCGGGCGATCAGAAACACTAAAAGGTAGGTATGGGTCATATTTGGTGGATCGTGATGGGTGTTTTTGATGCCTCAGAACAACGTCACGAAGATAAAATTATAAACTTGGACTCTTTTCTTTTTATTTTCTTTCTCTTTTTTCCTCTTCTTCTCTTTTTTTTTCTTTTTCTTTCTTCATAAATCAACATAACACGACGCAGACTTTTATTTATGAGGCATTATTAGGGATGATGATGGTCAAGAGGATATTGTGTGGCTTATTTGGTGGAAATGCCTACTCTTGACACTGAGAAGGAATGGATAGGACAAGCGTATTTCTAACCTTTGACACTATTACCCTCCTTCAGTCGAGGACTCTATGAAGGATGGTCGTAACCATCCACCATAGTCATAGCTTTATTAAGACTCAATCTCTATGTATCTGCCTTATTTGGTGACTCTCAGGAATTCACACAAAGTACGCACACAGGAACAAAGAGTGAAAACTATGACTAACTATGAAGTATCATCATCTAATTGTCCAAAACTTAAGAGTCTTTGTACTAGACTTAGCACACCAGTAATCTCTCTACTTTCTTCTCACAAATATGAGGTGAATCTACTAGAAGATAGTATGCTTGACTCCCTATTAACTTTCCAAGGGTTCAGTAGACTAAAAATGCTTATTGATTTTCTTTAAAGATCCATTACCCAGTCTATGTGCAAGTGAAGTAAATGTACAGGATTTTAAACTTAAGAAATAATTCAAGAAGAAAAATCTTTAATGACACCTCTATGACAAAGATATTTTGCTAGGGACTAACCCATTTAGCTCAAGAAAAGAATTTTTTTTTTATATGCTAACCTAAATGCATGAACACCTCCTAAAATGCAAAATGCACCCCCCCATGCCTAAATCCTACAATGTCCTCATTGTAAAATTAAAATAGGGGGGAAAGGAAGGAAATCACCTGATGATGGTGTTATTCAGAATGCCGGGTTGCCTCCCAACAAGCGCTGCATTTTTTGTCAGCAGCCAGACTTATAAGGAACCTGTAAGTCTGGTTCCAGATAGAAAAAGTTAGGCCCTAAAAATATGCGTAACAGTGCAAGCCTAGAAAACAGATAGCCACGGATGTTGGCGAGCTGATGATGCAACATAATCCCAAATTCTCGCCAGAAGATATGAAAGCAGAAAACTTCATTAGCTACCTGGGGAGGTCTAGGAATAACAAAAGGAATATGAAAAGGGACCTCTCGAAACGGAAGAAGTGAAGGATAACAAGGATCCTCCAAAGCAGGATGGGTTTTAAAAGATATAAACATTATTATTTCAAACCCTTGAATGACGAGACTAAAAGTACAAGCATCAATCCACACTTGCCATTCTACCCGAGGATGTACTGGCCTGATATGTTCTCCAGAAAGAATGTACATGAGCAGAGATCTGAGCCAAGGATCAGTTAGGGAGTGTAAGGGTTGTTTGTAGTGTTGGAAGGTAATGATTAAGTTCAATGAGGGCTTAGTCGGTGTCAGGTCCAATTCCAACAATGATTCCGATTGTGTATTCTCCCTAACAATTGTAGAAAAATTCACGTCACCCTGCCTAGCAGTAATGATCGGAGTCATATTTTCACCTTCCAGTATATATGAATCAATGGTGGACTCCAAATTATATTCCTTTGATGGCAGGGTTGAAATAATAGAATCATTATCATTAATCTCATCCCCGAATTCTTTTGGTTCACTCAAATTTTTGTCGGGGTGTATATGTGATTCATTAGTAAAGAAAGGAGTTGCTTCAGTATCATCAATTATTTCTGACGGAGGATCCATGTTAATGTTTTGGAGTAAGCCTATATCACACAATTCTTTGTTCTTCTCGGGGCATAAATCCTTAATTGACGTGTTTTATCCCCGAGAGTCTCCCCTAGGCTTCTCAGTATTGTGTTTGTCCTCTAATATCAACTCTTGGTTTGATGGAGGATGACTCCCAAAAGAAGGGAGGAATCCGGATTTCACCATATTATTTAGATCCTCTAGGGGTAAATCCTCAAATAATAAATAATCTCCCTATGATTCACTCCAGATTTTTAGTCCGGGCTCCTCCATTGGGGCATCCTCGTCCTCTGAAATAGACTCTTTATATCTTCCCTTGGGGTCACCTTCATTGGGTGCATTTAAATCCTTAGGATGCTGAATGTTTGGTGTTGATTCCCTAAGTGGAGGTTCCACCAGATAATTAGTAGGGGAAGTGATAGGAACAATACAACTTTGACCCAGGTTATCAGGGGTAAGGAAAATACTATCATTAGGATCAAG
The DNA here is from genome assembly GCA_037157565.1 of Thalassia testudinum. Taxonomy (NCBI): domain Eukaryota; kingdom Viridiplantae; phylum Streptophyta; class Magnoliopsida; order Alismatales; family Hydrocharitaceae; genus Thalassia; species Thalassia testudinum. The sequence goes on along the minus strand of JAZHRO010000025.1, from coordinate 52,068,172 downwards.
GTCCTCAAGAGGTACCATCTTCCCTTTCTGTTGACTCCAATATAGCTCGGGTGGGTAATCACTAGGATCGTTCTCCTCTAGTGGCCATGTCTCATTGGGAGAGTCTAAGTGATAGCTACGTAAAATGGGATCCCTATTTTCATTGGTGTCCTCAGAATTATTTTCATGATCACGGTCGTATGAGTAGGAATCAGAATTATTGGGAAGAGCGTAGCTAAGCTGTCTAATTTCATTGTTCGAATGTTGACTATTCCTCAACATCTCTCCCATAGATTCCATCATTTCCTTTTGTTGTTTTTGCATTGCTATCATAAAAAGAGAGGGGCTAATACTACCAGATTGGAGAGGATAGTCAATCTGAGGCTTTGGTTGCCTAGGGGTATCGGTCCAACCTTGATACGAAAAATGATGAAGGGTGGGAGGGTTGGGTGTTTGCATAGTAGTAGGGATTCCAGGGTTGGAAAATCCTGCTCCTAAGCTATACTCAACAGTGGGATAAGAATAAGAATGATCCCATGAATTGTCAATGTACCCATCAAAGGATGGATACACTCGGGGCATGGGATCCTGATTAAAATGATAGGAGTAAGGATAGTCCATTTCTTTCAATTAAACAGGTTAAACTCTCTTAGGATTTAAAAGAATTCAGAACACAAGTAGAAACTTCCTAGAGAGTTCTATCGCTATCAAAACAAATGTAAATCCAGTGGGATCTATTTTTAGTAGATTGTAGGTCTTAGAATTAAATGTTCAGTTGGTGGCCAAACAAGTTTTGCAAGAATTACGCTTCCTAGGCCGACCTTCATTAGTTCTTATAACCTACTCGCAAAGGATGGAAGTCTCAAATCGAGCCCACGCATGAGGAACCGAAGTAACTTGGTGGATAGGCTTGTTGATTTCCGACTAACTTCCCTTGTGGTGCAAAGAGGAGAGGTAGAAATTTATCTAGTGACCTTATGCGTGAGGTGCACCATGTCTCAGGTGTGCAATCATACGTTCGTGTTTTGAGGTTTGAAATCTCGCAAACAAGATACTTTTGCACATAATTTTAAGTCACAGACTTTAAGATCCAACCTCTTAACAATCCCAATTTTTAAAGTGACCACTAAATTAATTTGATTCAAGCACTTTAGTGGTCTTAGATTTAGGTTCAATGCATATGCACGATAGGTAATTGATGCTCAAGAAAAAGACGTACCTTACTCCAGCTTTCTTCAATGCAGGATGCTTTCAGTGCGAAAAGAAAAGCTAGATGCTGCTTATTCAATCCTAGATGGTTGTCCTATAAATATGCAGCTTCGAGTAGGCAGTTCGAATATATATATTTTTTTAATAATAATAAGCAAACAAACCTAATCTAACTAACTAACCAACATGCAGTTCAAACAATTCAAATAATCGGATAATCTAAAAAAATGGGAACATGCTCTCAAAAATACACTCCCGCATACAAGAGTGATAAGAAATAAAGAGACACTAGGAACACGTTCCCAAAAATACCCGACAAAGGTCCAAAAGACAAAAATTAAGTTCTAATGTCTATTTAAACTAAATCTAAACTAAGATCTAATGACTAAATCAGAAAAAGGCTCCTCTGTAAGCCTACGTGCATCTGTTGCTAGCCTCCAGGTGGCATCAAGGTCCACCAAAAAAATCATCTCCGCTGCGTGTGCCCATCGCGTTTGTTGCATTTTTTGCATAGAAGAATATCCACAGTTAGTAATTCAGAAAAGCTTTCAAAATAGCATAAAAATAACATAAAATTCCTGAAAAAATTAATAGGTGTGTTTCCTCCCCAGCAACAGTGCCATTTGAAAGAGCGATCTTCGTTTTCGTTGAAAACTTTAACATAAAATGATGTGTCGTTGTATGTAATCGCGTGGTAGAAAATCACTTTTCAAAACATTTTAATTCTCAAAACTAACCACGAAGAGTTAGGTCATCTCCACAGGGAGGAATTAGCCTATTTAAACTAGTGCGTTGTGCTTCGTTTATTCAGGAATCTTAATGTGTATGCATACTAACTGATGCACATGTTTTCAACATGATTTCTTGCTTCAAATAATTAATCAAGAATACAGGTGTGCCTTTGCAAAATCACCGCTATATAATATCATGTAAAATAATGATCTTGATACTAGTAAACACTGTAAATACTAATTTTTAGAATATAGCTTGTTCACCATAATATATGTGACATGCATTAAATCATCATGAGAGATATTCATATGCAAGTAATTTTGATGAAGTAGAAGGATGGCTATGCAAATTCACCTTAATAATTTAATTCTTTAAATAAATGAATAGTGTTCCCCCGCAATGGCATGGATGGTAATTTTTAATTGGAGGAGAAACTGAGGATTTCTCCTCTCTCCTCCTCACGTGAATGGTCGTGCGTGGATGGCTGCGAGAGTCGATGGAATGGTGCACCTCGACGAGTGCTTCGCGATAGGGGTGACACGGCAGCTGGAGGTGGTCGGTGGCATCCGAATGGAGGACGAAATCGCCGGCGACAATGAAGCCCACACGAGCTACTGTGGCTGTGTGTGCGGGCCTCACGTGGCTGCGTGTGTGGGCCACGCGTGGCTGCACGCGCGGGAGTGCTGCGGGAGGTGCTCGACGTCGAGAACGGAGACTGGAGGGGGCCGCACAGCATGGGGCAGGCCGGTGGCTGATGGGCTCTTCTTTGTTGGCTGACGGAGAAGATGACGAAGAGGAGGAGAACGTGCACGATCTGCAAGATGACAAAGAGGAGGAGAATGCGTGCAGTCTGCACACATGCGCACAAGGGCGCGTGGGAAGTGCTTGTGTACGAGCGGTGGCAGGCGCCTGTAAGCGCTGTGCGCGCGTGTGGCCGCATTGCTACTGGCGTCGTGAGGGCACTACGCGGTGAGGGCATCTACTACTGTGGCTGCATGCGGGCACGGTGATAGGGCTGCAGCATGCAGTGAGGTGCTTTGCGGTGGTGGCTGTACGCTGTCACCGTGTGACCATCAAGATGACGAAGGTGGGAGGCAGATGTGTAGAGTTCACGATGTATGCCAATTCCACAGTGTATGCCCTCTCTACTGTGGGGAAGGTGGAGATGATGTGGGAGGGAATACCCGTAGGGGGAAAGGAAGGCGGCTAGATCTGCTCTTTTATCTCCTCCCCCCCATCTGCTCTTCCTCCCCGATGCAAGTATAGGGATTTTCAAATGCCTTACTAAAATTGGTCGACGGCTGTTTTGGGTTTGTTGAGGCCGGTCGGAGGTTGAGAGATCCCCGTGTGGGGAGAATTTCTTTTCACCACCCTTTTCTTTGCAAAATTATTCCCATAATAATGAAACATAAAATAATTACATAATAAGTTATAGAATGCAATAGAATAGATGTAAACTTAAGTAGTGATGCATGCAATCATTTTATGACCTAATGTAGTTATTAACAAACATAAAATGTAAGAATAAAGCTAACTTAAGCGTAACAATAGTCCATTAAAATGGACTCATCAATGGGAACACCATCATGAGCCATAACTAGCTCATTTTGACTGAATTAAGTCAATAAATGCTCCTACATACCAAAGAGTCATAAGTCATTGCAAAATCATTCTAAGGGAAAAATAAGAAACTAGGGTTAAAACTATAATTTTACCAGCTTATCATGAATGCAGTACAACCAAGGGTTTTTTTAGGCATTGAATGAAGGTCAATTGGTCTTAAAAAGATAACAAGTGGGTTAGAACATTCAGAAAAGGGTTTGCACATGTTTTGAGAATTAAATGACTTTTGAAATCCTAAAAACAGACCTGCTAAATTAACTGAGGTTCTGATCAGGATAAAATCTACTTAAACCCTCTAAAATTCATATAAAAATATTATCTAGGGTTTATAACCTTCAATTTGACCATCAGAACCCATTTTGACCCAAAATAGAATCACAGACAGACATTTGCCCTAATTTAGATTTTTGCATAAATTACCTAGACAAACATGGTCAAAACCAAAATCCAACTTCACCATTGGATTCCTTAGGTCCAGATTAGGTTTGTACCAAAATTTCAACCTAAGATGAGTTTGTCTTGACCTAGTTTGCAAATTGGTTTTTTCTAATTACATTTCTGCCCTTAACTTTCAAAATCCTTTCAAATAGGCCCCTAACTTTATCATCATTCTCACAAACAGGTCCCTGTCACCATTAAACCTATTCCTACTTGCTACGACGACCTTAAAAAGGAAAGAACTCCCTGATTTCTTCACGAATCCCTTTCAAATTTAAAAGGGAAGTTCGTCAAGAAATTCCCTTCCTTCTGGACCCAATCCTAAGCCCAAAAACCTACCCAATCTCTCATGTGAACGCATGAGAGATTTGGGTATGAAGGAATTCCCAAACTCTGATGAGCTTTCCAAGCTTGGGAAGCTTGCTTCCTAAGCTCTAACCACCCACCTGAGGTGTATAAAAACACCCCCTACTCATACCGAATCCCTCAAGCTTGAATTTGACCTGAGAATCCCACAAATTCCTCTCTCCTCCTCCGGCCAATTTGCTCTTCAAGCTCCGGTGACTCTCCCTGCCTTCCCTCATCGTCTGACCACATACCAGTGGTAGAATTTTCCTCCTTACCTTCTTCCGCATTGCGCAGCACCCGCGGCTCTCCTACCCCCCTTCATCCTCGCCGACCACTTCTTGTTAGAGCAGCTTCGTCTTCGACGCCGGCCACACCTCAACCGGCGCCAACCCCTTCGTCTGCCTCCCCTCCTAAACAACTCCTCGACTTCGACTCTTCATTTTCAGATCCTCGCCACTTCGTTTCGACCGCCGACTCGCCCCGTCGTCCTCCGTCTTCCACCTCGCCGGTGTACCTTTGGCGAGCTCGCACAGCCACTACACTCCACCAATCCAGCCACTGTTCATCCCTACACCTCCACCGTGTTCCAGAGATCAGAAGCCCTCTAGTCTTCAAGACTATTAGCCTCCCCATAGATCCACCGAACACCGCACTTTTGCACTTCACCTTTCGTCACAGTTCGGCCACCTTACGCACTCTCACACCTCATGAACACTGCCGTTCAATTCCTCATCTCACAGCGAAGCTCATTAACTATTTTAACTGGCGCTCTTAGACCATTTTCATGCTTTCAGGTTCCCAGGTCTCCACCGCCATTACTAAAGCTTCAAGTGAAGCTCGAAGCTCGCTTCAAGCATCTGCTGACCCCAGGCAAAGTCCCAGGCACTACGGAGCACTTCTAGGATCACAACCTAGGAGCCAATTAGGCTCTTTGACTGAGTCTTTGGCCACAATCACGCGAAGAAGCCACTGCAGTCACACAGAGAGAAAGGCGGTGGGATTTAGTCCCACATCGTGGACTGAAGAGCGCCCGCCAATGCATAAATTGAATTTGTGCTATATGCTTATTGCCTCAGCATGCATAGGGGGTGATGTCCCCGCACACCCCCCTCACGCACCTCATTCGCGACCTCTCCCCCGTGGACCTAGTGTGCCCATAACCCGCCAAACCCTAAGCACTCCTCGGTTGCGACCCACGTTCGCATCCCTAGTCCCGGGTAAGCTCTAGGTCTGATTACCCGTATACTTGGTACTGTTGAAGGCTCTGGGAGAGTGTGACCCAGAGAGAGAAAGAGAGCTTGCATGGGGGTAAGGGGGTTTTGCTGCAAAGGAAATTGGCTGACACTTAGCCAATTCAAGAAGTCCCCCACTGTGTGTGAAGAAGTTGAGCAGAAGAAGAAAAGAAGAAGAAGAGAAGAGGGAGTTGCGGCAGAGAAAGAAAGAAAGAAGAAAAGCAGAGAAAGAAGAACATCAGAAGGGAAAGGAAGAGAAGGGCATTGTAGCATCAGATGTTTAAGTTGTCTAATCCCATTTTCAGACATCTGATTTGAATTTCTAAAACTATAATTAACTCCATTGATATTGTGCTTCTACTTGCTATTACTGTATAAGGGTAATTGGTGATTTAAATCACCATTTTACCCTCCTCATTTTGCACATTGATAATTGATTTCTTATATCATTTTGCCTTAAGCTTTTACTTATATATTGTGCTCATTTTCATTATAAATTGTGATCTTGAGCTTTAAATTCCATATTGCTCCTTGTGTTCGTCTTCAGAACTTTTTCGAGTAATAAAATTTATTTGTTTAAGTGCTATTTGGCTATATACAACATGACAATCTTAAACACCGATTTAGCGCAAAGAACATTTTGGTACCGTTGCCGAGGAGCAATGGGCAATTTAGAACTCTTGATTGCAATTCTTGATTTAGATTCTAACTTGCATATCTCTTTCGCTGTGATTGTTTCAGGAGAGATACATTCAAGGAAGATCAGCCGCACAGTAAACACGCCAGGGGCAGCAGGTAAGTTCTAATCACTCTCTCTTAATCCCCTTATTCTGAAAAGGATAAAAGGAAAAAAATCAATTAGGCCTACTTGCATTCTTTCCATAGATAATTCATCAAGTTGCTTGAGTTGATACATTTTATTTGGACAACAAATCCTGATTTGTGCACCCACTTAAAGCTTAAGGCATCTAGGGCTATCACATTCTTGTCAGAGCCCTAGGTACTACATTTGGACAAATTAAAGTGGACCAAATTAGAGCCAATTAAGGATTCCAATTTAGGATTTTTAGAGACACACTTGCTTAATCAAGAAATCATCTTCCCAAACAATGTGTGCCTAAACCTTGATTGAACTGATGTATTCAAGCAAAACCCTAAAATCAAGCTCTTAAAGTCATTTAAACACTAAAAGAGAGACCTAATGTTTCAAGGACAACTCAGGTGAAGTTGACCCACCTTGTTTGGGTCAACCAATCTTCAAAGTAGGTCACTTTTGCACTCAACACATCTTAAAGTTCAAGTGAAATTCTAAGCACCCTTGCTCTTAATTAAAACTGGTAGACTTAAGAGGTCAAGTCCCCATTCTGATCTACCTGGAACATCAGTGACAAGAGAGGTCTGGTGGGGAAAACCCTGTAACTCGTGGGGATGCTCTACCATGTAGGGGTCTTTGCAGGACTCTCCCTCTTTGGCTACCTAGGTAATTCTCAAGTGGACGACTTTCTGACTAAGGGATATCATTCGCTCCAAACCTCTATAGTCATCCAAAATTTTTTGGGTGTCTTGATTAGGTCCATCACATTCTACATCTCATCCACTCCATCGGTGCATGTTTGGGAGGAGGTCTCTAAGACCATCCTTGAGGCCTCCTTTAGTCACTCATTCATGTCGAGGCCAAGCCTCGACCTCCTTATTTGTGAAACAACCCAATCCAATTGATATCTCTTTCGATTCCTCTGAACCTGATTTTCTTTCATCCATCATCATGGCACAACCCATAGAAGAAAATAATCTTGAAAATCAACTTCAACGCCTTAATGATCTATTCCAAGCCTTTGTGAACCCACCATAGCGTCCAATGATGCGAGATCACTACAATCCCGCTACTGTAGCAATCGAACCTCGAGTACAAATCCCTGCTGGAGGTCCTAACACTGAACTCAAGCCCAACATGATTCATGCCATTCCCAAATTCCATAGGCATAATTCTGAAGATCCTTTCCAGCATATCAAACAACTCAAGCATTTGGCCTAGACCTTCGGGTCAGAAGCTCAAAATCAAGATATTCTATTCATGAAAATGTTCTCCTTCTCTCTCATGGATAAAGTTGCTCACTGGTACCAAACCCAAATGCGTCCAATCAACACCCGGGCGAAACTTCAATCCGAGTTTCTGAGAAAGTTCTTTCCTGTTGATCGGACAAATGCTTTACAGCACCAGATCACACATTTCACACAACAAATAGGAGAACCACTTCACGAAGCATGGGATCATTTACTAGATCTCATGCGAAAGTGCTCCCATCACGGAGTTCCTAAATGGGAACAAGTCGAGTCCATTTACCAGGGACTCCGTGAGGATATTAGATTATTTGTCAATATGACCTGTGGAGGAAACATCATGGGTCAACATGAATGCACCGTGTGGGAGATTCTCGAGAATATGTGCAAGAACTCCATCAATAATAATCCATGGGCATGTTCAACTGGATGAATGCCCGTGCATTGATGAATCCAAAGGGAGCACATGAGATGCAGGGCCTATCCTCTTCCGTCGACTTGGAACTAATGGCTAGTCATCTGGACAAGGTCTCTATTATTGAGAAGAAGGTGGATGAGCTAACTTGACATTTGCAATGAGCCACCTCTGCGCAAAACCCGTTCACACAACCACCCTCTGGCCGGGAGGTCGTGCACAACATCTTTCACCGACCTTCTCAGGGGATGGACCCCTATCCACCCCCATCTGATTCTGGCTACAGAGGAAACTCTAGATCCACCTACTCTAGTTGGGGGAACTCTAAGCCTTCATATTTTGATTTTCCCAAGGTTCCTCAGACCTGCGAGGACCTCAATGCCATTCAAAATGATCCATTCTCAAACACCTACAACCCTGGATGGCGTAATCATCCCAACTTCACGTGGTCAGGCAATAATCAAAATCAGAGACCTTAATATCTGCCCCGACCACAAGCTCCTTGTCCATATCAGTCGCCTCAACCTCGGCCTAACCCAACTTATCAATCTGGGTCGACTCAGACAGATCAAATGACTCTTATCCTTCAGGCTATGGCTGACATTCAGAAGACAAATGCAGCTATGCAAAAATAGCACAAATGCGAGATCACAGAGGTTCGCAATCAACTTGCCCAAATGGCAAATCCTCGCCAACCTAGTGCACTTTCTTCACAACCTCTGCCTAATCCGAATAATGTGTTGAACTAGAGGTGCGTTATGAACCCAATTCTGAGCCAAGCTCACTTTGTTTATCAGGCCCCTTCTACTCCATCACCCGACGGGATGGAGGCTTCAACATCATATACGGGTTACCAGCAACATGCACCTCTTCTACCCACTCCAAACCAAAACTAGGCAGGATTAAATTTGGTTACTACCCGCACTGGCAAACAACACAGGACCCACCTTATCCAAGCCAAACCAAGCCCAGTAATACAAACCCTAACCCAAGGATAGTCATCCAGGACACCTCTATCCCAGATCAAGAACCTGAACCCATTCTAGAGGAACCATCTAAAGTTCCATTTCCTGAGGCCTTGACCAAGGGAAAAAGGATAACCAAAACCGTGGCACCTGAGGAGGACCTGGTTAAGCTCTTTGAGCAGGTCCATATAAACATCCCCATGATGGATGCGATACGCCACGTACCGGCTTACACATGATTTTTGAAAAACATATGTACACCAAAGCGTAAACCGCGAACCAAAGATGGGAATCTGATTGTAATGTCAGAGCAAGCCAGCTTTGTCATTTTGAGAAAACTCCTGCCTAAGGCTAAAGACCCAGGCACCCCTTTGATCTCCTATGAAATCAGTGATATATGATTTGACCGAGCTTTATTATACTTAGGAGCCTCCATAAATTTGATACACACATCCCTACTAGACTACTTTGAGGAATCTGAGCTTAAACTGACTGAAATGACTTTACAACTAGTAGACCGATCAATTAAGTCACCAAAAGGAATTCTCGAGGATGTCATAGTTAGGGTGCATGATTTCTATTTCCCAGTGGATTTCATCATTTTAGACATGGATGCTCCTAAGAATGTGAAGAATGCATCGATCATACTAGGAAAACCCTTTCTGGCCACTGCAAGGGCTAATATCAATTGTGAGGAGGGCCAAATTGAATTGAAATTTGGGAGCAAGACACTAAAGATTGACATTTTTAAGGCCCAACAAGGAATTAATTGTGGAGTCATAGAACAAATTTGCGATATTGAAGCAGTGGTTGACGACTTCATCAAGAACCCGACTATTTTTTATCAACCACAAGAAGATCAAAACCCACAATTAGAGGAGCCCGAACTCAACATAGACACACCCATAGCTCCTTCTTTGCTCTTGACATCCATCTTGAATTACCCACTGCTGCTAAAAACCTAGTTTTGGAATTAAAGCCTCTTCCCGATCGTCTCAAATACGTCTTTTTAGGTTCCAATCAGACATTTCCTGTGATTATCAACTCCTGACTCACACCTGATCAGGAAACATGACTGATTTCTGCTCTCCAGCAACATCGAAGAGCCATTGGATGGACTCTCGATGATCTCATTAGTATCAGCCCCTCATACTACACACACCACATCTACACTAAAGAGGGCTCACGACCATCCCGTGAAATGCAGAGATGCCTGAATTCCAATATGCAGGATGTCGTGAAAAAGGAGATTATCAAGTGGTTAGATGCAGGGATCATCTACTCAATCTCTGAGTCGGTTGGTGAGTCCAATCCAGGTTGTGCCCAAAAAGGCAGGGCTCACCGTCATCACGACTGAAACTGGAGAAGCCATATCGACCCGTATAGCAAACTCGTGGAGAGTCTACATTGATTATAAAAGACTCAATTCCTCCACGAAGAAGGATCATTTCCCACTGCCGTTCATTGATCAGATTCTCAAGAAACTAGCGAGAAATTGATTCTTCTGCTTTCTAGACAGGTACTCTGGTTACAACCAGGTCGCAATCCATCCCAAGGACCAAGAAAAGACCACTTTCACCTGCCCCTTTGGAACTTACACATTCCGAAGGATGCCGCTTGGTCTCTGCAATGCACCCGCTACTTTTCAGTGGTGCATGCTTATCATATTCTCAGATAGGGTAGGTGAGTACCTAAAGTCTTCATGGACGACTTCTCGATATTTGGTGAATCATTTGACGATTGCCTCCTACATTTAGTCCAGATCCTTAGGCGATGCATGGATGTGAACTTGGTTCTTTCCTGGGAATAGTCCTGGGACATCTTATCTCTAAAAAGGGCATCCAGGTTGATCGAGCCAAGGTAAATTTGATTTCCAAACTCCTTACGCCTAGCTCAATCAAAGACATCCGATCCTTCCTAGGGCATGTCAGCTTTTACTGTTGATTCATTCCCAATTTCTTGAAAATCGCACGCCCCCTGACTAATCTGATATCTAAGGATGTCCCTTTTGAAATCACCAAGGAGTGCACTCAGGCATTTGAGATCCTGCATGATCGAGTTACCCAAGCACCTATCCTGCAGCCGCCTGATTGGTCTCAACCCTTTGAGATCATGTGCGATGCATCTGATTACGTTGTAGGTGCGATACTCCAGCAAAAAATAGATGGGAAAACTGTGGTCATTTACTATGCTAGCAAGACACTTGACGAGGCTCAACGTAACTATGTAGTTATTGAGAAAGAGCTGCTAGTCGTAGTATTTGCCCTAGAAAAGTTTAGATCGTATCTTTTGGGTTCCTGATGAGAGCCTCATCATGAGCCATAACTAGCTCATTTTGACCTAATAAAGAAGATAAAAGCTCCTACATAACCTAGAAGAAGGCTTAACTAAAGGAACAAGTGCTCTGAGAAGAAAACATGAAATAAAGGTTAAAACTGCAATTTTACCATTGCAGTACATAAACGGGATTTCTCAGAAGCAAAACATAGGTCAAATAGTCCAAAGTGGGTTGAATTAATCAGAAATGGGTTTATGTGCAATCTAAGAATTAAATGACACTTGGTAACCCTAAAACAGACCCGCTTAAATTAACAAGGTTCCAGTCAGAATAAAAATCAAGCAAACCCTCTAAAAATCATAGAAAAACATCCTCTGGGGTTTAGAACACTTAATTTGGCCTTTGGAACCTAGTTTGACCTAGATTAGGGTCTTAGCTCTTCAATTAACCTAATTTGGGTTTTTACGCAAAATGTCCAGTCAAAAGAGGTCAAACCTAAAATCCAACTTCACCATTGGATTCTTTAGGGCCAAATTAGGTTTGTACCAAAATTTGGACCTAAGGGGAGGTCATCTTGACCTACTTTGCAAGTTAGTACACCCAAATCACAAAGAGGTCCCTATCTTTTGAATATCCTTGCAGAGAGCCCCCTAGGTTCCTCGCCTTCTTTGCAAACCGGTCCTGCCGCCATTGCTAGGGCAGAACCGAGCTCTGGCGAGGTTCGGAGAGGGATTGCTCTCTAATCCCTCAGAGATTCCCTCCCAGAAATGGAAGGAGGATTCTCTGAGGAATTCCCTTCCTCATAAAGTCAATTACAATCGTTGGTGTGAACCCAATCTCTCGTGCGAACGCACGAGAGATTTGGGTATCCTAACTCCTTTCCATCTCCGGCGACCAACCTCAGGCAATTACGTGCCCTTCACGCCCTGCACACCAAGTCCAGCACCTATAAAACACCCCTCGGACCCGGCCACTCATCTTGAGCTTGATTTGGCCGAGTTTCCCCCTTCAATTCCTCTCCTCCTGCTCGGCCAAATACCCCAGCTAGCTCCGGCGAGCCCCCCTCCCCTCCCTCTTCGCTCTGCCACAAAACCAGTGGCAGAGTTAGCTTCCTAACCTCCCTCCGCGTCGCGCAGTACCAGCGCACGCCGCCTCAGCCCCGTCGTCGCCGCCGTTCTCCCCCACTGGGCGTCATCTTCTCCGGCGACAGCAAGTACTGCTGTCCGCCTTCTGTCCCCTTTCGTCCTTACAATTAGGTTAGAACTCCTCTCCATCCTATCCTCTCTCTTTTCCCCCTGTTATCTCATCTGATTACCCCTCGACCGACGCTGACCACCCTCATCTTCCACATCACCGACCGAACTCCGGCGAGCCGCCCACACCACTCCGCCACTCCACACGGCTCGCCAACCACCTCGTGAGCTCCGCCTCACCACCAGGAACTCGCTCCACCCCACAACTGCCACTCCAGACCTCCATAACCACCCCCCGAACAACCCACCATCTCCGGCCACAGGTTAACCTAGGCGGGCACGCCTAGGCCGACCGGCAACCTGCAGCATCACCCACCGCCTTCGCCGTGCTACGGCGAAGGTTTCCAACTATTCTAATTGGGCCAATAGGCCGTTCTGTGGAAGCTCAGGTGAACGCTCCGGCCGCCATTAACAGTCGAAGCAGCAGGAAGCTTGGAGCAGCAGCAGGCGTCAGGCTTCCCAGGCGGCAGGTGCAGCAGACTCTCGCAAGTGTTGCGAGGTGACTGAGTTCAGCAAGGATCACCAGCAGGGCCTTCAGCGTGGGCAATTGCACACGAGAGTCTGCGGGCGCACGCAAAGGAAGGGCGGAACGTTTAGTCCCACATCGTGGAATCTCAAGGCACAGGTATGGTATAAAGATTTTTTGTGATATACGCTTACTGCCTCGAAAGCACAGGGGTGAGGTCCCTCACTGACCCCACCCGCCTCGTCCGCGGCCTGACCACGCGGACCTGGCGGATCCGACCCGACCTAGACCTACGCACTCCTCGCGCATCACACACCTGCAGGTGCGCCTGGTCCCGGGTACGATCCGACCCGATTGAGACTGTGGCTCTGGTAGAGCGGTTAGAGTGAATTGCTTGAGAGAGAGACACGCGCGGGTAGAGGGAGAAGGGTTAGGTTTTGTTCCCCTGTGCAGGCAGGCTGATTGCAGGAGAAGGACGTGGCCGCTGCAGAAGAAAGGAGAAGCAAGACAAAGAAGAAGAAGAAAGCAAGACAAAGAAGAAGAAGAAGGCAACGAAGAAAGGAGAAGCAAGACAGAAGAAGAAGAAAGAAAGAAGTCTTCGCAGGCGAAGGAGGAAAACAGAAAGGTTAGAGGTCTTCGCAGGAGAAGAAGAAGAAGGACAAGGGAAGATTGCAAAGAGATCTGAAAGGCAAAGCAGAAGAAGAAAAAGAGAAAGAAAGATCACATTTAAGACGTCTGATACATAAATCAGACGTCTAATTCTATTTTTTTTACATCTTTCTTAAAAACTCTTTGAATCAATTATATTTGCATTTAACAGTTGTATTCTTGGGTTTTACAAAGTACTGAGTTTGCTCCCTGTGTTCGACCTCGGATACTCTAGTTGTTCGAGTAATAAAATTATTTGTTTAAACGTTTTGTCGGTTCTACTACAACGTAATACGCCTTTAAATCCGCACAGAAACGTTGACAACATTTTGGCGCCGTTGCCGGGGAGCAACGGGCACTTGTAAAGCTTTTGAGTACAACTTTTCTATTTAATATCTGACTTAACTTCTCTTTTGTTGTGTTCAAACAGGGAAAGCAAAACAAAAAGGAAAGAATAGCAACTGCACAACAGACTGGAGCAGGTAATCTCCATAAGCCCTCCCCCTTAACCCTCTCACAATCTAAAAGACAAAAAAAAAAAAAGGGAGAAGTCAACTTAGGGCTACCTGTCTTATATTTAATAACTCATCAAGTTGCCTGATTTTCATTTCAACATATTTTTGTCTGTCATCCAACTAAGGCAACTAGGGCTAAAACTTTCTTGATTGAGCCCTAGGTGCTAAATTCTAAGGCAACTAAATTGGACCCATTAGAGCCAAGTTAGGATTGCAAAGCTAGGGTTTTTAGAGACACATCTTCTCTAAAACAAAGAAACAAACTTTCCAAAAAGAAGTGTGCCTAAACCGTGTTTGAAAATATTTATACAAGAGGAACCCTAAGCAAATCAGGCTGATAATTCATTTGAATCATAAAAGGAAGGACCTAAAAGCTCTCAAAGGTGAAGTTGATCCCTCGGGTCAACCAACCTTAATATTAGGTCACTTTTTGCACTCAAAATACTTAAAAGTTCAAGTGGAACATTAAGCACCTTGATCTTAAAATAAAAAAAGTAGACTTAAGAGGTCAAGATCCCCATTCTGGTCTACCTGGAACCGCAGTGACAAGAGAGGTCGGGTGGGGGAAACCCTGTAACCCGTAGGGACGCTCTACCGTGTAGGGGTCTTTGCGGGACTCTCCCTCTCTGGCTGCCCAGGTATTTCTCAGGTGGACGATCTTCTGATCCAGGGGTCCATCTGCCCCGAACCTCTATAGTCACCCAACAATTCTTGGGTGTCTTGATTGGGTCCAGCACCTTCTAATCTCATCACATCTTCCGGTGCATGTTTGGTAGGAGGTCCTTGAGACCACCTTTAAGACCTCCTCTAGAAATTCATTCTCGCCGAGGCCAAGCCTCGACGCCCTTGTTTGTGCAGCAACCCCACCACATAAATCTTTCATCTGATTCAGACCCTGATTCTCCTCCTTCTCCCATCATGGCACAACCCATTGAAGATGAGAATAACCTTGAACACCAACTTCAACGCTTGAACGATCTCTTTCAGAACTTTGTAAACCCACCACAGCGACCTATGATGCGAGATCACTATAATCCCGCTGCGGTGGCAATTGAACCCCGAGTACGAATCCCAATTGGAGGACCCGATTCTGATCTAAAGCCCAATATGATTCATGCCATACCAAAGTTCCATGGGCTCAACTCTGAGGATCCATTCCAACACATTAAACAACTCAAGCATCTGGCCCAGACTTTCGGGTCAGATGTACAAAACCGGGATATCCTACTCATGAAAATGTTTTCGTTCTCCCTCTTGGACAAGGCCGCGCACTGGTATCAGACTCAGACCCGCCCGATCAACACTTGGGAGGAATTACAGTCCGAATTTTTGAAAAAATTCTTCCCTGTTGGCCGGACGAATGCCTTGCGCCACCAGATCACTCATTTCACTCAACAACAGGGAGAACCTCTTCACGAAGCTTGGGATCGATTCCTAGATCTCATGCGAAAATGTCCCCATCACGGAGTTCCTAAGTGGGAACAAGTCCAGTCTTTTTACCAGGGACTCCGTGAGGATATTCGTCTAATCGTCAATGCAACATGTGGAGGAAACATCATGGGCCAACACGAGGACACGGTGTGGGAGATTCTCGAAAACATGTGCGAGAACTCCATAAACAATGACTCCTTGGGCTTATTCGACAGGACGAATGCCCGCGCATCGACGAATCTAAGAGGGACACATGAGACGCAGGACCTGTCCACTTCTGTTGACCTGGAATTGATGGCCAGTCGGTTGGACAAGGTCTCTATCATAGAAAAGAAGGTGGACGAGCTAACTCGACATTTGCAGCAAGCCACCTCTGCACAAAACTCTTTTGCACGACCTCCTCTGGCAAGGGAAACAGTGCAAAACATCTATCACCAACCTGCCAAGGGGATGGGCCCCTATCCACCCCCGTCTACCTCCCAGACCGGAGTGACCTCCGATCCCGTCTACTCGAGTTGGGGGAACTCTGAACCCTCGTATTCTGACTTTCCTGAGGTTTCTCAGAACTGCGAGGACCTCAACGCCATCCAGAACGACCCATACTCCAATACCTACAACCCTGGATGGCGAAATCATCCTAACTTTCAGTGGGCGGGAAACTCTCAAAAACCACCATATCAACCCCGCCCACAAGCTCCTCGTCCATATCAGCCGCCTCAGCCTCGGCCCAATCCCACCTACCAATCTGGGCAAAATCAGGATCAACTGACTCTTATCCTTCAAACGCTGGCTGACATTCAAAAAACGAATGCGGCAATGCAAAAACAGCACAAGGACGAGATCACAGAGGTTCGCAACCAACTGGCCCAGATGGCAAATTCTCGCCAACCTGGCACCCTTCCTTCGCAACCTCTGCCCAACCCAAATAATGTGCCGACCCAGAGGCGCATTATGAATCCAAATCCAGGCCACGCACATTTGATTTATCAGGCCCCTGCTACTCCATCACCAGACAGGATGGAGGCTTCTACATCTTATGCAGAATTTCAGCAGCAGCCACCTCTCCTACCTAACCCAAACCAAAGTCAGGCTGGATTAAACTCTGTAACAACACGTAGTGGTAAAACAACACAAGACCCACATTATCTGAACCACTCCAAGCCTGATAATCGCCAAGACCCTAGGGTAGTCATCCAAGATACTACTGTCCCAGATCAAGAACCTGGACCTATCCTAGAGGAACCAGCTAGGATCCCATTTCCTGAGGCCTTGACCAAAGGAAAAAGGACAACCAAACCTGTGGCTCCTGAGGAGGATCTGGTCAAGCTCTTTGAACAGGTCCAGATAAACATCCCGTTGATGGATGCAATCCGCCACATACCGGCTTACGCAAGATTCTTGAAAGACATATGTACACCTAAACGTAAGCCGCGAACCAAGGATGGGAATCTGATTGTACTGTCAGAGCAAGCCAGCTCTGTCATCCTGAGCAAACTCCCACCCAAGGCTAAAGACCCAGGAACCCCCTTGATTTCTTGTAAAATTGGTGAAACCCAACTTGATAGAGCCCTACTAGACCTAGGTGCCTCCATAAATTTAATACCTACATCCCTCCTTGACCACCTTGAAGAATCTGAACTTAAACCCACTGAGGTGACATTGCAGTTAGCTGATCGATCCATCAAGTCACCCAAAGGTATACTCGAGGATGTCATTGTTAGGGTACGAGATTTTTATTTCCCAGTGGACTTCATAGTACTGGACATGGATGCACCTAAGAACCCAAGGGACACACCAATCATATTAGGGAGACCCTTTCTGGCCACTGCTAGGGCCAATATAAACTGCGAAGAGGGCCAGATAGAATTAAAATTTGGGAATCAAAATCTGAAGATCGACATTTTCAAAGCCCAACAAGGGATTAATTGCGGGGTTATAGAGGAAATTTGTGATGTCAAAGCCGTGGTTGATGAACTGCACATAGAGGACAACCTGATTATTCCTGATCAACCACTAGAAAATCAAAAACCGCTAACAGAGGAGTGCGAACACAATCTAGACACACCTATGACTCCTACCATTGCTCCCGATACAAACCCTGAACCACCCGCTGCTGCTGACAATCCTGTCATGGAACTCAAGCCCCTTCCTGAACATCTAAAATATGTCTTTTTGGATTCAAATCAAACGTTTCCTGTGATTATCAATTCTCGACTCACACCTGACCAGGAACTCCGTTTGATTTCTGTTCTCCAGCAACATCGTAGAGCCATTGGATGGACTCTAGATGATTTGACTGGTATAAGCCCTTCATACTGCACGCATCGAATCTATACAGAAGAAGGCTCACGACCTTCAAGAGAAATGCAAAGGCGACTAAACCCTAACCTACAGGAGGTCGTGAAAAAGGAGATCATTAAGTGGTTAGATGCAGGGATCATCTACCCGATCTCCGACAGTCGTTGGGTGAGTCCAACACAAGTGGTACCTAAGAAGGCAGGACTTACCATCATCACGACAGAAACCGGGGAAGTCATTCCTACCCGAATAGCTAATTCGTGGAGAGTCTGCATTGATTACAGAAGACTAAATTCCTCCACGAAGAAGGATCATTTCCCACTACCGTTTATTGATCAGATCCTCGAGAAACTAGCGGGAAATAGATTCTTCTGCTTTCTTGACGGGTACTCCGGTTACAATCAGGTGGCAATCCATCCAGAGGACCAAGAAAAGACCACATTCACCTGCCCCTTCGGGACGTACGCGTTTCGAAGGATGCCATTCGGTCTCTGCAATGCACCTGCAACTTTTCAGCGGTGCATGCTTGCCATATTCTCAGATATGGTAGGTGACTATCTGGAAGTCTTCATGGATGACTTTTCAGTTTTTGGACAATCATTTGACGATTGCCTCCAACACTTGGTCCATATACTCAGGCGGTGCATCGAGGTGAATTTGGTTCTTTCCTGGGAAAAGAGCCATTTCATGGTGCTTGAGGGAATTGTCCTGGGACATTTAATCTCAGAGAAAGGCATCCAAGTGGATCGAGCTAAGGTTAACCTGATTTCCAAGCTCCCTATGCCTAGCTCGATTAAGGACATCCGATCTTTTTTGGGGCACGTCGGTTTCTACCGTCGATTCATCCCTGATTTCTCCAAAATCGCGCGCCCCCTGACCAATCTGCTTTCCAAGGATGTGCCTTTCGGAATTTCCAAGGAATGCACTCAAGCATTTGAGATCTTACGTGACCGAGTCACCCAAGCCCCAATCCTACAGTCCCCTGATTGGTCTCAACCCTTTGAGATCATGTGCGATGCATCTGACTTCGCTGTAGGAGCGGTTTTGGGGCAGAAAATTGATGGGAAACCTGTGGTCATTTACTACGCCAGCAAAACACTGGATGAGGCTCAGCGTAACTATACGGTTACTGAGAAAGAGCTGCTGGCCGTAGTATTTGCCCTGGAAAAATTCAGATCATACCTTCTGGGTTCCCGTGTTATCATATACTCGGATCACACAGCTGTGAGGCATCTCCTAGCCAAGAAGGACGCGAAACCTCGATTAATCCGCTGGATCTTGCTGTTGCAAGAATTTGACATCGAGATTCGCGACAAGGCGGGAAAGCACAATGTGGTAGCTGATCATTTATCCCGCCTTCCTCCTGAAATTATTGATCCGTCCGGACCTATTACAGAACATTTTCCTGATGAGCACCTCCTGACTATCAGTACAAGTCTTCCATGGTTCGCCGATATTGTTAATTACCTGGCATCACATCAGATTCCGCCCGATTGGTCGAAGGCCAAAAAGGACAAATTGCGTTCTGATGCCAAGTATTACCTATGGGAAGACCCGTATCTCTTCCGCATTGGTGCTGATCAGATAATCCGACGATGCGTCACGGAAGTGGAAATCAAAGACATACTCTCATTTTGCCATGACCAGGCATGCGGTGGACATTTTTCGGGACATAAAACCGCATCGAAAGTCCTCCAGTGTGGTTTCTACTGGCCCACAATTTTCAAAGATGCATACAATCACTGTAAGGCATGTTCCCGTTGCCAGACTCTAGGCAACATGAGCCATAGAGACATGATGCCTCTACAGCCGATCTTGGTATGCGAAATTTTTGATATTTGGGGGATTGATTTCATGGGGCCCTTTCCTACCTCGGATGGCTTCGAATACATTTTACTCGCAGTTGATTATGTTTCCAAATGGATAGAAGCCATTCCGACTCGAACCAACAATCATAAAGTCGTTATAAAATTCCTTCATCAAAACATTTTCTCAAGGTTCGGGATTCCGCGTGCTATAATTTCCGACGGAGGGACCCATTTTACAAACGCTCAGTTCAGGTCACTGATGATCAAATACGGGGTGTCACACCGAATCTCTACTCCTTACCACCCCCAAACTAATGGTCTAGCTGAGCTATCTAACCGAGAGATCAAGAAGATCCTTCAGGTTACTGTTCGACCTGATAGAAAAGATTGGTCTTCTCGGCTTCCGGAAGCATTGTGGGCCTATAGGACCGCCCACAAGACCCAATTAGGAATGTCTCCCTTCAGACTAGTGTACGGGAAGGCATGTCACCTCCCCGTCGAATTGGAGCATAAAGCCTATTGGGCAGTACGGACCTGTAATCTCGACCTTTCTAAGGCTGGAACCCACAGAAGATTTCAAATGAGCGAGATCGATGAATTACGCCACGACGCATATGAGAACTCGCGAATTTACAAAGAACGGGTTAAAGCTTTTCACGACAAACACATTTCTAGAAAGGTCTTTCATCCTGGTCAAAAAGTTTTACTCTTTGATGCTCGACTCAAACTATTCCCAGGAAAGCTAAGATCCAAGTGGGTCGGACCCTACCTAGTCCGCCAAATCTTCGGAAATGGAGCTATTGAAATCAGCCCACTCAGCCACGATTCTGAACCATTTGTCGTGAATGGGCAGAGACTCAAGCCGTTCATTGACATGACCGATATAGATTTGACTGAGTCATCCTTTACCCTCCTTTCCTCTTGAGCTCATTACGCCCAGCCGATGGCGTAAAACTCAGCGCTTAACGGGAGGCAACCCGTCATTCTTTGAAAAACCTGAAACCGTTTCTGACATCGCTATGCGGAACTCATATTGCACTTTAGGGTTCATCCATTAGAACAGCCGACTTCACCTCAGGTATACCTACCCGAGATTAGAAATCGTTCGCAACAAGTCGCTTCGACCCATTCACTCACCACACACCTGTCCTAACACATGAACTAAGCTGAATTCGAACCCACCTAATTTACAATGGGGACATTGCAAATCTTAGGCATGGGGGGGTATGAAAGTGCAAAATGTCAGAAAATTTATATCAAGAAAGGGTTTCATTCATAAAAAAAAAAAAAAAAAAAAAAAGGGACTTGATAGAGGGGAGGAACAATTCAGGGTCATACAAATGAGAGGAGGAAAAGAAAGAAAAATGACAAAAAAGAGCAAAAATAAAGAAAGGAGCACAAAAGGAAAAGAAAAAGAAAAAGTCATTAGTAAAAGATTAAGGGGTTAACTGAAGTTCTAGACCGAGTCAAGAAAAAGAAAAGAAAAATGCTACAGAGATATAACAAGAGATTAGAGGGAACGCTGGTCTTAGGCCTCTTGGGCTAGATTTTTAGCTTAAAAATTCACGTATCCGTTAAAATCTGGACAATCCTCAAGAGGTTGAGGAAAATGCGAAGCTTAAGTATTAGGTCTAAGGCTTAGGAAGTATTCGGCCTCGTTAACTGACCTCCGGTTTGCGGGATTCGGTAACCTAAGCACCCAAATTCACACACAGTCTGGTTCAGTGCGCATAAATATTCAAAACACGCAAGAGCGTTTAATATTCTGAAAAAGTCACCTAGATTAGGAGCGGCCAATCAACACAAGTTGATTTGGACAAGTTCCCAGCGCGGAGAGGCGGGAAATTCCCCTCGAAGATGCGTAACAACATATCGTCTCCTCGGTGCTTGTCTCTTAGGATATTTAAATATCCTACTGGGGGCATGTAAGCACTCTGCTGGTTCAGATACCATGGGTGGCATTATCACGAAATGTCGATCGCCAGGGTCTGAATTCGGCCACGGAACGCCATGGGCGGGATTATCTCGAAATCTCGAAAGCCAGGGTTCCGGGGGTTGCCATGGGCGGGATTATCTCGAAATCTCGAAAGCCAGGGACCCTTGAGGATTGATGATGGGGATGAGGAATCCGATACAGACCGTGTTGAGAAGCTAATCCGAAGCTAGAAATAAAAAGAAAAGAGAGAGAAAAGCTCTCCAAACAAATAAATCCTCTATCTCTCTCTTACAAAAAAACGCACTGCAAACTGAGCGTAGGCTAAAAATGTCTCAAGCACGGGTGCTTTAACCGCAGAGTCCAACAAACCCTAGGATAGTTTTTGTGGGCCGTAGAAACCTTTGCGAAGGACTGAGGCTAAAGCAGAACAGGTCCAGATTTTGGTTGGTACTTGAGTACCTCTAGGCCTATTGTCGGCATTCCTACCTAATCACAAAAGAAGCACTTATCATAACTAAGGACACTTTGGGTCTAGAATGGAAGTTAAAACTTTGAAATTTTGCTAAGGGACTAGCAAAAGCTAGGCATGGGGGTATGATGAGAGCCTCATCATGAGCCATAACTAGCTCATTTTGACCTAATAAAGAAGATAAAAGCTCCTACATAACCTAGAAGAAGGCTTAACTAAAGGAACAAGTGCTCTGAGAAGAAAACATGAAATAAAGGTTAAAACTGCAATTTTACCATTGCAATACATAAACGGGATTTCTCAGAAGCAAAACATAGGTCAAATAGTCCAAAGTGGGTTGAATTAATCAGAAATGGGTTTATGTGCAATCTAAGAATTAAATGACACTTGGTAACCCTAAAACAGACCCGCTTAAATTAACAAGGTTCCAGTCAGAATAAAAATCAAGCAAACCCTCTAAAAATCATAGAAAAACATCCTCTGGGGTTTAGAACACTTAATTTGGCCTTTGGAACCTAGTTTGACCTAGATTAGGGTCTTAGCTCTTCAATTAACCTAATTTGGGTTTTTACGCAAAATGTCCAGTCAAAAGAGGTCAAACCTAAAATCCAACTTCACCATTGGATTCTTTAGGGCCAAATTAGGTTTGTACCAAAATTTGGACCTAAGGGGAGGTCATCTTGACCTACTTTGCAAGTTAGTACACCCAAATCACAAAGAGGTCCCTATCTTTTGAATATCCTTGCAGAGAGCCCCCTAGGTTCCTCGCCTTCTTTGCAAACCGGTCCTGCCGCCATTGCTAGGGCAGAACCGAGCTCCGGCGAGGTTCGGAGAGGGATTGCTCTCTAATCCCTCAGAGATTCCCTCCCAGAAATGGAAGGAGGATTCTCTGAGGAATTCCCTTCCTCATAAAGTCAATTACAATCGTTGGTGTGAACCCAATCTCTCGTGCGAACGCACGAGAGATTTGGGTATCCTAACTCCTTTCCATCTCCGGCGACCAACCTCAGGCAATTACGTGCCCTTCACGCCCTGCACACCAAGTCCAGCACCTATAAAACACCCCTCGGACCCGGCCACTCATCTTGAGCTTGATTTGGCCGAGTTTCCCCCTTCAATTCCTCTCCTCCTACTCGGCCAAATACCCCAGCTAGCTCCGGCGAGCCCCCCTCCCCTCCCTCTTCGCTCTGCCACAAAACCAGTGGCAGAGTTAGCTTCCTGACCTCCCTCCGCGTCGCGCAGTACCAGCGCACGCCGCCTCAGCCCCGTCGTCGCCGCCGTTCTCCCCCACTGGGCGTCATCTTCTCCGGCGACAGCAAGTACTGCTGTCCGCCTTCTGTCCCCTTTCGTCCTTACAATTAGGTTAGAACTCCTCTCCATCCTATCCTCTCTCTTTTCCCCCTGTTATCTCATCTGATTACCCCTCGACCGACGCTGACCACCCTCATCTTCCACATCACCGACCGAACTCCGGCGAGCCGCCCACACCACTCCGCCACTCCACACGGCTCGCCAACCACCTCGTGAGCTCCGCCTCACCACCAGGAACTCGCTCCACCCCACAACTGCCACTCCAGACCTCCATAACCACCCCCCGAACAACCCACCATCTCCGGCCACAGGTTAACCTAGGCGGGCACGCCTAGGCCGACCGGCAACCTGCAGCATCACCCACCGCCTTCGCCGTGCTACGGCGAAGGTTTCCAACTATTCTAATTGGGCCAATAGGCCGTTCTGTGGAAGCTCAGGTGAACGCTCCGGCCGCCATTAACAGTCGAAGCAGCAGGAAGCTTGGAGCAGCAGCAGGCGTCAGGCTTCCCAGGCGGCAGGTGCAGCAGACTCTCGCAAGTGTTGCGAGGTGACTGAGTTCAGCAAGGATCACCAGCAGGGCCTTCAGCGTGGGCAATTGCACACGAGAGTCTGCGGGCGCACGCAAAGGAAGGGCGGAACGTTTAGTCCCACATCGTGGAATCTCAAGGCACAGGTATGGTATAAAGATTTTTTGTGATATACGCTTACTGCCTCGAAAGCACAGGGGTGAGGTCCCTCACTGACCCCACCCGCCTCGTCCGCGGCCTGACCACGCGGACCTGGCGGATCCGACCCGACCTAGACCTACGCACTCCTCGCGCATCACACACCTGCAGGTGCGCCTGGTCCCGGGTACGATCCGACCCGATTGAGACTGTGGCTCTGGTAGAGCGGTTAGAGTGAATTGCTTGAGAGAGAGACACGCGCGGGTAGAGGGAGAAGGGTTAGGTTTTGTTCCCCTGTGCAGGCAGGCTGATTGCAGGAGAAGGACGTGGCCGCTGCAGAAGAAAGGAGAAGCAAGACAAAGAAGAAGAAGAAAGCAAGACAAAGAAGAAGAAGAAGGCAACGAAGAAAGGAGAAGCAAGACAGAAGAAGAAGAAAGAAAGAAGTCTTCGCAGGCGAAGGAGGAAAACAGAAAGGTTAGAGGTCTTCGCAGGAGAAGAAGAAGAAGGACAAGGGAAGATTGCAAAGAGATCTGAAAGGCAAAGCAGAAGAAGAAAAAGAGAAAGAAAGATCACATTTAAGACGTCTGATACATAAATCAGACGTCTAATTCTATTTTTTTTACATCTTTCTTAAAAACTCTTTGAATCAATTATATTTGCATTTAACAGTTGTATTCTTGGGTTTTACAAAGTACTGAGTTTGCTCCCTGTGTTCGACCTCGGATACTCTAGTTGTTCGAGTAATAAAATTATTTGTTTAAACGTTTTGTCGGTTCTACTACAACGTAATACGCCTTTAAATCCGCACAGAAACGTTGACAACAGTTCCTGTATTATCATTTACTCAGATCACACTGCTGTGAGGCATCTCCTTGCAAAGAAGGATGCGAAATCTCAACTAATCCGCTGGATCTTGCCATTGCAAGAATTTGATGTCGAGATTCGTAACAAGGTGGGGAAATAGAATGTGGTAGCTAATCACTTATCCCGCCATCCTTCTGATATTATCAACCCTTCCAGACCCATTACTGAATATTTTCCCGATGAGCACCTCCTTACTATCAGTATAGGACTTCCATGGTTTGTTGATCTAGTAAACTACTTGGCATCACATCAGACACCGTTCGATTGGACAAAAGCCAAGAAGGACAAATTACTTTCCGATGACAAGTACTACTTTTGGGAAGACACGTATCTCTTCCGCATTGGTGCCGATCAGATCATCCGACGATGTGTTTCAGAAGTGGAAATTCAAGACATTTTGTCCTTCTACCATGACCAGGCATGCGGTGGACACTTCACTGGTCATAAAACAGCAGCAAAAATCCTCCAGTGCAGCTTCTATTGGCCCACGATTTTCAAAGGCGCATACAATCACAGTAAGGCATGCATTCGTTGCCAGACTTTAGGCAACATGAGCCATCGTGATATGATGCTCTTATAGCTGATTCTCGTATGCAAAATCTTTGATATCTGGGGGATTGATTTTATGGGACCCTTCCCTATTTTGAATGGCTTCGAATACATTCTTCTTGTTGTTGACTACGTGTCCAAATGGATCGAAGCCATTCCGACCTAAACCAACGATCATAAGGTGGTTATCATATTCATTCATCATAACATCTTTTCTCGGTTCAAGATTCCATGAGCCATAATCTCCGATGGAGGGACTCATTTCACGAATGCTCAGCTCAGATCATTGATGACCAAATATAGGGTATCACACCAAATCTCTACTCCTTATCACCCCCAAACTAACGGTCTAGCTGAGCTATCAAATTGGGAGATCAAGAAAATCCTCTAGGTTACTTTTCGGGATGCTTGATCGAGTTTTAAAAAGTCATGTTGTACTACAGTCGAAAAAGCGTTCAAAACAAATATAATTTTTTACTCGAATTTGAAAGTCCGAGGTTGAACACATGGAGCAAATTAGGGTTTAGAAATCAAGATCACAACTTGAGAATTTGAAAGAATATAATATGCAATAAAATCAATGTTATAGTGCAAAAAGATAAGAATAAATGTAAGGCACTAAAGGAGCCAATGTATGTGAATAAACACAAAATTGGACGTCTGATTTGTGAATCAGAAGCTTTAAAATGTGGATGCTACAGTGCTTGACTCTTCTTCTTCTCCTTCTTTTCTTTGTCTCTGGCGGTTGCTTTCAATCTTCTTCTTTCTTTCTCTTCTTCTTTATCTTTTTTTGATTCCTTGCCTTAGCCTTTCTCTTCCTCTGCCTTCTTCTCTGTCTCAACTGCCTTCAACTTTTTCTTCCTTCAGTTCCTTCCTTCTCTTTCTTACTCTGCCTTTTCTTCAGCTCCTTCTTCTGCTGCAGCCCTTCTCCTTCCTTAGCTTCTGACTTCGACTTCCGCCTTCTTCTTCCTTGGTGTTAAGACCTGTGTTATTAAACCTTTTTAAGATGTCCGTACTTTAGGTCAGACGTCTGGTAAGACATCAGGACTGAGGGTCAGACGTCATGCAAGGTGTCTGGACTCATTCCCAGACATCTGAAAATCTAAATTTTCATGTACGAGCTCGCGTCTGCGCACGTGCTGCGTGCAGACAGTACACGTCCCTCATTTCTTCTTCTTCTCTCTCCTTCCGCCCAACAAAAACCCTAACCCCACACCTTATATAAACCCCCCTCCTCTCCCTCGTTTCACCCCACTTCCTAGCCACCTTCCTCTACCCTCCAGCGGGAGCAGCCGAGCGAGAGCGGCAGAGAGAAGGAGCACACGTGAGAGGAGAGGAGGAGTAGCATGAGAAGGAGAGGAGAGAGGGCTTGCGAGCTCACATGGGAGCTCACCAGTGAGCTCATGGCCTTCGACACGTGTGTAAGGTGGAGGAGTGCATCGAGGAGATCCTCCCCAACACTGCTGCAGTCGGAGCAGCAGGTAAGCGGGCGCAACGCGACCACGCGCTGTGCGAGAAGGCGGATGCAGGTTTTGGTTCTGGGATTTTCCCAGAATTAGACGTCTGGAGTGACCACCAGACGACGGTGCGGACGTCTGGAGGTGGTGCCAGACGTCTGAGGAGGAGGCTTCGTGAAGGTACGTCTCCTTGTGGATACGGCCATGCAAGCCGCTCCACCGAGACATTATTGCCTACCTTTTTGAGAAGATTTTGGTTGATATCACGTAGGAGTTGCTTCAAGAAGGCACGTGGCATGCCCTCCCACGCACTTCAGGCATCTAGGCAAGGCACCAGACGATGGGAAGCATTTCTAGACGTCCGGAGAGGTGGTCGGACATCTGGAACTAGGTCCAGACGATCCAGCGGAGTTCCTGGATGTCTAAGGAGTAGCACAGGACTTGAGGTATGGCTCTAGACTCTTTTAAGACTTCTAGAAGATGTTCCAGACATTTGATTTGAGTTAGAATCACTGTTTTGACCCATTTAAGGTCCGTTTGAGGTTTGATTTCCATAATTAGGGTATCGACGTTTCCCATATGATTTTCCCTACTTGTTAGAAGACTTTCTATACTATTCTGAGTATTCTCTTGTGATTGATCTTTGTGATAGGATTGGGTTCCGTTGCAGGTTCGGGGCTTGCTGAGGCACGTGAGCCTACCGTTCAAGCCCCCATTACTCCTGGGTTTACTGGTAGAGTGGCTTCCCCTTAATTTAATTATAACCTAATTGCATGTGTGGAATGAATGATTAGAACCTAGGATATGGCATGAATCCTAGGACTAGAAATACTGGATTGTCTGTACTGAATGAATGTATTGCAGTCTTGAATGAGTAGATAGAATGATAACAATTGCCTATAAATGGATAATAGTTGCTTGTGAAATATATAGTATTTGTGTTGAATGTAACCTTTCTGTCATACCCGTGGAATGACATAATATGAGCTGCATGTATATAATTTGGAAATGGAAAGGTGAATGTTCGAAACACGAGCTATCTGTGAATAAACTGAATGTGAAATAAAGTTACAAATTGCATGTGTATAACCTAAGAATGGAAATAGAAATGATGAAACCTAGTATGGCTTGGGCTGAGAAATATGAGCATGAACCCTACGGGGAATTAGGAGTGGAGCTCCTGGAAATAAATGGAATGGAACTAGGAATGTGAGTGGGGAAGTGAGCTGGCCCTTGAGTACGGAGTACAAAGGAGAGTGACAGTCCCCCTGTTTAGTGCAGAGTGGAGCTAGCTGCCCTTGGGTTGGGACCGGGGGTTAGGATTGGCCACTCTGTACTGACTTCTTGGCCCTCGCGTACACAGTACCGAGGAGAACTACTAGTGTAGGGAGAGAGCTAGCCACCCCACGGGGCCTGGGGTTCAGCTAGCCACCTTACACCGACTTGTTAGGCCCACTGGGCAAACCAGGGTAGTCAGGTGAGGGTACACAGATTGTGGAGGGGCGAGACCCCTGTTTGGTTCTTAGGGGCTAGACCCCTGTTACTGAGAGGGCTATGCCCTATATTGGTTTCGTGCTGTGCTTTGGGCGCACCCGCTCACGGAAATGACTGACCGCATGCCAGTGCGGGGTAGCTATCCGTGCGTTTATCGCGCGTGCCGTAGTCACCGTTACGTCTATCCGTGACCTTGGGGTGGTTGACTGGGTGTAGGACCACCACGGGGGACTCTCCCAGCCAGGAGAGCACCACATGCTACTTCTACTCTTCGAAAAAGATTGCAATCAAGATTGTTCCCATGAGGAACACTCGAGATCAAGAAAGAGACCTGATAATTAAACCATGTGGTGAAAGAAAGAATAATTAGTTAAAGAAAGAAAGAAATTAGAAAACAGCAACTACCTGTCCACCTTTACTGCTTTAGTAGTTGGTTGCCACTCTACTTAGCATTCATTGACGTTTTGTACTCATAACCCTTTTCAGGTCTAGGTGTTGAGCAGCCAGAGCCTACGGCTTCAGAGGGTGCTGGGCCTAGTAGAGCCTAGTAGTTGTAGCTCTTTTTGTACTCATTTGTAGTAGTGAGTAGCTTCTTGTACCTTTATATTCTGTACTCTTTCATTCTGCACATTATATTCCTATACCTGTTTACTTTTCTGCTGTTGTGGTGGTGTGTACTGTAGTAGTTTACTTCTTTACTGTTGTAATTTTGTTACTGTTAGTTGATTAGCATGGTGAATGTGGTTTACTTTACTACTTTTTGGTTACTTTCTCATTGGACGACTGGGTCTTGGGATCAGTCGAGTCGGTTTGGTCTCGTGTCCTGTAAGGATTCGGGAACTGGGACGTAACAAGATGGTTTCAGAGCAAGGTCGTCCCGACAAGTGAACTAACTAGCTGAAAAATAACCAATTCATGTGCTTGTAACTAGAGTAACCACCACATCGTACCTTTGATATCTGCTCTGAGATTCTTTTGCTGAATGTCTGTTCGAATTGACATCTTCCTGTTCTATGTTCGCGTCTCCTTGTAGGAGATGCCTCGACGTGGAGTCATTGAGGCGGGCCGCGGACGCGGACAAGGTCGAGGTCGGAGGGGTGGACGTGTTGAGCCTGACATCTTAGTGGACCAGCCACTACTTCCGGGCGTTCAGGCCCAGGACCTTGCCCAACTAATACGGGAAATCATACGAGAGGAGCTCCACCTGCCTCCACGGGTGCCTCTCCCTGGGGCTACGGAGGGGGAGTCCTCTGTGGAACCATGAGATAGACACAGTGCTGGATGTGGGGGAGGGGGTGGCCCTCCACCATCCTCTGAAACTTCCGGGCATGAGCCCTCCTTGCTTGGAGGCGTACCAGCTTCCCCACTTCAGTGCCACTATAAGCTTTCCAGACAGTTCCGAAAGTTGAAGCCCTCCTCCTTCAAGGGGGATGAGGACTCGACCGAGGCGGAGGACTGGCTCGAGCAGATCAAGAAGGTTCTTGACACCCTTTGCCCCCCTGCGGAGTGCCGCGTGGCCTTTGCCACGTACCAGCTAGAGAGCGCGGCACACAGGTGGTGGAGGGCGATCAGAGGTCAGGAGAGGGCCGAGCCAACTTGGGACCAGTTTGTCACCCTCTTCTGTGAGCAGTACTTTCCCCAGACGTGGCAGGATCAGAGGAGGCGGGAGTTCCATACTCTTCGCCAGGGGACGCTGACTATGAGCGCGTATCGCATGCGTTTTCTGGAGCTGTCTCGTTTCACCGCGACAGCTGTAGCTACTGAGGAGGAGTGCCTGTGGAGGTTCACCGAGGGGCTTCGGCCTGTAATTCAGGGGTATGTCAAATCCATGAAGCTGCCTACATTCTCGAGGGTGGTGGAGGCAACTATGACATATGAGGAGACCAACCTGGCCGCACGTGACACTGACAGCGAACGGAAGAGGCCCTACCAGCAAGACTACTCACAGGGCCGGTGAGAGAGGAGGCACGTGGTGTCCGCAGGAGAGTCGTCACGCTTTGTGGGGCCATCAGTGGTCTTTGGGTGCCCCCAACAGGGGCCAGCTGCTAGCACTGGACCCCTGCCCAGCCGTCAGTAGGGACATACCAAGGGCTGGAGTCGAGTTCCCCTTTGCTACCAGTGTGGCCAGCCGGGCCACATTAGGAGGGACTGCCCGTTTAGGGCTGGAGGTCAGTAGATGCTCCCTGCGGTGAGCACTAGAGGACGAGCAGGAGGCAGCGGTTCCCAGGCTTGTGGGGGAGGACAGTAGTCGCGAGGAGGGCACCGGCCAGCGGCTACCCGTCCGACGCAGAGTGTGGCTGCTTCGTTTGCACCTAGAGCTGAGGAGCATATTAACGCCCTGACACACAAAGACGCCAGAGCTTCAGGTTCAGTGGTAGCAGGTATGGTTACAGTTTCTGGCAGACTAGTTTACACACTTTTTGATTCTGGCGCCACGCAATCATTTGTTGCTGCTAGTTTTGCTCTCAGTTTGGGGCAGGACTGTGTGTTGTTAGAGGATCCGTTTGTGATCAGAGGTCCGGGTGGTCAGCTGTTTGTAGTTGAGGAGGTTTACACAGGTTGTGAGGTTAGTGGTGGGGGAAATAGCCTCCCCGCTAATCTGATTGTGATACCAATGGAGGACTCTGGCATGATTCTGGGGATGGACTGGTTATCCGCTTACCATGCCTTGGTGGACTGTTTTGAGAGGAAGATCGTCTTCTCCATACCGAAGATGCCTTCTTTTGAGTTTCATGGACAGCCAGTGGATGGAGGTTTCAAGTGCATTTCTGCACTTCAGGCAGCGAGACTTTTGGGCCAAGGGTGTGAGGGCTTTCTGGCTTGTGTAGTGGCAAAGTCCAGCCCCGTGGTAGATTTTCAGAGTATGCCGGTTGATAGAAAGCCATTTTCACGCATTTGAAAGTCATTGAAAATCATAGTATAGTCACGCAAAAACGTTCGTCAAAGATTTGATTTTTAAAGGTAACAAGACTTGAGTCCCGGTCGTTCGTCTCTGGGAGGCGTTGTTTTTGTTTTTGAAATCGATCTTAAAGCCGCTCTACTTTATTTAAACGACATGCTTGTGCGTAATATATAGGCGGTTAAAGAGCAGGCACTTAAATCACTCAAATATGATAATCATTCAGCTCAAGTTGATTTCAAACACATAAAGAGAGATATATATATATAAATGCATTTTTCATTCATTCATTGGGGGAGAGTTGTTTGTACAGGAAATCTAGAGGAAAGCTTATACAGGAATGCTTGAAATTAAACGTAGCTACCAGAAAACGATTGCATACAAGAATCGACGGGGGGATTTCAGATGCATCATTGGGGGAGAAGAGAAACTACTCTACTAAGCAGTAAATGAAAGCAGTAAAACTTATGAAAAGCATGATCTAGAGCTAAAAGAGTAGAGGGCATTCAGGGGTGGTCCCCAATGGCCTTGGAGTGGTTGAGAAGAGAATGAGGGGCGGCCAATGTAGCTTAGGCTGACCCTTGGAGAGAGGTAGGGTTGATCCAGCATCCCGGCATGGCGTCCTCCATGGTGGTGGTAGTGAGCTCGTGGAGGTGGAGTGAGTGGCTAAGTGGAGGTGGGGTGAATGGAACCAATGGAGAGCAATTGCCATGGGAGTGAATGGGTGCCAATGGCCACCCATGGGGTCTTTTTATAGACCCAATGGAAGCTCTCTAGAGAATTATGGAATTCTCTAGAGAGGCCTATGGTGGGAGCTCGTGGGAGAGTGAGAGAGAGAGGGTGGATGGTGGTTTTTAGATCCACCAAATGTGGATCTAAAAATTGAATGGCTCTTGGTTGCTATTTTTGGCAACCAAGGCAACCACACATGGTAGAGAGTTTTAGAGAACTCTAGGCTAGATATTTTCGTGTGGATGGTGTGTGTGGGTGTGTGTGGGTGTGTGTGGGTCGAAACTTAGGTGGCTAGGTTGATTAGGTTGGGTTCTAGTGGGTTTAGGTCAAGGTAGGTCTTAAATTGGGGTTATAAACCCTAATTCACTAAGGTAAAGTGCAATTAAAATTAATACAAGTTTAATTGGGTGTGTGGAAACTTAATTGAGAGTAAAAAAACTCAATTAAGTCAGGTCTAGGTCAATTGGACTCTCACTGAGTCCAATTGGACAGTGTGTGCTGAGATTAGGGCTCAATTGGACTCAATGAGTCCAATTGAATAGGCTGATGGAATTGACTAAGATCCAAGTCAATTAGGTTTAGTGAGGACCTAATTAGGTCCTTAGGGAGGTCTAGAGGTGATGTACTAGGGTTAGGGCACCTTAATTTAGGTTCCTATGGGGTTGGAATTGGGTTTAGGGACCTAGAGATCCAAGATCAAGGCTTAAATGTCAAAATAGGAATTGGAGAGCAGTATCAGACGTCTAATTATAGAATCAGACATCTTATACTCAAAAATCAGAAGTCCAGACTTGTTGTCTGGACGTCCAATCAGAGTCAGGAAGGGTTTCGGGTTGTGTTTTGGGTATTCTGCAGAAATTGGACGTCTGACAAAGTGTCTGGACGTCAAATAACACTGCAGAAGTGGGTTTGAAGTGTGCGGGAGTTGGCTAAGGGTCCTGGACATCCTAAAACTTATCTGGACGTCCAGAGAAGGGTTGAAACTAGGGTTTTAGGGCTTCCTAGGGCGTTGTGACCTAATCTAAGGGTGGCTAAGGCTTGGGTAAGTCTCTAGGCTATCCTAGGGCTAGGGTGGACCTAAGCTCTTCACATTTTACTGCTTTATTTCTACTTAATAGAATAGAAAACCTTTAACCCCCTTACATTATTATTCCTACATCTAAACTAGGCCTTCTGCTCCAGCTCTGCCACAACTCCCGTTATTTCAGATCCAGCTTCAGATCCTGCTCCAGATCCAGCTCCAGATCTGCTTATTGCCTGCAATCGACATAATACACTTAATCAGCACATTATAACATTATTTTATGCATAGCTAAAGGAAAGCAGTAAAGATGCAGATAATGCATATGCATGCATGAATAACCCTAACTTATGCTAAGTCTTAGCTTAATTTAAGTCAATTAAGACTTATGATTGCTGCGCAATCACCGGTGGTCAAAGAGTACCCTAACGTGTTCCCAGAGGAGCTGCCAGGACTACCGCCTGAGCGTGAGATCAAGTTTGAGATCTCACTAGTACCAGGGACCAGCCCCATTTCTACAGCACCTTACAGGATGGCACCACTTGAGCTATGAGAGCTCAAGCCCCAATTGCAGGACCTTCTGGAGAAGGGCTTTGTGAGGCCCAGTGCGTCTTCGTGGGGAGCTGTAACGACTCGATTCCCGAGTCCCTACGCGACACGAGAATCGGACCGACTCAACTAATCCTAAGACCTAGTCGTCCAATGAGGAAGTAACCAAAAGAGCAGTAAAATAAACCACATTCAGCATGAATATAACTAGCAGTAACAAAATACAGCAGTAAGAAAAGGAACTACTACAGTATACACCACCATAACAGTAGAACAACAAATATGTACATAACATGAAGCTTACAATAAAGAAGTACAAGGAGTAACAAGGAAACTACTCACTACAGTGGAAGAAAAGTACAAAAAGAATTACAGGTAACTCTACTGGACCCTACTAGGCCCAGCGTCCTCTGCAGCCGCTGACCCTAGCTGCTCAACACCTGGTCCTGAAAAGTAACGAGTGTAACACGTCAGCGAAATGCTGAGTAGAGTGGCAACTAAAAGCCAAAGAAGCAGTAGAGTGTACAGTAGCTATTATATTTTTACTTTCTTTATTTACGTCTTTCTATTATTTAACGATTTATTTATTTCTCATCCTTCACTTGATCTCGAATGTTCCTCGCGGGAACGATCTTGATTGCAGTCTTTTCCAAAAAGTAGAAGTAACACGTGGTGCTTTCCTGGCCGGGAGAGTCCCCCGTGGTGGTCCTACCTCAGTCAACCACCCGAAGGTTGCTGACAGACATAATGGTGACTGCGGCACGCGCGATAAGCGCACGGGTAGCTACCCCGCACTGGAATGCTGTCAGTCGTTTCCGTTAATGGGTGCGCTCAAAACACAGCACGGAACTAGTATAGGGCAGAGCCCTCTCAGTAACAGGGGTCCAACCCCTCCACAGTCCGTGCACCCTCGCCTGACTACCCTGGTTTTCCCAGTGGGCCTAACAAGTCGGTGTAGGTGGCTAGCAGAACCCCGGGGCCCGTGGGGTAGCTAGTGCTCTCCCTACACTAGTAGCTCTCCTCGGTACTGCGTACGCGAGGGCCAACAAGTCGGTGTACAGTGGCCAAACCCACCTCGGTCTCAACCTGAGGGCGGCAAGCTCCCCTCTACACTAAGAGGTAATGTGTGCTCTCTTTGGTACCACGTACCCAAGAGACAACACACTTCCACGTTTCACTTTCTCAGTTCCATTCTATTAT
The DNA here is from genome assembly GCA_037157565.1 of Thalassia testudinum. NCBI lineage: Eukaryota > Viridiplantae > Streptophyta > Magnoliopsida > Alismatales > Hydrocharitaceae > Thalassia > Thalassia testudinum. The sequence continues at coordinate 52,033,327 of JAZHRO010000025.1, read as the reverse complement.
CTTTCCAGGAGTTCTACTCCTAATTCCCCGTAGGGTTCGTATTCTTTTTGTTTGGCCATTGTAGGTTTCACTGTTCCAGTCTTACGTTCATACAACCCATATTCTTAATCATATTTATTCATTCATAACAGGCAGCTATTAATTTACAGGCAGCTATTAATTCCTTTCCACTTTTCCAAGACTGCAATATATATATATATATATATATATATATATATATATATATATATATTGCACTAGTTTTCCAGTCCTAGGATTCATGCCGTACCCTAGGATCTATCATTCAATCTAGTTTTCCAGTCCTAGGATTCATGCAATACCCTAGGATCTATCATTCAATCTAGTTTTCCAGTCCTAGGATTCATGCAATACCCTAGACTCTATTAATTGTTCTACAATTGTAACAAATTATGCTAAATAAATTAAAAGCCACTCTACCAGCTACAATGGGAGTACTAGGGGCGTGGTTGGCAATCCCGCGTGCCTCCGCAACCCCCAAGACTGCAATGGTACGGGGTCCTAACACAAGGATCAAACACAAGGAGTGTCTCAGAATGGTATACAATTATTGTAAACGGGTAGAGGATTTTATTTTGGAAAGAACGCAACTCGAAATGCAGAAAATGGACTCCGAACGGGCCCTAACTACGAAACTGTCCAAAATCAGACGTCTGGAACCTCTTCCAGACATCTTAAAAGGTGGGTCAGATTGTACCTTCGCTCTGTGTAGTCCTTCAGACGTCCAGAAGCCTGCTGGAACGTCTGACCCCGGTTCCCAGACGTCCGATGGTCACCCAGGATGTCTGGAAGTCCTCTCCGTCGTCTGGCATTGCGGCCAGACGTCCGATTCACGTGGGATGACGAGTCCTTGCGCCCTCCCGAGCAGAACCTGCACGCACCCACACCTACTCTCAGCACGATGGATCGCAAACGAAGGCGCGGCGGACGGCTGCATGGCCGTACACACGAAAAAGGAAGAAGATAGAAATATCTTACCTGTCAAACGTCTGGACAGTCCTCCAGACGTCTTCACCGTCGTCTGGTCGTAAGCCCTGACGTCTGATTCTGGAAAATTTTCTAGAATTAGAGCCCGACTCGCTCTCCGCCCGCGATGCACAGCCGCGCCGCGCCCCGTCCGCCTGCTGCCCGAGCTGCAGCAGCCCCTCCGCGACACTCCACGCCCGCTGCTCCCCCGTCGGTCGGCTCTAGCTGCCTCGGCAAGCTCGAGCCCCTACGGTCGAGCGTCTTCTTCTCGCAACACCCCCTCCCACACACTCGCCGCGGCCACTGCAGGCCGCCGCTCGCTCGCTCGTGCTCTCGCACTGGCAGGGAGAAAGAGAAGAGGAAGGCGGAGGAGATGAGGGTGAGGGGAGAGGGCGTCCTTATAAGGCCGCGTGGGGAGAGAGAGAAAAAAGCTGCGCGCCTGCAGGAGGTGAGAGAGAAAAGGAGGGGCGAGAGCGGCGGGTGCAGTCTGCGCGCGCAAGCGAGCAGACGCAACCCCGTACGCCACAAAAATTGATTACCAGACGTCTGGAAAGGGTTCCAGACGTATGGACAGACGTCTGGGACACTTCCCAGACGTCTTAAAAGCCCGTCTGATGCCTCGCTCTTAACAGGAGCCCCGGTATTATTTGTGAAGAAGAAGGATGGTACCCTATGCCTTTGTGTGGACTACAAACAGCTGAATAGGGTTACCATCAAGAATAGGTATCCGCTGCCGAGGATTGATGACTTGTTTGACTAGTTGCGAGGTGCCACGGTATTCTCCAAGATAGACTTGAGGTCTGGCTACCACCAGTTGATGATCAAGGAGACCGACGTCTCCAAGACAGCTTTCCGCACCTGGTACATACACTACGAGTTTTTGGTCATGCCGTTTGGGCTGACCAACGCCCCCGCTGCTTTCATGGATTTGATGAACCGGGTGTTCAGACCATATCTGGATCAGTTCATGGTGGTATTTATCGATGATGTGCTCATCTACTCTCGGGATCAGGCACAGCATGGACAGCACTTGCGGATGGTTTTGGACACATTGAGACGACGTAGGCAGTACGCCAAATACAACAAGTGCGAGTTTTGGTTGAGGGAGGTGACCTTTCTAGGTCTTGTGATATCAGGGGATGGCTTGGCTGTGGATCCAGCCAAGGTTGAGGCAGTGCTCAGGTGGGAGAGACCATGTACAGTGACAGAGATCCGTAATTTCTTAGGACTGGCAGGCTACTACTGGTAGTTTATCAAGGGTTTCTCACAGATTGCACGCCCTATGACACAGTTGACCTGGAAGGACATGCCCTTTTCTTGGACAAACGCTTGTGAGGCGTGTTTTCAGGAGCTGAAGGAGAGGCTGACTTCGGCTCCCGTGCTTACCATCCCAGACAGTAGTGGCAATTTCGTTGTGTACACGGATGCCTCTTTGCAGGGGTTAGGGGGTGTGCTCATGCAGCGGGGCCACATTGTCGCTTACGCTTCGCAGCAATTGAAGCCCCATGAGCATAGCTACCCTACCCATGACCTAGAGCTAGCAGCTGTCGTCTTCGCATTGAAGACTTGGAGGCACTACCTGTACGGTGAGACTTTTGAGATTTTCGCAGGTCATAAGAGCCTCAAGTACTTGTTTGATCAGAAGGAGCTCGACATGAGATAGAGACGTTGGTTAGAACTCCTGAAGGACTATGACTGCAGCATTTCCTACCATCTGGGGAAGGCCAATGTGGTGGCTGACCCTTGAGCCAGAAGGCACTCACCCACTTAGCCAGTTTACAGGCACAGGGTTGGAGACTCATGGAGGAGATGGGCAGTTGGCGACCACTAGAGTTACTGGGGCACTATGGGGCAGTGACTGTGACATGACAAACGAGGCCAGAGCTGATAGATCACATCATCACAGGATAGATGGCAGACCCATACCTGTAGTCGTTGCGTGACAGAGTACTGTCAGGGGACCCTGGAGACTTTTCCTTTACCGACGAGGTGCTGCGCATGAGGGGACGTTTGTGTGTTCCCTGGGACGAGGAGCTGTTGAGAGAGCTCCTGACTGAGGCACATGGTTCTAGTTTCACCATACATCTCGAGAACACAAAGATGTATCATGATCTGAGATGCGACTTTTGGTGGAGGGGAATGAAGCGGGATGTAGGTGAATTCATACAGCAGTGTTTGGTGTGCCAGCAGGTGAAGGCCGAGCATCAGAGGCCTGCAGGGCCGTTGCAGCCACTTCCAGTGCTAGAGTGGAAGTGGGAGAGCATCACCATGGACTTGGTGGTGGACTTGCCCGTTACCCAGCGAGGACACGATGCAGTCTGGGTGATTGTAGACAGACTGACGAAGACGGAACGTTTCTTGCTGATTCGAGTCACCTTAGGACCAGCACAGTTGGTAGAGAGGTATATCCGTGATGTGGTACGTCTGTACGGTGTTCTGTGGGAGATTGTATCTAACCGGGATACCCATTTTATGTCCCAGTTTTGGACTAAGTTTCAGCAGGCTTTGGGGACATGGTTGAGGTTCAGTACGGCATACCACCCCCAGACGGACGGATAGTCGGAGCGCACGATACAGACACTTGCGGATCTTTTGCGTGCCTGTGTACTAGACTGGAGGGGCTCTTGGGAGGAGCACTTGCCCCTGGTGGAGTTTGCATATAATAATAGCTATCACTCGAGCATCGGCATGGCACCCTACGAGGCTCTGTACGGACGGAGGTGTACTGCACCCTAGAGTTGGGTTGAGGTAGGGACTAAGTGGGAGGTTGGCCCCAGGCTGATCCGACAGAGTGAGGAGGTGATTGAGCAGATTCACAGGCGACTTCGCATTGTCAGGAGCTGACAGAAGAGCTATGTCGATCAGAAGCGCAGAGAGGTGCAGTTTGAGTTTGGGGATCACATCTTCCTTTGCGTTTCGCCCATGAAGGGCCTGCAGTGTTTTGGGGTAAAGGGAAGCTCGCACCGAGGTTTATGGGGCCCTTGAGTTCTTGGAGCGAGTTGGACTCGTTGCTTACAGGCTTGCCCTTCCTCCCCAGCTTTCTGGTGTGCACGACGTGTTCCACATGTCCAACCTCAGGAAGTACGTCACCGATCCCAGTCACGTTCTGAGCCATGAGAGCGTCAAGGTGGGTGACGACCTGACCTACGCCGAGCGACTAGTGCAGATACTAGACAGAGCCATCTGGAGTTTGAGACGGAAACAGGTACCCCTGGTGAAGGTCTTGTGGAGGAGCCAGAGGTACGAGGAGGCTACTTGGGAGCCTGAGGCGGCGATGCGAGAGTGGTACCCGGAGCTCTTTGAGGGTACGTCTTTTAGGATCAGCTTCGATCCTCTTTGAGTTATGCATATGTTGTTCTTTTTCCTCACCCTAGCTAGCTCAAGTTTCGGGGATGAAACTTCCTTCGAGTTTGTTATGTTGTTAAGACCCATGTTATTAAGCCTTTTTAAGACATCAGTACTTTAGGTTAGATGTCTGGTAAGATGTCTGGACTGAGGGTCAGACGTCTTGCAAGATGTTTGGACTCATTCCCAAATGTTTGAAAATCAAAATTTTCGTGTATGAGCTCGCATATGCGCACGTGCTACGCGCAGACAATATACGTCCCTCATTTCTTCTTCTCTCTCCTTCCGCCCGACGAAAACCCTAACCACACACCTTATGTAAACCCCCCTTATCTCCCTTGTTTCACCCCACTTCCTAGCCAACTTCTACCCTCCAACGAGAGCAGCTGGGCGAGAGCGCCGGAGAGAAGGAGCGACGTGAGAGGAGAGGAGGAGCAGCGTGGGAAGGAGAGGAGAGAAGGCTTGCGAACTCGCATGGGAGCTAGCCGGTGAGCTCACGGCCGGTCGGCACGTGTGTAAGGTGGAAGAGTGCGCCGGGGAGATCCTCCCCGACACTGCTGCAATAGGAGCAACAGGAGAGCGGGCGCGGCACGGCCACGCGCGGCGTGAGAAGGAAGAAGCAGGTTCTGGTTCTGGGATTTTCCTAGAATCAGACATCTGGAGTGACCACCAGATGATGGTGCGAACGTCTGGAGGTGGTGCCAGACGTCTGAGGAGGAGGCTTCGCGAAGGTACGTCACCTTGCGGATACGACCATGCAGGCCGCTCCACCGAGACACTATTTCCTAAATTTTTGAGAAGATTTTGGTTTATTTCGCATAGGAGTTGCTTAGGGAAGGCACGGGGCATGCCCTCCCATGCACTTCAGACATTTGGGCAAGGCACCAGATGACGGGAAGCATTTCTAGACGTCCGGAGAGGTGGTCGAACATCTGGAACTAAGTCCAAACGGTCCAGCGGAGTTCCTGAATGTTTGAGGAGTAGCGCAGGACTTGAGGTATGGCTTTGGACTCTTTTAAGACATCTGGAAGATGTTCCAGACATTTGATTTGAGTTACAATCACTGTTTTGACCCATTTAGGGTCCGTTTGAGGTCCGATTTCCTTAATTAGGATACCAACGTTTCCCGTATGATTTTCCCTACTTGTTAGAAGACTTTCTATGCTGTTCTAAGTATTCTCTTGTGATTGATCCTTGTGATAGGACTGGGTTCTGTTGTGGGTTCGGGGCTTGCTGAGGCATGTAAGCCTGCCGTTCAAGCCCCCATTACTCCTGGGTTTACTGGTAGAGCGGCTTCCCCTTAATTTAATTACAACCTAATTGCATGTGTGGAATGAATGGTTAGAACCTAGGATATGGCATGAATCCTAGGACTAGAAATACTAGATTTTCTGTACTGAATGAATGAATTGCAATCTTGAATGAGTAGATAGAATGATAACAATTGCCTGTAAATGGATAACAGTTGCCTGCGAAATATATAGTATTTGTGTTGAATGTAACCTTTCTGTCATACCTGTGGAATGACGTAATATGAGCTACATGTATATAATTTGGAAATGGAAAGGTGAATGTTGGAAACACGAGCTTTCTGTGAATAAACTGGATATGAAATAAAGTTACAAATTGCATGTGTATAACCTGAGAATAGAAATAGAAATGATGAAACGTGGTATGGCTTGGCTTAAGAAATATGAGCATGAACCCTACGGGGAATTAGGAGTGGAGATCCTGGAAATAAATGGAATGGAACTGGGAATGTGAGTGGGGAAGTGAGCTGGCCCTTGAGTACGGAGTACCAAGGAGAGCGATTGTCCCCCTGTTTAGTGTAGAGTGGAGCTAGCTGCCCTTGGGTTGGGACCCGGGGTTAGGATTGGTCACTCTGTATCGACTTCTTGGCCCTCGCGTACACAATACCGGGGAGAACTACTAGTGTAGGGAGAGAGCTAGCCACCCCACGGTGCCCGGGGTTCAGCTAGCCGCCTTACACCGACTTGTTAGGCCCACTGGGCAAACCAGGGTAGTCAGGCGAGGGTGTGCAGACTGTGGAGGGGCGAGACCCCTGTTTGGTTCTTAGGGGCTAGACCCCTGTTACTGAGAGGGCTATGCCTTATACTGGTTCCGTGCTGTGCTTTGAGCACACCCGCTCATGGAAACGACTAACCGCTTGCCAGTGTGGGGTAGCTATACGTGCGTTTATCGCGAGTGCCGTAGTCACCGTTACGTCTGTTCGTGACCTTGGGGTGGTTGACTGGGTGTAGGACCACCACAGGGGACTCTCCCGACCAGGAGAGCACCACGTGCTACTTCTACTCTTCGGAAAAGACTACAATCAAGATCATTCCCATGAGGAACACTCGAGATCAAGAAAGAGACCTGATAATTAAACCATGTGGTGAAAGAAAGAATAATTAGTTAAAGAAAGAAAGAAATTGGAAAACAATAGCTACCTGTCCACCTTTACTGCTTTAGTTGTTGGTTGCCACTCTACTCAGCATTCGCTGACGTTTCGTACTCATAACCCTTTTCAGGTCTAGGTGTTGAGCAGCTAGAGCCTACGACTGCAGAGGGTGCTGGACCCAGTAGAGCCCAGTAGTTGTAGCTCTTTTTGTACTCATTTGTGGTAGTGAATAGCTTCTTATACCTTTATATTCTGTACTCTTTTGTTCTGCACATTATATTCCTGTACCCGTTTACTTTTCTACTGTTGTGGTGGTGTGTACTGTAGTAGTTTACTTCTTTACTGCTGTACTTTTGTTACTGTTAGTTGCTTAGCATGGTGAATTTGGTTTACTTTACTGCTTTTTGGTTACTTTCTCGTTGGACGACTGGGTCTTGGGATCAGTCAAGTCGGTCCGGTCTCGTGTCCTGTAGGGATTCGGGAATCGGGTCGTAACACTTGGCTTCAGTCCTTAGCTTCCTCTTCGGCCTTGTCTTCTCCTTCCTTTGCAGAGCAAAACCTACCCCTACCTGTGCAAGCTCTCTTCACTCCTTTCTCTCTTAGGTTAGCTCTCCCAAAGCCACTTATCGGGTAATCGGGTCAGATATGCGCCCGGGACCAGGCCCACCGACGTGCGGTGGTGGGCAAGGTGTGCGGTCAGGTCGGGTCACCAGGTCTGTGGGGGGTGATCGTAGACGAGGCATCGGGTCGGGTGAGAGGGGACCTCACCCCGTGAGTTTGAGGTGATAAGCCCTATGAAAAAATTCCTTTTATGTGGCTTTGGCACTCCAGATGTTTCCAAGGTGGGACTATCTTCCTGCCTCTTTCATGCGTGCCTGCTATAGAGAGGCGTCGCTCGATTGCAGCTACAGGGATGGCTCTTGTTTTCAATTGGCCACCTGGAGAGATTTGCGAGAGTCCCCCATGCAGCTTGGGATTGGATTCTGGAGTGGGCACGGCCTAGAGAAGCTTGTAAGGGAGCTTCAAGCCATTCGTCAATGGCAGCGAACCCCTGGACCTGAAATCACACAAACGGCCTCGCAGCCGCATTAAAAAGCTCAGGGAGCTTCGCCAAGGTGTGGCAAACGTGCAGAGGTGGTCAGCGTGGAGTGGGACCGCCTGTGGGTGCATGCCTAGGTCACACTGCAGCTGTGTGTGTGGGTGTATTCGGGGGCGCTTGTGGGTGAGTGGCAGAGTGTTGTGAGTGGGGGGTTATGTTCAGTGAGTCGTGATACAACTTATGGACTGGTCAGTGAGGAGGGAGGTGGTCTGTGGAGGTGGAGCGAACTCGTCGGAGTGGTGGCCGGAGGTGAAGGGGATGGTGGTGGAGTGCGACAGTGGTCGTTCGAAGGAAATAAAGAGGGAAAAATAGAGTAGAGGGTGAGAGGACTTATTTGAGAGTGAAGAGATGAAGGGGGAGGCAGGGATGGTGGCTGGCTCGTATCACTAACGTCGGAGAAAAAAGTGCTCAGTGAGGGAGGTCGGCGAGGACGAAAGAGAGGCAGGGGCATCGGTGGGTGCGGCACGACGCAGACGAGCGAGAGGAAGGGGAACCTGCCACCAGTATTGTGGCTAGGCGACAAGGGAGAGTGGGGGAAGTCATCGGAGCTTGATGAGCAGTTCGGCCAGAGGAGGAGAGATGAAATTGAGGGGTTTCTCCAGCTGAATTCAAGCTTAGGAGATGCGGAATGAGTTGGGGTTTCTTAAATAGGTCTTGGAGATCGGGTTTCCAAGCACGGCAACTTCACCGGCAGAGGAAACTCAAGAAAGACCCAAATCTCTCATGCGTTTGCATGAGAGATTGGGTAACAAATAGGGCTTTCAATTGGGTTCACATTGGAGGAGATTTCTTAGAGAATCTCCCTTTCAATTTTGAAGGGGATTCTCTGAGAGATCAGGGAGGAATCACCCTTTAAAGCTTGCCAGAGTAGGATTCCCTCCGCTATAATGGTGGAGGGACCTAATTGCAAAGAATGAAGAAGAAAATAGGGGGTCAATTGTAAGGGTTTTTGAAATCTAGGCGTAGAAATGTAATTAGGCTGGACCTATTTGCAAAGTGGGTCAAGATGAATTCCCCTTAGGTCTAAATTTTAGTACAAAACTAATTTGGACCTAAGGAATCCAATGGTGAGGTTGGATTTTGGATTTGACCACGTTTGACTAGGTAATTTATGTAAAAACCCAATTTAGGGCAAACATTTGTCTGAGACCCCATTTTAGGTCAAAAAGGTTCTAATGGACAAATTGAAGGTTCTAAACCCTAGAGAATATTTTTCTATGATTTTTAGAGGTTTAGGTGAATTTTATCCTGACCAGAACCTTGTTAAATCAAGTGGGTCTGTTTTAGGGTTACAAGAAGTCATTTAATTCCTCGCATTCACACGAACCCTTTTCTATTTGAACCAACCCGCTTTTTATCTTATTAAGACCATATGACCTGTGTTTAGCCCTTGAGAAAACCTGTTGTTTCACTGCAATGGTAAAATTACAGTTTTACCCCTTGTTTCTTACCTTTCTCTCAAAATGGTTATTCAGTGAATTAGGACTTCCAGTTGGTTATGTAGGAGCTTTTGTTCTCTTTTATGGGTCAAAATGAGCTAGTTAGGGCTCATGATGGTGTTCCCATTAGTCACTATTCGACCTGACAGGAAAGATTGGTCATCTCAACTTTCGGAAGCTTTGTGGGCTTATAGGATTGCCCACAAAACCCAATTAGGCACGTCTCCCTTCAGATTAGTGTACGAGAAGGCATGTCACCTCCCCGTTGAATTGGAGCACAAAGCTTATTGGCCAGTATGGAATTGCAATCTTGATCTTTCTAAGGTGGGAACCCACTGAAAGCTTCAAATAAGTGAGATCGATGAATTATGCCACGACGTGTATGAGAACTCGCAAATTTACAAAGAACGGGTTAAGGCCTTTCACGACAAGCACATATCCAGAAAGATTTTTTTTCCTGGTCAGAAAGTCCTACTCTTTGACACCAGACTTAAATTGTTCCCAGGAAAACTCAGATAAAAATGGATTGGACCATATCTTGTCCGACAAATCTTTGGAAATGGAGCTGTCGAAATTAGTCAACTCAGCCACAATTCAGAACCTTTGTCGTGAACGGTCAGAGACTCAAACCGTTCATTGAACTCATCGATACAAATTTGACTCAAACCATTCTCCCTGAGCTCATTGCATCCGGTTGATGGCATTAAACTCAATGCTTAACCGGAGGCAACCCATCATTTTGAAAAACCCGAAACCTTTCCTAACACATCTTATACTGAACTCACATTTCACTTTAGGTTCGTCCATTAGAACAGCTGACTCCACCTTTGATACCTATACCCGAGCTTGAAATCGTCCGCAACAGTCACCTCGACCCATTCACCCACCCAACACCTGTTCTAATCAATGATCTAAGCTAAACTTGAACCCACCTAATTTACAATGAAGACATTGCAAATCATAGGCATGGGGGAGTATTAAAGTGCAAAATGCTGTGAAAATCACTTCACAAGAAAGGGTTTCATCAAAAAAATCACATATTCCAAAAATACCAAAAATAAAAATAATAAAAAAATTCTTGAAAGAGAACAAAAAAATGAGAGGAGAGGAAATTTTAATGGCATATCAGATTTTGAAGAGAAAAAGAGAGGAGATAAAAATGTCAAAGAGGAGCATAATTTGAAAAGAAAAGAAAAAGAGAGTCATTAGTAAAAGATTAAGGAATTGACTTAGTTCTAGACCATATCAAAAGAAAGAAAATGAAAGGCAAAAGGTGCTAATAAAATAAAGAAGAGACTTGTAGGAACGCTGATTTTAGGCCTCTTGGGTTGTAATCGTAGGCTTAAAAATTTAAGTACCTGCTAAGATCTGGATAGTCCTCAAGAGGTTGAGGAAAATGCAAAGCTTAAGTATTAGGTCTAAGACTTAGGGATTATTCAGCCTCGTAAACTGACCTCTAATTTGTGGGACTCGATAACCTAAGCACCCCAATGCACACACAGTCTAGTTCAGTGCACCTAAGTATCAAAATCACGCAAATGCATTAAACTTGTTCTGAAAAAGTTACCTAGATTAGGAGCGGTTGATCAACACAAGTTTATTTGGACTAGTTCCCAGCGTGGAGAGGTGGGAAATTTCCCTCGAAGATGCGCAATAACATATTGTCTCCTCGGTTCTTGTCTCCTAGGATATCCACATATCCTATCGGGGGATGTAAGCACCCTGTGCTGGTTAAAGATGCCATGGGTGGCATTATCTCGAAATGTCGATTGCTAAGGTCTGGATTTAGCTACAGAATGCCATGGGCAGGATTATCTCAAAATCTCGAAAGCCAGGGCTCTGGGGGTTGCCATGGGCGGCGCTATCTCGAAGCATCAATTGCCAGGGACCCTGCGAGGATTGATGGTGGGGACTAGGAATCCGATACAGACCGTGTTGTAAAGCTAATCCGAAGCTAGAAATAAAAAGAAAAGAGAGAGAAAACTCTCCAAAAAGAAAGAAAAATTCCTCTATCTCTCTCTGACAAAAATGCACTGCAAACTGAACCTGGGCTAAAACATGTTACAAGCACGGGTGCTTTTATCATGAGTTTAATGAACCTTAGGATAGTTCCTATGGGCCTTAGAAACCTTCGCGACAGACTGAAGCTAGAGCTGGTCAGGTCCGAACCTTGGTTGGTACGTGAGTACCTCTAGACCTACTATCGGCATTCTAACCTAATCTACAAAAGAAAGCACACATCAAAGCTTTGAGGTATCAAAGGGTTTTCTGGTCTAGAATCAAAGTTAATACCTTGAAATTTTGCTAAGGGACTACTAAAAGCTAGGCATGGGGGTATGATGGGAACACCATCATGAGCCATAACTAGCTCATTTTAATCGAATTAAGTCAATAAATGCTCCTACATAACCATCAGAGAGTCATAACTCATTGCAAAATCATTCTAAGGGAAAAATAAGAAACTAGGGTTAAAACTACAATTTTACCAACTTATAATGAATGCAGTACAACCAAGGATTTTCTCAGGGGTTGAATGAAGGTCAATTGGTCTTAAAAAGATAACAAGTGGGTTAGAACAATCAGAAAAGGGATTGCACATGTTTTGAGAATTAAATAACTTCTGAAACCTTAAAAATAAACCCACTTAATTGAGGTTCTGATCAGGATAAAATCCACTTAAGCCCTCTAAAATTCATATAAAAATATTCTCTAGGATTTATAACCTTCAATTTGACCATCAGAATCCGTTTTGACCCAAAACAGAATCACAGACAGACATTTGCCATAATTTAGGTTTTTGCATAAATTACCTAGCCAAACATGGTCAAAACCAAAATCCAACTTCACCATTGGATTCCTTAGGTCCAGATTAGGTTTATACCAAAATTTCAACCCAAGATGAGTTTGTCTTGACCTAGTTTGCAAATTGGTTTTGTCTAATTACATTTCTACCCTTAACTTTCAAAATCCTTTCAAATAGGCCCCTAACTTTGTCATCATTCTCACAAAAAGATCCCTGTCACCATTAAACCTATTCCTACTTTCTCCAACGACCTTAAAAAGGAAAGAACTCCCTGATTTCTTCACGAATCCCTTTCAAATTTGAAAGGGAAGTTCGTCAAGAAATTCCCTTCCTTCTGGACCCAATCCTAAGCCCAAAATCCTACCCAATCTCTCATGTGAACGCATGAGAGATTTGGGTATGAAGGAATTCCCAAACTCTGATGAGCTTTCCAAGCTTGGGAAGCTTGCTTCCTAAGCTCTAACCACCCACCTGAGGTGTATAAAAACACCCCCTGCTCATACCGAATCCCTCAAGCTTGAATTTGACCTGAGAATCCCACAAATTCCTCTCTCCTCCGGCCGATTTGCTCTTCAAGCTCCAGTGACTCTCCCTGCCTTCCCTCATCGTCTGACCACATACCAGTGGTAGAATTTTCCTCCTTACCTTCTTCCGCATTGCGTAGCACCCGCGGCTCTCCTACCCCCCTTCATCCTCGCCGACCACTTCTTGTCAGAGCAGCTTCGTCTCCGGCGCTGGCCACACCTCAACCGGTGCCAACCCCTTCGTCTGCCTCCCCTCCTAAACAACTCCTCGACTTCCACTCTTCATTTTCAGACCCTCGCCACTTCGTTTCGACCGCTGACTCACCCCATCATCCTCTGTCTTCCACCTCACCGGCGTACCTATGGTGAGCTCGCACGGCCACTACACTCCACCAATCCAGCCGCCGTTCATCCCTACACCTCCGCCGTGTTCCAGAGAGCAAAAGCCCTCTGGTCTTTGAGGCTATTAGCCTCCCCACAGATCCGCTGAACATCGCACTTTCGCACTTCACCTTCCGTCACAGTCCGGCCACCTCACGCACTCTCACACCTCACGAACACTGCCATTCAATTCCTCACCTCAGCTCATGAACTGTTTTAACTGGGGCTCTTAGCCCATTTTCATGCTTTCAGGTTCCCAAGTCTCTGTTGCCATTATCGAAGCTTCAAGCGAAGCTTGAAGCTCACTTCAAGCATCTGAAGACCCTAGGCAAAGTCGCAGGAACTACGGAGCACTTCCAGGATCACAACCCAGGAGCCAATTAGGCTCTTTGACTGAGCCTTTGACCACAATCACGGGAAGAAGCCACTGCAGTCGCATGTAGCGAAAGGTGGTGGGATTTAGTCCCACATCATGGATTGAAGAGCGCCCGCCAGCGCATAAATTGAATTTGTGCTATACACATATCGCCTCAGCACGCACAGGGGGTGAGGTCCCTGCACGACCCCCTCACGTGTCTCGTCCGCAACCTCTCCCTCGCGAGCCTAGTGCGCCCGATAGCCCGCCTAACCCTAAGCACTCCTCGGTTGCGACCCATGCCTGCAGCCCTAGTCCCGAGTACGCTCTAGGTTCGATTACCCGTATACCCGGTACTATTGAAGGCTCTGGGAGAGCGTGACCTAGAGAGAGAAAGAGAGCTTGCGCGGGTGTAAGGGGGTTTTGCTACAAAGGAAATTGGCTGACACTTTGCCAATTCAAGAAGTTCCCCACCCTATGTGAAGAGGTTGAGCAGAAGAAAAGAAGAAGAGAAGAGGGAGCCGCAGCAGAGAAAGAAAGAAAGAAGAAAAGTATAAAAAGAAGAAGAACATTAGAAGGGAAAGGAAGAGAAGAGCACTGTAGCATCAGTGTGTAAGTCATCTGATCCCATCTTCAGACGTCTGATTTGAGTTTCTAAAGCTATAATTAACTCGATTGATATTATGCTTATACTTGCTATTACTGTATAAGGGTAATTGGTGATTTAAATCACCATTTTACCCTCCTCATTTTGCACATTGGTCATTGATTTCTTTTATCATTTTGCCTTAAGCTTTTACTTATATATTGTGCTCATTTACATTATAAATTATGATCTTGAGCTTTAAATTCCATATTACTCCCTGTGTTCGACCTCAAAACTTTTTTTAGTAATAAAATTTATTTGTTTAAGCGCTATTTTGGCTATACTACAACACGAAAACCTTAAACACCGATTTAGCGCGAAGAACAGGTCCAGCAGGGCATTGTGTTAGGGCATGTAGTTTCCGAGAGAGGATTAGAGGTGGACACCACAAAAATTGATTCCATCTCTAAGCTTCCATCGCCCACCAATGTTCGTCAAGTTAGATCTTTCCTTGGCCATGCTGGGTTCTATAGGCACTTCATTAGAGATTTCAGTAAAATCTCTAAGCCACTCTACAACCTGTTACAAAGGATGTCTCCTTCGATTTTAATGATAGATGTGGCAAGGCCTTCCAAGTCTTGAAGAAAGCCCTTATTACCATGCCGATTCTCCAAGCACCAGATTGGACCCTCCCGTTTGAGCTAATGTGCGATGCTTCTGATTTCATAGTGGGAGTGATCTTAGGTCAAAGGGTTGATGGCAAACCTCATGTGTTGCATTATGCCAGCAAGACCCTTACGGATCCTCAACAAAACTACATGGTCGTTGAAAAGGAACTTCTTGCTGTAGTATTTGCTTTGGAAAAGTTACAGTCTTATCTTTTGGGATCCAAGGTTGTGGTGTTCACTGATCATTTTACCTTAAAGCATCGTCTTGCAAAAAAGGACACCAAACCTCACCTAATTCGTTGATTCTGCTACTTCAAGAGTTTGACCTGGAAATTAAAGATTAGAAGGGAGTTGAGAATGTGGTAGCAGGTCATCTGTCTAGGATCCCCTTTGAGGCATCGACCCCTATTGGTGGTATCCAAGAGACCTTCCTTGATGAGTCTCTGATGGCAGTGGAGACTAAAACTCCTTAGTTTACTGACATAGTGAACTATCTGGTCATGGGCATTACCCCCAGTACTTGGGACAAGCAGAAGTGAGACAGGTTTCTTGCTAGCACTAAATTTTATCACTGGGAAGAACCTGAGCTATTTAGAATAAGCCCTGACCAGCTTTTCCGTCATTGTGTCCCTGATGAAGAATAAAGGAGTGTTCTGAGTTTCTTCCATGACCTCCACTGTAGAGGGTATTTTAGTGGAAAAAAGACTGCCCATAAGGTTCTTCAGTCTGCCTTTTGGTGGCCCACATTATTCCGAGATGCACATACATATGTGGGCACATGTCTACGTTGCCAGTAGATAAGAACCATCGGAAAAAGGAATGAGATGCCCCAGCAACCTATTCTCCCCATTAAGATCTTTGATATCTGGGGCATCGATTTCATGGGTCCCTTTCCTATGTCCTTTGGATATAAGTACATCCTTGTGGCTGTGGACTATGTATCGAAATGGATATAACCCATACCCACGTGAACCAATGACCATTCCATGGTCTTGGGTTTTGTTAAGGCTAATATCATTTCTCGGTACGGGTGCCTAAGGACGATCATAAGTGATGGAGGACCTCACTTCAAGAGTGTACACTTCACAAGACTACTCTAAAATTTGGGAGTCAACCATATGATAGCCACACGTTACCATCCCTAAACAAGTGCACAAGTTGAAGTGTCTAATAGGGAGATTAAACGAATTTTAGAAAAAATTGTCAGGCCCGACAGTAAGGATTGGTCTAAAAAACTAAATGATGCTCTTTGGGCCTACAGAACTGCATATAAGACTCCCTTGGGCATGTCTCCTTTCTGTCTTGTCTACGGAAAGGCGTGTCATCTTCCCGTTGAAATCCAACACAAAGCCTATTGGGCTATTAAAAATGTTAACTTGAATCTGGATAAAGCGGGAAAGGCACGTATGCTAGAGTTATGTGAGCTTGAGGAGCTTCGTAATGAAGCCTATGAAACTTCTCAAGCATACAAGCAATGCACAAAGGTCTTCCACGATAAGCACATTATTAGAAAGACCTTTGAGCCCAACCAATGGGTCTGGCTTTTCAATTCCAGACTTAAATTATTTCCAGAAAAGCTCAAGTCCTGCTGGGATGGGCCGTACGTTGTTATCAATGCCTTCCCTCATGGAGCT
This sequence comes from Thalassia testudinum, assembly GCA_037157565.1. Taxonomy (NCBI): domain Eukaryota; kingdom Viridiplantae; phylum Streptophyta; class Magnoliopsida; order Alismatales; family Hydrocharitaceae; genus Thalassia; species Thalassia testudinum. Next base: position 52,017,108 of record JAZHRO010000025.1, on the reverse strand, counting down.
GTAGAAATTTGGAACCCTACTTCTGGTGTGAGCTTTAAGGTAAATGGCCAACAACTTAAACATTATGTTACTATTTCATATGGCCAGGTTTTGGATGCACTCCAGCTTGAGGAGCCTTAGCTCCTCCCACTCTCCTCCTCAGGTGATATTCTTTTATGTCTTTATTTTTCCAATGTGGACATTGTCAGTCTAGGCATGGGGGGGTATAACCTGAGGATGTTTATAGCATTTTAAATATTTGCGTACATTTAGGATAGTGTATTAACCAAAAAGAAAAAATTCTTCTATTTTCTTGAGCTGAATTGGTTAGTCCCTAGCAGAAAATTTATCAAGGAAGTGTCATTGAAGATTTTCTTCTTGAATAATTTCTTAAGGTTAGAATCCAGTACAGTTACATTCACTTGCACATAGACTAAGTAATGGATCTTTGTAGAAAATCAATAAGCATTTTTTAGTCTACTAGACCCTTAGACAGTTAAAAGGGAGTCAGGCATACTATCTTCTATTAGATACACCTCATATTTGTGAGAAGAAAGTAGAGAGATTACTGGTGCACTAAGTCTAGTGCAAGGACTCTTAAGTTCTGGATAATTAGATGAGGATACCTCAAATTTAGTCATAGTTTTCGCTCTCTGTTCCTGTGTACGTACATTGCGTGAATTCCTGAGAGTCACCAAATAAGGCAGATACATAGAGATTGAGTCTTGATAAAATTATGACTACGGTGGATGGTTACGACCATCCTTCATAGAGTCCTTAGCTGAAGGAGGGTAATAGTGTCAAAGGTCAGAAATGCGCTTATCCTATCCATCCTTTCCCAGTGCCAAAAGTAGGCACTTCCACCAAATAAGCCACACAATATCCTCTTAACCATCATCATCCCTAATAATGCCTCATGAATAAAAGTCTGCGTCTTGTTTTGTTAATTTTTATAAATAAAAAAAAGAAAAAATAGAAGAAAAAGAAAGAGGAAAAATATTTATAGAAAAAAGAAGAAGAAGAAAATGAACAAGAAAAAAAAGTGTCCAAGTTTGGAGTTTTATCTTCATGTTATTTTTTGTCAATGTTTTTGAGGCAACAACAAAAGCACTCATAGCAATCCACCAAATATAACTTAGTTGTAGAGTTATTAGGACTTTTATTGACGTGTGAATGCCATGTGAGGCCACCAAATAATGAGAACATTTACAAAAATCTGGTAAAATATATGATCTCAAAAAAGAGAGAAGGAAGAAAGAGAAAAAGAAAAGAGAGAGTGACTAAGCACAAGGGAATGCAAAGAGAGCATAGTTTTTAGCCTCTATCGTTGGGTTGACTTGTTTAATAGTCTAGAGATCTAGAGTCTGCAGTACTAGACTACAGGAAACACTAGATGAGTGTGAGCCACCAAATATTAATCCATTCAACTCAGTTTCTCCTACCTAAGCCAAAAAGTCAGGGTCAAATTACAGATTATTTTCTGCTTTATCCCCGAGGGAAGAAGTTGCCAATCCTAATAGAGGTTTTACCAAAGGTTAAGTATGAACTGCAAATGTAAGTTGGCTTGTCACTTGGATCCGTTACCTAAGCTACTATCACTTCACATTTGCCTGGATCTCTAAATTTTTGAACAAAGAAAGGAGAGATCTCTTGGTGTCTTCCATTATTTTTCACTTTTGCTATGGACTAGCAAAATTTAGGCTTGGGAGCATTTGATGAGACCACATTTGTGGGCTAATTAATACATAAATGCCTAATTATTATGGTAGCATCTACGTATACAAAGCATACTTTGATATGTAAATAAATGAATGTTTGCATATAGGGGCATGCATGCACTTCATGTATCATTTTAGATTATTTTTATAAATAACCCAATTTATTTTTCTTTTATTTTCTTTTTCCTGCAGAATGCGTGATCGCCTTCTCGCCACCTTTTCTCTCCCCGCAGTTTAGCCGGGCATCTCTCAACCTCACAACAATCTGATAAGATTGTTGGAGACGATCTCGAGGGAAGAAACAGAATTTACGAGGCATTTAAAAAGAGGTGGGACATGGGGGGCCAATCTCTCTACCATGTTTCACTACTGTGGAGAAGGCAAACTCGGTGGCCGAAGAGCGCACTACGAATTAAAGCGAACTTCGTCGACGCTGCCTATGTCCTCACCTTCATTCTCCTCTCCACGCACGACCACGCACCACCATCAGGCTCCTCCTCTCCTACCGGTCACCCTCGCGTGCACATGCGTGCCCAAGCCTTCATGCAACAGCACTTCCTCCAGCTGCATGCACACCAGCATCTCCGCGTAACCACGCCCTCGCACGGCCACGCCTCTATGCACCACCACCATTGCACCACCTTGCCAGCATCTCTCCTCTCACGCACGAACCTTGTGCACACCCAAGCTCACCGCGTGTCCATGCCTTCACGCACATGCACAACGTCAAGCTGGGCCCCCTTACGTGTAGGCAGCCTCCGTCTTCTTCTTCTTTGTCTTCCTCTCAAACAGACTGAAGGGAACCCAACATCAACATAGATCCCCCTCCACGTAGCCACCTCTACACACCACCATTCTCCAAGCCATCACCTCCATTGAGCTATCCTTGACCTCATGAGCACAGCCATGCCGTCAGATATGCCAACCGTAGCCACGCCTGTCGGCGTGCTGTCGGTATCGCCACTGCTGCTCTTCGTTGCCAGCATCAACTCTGGTCGCCATTCGGAGCCCCACCACCACCATCGGAAAGCTCTCGTCATGGTTGACCTTCCTCGAGCTCCTCGGCTTCCGCCATTGACTCCTCTTTGCGTGAGATCAAGAGGAAGAATTCCCCTGTTTTGCATTCCTATAAAAATTACCGAATATGCCATTGCTGAAAACACTATTGCAATATTTGATTGATTAATCTATTTAAGTGAAATCACATGCATGCCCTTAAGTGTTTATAGTATTTCTCTCATGCACTTAACTCTTATGTGTTAAGTTTGACACATGCGTAAAATATCATCAAGGCACTCACTTGACCTAAAGGAGAAAGCCCAATGTCTTGAAGTATAATTATGTTACATGCCCTTGCAAGTTATTTCATGGAAGAAAAATTACATACATACCCCCGCATTCTTAAATTATCACGTGTTCCTTTTTTTCTCCTTGTTTCGCATCAGATTTGAGCGCGGATTGCACACTTGATTAAATAAATACAAAGGAAAAATATTGTGTGAATTTATTACTCTATTCCTCCCTATGAACATGACCTAATCCACCGTGGTTAGTTTTCTTGATATATATTTTTGTTCAGAGTTTTCCACAACGATTTATACATTACAACGCATATTATTCTGATACATTATTTCTACAAGCGAAAAACTCTTGACCAACCATCGGGAGGCCAATTGGAACCTGGGTAGAATTACAACATGAATTCCTACCAAAGTTCTTCCCAATCGGTCGTACGAATGTGATGAGGTGCGTGATTACAACTTTCTACCAAGGACCAGGGGAGAAGTTGCATGATGCTTTGGACCGATTTCATGATCTCCCTAGGAAATGCCAGCACCATGGTGTACCCAGATGGCACTTGGTTCAGATCTTTTACCATGGACTGGATGACACACATCGATATCTGGCTGATGCATCTAGTGGTGGGAATTTCCTCGCAAAAGATGAGAATAGTGCATTTGAGTTGTTCAACTCTTTAGCAGAGAATTCTATGAATACTGCGTCAATGAACCAATTCCAGCGACTTAGACAGCAATGGGTTAGTATCCACGAGGCTCAAGCTGAAACAGCTTGAGCTGATATGGACATCATCACCAAGCAGCTAGATAAGGTGGATCTGCTAGGTAAGAAGCTCAACGAATTGATTTGATCTCGACCTAATCTAGTCAGAAATTCTGCTGCATCGAGATCCTCATATCCACCCCAAGCCCTTCCTACTCGAGTTAATTTACTCACTCGAGATGCATCTTCTCCGTATTCATGGGATTCTGCATATCAGGATCCCACGAATAACCTCAAGTTGGTACCACAAAATTAGGGTTACGCATTGCATGATGATTTTAACATGTATTCCCTTGATGAATATATGTCCCAGATGTCGTCGGCCTTCGAAGACGTCGATGCTATTCAGGGAAATGGGTGTAATAACCCATATTCGGAGATATATAACCCTGGTTGGCGCCAGCATCCAAACTTCTTCTGGTCTGGTAATTCGCAGGGACCACATCAAGATCCATACTACCTGACCAGGCAATACGGGAATGCACAGAACGCGTATCCAAGGCAATAATCATTCTCGTCCTAGCAGTAGTAATCCCGTTCTATACACCAGCCGCTACAACAAGCTTCCAGTCACCCTCCAAAGTGGGCCAACCCTTTGGAGGTAATAAAAGAGGAGCTGCAGGAATCAATGCGGAAGTTGACACAGGATAACTTGCAGCTTATGAAGATGATGATTGACTAGATACAAAGCATCCAGGACACATAGAACCAACTATTGCAAGAGCATAAGACTCAGGGAGCCTTGCCCTTCCAACCTGTCCCAAACCCATGATATGTGCAGAACCAGGGAGCCTCGCCTAGGTTTCAAGCACCACAGGGACAGGCGCATGCCATATTACAAGTGCCTCCTGTACCACCTGGTTATGCTCAAGGCTAGATTCCTTTATTGTAAAACCCCAATTACTCAACCCCTTCCGCTCCACCACCTCACGAATGGCATGCTGATGCGAAAGCTATTTCATTAAGGAGCGAGAAGAAGACATACGACCCACCATTTAGGCAAGCGAGTCTTGATTTTTCCCACCCTCCACCGCAAAATGGTTCAACTCCATCTCAGGAACCACCTACGATAGATAAGGGCAAGAGGCTACTTGACCCTGAGATTCCCGTTCCTTTTCCAAAGGCTCTGACATGAAATGTTGAGCGGAAAAAGGATACGTGGAATTTCGAGGACTTGAAGTCAATGTTCAAGGAAGTACATATTCAGGTCCCTCTCCTCGAGACCATTGATCACATTCCTACTGTCGCTAGGGTTTTTAAGGACTATTGTACCCTGAAGTGATAGCAGAAGAACGGATGACAGGTGGTACTGTCGAAGGAGGCTAGCACCGTGATTCTAGCCAACTTACCACCTAAGAAGAAAGACCTTGGCAACCCACTCATTTCCTACTTTTTGCAGGATTCTCCATTTGATCGGGCCCTTCTTGGTCTAGGTTCATCCATCAACCTGACTCCCACTACAATATATGATTGATTTCGACTTGGGGAGTTAAAACCCACCTCAGTTACTATTCAGTTAGCTGATCGATCAATGAAAACACCGAGGGGGGTGGTTAAGAACGTGATCGTTAAGGTCCATGGATTCTACTTTCCCGCAAACTTTTTCATTCTCAATATGGAGGTTCCTCCTAATCTCTGTGATGCACCAATTATTTTAGGTTGCCCATTTTTGGTGACAGCCCGAGCGAACATTGATTGTGCATTAGGGTATGTGGAGATTGCCCTAGGAGATGAATGACTTAGACTTGATATATTTAGGGCATCAAGAAACTTCAATTGTGATCACATCGAGGAGGATGGCGAAGGCAAAGAATCGGCATTCTGTAGTAACATTGGGCTCCTTTGTGATGACCCTATTTCTCATTCGTCTTCACTATCAGGGTATCTAGACCTCGATCCACACGGGACTGAGACCACCGAAATGCACATTTCTTCCCATAGGTCCAATTGTCTGGGGGTTCATCTAACCACAACACCCTTGACTCTAACTATCTTGAACCACATATTACTGAATCGCCCTTTCTAATGCAGGTAGGCGTGACTCCAACAACGGGTTTCCCGTTAATACAGTCACGACTGACTATGTTGCAAGCAATGAATTAGTGGGAATTCCCATAGGTTAGGATCATACTGCCACTGATTTTGCTGCTCCTACTCCCACTTCCACCTCTGATTCTGACCTACTCGTGATTGAACTGAAGCCCTTACCTGACTCACTCAAATATGTGTTTTTGGGCGAGAGTGAGACATACCTGGTTATCATTAGTGTTCACTTAACCCAACAACAGGAATATCAATTGATTTCTGTATTACAATAACATAGGGTTGATAACTCTACATTCAATGATGATAATTCCATCAACTGGGGTTAGTTTTGAGGACAAATGCGCACTAATAACATGTCATGATGGGCTCAAGGGCACTGTATGCATTGCTATTTAAGGTTGCTTATAAATCAATGTTTAATGGTCATATGTACAACTGCATGTTGAAACTGGCCTCAGATGAGAAATCGAACTGCATGAATGGATTTAGATTGATGAATCGAGTCCAATAGACTCAAAATCACTTAAATCCGACATCCGGAGCTCCCTCAACCAGCCCAAGAAGTTCTGGTCATTGATTTGATGATCAACAGCCCACAAGAGGCCACGTGGCGCTCTCCAATCCACCCTCACTCGTGCAACACCTGCTCATCACGAAGAAGCATTTTAAGTCGTCCGATCTAAGGATTGGACGGCTGAGGATTCGCGAGCCTCGACCGCACCACATATTCGGCATGCCCAAAGGACTTCAAGATCTGACTGTTGGATCCCCATCCAACAGTCGGCATCGCACGGGCTCAACTCACCTACCACACCATCTCGAGGAGGCAGTGCAGCAGTCGAACACTCGCACTCGCAAGCAGCGGTGAGCATTCGACCCCCGCTGCGCCTCAAATCAAACCCAGCGCACTCCGCGGGGAAATCAGACTGTCCGATCGACGTCGAGCTAGGCAGATGGAGGCTATGTGGTGCTTTGGATGCGCGCGGATGATCACTAGCATGATAACTCACGAGGCGTGCACTCCGCAAGTGTGATCCATAGCGCATGCTCATGCAAAATCTTAACCATCCAATCTTTGATCAGACGATCCACAGCGCAAACACATGGTTCGCGAGTGCGACTTGAGAAGAAGAGGAACGCGTGCCTACAATGGACCAACGGGAGGAGGGCTTCAGCAACATTTTTGGAAGGGGTTTAGTGATGTCCTGGACATTGCTAAACCCCCTTTACCTCATTTAGAAACCCTTTTCTCCTATTTAAACCCCTTCAACCACCCCATTCAAAGGCATTGAATGCACACACACCTTTCACCCTACTCCTGGCTCCTTCCTAGCTTCACCAAGCATACTTCACACTCGCTGGAGTTGTCAAGCCATCGATGGAGCCCTCCACCACTGTGGCTGCCTTGCCTTCTCCTCTCCCTCTCTTTACCCTAGTTTTATATTACTTTTGTTTAAGCTTTTAGCTATTGTTGTATTTGCGAACAAACTCAAGTTGCATGCTAAATGTTAATGTTGATGTTGTTTTTATATAGTTCTCATCTTGTTTGAATGAATGTCGTGATTCAAAGACAAATTCTAACCCTACTCTCTCTCTCTCTTTCTCATTTTCTCGCAAGCAAACCAAACTTCATGTGACAACTAAAAGCAACAAAGTAATCCGATTTCACGCCTCCTCGTGTTCAACACTTGGACTCACCAGATCCAATCTTTAATTAAAATTGACGTTGCGAATGCATGCTATAACGACACAATTGAACAATCGCATCCTGCACACATTAGTTTTTGCACCATTGCTGGGGAGGCAACGGATTTCTTTTGTTGCTTTCATCCCGCATTCATATTCACATGGCCTAGCTTATTTTTCTCCCTCTACTTGATTAATTGCAGGAACTCAATGCGTAGGCAGCGAAGGAGTGCGATTCACGATGGTAGAGATGGAGTAAAGTGCGACGAAGACCAGTTGTGAGTATCACTCCACCCTTTGGTTGTTTGCATGCTTAAAAAAAAAGAAAAATACAAAAAAAATATAAATAAAAAAATTTGGCGTGGTGAATGACTACTTGACCCACATTCCAAACTCATCACCCAACAAAAAAAAATACACCCTAACATTCTTAAGGAGATAATCTTTTTAAGTGTTCTTCTTCTTTCTTTTGAGTGGTGTTTGTGAAGCCACTATGATTTGACTTGGGCTGCACCACTCACCATAACTAAAATCAACTCACCTGGTAGAACTACATGAACACTAGGGTGAACTCATTAGGGTTGCTTTTCTAGGGCCACATCACTCTGAAGGAAATTGACTTTCACCCGTTGTGTGCAAGAATTTGTGTGCCCACTTGAACCTTGTCTGAAAACACTAAGGCACTTCAACCCTAAAAGACACTAAAGTAAGGACAAACATTAAAAGACACCACATCTTAAATCATTGCTTGAGAACCATGTCTTGTTAAGTGCACACACACTCAAATCGATTAACTAAAAAGCACAACCCCAATCAATGCCTCATCACATATCTTGAGCACAAGAACTAGCCTAACCCCTCATTAAAATGGAGTAGACGTGCCCTAGGCAGGATTGGTTTAAGTCTTGGAGGTGTGATTTGGTTTGTTGTGCATTTGGCCTTCATTCCCTTTGTAGAATCTGGTGTCTAGGCTGGGGGGAAGTGTTAAACAACCGTGGTTGTGGGGTCCACAAGAACCTTCCCCTCAATCCCCTCATAATCAACTTGGCCAGATTAACATTGGGAAGGGAGGTTAAGTGCTTATAGGCTTGATCATTCCCTTTGAGGCTTCTAAGTTACCTAAGGTATACACTGTAAGGACTAGACTTGTCTGCTTGTTTGTGCACACACTTCTCACATCTATTTCTCTCCGCATCCCTCTCCGTTCTTCCCTACTGTATGCACCAGAAATGATCACTGCATCCCGAGTTGTTTGTTTTGGATAGGGAAATCAGGAGGAGACTTGATTTTACACAAGAAATGGCTAAACCAAGAATTGATGAGGTTGAGAACCAACCCCTACTCAATGCTATGGCCATCATTTAGGCCTAGATCTCTGCCAACCACCAACTACAACAACAACAAATCCAAACCATCATGCAAGCCATACACAGATTACAAAACCCTCAAGGGTAACCCCCATTGAAACCACCTAACCCACCACAACCTCCGAAGGGCCAACCTAGGCCCCTCCATGACTTTTACGATCTGTCTGCCATTCGGATCAAACCCCATCTTAGGGTCCCCAAAGGGGGAGATGATTTTGAGCTGAAACCTAATGTCCTAAGCCTAATTTAGAGCCACTTTCATGGGAGCTCAAATGAGGACCCCTTCCAACACCTAGAGGACCTTGACCAGATCGCCAGAACTATGAAACCCAGGAACATCAGCTTAGACATTGTTCTGATTAAGATATTCCCTTTCTCCCTAAAAGACAAGGCATCTCACTGGCTTAGAACCTTAGGGAGACCCATCTCCACCTGGGAGGAATTGAGGCATGCATTTTTGAAGAAATTCTTCCCTATAGGTAAAACCAATGCCCTTAGGAGAGCCATTACCACATTTACACTCCAAGGTGGGGAACAATTCCATGAGGCATGGGAAAGATTTAATGAGTTATTGAGGAAATGCCCACACCATGAGGTTCCAAGGTGGCAATTTACCTAGATCTTCTACCACGGTCTGGACAGCAACCTTAGGAACTTTGTTGATGCTTCATGTGGAGGTAACTTTTTGAACAAAGATGAGGAGAGCGCATTCAAACTTTTTGAGTCCAGGAGTGAGAATTCGCTCAACAATGCCTCCATGACCCAGTTTAATCGATCGAATCAACCTCGTGGTGGGATCTATGAGGTGCAAGCAAATTCTGGAATTGTTAACATGGACATTATAGACAAAAAGTTGGATTGAGTTGAATTGGTGGACAAAAAGATCGATGAGTTGCTAAACCATACCAGGAACCTGCTAAAAACCCTCTCCCTAGCCAAGGGAGCTCACAATGTAGACTTAGTGCAACTAATGAGCCAAATGCACTTGGAACAACCCCTGACCATGTTCCAGGGAGGGATGTTTTTTCCCTCAACCCCTGATTACTCACTTCCATCCCCTTCAGCACCTTCTATCTTTGAAGATGTCCAAGCTATCCAAGGCTACTCCAAACCTGACCCCTTCCCCAACACCTACAATGTCGGATGGCGTAATCACCCAAATTTTGCTTGGACGAACCAAAAATCGAACCAATTCTAGAACCAACCCAGGCCAAATCCCCCCTCCTATCAGCAAGGCCCACCAGTTAGACCACCCTATAATCAAAATAGGGCAACCCCTCCCCCTCAAAACCAAATGGACACATTGATAAAAATGATGGCTGACATGAATCAAAAACACCAGGAAGAAATGGCCTTAGTGAAGGGATAGTTGAGCCAGTTGTTGGATTGTAAACAACAGGGATCCCTTCCTTCTTAGCCACAACTGAGCCTGTGAAATGTGATTAATAGAGGCCCCAATTTGCAAGGGTTCCAAACCAATCCTGGACATGCCCACATGGTCCAGCAAGCCCCGTAAACACTCGCTGGGTTTGGTGCTCCTCCTTCCTCTTCTTCTCAAGGATCTACCCATGGTCCCAATGCCTTTGCTAATGCGGTAACCTTGAAAAGTGGCACTAAAACCCAAGACCCCAAATGGCCAACCCCTCCCATGACCTCACTTCCTGAGATACCCAAGTCTAAGGGTGAGCAGGATGAACCCAAGGACATGGAGACTGACCCGATTCAAACCCAAACACCATACCCTGAGGCCTTGGAGAAAAGGAAAAAAAAGAAAGCTGTAGTTGAGAATGAGGAGCTGTTGGATATTTTCAAACAAGTCCAGATTAGTATTCCGCTCCTCGAAGCAATTAAACATATCCCGGCTTACGCTAAGTTCTTGAAGGATGTCTGTACGCCGAAGCGTAAGCCGAAAACCAAAGCACCTAGGAAGGTAGTACTCTCAGAACAAGCTAGTTTAGTGATATTGAGCAGCCTGCCTCCCAAATGAACTGATCGAGGAGAACCCCTAATTTCTTGTAATATCGAGGACATGACATTTGATAGAGCGCTCTTGGACTTAGGTGTTTCGATCAACCTCATCCCAATGACTCTGTATCACTAGTTTGGATTTGGAGAATTAAAACCCACACCTGTGACCATCCAATTGGCTGATAGATCTGTGAAAACCTCGAAGGAAGTAGTCGAGGATGTAATTGTTCGGGTCAAGGACTTCTACTTCTCAGTCGACATTTTGGTTGTCGACATGGAAGTCCCCAAACAACTACAAAACACACCCATCATCCTGGGCAGACCCTTCTTAGCTACAGCTAAAGCAAACATTGATTGAGACACGAGATGTATAGAAATCGCCTTTGCAAACAAGAAGATGCAATTGGATATCTTCAAGGTGGCCATGTCTTTTGATTATGAATGGATCGAGGATCACGATCTCGTGGAACCTCTGGTTGAAGAATGCCTCACTCTTAGCTCATCAGCAGACCATCTGACTCAACCGACAAATGACTATCCTGACCCATCCCAGCCTATGGAGATTGACAGTTGTAGAGCTAGTTACCTTCCACAACCACGATTTGAGGAGATTGATGTTGATCAACTCCTACCTTTCCCTTACCCGTCGAATGTTGTCCCACCTACACCTGAACTGAATCCTTTACCCGATAATCTCAAGTATGTCTTCCTTGGACTTGACCAGACCTTCCCTGTGATTATCAATGACCATTTAACTAGGGAACAAGAGCTTAGGTTGATTGCAACTCTCTCTAAACATCAGGCAACCATTAGATGGACAATTTCTGACTTGAGGGGAATTAGCCCCACATATTGCACTCACAAGATCTATTTGGAAGATGGGGCTCGACCTTCCTGCCAAATGCAGAGACGATTGAACCCGAATATGTGAGAGGTTGTTAAAAAGGAGATAATCAAGTGGCTTGACACTGATATCATTTACTCAATCTCTGATAGCCCTTGGGTGAGCCCCACTCAAGTGGTACCCAAGAAAGGCAGGCTCACCGTTGTCACCAATGATCATGGTGAATCCATCCCCACCCGCACCGCTACTGCATGGCGGGTGTGCATCGACTATAGGAAGCTTAATAAGGCCACCAAGAAAGATCATTTCCCTCTGCCATTCATTAACCAGATTCTCGAGTGATTAGCAGGGTAGAAATATTTTTGCTTCCTGGATGGATATTCAGGATACAACCAAGTTGCTATTGCACCGGAAGATCAAGAGAAGACCACATTCACTTGTCCGTATGGCACGTTCACATTCCGTCGTATGCCATTTGGGTTATGCAACGCACCCGTTACCTTTCAGCATTGCATGCTAACCATTTTTTCAGAGATGGTGAGTGAATACCTGGAGGTCTTTATGGATGATTTCTCCTTATTCAGTAATTCATTCGACCATTGCCTTAGCAATTTGGAGAAGATCCTGAAGAGATGTATCGAGGTCAACCTACTTTTAAGTTAGGAAAAGAGCCATTTCATGGTTCAAGAATGGATTATCCTCGGTCACATTGTCTCGCATAGGGGCATTGAAGTAGATCGAGCTAAGGTTGGTCTAATTTCCAAACTTCCACCTCTTAGCTTGGTCCGACAAATCCGATCTTTCCTAGGACGTGTTGGCTTCTATAGAAGGTTCATTAAAGTTTTCTCCAAACTCTCTAAACCCTTGACTGACCTTCTAGCCAATGATGCCCTTTTTCACATGACACTTGATTGCATCAAGGCTTATAACACTCTTAGGGAAACAGTCTACACTGCGCCTGTATTACAACCCTCGGACTGGTCCTAGGACTTTGAGATTATGTGCGATGCATTAGATTTTGCCATCGGCACTGTCTTAGGACAAAGAAGAGAAAAGAAACCCGTGGTGATCTACTACGTGAGCAAGATGTTAGATAAGGCTCAACGGAATTATACTGTCACAGAAAAAGAACTGCTTGCCATAGTCTTTGGATTAGAAAAGTTTTGATCATATCTTCTGGGATCCCATGTGACGATTTACACTAACCACTTGGCCATCCGGTTGTTGGCCAAAAAGGATGCTAAACCCAGGCTCATCAGATGGATCCTACTCTAGTAGGATTTGACCTAGAAATATGTGACAAAGCTGGGTCCAAGAATGTCATAGCCGATCACCTGTCCAGACTCCACCCAGACCACATCAGATCATCCTTACCCTTGACTAACACCTTTCCTAATGAACAACTTCTAGCTGTGTAAGGAAGAAAGCTACCTTGGTATGCAGACTTCATCAACTATTTGGTGGTAGGACAGACTCTGCATGACTGGTCGAGACAGCAACAGGATAAGTTCTTGGCTGAAGCCAAGCACTATTTATAGGATGATCCCATGCTGTTTAGACTCTTTGCCAACCAGATCATTAGGAGGTGCATTCCTGAGGAAGAAGTCCAAAGTATGTTATCCTTTTGTCACGACTAAGCCTGTGGTAGCCACCTTTCAAGGAAGAGAACGGCTGCAAAGGTTTTGCAGTCTGGATTTTACTGGCCCTCCCTATTCAAGGATGCACACAGCTTTGCTAAGACTTGCTCTCGCTGCCAGACATTAGGGACTATGACCAGAAAGGACATGATGCCCCTCTAGCCCATTCTGATTGTCGAAATCTTCGATGTTTGGGGCAGCGATTTTATGGGTCCCTTCCCACCGTCCAACGGCTTTGAATACATACTAGTCTCAGTAGACTATGTCTCAAAATGGATCAAAGCCATCGCCACCCGAAGATGTGATCATAAGGCTATCATGGACTTTGTTAAGCAAAACATCTTCTCTCGATTTGGGATATCGAAGGCCATGATCAGTGATGGTGGGAGTCACTTTATTCATGCCCAATTTCATGCCTTGCTTAGGAAATACGGAGTTACTGATTGCATTGCCTCCCCATATCACCCGCAAACAAATGGGCAAACTGAGGTCTCCAATAGGCAGATCAAGAATATTCTGCAAAAGACTGTGAGACCTGACCGGAAGGATTGATCCACACAACTGGATGATGCCCTTTGGTCATACAGGACCACTTTTAAGACTTCGATAAGCATGTCGCCTTATCACCTGGTCTTTGGGAAAGCTTGCCACCTTCCAGTCAAGTTGGAACACCAGGCTTACTAGGCTGTTAAGCAGTGCAACATGGATTCTCAGTTAGCCGAAGCACAGAGGACACTCCAACTCTCCAAGCTCGAGAAAATCCGTCAAGACACATATGAGAACAGTCGACTTTACAAAGAAAAGATGAAAGCCGTCCACTACCGACACATCCATAGGAAAACCTTTGAGCCCAACCAACAAGTCTAGCTTTTTGATGCCTAACTTAAACTTTTCCCTAGGAAGCTGAATCAAAGTGGATAGGACCATATTAGGTGGTCAAACCTTATCCCAATGGGGCGGTTGAAATTGCAGATCCTAACACTGGGCAAACCTTCACAATAAATGATCAAAGATTAAAACATTTTCTTGCCCAGGTTCCCCCAAAGGAAGTTGTCACCCTCATTGAGGATTGACATGGAGCTTCGCCCAGCTGGAGGCAATAAACTCAACGCTTCCTAGGAGGCAACCTAGAAGATTCAGACTGATCAGGTAAACTGTGACACTCAAGTGATTTCTTGTTGTACCTTCGTTGCATACATTTATTTGCCAATGAGGACATTGTCTAACTTAAGCATAGGGGGTGGTAATTCGCATTCTCTGAGTTTATACTATCAGCTTGAGTTATATATATATATTAGGAAGGAAAACTTAGGCATTAGGAGCTTGTCAACTGTGGGAAATAATACGAGAAGAACCTGGACACTTAGACTTTTCAGGCCTTCAGGCTTAATCAACCCAGGTGTCCACTAAAATGTGGATTTAGCCTCGAATCCTCGCAACCTTAATTTACTGTAATTCGCCAATAAAGTAGGGTGATAAGTATACGACTTATCAACCCGTCCTTTGACTCGGAGGGACTTTTAGTCTAAGCATCTACACACATTTTCGCACTGACTCACTCCTCGGAGATTCTAATAGAAATTGGGTAGCTAATGAACCTTCTAGGGTGGTATGGCTGGCAATTTATCGTGAGTAATAGCCTATTGGCTGATTGTCCAGAGCCCAGCCGCAGGACCACTTTCTTTTATTGCCTCTAGGTAAATCTAAGATCAGGGAAGCCACATACTAAATAACAAAAAAAAGGAAAAAAAAGAAAAGGGAGAAATAGAAAAATAGAAAAAGAAGAAAAAGAAAAAAAAAGGCCACACTTCACCGCACGAGTATGGCTAGCAAGTGGTCGTGGGTAACAACCCATTGGCTAGTTGTCCAGAACTTAGCTCACTAAATGCACAAAAAGTCCAAAACACCTAAGGAAGAAGCAAGGAAGTAGAGTAATCCAGGGAGATATACACCGGAAACACCCTTATGTTGACCCCAAATAAAATAAGAGTAGGGTGAAAGCTACCGATCAAACAGATACACCTTCAATCAAGCACTTCCTTTCCCAGTCACCTAGGGGCATAGAAACCTAAACTCTATTCTAATTACTATTGAATGAGTCTATCAGAACATTCACACCAAGATGCCTAGCACTTAGAGTCATTTTCGAGTTATGGGTGGGTTGGGTAGCTGTAAAAGGTTACCTACACACTCTCAACTCCAAAAATCGAAAAAAAAGAGAAAAGATGAAAAAGAAAAAATATATATAAGTATATATGCTTTAAAGCGAGGACTTGGGCGGTTTGCATTTTGGCAGACACCCGAGTGCTGTTTAGTCTCTGTGAATTAGGATCTTAGTATATTTCCTCCCGTTGACAAGCAACACATGTCTAAGTAATCAATTCCTAATTCCAATCGAAAATAACGGCTAGGATAAACCTTGCTAGGGACTAGCAAGGGATGAGCATGGGGTATGATAACTCTACATTCAATGATGATAATTCCATCAATTGGGGTTAGTCTTGAGGATAAATGTGCACTAATAACATGTCATGATGGGCATAGGGGCACTATATGCATTACAATTTCAGGTTGCTTATAAATCAATGTTTAATGGCCATATGTACAAGTGCATGTTGAAACAGGCCTAAGATGAGCAATCAGACCACACGGATGGATTTAGATTGACGAATCGAGTCCAATGGACTTGAAATCACTTAAATCTGACATCTGGAGCTCCCTCAACCAGCTCAAGAATTTCTGGCCATTGATCTGATGATCAACGGCCCACATGCGGCCACATGGTGCTCTCCATCGCCCCCTCAATCGTGCAGCACCCGTTCATCATGAAGAAGCATTTTAAGCCATCCAATCCAAGGATCGGACGACTGAGGATCCACAAGCCTCGACCGCACTGCATCTTCGACGCGCCCAAAGGACTTCAAGATCTGACCATTGGATCTCCATCCAATGGTCGGCATCCAAGTGCTCAACTTACCAACCACACCATCTTAAGGAGGCAGTGCAGCAGTTGAACACTTGCACTCGCAAGCAGTGGCGAGCATTTGACTCCCGCTATGCCTCAAATGACACCCAGTGTGCACCATGGACAAATCAGACCGTCCAATCGACGCCGGGCGGTGCAGATGGAGGCTAAGTGGTGCTCTGGATCTCATTTAGAAGCCCTTTCCTCCTATTTAAACCCCTTCAACCACCCCATTCAAAGGTATTGAATACACACACCTTTCACCCTACTCCTAACTCCTTCTTAGCTTCACTAAGCATACTTCACACTCGTTGAAGTTGGCAAGCCGCCGACGGAGCCCTCCTCCACCGTCGTGGCCGCCTTGCCTTCTCCTCTCTCTCTCTCTTTACCTTAGTTTTATATTGCTTTTGTTTAAGCTTTTAGCTATTGCTATATTTGCAAATAAACTCAAGTTGCATGCTAAATGTTAATGTTGATGTTGTTTCTTATATAGCTCTCATGTTGTTTGAATGAATGTCGTGATTCAAAGACAAATTCTAACCCTACTATCTCTCTCTCTCTTTTTCTCTCTCTCTTTGTCGTTTTCTCGCAAGCAAGCCAAACTTCATGTGACAACTAAAAGGAACAAAGTAATCCGATTTCATGCCTCCTCGTGTTCGACACTTAGACTCACCTGATCCAATATTTAATTAAAATCGACGTTGCGAACACATGCTATAGCGACACAATTGAACAACTGCGTCCTGTGTACGTTAAGGGCTACTATTGGGTGGAGTATTGCTAATCTCCAAAAAATTCTCCCCTCGTATTATACTCATCACATTTAAACGGATGAGGGGGTGAAACCTTCGAGACAACCTCAAAGATGGTTGAACCTGAATATGCTAGAGGTTGGTAAGAAGGAGATCATCAAATGGCTGGATGCGAACATTGTATACCCGATCTCCGACAGCCAATGGATGAGTCCAATCCAGATTGTGCCCAAGATAGCAGGACTCTGATTGCATAGCAATCATGCAACCTAAATCACCTGAATTAATCTAGATTCTAGTATAACTTAGGAACAATGCACGCATAAGTGTCGTAATTGGCATAATAGTTAGTTTGTTAGTTGCATAGATAATATTGTCATTTTATGTACTAAAAGAGAGATGAAATAAAGTGCAGATGATTCGAAGCCACAGATGACAGATCAGACCGTACAGATTTGATCAGAACGACGATGGGAGTTCAACACTTCCGAAATCGTCTCGATTAGACAACCAGAGTATCTTGTGCAGTCCATAGAAGAACAAAGGCCATGGAGCCAAAGGATAAACATCCAAGCCTCAGATAAAAAATCCAACCACATGAATGGATCCAGATCAACCATCGCAGTCCAACGGTGCAAAAATCAACCTGATCAGAGTTCTACATCACCAGATACAAAGAAAAGTAGATGGACAACCATGATGGCTCCACGTGGTGCCATCACAGCTGCCCCTCACCATCGACCCATCTCTAAAGACCATCCATCACCCACTCTTGACCGTTGGATGGCCATCCAACGGTCCACAAGTAGCCACATCGTAGCTCCAACCGCGCCTCATCAAAGAAGGAGAAGATCTCGACCGTTGGATCTTCATCCAATAGCCGAGAATGAGTTGTCTTAAAATGAAAACACAGCAAAGCAAAGGCACAGCGTAGCGGTTAATGCCTTCGTGCTTAAGCAACCGGTGCCCATTCGATCCATGCCTCATGCAAAATTGAAGGGGCATTGGGCGAGGGCACTATTAGCCATCAAATGGCGAGTTGGAGGGCTTGGATGCAGCCGCGTGTCATGACCAAAGGCATCTGCGGCAAATGCTCAACACACGCCCTCATTGAGAAGGTGGTATGCATGAGCTTTAAGCCATCCGATCTTACGATCGGACGGCTGAGGATGAGGCACTCAAATGAGGCATGCGGGTGCACGTGGAGAGAAAGAAGAATCGTTGGGCACGTGCCAGGAGGAAGTGGAGCCATCCGATGGCGATCGAAGGCTACGGGCATGCCACGTGTTAGCATCTCATGCGCTCAGAGCGTAGAGGGCACACATGAAGTTATTTTGAGGCCAAATCAGAGCCATTGATCTCCTAATCGACGGATCTGATTGCCCAGGGGTTGTTGCACGATTTTAAGGGCTAAAATGCCCTCTTTGCCCCTCATCAAGGCTATAAAAGAAGGTCCAGGGCCCCCCAGTTGAGAGACATCTCTTCTAGCATCTTCCATCTACCTCTTCTTCCACAGTCTCCTGCCTTTCTCTCTACAACTCCGACCTTCATCCCAATGCCCTGGCTCTGAGGTGCTGCCGCACCTCGCACAAGCATCCCACAAGCGACGTCATCTATCTACATCTCTCTCTATTTCTCTCTCTTTCTATCTATCTGCTATCTCTCTTTCTCTTTTTAGCATAGCACTTTCTACTTTGGAAAACTATTTATCAATGCAATAAAATTATGATCTTCTGAATGCCTGATATCTATATATACATATATAAATATCTACTAGAACTAGTTTTCTGAAGAGCTTCTGCATAAAATCATGATTGCCTCCCTACGAACGACTCGGTCTCCTGGTCTTTATAAATTTATTTCTTGACGTGTTTCGCGTTATACTACGACTAAATCATCTTTTAAAATGCGATTTATGCTCCGAATAGACTCACCATAATAAAAAATGATAAGGGCGAATCCATCCCAACCTACACTGCAACATCATGGCGGGTTTGCATAGATTATAGGAAACTAAATACGACTACCCAGAAGGATCACTTTCCTTTATCGTTTATTGATCAGATCTTAGAATGGTTAGCCAGGTGCAGTTTCTTTTGCTTTTTAGATGGATACTCTGGGTATAATCAGGTAGTGATTAGCCCAGAAGATCAAGACAAGAGCACATTCACATGTCCCTTTGGAACATTAACCTTCAAGTGAATGCCCTTCGGCCTTTGCAATGCACCAACAACATTTTAGCTTTGCATGATGGCCATTTTCTCTGACATGATTGGGGATTATGTGGAGGTGTTTATGGATGATTTCTCCATTTTCGGAGACGATTTTGTATCTTGTCTTGATAACCTCACCAAGATCCTGAAACGGTGTATTGAAGTAAACTTAGTACTCTCATGGGAGAAAAGCCATTTCATGGTGAGGGATGGCATTGTACTAGGACATAGGATCTCATCTAATGCACTCGAGGTTGACGGAGCTAAATCTGAAATTATATCTCGATTACCTCCACCTAGCTCGGTTAAACAGATCAGATCATTCTTAGGTCATGTCAGATTTTATCAGAGATTTATACATGATTTCTCGAAAATTGTGCTCCCATTGACAAATCTTCTAGTATCCGAAGTCCCATTTGATTTTGATTCCTTTTGCCTCAACGCTTTCAAGACTTTGTGAAGCACTATTTCTGATTCTTTGATTCTCCAACCACCCGACTAGTCGCTCAACTTTGAGATGATGTGTGATGCATTTGATTTCGCCGTCGAGGCCATTTTAAGCCAACATTGGGAGGGCCAACCTTTTGTTATATACTACGCTAGCAAGATGTTGAATGAGGCTCAGTGTAATTATATTGTCATTGAAAAGGAGCTGCTAGCGGTGGTATTTGGGTTGGAAAATTTTTGTTCATATTTGCTGGGGTCCAAGGTGATAATTTTCACAGACCACTCCACCCTTCGGCATTTGTTGGCAAAGAAGGATGCCAAATCCCATCTTATCAGATGGATCCTTCTCTTACAGGAATTCGATATTGAAATACGTGACAAAGTTGGAGCACAAAATGTTGTGGCGAATCACTTATCTAGACTAGACTCAGCCCACATTCCATATTCCTTCCTTATTTCATATCAATTCCCAGATGAATCTATTTTGGCAATTCATTTTGTCGAGTTTCCTTGGTACGCGGATATCGCAAATTATCTTGTTGCAGGCAAGATGCCCACGAAATTATCCAAGGACTAGAAACTCAAATTTATATCGGAAGCCAAATTCTATTTCTGAGATGACCCTTTGCTCTTTTGCATTGGAGCATATCAGATTATCAGGCGATGCATCCCAAATTCTGAGATTTCTAATGTGTTATCCTTTTGCCACAACGAAGCCTACGGAGGTCATTTCTCAGGCTAAAAAACTATTGCAAAGATTTTGCCATTGAGTTTTTTCTGGCAACCATCTTCAGAGATGCACACGATTATGCCATATGCTGCAAGCGATGCCAGTCGATCGGTTCTATGACCAGGAGAGACATGATGCCTCTCCAACCTATCTTGGTCGTAGAAGTGTTCGATGTATGGGGCATTAACTTGATGGTCCCTTTCCCAAATTCGCATGGCTTCGAGTACATACTCCTCGCTGTTGATTATGTCTCGAAGTGGGTCGAAGCCATCCTGGTGAGGCAGGCTAATCATATGACCGTCATTTCATTCGTACAGGAATACATTTTTGCAAGATTCGGTGTACCCCGCTCCCTAATTAGAGATGGGGGAAGTCACTTCATACACACCCATTATAGGTAATTATTAAAGAAATATTGGGTACATCACTGTATAGCCACCCCGTATCACCAGCAGACCAATGGGCAAGCTGAGGTGTCTAATCGTCAAATCAAGCTGATTCTTCAGAAGATGGGAAGGACTGGTCCGACAGATTAATCGATGCACTTTGGGCATATCAGACTGCTTACAAGACCCCACTCGAAATGTCGCCATATCGTATGGTGTATGGTAAGGCCTGTCACCTTCTTGTCGAGCTGGAGCACCACGCCTTTTGGGCGGTGTAGAAATGCAATCTTAACCTCGATGCTAGAGGTAAGGAAAGGAAGCTCCAACTTAGTGAAATAGAAGAAATCCGATGGGAGGCCTATAGGAATGCATCAATCTATAAAGACAAGACCAAGGCCTTTCATGACCGCTACATCTAGAGAAAGGACTTCACGCCCAACCAGCGAGTCTGGTTATTCGATTCACACCTAAAATTCTTCTTAAGGAAACACAAGTCCAATTGGACTGGCCTGTATATCGTGATTCACCCATATCCTAATGGGGCAGTTGATCAGTCAACTTTAGTGGAGTGCTAATTAGCCTAAGTAATTGTTAACATATTCCTAATCTTTAACTATTCATGATTTAAATGATATTTTATCATATCCTGCATATATTTGTATATGTTAAAGTTACCATTAATAACATGTTGTTATGATGATAGGCAGGACATGAGGAGAAAATATGTGCATGCCCCCTCAATGCACCGCCACCCACCAACTACCAATCCAAGTAGGCGACCCTCGTGCAACCAAACCTCCTCCATCTGACCTGCTCTGTCTCAACCTTCACGCAAGGCCAACCGAATGTTCACTCTATTTTTAGAGTTAATGGCAGCTGTGAAAAGGGGAGAGGAGGAGAAACAGATTCAGGAAGAATTTAAAAGGCCAAGGCATCTTCTTTGAGGAAATCATCCATCTTCCCTTTGCGCTGCGGAGGATCTCCTCCTTCCTCCACCACCGTGGAACCGACATACCCTGTGAACCAAGCGAACACCATGGCCAAAAGCTTGCTCCACTGCACTCACCGTTCTCCAGAACCATGGGTCCGCACGGTGACAGCGTGCCCACCACCACACCCTCTCCTTTTCTGTTTCCATCTTCTTCCTCTTGTTCTTCTACATAATAGACCACCACCACCATTGCTGACCCCCTCGCAGCAGATCACCCCTTCTTAAACGCACCACCTACAGCCACATGACCAGCGCACCTCCCACACACCTTCCACGTGCTACCCGCATGCTCTGCGAACCCCTCTCTGCGCTCCTGCCAGCGGCCAGTAGCAGACCGTGAGCGCTCCCCTCACCGTGCGGCCACGCTCATGCATGACCACTCACACACGCGAAGTAGCCCTTGTGCGTGGCCTTCCCCCTCGGCCATCACGCACCACGCCTTTGCACACCACCACAGTGCTGCCTTCTTCTTCTTCATCTTCTTCTTCTCCAACAGACTAAAAGAACCCAAAGTCACCGTGAAGCTCCACCATGCAGCAACCTCCACGCACCACGAAAGTCACCGTCAACTCCAACACGCTCCTCTCGCCTTCACGAGTACTTCTAGGACATCTACACCACCAACCAACGACCCGTGCACCGACGAGCCACATCAACCACCACCACTCCTCTTTGTCGCCGGCATCAACTCCGGCCGTCATTTGGACTGCCACCACCACCATCGAAAAGCTTTCGTCGCGGTTGACCTTCCTTGAGCTATTCGGCCTCTGCCATCGACTCCTCCTCGCATGAGATCAAGAGGAAGAATTCCTCTGTTTTGCATTCCAATAAAAATTACCAAATATGCCATTGCCAAAAAGACTATTGCAATATTTGATTGATTAATCTATTTGAGTGAAATTGCATGCATGCCCTTAAGTGTTTATATTATTTCTTTCATGCATTTAACTCTCATATGTTGAGTCCTACACATGCATAAAATCTCATCAAGGCACTCACATGACCTAAAGGAGAAAGTAGAATGTCTTGAAATATAATTATGTTACATGCCATTGCAAGTTATTTAATGGAAGGAAAATTACATACATACCCCTGCATTCTTAAATTATTGCATGTTCCATCTTTTTGCCTTATTTCGCATCAGATTTGAGCAGGAATTGCACACTTGATTAAACAAATATGAAGGAAAAATATTTTATGAATTTATTGATCTGTTCCTCCCTATGGATACGACCTAATCCACCATGGTTAGTTTTTCTGAAAATTAGTTTTGTTCAGGATTTTTCCAACATGTGATTCACTGCGACGACATATTTTTCTGATACATTATTCTGCAAGCGAAAAATGCCCGATCAAATGGCACCATTGCCAGGGAGGTAACAGATGCAATAAATTCACCAAACTTTATTTTTAATTATTCTAAGTTGCACATTTTTCTGATCATTCCCTATCTTTTCTATGCGAGGTACATCTGTTTGTAGGAAACGAACTCAATGGGCACCCACGACGGAGATGATATTCTTGGTGGACCTTGACACCACCTAAAGGGCAGCAACAGAAGCACGTGGGCCTTGATCCCACGCACGTGGAGGAAGGATCAGCGACTAGGGACTTTTTTTTGCTTCTTTTAGATTTAGATTAGCTTAGGAGAATGGAGATGGAGAGAGAGAGAGTATGGCGACGAGCGACGGGAGAAGAAGGTAAGGGCATGGCTAGGGTTGGGGATGAGGGTGATTGGAAGACATGGAGACCAAGAAATTGGAGGAGGGAGAGGAGATGGCAGTCTTATGAGGGTAGGGCAACCAGATTTGTTTCGAGAGAGGGCTGGAGGAGGACGAACGGAGAGATTTTGTGCTATAGGTGCAAACGAGAGGGCATATGGCTTTGGTGTGTAAAAATCCCCTTGTCTGCTTGGCGTGTGGGGGAGACAGTCACAAACGTGATTCGTGGACAAGGGTGAGGCTACAACGCACGAAGATGAACCCTCCGTGCCCAAAACAGGAGGTTCTGATGGAGCCCTGGCTGCCCCCGCCGCCAGCGCTAGGTGGCCACACGATTGATGTGGAGATCCCATTCTCAGAGGATATTATTTTTGCGGAGATGGTGCTGAGGGGTGCTCTGATTGGCGAAGTTATGACTAGCAATCCTTCTATTGCAAGGTTCCATCAACTAGTGAGTTCCCTATTCCTTGTTTCATCGGGCTGGAAGGTTGCTATGCTATCCTAGACCTATTTTCTTATTTTCAATCTGGAGATGATAGATGTGGAAAGGCTATGCTTTCGATCGAGTACCTTCGAGAACATTAGTGTGCTATGGAGGCTGGTCTCTCCCTTTGATGGGGCACTTCCTGATCGGCCCCATCAGAGAATGGGTACCAGGAGGGTGACCCTTGCAATCAAAGGATTGCCTCTGCATCTGAGATCTAAAGGGGTGGTCTCCAAGATGATTGCTAGCTTTGCATCTATTAGTGAAGATATTGAAATTACAATCGGGGAAGGTGATGCCCGTCTGCTACAATTTGAGGCTGAGGTTTTTAGAAGCAGGTCACTACCAGATAAAATCATCCTCAGGTGTAGGGGCTCTTCATGGCTTATTTGCCTATCAGTGGTAGGGCAAGAATTTTTATTACCAAAATCAGGTTAGGATAAGACATCTGTTGATAGATCGGTTGAGGTACAATAGGATGAACTGGAGGGTCATAAGCCCTCAGATAATGCACCTGAACCAAAGAAGAGGAAAGACTACTACAAGGATGTCTTAGAGAGGGATCAGATGACTATGGCTGATGACACTGTCATGGGGAGTGCTAATCAAACACTTGTGAATTCTGGCAAATCCACCAGTTGTAAGGAGGTGAAGTCGGGGGAGGAAATAGCAAACAACAGTGGAAGAAGTGTCCTTAGGGATGTGAGTCAAATGCCTTTCCATGCACCTGATGATCTGAAATTCAGGACCAGCCAAAAGAGGGGGGTTGGGCACTCTCCTTACATGCTTAGGAGGCGAAGGAAGGAGAACTTGAGTCCCATAGAAGAGGAAACTATTGCAAAGTCCATCATGGTTGAATACGTAGAGAATTTGGCTTAAGGGGATCAGCCATGCAAGGGATGAGAGTCTTAATGTGGAATGTGCGTGGGTTGAGCAATAAAGTGAGAAGAGCATCTCTTATCAGATATCTTATGGAGTGGGAGATTGATTGTGCTCTTATTCAAGAGACACATTTGGAGGATGAAAATGGCCCTGTCTGGGACTCTCTGAGACAATCTGGGAGAGCAAACTGTGTGGGGATGGCTGCAATTGGCAGATCTGGGGGGATGGCAATATGGTGGAAAAAATCCAGCCTTAAAGTGATTGAAATCCACCGTGACAGACATGTACTTACTTGTAGATGTCAGAACCTTCAAGGTGATCTTGATTCGTTCATCTCATGTGTATATGGACCTTGTGCAGCAACTGGTTGGGTGGAGCTGTGGGAGGACCTGTCAATAGTGCATCAGAAAGTCCAAGAGGTTCCATGGCTTATTGGTGGTGACTTCAACTATTCTTTATCAAGTGGAGACAGAACTGGTGGCAGTACTGATGGTGCAATGGCTGGGTTTCAACTGACTGTGCAGAGCTTGGGCATCACTGAATACCCTGTCAGTGGGGTTGAATTCACCTGGAGAAATGGCAGTGGGCTGGTATCAAGGTTGGATAGGTTATTTGGCAACCCCAACCTCTTTGAGAGATTCCACCTATCCTCTACTATGAGCCTTGACAAGCCATTCTCTGATCACACACCAATTGTGTGGGCTTGTAGAGTAAGTGCGGATGTTGGTTCATACTTCAAGCTTAAAAAGTCTTGGTTTAGAGAAGAGGGGTTTGCAGAAATGCTGTCCAGCTGGTGGCAAAATAATATTGTTACAGGCTCGACTACACAGCAACTTACACTAAAGCTAGCAGATATGCATACAATGTTGAAGGAATATGGGTAGACAGTGGTGGCTATTAAAGAGTAGAAGAGAGCTAAGTAAGGCATTGGCTGAGGTCCAAAGGCTTGACTTGAAGGAATGCAGGGTGGTTCTAAGTGCCCAGGAGCAGGAGTAAAGGAAATGTCTACAGCAAGTCATCAAGGAGGAGGACTTAAAGAAAGAGATGGATTAGCGTGAGAGGTCTAGACAACTGTGGTTCAAGGAAGGCGATGTCAATACGAAATTCTTTCATCTTGCTACCAGTGCTAGGAGAAGATTCAATCTCATCTCCTCTATTAAAGTGGGCGAGAGAACTATTATCTCCACTCGTGAAATAAGATTTGAAGCTGGCCCTTACTTTAAAGAAGCAGCCAAGGCTGCGCCAAGAGGCTCCTGGAGGATGGTTGTGGCTAAATTTCCGTGTGTCAGTAGTGAACAAGCTGCTATGTTGGTTGCCCCTTTTACTAAACATGAAATAGTGGAAGCAATCAAAGACTTGAATAATGAGGGAGCTGTAGGACCAGATGGGGTACAAGTCTTCTTCTACAAGGAAATGTGGAATGTTCTTAAGAAGGATGTGATGGAAGTTATACATGAGTTTGAAAAGGGAAACTTTGGTTTTGAAAGATTGAACAAGTCTTATTTGTTCTTGTTACCAAAGAAGTCGGGTGCGAAGCAATTTTCATATTATAGGCCTATTGCTTTGTCGAATTCCATTTATCTTATCATCAGCAAGATCCAAGCTAACATAATGCATGATGTACTGCAAAATTTGATTATGCCTGTCCAATCTGCTTTCTTACCTAGGAGGTCACTGCAAGAATCATTCATCATGGCTCAAGAAATGGTGATGGGATGGCATAGGCAAAAATCCAAGGCCTTCTTATGGAAGGTAGACTTCACTAGAGCTTATGACTCAATTTCTTAGTCATATCTATGGGAAATTCTTAAAAGGAGAAAATTCCCCCCTCTTTGGATACAATGGGTGAAACGGTGCATCACGATTGCTTCCTATTCCCCTTTGATAAATGGGAAGCCATTTCGATCCTAGATCTAGCCTCAGTGTGGGGTACGACAAGGTTGCCCCTTAGCCCCATTAATCTTCAATTTTGTAGTGGATACCTTGGCAAGATATGCTTGCAAGTTGGCAGCTGATGGGATGATAAGGGGATATTCGATGACAAATAGAAGGGCTTTGGCCCCCATTCTTCAGTATGCGGATGAAACTATTTTTTTTGTGGAAGGTGGGAAGAGGGAAGCACAGGCACTATATTATATGGTCAATATATTCAGTGAGATCTCTGGTTTGAAATTAAATGGAAGTACGTCCTCCTTGGTCAGCTTTGGTATGAACAATACAGACCAAAGTGACATCTCCACCATCCTGGGCATGCCTGTGATATCACTGCCAATCAAATACCTGGGGTTACCACTGAAGTGCACAAAAATGAAGAAAACTGATTGGACTTTTCTCTTTGAGAAGGCAGCTACAAAGCTAGAAGGCTGGAGCAGCCGCTACTTGTTGAAAGGGGGGAGGTATATCTTATTAAATTCAGTTATCACATCCATTCTAGTCTTCTTCTTCTCGGTTCTCCGAGCTCCAAAGTCAATTTGGAAAAACCTTGACGTTATGCGCAAAAGGTTCTTCTGGAAAGGGGCTTCTCACCAAGGTGACTTCCTCCGACCTATTAAATGGGATTCAATATGTTCACCTAAGAAGTATGGTGGCATGGGAATTAGATCTCTCAAAGAGTTTAATGATGCCCTATTGTTGAAATGGGCAGTTCGGTTGCTGCAAGGGGAACAAAAGCCTTGGACAGAATCATTCATGATAGTTATGGAGTGGCAAATGATGAGAAGAGCTGCTTGAATCCTCATAAGCCGTCTCCCTTCTGGTCCTTAGTGGTGCGTGTCTTGGCTGATAACTGGAATTTATTCAAATCTATTTTGGGTGACGGGAGAAGCTTTAAATTCTGGTTGGAAAAATGGTTGCCTAGTGGGGTGATAAAGGATAGGTACTCTCTTGCATTTTCGGCTGCTACTGATAAAAATGCTTTGGTGTGTGACTATTGGGACACGACTTCTGAGATTTGGATGTTAAATAATGAGGTGGGGAATGGCCATGGAACAAGAACATGGGTAGAAAATGAACGCCTCCTGTAGGAACTTGCTGCATTCAGACCTACGCCAGAGGAGTGTGATACATATAAATGGGATGGGGCCTTCTCGTTAGCGGCTGCCTATGAGAAACTCATCCTTTCTTCTAGGTCGGCAGAGGTGGATGAGATTGGGAAGAAGCTATGGAAATTGAAAGTACCATTGAAGGTACAAATCTTTTTGTGGTTGTGCAGAAGAGATGGTTTGATAATGGGAGATATGAGGCATAGGAGAATGGGCACCCCTGCTCATTTCTGCCATTTGTGTGGGATGCACAATGACTCCAGTCTTCATATTTTCTCCACATGCATGATAACAGATTGTGTTTGGAGGAAGGTCTGCAGGGAAACTATTCCCACGTGGGATGATCTATGGAGCTCTTTTTTAAGGTTGAATATGCCATATTTGCCCATGGTGGCTATGCTATGGTCGGTGTGAAGAGCTAGAAATGAGAGTTTGTTTCAGGAGAGACCAGTGAATGTGGATAATATTGTAAACAATTGCTGGAATCTCATACATCAGTGGGGTTCACTCATGTAATTCATTTCTTTCATATAATCAATAAATTCTCTCTTGGAATGCTATCAGCGATTTGATAGCACTCCTTTTCTTTTCAAAAAAAAAAGATTAGTTTAGATAGACATTAGAACTTAATTTCTATCTTGTGGACCCGTGTTGGGCATTTCTGGGAATGTGTTCCCAATGCTTTTATTGCTTATCACTCTTGATGCGAGAGCATATTTTCGAGAGCGTGTTCCCATTTTATTTAGATTATAGGATTATTCGAATTGTTTGAACTACATGTAGGTTAGTTAGTTAGATTAGGTTTGTTTGCTTATTATTATTTAAAATATATATATATATATATTCAAACTGCCTGCTAGAAGCTGCATATCTATAGGACGACCATCCAGGATTGAATGAGCAGCATCTAGCTTTTCTTTTTGCATTCAAACATCCTACATTGAAAAGAGTTGGAGTAAGGTACATCTTTTCTTGTGCATCAATTATCTGCACACGCATTGCATTTGGACATAATTAAAAAAGATCATTTAAGCTGATTTGAAAATATTAATCAAGTGGTCACATTACTTCTTGAAAAGAAAGAAAAATATACAGGAAGTGTTTGAATAACTTGATTGCGATTTTCAAAAGAAAAATAACCTTTCGCAGTGTGATGTACACTTCTTGCACTGAGCACGCACTATAGTCACTGCACTAAAACTTGGACCCTTAAGGCTATAGGCATCGATCTCTTTATCGGTGCAAGCCCTCCTATCTCACTTTGTGACGGTAGTATTAACTTTTGTCCGAGTGACTTGATACTCTAAGGAGGGAGACACCCCTTAAAGGAATTCAAGGGTAGTTAAGAGGCATCGCTAACGCAACACCTCAAAGAAAGGGTTCACCCTACTTACATCCCTGGGTTCCATCCTTGGAGTACCTTTTTACTTGAGCATTAGAGAATATCATCGCAACAAAGTGTACGTCTTTAGGGCACTCGAAGGTCAATTTAGGGTGTGTAATTGCTTGACAACTTGATTGATCACCCAAGAAGGAGTAAAAGTAACCTCAACCTTCTTAACAATCATTGACCAGAAATTTCAAGTGCCTCATTTCTCTTATACCACTTATGTGGGAATGGAGAAACACTGCCTTGACTATATTTGGCCATGCTGAAGAGTTGGAAGAGGACTTAAAGAACTTTAAATCAACAAAAGACCTCTTGCCTTGTGTTTGCTTGGTGTGTGCATGATAGAGCTCTCTAGAAAGTTTCTGTTTTTAATCTATCTAAGCCCTAAGAGAGTTAAACCATTTAATTGAAAGAAATGGACTATCCTTACTCCTATCATTTTAACCAGGATCCCATGCCCCAAGCGTATCCATCCTTTGATGGGTACATTGACAATTCATGGGATCATTTATATTCCTATCCTGGGAGTACTAGCCCGATAGCTCCCACGTTTGAGCAGAGCCTAGAAGCGGGATTTTCCAACCCTAGAATCCCCACTACTATACAAACACCCAACCCCCCCACCCTTCATGATTTTCCTTATCGAGGTTGGATCGATACCCCTAAGCAACCAGAGCCTGAGATTGACTATCCTCCCCAATCTGATAGTAGTAGCCTCCCCTCCTTTATGATAGAAATGCAAAAACAACAAAAAGAAATGATGGAGTCTATGAGAACGATGTTGAGGAATAGTCAACAATTAAACAAAGAAATTAGACAGCTTAGCTACTCTCTTACTAGTGATTCTGATCCCTACCCGTATAACTGTGATCATAAAAATAATTCTAAGGAAACTAGTGACAATAGGGATCCCGTTTTGAGTAGTTATCACTTAGACTCCCCCCATGGGACACGGCCACTAGAGGAGAATGATCCTACTATTTATCCACCCAAGCTATATTGGAGTCAAAGGAAAAGGAAGATGGTACCTCTTGAGAACCTTGACCCTAATGACAGTATTTTCCTTATCCTTGATAACCCGGGTCAAGGTCGTATTGTTCATATCACTTCCCCTATTAATTATCTGGTGGAATCCCATTCTACCCTTAGTGAGCCTAATCCTAACCCTCCACTTAGGGAATCAACACCTACAATTCAGCATTCTGAGGATTTAAATGCACCCAATGAAGGTGACCCTAAGGGAATGGAGGATGAATTGGATCAATTTTGGTCTCAGGGATATAAAGAGTCTATTTTAGAGGAGGATGATAACCCGATGGAGGAACTCGACCTTAGAATCTGGAGCGAATCTTAGGGGGATTATGTGTTATTCGAGGACTTTCCCCCTGAGGATATAAATAATCTGGTGAAATCTGGATTCCTCCCTTCTTTTGATTTTAAGAGTCATCCTCCACAAAATCAGGAGTTGATATTGGAGGAGGACAAACACAATAGTGAGAAGCCTAAGGAAGACTCTTGGGGACAATACACATCAATTGAGGATTTATGCCCTGAGAAGAACAATGAATTGAGTGATATAGGCTTACTCCAAAACATTAAGACTGATCCTCTTTTAGAAATAATTGAGGATGCTGATCCAACTCCTCTCTTTACTGGTGAATTACATTTACACCCCGACAAAAACTCAAGTGAACCAAAAGAATCCGGGGATGAAATTAATGCTAATGATTCTGTTGCTTCAACCCTGCCATCAAAGGAATTTAATTTGGAGTCCACCATTGATTCACATATACTGGAAGGTGAAAATATGACTCCGATCTTTAATGATAGGCAAGGTGAAGTGAATTTTTCTACAATAATTGTTAGGGAGAATACACAATCTGAATCGTTGCTGGAATTGGACTCGACACTGACTAAGCCCTCATTGGACTTAATCATTACCTCCCAACACCACAAACAACCCTTACACTCCCTAACCGATCCTTATCTCAGGTCTCTGCTCACATACATTCTTTCTATGGAACATATCAGGCCAGTACATCCTTGAGTAGAATGGCGAGTGTGAATTGATGCTTGTACTTTTAGTCTCACCATTCAAGCTTTTGAAATTATTATGTTTATATCTTTTAAAACCCTTCCTGCTTTGGAGGACCCTTGTTATCTTCCACTTATTCCATTTCGGGAGGTCCCTTTTTATGTTCCTTTTATTATTCCTAGACCTCCCCAGGTAGCCTACGAGGTTCTTTGCTTTCATGTCTTATGGCGAGCATTTGGGATAATGTTGCATCATCAGCTCACCAACATCCGTGACTACCTATTTTCTAGGCCCGCACTGTTACGCATATTCTTAGGGCCTAACTCTTTCTGTTTGGAACCAGACTTATAGGTTCCCTATAAGATTAGCTACCGACAGAAAATGCAGCGCTTGTTGGGAGGCAACCCAGCATTCAGAATAACACCATCATCAGGTGAATTCCTTCCTTTCACCCCCTATTTTAATTTTACAATGAGGACATTGTAGGATTTAGGCAAGGAAGGGTGCATTTTGCTTTTTTTTTTTTTAGGCATTATTCATGCAGTTAGGTTTGGTGCATTAGCATAAAAATAAAAAATAAATAAAATAAATAAATAAAATATATATCTCTTTTATTTTCTTGAGCTGAATTGGTTAGTCCCTAGTAGAAAATTTTTATCGAGGTGTCATTAAAGATTTTCTTCTTAAATTGTTTCCTAAGTTTAGAATCCAGTACATTTACTTCACGTAGACTGGGTAGTGGATCTTTGTAGAAAATCCATAAGCATTTTTAGTCTACTAAATCCTTGGACAGTTAATAGGGAGACAGGCATACTATCTTCTATTAGATCCACCTAATATCTGTGAGAAGTAGAGAGACTACTGGTGCGCTAAGTTTAGTGCAAGGACTCTTAAGTTTTGGATAATTAGATGATGATACCTCAGAGTTAGGCATAGTTTTTGCTCTCTATACCTGTGTGTGTTTATTGTGTGAATTCCTGAGAGTCACCAAATAAGGCAGATACACAGACATTGGAGTCCTAACAAAACTATGACTATGGTGGATGGTTACGACCGTCCTTTATAGAGTCCTCAGCTGAAGGAGGGTAGTAATGTCAAAGGTCAGAAATATGATTGTCCCATTGATTACACTACATCTTGGGGTAATAATTCTATCAATTAGGGTTTATCTTAAGGATAATGCACATAAATAACACATCATAAATGTCATGGGAGAATGACATGCATCACACATTGAGATTGCTTATTAAATAGTATTAATGGCCATTTATGTAAGTTCATGACAAAACATGCCTCAAATGAGCAATCGGACCATACAGATGGATTTAGAGTGACAATCGGAGTCCAACGGACTCGAAATTGGCCAAATCCGACATCCGGAGCTCCCACATATGACCCAAGAAGTTCTGACCATTGATCTAACGATCAACGGCCACGAGGTGGCCATGTGACAGCATCAGGAGCGCCCGCCCTCACGCACGACGTTAGCCCATCACACAAGATCTAACCACAACCGTCCAATCTCCATCAAACGGCTGACGATTGGTGAAGAGGCGCGACCATCTGCACCCGCAGTGCAACGGTCGCGCCCCCACCTCGAACGAAGGAGGCACGGGTTCGAATCGCCCATCGCAGCCATCCGCTGATTTTGCCCGCATGCTCAAATTCGACCGCCCATTCGCCATCGAGCGGTCTCGATAGCGCTACGCAGTGTGTCGTCAGGCGTCGATCATCCACACGCGCACCTACGCCGGTCGATGACGCCCACGCTCACGCACGCTCGAGGTGCGATCCAAGCATGCCCTTCACGAAGATCTCAGTCGTCCGACCTTCGATCAGACGGCCTACAATGCATGCACACGGATCGTGCGTGAAGAGGAGGAACAATGCATGCGAGTGACCGCTGGGCAGGGTGCTTCACCGACGTTTTGGGAAGGGTTTTAGCGACGTCCCAGACATTGCTAAAACCCCTTCATCATTTGGAAAGACCTTCTCCCTATTTAAACCCCTTCCAACCACCCATGGAAGGCATTCAATTCATCTTGCAAGTGTTGTAACACCCTCCTAGCCCCCTTTAGCCCCTCTTGTAGTCAATAGAGTCGACGAGCCGCCAACGGAGCCTCTCTCCACCGCCGTGGCCGCCTCGCCGTCTCCCCTCTCCCTCTCTCTCTTTCTTTCCCTTTAATCTAGCTTTACTTCCTTTTTATTCAAGCATTTAGCTACTATTGTATTTGTAAAACTTGAATTGCATGTTTAATATAGTGTTAATGTTACTTTGAGCAATGGCTATGATTTAAAAGATTCTAACCCTACTCTCTCTCTTTTTCTCTCTCTCACTCGTTTTTCTACCACGTCTTCTTGCAAGCAAAAACTCGTTATCTCCGTGACATAAAGTGACAAAGAAAATCCGATTTTTACGCCTCCCTATGATCGACACTTGGACTCATGTCCGTTTCTTCTTTTAAAACCAACGCTGCGAGCACGAACTATAACAATCCTTTTAAACAAATACATCTTTCACACGTTAGTTTTTGGCGTCGTTGCCATGGAGGCAATGGATTTATTTTGTCACTTCCATTTTACATCCATGCTCACATCATCTAACGCCTTTTCTCCTACTTGATGGTTGCAGGAATTCGGTGCTTGGAAGACAAAGCAGTGCAACCCGTGACAGTAAAGATGGAGTAAGCGCAACAAGGACCAATTGTGAGTAATTCTTCCCCCGTGGTTATTTGCTTGCCTAAAAAAAAATTGTAAAATCGAAAAAAATTGGCGTGGTGTATGATTGCCTGATCCACATCCTTAACACATTACAAAAAAAATACACTCTAACATTCTCAATGACCTAACCTTTTTAGAGTGTTCTTTCTTTTTGAGTGGTGTTTGCGAAGCCACCGTGAATTGACATGGGCCGCACCACTCAGCCCTAAAATCAACTCATCTGATAGTAGTTGCATGAACACTAGGATGAGCACTTTAGGGTTTTAAAGCCTCTTTACATCAAAGGAAATCTACTCTCACCAATTGTGTGCAAAACTTGGCGTGCCCACTTGAAACTTGTCTAAAAACATTAAGACACGTCAACCCTAAAGGACAGAAAAGTAAGGACAAAACATTAAAAGACACCACATCTTAAAAAAAATCCTTACTTGAAAACCATGTTTTGATAGGAGCACACACACTAGAATTGGAAAACTAAGAGGCACCACCCCAATCAACGCCTCATCACATAATCCAAGCACAAGCACTGTCCTAGCCCCTTTTAAAACATAGTAGATGTGCCTTAGGCAGGACTGGGTTAAATCTCAAGAGGTGTGGTTTTGTTCGTTGGGCACTTGGCTTTCATTCCCTTAGTAGAATCTGGTGATTAGGCTGTAGGGAAGTGTCAAACAACCACGGTTGTGGGGTCTATGGAACCGGCAATGCAAGCCAAAGGAAGAACCTTCCCTACAATCCCCTCGTAATCAACCTGGCCAGATTGACTTTCGGAAGGGAAGTCCAGTGCTTACGGACTTGATCGCCCCTTTGGAGATTTCTAGGTCCCCTAAGGAATACACCATAAGGACTAGGCTTGTTTGCTTGGTTGTACACACACACTTCTCGCATCTGTCGCTCTTCGCATCCCCTCCTATTCTTCTCTAGTGTATGCACGGGAGACGATCACTTCATCCTAAGTTGTTTGTTTTGGGACGGGAATCCAAGTGACCTGATTCTGCTAGAGACATGGCTGAGCCTAGAGTAGATGAGGTTGAGGACCAACCCCTACCAGACACAATGGCCATCATCCAAGCCCAAATCAACGCAAACCACCGGCTTCAGCAGCAACAAATCCACACCATCATGCAAGCCATACATCGGTTGCAGAACCTACAGGGGCAACCACCACCACCACCTTTCCAAGGCCCACAAGGGCAACCACCACTTGATCCACCACCATTCCAGGACCAACCTAGACCCCTCCGCGACTTCTACAATCCTTCCGCTATTCGAGTCGAGCCGCACCTTAGGATCCCCAAAGGGGGAGATGATTTTTAGCTAAAACCAAATGTCCTGAGTCTAATTCAGAGCCACTTCCATGGAAGCTCAAATGAAGATCCCTTCCAACACCTAGAGGATCTTGACCAGATAGCCCAAACTGTGAAACCTAGGAACATTAGCCTTGACATTGTTTTGATTAAGATGTTCCCCTTCTCACTAAGAGACAAAGCATCTCACTGGCTTAGAACCCTAGGTAGACCCATCACCACCTGGGAAGAACTAAGGCATGCATTCTTAAAGAAATTCTTTCCCATAGGAAAAACCAATGCCCTCAGAAGAGCCATTACTACCTTACACTCCAGGGCGGGGAACAGTTCCATGAGGCGTGGGAAAGATTTAATGAACTATTGAGGAAATGCCCACACCATGAAGTACCAAGGTGGCAATTGGCCCAGATCTTCTACCACGGTCTGGACAACAATCTACAGAACTTCGTTGATGCCTCATGCGGGGAGAACTTCCTAAACAATGACGAGGAGAGCACGTTTGAGCTCTTTGAGTCTATGATCGAAAATTCGCTCAACAAGGCCTCCATGGCCTAGTTTAGCCGATCCAATCAACCCCGTGGAGGGATTTATGAGGTACAAGAAAATTCTGGAATGGTTGACCTGGATTTCATTGCTAAGAAATTGGATCGAGTGGAATTAGTGGATAAAATGATAGATGAGCTACTGAACCAAACAAGGAACCCGTTACAAACCTTCTCCCTAGCAAAGGGAGCTCACAATATTGACATGGTCCAACCCCTAAGCCAAATGAACCTGGAACAACCCCTGACCACGTTCTAGGGAGGGAGGGACCTTTGCTCCCTCAACCCTTGATATTCTCTTCCCTCCCCCTCGACATCTGCTATCCTTGAAGATGTACAGGCTATCCAAGGCTATTCCAAACCTGACCCCTTCTCCAACACTTACAACACTGGCTGATGTAATCACCCAAACTTTCCTTGGACAACCCAGAATTGCCTCAATTCCAGAACCAGCACAGGCCAAACCAACAACCAAACTTGCCCCACTATCAGTAAGGACCACCAGGTAGACCCCCATACAATCCGGATAGGGTAGTCCCTCCCCCACAAAACCAAATGGACACCCTGATAAAGATGATGGCTGAAATGAACCAAAAACATCAGGAGGGAATGGCTTTAGTAAAGGGACAATTAAGCCAGTTATTGGACTACAAACAACAAGGATCCCTGCCTTCCCAGCCACAACCGAACCCGCGAAACACGATTAATAGAGGACCCAATTTGCAAGGGTTCCAAAGCAATCCTGGGCAAGCTCACATGGTCTAGCCAGCCCCACAAACACCTCCTGGGTTTGGTGCTTCTTCGTCCTCATCTTCTCAAGGATTAAACCATGGTCCCAATGCCTCTGCAAATGTGGTAACCTTGAGAAGCGGTACCAAAACTCAGGATCCCAAATGGCTGACTCTTCCCGAGACTCCACCTTCTGAAACACCCGACTCAGAAGAGGCATTGGAAAAACCCAAGGACCCAAAAATAGACCCTATCCACATTCAAACACCATATCCCGAGGCCTTGGAGACAATAAAGAAGAAGAAAGTGTTGAGGAAACTGAGGAGCTTTTGGAGATCTTTAAGCAGGTTCAAATTAATATTTTGCTCCTTGAAGCCGTCAAGCACATTTTGACTTACGCCAAGTTCCTAAAGGATGCCTGTACACCCAAACTTAAGCCAAGACCTCAAGCACCTAGGAAGGTTGTGCTTTCAGAGCAAGCTAGTTCCGTAATATCAAGCAACTTTTCGCTCAAGCGAACTGACCCAGAAGCACCCTTGATATCTTGCAATGTCGGGGACATGACATTTGATAGAGCACTCCTGGACATAGGTGTTTCCATCAATCTGATTCCGACAACCCTGTACCACCAATTTGGATTCGGAGAGTTGACACCCACACCTATTACCATCCAATTGGCTAATAGATCTGTGACAACCCCAAAGTGGGTTGTCGAGGACATTATTGTGTGAGTCAAGGACTTCTATTTTTTGGTCGAATTTTTGGTGCTCAACATGGAAGTCCCTGAACATCTACAGAATACACCCATCATCCTAGGCAGACCCTTCTTAGCTACGACCAAGGCAAACATCGATTGTGACACAGGATGCATGGAAATCGCCTTTGGAGACAAGAAAATGTAGTTGGATATCTTCCGGGTGACCAAGTCTTTTGATTGCGACTGTATCGAGGAACATGATCCCGTGGAACCTTTGGTCAAGGAATGCCTCACCAAGTGGACTACCAGTTTTGTCTTGGACTACCAATCCTGTAACAACTGTTTTGACCCATCACCATCTATGCCCATGGACCTTTGTAGGGCTAATTACCGTCAACCAACACCATTCAAGGAAATTGGTGTTGATCAACTCCCGCCCTTTCCCTTTCCATCAAACATTGTGCTGCCCACACCTGAATTGAAGCCGCTACTCGAGAATCTCAAGTATGTCTTCCTGGGACCTGACCAAACCTTCCCCGTAATTATCAATGTCAACCTAACTAGGGATCATGAACTTAGATTGACAACAACCCTATCAGAACACAAGGCTACCATTGGCTAGACTATTTCAGATCTAAGAGGAATTAGCCCCACCTATTGTACCCACAAGATCTACCTAGAAGATGGGGCACGACCCTCCCGTCAGATGCAAAGACGTTTAAACCCAAATATGTGGGAGGTTGTTAAGAAGGAAATTATCAAGTGGCTTGACGCCGACATCATCTATCCCATCTTTGATAGCCCCTGGGTGAGCCCCACTCAAGTGG
Source organism: Thalassia testudinum (assembly GCA_037157565.1). Classification (NCBI taxonomy): domain Eukaryota; kingdom Viridiplantae; phylum Streptophyta; class Magnoliopsida; order Alismatales; family Hydrocharitaceae; genus Thalassia; species Thalassia testudinum. Next base: position 51,978,945 of record JAZHRO010000025.1, on the reverse strand, counting down.
TTCCAAAGAAAGTTGGGCACACCGTTGTCACCAATGAACATGGCGAATCCATCCCCACCCGCACCACCACAGCATGGAGGGTATGTATTGATTATAGGAAACTCAATGAAGCAACCAAGAAAGATAATTTCCCCCTGCCATTCATCGACCAGATTCTTGAAAGATTGGCAGGGAAAAAGTATTTTTGCTTCCTGGATGGATATTCAGGATATAACCAAATCGCAATTGCTCCTGAAGATCAAGAGAAGACCACATTCACTAGCCTGTACGGCACGTTTGCATTCTATCGTATGCCGTTCGGGTTGTGCAATGCAACCGCTACCTTTCAGCGTTGCATGCTAGCCATTTTTTCAGAAATGGTGGGTGAATACTTGGAGGTCTTTATGGATGATTTCTCTGTATTTGAGAATTCATTCGACCACTGTTTGAGCAACTTGGAGAAAATCCTAAAATGATGTATCGAGGTTAATTTGGTGTTAAGTTAGGAGAAGAGCCATTTCATGGTTCAAGAAGGAATCATCCTCGGCCACATCGTATCACATAGGGGCATTGAGGTGGATCGGGCTAAAGTTGATTTGATTTCCAAACTTCCTCCACCTAGCTCGGTCTGGCAGATCCATTCGTTCCTTGGACATGTTGGCTTCTACCAAAGGTTCATCAAAGACTTCTCCAAGCTTTCCAAACCCTTGACCGACCTTCTAGCCAATGACGCCCTATTCCACATGACCTCTGATTACATCCAGGCTTACTACACCCTCTAGGACTTAGTCTCCACAGCACCTGTACTTCAACCCTCGAACTGGTCCCAGGACTTTGAGATCATGTGTGATGCATCAAATTTTGCCATAGGTGCCGTCCTAGGACAAAGACAAGACAAGAAACCCATGGTGATCTAGTACGCGAGCAAGATGTTGGACAAGGCCCAACAAAATTATACAGTCACAGAGAAAACTGCTCGCTACAGTTTTTGGACTTGAAAAGTTTCGATCTTACCTTCTGGGATCCCACGTGACCATCTATATGGACCATTCAGCCATCCAGCACCTATTGGCTAAAAAGGATGCGAAGCCCAGGCTCATCAGATGGATCCTGCTCTTGCAAGAATTTGACCTGGAAATCTGCGACAAAGTTGGATCAAAGAATGTGGTGGCTGACCACCTATCCAGACTCCACCCAGACCACATTGGGCCCTCCCTACCTTTATCCGACACCTTTCCCGATGAGCACATTCTGGCTGTGCAAGACAGGAAACTACATTGGTATGCTGACTATGTCAACTACCTAGTTGTAAGACAGACCCCGCACAGCTGGTCCAAATAGCAATGGGACAAGTTCTTGGCCAAGGCCAAGCATTATTTCTGGGATGATCCCATGTTGTTTCGCCTCTGTGCCGACCAGATCATCAGGAAGTGATCCCTGAGGACGAAGTTCAAAGTGTGCTATCTTTTTGTCACGACCAGGCTTGTGGTGGCCACTTCTTAGGAAAGAAAACGGCTACAAAGGTTCTGCAGTCCGGATTTTGCTGGGCTTCATTATTTAAGGATGCACACAATTTCGCTAAGACTTGCTCTTGCTGCCAGACTCCAGGGACCATGACCAAAAAAGATATGATGCCCCTCCAGCCCATTTTGATTGTCGAGATCTTCGATGTTTGGGGTATTGATTTTATGGACCCCTTCCCACCATCCAACGACTTTAAGTACATCTTAGTCTCTGTAGACTATGTCTCCAAATGGATTGAAGCCGTCGCCACCTGCAGATGCGATCACAAGGCTGTCATGGACTTTGTTAAGCAGAACATCTTTTCCCAGTTTGGAATACCAAAGGCCATGATTAGTGATGGTGGAAGTCATTTTATCCACACCCAATTCCGTGCCCTACTCAGAAAATATGGGGATAACCACCTCATTGCTACCCCGTATCATCCGTAAACAAACGGGCAGACCGAGGTCTCAAACAGGTCTAGATGATGCCCTGTGGGCATGCCGGACCGCTTTCAAGACCCTGATCGGCATGTCGCCTTATCGCCCGGTCTTTAGCAAAGCTTGCCACCTTCCTGTCGAGTTGGAACACTAGGCTTGCTGGGTCGTCAAGTAGTGTAACATGGATCCCCAGTTAGCAAGTGCGTAGAGGACACTCCAACTCTCCGAGCTCGAGGAAATTCATCGGGACGCTTTTGAGAATAGTCGGCTATACAAGGAGAAAATGAAAGCCATCCACAACCGACTCATTCATAGAAAAACCTTTGAGCCTAATCAGCAAGTTTGGCTTTTTGATGCCCGTCTAAAACTCTTTCCAGGGAAGCTCAGGTCCAAGTGGACATGACCATTCAGGGTGGTCAAGCCCTACTCCAATGGGGTAGTTGAAATCACTGATCCGAATACTAGGCACACTTTCACAGTCAATGGCCAGAGATTGAAACACTTCCTCACCCAGGTTCCCCCAAAGGAGGTTGTCACCCTCATTGAGGGATGACACAAAGCACTACCCAGCTGGAGGCATTAAACTTAGCGCTTCCTAGGAGGCAACCCATAAGATTCAGACTGATTTGGTATTTTACTTCACTCAGGTAATATCTTTTTGACCCTTGTGCATCCATGTATTTGTCAATGAGGACATTGTCCAGGTTAAGCATGGGGGGGTGGTAAATTGCATGATTCTGAGTTCATTTAATCAGTTTGAATAAAATTAAAAAAAATTGAATTTAGGAAGAAAAACTTAGGCATTAGAAATTTGTCAATAGTGGGAAATAATACGGAAAGAACCTGAACACTTAGACTTTTCAGGCCTTTAGGCTCAATCAGCCCTGGTGTCCATTAAAATATCGATTTAGCTTCAAATCCTTGCAACCTTAATCTATTCTAATCCACCAACTAAATAAAGTGATAAGTATACGACTTATCAACTCACCCTCTAACTCAGAAGGAATTTTAGTCTAAGCGTCTGCACACATTTTTTGCACAGACTCACTCCTCGGAGATTCTAACAGAAATTGGGTAGCTAATGAACTTTCTAGGGTGGTATGGCTAGCAAGTTGTCATGGGTAACAACCCATTGGCAAGTTGTCCAGAGCCCAACCACTGGACCACCTTCTCTTTATTGCCTCTAGGTAAATTTGAGATCAGGGAAGCCACCTACCAAATAAAAAAAAAGGAGAAGAAGGAAAAAAGAGAACAAAATAAACCACACTTCACCGCACGAGTATGGCTGGAAAGTGACCGTGGGTAACAGCCCATTGGTCGGTTATCCAGAACCCAGCTCAATAAATGCACAAAAAGAACCAAAACACTTAAGAAAGAAGCAGGGAAGTAGAGCAAGCCAGGGAGATATACACTGGAAAAATCCTTGTGTTGACTCCAAGTAAAACAAACGTAGGGAGAAAGCTACCGATCGAACAAATACACCTTCAGGAAAAACACTTCCTTTTCCGGTCACCTAGGGGCGTAGAAACCCGAGGTCTGTCTAAATTACCGTTGAGTGACTCTATCACGATCTTCACACCAAGATGCTTAGCACTTAGAGTTTTTTCCAAGTTTTGGGTGGGTTGGGTAGTCGTAAAAAGTTACCAACACACTCTTAACTCCAAAAAATCTAAAAATAAGAAAAGATGAAAAAATATATACATGCCTTATAGCAAGGATTCAGGCGATTCATATTTTGGCAGACACCCTGGCGCTACTTAATCTCTGTAGATCAGGATCTTAGTATATTTCCTCCTATTGACAAGTGACGAAATGTCCAAGTAATTACTTCTTAAATTCTGACTGGAAATAATGGCTAGAATAAACCTTGCTAGGGACTAGCAAAAAGTAAGCATGGGGGTATGATAACACTACATCTTGGGGTAATAATTCTGTCAATTGGGGTTTATCTTAAGGGTAATGCGCACAAATAACACATCATAAATGGGCATGGCAGAATGACATGCATCGCACATTGAGATTGCTTATTAAACAGTATTAATGGCCATTTCTATAAGTCCATGACAACACAAGCCTCAGATGAGCAATCAGACCATATGGATGGATTCAGAGCGACAAACGAAGTCCAACGAACTCAAAATCGGCCAAATCCGACATCCGGAGCTGCCACAAATGACCCAAGAAGTTCTGATCGTTGATTTGATGATCAACGGCCACGAGGTGTCCACGTGGCAGCATCAAGAGCGCCTGCCCACACGCATGACGTCACCCCATCACACAAGATCTAACCACAGCCGTCTGATCTCCATCGAACAGCTGACAATTGGTGAAGAGGCGCGACCATCTGTGCCCACAGTGCAACGGTCGCGCCCCCGCCTCGCAAGAAGGAGGCGCGGGTTCAAATCACCCACCGCAACCATCTGCTGATTTCGCTCGCGTGCTCAAATTCGACCATCCGATCGCAATCTAGTGGTCTCGATAGCACTACGTGGCCCGTCCTCAGGCGTCGATCATCCACGTGTGTGCCTATGCCAGTCGACGACGCCCGCACTCACGCGTGCTCGAGGCACGATCCAAGAGCACCCTTCGCGAAGATCTCAGCCATCCGATCTTCGATTGGATGGCCTACAACACGCGCACACGGATCGTACGTGAAGAGGAGGAACAATGCACGTGAGCGACCGCTAGGCAAGGTGCTTCACCGACGTTTTGGGAAGGGTTTTAGCGACGTCCCGAACATCGCTAAAACCCCTTCTTCATTTGGAAAGACCTTCTCCCTATTTAAACCCCTTCCAACCACCCATGGAAGGCATTCAATTCATCTTGCAAGTGTTGTAACACCCTCCTAGCCCCCTTTAGCCCTTCTTGTAGTCAACGGAGTCGACGAGCCACCGACGAAGCCTCTCTCCACCGTCGTGGCCGCCTCGCCGTCTCCCCTCTCTCTCTCTCTTTCTTTCCCTTTAATCTAGCTTTACTTCCTTTTTATTCAAGCATTTAGCTACTATTATATTTGTAAAACGTGAATTGCATGTTTAATATAGTGTTGATGTTACTTTGAGCAATGGCTATGATTTAAAAGATTCTAACCCTACTCTCTCTCTCTCTTTCTCTCTCTCTCTTTCTCTCTCTCACTCATTTTTCTACCACGTCTTCTTGCAAGCAAAAACTCGTTATCTCCGTGACATAAAGTGACAAAGAAAATCTAATTTTTACGCCTCCCTGTGATCGACACTCGGGCTCACGTCCGTTTCTTCTTTTAAAACCGATGCTGCGAGCACGAACTATAACGATCCTTTTAAACAAACATGTCTTTCGCATGTTACCTATCAATTCCTTCCTTGTGCCAAAAGTAGGTACTTCCACCAAATAAGCCACACAATATCCTCTTGACCATCATCATCCCTAATAATGCCTCGTGAATAAAAGTCAGTGTCGTGTTATGTTGATTTATATAAAAAAAAGGAAAGAAAAAAAAGAGAAATATTTATATTTAGAAAAATATATAAAAAAAAGAAGAAAAAGAAAAAAAAGTCATGTTTGAAGTTTTATCTTCATGTCATTTTTTGTGTCAATGTTTTTGAGGCAACAACAAAAACACTCATTGTGATCCACCAAATATGACCCAAACCTACTTTTTAATATTTCTGAACGCCCGAATACTGGTTGAGGACTTCTAACTAAGTTGTAGGGTTATTAGAATTTTTATTGATGTGTGAATGCCATGTGAAGCCACCAAATAATCAGTACATTTACAAAAATCTGGTAAGATATGTGACCTGAGAAAAGAAGGAAGAAAGAGGAAAAGAAAAGAGAGAGTGAGTGAGCACAAGGCAACGTAAAGAGAGCACGGTGTTTAGCCTTTCTTTGAGTTGACTTGTTTGATAGTCTAGAGATCTAGAGTCTGCAGTATTGGACTGCGTGTAGCACCAGATGAGTGTGAGCCACCAAATAATAATCCATTCAACTCAATATCTCCTTCCTAAGCCAAAAAGTCAAGGTCGAACTACAGATTATTTTCTGCTTTATCCCCGAGGGAAGAAGTTGCCTATCCTAATAAAATGTTTGCCAAGGGTTAAGTACGAACTGTAAATATAAGTTGGCTTTTCACTTGGATTCGTTACCTAGGCTACTATCACTTCACATTTGTCTGAATCTCTAAATTTTTGGAATAAGGAAAGAAGAAATCTTCTGATTACTTCTATTATTTTTCATTTTTGCTCGGGGCTAGTAAAACTTAGGCATGGGGGTATTTGATCAGTCCACTTTAGTGGAGTGCTAATTAGCCTAAGTAATTGTTAATCACACATTCCTCATCTTTAACTATTCATGATTTATATGATATTTTATCTTATCCTGCATATATTTGTATGTGTTAAAGTTACCATTAATAACATGTTTTTATGATGACAGGCAAGACATGAGGAGTAAATATGTGCATGCCTCCTCAACACACCGCCACCCACCAACTACCAATCCAAGCAGGCGGGCCTCGCGCAACCCAACCTCCTCCATCTGACCCACCCCATCTCAACCTTCATGCAAGGCCAAGCGAATGTTCACTCTATTTTTAGACTTAACGACAACCGTGAAAAGGGTAGAGGAAGAGAAACGGATTTGGGAAGAATTTAAAAGCAAAGGCATCTTCTCCGAGGAAATCATCCATCTTCCCTTCGCGCTGCTAAGGATCTCCTCCTTCCTCCACCACCGTGGAACGGACATACCTTGTGAACCAAGCGAACACCGTGGCCAAAAGCTTGCTCCACTGCGCTCGCCATTCTCCAGAACCATGGGTGCGCACGATGACAGTGTGCCAACCACCACGCCCTCTCCTCTTTTGTTTCCATCTTCTTCCTCTTGTTCTTCTATGTAACAGACCACCACCACCACCGCTGACCCCCTCGCCGCAAATCACCCCTCCTCAACGCATCACCTACAGCTGCATGACCAGCACACCTCCCATGCACCTTCCACATGATGCCCGCATGCTCTGCGTGCACCGCTCCGTGCTCCTACCAGTGGCCATCAGTAGACCGTGCGTGCCTCCCTCACCGCATGGCCACGCTCATGCGTGACCACTCACGCACGTGAAGTAGCCCTTGCGTGTGGCCTTCCCCCTCGGCCATGCACGCACCACGCCTTTGCGCATCGCCACAGTGCAGCCTTCTTCTTCTTCGTCTTCTTCTTCTCCAACAGACTGAAAGAACCCAAAGTCACTATGAAGTTCTACCACGTAGCCACCTCCACGCGCCATGAAAGTTCGCACCGTTGACGCCAACACGCTCCTCTAGCCTTCACGAGTACTTCCAGTCCATCTACACCACCAACCAACGACCCGCACATCGGCGAGCCGCATCAACCGCCGCCACTCCTCTTCGTCACCAGCGTCAACTCCGACCGTCGTTTGGAGCGCCACCACCACCATCGGAAAGCTCTCGTCGTGGTCGACCTTACTTGAGCTCCTCGGCCTCCGCCATCAACTCCTCTTCTCGCGAGATCAAGAGGAAGAATTTAGTTATTTTGCATTCCAATAAAAATTACCAAATATGCCATTGTTGAAAACACTATTGCAATATTTGATTGATTAATCTATTTGAGTTAAATTGCATGCATGCCCTTAAGTGTTTATATTATTTCTTTCATGCACTTAACTCTTATATGTTGAGTTTGACACATGCATAAAATCTCATCAAGTCACTCACATGACCTAAAGGAGAAAGCCTAATGTCTCAAAATATAATTATGTTACAAGCCATTGCAAGTTATTTCATGGAAGGAAAATTACATACATACCCCTACATTCTTAAATTATCGCGTGTTCCTTCTTTTCGCCTTATTTCAAATCTGATTTGAGCACGGATTGCACACTTGATTAAACAAATACAAAGGAAAAATATTTTGTGAATTTATTGATCTATTTCTCCCTGTGGATACGACCAAATCCACCATGGTTAGTTTTACTGGTAATTATTTTGTTCGGGATTTTTCCACCAAGCGATTTCACTGCAACGACATTTTTTCTGATACATTATTCTACAAGTGAAAAATGCCTGACCAACGGTCCAAATCATGGACCCAAAATCTGGGCATGTTTCCACGGTAAATGGCCAATGCCTCAAGCCATTTATGGCCTAGGAACCTCCTCCTGCTGACGAAATCATTCATTTTATTGAGGATGTATGATTGAGTTTTCACCTAGTGATGAGTCCAATTTATTGGATTCATATTTAGCCTAAGTTGGTAGTCCCTACGTTTTAGATCATATTAATATTTGCATTTAGTTACGAAATAAATGCATATCATAGGATTACATAATTTGTTATGTTATATAAATAATTGTGTGAATTTCTTTTGGCTACAGGAATAAATAGAGAAGATGGCTCATGGTGCCATTCACGTCTCTCCTACTTACCCTAAACCTAATTTTCACTTCAAAATCCCAATTAGACTAGGACCTATACCTACAACCTAAGCCTATATAATCCAAATCCAACGCCACGTTATCTTCCTACTTAATCTATCATTTAACACAATTTGGACATCTGATGCATTCACAACCGATCCCCTACGTTGGTGGCGGCAACAACCACCCGGACCCATTCCCTATCCTAACACACTACCCACTCCACGCCGCTTCTTTCTCCAACTGAAGAACCACCCATACTTTCTATCTCCTCTCATTATATATCTTCTCCATACACCTGCCACCAACCAAACGCCCCTGCAGGGATCGTCACCACCGTGAAATCAGGCATGCACCGTGACCTCATAGCACACACTGTGAACCTTTACGATATTCTCCACCATGCCACCATGATCTCCACCTCCATCAGCCACACGGTGACAGCGCGTGGCCATCGTACTGCATCCTTGCTTCCATCCCCCACCACCATCACCGCACTACCACCCTCACCATCTACTTCCTCTTCTTATGCACGGCACACCACAGATGCCACATCCTCTCCTTTTTCCTCTCCTCTTCTGTTTCCTTCTTCTTCCTCTTCTCCACCCACACCAACTATTCATCTTCTCCAACCAAACCCATTAGCCACAGACCACCACTCCACACCGAGCAGCCACCCTCGACCTCCTACCTCACTGCTGACACCACCAGAGTCCTCGAGCTCAGCTGCACCCATGTCGATGACTACACCATCAACCGGTGGCTCCTCCACCACCAGTAGCATCACTTGCCGCCGGCTACCACTCCTCGCCATATGGCCTACCTCGACCTCCCTACACCTCGTCGTTACCATCATTTTGAGCCTCTCCTCTAGCACATCTCCTTCGCCCAACCTCACGGCCGACGAGGCCTTCTCCATCGCGAGTGAAGTCGTCACGTGATGTGCTCTGTTTGCTACAGGATCATAGCCATTAGTTTTTACATTGCCTTGCCATTGCCAAGTCCTATATATATTATTAAATCAATTGGATATTCTGTGGTTGTGATGACAATGTCCCTCTTCTTTCGTTAAATGACTATTTCAATATTATTCCATTCATTTAAAATGTTTTTGATTTGATTAAAGGGAAGACATTCTCTTGTCTTGTTTCAAGAGAAGTGGCGGTGAATGTCATGGTCAAATTTCATTATTGTAGTGAAATTTCATGATCACTCCTGTTATTTAACATAAATGCAATTTCAGTGATTCCATGCATTGTGATCTTAATTATAGAGGGTTTTCACTTGATTCTGATTCCAATGCTTAAGAATATATTTGTGAACATTTGTTTTACATCTTGTGTGAGTTTTAATAAGCCAAAGCCTCCCTATGGATACAACACCGTGACCAATGTGGTTAGATTAGATTTAAATTAATTTTGATAGAGAGATTTTCCACCACAAAAAAATACAATGACATTATCATTTTATTGCTATTATCTTTTTAATCAAGCGAAGATCTCTCCGTCAAATGGCGCCATTGCCAGGGAGGCAACAGGCCTAGTAAACTCGCAAGTATTTTTCTATTTGCATTGACCCATGTTTATTGCTATTCATTAATCTACCATTCTTTTGTGCAAGGTACATTTTGAAGGAAGAGGAGCACACGGGGGACGCTAGTCACGTTGGTGGACCTTGTTGTCGCCTTAAGGATAATTGCGTGTGCACTTAGGCCTTGATCTCACATGTGTGGAAGGAGGATTAGTGGCCGAGGACTTGTTTACTTCTTTTAGATTTAGATTAGGCTAAATAGACATTAGACATTTAATTTCTATCTTGTGGACTCGTGTTGAGCATTTTTGGGAACGTGTTCCCATTGATTTTTATTGCTTATCGCTCTTGTATGCGGGAGCATCTTTTCGGGAGTGTGTTCCCATTTTATTTAGATTATAGGTTTATTTGAATTATTTGAACTACATGTTAGTTAGTTAGCTAGCTAAATTAGATTAAGTTTGTTTGCTTATTATCATAAACAAAAAAGAAATTGAACTGCCTACTAGAAGCTGCATATCTATAGGGCAACCATTTATGATTGAATGAGCAACATCTAGTTTATCATAATTGCATCATAAATATCCTGCACTGAAGAAAGCTGGAGTAAGGTACGTCTTTTCTTGAGCATCAATTACCTATCATGCATTCGCATTGGACTTAAATCCAAGACCACTAAAGTGTTTGAATCTAATTAAGTCAGTGGTCACTTTAAGAAATTGGGATTGCTAAGAGATTGGACCTTAACATCAATGACTTTAATTGCATGCAAAAGGACTTGTTTGCAAGATTTTAAAACACAAAACACGTACATGTGTTACACACCTGAGATGCTATGAACATCACACATAGGGTCACTAGATAAATTTCTACCTCTCCTCTTTGCACCACAAGGGAAGTTAGTCAAAAATCAACAAGCCTATCCACCAAGTTACTTTGATTCCTCATGCGTGGGCTCGATTCGAGACTTCCATCCCTTGCGAGTTGGTTGTAGGCACCAATTAAAGTTGGCCTAGGAAGTGTAACTCTTGCAAAACTTGTTTGGCCACCAATTGAACACTTAATTCTAAGACCTAGAATCTACAAAAAATAGATCCCACTGTATTTGCATTTATTTTGATAGTGGTAGAACTCTCTATGCAGTTTCTATTTTTATTCTGATTTCTTTTAAGTCCTAAGAGAATTAAACCTATTTGGCTTAAAGAAATGGATCACCCTTACTCCTATCACTTAGATTATCGAAGTCAATACTTCCCATCTTTTAATCAGGATCCCATGCCCCGAGCATATCCATCCTTTGATGGGTACAATGATAATTCTTGGGATCAATCATATTCCTATCCTGTAAGTATTGGCTCGATAACTCCCACTTTTGACTAGAGCCTAAGAGTAGAATTTTCTAGTTTGCAAACACCCAACCCTCCCACCCTTAATGATTTTTCTAATCAAGGTTGGACCAATACCCCTAGGCAACCAGAGCCTAAGACTGACTATCCTCCCCAATCTGACAGTAGCCTCTCCTCTTTTATGATAGAAATGCAAAAACAACAAAAAGAAATGATGGAGTCTATGGGAGAGATGTTGAGGAATAGTCAACAACTGAATGAGCAAATTCGTCAGCTTAGCTACTCTCTTACTATTGATTCTAATCCCTACCCGTTCAACCGTGATCATCAAAAAGATTCTGAGGAAACAATAGATAATAGGGATCTCGTTTTGAGTAGCTATCACTTAGACTCTCCCCATGAGACACGGCCACTAGAGGAGAACTATCTTAATGATTATCCACCCAAACTATATTGGAGTCAAAAGAAAGGAAAGATGGTACCACTTGAGGACCTTGACCCCACTAATAGTATTTTTCTTACCCTTGATAAACTGAGTCAAGGTCATATTGTTCATGCCACTTCCCCTATTAATCATGTGGTGGAACCCCATTCTACCTTAGTGAGCCTAATCCTGATCCTCCACTTAGGGAACCAACACCTACCATTCATCATTCTGAGGATTTACATGTGCCCAATGAAGGTGACCCTAAGGGAATGGAGGATAATTTGGATCAATTTTGGTCTCAAGGATACAAAGAGTCTATTTTAGAGGAGGATGATGACCCAATGGAGGAACTCAGGCTTAGAGTTTGGAGTGAATCTTAGGGGGATTATGTGTTATTCGAGAACTTACTCCCTGAGGATATAAATGATCTGGTGAAATCTAGATTCCTTCCTTCTTTTGATTTTGAAAGTCATCCTCCCCAAAATTGGTAAGACACGGAGTCTAAGTTGGAGGAGGACCAACATACGATTGAGAAGCTTAGGAGAGACTCTTGGGGCCAATACATATCACTTGAGGATTTATGGCTTGAGGAGAACAAAGAATTGAGTGATATAGGCTTAATCCATAACATTGAGATTGATCCTCCTTCAGAAATAATTGCGGATACTGAAGCAACTCCTCCCTTTACTGGTGAATCACATATACACCCCGACAAAAACTTAAGTGAATCAAAAGAATCCGGAGATGAAATTAATTATAATGATTCTGTTGCTTCAACCCTGCCATCAAATACATGTGATCTGGTGTCCACAATTGATTCACATATACTGGAAGGTGAAAATATGACTCCGATTCTTAAGGAAATCATTAATGATAGGTAGGGTAACTTAAATTTTTCTACAAAAAACTATTAAGAAGAATAATATAGAATCTGAGTTGTTGTTGGAGCTGGACTTGACAGAGACTAAGCCCTCCTTGGACTTAATCATTACCTCCCAACACCACAAACAACCCTTACACTCCCTAACCAATCCTTGGCTCAGGTCTCTACTCATATACATTCTTTCTGGGGAGAATATCAGGCCAGTACATCCTCGAGTGGAATGACAAGTTTGGATTGATGCTTATACTTTTACTCTCGCCATTTAAGGGTCAAACATACTTATGATTATATCTTTTAAAACCCTTACTGCTTTAGAGGATCCTTGTTATCCTCCACTCCTATTTTAAGAGGTCCCACTTTTATTACTCTTTTTCCTAGATCACTCCAGGTAGCTTGCGAGATTGTTTGCTATCACGTCTTCTGGCAAGCATTTAGGATAATGCTGCATCATCAGCTTGCCAACATCCGTGGCTACTTATTCTCTAGGCCTGCGCTTTTACGCATATTTTTAGGACCTAGTTCATTCTATTTGAAACCAGACTTATAGGTTCACTATAAGTCTAGCTACCAAAAAAAAATGTAGCGCTTGTTGGGAGGCAACCCAACATCCATAATAACGCATTCATTAGGTGATTTCCTTCCTTTCTCCCCCTGTTTTAATTTTACAATGAGGGCATTGTAAGATTTATGCATGGGGGGGTGCATTTTGCATTTTTAGGCAGTATCCATGCATTTAGGTTAGGTGCATTTAAAAAAAAAAATCTCTTTTATTTTCTTGAGCTGAATTGATTAGCCCTAGCAAAACATTTTTATCAAGGAGGTGTCATTGAAGATTTTCTTCTTAAATTATTTCTAAGTTTAGGATCCATTACAGTTACTTCACTTGCACGCAGACTGGGTAATGGATCTTTGTAGAAAACCAATAAGCATTTTTAGTCTGCTGAATCCTTGGACAGTTTGAAGGGAGTTAGGTATACTATATTCTATTAGATCCACCAAATATTTGTAAGGAGAAAGTAGAGAGACTACTGGTGCGCTAAGTCTAGTGCAAATACTCTTAAGTTCTAGATAATTAGATAATGATATCCCAAAGTTAGGCATAGTTTTTCGCTCTCTGTTCGTACGTGCAAATATTGTGTGAATTCCTGAGAGTCACCAAATAAGTTAGATACACAGAGATTGAGTCCTAATAAAACTATGACTATGGTTACAACCGTCCTTCATAGAGTCCTCGGCTGAAGGAGGGTAGTGGTGTCAAAGGTTAGAAATACGCTTGTCTTATCCATTCCTTCTCAGTGACGAGAGTAGGCACTTCTACCAAATAAGCCACACAATATCCTCTTGAACATCATTTTCCCCAATAATACCTCATGAATAAAAGTTTGCATCATTTTGTGTTAGTAGTTAGAAGAAAAAGAGAGAGAGAGAAAAGAAAAAGAAGAAAAAAGAAGAATAAAAAAAAAATATATATATATATTAAAAGAAATAGAGAGAGAAAAAGAAAAAGAAGAGTTCAAGTTTATAGTTTTATCTTCGTGTCATTTTTCATCATGTGTCGATGTTTTTGAGGAAACAAAAAAAAATACCCATTGCGATCCACCAAATATGACCCATACCTACTTTTCAATATTTCTGATCACCCAAATAATGGCTGAGGACTTCTAACTTAGTTATAGGGTTATTAGGAATTTAATTAAAGTATGAATGCCATGTGAGGCCACCACACCCATTGCTTATTAGGTTCCCATGTATAACTCATTGTGTGAATTTTTGAGAGCCACCAACCAAGGCAAATATGCGGAGATCGAGTTCTAAAAAAACTAGGACTAAGGTAGATGGTTACGACCATTCTTTATAGAATCCTCAACTGAAGGAGGGCATTGACGTCAAGGTTAGGAATACACCATCCTATCCATCTCTTCCTGGTGCCGAGAGTAGGCACTTTCACCAAATAAGCCACCCGATATCTCTTGAGTATCACCAATCCCTAATAATGCCTCTTGAATAAAATTCGTGTATGTCGTGTGCTGTATTGCATCGTGTTGATATATAAATATATAAAAAGAAAGAAAAAAAGTAGATATAAAAAAATTAGAAAAATTATAAAAAAAAGAAAGAAGAAAATAGAAAAAAAATAGAAAAGAAAAAGAAAAAAAAAAGAGAGAGAAATGAGTCTATAAATATTTTAGTGCTTATTTCAGTTGCATTAAGGCAATGCCACCAAATACATTTGAGATCCACCAAATTTGGCCTTAACCTACCTTTTCTATGTTTCTGACCGCTCAAAAACTAGCTGAGGAATTTTGACTTACTGTTAGGGTTATTGGAACTCTATTAAAGTATTAATACCATGTGGGACCACCAAATATAGATTATATGCATAAATTCGGTGAGATTGTGAGCTCAAAAAGAAAAGAAAAAGAAAAGAAAAGAAATGAGAAAAAGCAAGAGTGAATACAAAGGAACCAAAGAGAGCATAGTTTTTCTTGCTTTTCTCTAGGTTGATTCACTTAATAATTTGGGAATCTAGATTCTGTAGTACTAATCTCTATGTAGCACTAAATGAGAATAAGCCACCCAATCCACACCCATTTGCCTTAGACATTCTCTACCTAAGCTAAAAGCCGGGGTAGAAATCATAAAATATCTTAGATACCTCGAGGGAAGAAGTTTACTTATCCTGCTAGAATTTTACTAAGGGTCAAGTACAGGCTTTAGAAGTGAATCGACTTTTCACTCGAAGCCGTTGCATAACCTACACAGCTGTACTTACACAATTGTCCGGATTTCTAGATTTTAGGATGAAAACAAAAAGGAAAGAATCTCTAGTCATACACTTGATAATAATCAATCCTTTAGGGACCCATTTGTAAATAACTTAGTTTTGCATTTTCTAGGAACTAGCAAGATTTAGGCATGGGGGTATGATTGCGCAACAATCATAGATCTTAAATGACCTAGATTAACTTAGAACTTATCATAACTTAGTGTAATCCATGCATACAAGAGTATACTTTCAATCTTTCTTGCTTTATATTAGCTATGCATCAAATAATGTTATAATGTGTTGATTAAGTGCATTATTTGGATTGTAGGCAATAAGAAGCTCAAGAGATGGCCTGAAGCTGGATCTGAAGTAGGGAAGAAGCTAGAGCCGCAGTAGAGCTGGAGTAGAAGCCCTAAAATAATGAGGAAGAAATAATGTAGGGAGAGGTATGCTACTTTACTAAGTAGCATTTTAATGTAGGAGTTGAATTATGAGGAACATAGGATTTTTCCTAGCCCAAGGATAGCCCTAGAGACCCTCCTAAACCCTAGCCACCCTTAGATTAGGTCACCTTAGCCTAGGAAGCCTCAAAACCCTAATTCCAACCCTTAGCTGAATGTCCAGATAAGTTATTGGATGTCCAAAACCCTTAGGCACAACACGCAGACCTAGAACCCAAGTCTGTAGTGTTATTGGACGTCCAGACAAAGTGTCAGATGTCCAATTTTTGCAGAATTACATACCAGAACCTTGAATCCACCCTAACCTTTGATTAGATGTCTAGAGAAGAGGTTTGGACTTCTGATTTTTAAGTATAAGTCATCTGACACTCTAATTAGACCTCTAGAACCCCTCCCCAATCCCTATTTTTGAAATCAAGCTTGGATCTTGATTTCCTAAGCCCCTAAACCCAATTCTACACCCTAGGAACCCAAATTAAGGTGCCCAAAGCCTAGTACACCTCCTTAAGACCCTCCTAAGAACCTAATTAGGTTCTCAGTAAGTCCAATTGACTTGGATCAAGTCAATCACACTTCATCTAGTCAATTGGACTCATAGAGTCCAATTGAGATCAGATCTCAACCAACAAGTTTAATTGGACTCAGTGAGAGTCCAATTGACTCAGGCCTGACCTAATTGGGTATCTTCTCTTCCAATTAGACACACATACACTCAATTCAACTTGTGATAAGTTTAATTGCACATTCATTTTAGCATTAGGGTTTATAACCCTAATTCTAGGAGCCTACCTAAACCTAACCACCTAGACCTATAGGACTCGACCTAGGCCACCTAACCACACCCACATAGTCACACACACACACTTAGCCACCACCTCTAGAGTTCTCTAGAGGCTTCCAAAGGTGGCGCCACCTTGAAGACTAAAAATAGTCTTCAAGGAGTCCACAACTTACCTCCTTAGAAAGTGGATCTAAGGAGACCCACTCTCTACCTCTCTAGCTGCCACCTAAGCCCACTTCTAGAGAATTCTATAATTCTCTAGAGAGCCACTCCCTTGGTCGCCTAAGAGTCTACTTAAGAGACCCCTTGGATGGTGATGCACCCCCATCTAGCCACTTAGCCAATTTAGCCTTAGCTCCATCCAATGTGCACCTCCATCCACGAGCTCCATCACCATCACCACTCCTACCTCCATGCCCAAGGCTAGAAAAAGCTCTCCACCACCTCTCGAAGGGTCGACCTACCCACCATTGGCCATCCCTTTTTCTCTTTCCTACCACCGCAAGCTTCACAAGCCATTGGAGATCACCTCCATTTCCCTCACTTCTCATAGATAAGTGTTCTTCGTAGTCTAATTCTCGCATTGAATTTACTGTGTAGTAGTGTAGTCACCCTCTACCTAAGTGATGCATATGTAATCTTCCATAGATACATGCATGCATCCATTTTCTGCTAGCTAGAGTTCTCCTTTAATCATTCTTGTGCAAGTTTTCCTCAAAAGATGACTGTAATGACAAATATTTGTGAATGAATGAAATCATCGTCTTATCTATCTCTATTATGATCATGAGTTGCCTGATTTAACTTCCTATTACTTGGCAAAAAAATGTCTATTCCAAAAGATATAGAAGACTTTCTGAGAGTTTAACATGAAAACAGGGGTAAAACTACAGTTTTAACATAATATCTTAATTGCAAAATAATCACGGGATTTCTCAGGATTTGATTAAAGTTTAAATGGTCATAAATGTCTAATAAAAGGGTCCATGCAGAATGAAGCGGGTTTCATGCATTTTTGACAATTAAATGACATCTGAAACCCTAAAAACAGACCCGTTTAAATAACTAAGGTTCTGGTCAGGATAAAATTCACCTAAACCTTCTGAAAATCATAGAAAAATATTTTATAAGGTTTGGTATACTTGTTTTGATCATTAGAACCTATTTTGACCTAAAATAGTTACCCTAATTTGGATTTTTACGTAAATTACTCAACTAAACTTGGTCAAAACATAAATCTGACTTCACCATTAGATTCCTTGGGTTTAAATTAGGTTTATACCGAAATTTGAGCCTAATCAAAGTCCATCTTGACCTAGTTTGTATTTTGGTCCCCAGACTTCTATTTTTCTACATCTAACCCCTCAGCTTTCATCCTTTCCATTCAAAGAGGCCCCTAGATTTCCACCCCTTTTGCAAAAATGTCCACCCGCCATCATCTTCTTAGTGAAGCGAAAAAGGAAACTAGCAGGCCTTCAAAACCCAAATTGCCTCGTCTAATTTGACGAATTGATTGATGAAATCTCAATAAAAAATTGTCAAACTTGGTGAGATTGGCCCTCAGATCATTCCGCATCTACCAAGATCTTCCTTAAGGCCAATCATGGTCAGAATTGCATTGGCGAACTCAAGGAAAGCGAGCTCTGAAAACAAGTTCAACCACCTTCCTTTTTGGGCATTCCAGATGAAGGGAACCTCACCTATAAAAGCGGTCACACTCATTCATTTCATCCTTGTCTAGTTTTGGTTTGCCAACCTCCTCCTCTACTTCATCCACGGCCGCCATTAACAAAGGCCTGGAGCTTCTTCAACTCTCTTCGTCGGTCGCACCCACATACAATAGGGAGAGGGCTTCTTCCCTACACTTCGTCGACGTCCTTCCGAACAAAGAAGGCATCCCAATTACCCCTTCGTTGGCTCCATCACCATCTCCATCTCCGGCTCCAGCATACCTTCGACAAGCCTCCTCAGACCTCCATTCATCCAATTAGTTTAGGGCTTCTCTTCCTCTACCCTCCAATTAGGTTTAGAATAAAGTTTAGGTCCCAATTCTCCCTATTGTTCCTTCTCCGATGTCAGCTACCACACCTCTGACCACCCTCACCGCCGACATGCCTCCGCCCATCGCACACCCCATACCCTATGCCAAAAGTATTGGCTCAACCTCACGGAGCTTCCCAGCTCCTCAATTTCTCCATTAACCACCTCCATCACCTCCCTCCATCACCAATGATCGAAGCTCATCGGAGCTTCTCCACCACACGCGTCCGACCACCCGCACACCCAATTTCTTTAGGGCTTTTGTATGGCGAGTAGCGTCAAGCCTTCTCGTGTGCTTAATTCCGGCTCTAGGGTCGTATTTTTGTTACAGGTACTTCGTTGTCTCCAGTCATCCTCTTCGTCTCCAGCAAACCACATCTGGCCACCTCTAATCTCACCCTCACCTTCAATCAACACGGAACAGTCTCACGATCAGTTCCTGACCATCAATTGGGTAGAGCTACACCACACGAGCACCAATCAGGTGAACCTCCAGCTGCTGATTGTGGCGGAAGAAGGATGTGGGATTAATCCCACATCGTAAGCGAATGTAGAGGAAGCAGCGCATATATTATTTTTGTGTTTTCATCTGTTTGCCCAAGACACTTGAGGGGTCGAGTCCCTCCTCACTATCCCTGCACACCTCGGCTACCTCCACACTTGGTAACCCTGGTCATCTGGATCCCTGATTACCCGATTGACTATCTGGTTATCTGAGAGAGAAGAGAAGGAAAAGAAAGAAAGAGAGAGAGAGGGGAAGGGGAGGGTTTTGCTCTCTGAGGATCTTCTCCAGGTGCGTGCTTTGTGCTAAAGAGCCTAACCCTTAGGCTTTATGAAGGCTCAAAAGAAGAAGAGAAGAAAAGAAGCAAAGGCAGGAAAAGAAGAAGAAGAGAGAAAGCTGTGCTAGAAGGGGAAAGGAAAAGAAGAACCAAAGAAAGAAGAAGAACAGAAGAACAGAAGAGAGTTTCAAAGGAAGCACTGTAGTAAAGCTTCAATTAAGTCGTTTGATTTGGAAATCAGACGTTTGATTACTGTTGGATGATTTGGTTTATTTGAGATATTTATGATGCATATCTTGAGGGCTTAGTTGGTGATTTAAATCACCACTTTTGGCTTTTCTATTCTTTTTATCCAAAGATAAATTGAGCTTCATTGAACAACTAATGACAGATTAGCATTCATTGAATATCATTATTGTGCTTATTCATTATGCTCATTTATACTTTTAATTGAGATTAGCATGTGAATTCCTACTTGCTCCCTATGTTCGACCTCGGACTTATATTTGAGTTATAAATTATTTTTGTTTTCAAGCGATTTCAACCTATATTGCAACGCATATTTTAAAACATCGATTTCACACGGTAAACATTTTGGCGTCGTTGCCGGGGAGCAACACGCAATTCACCGCGTTGTTTCTTGCCCTTGTTTGTTTCTTGTGATTTTGCGAGGTACTTCATGAGGCAAACATCCACGTAAAACAATCACTCCATGGCAAGTAATTTCTGTTCTTCTCTAATCAACCTCCTAATCTTGGGAAGATAAAAAGGAAACAATCAATTAGGAACTACCTGCCTTATTTTCTTAGTAAATTATCATTCAAAGGGCAAGTTTCCTAATTTGCAAAAGAATTCATATCTGATTGAAGCTTGATACATTTTTTTAGAGATCCTACCCTATTTCCTATACCTATTAGGGATTACGCTTAAGTTCTAAGCATCTTGGACTACTCACCTTCTTGTTTGAAGTCCAAGGTGTACATCATGAGATTTAATTGGACTTTAAATAGAGCCAATTAGGGTTTCAATAATTAGGGTTTGAAATGTTAGAACACATTTTCTTGCATAAAAGGAAACACACCTTCTCGCATTTATGTGCTACCCAAGCCCCTGTTTGAAAAGATTTAATCAAGTAGAACCCTAAAATCAGGCTCTAATTTTACTTGAACCCTAAACTCTTGGACCTAATAAACTGAAAGTCATTCAGGTGATTTCTGGGTCTTGACCTAGATTTCATTGCATCTTTAGGGTAGGTCAGGTGAGGTTGGTCTACTTTGTGGGCCAACCAACCTCCAAATTAGGTCACAAGTCAAATCAACTTCTAATCAAGTGAAATTCAAGGCACTAACTAAGCTAAAATTGGTAGACTTAAGGTCTTAAGTTTGTACATTCCGATCTACTTGGAACTACAGTGACAAGGAAGGTCGGGTGGGGGAAACCCGTGGGGACGCTCTACCATGTAGGGGTCTTTGCGAGGCTCTCCCTTCTTAGTTGCCTAGGTATTTCTCGGGTGTGCGGATTTCTAATTCAGATGTATCATCCACCTCGAAACTACCTTAGTCATCCAAAAATCTTTAGGTGCCTTGATTGGGTCCAAATAACATCCAGTTCCTCATCTTTTCTCTAGAGCACACACATAGGAAGTTCATTAGGTTTTTAACCTAAGAGACCTCATTAGATTTTCCTGGGAATTTCTTTTAGATCTAATCAAGTTCCAATCTAATCCTGAGTTTGATTCTAATCTTGATTCCACCACCTGATTCAAAAATGCAACTTGACATGTTAGGAAAAGTGACTAAGAAACCTATGTCCCAAATCACCATCAAAGACAAAATGATTGAGGATGCTTACAAACATCATGAAGAGTATTCTAGATCCTCAAGTCCATTTAGGGAGATTCAGGTTAATGACACATCAAAATTCATTTTTAACCATGCTCAGATGATTTTTTCCCAAATGATAAATGGTTCAACTAGGGATGATCTCCTACGAGAATATTTTAAATTGAGGATATTACATGACAATGAGTATTTACAATGTTGGTCAAATCCCATACTTTTAGAGAAACACCAAGATCTCATGAAGGCACGTGATATAGCACTGGATGCATTATATAAAGGCATTAATCAAAAATACCCATCAAAGGATAATGAGACACCTTGGAGCAACACTAAATATCAACATTTCCCAAATCCCGAGTTCGAGAATTAAGGTTATAGTGGACCCCCAACCCAAATGAATTCAGATCCAAATTTCATAGCAATCGGCATTCCTGATCTTAATAAGGGTGGGGAGGATCCAATTACAGGTGTCCCCAATTTCGAGCCAACCGTAGAAAACCAAGAACCTGGTTCACCAAGCTTAGATTTCCCCAACTCCTTTAATGATGAGCTTAACACAGACATTCTCGGGAATGTAAATCCTAAGCCTTATCCTGTTAAGGTGATTCTCAAGAATGATTCTGACATCCTTGTAGAGCCCAGCCTAGATTCTAGTGATCCAATCCTTACCCTTAACCTAAAATCTGGATTCGAGCCTACTTGGGATAATCATGAGGCCCAAAGTGATGAAAGTCAAATTTTGAATTTGAATTATGATTCTGGGCCTGTATTTGATGAATACACCTCTCCAACTTCCGCTGAGACATAGATCAATTTCTCAGAAGTCACACCAATCTATGATACAGAAACCAAGGAGTTGGAAGAATTGCGACTCGATTTGGTCTATCCTAGGAGCCAAGAAAATGAGCCCATGCCTAATAAGGACACCTTTTTAAGCTCAGAATCTGAAACTAGGTTAGATCAAAGTCAAGTTGTTGATTCTACTTATCTTGATTCTTTCTATGGTGGAACCACTGATCTGGAATCAATTTCAGAACATGATCTTCGTAAGTTCTCCGACGATTTCAAATCTTACTCTAATTTCAGAGAACGGTTGTTTCCTAATGACTCCAAACCTGTTTACGACCTCAGCGACTACAACCCATCCTTTGATTCCGATATTGAGGTCAATGATTTGAAAGAAACCACCTCTTCTACACCATATACAGAACCTTCTCAAACCTGAACCCAACCCCAACCTGCAACTAGAATCAACTTCTACTATGATTTTCCTCTCGATGATCCGATCGCACATGATTCTCATCCATCTTTTGATCGGGATTCAACCATCAATCAGACTACTAATCACATCCCATCCTACTCTGATCACTCCTATAGGGTTCCTACATCCTTCACAAACTCTTTTGCATTTAAGGATCCCGACTCTGACCAGGCTGAATCGAATCAGCCAAACCCTGGATTTTCTTTACCACATCCTTTTGAGTCACAGAGTATCTGGTGGGCACCATATCTCTTGATCCACATCCGTCAACCCACCAATTTGATTAGGTTTGGGCTGCATCATCAGCTTGTTGATCTGAACAAGCACCTGGTTGGACCAACCAGGCTTTTGATCAAGGTGCTTATTCTACAAAAATCTGCTGATTTGACCACTCCTCCTTGACCACCTTTCTGCTCGACTGAAGGCATTGAATTTAGCACTTAACGGGAGGCAACCCATCATTCCAAAACCCGAAGATCCTTCTGATTATGTTTTTGAGCTTCATGTCTATTGCACTTCTGAGTTCAGTTTTAGAACAGCTGACTGCACCTTTGGTATTCATATCAATGCTTGAAATCGTCCGCAACAGTCATCCCGACCCATTAACCCACCCTTTGATCATGTTCTAACCCATGAGCCAAGTTGATTCCATGCCCTTCGGTTTACAATGAGGACATTGTAAAACTTAGGCATGGGGGGTGTTAAAGTGCAAACACATAAAAATTTGAGTTTCTGAAGGGTTCTCACAAAAAAATTACTCATTCAAAAAACCAAAAAAATAAAAATTGAAAAAGAACAAAAAATGGAGAAAGGGGAGAAAATTTTGCAATCCTGAAATTGCATATCATTCTTGAGGTGGAAAAGGGAAGGTGATTTACATGTCAAAAAGGAGCACAATTTAAAACAAAAAGTGAGTCATTAGTAAATGATTACGGAATCTACTTAAATTCTAGACCAAATCAAAAGAAAAAAATTAAGTCCTACAATGATAAAGAGACAAAGAGATTAATACGAATGCTGATCTTAGGCCTCTTGGGCTTGTTTCAGGGATTAAAAAATTAAGTATCCATTAAGATCTGGATAATCCTCAAGAGGTTGAGGAAAATGCGAAGTTGCGGGACTCGGTAACCTAAGCACTTTAATCCACACATAATCTAGTTCAGTGCACTTACTAATCAAAATAACGTAAAAGTGTTTCCTGTTCTGAAAAAGCTACCTAGATTAGGAGTAGCTTATCAACACAAGTTGATTTGGATGAGTTTCCGATGCGGAGAGGTGGGAAATTCCCCTCAAAGATGTGCAATAACATACCGTCTCCTCAATGCTTGTCTCCTAGGATATCTAAATATCCTACCGGGGGCATGTAAGCACCTTGAGCTGGTTCAGGTGCCATGGGTGGGATTACCCGAAATGTCGATTGCCAAGGCCTAAATTTAGCTATAGAACACCATGGGCGACACTATCTCGAAGTGTCAAAAGCCTAGGTTCTGGGGGTTTTCATGGGTGGTGCTATCTCAAAGCATCGATAGCTAGGGACCCTGTGAGGATTGATGGTAGGAGATACTGACCGTGCTTTTGAGCCAATCCAAAGCTAGAAATAAAGAAAAGAAAAAGAGAGAGAAAGCTCTCCAAAAATGAAAACAATTCTTCTATCCCCCTATCTTGTAAAAATGCACTACAAATTGAACCTGGACTAACCATGTTACAACCACAGGTGCTTTAACCATGGGGTTCAACAAACCTTTGGATAGTTTTTTGTGGGACTTAGAAACCCTCGCGGCAAACTGAGGCTAAAGCTGGTAAGGTCCAGATCTTGGTTGGTACTTGAGTACCTCTAGGCCTACTATTAGCATTCTGACATAATTTCTTAAAAGAAGCAAGAATCAGGACTTTGAACATCAAGGCATGGTCTAGAATTCGACTTAAATTCATGAGATTTTGCTAAGGGACTAGCAAAAGTTAGGCATGGGGGTATGATGATAACGTCATCATCATCCATATCTAGCTTTAATTAGTCAAAATCCATTGATAAATGCTCCTACATAATCGCCAAATGACCATAATTCACTACACATCCTTTCTAAGAGTTTAACATGAAAACAGGAGTAAAACTGTAGTTTTAACATAATATCTTAAATGTAGAACAATCACGGGGTTTCCCATGGTTTGACTGAAGGTCAAATGATCATAAATGTCAAATAAAAGGGTCCATGCAGAACGAAACATGTTTTCACATGTTTTGAGAATTAAATGACATCTGAAACCCTAAAAATAGACTTGCTTAAATAACTGAGGTTTCGATCAGAATAAAATTCACCTAAACCTTTTAAAAATCATAGAAAAATATTTGATAAACGCCAATTTATCATCATTCTTATGCATTAAAACAAACCTAGCTCTTAGGATTTTACTCCGCAAGTGGGTTTTTGGGCTGCATTTAGGCATAAATTAGGTTAGGCATGCATTGCATTTGTTATTGTCTTTTTGATATGTTTTTGTGAGTGTTAGGGATGAACAGATATATAGATCCCTAAAACCCTAGCATTCAAGAAGGCAAACGGTGAAGGAGAAGCTCAAACTAGCTGGAACTCAGCTTGACCCAGCTCACCACAGCTGGAACCTAGCTCACTTGAACGAGGGTTAGCTCATCCCAGCTCCATTCAGCTAATCTCAGCTAAATGGCAGCTCAAGAGAGTTCATCTTAGCTCACCCTAGCTCAAGTCAGCTCAGATCCAGCTCAACTTAGCTGAGTCTAGCTCATCTCAGCTCCCATTAGTCCACAGGGAGCTCTAGCTAACTCAGCTGAGTTGACGGGAGTTCACCCTAGCTCAGACCCAGCTACATCCAGCTCCACTTAGCTCTAGCCAGCTGAAGAAGAACTCATCTCAGCTCAGGAAGCTCAAGTCCAGCTCCTGGGGACTCAGCTTAGCTCAACTCAGTTGAGCTAAGCTACCTTAGCTGCCTCAACCAGCATGATCCTCCCCGGGAGCACCAGACCCAGCTCACCTTAGCTCATTATGGTAGAAGCCAGCTCACTTTAGCTTGGCAAGAACTAGCAAGCTAAGCCAACTAGAGTAGCTCCATGCCAGCCTCTTCAGTAGCAGCTAGCTCCAGTTCCAGCTCCAGACTTCTCCTCCTTAGATTCTCTCTTCAAACCCAAGCTCCAATACCACCTCCTCTACTTTATAGCTAGCTAAGCTAGCTTAGGTTAGCTTAGCTTAGCTAGCACTCAGCTCCTTGGCCATCCACCACCTTCAACTCAACCTTAGCTAGCTCCATCAACTGAGCTCACCTAAGCTAGCTATCCTACTCCAAGTTGGCGCCACCACCATCACACCCCTTCACCCCATCACCACTACCAAAAGCCACCTATTTTCCCTCCAAAATAACCTTCTAGAACCCTTCCCTTTTGGCACCAACTTTCCCTCCAAAATTCCCTTCATCTCCACCATACCCCTCTCCTTAAATCCATCTCCACCATCCACCTAACCCCCTTCTAGAAGACCCTAGGATGGCGCCAAAATGGTGGTGTCTCTCCACCACCAAAAGCCACCAACACCACCATAACCACCCCCTTAACACCCCTTGACTTGGCGCCAATTGCCCTTAGCCTTAGGATCCCCAACCACCTCCATCTCTCCATCTTAGCCCTCCATTCCAAGAGTCACCTTAGCCCCCTTCCTACTCTATATAAACCCACCACCTACCACCATTTTAGAGCATCCTCCATTAGTGTATTTTGCTACCTATACCACCTATACCTACGGCCAAGAAGAAGGAGTAGAGAAGGAGATTAAAGGGGCACATCACCAGCCCTTTTGGTGCCTTCTTCTCCCCACTCTCTTCAACTTGGGCCACGCCAAGGAGGAGGACTCTTCCACTTCAAGGAGGACGGCCAGGCAAAGGAGAAGGACCTAGGGTGGACGTCCACCCTTGGAGAGAAGCTTAGGGCACACCCCCTTAGGGCTTGCCTTGGAGGACATTACCTTGGAGGAGCACAGCAAGGAAGGAGTTGGAGGACTCTTTTCAAGATTGGGAGCTACCAACCTTGGAGCAAGAAGCCCTCTTCTTCGCCATCTATCTAGAGGATTTGTGTTTGCTTTTCTTATTTGCAATTTTCTAGTAGTAGAAGCATTCCTCTACTAGGCCTTTTTGTAAAACACTTTTTCATTTATCTAGTTGCCTTCTTTGTAATTTCCTTACTTGCATTTCTAATTGCTTTGTTTTTAGCTTTCTTCACTCCCTCTCCCTAATTATTCTAGGCCTCCACTTGCCTAGAGTGAGCTTAGGGAGAGGTTCTAATTGCCACTTTAGAAGTAGTTTATTAAATTTGAACTGTAAATCACCTTCCCGCCACCATTTCGCATGTTATCTTAATTCAAAAACAAAAAAATGATATATTGAAAAATACCAAAAAGAAAGTTGAGATTTGTATTCCAAGCAAGAGAATCACTTTTTTAAACATTTGGCCTCCTTGGACGACCCTAGATACTCCCCTATCTAGGAATATAAATTTAAGAGTTGATCGGTTTTGTGCGTTACAACGACATATTTAACAAACTACGTCAAATCCGCTATCACTTTTTGGTGCCGTTGCCGGGGACGCACGGCTTTGCATTAATTAATTTTCTCTTGCTTGAAGTGGATCTCATCCCCTTCTCTTTCTTTCTTTTGTGTGTGCAGGAATTACAGCAGGAAGGCGGAAATCTGGAAGCGAGAGCTCAAAGATCCTTTTCTTCCCGTGAAATTCAGTTTGGTTCCCTTTTCTTGTCACATTTAGGCTAAAAGACTACCAAAAAAATATTAAATTTGGCTTTCAGGACCCTAAACACTTTAATTAAGTGGGGTGGTGCCCATATAAAATCCATTGTTTGCTTGAATGCTTCTTTAACACCACTCCATTGCAAGTATTTGTGTTCTATTTTTCGGGTCCAGATTTTTGTTCGGACTTGAAAAATCGATTCCTAACACCACAAGCCTCCTAAAATCATAAAATTTCATATAGTGATTTCCAATTAAGTTAGGAACATCTTTTATAAATTTCAGATCAATTGGATTTTGATTTAATTTTTAAAAATTCGTGGGCTACAGAGGGGTCACACCCTCTAATCTTCCTATTTTGCTACAGTCCGTGAATTTTTAGAATTTTTATACTCATCCAATTTTGTGACATTTAGCTTGTTAGAATCCTTGTGAAATTTTACACATCATATAAAATCACAAAAATTTTCTGAGGTCGGTGGTAATACTGAAAAGTCCAAAATACTCACAGATATCATTTCTAGACTTTAACACTAATACAATTAAAAATTCAAAATATTTATCAAAAAAATTCCTAAAATCTTACAAAAATCTTTTCTGGAATCCTTGTTTGATTTTTTTCAAAGTAGTGGTGTTGTTTGACTTGTTTGGACCACTACTTAATTCAGAAAGCCTAAAATTGATTCATTGGTAGTAATTTTCTATCTTAGGGATAATTGGCTTAGGGTTTCTTTCTTTCTTTTTAGAGACTCACATTAAAGGAAATTAACCATTACCAATCTTGTCTTTCCTTTGATTGTGAAGTTTCAAACTTGTTTGAAAATTTAAAGAGAAAAACCCTAAAATACATTTAATTAAATCAAATCCTAAAAGACAAAAATGGAAAAAAAATTTTGTGGCAACTTGATTTTCATTGGAGCCACTCTCCAATTCCTGCACACACACAAAAAAATCAAAATAACAGGGCAACAACCCAATAAACGCCCTCCACATTCCGTGTGCACTATAGCATCCTAGACCTAATTAAAATTTGTAGCAACTTGACCCCTAAGGCTTTATCAACTTAGGCTTGCTATTTAGGTCTTAAGTTTTCTTTAGTTAGTACCAATTCTGTCATCTATATCTGGTGTTCAGGCTCAGGGGCCGTGTCAAACGACCAGGCGTGGGTTTGTACAAGCACCTGGGGTTTTCCCTGGGAAACGTTTGGGCCCAAACCTCCCCTTAAGCAACTTGGCTAGATTTGTTGATAGAACGGGTATTCACTATTGACTACTTATTTCCTACATAGACCAAGTCTCAGGTTATTATTAGGGAGTCGCATTTAAGTTAGGTCTAGTTTTGTTTGTTTGAATTGCACACTTTCTCTCATCTCTTTCTCTTCTCCTCCCCTCCCGTTCTTCCATTTTATGCATGGGTGACGGTCTCAAAATCCACACTTGGAAGGATCATTTGATTTCGCCCCCTGCACAAAAAGACCACTTTTTCTGTCTTCTTCTCCTGAAAAAATGGAAACACAACAAAATAGGTCCATCGACCCTTCAACTTCCAGCTCTAACCCCACCACTAACCCTAATTCTAACCCTTCCACCCAAAACCCACCCACCATTAACTTCCCACACTTGGAGCTCCCTAATCTTGAGTTGCCCCAAACACAACATCAAGACCCCCTACCTTATCTTTTAAAATTGATGGCCGAGCAGATTAATAAATTAAATTCCAATCAACAAGCATTGACTAGGAACATCCAAAACCTAGCCAACCCAAGGCGAAACCCACCACCCCGTCAGCAGCCTGTTGTTCCTCTAAAAGATTTCTATGATCCGTCTTATTATGAGGAACGACCAGGGGTGGTCATACCAGAGGGGGACTTTGAGATCAAGCCTGTTGTCCTGAACCTAATTAAACACTTTCATGGCCTTCCTAGGGAAGACCCTTTCAGCCACCTTGAAGAGCTAACTCTTCTTGCACAAACAACCCGTTCCCGAAATGTGCAAGAAGACATATGGCTGATGCGGCTTTTTCCATTATCTCTTAAAGATAAGGCCGCTTATTGGTTCAGGACCATTGGCCGACCCATCACAACTTGGTCTCAACTCAAGAGCGCCTTCCTCAAGAAATTCTTTCCCATAGGTCGTACTAATTCTTTGCGAAGATCTATTATGACCTTTCACCAAAAATCTGGTGAAACTTTCCATGATTCTTGGGAAAGATTTCAAGATCTTTTAAGAAGTTGCCCGCACCACGAGATTCCTTTATGGCAGCTCGTGCAAATCTTCTATCATGGATTAGATGATCAAATCCGACATTTTGTCGATGCCTCGTGTGGCGGCAACTTCTTAAATAAAGATGCTGAAAGTGCCTATGACCTGTTTGAAGAAATGAGTGAAAACTCATTTAATCAAACTTCCATGAACATATTTTGAAAAACCCAAAACTCGCAGTTCGGTGTTCATGAAATAGGCACTCAATCTATCCCTGTCACCCAAGACGATCTTCAATTGATCGCTTAAAAACTCGACCAGATGCATATTAATCAAAAGAAAATTGAGGAAAGACTGGCCACATCAACTCAAGCTCCACACCCACATCTAACCCAACCTAACTTTCCACGAAGAGAAAATTTGCACAATCTCAACACTACTCCTGCTGATTATTCTGAGGTTGCCCATGATTCATTGGGGAATTACAACTACCCAGATCTTAACCCCACTCAAAATATTTTTGCCATCCAGGAGCCCTTTAAAAATTCTTCCAATTAGAAAAATTACCCAAACTACTCCTGGAATAATCAAGTTTCCTCCCAACCATATCATTTTAATGGGTATGGGTCGAATCCAAACTTCCATCCTGGGCCATCCCAACAAGACATCAATTCCCAGATGCTGCAAACCCTGCAGGATATGCAAACAAAAATGACGGAAGTAACCCGCAACATCACAAATCTAAACAATCAGATTGGGGTTACTCCCACGCAAAGACCTGTAGGACATCTTCCGTCCCAACCCATGCCCAACCCTAATCACCAAGGGAACCATTATATTGGCAGAACTCCACATTATCCAAATCAGCCTCCTCCTAATCCACCACCTCAGTAGCCGCCCAAGTTTCTGCAATCACAGGCCCCCCACCTCCTCCAAATAAAAATCCGACTGCACATGCAGTTACTTTGAGGAGTGGGAAAACCACCACTAACCCTGGGCCTTCACACAAACCTGGTGAAATACCTATGCAAATTGACTCCCCACCTCCCCATCAGGAAGAAAAAGAAATACAAAAATCTCAAGACAAGATTCCTGTCCCTTTCCCACAACCTCTCTACCCCACCACCACCAAAAAAAAAAATCTGAGCCCACTACAGAAGAACTCATGGATCTATTTGGGAAAGTTCATATCAATATTCCTCTCCTAGATGCCATCAAATATATACCTGCCTATGCTAAATTTTTGAAGGAGATTTGTACTCCTAAAAGGCAAGCCAAAAATCTAAGAAAGGTGCATCTTTCGGAGACAGTAAGCTCTATCATACAGAGTAAGCTACCTCATAAGATGAAA
Source organism: Thalassia testudinum (assembly GCA_037157565.1). Taxonomy (NCBI): domain Eukaryota; kingdom Viridiplantae; phylum Streptophyta; class Magnoliopsida; order Alismatales; family Hydrocharitaceae; genus Thalassia; species Thalassia testudinum. The sequence goes on along the minus strand of JAZHRO010000025.1, from coordinate 51,948,194 downwards.
GATCCGGGGGTGCCTTTAATTTCTGTAATTATTGATGACACTACATTTAATTGTGCCCTCCTTGATCTTGGTGCCTCGGTTAATATTATTCCCATGAGTTTATTCAAAGAATTTCAGATCGATGAATTAAAACCAGTCGAGGTTACCCTACAATTAGCCGACCGATCTACAATCAAACCTCGTGGGATTGTCGAGGATGTTTTAGTCAAGGTCCAGAACTATGTCTTCCCTGCAGACTTTCTGGTTCTTGACATTGAGGCATCTGAATCATTACTGGACTCCCCAATAATCCTTGGATGCCCTTTTTTGGCCACTGCAAAGGCAAATATCAATTGCCACACAGGCAAAATGGATATCAACTGTGTAGGCCAAACTATCACTTTAGATATTTTTAAATCCTCCAGGAGATTCCATGATGATAACTTCTTTGAGGACTCAGATACTAAAATTTCCAATACAATGTTAATAGATACCCTTACCGACCATAATTTTTTTGACTCTGATTCAGAATCAGTGGTCGGCGAAATCTGTGATCCGGAAACTTTTCTTGACCCCAAATTTATTCCTGATACCCCCCCTAAGCACCCTAACCCACCCACTATTCATGCACCTAATTTTTCCACACTAACTTCACCCAATCCTCATCATTCCTTCCCCAACTCCTTTCGTACGAACCTACCACCAACCCCGCCAGAGTTTGGCATCCAACCTGATTTAAAACCATGGCCAGACTCGGGCTACACTTATCATTTTCCATCCAACTTTGATCCCAATATTGCTTTTAATGAATTTTCTAGGGATCTAGAAGAAGACACTTTTTTTGCGGGCATCCAAGTGTCCAATTATTTACATGATTTTACGTCTTCCGTGCATAGCTTCACGTCCGGCTGAATGGCGTAAAAGATAGCACTGGATGGGAGGTAACCCATCATTTTTTCTTGCTTTCCTGTTTTCTTCTTTTTCCAGGTTTTGTTCATCCTAAACCCGACCGTTCTTCACTAAGGTGATCCCTTTTCCCTCCTAATGCATGAGGACATGGCATATCTTAAGCATGGGGGGGTGTTTTTAAATTTGATGATAGATTTAGGATTTTCAAAACCTAAAAACATGCAATTTCCTTTAATTTATTTCCTGCTTGCATACCCAAAAAAAAAAAATGATGAAAAACTTTTTGAGGAAAAATTTTGAAATCTGGACTAAGGTCGAAAAATTCACTTTTGATACAATGGGATTTAATCTTTAACAAACTAAGGATAAGGACATGAATCTGATCATTAGAATTCCAGGGTATATTTTAGACTAGATCACATTTCCTTCTCTAAAATTCCACCTGAACTAATGATAGTTCAGGTGACTTGATCCTATTTTGTAATACGGAAAGTATTTGACTTAGTTTCTGATTCAAAAACTTGCATGTTCTGAGAAACTTCTTGTGTCAATTTTCACACACAAGCCAACACTTAAAAATAACTAAAAATTTGAAAAACTCCCTTGTTTGGACTTAGTAAAAGTCTGAAGCAGATCATTGGTTTGAGTTCCCACCACTGAGAAGGAGGAAAATACCTCCTTTGAGGACGTGATGTCAACATGTTACTGCCTCGGCGCTGCTCCATATCTATATTTCATATCTTTAGATGCAGCATTAAAGTGCATTTTAGCAGCTCAAGTGTCTTGGACGGTGCTCTACCTATAGTGTCGGAGCAAGAGCTTGAGTTTGCTTGGAGCGCCTCTTTACACCGCATCATGTTTTGGGGTTGTGAGCTCCTGGGTGGTGTCATGGATAGTGCTATCCCGAAGTATTGGCGCCAGAGCCCCCTCTAGGAATGGTAACGGGAATGATGATCCTGACACATCTGTTGTAAGACTAAGCAAAAAATAAGCATGAGGGAGAGAAAAAAAAAGTAATAATAAATAAACACGCCCTTATAAATGTTGGCTTTTCACAAGCACAGACACAAGGTTTTAAAGGATTTTTGCAAGTTGCGAATCAGATTCATGAGCCAGAAAAATCCTAAAAACAAACATTTCAAGTCATCTGAATTAACAAGGGGTTAATTTGTGAATTTTCTGGAGGATATATTGATCCTGTTCTGTCTAATGGTTGAATCCAAAAATAAATCTCGATGTTTATCTTTAACAAATCTCGTACCTCCTGTGTTTTTAATCTGCCAAAGTCCCTTAATCTCTTGTTCTCCTCAAAAGTCGAAAAAATTAGATTTCCCAAAAATGTCATTTTCCAAAAAATTAAAGTTTTGCTAAGAGACTAGCAAAAGATAAGCATGGGGGTGTGATAAACGCCAGTTTATCATCATTCTTATGCATTAAAACAAACCTAGCTCTTAAGATTTTACTCCACAAGCGGGTTTTTGGGCTGCATTTAGGCATAAATTAGGTTAGGCATGCATTCCATTTGTTATTGTCTTTTTGATATGTTTTTGTGAGTGTTAGGGATGAACAGATATACAGATCCCTAAAACCCTAGAATTTAAGAAGGCAAACGGTGAAGGAGAAGCTCAGACTAGCTGGAACTCAGCTTGATCCAAATCACCACAGCTGGAACCTAGCTCACTTGAACTAGGGTTAGCTCATCCCAGCTCCATTCAGCTAATCTTAGCTGAATGGCAGCTCAAGAGAGTTCATCTTAGCTCACCCTAGCTCAAGTCAGCTCAAATCTAGCTCAACTTAGCTGAGTCTAGCTCATCTCAGCTCCCACTAGTCCACAGGGAGCTCTAGCTAGCTCAGCTGAGTTGACGGGAGTTCACCCTAGCTCAGACCCAGCTACATCCAGCTCCACTCAGCTCTAGCCAGCTGAAGAAGAACTCATCTCAGCTCAGGAAGCTCAAGTCCAGCTCCTGGGGACTCAGCTTAGCTCAACTCAGTTGAGCTAAGCTACCTTAGCTGCCTCAACCAGCTTGATCCTCCCCGGGAGCACCAGACCCAGCTCACCTTAGCTCATTATGGTAGAAGCCAGCTCACTTTAGCTTGGCAAGAACTAGCAAGCTAAGCCAGCTAGAGTAGCTCCATGCCAGCCTCTTCAGCAGCAGCTAGCTCCAGTTCCAGCTCCAGACTTCTCCTCCTTAGATCCTCTCTTCAAACCCTAGCTCCAATACCACCTCCTTTACTTTATAGCTAGCTAAGCTAGCTTAGCTTAGCTTACCTTAGCTAGCACCCAACTCCTTGGCCATCCACCACCTTCAACTCAACCTTAGCTAGCTCCATCAACTAAGCTCACCTAAGCTAGCTATCCTACTCCAAGTTGGCGCCACCACCATCACACCCCTTCACCCCATCACCACTACCAAAAGCCACCTATTTTCCCTCCAAAATAACCTTCTAGAACCCTTCCCTTTTGGTGCCAGCTTTCCCTCCAAAATTCCCTTCATCTCCACCATACACCTCTCCTTAAATCCATCTCCACCATCCACCTAACCCCCCTTCTAGAAGACCCTAGGATGGCGCCAAAATGGTGGTGTCTCTCCACCACCAAAAGCCACCAACACCACCATAACCACCCCCTTAACACCCCTTGACTTGGCGCCAATTGCCCTTAGCCTTAGGATCCCCAACCACCTCCATCTCTCCATCTTAGCCCTCCATTCCAAGAGTTACCTTAGCCCCCTTCCTACTCTATATAAACCCACCACCTACCACCATTTTAGAGCATCCTCCATTAGTGTATTTTGCTACCTATACCACCTATACCTTCGGCCAAGAAGAAGGAGTAGAGAAGGAGATTAAAGGGGCACATCACCAGCCCTTTTGGTGCCTTCTTCTCCCCACTCTCTTCAACTTGGGCGACGCCAAGGAGGAGGACTCTTCCACTTCAAGGAGGACGGCCAGGCAAAGGAGAAGGACCTAGGGTAGACGTCCATCCTTGGAGAGAAGCTTAGGGCACACCCCCTTAGAGCTTGCCTTGGAGGACATCACCTTGGCAGAGCACAGCAAGGAAGGAGTTGGAGGACTCTTTTCAAGATTGGGAGCTACCAACCTTGGAGCAAGAAGTCCTCTTCTTCACCATCTATCTAGAGGATTTGTGTTTGCTTTTCTTATTTGCAATTTTCTAGTAGTAGAAGCATTCCTCTACTAGGCCTTTTTGTAAAACACTTTTTCATTTATCTAGTTGCCTTCTTTGCAATTTCCTTATTTGCATTTCTAATTGCTTTGTTTTTAGCTTTCTTCACTCCCTCTCCCTAATTATTCTAGGCCTCCACTTTCCTAGACTGAGCTTAGGGAGAGGTTCTACTTGCCACTTTAGAAGTAGTTTATTAAATTTGAAGTGTAAATCACCTTCCCGCCACCATTTCTCATGTTGTCTTAATTCAAAAACAAAAAAATGATATATTGAAAAATACCAAAAAGAAAGTTGAGATTTGTATTCCAAGCAAGAGAATCACTTTTGTAAACATTTGGCCTCCTTGGATGACCCTGCATACTCTCCTATCTAGGAATATAAATTTAAGAGTTGATCAGTTTTGCACGTTACAACGACGTATTTAACAAACTACGTCAAATCCGCTATCAATATTCTATAAGGTTTGATATGCTTGCTTTGACCATTGAAACCCATTTTGACTTAAAATAGAGTCTCAATTGGACAGTTGTCATAATTTGGGTTTTTGCACAAATTACCTAGTCAAACTTGGTTAAAACATAAATCTGACTTTACCATTAGATTCCTTGAGTCAAAATTAAGTTTATACCAAAATTTGGACCCAATCAGAGTCCATCTTAACCTAGTTTCATTTTAGTCCCTGGACTTCTATTTTTCTATGTCTAACCCCTCATCATTCATCCTTTCCATTCAAAGAGGCCCCTAGCTTTCCGCCCCTTTTGCAAAAAGGTCAACCCGCCATCATCTTCTTCACGAAGCGAAAAAGGAAACTAGCAGACCTTCAAAACCCAAACTGCCTCATTTAATCTGACAGATTGATTGATGAAATCTAAATCAAAAATCGCCAAACCTACTGAGGTTGGCCCTCAGATCATTCTGCATCTATCAAGATCTACCTTAAGGCCAATCATGGTTGGAATTGCGTCGGCGAACTCAAGGAAAGAGTGCTATGAAAACATGTTCAACCACCTTCCTTTTTGGGCATTCCAAATGAAGGGAACCTCACCTATAAAAGCCATCGCACTCATTCATTTCATCCTTGTCTAGTTTTGGCATGCCAACCTCCTCCTCTACTTCGTCCATGGCCGCCATTAATGAAGGCCTGGAGCTTCTTCAACTCTCCTCGTTGGCTGCTCCCACGTACAATAGGGAGAGGGCTTCCTCCCTACACTTCGTAGACGTGCTTTCGAACAAAGAAGGCAGCCTAATTACCCCTTCGATAACTCCATCTTCGGCTCCGACATACCTTCGGCAGGCCTCCTCAAACATTCGTTCCTCTAAGTAGTTTAGGGCTTCTCTTCCTCTACCCTCCAATTAGGTTTACAATAAATTTTAGGTCCTAATTCACCCTATTACTCCTCCGATGCCAGCTACTACACCTCCGACCACCCTTACCATTGGCTGTTGAAGCTACAAGTTACTACGCTATCGTATTTGGTTTTAAAAATCAGTCGTTGTAGTTTGAAAGCGAAGAACTCGTTTCAACAAATAAAATTTCTACTGGAATAGAAATCCCGGGTCGAACTCAGGGAGGTGGACTTTTGATTAAAAATACGCGTTTGTTTTATTTGTCACGAAGCAGAATAATTGATTAGAAACTATCTATCTATTTACAATAAATAGAAGAGAGAGAGAGAGAATATTACAAACAAAAATAAAAAGAGATGTAGAATGAACATGGAATTCATTATCAAAGAGATTGTTCATTACACTACTCATTACGACTAGAAAGCAGAAAATGATTACACTAGAAAGCAGTAAATCTACTCTAGAAAGCATTAAAAAGAATGGAGAGAGAGAGATATCCTCCTCGACGGTCGCTTGGAGGAGGAGTCGGACGGGACGATGCCTGGAAGACAGGGAATGGAGCAGGAAGAAGGAGGACGAAGTGGGAAGAATGGGAACGGTGCAGCATGTCGTCGTCGTCGTGGGATCTACTTCCGAAATGGGGGCGAAAATTTGAATTTATCTCTTGAGAAGCATCATGGGTATGGGACAAGCTTCTCTTGAGCTTTAGAGAGGGAGAGAAGAGAAAGAAAGGATGAAAATTTCGTATGGAGGTGGTCTCCTTTTATAGTTGCAAGGAGTGAGGGCAATTTGGTCTTTTTAACTTGAAAAACATTAATTCAGGACCTTTAGTGATGGATAAATCCATCGCTAAAGGTCCGAACGTGAGCATAGTGCAGGTGCGCGCGCACCCACTCATCTCCTCATGGCGCAATGCTCATTCAAGTTCTTGAAATCTCGGTCGTTCAATCGTGAGATTGAATAACTGAGAGAGATCCTCATCGCACCCCCTCATCGTGTGCCTACGTGTGCGATCCCGCGTTACACGCGGGAGTGCGATGGAGCGTGAGTGCTATCGAGCGTGCGTAGCCGCTCAATCACGATCGAGCGCTCAATCGCGCCCGCTCGTTACGCCTCAGCTCTCGCTCCTCGTGACTCGAACGCGTGCCTTGCCTTGCAAGCACAAGCACGTTTGTGTCACACTTATGAGTTGTGCGTGCGCGCCCCACAACCGTTGGATGAGCATCCAACGGCTGAGAAGTGATGATCAGATGAGGAAGAGAAGGTGCGACGGTTGCATCGGTCAGTTGGGCGGCTAGGATGGCACCATGTGGCACCATCTTGGCTGTCCATCTTCTGGATGATGTAGATGGTGCCACGGTTGTCGAATTGAGTCAATTTTCACGTCGTTAGGTTGCGATCGTCGATCCGAATCCATCCATTTGGTTGGATTTGTCGTCTAATGTGTAGATTCATGCCATCTTGGCCCTTGATCTTCTAGGATTCCTTGATCTTTATCTGATGCTACAGATGTCTGACTAGGGTAATCTTGGAGTCGTTGAACTCCAATCATCACCCTAATCAAATCTGTACGGTTGGATCTTCGATCTGAGGCCTTGATAAAAATTTGCCCTGTCCTTGAACATAAAAGGAGACAATTAACCTCCATTTTATTCAAACTAATCTAAATGCAAGATGATGCATGCTATGCAATATTTATAGTATGTAATGTAATTCTATGCTTAAGAATATGCATAAATAGACATCTTATGTAATATAAACATGTTTACATCACACCCCAATGCCTATCTTTTGCTAGTCCCTGGCAAAAACTATATGCTATTTGTAAAAGAATTAGGTTGGATTATTTGGGCATAAGTTATTTTCAATCATTAAGAAAATGTTTACTTAGGATCTGAACTTTCAAAGACACAATAGAGCCCGGGTATTTGCCAAAATGTAGACCGCCTCAAGCCCTCACCTTATTCAAAGAAAATTTTCTTTTTCTCTTTTTCTTCTTTTCTTTTTTTTTTTTTGATTTTTTGAATTTACGGTTTAAGAGTGGCTTTCTACGACCATTCAACTCACCCAAGATTTGATGAGAACCCTAAGTTCTAAGCATCTTATTGTGAATGTGATAGACTTATTGATCGGCAATTAGAACGGACTTTGGGTTTCTACACCTCTAGGTGACCTTAAAAAGAGAGTTCTGCCTAAAGGTGTATCTTTACAACCAGTAGCTTTCTCCCTACTTTTATTTTTATGGGGTCAACACAAGGGTGAATCTAGTATATATCTCCCCAATTTATTCTACTTCTCCGCTTCTTCCTAAGTGTTTTGGGAATTTTAAGTGCATTTCTTGAGCTGGGTTCTGGACAACCGATCGATGAGCTGTTACCACCGAGAAGTTGCCAGCCATACTCATGCGGCAAAGTGTGGCTTATTTCTTTTGTTTTCTTTTTTTCTTTTCTCCTTTTTTTTTTCTTTTTGACTTTCTTTTTCTCTTTTTTTTAAGTAGGTAACTTCTCTAATCTAAGATTTACCTAAAGGCAGCAAGAAGAGAATGGTCTAGTGACTGGGCTCTAGACAACCTACCTATGGGTTGTTACCCACGATAACTTGCCAGCCATATCACCCTAGAAGGTTCATTAGCTACCCAATTTTTGTTAGAATCGTCGATTAACGAGTCAGTGACAAGATAGTGTGTAGATGCTTTAGACTAAGGTTCCCTCAAATCAGAGGGCGGGTTGATAAGTCGTGTACTTATCACCCAAACTTATTTATTCAAATTAAAATAGAATTCAGGTTGGCGAGGACTCGAAAAATAAATCCACATTTTAGTGGATACACGGGCTGATTAAGCCCAAAGACCTGAGGGTCTTTGTGTTCAGATCCTAATGTAATATTTCCTAAGATTGAAAATTTTCTTAAGCCCAAGTTCTCTTTCCTAATTCCATAATTTTTTTAATATATAAATAAAAGAAAATAAAATGAATCTACGGAGTTGACGAATTAATTCAGAGATGAATATCCACCCCCCCATGCCTATCTAATGCAATATCCTCATTGTATTAAAAAGACATAAAATAGAGTGGAATAGACTAGAAAGCACCTGAATTGCATGAATGTCGGGTCCGCTCCGAGATAAAGCTAAAAAAACTGTATATGTGTTGAATTTAGTGCATTTAGCTAGGCACACTATACAAAGAAGAGAAATAAAGAATTCACAGGTGTAGGTTAGAATCAGAATAAAAAGAAGAAACCTCTGACCTACCAACAGATGTCCACAAATGTGGACTAGATTGTGGTGTAGACCCATACCCCATAATCGAGAATATCTAAGGTTCTGGATAAAAATTACCCAAAACCTAAAATCAGTATGCAAGCGGGATCGGGCCTACGATTTATGAGGATGCAACCCAAGATCAAAAAGTCAGGTTACAGAGAATTCGATATCAAAAGGATAATCAATGAATGTGTGCTTGGGTTGAACATCCTTAGAACAAATGACGTAAGGGTCCTGGTTTGATGGTTTCAGATGAATTGGAACCCTTAGACTCGGTCTTCTATTTCCTCCAGAGTTTGCTTCCCAAATCAGAATTTCCCAGCTTATGTTCTCATTCATAATGTCAATTTTTGGGACCTCCTGCATTTTAATCACCCCATCTGAAATTTCCAAGTCTAAAAAATGTGGCTAAATCAAAATTGACTTGGGTCTAATAATCCCAAAAATAGAATCGTTAATAAGCTCAATGGGGTGTAACTAACAATCAGGGCATTGGATTGAATCCTCCAGAAAATGTGATTTTGAATCCGTAATGTGAGCCCCAATAAGATCAGTTTCCTTAGTTATTAGGTTATCAAATGATCTATCAGATTCCTCAAGCCCAATCATCTCAAAGAAATCGTGTTCTATAAACTCGTGTGAGACTTCGCAAATTGAATCTTCGCCATCAGAATCAAAGAAATCAAAATCCGTATTAATGTATGTCCCAAAATCATCTGTCATTTTCTGGTCCATGGAGACATACGTTTCCTCGTACCCTGGCTTAGGGATTTCAGGTGAAGAAATCAGATCATGCTTAATTGGCTGCTCTAATTCAATCTGGTCAGCCTCGTAACATGTGTGCCCCCAATAGGTGCCTGAGCGGGTTCTAACATTGGCTCTCCTGAAGGGGATTCATCCTGGGAATCATCCCACGATTGAACTAAAGCAACCACAAATCTCATCCTCAATTTCACTAACTTCCCAAGTAGAAACTCACCCAGGTTCTTATCCTTAACATCCTGGAGCCAATCCAACAAATACTTATTCAAATCATCAATCATCTCAATCAGGGGCTCCAATCTTTCAATGAAAGGTATTGGTTGAACTTCTAAAGATTGTATGGTATTCCTCAAGTTACCGAAAACCTTATATTGAACCTGGTTAACCTGAACTAAATGACTTGGTTCAAGGTTGGGCGGGTTTGGGATCAGTGCAGAGGAGTTATTGAATTGAGATTCGTGATACCCTTCCTGATAATAGGTCATTTCAGATTGTTCAAATGGTAGTGATGACCTAAAGGCAATGTAATCAGAGGATGAGTAAGGATTAGTGTATCCTCCTTAACTGTAGATCGTATTAGGTTGTCCATGAAAGGGTGGCGATCTATAATCGATGTGGCTCTGAGAAGGATAGAAATTACAATCATAGTGCTCAGGGATAGACCCTAAACACGGAGGTCCAAAACTGTATCCCCAATCTGAGTTATCCCAACTAACTGATGGTTGATTATAGCACAATTCGGGATAATCGTCATGTTGAGGATAACTCATAATAGGAGGGAAAGAGAGGGAATGCATATAAAATGTGGAAGGATTCATGATAGATGGGAGGAAGAAAGGTGCCCTGCAATACAAGCAATCAAACCTGTCCTTAAGTGGGCTAGCCTAAAGACCTACAAACTCCCAAAACCTGTCTTGAGATAAAGAAACAATTTGATCTACTTCTGTCTATTCAATCCAACCAGTTAGAAGGAGGGACTGGGGAGAAGGTTCTTCCTTCGGCTTGCACCTCCGGTTCCTAGTGTACCCCCAGTCGCAATCCTTTGATTCTACTCCCCTAGCTAGACATCAGATTGAACAATAGAAACAGACTAATCGAAAATAATCTCATTCTGGGCTCCGATGAGCGAGTCAAATCCTTAAGGCCAATGTCTACTCTATTTTATTTAGGGCTAGGTTTGAATGTGCTTTGGAATGTGATGGGCCCTTTATCTGGGTTATGCCCTTAATGATTGATTGATGTGTGTGTGCGTGCACAACCAGTGGTTTTCAAGCAAGATTATTTTTTATGCGGTAATTTTAGAGTTCAAATCTTTCTTAGTAGCTTTTAGGATTCAACTTTAGGTATTTTCAAACAAGTTTTGTTGGCACACCAGGTTTTGAAAGCACAGGTGAAGATGTTTTTCTTTAAAACTTAAAAGAATGTGGAGTGCCAGGTAAATCTCTAAGAGTTAAACCTATGTAGCAACTACTTTATGAGTTATTTTAATTGAAGTGGTGCGGCCCAATCAACTCAAACAATTGGCCTGTTGCACCACTTAATTAGGAACGCAAATGATTACCTAATCTGATTTCTACTCAATTATGTGTTTAAATGTGTGTATTGGCTCCAAAGATCAGTTTACCAGTTGAGTTTGAAAATCAGATGAGGTTGTGTACCTCTATGAGATTCTTTTTAATTTTTCTTTTTAAATGTGGAGGTTGAGGTGGGTGTAGGTGTCAAACAAATAAAAAAACTAACCTTAGAGTTTATAAGAACACCTAGGTTAATTAATGTTTGTGTTATTACGTGGTGAAATGAAAACTAATGGGTGGGAGGTGGGGGATAACTTACAAAACCTTTAACAGCACTTTACTCCAATTTACCACTTTTGCTCGTCTCAAAAGAGTACCTGCAATCACAATAAGAAAGGAGAGAAGTGAGGTAAATGATTCGTAAGTTGTAAAACGTAAAAAAAATCAAATAGCATCGCCTCCCCAGCAACGGCGCCAAAATGTTGAAGCTACAAGTTACTATGCTATCGTATTTGGTTTTGAAAATCGATCGTTGTAGTTTGAAAGTGAAGAACTCTTGTTCAACAAACAAAATTTATACCGGAATAGAAATCCCGGGTCGAACTCAGGGAGGCGGACGTTTGATTAAAAATATGCATTTGTTTTATTTGTCACGGAGTAGAATAATTGATTAGAAACTATCTATCTATTTACAATAAATAGAAGAGAGAGAGAGAGAAAGAGAATATTACAAACAAAACAAAAAGAGATGTAGAATGAACATGGAATTCATTATCAAAGAGATTGTTCATTACACTACTCATTACAACTAGAAAGCAGTAAATCTACTCTAGAAAGCATTAAAAAGAATGGAGAGAGAGAGAGATATCCTCATGGACGGTCGCTTGGAGGACGAGTCGAACGGGACGACGCCTGGAAGACGGGGAACGGAGCAGGAAGGATGACGAAGCGGGAAGAACGGGAATGGAGCAGCACGTCATCGTCGTCGCGAGATCCACTTTTGAAATAGGGGCGAAAATTTCACTCTATCTCTTGAGAAGCATCTCGGGTGTGGGACAAGCTTCTCTTGAGCTTTGGAGAGGGAGAGAAGAGAAAGAAAGGATGAAAATTTCTTATGGAGGGGGGTCACCTTTTATAGTTGCAAGGAGTGAGGGCAATTTGGTCTTTTTAATTTAAAAATCATTAATTCAGAACCTTTAGTGATGAACAAATTCGTCGCTAAAGATCCGAACGTGGGAGTAGTGGCGGTGTGCATGCGCCCGCTCATCTCCTCAAGGCGCAACGCTCAATCACATTCACGATCTAACTGCTGAGAGAGATCCTCACCGTGCCTCCTCATCGCATGCCTACACGTGCAATCCCACGTTATGCACGGGTGTGCAATGGAGCGTGAGCGCTATCAAGCGCGCATAGCCACTTGATCGTGATCGAGAGCTCAATCGCGCCCGCTCACCGTGCCTTAGCTCCCACTCCTTGCAACTCGAACAGGCGCCTCACCTTCTTGGAAGCACGTTCGACCAACGCACTACAAGCACGTTGTTGACGAGGCGAGGTTGTGGTTTTAAAAGATGTTCGTTGCAATATAAATGAAATCGCCGCGAAAATAAATAAGAATTTATTACTCGAAAACCAAGGTATCCAAGGTCGAACAAAGGGAGCAAATTGGTATTTAAAAACTAAGAATCACAACTTTCAATTTTATGAAATGCAATGACCAATCCAATCAAGTTATAAAGTAAAAATGAGGTCAATGTATAGATAAGTTCAAAAAAATTAGACGTCTGATGTAAAATCAGACGTCTTAAGTGGTTGCTACTACAGTGCAAGGCTTATTCTTCTCCTTCTGATTTTTCCTTCTCTTTCTCTGCAGCCACTCTTCTTCTACCTTCTTCTTTCTTCTGTTGTTCCTTGGCTTGCCTTTCTTAACTCTTCTTTTTGTCTTCTCTTCTTCTTCCTTCTTTGGCTTGCCTTTCCTCTACTATAGTGCTGCCTCTTTCCTTTGACTTCTACCTCTTCTCCTTCTTCTTTCTTCTTCCTCTGCAGTCTTCTTCTATGGCTAAGTCCTTCCTTCTCCTTCCTTAGCTGCTCTTGTCTTCCCTTATTTTCTTCAGCCTCTCCTCTTCTTCCTTCTTGGCTTCCTTCAAGTCCTACCTTCAGATTCTTCTTTCTTTCCTGCACAGCACAAAGGAGCAAAACCTAACCCTACCCCTCCTCGCGTCGCTCTCTCTGTGTTTCTCTCTTAGGTACACTCTCCCAGAGCCAGGTAGTCGGATCAGGTTTCACGTGCCCGAGTCCAGGCGCACTGGCATGGTGTAGTGCACGAGGAGTGCGAGGTAAACGGGGCGGGTGCCAGGTCCGCGGGGGTAGGGTTCACGGACGAGGCGTGCATATGGGTGAGGGACCTCACCCCGTGTCATTTGGAGGCGATGAGCTAATAACACAAAAATAATAAATATCACTTACCTTACTCTTGAGTTTACAAGGTAGGACTTGCTGGCACTCGCAGGAGGAAGGTCCGCACAATTGGAGCAGCTGGGAGCTTCGCTGTGTTAATCACCTGGGGATGTGCGTGCACAAGACCAACCCGCGTCTCCTGAACCTGGGAGCCTGGGGCGCTGAGGCCTGGAGCAACCTTGCAAGCTTCTTCACATCGTCGCTAATGGCGGTGGAGATATGAACCTAAAACACACACACATGGCCTCACGACCCTGTCAAACAATGTGGGAAGCTTCGCTGTGTCACGGTGAAGGTGAGGCAGGGGTTGGCGTGGTGCAAAATGGCCTAGGTGTGTGTGCCTAGGTCAGACTATGGCTGACGGAGAGAGTTTCGCTTAATTATGATAGCAATAGAATGATGTGTCGTGTTTTATGTGGTGGAAAATCTCTAAATCAAAACTAAATATCAATTTTAACCACAGTAAAGATGTCGTATCCACATGGAGGAATAGACCAATAAATCATAAGAAGAGGAATATAATGTTCGCAGACACTTTCACGACTTTAATGCGAGGAATATGCTATTTTAAATGGAGCTTGCAATATCTTTAAAAGTTCAAGGTTAGTTACGCAATTTTCACGTTAGGAATTAAGCTCCAAAAATATGCATATGATGCATGTGTAATGGCATATCATATAAATTCAACTTGCATGCAAATTTTATTTGAAATTCAATGTAGAATCGTGCACATAACACAAGTAAAGTAATTTTAGGAAAGTATGAGTGCATCAATGCAATGTGGCCTAAATAAAATATGAATATATAGTTGGCAATGGCATTGAATGTAATTATTAATTGAGAAGAAAACAGAGGATTTCTCCTCTCTCTTCCTCACGTGGACAGCCGTGCAGGGTTGGTGACGGGAGTCGATGGGGAGGTGCGCCTCGACGAGGGCAATGCAGCGGCGGTGATGCGACGGCCGGAGGTGGCCTGCAATGGTTGGGCGGAGGAGAAGGATCACCGGCCTGTTGAAGGAGGCCATGCATGAGAGGGTGGTGTCGCTGTTGCTGCGCACTGGGCGCGCACACACGCAAGGCGTGTAGGGCGATCACGGCTAGAGTGGCCTACGGCCGTGGCACCTGCGGGCACTTGCGGGAGGCTGCGATGCAACGCTGCAGGCTTGGTGCAGGGCACGGTGGATGCAGCGTTGGAGGGTGCACAACGCCTGCGGTCGGCTGCTGGCTTAGGCACCTGTGGGTGGTTGCAGCCTGCGAGTTGGCATGGAGGCAGCACCTGCGGGCGATGGAAGGTGATGGTGTGGGTGCGCGCTTGCAGGATGCACAAGGGCGGTGATGCTGCGGGGCGTGCAAGGGCGGTGAGCGCCTGCGGGTGCGGTGCAACGCCTGTAGTGAGGGAAGGTTAGCCTGCGCCTGTAGAGGGTGTGCAAGGCGTTGGAGGTGGAAGGCGATGGTGCGGGCGCGCAAGGGCAGTAGGGTGATGGTGTTGCGCCTGCAGTGGAAGGGCGATGGAAGGTGAAGCAACTTCAGGTGCGTGGTGAGGGCAATAGGGAGATGGTGTTGCACCTGCAGTGCGTGGAAGGGCTTGGTTGTGGGCAATGCAAGGGCATTCACCGTGCACACCTTCTCCACAGTGCGTACTCTCTCCATAGTGGGGAAGGTGGAGATAATTCCCCGCCAGGGGGAAGAAGAAGATCCCAAGATGCCCTCCTCTCCTGTGCAAATCTCCTCTTAACTCCTCTCCCCCGCGACAATTAAGGGATTTTTAAATCCCTTCCTAATTTTGGCCGGCGGCTGTTGGGTTCGGTTGAAGGATGATGGCTATAGGTGGAGATTTTTGTAGGGGAAAAATATCTTTCCACCACCTATTATTTTCCACAATTGTTCCTCCTCCCTCTTCTTCTGATTATTAGCCTAATGGAGATTAATTTGAGGAGATGGGTGCGTTGTTATGGGACCCTGCATGAAATATAATTACATAAGAAGAAATGTAAACTTAAACAATGACACATGCAATTATTTAATAACCAAATGTGATTATTAACAAGCATACAATGTTAGAATTGAATTACTTAGGCGTAATAATAATCCATTAAAATGGACTCATTAAATACCCCCATGCCTAAGATTTGCTAGTCCCTAGCAAAATTGAAAAATAATAAAAGTAATCAAAAGATTTCTTCTTTTCTTATTTCAAAACTTTAGAGATCCAGACAAATGTGAAGTGATGATAGCCTAGGTAACAGATCCACGTGAAAAGCCATTTCGCATTGGGAGTTCGTACTTCACCCTTAGTAAATATTTCTATAGGGATAGGCAACTACTTCCCTCAAGGATAAAACAGAAGATAATATGTAATTTGACCTCGGCTTTTGGCTTAGGTAGGAGATATCGAGTTGAATGGATTTGTATTTGGTGGCACACACTCATCTGGTGCTACATGTAGTCTAGTACTACATACTCTAGATTTCTAGACTATTAGACAAGTCAACTCGGAGAGAGGCTAAACAACTGTGCTCTCTTGATGTTCCTGTGCGCTCACTCTTTTCTTTCTTTTCTTTCTGAGATCACAAATCTCGCCAGATTCAGTAATTGTACTCAATGTTTGGTGGCCTCACATGGCATCCACACTTCAATTAAAGTCCTAATAATTCTGCAACTAAGTTAGAGTCAACCAGTATTCGGGCGATCAGAAATACTAAAAGGTAGGTATGGGTCGTATTTGGTGGAACACGATAGATATTTTGTTACCTTAGAAACAATGTTACAACGATAAAAGATAACCTTGGACTCTTTTCTTTTTCTTTCTCTCTCTTTTCTTCTTTCTTTTTCTTTTCTTTTTTTTTGTTTATTATTATTGTTTGTTCTTCTTCTTCTTCTCTTTTTTTTTATTTCTTTTTGTTTTTATTTCTTTTTCAATCAACACAACACGATACAGACTTTTTTTATGAGGCCTTATTAGGGATGATGATGGTCAAGAGGAAATTGTGTGGCTTATTTGGTGGAAGTGCCTATTTTCAGCACTGGGAAGGAATGGATAGGACAAGCATATTTCTGATCTTTGACACTATTACCCTCCTTCAGCCGAAGACTCTATGAAGAACGGTCGTAACCATCCACCATAGTCATAGCTTTATTAAGACTCAATCTCTGTGTATCTGCCATATTTGGTGACTCTCAGGAATTCACACAAAGTACACACACAGGAACAGAGAGCGAAAACTATGCCTAAATCTGAAGTATCATCATCTAATTATCCAAAACTTAAGAGTCATTGCACTAGACTTAGTGCACCAGTAATCTCTCTACTTTCTTCTCACAAATATGAGGTGGATCTACTAGAAGATAGTATGCCTGACTCCCTATGAATTGTCCAAGGGTTAAGTAGACTACAAATGCTTATTGGTTTTCTTCAAGGATCCATTATCCAATCTACGTGCACGTGAACTAAATGTACTGGATTCTAAACTTAAGAAATAATTCAGGAAGAAAAACATCCAATGACAAAGGTATTCTGCTAGGGACTAACCCATTCAGCTCAAGAAAAGAGAATTTTTTATGTATATATCTACTAACCTAAATGCATGAATACTTGCAAAATGCACCCCCCCATGCCTAAATCCTACAATGTCCCCATTGTAAAATTAAAACAGGAGGAGAAAGGAAAGAAATCACTTGATGACGGTGTTATTCAAATAGCTGGGTTGCCTCCCAACAAGCGCTGCATTTTCTGTCAGCAGCCAGACTTAGAAGGAACCTATAAGTCTGGTTCTAGGCAGAAAAGGTTAGGCCCTAAAAATATGCGTAACAGTGCGGGCCTAGAAAATAGGTAGCCATGGATGTTGGCGAGCTGATGATGCAACATAATCCCAAATTCTTGCCAGAAGGTATGAAAGCAGAAAACCTCGTTGGCTACCAAGGGAGGTCTAGGAATAAGAAAGGGAATATGAAAAGAGGCCTCCCGAAATGGAATAAGTGGAGGATAACAAGGATCCTCCAGAGTAGGGCAGGTTGTAAAAGATATAAACATTATTAGTTCAAATCCTTGAATGGCGAGAGTAAAAGTACAAGCATCAATCCACACTCACCATTCTACCCGAGGATGTACTAGCTTGATATGTTCTCCAGAAAGAATGTACATGAGCAGAGATCTGAGCCAAGGATCGGTTAGGGAGTATAAGGGTTGTTTGTAGTGTTGGAAGGTAATGGTTAAGTCCAATGAGGGCTTAGTCAGTGTCAGGTCCAATTCCAACAATGATTCAGATTGTGTATACTCCCTAACAGTTGTAGACAACTTTAGGTTACCCTGCCTAGCATTAATGATTGGAGTCAAATTTGAATCAGGGGTAGACTCCAAATTACAACTCTTTGATGGCAGGGTTAAAATATCAGAATCATTATCATTAAGCTCATCCCCGGATTCGTTTGGTTCACTCAAATTTTTGTCGGGGTGCATATGTGATTCATTAGGAGTTGGATTAGTATCCTCAATTATTCCTAAAGGAGGATCAGTCTTAATGTTTTGGAGCAAGCCTATATCACTGAATTTGTTATTCTTCTTAGGGTATAAATCCTTAATTGACGTGTTTTGTCTCCGAGAGTCTCCCCTAGGCTCCTCACTATTTTGTTTGTCCTCCTCTAATATCAACTCGTATTTTGGTGGAGGATGTTTCTCAAAAGAGGGGAGGAATCTGGATTTCACCATATTATTTATATCCTCTAGAGGTAAATCCTCAAATAATAAATAATTTCCCTGTAATTCACTCTAGATTTTCAGTCTAGGTTCCTCTATTGGGGCATCCTCATCCTCTGAAATAGACTCTTCATATCTCTGAGACCAAAATTGATCTAATTCATCCTCCATTCCGTTAGGGTCACCTTCATTGGGTGCATTTAAAACCTCAAGATGCTCAATGATAGGTGTTGATTACCTAAGAGGAGGGTCAGGAGTAGGCTCACTAAGGGTAGAATGGGATTCCACCAAATAATCAGTAGGGGAAGTAATAAGAACAATACAACCTTGACCCGGGTTAGTAGGGGTAAGGAGAATACTGTCATTGGGGTCAAGGTCTTCAAGAGGTACCATCTTCCCTTGCTTTTGACTCCAATATAGCTCGGGTGGATAATCACTATGATCGTTCTCCTCTAGTGGCTGTGTCTCATTGGGAGAGTCTAAGTGATAGCTACATAAAATTGGATCCCTATTGTCATTGGGTTCCTCCGAATTATTTTCATGATCAGGGTTGTATGGGTACGGATCAGAATTACTAGGAAGCATGTAGCTAAGTTATCTTATTTCGTCATTTAACTGTTGACTATTCCTCAACATCTCTCCCATTGATTCCATCATTTCCTTTTGTTGTTTTTGCATTTCCATCATAAAAGAGGAGAGGCTACTATTATCAGGTTGGGGAGGATAGTCAATTTCAGGCTCTGGTTGCCTAGGGGTATCGATCCAACCTCAATACGAAAAATCATGAAGGGTGGGAGGGTTGGGTGTTTGCATGGAAGTAGGGATTTTAGGGTTGGAAAATTCCGCTCCTAGGCTTTGCTCAAAAGTGGGAGTTATCAGGCCAGTACTCCCAGGATAAGAATAAGAATGATCCCATGAATTGTCAATGTACCCATCAAAGGATGGATACGCTCGGGGCATGGGATCCTGATTAAAAGATGGGAAGTATTGACTTTGATAATCTAAATGATAGGAATAAGGGTGATTCATTTCTTTAAGCAAAACAGTTTTAACTCACTTAGGATTTAAAAGAATTCAGAACACAAGTAGAAACTTCCTAGAGAGTTCTATTGTCAAAGCAAACGCAAATTCAATGGGATCTATTTTTAGTAGATTGTAGGTCTTAGAATTAAATGTTTAGTTAGTAGCCAAACAAGTTTTGCACAAATTACGCTTCCTAGGACAACCTTCGCTGGTGTCTATAACCTACTCGCAAGAGATGGAAGTCTCGAATCAAGCCCACACACAAGGAACCGAAGTAACTTGGTGGATAGGCTTGTTGATTTCCGACTAACTTCCCTTGTGGTGCAAAAGAGGAGAGGTAGAAATTTATCTAGTGACCTTATGTATGAGGTGCACAGTGTCTCAGGTGTGCAAATATACGATCGTGTTTTGAGTTTTGAAATTTTGCAAACACGATCCTTTTGCACACAGTTTTAAGTCACAGATTTTAAGGTCCAACCTCTTAGAAGTCCCAATTTTTAAAGTGACCATTGAATTAATTTGATTCAAGCACTTTAGTGGTCTTAGATTTAGGTTCAATGCAGATGCATGATAGGTAATTAATGCTCAAGAGAAGACGTACCTTACTCCAGCTTTCTTCCTACAATAATGTATGCAATGCAGTAAAAATAAACTAGATGCTGCTCATTCAGTCCTAGATGGTCGTCCTATAGATATGCAGCTTCTAGCAGGCAGTTCGATTTTTTTTTAATAATAATAATAAGCAAATAGACCTAATCTAACTAACTGACTGACATGCAGTTCAAACAATTGAAATAATTCTATAATCTAAATAAATGGGAACATGCTCCCGAAAATATGCTCCTGCATACAAGAGCGATAAGAAATAAAGAAGCACTGGGAACATGTTCCCAAAAATACCTGACAAGGGTCCAAAAGACAGTAATTAAATTCTAATGTATATCTAAACTAAATCTAAACTAAGCTCTACTGACTAAATCAAAAACAGGCTCCTCCGTAAGCCTATGTGTGTGGGATCAAGGCCCACGTGTTCCTGTTGCTGGCCTCCAGGTGGCATCAAGGTCCACCAAAAAGATCGTCTCCACTGTGCACGACATTTAGGGTCAATGTCGTCGCTCTGCTGCACCTGTCGCCGTGTCAGATTCCTCGCATAATAAAAAAATTGATCAGATGATTGTGCAACTCAGAATATTCAAAAATAATAATGTGAATATATTGCATCTATTGCCACCCCGGCAACGGTGCCAATTTAACGGAGAGAGTTTCACTTAATTATGATAGCAATAGAATGATGTGTCGTGTTTTATGTGGTGGAAAATCTCTCAATCAAAACTAAATATCAATTTTAACCACAGTAAAGATGTCGTATCCATAGGGAGGAATAGACCAATAAATTCATGAGAAGAGGAATATAATGTTCGCAGGCACTTTCGCAACTTTAATGCTAGGAATATGCTATTTTAGATGGAGCTTGCAATATCTTTAAAAGTTCAGGGTTAGTTATGCAATTTTCATGTCAGGAATTAAGCTCCAAAAATATGCATATGATGCATGTGTAATGGCATATCATATAAATTCAACTTGCATGCAAATTTTATTTGAAATTCAATATAGAATCATGCACATAACACAAGTGAAGTAATTTCAGGAAAGTATGAGTGCATCAATGCAATGTGGCCTGAATAAAATATGAATATATAATTGGCAATGGCATTGAATGTAATTATTAATTGAGAAGAAAATAGAGGATTTCTCCTCTCTCTTCCTCGCGTGGGCAGATGTGCACGGTTGGTGACAAGAGTTGACGGGGACACGAGGGCTACGCAACAGCGGTGATGCGGCGGCCGGAGGTGGCCGGCAATGGCCGGGTGGAGGAGAAGGGCCACTGGTCTGTTAGAGGAGGAGGCCGTGCATGGAGAGGGTGGCATCACTGCTGCTACGCGCTGGGTGCGCGTGCACGCAAGGTGTGCAGGGTGATCGCAGCTAGAGTAGACTACGGGAGTGGCGCCTGCAGGCACCTGCGGGTGGCTGCGATGCAGTGCCTACAGGATTGGTGCAGGGCACAGTGGATGCAGCGTTGGAGGGTGCGCAGTGCCTACGGGTGACTTCTAGCTTGGGCACCTGCAGGTGGCTGCTTGCCTGCAGGCTGGCGTGGAGGCAGTGCCTGCAGGCGGTGGAAGGTGATGGCGTGGGTGCATGCCTGCAGGATGCACAAGGGCGGTGATGCTGCGGGGCACGCAAGGGTGGTGAGCGCCTGCGGGTGCGGTGCAGCTCCTGCAATGAGGGAAGGTTGGCCTGCGCCTGCAGAGGGCGCACAAGGCATTGGAGGTGGAAGGCGATGGCGCAGGCGTGCGAGGGCAATAGGGCGATGGTGTTGCACCTGCAGTGGAAGGCGATGGAAGGTGAAGCAACTGCAGGCGCATGGTGAGGGCAGTAGGGCGATGGTGTTGCACCTGCAATGCGTGGAAGGGCTTGGCTGTGGGCAATGCAAGGGCGTTCACCGTGCACACCTTCTCCACAGTGCGTACTCTCTCCACAGTGGGGAAGGTGGAGATAATTCCCCGCCAGGGGGAAGAAGATCCCAAGATGCCCTCCTCTCCTGTGCAAATCTCCTCTTAACTCCTCTCCCCTACGCCAATTAAGGGATTTTCAAATCCCTTCCTAATTTTGGCTGGCGGCTGCTAGGTTTGGTTGAAGGATGACGGCTGCAGGTGGAGATATTTGTGGGGGAAAAATATCTTTCCACCCCCTGTTCTTTTCCACAATTGTTCCTCCTCCCTCTTCTTCTGATTATTATCCTGATGGAGATTAATTTGAGGAGATGGGTGAGTTGTTGTGAGACCCTGCATGAAATATAATTACATAAGAAGAAATGTAAACTTAAACAATGACATACGCAATTATTTAATGATCAAATGTGATTATTAACAAGCATACAATGTTAGAATTGAATTACTTAGGCGTAATAATAATCCATTAAAATGGACTCATCAGTGGCCATGAAGGTGCGTGAGTTCAATGGAAGTGTAGAGCGTGTGTGGCGGTTGGTGAAGGGGCAGAGGATGATCAGTGAGTGATGGTGAAGGTGATGAGGTCGGTAGTGAGGCGTGTGGAGTGGGGAAGTAATGGATTCGCCTCGCCGATGGTCCGCCGAAGATGAGGGAGACGAAGGTGGACAGTGGCTGTCGAGGGGTGTTTCCTAAAATTAAGTGGGGGAAAATAGAGAGTGGAAAGAGAGAACCTTACTGAGGAAGTTGGACGAAGGGGGAGGCAGAGGAGACGAGCAACGCGTATGTGCCGTCGTTGGGGGAGAAAGCCCTAAGGTGAGGATGATAGCGACGAGGAGGAGGTCGGAGAGGCACGTGCGGGTACGGCGCAACGTGGAAGAGTGAGTCGAAGATAACTCTGCCACAGGTATGGTGGCAGAACCACGAGAGGAGGGAGGAGGGATCGCCGAAGCTTGCGGGCGGTTGACCGGAGATGAGGAAGGAGGAAATTTGGGGGAATTCTCAGGCCAATTCAAGCTTGGAAGATGCGCCAAGGATCAGGGGTCCTTTTATAGCTGCTAGCTGAGCCCTTTATGCTTGGAAGGCAAGCCTTCAAGCGCAAAGGTCTCGCCGAAGATGGAAGGTGCGCAAGATACCCAAATCTCTAGAGCATTCGCATGAGAGATTTAGTGTAAATCTGATATGGAGATCCTATTCAGATGATGGAGAAATCCTCAGAGAATCTCCCTTCCAAATCTGGGAGGAGATCTCTGAGGATTCGAGGAGATATCCTCCTCAAATCCTTGCCGGAGTGGGATTCCTCCGCTGTAATGGCGGAGGGACCTGAATGCAAAGAGTGGCGAGGAAGATAGGGGGCTCTACGCAAGGGTTTTCAAAAGTTAGGGGCCAGAATGTAATTGGGTGGATCGTTTTGCAAAGTAGGTCAAGATGACCTTCCCTTAGGCCTAAATTTTGGTACAAACCTAATTTAGACCTAAGGAATCCAATGGTGAAGTTGGATTTTAGGTTTGACCACGTTTGAATGGACATTTTGCACAAAAACCCAAATTAGGTCAAATACTGAGCTAGGACCCTACTTAGGTCAAAATAGGTTCCAAAGGCCAAATTGAAGGTTCTAAACCCTAGGAGATATTTTTATATGAATTTTAGAGGATTTAGTTGATTTTTTATTCTGACCATAACCTTGTGACATTAAGTGGGTTTGTTTTAGGGTTACAAAATGTCATTTAATTCTTAAACCACACAATAACCCTTTTTCTAACTATGCCATCCCACTTTTCCTCTTATTAAGTCCAATTGACCTATGTTTAGCCCCTGAGAAATCTCGTTGATGTACTGCAATGGTAAAATTGTAGTTTTACCCTTTAATTCATGTTTCCTTCCCAGAACAGTAATCCCTTGAATTAGGACTTCCTTTAGGTTATGTAGGAGCTTTTATTTACTTTCTCAGGTCAAAATCAACTAGTTAGGGCTCATGATGAGGTTCTCATCACGCATTTGTGTCGTGCTTATGAGTTGTGCGTGCGCACCCCATAGCCGTTGGATGAGCATCCAATGGCTGAGAAGCGATGATTAGATGAAGAAGAGAAGGTGCGGCGGTTGCATCGGCCGGTTGGGTAGCTGAGATGGTGCCATGTAGTGTCATCTTGGCCGTCCATCTTATGGATGATGTAGATGGTGCCATGGTTGTCAGATTGAGTTGATTTTTACGTTGTTAGGCTGCGATCGTCGATTCGAATCCATCCGTGCGATCGGATTTGTCATCTGAAGTGCAGATTCACACCATCTTGGCCCTTGATCTTCTATGGTTCCTCGATCTCTATCTGATGCTACAAATATCTGATTAGGGTGATCTTGGAGTCGTTGAACTCCAATCATCGCCTTGATCAAATCTGTACGGTTAGATCTTCAATTAGAGGCCCCAATAAAAATTTTCCCTATCCCTGGACATAAAAGGAGATAATTAACCTCCATTTTATTCAAACTAATCTAAATGCAAGATGATGCATGCTAGACAATATTTATAGCATGTAATGCAATTCTATGCTTAAGAACATTCATAAATAGATATCTTATGTAATATAAACATGTTTACATCACTGGCATGCCTCCGCCCATCACACACCCCATACCCTACACCAAAAGCATCGCCTCAACCTCACAGGGCTTCCTAGCTCCTCAATTTCTCCATTAACCACCTCCATCACCGACAACCGAAGCTCACTGGAGCTTCTCCTCCACATGCATCCAACCACCCGCACACCCAATTTCTCTAGGGCTTTTGTTTGGTGAGTAGCATTGGACCTTCTCGTGTTCTTAATTCTGACTCTATGGTCATATTTTTTGTCATAGGTACTTCGCCATCTCCAATCATCCTCTTCGTCTCTGGCAAACCACATCCAGCCACCTCTAGTCTCGCCCTCGCCTTCAATCGACACGGAATAGTCTAACGATTAGTTCCCAACCATCAATTGGGTAGAGCTACACCACACATGCACTAATTAGGAAAACCTTCAGCTGCTGATTGCACATGAAAGAAGGATGTGGGATTAATCCTACATCGTAAGCGGATGAAGAGAAAGCAGTGCACATAGTGTTTTTGTGTTTTCATCTATTCGCCCAAGACACTTGCAGGGCCAGGTACCTCCTCACTATCCCCGCACACCTCGGCTACCTCCACACCTGGTAGCCCTAGTCATCTGAATCCTCCATTACCCGATTGACTGTCCAGCTATCTGAGAGAGAAGAGAAGGCAAGGAAAGAAAGAGAGAAAGTAGGGAAGGGGAGGGTTTTTCTCTCTATGGATCTTCTCCAAGTGCATGCTTTACGCTAAAGAGCCAAACCCTTTGGCTTTATGAAGGCTTAGAAGAAGAAGAGGAGAAAAGAAGCAAAGGCAGGAGAAGAAGAAGAGAGGAAGCCATGCCAGAAGGAGAAGGAAAAGAAGAGCCAAAGAAAGAAGAAGAAGAGAAGAAGAATGGAAGAGAGCTTCGAAGGAAGCACTATAGCAAAGCTTCATTTAAGTCGTCTGATTTGAAAATCAGATGTCTGATTACTGTTGGATGATTTGGTTTATTTGAGATATTTGTGATGCATATCTAGAGGGCTTAGTTGGTGATTTAAATCATCACTTTTGGCTTTTCTATTCTTTTTATCCCAAGATACATTGAGCTTTATTGAACAACTAATGACAGATTAGCATTCATTGAATATCATTATTGTGCTTATTCATTGTGCTCATTTATACTTTTAATTGAGATTAGCATGTGAATTCCTACTTGCTCCCTGTGTTCGAGCTCGAACTTATATTTGAGTTATAAATTATTTTTTTTTTCGAGTGATTTTGACCTATACTGCTACGCATCTTTTAAAACATCAATTTCGCACGATAAACACCCCCCATGCCTAAATTATTACATGTCCTCATGCATGAAAATAAACATAGAAGCAAAATAGAATATACCTATGAAGTGCATAATGAGAAGGGCAAAATTCACCTGGAATAGCTCCTGAACACTGTCATTCAACATATTTCAACACATGCAAATGAATGAGAACCCATGTGCTATATATAAAAGGGAAAACACAAGCTATATATATCTATAGATTCTAAGTTTAACGCCTCCAACTGGGCAAAAACTCAATCACATGTCTTCAATAAGATTGATGATTTCATTAGCAAAACGAGGTTCTTGGGCCAAGAATGGCTTAAGGCATTGACCAGTCACAGTAAAAGCATGCCTAGATTTCGAGTCTTGGATCTGGATAGCCCCATTAGAATATGGGCAAATCATAATAAATGATCTAGTCCACATAAATTTCAGCTTACTCGCAAAGAATTTAAGTTTCAAATCAAATAACCAGGCATGCAGGTTAGGGATAAAAGATTTTCTTTGTATGTGGTGGTCATGAAAGGCCCTAATTTTATCCTTATAAATCTTTGCATTCTCGTAGGCCTCCTGCCAAATCTCTTCCAATTCACTGAGTTGGAGCTTCCTTTCATAACCTCCTTCATCGAGGTTAAAATTACATTTTTGTACTGCCCAAAAGGCACGGGGCTCCAACTCAACCGAAAGTTGATAAGCTTTTCCATACACCATGCAATATGGCGACATTCCAAGTGGAGCCTTCTACGCAATCTGATAAACCCAAAGTGCATCAATTAATCGATCTAACCAATCCTTCCAATCAGGTCTAATAGTTTTTTTGTAATATGAGTTTAATCTAATGGTTAGACACCTTAGCCTACCCATTGGTCTACAGGTGATATGGGGTGTCTATACGGTGATGAACCCCATATTTCTATAACAATGACCTAAAATGTGTGTGAATAAAATGACTTCCCTCATCACTAATCAGCGCACAAGGGACACCAAATCTCGCAAAAATGAACTCCCAAATGAATGAAATAACAGCTTTATGATCAGCTCACCTTGCCTGGATAGCTTCATCTCACTTAGAGACATAATCTACTACAAGCAGAATGTACTCGAAGTCATGTGAGTTTTGCAACGGGCCCATAAAATTGATGCCCCAAACATCGAAAACTTCCACAACCAAGATAAGTTGGAGAGGCATCATGTCTCTCCTAGTCATGGAACCTGCCGACTGGCATCGCTTGAAATTTATGGAAAATTCATGTGCATCCTTAAATATGGTAAGCCAAAAGAAACTTGACTGCAAAATCTTTGTAGTAGTAGTCCTGCCAGAAAAATGACCACCACAGGCCTCGCTGTGGCAAACGGGTAACACACGAAATCTCAAAATCTGGGACACATCTCCTGATCACCTGATTAGATCCAATGCGGAAAAGTAGGGGATCATCCCAGAAATAGTACTTGACCTCAGAAAGGAATTTAAGTTTCTATTCTTTGGATAATCCTGAAGGCATCGTGCCATTAGCAAGGTAGTTCGCTATATCCGCATACCATGGAAACTTCGATGAATCAATGGCCAACAGAGACTCATCTGAAAACCTTTTAGAAGTAGGTGGGTGATGAATGGGTTTTGGCGAAGACAAATTAGGGTTTCGAGAGCCCATCGTCATAGTTCACAAAACACGTTATCAAATACAATTTTTAACTGACACTCCAAGGGAGTCTGAAGTCGAATACGAGGAGGCAAATGTTTGGTTTGAAAAATCTACGTTTCACTTTTTATTTATTTTTTTCATTTTTATCTTTTGTTATTTTTTTTGCTATTTTAATAGGAAAAGAGATCAGGTCGATGAATTCTAGTTAATCTACTTGAAAAATAAAAAGAGAAAGACAATGAGAGAGAGAAACAATCATGTATTTTTATAATCAAATGTTTATTACAACTAGGAAAGCAGGAAAACTATACTATGAAAGCAATAAAGATAGAGATAGGTGAGAGAAATCCCCTTCGACGGTCGCTTGGAGGATGACTCGCTCTGATGTCGCCTGGAGAAAGGTAGTGAGGAGTGGGACGAACGAGGACTGAGTCAGAGGATGGAGGGTGAGGTAGGACAGCATCATTGGCCATAACTAGCTCAATTTGGTCTGATAAAGTTGATAAAATCTCCTACATAACCATTAGAGCGTCATATAAGCATAATGTTCTATTTTAAGAAGATAAGAAACCAGGGTTATTTCTTCAATTTTAACTACATTTCACAAATACAGAATAATCGCAGGGAATTCCAGCGGTTAATTAATGGTCAAATGGTCATTAATGTCTAATAAGAGGGTCCATGCAGATCGAAATGGGTTCTCACGCATCTCGAGAATTAATGGACATTTGAAACCCTAAAAATAGACTCGCTTAATAAATTAAGGTTCTGTCAGGATAAAATTCACCTAAATCCTCTAAAATTCATATAAAAATATTCTATATGGTTTGGTATCTTTGATTTGACCATCAGAACCTATTTTGGCCTGAAATAGAGTCAGATAGAAAGTTACCCTAATTTGGGCTTCTACGTAATTTACCTATCCAAACTTAGCCAAAATGTAAATCCGACTTCACCACTAGATTATTTGGGTCCAAATTAATTTTGTACCAAAATTTGGGCTCAATCTGAGATCATTTCGACCTAGTTTGCATTTTGGTCTAAGTCTAACTCTTATTCTCTCAAATAGCCCCTCAGCTTGGTGATGGCAGATGTTTTAGCTTATGGAATGAGAGGTGGTCTAAATTGGGCCTGCTGAAAGAGACCTTCCTGAGGGTGTATGATGCTGCTACTGATAAAGATGCCACAGTTAGCAGTCTATGGTCCCAGGCTGAAGGTTGCTGGCAGCTGGAAGGGCTACAACAATGTAGGTTGGGCACTCGACTTTAGGAGGAGAGGCAGAAACTGATGGAGAATCTGCAGTAGTTGTATCTTATGAAAGATGTGAAGGACACATACTATTAGCAGGGTTTTTCCTCAGTGAAGCAGGCATATGAAAAAATTATTAGGTCTGATAATGAGGTGGAATGGGATCTTATCGACAGAAAGATTTGGCTTTTGAGAATTCCTCTGAAGGTCCAGATTTTCTTGTGGCTTTGCAGATGGGAAGGGTTGATCACTAGCGATCTTAGGCACAGAAGGATGGGGATTAATATGAATTCCTGCCCCCTATGTGGATTACACTCTGATAGTGCAACACACATATTCTCCTCTTGCTTGATCACGGATAAAATTTGGAGGTTGGTGTGCTTAGAACCCCTCCCTGGGATGCTATGTGGCAGAGCTTCATCAACCTTGTTCGACCATTGGGGGCTATGGCTGCCGTTCTGTGGTGTGTGTGGAGGGCACGAAATGATAAGCTGTTTCAGGGGAGACCGGTGAGATGTGAGAATGTTGTAAAGGAATGTTGGTCTCTTATACATAGTTGGGAAACTTTTTTGTAATACTCTTTTGATATGAAATACAATACCCTCCGGATCGCTATCGGTTTATGATAGCAATCCTCCCTGATTCAAAAAAACAAAAATAGCCCCTCAGCTTTTGAAATCTTTACAAAATGTCCCTAACTTCTTCATCTTCTTTGCGAAGAAGTCCTTTTCACCATTGGAGGTCAACTGACCTCCAGGCGAGCTTTAACCTAGTAGAATCCTACTCAAACTTCAATCAAATCCCACCAAATTTGGTGGGATTGATGTTCACACCTAGGGAAACCTATTGGGATCAATCTCGATGCCTAACTCCCTTTGATTCATGTGAGCGAAACCATGAAATCAGTGGTGTTCTTCTTGAATCCTAAGCAAGCTAAGAAGCTTGTTTCCTATTCTCCAAGCTCTCCTAAGCCCTATAAAAGAACCCCCATGACATTCCTCACCTCCGTAGCGAGTTTTTGGGCTATAAACATCTTCTTTTCCTCCACCTCTAGCCTACTCCAACTCGTCTCCAGTGACCACCATTCTCCGTTCACTTCACCGACCGCCATGTACAATAGGCAGCCGATTATTCTTCCTCGTTTCAAACCGCACCTTGCCATACCTACGCGGTGACCTCCAACCTCCTCCTCCTCGTCGTTCCCTCTCCTGGAGCTTTCGTCTTCTCCGACGTTTGCCCATCACAGCCGACACTTCCTCCACTTCCTCCTCGCCTGCTAGTTACTCTCATTGATGCCTTAGCTTCTACTGATCATCACAACAACTCTAGACACCTCCTCCGACTACAGTCCCGACTGCTTCACCGTCATCTTCCATCTCGTCTACATACCTCCAGCAAGCTCGCGTGCTCGCTCTACTCCACTTAACCACCTGCCACCGGTCCCAAAAGCTCTGCCACATCCACGCAAGCAAAACCCCTCAAGAAATTGAGGGGATTGCTTGCCGTAACAGTCCACCGAACACCTCCGACCTTCCCTGCCTTCGCCACACTCACACACACACTTCCACGGCACACCACCTCCACCACTGCCTTCGTCGCATCTGTGCGCATCTCCTGAGCACTTCTGATGTGGCCCTTAGGCCATTTTCTTCGTTTCAGGTACTTGACCTCTGCCGCCAATAATGAGCTCCTTCAAGAGAGCTCGACGTAGTGTTCTTGCTACATCAAGGCCAAACCGTTCCCCCAGGTGATGTGGTACTAGCCCAAGAAGAGACCCAAGTTTTCAATTGGGAGCTTCGAGAGCTCCTTCACCCTCAACTAGATGGATTTGCAAGCAGCAGCTTGCATGCAGAAGACAAGGGACAAGATAGTCCCACATCAGGGATGTAGGAGCTGATCGCACAGCATAAATTGATTTTGTGTTCATTCTCCTTTTCCTAGTACACCGGGGATCGGGTCCCCGCTCACGTGCCTCCTCGTGCTTACTCCTCACCCGCTACACCATGCAGGAGGGTCTAGTCCCTGGTCCGATTACCCGATTAGTCAGGTTTGAGAGAAAGAAGAAGAGAAAGGGAAAGAGAGAGAGTGGGGGGGTTTTTCCCTAAGCTATACACTCTCTACACTTAGTCCCTGGGAGGCCCTTCGTGCCTCTGTGCTGTACCTCTCCTTGAGGCTTGAAGAGAAGAAGAGACGACCTTGGGCCTCTGCTGGTTAAGGCATCTGATTGCCCATTCTGTCGTCTGATACATTGGTTCTATGGTTCTTAATTTGACAAGTACATGATTCGAATATTTGAATAACTTGTGATCTTAACAATGTACGGTAATTTGGTGATTGAAATCACCATTTTACCCTCTACTTTTTGCATATTGTTACTTGATTCTACTGATACATCATTTTTGAATGAAATTCTCATTATAAATTGCTTAGATTTGTGATTCTATTGTGATCTCTGAGGTTAATTGCTATAATTGCTCCCTGTGTTCAACCTCGGATTTTCTTGACGATCATTCGAACTATAAATTGTATTTGTTCATGTGCTATTTCGGCTATATTGCAATGAAGTGATTTTAAAACCCTGATTTAGCACGCTAACATTTTGGCAATTTGATTTCTCCTTTGCTGTGATCTGTGTAGGGTATTCATTGGAGGAAAATCAACTGCACATCAAACACTCCAGAGACGGGTAATCTCATCTCCTTTTCCATTAAGCCCCTGATTCTAAGAAAAGCTAAAAAAGGAAGAAATCAATTAGGATCAACTTACATTTTATACTTAGAATTAATCATCAAGTTGCGTGATTTGATTAGAAAAAACCCAAACCTGATTTTCTGCACCTATTAGGGATTTAAGACACCTATGGCTACTCACCTTCTTGGTTGAGCCCTAGGTGCCAAATTTGGACAAAAACTGATTGGACCAATTAGAGCCAAAATTAGGGTTTCCACTTTAGGGTTGAGTATCACACTTGCTTAAACAGGAATCTACTTCCCCAAATTGTGTGTTTCCTAAGCCTTGGTTGAATTTACTTAATCAAGCAAACCCTAAAAACAAGCTTTAAACATCCAATTGAATCATAAAATTGGGACCTAACAATCTCAGGACAAATTAGGTGAAGTTGACCCACCTTGTTAGGGTCAACCAATCTTCAAATTAGGTCACCACTCATAAATTCATTCTAAAGTTCAAGTGGAATCCTAAGCACCTCATCTAAACTTAAAATTGGTAGACTTAAGAGGTCAAGTTATCCATTCTGGTCTACCTAGATCTGCGGTGACAGGGAAGGTCGAGTGGGGGAAACCCTGTAACTTGTGGGGATGCTCTACCATGTAGGGGTCTTTGCGAGACTCTCCCTTCTTAGCTTCTTAGGTAATTTTTAGGTCGACAACTTTGTGATATAGAGGTATCATCTGCCTCGAACCTCTATAGTCATCTAAAAATCTTTGGGTGTCTTGATTGGGTTCATCACACCTTCTGTCCCTCATCTATTCCATCGATGTATGTACTGGAGTAGGTCCTTAAGACCACCCTTCAGGCCTCCACTAGTTTTTACTCTCGTCGAGGCCAAGCCTCGCCTTCCTTGTTTGTGAAACTACCCAATAACAAGAAAATATCTTCCAACTCCTCAGCTTCTGAGCTCGAATCTCTAGCCACAACCATAGATCATCTAGAACAACCTAACTTTGAACCACAACAATTCTTTGATTTCAGAGATCAGATCAATGCCTACAATAACCCACCGCCTCATCCTCAAATATGACATCACTACAATCCTGCTGAGGTGGAGATCGAACCTCGAATCAACATTCCTACGGGAGGACCCGAGGTGGAGCTCAAGCCTAGTATGCTTCACATGACCACAAAATTTCATGGCTTGAACTCTGAGGATCCTTTCCAACACATCAAGAATCTGAAGCATCTGGCCCACACATTCGGGGCAGACTTGCATAAATGAGATGGTCTACTCTTGAAAATCTTCTCCTTCTCTCTAGTTGACAAAGCTGCCAACTGGTTTCAAACATACCCTCACCAGATCAACACATGGGAAGAACTTCATACTGCTTTCTTACAAAAATTCTATCCCATTGGCCGAACTAATGCAATGCGACACCAAATCACGCACTTCTCACAAGGAGCGAGAGAATCTCTACACGAGGCTTGGGCTCGTTTCCTGGATCTCATGTGCAAATGCACCCATCACGAAGTCCCGAAGTGGGAACAAGTCCAATCCTTTTACCACGGGTTTCGTGACAACATCAAGCTTTTTGTCAATGCAACCTGTGGTGGTAGCATCATGGGTCAACATGAAGACAAGATTTGGGGAATTCTCGAAAATATGTGTGAGAACTCCCTAAACAATGAGTCACTGGGTGCGTACGACTGAACGTCTACCCGTGCATTAACAAACAATCAAAGGGTACATGAGACCCGAGGCCTTTCCGCATCCATTGACTTAGAGTTGGTAGCCAATCAATTGGATAAGGTCTTTATCATTGAGAAAAAGGTGGATGACATCACTCGACATCTACACAAGACCACCACTGTACCGCAAAGCCCATATGTGCACCCGCCCTCAGGTAGGGAGGCTGCACACAACATCTACCACTCTCATGGGAGGGATGCCCATCCACCCCCGTCTGATTTCGATCTTGGAGGAAACCTCAGGCCAGCCTACCACAGTTGGGGGAACTCTGAACCCTCGTATCCTGATTTTTCTAGAGTTCCTCAGACCTGCGAGGATCTCCACGCCATCCAGAACAATCCTTCCTCTAATACCTACAACCCTGGAAGGCGTAATCATCCCAACTTTGTGTGGTTAGGAAACAACCCGAATATGAGACCTCAATTCCAACCCCGACCACAGGCCCCGCACCCATATCAACTCAATCAGCCTAGACCCAACCAAAGTTACCAATTAGGGCCTAACAAGGATGATCAGATGGCCTTGATCCCTCAAACCCTAGCTGACATTCAAAAACATCACAAAGATGAGATCATAGAGGTCGGTAATCAGCTTACACGGATGGAAAATTCCCGCCATCCTACCACACTTCCCTCCCAACCTCTGCCTAATCCAAACAGTGTGTCAACCCAAAAACACGTTGTAAACCAAATCCAGGGCCAAGCATGCTATAAGCAACCTATCCCAGTGACACATACCTACGTATTTTCTCCATCCACCTCAGTTGAGCCAAAACACACCATGACTTACCCAAACCCACTTACACATCAATAGCAAGGAACGACATTCTCTCCACCTCCACACCATGATTGTGCCATGATCAATACTATAGGTAAAGAACATATCCCCAAAGATAGCCAATCCATTCCCCTATCCCAGGTCGTATCCCACCTCCACACTAAAGGATTGTCAGAAATGGATATAATGGGACCTTTGAGGAACGCACAAGTCACTACTCCACTACTTAATATCCTCACTCTCAATCCAACTTCACCTGATTTATTCAAAAAAGAGGTAGAAGAACCAACACAAAAGAAAGTAGTACTGTCTGAAAATGCAAGTGCCATAATCCAAAAAAATCTACCTCCTAAGAAATCTAATCCAGGCACCCTGCTAATCCTGATGGGAACACCATCATGAGCCATAACTAGCTCAAATTTGATCTAATTAAGTCATTAAATGCTCTTACATAACCATCAGAAGGCCATAATTCTCTACAAATCCATTCTGAGGGAAATACAAGAAACTAAGGTTAAAACAACAATTTTACCATCATATCTTGAATTTAGAATAACCATGGGTTTTTCTAGGGGGTAATTAAGGGTCAAATGGTCTTAAATATCCAACAAGAGGGTTAATAATGACAGAAAAGAGTTTTCACATGTTTTGAGAATTAAATGATTTCTAAAGCCCTAAAAACAGACCCACTTAATTAACTGAGGCTATGGTCAGGATAAAATTCACCTAAACCCTCTAACATTCATAGAAAAATATTCTCTAAGGTTTGGTACCTTCAATTTGACCATCAAAACCCATCTTGACCGAAAATAAGGTCCTTGAAAGACAATTGCCCTAATTTGGATTTCTGCATAAATTACCTAGTCAAACTAGGTCAAAACCAAAATCCAACTTCACCATTGGATTCCTTAGGTCAAAATTAGGTTTGTACCAAAATTTTGGTCCAATCTGAGACTGTCTTGACCTAGTTTACAATTTGGTCCTATCTGATCACATATATGCCCATAGCTTCCAAAATCCTTACAAAAAGGCCCCTAAATTTATCATCATTTTCACAAATAGGTCCTTTTTGCCATGAATCCTATTCCTACAGACTCTAGTGACCTAAAATTGGACGAATCCCTCTAAGATTTGAAAGGGAAGTTCGTCAAGGAATTCCCTTCCTTTTGAGCCAATTCCCACATCCCAAAACCTTCCCAATCTCTCATGTGAACGCATGAGAGATTTGGGTATCCTAGAAAACTCCTATTCTGACGAGCATTCCTAGCTTGGAAGCTTGGCTTCCAAGCACAAATCAACCTCCTAAGCCCTATATAAGAACCTCCAGATCATACCGAAATTCAGAAGCTCAATTTCGACCGGATCTACCCTAAATTCTTCCCTCCTAATCCGGTCGAAAGGCTCCTTGAGCTTCGGTGATTCCTCCTAACCTCATTCATCATCCATTCGTAATACCAGCAATGGATTTGCCTTCCTCATCCTCCTCCACATCGCACCATACAAGCGGGCGCTCCTATCTCCATCATTGTCATTTCCTTCTCACCGGAGTCACCTTCTTCCCTAGTGCCAACCACACCACAACTAGCGTCGCCTCTGCCCCTCTTCATCCTCCAATCACCTAGATAAGTTCCCTAACTCCTCTACTTCACTTACACACCAACCGCACTTCATTTCGACCACCGTATCACACCGACCACCTTCACCTTCCACCTCTCCGACTAGACCTCCGGTAAGGATCCCCGCTCATTCCACTACTCCAAACGCCTCGCTAACCACCTCA
Organism: Thalassia testudinum; assembly: GCA_037157565.1. Taxonomy (NCBI): domain Eukaryota; kingdom Viridiplantae; phylum Streptophyta; class Magnoliopsida; order Alismatales; family Hydrocharitaceae; genus Thalassia; species Thalassia testudinum. The sequence continues at coordinate 51,912,800 of JAZHRO010000025.1, read as the reverse complement.
CGACCTCTGTCATGCTCCACTCTTCAAAACCCCCATCCTATTTTGCGCTATTACGCCTCAAAACCCTCTGCCAAACACACCCACCTCCGCACACCAACTCCAACACTGTCCGACCACCACAATCATCTTCATGACATGCCGCACACACCACCACGCCCACTGTGTTACGGCGAAGACTACTGAACCTTCTGATGAGGCCGCAAGGCCGTGTTCTTCATTTCAGGTCTTCGCTGCCTCGACTGCCAATAACAAAGCTTTGAGTAGAGCTTAAAGCTCGCTTCAGCACCTACAGGTCCCAGACGAAGCCCCAGGTGCAACAAAGCCTCTCCAGGATCGCATTCCAGGGGCCAATTTGGCTCTTTGACTGAGCCTTTGACCGCAATCACATGAAGCAGCAGCTACAGTTGCACGCAGAGGAAGGGAGGTGGGAATAGTCCCACCTCAGAAGTTGATAAGCGCCTGTGCCCGCTTAAATTGATTTTGTTGTATAGGCTCTTCACCTCCAAGGCACGAGGTGAGGTCGCATACACCCCCACGCACCTCGCCCATGACACTTCTCACATAGGTCTGGTGCATCCGATTACTCGCCTAGCCACACACTCCTCAGTTGCTACTCGCCTAGCCACTGCAGGCAGCCTTGGTCCCAGGTGCGCATGTACCCGATAACTCGACTATTCGGACTGTGGCCCTGGGAGGGTTAATCCTAGAAAGAGAAGAGAGCACAGGGGCAAGGGGGTTTTGCTCTCAAGAATAATGGCTGACACTTAGCCATTTAAAGAACCGCCCCCTTGCGCATGAAGAAGGAAGAAGAAGGAAGAAGGCAAAGAAAGAAGAGAAGAAGAAGAGAGAACCCAGAGAAGAAGGAGCCACAGAAGAAGAGAAGAAAAGGAGAGCAGCTGAAACAAAAGCAGAGAAGAAAGAAGGAAGAGACCCTTAAGTCCCTTGGAAGAACTGTAGCAACCAGTTTTTTAAGTGGTCTGATACAAGCCTCTGTCGTCTAATTGCATACATTTAAGGCTTTGTTTCCTTGATTGATACTATTGATCTAGTTGCTATTATTGTGAGGAGTAATTGGTGATTCAAATCACCATTTTACTCCATTCCTTTTGCACATTGATACTTAACATTATTGTTATATCATTCTGAATTAATTCTGATTGCAATCTCTTATATCTTTGATTCAAATTGTGATCTTGAGTATTGAATTCCCATATTGCTCCCTGTGTTAGACCTTAGACTTCAAATTCGAGTATAAATTGTATTTGTTTTTCTCACTGATTCAACCTATATTGCAATGCATTGATTTTAAAACTTGTTTCAGAGCGACTAAAATTTTGGCACCGTTGTTGGGGAGCAACGCACAATTTGATCTCTTGATTGCAATATTTAATCTGGTACTAACTTACTCTCTCTTTTGATTGTGATCTGTTTCAGGGACTCATTGAAAGAAGATCAGCAACACATCAGCCACTCCAAGGGCTAGTAAACTCCATTCACCCTCCTCTAAGCCCTTGATTCTAAAAAGCTAAAAAAGGAAACAAAAATCAATTAAGGCTACTTTCATTTTATTCTTAGACAAATCATCAAGTTGTCTAATTTGATATATTCTAGAGAAACATCCAAACCCTGATTTGTGAACCTACTCAAGATCTTAAGGTATCTAGGGCTATCACCTTCTTGCTTGAAGTCCTAGGTACCACATTTGGATAAAATTGAATTAGACCAAATTAGAGCCAATTAAGGTTTCCAGTTTAGGGTTTTAGAAACACTCTTGCCTAATCAAGAATTGATCTTTCCAAACAATGTGTGCCTAAACCTTGATTGAATTGATCTATTCAAGCAAACCTTAAAAACAGGCTCTTAATCTCATTTGAACACTAAAAGAGGGACCTAAAATTTTCGAAGGAAAAATTAGGTGAAGTTGACCCACCTTGTTGGGTTAACCGATCTTCAAATTAGGTCACTTTGCACAAAAACATCTTAAAGTTCAAGTGAAATCAAAAGCACCCTTGCTCTTAACTTAAAACTGGTAGACTTAAGAGGTCAAGTCCCCATTCTGGTCTACCTAGATCATCAGTGACAAGAGAGGTCGGGTGAGGGAAACCCTGTAACTCGTGGGGGCGCTCTATCGTGTAAGGGTCTTCGCGAGACTCTCCCTCTCTGGCTGCCCAGGTAATTCTTAGGTGGACGACTTTCTATAGTCATCCAAAATTTTTGGGTGTCTTGATTGGGTCCATCACCTACTATCCCTCATCCATTCCATCAATGCATGTTTGGGAGGAGGTCCTTAAGACCATCCTTGAGGCCTCCATTAGATATTCACTCTCATTGAGTTTAAGCCTCGACTTCCGTGTTTGTGCAACAACTTGATCACATTGACATATCCTCTAATTCATAACCAACTTCCCCTTCATCAGCTATGGATCACCAAGAAGAACAACCTAATCTTGAGCAACAATTCCATGATTTCCAAAATCGAATCAATGCCATCATCAACGCACCATTGTGTCCTCAAATGCGAGATCACTATAATCCCGCAGTGGTGGAGATCGAACCCAGAATCAACATTCCCGTGGGAGTACCCAAGGTAGATCTCAAGCCTAGCATTCTTCATATGACCCTAAAATTCATTGGCTTGAACTTCGAGGATCCTTTCCAGCACATCAAAAACCTAAAACATCTGGCTCACTCTTTTGGAGTAGATGTACAGAATCGGGATGGATTACTCTTGAAACTCTTCTCATTCTCTCTGGCTGACAAAGCCGCTCACTGGTTTGAAACTCAGCCACACATGATCAACACATGGGGAGAACTTCAAATGGCCTTCCTGCAAAAATTCTACCCCATTGGTCATACCAACACGATGCGACACCAAATCATGCACTTCTCCCAAGGAGTAGGAGAATCTCTACACGAAGCATGGGATCGCTTTCTGGATCTCATGCGTAAGTGCCCCCATCACGGAGTTCTAAAGTGGGAACAAGTCCAATCCTTTTACCCTGGACTTCATGAAGACATCAAGCTCCTTGTCAATGCAACCTGTGGTGATAGCATCATGGGTCAACATGAGGACACGATCTGGGAAATTCTCAAGAACATGTGCGAGAACTCCCTGAATAATGAGTCATTGGGTGCGTACGATCGGACATCCACCTGCGCATTAACAAATAATCGAGGGGTACAAGAATCCCGAGGCCTTTCCACATCCGTTGATTTGGAGTTGGTAGCCAGTCAATTGGACAAGGTCTCCATTACCGAGAAGGTGGAAGGCATCACTCATCATCTACACAAATCCACCTCTGCACCTCAAAGCACATACACGCACCCGCCCACAAGAAGGGAGGCTGCGCACAACATCTACCACTCCCAAGGAATGGATGTGTATCCACCCCCATCTGATTATGGCTTTGGAGGCAACTCCAGGTCAACCCACCTCAGTTCAGGGAACTCTGAACCCTCGTACCTGGATTATCTTGGAGCTCCTCAAATCTGCGAGGATCTTCACGCCGTCTAGAATAATCCTTTCTCCAACACTTACAACTCTGGATGGCGTAATCATCCTAACTTTTTGTGGTCAAGAAATAACCTGAATCTAAGGCCTTAATTCCAACCCCGACCATAGGCTCTGTAACCTTATTAGCCCACCCAACCAAGGCCCACTCAAACTTTCCAATCTAGACCACCTAAAGAAGATCATACATCTTTGATTCTCCAGACCTTGGTTGATATGTATAAACAACACAAAGAAGAAATCTCTGAGTTACGAAATCAATTGGCCCAGCTGGCAAGTTCTCGCTAGCCTAATGCACTTCCTTCTCAGCCTCTTAAAAATCCGAATAACGTGCCGAACCAGAGGCACGTTATGAACCCAAATCAGGGCCAAGCCCACTTTGTTTATCAGGCCCCTTCTACTCCATCACCTGACGAGATGGATGCTTCAACTTCATACTCAGGATTTCAACAGCAAACACCTATTTTTCCCAACCCTAACTAAAATCAGGAAGGATTAAATTCCGTCACCACCATAGTGGCAAATCAACACAAGACCCACCCCTTCCTAGCCACAACATGCCTAATACCATAAACCCTAACCATAGATTGGTCATCCAGGACACACCCATCCCTGATAAAGAGCCTGAGCCAATTCTAGAGGAACCATCTAACGTTCCATTTCTCGAGGCCTTGACTAAGGGAAAGAGGACAGCCAAACCTGTGGACCTGAGGAGGATCTGGTTAAGCTCTTTGAGTAGGTCCATATAAATGTCCCCTTGATGGATGCAATTCTCCACGTGTCGGCTTACGCACGATTCCTGAAAGACATGTGTACACCTAAGCATAAGCTACGAACCAAAGGCGGGAACCCGATCGTACTGTCAGAGCAAGCTAGCTCCATCATTTTGAGCCTACTCCCGCCTAAGGCAAAAGACCCACACACCCCTTTGATCTCCTGTGCTATCGATGATATACAGTTCGATCGAGCCTTACTAGACCTAGGAGCTTCCATAAATTTGATACCTACCTCCCTACTTAATTACTTTGAGGAATCTGAGCTTAAACCGACAAAGATGACGGTTTTAGTTAGCCGATTGATCTATTAAGTCACCAAAAGGAATTCTCGAGGAAGTCATAGTTAGGGTACATGATTTCTATTTTCCCGTGGATTTCATTGTCTTAGATATGGATTCTCCTGAGAACTTGAAGAATACACCAATCATATCAGGGAGACCCTTTCTGGCACTGCTACGGCCAATATTAATTGTGAGGAGGGCCAAATTGAGTTAAAATTTGCGAGCAAGACACTAAAGATCAATATCTTTAAGGCCCAACAAGGAATTAATTGCAGGGTTATAGAACAAATTTGTGATATCGAGGCCATAATTGACGACCTATGTATTGAGGAAAACCTAAATATTTCTGATCAACCACAAGAAGATCAAAACCTGCAATTAGAGGAGCCTAAACATAACCCAAACACACCCATAGCTCCTTCCTTTGCTCTCGACAACCACCCTAAACCACCTACTGCTGCTGATAATCCTGTTATGGAATTGAAGTCCCTCCCTAACCATCTCAAATACATCTTTTTGGTTTTCAATCAGATGTTTCCTGTGATTATCAAATCCCAACTTACACCTGATCAAGAAACACGCCTAATTTCTATTCTCTAGCAGCATCGGAGAGCCATTGGATGGACTCTCGATGATCTGACTGGCATCATCCCTTCCTACTGCACACACCACATCTATACTGAAGAGGGCTCATGACCATCCCGTGAAATGTAAAGATGCCTGAATCCAAATATGCAGGATGTCGTGAAAAAGGAGATCATCAAGTGCTTAGATGCAGGGATCATCTACTCGATCTCCGATAGTCGGTGGGTGAGTCCAATACAAGTTGTGCCTAAGAAGGCAAGGCTCACCGTCATCACGACTGAAATCGAAGAAACCATACCAACCCGTATAGCGAACTCGTGGAGAGTCTGCATTGATTACAGAAGACTTAATTCATCCATGAAGAAGGATCATTTCCCACTACCGTTTATTGATCAAACCCTCGAGAAGCTAGCGAGAATCAATTCTTCTACTTTTTCGATGGGTACTCTGGTTATAATCAGGTCGCAATCCATCCTGAAGACCAAGAGAAGACCACCTTCACCTGCCCCTTCAAGACATATGCATTTCGAAGGATGTCGTTCAGTCTCTGCAATGCACCCACTACTTTTCAGCAGTGCATGCTTGCCATATTCTCAGATATGGTAGGTGAATACCTTTAAGTCTTCATGGACGACTTCTCAGTATTTAGAGAATCTTTTGATGATTGCCTCCTACACTTGGTCCAAATCCTCAAGCAATGCATCGACGTGAACTTGGTTCTTTCTTGGGAAAAGAGCCACTTCATGGTACCTGAGGAACTGTCCTGGGACATCTCATCTCTGAAAAAGGCATCCAGGTTGATCAAGCCAAGGTGAATTTTATTTCCAAACTTCCTATGCCTAGCTCGGTTAAAGGCATCTAATCTTTTCTGGGGCACATCGGTTTTTACCATCGATTCATTCCCCCTGACTACTCTTCTATCTAAGGATGTCCCCCTTGAAATCACTGAGGTGTGCACTCAAGCGTTTGAGATCCTACGTGATCGAGTTACCCAAGCACGTATCCTGTAGTCCCCTTATTGGTCTCAACCCTTTGAGATAATGTGCGATGCATCTGATTATGCTGTAGGTGCGATACTTGGGCAGAAAATAAACGGGAAACCCGTGGTCATCTACTACGTTAGCAAGACACTTAACGAAGCTCAGTGTAACTACACAGTTACTGAGAAAGAGCTGCTAGCCGTAGTATTTGCACTGGAGAAATTCATATCATATCTTTTGGGTTCCCGTGTTATCATCTACTCCAATCACACTGTAGTAAGGCACCTCCTCACGAAGGATGCAAAACCTCGACTAATCCACTGGATCTTGCTGTTGCAAGAATTTGATCTCGAGATTCACGATAAAACGGGAAAGCAGAACATGGTAGCTGACCACTTATCCCGCCTTCCTTCTAACATTATTGACCCTTCCGGACCCATCACAGAACACTTTCCCGTTGAGCACCTCCTATTAGTACGAGACTTCCTTGGTTTGATGATTTGGTGAACTACTTAGCATCACATCAGATCCCATCCGATTGGACGAATCCAAGAAAGACAAATTGCTTTCCGATGCCAAGTAGTACATTTGGGAAGACCCATACGTCTTCCGCATTGGTGCTGATCAGCTCATTAGACGGTGCATTCCGAAAGCAGAAATTCAGGACATTTTATCCTTCTACCATGACCAGGCCTACGGCGAACACTTCTCCGGACATAAAATAGCAGCAAAAGTCCTCCAGTGTGGCTTTTATTGGACCGCAATTTTCAAGGACGCATACGATCACTGCAAGGCATGCATTCGTTACCAGACCTTGGGTAACATCAGCCATCGCGATATGATGCCTTTATAGTCGATTCATGTATGTGAAATCTTTGATATCTGGGGGATTGATTTCATGGGACCCTTCCCTATCTCAGATGGCTTCGAATACATTCTTCTCGCTGTTGACTACTAGTCCAAATGGATCGAAGCCATTTCAACCCAAACCAACGATCATAAGGTGGTAATCAAATTCATTCATCAGAACATCTTTTCTCGGTTTGAGATTCCATGTGCCATTATCTCTGATGGAGGGACCCATTTCACGAATACTCAGTTCAGATCACGATGACCAAATACGAGGTATCACACCGAATCTCTACTCATTATCACCCCCAAACCAATGGTCTAGCTGAGCTATCGAATTGGGAGATCAAGAAAATCCTTCAAGTCACTGTACGACCTGATAGGAAGGATTGGTCATCCCGACTTCCAGAAGCCTTGTGGGCTTATAGGACCGCCCACAAGACCCAATTGGGCATGTCTCCTTTCAGATTGGTGTATGGGAAGGCATGTCACCTCCCCACTGAGTAGGAAGTGTAATCTAGATCTTTCTAAGGCAGGAGCCCACAGAAAGCTTCAAATGAGCAAGATCGATGAACTACGCAATGATGCGTATGAGAACTTGAGAATTTACAAAGAGCGAGTTAAGGCCTTTCACGACAAACACATATCCAGAAAGATCTTTCACCCTAGTCAAAAAGTCCTACTCCTTGATGCCAAAATCAAACTATTCTCAGGAAAACTCAGATCAAAATGGATTAGACCATATCTTATCAGACAGATTTTTGGAAATGGAGCCATTGAAATCAGTCAAACTATCCTTGATTCTGAACCATTTATTGTGAATGGCCAGCGACTTAAGTCGTTCATTGAACTCACCAATACGAACTTGGCTGAGGTATCTTTTGATCTCCATTTCCCTAAGCTCATTGCACCTGGCAGATGGAGTTAAACTCAGTGCTTAACAGGAGCAAACTCGTCATCTTTTTGAAAAACCCAAAACCCTTCTTGACACATCTTATGCTGAACTCATATTGCACTTTAGGGATCGTCCATTAGAATAGCTGACTCCACCTCTGGTACCCGTACCTAAGCTTGAAATCGTCCACAACAGTCACCCCGACCCGTCTACCCACCCAAAACCTGTTCTAATGTACGATCTAAGCTGAACTCGAACCCACCTAATTTACAATGAGGACATTGCAACTTGTAGGCATAGGGGAATATTAAAGTGCAAAACGATGTAAGAATCACTTCACAAGGGTTTCATCAAAAAAATACATAGTCTAAAAAACCAAAAAAATAAAAAATTGAAAAAAACTAAAAAAAAATGGAGAAGGGAGGAAATTTTGAAAGTTGTATATCATTCTTGAGGAGGAAAAGGGGAGGTGATATAAATGTCAAAAAGGAGCACAGTTTGAAACAAAAAAGTGATAGTCATTAGTAAAAGATTAAGGAATCTACTTAATTCTAGACCAAATCAAAAAGAAAGAAAATAAAAGATAAAAAGTGCTAAGAGACAAAAAGTGGTTAGTATGAACACTGATCTTAGGCCTCTTGGGCTTGTGTATAGGCTTAAAAATTCAAGTATCTGTTAAGATCTGGATAGTCCTCAAGAGGTTGAGGAAAATGCGAAGCTTAAATATTAGGTCTAAGGCTTAGGGATTATTCGACCTCCTTAACTAACCTCTGGTTTGCGGGACTCGGTAACCTAAGCACCCTAATCCACACACAGTCTGGTTCAGTGCGCTTAATTATCAAAATCATGCAAAAGCATTAAATCTGTTCTGAAAAAGCTACCTAGATTAGGAGCGACTGATCAACACAAGTTGATTTAAAAGAGTTTCTGGTGCGGAGAGGCGAGAAATTCCCCTCGAAGATGTGCAATAACATACCGTCTCCTCGGTGCTTGTCTCCTAGGATATCCAAATATCCTACCGGGGGCATGTAAGTACCTTATGCTAGTTCAAATGCCATAGGCGGCATTATCACGAAATGTCGATTTCCAGGGTCGGGACTTAGCTACAGAACGCCATGGGTGGGATTATCCCAAAATCTTGAAAGCCAAGGTTCTAGGGGTTGCCATGGGCAGTGCTATCTTGAAGCATCGATTACCAAGGACCCTGCGAGGATTGATGGTGGGAGCTAGGAATCCAATATAGACCATGTTGTAAAGCCAATCCGAATCTAGAAATAAAGAAAGAAAAGAGAGATAAAACTCTCCAAAAATAAAAAAAAAATCTTCTGTCTCTCTCTTACAAAAATGCACTGCAAACTGAACTTGGGCTAAACATGTTACAAGCATGGGTGCTTTAACCGTAGAGTTCAATGAACCTTAGGTTAGTTCCAATGGGCCTTAGAAACCTTCGCTGTGAACTGAGGCTAGAGCTGGTCAAGTTCGGATCTTGGTTGGTACTTGAGTATCTCTAGGCCTACTATTGGCATTCTAACCTAATCTACAAAAGAAAGCACACATCAGAGTTCCGAACAAAAAAAGGCGTGGTCTAGAATTTAAGTTAATTCCATGAGATTTTGCTAAGGGACTAGCAAAAGCTAGGCATGGGGATATGATGAGAATACCATCATGAGCCATAACTAGCTCAAATTTGATCTAATTAATTCATTAAATGCTCCTACATAACCATCAGAAGGTCATAATTCACTACAAATCCATTCTGAGGGAAATACAAGAAACCAAGGTTAAAACTATAATTTTACCATCATATCTTGAATGCAGAATAACCATGGGTTTTTCCAAGGGATAATTAAGGGTCAAATGGTCTTGAATATCCAACAAGTGGGTTAATACAGACAGAAAAAGGTTTGCACATGTTTTAAGAATTAAATGACTTCTAAAGCCCTAAAAATAGACCCGCTTAATTAACTGAGGTTTTGGTCTGGATAAAATTCAACTAAACCATCTACAATTCATAGAAAAATATTCTCTAAGGTTGGGTACCTTCAATTTGACTATCAGAACCCGTCTTGACCCAAAATAGAGTCCTAGATAGACATTTGCCCTAATTTAGGTTTTTGCATAAATTACTTAGTCAAACTAGGTCAAAACCAAAATACAACTTCACCATTGGATTCCTTAGGTAAAAATTATGTTTGTACCAAAATGTTGGCCCAATCTGAAACTGTCTTGACCAAGTTTGCAATTTAGTCCTGTCTGATCACACATATGCCCATAACTTTCAAAATCCTTACAAAAAGGCCCCTAACTTTGTCATCATTTTCACAAACAGGTCCCTTCCACCATGAATCCTATTCCTACAAACTCCGACGACCTAAAATTAGCATGTTCTCCTTGATTCCTTGACGAATCCCTCTCAGATTTGAAAGGGAAGTTCGTCAAGGAATTCCCTTCCTTTTGAGCCAATTCCCACATCCCAAAACCTTCCCAATCTCTCATGTGAACGCATGAGAGATTTGGGTATCCTAGAAAACTCCTATTCTGACGAGCATTCCTAGCTTGGAAGCTTGGCTTCCAAGCACAAATCAACCTCCTAAGCCCTATATAAGAACCTCCAGATCATACCGAAATTCAGAAGCTCAATTTCGACCGGATCTACCCTAAATTCTTCCCTCCTAATCCGGTCGAAAGGCTCCTTGAGCTTCGGTGATTCCCCCTAACCTCATTCATCATCCATTCGTAATACCAGCAATGGATTTGCCTTCCTCATCCTCCTCCACGTCACACCATACCAGCGGGCGCTCCTATCTCCATCATTGTCATTTCCTTCTCACCGGAGTCACCTTCTTCCCCAGTGCCAACCACACCACAACTAGCGTCGCCTCTGCCCCTCTTCATCCTCCAATCACCTAGATAAGTTCCCTAACTCCTCTACTTCACTTACACACCAACCGCACTTCATTTCGACCACCGTATCACACCGACCACCTTCACCTTCCTCCGCTCCGACCAGACCTCCGGTAAGGCTCCCCGCTCATTCCACTACTCCAAACGCCTCGCCAACCACCTCATGACCTCCGTCGTGCTCCATTCTTCAAAACCCCCATCCTATTTCGTGCTATTACGCCTCCAAACCCTCTGTCGAACACACCAACCTTCGCACACCAACTCTAAAACTGTCCGACCACCACAATCATCTTCACGACACCCCGCACACACCACCGCATCCACCATGCTACAACGAAGCCTGCTAAACCTTTTGACAAGGCCGCAAGGCCGTGTTCTTCATTTCAGGTCTTCGCTGCCTCGACCGCCATTAGCAAAGCTTTGAGCGAAGCTTGAAGCTCGCTCCAGCACCTGCAGGTCCCTAACGAAGCCCCAGGCGCAACGGAGCATCTCTAGGATCACATTCCAGGGGCCAATTTGGCTCTTTGATTGAGCCTTTGACCGCAATCACACGAAGCAGCAGCTTCAGTTGCACGTAGAGGAAGGGCGGTGGGATTAGTCCCACCTCGGAAGTTGACAAGCGCTCGCCCCCGCATAAATTGATTTTGTTGTATAGGCTCTTTGCCTCCTAGCCACGAGGTGAAGTCCCATACACCCCCACGCACCTCGCCCATGACACAGCTCACACGAGTCTGGTGCATCTGATTAGCCACCTAGCCACGCACTCCTCGGCTGCTACCCACTACAGATAGCCCTGGTCCCGGGTGTGCATGTACCCGATAACCAGACTATCCGGACTGTGGCCCTGGGAGGGCAATCCTAGAAAGAAAAGAAGAGAGCGTGGGGGCAAGGTGGGTTTTGCTCTCAGGAATAACGGCCGACACTTAGCCATTTAAAGAACCTCCCCTTGCGCATGAAGGAAGAAGGCAAACCCAGGAGAGAAGAAGAAGAGAGAACCCAGAGAAGGAGCCACAGAAGAAGAGAAGAGAAGGAGAGAATCTGAGACAGAAGTAGAGAAGAAAGAAGGAAGAGACCCTTGAGTACCTTGGAAGCACTGTAGCAATCGACTGTTTAAGCCGTCTGATACAAGCCTCTGCCATCTAATTGCATACATTTGAGCCTTTATTTCTTTGATTGATACTGTTGATCTAGTTGCTATTATTATGAGAAGTAATTGGTGATTCAAATCACCATTTTACTCCATTCTTTTTGCACATTGATACTTGACATTATTGTTATATCATTCTGAATTAATTCTAATTGCAATCTCCTATATCTTTGATTCAAATTGTGATCTTGAGTTTTAAATTGCCATATTGCTCCCTATGATTGACCTCGGACTTCAAATTAGAGTATAAATTGTATTTATTTTTCACGCTGATTCAACCTATACTGCAACACATTGATTTTAAAACCCATTTCAGAGTGACTAACAAATCCCCTGCAAGATTGGTGACACAAATTTCAAGCGGGCTGTACTGGACCTTAGCACTTCAGTCAACCTCATCCCTACCACCCTATTAGAAAAATTACAGATCGGACAACTAAAACCCGCTCATGTCACTTTACAACTAATTGGCCGAACCCTGATCACACCAATTGGGATGGTAGACGATGTGGTAAGTAGAGTTAAGGATTTCAGCTACCTAGCTGATTTCCTAATTTTCGACATGGATACGCTGCAACAGATACAGGATATGCCTGTGATTTTGGGAAGACCATTCTTGGCTACCACTGGAGCCATAATCAATTGTGAAACAGGGCATATGATAATTGCCTCAAGAGATCAACGTGCTAAAATTAATATTTTCAAGGCAACAAAAGGGAAATGCTCGGCAGAGCAACTAGGTTTTATCCAGGTCCTCATGACCATATCCTTGGTAGAAAACCTAGAGCCAGAATTAGAAACTTTTCACATCTTAGATGATCCTGACTTGACCGATCACAATGACAGAAGTACAGTGGAGACTTTCACCTTTGACCTTGAAGACATACCCTGGGAATTCGGGAAACATGGTGACATACCAGATTCAGATCCTATGGACATAGAGACATTTCATTTTGATGACATCCAGGAATCAAGATTGACAGACATTAAGAGTGACCTACACCCAAAGTATGAATGCTTTACAGAATCAGAGTTAGACGATCCGAAAGGCACTCTCCAAGCATTCATTTTCGATTGGGATGAGAATTATGGTGAGGAATCATTAGAGGAACTAATCTTCGAGTCATTTCTTGAAGAGACAATCTCACATTCAAATGAAAAGAATCAAAATGACTCATTGAGTATCGATTTAATAGGCCACAATGCACAAGAGGAGCCACACATCTCGGATACTAGATCCTTCTCTGTTGAGTCCTGGACTAATGACAAACCTATTTCAAAATCCCATGACCACTACACCTTTCGAATGATTCCCCCACAAGATTTCAAGAAAGATCATCCATGAACAAATCAACTTGACCTATATCAGAGAGATCCTAGAGTGACTCTTCACCATCATTAATACTTATCTGTGGCCATCCGATTCTCAACCATCAAATCACCCATGCAGCCAATCACATCTCCCTAAGCTTATTACGCCCAACTGATGGCGTTAAACTTAGCACTTAACGGGAGGCAACCCATCATCTTTTTGAAAAACTCGAAATTAATTTTACATAAATCTTTGTTGAACTCATATTGCACTTTAGGGTTCGTCCATTAGAATAGTCGACTCCACCTCTGGTACACGTACCAAAGCTTGAAATCATCCGCAACAGTCACCCCAACCCGTTCATCCACCCATTGACCCTGTCCTAATGTACAATCTATGCTGAACTCGAACCCACCTAATTTACATTGAGGACATTGCAAATCGAAGGCATGGGGGGTATTAAAGTGCAAAACGTCGTGAAAATCAAATCACAAAAGGATTTCGTAAAAGAAAAAAATGAAGGTTTAGGAAAAAGAAGATCCATTTGAGAGAAAAATGAGAAAAAGGAGGGAGGAAAATTAAACAGAAAAGAAAGGAGCAAAAATGTAAAGAAAGAAATTGAGTCCCTTAAAAATGATATGGAACTTAGCTAACTTCTAGGTTGGATTGAATGATGAATTAAGACCTGAAGGCTAAAACTTAATTGATTAGTGGCAAATACCGACCTTAGGCCTCTTGGATCTATTCTGAGATTTAAACACTCACATACTTGTCAAGATCCTAATTAGTCTTCAAGAGGTTGAGGAAAATGCAAAGCTTATGTATTAGGTCTAAAGGCTTAGGGATTATTTAGCCTCGTTAACTGACCTCTAGTTTGCGGGACTCGGTAACTTAAGCACCCTAAATCACACACAATCTGGTTCAATCCACTTAAATATGAAATCATGCCAAAAAAGAATTTATGCTATTTTGAAAATGGTCCTAAGATCTAGATTAGGAGCGGCTCGAAAACACAAGTTAATTTGGATGAGTTCCCGACGCGTAGAGGTGGGAAATTCCCCTCAAAGATGCACAATAACATACCGTCTCCTCGGTGCTTGTCTCCTAGGATATCTAAATATCCTACTAGGGGCATGTAAGCACCATGTGCTAGTTCAGATGCCATGGGCGACATTATCACAAAATGTCAATTGCCAAGATCTGGATTCAACTACAGAACACCATGGGCGACACTATCCTGAAGTGTTGAAAGCCAGGGTTTTGGGGGTTGCCATGGGCGGTGCTATCTTGAAGCATCGATGACCCTATGACAATTGATGGTGGGGACAAGGAATCCGATATAGAATGTGTTTAGGGCCAATTCGAGGTTGGATCTAAGGAAACATATAATGAAAAGAAAAAGAGAGAGAAGCTCTCCATAAATGAAAATCTTATTATATCCCTCTCTCTTATGAAAAAATGCACTGGCAAACTGAACCTGGGCTAACCATGTTACAAGCACGGGTGCTTTAACCACTGGGTCCAATGAACCTTAGGATAGTTCCTACAGGCCTTAGAAACCTTCATGACAGACTAAGGCGAAAGCTAGTCAGGTCTACATCTGAGCTGGTACTTGAGTACCTCTAGGCCTATTGTTGGTATTAAGATCTGATTCCTAGAGATGTGGCCTAGTAGGGAATCCTGACGGTTACATCTAACCTAGATAACTATTTGATCCATAAGGTTTTGCTAAGGGACTAGCAAGAGCTAGGCATGGGGATAAGATGGGAACACCATCATGAGCCATAACTAGCTCAATTTGGTTTAATAAAGTTGATAAAAGCTCCTACATAACCATTAGAGGGTTATATAAGCATAATGTTCTGTTTTGAGAAGAAGATAAGAAAGTAGGGTTATTTCTGCAATTTTAACTACATTTCACAAATACAGAATAGCCGTGGGGAATTCCAAGGGTTAATTAAAGGCCAAATGGTCATTAATGTCCAATAGGGTTCATGCAGACAGAAACGGGTTTTTACGCATCTAGAGAATTAATGGATATTTGAAACCCTAAAAATAGACCTGCTTAATTAATTAAGGTTCTGGTCAGGATAAAATTTACCTAAACCATTTAAAATTCATATAAAAATATTTTATAGGGTTTGGTATCTTTGATTTGACCATCAGAACCTATTTTGGCCTGAAATAGAGTCACAAACAGAAAGTTACCCTAATTTGGGCTTCTACATAATTTACCCAACCAAACTCGGCCAAAACTTAAATCTGACTTCACCATTAGATTCCTTGGTTTGAAATTAGGTTTGTACCAAAATTTGGGCATAATCTAAGATCATTTCAACCTAGTTTGCATTTTGGTCTAAGTTAACTCTTATTCTCTCAAATAGCCCCTCAGCTTTTAAAATCTTTACAAAATGCCCCCTAACTTCTTCATCTTCTTTGCGAAGAAGTCCTTGTCGCCACTGGAGGTCAGTTGACCTCCAGGCGAGCTTTGACCAGGTAGAATCCTACTCAAACTTCAATCAAATCCCACCAAATTTGGTGGGATTGATGTTCACACCTACGGAAACTTATTGGGATCAATCTCGACACCTAACTCCCACTGATTCGTGCGTGTGAAACCAAAAAATCAGTGTGGTTCTTCTTGAATCCCAAGCAAGCTAAGAAGCTTGTTTCATGTTCTCCAAGCTCTCCTAAGCCCTATAAAAGAACCCCCATGACATTCCTCAACTCCTTAGCGAGTTTTTGGGCCATAAACATCTTTTCCTCCACCTCCAGCCTACTCTGACTCGTCTCTAGTGACCACCTTTCTCCATTCACTTCGTCGACCACCATGTACAATAGGCAGCCAATTCTTCTTCCTCGTTTCAAACCACACCTCGCCATACTTGCACGGTGACCTCCAACTTCCTCGTCGCCGTTCCCTCTCCTGGAGCTTTCGTCTTCTCCAGTGTCGACCCATCACAGCTGGCGCCTCCTCCACTTCCTCCTCGCCCGCTAGTTGCTCTCATTGATGCCATAGCTTCTACTGATCATCACAATAACTCCAAACACCTCCTCCGACTACAGTTCCAACCGCTTCACCGTCGTCTTCCACCTCGTCGACATACCTCCGGTGAGATCGCGTGCTCGCTCTACTCCAGCTACTGGTCCCAAAAGCTCCGCCACATCCACTCAAGCAAAACCCCTCAAGAAATTGAGGGGATTACTTGCCGTAACCATCCACCGAACACCTCCACGACCTCCGACCTTCTCCACCTTCGCCACACTCACACACACACTTCCACGACACGCCACCTCCACCACCGCCTTTGTCTCATCTGTGCGCATCTCCTGAGCACTTCTGACGTGGCCCTTAGGCCATTTTCCTCATTTCAGGTACTTGACCTCCGCTGCCATTAATGAGCTCCTTCAAGAGAGCTCGACGCCATGTTCTTGCTACATCAGGACCAGGCCATTGCCCCAGGTGACGTGGAACTAGCCCAGGAAGAGATTCAGGTTTTCACTTGGGAGCTTCGAGAGCTCCTTCACCCTCAATTAGACGGATTTGCAAGTAGTATCTCGCATGTAGAAGACAAGGGACAAATAGTCCCACATCAGGGTCGTAGGAGCTGATCGCACGGCATAAATTGATTTTGTGTTCATTCTCCTTTGCCCAGTACACCGAGGGTCAGGTCCCCGCTCACGCGCCTCGTCGTGCTCACTCCACACCTACTACACCATGCAGGCGGGTCTGGTCCCTGGTCTGATTGCCCGATTAGTTGGGTTTGAGAGAGAGAAGAAGAGAAAGGGAAAGAGAGAGAGTGGGGTTTTGCCCTAGGCTGTACCCTCTCTACACTTAGTCCCTGGGAGGCCCTTCGTGCCTCTGTGCTATGCCTCTCCTTGAGGCTTGAAGAGAAGAAGAGAGGACCTTGAGCCTTTACTGTTTAAAGCGTCTGACTGCCCATTCTGTCATCTGATACATTGGTTCTGTAGTTCTTAATTTAACAAGTACTTGATTCGAATATTTGAATAACTTGTGATCTTAACATTGTAGGGTAATTTGGTGATTTAAATCACCATTTTACCCTCTACTTTTTTGATATTGTTACTTGATTCTACTGATACATCATTTTTTAATGAAATTCTGATTATAAATTGCTTACACTTGTGATTCTATTGTGATCTCTAAGGTTAATTGCTATAATTGCTCCCTGTGTTCGACCTCGGATCTTCCTGACGATCTTTCAAGCTATAAATTGTATTTGTTCACGTGCTATTTCGGCTATATTACAATGAAGTTATTTTTAAACCCTGATTTAACACGCTAACACATTGCCCCCTTGCTGCTGATCTTCCTTGGACTTCATATGATGCTACGGGATTCCGATCTAGATGATTTCAGAGGCGATAGACTCCGATAGTCGTCCTAATTAGATCCGTACAGTCAGATCGTCAATCTGTGGCCCTAAAATAAATCTCCTTCCCTCTTGGACATAAAAAGGATGAAATTAACCTAAAATACACACAACTACTCTAGATGCAGAATGTTGCATGCTATGCAATATTTATAGTATAGAATGCATATCTAAGCCTAGAAACATGCATAAATAGGCATTTTAACATAAATGGATGTGTCTACATCAGCAATCAAGAGGCACAATCACCACGCATCCTCAGCCGCACGATCTTGATTCAATGGCTGTCCTCCAGCCACGCCTCAGCAGCTGTGCAAGCACGCGCGTGCAAGAGCGCCAGCGGTGGTGTGCGCAAGCTTCAGCAATGTTTAGGGTGGATCTTCAGCGACGTCTTTAGATGTCACTAAATGTCCCATGCACGAATTGTCTTCTCTCCAGTAAAGGACTCCTACCCTTCCCATTCTTCCTAATCTCTTCCTTTCTCTCCCTCACCACCTCTAAGGCTCTAAAGAGAGCTTGTCCCAAGCTCGGGATGCTCCTCCAGAGTAGAAAACAAAGATTTTTCCCCCCTCTCTTCCCCCTTTGTGGAGCATCCCGTGGCCGTCCTCTCACCAATTTGGGAAGTAGATCCTCATCAAGATGCCGTCCCGCCCCATCCTCCTTCCTTCGATGCCATCCTCCTTCATCCAACTTCCCGCCACCTTCGTCCGAGGCACCATCAGAGCGAATCGTCCTCCAAGCAGCCGTCGAGGGGGATTCTTCTCATCTTTCTCTAACTTTTCCTACTTTCTAGTGTAGTTGTAATTTCTTCTTTGATTATCTGTAGTAAACTTTGGTTAGCTAAATATTGATATTTTCTCTCTCTCTCTCTCTCTCTCTCTCTCTCTTATTTTGCAAGTAGATTAGTTAGATATTATCGACCTGATCTCTTGCCTTATAAACTACCCAAAAAATCTCAAAAGATAAAAACAACAAAAAGAAATAAGGTTGTAACACGGATTTCACAAAACCAAACGTTCGTCTCCCTGTATTCGATTTGGCGCTCATCTTGAGTTTTGGTATAAATTTTATTTCGTAGAGATTTTTGCACTACGACGATGAGTTTTCCAAAACCCTGATTTTCACCCGCGAAAACACACCAACCTTCCCTAGCCTTAGGACAACCCTAGATACCTTCCCAAACCTCAGCCACCCTAAGATTAGGTCACCTTAGCCTAGGAAACGTCAAAACCAATCTTCCAGCCCATTCCTAGACATCCAGGTAGGATGCTGGACGTCCAGAACCCTTAAACACCACCTACAGAACCTAGAACCCAATCTGCTAGAAAATTGCATGTCCTAACAAGGTGTCAACGTCCAATTTCTATAGAAATCCAAGACAAAACCTCAACTTCACCCTTACTCAACATTGGACATCCAGACTAGAGACTTAGACTTCTGATTTTGAAGTATAGGTCGTCTAATCACTAAATCAGACGTCAGGAACCCCTCTTCGATTACTATTTTTGAAATCAAGCCTAGATCTTGATTTCTTAAGACCCTAAACCTAATCCTACACCCTAGGGAACCTAAATTAACGTATCGTAAGCCTAGTACACTACCATAAGACCCTCCTAAGAACCTAATTAGGTTCTCACTAAGCCCAATTGACTTGGATCTAAGTCAATCGCATTTAAACTAGTCAATTGGATTCATAGGGTCCAACTGAGCGCAAACCTCAACCAACACAAGTCTAATTGGACTCAATGAGAGTCCAAATGACCCAAGCCTGACCTAATTGGGAACTCTCTCTCTCAATTACACACACATTGACCCAATTAAACTTGGTTAAGTTTAATTGGATCAATCACTTAGTAATAGGTTAGACATACACCTATTTTGACATCCTAAACCAACTAACATAGAAGTGGACCTAGGTGGTCCACTTGACCACCTATTGACACACCCACATATTCATGCACACACACCCACATGCAATCACTTAGCTGCCAACTCTAGATAAGACTCTAGAATGGCCATACATGGTCATTCTTAGATCCATAAAAAGTGGATCTAAGAAGACTAAATATGGCCCTATTGGCTGGCCACTCCAGAGAAGTCTAGAGACTTCTCTTAAGAGCACCTTGGCCATCCAAGAGTCTATATAAGACTCCCCTTGGATGGCCAAGAGACCCCATCTAGATCTTGGATGCCACCTCCATTTGTACACTCTCTCCACGAGCTCCACCATCATCTCCACTCCACCATTGAACGTCCAAGAGCTAGAGCACCTCCACCACCGTCTCAAGAGGCCAACATACACACCTTGGCCATCCCTCTTTGTTGATTGGGCTTTTATGTCAATGTTAGGGAAATGTGTTGTACTATAATTGACAAATCGCTCTTCAACAAATAAAATTTATAACTCAAATATCTAAATGAAGTCCGAGGTTAAACACAAGGAAAAAATATGAATTCACACGCTAATCACAATCAAAATATAAATGAGCACAGAAATAAGCCAAGAATAATGATATTTCAATGAATAATTACTACTCAAGTCCAATATTCAATATAAACATGAGTATATCAAGAGTTAACTATGACAAAAAGACACCTAGAACAAAATAATGGTGATTTAAATCACCAACTATTAGTCTAAGAACATATATATCAACTACTCTGAATATGAAATAAATGAACAGTGATCAGATGTCTAATTTATCAAGTCTGACGACTTAAATGTCGCCTACTACAGTGTTTTTCTTCTAATCTTCTTCTGTTCTTCTTCTTTAGCCTCTTCTTAGCTTCTTCTCTTACTGCCTTTCCTTTTTTTCTTCACATCTCTTCTTCTTCTTCTAACTTTCTTCCTTAGCCTTTCCTCTTCTCTTCTGCCTTTATCTCCTTCTCACACATTTTCTTCTTTCAAGCTCTCACAATTAAGTGTTGGACATGGTTAAGCATCTGAAAGCAAAACCCACCCCTCCCCTACTCTCTCTCTCTTTCCTTCCTCCTCTCTTCTCTCTCAAAAATCTAGACCTTAGTCAGGTATTCAGGTATGCGTAATTAGGTCCAGGTCTACGTGCATGGGGTTGCAGTCGAGGAGTGTATAGGTCTAAGTTGGTCGGGTTGAGTGTGGGTGTGAGGGACCTCACCCCATGTGTTCTTGAGGCACTACGGCCATATCAGAAATTCAATATATGCATGGACAATCACTCATCTCTTAACGATGTGGGACTAAACCCACATCCTTTTCCTTGTGCACAACCACTATAGCTTGCTGAGGAAGATGCATTCAATTAGCATAGTTGTTGAGCTGAGGTCCTCAATTGAAGACCTGAAGCTTGACTTGGGCCTTGTTTGCAGTGCCTGGAGGTGTCACCTGGGACTCGCATGGCTAGAGCATAGCTCCAAGCTTATTGGAGCTTCTTCGTTAATGGCAACAAAGGGCAAAACCTAAAAAACATACAAATGGCCTCACGACCACATTAAACTTGCTCAGGAGGTTTTTCATGGTGTGGTAAGTGTGGTGGCGATAGTTGTGTGGTGCGAGAGCGTGTGTGGAGGTCGGTCAGAGATGGAGAAGGATGTGCGGCAGTGGGTTGGTCGATGGGTGTTTGGAGGGGTGAATAGCTTTAAATCGGGGAGGGCTTTAGTTCAGGTGGATAAGGCAGAGGTGTAGGACGTGTTGGCGAGTTGATTGGTGGATTGTGTAGGTGGGGCAAACACACCAGAGGGGTAGCCGGAGTAGAGGGAGATGACAGTGTGCGGTTAAGTCGAGGGGGTATTTTTGGGTTTTGAGTAGTAGAGACTAACCTAAAGATCTAACTAACCTAACTACCTAATCTATTTGGATGAAGGGGGTAGATTTCGTGTCAGTTTTGGTAGGCCAGTGACAAAGAATATGAACTCTCTAGAGTGGGACGACGGTGAGGAAAGAGGACTGGGACGACGAGGCTTTCGCCAGCCACCGTCAAAGGAAGGAGGGGAGGATAGCTGTGCCTCCAATTTGACGGTTGGGGGTGCGGACGAAGGAGAACGAAGAGGACCACTGAAGCTTGGTCAAAGAGGGGCCGGAGATAAGGAAGAAGAAGAGATTTTGGCCCCAAACCTTACTAAGGAGGTAAGGAACATGATCAAGGTTCTTTTATAGGCCTTAAGGAGGAGTTCCAAGCTTGGAAACAAACTTGTGAACTTGGGACTCACGCACGAAAAATGATACCTGAATCTTTCATGCATTCGAATAAGAGATTGGGAAAGATTTGGGGTCCAAGGCCAGGTTTAATTGAAAGAGAATTCCTCAAGGAATCTCTAGTTCAAATTTGGGATTGATTGATTGAGAAACGAGCGAGAAAATCTCGCTCGAATCTTGCCAGTGAGCTGCAGATATTTCTAATGGCGGTAGGGACCTCTTTGTGAAGCTGATGACAAATTTGGGGGTTTATTTGCAAAGAATTTTGAAAGCTATGGGTTTAAGTGAGAGAAGAAGAATCAGACTGGACCAAAATGCAAACTAGGTCAAGATGATCTCTGATTGGGCTCAAATTTTGGTACAAACCTACTTTGGACCCAAGAAATCTAATGGTGAAGTTGGATTTTATTTTTGACTAAGTTTGACTAGATAATTTATGCAAAAATCCAAATTAGGACAACTATTTGTCTGAAACTCTATTTTAGGTCAAATGGGTTCCAATGGTCAAAGCAAGCATACCAAGCCTTAGAGAATATTTTTATATGATTATTAGAAGGTTTAGGTGAATTTTATCTTGACCGAAACCTCAGTTAATTAAGTGGGCCTATTTTTAGGATTTCAGATGTCATTTAATTCTCGAAACACGTGAAAACCCCTTTCTATCTACACGAACCCACTTATTAGGCATTTATGATCATTTGACCTTTAATTAACACCTAAGAAACCCCGTGATTGCTCTACATTTAGGATATTATGTTAAAATTGTAGTTTTAACCTTGATTTAATGTTTATCACTCATAATGGTTGTGCAGTGAATTACAGCTCTTTGCCGGTTATGTAGGAGCATTTATCAATGGATTATGGCTAAATAAAGCTAGATACGGCTGATGATGACGTTATCATCATACCCCCATGCCTAACTTTTGCTAGTCCCTTAGCAAAATCTTATGAAAGAAACTCAAATTCTAGATCATGCTTTGATGTTCAAAGTCTTGATTCTTACTTCTTTTTAGAAATTAGGTCAAAATGATAATAATAGGCCTAGAGGTGCTCAAGTACCAATCAAGATCCAGACCTGACTAGCTTTAGCCTCATTCTGCCATGAACGTTCCTAAGGCCCACAGAAACTATCCTAATGTTCGTTGAACCTAGCAGTTAAAGCACCCGTGTTTGTAACACAATTAGTCTAGGTTCAGTTTGCAGTGCATTTTTGTAAGAGAGAGGGATGGAAGAATTTTTGCATTTTTGGAGAGTTTTCTCTCTCTTTCTCTTTTCTTTATTTTCATCTTTGGATTGGCTCAAAAACACGATCTATATCGGATTCCTAGTTCCCACCATCAATTCTCGTAGGGTCCTTGGCAATCGATGCTTCGAGATAGCACCGCCCATGGCAACCCCCAGAACCCTGGCTTTCGACACTTTGAGATAGTGCCGCCCATGGTGTTCCATAGCTAAATTCAGGCCCTGGCAATCGACATTTCAGGATAATCCCGCCCATGGCACCTAAACCAGCACAAGGTGCTTACATACCCTCGGTAGGATATTTAGATATCCTAGGAGAGAAGCACTGAGGAAAAGGTATGTTATTGTGCATATTTAAGGGAAATTTCCCACCTCTCCACACCAGGAATTCATCCAAATCAACTTGTATTCATAAGCCACTCCTAATCTAAGTAGCTTTTTCATAACAGAATAAACTCTTCTGCATGATTTTGATTGATTAAGTGCATTGAATTAGACTTGTGTGTGGATTAGGTTACTCAGGTTACCGAGTCCCGCAAACTAGAGGTTAGTTAATGAGGCCAACTAATCCCGAAGCCTTATACCTAGTACATGAGCTTTGCATTTTCCTTAACCTCTTAAGGACTATCCAGATCTTAACGGATACGTGAATGTTTAAGCCCTAAAACAAGCCCAAGAGGCCTAAGATCAACACTCATACTAGTCTCCAAGTCTCTCTATTATTCTAGGACTTAATATTTTTTTTTATTTGGTCTAGAACTTAAGTAGATTCCATAATCATTTACTAATGACTATCCCTTTTTTGTTTCAAATTGTAGCTCCTTTTTGACATTTAAAACACCTCCCCTTTTCCTTCTCAAGAATGATATGCAATCACTTTCTTAAAAATTCCGTCCCCTTTCATTTTTTTGTTCTTTTCAATTTTTATTTTTTTAGTTTTTTTGAATGAGTAATTTTTTGTGAGAACCCTTCAGAAACTTTAATTTTTATGTGTTTGCACTTTAACACCCACCCTGCCTAAGTTTTGCAATGTCCTCATTGTAAACAGGAGGGTATGAAATCAACTTAGGTTCATGAGTTAGAACAGGTTAAAAAGGGTGGGTGAACTGGTCGAGATGACACTGCGGATGATTTCAAGCCTTGATACAAGTACCAAAGGTGGAGTCGACTATTCTAAAACTGAATTTAGAAGTGCAGTAGACGTGAAGCTCAAAAGGATAATCAGGAGGGTCTCGGGTTTTTGAGATGATGGGTTGCCTCCCATTAAGCGCTAAATTCAATGCCTTCAGCCAAGTAGAAAGTGGTCATGGAGAAGGAGTGGTCAAATCAGAAGAATTTTATAGAACAAATACCTTGATCAAATGCCTAGTTGGTCCAACCAGGTGCTTGTTTAGATCAACAGGCTGATAATGTAGCCTAAACCCAATCAATCTAGTTGGTTGATGGATGTGGATCAAGAGATACGAAGCCCACTAGATGCTTTGAGGCTCAAATGGATGTGGAAGTGTGAATCTAGGGTTTGGTGGAGTCGATTCAGCCTAGTCAGAGTAGAGATCCTCAAAAGAGAACGAGTCAGTGGAGGATGTAGGAACCCTACAAGAGTGATCAGAAAAGGATGTGATGTGATTTGCATTCTAATCGATATCCGAATCCCAATCAAAAGATGGAGAAGAATCATGTGCGACCGGATCATCGAGAGGAAAATCAGAGTAGAAATTGATTCTGGTGGCTAGTCGGGGTTGGGATCAGATTTGAGAAGGTTCTGTATGTGGATTTCAAGAGGTGGCTTTGTTCGGCACATAATTCATATTTTAAAAGTTAATTAGTTATAGTATAGCGCAAAAACACGTCAACAAATAAATTTATAAAACTCCGGTGAGTACCGGGTCATTCGCAAGGAGGCAATCTTGATTTTTAACAGAAGATTTTCAATAAAAATAGTTCTAACAGGTATTTATATATATATGTATAAAGAGACATCAGATATTCATAAGATCAAATTTCATTGCATTGATAAAGAGTTTTTCATAGTAGAAATTGCTACGCTAAATAGAAATAGATAGATAGAAAGAGAGGAAGAGAGATAGAGAGGGTGAGAAGAAAGTAGTAGAGAAATGATGCCGCTTGTGGGATGCTTGTGCGAGATGCAGCAGCACCTCAGATCCAGAGCGTTGGGATGAAGGTCGGAGCGGAGTTGTAGAGGAACGAAGAGTTGTAGAGAAGGTGGAATATGTCTGGAGTTGATGGAAGAGAGAGATAGATGCTTCAACTGGGGGGCCTGGGCCTTCTTTTATAGCTTTTGTGAAGGGAAAAAATGGTATTTTGGCCCTCTATCTCGTGCAACAACCTCTTAGCTAATCAGATCCGTCGATCAGGAGATCAATGGCTCTAATTAGTCCTTAAAACTCCTTTAAAAGCCTTCTTATCGCGCGGATTCACTCTGATGCTAACACGTGGCGGCTTCTGGACGTTTGGATGATATGATTTCATGGCTCCGCTGCTTCCTCGTGCGTGCTCGCCCACTTCCACTTTCTTCACATGCGTACGCATTCCTTGTTTTAGCGCCTGATCCTCGATCGTTTGATCATATGATTGAACATCGAATGGCTCAGATTCACGCCTATACACTTCCAATTTCAAATCGTGTGCCCTTAAACCTCAGCAGTCCGATCTTACAATCGAACGGCTTAAAACGAGCACCACTGCCTTTGCATCGAAGCAAGCGCGTGAGATCGCACGTTCGCCTGCGACGCGCTCTGGTCGCACCACGTGGGCGTGCCTCCACCCTCTGATAGCACAATTGCACCCGCTCGCACCAGCACACCCAACACCGCTCAATTTCACGCAGTGCACGACTCGAACGCACGTCACGTGCTTCCGCGCACGCACGTGAGCCACCGCGCTGTGAGAACCTTCTGTTATACATGTTTGTTTCTATTTATGCTTATCCGATCTGGGCGAGCGATGTGGCACGCTAGTGGCTGTTGGATGAAGATCCAATGGCCCACAACGTGCGGTGTGACCTTCCTAGATGGGGCGGTGGTGAGGGAGCGGCTGTGATGGCGTGGTGCCATCATGGCCATCCATCTTCTTTTCCTTGTATATGGTGATATAGACCTCCGATCGAGTTGATTTTTGCATCGTTGGACTACGATAGTCGATCCAGATTCATTCGTGCAGTTAGATTTTTCATTTGAGGCTTGGATCTTTGTCCTTTGGCTTTATGATCTTCATTCTTTTATGGATTGCACAAGGTGCCTTGGTTGTCTGATCGAGATGATTTCAAAAGCATTGGACTCCCATCGTCATTTTGATCAAATGTGTCTGATTTGATCTGTCATCCACGCTTCGAATCATCTACAATTAAAATCATCTCTCTTTTAGGTCATAAAATGATGATATTATCTATATGACTAATAAACTAGCTATTGTGCAAATTACGATGACTATGAATTCATTAATCCTAAGTTATGCTAGGATCTAGCTTAATTCAGGTATTTAGGTTGCATGATTTCTCTGCAATCACACCCCCATGCTTAAATCTTGCTAGTCCCTAGCAAATGCATGACTAAATGCAAAGTGATCCTACATGACTAATTTTTATCAAGAGTTTGACTAGAGGTTTATGTCTTTTGTTTTCATCCGAAGCTTTAGTAATCCAGATAATCGTGATTGTATTTTGTTGTAACCTATGCAACAGATCCAAGTGAAAGCAAATCCTCATATAAAGCTTGTACTTGACCCCTAGTAAAAATCTATTGGGATAGGCAAACTTCTTCCCTCAAAGTTTTAAAGTAACCTGTATATTTAGCCCCAGCTTTTGGCTTAGGTAAAAGATTTCTGAGTCAAGTAGATTTGTATTTGGTGGCTCACTCTCATCTGGTGCTACATATAGACTAGTACTTTATAACTTAGATTTACAGATTATGAAATAATTCAACTCAGAGAGAAACGAGAAACTGTGCTCTCTTTAGTTCCTTTATACTCATTCTCTCTCCTTTCTCTTTCTCTTTCTTTTTTTTTCTTTTCTTTCCTTTTACGCTCACAATCTCACCAG
Source organism: Thalassia testudinum (assembly GCA_037157565.1). Classification (NCBI taxonomy): domain Eukaryota; kingdom Viridiplantae; phylum Streptophyta; class Magnoliopsida; order Alismatales; family Hydrocharitaceae; genus Thalassia; species Thalassia testudinum. The sequence continues at coordinate 51,885,696 of JAZHRO010000025.1, read as the reverse complement.
ATTTATTAGTATATTTGGTGGTCTCTCCTGGCATTAACACTTTGATTAGGTTCTGATAACTCTAAGACTAAGTCAAAATTCCTCAGCCCATATTCAAACGACCAGAAATACAGAAAAGTAAGTCAAGGCTGTATTTGATGGATCTTGAGGGTGGTAGGTGTTGTTGCCTCATTACACTTGAAATCAATTCTAACTCATAAACTCTTTTCTTTTTCTAAAATTTTTTTCTATGTATATATATTTTTTTCTTTTTTTCCCTTTTTTCTATTTTTTCTATGTATATGTATTTTTTTTTCTTTTCTCTATTTTTTTCCAAATATCTACTAACGCAACACAGCATACGAACTTTTATTTACGAGGCATTTTTGGGACTATGGGTGTTCAAGAGGATATCGGGTGGCTTATTTGGTGAAAGTATCTATTCTCGGCATCGGGAAGGAAATGGATAGGACAATATATTTCTGACCTTGGCATTAATACCCTCCTTCAGCCGAGGATTCCGTAAAAGATGGTTGTGACCATCCACCTTAGTCCTAGTTTTATCAGAACCTGCTCTTTGCATATTTGCCTTATTTGGTGGCTCTCAAGAGATTTACACTAAGAACTTATACGCAGAAATCGAGAGTGGAAACTATACTTAACTCCGAGTATCATTATCTCATTATCTAGAGTTTAAGATTCCTCATACTAGCCTTAGAGCACCAGTAGACTTTCTACTCTGACCTCACACTTGTTTGGTGGATCTGTTAGAAATAGTTTGCCTGACTCCCTAATTACTGTCCAAAGATTTAGGAGAAGAAGCATTGCTTCTTCTCAACAAACTAAAGATGTTTATCGGTCTTCACAAAGGATCCATTGCAAATTCTATGTATAAGTGTAAAATTGCACTGGATTTTAAACTCAGGAATCAACTTAAGAATAAATCCCTAATAAAACCTTAATAAAAATTCTTTATGCCTAAATGCATTTTTTTTTTACATAAAAATTAGAAATGCAATGTCCACCCCCCTTGCATATTCATTATAATGTTCTCATTGAAATGTATGCATGAAAATCAAAATATAATGAGCAAGGGGAGGGGATATCACCTGACTATGTTTGTTAATCCAAGTCACTATGGATGCAGAGGATGCAGAGCTACCTGTAATGAATACTGGGTGGCCTCCCAGCCAGCACTAAGTTTAACATCATTTGTCAGACTTAAACCCAAAAATATGTAGTTCAAATAAATGGGTTGAGTCAAGATTAAAATGAAGATGTGATCATGTAATGCAAGGATCAGTGATCCACAAATGCGGATCAGCTAATGGTGAATACCAAGGCCAAAAGGTTGAAAAAATAAAGTGAATAGGCTTGAAACTATTTGCAGCCAGATGCTACAAAAGAGAGAAATATTAATACGGGTGCCAAAGTGGAAAGTAGATAATGGCAACCTTAAGATGTGATACATGAGGAAGGTGGATGAGGTGGATACAATGTGGTCCATGGGGAATAAATCGTACGAGTCCTGAAAGTGATGGGAAATGAAAGGAGGAACCCAAGTGGTGTAGTCTGAAATGATATAAGAAACCACCTTGCAATTCAAGTTAGGTATGGAGGGATGTCGAGTAGGTGAGTCAAATAAGATCCAGTGGTCCATCTCAATAGTTTTGGACTTATCAGAATCCTCAATCTTATCCCTGGGGTGATCAAAAGTCTCATTCAAGTCACCCAAATCATGATGCAAGTCTTCAAATGTAATGGATGGAAAATCATTATTCCTTAAAATCACAGTCCCAAGGGGAGTAAGATTGGGGTTTAGATTAGTCAACACCTCAAATCCTTTTTGTTTTGTGAACTTCTGAGTTTGATCCCAATTATTTTTCTCTTGGACTATATCTTCTGGGGAATGTCTTCTTATTTCTCATCAATCAAGTCAAGCTCCTCAAGATTCCATGATTCAACTGAATTCTTTGCTTCCTCAGATAGATCTTCATAAGTCATCCCCAGTAATTCTACAATTTCTTGAACATCTTTTTCATGAGGGGATTGTCTGTTTTACTCAATCTCAAGATGTTGGGGATAAGGGTCAGATTTTTCTTCGGAACTCTGCTGGATGGGAAGAGAAGGGTGCGAATTAGCTGAAATAGAAGTGACAGAAGATTTGTCTTCTATATGGGATATCTTAGAATGATTAGTATCGCCAAATCCAGATATCGAATCATTTAAGCACATCTAATCATGGTAATCCTCAGACAAGACGACATTAGAGCCATCCAACCGTGCTTGGCTGGGAGTGTCAACATTCCCAATCTTTCTATCTTCTTGATCTTGCTCTGATTCTCCCAAATCATCCATGTAGTCCAATTGTGTGTCTTTAAACATAAAAGACTCATACTTCATCCCACTATAGATTGGCTACTCAAAATAGAATGGTTACAATTCAGGGACTAAATCGAGATGTATTTCTTCAAGTGAGTCTTCCTCCTCAAAGTCAATTTCTGGGATATCAAAATCATTTATTAGCTCAATTGTAGGCCTAGGTAGGATCTATTCTGCATAATCATAAGGCTGCTGGATGGGCTTAGTGTATGCAGAGGTTGGGATTGGATAAGATGTCATACGTAAGGTTGGATCCTTAACCTCGAGTGGCTTACCACCAACTTGTGGCATACTTGGACTGGTTTTATCACCTTGTGCTTTCCAGATTCTATTGAGTTATTTTGTCAGATTAACTGTATTTCTTTTATTAGCTTTTCTCATCCCCTGGACTACTTGGAGTAATTGGGTAATCTCAGGATCACCGCCATGGTCAGGGATTTGACCAGGCTGAGGATAATAATTTCCAGGATTTCTTTCCTCAGTTGAATCATAATATCTATCATCTGAATACCTAGGGTAAGAATCATATCCTTGGTTTGGTGTTGTAAGGTTATCCCAATGAGAAGGTAAAGTTGTTTGGGTGGAATTGGGATAATTTGTAAAGTAATTTCAAGGATAGGATTGATATTCTAGGTATTGGGATTCTGAGGCATATCCCTAATCTGGGGAGAGATGAGTTTGGCTGAATTGGTCAAGATAGTTGGTCATGCCAATCAGGTGTTGGTCTTGCATGGAGAGTGTCTTTTGAGGTTGTAGAGATCCTTGATATCCAACGATTCGTGTGGGATTCGAGGTAGGCCTAGCTATACCCAGGGAATATAAGGTGTAGGCAAGGGAATCAAGTCCCAGGTGTTGAGGAGAGTTCTCCCATCCTGAAGAAGTTGAAGTAAGGGAAGGACGGGTATAGGGAGAATAGTGTGAGGCAAGAGAGTATGGGTCCATGGTTTCCTCCTCAATCATTTCTTCCTCATGGCAATTAGTCATTGGAATGTATTCAGAAAAATTAGGTCTTCTCCTTAGTTTACTCTCTAAAGGTGGTACCAAATGAGGGTTCAAAGACCTTTTAGCATCCATGTACTAGAAGAAAGTTAATAGATGAGAGAGAGAAGATAGATGAGAGAATACCCCACCCTTTCAATACAATCAATCAAACTAGTCCTTAGAGTATCAACCCTAAATAGACCTGATCCTAGCTCCCTAAAACACAACTGAGTTAGATCAACCCTTGAATTACTTGACTGGCCAAAAGGGTGGGACCCCTTAGGACACCCCGCATGGCAGGACACCACTAAGGGTTAACGTGGTTACCGCACCGACTTTCTTGTCACCAGTGGGTCCAAGTAGACAAGGCCTTGACCTTAGCCCAATCTAGTTTCAAGTCCCCAAGTCTATTAGTTCTACCTAAGGCACGTCTACTCAATTTTAAGTGTGGGTTTGATGTGCTTTTGGAATATGATGGGCGTTAGGGGGTGTTTGCCATTAAAATTGATTTTGAAATGTGTGAAGTGCTCAGGCCAACAGGGTTCACAAGTAATTTCTTATGATGAAATGAATTTTTAAGATTTGAATGATTGTGTTAATGCATTTTAAGGTTCACTTGAGTTAATATTTTCAATCAAGGTTTTGATGAGGCACACAAGAGTTTTGCAAATCCTAATTTTTTTGATAGATTTCCTTTAAGTATAGAAATGCAAGTGTGCTCTATCCTTAGCGTGAAATCCTAAACGCAAATAGTTCTAGATGTTCTTTTAAGTCAAATTCAAAGAAGTGGTGCGACCCAAGCAATGAAATCAATTGGTCTTATTGCATCACTAACTAAGCACTCAAAAATATTTTTCAAGAATTTTTAATGCATGTTTTCTATTTTTTTCTAATTTAAGTGTACTAAGGGTTTTGTAGTCTATTTTGACCCCTAGTTTGTGATTGGATAATCCGTGAAATCAAACATGCAATAAATAATTTTTTCAAATTTTTCCTAAATTTTTTATTATCTCATAAATTTATTACCTCAAATTTCAAGCCAATCGGAGTTGTGTAAAAATTCCTATGATATTTTGAACTATGAAAAATCAGGAACAATAACAGTATTGATAATAGATTAGTACGTGAATTTTTAGAATTTTTCCATAACTCATATTTGCACAAATTTTGATATGTTGTTCCTAACTTTGAAATATACGTCCAATAAAAATTTGGGAATTTTTGGACGTACGGATCTCCAGGAATTGAATTTTAAAATAAAACTTTATTTCATCCTGAAAATCAAAAGAGAATTTTTTTTAATAGGAATACAAATTCTAACTAATCCTTGGGTTCCAGCAAATCCTAAATCTAACTCAACTACGGGTACTTACCTGAGGTTCGAACCTGCAATTCCCGTTGTCGTGATTCATTCTGATTTCCTTTCTTTTCTGCAAACACGTATTCAACGAAAATAGCAAGTTAGAAATCTCAAATTCACACCAAAGAAAGCTTCAAAAATTTTCGTTGCCTCCCCTGCAATGGTGCCAAGTTGTTCGGTGTGTAATTCGCATTTTAAAAGTTAATTAGTTGTAGTATATCATGTAACACATTAACAAATAAATTTATAAAACTGCGATGAATACCGGGTCATTCGCAGGGAGGCAATCTCAATTTTTAACAGAAGCTTTTCAATAAAACTAGTTCTAACAGGTATTTATATATGTATATATGTATAAAGAGACATCAAATATTCATAAGATTGAATTTCATTGCATTGATAAAGAGTTTTTCACAGTAGAAATTGCTATGCTAAATAGAAACAGATAGATAGAAAGAGAAAAAGAGAGATAGAGAGAGAAGAAAGTAGCAGAGAAATGATGTCGCTTGTGGGATGCTTGTGCGAGATGCGGCAGCACCTCAAATCCAGAGCACTGGGATGAAAGTCGGAGTGGAGTTGCAGAGTGATGGAGAGTTATAGAGAAGGTGGAATATGTCCAGAGTTGATGGAAGAGGGAGATAGATGCTTCAACTGGGGGGCCATAGGCCTTCTTTTATAGCTTTTGTGGAGGGCAAAAAGGGTATTTTTGCCCTCTATCTCATGCAACAACCTCTTGGCTAATCAGATACATCGATCGGGAGATGAACGGCTCTGATTAGGCCTCAAAACTCCTTTAAAAGCCTTCTTATTGCATGGATTCACTCTAGTGTTAACACGTGGCAGCTTCTAGACATTTGGATGATCGCACGGCTCCATTGCTTCCTCGTGCTCACTCGCCCACTTCCTCTTTCTTCACGCGCACCTGCATGCTTCATTTTAGTGCCTGATCCTCGACCGTTCGATCGTATGATTGAATGGCTCATATTCATGCTCGCACGCTTCCAATTTCAAATCGCGTGCCCTTAAGCCTTAGCAGTCCGATCAAATGACTTAAAATGAGTGCCGCTACCTTTGCGTCGAAGCAAGTGGGTGAGATTGCACATTTGCCCGCAACGTGCTCTGATCGCGCCACGTGGGCGCGCCTTCGCCCTTCGATCATGCAATTACGCCCGCCCGCGCCCGCACACCCAACGTCACTTCAATTTCACACTGTGCACAACTCAAACACACGTCACGTTCTTCCACACGCACGTGTGTGCCACCGCGTTGCACAAACCTTCTGTTATACATACTTGTTTGTTTCATTTATGCTTATCCTGTCTGGGCGGGCGACGTAGTGCGCTAATGGCCGTTGGATGAAGATCCAACGGCCCACAGCATGCGGTGCGGCCTTCCTACATGGGGTGATGATGAGGGAGCAGCTGTGATGGTGCCACGTGGCACCACCATGGCTGCCCATCTTCTTTTCCTTGTATCTAGTGATGTAGACCTACGATTGAGTTGATTTTTACGCTGTTGGACTACGATCGTCGATCTGGATTCATCCATGTGGTTAAATCTTTCATCTGAGGCTCAGGTCTTTGTCCTTTGCCTTTATGATCTCTGTTCTTTTATGGACTGCACAAGGTGCCTTGGTTGTCTGATCGAGACGATTTCAAAAGCGTTAGACTCCCATCATTGTTTTGATGAGATCTGTCCGATTTGATCTGTCATCTGTAGCTTCGAATCATCTGCAACTAAAATGATCTCTTTTTTAGGTCATAAAATGATGATATTATTTATATGACTAATAAACTAGCTATTGTGCAAATTATGATGCCTATGAATGCATTAATCCTAAGTTATGCTAGGATCTAGCTTAATTCAGGTGATTTAGGTTGCATGATTGCTGTGCAATCCGGCTTCCTTGAGAACTATGTGTGTTGAGGGCTTCTCCAGAAAGGATTCAAAAGTAGGTTCATCTAGAGAGTCCTCATAATACCTATCAAAATCAAAAGTAAATGTTTGGAGGTTGGTTATAGGGTCATGGAAATCTGAGTTAAGAAGAGATTCGAACTCCGGATTGCAGACACTCTCGGCACTTGTTTCTAATTCCTGAAGATCAAAAAGGAATGATTCCATCTCAATGGAACCTAATTTGAATCAATTATCTCAGGATCAAAGACCTCAGAGTCAGAGTCAAAGAATGGGTCATGGATGCTAAGGTCGTAAACTGGTTCATGGTCGTTAGGAAATAAAGGTTCTCCGAAATCAGAGTGGGATTCGGAGAATTTTCGAGAATAAGTTTCCGAATATGATTCTGGATCGGGAGTTCCAACACAGAGAGAATCATGATGTGTAGAGTCATCAACCTGACTTGGATCTAACCTAATTTCAAATTTCGAGCTTAAGGTGTCCTTATTAAGCATGGGCTCAGGTTCTCGACTCCTAGGGTAGACCCAATCAATTCCCAACTCATCCAACTCCTCGATTTCTGTATCATAGATTGTCGTGACTTTCAAATAATCAATTAATGTTTCTGAGGAGGTTGGAGATGTGTATTCATCAAATACAAGCCCTGAATCGTATTTCAAATTCGAAATCTGTATTTGATCACATGGGGACTCGTACTCATCCCCGTTAGGCTCGGATCTAGATTCTAGGTTAAAGGTAGGCATTGGGTCACTATGATCTAGGTTGGGCTCTACAGGGATGTTAGAATCATTCTCGAGAATCACCTTAACAAGATAAGGCTCGGGATTTACATGCTCGAGAAGTTTTGTTTTAAGCTCATTATCACAAGTGTCAGTGAAATCTAAGCTCGATGAACCAGATTCCTGGCTTCCTAGGGCCAGTTCAGAATCGGGAACACTTGTAATTAGATCCTCCCAACTCTCATCAAGATCAGGTATATCAATTGTTATGAAGTTTGAATCTGAATTCATTTGGGTTGGGGGTCCATAACAACTATGATCATCAAACCCGAGATTTAAGAAATTAGGTTGATCACTAGAATCACTCCAAGATGTTTTGTTAACTTCTTATGGGTATTTTTTTTCAATGGATCTATATAACCTATTCAGCAATTCTCCCCATTTTTCTAAAAAAATCTAGAGTTCTTCCGAAACTAAAGAATTTGACCAATATTGCAGACAATCGTTGTTGTGGAATTTCAGCAATTCAATGTGTTCTGATAAGAGATCATCCCAGGTTGAACCATGGTTTAGTCATATCCATATTATCTCCATACAGTTCAAAATGTGGTCCATTGTTTTCTTAAATTTAATGTCACTTTTACAATATTCCTCATAATGTCCATAAGCATCCTCAATCATCTTTTCTTTCATGCTCATTTAGGACTCAGGTCTCCTAAACAGTCTTCCTAGATTACCAGGTTGCATTTTCAAAATAGGTGGTGGAATCAAGATGTGGAATCAAACTCAAGTTAGATTAAAGTTGATCAGATCTGAAAGAGATTCCCAAGAAGATCTAATGAGGTCTCTTAGGTTAAAAACCTAATGACCTTCCTGTGTATGTGCTCTATAGAAAAGATGAGGGACTGGATGTTATTTGGACCCAATCAAGGCACCCAAAGATTTTTGGATGACTAAGGCTATTTAGAGGTGGATGATACCTTTGAATCAAAAATTCTCACACCCAAGAAATACCTAGGCAACCAGGAAGGGAGAGCCCTACAAAGACCCATACACGGTAGAGTATCCCCACGGGTTACAAGGTTTCCCCCACCTGACCTTCCTTGTCATTGCGATTCCAAGTAGACCGAAATGTACAAACTTAAGACCTTTAGTCTACCAATTTTAGCCTAATTAGTGCCTTGGATTTCACTTGATTAGAAGCTGATTTGACTTATGACCTAATTTGGAGGTTGGTTGGACTACAATGTAAACCAACTTCAGCTGACCTACCCTAAAGATGGCAGAATGAAATCTAAGTTAAGACTCAGAAATCACCCTAAATTGACTCTCAGGTTATTAGGTCCACAATTTTTAAGGTTCAAGTGAATCTTAGAGCCTGATTTTAGGGTTCTTCTTTCTTAGATCTTTTCAAACAAGGGTATAGGTAGCACACAAATACGGGAGGGTTAATTTCCTTTTATTCAGGCAAATGTGAACTAGCACTTCAAACCCTAATGTAGAAACCCTAATTGTCTCTATTTCAAGTCCAATTTAATCTAAAAATGTTCTCCTTGGGCTTCAAACAAGAAGTGCGTAGTCCAAGAAGATTAGAAATTAGGCATAATCCCTAGTAGGTACAGGAAATTAAGGTAAGGAATCTCTAAACAAAATCGCCTCAAGATTAAATCAGATATTGATTTTTTTTCACAAATCAGGAAACTTGCCTTTCAAAGGATGATTTACTAAGCAAGTAAGGCAAGTAGTTCCTAATTGATTGTTTCATTTTATCTTCCCAAGATTTGGAGGTTGATTAGGGAAGAACAGAAATTACCTACCCCAGAAGTGGCTATTTTGCGATGAAGATCACCTCGTGATGTACCTCGCAAAATCACAAGATATCAAACAAGGCAAGTTAGTGCTCAAATATAATCAAATAAAATAAAGAATAGCAGTGAATTACACGTTGCTCCCCAGCAACGGCGGTAAAATGCTGATGGGCCTTTTATGTCAATGTTAGGGAAATGTGTTATAGTATAACTGACAAATCGCTCTTCAACAAATAAAATTTATAACTCGAATATCTAAATGAAGTCCGAGGTCGAACACAGGGAGAAAATATGAATTCACACGCTAATCTCAATCAAAATATAAATCAACACAGAAATAAGCCAAAAATATTGATATTTCACACTCAAATCTAATATTCAATAAGAACATGAGTATATCAAGAGTTAACTATGATAAAAAGACACCTAGAACAAAATAATGATGACTTAAATCACCAATTATTAGTCTAAGTACATATATATCTAGTCTGAATATGAAATAAATGAATAGTGATCAGACATCTGATTTATCAAGTTAGACGACTTAAATGTCACCTGCTACAGTGTTCTTCTTCTAATCTTCTTCTGTTCTTCTTCTTTAGCCTTTTCTTAGCTTCTCTTACTGCCTTTCCTTTTCTTCTTCACATCTCTTCTTCTTCTTCTGACTTTTTTCCTTAGCCTTTCCTCTTCTCTTCTGCCTTTAGCTCCTCCTCACGCCTCTTCTTCTTTCAAGCTCTTGCAGCTAAGTGTTGGACATGGTTAACCATCAGAGAGCAAAACCCACCCCTTCCCGACTCTCTCTCTCTCTTTCCTTCCTCCTCTCTTCTCTCTCTTTCCTTCCTCCTCTCTTCTCTCTCAGAAATCTAGACCTTAGTTGGGTATTCGGGTATGCGTAACCAGGTCCAGGGCTGCGTTCGTGGGGTCATAGTCGAGGAGTGTATAGGTCTAGGCAGGTCGAGTCGAGTGCGGGTGTGAGGGACCTCACCCCATGTGTTCTTGAGGCACTACGGCCATATCAGAAATTCAATTTATGCATGGCTAATCACTCATCTCTTAACGATGTGGGACTAAACCCACATCCTTTTCCTTGCACACAACTGCTACAACTTGCTGCGGAAGATGCATTTAATTAGCATAGCTGCTGAGCTGAGGTCCTCAATTGAAGACCTAAAGCTTGACCAAAGCCTTGTCTGCAGTGCCTAGAGGTCTCACCTGGCACTCCCGTGGCTAGACCACAGCTCCAAGCTTGCTTGGAGCTTCTTCGTTAATGGTAGCGAAGGGAAAAACCTGAAAAACACACAAACGGAATCACTGCCACAATAAACTTTCTCAGGAGGTTCGCCGTGGTGTGGTGAGTGTGTTGGCGATGGTTGTGTTGTGCGAGAGCATGTGTGGAGGTCGATCGGTGACAGAGAAGGACGTGCAGCAGTGGGTTGGTCGATGGGCATTTAGAGGGGTGAATAGCCCTAAATAGGAGAGGGCTTTGGTTCGAGTGGATGAGGCGGAGGTCTAGGACATGTTGGCAAGTTGATTGGTGGATTGTGGAGGTGGGGCAGACTCGTCAAAGGGGTAGCCAGAGCGGAGGGAGATAACGGTGTGTGGTTAAGTCAAGGGGGTATTTTTGGGTTTTGTGTAGTAGAAATTAACCTAAAGATCTAACTAACCTATCTACCTAATCTATTTGGACGAAGGGGGTAGAGTCCATGTCGGTTTTGGCAGGCCGGCGACAGAGAAGATGAACTCTTGGGAGGGGATGGCAGAGAGGAAAGAGGTTTGGGACGATAGGGCTTTGGCTAGCCATCGTCAGAGGACAGAGGGGAGGATAGCTGTGCCTCCAATTTGACAATTGGGGCTTGGAGGAAGGAGAACAAAGCGGATCACTGGAGCTTGGTAAGAGAGGGGTCAGAGATAAGGAAGAAGAGATTTTGGCCTCAAACCTTGCTAAGGAGGTAAGGAACATGATCTGGGTCTTTTATAGGCCCTAAGGAGGAGTTCCAAGCTTGGAAACAAGCTTGCGAACTTGGGACTCACACACAAAAAATGATACCCGAATCTTTCATGTGTTCGTATGAGAGATTAAGAAATATTTGGGGTCCAAGGCCAGGTTTAAGTGAAAGAGAATTCCTCAATAAATCTCTTGTTCAAATTTGGAATTGATTGATTAAGAAACGAGCGAGAAAATCTTGCTCGAATCTTGCCGATGAGCTGCAGCTATTCCTAATGGCGGCATGGACCTCTTTGTGAAGACGATGACAAAGTTGGGGGTTTATTTGCAAAGAATTTTGAAAGCTAGGGGTTTAAGTGAAAGAAGAAGAATTAGACTGGACCAAAATGCTAACTAGGTCAAGATGATCTCTGATTGGGCCTAAATTTTGGTACAAACCTAATTTGGATCCAAGAAATCTAATGGTGAAGTTGGATTTTGGTTTTGACCAAGTTTGACTGGGTAATTTAGGTAAAAACTCAAATTAGGGCAACTATTTGTCTAAGACTATTTTAGGTCAAAATGGGTTCAAGGGGTCAAAGCAAGCATACCAAACATTAGAGAATATTTTTATATAATTTTTAGAAGGTTTAGGTAAATTTTATCCGGACCAGAACCTCAGTTAATTAAGTAGGTTTGTTTTTAGGTTTCAGATGTCATTTAATTCTCGAAACGCGTGAAAACCCCTTTCTGTCTGCACGAACCCACTTATTAGGCATTTATGACCATTTAACCTTTAATTAACCCCTGAGAAACCTTGTGATTGGTCTGCATTTAGGATATTCTATTAAAATTGCAGTTTTAACCCTGATTTAATGTTTATCTCTCAGAATGGATGTACAATGAATTACGACTCTTTGGCGATTATGTAGGAGCATTTATCAATGGATTATGACTAAATAAAGCTAGATACAACTGATGTTGACATTAGCATCATACCCCCATGCCTAACATTTGGTAGTACCTAAGAAAAATCTTATGAAATGTACTCAAATTCTAGACCATGCTTTGATGTTCAAAGTCCTGATTCTTTCTTCTTTTTAGAAATTAGGTCAAAATGCTAATAATAGGCCTAGAGGTACTCAAGTACCAATCAAGATTCAGACCTAACCAGTTTTACCCAAAATAATAGGTGCATCACAAAGATTAGGAGGAACCTCCATGTCCAGAATGAAAAGGTATGCTGGAAAGTAGAATCCATGGACTTTGATTATTACGTTCTCAACCACCCCCTTCGGTGACTTCACAGATCGATCTGCTAACTGAATCATAATCGAGGTGGGCTTTAGCTCCCCAAATCTAAATTAATCATATATGACTGTGGGGGTTAGGTTGATGGAGGAGCCTAAGTCTAAAAGGGGCCTATCGAAAGGAGAATCCTGCAAATAGCAGGAGATGAGTGGTGTAACAGGGTCTTTCTTTTTAGGTGGTAAGTCACTCAAGATCACTGCATTGGCCTCTTTTGACAAAGCTACCTGGCCTTTTGATCCCTTCTACTATCGCCTTGGAGTGCAATAGTCCTTGAAGAATCTGGTGACAGAGGGGATGTGATCTATTATGTCGAGGAGGGGGACCTGAATGTGTACTTCTTTGAACATAGATCTAATGTCCTCATAATTTTTCTACCCCTTTATTTTTCTTGATGTATCTATAGTCAAAGCTCCAGGAAAAGGAAGGGGAATCTCAGGTCAACAGTCATTGGTCTTTTTCCTTTATCTTCCTTAGGTGGCTCTCGATCAGAGTGAGAGTGAGAAGAATAGCCCCCTCGAGGAAGAGATTGCAATGTGTAGTGGTTCTTCTCCTCAAGGTGATAGCTTTTGCTTTGGCATACTGTCCATGTGGTGGGTGAGGAGTAGAAGGAGCAATCTGAATAGGAATAGGTAGCAAAGCAAGCTGAGCATACCCAAGTGGTACAGGTGCCTGAAGAACTGCATGTGCCTGTCACTGTGGCTGTGGTTCTAGGAACCTGGGTGGAGCACCCTGGTTTTGCACATGTCTTGGGTTCGGGTTGAGCTAGGAGGGCAAAGCTCCCTATAATCTAGTCTACTGTAACTGTAAGAGCTAGCTTTATGAGCTCTGCAAGTTCAGCATATGGCTTTCTAGTTGTATCTATCCCTTTTCTAATAACTTAAAGGTTTTTCATAATTCATCCACCTCATCCAATCATGGTGGAGGGTCAGGAGTAGCATCGCGAACAGACTACTAAATGGGTAGAGACTATTGCTGATACGAGACTAGTTGCTGCTTAGGGCACATGTGTGTCACATTCCCATATTTCTTGGGCTAGTGTTGTGGAGTAGGAGTAAATCTCTGTGTGTTTCCATCCCAGGAGAAGTTTGGATGTTGGAGCCAACCAAGGTTATACATCTCTGAGTAAGGGTTGTTATGCACATATCCTTGAAGAGCATTGACATCGTTGTAGGCTGAAGATGCTTGATACGTATAGTCATCATATGAGTCAAGACTCACATCCTCGCTGTAGGTGTAACCTTAGTCAACCGGATCCAAATTCAAGTTGTTCACAGGTTCCATATATGAGGGATCCCATGAAGGAGTAGAAGGAGGAGGAGGAATGGAAGCATCCCGAGTGAGTAGACAAGGTTTAAAAGGAGAAACTCAAGATGAAGATGAGAAATAGATAGATGCAGCACCTGATCTTGCTGGACAAGAGCAACTGAACTCATCGAACTTCTTGTGCAACTGATCCACACTATCCAGTTTCTTCATGATGATGTCCATGTCAGCCTAGACTGACTCTGCCTGGGCTTCGTGGACCGATACCTTTTGCTAGGTAGGGCACATAATTTGGTTCATGGAGGCTGCGTTAATAAATTCTCCACCAAGAATTCAAACCAATCAAAGGCACCTACCTCATCCTTGGCAAGGAAGTTCCCAACACTAGATGCATCGACTAAACATTGATGTGTCTCATCTAACCCATGATAGAAGATCTAGGCAAGTTGCCATCGAGGCATCCTGTGGTGAGGACACTTCTTGAGAAGGTCATGGAAACGCTCCCAGACCTCGTGCAACTATTCACCCTACTGCTGGGTGAAAGTTGTGATAGACCGCCTCATCGTATTTGTTCAACCAATTGGAAAGAACTTTTAAAGGAATTCTCTATGTAATTCCTCCCAAGTAAATACAGGCCTTCCGATGGTTTTTAACCAATAAGAAGCTTTATCCCTTAAAGAGAAAGGGAAAAGCTTCATGAGAACAATCCCAATATCCACATTCCTAGGTCAAATTATTTCTACAATCCAACCTAGGTCTTCCAAGTGCTGGAATGGATCTTCATTCGAGTTTCCATTCAAGTAAGTCTAAATCAAACTTATCACATTTGGTTTCAGCTTGAATGCATCTCCATCCGTGGGCATCCGGACTTGAGATTGCACATTACGTGCAGTCAGATCATAAAAGTCTCGCAGTTGTTCTCCACACAAGGGATGTTGCATTCTATCCAAGGTGTTGAGGATGACCTCGAAATGTACACAATTCTGCCAATCTGAAGTAACCATTCTAGCCTCAACCCTTGCCATAATATTGTCATCATTCCTCTCAAGGGGAGGAAGAGGAGGATCTTGCCCAGTCATTAGGGCTGAGGAAGACGGAAGAGAGGAATAGGTAGGGGAGGAAGGGCTAGGCAGAGAGAGTCACCTAAAAGCGGTAGATAGTTGCCTTGGGGCAAGTCCCCAAGGACCAACTAACTTAGATCTAAGTAACCTTCTACCATGCATACACCAACTACAAGGGCTGGTGACTCAACCTATAGGTTGACCTAAAATAGTTGACTAGGTTAATGATGATTCAATTTTTGATTAGGTTGGTGAGGAATCAAGTAAGTCAACAACCCCACCTACTAGGCAACTTCGAATTGTGTTCACTTAGGTCTGACGTGTGGCCCTATGAAAGATAGAAACCCTAAAATGTAAACCTAGGGTCTATGCTTGCTACTCAATTCAAGCCAGCAAACCCTAATCTTGGTTTGCGGTACTCTCCAAAACTGAAACAGTATCAAAACATAATGAAAATTGATAGGAAACTTTCTTTTTTAAATAGATTTCTAGAGAATATTTTTCCAAGATTTTTACGAATCTAGACAATTTTATATGATTTTTTGACAATGGGTCAATCAAGCCAAACAGAACCCCTGCGACTATATCAGATTGAAATAGTATCCAAGATATTTCTAAAATTCTTCAAAACTTACTAGATAATATTAGTCTTCATGGCATTCAAACCCAACAAATTTCAGTTAATTTGGATATCTATAGAGGACAGAATAAATCTTCAAAGTCATATAAGATTCTGTTTTATGCAGTACTGACCCCTTCGTACTATCCAAATTTTAAAAAATATCACAATGAGATTTTTTCAAATAAAAGGATGTGTTTGAAAGCTAACTTGATTATCCAAGTCTAGACCAAATTTTAGAATTTTTAGATGTCTGGATTAACAGTCACGAATTTTTAAAAATCGAAAATTATTTCTAGCCAAATTTCAAGGATTGATGTTAGTGTCTTTAAGATAAGGTTCAAGTCAAAACAACACACCAACAAAAGATATTTCAAAAATTGAAATTTTGGATTTATTGTAATATTTTGAAATCTCTTATTTTTTTCAAAATAAAATTTCAAGGCAAATTTCAAAGCAAACCTAACTACCTGAGGATAAGATCCTAACTAAAATTTTTTTCTTTTTGAAAGTTTTTTTCTTATTTTTATATATAACTCAAATCCTAATCTAAGATAAAATGTGTGCACTTGATCTTATCTTTTCCCACGATTCATCATGTGCATAGATCCATTGTACTTGACCAATTTTCTGCACACAAAGATAGACAAAAATAAATCAAATATCAATACAGAAATCGCCTTGCCTCCCCAGTAATGGCACCAATTTGTTGGGGCATAAAATCACGTGAAATCAGTCCCAATAAAATTAAAATAACAAAACTCAAAGGAGTCTCAGTCAAACTCTGAGAGGCGTGATTAAGCAAGATTTGAAATCGATACTTGACTTCTAATCTAAATCTAATTCTTAAAATCTATTGAGCATGGCGGATCTCCTACACGGTAAATTCTCCAATTGCATTCTCGTAGTGCACAATCATAGTGTAGTGCAAATAGATATAGCAAGAGTACATGTAATGCTCATCATGAAATTTTTTAAATACGTAAATGCTATCGAGAGAGTTCTAATTAATCATCGCATCGTTAATCCAAGTAGGAACATCCATGCAATTTTTTTGGATCTTTCTGTTTTTGCTTTCTTGTGATTTTTTATTTTTGGAAAATGGAAAAATAACTATGCTATCTAATCAAAACAAAACCCGATGATTGTGATTTGGAAAGTAATTTGGTGGGTTCGTTGGTGCATAAGATGTGCCAAGTTCAGAAAGGGAATAGGAGTGAATCATGTGGTTGTAATAATTATTGGAGTGATTATGAAAACCAACACAATCATGATTTTGAAATCAAAGCACACCCTGTTGCAAAGAGGCACGACAAAATATTTGAATGAATCACACATGCCACAATATAAATCAAAGCATTCAACTTTCATTCATAAAATAGAAATATATAGAATTGGTTCACAACTTGATGAAAGATTGCAATATTTGATGATCACTATACTAGAGCAACTAGAACAAGATAATCAACTAGAACTAGAACAACTTGTATTAGAACTACAACTAGATTTAAACTAGAAGAGAACTAGGACTAGTACTAGAATTATGTAGAAAGCTAAGAGAAGAATTAACCTACTAAGGAACTAGGAGGGAACTAAGGAGGCTTCCAAGGGGAAGCCCTTATTGAGCTTGGAGGGGCCAAGGGAGAAGGTGGAGGCCAATCACTAATGGAGATGGTGGACGGCTATGGAGGGTGGTAGGGAGGGCTATGGTGGTGGTGATCTAAGGAGGAAGGAGGGAGGAACCAAGGGAGTCTAAGGGGGGCTCCATGGCCAGCCATGGGGCCTTTTAAAAAGAAAGGGGGTGACTATGTTGGCCAACCACCTATGGGATAAAATAACCCAAGTGGTGGCTTCCAAAAGATCTTATCCTTTCATCTTTCATATGGAAAGATCATTGCATAAGATCTTCCTTATGTAGGTCGGCTAGGAAGGGATATAACCTCTTCAAGTTGGTGCCAACTTAAAGAGGTTTAGGTAGGGTTTGCATGGACTAGAAATAGGTAGGTTTAGGGTTAGGTTTTGTAAGTGTAGGTTGTAGAAATAGGTTCCTAATTAGGCTAGGTTAGCCCTAAGTCTAGTGGGTTGGGTCCAACTAAATTAATCCTAGTTTAATTGTGTGTGTGGGTATGTAATTGGGCTAGGGAAGCTTCTAATTAGGTTAAGGGAATCCTAATTAGGTTCTAGGTTAACCTAATTAGATTGTGGGTAAGTTCCATTGGATTCCAATTGAGTCCAATTGAACATGTGTGGGCTGATTTCAACTCAATCAAAGTTTGGGTGAACTTGATTGACATTAGGTGCATCCAATCAAATAGGTGTGCACCCAATTAGGTTAGGTTAAATTAGACTCACTGAGTCTAATTAGGTATGGTATGGTTGGGCTTGACCCAATTAGGTTCCAACCGAGCCTAATGAGAGTTGGGTGCACGTAATCAGGTTGTACTGCACTTGATTGGATGTGGCTAGGTCTATACAGTTTGGAGGGTTTGGTTGGGTCTGATTAGACTCAATTGATTCTAATTACTTACAATCACACAGGTGCGTTATCATAGGTGTATGCAGAAGATCAGGAGACTTGATCTCCCTCCACATATATGGGAAGTACGAAATTCCATGCATGGCTATGTGGGTCCTGATCAAATCCATATATGAAGAGAAGACAGTCCTTTCAGGAAAGGATTTAGTCTTTATTATCATCCCAATAATATGAAGAGAATGTGAAAAGTATACAACCCATGATCGGATGAGCAATGAATCTAGGATTCAATCCCAAGGTTACATATGTCTTTTGGTGTGAAAGATTCATAAGTATTTGGAATATTGTTGAACGTGCGAATTGCTACGCTAACGTGTTTGGTTTTGGAAAACCTGTCATTGTAGTTTGAAAGCAAAGAATTCGTGTTCAACAAATAAAATTTATACCGAAATTGCAATTTCGGGTCGAACACAGGGAGGCAAACGTTTGATTTAAAAACTACGCATTTCTTTTTATTTGTCACGGAATAATTTAATTTAAAACTATCTAATTATTTACAATAAATAGAAGAGAGAGAGAGGGTAAGAGAGAGAGAATATTACACATAGAAATCAAAATGAGATGTAGAATAAACAGAGAATTTATCATTAAGGAGATTGTTCATTACAACTAGAAAGCATAAAATAATTGCACTAGAAAGTGATAAATTTACTCTAGAAAGCATTAAAAGAATGGAGGGAGAAATGTCCTCCTTGACGATCGCTTAGAGGACGAGCAGAAGTACTCTAGAAAGCAGTAAATCTATACTAGAAAGTAGTAAAAAGAATAGGGAGAGAGAAATCCTCCTCGATGGTTGATTGGAAGACGAGCCGGACGGGACGACGCCTGGATAGAGGAGAACGAAGCAGGACAAAGGAGGACGAAGAAGAAGAACGAGAACGGAGCAGCACGCCATCGTCGTCGTGGGATCCACTTCCAAAGGGGGACGAAAATTTGAACTTTATCTTGCGAGAAGCATCCCGGGTGTGGGACAAGCTTCTCTTGAGCTTTGGAGAGGTAGAGAAGAGAAGGAAGGGATGAGAATTTCGTATGGAGGGGGTCTCCTTTTATAGTTGCAAGGAGTGGGGGAAAAATGGTCATTACAACTTTAAAATAATAAATGAGGGGTCTTTAGTGACGGATAAATCTGTCACTAAAGAACCCAACGTGGGCGTAGCTCCCGCACCCACGCGCGCCTCCTCAGCTGCCCACTTCTTCAACGCCTACGCCCACGTACTTCAGATCTAAGACGCGTGATCGCCCACTACTGCGCCCACCTGGCACGAACGATCACGCATCCATGCCACACGTGCAATAGCGCGTGATCTCAATTGAGCGCAGACGGTCATCCGATCAAGATCTAACGCCTGCCCGCACTCGCTCGCCCGCGCCTTCCTCCCCTTCGCTGCGGCTCAAACCCGCGCCCGCCGCTCGCGTAAGCGCGCTCGACCGCTACGCTACGAGGCACGGATGGTCGAGCGGGCGCTTTTAGGCGCGACTGACCACAGCCGTTGGATCAAGATCCAACGGCGGAGAGGGAGCGGGTGCGAGGTCTTCAGAGATTGCATGTGGCCATTTGGGCGGTCAAGATGGCACCACGTGGCGCCATCTTGGCCGTCCATCTTCTGGAAGTTGTAGATGGTGCCACGGATGTTGGATTGACTCAATTTTTGCATCGTTGGGTTGCGATCGTCAATTCGAATTCATCCATGCAGTCGGATTTGTCATTTGAAGTGCGGATTTACACCATCCTGGCCCTTGATCTTCTAGGGTTCCCCGGTCACTATCTGATGCTACGGATGCCTGATTAGGGCGATCTTAGAGTCGTTGAACTCCAATCATCGCCCTGATCACATCCATATGGTTGGATCTTTGATCCGAGGCGCTGATAAAATGTTTGCCCTATCCAAGCACATTAAAGGAGATAATTAACCTCCATTTTATTCAAACTACTCTAAATGCAAGATGATGCATGTTATGCAATATTTATATCATGAAATACAACCTTATGCTTAAGAACATGCAAAAATAGACATCTTAAGTAGTGTAAATGTGTTTACATCATACCCCTATGCCTATCTTTTGCTAGTCCCTAGCAAAAACTATATGCTATTTATAAAAGAATTAGGTTGGATTATTTGGGCATGAGTTATTTTCAATTATTAAGAAATTGTCTACTTAGGATTTGAACTTTCAAAGACACAACAGCGCTTGAGTATCAGCCAAAATGTAGACCGCCTCAAGCCCTCGCCTTATTCAAAGAAAAATTTCTTTTTTCTCTTTTTACTCTTTTCTATATTTTTTTTTTTGGATTTTCAAATTTTAGAGTTTAAGAGTGGCTTTCTACGGCTATTCAACTCACCCAAGATTTAATGAGAGCCCTAAGATTTAAGCATCTTATTGTGATTGTGATAGACTCGTTGATCGGCAATTAAAACAGACTTTGAATTTCTACGCCTCTAGGTGACCTCAAAAAGAATTCTTCCTAAAGGTGTATCTTTACAACCGGTAGCTTTCTCCCTACTTTTATTTTTTTACGGGGTCAACACAACGGTGAATCCAGTGTATATCTCCCCGGTTTATTCTACTTCTCCGCTTCTTCCTAAGTGTTTTGGGAATTTTTAGTGCATTTACTGAGCTGGGTTCTGAACAACCGGTCGATGAGTTGTTACCACCAACAACTTGCCAGCCATACTCGTGCGGCGAAGTGTGGCTTATTTCTTTTTGTTCTTTTCTCCTTTTCATTTTGATTTTTTTTTTTTTTTTTAAGTAGGTGGCTTCCCTGGTCTAAGATTTACCTAAGGGCAGCAAAAAGAAAAAAGTCCAGTGACTGGGCTCTGGACAACCTACCTATGGGCTGTTACCCATGATAACTTGCCAGCCATATCACCCTAGAAGGTTCATTAGCTACCCAATTTCCGTTAAAATCGCCAAACAACGAGTCAGTGACAAGATAGTGTGTAGATGTTTAAGACTCAAAATTCCCTCAAATCATAGGGCGGGTTGATAAGTCGTGTACTTATCACCAAAATTTATTTATTCCAATTACGATAGAATTAAGATGGCGAGGACTCAAAGACAAATCCACATTTTAGTGGATACACGGGCTAATTAAGTCCAAAGACCTGAAGGGTCTTTGTATTCAAATCATAATGTAGTATTTCCTAAGATTGAAAATTTTCTTAAACCCAAATTCTCTTTCCTAATTCTGAATTTTTTTTTTATATAAAAGAAAATAAAACAAATCTACGGAGCTAACGAATGAATTCAGAGATAAATATCCACCCCCCCATGCCTATCTAATGCAATGTCCTCATTGTATTAAAAAGACATAAAACAAAATGGAAAAGTGTAGAAAGCACCTGCATGAATGTTAGGTCTGCTCCGAGATGAAAACTAAGAAAAACTGTATATGTGCTGAGTTTAGTGCCTTCAACTAGGCACACTATACAATAAAAAGAAATGAAGAATTCAGAAGTGCAGGTCAAAATTAGAATAAATAGAAGAACCTTCTGACCTATCAACAGAGGTCCACAGATGTGGACCAGATTGTGGTGCAGATCCATCCCCCATAATCGAGAATATCTTAGGTTCTAGATAAAAATTACCCAAAACCTAAAATCAGAATGCAAGCGAGGTCGGGCCTGCGATTTATGAGGATGCAACCCAAGACCAAAAAGTCAGATTACAGAGAATTGAAGCTCAAAAGGATAATCGTTGAATGTGTGCTTAAGTTTGACATCCTTGAAACAAATGTCGTAAGGGTTCTGATTTGATAGTTCAGCTTAAAAGGAACCATTCGACTCAATCTTCCATTTCCTCCAAAATTAACTTCCCAAATCAGAACTTCCCAGCTCCTATCCTCCTCAATCAGCATATCAAATTCCAAGACCTCTTGTATATTAATCACCCCGTCTGGAATCTCCAAGTCTAAATGATGTGGC
The DNA here is from genome assembly GCA_037157565.1 of Thalassia testudinum. Classification (NCBI taxonomy): domain Eukaryota; kingdom Viridiplantae; phylum Streptophyta; class Magnoliopsida; order Alismatales; family Hydrocharitaceae; genus Thalassia; species Thalassia testudinum. The sequence continues at coordinate 51,863,916 of JAZHRO010000025.1, read as the reverse complement.
AGAATTAGAATTGACTTGGGTCTAATTATCTCAGAAATAGAATTATCGATAAGCTCAACGGGGTGTAACTGATAATTAGGGCATTGAATTGATTCCTCCAGAAAATGTAATTCTGGATCTGTAATGTGTGACCTAAGATCAGTTTCCTCAATTATTGGGCTATCAAATGATCTATTAGATTTTTCAGGCCCAATCGTCTCACAGAAATCATGTTCAGAAAACTCGCGTGAGACTTCGCAACTTGAATCTTCACCATCAAAGAAATCAGGATCCGTATCAATGTATGTCCCAAAATCATTTGTCACTTTTTGTTCCAAGAAGATATACGTTTCCTCATAACCCGGCTCAGGGATCTCAAGTGAAGAAAGCAGATCTTCCTTAATTGGTCGCTTTAATTCAATCTGGTCATAACACGTGTCCCCCCCAACAGGTGCCTGAGCGGGTTCTGTCATTGGCTTTCCTGAAGAAGGTTCATCCTGGGAATCATCCCAAGATTGAATCAAAGTAACCATGAATCTCATCCTCAATTTCGCTAATTTCCCAAGTAGAAACTCACCCGGGTTCTTATCCTTAACATCCTGGAGCCAATCCAACAAAGACTTGTTTAAATCATCAATCATTTCAATCAGGGGCTCCAATCTCTCAATGCAAGGTATTGGCTGAACTTCTAAAGATTGAATAATATTCCTCAAGTTAGCCAGAACCTTATCTTGAACCTGGTTAACCTGAACCAAATGAGTTGGTTCAGGGTTGGGTGAGTTTGACATCAATGCAGAGGAATTAACGAATTGAGATTCGTTATACCCTTCCTGATAATAGGTCATTTCAGATTGTTGAAAAGATGGTGATGACCTAAAGGCAGTAAAATCAGAGGATGGGTAAGGATCAATGTATCCTTCTTGATTGTAGATCGTATTAGGTTGTTCATGAAAGGAAGACGATCTATAATCGATGTGGCACTAATAAGGATAGAAATCACAATCAAAGTGTTCAGGGTTAGACCCTAAACATGGAGGTCCGGAGTTGTATCCCTAATCCGAATTATCCCAACTAACTGATAGTTGATTACAATACGAGTCGGGATAATCGTCATGTTGAGGATAATTCGCAACAGGAGGGAAAGAGTGGGAATGCGTGAAATATGTGGAAGGATTCATGAGATATAGGAGGAAGAAAGGTGCCCTTCAATACAAACAATCAAACCTGTCCTTAAATGGGTTAGCCTACAGACCTACAGACTCCCAAAACCCGTCTTGAGATAAAGAAATGATTTGATCTACTTCCGTCTGTTCAATCCAACCAGTTAGAAGGAGGGACTGGGGAGAAGGTTCTTCCTTCGGCTTGCACCTCCGGTTCCTAGTGTACCCCCCAGCCGCGATCGTTTGATTCTGCTCCCCTAGCTAGACATCAGATTGAACAGTAAAAACAGACTAATAGAAAATAATCTCGTTCTGGGTTCTGAAGAGCGAGTCCAATCCTTAAGGCCAACGTCTACTCTATTTTATTTAGGGCTAGGTTTGAATGTGCTTTGGAATGTGAAGGGCCCTTTAAATGGGTTGTGCCCTTAATGATTAATTGATTTGTGTGTGCGTGCACAACCAGTAGTTTTCAAGTAAGATTATTTTTGATGCGGTGAATTTTAAGGTTCAAATCTTTCTTAGTAGCTTTTAGGATTCAACTTTAGGCATTTTCAAACAAGTTTCATTGGCACACCAGGTTTTGAAAGCATGGGTGAAGATGTTTTCCTTTGAAGCTTAAAAAGAATGTGGAGTGCCTGGTAAATCCCTAAGAGTTGAACCTAAGTGGCAGCTACTTGATGAATTTATTTTATTTGAAGTGGTGCGGCCCAATCAAGTCAAACAACTGGCCACAAATGCACCACTAAGTTAGGCACACAAAGATGGTTAACCTAGAATGATTTCTACTCTTTTATGTGTTGCTTTATGTGTGCCAATTCCACAGATCATAACCAAGTTGAGTAGAAACAAATCAAGTTGATTAAGCGCCTTGAATGTGGGTGTGTGTTGTGTGTTTGTTGAAAATTACCCCACAAGATTATCTTTTTGTTATTTTTTTATGAATGAGGGTGGAATGAATGTGAGTGGAAATCCAAACAACCAAACTATTCCTAGGATTTATGCAAACACCTAGGTTAATTGGAATTTGGATTTAATGTGGCGAATGAAATCTATGGAGGGGAAAAGAATGGGGGATAACTTACAAAACTTTCCACAGCACTTTACTCTAATCTACTACTTTTGCTCGTCTCAAAAGAGTACCTGCAATTACAATAAGAAAGGAGAAAAGTGAGGTAAATGATTTGTAAGTTACAAAACGCGAAGAGAAATCAAAGATCGTCACCTATCGAATCGCTATGCTAACGTATTTGGTTTTGGAAAACCTGTCGTTGTAGTTTGAAAGCGAAGAATTCATGTTCAACAAATAAAATTTATACCGAAATGAAAATTCCGGGTCGAACACAGGGAGGCGGACGTTTGTTTTAAAAACTACGCATTTCTTTTTATTTGTCACGGAATAATTTAATTTAAAACTATCTAATTATTTACAATAAATAAAAGAGAGAGAGGGTAAGAGAGAGAGAGAGAATATTACACGTAGAAATCAAAATAAGATGTAGAATAAAAAGAGAATTTATCATTAAGGAGATTGTTCATTACAACTAGAAAGTATAAAACAATTGCACTAGAAAGCGATAAATTTACTCTAGAAAGCATTAAAAGAATGGAGGGAGAAATGTCCTCCTCGACGATCGCTTGGAGGACAAGCAGAACTACTCTAGAAAGCAGTAAATCTATACTAGAAAGTAGTAAAAAGAATAGGGAGCGAGAAATCCTCCTCGACGGTTGCTTAGAGGACGAGCCGGACGGGACGACGCCTGGACGAAGGAGAACGAAGCAGGACGAAGGAGGACGAAGCAGAAAAACGGGAACGGACCAGCACGCCGTCATCGTCACGAGATCTACTTCCGAAGGGGGACGAAAATTTAGACTTTATCTCGTGAGAAGTATCCCGGGTGTGGGACAAGCTTCTCTTAAGCTTTGGAGAGGTAGAGAAGAGAAGGGATGAGAATTTCGTATGGAGGGGGTCTCCTTTTATAGTTGCAAGAAGTGGGGCCAAAATGGTCATTACAACTTTAAAATAATAAATGAGGGGTCTTTAGTGACGGATAAATCCATCACTAAAGCCCCCAACGTGGGCGTAGATCCCACGCCCACGCGTGCCTCCTCAGCCACCCGCTTCTTCAACACCTACGCCCACGTACTTCAGATCTCAACCGTCCGATCGCGAGATCTGACGGTTTAAGACGCGTGATCGCCTGCTGCTGCCCCCGCCTGGCGCGTACGATCGCACGTCCATGCCGCACGTGCAATAGCGCGTGATCTCGATTGAGCGTAGACGGTCGTCCGATCAAGATTCAACACCCACCTGTGCTCGCTCGCCTGCGCCTTCCTCCCCTTCGCTGCGGCTCAAACCCGCGCCCGCAGCTCGCGTAAGCGTGCTCGACCGCTACGCTACGAGGCACGGATGGTCGAGCGGGTGCTTTTAGGCACGGCTGACCACAGCCGTTGGATCAAGATACAACGACAGAGAGGGAGCGGGTGCAAGGTCTTCAGAGATTGCATGTGGCCATTTGGGCGGCCGAGATGGCACCACGTGGCGCCATCTTGGCCGTCCATCTTCTGGAAGTTGTAGATGGTGCCACGGATGTCGGATTGACTCGATTTTTGCATCGTTAGGCTGCGATCATCGATCTGAATTCATCCGTGCAGTCGGGTTTGTCATTTGAAGTGCAGATTTACACCATCCTGGCCCTTGATCTTCTAGGGTTCCCCGATCACTATCTGATGCTACGGATGCTTGATTAGGGCGATCTTGGAGTCATTGAACTCCAATCGTCACCCTGATCACATCCATATGGTTGGATCTTTGATCCGAGACCCTGATAAAATGTTTGCCCTGTCCAAGTACATAAAAGGAGACAATTAACCTCCATTTTATTCAAACTACTCTAAATGCAAGATGATGCATGTTATGCAATATTTATATCATGAAATGCAACCCTTGCTTAAGAACATGCAAAAGTAGACATCTTAAGTAGTGTAAATGTGTTTACATCAAATACCTAAGGGAGACATAGCTCTATAATTCCTCTAATTCTAAGTGCTTGATTATTGGTGTGATAAAACCAATAATCATTTTAGTGTGTTCCTATTTGATTGGATTGATAAAATCGATTTAAGGATTTAAATCGCATTCAATTTAGCAATTAATTACACCTAATTTGATTAGGTACAAAATTAAGGATTGAATTGTAATTAATTATTATTTAGATACTTGATCTAAAAATCCCATTAAATGTTATGGGCCAATCATGCAAAGTTAAGTAGGATTCAATCTCAACCCTTGGATAAAGATCTAAGGGTTCACACCACGTTAGGATTTGATCAAGAACCCTACAAATATCTCCTAAGCCAAAAGAGAAACCCTAAGTTTGATTCCTAATCAAATCAATCAAGTGGTTTGATTGCGTGCCTTAATCTCCAAGTAGCAGGAGATTATAAATAGGGAAGAAGAATAGCCGGCAAAGGGTTGGCCTCAATTCCTTCTTCAACTTCTTCTCGCCGCAATAGATAAAGGAAAGAGACAGGAAAAAGAGAAGAGTGCAGCCAACCTGGCCCTCCACCAGCCACTAACCTTCTCCTCTACAAGAAGAAAGAGGTCAACTAGGAAAGAGCCCAATCGATGCCCTCTCCCTCTTACTAGCACAAGGGCACTAACCTGTTTGCACTATTGGGAAAGGAACCTACTCCTGGAGGCCATAGCCTCCTCTCGTTCCTCATCTCCTTAAGTAGCAAGTTGACCAATATTCTAGATAAGTTGACTTGCAACTACACGGTTGTGAGGATTTGATCCTTTTAGCCTTCTCTTTGTGGATTTCAAGGTGAGGGTCACCTCCCCGCTTGTGAAGGAGTTTGCGAGACGTAAAGTGCTCACATTACACACATCAAAGTCAATCATCCTCAGTATAAAAGGATCATCTACCTACTAAAATGGAGGTCCAAGAGACGAGACTTATTTGAGGAGGTACAACGTGTGGGGTGCTGTGCTACGCCACCCACAAGCATAATCTCTTACTTGTGGGGATCACAGAATGGGAAGATACTAGATTTTCCCATGCAATTCTTGTTACATAGGTTGTTTATATTTCTTGTTTCTATTATTTGAGCTATGATTCGATGACCAATTTTTAAATGCCCGTGTTTCACACTTCCACGATACCATGGGAAATCGGAGATTGAATCGTTCAATTCTGAACGCTTTGATTGTCGAGCAAAGTTCCCCACAAGGAAACAAAATTTTCTAACAGTGGTATCAAAACCTAGGTTGGTCTGAATTTGTGAAAAATCATGGATTTAGGGTTTTTTTAATTGCACCTTGGTGTCTATGCTCCAATTGGTCGATCAACTAGACTATAGCCAAATTTCTGATCGTGGGATTAAACGTTCAACAATTGTGGCCATGCATCTGACATTGGATGCCAAGTATATAGACAAAAATCAAGAAACAAGTCGACGAGTTGATGAACCCATCGATTGACACTGTAATAGTCAATCGATTGATCATACGCTCAGACGACTAGCTACAAAGGAAATTTGTTCCTAACATGCAGCAGCATGCAACATTGTAATCAATCGACCAACTAGAAAAATAAGTCAACGGTTACTTAGTAACTAGTCAAATGATGAGCTTATGGAATGACCAACTATTATAGAATTTGATTATGAAGTCACTCAATTATAGTTGATCGGCAACCGATCGACTAGACAGTGTGCAGAACTTGATTTTTGGTCCAATTTTGACTCAAAATCAAATTGGATTCAATATGACCTTTAATGAAAATCCTGACGGGTATTAGGGAATATCTGTTTATTTTTCAGTGATTTTTGTTGGTTTTTGTTTTGATTTATTGTGTTATTAAATTGAGGATGTTAATATGATCCTCATAAATCTAGGCATGTAGAGATTTCAAAACCTTAAACATCTTGGAAATTATTTTCAAAAATTAAATTTTAGATTTATAGTTAGATTATTTTTCTACAATTAAAGGATTTCAAAATAATAGGATGTCCGCATTCGTTCCAAATTTCAATCTCAAGTTAGGATTTATTAGTAATAACTAACCCTGCTCACAGTAATATAATTAATTAGTAATCATAGGAGAATTGGACACATGCATCCCCTTGACATGTAATGTGATGGGTTATTTGTGTCATTTTCTGCAATGGTTTGATAGTTTTAATATTGTGGATGAATATGTGATCATTGTAGCATGTAGAGTGGAGTGTGGTAAGCGAGTTGAGATGCTAAATCAATGTGGTTTTAAATTGGAAATCGTTGTAGCATGGAAATAAAGTGATTAATCAAAAATATATTTCTGAGCTACTTAGAGCCCAGGTCGAATATAAGGAGACAATCGTTTATTTTCAAAAACCTTTCATTATTATTTTTTCTCTTTTTCATATATGAATTTTTTTTTCAATTTTGGAATAGAGTTGCAAGAAATATAATAGATAAAGATATCAAGCCATTGATTTTTTTTTTTTGAAAATCAAGCCATTGATATTACAAAAAAAGAGAGCAAAAAAATGCTTCTATTAATAATATAGAAAGGTCTTACAAAGATATGAATGATAAAAGTACAAGAAAAATAAAAGCATAAGAAAGTAGAGAATGGAGGGAGTGATGTAGAGTGGGGGTGGAGGTGGTTAGCGGTGAGGAGGAAGGGAGGTGAACTGGCGAGGGGAGGGGAGAGGGAAGGGGTAAAAATTTAAAAAATAAAATTTGACAAAAAATTTTGAGTACAAGAAAAAATTTTGACTAAAAAATATTTTTTGATGACTAAAAAATATTTTTTTATTGCATTTTAGTCCAAAATCGTTAAGTTTAACGGTTATGGCTAATGAAGTGGCAAATACAAAAACAGCGTTACTTTTTCAATAGCATATCTATAAATATAGTGAATTGAATGACATTTAAGTAATTTCAAAATATTTTAGTGGCATTCACATAAAAATCCCTTATTTCTTTATTATTTAGGCTTCTACAAAGTTTCTTCTCCAAAAATTGATTCTTTAGCTTCTTCAATTTATTCTCATCTTCTTAAAACCAGCAATATTCACAAAAACATTAATTAAAAACTAAAATCTCTATAAACCCTAATATGCATGTATTCATGTATTACTTTGTTTATGACCTAAATGCAAGTTTTAACATAGGAACTAACCTAAAATGAAGCATATTAGGTTCATAAAATAGACTGTAATCATGAGTTGGGTTGTTTTTTAATGTAATCCTTATAATTTGGGAGCCCTAACTTACATGTGATGTAATTTATGTGGAATGGATATATGTATGTGATTGGATGCAGGGGGATCCGATCTCAAACATGATACATAAGAAATATTAGAATGCGATTCTAATTATAGACTAGGTCGAGATTAGTAATTTAATGGGAATAAATTGGCATATCAAACAGGCCTAGTCAAACCAGTAGGACTAAATACCTCAAGCGTCAAGAGAATCATCATGGGCATGATGAACCATTGGTCTCCATCAAGGTGAGGTTGGGCATAACCATGGGGCCATGTTAGTGAGTGAGCTCCCCAAAGGGAGGGCATTAGCAATGGCATGCACATGTAGTGAACTCCTAATTTCCTAGGGATAGACTTTATGTGACCATCATGTTTGTAGTTCCTAGCCCAATGGTTACATGCACTGGGGAGTTCACGTGTGAAATAGCTTAGTGGCTATTTGATATGCATGGTATCGTAACACTAAAGGGCTAAAACACAAATGCACAAGTTGGGCATGTGAGGTGGAAAATGTTTCTACTTCTCTTGTTGAGATTGTGTAGATAGGCAAAGTAGATGCAATATCTCAATGGAGAGGAGAGCTCGTTCCCACTTGAGACTTTAGGATCAATTAGTCTCTTAATTTGAGAGTTGTATAGAGAGAACAACATTTAAATTAGACAATGTGGGAGACGTTTATTTTAAAATTTCCGAAACAAATCATTTTTCAAAATCTAACTATCTTATTGTTCATAGAAAATGATGATTTTCAAAACCCACTTCAACCCAAACAAGTGAACAAAACCTATTCACGATGAATGGTTTGCAATGGCTATGAAAAGATCAAGGTAGATAACTCGAGCTATGTACTATGCCTTCAAGCCATGGAGAAATATAATGAAGCATGGCATGACGATAACATGTTTGCGAAATACTACATCATTAAGCATCTACCAATTTAATTGGTAGACCATATTAGCGAATTCCAATATGCTAGAGGCATTATATTTAGGCTTGATGCCTTGGGCACTCAGAACACAGCTTTCTCCACACTTCCAAATTCCAAAATGAGTTTGGAAAGTTCTTTGGAAAAACACCTATTCCATATGCAAGAGTTGTTTCTGAAATACGAAGTATACAGAGGGTCTTATTTGGAGATGAGAAGCTCAATATGATCGTGGCATCTCTCCCCAAACTTCTATGCATAAGCCCTCAACAGAGAAAACTTCAAAGGAACAATCCATGAGTTGGTGGAACATTTACCAAGTGTCATGGACCGCCTAGATGGAGTGCACAACATCTTTAGGAAGATGAAGCATCCTACGACCTGAGAAGCTCAAAGGACAACTGAGATGCAAACTAGTTCATGAAAATCTACACACCTTACCAGAAGGTCAGAGGAAAGATTCCTTAAGGTACTACATACTTCATCATTTATTTATTCATATGATGAATAAAGATTCTGATGAATTTGACATATTTATAAATTCTGCTTATTGCATAGGTAATCAGGATGAGGCTAAGGATGAAGAAGCTTTGTAGATGAAACTCAAAGTAAGTTGTTATAGTGGGAGCTGATAGATCTACTTTGGTAGACTAATTAACTAATTAAGTTTAGAATATTTTTGAATCTATATGTTGTATATAGTTTGCATTAGGAATCAATTAGAGTTTAGAACTTTAATTTGGTACTTAACATTTCTCTATTATTTTGATTTCATTTCTTATTCTTTAATTTTTCCTTTCTCTCTATCATCACATGCCCTGACGACCTCTTTCCTCCATTATAGACCACGCGCATAACGCCAGACAAGGAGTAATGGTGCGCATCATGTGTGCATGTCTTGGCCTTCACATGGAGGTGAGTGCAACAAGTGAGGGAGGCCACTCCACCCACCAAGATCCACCGCGCCACAGCGACCACCCACTGCGTCGATCTACCTCCTCACCATACTCATAACCGCGACTGCAATCATTTTCCCTCACCGCCTTCCTCACTCCGTTGCTCTCTCTCTCTCGACCTCGACGGCCTCAGTCACCGCGGGTGCGCGTGGTAACAGCACGCACTGCCATCCGTGATGACCGGCGATCACTGCCTCTCCATCATCGCGGCCTCCGCAGAACTCTATCACCCACAATGTCGACCACCACTACATTCCTTTTCTTTGTTCTTCATTTTCTTCTACTCCTTAACGCCAACTCCACCCCTGTGCATCCTCTTCTTCACCAAGAACCTATCGCCACCACCTCCACTCTCTCCGTTCAACCCTCCTTCTCATCACCTGCATCAACTGCAGTACCACCCACAACACCACCAACTTCCACGCCTCATCTCCTTCTCCTGCCCTTTTCCTTCTTCTTCTTCCTCTTACTTTCTTTCCTCTGCGAGAACCCACCACCGGCCCCCTGCTCCCCACCGCAAACCACCGCCTCTGACCTCCAATCTCAACGCAAACACTGCCATCACGATTCCCACGTGCAGAAAATCCTTCCCCGGCGTCCACTACCGCCGGCCGATGCCCACATACGACCGCCCGTGAACCCATCGCCGCCGGCATTCTCCTAGCTGGCCGACCACCTCCGGCCGCCTCACATCAAGTCGCCACCACCAACGTGAAGGCCGTGATCCCGCCAACCTCCGCCACACACCAGTCGGCCGCCGTTAGCTCTTCCACACACGCAGTGAAGCGAGGAAGATAAACCCCTGTTTCTCTACAGTGTTGGCTCCATTTAAAGTTTTATATATATTTATATTGAGGTAACTTACTTGCATGCCCTCTCTCTTTCTCTCTATCTCACGGAGTGCTCTACCTCTCTTTGGCTCTCACTTATTCTTTTGATATTTTATCTCTTCCCTTTTAACAAATGCCATGAATATTTTAGAAGGTAATAAACTTCTCATTTAACTTAGAAATATTGTTGGTATATTTGCAAGATTCTTGAGGGTTTGATCTCTCATTTATAGAAGTTGTAATTCCACTATTTGTGAACATTACTCCATGCAATAATTTTTATGGCATTTTGAACTTAAATGGGAATTTTATATGAACATTTGTGGTGAAAAGATTGATGAGTTTACTTGTTTAAGCCTCCCTGAGGATACGACATCTTCATCGTGGTTTAATTTAAGGACTATTTTAATCTTTGGATCTAGGGATTTTCCACCGCTTTAAACTGCAACATCATTATTTCTCTTTTCATTTGGGTTATAATATTTTTAAGCGACAATCCTTATAATCAAATGGCGCCATTGTCAAGGAGTCAACGGGTCTAATAAGTTCACAAGAAATTTTTTTTTGTTCACATTGATTTGTTTTTGAGACCATTTTATCACTGATACATATTTGTCTTTTGGTGTGAGGTACATCATACTTGGTGAAGAGGCACCACACAGGCCACATTTTGGTGGGCCTTGATTCCACCCCAAGGAGGAGGAGCACACTTGTGGGATTGGAGATGCCTAAGACTGAGGATCGAGGAAGAAGACCCTTCTTCATCATCCTTAGTTTAGATAGTTGACATTAGACACTTTAGATTTAGAAGTTTTATTTCACAGCTTTCTCACCCTTGCTTTGGGGTTGATTTTCGGGGGAGTGTCCCCATTTATTTAGACAATAGGTTTGTTCTATTTTTATTTCTTTTCGTGGTGTGAATAGTTTCCTTTGTTTGCGTTATAACTTAAAAAAAAAAAAAAGAATAGTGATCTCAAGTTGCCTTTAGAAGCTACATGCCATTTGGTCGAGCATATAAGTGTGAATGAGCAGCCTCTAGATTTTTATTCCTTGCATTGCATGCATATTTGCATGACAGATTGTTGGAGGAAAGGTACATCCTTTTATTCTTGCATCCATATTTGGCCATACATTGCATGTTGAACTTAACTCAACCCCACCTAAGTGTATTAAATTGAACCTAACAAGTAGTCACCAAATTTAAATTGGGACTAAAAGAGGTGGAATCATAAAATCAAGAAGTGTATGCAAACTTGTGTGTGATTTCAACAAATTCAAAATCACTTTCTGTGGTATGATGCACACTTTTTGCACCAAGCGCACACTTTAGGCACTGCACTAGGACTCGATCCCTTAAGACTATAGGCACTGATCTCTTTATCAGTGCAAACCGTTCTACTTCATCTTGTGGTAGTGATATTATCCTGTGACCGAGTTCTTAGATACTTTGAGGGAAACACCCCTTAAAGGAACAAAAGGGTAGTTAAGAGGCACCATAAATGCATCACCTGAAAAGAAGGGTTCGCCCTACTTGTATCCCTCAGTTGCATCCTTAGAGTACCTCTTCACTTAATCACTTGAGAATATTATTAAAGCAAGTTGTAGGTCTTAGGGCACTCGAAGGTCAGCTTAGGACATGTAACTGTACTCTGAAAACTTGTTTGGCCACCTTTGAAAGGGAATTTAAATTTTACAAGCCTAAACATACGTACTCTAAAGAAATAAATCAAAATTCAACTTGCTTGGTGTTTGTTTAATAATGCATGCTAGGGAGGCGATCCCTTAGGAGACAACTTGTGTTTGATCCAAAATCTAAAAAAATCCTTAGGAGAGCCAACCAAGAGAGAAGAGAGATGGCCAAGGGAAGAGAGAGAGAAAATAGGATTGTGGAAAACCAACGATCTTTGAGAGACTATTTTATCCCTACCAACCAACTCGGTTGAAAGATGATTTTTCGCTTTGCGTTATAGTATTTAGTGGTAGAAAAATCAACTAATCAAAAATAATGAAAATAACCACTCGCAGAAGAGCGAATCGTGTCCACAGGGAGGCAATTATGCAATAAATACTTAATTATTTAATATTATTTCGGATAGTGTGAAATCCCTATTCAAATTTGACTTAAAATGTGAAGGAAAGTAGATTTGCAATAACTTAAAAAGATAAGGGTATATGTGCAGTTTTTTCTCACAAAAATCCTCAATAAATTTATGATGAATTTATGTAATTTTCACGTGATGTGTACTAGAGAAAATTAGTACCTAAGTTAAGCCCAAAAATCAATCTTCAAACTAGTGAATTTCAATATCATGCAATTATAAGGAACTATGAGTGTTCAAGTGCAATTCTGCCACAATATAATAATAATAAATAAAATCAAATTATGTGGCAATGGCACTGAATGTAAATACTAATTGGTGGGAAAACAAAGCTGTTTTGCTCTCTCCTCCTTGCGAGAAAAAGAGAACCGGTGGGGCTTTGGAGAGGCTCAGGAGGACGGCGAGGACGAGGGCTCTCCGATGGTGGCAGCGGCGTGGCCGGAGGTGGCCCGAGTGGCTGCTGCAAGGTAGCCTGTGGCGGGTGGCACGCGCTGGTGCACGCCCGTGCACTCGGAGTGGTGGCCAGTGAGCACGCAAGGTGGAGCGGCGCGCAGTGCCTGTGGTAGAGCGATTTTGGATGGAGCACTAGACACTTGCGCGGTGCCTACGGGGGCGATGGAGGCGCTGAAGGGAGGCGCGCGGTGATGGCGCTGTGTGGCCTGGTAGGGGCAGTGGGTCTGGCAGGGTGTCTGCAGGCGCTTGCAGAAGGGCGCGCAGCCGCAGCGCTGGTGGCGAAGGCGGATGAGGCGGCTGCTTGGTGAGGAGCGTGCGCCTGCGGTGAATGGGCTGGAGATGGGCACATGCCTGCAGGCGCGCAAGGTGGAGCTGTGTGCGCCTGCGGGTCCTACAGGGGCACGGGTGAGGCGAGGCTAGCGCCTGCAGGGCCGGCTGGAGATGGGTGAGCGAGTGGTTGCGAAGGCGGATGGAGATCTCGTGATGGCGGGTGTGGGCAGAGGTGGCGTGAGCGCCTGCAGCAGGGGGCGCTGGAAGGAAGGATGCACTTACTGTGGCGTGGGTTCTGTGCGTGCGGTGAAGGCAGGTGCGGTGATTGGAGAGGCTGCTGGAGATGGGCACACGCCTGCAGGCGCGCAAGGTGGACGATCTGGTGATGCTCGCTGAAGCCAAGGTGCACTCTGGATCCACAGTGTCCGCTGGGTAGTTCCCCGCAAGGAGGAAGATGAAGATCCTCCTCTCCTTTCTTCGCCTCCTCTCTTTTTAACTCCTCCCCTTTGCGCATGCGTGAGTTAAGGGATTTTCAAATCCCTTAACTATTTATGTCCTCGTTTGTTGAGGGAGAGCGGTGGAAGATTAACCCCATGTGCGGCAGGGAGGTGGGAAAGAGCTGCGGCTGTTATCAGATATGTGTTGGGGAAATTTATCCCCCCACCCTTGTTCTTTTTGAATATTATTACCTGCACATAAAAACAACAAAATCATTACATATTAAGTTATAGAATGTTATAAACTTAAATCATGATGCGTACAAATATTCTACAACTTAATTGCAATTATTAACACACCTAAATAGTATGATTAAAGATACTTAGGCTTAATATTAGTCAATTAAAATGGATTCATCATCAGCCATACACTGAGAAGACCTGGGGGGACAATCCATATGAAATCAAGAGTAGTATCATATCTTTGTTGCCCTCATTCTATCGTACTACTAGGGAGGACCCCTATAGGCATTTGGAAGAGTTCACCAAGGTCTATTCTATGGTTAGATTGCAGGGTGTTTCTGAAGACACACAAATGCGAACCCTCTTCCCCTTCTCCCTCAAGGATAAGGCCAAACATTGGTATCACACTCTAGATGGTAGAGTGAACACTTGGGATGTCTTGAAGGGAGAGTTTTTGAAGAAATATTTCCCCATGAGCAAAACTAATCACTATAGGAGGGAAGTAATAGGTTTTTCTCAACAAGATGGGAAATAATTCCATGATACATGAGAGCGCTTCAAAGATTTATTACACTTATGCCCCCATCATCAGGTGCCAAGATGGCAGCTTGTAGAAAGGTTCTACACTGGTTTAAGTGACAATCATAGGTAAACAGTGGATGGTGCCTGTGCAAGAACCTTTCTAACTAAAACTGAAGATAAAGACTGGAACCTATTTGAGACACTAAGTGAAAACCCTATCCATCTGTCATCTGCTTATTTGGATAGAAAACCTACAATACTTCAAAGGAAGGTGGAGGCAAATGAGGCAGGGGTCACTAAAAAATTAGCCTATCAAATTCAATTATTGAATAAAAACTTTGAGAGGCTTATTACAAACCCTAGCCAATTCCCGCAAAATGCCTCCCAGGTCCAGACTTCTTAGAGTGCTCCATTTGCCAATGCAATACACACACCACTGTGGATTGTCAAATAGAAAATCAATTCCCTGAGCTGGTTCAGGCAGATTTGAATGCCGCCCAAGGATTCCAACCCAACCCTCGGAAAAACCCCTTCTCGAATACCTACAATGAGGGTTGGCGGAATCACCCCAATTTCTCATGGAGTTAAGGGAACACCTTCAATCTAAGGAATGCTAGACCCTAACCCTTTCAGACTCAACAGTATAATCAACCTCCTAACCCCTCTCAACCACTCAAGACCCCCGAGATGGATAAGCTCAAGGCCATGTTGAAGGCTATGCTGGAGAGTCAAAGCATGATCATTCGATCTCATGAAAAGGCTATCCATGAGATGAAATCCCAAATAGGATACCTTGTCAAGGCTATGAGCAAGAGGGAGACCAGGAAGCTTCCCTGTTCATCTGAGGAGAACCCTAAAGGGAAAGGGATTTATATTAAGGAGCATGCTCAGGTGGTGACTATTCTAAGGAGTGACAAAGAACTACCAAGACCCAAACCCACTCCTATAGTCACTTCCTCTGAAAACCCATCCACCCTGACTTCCATCTCCACCGAGGAAGAGTCACCCAACCCTCCCTTTCTTGAAATCACTCATCCGGAAGAGGTTTTTTCCATGCCACCCCTTACTCAACATAATGACCCTTCCACATAGAGATCGAGGGTGCCTTACCCAGAGCGCTTATCCGTCTCTATGGACAACTCTGCTGCCTCATCTAGATCCAAAGATATGATGGATGAGATAATGGAGGCCTTTAAATAGGTGCATATCAACTTGCCCTTGTTGGAAGATATTAAACAAATCTCATCCTATGCTTGATTTTTGAAGGACCTATGCACAAAGAAGAGAAGATCTAGGAGATAGGTCTAAGCTAAGGTCATCCTGCCTGACCTGGTTAGCTCAATCTTGCAACATGGCACACCCCCCAAGTTGAAGGACCTAGGAACCCCATATATTTCTGTGGTCATTGGTGACCTTCATATTGATGAGGCTCTTGTCAATCTGGGTGCGGGGGTGAATATTCTTTTGAGTTATGTGTATGAGCAACTTGGTGGACTACTTCAAGTTGTAGATAGATCTTTAAAGACACCCTAGGGATTGCTAGAAGATGTCCTTGTGAGATAGGACTTCTTTTTCCTTGTCGACTTTCTTATATTGGACACATACCCATTAAACAAGCCCACCAAAACATCCATCATCTTGGGCCACCCCTTCCTTACTAGTGTAAATGCTTTTATTAATTGCAATACCAAGGTACTAAAAATGGGATTTGGGAATAGGAAGATTCGCCTCAATGTTTTTGACGCTTATAAACAACCCGGACTTGAGGACTTGATGGGAACACCATCATGAGCCATAACTAGCTCATTTTGACCCAATTAAGTCAATAAATACTCCTACATAACTGCCAGAGAACCATAACTCACTGTATAAACTTTCTGAGGGAAAAATAAGAAACTAAGGTTAAAACTGTAATTTTACCAGCTTATCATGAAAGCAGTACAACCATAGGTTTTCTCAAGGGTTGAATAAAGGTCAAATGGTCTTAATATGATAACAAGTGGGTTAGATCAGACAGAAATGGATTTGCATATGTTTTGAGAAATAAATGACTTTTGAAACCCTAAAAACAGACTCACTTAAGTAACCAAGGTTCTGGTCAGAATAAAATTCACCTAAATCCTCTAAAAATCATATAAAAATATTCTTTAGGGTTTAGTACCTTCAATTTAGCCATCAGAACCCATCTTGACCTAAAATGGAGTCTCAGACAGATATTTACCTTAATTTGGGTTTTTGTATAAATTATGTAGTCAAACGTGGTCAAAACCAAAATCCAACATCACCATTGGATTCCTAAGGTCCAAATTAGGTTTTCCAAAATTTGGACCCAAGGAGAACTTGTCTTGACCTAGTTTGCAAAAAGGTCCTGTATGATTACATTTATACCTCCAACTTTCAAAAACCCTTGCATTCAGCCCCCTAAGTTCTTCGTCATCTTCACAATTAGGTCCCTCCACCATTATCGCAGAGAAATCCTTCTCTGGCGACCTTTTATTGAAGAGAACTCCTCTATTCAATCAATCCCTTCCAAAATTGGAAGGGAGACTCCTTGAGAAATTCTCTTCAATCTAAGCCCGTCCATGTGTTCCAGATCTTTCCCAATCTCTCATGCGAACGCATGAGAGATTTGGGTATCAAGAAGTTCCCTTCTCCGGCAAGCTTTCAAAGCTTGGGAAGCTTGCTTCCCAAGCTCAAAACTTCTTCCTGAGACCTATAAAAGACTCCCCAGGGATCGACCGTTCTCCTCAACTTGAAATTTGGTCGGAACTCCCCTTCTTCCTCTCTCCTCTTCGGTCGCAATTCTCCACAAGCTCCGACGATCTCTCTCCGACTCCTCTCATCGTCCGATCACAAAACCAATGGTGGATTCACCTTCCTCACCATCCTCCACGTCGTGCAATACCAGCCGTTGCCATCCTTTCCCTATCTTCGCCGCCATCTTTCCTACGGAGGTTCATCTTCCCCACGTCCAGCAACCACACCGACGTGGGAATCCCTTCACCTTTTCATCCTTAGAGTAGACTCTTAGGTTCCCTATCTCTCCTACTATCTTCCCCTCTCTTTATTTCCCAAATCCAACCACCGATGATACTAAACACCTTCATCTCCTCCATCTCTAGTGACTCCTCCGGCGAGGTGTTCCCACCACTACGCACCTTCATCCACCTCGCCGACCACCCTACAACCTCCACTGCACCTTCCTACTCATTTCCCCTCACTCCATTTGCTCCATCATCCACCCAAACACCTTCCCGAACAAACCCACTCTCATCGGCCATAACCGCATCCGTCCGGCCACCACAGCCACTCTCGCTCCACGCCACTGCACCGTCACATTCACCGTGCCACGACGATCCTACTGAACCTTCTAATGTGGAAGATATTTGGCCATCAGGTATTTGGCCAAACCCGCCATTGACACCATGCTTCGAGCAAGCTTCAACCTGCTCTAGGGTGATTCCGCTCCAAGGGATAGCTCCAGCCCATGCAGAATTGAGGCCTGCAGGAGTCCAAGTCCTCACGCAAGGGTTGCAGCTAGCTTCAGCAACTGCAGCCCTATCAATTTCACCAAGTACCTTGCTGCTGTGCTACGCGGAAGAAAGGTGGGACATTTAGTCCCACCTCAGGTATGAAGAGCTGCTTATAGCTGCATAATACCCAAAAGTGAATGGGGTTGTTTGCCTCCAATCACTGAGGGTGAGGTCCTCCTACACCTTCACTAGTCTCATCCGTGACATCTCCCCTATGGACCTGGACGACCCGATAACCCACCTAGCCTGCACTCCTCGGCTGCCACCCACTGCAGGCAGCCCTGGTCCCGAGTACATGCCTGACCCGATAACCCAGATACCCTGTGGCTCTGAGAGAGCATGACCTAAGAGAGAAAGAGAAGAGAGGAGAGTTACGTGGGGGAAGGGGGTTTTTGCCCTGAGAAGTTTGGCTCCAACACTTAGCTGGATTCAAAAGGCAAAAAAGCCAGAGAAGGAAGAAGAGAAGAAGAAGAGGAGAATTAAAGGCATAGAGAAAGGAGAGAAAGAAGAACAAAAGAAGGAGCAAAGAAGGGCCAAAGAAGAAGAAGTAAAGAAGAAGAGGAGTTACAAAAAAAGGGTCAGAGAAAGAAGGAAGAAGAGAAGAAGAAGAAAAAGAAGAGAAGAAGTAAAGAAGAAGGAAAAGGCACGTAAACAAAGAAAAGAAAAAGGGGTACTGTAGCAAACGTCATTTAAGACATCTGATTGCAAACCCTCCTTTAGTAAATTTGAGTAATTATTCTATGTATTAGACTTATAATTGGTGATTCAAATCAACATTATTTTGTCTAAAATTCTTTTTACTCTTCATATACTCATATACTCTACATTGCAAATTAGTTTTTGAGTAATATTTTGTATTCAAATTACATTAATTGTTGAGATTAGTGTGTGAATTCCATTTGCTCCCTGTGTTCGACCTTGAAACTTATTCGAGTAATAAAAATTGTATTTGTCTTCAAAGCGATTTCGACTATATTACAACGCTTTATTTTAACTCGATTTCGCCGAGTTAAACAGGATTGTTCCTAAATCAAGGTGGTTGATGAAATTGTGGAGACGACACCAGCACTTCTTTGTGATGATCCCCTCAAAATGGTCATATCCAAAGAGCACACCTCAAAATTTGAAAATAAGGGGGATGCTCGAGAAATAGATGAGTTGTTGAGTGTTAGAACCAAGTCTCCTTCCCCACCATGGACTGTTAAGGTAGATCTACTATCTGAGGCAAGGAGATCAAACCTTGTACCCTCAATCCAAAAAGCCCCTAAATTAGAACTTAAACCACTTCCAGACCCTCTCAAATATGCCTTAGGCCTGACCATACACTCCCCGTTATTATCTCATATGTGTTATCTAAAACACAGGAGGGGGCATTACTTGATTGCTTGAGAAGGCACAAGGAAGAAATTGCTTAGACCATAGCCGACATCAAAGGGGTTGATTCCACCCTCTGCATGCATCACATTTACACGGATGAGTCTGTGAAGCCCTTTCGGGATATGCAGAGGTGATTGAACCCCAACATGAGGGAAGTGGTAAAGAAGGAAATTCTTAAGTGGTTGGATTTCGAGATAATCTATCCTATATCTGATAGCAAGTGGGTTAGTCCAATCCATGTGGTGCCAAAGAAGGCAGGATTCACAGTTGAAATTAATGAGAAGGAGAAATAGGTTACCACTAGACCCTCGACTGACTGGAGGGTCTTTATTGATTACCGTCATTTAAACACTGCTACCTTGAAAGATCATTTTCCTTTGTCCTTTATTGATCAAATTCTGGAAAAACTAGCAGGGAATAAGTTCTTTTGCTGCTTAGATGAATATTTTGGGTATGATAAAATGTCATCTTTCCTAGCGACCAGGAACAGACCACATTCACGAGTCCCTATGGCACATTTGCGTTTCGATGTATGCCATTTGGATTATGTAATGCTCCTGCAATATTTCAAAGGTGTATGATGTCCATTTTCTCGGACATGATAGACGGGTGCGTAGAGGTCTTTATGGATGATTTCTCAATCTACAGCTTGTCTTTTGACCAGTATCTCTCATACCTTGAGAAAGTCTTAACCCATTGTAAAGAGATAGGAGTGGTCTTGAGTTGTGAGAAAAGCCATCTTATGGTCCATAAGGCATTGTTCTGGGGCATGTAGTGTCCAAGTAGGGCTTAGAAGTAGATAAAGCCAAGGTAGAATCTATTTCTAAACTCCCACCGCCCACTAATGTCAAGCAAGTTAGATATTTTCTAGGCCGTGCTGGCTTTTATAGGAGTTTCATAGAAAACTTTAGCAAGATTTCGCGGCCACTTTGCAACCTCCTGACAAAGGATTCTACCTTCACGTTTGATGAAAAGTGTGTCGAGGCCTTTCACATCTTGAACAAGGCCCTTACTACTACACCTATTCTCCAAGCTCTTGATTGGACTCTCCCATTTGAGCTGATGTGTGATGCATCCGATTACACTGTGGGAGTGGTCTTGTGTCAAAGGGTCAACAAGAAACCACATGTACTTTATTATGTAAGCAAGACCTTAACTGACCCTCAGCAAAACTACACAGTGACTGAAAAAGAACATCTTGTAGTAGTTTTTCCTTTGGAGAAGTTTAGGTCGTATTTACTAGGGTCCAAGGATGTGGTGTATACGAACCATTTTGCAATAAAACACCTTATCACTAAGAAAGACACCAAACCGAGGCTGATTAGGTGGATTTTGCTCTTTCAAGAATTCAATCTTGAGATCAGAGACAAGAAGGGCACTGAAAATGTTGTTGCAAACCACCTATCCAGAATTCCCCAGGAGGTTGAGACCCCATCAAGTGAAATCCAAGAATCTTTCCCTGATGAGACCCTTATGGCGGTGCAACCAATATCCCCCTGGTTTTCTCATATTGCGAATTACTTGGTCACTGATGAGATTCCTAGCACTTGGAACATGCAAGAGAGAGATAGGTTTATGTCCCAAATTAAATATTATCACTAGGAGGAACCAAAACTTTTCAGGATTGGGAATGACCAAGTTTTGAGGAGGTGTGTTCCAAAAGAGGAACAGTTGAGTGTCCTGAATTTTTTCCACACTTTACACTGCGAGGGACACTTTGGTGCAAAGAAAATTGCATTTAAGTTCCTCCAATCTGGCCTTCGGTGGCCTTCACTATTCAAGGATATATGAAGTATGTGAAGGCCTGCACTCGATGTTAACAGACTGGAACTATTGGGAGGGATGAAATGCCCCAACAATCGATACAACCTATTGAAATTTTTGATATTTGGGGCATCGATTTCATGGGTCCCTTCCCAAATATCTCAGGGCTATGAATACATCTTAGTGGCAATTGACTATGTGTCGGAGTGGATAGAGGCCATTCCGACTAGGACAAACGATCATTCGGTGTTCCTAAAGTTTATTAAGGCCAATATCAACTCTAGATTTTTCTGCCCTATGACTATCATCAGCAATGGCACAAGAGGTGAGATGATTTGTACAATACATAAAAATTAGGGTTTTTACATACATGTCCCTATAAACTTTGGATATTACATCTACACCCCCGTAATATTTATAATTACATAAATACCCCTCCAATCTTCCCTTCATTAACAAAACTACCCCTCCATTGGTTTATCGTTTGGTTAAACTATAACGACCGTTATGTGAGGGGTATTTTTCTTAACGAATAGAAGATTGAGGGGGTATTTACGTAATTACAAAGAATATGAAAAATTTAGGGTTTAGGGTCGACAAAACCTTTCATTCAAAATCACCTAAAAAATTTAGGGTTTAAGGTCAGCAAAACCCTTCATTCTAAAGCAAAAGCTTCAGCATCTTCCAGAATAGCTATAAAGGATTCAAGTGTAGCTCAACACACAAGGGCAAACCAAGATGATGCATGAATAAAGCAACATCAACTTGCATAACCAGGAGAAACACACAAAGCCAAAGCAACGTAAAAGAATCTGCAGTGATCACCAAGTCATCTTTCTCAAGGACTTCCAATCTATAACACACACACACACACACAAGGGAAGCACCTTAACTTGTTCCAGGTACCAATCAAAGAAGTAAACCATATAAACACCTTCCACAATGTTAATAGAGATGGAGAGAGAGAGACCCAAAATGCATACACTGTAATGTTATCCAACAAAACACCACCACTAGCAAAAAAAATAGCAAGGCCTATGATCAACACATTGGTTCAAAGTCAAATTCCACACTAAACTGCCTACGCATCATGGTAGGCAAGGTTAAGACACTTGGTGGTGGGGGTGGGGGTGAAGGCTACACCCTTGAGGAAGGTGTCGAGGATCCTACTCTACGAGTCGAGCATCTTCTCAGTCCTCTTGAGCTCCATCTCCATCCTGAGCTTTGTATCTCACTCGCCATCTCCATTTTCATCTGCTCCATCCTCACGAACCCCTCGCACATAGCCGCCAACGCCTTCGCCACCTTCCCCATCCTGCCAACCCCCATCTCCCTCCTTTGCTTCTTTTTCTTCCTACTCTCCACTCTCCTCCTCATCTCCACCAGCCTGCTCACCCTCTCCTCCTCTTCCTCCTCTACTCCGTACAGCAACGACAGGGGGTTTGAGGTCGCCCTCACGGAGCGGAGGCCCTTCAGAAGCCTCAAGCTAAAGAAACTATCGACAATGCCACCATTAGAGGACTCTTGAGCTCCATCTCCATCCTGAGCTTGTGTATCTCGCTCGCCATCTCCATCTTCATCTGCTCTATCTTCACGAACCCCTCGCACATAGCCCCCAACGCCTCTACCACCTTCCCCATCCCCCTAACCCCCATGTCCCTCCTCTACTTCTTCTTCCTCCTACTCTCCACTCTCCTCCTCATCTCCACTAGCCCGCTCGCCCTCTCCTCTTCCTTCTCCACTCCATACAACAACAACAGGGGGTTTGAGGTCGCCCTCGTGGAGCAGAGGCCCTTCGGAATCCTCGAGCTGAAGAAACTATTGACGATGCCACTGATAGAGGACTCTTGAGCTCCATTTCCATCTTGACCTTGTGTATCTCGCTCGCCATCTCCATCTTCATTTACTCCATCCTCACAAACCCCTCGCACATAGCCCCCAACTCCTCCACCACCTTCCCCATCCCCCCAACCCCATCTCCCTCCTCTGCTTCTTCCTACTCTCCACACTCCTCATCTCCACCAACCCGCTCACTGATGTATACACATCCATTTAGGTTAAAATGCCTATTTATGCATGTTCCTAAGTTTAGAGATGCATTCCATATTATAAATATTGCATAGCATGCATCATTCTATATTTAAAATAGTTTGTATAAATTTTAAGTTAATGTCATTCTTTTGTAGCCAGAAGAGGAGATTTATTTTGGAGCCTCGAATTGACGATCAGACCATACAGATCTAATCAGGAAGACAATCGGAGTCTAACACCTCCGAAATCGTCTTGATCGGAGTCCATAGCAAATTGTACAATCCGAGGAAGATTAAAGGCCAAGGGGTAAAGTGGCGCTAATCCAAACCTCAGATGCCAAATCTAACTGCATGAATGGATCCAAATCGACGATCGCAGCCAACAGCACAGAAATGACCCAATCCGACGGTCTCGATGCCACCTGAAAAGCAAAGAAGATGGATGGCCATGATGGAGCCACGTGGCACCATCACAGCCGCCCAAAACCACTCAAGTGCCTCTGTTCAACTTCATCAAGCAATCCTAGCCGTTGGATCTCAATCCAACGGCTGAGATTCATGTGTGCCAAACGTTCAACTTCAAAGGAGGAGATGGAGATGAGATCTCGACCGTTGGATCAAGATCCAACAGTTGAGAGCATATGCACACAAATCTAACCATGCGATAATCCACAATCTTAGCATAGTGGTCACAGGCGGTGTTCTCAACTCGCAAGCATGAGTTTGAGCCGCAAGGAGGGGATGAATCCAATAGCGGTAGCGCATGATTGAAATTGGACCGTGCGATGGAGATCCGACGGTGAAGAAAGTAGTGACATGGTGTGATGAGCACCGTGCAATTTGCACACATATGATCACACGCTGACTAATGCTCCATCTGACACCCCCCTTAGCGCGTGATCTGAGCATGCGATCTGAGTGCAATCTTGACTGCTTATCTTGGATCCAATGCTAGACAGCAATCTTATGCAATGATAGTTGCGAGCGTACGCAAGCACGTGAGCTGGCGAGAGCAGACGCCAGCGGACGCGAAGGCTGGCTACAGCAACAATTGAGTCAGAGCTTTAGTGACATCTTTGCTATCATTAATTGTCCCATACTCATTTTAGCCCCCTCTCGTCGACTATAAAAAGGTCTACATCCCTCCATTCACAACCATCTCTTCCGTTCTCTCCCTCACCACCTCCAAGGCTTTAGAGAGAGTTTGTCCTATGCCTAGGATGCTCCTCTAAAATAAAAAATCAAATATTTTTCCTGCTTCTCACCCCCCTTCATAAAGCATCACGTGGTTGTCCTTTCATCACCTTCCAAAAGAAGATCCTCACCATGATGTCGTTCTGCCCCATCCTTTTTCCAATGCCATTCAAGTTCATCCAGCCTCTCACCACCTTCATCCAGGGCATCGTCAAAGCGAGTCATCCTCCAAGCGACCATCGAGGGGGGATTCTTCTCACCTCACTCTATCTTTTATCACTTTCTAGTATAGTTTTCTTTCCTCCACTGTAGCAAACATTTGTTGAGATTTTATATATAAATTTGTTCTCTCTCTCCCTCTCCCTCTCTT
This sequence comes from Thalassia testudinum, assembly GCA_037157565.1. Taxonomy (NCBI): domain Eukaryota; kingdom Viridiplantae; phylum Streptophyta; class Magnoliopsida; order Alismatales; family Hydrocharitaceae; genus Thalassia; species Thalassia testudinum. The sequence goes on along the minus strand of JAZHRO010000025.1, from coordinate 51,839,519 downwards.
ATTCTATTAGAGTAGATTAGATAAAAACTATCCCACTTAATATTCTATCTTATAAAAATACCAAAAAAATCTCAAAAGATAAAAATAACAGAAACAAATAAAGTCCCCGTGCGATTTTCAAACCAAACGTTAGCATTCCTATGTTCGACCTAAGACTCACTTTGAGTTTTGGTATAAATTTTATTTTGTAGCGATATTCTACAACTACGACGATAGTTCTCCAAAACCCTAATTTTACTCACGAAATTTACGCTCATCACTCGCCATCTCCTTCTCTTCCTCCTCTGCTTCATGCAACAACAACGAGGGGTTTGAGGTCGCCCTTGTGAAGCAGAGGCCCTTCGAAAGCCTCAAGCTGAAGAAACCATCAATGATGCCATCATTAGTGGAGGGGATGGGGATGGGGAGGGGGACGAAGTCAGAACTGGAAGATGAGGGTTGATGGTCGTGGGGAGGGCACCTAGCAAACCCCTCTTAGAATGAAGGGTTTTGCTGACCCTAAACCCTAAATTTTTCATATTCTTTGTAATTACATAAATACTCCCTCAATCTTCCTTCCACAAAAATACCCCTGACATAACGGTCGTTATAGTTTAACCAAACAACAAACTAACGGAAGGGTAGTTTTGTTAACGAAAGGAAGATGTAGGGGGTATTTACGTAATTACCAAGATTATAGGGGTATAATTGTAATATCCAAAGTTTATAAGGGCATGCATGTAAAAACCCTGTGAAAATTATACAATTAAAATCACACCACAAGTTGGACACCAAATTTAAAGAGGAAACCCAAAGGGTAAAAACCTCTACCTAGTTGTCCCCAACTAGTATTTCTCTCTTGCTATCCAAGCAAGATAATCCACTAGTTTACCACTTCAAAATGAGGATGGTAAGCCTCAATTTCACCAAGCTTGTTTCCTTGTACAAACCATAAGGTAGACCTTTTGTTCTCTTCAAGAACAAGAAGCATACACCAAGGCACCTAAGTACAAGATCAAATAAAAAGAAATTATACAATAACAATCCTATAAAACCAGAATAAATATATGAATGTGTAATTTAATGTGCTATAGGATGTGAGAAATACTCCCTTAACTTCCCTTTGATGAAAAACAAATTTTTGACGTGAAGGAAGCGGAGTAGAAAGCCTTAGAACACAATTGAAAGCAATAGAAGCACTTTGAGCACAATGATCTTTAGAGAGCTTTTGTGAGTGTTTGCAAATGATAGATAGCTTATATGTTGCTTTGGAAACTTAATACTATATTTATATAACCTTTTGAAGCTTAGAAAGCTACCTTAAAATCATGTACTAACCATTTGAAACAACTTCCAATAACTAATACTTTGAAAAGATGTGACAGTTCAATTTTGGTCAAAATTAAATGATTAAGAAAACCCCTTAATCATTTAATTGAGGCTACTAGACCCTTAATGGTCTTATTCTCAGTCGATTAAATGATTAAAAGAAAATGTTAACCAATTAGAAAAAGTCCCTGGAAACCTCTTCAAGTATCTCAAAAGAGCACATTAATCGATTAAGAAAAGGCATTAATCGATTAAGACAAGTTCTTGGAAGAGAACCTATAGCCTTCCTTCTTCAATTAATCGATTAAGACAAGTTATTAATTGATTAAGACAAGTTATTAATCGATTAAGAGGCAGTTACAAGAATTAAAACATTTGAAAACTTGCATCTCTTGGCCAAGGGTTGCTTCCTCTTGAATAACTAACCCATTAAACGTTGGAAACTAATTAATTATGAATTTTTAAGCATTTTTAACACATTTTCTAATCTAAATAACTACTCTTCTAGATGAATGGTTGAATGACTAAATTACCCTACATACTAGAAGGTATTTTGTGTGTTAACTTTATTAAGTGGCTCTTTACATAAGATCTATGAAAATAAAATAATATAAGAGCTAAACTTATCCTTTGATAATCTCCTTGAAGATGCTAATGTTGATGTAGCTTGATCTTCTTAGCCATCTCCTTGATCAAATTGAGCATCTTGAAATATGATGCTTCAATCATATAACTCATAAAATGTTTGTAATCCATTTAATAGAATGATGATTTACCTAAGTTGCAAGCATCTCAACATGCATAAAATAACTTTATATTTTGTATAGCAACAAAATTAGGATTAATTGCTACTTTGCACTAACACACATTTCCAGAATGTGCACTTCACCCATCTTCGCAAGAGTCTTGGGGTCACACATAAAGTGGAAACTCCTTATCACCCCCAAATGAGTGGGCAAGTTGAAGTGTCCAATAAGGAGATAAAGAAAATTCTTGACAACACTATTAGGCCTGACAAAAAGGACTGGTCATAAAAGCTTAATGATGTTCTGTGGGCCTATAGGAAGCATATAAGACCCCTTTAGGTATGTCTCCCTTTCGAATCATGTATGCAAAGGCGTGCCATTTGCCTGTAGAGTTGGAGCATAAGGCTTTCTGGGCTATCTAGAATATGAATATGGATTTGGACAAGGCAGGAAAAGCACGCATGCTGGAACTAAGTGAGCTTGAAGAACTTAGAAATGAAGCTTATGAAACCTCTCAAGCTTACAAAGAGTGTACCAAGGTCTTCCATGACAAACATATTCTTAGGAAGACCTTTAAGCCTAACCAACGAGTCTGGTTATTCAATTCCAGACTTAAGCTATTTCCAGGAAAACTCAATCCTCGTTGGGATGGGCTTGACATAGTCACCAAGGTGTTTCCACATGGAGCGATTGAAATACAGGATCCCTCCTCTGGTGATCCATTCAAAGTTAACGGCCAGCATTTAAAACCTTATGTCACTTTATCTGATGACCACAAATGTGGCATCTTCACCATTGAGGAGCCATAGCTCCTTCCACTCTTCACCTCAGGTATTATCTTTCCTTGCTTTATTTTCAATGAGGACATTGTCAAGCTTAGGCATGGGGGTAAAATCGAAGGTTTTGTTTATAGCATTTATACATATCTGCATGCATATAGGTGCATTAGTAGTTTTCTTTCTCTCTCTTATAAAAAAAAACTTTTAATTTGTTAAGATTAATTAGTTAGTCCCAACAATCTATGTAGATGAGTTACCTAAAGTCCTGGGCTGGAATGAATGATGAGATAAGACCTTAAGTATCTTGCCTCAGGAGATAAGCGAAAGATATTATCCTTAGACCCTTAGGGCTGTTTTGGCTTAAAAATCTGAGTATTTGTTCATATATGGATTTTACCTCAAGCAATTAAGGAAGCTGAGAGGCTGATGTATTAAGCCAAGAGCTTAGGAAGTATAGAACTTCTCTATTTATCCCTTGATTTGGGGATCCTTGAAATCGAAGTGTCTTTTTTACATACACGGACTTAAAATCTAGGCAACCATGTGAGAGCTTACCATGAGTTTTGTCAGAGCTGGTGTTGGGGACTCTAAATTAATACACCATAACTCATATTCAAACCTAATAGAGATCCCTACGGGGTATGGCTAGCATGTCACACACAGTAACCCCTAGGTGTGGGATGTCCAAAACCCAACCTTGCAGCCTGAGTCCTCCTAGATTTTACTTAGGTGAAGCATTTAAAAAGGACGAAGGATAGCCACTCACCAAAAAAATGAAATGGAGAATAAATAAAAATGAGGAGGGAAGTGGCACCTCACTACACATGGGTGCTATGGGGAATAAAAGGTGCCTCGTTACACATGGGTACCAGAAAAATTCAACAAAAAAAAAGATTTGGAGATGAGTAGAAACAGTCGAGTGAATAAAAGGGGCCACATGCCCAGCCAGGGAGATATACACTAGGTTCGCCCTTGTGTTGACCTCAAGATGAAAAAGGTGAGGAAAAAGCTGCCAAGTCTGAGTATGGTTGAACCTAGGTAGGTCCAAGTAGGTGAAGGGCAAGTTCGGTCTTGGGAACATATGGGAAGAACTAGCGTGGATGCCTATTAATCAAATTACGCACTGAGCACGGATACTTCAACATCCAAGATTAACAAATCATAGGATAAACTAGGAACTTTAAGAAACCTTTCTTAGCAACCCAAGGTTGATGTTGACCAAGTTTGTATCTTAGCTGGTACTTGGATACCTTAAGGTCTACGGAAAGTATTTCAAACAAGTCTCTAGAGGTGAGATTTGATAAGGCACCCTGACAGCTAATTTGGACTAGAACTCTGGGGTTCTTCACAGATGATGCTAGAGACTAACAAATTCTAGGCATGGGGGTATTTGATAGGTCCACTTTGGTGGACTAATTAACTAATTAGGCCTAGAATATTTTTGAATCTATATGTTGTATATAATTTACATTAGAAATCAATTAGAGTTTAGAACTTTAATTTGGTACTTAACATTTTTTTATTATTTTAGTTTCTTTTCTCATTCTTTAATTTTTCTTTTCTCTCTATTATCACATGCACTGATGATCTTTTTTCTCTATTACAAACCACGTGCATAAGGCCAAACAAGGAGTAATGGTGTGCATTATGTGTGCATGTCTTGGTCTTCATATGGAGGTGAGCGCAACAGGTGAGGAAGGCAACTCCACCCACCGCGATCCACCGTGCCATTGCGACCACCCACTACGTTGATCTACCTCCTCACCATGCTCACATCTATGATCGCGATCTTTTTCCCTCATCACCTTCCTCCTTGCGTTGCTCTCTCTCTCTCTCTCTCTCTCTCTCTACCTCAATGGCCTTCACTCACCGTGAGCACGTGTGGTGATAGCATGCGTTATATCCATGAAGATTGGTGATCACTACCTCTCCATCACCACGCCCTCCACAGAACTCCATCACTCACTGCGTTAGCCACCACCACAGTCCTTTTCTTTCTTCTTCATTTTCTTCTCGTTAACACTAACTCCACCCCTATTCATCTTCTTCACCAAGAACCCATGGCCACCACCTTCACCACCTTCATGCACGTCATTCAACCTTCCTTCTCATCGCCTACATCAACTGCAACACCACCCACAACTTCCACGCCTCATCTCCTTCCTCTTTCCTTTTCCTTCTTCCTCTTCTTTCTTTCCTCTGCGAGAACCCACCACCGGCCCTCTACTCACAACCGCAAACCACCGCCCCTGACCTCCGATCTCAACACAAACACCGCCATCACGACACACGCGTGCAGCTAATCCTTCCCTAGTGTCCACGACCACCGACTGATGCCCACACACGACCACCCGTGAACCCATCACCGTGGGCATTCTCCTAGCCGGCCGGCCACCTCTGACCACCTCATGTCAAGCCACAACCACTAACGCAAAGGCCATGATCCAGCTGACCACCACACACTAGTCATCCGCCTTTAGCTCTTCCACGTGTGTAGTGAGGCGAGGAAGAGAAACCCCTATTTCTCTACAGTGTTGGGTCCATTTCCTATTACATTTGAGAGCCATTGCCACATCCAAGTTTTCTATATATTTATATTGAGGTAATTTGCTTTCATGCCCTTGATAAACGCTACTTTATCATCATTCTTATGCCCTAAAATAGATCTAGCTCTTAGGATTTTAACTCCGTGAACAAGTTTTTGGGCTGCATTAGGCATAAATTAAGTTAGCATGCATTACACATTTTTGTTGTCTTTTTGATGAGTTTATTTGAGTGTAAGGGAAAAACAGATAGTCAGATCCCCAGAACTCTAGCACTCAAGAAGGCAACTGGTGAAGGAGAAGTTCAAACCAGCTAGGACTCAGCCTAATCCAGCTCATCATAGCTGGATACCAGCTCACTTGAACTAGGGTTAGCTCACCCTAGCTCCATTCAGCTCATCTCAACTGAATGATAGCTCAAGATATCTCATCTTAGTTCACCCTAGCTCATGTTAGCTCAGATCCAACTCAACTTAGTTGAGTCTAGCTCATCTCAGCTCCCATCAGTTCACTGGGAGCTCTAGCTAGCTCGACTTAGTTGACTAGAGTCCACCTCAACTCAGGTCCAACTACCTCCAACTCTACTCAACTCAAGCCAGCTGAAGATGACTTCACCCTAGCTCAGGCCAGTTCAAGTCCAACTCCCGAGGACTCCACTTAGCTCAACTTAGTTGAGCTAAGCTACCTTAGCTACTCTAGCTAACTAGGTCCTCCCCGGGAAGATCAAACCTAGCTTACCTTAGCATATCTTAGCAGAAGCCAACTTGCTTTAGCTTGGCTTAGCAGTTAGCAAAGAACTAGCAAGCTAAGCCAGCTAAAGTAGCTCCTTACCATCTTCTTCAGCAGCTATTAGCTCTTATGAAGTTCCAGATAGCTCTCCTTTAGCTCTTCTTCTCAAAACCTTAATTCCTCCTACCTCTCCTCTACTCGTCTACTAGCTAAGCTAGCTTAGATAGCTTAGCTAAGTTCTCCACTCCTTGGTTATCCACCTTAGCTAACCCTAACTCCACCTACATAACCTTCCATTCCAAGTCCACCTAAGCTCTACTTAAGCTACCCTACTTGGCGCCAACACAGCCACAACCCTTCACACCACCACCACCTCCAAGAGACACCACCATGTTGGCACCAAAACCCCCCTTAACTACCCTTAAAGTTGGCTCCAACCTCCCCTTTCATCTATACCATACAACTAACCTCCCAAGCCATCTCCACCATCCACCTACTCCCTTCTAGAAGCTCCCATAGTTGGCTCCAAAACCATGGCACCTCTCCATGGTTGGCATCAACCTATGGTGCATCTCTATCACCATAGCCACCACCATCACATCCCTTAAGGTGGCGCCACCCATCCTACACCTTAGGATCCCCATAACCACCACTAACCACCTCCTAAAACCCATCCTAGCCCTACACATAATCCCCACAACAACCACCCTTCTCCACCTCTATAAAAACCCTCCTAACCACCACCAAAAACTCATCCTCCCTTAGTGTTAATTCCACCCTAAGCCCACCTATAACCCACGGCCAAGAAGAAGAAGGAGGAAGAAGATTAAGGAGGCTATCCCTTGCCTCCTTGGTGCCTTCTTCCTCTCCATTCTTCTCCTTGTGCCACACCAAGAGGAGGAGCAAGCTCTTATCAAGGAGGATGGCCAGGCATTGGAGGAGAAACTAGGGTGGTGCACACCAACCCTTGGAGGAGACAATTGAGGTGGAGAGCATCCACCTTGGAGGAGCCATTCAAGGAAGGAGAAGAAGGAGACCTTCTTTTCAAGCCAAGGAGCAGCTAGGCTTGGAGCAAGAAGACTCTCTTCTTCACCAGATTTTGCAAGAGGATTTGTGTATTTAGTATTTCTGTATTTTCAATTTCAAATAGCAGCATTCCTCTACATGTTTCTGTAAAACACAATTCCATCAAATCAAATTGCCTTCTTTTAAATTTTTTGTTGCATTTGCTTCTATCATGTTTCTAGCACTTTTTCACTCTCTCTCCCTAATTACTCTAGGCCTCCATGTGCCTAGAGTGAGCTTAAGGAGAGGCTATTCTTGTCACCTTAGGTTTAGGTTATAGGTGTTAGTCTCTTTCCCTCTTTAAAAGTGTGATTTTCTATTATTTCAAAAATCATAAAAATTATATATCCAAAAATACCAAAAAGAAAGTTGAGTTTCATGTTTAAGTAAGAGATTGATTTTTGCAAAAATTTGCCTCCTTGGACGACCCTAGATACCACCACTATCTAGGTTATAAATTTAAAAGTGATTGCAATTTGATGTGTTACAACGATTTAAAACCCTAATTTCAAATCACGCCAATTTTTCTCATTAGCCCTCTCTCTTTCTCTCTATCTCATGCAGTGCTCTATCTCTCTTTGGATCTCACTTATTCCTTTGGTATTTTATCTCATCCCTTTCAACAAATGCCATGAATATTTTAAGGTAATAAACTTCTCATTTAACTTAGAAATATTGTTGGTATATTTGCAAGATTCTTGTGGGTTTGATCTCTTATTTGTAGAAGTTGTAATCCTGCTATTTGTGAACATTACTCCATGCAATAATTTTTATGGCATTTCAAACTTAAATGGGAATTTTATGTGAACCTTTGTGGTGAAAAGATTGGTGAGTTTACTGGCTTAAGCCTCCCTAAGAATACAACATCTTCACTGTGGTTTAATTTGAGATCTATTTTAATCTTTGGATCTAGGGATTTTCCACCACTTTAAACTACAACGTCATAAATTCTCTTTTCATTTCAGCTATAATATTTTTAATAAAAAATCCTTACAACCAAGAGCCATCCAGAGGTACAAAGCTTATATATGAAATATGTTTTTTTTTTTTGAAATAGAGAAAGGACCACTACTGATCATAGTAGAGGTTACATAGTAGACAACCACAGGTTGGCATTACATGTCACATCATTACAAATGTTTTCAATCCAACATCTACCCCCATTAAAGATAACATCATTGTGTTCCCTCCAAGCTGATCATAGAACCACTACCATATGAACCTGTGGTTTGGTAGTAATAAAGAGATCTCTCCATAACTCATCCCATGTTGGAATGGAGGATGAATATAACCTACGCTAAACTTCATTTGTCACCAGACAAGAACTAAATAAGTGCTTGATATCATCTTGTTCATAACCACATAGAGGGCACGCAAAAGTAGGTGTGCCCATAATACACTCCCTCAATGCCCCTATGATTAAGCCATCTCTTCTAGGTAACCATAAGAAAATCTGGAACCTGAGAGGAACCTTCAATCTCCATATTGCTGCACAAATCGACCTATGGACATCATCATCAGCCGTGAACTTGAAAGGTAACCATATAATTTTTTGATAGGCTTTGATTAGAGCATAATCCCCTTCCTTCTATTCTGACCTATTCACGCCATCCCTTGGCTTGAATGCTTCCAAGACCTCCATAAGTCTATTGTACTCCATAGAAGAGCAACTCTCATATGGGTTATTCAACGTGAACGGTCTCCACCTTTCCATACCTTCCTCCTAAAGAGCTGGCACCGTTGCTGTCTTCTCTACTGTTCCATTGTAAGCCCGAGGATAGAGGTCTTCAAAATAGCCCAAACCACTCCAGTTATCCTTCCAAAATCTAAAGCACTAACCATTGCCTAGAATGGGAATAAACCTCTCTTAATGAGACTCCAAAGTTTTGGATATCGACCACCAAAAGGGGAATGGTGTAGATGGATTTATCCTATTGAAGTGTGAATTTAACGCACCAAATGAACCCCGTATCATATCTTGCCACATGCCAGTATCTCCTCTCATAATGATCACTCCCCACTTAAGTAATAAAGAGTCTCTAGTCGGGACTCGGATAGGTTTTGTTAATATGGTGAAATTATCGTTGAAGTGAGTATAGTGGTTAACCTAAATCGAGCCTAACCATCTTTTTACAAAATTTTTAACCTGGCCTACTTAATTTTATCTTGGTCACTTTTTAGGCCCAGAGTTAAACTCAGGGAGGCGGGAATTAGAGGTGAATAAGTTTCTACGCCTTTCCTACAACGAATCTCTTCCGTGCATTTTTTATGTTTTTGGTTCTTTTCTATTTAAGATTTTTTTTTTTTTTGCTGATAATTTTTGTCCATGAGGTGCACCCTCAAAATCAGGTCCTCGGCTTTGAGCCAAATTGTTCTTGGCTTTTGAGACAATTTAGGGTTCCAAAAACTGGGCTTGCTATTCACAAGACCGAATACATACAAGACAAGGATTATCTTTTCTCTTTTACTTTTTTTTTTCTTTTTAATAGCAGGAAACAAAAGAGAAATAAAGGTTGCTTGGAAAGAAATAAATATAGTCTATATATATACAGATATATATAATATCTATATAGGGGTGGGGGTGGAGGTGGAAATGGCGTGTTGCACAGTGTCGAGTTGGTCGACGTCTAGAAAGACGCAACCAACAAGACAAAGTGCCGTGCGGAGTGTAGGATGGATGGGTGGAAGTGTGTGCGGAGGCGCTTTCTCTACGCAGGTATCGGGGAATATCAGCAACTGGTGCAGATATTGCCACGATATAACGCGTGGTGCAGGGATACAGATAGGTGATATGAATGTAAATATATATATACGTGTATATGTAAAAATATATATTTATATATATGTATAGATAGGGTTGTAATTATATAGATGTATAAGTAGTTATGTATATATCTGTATATAGATATGTAAATATATATATGTATATAGATATTTATAAATATGTATTTATAACTAGATATATATGTATATATATATAACTATATATCTATATACATATATACATATATATATATATATATATATATATATATATATACACATATATATATATAGATATAGTATAACTAGATATCTATATATATATATATGCATATAGATATAGTATATCTATATACTATAACTAGATATCTAGATATGGTATATAGTATATAGATATAGTATACTATATGACATAGATATAGTATATAGTATAACTAGATATCTATATACATATATAACTAGATATATATATATATATATATGTATATATGTATATAGATATATAGTTATATATATATACATATATATCTAGTTATAAATACATATTTATAAATATCTATATACATATATATATTTACATATCTATATACAGATATATACATAACTACTTATACATCTATATAATTACAACCCTATCTATACATATATATAAATATATATTTTTACATATACACATATATATATATTTACATTCATATCACCTATCTGTATCCCTACACCACGCGTTATATCGCGGGAATATCTGCACCAGTTGCTGATATGCCCTGATACCCGCGTAGAGAAAGCGCCTTTGCACACACTTCCACCCATCCATCCTACACTCCACGCGGCACTTCATCCTGTTGGTTGCATCTTTCTAGACGTCGACCAACTTGACATCATGCTACATGCCATTTCCACACCTCCACCCCCACCCCTATATAGATATTATATATATATATCTGTATATATAGACTATATTTATTTCTTTCCAAGCAACCTCTATTTCTCTTTTGTTTCCTGCTATTAAAAAGAAAAAAAAATAGTAAAAGAGAAAAGAAAATCCTTGTCTTGCAGGAACTCGGTCCTTTTTTTTTTTTTGAAACAGTGAGGACTGCTATCGTAGATCGATTGCAAATAGCAAGCCCCATTTTTGGAACCCTAAATTGGCTCAAAAGCCAAGAACAATTTGGCTCAAAGCCAAGGACCTGATTTTGAGGGTGTACCTCAAGGACAAAAATTATCAGCAAAAAAAAAATCTTAAATAGAAAAGAACCAAAAACATAATAAATGCACGGAAGAGATTCGTTGTAGGAAAGGCATAGAAACTTATTCACCTCTAATTCCCGCCTCCCTGAGTTCGACCCTGGGCATAAAAGGTGACCAAGATAAAATTAAGTATGCCAGGTTAAAAATTTTGTAAAAAGATGGTTAGGCTCCATTTAAGTTAACCACTATTCTCACTTCAACGATAATTTCACCATATTAACACAACCTATCCGGGTCCCGACCATACTTTTTCTAACGTATAGATATAGATATATATATCTATATGTATATGTATATGTATATAGATATATATATGTATATGTATTTATATCTATAGATATATATGTATATATGATTAAATATATGTATATATATGTGTATAAATATATATATATAAATATATAGATATATATATTTATGTATGTATGTATATATACTTATATATAGTTGTATAGGTTCTAATATGTATAAATATATGTATGTATGTATATATATATATGTATGTATGTATGTATGTATATATACATATATATATATGTATATGTATCTATATATATATATATATAGATACATATACATATATATATACATACATACATACATACATATATATATATATATGTATATATATATATATATATATATATATATATATATATATATATATATATATATATGTATAATATATATATATAGATATACATATATATATATATATACATATATATATATATATATCTACATACATACATACATATATATATGTATGTATGTATATGTATATATATATATATGTATATGTATCTATATATATATTTATATATGTATGTATGTATGTATATATATATATATATATGTATATGTATGTATGTATATATATATATATGTATATATATATATATGCATGTACAAATGAGTGTGTGTGTGTACACGTGAGTGTGTACAAGTGTGGTGTGTGTATGTGTGTGTCTGCTGGAGAGTGAGGGAGTGGCTATGAGAGAGGGGTGCGCGTTTAAGGCGCCTGGTGGAGGCAGCCGACGTCTGGACACCAAGGCACAGGCACATGCACGAGCAGGCGTAGGCACGCAAGGGTGCGCGCATGCACTAGAGGCTACAGTCGTGAGGGAGAGCGCAACGCAGCACGCTGCGTAGTGCAACGCACTGCGCTGCGGGCTGGAGTGGACAAGGATGAAGACGCGGACGCGAGTGTGGGTAGGTGTGGGCACTAGAGAGGAAGCGGTTGCAGACGCAGGGGCTGGCGCTGGAGCGGGCACGGGCCCTGACGTGGGGATGGGCTGGAGGTGGTTGCGGCGCGGAGAGGGAGCGCGCGGTGACCAGATAAATGAGAAACTTTCCGGTCACTGCACTGTAGCTACAGTGTCGCACAGAAATGCGTGAACAGTAGCTACAGTGCCGGCGCGGCTCGGACAATCGGTTGCGGGCGATTCTGCGTGCGCAGGCGCGATGGAGCGAGCCTGCGTGCGTGGAAGGAGCTTGCGCTGGCAGCAGGCTTACGCGCAGGGGCTTGCACGCGGGCTGGAGGCTGCTTCTGCCGTGCTGCTACTGCTGACCTCCAGAGCTTGGAGCTGTGGCAATGGCGTGAAGGTGCCGAGCAGTGAAACAGAGAGTGGAATCCACCACGCCCACCTGCTCTTGGATGAGCTAGGCGGTGGTGGGACTCATAGTGGTGGTCGTGGGACCACTGTGAGCCTGCTCCTGCTCGCAACGTCTCTCTTCAGTGGGAAGAGGTGCTACATATGGAGGGGAGAGGGGAGGAGAACGGCCTGGAGAAGGTGTCTGTGGGTGTGTGTTGGACCAGGCTCCCCTTGCAAGGAAGTGGCCAGTGCTTTTTAAAGGAGATGGAGGCAAGCACAGCCATGCCCTGGGTATGCATGACCGGCCATGCAGCTGGCAGGGCATGCATTGGCAGAGAATGGCGCGAAGAAGAAGCAGTCCATGCCCTGAGCCGCGCGGAGAAGATGTTCAAAGCAAAAATTAAAAAAAATGAAGATGGTGAAATTGTGAGGCAGCACTTGAAAAAGATGTTAATTGCCTAGCCAGTTATTCACTCTCCTCCCCTCTCAAATAAATGCATGCAAGTATCTTTTTTTACAAATGCAACTGTGGATACCTAATATGCAATGGCAATGCTAGGAAATAACACAAGATGACATTTTTATTGGTGTATTTTTATTGTGCAATCAGTCTCCAATATCTGAAATATGTATTTGAACTCACAAAGAATGTCTTTGTCATCTTGCTTGAATAGAAATTATTTCTATTTTCCAAAAATGTTTGGAATTGACATGTTTATATGATGAATGACTTATTGTAAGTTTTGTCATTGAATGCTTGAATAATGCAAAATATATTCAGATACTTGGATTTCTTTAATGATATGATCATTAAAAAGAATTATGAACATGTGTAAAGCAAGTACTCCACCTTTATAAGATGACTGATGTCTAGACATGAGCATCTATGAGTGAGATTAAAATGAAAAGTTGAGAATAGTCTCTTCTAACCCAATAATCAAGAACTCTAAGACAATTAATATTCAATATTTTTATGAAAAAGCAATATGACCGAGTTATATCTCAAAGATGACACGTAGAGATGTATGCATCATGGAAAGGATTTAGTGGATGGGAACATTTTCAAATGATCATTCTAAATAAGATAATATTTAAATGTGGAAAGGTCAAAGATCTTTTGGAAATTTCGATAACTTCCCACTTGTTGGTTATGGAGTTAATGAATACCATTAACCATGAACCCATGATATGAGATTTGATCTAACTCAAATAGTAGATCTTAGTTAGAAAAATCAAAAGGAGAATTTTTACGAGTAAAGAAATTATTTCGAACTCATTCCTCTTGTACACCTCAACATAGTCTTGCCTTTTCTGAGACAAAATTGAACTTAAGGGAAGTGCAAAAGATGATGAGTGTTGGATTCCCTAAATCCAATGAAGATTTGCATTAAAGAATGCATATCTCATATGGATTCAAATCATAATCTCTTATTCACATATGATATAGACAAGGATCTAGATATTTGGATTTCATATTAATTATCGATGTCCAAATTCAAATTAGTTGGACTTTAGGACAATCCTTGGAGATTACAAGCATGATAATGGTTATCAACCTTGTGATGTGGATTAGTCAAGCATCTTGATTTGTGAAATGCTAGATTCCTGAAGAAAGAATGCATAATCCAATCAAAGGATAGATTCTTGGAGAGTTACTTGAACTCAACATGACAAGGCCACTAAGATTGAATCAACTTAGCTAATGTATGATGTGAAAAATACATGATTGATAAAGATATGAATTAAGTCATTGTAATGTGAATAAATCTATCCACTTTTAAATTTGTAAAACCTAGATAGGATGAGTATCTAGGGTCATCCAAGGTGGCTAATTTGTTAATTATCAAGATATTCTCTCTCTCGATCGCTCAAATCTTCTTTTTGTCTTTTCGGGTTTTGTAATTTTTGGGGTTTTCAAAAACTCAGGCAACAGAATGTGAAATACGCCTAAGTAATATAAAGAAAGTCCTACCTCTCTAAGCTCAACCTAGGCAAGTGCACCTAGGATAATTAGAAGCGTGGGGTATGCAACAAAAATCACTAAAATCTAAGAAGTAAAGAGGGAAAACAATTGAAAGGCAATTAATTTTTGTATTGCTAAATAAGGATGATAATGTTACAAATGGTGGGCTCACTTGTGTGGAAGATTCCTACACAAGTAACCTTCAAATGTAGAAGAATGCTTGTTACAAAATAGCTAATACAAAAAAAAGTATAAAGACATAGAAATCCTCCAAATGATGCCTAAGATGGTCCTCACTCCAAGTGTGGCTCCTCCCTCACTTGAAGAGGATTCTCCATTTCTTCTCTCCTTAGATGAAATGCTCCAAGATGCTCCAAGGCTGGTGGACGTCCACCTTCCTCCTCTCTCCTTGCCTGGTCATCTTCCAAAGTATTGCTCCTTGGCTTGGTTCCAAGGGAGAAGAAGAATGAAGTGTAGAGACTAGAAGAGCATGGTGAAGCCCATCTAGTATGCATGCCCACTCTTCTTCTTCTTCCTTGGACTTGAATGTAAAATTTTTGCTGGAGATAATGTGTAGCCAAGGATGTCCTAATATAGTGGTATGGAGGGTGTATTTATAGGATAAGGGTGTTGGTGGTTAGCGCCAACCTTGGTGGTGGTAGGGTTAAGTGGCATAGGAGGTGATGGAGGGCTAGGATGTAATCTTATGGTGGTGGTTGTTTGGCTCCATGTAAGGAGGCATAACGGGGTAGGGTTAGGTGAGTTTTTGCGCCAAGTATAGGTTCTAGAAGTTGGTGCCAAAATGGATGGATGGGATTAGGTTTTAGGGATGGACGAAGAGTAGATATGTAGGGGAGAGTTGGCACCATGTTTAGGTGGAGGTTATAGGTATTTTTGGCACCAACTATGGGGTAGTTAAGTTGGTGGTTTTGGGTTAACGGGATGGCTAAGTTGGCACCAAAATGGAGGGGTGTGAAGGGGGGGTGGATATGGTCCTATTGTTGCCAAAAAGGAGGTGGGATTGGTGGTGCTTAGCTAAGGTTTTGTGGAGCTAGGTGGCCGGCCACTTGAAGTGGAGAGAAGGTAGAGCAAGAGCTAGCTAAGCTAGTACCTAGCAAGAGTTAGGATTAGGTAGGAGGAGCTAACTTGAGTTGGAATGTGCCTTCATGGACCTGAGAGAAGTTAATGAAGAGGTGCTTGTGAATTTAACAACTAGCTTAGCTAGCTAGTTCTTTGCTAGTAGCTAAGGTGAGTAGGGGTTCAGTTAAAAGGAGTTGACTTCAGCTTGTCTAGAGCTGAGGTGAGCTAGGGCTAAGCTTCTTGAAGACTCCTTAGCTAGCTTAGCTAGCTAGTTCTCAACTAGTAACTAAGCTTGAAGGAGTTGAGCTGAACTAAGCTTCTTAAGCCAGAGATAAGCTGGCCTGAGCTGGAGTGCAGCGAATTGATGACTTTTCAACTAGCTTAGCTAGCTTGTCCAAGACTAATAGCTAAGCTCCATGGAATTGAGCTTCCATGAGATGGAGGGAGATGAAGATGAGCTGGAATCTAGTTGAGATGAGCTGGAATGTGCTAGGATCCAGCTAGATAAGACTTCTATCTTCTTCTCATTATCTTTCTGCCTTTCACAATGTCAGAGTTTATCTAATTTCTACTGTATCTTCATCCCTGACAAATAATACAAGTGTATAAATGCATAAAAAGAAGAAAAAATTTAACAATGCATGCCTAGAACCTAACCATGCATGAATGGCTAAGTGCAACCTAATACCCTAATGTGAA
Organism: Thalassia testudinum; assembly: GCA_037157565.1. Taxonomy (NCBI): domain Eukaryota; kingdom Viridiplantae; phylum Streptophyta; class Magnoliopsida; order Alismatales; family Hydrocharitaceae; genus Thalassia; species Thalassia testudinum. Next base: position 51,823,001 of record JAZHRO010000025.1, on the reverse strand, counting down.
TACGAAAGCCCTAGGAACTAAGTGTAATATTAACCTAAGAATGATGATAAACTGGTGTTTGTCACACTCCCATGCTTAGCACTTTACTAGTCCCTTAGCTAAATTGTTTCATAGAACAGTAGTAGGAAAAGTACTTGTTTTTTTTTGTTTTTGAGAACATTTTTACGAGAACTTGGTTGTTTTGAAAAATAAGGAAGGTACAAGATTTGTGTTGTCAACGTTTTGTGCGGGTTTAAAGTATATCACGTTGTAGTACAACCGACAAAACGTTTAAACAAATATAAAGAATTTTATTACTCGAAAATCAGAGTATCCGAGGTCGAACACAGGGAGCAAATGGAATTTACTACTAGTCAAAATGTAATTGAACACTCTAATTTACTCAAAATATCAATTCAATTATGAATGTATGCGATTAAAAGTAGTTAGGACAAAAAGAAATGAAATTGGATGTCTGATCTTGTGATCAGACGTCTTAAAAGTAGGTTCCCTTTTCTTCTTGATTATTCTTCTTCCTCTGCAGTCTCTCTGTTTCTTCTTTTTCTGCTGTTGTGTTTGCTTTCTTTTCTTCTCTTTTTTCTTCTCCTGCGAAGGCTTCTTTCTTTCTTCTTCTTCTCTGCCTTGTTTCTTCTCTGTCTTGCTCCTTCTTCTTCTCCTGCGAAGGCTTCTTTCTTTCTTCTTTGGTCTTCTCTGTTCTTCCTGCCTTTCCTTCTCACGACCAAATCTTTCTTCCTCAACGTTCAGCCTGTGCCTACACAGAGCAAAACCTACCCTTTCTCCCTCTACCCACGCGTCTCTCTCTCTCAAGCAATTCACTCAGGGACGCTCTCCCAGAGCCACAGCCATAATCGGGTCGGATCGTACCCGGGACCAGGCGCACCTGCAGGTGGTCTGATGCGCGAGGAGTGCGTAGGTTTAGGTCGGGTCGGATCCGCCAGATCCGCGTGGTCAAGCCGTGGACGAGGCGGGTGTGGGGTCAGTGAGGGACCTCACCCCTGTGCTTACGGAGGCAGTGAGAGTAAAACACAAATTCAATTTATGGTATGCCCACACCTCGCGATTCCACGATGTGGGACTAAAGGTTCCGCCCTGCCTTTGCACACGCCCGCAGACCTGCGTGCAAACGCCACAGCTGCTAGCTCTGCTGGCGCTCCTTACTGGACTCACTCACCTCACGACACTCGCGCGAGTATGCAACACCTGTAGCCTAGGAGACCGGGTGCCTGGAGCTTCGTTGGAGCTTCATTAGAGGTCGTCCATGGCAGCAGGAGCTCAAACACTGTCATGCACAAAATGAGCCTCTCGGCCCAATCAGATCAGCTAGAGACCTTCACCGTGGCACGGCGAAGGCGGTGGACGATGCTGCAGGCCGTAGGTCGGCCTAGGCGTGCGTGCCTAGGTCAACCTGTGACCAGAGATGGTGGGTTGTTCGGGGGTGATTATGGAGGTCTGGAGTGGCAGTTGTGGGGTGGAGCGAGTTCCTGGTGGTGAGGTGGAGCTCTCGAGGTGGTTGGCGAGCCGTGTGGGGGGCTGGAATGGTGGAAGCGGCTCGCCAGAGGTCAGTCGGTGATGTGGAAGATGAGGGTGGTCAGCGTCGGTCGAGGGGTAATCAGATGAGATAACAGGGGGAAAAGAGAGAGGAGAGGATGGAGAGGAGTTCTAACCTAATTGTAAGGACGAAAGGGGACGGAAGGCGGACAGCAGTACCTGCTGTCGCCGGAGAAGATGATGCCCAGTGGGGGAGAACGACGGTGACGACGGGGCTGAGGCGGCGTGCGCGGGTACTGCGCGACGCGGAGGGAAGTCAGGAAGCTAACTCTGCCACTGGTTTTGTGGTAGAGCGAAGAGGGAGGGGAGGGGGGCTCGCCGGAGCTTGCTGGGACTTTTGGCTAGGCAGGAGGAGACGAATCGGGGGTGGACACTCGGCCAAATCAAGCTCGCCTTCTGTGGCAGGGTCTGGGGGGTGTTTTATAGGTGCTGGCCTCTCCTGTCAGCGCGTGGAGAGCGCGCAATTAGGTCTGCCGGCTCACCGGAGTTGGAAGGAAGGTGGATACCCAAATCTCTCGTGCATTCGCACGAGAGATTGGGTTCACACCAGCGATTGTAATTGGCTTTATAAGGAAGGGAATTCCTCAGAGAATCCCCCTTCCATTTCTGGGAGGGAATCTCTGAGGGATTAGAGAGCAATCCCTCTCTGAACCTCGCCGGAGCTCGGTTTTGCCCTAACAATGGCGGCAGGACCGGATTGCAAAGGGGGCGAAGAACCTGGGGGGCTCTTTGCAAGGATATTCAAAAGATAGGGACCTATTTGTGATTTGGGTGTACTAAACTGCAAAGTAGGTCAAGATGACCACCCTTAGGTCCAAATTTTGGTATAAACCTAATTTGGACCTAAGGAATCCAATGGCGAAGTTGGATTTCAGGTTTTACCTCGTTTGACTGGACATTTTGCGTAAAAACCCAAATTAGGTTAATTGAGGAGCTAGGACCCTAATCTAGGTCAGACTAGGTTCCAAAGGCTAAAGTAAGTGTTCTAAACCCTAGAGGATGTTTTTCCATGATTTTTAGATGGTTTACTCAATTTTTATCCTGACCGAAACCTTGTTAATTAAAGCGGGTCTGTTTTAGGGTTACCAGGTGTCATTTAATTCCTAGATTGCACATGAACCCATTTCTGATTGATTCAACCCTCTTTTTATCTCATTTATACCATTTGACCTATGTTTTGCCTCTGAGAAATCCCGTTTATGTACTGCAATGGTAAAATTTCAGTTTTAACCTTTATTTCATGTTTTCTTCTCAGAGCACTTGTTCCTTCAGTTAGGCCTTCTTCTAGGTTATGTAGGAGCTTTTATCTTCTTTATTGGGTCAAAATGAGCTAGTTATGGCTCATGATGAGGCTCTCACAATTTTTTTAAGATTAAACATCGAGATTACTCCTTAGATCCAAGGGTTAACATAAAATAGGATCTGCATATCTTACAAATAATTCAACTGTTACGAATAGGCATTAGGCATCGTTCAAGACATCTGGGAAGTGGCCCAGACATCTGGAAGCCTTCCCAAATGTCTGATATTAAATTTTTTCGGCATACGGGTTCGTGTCTGCACGTGTGCACGTGCAGACTGAACCTGCCGCCTTCGTTCTTCTCTTTTCTCTCCCTCCTTGCAGACGATGCAGCCTTCCTCTCTCTCTCTCCCCGTGCTTCCTTCAAATAGCACCTCCCTCTCCCTCACCCTCACTCCACCGCCTTCTTCTTCTCCTTCTCCCTGCCAGCGAGAGCGCGAGCGAGCGAGAGCGGCAGCAGCGGCTGCTGCGAGCGTGCGGGAAGGAGGGGTTGTTGCGAAAGGAAGTAGAAGCTCGACCACGAGGGTACGAGCTTGCCAGGGCAGCTAGAGCCGGCCGACGAGAGAGCAGCGAGCGTGGGGTGTCACAGAGGAGCTGCTGCAGCTCGGGTAGCAGGCGGACGCGGCACGGCACGGCCGTGCGCTACGGGCGGAGAGCGAGAAGGGTTCTAATTCTGGGAAAATTTCCCAGAATCAGATGTCTGGACTTACGTCCAGACGACACAGAAGACGTCTGGAGGAAGGTCCAGACGTCTGACAGGTACAATATTTTCTATCTTCTCCTTTTTATGCGTGTATAGCCATGCAGTCGTCTGCAGCATTCCTCTGCACCTCTTTGATGAGAGCGGGTGTGTGTGTGTGCAGGAGTTGTTCGGGAGGGCACGAGGGCTCGCCATCCCACACAGATCAGACGTCTGGGCACAGTACCAGACGATGGAGAAGACCTCTAGACGTCCGGGGGGACAATCGAAAGTCTGGAAACTAAGTCCAGATGATCCAGCAGGCTTCTGGACGTCTGAAGGACTACGCAGACCAAGGTATGGCATGATCAACCTTTTAAGACATTTGGAAGAAGTTCCAGATGTCTGATTTTGGGCAGACTCGTCGTTTTTGACCCGTTTAGGGTCCGTTCGGAGTCTGTTTTCCGCGTTTCAAGTTTCATTCTTCCTAGATTTATTTCCTCCACCTGTTTACAGTAATTGTATACTATTCTGAGTAACTCCTTGTGTTGATCCTTGTGTTAGGACCCCATTCCGTTGCAGCTCTTGGGGTTACGGACGCGCGCAGGATTGCCGATCACGCCCCAATTACTCCCGATTTTGCGGGTAGAGTGGCTTCCCTTAGTTAATTACAAACATTAATGCATATCTGAATTAAATGATAGATCCTAGGGTATGGCATGAATCCTAGGACCTGAAAACTAGACTGAATGGTAGATCTTAGGGCGTGGCATGAATCCTAGGAACATAGAACATGGAAACAAATGTCTTGAATGCCTGAATTGCAGTCTTGTATAAGTGGATAAAATAATGACAATTGCCTGAAATTGGATAACAGCTGCCTGTGGAATGTAGAGTACTATTACTAGTAACTGTTGCATGTAATTTCTGTTGGTTGAAACTAAATACGAGCTGCTTGTATACAAATTGGAAAGAAAAAGAAGTTGAATGTTGGAACACATATTATATGCGAATCAACCTGAAATGATGAAACCTAGTATGGCTTGGCCTGAGAAACATAAGCATGAACCCTACGGGGAATTAGGAGTAGAGCTCCTGGAAGTAAATGGGATGGAGCTGGAAAAGTGAATGGGAAAGTTTGTTGCCCCTTGGGTACGTAGTACCAGGGAAAGCACCTGTTACCTCTTAGTGCAAAGGAGAGCCAGCTACCCTAGGGACCCGGGGTTAGGTATGGCCACTTTGTACCGACTCTTAGCCCTCGTGTACATCCTACCGGGGAGAGCTACTAGTGTAGGGAGAGCACTAGCTACCCCACGGGCCCCGGGGTTCTGCTAGCCTTCCTACACCGACTTGTTAGGCTCACTTGGCAAACCAGGGTAGTCAAGCGAGGGTGCGCAGACTGTGGAGGGGTAAAACCCCTGTTTGGTTATTGTGGAGGGGCTGGACCTCTGTTACTGAGAGGGCTCTGCCCTATACTGGTTTCGTGTTGTGCTTTGGGTGCACCCGTTAACGGAAATGACTGACCGCATGCCAGTGCGGGGTAGCTACCCGTGCATTTATGGCGCGTGCCGTAGTCACCGTTACGTCTGTCAGCGACCTTGGGGTGGTTGACTGAGGGTAGGACCACCACGGGGGACTCTCCCAGCCAGGAGAGCACCACGTGTCACTTCTACTTTTTGGAAAAGACTACAATCAAGATCGTTCCCACGAGGAACATTCAAGATCAAGAGAAGGATCTGAGAAATAAATAAATAGTGAATAAATGGAAAAATAAAAAGGAAATAAATTAAAAATATAACAGCTACTATCCACCTTACTACTTCTTAGCTTTGAGTTTTCACTCTACTCAACGTTTCGCTGACGTGTCACCTTTGTTACCTTTTTAGGACCAGGTGTTGAGCAACCAGAGTCGGCAGCTGCAGAGGACGCTGGGCCTAGTAGAGCCCAGTAGTGTTACTTGTAGTACCCACTATACTTTTTGCTATTGTAGTGAGTAGTTTTTGTTACCCCCTGTACTCTCTTTATTGTAAACTTCATGTTTATGTATATGTTTATTTCTCTACTGTTGTGGTGGTGTATACTGTAGTATTTCTTTTCTCTACTGCTGTATTTTGTTACTGCTAGTTATATACATGTTGAATGTGGTTTATTTTACTGCTCTTTTGGTTACTTTCTCGTTGGATGACTCGATCTTGGGATCAGTCGAGTCGGTCCGATTCTCATGTCTCGTAGGGATTCGAGAATCAGGTTGTTACAAGATGATATCAAAGCAAGGTCATCCCGAGAAGTGAACCAACTGACTGGAAAATAACCAATTCACGTGTCTTCAACTAGAGTAGCCACCACAACGTTCTTTTGACATGAGCTCTTAGACTTCTTCGTTAGATATCGTTTCATATTAACGTGTTTCCGTTTTGCTTTCACATCTCCATTGCAGGAGATGCCTCGTCGTGGAGCTAGGAGGGTGGGCTGCAGGCGTGGCCGAGGTCGAGGTCCGAGGGATAGATGTGTCGAGCTTGGAGTACATGCTACCCCTCCTCTTCTCCTGAACATACCATCTCCAGACCTCGTCCATCTGATCCGTGAGGTGGTTCGAGAAGAATTTCAGCTTCTACCCACTTCGCTACCCCCTCATCTCTCTTCCAAGGGTACGACAGGGGAGTTTATCGTCAAACGAGATTTCCGCCGTCACACTAGGCAGGTTAGGAGAGCTCAATGGAGGCACGTGGAGCCCGCAGGAGTGCCATCATGTTTTGCAAGGCCATCAGTGACCTTTGGAGGCCCTCAACAGGGGCCAGCTGCAAGCACCGGACCCCCGCCCAGCCACCAGCAGGGACCCATCGAGAGGAGGCATTGAGTTCCTCTCTGCTACTAGTGTGGCCAGCCGGGCCATTTCAGGAGGGACTGGCCGTCTAGGGCTAGGGCACAGCAGACGCTCACCGCTTCGAGCACTAAGGGCCAATCAGGTGGTCATGGGTTCGAGGTACCTGAGGGAGGACAGCCGCCACGAGGAGGATATTGGCCCGTTGTCACTAGTCTGCCCCGGGCCTACCTGTTTTGTCCACCCCCAGTACCGAGGAGTGTCGTGACGTCGTGAGCCATGGAGACATCATAGCTTCAATCCATACGGTGACAGGTATGGTTACATGGTTTGGTTTTTTTTTTTCTGGAGTATGTAATTCCTGCATTCTAGTACGATGTACCATCTTGCCACATGAGTTGTTGCTACTATGGAGTCTGATAGCACTCCATTAGGGGATTAGCGGTAATTAGAAATCTAGGTGGTCAGATGTTTGTAGCTAAGGAGGTATACACGGGTTGCGAGGTCAATATTGGGGAACATAGCCTTCCCGCTGACCTGATTATGTTACAAATGGAGGACTTTGGCGTAATTCTGGGGATGGACTGGCTATCCACTTACCACGCCTTGGTGGACTGTTTTGAGAGGAAGATCGTCTTCTCCATACTGAAGTTGCCTTCTTTTGAGTTCCACGGTCAGCCAGTGGATGGAGGCTTCAGGTGCATTTCTGCACTTCGGGTGGCGAGACTTTTGAGCCAGGGGTGTGAGGGCTTCCTAGCTTGTGTGGTGGCAGAGCCCAGGCCTGTGGCAGACTTCCAGAGTATCCCGGTGGTCAGAGAGTACCCCGACGTGTTCCCAGATGAGTTTCCAGGACTACTGCCCGAGCGTGAGATCGAGTTTGAGATCTCACTAGTACCAGGGACCAGTCCCATCTCCACCGCACCAAACAGGATGGCACCACTTGAGCTGCGAGAGCTCAAGTCTCAATTGCAGGATCTTTTGGAGAAGGGCTTTGTGAGGCCCAGTGCGTCTCCCTGGGGAGCCCCGGTACTGTTTGTAAAGAAGAAGGATGGTACCCTACGCCTTTGTGTGGACTACCGACAGCTGAATAGGGTCACCATCAAGAATAGATATCTGCTGCCGAGGATCGATGACTTGTTTGCCAGCTACGAGGTGCCACGGTATCCTCCAAGATCGACTTGAGGTTTGGATACCACCAGTTGAGGATCAAGGAGGCAGACGTCTCCAAGACAGCTTTCCGCACCCGGTACGGACATTGCGAGTTTCTGGTCATGCCGTTTGGGCTGACCAATGCCCCCGCTGACTTCATGGACTTGATGAACCGGGTGTTTAGACCGTACTTGGACCAGTTGTGGTGGTATTCATTGATGATGTGCTCATCTATTCTCGAGATCAGACGCAGCACAGACAGCACTTGTGGATGGTTCTGGACACACTGAGATGACGTAGGCTGTACGCCAAATACAGCAAGTGCGAGTTCTGGTTGAGGGAGGTGACCTTCTTAGGTCATGTGATCTCTGGAGATGGCTTGGCAGTGGACCCAGCCAAGGTCGAGGCAGTGCTCAGGTGGGAGAAACCGCGTACGATTACTGAGATTCGCAGTTTCTTAGGACTAGCAGGCTACTACAGGTGGTTTATCAGGGGCTTTTCACAGATTGCAAATCCTATGACACAGTTGACTCAGAAGGACGTGCCCTTCACTTGGACAGACGCCTGTGAGGCGTGTTTTCAGGTGCTGAAGGAGAGGCTGACTTCGGCTCCCATGCTCACCATCCGTGACAGTAGTGGCGGGTTCGTTGTGTGCACGGATGCCTCCTTGCAGGGGTTAGGGGGTGTGCTCATGCAGAGGGGTCACGTTGTCGCTTACGCTTCGCGGCAACTAAAGCCCCATGAGCATAGCTACCCTACCCATGACTTGGAGCTGGCAGCTGTTGTCTTCGTGATGAAGACCTGAAGGCACTACTTGTACGGTGAGACCTTCGAGACTTTCACAGATCACAAGAGCCTCAGATACCTATTTGATCAGAAGGAGCTCAACATGAGACAGAGACGTTGGTTGGAGCTCCTGAAGGACTATGACTACAGCATTTCCTACCACCAGGGAAAGGCCAACGTGGTGGCTGACACCTTGAGCCTGAAGGCGCCCACACACTTGGCCAGTTTACAGGTGTAGAGTTGGAGCCTTTTTGGAGGAGATGGGCAGTTGGCGACCCCTAGAGTTACGGGGGCACTGTGGGGTAGTGACTGTGACCCAACAGAGTACTGTCAGGAGACCCGGGGGACTTTTCTTTCACAGACCAGGTGCTGCACCTGAGGGGACATTTGTGCGTCCCCAGAGACGAGGAGCCATTGGGAGAGCTCCTGACTGAGGCACACAGTTCCAGATCCATCATACATCCCGGAAACATGAAGATGTATCATGACTTGAGACACGACTTTTGGTGGAGGGGGATGAAGCGGGATGTGGGTGAATTCGTGCAGTAGTGCTTAGTGTGCCAGTAGGTGAAAGTCGAGCATCAGAGGCCTGCAGGGCCACTACAGCCACTTCCAGTGCCAGAGTGGAAGTGGGAGAGCATCACCATGGGCTTGGTGGTGGGATTACCTGTTACCCAGCGAGGACACAACGCAGTCTGGGTAATCGTTGATAGGTTGACGAAGATGGCGCATTTCTTATCGATCCAAGTCACCTTGGGACCAGTACAGTTGGCAGAGAGGTATATCCGCGACGTGGTACGTCTACACGGGGTTCCGCAGGAGATCGTATCCGACCGGGATACCCGCTTTACGTCCCAGTTTTGGGATGAGTTTTAGCAGGTCCTGGGGACGCGGTTGAGGTTCAGTATAGCTTACCACCCCAGACTGACGGATAGTCTGAGCGCACGATACAAACACATGAGGACCTTTTGCGTGCCTGTGTACTGGACTGAAGGGGCTCTTGGGAGGAGCACTTGCCCCTGGCGGAGTTCGCATATAATAACAGTTATCACTCGAGCATCGGCATGGCACCCTACGAGGCTCTGTATGGACGAAGATGTACGGCACCCTTGAGTTGGGTTGAGGTTGGGGACCACGTCTTCCTTCGTGTTTCGCCCATGAAGGGCCTACAGCGGTTTGGGGTGAGAGGGAAGCTCGCGCCGAGGTTCGTGGGGCCCTTTGAGGTCCTGGAGTGGGTTGGACCCGTTGCTTACAGGCTTGCCTTCCCTCCTCAGCTTTCTGGTGTGCACGACGTGTTCCACATGTCCAACCTCAGGAAGTATGTCGCCGATCCCAGTCATGTCCTGAGCCACGAGAGCATCGAGGTGGGCGACGACCTGACCTACCCTGAGCGGCCAGTGCAGATTCTTGACAGAGCCGTCCGTAGTCTGAGACGAAAGCAAGTACCCCTGGTGAAGGTCTTGTGGAGAAGCCAGCGGTACGAGGAGGCTACCTGGGAGCCTGAGGCGGCGATGCGGGAGCGGTACCCAGAGCTTTTCGCAGGTACATCTTTTCAAAGTGGCTTCGGTCCTCTTTGAGTTTGTTATGCATATATTATTCTTTCCCGTACGCTAGTTAGCGTATGTTTCAGGGACGAAACTTCCTTTGAGTTTGCTATATTGTTACGAACAGGCATCAGGCGTCGTTTAAGACGTCTGGGAAGTGGCCCAGATGTCTGGAAGCCTTCCCAGATGTCTGGTATTAAATTTTTTCGACGTACGGGTTCGCGTCTGCGCGCGTGCGCGTGCAGATTGAACCCGCCGCCTTCGTTCTTCTCTTTTCTCTCCCTCCCTGTAGATGACGCAGCCTTCAAATAGCACCTCCCTCTCCCTCACCCTTACTCCACCGCCTTCTTCTTCTCCTTCTCCCTGCCAGCGTGAGCGGCAGCAGCGGCTGCTGCAAGCGTGCGGGAAGGAGGGGTTGTTGCGAGAGGAAGTAGAAGCTCGACCGCGAGGGTACGAGCTTGCCGGGGCAGCTAGAGTCGGCCGGCGGGAGAGCAGCAAGCGTGGGGTGTCGCGGAGGAGCTGCTACAGCTCGGGCAGTAGGCGGACGCGGCACGGTCGTGCGCTGCGGGCGGAGTGCGAGAAGGGTTCTGATTCTGGGAAAATTTCCCAGAATCAGACATCTGGACTTACGTCCAGACGACGCAGAAGACGTCTGGAGGAAGGTCCAAATGTCTGACAGGTATAATATTTTCTATCTTCTCCTTTTTACGTGTGTACGGCCATGCAACCATCCGCCGCGTTCTTCTGCACCTCTTTAATGAGAGCGGGTGTGTGTGTGTGCAGGAGTTGTTCAGTAGGGCGCGAGGGCTCTCCATCCCACACAGATCAGACGTCTGGGCATAGTACCAGACGACGGACAGGACCTCCAGACGTCCGGGGTGACAATCGGATGTCTGGAAACTAAGTCCAGACGATCCAGCAGGCTTCTGGACGTCTGAAGGACTGTGCAAACCAAGGTATGGCATGATCGACCTTTTAAGATGTCTGGAAGAAGTTCCACACGTCTGATTTTGGGCAGACTCGTCGTTTTTGACCCGTTTAGGGTCCGTTCGGAGTCCACCACGTTTCAAGTTCCATTCTTCCCAGATTTGTTTCCTCTACCTGTTTATAGTAAATGTATACTATTCTGAGTAACTCCTTGTGTTGATCCTTGTGTTAGGACCCCATTCCGTTGCAGCTCTGGGGGGTTGCAGAGGAGCACGAGATTGCCGATCACACCCCCATTACTCTCGATTTTGCTGGTAGAGTGGCTTCCCTTAGTTAATTACAGACATTAATGCATATCTGAATTAAATGATAGATCATAGGATATGGCATGAATCCTAGGACCTGAAAACTAGACTGAATGGTAGATCTTAGGGCGTGGCATGAATCCTAGGAACATAGAACATGGAAACAAATGTCTTGAATGCTTGAATTGCAGTCTTGTATAAATGGATAAAATAATGACAATTGCCTGAAATTGGATAACAGCTGCCTATGGAATGTAGAGTACTATTACTAGTAACTGTTGCATGTAATTTCTGTTGGTTGAAACTAAATACGAGCTGCTTGTATACAAATTGGAAAGAAAAAGAAGTTGAATGTTGGAACACGTATTATATGCGAATCAACCTGAAATGATGAAACCTAGTATGGCTTGTCCTAAGAAACATGAGCATGAACCCTACGGGGAATTAGGAGTAGAGCTCCTGGAAATAAATGGGATGGAGCTGGAAAAGTGAATGGGAAAGTTTGTTGTCCCTTGGGTACGTAGTACCAGGGAAAGCACCTGTTACCTCTTAGTGCAAAGGAGAGCCAGCTACCCTAGGGACCCGGGGTTAGGTCTGGCCACTTTGTATCGACTCTTGGCCCTCGTGTACACCGTACCAGGGAGAGCTACTAGTGTTGGGAGAGCACTAGCTACCCCACAGGCCCCGGGGTTCTGCTAGCCTTCCTACACCGACTTGTTAGGCCCACTGGGCAAACCAGGGTAGTCAAGCGAGGGTGCGCGGATTGTGGAGGGGTAAGACCCCTGTTTGGTTACTGTGGAGGGGCTGGACCCCTGTTACTGAGAGGGCTCTGCCCTATACTGGTTCCGTGTTGTGCTTTGGGTGCACCCGTTAACGGAAATGACTGACCGCATGCCAGTGCGGGGTAGCTACCCGTGCATTTATGGCGCGTGCCGTAGTCACCGTTACGTCTGTCAGCGACCTTGGGGTGGTTGACTGAGGGTAGGACCACCACGGGGGACTCTCCCAGCCAGGAGATCACCACGTGTCACTTCTACTTTTTGGAAAAGATTACAATCAAGATCGTTCCCACGAGGAACATTCAAGATCAAGAGAAGGATCTGAGAAATAAATAAATAGTGAATAAATGGAAAAATAAAAAGGAAAGAAATTAAAAATATAACAGCTACTATCCACCTTACTACTTCTTAGCTTTGAGTTTCCACTCTACTCAACGTTTCGCTGACGTGTCACCTTTGTTACCTTTTTAGGACCAGGTGTTGAGCAGCCAGAGTCGACAGCTGCAGAGGACGCTGGGCCTAGTAGAGCCCAGTAGTGTTACTTGTAGTACCCACTATACTTTTTGTTGTTGTAGTGAGTAGTTTCTGTTACCCCCTGTACTCTCTTTGTTGTAAACTTCATGTTTATGTATATGTTTATTTCTCTACTGTTGTGGTGGTGTATACTGTAGTATTTCTTTTCTCTACTGCTGTATTTTGTTACTGCTAGTTATATACATGTTGAATGTGGTTTATTTTACTACTCTTTTGGTTACTTTCTCGTTAGACGACTAGGTCTTGGGATCAGTCGAGTCGGTCCGATTCTCGTGTCTCGTAGGGATTCGGGAATCGGGTCGTTACATCAACTAATTTCCCCCTTCTGATTCTAGTTATCTCGTCAACTATTTTCGCAGCTAGAACCTCCTTAACTAAAGAAATTGATCCAGAGTTTGCATGACAATGAAAATTCAAGTGTTGATGCTTTGTGATTGGCAAACTTTTTCATCTCTTTCTCTTCCTTTTTTTTTTTGATGTATTTATATTTGGATTTTTTTTTCTCCCCCATGCTTAGCCTCAGATTTGCCTTCACAGAATTGTGTTAGAATCATCGTCCCTGTTACCAATCCTCGAGGAGGCTCTTGCACTGACACTACAATAGCATCGTCCAAGACACCTCTGGGAGCCCTACACCCCGACACCTTGTGGTACCGTGAGAGGAACTCCCAACAAATTCAGGCTCTCGCTTCGATACATTGGGATAGTATCATCCGAGATACTTAACGTTCAAGATGTGCTTACACGCTCCATGTATAGATATGAAATATAGATATGCAGCAAGAATTGAGGGGGTAACATGTTGGCATCACTTCCTAAAATGAGAGTTTTCTCCTTCTCCATGGTAGGGACTCATCCATTCAAAACTACTTCAAATTTTACCTTAAGCTAAACAAGGGGGATTATTTATTTATGTGTTTTTGGGCTTTTTGTTTTTGTTGTTATGTGTGTGAAAGTTTGACACTTGAGTTTCAAAAGAAATTCAAATTTCTGGATCGAGGACAAAATCAAGTAATATTCAAACTGCTAGACAAAATTAGGGACAATTGGTTTCTTCAAGGGTTCAGAAAGATTTCTTTGGGAGATATACCGATCGAATTTAGATGTTTAGACCTGAAAAGTATAACAAATGAATCCTTAGATTCTTCCATAAGTTTGTTTAAGGTTAAATCTCATGCGTACCTTTGAAAAATAAGGTTACAACCTTAGTCCCGCATTTTAAAAATCCTTAAAAAGGTTTTTGAATATGTAATTTTTATGGGTTTCTGAAAATGCATGCAAAGATGACTACGAAATTTTGTGTTTTTTTTGGCTTTTGGAAATCCTAAAATGAACAAAAAAATTTAAATTGCCCCCATGTTAAAACTATGTAATGTCTGCATGCATAAGGAAGGAGAAAGATATCACCTTAGCATGAATAAGTCAAATCAAGATGGTCAGAACCTGAAAGAAAATAAAAAGGAAAGCTGGAAAAAATCACTTGGTTACCTCCCAACCAAGGTTGTATTTTATGCCTTTTCAGCTAGGTGTGAAGCACATCAAGAGTCGATATTGGGTAAATCATATAAATGTTGTGAATCAGAAGGTTGATTTAGAGAGTTATCAAGATAGGGCTTTAATCGTTTCCATTGACGATTAATGTTATGTTTGCTTTTGAATAAAAAATGTCAACAACGCTATATGGATGAGTTTTTAAGATGATATAAGAGTCGATCCATTTGGATTTTAACTTTCCTGGGAAAGTGCATAATCTTGCATCAAAAAGCCATATGCATTGATTTGGTTCAATTGATTTTCAAACTATATATTTGTCGTGACAAAGTTTAGTTCTGTCTTTCTAAATGCATACGTTTTCATATGCAAAATTACAAATTTCTTCCAATTCAATTAATTGCAGTTTACGATGTTTGCCAGCTTCAATGAGATCGAAATTAAATTGCTTTATCGCCCAAAAAGCCCAATCTTTGAGTTCAATCGAGAGATGGCATGCCTTTCCATAAATTAGGCAAAACAGGGACATGCCAATTGGTGTTTTGAAAGTGGTTTGATAGGCCCATAAAGCATCGTCCAGGTTACTAGATCAGTCTTTGTGATCAAGCCTAACCATTTTTTGCAAAATGTTTTTAATTTCTCAGTTTGAGACTTCAGCCTGGCCATTAGTTTAGGGGTGGTAAGGAGTGGAAATTTTATGATTTACCCCATACTTAGCTAATAGCTGACAGAAGTGGGAATGTGTGAAGTGAGATTAGATAATGGCCTTAGGAACTCCAAATCTTGAGAAAATGTTTTTCTTGATAAAGTCCACGACTACCCGATGATCATTGATGTGGGTGGGTACTACTTTAATCTATTTCAATACATAGTAGATTATCACTAGTATGTATAAGTACCCACAAGAATTGATGAACAGTCCCATGAAATCAATACCCCAGACATCAAAGATTTCAACTTCTAAAGTGGGGTTCATGGGCATCATATCCTTTTTTGTCATGTTGCGGATGCTTTAGCAGCACACACAAGATCGAACAAAGTCTTGAGCATCTTTGTGTATGCTAAGCCAGTAAAATCTAGAATTTAAAATCTTGCCTGCAGTTTTCTTGCCCAAAAAATGTCTAGCACAAGCCATCTCATGGCAATGGTTCAGCATATCATGAAATTCTAAATCAGGCACACATCTCTAGATGACTTGGTTGGCACAAATACGGAATAGGTTGGGATCATCCCAAAAGTAATATTTAATATCGATGAAGAACTTATCCTTGTTTGATTTAAGCCAGTCATGAGGGATTTGTCTTGTCGCTAGATAATTAACAATGGTAGCATACCATGGGAGGTTAGTGACAACTAGGAGGGTTTCATCAGGGAAAATGTTTAGTGGGGTAGGCACATCATCTGTCATAAGATGGGAGAGATGGTTGGTCACTACATTCTGCGATCCCACCTTATCCTTAGTTTCCAGGTCAAATTCCTAGAGCAAGAGAATCCATCAGATAAGGTAGGGTTTCACATCTTTCTTGTTCAGCAAATATTTTAATGCTGAGTGGTCCGTATAAATAATGACATGTGACCCCAACAAATAAGATTTGAATTTTTCTAGGGCAAACACAATGGCAAGAAGTTATTTTTCAGTTACCATGTAATTCCATAAATTATCATCCAAAGTTTTACTGACATAGTAGATCACAACGGGCTTTTTGTCAATACGCTACCCTAAAACCACCCCCACAGCAAAATCTGAGGCATCTGTCATTAGCTTAAAAGGATAATTCTAATTTGGTCCTTGTAAAATGGGTGCCTCAATGACTTACTTTGTTTAGTTTTTCAAAGCTTTCCCGGTACTGATAAGTGAAATCAAAAGGTTGATCTTTGGTGAGAAGTTGACTTAAGGGTTTCGAGATTTTAGAGAAATCTTTGATGAATTTGCGATAGAATCTCACATGCCCCAAAAATGATCGTATCAGTTTAATACAGTTGGACGAGGAAGTCTAGATATGGCAACAATTTTGGCTTGCAATTCCTCTGTTAGAAATGACATGGCCCAAGATGATTCCTTCTTGGACTGTGAAGTGGCTTTTCTCCCAATTAAGGACTAAATTGACTTCTATTCATTTTTGGAGAGTTTTATTTAAATTAGCAAGACATAAGCAAAAAGAATCTCCAAAAATAAAGAAGTCGCCCATGAATACCTCGAGACATTCACCTATCAGATCTGAGAAAATTGCATGCATACATCGTTGAAATGTCACCGATGTTGCAAAGACCAAAGGGCATTCTTCAGAAAGCAAAGGTTTCGAAGGGGTAGGTGAATGTAGTCTTCCCTTGGTCCTCAGGGTGGACTGCTACTTGATTATAACCAGAGTATCCATCAGGGAAATAATAAAACTCCCACCCACATAATCACTACAAGATTTGATCAATAAAAGGGAGCAGAAAATGATCTTTCTTGGTGGTGGTGTTTAATTTTCTGTAATTAATGCACACGCCAAGAAGAAGCAGTACTAGTGCTAATATTTTCACCCTTCTCATTTGTGATAACGATTAGTCCTACTATTTTACGAACAACTTGATAGGACTAACCCATGTACTATGGAGATAGGGTATATAATGTCAGTGTCTAGCCATTTAATGATCTCCTTCTTGATCACCTTCTACATATTAGGATTCAATCTTCTTTAAGGCTAGCTGGAGGGGCAAGAGTTGTCCTTAAGATAGCTCTTGTGAGTACAGTAGGATGGATTTATACCCTTAAGATCTTTAAGAGTCCAACCAATTGCATTTCTATTTTTGCTTAGTACTTGGAGAAGCTTTTCTTCTTGATCCTCAGAAAGATTTGAGTTGATAATTGAAGTAGACACATCCATTTATGTTAAAATGCCTATTTATGCATGTTCCTAGGCTTTGATTTGCATTCCATATTATAAATATTGCATAGCATGCATCATTATGCATTTAGAGTAGTATATATTTTAGGTTAATTATGTCATTTTTGTGGTTAGGAGAGGAGATTTATTTTGGAGCCACGGATTGACGATCCAACCGTACACATCTGATCAGGATGACGATTGGAGTCCAATGCCTCCGAAATCGCCTTAATCGGAGTCCCGTAGCACCATATGCAGTCCAAGGAAGATCAATGGCCAAGGGACTAGGTGACGTAATTTGAAGCTTCAAATGACAAATCCGACTGCGTGGATGGATTCGGGTCGACGATTGCAGCCCAACGGTGTGAAAATCGACTCAATCCAACCTCTGTAGCAGCCCCTACAACGAAAAGAAGATGGATGGCCCAGATTGCTCCACGTTGTGCCACCTAGGCCGCCCATGCGCACGCATGTGCCACCCCAAACACACAGCAACGCAGGCGCGTGCGCGCACGCGTGGAGGAACGCATGCGCAGCAGCACAATGGGTGCCCATGGGTGCGTGAGGAGGCAGTAGTAGCAGCGTAGCACACGTGCGCACGCAACACGAGCGCGTGGAGCGCGTGCCAGCGCAGTGATTGGTGGGCGCGTGGGCTGTCTTTAGCAACGTTTGCGGTAGACCTTCAGCAACATTTATGACCATCACTAAATGTCCTATATACGAATTTGATTCTTTCCTCCGCTATAAAAGGACCCCTACCCCTCCCATTTTTCTTCATCTCTTCCTTTCTTCTCCTCACCACCTCCAAGGCTTTAGAGAGAGCTTGTCCCAAGCCTGGGATGCTCCTCTAGAATAGAAACAAACATTTGTTCCCACCTCTCATCCCCCTTCGTGGAGCATCCCATGGTCTTCTCACCTTCATTCAAGAAGAAGATCCTCGCCGCGACATCGTCCTACCCCGCCCTCCGTCCTCCGCCTCCGTCCTCGTTCGTCCCGCTCCTCACCACCTTCCTCCAGGCAACATCAAAGCGAATAGTCCTCTAAGAGACCATCGAGGGGGATTTCTCTCACCCATCTCTATCTTTATTACTTTCATAGTATAGATTTCCCACTTTCCTAGTTGTAATAAATATTTGATTATAAAAATACATGATTGTTTCTCTCTCTATCTCTCTCTTTATATTTTACAAGTAGACTAGTTAGATAAGAATTCATCGACCAAATCTCTTACTTGCTAAAAATACCAAAAAAATTACAAAAGACAAAAACGGCAAAAACAAAAAAAAGAGAAACATGTATTTTTTAAAACCAAATGTTTGCCTCCCCGTGTTCGACCCGAGACTCACATTTCGAGTTTCGGTTATAAATTTTATCTGATCGATAGATTTTCTCGCAAATCAAACAATGACGACGGCTTTTCCAAACTTCGAACCTTTCCACATGCGAATCCACTGCTATCATCTTGGCGCCGTTGCCGGTGAGCCAACTGATGAGAACCTCATCATGAGCCATAACTAGCTCATTTTGACCTAATACAAAGGATAAAAGCTCCTACATAACTTAGCAAAGGGCTTAATTGAGGAATAAGTGTTCTGAGAAGAAAACATGAAATAAAAGTTAAAAACTGCAATTTCACCATTGCAGTACATAAACGAAATTTCTCAGAGACCGAACATAGGTCAAATGATCTAAATAAGATAAAAAGTGGGTTGAATCAATCAGAAATGGGTTCATGAGCAATTTAAGAATTCAATAACATTCTGTAACCCTAAAACAAGCCCACTTCAATTCACGAGGTTCGAGTCAAAGTAAAAATGGAATAAACCCTCTAAAACTCATAGAAAAAATAATCTCTAGGGTTTAGAACCTTCAATTTGGCCTTGGGAATCCATTTTGACCTACATTGAGAACCATGCCCAATTAATAACTTAATTTGGGTTTTTGCATAATTTGATCGGTCAAACAAGGTTTAATCTAGAAATAAAATTCACCATCCGAATCCTTAGGTCCTAATTAGTCATGTATAAAAACTTGAGCCTAAGAAGAAACCTTCTTGACCAACTTTACACTTTGGTCCTCATATATTTACTTTTTGGCCCTCAACTTTTGAACCCTCACATTTTGGCCCCTAACTCTCCTTCGTTCCTTACGTTTAGGTCCCTCCTGCAAAACCTGAGCAGCACCATGCTCCGGCGACCTTGCGCGGAGCATGGCGCCGTGCAGGGTGAGGGGGGGCCTGCCAAGTCAAATGGGGGTGCCCTGCGTCGTCAACCGTCGCAGGAGCACCCCCCTGAGTGCTGCAACCACCCATACCGGCCGTACGAACGCACGGACGGTATGGGTCACCTTCCTCCGACGTCCTCCGGCGAGGGAGGCACGTCGCCTCCCTCCGCCCTCCTCTCCGTCTCTACCTCTATAAAAACCCCACAAGCTCTACCGTTCTCCTCAGCTCGGATCTGACGGAGATACCACCTCACTTCCTCTCTTCCCACTCCGACAGACGCCCCCTTGCTCCGGCGGTTTCTCCTCCTCCTCCTCGTCGCTCTGCTGCAATACCAGCAGCAGAGCCACCTCCCTGATCTTCCTCCGCGTCGCACAATACCAGCGCGCGCTGCCTCTGCCCCGTCGTCGCTGCCGTCCTCCCCCACTGGGCACCTTCTTCTCCGACGACAGCAGGTACAGCCGTCCGCCTCCTCGCCCCCTTCGTCCCTTTAGTTAGGTTAGAACTACTTCCCTGCCTCCTCTCTGTCTTTTCCCCTTGCTATTTTTATCTAATTACCCCTCGACCGCGCCTAATCACCCTCACCTTCTCCATCTCCGGCCAAACTCCGGCGACCCGCTCCCGTCACTCCAGCACCCCACACGGCTCGCCGACCCTCACAGAACCTCCACCTCCTCACCCTAATCAACCTCCGCCCTTCCACTTCCCACCAATCTCCCTCTACAGACCCACCGACCAAACCCATCTCCCAACCTACAGTTTGACCTAGGGCAGCCCTTAGGCTCCGCCCCGCCACCCGCAGACCCCCCGACCACCTTCACCGTGCTACGACGAAGGTCCTCCGCGTATCTGATTAGGCCGAGAGGCTGTTTCTCTGTGAGCAGGTACTTCGCTCGTCGCCACCATTGCTGAGTGAAGCAGCTTCTTCAACCTGCTCCTCCAGGCGCGCCACGCCCAGGTCAGACTCCCAGGCTGCGCGGGGCATCTCCGCAAAGAAGACCCAGGCTGCAGTTGGGCAAAGCCTTCGCGTGGAGCCTCGGTTGTGCGCTGCCTCCTCCGCGCGGGCGTCCAATTGGGGTGGGACATTTAGTCCCTCCTCGTAAACTCACTGAGGCGAGCGGGCGGTTAAAGGCAAAAAGTGCCTT
This sequence comes from Thalassia testudinum, assembly GCA_037157565.1. Lineage (NCBI taxonomy): Eukaryota > Viridiplantae > Streptophyta > Magnoliopsida > Alismatales > Hydrocharitaceae > Thalassia > Thalassia testudinum. The sequence continues at coordinate 51,802,902 of JAZHRO010000025.1, read as the reverse complement.
AAGCTGTACGCCTCAGATCACGGGGTGAGGTCCCCTTCACCCGCCCGATTACCCGGCCTCATCCGCGCTCACGCCCCGCGGACCTGGCCCGACCTACACTCCTCGCCCACCACCGCACGCCGGTGGGCCTGGACCCGGGCGCGACCCGCGTACCTGATTAACCAGTTTCCGTGGGAGAGCTTTCCTAAGAGCGAATTCTGAGAGAGAGAGACGTGGGGGTAGGTTAGAGTAGGTTTTGCCCTCTGATCGAACTTTGAGTGTGAGGCACAGGTGAAGAAGAAGAAGAAGAGAAGGCAGGAAGAAGAAGAAGAAGGAAGCTAGGAGACACTGTAGCAGCAGCAGTTTAAGTCGTCTGATTGGAAAATCAGACGACATCCTGAAGGCAAAGAAGAAAAGAAGAAACAGGACCGCAGCAAAGAAGACAAGAAGAACACGAGAAGAAAATCTGAAGAAAGAAAGAGAAGCAAGAAAAGAAGAAGAAGAACACAGGAAGAACAAAAGAAAGAAGATTCAAGAGCCAAAGAGAAGTGAAGACAAAGAGGAAGAAAGAAAAGAAGAAGCCAAATTTCCATATCTCTCTCTCTCTTTATTTTTGTAATAGAAATACTATACTTCTAGAATACAACTTGCTCCCTGAGTTCGACCTCGGGAGAACTTTATTTTCCGAGTAAAAAATATCTGTAATGATGGCAATAACTAGCTGTACTACAACGCTATTTCTTTAACAAAACCTAGTCATAAGTTATCGGCCACTCATCACTTGGCGCCGTTGCCGGGGAGCAACGGCTATTCTAGAAGCTTTGAATTTCTTTTTAACAATTGTTAATCTTTTTCTCTCTCTTATGTGCAGGTAAAGGAAGAAAGATAGACGCAGCCGCTCCAAGGACAGGTAACCTCCTATTAAAACCCTAAAAATTCAAAGAGGAAAAACAAGGAGAAAAACAAAGAAAAACTAGGAGTAACCTGTCTTTCATAGTAATAGCTGCATGTTCTCAGAACCACTATTCCTGCACACAATTTTAAAAGGGTAATTAAGGGCTAACACATCCTTGCTTGAGCCCTAATTACCCAAACAAGGAGTTAAATGGACCAAGTAGCGCCAACATAAGATTCAACATTAGGGTTTTAGAGACACACTACTTAAATCAAGAATGGAGAAAATCCAAAAGAAGTGTGCCTAAACCATTGATTGAACATACTTATTCAGAGAAACCCTAAACAATTGGCTCTCTAAACACTTGAACCCAAAAAGAAAGGACCCAAAAGCTCTCAAAGGAACAAGAGGTAAAGTTGACCCCTTGGGTCAACCAACCTTAAAATTAGGTCACTTTCTCACTCAAAATACCTAAGAGTTCAAGTGTAACTTTAAGCACCCTGATCTTAAACTAAAATTGGTAGACTTAAGAGGTCAAGATCCCCATTCTGGTCTACCTGAAATCTCAGTGACAAGAGAGGTCGGGTGGGGGAAACCCTGTACCCCGTGGGGACGCTCTACCGTGTAGGGGTCTTCGCAGGACTCTCCCTCTCTGGCTGCCCAGGTAATTCTCAGGTGAACGATCTTTTTGATCAAGGGGTCCATCTGCCCCAAACCTCTATAGTCACCCAACATTTTGGGTGTCTTGATTGGGTCCAGCACCTGCTTATCTCATCCAGTCCTTCAGTATTTTGCAGGAGGTCCTTGAAACCTCATTTAGAAATTCTCCCCCCCCCCCGAGGCCGAGCCTCGCTGCCCTTGCTTGTGCAACCAACACTCCACATACCCCACTTCTTTGATTCTGAAACAAAGTCCCCTTCTTCCATCTTGATTCAAACTTCGATTCTATATCTTGATTCCACCACCTGATTCAAAGATGCAGCCTAATTACCTAGCAAGACTACCATTCAAAAAACCTGAATATCTGAGATCCATGAAAGATAAGATGATTGAGGATGCCCTTGAATTCTATGAAATCAAATGTAAACCCTCAACACCAATAGAAAACATTCAAGTTGATGTCCCAACAACCACAGCTTTCATCATAAACTGTGCCCAAATTCTGTTGACAGAAATTACAAAAGGATCAACCCGAGATATGCTCATGACAGGATACATTGAGATAGAAAAATTACACTAATCTGAATACCTTCAATGCTTGACAAATCCTGTACTTTGGGAACAACACCAAGATGCCCTGATAAAACAGGTAGAAATGATGAAATCAGTAGAACAAATTATCAACCAGAAATACCCGTATATACCAGAAATAGAGGATGAACCATCTTGGAACAGTATTAAGGAACAATCCAGTTTCCCAGATCTCGGGACTGAGGCACAAAGTGGTTGTGGAACCCCAACCCAGATAGAAGACAACATTGAATTAGGTTGGGATATTGCAGGAGAACACAATGATGAGCTGAACTTAGAACATGAATTGCCAAGCTTAGAGTTCCAAAACTCCTGCAACAATGAGATCAGAACTGAACCTTTTGAGGGTATAAATTCCGCCCCTTATTCTGATAAGGTGGCCCTCGAAGGTTATTCAGACTTAGGTTCTAGTAACTCTACCCACATCCTAAGCCTAGAACCTAGATCTGAAACTTATTGGGAAGATTATGAGGCCCCTTATGAGAAAGATCAATTTTTTGCAGAATATGATTCTGGGCCTCTATTTGATGAATGTCCCTCTCCAACATCCTCAGGAAATCTGATCGATTTTTCAGAAAACATGCCAATTTATGATACAGAAACTGAGGAGTTGGATGAGCAGGGTTTTAATTGGGTCTATCCTACCAGCTTGGAGCTTGAGCCTAGACAGAATACCTTTTCGAGCCCAGAATTGACATATAGGCTAGACCCCAGTCAGGCTGCTGATTCCACATCTGATGATTTTTGCTGTGGTGGAATTCATGATCATGAATCTCATTTTCGCCAACTCTCCAACAATTTCAGATCTGACTATAATTGCGGAGAGACTCTCCTTCCTGAACACACCAAGCCTATTTACGACCTTAGTCCACATGACTCATTCTCTAACTCCGACTCTGAGGTCCTGGTTCCCAAGATCACTGATAACACAGAATCATTCCTTTTCGATCCTCAAGAACCAAAAACAGAAAATGCCAAGAGTGCTTGCAACCCAGAATCCAAATTTTTTCTCGAATCAGATTTCTTTCATCCTACAGACACTCTTCCGGCATTTGATAGTTACCCAGAGGACTCTCTACAGGAAGCCACCTCTCATCCGTTTCTAGAAGAGCCCTCGTACACAATGGCCACCTCGTCCGCACACACAGAACGGATCAAAACCTCTTCCCAACCCCGACTGGCAACCAGACTCAATTTCTATTCAGATTCACCTCTCGCCGAGCCGATTGCATTTCCACATCGGGTTTGGAACACTGATCAGACTACATACCATGCTCCATCATTCTCTGATCACCTCTATAGGGTTCCCGCGTCACTCATTGATTATTCTACGAGTCCCTATTCTGACCAGGCTGATTCGACTCAGCCAAACCCTGTATTCACACTTCCATATCCATCTGAGTCACATTGCATATGGTGGGTTCCACACCTTTTGATCTTCATCTACCAACCCACCAGATTGATTGGGTTTGGGCTGCATCATCAGCCTGTTGATCTCAACAAGAACCAGATTGGACCAACCAGGCTCTTAATCAAGGTGCTTGTTATATTAAACTCTGCTGATTTGACCATCCCCTCTCTACTCCATTTTCCCGCTTAGCTGAAGGCATCAAATTTAGCGCTTAACGGGAGGCAGCCCGTCATTCTCTTTGAAAACCTGAAACCTTTCCTAACACTTTTGTGCACTTAACGTTCACCCTTGTAGACAGCCAACCCCACCTCAGATGCTTGCATCTGGGATTAGAAATCATCCGCAAATTCATCCCGACCCATTCACTCATCCAAACATCTGTCATAAGGAATGAACTAAGTAAATAAAAACCCCCTAGGTCACAATGAGGACATTGCCAATCTTAGGCATGGGGGGGTATGAAAGTGCAAAACTTGTAAGAAAAGGTTTTAAACAAAAATTCACATATGCCAAAAATACCATAAAAATTAAATTTTTTTTTTTTGAAAAAGAAAATAAAATGAGAGGAGGAATTTTGGGATGTGGGAGGAGAAAAAGAAACAAAATGAAAAAAGGAGCACAATTATGAAAGAAAAAAGTGATAGTCATTAGTAAGGAACTAAGGAATTGACCTAAGTTCTAGACCTCATTCAAGAAAAGAACTGAAAAGTGCACAAAGGGATTAGTAAGAACGCAAACCTTAGGCATTCTTGGATAGACTCTTAGTACCCATTAAGATCTGGACACTCCTCAAGAGGTTGAGGAAAATGAAAAGTTGAAGTATTAGGTCTAAGGCTTAGGGAGTATTTGACCTCATTAACTAACTTTTGGTCTACGGGACTCAGTAACATAAGCACCCTAACCTCACACACAGCCTGGTTCAGTAAGCGTAAAAATCAAAATCACGCAGAAGCGTCAAAAAATTCTGAAAAGTACACCTAGAGTAGGAGCGGCCGATCAACACAAGTTAATTTAGACGAGTTCCCAGTGCGGAGAGGCGGGAAATCCCCTCAAAGATGCGTAACAAAATATCATCTCCTCGTTGCTTGTCTCTTAGGATATTTACATATCCTACTGGGGGCATGTAAGAACTCTGCCGGTTCAGATTCCATGGATGGCATTATCATGAAGTGTCAATTGCCAGGGTCTGGATTCGGCCACGGAACACCATGGATGGGATTATCTTGAAATCTCAATAGCCAGGGTTCCGGGGATTGCCATGGGCGGTGCTATCACGAAGCATCGATTGCCAGGAACCCTTGAGGATTGATGATGGGAGCAAGGAATCTGATACAGATCGTGTTGAAAAGCCAATCCTAAGCTAGAATTAAAAAGAAAAAGAGAGAGAAAACTCTCCAAACAGAAAAATCTTCTATCTCTCTCTCTTTCAAAACGCACTGCGAACTGAGCCAGGGCTAAAATCATCTCAAGCACGGGTGCTTTAACCACAAAGTCCAATAGACCTTAGGTTAATTCTTGTAGGACTTAAAAACCTTTGCCAAAGACTGAGGCTGAGGCTAGACAGATCTGGATCTTGATTGGTACTAGAGTACCTTTTAGGCCTATGGTCAGCATTCTAACCTAATCTAAGTTCAAATGAAAAAGCACTTATCTGAAGCTATTAAGAACTTCATGGTCTAGAACAAGGGTTGAAACCTTAAGTTTTTGCTAAGGGACTAGCAAAAGCTAGGCATGGGTGTATGATGAGAACCTCATCATGAGCCATAACTAGCTCATTTTGACCTAATACAAAGGATAAAAGCTCCTACATAACTTAGTAAAGGGATTAATTGAGGAATAAGTGTTCTGAGAAGAAAACATGAAATAAAGGTTAAAAACTGCAATTTCACCATTGCAGTACATAAACGGAATTTCTCAAAGACCGAATGTAACGAGCGCGTGCCCCAGACGCCTTTTAAGACGTCTGGGAGGTGGCCCAGACGTCTGTCAAGACGTCTGGGATCACATCCAGACGTCTGACCAGACGTCCGGGATAGTTTACAGACGTCTGGCGAACAGTTATGCTCGCACGGGATATTCGTCTGCGCGCCTGTGCGCGCAGACCTGCGTTCTGCCCTCTTTCTCTGCGGCTGCAGGCGGCTGCGACCGCCTTCTCTCTCCTCTCCGCGCAGCGTTAAAAGGGGGGGCGCGCCTCCCCTCCCGTCTCCACCATCTTCCTCCTTCTTCTCCTGCCTGTGCGCGAGAGCGAGCGGACGCGAGGGCGCAGCGGCAGCGGCAGCCGCAGTGAGCACGGAGGAGCTGCAGCGTGCGAGGGCGGGGCTCTGCCGTGAGGGCGAGCTCGCCAGGAGCGGCTTGGCCGGCCGGCGGAGGGCGCAGGGGGGCGCAAAGCGTCGCGGAGAGGGACCTGCTGCGGGCGGAGCAGCGTACGCGCGAGGTGCGACGCGGGCGGCGTCGCGAGCGGAGGCCGAGCAGGGCTCTGATTCTGGAAAAATTTCCAGAATCAGACGTCTGGATTGATATCCAGACGGCAAGGTCGACGTCTGTGAGATCATACAGACGTCTGAAAGGTGAGTTTCCGCTTTCTTCTTCCTTTTTGTCGACTGACCGTACTGAGGGAGGGGGGTTGGCTGTGCGCAGGTTTTTCTGATTCGTCATCCTTTGCGAATCAGACGTCTGGAAGTTGTACCAGACGGCGGGAGTGACCTCCAGACGTCCGAAGTGACCATCGGACGTCTGGGATCTAGGAAAGGCGTCCCTGCAGACTTCTGGACGTCTGGGAAACCACACTGAGCAGGTAATTCTCTGATCCACCGTTTAAGACGTCTGGAGGGAGTTCCAGACGTCTGATTTTGCACAGTATCGTCTTTCTCGACCTGTTTAGGGCCCGTTTGGGCTCCGTTTTCCGTGATTCGAGTTGCGTTCGTTTCAGAATTAATTCCTCTACCCGCCTACAGTAGCTATACACTGTTTTGAGACACTCCTTGTGTTTGATCCTTGTGATAGGACCTCGTTCGGTTGCAGTCTTGAGAGTCGCGGAGGCGCGCGGGATTCCCGATCACGCCCCCATTACTCCCGTTGTACCTGGTAGAGTGGTTTTAAGTATTAATAAAATCTGTTAAAGTATGGAACCATAACTAGAACCTAGGGCTTGCATGAATCCTAGGAATGAGAAATATATGGAATGATAGCTCCTAGGTGTTGCATGAATCCTAGGGCCGGAAAACTAGATTGTATGATAGATCCTAGGATATGGCATGAATCCTAGGATGGAAAAACTAGTGGAATGTATATTACTGCAGTCTTGGAAAAATGGAAAGGAATATATAAAGCTGCCTGTAAATTTAATTAACAGCTGCCTGTTATGAATAAAGAAACATGTTTGAGATCATGGAATTTGAGAACGTGAATCTGGAAAGTGAAACATATGATGTTCTGAAATAAAGAGCTGGAACCCTACGGGGAGTTAGGAGTGGAACTCCTGGAAAGAAAAAGGAATGGAACTGAGATGCAGTTTGTACTGTCTCTTGGGTACGTAGTACCTGTACCTGTTTAGTGCAGAGTGGGGCCAGCCGCCCCAGGGACCCGGGGTTAGGATTGGCCGCTCTGTACCGACTTGTTGGCCCTCGTGTACGTAGTACCGAGGAGAGCTAGTAGTGTTAGGAGAGTACTAGCTACCCCACGGGCCCCGGGGTTCTGCTAGCCTCCTTCACCGACTTGTTAGGCCCACTAGGGCAAACCAGGGTAGTCAGGCGAGGGTGCGCGGACTGTGGAGGGGCAAGGCCCCGGTTTGGTTACTGTGGAGGGGTTGGACCCCTGTTACTGAGAGGGCTCTGCCCTGGTTCCGTGCTGTGCTTTGGGCGCACCCGTTAACGGAAACGACTGACCGCGTGCCAGTACGGGCTAGCTACCTGTGCGTTTATCGCGCGTGCCGTAGTCACCGTTACGTCTGTCAGTGACCTTGGGGTGGTTGACTGAGGGTAGGATCACCACGGGGGACTCTCCCGGCCAGGAGAGCACCACGTGCTACTTCTACTTTTGGAAAAGACTGCAATCAAGATCGTCCCATGAGGACATTCGAGATCAAGTAAAGGATCTGAGAAATAAATGAAATAGTAAGAAAAATTGAAAGATGTAAATAAAGGAAGTAATAGAACATAACAGCTCCTGCACACTCTACTGTTGCCTTTAGTTAGTTTGCCACTCTACTCAGCGTTTTGCTGACGTGTTACACTCGTTACCTTTTTCAGGACCAGGTGTTGAGCAGCCAGGTTCGGCGGCTGCAGAGGACGCTGGGCCGAGTAGGGTCCAGTAGAGTTACCCCAGCTTTGTACCCCTTTTTGTTTCGGTTCTAGTGAGTAGTTTTTGTTTCCGCTGTACCTTCTTTACCTGCAGTTTTTGTTATATGATAAATGTTGTTTTACTATTGTGGTGGTGCCTACTGTAGTAGTTTCTTTCCTTACTGCTGTACTTTCTTACTGTTAGTTATATTCATGCTGAATGTGGTTTATTTTACTGTCTTTTGGTCACTTCCTCGTTGGACGACTGGGTCTTGGGATTAGTCGAGTCGGTCCGGTTCTCGTGTCTCGTAGGGACTCGGGAATCGGGTCGTTACACCGAACATAGGTCAAATGATCTAAATAAGATAAAAAGTGGGTTGAATCAATCAGAAATGGGTTCATGAGCAATTTAAGAATTAAATGACATTCTGTAACCCTAAAACAAACCCACTTCAATTCACGAGGTTTGAGTCAAAGTAAAAATGGAATAAACCCTCTAAAATTCATAGAAAAATAATCTCTACGGTTTAGAACCTTCAATTTGGCCTTGGGAACCCATTTTGACCTACATTGAGAACCATGCCCAATTAACAACTTAATTTGGGTTTTTGCATAATTTGACCGATCAAACAAGGTTTAATCTAGAAATAAAATTCACCATCCGAATCCTTAGGTCCTAATTAGTCATGTATAAAAACTTGAGCCTAAGAAGAAACCTTCTTGACCAACTTTACACTTTGGTCCTCATATATTTACGTTTTGGCCCTCAACTTTTGAACCCTCACATTTTAGCCCCTAACTCTCCTTCGTTCCTTGCGTTTAGGTCCCTCCTGCAAAACCTGAGCAGCACCATGCTCCGGCGACCTTGCGCGGAGCATGGCGCCGCGCAGGGTGAGGGGGGGCCTGCCAAGTCAAATGGGGGTGCCCTACGTCGTCAACCGTCGCAGGAGCACCCCCTAAGTGCTGCAACCACCCATACCGGCCGTACGAACGCACGGACGGTATGGGTCTCCTTCCTCCGGCGTCCTCCGGCGAGGGAGGCATGTCACCTCCCTCCGCCCTCCTCTCCGTCTCTACCTCTATAAAAACCCCACAAGCTCTACCGTTCTCCTCAGCTCGGATCTGACGGAGATACCCCCTCACTTCCTCTCTTCCCACTCCGACAGACGCCTCCTTGCTCCGGGCGGTTTCTCCTCCTCCTCCTCGTCGCTCTGCTGCAATACCAGCAGCAGAGCCACCTCCCTGATCTTCCTCCGCGTCGCGCAATACCAGCGCGCGCTGCCTCTGCCCCGTCGTCGTCGCCGTCCTCCCCCACTGGGCACCTTCTTCTCCGGCGACAACAGGTACAGCCGTTCGCCTCCTCGCCCCCTTCGTCCCTTTATTTAGGTTAGAACTACTTCCCTACCTCCTCTGTCTCTTTTCCCCCTGCTATTTTTATCTAATTACCCCTCGACCGCGCCTAATCACCCTCACCTTCTCCATCTCCGGCCAAACTCCGGCGACCCGCTCCCATCACTCCAGCACCCCACACGGCTCGCCGACCCTCACAGAACCTCCACCTCCTCACCCTAATCAACCTCCGCCCTTCCACTTCCCACCAATCTCCCTCTACAGACCCACCGACCAAACCCATCTCCCAACCTGCAGTTTGACCTAGGGCAGCCCTTAGGCTTCGCCCCGCCACCCGCAGACCCCCCGACCACCTTCGCCGTGCTACAGCGAAGGTCCTCCGCATATCTGATTAGGCTGAGAGGCCGTTTCTCTGTGAGCAGGTACTTCGCTCGCCGCCGCCATTGCTGAGTGAAGCAGCTTCTTCGACCTGCTCCTCCAGGCGCGCCACGCCCAGGTCAGACTCCCAGGCTGCGCGGGGCATCTCCGCAAAGAAGTCCTAGGCTACAGTTGGGGCAAAGCCTTTGCGTGGAGCCTCGATTATGCGCTGCCTCCTCCGCGCGGGTGTCCAATTGGGGTGGGACATTTAGTCCCACCTCGGAAACTCACTGAGGCGAGCGGGCGATTAAAGGCAAAAAGTGCCTTAAGCTGTATGCCTCAGATCACGGGGTGAGGTCCCCTTCACCCGCCCGATTACTCGGCCTCATCCGCGCTCACGCCCCGCGGACCTGGCCCGACCTGCACTCCTCGCCCACCACCGCACGCTGGTGGGCCTAGACCCGGGCGCGACCCACGTACCTGATTAACCGATTTCCGTGGGAGAGCTTTCCTAAGAGCGAATTCTGAGAGAGAGAGAGACGTAGGGGTAGGTTAGAGTAGGTTTTGCCCTCTGATCGAACTTTGAGTGTGCAGGCACAGGTGAAGAAGAAGAAGAAGAGAAGGAAGGAAGGAAGAAGAAGAAGAAGGAAGCTAGGAGACACTGTAGCAGCAGCAGTTTAAGTCGTCTGATTGGAAAATCAGACGACGTCCTGAAGGCAAAGAAGAAAAGAAGAAACAGGACCGCAGCAAAGAAGACAAGAAAAACACGAGAAGAAAATCTGAAGAAAGAAAGAGAAGCAAGAAAAGAAGAAGAAGAACACAGGAAGAACAAAAGAAAGAAGATTCAAGAGCCAAAGAGAAGAGAAGACAAAGAGGAAGAAAGAAAAGAAGAAGAAGCCAAATTTCCATATCTCTCTCTCTCTCTCTTTATTTTTGTAATAGAAATACTGTACTTCTAGAATACAACTTGCTCCCTAAGTTCGACCTCGGGAGAACTTTATTTTCCGAGTAAAAAATATCTGTAATAGCTGTACTACAACGCTATTTCTTTAACAAAACCTAGTCATAAGTTACCGGCCACTCAGCAACGCTCTTTGGTTTTTTTGGCATTTTCCCACATTACTTACATATTTTTCTAACCTATCTTTCTTCTTCGATTTATTGTCTTGCACGAACCCGATCGAGGAGCAGAAGGCAGTAGATTGGAGTAAAGTGCGGGTAGAGTCATTTGTAAGTTTTCCCCCATCACCCCCACCCTAGTTTCCATTCCGCCACACTAATAACTCAAACTCAAATCAGCCTAGGTGCTTTCATAAACCCTAGGATAGATCTAATTGTTTGATTGTCACTTCACCTCAGCTCACCCACTTGCATATATTAAAAAAATAATTTAAAAAAATACTATTCTATTGTAGGATTTTCTAAAAGAGACACATTAACACCCACAACTCTCGACTTAAGGCGCACCACTTCACATCAATTCTACCACTTAACCGGAATCTGACCTATGGATCTAGTACACCCTAACTAAACACACCAATAAGTGAGTAGAAATCTGAATAGGTCAAACATTTTTGTGTGCCTTAATTAAGTGGTGCAATAGGGCAATTGATTGAACTGTTTGAGCCACACCACTTAAGATAAAAGTGTATCATCAGTAACCTGCCATTTAGGGTTGATTTTTAGGGTTGAACCAGGCACTCCACATTTTTTCCTGATTTCTAAAGGAATGCATCATCACCAATGCTTATAAAACCTGGAGTGTTCTACTGAACCCTGATTGAACCAACCTAAGGATTAAACCCTGAAAGCTATTAAACAAGGTTAAACCATAAAAGACACATCATCAAATAACCCTATTTGCAAAACCTGGTTGTGCACGCACACACATTTGAATTGATCATTAAGGGCACAACCCATCTAAAGGTCCCATCACATTCCAAGAGCACAATCATCCCAAGCCTAATTAAAACTAAGTAGACGTTAGCCTTAAGGATTGATTCACTCTTCGGGGCTCAGATTGAGATTTTTTTTTTATTAATCTCCTTATACTGGTCCATCTAATGTTTAGCTAGGGGAGTAGCATCAAATGACCGCAACTGGGGGGTACACTAGGAACTGGAGGTGCAAGCCAAAGGAAGAACCTTCTCCCCAGCCCCTCCCTCTAGGTGGTTAGATTGACTGGATAGAAGTAGACCAAATCATTTATAATTTCAAGATGGGTCCTGGGAGTTTGTAGGTGTTTAGGCTAACCCACCTAAGGACAAGGTTGATTGCTTGTATTACAAGGCTCCTTTCCCTCTTCTGATTTCCCTCTTATTCTACCATTTATACTTCCACATCTTACACGCATTTCCCATCCTGCCCTCCTACCAACACTTATCCCCAAGATGATTACTATCCCGACTTGAATTATAACTACCATCTCCTAGCCGAGACAACTTTGATTGGGGATATGAATCCAGACCTCAGTGTCCAGGAGATCTATAATCTTTATAGCTTTGGGAAGGATAGTAATCATAGTCTTGTTGTCCAGGGTCTAACCCTGGACAACAAGACTATGATTACTATCCTTCCCAAAGCTATAAAGATTATAGATCTCCACCCTTTGATGATCAACCTAATTAGATCTACAACCATGAAGGATATGCTGATTATAACACTTACCCTCCCCAATATTCCACTGAATATAGGTCGCCACCATTCTTTAAACAACCTGAAATGACCTACTATTAAGGAGGGACCCGAGAACCCAAATATCTTGACTCCCCTAGATTTAACCCAAACCCACCCAAACCTGAACTAAACCATTCGATTCAGGTGAACCAGATCCAAAACAAGGTGTTGGCTAACTTGAGGAACACCATACAATCTTTAGAAGCCCAGCCAACACCATGCACTGAAGCATTGGAGCCTATGATAAAAATGATTGATGAGATGAATAGCTCTTTATTGGATTTGCTCCAACATGTTAGGGACAAGGGCCTAGGTGAGTTTCTACTTGGGAAATTGTCAAGGTTGAGGATGAAATTTCTGGTTGCCCTAGTCCAAGCTTGGGATGATTCTTAAGATGAACCCCCTTCAGGAGAACCAATGTCTGAACCTGCTTAGGTGCCTGTTGGGGGGGTTACATTTTCTGAGACTGGAGATGACCAGGTTGGTCTAGAGCAACCAATTGAGGATGAACCGATTAATTCACCCGAGATCCCTGAGCCAGGAGCAAGGAAAAATATGTCACTTTGAACCAGGAAATGACAATCAATTTTGAGACATATATAAATGAGAATCATGTGAATTCTTTGACTCTGAGGGTGAAGAATCTCTTAGTGAAGCCTCACTTGAGTGTAAGGATGATAATTTTAGTGAGACAAATGGGCTTGAGGAATCTGATGAACCATTTGATAGCCCAATCATTGAAGAGTATGATCATGTTGGGGCTAACTTGGGCGATTCGAATCCTAATGATTCAATCAGTAGCCCTATTCCTCAACCACACACTAAATAATTGAATGATGATATTTTTGATATCACCAAACCCAAGTCAATCTTGATTCAGTCACAGTTGTTGGACTTAGGTACTTTAGATGGGGTGTACAATGACTTAGAGGTCCCAGGAACATTGATTTTAAAGGGTAGAAATGTGGAAATGAAAATCTGGGAAGCTACTTCTGAGGGAAATAGGATTTTGGATATAAGGGTTCCTGTTGACCTGAAACCACATACCGTCTATCAGGACCCTTACGATATCTTTCACGTGCGACCCAAGCTTGGAATAATTGACTATCTTCCTGAGCTGAACTATAAGTGGACACCCAATTTTAATGACTCAGATCAATCCTTTGTCCGACACTTTAATCTTGGGTTGCACACCACTAAACCGTATGCCCGGCCTCTCAAGCACAATAATCTTAGGTTCTGGGTGATTTTCATCCAGAACCTTAAAACCACTCGACCCTGGGGCATGGATCTGCACCATAACTTAGTCCATGATAAACACATATAAATTCATCGTAAAATGCTTATTTGTGATAGTTCCTAGGCTTGGCACTGCATATCATGATATAAATATCGCATAGCATGCATCATTCTGCATTTAGAGTAGTTTGTATTTTAGGTTAATTAGGTCCCTTTTATGGTCAAGAGAAAAGAGGATTTATTTCAGGGCCTCGGATGGACAATCAGACCATATGGATCTGATCGGGAGGACGATCGGAGACTAACGCCTCTGAAATCGTCCAAATCGGAGTCCCGTAGCATCACATTAAGCCCGAGGAAGATCAACGGCCAGGGGGTAATGCGACATCCATACAGATTTCGGATGGAAAATCCTACCATACGGATGGATCCGGAGCGACAATCGCAGTTCGGCATCGTGGGAATCATCTTGATATGAGCACCATAGCACCCTCTACAAGAAGAAGAAGATGGATGGCCTAGATGGTGCCACGTGGCACCATCCAGACCGCCCAACACCGGCCAACAGCATCGCCCAACTCCTTCTTCATCCGCACCCTTCAATCCTAGCTATTGGATCAAGATCCAACGGTTGGGAAGCGAACGCACCAAGCTGCTCCACACGACACATGGGAGGGGTTGCCGCAATGGTGGTAGTGCTGGTTTGCAAAGGAGGGGCGCGGGTTAGAATCCCTGCAGCCCCCTAATTTCCAATTTTGCTGGCCGCTCAGCAGCAGCAGCAGCGCAACATACGAACACAGGCATGCCAGCACACGCCAGTGCACGTGCTACACGAGTGCGCGAAGCGCACAGCGCCAGCGGAGCGCATGCCAGCAGGGAGGTGTGTGGATCTTCAGCAACATTTATGAGGGCCTTTAGCAACACTTGTAGCTATCACTAAAGGCCCGCACATGCCAGCAAGAGGAATTGAAGGGCGAATCTTCAGCGATAGCTGTAGCACGTTTGTGGACGTCAGTAAAGACCCAGATACGATTTTTGCCTCTTCTCCACCACTATAAAAGGACCTACACCCCCTCCATTACAAGCCATCTCTACCTACTCTACTCCCACCTACTCCCAAGCTCTAGCAAGCCTACCAACACTCCATTAGAGCTTGTTCTCAAGCTCCCAAGGTGCCTATTAGTGTAGCGAACCTCTGCCCCACCAAATACTCTTCCAACTTCCCATCTCCCTTCACAGGTCACCTTGGAGCTATCCTCCCACCTCCATTCCAGTAGCAGATCAGCTCCGTCTCCTCACCTCCATTCCGGAGCTACGCCGAAGCTTTCCTCAACCCGACGTCCTCCAGCATCTCACCTCCGTCGTCCCGCTCCTCACCTCCTTCGTCCGAGCTTCCGCCAGGTGCCATCGTCTCACCAAACAGCCGATTCAGGAGATTTCCTCTCACCTCCCTCTCTTTTTATGCTTTTGTAGTTCATTGTAATCGACATTGAATTGATATATATCATATTTGTTTCACATCTCTATCTTGTGAATCATTTTCTTGTCTTTTATTTTAAAAACACAAAAAAATAACAAAACCCTAAAATACCAAAAAGAAACAAATCAAAGCGCGATTTTCAACTAAAGTAAACGACGCCTCCCTGTGTTCGACCCGGGACTCCCTTGGAGTTTTGGTATAAATTTTATTTGATCGACGTGTTTTGCAACTATGATGATAGGTTACTTGTAACCCTGATTTCTAACACACAAAACACTCCGACCATTTTGGCACCGTTGCCAGGGAGGCAACGGAATTTACTTTATTGTTTATTGCACTTCTTTGCATTTACATAGCACTAATTCTACTTGTCTTTGATCTACTATCTTGCAGGTACCCTAGCATGGAGATCCAAGTGCGGTAGATCAGAGTAAATTACGGGTAGAGTACTCTGTAAGTGTCCCCCACATCCCCCCACTAGTTCATTTCGCCACACTCATAACCAAGACCTAATCTACTTAGGTATTTGCATAAACCCTAGGATAGAATTGTTTGTCTTATTTGCCACCTTTATCCACCTCACCCCCTCATTTAAAAAATAAAAATAAAAAAAAGAGATACTTGCTGTGGGACGAATCAATATACACACTCTATACACCCACATTTGAGGCACATAATCGGACTTGATTTTCATCTACTTAACTGAGCTACCGACCTGTGGACCTGGTACACGAATTCAACACATAAAAGAGTAGAAATCATATTAGGTTAACCACCTTTTTGTGTGCCTTAATTGGTGGTGCATTTGAGCCAATTGAGTGAATTGTTTGGGCCGCACCACCTAATCTAAAAGAGGTTCATTTTCCAGCTGCCCCATAGGATTCAATAATTAGGTCAAGCCAGGCACTCCATATTTTTCTTGATTTCTAAAGGAAAATATTTGAACACATGCTTTCAACAACAAACTTGGTTTACCTCACAAAACTCGATTGAAACACCTAATATTTGAATCCTAAAAGCTATTAAGCAAGATTCGAATCCTAAAACTCACCTCATCATTAATAATCTTGCTTGAAAACCTCTTGGTTGTGCACATTCACATGTTCTCAAACAAATCATTAAGGGCATAACCCATTAAGGGCCCATCACATTCCAGAGCACCAATATCCCAAGCCTAACTAAAATTGAGTAGACATTGGCCATAAGAACTGGTTTGCTCTACGGGATCCAAATTGAGATTATTCATGATTAACCTACTTAAACTAGTCAATCTGATGTCTAGCTAGGGGAGTAGCGTCAAACGACCGTGGCTAGGGGGTACACTAGGAACCGGAGGCGCAAGCCAAAGGAAGAACCTTCTCCCCAGTCCCTCCTTCTAACTGGTTGGATTGCCTGGACATAAGTAGGGTAAATCGTCGATAATCTTAAGACGGATTCTGAGAGTCTATAGACCTTTAGGCTACCTAACCTAAGGACAAGCTTGTATTTTTTGTGCTGCAGGGTCCCTTCTCTTCCTCGTCCTTCCGACTTCATTCCAGTGTATGCTTGGAAGGAGGTCATTGAACCCTCATTTGGAAGGACCTTTAGACCATTCCCGGAGGCGGAGGTTGAGCTTTAGGCAAGTAGATCCCATGGCTGATCAACAACCACCTCCCCCGCCTCCGAACTAGCAGGAGCTGATTCAGAGGTAGTTGGAAGAATTGCAGCAAATGCAGTAATGGTTCCAACGAATGAACGGACAGGGCACTCAGAACTTGAAGGATTTTTATGATCCTTCAAATTATGAGGATCGTCCCGGCGTTGTGATCCTTGCCAGAGATGTTGAGATCAAGCCTCAAGTTTTGAGTCCAATTAAACACTTTCACGAGCTTGGCTCAGATGACCCATTCCAACATTTGGAAGACCTGATCACTCTGGTTCAGACTACCAATCGCCGAATGTGGATGAAGAACAGATGCTTGATGAGTGGCTACTCATCATGGCTAAAAAGCTGAAGTTAAGCTAGATACTAAGTAAAATAATATCAAATTAACAGATAAAAAGGGTTAAGTGTGGGAATTAAAGAAAAAGACCTAAAACCTTTACTCTGTGTTCAAACTTCATAATTAGGTCAAAAAATGAGATATTCTGAAAGCAAAGTACAAATGATGATCCATGTGTCAATTGAACACATAAATAAGTTTGAAAGGCCAAATCAAAAGTATAATCAATGTCTTAAATGTTCAATTAAGCACATATAAAAATTTGAAGACAATTGGACATCATTTAGGTTCTGAAATAGATAGTTTACACTTAGGTCCTTCATGCATTACACTCTCACCCTTAAAAACTCCCCTTTGGACCTATTTGTAAGCCGCAGGGACCCTTTTGAAAGGCTGCAGGGCCCTTCCAGTTGTAGTTCTTTTCACTTATGGGCCTGCATGCAATTCTTCTACCCCTTCATTCAAGGGTCTGTCTGCAATTTTCCCTTATTTCAGAGAGAGGCCTGCTGCTCTTCGCACGCACCGTAGTGCGCGAAGAACACGGCCAATCTCAGCCGTCCGTCGCACTTCATGATCTTGATCTGTGGTTAGATTCGAATGGAAGTTTCGCGTGATTTGACGCGTGCGATCACCCCTCTCCCCAGATCTCATCTGACGGTCAGATTTTCTGCTTAGCTCACCGCACGCTCTGCCCCTCTCATCCTCGCTGCCGGTTACATCTTGATTATCCTCACCTGCGCGGTGATCTCAGCCACTGAGCATGCTACTTAAGCACCTCAGTGGTGTCGCGCGCAAGGGATCGCTCCCCCTACACCTCTTAGTGATCATTCGTCCACTCCAGTTTCCCCTCCCCATCCAACCTCTGATTTCACAGCCACCGGCTGTGAAATCATCACCTTCTCTCGACCTCCTCGTCGCTAAGGACTTCGTAGCACCTGAGGACGACCCTGGAGCCTCACTAGCAGACTCTTCCCTCCGCTGGAGTCATCTTCCTCCTTTCTTCCTCATTAGCCACCGGCTAAGGACCCATAGGTCCCATTCTTCCTGTTAGATTAGGTTTATAATTCTGCATATTGGTTTTAGCTGTAGTTAAGTAGTTTAGAGTAGAATTAAGGTAATTGTTAATGTTTAATTTCGCCGTAGGATAAGGTTGCTGTAGTATTAGAATTAGGCTTAAATTTTCCCCCCTCACCTCCTCTGATCATTCCAGATCAGAGGGGAAGATTTCATATATCCATGTTTTCAAATTCTCTACCTCCCCATACTGTCATATCCATTTCTGATTTTCCACGACATGTTTTTCATCTTCCACCCATACACTCTGACCCAATTTTAGATCTGATTGGTTTTCAACCTCAGATCTGAAATTGGCGTCACAAGCACTTGAGGGGCTTCCCACTCACCTCACTCTTGGTCACAAAAGCCCCTGATTTTGGGTCGAAATTGTCAGTTTGTCAGATTTCTCCTCAATGTGGATTTTAAGGATTTTTTGCTTTTTGGATTTACTGCCTGATCTGACAAATTGAAGTTGATTTGAATTCCCTGTTGGCAAGGATTCTGAGAGGATTTCTGGTGACAGAAATCATCTCAGAAGAGCCATACTTAAATCTGTTTTAATAATGTCTTGAATGCATTGAATGCAAGTCAGATCTAAGGATAATTACTGTGGTAATTTGAAATCTGATCTTGCATTCATAAGTTTTTTTTATGGCTGTCTGGTTTGTTTGGTGATTTCCTAATCTAAGGAGTTCTCAATACTCCTTAAGGTTTCAAGAAACTGGGATTTGATCTTATGGCTGTATTTCATTGAATTAATTCTTCCTTCATGCTTGATGAGAACCTCATCATGAACCCTAACTAGCACAATTTAACCTAGATATGCAAGAAAAAGCTCCTACATAGCTCAAAGAAAGGCTTAACTCAGAGAATTCTGAGTTTAAGAAGAAGACAAGTCATAAGGGGTAAAAATGCAATTTAACCAACGTAATTTGCAAACAGGGTAATTAAGGGTCCAAACACAGGTCAAACAAACCTAATAAGAAGGAAAGTGGGATGATCTAATCTAACAAGGGCTACAGCAACTCTAAGAAATTAAATGACATTCTGTAACCCTAAAACAAACCCACTTCAATTCATGAGGTTCGAGGCAGGGTAAAAATCAAATAAACCCGCTAAAATTCATAGAAAAATAATCTCCAGGGTTTAGAACCTTCAATTTTGCCTTAGAAACCCATTTTGACCTACATTGAGAACCATGCCCAATTAATGATTTAATTTGGATTTTTACGTAAATTGGTTGGTCAAACATGGCCTGACCTAGAAACAAAATTTACCATTAGAATCCTTAGGTTCAATATAGTCATGCATAAAAACTTGAGCCTAAGAAGAGACCTCCTTGACCAACTTTGCAATTTGGTCCTCTTCATTTATTTTTTGACCCTTAACTTTCAAAACCCTTACATTTTGGCCCCTAAATTTCTCATCATTCTTTGCAGAATGGTCCCTCATGCAAGTCTCTGCGCAGCACCATACTCCGGCGACTTTGCACGGAGCATGGCACCGCGCAGGGTGAGGGGATCGTCCTGTAAAGTGTACGCGGAGTTCCCTGCGACGTCTGCTGTCGCAGGGACTCACCCATGCTGCCTGACGACCCCCACACCTTCCGTGCGAACGCGTGGAAGGTATGGGTCTCATCTCCGACCACACTCCGGCAAGGCTTCCACGTCGCCTGCCTGCGTCCGTCTCTCCGCCAACCCCTTTATAAGAACCAGCACTCCATGCCGGTTCAAGCAGTCTGGTCTTGACGGAGAAACCCTCAACATTTCCTCTCTCCCCACTCCGATAGGAAACCCACCAGCTCCGGCGACCGCCCCTCCTCCTTCTCGTCGCTTTGCTTCCATACCTGCAGCAGAGCCAGCTTCGTCTCATCTTCCCACGTCGCGCTGCACCAAGCGCACGCCTCTCTGCCCACTTCCTCGTCGCTGCTCTCTCCCTCTGGGTATTTCTTCTCCGGCAACAATCGATACGACTGCCCGTTGCTCTGGCCCCCTTCATCTTTGCAAGTAGGTTGCATTTACTCCCCTTCTTCCCCTCTTTCTTTTCCCCAATCTATTTTACTTGATTGCCCCACGACCACGCCTGTCCACCATCACCTTCCTCGCCTCCGGCCAACATCCGGCGAGCCGCCCCCGTAACTGCGCAACTCCATACGACTCGCCGACCGTCGCAAAAGCTCTGCCTCATCACACTAAACGCCCTCCGCCCCTCCACTGCCACTCTACACCTCCACAACTCACCCCCGGTCACACCCACTTTTCCGGCCATAGGACAACCTAGGAACGCACGCCTAGGCAGTCCCGCGGCCTGCTGCACCTCGCACCACCTTAGTCGTGCCATGGCGAAGGTTTCCCTGTAGTTTGATTAGGTCGAGAGGCCCTTTTTATGCTGGACAGGTCGACTGCCCCGGCCGCCATTGACGACGACTTGAGAAGCTCCTAAGCGTGCTCCAGGCTTCAGAGCATCAGGATTCCAACTGCTGCGAATTGGGGAGACTCGGGTGAAGGCGGGCAGCTGGCAAGCGAGGGGAATAGAGGCTGCAGCTACTGAAGCAAGGCTGCAGTCTTCCTACGGGCGCGCACAAGGAGAAGCAACAATTTAGTCCCACATCGTAAGTTCTCGAAGCGCTGCACCACTTTAAATTGCTTTTGTGTTTTTAGCCTATCGCCTCAGAAAACGGGGTGAGGTCCCCTCGCCCACTCACCCCCGCCTTGTCCGCAGATCCACCTTGCGGACCTAGCGGATCCGACCCGACACTACCGAGCACACCTCGTGCACTATACACACACCAGTGTGCCTGGTCACGGGTGCGCTATCCAACCCGTTAACCCGGCTCTGGGAGAGCTTCCTGTGAGCGGTTTACAGAGAGAGAGAGACATGCGAGTAGAGGGAAGGGGTTAGGTTTTGCTGTGCCTTGTGTGCAGGAACAGGGCGCGAAGGAGAGAGGCTAAGTACTTAGCCGCAGGCAACGCAGAGAAGAAGCAGAAGGAAAGAAGAAGGCTCGCCAAAGAAGAAGAAGCAGCGAAGGAAGGAAAAGAGGAGAAGCACTGTAGCAGACTGCAGTTAAGTCGTCTGACTGCGGTATCAGACGGCAGATGAGCAGCCTTCAGAGGAGATAAAGCAGAGAAGAAGAAGGAAAGAAGAAGGCTCTGCAGCTGAAGAAGAGAAAGAAAAGAAGAGAAGGAAGAAAGAAGAAGGCTCTGCAGCTGAAGAGCAGAAGAAGAAGACGAGCAGCCAGGAAGAAAAAGAAAGAAGAAAACTTGGTCGCCAGAAAGAAAGAGAGAAAGGCAAAGGAAGAAAAGAGAAAGAAGAGAAGAAGAAGATAGAGACGAGCAGAAGAAGAAAGAAGAGGGAAACAGACAGGATCACAAAGAAAGCACAAAGAGAAGAAGAAAAGAAGAAGAAGCCAAGACAAAAATCTATCTCTCTCTCTCTCTTAGTTTTGTAATTCAATAAAAAACTTTGTACTTCTAGAATTCCAGTAGCTCCCTGAATTCGACCTCGGGAAATCTATTTCCGAGTAAATTTCTGTGGTAATGACAACCGTAGCTGTCTTATCTGATACTATAACGACTATACTATAATAAACAAAAAGATGCACAAAGCAGCACCGCGGTTGGCCCATCACCATTTTTTGGCGCTGTTGCCGGGGAGCAACAGCTATTCTAGAAGCTTTAAACTCTTTATTCAAGAATTTCTAATCTTTTCCCTCTTGTGTGCAGGTACAGGAAAATCAAGAAGCAGCCGCACAACAACCACTCCGAGGATAGGTAATTTTTTTTTGCTATCCTCTCACTTTAACCCTCAATTCTAAAGAGGTAGAAAAAGAAAGAACAAGCAATATAGGTACAACCTGTCTTCCATACCTAGTAAACCATCAAAGCTGCATGTTTTCAAATTTCAACCCACCATTCCTGCACACACTATTAAGGGTATTTAGGGCTAACACCTTCTTGCTTGTGCCCTAATTACCCAATCTAAGGGAGCTAACTGGACCAAGTAGAGCCAACATAAGATTCAACATTAGGGTTTTTAGAGACACACTTCTTAAGCAAGAATTGGGAAATCCAAACGGAGTGTGCCTAAGCCATTGATTGAAAATACCTATTCAGAGAAACCCTAAGCAATTGGCTCTCTAAAAACACTTGAACCCTAAAATACAAGACCTAATAAGTTCTCAAAGGAATCAATAGGTGAGGTTGACCCCTTAGGGTCAACCAACCTTCAACTTAGGTCACTCTTTGCACTCAAAAGGCTAAAGTTCAAGTGAAAACCTAAGCACCTTGATCTTAACTAAAAATTGGTAGACTTAAGAGGTCAAGATCCCCATTCTGGTCTACCTAGAATCTCAGTGACAAGAGAGGTCAGGTGGGGGAAACCCTGTAACTCGTGGGGATGCTCTATCGTGTAGGGGTCTTCGTGGGACTCACCCTCTCTGGCTGCCCAGGTAATTCTCAGGTGGACGATCTTTCTGATCAAGGGGTCCATCTGCCCCGCACCTCTATAGTCACCCAACATTTTGGGTGCCTCGATTGGGTCCAGCACTTGCTTATCTCATCCAGTCCTTCAGTGTTTGGTAGGAGGTCCTTGAAACCTCCTTTAGAAATTCACTCTCCCTAAGGCTAAGCCTCGGCTCCCTTGTTTTTGCAGAAACCTTCCACATAGCCCCTTTTCCTCTGATACTGAACCAAGTCTCCCTTCTTCCATCTTGGCACAACTTGAGTCTACATCGAACTTCTGATTCTATATCTTGATTCCACCACCTGATTCAAATATGCAGCCTAATTACTTAGCATCACCCTTCAAGAGACCTAAATCTCAAAGATCCATGAGAGATAGGATGATTGAGGAAACCCTTGAGTTCTATGGAATCAAATATAAACCAATAGAAAACATTCAGGTTGATGTCCCAACAACCACAGCCTTCATCATAAACTGTGCCCAAACTCTATTAACAGAAGCCATAAGAGGATCAACCCGAGAATACTCCTAACAGGATACATTGAGATAGAAAAATTACACAAATCTGAATACCTTCAATGCTTAACAAATCCTGTACTTTGGGAACAACACCAAGATGCCCTTGTAAAATGGGTAGAAATGATGAGATCACTGGAACAAATTATCAACCAAAGATACCCGTATATACGAGAAACAGAGGATGAACCATCTTGGAATAGTATTAAGGATCAATCCAGTTTCCAGATCTCAGGACTGAGGCACAGGGTGGTTGTGGATTCCCAACCCAGATAGAAGACAACATTGAATTAGGTTGGGATATTGCAGGAAAACACAATGATGAGCCGAACTTAGACCATGAATTGCCAAGCTTAGAATTCCAAAACTCCTGCAATAATGAGATCAGAACTGAACCTTTTGAGGGTATAAATTCCACCCCTTATTTTGATAAGGTGACCTTTGAAGGTTATTCAGACTTTGATTCTAGTAATCCTACCCACATCCTAAACCTAGAATCTAGATTCAAAACTTATTGGGAAGACTATGAGGCCCCATATGAGAAAGATCAAATTTTTAAAGAATATGATTCTGGGCCTCTATTTGATTAATATCCCTCTCCAACATCCTCAGGAAATCTGATCGATTTTCAGAAGACATGCCAATTTATGATACAGAAACTGAGGAGTTGGATGAGTGGGGTTTCAATTGGGTCTATCCTACCAGCTTGGAGCTTGAGCCTAAACAGAACACCTTTTTAAGTCCAGAATTGACATGTAGGCTAGACCCCAGTCAGGCTGCTGATTCCACATCTGATGATTTATGCTACGGTGGAATTCATGATCAAGAATCTCATTTAGAACTCAATTTTCGCAAACTCTCCGACAACTTCGGATCTGACTATAATTTCGTAGAGACTCTCCTTCCTGAACACACCAAGCCCATCTACGACCTCAGTTTACATGACTCATTCTCTGACTCCGACTCTGAGGTCTTGGTTCCCGAGATCACTGATAACATAGAATCATTCCTTTTCGATCCTCAGGAACCAAAAATAAAAAATGCCAAGAGTGATTACAACCCAGAATTCAAATCTTTTCTCGAATCAGATTTCTTTCATCCTACAGACACTCTTCAGGCATTTGATAGTTACCCAGAGGACTCTACAGAAAATCACCTATCATTCGTTTCTAAAAGAGCCCTCATACACAGTTGCCACCTCATCCACACACACAGAACTAATCAAAACCTCTTCCCAACCCCGACCAGCAACCGGACTCAATTTCTATTCAGATTCACCTCTCACTGAGCCGATTGCATTTCCACATCGGGTTTGGAACACTGATCAGACTACATACCATGCTCCATCATTCTCTGATCACCCCTGTAGGGTTCCCACGTCAATCACTCATTATTCTACGGGTCCCTATTCTGATCAGGCTGATTCGACTCAGCCAAACCCTGTATTCACACTTCCACATCCATCTAAGCCACATTGCATATGGTGGGTCCCACATCTGTTGATCTACATCTATTAACCCACCAGATTGATTGGGTTTGGGCTGCATCATCAGCCTGTTGATCTTAACAAGCACCTGGTTGGACCAACCAGGCTCTTAATCAAGGTGCTTGTTATATTAAACTCTGCTGATTTGACCATCCCCTCTCCATCTCATTTCCCGCTTGGCTGAAGGCGTCAAATTTAGCGCTCAACGGGAGGCAGCCCGTCATTCTCTTTGAAAACCTGAAACCTTTTCTGACACCTTTGTGCACTTAAAGTTCACACTTTAGGACAGCCGACTCCACCTCAAGTGCTTGCATCTGAGATTAGAAATCGTCCGCAATAGTCACACCGACCCATTCACTCATTAAAACATCTGTCCTAATGTATGAACTAAGTTGAATAAAAACCCCCTAGGTTACAATGAGGACATTGCAAATCTTAGGCATGGGGGGGTATGAAAGTGCAAAACTTGTAAGAAAATGTTTCAAACAAAGAAATTCACATATACCAAAAACACCATAAAAATTAAAAAAATTTTTGAAAAAGAAGAATAAAATGAGGGAGGAAAGAAAATTTTGTGAAGGAGAAAAGAAACAAAATGAAAAAGGAGCACAAAAATGTGAGAAAAGAGTGATAGTCATTAGTAAGGAACTAAGGAATTGACTTAAGTTCTAGACCTCATTCATGAAAAAATTGAAAAGTGCATAGTAAGATTAGTAAGAACGCAAACCTTAGGCATTCTTAGATAGACTCTTAGTACCCATTAAGATCTAGACATTCCTCAAGAGGTTGAGGAAAATGAAAAGCTTAAGTATTAGGTCCAAGGCTTAGGGAGTATTTGGCCTCATTAACAAACTTTTGGTTTACGGGACTCAGTAACCTAAGCACCCTAACCCCACACACAGCCTGGTTCAGTAAGCGTAAAAATCAAAATCACGTAGAAGCGTCGAAAAATTCTGAAAAGAACACCTAGAGTAGGAGCGGCCGATCAACACAAGTTGATTTGGACGAGTTCCCAGCGATGAGAGGTGGGAAATCTCCCTCGAAGATGCGTAACAAAATATCATCTCCTCGGTGCTTGTCTCTTAGGATATTTACATATCCTACTGGGGGCATGTAAGCACTCTGCTAGTTCAGATTCCATGGATGGCATTATCACGAAGTGTCAATTGCCAGGGTCAGAATTCAGCCACGGAACACCATGGATGGGATTATCTCAAAATCTCAATAGCCAGGGTTCCAGGGGTTGCCATGGGCGGTGCTATCTCGAAGCATCGATTGCCAGGAACCCTTGAGGATTGATGATGGGAACAAGGAATCTGATACAGACCGTGTTGAAAAGCCAATCCTAAGCTAGAATTAAAAAGAAAAAGAGAGAGAAAACTCTCCAAATAGAAAAATCTTCTATCTCTCTTTCTTACAAAACGCATTGCAAACTGAGTCAGGGCTAAAATCATCTCAAGCACGGGTGCTTTAACCACAAAGTCCAAATAGACCTTAGGTTAGTTCTTGTGGGCCTTAAAAACCTTTGCTAAGGACTGAGGCTGAGGCTAGACAAATCTGGATCTTGGTTGGTACTAGAGTACCTTTTAGGCCTATGGTCAGCATTCTAACCTAATCTAGGTTCAAATGAAAAGCACTTATCTGAAATCATTAAGAACTTCATGGTCTAGAACAAAGGTTGAAACCTTAAGTTTTTTGCTAAGGGACTAGCAAAAGCTAGGCATGGGGGTATGATGAGAACCTCATCATGAACCCTAACTAACACAATTTAACCTAGATATGCAAGAAAAAGCTCCTACATATCTCAAAGAAAGGCTTAACTCAGAGAATTCTGAGTTTAAGAAGAAGACAAGTCATAAGGGGTAAAAATGCAATTTCACCAATGCAATTTGCAAACAGGGTAATTAAGGGTCCAAACACAGTCAAACAAACCTAATAAGAAGGAGAGTGGGATGATCTGATCTAACAAGGGCTACAGCAACTCCAAGAAATTAAATGACATTCTGTAATCCTAAAACAAACCCACTTCAATTCATGAGGTTCGAGGCAAGGTAAAAATCAACTAAACCCTCTAAAATTCATACAAAAATAATCTTCAGGGTTTAGAACTTTCAATTTGGCCTTAGAAACCCATTTTGACCTACATTGAGAACCATGCCCAATTAATGATTTAATTTGGGTTTTTACGTAAATTGGCTGGTCAAACATGGTCTGACCTAGAAACGAAATTCACCATTAGAATCCTTAGGTCCAATATAGTCATTCATAAAAACTTGAGCCTAAGAAGAGACCTCCTTGACCGACTTTGCAATTTGGTCCTCTTCATTTACTTTTTGACCCTTAACTTTCAAAACCCTTGCATTTTGGCACCCAACTTTCTCATCCTTCTTTGCAGAACGGTCCCTCCTGCAGGTCTCTGCGCAGCACCATGCTCCGACGACTTTGCACGGAGCATGGCGCCGCGCAGGGAGAGGGGATCGTCCTGCAAAGTGTACGCGGAGTTCCCTACGACATCTGCTGTCGTAGGGACTCACCAATGCTGCCTGACGACCCCCACACCTTCCGTGCGAACGCGCGAAAGGTATGAGTCTCATCTCCGACCACACTCCGGCAAGGCTTCCACATCGCCTGCCTGTGTCCGCCTCTCCGCCACCCCCTTTATAAGAACCAGCACTCTACGCCGGTTCAAGCAGTCTGGTCTTGACGGAAAAACCCTCAACATTTCCTCTCTCCCCACTCCGACAGGAAACCCACCAGCTCTGGCGACCGCCGCTCCTCCTTCTCGTTGCTCTGCTACCATACCTGCAGCAAAGCCAGCTTCGTCTCATCTTCCCGCGTCGCGCCGCACCAAGCGCACGCCTCTCTGCCCACTTCCTCATCGCTACTCTCTCCCTCTAGGTATTTCTTCTCCGGTGACAGTCGATACGACTGCCCGCCGCTCCGGCCCCCTTCGTCTCTGCAAGTAGGTTACATTTACTCCCCTTCTTCCCCTCTTTCTTTTCCCCAATCTATTTTACTTGATTGCCCCACAACCACGCCTGTCCACCATCACCTTCCTCGCCTCCGGCCAACATCCGGGGAGTCGCCCCCATCACTTCGCAACTCCATACGACTCGCCGACCGTCGCAAAAGCTCCGCCTTATCACACTAAATGCCCTCCACTGCCACTCTACACCTCCACAACTCACCCCCGGTCACACCCACTTTTCCGACCACAGGATGACCTAGGCACGCACGCCTAGCCTGTCCCGTGGCCTGCTGCACCTCGCACCACCTTCGCCATGCCACGGCGAAGGTTTCCCTGTGGTTTGATTAGGCCGAGAAGCCCTTTTTGTGCTGGACAGGTCGGCTGCCCCGGCCGCCATTGACGACGACTTGAGAAGCTCCCAAGTGTGCTCCAGGTTTCAGAGCGTCAGGATTCCAGCTGCTGCGAATTGGGGAGACTCGGGTGAAGGCAGGCAACTGGCAAGCGAGAGGAATCGAGGCTGCAGCTGCTGAAGCAAGGCTGCGGTCTTCCTGCGGGCGCGCGTAAGGAGAAGCAACAATTTAGTCCCACATCGTAAGTTCTCGAAGCGTCGCACCACTTTAAATTATTTTTGTGTTTTTATCCTATCGCCTCAGAACATGGGGTGAGGTCCCCTCGCCCACTCACCCCCGCCTTGTCCGCGGATCCACCTCGCGGACCTGGCAGATCCGACCCGACACTACCGAGCACACCTCGCGCACTATACACACGCCAGTGCGCCTGGTCACGGGTGCGCTATCCAACCCGTTAACCTGGCTCTGGGAGAGCTTCCTGTGAGCGGTTTACAGAGAGAGAGAGACGTGTGGGTAGAGGGAAGGGGTTAGGTTTTGCTGTGCCTTGTCTGCAGGAACAGGGCGCGAAGGAGAGAGGCTAAGTACTTAGCCGCAGGCAACGCAGAGAAGAAGCAAAAGGAAAGAAGAAGGCTCGCCAAAGAAGAAGAAGCAGCGAAGGAAGGAAAAGAGGAGAAGCACTGTAGCAGACTGCAGTTAAGTCGTCTGACTGCGGTATCAGACGGCAGATGAGCAGCCTTCAGAGGAGATAAAGCAGAGAAGAAGAAGGAAAGAAGAAGGCTCTGCAGCTGAAGAAGAGAAAGAAAAGAAGAGAAGGAAGAAAGAAGAAGGCTCTGCAGCTGAAGAGCAAAAGAAGAAGACGAGCAGCCAGGAAGAAAAAGAAAGAAGAAAACTTGGTCTCCAGAAAGAAAGAGAGAAAGGCAAAGGAAGAAAAGAGAAAGAAGAGAAGAAGAAGAAAGAAGAGGGAAGCAGACAGGATCACAAAGAAAGCACAAAGAGAAGAAGAAAAGAAGAAGCCAAGAAAAAAATCTCTCTCTCTCTCTCTTATTTTTGTAATTCAATAAAGAAACTTTGTACTTCTAGAATTCCAGTAGCTCCCTGAGTTCGACCTCAGGAAAACTATTTCCGAGTAAATTTCCATGGTAATGACAACCGTAGCTGTCTTATCTGATACTACAACGACTCTACTATAATAAACAAAAAGACGCACAAAGCAGCACCGGGGTTGGCCCATCACCAATGCTGTCTATAGCATTAGGAAGAGTTGATTCAGTAATATTTGTGGATTTCTTCTTAAATGAGGCTTTTGATGAGGGTTTTTGGCATCTGAATTGAGATACTTAGTGATTTTAGTGAGAAATTGAACCCTTGTCAGATTTGGGATTTACTTATTTGCTTTTCAGTTGGTTTTGATTGACTCTGATCCCAGTAACAAAGCAAAGTGCTGCATCTTGCAGCTACATATTTCTTTCTCTCCAAACTCACCTTTCTTCTCAAATGGACTAACTGCAGCATCAGTTAGCCCATTTGGACAGTGGCTTAGGCTGCTGTTAAAAGACAAAAAAATCTGAACTGAGGACTCTCTCCTCAGTTAGCTCTTCCTGTCTCATCTCCTACTGCTGCAGGATTTTTAGAACCAATCAAAGTGAGAAAAACCCCTAAACTTAACACCATACATTTAAAACTCTGTAAGCCCATTTGGACAGTGGCTTAAGCTGCTGATTAAAAGAGAAATATGAAAACCATGCATATAAAACTCTGTTAGCCCATTTTAACTCTTCCCTTCTCACCTTTTGGGCAGTAAATTAAACTGCTGCAGAGTCTGGAAGCTGACAATAGATTGTTTATCTCATTTAGCTCTTCCTTTCTCATCTCCTATTTCTACCAAAATTACATACAAAATTCTGATAGACAGTATATATAGAAAATTACTTATTTATATTACTCTGTATACTCCTATATACATAAGTTCTATGTAAATATTAAACTGTATATATTACTATATATATATATATATGTAAATAGGCATTATATACATATAACTGTATAACTAACTATGTAAGTATATTGTATACTGCAATCTGATTTAAAATAATATATGTATATTATTCTGTATATAGGCAATATGTAAATAGTATATTACTCTGTAAGTATATATATGTAGTATATTGTATATTCTATAAAACTATATATATATCTATGCATATGTAGATTACAAGTAAATAAAATCCTGTACCATAATTTAATCCTTTATATATAATAAATAATGAATTTATTCAGTTAAGTGGTTAAATTAAATTAGATAAATTAGTAATTTAGGGTTATAATTAAGTTAATTGAATCTATATACTTAGGCTAATATATCTTAAGTAATTTAAGCTAGTTGAAGTATATTTATACCTTTTTTATATTACTTTAACTTAATTTATAAGTAAAACTGTCAAAAAAAACTACTATTTAAATGTAAATAAAACAGAAATTAATTCGGAAAAATATAATAAAAATGTGTATAAAATACTTATGTATGTAATCTAACTCTGTATAAGGTTAATTAGACCATCTAGTAACTAATTTATAAGTAATTAACCAAGAAAACACCAAAATCAATCTGTAAAAACAGTCTACTTGAGTGAATTTATTTATATAGTAAATCTAATTAAAATTTAAAATTAATTGAACAATTATATAGTATTATGTAAATACTTTATTTTCCATAATTTGTGTTTATTTTTAAATAAATTATGGCCCTCAAATTGAGGGCCAAAATCGCTTCCAGCCGCAGCTGTGTGCGATTTCCAACGCAGATGTGGCACTCGAATAGCGCCACATCGTGCGCTGCAAACCACACGCAACGGTATATATGTAAAATGTCCATATGCTCTTCAGTCGCCGGGCGCCCGAAACAACCCTTTACTGAGCATACATATGAGCATTTCTGAGCATATTCTGTCTGTGGGGCTGAGGGCCCAGAGAGGCGTGTGCGTGGGGCTATGTATGCCCTGCGCTGGGTTGAGAAAGAAAAATGTAATTAAGCGGCCTAATGAGAATTAGGGCGCACTTAGTGAAGGTTTGGTCCCACCCTCTGGGTGCTGTGTATCCCTCGAAAAGCACGCCCACAAATTAAACACATTTTAATTGATTAAAGAAAGTTAATGATAGTTGTTAAGCGCCTCTCAGCCACAGCATATTAAGGTTGTTAAGGCAGAATAAAAACACAGAAGAACACCTAATGAAGATCGGTGTGAAGGAGAAGAGAGAGAGATGTTGTGTATACGTAAGTAAATACGCATACAATAAAAATATAAATAAATATATATATATGTATACGTAGTATAGACAATTAATTGTTTAAATAAACCAATATATTTACTAACAGAATAAAATGTCACCATAAGTGTCGCTACAGACCCCAGTTTCCTTCCTTAGGTTTGTGTATAGTGTTTTCTGGGATCTAGCGATGCTTATGTCTGTCACTGAAACTGTTGTATGTGTTACTGTAGGTATCAGACTAGTAAGTTAAGTTAATATACTATGTAATCTTAGTCTATTGTATACTCTCATGTAAGTATTAATATTATAACTTGTAAAGATATAGTTTAAAATATAGTGATAAATTGTTTAGTGCTTGTTTATAGTTAGTTTTTTGCAAGCATTACAGTTAATTCTTAGTAAGTAGGCAAACCATGTCCACATTCATTCATTCTTTAATAAGATGTAAGGATTCTTTTTGGAATTAGAGGATAATTTTGAGATCAAAGAGCGATGTAATTCAATAAATTGCCTCCCAGTGAACGACCTGGAATAAAACCAGTAAAAATTAGATAAGTAAATAATAATAATGGTTGTAATGACTGGTACTCCATACAACTCGCCACAATGACACTCATGATGTTTCAAATCACAACATACTACAACAATCATTATCACATCATTATTACCATCGTTATTAATGCTCATAAGGCCTTTCCCCCATTCACTCAGGGATAAAGCCACACATTGGTATCGTACCATTAGAAGACTGATTACTACTTGGACAGCTTTGAAATCGGCCTTCCTGAAGAAATTGTTCCCAATTGGGCGAACCAATGTATTGCGATGGGCAATTACCACTTTTGCCCAGCGGCAGGGGGAACTGTTTCATGAGTCCTGGGAGAGGTTCCAGGATCTTTTGCAGAAGTGTCCACACCATGAGGTGCCTAAATGGTAGCTTGTGCAGATTTTTTATCACGGGTTGAATGATCAACTCTGTAATCATGTGGATGCTTCTTGCGGAGGCAATTTCCTCAACAAGGACGCAGATAGCGCATATGATTTGTTTGAGGAAATGAGCAAAAATTCTTTAAACCACGCCTCCATGGAAACCTTCAACCGATCCCAACAAATTAGATCTAATGCCAATGAGGTCCAAGATTCTCGTACATTTGATATGGAATTGATCTGCAATAGATTAGATAAGATGGATCTGGTAACAAAACGAATGGAAGAGTGGATGTCCGAAAACTCTATTTTTTCTAGATCCGCTCAATCCCAGGGATCAGGATTCCATTCTTCGCAAACTCCTACGGGACGGGAGTTTGTGAACCAACTAGAGACGGCTCGACCTTCGAGCCAACTTTTCTCAGAACCTTATGGGTTCCAAACTGGGGCCTTTGATCCCAGT
Source organism: Thalassia testudinum (assembly GCA_037157565.1). Lineage (NCBI taxonomy): Eukaryota > Viridiplantae > Streptophyta > Magnoliopsida > Alismatales > Hydrocharitaceae > Thalassia > Thalassia testudinum. Next base: position 51,770,511 of record JAZHRO010000025.1, on the reverse strand, counting down.
CTTCGTGATCCTTCTTCATCCTCATCTTATGAGGATGTTCATGCTGTGCAAGAGAATGTTAGGTCCAACCCTTATTCGAATTCCTACAATTCTGGTTGGAAAAATAATCCTAACTTCTCTTGGAAAGATCAAGGGTAGCAGACCCAATATCGACCCAACAACTATGTACCGCAAAAACAAATGGGTCAAGGTCATGTATATACTCAGTTGCCCCTGAATCAGGTTAACCAGCCCATGTGGAATGCTCAACAACCCATCGAGCAGGCTGACTTGAACCTGAAAATCATAGAAATGCTAGGGTCAATGCTCCAGCTCATGCAACAGATGAAAACTTCGCTGGACACCTTGCAATCTGGACTTAGTACAAACAACCGGTAGCCCGGATCTCTACCATCACATTCTATACCAAACCCAAGGAATGTTCAGAACCGAGGCCTGGGCCTCAAGGGTTTGGTAATGATGGGGAGTCGCATGCTCAAGCTCATGCTATCTATCAGGCTACCCCAGCCCCTCCCGGAGCTAACCAAGTTCCTACCATAATCAACCGAGAGCCTCCTGTTTTGCCTAACCCTCCCCAAGGCACTTACCAACAGCATTTTGCCACGACAAACACCATCACCTTGAGGAGTGGTAGTAAACGCAAGGGACCTACCCAACCCCATGTCAACCCCATTAGGCCCCATAGCAAGAATTCCAAACTCCCAACTAAGGATGTGATCAACAAAACATCAGGGTCTGATTCGGGAGTATGTTGTTGTTGTATGGGCAAACAGAAAAAGTCAGAGGAGAAATTGGAGGAAAGGATGTCCTTACTTCAGGCTTTCAAATTAACAATCATTTTACTCCTTGCGGCTATTGGATCAATCCCTGCCTACGCCATAGGTTTACTGAATGCATATAAAGAAAGGCGTAGAGCAAAATCTAAAATCAATAGGAGGGTAGTTTTGTCCGATAACACAAGCACATTGATCATAAACAAGCTACCTCCTAAGAAGTAGGACCCAGGAGCCCCGCTAATTTCTTGCACAATAGGAAACGTTACTTCTGACCAGGCCCTCCTCGACTTAGGTGCTTCCATTAATGTGATCCCCACCTCACTGCACATGGAATTGGGTCTAGGCTACCTAAAACACACCGACATAACCTTGCAGTTAGCCGATAGATCCATTACAAAACCAAGGGGTATTTTGGAGGATGCATTAGTCAAGGTTAATGATTTACATTACCTTGCTGATTTCATGGTCCTGGACATGGAAGCCCCAAAACAGCTCAACCACACCCTGATTATTTTGGGAAGACCTTTCCTGGCTACTGCCAAGGCGAGGATTGATTGTGAATCGGGAAATATAGAAATGGCCTCAGGGGATAAGACAAATCAATTCAATATTTTTGAGGTCTCAGAAGAATAAAACTAAGTGTGGTTCGATGGAGGAGCTTGGTAGAATAGAGGAAGTAATGGCTATACATACCTTAGACAACCTTTTAATGGCCAACTCAATCCAAACTCGGGAAGAAGATCACACAGTTGTTGAAATAATTGAGGACAAAGCAAAAATGCGACCAATTGTAGCAACACGGGATGAAGAAGATATACATGAAATCAAAAAATTGTTGGATGATTCACATGATCAAGATAAAATCCAACAATATCCTTATCCTGAATGCTTAGAGTTTGAGGTCCAACTTGTGGGTGGGAATTCTGAGGATCAGGATGGTTGGTTTAACAACCTAGAGTGTGAGGATGAAATTGAACATTAGGGAAGAACTCTTCAAACATTAGGTATTCTAGAGTACCCACAAATCCCCAGCACATCACAAAACCCTCATTGTCCTTTTTCACCCAACCATTGCATAAATTCTATACCCAACTACACTTCCTCTATAATAAATCAACAAAACTCCTATTGGAGACCATTTGGGCTCTCCCTGCACCTCCAACTTACCACTTTCATTGTTCATATCTTTGGTAAGCCCATTTTCACTCTCCGGGACCCATACCTGGGGGCCGGAAACTGTGTTGTTGTGGCCTCAATGTTTAGTTATTCTTGATTGAGAACCTCGCCTAGCTAAAGGCACTAAACTTAGCATATGTAAAGACTGTTCCAAGCTGACCAGTGTCTCACGAAAATCAGGTGCTATTCTTCCACTTCTACTCTCTTGCATGCTTTCATTTTTTTTCACAATGAGGACATTGCAAAAGCTAAGCATGGGGGGGTGGACATATTTTATAACCTTTTTGTCAGCTATAACAGTAATTTCCTGTTATTTGATTCTTGTTAAAAAAAAATTAGAATTAGGAGATGAGAACTTAGGCATTAGGAGTTGTAAACTTTAGGAATTGATTCTTTGAGACCTGAATACTTAGACTCTTCAGGTCTTCGGGCTTAATTAGCTCGGGTGTCCACTCGAATGTGGATTTAGTCTTGAGTCCTCGCCAATTAAAATTTAATTTAATTTGGTAAATAATTTGGGATGATAAGTATGCGACTTATCAACCCACCCTCTGATTTAGGGGGACTTTAAGCCTAAGCATCTACACGCATTATTTTGCACTGACTCACTTTCCAACGATTTTTACGGAAATTGTGTAGCTAATGGACCGACTTGGGTAGTATGGCTGGCAAGTTGTCGGTGGTAACAGCTCATCGGTTGGTCGTCCAGAGCCCAGCCACAAGACCATTTTCGTTGTACTGCCTTTAGGTAAATCTTAGATCAGGGAAGCCACCTACTTAGAAAAAAAAAAAGAGAAAATAAAAGGATAAAATAAAAAAATAAATAAAACCACACTTCACCACACAAGTATGGCTGGCAAGTTGTCGGTGGTAACAGCTCATCAACCGGTTGTCCAGAACTCAGCTCACAAAAAAATGCACAATAATTCCCAAAACACTTAGGGAAGAAGTGGGGAAGTAGAATAAACTGGGGAGACATACACTGGATTCACCCTTGTGCTGACCCCATAAATAAAAGTAGGGAGAAAGCTACCGATCGTAAAGATAAACCTTTAGGTAAGGTCACCTAGGGTCGTAGAAACCCGAAGTCCGTCTTAACGGTCGTTTTGTGAGTCTATCACTTTTTCACAAAGATGCTTAGCACTTAGAGTCCTTTTCGAGTCTTGGGCGGGTCGGGTAGCCGTAAAAAGTTATCCCGTAACTCTCAAACTCCAAAAGTACAAAAAAATAAAAAAAAATATCTTCTCAAATATGGCGAGGGCTCGAACGGTCTGCATTCTGGTAGGCACCCAGGCATTGTTGAGTTTTTGTAATTAGGTCTTGGGATGAGACTTTCTAAAGCAATCAATGAATTTTGCCTAAATACTCGAACCCTGATTCTACTGATATACATAGCATCTAGTTTAATTTTGCTAGGGAATAGCAAGAAGTAAGCATGGGGGTATGATAAACACGTATAAATTCATCATAAAATGCTTATTTGTGATAGTTCCTAGGCATAGCACTGCATATCATGATATAAATATCGCATAGCATGCATCATTCTGCATTTAGAGTAGTTGTTTATATTTTAGGTTAATTAGGTCCTTTTTATGGTTAGGAGAAAAGAGGATTTATTTCATGGCCTCGAATGGACGATCAGACCATACAGATCTGATCGGGACTACGATCGGAGACTAACGCCTCTGAAATCGTCCAGATCGGAGTCCCGTAGCATCATATTAAGCCCGAGGAAGATCAACGGCCAGGGGAGCAATGCGACATCCATACAGGTTTCGGATGGAAAATCCGACCATACGGATGGATCCGGAGTGACGATCGCAGTTCGGCATCGCAGGAATCACCTTGATCTAAGTACAGTAGCACCCTCTATAAGAAGAAGATGGACGGCCCAGATGGCGCCACGTGGCACCATCCAGACTTCCCAACACCGGCCAACAGCACCGCCCAACTCCTTCATCCGTGCCCTTCAATCCTAACCGTTGGATCAAGATCCAACGGCTGGGAAGCGGACGCACCAAGCCACTCCACACGACACAAGGGAGGGGTTGCCGCAATGGTGGTAGTGCTGGTTTGCAAAGGAGGGGTGTGGGTTCGAATCCCCGCAGCCCCCCCAATTTCCAATTTGGCCGGCCGCTCAGCAGCAGCCACGCAGTGCGCAGCAGCAGCAGCACAGCGTACGCGCACGCCAGCGCGCGCGCAACACGAGTGCACGAAGCACGCAATGCCAGCGAAGCGCAAGCCAGCAGGGAGGTGCGCAGATCTTCAGCAACATTTATGAGGGCCTTTAGCGACACATGCAGCTGTCACTAAAGGCCAACAGGTGCCAGCAAGAGGAATTGAAGGGCAGATCTTCAACGACAGCTGTAGCGACATTTGTGGATGTTAGTAAAGACCCAGATATGATTTTTGCCTCTTCTCCACCACTATAAAAGGACCTACACCCCCTCCATTCCAAACCATCTCTACCTACTCTACTCCCAAGCTCTAGCAAGCCTACCAACACTCCATTAGAGCTTGTTCTCAAGCTCCCAAGGTGCCTATTAGTGTAGCGAACCTCTGCCCCACCAAATACTCCTCCAACTTCCCATCTCCCTTCATAGGTCACCTTGGAGCTGTCCTCCCACTTCCATTCCAGTAGCAGATCAGCTCCGTCTCCTCACCTCCATTCTGGAGCTACGCCGAAGCTTTCCTCAACCCGACGTCCTCCAACATCTCACCTCCATCGTCCCGCTCCTCACCTCCTTCGTCCAACCTTCCACCAGGCGCCATCGTCTCACCGAACAGCCGATTCGGGAGATTTCCTCTCACCTCCCTCTCTTTTTATGCTTTTGTAGTTCATTATAATCGACATTGAATTGATATATATATCATATTTGTTCCACATCTCTATCTTGTGAATCATTTGCTTGTCTTTTATTTCAAAAACAAAAAAATAACAAAACCCTAAAATACTAAAAAGAAACGAATCAAAGCATGATTTTCAACTAAAGTAAATGACGCCTCCCTGTGTTCAACCCGGGACTCCTCTGGAGTTTTGGTATAAATTTTATCTAATCGACGTGTTTTGCAACTATGACGATAGGTTACTTGTAACCCCGATTTCTAACACGCGAAACACTCCCGACCAGTCCACATCTGTGGACATCTTCTGCTGGCAGGTTTGAGGATTAATCTTTTGATTTTGCTTCTGACCTACACTTGTGACTTCTCGAATTCTTCTTTGAATGTATATTATGCTTAGCTAAAGGCAATAAAATTTAGCACGTGTGTATATTCGACGTTCTCCGCGGAGCTAACCAGATTGTCACGAAATCTAGGTGATATTCTGTTATTCTGCCCTTTTCATGTCTTTGTTTTTACAATGAGGACATTGTATCATTTAGGCATTGGGGGGTGGATACTTAATCCTGAAATTATTTCATTAGCTCTATAGAATTTCTTTTATATTCTTTAAAAAAAATTTAAAAATTTAAAAAGATAAAAAAAAAGAAAAAAAAAGAATTAGGAGAAGAGAACTTAGGCTTTTGGAAGTTATTAACTTTAGGAATTGATACGATAGGACCTGAACACTTAGACTCTTTTGGCCTTCGAGCTTAATTAGCTCGGGTGTCCACTCGAATGTGGACTTAGTCTCGAGTCCTCGTCAAGTAATTTCACTTTAATTTGGTAAATAAATTAGGATGATAAGTACAAGACTTATCAACCTGCCCTCTAATTTGAGAGGATTTTAAGTCTAAGCATCTACACACTATTTGCACTGACTCACTTTTCGGCAATTTCTTTGAAAATTGGGTAGCTAATGAACTTTCTAGGGCAGTCCGGCTGGTAAGTTATCATGGGTAACAGCCCATTGGCCGATTGTCCAGAGCCCAACTACTTGACCACATTTATTATACTACTTTTAGGTAAATCTTAGATAAGGGAAGCCACCTACTTAGAAAAAGAAAAAAATGGTACTCAAAAAAAAAAAAAAAAAGAAAACAAAAAGGATAAAAAATAGAAAAATAAACCACACTTCACCGCACAAGTATGGCTAGCAAATTACTGTGGGTAACAGCCCATTAGCCAGTTATCTAGAGCCTAGCTCACAAAAATGCACAAATAATTCCCAAAACACTTAGGGAAGAAGTGGGGAAGTAGGATAAATCGGGGAGATATACACTGGGTTCGCCCTTGTGTTGACACCATAAAAAATTTAAAAGTAGGGAGAAAGCTACCATTCGAAAAGATAAACCTCTAAGCAGAAATCTTTAAGGTCACCTAGGGTCGTAGAAACCCGAAGTTTGTTTTAATGGTCGCCTAGTAAATCATCACCCTTTCACAAGATGCTTAGCACTGAGTCCTTTTTGAGTCTTGGGCGGGTCGGGTAACCGTAAAAAGTTATCCCGAAACTCTCGAACTCCAAAAGTCCAAAAAAATTAGAAAAGAAGAAAAACAAAAAAATGTATCTTCCCTTTTTAAATAAGGTGAGGACTTGGGTGGTTTGCATTCTAGAAGACACCTGGGTACTGTTGCATTTTCGTAGTTTAGGACCTTAGTTGAAATTTTCTATTATTAATAAACAACTTAGGCCTAAGTGATCGAGTCCTAATTCTGCTTTTATACATAGCATGAAGTTTAATTTTGCCAGTAACTAGCAAAAGATAGGCATGGGGGTATGATGTAGACACATACATTTAGGTTAAAATGCCTATTTATGCATGTTCCTAGGCTTTGATTTGCATTCCATATTATAAATATTGCATAGCATGCATCATTCTGCATTTAGAGTAGTTGTGTATATTTTAGGTTAATTACATCCTTTTTGTGGTCAGGAGAGAAGGTGATTTATTTTGGAGCCTTGGATTGACGATCCGACCGTACGGATTTGATCACGACAATGATCAGAGTCCAACACCTCTGAAATCACCTTGATCGGAGTCTTGTAGCACCATATGTAGTCCGAGGAAGATCAACGGCCAAGGGACTAGGTGATGTAATTCAGAGCTTCAAACAACAAATCCGACTGTGCAAATGGATTCAGGTCAACGATCGTATCCCAACGGTGCAAAAATTGACTTAATCAGACCTCTGTACCAGCCCCTACAACGAAAAGAAGATGGATGGCCCAGATCGTGCCACATGGCGCCACCCAGGCTGCCTATGCTCACGCACGCGCCACCGCACATGCACACCAACACGGGCACGCGTGCGCGTGGAGGCACGCATGCACAGCAGTGCAACGAGCACTCATGGCACTCGCGGAGGCAACTACAGCAGCGTAGCGCGTGTGCACACACAACACTAGCACATGGAGCGCAAGCCAACGCAACGATTGGTGGGCGAGTGGGCTATCTTTAGCGACGTTTGCGACGGATCTTCAGCGACGTTTATGACCATCACTAAATGTCCTGTATACGAATTTGATTCTTTCCTCCACTATAAAAGGACCCCTACCCCTCCCATTTTTCTTCATCTCTTCCTTTCTTCTCATCACCTCCAAGACTCTAGAGAGAGCTTGTCCCAAACCCAAGATGCTACTCTAAAGTAGAAAACAAGCATTTGTTCCGGCCTCTCATCCTCGTTCATGGAGCATCCTGTGGTCATCTTCTCACCTCCCTTCGAAAAGAAGATCCTCGCCGCGACGCCGTCTTGCCCCGCCCTCCATCCTCTGGCTCCATCCTTGTTCATCCCGCTCCTCACCACCTTCCCCCAGGCAACGTCAGAGAGCTCCAAGCGACCATCAAGGGGGATTTCTCTCACCCATCTCTATCTTTATTAATTTCGTAGTTTAGATTTCCTGCTTTCCTAGTTGTAAGAAACATTTGATTATAAAAATACCTGATTGTTTCTCTCTCTCTCTCTTTATATTTTGCAAGTAGATTAGTTAGATAAGAATTCATCGACCTAATCTCTTGCTTGCTAAAAATACCAAAAAAAATTAGAAAAGACAAAAACAACAAAAACAAATAAAAGCAAAATGCATATTTTTTAAAACCAAACGTTCGCCTCCCCATGTTCGACCTGGGACTCACTTTTCAAGTTTCGATTATAAATTTTATCTGATCGACAGATTTTCTCACGAATCAAACTATACGATGGGTTTTCCAAACTCCGAACCTTTCCGCGTGTGAATCCGCCGCTATCAATAATTAGGGGCATGGTTTGATTAGGTCCTAAGAAAACATATTTAAGAGAGTCTGACAATGGTTTTAAATCAAATTGCGGGCCAGGCTCAAATAGAGATTCAGAGGTCAAGTCTAAAGAAGGAGGGGAGGGTGAAGAGTCAGATGTAGAAGGTGGAGTTAGGGGTGGAAGAATCTTGGGTCTTAGGAATGGACTCAACTGCAAAATAAGTCCCTCTATGTGATACTTGCATGGTTTCTTCAACTAAGTTATCCATTTCAGAATCTGAATCATCAAAAAAATCCATCTCACGGAATCTTCTAGAAGCTTGGAATATATCTAATGTAATTGTTTCGCCACCGCAAGTGATTTTCATCTTTCTAGAATCACAATCAATATTCTCCTTTGCAGTGGCAAGAAAAGGTCTTCCAAGAATAATAGGGGCATTCTTTAAAGCTTCCAGCACCTCAATATCCAGGACCAGAAAGTCTACTACAAATAGACAATTCTAAACCCAGACGATAACATCTTCAACAGTCCCCTTTGGTTGGTGATGTGCATACATCTGAATAGCCAAAAATGCCTATTAATGCATGTTCTTGGTCTCATATTAGCATCATGCATTGTAAATATTGCATAACACGCATAATCATGCATTTAGGTCAAATTGTATAGTAATTATCTCCTTTTATTGCCAGGGATAGGGTGACTTTTAATTAGGGCCTCGAACCAAGGATCCAACCATACGGATCTGATCAGGGCAATGACTGGAGTTCAACGACTCCAACATCACCTCGATCAGAAATCCGTAGCACCAAACATAGTCCGAGGAAGCTCATAAATCAAGGGCCAAGATGGTGTCAATCCACACTTCAGATGACAAATCCGACTGCACGGATGGGTTCAGATCGACGATTGCAGCCTAACAATGTAAAAATCAATCCAATCCGACATCCATGGCACCGTCAACAACACAAAGATGGACAACCAAGATGGCGCCATGTGGCGCCAACTCGACCGCCCAAACTGACCCAGCAGAAATCTGAAGACCTGCCGCGCTCTCACTCTCTCCTCAACGCAAGATCAAATCTGGGCCATTGGATCTTAATCCAACAGCCACAAGTGCTCACACCTTTGATGAAGACGCGATCAACTCTCGGCCTTGGCGCATTGGTCGCGCCTTATGCTCGGGAGCAGAGGTCACAGGTTCGAGCCTCTTCGAGCACCTCAATTCAGGCGAGGAGTAGGGCACATTGATTCCGACCGTCAGATGGAGATTAGACGGTGATGGAGGCACGATGTGGCGCAACGGATGTGCGTGGATCACGCATGAGTGATCCTACACGGATCCAAATTTTTTATTAGACGTGGGGCGTATGTGCAATCTGAGCAGTTGGATGCGAGGATCCAACGGTTGAGGAGAAGCAAGTGCTGACTCTCAATGGCTAAAGAAGAGTTTGAGCTCTTTAAGCTGTCTGATCTCTTGATTGGATGGCTAAGAGCGCAAGAATGTGGCTTTTGCGTTGAGGCACGAGGAAGGAGAGAGGGTGCGGGCGAGTGCACACAAAAGGCCATGATTGGGTCTTTAGTGACACTTAATTCCGTCATTAAAGACTCCCTCATTTAATGTTTTGAATATGTAATGACCAAATTGCCCCCAATCCTTGCAACTATAAAAGGAGACCCGTACCCTACAAAATTCTCATCCCTTCCTTCACCTCTCTCCCTCTCCAATGCTCTAGAGAAGCTTGTCCCACACCTGAGAAGCTCCTTTAGAGCCAAATCCAAAGTTTCTCGCCCCCATTCCGGAAGTGGATCCCGCGATGACGACGATGCTCTGTCTCGTTCCCACTTCTTCCTGCTTCGTCCTCCTTCTTCCCACCCCATCCTCCATCTTCCAGGCATCGCTCCGTCTGGCTCATCCTCCAAGCAATCGCCGAGGAGGATAACATCTCTCTCCCTTCTTTTTATCGCTTTCTAGAATAGAATTTCCCGCTTTCAAGCTGTAATCATTTTCTGCTTTCTAGCTGTAATCATTTCCCATTTTCTAGTTGTAAAAATAGTATTCATATATCAAGTGATTATTCTCTCTCTCTCTCTCATAGTGTTAATATCAATTCCATTGTAATTATCTTGCTTTTGAACAAAAATTTCAAAAATATATATATAATCATGAATTTTTGATCGACGTAGCCTCCCTGTATTCGACCCAGAATTTCGTTACGAATTTTGATAAAATTTTATCTGTTGACAGATCCCTTCGCAAATTGAACTACAATGATGGTTTTCAAATCCAACTCCGATTGAGTAGTTTTTCGCTTCAACAGTTGGATAGTAGATTCATCAGCCAATTGTAAAGTAATCTCAATGGGTTTCAATTCACCAAATTTAAACTCCTCAAAAATGATAGGAGGATAAGATTAATAGAGGTACCAAGATCAAGAAGGGCATGATCAAAGGTGGTGTCATTAATGACAACTAAAATTAGGGAAACACCTAGGTCTTTCTTTCTCAAAGGCAACTTGCTCTGAACAACTAGCTAACTATCTCTAAAAGAATCACCTTTCCTAGGTTTCGAGATTGCCTTTTTGGAGTACATAAGTCTTTCAAAAACTTGGGATAGGCAGGAATGTTCTTGATAACATCTAGGAGAGGGATATTAATTTCAACTTTCCCAAAAAGTTCCTTATTAGAGGGTTCAGATTTCTTCTTTTTCTTATTGGTGGAATGAAGTGCTTATGGAAAAGAGATAGGGTTTTTATCCTTTGCAGCTGCAGGTTCCTGAGTAAAAGTAAAGGTAGAGTCAACTTGATTTTCTTTAGAAAGGGCTTCATATGTGAAGGTAGAAGGCCTAGAATCTTAAGTAGTCTTCCCACTCCTCAAGGTAACTGCATTGACAGTATGGTTGTTTCTAGGAGGTCGAAAGGCATGATGTTAATTGAAACCCAGAAAGTACTGAGGTGCTAGATGGATGGGATGATTAGGATTCATGTCGTAATACTGGTTCCTTTGATTATTAGGGTTTGGCATGGGCTGGGAGGGTAGATCACTTGCAAGTCTTTGGTCTAAACTGACCCCAATTTGATTTTGAAGAGTTGTCACAATACGGGTCACTTCAGACATTTCGTTTTGCATGCCTTCCAAGGTTTTCGTAACCTGGGCATTAATGTCATCCAAAGAGGGCCTAGATTGATATTGATTCGGTCCATAAATCTCGGGTTGATTCTATCTTTGAAAAGGAACCGGATTAGGAGCCTTCCAGGAGAAATTCGGGTTATTCCTCCAATTTGAATTGTAAGAATTGGAGGGATTTGTAAAATGCTCCTGGAGGTTTGAAATGTTTTCTGTAGCAGGGCTGAAAGAGTTTTGATTCATAAAATCATATGTCCCAGTCAAATCCGACGTAATCTCATAAACATAATTCTACTCAGCTGGGACAACACCAATATGATGCAAGTTTTCTCTTTTTAGTAGGTTAGGTCAAGTCAAGGGTAGAGTTTGTTTCTAGAAATTGAATTTTTCTTCCATCTTTTTCTAGTGAATTTGCATTTGATGCAGTCTTTGAGCTATCATTTGAATATCATCTTAGGTGACTGGAATGGATTTTAATCTAAAATCAATTTCATTAAGACCAAGTCTTGGATTCGTATTCCTTCCAAAAGTATCCATTAATGCATGATTAAATGAGTTTTCACTCATTTCCTCAAATAATTGGTAGGCACTCTCAGCATCCTTGTTTAGGAAATTGCCACCACGTGATCATCCACAAATCTTCTTAATTGATCTTCTAATCAATGATAGAAGATCTGCACTAACTGCCAAAATGGAACTCATAGTGTGGGCAACTCCTTAGTAATTCTTGAAATCTTTCCTAAGACTCGTGTAAAGATTCGCCATTTTTCTATTGGAAGGTCACAATGGATCTTCTTAAAGTATTCATACGATTTATGGCGAAGAATCTTTTTAGGAATGCCCTTTTGAGTTGTGTCCATGTTGTAATGGGTTTGCCAATGGTTCTGAACTAGTAGGCCATCTTATCTTTAAGAGTGAGAGAAAAGAGTCTCATTAGCCATAAATCTTCCTGCACATTGCAGGAACAAGTGGTTTAGGCGAGGACTGTAAGTTCCTCTAAATGGCTAAATGGGTCATCCTTAGGTAGGCCATGAAAGTATTTAATTAGGTTCAGAATTGCTATCTTGATCTCAAAGTCGCCTTTAGGAATTACCACCCCAAGTCTTTCCACATAATTAGATGGATCATAAAAATCTTTTAGGGGAATGACAAGCTCCTCGTGGGGTGACAGGTTCTATCTTTGGTTGACTAGGTTTGTGATAGCCCTAGCCAACTGTTGTTGATTGGTTTGGAATTGAGTCAGTTGCTCAATCATATTTAAAGGATTAAGTAGGGGACCTTGATTTTGTTCATTTGGTAACTCGACATTTGAAGGAATTTCCAGACTAGGGAAGTCAGGTATGGAAATGTCAAAATGTAGGTTAGATTGTGGATTAGAAGTGGGAGTGGCTGGAATTTTGGACCTACTTTGTTGGTTCTCCATATTTTTTAAAACAAAGGAAGAATGAAAATGCAAAGAAGTCGATAGCCTTATGCAGGGGGCGGAATCAAGTGGTCCCTCCAAGTGCAGATTCTGGGGCCTACACCTGTGCATACATTTTTATGAAGAACAAGGGAGGAGAGAAGGGAAGAGATGAGAGAAAAAGTGTGCGCTCAAGCAACAAAATTCTAAGCCTAACTTAAGGGTTGACTCCATATAAAACCTAAGGCTTGGGGACTTGTATACCAAATAGTCAACAATTAACCACCTTCCCTTAATTAACCCAATTAAGTTGCAAGGGGGGATTAGGCCCAAGCATGTCTTAGGAAAATCACTGGGGGCTTGTATAAACCCACACCTGGTCGTTTGACGTGACCTCTTAGCCTAGAATTAGGTTAAATCAAGGAATTGAAGTCAATTGAAAATAATTTGATAGACAAATATCAAGCTTAATATGGATGAAATCCTTAAGGGTCAAGTTGCTACAAATTTTAAGTTAAGCTTAGGATACTTAAAGTGCATGGGTTTGTGAAGGCTGTTAAGGGGGTAGTTGCTCAGATTATTTCCTTTTTCTTAGTGTGCATAAATTGGGTGGGAGTGAAGCCCAATGCCAAAACAACGGGGTTGCCAAAACAAGGATTTAAGTGAATGTATTTTAGGGTTTGAAATTACTAAGATTGCTTTTAAGATTTCTCTTGTTAAGGCTTCAAACAAGTTTGAAGTGTAACACAAATAATTACAATAAAGTTTTGATTGGTAAAAGCCAAGTTCCTTTAGGTTGATGTGTTACCAAGATAAGAGAAATAAAACCCTAAATATGAAATCCTAGGGAGGCAACTCCTAAGAAAAAGAATGGATTTTCAAATGTCTTATTATGTGGTGGTCCAAACAAGACAAACACCACCACCAATGGAAAGGAAATCAAACAAGGATTCTATAATTTTTTTGGGATTTTTGAAACTGGTTTGATATTTTTTTAAAATTATTTTCTACACTGGTGTCAAAATCCAGAAAAGATTGATTCAAAAACTTGCCTCTACGGAATCCTCAAACAACCTCAGACAATTTTGAAAATTTTATATCTTATATAAAATTTCTCAAGGATTCCAAAAATATACATTTTGTCTAAATCTGATGAGTATAAAAATTTATAAAATTCAGGAACAGTAAGCAAATAGTAACAGATTAGGCTTTGACCCCTCTTCAGCCCACAAATTTTCTAATTTTTTCTATTCAACCAAATCTTCTGAAATTTGGAACTTAAGTTCATGACTCCAAGAGGCTTCTTTTGGTAGAGTTTAAGGATTTTAGGAAGCCTCCTTGTGCTCGAACTTGATTTTTGAAAGTCAAGACAAAAGTTTAGATTTTCAAAATTTGAGCACCAATGTAAAGTACATGGTGGAGAATTGAAGCAATCAAGCAAACAAACCAATTTTAGGGTTCCACCACCCTTGAATTTTCTTGTTTTTGTAGTTTTTAATATTTTAAGATTTTTTTTGGCATTTTCTTAAGGTTTTGAGATGGTTTTGGCATGGTACTTTACCTAGAAATCATGGGAAGAAAAAATATCTTGAAGCTTCCGCTCCAAGTAATTCCAAATCTTGCACCCGCTTTCGCTTCGCACCTAAGAAAAACACAAAACAAAAGTGATGATCTAATAGAACAAGAGAGAGATGAAAATGATAACTAAAGCATGCCTCCCTAGCAATAGTGCCAAAAAGTGATGCGAAAAATACACGATTTGATAATGATACAAATTAAGTCGTAATGCATATAAATTGATCAACTTTTTAATTTGTAAAACCTAGATAGGATGAGTATCTAGGTTCATCCAAGGAGGCTAATTTGTTAATTATCAAGATATTTTCTCTCTAGCTCTATTAAATCTTTCTTTTGTCTTTTTCGGGTTTTCTAATGTTTAAGGTTTTCAAAAACTTGGGAAACAAGAACATCTACATCTTGACGTGTTTTTAATTTACAAATAGGATGCGAGTTGGGGAGATGGAGCCACGAGGCGACCAAAGGGCTGATTCTTGGAGATGGGGAGGAAACTGGTCGTAAGGGAGGGGGACGCGACGGTGGGAGTGGAGTGGAGGCCGATGGCAAAAGGACAGCCTCTATCGAGGAAGGAGTGGGAAGGAGGTTGTTTGCTTCTACTATCGAGAACGTGTTCATATCACAGTTGTTTGCAAGAACGCGCTGGTGTGCCTTTTGTGTGAAGGCCTAGGACACCAGTGAGATATGTGTAGGGTGAAGGCAGCAATCGAAACCCGTAGGGGTCATGTTCCAATGGATGGACATGCATAGGGGAAAAGCCCTAACGTGGCTAGCCCTAAGAACCTGACGATCATGCAAGGGAGGAGGCCATGCAAGAGGAGTTGCGAAGAGGAAACTGTCAGGCACGGGGTGTGTGGGGTGGACGACAGCCTCCACCGCCTCCCTCTCCTCCGGCGATCGACATGGAGGTCCCCATGACACCGGACGTACTGGCAATGGAGAATATCCTTCTTGGTGATATAATCGGGGAGGTCATGTGCAAGTCCTTGTCCTTGGAGAAGATACAAGAGATGGTAACCTCCCTCGCCCTTCCTCCTCTCTTTGGAAGGTTTCCATGCTTGGTGTAACACAGGTTTTGGTGTTTGGTCTATTAGATGGTGATCTGGAGAGACTAAAGTTTAGAACCTCCATCTTGGGAGACCTTTCGGCCCTATGGAGGCTTGTCTTCTCCTTCAACGACGCGTTACCAAAACAGCCACCACAGAAGGCTATCATCAGAAGCGGGTTGGTGACCATCCAAGGACTACCCTTACACCTCCACTCCTTGGTTGTTGTTGGTCAGGTAGTGGCAAGGTTTGGTACAGTTAAAGAGGGCATGGCGGTAGGTCTGGTGGAAGGAGATGGGAGTATGGTATAGGTGGCGGTACTATTGAGGCATGGAGGTGGATTCCCAAATCGTGTCATTTTGAGTTGTGGCGAAACTTCGTGGCAGCTCCAGCTGGAGGTGCAGATTCACCCAGTGGCTGTTGGGAGGCTGTATGTGGGGGAGAGAGAGGCTGGCCATGAGGAACTAAAGGAGATGCAGTGGAGGGAGGTCATGCGTGAGACCGTGGGAGGGGAATCCAGAGGAAAAAGGAAAAGAAAGATCGAAGGGGATGACGGGGGTTTGGTAGTTGATTCACTTGAAATGATGGAGGAGGGGGAGCATTCCAGTACTATGGTGGTGCGTGAGAAGGGCAAACAATGCAGCATGCAACCTGATAATGAAGTAAGCCCATAAGATCTATTGAAGGTATGTCCTATGAGGTAGGATCCTCTACATGGAGGGGAGACGGGTCCAGTGGGCGAGGTAGATATAATCTATGAAGCCAAGGACTGGTGCATTCTCCATATGCACCCGATGTGGATGTGGTCGCTAATGTTTTGAACGTCATTCATACCTCAACTGAAGAAAAGGGGACACATGCAGTAACATGCTAAGAGTGTTGTCTTGGAACATGCGTGGGGTGCGTGACAGAGTCAGGCGTGGGGAGCTGGCTCGCTACCTGAGGGAGTGGAGGGTTGATTCTGGATTGTTCCAAGAGACACATATTGACAGTGAGGAGCCATGTGGGTGGCATCCTCTTATGATGAACGGTTTGGCGAATCTTTGGTGTGTGAAGCTTAATGGGAGGGTGGGTGATTTTTGCATATGGTGGAAGGAGACATAGCAGATTCCTTCATCCTCACATGCAAGCTTATCAGGTGCAGCAACAACTTGGTTTTTTATGTTTCATGTGTCTATGGGCCTTATGTCCAAAGCGAGAGGCCATGACTTTAGGAGGAGCTGTCAATGGCTACAAATTGGGTGCAAGGGGGAGCCTGGTTGATTGGAGGTGATTTCAATGCCACGTTATCTTCCATTGATAGATTGAATGGCCACACAAATTTGTCCACCTTTGGGTTTCAATCAGTGGTGTCGGAATTAGATCTCCTTGATCTTCCTGTGTCTGGATCTCTGTATACATAGAGGAATGGCAGTGGTCAGATGTCCAGGCTAGACAAATTCATGTGCAATGTGAACTTGATGGGCTCCTTTCAGTTGGCTTCGGTGGTGACCTTGGAGCAACCCTTTTCTGATCATACACCCATTCTATGGGAAAGTGGGGAAGGACTTCGATCACACACATATTTTAAATTCCAGCAATCGTGGTTGAATGAAGAAGGCTTTAGGGAGATGGTCACTTCTTGGTGGGAGACCCAGGAGTTACAAGGGATGTCACACAATGCCTCGCCACAAAGCTAAAGGGGTTGCGTCACCTTTTGTTCGAGTACAAGCAGTCCAATACAACTGCTAGAAATAGAAAGAGGAAGGAAGTGCTGGATGAACTAAAACATCTTGACACCAAGAAGGAAAGTAGGCTGCTACCAAAAGAGGAGATACAATAGAGAAGAGAGCTTCAATCTGTCATCTCTAAGGATGATCTGCAACGAGAAATAGATTGGTGCCAGCATTCTCGTCAATTATGGCTGAAAGAAGGTGATGCAAACACTAAATTCTTCCATGGTTTTGCCAGTGCACGTAGAAGATTCAACTTCTTGGCAGCATTGTCGTATGATGGGCAAAGGGTAGAGTTGGCACAAGAAATATGTGACTTGGCAAGTTGCTATTTCTTTGATACCACCCGTGCAGGGTCGAGGGGAGTGCGATGTCTCAACACCTCAGGCATGCTGTGTCTAGGGGAGGAGGATGAAGAAAAACTATGTAGGGCGATTGGGGAAGACAAGGTGGTGGGTGCCTTGAAGGGCCTTAAGGCCGAGGGCTCCCTAGGCTTGGATGGGTTTCCAGTGCTATTTTACAGGGAGTTTTGGCCGGTGGTAGGCCCGAAGGTCATGTAGGTGATAGAGGAATTCTAGTAGGGTAACTCTGGGTTGGAAAAACTCAACAGATCATTGCTCTTTCTACTTCCAAAAAAGCAAGGAGTGATGGAATGTGCGAATTTATGCCGTATTGCACTTTCCAATTCAATTTATTTGTTAATAGGAAAGGTGCTTGCCAATAGATTGTAGGACATGCTACCAGGTTTGATCAACCCAATCCAGGCTACCTTTTTAAAAGGGTGTTCACTTCAGGAGTCGTTTATCCTAGTGCAAGAGATGATTTCTAGTTGGCTGAGAAGGAAGAAGGGTGCTTTTATGTGGAAGGTAGACTTTTCTAAAGTCTATTACTCCATCTCGTGGTCACACTTGTGGGAAATCTTTAAGAAGAGGGGCTTTCCCAAGAGATGGGTTCAATGGCTAAAGCACTGCATCACCCCCTCTTCTTTCTCACCGTTGGTGAATGGTAGACCTTCTAGTCGGTGGATTCAACCATAAAAGTGGTTGAAGCAAGGTTTCCTATTGGCATCGTTAGTCTTTATTCTAGATATGGATACATTGGCACGCTTCACATCCAAAGCGTGTGCTTGCAGTCTCCTTCATGGTTATTCGTTGATGAATAATCGTGCTTTGATGCCTATTCTCCAATATGTCGATGATACAGTATTTTTTATCAAAGGAGGGCACAAGGAGGCCAGATATTTAAGACTGATAGTGGAGATATTTGGGGAGATCTCTAGGTTGAAAATAAATGGAGCAAAGTTGTCGTTAATCTACTTCAGGGAGATGGCCTCTAGCTAGGATATCATCTTTACCACTCTGGGACGTCGGTCGTGAATATGCCTATCCGTATATGAGCCCACAGTTGAGAGAGAAGAGGATGTCAACAGCTGATTGGAAGGATCTCCTGGAGAAGATGTCTACATGTTTATCCAGCTGGTGTAGGAAATTACTGTCTAAGGGGGGAAGGCTGGTTCTCCTGAACTCGATGCTATCTGCCATGCCAGTATTTCTATTCTCTATCTTCAAGCCTCCCAAGACGGTGATCAAGAAGATGGAATTAGTGAGGAAGCAATTCTTCTAGAAGGGCGCAAGACATGAGGGAAGATTCATGCAATCCATAAAGTGGAGCAGTATCTGCAAACCAAAGAAGTGGGGTGGTCTGGGTGTACAAGCTCCTAGGAAATTTGGAGATTCCCTTCTATTGAAGTAGCGGGTGGTGATCCTCAAGGAAGTGGGTGGGATGTGGCAAGAGCTAGTTGTTGACTCGTATGGAAGAGGTCCTCCATGGGATGTGCTGCATCCGACAAGCCTTCCCCTTTTTGGTCCTCAGTTTTGATGGTGGTCAACAATTAGTGGCACTTGTTTGCACCTAAGTTGGGGGATGGTGCTCGCTTTCGCTTCTGGGAAGACAACTGGAGTGGCGAGGGATGCATGAAGGATCAATTTCCTCGCTCATCTGACAAAGTGGTGATGAAGGATGCAAAGGTTGTAGATTTATGGGATCCAAACAACCACGGTTGGAAGACGTTCTCATAGGGGGACTAGTATACATCCAGATGTGGCAAAGAGGCAGGCAGGCTATAGGAGCTGCTAGAGACATTCAGGCCATGTGAGGGGGTTGATGGCTTCATATGGAGGGTGGCATCTACTCCCAGACCAAGGCCTATGATAGCATGGTTGGGGACATTGAGCAGGACATGCATAGACATCAATGTGCTATGATTTGGAAGATCAAGGTCCCATTAAAGGTGCAGTGTTTCTCTAGATGGTGAGAAGAGAGGAATTGATAACTGGCTCGTAAAGGTCTCGTCTAATGGGGGTGCCTCATACCACGTGCCCATTACATGGCTTTGGCAGCGATGACATTAGACAAAAGTTTGGTTCATGTTTGGTTACAAATGAAGTATGAATTTGGACCCTCTCCTCTGCGATGCCATCATGGGAAGACCTATGGGTCCAACTGTCAGATCTGGTCAGATAGAGGGTGAAGATAGCGGCTGCGATGTGGGCGGTCTAGAAAGTGAAGAACGACGTTGTTTTTAATAATGGGAGAGGTTGGGTTGATAACATGTGGGTAGATGTGAATCATTGGCTGATATGTGGCTCTCCCATTTGTAATCATTCCTTCTTGAATTGATTAATAAAATCTTGAACAACTACTAACACTAGTAGTTGTCCTTTCTCTTTTCAAAAAAAAACTCAGGCAACAAAATGTGAAATACACCCAAGTAATATAAAGAAAGTCCTATCTTTCTAATCTCACCCTAGGCAAGTGCACCTAGGATAATTAGAAGCATGGAGTGTGCAACCAAAATCACTAAAATCTAAGAAGCAAAGAGGGAATAAAATTAAAAGGCAATTGATTTTTGTATTGCTAAATAAGGATGATAATGTTACAAATGGAGGGCTCACTTGTGTGGAAGATTCCTACACAAGTAACCTCCAAATGTAGAGGAATGCTTGTTACAAAATAGCCAATACAAAAAAAAAGTATAAAGACATAGAAATACTCCAAATGAAGCCCGAGATGGTCCTCGCTCCAAATGCTGCTGCTCCCTCACTTGAAGAGGATTCTCCCTTGCTCCTCTCCTTAGATGAAATGCTTCAGGATGTTCCTAGGGTGGTGGACTGATAAATGCCAGTTTATCATCAATCTTATGCCCTAAAACTGATCTTGCTCTTAGGGCTTTAACTCCGCAAGCGAGTTTTCGAGCTGCATTTACGTATTCACTTAGTATAGGCATGCATTGCATTTTATTGTATCTTTTATGCATTTGCTTGAGTGTTAGGGATAGGCAGAAAGTTAGATCCCACAAACCTTGGCACTTATGAAGGCAGAAGATGAAGGAGATGCTCATAGTAGGTGGATCTCAGCTAAATCCAGCTCATCCCAGCTGGATCCTAGCTCCTTTTATCTGGATCAACTCATCCTTAGCTCCATTCTACTCATCTCAGCTGAATGGTAGCTCAAGCTAGTTCACCTCAGCTCCATTCAGCTCACCTCATCTGAATGGCAGCTTAAACTAGCTCAAGGCAGTTGATCCCAGCTCCATTCCAGCTTCTCTAGCTCAAAATAGTTCACTGGAAGCTCTACCTGACTAGGACTAGCTACTGCCATCAGCTAGCTAAGTCTAGTCAGCTGAAGAAGACCTCAACCAGGTCAGGCCAGCTCAAGTCCAGCTCCCGGAGACTCAACTCAACTCAACTTGGTTGAGTTGAGCTACTTAACCTAAGATAGCTACTCCAGCTAGCTAGGTAATCTCCGAGAAAACCAGACCCAGCTCACATCAGCAGAAGCCAACTCATCTTAGCTTGGCTTAGCTATTAGCAACGAGCTAGCTAGCTAGCTAAGCCAACTAAGGTAGCTCCTTGTAGCTCTCTTTAGCAACTACCCTCAGCTCACATCAGCAGAAGCCAGCTCATCTTAGCTTGGCTTAGCAACTAGCAAAGAACTAGCTAGCTAAGCCAGCTAAGGTAGCTCCTTGCAGCTCTCTTCAACAGCTACCAACTCCAATACAAATCAGAGGTAGCTCCTCCTCAGCTCACCTCCAAAACCCTAGCTCCCTCTACCTCCTTTTCCACTCATCTACTAGCTAAGCTAGCTTAGCTAGCTTAGATTAGCTAGTCCACCTCCATGGAACCAAACCCTAACCCCAACCATCACCTTAACTAGCTTCACCAACTAACCCTACCTAAGTCCACCTAAGCTACCTCCACCTCTACTCCATTTTGGCACCAACCCTACACACCCTTTCACACCACAACCGCCACCAAGAACCACCTATTTTTGTCACCAAAAACATCCCTAACTACCCCCTCTCTGGTGCCAAAAATCTCCCTCCAAAACCCTTCCATCTCACCCCTACATCCACCTCCTAAAGCCATCCCAACCCTACACCTAACCCCCCTTCTAGAAACCCCCATCGTGGTGCCAAAACCAAGGCACCTCCCCATGGTTGGTGCCACCTTTAGGTGCCTTTCCATCAACCTAACCACCACCTACACACCCCCCTACTTGGCGCTATTAAACCCCCACCTTAGGATCACATAACCACCCTTAAACCTAATCCTTGCCCTACACATACACCCCACGCCAACCACCACCTTCCTATCCTATTTATACTCCATGTAACCACCACTTTCCAATCATCTTCTCCCTTAGTTTTATTCCACCATAGCCACCTATAACCTACGGCCAAGGAGAAGAAGAAGAGAAGAAGATCAAGGGGGCAACTACCCGCCCCCTTGGTGCCTTCTTCCTCTATCTTCCTCTCGCTTGTGCCACGCCAAGGAGGAGGAGTTCTTCACCTAGAGGGGATGGCTAGGCAAGAGGATGAGCATGGTGGTTGATGCCCACCTTGGAGGGCATCTTGGAGGAGGACTACTTTAAGAAGACGACACAAAGAACACTTTTTAAGTGTGGGGCAACTGCACTTGGAGCAAGGGCCATCCAGAACTTCTACTAGAGGATCCCTTCTTCTTCTTCTTTATCTTTATACCTTACATTAGCTAGTGTGTTTTTATTCTTCCATGTAACAAGCATTCTGTTAAACTTTATCTAGTTGCTAGTAATACAAGTTTCAATTTGCCTTCCAATTTTCATGTTTTCTAGTTAGTGTGTCCTTCATATTCTTAATAGCTTAGTGCACCACACCTTCTTCTTCTAATTACCCCAGGTGCACTTGCTTAGGGTGAGCTTAGAAGAAAAGGTTTTCTTCTTGTCACTTAGGTTTAGTGATAGGTGTAGTTTTTAGCGTATTCTTGCATTCCGTTGCCTGATTGTTTTGAAAATCATAAAATAGCAAAAATGAAAATCACAAAAATACAAGTGTTGATTTGAAAGGCGAGAGAGAGAATCATCTTGTTGACTAACAATTTGGCCTCCTTGGACAACCCTAGATACTCACCCTATCTAGGTATTAAAAATTTAAAAGTCGCCCAGTTTTACATGTTGCAACGACTTTTAAAACCCACATTTTACAAACCGTGTAAAATCTATATCATGGACGTCCACCCTCCTCCTCTTTGCTTGCCTGGCCATCCTACAAAATATTGCTCCTTAGCTTGGTTCCAAGGGAGAAAAAGAATGAAGTGTAGAGACTAGAAGAGCATGGTGAAGCCCATCTAGTATACATGCCCACTCTTCTTCTTCCTTGAAATTGAATGTAGAATTTTTGGTGGAGATAATGTGTAGCCAAGGATGTCTTGATATGGTGGTAGGGAGGGTGTATTTATGGGCTAAGGGTGTTGGTGGTTGGCACCAACCATGGTGGTGGTAGGGTTAAGTGGAGTGGGAGGTGATGGAGGGCTAGGATGTGATCTTATGGTGGTGGTTACATGATGAGTGGTGGTGGTTGTTTGGAGCCATGTGAGGAGGTGTAAGGGACTAGGGTTAGGTGAGTTTTGGGGCCAAAATGGATGGATGGGATTAGGTTTTAGGGATGGATGGAGGGTAGATATGTAGGGGAGAGTTGGCGCCAAGTTTGGGTGGAGATTATAGGTATTTTTGATAGCAACTATAGGGTGGTTAAGTTGGGGGTTGTGGGTTGAAAGGATGGCTAAGTTGGCACCAAAATGGAGGGGTGTGAAGCAGGGGTGGTTATTGTCTTGTTGGCGCCAAAAAGGAGGAAGAGTTGGTGGTTGTTAGCTAAGGTTTTATGGAGCTAGGTGGTCGACCACTTGAAGTGGAGACGAGGTGGAGCAAGAGCTAACTTAACTAACTTAGCTAGTAGCTAGTATTAGGTAGGGTGAGCTAACTTGAGCTAGAATGTGCCATCATGGAGCTGAAAGAAGTTGATGAAGAGGTGCTTGTGAATTCAACAACTAGCTTAGCTAGTTAGTTCTTTGCTAACAGCTAAGTTGAGTAGGGTTCGACTGAAAGGAGCTAACTTCAGCTTGTCTAGAGCTAAGGTGAGTTGGGGCTGAGCTTCCTGAAGACTCCTTAGCTAGCTAGTTCTCAACTAGTAACTAAGCTTGAAGGAGCTGAGCTGAACTGAGCTTATTAAGCTAGAGACAAGCTGGCCTAAGCTAGAGTGCACCTAATTTATGACTCTTCAACTAGCTTAGCTAGTTAGTCCAAGACTAATAGCTAAGCTCCATAGAATTGAGCTACCATGAGCTGGAGGGAGCTGAAGATGAGCTGGAGTGCAACTGAGATGAGCTGGAATGTACTCGGATCTAGTTGGCTGAGACTTCTATCTTCTTCTCCTCGTCATTCTCCCTTTCACATTGTCACAGTTTATCTGATTTCTACTCTGTCCTCATCCCTGACAAACAATACAAGTGTATAAATACAAAAAAAGAAGAAAAAATCTAATAATGCATTCCTAGACCCTAATCATGCATGAATGGCTAAGTGCAACCTAATACCCCAATGCAAATGCGGAAACTCTAGAAACTAAGTGTAATATTAGCCTGAGAATAATGATAAACTGGTGTTTATCAATGTCCTATTCAAGTGAGTTGAATTCTAGGACAATGTGCAATATTCAAGGACTTCACACATGACAATAGTTGTCATTAGTGTTATAAGACTTTCAAAAGGGTTATTTTGACTTATGGAATGCCACATTCCATAATAATGAATGACTAATTGGGATTCAATCCAAGAATAATGCATGAGAAAAGAGTTGCAGAACTCATCCAAATCAAGCCATGTAGATCAATGGTTGGGGCCAGAATATAACCGAGCTAGTTGGATATAGAGGTAATTATAAATTTCATTGGTCAGAAGATATGGAAGTGTTCTTGTTCCTAAGTGAAAATTCTCAAGAAGTATTCATCTTGTGAAATATTGGATTTCACAAAAATCAACACTTAGAATGAGAATTAGACCATAAAAGAAACAAAGGATCTTGTAAGGTTACTAAAACCTGTTCAAGACCCCAAATCAATATAGTTCTTGAAAGGGTTTCAAGATGGTAAAACCCAATCACGATCTAAACAAGCACCTAGAATTGAATGGATCCTAAAGTGTTACGGATATATTCATTGATGCATGGAATCAAGAGAAATAGTGGGAGCTTAGTACCATTTGTAGATGAGTGTTGTGCTCATATGATTAGACAACAATATCCAAGAATGGAATCTGAAAGTTTGATTGGAAAATTGTTGTCCAAGATAAACTTAAAGATTTCATAAACATAAGATGCTTAGATGATTTTCATATGATAAAAGTGAATACAAGAGTTTTATAATGTCTCCTATGAAGAATATGTCAACTAAAAGGGTTGGGAGAGAAAACATGATGCGTATATATGATACAGAAACCAAGCATGAATCCAAATAGAGATGTCTGAGATAGTGGGAGAATAAATTGTTATCAACCCATAAGGCACTCTAGATAAATTGCAAAGTTGCCCTTGATGTTCCTTGAAAAAGGAATGCAACAATGAAAAGTGATCTTAAGGAGTTGAGATGTACTGATTCGATCGATCTTAATGAGTTGAGATGCAACATCTACAGTCTAATGTGGATAGTCCATATATAATCCACTTATATGGTAAACTATTTGCCTTGGAAGCATATACGCCACCAATGAATACTGAAGTAAATGTAGCTACACCACAAATGATGTGGATACATAAGTCTCTTTTAAGGGACTTGACCTAGTTTCCTATGCTGAAATTCCCATTGTTGTAATCACAACAAAACATCACTCTTATTGAGAAATGGTTTCTAAGAACACAGGCATGTTTGTAGAGAGAGAAGTCCTCATCATGAAATAGAGGCCAAGTATGATAAAGTAGTTATCATATGCAATGCTTTAGCCTATGGCTTGACACTTTGGTCATGAAGACTTTATGGTAAAGCTCTTGAGTGTTGAGTATGTTAGAACCTTGTTCCACATCTTGTTTTGGTGTTAACAAAATTATTATGGATTTATGTTTACAATTGAGTGTTTTTCAGATTTAGGTGAAGATCAAGGCAAACATTGAACTATGGCAAGGAGGCAAGATGACAAAGAGGAGTTGATGATAGAAGATCATCTGGAGTTTACTTTGTTTATTAGATTAGGTTTTTATTTAATAGAATGTATGCCTTTTAACAAAGGAATATAACTTAGATCGTAAAAATAATTAGAGATAAAGTAGGATTTATATATTGAGCATTTTCAAAGAACATATTCAAATAATAATATTTATTAAATAAGGTACTTGACAGCAAGTACCAGTACTATTCATCAGTATCGATATATGTAAGGCATGGGTTTGGGCATATGTCTCAAACTGTGAACAACAAGCACCGATACCAATCATGAGTATCGGTATCTGATGGTCACAATTTGAAGACTCAGTTCTGGCCTAAACCTTACAAGTACCGATACCCATGATGAGTACCGGTACAGGTAGGTTACCATGCCTAGTTAGTCTCAAACCTAGGAGTAACAAGTACCGATACCCATGATGAGTACCTGTACCAGGACTCTTGTGTACTGGTTCCAGAAAAACTGTAAGCAGCTAGCACCGGTACCTGTACTTCATCATCGGTACCAGTTAACCATTGGCCCAAATCTAAACGGCTAAAAAATTAATTTTGGCTATATGAACTTTGGGAATTAAACCCCAACATCTAGTAGATGACTCACTAAGGTACTAACTCTATGAAAAGACCCTAGGACTCTTAGTTTGCACATAATGAAATATAAGAGAAAATTATAGAGCTTAATTTTCATATTTCCACCATATTTTGAAGAGAAGATATAGTTTGTAGCTCTCAAACTTTCTACGCTTTTGCAAACTTTTCAACGCATTTCTTTCACGCATTCACAAGGTGATTCATGTCTTTACTAGGTTCTCAAATCAGTAATATCATTTATATACTTGTTGAGAGGCTTAGGTTTTTGTTGTAAGATTTCTCTTTCTTACACCTATGCTTATTTTGTTCTTCAGCTTTTTCTCGTTGATTGTAACAAACCCGTCATTGTACTTGGGTTGAGGTAACCTGTTAATTACCTCATTTAGTAAATTGATTTCCTTGAAGTTGAGGGAATCGAGTTAAAAATCCTAAGCTGGGAGGCTTAGGTAGTGGAGTACCCAAGTGAGTTTGGAACCACTATACATCTTGTGTCAATTTCTATGATTGTATTTTGTGTAAATCTTTTTTGTTATTACTAATACTTTGCTTGAGTGATTGTGCACGTAGCCATCTATTTATAGATCCTATCAGGGTAGGCATCATGGGTCATAGAAGTGGTTCAGGAATGGCTCTTAAGGTAAGTGGGAGTCTATTGGAGTTATGTGTCCTGAGCAACACAACCTGAGTCAAGTCACTCAATCAATGATTCAGATCTAAATGTCAAATTGTGTAGACACACTAATATAATTAGGTGGGTCCCTTAATACAATTGGGATAATGTATTATGCCATGTTGGCTATACCAATGAAGAGAATCGAAGGATACAAGCAGTTTGGATTGAGAATTTTGATAAGTCATCAAGAACCATCATGATATTTAACTATAGTCTCCAGTTTGAGAAGAGTGGCAATCTTATCAAGAGACTATGCCCTGATTGGTGCACATCCTCTACATAGGAATAGAGATTTAGGGTTGTCATGCAAGTTGAGTCAAAGAGTTGACTTGATGATATGGAGATGTGGAAGTCCTTCTCTTATCATTGTCATGGAGAAGACTTATCCTTTGTCCTGAAAAAAATATATGTCTCTATGTTTGAATATGAACATTTGGTGGATCGATAGAGCATACACCCACCTTGGAGTTAAATTGGAAAGCTAGTGACTCGTCGATCGTTCGCTTTAAAGTCGTTTGCTGTTTAATGTGGTGGAAAAATTGACTAATCAATATTTAAGAACAAATAACCACTCACAGAGGAGCGGGTCGTATCCACAGGGAGGCAATGACGTATTAAAATTCACACCAGATAAAAACGTTTGTTCGCAGTCAGTTTGGACAAGAATCAAGCCAAGATTGCCTTCAGATTAAGGTTTAAGCAAGAAACAATGCTGAAATAGCAATTCTGAGAAACTAGAGGATATTTTCCGCAATGCAGAATCAATAAAATATGATTAAAAAGTGACAATGGTAGAAAATGTAATTTCTAATTGGTAGGTTACTGTAGCAAAACAGGGGAATTTTTCCCCTTTGTCTTGCGCAACGAGAAGTGGATGGCCGGGCACGGCAAGCTCGGAGGAAGTCCCTTGGACCGAGGGCTTCGAAGCGGTGGTGGCGGTGTGTCGTGCGGCGGCCGGAGGCGGCCGAACGAGCTCCGGCGGAGGTGCTGCAGCCGGTGAGTGCGCGCGGCCTGTTGGCGTGAAGACTGCCATGCGCTGCTGCTGCGTGGGTGTTGCTGCGACTGGAGTGGGTGCGCTGCCTGTTGTGCGGGTCTGCAGGCGCGGGAGAAGGGCGCTGCAGGCAGTGAGCGCGGTTGTGCGGGTCTGCAGGCGCAGGAGGAGGGCGCTGCAGGCTGAGGAGGGCGCGGTTGGAGATGAGCAAGTGCGGGCGCGTGGTTGGAGGTGAGCGGGTGGCTCTGCAGGCGCAGGAAGAAGTGTGCGCAGTTGTGCGGGTCTGCAGGCACGGGACAAGGGCGCTGCAGGCGGTGAGCGCGCGCGGCCGCTGGTCTCGCAAAGGCTGGAGGGGGCGTGCGAGCGAAGGCAGCAGGTGCGAGGAAGGTGCTGCGGGCGTAGGAGGAGGGCGTGGAGATGGCGAAGGCTGATGGTGGGCACGAGCTGTTGCAGGCTGATGAGGGCGGGCTGTTGCGCGTGGAGAGCGGGTGCGGTTGGAGTTCTGCAAGCGCGGTTGGAGGGTGCAGGCGCGGGAAGAGGGTGCAGGCATGGGAAGAGGGCGCTGCAGGCTGAGCGGGTGCGGGTGGACTTCAGATGGGTACGCAGGTGAGTGGGTGCAGGTGATCGGGTAGCTTCAGACGTCCGGGAAATTTCCCGGACGTCTTAAGTTACTGAAAGGGTGGTTGAACGGTAGCTGCGGCGGAGGTGGTTGGTGACGACGGCGAGGAAGATGCACGCTAAGGTGCTCACGGTAATGCGGACGAGCTCCGGATGGCGGTGTGGCCTGTCACACCACACGCCCACGGTGGTGGAGACTCGCCGCCACGGTAGAGGCCGGCAGTATCGAATGGAAGAGAGAAGGTCTCTCTGCACAGTGGTGGGTCGGTGGTGGAGGCCTCTCAAGCTCGGCTGCCTCCCTCCTCCTTTTGTAGTGGCCTGCATAAATTTGAAATCAGCCGCCCGACCAGATCCACCACATCTGCTCCCCCTTGAATGGGTTCTTCACTGCAGCAGCTGGGCGTTGGAGCGGCAGCCAGCCGTTCCTGCAAGAAGAAGAATAAAGAAAATAATGTTAAAATATTAGGGCCATTTATATACAGACCCTCAACTTTTATGTTAATAAAAATAATGTACCTAATTGGTTATCTAATTAGATGAATGCCATTCTAAGCTAATTCTAAATGCACTTAAAATATGAATGCAATGCATGGATTATGTAATTAAATTAAAACTATGAATTAATCTATTTACATCCTAATTTATACTAAATAAATGTTAGAATTAACCTAATGTGTAGGCACTTAAATACTTAAATAGCCCACATCTATGGGCTAATCAGCTAGCATGCATACAAGGGTATATGAGACACATGATCTCTTAAAGGGATCACACATGTCCACTATCGTAGGCGTACACAGAAGATCAAGAGACTCGAGCTCTCTCTGTGTATATTGAGAAGTGTGAAATCTTGATCAGACCCATACATGAAGAGAAGAAGACCATCCTTTTAGGAAATGATTTGGTCTTCATTCTCATCCTAATAGTATGAAGATAATGTGAAAAATATATAACCCATGATAGGATGGATGGTGAGTATAGGATTCAATCCCAAGGGTTACATATGTCTTTCAATGTAAAGGATTCACAGGTATTCGAAATACCTAAGGGAGGTGTAGTGTCATAATTTCTCTAATACTAAGTGCTTGATTATTGGTGTAATAAAATCAATAACCATTTTGGTGTGTTCCTATTTAATTAGATTGATTGAATCGATTTAAGGAGTTAAATTGCATTCAATTTAACAATTAATTATACCTAATTTAATTAGGTACAAAATTCAAGGGTTAAATTGTAATTCATTAATGTATAAATACTGATCCACACTTGATGGGAACACCATCATGAGCCCTAACTAGCCCATTTTGACCCATAAAAGAGAATAAAAGCTCCTACATAACCAACTAAAGGTCCTAATTCACTGAATAACCTTTATGAGAGAAAAGTAAGAAACAAGGGGTAAAACTGCAATTTTACTATTGCAGTACAACAACGGGTTTTCTTAAGGGCTAAACACAGGCTAAATGGTCTTAACAAGATAAAAAGTGGGTTGGTTCAAACAGAAAAGGGTTCGTGTGAATTCTAGGAATTAATGACTCCGTGTAACCCTAAAACAGATCCACTTGATTAAACAAGGTTTTGGTTAGGATAAAATTCACCTAAACCCTTTAAAAATCATATAAAAATATTCTCTAGGGTTTAGAACCTTCAATTTGGCCATTGGAACCTATTTTGACCTAAAATGGGGTTTCAGATAAATATTTACCCTAAATTGGGTTTTTACGTAAATTGCCCAGTTCAACATGGCCAAACCCAAAATCCAACCTCACCATTGGATTCTTTAGGTCCAAATTAGGTCTATACAAAATTTGGACCTAAAGGGAACCCATCTTAACCAACTTTGCAAATAGGTCCAACCCAATTACATTTCTACCCCTATCTTTCAAAAGCCCTTACAATTGACCCCCTAATTTCTTCTTCGTTTCTTGCAATTAGGTCCCTCTGCCATTATAGCGGAGGGAATCCTACTCCAGCGAGCTTAAAAGGGTGATTTCTCCCTGATCTCTCAGAGAATCCCCTTCAAAATTGAAAGGGAGATTCTTTGAGACATCTCCTCCAATGTGAACCCAATTAGAAGCCCTATTTGGTACCCAATCTCTCATGCGAACGCATGAGAGATTTGGGTCTCTTTCGAGTTACGATTGCCGGCGACCTTGCCGTGCTTGGAAGCTTGGCTTCCAAGCACAAAGCCAACCTCCAGGGCCTATTTAAGACACCCCAATTCACCCCGCATCTCCTAAGCTTGAAATCAACCGAAGAACCCCCTCAATTTCATCTCTCCTCCTCCGGCTGACTCGCTCATCAAGCTCCAGCGACCTCTCCTACTCTCCCTCGTCTCCTAGCCACAATACCAGTGGCAAGTCCCTCTTCCTCACGCTCGTCCGCGTCGCGCAGCACCCGCCGAAGCTCCTGCCTCCCCTTCGTCCTTGCCGACCACCCTCACTGAGCACCTTCATCTTCGGCTTCAGCAATACAAGCCAGACGCCATCCCTGCCTCCCCCTTCATCTCTTCACTCTCAGATAAGTCTCTCTCATTCTCTACCTTCTTTTCCCCTCTTTATTTCCTTCAAACGACCACTGCCGCACTCCACTACCATCATCCCCTTCACCTCCAGCCACAACTCCAACGAGTTCACTCCACCTCCACAGACCACCTCCCTCCTCGCCTACCAGTTCCTAAGCACCGCCCCGACTCACTGATCATAACCCCCCACTCACAACTCTCCGCCACTCACCCAAACGCATCCCCGAACACACCCGCATACACTACTGCAGTGTGCCCTAGGCACGCTCCCACAGGCGTTCCCACGCCACGCCAACCACCTCTGCACATTTGCTGCACCTTGGCAAAGCTCCCTAAGCTTTTTAAGGTGGCCATGAGGCTGTTGTCGTGATTTCAAGTCTAGGGGTTCGCCGCCATTGACGCACAGCTTGAAGCTTCCTTGCAAGCTTCTCCAGGTCGTGCCCGCTCCAGGACACAGTGCCAGGTCGTGCAGAGAGCCTTTGCGAACATCTCCAGGCATCCAATTGGCGTCGAAGGCTGAAGTTGCAGCTACAATCGAATGAAGCCACTCTACTGCAGGCGCACGTGAAAGGGGGTGGGAAGATAGTCCCACCTTGGAAAGATTTAGAGTGCCATAACTGCATAAATTGATTTTCTGCATTGGGCTTATCGCCTCCAACTCACGGGGTGAGGTCCCTCTCACCCGACCCGACACCTCGTCCGCAACCACGCCCCGCGGACCTGGTGACTCAACCCGACCAACAAACCTTGCCCACCACCACATGTCGATGGGCCTGGTCCCAGGCGCGTACCCAACCTGATTACCCGAGAAGCTATGGCTCTGGGAGAGCGAACCTAAGAGAGAAAAGAGAGAAGAGAGCCCGTGCGGGTAGGGGGTAGGTTTTGCTCTGCACGCCAAAGAGAAGAAGAAGAAGAAGGCAAGGAAGCAGAGAAGGCCGAAGAGAAATGAAGGAGAAGGGTTGCAACAGAAGGAAGTAGCCAAAGCCAAAGCCAAAGGAAGAAAGGCAAGGAAGGCAGAGAAAGAAAAGAGAAGGAAGAAACTGAAGGAAGAAGAAGCTGAAGACAGCCGACAAAGAAAGAAAGAAAAGAAGGCAGAGGAAGGGAAAAGAAAGGAGGAAAGGCAAAGAAAGAAAGGCAGACGCCAGAGAATAGAGAAGAAGGAAGCTAATGCATAAGATTGAAGACAAAGGCAAAGAAAGAAGAACAGGAGAAGAAGCAGAAGAAAGAAAAGAGATCAAGCACTGTAGCATAAGCATTTTAAGACGTTTGATTCACACATCAAACGTCTAATTTTGAGTGCAATTGACATACATTGGTTCCTTTAGTTTACTCCTATCTTTTTGCACTATAACATTGATCTTATTGCATATTATATTCTTTCAAATTCTCAAGTTGTAATCTTGATTTCTAAACCCTAGTTTGCTCCCTGTGTTTTACCTCGAACTTTAAAATTTGAGTAATAAATTGTATTTGTTTTGAATGCTTTTTCGACTGTACTACAACGTGACCTTTTTAAAACCCAATCAAGTGCTCATAAACAACACTAAATTGATTATGTAACGGCACGTTCGTTGCAGTAGAAATCGTGTATATACTTTAGAAATTTTAAAACTAAACTAAAAGGAAATCGTATTTTAAATCAGAGTTTAGGTCATCTCTAAGAGGAAACAAAAATTTTTGCTTACTAAGAAGTTTTTTTAATACCTCTTCTATTTTCTACTTTTTTGTATCAAGCATAAGCAAAGATAACTCTAGTGACTAGCTAACTATGAAAACAATAAAAACAAGATGCAAATATGAAAACAAAAACTTGATTTCATTAATAGCATAAAGAGTCTATTACAACTTTTTCTAAGCTAATAACAAAAGTAAACAAGACTACAACTAAGAAGAAATATGAAAACTAGAGAAATGGAGAAAGTTGGAGAAGAGGCCCCAAAGGCGGAGTTCAAAGTTTCAGTAGTCAAAGAAGTAGAGGCGAAGGTGCACCCGGCCTACACCAAAATTGTGTAGAGCCACCTCGATCTTGAGGAAGGCCTCACGACCAAGGTGAAGGGAAGAAGCAAAGGGCAAAGGGGATGGCTAAGTAGAACTATGCTAAGGTAGAAGATGTGAAGTGAGGGGGGTGACCATGCATTTTTATAAAAGTGATTAAGTGATGTGATTGGTTGGTAGTGTTGGCCATGGATTAGTGATGGTGGGTGGCTAGAATTAAATGGCATGGAATGGATGGTTCGGATACAATTATGATTGATGAGGATAGGCTTAGGGTAATTGGAATGAAATGGGCGGTAGGGATGTAATCAATGCAAGGTGTATGGTGGATATGGCCTCCATCATGGCCAGCCATAAGATTAGTGGATATGGACTAAGTGGCTGACCATTGTAGTGTGAAATCATGGCCCTCGAATGATAGATGTAGGGCTAGAATTATGGCCAATAATGTAGTCGGACAAAGTAGATTTAAGTTAATTAATGGTAGTCAGTTAGGTTTAATTAAGCGTGAAATCAAATTCTTATGATTAAATGTCGTAGTATAGGGTGCAAATAAACCTAAACAAAAATAATGAACCTCAAAAGTGAGTCCCAGTCGATCTCTGGGAGTCAATAGAGTTGCAATTTTGAAATCCAATTTTTTATTTTTCGTTCTTTTAAGTGCTTGCAATTTAAAACTATCCTAAATCCTAACTAATCTAACCCAAACACTAATCATGACGATGGTGATAATGAATGTTATTTGGTCAGGTGCATGAGGTGTGCATGTTGTAGAAATCAAGTCGGAGTGAAGCGGATGGTTGCCGTGATTACGAATATGAACATCAAACTAAACCCTTTTTTTCCTTTTACTTTTTCTTTTGCAAATTAAGTGAGCTATGAATTAATCAACTTAAGCCCAATCTAAAGGGGCATGGGTGATATGGTGGTGGTGATGCTAGTGGACGACCACCCTACCTGACAATAGGGTTGGTGTGAATAGTGGTGTGGTGACGATTACAAAATGTGAATAAAAAAAATTAATAACAAGATCAAGTTATTACAAGGAAGAATAAGAATGAAATCATTATATTGCATGAAGAGATACAAAAAGAAATATAAAGGAAAGCTTGATTAACATGAAGGAAAATGACAGAAATAAAATCTACTCTAACAAAAATCCACCCCGTCAAAAATGCTCGTGGTGAGTCATTGGCACTAGAAGATGGTGGTGGCTAGGACTAGCCGCGGTGATCTCCTACAACCACAAAACAAAGGAGGGCACGCCTAGAACTCAGGGAGAGTTTAGGCATGCAAAAAGAGAGAATATCTACACTACTTGCAAGAATTAAAATGCAAAAAATAAAAGAATCGAAGAACGCTAGATTATATCAGAAATAAGGGCACCATCGGGACTCCTTAGAGGAGATCAATGGTGGTCGTAGGTGGTGGAAAGGGATAGTGGTGGTGGCCAGCCACCAAGGGGAAGGTGGTCAACCCTTGGAGGTGGAGGAGAAGCTATGGAGGTGGAGCTACCTAATGGTGGAAGGAAGAGGAGGAAGAGATGATCACAGTGGGCGCCCTTGGTGGTGGTTTTATAAGGTGGAGGGAGGTAGAGGTGGTGTACCCAAGAAGGGTTCTTTGGAGTTGGGTGTCGTCACTTTTGGAGGGGAGGGAGTTAGGGTTTTGTGGGCTAGGTGTAGGGACTAATCGAGGGGTGTTTTGCGAAGGTTTTTGTAGGGTTAGGTTGTGTAGGCTTAGGTTTAATTGGGTTGGGTTAGCCTAGGATCTATTGGGTGGAGTCTAATTAGGTAAGTCCTAGCCTAATTAGGTGTGTGATTGGGTTAGGGTGATTCAAATAAGTGTGTGTGGTCCTAATAGGTCTAGGTTGAGTCTAATCAGGTTCCAATGAGCCTAATCAGACTTGTGTAAGTTGATTTGTGTTAATTAGGTTCTAGGTGAACCTAATTGGGCTCAAGTGCACCCAATTGGGCGTAAGCTAGTTGATTAGGTTCAGGTAAAGTCCAATTAGGATCCCATGAGCCTAATTAGCCTAGGGTTAGCCTAATTAGGTCCAACTAGACCCAATTGGCTGGTGGCCAACCCTATTGACTTAGATTGAGTCAATTGAGAGTACTATGAGCCTAGATAGGATTCTAGTGTATGGATTGGGTTGGGGATAGGAGGGTTAGGAATAGGGATAGTGGATAGGGTTTGTGGATAGTGGGGACAAGAACGTGGATAGTGTTATCCATGTTTTGGGTTCTAGGTTGTGTTATCCTAATAGGAGGGTGGTTTAGGGTTAGGAGCAGGGATAAGGCTATCCTAAGAGACTATAGATAGGTGATCACCACAATTCCCTAAGGAAAAATTGAAAAACTTTCATTGTGCAGTCACGAATTGTGCAAAAAAAAGGAGAAAATACAAAAACCACATATAGATTTAGGATCGTCCACAGAGAAGGCAACAACTCAACAATCAATCTTTCAATCGATGTCTAGAACAGCAAGTTCATTGGCACATGTTCACAAAACAATGAAAATGAAAATAGAAAGAAAGGAACATATCGTGGCGATGGCAAATGGCGGTGGTGAATGTGGTCGAAGCGCAATGTGTACGTGGTGCAGTGGAATCACACAGTGTTGTCACCACCGTGCAACGCAGTGCTCCTCCTCTCTGGCATAGTGGTGATGGCGATGGCTTCTCTTCGCCTCCAAGCTGTACGACATAGCATGCACAACTATTGTGCGGCGAGGGGGCAGTCAGGTGGTGCCACACCCACGCAACTCCGTATCATGGAGAGGGGTTGGTGATGGTGATGCCTCTCCACCCAAGGTTGAGAAGAATAAGATAGTGTAGTGGTGTTGGTGCATGGAAGGAGAGAAGGAGGAGGGTGGACGAGTGGAGATGGAGGAAGGTTGGAAGAATGGGTTGCGTTGGTGGATATGGAAATGATGAAATGGTGACCTCTCCCTCTTTGTTTGACATCACCTTGGGTGTCTTTCCAATTGTGGAGGGCCCATAACTTCCTCCCATAAAATCTAGATCCAACATCAATGCCTTCCCAAAATGAACACTCATCAATATGAATTCAAAAGAGGAAGAAATAAATCATCCAAGGCCTTGCTCAATGTGGAATAGGCAAATTGCATGGGAGGATGGAGCACTCTGGAATTTCTTTTGGAGTGGAATTCCTATTATAGCCTTCCTGCAAAATAAAATAACACACATAATTATATATAATGCATAAAGAAGTGCATGATTATTTATTACACATAGAAAAATGCATGGCACATGTGAGTAATTATTTATAATATAGAGAAAGAGGCATAATGCTAAAATATATGATGAGGTAAATAAAGCATGATGTAAAATAACAATTCCTATATATATGCATGATGTATAAAAATGTAATTAGACCAACTGATATTACATGCACTTATTATGCATTTATATGCACACATTAATGGATTCTAGCATGCCGATGCTAGCAACCTTAGGCCTAATTATAGTCCAATAAACTAGACTCATCAAATACCCCCATGCTTAAGTTTTACTAGTCCTGAGCAAAAAACTGTGCTCAAGAGTACAATCATCTAAACTAGCACAAACAAATTAGGGAGCCTTCGTCTCTCGACCCCTAAGGAGTCAAATCAAAATCTCAGAGTTCAGACTCAAAGGTATTAATGTACCAACCAAGATACGGACCTCTTTGCCCCTTTAGATTCCAATTAGCCTCAACCTTGGGTCTCTAGTACAGGTTTCTTAGACTCTCAAGCCTGCCCAAGGTTTGTTAATCCCAGAGTTTTAAGTGTCCGTGCACAATGTGTGATTTTATTAATAGGCACCCACAATTGTTCTTCCTATACGTTCTCGAACTAAACTTACCCCTAACCTCTCTAAAGTCATGCCGGCTTGGCCTTACTCAGATTTGGAAGCTTTCTCCTATCTCTTTTTTATCCCAAGGTCAACCTTAAAGGTATCTCCCTGGCTAAGTCTTTTGGCCTTTCATTTAATTCCCTCGGCTATTTCCACTCAACTCCAAATCATTTTTCTTATTTTTTATCCTACCTTCTCATTCCTCACTCTTTCACATGCCTCCAACCCCCTATAGTTCATATTTTATTTTTTTTATTTTATGCTTTTTTTTTACTTTTATACACTTTTTTTTTGTAACACCCATATGTAACGAGGTGTTTTTCTGGTACCCCTATGTAGAGAGGTACATTTTTATTCTCCATAGCACCCATGTGTAATGGGGTGCTCTAACCCTCCTACTCATTGTATTTAACACTCCAACTCTTTTCCTGGTGAGTGGCTCTCCTTCCTTCTTTCAAAAGCCTCCCCTAAGCAAGACCTATAAAGACTTGGGGTGCAAGGTTGGGCTCTAAACACCCTGCATCTAAGGGTTACCCAGACCAGCATGCCAGCCATACCTGGCAGAGATCTTTATTAGATTCAAATATAATTAAGGTGCATTGACTTAAAGTCTCCAACCCCGACCCTAATGGAACCCATGGAAGCCTATTGTGGTTGCCCAACTGTGCAAGTTCGCGTGTGTGTAAGGGGATGATGCAAAATTTGGCATGATTTGTAATTAGGGTTTTTAAGGTCGCTGTAACACAAGAAATCGCATACGCTTTTAAATTTCTATTCCTAGATAGGGGAGTATCTAGGGTTGTCCAAGGAGGCAAGTTTGCAATTCAAATCTCTTGCTTTTAAGGGAAATTCAATCTTTCTTTTTGGTATTTTAAATATATAATTTTTATGTTTTGAAATAATGAGGGCAAAATGTGAATTGTTGATGAAAAAGTAATTAACACCTATAATCACTAAGCTAAAACCTAAGAGACAGATATGACCCCTCCCTAAGCTCACTCTAGGCAAGTGGAGACCTAGAGTAATTAGGAAGTGG
The DNA here is from genome assembly GCA_037157565.1 of Thalassia testudinum. Classification (NCBI taxonomy): domain Eukaryota; kingdom Viridiplantae; phylum Streptophyta; class Magnoliopsida; order Alismatales; family Hydrocharitaceae; genus Thalassia; species Thalassia testudinum. The sequence goes on along the minus strand of JAZHRO010000025.1, from coordinate 51,732,770 downwards.
AAGTGAAAAAGTGTTAGAACAAAGACAAAGCAATTGCAATAGAAATTGAAAAGGCAAATTGATTTAGTAGAATTTGTGTTCTTTTCACAAAAACATGTAGAGGAATGCTTCAACTAGAAATGGAAAATATAAAAGCAATAAAAAGAAACACAAATCTTCTTATAGAATCTGGTGAAGAAGGGAGTCCTCTTACTCCAAGCCTAGCTGCTCCTTGGCTTGAAAATGTCTCCTTCTTCTCCTTCCTTGAATGCTCTTCCAAGGTGGATGCTCTCCACTTCAATTCTTTCCTCCAAGAGTGGGAGTGCACCACCCTCAAGCTCTCCTCCAAGGTGGCATGGACCACCTTCAAGACCTCCTCCAAAGGTCTTCCTTGCCTGGTTTCTCCTTTGGCTGGCGTGGGCACAAGAGAGAAGGGAAGAGGGGAAGGCACCAAGGGGACAGAATATCCCCTTAATCTTCTTCTTCTTCTTCTCTCTTGGGCGTGAGCTTTAGGTAAAATATGAGAAGTATTTTGCTAGCCAAAGATGGGTTGTAAGGTGGGGGGTGTTGGTCTTTTTATAGGGTAGGATGAGAGGGTTGAGGTGACTCTTGAGATTAATGGCTAAGATGGGAAGATGGGGGTGGTTAGGTGATCCTAGGGCTAAGGAGAGTTGGCACCACCTAAGGGATGCAAGGGGGGTAGTTATGGGTGGCCAAGAGACACCTAAAAGTGGTGCCAACCATGGAGAGGTGCCATGGGTTGGCACCAACTTCTAGGCTTCTAGAAGGGGGTTGAGGTGGATGGTGGATGTGGCTTGGAGGGCTTATGTGTAGGGTGGATATGGGGGTCGAAGTTGGCGCCAAAAGGGAGGTGGTTAGGGTTAGTTTTGGTGCCAACTTTTGGTGTATTTTGGTGGTTAGTTGAGGGGTGAAAGGTGGTGAAGTGGTGGCACCAAAATGAGTTGGGTGGAGCTAGCTTAAGTAGGCTTAGGTGGACTTGGAGTGGAAGGTTATGTAGGTGGAGTTAGGGTTAGGTTTTTGGTGCCAGGAAGGTGGATGCTAGCTAGAAAAAGCTAAGCTAGCTTAGCTAGCTATGGAGTAGAGGAGTATGCATGTGGAGCTTAGGGTTTGAGGAGAGGAGCTGGATATGAAGAGTCTGGAGCTGAATTGGAGCTGGCAGCTACTGAAGAGGTCAACATGGGGCTACTCTAGCTGGCTTAGCTTGCTAGTTCTTTGCTAGCTGCTAAGCCAGGCTGAAGTGAGCTGGCTTCTATTGAATGGAGCTGAGGTGAGCTGGGTCTGGTGGTCCCAGGGAGGATTGAGCTGATTGAGACAGCTAAGGTAGCTTAGCTCAATTACCTTGAGTTAAGCTGGGTCCCAGGGAGCTGGACTTGAGCTTCCTGAGCTGGAATGAATTCATCTTCAGCTGGCTAGAGTTGAGTGGAGCTGGATGTAGCTGGACCTGAGCTAGGGTGAACTCCAGTCCACTCAACTGAGCTAGCTAGAGCTCCCTGTGGACTAGTAGGAGCTGAGATGAGCTAGACTCAGCTAAGTTGGGCTAGATGTGAGCTGACTTGAGCTAGGGTGAGCTAAGATGAGCTCTCTTAAGCTGCCATTCAGTTGAGATGAGCTGAATGGAGTTAGGGTGAGCTAACCCTAGTCCAAGTGAGCTGAATTCCAGCTATGGTGAGCTGGATCAAGCTGAGTTCCAGCTGGTGAGAGCTTCTCCTTCACCAGTTGCCTTCCTGAGTGCTAGGGTACTAGGGATCTGGTAATCTATTTATCCCTAACACTCACAAAAACACATTAAAAACATAATAAAAAATGCAATGCATGCCTAACCTAATTAATGCCAAAATTCAGCCCAAAAACCCATTTGCGGAGTAAAATACTAAGAGCTAGGTTTGTTTTAATGCATAAGAATGATGATAAACTGACGTTTATCAGGGGACAGTTAGGTTATAGGGAACCTCAAACCATGGGGTGGAAAAGAGAGTCAGATACTTCCTATGCTATTGACTTAATACCTTGGACTTTCAATTTCCTCAGGAACTCAGAAATAATCTATATCTTAAGTACACGAGTTTTTAAACCTCTCACAAGCCCAAAGGGTCTAAACTCAAGATTCTTCTTCAACCCTTCAAAGGTGGTTGACAACTTGGCCTACCTAATTTTATCTATTCTAACTTAGATTGTGTCCTCAAACACACAATGTTAATTACCTTATTTTCTTTTTTTGGTTTTTGATGTTGCAAAAAGGAAAAATAAATTGCAGAATGCACACCCCATGCCTGAATTCTACAATGTCCTCATTGTAAAATGAAGGTACAGGGGGAGAAAGGAAAGAGGTCACCTGGGCAGGGATTTATTAGAGTTGGGTTGCCTTTCAACAAGCATTGTATTTATGTCGACAGCTAGATGAGGAATTCCTGCAAGTCAGGTTTTGTATACAAGTGAATAGGCCCTAAAAATACGTGTAACAAGACAAGCCTAGAGAAGAGGTAACCCAGGATGTTGGCGAGCTGATGATGTAGAGTGATGCCAAATGCTCACCAAACAAGGGTAGGAGGAGGGTTCTCCTGTGCCACCTTTGGAGGTCATAGAAAGTGGGCATGCATAGCAACCTCCAACATTCTAAAAAGGGGATAAGAGTGGTGCAGTAATGGTGTAGGAAGAAAGGATGAGTGTGTTTCATCTCAATAGTGGGGTGTGGGAAGTGTAGTATGCCCAGAGTGATGGGTGGAAAAATGTCAACAATAACAATAACCCACACTTGATATTCCCTCCAAAGGAATAACGGTTTGATATATTCCCCTGACAAAAAGAAGATGAGTAGAGACTTAAGATAGGTATTGACTACGGAGTCTAAGTGGTTAAGTTGTGGGATGAGCATAAGATCCAAGGAAGTTTTAGTCAGTTTAGTATCCAATCCTAACAACCTTTTCAATTCTATAATATCATCCCTAATAGCCCTAGTGAATAAGGCATAATCATCCTGCCTATTAGTGATGATCATTTCATGGAATGGAGTTAAGCTATCACCCTCTTGTTTAGATGAATTAGAAACTAACTCCTAATCACAATCATTTGGAGGTAGGTCAGAAGCAACCAATTCATTGGATCCTTTAAAATAGTTAATTACAACCCCAAATTCTTTTTCACCACTTAAATCCTCTCTGAGGGGTACGATTGATTCTTCCTTAAACTCAAAGGTTGCTTCCTCATTTTCCATTTCTTTTTGACTTGGATCGATATCAAAAATTGAAGCCAGGAGGAACCCTATTTTCACCAAATCTACAACCTCCTTAGGGGGTAGATCCTCAAGCAATACGTATTGGCCCTGGGAGTTGCTCCACACTCTCAATCCAGGTTCCTCCATTATTTCATCATCCTCCTCTAAACTAGGATCCTCAATTACCTAAGGTAGTGATTACTCAAAAATATCAAATTGTGCCTTAGGTAAGTCTATCTGGGGTGACTGTTCATTAATATTTTCAAATGTATAATTCAAATCCTCAGATAGATTTGATTTTGATTCAGGCACCCTAAGGATGGGTTCAAGTTCCACCTCTAGAACTATAGGGGGAGTGGAATTGAAAACCAAGATGATGTCGAATGCCATTCCTGGCAATAGCGCCATCTAATCGCCACGATTCGCTAAGGAAAATTCGAAATAACATCATTGTGCAGTTGCGAATTGTGCAAACAAAAAAGGTGAAAATACATGAACCACGTATAGATTCAGGATCATCCACAGAGAAGGCAACAACTCAGCGATCAATCTTTCATTCAATCTCTAGAACAAGTTCATTGCCACACGTTCACAAAATAACAAAAATGAAAATAGAGAGAAAGGAACACACTATAGGAAAAGAGGGTTTTGGCGACAATTGGAAACCATCACCAAAACCCTTTAAACCTTCGCTACATACCGTCGCCAAATGTTGCGTCGCTATAAGGGGTTGGCAACGATTAAAATCATGTTCCGTCGCTTTTTCTCCCAGTTCTAGGTCTAAGGATCGCCATGATTTGCAGCGGTTATAGACCGTTGTTATATGTATTTGGTGACGGTTATGTTAAAAGTTGTCACCAAATGCAGGACAGGGAAATATTTAGCGTGAGAAATTTTTTCATTTAGCAACGGTTATAAACCGTTGCCATATCTGAAAATGCCATCACCAAATACCATAACTTGGCACTAAAACAGGTTCCACAGGAAAATTATGAATTTTTGCAACGGGTGATAACCGTTGCTAAATATCACCTACCGCAAAAAGTTGCCTTACCATTGCTGATATTGAAGAGTTTGCGAGAGGATAGTGAGTGGCGCCAAAATTTGGCATTCGACGGTGGTGCTATAAATGTCACTGTATTGTAATCGGCGACAGTTTTTAAGAAAATTGTCACCAAATATAGGGTATTTTAAAAAAAAAAATTTGTTAATTATGGTGTATAGCTACACGTACCTACCAAACCAAGAAATAAAAGTAAATCAAACTACAATAAAAAATGCAAATCATTTATATATAAAAAGAGTTCAACTATTACAAAAGAAATATATGATATATACACTACGCTGGAGCACCTATGCCACTAGCTCCTGGTCCACCCCTATTGTCATCATCCCATCGTGGAGGTGCGTGAAACATCGAATGGGCAGGTCCAGATCCTCGAAGGAATGCCATCAGCTCCATCAACTACTGGCTCTGTCACTCTAATAACTCATCATGTCGCTCCATCCTGGCAGTGGCTTCCTGTAGCCGCGAGTTCATATCCTCCAATCTCTTCTCCCTCACCACCTCTCGATGTTCCATTGTCTCCATCTTCTTATTCAGATTCTCCACTTGGGATGTCAACGATGATGATCCTTTCCTCCCATAATAGGAAGAGATAATCACACTCCTTCCCCTGCTACGAACAAAGCCTCCATGCTCCGGAGGCATCACAGCCTTAAATTCCTCCTCTGGTGTCATTGGAGGTGCCTGCCGGATGGTTGCGGAGTTCTCATCCATGACCTCAGGAGGATGGATCAAGTCCATCATACGAGTCTGTAAATACATTTGTAATTATTTCAATATGTAAATTAGTAGTGTGAAAATTCATGACAGTTACATATCTTGCCTAATATGTCTCATGAATCCATGCATGGGGGCCATTAAGTGTCTTCTTACTATGAGTGTGCTCATAAACTCCCACTCGATCCAGCTCAGCACCCTCGTGTGCATTAGCCTGAAAATTTAATAAAGGATAAAATATTAGCTTACATATATTCTTATGGATATATTCAATGTAAATAAATATTTTTGCTTACATATTTGACTCTTAATGAGTCAATACTCATTCAACCCAAGCAATGGGTCTATGGTAGAGCTTGGCCCCTGTTGGCCTTATTTTTTTTAGCTTGCTCCTACAAGAAATTATCATTATTAAATAACAATATAATAATTTAAAGTAACTGATATAAACAAATAATTGTTTACCTTTATAGTTGGAGCACTCCAATGCACGCATGCCTCCCGCCAAATGTCAGGTGTAACTATTGGAGGCACATTCCTCAATGCCTCCTGAAATGGCCTATTTCTAAAGTGCTGAAATATTTATATAAATCGTTACCAACTTTTTAAGAAATATTGTAACTATTATTTTTTTAAATCATTAAATTTCTTACCATACTCTTCACCTTCTCCCTCAAACCACGGTGGATCTTGCCTGTGTGCTTTAGAATATACTAGGGGACGTTTGGATTGAGGCCCCAATCAAATATCCCCTACAATTATAAAATAATTGTAAATCTTATATAAATAAATTTTAATTACGATTTGTAAAATGGATAATGGAAATGCATTTACCTGCAGCTCGCGAATAAGTGCCACCTTCAAGTCCTTCAACACTTTCCTCAAGTCAAAGCATGAAAGAGTCACTATTGACTTCTTAATCATCACCAGTCAACTAGTGAACTTTGGGTAATTATTTGCTTCCCACGAAAGATTAATCTAGACTGGGATCCTAGTGTCTGCTAGTAATCTATCTAGGTCTTGATTATGTATTGGACCCCTTGTTTTCTTGCCTGCAAACAAATTATATCATATTATTATTAAATTAAATACAGGTTAATTAATTATAATTTTGAGAAACGCAAATTTAAAATAAAAGATGACCGAATTTTTTACCAACACTAGTGCCTACCTCAATTGCAGCAGGCGTAAACGTGCCTGCATCAATCGTAGCAGACACCTCCTATACCTTGTCCTCCTATACCTCCTCCCCACCAACCTCCTCATCATCCTCGTCATCATCAGGCTACTCAATGAAGTAAGTGGTAGAAGGAAGTTGGGTAAAAAGAAGTGGGGGCCTTACCCTTCCCTTGTAGGTGACGCCATTGGGAAAGAGTATGTGGGGGTATGAACTTGGATCTAGGAGGAGGCCACCTATATGGCTTATACCCAGGGGTGGCAACATAGTAGGTGGTGCTGGGAGTACCCTAGGGTAGGGTGGGAATATATTGGGATTTCAATGGAGAGGTACGGGGCGGTGGTGGAGGCTGGAAAACAAGAGGAGGCTACAAGACTAGTGGTTGAGTCTTGGCCTCCTCCCTAATCACTACCTCCTAATTCCCCTAGAGGGCTTCTTTTTAAACTTCATCTACACATCAAATTACCATTAATTAGCGATAAAAAATTTTAGAAATCCCAAAAAATTTTGACAAAGTTTCCTCTATGTCATTCAATTTTTCCCAAATCCTGTATTGAAAAGAAGATATATAATAACAGAATTATAAACATGTAATATAAAAACAAAATTTGTGGCACACCTCACATTCATTCTCACATGTATTAAGATTGCAATACAGTATGAAGGTAAACAATTAATTGAAAAGCTTGCTTATGGTTGGGAATTCCAGTTGTAGGTTTATTAGAGTCCAATTGATTAAAAACCAAGGCAATGACTTCCAAAAAGACTTTGTGTTAAGTTGGAAAAGGAGCAAGGGGATGGAGAATTCAGTCATGCATGCAACCTTTGAAGGACATATAGGTAGAACCCATGGGAACTCAAGTTCTAGTGGAGTAAGAACACTTGGCATGAACTCTATTTTTGAGGCCATTAGGAAATGATTTTGCTTTTTATTATGATGTTTTCTTATGCATGTTGGCTTTTTCTTATGAGGTTTCCTTGATGGTAAGCATGAGTGGATCCTAAGGAGGTTTGACTCGAAGGCAAAGAATGGGTAGAGACCTAATCATGGTGACATTAGGGAGTCATGCATCCGCATAGACTAGAGATTTTCCCATGACCAGTTAAATATATGTTGTAATGAGTCATAAGTGACTCGTCATTGGACCACGGGGTTGTCAAGTCACTCTTCGATCATGTTAAATCACTCTTCCATGTTGCAACAAGTCACTCTCATACCAATAATTGATGTTATAATTATCTTGTGATGTTAGGACTCTGAGATTTAGAAGCAAACCTCATTGACATCATGCTTAACACTTAATCTCAAATTTCTTATTCATTTAAGCAGTAAAAGTGCACTCTCACCATATAAGAAGTGAATGGAAGGACAACCAAACAATGAGAGCAATGGCTTCACACTTAACACTTTTTCATCTTTTTTCTTCAAAAAGCTTTATATGAAATAATGGCTGAAATAAAAGCGACTTGAAATGAAAATTATACCTTATATGTCATTGTCTAACTCACCAACTGCTTCTTGTCCTTCTTCTGGAATTTCTTGATAAGCTTTAGAATCAAATCAAGATCAATATCCTTTTTTGCATCAAAGTATTCACACAGCACGATTCTGATAGGTATTACCCATCTAGTCCTACTATTATCGGGGGCCTAAAACACTTGTGACACTTGACAGGCTAAGGTGAATGGTTCTGCTGTCTGAAGAATACGACAGTTCTTATTTAAACTTAAAAGACCATGTTTAATATCTTTCTTGAAACCAATGCCATTCTTAAAAACATCGAACCAATCACACTTAAACAAGACCACCCTGCTATCACATCTACAGCTCATCTCCACAATCTGAATGATTTGGCCATGGTAGCCATAAAAGCCAGTCATTAGATCGCAACTGACAATGACTCCAGCATGTTGTGTTGCCTTCTCATTATCAATTGATCATATCCTAAATCTGAAGCCATTTATTATATATCCACAATGGTAATGTCCATAACTCAACGAGATCTCAGCAATAACATCAAAATCTTCGATCCATCTAGGGTCATGATTTTCTCTCATCTATTTTACACGCTCCTTAAACCAATCATGGAAGTCTAAGTCTCAGACAAATGGATGTGAAGAGTGTTTGAATTCCACATAGAATGGATCAACTTCAGGAATTTGCTTTAAAATGTATAAGTGCACTAACTTTCAATCCATTTCTGAGATCAGTTTATACACTATCCGTAGGATTCTCCTTCCCTTTATATCAAAAATGGAAAGAGAATCTTCGTCATTTTCATTGTATCCTCCATCAAAATTTCTATCAAGTCAATTAAATCTATTATTTAGATCATCTATATACATGGCACAAAAGTTTATGCATTCCTCCACAAGATATCCTTTAACAATTTACCCTTCTGGCTTCACCTTCCTAAGGACATAATCTTTCAATTTTTTCAGGAACCATTCAACTAGACACATCCATCTATATTTTACAAGTCCACCAACTCTTACTTCATTTGCAAAATGTAGCGTAAGATGTACCATAACGTTAAAGAAGACTGGAGGGAAAACTTATTCCATCTTTCATAGTGTGATAACAATTTGTTTGTTCCAATAATCTAAGAGTTCACAGCCCAAACTCTTCGAACATAGGGCTTTAAAAAAACAACTCATCTCTGTGAACATATCAACCACTGAATTAGGCAAAACTCCACAAATAGCGAGTGGAAACAAAATCAGCATATAAACATGAGAATCATGATTTTTTAACTCACTAATTTTTTTCTAAACTTCATTCACACAACGTGAAAGCTGTGAAGAGTACCCGTTAGGGACCCGTATGCCCTTCAAGAAGGAAAATAGTCTATCCTTCTGATCTTCGATTCAGACTATACATAGCTTCTGGGAAATCCTCTCCCTCAGTAACATGCAACTCAAGACAAATACCCAATTTCTTCATGTCATTTCTCATTCTTAATGTGTCTTTTAGGTTATCTGTTATGTTTGACATGTCTAAGATGTTGTCCATGACATTCTTCTCAATGCACATTACGTCAAGGAAAATATTTCATACGTACAACAATTAAAATACTTATTTCATTAATTACATGAATGAAAAATTTAATTCGTTAGTTAAGGTCAAATCGTGTCACTAGTAGAAAAAGTACTGTTCACGACGGAAATTCTAGACTATTGAAGCAATGGTTGGTAATAAACATATTCTCAACTGTTATAAGAGAAACAATTGCCAAAAGTCCGGTCATTAACTTTACTGCCTGCAAAACAATCGAGGAGGTTGAGACCACTTTTGACCATTATAAACAGCCGAGAATAAAACTTTAGTCGACTGTTCTTATATAACCGATCAAGGATAAATAACATCCTCGACCTTGAAATATACAAGGGTCGAGCAAGTGAGGTAATGTTAAGACATCTGGTTGACACCATTGTCGACTGTTTATAACAGTCGATAATAATAATATTACCGATGATATTTATATTAACGATCGACGATAATGTTTTATAACTCGTCAGGGTGGGCGGCTAAATTTTCAAAGTCTATCGTCAACCATTTATTGGTAGTAGTCTAGAAAGGCATTATTTCCGACCGTTATTAATGGTCAGTAATAATCTTATCTTCGACCCTTTATTAGGAACGGTCAAGAATGTCGAGTAAAATCCCTACCCCACATCCGACTCCCTCCCCCTTCATCCCAAACCCTCCTCACAGCAACTATGCGACCTCCTCCCGTTAGCTCCTCCTCCTCCTCGACTCCTCCTCCACGACCGTCACTGCAGATCCTCCTCCACCTCAGCTCCTCCTTCGCAACCTCAAGGTGTACCCGTCCTCCTCTTCTTCCTCCTCCCTCCCTACCGCTGCCTCCTCCCCCTCACCCACCTCAACACCACCACCACCAGCTGCCACCCGCACCACGACCACTCGTGGCCACCACCTCCTACCCCTGCGGCCACCACCAACACCACCACCACTCGCCACCACCACCATCCTCCTCCCTCCCTTCCGCTACCACCCTTATCCTCCTCCCTCCCTGCCACTCACCTCCTCCTTCCCCTCACCCTCATCGCCGACCTTGCCCTTCCCCTACCCCTCGCCCACCACCAACCACACCATGACCACCTGTCGTCGCCACCTCCCTCCTTGTAACCACCACCACCACCCGCCACCAACACCACCACTACCACTACCAGCACCCTCTACCATCCCCCTGCCTCCACCCGTCCTCCTCCTCCCCCTTCCCCTAGCCCTCCTCCACCTTCCCCTCCCTGCCACATCCCCCTCCTCCTCCCCCTTACCATGGCCAACCCCCCTACCCCCTCCTCCTACACCCCTTGTTTAATTTTTGCAAAATTTTATTTGACCATTTTTATTATTTCTGTTGATAATGAAAATATTTCATAGTTGTTTAATTTAATGTGAAATTTGATCTAAATTATTACATGTTAATTGAATTTGATGTTAAATTTCTCATGTGAATTAAATGTGAATGTAATATGACATATGGGGTATGCCCACATGTTCAATTCGATTTATTTATAGTAGTAAGATGTGGGATGTGTTTAGGGTTTAAGAGTTAGGACATAGGTTTTGGTATTTGGTTTAGAGTTAGGGTTTAAGTTTTAGGTTTTGGTTTAAAGTTAGGGTTTAGGTTTTAGGTTTTGGTTTAGAGTTTGGGTTTAGGTTATATGGTTAAGTTTGATTTAGGTTATGTTCAGAAGGAATTCGACCAACTAACAAAGTTGGAGCAGAAACGGGGAGTTTAGGGTTTTACGGTGGGATGCATTAAATGAGGATGTTGGGTGAGTTGAGATGGAGAAGGGAGGAGAAGGGGGTCGTTACCGTTGTAGAAATAAGAGTCTCTGTTTGGATGGAAAGAGTGGACGGGGAAAGAAGGGGAGGTTAACCATAAATGTCATTAGCCATAAATGTCATTTCGTTAGTCTTTTGTTGGTGAGTGGGTTAATCCCACTTCACTTAGATGGGAACTGGTTAGGGGGCACATTCTTGTGTCCTCGTTTCTGCTCAAACATTGATTTAGGTTTAGGTTTAGAGGGTTAGGGTTTGGGTTTGGGTTTTGATTTTATGGTTTCAGGTTACAATTTAGTGTTTTAAGGTTTAACATTCATGATTGTAAACGTGATTTTGATGAAGAATTGGAACTTTAAATTAGAATGAGATGGTATGATTCATGTTTGGATAGAAGTAGCTACTTCATGACGACATTGACTGTCATAAGTAGCTACATGTTGAAACAACGCTGGTCATGTGTTTTTAATAACTGAATTGAACTGAACTGCATGTTTATATTGTGTTCCCAAATTATTTGAATTATTTGATATTTATGTTTGATTATGAAATTTTTATTACAACTTTGTAGATACGCACACTTGCACAAATTTAGATGCACTTGATGACAAACAATAGGAATTCTAACCCCTAGGTAATAGGTTGTGGGAGGGATATAATTGTGTCAAAATACTAACTCGTCGAGACTTATGATCATGTTATACGGACAATGCAGAGTGTGTGTATACCTCACTTACATGCACGATGCGTTGTCTTTATAACATGCCATAAGTGTCGTTGTCCTTTGCTCAGAGAAGTTCTAAACAAAGTGGGGTCCTTGAAGATTTGATCACAACTTAAGGTTACTTCTTGCATGTAGCAGTGTTTGGAGAAATTTCGGTTGCATTTTCTCGCTCTTCTCTGGTATACCAACTAATCTTAGCTCTATTCCTAAAGTACCCTTTAGTGGAGGCTATTGGGGATGTAGTTAAGGTTAGTCTTGGGGGGTATACTGGAGAAGTACGGGGAAATACTGCCAAAATTTCTCTAAACGTTGGTTGCATATAAGAAGTAATGTTGTGATCAAATTTTCAAGGATGGGCTATCAAGTGAAAAGCTTCTTAAAATACACATTTCTTCCTTATTTGAGTCTCACTTATGAGTGATCTTAAAATACACAATTTTACCTTATTCGAGTCCAACTAATGAGTGGTTGTCTTTTACATTTAGTTTAATTATCATGGATAAGTCATGGATCAGTATGAGGAATTTGAATTACCACAAATACAAGAGTGGAGTGATTTCATTTCTGGAGTAGGTATTTCATGATGATAAGAAGACATTTAGGCGAGGTAAATTCCTTCAGCTGATTTTATGCCCATGTAGACACTATTTGAATGGGTTTTTCTATGACTGGGATAGTTTTGGAGCATGTGATATGTAACAGTTGGTGGCAACATTACGTAAATGGGACAACTCATGGTGAGCAAATGAGGGAAGTTAGAAATGAGAGAATTGAAGCCTTTGAAGGAATTGATGATAATAAAGAGATAAATTGAATGAAATGTTACATGATATGAGAGCAGCAGATCATGAGGATGCAGATGACGATGAGACATTATGAGATTGTAATGAGTTGTACAATGCAGTCAAGGCAGTAGAGGATCTTATTGCCCCAGGAATAACGTCAATGCCGAAGTTGTCATTTCTTCTGAAATTGTTTCAAATGAAAGTGATGAATAGAGCCATAGCGAAATTAATGTCTGAGGCTCTGGAATTCATTGGAGATCTACTGAATAATCCTGCTAGGTATCCTAAGTTATGGTATGATGCGAAGAAGTAGATATGTGGGCTCGGACTGAAATGCGAGAAGATTGATGTCTGTCATAATGACTGTCCTGTACAGAAATGAGTATTCAGGGTTGACTAACTGTCCTGAATGTGGTGAGGAGAGATATAAGGTGGGTAAGTCAACAAACACCAGCGGGAAGAAACAACCAGAGAAGGTTCTCTGTTATTTTCCACTAATCCCTAGGCTACAAGGCCTATACATTTCCAGTAAAACAACAAAACTAATGTTGTGGCATCAGGACAATAAATTGAAAGATGGACACATTTATCATCCAATAGATTCTGATAAGTGGAACAGATTTAATGATAATCACACATTATTCACAGAGGAGGCACGAAATGTAAGACTAGGTCTTGCAAGCAATGGATTCAACCCATTCAAGAGCATATATCCATCATATTCCATATGGCTAGTGGTCATGGTAATTTACAACTTACCCCTATGGCTATGCATGCGATCTACATTCATGATGTTGATACTCCTTGTCCAAGGACCTAAGCAACCAGGAAATGCAATAGATGTTTATCTCCAGCCATTGATTGATGAACTAAAAGTCTTGTGGTACAGTGATTTTCAAACATATGACAAACAGAAGAAACAATTCTTCTAGTTGTACACAACATTACTATGGACAATCAATGACTTTCCAGCATATTCAAATTTGTCAGGATGGAGTACGAAGGGGAAGTTCGCCTTCCAATCTGTATGGATGATACTCATCACCTGAGATTGCCTGAACGTAAGAAGTTCTATTACTTAGGGCATTGCAGGTTTTTGCCCATTGAACACAGATGGCAAACGTCACAATTCAAGGACAAATTAAATGGTAAAGCATGTCGATATTCATTGAGGAATCCAAAGAATAAACTCAGTACATATTTTATTAAGTTGTCAGGGATGAAAATCATGGAGACATTGTAACAGCTCAGAGAAATACGTTTGGGTCGTCTTTTCAAGAATGACTTGGCTTCCTTACAACATTCGGGGTTTAGGAAGAAAGTATATTTTTTATGGAGCTTCCCTATTTGAAGGATTTGACAATGCGACACAATTTAGATGTTGTGCATATCGAGAAGAATGTAATGGACAACATTCTTGATGTATTAAACCTAACAGACAGCCCGAAGGATACAGTTAAAATAAGGAATGATATGAAAATTTTGGGTATTCATCTTAAGTTGCACATTGAAGGAGGATCTCACTTTCCAGAAGCTATATACAGTCTTACCAGAGAGCATAGGCAAAGGATTTTCACGTTCCTTAAAGACATTCAGGTTCCAGATGGGTATTCATCTCAACTTTCACGTTGCGTAAATGAAGCATTGTTGGTGGGCTTCTTGTCAATGTTAGGGAAATGCATTATAGTACAATTGACAAATTGCTCTCCAACAAATAATATTTATAACTCAAATATCTAAAAGAAGTCCAAGGTCGAACACAGGGAGCAAATATGGAATTCATGAGCTAATTTTCAATTAAAATATAAATGAGCACAATGAATGAAGCACTATAAAGATATTTCAATGAATATTAATCTGTCACATTAAATATTCAATGAAGCTCAATGTATCACGAGATAAAAAGAAAAAGCCAAAGGTGGTGATGTAAATCACCAACTAAGCCCTCTAAGTATGCATCACAAATATCACAATTAAACCAAATAATTCAACAGTAATCAGACGTCTGCCTCTCAAGTCAGACGACTTAAATCTCACCTGCTACAGTGCTTTTCTTTAAGGCTTTCTTCTGTTCTCTTCCTTCAGCCTCTTCTTCTACCTTTCCTTTTCTTCTTTACGTCTCTTCTTCAAAGCTTCTTCCTTTTCTCTTCTTTCCTTCTCAGCGACTAAGTGTCGCACATCTACATAGAGGAGCAAAACCCTCCCCTCCCCCACTCTCTCTCTCTTTCCTTCCTTCCTCTTCTCTCAAATATCTGGTCTTAATCAGGTAAACGGGCATGAATAGTAATTGGGTCCAAGGCCACCAGCAGTAGGTAGTAGCTGAGGAGTGTATAGGTCTAGGCAAGTCGGGTGTGAGTAGGTGTAGTGGGGACCTCACCCCCAATGTGTCTTGAGGCAACCAGCTGAAAGCATAAATCAAATTTATCTACATGCGGGCGCTTGTCTCTTTACGATGTGGGACTAATCCCACAGCATCCTTCCCACGTTCTGCTGCGGTGAGGCTCTTTGTTCAATTAGCGTGGCTGCAGCTGATGGAGTCCTCAATTGAAGACCTAGAGCCTTCCTGGGCCTTCTCCGCAGTGCCTGGAAGTGTCAGCCACGAAGAATGTGGCTTAAAACACCACAACGGGGTGGCGGCAACAGCAACGGTGGCAGAGCGACAGCGAGACCTACAAATCATACAAATGGCCTCTTGGCCACATTAAAATAGCTCATGAAGTTCTCTATGGTGTGGTGCGAGAGCGTGTGTGGTCGGTCGGTGACGAAAATGAAGGTGCGTAGGTGGGTTGGTCGATAGGGAATTTGGATGGGTGATAGGGTGGAATAGGTTAGGGCTTTTGTTCGTGGTGGTGTGGCAGAGGTGTATGACTTGTCGGCGAGGCATTTGGAGTTGCGTAGCGTGCGGATGACATTGCTGGAGGTGCAACAGGAGTGGCAGAGATGACGGTGAATGGCAGCGTCAGGGTTTATTTTTGGGTTTTAAATAAAGGGCTAGAACCTAGGAGCTAAGGGAACTAATCTATCTACTCTAATTGGATGAAAGAGAAAGGGAAAGCACCGGCTTTGATGGGCCAACGTCGGAGGAGAACTCTCTGTTGAGGGAGACGGCGGTGAGGAAAGGTTGGAGACGACGGGGCTTTGGCCAGCCACCGTCGGAGGAAGGAGGGGAGGATACCTGTGCCTCCAATTTGATTGTTGGGGGCATGGACAAAGGAGAATGAGGAGAATCGTCGGAGCTTGGTTGGAGAAGGGCCGAAGATAAGGAATATAAGAGGTTTTTGACCCCAAACCTTACTGAGGATAGTTTGTCCTTAGGGATCATTATATAGGCCTCA
Source organism: Thalassia testudinum (assembly GCA_037157565.1). NCBI lineage: Eukaryota > Viridiplantae > Streptophyta > Magnoliopsida > Alismatales > Hydrocharitaceae > Thalassia > Thalassia testudinum. Next base: position 51,716,945 of record JAZHRO010000025.1, on the reverse strand, counting down.
AGAGAGTGCTTCAAGCTTGGAAAGAAGCTTTCAAGCTTAAGAGATTTGCGCACAAAATGATACCCAAATCTTTCATACGTTCGCATGAGAGATTGGGAAAGACTTGGGGTCCAAGGCCGGGTCTAATTGAAAGAGAATTCCTCAAGGAATCTCTGGTTTAAATTTGGGATTGATTGATTGAGAAATGAGTGAGAAAATCTCGCTCGAATCTCACCAGTGAGCTGCAGCTATTCCTAATAGCGGTAGGGACCTAGATGTGAAGGTTATGACAAAGTTAGGGGGGTCTCTGCACGGATTTCAAAAGCTAGGGGCATATTTGTAAGGAAAAGAGTCAGAATAGGACTGGAATGTAAACTAGGTCAAGATGATCTCTAATTGGGTCCAAATTTTGGTACAAACATAATTTGGACCCAAGGAATCCGATGGTGAAGTTGGATTTAGGTTTTGACCAAGTTTGACTGGGTAATTTGTGTAGAAACCCAAATTAGGGCCACTTTCAGTCTGAGCTTCTATTTTAGGTTAAATCGGGGTCCAATGGTCAAATCAAAGATAACAAACCTTAAAGAATATTTTTCTATGATTTTTAAAAGATTTGGATGAATTTTATCCTAACCAAAACCTCAGTGAATTAAGCGAGTCTCAAATCGGGTTTGAGATGTCCATTAATTCTCGAAACACGTAAAAACCCGTTTCTATCTGTATGAACCCACTTATTAGACATTTATGACCATTTGACCTTTAATCAAGCCCTGGGAAACCCCATGATTGCTCTGAATTTAGGATATTCTGTTAAAACTGTAGATTTACCCCTATTTTACTATCAATCTCTCATAAAGGATATGCAGTGAATTACGGTCTTCTGACGGTTATGTAAGAGCATTTATTAATGGATTATGACTAATTAAAGCTAGATATGGCTGATGATGATGTTATCATCTAGCGCAAAAGAAGATTACTGGGTTAAAAAGGCATGATTCTCATATGTACATGCAAATCTTATTCCTACTAGCGATACATGGAGTGATGCCTGATCCGATAATCAATTGTTTCACAGAGATGAGTAGATATTTTAAAGTCATCTGTTCAAAGACATTAAATCCTAAATTGCTAGACTACTGGGATAAACAAATTGTGATCACACTTTGTAAAATGGAGCAGATTTTCCTACTTGGATTCTTCGACGTGATGGTTCATGTCTCGTTTCATCTTTCGAATGAAGCGAGAAATTCTGGACCCGTGTAGTACAGATAGATGTATCCAATTGAATGATATTTGAAGAAACTGAAAGATTATGTCTTGAATAAGGCTAAGCCAAAAGGATCAATCGTTGAAGGCTATCTTGTAAAAGAATGTATTAACTTCCATGCCATGTACATGAATGAAACAAACAATCGATTTAATCATCTTGAACAGAACTATGAAGGAGAATTTAATGGTAATGATGAAGATTTCCTATCCATATTTAACATCAGAGGAAGGTCGATCCTCCAGACAGAGGTTAAGCCTATCTCGGAAATGGACCGACGATTGGCATACTTGTACATTCTAAAGCAAATTCTAGAAGTGGATGAATTTTACAATGAATTCAAAGCATCTTCTATGTCATCTACACACAACTTACAGTTCCTTGATTGGTTCAAGGATCATGTAAATAAACTGAAAGAAGATGGGGATCAACTGTGGGTACAGGATTTTGATATAATTGCCGATACACCTTTGACATATGGATGTTACCATTCAGGATACATAATTAACAATTTCAGATTCAGAGTACGATCCATTGATGATGCGAAGGCCACGCAATAGGCGAGAGTTGTCATCAGTTGTGACCTAAGCACTGGTTGTGATCGGTATTACGATCAAATTGAAGAGATTGTGGAAATGAGTTTCAAGTTTGACTGTAAGGTGATTTTTTTCAAGTGTGATTGGTTTGATGCTTTTAAAGAAGGCATTGGATTCAAAGTCGATAAGAAACACGACTTCTTGAGCTTAAGTAAGAACCGTCGCATCCTCCAATCATCAGAACCATTCACACTAGCCTATCAGGTAGCACAAGTATTCTACATGCCTGATAATAGCAGAAATGGGTGGATTATACCAGTTAGAGCTCAACCGCGTGAACAATACGATGTAGGAAATGATCTACACCTAGATGTTGAATCTGAAGCATATCAACAAAACCCACAAAGTGACGAACTTGCCCCTGGTGCAACTGACATTGACATATAAGGTAATTTGTCAAAAGTATTAATCCATAACCATAAATATAAATAATTTAAGAAATTCTTAGTTGTCTATTTTGTTTAAATTTCCTTTAAATTATTTTATCTTTTATCAAAGCTTATGTTCATTATATTTCAAAATTGAAATTTATTTTATTGCCTTCTCATATAGGTTCTTCGCATTCTCCTACTATTTGTGCACAGTTTGTAGAGCATTTTGTCACTATGGTGAGTTTCTTACTACTTTTTTCTTTAAAATGTTGTTATCATGTTAAATGTGGGGTGTGCCCTCTTAGGTTTATTTTTTGTGTGGAGTATGCCCACTTACATTTATTTTTTGTGTCGGGTGTGCCCACTTAGATTTATTTTTTGTGTGGAATGATGCATTTATCTACTTTTTGTATATTGAATGTTTTCTGTTGAATGTGGAGAAGAAGGAGAAAGGGAAATGGAGGGGAGAATGGAGGAAAAGAGAAGACGTATGAAAAGGTGGAGGGAAATAGAGGAGAGGGCAAGGGAAATGAAGGGATGGGAAGGAGAAGGGAGAAAGAGAAGGAGAAGAAAGAGGAAGGGAGAAGTGGAGGGAAATGAAGGGGAAGATAAGGGAAATGGAGGGATGGGAAGGAGAAGGGGAATGAGAAGGAGAAGAAAGAGGAAGGGAGAAGTGGAGGGAAACAAAGGGGAGGATAAGGGAGAAAGAGAAGGAGAAGAAAGAGGAAGGGAGAAGTGGAGGGAAATGAAGGGGAAGATAAGGGAAATGGAGGGAAGGGGAAGGGAAATGGAGGAATGGGAAGGGGAAAGGGGAAGAAAAAAAGAGAAGGAGAAGAAGGAAGAAGGGAGAAGGGGAGGGAAATGGAGGGCAAGGGAAGGGGAAAGGGGAAGGGAGATATCATTTTATTTTGCAATTTCATTTATATACGCTTATTTTATTTTCATTTATTTGTATCCTATTTTATACAGGATTTTTGAAATATCACAATATATAGGGAAAATGCTACCGAATTTTTTAAAAAAATATTTGACTATTTGTAATGTTTTTACGCAGGTTAATTTCAAGAAAAAGGCTAATAGGAGTCACAGGAAGGAGGCTCAAGCCTCCCAACAGCCTGAGGCCCCCCTCAACAGCTCGAGGTCCCCCACCAGCAGCCTCAACCTCAACCTCAGGCTCACCGCCGGTAGCAGCCCACTCAGTCCTAGGCACCTCACCAATAGTTTTTGAGGCCTGGAGATGTGGCTCAATATTTCCAGAGTCAAGGGAAGGGAGGTAGGGGGAAGGGGAAGAGTCCGATGCCTCCTCCAACGGATCTACCAGTAGAGGATTCTGACTATGAGGAGGATGCAATCGCTGATGAGAAGGATAGTACTTTAGTTGATGAGGAGGACATTGGCTTGGATGATCAGCCAGAGCAAACGACTGGCCTAGATCCTTCTCAGCCGAGATGTTCTACACCACCACCCTTTCGCAGTTTAGGTATGAATTTAATGTTTGGTAAATGTTACGATTTATGTATTTCTTTGTTATTTAATTCTATGTTATAATTCTGTCTTATAGGTGCACGTAGAGGAAGAGGTCCCACGAGGAATAGGGAGTCAAAGAGAATTATGCATAGGGTCCGCATTTCAGTGCGGATCACACCAATGGGGGAAGCAGTGGACTATCCTCCATTCGTTAGCAGACTGGGTACATTGACAAAGGCGATCGTCCCACTATCCTACTTCGATTGGAGGAAGGTGCCAAACGACCTGAAAATGCAACTCATTCGAGAGTTAAAGGTAATTGGTAAAAATTAATAACTTATGTACATTGCTTTATATAAGTTTAAATTATATAACAATTTATGTTCTCTTACTAATGCAGGAAACCTTCAATTGGGGCGATGATCTGAACATCGCCAAATATATCCTTAAGCATGTAGCGAAGATTCATAAAGATTGGAGATTGGAGATTGGAGATGAAGAATAAGGTAAAAGATAAATTTTAACTGTATTTGTTTATTTCCTTTACCATAATTCAAATATTATTTCTAATATTACAATTATATTTTTTAGTATTATAAGAAAATGAATCATGATGAGGCATTGCATAATGCACCTCCTTTGATACAACAGCACACTTGGAAGGAAACGTGCAAGCATTGGCATGATCCAACGACGCAGGTAAAGGTATTTTATATGTTATCATTTATTTAACTAATTTCTAAGTTAATAAATTATACCCTTATTTCAGGAGCAGGCCACGAGGAATAAGGAAAATAGGGCTAAGGTTCCACCGATGACCCATGTCTTGGGTAGGAGGAGCATAGTCTCAATGAAATCCATATACGTAAGTACCTTTAACTATTATTTTATTTTAAACCTTACAAAAAATTTCTAATTTTGTTAAAATTAACTATTTCAAATTATTGTAGTCTGCCAAGCATTAAGGTGCCCAACTTGATCGAGTGGGAATATATGAGGCCACTAATAGCAAGTTAGTGATGACGAAAATAGAGAGTGGCTTCACGACACATACTAACAGAGACACGTAAGTTAAAAAGGATAATACTTTATTTGATTTCATAATTATATAATTAATTAAAATTACTTAACGTAATTCAATATCTTTCAGGATAATATGACCAATTTAATGCATTCTCCTGAAGATGCCAACTCTGCTATAGTTCAGCAGCCACTAACAAAAGAGGAAGCCTACCGAACCATCATGCCACTTGAGCAAGGCGAGTATGTTCGTAGCACAGGGAGGAGTGAGACCATCTCGGGGTGGTATGGGAGAAGGGGAGCATCATCCTCTTCAACTGAGGTGCATGAGATGAGGAAGGAGATTGTGGCATTATGCCCGCAAAGATGAGAAGAAGGACCAGCAAATCAATGAGCTGATGGCGCTAGTCAGGGACAACACGATGCAAACCAAGGAATCCAACAAGACCATCAAGGAGCTGCTGGCATTACTTCATAAGGGAGGTATTGATCACCCATCCCTTCATCAGTATAGAGATTGTTGTGATGACGACAATTTAGGTTGTAGCGGTGCTGGTGGCATTGGTGCCACAGTATGATTGTATTTTTTATATACTCGTTTGTAATGAACTCTGTATACGTTATTTCATATATGAAATTTTTATTCTGATTTCATGAATTTTAAATAGATGCAAAAATGTTTTAAGTTGTGTGATTGATTATATTTATACTAGATTTGTAGTTCTTTACTGGTCTTCAACATAAATTAAGTGCATTTTAAAAAGAAATGCTTTCTCGATCATTTTTAACGGGCAAAACTATTAGTATTGTCAACCATTATTTCAGAAACGTCGACAATATTAATATTCTCGACCGTTCAAAAATGAATGAGAATATTGCAATTTTCGATCGTTATATGTGAGTAGTCGAGAATGTTAATATTGTCGACCATTCACAAATGGACGAAAATAGAAACATTCTCAACTATTATTGATAAACAGTCGACAATATGATCTTAGTCGATCGCCTAAAATATTGCATTTTCCGACCGTTATATGCGAGCAGTCGAGAATATTAATATTGTCGACCGTTCACAAATGGACAAAAATAAAAACATTCTCGACTGTTATTGATAAACAGTCGACAATATGATCTTAGTCAACCGCCTAAATACCGATCGATGTAAATGTTTTCGTCGATCATTTATTTATAACGATCGAGAAAAAAATTCCGTGACTGTCAAAAGCAGACGAGAGAAATAACCAAACGTCGAGTGGTGGTCCACCTTTTTCCCGACAATATTTTTCTAAAATGGTTGAGAAAGCCTAATAGCAACAGTACATTCCTCGACCCTTTTTATCGACAGTTATTTTAACATTACTGACCATTTTAAACTGTCGGCAATACTCAATATTCCTATAGTGTGTCTTTAAGACACGATTTCCCTACAAATGGGTAAGTCTCAAGACACGACTTTGCCGTGAATAGTGATCACTCTACATTTATGATGATAATTCCATCAACTAGAGTCAATCTTAAGGGTATATGTGCATTAATGATATATCATAATGGGATTGGGAACATTGCATGCATACTGAGTTGAAATTGCTAATAATCAATGTTTAATGGCCATGTGTACAAGTGCATGTTGAAACATGCCTCAGATGAGCAATCAGACCACACGGATGGATTCAGATCGACGAACAGAGTCCAACGGACTCAAAATCACCTCAATCTGACCTCCATAGTTCCCACAACAAGCATGGGAAGTTATGGTTGTTGATTTGATGATCAAAGACCCAAAGTCGGCCACGTGTCGTGCATCCACACCCCCGCAGCCACCGCTTTCTCTCCAGCACTTCCTCATCAAGCATTTTAAGTCATCTGATCCACGATTGGACGGTTGAGGATGCGTGGCCACCTGTACCAGAACGCAACTAAGGCGTGGGGATGGCACATTAGTTCACACCTTCAAGCACGAGCAACGGATGTGGATTCGAGCCCTCGTGAGGCTCAAATCAGCAGCGGAGGGTGGTGCCATCGAAATTGAACCATTGATCAATGATCGAGTGGTTTAGAGGCATGCTACGCGGCGCACTCTCGCCCACCCGAAGCGCACGCATCAGATGATGCGTGCCGAAAGCACGTAAGGCGTGATCTAAGGCTTCAACCCAAGGCACAATCTCAGTCGTCCAATCTTTGATCAGACGGCCTATGATGGCACGCACACGGATCACGCAAAGGAAGAACGCCCACGCGTGATGGACCGATGGGTGGAAGGCTTCACCAACATTTCAGGAACGATTTTAGCGATGTGGTTTTAGCAATGTCCTGGACATCGCTAAAACCCTTGCCTGATTTAGCAACCCCTTCTCCACTATAAAAACCCTCACAACCACTCCATTTAAGAGCATCCCTTCCTAGCTTCTCCTTAGCTCTAGCAATCGCACTTCACACTCTCCCGGAGTTGTTGAGCCATCGACGGAAGCCACATCCACCACCGTGGCTGCCTCGCCTCTCCCTTTTGCATTTCTCTACCCTATTTTAATGTTTACATTGTTTTAAGCTTTCCTCTAGCATTGTAATTGTAAAACAACTCTATTTGCACGATATATTTCATCATGTCATGTTTCATATCTAGCAAGTAATCACCATGCTATAATCTCAAGTCTCTAACCCTAGTCTCTCTCTCTCTCACTTTTTTTTCATAAGCAAACAAAATAAACATTTTTGTGGCACCCTAATGCGACAAACTAATCTGATTTCACACCTCGTGTTCGGCACTTTGACTCACCTAATCCATATCTTCATTTAAAATTGATGTCACAAACGCATGCTATAACAATAGATTTAACTTAACGCATTTCGTCGACGTCAATTTTTTGTGTTGTTGCCAGGGAAGCAATAGATCCTTTTGCCACTTTTATCCTTGCATTGGTATTCACATTTTCTCTAACACTCTTTTCTTTCTTTTTCTTTGGTCGCAGGAACTCAATGCGTCGGTGACGAAAGGAGAGCGATCCACATTGATAGAGTTAGAGCAAAGTGCAATGAAGAACTTTTGTGAGTATCACTTAACCTAGCATAGTCTCATCTCCCCATTATCTAAAAAAAAAAAATTTGCATCTAGGCTCGTGCATAAACCCTAGGTTAGTTGATTATTTGCTTGCTTAAAAATCCAAAAAATTATGAATTCAATAAAATGGTGTGATGAATGATTACTTGACCCACATCTCAAATCCATCACCCAAACAAAAAAATACACTCTACTGTTCTTGAAGAAAATATTTTTGGAGTGTTCTTTTCCTTTCAAGTGATGTTTGTGAAGCCACCCGTGCTTTGTATTTGGCTGCACCATTTCAACTAAAATCAATTCACCTGGTAGAATTGCATGAACTTTAGGGTGAATACATTAGGGTTGTTTTTCTAGGGCCACATCAATCTCTCAAAAGGAAATCGACTATCATCCGTTGTGTGCAAAACATTGTGTGCCTACTTAAACATTGTCTGAATCCATTGAGAAATTTCAACCTTAAAAATCACTAAAGCAAGGACGAATCATTAAAAGACACCACATCTTAAAAACCTTGCTTGAAAATCATGTTTTGTTGAGTGCACACACACGCTCAATTAGATTAACTAAGAGGCATAACCCCCAACAATGCCTCATCACACATCTTGACCACAAGCACTAACCTAGCCCCATATTAAAATGGAGTAGACGTGGCCTAGGTAGGACTAATCTAAGTCCTAAAAGAGTAGATTGGGTTTGTTGAGTGCTTGGCCTTAATTCCCATTGTGAAATCTGGTGTCTAGGCTACAGGGAAGTGTCAAACAACCACGGTTGTGGGGTACAAAGGAACCGGCGGTGTGAACCAAAGGAAGAACCTTCCCCTCAATCCCCTCGTAATCAACCTGGCCGAATTAACTTTGAGAAGGAAGGTTTAAGTGCTTGCAAACTTGATTACTCTTTCCAAGGCTTTTAGGTCACCTAGGTCTACACCATAAGGCTTAGTTTTGTTTGCTTGGTTGTGCACATACAATTCTCTCATCTATTCTTCCCTCATCACTCCACTTCTTCCAAACCATGGATTTCAATGCCTATCCATCTTACCCAAACTATCCCCAACATGATTTGTATTCTAACCCAAGTAGCCCGTATCCATAGCTTACATGGGATAACCAGCCACCTAGTTGGGGATATAACCCAAAATACCCCTCTTGTCCCAACTATCCTAATTTTACCCAACTCGCACCAACCTCCTATTGGGATACATCCAACCCACCCACCCAGGGTTATGATCCAAACCTTGGGGATCCTTATCTCAATTCTCCTCATGACGACTCTTCATTTAGGTCCCACCCACTCACTAACCACTTTGATAGGACCTACACTCTAGGAGAACACCAAGATCCCTACTCTTCCCAGGACCATAACCAAGAAAGATCAGATTAGATGGGTTCTCCTTCCTCCTCTTTATGCTCAACAACCCCTCACCCCTTCATCTGTGGTGTCTGTTACGGAATTTTGGATTCCCTTCCCAAATTAGGCATACCCTCTAGGTCATCGCAATTTCTCTGCATTTAAAAATATGTAATATGTATTTAAATTTTTAATGGATATATAAACAGAATATATGCTAGATAAAATGAATTTCACTTATATCTAGGTAATTAGAGATCATGATACCACAGTTATGAAGCACTTAGGCCAATTCGTGATTCACTAAAGTGAATCCATCAAATACCCCCATGCCTAAGTTTTGCTAGTCCCTAGCAAAGTAAAAAAATGATGGAAGTGAGCAAAAGATTTCTTTTTTCCTTATTCCAAAATTTTAGAGATCCAAACAAATGTGAAGTGATAGTAGCCTAGGTAATGGATCCAAGTAAAAAGCCAACTTACATTTGAAGTTCGTATTTAACCCTTGATAAAATTCTACCAGGATAGGCAACTACTTCCTTCAGGGATAAAGTAGAAAATGATGTTAGAAGGCCTATCCTACTTGACCTATGGATTGGAAGAGATGTTAGAAAAATGGAAGTCAAATGATGATAAACTTGGGAAAACCAAGAATGATTAACCCCTGCTTTGGACCCCTGATGATGAATCCAACCGAGAACCTCAATTATTCTAGAGTAGGACTAAAAAGAAAATGGTGCCTCTTGAGGAATTGGACCTTAAAAATGATAGAATAGAGGACCCACCTAAGAACCTAAACCCCAGTACGGATGGCAATAGACATCCTCAACCATACCCTCCCAACCCTAATGCTGAGGAAATCCAAGGGAAACCTAATGACACTCAGTCAATTCTTGATAGCCTTCAATTGGAGTTACATAGACAAAATCAAGAATTGATTGAGGGGAAACAAGCCATGATTGATATGTTCCAGCAACTAGATGAAGAGGGCCAAAGGACATTGTTGCAAGCAACCCCTCTTACAGAATTCATGAAGCAAGGCCCCGTAATGATCTATTGGACTACACCTATTTGCCCAAAATTGGTTCAGTACACCATTGATACACCCCCATTGTTGGACAACTCATTAGAAAATGTCATTAAGGATTCCTTGGGGAAGGTTGAGAACAAAAATCAAGGGAAAATTGAGAATTTAGGGGTTGATGTCTGTGAATCCAAATCCAATCTCCTCAAGGAAAAGGAATTGGTGAAAGAGACATCCAAAAGTGATGGGGAATGGAATTCTGAGATAATTAGTTTTGAATCATTTGAAACTCCCATCATAGGTTTAGAGGAGGGCCAAAGGAACGAATTTGAGTCTGAGTTAGATAATGAAATTGGCCCTACCTCTACTACAACCTTGGAAATGGAGGCTAATGTAAAATAGGGTGAAGATAATATTCTAGGGATCAAGAAATTGGAGGGTATAAGCAATAACACCTTAGTTGAAGAAGGGGTGGATTTTTCTTTGGAGAGCTACCTCATGCTTAGGGCTGATAGTGAAACTCTTGATTTTGTTACATGCCCTATCAGAATTGAAATCCCGCAACCCGAATTCATTGGAATTGATATACCTTTGAGGGATTACAACTTTAAAGGGACACAAGCTGATTACAAAACCTACATCTTTAGTGTCCGGCATTTTATATTCAGGTTGCGTTCATCCAAATCAACTTCTCTACATGCCAACAGATTAAGAGAGGAATAGACATGGGCATGCATGTTACACCAGTTGCAGAGTTCCCGTCCCTTAAGGATGGGACTCCACCATAATCTAGCCCGCATCTGCGGACTTCTGACTTTGGGTCTAGCTTATTTTGTCTTCCCCTTCCTGACCCAGACCATTCAACCGATTGATCTTTGTTGTCTGTGTACTATGCCCAGCTAAAGGCACTAAACTCAGTGCTTCCTGGGGGGCAACCCAAAGGATTCGGGCTAACCAGATGCATAGCTAAACTCAGGTGATTTCTTTCTTTACTCCCTTGCATACATTTATCTTCCAATGAGGACATTGTCCAACTTAAGCATGGGGGTGGTAAATTCGTATTTTTGAGTTCATACCATCAGCTTGAATTTTTTAATTATATTGTGATAAAAAAAAAGAATTAGGAAAAGAAAACTTAAGCATTAGAAGCTTGTCAACTATAGGAAATAATATGTTAAGGACCTGAACACTTAGACTTTTCAGGTCATCAAGCTTAATCAGCCCAGGTGTCCACTAAAATGTAGATTTGATCTCGAGTCCTCGCCACCTTAATTTATATTAATCTGATCAAAAAAGTAGGGTGATAAGTATATGACTTATCAACCTGCCCTCTGATTTAGGGGGACTCTCAATCTAAGCATTTGCACACATTTTGCACTGACTCACTCAGTGATTCTAACAGAAATTGGGTAGCTAATGAACCTTCTAGGGTGGTATGGCTGACAAGTTGTCATGGGTAACAGCCCATTGGTCGGTTGTCCATAACCTAGCCACAGGACCATCCTCTTTTACTACTGCCTTTAGGTAAATCTTAGATTAGGAAAGCTACCTACTAAACAACAAAAGAAAAGAAAAGAAAGAAAAAAGAGAAAAAGAAAAATAGAAAAAGAAGAAAACAAAAAAAAAGAAGTAAGCCACACTTAACCGCACGAGTATGGCTAGCAAGTTGTCATGGGTAACAGCTCATTGGTTGTTTGTCCAGATCCCAGCTCCCAAAGTGCACAAAAAAAGTCCAAAACACTTAAGGAGGAAGCGAGGAAGTAGAACAATCCGGGGAGATATACAATAGAAATACCCTTGTGTTGACCCCACACGAAATAAAAGTAGGGAGAAAGCTACCGGTCAGACAGATACACCTTTGGGCAAAATCTTCTTTTAAGGTCACCTAGAGGCGTAGGAACCCGAAGTCTGTTTTAATTACCGTTGAGTGAGTCTATCACAATTTTCACACCAAGATGCTTAGCACTTGGAGTATTTTTTGGGTTATGGGTGGGTTGGGTAGCCATAAAAAGTTACCCAAACACTCTCAACTCCAAAAATCCAAAAAATTAGAAAAGATGAAAAAGAAAAAAATATATAAGCATGTATATATATGTGTGTGCTTAAATTAAAGCGAGGACTTGGGCGGTCTGCATTTTGGCAGACACCCAAGTGCTGTTTAGTCTCTTTAGACTAGGTTCTTAGTATAAATTTCCTCCTGTTGACAAGTAACATATGCCTGAGCAGTCAATTCCTAATTCTACCTGGAAATAACATCTTGGATAACCTTGTTATGGACTAGCAAGGGATGAGAATGGGGGTATGATAACTCTACATTTAATGATGATAATTCCATCAACTAAAGTTAATCTTAAGGGTATATGTGCATCAATGACAAATCATAATGGGCTTGGGAGCATTACATGCATAATGAGTTGAGATTGCTTATAATCAATGTTTAATGGCCATGTGTATAAGTGCAAGTTGAAATAGGCCTCAGATGAGCAATCTGACCGCACGGATAGATCCAGATCAATAAACAATGGACTCAAAATCACCTCAATTCGACCTCCGTAGCTCCCACAACAAGCCCGGGAAGTTCTGGCCATTGATCTGACGATCAACGACCCAAAGCCGGCCAAGTGTCGTGCATCCACATGCCCGCAGCCACCGCTTTCTCTCCAGCACCTCCTCATCAAGAATTTTAAGCCGTCCAATCGACGATCAGACGGTTGAGTACGCGTAGGTGCCTACACTAGAACGAAACCAAGGTGTGGGGATGGCGCATTGGTTCATGCCTTCACGCACGAGCAGCGGACGTGGGTTCGAGCCCTCGTGAGGCTCAAATCAGCAGCGGAGGGTGCGTGCAGTCAAAATTGAACCGTTGATCAACGATCGATCGATCTAGAGGTGTGCTTGATGTAAACACATTTACACTACTTAAAATGTCTATTTATGCATGTTCTTAAGCATAGGATTGCATTTCATGATATAAATATTGCATAACATGCATCATCTTGCATTTAGAGTAGTTTGAATAAAATGGAGGTTAATTGTCTCCTTTTATGTGCTTGGATAGGGCAAACATTTTATCGGGGCCTCGGATCAAAAATCCAACCATATGGATGTGATCAGGGAACGATTGGAGTTCAACGACTCCAAGATCGCCCTAATCTGACATCCGTAGCATCAGATAGTGATCGGAGAACCCTAGAAGATCAAGGGCCAGGATGGTGAAAATCCACACTTCATATGACAAATTCGACCACACGGATGAATTCGGATCGACGATCGCAGCCCAACAACGCAAAAATCAAGTCAATCTGACATCCGTGGCACCATCTACAACTTCCAGAAGATGGACGGCCAAGATGGCGCCACGTGGTGCCATCTCGATCGCCCAAATGGCCGCACGCATTCCACAAAGGCCCCGCACCCGCTCACTCTCCGCTGTTGGATCTTGATCCAACGGCTGTGGTCGACCACGCCTAAAAGCGTCCGCTCGACCATCCGCGCCCCATAGCGCAGCGGTCGAGCGCGCTTTTGTGAGCGGCGGGCGCGAGTTCGAGCCGTGGCGAGGGGCTGCAAGGCACGGGCAATTGAGGCGTGTGGAGCGTCAGATGGAGATCGGATGGTCACGCGCGCCGTGAACGCGCGATCGCACACGCCAGGCGGGCGCACAACGAACGGGCGGAGACACATCTTAAGCCATCCGATCTCGCGATCGGACGGCTGAGAATCGACGAACGTGCGCAGGCGTTGCGCGCGCGGGCAGCTAAGCGGGCGCACGTGGGCGCGGAAGCTACGCCCACGTTGGGGGCTTTAGCGACGGTTTTATCCGTCATTGAAGACCCCTCATTTATTGTTTTGAAGTTGTAATGTCCATTTTGCCCCCACTCCTTGCAACTATAAAAGGAGACCCCCTCCATACAAAATTTTCATCCCTTCCTTCTCCTCTCTACCCCTCCAAAGCTCAAGAGAAGCTTGTCCCACACCCGGGATGCTCCTCGCGAGATAAAGTCTAAATTTTCGTTCCCCTTCGGAAGTGGATCCCGCGACGACGACGGCATGCTGCTTCGTTCCCGTTCTTCTACTTCGTCCTCCTTCGTCCTGCTTCGTTCTCCTTCGTCCAGACGTCGTCCCATCCGGCTCGTCCTCCAAGCAATCGTCGAGGAGGATAACTTCTCTCTCCCATTCTTATTTACAGCTTTTCTAGTGTAAAATTTTCCTGCTTTATAGTGTAATTGATTTTCCGCTTTCTAGTGTAACTTTTATTTAGTTTGATTATATAAACAGTTGAAATATTGAATGCATGTTCTCTTTCTCTCTCTCTCTCTCTCTCTTTCTTTTAGTCTGATAGCTCCATTGTAATTATATCGCCTTGCTTATCAAAAATCCTAAAAAATATAATTACGAATATAGATCAACGTAGCCTCCCTGTGTTTGACCTGGAATTCATTTCGGTATAAATTTTATTTGTTGAATACGAATTCTTCGCTTTCGAACTACAACGACAGGTTTTCCAAAACCGAACACGTTAGCGTAAGCGTTCGTAACGTTCAACAGTGCTACACGGCGCACTCTTGCCCGTCCGACATGCACACATCAGATGACGCGTGCCCAAAGCGCATAAGGCGTGATCTGAGCTTCATACAAGGCGCAATCTCAGCCGTCTGATCTTTGATCGGACGGCCTATGATGGCGCGCACATGGATCGCACAAAGGAAGCACGTGCACGCATGATGGATCGGCAGGTGGAGGGCTTCACCGACATTTCAGGAATGGTTTTAGCGATGTCCTGGATGTCGCTAAAAACCCTGCTTGATTTAGAAACCCCTTCTTCACTATAAAAGCCCCCACAACCACTCCATTTAATAGCATCCCTTCCTAGCTTCTCCTTAGCTCTACCAAGCACACTTCACACTCTCCCAAAGTTGTCGAGCCATCAACGTAAGCCCCATCCACTGCCGTGGTTGCCTCGTCTCTCCCTTTTGCATTTCTCTACCCTAGTTTAATGTTTACATTGTTTTAAGCTTTCCTCTAGCATTATAATTGTAAAACAACTCTATTTGCACAATATATTTCATCATGTCATGTTTCATATCTAGCTAAGTAATCACCGTGCTATAATCTCAAGTCTCTAACCCTACTCTCTCTCTCTCTATCTTGCTTTCTTTTCACAAGCAAACAAAACAAACATTTTTGTGACACTCTAAAGCGACAAACTAATCCGATTTCACGCCTCCTCGTGTTCGACGCTTGGACTCACCTAATCTATATCTTCATTTAAAATTTATGTCGCAAACGCATGCTATAACGACAAATTTAACTTAACACGTTTTGTCGACGTCAGATAGCAGCCCCACCCGAGCGGGGGGTTATCCTCACCAAAGTCATGTCTTGAAGACACGACTTTCTTATAAGTAGAGAAGTTGTGTCTTGATGACACGACTTGTCTTAAAACCCTATTTTCTCGCACTAGTGCTCCTGCGGTTCAACACACCTCCCATTTTTGTGAGCGCTCTACAGAGGTCTCCTGCTGCTAGCACTACTGCTCCATCGCTGCCGCAGCTAGTTGGGTCCTCGTCAGCCATTGCTGCTGCTCCCACAACCACTATCGACCTCCTTCACCGCCACTAGTGTCCCCCACACTCCCTCGTCGACGCTCCCTCAGTGTAGACAGTGGTGAGCATTTGACCATTGTGGTACCTTATTTTCATTTATGTGGTATGCTACTCTGGGGTTTTACGGTGTACCAATTCTGAAGCAAATCAGTAGCAGACAATGGTCAGATAGGGTTTAGGGGTAGTTTGTGAAGAATCAAGGGTAGTGAAATTTGATCTTTAATATGTTCAATATTTGTAAATGATACCTTTTGGAAAATAATTTAGTAGAAAATATTGTCGCAATAGAAAAAATCATGATTGATTTGGAGAATTGATTTGGTTTACATGATTTAACCTTGAATATAATGTTTCAGGTTAGTTGAAATGGTTCATAGTTTTTTGTGATTGTTGTATGTACATGGGAATATTATTGACAGAGAAGATGAAGTTGGATACGATAGATCATTTTCCAAGAATGTAAGGATTTTAAAAGATGAGGGAGACTTTGAGAAATTTAAGGAGAAAATAATGAGGAGGCTACAGATTGATCATCTAACACATGACATTGAGATAGTACATAGATTTCCTGTAATTGAAAGAAGTGGAGATCGCAAGCTAGTAAGATATATACCTTCACTGATACAGATGATGATGATCTTGACTCCCTTGTTGGCACTGTGGACACCATGGGGACCGAGTACTTCCTAAACATGTGGACACCATGTGGACACCATGCCTCCTGTAGGACACCATGCGAACACCAGGCCTCCCCGTAGGAAGCAAGCCGAAGGCTCTTCCACTTCCTCTTCCACTTATTTGGCTAACCAATTGCATAGCGACATCGCTAGACAGCGATTTCGTCGCTTCACAAATGCCAAAGTCAAGAGTCCTTGCTTCGTTGTATGAAACAATTTTGCACATCTAAACCTTCGGGAACATTTTGAAACCTTTCATCTCTTCCACTATTTTGACCGATAGTTCCACTCTAGCGTTGGAACTATTGGTGCGTTCCCTAACCTAGTCCACCTTTTCTATACTAACATCATTGAAGACTACAGCAACGATGAACTTGAGTTACATACCCGTTTGTTTAGTCGTGCAATTCATATTACCTCTAATTCTATTTCCGTACTTCTTGACATCCCTAATGAGGGAAATGACTTTAATGACATTCTGAGGCAATATGACTCAAAAGTCATTAACCAAGAATTAATACTACTCGATAAATATGAAGAAAATCTTGGTACTCTACCATGCAAAAATCTCAAACCCCTTCCCCATTTACTTTCTCACATTTTTGGTTGGGACCTTCTCAATAAATCAAGTGGTTTTGATTATATATTGTGCCAACACAAGGCGCTTCTTTTTGCCACTGTGTCACATACCCTTCAACTTTTGTCGCCTAATTGTTCGTGTCATGAATGAGGACCATGGGGCTTCTCTACCTTTTGGGTGCATACGATCCAAGTTCTTTGCAAGCCATCAGATTCCCCTAAATGATCAGGTAGTGGATAAAAATGTCAACCCTACAACCGGGCCATAGCCACCAAGATGCACATTCTTAGGGAGCATCTCAAGCCAGAAGAAGAGCCTGCCGATGAGGAACCACTCCCACCTTTTCCGGATTTCCATGTTGAGCATCCTCTTCAGATAGAAGCTCTAAGATCGAGCTTTGATGAGACCTGGGATCCTGCCACGGATTCCTTCTCTGCAGGCATCTCTCTTTTGATGCGGCGAACTGGAGAAATGTACACTTCCATGGGTGACATGCGTCGAGATATCAACGAACTTCGCATTGACGTCTGCAATCTACAGATGGGACAAGGACCTACTCACCTCCGCTACCGCCATGATCAAGAAGACTAGACTACTCTTAGTTGCAATTGTTGTATTTTCTTTTATTTCTTTCTTTCTTTCCATGTTGTCATGTATTAAGGGGCTTTGACCCCATACTTATATTTTCTTTAGGAACAATAGCTAGTTCGTGCTTAAGGCACATACATTTTCCCAAGTTAGTTTACTTTCATGCTTTGTCAAACTTTGATTATATATTTAGCATGTAGTTTTTCTATATTCATATTGTCCTCATGATCTCTATTTTGCTATGTCTAGCTAAAACATGTTTAGTTAATGTATGGAAATTGTAGTTTAGTTCAACCCCTTTAGGAACTCTTCTTGATGACATTCAAAATGGGGGAGAACTTAGGATCATGAAAATTAACTAAAACATTGATAAAGTTTAGCATAGATCACTAAGTATAACATTCAGGGGGAGAAAATAAGATCCTAAAGACATATTTTGAAAATTATCAAAAAGGGTGAGATTGTTAGTTCAACCCCTCAAAAATAATATTTCAATGATTTTACAAAATAAATAAAAAGAAATAAAACATAGAAATAGCATATTTTTCTCTGTCATGACATAATTGCAGGTCTCGTAAATTTTCCAAGATAGATGATTAGGAGAGTGAAGACGCATCTTAGGCATTTTTATAGGGTTTATAGGTCTTAGGCATTTTTCTGTACGTATTCAAAAGGTTGTAATCTTCTTTTTAGTCAGTCTAGAGATGTTGTAAAGAGCCCCCAAAGATAACATATACATAGCTAACTTAGGCTCTCTACACTTAGGAAAAATTAGAAACAAAAACCTAACACAAAACACATATCAGACGTCCAACACACATGTCAAACGTCTGATATTCAACTTTAAGGCATTTGATCATCATTACAGACGTCCAATTTTCTATAGTCTTACCTCCGCATTTTGTACATTTAGGCTCCATTCGATGCAACCTTTAATCAGACGTCCATAGGCTTATACAGACATCCAGTACATACCTCGAACGTCCTTAAGCCAACCGTTAGACTCCAATTTATTTTTCCTTTGTCATTCTTTAATTCTAATGATTAAATACACTTTTAGACATTTGGACATGTCTCCAGACATCCAGTCATGGACCGTTAGCTCCTTCCTCTGCAGAGATTTGTCAGAAATCAAATCTCACCTTTTCGACTTCCTAAGTAAGATATTAATCTCTTTCCAGATGTCTAAACTAACGTCTGATGTTTAAAATCTAAAACCCTGTTTGGATTTGATTAAAATAGGAGCAAACCCGCCTATAATTAGATGTCCAATTTTATTACCAGGCATCTTATAATAGCATATCAGACGTCCACCTAGAACCATATTTCGATCAAATGAAAATAGTAAGTCTGACCCATAAAATTAAAGTCTATAATTGTAGTCAGACATCATATAAGACATTTGACCCAAAAATTAGATGTCTAATTCTGCTGTCAAAATCATAATTACCCTGATCTGAGTTGGATTTTGTCACAATCCCTTGGGACTTGCCTCCAATGGCTAAGAGCCCTCTCCTAAGCCTTCTTGAAGGTTCTAAGCTTTCCTATAAATATACTATAACCCCTCTTAGGCAAAACACACCTCTTGAGATATAATTCATTTAGATTATCACTTGCTCATTACTTCCTTTGCCCTTGTGCCGTGCAATCAATCTGTTTAGGGCAAACCAACACTCCCATTGTGCTACATATTTTCATCTTCAGGGAGTTTTCTTCACCCTTAGTAGATAAGAAAAGTATTCATATTTTGGGGTACTCTATAGGGTGCATTTTACTTTTCATTTTACTTGTTGTAGTTGGATATCCGGCCTATCAGATCCCCATCTCTTCATTATGAAGGGAGAAACCTTCGTTCAGGGATCGGAGGTGAGATTTGTAGTTGAGGTACACTACCCTCTTTAAAGTAGTGTGGTTAGCGGATTGATCACTTTGTGACCATAAATCGTAAGTCGAGGGATTGGCTTAGATGGTGGTTTTCACCCGGTTTGAGTTTCCACCTAAAAAATCTTGTGCCTCCTTTTTGTGATTGTATTTCATATTGCAATTATTTTTTTAAATTCATTATTCACCTCCCCTCTAGTGCAATTTCATACTTTTGTTGACACAAATTTAATTATAAAATTAGCAAGAGGAAGGTTTGGGATGCAAAAAGAAAAGCAATTGAAATAAAATAAGGTGATTGAGATGAGTCCTATAATGACATGATACACTTGCTTCATGCAATAAAAGAAACAAATCCTACAATTGAGATTGACTTTGAGTGGGACATGAGATCCTTTTGAGATGGCAGATGCATTTTTAGGAAAGCATTATGAGCATTTGGCCCATGTATAGTGGCATTTGAACATTGCAGGTCAATAATTGGCATTGATGGGACACACTTGTGTGGCAAGTACAAGCATAAGTTGTTGATTTCTAACAGCATGGACAGAGCTAATCACATTGTGCCATTAGCATTTTCTCTGGTGGAGGAACAAGAAGAAACATGGACGTGGTTTTCAACATGCGTCAAGTACTTCGTTATCCGAGAAAGACAGGGTCCAATATGCATTGTCTCATATAGACATGCAAGAATAAAAATAGCAATGTGAAAAGTAGAAGTTGGATTGCTTCCACCCTTTGAACATTGGAGATTATGTTCGCATCATGTTTGTGTATAAAAATTTACCAATGAAGACACTTGTTCAAAGAGCTTCTCTTTTGGCATGTCCCCTTAAATTTAATGCTTGTATGGAGAATATGAGGCAACTAAAAGAAGATGCTCCTGGTTGGTTTGAAAGGCATTCACTCTCGAATGACATGTGGACACTTGCATTTGATGGAGGATATACATGGGGGTATATGACAACTAATATAGTTGAATGCTATAATGCAATATTGAAAGATACAAGGGCTTTGCCAGTTACAGCATTGGTGAAGAAGACATTCCATAATTGCATGAGTTACTTTCTAGATCGTCGAGGTGGAGTGGAAGCGGGATTAGGCAGATCCAAACTTTACACTACTTCGGCTTCGAAAAAGCTACAAAGCCAGAAAACTATTGCTCATCATCATACTGCAGAGTTGTATCATTGGACTCCCTAATTACAATATCAAGTTATCACTGGAGAATGACCTACAACATATGGGATGAAAGGTAGGAAACCAAATTCGTTAATGTAGTGGCAAATACTTGTACTTGTGAAAAATAGCAAGTGTGGAGAATTCCATGTTCACATGCTTTGGCCGTACTCGCACACAAGAACTTGAATTATGATGCGTTCATGCCACATTAGTATACTCGGGAGCACCATCTTCAATGTTATAGTGGAAGGTTTTATCCTATTCCCAACAAGCAAGCATGGACTTGGATGTCAACTAAATTTACTTTGTTAATTCCAACTCCAGAATGGAAGTGCACTAAGGGTTATCCTAGATCCACTCGTCTACGAAATGAAATGGATTTTCAGGGGTCATCCCAAACAACCCATGGTAGCAATTATGGTGGAGCAGGGTACACAAGGCGTAACTGTCCTCCTAAGCCTACTACCGCATCATCTTCAAATGTACCTGCAAGCAATGTGCCTCCATGTACTACATCCAATCCCCAAGAGGGCACCCGTCCACCATCAAGTACGGCAAATCCTTTGTCATCAAGGTGAACGAAACAACCAAGGGATCATAATGCATAGAGAAATTTGAATAAATGTGGATTGTGCGGGGGTCTTGGACATAATAGAAGACATTGCTGTAATGTTGGCATGTTACCTTCTCTTCGTATTGCTCATCTTTGAATATTATAGATCTTTAACTTTTTCAATTAGTAAAACTACCAGACATTTTTTTTTTTGAAAGTGCCTATTTCAGTTATAGTTTTCTCATATCTAAGTGCCTATCTCATGGATAGCATCTTCTAAGTGCCTATTTCAGTTCTATTATGAAACTAGCACCTAGGCTGTCATGCAAAAGAATAAATCACACATGTGCATGTGTGTGTGTCAATATTCAAGGAGAAGATTTCATTTTAATGAAAATAAAATTCCCAAGTCTAGACCATCAGTTTAAAAAATCACGCATAGAATGAAGCTTTGTGAAATCAAAAGGAAACATATGTGCTAAATAACATCTACCAACAAAGATCTGAAGAGGAGACCTTCTTACCAAGGTCAAGTTGATAGAGACTGACATCTTAACATTGTACTTCTAGGCTAATACAATGACTACTCAAGTAGTTGAGACACCTTCAGCTACCTTAATAGAAAATTCAGTAGTTATCCTAAGAAAACAAATTCAAAAATAAAGTGCATGAGTATTACGTATAACTTGTAAGTGTTGTAGCTTTTGGTCCCATCTTCAAAATGTATTAGTCAATAAGGGTTCTCATTTCTTTTCCTCTCCACGAGAGTGATAAAAATCAAGTGATAAAAGCTGATTCTAGAAGTACAACTAAAGCAAAATAAATTTTCCACAATCTCAGTAATGATATAGTTACAAGTTATAAGTTACCCAACACTAAAGGTCTTCCCTCATGAAGTGCTCAATGACAACATGCTTCGGCTCACACTAACTTTCTCTGGGCACCACTAACTGTGGAACTACAATCAATGTAGTCCTCTCCTTAGTTCCAAACTGAGCTGGACCATGCAAGTTGCAGCCAACCCTAAAAACAATAAATGAAGTATAGTTAACCAAGATTGCTTCACCACAACCCAATCATCTCTTAAGAACCCACATAGAAAGAATAAGTGGTCGATGGACCCATGATAATCCTGGAAAAAAGTGCATGAAGATGAATTATAAAAGAATTTCACTACTCTCTCTCTTCGCATTACAAATTTTATCTCTAGAGGTGCCTTAATTGACTAAAACAATATGCAATGTCTATGCAACTCATCCTGATTGATGAAAGTTGTCCGAAAGCCCTCTAAGTACCTTCAAAGAGAATTGATCATCTTCCTAAAACCAAGCATCATGCTTACAGCCAAACACACTAATCACTAAAATACCTTCGTGATTCATGAAGTCTGAGGAGATCCTCTAAATACGCATCTGACAATGCAGTGAGAAGGTCAATGTCCAATACTAAAGGCCTGATTTTTAGAAAGAAGAGCATGTAGGTCAAGTGCAAAGCTAAGCTGCCTTGGAAATATCTTGACAAGATGCTCAAAGATTGAAAATTTACTCACTATTCACCATTCACCATTCACCCTTCTCACAAACAACAGGAAAGGAATAAATCAGACCTTCAGGAATCCCATAAGATCAATCAGAGCACACACCCATTGAAACCCATGTTCCCTTTATGAACCATGAGAAAAGAGTCAAGTCAGTTTATATTAGATGAATAAGTTAGACAGATATTAAGTGTTAAACCATACACTTGGAGTCCCTTGAATCTAATCCCTTATATGGTCACAAATAGCACTTGCAGCTGAAAAAGCACTAGAGCGCTTTCTTGCCTTGATAATAGAGTCTCCTCTTTCTTGAACAGTGGTTATGAAATAATTACTTAGCCTATCCAAGAGCCAGATAATAAGTACCTAGATCATGAAACAAGATGGGAAGCTAAAACTTGCCATGCAGCACTTATCCGAATGCGACTGTGTTGAAACTCTAATTTCTTAAATCAATTTGGGATTGTCAAAACTTTGCACTTTGGAATCAAGACTTATTGGAATCAACTTGAGAATAGCTAAATTTGGTTTTAATGTTTTGGCTTTGTACTAACTTCATAACCATTTTGTGAAATATTTGGAGAAAAATTTTCTACTTTGAAGTATCTCAGGGAAATGATTTTGTTTTAATAGAACAAAGATCCTCTTTCATCATCATGTCTGTCACTTCTTTCAATTCATCTCAAGCACCTTATACTTGTGTGGTAAAAATTTGCTAAACAAGGTTTGTGTCTAGACAGCAAAATGCCTAAAAAGTGCTCATTTGCCAAAGGAAAAAAGGAAATGGCGAAGTAGTCTTTTCTTTCCCCTTGTTTGGCAAATGCCATTAGAGAAATCGAATGGTGTACCATTGGTCATTAGCCACAACTTCTCTAATTTGCTTTCATTTATATCATTCAAATCGTTAATATTTATACTCCACTTTCTAACCATTAACACCTTGTATACATGCAAATGGATCCAAGCCCAATTGATCGTCAACTGTTGTATCTCCAGGGGTATCATTACTCACAATTTGTGTAGGAAGGCCATGTAAGTTTGCTAAAAAAACATAACTTTATTTTTCTTTCAAGCGTATTATTTCATTTAACATATTTTGCAATTGCTTCTTACAGGGGTCGACATGGCTAAAATGTAAGAGAAGAGAAGCCAAGTTGCATCATAACCAGCCCCACGAGCATATTGTGACATGCATCTAGGAGGCTGGTTTGGGTTCTCTTCTGTATTTACCATTCATCTCTCATGATTGGCATCTCATCACGGTGTTGGTCAAGCACTGGTGTCCTGAGACACATACTTTTCACATACAACCCGAGGAGATGACCATTACTCTACAAGATGTAGCCATGATCTTAGGTTTGCCCATTGACGGCTTACTAGTCACCAGTATTACAATTTAATACTATCATAAACATTACTTCCATGACATTCAAGTTAATCACTTGATTTCTAACGATAAATGTGTAATTTATTTCAGGTGTCACGAAAGTGGACTCCTGGTATGACATATGCTAGGAGCTACTTGGAGTTAGATCTCCTAGCCTTAAGGGGGCCTACATGAGCCTAACTTGGCTTGCGTAAACTTTTTGGGACTTGCCAGAGGGGGCATCGAAGGTCATAGTCCGCCAATATGCGAAAGCATACACAGTTGATGGGAGGCATCCTCTTTCCGGACAAGTCAAGATGTCTAGTTTCATAGGAACTTCAAAGTTACAGTGAGGTATAGTTGGGGATCTATGTGCCTCGCTTATTTATATCACCACTTGTGTGTAGCCGCACATACTATTACTGGAAAATAGGAGGATCTTTGATATTATTACAAATATGGGCATGGAAGCACTTTCCACACATCACTCCAATTGTGCACCACCCACCTGAGTGGTAGGGTAGACCACTCTCTTGTCGATAGGGGGTAAATTTCGATGTCATGGAGCATCCCTCACATCTTCTACGGCCTTACCGTGACTCTTTCAATTTGCAATCTGCAAATCAAGTATAACATCTTCATTACCTTCATATGATATTCAAGTAATGCATTTCCTTGTAAAAGAATAATTGTTTGTTTCAAGTTTTAGGTTGCATAGGAGCCATACACAGAAGCAGTGAGAGCACAAGTACCACCATCCTGCCTTGTTGGCAAAAATTTTTGGCATTCTCGGCTACCACTTATCATGTTCCACATAGTGGAACATTGTTTCACAAATCATGTCACACGTCAATTTGGAGGATGATAACGAGTACCTAATCAATGTGACACTAATACCTGTCTCCATGCCATGGATCTTAGAAGCAAGAATGGCGTTGACTGGGTGGAACGCCATGCATCGCACATAGAAGATTGGGATGCATGTCAACAACGAGGTGTGGAGTTAGATCCCATAGCTAAGGGGCAGTAAACTGAGACACCCAACTATGCACCATGGTAGCATAGAATTACTCGGAGATGCATAGGTCATCACAGGGAAGTTATGTGGAGCGAGGTATTCATTTCATAATTAATTACTTTAAAGTTACTAATTCTTATTTAATTTAATTTATAGATTCATTTTCATATTCAGCTCACTAAGTGGCATAAGGCGGCCAACCTTCTAGCAAAAGAAAGGCCTAATCTCGATGAACTCAGAATGCTTATTGATGGCACTAGACAAGACTTGAGAGAGGAGATTAGCCTAGAATTTATTGTTGTTGATGCATCGCGAGATGATAATGATGATGAGGGTATTCATTCTCCATTGCGACCTCAGGGTTGAGGACGTCGAGCACGACAAGGGAGAGGTCAAGGATGTCGGGGAGCTCATGGAGGTCCAATTATAGAGATGGACAATGAACAACATGATGTTCCACACCACTATCATGACCAGCACCAACAGGACCAGGATCCACCTATGAAAGTCTACAAGCAGGACCAGTACCAACAGGACCAGAACCCACCTCATGACCAGCACCAGCAGGAGCAAGACCTACCTATGGAGGTCTACCAGCAAGACCAGGACCAACAAAACCAGGACCCACCTATGGAGGAGCAGTCACAGATAGATTTCATCACTCTGCCCATTAGCATGGCTGTTGCATAGCCAGTCACTCCAACTACACCTCATAAGATGCATGTAGATGATGACCAATTCAAGGAGGTGCACACACAAGCTTCCATGCAAAGTACACTTACACCACCACGATCCCCCCTGTTCCAGGTAGGTTTACTCATCACCGAGATTGACTCACAATCTTGGGTTGAGCGCTTACCAAAGAGAGAAACCAGCAGGATTTCCAGAAGAAAAAGAGAAAATAATTAGTTCCTTTTTTTGTTTTCTTCTATATGTAATTCAAATACCCACTTCTTTTATACAAATATGAACTTTAGAACTTATTGTACTATATTGACATATACTCCCTAGTAAAAATATATTTACTCTTCTATCTCTTATATTTATGTTGGTAATGTTATGATTGTGTTGTATATGTTCGTAATCTTATGATTGTGATGTCTATGTTGGTAATGTTGTGATTGTGATGTTTATGTTGGTAACATTGTGATTGTGTCTACCACCAGCAAGAGCACGATCATCAGCAGCAGCAGCAACAACATAAAGGACCTACAGCAGCAACAGCAGACCATGTTTGGGTGCAACAGCAAGGCTTTAACAGAAGAAGACACAATTTCTGTATTTATATGCAAGTCCCGTCTTCAAGACATGACTTGTCTATTAGGTAAGTTGTGTCTTGAAGACACAACTCTGGTTGAGATAGCCTCCCGCAGCAAGGACGCCACTATCCACAGTCGTGTCATCACTACACGACTTGGCATTTCCCACTGAAGTTGTGTTTTAAAGACACAACCTTCCTATAAATGGACAAGTCGTGTCTTGAAGACACGACTTGATCGTAAATAACAAAATAATTTTTTTTCAACCAAAATTAACAAAATAAGTATTTCCTTAACCATCCATATGAAATTTTTTCATACGTCAAGGTTGTGACAGATTGTAAGATCTTTCCAATAGAAGAGCTCCATGAAGAAGATGCTCCTATTTTTGAAACCCAAATCCTTTAAAGCCATAAGGTCCTTCTTAAATGTATAACCTAACCAAATGTTGCCAGGTTTTGTAATTTTTCCACTACTTCAAATCCAAACAACCTGATAGAATATGTTCTCAACATATTTCTCAGATTCCTACTCGAATACCGACGTGTTTTACCGTCAAATTTTTCCTTGAATTATGATGTCCACCATGCTCAATAAGAAGAAATCTGTGGTGTGTCCTAAGTAACAAAATTTGTTACTTTCAGGCAAATGCAAATGATGCGTATCCTCCATGCAAATCGGATAAGCTAACTTGCCCTTCGTACTCCATCCTAACAAGTTTGCATACGCTAGAAAGTCATTTAAGGTCTATTGAACGTCGGAAGACTACGCTATCGGAATTGGTTTTGAAAACCTATCGTTGTAGTTTGAGTAGCGAAGAAATCCATTCAACATATAAAATTTATACCGAAAAATCTGTGAAGAAATCCTTGGTCGAACATAAGGAGGCTATGTCGAACAAAATTCACAATTATATTTTTTTATGTTTTTGTTTAAAGGGCAGAATAATCACAAGAAAATCAGTATAGACAAGAAGAGAGAGAGAGAGAATATTCACTTGATATTGCAAAATGTTTTTACAACTAAGAAAGCGAGAAAAGATTACACTAGAAAGAGAGAAATTATTACAACTAGAAAGCAAGAAAATTCTACTCTAGAAAGTAGGAAAAAGAATAGGAGAGAGAAGTTATCCTCCTCAACAATCGCTTGGAGGATGAGCCGGACGAGACAACGCTTGGAAGACTAGGAACGGAGCAGGAAGAAGGAGGTCAAAGTAGGACAAACAGGAACGAGGCAACACATCATCGTCGTCGCAGGATCTGCTTCCGGAACGGGGGCGAAAACTTGGTTTTATCTCTTAAGGAGCATCCCAGGTGTGGGACAAGCTTCTCTTGAGCTTTGGAGAGGGAGAGAAGAGAAATCCATATGGAAGGGGTCTCCTTTTATAGTTGCAAGGAGTGGGGGCATTTTGGACATTACAACTTGAAAAACATTAATTCAGGAACTTTAGTGACGAATTTATCCGTCACTAAAGGCTTGAATGTCGCCAACGTGTGCATCGCTCGCGTGCCCCCTCACCTCCACACCCCTCACCTCCGCGCCCCAACGCTCGCGCACATTCACGCGAGCTCAGCCGTCCAATCAAGAGATCGGACAGCTTAAACTGCCTACGCCTGCGTCGCGTGCCCGCGTGCAATCACGTGCAAGCGCCGCTCATCTGATCGTGCGTGGGCGCTATCGCTCGATCTCCGCCGCTGGATCTTCATTGCGCAGCTCCAATCGCGCACCCGCTCACAGCGAATGTGAGCTCGAACGCGCGTCGCGTGCACGCGTAGTGCGCTCAACCACTACACTGAGCATGCGTTTGTGTTGCGCAGAGAGTTTAGTGCACGACCGATCTCGGCAGTTGGATCTTCATCCGACGGTCAAGATCAAGCGTTGCATGCACCTTCAAAAGAGGAGAGCATTAGATGAGTAGTGGCGTGGCACGATCTTTGTTAAGACCCCGGCATCAAACGTCTTTTAAGACATCTGGGAGTTGGTCCAGACGTCTGGTCAAACATCTGGAAGCCTTCCCAGATGTCTAGAAATTAATTTTTTCGGCGTACAGTTTTGCATCTGCGCGCATGCACGCGCAGACTAAACCGCCGCCCTCTTTTCTTCTCTTTCTTCCTCCTCGTCTTGCAGGCGCAGCTTTCTCCTCTCTCTCTCCCCCACGGTGCCTTCAAATACCGCCCCCTCTCCTCCCCCTCACCATCACTCCACCGTCTTCTTCTTCTTCCTGTTAATGTGAGAGTGAGAGGGCGAGGGCCGCAGCTGTTGCCATGTGTGCACGGGGAGGAGTTGCAACAAGGAGAAGAGTTAGAGCGCAAGAGTGCGAGCTCGCTGGAGCAGCCAGGGCCGGCCGACGGGTGCGTAGCGGGAGTGCGACGCTGGGGAGGTGCTGCTGCAGCTCAAACAACAGGCGAGTGCAGCATGGCACAGCCATGCGCAGCAGCGGAGGGCGAGGAGGTCCTAATTCTAGGAAAATTTCCCAGAATCGGACGTCTAGGCACAGCACCAGATGGTGGAGAGGGTCTCCAGACGTCCAAAGTGACAGTCGAACGTCTGGAACTAAGTCCAGACGATCAGTGGGATTCTGGACGTCTGAAGAACTGCACAGAAACAAGGTATGACCTGAGCCATCGTTTAAGACATCTGGAAGATGTTCCAGACATCTGATTTTAGGCAGACTTGTCGTTTTTGACCCGTTTAGGGTCTGTTCGAAGTCTATTTTTCACATTTCAAGTTTCGTTCTTCTCAGAATTAGTTCCTCTACCTATTTACAGTATTTGTATCCTATTCTAGTAGTTCCTTATGTTTGATCCTTGTGTTAGGACCCTATTCCGTTGCGGCTATGGGGGTTGTGGAGGCACGCAGGCTTGCCGATCACGCCCCCAGTACTCCCAATTTTGCAGGTAGAGTGGCTCCCTTTAATTATTTATCAACAATTATGCATTTGTGAGATAATTGATAGATCCTAGGGTATGACATGAATCCTAGGACTGGAAAACTAGATTGAATGATAGATCCTAGGGTATGACATGAATCCTAGGACTGGAAAACTAGATTGAATGATAGATCCTAGGGTGTGGCATGAATCCTAGGAACAGAAACACCAAAACGAATGTCGTAAATATATAAATTGCAGTCTTGGGAAAGTAGATAGAAAAATGAAATTTGCCTATAATTGGATAACAATTGCTTGTTTATGAATGAATATTAGCTGTTGAGAACATGGGCTATATGAAAATAAAGCTGAAATGATGAAACCTAAATTGGATGATTTAAAGAAAAAATGAGCATGAACCCTACGAGGAATTAGGAGTAGAGATCCTGAGAAGTGAATGGAATGGAATTGGGGAAGTGAGCTGGCCCTTGAGTACAGAGTACCAAGGAGAGCGACTGTTCCCCCCTGTTTAGTGCAGAGCGGAGCTAGCCGCCCCAGGGACTCGGGGTTAGGTCTGGCCACTTTGTACCGACTTTTGGCCCTCACGTACACAGTACCAGGGAGAGCTACTAGTGTAGGGAGAGTACTAGCCACCCCACTGGCCCCGGGGTTCTGCTAGCCTTCCTACACCAACTTGTTAGGCCCACTGGGCAAACCAGGGTAGTCAGGCGAGGGTGCGAGGACTGTGGAGGGGCAAGTCCCCTGGCTGGTTACTGTGGAGGAGCTAAACCCTGTTACTGAGAGGGCTCTGCCCTATACAGATTCCGTGTTGTGCTTTGGGGCGCACCTGTTAACAGAAACGACTGACCAGGTGCCAGTGCGGGGTAGCTACTCATGCGTTTATCGTGCGTGCCATAGTCACCGTTACGTCTATCAGTGACCTTGGGGTGGTTGACTGAGGGTAGGACCACCACGGGGGACTCTCGCGACCAGGAGAGCACCACGTGCTACTTCTACTTTTCAGAAAAGACTGCAATCAAGATCGTTCCCACGAGGAACACTCGAGATCAAGAGAAAGATCTGAGGAAAAATTCAAGAATGAGTAAATAGAAAAATAAAGAAATAGATTAAAAATAACAGCTACTTGTCCACCATACTGTTTTCGTAGCTTTTGGTTGCCACTCTACTCAGCATTTCGCTGACGTGTCACCTTTGTCACCTTTTCAGGACCAGGCGTTGAGCAGCCAGAGCTGGCGGCTGCAGAGGGAGTTGGGCCTAGTAGAGCCCAGTAGTTTTACTTGTGTTAGTACCTACTGTACCTTTTCTTCTGTTGTAGTGAGTATTTTCTGTTACCACTGTACTCTTTTATTGTAAGCATCATGTTTATGTACCTGTTTAATTCTCTACTGTTGTGGTGGTGTGTAGTGTAGTAGTTCTTTTCTTTACTGCTGTACTTTTGTTACTGCTAGTTATATGCATGGTGAATGTAGTTTATTTTACTTCTCTTTTGGTTACTTTCTCGTTGGACGACTGGTCTTGGGATCAGTCGAGTCGGTCCGATTCTCGTGTCTCATAGGGATTTGGGAAATCGGGTCGTAACAAGATGGTATTAGAGCAAGGTCATCCCGAGAAGTGAACCAACTGGCTAGAAAATAACCAATTCACGTGTCTATAACTAGAGTAGCCACCACAACGTATCTTTTGACATCTGCTCTTAGACTTCTCCATTAGATATCGATTCATATTGACTTTTTTTTTCGTTTTATATTCACGTCTCCTTGCAGGAGATGCCTCGACGCGGGACTAGCGAGGCGGGCCACGGGCGCAGCTGAGGACGAGGTCGGAGGGGCGGGCGTGTTGAGGTCAATGCCTCAGTGGACCAGCCACTACTCCCAGGCATTCAGGCCCAGGACCTCGCCCAGCTGATGCAAGATATCGTGCGAGAGGAGCTCCGCCCGCCGCCATGAGCGCCTCTCCCTGGGGCTGCGAAGGGGGAGTCCTCTGTGGGACCACGCGACGGACATGGCACTGGACGCGGGGGAGGGGATGGGCCTCCACCGCCCCCACCTTCCTCCGGCACTTCCGATCATGAGGCTTCTCTACCTGGAGGTGCACCAACATCTCTAATTCAGCGCCACTTTGAGCTTTTCGGACAGTTCCGGAAGCTGAAGCCCCCTCCTTCAAGGGGGATGAGGACCCGACCGAGGCGGAGGACTGGCTTGAGCAAATCGAGAAGGCTTTTGACACCCTTCGCCCCTCGGTGGAGTGCCACGTGGCCTTTGCCACGTACCAGCTGGAGAGAGCGGCACACAGGTGGTAGAGGGTGGTCAGGGGACAGGAGAGGGACGAATTGACCTGGGACCGTTTCGTCACCCTCTTCTGCGAGCAGTACTTTCCCCAGACGTGGCAAGACTAGAGGAGGCAGGAGTTCCACACTCTCCGCAAGGGGACGATGACCGTGAGCACGTACCGCACGCGTTTCCTAGAGTTGTCTCGCTTCGCAGCGACAGCAGTGGCACCTGAGGAGGAGCACCTTTCGAGGTTCACCGAGGGGCTCCAGCCTGCGATTCGGGGGTATGTCAAACCCCTGAAGCTGCCTACGTTCTTGAGGGTGGTGGAGGCAGTTATGACATACGAAGAGACCAACCCGTCCGCACGAGATACTAACAACGGGAAGAAGAGGCCCTATCAGCCAGACTTCTCACAGGGCCGACGAGAGAGGAGACACATGGCTCCCGCAGGGGAGCCATCATGTTTTGCAGGGCCATCAGTGGCCTTTGGGGGCCCTCGAAAGGGGCCAGCTGCTAGCATCGGACCCTCGCCCAGCCGACAGCAGGGACCCATTGAGGGCGAGAGTCGAGTCCCCCTTTGCTACCAGTGTGGCCAGCCGGGCCACATCAAGAGGGACTGCCCATCTAGGGCAGGAGGTCAGCAGATGCTTCCCACGTCGAGCACTGGAGGGTGAGTAGGAAGCCGCGGTTACCAAGCGCGAGGAGGAGGACAGCAGTCATGGGGAGGGTACCGGCCAGCAGTTACCCGTCCGACGTAGAGTGTGGCTGCTTCGTCCACACCTAGGGCTGAGAGGCGTATCAACGGCCTGACACACAGGGATGCCAGAGCTTCGGGATCGGTGGTGGCAGGTATGGTTTCAGTTTCCGGTAGACTCGTTTACACGCTTTTCGATTCCGGTGCTACGCACTCGTTTGTCGCTGCCAGTTTCGTGGTTAGTTGGGGCAGGACTGTATGCTGTTAGAGGATCCGTTCGTGATCAGAGGTCCGAGTGGTCAGCTGTTTGTAGCTGAGGCGGTATACACGAGTTGCGAGGTCAGTGTTGGGGGACACAGCCATCCCGCTGACCTAATTATGATACAGATGGAGGACTTTGGCGTAATTCTGTGGATGGACTAGCTGTCCGCTTACCACGCCTTAGTGGACTATTTTGAGAGAAAGATCGTCTTCTCCATACTGGAGTTGCCTTCTTTCGAGTTCCACGGGCAGCCAGTGGATGGACTTCAGGTGCATTTCTACACTTCGGGCAGCGAGACTTTTGAGCCAGGGGTGTGAGGGCTTCCTAGCTTGTGTGGTGGTAGAGCCCAGCCCTGTGGCAAACTTCCAGAGTATCCCGGTGGTCAGAGAGTACCCGGACGTGTTCCCAGACGAGTTGCCAGGACTACCGCCCGAGCATGAGATCAAGTTTGAGATCTCACTGGTACCGGGGACCAGCCCCATCTCCACAGCACCATACAGGATGGCACCACTTGAGTTATGAGAGCTCAAGTCTCAGTTGCAGGATCTTTTGGAGAAAGGCTTTGTGAGGCCCAGCGCGTCTCCCTGGGGAACCCCGGTACTGTTTGTAAAGAAGAAGGATGGTACCCTACACCTTTGTGTGGGCTACCGATAACTGAATAGGGTCACCATCAAGAACAAGTATCCGCTACCGAGGATTGATGACTTGTTTGACCAGCTGCAAGGTGCCACAGTATTCTCCAAGATCGACTTGAGATCTGGATACCACCAGTTGGAAATCAAGGAGGCAGACGTCTCCAAGACCGCTTTCCGCACTCGGTACGGACACTACGAGTTTCTAGTCATGCCGTTTGGGCAGACCAATGCCCCCGCTGCCTTCATGGATTTGATGAACCGGGTGTTTAGACCATACTTGGACCAGTTCGTGGTGGCATTCATTGATGATGTGCTCATCTATTCTCGAGATCAGACGCAGCACGGACAGCACTTGCGGATGGTTTTGGACACACTGAGACGACGAAGGTTGTACGCCAAATACAGTAAGTGCGAGTTCTGGTTGAGGGAGGTGACCTTCTTAGGTCATGTGATCTCCGGGGATGGCTTGGCTGTGGACCCATCCAAGGTCGAGGCAGTGCTTAGGTGGGAGAGACCGCGTACGGTCACTGAGATTCGCAGTTTCTTAGGACTGGCAAGCTACTACAGGCGGTTTATCAGGGGCTTCTCACAGATTACACATCCTATGACACAGCTGACCCAGAAGGATGTGCCCTTTACTTGGACAGACGCCTGTGAGGTGAGTTTTCAGGAGATGAAGGAGAGGCTGACTTCGGCTCCCGTGCTCACCATCCCAGACAGTAGTGGCGGGTTCGTTGTGTACACGGACGCCTCTTTGCAGGGGTTAGGGGGTATGCTCATGCAGAGGGACCACGTTGTCGCTTACGCTTCGCGGAAGCTGAAGTCCCATGAGCATAGCTACCCTACCCACGACCAGGAGCTGGCAGCCGTCGTCTTCACGCTGAAGAATTGGAGGCACTACTTGTATGGTGAGACCTTTGAGATTTTCACAGACCACAAGAGCCTCAGATACCTGTTTGATCAGAAGGAGCTCAATATGAGACAGAGACGTTGGTTGGAGCTCCTGAAGGAATATGACTGCAGCATTTCCTACCACCCGGGAAAGGCCAACGTGGTGGCTGATGCCTTGAGCCGGAAGGCGCCTGCCCACTTGGCCAGATTGCAGGCACAGAGTTGGAGCCTCTTGGAGGAGATGGGCAGTTGGCGACCCCAAGAGTTACTGGGGCATTGTGGGGCAGTGACTGTGATGCGACCGACGAGGCCAGAGCTGATAGATCGCATCATCACAGGGCAGATGGCCGACCCGTACTTGCAGTCCTTGCGTGACAGAGTACTGTCAGGAGACCCTGGGGACTTCTCTTTTACAGACCAGGTGCTGCGCATGAGGGGATGTTTGTGCGTTCCCAGAGACGAGGAGTTGTTGAGCGAGCTCCTGACTGAGGCACACGATTCCAGATTCACCATACATCCTGGAAACACAAAGATGTACCATGACTTGAGACGCAACTTTTGGTGGAGGGGGATGAAGCGGGATGCGGGCGAATTCGTACAGCAGTGTTTAGTGTGCCAGCAGGTGAAGGTCGAGCATCAGAGGCCTGTAGGGCCGTTACAGCCACTTCCAGTGCCAGAGTAGAAGTGGGAGAGCATCACCATGGACTTGGTGGTGGGCTTACCTGTTACCCAGCGAGGACATGACACAGTCTAGGTAATCGTTGACAGATTGACAAAGAAGGCATGTTTCTTATCGATTCGAGTCACCTTGGGACCAGCACAGTTGGTAGAGAGGTATATCCACGACGTGGTACGTCTACACGGAGTTCCGCGGGAGATTGTATCCGACCGGGATACCCGCTTTACGTCCTAGTTTTGGGCTGAGTTTCAGCAGGCCCTGGGGACGCGGTTGAGGTTCAGTATAGCATACCACCCCCAGACGGACGGGCAGTCCGAGCGCACGATACAGACACTTGAGATCCTTTTGCGTGCTTGTGTACTGGACTGGAAGGGCTCTTGGGAGGAGCACTTGCCCCTAGCGGAGTTTGCATATAATAACAGTTATCCCTCGAGCATCGGCATGGCACCCTACGAGGCTCTGTAAGGATGGAGGTGTACGGCACCCTTGAGTTGGGTTGAGGTGGGGACCAAGTGGGAGGTTGGCCCCAGGCTGGTCCGGCAGAGTCAGGAGGTAGTCGAGCAGATTCACAGGCGACTCCGCACTGTCAAGAGCAGACAGAAGAGCTATGCAGATCGGAAACGCAGAGAGGTACAGTTTGAGGTTGGGGACCACGTCTTCCTTCGTGTTTCGCCCATGAAGGGCCTGTAGCGGTTTAGGGTGAGAAGGAAGCTCGCGCCAAGATTCGTGGGACCCTTTGAGGTCCTGGAGCGAGTTGGACCCATTGCTTACAGGCTTGCCCTTCCTCCCCAGCTTTCTGGTGTGCACGACATGTTCCACGTGTCCAACCTCAGGAAGTATGTCGCCGATTCCAGTCACGTCCTGAGTCATGAGAGCGTCGAGGTGGGTGACGACCTGACCTACCCCGAGCGGCTAGTGCAGATTCTCAACAGAGCCGTTCGCAATCTGAGACGGAAGCAAGTACCCCTGGTGAAGGTTTTATGGAGGAGCCAGTGGTACAAGGAGGCTACCTAGGAGCCTGAGGCAGTGATGCGGGAGAGGTACCCAGAGCTTTTTGAGGGTACATCCTTTCGAACCGGCTTCGGTCCTCTTTGAGTTTGTTATGCATATATCGTTCTTTTCCGCACCCTAGTTAACGCAAGTTTCGAGGATGAAACCTCCTTTGAGTTTGTTATGTTGTTAAGATCCCGGCATCAAACGTCTTTTAAGACATCTGGGAGTTGGTCCAGACGTCTGGAAGCCTTACCAGATGTCTGGAAATTAATTTTTTCGGCTTACAATTTTGCGTCTGCAAGCATGCGCGCACAGACTGAACTGCCGCCCTCTTTTCTTCTCTCTCTTCCTCCCCATCCTGCAGGCGTAGCTTTCTCCTCTCTCTCTCCCCCACGGCACCTTCAAATACCTCCCCCTCTCCGCTCCCTCACCATCACTCCACCATCTTCTTCTTCTTCCTGTTAGCGTAAGAGTGAGAGGGCGAGGGCAACAGGTGCTGCCGTGTGTGCGTGGGGACGAGGAGTTGCAGTGAGAAGGAGAAGAGTTAGAGCATGAGAGTGCGAGCTCGTCGGAGTAGCTAGGGCCGGGCGACGGGTGCGCAGCGGGAGCGCGGCGTTGGGGAGGTGCTGCTGCAGCTCAAGCAGTAGGCAAGCGCGGCGCGGCACGGCCGTGCGCAGCAGCAGAGGGCGAGGAGGTACTGATTCTGGGAAAATTTCCCAGAATCAGACATTTGGACCTACGTCCAGACGACGGGGGAGACGTCTGGAGGAAGATCTAGACGTCTGAAATGTACGATATTTTCCATCTCTTCTCCTTTCGCGTGTATGGCCATGCAGGCCATTCCGCCGAAGGGTTCTGCCTCATTTGCGTGTTGAGGTCGATTGCGTACGCGTGCAGGGTCATTCGGGAAGGTGCAAGGGCACGCCCTCCCACACAGATCGGACGTCTGGGTACAGCACCAGACAAGGGAGAGGGTCTCCAGATGTCCGGAGTGACAGTCGGACGTCTGGAACTAAGTCCAGACAATTCAGTGGGATTCTGGACGTCTGAAGAACCGCGCAGAAATAAGGTATGACCTAAACAATCGTTTAAGACATCTGGAAGATGTTCCAGACGTCAGATTTTGGGCAGACTTGTCGTTTCTGACCCGTTCAGGGTCTGTTCGAAGTCTGTTTTCCGCATTTCAAGTTTCGTTCTTTTCAGAATTACTTCCTCTAACTATTTACAGTATTTGTATCCTGTTCTGAGTAGTTCCTTGTGTTTGATCCTTGTGTTAGGACCCTATTCCATTGCGGCTATGGGGATCGTGGAGGCGCGCGGGCTTGCCGATCACGCCCTTAGTACTCCCGATTTTGCGGGTAAAGTGGCTCCCTTTAATTTTTTATCAACAATTATGCATTTGTGAGATAATTGATAGATCCTAGGGTATGGCATGAATCCTAGGACTGGAAAACTAGATTGAATGATAGATCCTAGGATATGGCATGAATCCTAGGATACTATTGTGGTGGTGTGTACTGTAGTAGTTCTTTTCTTTACTGCTGTACTTTTGTTACTGCTAGTTATATGCATGTGAATGTGGTTTATTTTATTGCTCTTTTGGTTACTTTCTCGTTGGACGACTAGACTTGGGATCAGTCGAGTCGGTCCGATTCTCGTGTCTCGTAGGGATTCGGGAAATCGGGTCGTAATAATCTTGGCCATTGGATGGGCATCCAAAGGCTGAGATTTGTCGAGCAGGTGAAGAAAAAGGGCTACAGCCGGTGTTGGGCAGCTATGTTAGCGCCACGTGGTGCCATCTAGGTCATCCTTCTTCTAAGTGATGTAGATGGTGCCACGGGTGTCGGATTGGATCGATTTTCGCGTCGTTAGGCTACGATCGTTGATCTGAACCCATCCGTGTGATCAGATTTGTCGTCTGAGGTGCGGATTAACACCATCTTGGCCCTTTCTCTTTAAGGTTCCTCGGTCTCTATCTGGTGCTAGGATGTCCGATTAGGCCGATCTTGGAGTCGTTGAACTCCAATCGTCGCCCTGATCAGATCCGTACAGTTGGATCTTCGATCCAACGCCTCGATAAAAAGTCTCCCTATCCTTGACCATAAAAAGGAGACAATTACTATACAATTTATACAACTTGATCTAAATGCATGATTATGCATGTTATGCACTATTTACAATGTATGATGCTAATGTGACACTAAGAACATGCATTAATAGACATTTTAGGTTAATCAGATGTATGCACATCACACCCCAGGCCTATCTTTTGCTAGTCCCTAGCAAAAACTTCATGCTATTTATAAAAGAATTAGGTTGGATTACTTGGGCATAAGTCATTTTCAATATTAAGAAATTTTTACTCAGGATCTGAACTTTCAAAGATACAACAGCACCTGGGTATCAGCCAAAATGCAGATCGCCTCAAGCCCTAGCCTTATTCAAAGAAAAATCTCATTTTCTCTTTTTCTTCTTTTCTAATTGTTTTGGATTTTTGAGTTTAGGGTTAAAGAGTGGTTTTCTAGGCCACTCAACCCACCAAATATTTGATGAGCACCCTAAGTTCTAAGCATCTTATTGTGAATGTGATAGACTCATTGATCGACAATTAGAATGAACTTCGAGTTCTACGCCTCTAGGTGGCCTTAAAAAGAGAGTTCTGTCTAAAGGTGTATCTTTACGACCGGTAACTTTCTCCCTACTTTTATTTTTATCGGGTCAACACAAAGGTGAGTCCAGTGTATATCTCCCTGGCTTATTCTACTTCTCCGCTTCTTCCTAAGTTTTTGGGAATTTTTTAGTGCATTTTTTGAGTTGGGTTCTGGACAACCGGTCGATGAGCTGTTACCACCGACAACTTGCCAGCCATACTCGTGCGGCGAAGTGTGGCTTATTTCTTTTATTTTCTTTTTTTCTTTCTTTTCTCCTTTTTCTTTTTCTTTTTCTTTTCTTTGTGACTTTCTTTTTCTTTTTAAGTAGGTGGCTTCCCTGGTCTAAGATTTACCTAAAGGTAGCAAGAAGAAAGTGGTTCAGTGACTAGGCTCTGGACAACCTACCTATGGGCTGTTACCCATGATAACTTGCCAGCCATATCACCTTAGAAGGTTCATTAGCTACCTAATTTCCATTAAAACTGCTGAACAATGAGTCAGTGACAAGATAGAGTGTAGGTGCTTAGACTTAAAGTTCCCTAAAATCAGAGGGTGGGTTGATAAGTCATGTACTTATCACCCAAACTTATTTAATCAAATTAAAATAGAATTCAAGATGGCGAGGACTCAAAAAATAAATCAACATTTTAGTGGATACCCAGGCTGCTTAAGCCCAAAGACCTGAAGGGTCTTAGTGTTCAGATTCTATTGTAATATTTCCTAAGATTGAAAAGTCCTAATGTCCAAGTATTCCTTCCTAATTCAAATTTTTTTTATGTATATATAAGAATAGAATTTACAAGAATTTCACAGAGCTGACAAAATGATTCAGAAATGAATCCACTCCCCCATGCCTAGCTGATGCAATGTCCACATTGAGAATAAAAGACATGAAAGGAAAGGTAGAGTACGGAAGATATCACCTGAATATGAAGCTCAGGACAGCTCTGAGTCAGACTGTACAACTGTTGAGTTTAATGCCATCAGTTAGGCGAAGTCCAGCCAAAGAAGTCACAACATGGTTAGAGCAACCATGTCTGAGATAAGTTCTGGAATAGTACAATCAATAACAGGCTTCATACGTTGACCGTTGACTTTGAATGAATTACCCATCTTTGGGTCAAAGATCTGAACAGGTCCGTTTGGAAATATCTTGTCGATAATGAACGGGTTGTTCCATTTCAACCTAAGTTTGTTGGGAAAGAGCTTAAGTCGAGAATCGAATAGCCAGACCTTCTGGTTCGACTCAAAGCACTTGCAGGAAATCAATTGGTAATGTAGAGCTTTGGTCTGAGCCTTATAGATCTTGGCATTCTCATACGCATCATTTCTAAGCTTCTCCAACTCAGATAGTTGGAGTTTCCTAGTCTTCCCGGCTAAACTCAGATCTAGATTGCACTGCTTGATTGCCTAGAATGCCCTATGTTCAATTTCTATGGGTAAATGGCACGCCTTTCCATACACCAGACGAAATGGAGACCTGCCGATGGGCATTTTATACTCCATACAGTAGGCCCAAAGAGCGTCCTCAAGCTTTTGAGTCCAATCTTTGCGACCAAGCCTAACTGTTTTCTGTAGAATATTCTTGATCTTCCGATTGGAGATCTCGGCCTATCCATTCATCTGGGGATGGTAAGGTGTGGAGATTCAATGATTAATCCCGTATTTTGCCAGTAAATTACGGAACTGGGCATTAGTGAAATGAGTGCCACCATCACTGATGATGGCCCTCGAAATCCTGAACCTGCTGAAGATGTTCTTGACAAAATCGATGACCACCTTGTGGTCATTGGTTCGGGTGGGAATTGCCTCGATCCATTTGGACACGTAATCAACAGTGACGAGAATATACTGATGTACAAATGAAGGGAGGAAGGGTCCCATGAAATCGATGCCCCAAACATCGAAGATTTTGGTAGGAAGAATCGAGTTTAGAGGCATCATATCTCTCTTAGTTATGCTTCCAAGTGCCTGGCATCGGGAACACGACCTTGAGAATTCTTGGGCATCCTTGAATAAAGACGGCCAATAGAATCCAGATTGCAAAATTTTTGCAACCGTCTTTTTCCCGGAGAAGTGTCCACCACATGCAGATGCATGACAGAACTCGAGAATACTGTTGAATTCGTTCTACGGAACACATCGGTGAATAATTTGATCAGAGTCGATGAGGTATAGTTGAGGGTCCTCCCATAAGTAATATTTGGCCTCAGATTTGAGTTTATCCCGTTGTTGCTTGGTCCAATCCTGGAGGATTTGACCAATGGCCAAATAATTAACAATATCAGTAAACCACAAGGTTTGGACACCTGAAACTATAAGGATGGTTTCGTCCGAAAAAGTATCAGCAATCGGAATGTCCAAACGAGAAGAATCACTCAGAAGTCTCGACAAATGATCCGCCACCACATTCTGTACCCCAGATTTATCCTTGATTTCCAAATCAAATTCTTGAAGCAGAAGAATCCAACGAATAAGCCGGGGTTTGGCATCCTTTTTGGCCAAGAGATGTCTCAAAGCCGAGTGGTCAATATATATAATGACGTGAGACCCTAAAAGATAAGCCCTGAATTTCTCCAAAGCAAATACTACGGCTAGTAATTCCTTCTCAGTAATAGTGTAATTCCTCTGGGCCTCATCCAGAGTTTTACTAGCGTAGTAGATAACGGAGGGCTTCCTATCAACTTTCTGACCCAAAACAGCCCCGACCGCGTATCAGAAGCGTCGATCTTGATCTCAAAAGGGACTATCCAAACTGGTGGTTGCAACACCGGAGCACAAGTGACTGCCGTTTTAAGAAAATCAAATACCTTACGGCATGATTCGTCGAAATCAAACGGCATTTCTTTAGCGAGAAGATTGCTTAGAGGATGAG
The DNA here is from genome assembly GCA_037157565.1 of Thalassia testudinum. NCBI lineage: Eukaryota > Viridiplantae > Streptophyta > Magnoliopsida > Alismatales > Hydrocharitaceae > Thalassia > Thalassia testudinum. The sequence goes on along the minus strand of JAZHRO010000025.1, from coordinate 51,675,738 downwards.
CAACCTTTGAAAAGTCCTTGATGAATCTCCTGTAGAATCCCACATAACCAAGAAATGATCGAATTTTTTTAACAGATGTGGGAGGAGGAAGTTTAGCGATAGCATCAACCTTAGCTTTATCCACTTCGATTCCCTGTTCAGAGATTACATGACCCAAGATGATGCCTTCTTGTGTCATGAAATGCTCCTTCCCAGCTAAGGACTAGTCTTGTTTTAATGCATCATTTAAGAATCATTTCAAGATTAGCTAGACAAGAGTCAAACGATTCTCCAAAAATAGAGAAATCGTCCATGAAGACTTCCATAAACTCTCCCAGTATGTATGAGAATATGGCTAGCATACACCTTTGAAAGTCACGGGTGCATTGGATAAGCCGAATGACATCCTATAGAAAGCAAAGGTTCCATAGGGACAGGTGAAAGTCATTTTCTCCTGATCCTCGGGATGGATAGGAACTTGGTTGTATCCCGAGTAACCATCAAGGAAACAGAAGTACTTCTGCCCGGCTAATCTTTCCAAGATTTGATCAATGAAAGGCAGAGAGAAATGATCCTTTTTCGTGGCCGTGTTCAACTTCCTGTAATCAATACAAACTCCCCAAGAGGAAGCTGAACGAGTTGTGGTAGATTCTCCTTTCTCATTAGTCACAACTGTAATCCTAGCTTTCTTGGGAACAATCTACACGGGACTTACCCAAGGACTATCAGAGATCGAATAAATGATTCCTACATCGAGCCACTTAATAATCTCCTTCTTGACCACTTCTCGCATATTTGGATTTAATCTCCTCTACATCTGGTGAGAAGGGCGGGATCCATCTTCCAAAAATATTCTGTGATTGCAATAAGATGGCTCGATCCCCCTAAGGTCATGGATAGTCCAACCAATTGCCTCCTTGTATTCCTTCAGAACCTTAATCAGTTTAATCTCTTGCTCCTTTGTTAATTTAGCACTGATAATCACAAGGAGCATCTTATGTGGTCCTAAGGACTAATATTTCAGATTCTCAGGCAATGGTTTCAGTTCAAGATGAGGCAGAATGATGATTGAAGGTAAGGAAGATGCTGATGAAGACTCGTCAAGAGGAAGAGGTTGAGAGTGAACAAAATCAATAACCTCTTCAGAAGATGGTGGGTCTGCCATAGAGAGTTGCGGGTCCAATTCATCATCAGAGGAGGAACTTTCAAACACAGAAACCATCATACAAGTTTCAATATTCACATTATAGTCCTCAAGTTCCTCAATAAATCCACAATCCTCAAATTTATTAATCACCTTAAAAATATCCAATTTCATTCTTTGATCCCCAAAGGCAATTTCCATGCTACCGCTTTCACAGTTAATGTTGGCCTTAGCGGTATCCAGGAACAGACACCCCAAAATGATGGGCGTGTTCCTCAGCTTTTCAGGTACATTCATGTCAAGGACAAGGAAATCTACAGGAAAATAGAAATCCTTAACCTTAACAATAACATCTTCAATAACACCTCAAGATTTGTGACCGAACGGTTCGCTAACTGCAATGTTACTGAAGTCTACCGAAGTTCACCTAATCCAAACTTCTCATAAAGAGAAGTCAGAATTAGGTTGATGGATGCACCCAAATCCAATAATGCTCTATCAAAAGTGTAATCTCCGATGACACAAGAAATCAAAGGAGCACCTGGGTCTTTCTTTTTCTGAGGGAGGTGGTGCAGGATAATAGAACTAGCCTGCTTGGAGAGTACCACCTTCCTCGAAACATATTCTCTCGACTTACACTTCTATGTACATAAATCCTTTAAAAATTTCACGTAAGCCGATATATGTTTGATAGCGTCGAGGAGCGGGATATTGATCTCGACATTCTTGAAAATATTCAGAAGCTCCTCATTACTATCAACAGACTTCTTCCTTGATCTGATCAAGGCTTCAGGAAAAGGAACACGAGTCGGATCTTTGGAATCAGGTTCCTGAGCCTTGATTTCTTCTCCAGAGTTCTCCTTTCTCTCCTCAGGTTCTTCAGGATTTGGTAAATCAGAACAGTGTGGTTGTGGATCCTGAGTTTGTTTACCACTCCTCAAGGTAACAGAATTTGCAGATGCATATGAGTTCGGGTCTTAGGGAGGGTTAGGAAAGATTGGAGGGGCTTCAATAGCCAAGAACCATTGATTTGAGAAAGAAGAAGAAGAGGAAGGACACTGCTCAACCACCTGAGCATGTGTGTGTGGATCCCTCTTATTCCCGTACCCATGGGCTTGATTGCCCAGATTCAGGATATTTCATGGGTTGGGTACTGGTTGAGATGGTAGAGATTCAGGTTGATGAGAATTAGCTATGAGCCTGGTTTACAAGTTGTCTAGCGAGGTTTTCATTTGCTGCATGGGTTGGAGCATAGATCCTTGCATCTCTACCATTTGTCGGTTCAAATCAGGCTGCCCTACGGGTTGACGGGCGTTCCAAGCTGGCTGATTGACCTGATTCATAGGGTGAGGATGGAGAGAAAGAAAGGGAAGAATCAGAAAAATTGGGATCAAAGGCCCCTGTTTGGAATCCGTGGGGTTCCGAATAATGCTAGCTTGTAGGTTGAGCCGCATCAAGTTGATTCACGAACTCCCATCCAAAAGGAGCTCGCGATGAATGGAATCCTGAATTCTAGGATTGAGTGGATCGAGAGTTGTTCATTGAGTTTCCAGCCATCCACTCCTCATTCTCTTAGCAACCAAGTCCACCTTATCAAGTTTATTACAAATCAATTCCATATCGAATGAATGAGAGTCGTGGATTTCATTAACATTCGATCTGGGCTGCTGGGACCGGTTAAAAGTATCCATGGAGGCATGATTGATCGAATTCTCGCTCATCTCCTCAAATAAATCGTGCGCGCTATCTGCATCTTTGTTGAGGAAATTGCCTCCACAAGAAGCGTCCACGTGATTTCTGAGTTGCTCAGTCAACCTGTGGTAGAAAATCTGCACGAATTTCCATTTCAGCACCTCATGGTGTGGACACCTCCGCAATAGGTCCTGGAATCACTCCCAGGCAACATGAAACTGCTCCCCTAGCCGCTGAGTAAAGGTAGTAATTGCCCATCTTAAAGCATCGATACATTCAACATGGAAGAATTTCTTCAGAAAGACCAATTTCAACTCATTCTAAGTTCCAATTGGTCTTCCTATAGTCCTGTACTAATGAGCGGCTTAGGAAAGAGCCTCATGATCATTTGCTTCTCATTCACTTTTCGCACCTTGGTGGTCTGGACCAAAGTGGTCAAGTCCTCCAAGTGCTGAAACGGGTCTTCAGAGCCAAGCCCATGGAAATGTTTGATCAAGCTTAACACCTGGGGCTTGATCTCTACATCTCCGGCAGGAATCTAGACGCTGGGACGTTCCCTGTAATTTGACGGATCATAAAAATCCTTCAAGGGCTGAGCGCCCTGCATTCTCTGGAACCATTCTTGCATTCTCTGCATTTGTTCCAGCTGCCTTTGAAATACCTCCTGTGGATCCAGGGGCAGAGGAGGCTATTGATCGGCCATGGGATCATTTTGGCCAAAATCCAATCTACGACTCCTAGAATACTCTAATGGTCCTTCCAATCGAGGATTCAATGACCTTCTTCCCAGCATAAACTAGGAAAAAGTTGAAAGGACTGGGGATAAGAACCCTACAACACAACAAAACAAGCTTGTCCTTAAGTGGGGTAGCCTAAGGATCTACAGACTCTTAGAACCCGCCTTAAGATTATAAACGATTTACTCTACTTGTGTCTGCTCAATCCAACCAGTTAGAAGGAGGGACTGGGGAGAAGGTTCTTCCTTCGACTTGCACCTCCGGTTCCTAGTGTACCCCCCCAGCCGCGGTCGTTTGACGCTACTCCCCTAGCTAGACATTAGATTGATCAGTACAAGCAGGTTAATCGTAAACAATCTCAGACTAGGCCCCAAAGAGCGAATCAGTCTTTAAGGCCAACGTCTACTCGATTTTATTGAGGCCTGGGATTTTAGTGCTTATGGAATGTGGTGGGCCCTTAAAATGGGTTGTGCCCTTAATGATCAATTGAGTATGTGTAAGTGCATGCACAACCAAGGTTTTCAAGCAAGATTATTTGTGATGAGTAGATTTTAATGTTTAAATCTTGCTTAAGTAGCTTTTAAGGTTTAGAATTAGGGAATTCAATCAAGTTTGAGAAAAACCAGGTTTTCAAGCACGGGTGGAGATTGCTTTCCTTTTAAAATCAGAAATAAAGTGGAGTGTCTGGTATGAACCTAGATTGAAAACCCTAAGAGGAAGCTACTTGGTGAGTTGATTTTAGGTTGAGTGGTGCGGCCCAAACAACTCAAACAATTGGCCACAATTGCACCACTGAGTTAGGCACACAAAAATGATTAACCTAGAATGATTTCTACTCTTTTATGTGTTGATTTGTGTGTACCGGTTCCACATATCAGAATCCGACTGAGTAGAAGAAAATCAATTAGGTTAAGTGCCTTCAATGTGGGTGTATGTTGTGTGGATGTTGAATTACCCTACAAAAATATCTTCTTTATTTTTTTTTATATACGAGGGTGAAATGAATGTGAGTGAAAATCCAAACAACCAAACTAATCCTAGGATTTATGCAAACACCTAAGTTAGTTGGAATTTGAATTTAATGTGATGAAATGAAATCTATGGAGGGGGAAGAATGGGGAGCACTTACAGTCGTCTTCAACTGTACTTTACTCCAATCTACCACTTGACGATTCCCTGATAGAGGTATCTGCAAAACAATAGACACGAAATAAAGCAAGTTAGAAGACAGTAAAGTGCGTGAAATGCGAAAAGAAGATCAGAAAATCGTTGCCTCGCCGGCAATGGTGCCAAATGTTAAACGTCGGAAGACTATGCTATCGAAATTGGTTTTTAAAACCTATCGTTGTAGTTCGAGTAGCGGAGAAATTCATTCAACATATAAAATTTATACCGAAAAATCTGTAAAGAAATCCCGGGTCGAACATAAGGAGGCTACGTCAATCAAAATTCGCAATTATATTTTTTTGTGTTTTTATTTATAGGGCGAAATAATCACAAGGAAATCAGTATAGATAAGAAGAGAGAGAGAGAACATTCACTTGATATTGCAAAATGTTTCTACAACTAAGAAAGCGAGAAATGATTACACTAGAAAGCGAGACATTATTACAACTAGAAAGCAGGAAAATTCTACTCTAGAAAGCAGGAAAAAGAATGGGAGAGAGAAGTTATCCTCCTCGACGATCGGTTGGAGGATGAATCGGACGAGACAACGCCTGGAAGACTAGGAACGGAGCGGAAAGAAGGAGGTCGAAGCAGGACGAACGAGAACGAGGCATCACGTCGTTGTCGTCGTCGTCGTTGTCGTCGCAGGATCCGCTTCTGGAACGGGGGCAAAAACTTAGTTTTAGCCCTTGAGGAGCACCCGAGTGTGGGACAAGCTTCTCTTGAGCTTTAGAGAGGGAGAGAAGAGAAGGAAGGGATGAGAAATCCGTATGGAAGGGGTCCCCTTTTATAGTTGCAAGGAGTGGGGGCATTCTGGACATTACAACTTAAACATTAATTCAGGACCTTTAGTGACAGATTTATCCGTCACTAAAGGCCTGAACATCACTGACGTGCACACCACTCACGCGCCCCCTCACCTCTGCGCCCTTCAACGCTCGCGCACGCTTGCACGCGCTCAGCCATCTGATCAAGAGATCCGACGGCTTAAACTGCCTACGCCCGCGCCGCGCTCCCACATGCGATAACGCGCAAGCGCCGCGCATCTGATCACGCGTGGGCACTATCGCTCGATCTTCGCCGCTGGATCTTCATCGCACAGATCCAATGGGGCGCCTACTCGCAGCGAATGCGGGCTCAAACGCGCGTTGCGCACTCGCATAGCGCGCTCGATCGCTGTGCTGAGCGTGCATTTGTATCGCATGGAGAGTTTAGCACACGGCAGATCTCGGCCATTGGATCTTCATCCGATGATCGAGATCAAGCGTTGCATGCACCTTCAGAAGAGGAGAGCGTTGGATGAGCGGTGGCATGGCGTGATCTCGGCTGTTGGATGGGCATCCAACGGCTGAGATTTGTCGAGCGGGTGAAGAAGAAGAGCTACGGCTGGTGTTGGGCAACTATGATAGTGCCACATGGCGCCATCTAGGCCATCCATCTTCCGAGTGATGTAGATGGTGCCATGGGTGTCAGATTGGACCAATTTTTGCATCGTTAAGCTACGATCGTCGATCCGAACCCATTCGTGTGATCGAATTTGTCGTCTAAGGTGTGGATTAACACCATCTTGGCCCTTGCTCTTTAAGGTTCCTCAGTCTCCATCTAGTGCTACAGATGTCCAATTAGGGCGATCTTGGAGTCGTTGAACTCTAATCGTCGCCCTGATCGGATCCATACAGTTGGATCTTCGATCTGAGGCCTCGATAAAAAGTCGCTCTGTCCCTGACCATAAAAAGAAAATAATTACTATACAATTTATACCACTTGATCTAATGCATGATTATACATGTTATGCACTATTTACAATGTATGATTCTAATGTGACACTAAGGACATGCATTAATAGACATTTTAGGTTAATCAGATATATGCACATCATGGTCCATAACAGTGTTGCATACATCTTAAAAAATTCTTTATTATGTGCATCATACATTTGAATGCTATCATGCCACAATTATTTCAATTTACCTACCAGTGCCTGTAAATACACATCAATCGCATTTTCCAATTACTTATTACCTGGGATGAGAAGTGTCATCATCATAAATGAGGATCACATACAAAGCCAGGGAGGTAAGTTATAAGTAACCAAAATGACTGGCCAAATGGAATATAATGAGTACATGTTCTTGAAAGGATTAAATCTATCGCTTACGAGTCCCAACCTAACATTACACGAATCCCTGACAAATGAAAAATGTGTGCTGTCAAATTTTTTCACTCTTTAGAATCTCCTAGATGACGAATACACTTGTCTTGTAACTTGTTGTTTGCATGTCATGTCATCCACGTTGCTATTTACTCGACATAAATAGTCGTCGAAGCCTTGGAATCAACGAAAGTATTGGAGAACCTTCTTCCTTATTTCTTATCTCCTCTATATCTTTCCTCACCACAATCTAGGTAGGAACTCAACCTTGTGTACTCTTTTCTGTATAACACACAGTCATTCAGACATGCATGACATGCATGAATCTTCTCACAAATCAAATCCAGCCCTCGAATCTACTTCTACACTTCATACCATCACGTAAGAAAACCATCGAGATTATTCAGTAACTCCCATATGAATTGAAGTACCTCGGACATTAACTTTTCCGTAGATCTATTCATAACTTTCATCTAAAATAACTTCAACAAGAATGATAGCGTAGACATAGAACTAATTCCTAGAGCAATTGGTTCTTCTACTGCCTTCATTGCTTCATAAAACTAATTACAGCTTCTCAATGTTTCTTGCTCGTTTCCAATCTCAGCATCACCTGCTCTCATCTCATTAAGCATCTCATCAATTTGATTCCCTTTGACATCATCATCCAAGTCATCAACTTCCATTGCATTCCTTGTGACCTCCTTAGTCGGTTCCTCTCCATGTGTTGTCCACTTCGTGTAATGCTACCACCAACCATTGTAAATCACGTGCTCAAATACAATGCTTCTGTCATAAATGAATCCATTCAAACACTTCCTACACAAGCAAAATATCTTCTTCTGATGTTCTCCTTGTCTATATTTTTTCCTATCCTCAAGGAAGGCCCAATCTAAGAATGAAAGGACTCCACTCTTATATTGAGTGTAATCCAAGGTCCTCAAACCAATCCATGACTTGTCCATGGTAACCTACAATTTACAGTAAACTACGAGCAATTTAGAAACGAATGTATGGATGGTGTGTGTATTTTAATGAAGGTTTTCACTTGAATGCCCATCTTTGAAAATTTGATCACAACGTTACTTGTTACATGTAATCGGTGTCCAAAGAAATTTCAACAGCATCTCCACGCAATTTCCAGTATACCCCCTAAGACTAACCTTAACTACATTCCCAATAACTCCCATTTAAGGGTGCCTTAAGAACGTAGATAAGATCAATAGGTATACCAAAGAAGACGAGAAGATGCTACCGAAATTCCTTCAGACACCGATTCTATGTAACAAGTAACCCTAAGTTGTCATCAAATCTTTAAGAACTCTTTTTCGCCTAGTACTTCACTGAACTAAAGATGATCAACACTTATGTCATGCTATAAAAATAAAGCATCGTGCATGTAAGTAAGGTATACACACACTCTGCATTGTCCGTATAACAAGTCATAAGTCTCAACGGGCGAGTATTTTGACACAATTTGACTCTGAAAACTTTTACCCTAGGGGTTAAAATACTTACATGTTTGGCCTCACGTGCATCTAAATTTGTGCAAGTGTGTATATCTAACTATTATAATAAATTATGTTTAATTACAAAATTAATTAAATCACTAAAATCATAACCAGCCGAACCCCATTCCTAAACCCTAACACAACCCAATCGACTTAAATCTACCACAACTCCATCCCTAAACCCTAACCAAAACCAACCATCCAAACCCTACCCTAACCCAATCCATAAGCCATAACCCAAACCAACCATCCAAATCCTACCCTAACTCAATCCCTAAATCGTAGCCCAACCCAACCACCTTAACCCTCACCCAACTCAATCCCTAAACCCTAGCCCAACCATGATATACATGGTCCAATAACAAACCTAAACAACATCTATTCAGCCCAAACCCCAACCTTGAGCCCAAACCCAACCCCCTAGCCCTCATCCAACTTCATCCCAATCCTAAGCATCATCCAACCCAAATCCTAACATAACCTTACCATAACCTAATAAACCCCCTAACCAACCAATATTTTTGAACAGCCATGAATTTTAAAAAAATTTTGGCAGAGTTTCCCCTTAAAATTTTGATTTTTTCCATAATCTACATTTCAAAATATCACACTACGTGTAATTATAAAACTAGGCACACCCCACAGTAAAATTGTAACAAAAAAATTCTCAAATGCGATAAAAAATCATATATGTGGGCATACCCCCACCATCCATTCAATTAAAAAATAATATGTGGGCACATCCCACATCTAACATAAACCTAAAATTACATTCAGAAGACATAAAAGTGGGCACACCCCACATCAATTCAATAAAATATAATATGTGGACACACCGTACATCTAACATTACCCTAGAATGATAGAAAAATAAATAAGAAAATTTTAAATTATACTTCGAAAGCCTTTGAGAGTGACTATCGTAAACAACTTGTAATTTCAAAAATACAAAATATATTAAATAAATGTATGTTATTAATAACTTAAAGAATTAATTTAATAAAATAAGAAGGAAATGAGTTAAGTTTTTTACATGTTTCTTTGGGATTGTTAGTAATTCAACTAAACCCTAACTCTTAAACCCTAATTAAATCATAAATGTTAAACCTAACCCTAACCCTATATCCTAAATCCTAAACCATGAAATCAAAACCCAAACCCTAACCCTAACCACATAATTAACATAAGCCTAAATCTTAAACTCCTCCAAATTAAACTCTTAATCTTTAAAAGTGATTTAACACAAACCAACATCTTAATTCTAATTACATGTTTTGGAAAGTCATAGATATAATTATATGTTAAACTCCTAATTCGAATTGTGGAAGAGTTGTATATCAGTGATATCAAAACATAGAACTTTTCAATTGATGTTTTGGAAAGTCAAAGCCCATTCGGTGGTTATTGATTAAATTCTATTGCACACTCAGTAAATTTAAGCTCCATATATATTAAAAAATTTTAGTAGTGCAACATTTTTTTTATCTTATCTTCTTTTTCCGTTTAGGTTTCAAGATTTAATCAAATTGAAGTAGATTCATTTGTCATTTAAACTGAAAGAATGATTCAAAAATCACATTCATATGGAAGTAGATTGGTTCTTCCATGCATGCTTTACATATATATATTCATCTCAAAGGAAGATTATTTATCTAATTAGCTACTTTTCACTCATTCTCAAGTAGGCTTTTCATTATAACTCACTTATTAAGATGAAAGAATCATAAATCTCTAACGGATGTGATCATTTGGAGACAAACTCTGATCTATAAAATTACAAAAAATCCATACAATTAACCATATATTAAAAAATAAATATATGAAAAATCAGCATATTGAAGGCCACCAAGAACTCTACAATCACAAAGGATCTAAATCTCAATGCATATCTTTTCCTTGGGATTTATGAGATTATAAGTTTACTTCAAAATTTACTTAATTTTATAAATAGGAGGACTATAATATTTCTTCTCAACTCATAAGTCTCGACATATGAAGATTATGAGCACAAAAATCGAAACCATTGAGCTACTAAAATATACATAAATATGCATATATCCAACAACTAGTTTTCATATTTAAACAAGTAATTAAATTAAATAATAGTAAAAAAAAAAAAAGAGGGAGGTGGTGGCAGTGAGGAGGGGTTAGGGGGAGTGTAGGAGGGGGTAGGGGTAGGTGGAGGAGGGAGTTGGGGGGTTTGCTGGTGTTGGAGGAGGTAAGGAGGAGGGGGTGGCAGCTCGAAGGAGGGGAAGTAGGGGAGGGGGGTGGCAGCTGGGAGGAGGGGCCATGGGAGGCATGTAGGAGGAAGGGGGCAAGGGGGTGAGGTGGAGGACGACAAGAGGGCGGAGGAGGGAGAGGTGGACGAAGACAAGGAGAGGGGGCAGGGGGTTGGAGGACGACGACGTGAGGGGGAGGAGAGGGCGGAGGTGGAGGATGAGAGGATGAAGGAGGATGAGGTGGAGGATGACGAGGTGGAGAGGGCGGGGGGTACGATGCCTTTAAGAGGATCAAAGGCGTGGCAGCAAGGAGGAGGTCATCGTGCGGGTGCCAAGGAAGAGGTCACCGCGTAGGTGGCTGGGGTGCTGCGGGGGGAGGGGAAGGTTGAGGAAGAGGAGAGGAGTCAGGTGTAGTGGGCGCGACAAGATCTAATATTCCACCATTAGTGGTGGTTTCTAAATTATCGTCGCCAAATGTATTCTAAAATTAATTAGATATGACGATTAGCGATGGTTTCAACAATACCATCATCAAATTCATTAAAAAATTTGTCTCTCTCCCGAGAAATAAAAATTTCGCGTAATTTTCCATGATAATAAATCCAAAATAGTCCTCAATTGCATATGGCAACAGTTCTAAAATCATCGCCAATTGTATGAAATTTCACTCTCCCCACCACTACAAGTGGGAAAATAATGCCACTTTAGACAACGATTCTACAAATAACTGTCGCCAATTGACCTATTCAGCAATGATTTTAAATGCATCGCAAAATGCACCTTTTCTAGTTGTGACATATCATGGTGGTGGCAAATGGCGGTGGTGAACATGGTCGAAGCGTGGTGTATACACGATGTGGTGGAATCGCTTAGTGCTGTCACCACCGTGCAATGCAGTGCTCCTCCTCCCCCTCTCAAGCATAGTGGTGATGGCAATGGCTTCTCTTCTCCTCCAAGTTGTACGACGTGGCATGCACAACTGTTGTGCGGTGAGGGGTGATGGGGTGGTGCCTCTCCCACACAACTCCTTAGGGTGCAGAGGGGTTGGTGATGGTGGTGCCTCTCCACCCAAGGCTGAGAAGAATAAGATGGTGTAGTGGTGGTGGAGGAGGTGAGGGGAAGGGGGTGGTGGGTGGGAGGAGGGAGTAGGGGGAGGGTGGTGGTGGCTGGTGGTGGAGGAGGACGAAAGGTAAGGGGGAGGGGGGTGGCTGCTTGGAGGAGGGGGAGGGGGGGTGAGGTAGGTGGCAGTTGGGAGGAGGGTCCACGGGGTGCGTGTAGGAGGTGCAGGGGGCTAGGGTGTAGAGGGGCGAAGGTGGCAAAGGTAGAGGAGGACGAGAGGGTGGAGGAGGGAGAGGTTGATGAAAATGAGGGGGGGGGGGGGGGGGGGGGTAGGAGGGTTGGAGTAGCGTGCAATGGGGGGGTGGACGAGGATGAGGTGAGGGGGAGGAGAGGGCAAAGGGGAGCGATACCACGAGGAGGTTCGAAGGCACGGTGACGAGGAGGTGGTCATCCCGCGAGTAGCAAGGAGGAGGTCGTCACACGGGCAGCTGGGGTGCTGCAAGGGGGAGGGGGAGGTTAAGGAAGAGGAGAGGAGTCGAGTGTAGCGATGTGGCAAGACCTAATATTCCACCATTAGCAGTGGTTTTATATAACTGTCACCAAATGTATTATAAAATCAATTAGATATGATGATCAGCGATGATTGCGACAATCCTATCATCGAATTCATTAAAAAATTTAGCTCTCACGTGCAAAACAAAAATTTTGCGTAATTTTCTGTGATGGTAAATCCAAAACTATCCTCAATTGCATACAGCAACAGTTCTAGAACTATCACTGATTGCATGAAATTTCACTCTCTCTGCCATTACGAGTGGGAAAATAATGCCACTTTAGACAACGATTCTAGAAATAACCATCACCAATTGACCTATTAGGCGATGATTTTTAAATGTGTCACAAAACATGCATTTTCTAATAGTCGCATATCATGGCGGTGGCAAATGGTAGTGGTGAACACGGTCGAAGCATGGTGTGTACATGGTGCAATGGAATCACATGGTGTTGTTACCACCGTGCAACGTGATGCTCCACCTCCCCCTCTTCGACATAGTGGTAATGGCAATGGCTTCTCTTCTCCTTCAAGCTATACGACATGGTGTGCACAACTTTTGTGCGGCGAGGTGGCAATGGGGTGGTGCCTCGCCCTCACAACTCCTTAGCATGGAGAGGGGTTGGTGATGGTGGTGCCTCTCCACCCAAGGCTAAGAAGAATAAGATGGTGTGGTAGTGGTGGAGGAGGTGAGGAGGAGGGGGTGGCGACTAGGAGGAGGGAGCGAAGGGGGGGTGGTAGCTGGTGGTGGAGGAGGGGACAGGAGGGGTGGAGGATGATGAGGTGAGGGGGAGGGGGAGGCAGTTGGTGGTGGAGGAGGGGGCAGGGGGGTAAAGGAGGACGAGGTGAAGGGGAGGGGGAGGAGGGAGGGGGGTGACGGCTAGGAGGAGGGACCAGGGGGCATGTTGGAAGGGTCAGGGGGCGGCGGTGGAGGAGGACAAGAAGGTGGAGGAGGGTAAGGTGGATGAAGACAAGGAGAGGGGGCAGGGGGGTTGGAGGAGGAGTGGGCAGTAGGGGGTGGACAAGGACGAGTTGAGGGGGAGAAGAGGGCGGAGGAGGCGGAGGTGGAGGAGGAAGAGAGGGTGGAGGAGGGTAAGGTGGAGGAAGATGAGGATGAGAGGGCGGGAGGGGTGCGATACCTCAAGGGGGATTGAAGGCATAGCACGAGGAGGAGGTCGTCGCGCGGGCAGCGAGGAGGAGGTCGTTGCTAGGGTACTGCGGGAGGGAGGGGGAGGTTGAGGAAGAGGAAGAGGAGAGGAGTCGAGTGTAACAAGCATGATGAGACCTAATATTCCACCAAAATGTATTATAAAATTAATTAGATATGACGATTAGCGACGATTTCAACAATCTCGTCACTGAATTCGGTAAAAGATTTGGCTCTCGTGCTCGAAACAAAAATTTCACGCAATTTTCCACAACAGTAAATCTAAAACTGTCCTTAATTACATACTGCGACGGTTAAAACCGTCCCCGATTGAATGAAATTTCACTCTCCCCGCCATTATGAGTGGGAAAATAATGCCACTTTTGACAACGGTTCTACAAATAACTATCACCAATTGACCTATTCGGTGACGGTTTTTAAATGCCTCGCAAAATGTGCCTTTTCTAGTAGTGACATCATGGCGATGGCAAAAGGTAGTGGTGAACATGGTCGAAGAGCGGTGTGTACACGGTGCGGTGGAATCACACAGTCCTATCACCACCGTGCGATGCGATGCTCCTCCTCCCCCTCTCCAGCATAGTGGTAATGGTGATGGCTTCTCTTCTCCTCCAAGTTGTATGACGTGGCGTGTACAACTGTTTTGAGGTGAGGGGGCGGTGGGGTGGTGCCTCACCTACACAACTCCTTAGTGTGGAGAGTAATTGGTGATGGTGGTGCCTCTCCAGCCAAGGCTGAGAAGAATAAGATGGTGTGGTGGTAGTGGAGGAGGTAAGGGGGAGGGGATGGTGGCTGGGAGGAGGGAACAAGGGGTGGCAAATCGGAGGAGGGGTAGGGGTGGGAGGGGGTGGTGGCTGGGAGGAGGAGTCAGGGGGTATGGGAGGAGGGGGGCGGAGAGGGCGGAGATGGCGAGGTGGAGGAGGATGAGGGCACTGAGGATGGTGTAGTGGACGAAGATGAGGAGAGGCGGCATGGGCATTGGAGGGGGAGTGGGCGGGGAAGTGGAGGAGAACGAGGTGAGGGGGAGAGGGCGAAGGAGGACGAGAGGGCGGAGGAGCGTGCGGTGGAGGAAGACGAGGCAGAGAGGGTGGGGGGTGCGATACCTCAAGGAGGATCGGAGGCATGGTGGAAAGGAGGAGGTCGTTGCACAGGCGGTGAGGAGGAGGTTGTCGTGTGGGCAGCTGGGGTGCTGCGAGGGGGAGGGGAAGGTTGAGGAAGAGGAGAGGAGTCGAGTGCAGTGGGTGCGACGTGACCTAATATTCCACCATTAGCAGCGGTTTGTAAATAACCATCGCCAAATGTAATATAAAATTAATTAGATATGACGATTAGCGATAGTTTCAACAATATCGTCACTAAATTCATTAAAAAATTTTGGTTCTCGCGTGCGAAACAAAAATTTCGTGCAATTTTCTACGACGGTAAATCTAAAACTGTCCTCAATTGCATCCAACAATTTTACGAAATTTCACTCTCCCCGCCATTACAAGTGGGTAAATAATGCCACTTTAGACAATAGTTCTACAAATAACCATCGTAAATTGACTTATTCAGCAACAGTTTTTAAATGTGTCGCAAAACACGCCTTTTCTAGTAGTGACATATCATGGCGATGGCAAATGGTGTTGGAACCTAGTTCCATCTCCCTTCTGTGTTTTGGTGTTAACAAAATCATTTTAAAATCTAATGTGTTTATGAAGTATTACAGGTCAAAAGAATCTATGGATGCAAGCAACAAGATAGCATATGAAGGAAGAAGACTAGAAGACTATAGTTCTTATTGTATTAATTGTATTTAGAATCTTTGTACATCTCCTAACAAGTAAAACATAATCTAGGAATTAAAATCAAAGTAAAGATAATTAGGGTTCAGAAAATCGTTCATTCACTCGTTTCAAAACTCAAAATCGATTTGTTCAAAATCAAGTCGTTTAGAGTAGGTTGGATATCTCTAAAAATTGACTTACACTTACAATATTTGGTACTTGTAGCAAGTACCAGTATTGGTCATAAGTACCGACACATGCTAGGCACTGGTTTGGGCCTAAGTCCCAAACTGTGAACATCAAGTACTAGTATTCATTGTGAGTACTGGTACCAAGTGGTCACAGTTTGTGCACTTGGTTTTTGCCTGGACCTTACAAGTACCGGTACATGTAGGTCACTAGACCCAAATCTGTGAGTCACAAGTACCGGTACTCATCATGAGTACCGGTACCTAGTGACTTAGTTCGGCTGACTATAGGCAATCAGTGCTGGTACCAACAATTTAGTACTTGTTAGTTGGTACCAACTAACCGTTGTGACCAATCTGAACAGCTATTTTGCAATTAAACATATCTCTAATCTTCCTTAATCTCCCCTAACGGCTAGTAATCGTAGGGAAGGTGCTTAGTGGATTATATAAGCACTCTTTAAGTGTCTTTTGCACACAACCAAGAAGCCAAAATTCTATCCTTGCCTACACCTTCAATTCTCAATTTACTAGCTACAAAAGAGATTGTTTTGTTGTAATTCCCTCAAGGCCACTCTCCACTTGCAATAATTCATCAAGGCGATTGTGTTTCTCTCTGATAAATTAGTTTGTTTTACGCCTTAGTATTCTCGTTAGATTTATTTACATACTCATATTAAGCAATGTAATTGTTGGAGACTTAGGGATTAGTTGTAAGCTTTTATTTGCAATTTGCTTACACCTATATCTTTATTTCTTTTTAATATCTTGTAATTAGGTTGAGGTAACCCATTAATTACCTCAAGTTTTAGTAAATTGATTCCCTCCGAATTAAGGGAATCGGGTTAAAAATCCTAAGTTGGGAGACTTAGGTAGTGGAGTACCCAAGTGAGGGGAACCATTATATATCTTGTGCATTTTGTGGTTTGATTTGTCTTGCATTTTTTTTTTTACCACACTATTCATCCCCCCTTCTAGTGTGCTTGTGATTTACAGATTCCTACAGGTGGTATCAGAGCGGGTCATGAATAGAAGAAGTAACTATTCTCTTTCTCAATTGCATCTTCAGTCAAGTGCACCGAAGGACAGTCATCCACACATCCTCCCTACTTTGATGGGATGGACTATGGATACTGGAAGAAGAGGATGCAAATCTTCCTCAAGGCCATGGATGAGGACTCATGGACTCTTATCCAAGAGAAGTACATGGATCCGGAGCTGCAGAAAGGTGTTGTTTGGACTACGAAACAAAAGAAAAAGATCGCAGGAAATGCAAAAGCAATGAACGCACTCTATTGTGTGTTATCAAGGGAAGAGTTTAACCATATCTCTGCATGCAAGTCTGCATACGAGATATGGAACACGCTGCAAGTCACCTATGAAGGTACAAGTAAGGTAAAAGAAACACATATTTCTATTCTAACAGAAAGCTATGAATGTTTCAGGATGTAGAAAGGTGAAACAATCAAAGGAATGTACCCAAGATTTGGAGAGATCATAAATCCAATGAAGAACCTTGAAGTCAAGTTGAAGGAGGACCAGTTTGTAAGGAAGATCTTAAGATCCCTTACAAGCGATTAGTCTCCAAAGACCACAGCCATCCAAGAGAACGAAGACATTTCTACTCTCTCCTTGGATGACTTGATTAGAAGCCTCATGGCATATGAAGTCCAATTGAAAAATATGAAGAAGATTGAAGAAAAATCCATAAGCAAGAAGAAGGAGCTTGCTTTTAAAGCTATAAAGGAGGAGTCAGACCTCGATGATTCCAACTCCGATGAAGAAGAGGAGCTTGCTCTTCTAACGAGAAGATTCAGAAGATTCATCCGAAAATAAGGTAAGAAAGAAAAATAAATTTACAAATGACATTATTTGTTTTGAGTATAAGAAGGGGCACGTACGAAAAGATTGTCCAATGATCAAGAAGAAGAAGGAAGAAAAGAAGAAAGATAAAGAACTCGATCGAAAGAAGAAGAAGATTTCAAGAAAGGCATATAAGGTGACTTGGGATGATAATAATTCCAACATGGAATCATCTTCTAAGGAATCTGAAGAAACAAAAGTTGCACATCTTTGCTTAATGGCAAACAATGACAGTTTAAAAAATGAAGTAGACTCTGAAGTTACTTTTAATGAGTTATTACAAGCATATGAAGATTTGTATCACAAAGCTAGGTTGATTAAAAAAGAAAATAAAGTCTTACATGATAGTTATAAAACTCTAGAAATAGAGAAATCTTATTTAGAAATAGAATTAGAAATGTCAACAGAAACTAACAATCAATTGCATGCAAAAATAATAGACTTAGAAGATATTTATGAACATTTTGAGGATACTTTGAATAATCTAAAAACAACAACCAGGTTGAATATAGAATTTTGTAATAATTTAAAAGCCAAGATCAATAATAAAAAGAACACACAAAATAAATCACATGCAGCTAGACATGCATGGATTTATCAAAAGGTCACGAATCCTACGAATTATAGATCTAACACTAAAGTGAACTATAAACCTAAGGATTTGAAGGGTACTAACCATCAAGGACCCAAAAGAAAATGGGTACCTAAAATAGATTTAATAAACTATTTTGCAGGTCAAGAAGGACAAATGGATCTTAGACAGTGGGTGTTCCAAGCACATGACGGGACACTCTGACCTCTTCATCAAGTGGACCAGAATTAAAGATGGAGGACATGTCAAGTTGGGCGACAACAAACGTTGTCGCATTATTGGTGAAGGTACAATAGGTAATTCTTCTAAGCAGGTGCGTAATGTTCTTTTGGTAGAAAACTTAAAACATAACCTACTTAGTGTTAGTTAAATATGTGATAATGGATGTGATGTTTTGTTTACTAAATTTGGATTTAAAATATTAGAAAAAGAAACAAATACAGTTTTAATTGAAGGCTTTAGATATGAAAATATCTATGCTCTTCATATTTCACAAGAGAAATTTGTAAAATGTCTGCTTGCCTCCCATGTTGAAGTAGATCTTTGGCACCGTAGGCTAGGTCACATTAATCACAAACGTCTTAATAGGTTAGCCAAAAATGAGGTAGTAAGGGGCCTACCCAAACTAACTTATAAAAGGGATGTTTTGTGCAAATCTTATGAACTCAAAAAAATGCACAAAGCTTCTTTTAAACCTAAAGACTTAGTTTCAACAACACGACCTTTAGAATTGTTACATCTTGATCTATTTGGACTAACACAATTTGAGAGTCTAAATGGATCAAAATTTTGCCTAGTTATTGTTGATGGCTTCTCTAGGTTCACTTGGGTCATCTTCTTGAAACATAAGGATGACTCATTTGATTCCTTCCTAAGTCTTGCTCAAAGACTTTAAAAGGAAAAATCATCCTCTATTCTTAGACTTATGACTAATCATGGGGGTGAATTTGAAAATGAAAGATTTTCAAGTTTTTGTGTCAATTCTGGCATAACCCATGAATTTTCATTTCCTCGGGCACCATCTCAAAATGGTGTTGTAGAGTGCAAGAATCGCACTTTACAAGAATGAGCTTAAACTTTGCTCTTGGAGTCTGGGCTTCAAAAATATTTCTGGGCAAAAGCCATTAATACGACATGTTATGTTCTTAAAAGAACTCTCTTAAGGCCTATTATTAAGAAAACTCCATATGAGCTTTATTGTGAGAAGTCTCCTAGGATTTCATATTTTAGGGTGTTTGGAAGTAGATGTTATTTATTAAACACCTATGATCAGCTTGATATGTTTGATGCTAAAGGTGATGAAGGCATTTTTATTGGCTATTCAACAAGAATCAAAGCTTATCGAATCTTTAATAAAAGAACTTTTGCTATAGAAGAATCCCTGCATGTTTCATTTGATGAAACACACTTAGGTGAACCTGATCCAAATCATTTAGATTCTAATGATGAAGATACCTCCTTCATCAATGTATCAAAAAAGGAAGATACACGAAATGTACATGATCTTCCAAAAGAATGGGTACACCATAAAGATCACCCTCAAGAACAAATCATAGGTGATATTGAACAAGGTGTAAAAACCCAATCTCACTTTAGAGCTGATTTTATCCTTAATGCCTTTGTTTCACAACTTGAACCCAAGAAAGTTGATGAGGCAATAAATGATGAATCATGGGTTGTAGCTATGCAAGAGGAGCTACTCCAATTTACTAGGAATAATGTATGGAACTTGGTACCCACTCCTAAGGGTAATTCCATCATTGGAACCAAGTGGGCATTTCAAAATAAATTGGATGAATCTGGTTCAGTGATCAGGAATAAAGCCAGACTTGTAGCTCAAGGCTATAACCAACAGGAGGGTATTGACTTTGATGAGACATATGCTCCTGTTGCTCGCTTGGAATCCATACGGATGCTACTTGCCTTTGCAAGTGCAAAAAACTTCAAGCTATATCAAATGGATGTCAAGAGCGCTTTTCTTAATGGTTATATTAAGGAAGAAGTTTATATTCATCAGCCTCCCGGGTTCGAGGACCCAGTACACCCAGAGCACGTATACAAGCTCAATAAGGCATTATATGGACTTCAACAAGCTCCCAGGGCCTGGTATGATAGGCTTAGGACCTTTCTTCTTCATCACGGATATAGGATTGGAGTTGTTGATTCAACTCTTTTTGTAAAAGAAGAAGGAAATGACATCCTACTGATTCAAATATATGTTGATGATATTATATTTGGATCAACTAAGGAGTCCCTATGTCAACATTTCTATGAGACTAGGAAGACTAAGTTTGAAATGAGTACGATGAGTGAACTCAGATTCTTTTTAGGTCTCTAAATTCAAAAATTAGACATAGGAATTTACATTTGTCAAAAAAAATATGTTCTTGAAATTCTCAAGAAATTTGACTTTGAAAATGTAAATGACAAAGAGACTCCGATTGCTCTATCTGCTTCTCTTGGTGAAGATTTATCCGGCAAGAGGGTAGATGAAAAGAAATACCGGGGCATGATAGGTTCACTACTATATCTTACAGGTTCTAGACCTGATATTCCTTTTGCTACATGTTTATGTGCGAGATTCCAATCCGAACCCAAGGAATCACATTTTAATGCAGTAAAAAGAATATTTAGATACCTAAACAGCACAAAAGGTCCTGGTCTAAAGCATAATCCTTAGATCTATTATCCTATAGTGATGCTGACTATGCAGGGAGTCGAACAGACCGAAAGAGCACTAGTGGCACATGTCATTTTATTGGAGAATCTCTAGTCTCATGGTTCTCTAAGAAATAGATTTGTGTTTCACTTTCTACGACTGAAGCAAAGTATATTGCTACTTCACTTGCTTACTCTCAGGTCATTTAGATGAAACAGACTTTGTCCAACTTTGGATTGATTTTTGCGCAATCCAAAATCTTATGTGATAATACAAACACAATAAATTTATCCAAAAATCCAATTCATCATTCACGTACCAAACACATAGATGTTAGACATCATTTTCTTAGAGATAATGTGCTTCAAGGATCAATTCAATTAGAATTCATTGACACACAAAACCAATTGGCTGACATCTTTACACAACCTCTTGCAGTAGAGAGATTCTA
The DNA here is from genome assembly GCA_037157565.1 of Thalassia testudinum. Taxonomy (NCBI): domain Eukaryota; kingdom Viridiplantae; phylum Streptophyta; class Magnoliopsida; order Alismatales; family Hydrocharitaceae; genus Thalassia; species Thalassia testudinum. Next base: position 51,654,841 of record JAZHRO010000025.1, on the reverse strand, counting down.
CTTTATAAGAAGAAAATTAAGACTTTGTACAATACAAGAGATTCAAAACTAACAATTTGATTGATATGGAATTTGTTTGTATTTACAAAAATCTCTAAGGGCCTTACTGCAATTTACCCATTCTTTTTTTTAAAAAAAGGGGGTAAACTGTAATATTTTCATATGTCTGGAAATATTTGGGTGTTGTTTGCAATATGGTTGCTTAACTTAGGTTGTTGACTATATTATTTATTCAACACCTAAGTTATAAATTTTTCTTCTCCTAACCACTTAAGTGGTCATGTGACAAGCACATGACCCATCTCATATAAAAGAGGCCAAGTGCAAACACTTGCCTCATTTTGTCTCAAGAAAACCCTAGCTCTCTCCACAAGTGTATCTCCAAGCCCTTTCCAAGAAGAAGAAGAATCTCCTCCAAGCTTATACTCTAGGTATATTCTTATCTCGTAAGTAGATCTTGCTATTATAAATCATTCTACATCTTTCCTTCTTCTTTCTCTCAAATCCTTTCTCGCTGCTACATTTGTTCTAGTCAGGTACCAGGTGGTACCGATACCCATCACTGGTACCGGTACTAGCTTGACGCAGCAGTACCTGCTTTAGTGAGTAGGTACCGATACTAAAGATTAATACCGGTACTAGCTCAAAATTCTAGTTGAAACAGAAACCAACCAGTACCGGTACCAATCACCAGTACTGGCACATGCAGGCTTAAATGTGTTTTTATACAAACACTTGAAAGGAAGTTTTCTATATTTCTAATCATTTTCCTATTCCTTGTTATTGCATGTTTACATATGGTACCTAAATCAAAAAGTAAGGGAAAAGCACATCAAGATGCTTTTCACAAGTTTGGCATTAATGAGGATGCTAAGTCAAAAGTTGATTGGTATAAAGGCCTAAAACTCCATCATTGTAGGACAGTTGAGTGGAAAGATTTCTCTCTTCAACTCTTAGTTTTACCACTCGTCTTTCCGAACAAAAACTCATGCATTTCTTTGATGAATCATTCTTTGCTAATGTTCCTGGAGTATACCCTGATGTTAATTGTCTATTCTTTGCTAATCTCCAAGAATAAGAAAATCGAGGTCACCTTGTCTTAACAATAAATGTTTTTTGTCAGAAAATCACCATCACACCGAAATTGTTGTCAACCATTACTGAATGTCCTAATGAAGGTCATGCATTTAACCCACTTAAGGAGCAATTTCCTACTCATAAAATCCATGAAACTCTTTTGCACCCTAACTACCAGGGCAAAGCATTGGTTGCCCCTAATATGACCCTTTTTGCTCGTGTCCTTTTTCGTATCTTAGCATAGAATTTAAGGGCTAAAAATTTAGGATTTCACAAAATACCTATTGATATTTTACCCTTGATTTATGCTATCATTACGAGCTTTCCGGTCAATTGGAACACTATTTTCATTCACTTTCTTAGACCCCATTACCGTGCAGCAGCTTTACCATTGGATATTTTGGTGTCACACATTCTTCATAAAAATAAAATTGACCTCTCTAATTTTACTCCTCTTAGACAAGTGGTCTATTTTAAATGGTCCACTCTCTGAAAAATGGGAGTGAAACCTGCTAGAGAGGAATCCTCCAGTGATGATGAAGAAGAAGAAAAAGTTGATCCAAATGCTCAATCTTCTTCTCATCCACCTCCTGAATCATCCTCCACTTTCGTTCCTATAGCCTACCCATATCTAGAAGCTGAAATACCTTGGGTAAATCTATCTAATGTGTCTGGAACTGATCCCAATTTGATAAATACCTTCAATTACATTGGTCAAAATTTAACGAATCTAAATTTTATCTTCTGTCACATGGAATGCAAATTCCATGACCTTTCTCTTTCTATTGAGTCCTCCCATGTCACTTCTTCCACTCAACAACCTAAACAAAGGAAGCGGACTCAACCGAAAGCACCTCAAGAATACAGTGAAATAAGGCAAAAGCATTTTCAAGATGCATCTCCTATTTCAATGGTGGAAGAAGAACATGTTCCTCATGATGATGAAGAAGAAGAAGACATGGAAGATGACGAAGAAGTTTCATATGAAGAAAGTGATGATGAAGATGAAGATGATGATGACAACAATGATGATGATGATGATGATGGTGGTGGTGGTGGACATGTGCAAAAGCTTATTAGAAAACATCCTAGAAATTAGCTTAGTTCTCATTTTTGTTGCTTGTTAAATTTGTATGACCTTTTAGACAATTATGTGTTAAAATTATTTCAAGCCTTATGAACTTTATCATGTTATGATTCATGTATCATGCTTTCTTTGCTTATGTGAAACTGTTGCTTATTCATGTATCATTCTTTGTTTGCTTATGTGAAATATATCATGTTTTATTTCTATTATTTACTCAATTTTTTGCTTGCTTGACAAAAAGGGGGAGAAATGATTGGATACTTCATATTTAAAATAGGGAGAGCTTAGTTTGAGGGGGAGGTTTTTCACTCCTTGTGGAGTTTTTTATTCTTCTCTTATTAAGTCTCTGTTTATTTTTAAATATGAGTATCTTGTTTATTTTGTCAACACCAAAAAGGGGGAGATTGTTGGAACCTAGTTCCATCTCTCTTCTGTGTTTTGGTGTAAACAAAAGCATTTTAAAATCTAATGTGTTAATGAAGTATTACAGGTCAAAAGAATCTATGGATGCAAGCAACAAGATAGCATATGAAGGAAGAAGACTAGAAGACTATAGTTCTTGTTGTATTAATTGCATTTTAGAATCCTTGTATGTCTCCTAACAAGTAAAACATAATCTAGGAGTTAAAATTAAAGTAGAGATAATTAGGTTCAAAAAATAGTTCATTCACTCGTTTCAAAACTCAAAATTGATTTTTTCAAAATCAAGTCATTTAGAGTAGGTTGGATATCTCTAAAAATTGACTTACACTTACAATATTTGGTACTTGTAGCAAGTACTGGTACTGGTCATAAGTACCGGTACATGCTAGGCACAGGTTTGGGTCTAAGTCCCAAACTGTGAACAACAAGTACCGGTACTCATCGTAAGTACCGGTACCAAGTGGTCGCAATTTGTGCATTTGGTTTTTGCCTGGACCTTACAAGTACCGGTACTAATCACTAATACCGGTACATGTAGGTCACTTGACCCAAATCTGTGAGTCACAAGTACCGGTACTCATCATGAGTACCGGTACCTAGTGACTTAGTTGGGCTGACTGTAGGCAGTCAGTGCCAGTACCAACAGCTTAGTATCGGTTAGTTGGTACCAACTAACCATTGTGACCAATCTGAACAGCTATTTTACAATTAAACATATCTCTAATCTTCCCTAATTTCTCCTAACGACTAATAATTGTAGGGAAGGTGCTTAGTGGGTTATATAAGCACTCTTTAAGTGTCTTTTGCACACAACCAAGAAGCCAAAATTCTATCCTTGCCTACACCTTCAATTCTCAATTTACTAGCTGCAAAAGAGCTTGTTTTGTTGCAATTCTCTCAAGGCCACTCTCCACTTGCAGCAATTGATCAAGACGATTGTGTTTCTCTCTGATAAATTCATTTGTTTTTTGCCTTAGTATTCTCGTTAGATTTATTTACATACTCATATTAAGCAATATAATTATTAGAGACTTAGGGATTAGTTGTAAGCTTTTATTTGCAATTTGCTTACACCTGTATCTTTATTTCTTTTTAATATCTCGTAGTTGGGTTGAGGTAACTCGTTGATTACCTCAAGTTTTAGTAAATTGATTCCCTCCGAATTGAGGGAATCGGGTTAGAAATCCTAAGTCGGGAGACTTAGGTAGTGAAGTACCCAAGTGAGGGGAACCACTATATATCTTGTGCATTTTGTGGTTTGATTTGTCTTGCAATTTTTTTTTACCACACTATTCATCCCCCCTTCTAGTGTGCTTGTGATTTACAGACCCTACAAATGGCGGTGGTGAACGCGATCGAAGTGCAGTGTGTACATGATGCTATTGAATTGCACAGTGTTGTCACTACCGTGCGACGCGGTGCTCCTCCTCCCCCTCTCTGGTGTAGTGGTGATGGAGATGGCTTCTCTTCTCCTCCAAGCTATATGACGTGGTGTGCACAACTATTGTGTGGTGAGGAGGCAGTGGGGTGGTGCCTCACCCACACAACTCCTTAGTGTGGAGAGGGGTTGGTGATGGTGGTGCCTATTCGTTGTGAAACGCGTAAGAAGATCTCTACATTATCGTTGTAGTTGCAAATCATGTCGAAACAAAATAAATTTATAAATTAGAAATGATAAGTCCTGATTCGTTCACAAGGAGGTAAAACAAGATTCTTAAAGACCTTTGTACTAACTAATCTAACCTAATGAAAGCATATAACAAAATATTCATTGAATCAACTTTTTATTATTACTTGCAAAAAGTTCTAAACTATGAATCAAAGCAAGTTTACTAAAGAGTAGAGAGAAGGATAGAGAGATGGAGATGGATGAAGAGTGGAGCTGCTTGAGGGATGCTTGTGTGAAGTACGGCAACACTTCAGATCCAGAGCACCGAGAAGAAGACTAGAGAGAGATGCTGTAGAGAGAGAGAAGCCAGAGAAGTGTCTAGTTGGAATTGCCTCTCAAATTGGGACTCTGAGGCTCTTTTTATAGCTAAAATGAGGGGCAAAGTAGGTGTTTTAGCCCCCAAAACTGTGCAACACCCTTGGATTAATCATATCCATTGATCGGGAGATCAATAGATCTAATCGCACCTCAAAAGGACCTCCATCACGCCTTCATCACACGAACGCACCAAAACGCTCCACGTGGCACCTCCACGGCCGCTCGATCTGCCGCCTCGCCGCTCCTCACGCACATGCGCATGCATTTGATTTTAGTCTTCCGATCTCACGATCGAACGGCTCAAGATGCGAGTCGTACCGCCTCTCCGATCCACCTAATCCGCGTATATCGACACATCCACCTGCACATTATCTCACTCATTCATCCGCACCACCCCATCCAACATGCCTCCGCGTGCCACGCAGCCCATCTTGTGCCACTCAATCATCATCTGACAACTCTATTTCATTCAAGCGCACTGCTTCTTCAATTTCTTACTCCACGCGATTTGAACTCACTCCCACGTTTCGTGTATGAAGGTAGAGACCAACACGCTGCACTTGCGCTTTGTCACATTTTTGTTTTATGCACGGTCACCCTCAGCCATCGGATGAAGATCCAATGGCTGAGGTGAAGTCCTCTTTGATGGAGGGTGTAACAAAGGCAACATGACTTCAACATGGTCGTTGGATGACAATCCAACAGCCCATGTTTTGTGCTTCAGCGGTTAGGGCACGGAGGTAGGTCGTTGGGATGGCACCACGTGGCACCATCCTGACTGTCCATCTTCCTACCTTTGTAGTTGGTGCTACAGGGCTTCGATTGAGTTGATTTTTACACCGTTGGACTACGATCGTTGATCCAAACCCATCCGTGCCATCGGATTTAGCATCTGAGATTTGGATTTATGCTATCATGCCTCTTGGCCTTTGATCTTCTACGGACTAAATGTGATGCTACGGCAGTCCGATCAAGATGATTCTAGAAACGTCAAACTCTAATCATCGTCCTGATCAAATTCATACTATCAGATTTATCATCTGTGGCCCCAAATCATCTGCAATTAATATCACCTCTCACTTAGAGCATAAAATAGCATTATTCTTTATAAAGCTAACAAATTAATTATGATGCAAAATATGCTGCTCATGCATGCATTATTCCTAGGTTAAGCTAAAATCTAACTTAATTCAGGTAGATTAGGTCCTATGATTGCTGTGCAATCAGTGCCTCTCCACCCAAGGTTGAGAAGAATAAGATGGTGTCGGAGTGGTGGTGCATGGAAGGAGAGGAGGGTGGATGAGTGGAGATGGAAGAAGGTTGGAAGAATGGGTTGTGTTCGTGGATGTGGAAATGATGAGATAGTGACCTCTCCCTCTTTATTTGATGCCACTTTGGGTGTTTATTTCTAATTGTGGAGGGCCCATAACTTCCTCCCATGAAATCTCGATCCAATATCAATGCCTTCCCAAAATGAGCACTCATCAATGTGAATTCAAAAAAGGAAGAAAGGAATCGTCCAAGGCCTTCCTCAATGTGGAATGGACAAATTGTAGGGGAGGATGGACCACTCTGGAATTTCTTTTGGAGTGGAATTCCTATTATAGCTTTCCTGCAAAATAAATAATACACATAATAATATATAATGCATAAAGAAGTTCATGATTATTTATTACACAGAAGAATGCGTGGTACATGTGAGTAATTATTTATAATACAGAGAAAGAGGCATAATGCTAAAATATACGATGAGGAAAATAAAATATGTTGTAAAATAACAATTCCTATATAGATACGTGATGCATACAAATGTACTTAGACCAACTGATATTATATGCACTTATTATGCATTTATATGCACACATTAATGTATTCTAACATGTCGTGCTAGCAACCTTAGGCCTAATTGGATTCATTAATAGGGATAAGGATATCCTAAGTTCTTCTCTTCTTCTTTTTCTGCATTTATTCATACAATTAGCGTAGTCTATCTCTCTCTCACTCTCTATCTTCAATCTTCATTTATTCCAGCTTTATTCTAGCCTTTTCTCCAGCTCTAATGCAGCTCCAGCTTTTATCTAGCTTTTATTCAGCTTAGAACAACTTATGAGATTCTTATTGTCTACAAATACAATTATGCACCAATTAGTAGGGAAAAAAAGCATTATTCTATAAACAACTAAGTAGAAAAGCCATGATGCAAGATATGCAACTTATGCAAGTATTATTTAGAAGTTAAGATAGGTTCTAACTTAATTTAGGTTGATTAAGTCCTATGATTGCTACACAATTATAACCCTAGGATGACTGATCAAGGGTAGAAATTGGGTCCATGGTGCCCGACCATGGAGGGCTTCTAGGAGGGGAGTTAGGGTTAGTTGTGGGTGATGAATCAAGCCCATAGATGGGTCAATCAAGGGAGGAAATAGGATCTATAGTGGTCGACCATAGAAGGCTTCCAAAAAGAAGCTTCGTGGTTAGCTATGAAGGTTGTGTGGGCTATTTTAGCAAGTTGAACCTAAGCCCTAGGATGGGAGATCTAAGGTAGGGTTGTGTCGGGTTAATTTCCTAAAAATAGGATAGTGGATCCTAGGCTTGAGATGGAAGATCTAAGGTGATGATGTACATGTTAAGATAGGTTTAGGACATGGGTTTTTAGATTAGGTGTGTTGTCCAAAGTCTAAGGTGTAAGAGAATGTGGTGGTGTCATGTGTACCCTTCTCTTAAGCTTCACTTTATTCCTTTATTTAGCTCTTCTAACTTTAGTTAGGCTACATCTTGCATATATACAAAGCACAATAATTATTCTCAAAGTAATTTTGTGCTAAATGCATGCAGTAAATCTAATATGAAATAATCTACAATGCAATTAGCTATGAGACTAACATAATTTAGGCATATTATCATTAATTATCATGCATTTATCAGATACTTGATCTAAACGTCCCTTAAAATGTTATGTGCTAATCATGCAAAATCAAGTGGGATTTAATACCAACCCTTGGATGGAGATCCAAGGGTTCACACCATATTAGGATTTAATTAGGAACCCTATGAAAATCTCCTAAGCCAAAAGGGAAACCCTAAATTTGATTTCTAATCAAATCAATCAAGTGATTTTGATTGTGTGCATTAATCTACAAGTAATGGGAGATTATAAATAGGGAAGAAGAGTAGCCAGCCAAGGGTTTACCTCAATTTCTTCAACTTCTTCTTTCTACTACAAGAGAGAGAGAGAGAGAGAGAGATCAAAAAGAGAAGAGAGAAGCCAACCTAGCCCTCCACTAGTCACCGCCCATCTTCTCTATAAGAAGAAGGAGGTCAACTACCCAAGAGCCATGCGAACGCCTTCTCCCTCCTACCAGCACAAGGGCACTGATGAGAGCCTCATCATGAGCCATAACTAGCTCATTTTGACCTAATAAAGAGAACAAAAGCTCCTACATAACCAAGAGAAAGGCCTAATTCAAGGGATCACTAATCTGGGAAGAGAACATGAAACAAAAGGTAAAACTGCAATTTTACCAGTGCAGCTCATCAATGGGATTTTCCAGGGGCTAAACATAGGTCACTTGGGCTTAATAAGAGGAAAAGTGGGATGATTCAGTCAGAAAAGGGTTATTGTGAAATTTAAGAATTAAATGACACTCTGTAACCTTAGAACAAACCTACTTAATTTCACAAGGTTCCAGTCAGGATAAAAATTAACTAAACACACTAAAATTCATGAAAAATATCCCTAGGGTTTAGAACCTTCAATTTGGCCTTTGGAACCTGTTTTGACCTAGATTGGGGTCCAAGCTCAATATTTAACCTAATTTGGATTTTTGCACAAAATGTCTAGTCAAACATGGTCAAACCTAAAATCCAACTTCACCATTGGATTCCTTAGGTCCAAATTAGGTTTGTACCAAAATTTGGACCTAAGGGAAGGACATCTTGACCTACTTTGCAAAATAGTCCACCCAATTACATTCTAGCCCCTAACTTTTGAAAACCCTTGCAAAAACCCCTCCAAGTTTTCTTGTCACTTTCTGCATTCCGGTCCCTTTGCCAATGCAGCGGAAGACCCATACTCCGGCGAAGTTTCGAGGAGGATTTCTCCTCGCTTCCCCAGGGAGCTGCTCTCAGATTTGAAAGGGGGGTTCCCTAAGAAGTCCCCTACCGCCTGAGCAGCTCCCCATGCCCTGATTCGCACCATACCTCTCGTGCGAATGCTCGAGAGGTATGGGTGTTGTACCTGCGGCGACCTCCGGTGAGAGCCTTGCTCACCCTCCGTGCCTCTGACCCTCTGCTTGTGCCTATAAAAGAAACCCCAGGACCAGCCGCTTGAGGCAAGCTTGTCTTGGTGGAGAATCTCTCAAAATTTCCCCTCTTCCTTCTCCGACAGGAAACCCGCAAGCTCCGGCGACCACTCCTCCTCCTTCTCGTCGCTCTGCTGCCATACCAGCAGCAGAGTTTGCTTCGTCTAGTCTTCCTGCGTCGCGCCGCACCAAGCGCATGTTTCCCTGCCCACTTCCTCGTCACCGCTCTCTCCCTCTAGGTGCTTCTTCTCCGGTGACAGTCAATACGACTGCCCGCCTCTCCGGCCCCCTTCGTCCCTGCAAGTAAGTTAGAACTACTCCCCATTTTCCCCTCTTTCTTTTCCCACATTACTTTATTCAAACCGACCCTCGACCACGCTTGACCACCATCACCTTCCTCGCCTCCGGCCAACCTCCGGCGAGTTGCCTCCATCGATCCGCAGCTCCATACAACTCGCCGACCGACCCAGAAGCTTCGCCTCATCCCACTGAATACGCTCTGCCCCTCCACAGTCCCTCCATACTCACACAACTCACCCCCGAACACACCCAACTTTCCAGTCACAGGTCGACCTAGGCCAGCCCGCGGGCTGCTGCACATCGCACCACCTTCGCCGTGCCACGACGAAGGTCTTCCGGTAGTTTAATAAGGCCATAAGGCCGTATTCATGTCTGACAGATTCTAAGGCTCGACCGCCATTAAAGCCACCTTGAAGCAGCTTCTTCCGAGCCCCAGGATTCAGAGCTCCAGGTTTTCAGCTGCTGCGGATTGGGGAGACTTCTGCGAAGGCAGCCAGCCAGCAACTGAAGAGAACCAAAGCTGCAGCTGAGGAGATTGCAAAGAAGTCTTCCTGCGGGCGCGCGCGAGGAGAGGCGCCAGTTAGTCCCACATCGTGAGTTCACAAAGCGCCGCACTGGTTTAAGTTGATTTTGTGAATTATCCTTATCGCCTCCGATACACCTAGGGTGAGGTCCCGCGCCCCACGCCCGCCTCGTCCACGGATTCACCACATGGACCTGGTGGATCCGACCCGGCACACTACCGAGCACACCTCGTGCACCATAACACGCCGGTGCGCCTGGTCCCTGGGTACGCAACCCGACCCGTTAACCCGACTCTGGGAGAGCTTCCTGTGAGCAGTTTGCAGAGAGAAAGAGATACGCGCGGGTAGAAGGAAGGGATAGGTTTTGCTGCCTTGTGTGCAGGCAGACAGAGCGCCGAAGAGAAGAAGCTCAGCACTTGGTGGCAGGAAGGAGAAGAGAAGAAGCTGAAGAAGAAAAGCTGAGCAAAGGAAAAGGCTCGCCAAGGCAGAAGAAGAAGAAGAGAAGCCTTAGCAGAAGTGAAGACTGCAGAGAAAGAAAGAGGACGCAGAAGGAGAAGAAGAAGAAGAAGGACTAATAGTAGACAGAATCAAAAGAAGAAGAACAGCAAGGCAGAAGAAGACTTACATTTAAGACGTCTAATGCAAAAATCAGACGTCCAATTCTGTCCTTTTTAGCAATTCATTTTTTATAATTCTCTTATTAAACCAATTGTTTTTCATTTAAATGAAGTTATATTCTCAAGTTTTTAAAAGTACTTAGATTGCTCCCTGTGTTCGACCTCGAATGCTCCGATTTTCGAGTAATAAAAATCTTTATTTGTTTTGAACGCTTTTTCGGCTATATTACAACGTGACATCCTTTAAAAACCCGATAAAACGTACCGAAACAGGCACCAACCTACAAGGTTGCAGGTCAACTTGCTTGTACTGTTTGGAGAGGAACCTGCTCCAAGAGATTGTTGCCTCCTTTTGTTGTTCCTCTGATTAAGTGCAAGTCGATTAATATTCCAGATAAGTTGACTTGATACTACATGGCTGTGAGGATTTGATCCTCTTGGCTTTCTCTTGGTGGATTTCAAGGCAAGGGTTGCCTCCTTGCTCTTGAAGGAGTTTGCGAGACGCGAAGTGTTCACGTTGCACACATTAAAGTCAATCGTCCTTAGTGCGAAGAGCCTCATCGGTTTGCTAAGACAAAGGGTGTCCTCGAAAAGAGGCATAATACAAGGAGTGCTGTGCTATGACACCCACAAGTATAATCTCTTACTCATGGGGATCTTGGAACGGGAAGATACCAGTTCTTCCCATGTGGTTCAAGTGACATAGGTTGTTTAGATTTCTCGTTTCTATTATTTGGGTTTTTACGGGCATCGACTCGAGTTGGGATTCGATGAAAATTTTTTAAACACGTGTGTCACACTTGTGATGCCATGGGAAATTTGAGATCAAATTGTTCAATTCCCAGTCCCTCAATTGTCAAGCAGAGTTCCCTACGAGGACCTGAAATGTGATGACCCGAGTCTCGCCAAGTGACAGAACCCAGGTCGCCATGTGCTACCAACTAGCATGAACACCCACAAGATCGCAGTCACCCAACACACAACCATAAAATGTCAATAGCGAACATTCATTCATGATGCATTAAATGAAAGAAAACTAAAGTGTTGACAATATAATTAAAATTCACCCTAAAGCAGAAATTAAAGAGAGTCTCATATAGCTACCAAGAAGACAGGAAAAATAAAATCTAACAGTAGCAAGAAACTACTACTACGAGCCACTGGCTTAGTACGGACCATCTCCTCAAGTAGCACTCGGTTCCACAGAAGTCTGACCAACGGCAACAGCTGCACCCGACTGCTCATCAGCATCTGAGCACAGAACCTGAAACTATACATCAGTAAAAATTGAGTAGAGGAGACAAGGAAACAAGTGGTAACAGTAACAAGAGTACAGAAAAATGACACTATATCAACAATTCATCCACTTATAGTTTATTTCTTAGCTAATTCTGTTAATGTACCTTGCCCATGTTCTTATAGTTCACAACCCTTAAATTGACGTCTCGGGCACGAGACGATCTCACGTAACTTCTTGCAGTGCAAGATCGGTATAAGCTATTGTTGATAGCAGAAAACTACACGTTTGTAGTTGGATTCGAAAATCCATCGTCGTAGTTCGAGTCGCGAAGAAATCCATTCAACAGATAAAATTTATGCTAAAAATTTGTAAAGAAGTTCCGGGTCAAACACAGGGAGGCTACGTCGATCTCAAAATCTACAATTATATTTTTTTATATTCTTTTTTTGTTTAAAAGGTGAAATAAACACAATGGAATTGATATAAACAATAAGAGAGAGAGAGAGAACAATCACTTGGTATTTGAATAATTTTTTTACAACTAAGAAAGTCGGAAATGATTACACTAGAAAGCAAGAAACTGTTACAACCAGAAAGCGGGAAATTCTACTCTAGAAAGCGACAAAAGAAGAGAGAGATGTTATCCTCCTCGACGAATGCTTGGAGAACGAGCCGGACGGAGGCGATGCTTGGAAGATGGAGGACGAGGTGAGAAGGAGGACGAAGTTGGAAGAACAAGAATGAGGCAGCACGTCTTTGTTGTCATGAGATCCACTTCCGGAATAGGGGTGAAAACTTGGATTCAGCTCTTGAGGAGCATCCCGGTTGTGGGACAAGATTCTCTTAAGCTTTCGAGAGGAAGAGAGAAGGAAGGGATGAGAATTTCGTAGGGTAGGGGTCTCCTTTTATAGTTGCAAGGATTGGGGGCATTTTGGACATTTTAACTTCAAAAACATTAAAGAGGGTCCTTTAACGACAGACATAAATGTCGTTAAAGGTCGATCATGGATGACGTGTGCGCACTGCGCGCGTGCCTGCTCCTCTTCCGCACCTAAAACGTACGCCCACGTTTGGGCGATATCAGCCATTTGATCTCAAGATCGGATGGCTTAAAGTCATCCTCACAGCACCCGTTCAAATGCTCCTGTCGCGCGCCTGTGCGTGCAATGAGCCGTGCAGACGCGCATTGTTGAACGTCGGACGACTACGCTATTAGAGTTGGTTTTGAAAACCTATCGTTGAAGTTCAAGTAGCGAACAAATCCGTTCAACAAGTAAAATTTATACCGAAAATTCTGTAAAGAAATCCCGGGTAGAACTCAGGGAGGCTACGTCGATCAAAATTCGCAATTATATTTTTTTGTGTTTTTGTTTAAAGGGAGGAATAATCACAATGAAATGGAATCAATATAAACAATAAGAGAGAGTGTGAGGGAAAACATTCACTTGATATTGCAAAATGTTTTTACAACTAAGAAAGCAAGAAAAGATTACACTAGAAAGTGAGAAATTATTACAACTAGAAAGCAGGAAAATTCTACTCTAGAAAGCAGGAAAAAGAATGGGAGAGAGAAGTTATCCTCCTCGACGATCGCTTGGAGGATGAGCCGGACGAGACAACGCTTAGAAGACTAGGAACGGAGTGAAAAGAAGGAGATCGAAGTAGGAGGAACGGGAACGAGGCAGTCATCGTCATCGCAGGATCCGCTTCCGGAACGGGGGCGAAAGCTTGATTTTAGCTCTTGAGGAGCATCCCGAGTGTGAGACAAGCTTCTTTTGAGCTTTAGAGAGGGAGAGAAGAGAAGGAAGGGATGAGAAATTCATATGGAGGGTGTCTCCTTTTATAGTTGCAAGGAGTGGGGCATTTTGGACATTACAACTTCAAAAACATTAACTCAGGACCTTTAGTGACGGATTATCCGTCACTAAAGGCTTAAACGTGGCCGATGTGTGCACTGCTCGCGAGCCCCCTCGCCTCCACACCCTTCAACGTACATGCACATTCGCGCGCTCTTGATCGGACTTCTTAAAGTGGCTACGCTCGCACCGCGTGCCCGTGTGCGATCATGCGTAAGCGCCACGCGTCTAATCAAGCATGGGTACTATCGCTCACTTCCCGCCGCTAGATCTTCATCGCAAAGCTCTAATCGCGTGCCCTCGCGCTACGAATGCAGGCTCAATCTCCCGTCGCACACTCGCGTAGCGTGCTCGACCGCTACGCTACTGCGATGAGTTTGTCACGTGGATGTTTTAAGGAGCGAGCGTCCGTGGCCATTGGATGGTGATCCAACGGTCTAGATCCATCACACGAGTGAGGAGAGAGAGAGGGCGGTTTGGGTAGCTGAGATGGTGCCACGTGGTGCCATCTTGGACGTCCATCTTCTGAGTATTATAGAAGGTGCCACAGGTGTCGGATTAGACCGATTTTTGCGCAGTCAGGCTGCGATCGTCGATCCGAATCCATCAGTACGGTCGGATTTGTCATCTAAGGTGCGGATTAACACCATCTCGGCCCTTGCTCTTTAAGGTTCCTCGATCTCTATATGGTGCTACGGATGTCCGATTAGGGCGATCTTGGAGTCGTTGAACTCCAATCATCGCCCTAAATAGATCCGTACAGTTGGATCTTCGATCCGAGGCCTCGATAAAAAGTCTCCCTATCCCTGACCATAAAAAGGAGACAATTACTATACAATTTATACAACTTGATCTAAATGCATGATTATGCATGTTATGCACTATTTACAATGTATGATGCTAATGTGACACTAAGAACATGCATTAATAGACATTTTAGGTTAATCAGATGTATGCACATCACGCATCATTGCGTGCGTATGCGATCCAACGCATGTCCTCGCGCCACGTCTCCACTTCATCTGTTGCACGATCGATATCTAATAGTCAGAATCGACGTGCCCCACTCCCCAACAGGATTGAGGCACTCGATAAGGCTCAAACTCGCAACCCCTACGTCGCCCACAGGGGCGCGACCACTGCGCTGATGCCTCGACTTTGTCGCTCAGAGGGATTAGGCGCGCGCGATCATGGCCGTTGGATCATGATCCAACAGCCTAGATCACCCATGCCTTTGCCTTCAGAAGTGCAACTGCTGGTCCATAGGGCTGATTGGGCGGTTGAGATGGCGCCACGTGGCACCATCTTGGCCATCCATCTTTTGTGTGTTGTAGATGGTGCCACGAATGTCGAATTGGATCGATTTTTGCACCGTTAGGCTGCAATCATCAATCCGAACCCATCCGTGCGGTCAGATTTGTCGTCTGAAGTGCAGATTGGCACCATCTTGGCCCTTGATCTTTAGGCTTCCTCGATCTCTATCAGGTGCTACAGATGTCTAATCAGGGTGATCTTGGAGTCGTTGAACTCCAATTGTCGCCTTGATCAGATCCGTATGGTTGGATCTTCGATCCGAAGCCCCGATAAAAAGTCGCCCTATCACTGACCCTAAAAGGAGACAATTACTATACAATTTATATAACTTGACCTAAATGCATGATTATGTATGTTATGCAATATTTACAATGTATAATGCTAATGTGACACTAAGAACATGCATTAGTAGACATTTTTGGCTATTTAGATGTATGTACATCACACCCCCATGCCTATCTTTTGCTAGTCCCTAGAAAAAACTACATGCTATTTATAAAAGAATTAGGTTGGATTACTCGGGCACAAATCATTTTCAACATTAAGAAATTTTTACTTAGGACCTGAACTTTCAAAGACACAACAGTGCCCAGGTATCTACCAAAATGCAGACCGCATCAAGCCCTCGCCTTATTCAAAGAAAGATTTCTTTTTCTCTTTTTCTTCTTTTCTAAGTTTTTTGAATTTTTGAGTTTAAGGTTACAGAGTGGCTTCCTACGACCACTCAACCCACCCAAGACTTGATGAGAACCCTAAGTTCTAAGCATCTTTTTGTGAATGTGATAGACTAGTTGATCGGCAATCAGAACGAACTTCAGGTTTCTACGCCGCTAAGTGACCTTAAAAAGAGTTATGCCTAAAGATGTATCTATACGACCGGTAGCTTTCTCCCTACTTTTATTTTTTTATGTGGTCAACACAAGGGTGAATCCAATGTGTATCTCCCCAGTTTATTCTACTTCTCCGCTTCTTTCTAAGTGTTTTAGGAATTTTTAAGTGTGATGAAGTGTGGCTTATTTCTTCTTTTTTTTTTCTTTCTTTTCTCCTTTTCTTTTTCTTTTTCATTTCTTTTTGAACTTTCATTTTCTTTTTAAGTAGGTGGATTCCCTGGTCTAAGATTTACCTAAAGGCAGTAGGAAAAGAATGGTCCAGTGGCTAGGCTCTGGACAACCTACCTATGGGTTGTTACCCACGATAACTTGCCAGCCATACCACCCTAGAAGGTTCATTAGCTACCCAATTTTCGTTATACCTATGAGTCAGTAACAAATACTGTGTAGATGCTTAGACTTAAAGTTCCCTCAAATCAGAGGGCGGGTTGATAAGTCATGTACCTATCACCCAAACTTATTTAATAAAATTAAAATAGAATTCTGGATGGCAAGGACTCGATAAACAAATCCACATTTTAGTGGATACCTGGGCTGATTAAGCCCAAAGACCTGAAGGGTCTTAGTGTTCAGATCCTACTGTAATATTTTCTAAGATTAAAAAGTCCTAATGCCCAAGTATTCTTTCCTAATTCATTTTTAAAAAAAACAAAAAAGAGAAAAATAAGTAGAATTTACAAGAATTTCACAAAGCTAACAAAATGATTCAGAAATGAATGCACCCCCCCATGCCTAGCTGATGCAATGTCCACATTAAGAATAAAAGACATGAAAGGAAGGGTAGTATGCAGAAGATATCACCTGAATATGAAGCTCGTGTCAGCTCTGAGTCAAATTGTACAACTGCTGAGTTTAATGCCATCAGCTAGGCGTAGTCCAGCCAAAGAAGTCACAACATAGCTAAAGCAACCGTGTCTAAGACGGGTTCTGGAACAATACGGTCAATAATAGGCTTCAGACATTGACCGTTGACCTTGAATGAATTACCTGTCTTCGGGTCAGAGATCTGAATAGCCCCATTCGGAAATATCTAATCGATAATGAACGGGTCGTTCCATTTCGACCTAAGTTTGCTGGGAAAGAGCTTAAGTCGAGAATTGAAGAGCCAGACCTTCTGGTTCAGCTCAAAGCTCTTGCGGGATATCAATTGGTCATAAAGAGCTTTTGTCCTAGCCTTGTAGATCATGGCATTCTCATACGCATCATTTCTAAGCTCCTCCAACTCAGATAGTTGGAGTTTCCTAATCTTTCCGGCCAAACTTAAATTCATATTGCACTGCTTGATTGCCCAGAATGTCCTATGTTCAATTTCTACAGGTAAATGGAATGCCTTTCCATACACCAGATGAAATGGAGACATGCCGATGGGCATTTTATACGCCATACGGTAGGCCCAAAGAGCATCCTCAAGCTTTTGAGTCCAATCTTTGCGATCAGGCCTAACCGTTTTCTGCAGAATATTCTTGATCTCCCGATTAGAGATCTCGACCTGTCCATTCATCTGGGGATGGAAAGTTGTGGAGATTCTGTGATTAACCTCATATTTTGCCAGCAAATTATGGAACTGGGCATTAGTGAAATGAGTTCCACCATCGCTGATGATAGCCCTTGGAATCCCAAACCGACTGAAGATGTTCTTCTTGACAAAATCGATGACCACCTTGTGGTCATTGGTTCGAGTAGGAATAGCCTCGATCCACTTGGACACGTAATCAACAGCGACGAGAATGTACTGATGTCCAAATGAAGCGAGGAAGGGTCCCATGAAATCGATGCCCAAACATCAAAGATTTCGACGAGAAGAATCGGGTTTAGAGGCATCATATCTCTCTTGGCTATGTTCCCAAGTGCCTGGCATTGGGAACACGACCTCGAGAATTTCTGGGCATCCTTGAATAAAGACGGCCAATAGAATCCAGATTGCAAAATTTTTGCAGCCGTCTTTTCCCCAGAAAAGTGTCCACCACACGTAGATGCATGGCAAAACTCGAGTATACTCTTGAATTCGTTCTCCGGAATGCATCAGCGAATAATCTAATCAAAGCCAATGCGGTACAGTTGAGGGTCCTCCCAGAAAAAATATTTAGCTTCAGATTTGAGTTTATCCCGTTGTTGTTTGGTCCAATCCTGAGGGATTTGACCAACGGCCCAATAATTAACGATGTCAGCAAACCACGGGGTTTGGCCACCTAAAACTGTAAGGATAGTCTCATCTGGAAAAGTATCAGCAATCGGAATGTCCGAACAAGAAGAATCACACAAAAGTCTCGACAGAAGATCCGCTGCCACATTTTATGCCTTGGATTTATCCTTGATTTCAAGATCAAATTCTTGAAGCAGAAGAATCTATCGAATAAGCCAGGGTTTGGCATCCTTTTTGGCCAAGAGATGTCTCAAGGCCCAGTGGTCGGTATAAATTATTACATGAGACCCTAAGTGATAAGCCTTGAATTTCTCCAAAGCAAATACTACAGCTAGTAATTCCTTCTCGATAACAGTGTAATTCCTTTGGGCCTCGTCTAGAGTTTTACTAGCATAGTAGAAGACAGAGGACTTCCTGTCAATCTTCTAACCCAAAACAGCCCGACTGCGTAATCAGAAGCGTAGGCCATGATCTCAAATGGGGCTATCCAAACCGATGGTTGCAACACCGGCGCACAAGTCACTGCCATTTTAAGAAAGTCAAATGCCTTACAACATGATTCGTTGAAATCAAATGGTGTATCTTTGTCAAGAAGGTTGCTCAGAGGACAAGCAACCTTAGAAAAGTCCTTGATGAACCTCCTATAGAATCCCACATGACCAAGAAATGATCGAATTTATTTGACAGATGTGGGAGGAGAAAGTTTAGAGATAGCATCAACCTTAGCTTTGTCAACTTCAATACCCCGTTCGGAGATTACATAACCCAAGACGATGCCTTCTCGTGTCATGAAATGACTCTTTTCCCAGATAAGGACCAGTCTTGTTTTGATGCATCTTTTAAGAATCATTTCAAGATTAGCCAAACAAGAATCAAATGATTCTCCAAAAATAGAGAAATCATCCATGAAGACTTCCATAAACTCTCCCACCATGTCAGAGAATATGGCCAGCAGACACCTTTGAAAAGTCGCAGGTGCATTGCATAAGCCAAATGACATCCTATGGAAAGCAAAGGTTCCATAGGGACAGGTGAAAGTCATTTTTTCCTGATCCCCAGGATGGATAGGGACTTGATTGTATCTCGAGTAACCGTCAAGGAAACAGAAGTACTTCTGCCAGGCTAGTCTTTCAAGGATTTGATCAAGAAAGGGCAAAGGGAAATTATCCCTTTTTGTGGCTGTGTTCAGCTTTCTGTAATCAATACAAACCCTCCAAGAGAAAGCTGAACAAGTTGTGACAGATTCTCCTTTCTCGTTAGTCACAACGGTAATCCCAGCTTTCTTGGGAACAATTTGCACGGGACTTACCCAAGGACTATCAGAGATCGAATAAATGATTCCTACATTGAGCCACTTGATAATTTCCTTTTTGACCACTTCTCGCATATTTGGGTTTAATCTCCTCTACATTTAGAGGGAAGGGCGGGATACATCTTCTAAAATATTCTGTGATTGCAATAAGATGCCTCAATCCCCCTAAGGTCATGAATGGTCCAACCAATTGCCTCCTTGTGTTCTTTTAGGACCTTAATCAGTTTAATCTCCTTCTCCTTTGTTAATTTAGCACTGATAATCATAGGGAGCGTCTTATGTGGTCCTAAAAACTGATATTTCAGATTCTCAGGCAATGGTTTCAATTCAAGATGGGGCGGGTTGATGATTGAAGGTAAGAAGCTGATGAAGACTCATCAAGAGGAACAGGTTGAGAGTGAACAAAATCAATAACCTCTCCAGAAGGTGGCGGGTAACGTGTCAATTTTTGCTTTCGATTAAGTTTCGCACATGAAATAACGCGTTGTTGTAGTATGCAAGTGGTGGAAAATCAACTAATCAATAAGTAATATAACCACTCAATTAGGAGTGGGTCATGTCCACAGGGAGGTAATGGCTTATTTAAACTCACAAAGGTCACAAACCAATGTTCACTATTAATTTCATCAAGAAATCAAGCCAAAATCGCTTTTCAATTGAGATAATAAAACTTTAACATGTTGATATTGTATTTACTAGAAAGAGGGAGGTTCCCTGCATAAAATCACCATAATAAAATAATGATAAATAAAAATCTTTTTCTTGCCAATGGCATGTAAATGTAAAAACTAATAGGTGCTTTATTGTAGCAAAATAGGGGAAAGACTTCCCCATGTCCGTGCACGAGGAGGAGGACATGGCCGGAGGTGCAAAGCTCAAAGGAAGATCTCTAGACCGAGGACTTCGTGGCAGTGGTAGTAGCGAGTTGCGAGGTGGTCGGAGTCGGCCGGACAAAGCTCCGGTGAAGGTGGGTTCTGGCGGCTCTTGCTGCTGCTGAAGACGGCGAGGTGGCAGTTGATGAAGGGCTTCACGTGCGTAGAGGACACTAAGGACACGCAGTCACGCAAGAACGGCGCTGTTGCAGGTGGCGCACAGGGGCGTGCAGCGAAGATGGCGAGGATGCAGCACGCTCTACGCACGAACAACGTTGCTGCGAGGAGGACGCGGAGGCTGCTGCTGCAAGCGATGAGGATGCACGCACTACTGGAGGCGCACGGGTGTGTGCGCAGGCCATGCGAGAAGGGCGCGACTGCTGGAGGAGTGTGCGGCCGCAAGTGCTGGTGCTGCTAGGAGCTGGCGAGCACGCGCGGAAGCTGAAGGTGAGGAGACGCGCATTGTGCGAGCAGAGGGGAGGCGAGCTAGGTGCACCGGAGAAGCACTGTGACTGCTGAAGCACGGTGCGCATGGAGGTGCAGCGAGGATGGCGAGGCGCGGAGGCGACGGGCACGCAGGAATGGCGCAGCTGCAGGTGGTGATTACGTGCGGGCAGTGGAGGTGCGTGGAGAGGGTGTTTGGGTTCTTTTCGATGAAGGACAAACAGAGGAAGGAAAAATGAAGAGGAAGGTGGAGGTCAGACGTCTGGGAACTTTCCTAGATGTCTTAAATGACATGGACGGTTGCTAGCGTGGTTGCTGGTAGTAGTGGCTAGTGCTTACTATGTGGCCTTCAGGCACACGCTCACGGTAAACTGCACTAGCCACGGATGGTGCGCGGTCTGTCACCCCACCTACCCACGGTAGTGTGGACTTGTGCACATGGTTGAGGCTGACTGTGGTGATGTGAAGCTCAAAAGCTTTGCGCAGTGGTGGGTCGGGATGGTGGTCGCCTCCAGAGCCCAGTTGAGGCTCTCCCATTCTTATAGCTGCAGGGAAGTCGTAGATGCAAGAAAGGC
Source organism: Thalassia testudinum (assembly GCA_037157565.1). NCBI lineage: Eukaryota > Viridiplantae > Streptophyta > Magnoliopsida > Alismatales > Hydrocharitaceae > Thalassia > Thalassia testudinum. The sequence goes on along the minus strand of JAZHRO010000025.1, from coordinate 51,633,876 downwards.
AGTGATGAGAACCTCATCATGAACCCTAACTAGCACATTTTGACCTAAAAAAGTGAACAAAAGCACTTACATAACCAAGGGAAAGGCTTAATTCAAGGGATCATTAATCTGGGAAGAGAACATAAAATAAAGGGTAAAAATACAATTTTACCATTGTAGTGCATTGATAACACCACGCAAGGGGGCAGTAATTAGGTTGAATATGGCCCATCTTTAGAATAAAAGGCACAACATAAAGTAGAATAGGAGCATTGCATGCATCAAGTACCAAGATTGCTTATAAACTGCATTAATAGACATTTGTGTAAAGCATGCATCAAAGCAGGCCTCAGATGAGCAATCGGACCGCACGGATGGATTTAGAATGACGAACGGAGTCCAACGGACTCAAGATCGGCCAAATCCGACATCCGGAGCTCCCACAATGGGCTGAAGAAACTTTGACCGTTGATCTGGAGATCAACGGCCCAGAAAGCGCCACGTCGCCCCGCCCCCACCGCTCGCACGCCCTCAAGCCAGCCAAGGACAAATCTCGGCCGTTGATCTTCGATCGAACGGCCGAGATCCGCGCGCTCGCCGCAACAAAGCGCGGGCGTGGCGCAACAGCTAGCGCGCACACCCGCATCGCAGCGACGCGCGTTCAAATCGCGCGGAGCGGAAATCAAGCGAGAGCGAAGGGCGCGGCAAAATTGGACCGCCCGATCAGCAGCAGGCGGCCAGGATCGCGCCACGCGGCGCGATGACAGCTCCCAAACACCCACGCACGCGCGCACACCGGGCGGAAACGCGCGCGCGCACGAGCGCCAAAGGCGCGATCTCAGCGCGAGCGCAGGAGGATCTCAGCCGTCCAATCTTCGATCGGACGGCTCTCGTTCAACGTCCACGGATCGCGCATGGAGAGAGAGCGAGGCGGGCAGCTGACTGGCGGCAGGAGGGCTTCACCGACGTATCTGGAAGCGGTTTTAGCGACGTTCTGGATGTCGCTAAAGCACATTCTTCTTTTAGGAAGCCCTTAACTCTATTTAAACCCCCTTCTACCACCATACAAGGCATCCTCTCCAACTTGCAACTACTCCACTCCTCTCCTAGCTAGTTTTAGGCACTCTTGTAATCGCCGGTGACGACGAGCCGCCGACGGAGCCTCCTCCACCACCGTGGCTGCCTCGTCGCTCTCCACTCTCTCTCTACCTCTCTCTCTCTCTTTTAAGCTTTCATTTACTTTTGTTGAAGCATGTATTTAATGTTGTAAACCATGAACTATGAATTCATGTTTAATGAAATTATTTTCCGTTTAGTCGTCATTTTAATTTCTGTTTAAAGTGCATGATCAAAACCAAGAGCTTTCTAACCCTAAACTCTCTCTATCTCTCGCTTTTCAAAACCATCTCTTTCGCAAGCAAAACTCCACCTTTTTCGTGACAACAAGTGGTAAACAAAATCCGATTTCCACGCCTCCCTGAGACCGACACTCGGACTCACCTCCGTTTACTTCTTTTAAAACCGACATATCAAGTGCAACTATAACGACACCTCTTAACACACACGCACGAGACCACGTCAGTTTTTGGCACCGTTGCCGGGGAGGCAACGGATTTATTTTACCACCTCCATTCCACCTTCATTCTCATATCGTCTAATGCCCTATTTTCCTTTTTACCTGACGGTTGCAGGAATTCGGCGCATGGACGGCGAAGCAACGCATTCCACGACGATAGCAAGGGAGTAGGCACCTCTAGGACCGATAGTGAGTACCCTCTCTCTCATTGTTTGCTTGCGTGAAAAAGCTAAAAAAAAATCATAAAAACAGAAAAAAATTGGTGTGGTGAATGATTGCTTGACCCACATTCTTAACACATCACCCTACAAAAAAAATGTACACTCTAATATGCTGAATAAATTCTTGGAGTGTTCTTTTCTTTCTTGAGTAGTGTTTGCGAAGCCACCATGTGTTGACCTGGGCCGCACCACTCAACCCTAAAACTGACTCATCTAATAGAAGCTGCATGATCATTAGGATGAGTACACTAGGGTTTTAGAGCCTCTACAGAATAAAAAGGAAATCTACTTTCATCAAATTGTGTGCAGAACTTGACGTGCCCACTGAAACTTGTTTGAAAACATTAAGACACGTCAACCCTAAAAAGTACTAAAGTAAGGATGAAACACTAAAAGACACCACATCCTAACAAATCCTTACTTGAAAACCATGTTTTGCTAGAAGCACACACTTTGAAAGTGGAAAACTAAGAGGCACCACCCCAATCAATGCCTCATCACATCACCCTAAGCACAAGCACTATCCTAGCCCTTTAAAAATGAGTAGACGTGCCCTAGGCAGGACTGAGTTAAGTCTCAAAAGGTGAGGTTTTCTTCGCTAGGCACTTGGCTTTCATTCCCTTGGTAGAATCTAGTGACTAGGCTGCGAGGCAGTGTCAAACGACCGCGGTTGTGGGGTCTATGGAACCGGAGGCGCAAGCCAAAGGAAGAACCTTCCCTGCAATCCCCTCGTAATCAACCTGGCCAGATTAACCTTGGGAAGGGGAGTCCAGTGCTTACGGACTTAATCAACCTTTGTGAGATTTCTAGGTCTTCTAAGGAATACACCATAAGGACTAGGCTTGTTTGCTTGGTTGAGGACACAACTCTCTCATCTATTCTTCCCGCATCCCTCCATTTCTTCCAAACCATGGATTTCAATGCCTATCCATCTTACCCAAACTACCCCCAACAGGATTCGTATGCTAACCCAAGTGGACCATACTCGCAGCCTACTTGGGCTAACCAACCACCAAGTTGGGGATACAACCTTGAATATCCCTCTTAGCCCAACTATGACCAAACCACACCAACCTCTTATTGGAATACACCCAACATAGCCACCCAAGGGTACAATTCAAATTGTGGGGCTCCATATCTCGATTCTCCTCACGATGCCTCCTCATTTAGGTCCGAGCCGCTCTACTGTGATAGGACCTACACTTTAGGAGAACACCAAGAACCCTACCCATCTCAGGATAATAACCAAGAAAGGTCATCTGAATTCAACAACCTTGCCTACTTGACCTTTGGATTAGAAGGAGTTCTAGACAAATGGAAATCAGAAAATGATCAGAAATCTAGGCAAGCCCAGGATCATCAACCTTTGATTTGGTCCCCTGATGAAGAATCTGACTGGGAGGAGGACTTAGAACCTCAACTATTCTGGAGTAGGACCAAACAGAGAATGGTTCCTCTTGAAGAACTGGACCCTGAACATGATAGAATAGAGGACCCACCCAAGAACCTAAACACCAATGTGGGTTCTGATCCACAACCTCAACCATACTCTCTTAACCAGGATCTCAAGGAGGAAATCCAAAGGACACCAAATGATACCATGTCAATTCTTGATAACCTCAAATTAGAACTACACAGACAGAATCAAGAATTGGTTAAAGGGCAACAGGCCATGATGGATTTGTTCCAACAATTGGGGAAAGAAGGCCAGAGAAAGATGTTGCACACAACGCCACTCATAAAGCAAGGACCTACCATGATCAATTGGACTACACCCAGTCATCCTGATTTGGTTCAGTCCACCATTGATACCCCTCAGGAGTTGGACAGCTCAGTGGATAAGGACAGTAAGGATTCCTTGGAACACAATTTGGGGAAACATCAGGAGGAAACTGAGAATGTGAGGGGAGAGGCCTTGGAATCTGAATCCAATCGGCCCAAGAGAAGCAATCCGGTGGGAGCAGCAGCCACCATCATAGATGGAGAATGGAGTTACAATCTCAAAGAAATTGATTATGAATCGGTTGGAATCCCCATCACAAATTTGGAGGAGGGCCGAGAGAAAGAATATGATCTAGAGGATGAAATTGATCCTACCTCTAATGTAACCCCAAACAGTGAATCTGATACAGAGAAGGTGGCAGAAAATATTCTTGAGATCAAGGGCTTGGAAGGAATGAGCGATGAAACCATAGTTGCGGAAGAGATGGATTCGTCTTTGGAGAGAGGCCTCATGCTTGGTTGTAGGCTCAGTATGAAACTCTCGACTTTGTTACCTGTCCTACCAGAATAAGAATCCCGCAACCAGAATGCACTGGAATTGATACACTTTCGATGGATTACAGTTTTATGGGGACACAAGCTGAATATAAGACCTACATCTTTAGTGTTTGGCATGTCATATTTGGGGTGCGTTCGTCCACAGCAACTTGTTTGCATGCCCACAAACTAAGAGAGGATCTGACACGGGCATGCATGATATATCTGTTACAGAATTCCCGCCCCTTAGGAACGGGACTCCACCACAACCTTATTCGCATCTGTGGACTTCTGATTTTGGGTCTGGTTAATTTTGAACATATCTTCTTGACCCAAGCCATTCCTGTTTGTGCACTGCCCAGCTGGAGGCATTAAACTCAGCGCTTCCTGGGAGGCAACCCAGCGGATTCAGACTGATCTGGTAGTTTACGTCACTCAGGTACTATCTTTTTGAACCCTTCTGCATCCATGCATCTGCCAATGAGGACATTGTCCAACTTAAGCATGGGGGGGATGGTAAATTGCATAATCCTGAGCTTAATTAATCAGTCTGAATGAATAAATTAATTGATTAAAAAAAAATTGAATTTAGGAAGAAAAACTTAGGCATTAGAAACTTCTCAATAGTGGGAAATAATACAAAAAGAACTTAAACACTTAGACTTTTCAGGCCTTCAGGCTTAATCAGCCCTGGTGTCCATTAAAATATGGATTTAGCGGCGAATCCTTGCAACTTTAAGCTATTCTAATCCACCTAATAAATAAGGTAATAAGTATACGACTTATCAACTCACCCTTTAACTGAGGAAAACTTTGAGTCTAAGAATCTACACACATTTTTGCATAGACTCACTTCTCGGAGATTTTGACAGAAATTGGGTAGCTAATAAACTCTCTAGGGTGGTATGGCTGGCAAGTTGTCGTGGGTAACAGCCCATTGGCAGGTTATCCAGAACCCAGCCACAGGCCATTTCTTTTTCGCTGCCTCTAGGTACATTTGAGATTAGGGAAGCCACCTACGAAAAAAAAAAAAAAGAGAGAAGAAAAGAAAATAAACCACACTTCACCGCACAAGTATGGCTGGCAAGTGATCGTGGGTAACAGCCCATTGGTCGGTTGTCCAGAGCCCAGCTCAATAATTGCACAAAAAAGACCAAAACACCTAAGGATGAAGCGGGGAAGTAGTACAAGCCGGGGAGATATACACTGGAAAATCCTTGTGTTGACCCCAAGTAAAATGAACGTAGGGAGAAAGCTACCAATCGAACATGTACACCTTCAGGCAAAAATTTATTTTCTTTTCCGGTCACCTAGAGGCGTAGCAACTCGAAGTCTGTCTCAATTACCGTTAAGTGAGTCTATCACAACATTCACACCAAGATGCTTAGCACTTAGGGTTTTGACCGAGTTTTGGGTGGGTTGGGTAGCCGTAAAAAGTTACCAACCCACACTAAATTCCGAAAATTCTAAAAAGACATATATAGATATATACGTATACATATGTATAGTTATATATACAAAGCAAGGATTCGGGCGATTCGTATTTTGGAAGACACCCGGGAGCTGCTTAGTCTTTGTAGATTAAGATCTTCGTATATTTCCTCTTATTGACGAGTAACGAAGTGCCTAAGCAATTACTTCTTGAATTCTCCAAAGAAATAAAGGCTAGAATAAACCTTGCTAGGGACTATCAAGGAGTAAGCATGGGGGTATGATAACACCACGCAAGGGGGTAGTAATTAGGTTGAATATGGCCCATCTTTAGAATAAAAGGCACAACATAAAGTAGAATAGGAGCATTGCATGCATCAAGTACCAAGATTGCTTATAAACTGCATTAATGGCCATTTGTGTAAAGCATGCATCAAAGCAGGCCTCAGATGAGCAATCGGACCGCACGGATGGATTCAGAACGACGAACGGAGTCCAACGGACTCAAGATCGGCCAAATCCGACATCCGGAGCTCCCACAATGGGCCCAAGAAATTCTGACCGTTGATCTAGAGATCAATGGCCCAGAAAGTGCCACGTCGCCCCGCCCCCACCGCTCGCACGCCCTCAAGCCAGCCAAGGACGAATCTCGGTCGTTGATCTTCAATCGAACGGCCGAGATCCGCGCGCTCGCCCACGGTCGCCGCGACAAAGCGCGGGCGTGGCGCAACGGCTAGCGCGCACGCCCGCATCACAGCGACGCGCGTTCAAATCGCGCGGAGCGGAAATCAAGCGAGAGCGAAGGGCGCGGCAAAATTGGACCGCCCGATCAGCAGCGGGCGGCCAGGATCGCGCCACGCAGCGCGATGACAGCTCCCGAACGCCTATGCACACGCGCACGCCGGGCGGAAATGCGCGCGCGCACGCGCGCCCGAGGCGCGATCTCAGCGCGGGCACAGGAGGATCTCAGCCGTCCGATCTTCGATCAGACGGCTCTCGTTCAACGTCCACGGATCGCGCATGGAGAGAGAGCGAGGCGGGCAGCTGACCGGCGGCAGGAGGGCTTCACCGACGTATCTGGAAGCGGTTTTAGCGACGTTCTGGATGTCACTAAAGCACATTCTTCTTTTAGGAAGCCCTTAACTCTATTTAAACCCCCTTCTACCACCATTCAAGGCATCCTCTCCCACTTGCAACTACTCCACTCCTCTCCTAGCTAGTTTTAGGCACTCTTGTAATCGTCGGAGACGACGAGCCGCCGACGGAGCCTCCTCCACCACCATGGCTGCCTCGTCGCTCTCCACTCTCTCTCTACCTCTCTCTCTCTCTCTTTTAAGCTTTCATTTACTTTTGTTGAAGCATGTATTTAATGTTGTAAACCATGAACTATGAATGCATGTTTAATGAAATTATTTTCCGTTTAGTCGCCATTTTAATTTCTGTTTAAAGTGCATGATTAAAACCAAGAGCTTTCTAACCCTAAACTCTCTCTCTATCTCTCGCTTTTCAAAACCATCTCTTTCGCAAGCAAAACTCCGCCTTTTTCGTGACAACAAGTGGTAAACAAAATCCGATTTCCACGCCTCCCTGAGACCGACACTCGGACTCACCTCCGTTTACTTCTTTTAAAACCGACGTATCAAGTGCAACTATAAAGACACCTCTTAACACACACGCACGAGACCACGTCATGCATCAATGGGATTTCTAAGGGCCTAGACATAGGTCAATTAGACTTAAGAAGAGAAAAAGTGGGATGGTTCAATCAGAAAAGGGTTATGGTGAAATTTATGAATTAAATGACATTCTATAACCCTAAAACAAAGCCACTTAAATTCACAAGGTTCCAGGCAAGATAAAAATCAATTAAACCCTCAAAAATTCATGGAAAAATATCCCCTAGGGTTTAGAACCTTCAATTTGTCCTTTGGAACCTGTTTCCATGCCCAATATTTGACCTAATTTTGGTTTTTGTGCAAAATATTCAATCAAACGAGGTCAAACCTAAAATCCAACTTCACCATTGGATTCCTTAGGTCCAAATTAAGTTTATACCAAAATTTAGACCTAAGGGAAGGTCATCTTGACCTACTTTGCAATTTGGTCCACCCAATTATATTCTAGCCCTTAACTTTTGAAAACCCTTGCAAATCCCCCCTCATCTTTCTCGTCACTTTCTTCATTTTGGTCCCTCTGCCATTGCAAAAGGGACCATACCTCCGGTGACTTTGGGCGGAGGTTTTCTCCTCGAATTCAAGGGGAGTTGCTCCCAGATTTGAAAGGGGAGCTCCCTGCGAAGCCCCCTACCGCATGCCCTGAAACGCCCCATACATCTCGTGTGAATGCTCAAGAGGTATGGGTCTCCTCCGACCATACCTCCGGCGTGGTATACCTGCCACCTCCATGCGAATCCCGCTCTACCCGCACCTATTTAAGGAAGCCCAGATCCTTCCGCTTCCTTCAAGCTTGATTTGGCTAGAGAAAGCCCCCCAAATTCATCCCCTCCTCACTTCGACCAACTGCTCACAGCTTCCGGCGATTCTCCCTCCCTCTTCTCATCGCTCTGCCACTGTACCAATGGCAAAGCCATCTCCGCCGTGCTCCTCCGCGCCGCGTCGTACCAGCATGCGCCCTCCGCCTCTCCTCCTCGTCGCCGCTTCTTCACCAAAGGGTCTTCATCTCCGGCGACAACAGACACCCACCGCTCGCCCTCTGCCTCCCCCCTTCACTCTAAACACCCTAGATAAGTACCACTTCCTCCCCTCTTTATTTCCCCCTTATCAATTTTTATTTTCGACCCCTCGACAATCGCCAATCACCTCCATCTCGCTCACCTCTAGCAGACCATCAGCAAGGCGAAACCATCACTCCACCACTCCACACGCCTTGCCAACCACCTCGAAAGCATCGCCATCACTCACTGATCATCCTCCGCACCTTCACAAACCGCCACACACACTGCACACCTCCACCGACCTAACCCACCTTCACGACCACAGTACGACCTAAGCACGCACGCCTCGGCCGCCCTGCGGCCAGCCAACCCTTGCCTCACCTTCGCTGTGATACGACGAAGGTTTTCCTATGGTCTGACAGGGCCGCGAGGCCTTATTCATGCATTTCAGGTTTCGTCGCCCTTCTTCCATTGATGAGGAAGCTTGAAGCAAGCTTGCTGCAGCTCCAGGTCTTGTTGTTCCAAGCTTACACCCCCAGGTCGCGTGGAAGCCCTTCACACACAACCCTAGCCAAGCAATTGCCGCAGAAGCCCCTTGCATCTGCTGCAATCGAGCGTGACATCTGCTGCGGGATCGCGCGAGAAGAAGATGGGACATTTAGTCCCACCTCGGAAGCTGACGAGCGGGAGGTGACACATAAATTGAAAAAGTGCCATAGCCTTATCGCCTCAGATCCACGGGGTGAGGTCCCACTCACCCGACCCGGTCTCGTTTGCGACCCACGCCTCCGCGGACCTAGCCTAACCTGACTACCCGCGCACTGCTCGCCCACCACCGCACGTCAGTAGGCCCGGTCCCGAGCACGCATGCCCGACCCGATAACCCGAGAAGGCTCTGGGAGAGTTGTCCTGAGAGCGAAATAGAGAGAGAGATGCAGGGAGGGTAGGGGTTAGGTTTTCCCTCTGTGTGCGCAGGGAAGAAAGAAGGAGCTGCAAAGGACTTAGCCGCAGAGAAAGAGAAGGACTTGGCCAAGGAAGAAGAAGGAAGAGGAAGAGCAGCTGAAAGAACAGAGCAGCTGAAGGGAGAAGGAAGAAAGAAGGAGCTGGTGAAGAAGAAGAAGGAGGAGGCGCAGCAGCTCAAGAAGAGAAGAAGAAGAAGAAGCCAAAGAAGCCTAAAGAAGCACTGTAGCAGATCACCAGTTAAGGCGTCTAATTCAAAGAATCAGACGTCTGAAGAGAGGAAAGACAGAGAAAGAAGAGAAGGAAGAGAGAAAGCAAAGAAAAAGAAAGAAAGAAGAGAAGAAGAAAGAAAGAAGAGAAATTTCTATTTCTTTTTACTCTCCAGATTTTTATAAACATTACTTATTGTTGAGAATTGTGATATTTTGCTTCTAAAATACCGAATTACTCCCTGAGTTCGACCTCGGAATGTTTTTGAATTTCGAGTAATAAAAATTGTTATTTGTTCATACGCTTTTTCAACTATATTACAACAAGGTTAATTTAAAATACGAAAAAGCGATACGATCATTTTCTGCACCGTTGTCGAGGAGCTACAGGCATTTTAGAATAATTTATCACAATTCCTAATTCATTATTAATTTAATTTCTCTCTTTTGTTGTGATTATTTCAGGAAAATCCGAGGAGAGAAAAGCAATCGCACAACAACCACACTAAGAAATAGGCAAACTCGTATTAGCCCTCTCTCTTAATCCCCTCAAAATCTAAAAAGGAGAAATAAAGAGAAAAATCAATCTAGGGCTACCTGTTTTCCATATTTAGTAACTCACAAAAGTTGCTTGATTTTTAATTTCAACACATTTCTGATTGAACATCCACTTAAGGTAACTAGGGCTACGACCTTCTTGAATTGAGCCCTAGGTACCAATTTCTAAGGTAACTAAATTGGATCAACTAGAGCCAACTTAAGGATTACAAGCTAGGGTTTTAGAGACACATCTTCTAAGAAAAGAATCAAAAATTCCAAAAATAGGTGTGCTTAAGCCTTGCCTGAAGAAACCTATCCAAGGGAAATCCTACGCAAATCAGGCTCTTAATCTACTTAAACTCTAAAAAACAAGGACCTAAAAGCACTCAAAGGAACAAGGAGGTGAAGTTGATCCTTTGGGTCAACCAACCTTTAAATTAGGTCACTTTGAACTCAAAAGGCTTAAAGTTCAAGTGAAATCCTAAGTACCTTGATCTTAACTGAAAGAGGTAGACTTAAGAGGTTAAGGTCCCCATTCTGGTCTACCTAGAATCTCAGTGACAAGAGAGGTCTGGTGGGGGAAACCCTGTAACCCGTGGGGGCACTCTATCGTGTAGGGGTCTTCGCAGGACTCTCTCTCTCTAGCTGCCCAGGTAATTCTCAGGTGGACAACCTTCCTGATCTAAGGGTATCATCCACCTCGAACCTCTATAGTCACCCAGCATATTTTGGGTGTCTTGATTGGGTCCAGCACATTCTAATCTCATCTAGTCCTTCGGTGTATGTTTGGTAGGAGGTCCTTGAAACCTCCTTTAGAAATCCACTCTCCCCGAGGCCAAGCCTCGGTACCTTTGTTTATGCAGCAACCCCTCCACATAGACCTTTCCTCTAATTCAGAGCCTAGTTCTCCTTCTTCCATCATGGCACAGCCTGTTGAAAAAGAAAACAATCTTGAGCACCAACTTCAACGTCTAAATGACCTCTTCCAAAACTTCATGAACCCACCACAGCGTCCCGTGATGTGAGATCACTATAATCCCGCTGCAGTGGCAATCAAGCCTCAAGTCCGAATCCCGGCTGGAGGACCTGATTCTGAATTGAAGCCCAATATGATTCATGCCATACCAAAATTCTATGGGCTTAACTCCGAAGATCCATTCTAGTATATCAAATAGCTCAAGCATCTGGCCCAGACCTTCGGGTCAGATGCACAAAATCGGGATATTCTGCTCATGAAGATGTTCTCTTTCTCCCTCATAGACAAGGCAGTTCATTGGTATCAAACTCAGACTCGTCCGATCAACACATGGGATGAACTTCAGTCCGAGTTTCCAAAGAAGTTCTTTCCCATTGGTCGGACAAATGCCTTGCGCCATCAGATTACTCATTTCACTCAGCAGACAAGAGAACCTCTTCATGAGGCATGGGACCAATTTTTGGATCTCATGCGAAAGTGCCCCCATCATGGAGTTCCTAAATGGGAACAAGTCCAGTCTTTTGACCAGGGACTCTGTGAGGACATTAGATTATTCATCAATGCAACCTACAGAGGAAACATCATGGGTCAGCACGAGGACACGGTGTGGGAGATTCTTGAGAATATGTGCAAGAACTCCATCAACAATGACCCCATGGGTTTATTCGACCGAACGAATACCTGCGCATCGACGAATCTTAGGGGAGCACATGAGACACAGGGCCTGTCCGCATTCATCGACTTGGAACTGATGGCTAATCGGTTGGACAAGGTCTCTATCATCAAGAAGAAGGTGGGCGAGCTGACTCGGCATTTGCAACGAGCCACCTCTGCACAGAACTCTTTTGCACAGCCACCTCTCGTGAGGGAAACTGTGCAAAATATCTATCACCTATCTTCTTAGAGGATGGACCCGTATCCACCCCCGTCTGACTCCCGGACCGGAGGGACCTCCGATCCACTCTACTCTAGTCGGGGGAACTTTGAACCCCCATACTCTGACTTCCCTGAGGTTCCTCAAACCTGCGAGGACCTCAATGCCATCCAGAATGACCCATTTTCCAACACCTATAACCCTGGATGGAGAAATCATCCCAATTTCCAATGGGCGGGAAATTCTCAGACTTAAAGACCACCTTATCAACCCCGTCCACAAGCCCCTCGTCCTTATCAGCCGCCTCAGCCTCGGCCCAACCCCACCTATCAATCTGAGCCAAACCAAGACCAAATGTCTATCATCCTCCAAACACTGGCTGACATTCAAAGAACGAATGTGGCAACCCAAAAATAGCACAAGGACGAGATCACAGAGGTCTGTAACCAACTTGCCCAGATGGCGAATTCCCGCCAACCGGGCACACTCACTTCACAACCTCTACCAAACCCAAATAACGTGACAACCTAGAGGCGCGTTATGAACCCAAATCCAGGCATGCACACATGATTTATCAGGCCCCTTCTGTTCCATCACTTGACGGGACGGAAGCTTCAACATCTTACGCGGGTTATCAACAGCAGCCACCCATTTTACCAACCCCCAACCAGATCCAAGCAAGATTAAACTCTGTAACAACCCGTAGTGGTAAAGTAACCCAAGACCCACCTTATCCAGACCACTCCAAGCCTGGTAGTGATCCAAGCCCTAGGATAGTTATCCAGGATGTTCCTGTCCCAGATCAGAAACCTGGACCTATTCTAGAGGAACCAACCAAGGTTCCATTTCCCGAGGCCTTAACCAAGGGAAAAAGGACAACCAAACCCGTGGCTCCTGAGGAGGACCTGATCAAGCTCTTTGAACAGGTCCAAATAAACATCCCCTTGATGGATGCAATCTGCCACGTACCGGCTTATGCACAATTCTTGAAAAATGTGTGTACACCGTAGCGTAAGCCGCGAACCAAGAGCGAGAGTCTGATCGTACTGTCAGAGCAAGACAGCTCTGTAATCTTGAGTAAACTCCCACCCAAGGGAAAAGACCTAGGCAATCCTCTGATTTCATGTAAAATTGGTGAAACCCAATTCGATAGAGCATTGCTAGACCTAGGTGCCTCCATAAACCTAATACCCACATCCCTTCTTAACCATCTTGAAGAATCCGAGCTTAAACCAACTGAGGTGACATTGCAGTTAGTTGATCGATCTATTAAGTCACCTAAGGGAGTTCTCGAGGATGTTATTATTAAGGTATGGGATTTTTATTTCCCTGTGGATTTTATAGTTTTAGATATGGATGCACCTGAGAACCCAAGGGATACACCAATTATACTAGGGAGACCTTTTCTAGCCACTGCTAGGGCCAACATAAGCTATGAGGAGGGCCAAATAGAGTTGAAATTTGGGAATCAAACTCTTAAGATTGACATCTTTAAGTCCCAACAAGGGATTAATTGCAAGGTTGCAGAGCAAATATGTGATATCAAAGCCGTGGTTGATGAACCGCATATTGAGGACAACCTGAATATCCCCGATCAACCACAAGAAGATCAAAACCTACAATTAGAGGAGTCTGAACTTGATCTAGATACACCCATAACTCCTACCCTTGTTCCTCACACACACTCTGAACCACCCGCTGCTGCTGATAATCCCATCTTGGAACTCAAGCCCCTTCCCAATCATCTGAAATACGTCTTTTTGGGTTCCAATCAGACGTTTCCTGTGATTATAAACTCCCAACTCACACCTGATCAGGAATCTCGTCTGACTACTATTCTCCAGTAACATTGTAGAGCCATTGGATGGACTCTCGATGATTTGACTGGTATAAGCCTCTCTTATTGCACACACCACATCTATTCCGAAAAGGGCGCACGACCTCCACGTGAGATGTAGAGACGTCTAAACCCTAATCTGCAGGAGGTCATGAAAAAGGAGATCATTAAGTGGTTAGATGCAGGGATCATCTACCCGATCTCCGACAGTCGATGGGTGAGCCCAATCCAGGTTGTGCCTAAGAAGGCAGGACTCACCACCATCACGACTAAAACTGGAGAGGTCATACTGACCCGTATAGCCAACTCGTGGAGAATCTGCATAGATTACAGAAGACTCAATTCCTCCATGGAGAAGGATCATTTCCCACTACCGTTTATTGATCAGATCCTCGAAAAACTAGCGGGAAATAGATTCTTCTTCTTTCTTGACGGGTACTCCGGTTATAACCAAGTGGCGATCCATCCAGAGGACCAAGAGAAGACCACATTCACCTGCCCCTTCGGGACATACGCGTTCCGAAGGATGCCTTTCGGTCTCTGCAATGCACCCGCGACTTTTCAGCGCTGCATGCTTGCCATATTCTCTGATATGGTTGGTGCTTATCTAGAAGTCTTCATGGATGACTTCTCAATATTTGGGGCAACATTTGATGATTGCCTCCAGCACTTGGTTCAAATACTCAGGCGTTGCATTGACGTGAATTTGGTTCTTTCCTGGGAAAATAGCCACTTCATGGTGCCTAAGGGGATCATCCTGGGACATCTAATTTCTAAGAGAGGCATCCAAGTTGATCGAGCCAAGGTTAACTTGATTTCCAAGCTCCCTATGCCTAACTCGATCAGGGACATTCGATCTTTTCTGGGGCACGTCGATTTTTACCGTCGATTCATCCCTGATTTTTTGAAAATCGTGAGCCCCCTGACCACTCTTCTCTCCAAGGATGTACCTTTTGAAATCTCCAAGGAATGCACTCAAGCATATGAGATCCTTCATGACTGAGTTACTCAAGTCCCGATCCTACAGTCCCCTGATTGGTCTCCACCCTTTGAGACCATGTGCGATGCATCTGACTTCACTGTAGGAGCAGTTTTAGGGTAGAAAATTGACGGGAAACCCGTGGTCATCTACTACGCTGGCAAGACACCTGACGAGACACAGCGTAACTACATGGTTACAGAGAAAGAGCTGCTAGCCATAGTATTTGCCTTGAAAAAGTTCAGATCATATCTCCTGGGTTCCCGTGTTATTATTTACTTGGATCACACAACTGTGAGGCATCTCCTTGTGAAGAAGGATGCGAAACCTTGATTAATTCGATGGATCTTGCTGTTGCAAGAATTTGACCTCGAGATTCATGACAAAGCGGGAAGACAGAACGTGGTAGCTAACCACTTGTCCCGCCTTCCTTCTAAGATCATAGACCCTTTCGGACCCATCACGGAGCATTTTCCTGATGAGCACCTCCTTACTATTGGTACAGGGCTCCCATGGCTAACTGACATAGTAAACTACTTGGCATCACATCAGATCCCGTCTAATTGGCCGAAGGCCAAGAAAGACAAATTGCGCTCCGATGCCAGGTATTACATTTGAGAAGACCCATATCTATTCCGCATTGCTGCTGACCAAATCATCCGGCGATGTGTCACAGAAGTTGAAATCAAGGACATACTCTTTTTCTGCCATGAACAGGCATGCGGTGGCCATTTTTCTGGGCACAAAACCACATCAAAAGTTCTCCAGTGTGGCTTTTACTGGCCAACAATCTTCAAGGATGCATACAATCACTATAAGGCATGCAACTGTTGCCAGACTTTGGGCAACATGAGCCATCTTGACATAATGCCTTTACAGTCGATTCTCGTATGCAAGATTTTTGACATTTGGGGGATTGATTTTATGGGCCCCTTCCCTATCTTGGACGACTTCCAGTACATTTTACTCACTGTTGACTATGTGTCCAAATGGATCGAAACCATTCCGACCTGAACCAATGATCACAAAGTTGTTATCAAATTCATTCATCAAAACATCTTTTCACGGTTCGGGATTCCTCGAGTGATCATTTCTGATGGAAGGACCCATTTCACAAAAGCTCAGTTCAGGTCAATGATGACCAAATACGGGGTGTTGCACCGAATCTCTACTCCCTACCACCCCCAAACTAATAGTTTAGTTGAGCTATCAAATTGGGAGATCAAGAAAATCCTTCAGGTTACTATTCGACCTGACAAGAAGGATTGGTCATCCCAGCTTTCAGAAGCTTTGTGGGCTTATAGGACCACCCACAAGACCCAATTAGGCATGTCTCCTTTCAAACTGGTGTATGGGAAGTGTGTCACCTCCCCGTTGAATTGGAACATAAAGCCTTTTGGGCGGTATGGAACTACAATTTAGATCTTTCTAAGGATGGAACCCACAGAAAGTTTCAGATAAGCGAGATTGATGAATTACACCTCGATGCGTATGAAAACTCGCGAATCTACAAAGAGCGGGTAAAAGCCTTTCATGACAAACACATATCTAGAAAAATATTTCATCCAGGTCAAAAGGTCCTACTCTTTGATGCTCGACTAAAATTATTCCCAGGAAAGCTGCGATCCAAGTGGATCGGACCATATCTAGTCCGACAGATCTTTGGAAATGGAGCCGTTGAGATCAGTCCACTCAGCCACGATTCTAAACCCTCTGTCGTGAATGGTCAGAGACTCAAACCATTCATTAACATGACCAATACAGATTTGGCTGTCATCCTTTATCCTCCATTCTCCCTGAGCTCATTGCGCCCAGCCGATGGCGTAAAACTCAATGCTTAACGAGGGGCAACCCGTCATTCTTTCAAAAGACCCGAAACCTTTCCTGACATTTCTTTGCTAAATTCATTTTGCACTTTTAGGGTTCATCCACTAGGACAGCCGACTCCACCTCAGGTACCCATATCTGAGTATAGAAATCATTCGCAATAGTCACCTCGACCAGTTTACTCACCCAATACCTGTCCAAATTAATGACCCAAGCTGAATACGAACCCACTTAATTTACAAAGAGGACATTGCAAATCTTAGGCATGGGGGGGAATGAAAGTGCAAAATACATGAAAATTCATATCAAGAAAAGGTTTCAACAAAAAAATCACATATCATCCACCATTTCAAAAAAAAAAAAAATTGAGAAGAGGAGAGCAAATTTTTGGGCTTTACATAATCAAAAGGAGGAGGAAAAAGAGCAAAATGCTAAAAAGGAGCACAAAATGAAAAAAAAAAAAGAGATAGTCATTAGTAAGAGATAAAGGGATTAACCGAAGTTCTAGACCACATTAAGTAAAGAAAAGTGCTAAAGTGACACAAAGAGATTACTAGGAACGCTGACCTTAGGCCTTTTTAGCCAGACTCTTAGTACCCGTTAAGATTTGGATATTCCTCAAGAGGTTGAGGAAAATGCAAAGCTTAAGTATTAGGTCTAAGGCTTAGGGAGTATTCAGCCTCGTTAACTGACCTTCGATTTGTGAGACTCGGTAACCTAAGCACCCCAATTCACACACAGTCTGGTTCAGTGCGCATAACTATCAAAATCATGCAAAAGCATTTTAATATTCTGAAAATGTTGCCTAGATTAGGAGCGGCCGATCAACATAAGTTGATTTGGACGAGTTCCCAATGCGGAGAGGTGGGAAATTCCCCTCGAAGATGCGTAACAACATATCGTCTCCTTGGTGCTTGTCTCTTAAAATATTTACATATCCTACCAGGGGCATGTAACACTCTGCTGGTTTAGATACCATGGATGGCATAACGAAATGTTAGTCGCCAGGGTCTGGATTCGGCCACGGAACGCCATGGGCAGGATTATCTCGAAAACCAAGGTTCTGGGGATTACCATGGGCGGTGATATCTCGAAGCATCGATTGCCAGGAACCTTTGAGTATTGATGATGGGGACGAGGAATCCGATACAGACCGTGTTGAGAATCCAATCCTAAGCTACAATTAAAAAGAAAAGAGAGAAAACACTTCAAACAAATAAATTCTCTGTCTCTCTCTTACAAAAGGCACTGCAAACTGAACCAAGGCTAAAAATGTCTCAAGCACGGGTGCTTTAGCCACGGAATCCAATAAACCTTAGGGTAGTTCTTGTGGGCCTTAAAAACCTTCGCTGAGGATTGAGGCTAAAGTTGGACAGGTCTGGATCTTGGTTAGTACTAGAGTACCTTTAGGCACTTATCATAATTAGTGAAAGGAATTCATGGTCTAGAACAGAAGTTAAAACGTTAAAATTTTGCTAAGAGACTAGCAAAAACTAGGCATGGGGGTATGATGAGAACCTCGTCATAAACCCTAACTAACACATTTTGACCTAATAAAGTGAACAAAAGCTCGTACATAACCAAGAGAAAGGATTAATTCAAGGGATCATTAATCTGGGAAGACAACATAAAATAAAGGGTAAAACTATAATTTTACCATTGCAGTGCATCAATGGGATTTCTAAGGGTCTAGACATAGGTCAATTGGACTTAAAAAGAGAAAAAGTGGGATGATTCAGTGAGAAAAGGGCTATGGTGAAATTTAGGAATTAAATGACATTCTGTAACCCAAAAATAAATCCACTTAAATTCACAAGATCTCAGGCAAGATAAAAATCAATTAAACCCTCTAAAATTCATGGAAAAATATCCCCTAGGGTTTAGAACCTTCAATTTGGCCTTTGGAACTTGTTTCCATGCCTAATATTTGACCTAATTTAGGTTTTTATGCAAAATATCCAGTCAAACGAGGTCAAACCTAAAATCCAACCTTACCATTGGATTCCTTAGGTCCAAATTAGGTTTATACCAAAATTTGGACCTAAGAGAAGGTCATCTTGACCTACTTTGCAATTTAGTCAACCCAATTACATTCTAGCCCTTAACTTTTGAAAACCCTTGCAAATCCCCCCTCAACCTTCTCGTCACTTTCTTCATTTTGGTCCCTCCGCCATTACAGAAGGGACCGTACCTCCAGCGACCTTGCGGAGGTATGCGCGGAGGTTTTCTCCTCGAGTTCATGGGGAGTTGCTCCCAGATTTGAAAGGGGAGCTCCCTGCGAAGCCCCCTACCGCATGGCTAGCTCCCCATGCCCTGAAACGCCCCATACCTCTCATCCGAACACTCGAGAGGTATGGGTCTCCTCCGACCATACCTCCGGCGTGGTATGCCCGCCACCTCCTTGCGAATCCCGCTCTGCCCGCGCCTATTTAAGGAAGCCCAGATCCTTCCGCTTCCTTCAAGCTTGATTTGGCCAGAGAAAGCCCCCCAAATTCATCCCCTCCTCACTCCGGCCAACTGACCGCAGCTTCCGGCGACTCTCCCTCCCTCTTCTCGTCGCTCTGCCACCGTACCAGTGGAAGAGCCATCTCTACCGTGCTCCTTCGCGCCGCGCCGTACCAACGTGTGCTCTCCACCTC
Source organism: Thalassia testudinum (assembly GCA_037157565.1). NCBI lineage: Eukaryota > Viridiplantae > Streptophyta > Magnoliopsida > Alismatales > Hydrocharitaceae > Thalassia > Thalassia testudinum. The sequence continues at coordinate 51,614,895 of JAZHRO010000025.1, read as the reverse complement.
TCTTCCTCGTCGCCGCTTCTTCACCACAGGGTCTTCGTCTCCACCGACGGCAGACACCCGCCACTCGCCCTCCGCCTCCCATTTCGCTCTAAACACCCTAGATAAGTACCTCTTCCTCCCCTCTTTATTTCTCCCTTATCAATTTTTATTTTCGACCCCTCGACAGTCACCAATCACCTCCGTCTCCTTCACCTACGGTAGACCACCGGCGAGGCGCAACCATCACTCCACCACTCCACACCCCTCGCCAACCACCTCGACAGCATCACCATCACTCACTGATCATCCTCCGCACCTTCACCAACCGCCACACACACTGCACACCTCCACCGACCTAACCCACCTTCACGGCCACAGTACAACCTAGGCATGCACGCTTAGGCTGCCCCGCGGCCAGCCAACCCCCGCCTCACCTTCGCCGTGATACAGCGAAGGTTTTCCTATGGTTTGACAGGGCCGCGAGGCCATGTTCATGCATTTCAGGTTTCATCGCCCCTCCGCCATTGACGAGGAAGCTTGAAGCAAGCTTGCTGCAGCTCCAAGCCTTACTGTTTCAAGCTTACACCCCCAGGTCATGCGGAAGCCCTTCACGCACAACCCCAGCCAAGCAATTTCCACAGAAGCCCCTTGCATCAGCTGTAATCAAGCGTGACATCTGCTGCGGGTGCGCGCGAGAAGAAGGTGGGACATTTAGTCCCACCTCGGAAGCTGACGAGCGAGAGGCGACACATAAATTGAAAAAGTGCCATAGCCTTATCGCCTCAGATCCACGGGGTGAGGTCCCACTCACCTGACCCGGTCTCGTCCGCAACCCACGCCTCCGCGAACCTGGCCTAACCCGACTACCTGCGCACTCCTCGCCCACCACCGCACGCTGGTGGGCCAGGTCTCGGGCATGCATACCCGACCCGATAACCCGAGAAGGCTCTGGGAGAGTTGTCCTGAGAGCAAAATAGAGAGAGAGATGCGGGGAGGGTAGGGGTTAGGTTTTGCCTCTATGTGCGCAGGGAAGAAAGGAGCTATGAAGGACTTAGTCGCAGAGAAAGAGAAGGACTTGGCCAAGGAAGAAGAAGGAAGAGGAAGAGCAGCTGAAAGAAGAGAGCAACTAAAGGAAGGAGGAGAAGGAAGAAAGAAGAAGGAGCTGGTGAAGAAGAAGAAGGAGGAGGCGCAGCAGCTCAAGAAGAGAAGAAGAAGCCAAAGAAGGCTGAAGAAGCACTGTAGCAGATCACCAGTTAAGGCATCTGATTCAAAGAATTAGACGTCCGAAGAGAGGAAAGACAGAGAAAGAAGAGAAGGAAGAGAGAAGAGAAGAAGAAAGAAAGAAGAGAAAATTCTATTTCTTTTTACTCTCTAGATTTTTATAAATACTACATTATTATTGAGAATTGTGATATTTGGCTTCTAAAATACCGAATTGCTCCCTGAGTTTGACCCTGGAATGTTTTTGAATTTCGAGTAATAAAAATTATTATTTGTTCATATTCTTTTTCAACTATACTACAACAAGGTTAATTTAAAACACGAAAAAGCGATACGATCAAGCACTACAGATGAAACGACGGTGGTGACAAAGATCCAAGCTTTTCACTCCCATCACTGCCGTCTTTTAAGCTTTGCAACCGTTGAGAAGCTATTAATTAATAAAAAGAAAAAATATATATGTAGGTTATTTATGTACAAAACCCATAAGAAATACTAAATCCTATTCTTATTTAAACTACGAATGTAATGCATGTATGCAAACTAATTATAACTAGCCACTTTGATTCTAATGTATGCTTACACATGAATGAAATATGTATGAAAGTATATTTGTAAACTAGTTTATTTACATATTAATACATGATATGTATATCTAACTATAAACTTAATGTCTAGGCATTTAAATAATAAATTATCCCACAAATATGGGCTCATCAGTGGGTTTGCCATGGTGGGTTGCAGGTCTAAATCATCATCAGAGAAGGAACTTTCAAATGCAGAAACCGCCATACAAGTTTCAATATTCACATTATCATCCTCAAGTTCCTCAATAAATCCACAATCCTCGAATTTGTTAATCTCCTAAAAGCTATCCAATTTCATTCTTTGATCCCCAAAGGCGATTTCAATGCTACCGCTCTCACAGTTAATGTTGGCCTTAGCAGTAGCTAGGAACAGACGCCCCAGAATGATGGGCGTGTTCCTTAAATTCTCAAGTACATCCATATCAAGGACAAGGAAATCTACAGGAAAATAGAAATCCTTAACCTTGACAATAGCATCTTCAATAACACCTCACGAATTGGTGACCGAACGGTCCGCTAACTGCAGCATTACTGAAGTCGACCAAAGTTCACCTAATCCGAACTTCTTGTAAAGAGAAGTCGGAATTAGGTTAATAAATGCACCTAGATCCAAAAGTGCTATATCAAAAGTGTAATCTCCAATGACACAGGAAATCAAAGGAGCACCTAGATCTCTCTTTTTCTAAGAAAGGTAATGTAGGACAACAGAACTAGCCTACTCAGAGAGTACCACCTTCCTCGGAGCAGATTCTCTCAACTTATGCTTCTGTGTAGATAAATCCTTGAAAAATTTCGCGTAAGCCGGTATATGTTTGATAGCATCGAGGAGCGGGATATTGATCTCAACATTCTTGAAAATATTCAGAAGCTCCTCATTACTATCAACAGACTTCTTACTTGATCTAATCAAGGCCTTAGAAAAAGGAACATGAGTTGGATCTTCGGAATTAGGTTCCTAAGCCTTGATTTCTTCTCCAAAGTTCTCCTTTCTCTCCTCAGGCTCTTTAGGATTTGGTAAATAAGAACAGTGCAGTTGTGGATCCTAAGTTTGTTTTCCACTCCTCAAAGTAACTGAAATAGAAGATGCATACGGGTTTCGGTCTTGGGGAGGGGTAGGAAAGATTAGAGGAGCTTCATTAGCCAAAAACCTTTGATTTGAGGAAGAAGAAGAAGAACCCTGCTCAACCACCTGAGCATGTGCGTGTGGGTCCCTCTGATTCTCGTACCCATGGGCTGGATTACCTAGATTCTGGATATTTCGCGGGTTGGGTACGGGTTCAGATGGTAGAGATCCGGGTTGACGAGAATTAGAAATGAACCTGTTTTGCAAGTTGTCCAACGAGGTTTTCATTTGCTGCATTAGCTGGAGAATAGATCCTTGCATTTCTACCATCTGTCGGTTCAAATCAGCCTGCCCTACGGGTTGACAGGCATTCCAAGATGGTTGATTGACCTAATTCAGGGGCAGCTAAGTGTAAACATGACCCTGACCCAGATTATAAGCATTAGAGTAATCAGCCATCTCCTCAAACAATCATGCGCGCTATCTGTGTCTTTGTTGAGGAAATTTCCTCCGCAAGAAGCGTCCACATGATTTCTAAGTTGCTCAGTCAACCCGTGGCAAAAGATCTGCACGAATTGCCATTTTGGCGCCTTGTGGTGTGGACACCTCCACAATAAGTCCTAAAATCGCTCCCAGGCAACATGAAACTACTCCTCGGCAATTGGGTGAAGGTAGTAATTGCTCGTCTCAAAGATTGGTACGTCCGACAGGGAAGAATTTCTTCAAGAACGTTGATTTGAAATCATTCCAAGTTGCAACTGGTTTTCCTATAGTCCTGTACCAATGAGCGGCTTTATCCCTAAGAGAGTGGGGGAAGAGCCTCATGATCATCTGCTCCTCATTCATATTTCATGCCTTGGTGGTCTGGACCAAAGTGGTCAAGTCCTCCAAGTGCTAAAATGGGTCTTCAGAGCCAAACCCATGGAAATGTTTGATTAGGCTTAACACTTGGCGCTTGATTTCTACGTCTCCAGTAGGAATCTGGACGCCGATACGTTCCCTGTAATTTGAAGGATCATAAAAATCCTTCAAGGGCTGAGCGCCCTGCATTTTCTGGAACCATTCTTGCATTCTCTGCATTTGTTCCAGCTACCTTTGAAATACCTCCTATGGATCCTGAGGCAAAGGAGGCCATTGATCGGCCATGGGCTCAATTTGGCCAAAATCCAATCTACGCCTCGTAGAATACTCTAGTGGCCCTTCCAATCGGGGATTTAATGACCTCCTTCCCAACATAAACTAGGAAAAGGTTGGAAGGACTAGGGATAAGAACCCTGCAGCACAACAAAACAAACCTGTCCTTAAGTAGGGTAGCCTATGGATCTACAGACTCTCAGAATCCATCGTAAGATTATAAACGATTTACTCTACTTGTGTCTGCTCAATCCAACCAGTTAGAAGGAGGGACTGGAGAGAAGGTTCTTCCTTTGGCTTATGCTTCCAGTTCCTAGTGTACCCCCAGCCACGGTTAGATGACGCTACTCCCCTAGCTAGACATTAGATTGATCAATACAAGCAGGTTAATCATAAACAATCTTAGACTGGACCCCGAAGAGCGAATCAGTCCTTAAGGCCAATGTCTACTTGATTTTATTTAGACCTGAGATTGTACTGCTTATTGAATGTGGTAGGCCCTTAAAATGGGTTGTGCCCTTAACGATCAATTGAGTATGTGTGAGTGCGTGCACAACCAGGGTTTTCAAGCAAGATTATTTATGATGAGTAGATTTTAGGGTTCAAATCTTGCTTAAATAGCTTTTAGGGTTTAGAATTAGGTTTAATCAAGTTTGAGGCAAACCAGGTTTTCAAGCACGGCTGAAGATCACTTTCCTTTTGAAATCAAAATAAAGTGGAGTGCTTGGTATTGACCTAAATTCAAAACCCTAAGGGGAAGCTACTTGGTGAGTTGATTTTAAGTTGAGTGGTGCGACCCAAACAACTAAAACAATTGGCCACATTTGCACCACTGAGTTAGGCACACAAAGAATTGAACTAGACTGATTTTTACTCTTTTATATGTTGATTTTTGTGTACTGATTCCACAGATCAGAATCCGGTTGAGTAGATAAGAATCAATTAGGTTATGTGCCTTGAATGTGGGTGTATGTTGTATGTATGTTTGATTTATCCCACAAAAGTATCTTTTTGTTGATTTTTTTTTATTATGCCAGGGTGAAATGAATGTGAGTGGAAATCCAAGCAACCAAACTAATCCTAGGATTTATGCAAACACCTAAGTTAATTGGAGTTTGAATTAATGTTGTGAAATGAAATCTATGAAGGGGGTAAAATGGGGAGCACTTACAGTTGTCTTTAACTGCACTTTACTCCGATCTACCGCTTGATGATTCCCTAATCGAGGTATCTACAAAACAATAGACAAGAGATAAAGCAAGTTAGAAAACAATAAAGTGCATGAAATGTAGAAAGAAAATCGAAAAGTGTTGCCTCCTGGTGGTCGGACCCAGTTAGGTTGTTAATATGGTGATTTTATCGTTGAAGTGTGTATAGTGGTTAACCTAAATCGGACCTAACCATCTCTTTACAAAATTTTTTTACCTGGCCTACTTGATTTTATCTTAGTCACTTTTAGGCCCAGGGTCGAACTCAGGGAAGTGGGGTTACAAGTCAAGTTTCTACGCCCTTCCTACAACGAGTCTCTTCCGTTCGTTTATTATGTTTTTGGTGTTTTTCTATTTAGATTTTTTTTCTGATAATCTTAGTCCTTGAGGCACACCCTCAAAATTATGTTCTTGGCTTTGAACCAAATCAAGGTTCCAAAACAGGTCTTGCTATTCGCAAGATGGAGTACCTACAAGTCAAAAATTATCTTTTCTCTTTTATATATATATTTTTTATCTTTTTATGGGCATGCAAGAGAGATAAAAATAAAGTAAATATAGTATAGATATATATGTATATACTATGTATGTATAAAGGGGTGGGAGTGGAGGCGGAGATGGAGTGTAGCACAGTGTCGAGTCGGTCGTCGTCTAGAAAGACGCAACCAACAGGACGAGGTGTCGCGTGGAGTGTAGGATGGATGGTGGAAGATGTGTGTGACCACGCTTTTTGTACGCATGTATCGGGGAATATCAGCAACTGGTGCAGATATTCCCGTGATACAACGTATGGTAAGTAATGTGAAAATATATATATATATATATGTATATGTGTAAATATATCTATATGTATATATGGTTATAAATATATAGGTATATATGTGTAGCTATATATGTATATATATATATATATAAGTATATGTATAGATAGATATTTGTATAGATCTATATATATATATATATATATATATATATATATATATATATATATAAGTATGTATATATAACTATATAGATGTAAATATATATATATATACTAATATATGTATATATAGATATATGTAGATAGATATGCATATATATATGTATATATGTATATATAGTTATATAGATAAATATGTATATATGTATGTATATATATATATATATGTATCTTACTTATACTTAGTTATATAGGTAATAATATATATATAGATATATGTGTGTGTATATATATATATATATGTATATATGTAAGTATATATGTATATATATATATATATATAAGTATATAGATATATATATATATATGTATGTATGTATACTAATACTTTAAGTATATAGATACTACTATATGTATAGATATAAGTATATATATATATGTATATCAATATATACAGATATAAATATATATATAAGCATATAACAGTGTATAGGTGTGTGTGTGTGTGTATGAAAGTGTGAGTGTGTGTAAGTGTCGATAAAGAGAGTGAGAGGTGCTGTGAGAGAGAGAGGGAGAGGGAGAGAGAGAGATGGCGCTGTTAAGGCATCTAGAGCTTCCAAGTGCCGTCTAGAGTCCACGCGTGCACGCGCAGGCGCATATGCGCGCAGAGAGGAGCGCGCTGGAGGGAGTGGCGCGGAGAGGACCGCAGCGCACAGCACTGCGCAGAAGGGCTGGAGCGGGCACTCGCAGGCGCACGCGGGCGCACACAGACGAGCGGGCAGGCGCTGGAGCGGGCGCGGGGATGAACGCGCCGCGGGTAGTGGCCAGTAGCGGCGCGCCGGGTGACCGGATAAGTGAGAAACTCACCGGTCACCCCACTGTAGCCACAGTGTTCCGCAGAAACGTGTGAACAGTGGCTACAGTGGCCGAGCGAGCCCCGCAACCGCCTGCTGTAGGTGTTGTGAGTGCGGACGGCTTGGCACGCGGGGAAGAGTGGCGCCGCTGCTGGCTTGCGGCGAGGTGGTTCGCGACAGAGCGTGTGGAGAGGGCTGCTGGCGTGCACGGAGGAGGGCGATGGCGACCTGCTACTTGCGCGGTGGCTTGCGGGTGTTGGCTGGGGTGCACGGTGAGGCTTGGTCGGTCGCTGCAGGGCCGCACGGTGGTCGGTTGCGGGCAGACAGGCGAGTGCAATGCGAAGAAGCATGAGGCAAGGGCGGCCTGTAGGTGTGCGTGGAAAGGGCTAGGGCAGCTGCTGCTGCTGCGTGCGGAGCTTTGAGCTTCAAAACTTGAATCTCCTGGTCCAATGGCTGAAGTGGCGTGGACGTTCAAACAGGGAAAAGAAGGCCACCACGCCCACTGGCTCTTTGATGAGCTGGGCGGTGGTGGTCTCACTGTGGTGGGTGTGCACCACAGTGATGACTCCTGCTCGCAGAGTGGCTCCTCTGAGGAGGAGGTCCTGCGTGTGGAGGGAGAGGGAGGAGATGGCCTGGAAGTGAGTTGCTGTGTGGGGTTTTTGGCATGGAGGACCAGGCTCCTTGCAAAGAAGGAGCCATGTTGCTTTTATAGAAGAAGAAAGCATGCACAACCATGCCCTGGCTGTGCATGGCTCTGCATGGGGCTCGGCAGGGAGTGGCTGTGCAGGTCATGGTGAGCAGGATATGGCGTGAGGAAGAGGAGGTTGCCATGTGTTGCAGCCACGGGAAGAAAGTCAAAAATCAAAAGAAATAAAAATGGAGATGGAAATTTTGCGAAGCAGCACTTGAAGAAAATGTGAATTGTGAGGCCATTTTATTCACTCTCCTCCCCTCTCAATTAAATGCATGCATGCATGTATTTTCACAAATGCGACTATGGAAACCTAATATGCACCGGTAATGCTAGGAAATAACACAAGACGACACAATTGCAAGTGTATTTTTGTGGTGCAATCACCTCCCCAGCAACGGTGCCAAAATGTTGATAACGGAAAACTACAAATTCGCAGTTGGATTCGAAAACCCGTTGTCGTAGTTCGAATCGCGAAGAAATCCGTTCAATAAATAAAATTTATACCGAAAATCCGTAAAGAAGTTCCAGGTCGAACACATGGAGGCTACGTCGATCTCAAAAACCACAATTATATTCTTTTGTATTCTTTTTTTGTTTAAAAGGCGAAATAATCACAATGGAATCGATATAAACAATAAGAGAGAGAGAGAACAATCACTTAGTATTTGAATAATGTTTTTACAACTAAGAAAGCGAGAAATGATTACACTAGAAAGCGAGAAACTGATACAACTAGAAAGCGAAAAATTCTACTCTAGAAAGCGATAAAAGAAGACAGAGGACGAGGCAGGAAGAAGGAGGACGAAGTCGGAAGAACGGGAATGAAGCAACACGTTGTCGTTGTCGCGAGATCCACTTCCGGAATGGGGGCGAAAACTTGGATTTAGCTCTTGAGGAGCATCGCGGGTGTGGGACAAGCTTCTCTTAAACTTTGGAGAGGAAGAGAGGAGAAGAAAGGGACGATAATTTCGTAGGGTAGGGGTCTCCTTTTATAGTTGCAAGGATTGGGGGCATTTTGGACATCTTAACTTCAAAAACATTAAAGAGGGGCCTTTAACGACAAACATAAACGTCACTAAAGGCCGGTCGTGGTAGACGTGTACGCACTTTGCACGCGCCAGCTCCTTTCCGCGCCAAAAATGTACGCCCACATTTGGGCGATATCAATCGTCCGATCTCAAGATCAGACGGCTTAAAGTCGTCCTCACAGCACCCGTTCAAATGCTCCTACTGCACGCCTGTGCATGCGATGAGGCATGCAGACGCACGTCATTGCGTGCGTACGCAATCCAGCGCATGTCCACGCACCACATCTCCGCTTCATCTACCGCACAATCGCCATCTAATGGTCAGAATCGATGCGCCCCGCTTCCCGGCTGGATTGAGGCACTCGGCAAGGCTCGAACTCGCGACCCCTGCATCGCCCACAAGGGCACGACCGCTGCGCTGAAGCCTTCACTTAGTCGCGTGGAGGGATTAGGCGCGTGCGATCGTGGCCATTGGATCATGATCCAACGGCCTAGATCGCCCGTGCCTATGCCTTCAGAAGTGCAGCTGCAAGTCCATAGGGCCGATTGGGCTGCTGAGATGGCGCCACATGGCACCATCTTGGTTGTCCATCTTCTATGTGTTGTAGATGGTGCCACGAATGTCGGATTGGATTGATTTTCGCACCATTAGGCTGCGATCATCGATCCAAACCCATCCGTGCAGTCAGATTTGTTGTCTGAAGTGTAGCTTGGCACCATCTTGGCCCTTGATCTTTAGGCTTCCTCGGTCTCTATCTGGTGCTACGGATGTCTGATCAGGGCGATCTTAGAGTTGTTGAACTCCAATTGTCACCCTGATCAGATTCGTATGGTTGGATCTTCGATCCAAGGTCTCGATAAAAAGTCGTCTTGTCCCTGACTATAAAAGGAGATAATTACTATACAATTTATACAACTTGACCTAAATGCATGATTATGCATGTTACGCAATATTTACAATGTATGATGCTATTGTGACACTAAGAACATGCATTAATAGACATTTTTGGCTATTTAGATGTATGCACATCAGCTATCCTCCTAGCCAGGAAGACTGCTTATACCCATCTAGTCGTCACACTCCATCACCTGGGGGTCATTGCGGAAAGGGGTGGCAGCTATGTCATGTAACGTGAACATGTACAAGTGCTGCATACGCTGAACACAGATAGCCAATGACCCACCCTCTAGCCGAGAAAAAACTAAACCTCGAGCCACACATCCCGCTATCCCAGTTGGCCGCTAAGCCTAACCAAAGAGTCATGGGGACACCAGAAACTCCCCAAACCAGCCCCTGAAACCAATCGGAAAGACCAAAGCTACAGCCAAACTCCGGCAAGTAGCGGGGCTAAAACCAGTTATCTCATCCTTTTAATTCCCGACATATCTGTCGTATTGATTTATAATCAATTCCAGATAACTGTATATTTTATTTTCAACAAATCAAACCATACTTAATAATCCTACATTATTTAATCCAGGATTATCAGATACTCGCATTAACCTTCAAATAATTTCCAAATTACGACAGTGGACTCATACTATTTATCCATCAATGAACCCAACGAAACCTATTTTACGGAAATCGAAGTTCGTTTTACACATGCAATAACAAGGGTATATATCATCATCAATTCTTAATCTTTCTCATAAAACAAGTTCTTTCTTATTTAAAGTGTCCATAATTTAGGGAAACAACCACGTTCCAAACTCAGCAACAAGGATGGCATACGTTAAGCAAGCAGTACAAGCAAGAAATCACACCCGACGGAACCATAGGCACCCAAAAACTAGACGGGGTTGAGAAGAGGGGTAAACTGCTCTACCTAATGTCATTGAAGGTTCTTGGTGACTCCAAATTATGTGCACAGGGCCTGGGATAGTTTCCATACCTACCTCAGGATCTGTGCATGCACTCAAGATAAGACCTAATTCAAATAGACCAACGACGGGTCAGAGACACCTAATTAAGTTTATGATTTTTCAATAAGGAGAACATAATCAAAAGTGAAAATAAACCACACCAATGCATAGTATGCATCGATACGATTCCAACAATACCTTATTTGTCAAAATCTGATGTCAGGAAGGCCTCAAACCGGACAAAATAGTGCGAGGGGGTCGTTGAACCCAAACAAACCAACTGGCCCGACCGAACCCACTGCCGACTCAACCCTCGCCACACGTCAACTGCTAGTTCACCCGTGCTAGTGCCTGTGGATTGTGCTCCCACCTGCGTCACAGCTGCTGATCGTGCCACGCGTCATGATCTTCCTGTCGCTTGCCTACGCGTGCTCACGTCCACTGCCGCCATGTGTCGCCCGCTACCCGCGCCACTACCACACGTCGCCCACGCATGCCATACCTCCACCGCTACCGCGAAAATTGCGGTGGGAAGCCTGGGTTTTGCAAATTCACAACCCGATCCCTGAAGGAAATTTTTTGATTGTTCAATAGGAAAATCCAATATTTTCCCTCTCTCTTCCTCTCTTCATTTGAGAGGCTTAAAGATTAATGATGACCCAAGGACCCAAGGGGGTCCTTTTATGGGCCTAGAGGTTGTTGCAAATAGGTTTAGGAGGGTGAAATATCCAAATTACCCCTAGGGTTGGTTCCACCTTACATTTAGGTCATTGTTGACTTTTTTTTGCCATAACTTGAGCTATATACTACAAAATCACGCAAAACAAGCGTTGTCGAAAAGCTTGTGACGTGTCGTTGTGCGTGTGTGTTAAGAAGTGTCATTATAGTCGCACTTGCAACGTCGGTTCTAAAATAAGTAAACGGAGGTGAGTCCAAGTGTTGGTCTCAGGGAGGCGTGGAAATTGAATTCTTGCTTATCATTTGTTGTCACGGAAAGTGCGGAGTTTTGTTTGCGAAAGATGCAATTTTAAAAATGAGAGAGAGATGGAGAAAGAGAGGGTTTAGGGTTAGAAAGTTTTTTGTTTGATCATGCAACTTGAACGGAAATTAAAATGACAACTGAATGGAAAATAACTTCATTAATCATGCACTTGTAGTTCATAGCTTACAACATTAAATACATGCTTCAACAAAAGTAATAGAAAGCTTTAAAAGAAAGAGAGAGAGAGAGAGTGTGTGTGTGTGTGTGTGGAGAGCGATGAGGCAGCCACGGCGGTGGAGGAGGCTCCGTTGGCGGCTCGTCGTCTCCGGCGATTACAAGAGGGCCTAAAGCTAGAAAGGAGAGGGGTGGAGTAGTTGCAAAGGGAGTGAATGCCATGAATGAGTGGTTGGAGGGGGTTTAAATAGGGTTAAGGGCTTCCTAAAAGAAGAAGGGGCTTTAGTGACGTCCAGAGCGTTGCTAAAACCACTCCCACAAGCGTCGGTGAAGCCCTCCAACCGTTGGTCAGTCGCCTGCCTCATTTCTTCTCCTCGTGCAATCCGCGGCTGCTGAATGAGAACCGTCCGATCGAAGATCGGATGGCTGAGAACCCTCCTCGGCTGAGCTGTGATCGTGCCTCGGGCACGTGTGTGTGCGAGCGTCATCGCCCGGCGTGCACGTGAGCTGCGGTTGCGCCGCGTGGCGAGATCTCGGCCGCCCGCTGCTGATCGGGTGGCCCAATTTCACCACGTGCGCCCCCTGTCTTCGATTTCGACTCCGCGCGGCTCAAACCCGCGTCGCGTGCGTGCAGGCGTGCACGCTAACCGTTGCGCCACACCCACGCTTTGTTGCGGCGACCGCGGGCGGGCCCGTGAGTCTCGGCCGTTCGATCGGAGATCGACGGCCAAAATTTGATCTCAGCTGGATGAAGGTGCAGCGCACAGTGGAGCGGGGGCTGACGTGGCGCAATATGGGTCGTTGATCTCCAGATCAACGGTCAGAACTTCTTGGGCCCATTGTAGGAGCTCTGGATGTCGGATTTGGCCGATCTTGAGTCGTTGGACTCCGTTCGTCGTTCTGAATCCATCCGTGCGGTCCGATTGCTCATCTAAGGCCTGCTTTGAAAAATGCTTACACAAATGGCCATTAATACTGATTTATAAGCAATCTTGGTACATGATGCATGCAATGCTCCCATTCTACTTATGTTATGCCTTTTATTCTTAAGATGGGCATATTCAACATAATTATCACCCCCTTGTGTAGTGTTATCATACCCCTATGCTTACTCCTTGCTAATCCCTAGCAAGGTTTATTCTAGCCTTTATTTCCTTTTAGAATTTAAGTAATTGTTTAGACACTTCGTTACTTGTCAATAAGAGGAAATATACGAAGATCTTAATCTACAAAGACTAAGCAGCGCCCGAGTGTCTGCCAAAATACGAATCGTCTGAATCCTTGCTTTAATGTATATAACTATACATATGTATATGTATATATATATATATATTTTAGAATTTTTTCAAAATTCAGTGTGGGTTGGTAACTTATTACGGCTACCCAACCCACCCAAAACTCGGTCAAAACCCTAAGTGCTAAGCATCTTGGTGTGAATGTTATGATAGACTCACTTAATGGTAATTGAGACAGACATCGAGTTTCTACGCCTCTAGGTGACCGGAAAAGGAATAAATTTGCCTGAAGGTGTATTTGTTCTATTGGTAGCTTTCTTACTACGTTTGTTTTAATTTGGGGTCAACCCAAGGATTTTTCCAGTGTATATCTCCCTGGCTTGTACTACTTCCCCGCTTCTTCCTTAGGTGTTTTGGTCTTTTTTTTTGTGCAAATATTGAGCTGGGCTCTGGACAACCGACCAATGGGCTGTTACCCATGATCACTTACTAGCCATACTTGTGCGGTGAAGTGTGGTTTATTTTCTTTTCTTCTTCTTCCTTTTTTTTTTTCGTAGGTGGCTTTCCTGATCTCAAATGTACCTAGAGGCAATGAAGAAGAAATGGCCTGTGGCTGGGTTCTGGACAACCTGCCAATGGGCTGTTACCCACGACAACTTACCAGCCATACCACCTTAGAGAGTTCATTAGCTACCCAATTTCTGTCAAAATCTCCGAGAAGTGAGTCTGTGCAAAAATGTGTGCAGATGCTTAGACTACAAGTTTTTCTGAGTTAGAGGGTGAGTTGATAAGTCGTATACTTATTACCTTATTTAGTAGGTGGATTAGAATAGCTTAAGGTTGCAAGGATTCGCCGCTAAATCCATATTTTAACGGACACTAGGGATGATTAAGCCTGAAGGCCTGAAAAGTCTAAGTGTTTAAGTTCTTTTTATATTATTTCCCACTATTGACAAGTTTCTAATGCCTAAGTTTTCTTCCTAAATTCAATTTTTTTTTTTTAATTTATTTATTCATTCAGACTGATTAATTGAGCTCAGGATCATGCAATTTACCACCCCCCGATGCTTAAGTTGGACAATGTCCTCATTGGCAAGTACATGGATGTAAAAAGGGTTCAAAAAGATAGTACCTGAGTGACGTAAACTACCAGATCAGTTTGAATCCTCTAGGTTGCCTCCCAGGAAGTGCTGAGTTTAATGCCTCCAGCTGGGCGATGCTCGGTGTCAACCCTCAACGAGGGTGATACTTTCCTTGGGGGGTACCTGGGCCAGGAAATGCTTCAATCTTTGACCATTAACTGTAAAAGTGTGCCCAGTGTTTAGATCAGCGATTTAAACCGCCCCATTAGAATAGGGCTTAACCACTCGAAATGGTCCTGTCCATTTGGACCTAAGTTTCCCTGGGAAGAGTTTTAGGCATGCATCAAACAGCCAAACTTGCTGGTTAGGCTCAAAGGTTTCTCTATGAATGAGTCGGTCGTGGACGGCTTTCATTTTCTCCTTATACAGTCGACTATTGTCAAAGGTGTCCCGACGAATTTCTTCGAGTTCAGATAATTGGAGCATCCTCTGCGCACCGGCTAATTGGGGATCCATGTTACATTGCTTGACAGCCCAGTAAGCCCGGTGTTCCAATTCGACAGGAAGATAGCAGGCTTTGCCAAAGACCAGGCGATAAGGCGACATGCCTATCGGGGTCTTGAAAGAGGTCCTGTATGTCCACAGGGCATCATCAAGTCATGTGGACCAGTCTTTCCTATCAGATCTCACAGTCTTCTGTAAAATGTTCTTGATTTGTCTATTTGAGACCTCAGTCTGCCCATTTGTTTGTGGATGATACGGGGTGGCAATGCGGTGGATTACCCCGTATTTTCTAAGTAGGGCATGGAATTGGGAATGGATAAAATGGCTTCCACCATCACTGATATGGCCTTGGGTATTCCAAATCGGGAAAAGATGTTCTTCTTAACAAAGTCCATGACAGTCCTGTGATCGCATCGTCGGGTGGCGACGGCTTCAATCCATTTGGAAACATAGTCTACCGAGACCAGGATGTACTGAAAGCCGTTGGATGGTGGAAAGGGGCCCATAAAATCGATACCCCAAACGTCGAAGATTTCGACAATCAAAATGGGCTGAAGGGGCATCATATCTTTCTTGGTCATGTGGTCCCCAGCGTTTGGCAGCGTGAGCAAGTCTTGGGAAAGATGTGTGCAACCTTAAATAGGGACTGCCAGTAAAATCCAGACTGCAAAACTTTTGCAGCTGTTTTCTTTCCAGAGAAGTGGCCGCCACAAGCTTGGTCATGACAAAAGGAAAGCACACTCTGAACTTCATCTTCGAGGATACACCTCCTGATGATCTGATCAACACAGAGGCAAAACAGCATGGGATCATCCCAGAAATAGTGCTTGGCCTCAGCCAAGAACCTGTCCCGTTGCTGTCAGGACCAGTTGTGCAGGGTTTGTCCTACAACCAGGTAATTGACGTAGTCAGCATACCATGGCATTTTCTTGTCTTGCACGGCTAGGATGTGTTCATCAGGGAAGGCGTCAGATAGAGGTAGGGAGGGTCCGATGTGGTCGGGATGAAGTATCGACAAGTGGTCAGCCACCACATTCTTCGATCCGGCCTTGTCTTGGATTTCTAGGTCAAATTCCTGCAAAAGCAGGATCCATCTGATGAGCCTGGGTTTTACGTCCTTTTTGGCCAATAGGTGCCGGATGGCTGAATGGTCAGTGTAAATAGTCACGTGGGATCCCAGCAAGTATGATCGAAATTTTTCAAGTCCAAAGACTACAGCGAGCAACTCTTTCTTTGTGACAGTATAATTACGTTGGGCCTCGTCCAACGTTTTGCTCGCGTAGTAGATCACCACGGGCTTCTCATCTTGCCTTTGTCCCAGGACAGCGCCTATGGCAAAATCTGATGCATCACACATAATCTCAAAGTCCTGGGACCAGTCTGGGGGTTGAAGTACAGGTGCAGTGGAGACTAAGTCCCAGAGGGTGTGATGCGCCCGGATGCAATCAGGAGACATGTGGAATATGGCGTCGTTGGCTAGAAGGTCGGTCAAGGGTTTGGAAAGCTTGGAGAAGTCTTTAATGAACCTTCAGTAGAAGCCAACATGTCCTAGGAAGGAGCGAATCTGCCGGACAGAACTAGGTGGAGGAAGTTTGGAAATTAAATCAACCTTAGCTTGATCTACCTCGATGCCCCTATGCGAAACGATGTGACCAAGGAAAATTCCTTCTTGAACCATAAAATGGCTCTTTTCCCAACTTAACACCAAGTTAACCTCGATACATCGTTTCAGGATTTTCTCCAAGTTGCTCAGACAATGGTCGAATGAATTCCCGAATACAGAGAAATCATCCATAAAGACCTCCAAGTATTCACCCACCATTTCTGAAAAAATGGCTAGCATGCAACGCTGGAAGGTCGCAGGTGCATTGCATAACCCAAACGGCATTCGACGGAATGCAAACATACCATACGGGCAAGTGAATGTGGTCTTTTCCTGATCTTCTGGAGCAATTGCGACTTGGTTATATCCTGAATATCCATCCAGGAAGCAAAAATACTTCTGCCCTGCCAATCTTTCAAGGATTTGGTCAATGAATGGCAAGGGGAAGTGGTCCATCTTAGTGGCTTCATTAAGCTTCCTATAATCAATACATACCCACCATGCGGTGGTGGTGCAGGTGGGGATGGATTAGCCATGATCATTGGTGACAACGGTGAGCCCAGCTTTCTTTGGAACCACTTAAGTGGGGCTCACCCAGGGGCTATCGGAGATAGGGTAGATGATGTCGGTGTCAAGCCACTTGATAATTTCTTTTTTAACGACCTCCCGCATGTTTGGATTTAAACGTCTCTGCATCTGGCGGGAAGGTCGGGCCCCGTCTTCCAAGTAAATCTTGTGGGTGCAATAGGTGCGGCTAATTCCTCTTAAATCCGAAATGGTCCAACCGATGGTGGCCTGATGTTCTAAAAGGGTCGCAGTCAACCTGAGTTCCTGATCCTTGGTTAGATGAGAATTCATAATCACTAGGAAGGTCTGGTCAGGTCCCAAGAAGACGTACTTGAGATTCTCGGGCAATGGTTTAAGTTCAAGTGCGGGTGGGACCACAGTCGATGGGAAGGGAAAGGGCAGGAGTTGATCAACATCGATCTCTTCAAAAGGTGTCGTGTGATGGTACTCAGCCTTACAGAGGTCCATGGGTAATGATGGTGACGGGTCAGAACAGTCACTACGGGTTTGGTGGTCTGAGAAGAACTGAGGGTGAGGCATTCCTCGATTAAAGTTTCCACGGGATCATGTTCCTCAATGTAATCGTAATCAAAAGACTTTGTCGCCTGGAAGATATCTAATTGCATTTTCCTGTCCCCAAAGGCGATTTCCATACATCCCGTGTCGTAATCAATGTTTGCTTTAGCCGTAGCTAAGAAAGGCCTGCCTAAGATTATGGGTGTGTTCTGTAATTTTTCAGGGACTTCCATGTCAAGCACTAAAAAGTCGACCAGGAAATAGAAGTCCTTGACTCATACAATCACGTCCTCGACAACCCCCTTCGGGGTTTTCACTGATCTATCAGCCAGCTGGATGGTAACAAGGGTTGGTGTCAGCTCTCCAAAACCAAATTGGTGGTACAAGGTGGTTGGAATCAGATTGATAAAAGCACCTAGGTCCAGGAGCGCTCTATCAAACGTCATGTCCCCGATATTGTAGGAAATCAGGGGCGCTGCTGGGTTAGTTCGCTTGAGTGGAAGGTTACTTGATATCACAGAACTTGCTTGCTCAGAGAGTACAACCTTCCTAGGTGCTTGAGGTCACGGCTTACGCTTGAGTGTGCAGGCATCCTTTAAAAACTTGGCGTAAGCAGGGATGTGTTTGACAGCTTCTAAGAGCGGAATATTAATCTGTACTTGCTTAAAAATTTTCAACATCTCCTCAGTTTCCACAATATTCTTCTTTTTCTTGATTGTTTCCAAGGCCTCAGGGTAGGGTGTCCGAATGTGGATTGGTTCCATGCCTGGGTCCTTGGTTGGTGCCTCTTCTGAGTTGGGTATTTCAGCAAGTGAAGTCTCGGGGAGAGTTGGAAATTTGGGGTCCTCGGTTTTGGTGCCGCTTCTCAAGGTCACCGCATTCGCAGAGGCATTGGGGCCATGGGTTGATCCTTGAGAAGACGAGGACGAAGAAGCGCCAAACCCAGGAGGTGTTTGCGGGGCTGGCCGGACCATGTGAGCCTGCCCGGGGTTGCTTTGGAACCCGTGCGAATTGGGGCCTCTGTTAATTATGTTTC
The DNA here is from genome assembly GCA_037157565.1 of Thalassia testudinum. Taxonomy (NCBI): domain Eukaryota; kingdom Viridiplantae; phylum Streptophyta; class Magnoliopsida; order Alismatales; family Hydrocharitaceae; genus Thalassia; species Thalassia testudinum. The sequence continues at coordinate 51,596,643 of JAZHRO010000025.1, read as the reverse complement.
GTGGGTTCAATTGTGGTTGGGAAGGTAGGGATCCTTGTTGTTTACAGTCCAAGAGTTGGCTTAACTGTCCCCTTACCAAGGCCATTTCTTCCTGATGTTTCTGGTTCATGTCAGCCATCATCTTTATTAGGGTATCCATTTGGTTTTGTGGGGAAGGGGCCGCCCTATTTTGATTATATTGGGGTCTAACTGGTGGTCCTTGTTGATAGGGGGCAAGTGTGGCTGCTGGTTTGGCCTAGGCTAGTTTTGGAATTGCGGTGGTTTCTGGTTTGTCCAACCAAAGTTGGGGTGGTTACGCTAGCCAGTGTTGTAAGTGTCGGAGAAAGGGTCAGGTTTCGCATAACCTTGGACAGCTTGCATATCTTTTGGGATAGCCGATGTTGATGAAGAGGGAAGGGAGTAATCAAGGGTCGAGGGAACAAAGGTCCCTCCCTGGAACGTGGTCAGGGGTTGTTCCAGGTTCAGTTGGGTCAAGGGCTGGACCAGGTCAACATTATGTGCTCCCTTTGCTAGGGAGAAAGTCTGCAAGGGGTTCCTGGTTTGGTTCAGTAGCTCATCAATCTTTTTGTCCACCAATTCCACTTGATCCAACTTTTTGGCAATGATGTCCATGTCAACCATTCCAGAATTTGCTTGCACCTCATAAATCCCACCACAGGATTGACTGGACCTGTTAAACTAGTTCATGGAGGCATTGTTGAGTGAATTCTCGCTCATAGTCTCAAAGAGCTCAAACGCGCTCTCCTCATCTTTGTTCAGGATGTTTCCCCCGCATGAGGCATCGACGAAGTTCCGTAGGTTGCTGTCCAGACCGTGGTAGAAGATCTGGGCCAATTGCCACCTTGGAACATCGTGGTATGGGCATTTCCTCAAAAGTTCATTAAATCTTTCCCACGCCTCATGAAATTGTTCCCCACCCTAGAGTGTAAAGGTAGTGATAGCTCTTCTGAGGGCATTGGTCTTTCCTATGGGGAAGAATTTATTTAAAAATGCATGCCTCAGTTCTTCCCAGGTGGTGATGGGTCTACCTAGGGTTCTAAGCCAATGAGAAGCCTTGTCTCTTAATGAGAAGGGGAACATCTTGATTAGAACAATGTCAAGGCTAATGTTCCTAGGTTTCACAGTTCGTGCTATGCGGTCGAGATCCTCTAGGTGCTGAAAGGGGTCCTCATTTGAGCTTCCATGAAAGTGGCTCCGGATCAGACTTAAGACATTCGATTTTAACTCAAAATCATCTCCCCCCTTGGGGATCCTAAGGTGTGGCTCGACTCTAATAGCAGAAGGATTATAGAAATCGCGGAGGGGCCTCGGCTGATCCTGAAATGGCGGTAAATCAAGTGGTGGTTGTCTTGGTATGTCTTGGAAAGGCGGTGGTGGTTGTTCTTGTGGGTTCTGTAACCGTTGTATGGCTTGCATGATGGTGTGGATTTGTTGTTGCTGAAGCCGGTGGTTAGCATTGATTTGAGCTTGGATGATGGCCATAGCGTCTGGTGGGGGTTGATCCTCAGCTTCATCTATCCTAGGTTCAACCATGTTTCCAACAGAATTACGTCGCCTAAATTCCTGCCCTAAACACACAACTCGGGATGCAGAGAGCGTCTCCCATGCATACACTAGAGAAGAACAGGAGGGGATGCGGAGGGCGACAGATGCAAGAAATGTGTTTCAATCAAGCACACAAGCCTAGTCCTTATGGTTTATTCCTTAGGAGACCTAGAAACCTCACAAATGGTGATTAAGTCTGTAAGCACTGGACTCCCCTTCCCAAGGCTAATTTGGCCAGGTTGATTACGAGGGGATTGCAGGGAAGGTTCTTCCTTTGGCTTGCGCCTCCGGTTCCATAGACCCCACAACCGAGGTCGTTTGACACTGCTCCGCAGCCTAGTCACCAGATTCTACCAAGGGAATGAAAGACAAGTGTCTAGCGAAAAAAACCTCGCCTTTTGAGACTTAACTCAGTCCTGCCTAGAGCTCGTCTACTCATTTTTAAAGGGCTAGGATAGTGCTTGTGCTTAGGGTTATGTGATGAGGCGTTGATTGGGGTGGTGCCTCTTAATTTTCCACTTTCAAGGTGTGTGCTTCTAGCAAAACATGGTTTTCAATCAAGGATTTGTTAAGATGTAGTGTCTTTTAGTGCTTCATCCTTACTTTAGTACTTTTAGGGTTGATGTGTGTTAATGTTTTCAAACAAGTTTCAGTAGGCACGTCAAGTTCTGCACACAACTTGGTGAAAGTAGATTTCCTTTTTATTCTGTAGAGGCTCTAAAACCCTAGTGTACTCATCCTAATGATCATGCAGCTTCTATTAGATGAGTCAGTTTTAGGGTTGAGTGGTGCAGCCCAGGTCAACTCATAGTGGCTTCGCAAACACCACTCAAGAAAAAGAAAAGAACACTCCAAGAATTTATTCAGAATGTTAGAGTGTACATTTTTTGTGGGGTGATGTGTTAAGGATGTGGGTCAAGCAATCATATACCACGCCAATTTTTTCAGTTTTTACAATTTTTTTAGTTTTTTCACGCAAGCAAACAATGATAGAAAGATCACACACTATCGGTCCTCGTAGCGCCTACTCCCTTGCTACCGTCGTGGGATGCGTCGCTTCGCCGTCCATGCACCGAATTCCTGCAACCATCAAGTAAAAAGGAAAATAGGGCATTAGACGATGTGAGAATGAATGTGGAATGGAGGTGATAAAACAAATCCGTTGCCTCCCCGGCAACGGCGCCAAAAACTGCCATGTCGTTGTGCGTGTGTGTTAAGAAGTGTCGTTATAGTCGCACTTGCAACGTCGGTTTTAAAATAAGTAAATGGAGGTGAGTCCGAGTGTCGGTCTTAGGGAGGCGTGGAAATTGGATTTTTGCTTATCACTTGTTGTCACGGAAAGTGCGGAGTTTTGCTTGCGAAAGATGCGATTTTAAAAAGCGAGAGAGGGATAGAAAGAGGGTTTAGGGTTAGAAAGTTCTTTGTTTGATCATGCAACTTGAACGGAAATTAAAATGACAACTAAATGGAAAATAACTTCATTAATCATGCACTTGTAGTTCATAGCTTACAACATTAAATACATGCTTCAACAAAAGTAATAGAAAGCTTTAAAAGAAAGAGAGAGAGAGTGTGTGTGTGTGTGGAGAGGGACGAGGCAGCCACGGCGATAGAGGAGGCTCCGTCGGCGGCTCGTCATCTCCGACGATTACAAGAGGGCCTAAAGCTAGCTAAGAGAGGGGTGGAGCAGTTGCAAAGGGAGTGAATACCTTGAATGAGTGGTTGGAGGGGGTTTAAATAGGGTTAAGGGCTTCCTAAAAGAAGGGGCTTTAGCGACGTCCAGAGCGTCGCTAAAGCCACTCCAAAAAGCGTCGGTGAAGCCCTCCAGCAGTTGGTCAGCCGCTCGCCTCGTTTCTTCTCCTCGTGCAATCTGCAGCTGCTGAACGAGAGCCGTCCGATCTCCTCGGCTGCACTGGGATCGCGCATCGGGCGCTCGTGTGCGTGGGCGTCATCACCTGGCGTGCACGCACGCGTGGGCGCCCGTGAGCTGCGGTTGCGCTGCGTGGCAAGATCTCGGCCGCCCGCTACTGATTGGGCGGCCTAATTTCACCGCGCGCGTCCTCCGTCTTCAATTTCGACTCTGCGCGGCTCGAACCCACGTCGCGTGCGTGCGGGAGTGCGCGCTAACCGTTGCGCCACGCCCGCGCTTTGTCGCAGCGATCTCGGGCGCGCAAGTCTCGGCCGTTCGATCAGAGATCGAAGGCCAAGATTTGATCTCGACTGGATGAAGGCGCGGCGCGCGGTGGAGCGGGGGCCAACATGGCGCAATATGGGCCGTTGATCTCCAGATCAACGGTCAGAACTTCTTAGGCCCATTGTAGGAGCTCCGGATGTCGGATTTGGCCGATCTTGAGTCCGTCGGACTCCGTTCATCCTTTTGAATCCATCCGTGCGGTCCAATTGCTCATCTGAGGCCTGCTTTGACAAATGCTTACACAAATGGCCATTAATACAATTTTATAAGCAATCTTGGTACATGATGCATGCAATGCTCCCATTCTACTTATGTTATGCCTTTTATTCTTAAGATGGGCCATATTCAACATAATTATCACCCCCTTGTGTAGTGTTATCAGCTTGCGATAAGAGAAATCCAATGGTACAATGCACGATACCCTTTTGATAACATTTAACTAGGGGTTGACTCGAAATACGTGTTTCTTGGCAATTTAAGGAGGTGCTCTCACTAGCACCAAACCACAATCGGGTTTCTGGGTTCAAATTGACCTAGATCACCTTGAAATGACTCAAAACCTGGATTTTGGGACATTACATGAAATTTCCCAATATGTGCATATGCCTACATTGCACCCCTTATGCATACCTCGTAGCGTTGCTCCACGTGCCATCACTCTATGTTGTATTGCTAACGTTAGCATGTGGAGCTTGTTCTCTCTCTTCTTCTTTACTTTTTCTTTTTCCTCTTCTCTTTCTTTCCCTCGAAAACCAAGGCACCCAATGGAATGATGGAAGCATCAAATTATAGGATCCTTTTATAACTTTCGAATTTTGGTTTAGGAAAACCCAAGTTGGACTAAAACATCCACGATTTCGGCTCAATGCCATTCGTGTCCTCAATGTGTGTGATTTTGCATAACTTGAGTTACAAACATTGAAGTTTCATGTAACAAGACCTATTCTAAAGTTAGCAATGGGATGAATCCAACAGTATTATATATAATATACTTCGAGATGAATCCAATGGTTTCATATATAGTATACTATGTACATTCTTTACTAAGGGTTGTCCAAGTATTAACCAAAACATGAGTTTCCTCATTCTACGAGGTATTTTGACTTAATACCTGAATAGGTACTAACGGGCTCATTTTGATGTGCTTACTCTAAAAAGGCTCAAGAGTTCGAATTCTAGAGGTTGCGTGAGCCAATATGGTGCTCGACATATTATGGAGAGGTATGCCTTTTCAGGTGAGTCAATGTTGTGTAAGGAGGGAGTGATAGTTTCCTTTAAGAGGAAAGTCTTCCTCATATTCTTTCTTTCCTTTGCTTTCTATTTCACACAAATGAAATCTCCTTTTTAGCTCCTAGCATCCATTTATGCAAATCTCATATTTGCCATGTGGAATATGTAGGCAAGAAAAAGGAAGTCAATTATAACTCCTCTCTCACGGGAGAGGTATTTAAGTCTTCTTAACTTGATAGGAGATTTATTTAACTTAATGTTGAAGATGTTCTCATAATATTTGGCGTAAGGGGGAAAGGCCAGGTAGTGATTTAGGGGTCATATTGGAATATTTTCTTTATCCTCTTTACAAACTTTTGGTGATGAATGCCCCAACTTGGATGGTTCTTAAGCTAAGTTCTGCATTAGGATTAGTTTATGTTGATTCTTTACTTTTATTTTCACTTTATTAAATTCTATATGAGATTTAAGACAGGGTAGTATTATATATACTCTATTATATACCTCATAATATACCCCAATCCTAAGTGGATCCTAATAGGATCCCATGTGTAACCCCTCCCCCCTTCCCCCCTCCCCTGTAGGGTCCACCAAATTTGATTCAAATTTTGCCTATAAAAGAAGCATCCCACCTATAACCCCACATGCCACATTAGCCACCTACCTACAACCTCCTCCGATGAGCTCCCCCCTCATGTGGCTCTAAACTCCACTAGCCCCAACTCCTCCAACAAGCTCCTCTGAGCTTCTCCTCCTCCAACCTCAAGCTCAACCGAGCTCCTCCTTCGACCCCATCCCATCCTGACCGAGCTCCCCCAGCCGACCCCGACATATCAGCTCCTCCAGCCAAGCTCCTCCTCTGACCCCAACCTCCTTCGACTCCGACTCCAACTCCAATGAGCTCCTCTGACCCCGACCTCCCCCGACTCCAACTCTGACTCCAACCTCCTCCTCCAACACCAACATTGGCGGGTCGTGCATTGCCCCTACCACGATGTATAAGTTTTATTTCTGGTGTAAGGTGCTGACGACACCAATGTAGGACATGTCAAATATAGCAACGTTTATGCTAATCAAAGTGTTTCAATGTATATAAGTAATTGATGTCAACAACACTAAGATAAGTGCTAAGTGTTTGCAATAAATACTTTAGCACTATAGAAGTTACTAAATAGGTGCCAAGGGCACCAACATGAAAATGTATGTGGTGACATTGGTATCTAAACTTATGTTGATGTGCTTCTTATCTTTTTTGTTTGAGGTGTTGTTAGTATCTTAACACATCCGGTGGTGATGCCATTCCCACCAATGGTGATGCCGTTAGCACCTATGGTGGTGGCGAAAGCACCTACATTCGCACCTATGGTGGTGTCGTTAGCACCACAATAGGTGTTTACATAATTGATGCCAACAGCATCGAGATAAGCGATAAGTGTTTGCAGTAGATACTTAAGTACTATAGAAGTTACTGAATAACTGCCAAGGACACCAACATAAAAATGTACATGATGACATTGGTATCTAAATTTACATTGATGTGATTCTTATCTTTTTTGTTTGAGGTGTTGTTGGCATCTCAACGTGAGTGGTGGTGATGCCCTTAGCACAAGTCCTTAGCACCTATGGTGGTGTCGTCAGTACCACTATCAATGTTTACATAATTGATGCCAACAACAACAAGATAAGTGATAAGTAATTGATTACAACAATATCAAGATAAGTGATAAGTGTTTGCAATAGATACTTTAGCACTATAAAAGTTACTGAATAGGTGCTAAGGACACTAAAATGAAAATGTACGTGGTAACGTTGGTATCTAAACTTACGTTGGTGACAAAAAGGTGCCATCAGCACAACAATAGGTGTTTATGGCACCATCATAGCTACACTAGAGACTTCCACCACATTGTTGTAGTACGTGCAAATGATAGTACAATAGGTGTTGTTTGTTTGAGGTGCTGTTGCATCTCAACACGACCGGTGATGATACCGTTAGCACCTATGGTGGTGCTGTCAACACCACAATAGGTGTTTACGTAATTGATGCCAACAACACTAAGATAAGTGATAAGTAATTAATACCAACAACACCAAGATAAGTAATAAGTATTTGCAGTAAATACTTAAGCAATATAGAAATTATTGAATAGGTGTCAGGGCACCAACATAAATATGTACATGATGACGTTGGCATCTAAATTTACATTGATGTAATTCTTATTGTTTTGTTTGAGGTGTTGTTAGCATCTTAACGTGAGTAGTGGTGATGGCATTAACACCAATGGTAATGCCATTAGCACCTATGGTGGTGCTGGCAGCACCAAGATAGGTGTTTACATAATTGACGCTAATAACAACAAGATAAGTGGTGGTGATGTGATTCTTATCCTTTTACATAATTGATGCTGTCAACACTGACGTATTTAATTTTACATTGATGTGATTCTTGTCTTTTTTGTTTGAGGTGTTGTTGGCATCTCAATACAAGTGGTGGTGATGCCATTAGCACCAATGATGATGCCCTTAGCACCAATGGTGATGCTGTTAACACCTATGGTGGTGTCATCAGCACCAAGATAGGTGTTTACATAATTGATGCCAACAATAACAAGATAAGTGATAAGTAATTGATTCCAACAATGTCAAGATAAGTGATAAGTGTTTCCAGTAGATACTTGAGCACTGTAAAAGTTACTAAATAAGTGCCAAGGGCACCAACATGAAAATATACATGGTGACATTGGTATCTAAACTTATGTTAATGACAACAAGGCACCGTTAGCACAACAATAGGTGTTTATGGCACCATTATAGCTGCACTAGAGACTTCCACCACATTGTTCTAGTACGTGCAAATGATAGTATAATAGGTGCAGTTTGTTTGAGGTGCTATTGGCATCTTAACGTGACTGGTGGTGATGCCGTCAACACCTATGGTGGTATTGTTAGCGCCATAATCGATGTTTACGTAATTGATACCAACAACACCAAGATAAGTGATAAGTACTTGATGCCAACAATACTAAGATAAGTGATAAGTATTTATAGTAGATACTTGAGCACTATAAAAGTTACTGAATAGATGCCAAAGGCACTAACATGAAAATGTACGTGATGACATTGGTATCTAAACTTACGTTGGTGACAACAAGGTGCCGTCAGCACAACAATAGGTGTTTATGGCACCATTATAACTACACTAGAGACTTACACCACATTGTTCTAGTATGTGCAAATGACAGTATAATAGGTATAGTTTATTTGAGGTGTTGTTGGCATCTCAACGAGACTGGTGGTGATACCTTAGCACAAATGGTGGTGCTGTCAGCATCATAATAGGTGTTTACGTAATTGATGCCAACAACACCAAGGCAAGTGATATATGTTTGCAGTAGATACTTGAGTAGTATAAAAGTTACTGAATAGGTGCCAAGGGCACCAACATAAAAATGCACATGATGACGTTGGTATCTAAATTTATGTTGATGTGATTCTTTGTTATTTGTTTATGATGTTGTTGGCATCTCAACGCAAGTGGTGGTGATGTCATTAACACCAATGGTGGTGCCGTCAACACCACAATAGATGTCTATGTAATTGATGCTAACAACACTAAGATAAGTGATAATTAATTGATGCTAATAATACTAAGATAAGTGATAAGTATTTGTAGTAGATACTTGAGTAGTATAAAAGTTACTGAATAGGTGTTAAAGGTACCAACATGAAAATGTATGTGGTGACATCTAAACTTTTGTTGATGTGATTCTTGTCTTTTTTATTTGAGGTGCTATAGGCATCTTAATGAGATTAGTGATGATACCATTAACACCAATGGTGATGGCGTGAGCACCTATGGTGATGCTGTTAGCACCTATTTGTCTTCAAAGTGAGTGACTAATTGACAATAAGGTGCCGTCAGTACAATAATAGATGTTTATGACACCATCATAGCTATACCATCTCCTTAACACCCCTTTCCCTCCATCGAAATTCAAATTTAAACCTAGTTGAGTTATGTAGGGAATGAACCAAAAGTGGTAAAAGACAAAAGGTTGGTCTATATGTGTCTCTCTTAGCTAACAATGGAAAAAACACTTTTGCTTTTTAGAAAAGTGTGGCAGCCAAGAAAAAAAAAAGTACTTGGCACCCATGTGATAAAAAAGAGATGTAATCCTTTCATGTGACTCCACCCACTAGCATCCACATGACATTCGCCTCATCTATGGCATGTAGGATGGGTATGCTTGTGGGTATATAGAAGAGTAACTCTCCCATTTTTCTTTAAGGGCTAGTTTACCGCACGGGATAACTAATTCGGGATAAGTTGTTTGCAACAGGGGATAAGCCCCCTTTCTGTTTACTTGAGAAGAGGGGATAACCCGTGTTTGTGTTTACTGAAGGGGGGTTAGGAATGGAGGTTATCCTATGATGTGACAGGGGGTGTTTACTTGGGAATGAGGGTTAGAATGAGGAATAAGGTGGGAAATGACTACTTTATGTGAGTGGTAGGAATATCCTATGGATCGCAACTAAATACTAGAGGGAAGGGGTGAATAGTATTGCTTTAAAATATATGCAAAGACTAAAAGATAAAGCACCAAGTATTCATGTACAGAGTACACTTGATTTATAGTGAAAACCCAATCCAGGTAAAAACTACTACCTAAGCCTCCCAGCTTAGGATTTTTCCGACTAGGCAACGCTAGTCAATCCATTAAACCGTACCACTTGAACGAGGGTGGCACAACCTCTTACAATCAACTTCCCTTTTTATCCTAAAGAGAAGTAAAAACAACCATGGATCTTCCAAACAAACTTGGAATCCGCAAATCAAAACAACAAAATAAAGTATAACAACAATGAATTCTATGGAACCTCAATAAATGATCAAACCGATTTTTCGCATAGGTTTAAGGCATCATGCTTTTGAACAACGTGAAGAATGGGGTGCGAAAGCCTTTGGAAATAAGCACGAAAAGCTCTATTTTTTAATGGTATTTCTATTTGAAAGTTATGAAAGAATGGACTGCATACGACCTTTATTTATACAAAAAATTTTGCCTAAATAGGAAATTAAAATGGTCGATCAATTAAGGTTAATTGGTCGATCAAAAGGCAATTTGGTCGATCAATTAAGAAGGTTAGTGATCGCTGAATGATCGGTCAATTAACTTGGTTGGTTGATCAACAGGATTTTTCTCAACTTCCTAAAATGGGCTGATTTCATCGGTCAATTAATTTGGTTGGTCAAAGTGATTAAGTCAATCAATTAACTAGTTTGGTCGATCAAAACCCTAAAGGTTTGGTTTTGAAAAGATGTGCAAAAAATCCGTATTTGAGTTTCATTCGAGGTTCCTTACAATAATGTCCTAGACTCAAATAAATATAAAAAGACGCACATCAACAACTATCTTCTCGTCTTGAAAAATGCTTTGATGCTTTAATCCGAGATAGTCCTAAAATGTTAGTCTAGCAATAAACATAATTTTGGTGTATCAACATAAAGGTGCTTACATTCTCCCCCTTTTTGATGACAACAAAATTATAATTATGAAATTACAACTAATTTTGCATAATATCTCCCCCTTTTCGTTTCAACAAGAAGTAAAATATGTTGCTTGTGATTTTATAGTTAACTCCCCCTTACGCATGTAATTCAAGCATCCAAAATATCATGCAATATAAGAGAGCTAAAGAGAAACACAAAATTGAGAGAGATAATCTTTCATGCATAAATAAAGAGTCTAGATAAGCAGTTCATAGAATATAAATGTTCTGAGAAAAAAGTAAAGTTATACATGCTAAGAAAGAGATAGAAACAAATATCTAATCATCTAATGATGCCATGAAGGCATCCATAGTGCTCTAAAGATCAGTGTCCAACTTGTGGTCTAGTGAATCTGATCTCTCAGAAGATGCAGGCTGACCAAGGCACAGGCGTCGCTGAGCTGATGAACGTGGTGTCGACTGCCTGGATGTCCTGCGAGGAGGAGTAATCTACTGGTCAGTTGGTCCTGCTGATGTTGATGGTGCTGCTGGTGATGCTAATGATGTAGGAGGAGGAGGAGGTGCTGAAGGCATGGTAGTCGAACGACGAGGTCGAGGAGGTCGGTGAAGTTGTTGCTGAATGCTATGAACGAACTCTCCAAGTCTGTCTAAAAACTAACTCTGAGCATTCAGGTAGTCTGATACCTGATGCCCTTGCCTCATCATAACCATGTTAGTCTCCCGCTGCCTATGCATCATCAAAGAAATGCCACTAGTCACATCTTGAATAGTGACAAAGTCCCTGCCTAAGATCTGTCTGTCCAAGAGACTCCAGTCCTGGTCGTAGAAAGATGGAGATGGTCTCACTGGAGGAGGACATGTAACAACAAAGTGCTCATAAGGTGGGAACGGAGGAGGTACTGCTGTCTCCTGCTGCTGCTATGCTTCTTCCTTACCATGATCTCCCTATGCTTGCTCCCTCTTCACATATGTAAGTTTATCGAATATGGAGACACGAGTGATAAACTGTTTATGATTAATGTCCATGGGCACACTAAAGTGGAGAAAGATATGGGAGAGAAGTGTCCCAAACTGGAAGGAGTTGCTGGGTGGTTTACTCATGAGGCAAAGAATCAAATGGTTCCAATTGAACCATTTGTTCTTCACAAAAGTATAGAGGGTGATCAGCATAATGCCAGGGCAATTCTCAAAAGATGTGGACTTAGACATGAAATTCCACAAAAATACACGATTCAGAGAACAAGACAAACGTCGAAAGTAGGGTGACTTGGCAGGATGGCCTAAGTCAAAGTGAGAGGGAGTGAGCAGGGTCTCTCTGATGGTGTCAGACTGAGTCTGCTACTGCAACTCAAGAAAAGTAGGTCCAACAGGAGGATAGCCAAGAATCTCTGTCAAAACGTCTGCATTGACCAGAACTTCTATCCCGTAGACATTCAAGGTCAACTCGATGTTGGTACCTTCACTTATATCTTTGAGATTAGCATAAAATAGGTGACAGGCCATAGGATCAACACCAGGAATGCAACTATGCTTGGAACCCGCATAAAAGTTCCACTCAAACAAACGCAAAATCTGATGGTATGCAAATTTTTCACGGATCCTAGGGAAAACAGACTCAAAATAAGTGAAGTCAATAGGTCTACCAACATGCGGAGAGAATTTTGCAAATAATAAAAACCGATCGTGAGCAACCTTAGTAATGAAAATGTGATCAAAAGTACCATCACGATGACTGGAAGAGTCGCGTGCACGTTTGGGTGTCATTTGGTAAAGAGCAGGAAAACACGATTGGCCGATCAAAAAAGGTGATTGGTCGACCAAAACTGAATCAAACTTTTGGTCGATCAACCAATGAATTTAGTCAACCAAAATATCTCAGACCGAAAAAAGAACGGTTGATCGGATGATAAACTCACTTATGCTATATGATTTCGCAAGAAAAATACACAAACAAGATCAATCATGTAAGAGTAAGTCAAAGCACAATGTAAACACAAGAAAAATCCAAAGAAAAGGATGTATTCAAGGTTTAAAATGTACCAAGATCGAACCAAAGTTAGTCAATCAAAACGGAGGCTGGATAGAGGGTGTGCAAGAAAGTCGAAGTCTCACGAGCATGGAGGTGCAAGGAGGCGACGAACAAGCACTCACTCGTGAGGACCGGAGCACGGTTGACCCATGCACGGAGGAGGCTTGTGCAAGGTGGTTGGCGGTGCCATTTGTTGGTCAATCAGACGGTTGGAGTAGAGTGGGGTCAGGTGTCTTTTTGTGGAGTGGGGACCAAATGAATTTGTAAAGTAAAAAATAGATGTTTAGGGTAAAAAATGAGGTGTTTTATAGAGAACGTGATTAGTAAAATAGGTAAATGCACTTAAGGCAACTAATCACATAGGTTAGAAATGGTAAAAGTGGATTGCGAATGCGAAACAAGGAAAAAAGATCGCAATCTTCGAAAAGAGAAACCGCCAGTTTTGGTCGATCAAAAGTAGTTTTTGGTTGATCAAAATGAGAAGTGATCAATCAAAATAGTTAAATGGTTGATCAGAGTTTGAATGTTTGGAGGGAAAAGTTCCACCTAAACAGATTGGTCGATAAAAAATTTTTGATTGATTGATCAAAAGTCAAAGTTTTGGAGGGAGATTTCCCACCAGGCAAATTCAAGTTTTGGTCGATCAAACAGAAATTTTGATCAATCAAAGGTTGGTCGATCAATTTTGAAAAAATTGATAGATCAAAATAGTAAAAGAGACATTTTTTAGGCCAATTAATTAAGCTCTTTTAATCTAGATAAACCTAGTGAATGACAAATTTGATTAAACCTATCTTTTGGTAAGGGTTTTGTGAATATATCAGCTAGTTGATGTTCTGTGTTAACAAATTCTAAGTTGATATCCCTTTTATGACATAATCTCTAGGAAAGTGGTGTCAAACATCTATATGTTTAGTCCTAGAGTGTTGTACTAGATTCTTGGATAGGTTAATAGCACTTGTGTTGTCACACAAAATTTTGTTATTCTTATAAGATAAACCAAAGTCTTGTAATGTCTATTTCATCCACAATAGTTGTGAACAAGCTAAAGAAGCTACTACATATCTTGCTTCAGTTGTGGATAGTGATACAATATTTCATTTTCTAGAGAACCAAGAGACTAGAGAATTTCCGAGAAATCGACAAGTTCCACTAGTACTCTTACAGTCTGTGAAACTACTTGCATAGTCAGCATCACAAAAGAAATATAATTCCAATGTGTCTGACTTTGGATAAAAAAGTCCTAAGTCTTGTGTGTTGTTTAGATATCTAAGTATTCTTTTAACAACATGTAGATGTGATTCTTTAGGGTTTACTTGAAAGCGAGTACACAAACAAGTACAAAATAGAATGTCAGGTCTACTTGCAATTAAATATAATAGAGATCCTATCATGCTTCTGTATAGTTTTTGATCTACTAATTTACCTGTGTCATCAGTTTTAATTGGGTAGAAGCTGCCATTGGAGTTTCTTTACCTTTGACTTTGTCCATCGAGAATTTCTTCAATTTCTCTGCTGTGTATTTTGTTTGAGATATGAAGATTCCAAAGGATAGCTGATCAATCTAAAGACCTAGGAAGAACTTGAGTTCTCCCATCATGCTCATCTCAAATTGATCCTGCATTACCTTGGCAAAGTAGATCATTAGTAGCACCAAAAATGATGTCATCTACTTATATTTGTATTATTAAAAGATCATTTTCTTTCTTTTAAGTGAATAGGGTTGGATCTATTTAACCAATTTTAAATTCATTGCCAATTAGATATGATTTTAATCTATCATACCAAGATCGTGGAGCTTATTTTAGACCATATAAGGCTTTGTTTAATTTGTATATGTGTTCTAGATGATTCGGATCTTAAAAACCTGGAGGTTGTTTAACAAAGACTTCCTCCTTGATGAATCTATTCAGAAATGCACTTTTGACATCCATTTGGAACAGTTTGAATTCCATATGAGCTGCAAAAGCTAGCAACATTCTAATAGATTCTAGTCGAGCAATAGGTGCATATGTTTCATCAAAATCTATACCTTCTTCTTGATTGTATTCTTGAGCCACAAGTCTAGCTTTATTTCTAACTACATTTCCTAATTCATCAAGTTTATTTCTAAAAACCCATTTGGTTCCTATAATGGTTTGTGATTCAGGCTTTGAAACAAGTTCCCATACTTAATTTTTTTTAAATTGATTCAACTCATCTTCCATAGCAATAATCCAACAGTTGTCTGAGAAAGCTTCCTTAAAATTTTTAGGTTCTCATTGAGAAACAAAAGCTGTAAAGGCTAGTGTGTTAAGGGAAGATCTGGTTTAAACTCCTTTTGACAAATCTCCTATTGCCAGTTCTTTAGGATGATCTTTCACAAAAGAGATATCTTTGGGTAGTTCACTAGAAATATTCTCTTCTAGAATGTTCGATGGATCATGTACCAGTTCATCATCATCAGTCGTAGAAGATTTAGGTTGAACTAATGTTTCATCAAATGATACATGCATGATTTCCTCAACAACAGAGTTCTCCTTATTAAAGATCCTATAGGCTTTACTTCTGATTGAATAACCTAAGAAAATCCCTTCTGAGCTTTTAGCATCGAACTTATCAAGATTATCTTTAGTGTTAAGTATAAAGCATTGACATCCGAAAATCTTGAAGTAGGAAATTCTAGGTGTTCTTCCATGATAGAGTTCAAAAGGTGTCGTCTTTAGGATTGGTCTGATCAAGGTTATATTCTAGATATAGCAAGCAGTATTTACAGCCTCAGCCCAAAAATATCGAGGCAACTTTCACTTGCACAGCGTTGTGTGGGCACACTCTTGCAAAGTCCTATTTTTTCTCTCAGCTACACCATTATGAGGTGCAGCTCTAGCGAAGGCAAACTCATTTTTGATTCCATATTAATCACAAAAATTCGAAAAAGCTTCATTTTCAAATTCTCCACCGTGATCACTTCTAATCCTAATTACCTCAGATCCTTTCTCATTCTGTAATCTTTTAACTAGTTTGCTAAAGGCATCTATGGTTAAGTCCTTACATTTTAAGAAGGATACCCAAGTAAATCTAGAAAAGTCGTCAATTATAACTAAATAGTATCTGCACCTGCTTAGGCTTTCGGATTTGGTTGGTCCGAACAAACTTAAGTAAAGTAGCTCCAGGGGTTGAGAAGTGCTAACCATCCTTTTTGGTTTAAACAGATTTTTGGTTTGTTTTCCAACTTGATAAGAATCGCAAACTTTGCTTTTCTTGAAGTTGATCTTTGGCAGATCATTGACAAGTTCATGTTTCACAAGTTTACTAATGTTGCCCATGTGAACATGACCTAGTAGTTTATGCCAAAGTGTTACTTCTTTGTCAGATACAATTAGACATTCAAGACTATCGTATTTGTCGAAGTCTACAGTGTAAATGTTGTTATGTTTATTTCCTTTAAGAATAATTTGTTTTGTTTCTTTATTACGAATTTTAAAACCTTTTGATGTGGATGCGGTTTTATTCCCTTTATTACATATTTGGCTTACACTTAACAGATTATGTTTTAAACCTTTAACTAAATACACGTCATCAAAAGAGGTAGAAGAGTTACCAATTTGGCCAGTACCAATAATACGGCCCTTGTGGTTATTCCCAAATGTGACCGTATCACCTTCCTAACGGTTGAGCTGCAAGAATAGGTCTTCTTAGCCGGTCATGTGCTTGGAACAGCTGCTATCCATTATCCACCTTTTTTCTTCTCTTTCCTGTCATTGGTTTGTGATTGTGAGGCTTTGTTTGATAAAGTGGCTTCAATGTTCCATTGATCTGTTGGAAAGTCCACATCTTATAATCTATAGAACCTACAAAATAAAATTGCAAAATACTTTTTGGTACCCATTTTTGTTTGGGTCCATGGTGGTTAGTTTACGTTGCCTGCTTTAGCAAGTTACCTTTCTCTTTGTTCTGGCTAGAACTAGATGCTTTATGGTTATTTTTTGGTATATAGCCTAACCTAAATTTTGTGGTGCTTTGGATTTGTGTTCCTAACCATTTATACAAGTTTCTACGTCCATTTGTAAATTTAGTCAAATCATTTAAAAGATTAGCATAATTTTCTTTCAATTTATTGATATCTACCTTTAAATTGTCTATCGGTGATTTTAATGATGTGATTTCAACAGATAATTCTTTGTCTTGTTGAGTAAGTATATCTTTGTGTTCTCTTGCTTCTCCTAATGCCTTAGTTAGGTTTTTATTTTCTATTTTTAATGACTTAGCTATGTCATGCATCTCAAAAAATGCTTCTAATAACTCATCTTATGAAAAGGAAGTTACCTCATCTTTTAATGCCATTAGTCCTAGAAGAGCTTTTTCTTTGGAGGTTTCTTCTTCTTCTGAACTTGAGTCAAATTCATCCCATGTTGTCATGAAAGCCTTCTTCTTTCCATCCTTTCTGAAGAACTTCTTTTCTGACTCCTTGAGAAGTGGACAGTCTTTCTTAATGTGTCCCTTGTAGATTCTTCCCTACCAAGAGGGGGTGACGTAATAAATTACGAAAATATAATATAAAACAATCTCACAAAATTCAATCACACAATGTGCACAATTATTTTTAGGTGGAAACCCAACCCGGGTGAAAACCACCACCTAACCCTCTCGAGTTAGGATTTTCCGATCAACCAAGTTGATCAAATCCACTAAACAAATCACTTAAACGAGGGTGATTCAACCTCAATTACAACCACGCTACAAGTGCGAGGGCAGCGTTCCTCAACCCCTTCTCTTCACGAGAAGGATTTTGTCCCACGAAGGATACGGGAATTTGCAAAGTGAATACCTAACCAAATAACAAAGTAAAATAACAAATATAGTCCTATAGAGCCAATAAAAATTTAAACCTAGCTTCTATAGGAATTAGGAAACTCCCCTTTGCAAGGAGTGTGTCGAATCGATGATGCGGGTGCGTGAGCCACTACGTTGCTCTCGTGAACTACGGCGGGAGAGCAGGTGCGCAAAGGCTTGATGCTCTCAAGATGTAGAACTTGAGCTTGGAGAGCAAGAGATTCTCTAGGACACAAAAGAGTAGAAAGTATGTTGCTTGGGTGTGTCTTGTGTATCTAGGTGTGTCTTGGTGTGCAAGAGGTTCCTTTCTATTTATAGAGGCCTTAGGAAAGCTTTGGAAGGCTTTGAAAAGCTTCCATAGCCGTTGGGTGCAAAGCTCAAGAGAATCAGGCCGAAATCAGGAATAATGATTGCACTGACAGGGTTATCAGATGTCTGATCCTGGCATCAGACGTCTGGGAAACCAGTTTAAGACGTTTGAAAATAAGGTCAGACGTCTGATTTTATGCGGGTTTCTTCCTGACTTGAATCAGATCTAAACAGGGTTCTAGTGCAAGTCCATCAGACGACATATAGGACGTCTGACACTATGTCTAAACGTCTGGAAACCTACTTTTTCTGCGGGAATGGATTTCCAAGAGTTGCAACGGCTAGAAAATCTCTGAGAAGAGATTTTGGGTCAGTCGAGGCAAAACAGTCATTTATCAGACGTCTGGAAAGGCTTAAGGACGTCTGATAAGGCTCTAACGGTCATATCCTCTGGTGTTTGCTAAGGCAGCCAACGGTCCACTAATTGGACGTCTGGCAAAAACATCAGATGTCTTCTAAGACGCCTGGTCTAAGGTCTGGACGTCTGATTTCATCAGACAGAGCTAACAAGTCCAGCCTAAATGTTATCAGACGTTTGAATCAACAGTCAGACATCTTAAAACATATTATCAGACGTCTGATTTTGGAATTAGACATCTAAAAAAGCTGTTTGAACCCTATATTGGTTTTCTAAGTTTTCTACAGAAAACCTAAGTATCCTAGGGTTGTGCTGGTGTTCCTAGGACTACTGTAAGGGTACTTTGAGGCTCATTAACATGAATCTAAGTAACAAAAATAAAGAGTAACAAAAAAAATGAAAAATACAAAGAGTACAAGAGAAGGAAATCTATCATATTCTTCATCTCCTTCCTTCTTCAAGCCATTGCTCCTCGCGAATCTCCTCTGTTCTCCGTCAAGCTCCTCCAATCCGTCCTGGATGCGAGCTCGAACTCCGTCTAATCACGTCTCCATTTGCAATTGACCTGAAATCTAAGACTTCAAGTGCAAATGTTAAATGACACGTGTTTTGTTATCATCAAAACAAACGATCGTGGTGCTCTAGCACCAACATCCCTTTCTCTTGCAGTTGTAGCAGGTGATTGCATCTGTCTTGGATTCTTCTTTCTTCTTCCTCCAGTTCCTCTTATTCTTGAGGAACTTTTTAAATTTTCTGGAGAGGAGAGCTATGTCTTCCTCTTCTCTGCTTGATGATTTTTCAGATTACCGATTTGCTTCAAGGACTATGATCTTCTTTTTGGATCCTTCATCTTCTTGCTCCTTCATGTGTTGTAGCTGAACTTCATAAGCCATTAGACTTCCAATAAGATCGTCCAATTTCAAGGTGGACAGATCGTTTGATTCTTGAATGGCTATTGTCTTGGTCATCCAATCACTGGTAAGTGAACGAAGGATTTTCCTTACCAGAGCTTCATTCTTTATGTCTTGATCTAGATTTTGTAGGGAGTTTATGATGTCCATGAATTGTGTGAACATCTCCTTGATAGACTCCCTCTTCTTCATCCTGAAAAGCTCGTAATTTTGTATTAGTAAATTTACTGGAGTTTCTTTTACCTTAGTTGTTCCCTCATGGGTGATTTCGAGGATGCTCTAGATCTCGTATGATGTTTTGCAAGTAGAGACGCATTGAATCTGCTCTTGAAAGCCCGCAGAAGATTGCGTACATAGCTTTGGCATTGTGGGTTGTCATCTTCTTTTGGTTTAATGTCACTGCCACTCCTTCCTTGATTTCAGGACGAGTGTATTTGGATGCGATGACATCTCATACCTCGAAGCCCATGGATTCTAGAAAGATCTGCATCCTAGTCTTCCAATATCCATAGTTCGTCTCGTCAATGAGAGGAAGACAAACAGTAGATTGCCCCTCAGCGTATTTATCGACAGAAGACTTTGACATCTTTCTGGACAACTCGGGCTTTGAACCAAGTGTGAGTGGTAGGAATATCTTGTAGATCGCAACTAAATACTAGAGGGGAGGGGTGAATAGTATTGCTTTAAAATATATGCACAGATTAAAAGATAAAGCACCAAGGATTTATGCACAGAGTACACCTGATTTATAGTGGAAATCCAATTCGGGTGAAAATCATTACCTAAGCCTCTCAGCTTAGGATTTTTTCAACCAGGTAATGCTAACCAATCCACTAAATCGTACCACTTGAATGAGGGTGGCACAACCTCTTACAATCCGCTTCCCTTTTTATCTTGAAGAGAAGCAAAAACAACCATGGATCTTTCAAACAAACTTGAAATCTACAAATTAAAGCAACAAAATAAAGTATAACAAGAATGAATTCTATGGAACCTCAATAAATGATCAAACCGATTTTTCGCAGAGGTTCTAGGCGTTGTGCTTTTGAAGAACGTGAAGAACGGGATGCGAAAGCCTTTAGAAATAAGCATGAGAAGCACTATTTTTGAATGGTATTTCTATTTGAAAGTTATGAAAGAATGTGCTGCATATGACCTCTATTTATACAAAAAGTTTTGCCTAAATAGGAAATTAAATTGGTCGATCAATTAAGGTTAATTGGTCGATCAAAAGATAATTTGGTCGATCAATTAAGAAGGTTGGTCGATCAGTGATTGATCGGTCAATTAACTTAGTTGGTCGATCAAGATGATTTTTCTCAACTTCCTAAAATGAGCTGATTTCATCGGTCAATTAATTTGGTTGGTCTATTAAGGTGATTTGGTTGATCAATTAACTAGTTTGGTCGATCAATAACCCTAAAAGTTTAGTTTTAAAAAGATGTGCGAAAAATCCGTATTTGAGTTTTATTTGAGGTTCCTTACAATAATATCCTAGATTCAAATAAATATAAAAAGATGTACATCAGCAATTATCTTCTTGTCTTGAAAAATGCTTTAATGCTTTAATCCGAAATAGTCTTGAAATGTTAATCTAGCAATAAGCATAGTTTTGGTGTATTAAAATAGAGGTACTTACACTTTACCCTTTATGGTGATAGGTAAGTTAGTTTGTGGTATTATTTTCCATAAAAATTAATTAATGTGGAGGGGATATGTTATTTTAATTTTTTTTAATTTAACAATAGAATTGACATAATATGTGAATATGGTCAAGAGGGTGCACTTATTATTAACAAGAAGTATACGTTTACAAATTGACATTGAAAGTTATTACTATTAATTACAATTGTGATTTTGATGACTTTTCTTATTTGGAAAATGGATTCAAATTATCGTATTATTTATTTAAATCATCTTAAATTAGTTTAATCTAGGCATCTATTGTCACTTGTCTCATCTAATGAGAATTTGGAAAATAGTTCAAAAGTTGAAGCATAAAATAGTTGATTTTTTTTTTTTTTACAACAAAAGACAACCTATCAAAACTAAGTTATAAATAAATTAATGAAGTAGGTATACCAGAGAGTATAACTCCTCTCCCCATGAGATAATATAAACTTAGCTCAACCATGTGTTATTAACTATCTAATTCACCTCTTTAATTACTTCATCTAGCATAAGAAGTTGAAAAAATTTTCTTACCGAAAAAGAGAAAATATCTTTTAAAAAATCAAACAAAAAAGTAGTCTCAGGAAGAAGGGACTCAAAACCTATCATAATCTTTCTATAAGTAAGGGTTCACAGGTATCCTCCAAACCGTAGTGTTTATCATCACAATAATTGACTTGCATTATTTTCCACCTTTATAAGGGTTATAGACCCACCCACTTAAAGAAGAAAAAGTAGTAGGAGAGAACTTCATATAAACAAAAATCATCAACCCCAGTCAACAAAACATAATAGGCATACTATGAACGTACATCTAATGGCCCTTTAGAATTGATTGATGGAGAGAAACCTAAAAGAAAAATTTTTGAAACAGAGACAAAGGAACAAGGATATATAATCATAAATATTCTTCAACATGGATGAAGAAGCAAGTAATACCTTTTTCCTTTGTGCAGAGAAGTGGATCTTACCAATGGTACTGCAATAAAGGCATGCATGATGTGATGCGACGAATAAAAAAGGTGCACGATCCTAGCATGCAAAGGGCTAAGACACATGAAATGGCAAATAGATTTTTAAGAACAAACCATTTTCGTTGGATCCATGAGAAAAATATACACACATTAGAGTAGTGGGAGAGGGGAGCATTGACGGAGGAGGGGAAAAGATGAAGGCAAAACAATGTTAGAGCAGGAATGGAGGATGGTCGTGTCCTTCGACTGAGTCATGTCCAGCGACACCTCCATCCTGATGAGGGGGCACCGTACGTGAAGGCCATTGCGAGGGTACCCTATAGGGAGGAGTAGGGGGAGAGAGAGGGGCAAAAGGCAATATCGGGTTTTAACCCTCATGGGACCCCACAAGTAATCGCGGGATAACTAAGGGGATAACTTATTTCTTATAGTAAATGAAGGATATCTCTTAAAAAGAAGGGACATCTCCTACGGTGAGCTAGGCCTAAGAAAAATCTGTCCTCATCACATGTGAAAATCAAAATCAAACAATTATTCTAAGAAACAAAGAGGGTCTTTTATTTTTCATGGGTAATTTTCCTTCTTGAAAAATAAAATATTCGAATTATTATCACGTTTTTCTCCCTTTAAAAAGAAAAAAAAGGCAAGAGGAAGTCACGAAACGCTAATCCTACGGCCACCTGTAAAGAGAAAAAGCAAAACGAGAACGCTATCCACCACATCTTTCGTAACGCCAAGAGCAGCAAAACCAGGTTCCACCAGAGCCCCACCGCCATCCAGAATCCAGATATCCCTTGGCATATACGCTTCTGCTGTCGCTTGTCACCCACCTTGCATCTGTGAGAGCAGCAACCTCTCCATCCCACCCAATCCCCCGTTGAAACCAGCCTCCTCCGACTTCCCCACCCTCCCCGCATTCCCCATTTTGCCCTCTCGAAACCCCAACCGCATTTCGCTCCCCCCAGTGGCATCCCCGCAAGATAAACCCCGAAACTGCGCCCTATTTCGAAAACCTGATCCCCATTGGCATTGGTCCTCCTCCGTCTACTCGACCCCACTCCCGCCCTTTCCAGAGAGGGAGAGGGTGAGGGTGAGGGTGAGGGTGAGGGAGAGCACTCACCGAACCAATCCTCTCTCCCCTGCAATGCTCCACCGATGGTTCCTCTCACCAGTACCCTGAAGCCGTCGTCTCCTGTCTGCCTCCTCCACAGGTCCCCTCCTCCGCGAGACTCGAACTCGAGAGCTCTTCTCGGCTGTTCCCTCCCCAACAACAACTCCTTCCGCAGAAGACTGAAGCTGTTCCTCACGGGGGGGTTTTGCGACGAGGATGGTGGGGAGGAGAAGCGGTACGCGAGGGGAGGGGGATTCGGGGCGCTGATACTGAGCACGACGGCGAGCGTGGTGACGAGGGCGAGGGAGAGCCCCTTCCTGTCGGCTCTCGCGGCGAACCCCACCTTCGTGTCAGGGCTGGTGGCGTGGGCGCTGGCGCAGGCCATGAAGGTGTTTCTCAACTTCTTCGTGGAGAGGAGGTGGGACCTCGGCATGCTTGTGAGCTCCGGGGGCATGCCCTCCTCCCACTCCGCTCTCTGCACCGCTCTCACCACCTCCGTTGCCATCTGCCACGGGGTCAGTGACGCCCTCTTCCCCGTTTGCCTCGGCTTCACCCTCATTGTCATGTATGACGCCACCGGGGTGCGTCGGCACGCCGGTTTGCAGGCCGCGGTACGTCCCTTCTCTCTCTCTCTCTCTCTCTCTCTCTCTCTCTCTCTCTATATATATATATATATATATATATTGTTGGTGGTTGAGAAAAATCTGTTGCTTGCTGTGCTCTGTCTTTCAGCTCCCTCCCTTTGTGTGGTCTATACCTAATCCTTTTTCTCCCTTCCTGCGGATGATAGCAACTAGCTAATTGTTATCAAATGACGAGCTCGAATTTTCAATGACTTTTGGTACAAAGTGCCTGAGAGGAGAACCGGTTTACCAAGTACATTTCTGATTATTTGTGGTGGATACGGTGGTGATTAGTAGGTTGTTGCATGAAGTTGGGCAAAGAACAATGGGTGGAAGTGGCTTTCTTTGAATTTGTTGGTAGAGTACTTCTAGTTATATTTTATTACTATTTTGGAGTTGATTGTTATTATTTTTGTTCTATTGGATTTATGACATAATTTTTTCAATATCTCTCTATATAAATAGATGTAGGGTTTTATTTGAGAATAAGACTTTTCATTCTCTTTATCTGATTCGATTTTTCTAGGATATCATGGTTATTTCTTTTGAAAAATAAATTTAATGTTGGATCAATGATTGAAACTTTATATTACAAATAAAGACTTAGTTCTCTAGTATTGTGAAGATTGTATGGTTTGATAATATTTTAGAGTTCTGTATATCTAAGTTGTTGGCCTTTTATAGATCTTTTGGGATTGTTCACCAAACATCTTGTCTACATATGTTGCAACAAAATGAAGTAGTTGAAAGAAAGTACCATTACGTGCTTGATGTGGGTAGGATACTATTGATATAGCAAAATGTGCCACAAGTATATTGAGGAGATGCAGTGTTAACTGCATGTTATTTGATTAACAGGTTGCCCAACTTAGTTATACAAGAACAAGTTTTTTGGTATGTCCTTTATCCTGAGAATGATTTATTCACTGTCCCACTTCGGGTGTTTGGCTGTGTAGCCTTTGTGCACATTCTGGGACATGGTAAGGACAGATTGGTTCTAAGAGCAGTGAAGTGTGTCTTTTTGGGTTACAGTAACACTCAGAAATGATACAGATGTTATGACCCCCGTGGTAAGAAGCATTATGTGGCTGCAGATGTCACATTTCATGAGCCCATTCCTTATTTCTCTACAGATGGTCATCAGGTGACATTTGAGGGAGGCTTACCTTTTATGCTTGTTCCACCACTTCTCTTGGAACAAATTTTTGTTACACATAGTGAGGATACTACTACCACAGATACTTCCATGAGACAGAAGGCTGAGATTACTTAGGTTTACAGGTTACTTATGACATACAGACAGCATGCGTGGCGAGAAGAACACACCCCCTCACCACCTCAGCCACCTGTTTTCTCCCCTTGTCAGGTATGGGTTGATACTGATGTGAGTTATCCTGGTGGTGTTTGTGCAGGTCCCTCTAACGAGTCTTCCCCTTCTGCTACTGCTGAACATATTGAGGTGGATCTTGATCTTCCAATTAAGGCTCCATGAAGTTGTGCCCAATATCATACTGTACAAACAGTCTCTACTGTCAATCTTGGCAGTTCGTTTGCTACTTTTACAGCGGCTCTTTCTGCGACGCATGTTCCTACCTCCCATTAGCAGGTCATGCTGGATCCAAAATGACGTCAGGTCATGGAGGATGAGATGGCTGCTTTGCGCTCTAGAGGGACGTGAGACTTGACCACTATGCCTCTTCATGTTGGAACAATTGTGTGCTGTTGGGTCTTTGCTGTCAAATACAACCCAGATGGCACAATTTCTCAGTACAAGATGAGATTGGTGGTAAAGGGATTTACCTAAACATATGTGGTATATTTTTTTGATACTTTCTCTCCTGTTACTCGACTATCTATTGTTCGAATTTTGATGTCTGTAGCTGTCCAATATGATTGACCTCTTCATCAATTGGATGTGAAGAACGCATTTTTGTATGGAGATCTTTAAGAGGAAGTTTATATGCAACAACCTCCTGGGTTTGAGATTCAAGGGGAGCGTATATGTAGATTGAAGAAAGCTATCTATGGCTTAAGGTAGAGTCTAAGAGCATAGTTTCAGAGACTCTTAGATGAGGTACAGGTCATGGGGCTTATACGACTTTCTACTGATCACTCTTTGTTTGTTAGGAAGGGAAAAAGGGGAGTGGTTATACTTCTTGTTTATGTGGATGACCTGATTCTTACTGGAGATGACTTTGCTGGGATAGTTGAGGTAAAAAGGAAGCTGGCTGATGTCTTGTGATGAAAGATCTGGGAGAGCTTAGATATTTTTTTGGGATTGAAGTAGTACATAGTAGAGAGGGTATTATTCTTAGTCAGTGGAAATATATCCTTGATATTTTGCAGGAAACATGAATGATGGGGTCTAAATCTACTAATATACTCATGGATCTCAAAGGATATCTTTATGATGCTGAGTCTCCACCTGTAGATAGCAGATCTTATATGCAATTGGTTGGTAAATTGTTGTATTTTACTATTACTCGTCCAGATCTTTTCTTTACAGTTGGAAAACTCAGTCAATTTATGGACAAGCCGACCAGGCAGCATTGGGATGCTGT
Source organism: Thalassia testudinum (assembly GCA_037157565.1). Lineage (NCBI taxonomy): Eukaryota > Viridiplantae > Streptophyta > Magnoliopsida > Alismatales > Hydrocharitaceae > Thalassia > Thalassia testudinum. Next base: position 51,570,744 of record JAZHRO010000025.1, on the reverse strand, counting down.
TATATAGGTGATTAGATATGTGAAGAAAGCACCTGGTAGAGGTGTCTTATTTTAGAAGGGTTCATCTATGAGTGTTAGTTATTCTGATGCTGACTATGCAGGGTGCATGATAGACATGAAGTCATCAACTGGATTCTACACTTATGTGGCAGGTGACTTAGTGACCTAGAGAGGTAAGAAGCGGCATGTGGTATCCAGATCTAGTGCAGAGTCAGAATACATGGTTATGGTTCAGACAGCTATAGAGATGGTCTAGGTCAAATCAGTGCTACATGATCTTCTTGTTCAGATAAAGGGACTATGGAGATGAGATGTGATAATCGCATTGCTACATTATTACAAACAATCCAATGTTTCATGAACGGACAAAATATGTTGAAGTTGATTGTCACTACATTAGAGACCTGATACAACATGGAATCATTTACACTTCATCTGTATCTTATGAAGATCAGATAGCGGACATATTCACAAAGTCCCTTGCGAGAGCCACATTTGATAAATGTTGTTCTAAACTGAGCATTATTGATATAAATACTTTAGCTTGAGGGAAAGTATTAGTAGAGCACTTCAAGTTATATTTTATTATTATTTTAGGGTTATTTATTATTATTCTTGTTTTATTAAATTTATGAAGTAATTTTTTTAATACCTCTGTGTATAAAGATGTGTAAAATTTTATTTAAGGATAAGATTTTTTATTCTCTCGGATTGAATCCGTTTGAAATGCAGCATGGCTGTTTGAAGTACAATCAGAATGACTAAACATACGTGTGAGAAGAATTACCATTCACGCTTTGCACTTGGATGGTCTTTGTGGGTAAATTTGTATTTTTTCTTCGGAGTGGAAGAAATGGCCTTAAGTAAATCTGAGCCTTTGCCCATTTAAGAAAGAATATTATCTGATTGATGTTTCTTTCGAAAAAATAAAAAAATCTTTGTAGGTTTCTATTAAGAGTTTTGCTGTCGGGTGAATACACTGTTTAAATCATTTGGAGGGACCTCTTGGCAATCGGTTCCACATGAGAGCATTGGGAGTTTTGTGTGAGTACGAGGGCCTATAAGCATGGCTTAGACTAGTTTCACTTTGGAGGTAATATTTGAATCCTTCGGTCTTCGCAATTGAGTAGGGAGGTTTCACGCCGTTGTGAACCTTATATGTACAGGTTTTTTCCTTTTTATACTTTATTATACTTTATCATTACACATGGTACTGAAGGAGGGAGATTCTTCTTTCGATGACCTTAATGTGCTTGTTGTTATCTTGTTTAGGTAGTCTATATTTGGTTAATGTGATGTTGGTACTACCTTGGTGTAAATCTTGAGAACTGATTTTATGTGGCATTTTCACTTTGCATGAAGCTGAATGGTTGAGCATCGTATGGTGCTTCCTAAATTGTTTATTTGGGGGAGGATAAAGGAGTGCCAATTTCTTCCTATTGGGGTTCAAGTAAATGAGAAAGGTTTGGGGGTTGGACACCTACATTTCTAGGTAGTTTTGACCAAAGATTGGAGGATTTTTATACCTTCAGAAGAATGCATGTTCAGCCTGAGGAAGGGGTGGTAGATGGTTGGTGGTAAGAGGGTGGTAGATTTTCTTTAAAAACAACCTTATCAGTTGTTGTAAGGACCATTATACAGGTGCATTCGGAGCCTAACCATGATATCACAATTGTCTATAATGCAAAGGTATCTTTGAAGGCGAAGATTTTTTTTGCTAGTTGTGATTGAGAAGGTGGATTATGACAAAGATTTATTGAAGGAAGATTGTTCTCCAATCTGATTTGACGTGTAATTTATTTTGGGAAAATCAGGAGGATTGCAAGCACCAGCCTTTTACCTATCCAATTGCAAAGGAGGCTTGGCAAAGGATAGATATTGATTGTATTAATGTTTCATGGGAAGTTGAGTTAAGTAGGAGCTCTCATTTGGGAAGCAAGTCTTAGGAGAGTTCTATCAGAGAACCAAGGTGGATAGGGTGGTGTGATTGGTGATTCTTTGGGAAACTTGGATGTGAAAAATGCTGTCAACTTTTGTGGACATGGATGCTGCGTGGATAACACCATTTCTGATGTTTGTAATTATAAAGGGATGTGGGACATTTTGCAGTGAGGAATGTATCATTTTTGATATAACTCTGATTCATTAAAATGGATTAAAATGGATGCTTACTGCAAAGAGGGATCAACCTCCATTTTATCAGGAAGAAATGGTATAGTATTATGTCCATTACCCTTGCTCACCATTGCAAGAACAGATAGTGAGGTCCATATTTATCGCTCCCTGTTTTTGTAGTGCACACCATCCTTGTTCATGCTTGTGAGGACATATCAAGAAGTGATATTTTATTCCCTTTGTATTGTGCTCCCTATCCTTGTTCATGGCTGAAAGAACAAAACTTGAGAAGTTCAGACGGTGCTTTCTTTTACAGCTTATCTGGAGTACTTTTCAGTGGCTACATTTTTGTTCCTCATCAAACATGAATGATTTAAGATGGATGACCTACTAATCTCATGCAACCATCCTTTTACCCTCTCAAAAGTAAAAATCTCCTTTTTATTCAAGTTCCTTTTGTTAAGAGTATTTATTTAATATGCAATTTTGTATTTTGATATTTTCTTGTCCCCTAAGTTTAAGAAGGGAACCGTTTCTTTTCTTGCTCCCCAAGTTAGGGGTGCCGTAGTAATTGAACCCTAGGGTTTCATGCCTATGAGTAGAGACCTAGGGTTATAGAGAATAATAAGAAACTTTTTTTTTCTTTACTTGGTAGCAGTTCGATCCTGGGACTAAGATTTTAAATATTGATATCGATATCATATCGACAAGTCAAAAAAGGGATATATCGCTGATATCGGTGAATTTTAGGGAAATCGCTCAGAAATGCATAAAATACTACAAAATGCTACAAAATTTAAATGTTAACATTTTTATGAATAATATATTATGAAATGATGCATAGAAAACGTGTATATGTGTTATATCAGAGATATATTGTCGATATTGATGATTTTTTTGCGTGTGTTCGTTCCACCGCCATTTTAGTATTCAAACCCAGCGCTAGTGCCATCGCGCCATTTTTAGCTCTTCAACCTCCCACTCAACCATTTGCAAACCTTCTCGCCGAAAGCCACCATCATTAACAGCCAACCCGTCGATATATCGGGGATATTGCCCGATATATCGGTGATATCTCCCTATATCGGCAATATATCCCCGATATCCGGAAAAAAACTACCTTCGGTGGTATCGATACCACCCAACCCCGTCGATACCGATTTATTGGCGATATATCGTGATATTTCAAACCTTGCCTGGGACTTGTGGGTTATGGGCCCACCATGCTTCTCTCTACTTGGTCGTGAAGAAAGTGGTATTTATTGTCTCCTCTAGTTGCTTTATGTAGGCCATGTTTCTCTTTCTCAGGAAGTACCTTTAGCTACTTGTGGCATTTTTGATTTGGTCATTTCCTTCTACATAAATTTCGAAGGATTTTATTGCAAATTCCACCAATAGTCACTTTCCAATGCATGGCATGTCAACTTGGCAAATATCATAGGAGCAACTTTTCAAGGAGCCACCATAGGAGTTTTGCATCTGTGTTCAAGTTACTCCATTTGGACATCTGGGGAATGAGTTGAACTCTAGATCGTCTTAGGCACATATTTTACTTGGTGGTTGTGGATGATTTCTCACGCCTTGGATTTTTTTTGTTGAAATCCAAGTTCAAGTACTTTTTTGGTGGAGATCAAGAATTTGTTTGAGGTGAAGGTCAAAATCATTTGATTGGACAATGCCTTGGAGTTTTGCACTAACTCCTTGCATTCCTTTTATCAGAAGCGTGTAATTATCCATTAGACAAGTTGCCCCTACACGTCACAGTAGAACGACGTAGCAGAAAGGAAGCATCGACATATCTTAAATGTTGCAAGGACTATATTGGTATAGAATAGTGTACCTGATAGGTATTGGAGAGATGTTGTGTTGATTGCATGTTGTCTCATAAATCGAATGCCATTTTATTTGCAGATCATAACTTATTTGGGGCATCATCCAAGATTTTCGGTTGTGTGGCCTTTGTCCATCTCCACGGAGCCAACAAGGATAAGCTGGCTCAGCGTGCTGTTATGTGCATCTTTCTTGGGTATTCAAGAATACAAAAGGGGTACCGCTGTTATGACCTGGTTGGAAGATGCTACTATGTTAGTACCGATGTTACCTTTCAAGAGTTAGTGCCTTACTATATGTTTGGCTCCCATATACATATGCTTGCAGTTGAAGATGTTGCTATCACACCACTTGCACCCTTAGGTACCTCATGGAGGAAGCCATTCGAGCCACCATCTTCTTCCTATATTCATTGACTTAGATAGGATCCACTTCCCCTAGTGCCAGAGTCTTCACTTGCCATTGATGTTGTTCCTCTCTCTAAGGAGACTGACGTCCCCTTTGGTCCTGCGGCTACAGAAATTCCGGGTCCATCTCAGTCACATGAGATGGGGTCCTCTAACGATGATGAAGAAACTAATCTTGACCTTCCTATTGCACTACGGAAGGGGACTTGGTCATGCACTTTGCATCATCTGTCCCAGCATGTGTCCTTAGTCAGGCTCTCTCCTGAACACTAACATTTTGTTTCTGCTCTTTCCACAGTGCAGATTCCTTTAGCTCATCATCTTGCCCTAGGCGATCCATAGTGGAAAGGTGTTATTGGAAGAGGAGATGTTGACGTCGTGCTCTCCAGGCACATGGACTTTTGTTGATCCCTTGACTGGCACTGAGATTGTTGGGTGCTGGTCGGTCTTTACAGTAAAGCATTGGCTAGTTGGATCCGTTGAGTGCTATAAGGCAAGGCTAGTAGCCAAAGGCTACACCTAGACATACGACATTGACTACTTTGACATGTTTTTCCTAGTGGCGAGGCTTTCGACAATTCGAATTCTTATTTCTGTAGCTATTCACTTCAACTAGGTGCTTCATCAGCTAGATGTCAAGAACACGTTTCTCTATGATGATTTTGACGAAGAAAGTTTACATGTAGCAACCCCTGGGGTTCAAACTTCAGGGCGAGTGTCACAGAGTGTGCAAACTTCATAAGGCCATCTCTGCCCTTAAGTAGAGCCTGCGAGCATGGTTCCAGAAGTTATTTAGGGTGGTAGAGCATATTGGGTTCAAGAGGTCAGTGGTTGATCACTTATTGTTCATTTGAATAATAACATAGGGACGAGTTATGATGCTGGTGTATGTTGACAGCATCATCTTGACAGGGGATGACATGGTTGGCATAGCTACCACCAAGGATTTTCTACAGCAGCACTTTGTTGCTAAGGATTTGTGTTCGCTCAAATATTTCCTTGGTATCGAGGTGGCTTAGAATGCCAGAATAGTAGTACTATCTCAATTCAAGTATGTTCTTGATCTTCTTTAGGAGATTGGAATGTTTGTTGCTAAGCCAGTCTCGATACCACCCCAGTCGGCATATCTATAAGGAAGACTTTGCATTGGTAGATGCCAAGTAGTTCAGAACCCTAGTAGGGAAGTTGTACATAGCCGTGACATGTCCAGACATAGCCCTTGCTGGTAATAAGGTGAGTCAGTTCATGGACAAGCCTTGGAGGGTGCACTGGGAGGCGACAATGATGATTCTTAGGTATTTTAAGTCCGCCCTAGGAAAGAGGCTCTTCTTCTCTCGTGGACACACTTTTTGTGTCATGGTTTACATTGACATCGATTACGCTAGATGTCCAAAGGATAGGAAGTCTACCTCTGATTTTTATACCTTTGTAGGGGGAAACTCTGCTGACTTGAAGAAGCAAGAAGCAAACTGTTGTAGCCAGGTTCGGTGTGGAATTTGAGTATCGTGCCATGGCCCAAGTTAGCCGAACTAATGTGGGTCCGATTAGTTCTCTTGGATCTACAGGTTCTTATCATGGATCCTATGGAGTTGAGGTGTGATAACAAGAAAGATACGTTCATTGCGAACAATCTGGCTTTCCACGAGTGGACAAAGTACCTGGAGGTAGACTACCACTACATTAGAGACATGATTCAAAAAATGTTACATCTGCACTACTTACGTGCTGTTGGAGGAACAAGCAATCAATGTGTTCTCTAAGGCACTTCTCTGGGCTACTTTCAACATATGCATTTTCAATTTGAACATGATCGACATCTATATTCTAGTTTGAGGAGTGTTAGAATATTTATTTAATTCCGTAATTTTTGTGTTTTGTTGTTTTCTTGCCCTCCCAAGTTTAAGGACACCTTTTCTTTTCTTGCTCCCGAAAGTTAGGGAGTGCCATTGTAATTTTTCCCTAGGATCTCATGCCTATGAGTAGAGACCTAGGATTATATAGAATAATGAGGAACTCATTTTCTCTCTACTCCTTTTATACGATCAGAAATGATTTTGGTTCAATGGTTAGAATTTTTCCATCACATCTTCTGTATCCAAGGATTAATCCGTTGATGCTATTGCAATACCTCAATTGAATATTTTTATATTGTTTGGTCGTGCAAAAGGAAAGGAATATGTCACCTAAAAAGGTTCAATCCTGTAAGAAAGTCATTCTGGGATGCGGTTTGATTTTGGCCATAAAATCTTTGAAAATCTTCTCTACCAGCAAAGCTTATCATGGTGCCATTTTTTTTACCATAAATTTTGTGCTGTGTCATGCTGCTCCATGCTTTGTCTCATTTGAGTTGTTTAGTGTCTCATGAAAGGAGCAAAGCAGTTATGCAATGCTTGGCTCAGGCTTTTTCAATTCAATGTCTCCGTTACTTCGAATATGGGCATTGCGTTGTTGATCTGAGTCAATTGGAACTGCTGTCTATAGCTTTTCATGTTGGAGCTTGTTAGGAAATAAATTAAATTAAATATTTGATTAATATTTACTATTTTTAGGTCTTAGTTATATTTAGTAAACAGTCGATTGTGTTTCCATGTATGTCCTTTTCCTTTTTATGTAAAGAGGGTTAGGCCCTCTTTATTTGATCAATAACAAGAATCATTTTATCCCCCTAAAAGGAAAAAAGAAAAAAAAGGAGGGAAAGACGAAGGAGAAGAAGAGGGAGCCAATGGTGGCTCCTCTCCTCCTCCATGTTCACTGCAGCATTGGCGTTGCTGCTGTTTCACGCCCAACAGAGGAGAGTCAATGGAGAAGAGTGAAAGAAAAGGAGGAAGAAAACCTCCCGGGTCTTTGGTGTTTCCTTAAAAAAAAATATTTAGGGTTATTTTATAATTGAGTCCATTTTTTTTGTTTTTCTTTCAAGTTTAGTCTTTTATTGTAGGGTACTTCTCTGTAATCCCTCTCAGTTGGGTCCTTATATGTTGAGTGAAAGATAAGAGTTGAAGACGGGAGCCACCTTAAGATGTCAAGTTTACCGGAAATACTCTCATGCTCTTTAAGAGAAACCAAGCATTGACTGGTTCTGTGAGGGCGTACAAGAAGAGACACCTAGGGTTGAAGACACGAAGAAGGGACTATCACGTCAACAAGAGTTGATCTCTACTATCTTAAGCATTCAAGTTTTCACCATCTCTTGCGTCTCGACTTATGGGGGAGTGTTAGAGAATAAATAAAATTAAATATTTGATTAGTATTTACTATTTTTAGGTCTTAGTTATATTTAGTAAACAATTGATTGTGTTTCCATGTATATCCTTTGCCTCTCTATATAAAGGGCTAGGACCACTCTATTTGATCAATAACAAGAGTCATTTTATCCCCCCAAATTTTTCTTTCATTTTTCTATTCTATGCAACATTGATTCAGCATCTCAGTGAAAGTGATGGTAACCACCCTCCATGTAAATAATTAAGCATGAGTGACATGATACATGAAATTTCTGTACATTTCTGTCTTTTTTTATAGCAAGGCACATGTATCTTCTATGATGACCTCTAACTTCTAATTAATTAGGTTAGGGTTGTCATCACTACCCTTATTACTGCTACTGTTGCCGGCATTAATTCGATCAGGAAGAGTCTAGTTAAAGTTACAAGAATTATAACAACATTAAGTTGGAAAAAAAACATACTTTAGGTACAAGGCAACATGAAAGTACTAAGAAAACTGATAGATTATATTATCACCCAACTTGTTGCTTGGTTTGCCAAGTGAAAGATCTCTTGGTTACCTTGGTAAAGGGAAAAACATAGGGTTGCAAGTTATGGGCAAAGCATTCAGTAGATGTAAGAGGAAATAAAAGGATTTATATATTAATAATTGTCCAAAAGAAAAATCAAAAGAGCTTTCTTATTTTCAGGAAAAAAAAAACTTATTAGGGATGATTTTTATGATGGATTTTGAAAGCATGCAGCAAAATGTAATTGATCTCAGTCTTATGAGCATCAAGCTTAGTTGGGCCAGTGACTTATCCTAACTGCATTTTGATCTTGATTTACTTCAAGTCCCGCTCCTACTGGAGTCTTATTGTAGGTTACTACTGTCAGCTGTTAGCCTCAAGTTGTGACTTAGTGAAGAGAGAGTTCTATACCTCAAATTTATACGTGTTTCCCCTTTTCATCTCTCTACAGTTTGGTTGTTGACTCATCTTATTATTAGTCGATCACTTCTATATTTGATGGCTAACTGTATGCTGTACTGGTTGCTCATCGTAGGTGTTGCGATTGAGTTGCAAGATTTGTTGGGCCTGTATGTAATTCTTGTAATTTGAAGAGTGCATGTCTGTAACTTACGTGTGATTTACTTGCAATTAATGTCTTCCACCAATCTATTGATCCACAAGCACATGTTCCAAACTAAAATGCTATAACACAATGGAGTTATCATCATCCTTGATTTTTTAAAATAACTTACCCACACAATCCGCATTACTGATTTGTTATCATCCACTTAGATATATGCAAGCCGTTACATCTAAGAAATCATTGACCACACATTTTATAGTGATTAATGGCTTTTATTGAAGATAAAATTGAAGCTGAATCCAAGTAATTGGAAATAGAAACAATGTTTCTTTTAACTCAAAAAGTAAAAACAATATTTCAAATTGAATCTCTCAGATAGTCTAATTTTCTGAGTCTTGATAACTCTTCTCACAAAGTTGGAGAAAATAATAAGTCTTATTTCTCAAATGAAATCTATGCCTCTTTATATAGGGAGATGTATTAGGAAAATTACAGTATAAGTCTAATAGAATAAAATACATGACATAACTGTTCAACAATAATAAAAAAGAGATAGTTAGAGTGCTCAACCAATATTCCCCCGCAAGCTGGAGCATATATATCAATGATGCTCAGCTTGGAACAACATTTATCAAATGCGGATCTTGTAAGGGGCTTCGTGAATATGTTCGCAATCTGATCTTCAGAAGGTACAAATGTAGTGTAGATAACTCCACGCTGTATCAAGTCTCTAGTATAGTGGCGATCAACCTCAATATGCTTTGCCCGTTTATAGAACATTAGGTTATTTATAATGTATGTAACAACGCAATTATCTCACCTCATCTCCATTGGTCCCTCGACTTGCACATAGAAACCATGTAGCACTAATATGACCTATACCATCTCTATACCCGTCTGAGCCATAGTCCGGTATTCAGACTCTGCATTAGACCTGGATACCACCTGTTGTTTCTTGTTTTTCCAGGTCACTAGATTTCCTGCCACAAGCAGAATTCAGTTGTTGACTTTCTGTCTGCCATGCACCTTGCTTAGCCGGCATTAGAATAACCAACAATACTCATAAGTGTGTCCTTCTGAAATAAGACATCTCTACTAGGTGCTTTCTTCACGTATTTAAGCACCTACATAGCAGCATCCCAATGTTGCTTGGTTGGTCTGTCCATGAATTGGTTGAGTTTCCTAACTACAAGGGAAAGATTAGGACGTGTAATAGTAAGATACAATAACTTATCAACCAACTGCCTATAAGATTTGCTATCTACAGGCGGAGATCTATATCATAGAGGTGTCCTTTGGGATCCATAGGTGTATTAGTAGGTTTGGACCTCATTATTCTGTTTCTTACAAGACATTAAGGGCATATTTGCACTGACTGAGAACAATGCTCTCTCTACTGTGTGCTACTTGAATGCCTAAAAAGTATTTGAGCTCATTTAGATCCTTCATCACAAAGGCTTCAGCTAGCTTCCTTTTCACCTCTGCTGTCCCAACAATGTCATCTCCAGTGAGGATCAAGTCATTCACATACACAAGGAGTACAACCACTTCTCCTTTGCTCTTCCTGACAAACAATGAGTGATCAGCAGAAGACCTTACAAGTCCCATAATCTGTACCTCCTCTGAGAGTCTTTGGAACCAGGCTCTCGGACTCTTCTTCAAGCCATAGATGGCTTTCTTCAATCTACATACACACTCCTGAGTCTCAAACCCTAGGGGTTGTTGCATATAGACCTCCTCCTGAAGATCTCCATATAAGAACACGCTCTTTATATTCAACTGATGGAGAGGCTAGTCATAGTGAGCAGCTACAGACATCAAAATCCGGACAATAGACAGTCGAGCTATAGGAGAGAAGGTATCAAAGAAATCTACCCATACATTTAAATTAATCCCTTTGCCACCAGTCTCGCCTTATAACGAGATATTATGCCATTTGGATTGTACTTGATAGTAAAGACCTAATGGCACCCCACTATTTTGGCATGAGGCAAGGTGGTCAAGTCCTTGAGTGTAAAGCAACCATCTCATCCTCCATGGCCTGAAGCTAGTTTGGATCCAATATGGTCTACTGATGGGATGTAGGAGCCTGTGTCTCAGAGAGAGCAGCTGTGAAAGTAGCGAACAAATTGCCAAGATTGGAAGTAGAGACTATCCTTGCAGTTTGGTATTGGGCACAACTGCGTAGAGTCTTCCGAATAGCAATCGGAAGGTCAAAATCCTCCTCTCTATGCTCAGTAGCAACAGGAGAAGACTCATCAGAGGAACTTGCACAAGCACCATTAGGACAACTCTCGTCAGTTTCAACCCATACTTGACTAGGGGAGGAGACAGGTGGCTGAGGTGGTGGGGGGGTGTGTTCTTCTCGCCATGCATGCTGTCTGTATGTTATAAGTAACCTGTAGACCTGAGTGATCTCATCTTTCTGCCTCATGGAAGTCTCTGTGGTAGTTGTATCTTTACTATGTGTAATTGGGATATGTTCCAATGGAATTGGTGGAACAGGCATAGGAGTTGTGCCTCCTTCAAATGTCACCTGATGACCATCTGTAGAAAAATAGGGAATAGGCTCATGAGATGTGACGTCTGCAGTCATATAATGCTTCTTACCTCGGGGATCATAGCATCTGTATCCTTTCTGGGTGCTACTGTAACCCAGAAAGACACTTCATTGCTCTTGGAGTCAACTTGTCCCTGCTAGGTCCTAGAAGATGAATAAAGGTTACATAGCCAAACATCTGAGGTGGTACAGTAAATAGGTCTTCTTCAGGATAGAGGACCTGCCAAAGAACTTGTTCCTGTATAGCTGAGTTAGGCAATCTATTAATCAAGTAATATGCAGTTAACACTGCATTTCCCTAATACACCTGTGGCACATTATGCTGTATTAGTAGTGTTTTAGCCACATCTAACACCTAACAGTGTTTTCTCTCTACTTTACCATTCTGTTGCGAGGTATGGAAACATGATGTCTGGTGTACAATTTCAAGAGATCTGTAAAAGGTTGCCAACTTAGCTGTATAGCATTCTAAAGCATTATCAGATCGTACTATTTTCAAAGTAGTAGAAAACTGAGTCTTTATTTGTAAAATAAATGTTTTAATCACAGACCCAACATTGGATTTATTCTTCAAAAGAAATAACCATGACATCCTGGAAAAATCATCTACAACAAGAAGATAAAATCTATGACCAAGTCTGCCTAAAACTCTACTAGGATCCCATACAGTCATATGAAGTAAATCAAAATTAGCAGCAGAATTCTGAGAAAAATTGAAAGGAAAACTAGCTTTGTGATACTTTCCCAGCTGGCACACATCACTCAAAATCTTGGTGGCTAGCGATATGTGAGGGATGACATGTCGAAGCCTGTCTAGTGAAGGATGCCCAAGACGACGATGCCTCTAAAAAGATGTACCAACACTAAAAGCAACCTTGCCCTGACACAACAGCAAATGGAGTCTGGATCAGGCGATTCACGCCCCCTCCTTATGTCCGCCACCAATCGTCCTCCTTGGGAGTTTGTCTTGAAAAATACAGCTCAACTCATCAAATATTGCACGACAGTGCAAGTCTTTTATAATCCTTCTGACTGATAAAAGACTAATCGGAAATTCTGGAACATAAAGAACATTAGGCAGAGTTAGTGCAGGAGTGACTGTCACATCTCCTCTGCCATGGATTCGGCATTGCTTGCCATCTGCCACCTACACAGATGTACTTGAGGGAATATCCTGAACCTCCCTGAAACATGTCTCATCACCATTAAGATGCTGAGATGCACCTGAATCCACCAACTACACGGCACTGTCAGTGCTACTAGATTTGTAGGCAAGAGTTATACCTGAGGAGGCTAAAGCAACAATATCAGTGGTAGTGGTGGTCTCCTGGGTTAACTGGGAGAGACGCTGAACCACGTCATAGTCAGCATGAGACACCATGTCACTCGCCTCCTCTGAAGTAACAACTTGGTTGCCTGTGGGAGGTCGACCATGCTTCGTCTAGCAAGAGGCCTTTGAATGGCCAGTCTTCCCACAGTATGAGCAAATGGTGCGGGGTCTACCAGTCGTACCCCGACCACCGCACCCTCCCCCCCCGTGGATGGAACACCACGTCCTCCACGTCTAGTAGCCACAAGAACAGGGGTCTGTCCAACCTCTGGCATGGATGGCACACGACTTTAAGCTCCCTCAAGTGATGGAAGCTCAACCAATGTTAAGATTTGGGACCTTGTAGCCTCATAGTCTGGTCCAAGTCCATCAAGAAACTGAAGGACAACATATTTCTTTTTGTGCGCCCTCTATTACAGGTGTAGACAGGGCGACACGCGTTGTACTTCTCAAGTAACCCTTTTAGAGTGGCATAGTACTGGGAAGGAGATTGGCCCTCTTGTTTAAGACTACCAATAGCATGGTGAATCTCAAACACCTTACTGGAATTCTTCTTGTGAGAGTACGGGTCAGGCATGGAATCCCACATATCCTTGGCTGTCTTGTACATAATTCCATCACCGATCTAGGGCTCCACAGAGTTCATGATCCAAGCTCGGACCATAGCATTATCCTTCTTCCATGTTGTATTCTTTCTAGTCTTGTCTTGTGGCTCCATCTCCAATAAGATGTGTTCCTTATCATATCCCTCAATAGTCATGATGAACGTTTGAGATCATCTGGCCTAATTGGTCTTGTTCATCTTGGCAATAGGAACAAGGAAAGGGGTTTTGTAACCCTCGATGTTCGTAGTCGTAACCGATGACACCTCTGAACTGCTTGAGGCAGCCATTGTGCCCTAGGATAGCTGTAAGACACTTCAAACTTGATATGAAATTACTATCCAGATCATAGATCACTGGAAATTAGAGAACACTAGCACCCCATAGATAAGGATATGAGGATGACCCTAACACCGTCTCAAAGGAGTGCTACTGTTTTGGGTAGCAGAATCACCCCTACAACCCACAACTACCCATAGCAAGAAGTGCTGTAGGTCGACGGTGACCTTAGAGGGGTCAGCGGTGGCGGAGAGCCACCTTGCAAGCGGTGGCGTGGTTTGCAGTAGGGGCTGCGATCGTCAGGAGGGCTGGATCAGAGCTGCAGCCACGCCGCTCAAGCAAGTAGTGGCGGTGGTTTTGACAACCAGCGGAGGGCAGTGATGGTGCTGCTCAAGCGAGCAGCAGCGACTCTAGAGGACGAGAAGGCCGACAAGGGGCTAACGAGTGGTTGGTGGGGCACGACTGACCAGCTAGGGTCAGCGGTGACCTCATGTGGATCCCAAAATGGAAATTAGGGTTTTTGGTGGAGGTGTACGAAGGCTTATACGAGTGAGATACCCGAATGTCGATCTAGGATTGTTGCTTTGATACAAAGTTGAAGAAAATAACAAGTCTTATTTCTCAAGTGAAATCTTATACCTCTTTATATAGGGAAAGGTATTAGGAAAATTATAGCATAAGTTCAATAGAACAAAACACATGACATAATAGTCCTATAATAATAAAAAAAAGATAACTAGAGTACTCTACCAACACACAATCATTACCTTAGGTCACATTTACATAATCGCTTTAACTTCAATCAACACTCAGGTCATTTAAAACAAATGAAATATATTGCACATATGAAGATTAGAAGAACTAGGTCTACCATCAATTAGGTCAACTTAGTGATGAAGACAGAGTATATACCTTTTAGGCCTTTACCTTTCTCCTTAAGGTGTTAAAGTAACTTGGCTAGCTATGCTTCAAGTGGCCCAATTGTAGAAGTGGCACTTGATATTACTTTGGTCTTTCTTCTTTTATTTTCTTGCAGAACTATGAGCATTCCTTCTGTCCTCTTTTCTTATAGGATTGGAATTATTTTCCGTTGCCCTTTCTGAAGCTTCTGGCTCTAATTGAAACTATTCAAATGAGTATTCCTTCTTTATGTTCTCAACTAAGATAGTATCTAAGACAATATTCGTCTTATTTTGTTCAGATTGTATGATATACCGAATGGTCCACAGGGTGGAGGTAGAGAGGCTACGATTGTACTGTTCTTGTTAATCCTAGTTACTTTAGATCCCAATCGTTCTTGTTCTATGAGGTTGCCTATCATCTCTAGGATATGCTTCCTTACGGTCACAACTTGTATGACATGAGCTTCCTATTAATATGCAATATCTCTGAGCATTGTTCACTGCTAGAGATATTATTTAGGAAAGTTTGTTAGGGATAAATTTGTTAGAGGTTTGTTTCTTTTTTTTAGAAGATTATGTTAGGTTTTGAAATATGAGTGACCTTTTTTATATAAAGGGATAAACTTCCCTCATTTGTTTTCAGAGATCGATAATAATATTTCCTATTTCCACTAAATCTCCAACATTCACATTTCCAAACATGTCTTTCAGACTAAAGAGAATGTATGCCATAGTTTCCATCTTCTCATGTTGCTTTTGAAGCTCATTTAAGATGGAAATAGAGACAGGAGTCGATTTATTGTTCCCAATTCCAACTTCTTATGGAGTCCTTTCCCTTATTTTGTCGTCATTGAGTGTTTCTTTTTCCACAATGTATTTACTGCATTCAAGGCTTTAAATTTTAATATTGATGTCTTATTGACAAGTCAATAAAGGATATATCGGAGATATATCGTTGATATTGGAGAATTTTGGAAAAATTACTCAAAAAGGTACAAAATGACCTAAAATATCATAAATTTGATGAAATTAATAACTTAATAACCACGATATGCATGAAGAAATGTTAGAAGATTAAAATAATAAATTTTGAATAAAAACATAATAGAAACGTCTTACTGATATATCAACAAAATTATAACATTGAAAAGAAAATGCACATAATTTGATAATAACTAAAGATATTCATAGTAATACTTATTGGAAGAAATGAAATATAACTAGTATCAGGGGACCACACTAAGTACCAATGCTATCGCCTCTCTAGTTTTTTTTCCTCTAGTTGTGATATTCTAACATACAATAAGACTCTCACATTATGAAGTTGTATCAAGTATTCTATTAATTAATGTATCGTTGGTAGTTTTCATTACTACAATACATAAGTATTCCAAGATGTGAATATTGACTGTGACTGTTGGAGGAGCTGCTTTTAGATCGACCCTAACCATAATCATCCTGATGTCCTCTTTAATATCTGGATTTGGTAGGACCACATCGTCTCAATGTAGAATATGAAGATTCAGAAGGTTCATGCTATCTTGTCAATGAACTCCATGGTGGTCGAGAAGGAAGTTGTATAGCAGATTGGGAAGGTTGATAAGGAGATGGTTGGGGACCTTAGAGTGCAAAATACTCAGAGAATATCCCCATATCCTTATGTTGTAGACTGGTAAGGTTTCAGATGTTGATGTTGACATCATATCAACAAGTCAAAAAGGAGGAATATCGGAGATATATCATTGATATGTCACCAATATCTCAGAATTGGTTCAAGATGGCTGAAAATGGCATAGACTTTACAAAGTTATGATTTTACTGAGTGTATAAAATTATGATTTTAATTATTATTATACACATGAAGAAATGTCTACAAAGATTGAAACTAAATTTTAAATGACATAATAGAAGCACACTACATTCATAACATTTAAATAGAAAAATAAAAGACATGGTAATAATCTCATAAGTAGTATAAGAATTCACTGTAAAATGAAGATAGGCAACCAGACATTTAATAATCATAGAAAATGAGAAGTATTAATAGTCCACTAGTACGAAAGAATAAAATACATCATGAGGCAAGTAAGATTTGAAGTGTATTATTTATGTGATGATAAATGAAAAATAGATGAAGAAAACATGAGAAAGTTAGTGATTGAAATGTTGACGGCATGATGTTGGCATGCCATCGAAATGAGCATTTTGGGAAGGTGGCCATATCAACATGCTTTAGTTGTCGATAAGCAGGGATTTCACTGGCATGCCGGTGGTACGGTTGGCAAGGCGTGATATGTCATTTGCTGATGCTGTTGCGCTGTGTTACCTGTTGCTATGCTTCCTAATTATTCCCAAAGTTTACTAGAACTTCTTTCCAAGATGTCCAAGGCATCATGATCTATTTATTTTTGCAAAAAGCAATTGGTTGATTATTCCCCCCTTGATTAAATATTTTCTTACTCGTCATATGATGATTAAATTGAGGTCTGAAGGTATGGTTGATGCCTAGGTTCTTGTTTGATGGATACATACTCACCAAGTAGTAGCACTATAATTGTAATCTCTCACTGTTAGAATTCTCCTCCACTGTTGCTGCTACTCATTCGTTTTCATCACTACTGTTGCTACTTTCGTTCCTTTCTCGAGATTTGGTCAGCCTTGGTGAAATGGACTCGACATTTAAATAGTTGCTGCTGCTATTGTTCCTATTCTTCATTGTTGCTGTTATGTTCTAAACCCCTTATTGCTGCACCTATTTTAACAAAGATTCTACCAAAGTTTCAACTTATGCTTAATTAATGTCAACAACTCTAATGACTAGTGGAGTAACTAGGTGTTATTTAAATGTGAAGTAGAAGATAGGCTCTATGGCTTAAATAGAAATATTTATCCATTGAAATAATTATTTTTAAAATTTTAATTATTTTGACTACTACTATTTTTGTTGGCATGCGTTGGCATGTCGACGAAACACGTACTTGGAAATTTATCGAAATTGTGTTGAAATAGGGATTTAAATCCTTGGAGAAAGCTGGCATGTAAGACCAAATATGAGCTAAGCATCAGCATAATTTTCATGTATGGTATGTGTTGATTGATGATGGCAAGCCAAAAAAATGTGAGCATCGATTAATTATACATGACTTATTACGATGATTAACACAAAAATGAGCTAAGCATTGTTTACAGGAAACAAAAAAAATCATATAAAAAGAATAGAGATGGAGGGAATGAGAATAAAACCTCAAATCATAGAGAAAGAGAATTAAAAGAGATAAGGGAAAGGGTTAGATACTTGTTAAGAGACTTAAAAATTGCAAACCAAAGCCAAGAAAACTTCGGACTTGAGAATAATTTAATGACACAACAATATCAAGGACATCATTTCGATATAAATCACTTTCATCTAATTGAACTCCTTAATTTAATGTCTTTAATGATCTCCTCTTGGTAGACCATTTAAGCCTTTGGGTTTCGATCTGAAGTTTGAAAGTGGATTACAAAGACCACCATGAGTCTACTTACTAGTTGCCATGTTTGGTTTCCTATGCATTGTTCTTTGATCTTGAAGCCTAACACACCTAGGCTCGAAAGATGTTTTTATGGGATCCCTATCAATCATGTTGATATCTCCCAATATTTAGGGGTATCGCTCAAGACCAACTGATATGGGCGTTATATCACCGATATCTTGAAAAAAGATTCTCGAGATATCAATATGAGTCATATTAGGGATATGGATATATCATTGATATATCGAGATATTTGTTTCTATTACTGCACTTCATAGTTAGTAGAATTTTAAGATTATGGATCTAGTTTGTGTAATTAATACTTAATAGCTTGTTTTCATTGAAGATCTTAAACAGTGGATTGGGTTGTCCCATTCGAAATAAATGTATATAGGTGAGTTTATATGTTTGTGTTCGGGATAAACAATTTTAATTTGTGGATTTGAAATGAAAGCAATTTCGGCTGTTAATTTTATCAACCCCATAAGGTGCTTCATGTGGGATTGAGATATCATCTCTAATGCATTTATCGAGTAGCTTCGACATCTCTACGAGACCATTGGGACAAAAGGGAATTGTTTTGCATTTTAAGTCTTTATTTTTGCTGAGCATGTTTACTTGTATCATTTATTAACCTCAAACATCACTAGTCATGCTAATTATCTTTAAAGTTGGTTGCACTATTCATGCACTATGTAGGGTTCTGTTTAAGTGAGGTATCGGGCTGCAGATAAATTATCAGAAGTCAACTTTCGTCTTGTTTAACTTGTCAGTCGCAGAAGCAGAGACGGTGGGCGATGCCTTGGGGACAGATTTGGGATCCTTGCCATTAGTATATTTGGGACTTCCTTTATTAGATCGGCGTCTCAAGGTGCAAGATTGGCTTCCTCTGTTGGAAAGGATGGAGGGGAGATTAGCGGGGTGGTCTTCCAGGCTCCTATCTAGAGGTGGAAGATTGACCTTGGTGAAGGCGGTTCTGGTGTCCATGTCATCATATTTCCTCTCGGTCTTCAGACTACTGCGCCAGATTTATAAGAAGATCTTGGGACTGATGAGTGATTTCTTCTGGGCTAATGTGGGGTCAACAGGTAGGGGGTGAGGTTAGTGGCCTGGAAGGTGTGTAGACCAGTGCAAAAAGGGGGTTTAAGGGTTAGGGATGTGGGCAAGATGAACATCAGCCTCCTCACGAAGTGGATTGCTAGGTTGATGGGACAGGAACATGGGTTTTTTGGTGATGTTATGCGGCGATGTTACAACCCATTTCTGTGGTGAGGGCCGCTGGTTTCCCCCCTTTAGGAGCCTCTCACTTTCTTAGGGGTTTGGTGACGATGGTAGGGAAGGTGCGTGGTTTCTTCTCTCCCATGTTAGGGGTGGGGGGTGCTTTTTGTTTCTGGCAGGACGATTGGCAGGGGGTTGGTTATACCCTTGGTGACTGGTTCCCTCGCCTTTTTGGGAGTGTTGTGGACCCGTCGGCTATGGTGAGAAGTTGTTGGGATGAAGCTTAGTTTCCTGCTTTTACGGGGGACGGGGGGGCTCTCAGACTAGAGATGTAAGGAGTTCTAACGGATGTTGCAGGAGCTGGAAGGTTGGGCACCAGAGGTTGGTCATGATGCTTTCTCCTGAGGAGACTTTTCGGTCAGTTAGGACGTCGACTTCTTGTGGGATTGTAGGTTGCTCTGGATGGCGGAGTGCCCTTCGAAGGTAAAAATCTTTGCTTGGTTGGTGAGAAGGGGGAGAATCATGATGAAGCGATGGAGAGAGAGAGATGGAGCCAGACAGGTGACTTGACTTATCCTCTTTGTGGCGGAGCTGATGAGGACATCCAACATCTCTTCTTCCAGTGTTCTTTTGTGATATAGGTTTGGTTAAGGATGGGGATCGACTGGATCGCCCATTGGGATGAGGCTGCCTTCTGATCCTCATTTCGCAGAGGAGATGCATATGGCGGAGGGATCACCTTTAGATCCAAGAAGGATAGGGCCAAGGTTTTGGCGGTCCTGTGGGGTGTTTAGTTGGGGAGGAATGTGGTGCTTTTCAGGGGAGAGAGGTCCTATGTTGAGAATTTTATTTCTTCGATTTTTTCCCTGGTGTTCTGGAGATCTATTTTATAATATTTGATGTAATCCGCTTTTTTTGGAATGGAATAATTTTGGGTGGTTATCACTTGGATAACCACCCTATGGCTTTTCAAAAAAACTTAATCATGCACTATGTAGGGTTCCTAAAGCCTTTTACTTTAGGATGGTCATGACTTTTGGGTTTTTTTGTGCATGACCATCCGAACAGCAAATGGAATTTAGACTATTAGAAATGAAAATACATATCATCTTGTAGTGGAGCATGTACCGTGTACACTATCCAGTGGCTATGTCCACCTTGTCGCAGATATAAGAAGTAATTCTAAATTATGCAATGCACTCGAATTTGAAATGAGATGTCACCAATGATGTTGGGATAATTAGGTGAGATCTCAACGCTAATTTAATCCTTTTAATTTTTTAATCTTAACTTAACCTACTAGAGTTACATTCTAGCCTTTTAACCTAAGGTTGGCATTTGTATGCATGTATCTCCATGTATCCACAAAATTATATTCACATGCACATGCAATCATATTTTACAAGAGGGGAAACACTGGCGGTCGTTCATTTTCTCATATTGCAAGATTTCACTTAGTCTCTCCCTTTACCATACTATCAATAATTGCTCATAGCCATTCCATCATAGATATATATCACAAGATTATATCAATGTCCACAATGTCATTCCCCCATATGAAAAGTATGGTGAAAACACGTGATAACATGCCGTTATATCATATAAAGGGGATGCATGGATGAGTTAATTTTATGATTACTTTCTGACCTTTTTATACCAGCAATTCTGGTTTTACCACTTAAAATCTTTTTGAATGTGAGAGTTTGTGCATATATGGGAAACTCTAGTTTTGAGGAAAACATCCCTTAATTAATGATTAATTAATCTCAATAAGTTAGTGTTAGACAAAAGATAGTTTGATTGTCAAAATTATTCCTTATTGGGTTCACTTTTAGTTTAATAGCCATCTAATTGTATGTGTATATATCACATAAGGCACAACAAACAATCTAGAATTAAACAAAGAGATTAAAGGGTTATATACTCACGATATTTCATGTTTTAGGAACCTTAATTTTACATAAGTCACTTCTCATAAACAAATTCAAATTTCAGAAGTTGTGACTTCAAAGTCAAAGTCTTAATAAGAGCCTTTTTAGACCTCTGGTATAAAAGTAGAACATCTCGCGAACCTATCTTAGCAAGGTCAAACCTAGTTCCTTAAAAGTTTAATCGAACATTTGGTAACACTCTTTTAGATGTCTAATGAAACAAATCGGATGTCTAGAATGAGCGGATAAATTTGTATTTCCTTCTTGTAAACCTTTCTCTACAAGACGTATGGAGTCTTGTATAACATTTGACAATTGTTGAGCTATATGGGTTATGTGGCTTATTTTTGCTATTTCTTATTGTATGGGTGTGTGCTTGTAATTCTCCCTTTAGGGCCTTCCTGTATAAAGGCACTTAGGATTTCTTAATGAATTAGATTGCTCATTTGTCCTATCATGTTATTAGAGCAGCGATCCTAGACCGGTGCCTGGGTACTCCACCCAACCCTAGCCTCCTCAAACCTCCACCAAATCCCTTTCCTCTCTCTCTCCAGGGTGTTGCCGACCCTTAGCTCACCGTCGCCAGCCTCTCCAAGCCAGTAGCGAGCCTAGCATCATCGGCAGAGGCCTGCAGCAATAGCCCTTGGGGCCAGTGTTGCCGCCAAGGGTAGCATGGTGCTCTCTAGTCTCCTCTAGGTTTGCTGCAGTGCCTCCACAATTCTCCTGGAAGTGCAGCAACGCCTCCCTCAGCCTCTCTCTTTGTTGCCAATCTCTTACAGCGTGAGGGAGAGACTCTTCCAGGGAGAGCGACGTGGTTTTCACTCTTCTTCCTTGGGCAGCGCCACCGAGCAGCTTAGGAGGAAGAGATGACCCCTTTGGGGCTTCTTCTAGCCCTGGAAGGTAGTTATACCCGTTCTCAATTTCAGATCTACACATGATCTAAATAGATTAGTGAGTTGTTATTGGGCAATATTATGATATGAATTTTTTGCACTTCATACTTGATTCTTTGTCGCCTACATGTTGGGCATTATGGAAGACAAGAGGGAACCCTCTAGCGACTCGGTGAGGAAGGTCTTTACCCTGAGCGCATCTTCTTTTATACGAGGAACTTATATCAAGTTGGATGTCACCAACTTCCTTTTGTGGTCTATGTCCTCCCAATTTGTGGGATTACATTGCAAGAAGTACATCCTGACATAAGATGAACTTGCAGTTAAGACTGCTGACTGGGAAGCTGACAATGACTGAGTTGCCACCTGCATGTTGAACAACATGAAGGAACCTATAGCGAAGTAGGTTATGTCTTATGCCTCTGTAAAGAAAATGTGAGAAGTTCTTCATGAGATACATTTCCACAAAAGCAACATTAGTCGTCTATACTGGGTGATTGAAGAGCTGCATTCTTTTCGAAAGGGAACCATGTCTTTTGCTAAATGTTATGGTTCCATTGAGAATCTTTCGAATGAGCTGGACACTTATCAGCTAATCTTCATTGATGTTACTGTCATTGCCAAGTAATGAGGAGCCTTTCGATCTGTTTAGTTACTTGCTGGCCTTGGTCCTAAATACAAACTAGTAAATGAACAACTTATCACCTTGGAGGAAATTCCTACACCGGCTCAGATTTATGCTCGACTTTTGCAGTTGGAGATTTCTGATCCTAGCCCACCTTTACATTGTTCTGCCATAGCGATAGTTGGCTGTGGTAGGGGAACTCTAGGAGGCATGGGGAGAGGATGTGGTGCGAAAGTAGGAGGCAGAGGCAGAGGTTTGTTTTGTGATTATTGTCACAAGACAAATCACACAGTTGATAGAAGATGGATAAAGCATGGTTTTCCTCAAGGGCATTAGGCTAATTAAGTTGCTAATGGCGGAGATGGAAATTAGTATTGTCAGGAGGATCAAGCTAGTACCCAGATTACTATTTCTAAGGAGTATGACATACTTGTGTCCTCTTAGGCCTCTTCCTCTGCTGGTGCTTTTGTGTCTCAACATAGGTATTGTTGCTAGTGCAGGAGGTGTTCGTACACCATCATGACTTGCTGATTTAGGTGCCTCCTCCCACATTATAGGAGATGTGACATTATGTTCGTCTCATAGACCACTGACTACCCTCGTCTATATTAGGGTAGCTGATGGTGTCTTGTCCCTTGTGATAGGCTTGGGTGACATCTCTTTGTCTACTACTTTGCCTTACTTGATGTTATGTATGCACCTAAACTTGCCCTGAATTTAATGTCTATAAGCTAGATTACTAAGGTATTAAATTGCAGAGTGATGTTTCATGACCATTTTTTCTTCCTACAGGACCTCTAGACGGTGAAGTAGATTGGTGGACTTGAGTAAGATGGCCTTTATTATCTTCATCTACTACCTGAAAATCATTACATTGTTGCTGCTTGTGTTACATCTGCTCTACAGTGGCACCACAGTGGCACCTTAGATTGCCACATCCTAGTATTTTTGTTCTTCGTTGTTAGTTTCCAGACATGCTGTTTTTTGATTCTTTTTCTTGTGAGGCCTGTCAACTTGGCAAGCTTCATGGGGTATACTTTTCGAGTAATAATAATAGAATTGAATCTCCTTTTTGTTTTATTCATGTTGATTTGTAGGGCTTGTGTCGAGTCAAGAGTCTTAGGGATTTTCGCTATTTTTTAGTTGTTGTTGATGACTATACCTGTGTCTATTGGGTATTTATGACGGAGAAATTCGAAACCCCTATATTGATAAAAAAATTTGTTAATGAAATAAAAACTCAATTTTTTACTACTATTCGCATGTTTTATATTGATAATGGATTTGAGTTTGTGAATTTTACTTTGTCTTAGTTTTTTCAGTCTCTGGATATTATCCACTAGACTTGTGTTCATACATTCCAACAAAATGAGTTGATTGAATGGAAGTTGAGACACTTGGTTGATGTTGCTCGTACAGTTATGCTTCGAATGCATGTTCCTGCTACGTTTTGGGCTGATGCCGTTCTTACAATAGCTTGTTTTGATCAATTGGGTTTCGTCTATTCTTGGTGGAAAGACCTTTCACTTTGTTTTATTTCCTGATCGGGAGTTGTTCTCTATACTGCCTAAAGTCTTTGGATGTCTGTTTTGTCCACTTGTTTAAGGTGGATAAGCTGTCTCCTCGGTCAGTTAAATGACTTTGTAGGCTACTCTAGAACCTAGAAGGGATATAGGTATTTTGACCTTCTTACACGTTGATTTTATGCTAGTAAGGATATTACCTTTTTTTGAGGAGATATCATATTATTTTGCTATTGGGAAGTCTCCCACTGGTATACATGATGTCTGTTAGCATGTATTGTTATTTTTTTTTTTTTTATTGTATGAGCTATGGGTGTTTAGTCTCTCAGGAACATTTCTGTACTTTTAACTCTCTGGTCTCTCTATATAAGAGAGCCTAAGGTTTTTTATATTGAAGTAAGTCATTTCAACCAATCTGGTATTAGAGTGGTGATCCTTGATCGATGCTTCGGTATCCTACCCTCACAAGCCTTCGTACCTTGTCCACCAAAACCCTAATCTCCATTGGAGGCACCCAGAGGAGCCTCCACCAGCGGCCACTGACCTCTATTGGTCACAGATCGGGCCCTCGCATCTGCTGGCGAGCCCCATTGGTCGCTGCTGCCGGTCGTGCTGCCTTGGGAGGTCATCCCTTGACCTGGCGGACCTTTCCTGACCTTTGCCAACGTCGCCAGCACCTCCTACACTGCTGTAGTGCCACCACCTCCGCCTCAAGCGCTTCCTACCACCGTTGTAGCGTTGCCACCTCGACCTCGAGCTTCCCAGTGCTGCCACAGACTGCCTAGGGCTCTGCCATTGGTGCCAGTGACCCTTAGGGCTCTGCCTAGGGTTGCCTCAGACCTCGCTAGCATCGCCTAGGGCGCCGCCAGTGCCGGTGGGGCCTTCTCGGGTGGTCTCCCAGCACTTGGGCTAGGCCAAAGCTCGTCCAAGGGGTTTTTTTAGTGAAGATGTTGGTCTGATTTTTCGGATTTTAGACTTGATTGATGACCTATTTGATATAAAAGTCTGATTGCGGCTCCAAGATTATAAGGTTGGCTTTAGATAATCAGTTCGAGTTGAATTTGGGCACTTCTTTGGACACTGGGGTACAGAAGAATCTGTTTTTGGTCCTATCATCAAGTTGGATGAGACCAACTATCTACGGTGGTCTGACTTTCCTCATGATTGTCAGGGGTCATGGGAAGAGCCACATCTTTACATATTCGGAGCCTGAGAGCAAGATTGGTTCCAACGCCACTTGGGACAGAGACAATGTCATGGTCTCTGCGTGGCTTATGCAGACAGTTATTCCCTGTATAGGAGATGAGATCATGTATTAGGACACCGTGAAGATGTGGGAATCCTTGCGTGAGACTACTTTCATGCAAAGAACTCTGCATGGGTCTTTTAGGTCTTCTACGACCTTTTCTACTTGCATAAGGAAGGATGCACTCTGCCACAGTACTACGCCTTGAAGGGAATGCTGTAGAGGCTGCTGGGGTGTGCTTGTGATTCCTAGAGGGATTTTTGGAGACAGTTGGTCGTCTCTCTCTTCCTAGCAGGTCTTGGACCTGAGTATACAGCTGCGAGAGATCAGATTCTCACTGCTCCTGAGCTTTACCCTGGAGGATGCTTATAGCAGACTCAGCAGAGTTGCAGTTTGTACTTCGGCTCTAGATACTGGTACTCAGATGTCTGCACTGGCAGCAATCCCTGGATGTGGCAGGGGTACTCCCCCTACACGTGGTCGTGGATGCGGACGCTTGTCTGTCACACGTATTAAGACATTGTGTACCTACTGTAGCAGACTTGGTCATCCAGAGGCTACATGCTGGCGGAAGCATGGTAGGCCACCCATGGCCAATTAGGCAATTGGGATTGCTGATGGAGTGCCCGCCAGTTCTAATGTGAGCTCCCTGAGTACAGAGATTGAGACTCTGCGACAGCAAATTGCGTAGTTGGCATAGGCCTCATCCTCTCAGTCTTTAGATACTGTAGCCATTGC
The DNA here is from genome assembly GCA_037157565.1 of Thalassia testudinum. Taxonomy (NCBI): domain Eukaryota; kingdom Viridiplantae; phylum Streptophyta; class Magnoliopsida; order Alismatales; family Hydrocharitaceae; genus Thalassia; species Thalassia testudinum. The sequence goes on along the minus strand of JAZHRO010000025.1, from coordinate 51,544,735 downwards.
TACCTCCTCACAGGCACCTGCGGCTAGTATGTCCTCACGTTTGTTCTTTGGTGATTGGTTGATTGATTTTGGTGCATCTACGCACCTATGTGGCGACAGGAGTGCATTCTCAATTAGCGCCTGTTAACCAAGCTAGGATTGTGTAGGTGGCAGATGGGAGACATACACCACTAGTTGGCAAGGGAGATATATCTCTATCTCCTATTTTGAGACTTGTCGATGTCTTTTATGTGCCTGATTTTTCCTTGAGTTTACTGTTTGTTAGCAATATTACTAGGGATTTGAACTGCAATGCCATTTTTGATGCATCTTCTTGTGTCTTGCAGGACAAACTTATTGGGAAGACGATTGGTGGAGGGCATGAGGAAAGGGGGGTGTATTGTCTGAGCTAAACTATTGTTGCTGCTTTTGCTATCCATGGCCTTACTTCCACTGGATCTTCCCTTTAGTGGCATCATCGCCTTGGTTACCTGCCTATTGATCGCCTCAGACAGATTTTATCGCACATATCCTTCACTATTGCTCTCACCTATGATGCTTGTTAGATGGGCAAGCATCATAGGGCTAGTTTTCTTAGTTCTACTTCTGTTTCTTCTGCTGTTATTTTTGATTTGATTTATATGGATGTGTGGGGTCCTAGTAGTACTCGTGATCGATTTGGGAATATATATTATCTTCTGTCAATAGATGATTTTTCTTGTATTTCGTGGATGTTTCTTTTGCAGAATAAGTCCAATGTAGGACAAATCATTGGAAACTTTGTTAAGGAAATAAAAACTTAGCATTCTTGTTTTGTGAAACATTTTCAGTTTGATAATGCCTTGGAGTTTTGCACTACTCATTTGCGTACTTTCTTTTCTTGTCATGGCATTATTCATGATACCACGTGCCTACACACCTCTCAGCAAATGATGTTGCTGAGAGGAAACATCACCATGTTCTTGATGTTGCTCGTGTTCTGGTAATTCACCATTCGATTCTCTCCCTTTACTAGGGTGACGTTGTTTTGACTGCATGGTTTCCTTTGCAGGTTATGTATCCTGTTCGACCTCGATTTCACGTTATCCCTCGAACTTTTGGTTGTGTTGCCTTTGTTTATTTGTTGGGACCAGGTCGGGATAAACTAGCATCGAGCCAGTTAAGTGCGTTTTTCTTGGGTATACCTAGATAGAAAAAAGGTATGGGTGTTTTGATCCTCTTACTTCTCGGTACTGTTTCTGCGGATGTTACATTTCATGAGATGATACCTTTCTTTTCTACAACTGCAGCTGAGATGCCTTCTGAGGGAGATATGGCATCTATACCATATACTTCCATTCGCTTTAGAAGTTTTTCTGAGATTTCTGTTCCTACTACACTACCACCACTACCTCATGCTACACATCCCTTCCCTCGTCTGACTGAGCCACTCTAGTCATATGTTTGCCCTCATACTATCTATCAAGGACCCCCACCCCTGACTTCACCATCAGCTTCTTAGGTGAGTTATTTAGACATTGTCGTATGTTTGCCATGTGATGGTCACAGGGACAAGACAGATGATGTGGCAGGTGATGATCTTGGATCTTCCGATAGCTATTCGGAAGAGACCACAGACTTGCACCAGTTATCCCATGGCTGGGGTACTTGCTACTGATAGTCTAGCTTCTGGATTTGCTGGATTCACTCAGGCGTTAGCTACTACGTAGATTCTAGCTATTCATCGTGAGGCCATGCTTGATCCAAAATGACGTGCAACCATGGAGGATGAGTTAGTCGCTCTTAGAGGTCGTTGGTCCTAGGAGTTCACTCTACTTCCTGATGATGCTACACTTATTGGTTGTCGGTAGGTATTTACTGTGAAGTTCAACCTAGATGGCAGTGTTGCTAGGTACAAAGCACACCTCGTGGCAAAGGGATTCACCTAGACTTATGGGGTGGACTTCTTTGACACCTTCTCACTAGTTGCTAGACTTTCCACAGTACGGGTGTTGGTTGCAGTGACAGTTTAGTTAGATTGGCCCTTGCATCAGCTGGGTGTGAAGAATGCCTTCCTTTAAGGCGATCTCCAAGAGGAAGTCTATATGTAGCGGTCACCTGGTTTTGAGATTCAGGAGGAGCGTATGCCGACTACGGAAGGTTATTTGTGGCCTTAAGAAGAGTTCCAGAGCCTGGTTCCAGAGGTTGTCACAGGTTGTAGAGGCAACTGGATTCAAGAGATCGACAATTGATTTTTCTCTTGTCAGGAGTGGATAAGGTACTGTGGTACTTCTTGTTTATGTTGATGACTTAATTGTCATAGGGGATGATGAGCAGGGTGTTGTTGAGGTTAAGCGCATCCTAGTAGAGTAATTTGTTATGGACTTATAGGCTCTACGGTACTTTCTTGGTATTGAGGTTGTTCGCAGTAAAAAGGACATGGTCTTGTCTTAGAGGAAGTATGCTTTTGACATCTTGCAGGAGGTTGATATGTTTGGGGCTAAGGAGGTCAATATTCCTATGGATCCGAAGATGCTACTCTATGATGAGGATGCACAGGTGGTGGACAACAGGCAGTACAGGTAGCTTGTGGGCAAGCTGCTATACCTCATTATCACGAGGCTAGATATCTCCTTTGCAGTGGGGGGACTGAGTCAGTTCATGGCTAAGCTAACACATTAGCATTGGGATGCAGCATTGAGGGTGCTCAGATACGTCAACAAAGCTCCTAGGAAGAGTCTCTTCATCAAGGGGTCTTCTATGACTTTGGTTGGCTACTCTGATGCGGATTACGCTGGATGTTATGTGGATCGTAAATCCACTATTGAGTTCTGCACCTTCTTAGTAGGGAATTTGATCATATGGAGGAGCAAGAAACAAGGTATAGTTGCGAGATCCGGTGCCGAGCCTGAGTACAGAGCTTTGGCTTAAGCGACTGCAAAGATAATGTAGATCAGATCCTTGCTTATTGACTTGCAGATACAGTTTTCTAGTCCCATGGAGATGCAATGTGATAATAAAGCAACCACCTCTTCTAAAAAAAAAATCAAGCAAACACCTTCATTGTCAACAATCCAGTATTTTACGAGAGGATGAAGCATGTTGAGGTTGATTGTCACTATACCAGGGACATTATTCAGAAGGAGTTGCTATATACCGCTCTAGTCACCTTTGAGGAGTATATTGCAGATATTTTCACTAAGCCCTCAGTCAGATCTTTATTTGATTCATGTGCATCCAAGCTGAACATGATATATATTTATGCTCTAGTTTGATCAGGAGTGTTAGCGTATATTGTTATTTTTTTTATGTTTTTTTTGTACGGGCTATGGGTGTTTAGTCCTTCAGGGATATTTCTATACTTTTAACCCTTCGGTCTCTCTCTATATAAGAGAGTGTAGGGTTTTCTATATTAAAGTCATTTCAAACAATTATATCTTACCTATACCTATTGTTACACCTTCAGGGCCCTCTGAGCCTACTCTACCTCAGATAGATGTCTCTTCTGTTGCTTATCCTAAGCATCTTGAGGTTACAGACACCTTCCCTAAACATTTTCAGCACGGGCCACCATCCACAACAACCCTTGTAGATGAACCTCTTTCTACTATTCCTACTCAATCTTCTGTTGATCTTGCGGATTCTGATGGAGGTCTAGAGCCTGTGGCACATGAGGTAACTGATGTGAATCTTCCTATTGCCCAAAGGAAACTACAGAGATTATGTGCTAAGTATTTTGTTTCAAACTATATGTCACCAAGGTTCGAAGTGTCGATGTCGATGCTATGTTGATAAATTTCCAAGTGCGCGTATTGTGGGTATGTCAAGGGCATGTCGTGGAAACGCTTGTGTATCGATGTTAGGTTTTAAGGTTATCGATGATCCAAAATTATCCATATTAATATTTTTCTTGATGGAGATCTAATCCACTAGGCTGGCTGGCAGTAGCAGCAATAGCAGCAACACAATAGATCTTACCGGTGGCATGTTGATGATTTTGTCAACATACTGGCGAAACACCTGCATATTGATAACTTTTTCGTGTCGATATTCCTATTGCCCAAAAATGGTCATTATCATCAGCATGCCGGCAGTATGCCGTTGGCATATAAAACACTATATGTCACTTGATCATTTGCTTGCAGCATGATGACTTCTATTTGCAGTGGATGACCACCATATTCCTAAGGCTCATATAGATGTTTTCTAGGATCCTTCATGGACCTTAGCTATGAAAGAGGAGATGGTAGCTCTTCGGTCTAGAGGGACTTGAGAACTTGTTGACCTACCCCATGGTGCTATTGTGGGGTGTAGGTGGGTGTTCAACCTTATGTGCCGTCCAGATAGGACAATTGAAAGATTTAAGGCATGGTTAGTTAAAGGTTATATACAAACCTTTGGCGTGGATTATTTCGAAACTTTCTCACTTGTGGCACGTCTTAATTCTATATGGATTCTACTGCCACAATGATTGACTAGCTTTTCTACTTGGCATAAAAAATGCCTTCCTTTATGGTGATCTTGATGAAGAGGTATATATGCAGCAACCCCTAGGCTCTGTGGTTGAGGTGGAGTGCAGAAAGGTATGTAAATTAAAGGTCATTTATGATCTTAAATAGAGTCCTCGGGTTTGGTTTGAGAGGCTCAGTGATGCAGTTTAAGAATATGGCTTCACTAAATCCACAATCGATTATTCTTATTGTGTTTGTTGATAATATTTTACTTATACGGAGTGATAAAGGAGTAAGCTAGCAAGAATTTCCTGAATTCTCAGTTTATGACCAAGGATTTGGGGCTGATAAATTATTTTTTGGATATTGAAGTGCAACATACTGATGGTGGCCTTATTTTGTCTCAGAGAAAATGTGTAGTTGACATGTTAAGAGAGGTATGAATGCTTGGTTGCAAATTAGTCAGTGTCTCAATGGATCGATCTATACCTTTTGCAGATTCAGAGAGTCCATTACTTGAGGATGTGACTAAGTACCATGCTATGGGGGGAAAGCTGCTATATTTGATAGTTACTAGACCAGATATCTTCTTTGCTGTTGGGAGACTCAGTTAGTTCATGTAGTCTCTTACAGAAATACACTAGGATAGTGTATGCCAAGTGCCGAGTTATCTTAAGCAGGCTCCTGGGAAAGGATCATCCTTCAGAAAGCATGGTCATCGTGATGTATAGGGCTACTCTGATTTTGATTATGTTGGAGCACATGAGGATAGGATATCTACTACAAGTTAATCGTCTTTCAGAAAGCATGGTCATCGTGATGTATGGGATGCTCTGATGCTGATTATGCTAGAGCATATGAGGGTAAGAGATCTACTACAAGTTATTGTACCTACGTTGGTGATAATCTTGTTACCTAGAGGAGTAAGAAGCATAATGTAGTCTCCAGATTATAGGGCAATAGCCCATACTATGTGTGAGTTGCTATGGGTGAGATCTATTTTGCAGGATTTAGGAATGATTGTCTCTGGTCTTACTCTCATGTACCGTGATAACAAAGTAATTGCTTTTATTGCAAACAATCCAAGATTTCATGAGTGAACTAAGCACATAAAGATTGATTGCCATTTTTTCAGAGATGTCATTTTAGCGGGTAAGATTTCTACATCTTACATTGTCACTGAAGACCAAATTATTGATATATTCACCGAAGTGCTCTATAAGAAGTGTCTTAAATTATTATATTCCAAGCTGAGTATGTTTAATGTGTATGCTCCATCTTGAAGGGGAGTGTTGAGCTATGAGTTATGTGGCTTATTTTTGCTATTTCTTATTACACATGTGTTTGCTTGTAATTCTTCCTTTAATACCTTCCTATATAAAGGCAATTAAGATTTCTCAAGGAATTAGATTGCTCATTTGTCCTATCAACAACTTATCAAATGCTACTTGTAATCCTACAATTATGATTTAATCTATGTTTGTGCTCTGAAAAACATGTTTTTTTGCCAACACTCCGCGAAAGACCAAGACTTTGATGCTGCTTGAAGGATGTGATGCATCGTTGTATCATAAAGGATAGTTCAAAACTTTTACAAGCACAAAAACAATATTCTGTGATCAATGAAATTGAGAAAAAATTAATTCCAATCTCACGAGATAGTGATTGATACCTCCATTATCGATTATCATGGGAGTAATGCAATATGTGTAATATTATGTCTGGTTGAAATCCTTATCATAAGCTGCAAGTCCTCTATCTGTTGATGCTATGCATTACAAAGTCCTAGAAGGCCATCTTTATAAAGAACTAATTTTTAGTCTGTACATTGCTGTTGAAGTGCAAAAGTCAATAACTGCAGAAGTATAAAAATCAATCATATGAAAGTCTAACATGATTTATAATCTGTATATCTTGATTTTTGATGTGGAAAATCAATACTGCATGTTGAAAAATACATTGCTTGGTGTATCTTATTTTCAATCGGTGAAAAATAAAAAATACCAATCAGAAATCAAAACACATCACGTGTCGCAAAATATATTGTTTGGTATATTTTGATTTTCAATTGGTGTCTTAGATTGTGTTTATGCTACTTGATTTTGTGTATGTATTATTTCATGTTCTTATAGAAATATACTCAATATTAATATCTAATGGAAGAGCATACGATGAGAAGGTTGATGATGGAGATGGAATTCAAAATGGATGTATGCACTAAACAATGTGCAAGAAAAATGAACTAAAAGGAAAAAAAAAAGAAAAGAAATGAGAGAGATGGGATACTATAGCAGCAAAAAAAACAAAAAAAGTGAGCAAATCACACCTGCAAAATTTGCTACAGGCCCGACAACAATTCCTAATCCATGGGAATCATATAGATTATAGATTCCTCTATGGATGCAATGGTACTCCACTAGTCTTATTGTTAACGAGGTTGCGAAAATCAATATTCAGTAGCATATGGGGGTAATAATCGAGATTAGTCACCTGAGTATTCTCTTAATATTTAAAATTTAAAATAATTATATACTGTTATGCATCTATGTTCGTAAGATGCATGACAAAATTTCCTAGTAACATATCATTATTCAAATAAATCATCATTATGCAACAAAGGTGTCCATTTGGATACAAAAATATTTAAAAGGACAACAAACATTTCATATATTAAAATCAACATTGAAAAAAGGATCACCGTTATCAAAAAGAGTAATCAACTAAGAGACATTTAACGTGGAAAAATCTACTAAGAGACATGACAATTTTAGTTTACTTGAGGAAAATGATGTTTAAAATGTAAAAATCATCGAATGAGCACATTTAATATGGAATAGCCCAAATAGTAAAATTAAATAATGATTTAACATGGAAACTCCTACTTATAACCTGCGAATAATCATCATTTCGTAGAAACAACATATTAGCACATTTAATATCGAAAGTCCTAAAATAATAATGAAATAATCATATTCCATCAAAAATATTAGGATCCATATTTAATATACATTTAGTTGTGAATGATGTTTTGTTTAGTGTTTACTAAGTGGATGCTTTGGCTTATGGGTCTCGATCTCTCCCATTGGAAAAGGATCTTTTATGAATCCTATAGCGATAACATGGATTGGGACGAGAAGAGATTAGTGGCATAAGGCTCATCTTTGTTTTAGATGGGTCTACAAAAGATATCAAGAAAAGTTAGGCCTCATTGTAGAGGCTATTTGGGTGACTGTTTGAGGTTGAGATTTTGGACTCATGGTTGGCCCTTTGTTTGGGGTCGTTAGCTGCATCTATCTTAAATTTGTTGCTCTAACAATTGACGATGGCGGCTTGTTTCTCTAAAGGGGTTGATCGCCTTCCCTTCGTTGTCTAACGTGAGGATCAAGGAGTTAATCCTTTTTCTAGAGGTCCTTCTTGACATTTAACCTAGCTAGGATAGAGATGGTTGGATTTGGGGAAATGGAGCCTTTTTTGTCAAGGAGGCACATCTTTGGTGCATGGAGAGCATGCCTTTGGTTAGCAGTTGATTGTAGGAAAGTTGGGTGTGTAAAGGCCCCTCAAAGGTGAAATTCTTCATATGGCTTTTAAGGAAAAGAAGACTGGTTACTTAGGATTATAGGAGGTGTTGGACACTGAATGGATGCTACTTATGCTCATTACAAGGTTTTATATGTAGATGTCGACATCATTTTGACAAATAAAAAAGGGGTATATGGGAGATATATTGTTGACTTATCGTCGATATCCTAGAATTATTTCAAAACGGTTGAAAATGCCATAGATTTTACAAAATTATGATTTTATTGATAGTGTATATAAAGAAATGTCTTTAAAGATGAGAATTAAATTTAAATGACACATAGAAGTACATTATAGGTATATCATTCAAACGGAATAATAAAAGACATGGTAATCTCATAGGTAGTATTAGAAATCACTATAAAATGAAGATAGTCAAAAGTTGATAACCAAATATTTAATGATCATAGAAAACAAGGATTATTAATAATCCACTAGTAACAAAGAATAAAATAGATTCTGAGCCAAGCAAGATTTGCAGTGTATTATTTATGAGATCATCAATGACATAGATAGAGAAAACATGAAAAGATTGGCATACGAGATTAAATATGAGCTAAGCATTAGCACAATTTTCATGTATGGTATAAGTTGATTGGAGATAGCAAGCAAAAAAAAATGTAAGCATAGATTAGTTACACATATGACTAATTATGATGGTCAACATAAGTATAAACATGATTTAAGAATTGTTCACATGTATGGTAGGGGTTGATCAATAATAGTGAGCAAGAAAAAAAAATCATATAAAAAGAATAGAGATGGAGGGAGGGAGAATAAAACCTTAAATCATAGAGAAAGTGGAGAATTGGAAGAGATTAAAAAAGGAAAATGGCTAGATACTTGAGAAGAGTCTCAAAAATTGCAGACCAAAGCTAATAAAACTTTGAACTTAGAGAACAATTCAATGGACACAACAATTTTGAGAACATATTGCTTGTTTTATGGGATATTCATTTCGATAGAAAGTTGTTGAGAGATGTTTATTGGAGTGGTACGTTTAGTATCACATAGTGGAGTGAAGAAAAGTGTGGTGTGTGTGAGCCTATAAATAAGTATGTACCTTTCATTTATTTTTTTGAGTGGAATAGAATTATCAGCTCTATTGGGGCCTTCTCTCGTGATTTTCTCTTTGCTTTTCGTGAATGAGGTTTCCACATAAACCTAAGCGTTCTTTATCATTTATGCTTTGATATTTATATTACGTTTCTGAATTGTTTATTTCTTAGCATGGTATCAGGGCAAGTTGATGGTGTGTGACTAGATGCTCACATCTGATGATGGACTTGACCTTGAGTCTATTTATAGTCATCTTCAAAACTTAAGGTTGGCGTGCCTATCATGTCGACTCTAGCTCCTGCAGAATCCTCAGCCTTGGCCACCATTGGAGGAGGTGTAGGATGTGGATGAGGAAGAGGTCACGATCATGGTAGGGGCTTTTTAGTTTGTCCTACTCTCTTGAACCAACCATTCGTCTAACACTAAATTTGGGCGATTAGCATGGGTGCACAAGTCTTCCCCAACTCCTGAGAATGTGCTACTCACACCTGTGTCTACGTTCTCTCCTAAAGACTAAAGAATCATTTAGTTCGATCGGCATAACAACCATTGCAGAAGTTACCAAAGGACTCTTCGTTACTCGAAGCTCTAGTAGCCTAGAAATTTAAGATTTGGGCTGTTTTTTCTTTATTGAAGATGATGAACAATGGTGGGGCGATTAAGCCTCATCGTAACTTCTTTGCAAGTTTGGCCTCGTCTTCAGCAGTCTTACTTGGAGGGGAGTGTTGAAATCACGTGAATAGCCACATGGCAGTGCCACGTGGCATTGCGTGCGTATGTGTGTACATGAGATCGAGTGGATCTTCTATAAGATCTCACGTAAGATGCTGGTTGGCCAACAACAACAATAACCAAGCCCTTTCTCACACTAAGTGAGGTCGGCTATATAGATTCTTTGCCTACACAGATCGATTTTGAGTCATTTCAGAACTTAAATTAAAGCAATTGAGGTCATACTTAATAGTTTCCTTCCAATACTTATTTGGTCTTCCTCGCCCCCTCTTGTAGGTTCAGCCTCCAACTTCTCGCATCTTGTGACTGGAGCATCTAGTGGCCTTCTTTGCAAATGTCCAAACCATCTTAGGCGTGCCTCTCTCATTTTATCATCTATCGGTGTCACCCTAACATTTTCTCGAATAATCTTATTTGAAATATGGTCCTTTCTTGTATGACCACACATCCATCTTAACATCTTCATTTCTACCACAGATATTTTCTACACATGCCTATAGTTGATAGCCCAACATTCAGAACCATACTGCATAGTTGGTCTTACCACAGCTTGATAGTACTTTCCTTTGACTTTTAAAGGAACCCTCTTATCATAGAGAACACCAGATGCATCCTTTCATTTCAATCATCCTGCATTAATTCTATGTGTAACATCTCCATCAATTCCACCATCTTGTTGGAAAATGGATCCTAAGTACTTAAAAGCATCTTTCACAGGAATGCACTCTTTTCCAATTTTTACATCCATCCATTCATTGCTTCCTTTGCTACTAAACTTGCATTCCATATACTTAGTTTCTGTTCTGCTTAGGCGTAGTCCTTTAGCTTCCAAGGCTTCCCTCCAAAGCTCAAGTTTTTTGTTCACTCCACCTCTTGTCTCATCAACCAACACAATGTCATCAGCAAAAGGCATACACCATGGCACTTCAGCTTGGATATGCTTCGTCAATTCATCCATAACCAAAGCAAAGAGATAAGGGCTTAAGTCGATCCTTAATGCAAACCAATGGTGATATCAAAGTAGTCCGTCAAATCATCCTTAGTCCGTACACAAGCTACAACTCCATAGTATATATTCTTTATGAGGCTGATATATAAAAATGGCACCTGTCTCTTCTCCAAAATTCTCTACAAGATATCCCTTGGGACATAATCATAGGCTTTCCTCAAATAAATAAAAACCATGTGTAAATTCTTTTTCTTGATTTTGTAGGTTTTCATCATATGTCTCAAGACATGTATTTCCTCAATAGTAGACCGACCTAGCATAAAGCCAAACTGATTTTCAGTTACTACAGAGACTTGCCTCGCCATTCTTTTAATTATTCTCTCCCAAAGTTTTATCGTATGTCTCATCAATTTAATACCTCTATAGTTGGAATAATTTTGTATGTCTCCCTTGTTCTTGTATAAAGGTATCACAAAACTTTTCCTCCATTCCTCTGGCATCTTCTTACCTCTTCAAATAATATTAAATAATTTTGTGAGCGAAGTTATATCCCTTTCTCCCATTACTCTCCAAACATCTATAGGAATATCATCAGGCCCAACAATTCTCTTACTTTTTATCATCTTCAAAGCCTCTACTACTTTCTTTTGTATCATTCGATAACTTACCCGATTCATAAAATCTTTTGAGTTGGCTAACTCTGCTAAGATGATATCATTCTTTTGTTCATTAAGAAGCTTATGAAAATATATTTTCCATCTTGTATTTATGTCATCACTGGCTATAAGCACCCTTCTTTATTCTTGATGCACCTTACATGTGCAAGGTCCTTTGCTTTCCGCTCTCTTGCTTTACTTAACTTGAAGATATCTTTTTCACATTCTTTAGAATCAAGTTTCTTATAAGAATGTTCCCAAGCTTTTGCTTTTGCTTCACTAATTACTTTCTTTGCTTCTTTCTTTACTCTTTTGTAATTTTTCATGTTTTCATCGGTCTTATCTTGATGTAAGGCTTTAAAGTAAGTTCTTTTAATTTTAAGCTTCTCATGCACTTCCTTGCTCCACCAGCAAGCCTCCTTTTATCTTGGAACTCCTCTTTTAGACACGCGTAACACCTCCTTTACCACATTTCTAATACGATTTGTCATATTTAACCACAATTCATCTACACTTCCATCAAGATCTCAAGTCTTTTCTTACATTATCTTCTCTTTGAATCTCTCTTGCTCTTTCTCAAAATTTCACCATTTAATTCTTAAATTCTTAAACATTAATTTTCTCTTCTTTGCCTTCTTCATATGAGAACATCCATCACCTAAAGACGATGTTGAGCAGTTAAATTCTCCCCTGGAATAATCTTGCAATCTTTACAAGATAAGCGATCTATTCTTTTCAAAACAAAGTAATCAATCTGCGTTCTTGTTAAGCTACTTTTATAGGTGATTAAATGTTCTTTTTATTTTTTGAAGAAGGTATTTGTTATGAAAAGATCATAAGCCATTGCAAAATCGAGGAAAGTTTTCCCTTCTTCATTTCTAACACCAAAATCATGATTTTCATGCACTCCTACATACTCTAAAGCATATTTTCCCATATATCCATTTAAATCTCCACCCAAGAAAATCATCTCTTTGTGAGGTTCCTAGAATTCTCATATTAAGCTCCCCCCAGAATTTGTTCTTTATTTTTTCCTTTTGACCAACTTAAGGTGCATAAACTGAAATGACATTTAAGATCTCTTCTTCTAAGACTAATTTTATTAAAATAATTCGTTCACCTAATCTCTTAACCTCAACCACACTCTCCTTTAAATCCTTATGAATAATAATGCTCACGCCGTTTCTACCTTTGTCCCTTCCTGAATACTACAATTTGAAACATGTTCTCTCGATTTCCTTTGCTTTTTCTTCAACCCGTTTAGTCTCTTGAAGTGAAAGAATTTGAATCCTTCTTCTTACCATTGTATCCACAATTTCCATGAGCTTGCTGGTCAAAGTACTAATATTTCAACTACCGAATCTCAACTTCTTTTGTGACGCACTTCGATGGCGAAGTGATGGAACTAGCTTCTTTACTCGCATACGTTCCTCATGCGAGAACCCTTACTCATTTTGGACTACATCCAGGTGACGATGTAGCAGAACCAACTTCTTTACTTGCATGCGTTCCTCATACAAGAATCCTTGCTCATTTTGTACTACATCCGGGCGGCGATGTAGCGGAACTAACTTATTTACTCGCATGCGTTCCTCATGCGAGAACCCTTGCTCATTTTTCACTACACCTGGGTGTCGATGCAGTGCGTCACAAGTAAGGAACACTCCAACGAAATCTGCATGTTTGTTAGGATCTATGTTTAAAGATCCGACAAATTTTACGTTAGCCGTTGGCTACTTAACGCAACCTTCCTTTACCCGAGCTTGGGATCGGCAATGAAAAGGCATAAGAACCTCGACACCGGAGTTGTATGCGTGAGATGTTGGTTGGCCAATTGTGTTAAATTTTATTTAGGATTATTTGTTATGTTTATCGAGTTGTCAAGTTACATGCTTTAGAAAAGTTTGGTTTAGGAGAGTTGTTAAGAGTCCAATTAGGAGTGGGCTTGATTGAGTCCTAGTTTACTTTATTTAGCCAATTTGTTAAGACCAATACACCAAGTTGTTTTGTTGAGTTCCATAATAAAACTTTTTCCATACATCACATGGACTCCTCTACCCTTCTTCCTCTTCTTCCACATGTGACTCTCTCGTGCCTCCTCTCTCGCATTCCTCGTGCCTTGTGCAATGAGCCTCTATATTTCGTGACAAAGAGGATCAAGGAACACTTGATATATGTGGAAACCCTTCACAAGGAAGAAAATAAAAAATTATAAAAGAAGCCCTTGAGGGCTAGATCGTCTCTTATTTTTATCAAGATAAGAGTTGTATATAGATTCTTATCTAGATCACCTGATCTCGCAAACTCTCCTTGGTAGGGGAGGTGGGACTAAACAACCAAGTGTTACATGGATTCAAGATAGGGTCCAATTACCCATCTAAACTTACAAATGCTATACCTGTTAACATATATTCTTTTATTCTCTTTTGTGGGATGTGGATGCCAATCTTTGTAGAGACTTGCGCTTATTTGGAGTCAAAGATGGCATTAAAGATTAAAATCTTTGGTTAGTTACTACAAGTACATATGCCCATAACCAAGGCTTATGTGTTGAAGATGGCCCCTGAATTAGGTCCTGTTTGTTCATTTTGTAATGGGCCCAATAGGACTTATTCTTTGCATGTTTGTTGGTAGAATTGAGTATGGTTGTTTGATACTTCTTGGATGCAAATCTAGAATGGACCATATATTGCATTTTTCAATTTTATGTCCCATTTAATTAAAAAGAAACGTGGTAGGTTTTGGGGATGAAGGGCATTTATTGAAAATGTTTGTAGGGAGCTTGCTACTTGTTTGGAAATAAATTATAGATGATATTTAGTTATTTTTTCTATTTTTAGTCATGGTTATTTTTAGTAAAGTGTAATTATGGCTTCCTTGTTTGCCCTTGCCTTCTCTCTATAAAAAGAGAGCCAAGGACTTTTTTTTTATATCAACAAAGTTCATTTTTCCTCAAATCACCACGCTAGTTTTAGAAACTTGTGGATTTTGTAAGCTTGTAACTTTTTAACAGTTAATATAATGAATGGTCATTAATCTCACATGATCATCCTTTTATTAGTAAAAAAAAGCCTTTTAATTTAATAAATTATTTTTTGCTTTTTTATTTATTTTTTGGGCAAGAACAAAATGAGGTTTTTGAGAGAAAAGTTAGACATATCTTAATATTTCTAGGACTCTTATTCATATGAATGTGCCAAAGTACTTTTGGTTGTCTTGCCATTCTTACTACAATCTATTTAGTTAATATGATGCCATATTTTGTCCTTAAAAAGGACCTTCTGTTCAAACTATTGTGGCTAGATTTGTACTTGTTTCACTTTATCATATTTATTTTTAGGTACCTATTTCGTTCATCTTTTTTAGAGCCCAAGCTGATTTGTCTCCTAGGTATCAAAAATATTTTCCTTGGTTACGCTAGAATTAAAAAGGAATATTGGCATGATGAGGGGTAAAGCACCCAAGGCCATGTATGGGGGCTTGAGATTCAGCATGATCCATTACCTTAACAAAAACGATGGGCAAAGGTTGAGTAATCCCTCCATATAGGCCAACCATCATGTATCAGTGGCCCAGATCTGTTTCGTAAGACAATTACTTAAAAATGTACAGTGGAATCCCATCGAAATAGTAGAGGACATGAGGTTGGGGGAGAAGAAGCTGCTTAAAGTTAGTATTTGCCCTGATTAATATTAGAGTGACACTTAAGCCATTAGGCTTGTTGGTATCTTACAAACTTGGAACCTTCTATGCACATCGTTAGGGCACCTTCAAACGGTCTCTCCATATAAAGGCAGAAGAATTTAGTCCTCAACAACATTGTATGGTTGCAGGAAATGTTGGAATGATGATCAACATCAGGATTTGGTAGGAGTACATGAATAACAATCTTGATTGTTGGTATTCCCTCTAACAACTTCTATGCGGTCATCCTTTTTTTCTTCAAAAAAAAAAAAAAAACTCCTTATATAGAGAAGTGCAGGCTCCTAGCCAAGGCCTTGAATTCAATTGTACTTGATATATTGCCTTGGTGCAAGACAGAGGTGCTCTTATGCTTGATTGTTGGAATGGCCCTTTTATAGCTGGAACAGGTGGTTGGATGCCCTCCTTTCTTTCCTTCCAATTAGTTGCATGTATACAAGTTTGATGCTTTTCCGTAACTTGCTTGGCAACATTGTGTTGATGGGGATGTCAGACAGATGCGAGTGAAAGGGTGGTGACTGCTCGGTTAGGAAGGCTTTTGAAGCTCTACATCCACTACTTGGAGACTGGGATGAGGATTGCCTGACTGATACGAGGCTATTGTGGGTGAAATCTGGTGGAAGAGAGTTGTCACCTAGGCCAGCTGACAAAAATGGAATCCATAGGTAGCTACAACTTGCTTTATTGATGATGGAAGTGCTGAAGATCTTGATCAGCTCTTCTTCACCTATCAAATTGCCAGCTTGGTTTGGGATCAACTGGTGCTGTCTTGGGTTGGCACCTTTTTTGAGAATTTTCGGTGCTCTTTTAGAAGGGGATATTGGGAACCACATGTGTTATAGCACTGGCCAGGGAGAAAGCAGTGTTGTTGTCTGTCTTATGGGCAATTTGGTCGTAGAGAAACGTGGCTGTTTTTGATTGGTATAGAGTCTATGTGGGGAGTATTGTTACCTAAGCGAAGAGTTCTATTTATGAGTTTTTCCTTTTTGAAAGAGTATGAGTTGGGATGTTTTTTTGATGTAATTCTTCGTGTAAGCTCTGCTGTGAAATAGACAAAGCTGGAGGACATCTTGTGTAGTTTTCCCTTTTCAGAAAAAAATTGTATTCAGTACATTGTACTCCATCATTACGGAGAGCATTCATTGTAGTGACTCGGGTATAATAAGTTGAGGGTTTGCTCCTTAGAATTTACATATGCTAAGGGAACATTGTAAAAAACTTCTGCATTTTCATGCAATCACTCATGTTCTCTCATTCCTGCCATTGTTCGATTGCACCTCATCTTGGACTGAACTCTTGTGAACCTCGATTCACCACTTATTAGTAGAGGCATGTATGCTACACCGTTGTGATCCCATGGCTAGGTGATATTTTGTTAGTACTTGTGGAGGTTTACATGTGGAGAACCCACGCGTGGACGTTGGTGCAAGAATTGAGAGAGGAGGGAGAGAGAACTTGGTGAGAGAGAAAGGAGAGGAGTTGAGGGAATGATGGAAATATCATTGTAAGCAACTCAACTCAAAATAACATAAAATGCTCTCTATATACAGGAGATTATACCTAATGCTAAAAATAGAAAATAGAAAATCAGGGCTCAATAATTTACCAAAAATAATAACTAAATATTCTTGTAACAAATCTAATTATCTTAACAACTAACATACCAAACTTGACTATCTTGGACTCAAAGCAACCTAACTTATTCCCTAAGCAAAAACCACTAGGGTCGCACCCTCTTGACCGGTAGAATTGTCACGTGGATAGTCTATATTGCAACTGTGCCACATGACGGTCCATGTGGCTTATTCACTCTTCACACTCCCCCTCAAGTCGAGGTCTGGGAGAGGACAATGACTTGGATGAACTTTGGTGAGCATCTGGAGGCCCCACCATGCCTTTTCTTCTATGATCACTTGATCATTCTTCTTAATTGGAGTCTTGGTAGCCACTGCAAGTCTAGAAGCACCCTCGGAAGTCATTGCCTCTTTAGCAACTTTAATAGCTGACTCCATTGCTTCGGTTTTCTTTAAGTGATAGAAAGATGAGCGATCTCAAGCACGATATTTAAGACTTTTTCTTCGTGAAAATCTCCTTTTTTGAGGGAGAGTAAAAAATCCGATATGAAGTGTCCATTGGAAAAGTATGAAGAACACCAACCCCATTATAACTTGATAAATCTCCTCTTCCCTTTTCTAGGCCTTGAGCTCCACCATCTTCGTCTTTAAGAAGTGAGCCTCTCTACTTCTATGCTCTGCATAAGGTGCCATATATGTGAGAGAGATAACTCGTTGGGTCCTCTCCTCTTCTTCTTGGACCTTGTGTAAGGTGCCAAGGTCCTTCAAGGAGTTTGTGAGAGAACTCCCTATGTCAAGTGAAGATGTCTCGAATTTTGGGGGCCTTGGTGTTGCGTGGAGAACTCACGCACAAGAGAGAAGAATTCTCTTTGTGCGTGAACTCTTCTCTCGGATTTCTTCTTGATTCCCGCATGCACAAGGAGTCTAGATCGAAGGCTCTGATACCATGTGGAGGTTTGCGTAGCAAGATGGAGACTCTTTGGTGTGGAGATTTACACGTGGAGAACCCACATCGGACGTTGATGCAAGAACCGGGAGAGGAGGGAGAGATAACTTAGTGAGAGATAGAGGAGAGGAGTTAAGGGAAAGATGGAAATATTATTGCAAGCAACTCAACTCAAAAGAACATAAGATGCTCTCTATATATAGAGATTATACATAATGCTAAAAATAGGAAACAGAAAATCATGACTCAATAATTTACTAAAAACAGTAACTAAATATTCTTTTAACAAATCTAATTATCTTGACAACTAACATACCTAACTTGACTAACTTGGATCCAAAGCAACCTAACTTCTTCCCTAAGCAAAAACCACTAAGGCCGGTGCCCTCTTGACCGACAGAATTGCCACGTGGATAGTCTATGTGGCCACTGTGCCACATGGTAGTCTACGTGACTTCTTCATTCTTCATAGTACTGATGTGATCTCTTTAACTTGGCTTCATATTTCTCCATTGTCATCACCATCATCAAGATCGACAATGTTGAGAATAATGTATGGGACTAAATGGATAATTTGATCCTCTCCTGGATTCATTTAGTACTAGGTTTTATTTAGTCTCCTACTACCTAAAAGTTGCTGTTTAAAATTGGAAAAAATGAATAAAGTATACATCCCTTAGGGATATTTTTTATAAAAGAAAAGGAAGATTATCGAAGATCGGTAACCATCCTGTGAATTTTATTAAAAAGGAATGGACTTGCATATTATGAAGCTAAGAATCGGAAAGAATATTTGTTTCCCTCAACATTTTCAACTCATTTCGCTCCCCTTTTAAGACTACATTTCGCTGCAAACAAATACACCACATGGTAGCAATACAACAATTGAAGAGCTAGCCGAAAAGAAGCCCACAAACCATCAATTGAAGAGCAATCAACACCCTGCAGCTGGATCTCCCTCCAAACCGTCTGTGAGAAATGACATGAACAGAACAAATTGGACAAGTTTTTGACTGCAGGATTGCAAAAAGAGCACAAAACATCCCTATCTTCTTCATAAGGGGGTGGTTTATCTCACCAACGATCTGTCCTTTGTTTTTTCCTTTGTTGACGTTATACTTTTTTCTCTATTTTATTTATTCAACATATCTCATGAAACTGACCTTTACGCTCGACATGTGTGAATTTGTTTGTTTGAAATCCCAGGAAATTCGTTGTGTCAGAGAACAGGTGGGCAATATGTTTCATTGTGTTGAAATGTAAGGTGTGTCATGATAATCACCTTGTCAGGTGCACACGAACCTATTGATAGGCACTACAGGACAGAGTGGTGGTTGTGTAAAGCTGTCATTCCTCTATCCCTTTTGACTGGATTTGTGAATAATGAGCCTACCTTCGCAACTTTCTCTGTTTGGTAATTGAAGTGACACCAGACTAGCCCCTATTGCATGAATTGCTCAACTGCTCTTTCTCTTACCCATTGTGACATGCATCTCGAAATGGCTTCTACTGCATGTGGAAAGTGTGTATGGTTTTAGATAGGCTATCCCTTCCCGCATCAACAACTTCATGCAATACTAGGATTGTCCAGTATCAAGCTCCATATGTCCCACCACTTTGTTCATTTCCAATACTGGTCATGAAACTCTATGAGTTATAGAATGTTGAGTTTGGACACTTGACATTAGAACTTCTTATATGCCAATTTCTAGTTGTCATGAGATAGAAAGGTAGGAAATACACAATAGATTATTCCCCTCTAAAGGTCGATCTTATTTTCCACATCATTATTGATCTATAGGATGGCATCCTATCTCACTCTACCACCATTAGAGTCTGCACGAGGTGCTCCAGCTACCACCTCTACTACAGCCTAACCCTTCTGATGTGCTTATAGATTTTTTTTAAAAGTAACAACTCACATTTTGCATCATAAGTTTATTTCTGCATTATTGTTGATCTGAGAGTCCTATTTTGAGGCAGTTTTCTATTGCATTACTTAGCACTTCTATTTGAGAAGCTATGTGATAATGGTTGAAAGAATTTAGTGTGTGAAGATATGGTTGCTCGTTGTTCTTTTGAGATTGTCAAGGTTATCACCTCGAGCTATTGGGCTACCAGGTCTAGCAAGAAAGAAAGATGTCACCTTAGAGTTGAACTAGGCTAGGGGCTTTATTCGGGTGATCGCTCGATTACCTTCTTTGTCACTTGGGTCGCCTTGCATCTCGTCGCCTACTGTTGATTCACTCTAGGTAAGAACATAAGACCCTTCTTTAGTCATAAGTTATATATATTATATATATGTTAATGTTAATGTTCTATATGTGAAAGGAAAGAGTTGTCTGTATTGAAACGAAGAAACCCTAGTCTCTTTTATATGAGACCCTGGTTAAATTACAATCACATCCATCAAGAAAATAAAAAAAAAAAATGACAGCTCTTTACATAATAAATATGCGTTCACACTCTCCCTCAAGATGGGGTGTAGATATCCTATAGCCCCAACTTGTCACATAGGAACACGTCTTTTCTTTGCTAGGGCCTTGGTGAGGATGTCATGTCTGCAAGCTGCATCTCTGAGGTAACATGAGGGGTATTAATCTTCCCTTCCATAACTGCATTACGCACAAAGTGACGGTCGACTTCGATATATTTGGTTATTTCATGAAACACAGGTTGAAGGCTATATACATGGTAGACTCGTTATCGTAGTGTAGTGGAACAAGTGCCTATGTGGATATCCCAATGTCACTTACAAAGCCTACTACCTACGTCATCTCACATGCTGCATGTGCCATTGCACGATACTTCACTTCCACACTAGACCTAGCAATCACCGCTTGCTTCTTGTTTCGCCATGATATCAGGTTTCCACCAAGGAAGACTACATATCCTAAGGTAGACCTTCTATTATTAATGGTTTCAGCATAGTCTGCATTTGAGTAGGCAATTATGTCAAGTGATCCATGATTTCTGTAATGAAGTTCTTATCCTGGACTTCCTTTTAAGTATCTCAATATGAGATACACATCATGCTAGTGGCTGTATTTTGGCTTCTCCATATACTGGTTGACTTGGCTGATTGCAAAGTTAATTTCCGGGTGCGTTACTATCAAATAAAGAAGCTTCCCAACTATATTTCTGTAGCGTGTGACATCCTCAAACAATAGATCCTCCTCCAGTAACGTGGCCTTCTTTTACGGTTTCACAGGCATCCTAAACGGCTTGACCCTCAAGAGTTCTGTCTCCTTTAGAATATCTACAAGGTGTTCTTTCTCTGGGATAATGACAAACTGGATGTCGGCCTCATTGCCTCAATCCCAAGTATCTCAAGTCTCCAAGGTTCTTTGTCATAGGAACTCCTTTGTCTGCCGTGTGCTGTCCTCATCACATTATTGCCTCATCACTGCTGGTTAGGAGCACATTATTCATATAGACTACTAAAAGGATCACCTTTTGTACCTCTATGCCTTCATCCTTCTTGATAAAAATAAAATGATCAGAGGATGATCGACTAAACTCGATCTTTTGTATCTCTGTGCTTAGTCTCTCAAACCAAGTTTTGGGGATATGTTTTAGGCCATAGATAGCCTTCTTCAATCTGCACACACTCCCCTTAAACTGTAGAGCTTGGTGACTATCGCATATATACCTCTTATGTTAGTTCCCTATTTAAGAAGGCATTCTTAATATCTAACTGGTAGAGGGGTTAGTTATTGTTTACTCTATGGACAAGAGAATGAGAATAGAAGAAGCTTACGCCACAGGAGAGAGTCTTGAGATAATCAAGTCCATAAGTTTGCGTGAATCTCCTAGCCACCAACCTTGCCTTGAAGCTATCCACTGACCCATTTGTTAAATATTTGACAGTGTAGACCCATTTGTAATCAACAAGGGTTGCGCTTGGAGGACATGACACTAACTCCCATGTGCCACGCGATGTCAAAGCAATCATCTCCTTTTCCATGGTAGCTCTCTAGCGAGGATCTTGGGAATCCTCTGCATAATCTCTCAGCAATATGGTACTTGTAAGTACCGTGGCAAAGTGTTGTGCATTGCTTTGCAAGTGAGTTGTAGTCGTGTAATTTGAAATGGGATGTGTACACGACCTACTAGACTTTTGACATGTAATCGACCTGCCATCTACATCATCTTGGGTAATTGGTGGTGATCCCCGTGTTGGATGAACCTTTGCAGGCTTTGGCGTTGTGGGTAGTGGGGTATGTCTCCTATTATAACCTGTCTCTCGAGGAGCAAGATCGATGTTGGCACCTTTTTCAGAGAAATATGGAACTTTATCAAAGAAGGTTGCATCTACAAGCACAATATATCTCTTGTGCACTGGATCATAACATTTATATTCTTTCTGGGTACATGAATATCCTAAAAAGGCACAATTAACAACTTGGGGGAGAAATTGTCCTGTGCCCCAAAAGCTTGAACAAAGCACATGCCACCTGTTAAGTTATAAAGATGTATTTGTCATTTTTTCTTCTATGGGTATCTATGTAATTAACCTAATTCTCTCTTATAAAAGAGAGGTTAGGGTTTCTATTGAGAAGTAATGCATCATTTTCTCTTCATATGGTATCAAAGGAGAAATCTTAAGCTGGTGCTTCGATATTCCACCAAATACTCACCTAAAAGGATGATCGAGTCATCAATTCAAGGGTGATTCGATGGAGATCAGGCCAAATAGTAGCAACAACAATGACATTGGGAGAGGGTTCCCGAGCGTCGCGTCATCAAGAAGCCTGCTAGCCACACTGGCGATGCTACTGGTGGTTTGCCTAATGCTCCTAGCATCGTTGTTGGGGGCGTTGGCTGGTTGTCGGTGGCCCAACTGGCCAAGGGTCAGCCATTCTTCCTCGTTGTTGGTGATGTGATTCGCGTGATAAGACTTTTGTTGCCCCTAGTATACATGGTGATGAGCCCTCTCTTACCATTGATGAAGATCTTTCTTTTAAGCATGATGAGCCCTCTCTCATGCAAGGAAGGTGTGTTTAGTCCAAGAAGAGGTTTGTTTCAGACATACAAAGGCTAGTGTATGTAGCTCAAGGAGACACAAAGAAGATGACTAGAGGAGCATGGATCATCGATTCCAGTGCTTCTATGCATCTTATAGGGGATGTAAAATGTTTGGTGATTACCATGGTTCTATGCAGGATTAGAGATGTTAGGGTTGCCAATGGAGCTACATCACCAATCACCATAGTTTGAAGTGTATGTGCATCTCCAAAAATAGTGATTGAGAAGGTTCATTGTGCTCCAGAGTTCCTAATGAACCTATTATCAATGAGCTGCATTTGCAAGGACCTTGGATGCCACGTGGTCTTTGATGAGGACCATTGCTACTTTTGGGACTGATAGGCATAGAGATTATAAGTGGAGGCATGGAGAGAGATAGTCTTTATTACCTAGACACACCTACTATGTTTGCCGAAGATGTGTCTATTGCTAATGATGCCTGGTTGTGGCACAGGAGACTTGGATACCCATCGGTCAAGAAGATGCGATAGATGTATCCAGAGTTATCAGATTCCCTGACTTTTTGCAGTGTGAAGATTGTCAGCTTGGGAAGCACTATAGAAGTAGTTACCCATTGAGAGAAGATGGGGTGAGTGCTGCTCCTTTCTCTTTAGTGCAATGCGATGTGTGGGGGTTCTCTAGAGTTTAGAGTCCCTACTCTGGGAGGACATCGATATTATGCAGTTTTTGTGGATGACTATAGTCGCCTCATTTGGGTTTTCTTGATGAAGGCACATTAAGAGATTCCTCATATTGTACAGCAGCTCCTTTGAGAGGCCCAAACACAGCATGCCACTGTCATCAGAGTTTTCTGCAGTGATGATGCTCTAGAACTTATGTAGTAGGACTTGCAGGAGATCTTCACTTTTAGAGGCATTATTCACTAGACGTATTGTGCTTATACATCTCAGTAGAATAGTGTGGCTGAGTGCAAGTTGCGACATCTCCTCAATATTGTCAGGACCTTAATGATCCATATGAAGATTTTGAAACAATTCTAGGGAGATGCTGTGCTTACTACAACGTACTTGATTAATTGGGTGCTGTTGTCAGTGCTTAGAGGATAGATTCCTTATCAGATGATTTATCCAGACTGTTTCAGGTCATTTGCTCTACCTTTGAGGATCTTTGGATGCACATGTTTTGTCCAGGCTTATGGAAATCATGATGAGTTTTCTCCTTGGGTTGTGAAATGTGTATTTCTTGGATATTCTAGGATGCAGAAAGGGTATAGATGTTGTGATCCTATTCGCAGGCGGTATATTGTTACAGTAGATATGACCTTTGAGAAGATCCCATACTTCTTAGAAGAAGGGACGTCTATACAAGTTGCCTTAGAGGAGACTTAGGTTTATTACAGGCGGCCGTAAACATTACATGACATTACACACCTTCCAATTGTGTTAGATGAGAGTGGATTAGATAGTGATCACTAGCGTGTACAGAGGAGGCTTAGTAGAGCATGTACTCCACCCTATGTCTCAATATACGTGGGTCTTACATCTGGAGTAGGAGGATAAATAGTTTGCCTTGACTATCACCAATATAGTTATTCATAGAGATTTTATTTAGGCCTCTCAAGACTCTAGGTGGAGTGCAGCGATGGATGAAGAGATGCATGCATTACAGTCCAGGAAGACATGAGATCTTGTGTCATGCCCTCTAAATGCTATAGTAATTGACTGTAGATGGCTGTACACCAACAATTATAGGGCAGATGGGATAGTGGACAAGCATAAGGCCAGACATTTTGCTAAGAGGTTTATCCAAACATATAGGCTAGACTATCTTGAGACTTTTTCACCCGTGGCCCACATTACTTTTAGTCGGAGAAAATAACTTGTCTTATTCTTAAATGAGACTCTACACTTATTTATATAGAAAGGTGTTGAGAAAATTACATCATAAGTCCAATAGGACAAGAAACAAGACAAACAACTCCAAATAAAACTAATATGTGCTCTACCAAGACTCCCTCTCAAGTTCGAGCATATATATCAATGATGCTCAACTTGGAAAACATTTATCAAAAGCAGATCTGGAAAGGGGCTTCGTGAATATATTTGCAATTTGATCTTCAGACGATACAGATGAAGTGTAAATAATTTCACGTTGTATCAAAGTCTCTAGTGTAGTGGTAATCAACCTCAACATGCTTTGTCTGCTTATGAAACATTGGGTTGTTTGCAATATAGGTAGCAACGCGATTATCGCATCTCATCTCCATTGGTCCCTCTTCCCGAATATGGTGATTATGTAGAACAGATTTGACCCAAATCATCTCTGCAGCTGTTTGAGCCATAACCCTGTATTCTGATTCTGCGCTGGACCTAGATACCACATGTTGCTTCTGCTTCTCCATGTCACTAAGTTGCTTGCCACATAAGTACAGAATCCAGTTGTTGACTTCCTATTTGTCATGCACTTTGCATAGTTGTCATTAGAGTAGCCAACAACACTCATAGATGTGTCCCTCTGAAATAAAATCTCTGGCAGGTGCTTTCTTCACATACCCAAGCACCTGTATAGCAGCATCCCAATGTTGTCTAGTTGGTTTGTCCATGAACTGGCTGAGCTTTCCTACTGCAAGGGAAAGATCCGGACATGTAATAATAAGATACAACAATTTACCGACTAACTACCTATATGATCTGCTATCTATAGGTGGAGACAGTATCTTAGAGATGTTCTTTGGGATCCATAGGTATATTAGCAGGTTTGGACCTCATCATTCTTGTTTCCTACAAGATATCAAGGGCATACTTCCGTTGATTAAGAATGATGCCCTTTCTGTTGCGTCACTTCAATCCCAAGAAAGTATCTGAGCTCACCCAGATCCTTCATCACGAAGGCATCAGCCAACTTCCTTTTTACACTAGCTATCCTAGCAAAATCATCTCTAGTGAGGATCATGCCATCCACATAGACAAGGAGTACAATCACTCTCCTTTTACTCCTCCTGGCAGACAAAGAGTGATTAGCAGAGGACCTTATAAGTCCCAGTACATGTACCTCCTCTGAGACTCTCTGGAATCATACTCTTGGGCTCTGTTTCAAGCCATAGATGGCTTTCTTCAATCTACATACACACTCCCTCTTAGCCTCAAACCCAGGGGGTTGTTGCATGTAGACCTCCTCCTGAAGATCTCCATACAAGAATGCGTCCTTGACATCCAACTAATGAAGAGACCAGTCACAATGAGCTGCTACAGACATCAAAATCCGAACAGTAGACAATCAAGCAACCGGAGAAAGTATCAAAGAAATCTACCCCGTACATTTGGGTAAATCCCTTTGCCACCAGTCTAGCCTTGTAGCGAGAGATCGTGCTGTCTGTGTTGTATTTAACCGCAAAGACCCAACGGCACCCAACTGTTCTAGCATGAGGAGGCAAGGTGGTCAAATCCTACATCCCTCTAGACTGTAGAGCAGCTATCTCATTCTTCATGGCCTGACGCCATTTTGGATCCAACATGGCCTGCTGATAGGAAGTAGGAACATGCGTTGCAGATAGCCGCTGTGAAAGTCGTAAAGGAATTACCAAGGTTGGCAGTGGAGACTGTACATTATGATACTGGGCACGGCTGCGTAGAGCCTTTCGAATAGTAATTAGAAGATCAAGATCCTCCTCACTATGCTCAGTAGCAATCGGAGTATGAGATTCATCAGAGGAACCTGCATAAGCACCACTAGGAAAACTCACGTCAGTATCAGCGCATACTTGACTAGGAGAGGAGATAGGTGGCTCAGGTGTAGTGGGGGTGTGTTTTTGTCACCATGCATGCTGCCTGTATGTTACGGGTAGCCTATACACCTGAGTAGTCTCTGCTTTTTGCCTCATATAAGTATCCTCATGATGTGTAATCGTGATTTGTTCAAGGGGAATTGGTGGAACAGGCATAGGAGTCAAATTTCTCTCAAATGTCACCTGATAACCATCTGTAGAAAACTAAGGAATGGACTCATGAAATGTGACATCTGTAGTCACATAATGTTTCTTACCACAGGGGTCATAACATCTGTATCCTTTTTGGGTGTTACTGTATCCCGAAAACACACACTTCACTGCTTTTGGGGCCAACTTGTCCCTGCCAGGTCCAAGAATGTGAACAAAGGCAACATAGCCAACACTCGGGGTGGAACGGTGAATAGATCATTCTCAGCATAGAGATCCAGCCACGGAACTTGCTCTTGTATGGCTGAGTTAGGCAATCTATTGATCAAATAACATGCAGTCAACACTGCATCTCCCCAATACACTTGTGGTACATTGTGCTGGATCAATAATGTTCTAACCATATCAAGCACGTAATGGTGCTTTCTTTCCACTACACCATTCTGTTGTGACATATGTGGATAGGATGTCTGATGAACAATTCCAAGAGATCTGTAAAAGGCTGCCAACTTAGATGTACATAATTCTAAAGCATTATTAGGCCACACAATTTTCGTAATAGTAGAAAATTGAGTCTTTATTTGTAAGATAAATGTTTCAATTACTGATCCAACATTAGATTTATTTTTCAAAAGAAATAACCATGACATCCTGGAAAAATCATCCACAATTAGATAAAAGGTATGACCCAGTTTGTCAGGTATACGACTCGGTCCTCATACATCGATATATAGTAAATCAAAGATAGCATTAGAACTGTGAGATAAATTAGGAGGAAAACTGGTCCTATGATGCTTTCCCAGCTGACATGCATCACACAATCTTCGTAGCTGGTGAAATATGAGGAATGATATGTTGAAGCCTGTTCAGTGATGGATGCCCAAGATGACGATGCCACTGAAGAGTTGTACTACCACTAAATGCAACTTTGCCCTGACACAGCAGCAACTGGATTCTGGACTAGGCGATACACACCTCCTTCCTCATGTCGGCCACTAATCGTCTTCCTCGTGAGTTTGTCCTGAAAAATACAGCTTAGCTCGTTAAATATTACACGACAGTGCAAATCTTTTATAATTCTACTAACAAACAAAAGATTAATAAGAAACTCCGGAACATAAAGAATGTTAGGCAACGTCAGAGCAGGAGTCACTGCTATATCTCTACCATGAATCCTACATTGCCTGCCATCTGCTACCTGCACAAATCTCCCTGAGGGAACATTATGAACCTATTCAAAACATGTCTCATCCCCATTGAGATGTTGAGATGCGCTAAAATCCACCAACCACAAGGTACTGTCAGCGTTACCAGACCTGTAAGCAGAAGTCATACTTGAAGTAGCCAAGGCAGTAGTATCTGCAGTGGTAATAGTAGTCTCTTGGGTCAGTTGAGAGAGACGCTGGATCACAGCATCATAGCCTGCACGAGACACCATGTCGCTCCCTTCCTCTAGAGAGACAGCTTGGTTGGCCATGGGAGGTCGACCATGCTTTGTCCAGCAAGAAGCCTCTGTATGACCAACCTTTCCACAATGCGAGCAAATTGTGTGAGGTCTACCACTCGTACCCCGACCACCACGCCCTCTCCCCTTGATGGATGGAGCACCACGTCCTCTACGTACGGCAGCAACAAGTACAAGGGTCTGTCCACTCTCTGACACGGGTGGCCTAGTAACCACTCTGCTCATGCGACTATAAGCCTCCTTCAGAGATGAAAGCTCAACCAGAGTAAGGATCTAGGATCTAGCAGCCTCATAGTCTAGTCCAAGTCCGTCAAGAAACTAAAGGATAACATACTCCTTCCTATGTGCCCTCTGAGTGGCACAAATGCAGACAGGTCGGCAGGCATTATATTTCTAAAGGAGCCCCTTTAGGGTAGCATAGTACTGCGACAATGATTGACCCTCCTGTTTGAGACTACCAAGAGCATGGTGAATCTTAAACACTTTGTTGGAATTCTTTTCATGAGAATATGTATCATGTAGAGAATCCCACATCTCCTTGGGGTTCTTGTAGTACATGATCCCATCACTGATTTGAGGCTCAATAGAATTCATGATCCATGCACGAACCATGGAATTATCCTTCTTCTACATGGCATTCTTCTTTATTTTATCTTGTGGCTCCATCTCTAACAGTAAGTGTTCCTTATCATGCCCCTTAACGGTCATGAGGAGTGTCTGAGACCATCTAGCATAATTGATCTCGTTCAACTTGGCGATATGAACAAAGAAAGGAGATTTATAACCTCCGTTGTCCATAGCGGTAACCGACGACACTTCCGAAGAATCTGAGGAGGCAATCGTGCCTTAGGATCGCCATAAGATGCCACAGATGTGATCTGAAATCAATATTCAGATTTAAAAACTTAATAATAAGAGAAACGTGATCTCTTGAACATGAGATCTAAGGTGAAGAAACCCTAGATAACATCTCAAGAAGCACAGAGACCCTGTAGATCAGGTTTTAGCGCATGTTAGGATGTTAGGAAGGATCCTAATAGTGCTTGGGCAGGCATAATCGACCTCGAGAACCACCAATCGCGACCTGCAGGTGATGGGTGACGGCAGTGGCGACGCCTCTGAGGTCAGAGGCGGTGCTATCCCGAGGTCAGGGGTGGCGCAGGGGCGATGCTCTGAGGTGCTGGGCTGATCTCCAGGCGATGCAGCGACCACTGGGCGGCGTTGCGACCTCCAGTTGATGAGAGTGGCGCGAGAGGTGGCGCTGCAAGGCCTCTTGGAGCGGGAACCACCGCCTACAGAGGGGCGGTAACGCCCTGTGGCACTTGGAGGGGGCTCGCTAGGGCCAGTAGCAGCCGACGATGAGCATTGGCAGCCGCGGCAGTGGCCTCCTAGGGCCGGCGATACCAGAGGGTTTTGGAGGGGTATGGAGGTTCGTGAGAGGTGGGATACCAAACCGTCGATCTAGGATCGCCACTCTGATACCAAGTCGTAGAAAGTAATTTGTCTTATTCTCAAATGAAATCCTACACCTCTTTATATAGAGAGGCGTTGGGAAAATTACATAAGTCCAATAGGACAAGAAACAAGACAAACAACTCCAAACAAAACTAATACGTGTTTTACCAACAGTTATAAGAAAGAAAGCTAGACTTGTGGCTCATGGCTACAATCGAGAAGAATGAATCGATTTTGATGAAACCTATGCACTTGTAGCCAGACTAGAATCCATTAGAATGTTATTAGCTTTTGCTGCTCATATGGGATTCAAGTTATTTCAGATTTACGTCAAAAGCACATTTCTCAATGGATTTCTAAAAGAAGTCTATGAAACAACTGCTTGGCTTTGAAAGTTTAGAAAATCCTGATAATGTTTTCAAACTAAACAAAGCCTTATATGTTCTAAAGCAAGCTCCCAGAGCTTGGTATGAAAGACTAAGAGACTATCTAATAGAAAATGACTTCAAAATTGGCTTAATTGATCTAACAGTATTCATTAAAAGAAAGGATAACCAACTTATTCTAATCCAAATTTATGTTGATGACACAATATTTGGTGCTACTAATGATCTATGTCAAGAGTTTGCAAAAGTTATGCAGGATCAATTCAAGGTGAGCCTTATGGGAGAATTAAAGTTCTTCCTAGGGTTGCAAATTGAACTTAAAGATGGAATCTTTATCTTGCAAACCAAGTATACAAAGATCTTGAAGAAGTTCAGGATGGACAACACAAAAGGAAAAGAAACACCAATGGCTACCACTACACAACTCGAAAAAGATGAGTCAGGTAAGTGTATAGACCAAAAGTTGTATAGAAGCATGATAGGATTTTTGTTATATTTGACTACTAGTAGATTTGATATTCTTTTTAGTATTTGTCTTTGTGCTAGATTTTAAGTAAACCCTAAGGAATCACGCCATAATGCTATAAAATGGATACTTACGTACCTACTTAACATAATAGATCTTGGTCTGTTCTATGTCAAAGCAGCCACACTTGACTTACTCTCCTATTGTGATGCTGATTATGCGATAGTTAGACTGATCGTAAGAGTACTAGTGGAACGTGTCAATTCTTCGAAAATTCCCTGGTCTCTTGGGTCAGTAAGAAATAAAATAATGTTTCTCTATCCAAAACTGAAGCAGAATACATTGCTGGTTCCTTAGCATGCTCGTAGATTTTGTTTATGAAGTAAATACTTAGAGATTTTGGAATTAGCTTTGAAAACATTAGGATTCTCTGTGACAATACTGGTGCTATAAACCTGTCAAAAAATCCAATTCAACATTCTAGAACAAAATACATAGATATCGGACATCTTTTTTTTAGAGATTATACAATGAAGAAGGAAATAACCTTAGAATTCATTCAAATAGAGAAACAACTAGTTGATATTTTCACAAAACCTCTAGCAAATGATAGATTTATAATAATCAGAAGAGAATTAGGCTTAACAAGATTAACTTTAATTGTTGCTTATTTCTTCTATCTTGTAAGTTGGTCGATTAAATATTGTCTTTGATTGATTAACCTTTGATCAATTAAATATCTACTTTGATCGATCAAGTTTTGAAAGTTTTAGGTGGAAAAATTTCCTCCAAAATTTTATCTTTTGATCGACCAAACGATCTTTTTGATCGATCAAATTTTGGGTAGGAAAATTTTTTGCACTGGAAATTCAATTTTATCGATCAATTCCTATCTTTGATCGACCAAATCTAGGTGAATTTCATCTCGTCGAGATTCTTATTTAGTTAATCAAATCACTTGATTTGATTACTAGTCACACACTAATCTCTGACTTTGATCTTTTATTGCCTCCTACCTTATTTTGTTTACCCATTCCCTATAAAAATAACTTTTTACCACACCTTTTTACCACAACAAAACTCCATCCACCTCCACCCATCAACCAAAACCCTTTAATCCTTCAACCAAGGACCCCACTCACCATTCCAAGGTCCCACAACTCCACCGTGGTTCCATCTCCTCGACCAACCACCCATTGACCACCGCTGCCTTCAGTTGCCCACTGTTTTCCTCCTCGCACTGTCGAGCGGATCGATCCTTGTCGATCTTTGGTATATCTCTCTCTATTCCTTGTTTATTTTCTTCAAACTTGTTTAAATCTTATTTTGATGTGATTTGTTATTCTTGTGATTTTCGGCCATTGATCATCTCTGTCCTTCACTTGTTCGTCACTTGTTCTTTGTGTTCATGTCGTTTGATCCGATTTGTTCTTATTTTTTTCGACGTCGCTTGTTTTGCATCAAATTTTTCGCTTTGATTGATAGAGAATTATCATATTCAATTACTTCTATTCTATTGTTGATCGACCAACTTGTGATAGACCAAAATAAGATCTGATTGATCAAAACAACTCTAAAATTTAACTTGCTTCCGATCCACTCTTTAATCAATCAAGTTTTTTCGTTAATCGACCAATACTTGTTTTGATTGACCAACCTATGCTTTTTGATCGACCATAACTGAAATAATAGACTGGTGATTATGGCTCCCAAATGCTCTCGTGCTTCCACCTCCACTCCTCATGATGACACCTTCGACTGATCTTCATTAATGATGAGGTGCGACATAACTTTTCACTCTACTCCTGCCTCTCTCCTCATGTGGGTTGCCTCTTCGAACTCAACTACTTTGAGCGTATTTTTTCAGGTCTTAGAGACTGGCTTACCTACCACAACTTAGGTCACCTCTTTGATTGAACTTTTTATGCGGGTGTGAAAGGTAGTCACATAAAGAGCATTGACCTTATGGCGTGTCATTTCTTCTACTCTAACCTTCTCAATATAGGTGAAGGTTTTGATATACAGCTTACATCTAATGTCTATGGTATTGAGGTTCTTGTCAAATGCCGATGTTCTATTTCAGGTTTTTGGTTGCCCGTCCTCTTGTCCCACCTATCTCGAGCTTTATCATGACACCTCCTCTGAGGTCATCAGGGAAACTTTGATGACCTCCGACTCTGTTGACTTGGGGAAGCCCACCAAGTCACCTTATTTCCATCCTCTTCCATGGTTTCTAAACCGCATATTTCTATGGAATTTTATGTCTAAGTCAACTTCTTTTGAAAGTTGTCTGAGTCCAATGCTCGTGGCCCTCTACGACTTCATGGCAAATAAGGCGCTCAATTGGAACCATTTCATCCTCACCTTTATGGAGAGGAAACCCACGGGCATCTTTTCTTTTAGTACTCTTCTTTGTCATATCTTCGTATGTTTTAGTGTCACCATGGACATCAATCATAAATAGTTCATTTCTCGTGTTTCCATTTTTGGAGAGTTCACATGCTCCAAAATGGAACAAGAGCGTTAGCAGGCTCATCAGGATCCCCCTCAGGTAGCAGCTTCCTCCTCTTCCTAGACTCCTCTTTCTCAGGTTGGACCTTCCTCTGCTCCATCATCTTACACTTTACCAGCATTTCGATACTTACTGCATGCCTCCTGTGAGACCCACTCCCTCCTTCGACATAGAGTGGCCTTATCTTGGTAGGTAGTTTACCAGGTACATGTTGGGAGTATAGGATGTCACGGATGGCATCTCTCTGATGATGCATCACTAGAGAGAGATTAGCCATGTCATGATGGAGCATGGTACTCGGTTTCTGCCTACCTGACCAGACGGGGTCCGTTCTTGGATTACCTAGGAGAGCAGATCCATTCACTTACTGTCAGAGACTAGAGACCTCTTAGATCTAGATGTGCACCTCCTACAACAGCAACTTCTCAGACTACAGCAACACCGTTTCCTCAGACTATAGCAAGCACAGGAGCATCTGCAACATTAGGACTAGAAGGACCATCAATCCTACTATGAAACGAGATTACCTTAGGGACAGGCAATGGCTTAGGCATAGGAGGAGGGGGAGGGGTCATGCTGCTGCTGTTGCTGGTGAGGTTTATGTGAATAAACCAACTTGAACTTGCTGTCTGGATCAGTATTCGAATGCTATTGGACTCTTCTAGGTGTAGGGATGGGTATGACCACCTCGTCAGGGTTAGAAGCAACAATGCGAGACTTGGTAGAGTAGTAGGGAATGGACTTAAAAGGAGGCATCAATAGTCACAGTGTCTCATACCAATAAGGTTATAACATCTATAGCCTTTTTGAGTCCCAGAATACCTTACAAAGATACATTTGACAACCCTTGGTGTCAACTTGTCTCTAGAGGCACTTTGGATATGAACAAATGAGACACATCAAACACTTTAGGAGGCATAATAAATAATTCTTTATCAGGACACAACATAGTATAGGGAATTTGTTCATCGAGAATGATGTAGGGCATTTGATTTATAAGGTAAGTAATGAGAACTATATCATCCCAATGAGATGGGAACACTGTGTTGTATAAGAAGGGTGTTGGCAACATCAAGAATGTGTTTGTGTTTCCTCTCAGCAACACCATTTTGTTGAGAGGTGTATGGACAACTGGTCTGATGTATAATGTCATACGATTGCAAGAGAATTAGTATAGAATTCTAAGGCATTATTCAAACAAATGATTTTCACATGGACATCAAATTGATTATTTTAACAAGTATTGATAACAGAACCAACATCAGACTTCGACTTTAGCAAGAAAACTCATGACAAATGCGAAAAGTGATTGACTATAACTAGATAAAACTGATGTCCCATGCAATTTGGAGACCGGCTTGGCCCTTAGACATCAATATGCAAGGATGCAAAAATCGGTAGTCGATATTCAATCGGTGAGGTCACCGACTAAGGAGTATATGGAATACAGGTGATTAATCGGAGATTAATCGATTTAGCATTTCTAAGTATTTAAAAATTTAAATATAATTAAATATACTATTATATATAGTATATATACATATATACAACTTGAAAATATGTACATATGTTTTAGTATTTTTTTTTAACATGCATATTCTCTTGAGGAGACTTGATAGTCAATAGGGAGGGCGGTGGTGAGGGAGGACTAAGGAGAATCAGAGAGGGACACATGTTTAGGGTTTCATTAGGACTCAAATGTGGAGTGAGGGAGATGGAGAAATTAGGTGGGGTTCTTTTTTCCCTTAGGCGTGCCAATCAAGACAAAATTGAACTTTTAATGTTCGATTGGACGATTAATTAATCAATTAATCCGATAATTGGTTGATTAATCGATCCACCCGATAATTGGTATGTGGTTCGATCCTTGACCGCATACGATTAATCAGTCGATTAATCGGTCACATAGATCAATTTTTGCAGCCTTGTCAATATGCAACAACTCAAATAAACAACTTGAACTTTGAACTTGTCTACTGGGAAAGGAACTATGATGATGCTTCCTTATTTGATAGGTCTTGCACTGAAAGGCGGTTGTGGGAGGAATTTGAGGGATCACATGTTTGATTTTCTGTAATGGCAAATGGCCAAAATGTAGGTGCCAAAGAAAATGGGAGGCTCCACAAGTGGAAGTAGCCGCATGTCCTATATATGGTGTTTGATGAAGGTGATAGACCGCTCCTTCCTCATGGCCCTAGCTAATTACCTCCCCTATTAGTATATCCTAAAATATGAGTCATAACAACTTGACAATGCAATTCTTTGGTAATACGACTAATAGAAAGTAGATTGAGAGAAAAATTATGAGCATAAAGGACATTTTGCAGTCTAATGTAAGGGGCCAATTGAACCTCCCTTTGTCCTGTAATAGGGAAGTTCTTATCATCTGCAACCACTATGGACCTCCCTGAGGTATCTGGCCTGAGACTTGCAAACTCCTGCACCTTTCCACAAATGTGGTGAGAGGCACTACAGTTGACAAGCCAATCAAGAGTATTTGCTGAGGAGCTATTGGCAAGATAGGCAAGACATGAACCTAACAAGGTGGCAGTGGTAGCTATGTCCTCATTCCCTAATGATGATCTTGGAGACATCTGTGAGATAACCTAAACCAAGTTATCAAGCTTCCTGAGTAATAACATTGTTCTCTGTGGATGCATCTGGTCCTGTAACAGCCTAATTTGCACTTGCTAGCCTCCCATGCTTCGACCAACAACTGTCCTCATGATGTCCAATCCTATCACAATAGGACCAAAGAGGTCTAGATCATCCTTGACCTCTATACCCTCATCCATGACCTCGTGTGGATGGTCCAAGAGTTCTTCCTCTACCTGAGACAATAGCCATGGCAGAGGTACTCTTAAATCATCTGGACGGTGTAAGAGAGACAGCCAATCTACTTAGACAATTGTAGGCTTCTTCTATAGTAGGAATCGTAGGCAAAGTAAGCATCTAGGATCACGCTGCGTTATAGTCTGGATCATGGCTAGCCAAGAAACGACCCACCATGGTCTACGCTCTGTATGCCTTCTGTGACTCATAAGAGCATACAAGGGTATAGGAGTTCAATCACTTAAATGCTGACTTCAGGTTGGAATAATATTAAAACAGTGGCTTGCCATCTTGTTGCATATGTGTTATCTTATGATGCAGTTGCAGGATCTTAGTTGCATTCTTGTCTTGTAAGTATGGCGAAGTACCTCCTACATCTCCTTCGTTGTCAGATAATAAATAGTCTCTGTAGCAATACACTGGATGTTCATAATCCATGCACGGACCATCGTGTTGTTCTTCCAAGAGGCATACTTGCCTACTCTCTCCTCTGGCTTCGATTCAAGAATAATATGTTTATTGTCATGATCCTCAACAACATTGAGGGTCGACTACGACCACCAAGCATAGATAGACCCTTCTAACTTGACTATCAGACCAAAAAAGGGGTTCTTGAGGTCCCCTTGACTTCCTTCACCATAAGAGGAAGATTCAATAACTTCAAACGACATATTTCTTGATCGGAGATCGGAGGAAATGACAAATCAGGAAGAAAAATAGGCTTCTACACCTTTACGGCCATTGCTAGCCTAGCGGTGCCTTTTTCGGTGAGGCGATGGAGCTCCGGTGACCCTCCGACCATCAGAGGCTGGCATTGGGTCTGAGGACCCTTGAACAAGGAGAACCCCTTTAACCAAGGGATTTGAACCCCAAAATAGGAGATTTGAATCACCTTGTTAAGGGGTGGCGCTGGTCAGAGAAGCCTTAGCTGGTGGTGACTCAGCTAGTGATAGGTCATCGGAGGGGGTTCGACCAGTGGCCTGACGTCTGGCAACCTCCTTCCTGGTGGAGCGTAACCCAATGATGACCTCAGGCGGGCATTGCTCCTCCTACGACACTAGCGATGACAAAAAACGAAGAGAGGGAGCCTGTGTCATGGAGAGGAGAGAGAGAGAGAACGTTGCTTGGTAAGTTGAAAGGGATATGGGGATCAAGGTGGGTATAGGCGTTGGGCTAGGATAGTTGCTTTGATACATTTAGAGAATGTGTGTTATTAGGGCACGGATTCCTATTGTCCTATTTATAGAGAGGAAACCCTAGGGCAAATATTACATGTAGTACTTGAGAATATAAAAAAGATAACAAAAGGGAAACAAAAGAAAAGGGAGTCCATGTAACAATCTCGTGGAGTACTTCCCACATCTTTTAGGTAGATGAATTGGACATCACCTGCTTGGCAATGGATTTTCTCATATTGTGCAGCATACAAGTAGCCACTAAATCATTATCAATCTCCCAATCCTCTATTTTGAGGGCCGATTCATTTCTTGCCAGAATATATTTCTTCCAATGAGAGCCTACGAATCGAGAGAAAGAAGACCACAAAAGGAAGTTAGTCTCATCCAACTTGATAGAAGTATCCTGCATATGAGATGGTGCACTTGTGGTCAATAACTTCGCCATTGAGTTGCTAAGGGTCTCTTTTTGGTCACTAACGATGTCTTGAGTTGTATGAATAAAGAGAAAGGCCTTCCACAAATGTCGGGTCATATAGCCATCAGAAACATGAACAAGACATCAAAACAATAATTTTCAGACCCATCAATAGGCTCCAAATAGGCTCCTGGAGATCTGATAACTGCAATTTCAGACCATAGACCGAAGAGAAAAATTGTAGTGGGGAAGAACAGCCACACGCTAGGACATAGAGAGGGTCCCTAGTGGTGCTGCCCCCTCTTAATCACTGCCTGTTGGCTGCTGCGGTGTGGGGGAGATCGCCAGCAACGTTGACTTATGCCGGTGGTGGTCCAGCCAGTGGTCTGTTAGGAACTGCTGCCAGCTGGCGGCTGTCTCCTAGGGACTGCTGCTCGCTGGCAGCACCAAGGGAGGAAGAGAGAGAAGATTGGCGGTGCTGGTGAAGGGAGAGAGAGGGGTTTAGGTGGTGGTGTTGGAGGCTAGGGTTGGTGGGATATCGGAACTTTAGTTTAAGGTCGTTGCTTTGATATCATGTTAGGAGAAAATGAGCAATTGAATTATTTTGTAACCCTAGGAGTCCTTTACATAGAGAGACTCTAAAAGGGCAAATTACATGAGAGACCCTTACATAATAAGGAAAATATAAAAAGCACAAAAAATAGACTAGACCAAAATATAATAAGACTAACAAAAATATAATAAGACTAACAATATGTTATTGTTACTTAATATAATAAGATCATTACGCTTTCTTTCACTTAAATAGGGATATTATATGTTTTCTCATGACTATTGCTGCTACCATATGAGTTAGTTAAATATATTCATTATTTTAAAAAATAAAAAGACTTGTCGCCTTATTTCAATCTGGTGATTGCCTTTTTGTTGCCTCTTGCCTTAGACAATTAAGGAGCTTGTCGCCTTATATCGCCTAACACCTTAACATCTGCCTGGGACTACCGTCGTGGATTGCATATTGGTTCACACCGTCAAATATTTACTGCGGGGCACCATGTGTTTGCGCAAGGCTAGATTGGCTAGCAAAGGGTATATCCGAAAGCAGAGGGTACATTACTTGAGGCTTTTTTGTTATCTCTTCTATGATTATTTCCATATAATTATTGCAATACGGATTGCCTGCTACATGGTGGATTGCAATAAGGATTGCTTAACGCCTGTGTTTAATTATTCATTGAAACCCTCATTCTCATTATAGTTATTTTGGCAAAAAAAGGTTTTTCATAGAAAAATTGGAAATCTTCAGACCTGGACCTGAGTTTATCTTAATGAGTCCTAATTCTGACCTTTTAAATGTTCAAGGTGATGTACGCTTGTCCAGGTGCTCACTAGACATCTCCTGTATTATGGTGTTCATGCATCCATTTAGTGGGTACTAAGCATGGACATTTATTTTTCATAAATTGAAAAAAAACATGCATATTTAGATTTGTTAATCCCATATTGATATCTTATTATCAAGAATTATTTTCAACTTTACCTTATCCCTTTATCTTATTTTGGAGTGTATCTTTCTTTATTACTTTGTTGTCTACATGCTGAAAAACTTCCAAGTTATTTTGGAACTGCTAATTATTGATGGTCAGGTCCAGTATCTAGCTGAAAGCTATGAAATCATTTTTGTTTCACATAATTTAGTAAATGTTTGTGCCGTAGGTCCTTAATATGATCGTGCAAGACTTGTTTCAAGGCCATCCAATCAGCCAACGAAAGCTGAAAGAACTTCTTGGCCATACCCCCTCACAGGTTTTTGCTGGTGCTTTTCTTGGTATCTTGGTATCTTGCTTCTGTTGTCAGGGTTACCTTGTCGCCATCTAAATAATTCTTCTTGCCCACAAAAACTTGTACCATTCTGTGCTCACATGTATTATGATGGTGAGTTGGTATATATTTTCCCCTACCAAGATTTGTTCTTTGTACTATTGGTAACCATTGATATGCAGCTATTTTTTTGCATCTAAGTTAAAATCTGCTTTCTTCCTTATCTTGTGCCTGCATGGTCTTCTAATATGCATTGGGAATTTCACTTTCATATAGTTGTCCTTTTCTATAATATGTCTAAAACTTGTCAACATCATCTCTTAGATTTCCTACTCTTCAGACTTTGTATGAGTTTCTTGTGGAATTC
Source organism: Thalassia testudinum (assembly GCA_037157565.1). Lineage (NCBI taxonomy): Eukaryota > Viridiplantae > Streptophyta > Magnoliopsida > Alismatales > Hydrocharitaceae > Thalassia > Thalassia testudinum. The sequence goes on along the minus strand of JAZHRO010000025.1, from coordinate 51,505,309 downwards.
TATTTTGGGTGGGTTTCATAGGTTTGACACTTCAATCAGGACAATATTATATTCTATTGGCTATTAAGAGTCTCGTGGTTTCTCACACGTTAGGTTCTTGCTTTTTGTACACTTTTCAGATGATGTATCTTGGGCTGACTGCATCGTCAATATTTTCCTATATGGAGTAAATTTTCCTTCATATTCAACAAATGACCTGCATGCCATTCCATATTCATTGGCAGATTGGGTAATTGCACTTTCTCTAACAGGCATGCATGTAGCCACACAACATACACTTGCACGTATGCACTCGCATACACCCATTCATGCACACACATGCACACACCCATTCCTCTGTGCACGTACCATTCACGTGAGCACAAGCACAACCCATGCAAACCCTAATGGCAAGTATTTGAACCAGATTGGTTTGGAAACTCATACTAGTTCAACCAAATGGATTGGAAGTCTTATCAAGAATGAAAGTGGCATAAGGTTATTCAACATTAATCTTTTGGATGGAGAGTGTAGAGGGGAGGGAGAGAATGGGGTGGTGAGAAGGGCATAGCATGTGCTTGAAGGTGGGGAGGATGGAAGGTAGTTTGGAGGCATCAATGGAGTAGGAGGGATGAGACATTCATTGCCATTGTTGTCATGGTTGGGGACATTTGGCTTAGGACTATAGAGATCCAATTTTGTGTCTTTGTTGTTGGAAGGCTAGTCATAAGCAATGCTCTTGTCCTTTGCGGAGAAGTAGCCTTGGTGATGGAGGATGATGAAAAGATACAGGGGATTGCCTCATGAGTATAGAGCAAGGGGTGCAACTGGTTCCTCATTTGATTAGGTGTGCTTGGGTTTCCTGGTCAGTGAGGTTATAGTTAATCAGCATCTTCCTTGATGGTACTTTGGTCGGAGATGTACTCCAAGGATCTCCATTGTTGGCCTCTATTAGGTTGAGCATGGAGTCATGCCTTGCACGTGGCTTGTGTGAAGGTGGCTCTAAAAAATGCCAGAAAAGTTTTGTTGCATGGGTGTACCAAGAACAATTTTGAGATCAACGTTATGGATGTGGATGGGGCTTGTGCCACATGGAGGCTGATTGCATTGATTGGTGGGGCTTCGGTTGAGTGACCTATTTTGTAGATGAATGTAGAAGTACAGATTGAAGGGCTTCCTCTTCAGCTTTGAACCATCTAGGTAAGGCCTTTGTCTCCCCTTTTGCAACACTTGCCCTGGCGTTGATGATTTATCATGGATTGTGGTGAGTGTCGAGGTCAATGGGCTTAGGGACATCCCTAAAAAGGCGGTGCTACACCTTGGGGGATCACCTTGGTGAAGTGATCGATCAAAGCAATTTGTGGCATTGTGGAAGCGTGGAACATAACATTTTACATTTTTCAAAATCTAGATGGAATCAATGCCAAAATTTTGATTAAGTAATGAAATAAAATGCCCTAAAAATTGAATCACATGAGAGACTGATTTACTCCCATTCCATGTTCCCACGAGATAAAGGATTATATCTTCGCAGGTGGCATAGATTAATACCCCATGTGCGGTGCCTCCTACTATAAGTCCTGGCATGCTTGGAACCCTCCTTGACGGGTGGATAAAACCTTTCATGTCAAGGATGTCCAACAATAATCAGATCTTGTGAACTCTTTCGTAAGTATATGCTGGAATTGAGGATGGCGATTGTCCCTATCCTTTGGCGTGATCTCCTAACGATCAAGAGAAGGCTGTAGAGATGCTTTGAGGATTGAACATTTAGAACAAATTCTAGGCATCAAAACACCTTCTTCTTGGATGTCCAGAAGGTAGCCTGAACATTTGGAAGGACCTCAAGACTTCTGATGAGAAGCTTGGACATCCAATATTGAGAGATTTGAAGAGAATAACTGACACTTCTCCTCCTCCTCCTCTTCTTCTTCTCTCTCTCTCTTCCATCGATGGTAAAGGGATTGAAGGAGATTGATTGTGATTAAATTGGAATTAGGGTTAGGGTTTTCCATTGGGATATATTTATAGGGATCTAACCCTAATCCTAATATGGTAAGGACATTTGGATTTCCATCTAAGGGTGAGGATTAAATTGTACTTGAATTTTATAGGATAAGTTTACAACAATTTATGGGATGTTTGGTTTTTAGTATTCAAATATAAATTAATTGTAATCCAACTCATAGATTTTTAATCTAATCAAATTAGGTGCAATTAATAACAAAATGAAGTATAATTTAACTTTTTAAATTGCATTTGATTTATCATAGAAGTAGGAGTTCATCAAAATTATTATTGGTTTTATCACATTAATAAGGAAGCGTTTAGGATTCATGGAATTATGACACTACACCTCCTTAGGTATTTTAAATACTTGTGAATCATTTACATATGGAAGATAGTATTATCTTGAGGTCTAATTTCATTCGACAATTATCACTCCTCGAATAATATTATTTTTAATATCTCTTTATATCATGGGGACGAGATTGAAGAACAGATCCTTTCTCAAAGGATAGTATTTTTCTCAAGGTTAAATATCGATATTGATATTGTATCGACAAGTCAAAAAAGGGATATATCAGGGATATATCGATGGTATTGGTGAATTTTGGGAAAATCGCTCAGAAAGTCATAAAATATCATAAAATTTAAATGTTAACATTTTTATGAATAATATATTATGAAAGGATGACTAGAAAACGTGTATATGTATTACATCAGGGATATATTGCCGATATCGATGTTTTTTTACGTGTGTGTGTTCGTTCCACTACCATTTCAGCATTCAAACCCAGCGCCAGCGCCATTCTGCCATTTTCAGCTCTTCAAACCTCCTGCCCAAATATTTTCAAACCTTCTCGCCGAAAGCCACCGCCATCAACAGCCAACTTGCCTATATATCGTCGATATCTCGGGGATATCGCCTGATATCGGTGATATATCGTCGATATTTGAGAAAAATATACCTTTGGTGGTATCGATACCACCTAATCCCGTCGATATCGATATATCGAAGATATATCATGATATTTCAAACCTTGATTTTTCTTTTTCTTATATTGAGTTTGACCAGGGCTTTGCGACAACATGTGGAATTATTGTTCCTAATGTACTCAGAGTGAGTTCATTTTTTCAATTTGTCACATACAACTATGTAAAAGGTTTGTGTGATCCTTTCAAAGTATTAGCACCAAGGTGAGTGATTTATTATTGATCAACCAAATATATGTGTTCATGAATAAAGACATCTATCTCAGGTCAAATGATATACCTTCTCTATGACAACATTGGAGAAGGTCTTTAGTTATCTTCTGTTTTATTAGGCTAACTTCTTAATCCAGCTCGCACGATAGTTTTGAATTTCCATTCAAGAATATCAATCAAGTGACAACCTCTAGAGATGGTTGCCATTGCAACTTCGATCGGAAACAATTGATCGAATTAGATGGTTTCTTGATACGTTATTGGATCACCTAAATCATTTAGATCCTCGAATCAACACATCAAGTTTATTCGATTTGGTTAATTATGTTATTCTATTCGTACTAAGGAACTCAATTCATATACTAAAGAATAATTTAATTTCTTTTATTCTAATGCAATATGATCATATTATATTATTCGAATGGCTCTTTAAGGACATACAAAATCTAGTGGACTTTCACTTGTCTTTAGAGTCATTTCGGAACCTCTTTCAATCTTATATTACACACGTGACGATCAAATAACTCTCTAATCAAAGCTTTGGTCAGTGGATCGATAACGTTATCCGTGGAGGCTACCTTCATGATGATTAAATCACCATACTATATCAAGGGAACTACACTAAGCTACTCAATAAACTTGCATATCCACATTGCCTCCGTAGCATTAGATGTAGTGATATATTTGGCTTCTATTGTTGAATTAATTATGGTATTCGACTTCTTGTTTCTCTAGCTCTCAAAACTATTGTCCAACAAGAAAACGAACCTTGTCATAACTTTCTATCGTCAATGTCTGATTAGAAGGTAGAGTCAGTAGACCCTAGCACTTAGAGATCTTCATCACCAAAGACTAGACAATAGTTTTTTGTTCTTAGGTATTTACGAATATTCTTGATAGAGTCCATTATTCTTGTCCCAAGTTGGATTGGTAACAGCTTATCACTCCCACTATGTGATAGATATCTAGTCATGTGTATAGCATGGCATACATTAGGCTGCTTACTACAAAAGCATATTGACATCTATCCATGGTTTTCTTCTCATCATCTGTTTATGGAGATATTCCCTTCGATAAGGAAATCTTATGTTGAATGGGAAGAAAGTCCTTTTTGGAGTTTTTAATGCAGAATCTTGTCAAAACCTTGGTAATGTATCCTTGTTGTGATAGTCCTAGTATTCTCTTTTGTCTGTTTTTGAGCATCTTCAGACCTAAGATATAAGGGACTTCTTTAAGATCTTTCATCTCGAAATTCTAGGATAATCAGAGTTTAACACTGGATAACATCCCTACATTGTTCTCAATGAGTAGGATGTTGTTCACGTATAACACCGGAAAGGTGATAGCACTCCCATTAACTTTCTTGTAGACGCAAGGTTCATCTGGGTTCTGATGAAATCCGTAACCCTTTATGGTCTTACTGAATCGAATGTTCCAACTATGAGAAGCCTGGTTGAGTTTATAAATGGATTTTTTTAGCTTACATACTTTTTTTCCCAACCATCTGCTTGGAAACCTTCAGGTTGCTCCATTTAGATGTCCTCCTTGAGGAATCCATCGAGGAAGTCTTGACATTTGTATGGTATATGTCATAGTCATGGTATGCAATTATGGCCAGCAATATTCAAGTGGATTTAAGTATGGTGACAAGGAAGAAGGTTTTCTCATAGTCAATCCCTTTCTTTTGAGTGTAGCCCTTGGTCACAAGTTGTGCTTTGAAGGTTTCCACTTTCCTATTTGGTCTCCTTTTTTCTTGTGGATTCATTTGCACCCAATGGGTTTTAGTCCATTAAGAGGATCCATGAAGGTCCATACATCATTCTTATGCATCGAGCCTATCTTAGACTGCATTACTAGACTCCACTTGTTCACATCATGATCCTTTATTGTCTCATCATGTGGCAGGATCAATCTTAGACTCTTTTGAGATGTGGAATCCATATCTTTTAGGTGGATACACCACCCTTGATCTCCTTCTTGGTGGAATGGGAGCATCACTGGTTTCTGGCTCATCTTATTCTTTTGGGTTAAAGACTTCATTGGTCTTGTTAGACTCAAGGAATTCTCTCTAGGAATGCAACATTCGTAGATATGAATATTCTTTGGATCTCAAGGTCATAGAAGCAATGGCCTTTGCTATGATTCGGATATTTAATGAAGTGACACTTGGTAGTGTGATTCTAGCTTATTGGGATTCATATTCTTAACATGAGCTATACAACTCCAAATGCGCAAGTGTTCAATACTTGGCTTCTTCCCATGCCACATCTTATGTGGGGTTTTAGGGATAGATTTGGTTAGAATTTTGTTTAGAATATTTGCTATTGTCTCTCGTGCGTATCTCTAAAAGTAAGGTGGTAGTTTCGCTTTGTTCATTATTGACCGTATCATATACAATATGGTGCAAATGTGTCTCTTAGATATGCCATTTAATTGTGGTCTGCTAGATGACATGAGTTCAAAGATGATTTCTTTCTCCTTGAGATATTATTTGAATTCCTTAGAAAGATATTCACCTTCTCAGTTCGACCGAATTGCTTTACTTCGTTTATTCATTTGGTTCTTAACCAATGCTTGATACTCTTTGAACTTTTCATAGGTTTCAGACTTGTGACGTATTAGGTAAATGAATCTGTACTATGAATAATTATTAGTAATCCTCACAAAATACTATTAACCATTTGTAGTTGCAGTACTGAATGGGCCACACATATTTGTATGCATGAGGTCCAGGAAGTTCTTACATTTGACCCCCTTTCTTGAAAAGGGTGGTATGGACATCTTTCCATGAATGCAATATTTGCAGGTGGGCTAGGGTTGGACTTTTAGAAAATTTAATGGTTCATCTTTGACAAATATATTGATCTTATCAACAGACGTCTAGGTCTTTGATGCCGTATCATTATAGAATTGTCTTCCATGAGTGGACAAAGCATCTTGAGGTAGATTGTCATTTTATACGCAACTCTGTGAAGGAAGGGAAGACTACTACTTATATTTCTACGGAGCTATAGTTGACAGATATTTTCACCAAGGCACTCCCATGAAAGTGGCATACGTTCATCTGTAATAAGTTGGGACTTGAGGATATCTATGACTCAACTTGAGAGGGAGCGTTGGAGTTTATCTTTTTTTATTTTTCCTTTCTTATTTTGTGGTTTGTTTCCTTTAGTTATTTTACTGATGGACTTTTCATGTAATTTACCCATGCTCTTCTCTATAAAAGAGAGGCTAGGGTCTCCCTTTTCAAATAAGACAAAACTCTTTCCATTTAACATGGAGAACTTTGTTGCATGAAATGTCTATGGTTATTCCTTTTTCCTATGGTGATTTGGGTGATGGAAAGGATTTATCAGTTTGGTTGGATAATTGGACCAACCAAGGCCCTTTCATAGGCGCCTATCCTTGTCTTTATGCATTAATGGTGAACCCTATTGATGGGAACATCATCATGAGCCCTAACTAACTCATTTTGACCCAATGAAGAGAATAAAAGTTCCTACATAACCAACTGAAGGTCTTAATTCACTGCATAACCTTTCTGAGAGAAAAATAAGAAACAAGAGGTAAAACTGTAATTTTACCAATGCAGTATAACAACGGATTTTCTCAAGGACTAAACAAAGGTCAAAAGGTTTTATAACATAATGAGGGGGTAGGATCAGACAGAAAAGGATTTGTGTGTGTTCTGTGAATTAAATGACTTCTTAAAATTCTAAACTAGACCCACTTGATTAGCCAAGGTTCTGGTCAGGTTAAAATTCACCTAAACCCTTTAAGAATCATAAAAAAATATTCTTTAGGATTTAGAACCTTCAATTTGGCCATTGGAGCCCATCTTGACCTAAAACGGGGTCTCAGACAGATATTTGCCCTAAATTAGGTTTTTGCATAAATTTTCCAATCAAACGTGGTCAAACCCAAAATCCAACTGCACCATTGGATTCCTTAGGTCCAAATTAGGTTTGTACCAAAATTTGAACCCAAGTTGAGTTTACCTTGACCTAGTTTGCAAAAAGGTCCAACCTGATTACATTTCTACCCTTAACTTTCAAAAACTCTTGCAAACAACCCCCTAGCTTCTTCATCATTTTCGCAATTAGGTCCCTCCCCATTATAGCGGAGGAATCTTACTCCGACGAGCTTCAGAAGGAGAGTTCTCTCTGATTGCTCAAAGGATCTCCTCCAAAATTGGAAGGGAGATTCTCTGAGAAAATCCCTCCAATTTGAACCCATCTTTGATCCCAGATTCTTTCTCAATCTCATGCGAACGCATGAGAGACATGGGTATCATAATGGATTCCAACTCCGGCGAGCCTTCCTTGTTTGGGAAGCTTGCTTCCCAAGCCCTAACCGACCTTCAGGGCTCTATTTAAAGGAGCCCAAACCCCTTCGATCACGGCAAGCTTGAATTCGATCGGAGACCCTCTTAAATTCTTCTCTCCTTCGGTCGATTCGCTCTTCAATCTCCGGCGACCTTCCCTACTCTCCCTCGTCGTTTGACCACAATACCAGTGGCAGACTCTTCCTCCTTGCTTTCATCCGCGTTGCGCAGCACCCGCCGACACTCCTACCCCCCTTCATTCTCGTCGACTGTCTCTCTCTGAGCACCTTCGTCTTCGGCGTCGGCAGTATGCGTCCGATGCCATCTTCGTCTCCCCTTCATCCACTATCTCACCCTAGATAAGTTCCTTGACTTCCCCTCTTCATTATCAGACACTCACCACTTCATTTCGATCGCTAATTCGTCTCATCGTCCTCCATCTTCCAACTCACCGGCACACCTCCGGCGAGCTTGCACGGCCATTACACTCCACCAATCCGGCCGCCATCCATCCCTACACCTCTGCTGTGTCCCAGAGAGCAAAAGCCCTTTGGTCTTCGGGGCCATTATCCTCTCCACTGCACCCCCGATCACACATTCTGAGGTCATCGGACTTCCTCGCTCTGCCGATCACCTCCACACCACCACGGTTATGTTTTTCATCATCCAGTGACACTTTTGAATGCTTTTAACAGGGTCGAAAGACCGTCTTTTGAGTTTCAGGTTTTGAGCTTTATCTGCCATTGCTGAAGCAGCTTCGAGTAAGCTCGAGCTGCATTCTTGAGGTCTCATCCCCTGGCACAGGTATCAGGTGACGCGGAAGCATCAGGAGAGCGTCTCCAGCTGATCAAGTTGGACATTTGACCAACATTGAATGTGAATTAACCATGAGAGCTTCACAGCAGTAGCAGGCAAAGAAGGGACTCACATAGTGCCACATCGTGGATTTTGAAGCAGCCGCAGTGATATAAGAGTAAAAAGTCTCTAAGGCTTATCGCCTTCGAGTCACTGGGGTCAGGTCCCTACTGTGCCCCTTGCACACGTAGCATCCCACACGCTCGCCCTCGCCCTCGCCCATGCTCATGCCCCACGGGCCTGGGTCTGATCCGATTACCCGGGTCTTGTCTGAAGAGAGAGGACGAGAGATTGCGTGGGGGTAGGGGTAGGTTTTGCTGCAGGCTGAAGAGAAGGAGAAGCTAAGTCAGAAGCTGAAGAAGTGAAGGCCTGAAGAGGACGAAAAGGAGCTAAGGGCCAAGGCAGAAGAAAGGCAAAGGAAGAGAGAAGGCAGATGGCAGAGAAAGAAGAAGAAGGAGAAGCTAACGAAGAAGGAAGGCAAAGGCAGAAAGAAGAGAAAGAGAAGGATCGTGAAGGCCAAGGAAGACAGAAGCCAAAGAAGAAGGGCAGCAGCAAAGTAGAAGAAGCAAAGGCAGATCAGACACTTTAAGTCGTTTGATCAAAGAATCAGACGACATATTTTAACCTTATTGCATATTTATATATTGAATCATTTGGTGATATTGTAGGAGTATTTGGTGATCTACATCACCATTTACTCCCATATTTTTGCACTTTGATACTGATATTATTGCATATTTTTTTAAATTCTAAATTGTGATCTTGATTTCTAAATACCAATTTGCTCCATATGTTCGACCTCGAACTTCAAATTCGAGTAATAAAATTATATCTGTTTTGAACGTTTTTTTGGTTATATTACAACGCAATACTTTTAAAACCCGATTCAGTGCTTTAAACACCTATTGCTTTTGTGGCTGAGCATTGGGCTGGGATTGATGGGCTTAGTGTTCCAAGGTGCTCTTTTTGTTAAGAGAGTGGAGTTTATGCACTTGCATGATATTTTGGTGAATTTTGCACCTAGAGAGAATGTTATGAGTTTATGGATTAAAGATTGTCATCTAATATGGAGAGCTATTATGTCTTTGAAATGTATGGCTGCTTGGGAGGGAAAGAGTGATGACGAAAGTTCATAGACAAAGATTGCATCTCATTTAGATGCTACGTGTATTTTCTGTGGCAAGGTAGAAGAGGTTTACAAGTATTTATTTTTCACTTGTCCTTTTTCTAAGCAAGTTTGGGTGATCTGTAGTTGATAGTGCTTGTCTCACATTATCTTTTTGTGCTGGAGCATTTAGATCTAGGTGGGAAGCTGTAGCTCCTTTTGCCATTATTTGGGCGATTTGGCTACAACGTAATGTTTTTATTTGTAAGGGGAAGAGGTATTTTGTGAAAAATGTTTGTAGGGATGCTTCCTTTGAGGAGCCTTGGGGAAGTATTTATTTATTTTTATGTGATACTGTTGTATCTTGATTGAGACCTTTTTTACTGGATCTTGCTAGGCTCAAATAAGAGGAAAGGTCAAACACAAATAATCAAGCAAACCAAAAGCAAATACGAGGAATTGGTGACCCAGTTTCACTTAAAAGGTGTACGTTTAGAGAGAGTATTATGACTCTCAAGAATTTCAATATTATGAGATTGTTACAGGACAATTCTCAGAGAGAGCGTAATCCCTTGTAATGGGAATTGTAGCTTATTTAAAATAGTGGACTTGTAATGTCAAGATATTCGTGAACATTATGGGTCGAAGCTTGGTTGTTGATCGTTGACTGTTATGTGCCACGTAAGCCATGTTGGCTAAATTTCGTAATGGTCGTTACTTAGTCGGGTAGTCATGCTATTGGCCAACTAAGGTAGTCGCTTGAGCGATTCGTCTTCCGCTGTTGGTCTTATCGTCCGATTTAGCTTAGTTGCAAGCATCTTAACCTTTGCCTGCCTTCTTGTATTAGTCGAATGGGTTGAGACTCTTTTGGCAGGTTTGCCCATCTAATTTCATAGTTAGGTTTGTCCAATTGGAGGTCCTTTTGGGTTGATTGTCAGACCCATTTAAGGTGCCTTTATCATTTGGGTCTAGTAGGCCTAGTGAGCTTAATTGGAGATTTTTCTTTACTCATTAGTTGCCTGCACTCTCTTGGTTAGTGTACTAACCAAGAGAGTCTTTGGCTAAGTATTTGTCTTTCTCGATGTTGCCCCCAACAAGCAGTCCTTTGATTAAGTATGAATTGGGCGATTGCTTTAGACAGGGAAGAGGGGGATACATGTAATGAGGCATATGGTTGCTTGAAAATGGAGATTCCATCAGGCATATGACCACCTACAATCAAGCAATTTTATTGTGTGATACTTAGGTGTAATTAGGTGACAGTTGATACTGATTGCTTTGAGGTGGGCAATGGCTAATTGTCACCTAAGAAGTGCTAACGAGGATGCGAAATACAAGGATGATGTCACACCATCATTGGAGAAAATTGTGCATCCACTCTTGAAAAAGTTTGGGGCACAAAAGGCCAAGGTGCGGTTTTCTTGGGATTTGAAAGGACATTGCAGGTATTGAATGAAGATTTGATGTTTATCACGTGGAGGGTGCGTGAGGAGTGAGGTCCACGACAGGGGTATTAGCTGGACATGCAAGACCAAACGTTCGGGAATTGGAGGTTCGTGATTCGATAATAGGGGCATTTAATGCCAAATGTGACATGAATGATTTGCCACCTGATAATGATTGTCTTTGTTGCCAGAGCATTAAATATTTGACGATTCGACGTGATTTTGAATCTCATCTCGGTGCGATTTACTACGTGTGGATCCCTCGTCCCACAACTATAAAAATGGGTGGTGGGTATGTGCGAGTAAATGCATTCATCATCATTGTAGTAGATATATTTTGGAGATCGTTCGACAAGAATTTATAAGTCTTGTCTTGCGAGGTTTGCCATTTGCCCTTGTGACATCATGTCGGGGATTAGAGGGAAAGGTCATCTTTCTTCAACTGTCGGTGGTCTTTCTGTAGATACATTAGAGCTTTACACCTTCCCTTCCGAGATTACAAGTAGGTTCGCCTTGAAGTCATTTTTAGAAATACATGAGTTAGGTGGGGTCAGATTTGAGGTGGCGGGATGTCACGTTTGTCTTTCCTTGCTGTGTTCGGGCAATTATTTCATTATTTGTAAATATGTCATAGAGCATGGCTTCGGGTTCTCTTGAACCCTTTTGTAGTTTCATTCCTTTCTTCTTATTGGCTGGCTCCCTCTTAGTTAAGTTTGAACTATTGGTCAGTTCTGAATACTTTTGTTGTTATTTGTTTCCACTTGGGGATCGTCCCCTAGCTCAGTCTCTTTTAGTTCTTTTATGGGCTGATGCCTTTAAAGGTGAAGAAGGATAAACCTCCTTTTGGCACCTATACACTATACAGTCGTCGGTCAGGGTATAGGGTGACTGACTTACCAGATACTTTAAAGGGCCAGGATCGTTAATTTTTTATTTTACACAATGGGGAGGAGTTGAAAGTCCCCAACTCCTGGCAAGAGCTCTCGGAGAAAGACCAATTGCCTGTCACGTGCAACCTCGATTTGAAAGATGAGGTGGACATGCAAGAAATTGTGGAGTTTGGGTTTATTTCCCGAGCGGATCTCAGACGGTCACAGGTGTGGAGGGTTGTCCTAGGTGGGGGATGCATACCCTTTGCTAAGTAAGCTATGAGGCTATAAACTATTGCTCTTTATAACTTTCACATTCGAGAATGCAATTTTAACATAATATTCTCATATGTGTAGCTTTTCAGAGCTTCTTACAGTCGGAACTGACGAAAAGGTAGGGGCGTATAGGTGCCGACACATCAGAGGGAGATCCGAAGGGCAAGGAGATGTCATGACTGGATCACGTCTCGCATCATCCTCCCTTGGGATTAGGAGTGATGCCAAGGAGGGTGAAAAAAGCTTGCTTGCTTTGGATTCCATCATGCCCCCATCTGAGCGATTAAAGAGACAGAGGGTGGGTGAAGGTGAGAGGCCACCCAGGCGGCCCACTACTCAATTTGTCGGTGCACTCGAAGTGGAGGTGGTGCTGGCTCCCTCTTTGCTAACCATAATCCCTCGATCATCAGGGAGGGTTTCTGTGCCAACCTCAGTAGTCAGTGAAGCGCTTTTTTTGAGGTTCCACTTCGAATGCTTGTCTACCGATGTAATAACTTGGATGTTGGTCGATCCTACCCTTCGAGGGGGGTTCAGAATGATAGGCCAGGCCATCGGCTCGACTTGGGGACCCATCCTTGAGAGCATTGAGGAGTAGGAGGTGGAAGAAGCACTGCTGAGGAGGCCCCGATGTTGGGTCGTAGATGTTGTGGGGTCCTCCGCAATGCCAACTATGCTTGTCGAAATGAGAGATTAGTTGGGAGGGGAAGGCACATCCTTGTCTGGCAGGAGGCGATGCCTTCAGTTGAAGGGAACTCAATCCCTGATCAAAGGAGAGGAGAGGGAGGATCTGTTGGAGGGGAAGCTGGAGGAGTAGATGGAGGTAGGGCTCTCACCTTAATTTTTGGCTGAGGTGTTTGCTAACACTGTGGCTACCATCGAGGTGAGAGTGCAATCGTTGCTAAACAATGCAATGGTGTGGGGCCTGTCTCCATTGGGCCCCACTACTTTGAAAAACATTTACTAGTATTTCCTCTACGTGATAAGTATTGTTGTATTCATAAACCTCTTCATTTTCTAAGTGCAATTCGAGTTGTAACGTGATGATCATTGTACATGGAGACCATTGGGGGCAGCTTCATTCTTGGGAAGCACCAAGTTCTCGAGGCTTCGATTTAGGTAGAGGAGTCACGTTGTGTTCTGGCTGAGGAAGCGTTGCACTGGGCAGAGAAGGCTGTAGTGGATGTGAGGGTGATGGGCTAGCACATGGAAGATGGTGATGCCGCCTAAGGGTGGAAGAAGAGGTCAATCGTTAGGCTGGATGTGCCAATGATCAGGTAGCCCAGCTCGAGGCTAGTCAGAGGATGGAGGATGCTTGAGAGTAGGTATAGATGCACGATTGGGAGACACAGCTAATACATGCTTCCTATGATGGCCACTTAGAGAGGTTGGCCAAGATGGAGGGTCAGTTGAGGAGTCTCTCCCTTGGTGTAGAGGCCGCAAGGGAGCAATGGGAGGTTTTCAAGGTAGAGAAGGTCTCCACCTTCGAGGGTTATGAGGAAGCTCTTTAGGTGGAGCGTACTTGCTTGGCGTCAGTAGATGGGGAGGTAGCGCACTTGTGCATATGATGCTGAGACTTGGGTAGGTCACTAATAAACTTTCCGCGACATTAGTCAAATAATTACAATAAAGCACTATTGACGGGTTTTTATTCCCAACAACAGCGTCGAAAATATGATCGTCAACTACTGATTCGTAGTAAAAAGGGGTTTTAAAACATCATTGTTGTAGTATATGTCACAAATACAAATCGTTGCGTCAATTTTATTTATATATTTACTTTTTACTGGTTTATTCCAAGTTGTTCACTGGGAGACAGTTATTGATATACATCTCTCTAAGTTCAAAAATATTCTTTGATTCCAAAAAGATTGATTTTATGTACAATAATAAATGAATGAATCAAATAATGAAAGAATGAATCAATTTTAAACACAAGAATGAATTACAATGCTTGAAAACATTTATCTACAAACAAGCATAAAAAATCATAAATAAATACTCTATCATCTATTTACAACTAATAATAATAATACCTAGCTATAAGTACAAAAATAAGTATTAATATATACTATACTAAACTTAACTTACTAATATCTATGGTAACATATAATGTATCTACAGTGACGTATGAAAGTGTCACTATAACCTTAGAAAAACTATATACATAAGCTAAGGTAAAAACTATTGTCTATACTAACATATAATTCTATGTACAGTGACAAATGTATTCGTCACTAAAGCTCCAGTGTTATATATATATATATATATAAGAGCTTAAATAGTTATACTAATCTATATACACTATCTATACTATTACAATATATATTATATTATTTATATACGTATACATTATATATTATATACTTATATATATTATATATATGTATACATATACGTAGATGCACACACACACACATATACGCACACACTCAACTCACTCAACACACAGCTCGCACTAACACAACACACTCAACACTTAGGCACTCACTAAGGTATACACTACACAAGGCACCAAGGCACAGACACAAGGGCAAGCTTCAACACTTAGTAAATTTTTGAGATCTTCAGCTGGTTCAAATCGGCTTGGTTCGATTTTTAACCAAAAATTGATTTAATTGGTGAGCGACCTTCTTGAGGGATACACAACACCCATTATTGTGTGGGACCAGACCTCTACTAGGGTCACCTTAATTTTCATTAAGTGCATTTTAGCCGATTTATTGCTCGTTATTGGACCCACACAGGCCCACGCACAGTGCACGGCTTCCAACCCAGTGCACCGCACAGTCTCGTGCCAATGCTCGTAACAATATCATATCGAGAGGAGAGTATAGTGATGTGTATTGCGCCTGGTGCACATGACGACTGGTGAAGCCAATGCATAAATTCTTAATATGGCGGTGCGGGCGCTCAGCCATCGATGTGGTGCTATTCTAGCACTTGTGTGACGTTACGGCTGCGTTCTGTTGCTATCTAATTTGCTTAATTTGGCCCTCGAATTGAGGGCCATAATTTATTATAAATTAAAATTAAATTATGGGATTTTAAAACCCTTATATAGATCTACATAATTATTTAATTTATTTACAAAAATAATTAGTTTTACTATATAAATAAATTAGCTAAACTTTACAATTTATACATACTGATTTATAGGTTTATTTCTTAATTAACATTTAAATTACTTAATTAATGACCAAATTGATATTGTATAGTGTTAATATACATATTAAATTATTTGATACATATTTTTATGATATTTTAGACGTTTTATTTTAATTTATATATATTTAAATATGCATTTTCAGGTTATTATACATATATATTAGGTATAAATAGTACAATACAGTATAAATATGGTTATATTAGTTTATATTACTTAAAATAATATAATACAATTATTATAAATTAGTTCAATAATAACTTAATTTACTAATTTATTTTAATTTAATTTAGTAAAATACCTACTAACTTAATAAATTAATTATTTATTGTACATATATAATTAAATTAGTTTGCAGGTATTCTAGTGTACATTATATATATATATATATATAGTATCATTGATAAATAAGTTTATTTATAGGAGTTTCTATAATTATATAGCTTAGAGTACATATAGGTTTATTAAATTAATAGATAATGATATAAACAAGTTATATACATAATAATTTACCTTAAATACTTAATTTATGTTATCGAATATATACATAAGTTATATATAGAGTTTATAGACATTTTATATTATATACCTTAATAGCTTAATATATAGCTTTTATATATATGTATATACATGGTATACATTGTATTTTTGAGAGTTTTTTTACTTTTTATGGATTTTATAGGTATAGTAGGGATAAGGGATGAAAGAGAGAGAGAGAAGAGAGAGAATATGTTTGTTTTTGTATTTTTTTGGTTTTGCTCTTTTATTGAGTTTAAAGGTATACTGAACCGTCGACTGGTATGTTCTAACAAGCCAGGGTTCAGAATGCCTTGAAACTTGACATACACTTAAAAATATACTTAATCTTGCTCGCTATATCTTTATTTTATTTTTTTAGATTTTTTATAGTATTTTTTTTTATTTACAAGTGAAGCACATTTTAGGCCTTGAAAGGATTTTTCAGATAAAATCTAAGGCCCTAAATTCGATCTCTATGGGTTGGAAAATTAGTTCAGACATTCAGAAATGTTCAACACAATATAAGGAAGTTGTTTAAGCATATAGATGTAAATTGCAACTCAATTTTATCTCATTTTCTTTGTTTGGGCAGATTACACATATCCTAGCAGACAATGAAGATTCAAATCACAATACAACCTATCTAAAGGAGATTTAAAGTTCATTAATCATACATGAAAGCTTGTACATGTTAAGTGCACATTAATACACATCAGCTGTTTAAAACTTCAGATCCCAGCTACAACTACCCAATTTAGCCCAACAGAATAGTTGACAGTAACAACTGCAGCAGATGCAGCAAAGGTAGCAGCAACAGCTGCTGTATGAATTTGAATTCATCAACTGCTGAAATTGCTGCTGCTGATCAGATGTTTAAATCCTAATTCAGATGTCCTAAAGATCCTATTGGCTATTGCTGTAGCTCAATTCATCCATTTCAGCAGTTTAGATGGTCCAATCTAGTACACAAACTATCCAAGATCAGACTTGAGAAAGTCTGATCTGGGATCAAGAACATTCAACTCAGATTATCATTTCAAATAGACCTAACTTGCATTGGATTTAGGGTTGGAAAACCCATGTAATGTAGTTGCCATGCAGCACTTTAATATGTTGAATTGGGATTCGAAAATCACAACAATAAACACCTCAAAAGTCTGATAAGGCTTGAAAATCACATTGAAATCACTTTGAGAAGTTAAACACTGCATCAAAATCCTTATTAGCATTCTCATTTCAAATCAGAGAGAAAAACACTAATCTAACACCTTCCTAATGCTATAGACAGCATGAAGGAGGTGTTAGAATCAGTCCAATAAATCTAACTTGAATCCCAATTATCTAAAATCTTAAGGAATACTGAAAATTCCTTAGGTAAAAAAATCATAATCTCAAAAACAAATCCACACAAAAATACTTGGTAGAGCCTCAAAGCAATAAGGTCGATTCTCCTTGGCTCTCCCACACATTTTAGACCACGAAATTCCCAAATCATGACAAATCCGATCATGGCTCATCTGAGGAAAAATTCATCACTAGTATCATCTCAGATTCATGGCCATGTACTGAATCACACAAAAATACTTCAATTCACTTGATTAAAAACCCTTCAGAATTCAATTTGATCAAAATCTCACGATCTTGCATTGAAAGACAAATTAAAATTAGATCAAGCAAACTGATTCTTTTTAAATCAAATCAAGGGTCTTTATGGAAAATCTAAGATGAATGGGAGACCCTTAGATGGATTTTGAGTGCAAATCCTCATCTCAATGGTAGAGAGCAATGGGATGAGGGTTTGACTCTAATGGGTGGGTGGATTGTGAATTAAAAATATGAGGGAAATTTAGAACGTGAAATTTGTGAGATGGAGAGGAAGATCAGTGATTTGGTGATGAAATGAGTTCATCTCCTCTGATTTGAAATGATCAAAGGAGGTGTGAGTGTGGATTCTACACTAACCTACTCCTAATCTACACTAAGCCATCACTGAATTTTGATCTCTAATATCTGATCTACTTCTAAATTACTCTAATTAACACTACAATTAACTTACAAAGCAGTAAATCCTAATCTAATTAGATGAATGGGGTTGCCTGGATCCAAAGTCGGCGGCTAAGGAGGAAGAATGGGGGAAGATCTCTAGCGAAGGAAAAGCTCACAAGAGGAGCTTCAGGGTTGTCCTTAGGCGTACGTCATCCCTAGCGGCAAGGAGGAATTGGAGGTGAAAAACCACACCACTGTCACTGATGTGGTGAGTGAATAGGGTAAGGAGAACTGGAGGGGATGAAGGGATTGCCTCAAGAAAGTAAGAGAGGAGATCGATGCCTCACGTGCGAGCTCAGGAAGGAGCTTAAGTAGACTCTGAGAGTGATTGCACTCACCACGTGGTGGGAGTAGGCGATTAGGGCATGGGTGGCCACGATGAGCTGCGAGGGTGTGGGAACAACCAAATCAAAGATGGGTTGCTGGATGCGATCTGGAGAGGATGGTGAAGCTATGCGCAAATTCGCACGAAGCTTTAAATCACTTAGAGCCATTAGATCAAAGAATCAAGGAGTGAACGACTGGGATGAACTGTGTTCATCAATGAATAGTGCACTAAGAGGTGCACCATTCTCTCTGGTGTGTTGGTGGAATTACAACAGAGTCCCTTGAGTGAAATGCTGTGAAGTTTATAGGGGGACTCTTAAGTGGATAGGAATGCTATTAGAGCAGTCCCTGAAGTCATGCAAACAGGTCCTTGCGACCTACAAACGGGTCCTTGGAGGTTTTAAAATGAATGAAATGTTATGAATGGAGAACCTAAATATGAATCTCTTAATGCAAGGTTCTAATGATGTCCAAATGCAACCAAGTTTTATTTAAGCTTAATTGAATATTTAGGAAGTTAATTATGCTTTTGCTTTGAAGTTTTGAGCTCAAATGTTTGTTCAATTTGGAAATAGATCATCATTGAATAGAATATCTCATTTAATGACCTAATTTTTCATTTTTAACACAAAATTGATGTTTTATGTCTTTTTCTCTATTTCCTACACTTATTTCATGTGTTCATTTGGTATTGTTTAACCTAGTTTCTAGTTTAACTTGGGCATTTTACTTATGATGAGCCACACCTCATCAGTCACCTCAGCTGGGAGGTGGAGCAGGCTACCAGGTACGCGGAGTCATCGAAGAAACTCTGCAACCTTTGTAATGAATGTTGGAGGGAGATGATGCCCGATACCATGTTAAAGTTCTTCATGGAGGGTCCCTCCATGGCGAAGTCTTGCGACCTTGTAGCGGTCGAACTCGGGAAACGCACTATGGTGGTTGCTCAGGAAGTTTTAGGAGGCAACCATACTTCCTCGGAGGAATTCCTTTGCTGGTCATTTGAAATTCTAGACGTTGAATACCAACAGCAACTCAAGGAAGGACTCATCCACGAGTTGGATGTAGCCTCTCTAGCCTAGAGGGGGCTCCCTTTGAGGAGGACCCAACAGGATGATGAGGGGCACCTAAAGAGGAGGTAGGAGGAGAAAATAGTGCCCCTTGGGGAAATAGAAATTTATTGCCTTGACACAGAAGTCAAAGTGCACCTTCACCTCTTCAGGGTGAGGTAACAGGGAGGAACGAAGGAGAAGACGCACTCCCAGTGACATCGACGACATTTCCATGGATCCTAACGCCTTCTTCATGTCAAGTGCTACTACAAAGTGATTGCTAGTTATCTTTTGCCACAACTTTTAAAGGTTTTTCCTCCTTTTTTCCTCTTTTTTTTATGAGAAATTTTTAGAAGGAATGATATGTTGGTTTTCATTTCTAAGTGTGTACATGCATGAAATACACTTGAAGTGTAGAACTTTAATTATAGTAAGCACGTAGGTTTGTAACATGCTAAGCGTGTGGGATGTATCAGCCTTCCATGGTTTGTAAATGATAGCACTCATTGCTTCCACACTCAGAAATTTTTTACAGCTCTTCTCGAATGGGAGCTAACTTCCCGTTAGGTTCTGTTAGGCGAGATGCTTCTACTCGTCGTAGGACTAACTCTCCATTGAATTTGCACTTACGAACTTGCATATCGTAGTCAGATGAAGTGCTATTTCAAGGTACAAGCGGCTGCTCCATCTCTGCATTTATCGGCTAAGTCCAATGCCAAACGGACCTAGTTCTTGTTGGACACAGGATTATAGAACTATACTTGGTAAGTAAGGAGGAGTATCTCTAATGGTGCTTTAGCCTTTGTCCCGTATACTAGGTTGAAAAGAGTATGTCCCGTAGCAGTCTTCTAGCTAGTTTGGTATCCCCATAGGACATTTGGCAGCTCATCTGCCCAAGCACCTTTGGCAACATCTAGCTGGCATTTTAAAGCAGCAACAATAGTCCTATTTGTGACCTCTACCTGACCATTTGCTTTAGGGTGGGTGATGGAGGTAAATTGTAGGCAGATTTCTCAATTGGTGCAGAAGTTTTTGAATTTCTTAGAGGCAAACTGTGCCATTGTCTGTTATCGTGATCTGCGGTATGCTATATTGGTAGATAATGTTCTTTTGAACGAAACTAATTACTCTCTCTACGTTAGGATGTGCCATGGCTTTAGTCACGACTCACTTGGAGAAGTAAGCAACTGCTACAAGCACATATTTTTTCTATGTTGGTGTTGGCGGAAAGGGTCCCAAAAAATCCATTCCCTATCGAGTGAAGAGAATGGGGGAATAAATTGAGGTAATGTCTTCAGCAGGTAGCCTGAGAATGTTTGCAAAGCGTTGGCATTTATTGCACTTCTTTGTGAATTGTTTGGCATGCTGATGCATTTGGGGCTAAAAGTATCTGTACTGGAGTAGGTAGGCTACTAGGGCCTTATGGCTCTCGTGGTTGCTGCAGATGCCCTCGTGCACCTCCCAAAGGGCTTTTGAAGCCTCAGTTTCAGTTAGGCATTTGAGGAGTGGTGTTGAATAACCTCGTTTGTGGAGTCGTTTGTTTACGATGACATCATGAACAGTGATTTAAATGCCAACGGCATGTCGTCGGCAAGGTCTTTTTTGGGAAAAGCCCATGCTGACTTGGTAAAGTTGTCGAAATGCTGGGATATCGTTAGCATGCAATCAGCATGGTCGGCATGTTGGCGAAATTTATGGGCATGTCGAGGCTACTGCTAGTTTGTCGTTGGCATTCTTGTTGGCATGCCCACAAAATGCACATTTAGAATTTCATCGGCACGACATTAAAATTGGCATTTTAAACCTTGATCATGAAGCCTTTAAGCAAAAAGACTTTGGGTGTAATACGTCAGCTGGGATCTTGCTGTCTTTTATGTACCTTAGTTGAGCTGTCATCTAAGAGTTTTTAACTCTCAAGGATAATACTTAGTGAATACTGTAGGCTTCGTCAATGTATCTAGGTAGATTAGCCACCAACTAGGAATCAATGAAGATTTTGAGAGCATGAGGCTCTGAGGGATCAGGCTAGGTGTAAGCCTACTAACAAGGTTTCATACTCAGCTACATTGTTGGTTGCTGGGAAGTCTAGCTTCAGAGCGTATTTTCGGGTATGCTTGTCTGGTGAAGTTATGGCAATCCCAACCTTGGAATCGGTGGGCATGGATGACCCATCAATAAACTAGTGCCAAGGTTGTCTGGAGAAGGTATCTCTTGGGGTAAATTTGGTAATATCTACCAGAACTTGGCCTTTGACGGATAGACAAGATTGATATTTAATGTCAAATTTCTCCACCTTGAGTGCCCATGACCATTTCATCTGGTGGTTTGAGTATGAAGGCTCATGTAACATCCAAAATAATGGATGGTTCGACAAGACGTTGATGGGATACGCCTAAAAATAGGATAGAGCTTTCTGGTGGCTGTAATAAGAGCTAACCCTAGCTTCTCAATAGGAGGGTATTTAACTTTAGTCCCTTAGTAAGTCTTACTCACAAAGTAGATCGCCTGTTAGGTGCCAACGTCATTGTGGACCAAGGTGGTGCTGACGGTTGACGGTGATGCAGCTAAATAAAGGAATAGAGATACCCTCATCTAGGAGTAGACAAAATAAGCAGCCTCTGGAGGGCCTCTTTCACCTCATCCAAAGCATTCTGACACTTTGAAGTCCAATGAGATAATGTAGCCTCAACCCTTTTTGATGCAATCAAAGAAAGGAAGGTACCAATAAGAGGATCGAGATAAAAGTTAGCCCAAGGCGATGACTTTCCCTACAAGGGATTGTATGGCCCTTAGGTTGGCTAGCAGACGTAAGTCCATGACTGCCTGCATTTTGTCTAGGTTGGCTTCGATGCCTCGACTAAATACCAAGAAACCTAAGAACTTGTCGGAGGATACATCGAAGGTGCAATTTTCCATTTTTAGGTAGAGTTAGGTGTCTCAAAGAATTTTAAAATCCTTAGTCAACTTAGCCAAATGGTCAACGAAGCTATGACCTTTGATAAGCATATCATTGATGTACACCTCAAAAAATTTTTCTATTAATTTGGAGAAAATTATATTTACAAGGCACTAATAAGTGGCACTAGCATTCTTCAAGCCAAAAGACATTACACGATATTGAAAAAGGCCTTTGTTTGTTATAAAGGACGTAATGGGACCTATCTGTCGGTGTTAGGCTTATTTGATGATAATCATTGGATGCATCCAAAAAGGACATATGGGATTGGCCTGAGCAGGATGTGACTAGGCTATCTATTTTTGACAAGGGGAAGTCATCCTTAGGGCAGGCATCATTAAGGCTGGTGAAGTTGACACTCATATGCCACTTCCCATTGGGTTTCTTCACCATGATTATATTTGATAACCAACTAGGATATAAGGATTCTTTGATGAATCTGGCTTGAAGTAGTTTCTCTACTTTAGCTACAGGTGCCTACCATTGCTCAACAGATTTTTTGCTGGCAGGACAATTTTACTAGCTGAGCTCTTGGTTAAATGTTCAAATGGCGCTTGATCACGGTTGGGTCGACTCTCGGTAGATCCTTGGTAGACCATGCTAGGATATCAGCGTTGGTCCTCCAAAGAAGCATGAGTTGTTGGACCTCCGATGCAGTCAAGTTAGCTCCAACTTGGACCCGTTGGTCCTCCAAAGAAGCATGAGTTGTTGGACCTCCGATGCAGTCAAGTTAGCTCCAACTTGGACCATCTTTCTCGGGATGTCAGGAAGTAGCTGTATTGCCATGGTAGAGGAGCCTGGGCTCACAGTTGGTGGAGGGGGGTGCGGAACATCCTCCAGGGTGACATTGACTTGGGTTCGCTTCTTTCCCCAGTTTTGGGGTTTTTGAGGACTTTTCTCAATAGCACGTTCTAGCTCAAGCCATAGTAGCCGTTGCCCAGCCGATTGATATCTATGGACAATCCCTATTCCGATTGGAGAGAGGAACAAGACGAACTAGAAATAAGATGAGGGGATGGCGTGGAAGTCGTGCATGTACGAGTGGCCGATGATGTTGTCAAATGGGCCCCTGTAAAGTGGCTGTCTGATTGAGGTGCTGGCTACTGTTGTAGAGAGAGATCAACAACTCAATATCCCCTTTCGGCAATGACCTTAAGGTTGCCAAAGCCAACCATAGGGTATGGAGAGGGGGATATATCTTTCTCCTGAAATCCCAGCCTGTGTTGGATTTTCAAGAAAAGAACATTCATGGTGCTTCTCTCATTAATGAGGAGGTGTGGTTGGACTTGCCCTACTATCAATCAAGTGACTAGGAGGGGGTCTATATAAGTACATGGGTCTGGTAACAGCTGATAAAGGGAGGAGGCCACTTGGACCACCTCATTTTGAGAAGCCGCCTGGAGCCATTTAGCTGTTGCATAGATTCTAGGAGGCCCCTCACCCCTTAACGATGTTGTTGGAGGTTGGGGGGTGGTATTGATGTTGAAGATCACCTCAATGGCTTCTTCACTGATTGGTAAGGCGGGGGTGTTCCTTTGGGTCGGAGGGATCTTGCTAGGAGGCCCTTTGGAGTCCAACATATTTAATGCCTGCTGGTGATATTCCTTTGGTGGGAGGTTAGGAAAGAGGCCTTGCCTTTCTAGGGTGGTGGTGGCATTGGAAGGGATCTCATTCTCAATGAGGACCATGTGGATGACTTGAAGCTGCTAGAGCTTCTCTTTGTGGTACTCTTTAGGGCCCTCAAGGGGTGCTTTGCCCTTATCCTGGCTCTTGTTCCTCTTGACAAATTGAACCAGACTACCATGTCGGATCTGGGTCTCAACTTGATCCCTAATATCTTGGCAGTTCTCGGTGGAGTGCCTACGGGTCTTGTGATATTTACAGTATGGCCCGAAGTTTGTACTAGGGGAGAAGGCAGCAACAACTCTTTAGTTGTCGACTAGACCTCTGTGAGCACATTAGCCTCGTTGACGACTATGGGTGCGTACTCCTTGTAAGTGTCGTCTATGTGGGCGAGGCTTGTTGTCACAACCACTCACCTGATGATCTCCCCTCTGATCGGGGAAATTATTCTTCTGCTTGTTAAAGCGGGAACCACCACCATAGTTGTTAGGTATCTCTCTAGCCACCTTGTTATCAGGGGAATAGCGGTTGTCTTCCCTCGTGTTGTTGGCCAGCCAATTATGGGAGCAGAATGAGTCGTCTTGCTTTACGAACCTCGTGGCCTTGCCCCACAACTTCACCATATCTCTTGGTAGAAAGTCATTGATATCATACTAGAACCTTGAGTCAGTTAACTTGAATTGAAGTATTGGATAGCAATTGTATCATGCGGTTGCTTGTACTTGAAGTACTGGGCTTTAAATCTATAGAGGGTAGGAGCGGAAGATTCCCCTTTCTTTTGTTGTACCTCGCACAATCGTTCAGGGTTATCTTTAACCTTTTGTTGTCTAGGGAAATATTAACAAAATTTGTTTGCCAATTCTTGGAAGCACGAGATCTGGCTTATCGACAACTCATTGAACCACTTGTAAGCCAAGTTAACAAATACGACGGGAATACCCAACTGAGAATCTCATATGGGCACCTGTGGACCAACATTATTTTCAGGTAGTTTTCAACAAAGCTGTTCGGGTCAGATGTGTATTGCGTGAGAGTTGGGTGCTTGAACTTCTTCAAGAGGGTTGTATTCATCACCTTCTTAGTGAATGGGTACAATGTAATGTACGTGTGGGGGTGGGTGTCCCTCATTGCTTGCATAACTTGGCGAACTATCTTGGGAAGGGAGCCACCTTCACTCAGAGTTAGCATTATGGTGCTAGAGAGTTCGTTTGAGTCGCGAGGAGGAGGTGGAGCTAGTAGGGCTTCTCCTTTGCAGCTACCTAGTTGTCGCTTTAATTGCTCAAGTTGCTTGCGAAAGTGAGCGTTCTCTTCAATGACTTGACGCTAGTGTGCTCCTCGTCACCTACCTGCTCATGGCAGGAGGCAGATCTTGGAGAGGTTGTGACTTAGACTTCTATTACTGTACCTCACGGAGCTGGTGCATGAACAACTCTTGTTCTGCCCGGAGGTCATTTAGTCGGGCAAGAAACTCGTGCTCCTTTGCCTGATCTTCCTCTAACGGGTCAACATGTGATTGCTCAACTTCATGGGGTACATCTTTTGAATTTCCCACCTCTGGTTGACGGTGATGTATCGATAGGAGCAACAGGGGACTCCTTCGGTCCAAGGTTCTCGCGATTTGCCCTTTGAGGAATTGTGAATAGTGGGGGCCATCTTAGCTTATATAATAAAAAGAAAAGCTATGCTAACCTTTCCTACACAATTTCAATTGATCGAGATCTTTTTTATTGGATCTTGTTGGGCTCAAATAAGAGAAAATGTCGATCGCATATAATCAAGCAAACTAAAAGTAAACATGGGGAATTGGTGACCTAGTTCCACTTGAACTGTGTACATCTGAAGAGTGTTACGACTCAAGAATTTCACTATTACAAGATCGTTACAAGAGAAAATTCTCAAAAAAAGCATGATCCCTTGCAATGGGAATTGTAGCTTTTTTAAAACACTGGACTTGTAATGTCAAGAACTTCTTGGCCTCGAGATCCTTAGATTGTGGGCATTGAGTCGAAGCTCAATCATCGGTTGTTGATCGTTATGTGTTACATAGGCCACATTGGCTAAATTTCCTAACGGCTATCACTAAGCCAAGTAGTAGTGCACTTGGTCGACTGAGGTAGTCGCTTGAGTTGTTTGTCTCCTGTTGTTGGTCTTATCACCTGATTTGACTGTCTCTAGCGGATCAAGCATGTTATAGTTTGGCAGATAGTCATAGCCAACTTAACCTTTGCCTGTCAGCTTGTATCAGTCGAATGGGTTAAGATCTTTTTGGTGGATTTGCCTCTCTAATTTCGTAGTCAAGTTTTTTTACTTGAGTAGAGGTTATTTTGGGTTGATTGCCAGGCCCATTTAAGAAAGCTTTATTATTTAGATCCGGTAGGTCTAGTGGGTTTAATTGGAGATTTTTTTCTCTCATCACAGCCTTTTGTTATTAATGAAGAGAGATGATCACTGACCCTATGTGATCAAGATCATTCATTTTTTCCTTTGAAGGGTTTAAGTGCCATTTTGTTTACGCGTTTAGCCTGTAATAATAATAATATAATGCAACTTCCGTAAATAGCTGTACGCTTTATAAATCATAAAAGGTGCACCTATAGTGGCGTCCCTCTTTGTGTGTGTGCGTGTGTGCAGCGGGCCGGGCGGGGGGCGCGGGCGGCGCGCGCGCGCGTGGGAGGTGTGTACGGGTGGATGTGCGCGGGTATGTTCGTCTAATCTTAGATTTTTACGTTCAAGAAAAAGCAATCTGAGATTTAATGTTCCAAAACTTTTACGACTACGTATATTGTCCCAACAAATGAACGTGTTATGGCAGGAGCTACATTGAACACGTATATTGTCACAGGCGCGTTATTTATAAAAATATTTCATTCTTTTTATAACAATGTCATTTTTTAAAAGTTCAAAATCATTTACTTGTAATTATGTAGCTATTTGGTAAATTGGTAAAGAAACTTGTAATTATGTAGCTACGCGTGCGTGCGTGCGTGCGTGTGCGTGCATGCGTGCGTGGGTGTGTGTGTGTGTGTTCTGACATTGTAATGGCAAAATCGTTGCTTTGGCCACTGATGGGTAAGAGTCCTTCACTGGTATCTAAGGGTTATGGGATCAAATATTATGGTCTACATATCTACCTTCTTAAAAGAAAGAAAGAAAAAAATGTTGCTTCAGGTGCATCGCAGCCACAGATTTCATCCCAGGCTGCAGATTGAAGCACCTTGTGAGATCCCCACCATCCTCCTGTGAACGGAGTGATCCCTCCTTCCTTTGCCTTTTTGTCTCTTATTTTCCAACTCCTCCCAGACACTGGGCATATCCATCCGTCCATCCTTCCCTGCCCCTTCCAATGCCCTTACCTTCACTCCTGCCCACTCATGACCCCTATTCTATCCCAAGTCCCCCACCTTTCTTTCCCCTCCACCTCCTAATTCACCTGCTCCAGCCCCTCCATTGCCCATACCACCCTTTCCTGCCACGCCCCCATCTCCTCCCTCCCATCTATCTGCCCACTACCTCATCCCCAACTCCCTCATCACCCTGTATGGCCCATTGCGGGGCATGTAAGAATTTAGGGAATGAAAAACCACTCCCTAACTAGTTAGGGCTTATGATTATTAGGTTCTTTGTATGTGCATATTACTGTTGTGGAACGAAAAATGGTAGGCTTACGAATATCCATATCACATACTTTTTACGGCATGGAAAAAGTCTCACACAATCATATGAACCGAGGTCTAGTGCAAGTACATTCAATGTCCTCCCTTTATCTCAGGAAAAATATATCTTATCTAAAACATATGTGCCAAAGGAAGCTAGTGTTGTTGAGATGGGACTAGCATATGATAGGTGGGCAATGGCAGAATTGTGAAATTACTCAGCTGTTAGAAATATATTGACTGCATACAAGACATAAAAATGGCGAGGAGGCATATTAATAAGGGCACATAGGTGGATACAAATGACAAAAAAAATGTGCGCATATAGTTTGCTAAAAGCAGAACAATGCTGTAGATGAAGATTTTCTACAGTTTGCTGAAATAGTTCTGGATGTCCTAGATGCAGCTAACGTTTCATGTGTGTGTCATTCTCCTTATGTAGGAATGGAAGAAACCAAGGAAGTTGGTATCACCAGGGTTTTTCATTTAAAGATCCATTACAAAGCCCATTGCAGATGGCTCTTGTGTTTATTTTTGATTTTAGAGACGAAAATCAAATGAATGAGCCATCCAAAGATGTGGAGGCACTTAATCGTGTGTCTATATAGATGAGAACCATAGTTCCTTAACAAAGGTTTCTTCTTCTTCTTTCTTCATTCTCTCTCTCTCTTTCTCTCTCTAAAAGCCAAGGCGTGTAAAAGAAATTCTTCTTGCTCTGACCACATAAGGCATAAATGATCTACATGAAAAATCCTTTCGCATAAAAGAGCTTTACGGGTGGATGTTATTTTATAGCTTTTTAGAAGAAAATTTAGTCATATGGTCTCTTGCAACAACGTGCCAAGTTTGATTGAGAAATGTTTGGATCGTGGCGTTTGGTGGGCCAGGGGTGCGGTGGGGTGTGTGTGATGAAATGTGTAATAATATGTCATCTTGACCCCATTATATTACATGTTTTTTTCACGTCAGCCTTCAACATAAAACATCTAATCAATATTTAACCACCATCAATAAATGAGTTCAATCATTTAAACTTAATTCCAGAACAAATTTTCTCAATACAAGGAATAGCAAAGGAGGAATTGCCTTCCCTCTAAGCTAGTACTTTGAATAGCTTA
The DNA here is from genome assembly GCA_037157565.1 of Thalassia testudinum. Classification (NCBI taxonomy): domain Eukaryota; kingdom Viridiplantae; phylum Streptophyta; class Magnoliopsida; order Alismatales; family Hydrocharitaceae; genus Thalassia; species Thalassia testudinum. The sequence goes on along the minus strand of JAZHRO010000025.1, from coordinate 51,476,789 downwards.
CGGATGGGATGAGATAGAGGCCCTAAGGTTGGGGAAGGTAAGGGTGTTAGGAGGGGCAAGGGGAGATAGTGGCTGAGGTGGCCAAATGGATGTGTGGTGTCAAGAGATGCTGAAGGAGGAGAGGAGATGAGGGTGGAGGGTAGGAGACAAGGGCATAATCTATCTGGGTCGATTGTGAGGATCTCAATTATGGTGTTTAAGTTTGCATCCTTGGATGAAATCCTTGGTTGTGATGTACTTGAAGTAGCCTTAACAATCTTATTGCAATAGTTTTTACCTACACTGATGCTAAATATCCATTGGTATAGGTCAAAACCATTGTTGGGGTAGGTCTAATCATCCATTCCAGGAGTAGAAATTTCCCCCACTACAAATATGCATTGCTATACGATTAAGATATGGTACACCGATGGGAAAAATCATTGATGTTGTGCTGGTAATTATATAATGAATTGATATTATATGGCTAATTTAGCTTAACCTTTGCATATTCATGTGTTTATATTGTTGCATTTTATGCATTCAGGTCATGCATATATGTTTAGATTAATAGTTGCTTTTATGATACTAATTTGTGTGTTTTTATTGTAGGAATAAAATGGTGCTCAAAGAAGAATAAAGACAAGGGACACATGTTATGCTCTCAACCTCTCTACACCTTGAAACCTAAGATAACCTACTCTAAAACTAGCCTTATCCTAAGTCTCCTAATGACCTTTCAACCACCCTTCATCTTTGATCCAATGACCAATAGAAACCTACCTAATTTTAGTAATAAGAACCTACTCCATTTCTCTACCATACACACTTTATCCTAGGGCATAAAATGATGGACTATTTTTCGCAAAGCTAACCTATGTTGGTTGGCTAAAAGAACCTATCCAAAATAACATGGTGGTCGGCCATGACACCCTCATCCTCACCCTCCATGTGCCATCCTAGGGTCCCTAATAATTGACCAAAGGAACCTATCCAAAACCTACCCTAATCTCATCCCTTCATCTACCATCCAAGGGCCCAAGTTAAACCTTAAATAATAATCTCTTCATGCCACATTATTTCACTCCATCCAAACCCACCATGCACCAATCAAAGGTCCACATTCACCGTAGCTTGGCAGAGCATTTAAGGCCTTCCAGAATACTCCATGGTCAGCCACCATGAGCTTAAATCCTCACTCTATAATGCCCATCCTAAGGCTCATTTCAAATGTAAGAAACTAACCTCATCCTAACTCTCCATCTCTAATCCTATGGACTACATTAAACCTCACAATCTATGAAAAGGCTTACTCTCCTACCATCTTGAATCATCTTCTTCCTGTCTACTTTCTTCCACCACCTAAGTAGAAACCCTAGGTTCTCCACCATGGTCATCCCCCTCCTTCTCCATTAGTCTACCTTAGGTCCCTCCATAGCCTCCTTCTTGCCATCTTAATCCGAAGCCTTCCTCTACCATTCCTCTAGATGTTCCTTTATGTTTTCATCTCCTACTTCCAACATCTTTAAGATTGGGTAGACTTTTTCATCACCACCCAGTGGCTTCTACACCCACTCTAGATCTTCGACTACTTTCTATTTCTTGCTTTCTAACTCTTTTGTTTTCTTGTTAGCTGATCGGTCAAAGTTGCAATGGAATAAGCAAGTCGTTGTAGCACAAAATTGTTGTCAGCTTTTAAATTTATAAACTGTAACTATGAGTATATGGGTTGTCTAAGGAGGTGAGGCTTATCAAATCAAATTTGAAATGCCTTTGTTTCTTTTCCATTTTTATTTTTTATATAATTTTTTTTGGCTTTTTCGAATAAGGAGAAATAAATGCAACTTCGAATCAAGTTGAGGGTATCAAGAGCTATGAATCCAAAGCAATTAAGTAAACAAGCTACCACTCTCCAAGCTCACCAAAGCCATGGTGTGCTAATGGTAATCGGAGAGGGCTCCAAATACACATCCAGGAAGTAGAAACCTTAAGAGGGAAATATGTCAATCTCAATTATGCTTTCATTGGAAGAGAAACGAGCACAAAATAGCTAGCAGATGAAGTGCAATCACAACTAAATTAACATGTGGAAAGAACTACAAGACAAAAAGAGAGAGAAAAAAAACTTTATGGAGGAAGTTCGGATAATGATGATGGTGAAGCTAGTCCTTTTCTCCTCCTTGGCATGCATGGAGAGCTCTTCTAAGATGTAGCCGTCTTGCTCCATGCTCCTCCTCATTGGTGTGAAAGAAGAAGAGCTTCCCCAAGTGTGGCATCCTCTAGAGATGCTCCAACGATAGTGGGTGAGTGATGTGGGTGGTGGAAAGGTGGTAGAGCTTGAAGGGTGGTGGTAATGGATTCCCTTTCAAGGCCTCCTCACCATCTTAAAGCTCGAATGTCTCTATTTTGTTCTCCTAGCCAAAGTTGCCTCTCCAAATGATATGTTGGCTTCTTTTATAGAGAATGGGAAGGGCAATATGGGGAGATCAAGGTGAGTGTTGGAATTGGTGGGAATCTATGGTGTAGTGTGCCAACAATTATGATTATGGGTAAATGTGTTGAGATTTAATGATGATGACATGGAATTAGGTTGAGTTACTATTAATTAGTGGAGGGATTTAGGTGTGGTGAAATGTGCATCCATAATGTGGGTGGCTTTGTTGGAATTGGGGAGAGACTTAAAGGTGCCATGGAGAATGTGCAAAGGTGACTCTGGGTGGATTTTTGTGTAGAGTTAGAGCTTAATAAATGAAGTGGAGGAGCTCATTGATTGTTGATGCAAGATAGCTTTCTACTTTGTTGAGCTGGAGCCTGGGGTTGTTGAAGCTCCTTAGTTCAAATATCTAGCTGAATTTCTTCAATTCTTTCTTTGTTCTTCTCTCTTTTTCTCAGCTTTCAATCTTGTGGTCACAAAATATCATTAATTAAGGTGACTCTGGGTGGATTTTTGTGTAGAGTTAGAGCTTAATAAATGAAGTGGAGGAGCTCATTGATTGTTGATGTAGGATAGCTTTCTGCTTTATTGAGTTGGAGCCTGCGGTTGTTGAAGCTCCAGAGTTCAAATAATTTCTTCAATTATTTTTTTATTCTTCTGTCTTTTCCTTAGCCTTCAATCTTTTGGTCACAAAATATCATTAATTGGTGCAGATCACAGAAATTATGCAAAATTTAATGCATGCCTATCTAAAATGCAAAACATGCTACATGTATGTTGTATGATCATGCTTTTAACCTAATTGGCTTAGAAACCTTACAAGTATATTCATGGGTAATAGAAAGCGTACTTTGATCACCACCCTAACCTATCTTTTGTTAGTCTCTAACAAAAGTTTTCTTAAACTAAAATTTCTTTTCAGGTTAAGGAGGATTTTCATAGGGCTTTGAGTTGTTTTTCTAAGTTAGAGGGTTCAGGATTTCTTCTCTCTTGGATTTTTGGCCTAGATTTATAGCATCCTGGTATCTACCCAAAGTGGAGTTGCCTAACCCTTTTGTATTTTAGCCACCCCAGACCTAGACTCCCAACAAGGCTTTCCTTAGCCCAATTCTTATCCCTCAGTTTGTCTAGCCTTGGGATTTTGAGTGTCAATGCAATGTGCAAAAGATTTCACTAGCTCGTGATGATTTTTTGTGTGATGAGAACGAACTATTTTGCATTTTTCTTTTCCTTTTGGTTCATCTCTAGGCTTAACTTCAGTTTGTCTCTCAACACGGTAAGTGCCCTTGGTAGTCGATGCTTTAGGATAGCATTACTCATAGTAGCCCCTATAGAACCCTGACAATCAACACTTCGGGATAGTATCACTCATGGCATTTTGAAGCAAATCCAGTCCCTAGTAATCAATATTTTGAGATAATGCCACTCATGGCAGCTGAACTGTGCGATGTGCTTATATGCTCCTTAGAATATTTAGATATCATAAGAAACAAGCACTGACGTGTTTCCATTGCGTCCTCAAAGGGATCATAAGCTCCTTTCATGTGACGGGAACTCATCTAATCAAGTTATGTTTTTGAGCCTTTCTTAAGTCAAAACCTAGAGACAAATGGGTAGGATGGATGTTTTTGCCTTCTTTTTTTGAGCTTGATGGTGAACCTAGTGTGTGAAAGTTGTTTGACACTCTAATCTTTAGATTATTCAATGCAAAAGGACAAAAAGCAAGTCATGTACCAACACAATTGATCATCTGTTTCTAAAGTTAGCTGGTAACTGTAAAGGCTTGGAAACCAGCACCAATTTAAGTGATACCTAGACAATTAATACCGCTTCGATCATGATGAACCTAAGCCTAGAATCCTTAAGCTTTGCCTTGAAAATGTCGATCCCTTAGCATCGAAAATCTGTCATTCTTAACAACCGAAGCCCCATTACTTATTTCTTTCAATTTTTTTTTGACATTTCTAAAATGCATTCATGAATGCAAGGTCCCATGAACGATATCCTAAGAGAATGATAAAAAAATCTAATACCCCCTACCCCATGCCTACGATCTGCAATGTCTTCATTGCACAAACTAGGGAGAAAATGACACCTAATTTGAGAGTTGAAATGTAGGATGATCAGGAACCTGGGAAATGAAAACAAAGACAAATCGGAGTATAACTACAAAATTGGGTTGGACTACCTCCCAACGAGCACTACATTTGAAGCCTGTAGTCTAGCGGAGTGACGCGTCATGATGGGGGTGGATTGGAAAACACAATTTTGTCAGTTGTGGGTATGGGTTCATTTGTAAAATATGGCTTTATGTGTTTCCCATTGACCTTGAATTGTTGACTGATTTTAGGGTCCATTTCAATTACTTCAGATGGCAAAACGTTGATAACAGTGTACAACGCAGTCCATTTAGAATGTAGTTTACTCGGGAAAAGTCACAACCTCATGTCAAAAAGCCACACAGTTTGATCAGGATAGAAGGACTTGGAAGTGATGTGCTTGTCATGGTACGCTTTGGCTTTGTCCTCATAGATACAAGCACTCTTGCACGTGTTATTGTGAATTTCCTTGAGTTCAACTAAGTCCATTTTTTGTTTCTTTCCTGCCTTGGTCAAATCGAAATTCAATTCATTAATTGCCTAATACGCCCTATGCTTAAGCTCAATCGGGAGATGATAGGCCTTTTCATAAACCAACTTGAAAGGTGACATGCCAATGGGAGTTTTTGAAGGTGGACTCTGGTAGGCTCACAAGGTGTCGTCCAACTTGCTGGACCAATCCTTGTGATCCCACCAGACCGTCTTCTACAATATGTTCTTGATCTCCCGGTTGGAAACCTCCACTTGGCCATTAGTCTGTGGGTGATACGGGGTAGAAATTTTGTATTTCACATCGTACTTGGCTAAGAGGTTTTTGAAATGTGCACTAGTGAAGTGTGTTACCCCATTGCTAATTATTGCCCTGGGCACCCTGAATTGCAAGAAAATATTCATTTTAATGAAGTCAAAACCACCTTATGGTCATTTGTGTGCGAGGGAATCTTTTCTACCCATTTCGAGACGTAATCCATTGCAACTAGAATGAACTGGTATCCGAAGGATGGAGGAAATGATTCCATAAAGTCAATGTCCCAAACATCAAAAACATCAATTTTGAGGATCAGGTTTAGGGGCATTATGTCTTTCCAGTCATCGAGTTAGTTGTCTGACACCGGGTATAATTACATTCAAATCCATGGGAATCCTGATAAAGTGAGGGCTAGAAAAATCCGGATTGTAAAATCTTTGCTGCGATTTTCTTTCTTGTAAAGTGTCCTTTGCAGGTGGAGGTATAACAGTGATGCAGCACACTAGGAATCTCAAAATCAGGCATGCAGTGCCTAATTATTTGGTCAGGGTAGGTCTTAAATAGGTTAAGCTCCTCCCAAAAGAAATGTTTCACTTCGGACAAGAATTTATCTTTATTGGCCTTGGGCCAATCCTAAGGAATTAAGTCCGAGACAAGAAAATTAACATGGTTAGCATACCAAGCGAGGGATTTTTGGGACACAGTCATAAGGGTTTTGTTTGGAAAGTAATCTTGTGGTTGATACACCTCAGAACCAGTCAAACGGGACAAATGTTTAGCGACTACATTTTGTCTTTGATTTCTAAATCAAAATTTGAAGTAACAAGATCCAAAAGATTAGGCGGGCTTTGGTTTCTTTTTTTTCAAGTAAATACTTGACAGTGGAGTGGTCTGTGTAGATAATGATTTTAGTCCTAAGAAGGTAAGGCTTAAATTTTTCCAATGCAAACACTACAACGAGCAACTCTTTCTTCGTGACGGTATAATTTCTCTATGCCTCATCCAAGATTTTGCTCATGTAGTAGATTACATAAGGCTTCCCAATAATTCATTGCCCCAAAAATCACCCTGATGGCAAAATTAGAAGCATTGATCATGAGCTTGAAGGTCTCATTCCAATCGGGGGGTTGAATGATGGGTGCTTGAGTCACGACCTATTTCAAAGTCTTAAATGCATTCATGTAAGCTTGGTAAAAAAGGAATGGTTGGTCTTTTAGTCAAACGATTGCTGAGAGATTTGGAAATATTTGAAAAGTCTTTAATGAATTAGTGGTCAAACCCACATGCCCCAGAAATGATCGGATTTTTTTAATAGGTGGGAGACGGGAAATGGCATCGACCTTTGCTTTATCTACCGCAATCCCCTTTTCAGACACAATGTGGCCCAAGATGTTGCCTTCTTGGATCATGGCATGCGACTTCTCCCAACTCATAACTAGATTCACCTCAATGCATTTTTGGAGGGTTTTTTCAAGATTGGTCAAACATGAAGCAAATGAATCTCCAAAAATTGAGAAATCATCCATAAACACCTCTAAACATTCACCTACCAAGTATGAAAATATTGCAATCATGAACCATTCGAAAGTGTCGGGTGCATTGCACAGATTGAAGGACTTCCTTTGGAACTCAAAGGTTTCAAAGGGTCAGGTGAACGTAGTCATTTCTTGATCATCCTGGTGAATTGCCACCTGATTGTAACTAGAATATCCATTAAGGAATTAGTAGAACTATTTGACTAATCGCTCTAAAATTTGGTCAATAAACAGGAGTGAGAAACGGTCCTTCGTGGTAGAATTTAATTTACGATAGTCAATGCAAACCCACTAGGAAGAACCCATACAAGCCGGGATCGATTCACCCCTTCCTTTTATAATCACGGTCAACCCTACCTTCTTGGATACCACCTGGATGGGGCTAACCCATGGCCTGTTAGCAATGGGGTAAATGATGTCAGCATCAAGCCACTTCACAATCTTTTTTTTTATGACCTCTCGCATGTTTGGGTCAAGTCTCCTTTAAAATTCGCGTAAGGGTTGTGCCCTACCTTCTAGAAAAATTAGATGTGTGCAAAGTCCAACCAATCGTAGATTTGTTTCTCCTAAGAACCTTAATCAGTCTCTTCTCTTGGTCCTGAGTCAAATAGGCACTAATAATCACTGGAAAGGTTCGGTCTAGGCCAAAAAAGGTGTACTTTAGCAAGTTCGGCAAAGGTTTTGGCTCCATTTGTGGGTTGGGTTCCAAAATGGGATTCACATCAAGGGTAGGATTCGAGGTTGCATCCACTATGTACACGGGCTGTGCATTAGGAGTGGACGGGTTAGTTAAGTTTTCTGAAGGTGTAGAAGTGTCTCCAAAGGTTCTCAGGGTGTTAATGGATATGGATTCCTCCACCAAATCGTCCTCCTTAATGTCCCCCAGCCAGTTGCAGTCACAGAATCTCTTAGAGGCATTAAAGATATTCAGATGATTCTTTGGTTCCTATAGGTGATTTCTAAGGTCCCAGTCTCGTAGTCAATGTGTGCTTTTGCTGTGGTAAGAAATGGTTGGCCCAAAATAATTGGTGCATCCTTTAAGGTTTCGAGTACTTCCATATCTATCACGTGGAAGTCTACAGGGAACTAGAAGTCTCAAACCTTGATTACAACATCTTCAACTATCCCTCTTGGCTTGACCGTGGTGTGGTCAGCCAACTGTAGTGTCACATCAATTGGCATTAGCTCACTAAAATCAAATTTGTCCTAGAGTGTTGAGTGAATCAAACTGTTGGACACACCTAAGTCTAGGAGAGCATGGTCAAATGTTGTGTCATCAATGACATAAGAAATCAATGGTTCTCTGGGATCCTTTTTCTTCGGTGGAAGCTTGCTTGAAATGATCGAGCTTGCCTGTTCTGATAGGACCATTCTCCTAGGATTTCTTCCTTGCCTTTTGGGCGTGCAAAGCTCCTTGAGGAACTTTGTATACATTAGGATGTGTTTGATGGCATCTAGCAAGGGTATATTGATTTGCACCTACCTAAATAATTCCTTTAATTCCTTGACACTAGGCTCGCTCTTCTTTTTGGGCTTGTGGGAGCAAAGGGCCTCAAGAAATGGGATAGGTGTTTTTCCCTTGTCAATGGGTGGGGTGGTTTCCTCAGGAAGGTCAACCTATTCAGGTTTAGGGTCCATTGTAGGTCAAGAGTGAGATGGTTTAGGGTCTTGTGTGGTCTTGCCACTTCTGGTCATGACAGTATGGCTGTAACTTGATTGTTCTATCCATGGGGTTGTTTCTAGGCTTGATTTTGGAAACTAGGTGGGTTTTGAGGTGCAGGATGGATTCATCTTTGGTTCATTGGTTTGGGGATTGATTGCGACAGGAAGGATCCTGACTATCACAAGTTAGGAATGGGGTGACCTTGGGCCCATAAGCCTTGAATGGCTTGTGCCATCTAGGCCATCCCTTGTTGCATTGTTTGCATCATGAGGTTTTCGGTCTCCAACACTTTCTACATGAGCTCATTTTGGGGGGTCTTGTGGGAGGGCCCAGGTTGGGAATAAGTTTAGTTCTGTTGTAGTCTAAATTCTCTAAATTAGTTTTGGCTTTGGTATCCTTGTTGCCCATATCCTTGGTTGTGATATCCTTGGTTTGGTCTTTGGGTTGGGGTTTAGAAGGAATCCTGATTTCTCCATGAAAATCCAGGATGATTCTTCCATCATGGATTATAAGCATTTTGGTTACTGGTTTAAGCATGTGTAGAGTTTTTCCACCTCAGCTAGATTTAGGTTTGGGTCTGAAAAGTCCAGGCTATCTAGATCGATAAGAGTGTAAATCAAGGTCAAACTTCTAGATGGAGTTTGGTCCATGTAATGCAATTGTTCCGACTCAGGTTGGGTGAAAAGATAAGAAAGTGGTTTGGTCAAAAGCGGGCAATCTGCTGGGTTTGCTGGGTTTGTCCTTGGGGTTAGGCCTGTTTGGCCATGATCTCATCCAACTTTTTGTTGACCACATCAACTTAGTTTAATTTCTTACAAATTAATTCCATGTCATACTGTTGGGAGGTCCATGATGAGGAGGGTTGGTGCATGACCTTGTGGACGCTGGCTCTTGAAGTGGGAGTGCAGTTGAAGGTGTCCATGGAAGCAAGACGTGCTCCTCCCTACTCCTTAGTGTGGATGAAGAGGAACTCCAACCCAATTTCCTTAAAGAAGATGGTGTGGGATGATAGTGGTGGAATGAAATGGCAATTGATGGGAACACCATCATGAGCCCTAACTAGCTTAATTTGGTCTGATAAAATTGATAAAAGCTCCTACATAACTATCAGAGGGTCCTATGTGCAACTATTCTGTTTTAAGAAAAAGAGAATGTAGGGTTATTTTTGCAATTATAGCTGCATTTCATAAGTACAGAATAACCACAGGAAATTCCAGAAGTTAAGTAAAGGTCAAATGGTCATTAATGTCTAATAAGAGGGTTCATGCAGACAGAAATGGGTTTTCATGCATTTCAAGAATTAATGGACGTCCAAAACCTTAATTTCTGACCTGCTTAAGTAAATGAGGTTTTGGTCAGGATGAAATTCTCCTAAGTCTTCAAAAAATCATAGAAAAATATTCTATAAGGTTTGATATCCTTGATTTGACCATCTGAACCTATTTTTGACCTAAAATAAAGTCTTAGACAGGAAGTTGCCCTAATTTAGGTTTCTACATAAATTACCTGGTCAAACTTGGTCAAAATCAAAATTTGACTTCACCACCAGATTTTTTGTTCTCAAATTAGGTTTGTACCAAAATTTGGGCTGAATCAGAGATTATTTTGACCTATTTGCATTTTGTGCCAGTCTAATTCTCTATCTCTCATTCATACCCCCAACTTTTGAAATCCTTACAAAAAGTCCCTAACTTCTCTTCATTTTCTTCAAATGGGTCCCTGCCGCCATGGCAGGTGTGAACCCAAAGGTGCCGAGCTTCAATTGAGGATACCTCCTTGATTTCTCGATCAATCCCTTCCAAAATTGGAAGGGATGATCTTGAGGTCATCCCCAAACAACTAAACCTAAATTTAAATCCCAAATCCGCCCAGGAAGCCCATGCGAACTCCTTGAAAACAAGACTCCTAATCCTTGATTTCTTGAGCTTTCATGCTTGTTTCCAAGCTTGGAAGCTCATCCAATGACCTATATAAGACCCTCCTCGCCTGCCTTACCTCCTTAGTGAGTTTTTGAGCCATAAACATCTTCCTTTCTCCCTCTTCAGCTTGCTCCAAGTTCTGCTCCAGCGACCCCCTTCCTCCGACTTCTTCGTCGGTCGCCACTTACAATAGGTGACTGATTCTTCTTCCCCATCGCATTTCGTACCTCGCCATATATGCAAGGTGCTCTCCGACCTCCTCCTCGTTATCGTTCCCTCTCCCGGAGCTTTCTCCTTCTTCGATGTTAGCTCATCGTGGCTGACGCTTTCTCCGACTCCCCTTCATCCGTTAGCTACCTACATCAACTCCTCTTTGTCCACTGATCCTCCCAACAACTTCAAACCTTCGCTTTGACCACCGTCGTGCTCGCTCCAACTCCATCTTCTATCTCTCCGGCATACCTCTGGCGAGACATTCCCACTGCCACTAAACTATTCATATATTTGAGTTGACAATACTATTCATATATTTGAGATATTTGTGGGTTGATATTCTAGGGTTAATTTGGTGATTTAAATCACCATTTTAACCACATCATTTTGCACTTTGACATTTGATTCTATTGATATATTATTTTGTTTCATTCTGAGCAAGATTTTGATTATATTTCTAAATATATTTGTGATTAGTGGATTGAATTGCCGTTGTTTCTCCCTGCGAACGATCTCGGACTTTTCTAAGTAATAAATTCAAGTGTTCAATGCGATTTTGTCCTATACTTTAATGCATTTCTTAAACATCGATGATTTCGCATTAACATTTTGGCGTCGTTGCCGGGGAGCAACGCACAATTTGATTTCATTGATTACAATTTCTGATCTTGGTACTAACTTGACTTATCTCTTTTGTTATGGTTTGTGCGAGGTATACACTTTTGTTGTGGCTTGTGCAAGGTACACACGATAACCACTCCAAAGGTAGGTAATCTCATCTCCATCTCCATAAGCCCCTATTTCTGGAAAAAACTAAAAAAGGAAATTAGTTAGGCCAACTTGCATTCCTTATTTAGAATTAATCACTTCTGAGTTGCCTAACGTGATCTATTTAGAAACCTCTCTCCAAGATTCCTGCATCTACTAGGCATTTAAGGTGCCTAGGGCTACTCACCTTGTTGATTGAGCCTTAGGTGCCAAATTTGGAAGAAACTAATTGGACCAAATAGAGCCATATTAGGGTTTCCATCTTAGGGTTGAGAAAACACACTTGCTTAAAATAAAAGGAATCTACCTTCCTGCATTGTGTGTTTCCTAAACCCTTGATTGAACTTACATAATCAAGCAAACCCTAAAATCAAGCTCTAATTATCCACTTGAATCCTAAAATTGGGACATAATAATCTCAGGATAAACCAAGTGAAGTTGATCCACCTTGCGGGGTCAACCAATGTTCAAATGAGGTCACCAAGCACAAATCAACTCTAAAGTTTAAGTGGAATTCTAAGCACCTCAATTTAGATTAAAATTTGGTAGACTTAAGAGGTCAAGTCACTCATTCTAGTCTATTTGGATCCGCGGTGACAAGGAAGGTCGGGTGGGGGAAACCCTGTAACCCATGGGGATGCTCTACCATGTAGGGGTCTTTGTGGGACTCTCCCTTCCTAGCTGCCCAATTACTTTTCAGGTGAGCGACTTTCTGATCAAAAGGTATCATCCGCGTCGAACCTCCATAGTCATCCAAAAATATTTGGGTGTCTCGATTGGGTCCATCACATTTTCTGTCCCTTATCTCATCCTCTAGTGTATGTTCGGGAGGAGGTCCTTGAGACCACCCTTGAGGCCAACATTAGCTTTTCACTCCTGTCGAGACCAAGCCTCGACCCCCTTGCATGTGCAACTTTCCGATCAAATTGACATCTCCTCTAACTCTTCCATTTCTGAGCTTGTATCTCTAGCCACAACCATGGAACCCCACGGAGAAGAACCTGACCTTCAACATCAATTCCATAACCTCAGAGATCGATTTGATGCATACATCAACCCATCGCAGTGTCTTCAAATGCAAGATCACTACAATCTCGCTGCGGTGGAAATTGAGCCTCGAGTGCAAATCCCTGTGGGAGGACCTAAGGTGGAGCTCAAGCCAAGTATGCTTCATACAATCCCGAAATTCCATGGCTTGAACTTCGAGAATCCCTTCTAGCACATTAAGCATCTAAAGCTTTTGGCCCAGACCTTTGAGCCAAACATGCAGAATCGAGATGCTTTCTCATGAGAATGTTCTTCTCTCTTTTGGATAAAGCCGCTCATTGGTTTTAGACTCTCACTCATCCGATCACCACTTGGGAAGAATTTCAGACCGCTTTCCTATAAAAATTCTTTCCCATTGGTCGGATGAATGCTATGCGGCAGTAGATCATGCACTTCTCGTAAGGTGAAGGAGAACCTCTGCATGAGGCATGGGATCATTTTCTAGACCTCATGCGCAAGTGCCCCCATCACGGAGTTCCAAAATGGGAAAAACTCCAGTCTTTTTACCATGGGCTCCGGGACGATATCAAACTCCTTGTTAATGCAACCTATGGTGGCAGCATCATGGGTTAGCATGAAGACACGATTTGGGAAATTCTCGAGAACATGTGTGAGAACTCCCTGAACAATGAGTCATTGGGTGTGTACGATTGGACAACCACCCATGCATTAATAAATAATCGGGGGGTACACGAGATCCAAGGCTTATCCACATCTGTTGATCTGGAGCTGGTAGTCAGTCAATTGGATAAGGTCTCAATCTTTGAGAAGAAGGTGGACAACATAACTCGACATCTACACCGACTCACCGCTGCGCCACAAAGCCCATACGTGCACCTACACTGAGGAAGGGAGGGTGTACACAACATCTACCATTCTCAGGGGATGGATGCCTATCTACCCCCATCTGATTATGGTCTTGGAGGAAACTCAGGACTAGCCTACTCTAGTTGGGTGAACTTTGAACTCTCTTACTCTGATTTTTCTGGAGTTCCTCAGACCTGCAAGGATCTCCACGCTATCCAAAATAATCCATTCTCAAACACTTATAACCCTTGATGGCGTAATCACCCCAACTTTACGTGGTTGGGAAATAACCCAAACCCGAGACCTCAATACCAACCCCGACCACAAGCTTCACGACCTTATCAGCTTTTTCAACCAAGGCCCGATCCAAATTTCTAATTCAGACCACCTAAGGAAGACCAAATGTCTCTAATTCTCCAAACCCTAGTTGACATGCAAAAACAACACAAGGAATAAATCACAGAGGTTCGCAATCAACTGGCCTAGCTGGCAAATGCACGCCAGCCTGGCACACTTCCCTCCCAACCTCTGCCAAATCCAAACAACATGTCGACTCAAAAACACATAGTGAATCAAATCCAAGGTCAAACAAGCCACACTCAGCCAGGCCCCACCACTCATACCTGTGTGTTTACCTCATCCACCTCAGCTGATTCGAATCACACCACGACCTATCCTACTATTCAGCAACAAAATCCAATTCGCTCTCCTCCACCTCTGCATCATGATTGTGCTATGATCAATGTTGTAGGCATGAGAAAAGAGTAGAAACTTGTCCCCAAAGATAGCCAATCCATTCCCCTATCCCAGATCTTATGCCACCTCCACACTAGAGGACTGACGGAATCTGATGTAACGGGACCCTTGAGGAACCCACAAGTCACTATTCTGTTACTTGATATCCTCACTCTCAATCATAGCTTACCTGACTTATCCAAAAAAGAGGTAGAAGAACCATCACAAGGGAAGGTAGTACTATCTGAAAGTGTGAGTGCCATAATCCAAAACAGTCTACCTCTTAAGAAATCCGATCCAGGCACCGCACTAATCCCTTGCAAGATTGGTGGTACAAATTTCAAGAGGCATGTACTGGACCTTGGCACTTCAGTCAACCTAATCCCAACCGCCCTATTTGAAAAACTATGGATTGGACAGCTAAAACCCACAGATGTTACTCTACAATTAGTTGACCAAATTGTAATCACCTCGCTTGGGTTGGTAGAGGATGTGGTAGTTAGAGTCAAAAGACTTCAACTACCTAGCCGATTTCCTAGTTCTTGAGACGGAGATGCCACAGCAAATACAAGACATGCCCTTGATTTTAGGGAGACCATTCTTGGCTACTGCAGGAGCCCTAATCAATTGTGAATCAGGGCACATGATAATTGCCTCTGGAGATGAACAAATTGAGATTAATATTTTCGAGGTAGCTAAGGGAAAAGGAAAAAGCTTGATAGAATAACTAGGTTTTATTCAAGACCTCATGACCGTATCATTAGTAGAGAACCTAGAACCGGAACTGAAAATTTTTCATATAATGGATGATCCTGATTTGACCGAGCGTAATTCAAATGACATGAGAGTAGTGGATGCCTTCACCTTTGATCTTGAGGACATATCAAAGGATTTTCAGGAAAAGATGACACATTAGATTCAGATTTTTATCCTATGGATTTGGAGACATTTTGTTGTTTTGAGGATCTTCAAGAATCGGGCTTGGCATATATTGAGAGTGACCTCCACCCAAAGTATGAATCCTTTACAGAATTCGAGATATATAATCCAAAAGGAACTCTCCAAACATTCACTTTTGATTGGGATGAAAATTATAGTGAAGATTCATTGGAAGACCCAATCTTTGAGTCATTTCTTGAGGAGATGACCTTACATTCAACAGAAAAGAATCAAGATGACTCATTAGATATCGATCCATTAGGCCACATAGCACGAGAGGAACAACACATTTGGGATATGCTGATTTGATTCACCTCTATTGGATTCTGGACCCATGATGATCTTATTTCAGAACTCCATAATCAATACATCTTCCGAGTGATTCCTCTGTAGAAACTCTATAAGGGCCATCTAGAAATGAATAAACCTAACCCATATCATAGATCTTCTGGAATGACTCTTCATCATAATTTGATACTCATCTATGGCAATGTGATTCTCATTCATCATGATCACATATTTTCCCCTATCACTCATCATAATTCATCAGTTGACATAACCTTTTAAGCTCATTTCATCCAGCTAATGGCATTACACTTAGCGCTTAACGGGAAGCAACCTGTCATCCTTTGAAAATCCTAAAAACCTTTTGACATATCTTTTTGCTGAATTCATATTGCAGTTTTGGGTTCGTCCATTAGAACAACCGACTCTACCTTTGGTACTTGTATCAAAGCATGAAATCATCTGCAACAGTCATCCTGACCCATCCACCCACCCTTTGACCTTATTCTAATGTACGATCTATGCTGAACTCAAACCCACCTAATTTACAATGAGGGTACTGCAAATCGTAGGCATGGGGGGGTATTAAAGTGCAAGACGTTGTGAAAATCAAATCACAAAAGAGTTTCATCAAAAAAAAAAAAAGGAGGTTGAGAGAAAGGAAGATCCATTTGAGCTACATGAAGACAAAGGAGGGAAGGAAAAGAAAAAGAAAGAGAAAAGAAAGGAGCAAAAAGAAAAACAAAAAGAGGGAAAGAGTCTCTTAAAAATAAATATGGAACTTACCTAACTTCTAGGTTGGATTGAATGATGAATTATGACCTGGAAGGCTAAAACTTAGGGAATTAGTGGTGGATACCAACTTTAGGCCTTTTGGATATGTTCTAAGGTTTAAACTCTCAAGTATTTGTTAAGATTTAGATCAATCCTCAAGAGGTTGGGGAAAGTGCGAGGCTGATGTATTAGGTCTAAGGCTTAGGGATTATTTGGCCCCGTTGCCTGCCCTTAGTTTGCGGGACTTGGTAACCTAAGCACCCAAAAATCATACACATAGTCTGGTTCAGTGAACTTAATATAAAAAATATGCCAAAAGTGTTTTGTTCTAACAAATCATCTCAAAGATCTAGCTTAGGAGTGGCTCGACAACACAAGTTGATGGGATGAGTTCCCGGTGCGGAGAGGTGGGAAATTCCCCTCGAAGATGCATAATAGCATATCATCTCCTCGATGCTTGTCTCCTAGGATATCTAAATATCCTATTGGAGGCATGTAAGCGCCTTGTGCTGGTTCAAGTGCCATGGGCGGGATTATCCTGAAATGTCAATTGCTAGGGCCTGAATTTAGCTACAGAATGCCATGGGCGGCACTATCCCAAAGTGTTGAAAGGTAGGGTTCTGGGGGTTGCCATGGGTGATGCTATCCCAAAGCATCGATTCCAAGGGACCCTTCGAGGATTGATGGTGGGGACAAAGAATCCAATATAGACTGTGTTTAGAGCTAAATCGAGGTTGGATCTAGGGAAATCTAAAAAGAAAGGAGAGAAAATTCTCCAAATGAAAAATCTTCTTCTATCCCTCTCTCTTACAAAAAATTGCATAAACAAACTGAAGTTGGACCTATTACATTTATGCACGGTGCTTTAACCATTGGGGTCAACGAACCTCTGGGTAGTCTTTGCAGGCCTTAGAAACCTTCACGGCTGACTCAAGATTGAGGCTGGTCAGGTCTGGATCTTGGCTGGTACTTGAGTACCTCTAGGTCTATTGTTGGTATTTTGATTTGATTTCTGGAGTTGCAGTTTAGTAGGCCATCCTGACAGTTACATCCGACCTAGATAACTGGTTTGATCCATAGAATTTTTGCTAAGGGACTAGCAAAAGCTAGGTATGGGGGTATGATGGGAACACCATCATGAGCCCTAACTAGCCCAATTTGATCTGATAAAATTGATAAAAGCTTCTACATAACCATCAGAGGGTGCTATGTGCATACTATTCTATTTTAAGAAAAAAAGAACACTGGGTTGTTTATGCAATTTTAACTACATTTCATAAGTACATAATAATCATGGGAAATTCCAAGGGTTAATTAAAGGTCAAATGATCATTAATGTCTAATAAGAGGGTTCATGCAGACAGAAACAGGTTTTCGCTCATTTCAAGAATTAATGGGCATCCAAAACCCTAATTTCAGGCTCTCTTAATTAACTGAGGTTTTGGTCAGGATAAAATTCACCTGAATCTTCTAAAAATCATATAAAAATATTCTATAAGATTTAGTATTCTTGATTTGATCATCTGTACCCATTTTGACCTAAAACAAAGTCGCAGATAGGAAGTTGCCCTAATTTGGATTTCTGCATAAATTATCCTGTCAAACTTGGTCGAAATCAAACTCTGACTTCACCATTAAATTCCTTGAGTCCAAATTAGGTTTGTACCAAAATTTGGGTTCAATTAAAGATCATTTCAACCTAGTTTGCATTTTGATCCAGCATGACTCTTTCTCTCTCATTCATACCCCTAGCTTTTGAAATATATTGCAAAGAACCCCTAACTTTGTCATCTTCTTCACGAATAGGTCCCTGCTGCCTTCGTGCTTGCAAAACTCCTAAACCCATCAGCAACCGACCTTCAATCAGGGATTGTTCCCTGATTTCGCGACCAAACCCTTCCAAAATTGGAAGGGAGACTCCTAAAGTTATTCCCTTCAATCTGAACCCAATATTGGACCACGAATCTTGCCCTAGAGTTCATGCAAACTCTTGGAATTCCCCAATTCCTACTCCTTGATTTTCAAGCTTTCAAGCTTGGTTTCCAAGCTTGGAAGCTCGTCCAATGGCCTATATAAGACCTTCCTCGCCTTGGGCCATAAACATCTTCCTTTCTCCCTCTCCGGCTTGCTCCAAGCTTAGCTCCGATGACCACCTTCCTCTAACTTCTTCGTCGGCCGCCATGTATAATAGGTGGCTGGGTCTTCTTCCTCGTCGCATTCCGCACCTCACCATACTTGCGAGGAGCTCTTTGACCCCCTCCTCGTCGCCGTTCCTTCTCTCGGAGCATTCACCTTCTCCGGTGCCGACTCATCACGGTTGACGCCTCCTCTGCTTCCTCCTTGTCCACTGGCTACTCTCTTCGATGCCTCAGCATCCACTCATCATCACAACTTCAGACCTCGTTTTCGACCTCCGTTGCGCCTGCTCCATTGTTGTCTCCCTCCTCTTCGGCATACCTCCGGCGAGACCTTCCTACCACCACACTACACCAATCCACCTTTCACTAGTCCAAAAAGCATCGCCGTACTCCACCGACCAAAACCCCTCAAGTATTTGAAGGGATTGCTCGCCCTAGCCCTCCACCGAACACCTTCACGTGGCCTGACCATCTCCACCTTCGTCATGCTCACACACGCACTCTCACCGCACACCACTGCCACCATCACCTTCGCCGCATTCGCACGAAGCTCCTAAGCATATTTGACATGGCTGTGAGGCCGTTCTCGTGTTTTCAGGTAGCCCACTACCATCCCGACTTCTCCGACTATGCCTTCAGTCTTTCGGCCACATCCGCTCCAAGTTTCACCTTTAGGCCATGCGGAATTCTTACAAGAGTGTGCCCAGGTCTCTAATTGAAGGAGTTGCCCTCTCTGTCGACTACAATCAAGAACTTCACCTCTTGTTGCTACCTCATAAAGAACAGAGGGATAGATTGTCCCACATTGTGGGATTGGGAACTATTCGCACTGCATAAATTATTTTTGTGAACCCAACTCCTCGCCCAGTACACAAGGGGTTGGGTCCCTCCTCATGCTCTCCTCACTCCTCGGCTATCGCTCACACCCAGTAGCCTTGGTCCCCTGCCCAGATCTGTATACCCACCTGTTTACCCGACTACGGTTGGGTTTCTGAGAGAAAGAAGAGAACGAAGGAAAGAGAGAGAGAGAGGTAGGGTTTTGCTTCGCTCTTTAACTCTCTAACACTTGGCTGCTAAGAGGCCTTTGCCTCTATTGTAACGCTGCTGTGAGTCTCTCTCCTGAGGCTCAAGAAGAAGAAGAGAAGCCTCTCTCTTGAGGTTTGAAGGAAGAAGGAACAAGGTCCTTGAGCCTCTTGCAGGCACTGTAGTAGGCTTGATTTAAGCTGTCTGACGTTGGATTCTATCGTTTAATATCTGTTGGTTCTAAGCTTTTGTGGCTATATTGATTACTTACTGAGGTAGCATTTGAGTTGATAATACTATTCATATATTTGAGATATTTGTGGGTTAATATTTTAGGGTTAATTTGGTTATTTAAATCACCATTTTAGCCACATCTTTTTGCACTTTGACCTTTGATTTTATTGACATATTATTATGTTTCATTCTGAGCAAGATTTTGATCATATTTCTGAATATATTTGTGATTAGTGGATTGAATTGCCATTGTTGCTTCCTGTAAATGATCTCGGACTTTTCTGAGTACTGAATTTAAGTGTTTAATAGATTTTGTCCTATACTATAATGCATTTCTTAAACATTGACGATTTCGCATTAACAGCAGTGGATTAGTTATTGAAGGATGGTGGAGTGACTCCCTCTCAATGCCTAAAATTTGGACTTAGGTAGTGTTTAGGCCCTCCCTTTCTCCCTTAGTGCTCAAGAGATAGGATTGGCAAAGATGGTTTGCAATGGTGGAATGGATGACCTTATATAGAGGTGGAGAAGGGTAAAAAGGGAAAGAGGGAGGGGTATGCCAACAATTATGGTTATGGGTAGATGTGTTGAGATTAATAATGAGGTCTTGGAATTGGGTTGAGTGGCTATTAATTGGTGGAGAGATGTAGGTGTGCTGAAATGTGCACCCATAATGAGGGTGGCTTTGTTGGAATTGGGGAGAGAGACTTAAATATGCCATGAAGGATGTGCAAAGGTGGCTTTAGGTGGAGTGGAGTTGGAGCTTAGTAAATGAAGTGGAGAAGCTCATTTATTGCTGATGTAGGATAGTTTACTTTTGCTTTGTTGAGCTGGAGCCTGGGGCTTGTGAAACTCCTAAGTTGAAATGTCCAGTTCAATTTCTTCAATTCTTCCTTTATTCCTCTCTTTTTTTCTCAACCTCGAATCCTATGGTTAAAAAAGATCAGTAATCAGTGTAGATCACAGAAATTATGCAAAATTGGATGCATGTCTATCTAAAATGCAAAACATGCTAAATGGATGTTGTATGATCATGCTTTTAATCTAATTGACTCAAAAACTTAGCAAAGTATATTCATGGGCAATAGAAAATGTGGTTTGATCACCATCGCATGTATATCTTTTGCTAGTCTTTAGCAAAATTTTCCTTGAATAAAAACTTTTTTTGGTTTGAGAGGAATTTTCACAGGGTTTTGAGTTGCTTTCGTAAGTTAGAGTGTGCAAACTTTTCCTGAGGATACTCTTTTATTCTTGGCCTAGATTTACAGTGTCTTGGTATCTACCCAAAGTGGAGCAGCTTAACCCTTATGGATTTCAATTGACCCAGATATGGACTCCCAACAAGGCTTTCCTTGGCCTACCCCTCATCCCCCAGCTTATCTAGCATTAGGATTTTGAGTGCCAGTGCGAAGTGCAAAATGGTTGCACTAGCTTGCGATTGAATTTTTGTGATGTCAGCGGAATGTTTTTGTTTTATTTTCTTTTTTTGATTCTCTCAAGGTTTAACCTTGGATTGGCTTTCAACATAGTCTGTTTTGGGCTCCTCATTTCCATCACCGATCCTTGAAGGGCTCTTGGCAATTGATGCTTCAGGAAAGCACCGCCCATGGCAACCCACAGAACCCTGGCAATCAACACTTTGGAATAGTGCCACCCATGGCATTTTGATGTGAATTCGAGTCCGGCAATTGACATTTCGAGATAATGTCGCCTATGGCATTGAAACCGCATGATGTACTTGGAGGGGGTGAGATCAATGTGACGTAAAAATGCGGAATTAAAATATAACAACCTCACAAAATAGACAATCACACAAAATGCACAATGATTTTTGGGTGGAAACCCAAACTGGGTGAAAACCATCACTTAACCTTCTCGAGTTAGGATTTTCCGATCAACCAAGTTGATTAAATCCACTAACGTACTACTTAAATAGGATAATACAACCTCAATTACAACCACGTTACTTTATACGAGGGTAGCGTACCTTAAACCCCTTCTCTTCACGAGAAGGATTTTGTCTCACGAAGGAGACGGGAATTCGCAACGCGAATACCTAACCAAATAACAAAGTAAATTACAAATAGTCCTACAGAGCCAACAAAGATATTCTAAAACTAATCTTCTATAGGAGTAAGGATGCTTCCCTTTGGTGGAAGTGCGTCGACGACGCGGATGCGTGAACCACGCGGTAGCGCTTCGTTGCTCTCGTAATCGCGGAGGGAGAGCGGGTGCACAATAGGAATCAAGCTCTCTAGGTGTAGAACTAAGCTTGGAGATCAAGAGCTTTCTTCTATATGATCTTCTTCTTCTTTTAGACACTAAAGAGTGGAAAGTATGTTGCTTGGATGTGTCTTGGTGTGTATTTGAGTGGCAAAGGTTCTCCTCTATTTATAGAGGCTTTAGGAAGGCTTTGGAAGGCTTCTATAGCAGTTGGGTGCAAGCTCCAAGAAAATCAGGTCAAAATCAGGATTAATCATTACACTGACAGGGTTATTAGACGTCTGATCCTGGCATCGGACGTCTGGAAAACCAGTTTAAGACGTCTGAGAACAAAGTCAGACGTATGATTATAGACGGGTTTCCTTCCTGACTTGAATTAGATCGAAACAGGGTTCTAGTGGAAGTGCATTAGACGACACACAGGACGTCTGGAAACCTACTTTTCTATAGAAATGGATTCCCAAGGGAGTGTAACGGCTAGAAAATCTCTGAGAAGAGATTTTGAGTCAGCCGAGGCAAAACGTTCATGTATCAGATGTTTGGTGTCCTCTATAGACGTCTGATACGAGGCTAACGATCGTTTCCTTCAGTGTTTACTTAGGCAGCCAACGGTCCACTAATTGGACGTCTGGCAAAGGCATCAGACGTCTTCTAAGACGTTTGGACTAAGGTCTGAACGTCTGATTTCATCAGACAGAATTAACTAAATCTAACCTAAACATAATCGGACGTCTGAGTCAACAGTCAGACATCTTAAAAGTATTTATCAGACGTCTGATTTTTAGATTAGACGTCTGAAAAGGCTATTTAAACCCTAGTTTGGTTTTCTAAGTTCTTTACATAAAACCTAAGTATTCTAGGTTTGTGCAGGTGTTCCTAGGACTACTGTAAGGGTTCTTTGAGGCTCTTTAACATAAATCTAAGTAACAAAATAAAGAGCAACAAAAGAAACAAAAATACTTAGAGTACAAGGAAAGGAAATCTATCCTATTCTTCATCTCCTTCCTTCATCAAGCCATCGCTCCTTGCAAAGCTCCTCTGTACTTCGTCAAGCTCCTCCAATCCGCCATGGATGCGAGCTCGAACTCCATCTAACCACGTCTCTATTTGCAATTAACCTGAAATCTAAGACTTCAAGTGCAAATGTTAAATGACACGTGTTTTGTTATCATCAAAATAAACGATCGCGATGCTCTAGCACCAACAATCTCCCCCTTTTTGATGATGACAAAATCATAAATAATAATGCAAAAAATCCTCCCCCTTTTTTACATTATCAAAAAGGTTTAATTGATTTTAAATTACCTATAACTCCCCCTTAAAACATGCTCTTCTATGAATTTCTTTTAACAAGAGTAATGGCCTCCCCCTTTTTGTGACAACAAGATAGCTATTATTTTTCTCCCCCTTACTAAAGGAAATTTATCTAACTTACATCTCCTCTTTAATAATTGACAATTAGCTCATAATTTAA
Organism: Thalassia testudinum; assembly: GCA_037157565.1. Classification (NCBI taxonomy): domain Eukaryota; kingdom Viridiplantae; phylum Streptophyta; class Magnoliopsida; order Alismatales; family Hydrocharitaceae; genus Thalassia; species Thalassia testudinum. The sequence goes on along the minus strand of JAZHRO010000025.1, from coordinate 51,453,752 downwards.
CTCCTCCTATCTATATGCTAATGATAAAAGGATAGGGTAAAGGGTTTTACCTCACCTACCATGGCCAATAAATGGCCCAAATGGAGGTGGTGGATGCCACATCGGATGGGGCTCCCATCCGTAGCTTGGAGGCCCTGGCATCGACGTCGGTCTCCAGTCTGGCGGTTGACGTGCGGCGGGTCCATCATTTATTCGCCGTCTTGTCGGTCTTCTTGTCCTTTTCCTTGGTCTACTCTTTGGTCCTCCCAACTCAAGTTGACCAACCTTGAGCTTGTAGGTCCGGTCCTTTGTGTTGTAGTCACCCTTGAAACCTACAAAAAGATATTCCAAATCTTTCTTCGGTATCCAAGTAAGCTTGGATTCGGATTTGTTAGCGGGTCTCCTTTATGGAGATCCTTTCTCAACCTTAGGGCTATATAAATTATCTACCTTATTTATCAAATTATTTGATTTCTCCCTAATCCATGCAATTTCTTTTTCTATAATATTCATCTTAGTCTTTAAACCAGAAATTTCTAACTTTAGACTAGCATTTTCCTCAATCAATTTAGTATTTTCATTGATTAAATCTTTATTTTCTAATAACAAGTTATTATCCTTAGGACTAGTTTCTATGTCCCTGAGTTATTTTTCTAACCTTTCATTTTCATTTTTAAGAAAACTAAGGTTCTTTTTAATACTTTTGTTTTCCATCTTAAGTGATTTACTAAGTTTAAATAGCTCATCAAAAGCATCTTGTAAATCGGAATGTACCTTATTGTCGGAGTTGTCACTATCTCTATCACTTCCTCTGGCCATGAAACCAAAGCAAGCGGTTTCTTCTTCCATAGACTTTTCTTCTTCCTCTTCCTCCGAGCTCAAGTCGTCCCAAGTTGCTTGGAATGCCTTCTTCTTAAACTTCTCTTTTTCCTTCTTCTTCTCCTTCTTGAGAAGTGGGCATTCTGGCCGTAGATGCCCTTTCTCATTGCAGTGGTAGCAACGACTCGGGCTTTCCTTCTCCTTTTCTTTCTTTGATTCCCTACAAAACATGGAAAACTTTTTAAGTAAAATCTTAAAGTCTTCATCGTCGGAACTTACCTCGCTATCTAACACTGCACTGAATGCGAGGGTCTTCTTCGATTTTGATTTCGGTGTGTCCTTCTTCTGCTTTAGCTTTGTCTCGTAGGCCATTAGGTTGCCTAGGAGATCCTCCATGTTAGGCTCCTCCGCCTCATTTGCTTCCTCAATCGCGATGACCTTCTGCTCCCATTCTGGTCCAAGGGAACGGAGTAGCTTTCCTTGAAGCTCCCCTTTGATGAAGGTCTTCCCTAAAGCTTTCAAATTATTTACTATGAGAGTGAACCTAGTGTTCATCTCACTTAAAGTTTCGTTAGTCTTCATAGAAAATGATTCAAATTCTTGTGAAAGTAAATTAATTTTAGAAGACTTTATCTTAGTCGTACCTTCGTGTGTAACTTCTAAAGTGTGCCATACCTCGTATGCAGTGGCGCACTGAGATGTACGATTGAATTCCTCGGGGCTAAGGGTGCAGTATAACGCATTCATAGCTTTCGCATTGAGGGAAAGCTCGCGAGTCTGCTGTTGCGAAATAGCCTCTCTCTGGTTTCTCCGGGACTTCGTATGGGGTCTCACAATGTTCCCATAATGTGAAGTCGGTGGCTTGAAGCCACATCTTCATCCGTAACTTCTAGTAGCCATAGTTGTTTTCGTCGAAGAAAGGCGGTCGGATGGTGGACTGCCCCTCGACGATTCTGGTGCTCAAGATTATTCTCTTCAACAAGCTAAGCCATGATGGAAGAAGAAGGGGAACTAGGTTCAGAATCAGAAGAGAGCTCTATGTGGAGTGGTTGTCGCACAAACAAGGGTGTCGAGGCTTGGCCTCGGGGAGAGTGGATTTCTAGAGGAGGTTTCAAGGACCTCCTACCGAACATGCACTGATGGATTGGATGAGGTTAGAATGTGTTGGACCCAATCAAGACACCCAAAATATGTTAGGTGACTATAGAGGTTTGGGGTGGATGATACCCCTTGATCAGAAGGTCGTCCACTTGAGAATTACCTGGGTAGCTAGAGAAGGTGAGTCCCGCGAAGACCCCTACATGGTAGAGCGCCTCCACGAGTTACAGGGTTTCCCCTACCTGACCTCTCTTGTCACTAAGATTCCAGGTAGACCAGAATGGGGACCTTGACTTCTTAAGTCTACCACTTTTAATTAAGATCAAGGTGCTTAGGGTTTTACTTGAACTTTAAGCCTTTTCTTGTGCAAAAGTGACCTAATTTGAAGGTTGGTTGATCCAAGAGATCAACTTTACCTCTTCGTTCCTATGAGAGCTTATTAGGTCCTTTCTTTTAGTGTTCAAGTGAATTAAGAGCTGGATTTCTTAGGATTTCTCTTAATACATCTTTTCAAGCAATGGTTTAGGCACACCTCCTTTTGAAATTTTTAGTTCTTTACTTAGAGTTGTCTCTAAAACCCTAGCTTGGAATCCTAGGTTGGCTCTAGTTGGTCCAATTAGTTGCCTTAGAAATTGGTAACTAGGGCTCAAGTAAGAAGGTTTTAGCCCTAGTTACCTTAAGTGGATATGCAGATAAAATGTGTTGAAATTTAAAAATAGGCAACTCTGTGAATTACTATATATGGAAGACAGGTAGCCCTAAATTGATTTTTCTTTTCTTTTTCCTCTTTAGAATGTGAGGGGCTTAAGAGAGAGGGTTGAGGGTTACCTATCCTCTAGCGTGTTTGTTGTGCGGCTACTTTGTTCTTCCTTGCCTTCCTTTCCTACACAACAAAAGAGAGATTAAATTAGTATAAAATCAGAAATTGTGATTTTGAAGCTTCTAAAATGTCCGTTGCTCCCCGGCAATGGTGCCAAAAACTGGTAGCGGAGTAAAATCGATCGGTCTGATTTTATTTTATTACTTGAATACAAAAATTCTCCAAGGTCGAACTCAGGGAGCAAGCTTGATTTTATAAGCGTAGAAAATCACAATTTACAATATACTATTTTACAAAAAGATTAGAGAGAGGAAGTAAAAATTTGTCTCGTCTCTTTTCTTCTCTCTTTCTTCTTTTGTCCTCCTTTCTCTCTGTCTTCAGACGTCTGACTACGTGAATCAGATGCCTTAAGTAGCCACTTGCTACAGTGCTTGTGCTCTCCTTCTTCTTCTTTCTTTCAGCTGCTGCTGCTGCTGCTTCTTCTTTCTTGAGCTACTTCTCCTTCCTCTTCTTGAGCTTGCTTCTCCTCTTACTCTTCTCCTGCTTCAGCTCCTTGGTGCGACTAAGTCCTCATCCTCTCCTTCCTTGCTCCTTCTACTTTCTCTTCTTCTTTCTTCTCCTTCAGTTCCCCGCACAGGCATATGGTTAGGCAAAACCTAACCCCTACCCTCCTCGTGTCTCTCTCTCACTATGTTTCACTCTAGGGTTCACTCTCCCAGAGGCTACTCGGGTATGCGGGTCAGGTAACGCACCCGGGACCAGGCCCACCGACGTGTGGTGGTGGGCAAGGTGTGCACAGGTTGGGTAATCGGGTTGGGCCAGGTCTGCGGGGGGTGGTCGCAGACGAGGCCGGGTGAGCGAGTGAGAGGGACCTCACCCTGTGTGACTGAGGCGATAAGCCTCAAGCACTTTTGCAATTTATGCATCGCGGGGTGACTATTTGCGCCCCACCTCTCTTGTGCACTCACAGCAGAGAGTGCAAGCAAAAACTGCCCCAACCGAGGTCTTCACTACCAATTGAAGACCTAGAGTTATGCACGGAAGCTTTCCGCGCAACCTGGGTGCACCTCCTGGAGCTGGAATGGCCTGGAGCTGCTTGCGAGCTTGCTCCAAGCTCTGTGCTAATGGCGGCGGAGGCCGAAGACCTGAAATCAGCAAAACGTCCTCTCGGCCACGTCAGGATGCTCGGCAGGCTTCGCCAGAGCATGACGAAGTTACTGTGGGGGTCAGCGTGGCTCAGAACGGCTTAGGCGTGCGTGCCCAGGTCGATCTGAGTCTATGTGAGTGGGTCTGTTCGGGGGGAGGCGACAGTGGGTGGCATGGTCAGTGGGGGGTTGCAGGGTGATCAGTGGGTTGAGGTGATGCTCAGGGACTAGTTGACGATGGGTGGAGATGTCTGTGGCGGTGAAATGGCCTCGCCGGAGTTGGTGGTCGGAGGTGGAGATGGTGAGGGTGGACAGTGGTGTAGAGGGGTCGAAACAACAAATTGACAGAGGGGAATTAAAGAGAAGGGTAAGAGGGACTTAGCCGGTAGGTCAGGAGTGAACAGAGGAGGTGGAGGTGGCAAGCGGCTGTGCTGTCGTAGCCGGAGATAAAGGTGCCCGGGGGAAGAGACGGCGACGAAGAAGAGGGGCTGGAGGGCACCTGCTGGTATGGTGTGATGCAGCAGAAGTCCGCAAAGGCAACCCTGCCACTGGTATGGTGGCAGGGCGACAAGAAAGGAGGAGAGTCGCCGGAGCCTGCAGGCAGATGGTCGGAGAAGGAGGAGACGAATTTGGGGGGATTTCTTTGGCCAAATCAGGCTTGAAGGATGCGGTAGAGGATGCCGCTCCTTAAATAGGCGTTGGCCGGCCGCGAAGCGCGCAAAAGCGGTGGGAAAAAACCCCATCGGAGAAGTGGGCAGATGGAGACCCATACCTCTCGTACATCCGCACGAGAGGTATGGCGGACGACAGGGCATGGGAGCCGACCCATGCAGTAGGTAGGGGGCTTCGCAGTGAGCTCCCCTTTCAAATCTAGGGCCAGCTCGCCATGCATGCGCGGTGCCATCTTCTGTGCAAAGTCGTTAGAGGTATGGCCTTCGCATGCGGGTGGTAGAGGGACCAGATTGAAGAAGATGACAGGAAATATAGGGGGGTCTTTGCAAGGTTTCAAAAAGCTAAGGGTCAAAATGTAATTATTAAGGACCATTTTGTAAAGTGGGTCAAGGCGACATTCCCTTAGGTCCAAATTTTGGTACAAACCTAATTTGGACCAAAGAAATCCAATGGTGAAGTTGAATTTTAGGTTTTACCATGTTTGACAAGATATTTTGCACAAAAACCCAAATTAGGTCAAAAATTAGGTATGGTTCTCAATCTAGGTCAAGATAGGTTCCAACGGCCAAATTGAAGATTCTAAACCCTAGGGGATATTTTTTAATGAATTTTAGATGGTTTAGTTGATTTTTATCTTGCTTGGAACTTCGTGAATTAAAGTGGATTTATTTTAGGGTTACAGAATGTCATTTAATTCCTAGATTTTGTCATAACCCTTTTCTGATCAAACCATCCCACTTTTTCTCTTATTAAGTCCACTTGACCTATGTCTAGACCCTTAGAAATCCCGTTCATGTACTGCAATGGTAAAATTGCAGTTTTACCCCTTGTATAATGTTTTATTTTCTACTCAACAATTCCCTGATTTAGGCCTTCCCTTAGGTTATGTAGGAGCTTTTTGTTCGATTTCTTATGTAAAAATGTGCTAGTTAGGTTTAATGATGAGGTTTTCATCAAGAGGGCGATGAAGAAGATGGGCTAGGATCAGGTCGAGGCGAATCGACGATTTGTTTACCACTCCTCGTAGTAACTACATTAGAAGTCGTAGGTCTAGTGGGATCATAAGGCAGAAGAGGGTTCACAATAGGGACATATGGGTGATGTGCTACTACAAGATTAGCCTGAAATCCCGGTGGAGTACTCGGAGCTTGCAGAATTTGATGAACTTGCCCCTGAGAAGGTTGTACTTGTGGTTGTGGACCACGAGGTACAAAATTTTGTGTGTTTGGAAAAGGATGGGTTGGAAGAGTGCCCTGAGATCGAGTCGTCATGTGTAGTTGGCTGATCTCAGCATTCTGCTATGCCAATTGGTGTTGAAGAGAGGTCATGTTTTCTTCATGGCACTTGGACATTTCCGTCATCATTCACATCAATTTACCAAGAGGATTTGATGCGTGATCCGTTTAAGGTGCATAAGGGTTCGATAGAGGATTTGCCTACGGATTCTATTGGGCCCTTGGGATGGCAGAAGTGGACGGTCGCATTGTCCACCAGTGGGTGTTGTGGCAGAAAATCATCACTGAAAGAGTTGAGTTTTGAAAATCCATTGTTGTAGTGCAATTTTCGAGAAAATTCGTTAACAAATAAATTTACCAAAACTCAGAAGGAATTCCGGGTCAAAACAGGGCGGCGAACATTTGATCAAAAATCACGTTGATTTGTTATCACAAAGCAAATTAGCTAGTTGAATTGAATCTATGTTAGCTATCTACTTAAAGAATAATTAATAGAAGAGAGAGAAAGAGTAATACAAATAAAGAGAAAATAGAGATAGAATGAAAAAGTATTTCATAATCATTGAATCAAGTTCATTACATCTAATGACTACACTAGAAAGCAGGAAATCTATACTAGAAAGCAATAAAAGAGAAGGCGGAGAGAGGTTATCCTCCTCAACAGCTGCTTGGAGGATGAGCCGCATTGACGGAGTGCCCGGAAGAACATGGTGAGATGCGGAACAAGGGAGAACGAAGATGGATGATGGAGGATGGGGTAGGGCGACGTCGCAGCGGGATCCGCTTCCCAATCAGTAATGAGAAGACAACTGTGGGCACTCCACGAACGGGGATGAGAAGGTGGAAAAATTCTAATTTTAACTCTAATGGAGCATCCCAGGTTTGGGACAAGCTCTTAGATCTTTGGAGGGGGTGAGAGAAGAGAGGAAGGGATGAGGAAAGGTGGGGGTCGTAGGGCTATTTATAGGTGAAAATGGAGGGGCAAATGGGTCATTTCATTCTTAATCATTAAATGCACAGGTCTATAGTGATGAATTTATCCATCACTAAAGTCTAAATGTGGGCGTACGTGCTCTTTCCTCCGCCTCCTCTCCTTCCTCTACGCTCAATGCTCACACACGAACATTGATCCTCAGCCATCCGATCGCGAGATCGAATGGCTTAAGATCAATCGTGACAGCACCTCATTATCACACATGCCCTCATGTGATCGAGCATTCGCATGCGCGACTGATTTCACATTCGCCCGCTCACGCATTTGAGCATGCCACATTGATGCCTTCGCCACTGCCCAATCAAGACCTAACTGTCGAATTCGGTGGCACTTTGCACTTGCGCTGAATTGAGGCGCACGGGGGACTCGAACCCGCACCTCTTCTTCTCATTTAGTCGCTCACCCATTTCCTACACTCGACTTTGTGTCGAGTTTATGATTTAAGGCCCAAGTGCCCTTGGCCATTGTATCAAGATCTAACGGTAGAGGTTGATCAACCAGCTGAGGAGGGAGAAAGGGCAACAGGCATTCATGGTTGGTGTGGGCAGCTAAGATGGTGCCACGTGGTGCCATCTTGGCCGGCCATCTTCTGTGTCTTGTAGATGGTGCCACGAATGTTGGATTGGATCGATTTTCATGTCATTGGGCTGCGATTGTCGATCTGAACCCATCCGTGTGATCAGATTTGTCATCTGAAGTACGAATTTACACCACCTGGCTTCTTGACCTCTGATCTTTCTTCAACTACATCAGATGCTACGGAAGTCTGATCGGGGTGATCTTGTAGTCGTTGAACTCCAATCATCGCCCTGTTCAGATCCGTACGATTAGATCTTCAATCTGAGACCCCAATTAAATATCGCCCTGTTCCCTGACCACAAAAAGAGAAAATTAATCTAAAATTTATACAACCTAATCTAAATGCATGATGATGCATGTTATGCAATATTTGTAATGTATGATGCAACTATATGCATAGGAACATGCATAAATAGATGGCTTATGTGATATAAACTTGTTTACATCACACCCCCTTGCCTATCTTTTGCTAGTCTCTAGCAAAACTACATGATATTTATAAGTGAAGTAGGTCAGATTTCTTAGGCAAAAGTTATTTTTCAACACTTAGGGATTTCAACTAAGACCAAAACTATAGAGACACAATAGCGCCCGGGTGTTTGCCAAAATGCAAAACGCCTCAAGCCCTCGCCTTATTCAAAGAAGGATATTTTTCCTTTTCTTTTCTTTTTTTTTTTTTATATTTTTGGGTTTAGGGTTTCAATGTAGCTTTCTATGGCTACTCAACCCACCTAAGACTTGATGAGAACTCTAAGTTATAAGCGCCTTTTTGTGTGAAGTGCTAGACTCATTGATCGGCAATCAAAATGAACTTTGGGTTTCTATGCCCCTAAGTGACCTTAGAAGAAATTTTTCCTAGAGGTGTATCTATCCGACCGGTAGCTTTCTCCCTACTTTTATTTTTATAAGGTCAACACAAGGGCAAACCCAGTGTATATATCCCTGGATTATTCTACTTCTCTGCTTCTTCTTATGTGTTTGGAATTAAATGTGCATTTTTGTGAGTTGGGTTTTGGACAACTGACCGATGAGTTGTTACCACCGACAACTTGCCAGCCATATTTGTGAGGTGAAGTGTGGCTTTTTTTTTTCTTATCATTTCTCCTTTCCTATTTATTTTTCTTTTCTTTTTGGATATTTTTCAATTTTTTTCTTTCTTTAAGTAGGTGGCTTCCCTAATCTAAGATTGACCTGAAGGCAGCATGAAAAGGCTAGTTGTATGACTGGGCTCTAGACAACCTGACAATGGGCTGTTACCCACGATAATTTGCCAGCCATACCACCCTAGAAGGTTTATTAGCAACCCAATTTTCGTTAAAATCATCGAAAAGCGAGTTAGTGCAAATAGTGTGTAGATGCTTAGACTTAAAGTCCCCTCAAATCAGAGGGTGGATTAATATATCATGTACTTATCATGCCAACTTATTTAACCAATTTGAAATAAATTCAGAATAGCGAGGACTCGATGAAGAAATCCACGTTTTAGTGGACACCCAGGCTGATTAAGCTCTAAGACCTAAAGGGTCTAAGTGTTCAGGTCATATCGTATCATTCCTATGGTTGACAAATTTCTAGAGCTCAAGTTCTCTTTTCCTAATTCAATTTTTTTTTCAAAAATAAAGAGAAAATAAAAAGAATCTACGGAGCTAATAAGATGATTCAGAGATGAATATCCACCCCCCCATGCCTATCTAATGCAATGTCCTCATTGTATTAAAAAGACATAAAATGGAGTGGAGTAGCGTAGAAAGCACCTGAATTTCGTGATTACCTGGTCAGCTTCGAGAAGAAAATAGACCGCATATGTGCTGAACTTAGTGCCTTCAGATAGGCATACTATACAAATAAAGAAGAAATAAAGAATTCACAAGTGTAGGTCATAATCAGAATAAGAAAATCTAGTCTTAGACCTGCCAAGAGAAGATGTCCACAGATGTGGACCAGATTGTGGTGCAGACCCATGCCCCATGGTCGAGTATATCTAAGGTTCTGGATAAAAATTATGCAAAATCGAAGATCAGCATGCAGGCATGGTCGGGCCTGCGATTTGTGAGGATGAAACCCATGACCAAAAAGTCAGATTATAGAGAAATTAAACTCAAAAGGATAATCAATGAATTTGTGCTTGGGTTGCACATCCTCAAAATTAAAAATGTCATAAGGGTCCTGGTAGAAGGTTGGGGGTTTTAGGCAAATTGGAACCCTTGGACTCGGTCTTCTGCTTCCTCCGAAATTGGCTTCCCATATCATCATTTCCCACTTCCTATCCTCCACAATCAGGATTTCAAATTATGGGACCTCCTGCATATTAATCACCCCATTTGAAATTTCCAAGTTTAAGAGTTGTGACTAAATCAGAATTGACTTGGGTCGAATGATCTCAAGAATAGAATCCACACTATGCTCAATGGGGTGTGATTGAGGAATGGGGCTTTGAATTGAGTTCTTCATGAAAGGATATGACTCCACCATGCAAGCCTCAATAGGATCAAATTCCTTAATTTTAGGGCCATCAAATGATTCATCAAATTCCCCAAGCCTAGTCATCTCACTGAAATTGTGTGTTGTAAACTCAGGTGAGACTTCGCATAATGATTCTTCAATTTCAAAATCAAAGAATTCTAAATCCGCATTAATGTATGTCTCAAAATCATCAATCACTTTCTGATCCATGGAGACATACGTTCCTCATTCCCTGGCTCAAGGATCTCAGGTGAAGAATTCAATTCATCCTTATTTGATTGCTTTAGAACAACCTGGTCAACCCTGGTCTCGTAAAACATGTCCCCCCTATAGGTGCCTGAGCGGATTTTGACATCGGCTATCCTGACAGGGGTTCATCTTGGGAATCCTCCCAAGATTGGACTAAAGCAATCACAAATCTCATCCTCAATTTCGATAACTTCCCAAGTAAAAACTCATCCGGGTCCTTATCCTTAACATCCTAGAGCCAATCCAACAAATACTTGTTAAGATCGTCAATCATTTAAATCAAAGGCTCCAATTTTTCAGTACAAAGTGTTGGCTGAGCTTCTAAAGATTGTATGGTATTCCTTAAGTTAGCCAACACCTTATCTTGGACCTGGTTAACCTGAACCAAATGGTTTGGTTCAGGGTTGGGCAGGTTTGGGTTTAGTGTAGGAGAGTCAACAAATTGAGGTTCGTGATACCCTCCCTGATAATAGGTCATTTTGGGTTGTTCATAAGGAGGTGATGACCTATATGCAATATAATTTGGGGAAGGGTAAGGATTAGTTTATCCTTCTTGATTATAGATCGAGTTAAATTGATCACCAAAGGGTGGAGATCTATAATCATTATAGTTCCAAGAAGGATAGAAATTACAATCATGATGTCCAGGGTTTGACCCTAAAAATGGAAGTCTGGAATTGTACCCCTAATCTGAGTTATCCCAACTAGTGGATGGTTGATTACAGCACAAGTCGGGATAATAATCATATTGGGGACAAGATGTGTCAGGAGAGTAGGATCGAGAATGCGTGTAGAATGTGGAAGGATTTATGACAAACGGGAGGAAGAAAGGTGCCCTGCAATATAAACAATCAAATTTGTCCTTAAGTGAGCTAGCCTAAAGACTTACAGACTCCTAGAACCCATCTTGAGATGAAGAAACGATTTGATCTACTTCTTTCCAGTCAATCCAACCAGTTAGAGGGAGGGGTTGGGAAGAAGGTTCTTCCCTTGGCTTTCGCATCAAGTTCCTTTGATATCCCCCAACTGCGATCGTTTGATTCTACTCCCCTAGCTAGACATCAGATTGAACGGTAGAAATAGAATAATAAAAAAAATCTCGATCTGGGCTCCGAAGAGCATGTCTAATTCTTAAGGACAACATCTACTATATTTTAATTAGGGTTAGGTTTGAATATGCTTTGGAATGTGATGGGCCCTTTATCTGGGTTATGCCCTTAATGATTGATTGATATGTGTGTGCGTGCACAGCTAATGATTTTCAAGCAAGATTATTTTTGGATGTGGTAAATTTTAGGGTTTAAATCTTGCTTAGTAGCTTTCAGAATTCAACTTTAGGTATATTCAATCAAGTTCAGTTGGCACACCAGGTTTTGAAAGCACAGGTGCAGATGTCTTCCGTTAAAACTTAAAAGACTGTGGAGTGCCTGGTTAATCCTAAAAGTTGAACCTGTTTGGTAGCTACTTGATGAGTTATCTTTAGTTGAAGTGGTGTGGCCTAAAAAACTCAACCACTTGGCCTGATGCACCTAATTAGGCACACAAGTGATTACCTAATCTGATTTCTACTTAATTATGTGTTGATGAGTGTACCGATCCCAAAGATCGAGTTACCGGTTGAGTATGAAGAATTAGAAGAGGTTGTGTACCTCTATGAGATTTTTTAATTTTTTTTCTTTTATATGCGGAGGGTAAGGTGGGTGGAAGTGTCAAACAAACAATCAAAATTAACCTTAGAGTTTATGCAAGCTCCTAGATTAATTAGGGTTTGTATTATTAGGTGGTGGAATGAAATGTAGTGAGTGGGGAGGTGGGGTTACTTACAAACCCTTCAACAGCACATTACTCCAATCGACCGCTTTTTGCCCACCTCGTGAGAGTACCTGCAATCACAATAAGAGAGGGGAGAAGTGAGGTAAATGATCAGAAAGTCAGAAAATATGAAAAATCAAAGAGCGTTGCCTCCATGGCAAGGGCGCTAAAATGTTGTGGCGGAAAATCGTCACTAAAAGAGTTGAGTTTTGAAAACCCGTCGTTATAGCGCAATTTGCGAGAAAATCCATCAACAAATAAATTTACCAAAACTCAAAAGGAATTCCTGTTTGAACAAAGGAATGTAGACATTTGATCAAAAATCACGTTTGATTTGTTGTCACAAAGTAGATTAGCTAGTTGAATTGAATCTACGTTAGCTATCTACTTAAAGAATAATTAATAGAAGAGAGAGAAAGAATAATACAAATAAAGAGAAAATAAAGATAGAATGAATAGGTATTTCATAATCATTGAATCAAGTTCATTATATCTAATGACTACACTAGAAAGTAGGAAATCTATACTAGAAAGCAATAAAAGAGATGGAGAGAGTTTAACCTCCTTGACGACTGCTTGGAGGACGAGTCGTGTTGAGGGAGCGCCTGGAAGAACTTGGTGAGATGCGGGACAAGGGAGAAAGAAGACGGACAATGGAGGACGGGGTAGGGTGATGTCGCAGCAGGATCTACTTCCCAAACGGTGGTGAGAAGACAACTGCGGGCGCTCCATGAACAGGGATGAGAAGGTTGAAAAATTCAAATTTTAACTCTAATGGAGTATCCCAGGTTTGGGACAAGCTCTTAGAGCTTTGGAGGGGGTAAGAGAAAAGAGGAAGGGATGAAGAAAGTGTAGGGGTTGTAGGGCTATTTATAGGTGAAGAATGGAGGGGCAAATGGGTCATTTCATTCTTAATAATTAAATGCATAGGTCTTTAGTGATGAATTTATTCGTCACTAAAGCCTAAACGTGGGCGTACATGCGCTCGCCCCCACCTCCTCTCCTTCGTCTACGCTCAACGTTCATGCACGAACGTTGATCCTCAGCCGTTGATCATGAGATCGGACGGCTTAGGATCGATCGCACCAATGCCTCATCATCGCACTTGCCCACGTGTGATCGGCCATTCGCATGCGTGTCTGATTGCGCGTACGCTCGCTCACGCATTTGGGCATGCCACGTTGACGCCTTCTCTACCACCCAATCAAGATCTAATGGCCGAATTCAGCCACACCGTGTGCCTGCATTGAAGTGAGGTGTGCAAGGGACTCGAACCCACGCCTCTTCTTGTTTAGTCGCTTGCCTGCTGCACTACACTCGACTTTGTGTCGAGTTTATGATTTGAGGCCCAAGCACCCTTGGTCGTTGCATCAAGATCAATGGCTGAGGTTGATCAAGTAGCTGAGGAGAGAGAGAGGGCAACGGGCGTTCATGGCTAGTGTGGGCGGCTGAGATGGCACCACGTGGAGCCATCTTGGCTATCCATCTTGTGTGTCTTGTAGATGGTGCCACGAATGTCAGATTGGGTCGATTTTCTCATCGTTTGGCTACGATCGTCGATTCGAACCCATCCATGTGATCAGATTTGTCATCTGAAGTACGAATTTACACCACCTGACCTCTTGACCTCTGATCTTTCTCGAACTGCATCTGATGCTACGAAAGTCTGATCGGGGAGAGCTTGGAGTCGTTGAACTCCAATCGTCGCCCTGATCAGATCTGTACGTTTAGATCTTCAATTCAAGGCCTCGATTAAATATCTTCCTATTCCCTGACCACAAAAAGAGAAAATTAACCTAAAATTTATGCAACCTAATCTAAATGCATGATGATGCATGCTATGCAATATTTATGATGTATGATGCAACTATACACCTATGAACATGCATAAATAGACGGTTTATGTGATATAAACATATTTACATCAGCAGGGTTTTGGCATTGAGGGTTCTTGGACCAAGCGAAATTTGGATGGTTGCGCCACCGTGGGTTATAAGTAGCAGAATACAGGTTATTCCCCAGGGCACACACATCTTCAAATTCAGAAGACAAGTCCGCATATGGTACTGCATCCGAGTACATGGAGGCTTGGTCGTTCATGTCATAATACTAGCTAGCAGATGCCAGATCCACATTACTCACTGATGTAGACACATCCATTTAGTTTAAAATACCTATTTATGCATGCTCCTAGGCTTAGATTTGCATTCCATATTATAAATATTTCATAGCATGCATCATTTTGCATTTAGAGTAGTTGTGTATATGTTAGGTTAATTGCATCCTTTTTGTGGTTAGGAGAGAATAAGATTTATTTTAGAGCCTCAGATTGACGATCCGACCGTACGGATCTAATTAAGATGACCATCGGAGTTCAACGCCTTTGAAATTGCCTTGATTGGAGTCCCGTAGCACCATATGCTGTTCGAGAAAGATCAACAGACAAGGGACTAGGTGACGTAATTTGGAAATTCACATGACAAATCCAACTGCACGGATGGATTCAGGTTGACGATCGTAGCCTAATGGCGAAAAATCAACTCAATCCGACTTTGTAGCAGCCCCTACAACAGAAAGAAGATGGATGGCCCAGGTCGTGCCTCGTGGTGCCACCTAGGCCACATGCACGTGCCACCGCACGTGCACAACAGAGCAGGTGCACACATGCGTGCGGAAGCATGCACGCACACAAGCACAGCAGCGCGAGTGTGCGGAGGCATGCGCACAAGGCAGCGGCAGCAGAAGCAGCAACAACGCGTGCGGGCATGAGGCGCATAGAGTGCGTGCATGCGCGACAAGGGTGCATGGAGCACACGCCAGCGGTGCGGCAGTAGAGGCGTGGAGTGCACACCAATGCAATGGTAGTGTGGGCACAAGGCTATCTTTAGGGATGTTTGCGGCGGATCTTTAGCGATGTTTATGACCGTCACTAAATGTCCTGTATATGAATTTGATTCTTTCCTCCACTATAAAAGGACCCCTACCCCTCCCATTCTTCTTCATCACTTCCTTTCTTCCTCTCACCACCTGCAAGGCTCTAGAGAGAGCTTGCCCCAAGCCTGGGATGTTCCTCTAGAGTAGAATCAAATATTTTTCCTTCCCCTCATCCCCATTCATGGAATATCCCGCGGCCATCTTCTCACCTACTTTGAAAAGTAGATCCTCGCCGCGACACCGTCCTACCCCACCCTCCATCCTCGTTTGTCCCGCCCCTCACCACCTTCCTCCAGGTGACGTCAGAGCGAGTCGTCCTCCAAGCGATCATCGAGAGGGATTTCTCTCACCTATCTTGATCTTTATTGCTTTTGTAGCATAGATTTCCCGCTTTCCTAGTAATAAACATTTAATTATAAAAATACATGATTGTCTCTCTCTCTATCCTATCTCTCTCTGTTTATTTTGCAAGTAGATTAGCTAGAATTCATCGACCTGATCTCTTGCTTGCTAAAAATATCAAAAAAGATAGTAAAGATAAAAATGACAAAAATAAATAAAAAGCAAAACGCGGATTTTCAAAACCAAATGTTTGCCTCCCCGTGTTCGACCAGGGACCCACTTTTTGAGTTTCGATTTTTATTTGATCAACGGATTTTCTCATGAATCGAACTACGACGACAGGTCTTCCAAACCCGAACCCTTTCCACATGCGAATCCAACATAATTATTTTGGCGCCGTTGCCGGGGAGGCAACGCCCTTTGGTTTTTTCGCATTTTCCCGCTTTACTTACATATTTTTCTAACCTATCTTTCTTCGATTTATTGTCTTGCAGGAACTCGATCGAGGAGCCGAAGGTGATAGATTGGAGTAAAGTGCGGGTAGAGACATTTGTAAGTTTATCCCCCACCACCCCCACCCTAGTTTCCATTTCTCCACACTAATAACTCAAACTCAAATAAACCTAGGTGCTTTTTAAACCCTAGGATAGATCTGATTGTTTGATTGCCACTTTGCCTCACCTCACCCACCCACATATATTAAAAAAATAATAAAAAGATACTCTTCTATTGTGGGATTTTTTGAAAGAGACACACATTAACACCCACAACTCTTGACTGAAGGCGCACCACTTCACATCGATTCTATCACTTAACCAAAATATGACCTATGGATCCGGTACACCCTAACTCAACACGCTAATAAGTGAGTAGAAATCTGAATAGGTCAAATATTTTTGTGTGCCTTAACTAAGTGGTGTAACAGGCCAATTGATTGAACTGTTTGGGCCGCGTCACTTAAGATAGAAGTAATTCATCAGTAGCTTGCCACTTAAGGTTGATTTTTAGGGCTGAACCAGGCACTCCACATTTTTTTCTGATTTCTAAAGGAATACATCATCACCAGTGCTTGTGAAACCTGGAGTGTTCTATTGAACCCTGACTGAACCAACCTAAGGATTAAACCCTAAAAGCTACAAAACAAGGTTAAACCCTAAAAGACATCATCAAATAACCTTGTTTGCAAATCCTGGTTGTGCATGCACACACATTTGAATTGATCATTAAGGGCATAACCCATCTAAAGGGCCCATCACATTCCAAGAGCACAATCATCCCAAGCCTAATTAAAACTAAGTAGACGTTGGCCTTAAGGATTGATTCCCTCTTCGGGGCTCAGATTGGGATTTTTTTTCGATTAATCTCCTTCTACTGGTCCATATGATGTCTAGCTAGGGGAGTAGCGTTAAACGACCATAGCTGGGGTACACTAGGAACCGGAAGCGCAAGCCAATGGAAGAACCTTCTCCCCAGCTCCTCCCTCTAACTAGTTGGATTGACTAGATAGAAGTAGACCAAATCATTTATAATCTCAAGATGGGTCCTGGGAGTCTGTAGGTCATTAGGCTAACCCACCTAAGGACAGGGTTAATTGCTTGTATTGCAGGGCTCCTTTCTCTCTTTTGATTTCCCTCCTATTTTACCATGTATCCTTCCACATCTTACATGCATTTACCATCCTACCCTCCTACCAACACTTATCCCCAAGATGATTACTATCCTGACTTGACTTATGACTACCCATCTCCTAGTCGAGACAACTTTGATTGGGGATACGATACCAGACCTTAGTGTCCAGGGCCTAACCCTGGACAACAAAACTATGATTACTATCCTTCCTAAAGCTACAATGATTATAGATCTCCACCCTTTGATGACTGAAACAACCCAATCTACAATCAAGAAGGATATGTTGATTATAACACTTACCCTCCCCAGTATTCCACTGAATATAGGTCGCACCATTCTTTGAACAGCCTAAAATGACCTGTTATCAAGGAGGGACCTGAGAACCTCGATATCTTGACTTTGCTAGATTTAACCCAAACCTACCCAACCCTAAACTGAACCATTTGGTTCAGGTGAACCAGGTCCAAGATAGGGTGTTGGCTAGCTTAAGGAACACCATCCAATCTTTAGAGGCTCAGCTAACACCATAAACTGGAGCATTGGAGACTATGATAAAAATGATTGATGAGCTGAATAGCTCCTTATTGGATTTGCTCCATCATGTTAGGGATAAGGGCCTGGGTGAGTTTCTACTTGGGAAATTGTCGAGGTTGGGGATGAAATTCGTGATTGCCTTAGTCCAATCTTGGGATGATTACCAGGATGAACCCCCTTCAGGAGAGACAATGTCTAAACCTGCTCCGGTGCATGTCAGGGGGGATACATGTTCTGAGACCAAAGATGACCAGGTTGGTCTAGAGCAACCGATTCAGGATGAACCGATTGCTTCACTAGAGATCTCCGAGCTAGGGAACGATGAAAAATGTCTCCTTGGATCATGAAATGACATATGATTTTGAGACATATATAAATGACGATCAAGAATTCTTTAATTCTGAGGGTGATGAATCTTTGAGTGACGTCTTACTTGAAGTTAAGGAAAATGATCTTAGTGAGGCAAATGGGCTCAAGGAGTATGACAAATCATTTGATAGCCTAATTATTGAAGATTTGGATTCGATTAGGGCTAAATTGGAGGATTCGAATCCTCATTTACTAAAAGATTCAATCAGTAGCCCCATTCCTCAACCACACCCCAAAGGGATTGATTTTGATTTAGAAATCATTGTAGCCAAGTCAATCCTAATTCAACCACAAATGTTAGACTTGGGTACTTTAGATGGGGTGTACAACTATTTGGAGGTCGTGGAAATATTGATTTTAGAGGATAGGAATTTGGCAATGAAAATTTGGAAGGCTAACTCAAAGGGAAACCCAATTTTGGATCTAAGGGTTCCTATTGACCTAAAACCACCAACTTTTTATCAGGACCCTTATGATATCTTTGAGATGCAACCCAAGCTCAGAATCATTGATTACCTTTTTGAGTTGAAATCTAAAAGGACATCCAAACCTATTGAACCATCTCTACGCATTGTCCGACACTTTAGTCTTGGGTTGCATACTACAAAACTGCAGGCCTGGCCCTGCAAGCTCAAAAATCTCCGATTCTGGGTGATTTTCATCTAGAACTTGAGAACTACTCGACCCTGGGCCATGGGTCTGCACCATAATATGGTCCATGTCTGTGGATATCTTCTGTTAGCCGGTTTGAGGATCAATATTTTTATTTTGATTCTGACCCGCACTTGTGAATTCTCAAATTCTTCTTTGTATGTATATTATGCCTAGCTGAAGGTATTAAAACTTAGCACGTGTGTATACTCTCTTCTCTCTTCGGAGCTGATCGGATTATCACAAAATTTAGGTGATATTTTGTTTACTCTGCCCTTTTCATGTCTCTATTTCTACAATGAGGACTTTGCATCATTTAGGCATGGGTGGGTGGATACTTAATCCTGAAATTATTTCATTAGCTCTATAGAATTTCTTTTATTTTCTTTTCAAAAAATTTGAAAATTCAAAAAGATAAAAAAAAATAAAGAAAAAATAGAATTAGGAGAAGAGAACTTAGGCTTTTGGAAGTTATTAACTTTAGGAAATGATACGATAGGACCTGAACACTTAGACTCTTTAGGTCTTCGGGCTTAATTAGCTCGGATGTCCACTCGAATGTGGACTTAGTCTCGAGTCCTTGCCAAGTAATTTTACTTTAATTTGATGAATAAATTGGGATGATAAGTACACGACTTATCAACTCGCCCTCTTATTTGAGGGGATTTTAAGTCTAAGCATCTACACACTATTTGCACTAGCACACTTTCCAGCAATTTTTATGGAAATTGGGTAGCTAATGAACTGTCTAGGGTGGTATGGCTGGCAAGTTGCCGGTGGTAACAGCTCATCAGTCGGTTGTCCAGAGCCCATCCACACTACCATTCTCTTCATACTGCCTTTAGGTAAATCTTAGACCAGAGAAGCCACTTACTTAGGAAAAAGAAAAAAGTATCCAAAAAGAAAAAAAAAGGAAAAGGAGAAAATAAAAAAATATAATATAAAAAAAATAAAGCCACACTTCACCGCACGAGTATGGATGGCAAGTTACCGTGGGTAATAGCCCATTGGCAGGTTGTCCAGTGCCCAGCTCACAAAAATGCATAAATAATTCCCAAAACACTTAGGGAAGAAGTGGGGAAGTAGAATAAATCAGGGAGATATTCATTATGTTTTCCCTTGTGTTGACCCCATAAAAAAATAAAAAAGATAGGGAGAAAGCTACCGATCGGAAAGATAATCCTTTAGGTAGAAATTTTTAAGGTCACCTAAGGTTGTAGAAACCTAAGTCTATTTTAACGGTCGCCTAATGAGTCTATCACCCTTTCACAAGATGCTTAGCACTTGGAGTCCTTTTGAAGTCTTGGGCGGGTCGGATAGCCATAAAAAGTTATCCCGAAACTCTCAAACTCCAAAAGTCCAAAAAAATTAGAAAAGAAGAAAAAATAAAGAAATGTATCTTCCCTTTTCAAATAAGGCGAGGACTTGGGCGGTCTGCATTCTGGCAGACACCCAGGTACTATTGAGTTTTCGTAGTTTAGGATCTTAGTTGAAATTTTCTGTTGTTAATAAATGACTTAGGCCTAAGCGATCGAGTCCTAATTCTATTTTTATGCATGGCATGTAGTTTAATTTTGCTAGGGACTAGCAAAAGATAAGAATGGGGGTATGATGTAGATACATCCATTTAGGTTAAAATGCCTATTTATGCATGTTCCTAGGCTTAGATTTGCATTCCAAATTATAATATTTCATAGCACGCATCATTCTGCATTTAGAGTAGTTGTGTATATTTTAGGTTAATTGCATCCTTTTTGTGGCCAGGAGAGATGGAGATTTACTTTGGAGCCTCGGATTGACGATCCAATCATAGGGATTTGATCAAGATGACGATCAGAGTCCAACGCCTTTGAAATCGCCTTGATTGGAGTCCCGTAGCACCATATGTAGTCCGATGAAGATCAACGAACAGGGGACTAGGTGATGCAATTTGAAAATTCAAACGAAAAATCCAACCGCAAGGATGGATTCGGGTCGACGATCGTTGCCCAACGGCGCGAAGATTGACTCAATCTGACCTTTGTAGCATCCCCTACAATAGAAAGAAGATGGATGGCCCAGGCCCCACCATGTCGTGCAACCCAAGCTACACGCACGTGCCACTGCACACGTACAGCAGTGTGGCTGCACGCGCATGCGCGAAGGCATGCACGCACACAGGCACAGTAGCACGGGTTCGCATGCATGCTCGGAGGCATGTGCGCAAGGCAGAGGCACGGTGGTAACAGCAGCGCACGCAGGCGTGAGGCATGTAGGCACGTAGCACGTGTGCGTGCGCGATAAGGGCACGTGGAGCTAGCATATCAGCAGAGGCACGGAGCGTGCGCTAGCATATCAGTAGTGTGGGTGCAAGGCTGTCTTCAACAATGTTTGTGGTAGATCTTCAGTGACGTTTATCACTGTCACTAAATGTCCTATATACGAATTTGATTCTTTTCTCCACTATAAAAGGACCCCTACCCCTCCTATTTTTCTTCGTCTCTTTTTTTCTTCCTCTCACCACTTCCAAGGCTTTAGTGAGAGCTTGTCCCAAGCTTGGGATGCTCCTCTAAAGTAGAATCAAATATTTTTCCCTCCCCTCATCCCCATTCGTGGAGCATCCTGTGGCCGTCTTCTCACCTACTTTGGGAAGTAGATCCTCGCCACGACGCCATCCTACCCCTCCCTCCGTGCTCTGGCTCCATGCTCTGGCTCTATCCTCATTCGTCCTTCTCTTCACCACCTTCCTCCAAGCGACGTCATAGCGTGTCATCCTCTAAGCGACCATCAAGGGGGATTTCTATCACCTATCTCTATCTTTATTGCTTTCGTCGTATAGATTTCCCGCTTTCCTAGTTGTAACAAACATTTGATTATAAAAATACATGATTGTTTCTCTCTCTGTCTCTATCTCTCTATTTATTTTGCAAGTAGATTTGTTAGAATTCATCGACCTAATCTCTTACTTGCTAAAAATATCAAAAAAATTAGAAAAGATAAAAACAACAAAAACAAATAAAAAGAAAAATGTGGATTTTCAAAACCAAACATTTGCCTCCCCGTGTTCGACTTGGGACTCACTTTTAGAGTTTCGGTTATAAATTTTATCTGATCGACAAATTTTATCATGAATCGAACTACGATGACAGGTTTTCCAAACCTGAACCCTTTCCGCATGCAAATCTGCCATCATCACTCATCGAGTCACTTGGCGAGATACTTGGTAAGGTCGTACGAGATTCCTGGAAATCATCCTGACTTGGGAAGGATTGGGTTTGTGATGTGGTGAAGGAGTCAATGTGTGAGCCACAGGACGGGTACGGTTGGCCAACAATTCATCCAGCTTTTTGTGAACGAGGGAGGCTTCATCCAATTTTTGAGCGATTAAATTTAAGTCGGTGGATGAATATGAAGGTCTCGTGCCAACCTCGTGAGCTCCACTATAAGGTGTACTAGTTCGATTAAAGGTGACAATGGAAGCATTATTCATAGAATTCTCACTCATATTTTCAAACAATTCGAACGCTCCATTCTCATCTTTATTCATGAAATTCCCTCCGTAGGAAGCATCAGCAATCTACCTCAAAGTTTCTTTTAGCCCATAATAGAAGATCTAGACTACATGCCACTTAGGCAGACCATGATGTGGACATTTCCTGACGAGCTTATTATACCTTTCCCAAGCCTCATGAAATTGGTCGTCGTTTTGTTGCATAAAAGAAGTAATAGCACGACGAAGCACATTGGTGCATTCAATTGGAAAGAATTTCTTGAGAAACGTTGTACGCATCTCTTCCCAAGAGTGGAGAGGTTTCCCAATTGCGCGCAACCATTGCATAGCTTTGTCCCGCAGTGAAAACGGGAACAATTTCATGAGGACAATATGCAACCCGTTGTTTCTTGGTTTAATCGTTTCAACTAAATGGGTTAAGTCCTCCAAGTGAAGAAAAGGGTCTTCACTGGCTAATCCACTATAATGGAAGTTAATTAAGATGATTACATTCAGTTTTAATTCAAAAACTTCCCTGCTGGTGGCGACCTTCCTCTATAGTTCTATTATTTCGTCGTAGTATAGTATAGAGAAGTGATTACCAGTTTAATACAATTTGTTACTCGGAAATAAAAGAGTTCCCGAGGTCGAACTCAGGGAGCAAGTTGTATTCTAGAGATACAAGTTTCTTTTACAAAAAAATAAAGAGAGAGAGAGAGAATTTGTTGGCTTCTTTCTTCTTCTCCTCTTTTCTCTTTGCTTATCTTCTTCTGCTTGGCTCTTCTGCTTTATCTGTAGCAGTAGTGATGCTCTTCTTCTTTCAGTTCTTGTTTCCGCTCGTCTCTTTCTTTTTCTTCTCCCTTGCGGTCCTGTTCTTCTTCTTCTTCTTTCTTTCTTCTTTTCCTTTCTTCAGATCTTCTTCTTCTTGTGCTCTTCTTCTTCTTTAGAGTCTTCCCTTTGCCTCTCTGTGTTCTCCTCTGCCTCGCCTTCCTTCTCCTTCTTTGCCTTCAGGACGTCGTCTGATTTTCCAATCAGACGACTTAAACCGCCGCTGCTACAGTGCCGCTCGGTGCTCCTCCTTCCTTCAGCTTTCGTCGGCCTTCTTCTCTGTTCGGCGGGCGTCTTTCTTCTTCTTCTCTGCCTGCACACTTGCACAACTTGATCAGAGGGGCAAAACCTAATTCTACCCTCTCCCCCGCGTTTCTCTCTCACAGAAGCCGCTCTTAGGAAAGCTCTCCCAGAGCTGCCGGGTATTCGGGTACGGGTCGTGCCCGGGTCCAGGCCCACCGGCGTGCGTGGTGGGCGAGGAGTGCAGGTCAGTCTAAGTCGGGTCGGGCCAGGTCCGCGGGGCGTGGTCGCGGACGAGGCCGGGTCGAGCGGGTGAGTGAGAGGGACCTCACCCCGTGCTCAGGAGGCAACGAGCATAAGGCACCTTTTGCCTTTATGCGGGCGCGCTCCTCTGAAAAGTTACGAGGTGGGACTAAATGTCCCACCCCAATTTGGATGCCTGCGCGGAGGAAGCAGCGGCAGTCGAGGCGAAGCGCGGGGGCTTCGCGCGAGAGCTTCGACTCGACTGCAGCCTGGTACTTCGTGAAGATGCCTCGCACTGCCTGGGAGCGTGACCTGGGTGTGGCGCACCTGGGGCAGCAGGTGAAGAAGCTGCTTCGCTTCAACAATGGCGGCGGCGAGCGCAGGTACCTGCCCACAGAGAAACGGCCTCTCGGCCCAATCAGAAACGCGGAGCACCTTCGCCGTGGCACGGCGAAGGTGGTAGGGGGTCTGGCAGGCGGCGGGGCGGAGCGTGAGGGTCGCCCTAGGTCAAACTGCGGGCGAAGAAGTGGGTTTGTTTGGGGGGTTTGCAGAGGGTGAGTGGTGGGAAGTGGAAGGGCGGAGGTTGATCAGGGTGAGGAGGCGAAAATTCTGTGAGGGTCAGCGAGTCGTGTGGAGTGGCGGAATGACGGGAGCGACTCGCCGGAGGATGCCCGGAGGTGTGGAAGATGACGGTGGTCGGGTTGGTCGAGGGTTTAATTGAATGTAAAATAGCGAGGAAAAGAAAGAGGGGGTAGAGACGACTAATTCTAACCTAACTAAAGTGACGAAGGGGACGAAGTGGCTACCGGCTCGTACCTACCGGAGCTGGAGAAGAAATGCCCAGAGGGAGAGAACGGCGGCGACGACGGGGCTGAAGCAGCGCACGCTGGTATTGCGTGACGCGGAGGAGAATCAGGAAGAAGTCTCTGCTGCTGGTATTGCGGCAGAGCGAAGAGGAGGAAGGGGAGAGGCCGCCGGAGCTGGAGGGCTTCCTGTCGGAGTGGGAAGAGAGGAAGTGGGGGTCTTTCTCCGTCAGGACCGAGCTGCTCAGAACGGCGGAGCGACGAGGGTATTTATAGAGGCGGAATCAGAGAGGAGGGCGGAGGGAGACGACGTGTCTCCCTCGCCGGAGGACGCCGGAGATGGAGACCCATACTGTCCGTGCGTTCGCACGGCCGGTATGGTGGGTTGCAGCGACCAGGGGGGTGTTCCTGCGACGGCTGACGACGCAGGGCACCCCCGGTTTACTTGCCAGACCCTCCCCCTTACCCTGCGCGGTGCCATGCTCCGCGCAAGGTCGCCGGAGCATGGTGCTGGTCAGGTTTTGGCAGGAGGGACCTGAATGCAAAGAATGAAGGAGAGTTAGGGCAGAAATGTGAGGGTTCGAAAGTTGAGGGCCAACAAGTAAATATATGAGGACCAAAGTGTAAAGTTGGTCAAGAAGGTTTCTTCTTAGGCTCAAGTTTTTATACATGACTAATTAGGACCTAAGGATTATGATGGTGAATTTTATTTCCAGATTAAACCTTGTTTGACCGGTCAATTTACGCAAAAGCCCAAATTAAGTTGTTAATTGGGCATGGTTCTCAATGTAGGTCAAAATGGGTTCCTAAGGCCAAATTGAAGGTTCTAAACCCTAGAGATTATTTTTCTATGAATTTTAGAGGGTTTAGTTGATTTCTTTCTCTACCTCGAACCTCGTGTTTTTAAGTGGGTTTGTTTTTAGGGTTACAGGATGTCTTTTAATTCCTTGGAGTTGCTGTAGCCCTTATTGAATCATCTCATCCCACTTTTCCTCTTATTAGGTTTCTTTGACCTATGTTTGGACCCTGAGTTACCCTGTTTTCAGATTGGATTGGTGAAATTGCATTTTTACCCCTTAGTTTCTATTTTCTTTGCGAACTCAGAATCTCTCTGAGTTAAGCCTTTCCTTGAGTTATGTAGGAGCTTTTATCCTTTGTATTAGGTTAAAATGAGCTAGTTATGGCTCATGATGAGGTTCTCATCATACCCCCATGCCTAGCTTTTTCTAGTCCCTTAGCAAAAACTTAAGGTTTCAAGCCTTGTGCTAGACCATGAAGTTCTTAATAGCTTTAGATAAGTGCTTTTTCATTTGAGCTTAGATTAGGTTAGAATGCTGACCATAGGCCTAAAAGATACTCTAGTACCAATCAAGATCCAAATCTGTCTAGCCTTAGCCTCAGTCCTTAGCAAAGGTTTTTAAGGCCCACAAGAACTAACTTAAGGTTTATTGGACTTTGTGGTTAAAGCACCCGTGCTTGAAATGATTTTAGCCCTGGCTCAGTTCGCAGTGCGTTTTGTAAGAGAGAGATAGAAAGTTATTCTGTTTGGAGAGTTTTCTCTCTCTTTTTCTTTTTAGTTCTAGCCTAGGATTGGCTTTTCAACACGGTCTGTATCAGATTCCTTGCTCCCATCATCAATCCTCAAGGGTTCCTGGCGATCGATGCTTCGAGATAGCACCACCCATGGCAACCCCCGGAACCCTGGCTATTGAGATTTCGAGATAATCCCATCCATGGTGTTCCGTGGCCGAATCCAGACCCTGGCAATTGACATTTCGAGGTAATGTCATCCATGGAATCTGAATCAGCAGAGTGCTTACATGCCCCCAGTAGGATATGTGAATATCCTAAGAGACAAGCACCGAGGAGATGATATTTTGTTACACATCTTTAAGGGGATTTCCCGCCTCTCCGCGCTGGGAACTCGTCCAAATCAACTTGTGTTGATCGGCCGCTCCTACTCTAGGTGTTCTTTTCAGAATTTTGCGACGCTTCTGCGTGATTTTGATTTTTACGCTTACTGAACCAGGCTGTGTGTGAGGTTAGGGTGCTTAGGTTACTGAGTCCCGTAAACCAAAAATTAGTTAATGAGGCCAAATACTCCCTAAGCCTTGGACCTAGTACTTAAGCTTTTTATTTCCCTCAACCTCTTGAGGATTGTCTGGATCTTAATGGGTACTAAGAGTCTATTCAAGAATGCCTAAGGTTTGCGTTCTTACTAATCTCATTATGCACTTTTCAGTTATTTTCTTGAATGAGGTCTAGAACTTAGGTTAATTCCTTAGTTCCTTACTAATGACTATCACCTTTTCTCATAATTTTGTGCTCCTTTTTCATTTTGTTTCTTTTCTCCTTCTCCTTCACAAAATTTCCTTCTCCTCTTTTCCTCTTATTCTTTTTCGAAAATTTTTAATTTTTATGGTGTTTTTGGCATATGTGAATTTTTTGTTTGAAACCTTTTCTTACAAGTTTTGCACTTTCATACCCCCCCATGCCTAAGATTTGCAATGTCCTCATTGTAACCTAGGGGGTTTTTATTTAACTTAGTTCATTCCTTAAGACAGAAATTTGGATGAGTGAATGGGTCGGGTTGAATTTTTGCGGACGATTTCTAATCCCAGATGCAAGCATCTGAGGTGAGGTCGACTGTCTACAAGGGTGAACCTTAAGTGCAAAAAGGTGTCAGAAAAAGTTTTGGATTTTTTGGAAAATGACGGGTTGCCTCCCGTTGAGCGCTAAATTTGATGCCTTCAGCCAAGCAAGAAATGCGATGGAGAGGGGATGGTGAAATCAGCAGAGTTTTGTAAGACAAGCACTTTGATTAAGAGCATGGTCGGTCCAACCAGGTGCTTGTTCAGATTAACAGGCTGATGATGCAGCCCAAACCCAATCAATCTGGTGGGTTGATAGATGTGGATAAAAAGGTGTGGAACCCACCATATACTATGAAGCTTAGATGGATGTGGAAGTGAAAACGCAGGGTTTGGCTGAGTCGAATCAGCCTGGTCAGAGTAGGGACCCGTAGAATAATCAATGAATGACGCAGGAACCCTACAGGGGTGATCAGAGAATGATAGAGCATGGTATGTAGTCTGATCAATGTTCGAAACCCGATGTGGAAATGCAATCGGCTCGGTGAGAGGTGAATCTGAATAGAAATTGAGTCTGGTTGCGGGTCGGGGTTGGGAAGAGGTTTTGATTAGTTCTGTGTGTGCAGACGAGGTGGCAACTGTGTATGAGGGCTCTTCTAGAAAGGAATGACAGGTGGTTTCCTGTAGAGAGTCCTCTGGGTAACTATCAAATGCCTGAAGAGTGTCTGTAGGATGAAAGAAATCTAATTTGAGCAAAGATTTGAATTCTGGGTTGCAATCACTCTTGGCATTTTTTATTTTTGGTTCCTGAGGATCGAAAAGGAATGATTCTGTGTTATCAGTGATCTCGGGAATCAGGACCTCAGAGTCGGAGTCAGAGTCATGTGAACTGAGGTCGTAGATGGGCCTGGCGTGTTCAGGAAGGAAAGTTTCTCCGTAATTATAGTCAGATCTGAAATTGTCGGAGAGTTGGCGAAAATGAGATTCATGATCATGAATTCCACCACAGCAAAAATCATCAGATGTGGAATCAGCAGCCTGACTGGGTTCTAGCCTATATGTCAATTCTGGGCTCAAAAAGGTGTTCTGTTCAAGCTTGAAGCTGGTAGGATAGACCCCATTAAAACCTTGCTCATCCAACTCCTCAGTTTCTGTATCATAAATTGGCATGTTTTCTGAAAAATCGATCAGATTTCCTGAGGATGTTGGAGAGGGATATTCATCAAATAGAGGCCCGGAATCATATTCTGTAAAAATTTGATCTTTCTCATAAGGGGCCTCATAATCTTCCCAATAAGTTTCAGATCCAGGTTCTAGGCTTAGGATGTGGGTAGAATTATTAGAACCTAAGTCCGAATAACCTTCGAGGGCCACCTTATCAAAATAAGGGGTGGAATTTATACCCTCAAAAGGTTCAGTTCTGATCTCATTATTGCAGGAGTTTTGGAATTTTAGGCTTGGCAATTCATGGTCTAAGTTTGGCTCATCATTGTGTTCTCCTGCAATATCCCAACCTAATTCAACATTGTCTTCTATCTGGGTTGGGATTTCACAACCACTTTGTGCCCCAGTCCCGAGATCTGGGAAACTGGATTGTTCCTTAATATTGTTCCAAGATGGTTCATCCTCTATTTCTGGTATATACGGGTATTTCTGGTTGATAATTTGCTCTACTGATTTCATCATTTCTACTCGTTTTATAAGGGCATCTTGGTGTTGTTCCCAAAGTACAGGATTTGTCAAGCATTGAAGGTATTCAGATTGGTGTAATTTTTCTATCTCAATGTATCCTGTCATGAGCATATCTCGGGTTGATCCTTTTGAAATTTCAGTCAATAGAATTTGGGCACAGTTTATGATGAAAGCTGTGGTTGTTGGGACATCAACCTGAATGTTTTTTATTGGTGTTGAGGGTTTATATTTGATTTCATAGAATTCAAGGGCATCCTCAATCATCTTATCTTTCATGGATCTCAGATATTCAGGTTTTTTACATGGTAGTCTTGCTAGGTAATTAGGCTGCATCTTCGAATCAGGTGGTGGAATCAAGATAGAATCAGAAGTTTGAATTAATGGAAAAAGGGGACTTTGTTCAGAATCAGAGGAAAGAGGGGCTATGCGAATGATTTCTGCAAAAACAAGGGAGCCGAGGCTTAGCTTCGGGGAGAGTGAATTTCTATAGGAGGTTTCAAGGACCTCCTGCAAAATACTGAAGGACTGGATGAGATAAGCAGGTGCTGGACCCAATCAAGACACCCAAAAATGTTGGGTGACTATAGAGGTTCAGGGCAGATGGACCCCTTGATCAGAAAGATCGTCCACCTAAGAATTACCTGGGCAGCCAGAGAGGGAGAGTCCCGCGAAGACCCCTACACGGTAGAGCATCCCCACGGGTTACAGGGTTTCCCCCACCCGACCTCTCTTGTCACTGCGGTTCCAGGTAGACCAAAATGGGGATCTTGACCTCTTAAGTCTACCAATTTTACTTTAAGATCAGGGTGCTTAAAGTTACACTTGAACTCTTAGGTATTTTGAGTGAGAAAGTGACCTAATTTTAAGGTTGGTTGACCCAAGGGGTCAACTTTACCTCTTGTTCCTTTGAGAGCTTTTGGGTCCTTTCTTTTTGGGTTCAAGTGTTTAGAGAGCCAATTGTTTAGGGTTTCTCTGAATAAGTATGTTCAATCAATGGTTTAGGCACACTTCTTTTGGATTTTCTCCATTCTTGATTTAAGTAGTGTGTCTCTAAAACCCTAATGTTGAATCTTATGTTGGCTCTACTTGGTCCAGTTAGTTCTTTGTTGGGTAATTAGGGCTCAAGCAAGAATGTGTTAGCCCTTAAATACCCTTAATAGTGTGCAGGAATAATGGGTTGAAAACATGCAACTTTTTATGGTTACTAAGTATGGAAGACAGGTTAGCCCTATATTGCTTGTTCTTTTCTTTTCTTCCTCTTTAGAGTTTAGGGGTTAATAGCGAGAGGAAAAAATTACCTGTCCTCGGAGTGGTTGTCGTGCGGTTGCTTGTCTTCTTGATTTCCTGTAGCTGCACAAAAGAGAGGAGATTATCAGAAACTAAAAAGAAACAGGAATGTTTACCTCTAGAATAGCCGTTGTTCCCCGGCAACGGCGCCAAAAACTGGTGGCGACCTTCCTCTATAGTTCTATTATTTCGTCGTAGTATAGTATAGAGAAGTGATTACCAGTTTAATACAATTTGTTACTCGAAAATAAAAGAGTTCCCGAGGTCGAACTCAGGGAGCAAGTTGTATTCTAGAGATACAAGTTTCTTTTACAAAAAAATAAAGAAAGAGAGAGAGAGAATTTGTTGGCTTCTTTCTTCTTCTCCTCTTTTCTCTTTGCTTATCTTCTTCTGCTTGGCTCTTCTGCTTTATCTGCAGCAGTAGTGATGCTCTTCTTCTTCTTTCAGTTCTTGTTTCTGCTCGTCTCTTTCTTTTTCTTCTCCCTTGCGGTCCTGTTCTTCTTCTTCTTCTTTCTTTCTTCTTTTCCTTTCTTCAGATCTTCTTCTTCTTGTGCTCTTCTTCTTCTTCAGAGTCTTCCCTTGGCCTCTCTGTGTTCTCCTCTGCCTCGCCTTCCTTCTCCTTCTTTGCCTTCAGGACGTCGTCTGATTTTCCAATCAGACGACTTAAATCGCCGCTGCTACAGTGCCGCTCGGTGCTCCTCCTTCCTTCAGCTTTCGTCGGCCTTCTTCTCTGTTCGGCGGGCGTCTTTCTTCTTCTTCTCTGCCTGCACACTTGCACAACTTGATCAGAGGGGCAAAACCTAATTCTACCCTCTCCCCCGCGTTTCTCTCTCACAGAAGCCGCTCTTAGGAAAGCTCTCCCAGAGCTGCCGGGTATTCGGGTACGGGTCGTGCCCGGGTCCAGGCCCACCGGCGTGCGTGGTGGGCGAGGAGTGCAGGTCAGTCTAAGTCGGGTCGGGCCAGGTCCGCGGGGCGTGGTCGCGGACGAGGCCGGGTCGAGCGGGTGAGTGAGAGGGACCTCACCCCGTGCTCAGGAGGCAACGAACATAAGGCACCTTTTGCCTTTATGCGGGCGTGCTCCTCTGAAAAGTTACGAGGTGGGACTAAATGTCCCACCCCAATTTGGATGCCTGCGCGGAGGAAGCAGCGGCAGTTGAGGCGAAGCGCGGGGGCTTCGCGCGAGAGCTTCGACTCGACTGCAGCCTGGTACTTCGTGAAGATGCCTCGCACTGCCTGGGAGCGTGACCTGGGTGTGGCGCACCTGGGGCAGCAGGTGAAGAAGCTGCTTCGCTTCAACAATGGCGGCGGCGAGCGCAGGTACCTGCCCACAGAGAAACGGCCTCTCGGCCCAATCAGAAATGCGGAGCACCTTCGCCGTGGCACGGCGAAGGTGGTAGGGGGTCTGGCAGGCGGCGGGGCGGAGCGTGAGGGTCGCCCTAGGTCAAACTGCGGGCGAAGAAGTGGGTTTGTTTGGGGGGTTTGCAGAGGGCGAGTGGTGGGAAGTGGAAGGGCGGAGGTTGATCAGGGTGAGGAGGCGGAAATTCTGTGAGGGTCAGCGAGTCGTGTGGAGTGGCGGAATGACGGGAGCGACTCGCCGGAGGATGGCCGGAGGTGTGGAAGATGACGGTGGTCGGGTCGGTCGAGGGTTTAATTGAATGTAAAATAGCGAGGAAAAGAAAGAGGGGGTAGAGACGACTAATTCTAACCTAACTAAAGTGACGAAGGGGACGAAGTGGCTGCCGGCTCGTACCTACCGGAGCTGGAGAAGAAATGCCCAGAGGGAGAGAACGGCGGCGACGACGGGGCTGAAGCAGCGCGCGCCGGTATTGCGCGACGCGGAGGAGAATCAGGAAGAAGTCTC
This sequence comes from Thalassia testudinum, assembly GCA_037157565.1. NCBI lineage: Eukaryota > Viridiplantae > Streptophyta > Magnoliopsida > Alismatales > Hydrocharitaceae > Thalassia > Thalassia testudinum. Next base: position 51,422,414 of record JAZHRO010000025.1, on the reverse strand, counting down.
TGCTGCTGGTATTGCGGCAGAGCGAAGAGGAGGAAGGGGAGAGGCCGCCGGAGCTGGAGGGCTTCCTGTCGGAGTGGGAAGAGAGGAAGTGGGGGTCTTTCTCCGTCAGGACCGAGCTGCTCAGAACGGCGGAGCGACGAAGGTATTTATAGAGGCGGAATCAGAGAGGAGGGCGGAGGGAGACGACGTGTCTCCCTCGCCGGAGGACGCCGGAGATGGAGACCCATACTGTCCGTGCGTTCGCACGGCCGGTATGGTGGGTTGCAGCGACCAGGGGGTGTTCCTTGCCAGACCCTCCCCCTTACCCTGCGCGGCGCCATGCTCCGCGCAAGGTCGCCGGAGCATGGTGCTGGTCAGGTTTTGGCAGGAGGGACCTGAATGCAAAGAACGAAGGAGAGTTAGGGGTAGAAATGTGAGGGTTCGAAAGTTGAGGGCCAACAAGTAAATATATGAGGACCAAAGTGTAAAGTTGGTCAAGAAGGTTTCTTCTTAGGCTCAAGTTTTTATACATGACTAATTAGGACCTAAGGATTATGATGGTGAATTTTATTTCCAGATTAAACCTTGTTTGACCGGTCAATTTACGCAAAAGCCCAAATTAAGTTGTTAATTGGGCATGGTTCTCAATGTAGGTCAAAATGGGTTCCTAAGGCCAAATTGAAGGTTCTAAACCCTAGAGATTATTTTTCTATGAATTTTAGAGGGTTTAGTTGATTTCTTTCTCTGCCTCGAACCTCGTGTTTTTAAGTGGGTTTGTTTTTAGGGTTACAGGATGTCTTTTAATTCCTTGGAGTTGCTGTAGCCCTTATTGAATCATCTCATCCCACTTTTCCTCTTATTAGGTTTCTTTGACCTATGTTTGGACCCTGAGTTACCCTGTTTTCAGATTGGATTGGTGAAATTGCATTTTTACCCCTTAGTTTCTATTTTCTTTGCGAACTCAGAATCTCTCTGAGTTAAGCCTTTCCTTGAGTTATGTAGGAGCTTTTATCCTTTGTATTAGGTTAAAATGAGCTAGTTATGGCTCATGATGAGGTTCTCATCACCTGCCTTCAAGGACATGAATCTGCCCACGGGTCTCTATAGCAGCAAGGTTCTGATATGAGCTAAGAAACCTAGGCTCCTCCCATTCAGGAGGGTTTTGCATTTCCTCCAAGGTTTTCCTAATCGCTTCAATCTTCTCAGTATACAATTCCATTTGGGCTTGGAGGCAGGTTAATGGGTCAACGGCTCCACCACCTGGTGGATTTGGAGGGGGCTGATTTCCTCCCTCGGGATTTGGGGGTGGGTGAGAAACCATGTTTACAGAGGAGGATAATTCACTAGCTTCTACCCTTCTAGAGTTATCAGACAATTCAACAAGTTCAGGGTTTTGTGACCTTCTCCCAAACATGCACTACCGACAAAATAATTGGGGTGGTGAGAAGAGAGAAGGGGACAAGAGAAATGACACCAAATATGTGCACTTCATGACAAATCAAACAATCAAGGTCCTAACCTCTAAATGTGTCCCTTAGACCTAAAGATCTAAGTTACCTACTATCGCGACTTATGGAACTGAATACAAGCACAGCGAAACCACCAAGCCAAATTGAAAGGCTGTTTACTGCAGTCTTAGACACCTGATAGCACACGAAAACCCACAACAACACGTAAGCGCTACACGCAAGTAGTTAGACCTTCAAACCGTAATGGGTTTAAGTTACTACCAATTATAAATAAAGAGGCTTAGGATACAAGTGCTTTGGAATGTGAAGAGCGTTGTATATGAGTAATGCCCAAGTGCGTCGATTTTTGAGTGTGTAAAGAAAGCATGCAACAAGGAACTCTCCCTGAATTGAAGTTTTAGATGGTGAATGGCTTTTAGAATTCAGCTCTTAGGTAGTATGGATTTTATAATTCCACTGAATTACCAATTCAACCAATCTCTGAGTTTTCAAGAAAATACAAGTTCTTTTTGCACCCAAACAACCCTCCTTCAATTTAATTTAGTGAATGCATGCTACAATGCAAATGGTCTCCTAATTTGAAATTTCTAATTGTGGATGCACAAATGAATTTTAATTCAATGTGAGAGGAAGCCAAAGCACTTCAATTCAAGTGCTCCCAATCACCAAAATGATAATCCACATAAGGCTCAACCACCAAAAAGTATGAAAAATGAAAATGAATATATTGGGGTTAAGATTCAGGATCAAATCACAGCAAGTTTAGGGTCATGGTTGGGTTGGAATCAAATCAACTCCAAGACTCCCCAACCAAAGTTTGGATCCGAATGCGAAACAATGAGGCCAAAAAGTGTGGCAAACAATTGATTTTAAATAGCCTCAATGATAATTTCACGTCACAAAATAATCAAGAATCGAGATTCTCGAATTTTTCGTGCGCAAAAATGTGGAAAATCAAGGGCGGTGGTGGTGATAGAAAGAATCAAATAGTGGATTTTAATCCACTCGCCCCAGAACTCCTAATAAGATTTTTTTTTAGGGTTTTTTATTTTTTTAATTTTTTTATATTTTCAATGTGACAGAATGTCCTAAATTACTAGGAAGAAAACACCTACCTCCTCAACAACGTGTGCGAAGCTCCAAGTGATGCCGATGACTTCACGCTCTTGCTCCCGCCTCGAATTTGCCCACGTCTCCAACCTCCTCTGTGTGTCTCCTCCTCACAACAGGTACACCTGCACGAAAACAAACATAGCACCTGTGAAGAAATGGGTGGAAGTAGAGAAAATCAAAGGAAGAGAATAGAAACTAACTCCAGATAGTGCCTCCTCGGCAACAGCGCTAGAAAACTTGTGATAAAACATGAGTAGGGTTATTTAATTAGGTGAAATTAGTGTCAAATTGTCTATAGTGGAAGTGGTTAACCTACAACCGAATCTACACTCGTTTATCAAAACTTTATTAACCTGGGTAAAGCAGATTTTAAGATTGTCACCTTTAGGCCAGGGTCAAACTCAGGGAGGTGGGTTTAGAATTACTCAATTTCTATGCGCTTCCTAGACTCACATCAATTCCTTTCGCTTATTGTATTTTTGGTTTTCTTGATTTTTAGATTTTTTTGGAGATAATCTTGTCCTTGAGGCACACCCTCAAACAGGTCCTTGGCTACACGCCAAAATACTCAAATTCGATCTCGCCATACGCAAGACCGTATGCCTGCAAATCAAGAGTTATCTTTTCTGTTTTATACTTTTTTTTTGTCTTTTCTTAAGTAATAAAATAAAACAAATATAGAAGAAAATAAAATGTGGAATTGAAATGCAGAAATGGAAATGAATTGAAATACGTAGCTTATTTATATGTAGAATATATATATAGGATATAGATATAGATATATGTATATAAGTATAAGTATATATATATACGTAAATAATAGAATAGTGAATATTGAATCTAGGATTCAATAGGAATGTAGCACAATGCTCGGTTAACCATCATCTAGAAAGACAGGATTAACCTCATTACGTGTCACGTGCGGTGTGGAGCGGACGTGCGTGAGTGTGGGTAGAAGGCTTGCTATGCGCGAATATTGGGAAATATATGCAACTAATGCGAATATTCCCACAATATGATGCGTGGTAGATGGATAGGTGCGTAGTATTATGCGTGGAGATATGGGTGAGTGTGTGAAGTAAATATGGATATATATGTTTATTTATAAATATATATATAAGTATATATATGTATATATATATATATGTATATAAATATATATATGTATGTATATAGATGGGGGAGGGTGAATATATTGATGGAAACACCATCATGAACCAAAGCTACCTCAATTTGGTCTTATAAAGTCAATAAATGCTCCTACATATTAGTCAAAAGGTCTCTTGAGCAGGATGAGTTGTTTTGAGAAGAAAGATGAAAACAGGGTTGTTTTTGTAATTTTACCATCTTATCACAAATACAAAATAGCCACGGTGTATTCCAAGGGTTTATTAAAGGTCATTTAGTTATTAATGCCTAATAAGTAGGTCCATGCAGACAGAAATGGATTTTCATGCATTTCAAGAATTAATGGACATATGAAATCCTAAAAATAGATCCGCTTAATTAACTAAGGTTCTGATCAGGATAAAATTCATCTAAACCCTCTAAAAATCATAGAAAAATATTCTCTAGGGTTGGCATCTTTGATTTGACCATTTGAACCCATGTTGACCTAAAATAGAGTCTCAGACATATTATTGCCCTAATTTGGGTTTTTGCATAAATTACCTAGTCAAACTAGCTCAAAACCAAAATCCAACTTCACCATTGGATTCCTTAGGTCCAAATTAGGTATGTATCAAAATTTGGGCCCAACCAGAGATTATCTTGACTTAGTTTACAATTTGATCTAGTCTGACTCTTTCTCTCTTACACAACCCCTCAACTTTTGAAATTCATTGCAAATACACCATTATCTTTGTTTTCACTCTTTGCAAAGAGGTCCCTAGATTATCGTGGTGGAATCCTACTCCGGCAAGCTTATTTTGGAAAGAACTCGGTGATTACTTGACGAATCCCTCTCAAAATTGAAAGGGAGATTTGTTAGGTAATCTCCTTCCTATTGAGCCATGTCCAAGTCTCCAATTCTTTCCCAATCTCTCATGCAAATGCATGAGAGATGTGGGTGTCCTACTCTGGCAAACTTACTAACAGAGCGATTTTCACTTTGAATAATTAATATTACGATAATAAATCGTTGCAGCACAAAAGGTGGTGGAAAATCTCTCAATCAAAGATTAAACAGATATGAATTTAAACCACAATTACGGATGTCGTATCCACATGGAGGAATAGACCAATAAATTCACGATAAATTTACCTCTTGTTTACTTAAAAGTAATTTCATTCATTCATCCTAATCCCAAAGAAAGAACACTAATAGATGAATCAAATAACCAATCTCTAATTTCTGAAAAGAGATGGACCAATTACGCAAATTCTCCTTTACTAGAATACTCCTATAAAATCAATCAACCCCAAATATTCAATGGCATCCAATGTAAAGCATAATATCACCATTTAATGTAAAGCTAATAGATGGGGGAAGATAATCATGCAATTTGATAAGCCAATTAATTGGAGCAGACTAAAGGGGCTTGGCTGTAAATTTATTCAATTAATAAAATAATAAATCAAAAATCAAGTTTTGGCAATGGCAGCACATGTAATATCTAATTGAAGGGAAAACAGAGCTTTCACTCTCTCACCTCCTTGTGTGAGAGATGGAGCACCGGCGACGGAGCTGCTATGGGGGAAGGTTGACCGACGCGTGGGGATCACAATGACGGTGACAGAATGGCGAGAGGTGGCCAGAGGTGGCCGGCAGGCGGAGGAGGGCCGCCGGCTTGTTGGAGGAGAAGGTGACAGCCGTGTGTCTGGCTGCGCTCGGGTGTGCGCCTGCAAGGCACTGGTGGCGAGGGCAAGCGCCTGCGGGAGGGGGCGTGCCTGCCTGTGGGGAGCGCTGGTGAAGAGAGGGTGCATGCCTGCAGGTTGCTTGGTGAGGGCGCGGGCGAAGGTGATGGCGTTGCAGAGGGTTTCCTGCGCGGGTGCGTGAGCGAGATGGAAGGGGGAAGTACCTGTGGGCGTGGGTGGGGTGGTGCTAGCGCCTGCAGGGCTAGCTAGAGATAGGCGAGCGAGCACCTGTAGGCTGCTTGGTCAGGGCGCGGTAGGGGCGGGCAAGGTGTGAGCGCTGGAAGGTGCAAGCATCTGCAGGCGCGGGTGGGGCGGAGCAGGCTCCTGCAGGGCGGTTGGAGTAGGCTAGAAGGTGATGGCGCTGTGCGGGTGCACACGGTGGAGGCACTCCAGGGAGGCGCTGTGTGGGTACGGCCTGGCAAGTGGGGCACTGGCGTCGGAGCAGCGCTGGTTGGAGGCGCTGGAGGCGGGCCTGCGAGCGTTGGAGGAGGGGAAACGCCTGCAGTGGTAGCGTGCTGCAGGCGGGAGCCTGCAGGCTACTTGGTGCGGGTGCGGGTGGGGCGGTGCACTCTATAGTGGAGAGCACTAGAGAAGGGGGGCGCTTGCGGTGGAGGCTATGGCTGGCATGAAGGTGATGGCGCTGCGGTGGAGAACTTAGTGCACAGTGCACGCGGTGGTTGCACCGTTCCTGGATGATGAATCCTCCTCTCCTTTCTCCGCCTCCTCTTTAACTCCTCTCTTCTCGCGTGCTTCAGTTAAGGGATTTTCAAATCCCTTAGCTATTTTTGACCGGCGGCTGTTGAGGGTGCCCGGAGGATGGGGAAAGGAAATGACGCCAATTGTTTGAAAGGGTAATTTACCCTCCCCTCCTTATTCTTTTGCCAAATATTCTTCCTGCATATAAAAAGAACCTAAAATCATTACATATTAAGTTATAGAATACTATAAAATAGATGTAAACTTAAATCATGATGCATGCAAACATTCTATAACTTAATGTAGTTATTAACAAACCTAAAAGGTACGATTAAAGTTACTTAGGCGTAATATTAGTCCATTAAAATGGACTCATCAAATACCCCCATGCCTAAGATTTGCTAGTCCCTAGCAAAAATGAAAAATAATAGAAGTAATCAGAAGATTTCTTCTTTTCTCATTTCAAAACTTTAGAGATCCAGACAAATGTGAAGTGATGATAGCCTAAGTAACAGATCCAAGTTAAAAAGACCAATTCGCAGTGGGAGTTTGTACTTCACCCTTGGTAAATATTTTTATCAGGATAGGCAACTACTTTCCTCGGGGATAAAGCAGACGATAATCTGTAATTTGACCCCAGCGTTTGGCTTAGGTAGGAGATATCGAGTTGAATGGATTTGAAATTGGTGGCACACACTCATCTGGTGCTACATGTAGTCTAGTACTACAGACTCTAGATTTCTAGACTATTAGACAAGTCAACTCAGAGAGAGGCTAAACAACTGTGCTCTCTTGATGTTCCTAGGCGCTCACTCTTTTCTTTCTTTTCTTTCTGAGATCACAAATCTCGCCAGATTTAGTAATTGTACTCACTGTTTGGTGACCTCACATGGCATCCACACTTCAATTAAAGTCCTAATAATTCAACAACTAAGTTAGAATCCTCAACCAGTATTCGGGCGATCAGAAATACTAAAAGGTAGGTATGGGTCATATTTGGTGGAATGCGAAAGGTGTTCTGTTGCCTCAGAAATAATGTTATATTATAAACTTGGATACTCTTTCTTCTTCTTCTTTTTTTTTGTAATATAACCATTTCTTCTTTTTCTTCTTCTTATCCCTCTTCTTATTTTTTTATTCTTATTATTTCTTCTTGTTTTTGTTTCTTTTTCAATCAACACAACACGATACAGACTTTTATTTACAAGGCATTAATAGGAATGATGATGGTCAAGAGAAAGTTGTGTGGCTTATTTGGTGGAAGTGCCTATTCTCGGCACCGGGAAGGAATGGATAGGACATGCGTATTTTTGACCTTTGACACTATTACCCTCCTTCAGCCGAGGACTCTATGAAGGACGGTCGTAACCATCCACCATAGTCATAGCTTTATTAAGACTCCATCTCTGTGTATTTGCCTTATTTGGTGACTCTCAGGAATTCACACAACGTACGCTCACAGGAACAGAGAGCGAAAACTATGACTAACTCTGAAGTATCATCATCTAATTATCCAAAACTTAAAAGTCCTTGCATAAGACTTAGCGCACCAGTAATCTCTCTACTTTCTTCTCATAAATATGAGGTGGATCTACTGAAGATAGTATGCCTGACTCCCTATGAACTGTCCAAGGGTTTAGTAGACTACAAATGCTTATTGGTTTTCTTCAAGGATCTATTACCAAGTCTACGTGCACATGAAATAAATGTACTGGATTCAAAACTTAAGAAATAATTCAAGAAGAAAAACCTCCAATGACAAAGGTATTATGCTAGGGACTAACCCATTCAGCTCAAGAAAAGAGATTATATATATATATATAAATATGTATGCAAATATTTAGAAATGCTATAAACATTCTCTCAGGTTATGCCCCCCCATGCCTAAGATTGACAATGTCCTCATTGGAAAAATGCAGACATAGAAGAATATCACCTGAGGAGGAGAGTGGGAGGAGCTAAGGCTCCTCAAGCCGAAGTGCATCCAAAACCTGGCCATCTGAAAGAGTAATATACGGTTTAAGACGTTGGCCATTTACCTTAAAGCTCGCACCTGAAATAGGGTTCCGAATCTCTACAGCTCCATGAGGGAAAGTATTGATAACAACGTACGGCCCATCCCAGCGGGACTTGAGCTTTCCAGGAAATAATTTAAGTCTAGAATTGAAAAGCCAAACCCACTGGTTGGGCTCAAAAGTCTTTCTATTGATGTGCTTGTCATGGAAGACTTTTGTACGTTGCTTGTAAGCTTGAGAAGTTTCATAAGCTTCATTACAAAGCTCCTCAAGCTCATTTAATTCTAACATACGTGCCTTTCCCGCTTTATCCAGATTCAAGTTAACGTTTTTAATAGCCCAATAAGCTTTATGTCATATTTCCACAGGAAGGTGGCATGCTTTTCCGTAGACAAGACGGAAAGGAGACATGCCCAAGGGAGTCTTATACGCAGTTCTGTAGGCCCAAAGAGCATCATTTAGTTTTTTAGACCAATCCTTCCGATTAAGCCTGACAGTTTTTTCTAAAATTCACTTAATCTCCCTATTAGACACTTCAACTTGTCCACTCGTTTGGGGATGATAAGGTGTGGCTATCATGTGGTTGACTCCCAAATTTTGGAGTAGTCTTGTGAAGTGTACATTCTTAAAGTGAGGTCCTCTATCACTTATGATCGTCCTTGGGCACCCATACCGAGAAATGATATTAGCTTTAACAAAGCCCAAGACCATGGAATGGTCATTGGTTCACGTGGGCATGGCTTCTATCTATTTCAATACATAGTCAGCTGCCACAAGGATGTATTTTTATCCGAAGGACACAGGAAAGGGACCCATGAAGTCAATGCCCCAAATATCAAAGATTTCAAAAGGGAGAATAGGTTGTTGGGGCATCTCATCCCTTTTTCCAATGGTTCCCGTCTGCTAGCAACGTAGACATGTGCCCACATACGTATGTGCATCTCGGAATAATGTGGGCCACCAAAAGCCAAACTGAAGAACCTTATGGGTAGTCTTCTTCCCACTAAAATGTCCCCTAGAGTGGAGGTCATGGCAGAAACTCAGAACACTTCTTTGTTCTTCATCAGGGACGCAACGGCGAAAAAGCTAGTCAGGGCCTATTCTAAAAAGCTCGGGTTCCTCCTAGTGATAAAATTTAGCGTTGGCGAGAAACCTGTCTCTCTTCTGCTTGTCCCAAGTACTGGGGGTAATGCCTGTGACTAGATAGTTCACTATGTCAGCGAACCAAGGAGTTTTAGCTTCCACGGCCATCAGAGACTCATCAGGGAAATTCTCTTGAATACCGCCAGTAGGGTTTGATGCCTCAATAGGGATCCTAGAGAAAAGGTCTGCTACCACATTCTCAACTCCTTTCTTGTCTTTAATTTCCAGGTCAAATTCTTGGAGTAGTAGAATCCAACGAATTAGGTGAGGTTTGGTGTCCTTTTAGCCAGAAGATGCTTTAGGGCCGAATGATCAGTGAAAACTACAACTTGGATCCCAAAAGATAAGACTGAAACTTTTCCAAGGCAAATACTACAGCAAGTAATTCCTTTTCAGTGACCGTGTAGTTTTGCTGAGGATCCGTAAGGGTCTTGCTGGCATAATGCAGCACATGAGGTTTGCCATCAACCCTTTGACCTAAGACTGCTCCCACTGCAAAATCAGAAGCATCGCACATAAGCTCAAACGGGAGGGTCCAATCTGGTGCTTGGAGAATCGGCGCGGTAATGAGGGCTTTCTTAAAAACTTGGAAAGCCTTGCCATATCAATCATCAAAATTGAAGGAGACATCCTTCACTAACAGGTCACAGAGTGGCTTAGAGATTTTACTGAAATCTCTAATGAAGCGCCTATAAAATCCAGCATGGCCAAGGAAAGATCTAACCTAACGAACATTAGCGGGCAATGGAAGCTTAGAGATGGAATCGAATTTTGTGGTGTCCACCTCTAATCCTCTCTCGGAAACTACATGGCCTAGCACAATGCCTTGCTGGATCATAAATTGGCTTTTCTCCCAGCTAAGCACCAGCTTTGCCTCTTCGCAATAGGTTAAGACTTTATCAAGATACGAAAGGCATAGGTCAAACGACGAGCCATAAATGGAGAAGTCATCCATGAAAATTTCAACGAACTCGTTGATCATATTAGAAAAGATAGCCATCATACAACGTTGGAAAGTGGCAGGAGCATTACATAACCCGAATGGCATTCGACGGAATGTAAAAGTGCCATATGGACTCATGAAGGTGGTACGCTCCTGATCATTAGGAAAAATGGCTATCTGATTATACCCAGAGTACCCGTCAAGAAATCAAAAGTACTTGTTCCTCGCCAATCGTTCTAGAATTTGATCAATAACCGGTAAGGGGAAATGGTCTTTCTGGGTAGCCGTGTTTAAACGGCAATAATCAATGCAGACCCTCCAACCAGTTGAGGGTCTAGTGGTCACCAGTTCTCCTTGGTCATTCTCTTCCACAGTGATTCCTGCCTTTTTCGGAACTACATGAATAGGACTGACCCATTTACTATCTGAAATGGGATAGATAATCCCTACATCCAGCCATTTCAGAATCTCCTTTTTAACAACCTCTCGCATATTTGGATTGAGCCTTCTCTACATATCTCAGAAAGGCTTCACAGACTCATCCATGTATATATGATGCATGCAAAGAGAGGAATCAACACCCTTAATATCAGCAATTGTCCAGGCAATTGCTTCCTTATGCCTTTGTAAACACTCAAGCAGAGCTCCCTCCTGCAATTCAGATAATGCAGACGAGATAATAACGGGGAGCGTGTTATTAGGGCCAAGGAAAGCATATTTCAATGTGCTCGGGAGAGGTTTCAACTCCAATTCAGGAGCCTTTTGGATTGAGGGTTTTAGTTGAGATGTCCCCACCTCAGGCAGCAGATCTACCTTCACAGTCCAGGGTGGGGACAGAAACTCAGTGTGTATCCCCAGCAACTCTTCTAGTTCAGGCATTTTCCTTTCAGTTTCTTTAATAATTGAGGGATGGTCCTGAGATATGACCTTCTGAAGGGGATCTCTACATAAGAGTGCTAGAGTAGTCTCTTCAATTATTTCATCAACGACCTCAATCCGAGATCTTCAAATTCGAGTTGCTTATAAGTATAAAAAATATTCAACTGGATCTTCTTGTTCCCAAAGTCCATTTTAAGTGCCCCAGATCTACAATTTATAGAGGCATTGGCAGTGGCCAAGAAGGGGCATCCCAGAATAATGGACGGCTTTGTGGACTTATTAGATGGGTCAGTATCAAGTACCAGAAAGTCAACGGGGAAGAAGAAATCCTCCACTCTCACAAGGACATCTTCCAACAATCCCCGCGGTGTCTTAAGTGATCTGTCTGCAACCTGGAGGATTACTGGACTAGGCTTTAGCTTGCCTCCTCCTAAAAGGTCGTAGACAGAGCTCGGTAGAATGTTTACCCCCGCACCCAAATCGAGCAGAGCCTCGTCAATGTGTTGGTTACTTATAACCACTGAAATATACGAGGCCCCTGGGTCTTTCATTTTGGGGGGTGTTCCATGTTGAAGAACCGAGCTAACATGGTCAGGCAGGATGACCTTGGTTTTGACCTATTTCCTAGATCGGCACTTCTAGGTGCACAGGTCCTTCAGAAACTTGGCATAGGACGGAATCTGTTTAATCACTTCCAACAGAGGAAAGTTAATCTGGACTTGCCTAAAAGTATCCATAATCTCTTCCGTCCTATCCTTGGCTCCAGACGAGCCAACAGAAGATTCCCAAAGAGCAGATAGGCGCTCTGGATAGGGCACCTTCGACTTCTGGGTAGAGGAGTCGTCATGGCAGGAAAGGGGTGTTGGAAGGACGACATCCTCATTGTGGGTGATTTTGTGCGAGGGAGAGTGGTGTAGCTCTTCCTCGAGAGAGATGGAAGTCAAGTCAGGTGTGGAAGGGGAATTCTGAGATGTAACCGTAGGAGTGTTATCAGTCTTGTCAATCTTTTTTCCACTCCTCAACACGGTCACTACTTGGGCGTACTCCCTGAATACAAACCCCTTGCCCTTAGGGTTTTCCTCAGAAGAGCTAGGCAGCTTCCCCAGATCATGTTGCCTAACTGCCTCAGTAAGATGACCAATTTGGGATTGCATATCAGTAATCATCTTATTCTGAGATTGCATAACCATATTCTGATGCTCTTGCATTGCTTTCATCATGGCCTTCAGTTCATCCATCGTAGAGGGCTTATTTGGAGGACGATTTTCATAAGAAGGTTGGTATGTGGGCTGGGGAGGTAAGGGTCGTGTATTCCCTGAGTTAGAAGCATCAGCTTTCTTCCAAGAGAAGTTTGGATGATTTTGCCACCCTGGATTATAAGTGTTGGAGTAAGGGTTATTGCGAGGGGGGCGGAAACCTTGGGCTTCATTCAAGTCAGCCAAAATCAACTCAGGGAATTGGTTTGCCTGATGGCACTCCGCAGTGGCGTGCGTTGTGCTTTAGCAAATGGAGCATTCTCTTGAAGCCTGAAAAATAGAGGCTGCTTGCGGGTTCATGCCAGGGTTTGCTAAAAGCCTATCAAAGTTTTATTCAAGAGTTGAATCTGATAAGCCAAATCCTGAGAAATCCAGGCTTCATGGGCCTCTATCTTCCTCTGCAAGATTGATGGTTTTCTTTCTTGATAGGCAGAGGACAGATGTATGAAGTTGTCGCTTAATGTTTCAAATAATGCCAGGCTTCATCCTCAGTTCTGGTCATGAAGGTTCCTGGACAGGCTGCATCAATGGTTTGCCTATGCCTTTCAGATAATTCGTTATAGAACCTTTCGACCAACTACCATCTTGGCACTTGATGGTGGGGGCAAAACCTAAGAAGGTCATTAAAGCGCTCCCAAGTCTCATGAAATTGCTCCCCTTCTTGTTGAGTAACACTCATAATCTCTCTTCTGTAATGATGGTTTTACTCATAGGAAAATACCTTTTCAAAAATTCTCCCTTAAGGGTGGCCCAATCATTTACCCTTGCATCGAGGGTATGATACTAGTGCTTGGCCTTATCCTTTAGGGAGAAAGGAAATAGAGTCCTCATCAGGGCTTCATCAGTAAAGCCCTAGAGCTTCACCGTGGAACAGACTTCGGTGAATTCCTCCAAATGCTGGTAGGGGTCCTCCCTGGTAGTACCATAAAAAAAGGGCAATAAAGATATGGTACTGTTGGGAGGTTGTAGCTCGCATTTTTGATAAAAGCGTCGTAGTATAGTTGCGAAATACGATCCAACAAAGATATTATTTTGTAAAAATAACGATACTTTGAGTCTCGATCGTTCATCTCTGGGAGGCATTATTTTTTCTTTTGAAATCGATCTTAAAATCGCTCTACTTTATTTAATCGACATGTTGGTCCGTAATATATAGGCAATTAAAGAACAGGCACTTAAATCACGCAAATATGATAATCATTCAGTTCGTGGTGATTTCGAACACATAAGAGATATATATATATATAAAGTGAAATTTCATTCATCATTGGAGAGTTGTTGCACAAGGAAATCTAGAGGAAAGCTTATACATGAATGCTTAAAAATTAAACCTAACTACCAGAAAACGATTGCATACAAGAATCAACGGGGGGATTTCGCATGCATCATTAGGGGAGAAGTAAGACTACACTACTAAGCAGTAAATGAAAGCAATAAAGATTATGAAGAGCATGATTTAAAGCTAGAAGAATAGAGGGCATTCAGGGGTGGTCCCCGATGGCCTTGGAGTAGTCGAGAGAAGGAGGGGCGGCCAATGGAACTTAGGCCGGCCCTTAGAGAGAGGTAGGGTTGATCCAGCATCCTGGCATGGTGTCCTCCATGGTGGTGGTAGTGAGCTCATGGAGGTGGAGTGACTATGGAGGTGGCGTGATTGGCACCAATGGAGTGCAATTGCCAAAGAAGTGAATGGGTGCAAATGGCCACTCAAGGGGTCTTTTTATAGACCTAAGGGAAGCTCTCTAGAGAATTATGGAATTCTCTAGAGAGGCCTATGGTGGGAGCTCGTGGGAGAGTGAGAGAGAGAGGGTGGATGGTGGTTTTTAGATCCACTAAATGTGGATCTAAAAATTGAATGGCTCTTGGTTGCTATTTTTGGCAACCAAGGCAACCACACATGGTAGAGAGTTCTAGAGAAATCTAGGCTAGATATTTTCGTGTGGATGGTGTGTGTGGGTGTGTGTGGGTCGAAACTTAGGTGGCTAGGTTGATTAGGTTGGGTTCTAGTGGGTTTAGGTCAAGGTAGGTCTCAAATTAGGGTTATAAATGCTAATTCACTAAGGTAAAGTACAATTAAACTTAATACAAGTTTAATTGGGTGTGTGGAAACTTAATTGAGAGTAAAACAACTCAATTAAGTCAGGACTAGGTCAATTGGACTCTCACTGAGTCCAATTGGACAGTGTGTGCTGAGATCAGGGCTCAATTGGACTCAATGAGTCCAATTGAATAGGCTGATGGAATTGACTAAGATCCAAGTCAATTAGGTTTAGTGGGGACCTAATTAGGTCCTTAGGGAGGTTTAGAGGTGATGTACTAGGGTTAGGGCACCTTAATTTAGGTTCCTATGGGGTTGGAATTGGGTTTAGGGACCTAGAGATCCAAGATCAAGGCTTAAATCTCAAAATAGGAATTGGAGAGCAGTATCAGACATCTAATTATAGAATCAGACGTCTTATACTCAAAAATCAGAAGTCCAGACTTGTTCTCTGGACGTCCAATCAGAGTCAGGAAGGATTTCGGGTTCTATTTTGGGCATTCTGTAGAAATTAGACGTCTGACAAAGTG